>CM046665.1:36409491-41409491 GCA_025594165.1 Tamias sibiricus | reverse complement strand
TCCATGTCATTTTCAAAAGACCAAATATAACAAATCCCCAATTTAGACTGGGTTTTCACCATCAGGAAGGGGGTGTTGCTGGCATCTAATGAGCACAGACCAGTGATGCTCCTAAACATCTTGTAATGCACAGCATTTCCCTTGACATCAGTGAATTATCCCGCTCAAAATGTCAGTGGTGCCAAGGTTGAAAAGAGTAATGTTAGGCCCTATGACTGCTGGGTCCAGGGGTGCAGATATTCCATCCTATGATCAAAACTCAAGCTCCATTTCTTCTTCTTCAGCTGCCTCCTCTTCCACACCTTCTTGAAGGAAAGAGAGTGTTGTAATCTCACATCTGACCCTGATAAATTCTACCATCCAGAGGGAGAGAACATCTTTGTCCAGGCATTTCCACCAGAGTCCTGGCATTCTTTCTGACTGGATCGGGTCACTGCAGTTTCCTAGAACAAAATCTCTGCAGCCAGAGGCCCAAATGGTTTGATTGACTTAGCCTTGGCCAGGGATTCTCTTAAGAGCCAGGGATGGAATCCACTCACCTGGAAGTCCTTTTATCTTGACCATAGGAAATGAGAGGTGTTAGGAGGGCCAGTAAAGGGGAGTAATAGATGCTGGAATGTTAACTAACAAATACCCGACACTCTCCTCTTTCTAGAGTCATCCCTTGGTAGCCTCAGGGACTTGATCCCAGGACCCCTGAGATCACTCAAGTCTCTTATATAAAATGGTATGGTATTTGCATAAAACCTACACACATCCTCCTGTATAGTTTAAACCATCTCTAGATAATTTGTAATACCTAATAAAATGAAAATACTACATAAATTGTTCATATTTTGTTCTTATTTTGTCTGTACATATTCAGTACAGATTCAATTCAATTTTTAAAAATTTTTATTTATAGTAGTATGCATTACAGTTCATACTATACATATATAGCATCTTTTTACACAAAACAGTTTGTATACAAAGTATATTTGCAGCATTCAAGTCTTCAATCATGCATTTAGAATAATGATATCCGTCTTATTCAACCACTTTTTCCCCCTTCTCCCCTTACTTCCTCCCTTCCCCTCCCTTCCCTTTGACCAATATAGTGTTCCTCTAATCCTCCTATGTACCCGGAACCAACAATACTGTAAACCGGCTTCCTTATATCAGAGGAAACATTCGGTATTTGGATTTTTGAGATTGACTGATTTCACTTAGCATTATATTCTCCAACTTCATCCATTTACCTGAAAATGTCATTATTTTATTCTCTTTTATTGTTGAATAAAATTCCATTGTGTATATATACCACATTTTCTTTATCCATTCATCTACCAAGGGACATCTAGGTTGGTTCCACAACCTAACTATTGTGAGATTCAATTCAATTTTTTCCTTTTTTTTTTTGGCACCGGGGATTGAACTCAGGGGCACTCGACCACTGGGCCACATCCCCAGCCCTTTTTTGTATTTTATTAGAGACAGCGTCTCACTGAGTTGCTAAGTGCCTCGCCATTGCTGAGGCTGGCTTTGAACTCATGATCCTCCTGCCTCAGCCTCCCAAGTGTTGGGATTACAGGTGTGCACCACAGAGCCCAGCTTCAAATATTTTTGACCCAGGGTTGGTTGAATATGTGGATGCTGAACCTGTGAATATGGAGAGCCAAATGTATTCTCTTGTTTTCTGGCCATTTCACATGTTGCCTACCTTCTTCTCTAGTAACAAGTTGGAGCTATTGAGCTATAAACCATGTTTTTTTTAATACAAATGACATTCAAACATTACTGGTAAATTGGAGAATGCTGTCAATAAGAAATGCCAGTTAGCCGAGTCCAGTTTTATAGCACTTTAGAGTTTTGTAGTCATCTGAGGTACACTTTCTCAATTACAGAGCCTTAATAATATATAAATATGTTTTAGATAGCTGAAAATCTTCTGCTTGTGTGGTCTTAGGACCCCCAGAGTGGACAGCTTCCACTGCATTAAGCTTCCTGGGAAAGTTAAAAATGCAGTTGAAGTCTCTGCTTAGATCAGAACATTATCCTCGGTTACCTGGGCACATAGGCTCTATGATTTCATTTCTGCCACTCCTCCGTTCCCTCATGCTGCCCCAACCCCCTTGCTGCCCCCTGCGCATGCTCAGCCTTTTCTTATCTATCTCAGAGACTTTGCACTTGCTGTTTCCTTTGCAAGCAGGGCTTCTCCTAGATAGCTACATGACTTCCTTCTTCATCTCTTCTGGTTGTTGCCCTCAAACATCACCCTCTCCTGGTATCTGTCTCTAACCCCATTATTTAAAATTGTAACCCTACCATGGATATTCCCTGTCTCCCTTTTCTGTATGCTTTCCCCTGATAGTTCTTAACACTGTATAAAAAATCCTATATCTTTACTTATTTACTTGGTTTAATGTCTGTTAATCACCCTCCATCCCCAAACTATAACATTTGTGAGGGCAGGTATTTTTGTTTGTTCACTGCTCTAGCCCAGGTCCTAGCACAGAGCCTGGCCTAGAGCTCAGCTATTCACAAAATGACCCAATGGAATAAAATGGTGGAATCATCCAGAAGCTCCATCTCCCAGAGATAGGAGCAGGCTGGTGAGCAGCTTTCCCCTTGGGATTCTGGAACAATCCATTGCTTTTGCCTATCGTGGTGGGCTGTTTTTCTGTCTGGCTCCATCTGATGACCTCAGGTAGTCAGCAGTCCTTTTTGGTATAGACCTTGCTTTTTCCCTGAACAAATTGGCTTACACACAATTTTCTATATTCCCTTTCCCTATTTAAATAGATAGAGAAAATGTATTATGTTAGGGATTGACATCAGATTAAAGGACAATATATCTATATAAAATATGAATCTATATTTTATGGACAGATAAATACTTAATAGAGGACTCAGGAAAAAGATGGCGGAGAGCAGAGAAGCACTCTCGGGAGACTGGCACTAAAAGAGGCTTACCAGGAAGATTGAAGGCGTTCCTAGCAACACTTCCGCAACTGGAAGGGAGCTGAGACATCCGCGCATATCTAGATGGTGAAATACAATGAACTCCAGACCGCCGACGCACGGAGTCCAGTGCCAGCGGCCCACAAACCAAACCAGCAATAGCGGCCCAGCTGCTGTGGTAGCATTGCAGTACAGGAAGTACAGACCACGGCCACGAACGGCGCAGAATAAAAAGAAAGCCAGACGAAAGCAGCGGCCTCACAGACTTCTTTCTCGTAAATTGCCGAAGGGGACCTGCATTCCTCGGAGTGACACACAGGTCCAGGGTACTGCTGTTGGGACCAGGGAAGGCACCGCCATTTTGGAGGAGGGCTGCGGCTGACTGCAGACATCCAAGGATAGGTCCAGGGCCCGGAGAACAGCACACACCTGGGTGAGACGCGCGCAGGCAGCCCGCAGGGAAGGGCCTGCCTGAGGCCAGCGCAGCAACCACAAGAGCTATAACTGGGGGCGGGCGTGGGGAATGCGTGCCTTTTGGATGAACGCTTTCCTGGTGCTATTCACATACTGACACCCCCCCCCACCCCCCAGCCATTATTTCTCTGTGCCAATCTGCTGCTGGCCAAAGCTGCAGACTAGACTCCACTGTGACTGTCTGGGCGTGGTCCAACAACTGGCTTAAACTGGAAGGGCTTTCCAGGGTCCTGTTTATTTGAGATTTGTTCCTGGGTTCGATTCTGTTTTTGTTTGTTTGTTTTTGTTTTTGTTCTGTTTGATAGTGTGATTATTTGTGTGTCTGTGTTCCTCTTTCCTTTCTTCCCTTCTCACTTTAGTCTCTTCTGCCCTCATCTTATCTATTTACACCCTGTCATTGTGTACTCATCAGAGGTGAAAACAAGGTATATGCAAAAATTGGGACTTCTAGGCCTGGGGCAATTGAAATATACAGAAAAGCGGTGTTATATATAGTTTACTCTCTATTTTTCTTGACTCAGTTTCTTTCTCCTCTCTCTTACACTAATTCTTACTTCTTTGTTATCTCTCATTGTTCCTTTTTATTTTTTATTTTCCATCTTTCTTTATTTTTCTTCTCTCAAAGACTAAATAAGTTTGGTTTATATATAAATCATCTTTCCTCTAAATCGCTCACTCCATTCTCTTTTCTCTCCTGTCTGCTGATATTAAACCACTTCCATAGAATTCTATTTTTATACTTCCTAAGAAAGAACATCTCAGTAACCTCACTTGCTTCTTCCTAAACATATCATCTCTGTGTCCAATACTGAAACTGTAACCCCAACGCAAGTATACAGAGTAAATTGGAAACAATACCTGAGTTGACTAAATCTGTACATTGTGATCAAACTGGGATTTGCTGTAAAGAAAGTGTTAGAGCTTAAATTGTAAGGTATTTATAAGGGAACCTGACAGCATTGTACCACAGGAGAAACATAAGGCTATAAGGTGAAATCGAAATAGGCAAGGTCCCACAGTGCTAGGAGAATAGACACACAGGCATTATGAAGAAGCAAGGGAAGAAAGTGGCTGAAACCAACCAACATGCCCCCTCAGTAGATTCCATGGTAAGCACAGTTGGTCAAACGCCAGAGACGGAATTTAGAAATTACATATTCCAAATGTTTATGGATCTTAAGAATGAACTCAAAAATGAGATGAGAGAGCAAATAGAGGAGGTAAAAGAGCATTTTGACAAAGAACTCCAAAAAACAAATACAAGAAGCAAAAGATTACTTCAATAGGGAGATAGAGATTCTAAAGAAAAACCAAACATAAATTCTGGAAATGAAAGAAGAAATGAACCAAACTAAATGCTCAATTGAAAGCATCACCAAGCTTAGATCACCTGGAAGAAAGGACCTCAGATAATGAAGACAAAATATATATCCTTGAGAAAAATCTAGAGGACACGGCAAAAGAAGTAAGGAAACAAGAACAGAGCATTCAGGAATTATGGGGCAGCATAAAAAGACCAAACTTAAGAGTGATTGGTGTTGAAGAAGGTGCAGAGTTTCAAACCAAAGGAATGAGTAATTTATTCAATGAAATAATAGCAGAAAATTTTCCAAACATGAGGAACGAATGGCAAAACCAAGTTCAAGAGGCTTACTGAACACCAAATGTACAAAACCACAACAGATCCACACCAAGGCACATTATAATGAAATTGCCTAGTATACTAGGCAAGGAGAGAATACTAAAAGCCACAAGAGAAAGGAAGCAGATTACATATAGGGGGAAACCGATCAGACTATGCTCAGATTTTTCAACCCAGACCTTAAAATCTAGAAGATCCTGGAATGGCATATTTCAAGCTCTGAAAGAAAAGGGATGTCAACCAAGAATCTTATATCCAGCAAAATTGAGCTTTAGATTCGAAGATGAAATAAAAACCTTCCACGACAAACAAAAGTTAAAAGATTTCACAACTCGAAAGCCAGCACTTCTGAACATCTTGGGCAAAATTTTCCACGAAGAAGAAGAGAAAAATAACAATGAAAATCAACAAAGGGAGATAGTAAACTAAAGGAATTACCAACCAGAGGAGAATCCAAATCAAGCTAAATACCATAATACAATTAAAAATGGATGGAAATAAGAATCACATCTCAATAATAACCCTGAATGTTAATGGCCTACACACACCATTCAAAAGACACAGATTGTCAGATTGGATTAAAAGAAAATACCCAACAATTTGCTGTCTACAAGAAACACACCTCATAGAAAAAGACATCAAGCGATTGAAGGTGAAAGGCTGGGAAAAGTCTTATCACGCACATGGGCTGCGGAAGCAGGCAGGGGTTTCCATTCTCATATCAAATAAGGTAGACCTCAAGCCAAAGCTAATCAAAAGGGATAAAGATGGATATTTCTTACTACTTAAGGGAACCATTCATCAACAAGATATAACAATTATAAATCTATATGCCCCAAATAATGGAGCACCTACATTCATCAAACAAACCCTTCTCAAGTTCAAGAGTAAAATAGACCACAACACAGTTATTCTAGGGGACTTCAACACACCTCTCTCACCAATGGATAGATCATCCAAACAAAAGCTAAATAAAGAAACATTAGGCCTTGTTAAAACAATTAATAACTTAGACCTAACAGACATATATAGAATATTTCATCCCTCAGTAAGTGAATACACTTTCTTTCTCAGCAGCACATGGCTCCTTCGCCAAAATTGACCATATATTATGTCACAAGGCAACTCTCAGCAAATATAAAAAAATAGAAATACTACCTTGCATTCTATCAGACCATAATGAGATGAAATTGGAAATCAATGATAATACAAGAAATAAAAAAAAACTACTCCAACAGCTGGAAGCTAAACAACACGCTACTGAATGAACAAGGGGTTGAAGAAGACATCAAGGAGGAGATTAAACAATTCCTAGAGGTAAATGAGAACACAGATACATCGTATAGAAATCTCTGGGACACTATGAAGGCAGTAGTAAGAGGAAAATTTATTGCACTGAATTCCTTCATTAAAAGAAAAAAAAACTACAACAAATAAATGACTTAACATCACACCTCAAGGCACTAGAAAAAGAGGAACAGATCAACACTAAGAGCAGTAGAAGACAGGAAATAATTAAAATCAGAGCTGAAATTAATGAAATTGAGACTAAAGAAACAATTCAAAGAATTGACAAAACCAAAAGTTGGTTCTTTGAAAAAATAAATAAAATTGACAGACCCCCAGCAATGCTAACGAAAAGAAGAAGAGAAAAAACTCAAATTACTAGCATCCGTGATGAAAAAGGAAATATCACAACAAACACCTAAGATATACAGGAGATAATTAGAAATTACTTCGAAAAATTGTACTCTAATAAAATAGAAAATACTGAAAGCATAGACAGATTTCTAGAGTCGTATGAATTGCCCAAACTGGAACAGGAGGCTATACACAATTTAAATTAATCAATTTCAAGTGAAGAAATAGAAGACGCTATCAAAAAACTATCAACAAGAAAAAGTCCAGGTCCTGATGGGTTTACAGCCGAGTTCTACAAGACCTTCAAAGAAGAACTAATACCGATGCTCTTCAAATTATTTCAAGAAATAGAAAAAGAGGGAGCTCTTCCAGACACTTTCTATGAGGCCAATATCACATTAATTCCAAAGCCAGGCAAAGACACATCCAAAAAACAAAACTTCAAGCCAATATCTTTAATGAACATAGATGCAAAAATTCTCAACAAAATTCTGGCAAATCGGATACAAAAACATATCAAAAAGATAGTGCACCACGATCAAATGGGGTTTATCCCAGAGATGCAAGGCTGGTTCAACATTCGGAAATCAATAAACATAATACATCACATCAATAGACTTAAAGATTAAAACCATATGATCATCTCAATAGACGCAGAAAAAGCATTTGACAAAATGCAACACTCCTTTATGTTCAAAGCTCTAGAAAAATTAGGAATAACAGGAACATATCTCAATATTATAAAAGCTATCTATGCAAAACCTCAAGCTAACATTATCTTAAATGGAGAAAAATTGAAAGCATTCCCTCTAAAAACTGGAACAAGACAGGGATGCCCCCTCTCACCACTGCTATTTAACATAGTACTTGAAACTCTGGCCAGAGCAATTAGACAGACAAAAGAAATTAAAGGGATCCAGATAGGAAAAGAAGAGCTCAAATTAGCACTATTTGCTGATGACATGATAATATACCTAGAAGACCCAAAAAACTCTACCAGAAAACTTTTACAACTAGTAAATGAATTCGGCAAAGTAGCAGGATACAAAATCAATACCCATAAGTCAAAGGCATTTTTGTACATCAGTGACAAAGCCTCTGAAAAGGAAATGATGAAAACTACTCCATTTACAATAGCATCAAAAAAAAAATACCTGGGAATCAACGAAAGAGGTGAAGGACCTCTATAACGAAAACTATAGAACACTAAAGAAAGAAATTGTAGAAGACGTCAGAAGATGGAAAGACTTACCTTGTTCTTGGATAGGTAGAATTAATATTGTCAAAATGTCCATACTACCAAAATCATTATACAGATTTAATGCAATTCCAATCAAAATCCCAATGACATTTCTCAAAGAAATAGAAAAAGCAGTCATGAAATTCATCTGGAAAAATAAGAGACCCAGAATAGCTAAAGCAATCCTAAGCAGGAAAAGTGAAGCAGGCGGCATCACCATACCAGACTTTAAATTATACTATAGAGCAATAGTAACAAAACAGCATGGTATTGGCACCAAAACAGACTAGTAGACCAATGGTACAGAATTGAGGACACAGAGACTAATACATATAATTTCAGCTATCTTATATTAGACAAAGGCGCCAAAAATGTACAGTGGAGAAAGGATAGCCTCTTCAACAAATGGTGCTGGGAAAACTGGAAAGCCATATGCAACAAAATGAAATTAAACCTGTATCTCTCACCATGCACAAAATTCAATTCAAAGTGGATCAAGGACTTAGGAATTAGACCAGAGACAATACACCTAATAGAAGAAAAAGTAAGCTACAATTTCCAACATGTTGGATTAGGCTCCAAGTTCCTTAACAAGAATCCTGTAGCGCAAGAATTAATACAAAGAATTAATGAAAGGATAGATAGATTTAAGCTAAAAAGCTTCTTCTCAGCAAAAGAAACAATCAGTGAGGTGAATAGAGAGCCAACTAACTGGGAACAAATATTTAATACATGTACATCGGATAGAGCACTAATTTCTAGAATATATAAAGAACTCAAAAAACTTGACACCAAAAAACAAATAATCCAATCGATAAATGGGCTAAGGAATTGAAAAGACACTTCTCAGAAGAAGATACACGATTAATCAACAAATACATGAAAAAATGCTCAACATCGCTGGCAATTAGAGAAATGCAAATCAAAACTACTCTAAGATTTCATTTCATTCCAGTCAGAATGGCAGCTATCAAGAACACGAACAACAATAAATGTTGGAGAGGATGTAAGGAAAAAGGCACACTCATACATTGCTGGTGGGACTGCAAAATGGTACAACTGTTATGGAAGGCAGTATGGAGATTTCTTGGGAAAATGGGAATGGAACCACCCTATGACCCAGCCATCCCACTCCTGGGTCTATTCCCAAAGGACTTAAAAACAGCATATTACAGTGACACAGCTACCTCAATGTTTATAGCAGCACAATTCACAATAGCTAGGTTGTGGAACCAACCTAGATGTCCCTCGGTAGATGAATGGATAAAGAAAATGTGGTATATATACACAATGGAATTTTACTCAACAATAAAAGAGAATAAAATAATGACATTCGCAGGTAAATGGATGAAGTTGGAGAATATAATGCTAAGTGAAATCAGTCAATCTCAAAAATCCAAATACCGAATGTTTCCTCTGATATAAGGAAGCCGGTTCACAGTATTGTTGGGTCGGGGTACATAGGAGGATTAGAGGAAAACTATAATGGTCAAAGGGAAGGGAGGGGAAGGGAGGGAGCAAGGAGGGAAGGGGGAAAAAAGTGGTTGAATGAGACAGATATCATTATTCTAAATGCATGATTGAAGACTTGAATGCTGCGAATATACTTTGTATACAAGCTGTTTGGTGTAAAAAGATGCTATATATGTATAGTATGAACTGTAATACATACTACTATAAATAAAAATTTTAAAAAAAGATAAAAAAATACTTAATAGAGGAAGCAGATTACCCTTCTGTCTGCAGCAGGGATGGAAGTTTTCTTGCACTACTCCTAGAGGTGCAGACAACTAATAGCCACTTTATTTTGTTTATAACTTCTCTGATTCATGTGCTGGCTGGGTAGCACTGAGAAATTTAATTTAGTTTAATCCTAAGATTTTAGTCCACTGCAACAACGAAAATATTTTCCTTAGGTAGAGTGGGTAGTTTCTCTGATTTTGCCTCTCCCTCCCTCTGTTCCTACCCAATATAGTAGCTGGGCATAGAGGGGAAAGGGGTGACTTTATCCAGGCATGATATTAAAAATATTTAACAACTGATTTGGCATAGGTATAGATCAGTTGGAATGAATGCTGACTGCCACAACTGATTCGGCCTTTTCAAGGTGGACTGTGGCCATCAGCCCTGGCCAAGTGACCTTGTAGTGGTGAAGGCAAGGTGAAAGGCTGTTTGTACTAGAGCAGTGTCCCCTGGTACCTCTGGGCTCCCAACAACATTTCTTATCACTCTGGTTTTGGCCTGCACTGCTGGTGTTTGCAGATGTAGTTGGTGACTGGTGTAGGCTGGTCTCCCCTGACCTGGCCAAGGGTATGGAAGTGCTTCCTGGATAAGATCACCTCACTGTAGCTCTTCCCAGCCTAGGCTGCCTGGAGGCTGCAGGTCACCTTGCCTTGGAGTGCTCGGCATCCACAATGGTGTCGCTGCCTGAAGCGGAAGTCGCTTGGAGCAGCGAACGCCACAGGAAAATTCGGAGGCAGGATGAAAATGAAAAAAGGTCTTTTATTCTTCTCCTCTCTCCAGCTCCAGCAATCACTCCAAATGCTCTAACTCCAACCACCACCTTCTTCTTCCCCACACACACTAACGAACCTCACCCAGTTATATACATATAGCTTTAACAAGGACACATGCTTACAGCTCGAGCTTACAGGTGCGTCACGCAGTGTTCACGGGCATACAAAGATTCTTTGAATAATGTATTAATATCAGGTGGAAACTAGAACATCTTTTATGGCTCTCAGCTAACCGCAATCTTTAGCTATCGCCTTGATTATAGGCTCCTTCATTTCCCCCTTTTAGTTTTAAAAGAGGGGATGTTCTAGGACGTCCATGTGCAACCGACATTCTTACCCGTCATGGGAGTCTAGGCTGTCCTGACTCCTGGCTTAGGTTGACATGCCGGCCACATTAGACTGTCCCGTGCGACTGTGCCGTGTCTTAGGTTGTCCCCTTCTGGGGATCTTACCCGTCATAGGCTAACCAGCCATCCAATAGAGCCCTTCAGGATCGACTGTGTGTTGACTAACAGCCGTCCAATTTTTAGGAGATGCTGCGGCTTTAAGGCGGCAAGCCTACTGCTGATGAGCCAAGTTTCCATAGCGTATCAAGTTCTTTAAGCGAATCAGCTGCTCTTAGTTTCATCAAGTAACGCACTGAGTTCTCTTAGACAAATACCCGCAAGGCATTGTCCCGCAATGTCCCAAAATAATGGAAAATCAAAATGTCCATAAGTTATAACACATAGATTCAGGAGGCCCCATGCATGCAGAGCAGAGGCCACACTGCTGGTGAGGTTGTTGATGCTTGAGCAGCAGGGATGCTTGCAGCGACCGCGGTCCCTGCAGTTGTAGCAGCAGCCGTCTTTTTTATGTCCAGACATTTCCACCGGCAAATCTTCAGGGCCCGCTACCTAAAAACTCAAGCATCCATTATTAAGGGAAAGGCAGTGCTATTCCAGCACTGAGATCAAAAGGTGAGCTGTCAAACTAAAAAAAAAAAAAAAAAAAAAAACTATTAGAGTAGAAAATAAAAGTTGATCTCTGCTCACACACATTGCTGCTCAAGCTCCCACAAACATAAGCTGGCAAAATATCACATTCAGAAATAATCAAAGAGAAACTGAGGGTGTTTACTGCATTAAAGATAAAGAAAAGCTAAAGGCATTTTGGAAAAAAAATAATTTGTTAGCTGGAATCCTCGAGTCTCTATATACACAGCAATCCTATACCTGTTGAAATAATTCAAATTAATCAGCTACTAAACAAATGAAGTCAATAACAAATAAATGATCCTCTGTCGGAACACCAAAATATCAGGTTATACAACATTAAACATATTCACAGCTGAAGAGAAGTCCCGGAGACAACTATAAATCAAAATTGATTATCATTATAATTGATTATCTAAAAATATTCTGAACTTATATAAATATCTATTTATCTATCTATCTATTGATTATCAAATTAGAATATTCTAAGCTTAAATGAATTAACATTATTTGTTATTTGGATCTATATCTATCTACTTTTTTTTTTTTTTTAAGCGCTTAATTATTTGTGACGTCACACTAGACAGACGCACATATAAACATATTTGTGACATCACATTAACATGAAATTTAGACAAATGCACAGACATAAAGACATATATAAAAGAGAAAAAAAAAATTACAATTGTGTATACACTGAAGAGAGATCTTCTTGTCCCGGCCGGGAAGAATGAAATTTAAGTTGTAAATTTAATGGAGAACTCTTTTAAGGGAATCACTCCATACCTTCATTTTGGTCCTCTTGACCTTGCACTTGTTTATTCAATCTAGACTCCTCAATAACTTCGTCTTGATCCCTTTGACTTTGTACCTGCTTTATCAATCTAGATGGTATCCATATTGGAGAGGATTCGTGCTTTGGAAAAACACAAACAGATCCTCTCCCCCAAATTAATACTGGGTCTGGACCCTTCCACGTACCTGAGAGAACATCCTTCCAGTAAACCAAAGGTTTATGTTGTTGGTGTGGGTTCCAGTGTCTATCTCCAGCCGAATGTCCATTAGAATCTAAAGTTAAGAAATTTAGGGTAAACAGGGCAACTGCCAATCTGTCCTTAGGATTTTTCCAGTTTCCATCTTTTTGCTTTAGTAACATATTTTTAAGTGTCCGATTTGCTCTTTCAATTATTCCTTGTCCCTGAGGATTATAAGCGATACCTGTTTTGTGGATAATATTGAACTTTGTACAAAATTGTTTGAAGGATGTGGATGTATATGCAGGGCCATTATCTGTTTTAAGCATTTTGGGGATGCCCAATGCAGCAAAAGCTTGCAGACAATGAGATATAGTATCTTTAACTTTTTCTCCGGAATGTAAAGAAGCAAAAATCATGCCTGAGCATGTATCTATGGTGACATGAATAAATCGTAATTTTCCAAAACTTGGCTCATGTGTGACATCCATCTGCCACAAATGATTGGGCATCAAACCTCGTGGGTTAACCCCATAATGTTGATTGGGCAAGAGTGTTACACAAGATGGACATTCTTTTACAATTCTACGAGCTTGTTCTTTTGTGATTTTAAATTTTTGTCTTAAGGTAGTGCTGTTAACGTGGAACTGGGAATGAAATAAAGTAGCTTGTTGTACTGTAGTAAATATAAATATTGTTTTAGTGAGGGCGTCAGCTTTTTGATTACCTTCATGGAGAAGACCAGGCAGATTAGTGTGAGCTCTTATGTGACCTATAAATAAAGGTTCTTTTCGTTGCCATAGGAGATTTTGGATTTGAGAAAACAATTTAAAAGCTGGAGTATGTGGTGCTATTGGACCTGCTAGCTCCAATTTTGGGACAGCATGTACAATATAATGGCTGTCTGAAAAAATATTCATAGGCTGTTCTTTAAATTTTTCCAGAGCTATTATTATAGCTTCGAGTTCCACTAATTGAGCTGATTTTTGATTAGTGATATGAATCATTTTTTCATTTTGAGTGACTACTGCAGCAGTACCGTTAGAGGATCCATCTGTAAATACATTAAATGCTTTAGGAATGGGTTGAGTTTTTATTACCTGTGGGAATATGATAGGATGATTGATACAAAAGGACAGTATAGGAGATTTAGGAATATGATTGTCAAAATTTGCAGAAGTAGAGCATCTAGCTATAGCCCAATCATTATCATTGAAGCACAAATATTCAACCTGTGACGATGAATAAGGAGTAATAATAGTAGCGGGATGAATTCCAAATATTTTAGTAGAGGTTTTAAGTCCTTGAAGAATAAGTTTAGCCACCATGGAGGTATAAGACTCAATTGTACTTTTAGGAGAGACAGGCAAATGTATCCATAATATAGGTCCCTGTTGCCAAAATACTCCTGTTGGAGTATATTGTGAAGGAATAATAATCAATATTAGTGGTTGTGCAAAATCAAATCTATCGCAATGGGATCTTTCAATGGCCTGTTCTACTAATTTTAGAGCTCTCCTGGCCTCAGGAGTTAATGTTCGAGGTGAGGATGGGTCAGGGTTCCCACGAAGGATGTCAAATAAGGGTTTTAATTGTCCAGTAGTGAGGCTTAGTGTAGGGCGAAGCCAATTAATGTCACCCAGTAATTTTTGGAAATCATTGAGGGTGGTCAAATGTTCTTTACTTATTAGAATTTTTTGGGGTTTAACAAAAGTATCCATGATTTTAAAGCCTAAATATAGTATAGGTGATCTGCTTTGAACTTTTTCTTCTGCTATATATAATCCATATTTTTTTAGATTTTTTGTTATTTCACTAAATATATTAAATAAGATTTGTTGATTAGGGTGAGCTAATAAAACATCGTCCATGTAGTGTAGACACATAAGGTCTTGATATTTGTTTTTAATGGGCTGTATAGCTCTGTCCACATATAGTTGGCACAGTGTAGGGCTATTTGCCATTCCCTGCGGCAATACTTTCCATTGATATCTTTTATCAGGGCCATTATTATTAATAGAAGGAATTGAAAAAGCAAACCTGGGGGCATCCAGAGGATGTAGGGGAATGGAAAAGAAACAGTCCTTTATATCAAGGGTTATAAGGTAATAGTTTTTTGGAATAGCTACAGGATTAGGAAGTCCAGGTTGAGTAGGGCCCATAATTTGCATTGTTTTGTTAATTTGTCTTAGATCTTGTAATAGTCTCCATTTTCCTGATTTTTTCTTAATTACAAATATGGGAGAATTCCAGGGAGAGGTGGAAGGCTCTATGTGTCCTGCTTCTAATTGTTCTTTAATTAATTGATGGGCCGCTTGCAATTTTTCTTTGGATAGGGGCCACTGAGGGACCCAAACTGGCTTATTAGAGAGCCATGGTATTTTAAAAATTGTTTTCTCAGTGGCCCCTAGAAAAAATGTCCTTTGCCTTTTTTATTATGAGTAGGATTTTTATTCTTAACACCTGCAGGCTTGGTCGCTAGGTGTAGCCCCATTTGATGTAAGATATCTCTTCCCCATAGGGTAACTGGCAAGCTGTTTAAAACATAGGGTTTGAATGTTCCTGTATGGCCTTCATTGTCTTGCCAATTTAAGATTACAGCACTTTGAGCTGGGGTATTACTGTATCCCAAGCCTCTTAAACTGGTTGAGGCTTTCTGTAGAGGCCAGTGCTTAGGCCATTGTTGTAGATTTATGATGGAAGAGTCAGCTCCTGTATCAATCAGCCCCTCCATCTCTATACCTTGAATTTTTAATTTGCACATAGGCCTCCGTGAACAGTCCTGGACCCAGAAAGCCATAGGTCCTGAACCAGTGGAACTGAATGCTCTGCTATTTCTATTTTGTGGCATGCTTTTAAAAGAATTATGGAGACTGGGAATGAGGAGCAGCTGTGCGATTCTGTCTCCTTGATTTACGGAGATGATGCCCCTGTGTGTACTTAGCATTATTTTAATCTCTCCATTATAATCTGAATCAATAACCCCTGGTATAACATTAAAGCCTAATAAACTTTTGGAACTACGCCCAAGGATTAGTCCCACAGTTCCTGAAGGGAGAGGTCCCCTGATTCCCGTAGGAATCAGCTGAACCCCCATTTCAGGTGTCAGGACCATCCGGGCAGTAGAACAGAGATCTAATCCTGCACTTCCTCTTGTCCCTCTGATAAGGGAGTTAATGGGTAGGAGGGACTGTGACGAGGAATCATTTGAATCTGAGGGCCTTCCTCCTCTAGTGCCTCGTACATTTGTGGGCCCCGGGGCATTGGGCCCCGTGCCCCGTTTTTTGAAATCCTTGATAAATCATTTCCATATATATCATATCTAGAATGGCATTGATTGGCCCAATGTATACCTTTTTTGCATCTGGGGCATCGGCCTGGAGCACGGTATGAATTTGATTTTATTACCCTTGGGGGATATTGCTTAGCATATCTTGGTTGATTATAATAATTTTGTCTGGAATATCCTGTTCTAGGTTGAAACCTTTGGGAATTTTGAGGGGAGGAATTTTTCATCACTGCAGCAATTACGTTGCCTGTGATAACAGCCTCGTTAATGTCTTTGCACAGTCTGATATAAATTGATAAGTCTTTTTTACTTCTCCATGGCCTTATTGCATCCTGGCAATATTTATTAGCGTTCTCGTATGCTAATTGGATAACTAGGGGCATAGCTTGCTCGACTTCTCCAAAAACTCTAGATGTTGTTTTTAAGAGCCTATCTACAAAATCAGCGTAAGGTTCGTTAGGCCCTTGTATAACTTTTGATAGGCTGCCTTGCAGATCCCCTGTGCCTGAGATTGTCTTCCAGGCTTTCACAGCTGCAGTGTGTATCTGGGCATACACACCTGGATCGTATTGTAGCTGATTTTGTAGTTCGGCGAACTCACCCTCCCCTGTGAGCATATCTATATTGCGTTGAGGGAAACCTGCTGCAGCATTTCTCTTTGCTATTTCTGAACAAAGTTCCTGGAATTGAGTTTTCCAGATTAGGTATTGTCCCCCACTTAGTACCGCTCTGCATAGACTTTTCCAATCTGAGGGGGCTAAGGTTAGGGTGTTAAGTGACTCTATCATACTTAATGTGAACGGAGCTTGAGGCCCATAGGTCATTACCGCCTCTTTAAAATTCTTTATTGTTTTAAAGTCTAGGAACTCGTGATATCTTTGTCCCTGTTCATTTTGAAATACTGGCAGTTCTAGGTGCTCCTGCGGTCTATGTTGTTCGAGAGCGTATAAGCGCTCTGAAAGGCCGCCAATTTCTACCTCAAGGGCACGTACACTCTGATCAATACTCTTTATTGTTTCTGTTAGGGATTCTATCCATGAAGGAGCAGAGGGCGCTAGTGGTTCCTCTATTTGACGGTCTTTTCTCTTTTTTAATTTCTTTTTGTTCTTTTTATTGGAGACTGTGCTCTCCGAATCGCTTTTTGATTCCTCTTCACTACTAGCTTCATAATTCCTAACCGGCTCAGTAGAGGAGACTGTACTTTCATGGTTTGGCTCCTTGTTACTATTATTACTTTCACTAGTATCCTGAGTTTCAGTTTCTAAGGAGAGTACATACTCCTCAGCTAATTTTATTAAGCTTCTGATGGCTTTTGCAGATCTTACTTTTGAATTTACATTTCTACTCTCCTTGCTGGTCTCCACTGAGTCAGAGGATATGCTTTCTTGTTCACTTTTCTCACTATCCTCTGAGTTCTCAATATCAAAAATTTCATTCATGGCTTTTATAAACCGACTTTTTGTTATATTTGCTCCCATCTTTTTAAATTTTCTTTTTTCTTACCTTGCCGCCGAATTCCCCGTACGGGCCGCCACCTGTCGCTGCCTGAAGCGGAAGTCGCTTGGAGCAGCGAACGCCACAGGAAAATTCGGAGGCAGGATGAAAATGAAAAAAGGTCTTTTATTCTTCTCCTCTCTCCAGCTCCAGCAATCACTCCAAATGCTCTAACTCCAACCACCACCTTCTTCTTCCCCACACACACTAACGAACCTCACCCAGTTATATACATATAGCTTTAACAAGGACACGTGCTTACAGCTCGAGCTTACAGGTGCGTCACGCAGTGTTCACGGGCATACAAAGATTCTTTGAATAATGTATTAATATCAGGTGGAAACTAGAACATCTTTTATGGCTCTCAGCTAACCGCAATCTTTAGCTATCTCCTTGATTATAGGCTCCTTCACAATGGTGCTTCTTGTTCCCAACTCAGCTGCTTCCAGGATTCCATCCTGTGCACACATGGGAACGTCTGGGTCCTGAGTAGAACAAGGGTTCTGAGTAGAACCCCCAAACTGGGCCTCCACACTCCCACTCCTGCCCTCACCCTCTTGCTTAATCATGTCGTGAAGCACAGTTTATCTCACTGTGGCTGTTTTCCAGACTTGGGCAGTGACTGTGTGTGAGGTAACCCCAGCCAGGAATCCAAACAGAAATCAGAGCCAAAGTCTTCTCTTCTGCCCTTGCCAGTCCTCTCCAGCCAGCCCTCCCACCTCAGCAAAATCTTCAACCCACCTCCACCACTCTCCCTCTTCTGCCCACAAACCACCAGTCTTGAGGATGTGAGCTTTGCATTTCCTTTTCCTGGTGTGGTTCATCTTTTACTCTAGAATGATCTGAGGACTTTTAAAAAATACTTGTTGCCCATGTCCTATCTTATCACCCCTCCCTCCCAATTCTGACTTAACTACTCTCAGGGGACCCCCACGCATGGGTAATGTTAAAACCAAGCACCTTGTGTGATTCCACTGGGCAGCCAGGATCGAGACCCACTGTTCTGGGCCAGTCATTCTTAAATGTCACTGCTTATTAGAATCACGTGGTGAACTTTGAAACCTACTAATGTCCAGGCTGTACTGTGGGCCAATAGAATCAAGATCTACAGGGCAGGTATTGGTATTTTTCAGGCTCCCTGGCTTATTTCAGTGCCAGCCAAATATGAAAACCAGGACTCTTCTAGGCCAGCTCTTCTCAAACTTTAATGCATGTGCAGCCACCTCAGGACTTGTTAGGGTGTAGATTCTGATTCAGAAGGTCTGGGGTAGGGCCTAGATAATGACAAGGGTGCTTGTCCTAGGGACCATATTATTATTCTCAGGGCTACATTTCTTCCCCCAGCCCCTTTAGCCAGCAGAAGACAGGGAGAGGAAAACTAGCTTATAAGTAAATGGAGGTATTTTAAAAATACTGTGCCCATTGCAGATGGCAATAGACAGCTTCCTAGTAGACCCTGGGTTTATGTTCCAAAAGTCAGCTACGTTCATTCTTCCTGTTTAGAAGGCTAAAATACTCAGTTTTCTAGACTTTCTTAAATCAAGAATAAGCACATGAGAAAGTTCCATAGAAATAGAGGCAGAAGTGTCTGAGGAGGGCTTCTCTTATCAAACAAAAAGCCCAATATCACTAAAATAAAAAAAATTTTAAAAAACCCACCAACTTTTGGGAATGTCTCTTTCTGCTTGAGATATGGCTTTGGGAACTGAAGGTATAGTCCCAATCTGTGATTCTGAGGAAACCGTTATGAAGATGAAGGCCTAGAAACAGGCTTGCTAATAGAACGAGAAGCCTGATAACTCAGAATATCAGATAAAGAAGTAGTTTTAATGTATGTGTTATGGTTACTGTCTAGGTTGTCACCCGAGGAGAATGTAGGTTCAACTCCTACCTTCGACCATTTTCTGTTACCATAACAGAAAATACATAAAGCTAGGCACTTTACAAAGTTTATTTAGCTCACAACTTTGGAAGCTGAAAGTCTGATCAAGTGCTCCCCTTAGTTCAACCTCTGGTGAGGGCCCCCTTGTTTGTGTCTCATCATGGAGGATGGCATGGTGGTGAGAGAGGAAGCCTGGCCTGGGCAAGGCCCAATCTTGCTCTTTTATAATTGACCCTTTTTATGAGGATCTCAGGCTTGTGTGATTTGAACTCCTACCTGGCACCAAAAAAAAAAAGGAGCACCCAGGCTTTCTCACCATCTTCCCAGGTGTGGGTGGGGCAGAGGGGAAGGGGGAGCGGTGGGACTTGAAAGCCATCAGCAAACAAAAAAATAGGGTGAGACTCTTTATTACCAAAAATGTGATACAAATATTGCACGGGATGTGGTTATACACAAACAAATTCATTATTTATCTGAAATTCAAATGTACTAAATTTGGCAACCTTACCTATGAAGTATGAAGACAGACTCTTGGTTCCTCCTAGAATGATTGAGCCATGGCATCAATTTTGAAGCTTCCACATCCAGACTTGGAAGACAAATTGAGCTCCTATTTCTTTAAGCCACCATGTGTTCCATTCCCTAGAGACAAGTCTATTCCTAAATGATACATCTCCACTGACTCTTCTGAGGGTAGATACTGTACTGCATACTTCCACCTAGAAATCTTTATCAAGCCCTTACTTATACAAAAGGTGCTGATAGTAGCAGCCATTATCAATGTGAAAGACCAGCCTTCCAGTCCTGCTTTGCTACTTCTTAGTTCCCTATGTTATTTGCCAATATTCATGTTTATTTCCTCTATAAAATGGGGATGATAGTCTATATCTTACAGAGTTGTTAGAATTAAATAAGATATTTAGAATAGTGTCATAGTAAGTACTTAGTGAGTTTTAGCTAATGTTTAGTTTTTTTATTCGAATTATCAAATTGCTTGCTATGGACTGAATGTTTGTAATCCAACCCTCCAAAGTTATTTATTGAAGCCCTAACGTTCACTGTAATGGTATTTGGAGGCAGGGCCTTTGGGAGGTAGATGAGGTTAGATTTAGATGAGGTTCAGAGAGTGAATCATGCACATAAGAGACACATCATGAAGCTTCTCTCTTTCCCTACACTGTGTAGGACACAGCAAGAAGTTGGCCATGACCAAGCTAGGAAGAGAGCTCTTGCCAGAACCCCACCATGCTGGAACTCTGATCTTGAACATCTAGAACTGTGGGAAATAACTTTGTGTTGAGTGAACCAGTCTATGGCATTGTGTCATGGCAGCCCAAGCTGACTAATACAAAAATATTTTATTTTAATCATTGTAAATAACATTTCAGGTGCGTTACGAATAACATTGTTATATTACCTTTGTTTTTCAAGAAATAGTGCAAAGTATAAGGATCACTGTTGGGGGAGAGTGGAAACAGATTATGTATCTTATTTCAAAGATTGCTGAAATCTAGAAATTGAGAACAACCACAACCACAGATTTTGTATACTATATTTCAGCACTTTTTAAAAAACAGCTCTGAAATTGAGATGCAATTTATAATAGGCGAATTATTAGATTAGATCTGTGGTTTTCAACCCTAGGTGCATATTGAAATTATCTGGGGAGCACCAAAACAGATATGTAGACCAATGGTACAGAATAGAAGACATAGAGACAAACCCACACAAATAAATTTATCTCAGACAAAGGTGCCAAAAACATACATTGGAGAAAAGATAGCCTCCTCAACAAAAGGTGCTAGGAAAACTGGAAATCCATATGTAGAAAAATCCATATGTAGAAAAATCCATATGTAGAAAGATGAAACTAAACCTCTATTTCTCACCCTGCACAAAACTCAACTCAAAGTGGATCAAGGACTTAGGCATTGGACCAGAGACCCTGCACCTAATAGAAGAAAAAGTAGGCCCAAATCTACATCATTAGGAACTGACTTCCTCAACAAGACTCCTAAAGCACAAGAAGCAAAATCAAGAATCAACAAATGGAAAACAGAATGAAACCACCATTTGACCCAGTTATCCCTCTCCTCAATTTATACCCAAAGGACTTAAAATCAGCATACTACAGTGACACAGCCACATCAATATTTATAGCAGCTCAACTCACAACAGCTAAACTATGGAACCACCCTAGGTGCCCTTCAACAGATGAATAGATAAAGATATTGTGGTATATATACACAATGAAATGTTACTCAGCCATAAAGAAGAACAAAATTATGGCATTTACTGGTAAGTGGATGGAACTAGAGACTATCATGCTAAATGAAATAAGCCAATCCCAAAAAACCAAAGGCTGAATGTTCTTTCTGATAAGTTGATGCTAATTCATAATAAGGGGGTTGGTAGGGAAGAATAGAAGTACTTTGGATTAGACAAAAGGGAATTAAGGGAAGGGAGGGGCAACGGGAATAAGAAAGATAGTAGAAGGAATGGGACATTACTTTCCTATATCCATATATGAATACATGAACAGTGTAATTCCACATCATGTACAACCAGAAGAATGGGAAGTTATACTCCATATATGTATAATATGACAAAATACATTCTACTGTCATGTATAACTAATAAGAACAAATTTAAAAAATCATCTGGGGAAAATTTAACAAATATTATTGCACTTGACTCCACCCACAGATTTTTTGTTTAATTGGCCAGGGATGGGTCCCAGACAAGGAAATTTTATAAAACCTCTTCAGGCAAAGGTAATTGTGCAGTGAGGGCTAAAAATCATTGTAGCAAATAAAACACTTTATGTTCTTGCTTGCATTGGGCTTCTTGTGAGATTTAATTAAAAGGTGGAACAAAAGGAGAAAGAGACATTCCACGAATGCTTGGTGGGTAACAGCTTTTTTAACAGCTATCTCTAGATATCCTCACAGGCTCCAGCTGGCTTGCCTGTGATTTCACTGATGGACAAGGGTTAAAAGCAATGTCAAGCCAGGCGTGGTGGTGCACGCCTGTAATCCCAGCACTTTGGGAGGCTGAGACAGGAGGATCGTGAGTTCAAAGCCAGCCTCAGCAATGGCGAGGCACTTAGCAACTCAGTGAGACCCTGTCTCTAAATAAAATACAAAAAAGGGCTGGGGATGTGGCCCAGTGGTTAAGTGCCCCTGAGTTCAATCCCCGGTACCAAAAAAAAAAAAAAAAAAAAAAAAAAAAAAAAAAAAAAAAAAAAGCAATGTCAACTACCAGGACAGTTATGGAATCAAAACTACGGACAGCAGAGCAAATCTAATGCTGTATTACCAAGAGCCAGAAGCCGAGAGCTAGAGCTCATAGCTTCTTCTCACTTGATTTCAATATCTGGTCTCAGGAGAAAATAGTTAAGTTGCTGAGAAGCTGGTACATCTGATTGGGGACCATATTGTAGGCAGAATTCCACGCAACCTCAGGAAAGAGCCAGAAGTTCAAATAGTTTTAAAGGGTGTTTGTTATTTTTGTGGGGTCTGTTAGTTGCTTAGAGAAATGAAAATCAGTTTTTGTTTGTTTTCCACTAAAGTCAGCCTCATTTTGTTGTCTGCTTGGTAATAGAATTGTACCTGCTCCTACCTGGCGCCTATCTGGTATCTCACCTGTTCAACCTCATTCATGATTGCAAAATTCTCCCCTTTAAAATCACCACACACACACACAAATGTATTAGATAGAAGTGGTTAATCTTCACGCTGTTGGACTGTGAATTGCTAGGATATTGTGAAAGTAGATCACGAGTTCATATTGTGTGTCCCTCCAGTCCTAGCAACTCCCCATTCTACGCAAAATAAATAGTCTACCTCTTGATCTTGTTTGACCAGTTTCTCCATACTTTATTTTTCCCTTTTGCTGCAGGCTAATCTTCAATCAGCAGGTGCCTCCCTCCAAGTGAGATTGAATTGTGCATAACCTGAATTGCACTGAATTCCTTAAGTCTGTCTCATTCTAAACCAGTTTGGTTCCCACAGCAGCCAGGTGAACTCAATCCAGCAATCTCTCTGCTGAGTGTCAGTCTCAGTACTTGCTGAAAAGACAGAATCACTGCATTACTTAAACTTACTCTCCAGGATCCTGAGAAAAAGACTCTCCAAACTGGGAGAGAGCTTTGCTCATTTCTCTGTGCATGCAAGATTACTCTGAAGGAATTAAGTTCAAGTGAGATAACCTTGATAAATAATGCCCTATCGCATTCTCTCCATACAATTTGTTTTTGTCTCTTTCCTCCAAGTGTTGTTTATTATAACACAATTTTACAGTTCCATGGCTTAAGAGAGATCTCTTTTATTGAAATACCATTTAAATGTTTTGGTAATATGATGAAATTTAGTAGTGAAAACAAAGGCAAAAGCTAATCGAGAAACGGGACCCTTCTGAGCTGGAGGGCAGTTTTACCTATTCCTGGTCTATGGAAACAATCTGTTTTGTTGGATTTAGCTAAGGGTCATCCTTGAGTTTACTTTCTGGATGTTTGATAGGCACAATTAACATGGGAAGCAGCTGTATATCATTATCCCATAGCCAAAGCCATTCCAGAGATGATCTAAGGCCTTTTGCATACAGACTAAACGACCAGGGCCCTGTATTTGGTTTCTACAGTTGGTGAGCACCTCCAGAAAGCATCCTCAAAGCAGTCCACAAACTTTTGGGTTTAGCTGTGTGCCACTTACTGACAATCAGGAGTTACTGGCTGGATCATGGGAGGCAGAGTATGGCAGGAAATTCTGGAAAGAGTAATGGCTCCTCTACCTCCACTTCCAAACTAGCCTTTCTGCTTCCCCGAGTCAAGTAGTAGCTGGGGCCTATACTTGGCTGCTGGGAAGAAGACCTCACTGTGGACTAGTGGGTGTCCCATGGGGAAAGCTGGTGTGAGACTTTGTCTCCTGAAGGCTAGACACTCACCTGGGGCAGTTGGAAATGGAGGCTCCTGAGAAGAGCTTGGCCTCCAGAGATCCGGAAACACTCCTTTCCCTCAACTGCAATGGAAGATCTATGCTAAGTCAAAGTTCTCTCCAACACGAATAGTGTTTATAGAGAGATTCAGTTTCCCCTCAAGAAGAAAAGTTCTTCATGAGTTGTTAAATGAAGTGAGAAAAGGCTCAGGGAGTCAGTCTCCCATCTGTTCCCCCTGCCCCCAACCAAAGTTTTCAACTGAGAAAAAAATATTGCTCTTTTGTTAAAGCAAAATTTAAGAATTTTTGTGACCCAAGCCTACCTCTTAATGGCATTCTTTAAGCTGTAGTCAGGGCATTCATGTGTTTGGTACCAACCTAGCTTGCTGAGGAAGTCTGTCATTTGTTCTGACTCTGCGGTTGATGCTTTGTTCTTATGCACAGCAGACCCACCAGGCCCTTCTTACATAGGTCTTATTCCATTGACTCAGCCATTGGGGTGTTGGAGGTTTGGGTGTTGGACCTCATTCTAGTAACCAATTTAAGAAATAGTACAGTATGTTTCCTTGTTGATGAAATGGTAATGAGATAGATTATTCTTGTACCCTAGACATTTCTCTGAACTAGAAACAAAGGAGGGAGTTGTTCTCAAACATGAATCCAAGCCAAAACAGGGAAACTATGTACATGGCATGTATATTGTATTAGGTATAAGCCATCCAGGTTATATTCTCAGGTTATATGCAAATACTACACCGTTGTATATAAGTGACTTGAGCATCTGCAGGTTTTGGTATCTGCAAGGGGTCTTGGAACCAACCCCTGCAGATGGTTGTACTTTTTAAAAAAAATGTTACTGAACTGAGGGGAGATTTCATTATATTGATTACTTTCAACTCCTGTCTTATTCAATAAAATCACTAAAGGATAAGACAGTTTTCTTTTGCCGATGTGCCAAAGCTGTTGTCCCACAGGAGATGGTTTTGTGAACAGCTTCTAAAAACAAATTTCAATTTTGATGAAAGTGAAAAAGGAAAATAAACATCAGTGCAGACTTTCTTTTAAACTTGGAACCTTCTTTATTTATTTATTTTTAAATATTTATTTATTTGCTTTTAGTTGTATACAATGCAATGCATTTATGTTTACGTGGTGCTGAGGATTGAACCTGGGCCGCGCACATGCTAGGCGGTCGCTCTACCACTGAGCCACAACCCCAGCCCGGAACCTTCTTTTTAATTTCAAAACAAGGATATCTTTGCCATTACATATGTATACTATCTATGAACTCTAAAAAGCATAATTAAACACATTATTTTATTACAAATGAAAAATATATGGAACCATTTAAAAGGTATAAACTTTCTAAAATAAACATTATTTATAAACATTAAAAATATAACATTTCATGAACATAATTTATTTAAAATATATGAGGACATTTCACATATACTCATATAAATTATTTTTTTCACAAAGCTTTGTTGGAAGGAAAAATAGCATTTAGTTCAGTTTACTGTTTTTTATTAAGAAAAATAAAATGGTTTTGTTGCATTAATTTTGTACTGGTATTGAGATAGTATAATGATGGAATGTACTTTCACTTGTATTACTTAAAGTGAATTAATGTGACATTTATTGAAAAAAGATAAGGGTAAGTGGTCCTTACCTCTCAATAACAAGACTGTGAGAATTAAAATTTTGATTTAAAGAGAACTGAATTTTCTCAAGTGCCTATTATACATTGGGCATGATACAAGGTGCTTTCCATGTATTTGACTTAATAGTTTTAAAAATAGGTGTTAACTTGATTTCATGTTGCTAAATCTAAAGGGTTTATAAACATTCTGTAGTCTGAACTAAAAATAAAATCATTAACCATTGACATAAGAGTAATATTATAAGTCAAAATAAAACCATTAACTTCACAGAAGCTTTCAATCTGTCTCGTGCTCACCTAACTTTATAATCCTTACAACACATGTACTAAAATTCATATACTAAATCCTAAGATATCTATATGATGACAAATAGAGTGTATCGTCTCGTGCTCACCTAACTTTATAATCCTTACAACACATGTACTAAAATTCATATACTAAATCCTAAGATATCTATATGATGACAAATAGAGTGTATCTATTAAAATGCATACATATATAAAACAACCAGTGTAGACTAACATTGTTAATATAGGAATCCAGCATTTTACTCTCCCATAGATAGTATCTTCTTATTTTGGGAAAGAAATCAATTTTTGCGTCAGATTTGCAGCAATATTTTAATGTTTTTTAATGCATATGCCCACAATTGATTTTTATAAAGAGAGGTTTTCAAATAGTTCATTGTTTCTCCACATACTCAACTCATTAAATGGTTCTCGTTATGTCGACACCAGTTCATTTTCCAATCCAGGTACATGTGGGTCCCTGTGTTCCAGGAACTTTTGACCTGGGCACAATGTACCAAGGGCAAAACGTGGCATTTAAGGTGTCAAATAACAGGTGACATTTAATAAATGTCCAAAACTTAAATTCATTAGAGTGGAGAAACACCACAGCATCAGGTTAAATGTCAAAAAAAAAAAAAAAAAAAAGCCATTAATTTCCTCACCAAAAAGGTGTCCTGGAGAAACCAATAAAGTTTTCAATACTAAAAAGGAGAATATTAAAAGAATTTCTACAATTTTTTATACATTACCTTGTCCAAAGATCCATTTCATACAAACTGTGTTCATAGCTTATATAGCTGATATACAGGTAAAGTGAACCAGCAAAGTACAGAGTAAACACATTTAGCCTGAGGTATCAACCCATGAATTTTCAAAAATTTAGAAGGCCTGGAGTTGCACTCATACACTAAACTATGCCGAAGACTCTAAAGCACTTTAAGACTCTGCAGTCATCCCAGGTCATCACAGTGAATGTCAGTCACAGTTCAGCAGAACTGTGGAAATGCTCAAGTCAGTTTAATAGAATTTTGAAAAGCACAAGTTACTATTATTACCCTGGGTATGCTTGAGCTGGCTCAAAAGCAATAAACAAAACTGATGATTTTTGATGTTAGGGCAGAAAAAAATCCAGTCAACCTAAAACTTTCTTTTCAAATGCTACTTTTTTATCAGGATTTTTGTTCCGTTTTCAGAGAAATAAGTTTCGTTTAGAACTAAGATAGGCAACATCTTTTCCATAAATCAAGAGTAAAGGGAAATTTGTCTATACACACTAAGGACAACCAAAACCTTATTCTGTCATTAATCTGGAATGAGATAGGAAAGCTGTATGAGAGTTTTAAAAAAAAATTTTTTTTTTTTTTAGTTGTAGATGGACACAATACCTTTATTTTGTTTATTTATTTTTATGTGGTGCTGAGGATTGAACCCAATGCCTCACACGTGCAAGGCAGGCACTCTACTGATGAGCCACAATCCCAGCCCTGTATGAAAGATTTCTTTTAAAATTATATTTCCTTTTATAATGAGACAACCAGCAAGAAGACAGGGATGTTTCTAAGAGCATTTGAGATATAGGGACACACACACAATTTTATGTATGTATATAGTATACAAATTCAAAAACATATGTAAATAGTGAAGATAATGATGTTAAGATTTCATGTTAGATATATGATTGGATAATGTCCGTATGAAAGTTTTAATGTGCAAAAGATATTACCTGTAGTAGCCCCCGAGGTCTTAATCATTTTTCAGGAAGTTCACCCTCTCTCCCGCTTTCCCAAAATGCTTATTAATAAGCTGCATGGAAAACATGGTCAGGATGAATTTAGCAGAAAAAGGCAGTCTGGCACTTGTGGTGGTAGGATAGGCCTATTTTGAGAAGTTAGTAACTGATTACGATTTCCTTATTAAGGGTGAAAGTAAAATTTCAAGAGAACCATTAGCATAATTTCTTCCAATTTTTTAAAAAATATTTATTTGTTTTACTTGTACATAATGCCTTTATTTATTTATTTATTTTTCTTTTTTTCTATTTATAATAATAGTATGTATTACAATTCGTAGTGCACATATTTACGTGGTGCTGGGGACTGAATCCGGGCCGCACACGGGCTAGGTGAGCACTCTACCGCTGAGCCACAACCCCAGTCCTCCAATTTTTCAAAAAGATTTTTCTAGTTGTTTTAAGACAGTCTATGGAAAACTCACCTTTTAGGAATAAAATATTAGGGAAAAAAGGCACAGTATAATCCTAAAAAAATAACATATATTTTACAAAAAAAATTTCCTTGTCAATAAGAAAAATAACCTTTGTGAAAATGATTAAAGAAAGTAATGAAATAAACATAAGTCACTCCAAAGCTGATTTACTTTTACTTCTCCAGAAAGTCTATTTTGTCTTTTTTTAAATATATTTTTTTCTTTTAGTTGTACATGATGCCTTTATTCTTATGTGGTGCTGAGGATCGAACCAGGGCTGTGCACATGCTAGGTGAGTGCTCTACCACTGAGCCACAACCCCAGCCCTTGTCTTATGTTATCATGGTCTCTGTTAAAAGAACCTATGGCAACAATTATTTTTGTGTTTTTATAAGAAAAAAAAACCCAAAACTGTGTTTCCTTTACCAAAGGCCAACTATTCTCCTCCTTCCTATAGTCTTCCCTCTTTTATTGGTAAGGAAGTCCTATGATATTTGAAAAAAATTGCAATTCATAAGCCCTTCAAAGTGCAGGGGGTTTTGTGCATTTTAGCTTAGGAAGGAATGGAGTCCAAAGCAGGCCTCTTTTTTCTTTAACACTTTGCC
The DNA here is from genome assembly GCA_025594165.1 of Tamias sibiricus. Taxonomy (NCBI): domain Eukaryota; kingdom Metazoa; phylum Chordata; class Mammalia; order Rodentia; family Sciuridae; genus Tamias; species Tamias sibiricus. The sequence continues at coordinate 41,380,730 of CM046665.1, read as the reverse complement.
CATTTACTATCTAGTTTAAAAAGAAGGAAGTTGCAGAAGGGAGGTCAGAGCACCAGAGTTCTCTCTTCTCAGTTTTAATAATTTGAGATTATGACTCACCAAAGTCTGGTGATTGGTACTCTGTTTATCAGAACATAGTTAACTTTATGAATTACTGTGAATCTAAGAATAATTACCAGAGAAGCGAAGAGCCACCTGGCAGAACAAAATCTATTGTGACCAGAAGAAAAAGATTATTCTGAGACAAACATAACTCTTTGACTTCTTTTAGGCTTAAGGCATATTTCAAAGTTTGCAGCAGTGAAAAGATGCAGAAGTCTTCAGGAGGAATATCAGATTTTGACTTTCAAATTTCATGGAAGTTGGACTTACATCTAAGGTACCAGAACTTTGAAAACACTAACTTTCCTTGAAGTCCTTTCAAGAATAAATCTTCTTTCTCCTCTTTGAGTATCTAATGGTTACAATTCAAGTTTTATGGAGACTTTGATCTTCAGTCCTGCTAAATAAGGTAACATCATCATCATATCCTGGGGTCGAACTTTCTAAGTTTTCTAGTAAAACATAACTGTTCTCGTTGCCATTTGGAGAAAGGATGTCTTTCTTAGCAGAGGATGTCAGTTCACTCCAGGTAATGTCAGTATTTTTAAAAGCATGTAGAAGGAAGATGCCATTGATAATGGTGAAGAACCCACTCAGGGTCCCGATGATATCTCCAGCATTCATGCCATACCATTCCTGGAACAAGATGGCGGAGCAAGTCACTACCATGGAGGTGAAGAAGACATAATAGATGGGGGTCACCAGAGACGTGTTAAAAGTATCCAGTGCTTTGTTGAGATAGTTAATCTGTGTAGTTACTGAAAGCACAAGTACAGCCAGCAAAACAAAGACCAGGGGATTCTTGTAAACTGGCTTCCATTCTAGTAGTTCCTTAATGGCAATTCCCAGTCCCTTTACAGAAGAAACTGAAAATGCTCCAATCAAAGAACAGACTGATATATAAACCAGTATGTTGGTCTGTCCTTTCTTGGGGGCCACAATCAAAATCAGCACCAAGGAGATCACAGTTATGATCACAGCAAATGAAATAAATCCTGTCAAGAAGAGAACAGAATTAGACTTCAGAAAATGTTAACAGAATCATGTCTTTCTTGTTAGTCCTGAATTTGAGAGCATAGATATTTTAGAAATAGAACAGAGATTAAATTAAAAGTAGCATCAAATTGCATTATTCACATTATTTTATAAAGGATTTTTACAAATATATCATTTGAATCTTGCTGATAACACTGTGCGGTAGAGCAAGTATTGTCCTTTTTATTTTTATTTGGGGAGGAAATGGAAAACTTCAAGTTTAACTATAAATCTTTTGCTCCCACTCTTCCTCTCTCTCCTTTACATTGTATAGAGGGGAAGAATAAACACAAAAAATAAACTGTCTCCCTTTTGGAAGACCTGTAGCAAGCAAAACTTTTTGTACCTCACAACCCACATGAAGACTTGTAGAAAGCCTATTATAATATTGTTACAAATATTATTTGATGAGGAAGGAAAAGGGAACAGCATTTGAGTGTTTATTTAGGCTGAATCACAGACCTGGATCTCTCAATTTCATTTCCATTTCATGCAAAGAAGTGACTTCCTCTTCTTGTGGGGCATGGATAACCATCACAGTTGACCCCAAAATACTTAATATGCAGCCCATTTTCCCATGAATATTCAAATGCTCGTTTAAAAAATAGGAAGACAAGATTGCACTGTTGGGAGAGAATAAAAGTAAAATCACAATGGTTGAATTGCCTTTTGATTCCATAGCAGCTCAGAAGTCCAGTAGGTACCTGTCACTTTGAATTCCAGTAAGTTGGCTTGAAATGTACTAAATGACACTGAAAAATCTGGGTTAGTTTTAAACTCAGAAGTGATGGTCAATTAATTCTGCTTTGTTGCTTTTATATCTGAAGAGTTATCACAGACTTTTATATTCCTGTCAACTTCCCTGACCTTCTAAGAGTTCCGATCAATTCATTTTCAATTGTAACATCTTCTCCTGTAAAGCCAAGCAAAGCCAAAGGTCCTTTATATCTTACTGGCACAATACAGATTGAATATCCCTATCTGAAATACTTAAGATTAGAAATGCTTCTAATTTTACATATTTTCATATTTTGGAATATTTGCATATACAAAATGAGATCTCTTATGGGAGGAGACCCAAGTCTAAACATAAAATTCATTCGTGTTTCTATATACCTTGCATGCATAGGCTGGCTGGAGGGAATTTTATACAATATTTTGGGTGTGCCTGCAATTTCACTGCAACCCATCTCATGAGGTCACATGTGGAATTTTCTACTTGTGGCACCATGTCCATGCTTGAAAAGTTTCAAATTCTGGAGCATTGTGGATTCTGGATTTTTGGACTAAAGATGCTCAACCAGTACACTTAGATTATGTGTGCCCATGAAAATTTCAAAGAAGGATATATACTAAGGAGAATTACTCTGCTTAGGGGCTGATATGTAGCTAACAAGCACCAGTACAACCATGGAGATTGTAAAAATATTGAAATACTTCCTTATTACCTGCTGCTGCCTTGACACTTTGACATATCCAATGCTCCCAATGCTTTAATTGTTATAAGTGCCTTGATCTCAGGAAGCTTCAGATTGGCACTACTATGATGACATCAGAGTATGCCATCCTGTTGCTCCACCAGTAGGCCTACTGGGGGCTTCAGCATGCCAGCCTCCTTCCTCAGACGCCTTGGCATTTGCACAAATGAAATAAATAGTGCCCATCTATTCCCAAGCCTATGGGCAAATAGTAGGTGCTTGCCTAGAGTCTCCCTCATGTGGCCACTTCTGGGATGGCAGCCCCAGTGAAAACATTAGCTATCATTTCTTAGAATGTTTTAAGTGCTTTAGATGTATGAACTCTTTTAATTGCCATAACAATCCACTAAAGAAGGTGAAGATAAATGATGAGGCCAAATCATAAATTTTATAGTAAAGATTGATAATGAATGAAAACAAAATGATAGTTATGAAATAAAAGAGTGCATGGGCTCATTGGTTCCATTCATTTGGGATCGTAATACAGACCACCTCAGAAACATCAGATCCACACACTACAAAAGATAAAAATCATTCCTGTTTCTAGCACTAAAAGAATATACCAGGTCTGCAAACAGAAGTATAGAGCAGACAACAGAGCATTTTAGTGAGAGTTGAAATTTTGCCCAAATGCTATGCTTTTTAAAGTCCTCTATAGTCATTAACCACTATGACAAAAGAAAGAATTAAAAGGACTCTGTCAATGTATTCAGGTCAGAGTTAAAAGAATAGAAAAACACAAAACTCTGTTAGGTTTTACTGAATCATCACAAACCAAGCTCACTCTCTCATTGTTTTTTAAATAACAATATGATAATCTATTTCTTCCTATTTTTTTGTAGTCTTCTCAATTTATTTTGTGATTGCTTTTTTTAATATTTATTTATTTGCTTTAGTTGTACACAATGCGTTTATTTCTACGTGGTGCTGAGGATCAAACCCGGGCAGCACACATACTAGCCAAGCGCTCTACTGCTGAGCCACAACCCCAGCCCTGTGATTACTTTTTTTAGGCAAGAATTTTTTTCCCACCATTGCTGGGATCAAATCCAAGCCTTGCCCGTGCTAGGCAAGTGTTCTACCTCCAACTATACCCACAATCCAAGAAAAAGCAGTTTTTTAATCCCTATTTTACAAATGAGGAAATTAAGACAAAGTGACTTGTTCAAAGCTTCCCTAGGCTCCCAGAAATTATTTTGAGTCTTTCATGCTTTCAGAGCCCAGGTTTCAAATTTTGAAACTTTTTTTTTTACATATATTCAGCAATGTTTCTTATGGTTTAAGTGTACCATGTTATTAAAATACCCACAGAAGCCAAGCTCCTTATTGCTCACCTACCTTATAAGAACACTCAGAGCTCCCAGTGGGGTGACCAAGGTGGCAGGTGCAAATGCGTAAGCTGCAAAATTTGCAGCCTCTCCTGCTCCCACTAGAAAGCAAGTTGAAGTATTAATATATGAGATGAATTTATTTATCGGAAGAGAAAAACAAATGACTCTCACAAAACATTGGACTTTCATCTCAAAGACACTCAAAGATCTAGCTAAAATGAATGATTTAAATTTTTTTATGGACAGTGGGAAAAGCTTAATATTAAGGGATTCATATAAACTCAATATACCTGGTGATATAAACTCAACTACTGATGACAGATGAGTACACATTCCAAATGACTTTTAGTAGAATTACTTTTAATTACTTTAGTACTATATTTAATACTATATTTGGTCACTCTGATGAAATCTAGTACAGGTAGCATTGGAATAATCTGAGAATTATTCCATTTGGTCAAGAACATCTACTTGACATTCTTAAATATCTATTTGTGGCAAATTAACAACAACAATGACAACAAAAATCTGTAAAATTAGAAGTCTTTGTAGAGAGCTGGTGTCAACATAGGGGAGAGCCAAGAAATCCCTACCCCAGGCCTATGATATCAGGCATCTTGAATTACAGATGATCTATAAGCAAGTAACAGAAGCTCAGTAGCTCAGGAAGATCCAAGCAGCTGTTTTAAAGTCATAAGGATGTGCTCCGGAATGTCATCTTTTCCTTATTGAGGAACTTTAGACTTCCATGAGGCAGTGTGATGCAAACAATTCCTGGAGTGAGGGAAATCCCTCCTAGAGCTGGGCTCTTGTATTGGAGCCAAGTTATTCTCACAGATCATAACTGGACACTTGCCCAGAGAATGTAGTATTTCATGCTGGCAAACTACACCAAGCAAATGGTTGTTGTAGAGAGATAAAAGAACACTACTGCAGACTAGTGCTAGTGCCTGCTTTTTCTTTTTCCCTTTCTTTGGCTGCTTTGCTAACCCTCCCCACCCCCACCAACCTAAAGGAGGACCCAGCATTAAGGAAGCACCATAATACAACTCTAAACTTACAGAACAATTAGAAGGCTACTCTAGCAAAAAAACAAATTATGGCAGTTTTCTCAGAACATTAAACTTTTTTTAGAATATTTAAATTGCTTATTTTTTCATCTTTATAGACAGCACTCCAGGGAAACATTGACTCCATGATTAAAGTACCATGTTTTTCACTAGATGCAATCTCTAGTGTATACTTCTCTCAGCATCAACTTTTTTACATTGTGAGAGTAAAATAGTAAATGCAGCCATAAAATAGTCTCCTTCTATTTTCATTCTAAAGTGTGCATACAGGCTCAAGAGATGCAAGAAAGAAAGAGAGAGAGAGAAAGGAGAGAATCATTCACATATCCATTTGGAATCTTCTCAGTACAGTCTTTATTAACTTTAATTCAACTAAAGTAAAGAAATGGACATGCAAGTACCTTAAAAACCAAAAGGTGGCACGCCTGTAATCTCAGTGGCTTGGGAAGATGAGGCAGGAGGATCTAGAGTTGAAAGCAAGGTGCTAAGAAACTCAATGAGACCCTGTCTCTAAATAAAATACAAAATAGGGCTGGGGATGTGGCTCAGTGGTGGAGTGCCCCTTAGTTCAACCTCTGGTAACCACCTCCCCCGCCCCGAAAAAATAATAATACCAAAAGGGCTACACAAACTTAAATATGTTTTATTCATCATCCTTTTGAATTCCACTTTTTTTTTTTTTTAAGGAAAATGGACCCAAGTTTCCTTCCTACAAGGATCTTGCGAATAATGAAATACTGAAATATGTTACTTGGTTTGGGGAAATATAGGGAATCATGAAGACTCTGACTGCAGAGAAAAGTGATTAATGAGTGGTGTGAAGCTACCATTCATGGTGTCCTTTCTTTGGAGGTTTCAAGTTTGGGATTTAAGTTCAGAGGAGGCAAGAACAAGGGTGAAACAGGGAAAGGGGTGGAGGGGGACAAGTCTTCCTTCTATGAGGACATTACATTAGCATTTAGAAAGTGCTTTCACAGCTTTAAAGTCCCTTTGGTCCTGAAAGCAAGTCTGGGAGGAGGGAATGTACCAACAACCTTCATCTTCTCCCCATTTTTTCTTGTGTCAACAGCCAAAGAATCCCTTAATTTATCCATGTTTGGTCCTTGCAAGGAAAATGTACCAATTCCTGAGAAACATGCAGCTAGGATAGTCATGGATTCATATAAGGAGCTGGGAAAATATGGGAGGAAAGCACTTTTCTCAGTTCTTATGAAGAAGAAAATATCAGAAATGTGTGAGCATATATTAATATTTCAAATATCAACATTCCCCTTTGCATTCCAGAGCAGTATTGAGTGGGGGGGGGGGCGTGGTGGTGAGTAAAAAATAATCTATATGTTACACACATGTATACACACATCATAATAATAATGGTTGTTGTTATTACTATTCTATATAAGGCAATATATTATATCCACATATAACTCTTAGACTTAAATTCTATCCTCGCCTGGAAGAAAAATTAATTTTGAAAAATTCTATGTAATTGATTTATCATTTTACAAGTAAATATGATTCTCTCCATTAAGAACTTACTTGACAGTAATCCTGCCCACCACACCCATTCTTTGAGGTAAGAATGTCCACCTTGCCCTAGGAAGAAGACCAAAAATAAAAATTAGGTTCCAAATTAGAGAAAGAAGGGTAGAATGATTGACAATGGGGAAAGATACTCGATTATGGTTGGAATAAGGTCAAGTCAGTAAATCTAAAATCTTTGAGCTTACTTACTTGGACATTTCCAAAGATCTTTTAAAGATTTCCATTATGTTGCTTCATTTTTTTTTATTTCTACAGAAAGCTTTTTTTTTTTTTTTTTTTCCCGGTAGGAAATTTTATTTAGTCATCAGGTCCATTGCATTTATCTCAGTCAGAAGCATGGACATTGAATATGATAAACATTGAATATTTTGTTTTAGCCATGGTTAAAATTTAAGACAGAAAATCCTAAATTGTAAATTACACTGGTTACCTTTTGAGGACTTTACAGGGAAGAGGATGCTTGGCATGAAAACTTTTGAAGTTTGGATCAGTCCATCAAAGGAAAATAAGCATTAGGCAGATGGAATCTACTTATTCTTTACCTTGGCATGATGAAGTTGAGCTTCTGTCTAATCTATGGAAAAGGATAAAAGCTGTCCTCAAGAATTCAGTCACCTTCCCACTGCTGTAATCTGTGACCTGAAGGTAATGTTGTATGTTCACTATAGACAATGGAATTTTCTCAATTTTAATTCACTTAACTCCCTGAATTTTACCTTGATGACTCTGTTATAATTAAACAATAGGACATGTTTAGAATTTTCTCCTTACAAAATTTGCAAATGAAAAAATTAGAATCACCTTACAATATTGAACCTTATTTGCATAGTTACTATCTTCTGGGTACTAGTAAAATAACATTTACTTATGTATGTTTATTGACAATTCACATTTCTTCTGTTTTCTTTTCATTTGCATTTCTGATTTTGCGTTTCTTGTCTATGAGCTTTGCCTATTTTCTGTTAGGGCACCAATTTTCTTGTTGACTGCAAGTCACTTTTTTAATATTATAAAACCTAACTACTTTTTGTCAATAATTTCATAATTCCCTCCCATCAATAAATCATTTGCGGGGCTGGGATTGTGGCTCAGCGGTAGAGCACTCGCCTAGCAAGTGCGCAGCCCGGGTTCGATCCTCAGCACCACGTACAAAAAAACCCATTGTGTACAACTAAAGCAAATAAATAAATATTTTAAAAAAATAAATCATTTGCTCTGTAGTTTCAGCTATGGCATTTTCACTGTGTGCATATGTGTGCACATGTATTTTTTCAATTTTTTTTTTTTGCCAATCCAGAAAATCTCTTCCTTTACCTAGAATAGGTTCTTCCTTATTTTTATGCTTATAAAAGGCCTTATTTTAGGTTTTCAAAAATTATTTCATTTTAAATTTAACCCTAAATGATCTGGAATTTATTTTGCTAAATAGTATAAAGTAGATCTCTCACATTTTTCTTCTCTACTTTTTTCCACTTGATGTGAATATTCTTTTTTTTTTAAATATTTATTTATTTGCTTTAGTTGTACACAATGCGTTTATCTGTACATGGTGCTGAGGATCGAACCCGGGCCGCGCACGTGCTAGGCGAGCGCTCTGCCGCTAAGCCACAATCCCAGCCCTGATGTGAATATTCTTAATTTAATAATTCACTTTTCTTATTTGTTGAAAATACCACTTTTAAAAATCACATATTAGGGGGCTGGAGTTGTGGCTCAGTGGTAGAGCACTTGCCTGGCATGTGTGAGGCCCTGGGTTCGATCCTCAGTACCACATATAAACAAACAAATAAATAAAAAAGATACATTGACAACTAAAAAAATATTTTTAAAAAATCACATATTACAGTGTGATATGTAATTGGGTCCACCTGTAATTTTTTCAATAATCTTTTATTACTGTATTTGTTTTAATGCCAGTACTAAATTGTTTTATATACTAATATAGTATGTTTTGTTTTCTGAAGGTACAAATATCCTCTCAAAAATACTCCTTCAGAACCTGAATGGTACGAATATACTTTGTATACAAACAGTTGTATGTAAAATATGCTATATATGTGCATTATGAATTGTAATGCATACTAATATTATAAATAAAAAATAAATAACATATTAAAAAATACTCCTTCAGAAACTTGTTTGCATAATTTGTACTAATTTATATTTCCATATGAACCTTAGAAAAATATTTAATTTAGGATTTACATTTGATGAAAAGGAATAGAAGATTCATGACTTGAAGGATAGTCAGACTGTGCTTAGCTAGCATCTAAAATGTCACTATAAATAGTGGACTAATTCTATTACTATCTATTTAGTGATTAACAAATATTTATCAGGTTTCAAACATTGTGCAAAGGAAGGTTCCTCTCTTGTGAATCTAACACCAATAAACAAGTAAACCTTTTAACAATAAGTCAATAAACAATACACACATAACTACAAGAAAGGGAACTGTTAGTGCAATGATGGAGAGTAGCAGGGGATGCAGGTGGGGAGACCTGCCTACACAGGATGGTCCAGGACGGCCTTTCCAGGGTAGTGAAATTCAAGCTGAAGTCTGGTGGGTAAGTCAGCTCAGTGGGCAGGGAGCAGAGAGTACCAGGCCAATGGAAAAGACCTCAGGGTGGGAAAGAGCTGGTCTTTTCCAAGAATGTGAGAGAAGAGTGGGAGGGTGGCACAGGAGGAAGCTAGAGAGGTAGCAGGAGCCACTCTATGTAGGAGGTCAGAGACTGTCAGGGTGAGACAACTGGCTCAATCAAGGACACACAGGCTTAGATACATGAAGTCAATGATTATGACTGTAGCATTGTGGTCTCACGATGGAATCATTTCTGCAACTAGAAACTTGAATTCATTATTTGCATGTGTTTCTTACCTGCTCTAGTAACACCCTTATTGGCCAGTTGCAAGAGTCCCTTCTTTTTCAAAATGAAGCTGGAGCCAATAAAAATGCTAGAACAAATAGCCAGTACCAAGCCCACATAAAGACTATATTTGTTTTCTACATTTGCTGAAATGGAGTTGGTTGTGCTGGAATTCAGGTTTCTGTAAAGGATAGAAGAAGCTTGCAGCTGCGACACATTTGTGATCTCACACCAAGCCTGGGAGGAGTTTGGACAGACCAGAAACACCACATGGCCTGGAAAAAGGAAAGAGAGAAATGTCAACAATAAAAGTGAAACATATTAATGTTTTATGCAAGAAACACAGACCTGAGTGGACAGTATGGAAATACTTTTTTTTTTTTTTTTTTAAACTCTAAGCAGGGCAGTGCCTAACAGGTGGTCTACAGAACTATGGATATTGTTGATTTGGTTTGCACATGTTCTGAAAAATGGTTTTAAATTGTTTAGTTGTCATCATTTAAAAATGAGGGATTTTACATGAAAATTTGTAATCCTCATAAGTTGGAAGATCTGGCAATACTTGGGTCTTTGCTCCACCAGAATAGCAACCTGCTGGAGCTGTGAGTGGCTGTGTAGACCTGATTGAGCCTCAACAATTCATCACAGTCTCCCACAGTCACTTCACTGCTTCACATAACCAGCCTGTCTCTCAGAAAGCATGGGTTGTAACCCAGGAATATTAGGAAAGGGCACAGCAATCTCACTGGTCTATTAATTAACCCATAACAGGATATTCAGTTAACTCATTTGGTGGAATACGAATTGTGCATTTGAGAAAACACGTGTTAAGGTAGATTTAATTTTCCTTACAACTTTCCCTGTAAAAAAATGACTCTACTGCCGGGCGCAGTGGCGCATGCCTGTAATCCCAGCACTTTGGGAGGCTGAGGCAGGAGGATCACGAGTTCAAAGCCAGCCTCAGCAATGGCGAGGCACTTAGTAACCCAGTGAGACCCTGCTTCTAATAAAATACAAAAAAGGGTTGGGGATGTGGCCCAGTGGTCAAGTGCCCCTGAGTTCAATCCCCGGTACAAAAAAAAAAAAAAAAAAAAAAAAAAAAAAAATGACTCTACTAATCCACCTTCTCCAAAACAAAGCAGAATCTAATAGAAAAATGAACTAAACATGAATAGGCTTTTTTAAAGAATAAGATTCAAATAAGCATGCAAAGGCAATGAACCATACCGAATATTTTAAACACCTTGAAATATTGAAGCTAAACACTAAAATACAACATGAAAACATTTACTATATATAAGAAACTTTCATAATCTCTTTGCCGCTTGAATGGATACCGACAAGGTGACACTGTCACTAAACGTTCTGTCTTTTCATTTTTTTTTTCTTTCAAAAAAGGAAAATTCTTCCAGTTTGAGTTACCCTATACAAAAAAGGGCAAAGGAAAATTATTAAGTATAACTTTGTAATTCAATGAAAAACTCAGTTTTATGCCTCAAAAATCTGAAGAAGGCATATGAGCAACAACAAAAGACAGATCAAATAATGTCTTAGCAACAAAACTTCCGTAAGTGGATCTGGCATCCCTGCCAAAACATCATGAAGGCATCTCAATATCACTACAAACAAAGTTAGTAAGTAACTATCTGGAAATTGATAAAATAAATAATTAAATTCAAGTTTTTTTTTTTTTTTTTTTTTTTTTTTTGCACTAGTGACTGAATCCAGGGGCGTTTAACCACTAAGCCGCATCCCCAGCCCTTTTTATATTTTAGTTAGAGACAGGGTCTTGCTAAGTTCCTTAAGGCCTTGCTAAATTGCTGAGGCTGGCTTTGAACATGCAGTCCTCCTACCTCAGCCTCCCAAGCCTCTGGGATTAGAGGCATGCTCCACCACATCTGGACTTTAATTTTATTTTAACAGGGTTTTTCTAAATTGCTGAGGCTGGCCTTGAATTTGCAATCCTTATGCCTCAGCCTCCCCAGTAGCTGGGATTACAGGTGTACACCACAGTACCTGGAAAATTCAAGGCTTTCATGACTACTATTTTATAGTAATTTGAAAATGAACTAACTTTACTTAAGAGATACAGAATAAATTCTTAGTCAAAATTTCTAAATATTCATATCAGCTCAATTCACAATAGTTAAACTGTGGAAGCAACCTAGATGCTCTTCAATAGATGAATGGATAAAGAAACTGTGGTATATCTAACACAATGGAATATCATTCAGCATTAAAAGGGAATAAAATTATGGCATTTGCAGGTAAATGAATGGGGTTGGAGAATATCATGCTAAGCAAAGTAAGCCAATCCAAAGAGCCAAAGGCTGAATGTTCTCTCTGCTAAGTGGATGCTGGTCCATAATGGGGAGGGGAGAGGCATGGGGAAAACGGAGGAACTTTGGGCAAAGGGGAGGGAGGGGAGGGAGGGAGCATGGGGGCAGGAAAGATGGTGGAAGGAGATGGGCATCATTACCCCAGGTACATGTATGACTGTACATATGGTGTGATGCTACATCATGTTCAACCATAGAAATGTAAAGTTGTGCTGCCATTGTGTACAACGAATCAAAATTCATTCTGCTGTCATATATACCTAATTAAAATAAATTAATTAAAAAAACCAAAAAAACTTCTAAATATTCAAAGGATAATTAATTATATTTCTTCAGGGATATTCTATAATACTGGAGAATATACACGTAGGTTGTTTGTAGTCTCATTCTGCCCACTGTTCATCTCATTTAAATCCCAGGAATGGAAGTGAGTGTGTATATTTTTGTTAGTAAGAATTTTGATTACATTCATTCCTGAGAAAACATCTGAATTGGCTTTCCAGTGAATTCCACGGCTGTATTTGTGTCATTTACTATGTAGTTAACATAACCATTTCAAAACTTCATCTCTGAAACCAGGGTGGGTGGATCTCATTCCAGCGAAACAATATTCCTTCTAAGTTGTTGACATAGCAAAATGTTTCTGACATTTTAGGGGACGTGGGGGCAGAGGGTGATAAGGGAGAGCAAATCATCTTTGTTGCATTTTCCGAGTTCTCATTGTGAGTGGCAGACATGAATGCTTTGAGTTTTATGACAGGACAAATAAAATCTTATCAGATTACAGATACTAATACTTGGATTGCTCTATGTTTTGGGTGTATGTCAGGCAGAGAGCCCAGAGAAGATGTGACTGAAGGAGGGAGAGAGTGAGTGGTGGATTGGTGGGTGTGGAGTAGCACTGGGGAGAGATGGTTGAAGTAGGGTGTGTGGGCAGAGAGTTCAGAGTGTTGTAGAGGAATCAAATCTATCTCAAATCAGGGTTGGCTTCTCAAGATCTGAGTAAGCAATGTACTACTGCAGGGAGTTTAATCCAGACTTTATTTAGCATAGAAAGAAAAAGTCTATTATGTTATTTTTTTTATTAGTATCAGTAGCCCTCTAAAAATGACTGGACCAATTTATACTCCTTTCAGGAGGGAGCACATGTAACTTTATTAATTTTATTAGTTTTCTCAATATTGAGTAATGATTTGATTGAGCAGAGGCCCAAAGGCTGGTACCACATGACTATGGCAAAACTGACATTAGAATCTCTCTGTCTGATATTGAAAACTCCAGTTAAAACTATGGACTTAGCCAGGAGCAATGGTGCATGCTTGTAATCCCAGCACTTGGGAGGCTGAGGGAGGAGGATCTCGAGTTCAAAGCCAGCCTCAGCAAGGGCGAGGCACTTAGCAATTCAGTGAGACCCTGCCTCTAATAAAATACAAAAAAGGGTTGGGGATGTGGTCCAGTGGTCAAGCGTCCCTGAGTTCAATCCCCAGTACCCCCCCCAAAAAAAAAAAAAAATCTATGGACTTAATCATGGATCTCAGGATGAAATCATTGAGTACAGAGCCTGGTGCTGGCAGAGTACATGTTGCATGTGTCTCAAGAAAAGTAGAACTTTGGCAGGACTCTTTCAGCCCCCTCCTGAAACACCACCCTCAAGAACCAGCTAATCCCCACAGTTTTGTTATCTTGACATCTGGAACAGGGTTACAAACTCAGCCACAACCAGATGCAAATCAGGCTCTTGGAGCCGGGGGCACACTCCAGCTCCACCCCAGGATGATGCTATAGTGGACTATTTCCTTCAGAAGCAGCATGGGTCTCTCTAAATTGCCCAGGCTGGCATTGAGCCAGCAATCCTCCTACCTGATTCTTCTGAGTAACTGAGATTACAGGTGTACATCGCCATGGATTAAGGTTTGTTTTTAAAATATGCAGGGGACCGAAGCCAGTTCTTTGCACTGGATTCTAGGAAAGTGCTCTACTACTGAGCTACATCTCCTGTTAACTTCATTTCTTGTAAATAGCCTGATACTTACATTTTAAACTGGATTTAAGAACTTTTTGGGATGAACTTTGATGATTTTGTTTTGATTTTTCGTCTATCATCTTGAGATCGATATTTTAGAATGAAACTTTTTACGCCAATGAAGACTCTTTGATGTGTTCTATTTGTAAATAACCATTTCTAAAGAAAATATAGTCTTCTATATGGTTGTATAGGAGTCTTTTTGTTTTTGTAATCTGTTCTTTTGAAAGTTGGGAGTGAAGCATTCAAATAAATGGCTATAGGTGTAGTTTTCAGACTAACAAATATAAGATTTATCACTACCTTAATTTTTATACTTGTTGGGACTCTTCAACATCAGTGAATACTCCCTCTCCAGTTAAAACTACTTAGTAATAAATAGTTAGGAAATATGTGTCAGTTATAAAGAAAAAAAATTCAATATATACCAAGTGCATCAACAACACAATTTAAGAAACAAAACAGAGGCAACAACTATCCTGACTTTCTCTTAAACACTCCTTTGTTTTTAAAGCGATTTCTTCTATTTGATACATCAAAATAGTTTAGTTTTGCCTCTTTTTTTTAACCTCATAAAAATGTACTTGTGCAGAATGTATTATCTGGTGACTTGTTTGTTTGGGGTTTCATCACTGTTGATTCTTGTGGCTGTAAAGTTTGTTTTTTCTCCTACTGTTTTATAGACTTCTACTGTATGATTAACCCACAAGTAATTATTTTTCTATTTTACAGCTGGTGACCATTTAGGTAATTTATGATGTTTTTGCTTTTGCAAAGAATCTTGCTAATGCTCTCATGTTGAATCAAAAAATTGATAATAAGTTTTTTGATTCTACAAAATAGCATTTCATATGGCACAAATTAATATGTGCCTCCTATGAACAGGTATAACAGGTTATACATGTGCCTTTACATTTGAAAATAAAGTTAGATATTCTATGGGATTATATCTGTCCCCACCTTAAGAGCTCTTAAGCAGTTTAACACAACATTTATAAAGACATCTTCATAATTTTGTAGTTTGATCATAATCTATCTTTGCTCCCAGAGTTGTTTATAATCTCATTGACTCATACATGTTGCTAATGGACCAATTCTCAACTTTTAGGCACTGATAGCTAGAAGATTTAAAAAAAATTTTTTTTTTTTTAGTTGTAGATGGACTCAATATTTTTATTTATCTATTTTTGTGTGGTGCTGAGGATTGAACCCAGTACCTCACATGTGCAAGGCAGGCACTCTACCACTGAGCTACAGCCCCAGCCCTAGAAGATATTTTAAAGAAACTGAGGCAAAGATTTTAAATGACTGATCAAAGTTCTGTAATTGCCAAAACCAGGGGCATGTAAGCTAATTCTCAGGCCAGTATATTTTCCATTTCAGAAAAATACAAACATAAAATACAAGTAAAGCCAGTTTAAAAGTATTAATGTATACACAAAGATGAAATGCTTTAAATAGTTTCTCAAGTACTATTTATATGTAGAGAGCAATGGTATAAATTGTCCAATTTATTACATGGAATAGAGGATTTGGTTTCTAGGATGTCTGTGATTGCATAAAACTTTATTTTTTAAAACTTTTTTTTTGTAATTGTAGGTGGATAGCATACCTTAATTTTATTTGTTTATTTTTATGTGGTGCTAAGGATCAAACCCAGTGCCTGATGCATGCTAGGCAAGTGATCTGCCACTGAGCCACAACTCCAGCCCCTAAAACTACATTTTTAATCATTGCAAGATATGTAGAGTTCAAGGAAATCATCACATCATCCTCTATTCTTCTGTGATAGTTCATTTATTCAGTTAGCATTCAGTCACTTAACCTGTCCCTTGTGGGCAGACTCTTCTTCCCTTGGTACTGTTTGGATGTCGAGTCTCCCTCATATGCCCATCGTCAAAAGTTTGGTACTATTAGGAGGTGGTGGTACTATTGGAAGGTGGTGAAACCTTTAAGAAATGGGACCTAATTTATCAAGAATACAAATAATAATAAATGCTGGTGAGGATGTGGAGAAAAAGGGACACTCTGTTGGTGGGAATGCAAATTAGCACAACTATTCTGGAAAGCTGTATGGAGATCCCTCAAAATCTAGAAATGGAATCACTTTATGACACAGTTATTCCACTCCTCAATATTTATCCAAAAGAACTAAAATCAGCATACTGTAGTGATATAGCCACATCAGCGTTTACAGCAGCACAATTCACAATGGCTAAGTTATGGAACCAGCCTAAGTGGTTCCATCATATTGATGAATGGGTTAGGAAAATGTGGTATTCATACACAATGGAGTTTTACTCAGTTATCAAAAATAAAATATAGCATTTTACAGTAAATGTGTGGAACTGGAGAGCATCATACTAAGTGAAATAAGCCAGACTCAGGAAGTCAAGGGTTGAATGTTTTCATATGTGAAAGCTAGAACAAAGTAAGGTGGGGTGGGGGGAACATAGGGGGGTCAGACATCATAAAGATACAGGAAAGATCAGTGGAGAAGAAGAAGAAGATTGAGAGAGGGCAGGAGTATGGGAAAGGGGAGGAAATGTAGAATCATTTGACAAAGTTATGCTATGTGCACATAAAAATATACCACAGTAAATTCTACCTTTATGTATATCTATAAAGCACCAATTAAAATGAATGAGTAAAAGAAAGAGTAGAGGAGAGAAAATGGGTGGGAGGAGGGGAGGGAAAAAGGTCATCAGGCACTACAATGGAGTAAATTAAATTCCATTCATTTTGACGAAATGAACACAACTATTATGTATAACTATAATGCACTAATAAAAGCAAACACACACACAAAAAAAAAAAAAAGAAAAGAAAAAAGAAAAAGAAAAACTGAGGAGAGAGAGTAAAGTAGGGCTTAGTGGGAGTTTCTTGGGTAATTGAAGACATGCCCTTATAATTTGATTGTGATCCTCAGGCTACTTCTCCTTATCCCCTCCCCCACTCCCTTTCTTATGATTAGGTGAGCAGTTCTGCTCCACCCTGTGCTCCTGCCATGATATGCTGCCTCGCCACAGGCCCAAAGCAATGTGATCAATTGATGACGGACTGTAACCTCCAAAACTCTGCAATATGAAATAAGCCATAAACCGAAGTCCATAATCTCAGGTGATTGTTTGAATCTCCTGACATCGGGTTGGAAGTGACTTTGTGGCCAATAAGAAGACAACAGAGGTGATGTGTGATTAGGTTTACTCTCTTGTAACTCTGTAATCCCCTGAGCACCTGCTGTTCCTTCAGCCTGAGTCCCATCCAGAAAAAAACAAAAAAAACAAAAAGATGTGGAGAAGACCTGAGCTCATCCCACATGAAAAATCCAACCCCAGCTGGTTACAATGTGAATCAGAAACACCCAAGTGAACCAAGTCTAGACCAATCAATCCTCAGCTGTCCTGCAGACACAAAAGCAAGAATATGGTAAACCTGCCTATTCCTAGTGGCATAGGAAAAATGGAATTAAATCTTTATATGTTCACTACAATTCATCCCCCAATACTGACCAATGTGAATCAGATTATGTCCTTCCCTGCTTAGTCTTTCCTATCCCCTACATGGTTTTTCATCCCAATTATAACCTCAATTCCTACCTAACCATATACTGTAAAGCCTTGTATGCTCTGAAACTTGCCTGCCTCTGACATCCTATTGCATTGTTTTCTCTCTTGCCCAGCCCAAAACAGCACTAGTCAAATTTTTATTTATTTATTAAGACTATTTATTGAGTGTCTACTATCTGTCAGGCAGTTTTTGGAAGCTGAGGATACAACAAGAAATTCAACAAAAACCTTGGTCTTGTATAATCTGGTGGGAGAAGTGGATAAACAATATGTTAAGACCATTATTGGAAGTAGTAAAATTAGCATAAATGAATAGATTTTTAAAAACAGGATTAGGTAAAAATGCAAAAACCCTGAGGAAGGAATTGCTTGAGAAGTGAAAGGAACTGCACTCAGCCAGGCTGGCTGGAGTGACAGAAGGGAGATGGTGTGAAACGTAGTCAAAGTAGAAAGGGGTGAGATCAGGTGAAGTAGCTTGTACAAAAGTAGGTTGAATCTTGTAGTTTCTCCTTCCAAAATCCCCCACCATCATCTACAAGGCCCTGCGGTATCCTGCCTTCAACTCTCTAACTTTATTCCCTACTGATTTAAAAAAATTTTTTTTTTCTGTTCCTTTAATCAACTAAACTCCTTTTCACCTTAAGCTTTTTAAATAGTAATTACTTAGTCCATTACAGAATGCTGGCTAGCATAGTTAGCACCTTCTTAGCACTGAAATGTCATCTCCTGGGGATGGGAGTCTAGATCAGTGGTAGAGTGCTTGCCTAGCATGTATGTGTGTATGTGTGTGTGAGCATGTGTGGGGGCGAGCGCACGCACACACACATACACACAAAGTCACCTCCTTAGAAAGTCTTCTCTGCATTCTCAGTCTAAAAGGATCCTGTCAAGTACTTTCCATCACATCAATCTATATAACAATCTCACACTTTTTATAGCTTAATTATGTTTTCAACAACGCTGTATATCCATATACTATTTCATTGATTCCCTCAACAAAATAGCTGTTGGACACTTAACTTGTAAGACACTACGCTAGCTATCATCTAGTTCAGCATGTAGCTGATTTTATTTTGTGGGGGTGGTAGCTGGGGATTGAATCCAGTACCTGGTACATACAAGACAAGCTCTCTACCACCTGAGCTACATCCCCAGCCCAACATGTAGCTGATTCTTATTGAGTATCAGCCCTGTACCAAGAACTGCTGAGATAATGGTCAACAAGACAGGTGAACAGGCCTCTGTTCTGACAAAACTGACAATTTTTGTGAGAGAACAAGCAAACAATAATAAGGGGAGCAGAATAGTTAGGGAGAAATCATTTAGAGAAAATTCAGAGCAGAATTAGGGTGAAAACAATGTAAAGCAAATTTGGAAGAGAATGAGAACTTAGAGCAAATTGGGATATCATGTCATATTAGACAAATCTATACATAAACTAATGACTGGTAAGATGCCCATTATTCTATTTAATCAAAATAAAATTGAGGCCAGGTGCAATGGTGCATTCCTATAATCCCAGCGGCTCGGGGGGGGGGGGGGGGGTGAAGGTGGGGGCGGGGGGGCTGAAGCCAGAGGATGGTGAGTTCAAAGCCAGCCTCAGCAAAAGCAAGGTGCTAAGCAACTCAGTGAGACCCTGTCTCTAAATAAAATCCAAAATAGGGCTGGGGATGTGGCTCAGTGGCTGAGTGCATCTGAATTCAATCCTGGAACTAAAAATCAGTCAACCAAACAATCAATAAAATTGAGAAGATACTATTGATTCTTTAAAAAATTAAAACCTGTATTTCTAAACACAGTGGGGAGCTCATGAGCTGCTACTGTTTTCACTTTACCAACTGTTCATTAATAAAGTTACTAGATTGTTAAAAATCCCCTTGAAATTAAAAAAAAGTTTTAAAAATTGAAGATGCAGGAAAAGAATTTAAGGAATAATATTGCAACAAGTTGGCATTTATATCAATAAACTGCAAACACCATTCAGTTCATTGCAGGTAACACAGGAGAAATAAAGGTCCAAATAGTTTTGTTCTTGGTTTGATCTATAATTATGAAACCATATTCAGTTTTCTGGGCCTTGATTTCTACATCTTTAAAATGGACATACTTGTATAATAAAATTCATGGAATTTAATTATGTGTGAGGACAAACTGATACATTTGAATTTTTAAGATTATATACATATATAGGAAATGTCCTAATCATTACAAAAGAGAGATCAGCCAGTTCTCAAAGAGTTGCAGTTCCTTGATTTCTGAGATGTTATGAATGACTCCTTGTCATTTTGGTCTCAGCTAGAATATCCTTTCTTGAAGGGGCTTTGAGTACATAATCTAAATATCCCCAACATCCTCAGTACATTATTCATGACACCACTGTTGTAATCTACTTTTTAGTTTATTTGCTTCTTGTATATTATCTGCCAGTTGGACAGTTAGCTGCACAAAAGCAGGGACCTAGTCCTAGAGTCTAGGATCAGACTATATTACGAATGCTTTTCCTAGGGCCTAGGCCAGTGCTTGGCGCATGGGACCCATCTGTTATTTGAACAAATGAAAAACTGAGTCTATGTTGACCCATGTCAGGTTCAGTATGGCTTGCTTCATATATAATTCCACCTGCATCTACCCCCACAGCTATAAACTGTAGGAATTCTTCCCATTTTACAGATGAGGAAAGGCTCAAGCTGGGAACACTGTCTGATGCCAAAGCCTAATCTCTTCTCTCTACTGAAAATATGGATTCTAATTTCTTTCTTCTTTCCCACCAGCTTTTTACATAATTAATTATCACAATTAATCACAGGTATTAAGCACTGAGCTTGAATATTTCTTTTCTTTTTTTTTGGTACGGAGAATTGAACTCAGGGGCACTCGACCACTGGGCCACATCCCCAGCCCTTTTTTGTATTTTATTAGAAGCAGAGTCTCGCTGAGTTACTAAGTGCCTCGCCATTGCTGAGGCTGGCTTTGAACTCGTGATCCTCCTGCCTCAACCCCCCAAAGTGCTGGGATTACAGGCGTGCGCCACCGCGCCCGGCCTTGAATATTTCTTGTTGGAACTAAATGTATGAGCAAAGCAGGAAAAACATCCGGATGTTCAAACAAGTGGGTGTAATTCCACACCCTCCTTACTTACAGAGCCTTGAGTAAACAAGGGTGGGTATATTAGTAACAGTCTGACTTACTGGTTTGGGAATTATTTAGAAAAAAGGGCAACTACCCGACTCTCTAGGAAATAATTCTGGATATAGCTGTCTTAGTAACCACCAATCTAAATCCTTGAGTAGTTTGTGAATTGTTTAGGCATTTTTCCTTTTGATGTGTGTTCTCTCTCTTTCTTGCCTGCACAGTTTCAAGGAGTCCACTGCCGCCGCGCCCCGCCCCCCTCCATTTTTTCATCAAGGAATAAGCTGGAAGAGCCCAGGGGAGAGGAAACCGAGGAAGTTGCCAGCAACTTTGCAAAAGTATAGTTCTCACCTTGCCGCTTACTACCCCCCCTCCACCTTCGTCTCTACATCATTGCCAGGTAAACTACAAATAGGCTTTCCTCGTGACGGCTTGAAAAACATTATTTCAGTTGGTATACACTCCCCCACCCCACCCCACCCCTACGCCAACCTTCACCCCCAAGCTTCCTCACTCTTCTCCAGGCTTACACCCTTCAGTGTCGAAAGTGTAGAAAGCTTGTCAGTGTTGTGAACACCTGGCGAAGTGCAAGGGGCCGCGCCCAGTGATTTACCAGGGCTCAGGCAAGAGCTGTAAACCCAGACCAGCAAGCAGTCAGAACAACTTTCAGAAGAGTGCCCCGGGTTCCCGGTGTTCTCTCCCGTCCGGCTTTCTCCTTAAGCTGCTGAGAATTACTGCACTGCGAGTCAGAAGCCAGGGTAGCGGGTTAGAGACGCTTTCATCTCCAAGGAAGTAGAGAAACGAGGGGACCCACACTTGGCCAATGCCTTTCCCGGAGGTGTAGGGCGCATGACCCCTCAGGGTGTTGGACCCTCAGAGCCAGCAC
The DNA here is from genome assembly GCA_025594165.1 of Tamias sibiricus. NCBI lineage: Eukaryota > Metazoa > Chordata > Mammalia > Rodentia > Sciuridae > Tamias > Tamias sibiricus. Next base: position 41,359,359 of record CM046665.1, on the reverse strand, counting down.
AGGGCTCCCGACCCGACTCCAGCGGGGTTCCTGGGCACGCCCTCTGCCCTTAGGGTGACGTCTACCTCGCACTCTGGAAGCGAGTCTGAATCAGAGGAAGCCACCTTCTGAGATGGGATTTGGGAGTCTTTCCACAGTCCTGATTTGCTCCGTCACATACTAAGCACGCTGTAGTTTACAGGGGTCAGCTTCCAGGACCCAGTGGGAGTCACCCCTGTCTTGATCCTACCAGGCTTTCCCACGGAAACCAGAGTATTGTAGGCACTAATAAATATTTGCTGTCCGGCAGAGCAGACTGACCGAACAATTAAGTGAATATTTACACTAGCGACTGCGTTGAGTCGGTACATCTTTCGCGTCTACACTGGTACCCCGGGACCGCCCACCTGGTTTCTTGGCCATTCAGATGCTTGATCTCTCCCGCGTCGGGGTAGAAACTCACCTTCTTGGCAGGGCTCTCCGTAAGGCAGCCTCACATGTGCCCCCATGGCCCGGGGACCGGGCTTCCTGGGCACAGGAGCTTGCTTCTCACCCACCTGGGCTTCTTGTCCCCATGGACCCACGTTCCGGCGGAGCTGCGGGTCCCGCACTGGCGAGCGCGGATCCCACCCACGCGGCAGCCTTAGCCAATGGGGATGGCGGGGTGGGGCCTCCTCCTCGCGAGCCACGCCCCTGTGGTCCCGGGATTTGGAGCTAATTCTCGGTGTGCTGGTGGCTTTGGGGGCGACCTTTGGTCACTTGTATGGCTGAAGGGAGGACCAGCTGCCTCTCAGGGCGGTTACTAGAGCCGCGCAGACACAGACTTCGCGGGGCAACAGCATGAAGGCCGCCGAGGTAACTCCGGGAAACTTCAGTGGAGCAGATGCTGTTCTAAGGCCCGCTGTGGCTACTCCGGGGTCAAAAGATCTCCAGCGCTGGACTCTGAAAACCCTGCTGGTTTTGGAAGCCTTCACTTTTTGGCCGCTTTGTGCAGAAACTGCTGACCACTACAGGTTCTGCGCGGATTCTCATGCTGAAGTTTGTTCTGGAAGCTCCAGAACAGACTTTGCCCTTCTGTGCTATTATAAGCGTTTCCCGTTGTCCCTCCACTCTTCCAACTACCCCGACTCGGTTTCCAACCAGCAGCTTCCCCTCCCCCCAACTCCATTTTTTTGAGTCGTGCAGTTATTTGAAACAAATTCTTAAGGAAAAAGCAATGACAGAACTTAAAAGATCTAGTCCCACAAAATAATAACACTAAAGTTTATGGCATCCTTTTTATTCACATATTCACATTATGCAGGCACTTTATATGTATTAACTCATTACATCTCACAGCATAATTAAACCATAGTTTGCAGATGAGAGATCTGAGGCAAAGAGTAAGTTAAATAATTTAACCAATGTTGAAAGCCTTGGTAGCATGCGTTTATGCAAGGAGAAAAGGCACAAATACTGCTGAAACCAGGAAGAAAGGTGGTGGTGGTGGTGGTGGTGGTGGGGTGTTCCAGGGAATGACTTTGGCTGGCACCCCAGCATTGAGGAAAATACTCTTATCTGCTTACCTTGCCTTTGCTGTAGGTAGTCATGAACAGCTATTAACTTTATTGCCTGAGTTTCATTGCAGAGGCCTCAATCTTGCTTTTCTTGTTCTTAAGCTGATGAGAGAAGAGTTAAGGACAAATAATTAGTCAACATAACAATCCAAGGCACACACTTTAATATGCAGTGACCTTGTGAAAAAGGAATGACATGGGAATGGGAATATGTGAAAGTGGAAAGGGAGAGAGATTTATGCCAATCTTGGCTAACAAGACTCAAATCTTAGACTTCTGTTTAACTGTTTGTACATCAGACTTGAAAATTTCCCTTTATCACAGATTGATCATGATAATAAATGTGATCTAAGGTATTTATTCCTTATTTACCAAACATGTAGCATTTATATGGCAAGCACTGTTCTAAGCACTTTTGAATATTTGCTTTTTAAATCCTATTAAAATCCATCCATGTAGACACTGTTTTTATTTCCTCTTACAGCAGAGGAAAACAGGAACAGAGAGTAAGCTAACTTGCCTATCAACACATAGCTGTGTGAAGTTGAGGTGCTAATCAAGGAAGTCTGGCTAAGTCTGTGCTCTTGCTCCATTTGGTAATAGGACTTAAAAAGAAAACTTAAAAAGTGTACCTTTATTTGAAGTAGGATGCACTTTGTTGTTATTCTTGTTTTCTTCAGTCCTAAAAAATATAAAGAAAATGCTCAAAAATACTTAAACTTGTTTCAGATCAACCATTTTCCAGTTTAAATGTTGTCTAGCAGTCTTGTTAGGTTATGGATTTTTCTTCCCTGCCTATTTCTAGCTGACTTTGGATATTATGCAATTATTGCACTATAGAGGTTGTCAGGAGTGACATTAATTTGAAGAATTTTAATTCCTATTTTTAAAAAAGTTAAATTAACTCAGGAAAGGGCATTTAAAAAATCTTCAGTGAGCCAACACTACAACTCAGAAAATTCCTTTTCTGAATCAAAACTTTTATGACGATAAATGAGACCCTCTAAAATATCAACTCCTATTTTGCAACAAGGACCCAATGGAAATGGTGAAAATAATAAGGATCTGTGAAGCCTCAGTGTTTGGTTCAGTAAATTTTCAATAAAGCAATTAGCTATCAACATCAGATAATAATAAACATAATTCATTTGTTTTATAATGCACAATAGTTTGTAAGATGTAATTTCAGTTAATGTAGAATGATACAGTACTTCAGTAGGCACAAAATTTTCAGGAGCTGGATTGTGACTCTATGGAATTCATATTTTATTTTATTTACACCTTCAGTTGTGAAAGGATTCTGGAGACTGATTTCTTACAAACATTAAGGGTCTATTTTAGCAGACTGGATGTTCATATTCTGTAATTAGTGGGTTTCCCTATAAAATGAATCTACCTGAGAGGCTAAATTATAATCAAAGATAGTTAGCTTAATAGCAGAAACCTAGCCATATGTGGAGCACCTCATTCTTGTTGACAATTTACACATTAAATAAACCACTCAATTATGAAGTAGGGATGTTTTGTGACTTGTTCTAGGTAACACAACTAGCAAATAGAACTTAGATTTAGCAAATAGAACTTAGACTAAAGTCCAAGGCTGATACTACCTTTCCCTGTAGGTGACAATAATGGATACTTCTTAGTTCAATGCCTAGCATGTAATACTTCCTATCCATCCTTTTAAAAAATAAGAACATGGTGGCATGTGTGCCTCTACTCCCAGCTCCTTGGGAGGCTGAGGCAGGAGGATCACTTGGGGCCAGGCTGGGCAACATGGTAAGACAGAGTTCTTTTGCCGCCTGCAGCTGTTGCTGCCTGCAGCAACGATACCGTGGGAAAGAATTCAGAGGCAGATTGGGAATGAGTAGGTTCTTTATTCTGCTTTCTCTTCTGACTTCTCTCTCCAACTCCAACAGCCACCCTTCCAACTCCAACCCTACCTGGTTAAATACTCTTCACCTTAACAAGTATACATGTGTCACAAGCTCAACTTACAGGTGCGTCACACAGTGTTCACAGGCACAAGTGGTTCCTCCATTTGACGGTCCTTTATCTTGGTCCTCTTTAATTTCCTTTTGTTCATTTTATTGGAGACTGTGCTCCCATGATCAAGTTCTTAGGAAAGAAAAGAGGGGAGTGGGGAGAGAGAAGGAAAGGAAGAAAGAAAGAAAGGAGAAAGAACAACAGTATTTCTAAAATTTTGGCACATTTTACTTATTTTGGCTTAAATTGAAATCTCTGAGGAAGAATTAATAGGTGCTAAATAAATGTGTATTGATAGAATGTATTGATTCATATTAGTTGTTTTGGGGACACAGTTTGAAAGAAAGTGATTATAATCTCAGAAAAGAACACATTCGTGTGTTTTTCAGATTATGCTGTAATAGCCTCAGGTCCTTGACTCCCAAACTCTGCCAATGAAACCATAATAGAACTTTTTGTACTCAAAGGGCTGTGGAAGGCAGTTCTGTTTCTCTCTTTTATTATATTGCTACCCTTAAAGTTCTCCAGTCTCCAGTTTTCCTGGTTGAATCTTGATTTTTTTAAAGTAAGTATAAGAAAATATGGGAGTCTCTGATTCATTCATTCAATGAATGTTACTGAGGCACTGACATACACAACTCTTTATTTTCCAAATCTCCCTCTGCACTAAAACTGCTCTTCTTGGTGTCCTTCCCATCTCATTATATCACAACCTCTTTTTTAACCACTTTAGGTAAAAAAATATACAGTCTTCCCTGAACCCACTCTTCCATTCACACCTATAACCAATCATTAGCAAATCTTACTACTTCTGTCTGTCTGGCTTTTTCTCACCACCCCACTTTTTCTCCCACTTATACCACCTGCTCTGAACTACTGTCACTTCTCACTGAATTACTGTAATAGGCTTCTAACTGTTGTTGGCATGCTCTGGCTTCTAAGACATTAACTCCTTAACCCACTTCTTGCTTCTTCTAAGTTGGCCACACTGGCTTTCCTGTTCTTTAAACACACCCACACAGTTCTGTCTTTTCACATGTTTTCTTGTCAAACAGGCCCTTCCCCTGGAAGTGGTTGTGGCTAGTTCTCTCACTATTTTCAGGTCTCTGCTTAATAAGTCCTTCCCTGAATACCCTACCTAATAAGTCCTGTCTTACCTCATATCACTTTTAGCCCATTACTAAGATATCACTTGTCTGAGAGGCAAAGGGCACCCGCACCCTGCCTGTGGTGTGTAACTTTTCTGTCTTTTAAAAAAAATCTTTGCTTGTGCCTCGTTTTTGATCCATTTGGAAACTATTTTCGGCAGATAAAGTCAAGAACTCACCAGGGTGTTGAGGTTCCATTCTCCTCTTTGGAGGGATGGAATACCTGTCCAGTGATAGTACCTTGTGTTGCTCTTTATCATATCCATGATCACCATCTGACTTCTTATATGCTTACTGCTTTGTTTATTGTCTTTCCCACTCCATTAGAATGAATATTCCATGAGGGCAGAAACTTAGTGTTATTAACTCCTGGCTCCCCCATGCTGAGCATAGAGCCCTGGCACTGAATCAATAGTTGGGGAATGAATGAGTATGCATGGCATCGAGCCAACAGCTCAGGTAAGGTACAGTAATAGACAAGTAAAGGCCAACATAGACACAGGCCCTAAAAATCATAATTCTACAGGGAAGATAGTCATTAAACAATTAATTGCATAACCTTTAATTATAAACACAGAGGGGATGTCATTGAGCTCTCTGGCTGAAGGTCTCAGTGTGTTGGCAAACAGACTATCAAATATTTAATAACTTATGGCCAAGATCCAGAATCTCTCAAATCATAAAATTCTGAAATAAAAATACAAAGAATCAATGTCATATAAATGAGCAAGCATCTGTAGTTAGAGGTACTTTACATGGGATTATAAAGATTTAAAGGGAGCTGACAAAGCAAGACAGGGTACCAGATTAAAAGTAGCCTATTAAATAGATAATCCAATATGATTATATTCTATCAGTCAAGGTTACTGCAGGTCCCAGGAAAGAAATCCAGTGATTTGGTGGACTGGGTCAAGCTAATCACCCATTGGAGGGGAAACAAAACTGAATAAGAAGGGAAACAAAACTGAATAAGAACAAAGTGGTGTGTAACTCTTACCCTTTTAATTTTGGGTAAATTAAAAAATATATATCCTAGAATGTGTGTTTTTATAAATGCAGAAAAATTCCTACTTACCCTCAATTTCAGCAAAAAGGTAAATTCCCCCTCTCAAAGTCTACCATCTTAGTTCCTTCCCTTCCCAAATTTTAGGGCTCCTTTCCTGTGGTCCCTCAGCTCTTTATCACCCTGTGTCATAGTCATTTCCCTGGCGTGTCTCCCTCCTCTGCATAGTCTCTGAGGAAAGATGAGGAAAGGACTTAATGTGCTCTTAGAGCTTAGGACAGTTCCTACACATGCTAGGTGCTCAGGAATTATGTGCTGAATGAACCAACATATACTAGAACGAGTTTCACAACTTTATGAAGGGCTATTATTTTGCATTGTTAAGGACTTGACATACATAAAACACAAGTGTTCATTGAAAATTTGAAATGGATTATTTCATTTGGTCACATTTTGCTAGAATTGTATAGCTTATTTAGAAACAAGGTATGTAAATAATGGCTATGGATCTTTACATTTTACAAATGTATCTTCACTAACATACATATTAAGTTTGTTACTTTGTTACATGCACCTAGCTATCAAAAGTCAATTTGTAACATATTGGGTACAGGTGAGGCCCAAGCAATATGCTGCAAGACTCCAGTTTAGGTGCCATCCTAGGGCTTACAGGTGAGGAAAAGGAACTAAGGGCACATTTCTTAGATGTTCTCTTTTATACCAACAGTGTGTGATATGCTACAATGTTGCTCCATTTATCTTCACAAAAACCTAATAAAGTAGGAATTATATTTCCATTTCACACCAAGAAAGAAACTGATGCATAGAAAGGTGATGTCATTTTCTCAAGACCACACAACTAATATCCATTACCCTAAGAATCAGTAATTTTAAATTCATCCTTAATTAGTTCTAGTTTTGGAGAGGGAAAGTTGCACAAACGAAGTATGAGAGCTAATAAAGGAAGAAGCATTCGAAATAAATTAGTCATTACAGATATATAAAGCTACGTGTGTGTGTGTGTGTGTGTGCGTGTGTGTGAGAGAGAGAGAGAGAGAGAGAGATTGATTGATTGATTCACTGGGGAAGAGCTATTTTCTAGTGACAAGTTCTAACCAGGAGTTAATGTTGACAGGAGGAGGGAAAGTTTACTAGAATTACTGCTCCAATCATTTTATTTAACTCATTAAAATAATTTTTTTTAAGTTTTAAGGGAAGGGCAAATCATGAGAAAGAAAGTGTTTTGTGGATGTATATGGGGCCAGAGTCCCAGTCTTGTCTTGTTTTATTTTTAAGGGTATTTGTTTTAGTTACATCTTCCATGTATGAGGGAGGACTAGAAAAAATTTTCTCTTACTCTAGTGTAATTCTTCATCAGAAAATATATTTTTGACTTTTAAAAGAAACCAAGCAAATGGTGCAAACAATTATTGTAAAATGATAATATGCTTTGGTATTTGTCTTTTAGAAATTGTAATATTCACTTATCAAGTATTTACCATGCTTTAGGAACTGTAATAAATTCTTCATGTTACTACATCTTATTTTACTCCTCACAATAAACCTATGAGATATTATCATACCCATTTCTTGGAAACTGAGGGTTCCATGTCATGCCCAAATCCCAGTGTTAGTGAATAGAGCTTTAAGCTCAGACCTGCGACTTCAAAACCTATATTTAAACCCAGAATGGTGTCACAGAAAATTCCTCCAAATGGGGTAGCAATAGTTGGCATAAGAGGCTGAAATAAAATGAACATTGGATTGAGAACAAAAGGGTCTTCCACTTTTGACAACAGGTAGTCATCTTCTGAAAATCCTAACTACCCAAGAAGCAATAGCAAGCTGAAAATTTTAAGGAGGTCCACAGAGGGCCTGAGTACTTTCATAAACGATAGATTCAAATTGGGTGATTAAAAAACATTAAAATAATTCGAGGAAAGATTTGCTTCAGTGTGAGGGATATAAAAGTATTGTAAAAAGTAACAAGGATAACTAATTTTTTATATATATATGTATATATATATATATATATATATATATATATATGTACAGGTAATGTGCTGAGGCACATTCAAGTTATAGATGGATCACAGTTGGTGAAAAACAACAGTGACTTACCAGAACAGTATTCTTTGCTGTCACCATTAAAGGCACATTGCTCAAATAGGTGACTTAACCTAATTTATCATGCTTTCACCTTCCAGGTGACAAAAGCAATATGGCACTGTGGAGTCAGAGAGGGTCAGGTGTAGAGATGTCAGATAAAAAACAGCATGTCCAGTTAAATGTGAATTTCAGATAAATAACAATTTTTAGCATGTTTATCTCATACAATGTTTAAGACATATTTATAGAGATACAATGCTATATTTTTATTTGGTAAATCTAGATGTGAATCCAGCTGGTATAGTACCAGATGTTTTGACCCTACACAAATTATTTTATCTCCCAACTTTCATTTCCTCCTCCATAGAGGAAAGAAAAGTATCTGCTTCACAGGATTGATTTAGGATTTAGAGAATTTATTTAGCAGTAAGAAAGGTAAATAATTTCTCTCCACGTGTTTATTCATTACTTATTTTACTTTATACCTGTAATGTTTATTACTGTTTTGTGCTTTTCAAAATATTTACAATTAATTTCAAAGAAGTAGGTTTAAGATATTGCCATGTTATTCAAGGAAGACAAAGGGCTTATTTTCCTAAGTAGATTATACATAGCTTTTCTTAGAAAGGAACAGAATATAAAGGGACCAACACAATAACATTTTAACATAAATTGTAATTTGAGTTTTTACACTGGTTAGTTTGAGGAAGTTATAACAGAAAGGGACTTATCAAAAATGCCCATACAAACTATTTATTGAGTATGTGTTTAAGTACAAGGTTGCAAATAAAATAAAATTTAAATGATATCTTTGGTAAAATGTTGATTGATCAGTGAGTTGAAAGTAGTTCATAAAATGCAAATAATAGTGATTTAACTCTACGAGGTCTAAAAAAAAAAACCCAGATTTTTAACGTTATATTCCCAATATGAATTTAGAACTATACAAATGATAATATACTTTAATCTAGCAATCTAATTTCTAAAAAAAACACTAAATAACCATAGACTTAATGACTTCACCATAGTGAATTAAGAATCAGGACTGGAGTTGTGGCTCAGTGGTAAAACACTTGCCTAGCATGTGTGAGGCACTGGGTTCAATTTTCAGTACCACATATAAATAAATAAAATAAAGGTCCATCAACAACTAAATATTTATATATATATTTAAAAAATTGGGCTGGGGCTGTAGCTCAATGGTAGAGTGCTTGCCTCACACATATGAGGCACTAGGTTTAATCCTCAGCATCACATAAAAATAATTAAATAAAGATATATATATATTTTTAAATAAGAACATTCATTTTTAAACTTTTTAGAAAAAAAGTCCAATAGGGAAATCAATAAATAAATTATGCAATAATGAAATAATAGAATATTAATATAATCTTAAAAAGGTTAGTTTAGATAGATATTTATTAACATAAAATTATTATAATATTAAATAAAAATCAAAGTGATTCTATTTTAAAAATATAGGGGTGGATATAATCAAAATGTTAATATTGATTGTCCCCAAGTGATAAAAATGTTTTAGTTTTTATTTTCATATTTTGAATACAAAATTATACAAAGCATGTTTTATGATATAATTGGAAGTAGAAAGTTATTTTTAAAATTCTGGAATCCAAAGTTATCTCTCCTAAGGTATTCAGTATCTTCTTAATTTTTTTTTTCAGGCATCTTGGGATATTTCCTCTTTTGAGAATCTCCTATCCCACTGGGAGCTGAAGCCATTTAACTAAGGCAATAAATGTCACTTGGTTGTTCAGTGGCTAGTTATTCAGCAGGACGAATAATGCAAGTAATGGAGAATGATGTGTTTTGGGAGTTGATAACACTAAAATAAAAGCAATTTTTAAAAATTTTTTGCCATACTTTATTTTATTGAAATAATTAAAAATAAATCACAAGTATCATGGCAATTCACTTCTAAATACTTCAGCAAACATTTTTTATTAGAATTTTTTATATAACCACAGTCTCATTTAGTACCTAACAAAGTTAATAATAATTCCCTAAAATCATTTAAAAGCCAATCCATACTCAAATTTCCCCAATTCTCTACAAAAATGTCTTTTACTAAGCCCTTTTCCACCTCTTTTTAGTTGCTTTAATAGTTCCTATTCCAGTGGTTTCCCTCCACTGTGCTTTTTTTTTAAAAAAAAAAAAATAAAAGCAATTTTGATAAAAGGTGATAATATTTATTTCATGCCCTATTGATTTGTGGTCATAAGCCAAAGTTTTGTGCATATATAGAATGCCAGATGTTGCATGAACAATTCTCAGGGAAATTTACTTTGAGCTCATAGCTGACATTTTGTGATGTTTTTTGTACATTAAAGTATGAATTATTCTTTTAGACAAGCTCAGACTTAATTCTTGACCAGATATTTTAAAATATGCAATTCTTCTACAAAATACACAATTAAAAGATCAATGAATAACTAAAGGCACCCAATTTGTATTTTAAAGTTTTAAATATGATAACATTAAACTTGAAAATTTAATCGTATTTTGTAAACAAACCTAGACAATTTAGTTTTAAAATTGTAACCTTGGAAAAAATTGGCAGTATAACTTTAGTAAATTTCACTAGGCAATATTACCTTTCATTTACTTTCGAATTTGTTAAGAGGTGTGGCTAAGTGTTGTGGCATAGAGAGACACCTTTTTATCTCTAATTCTCATGCATATTAATGAACTCAGGTTCAAGCAAAGGATAAAGATGATTTAGTTGCTGTTATTTTCATCCACATATAAATCCACAAATCCAATACAAGACACGAAAATCCTCCTTAGTCCACGCCACAGAACTATTTTTTTTTAACCCCTTTGAAAATGAATAAGAAACTTAGTCATTTGTGCATGTTTAAGGAAAGGTAAAAAAACAGCATGTTTACTATTTCAAAGAAATTTAGATCTGAATTTTGACAATGTCAAGATTTCCAGTAGATCCCTATTTGTTTTGGATACAGCACTGATTTCTACTGTAGAGGACACAGGTACCTGACTTAAACAACCAAAGGTAAGAACTCATTGGTACAGTTATATTTTCACACATGCTTACACCTCTGTTTTTCATTATTTTGCTTTGTTTTCCATGTTGCTTTTGCTTTGTTTTCCATGTTGAATGCTTGTCAGAAACAGCTGACAATTGCATTTTATTGATTCTCTGAATTTTTGACAGATAAGCAAATATTAAAGTACAATTTAGTTAAAAATAACAATAAAGGCCTTGCAGTATGATTTTGCTAAACTGAATGTAACCACAGAGTAACACTACCTGATATTTGCATATTTAAATTTCATTTTTAGACATCAAAAGCAATAACTTTGGCAGATGTATCTTTCCTCAAAGGAAGTATTAAATACATTTTTTTTCATTTTCCTTAAAATAATTTAAGATAGAACAACACCAAATTTACATAAATGGTAATAAAGAATTAAGTTCTAGGGCTGGGGTTGTGGTTCAGTGGTAGAGCACTTGCTCCTCACATGTGAGGTACTGGATTTAATCCTCAGCACCACATAAAAATAAATAAAGATTGTGTCCATCTACAACTAAAAAATATTTTTTAAAAATTAACTTCTAAAATATGAGCTTTGACTCATGGGAATTCCTCAAGTGTTAAGTGCCTTAAAGCATTTTTATAACAATCTGTGTAGCCTGCTTTAAAAAATGAATAAGCTGCCCAAAGAGATGAAATAGCTTGCCCAAGACAACACAGTATTTTTGTGACAGGACTAGAATTTCTACCACTCTGCCTTCTTAACTCTTCTCAATAGCCATTTGTATTTTAATTAGACTTCAAGTAGCTACTAGGACCTTCTGTTATGTTTTATTTTTATAAATTTAAAAAAACCTTATTTTTATTGTGTGATGATTATGTTTTCAAATATTAGTGATTTCATCCTATTTAGAAAATTAGACACTATTAAACAAACTTTTTAAATGTTCCTATCAATACAGATTCATCTTATGATTGGCTTTTTACTATTTTGTCCTTTTGGCTTATAGATCCCTTAATCAATTTGTTCTATTACTTTTTTTTTCTTTTACTCAGCTAACATGCACCAGCATCACTCATTCTTCCTTGTTTGATCAAGCCAGGAGACAAAAGAGGGTGGGGAGTGAAGCAAATGGATGTAAATGTAATTGAAAGACCTAATCCTTAGCTACTGCACCTTTTATCCTGTAGAGAAAACACCCTCTTTACTCTACTCTGGAAAAATGTACAAATATTGATCATAAAAATGATCTCAGTAGAGCAAAAAGTGTATACAAGTTAACTTCTATGGTTATGGTTAAAGTTAGAAATAAATGAGGAAGTGTAAATTAAGGAGAACATCTCTTTAAAATGTTTTTTAAAAAGGAAAAGAAAAGAGGGGCTGGAGTTGTGGCTCAGCGGTAGAGCACTCGCCTAGCATGTGCGCGACCCAGTTCCATCCTCAGCACCACGTAAAAACGCATTGTGTACAACTAAAAGCAAATAAATAAATATTAAAAAAAAAAGGAAAAGAAAAGAAACCTCAACAACTCTTTTATTGAAGATAATGACAAAACAACTGTTGCAGATTTTTCTCTTTTTATGGAGGTAATTTAAAAAAAATTTTTTTAGTTGTTGATAGACTTATTTTATTATTTATATGTAGTGCTGAGAATTGAACCCAGTGCCTCACACATGCCAGGCAAGTGCACTACCGCTGAGCCCCAGCCCCAGCCCTGGAGGTAATTTTTTTAAGTTATGAAGCTAACATGTGCCAAAGGTGAAAAGTCTGGGTAAAATAGATTATTTTATAGAAAAACAAATGGCTAAATTTAATTAAAAATCAAAAGATAAATTTACTAAAAAAATAAATTGAAAACAATTTTTTAAAATGTCTAAGAACTACCTCAAAAAAAGGTCATTGCACCCTAAATATTTTTTTACTTAATAATTTATTCAACAAGTATTCCTTTAGTACCTACTACAATGCCGGAAATTTTTCTGACAGAAACTCCTTTGTTCCCTACTGCATCCCTATCAACTTGTTAAGGGAGCAATGTTAACAGCCATGGCATTGGATGATAATCTGTAACAGTTGGGCTGCTGTAGTTTAAGTTGTGTTTGTGGCCTTAACCAGACTTTCCCAGCCACTCCTTTCCTTCATCTCCTGAAAGGAGAAATGTCATGTGCCTTCCAGTCAGCAGACAACCATTCTGCCAAGATTTTGAACTGTACTAATGTAGGTACTCTCTACTTTGGGATGATTGCTTCCAGTTAAAACTAACCATTCTCAAATATCAAAGTACAAATCAACTTGGATTTTAACAATTCATATGAAGTAGATGAAAAATAATTGATAAAACTTAGCATCTATTCTTGATAAAATGGGAAATTAAAATAAAACTTCCTTAACATAATAGGAAAATTTATCTGAAAGGAATGGGCCAAAAAAAAAAAAAAAAAAAAAAAAAAGGAGAAATTCTAGATGCTGAAACAAGACAAGAAGTGCCAATTATAGTATCTATTATTTAAAATTGTTCTATAAGATATATATATTTTGAAAAGATAAAATTGTCTTTATCTGTGGATGATTGACTACTTAGAAAACTCAATTAAATCAACTCAAAACTATTATAACTGATAAGAAAGTCAGTAAGATAATATGCTACAAAATAATTTTATAAATTAATAGATTTCCTATAGGCCAGCAATAACTAGACAATGAAGTAACAGATTTTACTGAGAAATTTAAATGAATAAAATGTATTTAATGAGAAATATACATAGTTCACTTAATGAAAATTACAGAGTAGATTTTTGAAAAGCTATTAATAAGTGAGAAGATAGACCTTATGATATGACAAATTTAAAATGTTAACATGTTGATCTCACAAAATTAATCCATAAGTTCAATAACATTTCCTTTTAAAGCACATGTTGAGTTTTCTTAGGAACTTGATAAAATTATTCTAAAGGCAACTGTCAATAATAAATGTACATATTGTTCTGTAATAGAAATAAAATAGTCATTAAATAGGAATAAAGTCATTTAAAAGCAGTCATTAAAGTGATGATGACTAGATATATTTTTGATTGGACATACATGTAATATTTATGCAATAAAATAAATAACAAGAGTGAACAGAAAATTTTGGTTGCTTATTATGAGTCTGGCACTGTATAAGATGCTGGACAGAAAAACTGGAGCTCATTGGTACCTGCCTCAAGTCTGGTGGAAGAGACACTGACATAAGTGAATTGTAATAAAATGAAAGGTCACTGCACTGATGATAAGCTCTCTGTCTTATGTGAGTGCAGGGGAGGAACCAGAAGCACTCAGGCATCCCAAATCTAGCTGTGTTGGTCATAACAAAATAGTCAGATCCAATCAGCTGCAAAACAAAAATATTAAAAAAATAATTATCTGTACTGAATATGTACAGGCTTTTTTTCTTATCATTATTCCCTAAACAATACAGTGAAACAACTATTTACATAGCATTCACACTCTATTACATATTATAAGTAATCTGGAGACAATTTAAAGCATAAGGGAGCATGTAAGGAGGTTATATGCATATACTACACCATTGAACAATGATAGGGTGGTTAATACAACAGATATTTATTTCTCACAGTTCTGAAGCCTAGAAGTCCTTGATGGAAGGGTCAGCAGTTTCAGTTTCTTCTAAGGCCCCTCTATCTCTCTCTCTTTTAAATTTATTTCTTTTTATTTTATTTATTTATTTTTAAATTTTAATTTGTTATATATGAAAGCAGAATACATTAGAATTCATATTATACTTATAAAACACAAATTTCTATATCTCTGGTTGTACACAAAATAGAGTCACATCATTCGTGTCTTCATACATATACATAGTGTAATGATGAACATCACACTCCACCATCTTTCCTACCCCCATACCCCTTCCCTATCCTCCCTACCCTTTTTCCCTTTGCCCTTTCTAGAGTTCATCTAATCCTCCCATGTTCCCCTCAAGAGCATTATGAATCAGCATCCTTAAATCAGAGAAAACACTCAGCATTTGGTTTTTTGGGATTGGCTAACTTCACTTAGCATTATATTCTCCAACTCCATCCATTTACTTGCAAATGTCATGATTTATTCTCTTTTAATGCTGAATAATATTCCATTGTGTATATATACCACATTTTCTTTATCCATTCATCTACTGAAGGGCATCTAGGTTGGTTCCACAGTTTAGCTACTGTGAATTGTGCTGCTACAAACATTGATGTGGCTGTTTTCTATATCTGACCTTAAACTATACTACAGATCAATAGTAACAAAAACAGCATGGTATTGGCACCAAAATAAACTTGTAGACCAATGGTACAGAATAGAGGATACAGAGACTAACCCACATAATTACAGTTATCTTATATTAGACAAAGGCACCAAAAATGTACATTGGAGAAAAGATAGCCTCTTCAACAAATGGTGCTGGGAAAACTGGAAATCCGTATGCAACAAAATGAAATTAAACCCCTATCTTTCACCATGCACAAAACTCAAAGTGGATCAAGGACCTAGGAATTAAACCAGAGACCGTGCATCTATTAGAAGAAAAAGTAGGCCCAAATCTCCATCATGTTGGATTAGGCCCCAACTTCCTTAATACTCCTATAGCACAAGAATTAATATCAAGAATCAATAAGTGGGGGGGCTGGGCCTATGGCTCAGCAGCAGAGCGCTCATCTCACATGTGTGAGGTCCTGGGTTCGATCCTCAGCACCACATAAATAAGGGTACTGTGTCCATGTACAACTAATATAATATTTTAAAAAAGAATAAATAAATGGGATGGATTCTAACCAAAAAGCTTCTTCTTAGCAAAAGAAACAAATAGTGAGGTGAATAGAGAGCCTACAACTTGGGAACAAATTTTTACCGCAGGTCAGATACACTTCTCAGAAGAAGATATACAATCAATCAACAAATATATGAAAAAATGTTCACATCTCTAGCAATTAGAGAAATGCAAATCAAAACGATTCTACGATTTCATCTCACTCCAGTCAGATGGCAGCTATTAAGAATACAAACAACAGGGGCTGGGGTTGTGGCTCAGCGGTAGAGCACTCGTCTGGCACCTGTGTGGCCCAGGTTTGATCCTCAGCACCATGTAAAATTAAACATATTGTGTACAACTAAAGCAAAATAAATAAATATTAAAAAATTTTAAAAAAAAGAATACAAACAACAATAAGTGTTGGTGAGGATGTGAGAAGAAAGGCACACTCAAACATTGCTGGTGGGACTGCAAATTAGTGAAGCCAATATGGAAAGCAGCATGGAGAATGCTTGGAAAACTGGGATTGAAACAACTATTTGACCCAGCTATCCCACTCCTGGGTCTATACCCAAAGGACTTAAGGCCTCTCTCTTGACTTGCAGATGGCCATCTTTCTGCTCTGTCTTCACGTGGTCATGTCTCTGCATGCCCTCCTGTCTCTTTGCATGTCTGAATTTCCTCTTTTAAAGACACCAGTCATGCTGGGCATGGTGGCATGTGTCTGTAATCCCAGTGGAGGATGGAAAGTCTGAGACCAGCCTCAGCAACTTAGCAAGGCCCTAAGGAACTTAGTGAGAGCCTGTCTCAAAATAAAAAATTTAAAAAGGGGTTGGGGCTTAGTGATTAAGTACCCCCGGGCTCAATATCTGGCACCAAAATAAAATAAATAAAAAAGACACCAATCAGATTGGATTAGTCACATCCTATGGCTTCATTTTCATGTAATCAATCACCTCTTAAAAGGCCTATCCCCAAATACAGACGCTTTGTGAGGGAGGAGAGTTTGGGGCTTCAATACATGAGTTATGAGCAGATACAATTCAGCTCATAAAAACAGCCATTAGAGATAACTATTCTTTTCTTCATTCTTTACCCTTTGTTTTATGTTATTTCCTCTGCCAAGAAAAATTATTTTCTCAACTGTCTGGCAAACTCGTACTCATCCTTCAAAATCCAGTTATATATCTCCTCCTTTGGGAAGCTCTTTGTGATTCTGCCAACTCTAACAGAATTGGCCTCTGCACACATATTATTATATTGGACTTTTATTGCTCACAGTTTTCTTTTATTGGCTTTTCTAGGGCTGAAAGTCTGTCTCATTCTATCTTTTCCCTTTTCTTCTCTCATTTATACCTCAGCAACCTATGTGGTGTTGCTGTGATAGCAAATGCTCAACAAATGTGGTGAAGCAAAAATGTTAATGGAATACAGGTTGGATTAGGTGTTGTCTACAAATTATTTAAAGTAAAAATACACTATTTTAAATTTGTTCCTTTGGGGATAAGTTATAAATATGAGAAGTAGAAAAAGTTATCCTACATGTTGGACTCACTGTGACAAAAATCTCTGTGGAATTAGTGTCCAGGAAACCTCACATGCTGGCTTCTAAGTGTTTGCCTTTTAGATGTTTACTTGCCTTTTGAATCACCATCCAAAAGTGTGATGGTAATAAAAGAAGAAAGAGAAAATAAGTTCCCTGCTCTTTAGAAGTTTACAGAACATTGGGAAAATGGAACATATGCCTATAAACATAGATGCAAGCATTTACCAGTCAGTAAATGCTTATGGCTTGTCTTAGCCTGTTTTCTGATGCTATAATGCAATACCACAGACTGGATAATTTGTAATCAATAGAAGTTTATTTGATTAATGATTCTGGAGGCTGGAAAATACAAAGGTACAGTGTTGGTATCTTGTGAGGTCCTACAAGCTGCATCGTAGCATGGCAGAAGGTGAGTGAGCATGTTGAAGACAGGGAGAAGAAAATTGGGCTGAACTCATTTTTTTTTTTTTTTTTAAATCAGGAATCATATCCTGCAAAAACTAACACTTCTATGTTATTGACATCAATCCATTATTAATAAGCCATCATGGCCTAATTACCTCTTAAAGGTCCCACCTCTTAATACTGTAATAATGGAAATTAAATTTAAACGTGAGTTTTGCAGGAGACATTTAAACCGTAGTAGGGCCAAAGGAGTAAATTAAAATTTAGGCAATATAGATATTGCATGGTGAAATCACAAAAGATTTTATAAAAGATGAAGCCTTGAAGTAGACTTTTAAAACACCTGTCATCAGCATGAATATCTAGCGCAATTTCATTGTGGAATAGATAATTGGGGTGAGGTATCCTTACATAAGAGAAAGGGAAAATTTTGGTTAATCTGAATTGATTATTATTTTTTTTCCCTGTTACTAGGGATTGAACCAGGGCCTTGCACATACTAGGCAAGAGCTCTGCCACTGAGCTACATCCCTAACCCTTTTTATTCTTTATTTTGAGACAGGGTCTCACTAAGAACTTGAAGTCCCCTTGTCTCTGCCTCCTGAGTAGGTGGGATTATAGGTATGAGCCACCATGCTCAATTGAATTTATCATTTTTATGATCAAATATTCAGAATTCAGAATACTTCCTGACCCAACAGAGGTGAAGAAGTAGGAAGTATGACACGTGAAGACCTCTAACATTGTGCAAAGTCTTTGTTATTACTCTTGTCAAATAACATACTAACATATTAATTTTAAAGAAAAATTTCTTTGATGATGACATATCTTATGATGCCCCAGGGCCATAATTTATATATATCCTATATTTTGAATCTTGAATGTCCCCGAAGACACATGTGTTAAAGGCTTGATCCCCAGGCTGGTATTTTTAGGAGGTAGTAGAACCTTTAAGAGTTGGGGCCCAGTGGAGGGATGTTAGGTCAGGGGTATGCGCCTATGGAGTGGGTTGTTGCAACCTGGCCCCTAACTCTTACTCTTTTGATTTCTGGCAATGAGGTGATCAGTTTTGCTACACCATGCCCTTCTTGCCTTTGCCATCAGGTACCATCAGAGGCCAAAAAGCAATGGGTCCACCTGATCTTGACTTGAAACCATGAGCTAAAATGAACCTTTTTTCTTTATAAGTTGATTGTCATAGGTTTAGGTTATAGTAATGAAAAGCTAACACCAGAATATACATAAATATATAAAACTATATATTATACAAATAATTCTTTATTTAATAAATTGACACATTCACAATTCCAGACACTGGTTTATAGTAGTGAACAAAATAGAATTTTTGCTTTTATTGTGCTTACATTTTCCTGACATTTTATGTCACTTTGTCTTCTTTTAAAATATTCTGGCTAATAAAAGGCATATTGGAAAACAGATTAGATTACTTGATGGCTTTTGTTTATTTGTTTTTGATTGATCAGAATTTTTATTTTATGATGAATTCTTTGTAAATTCTCCTTAGATAGTGAAGACAATAATGATCATGATAATAATAATAATAATCTCCTTGGTAGAACTGAAGAGGAATTGGGATTTCTTCCAACACTGATAACAATTGACTTAACAAGCTTGACAGGTTCCTGTATTTGTGTGGGCATACATCACAACAGTGTGGTGTCAGCTTTGTTTTTGTTTTTCATGGGAATTATAGCTGGCTTCTCATCCTATGGAGCTAATCATTATTTTCTTAATAGTTGCTTTGACAATTTTGACTTCTCAAAGGGTGGTTCAATGGGAGGAGTTAAAGAAAGATTATTTTAATCATGTTAGCTGTCTTGTCTCCATAAAAAGTTGATGATTTTCTCTCTCTCTCTCTCTCTGCTTCCCCCCCCCCCCCCCCAATTTTGGAGATTCTATAATAATGGTATGTACTTGCATTTGTATAACTCTTCATGGCTTTCAATAAAGCTTTATATATATATAGCTCATTAGCTCTCCACAGAGACTTATTACAATAGACTGGGAAGGGTATTATCATTTCTGCTTTACAGAAGAGGAAACTGAGGCTCAGAAAGGTTTCTGCCAAGGTTGCACAGCAACTGGCTAAAGGCTGGAGCTAGAAACTAAGACCTTGCTAAGCAGGTAATTGCTGTTTATCAGTCGCCATCTCTCTCTCTGTTGCAGAACAGGCAAAGCCCGTTCCAGAATGTTACACAATTTCTTGAGCATTGTTAAATATTAAGAAACAAACTTAGCTCTACCTTTAAATACTGAGATTGGGCAAAGACTGGAATATCTGATTGACTGATTAATCAAATTTTACCATGTTCTCCAATAGGTCTCCAGAACTTAATCCTCCTGTCTGACATTTTGTACCATGTCACCAACATGTATCTTTCCACCAATGGAAAATATTATTTTAGAGCAAAGGTGCTGACACAGATGATTTCTGTGCTGAAACAGAATCCTGTTTAAGTAGTACATTTTTCCTCATTAAAAAATTGATTAGGAGAAAACACAGATGAATACAATGATGAAAGCAAAAATATCAAGGATCCTACTACAAATTTAAT
The DNA here is from genome assembly GCA_025594165.1 of Tamias sibiricus. NCBI lineage: Eukaryota > Metazoa > Chordata > Mammalia > Rodentia > Sciuridae > Tamias > Tamias sibiricus. Next base: position 41,339,241 of record CM046665.1, on the reverse strand, counting down.
GTTTTTAAAGTGCTTATCTTTTCTGTGTACTTATACACAATTTTAAAGTAGAATGCTATGACAATATAAATATTGCTTAGCAGCATGCTTTTTCTGCTTAACAATACATTGTGAACATTTTTTCACATTGGTAAGTAATATTTTTCAAGGAAAAAATATTGAAGTGTATCCTTTTATTATGAAATTAATATGTGCTCATTGTATAAAATTCAAACAATATAGAGGTGTATTATTCTATTCTTTCCAGATGTTACTACTGTTTATAGTTTAGTGCCTAGTGTTCTGTACTTTTTTGAGTTCAAATGACATTTGAATTTTATTGGTTGCATTGATGAGTAGAATATCTTCTTTATAAAAACTGAACTAATGGAGAAGAGAACAGGTTTTATTTTTTAAAAGATGCATATTGAACTTTTAAAATTCAACATAAAATAATATATAAATAACAAATATATTGTTTATAACAATCTTAGGGACATTTGCACAGAATTCTATTCCAGAAACCCCAAACATACAGGAAACCTTACACACCTTGAATAATCTTTGGCCATCTTCAAATGCTTAGATGTTATGAGTGTTCTGAGCTGCATAATATATAACTATAGCTGTTTAAAAATGATTCTTTTGAATCTTTGTGCTATGCTAACTTTATAATCTGGATCCTCAATTTAGTTTTTAATTTTATACAAAAGTATTCACTACTTGGGTGACTTTACTCAAATATATAGATCTCACTTCATATGTATGTATATGTATATATATGCATATGTACATATATATGAGTCACTACATAATTGTGATGATAATTATATATCGACTGAGGTTTTATGAGTTCAATTGCTGTACAAACTATAAACTGGTGAGTAAGTGTATATTGCTATATGACTTAAGGGATTTACAAGTTAGTAAAGTACACAAATGACAAATAGTTGGCATATTTTTAAGCTTACTTCAGAAATGTAAAATTAAAGTATTAGTAGTAGTCAGAGGACCAGTGGTGATTAGTTTCTTGTGGGATAATAATAATGCCTGATATCTAGCAAGTGTTTATTAAATATGCATTAAATGTTAAATGGATAAAATAATTCAACTGAAAAAAATGAACCAAGAATCTAAATATGTAATTCACAAAAGAAATCCAAATGACTAATAAATATAAGAGTTTATCTAATTTTATTGGTTAATGTAAATCAAAACCATAATGCAAAAATGTTTTCACTCTTTGGATTGAGGTAAACTTTGAAACTGACAATTTTAAGAGTTAATCAGTGTTTGGGGGAAAATGTAATAGCAAAAAAACAAAAGAAACAAAAGAAAAAACCCCAAACTCGCAACCCCTTTTTCTATAATAAAAAGGGAAATGAAACAGAAAAAATAATATGGAGTACTTACAGGCTACAATATTAACAAACAATATTATAAAATGAGATAGATAGTTCTATATCTATTAGCATACATAGTTTTCAAAACGTTCTTTTGAGTAGGAAAAAAACAAGTTTCAGAAGTTTGCATAGAGCAAGATACTGCTTTGTAAACTTTAAAATACGTACTGCAAACTATATGTTGGTTATGGATGCTTATGTAGGTAGGTAAAAAGATGAAGAATGACCTGGAAGGATACACAACAAACTTAGAGTAGAGGCTGTTTCTAAGGAGGCAGAGAAGAGGGAAGACAAGAACGGACCTGAAAAGTTACTGTTTGTTAAAGGCTCTAACTTTAGTCATAAAGTTTTATTTTTTTTTCACATCCCCAAAGACTGTCAATTTGATGAAAGTCAATGTTATTAATTCCTGCTGGTAGAAATATAGATGATATAATTTTAAACTGCTTTGCATTTTAAAATGGGGGTTATTATACATATCCATTAAGTAATTCATTATATAATATAAAACTCAAAATCTACAAAAGAAACACAGTAAAAAATATTCCCTCTCACTCCTGTTTTCCAGTCCTATGGTTCATTTCCCTCTGAGGCAGGAAATCACTATTTTCACTGTGGGTTGCATTTTTCCAGAAATGATTTCCTGTCTCTACACACATATGTGTGAGGTCTCTCTTCCTCTCCCTGTCTCTCTCCCTTCCTTCCTCTCTCTCTCTCTCTCTCTCTCTCTCTCTCTCACACACACACACACACACACACACACACACACACACACGTTCTTTCCGCTACAAATGATAGCATACTATATTTCTGAGATATATTGAATACCTGTTCATATGTGTATATTATTATTTTTAATGGCTGCATAGCATTTCATCCTATGGGACATATTTTTGGTAAAAAAGATATTTTTAAAAGGTTAGCAAGAAAGGAAGAGGGAAGGAGAAAGGAGAGTTGGGTCTCTGTTGCAGAAAAAAAAAGATGCTAATTTACTAGACAATGGTGATATCTTGAATATTCTAGAACAGGAAAATGATAATAGATGCTCCTTAAGAAGGTTAATTTGTGAATAATTTTCCTGATGAATTGGAGGGAGAGTGAGACTGGAGTTGAATAAACCAGTTAAAAGGCTTAGTCAAAGACAAGCAATAACAAGCACCTAACAAATTCTAGTAGAAATTCAAATGAAAAGATGGGAGTAAAGGCAAGGTGATTGCAAGAGTAGAACACATGACTTGACATAGAGGATTGTTGAGCAGGAGAGTAAAAAATAACTAACTCCAGTTCTACGTGAACTTAAGCAAATGAAAACAAAGATTCTGTGAACAGAGATGTAAAGTTAGAAAAACAGCTGGTTTGATGAGAAAAGAAGTGAAAGTCCCTTTGGACATATTGGACACAGGACTCTGATACAAATGCTTAAGAAACTAAGTTAAGTGGCACAAGCCTGTAATCCCAGCGCTTGGGAGGCTGAGGCAGGAGGATCGCGAGTTCAAAGCCAGCCTCAGCAATGGCGAGGCACTTAGCAACTCAGTGAGACCCTGTCTCTAGTAAAATACAAAAAAGAGCTGGGGATGTGGCCCAGTGCTTGAGTGCCTCTGAGTTCAATCCCTGGTACCAAAAAAAAAAAAAAAAAAAAAAAGGAAACTAAATTAAAGATGCTTGAATAATAATAGGAAGTATGCACAATATTTGGAATGAATGGGTGAATGAAATGTGGTGAAGGACCTAAGGAAGGCAGCCAAGGCTGAATATGTGGAATTGGGAGGTACCTGCATAAAGATGAAGGTTGAACCCTGAGAAATATGGGTAAAAGAAGGAACCTCCTGTTCCTCAGCAGAGCAGGATGCTGAATATGGAACTGTATAGACCACTAATTTCTATATAATATATGGTGCCACTACTACACATAGAATGACACCGAAAAGAATTGTTGGAACAGAGAACGCTCCAGTGCTTAGGAACTGATTATAATTTGGTGGTCCTGAACTTACTACTGATTGAAGAAAAAGTGAAGCCCAAGTCCATGCACCTCTCTCGTGGCCACAGAATCAGCCGCACTGAATGTCCTTACAATCCTGACCTGCTACAGCAGGATTTTATGAGTTGGGGAAAAGTGATAAGCAGAAGAGATGGGAAGAGTTGGAGAGGTAGCAAAACAGATTGGGGTTCACTCCCTCATCACTTTCACCCCTACTTCTTCCTTCCCCTCTTCCTCTTTCTTTTGCTCCCTCCCTCTATTCTTTCCTTCCTTCCCTTTTCACAAAATTCATGGGGTGCTTCCTATGTGCTAAGCACAGGGCTAAATGCTAAGAAGATATGAACAAAACACAAACTCAATAAGATCTATTCCTTCCCTTAAAGAGCTCAGTCTAGTGAGAATCCATGAAAAATCTTTTCGGGTATTTTCCCTAAAGATAGTAACAGATCCAGAATTTCTGTACAGATGGGATTTAGGAGCAGCCATCTAGTAAGGACTTATCCTAAAAGTCTGCATTTACTTACCAAACCTACTTTTTTAAAGAGGGTTTTTATTTGGGGGTGGCTTGGGAATCTTAAAGGATAAATTAGAAGGTAAACCTCTCAAGACCACTCCTTTAATGCTTAGTTGATGTTTTAAGACATGCAGGTTGAAATTATGGCCCTGCATTTTAAGCACTTGACTGAGTCCAAAAGGCCTGGCCTCTGCCTCCGGGGAGGTTGCCACACTGACAGGAAAGAAGCAGGGATTAGCCAGCAGCACTGGGGTGGCTGGTGAGTGTTCCTCTGCTACGCCTTTCTGGAATTGCATGGAAAGGGTTTGGACTTTTCGGTGTGCTTCTGCACACAAGCTCTACAATAAAAATCAGATGATCATGAGCAAATCTCTTTATCTCTCTGAGCTTCATATCTTCCCCTGTGAAATGGAAACTGTGAGGCATGTGTCTCAAATTCAGTATGCTGACATGTACCTAACATAATGCCCAACCTCTAAGGCATTCGATAAACCGTTCTATCCCTTTTTTTCTGTGTCCCTATGGTCTGTAAATGTAGAGGCTGAAGGCAGCATACAGAAGGCCTTTCTCACTTGCCTGTCACTGACAATTTCCAGAGCCTTTCTCTGAGGCAATCAAAAATGCTTCACTTCAAGTCTGAAGAACCGCTCAGAATTGGAGAACATTCTGATGATGCTGTTTGGAAGCACCTGATCCTCTTAGGGAGTCTGATTTATTTTTCCTGCCTTCCAACTGCCACCTCTAAATCCTTCACTACATCTTCATCTTTACCCACTGAGGTTTCTCTTCTACTCTGTGTCATGAGTGCCCATTGAGATGCTTGTGCTGTCTCTACATTTATCAAATTATTTGGTACATGCTCCTCTGACTTCTTCTTCCTACTGAGCCTTGCTGTCATTCTTGGCAAACTCCATAGCTGTGAAATACTACACATCTGGGATGTAGGAGTCCCTCAAATAACTGTTTTGTGTCTTCTTCGACTCTGGTGACTTTCTCTTACTTTCCACTCTGGGTACTTGACTCAGAGATGCTTCACCTTTACCATCATAACCTCTGCTATTGCATCTCATTCCTGACCACGGGGTCCTCTGCTTCCAGCTCTTTATTATTATTTTTTTCCCCTACTAGACTGGTTCTTCAACCATACTGAGATATTTTTCTCCTTGACTTTTAGTTTGCTAATCTGTTCTTTCCCCAATCTTCCTTCATTTCCCTGAATCTTAGAAAAAATGATTGTTTCACAATCTCCTAATCTCCTTTATTCCCTTGTTCTTCTATACCCCAATCTCAAGAATATTGTGCAATCTTGAGTTATTTCAGAGACCCACATTTTTGGTTCGTTCTCACCTGAAACTCTGAGCACTGTGAGAGAAAATCCAGTGTCACCACACCGTGATACACTGCTGCATCAGTGTCATCCCACCGATGCCACGAGATCCTACAAAATACTACCCTGGCTCTCTCTTGCCAGTGGTAGCTGTCCCATACCTGTGCTACTGTCTCCAGGTTCTCTCACAGCATTGGAAAACTGTCAGTGCTGCATTTAGAATCCTCCAGCCCTCCAGTCCTTATCTTCTTTTGGACAACAGAGCATTCAACAACTCAGTGACTTAACTCCTGCAGCTTCTCCCTCCCACCCCTCTCTTTGCCATTTATTCCCATAAACTACTCTTCACCATCTGACCTGCAGCAATTGCTGAAAACACCTTGTTCTTTCATTTGACTTTCTTTGTATCCTCATTTACTTCTTCCTGGAATCCTGTTCCACATCATAATGTGCTTAGATAACTGTTTACTCTGCCCAAGATTGCTGTAGCCTTGTGTTTTCAGGAAGCTTTTTTTTCTTCTGCTTTTTTTTTTTGTTTGAAGTTGTTGTATGTGAGAGTAGAATGCATTACAATTCATAATACACATATAGAGCACATTTTTACATCTCTGGTTGTATACAAAGTATATTCACACCATTCGTGTCTTCATACATGCACTTAGGGTAATGATATCTATCTCATTCTACCATCTTTTTTTTCTTTTCTTTTCCTTTATACCCCCTTGCCCCCTCCCTTTCTCTCCCTCCCCATTGACCTTTCTAGTGTTCCTCTAATCCTTCTATGCTCCCTTTCCCAACCCCACTGTGAATCAGCCTCCTTATATCAGAGAAAACATTCTGCATTTGGATTTTTGAGATTGGCTAACTTCACTTAGCACTATATTCTCCAATTTCATCCATTTACCTGCAAATGCCATTATTTTATTCTCTTTTATTGCTGAGTAATATTCCATTGTTTATATATACCACATTTTCTTTATCCATTCATCTACTGAGAGGCATTTAGGTTGGTTCTGCAACCTAGCTATTGTGAATTGTGCTGCTATAAACATTTATGTGGCTGTGTCCCTGTAGTATGCTGTTTTTAAGTCCTTTGGGAATAGACCCAGTAGTGGGATGGCAGGGTCATAAGGTGGTTCCATTCCCAGTTTTCCAAGGAATCTCCATACTGCTTTCCATATTGGCTGCACCATTTTGCAGCCCTACCAGTAATATATATGAGTGTGCCTTTTCCCTCACATCCTCTCCAACATTTATTGTTGTTTGTATTCTTAATAGCTGCCATTCTGACTGGAGTGAAATGAAATCTCAGAGTAGTTTTGATTTGCATTTCTCTAATTGCCAGAGATGTTGAACATTTTTTTTTTCATGTATTTGTTGATTGATTGTATATCCTTGGCTTATTCATTGATTGGGTTTTTTTTTTTTTTTTTTTGGTGTTAAGATTTTTAAGTTCTTTATATATTCTAGAGATCAGTGCTCTATTTGACATGCATGCGTGTAGTAAAGATTTGTTCCCAATTAGTAGGATATTTATTCATCTCGCTGATTGCTTCTTTTGCTGAGAAGAAGATTTTTAGTTTGTTCAGGAAGCTTTATCACAAGTTCCCACAAGATCCCACATCTCTCATTTTCTCTTTGCTCTGAGATCCATTGCCTACTCCTACTTGCTCTGTTAATCTTTACACAGCTGTTGAGTTTTCATTTTCATTTTAAACTCCAATTGCTCTTTGTGGTGTCTAGAAGCAAAACTAATTTTTACACTGACTTTTTAAAAACTTTGTTTTATTTATTAATTTTAATGTGGCGATGAGGATTGAACCCAGTGCCTCACATGTGCTAGGCAAGCGCTCTATCACTGAGCCATAACCCCAGCCCTTGAATCCTGTGATCTTGCTGAATTCATTTATTTGCTCTAATATGTTTCGTAGATTCTTTAGGGTTGTCTATATATGCTAGTATGCCCTCTGCAAGTAAAGATGGTTTAACTTCTTTCTTTCCTATTAGACTGCCTTTTATTTCTCCTTTTGGCCTTATTGCAAGGGATAGGACCTAGAGTACAATGTTGAACATTTCTAGAGTAGCTTTGATTTTTTTTTTAATTTTTAAATTTGTTTTAATTAGTTTTTGTTCTTAGGGGAAAAATGTTCTGCCTTTCATCATTAAAACAGGATGTTAATTGTATGGTTTTTGGCACATGTTCTCATCAGATTGGGGAAGTTCCCTTCTATTTTTGGTTTACTAAGCTTTCCTATTTTAAGGAGTGTTGAATATTGTCAAATTCATTTTCTACATCTGCTGAAATGAGCATGTGCTTTTTCTCTGTATCTTTTATTAATATATGGAATTTTACTGATTTTTTAAAAAAGTTAAACCTATATTTCTCATTTTAAATTATGAAATTCATTGTATTATAAGTTGTAATAGTTGTTTTTTGTAAGAATCCATCAAATGTTTCAGACTTGTAGATCTGGAATGTCATAGAGGCTTGCAGAACAGGTGTGTTTTTATTTTTGTAGGCAACAGCCGAATGTTTTGCCAAAGAGACCATACCATTTTCCCTCCCATCAGTGATACATCATTCGGTGTTGTCAATCTTAAATTTTAGCCATTTTACTTGATCTGAAATGGTATTTAATTATGGTTATAAATGAAAATGATGACTTGTGATGTTAAGCACATTTTTATGTGTTCATTGTCTATTTAATTTTTTTAAAAAATTAACTGATATACCACGTATGTATGATATGTCAAGATAAATTCTAATGTCATGTACAACTGCAAAGAAAAAATTTAAAAAATTTTAAAAATTAACCGATACACAAAAGCATAATAATCATACATCTCAATAAGTTACCATGTAATTTTTTTTTTCTTTTTTTCACTTAGTTTTTGGGTACTGGGGATTCAACTCAGGGACACATGACCACTGAGCCATATTTTGTATTTTATTTAGAGGCAGGGTCTCTGCCATTTTGCTGAGATGAATGGATAAAGAAAATGCAGATGAATGAATAAAGAAAATGTGGTATATATACAGGGTCTCGCTTTTGCTAAGACTGGCTTTGAACTTGTGATCCTCCTGCCTTAGCCCCCTGAGCCAATGGAATTACAGGCATGCACCACCACCCCTGGCCCATGTAATGTTTTAATACACATATAAATTGTGTAATGAGCAAGTCAGTTTAAACATATTTACCTACTAAAATATGTAACATTTGCTTATGGTGAAAACTTTCCAAATCTTCCTCTGGCTTTTTGAAATGTGCAGTACTTTGTTGTTATCTATAGTTACCCTACTGTGCAAGAGCTCACCAGAATATGCTCTTATCCAACTGTAACTGGTACCACTGATCAATGTTCCCCACAGGGCCCTTCTGCTACCACTCTCCCTGGCCTCTGGTAACCACCATTATACTCTTAAGTTTCATGAGACCAACTTTTCAATATTCCACGTATGTATGAGATCATGTGGTATTTGCCTTTCTGTACCTGCCTATTTCCCTTAATACAACATGATCTCCAGTTCCACTCATGTTGGAATGAAATGACAGATTTTTTTTTTTGTGTGTGTGTGTGTGTGCCTAGACAGTGAACAGTATGCCCTTGTGTGTGTGTACATTTTCTCTATTCATTTATCAGTCGACGGACACTCAGTCTGCTTTTTATTTCTTGGCTATGTGAATAGTACAGCAATGAACATGGGAATGGAGGGGTCTCTCCCATACTGATTTCATATTCTTTGGATATATACTCAAGAGTGGGATTGCTGGTAGTTTTTTTTAAATTTTGGGGTGGGGGGAAACTCCATATTTTCCACAGTGCTGTACCATTACATTCCCACCGACAGTGTTCAGGGGTTCCCTTTCTCCACATCCTTGCCAGCATGTGTTATCTTTAATTTTTTTTTTAAAAATATCCATTCTTACTGGGATGAAGGGATATCTCCTTGTAGTTTTGATTTGTATTTCCCTGATAACTTGTGGTGTTGAGAATTTTTCATGTACCTGTTGGCCATTTGTATGTCTTTTGAAATATGTCTATTTAGATCTATTGTTTTGATTTATTCGCTACTGGGGATTGACTTCAGGGGCACTTTACCATTGAGCTACATCCCCAACTCTTTTTTTTTTTTTTTTTTTAACTTTTTATTTTGAGACAGGGTCTTACCAAGTTGCTTAGGTTCTTGCTAAGTTGCTGAGGCTGGTCTCAAACCTGTGATCCTCCCAAGTTGCTGGGATTACAGGGGTGCACCACCATGTCCAGCTGCCTTTTTTTCAATTGCCCATTTTGAATTGGGTTATCATTACTACTACTACTACTACTACTACTACTATATTTTGCTATTGTGTTTTGGAGTTCCTTATGTATTATGGATATCAACCCCTTATTAAATATTTAGTTTGCAAATATTTCTCTCATTTTGTAGGTTAGCTCTTTACTCTGTGGATGGTTTCCTTTCCTGTACAGAAGCTTTTTTGGTTTGATGTAATCCCTTTGTCTATTTTTGCTTTTATTTTCTGCACTTTTAGGATCTCATTCCCCAAATCCTTGTCCAACATTTCCATTTCCTAGGAGTTTCATAGTTTCAGGTACTAGGAAAAAACAACTCTAACATGGGGGAAATAGATGGGGAAAAGTGAAAGCTTTTTTTCTGAGATCGGGAACAAGACAAGGATGCCCATTTAGACCTCTTTTATTCATTGCAGTTCTGGAAGTCCTTCCAAAGCAGTCAGGCAAGAAAAAGAAATAAAGGGTATCCAAATGGGAAAAGAAATCAAATGTCACGGCATTTTGATAGGAATGGCATTTAATTTGTATGTCGCTTTGGGTGATATGAACATTTTTTTGACAATATTAATTCTTCCAATCTATGAACACAGTATGTCTTTCTATTTTTATGTATCCTCTTTGATTTCTTTCATCAACGTGTCATAATTTTCATTGTAGAGATGTTTCACTTGTTTGCTTAAATTTTTCCTGGATATTTTATATGTTTTAGAGATATTACAAATGGGATTGCTTTCTTGATATCTATTTTAGGTTAATACATTATTGTCATGTATCAATGCTACTGATTTTTGTATATTGATTTTGTATACTGCAACTCTGCTGGACTGATTTATTTGTTCTAATAGTTTTTTTTTTTAATATATATAAGTTCGTGCCATTTGCAATCAGGACAATTGGACTTCTTTTCCAGTTTGGATGCCCTTTACTTCTTTCTCTTGCTTGATTGCTCTGGCAAGGACTGCCAGAACTGTGTTGAATAAAAGGAGTGAAAGCAGGTATCCCTGTCTTGTTCCAGATCTTAGAAGGAAAACTTTCTTCTTTTCCCTGTGCAATATAATGTTGGCTTATTATAAATTTTCTTTACCATGTTGAGGTACATTCCTTCTGTATCTATCTAATTTGTTCAGCTTTTATCATGAAGAAATGTTAAATATTATTAAATGACTTTTCTTCATCTATAAAATGATCACATAATTTTTGTCCTTCATTCTGTTGATATGGTGTAACGTGTTTTTTGATTTGTGTATATAGAACTTTGTTGCATCCCTGGGATGGATCCCACTTGAGCATGGTGAATAATTTTTTAATACATTGTTGAATTCAGTTTGCTAGTATTTTGTTGAAGGTTTTGCATTTATGTTTATCAAGGGTTTGGCCTGTAGTTTTTGTTTTTATTTTTTGTGTCCTTGTCTAGTAATACTGGCCTTGTAGGCTGTTTTTTGGAAGAATTTCTTTCCTTTTTTTTTTTTTTTTTAATAACTTAAGAAGAATTGGTGTTAGTTACTTAAATGTTTGGTGGATTTCATCAGTGAATATAACTGGCTCAGGGCTTTTCTTTAATGGGAAGCTTTTGTTACTCATTCAATTTAATTAATTGATATTGGTCTGTTCAGGTTTTCTATTTATTCATGATTTAATCTTGGTAAAGTGTATGCGTCTGGGAATTTGTCCATTTCTTTAGGTTGTCAAATATGTTGCTGTATAGTTTTTCACATAATCCTTAATGATCTTTGGCATATTTCTGTAGTGTCAGTTGTAATGGCTCCCTTTCCATCTTTGATTTTATGTATTTGAGTTTCCTTTTTCTTAGGTAGTCTAGTAAAGGGCTTATCTATTTTGCTTAGCTTTTCAAAGAACCAGCTCTTTGTTTTGTTTTCTTTTGTGCAATTTTTTTATTCAGTCTCCATTGCATTTACTTCTGCTCTGATCTGCATTATTTTTTATGTTCTACTAATTTGGGGTTTGGTTCATTCTTGTTTTTCTAGTTCTGTGAGATGCAGTGATAGGTCGTTTATTTTAAATCTTTGTGTTTTTTTTTTTTAATGTGGGCATTGATTGCTATAAACTTTGTTTTTAGTACTGTTTTTGCTATATATATCCAGAAGTGTTGATATGTTGTGTCTCTATTTTCATTTATTTCAAGAATTTAAAAAAATATCTATCTTGATTTCTTCTTCAATCTATTGTTTATTTGAAAGTAAATTATTTAGCTGGGCATAGTGGCATAAGCCTTTTATCCCAGTGGCTTGGGAGGCTAAGGCAGGAGGATTGCAACTTTAAAGCCAGCCTTAGCAACGCAGGGAGGCCATGAGCAACTTAAAGAAAACCTGTTTCAATATAATAATAATAATAATAATAATAATAATAATAATAATAAAGAGCTGGGGATGTGGTTCAGTGGTTGAGCACCCCTAGATTTAATCACTAGAACCCCCCCAAAAAAAAACAAAAAAAAGGGAGTTATTTAATTTCCATGTATTTGTACAGTTCACAAAGTTTTTCTTGTTATTGATTTCTAGTTTTATTGAACTGTGATCAGAAAAGATATTTGATAAGATTTTAATTCTTTTAAAATTATTAAGATTTTTTTTGGCCTAATGCATGGTCTATCCTGAAGAATGTTCCATAAACTGATGAAATACGTGTATATTCATGAACTGTTGGACAGAATGTTCCAATGGTTAGGTCCATTTGGTTTAGGGTGCAATTTAATTTTATTCTTTCTGTGTTGATTTTCTATCTGGATGATCTGTCTACTGCTGCTGAAAGTGAGATGTTGGATTTCCCAACTATTTTTGTATGGGAGTTTATCTCTCTTTTTAGGCCTATTGATATTTGCTTATATATTCAGATGCTCCAATATTGGATGCATATATATTGAGAATTGTTATTTCCTCTTGCTGAACTGGCTCCTTTATTCTAAGATAGTTACTTTTCTTGTCTCTTTTGATTTATGTCTATTTTATCTTATCTAAGGATGGCTATCCCTGCTTCCTTTTAGATTTCATTTGCATGGAATATCTTATTCTATCCTTAACTTTCAGTCTATGTGTCCGTATAGGTAAAGCAATTTTCTTGGAAGCAGCACATGGTTAGGTCTTGTTTTATTTTTAATTTACTTAATGCCTTTTTAATTGGAAAATTTAATCTATTTACATTTGAAGTAATTATTGATAGAGTAAAGTCTTAAGGGATTCTGTGTAACTTATTTTTAAAATTTTGTTTTAGTTCCTTCTTTCTTTCTCTGTTACAATCTTTCTTTGTGGTTAAGGGATTTACTTTATTAGTGTGTTTGGGTTCCTTACTTATCGTTTTTAGTTTGTCTACTACAGATTTTTGCTTTGTGGTTACTATGAAGTTTACAAAAAAAAAAAAAATCTTTTGATTATCACAAGCTATTTTGAAATTATAGCAACTTAACATGATCATAAAGAAACAATCTGGGGATCGTGGTACATGCTTGTAATTCCAGCTACTCAGGAGGCTGAGGCAGGGAGCTCTCAAATTCCAGAACAGCCTGGGTGACTAAGTGAGATCTTGTCTTAAAATTAAAATTAAAAAGGGCTGTGGATGTAGCTCAGTGGTGGTAAAGTATGTGCCTAATCTTCAGGAACACACACACACACACACACACACACACACACACAGGATCAAGAGAATATATATAATGATTTGAAAACTCTACACTTGCACTCCATTTCCCCCCACATATTCAATTTTTTATATCCTATTTTATATCTTTCAATATTGCCTCTCTTAACATATTAATGTAGTTATTATTTTGATTGATTTTAATCTGTATACCAAAGACATGAGTGGTTTATGTACCATACCTACAATATTAGAGCATTCTGGATTTGTTTGTATAATTGCTTTTATGAGTGAGTAATTATACAATTTCATATATTCTTCTTATTTATTACTGTCTCTTTCTTTCAGTTTGAAGAATTTCCTTTAACAGTGTAGAATAGGTCTGGTGGAGGTATATTCTGTAAACTTTTGATTGGGAATGTTTTTATTTCTTTTTCATTTCTAAAGAATAGATTTTCTGGGTACAATCTTCTAGGCTGATAGCTTTATATTCCTTCAGTACTGTGAAAATTTCACACCGCTCTTTCCTGGCCTGTAAGGTTTCTGCTGAGAAGTCTGGTGTCAGGCAATTGGGACATGCTGATATATTTTCTGTTTCTTTTATCTCATAGCCTTGAGAATCTTCTCTTTATCTTTTACTTTTGAGAGATTGATTATAAAATGTCTTGGGGGTAGCCTTTATTGAATTAAATATGATTGGTGACATTTGGCTTTTCTGTGCCTGGATATTTGTATTCTTTTCCTGGGTTTGGGAAGTTTTCTGATCTTGTTTCTTTGAATAAGCTTTCTACACCTTTGGTAGTCTGAAGTCCTTCTTGAACCTCAATAACCCAAATAGTTTCTCTTTTAATACTGTCTCAAAGTTCCCACAAAATTTCCTTATTCTTCTTAATTCTTTTTTTTCTCAATTTTTAAGAATTTGTGTTTTATTTTAAAAAATTGCTTCTGTCTTTATTTTTAAAAATTGCTAAATATCTCTGTTGGAGTATTAAAATGATTCTCTGTGTTTTCTTCAAGATCATTGAGTTTTCTTAAAACATCTGTTCTAAGTTCTCTGCCTGAGAGTTTCTGGAACCTTATTAGTTAGGTCACAGTTTCCAGAAAGCTCTTGATGCTTGTTGTCATTCGATGTCATCTGGGCATTGAAGGATTAAGCATTTATTCCTGTCTTCCTAATTGGCCTTTATGCCTGTCTTTCCAGAAATTCTGAGCAACTGCTTATATTCTCTGAACCTGCAGTGACTTATACTATTTCAGCACTGGTTTGGTGTTCAGGTCCAGATTTTCTGGGGGTCTGCCATTGGTGTGTGGTCACTATTTCAGAACTAGATCCCAGGTTTGTCCCCAGATACATTGTTGGTATGTTCAGAAAGAACCAGCAGAGTATCTAGAAAGAGTAGTCTGTCCCCACAAACCTCTTCTTGGGGCTAAAATAAACTCACATGATTTACCATAGTTCCTGGCCCGTGATCAGGCACTGTGGGATTTTGCCCAGCTATGGGAAGTCACTGTGGATGGACAACATTTGGTTCCTGTGTCATACCTGTGACCACCAATATCACCAGGCTCTGTCATACCTGAAGCCCATAGCTTACCTGGACCTGCCCAGCACTGGGGTAAGATCAAGGCCTACACTGCACAGGATGTCTATTGCTGAGGTGGATTTGTAGCCCAAGATTGCTGCAATCAGCCACAAGTCATGCTCTTGGAATAGAATTCTGATAAAACTGAAGCTCTCTGTCTTCCCTTGGCACTGAAGGTATTCCATGGGCTCTATCCACAGGTAGGCTTGAAGATTGAGACTGATAGAATCTACTCAGTGTTAGGTTTTACCAGCTCAGCACTAAATTCTAGGGCAAAGCCTTGTGATTACTACCAGTATCCTACCTATAAATGGGGTCTTGTACTATATAATATGCTATTCAAGTTTGGGTAGTGCTAGTGAAGGCAGACCTTTGGCCTCTTAGACTGATGCTAAACTGGGATATGCTCAAGTCTTATAGTAACAAGGAACTACACCAAATCAGGGGTGCACTGAGTCCCAGCCAGCACCCAGCAGTGATGAAGATCAAAACATGAATCCATCCCACTGGGGGTCAAAGTCTCTGTTTGGTGCCAGGGTAGTTAGAGAGAGCCACATCTGTGAGCACTGGCCTGGTGATGGTTGTACTGCCTGAGGTTAGAAGATAGATGAAAAGGACAGTCTCTTAGTCACTAAGACTGACACTGGGTCACCTCTGAGTCTCACAGCCATAGAGGGCTGCACAGTCTTGAGGAGCTGTGCTAGACCCACTCTAAAACTGGAAATGATGTGGCCTGAAACTCAAATGTGTTTTACCCAGTGCACAGGTTTCTACCTGATGCCACGGCCAGTCTAGAGGCTCTGTCTATGAGCTTTGGCCACAGTACAGGCCCTTCAGTTTTACCAGGTGTTGGGTCTCACTGTAGCAGATCTAGCACTTGGCCCTGTGCTAGCTTTAATGCCCAGTTTCCCAGTGTCTTGTTCCCACCTCTGCTGCTTGGGATTGGAGGAGGGGAGGTGGATGTAGTCAGTTGCCTGCTATAATACAGTTTTGGCAGTTCAGTCAATGAGTGTTCACCTGGCAGAAAGGGTCCCAGGGCTTTGCTCAACACTCAGTTTTGCCATGGTAAGTCTGTGCTGGGTTTCAAGTTAAGGCCTGGACTTAATTCATCCTCCTTCCCCCAAGAGGGAACTCTCTTTTTCCATGCTGGATTGCTTAGAGTTGGAGGAGGGCTTGGAGTTGAGGGTAACTCTTTACCATGTTCTTCAATGCATCTTTTTGTTTTGTCATACTGAAAGCAGACACTATGGTCTCTTAACTAATTGTCTAGACTCTTATAAAGGTAGTTGTTCAATTATTCAACTTCTGTGTTTATGGGGTGATGATTACTGGAAGGTCTTACCCAGCTGCCCTCTTGCTCCGTCTCATTGGCTGGTTTCATACCTTCTTTTAGGAAGGATTTGTTTGGCCATATTTTTATCAAATTATTTTTCTTGTTATATTTATTTGTAAATGTCTTCTATATTTTGCATATAAGTTTCATCAGACAAATTTACTATGAATATACTTATTTATGGCTTGCCATTACATCTTTTTATTTGTCTTTTAAGTGGCGAAATTTTAGAATTTTGATGATATCCAATCCATCAAAATTATTTTTACCTTTTTTGTGTTCTAAGAAATTATGCTGGGGTTGGGGATATAGCTCAGTTGGTAGAGTGCTTGCCTTGCATGCACAAGGCCCTGGGTTCAATCCCCAGCACCAGAAAAAAGAAAGAAAGAAAGAATGCCTATGGTAAGACATGACCGTGTTTTCCTGTGCCTTCTTTTAGAAGCTTCATAATTTTGTTTTTCTGTTTCAGCCTATAATCTACTCTAAATGCTTGTGGTGGTATGAGGTAGAGGAGGAGGTTCTGTTTTTCTTCTATATACTTTCAAATTAGAACTTGCTTTATTTGCACACTAAGGCCACAATATATTCAAGTTCCCAAAGTGAAATATGAGAGTGATTGAATCTGCCATATTTTTGGTGGTACAAAGATTCCTTGGTGATTATGTACCATTAATTTTTATTATCAATGTCTACTTTCTTTATATTTTCTATATTTCCTTGGCCTCTGATTAAGCAAGACAGTTTTTGTTGTTGTTGTTGTTGTTTTTGTTTTTTTGAGGAGGTAGCAAGCCCAAGTTGCCAGGTGTCAGCACTCATGATTTCCCCAACTCTTTTTCTAATGACTACTCTCTTTTTTTCTGTTTCTCAACCTTTCTCAAAGTATTGTTTTATGTTTTTATGTTTTTGCCAATTGGTCACATATCTTTTGTTGTTGTTGTTGTTGTTCTTCTTCTTCTTCTTTTTCTTCTTTTTTTTTTTTTTTTTTTTTTTTTTTTTTTTTGAGGTGCTGGATATCAATCTCAAGTCCTTATGCATGCCAGGCAAGTGATCTACCACTGAGCCACATCCCTAGTTCTATGTTTTAAATTTCTTATTTAAAAATCAAGATGATTCTATTACAGCAAGTGATTTTATTTCTGTCATAAAAATAAATGTATTTTTTAGCTCCTACTTTATAACTCCTGTTTCTATCAAAGCATAAGATAATGATAATAATGATTTACGTTTTATGTTTTAGGCACACAGTTAGGACTTGGCACAACATTAACCCCACTTCAGTATCTTAAAGAACTTTAGTGTGTGCTAAGTATGGTATACAACAGCTTTTCAGTGAACTTTTTCAAAGAGTTCACAGTTTAGCCAGGGAGCCAGACATGTCAGTACCTATGTATTAGCCAGAGTGTAAAAAGGCAGACACAAATAACTATGGGAATAAAAAGGAGGATGTGGTGAATTGTTGCTAGCTAAGCCTGAGTAATTACTGAAGTCTTCACTGACTGATGAACTGATGTTTGAAAGACAAATGGGATTATCCTTCGAAAACAAAAAGGGTGTAGAATTCTGTGTTAAGGGACAAGCATAAACACGATGATAAACACATCTGCCTGATACACTATCAAGTTCTTGCAGTATAGGGGAAAGGCCAAAGCTAATCAAGGCTCCTGGATTGTTAGAAACCTCCACGCTCTTTACATTTAGTGAGATCAGTTCTACTTCTGGTAGGAGATCCCTAAAACAGCATAAGAGTGTTCCTGCATCACTTTTAACCTTGCCTTTCTTTAAATGTCTTTTAGTGCGTGTGAACTGGGGCACCCATATCAATGATTTTTACTCTTTTAATAAAAGATCCATGAGTACATTTAAGGAGACAATACTCTCATTGTCTTGAAAGGTTAGACCAATGTAAAAATCTGCAGTAAATTATGGAATTTATTGTCCCAACCCTGTTATGCTCTAGGCTAAACCCCAAGCATGACTCCAGAATAACATCCCAGAATTGGCTCTACAGGGGAGTTTCTTTCTCTCCCACAATCTGGAAGGTGGGCAGTGTGGAAACTCCCAGTGGAATTCTTTATTCATGAATGAATCACCTTAACTGTGAGCCAGGGATCAGAAAGCCATTTCCACTCAACTGGACTTAAAGCCACCCAACTTCTGCTAGATCCATTACAGCATGAATTCATCACCCAGAATGCTAGTGAGCAGTTAGGGATTGCTCTCTTAGAAAACCTAATGTCCCCTTGCCTGTTCTTGCTGACAGCCATAGCAGAGGAGGAATAACTATTGCCTTCACCTCATTTCTGTCTTCCAAATCTCATGCAAGTGCATTTGATTGACTAGACCTAAATGGCACCCAGATTTGAGCTACAGAAGAGTCATGGAAATGCAGATTTTTTTTTTTTTTTTTTTTTTTTTTTTTTTTTTTTTTTTTTTTTTTTTTTTTTAGCTCTTCCAGTGTTTTTCAGAACATGAAAGCATACTGGAAGGAGAGAAAAATGGATTTTTTTTGGGGGGGGGCCAAGGGTAATTCACCATATTTTACCCCCTAAGAACCACTTCAAAATCTTTGTAAATTCAGGGAGTTTTAATAATTTCTAATGAAAAGTCATGTGGGTACAGTTTTTAGAACTCAAAAACATGAATCAAGCGGTAGTATTATGTGCACACACTTGGCCATTGTGATAAAGGTCTATACTCTAGAGAAGGTCACAGCCCAGCTGTGAAAACAAGAGTGCACAACAATTTAGCACAGGGGAAAATAATTGAAATGTATATGAAATGCAGTAGTTGAGAAGAGAAGGAAGTGATTAGCTTCAATGGTGAAGGTATAGTGGCTTGGATTACAATGATTAGCACCTATTTGGACTCAAGGGAGATGATCTTTCTGACTCAAGAAGTGTGCATGCAAAGGCCCAGTAGTGTCAAACATCATGGATTTAGGGGGCTGGGATTGTGGCTCAGCGGTAGAGTGCTTGCCTAGCACGTGTGCGGCCCGGGTTCGATCCTCAGCACCACGTAAACATAAATGCATTGCATTGTGTACAACTAAAGCAAATAAATAAATATTTAAAAAAAATCATGGATTCAGCAGGGGATTTCAGTTAGAAAATGATTTTGTATTATAGTATAAGTTTTCACAACATAAACCAAGCTTTAAAAAAATTCTGTATGAATTAAAATACATTTGTTTAATTAGAAACATCATTTCCATTTTAAGAACATGTAACAAAGAGGAAATATTCCAACATAGCAATCACTGATGGGCTGGTTTATAACTAAGTGAATTACTTATGGACCATGCACTAATTGTGTAGCATCATAATAGACACTTGAAAGATACAAAAGAAATTTTAAGAAATTGCTCTGGATTCTAAGAACTTATAAACTAATTTGAAGAGCTGTGACATACACAAAACTGTTAAATAATAAAATTAGGAAGGTGTAATACTAAAAATATTGAACATCTATTACGGCTGTTAGGATTTACTAGTCAGAAATGAATGCTGTCTATAAACAACTAACTGATCTAGCAGTCTCAGGGGGTGCCTTCAAATAGCAGCCTGGTTTGAATGTGTATGATGGTCGCACAACCTCAAGTTCCCTGGACCCAGGGAGTCTTTGGATCCAAATACATATTTGCATGATCTTGGACAGCTTGTAATTCTTGTTCCTGGACCCCCAGGACCCCCCAATTTTACCAAAACAAAAAGTCTTACAAGGGTTTCTAGGAAATTCCTCAAGGAGTGCCTCGTATGTGCTGATTTCCATGCTCTTTCAAGGATGAGGATCACCTTCTAGGCCCGGGTGATCAAGAAAAGAAGGGGATCCAGGGGGAGAAGATTCACCACTCTGCAGCAAGGATGGTTCTAGCAGGGAGTATTTGTGGCCACAGGAGCAGCAGAGAATGGCAGACTTCTGGTTCCTGGCATTCTCAGGTTGGGTACCAACATACTGAGGGGAGGGTCCTTCATGAGGAGCATGGACAGAAATCATCAACTGAGGGAAGCTGGGAGGTGGACACAGCAATGCAGTAGATAGCAATGACCTGTATATGCCTCATACTGGAAGTAGCTACAGAGTGAATTGAGGTTTGACCCTGCCTGCTATACCTGCTCTTATAAAATAATATATCAGGATTAGAGTGTAAGCCACGGTTTTTCATAATGTGTCATCTGTGTTATTTAGGGACTTATTAAATTCCCACCTTTTTTTTGAATGCCGTAGGAATCCACAGCTGATTAAGCACACTTTGGTATTTTATTTTGCTATTTCCTACTTTTTTTGCTTGGTGTTATGTAGGACTTCTACAGTTTTGCTCTACACCTACCCTGCCTAAATATTTCAAAACTGGGGTAAATCCAAAATATAAAATAAAACCACTATGTCTCTGGTATACTTTTTTTTTTTTTTTTTTTTTGGTACCAGGTATTGGACCCAAAGGTGCTTAACCACTGAGCCACATCCTGAGTCTGTTTTATAAATATTTTTTTAATTTTGAGACAGGGTCTCACTAGCTGCTTAGGGCCTCAGTAAATTGCTGAGGCTGGCTTTGAACTTGTGATCCTCCTGCCTCAATCTCCCCAGCTGCTGGAATTACAAGTGGATGCCATCACACCTGACTCTGGTACACTTTTGAATTAAAGAATGTACACCAAAAAAACTGGCCAATTGAAGCAAAGGGGCTAGATTGTTTTATTTGTTTTAAGTAGTTATACATGACAGTAGAATGCACTCTGATACAGCAAATAATAGAGTATAATTTCTCATTCTTCTGGTTGTACATGATGTAGAATCCTACCAGTCATATAGTTATATACATACATAGGGTAATAATGTCTGATTCATTCTAATATCCTTTCTACCTCCATACCCCCTCCCCTCCCTTCACTCCCCTTTACCTAAAATAACTCTATTCTTCCTGGCACCCCCTCCCCTTATTTTGAATTAGCAACCTCATATCAGAGAAAACATTTGGCCTTTGGTTTTTTGGGATCGGCTTATTTCTTTTAGTATGATATTCTCCAGCTCCATCCATTTACTGGCAAATGCCATAATTTCATTCTTCTTTAAGGCTGAGTAATATTTCATCATATATGTATACATGTACATATGCATATATATATATATAATTTTTTTTTATCCATTCATCTGTTGAAGGGCACATAGGTTGGTTCCATAGTTCAACTATTGAGTTGAGCTGCTATAAACATTGATGTGGTTACATCACTATAATATGTTAATTTTAAGTCCTTTGAGTATAAACCAAGGAGTGGAATAACTGGGTTAAATAGTGGTTACATTCCAAGTTTTCTGAGAAATCTCCATACCACTTTCCATAATGTTTGCACCAATTTGTATTCCTACCAGCAGTGTCTGAGTGTACCTTTTCCCCCATATTCTCGCCAACATTTATTGTTGTTTGTAATTCTTGATAATTGCCATTCTAACTGAGGTGAGATGAAATCTTAGTTTTGATTTGCATTTCTCTAATTGCTAAAGATGTTGAACATTTTTTCATATGCTTGTTGATCAGTTATGTTTCTTCTTCTGTGAAGTGTCTATTACCAAAAACATTATATAGATTTAATGCAATTCCAATTAAAATCCCAATGACATTCTTCATAGAAATAGAAAAAGCAATCATGAAATTCATTTGGAAAAATAAGAGACCCAGAACAGCCAAAGCAATCCTTAGCATGAAGAGTGAAGCATGAGGCATCACAATACCAGACCTTAAACTATACTAAAGAGCCATAGTAACAAAAATGGCATGGTTTTGGCACCAAAACAGAGATGGTCTACAATGTAGGCCAATGGTGCAGAATAGAAGACACAGAGACAAACCCACATAAATACAGTTATCTCATATTAGACAAAGGTGCCAAAAACATTCACTGGTGAAAAAATAGCTTAATCAATAAAAGGTGCTGGGAAAATTGGAAATCCACATGTAACAAAATGAAGTTAAACTATTATCTCTCACACTGCATAATACTCAACTCCAACCACTTTTTTCAAAGACTTGGCACTGGACCAGAGACCCTATGCCTAAAGGAAGAAAAAGTAGGCCCAAATCTTCATCATGTTGGCTTAGGATTTTAACAAGACTCCTAAAGCACAAGAATTAAAATCAAGAATCAATAAATGGGATGGATTCAAACTAAAAAGCTTCTTCTCAGTAAAGGAAACAATCAGTAATGTGAAGAGAGAGCCTACAGAATGGGAGATAATCTTTGCTACATGCACCTCAGATAAAGCATTAATCTCCAGGATATATAAAGAACTCAAAAAACTTAACACCAGAAAAGCCCAAATAACCCAATCAATAAATAGGCTAAGCCACATCTGTATTCTTTTAAAGAACAATTCTTAGGTATAATTGGAAATGAGTGTTATCACAGCCTTGAAAAAGAATGATAAAGTCAAACTTTTGATTATATGCATAAGTCTTTCGAACTGTTAAGGTTTCTTTCTCTTCAGATATTTAATTAACCATGAAGACAAACATTATCAACACACGGCACTCCTTTGTGAACATTCCCAATGTGATTGTTCCAGATATTGAAAAGGAAATAAGAAGGATGGAAAATGGGGCATGCAGGTAAATCCATGCTTTTTCTTATGTATTTTTTCATAATAGTTATTGTTCTTTGATTTACCTAGGTTTAATTTCAATTTGACTTTATAATTCATAGCCTTATATTTTATAATATAATTTAATGAATTTATTTATACTTTGAAACAGTGCAACTTGTATAACCAACGAACACAGATAATATTGTGATAATTTTTCAAAAGTACACCACACCAAATACTTTTTTAGTCATTTACAGGTCCTTTCCTCATGGGATACTTCAAATTTAAACTGATGACACTGCCATAGATAAATGTGGAAAAGTACATAGAGTAGAAATGTTACTAGTATGACATAAAAGTATAAAGTGGTTACCCTACTAACTAACAGAAGGTGTGTAAATGGGACTGAATTTTTTGTGTGTGTGGAAGGGAATATTAGGAAATGAGAGTTCATACAACTATACAATAAAATTTAAACCCAGAAATCTCAATTTCTATTTGATAAATGTTAACATCAACCAATACATCGAATTAGAATGTGGATGTTCTAGAAAATGGTTTCTTAATTAAATGCATTTTACTGTATTATACATGTTTTATAGAATACTGTGTATTCTATATAGTTTTCAGCCCAATCTAATTTAAAATTGTGTTAGTTTGAGAGGGAAAGAAAGAGGTGAGGCATGTGGTTCCTCTTATGAGATCTGTTGCTCCTCCTCCACTGTTGAAAACTAATTAAATACATCTTTGCCTCCCATTGCACTGTAGTTCCTTTTCAGACAATGAGGACAGTGCCTCTATATCTGAAGAATCAGAGAATGAGAGGTCCCAGGCAAGAGGCTCCTTTAAAAATAACTCATGTAGAATGGGAGAACCATCACAGAGGTGAGTAGTAGAGCCTGTCCCTCAGGACATGGTTTTAACTGTTATTTGGACAAGAAGTCTTCTATTCGATCCAAAGATTGGGCTAGGCAAACGTTCCTGTGTCCAGATACTATACAGGATCTCAGGAGTAACTTGCTTCTTCCATTCCAATCCTTGCCCTCTATTGAAAAACTGCCACTCCCTGCACATTGGGTTCCAAGTCACACAGCACACTTGATCATTTCCCACTGAGACTCATGTCAATCCCTTAAGAAACGTCATGCCCTAATTCTCTTTGGTTTCCTGTTTCTTTCTGAAGGAAAGAGGGACAAGTTTTTCAGGGTTCTGAAGCAATTTTACATAAGAAGTTTGGCTGTCACTCTCTAACCTGGTCTATCCCATTTGACCCTACTTACAAGAAACAGTTCAGAGGCATGAACAGCTAGAAGAGAAGAGCTACACTTTCCTCAGTAGGAAGTAAGACAGTCATGGTCCAACATGGGACTTTGAGGGTGTGGAAGGAGGTATTGTTGTGGATAGGGGGTTCCCATTCTATGAAAAATATTTACTTTTATTTTGCTTTTTTTCCTTCCCACAGCTTTCCCACTGTTTTTGTTTTCTTCTCTTCCTATCTTCCCTGACCTATCTTAAGTCATTTGTTGAGAGTTAGTGACATACAACTTGGTTCACTTGAAGGCCAAGGAAGATGCTAATTCTTGGTATGAACATTTACCAACAGTCATTAACTAAACACTCTTGTTCAAAACACTGATATTTGGGAACGTGTGCTTCATGGAGGCTCTATGTTTTCAAAAATCATCTAGGAAATCTTTAGTAGTGAGTAGAAGCTGAAAAGTATTTGTTCTTTAAGCCCTTTGGCTTACAATGGAGATTACACAGGTGGCAATCATTCTGATTTCACTGAATATTTTGTTTCCCAGGGAGTGGTACCTGCCTGGTGCCATGGCACTTTTCAATGTCAACAACAGCAGCAATAAGGAACAGTAAGTAATTTACAATAGAGAACCAAAGTTTGTTTTAAAGAAAACCAGTAAATCTGATATTTAGTATATCTAAATCTGATATGGAGCAAACTAGGCAAACCATCTAATAGAATAACAGTGATAGTATTCTATTGTTTTTCTTTTGTTATTTACATCATATTAAAATTAGTATTTATTTATTTATGCATTTATTTGAATGTATGTAGAAAACCCATGTCTACCATATGCATTCAAATGCTCTCCTTTGTGGGTAGAGTGGGTAACAATAGTACATGAAACCTGATTAGTCCTTTCCAGTCTGAACCAATGTATCTTAGGTCAAGTTCCCCAGGAAACAATCTATATGGAGGTTTGTGTGCAGATGTTTATTGGGAATGCTTTTGGGGACAATATCTGTAAGGGAGTTGGGGGATAGAATTGGGCAGAGGAAGAAGCTGAATTTCAGAGAATAGTTGATACACAATGTGATCCTTTTGTAAAATTTTATTTATTTATTTTTATTCTAAGTTGTTATATATGACAGCAGAATGCATTACATTTCATATTACACCCATAGAGCACATTTTTACATATCTCTGGTTGTATACAAAGTATATTCACACCATTTGTGTCTTAATACATGCAATTAGGGTAATGATATCCATCTCATTCTACCATCTTTTTTTTTTTTTTTTTTTAACCTTTTACAATGTGATCCTATGAGGAGCTTTGGAGCACGGATGGCCTTTCCCAGTTGTCCCATATATAGATTAAAGAACTATGCCTTTTACCCATGTACTGTCATTGGATAAGGGCTAGCCTGGGAAGTGGGGGCATAACATTGAGCATAGTGGTTTCCTTCAGCCAAAGTCAGCCAAGGGATAGGAAAAACTGTCAACTATCAGCAACCAACACCAGGCAGGCAAAGAGTGAAATCTGTGAACCACCGCATCCATCCAGCCCACCTGTGTATGGCTCAGATCCGCTTTTCTTCGTGTAGAAAATTCACTCATCTGAGCATATCTCCTCCAGGATTCTTAGTTGTTCTTGTTTTCCTGGGGAAGCTGATAAGAGGAAGGTTAATGTCCTTGACAACTGCAGCTGGTTTTGAGGATGTGACTGAAATTCCCCATCCCCTCCAACTCATTCTAGGGTCTTTTCTGCCTTCATCAGAACCTTTACTGCATACACGAATTACCTGGTGGAATAACACAGACAGTGGTTCTTGAAGGATTTGAGCTGCTGGGCATGGTGCCCTTCTTGGGTCATGGCTACTGTACTTGTCCACTTACTACCAAATTTGGAGAATGCTTAAAGATACCACAGTGGATCACTTCATGCCACATGAATTTTCCATTCCTTCATTGTATACCAGCAGCACTACCTACTTCTGATGATCAAGGTCAATGACTTGGCAGTATGGTGACTCTTTCTTGCCTATTGGATTCTTGGCATGAGGGATCCAAAGTGGCTGGGAATAGTGATAGCTTGATGTTTAATGGAACTTCAGTTATGTATCCTGGAGAGGCATGACACCTGCCCTTTCTCCCCAAGAAACCAGGACCTCTAGACTCACAGAGTCTAAAGTTGCAGGCATGGAAAGTATGTTGTCTCTCAGTCGCCCTTACTTAGACTCCTTGGTTCCTAGACCCATGCATTCTGTATAGGCATAGGGCATCATCTAATGACCATTAATTCTTCATATATATAGTATCTTGGAGGGTGTCACCTCATCTTCCAGGGGTCTGAACTCTATGATAGCATCTCAGCTTTGCCTTTAAAAGGCTACTACAAACCTCTATCACATCATCAGCTTCTGAGTGGGGCAGCATATGATAGGACCACTGAATCCATACTCAGTGTTAAATTGTACATTTCCTTTGCTGTAAAGAAAATCCTTTGATGCAAAATAATATTATGCAGTATTCTATGTAAGTGGGTCATTTTTTTTTTTTTTTTTGGTACTTAGGATTGAATTCAGGGCCACCTAACCACTGAGCAACATCCCCACACACACCCCCCTTTAAATATATTTTATTTTATTTTTATTTATTTAGTAATTACTTTTTTAGTTGTATATGAACACAATATTTTTATTTATTTTTTTATGTGGTGCTGAGGATCAAACCCGGTGCCTCAGACTTGCGAGGCACTCCACCACTGAGCCCCAGCCCCAGCCCATAAATATATTTTATTTAGAGAAGGGGTCTCTCTAAGTTGCTTAGGGCCTTGCTAAGTTGCTGAGGCTGATTAAGCCCCTTAAATAATGGCACAAACCATATATATGTGTGTGTGTGTGTGCACATATATATTGATTCATATCTAAATATTTGGTGTCCCTTCATAGTGGCAAGGGTCCAGTGTAGTTATCTTGAAGAGTTGTATTGGAATCATAACACTGGCCTCTGTAACTGGCAGGTTGGATATTCAACCTTGTGAGTGGGAAGCCACATGATGGACCCATCTCTGCTACCACTGTGGCTCCATTTATATCACATTCTGCCAGCATTGGAAATGCTGATGTGAGAGGTTGACTTTGTCACCTGGCTGAGTCTGTCTACTTGTTTGTTTGGTACCTTTTCTGTGGTACTTGCTGTTTGATTAACATTAAAAAGGGATACAAAGATTTTCAGTCTTAGTGCATGTGCTCATAAATCCATTCAGTCTGCTTCATCTCTAGAACTGTTTTCCTTGATCTTTCAATCTTTTTTCATCTATGTACTTGACCAACCAGTCAAGGCATCTGTGACTGCCCATAAATCCTCACATACTCTTAAGCTAAATCATTTTTTCCCATAGGAAAGTGAATGACATATACAACCAGAGAAATGAAAAATTGTGCTCCATCTGTATACTATGAATCAAAATGCATTCTGCTGTGATATATAACAAATTAGAACAAATTAATTAATTAAAAAGCGAAGGACTCTCTTGTTTGAAGATGTGCCATAGGGGAGATTAATCTCACCAATGTGTTTTAAGGCTAACTCTAAGTGAGGCTATAGTATAGACACAGCCTATTTTTATCTTGTATCCACATGCCAAATGATCTACCCATTGGCCATGCTCCATCAGTTTATGCTAAAGAACTCCACATATGGCCCTAGGTGGCAACTTAGGGATAGGTCCTGAGTAACCATGGTAATTGACAGTGGGGAGGGGTGTACTTAACATCTGTTTGGGCAGTTTACTTGTTTCTTCTGGTTCATGCTCAACCTCAGATATAGTACTTAATCATATGATGCATAATGTCCAATCTTACAATTTGGGTGGATTAACACAGAGTTTTCATTTTTTGTGTGTGTGTATGTGATAGGGATTGAACCCAGGGCCTTGTGCAATCAATCTACCAACTGAGCTATATCCCCAGCCCTACAGAACTCATTTCTGATTCTTTATGAAAAATTGCTTTAGTTAAGATTATTTTTACTAAAGAAAATTGTGGCATTTTCTTAAAATTCTCTGTGCTTTTATATAAGGATAAATACAAATTATATAAACAGCCTTAAGTTCTAAATGACTATTTTTAAAATAAATCAGTAGTTTGGAAGTGTACTCTTTGGGGACTATTGTTTCTTAAGTTGACTTGTTGGAATTGTGCCTTTAATTCCCTCAATTTTCTTTAATTTTCCACATCAATTAACCTGGGAATTTTTGCTTATTTTATTATCTGGGCAAGTGTCCATTTTTTTTTTTTTTTGTATAAATCTCCATTAGGAGACTAAATTTTTAGTTTCTGAGCACCGGGGCAGGTTTTTGAATGCAAGGCTGAGAATTTTCTTTATAGGAAAGTAAAAAAGAATGAAAGTCAAAGTGCAATATGATTATGTGACAGAGGTATTGTTTCTTCTTTAGAGAACCAAAAGAAAAAAAGAAAAAGAAAAAAGAGAAGAAGAGGTAAGTGAGACTTTGGCACAAATGTCCCATATTTTTTGGCCTGTACATTTTCATTTTTTAACACTACATACTCAATTTTTTTAGCAAGTCCGATGATAAAAATAAAAAGGCGCCAGAGAAGAAAAAAAAGAAGGAAAAGAACAAAGAGAAGAAAAACAAAGAGGAGAAAACCAAAGATAAAAAAGAAGAGTAAGTATTTGTATTAGTATTGAAATTAGAAATAAATTTGTTGTGGGTTTTAGGTGTAGGGATAATTTCCCATAATATAAAGTAGAAGAAACTTTATAGTAAAGAATTTGTGTGTAAAGAATAAGTATATATAAATATTTTAAAATAAATATTTAAAATTATTATCAAATGTGAATGAAAACTTTTTCCTAAGTTCCCTAAAATTAGCAATGATTAGTTTTCTCATAAAGACTTCTTGCAATTATGGATAACTGCAAAAGCCTTCCACAAGCATTGGTGAAGATAAGCTTACCACTGGGAAATATTTGGGTTCAAGGAGAACTGGGTACCTAGGATCTTACATCAAACTGAAATAAGTAATTTCATTAACGCTTTTGAATAATAAATATTGTATGGCACATACTCCAAAGTAAAGAAGGGTTATTGCAAAAGCATGCCTACTTTTGAGAGTAGTACCAATGCTATCAAAACACCAGCCTCTTTCTTGCGTTTTTTCTAAAACAAAGAGTTGAAAGCTAAAACTTCATAAGGGAAAGGTCAAGTGGCATTTGAAAGCTCTTTTTATTTTCTATTAGAGGCAAATTGTTTTCTGAACTTACTTAGAATTCTTTACCAAACAATGGTTCCGTTCTGTGACTGTTTAGGATGGTGTTGAGGTTTGTATAAGGAGAAAAGTCCTTAAAAATACAGGCTTGTGGGGCTGAGGTTGTGGCTCAGTGATAGTGTTCTTGCCTAGCCTGTGTGCAGCACTGGGTTTGATCCTCAGCACCAAATAAAAATAAATTAATTAAATAAAGTATCGTGTCCATCTACATATACAATATATATATATATATATATTTGTACATATATATATATATATACACATACATACACACACACACACACACACACACACACACACACACATACAGGCTTGGACCAGAACATTCAAAAATAGTGTCCATTTCACCATGTTTCTTTCCTGCCTTTTTCTTGCCCTTTATCACCCCTCTTAAAGAATCTTTCTCCTGCTATTGAATAAGGGCTTTGTATTAGGTTGTGTTAGATTAGTCTTTCTTTACAGATGAGAAGTCAGGAGTCTTTCCTCTCCACACTCAGTGTGTTTCTGGTCACTTTGTTACCTGACTGGGAAGTGGTGGCAAATTCACTATTCTTCTACTACCTGTAAACTTCCCAAAGAGTCTGTGAAGCACCCATAGTTTTCTGTAATCTATGCTACTCTTCTCTGTTAGAGGCTGGGGTATAGAACTGACTGCAGCATTACAGTAAAACCAGGGCTTTAATAAAATTTAACATATGATTTAACATAATACTGGTAGTTTATCCATCCACCCTTCACTAATCAGTTTCTTATGACTAGTGCACTTACCACACTAACCTTCTGACTTTAGGGTAAACTAATTCAGCTTACTCCTATTTCATTAATTGTGGGAGGTAGGTGTGACCATATTCAATACGGTAAATAAATATGTTCTTGTTTCTTGGTAACCTTCCTCTTTATTTCTACTTGCTGCCTAGGGAGAAGGAAGAAGTTGAGATTATTGATCCCTCAGGAAACTCATACTACAACTGGCTGCTTTGCATCTCCTTACCTGTGATGTACAACTGGACGATGCTTATTGCAAGGTGTTCATATATGTTTTTGTGAATCTCTGTCCACTTCTAATGTCCAAGTTTATTGACTAAACAATTTGACCTAGAGCTCTTCAGGACACACTTACTTTCTCTACCACAGGTTGTAAAGGGAGGCTGAACTATCCTCAATGTGTTTTCCTGAGATCAGGAGAAGGTGCTTTGGTTCTCTATATACTTGAAAAATTCAGTACTGGGGTGGCGATTGCAGGGTGGGGGGTACTTTTAAACTTCTGATTGCTCTATCATGTATTTAGAATATTGGGAGAAATTTATATACACAAATATACATATATATATACACACAAATATACATATATGCATATATATATGTATATATATATATATATATATATATATATATATATATATTATATGAAAACAATGTTGCCAATAGTGGAAACATCAAGGGTCTAGTGTCTTCAGATGATAGATATCTCGGCCATCCACAACCAAGCATGATTTCCTTAAGCATTTTTTGTACAGAGAAGGAATATAAACTGGTGATCTGAGAGCAGTACAAATGCTATCAAAACACCAGCCTCTTTCTTATGTTCTTTCTAAAACAAACAGTTGAAAGCTAAAACTTCATAAGGGAAAGGTCAAGTGGCATTTGAAAACTCTTTTTACTTTCTATTAGAGGCAAATTGTTTTCTGAACTTAAAATTCTTAAAAATTCAAGCATTTCATCTGATGTATCTTGATTTTAACTTGAGGCATTTATTCTTATTTGATATTTTTACTGACTAGGGTTAATAGAAAGAACATTGGAGTTCAGATATATGAGAAAAATAATTGAACCACTCAGGGAAAGATTTGGGAAAGCCATGATTGATCAAATGCATTCTAAGAATCCCTCCTAAGCTTTAGCATATTGTACTTCTCAAAATTGTAAATAGACAAATTTTACTTCAATTAATTTCCACTTCACTTTATTTATATAAGTTTTTCTTTTGCAGAGCATGTTTTGATGAACTTCAATCTGATTACCTAGAATACTGGCTCGTTTTGGATTATATGTCAGATATAATCTATCTTATTGATATATTTGTACGAACAAGGACAGGTAAATATGTTCAGTTTTGGATATTCTAGAATTTAATGGCTTTTCCTCTATTAAAAGATTTGAAATTTCTGCATCTGAGTATTCTTTAAAACAAACTCAGAAAAATCCTCTAAGGAACAAGCACAGTTGAAAGTAAGAGTAATTAAATACTCACTGGCTATCTTAGGCCACTCCAAGTGATTCAGAAAGATGTTAGTTGCTAGGTAACCTTTTGAACATGAACTGGTGGTTTTCTTCCATTTTCCTGTTCATTGAATTTATGCCAGGTGAGAGGACTGGAAAGAACAGAAATATTCTGCCAACTCTTTGCGGGGAAAAGATAATTACTGTGTAATTAGGAAATCCCTTGGAAAGGCAGGAGAAACATTGTTTTATCCAGCAGAGCCATACTAGATATTTTATAGAAAGCATGAACTTTGTGATTCATGGAGGGGCATGATTGACCAGGGGAAGCTTCTTACTTGATGTACTCTTGACAAATAGGTACAAACTCATTGTTTCTACACTGCTCTCCACATGCATGTGTAACTAGTGTATGCAGAGCAGAAGCTTTTAAGAACTATTATAGAATACTGAGGCATTTGCTAAATGTCAGTGCCCTGAAGTGATGCTCCAGTTGTTCTGTGCTTTTTCCATTATAGAAAGAGGAACAAACTTTTGTCCTAATGTGATGTATTACAGTGCTGAAATTCTGGGTTTCACAAACACAAGGCCTATGGTAAACATAGAAGGAAAGATCCCAGGTGACTAAGTGTGAGGGACGAGAATGCCCTGCTCCCATTAGGGGGCATGATGAGAGATGAAAATACATCCTCACAGACTTATGCTTCACATGGAAGGAGCAGGGCACACATGCAAAATGGACAGCAGGGCAGTTACCAAAGCAGATACCTAAGCTTCCAAGGTAGGCCTAGGATTCTGTCAAGAGAGTGGCATGAGTTATTAGGCATAGTGCCAGGGTGTTCAAGAAACTTTTGAAAATCTGTGTATGTTAAGAAAAGCAAACTATTTATTTTTCTTACTCTATTCTCAACACAATACACTCGTGGCTACCAAAACGTATGTGGGGTTTCCAAGCAATTCTGCAACATCAGTTGGGTGTTCTTCAATTAAACTCAATTCTGACACTAATATGTTAGGGGCTTAATCCCATAAGACATTCCCCCACTTTGGATGACAATTTCAGCTAGTGACCCGTGCTTTTGGCCTACCAGCTATAAAATCAGGGTTGTTCCCACAATCCCCTCCTCAGTTTCAATGATTTGTTCATATGGCTCACAGAACTCTGGGAAACACATTTACTAGTTTATTGTATCAATAAAAGGTATGGTGAATGATACAGATGAATGGTCAGATGAAGAGATTCATAAGGCAAAGTCTGGAAGTCTGGAAGGGTCTCAAAAGCAGGGGCTTTGGTCTCCATGGAATTGGGGTGTGCAACTCTTCCAGCACCATGCATGTGTTGGCCAACCTGGAAGCTCTATGAGTCCCATAGTTAGGTATATTAACTAATATATTGACTTGGCAGGGTGGTGTAAGCTTGTAATCCCAGCGGCTCAGGAGGCGGAGACAGGAGAATCTCGAGTTCAAAGCCAGCCTCAGCAAATTATCGAGGGGCTAAGCAACTCAGTGAGACCCTGTTTCTAATAAAATACAAAACAGGGCTGGGGATGTGGCTCAGTAGTTGAATGCTCCTGAGTTCAATCCCTGATACACACACCCCCCACCAAAAAAAAAAAAAAAAAAAACCCTAATATATTAACTTAATCTCCACCCCTTCTCCCCTTTCTGGAGAAAGCAGAAATTGGGGCTGAAAGTTCCAAGCTTCTAAACATGGCTTATTCTTTCTGGTGATCAGCCCCCTCAAGGAGATAGAATAAAAGACTCTTATCACCCAGAAAATTCCAATGGTCAAATGTTGGAACAAAAGATGTAACTAGCACTCCTGTTGCTCAGAAAATTATAAGGATTTTAAGAACTCTGTACCAGAAACAAGGACAAAAACATGTGTAATTTATTATATCACAATATCACAAGAATGTGAATGCTTTCCATGAAATAGATGACTTTACCTGAATTGGGATTCTGGATCCTGAGGGATTTGTGTACATATATAAAAATCTCTCACTTTTACACTTACAAAGTTCTACTTTTTATTTCCACAACAGACTATTGTCCACAAGCATATATTGATTGGTACTCATGTTACATATTACATTGATGAAGGCAAATGAGTTGTTGTTTTGGCCTCAACAAAGTTGAGAGTTACTTTAGAAAAATTCACAACAGCATAAAAAAGAAAAAACATCAAATTGATTTTTTTTCCTTCTATTTTAGGTTATCTGGAACACGGATTGCTGGTGAAAGAAAAAGGGAAACTCATAAAGAAATATACATCATGTTTGCAATTTAAACTTGATGTTCTGTCAATGATACCAACTGATCTGATGTATTTTAAGTTAGGGTGGAACTATCCAGAAGTTCGATTAAATAAGCTGTTAAGGATCTCTCGTATGTTTGAGTTCTTCCAGAGAACAGAAACAAGGACAAACTATCCAAATGCCTTCAGGATTTCTAACCTTGTTATGTATATCATCATCATTATCCATTGGAATGCATGCGTGTACTACTCTATTTCGAAAGCTATTGGATTTGGTAATGATACATGGGTCTACCCTGATATTAATGATCCTGAATTTGGCCGTTTGGCTAGAAAATATGTATACAGCCTTTACTGGTC
The DNA here is from genome assembly GCA_025594165.1 of Tamias sibiricus. NCBI lineage: Eukaryota > Metazoa > Chordata > Mammalia > Rodentia > Sciuridae > Tamias > Tamias sibiricus. Next base: position 41,305,287 of record CM046665.1, on the reverse strand, counting down.
TACACTGACTTTGACTACCATTGGTGAAACACCACCTCCTGTGCTGGACTCTGAATATATCTTTGTGGTGGTCGATTTTTTAATTGGAGTTTTAATTTTTGCTACCATTGTTGGTAACATAGGTTCTATGATTTCCAACATGAATGCAGCAAGGGCAGAATTTCAATCAAGAGTTGATGCTGTCAAGCAATACATGAATTTTCGAAATGTAGGCAAAGATATGGAAAAGAGGGTAATTAAATGGTTTGACTACCTGTGGACCAACAAAAAAACTGTTGATGAGAAAGAAGTCTTGAAGTATCTGCCTGATAAACTAAGGGCAGAAATTGCCATCAATGTTCACTTAGATACATTAAGAAAGGTGCGTATTTTTGCTGACTGTGAAGCTGGTCTGTTGGTGGAATTAGTCTTGAAATTACAACCCCAAGTCTATAGTCCTGGAGACTACATATGCAAGAAAGGGGATATTGGAAGAGAGATGTACATCATCAAGGAAGGCAAACTTGCTGTGGTGGCAGATGATGGAATCACTCAGTTTGTGGTGCTGAGTGATGGCAGCTACTTTGGTGAGATTAGCATTCTTAACATTAAAGGTAGCAAAGCTGGCAATCGAAGAACAGCCAATATTAAAAGTATTGGCTACTCAGACCTATTCTGTCTGTCAAAAGATGACCTCATGGAAGCTCTAACTGAGTATCCGGATGCCAAAACAATGCTGGAGGAGAAAGGGAAGCAAATCTTAATGAAAGATGGTCTACTGGATGAAAGCATCGCAAATGCTGGTAGTAGTCCTAAAGACCTTGAAGAGAAGATCACTCGAATGGAGGGGTCAGTTGACCTCCTGCAAACACGGTTTGCCAGGATCCTGGCTGAGTATGAGTCAATGCAACAGAAACTGAAGCAAAGATTAACCAAGATTGAGAAATTTCTGAAACCAATCATTGACACAGATTTTTCAGCTCTTGAGGGAGCTGAAGTAGAAAGTGGACTCACAGACTCTACACAGGACTGAAAAACTGGTCATTAATAAGAACACACACATCTTGTGATCCTTTTGATCGTATGACCTAAGGCAAAGTTTGGAAGAATAAGAAACCACAGTTGGGAAATTTTTCCATAAGGAAAACTGGGCTTGGGTGCATGACACAAGGCCCTATACTCAATGTAAGAAACTATGATTAAAGCGTTTTTCTATCTCATGATTGTTCACAGTGGATAATGTGCAAGGATATAAACTGATAAATTTGTCAGTATCTGTACCTTATGATTTTTTTTCATACCACTTCCTGTGCTGAACTCTGAGTATGTCTTTGTGGTGGCTGGTTTCTTAATTGGACTTTTAATTTTTTGCTCTCGTTTTTAACATAGTTTTACGATTTCCAACATGAATGCAGCTTTCTATGCTCCTTTTATGTAATATTCTTTATAAAAGTGAATAAGTATCCTTCACTTGCAGGCTATTTGCACTGTTGAGGAATAAAATATATTCAGAGCAACTGGGAGTTACTGTGTACATCATGTCTGGTATACCATTTTTAGAAGAATTAGAATGCAATAAAGTAACATTAATTGTGAAACTATAGTGAATATGAATTAATTGATAATTTAGTAGGGAGTTTAGGATCTTAACTCTTTTTGAGGTCATTTTAAGGACACTAGCCATTGTGATGATCTCAGACTTAGGGTGGTAGGGAGAAACTTTTATAGATAAAAGCATGATAAATCAGACTTCACTATACGAATATATTCATACACACAAATATTGAGATATATAATATTTAAAAATAAAATATTATAGAAATTCTTTTTAAAAAAACATTTATTTTTTAGTTTTAGGTGGACACAATATCTTTATTTTTTATTTTTATGTGGTGCTGAGGATCGAACCCAGTGCCTCATACATGCTAGGCAAGCACTCTATCACTGAGCCACAACCCGAGCCCTAGAAATTCTTTATAATAAAATTCTTTAAAATCCTCTGAGTATTAAGGCCTGACAGCACTGGCTTTCATCTTATTTTTTTGCCTGGCTAGTATTAAGAAAAACAGATAAAAGTAATAATATTGTTGGGTGGTTAACAGGGAAGATTGTGGTAAAGGAGAACTAGAAGTTGTGTAGAGCAGCATGGGCGTTACCTAGTTGCTCTCAAAATTGCAGAATCCCAGAGCTTGGGATGTAACTAAATGGTAGAGTGCTTGCCTAGCATTCAGGAGACCCTGGGTTCACTCCCCAGCACTGCAAGGGAGAGAGCAGGAGAGAGAAAGAGGTAGATGCAGAATCCCAGGCTCTGCTCCATACCCATTGCATCAGAATCTCCATTTTAGTAAGATCCCTATATGATTCGTAGTCACATTGAACCTTGAGAAACATGTATCTAGAGAACCATAAAGAGGTAATGAGAGGATAGTTCGAAGGAAAAAAGAAAGAAAAAGGGAACTTTCTAACAAATGTGTAACTATGGAACACATTGCTAATCAATCACACAACTTAGTGCTTGTAAACCCAGATATGGCTCAAAAAATCATTCTTAGCATAGCTCATTAGAATTGATATGTGATTTCTATCCCTGCCTATAATGACATTACTCTACATGGCTTCTTGTTAATTTGATATTTCAGATACTTTTATGGACCTCAATCAGTGGATACCAACGCTATAATTTATTCTATCATTAGAATATACATTGAATTATACATTATGTCTTTGTAGTCCTTAATTTTCCTTCTACATTTTATCTATCTCTTCAAAATCAGCCAGCAAGTATTTCTTCACAATAAAGGAAGTGTCTGATCCTTAAGTTGGTACATCGAATATAATATGCAATATGGTCTCTGAGACAAGGGCTCCTCTTCCTTTCTTTTCTTTCTAGTTATGCCTTGTCTTTCATCTGTATAAAAACCTCTAAGACACTGTAGACTAGACTTGTAGATAAAGTAGAATAGGAATGAGTGAGGGTTATGCACTAGTTCAAGGCTGGTTCCCCAAGAAGCAGCAGCCTCAATAACAGCACCTGGGGGATGGGTAGGTGCTTTGAGTCTGATCTGGGCTGGATACATAGCCAAGAGTTCTGATTTGGTGACCTCTGACTCCAAGCTCTGGGAGCGTTACTAATGCTTACATTGGACAGGTGACAGATTCTGAGTTCAAAGGCTTGGGGAAGGAAGGTTAGCCAATTCCTTTTTCATTAACTCCTCTAGGTCAAGGGCTCTGACAGGCTAAGCTGGGTTATAGATTAGACTCCTGGAAGGAGTACAGCACAGAGGTTTACAACTTCATAAGGAAACTTGTTTTTGTTTTTTGTCTTGAAAAGACAGGAAACATGGCTTTAGGGAAACTCACTGTAAGAGTGCTGATTGGGACATCCATGGATGCCAAAGAACATGTCCACCTTTAGCAATGTTGAAATCAGCCATAGCCCTGATTCTACACTCTAACTCGTTTTCCAGAATAAGCATCTTAGCATATTAGGACCATAACAGGAGCAAGGAGAGGGTGAAGGGGAGCTAAAGCTGAAATTTGAAGATCCTTAGTGCTTGCAAATGAAGGGATAAGAGAGAGAATTCTGGGATTCCAAGATGGCAGATCAGTGGAGTAGAAACCCAAGCTCCTGGTATTGCCCATATGTCTGATGAGTGTTTACCCTGCCCTCCACTCTATTATAATGCGATATTCATATAGGAAGAAATTGCTTCATAATTTTGAATGCATTTAAAAAATACCAATATTTTCAACCTAAAATATTATGTGATTAAGCATCTTGCCTTTAGGTGGCGATGTTGCTCTACAATTATAACCTTCAAAGCCTGAAGTTGTGTATTTTTTCTCCTTAGAAATTGTACATAGTATATCTATAATTCATACCCAAACCTCAATCATGATGCAATGTTAAACAATGACTCACATCTCCACAAGTTGCTAAATATTTTAAAGACAGGAACTCTCTATAAAATGAATGTAAATTTGTGAAAATCTAAGCTGCCTTAATTAATGTGTGCAATTCACATGTTTACTCAGAAGTTAGAAAGGACTTTTCAATAGAAGAGGAATCACTAATGAATCAATTTCCTTCACCACAGGCTTGCACCAAAAATTTCAGTACCTATGAAAGTTTTCTGCCTTTGCTTGACAGATTCGAGTTTTGTTTGAGACTCAAAGGGTCTAGCAACACTTGCCAAGGACTTCTGGTTTGGTTTGATAAGCCAACATAAGCTACCATGCCTAGCCACAGTCCTGGGAAATGTGTCTTGTGTCTTTTTTAGTCATAATAACAAATACACTTTACTTCTCATAATAACAGCATTGCTATGCAGAACAGGGTATCAGCAAAAATATAAAGAGAATGGAAAAAATCTTGCAGCTTGCACATACACACACACGTGCATACATGCAAATATACATGCTTGGCTTTGTTTTACTGATGATATCTTGACTTGAAAATAAAACAATGTAATTCATGAAACAGCCCCTGCACAATCTTTAATTAAGTAATTGTTACAGAAATATAACAAATCCTTAAGTTACCCAACCACAGTTCATATACACATTACCCAGATTTTTCTCTAAAAATTACTAGCATACAGAAGCTGAAAGGACCTCAAACCATATTGTAGTACGATGTTGCCGTGTGATGTTTTGAAGTTTCCAAATTGATATTTCAATATTTTTTTTGTCATTTACTTTTTGCTTTCTAATAATCATTTTTTAGCTTTCTTTCCCACCCAAATGATGAAATTCTTGAGTCAAAGACTGCATCATTTTTAGTGTGCTCATAAACCCTGCACATAAAATAAATGTGGAGTGGAGTTGGTGTTGTGCACACACTCTTTAATACAATCTCACATAAGAAAATGCAATATGTGTATTTATTTTTTGTCGGATGGTCCTCAAGGATGAACAAAGCAAACTTTAAGCAGTGCTAATATATGATGATGATAATGATGATGATGGCAAAATTACTGGTGCCAGACAAAATATGAGTTAGCTGATTTTTAAAAGAATAACAATACAATGTGTGGATCATCCAGACCTCTGGTTTTCCTCACCATTGAAAGAGGAAGTGAAAAGAAGGAATGCAGACTTTTAATTTTTTAAATTTTCATTTGATTATTTATTTATTTATTTTGTGGTGCTGAGGATTGAACCCAGGGCCTTACACATGCTATAGACTTTATGATCTGGTTGTTAATTCCAGTTTGTTGCATCAAATCTGGCCAAGTAAAGGGCTGACCGTCTTTATGAATGACTTGAAGCTCTCAGGAACCTATTCTCTTAATGTGTTATAAATGTCTGATCCTGGGATTGAGGATTTCAGAAGTCTTTACTCACTTTTTATTTCTAAACAACTAAAAATGGAAATTTGGTTCAGTGATTAAAAATGAAAAAAATTATAGGTACTAAAACTAGTGCTTTTTGGCAAGGAAGAGTAGTATTTATTTATTTTTGGTATGGGGAATTGAACCCAGGGGCATTTGGCCACTGAGCCACATTCCCAGCCCTATTGTGTATTATTTTTTTTTTTTTTTTTTTTTTGGTACCAGGGATTGAACTCAGGGGCACTCCACCACTGGGCCACATCCCCAGCCTTTTTTTTTTTTTTTTTGTATTTTATTAGAGACAGGGTCTCACTGAGTTGCTAAGTGCCTCGCCATTGCTGAGGCTGGCTTTGAACTCGCGATCCTCCTGCCTCAGCCTCCCAAGTGCTGGGATTACAGGCGTGCGCCACCGTGCCCGGCCCTATTTTGTATTTTATTTAGAGACAGGGTCTCACTGAATTGCTTAGTACCTCGCCTCTGCTAAGACTGGCGTTGAACTTGTGATCCTCCTGTCTCGTCCTCCATAGCTGCTGGGATTACAGGCATGCGCCACAGTGCCCAGAGGAAGAGTAGCTTTTTTAATATGAGTACTTCCAAAAGGTTTTAGAATAACAAAGTATAAACCAGTCTAAAATAAAAAACATGATCAAATAAGGTTGAAAATGTTAATTTAATGAATAAATTAATACAACAAATTGAAGTGTTTCGATGTTTTTTTAATTTCAGGAAGTTCATCAGGGGAATAATAATAATAATTACATTACAGGAAGCTCTTCACTAATGTATAAGTACCAGAGATCAGCAAAAGGGAGGGAAGGAACAAGCAGCATTTATCTTGAAATTTAGTAGAATTTTCATTTTTAAAAAATGTCAGTGCTTTAAAACATTTAAAAGCATGGATTTATTTTAACAGTGTAGCAGTAAGCCTGGCTAGGACATAGTAATGGTTTGAATATGTGTCATCCCTCAGAAACTCATGTGTGAGACAATGCAAGAATGTTCAGAGGTGAAATGAGTAGATGATGAGAGCCGTAACCTAACAGTGGATTAATCAGTGATATGGATTAACTGGGTAGTAACTGTAGGCAGGTACGGTGTGGTAGGTCACTGAGGGCATGCCTTTGGGGTATATATTTTGTCCTTGGTGAGCAGAGGTTATCTCTCTCTCTGCTTCCTGGTTGCCATGTCCTGAGCTGCTTTCTTCCCTCATACCCTTCGTCCATGATGTTCTGCATCACCCCTGGCCCATTGGTATGGAGTTGGCAGACCATGGACTGGACCTCTGAAACCATGAGCCAAAATTCCTACTCTAAAATGTTCTTCTTAGAATTTTGGTCACAGTAAGAAAAAGCTAACTAAAACAGACACTGTCTGTTTAGATAAAATTCTTCCTGATAATTCCTTAAATTGTATTATTGAATGTTTAAATTTGTAGACTGTTCAGAATAAATAATAGCAAAAATAAATAAATAAATGTTTAATAGCAAACAACAGGCTTATAGACTCAGGAAAATAATTTGATATTCCTTGGACTAGTGTATCTATAGGAGAAGAAGAAAATGTGGTTTATCCCTTCACATATTATAAATACAGAAATGATGGTCATTCAACACTAAAATCCATAAGGCTGTAAAATATTAGGAGCTCTGGGCAAGTATCTGAATTTTTATCATACCTTTGAATGTAATATGCTAATGCCTGGGCAGAGCCAAAGTTGGGATGACCTGAAACTCAGCAATTTCATTCTTTGGTATAGTCACGGATAAAATCTGCCACATATGTTCAAGGACACATGTTTAAGAATGTGTAAAATAGGGCCTGGGGTTGTGACTCAGCGGCAGAGCTCTCACCTAGCACGTGCGCAGCCCAGGTTCGATCTTCAGCACCACGTAAAAACAAAAGACATTGTGTACAACTAAAACAAACAAATAAATAAATATTTTTAAAAAGAATGTGTAAAATAGTAAAATATTAGTAAACAGCCTAAATGTTCATCAAAAAGAAACTAGATATATAAATTAGAATAGAGAGACAAACATATATATAGATATAGATAGATATAGATATTTATACATATATTCTAATTATATGCCCATTTTTATAGATAGACATACATATGACATATATGTGTGTGTGTGTGTGTGTGTGTGAGAGAGAGAGAGAGAGAGAGAGAACCCTTGGACACTCTTTTTTTTTTTTTTTTTTTGGTACTGGGAATCGAACTCAGGGGCACTTGACCACTGGGCCACATCCCCAGCCCTTTTGTGTATTTTATTAGAGACAGGGTCTCACTGAGTTGCTAAGTGCCTCACCATTGCTGAGGCTGGCTTTGAATTCGTGATCCTCCTGCCTCAGCCTCCCAAGTGCTGGGATTACAGGCGTGCGCCACCACGCCTGGCTAACCCTTGGACACTCTTATCAGTGTTTTATTTTGAGACAGGGTCTCACTAAGTTTCCCAGCTGATCTTGAACTTGCAATCCTCCTGCCTCAGCCTCCTGAGGATCTGGCATTACAAGTGTGTGTCACTGCACCTGCCTAATTTAGAATATATTCTTGTATCAAAAGACTATAAAACTAATCCCATTGGCTTAGGAGGCTTGAGACAGGAGAATCATGAATTCAAAACCAGCCTCAGCAACTGTGAGACACTATGCAACTCAGTGAGACCCTGTCTCTAAATAAAATACAAAATAGGGCTGGGGATGTGGCTCAGTGGTTGAGTGCCCCTGAGTTCAATCCCAGGTACAGAGAGAGAGAGAGAGAGAGAGAGAGAGAGAGAGAGAGAGAGACTATAAAACACTTAAGTGGCATTTAGTTGGTGTTAGGCTTTATCCCAAGTTCTTTCCAGAAAACAATGAATTAAAGTCTCATAATAACATCTAAATTAGGTTTCATTATGTTCCCTGTTAAATAGATGAGGAAATGGAGGCACAGAAAGGTTAAACAATTTGCCCAAGGCCTACAGAAAGGAAGTGGCCCAACTGCTATTTGAACCTAGATAATGTGGCTCTATTCCTTTACCCCTTCACTTGGGCTGATTTTTTAATGAACACATAATATTACCTAATACAATTATGAACATACAACACAATACTGAATAATATTTATGTATCTGTTCTTATCATGCAAAAGTTTAATAATATCCAGGGAACAGTCGACCCCAGAAATTAGAGTCCTGGTTACCTCCTTGGAGATGGAGGACAATGGGATGGAAACAGGGTCAGAAATACATAGAACTTCAACTGTCCAAGCTATTTTATATCTTTCAAAACAATCTGGAAAAAAAATCCAAATGTTAAGATTTGCTCTCTACAGTTTTGTAGAATGTCTGAACTATTTCAAAAGAAGAACAAAACAGGAGTAGAAGGGCTTAGTATAAATTCGTGCAGCTAGTTTAGTGGCAAACCCTGGACTTTTTCTTTTTTAATAACATTTTATTTAACACAGTAAATAAAAATATCATTTCAATATGGAAATAATCCAATGTGCATTTTAGACTTACAGCACATTTCAATTTGAACTAGTCACATTTCAAGTCACATAAGGCTAGGTATTACTATACTAGATGGCATGGTTATGGCTTTTCACTCTGTATAACTGGTTTCACATGCTTTTTAGAGAGAAAATTAGGATACTCTGCAAACCCTGGACTTTTGAGCCTTGGTTCAGTGCTGTCTTCTCTCTGAGACTGTCCTCCATTGCTTTCTACATAGACCAAGTGTTAGATAAAATTCAGGCAGGGGGCCATCTCTCATGAGAATCCATATTTGGCGGGCTCCGAGTCCCCACCCTTTCTGATCCTGGGAATACTTGCCTCTCAAGGGAATTCACCCCGGGGGTGGGCTCTCCCTTTCTGAGCCAATCCAGACCATACAAGTCACGCTTCCACCCCTCTGTACTTAAGCCCCTGCCAGTCCAGAACTCTGCCCCCTTTTTTCCGCTGCCATCCTCTCACCAGTTCTCCCCTTCTTCCCTTTCCCTGTTCTCCTTTCCCCCCTTTCCTGTCCCCCCTTTCCCTTCTTGCCTTTCTCCCTTCCCCCCTTCTCCCCTTCTCCCCTTCCCTTAATAAACTCCTTTTACTACAAGGCAGTCCCGGTGTGGTTTTTGCCCTTCACCAAGGTGAGTGCTTTCTGGGCTCCCACTTGGTGATACTGAAGCCAGAATTAGAGAGGCAGATTAGCAAGGTTCAGATCCAGAGAATGGAGGGACTAAAATGTTAATTCCTTCAGAGCCCTTCCTCCACCCTTTTCAAGAATGCCCCTGCTGCGCTGGGGTAGTGGCTCAGTGGTAGAGTGCTCCCTGCAAGTGTCAAGTACTGGGTTTAATCCTCAGCACCACATAAAAATAAATAAATTAAATAGAGGTATAATGTCCATCTACAGCCAAAAAAAAGAGTGTCCCTGCTCCAACCTGTTGCTAAGGCAAGCTGTCCGAGGAAATGTTCTTCCCTAGGGGGAGTTGTAAAAGTTGCTAATTAATTTGCTCTGGGCTCCCTTCCTGCCTGGATCACTCCACCCTGGCCCCTCTAGCCCATATGTTTCCCACCTTTTGGCCATCCCACCAAGCATTTCCTGAGCCTAGTCACAAAAGCAGGAAGGAGAGAGATAAGGAGGAAGGTAGCAAGAGAACAAAGGAAGCCTAGGACATATAAAAAGGCAGAACAACTTCACTTCCTGGAATACCAGGATACCAGCTATGGCCCCCCTCTCCCTCCTGGGAGAAGTCTATGGTACTCCTTTTAAAATAAACCCTGCTTTATATGTTTGCCTCGGCGTGCTTCTCTAATGTTATACTTCAACATGTGAGGAAGCAGGATTCGTCACCAGTAACCTGCAGTATCAATACCATGCCTGTTAACTATATGTTTCCACTTTAGACTAGTCTGAGTGAATACTGAGTAAATTCAAGACAATACTTTCTAGAATTACATTTCATGTCTGGTTCTTGGTTTCCTGACTAGCTAAAACTGAAAGAATGCATTTTTTTTTCACCCATAAATCACCTTGGGATTCTGAAAATAGCAATTTGCCACAAAATTACTCACCAGCCTGTCAATGTTGACCCTTAAAAAGAGTTAGTGTTGGATTTCTTGTCAGATTGCCAATTTTCCTCTTTATAATTAAGTTTAATTTTGTTTTATCTGGGCTGAGTTTCAGCCAACTGGACCTGGTCCAGGAAGCTACTTGGGTTAGTTTTTCAGAGAGTAGAGAGCCTGTTTCCTGGGTTTGTCGAAAGGATTCGTGATGCTGAGGAGCACAACTACCCTGGTGGTACCAAAGCCCACCCATGGTGCTCTGTGATCTCCACCAGTGGCCCCACACTTACTCTCCACAGGAAGAATGACATCTGAACCACTCATGGAACTCAAGGAATAGGTATTTGCTGACCATTAGCAGTGGGTCACTAGAATAGGGTTATATTTTTTTCCTGCACATATTAGAATATAATACACCACTCCTTAGTTTGCAAAAAATACTGCTAATTAGTAGATCTACAATGCAGGTATTTCTATTGCTCCATTCAGATATAACTTTACAATGCCCAAAGAGCATAAAATATATAAAATTATCAAAAAATGGCACAATAAAGTAACGTGAAATTTCCTTTGATTATATTCCTTTCATTTCTATGTCTAAAATAATTGGACATTTGAAATTTCTTAATTAAAGAGAAACAAGACTTGTTAGTGATTTAAAAATGGATCAGTTTTTACCAAACTGAAATAATAGATATTTCTTCTCTTTCTTAGAAATCACTTATTTTGATTTTGACACAAAACTCTTTAGCATGGCCCTCTTGACTCAATACCATGGACCTAGTCTCATTTCTTTTGCCTCAAGAGAGGACCTGCTCTCTGGCCTCCACGACAAGCTAAAAAAGCCATGTACTTCTTTGCAGCTCAGAGAAAGGGTTAAAAATAAATCATAGAGCTGGGTCTGTAGCTCAGTGGTAGAGCACTTGCCTTGAATGTGTGAGGCACTAGGTTTGATCTTTAGCACTACATAAAAATAAACAAATAAAATAAAGGCATTCTGTATATATACACCTACAAAATATTTTTCAAAATATAAATAGATAAATCACAAAACTATTTAAATACATAATACAGATTTACTGTATTTCAAATACTTATTGCAATCATATATAGTATGCCACAGGTATCAGTGATGTCAATGGAGAATTTGCTGTCTGCACCGAGTTACACAGGGCTCCAGACTAGAAAGACAAAGGCTAAGAGAAAAGTGCTATAAAAACAATCAATACCAAAAACAAAAATCAAAAACAAACAAAAAACCCCACAGGCACACCTAGGTGCTTACTAAGAGATGAAAAGACAACATTCACTAATTCATCACATCTCTGACACTCCATCTATAAAAGGACCCTTGAAAACTGAAAAATAGTAGGTAGACCTCTCTTTGATAAGTGAGAGAAAAACAACACTGGATCTCATGGTAGAAAGTGTTAGATTCCAGGCAGGGAGGCCACACTTCCCAGGTAGCCTAACCAGGCCACACCTCCCAGGTACCTTGAGACAGGACACACCTCCCAAGTGCCTCAGGCTGGCCAGCTCCCGCAGGTGCCCTTCTGGACCAATTGCGATACACTGGCCCCCCTCTCTACTCTGGCAGCCTACAGCTGACCACAAGTGCCCTACTTAAGGCTGCTCCGAACTGAAACCGCCCCTTGTTCTTCCTTTTCCCTTGTCCCTTCCCTGCCCTTCTACACTGCTTGTTCCCTACCCCCTTTTCCGATACACGTGGCCCCTAATAAACCCCTTTTTATTGACATGGCATTCCCGTCGTGAGTTAACTTTGCCCTACAGAAAGAGACCTGAAATCTCATCTAGTTCTAAAGTTAAACATAGAGTCATTCAATTGTCCTTGGAATTTGCTTTACTGTTTGGACTTCCCCTAGTGTTTTCTGCAATTTTAAGACACACAACAAATCTGGTACAAAAATTCCAGAAAGGTATTCTCACTGGGGACCCAATGATTCCAAGGACTGAGGACGGGTGCAATAACGAGGGTGACTGTTTCTAGGGCAGTCTATTCAAACCTTCTGGATTATGAGGCACAGAAGTGCATTTTGTATTGTGACCTAGAAAACACACAAACCTTTCAGAAAAGAATATTACTCTTAAAATATGAAATGCACTAGGGAACTTCCATTTTCTCTATTCTATTTTAGTTTTTTTTTTTTTTTTAAGTGCTTGTTGCAAACTGCTAAGTTGGTCTCATGCTTAATTAATGGAGCACTACTGGCAATAAAAAATAAATAAATAAATAAATAAATAAATAAATAAATAAATAAATAAATAAATCTACTCTTCCAGAGAATGGTAAGTAGAATTGCCTTACAGACAGAATTCACTTTAGCCTATGCAAGAGATGAGGAAAATCAAGAGGAGTGGGAAATACCCAAGAGTGGAGGTTCTGGTGGTTTCGTCATACAAAATGTCAAGACAGTGTCTCTCTTCACGCTAGCTGCCACTAGGTATGAAACATGCTTTACTTACTGTGGTGGCCCATTATTTCTTGAGACCATAACCTACTAATGAATTATCCTATTCCCAGCTCATTCTGTTTTTTTTTTTTTTTTTTTTTTTAAATATAACATCTGAATGTGACTCTCACAAGAGTTTTTTTTTTCCTAATTTTTGAAGATTTTTTTCAACACACTTAGACATAATGAATTATTTATTAGATAACAAATGAATAGCCAGCATGCTTCACAAGGTGCATTGCATTTGCTCAGCACTAGACTCTTTTAGATGTTTTTTCTCTTTAAGGGGAGAATACAGTAGTTATGGAAATGAATTCACCTAATAACTTCAGGAGCTTTAGGTGCTGTTTGGGGCACCACCAGTCCACATTTGGGACTATTATGTTTCTGACTTCCTAGTATTAAAACCCTGGAAAAATAAACTCAACAGAATAATCCAGTAATAAATCTGCAAAGGATTTTCAGAGAACAGCTGAACTATTGCTGAGCTCACCTGAGTATTAGCTGACAAGATGGTACAACCAATTTTAAAGGCCTCAAGAAACTGAAAATTTATCACCTCTTTTAGCTATTAGCAGAGAATATATTCTTCAACAACCACATCCTTTCCTATGTAATGTTTTTCTTTTCCTTTTAATGAATCTTTTATAAGCTTATCTTACAAAATTATTGAAACTTAATTATCAACTTTATTTCTAAAAATGAGGTTTTTCATATTGTATTAGTTTATCATTAGATTCAACCACCAACAAATACAACAGTGGCTTAGTAAAATTCAGGAACTGTAGTTTAAACATAATAGAGTCTATATTTCTCACACTAATGTTCAGATGCGGGCATACTGTTAGGGTCCAGTTTCGCTTTTTTTTCCACAAACCACAAAGAGCTGGACAGTATGTAATATACAAACAGAGTTTATTGAGCCAACTAGCTGGGGTCAAGCTTTTCCACAGACACGCAGGAAGGGCAAGACCCTGAACAAAGGAAAGTCTCAGGTTATATAGCATTACCTGCGTCCTGGTTGGAGCAAATAGCCCGTGCATGTGAAATTCAAACAGCCCTCCTCGGGGCTTAACTTCCTAGCTCGCCTGGAGGTAGGGTTTCCTATCTTAACATTCCAGCCCGCCTGGGGGCAGGGTTACTATCTTAACAATACATATGAGGATTTCCAAGACATTTTGTTCAATGAAATTCTAAGAGGTATAAACTCCTTCTATCTGCTTCAACAGGTCTGACTTCCATTCCCCCATAGCCTCGTGGTCCAAGATGGCTAATCCAGCTCCTGCCATCACATTTACACTTAGGCATTAGGCAGAAAAAGGGCATTCTACTTCCCTCTCAGTGATACCGCTGTTTACCGGTGACGAGTTCTGCTCCCCCAAATGTTGAAGTTTGAACATTAGAGAAGCACGCTGAGGCAAGCATATAAAGCAGGGTTTATTTAAAAGGGGTAACATAGACTTCTCCCGGGTGGGAGAAGGAGGCCATTGCTGGTATCTTGATATCCCAAGAAGCAAGGCAAGTCTGCTTTTTTTAATATGTCTTGGGGATTCCTTTATTCTCCTGCTCTCTTCCCATTATCTCTTCCTTCCTGCATTTGTGACCAGGCTTGGTGGGATGGCCAAAAGGTGAGAAGCAGATGGTCTGAAGGGGGAAGGGCAGGATGGTGCAGCCCAGGACACATTAATTAACAACTGTATAGTTCCGTGTAGGGAGGGGCAATTCCTGGGACAGGTTACCTTGGCAACAGGTTGGGGCAGGGGCAGGTTCTTGATAAGGGTGGAGGAAAGCCTCTGAAGGAATTAACATTCCGATCCTTCAGGGGACAGTCTCCCAACAGTCTCCGACTTCCCGGGCTCACTCAAAATTGGCTTTCTTGATCCGACCTGACTCAATTCACATATCTATACTGACTGCTTGTCAGATTCTGGCTTCATCAGGACATCTTCCAGAAATCGTAAAACTCACTTCCACTTATATCTCATGGACAAAAACTTAGTTGTGTGGCTATGACTGGCTCACTCTAGTTGTTATTATAAGACATATACCATATATAGCATGGAATATATGGGTAAATCCAGGGTTGTTCTTGCCTGTATCCTGCGTGAGCAGTGGAAATGGGGTTCCCCCTTGGTGGAATGGGCTGGTAGAGAAATAAAAGCTAAGAAAAATAGAATGACAAAAAAACTCACAGGACACAGAAAGTAGTTTCAAAAACAGGTGCAGGATAGGTGTTAGACAAAGTTAACCCACACCGGGAACGACGTTTCAATAAAAAGGGTTTATTAGGGTGCCATTGATAAACCAGCCTAATTCCATCTTAAGACTGGGAGCCATCCTGTCAAAAAGTTATGAAAAGCCCACTTCAGTTTTCTATGAAATGCTAGGATTCTTATTTGGCTTGAGCTTATTGTCTGGCATTCATTCCCAGGCCTTGAGCTCGCTCAGGCCTGGCTTTCCTTGACCAGATAACAACTTCTCTCTCTCTCAAACTAACGATGCCTCATAAACTTTTGATGTGGGGTTTGACTATTACTCCCCTTTTTTCTTGGAATGCAATGCCATGTAGATATTAGTTTGCTACTTGCTTTGAATTACACGTCTGACCTTGTTAGCTGTAAGTTCCCAAGATTTTCTGTAACTCTTTGAACTATAAAAACCTTGTCTTCCCAGAGAGCGGGGCTGACCCCAAGCCCAGTGTTTGGGAGGGGCAGCCCTGGCCAGCTCTCTTTATATGTATACAATATAAGCTTGCTTTAATCTAAAATTGGAGTTGGTGGTCTTTTCTTTGCATCTTGGATCAACAGCCATGTGGAAGGGTAGGGAATGGGCGGCGTGGAAGAGCAGGGAAGGGGGCAAGGGAAAAGGAAAGGACAAGGGACGGTTTCAGTCTGGAGCAGCCTTAAGTAAGGCACTCATGGTCAGCTATAGGCTGCCGGAGGTGGGGGGAGCGGGGCTGTGTGTCGCAATTAGTCCAGTCAGGCACCTGGGAGGTGTGTCTTGTCTCAAGGTACCTGGGAGGTGTGGCCTCCTGGCCCAGAATCTAACTGGCAAGCAGATCAGAGGGATCTAGCTTCTACACTCTGGCAAAATGGAGCCCGCTTCTGCTTTATTTATATCAGGGGACATCAAAAGCAGGGGTAAGATTTCAGGGGCAGACCAAGGCATGTAGGGGAAGGAGCCCCCTGCCCATCTGCCTGTTCCCAGCTCCACCCGCCCATCTCGGAGCGGCCTGTAGCCTCCACCTCTGCCTGCAGGTCAGGGAACACCCCCAGGGAACAGAGGGTATTACAGGGAGATGCCTGTCTCTTGTTTCTCCTACTAACACCCAAGTTCTCATGATTACCCTCTCATAGTCAAATAATCTAATACCTCTATTTTCTCAATCCTACCTCACAAACATCTTAACCAACCCCTAAGTCCCCTCTTCTACCATTAGATACTGTAAACCACCACACAAACATACTGACTATATTGTAGAAGTTAATTGATCTCATCATTTATGTTTAAAGTGTCAAAATTGTAAATATAAAAATAGAAACTAACTGATATATGGCAACACGTTGGATTCATTGAATGCTGTAACATTCCCTTAAAAGTGAGTCATCAGGTAACCTGTAGGGATACTATAAGACAATAGGGAAGAAGCAGTAATACCTCAGACTTACACTGCAAGAGAGGAAAACACATAGATATCATGAAAAAACAAGGGAGAAAAATGCCCAAAACAAACCAAGATACTACACAATAGAATCCTTAGAAAGCACAGTAAGTGAAATGTTGGAGAAGGAGTTCTGAATATACATAATTAAAATGATTCAGGATTTTAAAAATGACCTAAGTGAGCACATACAGGCAAAAATTGATCTCTCCAACAAAGAGATAAGAGATCAAATACAGGCAACCATCGATCACACCAACAAAGAGATAAGAGAACAAATACAAGTAGCAAAAGATTACTTCAAGAAAGAGGTAGAGAGTCTGAGGGAAAAAAAAACAAACAAACAGAAATACTTGAAATGAAAAAAACAATAGGCCATATAAAAAACTCAATAGATATTATCACCAACAGATTGGATCACTTGGACCTCAGACGATGAAGACAAAATATATAATATTGAAAATAAAGTTGACCTCACAGAGAAGATGGTAAGAAACCATGAACAGAATATCCAAGAATTATGGGATATCATCAAAAGACCGAATATAAGATTTATTGGAATAGAGGAAGGTGCAGAGAATCAAACCAAAGGAATGCAAAATCTCTTCAATGAAATTATATCAGAAAATTTTCCAAGCAAGAAGAACAAATTTGAAAACCAAATACAAGAAGCATATAGGATTCCAAATATAAAAAATTACAACAGGTCTACACCAAAGCACATTATAATGAAAATGCCTAGCATATAAAATAAGGATAGAATTTTAAAGGCCGAAAGAGAGAAAAATCAGATAACCTATAAAGGAAAACCAATTCGCATCTCAGTAGATTTTTCAACCCAGAGCCTCAAAGCCAGGAGATCCTGAAAAACATACACCAGGCTCTAAAAGATAAGGGATGCCAACCAAGAATCTTATACCCAGCAAAATTAAGCTTTAGATTTGATGATGAAAAATAAAAACCTTCCATGATAAACAAAAGCTATAAGAATTTACAACAAGAAAGCTGGCACTACAGAACATTCTTGGCAAAATATTCCACAAGGAAGAAATGAAAAACAACAATGAAAACCTGCAAAGGGAAGAACTACAATAAAGGAAAAACTAACCATAGGAAAAATCAAGTCAATCTAAATACCAAAAATAAAATAAAATTAAATTAAATTAAAAATGGTAATACAAATCATATCTCAATAATAACCCCGAATGTTAACAGCCTAAACTCACCAATTAAAAGTCATAGGCTGATAGATTGGATCAAAAAACAACAACAACAACAACAAAAAGACCCAACAATATGTTGCCTTCAAGAGACACATCTCATAGGAAAAGACGCCCACAGACTGAAGGTGAAAGGATGGGATAAAATATACCACTCACACAGACAACGTAAGCAAGCAGGGGTTTCCATCCTCATATCAAATAAAGTAGACTTCAAGCCAAAGTTAATCAAAAGAGATAAAGATGGACATTTTATACTGCTAAAGGGAATCATGCATCAACAAAAAATAACTGTCATAAAAATATATGTTCCAAATAACAGAGCATCCACATTCATCAAACAAATTCTGCTCAAGTTCAAGAGCCAAATAGACGACAACACAATAATTCTAGGTGACTTTAACACACCTCTTTCACCACTGGATAGATCTTCCAAACAAAAGTTAAACAAAGAAACTGTAGAACTCAATAATACAATCAACAACTTAGATTTAACCAACATATATGGAGTATATTATCCATCAACGAGTCAATACACTTTCTTCTCAGCAGCACATGGATCATTCTCTAAAATAGACCACATATTATGCCATAAAACAACTCTGAGCAAATACAAAAAAATAGAGATACTACCCTGCATCCTATCAGATCATAATGGAATGAAATTAGAAATCAATGATAAAATAAGAAACAAAACCTACTCCAACACCTGGAGACTAAATAATATGCTACTGAGTAAACAATGGGTTGCAGAAGACATCAAGAAGGAGATTTAAAAATTCTTATAAGTAAATGAGAACACTGAAACAACGTATCAAAATCTCTGGGACACTATGAAGGCAGTACTAAGAGGAAAATTCATTGCATGGAGTTCATTCCTTTGAAGAAGAAAAGGTCAACAAATAAATGAACTAACATTATACCTTAAAGCCCTAGAAAAGAAGAAGAACAAATCAACCCAAAAGCAGTAGAAGACAGGAAATAATTAAAATCAGAGCCAAAATCAATGAAATTGAAACAAAAAACACAACTGAAAAAATTGAAGAACCAAAAGTTGTTTTTTTTTAAAAAATAAATAAAATTGATAAACCATTAGCTATGCTAACTAAGAAAAGGAGAGAAAAAACTCAAATTACCAACATCTGTGATGAAAAAGGAAATATCACAATGGACACTATGGAAATACAAAAGATTATTAGAAATTATTTTGAAAATCTATACTCCAATAAAACAGAAAACAATGAAGGCATTGACAAATTTCTAGAAACATATGTTATGCCCAAAATAAATCAGGATGATATACACAATTTGAATAGATCAATTTCAAGCAAAGAAATAGAGGACGTCATCAAAAACCTACCAGGCAAGAAAAGCCCAAATCCGGATGGATACACAACTGAGTTCTACAAGACCTTTAAAGAAGAACTAACACCAATACTTCTCAAACTATTTCATGAAATAGAAAAAGAGGGAACCCTTCCAGACTCATTCCATGAGGCCACTATCACCCTGATTCAAAAACCAGGCAGAGACAAATCAAAGAAAGAAAACTTCAGACTAATATCTCTAATGAATATAGATGCAAAAATTCTCAATAAAATTCTGGCAAATCAAATACAAAAACATATAAAAAAATAGTGCACCATGATCAAGTGGGGTTCATTCCAGGAATGCAAGGTTGGTTCAACATAAGAAAATCAATAACTGTAATTCACCACATCAATAGACTCAAAGATAAAAATCATATGATCATCTCAATAGATGCAGAGAAAGCATTTGACAAGATACAGCACCACTTTATGTTCAAAACGCTAGAAAAAATAGGGATAACAGGAACATACCTCAACACTGTAAAGGCCATCTATGCTAAGCCCCAGGTCAACATCATCCTAAATGGAGAAAAACTGAAAGCATACCCTCTAAAAACTGGAACAAGACAGGGGTGCCCTCTTTCACCACTTCTATTTAATATAGTTCTTGAAACTCTAGCTAGTGCAATTAGACAGACGAAAGAAATAAAAGGGATATGGATAGGAAAAGAAGAACTCAAATTATCACTATTTGCAGACGATATGATTCTATATATAGAAGATCCAAAAAATTCCACCAGAAATCTTCTAGAACTAATAAATGAATTCAGAAAAGTGTCTAGATATAAAAGCAATACCCATAAGTCAAAGGCATTTCTGTATATCAGCAACAAATCCTTAGAAAGAGAGACTAGGAAATCCACCCCATTTTCTATAACCTCAAAAAAAAAAAAAAAAGTACTTGGGAATTAACTTAACAAAAGAAGTAAAAGATCTATACAATGAAAACTACAACACACTAAAGAAAGAAATTAAAGGAGATCTTAGAAGATGGAAAGATCTACCTTGCTCATGGATAGGTAGAATTAATATTGTCAAAATGACCATTCTCCCAAAAGCACTATACAGTTTCAATGCAATACCAATCAAAATACCAATATCATTCCTCATAGAAATAGAAAAAGCAATCATGAAATTCATCTGGAAAAATAAAAGACCCAGAATAGCCAAAGCAATTCTTAGCAAGAAGAGTAAAGCTGGTGGCATTACTATTCCCGATCTTAAATTGTATTACAAAGCAATTGTAACAAAAACAGCATGATATTGGCACCAAAATAGACCAGTTGACCAATGGTACAGAATAGAAGACACAGAGACTAAACCATACACCTACAGTTATCTTATATTAGACAAAGGTGCCAAAAATGTTCATTGGAGAAAAGACAGCCTCTTTAACAAATGGTGTTGGGAAAACTGGAAATCCTCATGTAATAAAATGAAATTAAACCTCTATCTCTCTGCATGCACAAAACTCAACTCAAAGTGGATCAAGGACCTAGGAATTAAACCAGAGACCTTGCACCTAATAGAAGAAAAAGTAGGTCCAAATCTCCATCATGTTGGATTAGGCCCCAACTTCCTCAATAAGACCCTTATAGCACAAGAATTAAAACCAAGAATTAATAAATGGGATGGATTCAAACTAAAAGGCTTCTTCTCAGCAATAGAACCAATCAGTGAGGTGAACATAGAACCTACAGGATGGGAGCAAATCTTTACCACAAGCATATCAGACAGAGCATTAACTTCAAGGATATATAAAGCTCTAAAAAATCTTGACACCAAAAAGATAAACAACCCAATCAATAAGTGGGCTAAGGAACTGAAAAGACACTTCTCAGAAGATGATATACAATCAATCAACAAATACATGAAAAAATGTTCAACATCTCTAGCAATTAGAGAAATGAAAATCAAAACTACTCTAAGATTTCATCTTATGCCAGTCAGAATGACAGCTATCAAAAACACAAACAATAAATGCTGGCAAGGTTGTGGGGAAAAGCGTTCACTCATACATTGCTGGTGGGGCTGCAAATTGGTGCAGCCAATCTGGAAAGCAGTATGGAGATTCCTAGGAAAACTTGGAATGGAACCACCATTTGACCCAGCTATCCCACTCCTCGGTCTATACCCAAAAGACTTAAAAACAGCTTACTACAGGGACACAGCCACATCAATGTTTATAGCTGCACAATTCACAATAGCTAGATTGTGGAAACAACCCCCGATGTCCATCAATAGATGAATGGATAGTGTTCCATATACACAATGGAACACTACTCAGCACTAAAAGAGAATAAAATCATGGCATTCACAGATAAATGGATGGAGTTGGAGAAAATAATGCTAAATGAAGTTAGTCAATCTCAAAAAACCAAAGGTCTAATGATTCCTTTGATATGATGATACTGAATTATAATGGCAAGGGAGGAGGGATGAGAGGAATGAAGGAATGTTAAATAGAACAAAGGGGAGGGAAGGGGAGGGAGGAAGCAAGGGGATAGGAATAATGGCAGAATGAGTTAGACATCAATAGGCTAAGTACATATATAAAAACACAAATGGTGTGAAAATAATTAATGTAAAATCAGTGACTTGAAAAACTGCTCTTTATATGTCATAAGAAATGAATTGTACTCTGCAAGCATGTATAACAAATTAAAATAAATAATTAATTAAAAAATTTCAAGGGTGGAGTCTTGCTTGTGGTATCTTGCAGTCAGCAGGTTGATTGACATCTTGGCAGTTCACACACATTTCAGGTGCTGTATGGGATCTCTGGCAGAGCTTGAGGAGGAAGTTCAACTGCATCAGGTGATCAATCCCTGTGAGGGTACCATGGGAGGTTCCCAATGCTAAACTGATCCCCTCATTAGGCTACTATGCCCAACATAGTCCACATGCAGCCCACGGATGGCTTGTGTCAGGTGTTATTATTAAAGGAAGAAGAGAGATATTTCTGTTAGACTTAACTCTGTTGGTTCCTTGAATATTCTTTTTATTCATTTGTTTGGTGCTAGGGATTAAACCCATGGCCTTGCACATGCAAGGCACTCACTCTACCAACTGAGCTATATTCCCAGCCCCATCCTTGAATGTTCTAAGGCAGCACCCTGAGGATATTGAGGATATTGTACTTGCTCAAAGGAAAGTCAGGCTCCAGTATTGTAGCTTAGACCTAGTGGTCCAGTTTCCAAGAGTCTTATGTTCTAACCATGGCCTTGAGAAAAAGAGCCATAGTCCTGAAGGAACCATCTGGATCATGTGGTTCTCCCATGGTAATAACCAAAGGGAACTCTCCAGTGCACTGCATTAGATCTTGGGACCATTATCGGCCACTACTTTAGTCCTTAGGGACTTTCCCTGCAGTATCTGGGATGAGGGCAGGTCTGAAGAATGTTTGAGATGTGTCTGATGGAAAGGACAAACACTACAAGTTTCTATCTAAGGCTTACATCTTCCCAGTGGACAAGTTCCTAGATACTCAGACTCAAGAGTCTTGTTCTTCAATTATCTCCCATTCTACCCCCATACATTATCACTTTTTCTTCTCTATGGGATAGTTGCATTAGTGTGCAATAGTCAAATATTAAACACTTGCTTGACCTGTTTCTGCTTCCAGTTAATACCTCATTTCTCTGTTCCTCTTTACTGTAAGCCTTTTTTGTACATTTGTCCTTGTAGAATTCCTCTCTTATTGTTTGTTCTTGGATCTAATTAAGTTTGCTACTTCACTCCACAGAAACCTCTCATTAATGTTAACAGAACAGTGACTCCTACATAGTCCAATATGATGGTCAGTTCTCAGCCCCAAAATTACAAGACTTCTTGGTAGCATTTGGCAGAAGTGACCAATCTCCTTCCCTTTTGTTTGAATGACTTTTTTTTTTTTTTTTTTTTTGTACCGGGTATTGAACTCAGGGGTCACTCGACCACTGGGCCACATCCCCAGCCCTTTTGTGTATTTTATTAGAGACAGGGTCTCACCCAGTTGGTAAGTGCCTCGCCATTGCTGAGGCTGGCTTTGAACTTGCAATCCTCCTGCCTCAGCCTCCCAAGTGCTGGGATTACAGGCGTGTGCCACTGCGCCAGGCTTTTTTTTTTTTTTTTTTGATACAGGGAATTGAGTCCAGAAGATCACTACCACTGAGCCATATCCTCAGTCCTTTTTATTTTTTATTTCTAAAGAAACATTTATGGGGCTGGGGTTGTAGCTCAGCGGCAGAGCGCTAGCCTCGCACGTGCGCGGCTCGGGTTTGATCCTCAGCACCACGTAAACATAAATGCATTGCATTGTGTACAACTAAAGTAAATAAATAAATAAATATTAAAAAACCCTGAAACATTTATTTTTGTAGTTGTAAATGGACAGAATGCAAGCACTCTGCCACTGAGCTACAGCCCCAACCCTCCTTTTTATTTTTTGAGAAAAAGTTTTCCTAAGTTGCTGAGGGTCTCACTAAATTGCAGAGTCTGGCCTTGAAACTGTGATCCTCCCGCCTCAAACTCCTGGTTGCTTGGATTATAGGCATGCACCACTGCATCTGGCCATTGAACTGCTTCTTTACTTGACTTTCAGAACACTTGGCTTTCAGTCATTTTTCAGACTGAAATTTCATCTCCCTTGGCTTTTCTCATCAGATCTTTAATTGTCAAAGTGTCCTGTAGCTATAATATACACTACTGTAGCCTCTTACTTGGTCTCTGTAATTCTGCTCTTGCTCCTCTGCTCCCAATAGTCCATTTCCGTACAGTAACCACTGCGATCATTTTTTTTTTTTTTGGTGGTGCTGGGGATTGAACCCAGGGCCTTGTGCACTGGAGGTAAGCACTCTACCAACTGAGGTATATCCGAGCCCCCACTGAGATCATTTAAAATCAAAATCAGAGCATGACTTCTTTGCCTTAGCTTGCTTAAAATTAAACCCCATATCTTCACCATAGCTCTACATTATGTAGCCCCTGGCTACCTCTCTGATTTAATTTCCTAGCACTCTTCTACCCAATCTGAAGGGCAAAGCATCACACCGGGGACAGCCGTGCAGCCAAAAGATTTATTTAACAGCCTTCGTAGCCGGTAGCGAAAACCGGAGAAGAGGTGCTCTGGTCGAAGGTCGAAGAGGTGCTGGGAGAGGGGAGTCAGGCAGAAGGGAGTGTGCAAGCTCTGGTGGGAGAGGGGAGTCAGGCAGAAGGGAGTGTGCAAGCTCTGGTGGGAGAGGGGAGTCAGGGAGAGGGGAGTGTGCAAGCTCTGGACAGAAGGTGGGTGCTTGGTTGCTGACAGCAGCAGCTCCAGCTGGGATCTCTGGAGCTGTCGGCTAAAGCAGCTGCTGTCTGGCTGGAGGCTGGAGCTGTCAGCTGGGAGCGGCTGTCGGGCTGAAGGTGGTCGGTCTGGAGCTGTCGGCTGGAGCTGCTGCTGTCAGCTGGAGGTGATGGGTCTGGAGCTGTTGGCTGGGGCAGCTGCTGTCGGCTGGAGGCGATGGGTCTGGAGCTGTTGGCTGGGGCAGCTGCCGTCGAGCTGGAGGCGATGGGTATGGAGCTGTTGCAGTGGCTTCCTCCTCTCTGCAGCGACGAGCCGATGTATCTGTCTTCCTCCTCTCAGCAGCGACGAGCTGATGTTGTGTGTCCGTGTGTCTCTCTCTGTCTGAGTCTCTCAAACAGGGCCTTATATAGGGATTTCTGGTGGGGGGTGCACTAGAGCAACCCCAAACACCATTGGCTAGAACAGGGTGTCCTTTAAGCCTATTGGCTCTTGCCTGGGGAAAAGAAACATTCTGCCCGGGGAAGGAACATCCTGTCTGGAACATCTTGTCCGGAGAATGAAACAAGGTTGCTTCTCTTAGGGTGTGGAAAACTCTGAGGGCGGGGGAGGGTAACCTATCTATCACAATCTCTCTCAATCATATTGGTCTTTTTACTGTACTTGAATATACTAAATATGTTCCATTTTCTGGGTCCTTGTAGTTTCCTCTTCCTTTTCCTGGGAAGTTCTCTCCACACTATCCAATGGTTAATGTTGTCCCTTCATTTAAGTCTTTGCTTCAATGTCATCCTCTTTGAGGACTCTTTCTGACTACTTAATCTGAATCCAGCCCTTTATCACCTTACCTGCCTGCACCGGAACACTACTCAATATTATATTTTTATTTGTTTCCTCCACTTAAAATGAAAGTTATATGAGGACAGGTATTTTATTTCATTTATTACTCCATTTCCTTTTTGGGGGGTGCGGGGGGAGTACCAGGGATTGAACTCAGGGGCACTCCACCACTGAGCCACATCCCCAGCCCTATTTTATATTTTATTTAGAGACAGGATCTCATTGAGTTGCTTAGTGCCTCACTTTTGCTGAGGCTGGCTTTGAACTCATGATCCTCCTGTCTCAGTCTCCAGAGCCACTGGGCTTACAGGCAGGTACCATTGGGTTTACAGGCAGGCACCACTGCGCCCAGTTTATTGAAGCCAGAACTAAAAAACAGGTAGTCAGTGTAGATAGATAAATTGGGCCAGATTGAAGAAAACAGACCAAACAGGTTTGGGTCCAAAGCTTGGAAACTATGCCCATGGGAGATTGAAATGTTAATGTCCCTAAAGCTTGGCCTATACTGCCCATCCTAAAGAATTGTTAATGAAGCAACTCTAAGTAGACTGGGACCTGCTAATTAATTTGCTCTGGGCCCCCTTCCTGCCTGGATCACTCCACCTTGGCCCCTCCAGCCCATATGTTTCCCACCTTTTGGCTATCCCACCAAGCATTTCCTGGGCTTAGTCACAAAAGCAGGAAGGAGAGACATAAAGGGGAAGAGTGCAGGAGAACAAAGGAAGCCTAGGACATATAAAAAGGCAGAACAACTTCACTTCCTGGGATATCAAGATACCAGCTATGGCTACCTTCTCCCTCCCAGGAGAGTCTGTGGTATACCTTTTTAAATAAACTCTGCCCTCGGCGTGCTTCTTTAATGTTATACTTCAACATGCAAGGGAGCAGAACTCATCACCAATAACTGGAGGTATCATTATACTCCATTTCTATTGCCTAGAAAGTACCTGGGACATAATAGGGTCTCAATAATTTTTCTTGACTAAATTAATAGATAGGTGAATTTCCCAACCAACCCTGGGAAGATAAAA
Organism: Tamias sibiricus; assembly: GCA_025594165.1. NCBI lineage: Eukaryota > Metazoa > Chordata > Mammalia > Rodentia > Sciuridae > Tamias > Tamias sibiricus. The sequence goes on along the minus strand of CM046665.1, from coordinate 41,279,086 downwards.
CTCAGAGTTCAATTAGGTTGATTGACTATGACTACAGAAATGTGATCATTTGCACATCCAAGTTTCTAAACTAGGAGTCATATGTACAGCAATTTTAATACTAGGTGGCCACTGTATGCAAGTCATTTCCATCTTAAATCATCCTATTGTTTCTACATTAGTTTTTCTGAAAAAATCTTGCTTAGGATGCCATCTTCCTTCTCTTGAACTTCATGGTGGCTACTTACTGTCAACATTGAGACCAAACTTTTTAGCTTTATCATCTTTGCCTTGGGATGTAACAGATTTTATTATTATTTTTTTCCTTTCTGGTCCAAGTATACACCATGCTTATTCTCACTTCTAACACTTGGTTCATGCTGTCCCTACCTCTCAGCATGCCTTCTTCTATCCCATTCAAATCTTACCTTTCTCTTAATGATTTCTCAGTTCTCAGCATCATCATGACCTTTTCATTCTTACCCTGGTAATTTACTTACAGAGAATCCTTCTCATCTTTGAGTATAATGTATGTCTGTTGCAGACAGTATTGACTAATTGCTAGCCTCACTTATGGATTGATGGATTATTTAGATGGATGTCTGAAAAAATTTACATTAAATATGAAGAATGTTTGGCTTATCTTCTGTTTTCAGGTTTTTTCTAGAAAAAGTAAAATGATAGCCCAGTAGATAATCACAATCATTCAATTCTGAGTTTTACTAAGTATAGAAAACTAGGACCTATTTCTTAAAGTTATATGTATCTAAACCTGGTTAGAAAAATCAACTGGACTATTAATGTTCCTAATTCTCCTTTGCTCCATCTATAGAAGAAAAGCTTTTAAATTTTTCTTGGCTTATAATGCCAGTGTTTGATTGCATGTTTTGTTTTTTATTTCCTCCTTAACATTTTTTTTTCTTTTTCCCCCCCTGCAGTTTGGTTGGGTCATGTCAGTATTTGAAGGAAAATTGATATAAAATGTATACAGTGTCTGTATTAGTCTGGGTCCAAACAGAAATAGAAACTACACTGGTTAATTTTATATAAAGAATTATCAAACTTTGAGAAAAGAATGATTACAAGGAAACTGTATGTGGTATTTTAAAGCTGAACAAAATTATCTAAAGAAGGACAAATTGTGCCCTCCCAAAGGCTGAAATTTAGATCTTATTGGAAAGGGGATCAGTCAACACATTGGATAGTAGAAAAGATTGCTAGTCTGTTGTAGTCAGAGCTAGTATGCAGATAGTATTTGGAGGCAGGCCCTTTCGCTGGTAATTTTAGTTAGATGAAGTCAGGAGGGAAAGAGAGACCTGTGCTTGACTGCTTGCTCTCTTGACATGTGATGCCTCGAACATGCCATGACACAGCCAGAGAACCCTCACCAGATGCCAGCACCTTGATACTGGACATCCCAGCTTCCAGAACTGTAAAAACAAATGTTCCTTCTAAATCACTAAGTCATTTATAACTACCCAGAATACCAAAGATCCAAATGCAGTTTCAGGTATTCTGCTAATAGCAAAATGTAGACTAAGACTGGTCATTTTTAATTTGCAGCTATTTTGTATTCAACTGCTATGAACATGAGCTTTTGTGGAATTATGCACTCATTTCTTCTGGTTATATATCCAGAAATAGGATCTCTTAGTCATAGTACTTTAGTAGCAAGGCTTGTTTAATTTTAGTATATATTGCCACAATTTTTTGGGAAGTGTTTGAACCAATTTCCACTTCCACTAGAAGATACAAGGGTTCCAGTTGCTTGCCAAAATTTGGTATTGTCAGTCTTTCTTTTAAAGCTATTTTTGTGGGTACATTTAAACAAATCAAAATTAATTATAAATGTACAAAATTTCTCATCTGGGCATGGTGGCTCACGCCTGTAATGCCAGCACTTGGGAGGCTGAGGCAGGAGGATTGCGAGTTCAAAGCCAGCCTCAGCAATGGCGAGGCACTTAGGAACTCAGTGAGACCCTGTATCTAATAAAAATACAAAAAGGGCTGGGAATCCTGAGCAAGAAAAGTGAAGCAGGGGGCATCACCATACCGGACTTTAAATTATACTATAGAGCAATAGTAACAAAAACAGCATGGTATTGGCACCAAAACAGACTGGTGGACCAATGGTACAGAATTGAGGACACAGAGACTAATACATATAATTTCAGCTATCTTATATTAGACAAAGGTGCCAAAAATGTACAGTGGAGAAAGGATAGCTTCTTCAACAAATGGTGCTGGGAAAACTGGAAATCCATATGCAACAAAATGAAATTAAACCCTTGTCTCTCACCATGCACAAAATTCAATTCAAAGTGGATCAAGGACCTAGGAATTAGACCAGAGACAATACGCCTAATAGAAGAAAAAGTAAGCTCCAATTTCCAACATGTCGGATTAGGCCCCAAGTTCCTTAATAAGAATCCTGTAGCACAAGAACTATTATCAAGAATTAATGAATGGGATAGATTTAAACTGAAAAGCTTCTTCTCAGCAAAAGAAACAATCAGTGAGGTGAATAGAGAGCCAACTAATTGGGAACAAATATTTAATACATGCACATCAGATAGAGCACTAATTTCTAGAATGTATATAGAACTAAAAAAACTTAACACCAAAAAAGCAAATAACCCAATCAATAAATGGGCTAAGGAATTGAAAAGACACTTCTCAGAAGAAGATACACGATTAATCAACAAATACATGAAAAAATGCTCAACATCACTGGCAATTAGAGAAATGCAAATCAAAACTACTCTAAGATTTCATTTCACTCCAGTCAGAATGGCAGCTATCAAGAACACAAACAACAATAAATGTTGGAGAGGATGTGGGGAAAAAGGCACACTCATACATTGCTGGTGGGACTGCAAAATGGTGCAACCGCTATGGAAAGCAGTATGGAGATTTCTTGGGAAAATGGGAATGGAACCACCCTATGACCCAGCCATCCCACTCCTGGGTCTGTTCCCAAAAGACTTAAAAACAGCATATTACAGTGACACAGCCACTTCAATGTTTATAGCAGCACAATTCACAATAGCTAGGTTATGGAACCAACCTAGATGCCCCTCAGTAGATGAGTGGATAAAGAAAATATGGTATATATACAAAATGGAATTTTACTCAGCAATAAGAGAGAATAAAATAATGGCATTTGCAGGTAAATGGATGAAGTTGGAGAATATAATGCTAAGTGAAATTAGTCAATCTCAAAAATCCAAGTACCGAATGTTTTCTCTGATATAAGGAGGCTGGTTCACAGAGTTGTTGGAAGGGGGTACATAGGATCAGAGGAACACTAGAATGGTCAACGGAAAGGGAGGGGAGGGAGGGAGTAAGGGGGGGGTTGGAAAAAAAAATTGGTGGTTGAATGAGATGGATATCATTATCCTAAATGCATGATTGAAGATCTGAATGGTACTTATATACTTTGTATACAAGCAGTTGTATGTAAAAAGATACTATACTTGTGCATGATGAATAAGTAAATAAATAATAAAAAAAAAAAAAAAAAAAAAAAAGGGCAGGGGATGTGGCCCAGTGGTCGAGTGCCTCTGAGTTCAATCTCTGGTACCAAAAAAAAAAAAAAAAAAGTACAATATTTCTCAACCTTTAACCAATGTCCCTCTTGATAAATATAGTGAAACCTTGTTTCTTCCAAATACTATCTGAAATTTCAAAGGAAACATAACAGCAATGGATGTTTTTGAAAAGGTGTTCTCCACTTACATATGCTTTCATATTACACTCAGTTCTCCACTGCAAAAATTTATACTGAAAATATATTCAATGACTGCTCAGAGAGCTTGTAAGATTCTGATTCCAAAATGATTATTGTGACTATTTTCTGTATAACATGGCAAGGAAAAATTGTGATTACAGGACTTTTTTGCCTGTATTTTAAAGTAATTGAAATTTAATTAAAATTTCCAGGTAGACATTAAATTCCTTTATATAGTCATTATATAGCACAGTGGTTAAAAGAGTATTGGCCAGGAGTTGTACTGCCCCATTGCAATCCTGGCTTTGTTAGAATGTTGAATAAGAAAATTTCACATGCCTTTATTTCCAAATTTTAATAATGGTTCTGGTAACAATACTTATGGATTTTTGAAAAGATTAGATAAGTAAAAGAAAAAAGAACTTAGAAAAATGCTGGCATACAGAAAGCACTTAATGCATGTCAGATATTGTCATTAGCTATTAATTTTGGGGGAATGGAATAAATTTGTTCTCAAGAAGGTTTAGCACAGCTCGGTGGTAAAGTGCCCCTGAGTTCAATCCCCAGTACTGAAAAAAAAAATGTGGGGGGCGTTTATCATATAGATTTGGAGAGTATATGCTCATCCAGATCTCTGGCATATAAAATGATTTTAAGCTGAGTCTCTCTCATTAGTAACCACTCTCAAAGCTCTGACTGATCTAAAAGTCCTTATCCAAGTGCAATGTTAAGCGGTTGGTTCATACCTGTTAATTTCTAGCCAATGAAACTATACTCCTAGGACCATGTTTGTATTTGGATAATATACAGGCAATACTATAATACCTTATGTATAAGAGGTTAAAAGCATGGTTTCTAATAAATCAGACTACTTAGTTTTGAAGCTTACTTTCATCTTCTTCCTTTCTATACGAACAAGGGCAAATCACTTAGCCTCCGTGTTTTCAGTGGTAAAACGGAGATAATAATTAGGGTTACTATACCAAATTAGTTAACACATGTATCTGTAAAACACTTTGAACAGTACCTGACATTAAATAAATGCTATCTAAATATTAGATACTTTAGATTAAGGTAGGAGAATTAATTATGTTTAAGTGTTGCAGTAAGGATTGTATAATTCCAAACATTTCTCAATACCAGATGTCAAAATTAATTTTTGAAATCTGCATTTCTCAGTACATCTTGTTGGAAAACTCAGCAAAGTCAAACGATTTAGGTCCTGGCACTCAACTATTTTCTTTAATAAAATCTACTTGAGGGAACCGTCTTGAAAGCAAAAATCAGATTTTTCCAGAAAAAGCACCTTGCAAACTCTAGTGAACTACGATAATAATAGGCGTCAGATTTTGACATCGCTCTAGAAATTCAGAAGGGCGCTTTCTCAAGTCGAGCCACTTTCTTGAAATGCCCCCACTCCCTAGCTTTCCTACCCTCTTCAAGTGGCCACTCGGAAGTGTTTTCATTGTTTTTCTGTCATGAAAAGCCACCCGCAGCCACCCGCAAGCCCCCAAATAAGGATGAAGCGGAAGTCCACTGGCACTACTTCGACAGAATCCTGACCCCTAGCGGCATTCAGGGCGATGGCTGGGCAGCAGCCTCTCTCCATAAATCTGGGGCATCTCCCTAGTGTGCGTCCCGTCAGGCCGGCTATCCATCCGGAGCCCCAGAGCACGCCGGGAAATGTAATTCCCAAAGTTTCGGCGGAATCCGGTCAGCGCACGCGCACTGAGCCCTTCCCAGGACTCTTCCGGAGGAGGAAGCGGCCAGCGCTGCCACGCGTTCTGCGGCCGGCCTGCGGGGGCTTCTGGGAGTTGTAGTCGCTGCGAGCGGGCGCCGTCGGTAAGGAGACGTAGCTTTCCGTGGGGTCCGTTCTTTTAGTTGGTTCCTGGCGAAAGCCGCTGGGTCAGTCTGCCGCTCCTCTTCCACCGCACTTCTCCTGAGGCTGAGAAGGCGCTTTCTGTCTCCTCGGCTTTTCCTCTTCCCTTGCCCGGTGGTCCTTTTCTCCACCTAGTCCACTCCCTCTTCGGTCCCACCTCTCAAGCCCGGGCTTAGCGAGGACTAGCCCTCCCTGAGAGGGCCGCGACCTGCCCAAACCGGGGCCCCGCCCTGGGACCCTCCGCACGCAGCCGCTAGCCTAACGTGTCCCACTGCCTCTTTCCTCCTCCAAGGGCCCGCCGTGTTTGCGCTTTTAACACTCGTTTATCTTTCCTCTGCAGGGATGGAAGCTTCCTGGCGCCAGGTGGCCGGTGGCCGAGGCCGTGCCCGAGGACGGGCCACCGCAGCCCCCTCCTCAGGAAATGGAGTTCCTCTCCGCGGCGCGGGAGGAGGGCGAGAGAAAGGGTCCGGGGGTGCAGTTCATGCCATACCCGGAGCAGCTGCGAGTACGGCGGCTGGAGGCAGCAGGCACGGCCCCGTGGGACCTGAGGCACAGCAGGCTTCCGCGGCCACTGGTGAGAATGCCTCCTGTCCCCAGACTCACCTGGATGCTTAACACTCTTTCCTGCCTCCTCTTTCGCCGTTTGTCATTCACTTCTTTATTCTACTTCAGAAGTTTATTATTGGGCTCACTTCTCAAACCGTTCAGGCATCTTTTCATCAGTCCTCTTCATCTGAATATAGTTGTTATTGCCTTTGTTACTTGCTGGCCAGTATTCACCCAAATCATACTTTTTGCCTACCCGAATCCCTAGTCCATAAACTGTAAATTGAGCCATCTCATAAAAATCTGCTTAACCACTTTTTAAAATTTTTATTTTATCTTTTTAAAATAAAGTATTGTGGCTTTAGTATCTTTGGGCATGGCAACAGTCAGCTGGGCTGAGATTGCAGAAATCCCATTTAGACTGTTAGCGGACACTGCATCTTAACATTGTCTCTCCTACTTTTGGGACTATTTATCATTTGCCATCTTTACCTTTTCCTTTCTTTATTGACTGACTTGTTGAAGCCCTGTAATAAGCTTTTGAGCAAGTGGTCCTTTCTTAACTGTGGTTCCTGTTCAGAAATTTCACGTCCTTTCATGGATATTTCTGTGTTGCCTTCTTGGGTTTGTCCATACCCTTCATTCAAGACTGTTTTAGTAGTCTGAGAGCATTTACATAAAGTTGTAGGTGGGACTGAGAATAATCACTGTGTGTGTGTGTGTGTGTGTGTTTGGAATGTGTTTTTCAGGATACTTTTTTTTTGCGGGGGGTGGGGAGCAAATTTGAGCTTCTGAATGAGTTTTCTTAAAGTTAGGTGGTGTTCACATGGTTTGCAGCTACTGAGTTTATGATGGTGGTGGTTGGTTAGTAGGCAGTTTGGAGACCTATGAACAATTTCGGTAAACTTTCTTGGATTTTGTGAGTAGAAGGAAAGCAAGTGTGCTCTATCTGGGTAATTGAGATTTGACCATAAGAAATAATATGTGGAAAATTGTTTTGTCAACTTGTCTGTAGCTTGAGATGTCAGGTAAATACATATATATCATGTTATAAATGTTTTCACTGTCTCTGTCCATCTCAGCCTCACCCCTTGAGTGTCTTTTAAGTGCATTTCCCATAGATTATTGGCATTTATCACCTCTCTTATTGTACAGATTTTTGAGTCAAATATCTTATACTCATTACTTTTTCACAATACTCAACAATTCCCAGGTAAACACTATACATTTACATTTTATTTTCTTCTAGTTTTACTTGAAATAACAGTTTTGGTTGATAATCACCAAACTGGCTGTAATAAGAAAAAGAAAACATTTTATGAGAGAAATACAAGATAAAACATCACTAAATACTAATATACAACCCAAAATAAGAGAGCTTGTCTCATAGTAGCTCATTAGTTTCAAGTATAAAATGAATTTTAAATTTGCAATTTAAATTAGCAAATTTAAAATCCTTCCAATAAGTGCACTATTGAATTCAGATAAATTAAATAGTTTCTTTCTTAATCTATGGTTGCTATCCATAGAACTTATTAACAGTTATTACTTGAAGAAAATTCCCATGGCCCTTGCTCTTTAAGAACTTTGAAGTCTATTGAGAATATGTGCCATGAAATAATCTTATTCTTTTTTCCATTCTTATTTAATCAAGTGACAAAACGAGAACTACAGACAGTGCTAAAGGGAATCAAGTGGAAGAACTAACTTATTTTACATTCTTTTTGAAGTGAAATTGTGAAAAAGTATATTTTTCATGATAACACTATTTCATGTGGATTAATGGTAAATATACTTATTTTTTGTGACCACAAAAAATGTCAAAGACCACATGGAATGCCAAAGCTCTTGAGCTTTCCAAAAAGCAGGTTATAAATATAGTAGATACACAATGAACTGTCTGCACACTGGTGGATTGGGTTGGGCTATGGCTGAAAATAGGGTAGTTTAAAGATTCTGACATGCTTCCAGTGAGCATGTTCCCTCACTGCTTAAAAATCACTGCAGAGGCTGGAGTTGTGGCTCAGCGGTAGAGCGCTCCCCTAGCACGTGTGAGGCGCTGGGTTCGATCCTCAGTACCACATTAAAATAAATAAACAACAAAAAAAAGGTATTGTGTCCAACTACAACTAAAAAAAAAAATTTAAAAAAAAATCACTGTGTAGTGTATTTTAAAATGTGCCATTTAAAGTTTTGTTAAGTGTTTGTTTATGTGTTTGCTTTTGTGGTACTAGGGATTGAACTCAGGGACTCAAACATGCTAGGTGGGTACTCTACTCTACCACTGAACTATATTCCCAGACTTGTTAATAATTTTTTTTTGAGGTTGATCAGGTTTTTGATACTTTAATCATATCTTCATAGTTTCTTTTTCTTGATTTGTTACTCATTTCTATAACAATTCACTGCTTTTAGTGGAACTTATAAAAGTGAAAAGTTTTTTGTTGTGATATTTTCTTTAATTGTGTGTCAAGAAATTTGAAAATACTTTTTCTCATGAATTTTAGTAAGATAGAATGTTCCAAAGGCTACTTCCAAATGCACGTTTAAAAATAATATATTATTAGCACATCGTGTCTTGCTTTTTGAGGAGATTGTTTTGCAGAAATGAAACCATTTTTTTTCCTTTTAAACAGAGTTAATGTCTCAGCGGAAATTTGAGGAAATCAAGAAGGCTAATCAAGCTGCAGCCAAAAAAACTGATTGAAGAACACTTTAGCTCTTCATCTGAAGAAGAAGGAGATGAAGATTTTGAAGGAAAACAGGGGAAAATAGTTGCCAATACATTTGTAACATATACTACTCAGACAGGTATTGATCTTTTATATTTTGACTTTTTTTTTACATCATTGAAAATATATTCCTGACCTTTTTTGGTAACACTTTTTCATACTACATGGAATTTTTTTTTTTTGCATTTTAAGAATGAGCATGTGGTATTGTGGAGTTGAATTTTTGTACATTTTGCTATTTGAGTTATATGTTATTTAATCTTTCTATAAAACAAGTAGTTTGGTGGTGGTTCTTTCATAGCCCTAATATATCTCTTGTGACTTTAATTGGCATTTCAGTAGAATGCTGGGAGGGGGCTGTCAGAACTCCCTGAGAAATGGCTAGGGCAAGTTGTCCTGTTGTGATTTGATTAAACTAGAAGACTCCAGATATTCCTTTCAACCTATTTTTCATTTTTTTTCTTTTTCATTATGCTAAAAGTGTCTTGAAATTCATTTAACTTATTACTTAATTTAAATCTTATTTACATTTGATCTTCATGCTTTTTTCTTATTTTTAAGCTAAATCTTCAGTTCTGACATGTATAGTCACGTTAATCTGTTGTGTATATCTGGGTTGCTATTACAGCCACATTTGTTTGTGTGAAAGGGCCAGTGTGATGCTACTGTGCATGACTTAATTTTAGGTTATAAAAATAGATTATTTTAAAGGTAAATATGGGTATTCTTAAATCTTTCAAATTTTAGACTTAAAGTTATTAGTAACATTCTTGCATGTATTGTCAACATTTATCATTATCTTTGTAGAAATATATTGTTCATATACTTTTCTGTTAATGACACATATTTAAACTCTTGCTCAGTTCTTTATCTCACTTTAAGATCCTTTTAGAACTACAAGAAAGTGTAGAAATTTTCTAGGAAATAACTCTGCAGAGGAGGAGAAACTCTCCTAGAGTCACACAGTAAATAGCAGACGTGGGGTTAAACTTTCTGAGCCATTACTAGGTTGATTGTATCTTCTGTATAAAAGCAGGAGAAATTATGAGGTAGTTTAGACTGCTGCTCTAGTACTTACTCATGGGGAAAAAATGGCATCATACAGTAGTTAAAAACATTGACTCTCAAGCGGAACTGCCAAGGTTTGAATCTTGGCTTTGCTTCATGAACAAAGTGTTAAGGTAATTTTTTGTATCAAATCCATTAATATTTTTATTCTCATTCCTATATATATTCTGAACTTTGTATTTATCAAAGTAAGGAGAGCTGATTACTAGATTTATGAACAGTAAATGCCAGAGTAATGAGAAGGTTTCCACCTCACATTAGTGAATTGAATACTAAGACTTTTTACCCAAAGAGTTCGTATTTGTCTGAGCACACCCCTTGGACTTTTGGTGATTCTTCTCTCAACTTTCACACTTGCATGGCCCATTTCCTGCTGACTTACTCTATCTGACTTGACCCATGGATACATCATATATATATTGAAAGATGACTTAATTCTTCTTTTGTTTGTCTTTCTCAGTAGCACTACAGTTGTTTCAGTGACTTGCCCACCCAATATGGGAGCTAGGGTGGCATGAGTATTGTCATTTGCTACTGTTTCTTTCTGCTTTGTCAGACAGCGTATCAAGCACAGCAGTTTCCTCTTGTGAATCTTGATATTACCATCATCTTTTGAAGTACCAATCTAATTGTCACCCAAGATGCTTAAGTTTTACTTCCTAAATCTTGAGAATCTATACATCCTCTCCCTACATACTATCATTGCCTAATTCATGTCTTCATAGCTGTTCAATATGTGGATTAAATCTATGTAATAACTGTGATATAACTTAATACTATTTGATGCATATGAAAACTGAGACACGAGCTGGGCACAGTGGCACATGCCTGTAATCCCAGTGGCTCAGGAGGCTGAGACAGGAGGATCGTAAATTCAAAGCCAGCCTCATCAAAAGCGAGACACCAAACAACTCAGTGAGACCCTGTCTCTAAATAAAATACAAAATAGGGCTCTATATAATACATATGCAAAATATATATACATATATTTTTAATATTTATTTATTTGCTTTAGTTGTACACAATGCCTTTATTTTTACGTGGTGCTGAGGATCGAACCCGGGCCGCGCACGTGCGAGGCGAGCGCTCTACCGCTGAGCCACAACCCCAGCACATATATATATATATATATATATATATATATATATTTGTGTATATAATATACATACACAAAAATAGGGCTCTATATAATATAAAAAATAGGGCTGGGGATGTGGCTCAGTGGTCACGTGCCCCTGAGTTTTATCTCTGGTTTTTCCCCTCCTCCCCCCCCCAAAAAAAAAAAAAAAACAAAAAACTGAGACACATTAATAACTTGTTCAAGGTCATTTTTTGGGGGGGGGAGTGGTTGTACTAGGGATTGAACTCAGGGGCACTCAACCACTGAGCCACATCCCCAGACCTATTTTGTATTTTATTTAGAGACAGGGTCTCACTGAGTTGCTTATAGCCTCACCATTGCTGAGGCTGGCTTTGAACCTGTGATCCTCCTGTCTCACCTCCTGAGCCACTGGGATTACAGGCTTTATCTGCCTCTAACTTCTTATTTCCTGCTGCTTCTAATCTTGGCCTCTTCATGCTTATTTTTTGTTGCCACCTGAAGCGATGGCCGCTTGGAGCAGCGAAGCTGCGGGAAGAAGTTTAGAGGCAAACTGGAAACAAACAGCTTTTTATTCTGATAACTTTTCTCTCTGGCTCTAACAACGACTAACACGCACCACATACACCACCAAAATGGCACTGACCCGATTAGCAATCTTGGCCAAGTCACTCGAGATCCCGGGCCAAGTCCCGTGAGATCCCAGGCCAAGTCCCGTGAGACTACAGAAGGCAGCAATGCCCAAAACTCCATGGCCCATAGTCAATCGCAATTTAAGCCATCTCCCCAAACGGGGCTCCTACAATTTTTTTTCATTTGTCAGAGTGATCTTTTTAAAAGGCATGCCATGCTATCCATTGTGACATGCTGGGCAGTATACTTTATTTCCACAACCAAACTTTAATCAAGCTTCAAAAGAAATCTTACATAAAATTTATTGTGAGTAAAAAGTTATACTTTATTTATTTATTTTTTGGGGAGATGTACCAGGGATTGAACTCAGGAGCACTTGACCACTGAGCCACATCCCCAGCCCTATTTTTTGTATTCTATAGAGACAGGGTCTCACTGAGTTGTTGGGTGCCACGCTGTTGCTGTGGCTGGCTTTGAACTCTTGATCCTGCTTCTGCCTCCTGAGCCCCTGGGATTACAGGTGTGCGTCACTGTGCCTGGATTATGCTTTATTTTTTCAAAACCTTTTTCATCTTGTTTTTAAATTCTAAATTATGCAAATTAACTGTTATATTAGATGAAATTTAAAATATATTTTTAAAACCAGTTGTGTTGAAAAGTGATGTAAGCATATTTAGCACAGTTATTCTGATTTTAAGAATATTTTTGAATCTTCAGTGTTTATTTAAAATAAAGAAATTGTCTAATAATTTTTACAGTGTTTTTTTTTTTTTGTACCGGGGATTGAACTTAGGGTCATTCGACCACTGGGCCACATCCCCAGCCCTTTGTTGTAGTTTATTAGAGACAGGGTCTCACTGAGTTGCTAAGTGCCTCGCCATTGCTGAGGCTGGCTTTGAACTCGAGAGATCCTCATGCCTCAGCCTCCCAAGTGCTGGGATTACAGGCATGTGCCACTGTGCCCAGCAATTTTTACAGTTTTAGGAGTGCTTTTCCATGTATTTCTTAGTAGCCTGAATTGCATTTATGTTTACATTGTGGTAGGGCAAACTTTTGTTAAGTGCTGTATTTACTTTGATGATTTTAGGAAGTAAAGAATTATTCAAGTGTCTTATTTATTCAGTTTTTCTTTATGACAACTTAAATTTTGGTTTGAACCAGGTTATTGCCTTGGTAAGTTCTGTACTTATGTTAGTTTATACTGTTAGTCTACTTTTCTTGGAGACTCAGTCAACGTGTATTGAACAATTTTTATTGTACTAAGGGTATGTATTATTTTTCTTACACTAAAGTGGCTGAGTTTATGTTGTTTGTCCTGTAAGGTGCTTGTTCTATCTTTCATTTTGCTGTTACCTGTTTCTTGGACCTGCCTGTCCTAACCCTCACTGTAACACAACATAGGGATTAAGGGGATTCACTGTGTAGTCAAGCTGAAGTACTTAATTATTCTGTATCTCATATTTCTCTTCTGTAAAATGAACATAATGACAGTTCATTTACTCCTATGGAAATAAAAATAGTCTAGAGTGTAGCAAATAAATCCTCAATGACTGCTTAAACTACAGTCTTAGTTAATTTTTTTTTTTAAAGCTTGTGCTACTTTTCTTTTTTTAGCACAAATAGTGAACATAATTTAATGAAGTATGGTTATTATACTGTAATGATCTCAGGGTCTTCTGTTCAGTTAATTTTTTTTTAAACATTTATTTATTTACTTTAGTTGTACACAATGCATTTATTTTTCCATGGTGCTGAGGATCGAACCCAGGCCACGTACGTGCTAGGCGAGCACTCTACCGCTGAGCCACAATCCCAGCCCCTCAGTGAATTTTTATTAAGTGTATGCTATGTGTTAAAACACACACACACACACACACACACACACACACACACACACACACATTCATCCTAAATGGTCCTAATGAGTTTTGGCTTTTCATTTCCCTTCACATTTTTTTTTTTTTATACTTTCTCTTGTTACTTTACATCTTGATGCACCCAACACATTTGTTAAAGACTTTAAAAGCAAAAAAAAGTAAGTATACACAGAGAGAGCTAAGATACTATTTTTGAACCAAGTATATAGATTTAATGAATGGATCTTGTAATCGCTTGACAACTTAATGGATCCTTTTTTTTTTTTTTTTTTTTTTCATTTTCAAACTTTGCATTTTTTAGCTATATTTTTAGCAATTAATATTGCTCACAATGTGACACTGTCAGTGAGTTTATATTATTTTCAGATGTTGCTTAACATGAAATTTTCAATTTTTAAATTTTAAGATGGAGATATACGTGAATTGGAGCGAACAAAACAGTATGTAAATGAAGCTTTTCAAGCAGGAGCTATGACATGTTTAATTTGTATTGCTTCAGTGAAGAGAAACCAAGCAGTAAGTCGTTCTCCTTGCTCATATTAATGTCTCTCTCAAATATCTTATTTTGTATTCTTAATACTTAACCATTATTCTTTTGTTTATATTCATTTAAGCTTGATTCATTTAAGAATTTTGTATGTGAATTGATATTCATTTTATAAATATGAAATTTTAAAAAATTGCCTCAAAATGAGCTTCCATTATTTTTAGCACTTTTAATATTTGTAGTATCAGTTTTATTGCATATATTGATTAGCGAAAGTGTTTTTAGTATCTATACTTTGTAGTTTCCCACAAGTATGAAATGTTAATTCATAACATTTGTTATGAATGTAATGCTTTATTACATTACTTTCAGTGGGTTTGATAAAGAAACCCACTGATTTATTAAAGTGACACAGGGGTCATTGAGAAGAGAAAATTCAAACATAACTCATGTCCTTAGAGAAGGTGTGGCCTAGTGAAGCACTATCTAAATGTAAATCTATAAGGGTACTTATGAAGCAATTAAAGAGAAGTGACAACTGAATATAATAGACTCAGCTTTTAGACCTGGTATTAGTTTACTGCTATTAGAGCTACATTGCCTAGAAAAAGATAATCAGGCATGATGAAATGGGATTGGTCAGGTAGAATGAGTCAGAAATTGAACATGTTCAGGATGGTTGGCATTTTGTAGCAGATGTAGTGCCTTTGGTTTTCAGTCATTTGGATGTCCTTCTTTGATTGCAGCTGTGGTGGATGAGTGGACAGAGTTCTGCTTTAGAACTGTGGACACTGTGGACATGTGCACACAGTTCTATTTTAAACACTTGCTCAGTGTGTGGGTTATTTTGTTTCCCTCATCTCAAGCTATTCTCTTTGGAAACTAACTCAGCCAGTTAATGTCCCTTAAGACAGCAGTCCATCACAGGGAATTGGTAGACTGATATCCCAGCCTTCTGTTTGTTAGGGTTGGGGCTGGGGTAGTCCAAGGTGTATCTTACATGATTCTTCAGAAGGCACCCTACCATATTGATCTGCTGTGGCCCTTAGTAGTTATCAGCTCAACAATATACAATTTATTGGCATTTCTTCCCTATCTTGTCCACTCACTCCTGCATCTAAGATGTTAATGACTGCTTAGGGGAAACCCAAACTCAGAAGTTGGCTTTTTTTTTTAATGCTATTGCCAGCTTATACAAAATGTATGTGTCTATTTATTTTAACAGTTGTAAAATGTTTTAAGGGAAGTGATATTTATCATGTATATCAGTGTTGTCTTCTTTAAAAATTAATTCAGTATTATTTCTTAAGCCTCTAATTATATATATATATATACATATATATATTCTCATTTTTTACTCACTTAATTTTGAGAATTTAGCCATTAAGCGCTAGACTAATAGGTTTTATATATAAAAAAAAAGCCATATAGAGATTTAACAAATATTTAGTTTTAGGATTTTGTTATAATAGTGTTTATAATTGGAAATAACCTAAAAGTCCAAGAACAAGAATTTGGTTAAATAACTTATGGTACATGAATTTATGGGATGTACTGTAAAACTGAATTTTATGTTGTTTATACATATTTGATAAGTGTAAATTCTTATACTGTGTTTTAAAAAGGCTATAAAATTACATGAGTCAGTACCAGTCTGACTTCATTTTTAAGGATAATACACATACACATATGCACATGCACATACAATTTGAGATTATCTAGAATGTTAGCTGTAGTTATTTCTAGGTAATTGAATTTGGGTGGTTAATAATATTTTTCTTTAAATTGTTTTATACCTCAGTACATTTTTATTAAGGACATTTCTATTAATTTAGCGTGATATTCTTTTTAAAGTATTGTGAAATTAATAATTAATTTAATTTCCAACACTTTTGTCTTAGGTTTGGAGCTGTTCAGGATGTTTCTGTATATTTCACATGCCCTGTATCCAAAAGTGGGCTAAAGACAGCCAGTTTCTTGTATCTTCTTTGACAGATGATGATTTTGGCAAGAAAGATTATCCTTGGCCTTGGTAACTTTTTCTAATTAGTTGGGTTTGAAGTTGTAAATGAAAATTGCACATAATAAGTTGCTTTATTGGCAGTTTCAGTGTCCATGTTTGGCCTTCAGCCATTTGGTTTATGAATATATGGAACCTTGGTATGGCTTTTTATCCCTTCAATTTGTGTACTTCTAGTTTCTTTCAATAACTCTTAAATGTTTATTTCACTAACTCATAAATTGTTCAGTTTATTTTTTCCATCAGAACAACTTCTTAATTAAGCTTTAAATGAGCTTTCACTTCTTTGGAACTGAAAATCATTCTTGATTTTGTATAGCTCTTGGAATTCCATTGTCATCACATTGAACAAGGTTATCATCTTACTTTGGTCATTAGACTTAACAATTTTGTCCTTGAAATTATAGTTGTATATTATCTGATATCATTAATTTTTCTGTATTCATTTTATTGTGCTTATTATTGATGAGTATTTAATATTTAACTTGTTATATTTTGAGAAAGAATTGTGGAGTAAAAATTCTCTCTCTCTGCCAAATAAGGAGAGTAAAAAATTTAAGCATAGTGGCAACTCAGAGGTGTAGTTCACTGTCAAGGTAATGAAACAGAAGCTCAGGGACTCTGTGTATTCACATTTTTTTAGCTAATTTGTTGTTTATAATTTTGTGTTCTTTTTCTTAACATAAGCCCCCAAACTGTATAAGATTCAGCCTTAAAATACCTCCATCAGACCTCCCTTTATTATAGTGAGTACTGATACATTTGTAAAATTGTGGTGATGTAGTTTTAAAAAACACTTATACATACCAGGTTACTTTGTAAAAACTCTTAGCAGTCAGTGAAAGATTTTACTTTGCCCACTACCAAAGAGGGGATTGGAGTATATTGAAAGAAATGGATGGTTTCAGGCTCTTCTTACTGTTATGTGTTGGAGTCAGGTTTGAAACTTAGAATTTCTGATTTCTGAATTCAGTGCTATTTTTCCAGTTTTCTAACTGAGTTTTGTCTTATGGTATTGCTTTTAGAGATATTGTTTTCTCTTCATTGAATTTGCTTCTTTAAAACAGTTTAAAATTTTAAAGTCTATATTTATTTTGCTGTTGTATGTTATTTACTTTTTGTACAGGTATCATAGTGTTTAATAGGTGCAGAATTAAAGCAGATATTCTAATTTGTTAGTTTTGGAAATTTAAACCTCACATACACTTTTTTCTTGTCCTTAACTCTTCTCACTTCTATTTTAACTAGTCTTTGTGCCATTGTGGAGAAAAGTAACAGTTAAAAAGAAAATGAACAGCTATTCCTAAATCTAAAAGGAAACAAAAATTTAATTGAGAGGGGCAATAATCCTTTGCATTCTGTATTTCATAATTTTTGAGAAAGAAAATAAGTGGCTCTTCTGTTTGAGAACCCATTTTAATGTTTATTTTTTGAAGGTGGAGCTAGAACTTGGTAAAAATGTTAATAGCTTTAAATAAGTTGTTTTATGGAAATAAAAGTTAAAATATATGTTTCTACTAAGATATTGCTTGTTGATGAACAAGATATAGCATCATTACATTTCATTATTGGCATTTTACTTACTTTTAACTCATACATTTGAAAACTTTGCCCTTTCTCAAATAGTTTCATGTTAGTGATGATGGGCATTGTGAATGCATGGCGAGTTGCCTGTGAGCCCTCCATATCTACGTTTTTTGAAGGTATATATCTCCCTTCATGGTACCTGAAAGGAATCGTAGACTTTTTGTACAGAAAAATTTAATTCTTTCAACAAAATGCCAATTACAACAGATGAGTCATAGTACTTTATTTTTGATTATTAATTATAGGACAGTTACTTTTAAAGTTACTTTGACAGTTACTCAGTTACTATGAAAATGTGGTATTTATTTGGAAAAAGAATGTTTTCGTGACAATGAAAACATTGTTTTTGATACAGAAGGAATTTAAGTGGTAATGTAAAACTTGTTTTGGTGGAGTGTTCTAACTATAATCATTTGGGAGATCATAAGGCTTAGAGCATCTTTTGGGAGTAGAATAATCTATGATGATCTACAAGTAGATTTTTGGTAGATCTGAAGATTAAAACTTCTAATATCAAAACTTACTTTAATGTTGTAGGTTACTAATCTTTCTGCTTTAGCAGAGACTATGAACTTTTCTTTGACTTAGTACATTGGATATTTATCTATTTTGAATTAGATGTTGAGTATTAGAAAATTCTTGTTTTTTTCAATTTCTTTTTCCCTTTAATTTTAGATTTTACTCAAGTTTCTTGCTGCTATTTTGCCTACCTATAACCCAACTGTTTTTCTGTTTGTTGTTGCTAATATATATTATTTATTTGTAAGCCATATAGCCAAACTTTTTAAAAATTGAGCTTCATAAAAATCTGAGTGAAGTGGGGCACAGTGGCGCATGCCTGGTAATCCCAGCAGCACGGGAGGCTGAGATGGGAGGATCACAAGTTCAAGGCCAGCCTTAGCCTCCACGAGGCACTAAGCAACTCAGTGAGACCCTGTCTCTAAATAAAACATGAAATAGGGCTAGGGATGTGGATCAGAGGTTGAGTGCCCCGGAATTCAAGCCCTGGTATCCCCTCCCCCCCCAAAAAAAAACACAAAAAACAAAAACCTGAGTGAATACCTCAAGAATAAAGTTCAAGTGGTTTCTTTTTGAAACTGTATTCTGGATATATATTTTTAATACATAGCAACTTGCCACAGGTGAATATTTAAATTAAAAAAACAATTAAAAGAAATTCTGGCCTGGGGTTGTGGCTCAGTGGTAGAACATTTGCCTCACATGTGTGAGGCACTGGGTTTAAATCTCAGCACTGCATATAAATAAATCAATAAAATAAAGGTCCATCAACAACTAAAAAAATATATTTAAAAAAATATAAAGAAATTCTGATCCTTCTTCAGTTGTATGTATTAGCCAAATCTCAAGTGCTGTATGTGGCTAGTTGCTACTGTATTGGACAGTATGGGTCTAAGACAGTTCTGTCATCTAAGGAAATCATATTGTACAGAGCTATGCTAGATGGTTAAATAGAATTTTAGTAAGATCATTTTTTTTTTACTAATATAAAAATGGAGTTAAGGGTTCCTTAACCTAAAACTAATTGAACATTATCATTTGTTACTAAATGTGTTTATAATCCTATCTCTTATGTTAAAGATAAAATTAATTTTAATAATTTTATTCTTTTTTGTAGTCCAAAATGTAGGTTTGAATACAAAAGATCAGAAACGCCTAGTAGGTACTATTGCTATTGTGGAAAAGTAGAAGATCCACCTTTAGATCCATGGCTTGTGCCTCATTCCTGTGGCCAAGTATGTGAGAGAGAATTTAAACCTTCTTGTGGTCATAAGTGTTTACTCCTCTGTCATCCAGGTGAGTTCCATATTGCGTTTTAGTTGTCTGTAAGTGGTTATTATGTTGAGGCCAAAAAAAAAAGTGAAAGTTTAATTGAGAACTTAAGAAGATATTGGAAGGTATTGCCTTTTTAAACTGTTCGTAAAAGTTCTAGAAATTACTAAAAGGTATAGAAATTGAAAGTTTTAATTTTCAACTTCTGATTTTTTTCCCTCCATTTTCTTTGCATTCTAGGTCCCTGTCCTCCTTGTCCAAAGATGGTTACAACTACTTGTTACTGTAAAAAAGCGAAGCCTATCCCTCGTAGGTGCAGCACCAAGGAGTGGTCCTGTCAGCTGCCATGTGGACGAATGTTGCTTTGTGGGCAACATAAATGTGAAAATCCTTGTCATGCAGGTAAAACACATACCTGTTAGGTATTCTGACTTTAAGCAAATATCAAAGTTATCTTTGTTGCTTTTATAAATTGTAGCTAATGTATCATTTTGGTTTTAGGAAGTTGTCAACCCTGTCCAAGGGTTAGTAGACAAAAATGTGTCTGTGGCAAAAAAATAGCTGAAAGAAGCTGTGCAAGTCCACTATGGCACTGTGATCAAGTAAGTTTATATACATTTTGAGGGGTGGATATTAAAGAATACAGAAAGCATAAATAACTAGAAAGCAAAAATACTAATTTGATTTAGTTGAATAAAGGATAATAAAGAAGTAACTCAGATGAACTGCATCATGATTTAGGAAGCTAGTTTTCAATTAATATAATTTTAATTACTGGGGATTTTTTTTTTTTAAATAACAGCTATTTATTGAATTCTGAATTCAGTACAGTTTTACTCTCTTACTTGTAAGCTTACCCTCCCCTTCCTCTCTTTCCCTTATCTTCAGCCAATACTTCCCTGCTTCTTGTTATTCCCTTTGAGGAAGTAGGATTGAATTTGTAGATTGCTCATCCAAGAATTGACATGATTGTAGTACTGTTTGGAAAACTTTGGATGGCTGTATGAAGCTGTATGTATTTTTTAATTTATTATATACTCTTTGGTGCATAGGAAATAAATATGTATATACATGTGTATATATATACACATGTGTATGCATGACACCTGTGTTAGAAATAAAGTTTAATGTGAGGGACATAAAGAAGTAGTTTATTTATTATTAAAAATGGATTACGTTTTGTACAAAGTTGTTAACTTTTAAATCTTTCACTTTTGCTTATTTTATTTTAGGTATGTGGAAAAACGCTGCCATGTGGTAATCATACATGTGAGCAAGTTTGCCATGTTGGTGCTTGTGGAGAATGTCCTCGATCTGGGAAAAGATTCTGTCCATGTCAGAAATCAAGTAGGACTTTTTTTAAAAAACTGTTTTATTGGTGTATGTTAATTATACAGAACAGTGGGTTTTGTTGTGGCATATTTGTACATGTACATAATTTTTAAAAAAAAATATTTATTTATTTGCTTTTAGTTGTACACAATGCATGTATTTTTACATGGTGCTGAGGATCAAACCCGGGCCACGCACGTGCTAGGCGAGTGCTCTACTGCTGAGCCACATCCCCAGCCCCTACATAACATAATTTGATTAGTTTTACTCCCTACTACCTCCCCTTGCCTTTCCCTCCTCACTTCCCTTTATTCCCTTCTTTACCATAATGATTTCCCTTCTATTTTCTTGTTTGGTACTGGGGATTGAACCCAGGAGTGCTTGACCACTGAGCCACATCTCCAATCCTTTTTATATTTCATTTAAAGACAGGGTCTTGCTGAGTTTCTTAGGGCCTTGCTGAGTTGATGAGGCTGGCTTTAAATTCACAATCTTCCTGCTTCAGCCTCCTGAGCTACTGGGATTATAGGCGTGTGCCACCATCCCCAGCTCCCTTTTATTTTCATGGAATCCCCCCTTTTCCCTCTAGCTTCCACATGTGAGAGAAAAAACATAACATATATTTTATGTCTTTAATACTTTGAGTCTGGATTATTTCACTTATGATGCTATCCATTTCTATCCATTTTCCTGCAAATGGCATAATTTCATCTTTTTTAATGGATGAATAAAACCTCATTGTTGAGCTGGGGTTGTAGCTCAGTGATAAAGCACTTGCCTAGCACACGTGAGGCCCTGGGTTTGATCCTTGGCACCACATAAAAATAAATAAACAAATAAATAAAGGTATTGTATTAATCTATGACTAAAAACTATTAAAAACAAAAAACTTCATTGTTTATGCATACCACATTTTCTTTATGCATTTTTGTGTTGATAGATACCTAGGCTGGTTTCATAACTTGGCTCTGGTGATTATGCTGCTATAAATATAGGAATATGTGTATCTCTACAGTGTGGTGGTTTTACATTTTTTGAATAAATGTAGAGGAGTGGTGTAACTGAATCATATGGTAGTTCCATTTTCATTGTTTTGAAGAACCACCATACTGATTTTCATAGAGGCTATACTAATTTATGTTCCTACTAACAGTGTGTGTGTTCCTTTTCCCCCACATCCTTATCAGCATCTGTATTTTTGATGCCTGCCATGCTGATTGGAGTAATCCTATGAGGTTAAGAGTGAATTAAAAAAATAAATTCTTTGTATTGTGAAAATTCCCCATAAAAGTTCTTTGTAGCCTTACTCATTTCTTTAGGTAACCATATCTGAAGTAGTTAACACATAAAAATTTGTTTGAGGACTGTATCATGTATCAAATTTCATATATTTTATTGTTTTTGAAAAATCGAGGATGTAAATGCCATTAGCAAAACAAGATAAATTTCAAATTTCTTTTAAAAAGCATAAGCCTTAAAATTCTGAGTTATTTTTATTAAAGGCAGTTTTTTTCCCAATAAGTACATGGATATAAAAATTCATAATCTGAAAAGGCTATATCATTCTTCTTTGTTAGTGCTTAATAGCAATATATAACATTAACATTGACATTTTGTTTGCTTTTAGAGTTTTCTTTGCCTTGTACAGAAGATGTACCAACTTGTGGAGATAGTTGTGACAAAGTACTGGAATGTGGAATCCACAGATGTTCACAGCGTTGTCACCGAGGTCCTTGTGAAATATGTAGACAAGTTAGTTATGTCCTGTAATAATTCCTTTAGGAGCTACATATAATAATATGTCAAATGAGATTGTCTGTGATTGTTTTCCATTATTTATTTTCATATACATCTATGTTGTGATATATATGAGTTTAATGTCCTAATATTTATAGTAAGAAGCAAGAGAGTATGCTAGCAATCAAATCTAAAAATTACCTTTTGTTTTTGTGTTGTAAAAGTTCTTATTTTTATAGTCCAATGTGAGTTTATTTTTCTCAGAAGACAGTTGACGCAGTGATGAATTAGGTCTAGTGATGATGGAAAAAAATGAAGGCCTATATTTAAGTCTTAAGCTATATATATCATTTTGGTTTTGACTGTACTATCAGGTCAACTAGTTGGCTGACTAGGTAATTCAGTTTTCTTGCTCTACTGAGAAAAGATGTGTACATGTTATAAAGCTAGATGTAAGTGGTTTTAGTATGTGGCATATTTATAAATATTTGTTATCATTTATACTAAATTTAATAAATTCTAAAGAAGTTCTTTTTGGAACAGAATGAGATATAAATAGATGTTTTGGGAGAGACAACTTTGGTTGTGTAAAGTCTTGCACATAAACTTGTTACAATTTTTGTCCATGTTTTAGTAATTATGGAAATTGTAATGTGGGGGAAAAAAAATGGTATTAACAAAAGTCAATTTTAATGCCATGTCTTTTTTCCAGGAAGTGGAAAAGCATTGTCGCTGTGGAAAGCATACAAAACGAATGCCCTGCCATAAACCTTATATATGTGAAACTAAATGTGTCAAGATGCGTGACTGTCAGAAGCATCAGTGTAGGAGAAAGGTATGCTTAATAAGCTTGGAAAACTGATTAAAAATTGTATTGAATTTTTCCTTTTTGGGCCCATGATAAACACTCTTCGTTTTCTGGTTTTTTTTTTTTTTTTTTTTTTTTTTTTTTTGGTACTGGGAATTGAACTCAGGGGCACTCAACCACTGGGCCATATCCCTAGCCCTTTGTTGTATTTTATTAGAGACAGGGTCTCACTGAGTTGCTAAGTGCCTTGCCATTGCTGAGGCTGGCTTTGAACTTGCGATCCTCCTGCCTCAGCCTCCTAAGTGCTGGGATTACAGGCGTGCGTCACCGTGCCCAGTGATAAACACTCTTCTTGACTTGTTCTTCAAGTGTTCAGACATACTGTTTTCTGTATAAAATACTAATAAATATATTTTAAGTTAATTTTGATTGTTTTTTTAAATGGGAAAGCTCTCAGTTTTTTAAATGATAAGAGTCTTTTTGTTTTGTACCATAATCCTCTCAGATTGGTTCTCAGGCTCTTTCTGTTCCTTAACTTTAAAATATCATAGAAAAATATCATGGAAAACAATCATAGACAATCTCATTTGACATATTATGACCTAAATTCTAAGATTAAAATCTTACTGAGTCTGGATTCCTTTTTTCATTATGAAATGTCCTTTATTCTCTTGGTAAGGTTCCTTATTTTTTATTTTTTTCTGGTGCTGGGGATTGAACCCAGGGTCTTGTGCAAGAGAGGAAAGCATTCTACCAACTGAGCTATATCCTCAGCCCCTTATTCTTAAAATTCTTTGAAATATAATGATGATTTCATTTTTGTTTTTCTTAGTGTTAGTGTGGTACATATTTTTTCATTGTCTTAAAGTACATTTCTTGTTTTGATTGTATTTTATCCAAGTTAACAATCTTTGTCATTTGATTTGGGTTTATACCATTTATATTTAAGTAATCCTTTTGTTGTTGATGGATTTGAATCTTGGTCTGGGGAGGTAACTCTGGTGGAGCACTTGCCTTTGCAAGGAAAGGGCCTGGGTTCAATGCCCAGAATCACAAAAAAAAGTGAAATAAATAAATATTCTATCTTGCTGTTTATTTTCTATTTACCCATTCATTCCTTTCCCTTTTCTTTGATCGTTATTTTTCAGTGATTCCATTTTTATCTACTTTGCTTATTAGGTATAACTAGTTTTTTTTTTCTTCTAAGTGTTGCTTTTGGCCTTGTTTTCTTTTAAATATTTTTAAAAAATATTTATTTATTTGCTTTAGTTGTACACAATGCATTTATTTTTACATGGTGCTGAGGATTGAACCCGGGTCGCGCACGTGCTAGACGAGCACTCTACCGGTGAGCCAGTCCAATTACTTTTTAGTTGTAGGTGGACACAATATCTTTGTTTTATTTATGTGGTGCTGAGAATCAAACCCAAGGCCTCACACATATGAGATGAGCACTCTACTGCTGAGCCATAGCCCCAGCACCCTGGCCTTATATTTGTTAAGAACACACTTATGATAGTGTGTTTTATGACATTTCTCTTGACCTAAAGTGTATAATTCTTACAATTTTCTACCCATGTGTTTTATAATCCCCCAATATATTGTTTTTATTTTTGCTTAAAACAGTTATTTTTCAAGGGGTTTGAAACAAATAAGTAGTAGTATGATGTATGTCATATCTACTTGGTACTTTTTTGTGTGTAGATTCAGGTTTCCATCTGATTTCATTTTCTTTCTATCTAAAGGATTTCCTTTTACATTTCTTGTGGTGCTGGTAATGAATATTTTCAACTTTGTATGTCTGAAAGTGTCTTTCTTTGGCCTTTGTGAAAGACATGTTTACCATAGAATTCTAGTTTGACATTTTGTTCTGCCCATACTTAACAGATGGTACTTTATTGTCTTTTAGCTTTCATTTTTTTTCCCCCTACATGGAGCTGTGATTCTTACCTTTCTTCCTCTGTACGTAATGTATTTCTCTCTCTCTCTCTCTCTTTTTTTTTTTTAGGATTTTTTTTATCATCAGGTTTTAGCAATTATTTTTTGGTGTTTCTTGGCATCATGTTCTTGATATTTCTTTAGCTTTGTTTTCTTTGAGGAGCTTGGATTAATAGGCTTATAGTTTTCCTCAAATTTTTTATCTTTATCAGACATTTTTGTCTGTTTTCCCTTTTCTACCCTCTTCAGATGCCTTGATGATATATGTTTTATATGAAGTGCCACAGCTCACTAATACTCTAATTGTTAGTTTTTTAAATATCTATTTCATTTTATATAGTTTTGTCTTTATGTTCACCAGTCTTTTTTTTTTTTTTTTTGTGGTACCGGGGATTGAACTCAGGGGCACTTGACCACTGGGCCACATCCCCAGCCCTTTTTTGTGTTTTTATTAGAGACAGGGTCTCACTGAGTTGCTAAGTGCCTCGCCATTGCTGAGGCTGGCTTTGAACTCGCGATCCTCCTGCCTCAGCCTCCCAAAGTGCTGGGATTACAGGCGTGCGCCACCGCGCCCGGCTTGTTCACCAGTCTTTTTCTGTGTTATTTAATCTGCTTTTTACACATCCTGTGTTTTTCTTTTCAGGTGTGTATTTTCATCTCTAGAGATTGGATTTGTGTCTTTTTTTATATGTCCTGTGCTGCTTTGCATGTTTACATTTTTCTTTATCTTCTTTAATATATGGATAGACTGTATAAATAATACCTACTTTTTAGTATGGGAGTAGGAAAGACAGTGGAATGAGATGGACATCATTCATTATTACCCTAAGTACATGTATGAAAACACACACACAGAGACACACACACACACACATAATACCTAGTTTGTTGTCTTTGTCTACTAATTGTTATCAGTTCTCATATCTGGGTCAATTTCTGATTTTTTCTTCCTGTTACTTTTGGGTTATGTGTTCTTGCTAATCTTGGTCTGCTTGAGGATTTTTAAAATTGTTTTTTAAATCTCACAAACTTTACATTTTTTGGGGTGCTGAGTTATTTTACATTCCTTTAAGTATTTATAATATTTCTTCTGGGACAAAGTTAAGTTCCTTAGAAACCACTTGATCTTTTTTAGACCTGATAGAGTTAGGTGTGACTAGAGCATCCTTTTGTCTAGGGCTTATTTGGCCCCACTACTGAGGCAATAACTCTCCTCAAGTATTCCACTTGATGCCTGTGTATTGGGAGGTATTCCACTTGATGCCTGTGTATTGGGAGGTACTCCCACTCATAGAAACAAACTATTCCCAGCCTGTGCAACCTCTGGAAATTGTTTTTCTTTCCTTCCAGTGGTTTTTCCTCAGGTTTTGGGTAGAGTCTTCTCACACATTTACAGGCCACTATTCAGGCAAAGATTCAGCGGCCCCTTCTGGATTTCTCCAGAGCTTTCTCTGTACATTTACCTCCTCACCACAAATTCTAGCTACACTGGCCTCCCTGAACAGTGATTTTTTTTTTTTTTTTTTTTTTTTTAACTTTGTGAGACTTCCAGATTTTGCTTGTGATCTTCCTTTTTGTACAGCAGCCTAGAGATCTCCAAGTCAGCGTTGTTGCAATTACAGGACTCAACTTGTTTGTTTCCCTTCTCTTAGGGATTGCTATTCTATGCTGCATGATCAATGTCTAAAAACTGTGGCTTCATTTCTTTTGTATGATTTTTCTAGTTGTTTGAGACGGGAGGAAAAAAATCTGATGAATGTTACTCTGTCATGTTTGGAATTAGAAGTGTCAGGCTTATTCAAGTCAGAGAACACTATTGCCACTTGGAAAGTGATAGACACATAGCATTATTTAGTATATACTATCTAATCGAATGCTCAATTTTGACTTTAAATTGCTTTTCAGTAAGGCGTATTGTTTGGAGCTATTTTTATATGCTTTTGAAACTTGTTCTTTTATGAGTTACAACCCTAAATATCTTCAACACAGTTGTAGTATGTATTTTCTTTCCAAAATTTGAGTATGTGAGAAGTCAAGGGAGGGGTTAAAAATGCAAGATAGATGTGAAGTAGTTGCCTACTCTTTGTGAGTGAAAATTAGGAGGGGTGGTAGCTGTATTTCTCACAAGCAAATTAGAAATCAGGAAATCACAAAGAATGATAGCCTATCTCTGCTTCTTTTCCTTAATTGGTTTCTGATCTCATGGTTTGGAAATAACTGCCTAACTGATCTATACATTGAACAAGTTTTATTTTAATGAATATTAAAAAAATATTAAAAACTGGTTGCCCAAATTGTAGCATCTGAATAGATCCATTCCTCTGGGTATGTTGTCAGTGTCTGTAAGGATAAGTAAATGAAATCTGATGAAGGTATTTTAAATCATAGAAAGATTAACTGAAGGGTAAGAAAATTCAGCTTGATGATATTAGATTAGGTCATTGTCTGTTTAAACTTGTAAGTTCTTAGCAATATATCTACTAACCAGAGGAATGTTGATTCTCTTGAATATTTTCATTCAAGAGTGAATGGAATATCAAGAGTGAAGATAAATATCTTTGCTTTCTTTAAGTTCTGTAAATAACTAGTAATGACATTCATATTATGCATGGATTTTCAAATTACCTATTCTTTATATATTGCTTTCTCTTTAGTGTTGCCCTGGAAACTGTCCACCTTGTGATCAAAACTGTGGACGGACTTTAGGATGTAGAAACCATAAGTGTCCATCTGTCTGCCACAGAGGTAAAATTAAACAATAGCTATAATTATAATGTTTGTGTTTACTTAGTGCTGTAAGTTGATAGCGTTCATATTCACGATCTTATTTGGTCCTCCTAACAACCTTGAGAATTACATAGGAAAGGACTGTAGCCAGTATGCCTATTTATGAACAATGTGATTGGAGCTAAAGGGGGTTCAGAGACTTATTCAGGGAAACATCTAGTATAGAAATATAGCCAAGATTTGAACTCAAGACTTATGAATGTAAAAATTTTGTTCTTTCTGTAAAACTGTTTTTTTTTCCCCCTTTCTTAACCTTCCCCACACATTAAAAAAAAATTTTTTTTTTTTTTAGTTGTTGATAGACTTTTATTCTTATTTATTTATATGCGGTGCTGAGAATTGAACCCACACATGCCAGGCAAGTGTGCTACCGCTGAGCCTCAGCCCCAGCCCAGCCCCAGCCCCGACACATTTTTTTTTTTTAAATTAGTTGTTTCAGACTTTTTGGTTTGCTCCTGGATTTTATGAATTTATATGAAATTAAATCTAGTAAGGGATTGGCCAGTTCTCAAATATTTTAGTTTGAGGACCCCTTTATTCTTTTTGGGACCCTAAGGAACTTTTGTTAATGTGGGTTTTGTCCATTTGCATTTATTGTATTTGAAGTTAAAATAAAATGTAATACTATCTACTATTTTAAAATAGCAATAATAAACCTATTAGTAGATATAATGTTTTTGTGAAAAATAACTATTTTCTGAATAAATAGTGAGAATGCTATTCTTTTACATTCTTGCAAATATCCTGAATGTCTTGCTTAATAGAGGGCAACTGTATTTACATAATCTGTTTCTGCATTTAATCTTTTGTGAAATGGCTTGTTGCTAGCTTTTGGACAACTCTGCTCTGTGCATGTGAGACCTTGCAGATTCCCTGAATGGATCTCAGGGGTCCTTAGAGTATTGTGGGAATTGTGTCCTAAGTTATTATAATGACATTTTTGAGCACCCATTAAATATCAGGTATTGGGATTATATGGGTAAACAAAATTGACAAAATCTCTGTGCCTATGGAACTTAACTTTTTTGACTCTTCCCTTCTAGGTCAAATTCAGTTAATATAGCTATTACACATAATAGACACGTATTAAAAGGAAATCAGAGTAAAACTAAAATTACGATAGTGGGAATGGTGCATACTCTTTTATATTTACATTTACAAGTATGTTACTGTTTATACTCTGTCAAAGAGAGTACTGTGAAAAGATGACATTTGACCTGACAGAAGTAAGGGCTCAAGCCATATGGAAATGGAAGTTGGGTAGTGTTCCAGGTCAAAAAGCAGTGATTACAGAGTAAATGCTCAAAGGGACATATGGCAGGACATAAAGTCAAACAGATCATGGGTTAAAGGACTGCTAGAAAGAGGAGAATATGAATAGGACTGTATAGACCATTGTGAAAACACTGGCCATATAAGCTTGACTAGGTCTGTGACCATTGTAGAGTTGAGTCAGTAGTTTAAAATTTTCTCATCAGGAAAACACCAGGCCTACTTGATTTTTATACATTATTTTAACAAATTGACATTTATTATGTATGTAAGTTCAATTTCCTCATTAGCTGTTTGAAAGTATGTTAAGAAAAGAAAAAAGAAACAACAACAACAACCTACACACCCAACTCATTATTTTATCTTATAAGGAAAGTAAGAAAAACTTACATGCCAACTTGACAAAAATATTAATGTTTAATCTGTCATAACCAAGTTGGGCTTATTTCAATAATGTATGGCTGGTTTAACATTAGTAAATCTAATAACATGATTTACTATATTAACTCATCTAGGTAAATGTCTAGAATATGGTTGATAAAATCTAACATCCATATATGACAAAATTTTAAATAGAAATAGAGAAGAATATCCTTAACTTGATGGGGTATCTGTAGAAAGTCTAGAATAAATATCTTACTTAGCAGAGTGGTGTTGAACACATTTCTCCTCCTCCTCACATTTTGAAACAAATCCCATAAATATTTCAGTAATCATCTCTAAAAAATGGATTCTTAACTTTTGTCATTAACATATTTCTTCATGTTGCCAAATATCTGGTATATCATAAGTATCTTCATTTTTTAACTCAGTTTGTATGATTGTAAAATCAACATGTTGCTATTCATCTTCTTTTTTTTTTCTTTTTTTCCCCTAGTGGCTTCTTCGTTGAAGAAATTAGGTTGCTTTATTTGATTTCTCATTCTAGATGTTACATATTGCATGTTTCTCTGTCCTCTACATTTCTTATAAATTGTTAGTTGGATCTAGAAGTTTGATCATGGGTTCAGGTTCTTGGCAGAGTGCTTATTTTTTTAAGAAGATGTTTATTTAAAAAATTTTGGAGGCTACTGTTGTACACTTTAACCATTTAATTCACATAAGATGTAGAATCATTTTATAATATTTGTCATCATTCTAGACATCTCATGATCAAAATTATACTGTAACTCAGGGAGAGGATGTTAATTGCATATTTGAATGGTGAATATAAGAAAACTTGATTTATATTTCTCTAAAGTTAAAGGTCATCTGTTTATAATTCCTCAACTATAGAACTCTTGCCGATTTTGATTGTTGACCCTCTGGACTGCAGTTTCTTTGTATGCTGCTTTTTAATTTTGAAAATATAATTTTGAAACTTTTAATTAGCATTTGTTATGCTATACAGGTATCATATATAAATTCTTTTAGTCAGTAGGAAGACTATATAGGGAAATTATTCCTTATTGTTTTTAAGACTTAATTTTTAAAAAGTGATGCTGTAGTTTTAGAGTGGCAAAAAGGTTGTTTGATTTTTAATAATGGATGAAAAATTATCATTAAGTCCAGATATTGATTTCAAATGCTGAATGAGAATAGACAAGTAGTCACTGTTAGCTTGAAAAATATAGCACCTATTAGAGAAATGCAAATCAAAACCACTCTAAGATTTCATCTCACACCAGTCAGAATGGCAGCTATTAAGAACACAAAAAACAATAAATGTTGGAGAGGATGTGGGGAAAAAGGCACACTCATACATTGCTGGTGGGACTGCAAAATGGTGCAGCCAATATGGAAAGCAGTATGGAGATTCCTTGGAAAACTGGGAATGGAACCACCTTATGACCCAGCTATCCCACTCCTGGGTCTATACCCAAAGGACTTAAAATCAGCATACTACAGGGACACAGCCACATCAATGTATATAGCAGCACAATTCACAATAGCTAAACTGTGGAACCAGCCTAGATGCCCTTCAGTAGATGAATGGATAAAGAAAATGTGGTATATATACACAATGGAGTATTACTAGAAAAGGGAATAAAATCATGGCATTTGTAGGTAGATGGATGAAGTTGGAGAATATAATGCTAAGTGAAATTAGTCAATCTCAAAAGTTCAAATGCTAAATGTTTTCCCTGATATAAGGAGGCCGATTCACAGTGGTGTTGGGACAGGGAGCATAGGAGGATTACAGGAACACTAGAAAGGCCAATGGGGAGGGAGGGGAAGGGAGGGAGCAGAAGGGTTAAAAAAAAAAAAAATGGTAGAATGAGATGGATATCATTACCCTAAGTGCATGTATGAAGACATGAATAGTGTGAATATACTTTGTATACAACCAGAGATATATAAAAATGTGCTCTATAAGTGTAATATGAATTGTAATGCATTCTGCTGTCATATGTAACAACTTAGTATAAAAGCAAGAAAAAAAGAAAAATGTAGCACCTAATCATTTTTTAGAAAAAAATCAAAACTTGATTATGTGTGTCAGGATGACTTTTATGTTACCAAGATTTCACTGGATTATACTTATCAAAGCACTGAAGTATAAATTAATAATTTGTACAATAAATGTTATGTTTTTCTTTCTCACTTTCTCATTATTGGAATCAAAATTCTTAATTCATAGCTCATATTTGTTTTAGGGAATTTTTTTTTTTTTTTTTTTTTTTTTTTTAACATTTAAAGGTATTAAACCAAGCTATTCTCTGTCATTAGTCTGTCTCTTATCAGGTTAGTTGCTGAGCAATATTTTACTTATTCCTGACACTTAGCAGTTTAAGATTTTCACTCTTTAAAGACTCTCATTCCTTCTTATTATTTCATTTCTAATGGATTTCCTTACTGGGAAGACTAGAGTGGGAAGAAAGTCCTTAAGATGATGTCAGAGCCTCAGTGGGAGTTTGAAAAGGTTTCTTTCATTTTCTTTTTGTATATTTCTACCAACTCACAACAAACTCAGTACTACTTTAAAAAAATTTTTTTTTAGTTGTAGATGGACAGAATACCTTTATTTTATTCTTTATTTTATTTATTTTTGTGTGGTGCTGAGGATTGAACCCAGTACCTCATGTATACTAGGCAAGTGCTTTGCCATTGAGCTATAGCCCCAGCCCTCAATAGTGCTTTTTGAAATGTTTAGAAGAGAAGCATATGGAATCAGAACCTAAAATGAGGGTTTAGAATTTAGTCTTTCACAAAGCACAAATAATTGACTTTGCTTGTTAAACAACATCAGGTCATGAGAGAGAAGTTATTTTCTTATTGGGCAATTTATCTAAAAATAGCATACTTGAATAGAAGTATGTATGTAAATAGGCCAAAAAGATTATTGTTAGTGTTAGATTTTTCAGAGATTTGAAAGCCATTTTTGGTTGTTATAATTTTTGACTATTATGTTAAATTTGTTATTTAAAATAGAATTTTTAGAAAATTTTAAAACTTCTAAAGCTTTATTGAAGTACCAGTATATACATAGAAAAGTATACAAATCATAGAAGCATAGCTTGATGAAGTTTTATAAGCTGAACATAACCATATAATCAGAATTCATATCATTAAGCAGAACATTACTGGCATTTCCAAAACCTCCTTAAATCCTTCATAACCATTATTCTGCTTTTGAACAGTAAAAATTAGCTTTTCCTGTTTACTTTATGTAAATGGAATCATATACTATACTACATTACTGTTTGTATATGGCTTCTTTTGCTTAATGTTATCTGTTAATTACATTCATATTGCTGCCGTTTATTTCCTTGTTATTGTAGGCTATCCCATTGTGCAAATGTGTTAAATTTATTGATTCTACCACTGATTGGAATTTGGATGATTAAAGTCACTTCTTTTTAAATGTAAGACTTTGTTTATTTTATTTTTGGTCAGGCAGTTGCTATCCATGCCCAGAAACTGTAGATGTGAAGTGTAATTGTGGTAATGCAAAAGTGACAGTACCTTGTGGCCGAGAACGAACCACAAGGCCACCCAAATGCAAAGAGATATGCAGGTTGGTATAAAACTTTGCACAAACTTACATATGGTATTTTATAATTTAAATTCATATTGATTTTTAATATTGCTAGTAATTGAATATAATTTTTCTTTGATATTTAAAAATTTTTTCATAGTGTGTTCATTCTATATGGAATCAGAAGATATATAGATAGTCAGTTGCACTTTAGATGTAATTGTTCAATGGTCAAAAGTAACTTAATTTGTATTTTGTGATTTAGTCGACCACCAACATGCCATCATACAAGTCGAGAAAAACATCGTTGTCATTTTGGTCCTTGTCCACCATGTCATCAACCTTGCCAAAAAGTTTTGGAGAAATGTGGTCACTTGTGTCCTGCTTCATGTCATGATCAAGCATTAATAAAGCAGACAGGCAGGGTAAGAACAGTATTATTAAAGAGATGATGCATTGCTGTGGATCATATTTTCTGGATTTTTACGTAGTTATTTAACAAAAAATGATGAAGTGCTTTTTAGGTAATAAGCACTGTGCTAGGAGCTGGGGTACAGGAAAATGAGAGTTGTTTTTTTGTCTTATGAAGCTTATATTATAAGGGTTGGGCATGTAGCTCATTGGTACTTCCCTAGCATGTTACATAACTGAGTTAATTTCCCAACACTGCAAAAAAATAAAAATAAAACTCAAAAACTCTTAGAATAGGAAATCAAATAAACAATGTTTGCAAATATAGTGTGATAGTTATGTAAAACCATGAATATAGATGAATTTTCTAGTATTCCTTCATATATTGTGGTTTAGGGTTATAGATATCCTTTAGTTTCCTTAGCAATTTGTTCACTTAATTTGGTCTTTATTGAGCTTTTAGGTGATGAGGAACAACAGTGAATAAATAATGGAGGTTACAGTGAACTGATGAATGGTAGAGTTTACAGTTGTGTTTCATTCTCTTTTTGGCTTATGAGAGATAAAGAAGGCTACACTGCCTTTGTTCTACAAAACTGGAGTCAGCCTCAGTATTTAATGTTGAATTGTGTGGAAGGGAACAATCTGAGAATACAAATGGAATAAAATATTTTAATAAGCATAATTTTTTTATCACTTGAAAAATTTTCATTCTGCTTGAGCAGAGGATATATGAGAGCTATTTTCTTTGATTCTTACAAGAGTCTCATGGTTTAATATTTTTGTCTTTAAATTGTCATGTGTTTTACTCATAGCACCAGCCTTCGGGTCCTTGGGAGCAGCCTTCTGAGCCAGCATTTATTCAGACTGCATTACCTTGTCCTCCATGTCAAGTTCCTATTCCTATGTAAGTATTAGAATTTTAACCTTTTTGTTATTGTTGTTGCTTTTGTTTTTGTTATTTTAATTTTTTAACATAGTCTGACACTATCTTAAGTCAAGCTCTCCCCTTTGTCTTAGTTCATTTCATCTTTATTTCAGGTTTGGCCTGTAAACTAGTTTCTGTGTTTATCTTCATTCTTTTTTAATTGTATTTGCCCTCCTGCTTATAAATCTTCTATGGATATCTACTTTTGAGTTTTCTCCCCAAGTTTAATGTCTTTCAGCTTTCCATAGCAACCTGTGCTTACAGTTAATTAAAGCACATATAAGAGAGTACTGTTTGCTACTTTTCCTGATGATTCCCATGTTAGGGTACAAGCACCTTGAGGGTAGAGGAAAGCCAGGTTTTTAGATGGCAGACTTGAAAGAATGTTCAAGGAAACATTGGAAATTAAAGGAAGTGGTTTACTGGATGGATCAAGGGATGACTGTGTTTGAGCTCTAAGGAGTTGAACCCGAGGGAATAGGCAATCCTGGAATGTTTCATATTTTAAGCAGAGGATATGGATTATAGGGGAAAAGAAGCACAGAATTCTGGAAAGCAACATAAAATTAGAAAAGGGGCTGTAGTCTACAACTAGAGTTCCAAATCTAACATTAGTATGTGTTGCCTATTGGTCTTTTAAAGAAAATATTCT
Organism: Tamias sibiricus; assembly: GCA_025594165.1. NCBI lineage: Eukaryota > Metazoa > Chordata > Mammalia > Rodentia > Sciuridae > Tamias > Tamias sibiricus. The sequence continues at coordinate 41,243,835 of CM046665.1, read as the reverse complement.
TATATATTTTTAAAAATCATTCTCATTTTTCCTCCCACTGGGTTATTGCATATAATCCTTTTTACATGTTACTGGATTCAGTTTGCTAATATTTTGTTGAGAATTTTTTCACTTGAATTTATTCATGTGGAATATTAGTTTGCAGTTCTCTTGTGATATCTTTCTTTGGTTTTAGTATCAGAGGAATACTAAACTCGTTGAATGAGTAGGGAGGTATCCCTTCTTAAGGAGTAGTGTGAATTCTTCTTTAAACTGGTAAAATTCACTGGTAAAGCCATCTGGTCCTGGGCTTTTCTCTTGGTAAGTGTTTGATTACTAATAGTTTTGCCTTTTCCAGAACATCATATACAGTAGTTGAAATCCTATATTATATAGTATTTCCAGACTGACTCCTTTCATTTAGCAGTGTGCATTTATGGTTCCTTCATGTCTTCTCATGACTTGATAGCTCATTTCCTTTTTATCACTGAATAATATTTCATATCTGGATGTCTTGTAGTTTGCTTATCCATTTGTCTATTGAAGGAGATTTTGGTTGCTTTCAAGTTTTTTGAACTAAGAATAAAGCTGCTATAAACATTTACATGCAGATTATGTTTTTGTGTGAATGTGTTTCCAGCTCATTTGGGTAAGTAGTACACCTAAGTAAGTGTAAGTAAATCAGTACACCTTAGTAGGTGTACAACTGCTGGATCATATAGCAAGCTTATATTTAGCTTTGTACAAAGCTTTCAAATTGTCTACCAACATAAATATACCAGTTTTCATTCTCACCAGCAATGAATGGAGCTCCTATTGTTCTGTATCCTTCACAACATACATATTGCTAGGGGTTTGAATTTTAGCCATTCCAATGGGTGTATAATGGCATTTCATTTTAATTTTCAGTTCCTCAGTGGCATACATTGTGGAGCTTCTTCATACACTATTTGCCATTTTGTAGATCTTTTGATATCTATTCTTTGTTCAGATCATTTGCCCATTTTTTTACTTGGGTTGTTTGCTTTCTTAACTCAGAGCGCTCGCCTAGCACGTGTGCGGCCCGGGTTCGATCCTCAGCACCACGTAAATAAACACATTGTGTACAATGGAAGCAAATAAATAAATTAAAAAAAAAAAAAGAGTTCTTGGTATATTTTGGACATAAATCCATAAATCCTTTACTGGGTGTATGTTTTCCAAATAGTTTCTCCCAGTCTGTGGTTTGTCTTTCATTTTCCAAAGTGTTCTTTGCAGAGCAGAAGGTTTTCATGTAATAAAATCCACCTTACCCATTTTTGTTTTTTTCCATGGATCATACTTTTGGTGATGTATCTGAAGAGTCATCACAAAACCCAAGGTCACCCAGATCTTATTTTAATTAGTTTGGCCATTTTACATTTAGGTCTGTGATATATTTTGAGTTATTAACTATTTCGAAAGGTACAAGGTATGTCTAGATTTTTTTGCAAGAGGACATTCATTTTTTCTAGCATCAATCGTTTGTTGATGAGAATATCCTTTCTCCTGTTGTTTGCCATTGGTTTTTAAAAAATACAATCTATTTTTTAATTTCTTCTTCTTTTTAAAAATATTTATTTGTTTTAGTCGTACACAATGCCTTTTTATTTTTATGCGGTGCTGAGGATTGAACCTGGGTCACACACGTGCTAGGCGAGCACTCTACCACTAAGTTTTGTTTTTAAATATACAGGGCAGTAGAGTGTATTTTGTTTTGTTTTCTTTTTGTTGTTGTTGTTGGTACGGGGATTGAACCCAGGGACGCGCAAACACTGGGGCACATCCCCAGCCCTTTTTTGTATTTTTATTAGAGACTGGGTCTCACTGAGTTGCTTACAGCCTTGCTGTTACTGAGGCTGGCTTTGAATTCACGATCCTCCTGCCTCAGCCTCCCAAGCAGCTGGGATTGCATGGTATGCCACTGTACCCAGCCCAGTAGAGTGTATTTTGACATATTATACATACAAGAAGTATAACTTCCCATTCTTGTAGTTCTACATAATGTGGAGTTACGCTGATCGTGTATTATATATGAACATAGGAAAGTTATGTCCAATTCATTCTACCGTCTTTCTTATTCTTATCCTCTCTCTCTTCCCTTTATTCCCCTTTATCTAATCCAGTGCCATTGCTCTTTTGTCAAAAGATCAATTAACTGCAATTGTGTGGGTCTGTTTCTGGTCTCCCTATTCTCTGACATTGATTTTTCTGTTCTTTCATCAATATATGCTGTCTTGATCACTGTAGCTTTGTAGAGAGTTTTAAATTCAGTGTCAGGTTCTGATTTTGTTCTTCAGAGTTGTGTTGGCTGTTTTGGGTCTGTTGTCTTTCCATACAGACTTTAGAATTGGTTTGTTGATATTCACAAAATAACTTGCTGGGATTTTGATTGGAATTGTGTCAAATCTACTTGAAATTGGAAATAATGACATCTTAATAATATTGAGCCTTCCTATCCACAAACATGAAATTTTTGTCTTTTATTTAAATCTTTTATTTCCTCAGCCTTTTGTAGTTTTTCTTGTATTTGTGTTTTACACACACACACACACACACACACACACACGTAGATTTATACATACTTTGTTTTTTTGTATGTGTCAGTATTGTAATTTTAATTTAAATTCAAATTGCTCATTTCTGACATATAGGAAAGACTTGGTCTCTGTGTGTTAACTTTATATCCTGTAAGTTTACACAGTGACTTATCATTTCTGTATGTGTTTATGTTTTATTCTGAATAAAACAGTGGAGTTCATATCTTTGATTTAGAAAATGCTTTCTGAAGAATTTATAATGTTTTCATTTCATTTTATTTTTTCCTTGTAGGGAATGTCTTGGGAAGCATGAGGTGAGTTATAGCCATAATTTTTAAGTAAAGCTCGTAATCTATACCTGTTCTATACTAGAGTTATTAGAAATAACAGAGTCAAAATATTCTGTTTTCCTTGGCATAAAGAGTGCAAGCCTTTGTCTACTATTTACAAAATATTTAGTGCTTTCATTTGAGAATTTGTCTGTATATATGTACTCATTATAGATTCATTATATTGAATTTCCATAGGAATAGAATATTTTGCTTCTTGGCAACTGTCTTTTGGGGAATTTTTTTTTGATAGGTCATTTTGATTTTGATAGCAAATATTATTAATGAAAACATTTTAGATTTTTGTGAAAGTTCTCAAGAAAGCAAAGTTATTTTGGAAACATGGGTCCAGATGGTTTTGTGTGTATGTGTGTATATTATATTAATTTCATTTTTATTTGTTTAGGTGAGTCCACTACCATGCCATGCTGTTGGACCCTACTCTTGTAAGAGAGTTTGTGGACGAATCTTAGCTTGTCGGAATCATACCTGTATGAAAGAATGCCACAAAGTAACTGAAGTCGATGGCTGCAGTGACAAAGAGAAGGTAGTATCTTTAGGTTGAGTGTATATTTGCCTACCATATGCTTGAAACATTCTTTATAGCAATTATACCATAAATATTGTTTCATTTTGCTGTAGCTTCTTTCATCTTTATTGTCCTCATCCCTTCTCCTTCCTTTCTTTTCCTAAGACATCTGACTTTTTAACAACTTGATGTATATTGCTCTTCATGTTTAAGCTGCCTCAGAAAAATGTGCCTTTTAATGTGAAACTCTTCATATACAGGTTATGATTTTATGATAAAAATACAGAATCTGTATGTCTTTTTAGTAGGTAGCAGTATCATCTCCACTCCTGTGCATATGTGTAAGTTTAATTTAGCACATTTACTCTCAAGATATTTTTCAAACCTGACACATGATAGATGATGTTCACGATTTTAATAAATTCCAATTTTTTGTTGGAATGTAAATAGATGTGTGGTATACATGCGTGTATAATTTATTAAAGGCATTTCACAAGCACTTGAACTTACCAATTCAGATATCTCTAAAAGTTGCCATTTTACAAGGAAAAACAAATATAACTAATCAGATTTTAAATTAGAGCCCTTATTTATTTATTTATTTATTTACTGTGGTACTAGGGATTGAACTTGGGGGCACTTGACCACTGAGCCTTATCCCCAGCCCTATTTTGTATTTTATTTAGAGACAGGGTCTCACTGAGTTGTTTAGTGCCTTGCTTTTTGCTGAGGCTGGCTTTGAACTCGCAATCCACTGGGATTACAGCCGTGTGCCACTGTGCCTGCCTTTAGAAACTTTATTTTAAAAATAATGTTTTTCTCTAGACTTTCGCCATGTAGGGACTCATAATAATATTGGTTAGTATCTTATGAAGAATAAGCCAATAATTTTAAACCTCACTGTATTATTATGAAGTAACATTAAGTTTACAGATATTTTGAGTTATGTTATTGAAGATTTTACTTATGTTCTTAGAGGTTCTTAAATGCATTACAACATACTCATAGTATAATTCTTATTCATGTGCACATGTGTAAATATATTGCTTACAATTTCTTTATTTTCTTCTTCATCAATACATGCCTTTGTCCTTAAGAAAAATGTACCTATGATAAAATGAAAAAGATTGGAGTACTGGGGATATAGCTCAGTTGATGGAGTGCTTGCCTTGAATGTACAAGGCCCTGGGTTCAATCCCCAGCACCACAAAAATAAATAAGTAAATAAACAAACAAATAAATAAATAATTGTATTGTGTCTACCTACAACTAAAAAAGATATTATAAAAAAAAAATATTACAAAATAAATTAGCAAATGCTGATAATGACTCAAAGTTAGGGGGTAGGTGCTTTATAGTTTTCCTTCTCCAGATTTCCAGAACATGAAATGAAAAAACTAACTTTCAAAGCTAATATTACCATTAGGGAATTATTGTGGATTGTTTAAGTATTACTTCCTTGGTTTTTATTTCAGTATTACCTCAGTTTTTCTTTTTTAGTGAGCCACATATGATATTTGACAACTGGTCTTGTGGTATTTGCTAATTAAGATAGTCTTTCCTAGAAGATGGAACCAATATTGGAAGTAATACAGGAAGATAGTTTAGGAAGTATAGATTTTTAGTGATTCTTTTTTGTTTCCTTCATAGCTGGAAGGAGCTCATAATTCTTATTTTGTAGATAGGGACACTGAAACTTAATATATAGTGTCAATAGTTTATGGGCATTAAACAGGAGAGTAGCAAACCAGTTATCGATATCCCTGATTTCTTAACTCCTAGCCTGATATACTCTTCTCATGTTCTTTAAATAGAAGATTATTGGAGGTATGTTAGCCAAGAAGAGCAAATAAAATAGACTGTGTTAATTTTGGTTATGTTTGTATATATTGTGGCTCATTGTCTATCCTTTCCTCACTCTTTCTCACTTCAAAAAGTCTTATTACTGGGGGCTGGGGTTGTGGCTCAGCGGCAGAGCGCTCGCCTCGCACGTGCGCGGCCCGGGTTCGATCCTCAGCACCACGTAAACATAAATGCATTGCATTGTGTACAACTAAAGTAAATAAATAAATATTTTTTAAAATAAAAAGAACACAAAAAAACAAAAAAAAAAGTCTTATTACCATTTTTACATGTTTTCACATCATTTTTATCCTGTTGCTTAGGAATCATGCTTGACTCCTGTCTTATCTTCATTGCAGACTCTATTAGATTTATCTTCAAAATAGAATGACCATTTTTCTCATTACCTCTAGTTAGAACTAACATCTTCATCATAACCACCTTTACCTCTTACTTCTGTTTCCATATTCTCTTCCCAATTTCTGCTCATATTTTTATTTTACTACATCAGCCAGATTTATCTTTTTAAAAATGTATATCAGGTAACATTTCTCTGTTCACAACCCTTGGGAAGCTTTCAGTCACTCTCAGATTAAAATTCAAAAGGTCTTACAATGGCCCAGGAGGTTTTGATCTGGTCTAACTCCTTACTGCCTTTCTTGGCTCTCATCTTGCTATTTCTTGAACATTCCAAGTTTGTTCTTACTTCAGAGCTTTATTTATTCCTTTTCTCTGGAATTCTACATACTCTGCTTATCTTCCTTATTTAGCTCAGTTTCTACTTCAATGTGAACTTTATTGGACAGGTTGCATTCTTGTTACAACCATCACTGTTTTATTGTGCTTTAAATGCTGAATAAGTAGTTGTAGAATGAGTGGATGTACTTTTTAATAATTTAAAAATAGAAATTATTTGTAGAAGGATATTTTTATAATTTGAAACACTTTTTCTTTTCAATCCTGAATTCCAAAACTAGATTGGAATTTTATTTTTATAATCATGGCCATACTTATGAATGATAATAGAAATGCCTAGTCTTAAAGACTTAGTATCCATGTCTGTAGCTCTCTGACTTATTTTATCTCAAGTATAACATTTGAAAATAAATATCCTGCAATTAAAATCTTTTAGTATTTGATAAAATCTTATTATTACTAAATAATTTATATTTATGGTTATTTATATTATTAAATCACTGAGCATGAAGAGAAACCTTGTTAAATTACATACATTGAGGTACATTTATTTGAAAATGTAATTTAGTGTTATTTAATTGATATGTATTTTATGAATGCAATTGAACTTTAGTTCATTGATATGCATTTTATTACTATGTTAACAGTGTTTCAGTGATGATTGTGCTTTTGTGTAGGTGGGGGAATGAATTGGTAACATTTTACTCTAAATTTTTAGAAAGTAATTTGCATTTTATTAGAGATACTTAATGTAGTTGATGTTTTTTCAAAAAAGTTTTTTTTAGTTGTAGATGGACACAATATCTTTATTTATTTATTTTTAAGTGATGCTGAGTATTGAACCCAGTGCCTCACATGTGTGAAGTAGGTGCTCTACCACTGAGCTACAGCCTAGCCCCAATGTAGTTAATATTTTAAAGGTGATGTAGTTTGACTTAATAAGATTCATAGGCATAAAAATCTACATGAATAATGGTCACATTGACAGTCTCACTATTCTTCATCTTGAATTTTTTTAAGGTGAATGAGAGCATGTGCTATTTTATTAACTATATTTCTAATGGGTACAAAAATATTTCAATTAGATAGCTAACTTTTAAAACTTTATTATATAGAAATATTAGCTTCTGTTCTCAGGTGATGGATTTCCATGCAAATTTTCAGGCTGGCCCAGAATGCCTTCATTGTGAAGAAGGTTGCTCTAAATCACGGCCACCAGGTTGTCCTCATCCGTGTGTTTTGCCATGTCACCCAGGAGAATGTCCTCCTTGTGTTCAGATGCTTAGAATAAAATGTCACTGCAAGATCACAAGCCTATATGTGGAATGTAGGTAAGTGGACTGAAGATATATTCTTGTTTTACTCAAGTTGGTTGAATGGTATATTTTTATAATTCAGAACATTTTCTTTCAGAAATGTTCAGTTGTGTACCTTAAATTCTTTAGGCCTAGATTTTTCAGTAGAGACCTGGAAGAAAGAAATGCAGGTTACTTCACCTTCTAGATACCTCACTCTGAATTCAGCTAGGGAATTCTGCTTTATTCTGTTTGGAGATTTTGTATAAGATTTTGTTAGGAAAAAAGGTGTATCACTGCTATTTAAAAATATTGAGAAACACTCCTATAACAGATTGTATATGTGTTAAACTACAATTTTTAGGCATAATTTTAGGCATAATATTTTAGGCATAATTTTTGAATTATATGTTTAAAAAGTAGACCTTTGTTTATTACAAATGTTGTTGTTATAACATTTATCATACTAGGATGTGATTTGTATATTTTCCTTACTTAAAAAAATGGAAAATTTTCTTGTAGATTACGTGAAGGGAAAATTTTTCTATTTAATAATGATCTAACATAATTTACCTTAGACTCTATCAGCTCTATTTTCTACAAGTCTGTAAAGTTATCTTTTTGTTAATATATTTTACTTAAGTTAAATTTGGGACTGTAACTACTCCAGATTCTTTGTAGCATAATTACATTTTGAAAAATGCTATTAAGGTTGTCTGAAATTTTTGTCATATTCTGAACACATGCTCTGTTAAATCGTAAAAGCCAATTTTTACTTTTAAGTATTGAAATTATTTGTTGAAATTTTAAAAATAAAGCACAATTTTGGTTTTAGAAATTTTACGGGGAGTTAAGTCAATTTTGCATTAAGGAGGGATGCAGATGAAAAAAAGATTGAATAAGTAGTCTTAAAATCACATTCATTTTTAAAAATTGTATAACAGCTTTTTCCTCATAAAATTTTACTCACTGGTTTCAGCATCTGTTAATGATTATGGTATAAATTGGTTGTTAGTATGATAGTGCCAAATGTTAATTTTCTAGCTCCATTGTCTCTTCTACATTTATTAGTGGGCATTTTTTACTATAAGGAGTAGCTTTTCCTTTTCCTTCGTTTATTAATAGCATCATGGGCTAGTGGATTCTTATTACTATCATTTTGTATTTAAATTACTGACCCTCAAAGGTTCATGGGAACACCTTTAAACTAGTCCCCCTGTCCCTTTGACATTACATCAGTTTTTAATATTTTCTTACTTTTTGACACAATAAAAATGTCTCTCTCATGGGGTCAATTTTGGGAAACTGTATTTTCTTTTGGAAATCATCAGTTTCATCTAAGGTTTTCAAATTTATTTCAATAAAGGTTTTCAAAGAAGTTGTATATGATTTAAAATTATTTTCCATTTTATAACTTTTTTCTTTTGTCATTCTTAATTTGAATATTTCTCCTTTCTTCCTGATTCTTGAGTATTAGCTAGAATATATGTTTTGTTATTTTAAAAAACCCCAGGATTTGGGTGCTGGGGATTGAACCCAAGGCCTTGCAGACCAGGCAAGTACTCTTCCACTGAGCTACATCCTCAGCCCCCAGGATTTCATTAATTGATTGGATTGACTTATTTTATCTTTACCACTGTAATTTTTGCTTATATCATTAGTTTTTTCCTTTAAAAAAAAAAACTTTTCAGTTAGGAATTTTATTTATTTATTTTCGTGCTTTAAATTTTACTTTGAACATGTTTAATGGCTGTTGATTCTTCTCTGATCATTTTTTAATGTATTCCATATATTTATGTTATGTTCTAATTACATTATATTTGAGAGCCTTATATGTGGATTCATTTTTTTTCCTGTAGTAGATTTGCTTTATACTAAAGGTGTGATACTAAAATTCCATATGTTTAGTGTGTTTCTGTATCTCTGTGCAACTACTGTAGTTTTTACTTTATAAAAATGGTTGATCTTGTCTTATGTTGCATAGAATTCTTAACTAATAGGGCTTTTAGGATTAAAAAGTATCCCTCTTTGTCACACTTAATATTTTTTGGCTTGTGTTCTTTTTTGATGTCAGATTTGCAATTCCTTTTTTATTTAGAAATGGCAAGGTAAATCCTTTCACAGTTTTGAATATCTGTTATTTTTGGTAAGTTCTATAATTACTTTATGACTGCTATTCATTATAAGTTCTGTTGCTGTGTTTGTTATCTAGGTGATGTATTTTCTTTGTTCTTATTTTAAAACTTATTTAGGAAGGATCATGTTTTTGTCTTGTGATTGGTTACTTTTGTACTTACCTGATTGCAGTGTCCTTAACCTGTTTCTTTAGTCTTTTATTAACTGGTTTGCCAGCTTTTATCATTGGGTTCTTATTTAGGACCTGTATGACAATCAGTGAGATTATTCTACTTGCCTCTCTTCTTTTCCCTTATTCTCTCAATTTTTAGTTACATCTTCATTCTTTTTAGAACATATAGCATTTATATATTGTTCCACCCTCATACCCACCTTTGTTTCTGTTTTAGATCTGTAATTTTATATTTTCAATTTTAACCGTCAGGTTTTTTGCTTAAGTTTCCCTAATCCTCTCTTGGCTGAATGAAGTGCATTCTGTAGTAGATTTGTGGTATAGTATTCCTGAGTTCTTTCATGTTTAAGATTGTTTTCTTATTGGATTGATAATTTATGGATATAACGTCCTTAGTTTATACGTTCTTTTCTTGAAAATATTGGTTTGTGTTGCTTTCTTTATATTTTGCTTTTGACAAGTTTGATGCTAGTTTCACTTTCTCGTATAAGTTAGTTCAATTGATTTTTTTGCTTGACATCCCTGAGTTTAGTTTTTTCCCTACTTCTTCTTTTTTATCGTCTTTAATATCTAAGTTTTTACTAAGATATGAGTCAGAGTTAATAGTTTTGTGTAAATTTTCTAGGATACTTCTTGGACCTTTTTGCTATTTAGATTCAGTACTTCTGTTTTCTTGGATTATAGTTTCAAATACTAGTTTTGTTCCATTCATTTGTTTTTTCTTCTTTAGATATATCAATTGAATGTATGTTGGATCTTTTTCAGTTTTCCATTTCAACTACTTTTTTTCTTTGACACTTTTCTCATTTTTGTTTCTATGTACTGGGTTGTTTTTCCTTGTCACTTCAAGGATCCTTATTAAGTTTTTATTCAAATGTGTTTTTCTATATTCTTTCCTGTCTATCTTATAATTTAGGTTTTTTTTTCTGGTGTATTTTTATTGTTAAAAATTTCTTTCCTAGCTGGGCGCGGTGGCGCACGCCTGTAATCCCAGCACTTTGGGAGGCTGAGGCAGGAGGATTGCGAGTTCAAAGCCAGCCTCAGCAACAGCGAGGCACTTAGCAACTCAGTGAGACCCTGTCTCTAAATAAAATACAAAAAAGGTCTGGGGATGTGACCCAGTGGTCGAGTGCCCCTGAGTTCAATCCCCGGTACCACAAAAAAAAAAAAAAAAAAAAATTTCTTTCCTGAATTCATTTAAGCTTTGTTAATCTCTAATTTTTTTCCCTTTCCTATTTATGTTCTTAGGGTTTGATTTTCTAGTTGCTGTGTTACATGTCCTCAGGGTCACACTCAGATTAATCATTTGTTTGGAGGACTCAGGACTCAGCTTATAGTCGTATTCACATTGTACATTATTACAGCAAAAGAATACAAAGCACAGTTAGTAAAGACACTTGGGGCAAAGTCCAGGAGAGACCAGGCTCAAGCTTTCAACATCTCTTCCCAACATAATTGGGATATAGGCCTGCTAAGTTAACTCTTCTGCACAGGTAGTTTTCTATATCTTACAGTGCTGCTTTGAGATTTAATTCAGTTTGGAATATTGTGTTTCAGTTTTCTTTTTTTGAACTGATTGAATATCCTGTATCTGAAATACTAGGGACGAGAAGTGTTTCAGATTTTGGAGTTCTTAGACTTTACTGTTGAACATCCCCAATCCAGAAATTCAAAATGCTCCACTTGAATTTTCAGATTAGGAATACTCAATCTGTAATTAATTTTTGGTGGGTTGGTGGGGTACAAGGTGAGGTAGGAGAGATTTTTATCAGCTGAAAGGTTTTGATTATCATTTTCTGTTTTATTTCTTAAAGTACTTTTTTCTTCTTTTTTTGGCTACTGGGGATTGAGCGCAGGGGCACTCAAACACTGAGCCATATCCCTTATTTTGTATTTTATTTAGAGACAGGGTCTCTCACTGAGTCGCTTAGTGCCTTGCTCGCAATCCTCCTGTCTCAGCCTCCTGAGCCACTGGGATGCATCTGGCTCCTTTAGTAATTTTTTTTTTTTTGGTACCAGTGATTGAACTCAGAGGCACTCAGAGGCACTCGACCACTGGGCCACATCCCCAGCCCTTTTTGTATTTTTATTGGAGACAAGGTCTCACTGAGTTGCTAAGTGCCTTGCCATTGTTGAGGCTGGCTTTGAACTCGTGATCCTCCTGCCTCAGCCTCCCAAGTGCTGGGATTACAGGCGTGCACCACCACTACCACACCCGGCTTTAGTAATTTTTTGTAGATATAAATTACATGTCTTTATTTTTTATAGCTAAAGCTATCCTGATCTTGGGTTAAGTTGATGACACTCTGCTCTGTCAGTGTTGCAAACCACAACTTTTTAATGGTTGACTTCTTAGTGTGCTATTAGGAGGAAGCATTATGTGTCCTCCTTTTGCTTCACTTTTTTTTTTTTTTTTTTTGCCTTACAGGGTCCTAAATTTCCCCTCCTGCTCCTTTTCCTCTTCATCTTATAGTCTTCAAAGAGTGCCTTTCACTTATAAAACTTCTTCCCAGAGGACTGCTTTTCTAGTTATTTGAATCTTGTGTGCTTTTTAGGCCTATCCCTTTAGTCAATGCTCTGATCTAGCAGGACTTAACTCTGATTTTCACTTTTGTTTGATTTTCAGCTCAGTCCCCTCTTTTCTTTTCTGCTATTTATGCTGAATTCCCCTATCTCTGAAGACTTGAAAGAGAGCACTTGAAATAACTGCTAGGAATTGGTATTTATTTTTCTACTTGCAGGTAGTTTGAGGTTTATAGGAACTTCTGTCTTCTAGTTATGCTGAACTTATAGATTTGGGTGATTTTATTTGTTATTAATAAGCTATGTGGTTTTGGGGGGAGATGTATGGATATCTTTGAATTGAGGTGATTTCCATTACCTCAGCTCTCCAGAAATGTTTTCCTTTTCTTAAATACATATTAAAATATGTGTTTTTATATAAATGATTTTTATTCCAATAAATTTCATTTGCTTTCAATTCAGTGAATTACTTCACAAGTTAGTTTTCCTTTTAGTCCTTTCAGATTTGTCTAAATTTCTTCTTAGAAATTAATTAGATCCAAAAGATGTAAGCCTTGAAAAGCTGATTTATTTCTAATTATGGAACATAATTACTTTTTAAATTTTAGTTGTAGATGGATACAATACCTTTATTTTATTATTTTTGTGGTGCTGAGGATGGAACCTGGTGCCTCATCCATGCTAGGCAAGTGCTCTTCCATTGAACTACAATCTCAGCCCCAATTATATTAACTTTTGAAGTGAATATCATACTTGTAAGAATGGAAAATATGCAACAGCTTTTCACAGAATCAGCATAAATACTTCGTGGTATTTCTGCTAAGAAATTTGAGACATAATCTTAGAGTGGATTTATAGCTAATTTAATATGAATATTTAATATAATAGTTTTAGCTAACATTAGTGAGATTAAATTTGGTAGTTTTGCCTAGTGAAGGGAATAGGAAAAATAGGAGAATAAAAGTAATAAGAGAAAAATGAAATACATACAATAGGGAGCTTTAGATTTATGGGCTTTTTAGTTATTGTCCCTTATGGTTCTATTCAGTTCTTTTAGAAAGGTATTCCTTGATTTTATTCCTTGATGTTTGTGACTTTTTTTGAATAACACAGAGTCACATAAAAAGCATGTGAAAGCATAGACTGATCTAAAATGGTTTCTAACATTGATAGCTTGCCCAGAAACAACTGAAAAGGCTTTCCCAATAAGCTTATTGCATTTTTCACTGAATAGCTTAAATTCTTCAATTCCAAGTAACATAAAATACTAGTTTTTAATTTTTTATGTAGACGCTTTAATGAAGAATTATAGTTATGAGTTATCATAATAATAACTGATCTATAGGGATCTATTATTATCTATAGGAAGAGATTTAAGTAGGGACTGTTAAAGACATGGCAGGGATGGATGGGGATGGGATTTTATGTGTGTTTTGTACTTTCCTACAGTGATTGCCTTTCTACATTTGATTGTTGGTAGTAGATAAATGACTGGCTAGTTATCAGAACATTTGAAGACAATCATTACAGATAGAGACATAATTAGTATTTATTTAGAAAAAAATAATTTTACGGATATATTTGAGCTTGTGAATTAGTTTTAGAAAAATGCTATGAAATGGACTTTGGTTTGAATGTCATCAAAGTATTTGTCCTATTTTTAGAAAAATAACCACAGCTGATGTAAATGAAAAGAACCTCCTCAGTTGTTGCAAAAATCAGTGCCCTAAAGAGGTAAGCTATAATAGGACCTTTTAAGTTGGGTTCCTTGGGTATTGTTTCTCTGGGATTTTCTCTTTCTTGTTTGGTTCAGGTCTTTTGTAGTGTGTCTTTTGTGGAATCACTAAAAATGTAGGTGTGAAAGAAAATGTGATTGATGTGTATAAAAATCTAACACATATCGTTAGGATAGATGCACATACTATTTGGAGATATTAGAACAAGGAATGACCCTTTGAAGTTTTTTTTTTTTTTTTTTTTTTTTTTTAAAGAAAGCAGTTTAAAGTAACTTTATATAAAAAATATTGACCTAGTGTTTACCCCCCTAAAATGTGATTCAGGCTTAAAATATAAATGTAGAACTCTCTGAGTCATGGGCAGTTAGACAGTAAATCCGTAGTAGTTATTTAAAAAGTTTGTGTATGAGAGTATTTGCATGTGTGTGTATGTGCATGTATGTGTACACGCTTGTGCATGCCTGCACATGTGGATGCTACTATAGGGGGTAGTGTGGGAGGATAGACTTTTATATCCACAGTGTTTGAAAATATTATCACAAAAGATACTTTCATTTTGTTCTTTGGTGCTAGTGCCATTCACATGGTTGAATCTTTGTAGTTCATTTTCAATTGGTATAAAGTGTGTGTGTGTATATATATAATCATATTTGTACAATAAATGCAAACATATAATGATTATATAAAGATTATAAAAAGAGGCCATTTCAAGCAATAAATTTTAACAATTCTGTTATATAAGTGAAACTATATGGGATATTTCAAACTTAATATTTTGAATTTTCAAATCTTGAAAATTGCATTTTGTTAAAATAAATTTTCTTCTGTCTCAGTTGAGATTCCAGTTAATAAGTAGCTGAGAATATTTTACTTTTAAGCATCATATTCAGACAAAAATCATCAAAAGTGGTTTGAGAAAATTGTTCAGAGTAAAATGGTAAACACTGACCAGTGACTTATCTTGGCAATAATTTGAAAAGCCATAGCAAGTTCATGTATAACTGACCACTCTGAAAGGGAGGGTGCTCCTCGTTTTTACTCTTGGGAATGGGATAGTGATGGTTACTTGATTTGAATAAACATTTAAAAAGAGATCCTTTTGACCTATTGATATTCTAAATAGTACCTCTTTCCTTTAAATTATTTGTTTTCATGTACTTATGTAATGTTTCTTTTTTTAATGTGGGGAAGAGATGACAAGTCTTAAATATAATTGCTTGATTAAATCTTTAATTTTTGTTAACAGTATTTCCTTTTAACTAAAACTTTGGACCAATTTTATGGATTTCTGTTTAAGAACTTCAAAATTGAACCTGAGAATTTTAAATTATAAAAAGAGAGACTATTTCAAACAATAAATGATTATTTTAACAATTCTATCTGGTATATAAGTGAAACTAGGTCCATGGGATATTTCAAACTTAACTTTCTTATTTATTTCAAATCCTGAAAATTCCCTGCTAAAATAAATTTTCTTCTGTCTCAGTTCAGATTCTAGGTAATTAAGTAGCTTAGATTATTTTATTTTTAATTTGACTCAGAACTTGGTATGGTTTTGTAAGTGGAAATGTGATCATTTAATTCATGGGTTGCTATTTTGTGACTTAGCATTGCCTTAGCTGTGGTGATGCTGTTATGGCATTGAGTAAGTACTGTTTATTTAAGAATTTCTTATCTGCTTTCATGATTTTAGATTTAGGTCATTCTGGAGGCCCTGGTCTTACCAGAATCTCCCTGGGCTATCTTTTGTTTTGGTACCAGGGATTGATCCCAACAGCACTTAATCACTGAGCCATATCCCCAGCCCTTTTTTTTTTTTTTTTTTTCCTAATATTTTATTTTGAGACGGGGTCTTACTAAGTTGCATAGGGCCTTGTTGCTGAGGTTGGCTTTGAACTTGGGATTCTCTTGCCTCAGCCTCCTGAGCTGCTGGGGTTACAGGCATTTGCCCCCATGCTTAACTCCTTGGGCTTTCTTGGAAAATATTCACATAGGCTAGGAGCAATCCAAATGACTTATAATTTGGAACAGTCTAGGAGTGCAAAGGTGCATTTCATTGTGTCTAGCAGAAATCATTTTGGTTTATTACCTCTTGATGTTGGTAAGGCCGCATCAGTGTTTTCAAACTTTAATGTGCATTAGAATCACTTCAAGGGTTTCTTAAAAAACAAATCACTGGGCCCTACCCCATACTTTTTGATTTTGTATGTGTGGGGCCTAAGGTTTATGATTCTATTAAGTTCTCAAGTAATAGTGATACTCTTCAGTGTCATTCACTCTATAGCACACTTTGAGAACCATTGAGCTACAGAATCAAGCTATAATTAGGATTAACAAAAAAGCATGTCACTTTGAATCAAGTATATATCTTGTACTGAAAGTTAAAAGCTTCTTATAAATTCCAGTACACTGATAAAATTCCTGTTTATTTTCTCCTCCTGTCTCCATACTGTAGATTTATTAAGGGCAAGTATTCTCATGTGTATGTTTATATCTAGTGCCTGATTCTCTGGCTCCCTAGTTGGTAAATACCTATGGAATGTGAATAAAACGTGGGAATGGCATTGCATATTCCTTCTACTCCTCTGCTTCCCTTATATGCATGGTGTGTGTATTTTCTAGACTATTTAATTAGGTTTGCATTTAACTAAATGAAAAAATAAA
Source organism: Tamias sibiricus (assembly GCA_025594165.1). Taxonomy (NCBI): domain Eukaryota; kingdom Metazoa; phylum Chordata; class Mammalia; order Rodentia; family Sciuridae; genus Tamias; species Tamias sibiricus. Next base: position 41,227,376 of record CM046665.1, on the reverse strand, counting down.
GATGCCAATAAGAACTGTACCTGTAAACTATGCCCTATATGTATATTTTGGAGTATATAAAGAGGAAACCAAATGTGATTTGCAGAATTTTTTTTTACATGAAACATGGCTTGAATTATTTTATTGTTAAAAAATGTCTTAAAATTAAAAAAATTTAATTGAAAAGCAATTATTTATTATGTATAACATAATTTTGAAACGTATACATTATAGAATAGGTAAATCTTATGTATTCACATGTGTACTTTTTTGTGGTAAATATATTTAAAATCTACTCTTAGCAGTTTTTAAGAATATAATACACTATTTTCATTATAGTCTCCATGTTGTATAATAGGTCTCTTGAATTTATTCTTTCTGTCTGGATGAAATTTTGTGTATTTTGACCAACATCTTCCCAACAGCCCCCCATTCTCACCACTGCCTGCCACACCCTGATATCCACTGTTTTTACTCTCTACTTCTGAGTTTAACTTAGATTCTACACTTAACTGAAATCATGTGGTATTTCTACTTTGAAAACATTTCTGAATTTTCTACTTCTGAGTTTAACTTAGATTCTACACTTAACTGAAATCATGTGGTATTTCTACTTTGAAAACATTTCTGAATTTCTTTTTATCATTCCCATTTACACTGTATTACTTTTTACTTGGACATATTCTTTAATCTCTATCTCAAGTTGTTCATATATAAAATGGGGGCAATAATTTCCAGTACAAAGTGCTATGTGAGTGGTAATGAAATAACAAGTAAAGGTACTAAATGAAATAATAACATGTAAAAGTCCTAGTATGTGTAGTAGCTACAGACAATGGTATTTATCTACAAACAATATTGTTTTGCAAACTTTTCATAATTTCTTGAAAAATTTCTTGTTATTAGGATTAGAATGGAACATTTTGATCTAAATCATATTAGTTATAGGTAAGCCATTCGATATGGCTCATTAAAAGTGCTAGCATGTGAGAGCCATGTGGAGAAGAAACCCATGCCACTTTAAATGGAAAGGGTAGGTGGGATAGCTCATCTTTAATACTGTAATACTGAGATTGGATATCTTAGAAAAATCTCTGCTATGAAATCTGTAATGAAGTCATTATATATTATGCATTTTAATCAAGTTTCTTTATAACTACCTTTCAGGTTTTTTAGAATATAACTTGGCAGTTGAGATAACACATACTAAAAAGAAAATCGTTATGTGATTTGATTTTTTTTTTATTAGAGCATTATAGTTATAAGTAGTAGTTGGGTTCATTTTGATAAACTCATACATGTGTGGAATTTGATTTTTTAAAACAAAGAAATATCACATATATGTATAGTCTAATACATAGGTAAGAAGTGAATACCTTATAACTCCACCCAGGTCAAAAAATAAAGCATTGCTGGCATCTCAAAGTCTATCAGCATGTCTTAACTACTGTTCCCTCCTTCTGTATGTTACTATCATTTGCCCTTTGTAGTAATCATTTCCATGCTTTTATTTAGTTTTTACTTCCTGAGTGTTTATCTACAAATAGTATTTATTGTTTGCCTAATTTTGTATTTAAAATTTAAAAGCATACACTTTTATGACTTATTTGTCATTTTGATTGCATGTAGCTATAGTCCATTTATTCTGTCATGAATACACTATAGTTTTTCTGTTTTACTATGGGTATACATTTAGGTTGTTTCTAGTTTGGGTTGTGATAAAAAATACTACAGTGAACAACTTGCTTGTGCATCTGGGTACATGTGTATACAGATCTGTAGGTATGAGTAGGGTAATTGCTTGGTTGCATGGAATGTATAATTTCAACTTTAATAAATAATGTCAAATTGACTTGTAAAATGTTTGTACCAACTTATAATCAGGTCATTTTCCCATTATGAAATCCATCAAAAATTTTTCCCACTTACACTGTGTGAAAGTTCCTATTTTCACATCATTGACCATACTTAGTATTGGCAAAAGTTTTTATTTTTTCCAATGTTTTTGCATCTTCTTGTGATTTTAATTTACATTTCCCTATTTACTGGTGAGCTGAATGGCTTCTTAGGATTTTTTTTTTTTTTTTTTTTTTTTGGTACCGGGGATTGAACTCAGGGGCACTTGACCACTGGGCCACATCCCCAGCCCTTTTTGTATTTTATTAGAAGCAAGGTCTCACTGAGTTACTAAGTGCCTCACCATTGCTGAGGCTGGCTTTCAACTCGCTATCCTCCTGCCTCAGCCTCCCAAAGTGCTGGGATTACAGGCGGGCGCCGGCTTCTTAGGATTTGACATTACTTTTGCCTGTGGGCATATGTTGGATGTCAGCATGATGTACTTCTTAATGAGTTTCAGTTTTAGTTGAAAGCTACAAAACTGATTCTAACTTTATTCGAACTTATGGCAAAAAGGAGATGTATTTAGAGGATAATTGAGCACAGTTTACAGATTGTAAAGAAAATGATGTGTAGCCAAACTTTTGAAAGGGCAGGAGAAACTCAGGTGCTCTGTAATTAAAAGACTATTCAGACCATACCTTTAAAGTTTGCAGCTTTCCAGAAGACAAAAAACTTGATTGGCTCATGTTGGGCCCAGGGACTCTCCTTGGCACAGGCCACCCCAAAGAGGAACTGGAATAGGTAGCATTGTCATGGCTGTGACTTCCGGGAGATTTGTGGTAAACCAGGCAGGCATTTCAGTTTATGACTTCTATCAGAACTAAACATAGAAAGGTGAGAAGATTCATGCAGTAGTAATTAGATGAGGTGGCAGAATCAATTGAAAGATTTAGAGAAAAGAGATGTATTTTGAAGGTAGGAGACACAGCCAGAGAAAGGAGAGGCTTTTAAAATGTAAGTGAAATTGTGAAGAGTGACTTTGAAGTCTTTTAGGAGGCAGAAATATATAAATCAAGACTAATATATATATATATTTTTACTAATTTCAAAAACTGCCAATGCATTGGAGGACTAGAATACTGATCAGTGAAGCCATGCTAGCCGTGATTCTATTCCTTTATTGGCTTTTACATACTTTCTCACTTTCTTCTTAGAATTATTGATTTCAAATTGAAGCAGAATAGTTACTCTTAGAGATGACTGTAAAATTCTCTCAAGAGCATATTTGTATATTTACATTCTGGTTGGAGAAACAGAAATATTTGAAGTACCTAATAAATTTTTAAGGAAAGAATAAGAAGATATAGAGACTATTATTTTGAGGGGAAGAAAAGACAAATGGTGAGCCATGCTGTCTGTCTTCTTTATAAAGTCAGGCTAGAGGCATTGCAGGAATGAAGGTGAGAGTTAAGGAATACAAAGACTTGGAATCTCTGTGAGGCAAGTATTTTGATATATGAGTAAATACTGAACTTACTAAGGGCCTACAATTATCTGAAGGGAACAACAGAACAAAGTGCTTCAGCAGTGCTTAATGTAAAACTCAATCTGGATCTGGCAGTACCCTGCCCTGTGGTAGGATTAGTGGAAATGCACAGTGTGAGTGATCCAAGCTTAATTGTAGTGTGAATGACTTGGCTAAAAATGAAAAAAACAAACAAGCCTGCTTGTACACTGAAGAGAGGCTAAAGATAGGAAAAGGATTCTGAATTTAAGTACAGTCAGTAGTTTGAAAGGTCAGTCTGGTAAATTAGAGAATCGGAAATGGAGAATTTAAACGTTTGTTGAGGTGTCCACTGTTTAAAAGATGTTTTTGTTAGGGATTCTGAAATGAGGGACACAAAGAAATGTAAGACCATTGCCCTCAACTAACTTATAATAGCTAACTATTTTGAACACATTTAATCCTCACAACAGCTTTGTAAAGCTGTTATTACTTGTTATTACTAGTTATTACTGTTATTACTAGTTATTACTTTTACTAGTTATTACTGTTATTACTAGTTATTACTGTTATTACTAGTTATTACTGTTATTACTAGTTATTACTGTTATTACTAGTTATTACTGTTATTACTAGTTATTACTGTTATTACTAGTTATTACTGTTATTACTAGTTATTACTGTTATTACTAGTTATTACTGTTATTACTAGTTATTACTGTTATTACTAGTTATTACTGTTATTACTAGTTATTACTGTTATTACTAGTTATTACTGTTATTACTAGTTATTACTGTTATTACTAGTTATTACTGTTATTACTAGTTATTACTGTTATTACTAGTTATTACTGTTATTACTAGTTATTACTGTTATTACTAGTTATTACTGTTATTACTAGTTATTACTGTTATTACTAGTTATTACTGTTATTACTAGTTATTACTGTTATTACTAGTTATTACTGTTATTACTAGTTATTACTGTTATTACTAGTTATTACTGTTATTACTAGTTATTACTGTTATTACTACTGTCTATAACTAGCTTCAATTTGGCAATGAGATCTACTCTTGGAGTGGAGCTGGGAAGAATGTTTAAAATTTCAGTATAATTTAAATAATGTACCAAAAAGAAAAAAAGTTGAAAAATTAGCTCATTCATTAATCAGCATTAATTGGCCCCTATGTGTGATGGAGTCATCCTTAAAATACTTGCTTGGTGTGGGGAGGGGTACAATATGACCAAAATGTAAATATGTAATTGCTTTATTTTGGTTTTATTTTAGCTTCCCTGTGGACATAGATGCAAAGAGATGTGTCATCCTGGTGAATGTCCCTTTAATTGCAACCAGAAGGTAAAACTCAGATGTCCTTGTAAAAGAATAAAAAAGGTACGTATTTTAAGTGGTAGAAAATACTTTTTTGTGTAAGTTGTTCTTGTTTGGTTTGGTCTCTTTGACTTTATTTTATTTTTTTGTCTTCTAATTTTAAAGAATCTTTATTCTAATTAAAACGAGCCTTTTATTCAATTTAATAGTAAAAGAAAGACTGCTTAATGTTGGAAATCAAGCTCCGTGCCCTTTTTATGGATAGAGCCACTGAGCTCTAGATTTAGGTCTTTGAACAAGCAACGCAATGTGAGTGATAAAGTGGGTATCATGGTTTAAGAAATGGCCTGAAATTAGGCTTTGTTCTGATTTATGAAACTTTGTCCTCAGTATTGTGCTTTGAAAATGTTTTCTTCAGAAAACCTCATGTGCACAACCTTGTAAATGAAATAGTAAACTGGGAAATAATTTATTTTAAGATAAAATAATTATAAAAGAGGAGTGAACAGGTAAAAACCAAGGATTGAAAGGCCCAGTGGAAGCCAACTATATACTATTCAATAAAATTTGTAAAGGGAAAGAGAGTTTTATTCAGATCTCATTTTTCTTGACTTTCCTGTTGGCAGTGTAGACTCTTAAAACTTTCTTTTGTCTTGACCTTGATTTACCATATCTCAAACACAGCCAGTAACTCCTTTTTTTCTACATATTCTTATGATCTTTCCCAAAGGTTAATTGCCATTTTTCTCTTTACATTTACTCTTTTGTTCATCCATGCAGCAGGTATTTATTGAGGATCGTTTTTAGGGCCTTTGCCTTTCATTTATTTCCATAGCTCCAAGTATATTTTCCTGTGATGGGTAAATTCTATATTTAAATTTGTAGGCCTGATATTTCAATTTGCTACCTTTACATGAAAAGGGAAATGTGTTACTTAATAATTGATGCTAAATTTTTAATATGATAACTTAAGAGGAAACATGAAAATTTAAATATCAGTTATAATCTGAAATGTCTTCTTCAGTTTTCTGTGAGGTATTTTGTCTTGTTCAAGTACAGTTTGCTGCCCATGGTACTTATGCAGTGAAGTGTAGTCATAAACTTTACAAGAGTTTCCATATAAACTTTCAAAAAAAGTATTAATAGTTGAGAGAAAAGTCTTTAGACTTGCACTGAGTTGATAGCCACTAGCTAAATGTGGGCTATTTAAATGAGTATTTTAATGAATTAACATGAAAGAGTATTCACATTTTGGTTCCTTACATAGTCTAATCATATTTTGCTTTAAATGCTTACTTGACATATGTGGTTAAGGCTACTCTACTGAATAGTGCACATTTAGATGATTTCCATTATCCCAGAGAGCTGTATTGGATAGCACTGTCTGAGAACATTTTATTCTCTGGAAGAATAACAAGAAGCAATAAAGAAAAGTAAAGAATAAAAATAAATAAGAGTGAAGTTGATTGTGGCACTTAGTAAATAATTATTAAGTGGATTTTTTTAATTTTATGGTATTCTTCTAATTAAGAGAAGCAAAGGAGTGATCACTGTTGGAACAAAGATATCCAAACTTCTAACCACATCATTAAACATTAATGAACTTTACTATTAATTATTTATAACCTTAAGCTGTTGGATAGATTTTATGTTTTTATGGCATACAGTTGTGAATTCAAAGGAAAAATCCTTAAACTTTGACGTTTGCATTATTTGTAGGAATTGCCATGCAATAAAGTACGTGAAAATCAGGTTTCAGTAGAATGTGATGCAACATGCAAAGAAATGAAGCGGAAAGCATCTGAGGTAATATCTTGTTAGCACATAAATATTTTTCTCTCTACTTATTTTGTACATTTATTTGTGTTCTTATTAAAAATAATTTGAAATCTTCTATTTTTGCTTTTATTGTAAAAGCCCAGTTTTATAGGGCTATTTGATGTGCCTAGTGTGTACCTGAGCTTTCCGTCCTTAGTGTATTTGCTCTGGGACATAGTCATTTGTTTTAATGTTAGCTTATGCCTCCTGAATATTAGGCTAACAAAATAAAAAAGTAAGATTTGGGGATTCTGTGCTGTTTGGGGTGTCTCCGGTGTTACTGTTTTTTGTTTGTTTGTTTGTTTTTGTTTTTTTTTTTCTGTCAACTCAGTCAATGAATAAATTATTGATTTTGTTTGAAACTAAGGATTCCCTTCCAGTTAGGGCATTTGAAATAAATAGCCAATTTCAACTTAAGGGAAATGTGATACATATCAATTGGTTCTAAATTCTTAACATGATAACTTAAGAGGAAATGTGAAAATTTAAAAGTATTTTACTGTATAGTGTTTTAATGCTTTGAAGTGTATCTAACGTTCTACTCTAATAAATTAAGGAATAACACTTCATCTACTACCACCCTTAATCTATTAGATGACACTATGGTAAAACTTCTTAGTTTGACATATACATTTTTTTTAAGTGATTTTTAATTTGAGGGTCCCAAAAGCCTCTGTGGATTTTTAGAGCTTGAATGGGAAAATGTTATAATTCTATATAAAATTTGGTAGTTGAATTGTTAATTTACTTTAAAATATATCTAAACAGATAAAAGAAGCAGAAGCCAAAGCTGCTCTTGAAGAGGAAAAACGAAGACAACAGGTAACCAAACAAAATAACCGGATTTATATCTCTTGGCATCATTATTTTTGTGTAAGCATAAGGTAAATGCCAGGCATAAAGTAAAGTTAGACAACTGTATTCTTTTTTGGAGGGAGTACTGGGATTGAACCCAGCAGTGCTTAAACATTGAGTCACATCCCCAACCCTTTTTTTATTTTATTAGGTACAGGGTCTCACTAAGTTGCTAAATTGCTGAGGCTGGCTTTGAACTCACAGTCCTCCTGCCTCAGCCTCCAGAGTTGCTAGGATTACAGGTGTGTGCCACTGTGCTCGACTAGACAACTGTATTCTGAAGTGAAAATAACATAGTTATTACGAAACAAACTGAGTCATCTACTTACGCTTTACTTCAGGTAAACTGAGAAGCCATGGGATCTCACAAATTCCCAAATATTTCATATTTTTCCAATTTACCTCATTGCCAATGTCATTCATTTTCCAACCATAGCGTTTTGACTCTTCTTTTAGTAGGGAAGTAAAAGAAAATGTATCATGTCATCATTATAACTACAGTGGAGCCCACACCTTCACTCACCTAAGAGTTTTGAGTTCCTTTTTACTGAGTTGCAAATAAGTGCTGCTTAGTAATAACACATTTTTTAAAAATAATTGATTCCCTATTTTTATATTAGATCCTTAAATGCAGAACTATTATCTGTTCTTTGTAATTATCTAGATAGTAAGTACATTCCTGATACCCCATTAATCCTATACTAATAATGTACTCCAAAGCACATTAACTTTTGAATAGTGAAGTGTAATTACTTGTCAGTTTGCATCTTGAAATGCTTTATTCAACTAAAATACAGCCTTTATAAATGAGGGAACTGGAACCTGCATGACTTGGAGGAAGACATTAGAAGCAATTCTTGTGGCAAATAAAGATTGGCTAGAATGATTTCTGATATTTTATCATTCTTTAAAGTTGATTTGCCTAATATCCTCTAAATAAATTGTCATTGCTAATACAATGAAACACAGATTGTCTGGAATCCTAGAAGATTAAATTATTAAAAGTAGGTTAGGGGGCTAGGGTTGTGGCTCAGCGGTAGAGCGCTCGCCTAGCACGTGCGCGGCCCGGGTTTGATCCTCAGCACCTCGTAAACATTAAAAAAAAAAATGCATTGCATTGTGTACAACTAAAGCAAATAAATTAAAAAAAAAAAAAAAAAAAAGAGTAGGTTAGGAGCCAGATATAGTGGTGCATGCCTGTTTTCCCAGCGGCTGGGGAGGCTGAGGCAGGAGGATCGCGAGTTCAAAGCCAGCCTCAGCAAAAACGAGGCACTAAGCAACTCAATGAGACCCTGTCTCTAAATAAAATACAATATAGGGCTGGGGATGTGGTTCGGTGGTAGAGTGACCCTGGATTCAGTCTCTGGTACTAAATTAAAAAAAAAAAAAAAAAAAAAAAAAAAAGTAGGTTAGGGTATTTCTTCCTTTATCTCCTTTTTATGAACAATTATGGATGGAAATCTTAAATATGTTCACCATTTATTAACTGTTTCAACAGAATATCTAGAACTTAATGTTTGATAACTGTGGGTTATCATTTATTTAGGTGTCATTTATCTTACTGTGGCACTGGTCCTCAAGTTTGGCTGCTTTTAAGATATTTTGACTTTTTTCTATATATCAAAAACAAAAAGGTAATATTTTATTTTGGGCTCATTGAAGAATGCCACTTTATATTAAATTAAGTGTATGATTAGGTTCTTCAAGTGTGGTTTTTGGCCACAGTAAGGGGTTAACTGAAGTTTTTATTTCTATTAAATAAACATTTAAATCCTTGTGTCAATATTATATTTAATAGCTATTATATTTTAGTGACTAGGTGCTATACTGTGTCATATTTGATAACAACTGTATCCCAGTTACCCTTTATTTGAACCAGTTTTTAATTCTTTCTAAAATAGACATTTTGCATTAAGGCATGAAGCATTTTTTTTTTTTTTTTCCTTGAAGAGTTTTTACTGTTTTTTTTTTTTTTTTTTTTTTTTTTGTATTTGATAAGAAGAATTTTGAGTTCTGGCAACTTTCTGTCTTTACTCACTTGAATTTCTTCATGTGAGTCATTAATATTTATTACTTGCATTGTAAGAAAACTAAAATTTTAGGTATCTTTATTTTCCCTGTGCATCTCTTAGCACTTGCTAGAAGGTGGCGTTGAAGTATAAAACTGATGTCTGTATTTTGATTTAATCAGACATTTTAATACTTAGCATCATAAAGTCAGGCCTAGAGTGTGAAATAATCTCTACTATTACTCCCCAGTTTCCTTTCTGCTTATTTAAACTTTGAATTTGTTAAATATAATCATTAATGGAGATAGGTGTTCCTTCTTTTTTTGTTTTAATCAAATTAATGTATTTGTTTTTTTCTATTGAAACTTCCCAAATTGATTTATTTTCATTCAAATCAACATATACATAGAATTTAATAAAATGAAACTGTTTTGATTTAGGCTGAACTGGAGGCTTTTGAGAATAGACTGAAGGGTCGTCGGAAGAAGAACAGGAAAAGAGATGAAGTGGCAGTTGAACTATCACTTTGGCAAAAATATAAATATTACCTCCTTCCAGTATGTGGAGTTACAGTCATGTTATTTGCATGGTACATTGCCCATGATGTGGATTAAAAATTTTTTTTTATCTTTTAAATACCTCAGATTGGAGTTAGATCAGTTGTTAAATTTGTAATATTAGAAAATGTATATTGTGGAACATGGTACATATTCACATCCATCTCCTATATACTCCTCCAGCTGTTGTAAGAAAGACAGAATGTTAAGCTTTAATCTTCATTAGTATATTAGAAAGGGCAGCACAACACTGTCTCAAAGCATGATTGAAATTGTATATTTCATAAGGCTTAGCTCGTGGCAAGAATTACATGTTTGATACTGCGCTTCCTTGTATTTACTTAGTTGTTTCGTTTAATATTTCAATGGACAAATTTTTTTTAATAAATTCAGTTTAAACAGCTATATATACAATAAAAGGACCATTTCTCCATGTTTTGGTTTCATATAGGGTACTTATCTTGATCATGTGACTTTATACGTTTTTAAAAAAGTGATACTCTACAACAACTCTTAAATTGTAATATGAAGCTTTGTAATTAGATTCCAGAAGTTATCTTGGTGAGGAATTTTTATCCATTGTTATAATATTTAGTTGTTTCAACAAATGCCAGACTAAGTTCATCACATGGCTGATTCTTGTGCAAGAAGCTTTTAACTAAAGTTAGCATGTTTTATAAAACTTGTGTGTATCTTTTTAAGATAGTAATAAAAGGAAAACTAATATTTATGAGCAATATGTGCTGAGCACGGGGGTTATGAGTTTTACATATTTGATTCTCATTTCTCTTTACCACAGTCCTCAATAGATTACAGCTAGAAATAATCAGTTCTTATGGAAACAAACTGGTGGAGAAGTATCAAGCCAAATCTATTTAGATTGTAAGTCATTTTAAATAGTTTTGCTATTTAATTTTTGTATGATTGTTTTTATTAAAATTTTTCAAACCAAATTTGTAATTTAGAATATTTATTATTATTTAAAATATCTAGGAGCCAATACTTTTTATACATTAGTACCAATGTATAAAACCCCTAATACTTGATGCAGAAAATAGTCACTGATACTAAAGAGTATCTAATTAACAAGTGTAGAAGTGTGTTTTAAACAGGAGTCCAAAGGGAGATTATATAATTTTCTGGGTTTAACTAAAAAAATCTTTAATATCACATTGTTGAATCAAGTATTAGCTGGTATCCAGAAGAACAGAACAGTCATTCCTTTTTTTTTTTTTTTTTTTTTTGTGGTGCTGGGGATCGGACCCAGGGCCTTGTGCATGTAAGGCAAACACTCAACCTACTGAGCTGTATCCCCAGCCCCATTCCTTTTTTTTTTTTTTTTTTTTCTTCGGTACCAGGGATTGAACCTAGGGGCACTCTACCACTGGGCCACATCCCCAGCCCTTTGTTGTATTTTATTAGAGACAGGGTCTCACTGAGTTGCTAAGTGCCTTGCCGTTGCTGAGGCTGGCTTTGAACTCATAATCCTCCTGCCTCAGCCTCCCAGGTGCTGGGATTACAGGCGTGTGCCACCATGCCTGGTTCCCATTCCTTTTTTAAATGCGCTTTGTGTTTTGATTTTTTTACTTTTCCCAGTAATAGAGTTCCTAGGTTGGTGTTTTAGAAGCTCTAAATGACGTCTGCTGTACTCACATTAGTACTTGCTCTAACCAAAATGCATCTTAAGGAATATGAATGATGAATTATCTATGTGGGAATCCATTATTATGTATTTCAGAATCTTGGCCTAGGCAGCAAGCGTGAAGCCTAGTTTCTAGTTCATTTCTATAGTTTGTTGAACTTCTGTTCTTGCTGTTTTTTTTTTTCCCCATTTGTTGGGAAGGAATTTAGTATGTGGAGGAAGGAGATTGAATGAAGGAAAAATTGAGCTGTTTTGTTTGGCTAGCTGAGAATTTACCCGAAGTCACACAGCTATGTATTCACTTTTTCATTCAACAGATGTGTTTCCTTTACTGGGAACTTTAGGTGCTGGAGATAATTGTGATCTTTTGGGGTGCTGCTAAGGGGTAGAGGAGAGCAGGCAGGAAGTAAATGTACAGAAAATGAATATAATTTCATATGTGATAAGTGGTGTTAAAAAATAAGAAATGAGCAGGAGTTGTGGCCGGTGCTCCTGTGTGCATCTCCTGCTCCAGCTGGCGGCTGCCTCCTTGTCTTTGTTTTGATTTTCAAATGCAACTCCACATCCTCCACATCTCAGTTCCATCTTCAAGTTACTGCATTATCTGAACCCAGAAAAGAAACCCACTTTCTGCCCTGCCCACCCGTGGAGAGCCAGGTGAGGTTCTCGTAGGCATTCCGGCCTCGCCTTTCCCTCTCTCCTGTTGGTCCCCTGAAAGCCCTCTGTTGCCCCGACCATGGCCCAGAAGCCAAAGGTAGACTCCCACATCAGGCAGCTGGGGTATCTTCAGGAACTGGTCATGGAATTCCAGGAGTCTGAGAGCTAGGACACCAAGAAGCAAGTCCTTGCCAACCTTGCCAGCTTTGCCTGTGACCCCAGCAAATACCAGTATCTGTGGCAACTACAAGTCCTTGATACATTGCTTGATTCTCTGTCAGAAGAGAATGAGACCCTGGTGGAGTTTGTTGTTGGAGGCCTCTGCAACCTATGCTCAGACCAGGACCAACAAGGACCATATCTTGCAAGCAGGCAGTATCCTGCTTATCACCAACTGCTTGTCCAATCCCAATGAGGAGATAAGTGTTGTCTGCAGTCAACATGCTCATGTACCAGAGCCCACCAGGTGCCAGATCCCACCCTGAGCTGACCTTCATGCTGTTGGCTCAGTGCATGCTGTGCTTTGCTTTTTGAGCCAACACAAGACTCTAGAACCTGGCCTAGATCTTCCTGGAGGACTTCTGTTCCCCAAGTCAGGTGGCAGAAGTTTGCAACTGGCAGGTTCACTCTGTCATGGGTATCCCACTGTTAAGGACTAAGGCTCCACACCAGCCCTGATGCAAGGCAACTCCCAATACTGTGGCACTACTGTTGATGGAGAACACAGTCCTGGTGGGGAAGCAGGGGAGCACATTCTGTCAAAGTGGTGCCTTTTCTATCATCTTAAGTGAAGGTTTTCAGCATGACAGATGTTTACGCTATGATGAAAAAGCAATAGGATGCCAGACTTCGAGACACATGGAGGAAGTCAAAGCTGGTGCTATTTTCACTCTCAACAAACTAGAAGTGAAGGATCTACCTCCAGTGCCACCCACTTCCAGGCTCACACCCTCAATTCAGAAGCATGGGTCCCTAAATCCAGAGATGGAAGGCACAAGGATGTGCCAGGGAGCAGAGCTAGAACTGAGGCTTAGGAGAGGTGTCTGTGCCTGATGAAATGAGGGGATTAGCTCTAACCATAAGTGTCTGTAGTAATTTTGAAGGGTAGAAATGAGAAGCCTCATCACTGGACCTCAAGGATGGGGGTGTAGGTCAGTGATGGAGTGTGTACTTGGCATGTACAAGATCCTGGGTTTGACTCCAGCACTACAAAGAGGTGGGGGGAGAACTCGAACCCTGGGAAGCTGAGAAGGTGTCACACCCCTCCCTCCAGGGCTATGGAGGATGGACACCTCCCTCTCCCTAGGCTTCTGGTCATGGTGGACACCAACTTGTGTAACTCTGTGGCCTGGGATTAACTGTCTCCCCAGCCCTTCTATCTGGTAGACACTATACAAGAGTTTCAAAGATGAAGATGTGGTCCTTGACCTTGTGATGCAGCCCACTGATTGTTAACATGGCCAGTAGGCATTAAGATCAAGGCCCTGAAGGTGATGACACATCAGAATAAAGGCAGGAGCACTTGGAGCTGCATCTTCTCCTCACTGCTCTGGAGCCTTCAACCAAAAGCCTGGCCCTCCTTTGCTGTCACAGGTAGTGGTTACAGAGGGAAAGCTTGCCCTGAGATGTTTGCTTAGGCCCATGGATTTCAGAGTCATAAGTCAAAAGTTGATGCTCAAGATAGAGAGGAAGAGATGTGGATGCCCCTCAGAGCTGGTCAACAGAGAAAGGAGTATGGTCCCAATGGAAAGTTGTGGTTCAGGAAAAATGGAGAGTCCTGGCCTTTCTTCAGGCCCTTAGATGGCCATAGAAAAACCATGCTAGAGGAATGCTATCGAAGAGGGTGTGGAAGTGGGGTGGGAGCCTCTGGACAGAGGAGGACGGAGGTTGAGAAACCTTTCTTACCAGCTCCTGTTCCAGCTGCGCCCACCCAGGGCTCCTGTCCTTCTCCTTTCTCAAAGGATTTTAAAAGAAAAAAAAAAAAAGTTATAGAAAGTGATGGAAATAGGAGTGAAAGAGGACTAGATAATTTAGACTGAGAGGGTCCCTCTAAGAGACATTTGAGCCACTGTGACTGGAATGGCTTCCATCTGAAAATCTGGGAGAAAAGTCCATGAGAGAAAGTAGCGAGTATAAAGTCTCTAAGTTTGGGAGATGCTTGACATGATTGAGGACCAGAAAGAAGAGCTGGTGTAGCTGGAGCTTAATGAAAATTAAATTGATAGAGGGAGTAGTCTAGGCCATTTGCTATGGTGTTTGATATTCATGGAAAGGATTTGAGTTTTATTCTCATTTCAGTGGACATCATTGGAAGGTTTTAAGCAAGGAAGAGGTTTTTGTTGTTGATTTTTGTTTTTTTGAGATTGCTGGCTTCTGCGTATTAAAGGACCATAAGGGGGTAGGGCAAGGGTAAAAGTGGGGAGGGAGATGAGTGAGGATATCTTGCTTTCATTCAAACAGTGATGCTTGACTTCAGTTCCTATGGCTTCCCCTTTGTCTTGAATGAGTGGCATGAAGATCTGCAGAAACCACTGCATGATGAGCTGAGTGGATTGAATCAGGAAGGAGGAAGTAAATTATGTTTTTTCAGGTCAAAGGGAAGTTAAATCATCTAAATACTTAACGCTAATTTGTTCTGAGAGAAATAAAGTAGTACACATTGTCCTTTTTGCTTCAGTCTGAGCCAATTAAAGAAGAAATGGAAAAAGTTACCAAATAGCCTCTAAGAATGGCCTAGATAAAATTGTGAATGTGATGGTCTTATTTTCTTGCTTACGTTGTGGCATTAACACAATATAATATGTTACATTACATAATACACAATGTAAAAACTAAGTTATTAGCTTATTATTTTAAATTTGCAGAATACATATCAAAATGTTCAAAATTTTTCAGTTGAAACATTTAGAGATCTCCAACACCTAGTAGTTGTATTTCAATTAATTTCACCATTCACATCTAAGTTAAATTTAAATAACCTCCAATAAATGGTGTAATTATTACTGAAATTATCAAAGAAACTTTATTGAAATACAGCATTGAATATATTTGCTTTTTTTGAAGAGGTCTGTAATCTATGAACTTTATAATTATACTATGGCTGCTAAAACTTTCAAATATAGTTGAGAGTCTAGTAGTAGTTTAGAGATGACCTGTAAGAATTTTTTGGGGGGTGGGGAGCAGGGGTACCAGGGATTGAACTCAGGGGTACTCCACCACTGAGCCACATCCCCAGACCTATTTTGTATTTTATTTAGAGACAGAGTCTCACTGAGTTAATGCCTCGCTTTTTGCTGAGGCTGGCTTTGAACTTACAATCCTCCTGCTTCAGCCTCCTGAGCCGCTGGGATTATAGGTGTGCACCACTGTGCCTGGCACAGAATTTTAAGACAAGTATGGAGAGATTTATTTTTAAATTTCCATTTCTTTTCAAGAAATGTCTTTGTGTTTCAGAAGCCTGGTACAGTGAATACAGTAGAAGACTCTGCCCTCATATAATCTATGCTGTGGGTCCCTTCACCTAAGCAGAAAAACAAGTAAGCCAGGTTAAGATAGCAGTAGTAAGATAGTAGATAGCAGTAGGAAACTTCCATGAAACTTCCATCAGCTCATTGTGATGGGTGACTTTCTGAGCTTAGGCTTTGAGGCCTTTGGGCCTCATCCAGGCTTTTTTTTTTTTTTTTTTAATTGTTGATGGACCTTTATTCTATTTTATATGTGGTGCTGAGAATTGAAACCAGTGCCTCACACATGCTGGGCAAGTACTCTACCACTGAGCCACAACCCAAGCCCCCACTTTAAGCCATTTTAGAATCAAAATTACTAACACAGTGGATGACACTCTGATCTATAGAAGAATGATTAATTAGTTGAGTGTTGAATCAAGAACACTAAAGGTGCAGCAGGAGCCAACACTTCTGTGATCAGATCTGGGGGAGTAAAGAGGCAGGATCTTAAGGGGGGAAAGCTGCCAGAGAAACTTGTGGGGACCTCTGGTACTGTCCCAGCTGTTTTAACCTGTGCACATCTCTGGGGAAGTAAGAGACGGTTAAACTCTAGAGCTAGAGTTGTCAGGAGATAGCTGTCTCCTCTGCCCTGTGGATGTTGCCCTCTATTGATTAGACCCACATAACCTTGGGTCTGGAGTCCTGTGATACTGTTGAGTGTCACAGAATGAGGAAGAAGCAGTGAACTGGCTGTCACCTTCTGGAAGAGAGACAAATTTAGGAGTAATGTGAGGAACAGGAGCCCCAGTGTTCTCCAGAGACTTTTTAAGAGACAAGAGAGACCAGTTATCCATCTGGGAAACCATTTTCATGTATTTTAGAATCTTGGTATATTGAGTGAGATTATGTCAATTGTTTGCTGATCTTCTGTACTTGCTAAGTTTTCTTTCTCATTTGGAATGGGGTATGTATTTAAATGGTACTATGAAAAATTCATGTGTAGCATGGAATTCCACAATCCAGATTTGGGTTAAAACACTGCTGGAGAGATTCTCTCATGCCCCCTCTTATCACCATCATCTGGTTGTCCCCTGTTTTATGGTATTTCTTCTGATTGCACTAAAGAATACCTGTTCTTATGTATTTGCTTATTACTTACCTCCTCCACTAGAATGTAAGCTCCACAAGGGCAGGAGTACAGTATTGTTTACTGCTGTAACCATGGAGTGGGGAACTGAGCCTAGTTACACAGTTAATTTGGTATTAGTTTCCTAGGGCTGCCATAGCAAATAACTACAATGGGGGGGGGGGTTAAAATAACAGAAGTTTATTCTCTCTCAGTGCAGATGGCCGGAAGCCCAAAATTAAGGAGTCAGCCAGTTGGTTCCTTTGGAGTCCCTAAGGGAGAAACTATCTCATGCCTCTCCTGTAGGGGGTGTTAATTCTTGGCATTTCTTGGCTTCTAGATGCATAACTACACTCTATGCCTCCACCTTCACATTGCCTTCTTGATATCTGTGTCCTTATCTGCCTTGTAAGGACACTCACTGTCTTAGGATTTGGGGCCCATTCTGTTCTAGTAAGATTTCATCTTACATGTGCAAAGGCTCTATTTCCAAACAAGGAAGGTCACATTCTGAGAGTCTGGTGCACTGATCTTTTGGGGGAGTTGGGGTACTAACCCATTATATTGCTCAATAAATGTTTCTTAGATAAATGAATGAATTCAGAGTGTAATTCTAGGCTGCAAACTCCTTGGGCATTTTCATCATCTTAGTAACAGTGTTAGAGAGGTAGGGGTTAAGAGATCAATCTGTGGTCCCAGGTTACTTGGGCTCCAATTATGGTTCTACCACTTCCTAGTTGTTAGGTCTTAGGCAAGTTATTTATTTTCTGTTAGCTTTAGTTTCCTGTTCTGTAAAATGGTGACGGTAAGAGAAGTAATAAAGAGTGCCCTTTACAATAAGTTTTAGCTATTATGTAGTTGGACCTCTTTTTTTTTTTTTAATATTTATTTATTTGCTTTAGTTGTACACGATATGTTTATTTGCACGTGGTGCTGAGGATCGAACCTGGGCCGCGCACGTGCTAGGCGAGCGCTCTACCGCTGAGCCACAACCCCAGCCCTGGACCTCTTTTAAAAAAATACTTTATATATTTATTTAATCTCCACAACAGTCTTATGAGGTGGGCTAATTCTTACAATAGAGAACATTAAATTTGTTTCAAGAATTAGAGACAAACTATATGTCACTTGGTGAAGTGCTTGGCACATAGTGCTTAAAAAGTCTTATAATAACAGATGAATGTGTCTTAATGTCATAACTGTAAGACATCTCTTGAAAATCGATCCCCAAATAAATAAAAAAAAATCTGTTGTGCACTGAGGTATGTCACTTTGTGTTGTGTGGTCACTGTCTCTGAGGGGGCACTATCCCTGGGAGGACCAGGCAGGTGCTGACCAAAGGTAGGAGCATTTAAGTGGTCAAATTGCAGTATGTGTCTCCCATGTAGCAGTAAATGTGTCAGACTGCTAAAAATAAAATTTCTTGGGAATTTCCTACAGGGCTGGTTCTTATTCTTTCTTCCCAGTGACTATTAGAGTAGGGGATTGATATGCCAGAAATATTAGGAACAGCAAACAGAACGTCTACACAAGTTACTTTATCATATTATGAATGCTTCGCTGGACAAGAAAATATTATGGTATTTGTGGGTATGTCTTCCCTTTAATGTTTAATGTGGTTTTTTTGCTTCAAAATGATCTAACTAGTTGGATGTATGCTTGAAATACTAAGCAAATAAAAATTTCGAAGGGCCAGAAATTTTCTTTTTGTAAAATTTAACTAGTTGTATGTAGGCTTGAAATACTAAGCAAATAAAAATTTCAAAGGGCCAGAAATGTTTCTTTTTGTAAAATTTAAAGTATTTCAAGAAACTGGATGATGGTTATCACTTTTAAAAAAGTTGAAACGCAAATGTATCAAAAAATTTTTACAAAGGAATAATTAATAGGTCATTCAGGATTACTGTGTGAGCAAAATATGTTATGAACTTCTAATATTTTTGATTCTTTACAAAAGTTTGGTACAAATAATATAAAAATAGACTTTATATCATTACCATCATGCAAAGAATACCTATCTTAAGCACTCTTTCTGGTGGTATTGGTAAGTAGAACTGGTTGGCTTCTCTCACTAAAAGGATGTTTAAGGAATACATATTTTACACTATTGGTGCAATATGCTTTTGTTCTGAGGGGAACACTGTAGTGATGCAAGAGCCAGGGAGACTGATCTACCCTCTCAAGTCCCCTGATTAACTACTTTAATTCCCTAGTTCCTCTAGCACCTCCACCAGAGGGCATAAAGTGGAAAAGAAAGGAGATGAAATAGAAACTCACATATGGCTGCAGCATGCCTGTAGGAAACTTTGGTTATTGAATCCAATCAATGCTCAGTTCATAGAGTGAGTTAACTGTGGCCTAGAAAGATTGAGACTTGCTCACGGTGGAGATGACAGATGAATCTCTTAGGCTCTTGATTCCCAGGCAGGTACCCCTGTGGTGATAGTGTGAGATGAAGCAGAATCTCTATTAGGAAGAGCTCAATCTTGAAATCACACTGCCTCTGGGGAATCCCAGTTCAGCTACTTGCTAGCTGTATAACCTTAGGCTGGTTTCTGCTTTCTCATCTCTAAAATAAAAGTAGTGACAGCACCTACTTCAAAGTGGTTGGTAGAAGTAAAATAAGTGAAGAATGTAAACAGAATGCATGTAAAGTGCTTAGGATACAGCCTGCCAAGTACTAACAGCCTAATTTTTGTAAGTTATAATAAACTTGTTAGTGTATTCCGAATCTCGTGTTAGAATAGCATGGAAACAGTGTTCCAGCCATCACATCTTGTTTTAGGAACAAAATACCAATTTCACCTCAATTTTTCCAATGCATGTACCCTTTTCCCCCTAGCAATAATACTAAAGGAGCAGGTGCCTGAAATATATTGTTGACTATACATGGCCTCCTTTAAATAATGAAAATAAGTTTAATAAATAACCTCATGAGTAATTCTTGAAATTTTCACGAAGATCTTGGCTGAAATTGGATAGTTATTTCTAAGAAAAACTCAATGAAGGCGGCCCCACCCCCCACTGTGAATATCTCCAGTGATCTCCTTGATGCTGCCTTATAGGAAGAAAAACTGGCTGCTTGTTCATGACAGGCAGGATTTGTTGGCTGCTTGGTTCAGCCTTTGGATACTACCGGCAGGAAATCCCATAGGAAGTTTATGGAGCAGGTTGGGGTTCAGCCCTGTCCCTGAGCCCTCAGCAAAAGCAGGTAGTCTTGCAAAGGCAGTTTCTTCACTAAACCTGTGACAAGGCAAATTTCCATTTGTATAATGCAAATAATAGTTGCCTTACAAAGGTTACATCTTTTTTAAGATAACAAACTTGATATTGTAAGTGGCTGCAGTTTTTTTGATTTTTGCTTGGCTACCTTCTGGCTAAAGGTCTATGATGTGATAAGAACATGGAGAAAAATAACCCTTTTCCTCCCAACTCCTCTGACAGCCCAGACTTAGTCATCGTGTCCTTTTCTGCTGTCCTGGGGGATTGTAAGTTTTCGGGGGGTGGGGGGAGGAGACTAGCAGACCCTTGGCTTTCCCTCTGTCTCTGATGAATAACTTCTTTGAATGCAAGGGTGTGTGTAAGGGGGAGGGGGACATATGAAGGATCTGTCATTAAGGCTTATTATGGGTAGGACCCAGAAACTAGAGTGAAGGGAGGGAGTGGTCCGCGGGTGGGATCTGTCGAACCGACAAAATATGGGACTCCTGTCCCTTGAAGTACAACTTGTCTCTTCCTGAGTAAGGAGAAAGGCATCTGTAGTGCCTCTCCCAGGGACACGTAGAAGAGAGAAAAGCGACCAAGATAAGAGTGGACAGAGGAATAAGCGAGACATGTTCACGAAACGGTCCCCTGCGCTTGCTCCGGAAGAGCGCTACCGCCGAGCTGTAGTCCCGAAGCCGGTAAGATCCACGCCCCAGGCTCCTGCCGCAGACAGGTCCGGTGGCCTTCGAGTCTGGCTGAATTCAGGGTCAACCCTTCCCGCCGCAGTCCCCTCCTTCCCCCGGGTACCACCTCCTTCCCCGGCCGTCGGTGAGCTCTCTTTTGCAGTGCTGTGCTCAGCGCCCTGCAGCTAGCACTGGGGCGCGCGGAGCTCTCGGGTCGTTTTGCGTGCGAGACTCTCCAGGGTCATGGGCAGGGTTTCCTTCAGCTTTCGAGTTGGCTCGGTCCGGAGATCCCGCTCTGCTTGCCAGGGGCTCTACTACCTCTCCTACAGAGTCCCTCTTCCGCCAGGCGCACTCAGCGCATCTAGTGGACTTAGCCACACACAGGCGCTTGAGGAGGCTGCCAGTGGAGCCGTCGGAACCAGCCCCTCGGGGATCCACGGCTTGCTCTCTGCACCTTCATCGCAGGCGCCCCGCAGCTGGAAGGACTGCGCGGCAGCCTCGCCTGCCCCAGACGTAAGCCTCCTCTCCGATTTGCGCGCGCCTAGGTGTCCGTCCCTTTTACAACCAGCACATGCGCGCGGTTCCCTGGCGACCAGTGTGCCCGGGGATCATCCTGAATGCCAACATCCCACAATCGCCTCACTTGCGGAGTGCTGGAACTCCTGGGTTCCCTGCATACAAACTTTCTCTCCCGCGGGTACTCGCTTAGGCACATCCTGCGCTGGCCGCCGGGAGGCGTAGGTTCAAAGCTCTAGGATTTGGCACGCTCAGATCCTGTCCTGGGAAGGGACAACATTGCCCCAGGTTCGGGAAGGGAAATAAAAAGAAGGGCCCTACGGATGCTGCCCACTGGCCTGAACCTCCAGAAACTAAGTCTAATTTACAACACCCATTCTTTGGCGTCAATAGGGCCCCATAATCCGCTCGCTACTGTTAGGCTCCCAGCTGCGCAGAGTCCAGACGGGTGACCTCTCTGCCCGCAGACACCTCAGGCTGGGCGGGCGGGAGACGGTGGTGTTGTGTCGGATCCTACTGGAACTCAGTCCCCCAGAGTCGCCACGGGCGCCTCTGTCCTGGTGTCATATTCTAGAGGCCGGTGGATGGCAGTGCAGGCGCTTTTTGCACGACTTCCCTTGGCCTTGGCCAGGGAGCTGGGGAGGGAAGCTGTCCCAGCAATTAAAAAAGTAGAGAGTTTTCCTCCTGCAGAAAACTTGTGAGTACAATGTGCTGCAAAAACCAACTTCTGTACAAAACTCTCACAACTTCTATGTACATATTTGTGGTTTATAGTTTTTATTTAAAGTAATTTTCTGATGGAAGCAAAACTCTGCAATGCAACCCAAGACCTCTGCCAAAAAGGGAATGAAGAGGACTCATGGGTCATTATTGTCTATTTTAGTAGAAAGTTTTGAAATTAAAGGTCCTGTAATGTTTTAATGCTATAAACATTAATTTTGCCCTAACCCAAGAGAATGAAAAGACACCATGCTTTTTCACCCCTTGGTCACAGTGACATTATCACCAACATTCACCAGTTTGTTTGTATTTAGTAGGTTCCCAATAGTTTTATTGCGTGAGATTGGGCACAAAATCAGTCTCCTAAACCAGCTTCCTGGATTTTGGAAATTTAGACTAGGTGTCTGTGTAGACATGTGAGAGAGGTCACCTGAGCAATTAGGTTTTCCACAGATTCCTTCCCAGGGTACTAAGGGTTTCATTAGGATGAACTATTTTAAAAGTTATTCCAGGGTGGAATCATATAAATCTCAAAACCACAATATACTGTAAAGCTTTTTTCAGGGGGTAGGGAGCTCTTTCCTGAAAGTTCCTTGCCCGGATACGATGAGACAGACAGGAAGTTGGGCAAGAAGTTGAGCAGCCCTGTGTCTCGAGAGGGTCAACACAGTCCCTTTCTACAACCTGTAGTTTCAAATCTCACTGGTAATGAGGTGTCTTATTCCTCATTTTTCCTCTTGCCTTCGCCTCCAGCCTCCTTAAACACAAAGTTATGTGCCCTTAGGGTTTCTGCATGTCTCTAAAGCCCATGTAATGAGAGCTCCCTGGGAACCAGGAGAGCTGTAACACCAAGTCTTGCTGAATATATCCAAGGGAGGAAGGTTTATTTAACCTGCCACTTCTACCCTACTAAGTTATTTAGCAAGAAGGAATTCATGCCTCCTCTGCCCCATCGCTGTTCCTAACATTCCACTTTACCTGACCAGATGGAAAACAGCACAGGTTGGCTAAAGGATACTGGTTTGTGCCACACACTAGATCCACACGAAGCATTCAAGTAGCCCCAGACCTACCTGTTCCTCAGAATCTACACACATATACAATTTTTGTAGTACTATTTAGAGAGGAGGGAAATTGAAGAAAACCTCAAGTGTGCCATAGATGCTATGCCCTGGTAGGAAGAGTGCAGGCTTTGGTATTAGAACTCTGGTTCTATTCCTTAAAAGCTGAAAGGCTTCAGGCCACTCAAATAATTCTGCTGAGCCTCAGTTTCCTCCATCAGAAAATGAGGATGATACTATCGACCACCTGTAAGGATTCTGTGTGGATTAAGGAAATACATAGGTACTGGAGGTATGTAATAGGTGTCCATTTTATGTCGTTTCTGGGAATGCTCTCTAATACACACACACACACACATATATTGGCTACAATGACTTTATTGATGTATTCACAAATAAAAGGCTGTATATATTTCATATATACAACTTGATGAGTTTGGAATATGTATATGCCTGTGAAGCCATTTCCACAAAAATTCATCATTCCCAAAAGATTACTTCTACTCCCTTATTATTGTTATTATTATTTGGTATATATACACTTAGCAGAAGATCTATTCTCTTGCAAAATTTTAATTATACAGTATAGTACTGTCAACTACAGGGACTCTGCTGGGTTATAGATCTCTAGGACTCATTCATCTTGCATTACCAAAATTTTACACTCATTTTCCAATACCTTCCCCTTTCCCACTTCCCCAGGCAACTGCCATTCTACTCTCTGTTTATATGGATTTGACTCAGATTACTTGTATAAGTGAGATCATGCAGTATTTGTCCTTCTGTGTCTGGTTAATTTCATTTAGCATAATGGCTCCCAGGTTCAACCACCTTGTTGCGAATGGCAGGATTTCCTTCTTTTTTAAGGCTTAGTAACATTACATTGTATGTGTATATCACATTTTCTTCAACCATCCATCAAAGAACATTTAGGCTGCTTCCATGTCTTGGATATTGTGAATAATGCTATAGTGAAGAAGGGAATGCAGACGTTTCTTCAAGGTCCTAATTTTAACTCCTTTGGTTATATATCCAGAAGTGGGATTGCTGGATCATATGGTAAGTAGTTATATTTTTAATTTTTTTTTTTTTTTTTTGGTTGGAGATTGAACTCAGGGTCACTTTACCACTGAGCCACATCCCCAACATTTTTTATATTTTATTTTGAGACAGGTTCTCACTAAATTGCTTTGGGCTTTGCTTAGTTGCCCAGGCTGTCTTCAAACTTGTGATCCTTCTGCCTCAGCCTCCTGAGTCACTGGGATTATAGACAATAACCACAGCACCCAGCTTCATTGTGGTTTTTATTTGCATTTCCGTGATGGTTAGTGAAAATGAGCAAATTTTCACATACCTGTTGTCCATTTGTCTGATTTCATTGGAAAAATGTGTATCCAGGCTTTTTACCCATTTAAAAATTAAGTTATTTATTTGTTTGTTTTTGCTATTGAATTATAGGGGTTCCTTATAGATTTTGGTATGCTTTCGGTGTCATATCCAAGAAATTATTGCAAGAGCCAATGCCAGAAAGATTTTCCTTTGTTTACTTCTAGGAGTTTTATGGTTTCAGGTCTTAATTTTCAAGT
Source organism: Tamias sibiricus (assembly GCA_025594165.1). Taxonomy (NCBI): domain Eukaryota; kingdom Metazoa; phylum Chordata; class Mammalia; order Rodentia; family Sciuridae; genus Tamias; species Tamias sibiricus. The sequence continues at coordinate 41,202,843 of CM046665.1, read as the reverse complement.
CCTTAATCTACTTTTTTATTTGAGTTTTATAAATGATGTGAGAGAAAGGTTCGATTTTATTCTATTCATGTGGCTATGCAGTTTTTCCAATACCATCTGTTGAAGAAACTGTCATTTTCCTGTTGTGTATTCTGGGCACCCCTCTCAAAGATCAGATGGATATGGATCTATATCACACACACTCATATTTGCCTGCCTAGTTTTATTTTCAGGCTCTCTAGTCTGTTCCATTTGTCCATATGTCTGTCTTTATGCCAGTACTATATTGTTTTGATTACTGTTGCTTTGTAATATATTTTGAAACCAGTAGTGTAATATCTCCAGATTTGTTTTTCTTGCTCAAAATTGCTTTGCGTATTTGGTCCCAAACCTGTTTTTATTTGAGGATCTGGTCCCATCTCAGATTCAGTGAGGAGACTCCCAAGCCTTGTTTCCACAGTCAGATTCCTATGATTCTAAACCTTTGCTATACAATAAAGGAGCTGCCAGCCACATGTGGTTATGCAAATTTACATTAATTAAAATTAAATCAAATTAAAAACTCAGTTCTTCTATCTCCCTGAGCACATTTTAGGTCATCAGTAATCACATCTGGCCAGTGGTTACTGTATGGGGCAGAACAGATAGAATAGCCCCTTCTTTACAGAATGAGCTGTGGTTTTTAATGAGACTCTAGGGTAATTAAAAGTTTCCTGTCCAGCACCTCTCTTTGCTTCTTTTTCTCTTAAGGAGTGGTTTTGCATAGTAGCAGAATCATTTCTGTTTTGTTGAGGATTTTTACACTGTGGCAATATTTGCTGACTAGATTAATTAATAAATCAGCCAACAAGTATGGATTAATCACAGAATCCTGTGAAATTCTCTTCTTAGGGCCTTGATGAGTTTTGCTGATGGATTACTTTTTTTTTCCATTCCCAATGAGCTTTATGATTGATGGTTTTCCAGGTTTTACAGCAGAAACTCTGATATAATAGAGGGAAGATCTCTTCTTCCCGTATATACCCTTACAGCTTGTAACGATTTTATAAGGATGAGAGGACTAGAATACTAAGTTAATGCTTAGAGTTAAATCCTCTAAAATCATTCAATTTATTCAGATTTAAAACCTCATACTCCACCTCACTCTGTAGGACCTCTTCCTAAATTGACCACCATTTGACAAACTATATATTTTGCTTCTTTATTTTGACTGTTTTCTCTCTCTTCCTATACTAGAATGTAAGTCCCCAAGGGCAGAGATTTTTCAATATTTTTGTTCATTGCTAGATGAGTGCCTGATATACCATTGGTACCTATTAACTGCAAATAAATAACTATATAGAGATATATTTGGAACTAGTTAAGATATATAGATGCTGTATTAATTTCCTAGGGCTGCTGTAACGAATGGCTATGAAATGAGTGGTTTAAAACCACAGAAATTTGTTTGCTCTCAGTTTTTGGAGACTACAAATTCAAAATCAAGGTGTTAGTAGGGTCTTGCTGCCTTTAAAGGCTGGAGAGCATGATCTTTCCCCCAATCTTCCTTGCTTCTGTTGAACAATCCTTGGTATTTTTTGGTTTGCAGATGTGTCTCTCTAGTCCCTGCCTCCTTTGTCATGTGGCCATCTTCTTTCTTTTTTAATTTTATTTTTATAATTTTTAATATGTACAACTCATAGTGCATATATTTAGTATCTTTTTACATACAACTGTTTGTATACAAAGTATATTCGTACAATTCAGGTCTTCAATCATGCATTAAGGAAAATGGTATCCGTCTCATACAAACACCTTTTTTTTTTTCTCCCCCTCCCTCCCCTCTTGCTCCCTCCCTTACCCTCCCTTCCCTTGACCATTCTAGTGTTCCGCTAATCCTCCTATGTACCCCCATCCAACTATACTTTGAAATAGCCTCCTTATATAAGAGAGAACATTTGGTACTTGGATTTTTGAGACTGACTAACTTCACTTAGCATTATGTCTTCCAACTTCATCCATTTACCTGCAAATGCCATTAATTTGTTTTCTTTTATTGCTGAGTAAAATTCCATTGTGCGTATATACCACATTTTCTTAATCCACTCATTTACTGAGGGACATCTAGGTTGGTTCCACAACCTAGCTATTGTGAATTGTGCAGCTACAAACATTGAGATAGCTGTGTCACTGTAATATGCTGTTTTTAGGTCCTTTGGGAATAGACCCAGGAGTGGGATGGCTGGGTCATAGGATGGTTCCATTCCCAGTTTTCCAAGAAATCTCCATACTGCTTTCCATAACGGTTGCACCATTTTGCAGTCCCACCAGCAATGTATGAGTGTGCCTTTTTCCCCACATCCTCTCCAACATTTATTGTTGCTTGTGTTCTTGATGGCTGCCATTCTGACTGGAGTGAAGTGAAATCTTAGAGTAGTTTTGATTTGCATTTCTCTAATTGCCAGCGATGTTGAACATTTTTTCATGTATTTGTTGATTAATCGTGTATCTTCTTCTGAGAGGTGTCTTCTCAATTCCTTAGCCCATTTATTGATTGTGTTATTTGTTTTTTTAGTGTAAAGTTTTTTGAGTTCTTTTATATATTCTAGAGATTAGTGTTCTATCTGATGTGCATGTATTAAAAATTTGTTCCCAATTAGTTGGCTCTCTATTCACCTCACTGATTGTTTCTTTTGCTGAAAAGAAGCTTTTTAGTTTAAATCTATCCCATTCATTAATTCTTGGTAGTAATTCTTGCGCTACAGGATTCTTATTAAGGAACTTGGGGCCTAATCCAACATGTTGGAAATTGGAGCTTACTTTTTCTTCTATTAGGTGTATTGTCTCTGGTCTAATTCCTAGGTCCTTGATCCACTTTGAATTGAGTTTTGTGCATGGTGAGAGATAAAGGTTTAATTTCATTTTGTTGCATATGGATTTCCAGTTTTCCCAGCACCATTTGTTGAAGAGGCTATCCTTTCTCCATTGTACATTTTTGGCACCTTTGTCTAATATAAGGTAGCTGTAATTATATGTATTAGTCTCTGTATCCTCAATTCTGTACCATTGGTCCACCAGTCTATTTTGGTGCCAATACCATGCTGTTTTTGTTACTATTGCTCTATAGTATAATTTAAAGTCTGGTATGGTGATGCCCCCTGCTTCACTTTTCTTGCTCAGGATTGCTTTGGCTATTCTGGGTCTCTTATTTTTCCAGATGAATTTCATGACTGCTATTTCAATTTCTTTGAAGAATGACATTGGGATTTTGATTGGAATTGCATTAAATCTGTATAATGCTTTTAGTAGTATGGACATTTTTGACAATATTAATTCTACCTATCCAAGAGCAAGGTAGGTCTTTCCATCTTCTGAGTTCATCTATAATTTCTTTCTTTAGTGTTCTATAATTTTCGTTATAGAGGTCTTTCACCTCTTTCGTTAGGTTGATTCCCAGGTATTTTATTTTTTTTGATGCTATTGCAAATGGGGTATTTTTCAACATTTCCCTTTCAGAGTCTTTGTCGCTGATGTACACAAATGCCTTTGACTTATGTGTATTGATTTTGTATCCTGCAACTTTGCCAAATTCGTTTATTAGTTGTAAAAGTTTTCTGGTAGAGTTTTTTGGGTCTTCTAGGTAGATTATCATGTCATCAGCAAATAGTGCTAATTTGAGCTCTTCTTTTCCTATCTTGATTCCTTTAATTTCTTTCGTCTGTCTAATTGCTCTGGCCAGAGTTTCCAGTACTATGTTAAATAGCAGTGGTGAAAGGGGGCATCCCTGTCTTGTTCCAGTTTTTAGAGGGAATGCTTTCAATTTTTCTCCATTTAAGATAATGTTAGCTCGGGGCCTTGCATAAATAGCTTTTATAATGTTAAGATATGTTCCTGATATTCCTAGTTTTTCCAGTGTTTTGAACATAAAGGGGTGTTGTATTTTGTCAAATGCTTTTTCTGCGTCAATTGAGATGATCATATGATTTTTGTCTTTAAGTCTATTGATGTGATGTATTATGTTTATTGATTTCCGAATGTTGAACCAGCCTTGCATCCCTGGGATAAACCCCACTTGATCGTGGTGCACTATCTTTTTGATATGTTTTTGTATCCGATTTGCCAGGATTTTGTTGAGGATTTTTGCATCTATGTTCATTAAAGATATGGGCCTGAAGTTTTCTTTTTTGGATGTGTCTTTGCCTGGCTTTGGAATTAATGTAATATTGGCCTCATAGAAAGAGTCTGGAAGAGCTCCCTCTTTTTCTATTTCTTGAAATAGTTTGAAGACCATTGGTATTAGTTCTTCTTTGAAAGTCTTATAGAACTCGGCTGTAAACCCATCAGGTCCTGGACTTTTCCTTGTTGGTAGCTTTTTGATGACATCTTCTATTTCTTCGCTTGTAATTGATCTGTTTAAATTGTGTATAGCCTCCACATCCAGTTTAGGCAAATCATATGACTCTAGAAATCTGTCAATGCATTCAGTATTTTCTATTTTATTAGAGTACAAGTTTTCAAAGTAATTTCTAATTATATTCTGTATATCTGAGGTGTTTGTTGTGATATTCCCTTTTTCATCACGAATGTTAGTAATTTGAGTTTTTTCTCTTCTTCTTTTTGTTAGCATCGCTAAGGGTCTGTCAATTTTGTTTATTTTTTCAAAGAACCAACTTTTAGTTTTGTCAATTCTTTGAATGGTTTCCTTAGTCTCAATTTCATTAATTTCTGCTCTGATTTTAATTATTTCCTGTCTTCTACTGCTCTTGGTGTTGGTCTGTTCTTCTTTTTCTAATGCTTTGAGGTGTGATGTTAAGTCATTTATTTGTTGTTTTTTTTTCCTCTTAAGGAATGAACTCAGTGCAATGAATTTTCCTCTTACTACTGCCTTCATAGTGTCCCAGAGATTTCTATATGATGTATCTGTGTTCTCATTTACCTCTAGGAATTTTTTGATCTCCTCTTTGATGTCTTCTTCAACCCCTTGTTCATTCAGTAGCATGTTGTTTAGCTTCCAGTTGATGGAGTAGTTTTTCTTATTCCTTGTTTTGTCGTTGATTTCCAATTTCATCCCTTTATGGTCCGATAGCATGCAGGGTAGTATCTCTATTTTTTTATATTTGCTGAGAGTTGCCTTGTGACATAAAATATGGTCTATTTTGGAGAAGGAGCCATGTGCTGCTGAGAAAAATATGTATTCGTTTACTGAGGGATGAAATATTCTATATATGTCCGTTAGGTCTAAATTGTTAATTGTTTTGAGGAGGCTTAAAGTTTCTTTGTTTAGCTTTTGTTTGGATGATCTATCCATTGGTGAGAGAGGTGTGTTGAAGTCACCTAGGATAACTGTGTTGTGGTCTATTTTACTCTTGAACTTAAGAAGCGTTTGTTTGATGAATGTAGGTGCTCCATTATTTGGGGCGTACAGATTTATGATTGTTATATCCTGTTGATGGATGGTTCCCTTGAGTAATAAGAAATATCCATCTTTGTCCCTCTTGATTAGTTTTGGTTTGAAGTCTACCTTATTTGATATGAGAATGGAAACCCCTGCTTGCTTCCGCTGGCCATGTGAGTGATAAGACTTTTCCCAGCCTTTCACTTTCAGTCTGTTGATGTCTTTTTCTATGAGGTGTGTTTCTTGGAGACAGCAAATTGTTGGGTCATTTCTTTTAATCCATTCTGATAATCTGTGTCTTTTGATTGGCGAGTTTAGGCCATTAACATTCAGGGTTATTACTGAGATGTGATTTTTATTCCCATCCATTTTTATTTGAATTATGGTCTTCAGCTTGATTTTGTTTCTCTTCTGATTGGTATTTCCTTTAGTTTAATATCTCCCTTTGGTGATTTTTGTTATCATCTTTCTCTTCTTCTTCATGAAAAATGTTGCCCAGGATGCTCTGAAGTGCTGGCTTTCGAGTTGTGAAATCTTTTAACTTTTGCTTGTCGTGGAAGGTTTTTATTTCATCTTCGAATCTAAAGCTTAATTTTGCTGGATATAAGATTCTTGGTTGACATCCCTTTTTTTTCAGAGCTTGAAATATGCTATTCCAGGATCTTCTTGCTTTTAAGGTCTGGGTTGAAAAATCTGAACATAGTCTGATTGGTTTCCCCCTATATGTAATTTGCTTCCTTTCTCTTGTGGCTTTTAGTATTCTCTCCTTGCTCAGTGTATTAGGCATTTTCATTATAATGTGTCTAGGTGTGGATCTGTTGAGATTTTGTTTGTTTGGTGTTCGGTATGCCTCTTGAACTTGGTTTTCCATTTCATTCCTCAAGCTTGGAAAATTTTCTGTAATTATTTCGTTAAATAGATTACTCATTCCTTTGGCTTGAAACTCTGCCCCTTCCTCTACGCCGATCACTCTTAAGTTTGGTCTTTTTATGCTGTCCCATAATTCTTGGATGTTATGTTCTTGATTTTTAACAAGTTTTGCTGTATGTTCTAAATTCTTCTCTAGTACATATATTTTGTCTTCATTGTCTGAGGTTCTTTCCTCCAAGTGGTCTACTCTGTTGGAGATGCTTTCAATTGAACTTTTATTTTGGTTTGTTGCTTCTTTCATTTCTGGAATTTCTATTTGGTTTCTCTTTAGAGCCTCTATTTCCCTATTGAAGTAATCTTTTACTTCCTGTATTTGTTTTTGGAGTTCTTTGTCAAAATGATCTTTTGCCTCCTGTACCTGCTCCCTCATCTCATTTTTGAGTTCATTCTTAAGTTCCATAAACATTTGGCATATGTAATTTCTAAATTCCATCTCTGGCATTTGACCAACTGTGCTTGCCATGACATCTACTGATGAGGTATCTTGATTTGTTTGTGTCATTTTCTTTCCTTGTTTTTTCATGTTGCTTGTGTGTCTATTCTTCCTGCACTGTGGGACCTTGACTATTTTGATTTTACCTTAAAGCCTTATGTTGTTCCTGTAGTACAATGCTATCAGATCACCTTATAATTCCTTTACACTTTTAAAACCTAACACTTTCTATTCAGAAAATCCAAGTTTGATCACAATGTACAGATTTTGTTAACCCGGATATTATTTCCAATTTACTCTGTACGCTTCTGTTAGGGTTTTATAGCTTCAAGTATTGGATACAGAGGTGTTATGTTTAGGAAGAAGGAAGCGTCTTGAATTGTTCTTTCTTGGAAAGTATGAAAGGAGATATCTATTGAAGTGGTTTAGTGGAAGTGGTTTAGTATCAGTAGACGATGAACGAAAGAGAATGGGGTTGACAATTAGGTGAAAAGATCAATTTATATATAAAGTAAAGTAAGTTGGAAAAGAAAAAAAATGATAAAAGAGTAGGATTTGGTGTAAGAGAGAGGAGAGAGAGAATCAAGGAAATAGAGAGTAAACTATATATAACACCACTTTGCTACCCAGTTCAATTGCGCCGGTTCTAGAAATCCCAAGTTCTGCGTATAACTTGTTTTTGCCTCTGTTTAGTATGCACTGGCAGGATGTAAACATGAAAGATGAAGGAGGAAGAAAAGATACAAGAGTGGGAAGGAAGAAAAGAAGGAAAGAAAAAAGGAGCGGAAGCAAACAAACACACTAACAATCAATGCGGAAGGAAAAAAAAAAAAAAAAGCAGAACAAAACAAAGCCAAAAAAAAGAAAAAGAAAAATAAACAGACAAACAGACAAACAAACAAACAAAAAAAACCTCCCTGCAATCCAACAAGACAAGCAAACCAACATAAAGAAAAGGAAAAAAAAAAAAAAAAAAAAAAAAAAGTCAAACCCCAAGTCTCAGACAAAACGGGCCCTGGGAAGCCCCCCTCTTTTTTTTCCTTTCCAGTTCAAACCAATTGCCATTGGACCACGTCCAGACAGTCTGCGATCCTGTCAGTGAAGTCAAGGCTGCATCTTAGGCCAGTGGCTGCACGGTTCAGTGAAGGAGTGGCCCAGGGGGTTTGCGTGTGTTAGCAGATGAATGGCACCGGGAAGGGGACCCTCCAGAAGGCACCCCCTCCCCAAGCCCACCCACAGTTGCAGCCTCTTGTTGCTGCTGCGCTAGCCTCAGAAACGCCTTCCCCTGCTGACCACCCGAGTCTCACCCAATTGTGCGTTGTCTTCAGAGAGCTGGAGAGTCCCTGGATGGCTGCAGCCGTCGCTCTCCGTCTCCTCCCTTTGTCTGGAGCTTTCAAAGATGGCGGTGCTCTCCTTCCAGTCAACAGCAGCTCCGCAGACTCCCGTATCCTCGCCGATCGATTTCAAGACTGTTGGGTAGATGTCTCCCTGCCAAAGTAGCACCGGGAAGCCACACCTGTGACTGTGGTGCAGACAGCGCTGCTTCGGACTGTGGCCCGCTCCACTCTGCCCCTGTTTGCTGATCGCTGATCTCTGCGCCGCTCTGTCCGGGGCCCCACTAGTGAGGGTCGCGTCAGGCGGAGTGTGAATTTGAACTGGCGCTGTGGGCCCGCGGTCTCTCGTGGTTCCCCAGCACCAATCCCGCCGGCTGTTATCGCTGGTTTTTATCGCCGGTTTCACGCTGGTGTGCCGTGAGTTTGGTTGGGGGTTGCAGTAGTAGCGCGGTCTCCCCACACTGACTTTGTTTCAGATGCCTGTGCACCACCCAGGCAGTTTTGCAGGAGCCTCGCAGCTCCAGCTGCTGCAGACAGCTTGTCTCTTTCTCTCTCTGGTAGTGGTAATCAAACCATCCAGGAGATCGGTATTTTCAGCCTATATATATGTGAAGAAAGGCAATTTATCTGCTTTGTTGGATTCTTTCCACGGAGCTTTCCTGAAGTGCGTCTTCCTCTATTCCGCCATCTTGGATCCCCATGTGGCCATCTTCTTTGTGTCTTTGTGTGTTCTCTCCTCTTGCTATAGCTCCATCGGCCATGTTGGATTTATGACTGTAATCCAGTATGAACTCATCCTTTCCACACCTTGATATATATATATATATATATATATATATATATATATATATATATATATTTTTTTTTTACCTCTTAAGAGTTTATTCCATAATGCCCATTATTTTTACAGAAAGACAATCACTGTGCACGTAGAGAGAGTATATACTGGTAGTGTGAGTTTTCTCTCTGGGTGTGGAGTACATGGAGTGATTCACCTTTGACTTGCTCAATCAGAGGCTCTTTCCCAAGTTGTCACTATTCTCAATCCTATCTTCAGAGCACTGTCTGCCTAGTTCTTAAGCATTCCACAGTGGCGTTGGCTCAGCTCAGAGCTCTGCTGAAGGGTGCTCAGTGTCCAAAACTTCTGTCTTCCTTTCAGCCTACTGGCAGTGGCCCCCAGCAGCTCATCTTACAGCAGCTGTTTGAATATACTCCTGTGGGACATTTCTACATGTTCAAACCATCAGAGCTCGTGGTGACAAACTCATGTCAAAGCCTGTTTGGACTGGTTTGGGATCCAGGGAGGTCCTGTAGGTGATCCATCTTGCCATTCAATATCAGCACTGAAACTCTGTAAGAGGCTCAAGAAGACATGTGTGGAAAAGGGCCAGTGAGCCACCAGGGGAAGGGTAGAAAATGTAAAGGTGAGTTGCAAAGACCCTTTTGGTACTACCCATTTGTACTCACTTAGCCCAAGGCCCCATCAACCCTTTAGGTTGACAGCATTTGAAGAGTACCTTCTGTTTCCAAAGCTTGGGGGAATTTTAAAGAAAAGTCCTTCTGCAGCTATGAAATGTAAGTTTCTCCAAATGACATGAAGGTGTCATTCTGCATAAGTACCATTTATCCCCTGAGTGGTGATAATCTCTTTATGAACAGTTTAGTGTGAATTTTTCTGGCCAGGGAATCACAACTCCCCAAGAGGTGAAAGCCATGTGCTAGATCTGAGTAACCTTCACTTCTAAGCATTCATCTGCACAGCCCGGGCAAAAAGAGGAATAGATTCATCCATTCATTTGACAAACATTCATGTGCCAGGCACGGCACTAGGGACTCAGGGATGCATGGGTGAAAAAACAAGGACCTCTGCACTTGTCAAGCTTAGTTCTAACTAAGCAATAAAACCCTATACCAGGAGTTCAGGGAAGAGGGTTAACTGTGTAAATAACATGAGTATTCTCCCTGCATGCCACTCAGTGTCCTGGAGTGAGAGCAGAAGAGAGAAAGGGATCTGCTGTTAGTTTCAAAACCCTGGCACCTTTGTATGCACCCGTCTTGTGATTCTACTTGTGATCCTGTGCTAAAGAGCTGTGTCATTTTTGTCCTTTAACCTCAAGCCATTAATTAATCTGATGCCCAGATGAAAAGTCTGTTTCATTTCTGGAAAACCTGACCATGTGCGATTGACAGAAGTTACATTGGTCTCCAATGTGACACTTTCCTAAGAATTTTCAAGGATTATTTTGACAGTACATGATTTTCACCTTTGTCTGCGTATTTCAGAGCTTCATCCAGCAACCCAGATGCTCCTCTTTTGTAGTGTGGTTTGGAAATCAAAGCTACACTGATGTACCTAATATTTTCCTGTGAACCTTAAAAACAATTTGATCCAAGTCAAGAAATGGGAAATGGGAGTTCAGCACTAAATGGATACTAAAATGCTGTGAGATTTTTATAGAAGTCAGTTAACCTTGATCCTGGTTTTCTCATGTGTAAACTGAGGCTGTTGGATCTTTGTAGATCTGAAAGCTGTAATTTTAATGCAGCAGTGAAAAATAAGTGGGATGTTGTACCTTTTGCTTTCTTCTTCCCTTCTTGTCTTTCTGCCAGTTGAAGAGCTGCGTGTCCCTTCCCTCTGTCGCCAGATCCATCCCCCTCCCACTAATTAGGTGTCCAGCAGTTCAATTCAATTCTGACAGTGTTTACTCAGGGTTAGTGTCACATCCCACAGGTTAAAGGGCTCAGTTCCACAAGACTGCTTCAATTTCAGATACCACTAGCAGATCCAGAGCCACCTGGATTTCTGTCTGACCAGTCATAAATCAGGGTCCCCACAAACCCCCCTTTCAGTTCTGGTAATTTGCTAGAATGGCTCACAGAACTAAAAAAAATCATTTCACTTAGGTTTACTGGTTTATGACAAAGGATACAAACGGACAGATAGATGAAAAGGTTTGCAAGGGCCACATGTGTCCTGAGTGTAGGATCTTTTGTTCCCATTGCATTGCTATGCACCCCCTCCTGCATGTGGATGTGTGGATCAATTCATAACTCTCCAAATGGCAACATTTAGGGTTCTGTGGAGGTTTAATTGCATAGCCATGTGGATTATTAATCCAATCCCCTGCTCCCTTCTTTCAGTGGGGCTGAAAGATGCAGGCTTCTAATCAAGGCTTGGACTTTCTGGAAATCAGCCCCCTTCCCGAAGCTATATAGGGACCATGGAGTATCCAAGGAACACCTCATTAGAATGAAAAGTGCTCTTATCCCGCTTATCATTCAGGAAATTCCAAGGGATTTGGAAGCTCTGTGTCAGGAAAGGGGGTGGACAGATGGCACAGGAGTATGGCCTGGATAAGAAGCAGCCTTGCTGACCCCAATGTTTGCTTCCCTTTTCTTATTCCAGGGACACTTTGCAAAATGTAAAATCACCTTTCAACCCCAAAAAAGGAAAAAATGAGTGGAAAGTTGGGAGGCAGTTCAAACCATCATAGCCCTGGTTTCTCTGGAGGTATCTTCTCAAACTGAACATTTACCTAGATGTTCAGCTTGCAGGTGGGGGAAAGAATAGAGAGGAGCTGGGCACAGTGGCGCATGCCTGTAATCCCAGCACTTGGGAGGCTGAGGCAGGAGGATCCTGAGTTCAAAGCCAGCCTCAGCAATGGCGAGGCGTTTAGCAACTCAGTGAGACCCTGTCTCTAATAAAACACAAAAAAGGCTGAGGATATGGCCCAGTGGTCTAGTGTTCCTGAGTTCAATCCCTGGTACCAAAAAAAAAAAAAAAAAAAAAAAAAAAAAAGAATGAAGAGGAACCATCATTGGCATAGTGGTCTTCCTCTAGGTGGTGCAGGTGTGTTGGGGGCCACCAAGGAAGAGTTTGACACAGATGAAAATCCTTAAATAGCTGGGTAGGACACACACCCCTATACTTTTAAAGTTAAGAAATAAAAAGCCTAACAAAATGTGCTCTGGCAAAGGAGCAAACTTTTCAGGTATAGAAGGAGAATTCTAGGATCTCTGAAATTTAGGGAGTTTGGAAGTAAGAGACTCAGGGAGTAGGGTGAGCCTGATTATATCATTCAGCCTGAGCCAACCATAGCCCTGGTAGTCCTGAGTGCAGAGGCCCAGGGCCCTAGGCTCAAGGTTCAGCTTATCACCTACTGCCTAGGGTCCCTTAGGCTCAGTTTCCTTCTCTGAAAAGAGGGAACAATTCTTGTCACAGAGTTGAGATGAGGACTTAGTGAAAGAATGCTGTATGAAAGTCTCTGAGAGAACACAAGTTGCTAGACAAATATATTTTTGTCGTTGCTGTTATCTGGTGGAGAATTTAATTGTGCATGTACCTAATACAATACCCCTCTTGATTTGAAATATGGATTCTGGGGAGTTAGTTGCTTTTCTCAGAGAAGATTAAAGGAAGAAATATTGCTTTCAAAGTCTAGGCTCCCTTAAGAGTTCCGATACAATAAAACAATTCAAAATTAGTGTCACCTTGCTTCATTTATGGTCTGTGGCACCACTATCCAATAGAAATATAGTATCAAACACAGATGTAATTTAAAATTGCATTGGAGAAAGCAAAAATAAACAGACGAATTTAATTTTAACAATACGTTTTATATAATTGAATATATCCAGCTTTTATAATTTAAAATGTAATCAATATACACATTATTAATTAAATATTTTACCTTATCTTTTCATAATAAACCTTTAAATTTCAGTATTCTTACAGGACATCAAATGAGCTATATTTCAAGTGTTCAGTAACCCCATGTGACTAGTGTGTGTAGTGTTGGCTACTACAGAGTCAATTTGACCTTCCAACTATAACCAAGTTCTTATCCCCAGGACCTACAAATGCTGACTTACATGGCCAAAGGAACTTTGCAGCTATAATTGAGAATTTTGAGATGGGAAGATTATCCTGGGTTATGTGGGAAGGCCAGATATAATCACAGTGTCCTTGTAAGAAGGAGGAAGGAGGGTCAGAGTTGTAGGAGCCAGCCATGTGATGATGGAAGAGGAGTGACAGATTGGGTTTTGAAGATGCAGGAAGGGACCACAAGCCAAGGAATATAGGCTGCCATTCCAAGCTGGAAATCATGGCCTCCTGATGGCAGGAGCCCCGATGATGCCTTAGCTTTAGGCCCAGGATCTTGATTTCAGGCTTCTGATCTCTAGAACCCAGAGAATAAAGGTGTATTGTTTTAATCCACTAAATCTGTGGTATTTGCTATAACAGCAATAAGAAACTGATAATTACTAATACAAACATCATTTCCAGGCCATTTTGGGAAGGCATTGGTTCTCAGCTATATCATCTTAGACAAGTACAGCTGCTTCATCTCAGCTTGGCTTAGAGCATGCAGTGACAGTTGCTCTTGGGATTCCTGGGTATTAATGCCATCCTCCCTTAGTGCTGGGGTCTGTTTCTTCTTGGGACTCAATTGCAGCCTTTGGTAGCAAAAACTCAGTCAATAGCTTATCACTGACTCCAGAATGAACAGGGAAGACAGATTTTTTTGTTTGTTTGTTTGTTTGTTTGTTTGTTTGTTTTCCCATTAGGGTATGTTATGCGGTAGAAAAAGTTACTGGCTCTTTACTGTCTGCTCAATTTTGCGGGAGTAAATCTAAAAGTTTGGGGTTTTTTTTTTGTTTGTTTTTTGTTTTTAGATTATTACTGCCATGTAAGATTGGTAGGGTTAAAGTTTTTATGAATGTTAGTGACTGTTTGATTAGGTCAGTGATTCTTAAACTGTGCAGTACTTGGGAACCACCTGGAGGCTCTGATCTCACAAGGGTGGCTGGGACCCTCTGTCTGAGTTTCTATTTTAGTAAGTCTAGAGTGGGATTCAATAATTCACATTTCTAACATGCTCCCGGTGATGCTGATGAAGCAGACACGTAGGAGGGGAGCTTCTCTCACAAAACCTAGAGGGTTTGCATTCTAGAGGGAGGGAGGACCTCCTTGGGCATGGTCTCTATGAGGAGGGAGCTGCACAATTGCTGGAGAAGACCCCGAGGCCAGCCTCTTGCCTGACCAGGACACAGGAGTCCTCCAACAGTAAGCTCTGCAGGGGTTGCTAAGGAACTTCAGGGTAAGCCACTCCTGCTTCTCTTGTTTTGTGTCTCCCACCCTGAGTTCTAAAGTAGGTGACAATCCTGAGTTGGGCAAGTCTCAACTAAAAATACCTCCTTTGCCTCAGATCAGCTGAGTCCTCAGATTGCCCAGCTGGAGTGAATTCCCTGGACTAGGGGCTACCCCAGTGGAAAGTCTGTCAGCAGAAAATACCAGGTTAAAAATAGCCCTGGGGAGGCCCTTCAAAGCTTTCACACCAGCTGCCCACTTGGGATAACCAATTCTAGGGGTGGGGGTGGGGAAATCCTTAAGTCAGGAATAAAAATGGACTACCCAGCTGTGTCCAGTTTCATTCCCTAGAGGGGTGAGGACAAACTTTAGCCACCAGCTCCTTCTCCCCATGACAATTGCAGCCAAATTCTAGACTTGGTGAATGTAGCCCTTACCCTGGAGATGGTGATTACTACTCTGCCTTCTATGTAACAGTAAAACTGCACCTCCCAACCTGTTTGAAATGGAAAGAGACAAACCTTCCTAAGGTGAGAGAGTTCCAAGGGCTTCCCAACAGGTAAGAAAGAGCCCTTTCCAGGAAAGTTATCTTAACCCCAACAGAAGTAAACAAGAAATCTACAGGAGATTTTTTTTTTTAATATTTATTTATTTGCTTTAGTTGTACACAATGCATTTACATGGTGCTGAGGATCGAACCCGGGCCGCGCACGTGCTAGGTGAGCGCTCTACCGCTGAGCCACAACCCCAGCCCCTACAGGAGATTTTAATTTTTTTTAAGGAAACAAATTTTAATTTGCTGTTTTAAAACTTTCAAAAGAGAGCTTCCCTTTACAAAGTTTCTTGTCTTCTCACTAGTGTTTTTTAAAGACAAAAGAAAACATAAAAAAAAAAAGTCCAAATTGCATTCCCCCCCTGGATAGTATAAGGTGCAGAAATAGGCTCCTAGTAGTCCCAACTAATTCATGACTTCACTTTCCCATTTCAGTTATTTTTGACCCAAAGTTATTAAACTGAAAAGTTCCAGAGGCAAACAACTTGTAAGTCTTAAATTTCATGCCAATCTGAGTAGTGTAAAGGGATCTTGCGAGGTCCTGCTTTGCCTGTCCCTTTGGGCAGCATATCCACTCTGTATGAGCTCTGCCTGTGAGTCACTAACTGCTTTGGTCATCACATTGACTGTCCTGGTATCATAATGCTCATGTTCAGGTAACCCTTATTTAACTTAATAATGGCCCCAAAGAACAAGAGTAGTGATACTGGCAATTCAGATATACTAAAAAAAAAAAAAAAAAAAAAAAAAAAAAAAAAAAAAAGAAAAAAGCTGTAAAGTGATTCCTTTAAGTGAAACATTAAATATTTTTTTATTTTATGAGGAAAGAAAAATAATCATATTCTGAGGTTGTTAAAAACAAAACTTCTATCCATGAAAAAAAAATTGAACAAAACTTCTATCCATGAAGTGATAAAGAGGAAACAAGAAATCTGTGCTAGATTTACTGTCACATTGCAAATGCAAAAGTTGTGGCCACAGTGTGTGATATGTGATTGTTAAAATTGCAAAGGCATTAAATTTGTGTATGTATTTGTAGGAAAAGACACAGGCTAGCTGGGTGCGATGGCACATGCCTGTAATCTCAGAAGCTCAGGAGGTTGAGGCTGAAGGATCACAAGTTCAGTGCCAGCCTCAGCAACTTAGTGAGGCCCTAAGCAACTTGATAAGACCCTGCCTCAAAATGAAAAATAAAAAGGGCTGGGGATGTGGCTTAGTAGTTAAGTGTCTCTGGGTTTAATCCCTGGTATTAAATATATATATATATATATATATATATATATATATATATATATATATATATATATATATAAAAGACTAGATGGGAAAACTGTGCACGGGTTCATACATCTACTGGTGGGTGGGATGGGGGTGGGGTGTCTCGAAATGGATCCCCTACAGACAAGAGGCAAGTACTGTACTCCCTTTTCACTATTTTCTCAGCATGAGTGTCAATTCTGATAGAAAGTGAGTGCAGAGCAGCTGTGATGGTCCTAGTTTCTGTTGCATAAAACTAAATGCACATGACACACACCTATATATGATCTACTAACTAAAAAGTAGCTGGGAAAGCTAGGGGATCCAGATCCTGTAGTTTTATTCCCCTTCGACATATGTTTTAGGGGAGAAAAGAGTGAAAAAAAGGAATAGCAGTGATTTCCTTCCATAGATTTCAAAACCTTCTTTGGGTTTTCCTATTTGCCCCTGGATAAACAACTCCATCCTGGATTTGTTTGGTGACTGGAGCGAGGTGAGCTACAAGGTACAAAGAGGGATAGAGGGGAGGACAGCACCCCATGAAGGGGTGACCAGAGGAGCACTTTGGTGCCCGAGTGGAGTAAGGACGGTGAGTGTGGGTGGAGGTGGGTTGGTGGATCTGAAGTGGGGTGACAGAGTCTGAGTAGAATGAGGGAGGCCTGTACTTATGGGGAAGCCAAGCAGGATACAGAGGCTTGGACATTGTAAGCACGAGCCAAGATTGGGCTGGGACAAAACATCAGTTACAGCCTAGGAGACTGATCAGATAATTAAACATGTTAAAAAATAAATGGATTTATTGGAGAAAGAAGTCGAAAATATGGAAAGGCAGAACACAAGATCTAGAATCTTGTGATACAGGATTGGGGTTAGAGATATGGAGTGAATGTATTACTGTCAATATATAAAGATAGATACAGAAACAATATAGATGTTAATATAAGTATGTCTGTGTGCGTACGTGAGTGCACACCCTATATAAATATATTTCCATGGGTTGGGGTTGTAGCTCAGTGGTAGAGTGCTTGTCCTGCATGTGTGAGGCACTGGGTTCTATCCTCAGAACCACATTTTAAAAAAAAAAGGCATCATGTCCATCTACAACTAAAATAAATAAATAAATAAATAAATATGCACACACACACACACACACACACACACACACACACACACACATTTCCCCCTTTAACTCTGTACTGAGAGAAACATTGCCCCTCATCCTCCTCTAGGAAGGCCTGACTGGGTTTGTAAGTACTCAACCTGCTTCTTAATTTACTCATTTCCATCTATATTTCATGTGGGTCCAGTACTCTTTGCTTAGTTTGCTCTGTTTCTCTTTGCTTTCAGGTCATCACTTCTTTTTCTTTCTATTTCAGATTTCCATAGTGAGAAATATAAAATCAGTGGATTCTGTGGCTGCCCAAAGCATTCATGATCTTGTCTCACATTATCCTCCTGAACTGGTTAATTCCCCTTCCCCACAAAGGTATTATCCTATTAAATCTACATCTGCCCTAGGCTTGGATCTGTTACCAGCTGGCCAGATTCCTTTTAATGTTTTGTTTCTGCTGTGTCTCCCCTTATTCCTAATTCCAAAACTTTTCTATCATATTAAGGAAGTGCATAATCAATAATTATGTACTCACCTATAAGAACCATGTCAGGCTCAAAAGTAATGCTCAGGAATTCTTGGAGAATTTTATGCTGATTTTCCAAGTCTTACCCTATTCACTATATCTGGATCTTCAGTCATCACTTGGCATACTTGCCCAGACTTTAAGGCTTGTTTTCCCAGTTTTTCTTGCTATGAACTGTCTATCTGCAGCTTTAAGAAGCCATTTTTCAGTAATTTCTCAGATCCTTGGCCCCTTGGGGATGGTCAATTCATTTGTTCTCTTAGATCTTGTCCCTTTTCCCCTGTTGAATTTCTTTGGGTTTCAGCATAGTTGATTATCTATTAACCACTAAAAACATCTCTCCCTTTCCCATAGATTTCTTTGTGAGTTTTAGATCTGGGTACAACTTTTTGCCCTTCTCTATCTGCTTATGCAGACATTCAGAATTGTATTTTCTCCTTCCTCCTTCAGCCTATCTCAACTTAGACTTTTCTCCTAAGAAAATTATCTCTTCCTCTAGCTTAGTCAACTGTTTTTCTGAAAGTAAGACTGAAGAATGTTTTTCAAACCTTTCCAAATCTCCTTTGACTTCCTGAGAAAAACTAATTCTGTAGAAACAGAATGTTCAATACGCAGGCTTTTGGAATTGCCTTTTTGGCTTTTGCATTTGAAAAAAAATTTATTGTGTTGTTTTTCTATTTCACCCCAAGAAGACAGAGTACACTATGGTAGAGCCTTCCATTCTTTTTTTATTTTGAAAGAAAATCTGCCACCTCTCTATGGCTGAATCCATGAGATAGGTCTCTGAAAATCTGAGATCAGGGTCAGAGATTATTTAATTACCCAATCCAGAGTGAGTTTAGGACTGGAAACTGTAGGACGGCTGGAATTTTGTGAATGTGCACTGTGCATCCAAGTCATTGGTATCTCCATTGTTGTTGTTGTTTTTTTTCCCCATGGCCCTGATGTAGTTTAAAATTAGATAATGAAATCTGGGGAAGCTTTTCTTTAATACCTATTTTAAGACTGCCCAAAAAATCAAAACTAGAAGCTCACACATACATTCTTCAAGAAATAAAAAATCTGAACTGGTTTGTAGCTTCCAGGCGGCACATCTTGAACTGCTCCCCTCCAGGACCTAAAAGGGCTTGATCCTGCTGAAGCCTCTGCTGAAACACTGGGCCAGTTTTCTCAGAGAACTATGGGGTGGGGGGTGGGAGGGCGAGGAAGGCTACAGAGACTGTCTGAAGTGTGAAGTCCTATGGAACCACACATGGTATGCATCTACCAACTCTGAGGGTCTCATGCTGTGCCAACAAATAATTACTCTATGTGCATCACCCCCGCACCCCTCCCCTCACATGACTCCTTACTCTTTCTCAAGATTCCTGGTTTGAGATAATACATGTTAGATTGGAAGGACTTAATCAATTATGCCACTACTTTTTATTTTTTTCGTTGTCAGTGGACTTTTATTTTATTTATTTATATACAGTGCTGAGATTCGAACCCAGTGCCTCGCACATGCTAGGCAGGTGCTCTACCACTGAGCCATCACCTCAGCCCTCACTACTTTTTAACTGATGTTAATATTAAAATTCTGTGTTCTTTCATGTGCCAGGTAAGTATGACAGTCACAATTGAAAAGAATCAATACTTACTGTTAAAAAATGTCCCATCTCTCTGTGGAGAAAAGGTATAACTCTCAGTTCTTACCTAAAGACCTAAAGTTAGTTAAGGCTTCTAGAAAGCAGGAATTGTTTGCTTCCTTTGGATCATGTCTTGTACCCAGACTGTAGAAGTGACCGTGCTGTGTGTACTCAGTAGATGCTAAGGAATGGCCCAAGTAATTTCCAGCAAAGGGATGTAGCACCTTAGAACACATAGGAAATAATGTAGGACCTAGCTACATATGGCTAGGTATGCAAATGTCCTGAAATGCGTGAGGGAGTCCCATTAGTGAAAAATTGTCCTGCTCAAAATGCATTGTATTGCTTCCTTTTGAGCTCCTTCCTTTAGCCACCACACACTTGTTTTGGGACTCATTTGTAATACTGTTGTTTTATCTTGGTACAAAAGTACACTCTGTGTCTGTGGGTGATTTGTTGTAGTGTTTTTGACATGTCTACTACATGGCACTACTGTCTTCCTCCCAGGATATTGAATGCACCCATGACATTGTATATCTGCATGGAAGTAGGCTGTCAACTGCCTGAGGGCAGGAACTATGACTTCTCATCCTTATATTTCTATGGTATAGCTGTGCATAAAATAGGTGACACATAGCTTTTCTAGAATAAACCAGGTTAGTGAGATTTTAACATGCAACATAGACATGTTTTGTAATGGAAATCTCAACACTGATTTTTTCTCAATTTTCTAACTAGAATGTTCATGAAACATAGCAGAGTATCTGATGAATGTTAAGTGTGGAATTCATCCTCTGGCTCTAGGTATTCAGGAAGAAATTGCTGCTTCATCTAACACATAAAATTCTTGGTTGTACTTTTTCACAGCAGGATTCCTTTCAGCAGGTGGGTTCAGTAGGTTAACTGTTTTCAACATCTGTTTATGTTTTACTCTGCATTGAGATGCCTGAAATGGATTGTTGTAGAGCATAAAATCCATTTTATCTTGTATGCATTCCCTGATTATTCTCAGATGCAAAAAGTCAATATTTTAGATCTCTGCTCACTTTGCCAATCTGTTTCAATTTTTACAAGTCACAACAATGGAAACATTGTTATAGGATCTGTGAGTCAATTAAATCTCTAAGATCTGCACAAATTCAACAGCCTCCTTACTGCTATGTGAAAAATAGGTTTGGCTTCATTTTGCAATGGATTAGGTTCCTTTGGATTTTGTCATAGCTTCCTTAGAAATGAAGTAACTTATAATCAGGATGTGAAATTTAAAACATTTTTATGAATAAAGGTCAAATATATAAGTTCGTGAGCGATGGATCACCTAATCCCCCTTTAACTGTCTCCTATAAATGTCCTTTGGTTCAAATGCATATTCTGAAAAAAAAAAAAAAAAAGGTCTTTAAGACTTTCCAACATATGAAGAAAGAGTTCTGATATTCTACCTGTCTTACAATGAAACTTTTATTACTTTAAGGTTTGTGTCTTCTACAGAATGATAACATTGACATGTTTGAGATTGAGGGCAAAGTCATCTCACAAACAAGACACAGGATTCGGTTTATCTGCCTTGTCAAGATGAGGAGGAGCCTATTGTTTCTTTCCAAGATCATCATCTGTAACTATTACAGAAATATCACCCTCCCACCTTGCTTTAAAGAAAACAGGTCTATTCCAAAGCTAAAAGGTTCAGTTACCTCTGAACACATCTCCTTGCTTGAATAAAGATTATAACTTTCCTCCGGGGTACTGACTGGTGCAAACTCCAAGCCACGTGTTAAAGGGAAATCTGGACTCTGAAAACTTTCTGAATTTGTAAGACTGTTTGTGATTGGAGCAAGATATTTTTTTTCCAGTCCTTTATTTGCAGATATGGGAATATGGTTAGGAGGACCATAAGGTCACCTGGATTTCCAGTGGTGAAGAGAGCATGGCAAAAGCTTCCTCTGAAGCATTCCAATCTGTTCTCTTATATTTCAGATTTTTTTCTCTCATATTTCAACGACACCCTCAAAACAGAAACATGAGCATGATGTGCATATCTGACTATTTGTTGGATAGCTATTTTCTGTCTCCTGGACAGAATAAATACTGTGTCGGTTTTTGGTCTTTACACTGAGCATCCATTCTGAGATGTACAAATATGAAACTTGGGAGAGGACTATCTGGTGTTGTTATTGTGTTAATTTTCAAAGGAGAAGCTGTGGGTAGGACTGGCTTGCAGAACCATGTGTTTTGGTGTGAATTGAGTAATTTCATTTTGAGAGAAGGCATGAGTTATTTGAACTTCATATGCTTCAACTAAGTGCCAGAAATTGGGATGAAAAGACTTACTGAAAATCAGATGCTTGTTCTTTATGCCTCTCGGGACATTAAAAACAAATATAACAACAAAAGACATTTGGGTTTGGCATAATTCACTGAGGGATGATTTTTGGAAGCATTTTGTTTATTGGTAGAGTGGAAGCTAATATGGAGAGAATTGACAGATGCCTGGTTTGAGAAGTATCTAAGTTATTGATCTCTTATCCAATACATCTACTTTTATTTCACGTCAAGGACACTTTCATAGTTGATTTGGAACAGAGCAGGAAGCATCTAGCACTAACAATGTCTCATTTTAAATGTGGAGGTAACTATTGGCTCATTGGAGGTTGATGGACAGAATGGAGATGGGTTGGAGAAGCTCCATCTCTAATACTGAAACAATTCAAAGCACATTTTGGAATGATAGTTGTGCAGAAGGATGTGTTTCAACTGAGTATTCAGCAGCACATGGAGCCCCAGTGTTTGCGTTTTTTCAGGCCTGTGAGTATATTAATATGTGGCAGTGCAAATCCCAGCAGAGTTTCAGGAAAGCTTCTGTGTCCTGTTCAGGCCACAGTAGTAGGACTGAACTTATTATTCTTGCAGACTGTTCCCTGTTCTGTGGATCCAGCAGAGTACAGATGTATTTGCAGTTAATCATCTTATTACCTAAAATACTTAGGTGCTTTTCATCTCTAAGCAATTTGATTTGGTATTTTCTTTTCTTTTTGTTTTTATAATTGTAAACAAATCACTTGTGGTAGGACAGAGGTCATTGAATTCTGCAATAATCTTGCATATAACTCTACCTTCTAAGATGTGCTCTCTCATTATGGCTTAAGAATTTTTTTAAAAAATATTTTTTTAGTTGTAGATGGACACAATATCTTTATTACTTATTTGTTTATTTTTATGTGGTGCTGAGGATCGTACACAGGGCCTCATGCATGCAAGAAAAGAACTCTACCACTGAGTCACAACTCCAGCCCAAGAATGTTTTGATATAAGAAATTGTTTTAACTAAATACACCAGATGGGCATATAAGTTAAGATAACCTCTGGCTGGTAATGTTTGCTTACCTAAAATTTATAGACTGTGTTGAATAGCCATCCTCTGTTAACTAAGTCTACATAATTGTATTTAAGAATATGATAATTTGGGTATTTAATAAAATCCATGGTATAGTGTTTCATTATGCAAGTAGAATGTGTGCTACTAATCAGAGACAATTTATATGCTATTTCAAGTGTGCTTGATGTCTATTGGTAATTAAAAAAAATCCTATTTGAAATAAAAATATTGATGAATCTCTATGTTTGATGCTGTACCTTAAAAGATAGCAAGCTTATGGGTGTCTCTTTGTAGATAACATATTTGGATGAATATTTTTGCTTCCAGAACTATAGTAGGCCAAGGATGACCTATATTAAGCAAAACCTCAGGATGACCAGAGAGTAGGTTTTTAAAAATTAGGTTATTGATTTGCTAAATATAAACTTGAACCTCTTTTCTCTTTTCATTTTTGCTGTAAAAAATGATGTTTCTTATGCTATTTCTTACTAAGCAGAATGACATCTATATCTTTGAAAACTGAGAATAAGTGTCAAGTTTTTGCATGACATTCTAAAGGCAAAATATTTTAAGCTAGCTAGGCACTGTGGTCCATGGTTATAATCCCAACAGTTTGGGAGGCTGAGGCAAGAGGATGGCAATTTCAAAGCCAGCCCCAGCAACTTAATGAGGCCCTAAGCAACGTAGTGAGATCCAGTTTCAAAGTAAAAAGTGCTGGGGATGTGCCTCAGTGGTTAAGTGCCCCTGGGTTCAGTCATCAGTACCAAAGGGGGGAAAAATTAAGCTATAAAAATTGTCAAACATTTCATATATCCAAAAATTTCAACTCATTCTCTGGCAGTATTTAATAAATTAGATTCTTGATAATTTGCTTATTTTCTTATGATATTTCTATTTCCCCAAAAGATAAAAGTTCTATAATTAAATGTTCCAGATGATTAGATTTTATAAGAGAATTAGATTAAAGTTTAAAAAAACACAGATATATATGAAGTAGTGAGTCCAGAAAGAAATTGGAAACTACCACAAATAGTCCATTTCCAAATCATGTTTGTTATTGTCCATCTGTAGTGAGTTTTTCGTCTGATCTGGGAGGAGGTGCAGGGCATTGAGGCTCAGGAAAAAATTGATTTCTTACCCTCAAAGGGGCAGAAATATTGAGAAATGGGTGATTTCAGAACTCATGTTGAGGGCTTTGCAGTGTGACCCCCCCCCAGGGTTTGGTGCATGTGGAGGCCTCTCAATATGACTGAGTAGGTGGGAGCTTAGTCTGCCTTCAGGAGGCAGAGCTGAGGAATGAAGATGTAATTCTTTATGAAGCTATAGGTTCTCTAGTCACCTACTGGGTTTTAGGAAAGGAAGTTGAAAAACAGCGTAGTTTTAGATTCTGAGTTTTTTTGTTTATTACCTCAAATAATTTTTATTTCATTACTCACAAAGAGCCTAAAATTCCTCACCTGCAATTGGGTATAGTAACGACATCCACCTCATAGAACTGTTGTGAGGGTTGTATTTCCATATGCAAAGCATTAGAAGAGGGTCTTGCTTTCAGGAAACACTATTACAGCCTCCCCTAATCCAGGTAGCAGCAAAGAGAAAGACAACACTCTCCTCAACAACACCTTCTGGAAGTCACACTTTCTGTTTCCAATATCATCCTAGGATCTAGAACTTATGCACATACTCTTACATAGCTGTAAGAGAGGCTGGGAAAAGCAGTTTTTATTCTAGGCAGCCAAAATCTAAGGTGCTGTTTGTAAGATCAAAGGAGAGAATACGTGCTATGAACCAATTAGTGTCTGTCATATGCCAGGAGGTCAGATGTAGCAGGGGGTGGGAGGGTGGGGGGGAGATCACTTCTGTCTGGATACTCACGGAATGCTTTCAGAATGAGCTGAACTATGCATTCCTTCTTTAAAGATTTGGACTTATAGACATGGATGTGGGAGAAATAAATAATCAAGGATTGTGATTTCCAGACTGGGGGTTGCTGTACCCCAAGTGATTGCAGTGATTCATGGCACACTGCTGGATATTTTAAAAATTTTGAGGGAAAATTGCAGGGATACTTGACATTTCTTGGTTATCCAATGAAATATTGACATAAAGTAGTTCACAATTTCATCATTAGTTTCTACTACATTCATTTTAATATTGTCCTAGCTTCATAAAGCCAGGTTCTTGGTGGTTGCTGTGTAAAAAAGTCCATGTGAAACAGGTGTGAGAGATGTTGGTGTCTGTTCTGATTCCAAGGTTTGAGGAGTTGTGCAGTATGAAGCAGGTGCACACATCCTATTAATATGCAATTGTGGTATTTAAGAGTGTTGTGAAAATAAGTTTTCTTTCAGTGTATGATTGGTATTTTTTAAAATGACTTTTAAGTTTTTAGGACATAAATGCTTATAAAATTGTTGGCCCAAGTTACTTAATAAATGGATGGAACTGTTAGGCATTTCTTTTGTCCTTTAGCCACTGTGAAAAAAATTATGAAGAGATTGAAGTTACAGTGAACCAAAAATGTTTGGAAATCTCTAACCTAAGTGTCTACTAGAGTTACAAGGCCACTTTAAAAAAAGTCTTAACATATATGTTATTTCAAAATTTTTGTCTATAGCTGAGTACAGTGGCACATGCCTATAATCTCAGTTATTCAGGAGGCTGAGGCAAAATAATTGAGGCCAGTCTTAGCCTATGCAACCTAATGGGGCTTTAAGGAATTTAGTGAAACCCTATCTCAAAAAAAGCTGGGGTGGGGTGGGTATATAGCTCTGTGATAAACTGCTCCTTAGGTTCAATTCCCAGTACCCCCCCCCAAAAAAAAAAAATTATAATAAAATCCACTATAACTTACTTCTTTTTTTTTTTAATTTTATTTTTATAATTTTTAATATGTACAACTCATAGTGCATATATTTAGTATCTTTTTACATACAACTGTTTGCATACAAAGTATATTCGTACAATTCAGGTCTTCCATAAAATTTTCTAATTGACTCCAAAGTTCATGAAAAGAAACTTTTTTGCCAAATACATTTTCTACTCCAAGGATTTTTGAATGATAAAGAAATAGACTTTGTAAAACATATGTCATTAAAAAAAGAAGTTATCTGCATAATAATGTACAGGGCAATTTTTGTTCAGATGATTTAATTTACTCATTTGTCCCCTCCTCAGATAGTGTTCTAAATACTGGGCAGAAAAAGAAGAGTCAGGGAGGGAATAGATAGCTGAGAATTCAGCCTCTTAAATGATACTGAGATGTAATTAAAATAAAGTCTGAAAATCTCATTTGGATACAGCAACACTGAGGTCATTGGCAACCACAGAAAAAACACCAAATTGTATTGGCCACAGTAGGAAGCAGTTAGTGAGGAAATTTGTACAACAAATATCAACAACTCTTGGGATGGGAAAGGAGAAAGTTATAGCAGTGGCTGAAGTGGGATATGGGCTGGGGGATGGATTAAAAATAACCACAGACTTGTGTTTTTAAGCTTGGTAAAAAGCTGATGATCATGATATAGGAAGCAGGGAAGATGGATGGAAGGAGAAGGAGAGAAAGAAAGAGACAGATTAGATATGGGATGAAAAGGAGACTGTAAGACTCCTGAGAAAGGAAAAGGAGATAGAATTTGTAGCAACAGTGGAAGTGATTTATCTTCAGGAGGATGATTGGCATCTTCTTTACTGGGACAGAGGGGAAGGTACATAAATGAGCAGATGTGCAGGTTAAGATGTAGGAAGGTGAGGCGAACTTTGATGCTTTTATTTTTATTCCTCTTGCAAAGTGGAAATTGTCTTTTCTGAGACTGAGGCCAGAAGAGTGGGAGGACGCAAGTTTTAAATCAGCAATTAAGTAGTTCATATCCAATTGTTCAGTCATATCCAATTGTTCAGTTGTAGCTACAGAGAGAGTAGTTTGTTCAATTCATTTGATGTTGGCTTTTACAAGATGTGTGAGAGAAAAATCCAAAGGGATAAGGAGGGTCAGGGCATTAACATTGAAATAATGGCCCAGAGACTCTAAAGCAGATATGCAGGACATGAAAACAGGAGAAAGTTGATAGACTGGGAGAAGATTAGAGGGATCAATGGACAGCAGGTCTCCAAAGAGTCAGAGAATGGCTGTCATGACTGTAGTTGAATTAGCAGGCTAAGAGGCAAACATAATAGAGTTAAGAATACAGAAAAGGCAGGGATGAGAAGGCCTCCCAAAGGAACTAAATTGAGTCAAGAAAATGTTCTGGTTTGGTAGATTATATTATTATATGTTATATAAAGCAGCATGATGTCTTTTTAAAATTTTTCATTCTAAGTTGTTATATATATGACAGCAAAATGCATTACAATTTATATAACACTTATAGAGCACAATTTTACATATCTCTGGTTGTATACAAAGTATATTCACACCATTTGTGTCTTCATACTTGTACTTAGGGTAATGATGTCCATCTCATTCCACCATCTTTTTTTTTTTTTTTTTTTTTTTTTTACTCCTATGCCTTCTCCCTTTCCCTCCCTCCCCATTGTCCTTCTAGAGTTCCTCTAATCCCCCTATGCTCCCTGTCCCGACCCCACTATTAATCAGCCTTCTTATATCAGAGAAAACATTCAGCATTTGGATTTTTGGGATTGGCTAACTTCGCTTAGCATTATATTCTCCATTTTCATCCATTTACCGACAAATGCCATAATTTTATTCTCTTTTATTGCTGAGTAATACTCCATTGTGTATATATACCACATTTTCTTTATCCATTCATCTACTGAAGGGCATCTAGGTTGGTTCCACAGTTTAGCTATTGTGAATTGTGTTGCTATAAACATTGATGTGACTGTGTCCCTGTAGTAAGCTGTTTTTAAGTCCTTTGGGTATAGACTGAGGAGTGGGATAGCTGGGTCATAAGGTGGTTCCATTCTCAGTTTTTCAAGGAATCTCCATACTGCTTCCCAGACTGGAACAGCAGCATGAAATCTAGATGAATGGATAAAGAAAATGTGGTATATACACACAATGGAATATTACTCAGCAATGAGAGAATAAAATCATGGCATTTGCAGGCAAATGGATGGAGTTAGATAATATAATGCTAAGTGAAGTTAGCCAATCCCAAAAAGCCAAATGCCAAATGTTTTCTCTGATATAAGGAGGCCAATTCACAGTCGGGTTGGGATGGGGAGCATAGGAGGATTAGAGGAATACTAGAATGGCCAATGGGGAGGGAGGGGAAGGGAGGGGGCAAAAGGGTGAAGGAAAAAAAAAAAGATGGTAGAATGAGATAGATATCATTACCCTAAGTGCATGTATGAAGTCAGGAATGGTGTGAATATACTTTGCATACAACCAGAGATTTGTAAAAAAGTGCTCTATATGTGTAATATGAAATGTAATGCATTCTGCTATCATTTATAACATCTTAAAATAAAAAATAATTAAAAAAATAAATAAATGTAAACTGCTTTTCCCCCTGGGATTGAATCCAGGGGTGCTTAACCACTGAGCAACACCCCCAGCCTGTTTATTTTTTGAGACAGGATCTTGCTAAATTGCTTAGGGCCTTGCTAAATTGTGGAGGGGGCCCCGAACTTGCAATACTCCTGCTTTAGCTCCCAAGCCGCTGGGATTCCAGGCATGTGTCATCACGCCCAGCAAATAAATATAATTCTTGATGGGAGAAGTAAGATGGCGAACGAGAGGAAAACTGCATTCCAAGCTGTGCGGTGGAGTGGGACTGAAATCATGAGTATACAGCTTCTCAGTGAGGTGGGTGAAAGAGGGATTTCACTTAAGTTTAATACTGGACACTCAAAGTGGCTTAGAGACTCAGAAATTTGGGTACATAAACAATGAAGAAAGAGTACATCAGAGCTGACCCAGTGGCTCCATAGGTACCGCTGGTACGGATTAACCACAGAGGGTGGGGGAACACGGTCTTGGTATGGAGAAACCTGAGATCAAAAATGCTGCCTAACCTTAGCTGATCCAGACTGCAATGCAGACTGGTGCTGGAAAAGCACACTCTGTATCTCAACTGGCCACGGAGAGCTGAAGTGCGAGCCATCTTGGCGTGAGGGTACTGTAGTGGTGACTGCAGGACCAGGAGATTAAAAAGAAAAAGCTACAATATCCCAGCAAGTGCTTATCAAGTGACCTAGGCTGGGCCTGGTGAAACATGAGTGAAAGGCAGAGTAGACATACCCAGGGGGATTCAAGTTGGAAGGACAAATGGAAATCTGACTTTCTTCTCCTTTGTGTTGGATGGCTCCTCTGAACAGCTGAAGCAGGCCTGGAGTCTGAATGGGTGGGGGCGAATACACTCAGGGACTAATCCAAGGAAGGCTGTGTCCTGGGCAGCAGTGAGTGGAGGATTGGCCCCCACCACCCCACAACTGGATTTCATGGGAGGCTCCTGAGAACCAGACCTTCAGAAGAGATCAGATACCATCTAGCCTTAGGGGCAGGTCCATCTGATCTCTCCAAAGCAGACAGGACCCAACAAATCCTCAGAGTCTTGATTAGAACTCAAGAACACTGCCCACCTGCTGAAACTATCCCCCTCAGAGAACACTGCAAATGAAATTATAGCCTGGAGTGCACTGAACTGGTAGCCCTTTTTTGTAATGGACAAAACTTATCCTGCCTCGTACTGGTGAGTAGGGAAACTGTCTCAGAGTCTTGTAGCAAATGACTGGCAAATCTTAATCCACTCCAAACGGTAGCTCAAAGAGCAATACAAAAATAGGAAAGCGTTAATACTCCCTCCCCACCCCTTGCTCTCTCTACCAGCACATAACTCAAGAAGAATTGGAAAGGAATATTGTTGGGCATAGACAGTGATCACTCAATTTGGTCAACTATTTTAACTACCTTAGTAGAGACAGTTCCTTCATTCTTCAGTAAGATTTGGGATTTTTTTTTTTTTTTTTTTTTTTTTTTTTTTTTGGTACTGGGGATTGAACTCAGGGGCACTGAACCACTGGGCCACATCCCCAGCCCTTTTTTGTATTTTATTAGAGACAGGGTCTCACTGAGTTGCTAAGTGCCTCGCCATTGCTGAGGCTGGCTTTGAACTCGCTATCCTCCTGCCTCAGCCTCCCAAGTGCTGGGATTTCAGGCGTGCGCCACCATGCGTGGCTCAAGATTTTGGATTTTTAAAAGACGTTTTAAATTTTATTTTATTTCATTTCTTATTTTTGTAATCTTTCTGTGAGTTTGTGTGTGTCTGAGTGAGATGGGGGGGAGAAAGAGGGAGGGAGGAAAGAGAGAGAGAGTTCGTGAGAGAGATGGGGGGATGGTCACGTGTATGAATTCTGGCTGTGCTGATTAGTTCAGGGACATATATAATACATTTGCTTCTTTTTCTCTCATTTTTTTGTATTTTTAAATGTAATTATTTTTTCTTAGCATTGTTTTCTGATGATTTGGTTTTTTTGGATTGTATATTTTAGTTTGGTTTTGTATTATTTTCATTTGTTTATTTCTCTTGTTTCTCTTTCTCTCTTATCTTCCCCTACTAATGGCCAAATTCTATTGTTCTCTCTCCCAATACCTTGCTTCTTCTAGTGCCCCTCTCCTTCCATAATATAAATATCGCCTGATCCCTCTCTTCTGCATTCTTTCTGTTCACTTTTTGAAACTGTAAACTCTTGCTAACCCCTAACACATTTTCTTTCCCCCTAATTAACTGTATTTTTACCATCTTTCAGAACTAATTGGTTTACGTAACTCCTATTCCCACCACTAATGCTAATACAGTCATTACTTCCATGGATGGTATAGTTGACACCTGTGGTTTGCTTTAAAGCCAGTTAGTTCATTGTTATTGTTTTTACAGTTGACAGTTGCTGAACCCACCATTCCTGTTTATTGGTGGCAATTAATGTTGAAGACGTCATAGTAGGAACTGGTATATAACATTGGGGATTGCTTACAATGGTTATAATTGCTTACATCATTATTGTTTATTTCTCCCCTTTCTGTGAGATGCAGGGAACATACAGGGATGCTAAAAGTTCATAGGTCAGAGACTCTGCTACTGAACATTCTCTGACATTACTCCAACTCAAGGAAGTGAGGAGAAAAAAGCTCAAAATCAAAACAAGGACCCAAGGAGAGAGGGTACTCAGGTCCCACCCCTTGGCATCTACTCTGACATCAAAAACAGAAGCACCCAGAACAAATAAGATAATTACACACAAAAGGACATGTGCAGAAAAAGAGGGAGGGGAATCCACCTCAACTGATGTGCAAGTTCAAGACCTCTGAAAACATGAGAAAAAAGGCAAACCAATCCTCCCCTCCCCCCCCCAAATCCTCAGTTCCCCACAAAGGATCGCACTGAAAGTGAGGTGGATGAAAGTTTAGAGAAAGATTATAAAAAAACTGATTATCAAAATGTTTGATGTGCTGGGTGTGCAGATGACTGAAATTCCAGCGGCTTAGGAGGCTGAGGCAGGAGAATTGCAAGTTCAAAGCCAGCCTCAGCAAAAGCGAGGCACTAAGCAACTCAGTGAGACCCTGTCTCTAAATAAAATACAAAATAGGCCTGGGGATGTGGCTCAGAGGTCAAGTGCCCCTGAATTCATTTTTCAGTACCCCTCCACGCCCCCAGCCCTCGCAAAAAAAAAAAAAAAAAAAAAAAAAAAAGTTCAATGAACTAAAAGAAGATCTAAGGAAGGGATGAAGAGAGCAATTACAGGAGATGAAAGACCACTTTAACAGAAATATAAATAGTGAAAAGAAACCATGCAGAACTCCTAGAAATGAAAGACACAATCAATCAAATTAAAAACTCACTTGAAGGCATCACTAACAGATTAGCTTGCATAAAAAATAGAACCTCGGTCCTTGACGACAAAATTTCAAGCCTTAAATGTAGGGTATATGATCTTGAGTACACAGAATATAATAAAAGGGAAAATTATAGAATATGACCAGAATATATAAGAACTTTGAGACAACATTGAAAGGCCAAACTCGAGAATTATTGGGATAGAAGAGAATATGGAGATCTGAACTAAAAGCATGAAGAACATTTTTAATGAGTTAGTTACATAAAGCTTTTCCCGTATCAGAAATGAGTACACAAGGTTTATAGGACCCCAAATGGACCTAGTCAAGTGAGAAGCTTGCCAATATATATAGGCAAAGACAACTACAAGCTGAATATAAAAGGATGGCAAAAAGTATTCCAGGCATATGGCCCAAGAAACAGGAGTAGCTAATCTCATATCTGACAAAGCATATTTCAAGTTAAAATAAATCAGAAGAGACAAAGAAGGCCACTACATCTGATAAAGGGAAAAATCCCACAAAAAGATATAACAATAGTAAACATTTATGTCACAAATGTCAGTGCATCCAATTATATGGAAAAATACTCCACAACATTAAATTCCACATACACCCTAACACAATAATAATGGATGATCAGAACATCCTTATTACCAACCAACAGGTCATAAAAACATCAAATCAATAAAGTTATCTTCAACCTAAACCGCTCTATAAATCAAATGGGCCTAATGAACATTGACAGAATATTCCACCACCAAACGGCTGGATTTACCTTCTTGTCAGCTATGCATGGATATTTTTCCAAAATAGATCACATTCTAGGCCACAAAGAAGATCTTATAAAAAGAGATATAACCCCATGTATCCTATCAGGTCATAATGGAATGAAGCTAGAAATCAACAACAAGAAAAATAATGGAAATCACATAAACACATGGGGAGTGAACAATACTCTCTTAAATGAAGAATGGAGCATAGAAGAAATGATTATAGGAATCAAGAGATTCTTAGTAATGAATGAAAACAGAGATACAACATGTCAAAATCTCTGGGACAATGTGAAAGCAGTTCTAAATGGAAAATTTATAGCACTGAATGTCTACATTAAAAAATGAGAGAGATCCCAAATAAATAAGCTGATGCTCTAACTCAAGGCCTTAGGAAAATAACAAACTAACCCCCAAACTGGAAGAAGACAGGAAATAATTAAAATCAATGAAATTGAGAATAAGAAAATAATGCACAGGCTCAATGCAGTTAAGAGTTGGTTCTTTGAAAAGATAAATAAGATTGACTAACCCTTAGCCAAACTAACCAAAAGAAAGAGTGAGAAGACTGCAATCAATAAAATCAAAGATGAAAAAAGAGATATTCCACAGACCCTTCTGAAATCCAGAGGATTGCCAGAATCTATATTAAGAATTTATACTCCAATAAACTGAAAAATCTGGAAGACATTGCCAAATTTCTAGACACATATGAGCTGCCCAAATTGAATCAGGAAGACACATAAAACCTAAACAGACCAATATGAAGTAATGAACTTGAAACAGCAATTAAAATCCTTTCAAAAAAGAAAATCCCAGGATCTTATGAATCCTCAGATGAGTTCTACCAGACCTTTACAGAAGAACTAAAACCAGTCTTCTCAAAATTTTCCATGAAATTGAAAGGGAGGAACACTTCCAAATACATTCTATGAAACTAGTATAACCTGATAACAAAACCAGACAAAATGTATCAAGGAAAGAAAACTATAGACCAATATTCCTGATGAACATAGATGCAAAAATCCTTAATAAAATATTACCAAACTGCAATAAACACACATAAAAGTACATCATGATCGAGTGGGTTTTATTCCAGGGATGCAAGTTGGTTCAGCATACATACTCAAATCAACAAATGTAACTCACCATTAAACAGAATTAAAGACAAAAATCATATGATCATCTCAAAGGTCTTTGATAAAATCCAACACCTGTTCCTGTTAAAAATTCTGGTAAGGCTTAACATCATAAAGGCCATTTATAACAAACCCAAAGCCATAACATACTGAATGGAGAAAAACTAAAAGCATTTCTCTAAAATCAGGAGCATGATAAAGCTGTTCACTGTTACCACTCTTATTCAGTATAGTCCTCAAAACATTAGCCAAATCAATCAGGCAAGAAAAGGAAATCAAAGGGATACAAATAAGAAAAGAAGAAATCAAACTATCTCTGTTTGCTGGTGATATGATCCTATATCTAGAATTCCCCAAAAATTCCACCAGAAGACTTCCATAAATGAGTTTAGTAAAGTAGAATACAACAAGATCAACACGCATAAATCAATAGCTTTCCTATGCTCCAACAGTGATTCATCTGAGAAGAAATTAGGAAAAGTATCCCATTCACAATAATTTTTTAAAAATTAAACCCTTGAGAATTAATCCAACTAAGGATGTAAAAGAGCTCTCTACAATGAAAATTATAGAACACTGAAGAATGAAATTGAAGAATACCTTAGAAGATGGAAAGACTTCCATGTTCTTGGACAGGCAGAATCAATATTGTCAAAATGATCACACTACCAAAAGCAAAATATAGATTCAATGCAATCCCCATCAAAATACCAATGATGTTTTTCACACAATTAGAAAGAACAATTCTTAAATTCATTTGGAAGAATAAGAAACCCACAGAATAGCCAAAGTAATACTAACCAAGAAAAGTGTAGTGGGAGGCATCACAATACCTGATCTGAAATTATATTACAGAGCTGTAGTAATAAAACCAGCATGATATTGGCATCAAAATAGACAAGAAGACTAATGGAATAGAACAGAAGACACAAAGACAAATCCACATACCTGTACATCTGATATTTGGCAAAGGTGCCAAAAATTTATCTTGGAGAAATGACAGCTTTTAAGCAAAAGGTGCTGGGAAAACTGGATAGCTGTATGTAGAAAAATAAAATTAGACTCCTATCTGTCACCCTGAACAAAACTCAAATCAAAATGGATCAAAGACTTAGGAATTAGACCAGAAACTTTACAACTGCTAGAAGAAAGCATAGGCTCAACACTCCATCCTATAGGTGCTGGCACTAACTTCCTTAATAAGACCCCCAAAGTGCAAGAAATAAAATGAAGAATCAATAAATGGGATGCCATCAAACTAAAAATTAGCTTCTGCACAGCAAAGAAAACAATTAAGGGCATGAAGAGGGAACCTACCAAATGAGAGAAAATCTTGGTCGGTTTATTCCTCCAATAGGGAATTAATATCCAGGATACACAAAGAACTTGAAAAACTTGACACCAAAAACAAAACAAAACAACCTCCCCCCAAAAAACCCAAAACAAATAATTCAATCAATAAATAGGCAAAATAACGAAACAGAAACTTCTTAAAAGATGAAACACAAATGGCCAAAAAAAAATTGAAAAAATGTTCAGCGACTCTAGCAATCAGGGAAATGCAAATCAAAACTTCACTAACATTTCATCTTACTCCAGTCATAATGGCAATGTTCAAGAATATGAACAACAATAAATGCTGTTGAGGTTGTGGGGGAAAGATATGCTTGTACATTGTCGATGGGACTGCAGACTAGTACAACCATGCTGGAAAGCAGTATGGATATTTCTTAAAAAACTACGGATGGAACCACCATATGACTCAACTATCCCACTCCTTGGTATTTACCCCAAAGATCTAAAATCAGTGTACTACAGTGACACAGTCACCTCAGTGTTTATAGCAGCACAATTCACAATAGCTAAATTATGGAATCAATCCAGATGTCCATCAATAGATGAGCAGATTAGGATATATATATATTATGATATATATATATATATATATGTATATATTACTCAGCCATAAAAAAGAGTGAAATTATGGCATTTTCCAGTAAATAGATGGAAATGGAGACTATTATGCTAAGTGAAATTAGCCAAACTCTGAAACTCAAAGGTAGAATGTTTTCTAGCTAGAGTAAAATAAA
Source organism: Tamias sibiricus (assembly GCA_025594165.1). Taxonomy (NCBI): domain Eukaryota; kingdom Metazoa; phylum Chordata; class Mammalia; order Rodentia; family Sciuridae; genus Tamias; species Tamias sibiricus. The sequence continues at coordinate 41,167,458 of CM046665.1, read as the reverse complement.
GGACAGGGGGAGGGAAGGATAGGAATAACATAAAGAACCAATCAAATATAAATTAATAGATGAGCCAAAGGAAGTCTAATAGAGTAGTGCCTATCATTTGCTTCCTTGAAATGTATTATTTATGTACACATCCATCTTACAAGACTGTGAGCTTTCAAGGGATAGTTGGTTTGAAATCATTGTTATATCCACCACTATACTTCATTTTTTTTGTTTTTCTGTTTTGGTACTGGGGATTGAACCCAGGGGTGCTTAACCACTGTTTTAGTCAGCTATTTCACTGCTGCAACTAAAAGACCTGACCAACATAGAGGAAGAAAGGTTTATTTGGGGGCTCATGGTTTCAGATGTCTAAGTCCATGGACAGCTGACTCCATTCCTCGGGGCTTAAGGTGAGGCAGGACATCATGGTGGAAGAGTGTGGCAGAGGGAACCGGCTTACATTGTGATCAGGAAGCAGAGAGAGAGCCCACTATCCAGATACAAAATATGTACCCTACAATCATGCCTCCAATGAACCACTATCTCCAGCCACACCCTAACACTTCAGTTACCAGTTAATCCCTATCAGGGGATTAATTCACTGCTTGGGTCAAGATTCTTACAACCTAATCATTTCTCCTTTGAACCTTCTTGCATTATCTCACATGTGAGCTTTTGGGGGATACCTCACATCCAAATCATAACAACCACCAAGACACATCCTTAGCTCTTTAAAAAATAATTTTTTTTTGAGACAGGATCTTGCTAAGTTGCTTTGGGTCTCTCTAAGTTGCTAAGGCTGGCCTCAAATTTGTGATCTTCCTGCCTTAGCCTCCCAAGTTGCTGGGGTTATGGGCATGTACCACTGCGCCTGTCTTTTATTACTGTGCTTCTTATGATTATTAGGCATTCAATACCTTATTGTTGAGTAAGTGAAGTAAGTTGATTCTGCCACTCTCTTAGCGTTCAGTCCCGTACTTGTTTTTACAGGGGAAATATTACCTACAAAACTCAAAGTGTACTGCCAATCTAATGTTGGTGTTGTAATCATTGTGCTATTGCAGATTTCATACTGTGTCAATGTCAAGTCTTTTTGAAGATCAATTGTAAATTAACTCTGAATGATCTCACATTGGCTGATACCTTAAACCTGGTATACAAAGGGAATGGGACAGTAAAGACATGAACCTAGGAAATCAAGTCCTTTGCAAGCCAACATCCCAAGTTCTTTCAAATAATGTCTCTCATGGAGACTTCTTAAAATCACAGATGTTGTTACCTTTTTGTGATAAACACTGTAATGTGTGTCAGTGAACAAGACTGATTCTGAGGAAGGAGGAATAAAACAGAAATGGAGTATTGCCTGTGCCTTGCAACTTGGAAGGACCCATCAAGCTTGTCCTTTGCATTTTCTTTGCATTTCCACGGGGAATGATCATGGACTGGCTGGGAAGTTCTGACAATATTAGAGGACTATGGTGTTAGAATATATTCTTGGTTATGATAAGGCTCTGCCTCAAAGGTCATTCCTAGTGAAGTTAGCCAATCCCCAAAATCCAAATGCTGAATGTTTTCTCTGATATAAGAAGGCTGATTCACAGTGGGGTTGGGACAGGGAGCATAGGAGGACTAGAGGAACACTAGAAAGGCCAATGGGAAGGGAGGGGAAGGGAGGGGGCAAAAAGGTAAAAAAACAAAAAAGATGGTAGAATGAGATGGATATCATTACCCTAAGTGCATGTATGAAGACACGAATGGTGTGAATATACTTTGTATACAACCAGAGATATGTAAAAATGTGCTCTATGGGTGTAATATGAATTGTAATGCATTATGCTGTCACAACTTAGAATAAAAAAATATAAAAATATAAAATAAAAAAAAGGTCATTCCTTTTTTAAAAAGTTAGATATTTATTCCAGAGGAAGAGCTAACAACACCAGGTAATGTTTGGGATAAGTTGATGATTGCTATTATTTGACTATACAGTGTTTGTTCCCCCAAAGCTCATGTGTGAGACAATGCAAGAAAGTTTAGAGATGAAATGATTGGGTTATGAGAGCATTAACCTAATCGGTGCATTAATCCCCTGTTAGGAATTAACTGGCTGGTAACTATAGGCCGGTAGGGTGTGACTGGAGGAGTTAGGTCACTCAGGGTATACCATTAGGGTTTATATTTTGTTCCTGGTGAGTGGAGATCTCTCTCTGCTTCCCGATTGCCATGTTCTGAACTGTTTCCCTGTTCCACACCTTTCTGCCATGGTGCTCTGCCTCACTCAGGCCCAGATCAACAGAGTTGGCCATCTGTGGACTGAGACCTCTGAAACTGTGATGCTTAAATAAACTCTTCCTCCTCTATGTTGTTCTTGTCAGGTCTTCTGGCCGCAGCAATGAAAAAGATGACTAAAGCAATGAAGGACAAGTGAGGAGTGGAACAGTGGAATTTCTGTGAACAGACAGACAAGTCAGGAGAGAAACTAGTTGGAGATAGAGAAATAGAAGAGATTAGTTTTGGTTTTGGACGTGTTGAGAAGAGCTGCTGTTGCCCACAAGGCATGTGAACAGTGCAGTACAACTCCAGGGGAAGTTGAGGACTCAAGAGAGGCTCAGAAGAGAGTACATAGAGGTTATAGCTCAAGCTTTCAAGCTGTCAGAGAAGAAAATGCAGAGTCAGAAGTCCAGGGGGAATCATGAGAAATGCTTTTTACTAAGGGGCTTGTAGTGACTCAAAGCATTTTTAGAGCCATCTCAGACTATTGTTGAAGTAGTTGCTGCCTCAGCTAGCCTTTTCTAATAAACAAATCCCCTGACATAATTTCTGGCAAGAGATTGAACTGAACAGGATTTAACATATTTGGCAAGAACTTTATCTGAACTAGCACTGTGACACCCCATCGTCTTCTCATAAGAGGTGGGCTCAGGGGCAGGGTGGACCACTGAGAACGCCCTTGGAGTTGCTAGTATTTAACTGGCAAACGGGACAGTCTCTTCCTTGTGGTTCAACTTGTCACTAAATATATGGTAAATACTAGTTAACCTTGTTGAATTATTAATGTCCAAAAACTTATTTCATCCAGATTTATACAGATTTGGGTTATAACTAGTGAGACAAGTGAGAATAAAGTCTGCTTATTGTCCTGTCTACACCTATTCACCAATATTTTAGCATCATACACAGTGTTTGCTTAACGCTCTAGGTCAGGGTGAATTCTTGTCATGTAATCCATATCTTTTGGAATGATACCAAGAAAAAAAAAAAAAAACCCAAAAAATTCAAATTGAAAAATCAGTAAGCATTCATATGCTCCTGAAACAATGTTTCAAAAATAGGTGACTTTTGCTCTACCCACATACAGCTATTAGTTTATTAGTGTGATTTTGCGAGTAACCTCATTTCACGCCTGTATGTACACTCAATAAAATCTATTAGGAATGTTGCTCTGAATTGATAACTATAATCTAAAATTTCATAGCATGCATTGAGTTGATTTGTAATATTAAAACCATGTTTCATTTTCCTCTTTTACATTAGGTTTTGGGAGCTGATGACAATAACATGGGTGATGGCTGCTCGCAGAAGCTGGCCACAGCTAACATCCTTCGCTTTTTGCTGCTGGTCCTGATTCCATGTATCTGTGCGCTCCTTGTCTTGCTGGTGATCCTGCTCTCTTTTCTTGGTGGGTGATGCCATTATTAAAGAAAAATTAAGTATACATTAAAATTAGCATGATTTATGAGAGTGATTCTATGTATCACTAAGGTAACCCAATGTAGCAAATCAATAAAAAGATTATCCATGGATTATTATAGGCAAATCTGCAGTTCCAACTACTGTAATCACTTTACTGGTAATTATTATTAATACTAATTAATGGATTAATTAGTACAAACCATTTAAGGAGTGATTGCTAGGTTACAGGCACTTTGAAAGTCCCTGTAAACTCAAGGGCTGTTGGTTAGTCTTTTCTTTGGTGCTCACATTGGAGAGAAGATGACTATGAGACAAGGCAGCCTTTGTTGATGGTAGGGCAGCCAGAGAAGGCTTCACAGGGGAGATAATGTGTTAACATTTGTAATTAAGTTAATAGAAATTCAGGTTAGAAGGTAATATAGCTCAGGGGTCACTTAAACAGAGAAAATAGCAAGTGCAAAAGTATAATCCCATGAAAGATAGAATTGGACTTATGAAACTGGGTGAAAATTTAGCAGGAGTGTGAAATACAGCTAGATTGACAAAGTTTGAATGATGCAGGAGCTTGCAGATCACACTAAGGGGTTTGGGCTTTAGCATCCAGATCATTGGTTTTTAAGCCCTGATCCATGGAACCAAGGTTCTAAGGAAGATTGCACTAATGTTTGCTTTGACTTTCATTTTTAAAAATAGAACTTAAACACATACTCTAGATGTTACATTCTAAATTTTAACCAAGCGGTGGCTAGCAACCAAATAATATGTGCTGACAGGTTAATTCACTAGTATTGCATCTTGCTATCTCTCTTTAAGTGAATTATACACTTAATTTGAAAGGTGAACTGTTGGGAAAAAAAACAACAAACTATTACCATTGGTAGCTACCAAATGATATCAATTAGGATTGTTTGAATGCATGCAATCAGATAAAATAGAGAAATAAATGGTGGAATGATGCTGATCTAATTCCACCACTAATGATTTTGAAATTGTATTTCATAAAAACTACCCATTATTTTCTCACTGATCGGTTTATTTTCTCATTTATTGAATGTGTAAGACATTAATGTCAGCAAAATAAAGCTCTTATTTATTTGTAGATATTAGAATCTTATATGTTATTTATATGAAAATAATACAGTTGAGCTTTGGTATCCATGGAGAATTGGTTTCAAGACTTTCCTTGGACACCAAAACTTACAAATGCTCAAGTCCCTTGTGTAAAATGGTGTTCATATATATGTGTGTGTGTATATATATATATTTATTTATATATAGGTATGTATAAAATATATACATACATGTATATATATGTATATATTTGTGTGTGTATATATGTGCATATATATGTATATATGTGTATATATTTGTGTGTGTATATATATATTTATTTATTTTTGTATTAGGGATTGAACCATATTTTTAGGGAATAAGAATTTTTAAAAGTTTGTGTGTATTCAGTACAGATGCAGTTTTTCCCTCAGTATATTCCATTGATGGTTGTTTGAATCTGAGGATGCAGAACCCACGGACATAAAGGGCAGATTGTATTTATTTGCTGCAAAATTGCTTGAAAATCACTGCCATGGGCGGTGAGTAACAATTGGAGGATATTTCCAAGAGGAGAAATCTGATCATATTTGCATTTGCAAAAGGCGGTATCACTGGATAGAAAGAAATGAAAGCAGAGAGACCAGTGGGGCCTCTAGCTATGATCTAAGTAAAGTGTGATCAAAGTATGAAATAAGGCATTGGTAGATTTAAAACAACATAAATAAAGATTCCCTGGGTTTTGGAGTGAGGGAGCAGGAAAAGTCAAAGCTGACTCCTGGATTTCTGGCATGGGTAGCCAGATTGATTTTGGTGCCATCTGTTAGTGTAGGAAGTAAAGGTGGAGGAATCTGATACAGGTAGATGGAAGGCATGTTGGAGGTTTGGTTTGTACTTACAGACATTGTGGGATAAGCAATTACAGTGGAATCAGTGTAAGTACATTTATCCTGAATAAATTTAATAGACAGGCTAGGCTAAGAAATGGAGGACATAAGAGCTCCAACATGTTACCTTCCAAAAAGAATTCAAAGAAAAACTGATGTCTTGACTTTGGAATTTAATTCCCACCCCACTGTTAGAGGTCTGAAGCTAGAGGTTTCCAGAAGGGAAGCTGAGCCAAGAGGGAGCCCTGGGGGCAGTTGAGAACAGGGAGTCTCAGTGGTAGTGAAACTTGCAGAAATCTGGGAATTGCAAAGAGAAAACCTATTGATCAAAATCTTGAGGGCAAAGCTCTGGAGAATGCCAGTACTTCAGGGGTAAACAAAGAAAGGAGGGAGCAAGAGATAAAGGAAGAACTGTCAGAGAAGAAAGAAAGGAATCTGGAAATACTGGTTTCACATAAGCCAAGGGAGGTGCGACTCAATTGGGTGACTGAGTAGGATAGAAAAAGTGCCTCAGCCCAGGAAGACTGGGCTGCCCAGTGAGGTGGTCTAGCGAGCTTTTGTGGCTTCTTCCTCTGTGGTGCCAAGTGGTCTGCTCCCAGGCTCATTTGCATTTGCTATCTCTTGTATTTGCATCTTGATATCTCTTAGCCTGGGAACAAACAGCCCAAACAGCCCCCAAATAGCAAAAAGCCCCCAAACTCACCTCTGCTCTTCCTTTCTTCCAGGGGTCAGTTCCCCTCCAGACTGGGTCTGCCTTTTTTCCCCTCTCTGGTACCTCATGGTAGTCACTTTTTTTTTTTTTTTTTTTTTTTTGTGGTACTGGGGATTGAACTCAGGGGCACTCGACCACTGGGCCACATCCCCAGACCTTTTTTTGTATTTTATTTAGAGACAGGGTCTCACTGAGTTGCTAAGTGCCTCGCCATTGCTGAGGCTGGCTTTGAACTCGCGATCCTACTGCCTCAGCCTCCCAAGTGCTGGGATTACAGGCGTGCGCCACCGCGCCCGGCTTGGTAGTCACTTTTAAAAATTTCATCCGGTGTTTGTACTTGTAATCTCTGGGACGATGTATCTGGTAGTTTTTCTCAGATATACCACTGTCCTCTGTAAATGTTGAATTTTCATGATACCACATTCAATGACTCACATACTTTGAAGAATATTTTCTTTCATTCTCATGTCTCATGCTAAAAACCTGAAGGATATTGAAGACTTGAATGCTGTGAATATACTTTGAATACAAACTGTTTTATGTAAAAAGATGCTCTATATGTATAATATGAACTGTAATACATACTACTACTATAAATAAAAATTAAAAAAATATAAAAAAATAAAAAATAAAAACCTGAAGGACATTTTTAAATGCCTTAGTGTTTAGAAATTTCTGAACAGAAGGCAGAGGAGGGATGCTACTAAACCAGTGCTTTATGTGGGTTATTTTTACTTATTAAATTTTTAAAAAAATTATAGCTTTTTGAAATATAATTTACATATTACACAATTCAACCATTTGAAGTATACAGTTCAGTGATTTCTAGTATATTCACAGTCAGCTGTAGAACATTTTCATGACCTCATAAAGAAGTTCCTCTTTCCTCATCTCCTTGTCCTTGCGTAAACTGCCACTAACCTCTTTTCTGTCTCTATAAATTTCCCTCTTCTAGACATTTCATATGACCATATGTGGTCTTTTTTTTTTTTTTATTTACTTTTTAGTTGTAGTTGGACACAAAACCTGTATTTTATTTATTTATTTTTATGTGGTGCTGAGGATCAAACCCAGCGCCTTGCACGTGCTAGGCAAGCGCTCTACTGCTGAGCCACAACCCCAGCCCCCATATGTGGTCTTTTTGTGACTGGCTTCTTTAACTTCATGTAATGTTTTTAAGGTTCATGTAAGTGGTAGTATGTATCAATACTTCATTCCTTTTGATGGCAGAATAATATTCCTTTGTATAGATGTAATGCTTTATTTTTTTAAAGCCACTCCTCAATGGATGTACATTTGGGTTATTTTCATTTTCTGGCTATTATGAGTTATCCATTATCTTGCTATAAATATTCATATAGTTTCTCTGTGGACAAACATTTTCATTTTTCTTGAGTATATATCCAGAATGGGATTTCGTATTGCTTATGTGTGGGATTAGGAAGACTATTAATTTGTAACCATGTCAAAATGTTATTTTGTTTATACTTAGGTAAAGTTTAGAAAGTAGGAGCTTCCTCATGCATCTTTAAGGCTTTCTTTTTATAAATTCTGTACCAAATGATTTGACATAGCCATATTGAAATAATATCTGTCCAAAGAATCATTTCCTATTTTATAACCCAGATGTTTATTGTTATATTGAACAATATGACCATTTTATACCTTTGTTTTAAAAACCTCATTAAATTTTTCTTGCTTTCAAAAATGTCCTCTTTGGTTTGAGTTTGTAACTCTATACTCTCTCCTGGGCACGTGAGGGATGCTAAGGGGTCCTGATATGCCATTTGTGTACAAATAGCAGGAGCTCCTGCTTTGAAAAGGCAAAGAGATAATGATGAGAGGATTATTGATTAGGAGAAGACGACAAAATCCTTACAAACAGATGGACTATGTGTCTCCAATTCATCTGTTTTGGCTTGTCCCTTTCATAAAATCAAGATGGTAAAGATTTCTCAAGATGAGAGCTGAGAATTTTGAATAATTATTGTAGCAGCAGGGTCTAGAAGACAGAAGCAACACATTATTTCTGATCCTAACCCCTAAACTAGAGCTACAAAAGTTCAATTTAGTTTCATATTTCTAAACTTGACAGGCATTTGAGTTGTCCATATGATTCCAAAGATTCGGACTCTAAAGTAGGGATTCAGGTTTTTAAAAGGAGTTGAGAGGGAATTAGCAAAGGAAGAAAGTTCAGTACACGTAGAGTCCTATTTCCTTGGTGACTGGAATGCTGATGGGACACACATTACACAGAAGGAATGTATGGCTTGGTGTTAGAAGGTCCAAGGTTTATGCTCTTGGTCTTCATTTACTGTCATGTGACTTCAGATAAGAGGCTTCACCTTCTCTTTGAGCAGGGAAATAGTTCTTTCATTTTACAGAGTTCTTGTGAAAATCAAATGAAATATTTGTGAAAATGTTTTTTCAATTATGAAGTTCATTATGAAGGTAAATAATTTGTTTTTATCTGCTTATGAATAATTATTTTAGATAATTCTTTCAATAGTCTTATTATAGTCAAATAATAACTGATTAATATATGTCTGTCTCATTTTAACTCTATATAAAAATTAAAATTTTGCACTATGATTCATTGTTGTATTCACCCTGTAATCCACAAACACGTAACCCCGCAGTCAGTATATTCCAATTGCCCATAAAGAAGCTAGGAAGCGATAAAACAGACTGACTTTTGGATTTTCAATGTGATAGCAAGTTTCACGTGACTTTTACGTTTAGATCTGAGCCTGACTTTTGAGACCAAGTCATTTTTTTCTTTCTTTCTTTTCTTTTCTTTCTTTCTTTTTTTTTTTTTTTAATATTTATTTATTTGCTTTAGTTGTACACAATGCGTTTATCTGTATGTGGTGCTGAGGATCGAACCCGGGCCGTGCACGTGCTAGGCGAGCGCTCTACTGCTGAGCTACTATCCCAGCCCACCAAGTCATTTCTTATAAGAACTAAGCTTGGAGCAATTTGAATTGCCATCACCTGACTGTACACGTCAGCTTATGCCATGGAGAGCTTTCTCAGAGACTGAACTAATGCCTGCTCTGAATTTTATGTGTTGCATATAAAATATATATTATAATACAGTAATTTATTGTGTGTAAATATAGCATATAAATAAATGGTAAAAAAATATTATCATGTGACATTTAAAGTAAAAACCATTTTGATATGAAGAGCAACATTTAAAAGAAATAAAGTGGTAGCTATAAGTTGATGCTGCTCATTCCTTTAATGAACCTTTTTTGAGTGCCTGTTCTGTGTGACACATTGGGTTGAGGCATTCACTAAAGCCTACCTTCAGGGACTTCACAGTTTCCCAACGGAGGAAGGCATTCAGCCTGATCATGCTGCTATGTGGGAAAAGACAAAGTGCTCAGGGAGCTTGTGGCTGAGAACTGACTGAACCTGGGCTGAGTGAGTGATGTCTCCTGGAGGAAAGGACACTTTATTTTTTTAATTAATTTTTTATTAGAACATTATAGCTGTACATAATGGTGGGATTTACTGATACATATTCATACATATGTACAATATAACAATATAATTTGTCCCATATCATTATCTAGTGTGAAATGGCATGTTAGGCATGAAATTGACAATGAGGGTGTTGGAGTAAGGGAGGGACAGGGTGTGGTTGGGGTATTTATTTGTTTATTGATTTATTATAAGGTTTTTGAGGTGGGATTAACACACAAAAACTATTTATTTAATGTAAGTAGTTTGATCTCTAGAGATAAGTATTCACCTGTGAAAACTTCACCATAATCTATGCCATGAATGTATTCATTACTCACAAGTTTTCTCCCATACTCTTTACTTATTAATTTATTAATGTCTTGTGATATGAGCACTTAAACTCTTAGCAAATTTTCAAGTAGGCAACACAATGTTGTTAATGATAGGCACTATGCTATACAGCAGGTCACTTGGACTCACTAGTCCTGCGTAGCTGGAACTTCATACTCTTTGGCCAATACAAACCTCCTTGTGTCACTGTCTCCTCAGTTCCTGGAAAACTCTAGTCTCTGCTTCAATGACTTTCACTATTTTAGATTCTTCATCTAAGTGGAATTGTGTAGTGTTTGTCATGTGCTCTGGCTTATTTCATAAGTGAACTAATGTCATCAAGTTTTCTCAATGTTGTTACAAATGTCAGGGTTTTCTTTTTCTTTTCTTTTTTTTAAAGGCTGAATAATCATCCACTGTATGTGTTTACCACATATTTTTTAAAATTCATTCATATGGTGGTGGGCATTATGTTCTATGTCTAGGCTGTTGTGAATAAAGTTTCAATGAATGTAGGAGTATAGACATGAGAACCTGATTTCAGTTCTTTTGCATATATATACCCGGATGTGAGATTAATGGTAGGTGGTACTCTTTTAATTTTTTTGAAAATCCTCTACCCTGTTTTCCATAGTGACCACAGCAATTTACATTCCTATCAATAGGACACAAGATTCATTTTTCTTTATAGCCTCATCAATACTTGTAATCTTTTTTATATTATATTCATTCTAACATGTGTAAGGTGATGTTTTATCATGATTTTGACTTGCATTTCCCTCATAACTAGTGGTGTTAATTATCTTTTATTTATATATTTTAATATTTATTTTTTAGTTTATAGGTGGACGTGGTATCTTTACTTCATTTTTATGTGGTGCTGAGGATCGAACCCAGTGCCTCACACATGCTAGGCAAACACTCTACCTCTGAGCCACAACACCAGCCCAAATATCTTTTTTTTTTTTTTTTTTTTTTTTTTTTTTTTTGGTACTGGGGATTGAACTCAGGGGCACTCGACCACTGGGCCACATCCCCAGCCCTTTTTTGTATTTTATTTAGAGACAGGGTCTCACTGAGTTACTAAGTGCCTCGCCATTGCTGAGGCTGGCTTTGAACTCCTGATCCTCCTGCCTCAGCCTCCCAAAGTGCTGGGATTACAGACGTGCGCCACCGCGCCCGGCCTCCAAATATCTTTTTATTTATCTGGTGGTCATTTTTATGTCTTCTTTGGAAAAATGTCTATTCTTGATTTATTTTTAAAATTTGGGTTGTTTTATTGCTATTGGGTGGTTGGAGTTCCTCATATAACCCCCCTCATATCTACTGTCACTTGAACTTCAACAGGGGGTTTCAAAGTGTCAAGAATATACAAAGGGAGTTGGTTAGTCTCTCAAAAAGATGGTGTTGGGAAAACTGACTATCTACATGCAAAAGAATAAAGCTGAACTCTTTTATCACACATAATATGCAAAAATCAAGTCAAAATGGATTGAGGACTAGAACTAACACCCGAAACCATAAAATACCTAGAAGAAAACACAGGATAAAAAGCTTTTTTTTGATGTTGAGCTTGGCAATGATTCCTGGTTGGGGCTTATTTATTTATTTAGATTTAGATAGTAGGGATTGAACTCAGGGGTGCTTAGTCCCTAAGTCACATCCTCAGCCACTTTTACTTTTTATTTTGAGACCTGGTCTTGCTAAGTTGCTTAGGGCCTTGCTTAATTGCTGAGGCTGGCTTTGAACTTGCGATCCTCCTACCTCAGCCTTCTGAGCAACTGGGATCACAGGCATGTGCCACTACACCTGGGTGGTTGGGACTTTTAAATTGTGTCTTTGGCAACTGTGTGGAGAATGGGTTGAAGTGGGTAGAGTATGTGGCAGGTAGTCCTACAAATGTGTGGGATATGGTCTGAATTGATTTTGCAACTATTGTTCATCTCGACTCAATGTCATCAAGGCTGTGGTCCAAAAGTTTCATTAGAATGCTCCTATTTCTTTCTTTCCTTCCTTCCTTCTTTTCTTTCTTTCTTTCTTCCTTTTGAAGACTTGGTTTTAAAGTCTCATCACTCATCCACATCTAACATAAATTTTCCGTGCTTTCCATGAACTTTTGAAGAATGGAATGAGGTTGCCTTTCTAATTTTCTAATACTATAAAAGATCCATGTGTGGCTTATTAATTTTGAATTTTTGTCATGAAATGAAGAAATATTTTAGTGGTGTAGAAAGTATGAAAAATATGATAAATAGTCCATTTTTTTTTAACTCAAGAGCAATATTCCTCTTAAAAAATTACTTTCCTCCCCCCAAATGTTAGATAATCGGGAGGTCATTGAACCTAAATAGTTTTTCTCTTGACAAATTTCTTAACCCCTTATGGTTTTTACAAGAATTTAGAATTATAAAAAACTTCTTAACTTATTATGTTTTATTTTGAATATCATTTTAAAATGGGAAACATTTCAGGTCCTTATTTACTCACACCAAAATACATACGATTCTGTGTGATCTTTCATGACCTATTATTTCATATTACTTATTTAAGTTTTCAAATTCTTCTGATAACTCTGGCTTTTTGGTGTAGATTCATCAACATGGGGAGAGTATTTCTTATTAAACTTAGTTTTGAAGTTACATGTTGTGTTTCAAGCTTTTGAAATATTAATCTAAAGCTTTGTCTACAAAGCATGGTCCACGGACCAGAAGCATCAGCAATTATCTGGGAGATTGTGTGAGAGGCAGAATCTAGACTGCAAGATCCCTGTACTCGCTCTGTCCTCATCCCACTGCAATCTCTTTATACTCTCTTTCTCTTCTTTTTATACCACTAAACCTCTCACTAAAGTTACCCAGGATGTTTTTATCCAATATAGTACATTTGAAACCAATATGTATTGGAACAAGGCTGAAATGAGGAAGCTATGCTTTCTCTCTGTTTACATCCATTTTTGATGAGCATGTTTTTTGTTGGTTGGTGTGCTTCCTTCTCTCCAGGTGTGCTGTACAACTAGCTTGCTCCATGTTGATCATGCCTTGATTTTTGAATTGCTCTTAAACTTTGCCTTCATTTTTTCCCTTCTAGTGTTCCTTCTATCTCTCTGGCTGCTCTTTCTTAGTTTCCTTAAGTTCATCTTTCTTTGTCTACCCATTGAATGTCAGGATGTCTGTCCTAAGCTCTTTCCTCACTTAATACCCATACCGCTCGTGGCAATGCCATCTATTCCCATCACTTCATTCATCATTCATAAATTCAACAAATAGTTATTGAGGCCTGCCCTGGCGCTAGGCAGTCTGTTGTGGGTTTGAAACACAGACATGCATAAAACGGATAATTCCACCGGGTGCCTCTTGCTGCAGTATAAGTAGTGTGTGCTCCAAGAGTGAAAGGGGGATGGGCAGCTTTATGGGGGAGACTGGTAAAGCATTCTGGAGGAAATGTTTAGATTGCTCCAGATTTGGGCTTCTGTCCCCTTAAATGTTTCACAAGCATTTCTATATTCAATGAATATGTAACATTAACAACAAAAATAAGTACCCACAGATCTATTTTTCATTCCCTATTGTCTATTGTATCAGTCAGGATTGTCTAGGCTCTGCTGTATAATAATAACAATATAAAATCTCCAAACATCAGTGGTTTAAAAAGAGCAATTGTTAATTTCTCACTTACAGATCGTTTGCAAAATGCAGGGATATGTGCTGCTTTAGGTCCTTCAGGGACCAAATTGATGGACCAGCCCCCATCCTGAACCTTTGCAGCTATTGTGCCAAAGCTCTGGAAGGTCTTAAATTAGGGATTAATGTCTATCTAGAAGTAATGAGTTTTGCTTATGACCTTGAATCCCTTAGAAGGCCCCACCCAAGAGGCCAGAGTACAAATCCTGCATGTGTTCCACTAGAATGGGAGAAAATTGAAATATCTACTAATTAGTACTACACTAAAGATGTACACATTTATCACTGGTGGGAGTGCCTTATTTTACCCATTCAAACCAGAAATCCTGAAAGGTCCACTGATCCTTCCCCTCATGTCCCTATGATTTTTGCTTCTGAAAGGTCTCTCCCAAATGCTCTTTGTCCTCACTGTCTTTTCCTGGGGCCATGCTTTCCTCTTTTCTCACTTAGACTATTACAATAGGCTTCTATCTGTCCTTTGGACTTGACTCCTTCAATCCTCACCCTGCTGCCACTGTGATATTTCTAATAATGCTCCACCCCACTTAAGACTCCTCAAAAGTGCTTTGTTACAAGATATATTCCAAACCTTGAACATATCATATCTAGCTTCCACTACCTCTCCAGCTTTTTCTCTTACTGGTCTCCTGTGGGCTAGCCATGTTTAATTACTCGATGATAGAATTTTCTATATCTTTTGCCCTTTGTTCTCTCTAGAAAGTGTACCACTCCTTTTTTTCCCTCCCTCCTTTCCCCACAAACACTTTGCTCAAACCTCAAAAATCTGCAATTGTTTTATAAGATGTATAGCAAGGATACTCTCCTTTTAAGAAAGCTTTCCCAAATTTCTCAAATGAAACGATGACGACTTCTCTACTTTTTGACAGCAGATTGTCATATGCACATCATTCTCATAGCACCCACAGCGTGGCTTGTATTTTTTAGATTACATACATGCCTGCCTCTCTCAACTAATGCATACACATCTTGATGGTTAGCACCTTTTATAAATTTGGCATTCTCAACAGAAAGCAAGTATGAAGTTCCTGGCACACAAACAATGCAAAGTAAATGTGTGACACAAGGATAAGGATACAAAGATAAGGAATTAATTTTAAAACCACATCATGGAAGATAAATTCTTCAAGCATATAGTGGTTGATGTTTTTTTTAAAAAAGCTGTATACTTTGTTCCAGAGTAAGAAGTATGTTTCAGTGTATATGTGTGAGTTATATCCCAACTCAATTCTTGGGCAAGTTAATTACCCTCTTTGTAAACTTCAGATGCATTCTCTCTAATTTCTGTGGAGAGAGATTAATTATATTACCTGTTTCATAATATAGTTGGAAGATCAACTCAGTGCCTACAGAGAAGGCACTTGGCAGCCTGTATAAGTTTCCTTGTTGCTGCTGTAACAAATTATCACAAACTTGATAGTTTAAAAGATTTATCATCTTATAGTTTTGAAGATTAAAGTCTAAAATGGGTTTCACTGGGTGAAAATGAATGTGTTCCTTTGGAAGTTCTAGGGGACAATCCATTTCCTTGCTTGTTCTAGCTTCTAGAGGTTTCCTGCATTGCTTGACTTGTGACTTTCCATCTTCAAAACAAGCAATGTTCCATTGAGTCTCATACTTTATGAATCAACACACATAGTCCCTAATCTCCATCTTCTGCTTATAAAGACCCATGTGATTACTTTGGGCTTAGATCTAGGATAGATTTAATCTAGGATAATTTCCCCATCTTGATATCCTTAATTTAATTGCATCTAAAGTATTCCTTTTGCCATGTAAAGTATGTAAAATAACATATTCACAGGTCCTGGGAATTAGAACATGGACCTTTCCAGGGAAGCATATTTCTGCCTACTTAGTGCCCAATATTCATTGTAAGGGTTTGGTATAGTTTAGCTATTATTAGAATTATAGACTTTAAAAGAGACATGGTTATCTTACTACAAAAATGGGTTAAGTGATTCACTTTTGAAAATTAGCCATTTTATGATACAGGATGCACTTATAATAAAAGGATATTAGTATTTATTTAAGAGTACTTTAGCAGCCCTAAGAAAGACAATTTTACTAGTATTACTATCATTATGTAGTAATGACTAACAGTATTAAGATATTACTATGTGCCAAGATCCATATCAAGTGTTTATATAATGTATTGAATACATATATATTTTATAGTTGTACATAGATACAGATATACAGATATAGCTAGCCCCAGAGGGAAGTACTTTTATTTTCTTTATTTCATGGAAGTTAAGAGTTTGCCTAAAGTTTCAGAGCTGGTAAATGGTAGAGATAGAATTTAAATCCAGGTTATCAGGTGGCAGGACTGGTACTCTTAACCACAGTGCCATAAAAATAGGAATGTAGAAAAGGATGTGGTCACATTAGAAGAATGAACATTCTATTCTGGTCTAATAACTCTCACCATTTTTACATAGCTTATCATGGGTGCAGGTTGATAGTGTTTAGTCTTATTTAATTTTAATTTTTGTGTTTTTTTTTAAAAAATGCATAAACCAGATGTGGTGGCTCATGCCTGTAATTCCAGTGGCTCAGGAGTCTGAGACAGGAGGATCACGAGTTCAAAGCCAGCCTCAGCAACTTATTGAGTCCCTAAGCCATGCAGCAAGACCCTGTCTCTAAATAAAATACAAAATAAGGCTGGGGATGTGGCTCAGTGATCAAGTGCCCCTGAGTTCAATCCCTGGTACCAATAATAATAATAATAATACATAATAGATGATGTCAGGAGTTGGTCAGTGTCCAGAGATGCTTAAAAACAAATTTCTCAGGGAGCTCATGCTTTTATTTTTTTAATTTTTATTGAATTCAGGCTGTTGAAAACATGTCCCTTAGGTTTGTTTTCTTCCTCTCTCCCTCACAAATATACTTTAAGAACATTAGCTAGGGCAACTGTCATATATTATCCTTTCATCAATCCTGCCAAATAGCTTTGATTATATAAAGTTTATGAGAAAGGAAACTGCCTTTCCTTTTTTAAAAAAAGTTGTTATGCAAGTCAATGTTTTCTAAAAAAGTCAGTGTTTGAAAGGACTTCTTAAGGTAAACAAATGTAATTAACACTTTCATCACTGTGGCTAGGTTAAAAAGATAAAGGCAAGATTACTAATAAGGCCAATTATTACAAGAACAGCTGTTGAAATATTTTATATGATAAGGAACCCATTTTAAGAGAGTTACTCAGGGGTATAAACGTGAGTACGTAGACAGAGTTGGATGCCTACTTATGTTTAGCATAAGTCATTTGATGTGCTTTATGTATTCATGAGAGCCACATTAACAGAAATGTCACGTTTGTGAGAATCTCTTTGTGCTAAAATAAGCAAGGAAGAGAGCAACTGAAAAATGGAAGAAAATGAAATGATATGAAATTGATTAGTACATTTTTCTGAATGAATGAAATATATTTTGTTTAGTAACCAAGCCTATCACATCTATTAATTTTGATCTAAGAGAGTTCTAAGAAATTTGAAAATCAAAAAAACAATTAAGTGATTTCTTCATTTCACCTTCTCCATTTGCTTTTTACTCACAATCACGTAGTTTAAAGAGTGTCACCTGCATCTAATGGTCAGGACTTAGCTTTTGTGCCCAGAGTTTTATTTAGAATCCTTTGGCAGATGAAACTGTTGACCAGAAAACAGCTGCTTTTCTATTTTGATTTGGAGTTAATGTTTTCCAAGGGTCAAGCACATGTAGAGAAATTTTTTCCATAGACAGATATTAAATATTTTATTTATATTTCTTTTGCTTTTAATGGTCCATGGGACTACTTAGAAAAGTGAGAGCCAATTAAAGCATTGACTGTGAATGTTTTTAGGGGGAAAAATCTCCCTTGGGTGTTTATGAATGGGTCAATATCACATTCATTTATTTTCCTTGACATTCTCAGCTACAGTGCTATATTACGGAAATATAATCTGCTATTTTGACTGAGTTAAAAATGTGTAAGTTATATTTTATGTATATATATTCTGTCAAAATACATTCTACTATCATGTATAACTAAAAATAAAATTTAAAAATATTAAAAGATGCATGAGCTCTTTTAAAGTTTTGAAATGTTTCTGCCTAAAGACAAAACTAGGTGATTCTCAATGATCTTAGATGTGGGTCTTTATTTTGTTGACTCATAGGTGGATATCTTGAGAAAGTGACCAGTTAGTAATCTTAGTTTAATGAGTATTTTTTATTTCAGATCATTATATTTTATAGCTTCTGGTCAAAGATGAGAATAATTTACTTCCTCCTTTTACTTTGTGCTGTAACGAGAGGTTTCTTTTCTTGTTTGTTTATTTATATAAGTCTTGGTAAATATCTGAGCCATACTCATTTCACTTTTCTTTTAAGGATAGCTCCCTGAGGTTTAGTGCCAACTTTGAGGAAATTTAAGAATGAAACAAAGCAGGTATTGTTGTGTCCTTTGGTGGCAGATGCAGTATGGACACAGGCGAGTGTGTGTCCTGGGTCACAGTAGCGTACAGTCACGGGTGGAACTGAGAACCTGAGAAAGCAGGAAAGAAACACTGTGAGAGTTACCGCATTTCATCTGTGGTGCATCCCAGATGAGGGAGAATTGCCCTAAATTCTTTGGGCACCATGTAACCTAGATGGGAGACACTATCTCTAAACTTGAATTCTCAATAAAACCATAGTTTTCCTATAGGTGGTGTGACTTGAGGTGGAATAGAACCTCTACTGGTTGTCCTCATAAAGACAGGAGGAAGTTGTATTGGCCATCATCTTGCTCTTTGTGTTTGCCTGGGTAGGCTACATGGGGAGGTAGCTCTAGCATTTTTGTTTTTTAATAATGTTTTTATTAGTGCATTATAATTAAACATAATAGCGAGGTTCATTATGATGTGTTAATATATGCACATAACATAATTTATTCCATTGCATTCCTCAGTATTTCCCCTTTCCTTCTCCTCCTCCCTCTCTTGGTCTCCCTCCTGAACTCTACTGTTCTTCCTTTTGTTTAAACTGATACATTAGAATTCTACACAAAAGTGGAATTCATTGTGATATATTCGTACACATACCCATAGCACAATGTGGTTGATTTCATTTCCTAGCACTTCCTCTTTCCCTCCCCTCTTCCCTCCTCTAGGATCCCCTTTCTTTACTCTACTGTTCTCCCTTCTATCTTTGTGAGATTGCTTTTTATTTTTTTTCTTTTTTCTCTCTACCTTCCATTTTTGAGAGAAAACATTCAATCTTTGAGTTTGAGAGTCTAGCTTATTTCACTTAGCATGATGTTCTTCAGTTCCCATCCACTTGCCAGCAAAGGACACAGTTCCATTCTTCTTTATGGCCAAGTAGAACTCCATTGTGTTTATACAACTCATGTTCTTTATTCATTCATCTGTTCATGGGTACCTGGGATGATTCCATAATGGCTATTGTGAATTGCATGGCTTTGTTTTTTTTTAGAATAAATACTTCCATTAGTGTTTTTAAATATCTTTTTTCCCCTGCAGGAACATTAAAACAGACTTATGTTAAATCAAATGGAAGTGAACCTATGGTTACTGATGGTGAAGTTCAAGTGCCTGATGTTATTCTGATAAATACAATTTATAATGAGAGCACAATGGTACCTACTATACATCCTGACCAACACATTCCAGCCTGGACTACAAATGCTTCTCTCCCTGGGGATCAAAGTCACAGGAACACAAGTAAGTCTGAAGGTGCTGAATGTTAAGAGGCCTTTCATGTCTGTGAAACCCTCAGGCAGGTTTTGTAGCAGTTGATGCTCTGAGTTTGGTTGTGCACTGGTTTCACAAGTGAAATTCCATTCATCTGGTAACCCTCCTCAGTTCTCTGTTCTTAACCATGAAATGCTGGCTGCTCAGCTGTGCAGATAGACTGAGTAAGAAAAGAAAATGTATTAATGCCATTCAGCATTTCTGAGATAAATTTATGTGTCTTGTCCCAATCTAAAAATGGGAGCTTCTATTTTAAAGTTACTTTTTGAGATAATTAAGTTAGTAAATAAGCAACTTATTTTGTTGTTGGTTCCTTGATGGAGGAATCCTCATTCCATAAAAGGAGGCTAAATGGTTCAAGGAGAGCTGTTCTCTCACTTGCTTTTAAGGTGTCCATGAGTTCTCTGTATGTTGCTTCCCGTCTTTCCATCTTTTATTGACTGTGAACTTTATTTTGCATGTTGGTGACTGACAAATAATCACACCTTGTGAAAAATAGCATGTGCATGAGGACAGAGGGAGAGATTTGTTAGCTATTCCAGGAAGAGAGGAGGGAGAGAGAGAAAAGAGTGTGGACCCAAGGCCAGTGAGGTGGTACAGAACTCTTATTCTGGAATGTAACTCTATTTCTAAATAGACCTCAGATCTTTAGTAAACTTAACTGCTCTACTTCTACAATGCTTGATGGGAGTGGATTTGTGTGGAAAGTGCCAAAAAGCTTCAGTTCTGATTCAGTCAGAGCTGATAAAAAACAAGAGGACTTTTTATCCACAGTTGGTGTGCCTCTTATTTTTTACTTTCTAAAACAAGGTTATGTGATTGAAAAGTATACCAAGCCTGCTTATCCATGATCATTTTCTTTCCTCTCTCTTTCATGAATATCCACAGAAGGATATCCCAACTTAAATCTGGGACAGAGTATTTATTTTTATTCTGGGCCAGGAAGGGAAGGATTAACTTGACTTTTCGCTATCACAGTTCATGTGCGCCAGTGTTTGAGGAAAAGCAGGATTATTCTATGTCTCCAGCTCAAAAAAGATGGACTGTTTGGATTCCATTGTTTCACAGAGCACCTATACATATTAAATATTTCTTATGCTTATTGTTCACCAGTGATTCATACGGAGACATGTTTATTACTGGGCAGTATATTGCAAACCAGAATTATGCCAAGTGAGATTTATTTTTTCTCATGAGTTTAATTTTGAGGTTTTATATTTTGTTCATGTCTTACACACTTCATTATTCTTATGGACAGTGTTTTCTACCAGAAGTGCAGAAGTGATTTAAATAAAAACAGTTCAGTTAGTGTGGCCGCAATTACAGCAATTGCTATTTTCTTTTACTAAGTGGATTTGTCAGTTGTTTGAAAATTCAAATAAGGTCAACAAACACCCTGAAGAGTCAAGAAACAAATGGCAGTTTTTATTCAGTTTGGAAGTTAGAAAATTTTTTTTTTTTTTTTTGGTACTGGGGATTGAATTCAGGGGCACTCGACCACTGGGCCACATCCCCAGCCCTTTTTTGTAGTTTATTAGAGACAGGGTCTCACTGAGTTGCTAAGTGCCTCACCATTGCTGAGGCTGGCTTTGAACTTGCGATCCTCCTGCCTCAGCCTCCCAAAGTGCTGGGATTACAGGCGTGCGCCACCGCGCCTGGCGAAGTTAGAAATCTTTTTGATTCATTTTCTATTCCTATGGCTGAAACATTGCTTGAGAATATGAGCATAATTTGACACGTAGAGGAAATCCATGTGAAATTGGAATGATTAAGTGGAGAAAGGCTGAAACCTTTGAACATGTGTCATTCTATGTTGTGAATACACTTGACAGCATTGAGTTTTACTGTCTGTCCATGTAAATTCTTAGTTTATCGTCTATATTAACTAAACTTATTTACAGAAGGGATTTAATAATTTTTCATACATTTTAGAAATAGTGCCAGGCTGTGATTATACAGTTTTTGACAGTTTTCAAGGTGTGTTTGAATATTTTCTTTGTGATCTTTATTACTGACTGATGAAATTCACAAGGCAGATAATATCATGTAACATTTCTTAAGATATAAAATTAAGTTGACACATCCAGTATCATTTGCTTAGTAATTGGTGGACATACAATTGGGTTTGAGACCTCAGGGCTCCAATATTTCATGCTTCTTCATTTAGTTTCATTGCTTTCTTTGCAGTAGTAAAAGCATTACTGAATACACTTTGAGCTCTAAGAGAATAGAAAAAGTACTCTGTCATTTTTACTCTATAGAGCCAGTGCTTAATAAAAATCAGTTGGGTGAATGAATAAATGCACTTCAAATTTTAATATATGACCTATCAATTTTGTGAGTGATGATTGAGTATACTTCTGCCGCTTGAGACTTATATAGCCCTTTTTTTTTCTGAAAGTATCATTTAATGTCTTGCTTTTGTATTAATAACTAGCAGAGAATTTGTTTTTATTCCACTACCCTTTTATTATTATTCTCCAATTAAGATACTTTAAATTCCTGTCATATGTAAAAGCTATTTAAGTCTACACTAGTCTAAAAATACCATGCCAGACATCCTGTCTTACCTAGGTTTCTTGGATAAGAAACCAAGGAATGAACTCCTGGGAAAAGGTACCAGGAAATAGTCCTGCTATAAGATATTTCCTTCTGGGGTCCTTAATATTATGCCAAAGCATGAATACTGCAGTTTGTAAACTTTTAACCAGAATGTCCACCATATTACCCCATGTAGCACAGCTGGGCTTTGTGACTATGAAGCAGACTTTATGTGACATCTGTTACTTGGAGTTTTGAAAACCAAGGTTAATATGGAAAAACAAATGGCCTATGGTTAACTGCCTTCCTTTCTTCATTCTTTCTTTTCTTTTCTCCTCTTCCTTCCTTCCTCCCTCCCTCCCTCCCTCCTTCCTTCCTTCCCTCCCTCCCTTCCTTCCTTCCTCCCTCCCTCCCTCCCTCCTTCCCTCCTTCTCGCCCTCCCTTCCTTCTTTCCTTCCTTCCTTTCATGGTGATGCATGTTTATTCTATAATCTGAGACCAGGGCCAAGAAGCACCATGCCCTAAGTCAGGCTCCATGGAAGAAGAGGAGAAGCTGCTCTACTTCTTTTGGCCACTCTGGAAGAAAGCACCACCTCACGGGGCCTACTCAGAGGCATTGAGGCCATAGTCCCATCCTCAGGCATCAGGGATATCTCTAAAGGACAGTTTACATTTGGAGTTTCCAAAATCCTGGGCATCTCTGGGAACCAAGCCTGATTCCAAAAAGTCATTCTGAGTGTAGTCTGTGCCAATCCCGAGCACTTGGGGCTAGTGTCAAGCAGCTTGGGAGCTGAAAAGCAGCCTCAGGATAGACCACAGTGCAGCCTAGGCTCCCTGGGGCTTCAGACCAGGATCCTTTCTGTGGAGTTGTGTCCAACTTGGACCCGCAACCCCCAGGCAACTTTCTTCAGCTTTTTCAACTGTCCTTGTAGCTTCACCTTCTTCCTGCAGTTGAGCTTGGTTCTGCAGAGCGAGATGTAGGCATAGGCATCAAGCCCACTCTCCTTCACATCACCCTTTGCTTTCTTGGACTTGTACTCTGCCCCAGGAGTGGCTTTCTTGCCCATAGGTGATGGATGCCAGAGCCTCCAGCTTGGTATTGATGGAGGCATCTCCAGCTCTTCCTCAGCCTTTTTCTGCTCAGCCTTTTTCTGCTGCTTATGCTGCTTCTTACTCCTGATACCACATCTTCCACCAGGTCAGCCATCTATTCATCCTCACCTTTAGTGGTGTCCTCTTCCTCCACCTTGTTACCACCTTCCTCCTCCAGTGTTATCAGCTGGTCATCAGTGCTCACCTTGAAGCCATGGTCCTTCTTGCTGTGGCCAAACTTGGGCTGTGTGGCAAGGACTCACTGGACCACCTTAGGATCCAGGAAGTTGAGGGACTCGTCTGCCCAGGGCAAACTTAATCATGTCACAGGTATGGAAGGCCAACAGCAGGCCACATGGTCTCCAGCAGCTGCCCCACTGTGTTTGTCTACATCATCCCTTTTAATTCCAAAAGGAGGTGGGCCAGGGCCAGTTAACTTTCTTGGTGTGATTCAGCGAGGGAGTTTTCTAGGTTTCATTCTGTTTCTGGGCTTTAACTTTTTTTTTTTTTTTTTTTTTTTGGTATACATTTTATAAATACTTGAACATATGTTGAGCTTTAAGGAAAAGGAAAAACTCTTTGACCAACCAAGAGATTTGAGGTCACACACTACAATAACCTGCATATTCTGATCAAGAATTAGTGACAAGAGTAGGTTGATGTGCTGAAAACTCAATATGTTCTGTTCTCTTTGATAACCAGTCCTTAAATCTTCTATTTCAGATAAAAATGCATCATGCCTCTCATTCATTCACTTTTAAAAATAACTGCTTTTTGAGATTTAATTCACATACTCTAAAATGCACTTTCAACGTGTATGATTTAGCAGTTGTGCAAACATAACCACAAATTTTAGAATATTGTTATCTCTGCAAAAATAAATGCATCCCCATTGCTCCCTATTTTTCCTTTCTCACAGCTTCTGTCCTAAATGAATCCATTTTCTGTCAATAGATTTGCATATGTGACCCTTTTATGTAAAAGGCATCATGTAATACATGGTCCTTTGTACCTGGCTTCTTGCAGTTAGCATAATGTTTTCAGGGCACACTCATGTTATAGCCTGTATCAAGGTTTCATTCCTTCCCAGTGCTGAAAAATATTCCATTATATTAAAAAAAGTGTTTTTTTTTTTTTTTTAAATACATTGATCCATTGATGGGTACGTCAGCTGCTTTTACCTTTTTAGTTATGGTGAACAATACTGCCATAATCATTCATATGCAAGCTTTCTGAAGACATTATTTCCAGTTCTCTTTGGTTTATACCTGGAAATGGGATTGTGTTTATTTTCTACTTCTTTAATTATCTTCTAGTTGTTCTATTCATAATTGAGTGTGGATATTGAGGTCTCCAACTACTATTGTAGAACTGTTTATTTCTTTCTTCAGTTTCGTCAGTTTTTGCTTCACATATTTGGGTGGTCTGTCATTAGGTACATAAATG
The DNA here is from genome assembly GCA_025594165.1 of Tamias sibiricus. Taxonomy (NCBI): domain Eukaryota; kingdom Metazoa; phylum Chordata; class Mammalia; order Rodentia; family Sciuridae; genus Tamias; species Tamias sibiricus. The sequence continues at coordinate 41,142,821 of CM046665.1, read as the reverse complement.
TTTATAACTGGCATTCTTTTTAAATTGAACGTTTCATTAACATATAATGTTCTTCTTTGTCTCTTGGAATCATTTTGATTTAAAGCCTATTTTGTTTGATGTCAGTACACCCATCCTGTTCTCCATTAGTTGGTATTAAAATGGAATATATTTTTTTATACTTTTTAAAAAAATTGTTGATGGAGTTTTATTTGCTTATTTATATGTGGTTCTGGGAATCAAACCCAGTGCCTCACACATATGAGGCAAATGCTCTACCACTGAGCTACAACTCCCTTTTTCTATACTTTTAACTTTCAATCTACTTTTGGTTTTGAATAAAAATTGAATCTCTTGCTGATAATAAATTTTTGTATCATATTTGGATTCTGATAATCTTTGTCTTTTGATAGTAGAGTTTAATCCATTTATATTTAAAGTAATTGCTTATAAGGAGGAACATACTTCTGCCATTTTGCCATTTTTTCTATATTATGTATAATTTTTTTGTTCCTCACTTCCTGAATTACTCTCTTCTTTTGTATTCAGTTGATTTTGTGTGTGTGTGTGTGGGGGGGGGGTTGTGGCATTTAAATTCATTTATATTTTCCTTTGGTATGTATTTCATGGAAATGTTATATTTGATTACCATTTAGTATACTATAGTTATAATACTCTAACTTCAATTGTACCAGCTTGACTTTAATAACATACAAAAATAACTCTGCTTCTTTAGCACTCTGTCACATTCTTTTTGATGTCACAGAATGGCACCTTCATACATTGTGTACCCTAAAACATAAGCTAATCGTCTTTCAAATACATTAACATCTTAGATTATGTAGAAAATAAAATACGAAATTATAAACCAAAGTTAAAATATTACTGTTTCAGACTAATATTTTTTTAAAAAACCTATTAGTCTCTTAAATCCAATATGAAGCAAAAAGTGCAGTCACAAACCATAGTTAAAACAATATTTATATAATTGCCCAGATATTTATATTTATTAAAAATGAGATCTTTATTTTTTCAGATGGCTTCTAGATACTATTTAGTGTCCTTTAATTGCAACCTATAAGACTTCATTGCAGGCAGTTTTAGGGGTAACAAACTCTTTCATCTTTTGTTTATCTACGAATGTCTTATTTCTCTCTCACCTTTGAAGAACAGTTTTGCCAGACATAGGATTCTTGATTGATTGTTTTTTTTTTTCTTTATAGCTCTTCGAATGGATCAGCCCCCTGCCTTCTTAGCTTCTAAAGTTACTGATGAAAAAAGTTATTATAGATAATCTTGTTGGTGATCTATTGTATGTGATGAATTGCTTCTCTCCTACTACTTTCAAGATTCTCTGTCTTGATCTTTTGAAAATTTTATTATAATGTGACTTACTGTGATTCTCTTTGAATTAATCTCACTTGGAGTTTGTCAGAATTCCTGAATGTTTATATTCATGTTTTCTATCAAATTAGGAAAGTTTTCAGCTATTACTACTTGAGATATTCTCCATGGTCCTTTCTTTTTCTTCTGAAACTTCCACAACACAGAGATTGGTTCACTTGATGGTGTCCCACAGGTCCCTCAGGTTCTGTTCATTTTCCTTAATTCTTTTTCTCAGAAATCTGTTTAAATCTGTCAAATCTCTTAAATCTGTTTCTCAGGCTTGATGATTTTCATTGTCCTATTTTCAACTTGCTGATTCTTTCTTTTGATGGTTCAAATCTGCCTTTGAATCCTGCTGTTGTACTTTTCAGCTCTAGATATATTTTTTGTTTCTTTTTAGAATTAACATTATTACTTTGTTTCTTTTTAGAATTAGTATTATTACTTTGTTGATACATAATTTTTTGGACTTCTCTATTTTTTTTTTTTTTTTTTTTAGATTTTGAGCATCTTTTAAATAGTTAAAGTCTTTGTTAAATAGGTATACCATCAGTTCTTTTTTTTTTTTTTTTTTTATTGATTTGTTTTTTCCTTTGAATGGGCCACATTTGTCTTTTTCCTTGTATGCTTCCTGGTGTTTTTGGTTGCTGTTGTTGACAACTGGGCATTTAAATCTAACAATGTGGTGACTCTGAAACTCAAATTCTCCCCCTTACTGGAAGATTATTACTTTTTTGTTTGTTTGCTTGCTTGTTTATGCATTTGCTTATTTTACCTTAACCCTGGGCATACATAGTTACCTTCAATTTTCTTTATATATGCAATTCATTTCAAATGTCCTAGTCTTTCATATCTGGCTCCCAAAAGGAGAAACGGAGAAAAAGGGAAGCAGCCCTTCCTTTTCCTTGGAAAGTCATGTCAGCTGGAGGGGATGGAGCTTGCAACAATGAAGGGAAGGCAACAATGTTGACTGCCCAACTCTTTATGTGAACTATTATGATCAGAAGCAGCAATCGATGATCCAAATATAGATCTTTGATATTTGGAGAGGAACATGCTTTCTACTCACTTAGCTCCTGCAAGCTATATACAGGCTGCTCCGGGAATGCTTGCACAGCTGCTGCCACTGGGCTGTGAGTGGGAATGGGGCTGCTCCTGTGCAGAGAACTGAAATTGAGACTAATCATAATTTACTGTCCAGACCTTTCTTTGGAAGTTTCAAGCCTTCAAAAGAGTCCAGAGCTGCAAAATAATTGCATTAGATATTTCTTCTAGTCTAATTGTTGTCTAGGTGGAGAGACAGATTACTGTGCTTTCTACACTATTTTCCTAGAATCTTCACTACTGAAAAATTTAATTTTCACAAAAATTTCTAGAGTAGTCACTGTTTTACAAATGAGCAGACTTTTGGAGAACTTGATTTGACATTCTAGGAATATTTCAACACCACAATCATATTTACCATCCCTATTTATTCTCTTGTTATTTTTTTTCCATTTGTTCTAGCATGGGGGATTGATTTTTCTGACTTTTTAATATTCTAGGAATATGATGATATTATATATATATATGTACTATATATATATATATATATATAGTTTTAAACTCAAAGTCTCTATTTCTCTTTTTTCACAAATCCTTCATATATTTTCCTTTCTTCTATATCATATTACCTATCCCTGCCCTCAGTTAACCCATGTTAAGAACCTAAAGTGTATGATTTTGCAATTTTCTCCATGATTGTACAGTCTTATACAAACATATATGCACATGTACATTCAGAATAATGTACATAAAAAATAATGTACATATAGTAGGGCTTTTGACATTTTTTCCAAAAAATGATAACAATTTTTACATATATTTTTCTACACAATATCTTTCTCATTCAAAAATATTTCATGTTGATTTCTAAGACACTGACTTAATTCTAATTCATGATTATAATGACTGAATAGTATTCCATGTCATCACTAGACCATAATTTGTTTCCCCTAATAATGGGTATTCACTTTATATTGAATTTTTTCCCTCAGTGAACTGCAAGTTCTCTTTCCTGAAGTTAAAATAACTTGCTTTATGACAGTGATGAAGTAAATAGTAGTGATTTATTTACTAGGATATCTAGAAATGTATTACAATGCTCTAAACACATACCTGAAAGCTGCTGTGTATAGAAAGCTTATGTGCCAACCCCAAACCCTAAACTTATTTTTTCTTCCTAGTTTTGTGCTTTAACATGTGGTATTCCCATTAGCTTTCAAATGAACTCTGCAAGAATATGTAGCTCAGAGGATCAGAGCAGGTCCTGCAGTCTTCCCTGGGTTACTACTCATCAGGCAACTGTCCAAGGGGAATGTTGAGAGAGGGAGTCTAATTAGATATCTGAAATCAGATAGTCTCTTATCCTTTTTCCCTTACATTTTTAATTCTATCAAGAATGGAATCCAGGATATCTTCATTGTATTCTTCAAAAGTCAGTTTTGCTACGTTTGGAATGCTCATGTGTGAAAATGTGGATGTGTGAGTGCCTTAAATGTGCCTAAGAACTGTTATCTTTACCATTTCTCCCTCTCTCTCTTTTGCATTTTTTTGCCATCTAAGCTTTGGGGAACCTCGAGGTGTATTCTAGGTAATCCAAGATTTTTCTGTAAGAATTTCTTAATTGTATTTTTAGTTTTAGTGGTAATAAAATAATTAATGCAAATGTTTTCTGGATCACTTAGATATCTTATAACAGGTACTACTATGGAATTTTGGTGCCTGCACAAGTTTCTTTTTGTGATTTTATTGCTGCTTAGCAACCATCAGGAAAGGAACAGAAGTAGATTTGGTAGATATTCTTCTCTATCAGAGAACAAAGTATATATTAGTATGCTTCACAAAGGATGCTTTTGTAGTGGTTCAAATAGAGAAAAGTAGCTGTGGACTAGCTTGGTCAGGCTACAGGACACTATATGCTTCCTAAATACACAACTTGTGCCATAGCAATCAGCACCACATTCAGGGTATTTTAGAAGAACAATGGTAATATTAGTTCATTAATAAAATTAATTTAAATTTTATTAATTTTGTAGTTGTTTCTGTTTCATTCATACAAATTAATTTTAATTTTATAGTGTGTTAAACTTGTAGACTCTCAGGAGTTTATATCTAATTTTATGTATGCCTACAAAACTTCCTTCCTTTTAAAAAGCCTATTCAATTCTTCAGATTGAGAAATGCTGCTTTAGGGGACCTGTGTTCTAGCAGCGTGTCATATTCTCAGAAAAAAACAGTGATGCTCTATGGCAGAGCTTAACTTTTTGTGCCAGCGACTCCTTTGACAATCTGGTAAAGCTGGTAAATTCCTCCTCAGAATGATATTTTGGTCCTTCAATTACATAGAATTAAAAGAATGGCAATTATATTAAAATGCAATTATGAAAAATTAGAAATAAAAATTCATGAAGTAGTTGTATATGTGCCTTTGAATTGAAATGATATCTAACAGTAGGTCAATAAATAATTTTATAGGATGGATGAGCATAAATAGTGTTGAAATGTGTGCAACAAATCTCTATTGATATGCAAATATCTATGTCTACTTTTTCTGTGTTTGTTACCTATATTGATAATTTAATCATGCTCAACTTCATTTGTAGGTTATAGAAAAGAGATTCTATTTCTCTCCCATATAAGTTTATAGCCTAAAATCTATGTATGAACCATTAGGGTCTTTGGATTCTATGATTAAGGACAGCTGCTCTAGAAGAAAACAGTTTTTTTTTTTTTGTTGGTTCCTAGGAGGACCTAAGCTGTCTTTTCAGGTCTTAGGACTACTCCTAAAGTTACTGTAGCCATGATCCCTAGATACCACCCTCATATGCTTGGCTGGGTACCTGTTAGACCCAAATGTTCAATCCGGTTGGTTGCTCTCTTCTGTTATTAAATACATTCTTCCGGTTTAAAGAGCGGTTAGCGATTCAGACATGGCTAGTATCAACATCTAGGCAAGAACAAATAAAATATTTCCATAATTGTTGCGTGCTTGTTTGTTAGCATTCTAGCAGAGATCTGCACAGTTCTTAGAAGAGAGAAAGAGAGGTAGGAATAGACTGCCTCTTTTCCCCTGCTCTTTTTTCCTTCCTCCTCATCCCACCTTGAGATACTCTTTCCCTGAGATGTATTAGATTCTTCCCAGAAAGAGCAAACTTGATCTAGTGTGCAGAGCTAGGCTTTTTAAAAAACCTAGTAACTGTTTTACTTTTTTTTTTTTTTTTTTTTTTGGCTACAGTCCTCATTATCCTTTCTCAATGATTTCCAGGCAAAACATCTTGATCCTTTCTCCTAAATGAATCCTGCAGTATCTCCCAGGTGACATGTATTCCCAAGGTTAATGTGCCTATAACACATTAATATAGCAAATGAGAGCTGGAGTTAAACAGTTGGGTCAAAAAAGCTCACAGCTCAGAATTTCTCTCTTCAGATTCTTGATCACAATTTTCTCCTCAGGAAGAATAGCCCAGTGACCTTGCTCCACATGGAAAAAAAAAACAATGGCACCATGTTGATAACAGCAGTGCAAAAACAATTCTGGTCAAACTCAAGGACAAAATGATGTTTTAAAAACCAAAGGCTCAGATAAAAGTAAAAATAAAACCCAAACTGGATAATTTTCTTTACTCTTTGATTCTGAAAGAAAAAAAAAAATATATATGCTTTTGCCAGAATCGTTCAATTTGCTGTCTGTCTCAGGTTTTTGTCTTCGTACAACTGTTTACTGTTACTTTGTCTTTGGAGAATATTCCTTTTCACTTAGTTCTAGTTTAAATGAGTATGTTAATGAGTTTTCCAAACCAAAAGTTTTACATCTGTTGACGTTAACCATTCCTTGTGTTTTAATTTTAAAATATTTTATTTTTCTATTTTGCTGCTCTGCATCATTAAGCTAATATTTGCATGTAGTGTTTGGTTTGATAAGATTTATAGTACTTGTTTAAAATGATATTAAACTGTGGAAAGCTGTTCTGATGCCTATATACTGTTTTATGAGACATCTCAGTTTCAGGGAGTCTAGGTTAATATTCTGTGAAGCACTATTTATTCATCAGCCACTATTGTTGGGTACCGAACTCCGGGGTCGGTTATACCAACTATAAAGATAAATAAGACAGAAGTCTGTCCCCAGGCAGCCAGTTGTCTTAGGACTGCCTTGAGACATGTACATATCATAGTTTGGGAAATAAAATGAAAAATTCTACAAGGGATTTAACAAAGAAGGAAACATGGCTAATTTAAATTCTTTTTATTTTTTAAAGATAATACTACTAATTCATATAATTTAATGTTATACTTAGTACATCATTTTTCTAAAAAACAAAGCTTAACATATAATTATAAAAATAAATTTTAGTTTAAAGGTCCATCCTAGAGCTTATATTTTTAATTAGAGTAAACCATTTTATTCTTAAATTTAAAAAATCATATTGTGATTATCTTGGGGAATTGAACAGAAGAGCCTTTAATTTTCAATTTTATATATAGTGTATGTGAGGTCAACCTTGCTGATAGAGGTATAAATGGAAATTTTATCACCTCAGGAAATTGGAGGTCTAGAATTTTACATTTCCTTCCTTGGAATTACCTTTTATTTCTTCTGTTATTTATTAAGTAATCAAGCTTAGAGTGCATGTTTTGTTTTGGTTTATATGTTTATAGATGTGCATGGGATAAAGGCCTCTAGTATATGCATTTCTGATTTTTGATGATAGGTTGGCTGTTAAGCCACAGTGAGTGTGTATCCTTTATGTAATAAGTACTAGAGGGATCCTATTGCTAGCAATCACTTCTACTGTTCTTGACATGGGTCCCAGGTCCCACAGTTCTAAGTGGTTTGCAAATGATAATTCAGTTAATCCCCACTACAAGCCAGTGAAAGAGATGGTATTGTTAGTCTCATTTTATTGATGAGGAAATGCACAGGGAGGTTACATAATTTGCTCAAGATTTCTCAGCAGGTAGATGATAGTTCAATGTTTGGACTCAAGTAATCCAGCTCCAGGGTCTATGCTCCATTTTGCTATGAAGAGAAAAACAGAACAGCAGGAATAGTCATTGCAAAAGACACATGGGACACCACATTGAAGAAAAAAGACACATGGGAATGTGTAGGAGCCTTGTTTGGGGAGATGGCTTAAATCGCGGTTGACTATAAGTCATGGAATTTGGACATTGTCGCCTTCCGTAGTCTCACGGGACTTGGCCCAGGATCTCGAGTGACTTCAGCTGAGATTGCTGATCGGGTCAGCGCCATTTTGGTGGTGTGTGTGGCGCGTGTTAGTCGTTCTTAGAGCCAGAGAGAAAAGTTATCAGAATAAAAAGCTGTTTGTTTCCAGTTCGCCTCTAAACTTCTTCCCGCGGCTTCATTGCTCCAAGTGGCCATCGCTTCAGGCAGCAATAGGAATGGGGAAATCTGAGTTTAATCCCAAGGACCTGTGTTAATCCACTTGATATTACTATAAAGAAATAACCGAGAAAATTAACTTGTAAAGAGAAAATGTTTATTTTGTCTCATGGTTTTGGAAATTCCAGTCATGATCAGGTGGCTTTATTGCTTTACACATCTGACAAGGGCAGCATATCATGGTAGGAGCACATGGCAGAGCAAACTGTTCACTTCAGTAGCCAGGAAGCCAAAAAAGAGGACCAGTGGGGTTCAATAATCCCCTTAGGGAGCATGTCCCCAATGATTTCAGGACCTCCCACTAGGCCCTACTTCCTAAAGGTTCTGCCACCTCCCAATAGAGCCACTCTGGGAAGCAACCCCTTAACACATAGGCCTTTGGGGGATATTCAACATCCAAATTATAGTAGAGTTGAATTTCCATTTTGGCTAACCACAAAGTATATTTAAGGGGCAATTGTGTAGTCTGAGGTTCAGCACTAGAATACATCATCAGGTAGAATGAATGCATGAAGAATGGGGAAGGGAGGCTATTTAAGGGCTGTATTGTTTGAGTCTGGATTTATAGGAACGATGTGGGTGAACCCTTTTGAGAGCAGATCAGTGGGTTAGCTGAAGACAACAGAAAATGAATCCTTCTGTGCACTATTAGTTTTATTATGACAAAACAAAATGTGACATCTAACTTCTGAAAAAAATTTTAAGTATACATTATGTTTATTATTTAAGCAATATAGTAAAGTGGAAACACAAGCCAAGAAATAAGAAATCATCCCAAATTCTACTAGAAAGAAACTATCTTATTGAAGAACTACACACATCCAGTACTAAGGTAGGAAGACAGGTACCTGTTAGAAATAATTTGATAAAAATAACCATTGCTACTTACTATAATTATTAAATGCAATTATCTTTGAATTGAGTAGAGATAAAGAAAACTGAAGTGAAACGAAAGGAATTCAATCTTGAGAGAGATTAGTTCCTAAATATTTGCTGTTGCAGTGGACTTGGGAAGACTTTTCATTTGCTGACCATTTATTCTTTTTCTAACAATCCCCTGATTTTCTCTGGAGCAATTATGCTTAACCTATGGTCTTAAGTGTAACTTGAAGGGTAAATACAAGAAACCTAGAGCCTGCCCTTTCATAAGGGAGCTGAAGAAATTCTTGGTGTTCCTTATGCCACATTCTGAAAAGCCAGGTGGCAACCAGATGACTTAAATGTTCTCACATCTATCATCAAGTATCATGTGGCATACACAAACCCCTTCTTTAAGTTTAGAAATTAAGGGATGTCATTTTTTACAAGCTGTGGATCAAGGAAAAAGTTTAACTGGAAGTAGAAATTATTTGGAATTGAACAATAAAGAAAATTCTACTTGTCAAAACTTGTAGACTGTTAAAAGAATATATATGAAGAGGAATTTATAGCATATACATAAATATGATAGAAAATTAGAGTAAATCAAGTAATGAGGAAAAGAACAAATGAATAAACTTGAAGAAAGGAGAAAAATAAAAAATATGAGGAAACTAATAAAAACAAACATGCAGATTACTAAAAGGGAAAAAGACAGTTTCCTTTAATAAATTAGACAACACTGATTTAAAAATTCAATGTTTTTCCACACTGATAAAAAAAGAGAAGGCACCCATGTGTAAACCAAAACAATATTAGTAATGAAAAGAGAGCTTATCATAGATTCAAGATTATAACATAATAAAAGTTCATGTACAACTTTATGCCAACATATTTGAGAATTTAGATAAAATGATAAATTTCTCAAAAAAGTATAATTTATCAAAACTGACTAAAAAAACCCTTAAATAGACCAGTAATTATCATTAGATAATAATGATAATAAATAATAAACCTAATCAGTAGCTTAAAAACTACTTAATAAAATCACTCCTAGTTTTAAAAGTCATCTTAAAAGACAGAGTTATAGACAAATCTTATCAATTTTTAAGGAATAGATAGTTTGCATTAAACTCAAATTAACTTTTAGAGAAAATAAAAAGAAAGTACCCATGGGCATTTTTTGAATAAGATAGAAACTCTATACTTAAAGAAAAGGTAATATGAAAATAAAATTATATATCCATCATCTTAACACATATTGAATATTTGTACCCCTCAAAAGTCATAAGTTAAAACCCTAACCCCACCCGCCATGTAATGGTATTTAGAGATATTCCCTTTAGGAGAAATTAGGATTAGATGAGGTCATGAGGGTGGGGACCTCTCTTTTATCAAAAGAGAGTGTTTTCCCTCCTCTCTCTCTCTCTCTCTCCCCCACCCCTCTCTCCCTCTTTGCACACTATGTGAACACATAGTGACGAGGTAACTATTTACAACCCAAAGAAAGAGTCCTCACAGAAATTTACCTTGTTGGCACCCTGTCTTTGGATTTCCACCTTCCAGAATTATGAGAAAATAAATTTCTATTAAGTTACTCATTCCTTAGTCTGGTTTCTTTCTTTCTTTCTTTTTGTTTGTTTGATTGTTATGTCAGCTTTAGCAGACTAATACAATCTCACTTGTAAATACCAAATTAAGTTCAATATCAGTGACCATATCTAGAAACACTTAAATATTTGCATTTTAATCTATTAGGCCTTATTATAGAATTCCAGTTGCTGAAAAAAAAATTTGATAAAATTTGATGCATTGGGCTGTGGCTGTGGCTCAACAACTAAAAAAAAAAAAAAAAAAAAAACAGAAAAAAAACAAAACAAACAATAACAACAAAAAACAAAAAACCCATGGGTTCATGAAAAGGCTTTAAAAAAAACTGATGCATTAAAAAAGAGAAGAAAATTTCTTCAGCTCGATGAAGAAAAATTTCCAAAACTCTGAATTATTTACGATTATTTATTGTTTTAGTCAGCTTTTTCATTTCTGTGACAAAGAGACCTGACAAGAACAATTAGTGGATGAAAAGTATTTGTTGGCTCATGGTTTCACAAATCTCAGTCCCTAGGCTGCTGACTCCATTGCTCTGGTGGTGAGGCAGAACATCATGGTGGAAAGATATAGCAAAGAATGTCTGACATGGCACCAGTAAGCAGAAGCAAAGCATTCTCTTCTAACGAAGGACAAACTATATACCCCAAAGACAAGTCCTCAATAATCCATCTTCTCCAGCCACACCCTACCTGGTTATAGGTATCAACCAGTTAGTCCATTCAAGTGGATTAATGCATTGTTTGGATAAGGCTTTCATAACTCAATCATTTCACCTCTAAACTTTCTTGCATTGTCTTAGAACACATGAGCTTTTGGGGGATACCTGATATCTAAATTATAACATTTATAATTATTACTTGGTGTTATGTATAATTATAAAAAAATAGAAATTCCTCAATGTCCTTTAGGAGGCTACTGTTAAAAAACCATGGTATAATCAAGCAATAGTGTAAGATGCATTTGTGAAAAATGAATGAGGGAGATCTCTGGACACTGATTTGGGTAAGTATTAAATTAACAAAACAAGGTTCAAAATAGTGTATAAAGTAAGCCATCTTTTATGTGAGAAATGAAAAGGGAAAATGTGACTATGTATTCATTTGAACTTATTTACATTAAAAAATAATGGAAGGATACATCAAAAACTAATAAAAGTGTTTTTCTATTGGGGAAAAAGAGCAGGATGGAGTGATAGTAATGGAAATAAAATATCTCTAAATATACCTTTCATAGCTTTGAGTGGAAATTTAGTATATGACTTACATAATTAGCAATTGTACCAGAGAAAATATGTAGTAAAAATGGAAAACAAAGCAATAAATTGTCTTAACTGTACATTGTTATTAATATGATGACCCAAAATAAAATAATTATCCCAACTGAACTTAGAATAGAATATTTTAGTTTTACATCCCTGCTGGGATATACTCTAAGTACCAAAAAATTATAAAGGAAGTTTAAATATCATTAAGTAGCCTTATTATTATATTGGAGCTGTTATTTGAAACTGTTCTTTGTATGTGGTATGAGAAAGAAAATAAGTATTTATATTCGTGTTGACAGAAACCACTATTTTCAGCATGAAAAAACAACTATAAAAACAAGTAAAACCCTGTAACCTTAATTTTGAATTAGAAACATCAGTGCAAACTCAGTATTTTTTCCTACTTTTAAATCAATGTCCATAGTTTTAAATATGTACATTGCACATGAAAAATGTAATGCACTATAATAGTATATACATTCATGTTATATATTACATATAGATAATGTAATATATAATATCTTTTCAAAGAAAAAAAGATCAGCAAAATAATAAGTCACATTTATTGTGTCTGCTCAAGTTTTGTGTCATAAACTTTTAAAGACCCTACTAAGTATACACTATTAGTATGCCTATGTTACAGATGAGGATTAAGGTCAGAGAGTACAAGTATATTTATAAAGTTAGCTAATAATAAACTGGAATTTGCATTGTGTCATTTGTTTTTAGGAATGAAATATATTCAACTACATCAATTATCTTTGAGTCATAGTACTCTACATAACTTTTGTATCCTTCATTATGTTATTTATTTTCCATCTTTCATAAGGATTTAATGTATATTTTGTAATCAAAGAAAAAATTATTAGATATTCTCAATGAAATATAGAGATTGAATAGTGATATCACCATTATAATTGTTTAAACATAATTTTAATTTCTGCCTATCTCATTTCACTGCCAAATTACAGGGAATTTTGCATGTTTTTAAAAAAATTTTTTATTATTCTAATTTGTTATACATGTTTCCAGAGTACATTTCATTTCATATTACATATAAAGAGAACATTTTTTCAAGTTGCTGGTTTTATATAAAGTATTTTTACAACAATTGTGTCTTCATACATGTATTTAGGGTAATCATGGATAGTAGTAGAGATTTAATTAGGATTTATAGTAGCAGAGATTTAATTAGGATTTACACAAGATATGGAAATAAGCAACAAATATATGGCTCAAAATTCTGAAAGCAGAATAATTCAATAATAGAATTTAACTTAAAATATATAATTTTTCTCTCATTTTTCTTTGTACATCCAAGGTTGTAGAGTCTCTCTCTTTTTTTTTAATTTCAAAATCTTTGGAATGCTTATTTCTCAAGCAAGTCAGTAAACCCTAGGTTGCTGCTTTTACATGAATAAATATGTACTTTCACCTGTGCTACTTAAATTCAAAAACCTTGCAGTCATTTAAAGAGGACTTTAAACAAAGAAAGTTCTCTTTTTCAATAGTAAGAATATTTAAAATATATGTAAAATCAGAGTCATCATTACTTCTTGCATCTTCTTCCTCTGGATTAAATTCTGTTCTTAGTGAAATTTATTCTTTGGGGATTCTTTGAGTAAAAATTACATCAGAATTTTTTTGTTTGTTTATTTCTTTTTTTGGTTTAAATATATCTTTATCTTCCCTGGTGTGATTGTTTAGCTGGATATAGAATTCTAGGTTGACAGCTTTTTATCTTCACTTTGAAAATTTTAGTTCACATTTTTCTCATGTCTTATGATGCTATCAGGAACTTTAATGCCAATTTAAATTTTGTTCTTTTGTGAAAAACTGGCATTTTGTCTTTGGAGGCATTAAGATTTATTTTTTTCCTTTGTTGGTTTCACTATAATAAATATAACATAAATTCTTTATATATAAATTGATTAGAAAACATCCATTTTGAATTTGAGAATTCAAATCTTTTTAATTTGGAAATGTTTTTAGTTATTATCTTTGAAAATATAATCTCCCTCCTATTCTTACTATTCTACTTGTGGAACTCTACTCATACTTCGGAAATTTTCATTCATCCTCTATAAATTTCTGTGCTAAATTCTGTTTTACTTTTGTTTTAAATTTATCTTTTAATTCTCTAGGCTTCTCTTAGGTAGTGTCTAATCTGCTATTTTAACATATTCACTGAGTTTTAAATTTCTGTACCTATGTGTCTGTTTATCTATGTATCATCTGCCTAGGTTATGATTTGAAACACACAGCTTTCTTTGGCCACTTGTTTCTACAGATATATATTTTACTCTTTCGAAATGATTTTCATTCCTACATCTTTGTCTTTAGTTGTTTCAATGATACTTGTCTAATAGACTCTATCAGATTTTTCAACTGTGTGAAGTTCTTAGACTTTCACACTACTGGTAGTTATAATTGAGGACATGGTTCTTGCTTTTAGTAGATTGTTTTCCTGTTTTTGTATCACTTTGGATTATAAACATCCTTAGGTTCAGCACATGTCACTCTGGTGCATTTTTGTTACTGGTTTGATCAGACAGCCTAAAATATTACTATCCAAGGGTCATTTTTATTGTTGTTGTTAATTTTGTTGGGGGTGTGTATCTGTCCTGGATCACACACATAGTGTAAATTCAAACCAAACCTTTTCAAGGGGCAAGGCTATATTAATGAGTGCTTAAAGAAAGCTTTTTGTTTCAAAACATAGCCTCATGTGAATGAGATAGTTGAGTTGGGTCTTTGCTTTATATGAGAGCTTGAAGTCTTCTTTGTGTTTCTTGTGGATCCAAGGTCTCACCTCTTGGTTGAGCCAATAACTTCCTCCAAAAATTAGAGCGCAATTTCAGCTCACAGATGTCTCTCCCCCAATGTAATGTTGGGCTTTCTGATGTTAGCTCATACCCACTGCCCTTATTTTCAGTTCCCTACCACATTTCTGGAATCTTGATATTTCCTTTTCCTTATGGAGAGTCTGGCTCTTTATACAAAAGATGTTTGGTTTGTTTTATTTTATTTTATAAAGTATTCCTGAATGTTTATAATAGGTGGGCTTCCAGGTTATTTTGTTTATAACATTTCAGGATGCTTTTAAAAAATAATCTTCTTACATAGAATTTTTCAATCACACAACAAACATAAAACAAATAATACAATGAATACCCATGTACCTTCTTCCACTTTATTTTATCAAGTTACATTTTTTGTCAATTTTCTTGGGATATTTCTTAAAACACTTTTTTCTAGTGTCTCTTTTCGTTGAATTCAACTTGCCCTCATAACTAAGGGTTGGTCCAGCAGTATATGGTCTACAAAGATGATATCAGCAAGTTTTTAATTAAGATATTCTAAAGTACTTTCCCCTTATTCTTGATTTTGCTTTCTGCAGTTTCTGCTACCCGTGATAAGCCAATATCTGAAAATACTAAGTAAACTCTAGAAATAAACAACTCATAAGTTTTAAATTACTTGCTGTTTTAAGTGGTATGATGAAAAACATGCACCATTCTGCTTTGTTCTGCCCCAGACATGAATCAACCCTTTGCCCAGTGTGTCTATGTTGTATACACTATCTGCCCATCAGTCAGATAGTAGTCATCTTGACTAATCTTGGATATCAGATGAACTGTCATGGTATCACATGGCTGTGTTTAAGTGATCCTTATTTTACTTAATAATGTCCTGAAAATGCAAGAGTGGCGCTGCAGGCTATTTTGTATATGCCCAAGAGAAGCCATAATGTTCTTTCTTTAAGTGAAAATACAAAAGTTGTCCCCTTCCCGGTGCCATTCATCTGCTGACACACAAACCCCCTGGGCCACTCCTCCACTGAGCCGTTCAGCCACTGGCCTAAGGTGCATCCTTGATTCCACTAACAGGATCGCAGACTGTCTAGACGTGATCTGATAACAATTGGCTTGAACTGGAAAGGAAAAAAGAGGGGGGCTTCCCAGGGCCCATTTTGTTTGAAACTTGGGGTTCGACTTTTTTTTTTTTGTTGTTGGTTTGCTTGTTTTGTTGGATTTCGAGGAGGTTTTTTGTTTGTTTGCTTCTTTTTCTTTTTCTTTTTTTGGCTTTGTTTTGTTTTGCTTTTTTTTTTTTCCTTCCGCATTGATTGTGTTTGCTTCCGCTCCTTTTTTCTTTCCTTCTTTTCTTCCTTCTCACTCTTGCATCTTTTCTTCCTCCTTCATCTTTCATGTTTACACCCTGCCAGTGCATACTAAATAGAGGCAAAAACAAGTTATATGCAGAACTTGGGATTTCTAGAACAGGCGCAATTGAACTGGGTAGCAAAGCGGTGTTATATATAGTTTACTCTCTATTTTCTTGATTCTCTCTCTCCTCTCTCTTACACCAATTCCTACTCTTTCATCATTTTTTTTTTTCATTTCCAACTTACTTTATATATAAATTGGTCTTTCCACCTAATTGTCTACTCCATTCTCTTTCTTCCCTCGTCTACTGATACTAAACCACTTCCACTAAACCACTTCAATAGAAATCTCTTTTCATACTTTCCAAGAAAGAACAATTCAAGACGCTTCCTTCTTCCTAAACATAACACCTCTGTATCTGATACTTGAAGCTATAAAACCCCATCAGAAGCATACAGAGTAAATTGGAAATAATATCTGGGTTAACCAAATCTATACATTGTGATCAAACTTGGATTTTCTGAATAGAAAGTGTTAGGTTTTAAAGTGTAAAGGAATTACACAATCTGATAGCGTTATACTACAGGAACAACATAAGGCTTTAAGGTAAAATCGAAATAGTCAAGGTCCCACAGTGAAGGAAGAATAGACACACAAGCAAGATGAAAAAACAAGGGAAGAAAATGACACAAACAAATCAAGATACCTCATCAGTAGATGTCATGGCAAGCACAGTTGGTCAAATGCCAGAGATGGAATTTAGAAATTACATATGCCAAATGTTTATGGAACTTAAGAATGAACTAAAAAATGAGATGAGGGAGCAAGTACAGGAGGCAAAAGATCATTTTGACAAAGAACTCCAAAAACAAACACAGGAAGTAAAAGATTACTTCAATAGGGAAATAGAGGCTCTAAAGAGAAATCAAACAGAAATTCCAGAAATGAAAGAAGCAATAAACCAAAATAAAAGTTCAATTGAAAGCATCTCCAACAGAATAGACCACTTGGAAGAAAGAACCTCAGACAATGAAGACAAAATATATATCCTAGTGAAGAATTTAGACTATACAGCAAAACTTGTTAGAAATCAAGAACATAACATCCAAGAATTATGGGACAGCATTAAAAGACCAAACTTAAGAGTGATTGGCGTAGAGGAAGGGGCAGAGTTTCAAGCCAAAGGAATGAGTAATTTATTTAACAAAATAATTACAGAAAATTTTCCTAACTTGAGGAATGAATGGGAAAACCAAGTTCAAGAGGCATACCGAACACCAAACAAACAAAATCTCAACAGATCCACACCAAGACACATTATAATGAAAATGCCTAATACACTGAGCAAGGAGAGAATACTAAAAGCCACAAGAGAAAGGAAGCAGATTACATATAGGGGGAAACCAATCAGACTATGTTCAGATTTTTCAACCCAGACCTTAAAAGCAAGAAGATCCTGGAATAGCATATTTCAAGCTCTGAAAGAAAAGGGATGTCAACCAAGAATCTTATATCCAGCAAAATTGAGCTTTAGATTCGAAGATGAAATAAAAACCTTCCACAACAAGCAAAAGTTAAAAGATTTTACAACTCGAAAGCCAGCACTTCTGGACATCCTGGGCAACATTTTTCATGAAGAAGAAGAGAAAGATGATAATGAAAATCAACAAAAGGAGATATTAAACTAAGGGAAATACCAACCAGAAGAGAAACCAAATCAAGCTAAAGACCATAATACAAGTAAAAATGGATGGGAATAAAAATCACATCTCAATAATAACCCTGAATGTTAATGGACACAGATTATGAGAATGGATTAAAAGAAACGAAACTCGCCAATCAAAAGACACAGATTATGAGAATGGATTAAAAGAAACGACCCAACAATTTGCTGTCTCCAAGAAACCCACCTCATAGAAAAAGACATCAATAGATGAAGATGAAAGGCTGGGAAAAATCTTACCACTCACATGGGCCAAGGAAGCAAGCAGGGGTTTCCATTCTCATATCAAATAAGGTAGACTTCAAACCAAAAATAAGAATCAAGAGGGACAAAGATGGATATTTCTTATTACTTAAGGGAACCATCCATCAACAGGATATAACAATCATAAATCTATATGCCCCAAATAATGGAGCACCTACATTCATCAAACAAACTCTTCTCAAGTTCAAGAGTAAAAATAGACCACAACACAGTTATTCTAGGTGACTTCAACACACCTAAGGCCAAGGCTCCTCTCACCAATAGTAAAAGATAGAATCATCCAAACAAACGCAAAACAAAGAAACTTTAAGCCTCCTTAAAACAATTAACAATTTAGACCTAATGGACATATATAGAATATTTCATCCGTCAGTAAACGAATACACATTTTTCTCAGCAGCACATGGCTCCTTCTCCAAAATAGACCATATATTAGGTCATAAGGAAACTCTCAACAAATATAAAAAAATAGAGATACTACCCTGCATTCTATCAGACCATAAAGGGATGAAATTGGAAATCAACGACAAAACAAGGATTAAGAAAAACTACTCCAACAACTGGAAGCTAAACAACATGCTACTGAATGAACAAGGGGTTGAAGAAGACATCAAAGAGGAGATTAAAAAATTTTTAGAGGTAAATGAGAACACAGATACAACGTATAGAAATCTCTGGGACACTATGAAGGCAGTAGTAAGAGGAAAATTCATTGCACTGAGTTCATTCCTTAAGAGGAAAAAAACCCAACAAATAAATGACTTAACATCACACCTCAAAGCATTAGAAAAAGAAGAACAGACCAACACCAAGAGCAGTAGAAGACAGGAAATAATTAAAATCAGAGCAGAAATTAATGAAATTGAGACTAAGGAAACCATTTAAAGAATTGACAAAACTAAAAGTTGGTTCTTTGAAAAAATAAACAAAATTGACAGGCCCTTAGCAATGCTAACAAAAAGAAGAAGAGAAAAAAACTCAAATTACTAACATTCATGATGAAAAAGGGAATATCACAACAAACACCTCAGATATACAGAAGATAATTAGAAATTACTTCGAAAACTTGTATTCCAATAAAACAGAAAATATCGAAAACATTGACAGATTTCTTGAGTCGTATGATTTGCCTAAACTGGAAATGGAGGCTATACACAACTTAAACAGACCGATTACAAGCGAAGATAGAAGATGTCATCAAAAAGTTACCAACAAGGAAAAGTCCAGGACCTGATGGGTTTACAGCCGAGTTCTATAAGACTTTCAAAGAAGAACTAATACCAATGCTCTTCAAACTATTTCAAGAAATAGAAAAAGAGGGAGCTCTTCCAGACTCTTTCTATGAGGCCAATATCACATTAATTCCAAAGCCAGGCAAAGACACATCCAAAAAAGAAAACTTCAGGCCTATATCTTTAATGAACATAGATGCAAAAATCCTCAAAAAAATCCTGGAAAATCGGATACAAAAACATATCAAAAAGATAATGCACCACGATCAAGTGGGGTTTATCCCAGGGATGCAAGGCTGGTTCAACATTCGGAAATCAATAAACATAATACATCACATCAATAGACTTAAAGACAAAAAAATCATATGATCATCTAAATTGACGCAGAAAAAAGCATTTGACAAAATAAAACACCCTTTTATCTTCAAAAACACTGGAAAAACTAGGAATATCAGGAACACATCTTAACATTATAAAAGCTATTTATGCAAGGCCCTGAGCTAACATTATCTTAAATGGAGAAAAATTGAAAGCATTCCCTCTAAAAACTGGAACAAGACAGAGATGCCCCCTTTCACCACTGCTATTTAACATAGTACTGGAAACTCTGGCCAGAGCAATTAGACAGACGAAAGAAATTAAAGGGATCAAGATAGGAAAAGAAGAGCTCAAATTAGCACTATTTGCTGATGACATGATAATCTACCTAGAAGACCCAAAAAACTCTACCAGAAAACTTTTACAAATAGTAAATGAATTTGGCAAAGTTGCAGGATACAAAATCAATACACCTAAGTCAAAGGCATTTTTGTACATCAGCGACAAAGACTCTGAAAGGGAAATGATCAAAACTACCCCATTTACAATAGCATCAAAAAAATAAATAAAATACTTGGGAATCAACCTAACGAAAGAGGTGAAAGACCTCTATAATGAAAATTATAGAACACTAAAGAAAGAAATTATAGATGAACTCAGAAGATGGAAAAACCTACTTTGCTCTTGGATAGGTAGAATTAATATTGTCAAAATGTCCATACTACCAAAAGCATTATACAGATTTAATGCAATTCCAATCAAAATCCCAATGTCATTCTTCAAAAAATAGAAATAGCAGTCATGAAATTCATCTGGAAAAATAAGAGACCCAGAATAGCCAAAGCAATCCTGAGCAAGAAAAGTGAAGCAGGGGGCATCACCATACCAGACTTTAAATTCTACTATAGAGCAATAGTAACAAAAAACAGCATGGTATTGGCACCAAAACAGACTGTTGGACCAATGGTACAGAATTGAGGACACAGAGACTAATACATATAATTTCAGCTATCTTATATTAGACAAAGACGCCAAAAATGTAGAGTGGAGAAAGGATAGCCTCTTCAACAAATGATGCTGGGAAAACTGGAAATCCATATGCAACAAATTGAAATTAAACCCTTATCTCTCACCATGCACAAAACTCAATTCAAAGTGGATCAAGGACCTAGGAATTAGACCAGAGACAATACGCCTAATAGAAGAAAAAGTAAGCTCCAATTTCCAACATGTCGGATTAGACCCCAAGTTCCTTAATAAGAATCCTGTAGCACAAGAATTAGTATCAATAATTAATGAATGGGATAGATTCAAACTAAAAAGCTTCTTTTCAGCAAAAGAAACAATCAGTGAGGTGAATAGAGAGCCAACTAATTGGGAACAAATATTTAATACATGCACATCAGATACAGCACTAATCTCTAGAATATATAAAGAACTCAAAAAACTTTACACTAAAAAAACAAATAACACAATCAATAAATGGGCTAAGGAATTGAGAAGACACCTCTCAGAAGAAGATACACGATTAATCAACAAATACATGAAAAAATGTTCAACATCGCTGGCAATTAGAGAAATGCAAATCAAAACTACTCTAAGATTTCACTTCACTCCAGTCAGAATGGCAGCTATCAAGAACACAAGCAACAATAAATGTTGGAGAGGATGTGGGGAAAAAGGCACATTCATACATTGCTGGTGGGACTGCAAAATGGTGCAACCGTTATGGAAAGCAGTATGGAGATTTCTTGGAAAACTGGGAATGGAACCACCCTATGACCCAGCCATCCCACTCCTGGGTCTATTCCCAAAGGACTTAAAAACAGCATATTACAGTGACACAGCTATCTCAATGTTTGTAGCTGCGCAATTCACAATAGCTAGGTTGTGGAACCAACCTAGATGTCCCTCAATAAATGAGTGGATTAAGAAAATGTGGTATATACGCACAATGGAATTTTACTCAGCAATAAAAGAATATAAATTAATGGCATTTGCAGGTAAATGGATGAAGTTGGAAGACATAATGCTAAGTGAAGTTAGTCAGTCTCAAAAATCCAATTACTAAATGTTTTCTCTGATATAAGGAGGCTATTTCAAAGTATTGTTGGATGGGGGTACATAGGAGGATTAGAGGAACACTAGAATGGTCAAGGGAAGGGAGGGTAAGAGAGGGAGCAAGAGGGGAGGGAGGGGGAGAAAAGAAAAAAAAAAGTGGTTGAATGAGATGGATATCATTTTCCTTAATGCATGATTGAAGACCTGAATTGTACAAATATACTTTGTATACAAAGAGTTGTATGTAAAAAGATACTAAATATATGCACTATGAGTTGTACATATTAAAAATTATAAAAAAAAAAAAAGAAAATACAAAAGTTCTTGTTCTAATGGGGGAAGAAAAAGAGTTGCATGCTGAGGTTTCTAAGATTTATGCTAAGAATGAGTCTTCTATCTGTGAGATCATGAAAAAGGAAAAACAGATTTGTGCTAGTTTTGCTATTGTGCCTCATATTGTAAAAGTTATGATCATTCTGTTTTATTTTTAGTTATTATTGTGAATGTTTTACTGTGCCTAGTTTGTAAATTAAACTTTATCATGGGCATGAATGTATAGAAAAAATTAGATGTGGGGTTTGGTACTATCCACAATTCAGGCAATAACTGGGAGTCTTGGAATATATCCCTTGCAAATAAAGGGGACTGCTATACTTCATAGTTTTGAGAAATCACCTGGTGAAAGCAAAGGTTTTTAGGACACACGGCGAATTCTATATTAAATGTTTAATTCATCATTATTAAAATTTATATTTTAAAATTTCCAATTGTAGGAAAAATTAAAACATCCCTAGAAATACATCTGATTCAACATTCCTCTTATTGGTTTTTGGTGTTGAGTCTTCCCTGTCTTTCATTTGTTCTCCAGATCTCCACCTCTCAGACATCAGGTATCTGCCCTTTGACTCTGATGTCATCTCCACTTAAATCAGGAGCAGTCTTACTAATTTAATTGACTCTGTTTCTTTGCTATTCTAACCTTGTGCATTCATTCCCATGTTGATGCTTCTCTTTATTTGGCTTTCTTATTCCAGAGCCCTCTTATTTCAGTGACTTCCATAATATCTCTGACAACAAATTTATCATCCCTCCTACAAAGAAAAGTGTAGAAAGTAGAGAATTTTCAGAATTTATGTTTTTCAAAGCCAGGTTTTACATAGTCATAGAGTACTTTATTTGTTTTGTTTTTTATCTGACAAGTGAATTGAAATTATCTACAGTAGTTGGTTAACAAGTAGGAGAAAAGGATGCCAGCTTTTATGGCTGACATATTCTTGATAAGGAAGAAACACTTAGTGTCCAACATAAGCCTTCATTTACAATTGGACCAAATTCCTCTATCTGTCCTTGGTAATGATGGAGTACAGACATTCTTTTGGGTTCTTTTCTTTTTTTGAGAAAATCCTTATGTATCAAATATTCAAATTGACTGATTCCTGGTGGATTGATCTCATGACAGATACCATAATTTGGAGGCAGATAGGAGGCAGTGATGTGTCAGCACAACATTTGGGAGAAGCACAACATTTGCTTACAAGGGCAACTCAGGACTCCTCATTAGTTGAGTTTGGGCATTTTTGTTGGAGAAACGCATGGGTCTCCAAGATGGAGTCAAAGTGAACTATGCAGATACATCTGGTTTCCCAGGAAGAAGCATGTCATGTTTGAAAGGGTAGATAAAGCCAGGGATTCTTATGTGTTTGCTTATTGCCTCTGTCATTTTAAAGTCATTTAAAACCAGAATGCCTCTGACTGAATTGGAGGTTCCAGCTGCTCTTAAATTGGTCACTTCTAATTCTTGCTCAATATCACAGAGCAATTTTGGGACTGCTTCCCATGTGGGAAGTTATAGAGGGTCTCTGGAGAGAGGACTTTGGTTACTTGGAAGTCAGGACCCACACCTGGAGCTGGGGATAGGGAAAAAGCTCTTCCAAATTTCAGGACCATTATTCAGTTAAGGATTGGGGGATGATGCTGAGGATTCAACCAATAAGAATTATTCCACTAGACCCCTGACTTTATGTTGAGTGGTTGCTTGTTTTACTTACATTTATTTTCTAATCTCATGCTGCCTTGTAATAAGACAAAAGGTATGTTTATTTAGAAGAAAGAAATAGCATGGTTTATATACACTACATGATAGAAATTCATCTTAAATATTTCCTTTTGTGTGTTTACAACATGCTTTCCCTTACAACCTTATTCCTTGCAAAATCTTCCTTTACAGATTCAGATAGTTCAAGGTAAACTCCAGTTTTTCCTAGACCTGACTTATTACAGATTCTAAGTTCAGAGAATTTTTTGAGTAGGAGAGGGTATCTGAATGGGCATTTTATGAATGCATTAGTACAACAAAATGTCTAGTTGTTATAATCTAGAGCTTCATATGCCATTCTGCTCTGTGAGTTTTTGCTCTTCTAGGACTCAAACCTTGACCATTGCTAAAACCTAAATGGGAATCCGGTAATACTACATGGGGCTGCAAAGTCCATCAAAACCTCATCACTTTCATGAGTAGCAAAGTTTTAAAACTAACTGTGAGTAAGCAGTGAACATATTGTTCTACTAAGCAATTTATTATACTTTCATCATTTTAGAATTGACTTTTATCGTTGTTGGCATGAAAATCAAATCATATTCCGATGTATCAAAGTAAATGTTGGCTAAATAAAATATGATCTAATTTCAAATTCCTTTTTCATTTTATTTTTTAGTACTGGGGATTGAACCTAGGGCCTTGCTCATGCTAAGCACATCTTCTACCACTGACTGTTTTTAAACAGTGAGATTTAAAAAAATATATGTTTAGTATTATTTGAAATTACAAGTAAGCAAAAAATAATTAATGGAACTAAACTTTGATGCAATATAACTGAGTAATTATTTCTTCTAAAAATATATGTGTCATGGAATCCAGAGGAAATAGGCAGAATGAAAGCTTAATGTCTCTCCCTTCATTTTCCTGACTACATAACATGGATACAAATATTTGTTTTGTCTAGTTCATAGGGTTTTTGTGAGTTATAGATAAAATAATAGTAATTGTAAGAGCAAAAATTTCTTTGTTTCATTCCATGTATTAAGCATTGTGAAAACATTCTTTAATCCTCACAATGACCCCACAAAATGGATATTAGTATTTCCATTTTACAGATAAGGAAACTGATAAGTAGAGAAGTTTAATACTTTTGCTAAAGGCCAAGCAAATATAGAGTAGTAAAGCCGGGGTTTGAATCAGACTGTGGAGCCACAACACTATGTATGAAAAGGTGTCCTATCAATGTGAAAACACTATGTACATTGAATTATTTTTATTGGTCAATCCTCCATAGTTCTAAAATGGATGATTTTGTGGGGACAAAATGTAGTTATTTTAAAAATTAATGAGAAATGACTGGAAGATGGAGCTGTTACAGCTGAAATGTTACATCTTGTTTAGATCTATGGAATATAAGTGATTTACTTTAAAACATTGACTCCTGACTACATTAAAACATTAGTGTTTGTTGAATGAATGAATGCATCAGGCTATGAGCCATTCACTATTATTTAAATATCTTAAAACCAAGCAGTATGGATGTGTGTATATGAATAAAATAGAATGACCTCATTACACACACGCACACACATGCACATCACATAGAATGTGAAAGCCTGATGTTTGCCAGAAGACTTCACCAAGAGAGTTGGAATTGCATTAAAATGTTAAGTCTAGAATATATGTGATTATGTAGAAAATAAACCAAAGCCTCATGTTATTCCTGGCTAGAGCAGCTAGCTAGCTTTTAATTAACTCTGATAATTTACACAGTATTGCACAAAGTACTTACATCTCTCTCTCTCTCTCTCTCTCTCTCTCTCTCTCTCTTTCTCTCTCTTTTGCATAAATTAACAAGACTTTGGCTTACCTATGCCTTGACTATGCCTATAATGTGGTTTTCAAAGGTCACTATTGACTTACTAAGAAAATTCATCTTTTGTTAACTTGACTTTCTCTTATGAGAAGTAAAATGGTTACCGTATTTGGGTTCAGAGTGTGCAGTTAGTTAAGCAGCTGGAATCATCATAGAGAGGCCTTGTCTTTGGTGTTGTGTTTCTTCTTATCTTACTGAAACCTTCTTACTGATATTCCTAAGTACATTGCATTCTTCACAGTGGTTTGCCAGAAATTATTCTGGCAAAAATTTTCTTTGTGTGTGTGAATTATCTAGCATAGAGAATGACCTTTATTGTTAGATTCAGTGGATGTTGTCCTGACCTGAGTTGACTTCACC
Organism: Tamias sibiricus; assembly: GCA_025594165.1. Lineage (NCBI taxonomy): Eukaryota > Metazoa > Chordata > Mammalia > Rodentia > Sciuridae > Tamias > Tamias sibiricus. The sequence continues at coordinate 41,117,240 of CM046665.1, read as the reverse complement.
CACAACCAGGAATAGACAACTAAGTATTCCCTACCTAAATGGTCACTTGGTGAGGGCTTGTAATCCATTTGTTCCCCAGTGAAAAGTGTTGGCTGCTTTATTTATATGAAATAATGAGAAAAAAAAATGGTTACCATATTACTTGGATAACTTTTTCTTTTCTTTTTTAACCTCAAATATTTATTTGTGAGGAGAACACTTAAAATCTACTGTGTAAGCAATTTCCAAAGTATACAATACATGGTTGTTGACTAGAGCTGTCATGTCATGTTGTACAACAGATATTTTGAACTCAATTCTTCCTAATTAAAATTTTGTGTCTTTTGACCAACAGCCCAGTCCTCCCCTTGGTCTCATCTCAGCTCCTGGTAACCAAAATGTTACTGTCCACTTCAGTTGGTTCAATTATTTTAGATTCCACATATAAGTGAGATCATATAGTCTTTTTTTCCTGGCATATTTCACTTAATGTATTGTCTTTTGCATTAATTCATATTGTTGCAAATGACAGGATGACCTGTTTTTGAAGTACTGCACAGTATTCCATTGTGTATATGTACTACATGTTCTTTATCCATTTATCCATTGATGGATCCTTAAGTTGATCCCAAATTTTGGCTGTTGTGAATAATGTGGCAATGAACATGGAAGAGCAGACATCAATTAATGTACTGATTTCATATCTTTTGTATATTAAATAGTGGACCTGCTGGATCATAGACATGGTAATTATTTTTTTTTTTAATTCAGTGTTGTTGTATATATAACAGTAGCATGCTTTACAATTTGTAATACACATAAAGAGCACCTTTTTACATTCACTGTTAGTATACAAAGTATATTCATATCATTCATGTCTTCAAACATGCATTTAGGGTAATGATATCCTTCTCATTCTATCATCTTATTTTTCTTCCTTTTATACCCCCTTCCTCCCTCCTTTGCCCTCCCTCCCCATTGGCCTTTCTAGTATTCCTCTAATCTTCCTACACTCCCCAACCCAACCCCACTGTGAATCAGCCTCCATGTATAAGAGAAAAATTTGGCATTTAGATTATTGAGATTGGCTAACTTCACTTAGCATTATGTTCTCCAATTTCATCCATTTACCTGCGAATGCCATTATTTTATTCTCTTTCATTGTTGAGTAAAATTTCATTGTGTGTGTGTGTGTGTGTGTGTGTGTATTTTTTTTATCCATTTTCTTTATCCACTCATCTACTGAGGGGCATCTAGGTTGGTTCCACAATCTAGCTATTGTGAATTGTGCTGCCATAAACATTGATGTGGCTGTGTCCCTGTAGTATGCTGTTTTTAAGTCCTTTAGTGTTGCTGCCTGAAGCGATGGCTGCTTGGAGCAACAAAGCCGCGGGAAGAAGTTCAGAGGCAAACTGGAGACAAACAGCTTTTTATTCTGATAACTTTTCTCTCTGGCTCTAACAACGACTAACACGCGCCGCACACACCACCAAAATGGCGCTGACCCGATCAGCAATCTCGGCCAAGTCACTTGAGATCCCGGGCCAAGTCCCGTGAGACTACGGAAGGCGACAATGCCCAAATCTCCATGGCTCATAGTCAACCGCAATTCAAGCCATCTCCCCAAACAGGGCTCCTGCATTTCCCCCCCTTTTGTTTTAAAAGAGGGGATGCTCTAGGACGTCTATGTGCAACCAACATTCTTACCCGTCATTGGATAATCAAGGCTGTGCCCTTGACTCCTGTCTTAGGTTGATATGTCGGCCACATGAGACTGTCCCGTGCGACTGTGCCTGTCTTAGGTTGTCCCCCTCTGGGGATCATACCCGTCATTGGCTAACCAGCCATCCAATGGAGCCCTTTAGGATCGACTATATATGATGACTAACAGCCGTCCAATTGTGAGGAGATGTTGCGGCTTTAAGGCGACAAGTCTTTTGGTGATGAGCCAAATTGCATAGCATATCAAATTGTTTAAACAAATCAGCTGCCCTAAGTTCCATCAAGTAACACACTGAATTCTCTAGACAAATACCCGCAAGGCACTGTCCCGTAAAGTCCCAAACAATGAAAGATCAAAGTGTCCATTTGTTATAACACATTGATGTAGGAGGCCCCATGCATGTAGAGCAGAGGCCACACTGTTGGTGAGGTTGTTTGATGCTTGAGCAGCAGGGATGCTTGCCGCGGCCGCGATCCCTGCAGCTGTAGCAGCAGACGTCTTTTTTATGTCTAGACAATGCCACCGGCAAATCTTCAGGGCCCGGTACCTAGAAACTCAAGCATCAATTATTAAAGGAAAGGCAGTGCTATTGCAGACTGAGTCAAGAGGCAAGTTGTCAAACTACAAAATAGAATAATTATATTAGAAAATTAAAGTTGATTTTTGTTCACACACATCGCTGGTTGAGCTTCTACAAACATAAGTTGGAAAAATATCATATTTAGAACAAAACAAAGAAAGACTGAGGGTAATTACTGCATTAAAGATAGATTAAAGAAAAGGTAAAGGCACTTTGGAGAAATAATTTGTTAGCTGGAACCCTTGAGTCTCTGTATACAGAGCAATCTTTTACCTGTTGAGATAATTGAAGTTAATGAGCTATTAAACAAATGAAGTTAATAACAAATAAACAATCTTATGTCAAAACACCAAAATATCAGGTTATATACCACTAGTCATATTGTTTGCTAAATAGAAGTCCCAGGGACACCTATAAATCAAAATTGAAAGTACCTTCATTTATAAAATTATTTACTCTTAATTGAATACTCTTAACCTAAAATGAATTAAAGTTATTTGGATCCATATATATATATATATTTTTTTTCATAAGCGCTTTGTTATTTGTGACGTCACACTGGACAGATGCACAAACATACAAACATATATTTGTGATGTCACATTAACATGAAATGTAGACAAATGTACAGACATAGACATGTATAAAAAGAAAAAAAAAAAAAAAAAAACAATTGTGTGCACACTAAAGAGAGATCTCCTTGTCCTGGCCAGGAGGAATGACACTTAAGTTGTGAAATATTTTGAAGGACTCTTTTGAGGGAATCATTCTATACCTTCATCTTGGTCCTCTTGATTTTGTACATTTTTTATTAATCTTGATTCTTCAATAACTTCATCTTGATCATTTTGATGTGGTACCTGTTTTATTAATCTAGATGGTATCCATATTGGAGAGGATTCATGTTTTGGAAAAACACAAACAGATCCTCTTCCCCAAATTAATACTGGATCTGGACCCTTCCATGTACCTGAAAGAACATCCTTCCAGTAAACCAAAGGTTTATGTTGTTGGTGTGGATTCCAATGTCTGTCTCCAGCAGAATAACCATTAGAGTCTAAAGTTAAAAAATTTAAGGGCTGGGGTTGTGGCTCAGTGGTAGAGCGCTCGCCTGGCACGTGCGCGGCCCGGGTTCGATCCTCAGCACCACGTACAAATAAACCCATTGTGTACAGCTAAAGCAAATAAATAAATATTTAAAAAAAAAATTTAAGGTAAACAGGGCAATTGCCAATCTGTCCTTAGGACTTTTCCAATTTCCTTCTTTTTGTATTAATAACATAATTTTCAGTGTTCGGTTTGCTCTTTCAATAATGCCCTGACCCTGAGGATTGTATGGGATGCCTGTTTTATGGGATATATTGAATTTTGCGCAAAACTGTTTGAAAGATGAGGACGTATATGGGGGGCCATTATCTGTTTTAAGCATTTTGGGGATGCCAATGCAGCAAAAGCTTGCAAACAATGAGATGTAACATCTTTAACTTTTTCTCCAGAATGTAAGGAAGCAAAAATCATGCCTGAGCATGTATCTATGGTAACATGAATAAATTGCAATTTTCCAAAACTTGGTTCATGGGTAACATCCATCTGCCACAAATGATTGGGCATTAACCCTGTAGGGTTAATGCCAAAATGAGGATTGGGCAAATGTGTCATACAAGATTTACAATCTTTTACAATTTTTCTGGCTTGCTCCTTTGTGATTTTAAACCTACGTTGCAAGGTGGTGCTGTTGACATGAAACTGGGAGTGAAATAAAGTAGCTTGTTGTAGCACTGAAAGTATAAATATTGTTTTTGTAAGTTCATCAGCCTTTTGATTACCTTCATGGAGGGGATCAGGCAAATTAGTATGTGCTCTAATATGGCCTACGAATAGAGGTTCTTTTCTTGCCCACAAAAGTTTTTGTATTTGATAAAACAATTTAAAGGCTGGAGTATGAGGTGCTATTGGTCCTGCTAACTCTAATTTTGGGATGGCTTGTACAATATAGTGGCTATCTGAAAAAATGTTTACGGGCTGGTCCCTAAAATTTTCCAGAGCTCTTACTACAGCTTCCAATTCCACTAGTTGAGCTGATTTGTGTGCAGTTATGTAAGTCATATTTTCTTTTTTAGTGACTACTGTAGCAGTACCATTTGAGGACCCATCTGTAAATACATTAAATGCCTTAGGAATAGGTTGATTTTTTATTACCTGTGGAAATATAATAGGATGATTAATACAAAAAGATAATATAGGGGACTTAGGAAGATGATTATCAAAATTGCAGAAGTAGAGCATTTAGCTATAGCCCAATCATTATCATTGAAGCATAAATATTCAATCTGTGATGATGAATAGGGAGTAATAATAGTAGCAGGGTGAATGCCAAATATTTTAGTAGAAGTCTTAAGTCCTTGAAGAATAAGTTTAGCCACCATGGAGGTATAAGATTCAATTATACTTTTAGGAGAGACGGGCAAATGTATCCATAATAAAGGCCCTTGTTGCCAAAATACTCCTGTGGGTGTATATTGTGAAGAAATAATAATCAACATCAGCGGTTGAGTTAAATCAAATCTATCACAATGAGCTCCTTCGATGGCTTTTTCTACTAACTTTAAAGCTTTCCTAGCATCAGGAGTCAATGTTTGCGGTGAAGATGGATCAGGGTCTCCGCAAAGGATGTCAAATAAAGGTTTTAGTTGGCCAGTAGTGAGATTTAGTGTAGGGCAAAGCCAATTAATGTCTCCCAGTAGTTTTTGGAAATCATTGAGGGTGGTCAAATGTTCTTTATTTATTAAAATTTTTGGGGGTCTAACAAAAGTATCCATGATTTTAAATCCTAAATATAATATGGGAGATCTGGTTTGAACTTTTTCTTCTGCTATATATAATCCATATTTTTAAAAATTTTCTACCACGTCACTGAATATATTAAATAAGATTTTTTGATTAGGGTGGGTCAATAAAATATCATCCATGTAATGTAGACACATGAGGTTTGGATATTTATTTTTAATGGGTTGGATAGCCTTGTCCACATATATTTGGCATATGGTGGGGCTATTAGCCATTCCCTGTGGTAAAACCTTCCATTGATATCTCTGATCAGGGCCATTATTGTTAATAGAAGGAACTGAAAAAGCAAACCTGGGGGCATCCAGAGGATGTAGGGGAATAGAAAAGAAGCAATCCTTTATATCAAGAGTAATAAGATGGAAATTTTTTGGAATAGCTACGGGACTAGGAAGTCCAGGTTGAGTAGGGCCCATAACTTGCATGGTTTTATTAATTTGTCTAAGATCATGTAACAGTCGCCATTTTCCTGACTTTTTCTTGATCACAAATATGGGGGAATTCCAGGGAGAGGTGGAAGGTTCTATATGTCCTGCTTCTAATTGTTCCTGAACTAGTATGTGGGCCGCTTGTAATTTCTCTTTAGATAGGGGCCACTGAGGGACCCACACTGGCTTATCAGAAAGCCATGGTATTTTTAAAATTATTTTCTCAGTGGCCCCGAAAAAAAATATCTTTTTCCTTTATGATAATGATTACTTTTAGGGTTAAGATTACTCTGTACTTTTTGATAATGATTTCTTATGGTTAAGATTACCCTGTAGGTTTTCACATTTAACATCTGCAGGCTTGGTTGCAAGGTGTACTCCCATTTGTTGCAAAATATCTCTTCCCCATAAAGTAACCGGTAGATTAGGTAAAACATAAGGCTGAAATGTTCCTTTATGGCCTTCATCATCCTCCCATTTTAAAATTATCTGGGAGGTTATTATATCCCAAGCCTCTTAAACTGGTTGAAGCTTTTTGCAGAGGCCAGTGCTTGGGCCATTGGCGTAAATTAATAATGGAAGAGTCAGCTCCAGTATCTATTAATCCCTCCATTTCTATTCCTTGGATTTTTATTTTACACATAGGCCTCCTTGAACAGTCTCGAACCCAGCAAGCCATGGGTCTTGAGTCAGTGGAACAAAATCCTCTATTGTTCCCTTCTTGAGGCATACCCATTTTAAATGAATTATGTAAATTGGGAAGGAGAAGCAACTGAGCAATTCTATCTCCTTGATTAACAGAACTTATACTTTGGGGTGAGCTAAGCATTATTTTTATTTCCCCTTTGTAGTCTGAGTTTATTACACCTGGGGTCACTTGCAAACCTAATAAGCTTTTAGGACTATGCCCGATAATAAGTCCTACAGTCCCTGAGGGAAGAGGTCCCCTGACTCCTGTGGGAATCAGTTGAACCCCCATTTCAGGTGTTAACACTATTCGGGGGGTGGAACAGAGGTCTAATCCTGCATTTCCTCTTGTTCCTCTGGCGAGGGAGTGGATGGGTAGTAGGGATTGTGTCAGGGAAGCATCTTAGTGGATGCTTGAGGATACTCCTCCTCCAATGCCCCGTACATTTGTGGGCCCCGGGGTATTGGGCCCCGTGCCCCGTTTTTTGAATTCCTGAACAAAGGATTTCCATGGATGTCAAATTTTGAATGCCATTTATTGGCCCAATGATTTCCCTTTTACACCTGGGGCAGTGGCCTGGGGCACGGTATGAGATTGGTCTTATTTCTCTTTTGGGATTTTGCCTAGAATAGCCTGATTGATTATGATAATTTTGCCCAGAATATCCTGATTGATTATAATGTCTACGTTTAGCCTTTGTGAAATTTCGAGGGGAAGCACCTCTCATTGAGGCTGCAATCACATTTCCTGTGACAAAGGCGTCATTTATATCTTTCCATAGTTGTATATATACGGAAAGATCCTTTTTAGTTCTCCATGGCCTGATGGCTGCTTGGCACCATTTATTAGCATTTTCATAAGCTAATTGAACAACTAATGGCATAGCTTGATCAACATCTGCAAACACACTACCTGCAGTTCTCAAAAGTCGATCAGCAAAATCAGCATATGGCTCATTAGGTCCTTGAATCACTTTTGACAAGCTACCTTGTAGATCCCCAGGTCCTTGTACAGTTTTCCATGCCTCTAAGGCAGCTGTGTTTATCTGAGCATATACATCTGGGTCATAATCTGTTTGAGCCTGTAAGTCTGCGAATTGCCCTTCTCCTGTGAGCATGTCTGTATTATAGTTTCCAAACCCTGCAGCCGCGTTTCTTTTAGCCGTTTCTATACAAAGTTCTTGGAATTGCGATCACCAAACCAAGAATTGCCCCCCGCTTAATGTTGCTTTACATAGACTTTTCCAGTCTGAGGGGGTTAAGCTAAAGGTGTTAAGGGACTCCAGCATACTCAACGTGAAAGGAGCTTGGGGCCCATAAGTCATTACTGCCTCTTTGAGATTTTTTATTGTTTTGAAATCTACTGACTGATGGACCCTCTGTCCATTTTTCTTTTCAAATGCTGGCGGTTCCCAATGTATCTGTGAGTTGCCCTCGAGAGCACATAAGCGATCAGAAAGACTTTTTATTTCTGTTTTTAGGGTATGCAAATGCCTAGTAATACCCTTCATATTTTCTGTAATGGATTCCACCCATGGGGGAGTGGAGGACACAAGTGGTTCCTCTACTTGACGGTCCTTTTTCTCGGTCTTTTTTAGTTTCTTTTTCCTCATTTTCTCAGGATCACTTTTACTAGATTCCTCACCACTGCTAATTTCACTGACAGCAATATCCTGAGGCCCAGGTTCCATTAAGAGCAAGTATCCTTCAGCTATCACCAATAACTCCCGAATAGCTCTAATAGCTTGGATTTTTGTCATTTTTGGGACTCTTCTAATACTCTCTTTACTGGTCTTAGTTGGCCCAGTGGAAGCTACGCTTTTTTGATCACTTTCACTTTTTTCTATATCCTCCTCACTGAGAACAGAGTCAGGTATATCAAGGAGTCTTTGCATAGCCTCTATCACTTGGGATTCAGTTATATTCGAACCCATCTTTAGAGACCTTTCAGTTCTTACCTGTCCGCTCCGAAGTCCCCGTACGGGCCGCCACCTGTTGCTTCCTGAAGCGATGGCCGCTTGGAGCAACGAAGCCGCGGGAAGATGTTCAGAGGCAAACTGGAGACAAACAGCTTTTTATTCTGATAACTTTTCTCTCTGGCTCTAACAACGACTAACACGCGCCGCACACACCACCAAAATGGCACTGACCCGATCAGCAATCTCGGCCAAGTCACTCGAGATCCCGGGCCAAGTCCCGTGAGACTACGGAAGGTGACAGTGCCCAAATCTCCATGGCTCATAGTCAACTGCAATTCAAGCCATCTCCCCAAACAGGGCTCCTGCACTTTAGGAATAGACTCAGTAGAGGGATGGCTGGGTCATATGCTGGTTCCATTCCCAGTTTTCCAAGGAATCTCCATACTGCTTTCCATAATGGCTGAACCATTTTGCAGTCCCACCAGCAATGTATGAGTGTACCTATTTCCCCACATCCTCTCCAACATTTATTGTTGTTTGTGTTCTTAATAGCTGCCATTCTGACTGGTGTGAGATGAAATCTTAGAGTGGTTTTGATTTGTATTTCTATAATTGCCAGAGATGTTGAACATTTTTTCATATATTTGTTGATTAATTGTATATCTTCTTTTGCGAAGTGTCTGTTCAGTTCCTTGGCCCATTTATTGATTTTTTTTTTGGTGTTAAGATTTTTGAGTTCTTTATATATTCTAGAGATCAGTGCTCTATCTGACATGCGTGCATGTAGTAAAGATTTGTTCCCAATTAGTAGGTTCTCTATTCACCTCACTGATTGTTTCTTTTGCTGTGAAGAAGCTTTTCAGTTTGAAACCATCCCATTCATTAATTCTAGATTTTAATTCTTGTGCAATAGGAATCTTATTCAGGGAGTAGGAGCCTAATCTGATATGATGGAAGTTTGGGCCTACTTTTTCTTCTAATAGACACATGGTCTCTGGTTTAATTCCTAGGTCCTGGATCCACTTTGAGTTGAATTTTGTACATGGTGAGAGATAGAGGTTCAGTTTCATTTTGTTGCATATGGATTTCCAGTTATTCCAGCACCACTTGTTGGAGAGGCTATCTTTTCTCCAATGTACGTTTTTGGCACCTTTATCTAATATAAGATAGCTGTAGTTGTGGGCATTAGTCTCTGTGTCCTCTATTCTGTACCATTGGTCTACAGGTCTATTTTGGTGTCAGTACCATGCTGTTTTTGTTACTATTGCTCTATAGTATAGTTTAAAATCTGGTATTGTGATGCCCCCTGCTTCACTCTTCTTGCTAAGGATTGTTTTAGCTATTCTGGGTCCTTATTTTTCCAGATGAATTTCATGACTGCTTTTTCTATTTCTATAAGGAATGTCATTAGGATTTTGATTGGAATTGCATTGAAACTGTATAATGCTTTTGGTAATATAGTCATTCTGACAATATTTATTCTACCTATCCAAGAACACGGAAGATCCATCCATCTTCTAAAGTCTTCCTTAATTTTTTTCTTTAGTGTTCTGTAGTTTTCATTATAGAGGTCTTTCACATCTTTTGTTAAGTTGATTCCCAAGTATTTTATTTTTCTTGATACTATTGTGAGTGGGGTAGTTTTCATCATTTCCCTTTCAGAGGATTTGTCACTGATGTACAAAAATGCCTTTGACTTATTGGTTTTGATTTTGTATCCTGCTACTTTGCCAAATTCATTTACTAGTTCTAAAAGTTTTCTGGTGGAGTTTTTTTGGGTCTTCTAGGTATAGAATCATATCATCAGCAAATAGTGCTAGTTTGAGTTCTTTTCCTATCTGAATCCCTTTAATTTATTTCGTCTGTCTAATTGCTCTGGCCAGAGTTTCAAGTACTATGTTAAACAACAGTGGTGAAAGGGGGCATCCCCGTTTGTTCCAGTTTTTAGAGGGAATGCTTTCAATTTTTGTCCATTTAAAATGATGCTAGCCTGGGGCTTCACATAGATAGCTTTTATAATGTCGAGATACATTCCTGTTATCCCTAGTTTATCTAGTGTTTTAAACATAAAGGGGTGCTGTATTTTGTTGAATGCTTTTTCTGCATCTATTGAGATGATTATATGGTTTTTATCTTTAGGTCTATTGATGCGATGTATTATGTTTATTGATTTCCGTATGTTGAACCAAGCTTGCATCCCTGGGGTAAACCCCACTTGATTGTGGTGCACTTTTTGTTTTTTGTATTTGATTTGCCAGAATTTTGTTGAGAATTTTAGCATCTGTGTTTATTAAAGATATTGGCCTGAAGTTTTTCTTTTTCTTTTTTTTTTTTTTTTTTTTTTTGGCTGTGTCTTTGACTGGCTTTGGAATCAGCATAATATTGGCCTCAGAGAATGAGTCTGAAAGAGCTTCCTTTTTTTCTATTTCCTGAAATAAATTGAGGAGTATTGGTATTAGTTCTTCTTTGAAGGTCTTGTAGAACTCGGCTGTGTATCCATCTGGTCCTGTGCTTTTTTTTTGGTTGGTAGCTTTTTGATGGCGTCTTCTATTTCTTCACTTGAAATTGATCTGTTTAAATTGTGTATAGCCTCCAGATCCAGTTTGGGCAATTCATATGACTCTAGGAATCTGTCAATGCCATCAATATTTTCTATTTTATTAGAGTACAGGTTTTCAAAATAATTTCTAATTATCTTCTGTATTTCTGAGGTGTTTGTTGTGATGTTTCCTTTTTCATCATGGATGTTAGTAATTTGAGTTTTTTCTCTCCTTCTTTTCATTAGCATAGCTAAGGGTCTGTCAATTTTATTTATTTTTTCAAATAACCAACTTTTAGTTTTGTCAATTCTTTCAATTGTTTCTTTAGTCTCAATTTCATTAATTTCAGGTCTGATTTTAATTATTTCCTGTCTTCTACTGCTGTTAGTGTTGATCCATTCTTCTTTTTCTAGGGCTTTGAGGTGTGATGTTAAGTCATTTATTTGTTGATTTTTTCTTCTTTTAAGGAATGAACTCAGTGCAATGAATTTTCCTCTTAATCCTGCCTTCCTAGTGTCCCAGAGATTTTGATACGATGTATCTGTGTTCTCATTCACCTCTAGGAATTTTTTAATCTCCTCCTTGATGTCTTCTACAACCCCTTGTTCACTCAGTAGCATGTTGTTTAGTCTCCAGGTGTTGGAGTAACTTTTTTATTTTTTATTTTATCATTGATTTCTAATTTCATTCCATTATGGTCTGATAGATTGCAGGGTAGTATCTCTACTTTTTTTATATTTGCTAAGAGTTGCTTTGTGGCATAGTATGTGGTCTGTTTTAGAGAAGGAGCCATAGACATAGTAATTCTATTTTTAATTTTTTGAGGAACTTCCATACTTACTTCCATACTGGTTGTAACACTTTATGTTTCTACCAACAGTGTGCAAGGGTTCCATATTCTGTACATCTTTACAAACACTTAATTTCTGTTTTTTTTTTTTTTTTTTTTTTTTTTGTCTGTTGTGTTAATAATAGTCTTTCTAACAGGTGTAAGGTAATATCTCTTTTGGTTTAATTTGCTTTTCTCTGATGATTAATGTTGTTAAACATCTTTTAATGTACCTGTTTTCCATTTGTATGTTTTCTTTTAAGAGATATCCATTGTGTCTTTGGCTCATTTTTTAATCAAAATTTGTTGTCTTACTGAGTTGAGTTCCTTATATATTTTAGAAATTAACCCCTTAATTAGATGTATGGTCTACAAATATTCTTTTCCATTTCATAGATTGTCTCTTCACTCTGTTGATTGGTTCCTTTGTTGTGCAGAATGTTTTTAGTTTGATGTAATCCCATTTGTCTGATTTTGGCTTTTGTTGCCTATGCTTTTGGGATCATAGGAAACATATCATTTGCCCATACCTGTGTTGTTGGGCTTCCCCCTGTGTTTTCTTCTAGTAGTTTTACAGTTTTGGAGCTTATGTATGAGTTTTAAATACATTGTGGGCTGATTTTTGTGTATTGTGTGAGGTAAGGGTCTATTTTCATTTGTCTATATATTGCTAGCCAGTTTTCCCAGTGTTGTTTATTGAAGAGACTACCCTTTCCCTATTTTGCATATTGGCATCCTCATAAAAAAAAGATGTCAAGGTCAATATGTTTGTTTTAATGCCAGTTTTATGCTCTTTTAAATACTATGGCTTTGTAGAATGTTTTCAAATCAGGTAGTATGGTGCCTCTAGTTTTCTGGGATTTGTTGTTGTGGTTTTGTTTCTGTTTCTTAAAAGATTGCTTTGGCAATTTGAGTCCTTTGTGGTTCCAACTGAGTTTTAGGACTCTTTTCCTATTTTGGTGGAAAATGTCAGTGGAATTTGGGTAGGAATTTTATTAACTCTCTAGATAGCATTGGGTAGTATGGAATTTTTTATGATATTAATTCTTCCAAATTCCAAATACAGGATATCTTTTCATTTATTAGTGTCTTCTCCAATTTTTTTCAGTAGTGTTTCATAGCTGGTATGAGTATTTCACCTTCTTGGTTATATTTTATTCATAAGTATTTAAATTTTTTTTACAGTTACTATGATGTCTTTCTCTGATATTTTTTGTTAATATATGAAGGTACTATTGATGAAAACACTATCGATTTTTACGTGTGGATTTTGAATCCTGCTACTTTATTGCTGTATCTGTGTCTATTGAGATGGTCATGTGGCTTTTGTTCTTCATTCTGTTAATGTGATATATCTCATTTATTGATTTTTGTGTGTCCTTGCATTTCAGGGATAAAATCTAATTGTTCAAGGTGAATGATTGATTTCACCTTCTGAATTTGGTTTGCTAGCATTTTGTTGAGAATTTTTGCATCTATGTTCATCAGTGACACTGATCTACAATTTTTTTCTTGTAGTTTTTGTCTGGATTTGGTATCAGGATAATGCTGGCCTTGTGAAGTTAGTTTGGAAGTATTCTTTCTACAGTTTTTTTTTTTTTTTTTGTTGTTCGGGGGGAAGAGTTTGAGAAGGTTTGGTATTAGTTCTTTATATGTTGGGTAAAAATTTAGCAGTGAAGTCATGAGGTACTGGGCTTTTCATTCATGGAAGACTTTTTATTGCTGATGTGATTTCCTTACTCACTACTGGTCTGTTCAAATTTTCAACAGAACAAAAATATCATGGACGTTTCTTCATGATTTAATCTTGGTAGGTTGTGTATGTGTAGGAAGATGCCTATTTTTCCCAGCTTATCCAATTTGTTCATCTATAATGTGCATAGTAGGCTCTTAGAATAACTGTGGTATCAATTGTAATGTTCTCTTTAATTTATGATTTTATTTGAGTCTTTTTTTTCTGATTGAAGCTTTTTTGCCTTGTAAAAAAATCTTCTATGTTTGTTGATTTTTTAATTGCTTTTATAGTGTCTATTTCAATTATTTCTGCTCTGATCTTTATAGTTTCCTTCCTTCTACTAACTTTGGCCTTAGTTTTTTCTTCTTCTTTTTGTTTTTCTAGTTTCTTGAGGTTAAATGTTCAGTTATTCATCTGTGATCTATTTTTTATTTAGACATTTATTGGTATAAATTTCGCTCATATAATTGCCTTTGCTGCATCCTTTAACTTTTAGTATGCTGTTTTCCCATTTTTGTCTGTCTTGAGATGTTTGTTAACTATCATTTTAATTTCTTACCTTATACATTTTTTTTTCAGGAACATGTTGTTTAATTTCCACATATTCCCTCTGTTACTAATTTCTAATTTTATACCATTATGGTCAGAAAATATACTTGATGTGATTTCAGTGTTTTTAATTTTTTTTGAGATTTATTCTGTGACCTATTAGAGAATGTTCTAAATGTTCTTGAGAAGAATGTATTTTCTTCTGCAACTGGATGGAATGTTCTGTACGTGTCTAATTAGGTCCATTTGTTCTTAATAGTAGTTAAGGTCCAATGTTTCCTGATTGGTTTTCTGTCTGGATGAGCTATGCATTATTGAAAGTAGGGTACTAAAGTTCCCTATTCTTCTTCTACTCTTATTGCATTGTAATCTAAATTTATGTTGAGATTTATTAATATCTTGTTGTATTTAGGTGCTTCGGTGTTGGATGCATATATGTGTATAATTATTATATCTCTTATCAATTGTCTTTATATAATGACCTTTCTTTGGTCTCTTTTTAAGATTTTTTTCACTTAAAGCCTGTTTGGTTTTTTTTCCCTGATCTAAGTATAGCTACCTTTTCTCTCTTTTGGTTTCCATCACTTTACTTTGAAACTATGTATATAGTTAATGGTGAAATGAGTCTCTTGTATAGTTGGGTCTTGTTTTTAATTTTTTTTTAATCCATTCAGCCACTGTATATATTTTTTTAATTGAAGAAGTTAATCCATTTGCTGTCAAGGTGATTATTAATAGGTTAAAAAATTTTTTTGGTACTAGAGATTAAACCCATGGGTGCTTTACCACTGAGTTAACATCCCCAGTCCTTTTTGTGACAGAGTCTTGCTAAGTTGTCAGGGCTGACCTCAAACATGTGATACTCTTACCTCAGTTTCCCAAGTCATTAGGATTATAGGCCGTTGATGATTTTCTGGTCTAGTATATTCTTTTTACCTTTCTTTCTCTCCTGCCTTCTTCTTTTGTGATTAGGTTATTTTCTCAAATTGTATGCTTTGATTCCTTACTATATGTCTCTTGTGTATGTAGTATAGGTTTTTTGCTTTGTGATTTCCATGAGATTTAGTTAAAACACAACACAGTTTGAACACGCCATTTTAACCTGGTAACTATTTCAATGGCATTTTACATTTTTCAAATTTTATTTTTATTTATTTTTAATTTTTTAATTCTAATTTGTTATATATGACATCAGAATGCATTGCAATTCATATTACACATATAGAGCACAATTTTACATATCTCTGGTTGTATACAAAGTATATTCACACCATTTGTGTTTTCATACATGTACTTAGGGTAATGATATCCATCTCATTTCACTGTCTTTTATACTCTCATGGCCCCTCCCTTATTTTCCTACCCCTTTGCCCTATCTAGAGTTCATTTATTCCTCCCATGCTTCCCCTTCCAACCCTACTATGAATCAGCCTCCTTATATCAGAGAAAACATTCTTCAGTTGTTTTTTTGGAATTGGCTACATTCATTTAGCATTATATTATCCAACTCCATCCATTTACCTGCAAATGCCATGATTTTATTCTCTTTTATTGCTGAGTCATATTCCATTGTATATATACCACATTTTCTTTATCCATTCATCTACTGAAGGGCATCTAGGCTGGTTCCACAGTTTAGCTATTGTGAATTGTGCTGCTATAAACATTGACGTGGCTGTGTCCCTGTAGTATGCTGTTTTTAAGTCCTTTGGGTATAGATGGAATACAAATCAAAACTACTCTGAGATTTCATCTCACTCCAGTCAGAATGGCAGCTATTAAGAATACAAACAACAATAAGTGTTGTTGAGGATGTGGGGAAAAAGACACACTCATATATTGCTGGTGGGACTGCAAAATGGTGCAGCCAATATGGACAGCAGTATGGAGATTCCTTGGAAAACTGGGAATGGCATTTTACATTTTTAATGTCACAATTTGCATTGTTTTTCATTTTGTGTCCCTTGGAAAATTAATAGAAAAACTCTTTTAATTACAATGGTTTTATCTTTTAACTTTCATAGTTAAAATGTAAGTTATTTACATACCACCATTACAGCATTAGAATATTTCTGGTTTGACTATATACTTACTTTACCACTAAGCTTTATGGGTTCATATGTTTTCATGTTGCTTATTAGTGTTGTGATCATAGCCCATTTTTAATAGAAGATTCATTAGTTTCTTTGCAAAGATCTAGTTTTTACCAGTCTTTAAGAAGAAACTCTAATACTAGAATCCAAAGAGTTTTACCAAAATATTGTACAATGAATTAAATAAGTTTATAACTTTTAAAATGAAATAGACTTTTTGACAGAATACAGAGGAAAAGAATATTCTATAGGATCAGAAAGACTTAGCTTCAATTTCAACTCTATTTACTATGTAAGCTTGAGTCGTTTCTCACCCTTATTGAGTCTGTTTCGTCTTTCATAAAACAGGAATAAAAATGGCTTTTTAGATAATATTATAGAAGAATTAAGACACTATATAAAGCAACTAGCAAGCACCCAGACTAGAGATCACTGGAAGATCTTTATTCCCTTATCTCTAAATGATTTTATTACACTATAAAAACAACAAATGAAAATAAAATTTAAAATATCATTCATATTAAAAGATAAACTTGAATAGATACTAGTGATTTATTTGGGCTTTTACTTCAAAGTAAACTGACCTCTGAATCCTCTAGTTTTTCCTTTTGAAAGCCCCTCATTCTTCAAGTATCAGTTGAGTACCAGTGGAACAAAGGCATTGTCTGGAGCTCTTTACCTTCCTGATGAACTTGATCCTCACAACTCTATGACTAGCATCTTTATTATTCCTACTTTACCGATTAAGACACTTTGAGAGGTTGAGATCACACAGCCTTTGCGTGGTCAGGCTGGACCCTAGAGCCAGGCTTGATTGAGGCCTCCTGGCTACTGTTTCTCAGTCCTAGAGCAGCTTGCTTTTACTTAACTCTGAAAGTTTAAGAGTTTGCTTAAAGTTTGCTTAAAGTTACAGAGTTTGCTCCTATGATCATACCCTCCCTCTCCTCAGCCCTCTTTGCAGCAGTCTAGTGTATGGTACTCATCTATTGATCTTTCTCCGGCCTTTACAATTTGTAGGCACATCTTCCTTTTTTTCTCTACCAGAGTGGAGCCTTATGCTAAAGCAGTTGAGTATGCATAAGAATAACAGAAGGTATAGCTTTTTAGAGTGTGGGGAGCAGTTCCCCTTTTTTTTACTTCCAACTGCAATACTATAGTCCAGAGGATAGTCCACACTATGAACTGATCTAATGAAGGTAACAAGTTAGGACAACTTCCTATACCATGATGAATTCTAGGGAACAAGGTATTGAAAATATCAACATTAGCCATCAGCACTGGTGCTCTTGAGTTTCAGATATGCCTGCTTTTTCATATCTTCTTCCACATATTATAAAAACCACTTGAAATCAGGTTTTTTCTATTTAACCTCATAACTCATACATTGAATAACTATTGTGTGACTAGTACTTGGTATCCCAGGGGTGTTGTAGTGATAAAGTTCCCGCTGTACTGTGGGAGGTTAATGGGAATAAACAAATAACTAAACAAGAAAATGCAGATGGTCCTCAACTTATGATGAATTGACTAAAGAATTTCTGACTGCACTGTGATGTGAACCTGATAGGCATTCTCTAGAAACTATACTTTCAATTTCGATATTTTCCCAATTTGGCAATGTATAGTATAGTGTTCTCTCATTATGCTGGGCAGTGGCAGTCAGCCTTAGCTCTCAGTCAGCCGCACAATCATGGGTAAACATCTGGTACTCTACAGTGTACTGTGTTGCTAGGTTAGGTATATTTAAGTATAATTTTTGATTTAATGATATTTTCAGTTTACAACGGATTTACCAAGAGAAACTATATTTCAAGGTGAGTTTGATCTGAATTAGGTAGTGCTAATGCTATAGCACAAAGAAAAGAAGATGATTTATGCAGGAGCACTTTTAAATGAGATGCAAATGGAAACATTTGCTGTCCTCTGAAAAGGCTAGTTTTCTGAAGTCAGGCCTCTGCTGTGGCTCCCTGTATACACATAGGGTAGTTTAGCTGCTATGAATATTCTAGTGGAGAAAAGGGAGTTGCTTCCCTTTGATGTTCTTGTTTGATGACTATAAATCCCATAAAATATGAAATGATGACAACTTCAATATTATAATAGGAACAATAAAGACAGGATGCAACAAGCAATATATTTGAGCATGAATATAACTTAATGAAAAGCCCACAGGCTGGGTCAAATTGGTTTTTGGCATTAGAATTTTACAATATTTAGGCTGCTGGAATTTTTAGTTCTGGTATATTTCTTAGAAGAGGAATTTACTTTTAAGATTGTCAACCTAAATAAAAATCAAAGGGAGACTCTCCAAACATTAATTAAATTTATTTGTGAATAGCAGAGCATCACAATGGAAATTTGCCCTCCACAGCAAACTGTGTGTATTCAAAGAAGCTGAGGCAAGGGGAGGCCTTTTGAGGTGAAACAAGGGTTATATAAGATATTTTTAAACAATAACACCTGGGTAGAGCAAAGGTGACATCAGTCCAAGTGGAGATAGTAGTCATTGGGTAGAAATCTTTTCAGAAGTATTTCTGCGTGAGATTGTGATGACCCTTGTGCCAGGTTGTGTTTCTGGCAGTCTTTTATGAGAGTCACTCTTACCAAGTAGTTGTGCATTGGAACTCTCCCTTTATAACCTCCCAGATTTATTTATCTATTGTAGGGTTGACACAAGTGACTCCAACTTGATTCTAACAGATTTTACAAAGCTAACAGTCTTTGTGCAGTTCTAATAAGAATAAACTTATTGTGATGTTAGTCTTCCTTTATGAAGGCATATCTGCTCCATGGGGTCTTTTGGAGCATTGGGACTATGACTATGTGTATAATCATGTATGTCGGACAATATATTTATTTTGTGTGTGTGTGTGTGTGTGTGTGTGTGTGTGTTTGTGTATGTGTGTGTGACTAGACCATAAACTCCATAAGGGCATGGGTTTTGTTTTGCTTAGTATCATTTGCTTTGTTACTAGAATGTCATTTTGCTTGGCACACAGTAGGAGCTCAATAGAAGTTTATTGGGTAAACACTGAGCAAGGACCTGCCTGCCTCTGGGGGACTCAGGGTCCCCCCACTGAGTAGCCGCATAAACTCAGGTGAGTTGATGCCTTTAACTATGATGCTTGGCAGCTGTTGGTAAAAAGAGACTTGGACTTGGGGTGAGATGAGTTAAATCCCAGCTTCGCCATTCACTAGCTGTGTGAACCTTGGGAGAAATCACTTAACCTTGTTTCCTCAGCTGTGAAACAGAGATAATAGCTTATAAGGAGGGCAAATGAGCAAATGAGTATGTGAAAGGGCTGAGAACAAAAGTAAATACTGAGGACAAAAGTACACAGACAAAAGTGGTGATGTGAGAAAGTTCAAAATAGCATAACCAGAAAAAGGATTTAAACTAAAGAGGTGGTAATAAAGGATATTGTATGGGAAGCAAAAACAAAATTAATGACAGACTGGATGAGAGGAATAGAAAAGAGAAATTTGGGAAGAACGCCAACCCTCTCATGACTATTTTTCCCAAACCACTAAAAAGGGCTGTGTACAAAAACTCTGCTTTACAATCTCATTGCATCCTTAGGATCTGGAAGTAGAACAAACAAATGGAGAAGGGTCCACAGGGGAGAACTGTGAAGTAAATCCAGGAGTTAAAATGAGGCAGTTTAGATAAATTAGGGCAAATTAATTGTGCTCTGATAAAATGTCACCTTCTGGCACAGTGGAATCCATTCTAGTGGACCTTTAATGAAATGTGCAATAGTGTAAGGGAAGTCAGAAAGGTTACCAAGGGTTCCTGTTAGAATAGTAGGCAAGTGGTACCAAAGTTCTTTAGAAATTTCTAGTTGATTTTTCATGATTTTTTGGTTTGAGTTCTTTCCCATCAAACAATACTACTATGTAGGAGCCCTGTTTGGGGAGATGGCTATTGACTGCCGTTGACTTCGGGCCATGGAGTTTTGGACATTGCTGCCTTCCATAGTCTCACGAGACTTGGCCTGGGATCTCAAGAGACTTGGGCCAAGCGCGGAGCGGGAAGGGGCCATTTTTGGTTGTTGGTTGTTTGCTGGTGTGTGGTACGTGTTAGAGTTGTTAGAGCCAGAGAGAGAAACTGACAGAATAAAGATCCTGTCTGTTTCCAGTCTGCCTCTAAACTTATTCCCTTGGCTTTGCTGCTCCAAGCGGCCATCGCTTCAGGCGGCGACACTACTATGTATTCTAATCACTATGGTTTAGATACAGTTTTGCTTATGTTTAAAAAGCAATAGTTTAAACTGGGTGCAGTGGCACACACCTGTAATCCCAGTGGCTCGGGAGGCTGAAACAGGAGGATCATGAGTTCAAAGCCAGTTTCAGCAAAAGCAAGGTGCTAAGCAATTTAGTGAGACCCTATCTCTAAATAAAATACAAAATAGGGCTGGGGATGTGACTCAGTTGTTGAGTGCCCCTGAGTTCAAGCCCTGATGCCCGCCCCCCCCCCCCAAAGCAATATTTTGTTTGATCTTAAGAAATTTTAAATAGAACCCTCTGTCAAAACAAATGCTATGAAAATCAAAAGCAAATACAAATATTTACCATAGCACATAGATTTAAAGTGAGATCATCTATAATTAAGGAAAATAGAGAATATAAGCAACAAAAATCATTAGTATAAAAACTCAGTGCAGAAATGTCTAGTAAGTGAATCTGCACTCACACACAAGCCCTGTCTGGCTATGGGGATCATCATTTAAGATTACTCAGGAATGTTGATGAAGTCTGTTAGTTTAGAAGAGTCAACTATTCTTAATTCTGCTTTTAAAATTAGTAAGAATTTTTAAAATTCATATGACTTAATTCTAAAAGTAGAACAGAACTTATCATAATTTCCAATTGAACATAAGGAAAATTTCTACAAGATCCATCTTTGTTTCCTGATTCCAGTATCTAGAAGTATTCACAATGAAGTATGAGCAGGGAAAGCCCAAGTTTCATCTAGAAAGCCATTGAGTCAGGTTATGAAAACAAAAAATAAATTGCTAAGACAACTTTTAGCAGCACTTTGTTTTTGTATGTTTAATTTTTTTCTCAAATTGAGACCTGCTTTTTTATCAATGAGTACTCCAAAAATTTGTGATTAAATCATGTTTTACTAACAATGGAGCTTTAGAATTGAGTCACTAATAAGAATAAATATTTCTGTTTTACTAGAAGTACACTGCACTGGGGGCTGAGGATGTGGCTCAGTAATACAGTGCTTGCCTAGCACACATGAAGAGGTCCTGGGCTTGACCAACCCCAGCGTTGCAAACCAGACCAGACCAGAACAGACCAGACTAGACCAAACCAAAAGTACACTGCATCAAGAAGCAATTTTATTTTCCAGACCTGTTTTTAGATTCTCCTCCCTAGTTCCCAACTTGATGTAAACTGTTCTTTAAAACAGTTCATTGAATAATGATGTCTATAGGAACACTTTGGTTAGTTATACACCTTCTTGTATATGAGTTCTGCTAAGTTCTATTAGACCCAATAGTAAGTTCTCAGTGAATAAATAATTAAAAATAATAATAAATAATAAATAATTAAAAATAATCCCCTCCTTTCTTCCTCCCTATGAAAACAAAGTTTGATTGAGAAACAAAAGCAAATGAGCCCTTTTCAATAGTCCCCCTCCCCTTCCTCAGGGAGAAGTGATTTTCCATGGTGCACAGCATGTAGCTGGCCTGTGAAAACTCTTTTCTTCTGGTGAGAATGTATCTACATACAATGCCAGAATTACATGTCTCAAATACAATGGAACATTCTAGGAAAAAATAATTTGATCCACATGCTGAATGGAAGGGGGAATAGGATACTGACACAATTACCTGAATATAAAAGGTTTGAAGTCCAGAGTCTTAGAAGTAATTCCCTTTTATATTTGTTGGCTATGAGCAAATTCTTAGATAAGTTTGTTGAACACTTCAGCCCAGACTTAAATTTTATAGTCTTTCTTTGTCACATGTGTTTATTCTCAATCTTTAAATTTTTATTTTTCTTCACCAAGAGTACCCTTTTATGTGCCTCTGCTAATTCAGACCATTTTTAATTTTTCAACAACAAAATGAGTTCTTCCTTTTCATCTAATCTTTCTTCATCATCCACCCAACATTAAATTCTTGCTCTTGCGGATTTCTTCAGTGTTTGCTGTGCTATTAACAGCTATGGTCAAGGAAGAAGAATGTTATAAGGACCTGAACAATAGCCTCACTTCTGTTATTGACCTTGTGTTTCTCTTAAATCACTTTCTTTCGTCTGTTTAGGTATTTATTTGCCCATCCATCTCTCTCTCCATCCATTGTCTTTCTGTCTACCTACCTACCTACCTACCTATGAGAGAGCATTAGTTTCTTTACATATAATCAGAAAATATGTGTTATATTATTAGAATTAAAATTTATATTATTAGAATTAAAATTCATAATTTGATTTTATTTTGGAAAACCATTACACAAATATAAGACATTATTATTTGTGTCTATACCAATTATTTTGAGATTTCTGAGACTTAGGATTTTATATTACTTTTTCAGGAAATCTTTTCCTAAGTATAGATTCTCTCTTCCCAAGGCAATTACCTATTAGAGAGAAATATCTTTTTTTTTTCCTTTTGTGCAACTCACAGTGCCATGGATGTATTGTAGCTGATTGAATTATGATTTTTTTAATCTTGTGTTTTTCAAATGATCTCTCAATATTCAATGTTTTCTTTTTGTCTAGGTGAGGGGCATGAGTTTGGGGTCACCTAATTGCTTCAAATGTGGTCTGTGCTCAAGTGTGCAGATTTTAAAACTGATAATTTCTAAAGAAAATAGTGTAATTAAAATAAATTATAACATGTTGAGCATGGGCATATTGCATATTAATATAGATACACTGTGTGGTTTAATGTGTCCCTCAAATTTCATGTATTAGAAACGGGACCCTCAAAATCATATTCTAATGGTATTTGAAGGTGCGGCCTTTGGAAGGTAGTAAGGATTAAATGAGGCTATCTGAGGTTCCCATGATGCAAATAATGGCTACATAGTAAGAGGAAGAAAGCCCTGAGCTCACAAGCTTGCTGTTCTGCCACATGGTGTCCTATGCTGCCCCAGGACTCTGTAGTTTCCCACCAGCAAGAAGACTCTTACCAGATGTGGCCCCTCATTCTTGGATCTCTAGAAGCATGAGCCAAAGTTAACTTGTTTCCAATTACCCAGTCTGTGGTATTGTTTTATTAGAAACAGAAAACAGAAAATGAACTAATACACAGACCTTGTGATATTATATGAATTTTAGCCTCTTCCTTTCATGGGCCATTAATAACTATCCTCTTTAAGAACTGTTTGTAAAATAATCACCCTCTTTACATTAGCTTGTTGCCTCCAGATGTAAGTTACAGAAGACAGAGGCTTCATCTCTGGAATTTGCTCTAGCAATGTACCCCCAGGCTTTTTTCTGAAATTGAGTTTCCTCATGTATAACATAGATATAATATCACTTCACTGAGTTGTGAAATTAAGATAATTGTGAATGAGAGAATCTGAGTGCCTGTTTTAGTGCCCAGCACTAGGTTGATTTTCAATAAATGTCTTCTCGAGTCTGATTTTCTGCAAATGATTGCATGCTTTTGACAGAGAAAAACTTACTTTTGTGTCTTACAAGTGAACTTCTGTGCTTGTAGCACAGTGTACATGGTGTGGCATTTTTGAGTCTGCTGACTGTACATCTCCTCCCTGCCCATAATGCTCTTTCATGCTGATATCTGCTTAACTTTCCTCTTTGAACAATTTGAGCATCATCTTCATGAAATCTGCCCAGATTGCTCCACCTCAGCACTTATGGTAAACTGAATTTATGTATGCATCTATTTGTGTTATTTCCATATTTTTATTTGAAAATTTCTTTGTATTTCCTTTTTTTTTTTCTTTCTCATTTTATATTTTGAATTTGGTGAGGTACAAGAAAGTGTCTTGTCCTTAAGTTCTTCCTTGCCTTGTCTAGTCTTAGATTCTGGTGTAGAGAAAAATTCCACATGTTGTTGGTTGCCTTTGAAAGTGGAAACCATGTTTTGATCTTGTCTCACTGAGCTCAACACTTTTTGGGTGATCAATGAATATTATCTAACAATGGGGAATTGTTTCTTTTCATGAAGTATGAGACTCTTTGATCATATGGCTACAATTTGGTCATTCAAGGGAAAGACTTCCTACTGGTCTTTGAAGGTTTTTAGAGCAGTCTGAAAGAAAAGTGAGATTGGAAATGTTGCTTAGTAGAAGACCTAGTAGACAAGGAAAGGGTCAGAAGTAGACTGTAAAGTGATCGGTTTGAATGAGTGAAGCAGAAAGGGTAGGAAATACTGCTATTTTGGGCGGCATTTATTTTGTCTTATAGATGTACATGCTTGGCCATATTATCAAAGATACTGCCTTATTTTTAATATATATATATATATATATATATATATATATATATATATATATATATTTGTGGTTACTGGGGATTGAACTCAGGGGCACTCGACCACTGGGTCACACCCCCAGCCCTTTTTTGTATTTTATTTAGAGACAGGGTTTCACTGAGTTGCTAAGTGCCTCGTCATTGCTGAGGCTGGCTTTGAACTTGCGATCCTCCTGCCTCAGCCTCCCAAAGTGCTGGGATTACAGGCATGCGCCACCATGCCTGGCTTAATATTGTTTTTATTAAAGTGGAGTTAGCCTTATGTTTGGAGAGGACATTTTCATAAGTTCTCTGAGACTTCTCAATGTATAACAATCAAAAGAGTTGTTCCCATTCTTATTGAACTTTCCCTTCTAATTTTTCCCTCCCTCAAAATACGATGAATTCTTTGTATGTATAAAGCCTGAAGATTCTGCTTTTAAATAGTACTTGCTAAACAACAGCAATAACAAAATTAATTTTGATTATCTCATTTTGAAAAAAAAAGCAATGCATCTGTATATGAACCAATAAGAGACTATAGAATAAAAGAAAAATATAAGGCTCCTAAAATCCCATCCCAGGGACCCATGTCAACATTTTGGTTTATATTGGATCAACCAGGTGAGTTTCTGGAATGAAAGAAATGGAAAGGCCATGGCTGTGCTGGTGTCAGAAAAGCTGGCTATGAAAGAAAATGAAGTCAGAGGCTCTGAGCTGATCCTGAATTGTGATACAGGAAGGATTGAAAACCCTTATATGATTGTGTGTTTTCAGAAACAAGATCATGATATACAGATTGTTTTGTGACTCACTGACATTATGAGCATCATTATGTATGGTTAGTCTTCTAAAACATTTTTACATATCTGTCAAATACATAAAATATTATTGTTCATTCCATAATGTTTTAAAACCAATTCCATTTGTTGAATGTTTAGATAGATTTCTCTCTTAAAAAACAGTAAACTATGAAGAGGTGAAGATACCTGCAGATAAATCTACATTCATGACTATGATGATTTCCTTAGGATGATTTTCTAGAAATGATACTGTAGTGTCAACAGATATGCATGTTTAAAATTTGTTTGATTCATTTTGTCCTGGATAGCTGTGATCCAACCAGCTATGTGTGACTACATATGTTCCCACAC
Organism: Tamias sibiricus; assembly: GCA_025594165.1. NCBI lineage: Eukaryota > Metazoa > Chordata > Mammalia > Rodentia > Sciuridae > Tamias > Tamias sibiricus. The sequence goes on along the minus strand of CM046665.1, from coordinate 41,091,741 downwards.
ATTTGCTCAGGAAATGATTGTTCTCCTTCTATAAATATTAATGGGTTGATTCCATTATCATATTTACATACTATACATACTTACATATGTACATGTATGTGCATGATTACATATCTATAATAATTTTTATTATAATAATTACTTGCAGAATATACTTTATCTTATGAGCACAGCAACCTGTCACATCAAATCAGTTTGTAAACATGTATTTCTTTTTTTTAATTTTATTTTTTAATTTAATTTAATTTGTTATACATGCTTGCAGAGTACAGTTCCTTTCATATTACATATAAAGAGCACAGTTTTCCAAGTTACTGGTTTTACACAAAGTATTTTCACACAATTTGAGTTTTTATACATGCACTTAATGTATTGATGTCCAACTCATTCTGCCATTATTCCTATCCCCTTGCCCCCTCCCCTCCCCTCCCTCCCCTTTATTTTATTTAACATTCCTTCATTCCTCTCATTCCCCTCTCCATTGACACTATAGTTCAGTATCATCATAGCAAAGGAATCAATCGACCTTTGTTTTTTGGGGATTGGCTGACTTCACTTAGTATTATTTTCTCCAACTCCATCCATTTACCTGCAAATGCCATGATTTTATTCTCTTTTGGTGCTGAGTAGTGTTCCATTGTGTATATATACCAAAGTTTCCCTATCCATTCATCCATTGACAGGCATCGGGGTTGTTTCCACAATCTAGCTATTGTGAATTGTGCTGTTATAAACACTGATGTGGCTATGTCCCTGTAGTAAGCTGTTTTTAAGTCCTTTGGGTATAGACCGAGGAGTGGGATATCGGGTCAAATTGTGGTTCCATTCCAAGTTTTCCTAGGAATCTCCATACTGCTTTCCAGATTGGCTGCACCAATTTGCAGCCCCACCAGCAATGTATGAGTGTGCCCTTTTCCCCACAACCTCGCCAGCATTTATTGCTGTTTGTGTTTTTGATAGCTGCCATTCTGACTGGCGTGAGATGAAATCTTAGAGTAGTTTTGATTTTCATTTCTCTAATTGCTAGAGATGTTGAACATTTTTTCATATATTTGTTGATTGATTGTAGTTCAGCTCCTTAGCCCATTGATTGATTGGGTTGTTTGTTTTTTTGGTGTAAACGTTTTTGAGAGCTTTATATATCCTTGAAGTTAATGTTCTGTCTGATGTGCTTGTGGTAAAAATTTGCTCCCATTCTGTAGGTTCTCTGTTCACCTCACTGATTGTTTCTTTTTCTGAGAAGAAGCTTTTTAGTTTGAATCCATCCCATTTATTAATTCTTGGTTTTAATTCTTGCGCTATAGGGGTCTTATTGAGGAACTTGGGGCCTAATTCAACATGATGAAGATTTCGGCCTACTTTTTCTTCTATTAGGTACAAGGTCTTAACGTGTATTTCTGATGTGTCTACTTCTAAATATAATTGTCTCCACTTCACAGGTGCCTGCATGAACATCACCCACAGCCAATGTCAGATGCTGCCTTATCACACCACGATAGCACCTCTTTTCTCAATTGTCAAAAACATGAAAATGGAGAAGTTCATCAAGTTCTTCACATACCTCCATCGCCTCAGTTGCTATCAGCACATCATGTTATTTGGCTGTAGCCTTGCCTTCCCTGAATGCATCATTGATGGAGATGACAGGTATTTTGGAACCCAAATCTTTCAGTGATAAGAATCCAGTTGGATTCTAGGAACAAATCATCCTACCGCCTTTCATTTTTGTTACTCTTAGAGGAGAAAAAGACACATATTGGTAATAACCAGCTGTAATTCTCTGAAACTGCAAGGGTTTGGAAAACCCAGAATAATTTTATTCAATGAGAAGTATGTATTCAGTGTGTAGGTTGATGCTGTCAGAGGATACTCAGATGCTGTTGCAGTGAGGGTCAGGCAGGAGACAGACAACACACTTAAAGGGGTGATTGGAAGAGTTTATTGAAGGGACTGTGGCAGTGTGGGCAGAGTAAACAGAGCAAAACGTGCTAGGAAGCACCAGGTTGTCTTGATAGGAAGATGCATTTCCACCACTCAAGGCAGGAAGAGCAGAAAGGGCTAGCAACACCTGAGGGATTGTAGCTGTGGGCTTGGGGTCTCCAGCAGTCTAGGTGATGTCCCTGGGCAGAGGATCACAGCCACTGAATGCCCTTCAGCCCTTCAGGAAGAGAGAAAAAGGAACAAATGAACAAATACCCTAACCTCACTCTCCTGACAGTGCCTCTAACTTACTGAACTCGCCGGCAACAAGAGGACACAATTGATCTGTGTGCAGTTGATAAGATCCAAAATCTAATTTAAATATCATAAACTCCAAAGTCCTAAATCTTGTCACCTAAATAATCCAAGTCAAGTACGGGTGAAATTCCCATCATCACGAGAACCCAGTGCAGGATAGAGATTGTGAAGAGTAGATAGATGCGGAGGGACAAATCAAATGGGATAAAAAATAATTTTCAATCAGAATAAATCAATAAAAAAGAGCCTTAAAATATTTGAAACACTAAGTATAGTTTCAAAAAATATTTAAAGCATGTGTTAAATGTATGTTCACAAATAACGTCAATTATTTCCTGGATTAAAATGTTAGGAAGTTTTCAGAATAGTAATATAAGAATGAATTGAATTTTCAAGTGCAAATAGGTTTCATGTTATTTGTACTAATTTAATTAGTACAAATATACTGGGAATAGGGGAAAGGCATACATTATTTTAACTGCAAAAAGCATGTGTTACCATTGCTTTGAGAGAGGATAATAAAAGCAGAGAGTCTGAATTGTAAAAGAAAAGAACATCATTCAGGTAAACGTTTTATGGTAGGGAACTGGTTGCAGAGGGTGCCTTCATGGCACACAGCGAGAGGAACTTGGTTAGGCCTTTCTCATAAGTTAAATTATGGGATGGTCAGCCCAGGGATGTGTCTCAGTGGTAAAGCATTCGCATAGCATTATACCTGTGTTCAATCACCAGCATCACAAAAAATAAAAGTAAACAACAAAAAAATGGAATGATAGTAAGAGGCCCTTTCTGCTCTGAGACAATGGCAATACAAAATGATAATTGCATTGGTTTCCCGGGGCTGCTATAACAAATTATTACAAGCTGTGCAGCTCAAGCAACAGAAATTTATCCCTTTACTGTTCTGGAGACTAGGAGTCCAAAGTCTGCTCTTTCCCAGGGCTCTGGGAGAGAATTATTCTTTACCAGTTTCTGGTGGCTTCAGTTCCTTGACTTGTGGTCACATCACTTCAGTACCTGCCTCCATCTTCACATGGCCTCCATGTTTGTATGTCCTTCTGTTCTGACTTTGAACCTTATCACTGAATTAAGTCCAACCCAGAAAATCCAAGATCATCCTTATTTCAAGATCCTTAATTACATCTGTGTAGACCCTTTCCAAATAAGACCATAATCACAGGTTCCAGGATTTAGGCCATGGACATCTTTTGGGCAGCCACCGATCAACACTCTGCAGTGGTTGAGAAAGCAAGCAAATGAAGCCATGGTCACAGCTTTCTTGTCTATAAAATGATAGTTATACTTTACAAAATTAATGTGAGGATTAAATAAGAGCTCAGTAAAGTGGGTGGGGAACGTAGCTGTGTGGTGATGCTGGGCTCAATCCCCAAGACTGCCAAAAAAAAAAAAAAAAAAAAAAAAATCAGCAGTAATTATAAAATGGTGAATTAAACAGGACATGGAGTATTAATGAAATAAGGAACATAAAAATGTATTCCTAACTATGGTAAATATCAAAGGATTGCAAAAATATAGGAGAATATATGATTTTAAAAGAAAATTAGGTAGAATACCAAAGGCCGATGGAACTGGATTCTAGCTCTATTTCTGCTAAATTTCAAATAATTCCACTTAAATCACTTTGCCTTAATTTTTCTACAGACTCATATGTACACATAAATAAGGCAAGAGGAGAGTAGTTTCACCTTTTAGAGTCTCTAAATTCATTTTGATCATCCTTCTTATAGTTCAGTCTCTAGTGAAGTTGCTCATAATTTTCAGGGCACTTTTTAGTGCCCCGAATTTGCTTTTCCCCTGACCTGGTTCATCCTGATAAATGAACTAATATAAGAGTTTTTCATTTTCTGTTACAATGAATAATAATTTACAGTTAGTTTTCAAGTGTCCTTTGGGGACTTATCCTATTTTTATTATTATATTTATTATTATGTTCAGTTTTATAATTGTACTTTCAAACCGCTCCTTCCTGCTGTCATATATTGTGCACATGGGACTTGCAACCTAATTTAATAAGCACAATAAGTTCAAAAAAGTAAAAGGCATTGTTGAAAATAATTACAAGGTAAAACATTTTTCTTATATTTCACTATTTTGAATCTTACATATTTTACTAATTAGCTTCTTCTACTGTTCAAATAATGGAAGGGTGCTTGTATTCCATGCTAGAGAAAATAGCTACTTAATAACATTTAGAATTTAATTTAAAAAGACTATAGTGGGATGTATAAATGGTGTAGTTTTTAGCCCGATTCCTTTGAGACCTCAGAGACTCATTAGCAATATTATATGTTCTAACAATGAAGTTCAACAGTTTTTTACTTTAGACTGTTGTTGCTTTTAATAAATAAATAACCCAGGCTAATTGGAGTATAACATGAATTCTATGAACTCTATCCTAAAATATAGAAATTTAACTGATGAACTATTTGGGTGGCCATAAAATATATGTGGGTTAGGAGGGATAGCTTAAAAACATCAGCAAGTACCTAGGAAAAAATTCACAATTCTTCAGCCTGAAGAATAACAACAGATGGCTTTTTGATACACAAGTACATATAAAGCCTCTGTTTGGAAGAGGAGGCAGGTATTGCAGTCACATGCTTTTGATGTGTGCCCATCACTTTTTTCCATTTTGTTTAAATACTGGGCTTGTGATTTTATCAGAGCTGAGAGGGTGTTAATTTGGCCTGGAAAGCCCATTCCTGGCTTGGTTTTCAGAACTCTTAGGAGAGTTCTGCTGATTTGTCATCACTCCATTCATATTTTGCAGAGAAGCTCCATGATCATGAAATGATGGCTTTAAATTAGGAACTTGACATGTTGGCTATGATTTTTTTCCCCCTTGAGAGTACTGATTGCCATTAGCTCCTTAGGAAGAATTCTTAAGGACAATGGACAGTAGACCAAGGACAATGAAATAAAAGTGCTTTAGCTAGCCAGATGGCAAGAGATTGAATATTTTATCCCAAACTTGGGAACTACAAGATCATTTCCCTTAGTTTACTCAATACCTGGGTTTGCATTGAAGATTGAATGAGTTTCCTCAAAGAGCGCTATGTTTTCACCAAAATTGTATATTTTACATGTTCATAGGAGAGTAAAGAATGTATATTTTACATGTTCATAGGAGAGTAAAGAATGTAATCTGGCAAGTGCAGAGAATGCAATTCACAATTTGGCGGCAGGTGAAGCCAGATTCAAAACAGAGCTTTGCCAATGGCCTGTTACAGGATGCTGGATGCTTTAGTGGGTCTTGCTGATTCTCAGTTTCTTGTTTCTAAATTGAGAATGGTAACATACACTTCATTAGGTTTCGCTGTGGGTATTCTGTGGAATGACATATGTAGTGCTCACACTTGGTGTGCACTATCTGGCACATGTCAATTTCTCCGTAAATAGTCATGCATATTATCATTGAAATGGCACTCAAAGATTGTATGTGTGTTTCTGGAAGAGTCTAAGCTTTATTATTTCTTTTAGAGATACAAGATTTTCATTTCTCTCTCATCCTTCCCCCTTTCTAATCTCTGATCTACTTAGCTGCCAAAGTGATCATTTAAAAGCACAAATGGTGTTATTCCCTTGCCTCTATCCTTCCAGAGGCTTTCTACCAGACCTCAAGCTATACTCCCTGCCATGATGTTTGAAGCCTTTCTTGCCTCTCTAGCGTTAGGGACCCAGCTCCAGCCACATTTTCTATTTCTCAAAACTGCCAACCTCTTTCCAACTTCCTTTGCACATGCTGTTCACTTTGCCTGGAAAGATCTTTTCCCCTCACACTAAGCCCTCTGATTAAACATCCTCTCTGTAGAGAAACCCTCTCTAACCACCCTCAGTAAGTTTCTTATTATCTTTTCATGGCAGCATGGTGAAATCCCTTTTTGCCTGCCTATGTACTGTTTGTCCTACTTTAAAATTCCACAGTGGCAGAGAAGTTGTTGACTTAGCATATTGTTGTATACCCAGTGCTAAGAACAGTGCCCAACACATAGTATATGCTTAATACTATTTGGTGGAGTGCAAGGGATAGGTAAATGTATACTTGGATGAGGGAGTCCTCCTTAATGTCTAGGTCAATGGGAATTCACAATATGCTAACTACAGTTGTACATATTTTTGTATAATCGTTATGTTCCTGAACTTCATAAATCAAACTTCATATGTATATTAAAAGAATTGAAATTTTAAAGTGACCTGAGATATTTTCAGAGATGACAGCTTCCTCCTCAATAAGCTTCATTTGGCAGAACAACGAACTAAAATTGACTTGCACATCTCCATCGCTGTTGAAATCCAGGACCTAAAAGTTGAGGATACATTTAGGTGGTGCTGGAGGATTGGCTTGGTGGTTTTGTGCTTTCATTTTAATATTGACCCACATGTACTTAGTTAAAAAGATTCTGGGTCAACTTTAGCTGAAAATCTTCAAGTTGACCTAAAGAGCTAAACAGAACTTGATAGAATAGCTAGAACACAATGACCAGGGTGCTGATTGAGAATCTGTTCACGTACAGAGTAATAGTTGAAGGAAGTAAGAGTGAAGCCCTGAGGGTACACCATGGCCATCTTCAAATATTACTGAGCCATGGCATGGAAGAGGAACCACGCCCTTTCTCTCTTCTACCACAGGACAAAGATAGAGCCACTACTTGAAAGTCATTGAGCAGCAAATTCCCACTTAGCCAAAAGAAGAATTTTAAGAATAATAAAGTTATATAAATATAGAATATAACAACATTCTCAGGAAACTGTGTGTTTGCTATCACTGGAGCAATTTAAAATGACTGATGAGAACTTATTTTGAGAGACTGGGCAGGTAAGGAATCCAGCTCCTGTGGTAGATTTTCCCCATTGACTTAAAAGGCCATTCATAGTGGCATATGATACTGACAAAGAAGGAGATCTAAAAATTCATGAAATAAGAGGAATGAAATTAAATTATTCATAACTTTTCTCAGGGCCATTTTTATGTTTGCTTTAGGAATAATGGGAGAATCCACTTGGAGTTTTTGTGAGGGATCATGTAACAGTATCCAGTAACAACATGTGGTCACCTAACTGTCTTCAGAAAGGATGGACTGACTTAACTATAGGACCTCTGCTTTCCTAAATGGGGAATGGCAAATTGGAACTCTGCTACCCATAGCTCTCTTTCTCTTGATAGTAATTCTAGATTCTCATCTTAATAAATATTAAACAGATATTTAAAGTATATTACCTCAGGAAGGTGCTAAAGTTATCTACTTTCATGGTATGTGTTTTGGGTGGTTTGACCCTTGCTCAGAGTTAAACCATTTATAATAGAATTATTAATCCACATATTAAATTCTGACCCCCTGTCATCCTGCTTCTCACAATTAATTCTGTGAATTTTGTTTCTAAAACCCAGATAAAGGTCAAGATTGGGATTCTTCTGTGTTGTTATCTTCTATTTACCCTATGTTGATCTTTTAAGCACTTGCTTTTGCTAAAGTTTTAAGTAGGTAAATAAAGCTAAAGACATATTTTGTTTCAGCCACTAGTAGAGAAAGAAAAAATAATGTTAAAAAAAAAAACAAGAGATTTAAAATTTTAAACAAAATTTAAAATTTCATTTTGGGAAGGTTCATTTCTTATAATCACCCTAGGCTTCTTTACAAAAGTAACAGGTTTCCCTGGTAAGAACAAATCTGCCTCCTGGCCCCATTATTTGAAGTTACAATGACATTTTTCTATATTATGTTAAAGAGTTCTTAATACATAAATGTACACATACAGACACACATGCTAATTCTGGTAAAGGAGGCAGGAGGAAACTTTGAGATGTGTTTATGGCTTTGATGGTGGTGATAGTTTCACAGGGGTATACCAATAATTTGTTGAGTTGCATACATTAAGTATATCAGCTTTTTATATGTCAATCATACTATAATTAAGTGGTTTGAATTTTTTCCCCCATCATTTCAAATGCATCACAATAGGATTTTCCTGTTTTGCCTCATCATTTTATGAAGCTAGGCTGAGATGACCTCCAGGCGAATGATCAAGATGGGCACCAAAGTTGTTATTGGGATGATGTCTAAAAAAAAAAAAAAAAAAAAGAAAATGTTATCTAAACACTACAAAGCCTTTTTCTTATATCATCAAATTTGTACTCACAATTTCTACTACTTCACATTTTATATTGCCACATCATTTTAAGTTGAACTTTCTTAATAATGTTATAGTAAGAAAAAAGGTACATTTGTTTATCAGGTAATTGTGGAAGACTTACTGTGTTCTTAATTAGTTCATAAAACAGCCGGTGACATATCTTCTATATACATGCAACCCTGAAATCATCTTAAAGGCAGTTTGGAAAATTGGATTTGAAACAAATGTTTTGAGAATTTATTAGTTATATAAAATCAGCATAAGCTTAATTTTTTTTATCTTTTTCTAATAGAGAATAATTATACATTAATAATATATTTTACTAAGGATTTTAACTATTTCTCCAAGACTTTATTATGTTACATTTGGAAATAAATGGAAACATTATAGAATGTTTTTTTTCATAATTATAATTTAAAAATGTATAGGTCAGTAATAAAAGAAAAAAAAATGAACTGCATTGTTGTTCCCAACAATATTGTGAAAGTAATTTCCTAGTTACTTACCTGAATGCCTCTGCTAACTTGGAAGCAGCAGTCTCTTTTAGTCCCATTTGTGCCAGTACCTGATGTTCAGCGACACAGGCAAGCTAATCTGCTTTTTGGCATCATACATGGAACATTCAATGATAGATGAGGTTTCCTCTTATGAACCTCTAGGTAATATATGGTCAGGCAATTCAGATTGCATTTATTTCACAAAGATGCAAAGCTAGAGACTCAGTCCATGATAGATCGAATCTTGCTGAAAATGCCTTGTCATGTTTCTGACAGTGTCTCAAGCACACAAATTTTTGTCAAGTTCAGTGGAGTTTGTTTATATTTCTCCTCAATAATTCATTGGTATTGTATGTATGTGACTAGATTTTAGAAATAATACTTGTGATTCAATTCATTCGGAGGTCCATATTTATGGCATCTTTTCATGATGGGCAAAAATCAAAACAGCTGCAAAAATAACTTAACAATTTCAAGTTTCCTTTGTGATTTGTTAATTCCCTATCCCATGGGCCCTGGTGAGTATGCCAAATACTAATAATTCTCAGCATCATGCTGGTTAGAAGGGTATGCAATTTTATATTCCCTTTCAGGGTTGTGAGGTTTTACATTATTCACATCTGCCCTAACTCAATCTGTGTTTCTCTGTTGGTATTTTCTCAAATTTTTCTATTTTAAGAGTGACACCCTACAATTGGCATATAAACAAGATAATTAATCTGTAGGGTTTTCATCCATAGAAATTTTACTGACACTTTCTTCTCATGCAGAAATGATTAAAAGGTTGAATAGTGCAGGTTAATTTTGCTGACCTGAAGGAGATGGGGTCCCTGGGCAGGGGCAGTGTAAGCTCTTGTACAGTCTACTAGATTGGGATCTAAGTGGTGATGGTTCTTCTCCCAACTTTGCTATTGAAAGCTTTATTCCAAGCAGGAAACAGAGTCATCCTATGCAGGTTGCTCATTTATTTATTACATATGTGTTTATGGAGTGCGACTCTGGAGTGTAGGGATATAGTTGTAAGCAAAATAGACAAAAATCTTTGGCCTCATGGAGCTTATATTGGTGGGAGATAAGTAGTAGATGAATAATGAATAACAGTATCTTAGAGAGTACTAAGTGCACTGGAAAAAATCAAAGCAGGGTAATGGAGAGCTTTGAGAGGGTGGAATATGATGGCAAGAGGTAAATTTTTTTAGCAAAATGTTGTTCAGGAGGTGAGGGAAAGCTGGACATCCTCAGTGTACCTAGTAACTGACTGAAGTGGGGAAAGAGATAGTGATAGGATCAGTCCTGCAAGCAGACACTGTTCTCAAGGATGTGAGGGTTGGGGCCAGGTATAAGGGAGGAATGGAAGGTCTTGTCAACAACGTGTAGAGGTTTTTCTTACTATAACATTATCAGCTCCTGATATCAGTTCCTTTTTCTTTTTTTTCTCTTTTTCTCCTTCCTCTTCCTTCTTCCCTTTCTCTCTCTCTCTCTCTCTCTCTCTCTCTCTCTCTCTCTCTCTCTCCCTCCCTCCCTCCTTTTCTTCCTTCTTCCTTCTTTCTTTTTTCTTGTTCTCTCTCTTCTTTTTCTCTTTCACTGAGCATTCCCAGCACATTTTATTTTTATTTTGAACAGGGTCTCAATAAATTGCCCAGGCTAGCACCAAATTTGCAATCTTCCTGCCGTAGTCTCCTGAGTCGCTGGGATTACGGTCATGCACCACCATGCCTGGCTGATATCAGTGTCTTCAACAAGTAAGTTGGGAAAATGAACAAAAGATAGACACAGTTCTGGTTGTTGGAGTTTCTGACCAATGTGATCTATAAATACCCTGATTTCTCCTGTTCTTTCTTTTCTGATTTGAGACGATGACAAAAAAAAAAAAAAACATTCACTTGCAGTTTTTCACCTCCATGTGTAGTGGAGGAAGGAACTAAGGAAACCCCTTTCTTGTCTTTCTTGTACCCTAAGTCTTACAAGGTCTTTTTCAATCACCAGAATGTGCTGACACAGGAACCTGATGCTATTGGCCCATAATAGGGATGTTGAGCCCTGTGTGTGTGTGTGTGTTTTCTAGCAGTGGTGATGAATTCAGGCTCACTTGTGGATTTGATGCCCCTGTGTTATCTGTGGCTCCTGTGTGAGAGGAGGCCAAGAAGGCAAGATATTTTGGAGCATTGGACTAGAATCCTAGTGAGATCTCCTTCTTAGGTTTCAGTTTCTTCACAGTGTAAAAGGGGGAAATGGGAGTAGATGATCTTGCAAGACTCTTCATTAACATTCTGTTTATGGCTAAATAAGGGCCCCAGCTCTGGGAGCTGCTTGTGACTTCTGACTTTGTGAGCATTGTTCACTGAACAGCTCAGCCTAAAACAAAGACAAATTTAGGAATGTATTTTTTAAAAATGATGGTATGAGTCTCATCAATGAATAGCACAGCTAACTCAGTAACTTGCCTCTGACAAAGTGAGTGTATTGTTACCCATTGCTGGGGAATACATTATCACACTCTTAGCAGCTTAGAACAACACTTATCTATTACCTCACAGTTTCTGTGAGTCAGGAAGTTGAGAGCGAATTAGCTGAATTCCTCTGCTTTGCAGTCGGTCACAAGGGTGCAATTAAGGTCTTGGCCAGGCTGGTATCTTATCTGAAGGCTTGACTGGGGAAGGATCCACTTCCAAGATCATGGGATTGTTGGAGTGTGTTCAGTTTTTCAAGGGCTGTTGGACTGAGTTCACCCTCAGGTCCTTGCCACATGGGTCTCCCTAATATGGCAACTTGCTTCATCAAAACCAGTACAGAAGAGGGTCTGCTAGCAAGATGGAAGTCACAGTCTTATGCAGTCTAATGATGGAATCCATATCCTATTACCTTCTATGGTTGGAAGCAAGTGACCAAGCTAGCACATTTAAGAGGAGGGACTGACACAGGGCAAGGATGCCAAGAGGCAGAGATCATTGACCACCATCTCAGAATGTGCCTGCCACAAACTTCTTTCTCCTCCAACCCCGTGGATGAAGAGTTCTAATATATTTTAATCCTGAGCTCTCCTAATATATTTAAAGGCTAGTATAAAAAATCAAAAGGAAAAATTGACAACTAAATGCAATGTGGGATCCTTTTTGGTGATATTTGAGTAGGGCCCTAAGTTTAGTTAAAGGTATTGTGACCAATATTAATTTCCTGGTTCTAATAATTATATTGTGGTTATGTAAGATAAGTATATTGGAGAAACCTGGATGAAGGATACACGCAAACTTTATGTACCATTTTCATAACTTCTAAGTATAAGAGCCATTCAAATTAAAAGTTAGAAAAGGTGTGATTTATAAAATTAATAATCCATTAGCTACATAAACTTAATTCTGTGGCTGTAGCTTATGCAGTAATTTTAAGTTTATGTTCTTATCAGAACGTTTTTGTAGATAAAAACCCATGTGCCTAAAAAGTTTTAGAGGTAAAATGGATACATTTTTGGTAGGGATCATTTTAGAATATTGTTCCTAGTGAAAACACCATAAAAATCTACAACTATATAATAGCATTATTTATTTGTTTATTGAATGTTTCAACAAGTAGTATAAGAGCTTTCTTCTTTAAATTTAGTTGAAATGTGTCAAGGACTTTTGCACAACACCAAATGTACTTCACACATCAATTTAAAATAACCACCATTTCTAAAATAGTAATTCTGATAGCTAAAGTGGATCCTCCCTTGTGATGAGCACTGTTTTTCAGTTGTCAGTCTGCTTGTTGCTTGGATATAGATACTTATATTCCAAAATAGTGTGGCCTGTCTCAACACACTGTTCCATGTGATGAAAAGCAAAATACTTCAACCCTTCATAGGCAATTGAATTTCATGCAAAGCAAGAACAAATGGTTCCTCATTTTGCTTACCATTTAAAAGGGCAGCTAGTTATTAATATTATATCACTTTGTCACATGTTCTGGTTCAGCAATTTAAAGATTATGGGTCTTGGTTGGTTATAACTCTTTAGAGAGCTATTTTGAAACACTCTAGACATTTTTCTTAGGTCCTATTTTTAGACTGTAGAGTCTAATGGTATTTTTAATGTCTCTATATAGTCCCATAACAAATCTTGAGAAAAATGCTTGTTACCTTTTGAAATTTAGCAAGGCTGGTGGGATTATCAGTGCTCCTCTGAGAAATATTGCATTAAAGTGTGAATCTTGATTTACAGAATGTCTGTGGTAAAAGGATCATGAAAAATGGTGCAAACTCCAGATTGTCCCAAACCCTCACTTTTCAAAAGAAGAAACGGAGTTTTGGCAGGAATGAACTCTTGGCCCAAGATCAGATAGCAGAGAAGTAGCCATGTGAAGGGTATAGGTGGTAGACTTAGAAAAATGACTGTGGTAACAATGAGAATGTGTCAGTTTCTGAATTAAAAGACCTAACTTTAGAATATGGAAACAGATCTGCTAGGTCCCTGTATGAAACTTCATTTGTGTTGCTCTGGAAGATTCTGAAAAAAGATGTGGAATGATTTAAAATAACAGAAACAAAAACAAATAGGTGGCTTCAGAAGTGAGAAAAGGCCTGGGAACTGCTTGGGAGAGGTCATTTGTAGTAATCTTCCACACCTTCAAAAAATATTAGATGATATATTTTTTTTCAATTTCCAATGGTGCCTGAAATTTCATCAACAATTGCTTTGTGCCAGCAAACAGTTTTCCTTTAAAGATGCAAAAAAATGCCAGAAAAGTAAGTGTCCATATGTCCATATATGTGTGTGTGTGTGTTTGTGTGTACATATATATATATATATATATATGTGTGTGTGTGTATATATATATATATATATATATATTTGTTTGTTTTTGCCCCATCTCTTATTTGAAAGCCTACTTAAGGTCTGCTACACTTGGGAGTACAGTTTTGATTGTAGGAAGGGAAGAATATGTTCTAAGTATGCTGGTGGATGTGGTTGTCTGGGTGGGGTGCTGGAGTCAGGGTGGTCAGGATGGCATCAGGACACTAAGGACCTAGGCCAGGATGAGAAGACAAAAGAGGCTTATCAAAGACAAGTCAGCTGTGGGCTGTCTCACACCTAGATAAGAAAGTGGAAACCTCTCTTTGTCTTCCTTGGCCACTTTAACAATACAATATTTCACTGCAGGTGTACTATGCTTTTGTCAAATGAATCAAGATCCCATCCACACTGTATATAGCTGTGCAATGAGAAAATACATATCAAGTTGTGAACTAACCTTGAGTGGCACTTTTGAAACATCTATTCATGAAGTAAAAATGTGCCTTTAGTGAGTTAATTGACTGGATCCTTGGGTCAATCTGCCTGGGTTCTAATCTTGGGTTTGCCATTCATTATTCAATAGGACAAGTTTCTTATTTTTCCTGTGCTTGTTTCCTTATCTGTATATTAGAAATAATAGTACTAGCACCTTTCACATAAGGCTGTTGTGAGAAATACACAAATTAATGCTTGTGAAGCCCTGAGAAAGGTGCCTAAAAAGTGTAAGCAAGTGCCTAGTAATCTATGTTCTCCACGTTCCTCAACTATGTGCCCCAGTTTTATTTATAAAAATATAGTCTAACTTCACTGGAATAAAATGTAGGGAAGGAGATATTTTAAAACAGTGTTGTTTAAATGATACATTCTTATTTCCATAAGTATCTAATATATTTTCGAACAGCAATCATGTATCTTTTTATACCAAGATACTGGCCCAGAACAATTCATATTTCACTTACTAAAAGTAATTCTTTCCAGTGTAAAACTTCTTTTCCTGATCTTCACTATCAAATTTAGCTACATATTAATTTATGTAGGTAATTTTGTATCAGGATTCTAAAATTGCTCAACTTTAACATGATGTTCTGAAAGTCAAAAACATTTTTTATCAGAATATGATTGTTGATTATTCCTTTCCTACATTTTTATATTTAAAAAGGTCTTACCCCCAAGATTCTTTGACTTATCAGTTCCATTTTATCTCAACGGCTGGCATAACCCATTATGTTTCTATAATCTTTAGAAGTAAGAATGGGGTGTTATGTATGAGCTTGTTTGATCAAGGAGTTTTTTTTAAACCTGATTACTAGGCCTTTATGTGAGAACAGATGATATGGCAAAGTAGGTAGAACAGGGCCTGAACGTTCAAACACCTGGGAACTGTTCCCACTTCTGCTTAGGAAGCTGCTCTTAGGAGCTGCGTGAACTTGAGTACATCCCAAAGTCTCCAGGGCCTGTGCTTCTCAAATGGAGGAACTGAATAAGGTGTTGTTTAAGGTTTCCTACACATTTAATATTGTATGATTCTGTGATATCTTATCATGCCCACATTTGTGTGACGTGTGTGCTTTGATTTGACTGACATAGATGTTTTCCCCCCCAGTTTCCTTAAAATCTATTGAAATGCCCTTGGCTGATGACCAGCAAGGGCAAAAAGATGTACCCTCCAGCTGCATCTGAAAGGAAACAGTTCATGGCCTTGGCCTTGCTAGCATCCAACTTTCCATCCACAGAGCTGTGGGACTGGGAGTGTTTGATTGCATCTTAGGTGAAGGAAGACAAGCTCCAAGGGCATCATTCTTCTTACCATTAATAGACAATCGTTTGCACTTTTCCACTCTGCAGAAGACAAAATAAAAATCTGGAAAGATAAATGAAAAACTGTGCAAGGTCTCTTGAGTTGTTACTTTGACTGTGTGATGTTTCTTTTCCAGGGAGGCTGGGGAAGTTAAGAACAACTTTCTTTTGTCTATCTCTTAGTGATACTTTGAATTTCTAAAAGGGAAGTAAAATAAACAAGAGTAACCCTATTTTGTGACCTATTTCTGCCTTTGCAATTTCAAGGCCTTCATTTCCCTCTTAAATTTTTCTTTTGATATCAAGTAGAAATCTTTTTTTTTTGGTAGCAGAGGAAATCTAAAAATAATCATTTGAGATAAATGATTACTTAGGTAGAGGATGTGTTAGGGAATACCTTATTTCTTCTAGAATCCAGATAATATGGTGACTGAAATCATTGCCACAGGACTAGATGCAGAAATTTAAGTTGTTGTCTGTAGGAAATATAAGTTAAAATGATATTACAGCACCAATGGCTAACATTAATATTTTTTGAGGAGTATTTTAGTAAAACATTCATTTTCACCTTTTTCTTTTTTTCTAGGCATGGCCTCCTGCCCTGTAGATCTTTCTGTGAGGCTGCAAAGGAAGGCTGTGAATCTGTCCTGGGAATGGTGAACTCCTCCTGGCCGGATTTTCTCAAATGCTCCCAGTTTAGAAACCAAACTGAAAGCAGCAATGTCAGCAGGATTTGCTTCTCCCCACAGCAGGAGAATGGAAAGCAATGTAGGTGTCTGTGTTTCATTTCATTTCTACATTTTAATTTGGGTATACCATTCATACATGATGTATGCAAGTAACTTTATAGGCCAATCATTTTAACATAGTGACCAGATCCCATATCAAGAAGCAGGCTCTTAATAGCAACCAGGAAACACCTTCAGGCCCCATCCCAAATATCTCATCTTCCTCAAAGAAGTCTCTATCCTGACTTTAATCACCTTAGGTAATTTTGTTTTTCTGAACTTCATTTTAATGGAATCATAGAGTATAAAACATTTCTGTATCTGACTGCATTTGCTTAGCATTATTTTGAGAAATCTGTTATGTTTTCATCTTGAGGTTAATTCATTTTCATTGTGATGTATTATTCTAATATATGATTATACAAAAATTTATTCTCTGTTCTGCTCTTGGTGGACATTCATTTCAAGTTTTCAGCTATTGTGAAATAGTGATGCTATTAATATTCTTGTACATGTCTGAACGTGGTTATGTATTTGTTTAGCAAAAAGTTTTTTAAAATGGCTATACCAGTTTTTACTTTTAACATCTACGTATGAGAGTTATGGTTGTTCCAAAACCTTCCTGATTTTTGGCATAGTCAGTCTTTTTTCATTTTAATAATTCTAGTGGGAATGTGATAAGTATTTCTTTGTGGTTTTAAGTTGTATTTTCCTGATGACTTTGATCACATTTTGAAAATGTTTTGGCTATTTTATAATTTCTTCTAATTTGTTATACATGACAGTAGAATGCATTTTGACATATCATACATAAATGGAGTGTAACTTCTCATTCTTCTGGTTGTTCGTCATGTAGAGTTACACTGGTCGTGTAATCATATATGCACATAGGGTAGTAAGTACTATTTATTCTACTATCCTTCCTACCTCCATCCCCCCTCCTCCTTTTACTCCCCTCTGTCTAAACCAAAGTACCTCTGTTCTTCCCTAGCTCCCTATATTTGAATATCCTTTTTTGATATGTTTCTAGAAATATTTTGCCCATTTCTCATATTGTTATTATGGTTTTGTACACATTCTGGATATACATTGTTATGATTTAGATCTTAAATGCCCCCAAGAACCCATGTGGCTTGGCTGTTAGCCTTCTGTGCAATTGAGAGGTGGTAGAACCTTGGGGAAGTGGGCCTTGGTGGGGCTAGGTCACTAGAGGTGTACCCGTGAGAGGGCTACTGGCCCCTTCTCTCTTTCTTCTTTGCCTCCTGGCTGAAGCCTCCTCGCCCTTGAATTTCTGCCACGATGTTCTGCCTCACCACAGGCCCAAAGCAATGGGATCAATCAACCATGGTCTGGCAGCTCTGAAATCATGACCCAAAATAAAGCTTTGCTCCCTTTAAATTGTTTATCTCAGGCATTTTAGTCATGACAAATTGATTAACATATATGCCATCCATTGGATGTATATATTGTAAAGATCTCCTGTTGTGTGGTTGGCTTCTATCCCTCTCCAGTCTATATGGAATTGAGGTCTTTTTTTTTTTTTTTTTTTTAAATTTTATTTGTTGTTTTTGATTATACATGAGAATAGAATGTATCTTTACATATCATACATACATGGAGTATAACTTCCTATTCTTTTGCTTGTGCATGATATGGAGTTACACTGGTCGTGTATTCATATATGAACATAAGAAAGTTACGTCTGATTCATTCGACTGTCTTTCCTATACCCATCCCTGCTCCTTTACTTCATTCCCCTTTATCTAATCCAAAGAACTTCTATTGTTCCCTCCACCTTATTATGTGTTAACATTTGCATTGTGTGTTAGCATCCATATATAAGAGAGAACACTCAGTCTTTGGTTTTTTGGGATTGGCTTTATTCGCTTAGCATGATATTCTCCAGCTCCATCCATTTACTGGCAAATGCCATAATTTCATTCTTCTTTAAGGCTGAGTAATATCTCATTGTGTATATATACCACACTTTCTTTATCCGTTAATCTGTTTAAGGCACTATGTTGGTTCCATAGTTTAGCTATTGTGAATTGAGCTGCTATAAACATTGATGTGTCTGCGACACAGTAGTATGCTAATTTTAAATCCTTTGGATATAACCTAGGAGTGGGATAACTTGGTCAAATAGTGGTTCCATTCCAAGTTTTCTGAGGAATCATCATATTGCTTTCCATAGTGGTTGCACCAATTTTCAGTCCCACCAGCAATGTCTGAGTATACCTTTCCCCCACATCCTTGCTAATATTATTGTTACCTTATTCTTGATTGTTGCCATTCTGACTGGAATGAGATGAAATATCAGTATAGTTTTATTTGCATTTCTCTAGTTGCTAGAAATGTTGAACATTTTTTCATATATTTGTTGACTGATCTTATTTCTTCTGTTAAGTGTTCAGTTCCTTTGCCCATTTATTGATTAGGTTATTTGTTTTTTTTTTTTTGTTGTTTCGTTTTGTTTTTGGTGTTAAGTTATTTGAGTTCTCTGTAAATCCTGGAGATTAATGCTCTATTTGAGGTGCAGGTGGCAAAGGTTTTCTTTCATTCTGTAGGCTCTCTCTTTGTGTTCTTGATTGTTTCCTTTGCTGTGAAGAAGCCTTTTAGTTTGATACTATCCCCATTTATTGATTCTTGATTTTACTTCTTGCGTTTTGGAGTCTTGTTGAGGAATTTGATTCCTAAGCTGACATGATATAAATTTGGGCTTACATTTTCTTTTGTTAGACGTAGGCTCTCTGGTCTAATGCCTAGGTCTTGGATCAACTTTGAGTTAAGTTTTGTGTACGGTGATAAATAGGGGTTTAATTTCATTTTGATATGTATGGATTCCCAGTTTTCCCAGCACCATTTGTTGAAGAGGCTATCTTTTCTCCACTGCATGTTTATGGCACCTTTGTTTAGTATGAGATAACTGTATTTATGGGAGTTTGTCTCTGTGTCTTCTATTTTGTACCATTGGTCTTCATGTCTGTTTTGGTGCAAATACCATGCCATTTTTTTTTTAATTCTAGCTCTGTATTATAATTTAAGGTCTGGCTTGTGATGCTTCCTGCTTCACTTTTCTTGCTGAGGATAGTATTGGCTATTCTGGGCCTCTTATTTTTCCAAATGAATTTCATGACTGCTTTTTATATTTCTAAGAAGAATGTCATTGGAATTTTAATAGGAATTGCATTAAATCTCAATAGCACTTTTTGTAGTATGGCAATTTGGACAGTATTAATTCTGCTTATCTAAGAACATCAAAGATCTTTCCATCTTCTAAGGTCTTCTTCAATTTCTTTCTTTAGTGTTCTGCAGTTTTCATTGTAGAGGTCTTTCACCTCTTTTGTTAGATTGATTCCCAAGTATTTTTTTTTTTTTTTGAGGCTATGGTGAATGGGGGTAGTTTTCCTCATTTCTCTTTCAGTAGTTTCATCACTGATATACAGGAATGTGTTTGATTTATGGGTGTTGACTTTATATCCTGCTACTTTGCTGAATTCATTTATTAACTCTAGAAGTTTTCTGGTGGAATTTTTTAGATCTTCTAAATATAGAATCATGTTGTCAAATAGTGATAGTTTGAGTTCTTCCTTTCCTATTTTATCCCTTTAATTTCTTTCTTCTGTCTAATTGTTCTGTCTAGAGTTTTAAGGATGATGTTGTGATGTTGAATAGAAGTGGTTAAAGAGGCCATCCTTGTCTTGTTCTAGTTTTTAGAGGGAATGCTTTCAATTTTTTCTCCATTTAGAATGACATTTGCTTTGAGTTTAACATATATAGCTTTTACTAAGATATGTTCCTACTATCCCTAGTCTTTCTAGTGTTTTTTAAACATGAATGGGTGCTCTATTTTGTCAGATGATTTTTCTGTATCTATTGAGAGAATCATGTGAATCATGTTTATTGATTTCTGGATGTTGAACACCTTGCATCCTTGGTATGAACCCCACTTGATCATGGTGCACTATCTTTTTAATATGTTTTTATATGTGATCTGCCAGTATTTTATTAAGAATTTTTTCATCTATATTCATCAGAGATACTGGTCTGGAGTTTTCTTTTGTCTTGGTCTGGTATCAGGGTGATACTACCTTCATAGAATGAGTTTGGAAGGTTTCCCTCATTTTCTATTTCATGGAATAATTTGAGGAGGATTGGTGTTAGTTCTACTTTGAAGGTCTATTAGAACTCAACTGAGAATCTGTCTGGTCCTGGGCTTTTCTTTATTGGTAGGCTTTTGATGGCATTTTTTATTTCATTGCTTGAAATTGATCTGTTTAAATTTTCTCTGTCCTCCTTCAATTTGGGTAGATCATGTTCTTAGAAATTTGTTGATGTCTTCAAGATTTCCTATGCAATTAGAATATAAATTTTCAAACTAGTTTCTGATTATCATCTGTATTTCAGCAGTGTCTGTTATAATATTTCCCTTAACATCATAAATTTTAATAATTTGAATTTTCTCTCTTTTTTAGCTTGGTTAGGGGTTTATCAATTTTATGTATTTTTCAAAAACCAACTTTTTGTTTAATGAATGTTTGGATTATTTTTTTGTTTGAGTTTCATTGATTTTATCTCCATTTTAACTATTTCCTGTCTCCTACAACTTTTGGTGTTGATTTGTTCTTCTTTCTCTAGGGCTTTAGATGTAATATTAGGTTATTTGTTTGATGGCCTTCTATCCTTTTAATGAATGAACTCAATGCATTAACTTTCCTCTTAGTAGTGCCTTCATAGTGTCCCAGAGATTTTGATATGATCTATCACTATTCTCATTTACCTCTATTTTTTTAATTTCATCCCTGATTTTTTTCTGCTACTCATTCATCTTTCAATAGATGTTAGAGTAGCTTCTATTTTATTTTATCATTAATTTCTAATTTCATTCCATTATGATCTGATAACATGCAAGGTGTTATGTCTATTTATTTGTATTTGTTAAGAGTTGATTTGTTAGCCGGGTGCGGTGGTGCACGCCTGTAATTCCAGCACTTTGGGAGGCTGAGGCAGGAGGATCGTGAGTTCAAAGCCAGCCTCAGCAATAGCGAGGCAAAAGCAACTCAGTGAGATCCTGTCTCTAATAAAAATACAAGAAAGGGCTGGGGATGTGACCCAGTGGTCAAGTGCCCCTGAGTTCAATCCCTGGTACCCACAAAAAAAAAAAAAAAAAAAAAAAAAGAGTTGATTTATGGCCTAAGATATGGACTATTTTAGAGAAGGATCCATGTGCTGCTGAGAACATGTATTCAATCATTGATGGATAAAATATTCTATATGTATCTGTTAAGTCTAAATTATTAATTATATTTTTTAGTTCTATAACATCTTTAGTTTTTGTGTGGAGGATCTATCCAGTGGTGAGAGAGGCATGTTAAAGTTAGCCAGTATTGTTGTGTTGTGATCTATTTGATTCTTGAAGTTAAGAAGGGTTTGTTTGATACATAGGTGCTCCATTGTTTGGGAAATAAATATTTATGATTGTTATGTCTTGTTGATGTATAATTCCCTTAAGCAGTATGAAATGTCCTTCTTTGTCCCTTCTGATTAACTTTGGCTTAAAATCCACTTTATCTCATATGAGGATAGAGACTCCTGCTTGTTTACAGGATCCATGTTAATAATAAGTTTTTTCCCATATTTTACCTTTAGTCTGTGCATATCTTTGCCTATGAGGTGAGTCTCTTGGAGACAGCATATTTTTGGGTCTTGTTTTTTAATTCAATCTGCCAGTCTATGTCTTTGATTGATGAGTTTAGGTCATTTACATTCAATGTTATATTGAGAAATGATTTTTTATCCTTGTAGTTTTGATTTATTTCTCGTTTTCAGTTTGAATTAGTTTCTCCTTTGATTGACTATTCTTCTAGCATAATTCCCTCCTTTGCTGGTTTTCAGTTTTGTTTTTCATTTCTTTATGAAATTTTTTTTTATTCAAAGTTGTTGTATTTGTAAAGGTAGAATGCATTACAATTCATAATACACATATAGAGCCTCTTTTCACATAACACTGTTTGTATACAAAGTATATTTGTACTACAAGTCTTAAATCATGCATTTAGGATAATGATATACATCTTATTATACCACCTTTTCTTTTTTTCTTCCCCCCCATACCCCCTTGTTCCCTCCCTTTTCCTCCCTCCCCTTTGACCATTCTAGTGTTCCTCTAATCTTCCTATGTACCCCAACACCCAACACCACTGTGAATCTGCCTCCTGATATCAGAGAAAACATTTGGTATTTGGATTTTTGAGATTGACTAACTTCACTTAGCATTATATTTTTCAACTTCATCCATTTACCTGCGAATGCCATTCTTTTCTTTTCTTTTATTGATGAGTAAAATTTCATTGTGTGTATATACCACATTTTCTTAATCCACTCTTCTACTGAGGGACATCTAGATTGGTTCCACAACCTAGCTATTGTAAGCTGTGCAGCTACAAACATTGAGATAGCTGTGTCACTGTAATATGCTGTTTTAAGTCCTTTGGGAATAGACCCAGGAGTGGGATGGCTGGGTCATAGGGTGGTTCCATTCCCAGTTTTCCAAGAAATCTCCATACTGCTTTCCATAACGATTGCACCATTTTGCAGTCCCATCAACAATGTATGAGTGTGCCTTTTTCCCCATATCCTCTCTAACATTTATTGTTGTTTGTGTTCTTAATAGCTGCCATTCTGACTGGTGTGAAATGATATCTTAGGGTAGTTTTGATTTGCATCTCTCTAATTGCCAGTGATGTTGAGCATTTTTTATGTATTTGTTGATTGATTGTATATCTTCTCCTGAGAAGTATCTGTTCAGTTCTTTGGCCCATTTATTTATTGGGATATTTGTTAAATTGGTGTTGAGTTTTTTGAGTTCTTTATGTATTCTAGAATTTAGTGCTCTGTCTGATGTGCATGTATTAAATATTTGTTCCCAGTTAGTTGGCTCTCTATTCACCTCACTGATTGTTCCTTTTGCTGAGAAGAAACATTTTAGTTTGAATCTATCCGATTCATTAATTCTTGATACTAATTCTTATGCTACAGGATTCTTATTAAGGAACTTGGGGCCTAATCCGACATGTTGGAAATTGGAGCTTACTTTTTCTTCTATTAGGTGTATTGTGTCTGGTCTAATTCCTAGGTCCTTGATCCACTTTGAATTGAATTTTGTGTATGGTGAGAGATAAGGGTTTAATTTCATTTTGTTGCATATGGATTTCCAGTTTTCCCAGCACCATTTGTTGAAGAGGCTATCCTTTCTCCACTGTACATTTTTGGCGCCTTTGTCCAATATAAGATAGCTGAAATTATATGTATTAGTCTCTGTGTCCTCAATTCTGTACCATTGGTCTACCCGTCTGTTTTGGTGCCAATACCATGCTGTTTTTGTTACTATTGCTCTATAGTATAATTTAAAATCTGGTATGGTGATGCCCCCTGCTTCACTTTTCTTGCTCAGAATTGCTTTGGCTATTCTGGGTCTCTTATTTTTCCAGATGAATTTCATGACTGCTTTTTCTATTTCTTCAAGGAACGTCATTGGGATTTTGATTGGAATTGCATTAAATCTGTATAATGCTTTTGGTAGTTCGGACATTTTGACAATATTAATTCTGCCTATCCAAGAACAAGGAAGGTCTTTCCATCTTCTGAGGTCTTCTATAATTTCTTTCTTTAGTGTTCTATAATTTTCTTTATAGAGGTCTTTCACCTCTTTTGTTGATTCCCAGGTATTTTTTTTTTTATGCTATTGTAAGTGTGGTAGTTTTCATCATTTCCCTCTCAGAGAATTTGTCACTGATGTACAAAAATGCCTTTGACTTATGGGTATTGATTTTGTATCCTGCTACTTTGCCAAATTAATTTACTAGTTGTAAAAATTTTCTGGTAGAGTTTTTTTTTAGGTCTTCTAGGCATATTATCATGTCATTGGCAAATAGTGCTAATTTGAGCTCTTCTTTTCCTATGTGGATCCCTTTAATTTCTTTCGTCTGTCTAATTGCTCTGGCCAGAGTTTCAAGTACTGTTAAATAACAGTAGTGAAAGGGGGCATCCCTGTCTTGTTCCAGTTTTTAGAGGGAATGCTTTCAACTTTTCTCCATTTAAGATAATGTTAGCGTGGGGCTTTGCATAAATAGCTTTTATAATGTTGAGATATGTTCCTGTTATTCCTATTTTTTCTAGTGTTTTGAACATAAAGGGGTGCTGTATTTTGTCAAATGCTTTTTCTGCATCTATTGAGATGATCATCTGGTTTTTATCTTTAAGTCTATTGATGTGATGTATTATGTTAATTGATTTCTGTATGTTGAATCAACCTTACATCCCTTGGATAAACCCCACTTGATCGTGGTGCACTATCTTTTTGGTATGTTTTTGTATTCAATTTGCCAGGATTTTGTGGAGAATTTTTGCATCTACGTTCGTTAAAGATATTGGCCTGAAGTTTTCCTTTTTGGCTGTGTCTTTGCCTGGCTTTGGAATTAATGTAATATTGGCCTCATAGAGTCTGGGAGAGCTCCCTCTTTTTCTATTTCTTGAAATAAGTTGAAGAGCAATGGTATTATTTCTTCTTTGAAGGTCTTCTAGAACTTGGCTGTAAAGCCATTAGGCCCTGGGCTTTTTCTAGCTGGTAGTTTTTTGATGGTGTCTTCTATTTCCTCACTTGAAATTGATCTATTTAAATTGTGTATATCCTCCAGATCCAGTTTGGGCAATTCGTATGACTCTAGGAATCTGTCAATGTCTTCAATATTTTCTATTTTATTAGAGTATAAGTTTTCAAAGTAATTTCTAATTATCCTCTGTATATCTGAGGTGTTTGTTGTGATATTTCCGTTTTCATCATGGATGTTAGTGATTTGAGTTTTTTCTCTCCTTCTTTTCCTTAGCATCGCTAAGGGTCTGTCAATTTTATTTATTTTTCAAAGAACCAACTTTTAGTTTTGTCAATTCTTTGAATTGTTTCTTTAGTCTCAATTTCATTAATTTCAGCTCTGATTTTAATTATTTTCTGTCTTCTACTGCTCTTGGTGTTGGTCTGTTCTTCTTTTTCTAGTGCTTTGAGGTGTGATGTTAAGTCATTTATTTGTTGTTTTTTTTTTTTTTTTTTCCTCTTGAGGAATGAATTCAGTGCAATGAATTTTCCTCTTAATACTGCCTTCATAGTGTCCCAGAGATTTCTATACGATGTATCTGTGTTCTCAGTTACCTCTCGGAATTTTTTAATCTCCTCCTTGATGTCTTCTTCAACCCCTTGTTCGTTCAGTAGCATGTTGTTTAGCTTCCAGTAGTTGGAGTAATTTTTTTTTATTTCTTGATTTATCGTTGATTTCCAATTTCATCCCATTATGGTCTGATAGAATGCAGGGTAGTATCTCTGCTTTTTTTATATTTGCTGAGGGTTGCCTTGTGGCATAATATATGGCCTATTTTGGAGAAGGAGCCATGTGCTGCTGAGAAGAAAGTGTATTCGCTTACTGAGGGATGAAATATTCTATATATGTCCGTTAGGTCTAAGTTATTAATTGTTTTAATGAAGCCTAAAAATTTTTTTATTTAGCTTTTGTTTGGATAATCTATCCAGTGTTGATAGAGGTGTTTTGAAGTCCCCTAGGATAACTGTGTTGTGCTCTATTTTACTCTTGAACTTGAGAAGGATTTGTTTGATGAATGTAGGTGCTCCATTATTTGGGGCATATAGATTTATAATTGTTATATCTTGTTGGTGAATGGTTCCCTTAATCAGTAAGAAATATCCATCTTTGTCCCGTTTGGTTAACTTTGGCTTGAAGTCTACCTTATTTGATATGAGAATGGAAACCCCTGCTTGCTTCCTTGGCCCATGTGAGTGGTAAGATTTTTCCCAGCCTTTCACCTTCAGTCTATTGATGTCTTTTTCTATGAGGTGGGTTTCTTGGAGACAGCATATTGTTGGGTATTTTCTTTTAATCCAATCTGACAATCTGTGTCTTTTGAATGGTGAATTTAGGCCATTAACATTCAAGGTTATTATTGAGATGTGATTCGTATTCCCATCCATTTTTATTTGTTTATGGTATTTAACTTGATTTGGTTTCTCCTCTGGTTGGCAATTCCTTTAGTTTAATATCTCCCTTTGTTGATTTTCATTGATATTTTTCTTTTCTTCTTCATGGAATATTTTGCCCAGGATGTTCAGAAGTGC
This sequence comes from Tamias sibiricus, assembly GCA_025594165.1. NCBI lineage: Eukaryota > Metazoa > Chordata > Mammalia > Rodentia > Sciuridae > Tamias > Tamias sibiricus. The sequence continues at coordinate 41,065,379 of CM046665.1, read as the reverse complement.
TGGCTTTCGAGTTGTGAACTCTTTTAACTTTTGTTTGTCGTGGAAGGTTTTTATTTCATCTTTGAATCTAAAGCTTAATTTTGCTGGGTATAAGATTCTTGGTTGACATCTCTTTTCTTTCAGAGCTTGAAATATGTTATTCCAGGATCTTCTAGCTTTTAAGGTCTGGATTGAAAAATCTGAACATAGTCTAATTGGTTTCCCCCTATATGTAATCTGCTTCCTTTCTCTTGTGGCTTTTAATATTCTCTCCTTGTTCAGTATAGTAGGCATTTTCATTATGATGTGCCTTGGTGTGGATCTGTTGTGATTTTGTACGTTTGGTGTTCGGTAAGCCTCTTGGACTTGGTTTTCCCATTCATTCCTCAAGTTTGGAAAATTTTCTGCTATTATTTCATTGAATAAATTATTCATTCCTTTGGCTTGGAATTCTGCTCCTTATTCTACCCCAATACTCTTAAATTTGGTCTTTTTATCTTGTCTCAAATTTCTTGAATGTTTTGTTCTGGATTTTTGACCATTTTTACTGTGTTCTCTGCATTTTTTTCCAGATTGTATATTTTGTCTTCATTATCTGAGGTCCTTTCTTCCAGGTGGTCTAATCTATTGGTGATGTTTTCAATAGAGCATTTAATTTGGTTTATTGCTTCTTTCATTTCCCGAATTTCTGTTTGGTTTCTCTTTAGTACCTCTATCTCTCTATTGAAGTAATCTTTTGCTTCTTGTATTTGTTTATAAAGTTCTTTGTCAAAGTAATCTTTTACTACCTGTATTTGCTCTCTCACCTCCTTCTTGAATTTGTCCTTGAGCTCCATAATCATTTGGATTATGTATTTCCTGAATTCCTGTTCTGTCATTAGATTTACTGTGCTTGCCAAGGAATCTGCTAAAGAGGTGTGTTGATTTGTTTGGGACATTTTCTTCCTTTGTTTTTTCATATTGCTTATGTGTCTTTTCTTTTAGCACTGTGGAACCTTGACTTTTTTTGTTTTTACCTTAAGGCCTAATCATGCTCCTGTTGTACAATGCTATCAGCTCCCCTTATATATACTTTACACCTTAAAACCAGACATTTTATATTCAGTTAATCACAATTTGGTCACAATTTACAGAGTTAGAGAATTTAGATATTGCCTCCAATGTATTCTGAGTGATTGTAATGGGGTTTATAATTTCAGATATTGGGTACAAAGGTGATATGCTTAGGAGGAAGGAGGGAAGGATATTGCTTCCCCCTCCCTTTGGGAGTGTAATAATAGAAATCTATGGAAGTAGTTTAATAGCAGAAGAGGGAGGAAAGGAATTGGAGTGTACAGTTAAATGTGAAGACCAATGTGTATTTCAGCTAATCTTATGCAAACGTTGAGAGAAATTAGAAAATGGCTGGGTAGTAACAATTAATGAAAGAGAGAAGACAGGGTGAGTCAAAAAAGAGAGAGGAGACTATATAAAACACCCATTTGATGTACTATTCAGTTGCCCCGGTTTTAAGATTCCAAGCTCTTGTATACAACTTGTTTTCTTCTCTCTTGAGAATGTAGGTGCAGGGTGTAGATAGGAAAGATGAGGGAATAAGGAATGAGAGACAAGAGGGAATGAAAATGAGAAAGAGGAAAAAAGAAGAGAAAAAAAAAAAGAAAAAAAGAAAGAAAAACAAAACAATACAAAACAAAAACAACAACTACGATAATACGACAATGACATAAAAAAAAAAAAAAAAAAAACCCACAAAGTCGAATTCACAAGTCTCAATTAGGCAGCTTATTCTCTTCCTCTCTCAGTTTGTTAAATTAGCTGTTTGGCAGATCTGCCCTGGCTGATGTGGAGAATTTGTGGGTGGAGCCAAGTCTGCGTACCTGGTTAGCGAGGAGTGATGCTGGAGATGGGTCTTTGTGTGGCTGGTCCTGAAAATCGATCCCTCCAGCTGGAGTCTACTCCTTGTGCTCTTCCTCAGTTGAAGGGTCACAGAAGGTCGTCACACTGGACTTGCGTTTCCCCGCTGTCTGTTGAAGGTCCTCCTAGTTGTGGGTTCCTCCTTGCCAGTTCGCCAGTCTCCACAACGCTTTCTCTCCGGCTTTACTGCTGAGGGTCGTGTCTGGCCGAGTGTGGATTTGAACTGACCTTTTCGTTCCGTAGTCTCCCGTGTTCTCCCCGCACTAATCCCACAGGCTGTTTTTGCTGGTTCGAGTGTGGCTGGGGTTGCAGTTGTGGTGCGGTCCCTCCTCCCCCGCTCTGGCTTTGTTCGCACTGCCAGTGATCTGGGAGGTGCTGCAGAAGCCATGTGGCTCTAGCCGTTGCAGACAGTTTGTCTCACTCTCTCCCTGGTCGCGGTATTCAAACCATCAAGGAGATGGGTATTTTCAGCCTATATATATATATATATATAGGCTGAAAAGCAATTTATCTGCTTTGTTGGATTCTTTCCACAGAGCTGCCCTGAAGAGCGGCTTCCTCTAATCTGCCATCTTGGATCCCCCGAAATATTTTATTAAGTATGCTTTATAATGCAGGATTTCTAGTTGTGAAATCTTTTAACCTTGTTTTACCATGGAAGATTTTTATTTCATCATCAACTCTAAAGCTTAATTTTGCTGGAGATGGTATTCTTGACTGACATCCATTTTCATTCAGAGCTTGGTATATATTCAAAGCCCTCCTGGCTTTGAGGTCTTGGGTTTAAAAATCAGTTTTGATCTAGACTTGTTTTTTTTTTTCTCTCAATCTTTAAAATTCTGTCATTTTTTTTCTCTCAATCTTTAAAATTCTATCATTATTGTGTATGTTAGGTATTTTCATAGTTGTGTGTCTTCATGTGGGTCTGTTGTAATTTTGTATATTTGGGGTCCTCTAAGGGTCCTGCATCCGATTTTCCATTTAATTCTTTAGGTTTGGGAAATTTTCTGATATTATTTCATTTAAAAGATTGTACATGCCAGGCGCAGTGGCACATGCCTGTAATCCCAGCACTTGGGAGGCTGAGGCAGGAGGATCGTGAGTTCAAAGCCAGCCTCAGCAATGGCAAGGCACTTAGCAACTCAGTGAGACCCTATCTCTAAATAAAATCCAAAAAAAGGGGGGGGGGGGCTGGGGATGTGACCCAGTGGTCGAGTGTCCCTGAATTCAATCCCTGGTACCACACACACAAAAAAAAGATTGTACATTCCTTTGGTTTGTATCTCTGAGCCTTCATTTATTCTAGCAAATCTTAAATTTGATTTTTTGAGGTTATCCCATATTTCTTAGAAGTTCTGTTCATGGTCTCTTAACATCTTTTCTCCAAGGTCAACTTTGTTGTCCAGATTATATGCTGGCTTTGAACTCGTGATCCTCCTGTCTCAGCCTCCCAAAGTGCTGGGATTACAGGCGTGCGCCACCATGCCCGGCTCCCATTGTCAAAACTCTGTCTTCCAAGTGGTCTAGTCTGTTGGTGGATGATTTCCATTGAGTTTATCATGGCTTCTAGACATAGTAATGATGATATAAGATGAGATCAATAGATAAATATTCCTAGTAGTGATGTTGTGTAAGCTAGAAGAGATTTTAGAATGATGGCAGGCATATTTGGTAATTATGAGTAGGTCATAGTCTAGTGAGTCGAAATCACTTGTTTTGTTTTAAACTAATTAACAATTCAATTCATTCTAAGCCCTTCTAAGTTCATTCGTAGGCTAAACCAAGGGTTAAAATGAGGACTAGAATTAGGGCTATAGTTAATATTAACTTAATGTTAATTGTTTGGGAGGCTCAGGGTAAGGGTAGAAGTAGGGTGATTTCTAAGTCAAACAGAAGAAATGTGATTGCTACAAGGAAGAATTTTATTGAGAATGGTAGGCGAGCAGATCCTATGGGGTCAAATCCACATTCATAGGGACTTGCCTTTTCTGAATAGATATTTAATTGAGGTAGTCAGAATGCCACTGAGATTAGGAGAAAGGCAACAGAGATATTAATAAGTAATGTAATTAGAAGATTAATTACTCTTTCCCAGGTTGGATCTAGGACTAATTGATTGGAAGTCATTTGTACTGGTTAATACTAAAAGAGTATGAGCCTCATCAATAAATTGATACGTATAAGAATAGTCATACTAAATCTACAAAGTGTCAATATCATGCGGCTGCTTCAAATCCAAAATGGTGATTAGATGTAAAATAGAAATTTAGTTGGCGTACTAGGCAGACTAAGAGGAAAGTTGATCCAATAATAACGTGCAGTCCATGGAAACCTGTAGCTATAAACAATGTGGAGCCATAAATGCCATCCTAAATTGTAAAGCATGTTTCTAGGTATTCTGAGGCTTATAGTAAAGCGAAGTATAATCCTAGGGCAATTGTAATAGACAGTGCTTGAACTATATGTTTATGGTTTCCTTCTATTAGGCTGTGGTGGGCTCATGTTATTGAGACTCCTAAAGCTAGAAGGATGGAAGTGTTAAGGAGTGGGACTTGTAGAGGATTAAGGGAGTTAATGCCAACAGGGGGTCAGCAGCTGCCAAGTGCTGGGATAGGAGCTAGGCTAGAATGGTAGAATGGTCGGAAGAAACCTGTGAAGAAGAATACTTCTGAAACAATAAATAGGATTATTCCATATCGTAATCCTTTTTGAACAATTGTAGTTTGGTGACCTTGAAATGTTCCTTCACGGACTATGTCTCGTCATCACCGATACATAGTTAGGATATTTGTTAATATGCCTAATGTAAAAAGTGTGCTGGAATTAAAGTGAAAGCATATAACTAGACCAGATGTAAGAAGTAAGGCTGATAAGGCCCCTGTTAGTGGTCAGGGGCTGGGGTTAACCATATAACCATATGATAAGCATGGGTTTGGTGGGTCATTAGGTATTGTCATGTAGACATAGGCTGACTAGGAGAGTGAAAACATAAGCTTGAATTAATGCTACTGCAAATTCAAGAATTGTAAGTAAGATTAAAATGATAAATGTAATTATTGCAGTAGGAGGGCTAATTGAGGTTAAGACTAGAGTAGCCCCACCAATTAAATGTATGAGAAGGTGGCCTGCTGTAATGTTGGCAGTTAGTTGTTCGGCAAGGGCTATAGGTTGAATAAAAAGGCTAATTGTTTCAATGATAATAAGTATGAGAATAAGGGGAATTGGTGTTCCTTGAGGAAGGAAGTGAGCAAGGGATGCTTTAGTCTTATGGCGGAAACTGGTGATAACTGTGCTGGCTCATAGAGGAATTGCTATGCCTAAATTTATTGATAATTGGGTTGTTGGTGTAAAGGAATGGGGAAGTAGTCCTAATAGGTTTGTTAATCCAATAAATATAATTAGTGAAATAAGTATTAAAGATCAAGTTCGTCCTTTTTGATTGTGCATGGCCATTATTTGTTTTAGTACGAGTTGGATTAGTCATTGTTGAAATGAGACTAATTGATTACTTATAAGTCAATTGGATGAGGGAAATAAGATATTAGGGAATATGATAATGAGAATGACAATTGGGAGTCCTATTATTGTTGGGGTAATGAAAGAGGCAAATAGATTTTTGTTCATTTATTTTCTCAAGGGGCCTTAGGTTCAGTTAATTTTATGTCTTTTAGTGATGGACTAGTAGTTAGGAGTGGTTTGAGATTTTGAGTTGAAATATAATAAATAAGGCAAAAATTATAGACAAAATTGTGAAAAATCATGTTGATGCATCTAGTTGTGGCATCTCATTATGAGGAGATTTAAGCTCCTAATCTTCAACTTAAAAGGTTGATTCTTTATAGCTTCATAATGAATTTATAGTATTGATGAAGATCAGTTTTTGAAATGCTTTAGTGGTACTAATTCAAGGACAATAGGCATAAAGCTGTGATTAGATCCGCAGATTTCAGAGCATTGCCCATAATATAATCCTGGTCATGTTGAGGTAAGTGTGGCTTGATTTAGTCGACCTGGGATAGCGTCTGTTTTTATGCCAAGAGATGGAACTGCTCAAGAGTGAAGAACGTCTTCTGATGAAATTAACATGCAAACTGGTAATTCTATGGGGAGTACTACTCGGTTGTCTACTTCTAATAGTCTGAGTTCTCCTGGGTTTAAGTCTGAAGTTGGTACTATGTAGGAGTCAAAGTTTAGGTCTTCATAGTCTGTATACTCATAACCTCAGTATCATTGGTGACCTGTGGTTTTTACTGTTAATGATGGATCATTAATTTCATCTATTATGTATAAGATTCGTAGTAAAGGGAGAGCAATTAGGATAAGGATGATGGCTAGTAAAATGGTTCAAATAGTTTCAACTTCTTGGGCATCTATAGTGCTTGTGTGAGTAAGTTTTGTAGTTAGTATAGGGAAATAATGTAGAGGACTAGGGAGCTAATTAGAAATACAATTATAAGAGTGTGGTCATGAAAATGTAATAATTCTTCTATAATAGGTGATGTAGCATCTTGAAATCCTAACTCAAGGGGATATGCCATAAAGATATAAAGGACTTTAACCTATAAGTTAACTTCGACAAAGTTATGTAATATTTTTACTGTATCTCATGAAGAAAGTCATAATGGTTATGGGGCTGGCTTGAAACTAGTTTTAGGAAGTTCAATTCTTCCCTTTCTTGGATTAAACTTTAACGTAAGTTGGTTCTTCAAATGTGTGATAAGGTGGGGGACACCTGTGTAGTCACTCTAAGTTGGTTGTTGTTAGTTCTATGGTTAGGACTTCTTGTTTTGATGCGAATGCTTCTCAGATTATGAAAATTATAATTATTACAGCTGTTAAGGAAATGAATGAGCCTATTGAAGATACAGTGTTTCATGCTGTGTATGCATCAGGGTAGTCTGAATATTGTCATGGTATTCCTGATAACCCCAGGAAGTGCTGTGTGAAGAAAGTTATATTTACTCCTACAGATATTATGGTAAAGTGAATTTTAGCTTACATATCGTCAAGTGTGTAGCTGGAGAAAAGAGGGAATCAGTGAACAAATCTGCCCATGATAGCGAATACAGCCCCTATAGACAGGACATAGTGGAAGAGGGCTACAACATAATATGTATTATGTAAGACAATGTCTAGTGAAGAGTTAGCTAGGACAATTCCTGTGAGATCTCCTACAGTAAATAAGAAAATAAACCCAAGGGCTCATAGTATTGCTGGGGATCATTTGATATTTCCTCCATGCAGGGTTTCTAGTCAGCTGAAAACTTTAACCCCAGTAGGGATGGCAATAATTATAGTTGCGGATGTGAAGTATGCTAGAGTATCAACGTCCATCCCAACTGTGAATATGTGATGAGCTCATACAATAAATCCAAGAAAACCAATTGATATTATGGCTCAGACTATTCCCATGTAACCAAAAGGTTCTTTTTTGCCTGAATAATAGGTTACAATGTGGGAAATAATTCCGAATCTGGGAAGAATTAAAATGTATACTTCTGGGTGACCAAAGAATCAAAATAAGTGTTGATAAAGGGTAGGGGTGAAGCTTCAGATCCTTTCTGGAAGGGTAGGAACAGAAAGTGGGAACAGATCACCTTAATCTAAGAAGACTGAGCTGATTTTGCTCCCTGTTTATATGACTTCTTCAACTTCTACTTATATCCATTCTGAGGGGTGGTTCTCCAATGGTCCCAGCTGAGAAACTGGGGTGTTTACTATATTTCCCTTCTCCTCAGGCAGTCCTAAGTTCTGTTTTCCTCTCAGTACATAATGATTGCTGTAACTTCCATTTTACTTTAGCTTCTTATTTTGCAGCAATTGTCTTTGGGAGACTTCTCCCAAAGTAATGGGCCTGTGTCCCTTTTCTCACTGGTTGCTTATTTGGCTTCTTAACATTGGCTGCTTTGGCAACACCAAGCTCTCTATCCCTGTGGAACTGCCAAAGTCCTGTTAGCTTCTGTGCCCCTTTACAGTGGCCCCACGTCCAGATTGTTTCTAGCACCACGTTAATAACTGGCAAGTTCCATGAGGGAGCGTGTGCACAGAATGTAAGCTCTTTGTTCTGTATTTATATTTTCTCTGGGTTCTTGGCCACTCACATCTTAATTTTCTCATCAGTTCTCAGACGCCTTCAAACAGATGTTTTCTTGTGTTTTATCTGCCTTTTCCAGCTGTACTTGATGGCAGCATTGACCTGATGTGGCCAGAGTGAAAGTTATTTCCTTTTAACATATTATTTAGTAGAGATCTGCTACTAAGTCAGGATTCCCTCCAAAGATGTTGTGTAACAATAAGCCATCAGAGGGACTAGTGAGTTGTTCTGAAAAAAGAAGTTCTTCAAGACTTTTATTTTCCAGCTACATTTTCTCCTGATTTGATAAGAACTCTTAAAGTCTTTGTTAGTGGTCTTTTGAAATATGTACACAGGATTGCCCATTGACACTGAATTTAAGCATATGTAGGGAAAACTTGAAAATCAAAACATCAGTGTGCTTTAATACTCAGTTCCTGAAAATCCAATAGCATTTTCAGTATGTGTTCTTTAAACTGAAACTGAAATGCTGCTTCAATGATCAGATCTCTACTATCAGAAAATAATATAAAACTCACAATTGGTGATCTTGAAGATTGATGAAACATTTATATTTTAAAAACTTTTGTTTAAAGAAAATGTATTTTCTAAGTACACTAACATGAAGTCTTCTGCTTGTCATAGAACTATTTTAGAATTCTTGGTTGTAATTATTCCTCATGTAGAATAAATTCTTTGCAAATGGGTTTGAGAAATTGTGTTTGATACAATATTTATATAAAATATTAAACAATTATTTTGTCTCATGCTTGATGGATTAATAGATTATGATAGATATGTTATGGTCATTATGCTACAGAGAAAGCCACTGCTAGCTATATCTCTGTATATGCATAAGACTATAATTAATAGCATAAGGACACTTAGTTACTAAAGAGTTTTCATGTACTAAGAATATATTGTATATCAAGTAGAAAAGTATTTATTACATAATATAATCAAATATGAGATTATGCTATAGGACCCACCTAACAGTGCTTTTCTCATTTTTTCATTCATTGAATAAATTGATTGTCCTATTCTGTGCTGAATATTATCCCAGAAACTGGAAAAAAATAAAAGTAATTATGATGATCATAATATTAATTCATATTCATCTAATTCATTGGTTCTCAACTAGGGGTGATTTTGCAACACCTGCTTCTTTTCCCAGGAAACATTTGGTAATGCGTGTAGAGATTTTTGGTTATTACAACCGTGTGACAGGAGGAGTCACCACTAATATTTCATGGGTAGAAGCAAGTATATTGCTAAACATCCCTCAATGCACAGTACAGTCCCCTACAAAAACAGATTATGGGACTCAAAGTATCAAGAGAATTGCTTCTGAGAAACCCTGACCTAGAACTTTGTTTTTTTTACAAGGTTCTTTCTCCCAAAGAACAACAACAACAACATAATCATTGTCATCATCATCATCAGGTGTTTTCTAATCTGTAACAAACATGTGAGAAACAGAACAAAAGAATGTCAGTGACTACATGTACACATGCAGTCCTACAGAAATTATAGAGACACAGGTTAAATACCAATGGAGTAGAGTGGAGTCAATTACCTTTAGCAATAATGTATATTTTAAAAAGGAAAGGACCCCTCCTGGTAAAGAGGAAGAGGTGTTCTGGTGCAGGAAATGGGCACCGTGAACTTGCATGGTGAACTTGCACTGTGAACTTAGGCCAAGTAATGAGTAATAAGTGATGACTAAATTTGATTCCTGTCTCAATTTTTTCTCCTCCCCACTTGTATAATTACCCAATCCAAGAAAACAGTAATAGCCCCCCTTTATATTATGTACCCCATTTTCCTTTCCAAAGTGCTTTCACAGATGCTAGCTCATTTTGCTTCCAGAGTAGCTCTCTGAGGTAGTATCATCTTCATGTTATAGATTAGGAAAATGAGGTTCAGGGAGGTCATTCCAATGTTATTTTAAATACAACCTCTTAGGTTCTATCCTCCACCAAATAGTCCACCATTCTGGGATTTGGTTATTACTCCTTGAAGGCTACCCTCTCTTCCAACCCCTTTTACAAGAGCTCTCAAATGTCTTTCTAGACTGAATTGAGCCAAAACCCACAACTTGTAACAGCTGCTTTCCCCAATGCATAGTTCTGTGAATGCAATTCATCTTCTTTGTGCTGACTTTAAATCAGTCATAATTCCTAACATGTTTTGTCCTCATAACAAAGTATACACAATTGTCTTATCCTTTCTATCTTATGTTGGTGCTGGGTCCTGTAAATAATGTGCTAAAGTGATAATGCTGTGGGAACTGTTCTTCAGAGGTTTAAAAATAAACATTTGTGTGTGTTTCCATAGTTGAGTTGTGAGAACTCAGGGGACTAAAGTTCAAGGCCCATCAATCATTCTGATCTTTCTGACTAATCCTTTCCTCCACCTTGGCTGAAATCATATATGAAAAGTAGTTTTCAAATGCTCTTTCTTTAAGTCTATAGAGATCTCCCTGCCATGAAAGAGGTTCAATTATTTATTTTTTCATTTTCCTCTTCCTTTTTGTAGTATCTTATTTGCTTTGTCTAGCTCTGGTTGCTGATAGCAACCATTTCAGTGCTTTAGCCCCCAAATTGTAGTTTGGGATCTTGATAAAACATATGCTTTGAATTTCTCCCACTGAATTGCAGGTTCATTGGAGAGAAATAATGCAACACTGTGTCTTTGAAGGACTTAGAATCACTGTTTTGTGAATGATTGTAGATATCACCATGAAAACATTTATAACCAACCTTGTACTTTTCATTACAGTGACTAGCTTTAAATAAAGTTTTCTCAGAAACCTCAAAATCTCCTACATTTTTAATTTCAAAGCAATTTAATTTAATTTCAAAGTGCTGAGGATCGAACCTGGGCCATGCACGTGCTAGGCGAGCGCTCTACCGCTGAGCCACAACCCCAGCTCCCGTTCCCTCTGTGTCTTTTTCCCCAGGTTTTCCCATTTCAGTAAATAACAAATTCGTTCTAGTTGTTCCAGCCTGAAATCTTGAGTTAAAACCAGGTGCTTCTCTTCCTCTCCCACATTGTATCTGATCTGTCAGCAAATCCCAAGGACTCTTCTGTCAAAATACATGCATGATCCAACCAGTGCTCCCCACCTCCACTACCTGATTCAGGTCACCTTGATCCATCCCTGACTGTCCTTCCTAGCTCCTTAATGGCTTCCTTCTGCCTCATCATACCCTCTAGGCTATTCCCCACACAGCAACAAAAGGATCTTTTAAAATTTCACTTCTTTCCTACCCAAACTTTGTAAAGCTTTTCCATCTCACTCAGTATAAAAGCCACCAATCCATACAAACATGAGGCCGTCCATCAGGACAGCTTCATGCCACCATCCAAACGAGTGCTAGTCACGAGCATTCAGAAAGAATAATGCCTCCTAGGGTTGCACAAAATAAACAGTCCCTTCCCTTTTCTGACCTGCCTTGCCTTTCTGACTTTAAATACTTTCCCTTTTTCGCTCTTTGTGCTCTCCCTGCTGTATTCTGTTCTATCTGCCTGTAATGTTCTTGCCCCAGATATCCCCTCTCAGTTCTTTTTATCCCTGAAAGCCCTAGTTGGTAGGGCTGTAACTTAGGACATGCTAAGAAGAGCAATGAAAGATAATTTGAGAAAGGACAGTCATGTGAAACCATGTAACAGCCATCATTATTGTTATTTAGGTCATGATTGAGCTAAGACTATGGGAGAAGTCTTACAAAGTAACTTCTTGATCAGCACTTTTGGTATTTAAATTTCATTTAGCTGCGAATTGAAACGTAAAAATAGTTTTGGGCCTTTTAAAATCCTTAACACCTTCTTTGATCTGTGAACACCTAGTAATGCTCATCTTGTGGACTTCCACTCTTCTGTGAGAGCCAGTCTTGTTTTGCCTTTGCTATACAATATGCCCAGCATAAAGGAACAATGCTAAATAAAATAGCTCTCTTATTGAGCTTAGTATACCTGTTCTCTTTGGGCTCAATACTTGTTGTTGATAGAACATTTATAATTTTCTATTCCCTGCCAAATGTTGCTTTGCTTGCAGTGGTACAGTGCTTCCTGAAACAGAAATACAGAGATTTTCTTTCCTTACCTGGATTCATTCTCCTCACTCTCTGTACAAGTTGGTTGTTTGGCTTTGAGGTTTAAACTCAGAAGCTTAAGAGTATAGGTTTATCCTCGTATTTTCTGCAGGGTATTATTTTGCTCAGTGGGTAGTGACTAAGAGCATCCATTCTTTGTTCAATATTAAGCCTCACAATCAGACATGCATATTTGTGTTCTTAAAGATTACAATAAAGTGTGAAAATTTTTAGTAATAAAAAATTCCTAATTTTTAAAAATATACATAATTGGAAGCAGACAATTTTAACCCTATTTTAGATTAATAGTCATTAATCTATTTTGATCACTCCAACAGGAACACTCATATTTATACCCTGAACAATTTGAAGCATCATATATTTTCATTCTAAATCCACTTTCAAATCATATCACTCATGGGGTATATCTTTATCAGATACATTTTTATAGAATGAAGTAAATGAAAAATTGCTGGGGTTTTTTCTTCTTTCACATGAGAGGATAGGGTAACTACTGATGCCTTTTTGGTGGACATGATGTGGTATGTTCAAACAGTTATCCTTGGAATTGAGCTATAATGACTTGGTGGTATCATATGTCTCTAGTGGAGCCTAAACTCAAAACTCTGGGCTTCCCACTGAAAATAGTGCTTGATTCAAAATCATCACATCAAAATCTGTGAATTCCTTCTGAAATTGAGATTTCATTATGCCAAGCAGGATTGAGATTCCATCTTCATAACAGCCACTTCACTGAGCTCAGCAATTGGAAATTAATTTGAAGTCTTCATTTTCATCTGTTTTGTCCACATATTTGTTTTGTGCCTGAACCCCTCATACCATTTAAACTCAATGAACTAAGTTCTCATTGAGGAGGTAGTAGTGTTTTAAAGCTATGGTCTTCCAAATTTTTTTTTTTTTTTAGTATCTCTAAAATGATTTCAAAAAATTATATGCCTCTTGTAAAATTTGCATTAATTTTTAATCATGAATATAATAGTGTTAGAGAACACAATTTAAAGGATAGTATTATCATTGAAATTTTAAATAAAGCTGTTACTCTTTTGACTGTATCCAATGAAACTTAACTCCCATAGTGTCTTGGCTCTCATCAACCACTCAAAAATTACAGGGTCTTTGTATAAAGTTCATCAAATTTTTACATTGTTCTTTTTTCTCCATAAAATCCTATTTCTATTTTCCTTCTTTCAAAAAGGTTCATTCTGGTTTAATATCTTTTTGATGCTTTTACTGCTTTATCATACATCTCCAGAACAAAGCTGCATATAAAAATGGAAAATATTACTTTAAAATTTTTCTCTTAGTTATGAGATTCTGAAGGTAGGTAATTTTGTTTTTAATTAGTTTATCATAATAAATGTGATTTAAATCTAGAAATACTTATATATAATTATTAGGCTGTAATGTGACATTCATTGGAAATTCATATCTTGATAAGTTATTTGTTTTGTTTTTTTAAAAACTGATTTGTGTAGAATGGATCAGAGTACCAATACTATCCTTAGTTTTATTTCTTCCAGATGGTAGTATTTTGAAAACTTATTCACATAATTAAGGACATAGGGATTAGAAAGAATTTAATTGTAATGATGACATTCAACCACTTGAAGACTTCCCAGTTTAATGTCAAAAATCACATAGTAACAATCTATGACTAAAATTATTTTTTATGATTAGACAACAACTTAATTAAATTTCCCCTTCAACTCTGAAAGCACAGAGCACTTCTGAATGAATCTGTTTCCAGTCCATAGGGTCATTCATGTTCTCCATTTCTGGGAACTTCACTGGGATTTTAACGTTTGTTATTCTTTCTCTTAGAGACACTTTGTTTAACACTATAGACACAGAAAGAATTGGGAAAACTGGAAATATTGTTAATTTCAAATAATATTTGTAAATACAATATTTTTTATTAATTGTATTAAAATGTGCTTTATGTTTTATGTGCTTTAAATACTTATCAAAATTTTGGAACTGTCAATTTTACTCATTCAATGGATGCATTTCATTTTCTTAAAAATATATTTTAGTTGTTGATGGACCTTTATTTCATTCACTTATTTATATGTGGTGCTGAGAATTGAACCCAGTGCCTCACACATGTGAGGCAAGCACTTTACCACTGAGCCACAACCCCAGCCCGCACTTCAGTTTTTTTTATTTATTCACTTGTTGAATGGCATTTTTACTTTTCCAGTTTTTGGTAGTTACAAAGCTTAATGTGAATATGTATTCACTTATGATTTTTATAAGCAGATTTCTCTAGGATAAATACCTAGGTTGGGAAGTGCTATGTTTAACTTTATAAGAAGCTATGAAACTGATTTACTTGCATTCATATAAAAAAAACGTAGACCACAAATCTCCACCATGTTGGCTCAGGGAATGATTTCCTTAACAAGGCCCCTAAAGCACAAGAAGCAAAATCAAGAGTCAATAAATGGGATGGAATTAAACTAAAAGACTTCTTCATAGCAAAGGAAACAATAACTTGAAGAGAGAGCTTACAGAATGGGAAAAAAATCTTTACCACATTTACCCCAGAGCATTAATCTCCAGGATATATAAAGAACTCAAAAAACTTAACACCAAAAACAAAACAAAACAAAACAAAACAAAAAACAAATAACCCGGTAAATAAATGGACTAAGGAACTGAACAGACACTTCACAGAAGAAGAAATACAATCAATCAACAAATATGTGAAAGAATGTTCACCATCTCTAGCAAATAGACAAATGCAAATTAAAACTACGCTGAGATTTCGTCTCACTCCAGTTAGAATGACAATTATCAAGAGTACAAGCAACAATAAATGTTGGTGAGGATGTGGGGGAAAAGGTACACTCATACGTTACTGGTGGGACTATAAATTGGTGCAACCACCGTGGAAAGCAATATGGAGATTCCCCAGAAAACCTGGAATGGAATCACCATTTGACCCAGTTATCTCTCTTTTGTTTTTACCCAAAGGACTTAAAATCAGCATACTACAGTGATGCAGCCACATCAATGTTTATAGCAGTTCAATTCACAATAGCTTAGCTATGGAACCAACCTAGGTGCCCTTCAACAGATTAATGGATGAAGAAAATGTGGTACATATATATAATGGAATATTACTCAGCCCTAAAGAAGAATGAAATTATGGCATTTGCCAGTAAATGGATGGAGCTGGAGAAAATCATGCTAAGTGAAATAAACAAATCCCAAAGTACCAAAGGCCAAATGTTTTCTCTGATATGAGGAAGCTAATTCACAATAAGGGGGGGAAGGCTAAGGAAGCATAGAGGTGCCTTTTGTGTGTGTGTGTGGTGCTGGGGATTGAACCCAGGACCTTGTGCATGTGAGGCAAGCACTCTACCAACTGAGCTATATCCCCAGCCCAGGTGCTTTGGATTAGACATAGAGGAGTGAAGGGAGGGGAGCAGATATGAGGGTGGAAAGGACAGTGGAATAAATTGGACATTATTACTCTATCTGCCTATATGATTACACAACTGGTGTGATTCTACATCATGTACAACCAGAAGATGAAAAGTTATACTCCATTTCTGTGTGATATGTCAAAATGCGTTTGCTGTCATGTACAACTAATTAGAACAAATAAAAACAAACAGAATGTATGTAAGTTCCAGTTGTTCCACAGCTTCATCAACACTTAATACTTTCTGGTTGATTTTTGTTTTTACTCTTAGATTATCCATTCCAATTGTTATATAGAGGCATGTTGTTATAGTTTTAATTTTTGTTTCTCTAATGGCTAATGATGAACATTAAAAAAAATCTGCTTGTCTGCCATCAGTGTATCTTCTTTAGTGAATTGTCAGTTCATATACTTTCCCCATTCTTTCCTTGGCTTGTTTGACTTTTATTGTTGAGTTTTGAGTGTTCTATACCTATTCTGGGTATAAGTCCTGTGTTGAATATTGATTTTGAAATATTTTCTCTGAGTCTGTACTTTGTCTTTTTATTCCCTGCATACTGTCTTTCACAGAGCAAACATTTTCAATTTTGAGGAAATCCACTTTAGTAATTTTTTCTTTTATGGAAAATGCTTTTGTGTTGTTTAAGAATTCCTTACCTGACTTGTTGATCTGATAATTTCTCCCAAACCTTTTGTGGTTTTTATTTTATATGATCTGTGTTAATTTTTGCAGAAGGTATGAGATATAGGTCAAGTGGTGTTTTTCTCTTTGAATGTGGGTGTTGGAAAGACTATCCTTTCTTCATTAAATTTCTTTAGTACCTTGTCAAAAGGTGACTATGTTCATGTAAGTCTATTTCTGGACTGTTTATTCTGTTCCATTGATCTATATGTCTGTCCCTTAACCAAATTCATTCTGCCTTGATTATTCTAACTTTATATTCTCTTAATATCTGGTAGGGAAAGTTTTTCCACCTGTGTTCTCTCTCTAAATTTTGCTTTCTGTGTTGTTTTTTTCATACATTTTAGAATAAACATGTCTATGTCTACAAAAATTTCAGCACAGATTTTGGCTGGAATCATATGAAAGCTATAGATCAAAAACGGAGATTTGGCATATTAACCGTATTGAGTCTTTCAAACTGTGAACTCTCTCTATTTATTTAGGCCTTTCCTGCTTCTCTTATCAACAGTTTGTAATTTTTATTATATGAATATTATGCATATTTTGTTAGTGACTAAGAGCCATTGTAGAAGGTACTGCTTTTAAAGTATTGTTTCCTATTGTTCATTGCTTTTAATGATAAACAAAATTTTAAGATGGTTCCCAGGTTACAATCACTTGGTGTATTCAGCCTGTGTGCTCCTTCCTTTGACTGTGGGTGTAAACTGCAGATGTTATGGGATAGTCACTCCTGTAATTATGTAATGTTAGATTTCATGATTAACTTTAACAATGTTAGATTATCCTCAGTAGGGTTAAAGTGAGTCCTTAAATTAAATCTCTCTTCCTAGTTTCCTGAAAGATGTTTAATTTTATCAAGTGCTTTCTCTGCATCTATTGGTATGATCATGTCATTTTCTTTAGTTTGTTACTATAAGGATTGCATGTATTAATTTTTGAGTGTTAAGTTAGTCTTCTATTTCCTGAATAAACCTTACTTGGTTGATTATTTTATGAATGGACACAAGTTTTTTTTTTTTAGTTTATTCTAGATGAATTTTGCTGATTACCTTGAGTCTAAATTTGTATCTTTCAATAAATTTGGGAAATTTTAGCCAGTGATTTAAATACTTTTTCTGTACAAGTCTTATTTTCCTCTCCTTCTTGTATTTTAAACACATTAATGTTAGGCATTTTGATAGCATGTAATGGGTCCCTGAAATTATGTTCAATTTTTCCAATTATATTCTTTTATTCAGGCTGGATAATTTTTATTTATCTGTAAGCTCACTCTTTCTTATTGTTTTCATTCTGCCATGAAGTAGCTTTTTAAGAAATTTTAGTTCTCATATTTTTTAGTTCTTACACTTCTAATAGATTCTTTCTTATATTTTCTATTTCTTAATGAGAACTTCTAACCTTCCATTCATTTCAAATTTCTCAACCTCAAATTCATAGAGCATGGTTATACTAGCTGCTTTAAAAGGTTGTCAAGTAATTTCAACATTTTGATAACTTCAGGTTGGTGTCTATTTATTATTTTTTCATTCTGGGGTTGCAGAGAATGGCTTATTTCTTTATATGTTAATCCAAAATTATATATTAGGCATTTTGAATGCATTGAGATTCTGGGCCCTGTTAGAATTATCTGGAAAATGTTGATTTTGTTTGTGTGCATATTTCCTTTTCCAGTCAGTTGAATTGGATAGATTCAGGTCTCAAGTTCCATTATACCCTCTGTAGACTTTGGTTCCAATACCAGGATTGTGTCTCCCAGAGACCAGTCTGGTACCTGGTCTAGGTGATGCTTTGGAGTTTACTTCCCCAAACCTTTGGTATTCCATTTTAAGTCATTTTCATACCTAGGGAATTAGCCATGGCCTAATCCAGGGCTTTACAGAATCCTGTCCCTATGTTCCATCCTCTTCTCTGTAATCCTCTGGAAACTGATTCTCAGGGACCGTTCAGCCTGAACCTCTGATCAAACAGCTGAAATTTATGCTCTTGGTATTGTCATGTTCACTTCTGGGGAAAACAGGCAACCTTGGCTGCTGTGGCTGCCACTGTGACATGAGTATAGGTTCAGGACTAGGGTGGCCTTCCAGAGGTGGAGCAAGGAAGAAAGCAGTTCAAGGGATCCCCCAACTCTCTTTGAGGAACCCTCCTCCCACTCATTCTACCAAAGAGAGTTTCTCTTGGTCATGCCTGCTCAGCATTTCCATGATTTTGCTACCCTGACTTTACTTGGGGAGATATGGGTGGGAAAACATCAGAAAACTCACCTCTTATTAGTCTTTGAGTTCTGGTTTCCCTTTCCAATCTGTCTGCTGTTCTTTAGATAGGTGCTTTTCTTATTGTGTTCTTGATTTTTAGTTATAAGCAGACGGGGGATGGGGGTTTGAAGTGCAACATTTCTTACTCCATCTTAACTGGAACTGAAAGCTTCAAATCTCACTTTTCTTTCTTCTTCTTTTTTTAATGTTCCATTGTGTATATATACCACATTTTATTTATCCATTCATCTGTTGAGGGGCATCTAGGTTGGTTCCATAGTTTAGCTCTTGTGAATTGAGCTGCTATAAACATTGATGTGGCTGCGTCACTGTAGTATATTGTTTTGTTTGTTTGTTTTTTAAATTTTTTATTATTCTAATTTGTTATACACATTTGCAGAGTACATTTTATTTCATATTACATATAAAAAGCACAATTTTTCAAGTTGCTGGTTTTATATAAAGTATTTTTACAACAATTGTGTCTTCATTCATGTATTTAGGGTAATCATGGATAACTCAGTCTGCCATTATTCCTAACCCCTTGTGCCCTCCCCCTCCCCCTCTTTGTTTTATTTAAAGTTCTTTCATTCCTCTCATCCCCACTCCCTTGCCTTTATAAGTTAGTATCTTCATATCAAAGAGATCATTCGACCTTTGGTTTTTGGGGATTGGCTAACTTCACTTAGCATTATTTTCTCCAGCTCCATCCATTTACCTGCAAATGCCATGATTTTATTCTCTTTTAGTGCCGAATAGTTTTCCATTGTATATATATACCAAAGTTTCCCTATCTATTCATCTGCTGATGGGCATTGGGGTTGGTTCCACAATCTAGCTATTGTGAATTGTGCTGTTATAAACATTGATGTGGCTGTGTCCCTGTAGTAAGATGTTTTTAAGTCCTTTGGGAATAGGCCCAGGAGTGAGATATCTGGGTCAAATGGTGGTTCCATTCCCAGTTTTCCTAGGAATCTCCATACTACTTTCCAGATTGGCTGCACCAATTTGCAGTTCCACCAGCAATGTAAGAGTGTGCCTTTTCCCCCACATCCTCGCCATCATTTATTGTTTGTTTTTTTGACAGCTGCCATTCTGACTAGAGTAAGATGAAATCTTGGAGTTGTTTTGATTTGCATTTCTCTAATCGCTAGAGATGTTGAACATTTTTTCATATATTTGTTGATTGTTTGTATATCATCTTCTGAGAAGTGTCTGTTTAGTTCCTTGGCCCATTTATTGATTGGTTTTTTTTTTTTTTTTTTTTTTTTTTTTTTTTGTGCCTGTGGTAAAGATTTGCTCCCATTCTGTAGGTCCTCTGTTCACCTCACTGATTGTTTCTTTTGCTGAGAAGAAGCTTTTTAGTTTGAATCCATCCCATTTATTGATTCTTGGTTTTAGTTCTTGTGCTATAGGGGTCTTATTGAGGAAGTTGGAGCCTAAACCAACATAGTGGAGATTTGGGCCTACTTTTTCTTCTATTAGGTGCAAGGTCTCTGGTTTAATTCCTAGGTCTTTCTGATTTAAAGAGGTACACCTGGGTAAATGAGAAAAGGCACCCTTTTCTTTCAGTGTTTATCTACATTCTTTTAACTTTGTTCTTCAGGCGTTTTCCCCAGGAAACGCTTTCCCCTCGGAAACATTTGGGGAGGAGAAGGCAAGATAGTTAAGTGGAAGGTAGGTTGCATTGTCTGTATACTGGAACTACAGAGGGTTTACAGCCCGGGATTATGTTCAGGGGCAGGTTGGGGACAAAGAAGAGGCATGCCTTTCTTTTTGTTAGTTGAAAACAGGGGTACTGTGAAAGGGGAGACAGGAAAGGAAAATACTGGATGACTTTACCCTGCCTATGACCTCAAGTAAGCAATTATAAAAAAGAAGGAATTTTTAAAATATGAAAATTGATTCCCTTAAACTTATTTCTGCCTGGGAAGACCCTTGAGAAGCCTTGCTTGTTGGAAAAATATTCCACAATTAGAAGCTGGCTATCGTGGGATCAAAAAGACGTGAATATTTATCCTGTTTTCAGTTCTTCAGTGATGATCTATATGAGAAAACAGGTATATATAAGATGAACATGTACAAATTATTATATGAATATAAGTGATACATATCAAGAACAGAAAAGGGCCGAGTAATTGGGAAGATGGGATAGCTAAATCTGGGGGGTTGGCGAGAGCTGCGGAAATGGTAGTTTGATCAGAGATTTGTAAAAGGGAAAAATCAATCAACTTTAAGTTAAACTCTGTGAATATCAATAAGATTGCTACAGAATTTAAAAAAAATCAGAAAACTTACTGGCCAGCATTTCCAATCCAAATAATAGTATTTTAATAGTAGTGTTTGGTAATAATTGAGTCATAATAATAGTATATACCACTTGCTACATGTTTATTACATACTCAGTGCTATGTTAAGTACTTTAGATGCATAATCGTATTTACTTCTCACAGCTGCACGGTAAGAATTATAGTTATTCAGCCTTTTGTGGACTGCATGTTTGTGTTACCCCTGAATTCGTATATCGAAGTTGTAACCCTCATTGGTATGGTATTAGGGGCTGGGAAATATGAGGTCATGAGGATGGAGCTCCCAGGGAGGGATAAGTGCCCTTACAAGAAGAGAAAAGCAACTAAAACTCTCCTGCCTGCTCTTTTCTCCTCCCCTCTCACCCCATGCACCAAAGAAGGCTATGTGAGGGACATAACCAGAAAATGGACCCTCCACTAAGACCCCCACCATGCTGGCACACTCACCTCAGACTTCTAACCTTTACAACAGTGAGAAAGAAATATTTGTTGGTTAAACCACCTGGTCTGTGGTATGCTGTTATAGCTGCCAGAACTGACTGAGACATTTGTAGATGAGAGAATTGACTCAGGAAGATTCAATAATTTGCTCAAGATTGTAGAAGCAGGACTTGACAAGGATGTGATTTGAATCTATTTTAATCTGGGCCTGTTAGAGTTCAAAGATCTGGGGCCTCACTTTTATAAAACAGAGTGCACACCTTTTAAAAGGAAAAAAAGGGAATTTCTGTATACATTTAACTCAATAACTTTCAAAATTAACACAAAATGATGGTTCTGTCTACAAAGACTATTTAAGAATCATTCATCCCTATCAGCTTCTCTCTTTTTTCTTCATGGAAATTTCCCTTTTCATGATTGGCAGTTTGAACAAATCTCAACACAGAAGGTTTAGAACTGTTGAAATCAACCTGACTGGAAGAAATTCAGAGGTTTTGTTCTCAATCCTCTTGGACAAGATGCCAGAAATATAAGCTTAATCTAGGGAGATATTTGCCCTGAAAATAAGTCTTTCTGCTGACAGAATTCTAACTGAAGAAACCATGTAATTTTCAGATCTGCCCAGGACAGAATAGTAATGATAAAAATAAAAGAACCTCAAAATATTTATATTTCATGAAATGCGGGAAGCCTTCCGTGAAATACATGAGGATCTTCTCTCAGCATGGTAGCTAGGGAGAGTTAGGTCTGGCATTAGGAACTTTCCGTGGCTCTCCCTTGCAATAGATTGCCCAATGCATGTGACCTTTCCTTCTGCTCTGCTAGGAAGGTTCCTCATAGTAGCTCCGGAGATGGGCGTGGCCTGTTAGGAACTGAACAGCCCACCTTTAACTTTTTTTGGAGAAGAACATTCTATAGAATCTCTTTGATGTTTCCCTATATAAATAAAGCAGACACGGGCCCCATTTTGTCTAGAAGCTCGATCCCTCCATCTGCTTGCCCTTCCTGCCCCCGCTTTTGAAACTACTTTCTGTGTTCTGTGGGTTTTTTTTTCCCCCTGTTTTATTTCCCTTAGCGTTTCTTTCTCAGCCAGCTCATTCCACGGAGGGGAGCCCCATTCTCACGGCCCAGTGGGACGTGGGTGGGAACTGGGCCTGAACAGGGACCCTCATCCTGTGCAATTGAAAGGTAACTAGTGAGTGTTATGCCTTCTCTTGCAGGAAAAGTGCACTTGTGGATTAGCAATGAAGTCTCTTATTTTGGAAGTCAAATACAGATGCAGTCATGAATGTTCTGACTTTTTATTTATATCTGTTTTTCATAGCACATTTATGCTTTTTTTCCTTCTTCTTTTTTTTTTTTTTTTTTTTTTGTGAAGCAAAGCAATGCAAGTTGATTGGAGACTTGATACCAAGAAAAACACAAGGCCACACAATTCCTAGCAAGAATGCACATCTGTCCTTTAGAACACTGTTCTACCACACCAATTCATATGGAAACCACAGAATGCCTTAGATGAAAAGTTGACCACTCAAAAGTGTTGGGGAGCATTTGACAAGTTACTTTTGCTTACCAAATAGCATAGAGACGGGGTGAAAGAATTAATGTTTTCTGAAATTGCCTAACATTTAGCAAATGGTCCCATGGGATTGAGCTTTTTACTCCATGGATTTTATAAAATTATTCTTTTGGGTTGTTAAGCTGTTTCCAATTTATTCCATTTGACATTTTAGAAGACTCCCTGCTAAGTATAACTTTTGAATAGAGGAATTTTTACAGATTTTAAAGGATATAATCTGATGACTGGAAAGCATCTTGCTTAACTATGAAACTCAACAGTGAGAGGATTAACATTTGGATATTATAATAAAACAAATAATATATTGTTGTTCTGATGGAAACCGAACTATTTCACATAATTTAATAGCCTTATTTATATGAACAAATTCCAGTATTATAAAGATCTAAGAAAAGGAGATTTATTTTTACATTCTTTACTTTCTTGGAACTCAGTTTAAAGAAATGTATTCACTCTGTCAAAATTATAACAAATTTAGTTATAGATCTAATTGGATTTTATTTGTGATTCATGAATTGGGGAAGCCTCAATTCTATAAAATAGAATGGGAGGTCTCACTAGGCAAAGCAGAACAGTGTGTTTTGTAAGGTGGGAACAAGGAAACAACACTAGGGGAAAAACGATGTAGCTCAGGTTACCTTTTTTTTTTATGTAAGGGTTAGAGTAGAGGAGACTTCCCTAAGGACCCTGATTCAAGTAGACTAGACTCTCCAGTTTTCAGGAAAAGCTTGTCTGTTTTGAAATTTATCTGCTGCTTCAAAGTTTCAGTTTGATTATATGGCATTCAGCATGAGTTTTAAGTTTTAACCTATTCTATTATTATTATTGTTATTATTATTATTTGATTTGTAGCCTATTGCAGGAGCTCAATACAGAACAGTGGCCTCCTATAATTTTTATTTAACTATTTCCTCTTTTTGGCCACACTCTTGAGAGCATGTCCAAAACTTAGGGCATCAGCACTACTCTCAGTTTAGGTTTCTAAAACATTATTCATAGGTCACAGTATTCTCAAAATCATGAATGTCTTTAATTTTTGTCATTCCAGCCAAAAAGAGACTATTTTTTCCATTTGATGTATGACTGATTACAAACATTTAAAACTTTTGAGAGGACATGGCATACCAGAGAAATGATAATTATGACTGTCAGGAGGATAATACCAAGAGTTTGGAGTATGCTCCTTAGCCAGGGTCCTCATGAACCAAGCCAACTTGCACAGATCAAAGAGTAACCAGATGAAGAGGTTATCCATTTTTACCAAAGAAACTACTTGCTAATTTTTGCAACTGTCTCTATAATACTCACTATATTTATATGTTATAAGCAATATCAGTAGTTGTACATGTACTCCTCCATGTGCAATAAGTATGCAGCAATTCAGTTATCTAGTATGACTGGGATAAATTAAACAGGGAGCAACAACAGTGGGTCTAGAAGTCTAAACCATATAAAAAGGACCACTGGTAAAATAGGACTAGTTGCATTAGGGGTATTGCTAAAATTAGTAACCAGGTAGACCAAAGGTTAGGTTATATAAAGATTTGAGTTTGACATGGTAGATCCAACAATCTATTCAATTACCCACAGAAGTTTCTGATTGTAACATTCTAATTATAACATTGTTCCATCAAGTAAAATCAGTAAGCAGAAGCAAGGAAAAATCAAGAGGAATAAGAATCTTATTATGAGGGGAAGTCTTATGCTGGTCTACTAGAAAAAACTGTCCACAACCTGAAGTCATCAACTTCTCATGTAGGTTTGCAGTTTGAACATCTCTGGTTATGCTTTGAGAAAGTATAAACATATCTGGCATATCCTCTGTGCAATCTACACGTCGGGCATGAGGGCTCCATCTGCCCCCTGCCAAAAAAAATGTTTTCTTTTTTTACATCAAGTTATCTAGATGCAGCTAATAAGGCTCCAGGAACAGAGGAGTTCTTAGTGATTCCATAAAAAAAAAAAAAAATTGGATTGAAGGAACCTAAAAGAGTTCAGGATCCAGCTTGGTTTATAGGTACATAATAAAACTAAAAAAATTATTAATAGGGCTACAGGCTAATAATAAGTATACTGTACATTTATTAATAATTTTTTTAGTTTTAGGGCTACAGGCTAATAATAAGTAGACTGTACATTTTTTTCTGTAACAAGTTTTCTCTCCTCAGTCACCCCCATTTCTACCAAAAGTAATCTGAGTAAGAGTAATTTGTTTGCAAAAAACATTAGTTTCATTTAATTTGGCTTGATTTATTTGTGTAAGTTCAACAGGAATAGTTGTTGACTTTTTTAAAAAGTTTGCTTTGCTGTAACTTTTGGTAAGGAATCTCAGATTAGACTTTTAAAAGGCTCTTAAGGCCAGGAAGCCAAACCAAGATGAACTTAAACTTCACCTGCTGCACCTAGAGATTTATTCTATGTATATTCTCAAATATGGCATACCACTCAAGACCTTGGTAATATAACCAATATTTCCAATTACCTGTAATAAATAGAGGATGTTCTTATTTAATGTATATGAATAACTATATTACCAGAGAAAAAAGAATATTCATGAATCATTTCTGAATTCTGGAGGATAAGCTAGGAAGAAAAAAAATAAATGTTTTATTTTTGTTCACAAAAGAGTGCTTTATAAAATTGCTAAGCTATAGTTTAAGAGAAAAGAGTTGTCTTAAGTCTGGGAAAAAAAAAAACATTAAAAGAACCCCCACAATTTCAAAAAATTTTTAAAAAGCCATAGTAACTCATAATTCTTCATGAGTTTATTCAGTCTCATTTAATTAATTCTTGTTCTGCTCGGTCTTGGTTAGCAGTTTCATGACTCCATTACTTCCTTCATTAGATTTCTGGAAGTTTTTACCCAATGTAATACTATGATTTCAAAATTATCATGAACATGTACTTGTGAGAGTCCTTTCCTTGAATCTTCTTGAAGGCACACACTTTAGTATTATAGTTGATTGCAAAGAAAACAAAAAACCAACAAACTCAAAAAGCATCAGAATAAAGCAATTCACTATGGATAACGAAACCTAAATTGGCCATGGTTAATGATCTGATATGAGTTCATTATGATGATGGTGCAAATAATAAGGAAATTTAGTCATTTCTATGACATTGTAGCATAATAATTAGAATTATGACTAAACAGATTTTAGGGGATCATATAATTTTTAGAATATTCATACATATAAGTGTAACTTCAGGGTTTAGCATTTCTTATAATTTGACAGTGTTTTTCATACAATTTAACCTACTGAAAAAGATATTTTGAGGGGGGCTGGGAATTGAACCAAGGGCCTTGTGCATGCTAAGCATCTGTTCTACCACTGAACTCCAGCTCCAATCCCTGCCTAATTAATTTTACAGTGAGGCACACATCTTTCAAAACCCTGCAACTCCTAACAGAAAAATCTCAAAGTTAATTTGAGATAGAAAAGATGTAATTTAAAATTTGATTTTGAGAAGTTTGTCAAAAATTTTTCAAAATGTTTAAAACACTTGAGCAAAGACAATCTTGTTAAAAGGCAAATATAGAAGTTACATAGTTGTAAACAAACTCTTAACTCCTTTAACATTTAAAAGACTCAGTTTTCTTTTTTTATTTGTTCTTTTTAGATATACATAAAAGTAGATTATATTTTGATGTATTATACATATGCACAGTATATATTACTCTAATTGGGATCCCAGTCTTGTGGTTGTACATGATGTGGAGAGTCACTGTGGCATATTCATATATGTGCATAGGAAAGTTGTGATTCATTTCACTGTCTTTCCTATTCCTATTCAGTTTTCTTAAGTGAGACTAGTGGAAAACAAGAAGCAGCACAAGAATTATCTTGGTAAAACACGAAATCTTTGTTCTTTAGTTCAATTACTTATAAGAAAACAAACAATCAAAAATCCCTCACATTCTCACACCAATACTCCAAGAAAATTTCCATTTTATCAGAGAAGACCAAATTCGTACTTTATATCTATGTACTATTAATAATAAAGCTCATTTTTAACTAAAACTTCATAAACCAGTCCATCTAATCTCAGCCAACTTGGATAATGCAAGATATAATTTCCACAAAAGTTTTTAAAATTAACTAATTAATTAATTAATTTTGATTAGGTATATATGACAGCAGAATGTATTTTTATTCATTGTACACAATTGCAGCACAACTTTTTGTTTCTTTGGTTGTACATGATGTAGTGTCACACCATATGTGCAGTCATATATGTACCTAGGGTAATGATGTCCATCTCATTCCACCGTTTTTCCTGCGCCCATACCCTCTCCCTTCTCCTCCCTCCCCTTTGCCTAATCAAAGTTCCTCCATTTTTACAATTTCCACAAAACTTCGATAAACCTTTTTAAAAAATATCCATAAGCTTTTTATTAACTTTTTGAACAAAACATTCTCTTTATATACAACTATAGTGTGCCAATGAAAAATATGGGAAAAAAAAAACTAAAAAACAACATACCAAACTACATTCATCAATTAATGTTTCAGTACTTAAAGTTAGAAATGACTCAGACATTTGATGAATATCTGTTACTTAATTTAACGTAACTTTAAGATTATAAGCTACCAAAACAAGAATTTTGAAATGGAAAAGTTCATTTACAAACATTTATCTCACATTTACCTAATTTACTTGTTTTTAACAATTTTGTTTAAATTGCTTATAGAAAACAAGGAAGTATCAAAAATATTATAGAAGCAAAGAAACCGAAAATTTATACATGATTTTTCTCTCTCCTTTTACTTCTATGACTAACATGAATCAAACAATTTATTTTCATTGTTCATTCTACTCATAGGTCAGATATGTAGTTTTATGACAAACTTCTGGGAGATAATAAACTTGTTTGAGTAAATCTATGTTTGAAAATTATATATATATATGTATGTATCCGAATATATAATATATGTACACTAGCATTATAATTAATTCCAAAAGTGCTGGAAACATTCATTTTCATTTTGCCAATCATTTTTAAACTAGCTTTGTTTACCAAACATCATCTGAGATCATATAAACCAAAATATCTTTGAGTTTCTATTTTTCTGAAAGAATGCTTGATTTATTTAAGCACCTATTTTTTTTTTCTTTAAGTCTATTAAATTGAATTCTCTTTAAATTTTGACATCATCTGGGGTAGAAAAATTCTCTTTCACTCTCAACACACACACACACAACACACACACACACACACACACACACACACACACACACACACCAAAGAGACAAGCAGAATTTATATCTTTCATTAAGATTTTTCATTTTGCCAGTTTCCAATCAGCTTCTCTCTCCCTTTCAGACTATGGATCTTTCAATTATCTGTTCCCTAAGCAGTTGTTATCCAGGCAACCCTAAATTTGTATTTCCAAAGGTATGGGGTATGCCATTAAGGTGGAAAATTTTATCTCAAAGATACGGAGAAAGAACACTTTCATTTTTTTTAACCTTGCTAAGAGCTTAGGTTATGTTGCTTATTATCAGAGATCAATTTCATAGGGGCTACGGACTAAATTTTAGGTCCATGGAAAAAGTTCATATGGGTGTATAAAGCACCCATTTCTGCTAAAACTGGCATTTTCTCTAATGTGATCTAGAGGTATCTCTGGAGAGTGGTTGTAACCCTAGCTTTGCCTCAATGTGCCTTTCTAGATAGCCATTCTCTAGGACACACTGACCAGAACGAGAGTTTAGTTTGTCAGTCAGAAAAGACAGAGGAGGATTCACAATGAAGCTGATGCTGAGGCAACAGGAAATTGCAGTAATGTGCTATAGGATTCTACAAGAAAGTGCACTGGTGAGCCTAGGAGAAAATTCAAGAACCTGTTCAAAACAACTGGATGAATTACAGAAAGATGTACTTTATAGACCCGTTTTAGTTAGATGTGTGCTTTTTAATTTGGCTTCTGCTTCTTAGTTGGATTACCGAATTCAGGGTGGAGTAGATAGGGCAGACCAAGTATTTTTTGGCCTGAACTCAGCATGGAAAACTATAAAAGAAGCAAACCTGCTTGATTTGGGTTCCTATAAAAATAAATTATTTATCTAGCTTTATCATCTTCAGGGTGGGATGGTAACTAAATAAAAAGATTGCCAAATTCCATTTTTTCTTGTCAGTTAGTTGCTTAAGTTTTTCATTTGTCTTTTGAAGAGCCCAAACTTTTTGAAAATTTTTTTAGAATCTTCTGCACATCAATCATAATGGACATGCCTAGATGATCCTAATTTGGGAATCCTTATTTTCAAAAGTCTTCTTAGGTGAACAGTCCTATTATTCTGGAATGTTCCACACAATGGCCATGATTACCAATTCAAATTGTGCTTTTGCTTCTTTTTTAAGTATTTGCAGTTTCTGTCCTAACATTTATACATATAAAAGGCAGGCATAGCTGAAGGTACAGTCCTCAGTTCTTTAGAAATTAAGGATCCTATTATATTGAATCTTGGGTCTCTCAGAGCCTAAATTAAAACCTGAGGGAAGTGTTACAAGGTGGGGTCATGCAATGCTTTCACTGTGCACTTCATTGCACAGAAGTTTTCTTGAGTCTGGCCTTGGTGGCAGATCACTTTAATAGCTCATAAGTGACTGCACCATTTCCACCAACCAAGTTGTAGCTTTGGCATAGAGATCCCCTTAACAAACTTAGTCAATGATTTTCCCCTACATAAGTGTACAAGAAAAATAAGTGAAGAGGATAGAACACAGACTCTCTGTGATTTTCCAGAAGCCAGGGTTCACACCCTTACAGTAATTATCATTTACTGCCGGTTTCTGTGTGACCCAGTCAGACATCTGATTCTCTCTACAGGCTTCAATTTTGTCTCTGTCACAACTTCCTTTCTTGCCAGTGACTTGTCAGCCACTATAAACCCCAAAATGTCATGTGCTCAAACTAACCCTCAGTGCCCACCCCAAGGTCCTGTGCTTTCTCACAAAACAAACTCTAGATTTGAAAAGGAGAAAGTCTGGAGTACTCAATGCAAAAACGCGCAGGGTTAGACCCAAGAGGAACTCATAACCCTCAGCAGTCACGAAGGAATACAAGGGACCTCAAAAGGGATCAGCAGCACCACTTTTGCATTCCTCAAGGGGCCCGAGGGATTGTTAATTGGGTCCCTTTCTTGGTTACCAGAACTGTCAAAAGATAGAATTATGGTAAATTTAGTTGTGGGTCTGATTAACTTTTATTTGTAATTCATGTATCAGGGAAGTCTCTGTTCTACAAAATAGAATGAGTTCCCACTGGGCAACAGCAGACAATGGGTTTTGTAAGGTGGAAACAAGGAAAGTAGAATAAACAAACAATAATAAAAAAAAAAAAAACCTGCTTAACATCAGGTTATTTTGTTGTACATTTTTTTTTTTTTTGCTTTAATGCAAAGAGGACTTCCTTACTACCCTGACTCATGCATAATAGAATCACTTGTTTTTTAAGAGAAACTGGTCTTTTTGAGGATCTATATGGTTCTTTCAAATCTCAATTTGATTATGTGGCATTTAGCATGAGTGACTCCATATTGATTTTTGGCTGAGTCCACAACAATAGACTCCCATAGTTTCTGTTTAACAACTCAAATTCAGCAGACAGTAATGAAGTACCAACAATATGTTATCACTACACATGGCACATTTGCATGCAGTGACTACTGTGTGTTGAGCATTGTTTCAGGTACTGGAGATCAGGAATGAACATGACAGATAATGTCCATCCCAAAGGGCACACATATTGGAGAATTTTATTTTATTTTATTTTATTTTTTGGAGACAAGAAAAGGTAGAAGAAATCAGGGCTACCAGGTATTTGGATGGGAAGAGGGAAAGGTGGTGGTCATACCACTTGCTGAAGTAGAGGCCATGGGGAAAAGAATAGTTTGGGAGGAAGAAGCATTTGGACACATGAATTTCCTCGCTCTATCAGTTGGGCACAGGAGCCTAGAATTTAGGAGGAAGGTTTGAACTGAAGAGAGGAGAGCTTGGGAGTCATTGGTGTCTTATGTTGTGCTGATAGGAATGGATTAGGGCTGAGAAAGGTGCAAAGCAAGAAGACAAGAAGAGAGAGGATAAAACCTGAGAGCATCTAAAGGCAGATCGCAAAAGCAATTCTGAGGACGTCTGTCCCTCTGAGACCCACAGGAGGTATGGGTAAGGGGTCAGTAATGTCACCTTTCAACTACAACACAAACCAAGGAATACTTAATCTTCTACTTTCATACTTCTCCTTCATTCACACGTTTTTCCCCAGGGCTATTAATTGTAACACAAGAAGCCCCCCTTGCAGATTCAGGGGCTTCAGAAAGGAATCAGAGATCAGAGAAATAATTGATTTGTTGTGTTTATAGGGAGATAGAAAATGCACACAAATAAATATTGGTTTAAAAATTTGATATTTTGGAGGTTGGCAAGATGGTGGAGTTGAGGTAGGTGGCAAATCTCAACTGCTCCATGGTTTGGAATGGAAGCAGTGAGAGAGAACAACTCATCCAAAAAGTGTGTGACAGAGAGAATCCACTGAGACACAGTACTGGACACTTGATGACTTAGACTCAGAAATTCTGTTACTGGAACAAATAATAGGAAAGAATGTGTTAACCCCAGGCCAGCACCAACAGTACCAGGGAAGGTCTGGGGAGGAGTAACAAAGGGTGAAAGAGAGAGAAGCTCACTTTGGAAACATCAGTAAAAGAGAAAGTCAGAAACATTAAGCGGGGCAGGAGCTGCCAAGCTTCTTGGTAAACTAGAAATGCACAGCTTCTCTCAATTTGCTGATGGAAAACTGGTAGGCACATTTTATGGAGATGAGGCCTATGCCTCCAGGGCTGGAAGGAGTTGGATCTCTACAGCTACATCCCACCTAGAGATATCAGCAAATACTATCATAAATAGCACCTTTGAAACAGGTCATCTGGGTAACCTGTGTAGGGGTATTGTTGAGAACTGAAGGCTTCTGAATCCCCCCAAACCCCACCACTAACACCAGGAGCAGTGTAGAGTGTTACGAGGATGACACTCCCAGGGAGTGCAGTGTCTAGGGATTGGTCTATGTGTCAGCCACCAGCTGCAGCAGTGTGTACCCCACCTGTTGACAGCCTCTGGTCACGTCTTAGAAGTGCTGCCACACATGCACATGTCCTGGCAGCTGGTACCACACATGCCTCACTTGCTGGCTGCTGCTTTGTGAGCCCCAGAAGAAGGTCACTATGTCATATGCTCTAGCCACAGGGTACCAACCATGGGCTGCCAACCTGTGCCTCAGCAGCTGGTTCTGCACCTCTGCTGGGGGCTGCCCTATGCCTCTCCCACTAGGCCACTGCATCTCTGCCATGGGCTGTATCTCCCTGTGCACCCAGAAGCCCACAAGGGCAAGCTCACACCATTGTGTTAGGCATAAGAAAGATTTCTATAGATGGGCATACAAAGTTGAAGTCCCAATAAGGGAAAATCTTGGCCACAAGGCCACAGAGAATCTTCTGACCCTCCACAGAACTATTTGGTGCCTGGACAAACCCAGAAATGGGGAGAGCCTCCTAGGGGTTTGTGCCAGAGTTATGTGGAATCAAGTATGTATGAATAGATGGCAAAATCTAAATTCTGTGAAGTGCTGTAGTGTTTTTTCTTCCTTCCTTCTTTTTTTTTTTTTTTTTTTTTAAGAACTGGGATTGAACCTGGGGGCACTCTACCATTAGGCTACATCTCCAGCTCTTTTCATTTTTAAACTTGGAGACAAGGTCTCACTAGGTTTCCCAGGCTGGCTTCAAACTTGTGATCCACTTGCCTCAGCTTCCTGAGTAGCTGCGATTACAGGTGTGCATCACCACACCTGGCCAGTTCTGCACAGTGTTTGAAGAAGAAAGTTGAACTACACCAGCTTCCCAACACTGTAGGGAGATGGCTGGTTGGGGGTACTATCTCCATGCCCAGAGAAACCTAGAGGACATGCTGAGGACTGTGGGCATTTACTATGCCTCCCCAAACCTGATGGAATCCAAATACAGAAGACTCAATAAAAGGGTCTTTCCATTTCAAATAGTTCAGCAAGGGAAAATTTAAGACTCTTTAATGTTAGCTGTCGACTTCACTAGAATTGTCTTCTGTGTTAATTCGATAGGTTTCCTCTTATTATTTGATATTGCGTACTTTAATTCAATTTTATGTATTTCTTTTAAGGTTTTAATGTGTTAATTGGATTTATTCTTTCTAACTTTTCTTGCCCATTTTTGTACTCACTTCTCTTTTGTCTCTCTTTCTCTTCTTGCATTATCTGCTTCTGTCTTCACCCCCTTTTTGGTTTTGTTTTTGCTTTTTTCCTTACTTGTCCAGTATAGTTTATTAGCATTTTTACTTTCTTTAATACCTATTTGTTTCAGCCTATTCTAGAACATTATTTCCCTTTTCCACTTTTGAATTAGTGGAGTTTTGTAACATTCTTTATGGTTTATTACTACATGGTTTTCTCTGAAGTGGTTGGAGTTATTGGTGATGATTATTTATTTCCTCCCAAAGTGGTGCGAAAGATTGATCATATCACTATAGATCATGCTCAGTGCGTATTTAGACATTGAGATACACCCCCAATCTGCAGCAGATAGTTAAGAGAAAACAGCTCACTGCAAAATCCTTCATAGCAGTGGTGGAGATATCCATCAAAACAGAAGAACAGATTTTAACATAGAATCACAGACAACATGAGAAAACAAGGCAATAAGATGCCTTCAAAAGTTCAAAACTCCCAACAACTAAATTCAGAGGTATTAAAGCAGAAGAAATGCTAGACAAAGAATAAAAAAAAATTACTTTTTAAAATGATCAATGCACATGTGCAAATATATAACAGTGAATCCCACCATTATGTACAATTATAAAGAGCCAATAAAATATGGAAAAAATAAAATAAAATGACCAATGCATAAAAAAGATCTAAGGAATGAACTAATGGAGAAAATACAGGATAATAAAAACATTTCAATAAAGAGATAGAGATTCTGAAGAAGACCAATCAGAAATATTTTTTATCTGTTTTTTTTTTTACATTTTTTTTATTCTAAGATGTTATAAATGACAGCAGAATGCATTACATTTCATATTACACATACAGAGCACTTTTTTACAAATCTCTGGTTGTATGCAAAGTATATTCACACCATTTGTGACTTCATATATGCACTTAGGGTAATGATATCCATCTCATTCTACCATCTTTTTTTTTTCCTTCACCCTTTTGCCCCCTCCCTCCCTCCCCATTGGCCATTCTAGTAGAATGCATTACGGTTCATAATACACATATAGAGCCTCTTTTCACATAACACTGTTTGTATACAAAGTATATTCATACTAGTCAAGTCTTCAATCATGCATTTGGGATAACGATATCCATCTTATTATACCTCCCCCCTTTTTTTTCACCACCCCATACCCCCCTATCTCCCTCCCTTCTCCTCCCTCCCCTTTGACCACTCTAGTGCTCCTCTAATCTTCCTAAGTACCCCGACACCCAACACCACTGTGACTCTGACTCCTTATATCAGAGAAAACATTTGGTACTTGGATTTTTGAGACTGACTAACTTCACTTAGCATTACGTCCTCCAACTTCATCCATTTGCCTGCAAATGCCGTTATTTTCTTTTCTTTTATTGCTGAATAAAATTCCATTGTACGTATATACCACATTTTCTTAATCCACTCATCTACTGAGGGACATCTAGGTTGGTTCCACAACCTAGCTATTGTGAATTGTGCTGCTATAAACATTGAGGTAGCTGTGTCACTGTAATATGCTGTTTTTAAGTCCTTGGGAATAGACCCAGGAGTGGGATGGCTGGATCATAGGGTGGTTCCATTCCCAGTTTTCCAAGAAATCTCCATACTGCTTTCCATAATGGTTGCACCATTTTGCAGTCCCACCAGAAATGCATGAGCGTGCCTTTTTCCCCACATCCTCTCCAACATTTATTGTTGTTTGTGTTCTTAATAGCTGCCACTCTGACTGGTGTGAAATGATATCTTAGGGTAATTTTGATTTGCATCTCTCTAATTGCCAGTGATGTTGAGCATTTTTTCATGTATTTGTTGATTGATTGTTTATCTTCTTCTGAGAAGTGTCGGTTAATTTCTTTGGCCCATTTATTTATTGGGATATTTGTTTTTTTTGGTGTTGAGTTTTTTGAGTTCTTTATACATTCTAGAAATTAGTGCTCTGTCTGATGTGCATGTATTAAATATTTGTTCCCAGTTAGTTGGCTCTCTATTCACCTCACTGATTGTTTCTTTTGCTGAAAAGAAGCTTTTTAGTTTGAATCTATCCCATTCATTAATTCTTGATACTAATTCTTGTGCTACAGGATTCTTATTAAGGAACTTGGGGTCTAATCCGACACGTTGGAAATTGGAGCTTACTTTTTCTTCTATTAGGCGTATTGTGTCTGGTCTAATTCCTAGGTCCTTGATCCACTTTGAATTGAATTTTGTGTATGGTGAGAGATAAGGGTTTAATTTCATTTTGTTGCATATGGATTTCCAGCTTTCCCAGCACCATTTGTTGAAGAGGCTGTCCTTTCTCCACTGTACATTTTTGGCGCCTTTTTCCAATATAAGATAGCTGAAATTATATGTATTAGTCTCTGTGTCCTCAATTCTGTACCATTGGTCTACCCGTCTGTTTTGGTGCCAATACCATGCTGCTTTTGTTACTATTGCTCTATAGTATAATTTAAAATCTGGTATGGTGATGCCACCTGCTTCACTTTTCTTACTAAGGATTGCTTTAGCTATTCTGGGTCTCTTATTTTTCCAAATGAATTTCATGACTGCTTTATCTATTTCTTCAAGGAATGTCATTGGGATTTTGGTTGGAATTGCATTAAATCTGTATAATGCTTTTGGTAGTATGGACATTTTGACAATATTTATTCTGCCTATCCAGGAACAAGGAAGGTCTTTCCATCTTCTGAGGTCTTCTATAATTTCTTTCTTTAGTGTTCTATAATTTTCTTTAAAGAGGTCTTTCACTTCTTTCATTATACTGATTCCTAGTTTTTTTTTTTTTTTTTTTGATGCTATTGTAAATGGGGTAGTTTTCATCATTTCCCTTTCAGAGGGTTTGTCACTGATGTACAAAAATGCCTTTGACTTATGGGTATTGATTTTGTATCCTGCCACTTTGCTGAATTCATTTACTAGTTGTAAAAGTTTTCTGGTAGAGTTTTTTTGGGTCTTCTAGGTATAGCATCATGTCATCAGCAAATAGTGCTAATTTGAGCTCTTCCTTTCCTATATGGATCCCTTTAATTTCTTTCGTCTGTCTAATTGCTCTGGCCAGAGTTTCAAGTACTATGTTAAATAACAGCGGTGAAAGGGGGCACCCCTGTCTTGTTCCAGTTTTTAGAGGGAATGCTTTCAATTTTTCTCCATTTAAGATAATGCTAGCCTGGGGTTTTGCATAAATAGCTTTTATGATGTTGAGATATGTTCCTGTTATTCCTAGTTTTTCTAGTGTTTTGAACATAAAGGGGTGTTGTATTTTGTTGGATGCTTTCTCTGCATCTATTGAGATGATCATATGGTTTTTATCTTTGAGTCTATTGATGTGATGTATTATGTTAATTGATTTCTGTATGTTGAACCAGCCTTGCATCCCTGGGATAAACCCCACTTGATCGTGGTGTACTATCTTTTTTATATGTTTTTGTATTCGATTTGCCAGTATTTTGTTGAGAATTTTTGCATCTATGTTTATTAAAGATATTGGCCTGAAGTTTTCCTTTTTGGCTGTGTCTTTGCCTGGTTTTGGAATCAGTGTAATATTGGCCTCATAGAAAGAGTCTGGGAGAGCTCCCTCTTTTTCTATTTCTTGAAATAAGTTGAAGAGCAATGGTATTAGTTATTCTTTGAAGGTCTTGTAGAACTTGGTTGTAAAGCCATCAGGCCCTGGGCTTTTCTAGCTGGAAGTTTTTTGATGGCTTCTTCTATTTCCTCACTTGAAATTGATCTATTTAAATTGTGTATATCCTCCAGATCCAGTTTGGGCAATTCGTACGACTCTAGGAATCTGTCAATGTCTTCAGTATTTTCTATTTTATTAGAGTACAAGTTTTCAATTTCTAATTATTCTTTGTATATCTGAGGTGTTTGTTGTGATATTTCCTTTTTCATCATGGATGTTAGTGATCTGAGTTTTTTCTCTCCTTCTTTTCCTTAGCATCGCTAAGGGTCTGTCAATTTTATTTATTTTTTCAAAGAACCAACTTTTAGTTTTGTCAATTCTTTGAATTGTTTCTTTGGTCTCAATTTCATTAATTTCAGCTCTGATTTTAATTATTTCCTGTCTTCTACTGCTCTTGGTGTTGGTCTTTTCTTCTTTTTCTAGTGCTTTGAGGTGCGATGTTAAGTCATTTATTTTTTATTTTTTTTTCCTTTTGAGGAATGAATTCAGTGCAATGAATTTTCCTCTTAATCTTGCCTTCCTAGTGTCCCAGAGATTTCTATACGATGTATCTGTGTTTTCATTTACCTCTCGGAATTTTTTAATCTTCTCCTTGATGTCTTCTTCAACCCCTTGTTCATTCAGTGAGATGTTGTTTAGCTTCCAGTTGTTGGAGTAATTTATTTTATTTCTTGTTTTATCATTGATTTCCAATTTCATCCCATTATGGTCTGATAGAATGCAGGGAATTATCTCTGCTTTTTTATATTTGCTGAGGGTTGCCTTGTGGCATAATATATGGTCTATTTTGGAGAAGGAACCATGTGCTGCTGAGAAGAAGATGTATTCACTTACTGAGGGATGAAATATTCTATATATGTCCGTTAGGTCTAAGTTATTAATTGTTTTAATGAGGCCTAAAGTTTCTTTATTAAGCTTTTGTTTGGATGATCTATCCAGTGGTGATCGAGGTTTGTTGAAGTTCCCTAGAATAACTGTGTTGTGATCTATTTTATTCTTGAACTTGAGAAGGGTTTGTTTGATGAATGTAGGTGCTCCATTATTTGGGGCATATAGATTTATAATTGTTATATCCTGTTGATGAATAGTTCCCTTAATCAGTAAGAAATATCCATCTTTGTCCCTTTTGATTAGCTTTCACTTGAAGTCTGCCTTATTTGATATGAGAATGGAAACCCCTGCTTGCTTCCTTGGCCCATGTGAGTGGTAAGATTTTTCCCAGCCTTTCACCTTCAGTCTATTGATGTCTTTTTCTATGAGGTGGGTTTCTTGGAGACAGCATATTGTTGGGTTGTTTATTTTAATCCAGTCTGACAATCTGTGTCCTTTGAATGGTGAATTTAGGCCATTAACATTGATTTGGTTTCTCCTCTGCTTGGTGATTCCTTTAGTTTAATATCTCCCTTTATTGATTTTTATTGCTATTTTTCTTTTCCTCTTCATGGAATATTTTGCCCAGGATGTTCAGAAGTGCTGGCTTTCGAGATGCAAACTCTTTTAACTTGTGTTTGTCGTGGAAGGTTTTTATTTCATCTTTGAATCTAAAACTTAATTTTGCTGGGTATAGATTCTTGGTTGACATCCCTTTTCTTTCAGGGCTTGAAATATATTATTCCAGGATCTTCTAGCTTTTAAGGTCTGGATTGAAAAATCTGAACATAGTCTAATTGGTTTCCCCCTATATGTAATCTGCTTCCTTTCTCTTGTGGCTTTTAATATTCTCTCCTTGTTCAGTATAGTAGGCATTTTCATTATGATGTGCCTTGGTGTGGATCTGTTGTGATTTTGTACGTTTGGTGTTCGGTAAGCCTCTTGGACTTGGTTTTCCCATTCATTCCTCAAGTTTGGAAAATTTTCTGCTATTATTTCATTGAATAAATTATTCATTCCTTTGGCTTGGAATTCTGCTCCTTATTCTACCCCAATCACTCTTAAATTTGGTCTTTTTATGTTTTCCCAAATTTCTTGGATGTTTTGTTCTTGATTTTTGACCATTTTTACTGTGTTCTCTGCATTTTTTTCCAGTTTGTATATTTTGTCTTCATTATCTGAGGTCCTTTCTTCCAGGTGGTCTAATCTATTGGTGATGTTTTCAATAGAGCATTTAATTTGGTTTATTGCTTCTTTCATTTCCCGAATTTCTGTTTGGTTTCTCTTTAGTACCTCTATCTCTCTATTGAAGTAGTCTTTTGCTTCTTGTATTTGTTTATGAAGTTCTTTGTCAAAGTGGTCTTTTACTACCTGTATTTTCTCTCTCACCTGCTTCTTGAATTTGTCCTTGAGCTCCATAATCATTTGGATTATGTATTTCCTGAATTCCTGTTCTGTCATTAGATCTACTGTGCTTGCCAAGGAATCTTCTAAGGAGGTATGTTGATTTGTTTGGGACATTTCCTTCCCTTGTTTTTTCATATTGCTTATGTGTCTTTTCTTTTAGCACTGTGGAACCTTGACTTTTTTGTTTTTACCTTAAGGCCTAATGATGCTCCTGTTGTACAATGCTATCAGCTCCCCTTATATATACTTTACACCTTAAAACCAGACATTTTATATTCAGTTAATCACAGTTTGTTCACAATTTACAGAGTTAGAGAATTTAGATATTATCTCCAATATATTCTGAGTAATTATATTGGGGTTTATAGTTTCAGAAATTGGGTACAAAGGTGATATGCTTAGGAGAAAAGAGGGAAAGGTATTGCTTTCTCCCCCTTTGGGAGTGTAATACTCAAAATCTATGGGAGTAGTTTAATAGCAGAAGGGGGAGGAAAGGAATTGGAGTGTACAGTTAAGTGTGAAGACCGATGTGTATTTCAGCTAGGCTTATGTAAACGTTGAGAGAAATTAGAAAATGGCCAGGTAGTAAGAATTAATGAAAGAGAGAAGACAGGGTGAGTCAAAAGAGAGAAAGGAGACTATATAAAACACCCATTTGATGTACTGTTCAGTTGCCCCAGTTTTAAGATTCCAAGTTCCTGTACACAACTTGTTTTCTCCTCTGTTGAAAATGTAGGGGCAGGATGTAGATAGGGAAGATAAGGAAATAAGGAATGAGAGGCAAGAGGGAGTGAAAATGGGAGAGAGAAAAAAAAAGAGAAATAAAAAGAAAGAAAAAAAACCAATACTACAATGACATAAAAAAAAAAAAAACCCACAAAGTCGAATTCACAAGTCTCAAATAGGCAGCTTATTCTCCTCTCTCAGTTTGTTAAATTAGCTGTTCAGCAGATCTGCTCTGGCTGATGCAGAGAATTTGTCGGCGGGATCAAGTCTGCATACCTGGTTAGGGAGGAATGATGTTGGAGATGGTTCTTTGTGTGGAGTCTACTTCCGTGCTCTTCCTCACTTGAAGGGTGGCAGAGGGTCGTCACACTGGACTTGCGTTTCCCCGCTGTCTGTTGAAGATCCTCCCAGTCTTGGGTTCCTCCTTTCCTGTTCGCTGGTCTCTGCGCCACTTTCTCTGGGGCTTTACTGGTGAGGGTCGCATCCAGCCGAGTGTGGATTTGAACTGGCGTTGTCCTGCGGTCTCCCAGCACTAATTCCGCTGGCTATTTTTTGCTGGTTTCATGCTGGCGGGCTTCGAGTGTGGCTGGGGAATGCAGTCCTGGCGTGTGCTCTGGCTTTCTTCCGCACCACCTTTGCTCCACCTGGTGTGCTACAGTGTGGCTGGGGAATGCAGTCCCGGCGCGCGCAGGCTCTGGCTTTATTCCGCACCTCCTTTGCTCCGCCGGGGTGGTGTAGTAGAAGCCACGAGGCTCTAGCCGCTGCAGATAGCGTGTGTGTCTCTCTCTCACCTGGGTCGAGGTATTTAAACCATCCATGAGATGTGTATTTTCAGCCTATATATATATATGATGAAGGGCAGTTTATCTGCTTTGTTGGATTCTTTCCACGGAGCTGCCCTGAAGTGCAGCTTCCTGTAATCCGCCATATTGGATCTTCCCAGAAATCTTGTAAATAAAAGGTACAATAAGTAAAATAAAAAACTCAATTGCAAGTATCTTCAATGGATTAGATACAGTAAAAGACAAATTTTCATAGCTTGAAGACAAAGGTGAGCATACTAGAACATTCAATATTAATGAAAAAATAAAAGAGGAAACCATGATCAGAATATTCAAGAACTCTGAAACATTAAGAGACCTAACCTAAGGATCATAGGTATTGAGCATAGATAAGAGACACAGTCTAATAGCATCCATGACCTACTTAGTGAAATAATAGCAGAAAAAAATGTCCAAACCTTGGGAATGAAGATACCCAAATACTGAATGCATTTAGAAACCCAAGTAGACAAGACCAGGAAAGAACCTTTCCATGACACATATAATTAATGTCAAATATCCAGAAAAAATTAAAGAAGTAAAAATGCTGCAAGAGAGAAATGCCAGGTCATTTATAGAGGAAAACCAATCAGAATTACAGAAGATTCCTCAACAGAAACCCTAAAGTCCAGAAGAGCTTGGAATAACATTTTTGAGACCCTGAAAGAAAATAAAAGCTAACCAAGATTGCCATATTAAGCAAAGCTATCCTTAAGGATCATGTAAAGAATAAAAACCTTCCTAGATGAGCATAAACTAAAAGAATTTATGATTACCATGCCAATGTTGCAGAAAATATTTAAAGGAATTTTACACACAGAAGATTTTTAAAGAGAGAGAGAGAGAGAGCGCTCAGGAAATAATAAATCTCACTAGAAGAGTAGATAAGCAAATGAAAATTTGGATTGAATCAAACATTAGAAATAAACCAAAATGAGAGGAAGTGATATATACCTCTCTATAGTAACATTCAATGTAAATAGTCTCAACTCTCTAATCAAAAGACATAGGCTGATAGATTCTGCTAAGAATCAAGACCCAACTGTATTTTAACTGTAAGAAACACACCTCATAAGTAAAGATATCCACAAAAAAAGTAAAAAGATTAAAAATAATATTCTATTTACTTTCTGACTGAAAGTAAAAAGATTAAAAATAATATTCTATGCAAAATAAAATAGCAAGAGTAGCTACTTTTTTATCCAAAAACCAATTTTCAAGCCAAGATGTGTCAGAAGGTACAAAAGAGATCACTACATATTAGGGAATAATAATCCAACAAAAAGATACAGCAAAAGTAGATATTTATTCCCCCAAATGTTGGTGTACCTAATGATATAAAATAAATGCTACACAACATAAAGTCTCAGATAAATCACAACACAATAATACTGGGTGATTTCAAGACATCTCTTTAGGTAATAGGCCATCCAGACATACACAAAGAAGCTACATAGTTAAAACATACTATATAGATCATGTGAACTTGATAAACATCTACAGAAAATTTTATCCAACCACAGCTAAATATACTTTCTTTTCAGTTTCTCATGGAACTTTCTCGAAAATGGATCGTATTTTTAGACCACAAAGT
The DNA here is from genome assembly GCA_025594165.1 of Tamias sibiricus. Taxonomy (NCBI): domain Eukaryota; kingdom Metazoa; phylum Chordata; class Mammalia; order Rodentia; family Sciuridae; genus Tamias; species Tamias sibiricus. The sequence goes on along the minus strand of CM046665.1, from coordinate 41,023,218 downwards.
AATTCTTGGCAAATACAAAAATATTGTAATAATTCCTTGCATCTTATCAGATTCTAATGAAATAAAATTAGAAATCAACAGCAAAAATATCCCACAGAAACTATATAAACATATGAAATTGAACAACATATTTTTGAGTGATGAATGGATCACAGAAGAAATCAGGGAGTAATCAAAAAATTCTTAGCACCAAATAAAAATAGAAATAGAACATACCAGAATCTCTGGGACATAACAAAGGCAATTTTAGGAGGAAAGTTTGTAGTGATTAAGTGTCTACATCAAAAAAATCAGAATAAATCAGAAAAATACCACATATAAAACCTAATAATGAATCTCAACATCTTAGAGAAAGAAGAGAAAAAACAATCCCCAGACCAGCAGAAAGAATGAAATAATAAAGATCAGGGCCAAAATTAATAAAATAGAGATTTTTAAAAAATACAAAGAACCAATGAAACAAAAGAGTTGGTTCTTGGAGAATAGAAACAAGGTTGATAAACTTTTAGCTAAACTAATGTGTGTGTGTGTGTGGGGGGGGGAGATGCAAATTAATTAAATTAGTGACAAAACAGGAGATATCACCATGATATCATGGAAATCCAGATTATCATTTAGAACTATTTTGAAAATTTAATTCAAATAAATTGGAAAATCTAGAACAAATGGACAAATTTCTGGACAAATAGTACCTGTCAAAATTGAACCAAGAGGACATAGAAAATTTAAATAAACCAATAACAAGTAATAAGTTGAAGCAGTCATAAAAAGTATTCCAATAAACAAAAGCCCAGAAGCAAATGAATTCAGAGCTGAATTCTACCTCACCTTCGAAGAACTACTACCAATGATCCTCAAATTATTCCATGGAATAGAAAGGGAGAAAACACTCCCGCATTTATCCTACATTTCTAGTATCACAAAATACAGATAAGGACACATCAAAGAAAGCAAACTCTAGACCAATATCCTTAATAAACACAATTGCAAAAGTCCTTAATAAAATATTAGCAAATGGAATTTAACATACATTAAAAAGATTCTACACCATAATTAAGTTGATTTCATTATAGGGATGCCAGGATGATTCAACATATACAAATCAATATATGTAATATACTACATAAATAGAACCAAAGGAAAAAATTACATGATCATCTCAATAGATGCAGAAAAACGCTTTGACAAAATTCAGCACCATTCATGATAAAAACCCTGAAGAAACTCAGTATAGAAGGAACTTACCTCAATATCATGAAGTCTATATATGACAAGCTCAACACAAGTATCACACTATGTGAGAAAAAGCTGAAAACATTTCCTCTGAAATTAGGAACAAGACCAAGATGCCCACTCCCACTACTCCTATTCAATATTGTACTTGAAATGTTAGCCACACCAATTGTGCATGAAAAGGAAATAAAAATGAAGAAGTCGAAATATTACTGTTGGCAGATTATATGATCCTGGAATTGCCAAAGCAATTCCAAACAAAGTGAGCAATGAGGCACTTTTGCAATGAGGCATTTACAAAATTTGATCTCAAATTATACTACAGAGCCTTAGTAAAAACAAAACAAAACAACAAAAAAACAGCAGCATGATGGAATAAAAGTAGAAATGAAGACCAATGGAATAGAAGATACACAGACAAACTTACACAGATACAGTCATCTCATTTTTGACAAAGGTACCAAAAACATATTTTGAAGAAAAGACAGCTTTTTAAAGAAATGGTGCTGGGAAAACTGGATTTCCATATGTAGAATGAGACTAGAAACTCTGCAACTGCTAGAAGAAAACATAGGAGAAACACATACAGGTGCAAATAATGACTTCTTCAATAAGACTTCTAAAACTCACAAAATAAAACCAAGAATTAGTAAATGAAATGGCATCAAATTAAAAAGCTTCTGCATAACAAAGGAAATAAGAGTGTGAATAAAGGGACTACAGAATGGGAGAGGATCTTTGCCAGCTACTCTTCCAACAGAGGATTAATATCCTGAATTATATAAAGAACTAAAAAAGAAAAGAAAGGGAAAAAAACCCACTGAATCCAAATCTTAACATCCAAAACTTAACATCAAATAACCAAACCAACAAATGGAAAAATGTTCGAAACACACACTTTTCTAAAGAAGTACAAAAACAAAAATGTATTAGAATGTTTAACATCTTTAGCTATCAGTGAAATGCAAATCAAACTACATTCGGATTTTGCTTAATTTCAGTTAGAATGGCAATCATCAAGAATACAAATAACAATAAACGCTAGAGAGGATTTTGGGGAAAGGGAACTCTTATATACTGTTAGTAGGAATGTGAATTAGTCCAACACTGTGGAAATCAGTGTGTATGGTCCTCAAAAGACTAGTATTCATACAACAGAATTAAATCAGCATCCTACAGAGATTCATACATACCCATATTTAAAGCAGCACATCTTACCATAGCCAAATAATGGAACCAGTCTAGGTACCCATCAACAGATGAATGGAAAGAATATGTACACACACACACACACACACACACACACACACACACACACAATGGAATTTTTTTCAGCCATAAAGAATAAAATTATGTCATTTTCAGGAAAATGGATGATATTGGAGAACATCATATAAAGTGAAATTTGCCAGATAGAGAAATAAAGGGTTGTATGTTTTTCTCTGATGGATGGAAGCTATAGAGAAAAAAGGAAGAAAAAAGAGTCTAATGAAAATAGAAGGAGACCATTAGAGTGGAGGAAGTGGACCAGGGGAGGGAGGAGGTGAGGGCGAGGGAAGGAACTGAGAAATATCACTGATCAAATTATAAAACATGCATATATGAAATATGCCACAATGAATCCTATATAACAATGAATCATGTATAACTATTGTGTACCAAAAGTAAAAAACCCTTTCTCTAGTTTGTAACTCAACTTAAGTTACAATGATAACTGCTATCTGTTATAAACAAGTTTCTTATTAGCAACAATAATAACAGTAATAGCTAAATTCACATGCATGCTAGCTATCAGTTTTACTGTGTTAAATGCTCTATGTACAGAGTCTCACTTAATTTTTAACATATCCTAATAAGCACACTTTATTATCCTTATTTTATATGTAAAAAAAAATAAGGCTTATCATTTTAGGATATTTCCTGACCAAAATAGGCCTGATAATCTGTTTTTGAATGATGAATAAAGATGCTTTTAGAAAATAGGGGCATTGTATGAATTCAACCTTTTCCATTGTAACTGAGAGTCTAATTAAGATCAGTATTAGAAGCAACAAAATAAGCAGATAATAATGTTTTTTTTGTTGTTGTTGTTGTTGTTGTTTTCAGGAAAGGTAATAAGATTTCAGAAAGTGAATCTGCAGTAGTGCTGTGTGTCACTAAGGTTGTGCTCAGTTTGGTTTGGTACAAAGTCCGATACCCAAAGGCAGGCTGAACTCAGATCCACATTTATTCCTACTTGGGATACTGTGCTTATTTGTTGCCCACTTTCTTTTCCCATATACAGTTTATTTCTCCTCCTCAGCTCTTGTGGCCATTCCATCACCTCAGCAGTGTGATACGGGGCTGTGTGTCCCTTTATTCATCTCATGCTTAATCTTGGCATGGTCCCTAAGTGATAGCAGCCAAAATTCCTACAACCAGCAGCCATAAAATGTGATAGTACTTCTCCTTTTTGTATCTTTAAACATGATGCCAATACTTTGTCCTTTATTCTGTTATGCCTTATGTAGGTCTAATAAATAGAATATGAAAGACTAAAATAAGAAATTTGTTACAGGGGTCTTGTTCCCATTCTGTAATCTCTTTTGTACAGGGCATATAGCATTAGACTTTAAGCAGACAAAAGCAGATGGATATGTTGTCTAACAAGTTCAGCTTGAATCACATGGTAGGGGAGAAGTTAAGTTTTTTCACGTGGTCTGAGCCAATGTTAAAAGTTTAAGAAATAGGATGGATGAAGGACTGGGGGCAGTGAATCAAAGGACTGAATGAAGGATTTCTTGGCTAGAAGAATACAGACTGGTTAAGAGAGGAAATGAAAGCTGGGAAAACTGGAGGAGGCCTTTGAAGCTAAGATCCAGGAGTCTGCTCTTGATAAGGAGAATAATACAGAGGCCACTGCTGGGGAGGGGATGACCTGGTCAAAGCTGTGGGTGAGGGAAAACATTTTTTATCAACTGGTAAAATTGAATATGTACTGGTTTTGCATGCTTGAGTCGTCTATTAGATCCATTGTCATTGTTGTGAAAAGGCCTGAAGGACATTACAATGGAAAATAAATGAGAAAAATTTATGGTTTGGAAATTTTCAAGTTTCAACACATAAAGTTACTTTTCCTTTAAGCACATTAGCTGCAACTTCTCTTGTTCAAGGGATAGGCATCTTTTTGATCTTTCTAGTTTAATTTTTTAAAATATGCTTTGGTTCTGATTTTTCATAGTATATTTTTTCTATAGCAATTTTTATTATAACATCAGTTACTACTAATAGGTATTTCTCTACTTTCCCTTATAGCTAATGTAGGAAATACAATTGTTCCAATATATTATACTTTCAGAATTCCTTAACATTTGTAACAATATGAGTGGCTTTATTTTCATTGACTTTTGAGTACTATGTAAAGCATCAGTATTACTATCTTTTTAAAAAGTTGATAAACAGAAATAAAATGCCTATTATTGATATTGAAACTTTTCTCATAGCTGTCTTTATCTATAAACTATAATAGCATTGTAAACGAGCATATATGAGAATAAAAACTCATGCATTTATATGTGCACACAACTCTGTGTATTTTAGCATCATGTCGAATTGTGATCCTTTAAATATCAAGTTAAAAATTTTTCTTTGCCATGCAGAGATAAAAGTACAGGAAATGACAGTGATATTGCTATACAAAGGCAACAGCTCTAATTGTGTTTCTGACAGAGGGCAAAGGTTTTTGGTTAGCACCATCATGTTGACTTAGATCCCTTTCAGTAGAAGTTGCATACATAAAACTTTCATAGTTATAACTTAATTTCTTGATCACGGGCATAGCTTCATTTTATATTTTTTTCTCTCCCAAAATCATGCAATGAAACTAAAGTTTAGGTATGTGAAAATCCAAGGAGAAACTAAATATTGGAAGATCATAGCTTTTCCCACTGAGCACTGAATACTCTGAGTGAGTCATTATATAAATGGAGCAGATGTTGGGAGCAAGTTGGCACAGTGTAATGAACCTAATTGTCATCACATATCATCTGGTTACTCTTTAATGCCTCCAAGGGTAGATGTGTCTTTTGAACAACCAATTTACTACTAGGGAGCAACATAAACATGAGGGAAAATAGAGGGCTACATTTAGTTCAATTGAGTATGTCAAATAACAATTTGAATAGTTCCCTTAAAATGTCAAGGTTGAAAAGTTTCCTACTTCTCCCTTTTCTCATGAAGGAGGATACCTCACACCAAAAGATGCAAAGTTAGACACTCTCAAAGGGTCCCTGAGGATGCTTGAGCAGTGTTTCTTGGCAAACCCATTCCAAACAGTCATATTTCTTAGGAACAAGAAATTGGTCCCTGACTCATATTGCAGGAAGGCATTTTCTCACGTTTGTCTTTAATGTATGTGTGGGAGGATATTGTGGTACCTTCCTCCACGAGCCCTCTCTTTATGTGTCTAAGAATATCATGATGATTTTGATCATGGAACCAGTATCATCAGGAGGTACTGACACAGCCAGATACACTTGTGGGTATTCTTATTTCTGGTAGAGTATTCCTGGTTCTGTGATCATATTATTTTAAGGATATTCCCTCTGGGAGATGTTTGCTAATGTAAAAGTACTACTGTGGTAGAGAAGTGGCAACCAGTAGCTTGTGTTGGCGATGTTTATTTGTTTCCCTAAGTCAGAGTACTTTTGTTTTCCTCAGTGGTTTGTTTGCTTTTTTAACGGAATGTTCACTATCATTTTAGTTTTCTTCACTATCTTTTAGACAAAACAATTTCAAATTCAACCTTTAAGGCACCCTTCCGCATCCTCAGAGCTTCTGTCTTACATTGTTCTAATTACTGCTAATGGATAAAGTAATCTTGAAGCCAGAAGCGATCCTGTCAAACCCCATCTTCAAATATTAGTCACAATAGTAACATTTAAATCTTACTCTCCCAAGTTTGCTTTTTTATCATGTAGTTTTTCTAGTGTATTAGCAATAGGAAATAAAAGATTTGTTGATTTGAAATTATATCCATCTTATTTCTTTATTCAAAAACTCAGCCAGCTTGTAGATCAGAGGTCAGCAGGCTATCCAGCCTGTGAGCCAAATTCAGCCTGCAACCTGTTTTTCTTTCCTTTTTTTTTTGTTCTTGTTGTTGTTCTAAGTTGTTATATATGATAGCAGAATGCATTACAATTAATATTACACATATAGAATACAATTTTTCATATCTCTGGTTGTATACAAAGAATATTCGCACCATCTGTGTTTTCATACATGTACTTAGGGTAATGATGTCCATCTCTTCCACCATCTTTTCTACCCCCATGCCCCCTCCCTTACCCTTCCACCCCTTTGCCCTATCTAGAGTTCATCTATTCCTCCCATGTTCTCCCTCCCTAACCCACTATGAATCATACTCCTTATATCAGAAAAAATGTTTGGCATTTGGTTTTTGGGGATTGGCTAACTTCACTTAGCATTATATTCTCCAACTCCATCCATTTACCTGCAAATGCCATGATTTTATTCTCTTTTATTGCTAAGTAGTATTCTATTGTGTATATATGCCACATTTTCTTTATCCATTCATCTACTGAAGGGCATCTAGGTTGGTTCCACAATTTAGCTATTGTGAATTATGCTGCTATAAACATTGATGTGGCTGTGTCCCTGTAGCATGCTGTATTTAAGTCCTTTGGGTATAGACCAAGGAGTGGGATAGCTGGGTCAAATGGTGGTTCCATTCCCAGTTTTCCAAGGAATCTCCATACTGCTTTCCATATTGGCTGCACCAATTTCAGCCTGCAACCTGTTTGTATAAATAAAGTTTTATGGAAACAGTCACACAGTTTACTTACATATTGTGTATGGATGCTTACAATGGCAGAGTTAAACACTTGCGACAAAGATCAATGCATCACAAAGTCTAAAATTTTTTATTATTTGGCCCTTTACAGAAAAAGTTTGTCAGCCTCTGTTCTAGAATAAATATATTTCTTTAAGAGAACTGGATTCAACATTAGGATACCTTGGTTCCATTCCTATTTCTGCTTTCTAATTAGCTTTGTGACTTTGGTGAAGTCATGTTGGTTTTTTCATCTATGGGATAGCAAGATGAGACAGTATGATTGCCAATCTCTTCTAGCTTTAAATTTTCAGAAATCTAGTGAGTCCTAGTTTACCTGAAAAAAAAAAATTGGATTTTTTTTCTTGCAAATTTCATTTTGAGTTTGTAGTAATCACTTTTGCATTTGATAGACATACATAACAATGTCCATGCATATTTGAGGATGAAAAACAATAATATAATTTACCTATGTGAGCTCTCTCTGCCAATTATAGAAACCACATCCTTTAATCTTTAGTACTTCTGTGTAGTTGGTGGGCATGCTTACATTTTTTTGGTTTGTTTTTGATGCTGGGAACTAAACCTAGGATCTCGTACATGCTGAGCACACACTTTACCATTGAGCTACCTGTACAGCCCCCAAGTTTACATTTTGAAGGAGGTGCTGAGACTTAGAGATTTACATAGCTGGTAAGAGGCAGAGCTGGGACCTGTACCCGGTTCTAATTATAAAGCCCCATGTCCTTCCCATTATGGAAACCCTTTCCATGTGCCACCTCTATTTTAACTCAGTCATCTTATCTGAAACTGTACCTCAATTATTCAGAACACAGCCAGTAAAAAAGAAGTTAAGAAAACAGAAAAGATGAACATTTAAATAGATGTTTATTTCTGCTATTTTTTTTTCAATGATTCCCTTAGGCCTTCTTTCATAGCCGATCTATTCACTTTGACTTTTGAAAAATAACTAAAAATTTGCCATTTTTCAGGTTTCTGTAATGAATGCCCAACAACTTATAAATGGAAATGGTTAGAGCTGATGGTGCAGGGATGGGAACATGTTGGAGATGCTAACTGATGACCCTGTATTGAGAAAGTCAATATACTCAATGGCAAAAAGATATTAGGCCCCTCAGCATAGGGATAAATTTACCCCAGGAGCTGCCAAACAGTGCTGAGAAATATAAGAACCCTGGAGCATAGAGAAAATGTTAACAACTGGCCAATTCAACTTGAGATGGAGAATGAGTTTTCCATTTAACAGAGCTTAAATAAAATTATGAAAGACATTAAGACTCTTAGAGAGATAAGCTTCAGTTCCTGAACTATTTCTGTGTGAGAATATTTCTTTCCTTAAAAGTGCTGAACAAATGAAATACTGCCAAGGGCAGATTCTTTAAAATCTTTCTCCAGGTTTCCACCTGTTTCCTCTCACTTTTCTGTTTTTTTGTTACTGTCGTGTTCATTGTCCACTTTCTGATGATAGTGCTCTAGAGAGAGAATTAATTAAAAATCTGACTTCTTGGCTTCAACTATTTGGCAGATTTTTCTCCCCACCTAATTAAATCTGAAGATTTTTTATTATCTCTTTTTATTCCCTCCAGCTTTAGAGGCAGTTTTATTGTTTTCCTTTATATTTTCTTTTAATATTTTTTTCAAGGTAGAAGCCCATCCTCTCCCTGGTTTTCAAACCATCTTGCACGGCTCCATTGCATATTATGGATTGTAAAGTTAATTTTACAAAAGGAAAACTCATTTTTTTCTACTGTGGGGCTCTTGGGGAAAGCCTCCCATGATCCCCAAAATGAATAATGCCCATTCTCTGCCTCCAGTGGCTCTTCCTTTAGGCTTCTCTCCTGCCCTCAGCTCTTGGTTTCTTCTCTTTGATGTGCTGGCATTTCTTTCCCTGCTGATTCTTAACCCCTGCTTCTGATTGACTGTTTTTTTTTTTTTTTTTTCTTTTTTTTGTGGTACCGGGGATTGAACTCAGGGGCACTTGACCCCTGGGTCACATCCCCAGCCCTTTTTTGTATTTTATTAGAGACAGGGTCTCACTGAGTTGCTAAGTGCCTCGCCATTGCTGAGGCTGGCTTTGAACTCGCAATCCTCCTGCCTCAGCCTCCCAAAGTGCTGGGATTACAGGCGTGTGCCACCGCGCCCAGCTATGATTGACTGTTTTGAGCAGTGTTTTGAGCAATATTTTAACACTCCACACATTTTTTTAGGTAATATTTTACGCAATTTGTTTTTGGGAAGACCTGCTAAGTCTTCTTGAGGAAACCAAGAGATCTGGAAACTTTTAGCTGATTTATCTCTCATACCTCCATGTCTGTGGGTTTGGGGAGGGAGGATTGTTGTCTTTGTTTTGTTTCTGTATTTTGATGTCAATTTAATGTTGGTCACATTAAAGAGGATCACATTTATCATTTGGTGTCAGATATTGCACTTGATAGTTTTTTTATATATTATCTTAATCTTTATTACAATTGTAGAAAGTTAAATTAGTTGGATTATAGGCAAGAGTCAGCTGATAAATTGGTTTTATTTCAAAGATATACTTCCAATTTTGTATTTCAAATATGAAAGACATTATCTCCCAGAAGCAATGTTGTGGGTACATCTCTGTGCAGGGCTGGATTACAAAAGTCTGTTAAATTTATAGCTATCGTGTTAATAAATGCCTGTCCTGGGAACCCAACTCTCATACTGGGGACTTGATCTTATTCTCAAATCTGCCCAGTGGACAGATTGATGATGGGATTCAAACCTTTGCAAATTCACATCACCTATGTTAGATATGGAAAAATTAAGCTGCTATAAAAAGAAATGCTGAGTGACTTAGTGAAAATAACATTTTATTTTTCAGTGACACAAGAGAGTCAAGGTAAGATGCAGTTTGCCAAGTGACCCAGGGAAAATAGATAGGCTTTAGCAAGGCAACCACAGGTATATCTTGAACTCTATTATTATGGATGAGGTGTCCCACCTTCCCTGTCTGTCTTTCTTTCTTTCTCTCTCTCTCTCTCTCCCCTTTCTTATTCCTTCTCCTCTTCTTTTCTTCTTCTTGTTTTTGGAAGGCTGATGGCAGGGCTGGCTTTGTGGGCTAATAACCTTTGCAGTGAGTCAGGGCATGACTCTAAGAAGGGTTTTGAGCTTGGTTGAATGATCTGCTGTTGCCATCTTGAAATTCTTAACTTTATCATAAAACATGTGTTTTGTAAGTGAAGTTTGATGGAAGAGCACAGTATGCTTGTGAGTGTCAGGGGTGGTGTGTGTATCTGGACACATGTAAACCAGTACAGGGTGCTATGCAATTGGCCTGGCTGCCCAAAGCCACATGTATCTCAGGCCTGTCTGGGGCATCCCAGGGCCCCAAGGTGGCTGGACTAAGACCTGGATTCACATTGGCCACAGCAGAAGCAGCAGGAATGGCAGCAGTGGCCACGTGCAGATGGGGGAGAAAGGGTTCAACATAGAGGCAGTGCTGGGGCTCATGGGAGGTCAACCTGGCCATTTGTCTGTGGATTCTGTCCTTGTGGCAGCTGTACAAATATTAGCTCTCTAGTCTGAACCTTGGGACAGAAACTGCTGGAACTCAGGAAGTAGACATTGTTAGTAAACTATTACAAAACAAAAGCATACACATGAACACTGCAATAAAGCATTTATCAAGGAATTTTTTATGTTCTTTTAACATTTTAGAATCTTTGGTTTTGGAATGCCGAAATATCACAGGTAGAACATCTAGAGGCCTAGAGATACACTTAGTTTACACTTAGCTTTCTTTAAACTAAGGAACTCCACTTTCATATGAACTTTGGATGGACCAGTTATTAATGAAGAAAGTAATATTAATGAAAAATTTTCTTAAAGTTGATGTTACAGCTAAGAATATACAAAAAAGCATTTGAAATTATATAGGAATCATGAAGCTACTTTTGATTTTCTATGTGGTCTCCACACTTCACAGGACATGTCAAAAGAAAGAGTAGGGCTGGGTTGTGGCTCAGAGGTAGGGCGCTCACCTAGCATGCATGAGGGGGTTTGGTCCTCTGAAGGGTAGATGAACACACGCTGGAATCACAGTGTAGAAAAGGGGAGGTTTTATTAATCAGCCAAAGGGACACATGGAGGGGAGGGAGAATCGGCGCGAGGAGACGAGTGGTGGGAGGAAAAGAAAAGGAAAGAAGGGGAGCAGAAAGAAGGGTTTTGATCAGGAGAACGCTTAAGTAGTGAACCCCTGGGCTGAGGGATCCCCCAAGAGGGAACCTCAGTTCCATAGGCTGCCAGGGGATCGGAAGGAAAACCCGTGTGTCCTAATTGGCTCGGTGAGGCACTTGGGGTGTGGTCAGCAGCAAGGCCAGTCTGAGGCTTGGCCAGTCGCATGGCCAGTCGGAGTACTCTGGAGTCTTAAGGTGCCTGGGGGGCTGGGGGGGGTGGCTAGTTGAGCTACCTGGGAGGTGTGTCCTCCCTGCCCGGAATCTAACATCCTCAGCACCACATTAAAACAAAATAAAGGTATTGTGTCCACCTACAACTAAAAAAAAAAAAAAAAAAAGTTAAAAAAAGAAAGACTAAAATGTTATTGCATAAATTTGCATTTAATATTAAATCCAGACTTACACAAAACTGATTCATATGCAGAGTTAAATGTATTTTTAATTGAAATAGTCCCATGAGAATCACCAGTTCTAGATATTAAAATGTGTATTTGAAGTAATTTATCTCCATGTTGCCATAGCATCTAAAATATTCTTAACAACTCTAGTAAAAGTCATATTAGAAGAAAGATCCTTGTCAAAATTAAAAATGAACAAAAGTTGCTTGCAATCCTATATTTGTGTAGAGTTACTAACACCATTTTCAATTATAATAGATTGAAAACACTTTTACTAAAAATGTAAATTTTCATGGCCTAATAAATGAATTTTCCAAAAAGACAGAAAATCTTATGCTAGACAAGATGTCACATTAATAATCTATTATTATTTACTGTATTATTAAGCTATGATATAAAAATTTGTGCAGTTTATAAGATTATGTTATCTTTATGTGTCATCATTACTGCTATTACATTTTATATGTAATAAAAATATTTTTTTTTAAATTATTTATTTATTTATTTGCTTTTAGTTTGTACACAATGCGTTTTATTCAATGCGTTTTATTTGTACATGGTGCTGAGGATCGAACCTGGGTCGCCCACATGCTAGGCGAGCGCTCCACCGCTGAGCCACAATCCCAGCCCTGTAATAAAATATTTTTAAGGGAAAAAAATATTTACGTTTTATTATGTGACACTGGGAATTGAACCTAGGGCCTTGCACATTCTAAACAAAGGCTCTACCATGGATTTACAACCTTGGCATGATTTTATTTTTATTTTATTTTGAAACAGGGTCTTGCTAAGTTTCTGAAGCGGGCCTTAAGCTTGTGATCCTCCTTTCTTAACCTCCAGACTAACTGGAATTGTAGGTGTTTGCCACCATGTTTGGCTTGTATTTTAAAATCTTTAAAGAACTTTATTTTCCATTAGATTGATACCACTGGTTATCGGTGGAATTATGCTTCCTCACATATTGAAATATAACATTAGAGAAGCTGAGGCAAGCATATAAAGCAGTTTTGTTTTTGTTTTTGTTGTAGACTTTCTTTGTTCTCCTGCCATCTTCCTTTTATTTTGTACAAGAGATTAAACTCAGGGGGGCACTTGGCCACTGAGCCACATCTCCAGCCCTGTTTTGTATTTTATTTAGAGGCAGGGTCTCACTGTGTTGCCTGGTGCCCCACCATTACTGAAGCTGGCTTTGAACTCATGATCCTTCTGTCTCAGCCTCCCAAGCTGCTGGGATTACAGGCATGTGCCACTTCACCCAGTGCCTTCTTCCTTCTTATCTCTCTCCTTTCAGTGTACTTGACTAGGTTTAGGAGATGGCCTAGGTGGGATGGTCAAAAGTTGAGAAGCAGATGGGTAGGGGGAGAGGCCAAATGGAGTGATCCAGGCAGGAAGCAGCCCAGGAGACATCAATTAAAAACTTTTACATAACTTCCTATAGGGAGGGATAATTCCTGGGACAGGTTACCTTAGCAACTGGTTGGAGCTGGGGCAGGTTATCCTGGTAAGGTGGAGGAAGGGCTCTGAAGACATTAACATTTCAATTCTTCAGGGGCAGTCTCCAACTTCCTGGACCCAAACCAGCCTGCATTTTCTCAATCCATCATCTAGCTATACACTTACTACCTGTCTTCAATTCTGGCTTCGAGGTCCTCCCAATTATGTATCTTGTTCTGGCTGAAGGACTAATCTATCTTTTCAGTTTTCTTTTTAAATTTTTGTTATTTTAAAATTCTTACTTTTAAGTTTTTGCAATGCTGGGTTATTTAATCTAGAGCCCTGGGTTTGTGAAGCCAGTTACCACTGAAGTACACCCCAGCCCCATAGCTCCTTAGCCTTCTGCAACTGTCTCTTTGCTTCCTTTTCTGTGTGTGCTGCAGAACAACATAATGGTTCATACCTTTTTCTGTTTGCTTAAATGTATTGCTCTTTGGAGGTGTTTAAGTGATTTGGATTATCTGTGACAAAGGAGAATAAGAGAGTGCTCAAGCTGAGCTCCTCCTCAGGCCACTGCCCTCTTTGTTGCTTTGCTCTGCTCCAGTTTACAGGAGAGCCTTGCAGCTGATGGCTGCATAAGGCACAAGAGCACAGGTAGCTCTTGGTTGCACAAGGGCCTGATAGCAGGTTCATTTACATTTTAGAGGATCATTTCTGAATCTTTGAACACTCTTTTGCTCCCCTAGTAATCTTGCATAGCCAAGATCCTGCCCCCAGGTTCCTCACTGCAGCAGAATTGAGTGAAATCAGACTGGAACCAAGAATTGTGATTAGATTCTGTGCTGCAGCATTTCTGATGTAGGTGACAGGAAGAAGGAAGGAGAGGGCATCAGCAGGTGGGAGAGAAGACACACTTGTTCAAGTCAATCATTCTTAGGTGGCTGTTTGTATGTGAAAAGAACACAAACAAGTGAGTACAATAGCAAGGCTTCTGTGGTAGGAGAAATGGTCCCCCAAGGATGGTTGCATCTTAATCCCTGGCACCTGTGTGGATATTAGTTTACATGGCAACAGGGCATTCTGGCTGAAGATGGAAATAAGTGTGCCTTAAACTTGGGGGATTCTGGATTAACTTGGTGAGCCAAACAGGGAAACAGAAGAGGAGAAAGATGTGAAGACAGATGCAGGATCAGAGAGCTGCTAAGTTTCTGGCTTTGACAATGGAGAAAGAAGGCCACGTGCCAAGGAATGAGAACAACTTCTCAAAGGTAGCCTTGCCCTCACCTGGGTTTTAGCCTAGTGAGACCCGTGTGTGTGTGTGTGTGGGGGGGGGGGGGGGGGGGGCTTCCAATCTCCAGAATGATGAGAAAATAAGTTGTTTTAAGCTACTCAATTGGTGGTAAATTTTTATGGCAGCAATAGGAAATTAATGGAGATCTCTCAGTATTTATACTAATAGCTTGGGCTTTGGAGTCAAACTGCTTAAATTCTAATAAGTAGCTCAGCTGCCTACTGGCTATGTGTGCAAAAGTTAGTAATTTTTCAAAGTTGTGGTTTTGTCCTCTGATAAAAGATTATCACCTCATAGCTGTGTTTTATGAAAAATGAAGGCAAAACCTTTGAGACAGGCTATAAATATGAAAACACTAGATAAGTATTAGCTTTAAAAAGTCATGACTATCTGAGCTAGGTGGAATTCTTGTCATGACAAAGGACTTCCCTCCACTTCTATTCTCTTGTAGTTTTTTGTCCCCATCCCTTTTTCAGCCCCTGGTGAGCCCAATCTGACTGTTGTTCCCCTAGGGCACTTACCCAGGTGTGTTTTTGATGTGTCCCCATTCTTTAGATGTAGCTACCCTTTCCTATTTTCTCACATTGATTTTCTAATATCTGAAAAAAGGTAAAGGGATAAATCTAAGTTTGTTTGTCCCTGAGTATCTGCGGCAGATTGAATTCAGGACCTCCTTCAGATACACAAATCCATGGATGCTCTATCCCTTTATATAAAATGGCATAGTATTTGTGTATTATCTGCTCAATCCCCCTGTATACTTTAAACCATCTATAGATGACTTATAATACCTAATACAATGTAAATGCTACGTACGGGGTTGTTATACTCTATTGTTCAGGGAATAGTGACCGAGAAAGCCTATTCATGTTCAGTACAGAGGCACCCATTGGAGACCATAACTATTTTTGCAGTCCACAGTCATTTGAATCCACAAATTTGGAACCTGTGGATACAGAAGTCGTGGACCGGGCCAGCTGGCTATATTAAGCATTGCTGTCTCTCAAGGTATTGATCACTGAAAATGTTTTTTTCTTTTAAGGTCTCTACAAGGTCTTCCAGTTTTCACCATGTTGAGGAGTGACTATCTGTGGAGAGTCTTTAGAAATCTTGGCTGGTAGAATGCTTGAGGAATCCTCAAGAATTGCCTTTTAATTGGGGGACTTTTGTCCTAAGTGAAATGAGTAAAGTCCAAAATGAGGAATTTCAGCTGGGACATATTTTAGAAAGGGAGACCTCCCAGCAGCCCTTTTACTCAAGCCAAATTTTATAAAGCATTTGGCCTCCGCTTCTATCTGTAAACTGCCTTGGAATGGTTATCACCAAATTTTCTTAGGAGGAATGATTGCTCAACGAAGTTGGCAGTTTTCTTCAAAGTTCTTAGAGTAAAGCAGTTGGGAACTACTACACCAACAATTTCAGAAGAACTTTTCTACAGATGGAAAGAGTTTCATTTCAACCTGGATGCTATGGTGAGAAATTCTAACAGAGATTTGTAATGAGATTATCTTCTAATGAGATTTCCTGCTGAAAAATTCATTTAGAGTCCACAAAAATCACATTATGTACAAGTTACAATTGTAAAAATGTATAAAGAAGCCGCATGAAACAAAATGGAAGGATGAAAAAATTTGATTTCTGAGGTTATTGGTTATTAGGAGGATGTAAAAAGTTAGCTGTAAAATAAATGCACAAAGAACATTATTGCTCTGTGATCAATCAGTCCATGAGGACACATATTTTTTGTGTTGGTATATAAAATGCAAAATGATTTTTAAAACAAGGATAATATTATTTTAAAATAAGTACTGAAGACATATAAAATACAATTGTTTTCAAACACTGTCACACCTGGATACTTCCTGAAAGTACATTATGGGCTCTGTGATTCAGTCTCCCTCTGGTGGTTTGTGCAAAAAAAGTAGTCTCCAAACTTCTTCCTTCTGGTATTTTGCTCAAAATTAAATCTGGAAAATGTCTTCAGAGGCCTATTCCATTAACTCCAGGTCAGTTTACATATTTCATGTTTTGGTTATATGAGTAATGTGGGAAATTTGATCTTTTATTAAAAACCAATTAGTCAATTTGTAGCTTCCTCTTGTGGCCATGTCCAAAATCAAGTTTGACTATTAGGAAACCTGACCTAATTTCTTTATCTCTTGAACTGTTTTTGGTAGTTTGGCCAGAGTATCTCTTTTAATTTTGGTCACAGTATTTTCTATCTACTTTAAAAAGACTCTGGGTTGGAAGCAAAGTTTATTTAGCTAACACTATCTGACCATCATTCTTGAGATCCTATAATCACAACAGGAGACAAGACAGATATGTCATTGTTCTCATAGAGTCTGTTCAATGACACATAGAGGTATGGTTTATGAAGGCATAACCCATGGAGCCTGGCATATTTGACTTCACATGTCTGTAATACATTTTTTTTTTAAATAACTAAAGTGGCTATAAATTTAAAAGATAAGTAAATGAGTGACTGGGAGAGAAGAAGTACAACAAAAAGAGCTCTGGTAAACTAGCAAGAAAAGAAACCTGTAGAAAAATGTGCAAAAGGTCTGGATGAGTAGGGCATTGTGAATGAAGGGTATTATGAAGGACACGTCACAAAATTGGTAGGAAGCAGGATTTTGTGATTTCGTATTTACTGAGTTACAGACAGCCAAGCATGCTCCTTAGGAAGGGTGTTTCCTTGCTGGAATTCACAGTGAGTCTCCACAACCTCTCCCATGGTGAGACTTTCAGGCTGAATTCTTCCCTGTGTGCATCTCTGGGGACTATATACTGAGACTGGCTGCCATCTTGTGATATTGGTTGGAAACTGCATGTGCCTTACCTTTTGGCAAATGGGATAAAAATGGGTATTTTCAAGGAAATACAAATTCTATTGTTGGACTTTTTGCCCCCAACCCACCCACTATTGATTGACCCTCTTGTCATAAAGTTTCTCAGGATTAAGCATATTATGTAGATCAGCGGAATATTTTCAGAGGAAACTACTTATCTTTTAAATTGTTATAATGAGAGTTTATAGAGATTGGAGCATAGTTCTTAACTTTCCATTAACTGTTCAGGGTCTTTCCTCCTTTCAGGGATATGATAGACAATTCTTCATTTGACTCTGTGCTGATCTTAATGGCAGATAATTTACCAAATATTTTGAATGGCTGCATATCTTTTCAGAAACTTCTGCCTCTCTTAACCTCTCCCTTCCTGTTGCCTTAGCTCATTCTGCTCCCCCTCCCCCATGGGATCATTATATTTTGTTCAGCATGATTCCTGTTTTCCAGTACAGAAGAATATATGAGTCCTGTGAAGATTTGGGAGAAATTAGCAATTTATTTTCCTCTCCCCCTGTACTTGTGGGTGCTGTGCATTCAAACCGTCTGGTGTTAGCAAACTGGCAGCTATGACTCTGGAATGCAAGTCAATTAAATTGTGTTTGTACTTGGTCCTAGGCAAAGTTGAGTTTTTTCCCCTGTTAGGTTTAGTCTGTGGATTTGTTATGCATGGTCTTGGTAACTAGGGATACTAGGAGATATTTTATGTAGCTCTGCTGGGAAGGGCATGCACAGGAGAAAGATGGCAGTACAGGAGAAACAATCTAGGAACCTCTGAGTTCTACCTGTATGTGAATCATTTAACAGGATACAATAGATTTAATAGCAAAAGCCAACTTTCCTGCAGCAACTGACTTCCTTTCTTTGAGATAACAAACAAACAACAAACAAACAACAACAACAACAAAAACTTAGCAAATATAGTCCTAGATGTACTATTGGTTCCTGTGTATTTTTCCTGTGTAATTGTGTCTTAGTTCTTTCAAAGAACCCAGTTGCCCCCACCTTCCCTGTCTCAGTAGGAAGTGCAGAACACACTGGGTCTTGCCCAATTTGGTGCCAGGTGCCATTGTCTTCCATTTCTGATGAACATACTCAAAAGACAATCTCAGTGTAGGTGGGATTCAGACAGAGAAACTGAAGTTCAGAAAGATTAAGCAATTTGCTGAGAGCAGCACAGATAGTTTAATTTAAATCAAAGTGTGTACTTTTTCTACAAGATTACTTTTATATTGATATCTCAGGGTCATTATTATGAATGATTTCTTTTCTGTTTGAAGATCCAGTAAGTATCAGGGTGGATATTAGAGTGAAATTTATGAACTATATCCTCACCATTACGTTTTTTTTTTTTTTTTTTCTTTCTTTTAATGACCTAACCTCCTCTTACAGGTTCCACCTCCAAAACTGCAATAAATGGCCATCAAATTTAAACACAAGTTTCCCAGGGGAGAAACCATGGCATTGATTACTTTTCTTTCTTAATATTTCTCCTAAGTCTTTTCAAAGATATGGTGACAGTTACACATTTAGTAAAGAACTGGAAAAATGTTTTTATGTATAAAGTTTTGGATACTACCATAGACATGCAAAAGATGTTATTTTCTTTCCAAATTATGTAAATGTCCTTGATTTCCCAAAGTAATTTAACTCTTTTATAGAAAACATTCTAACATTTGTTTGAAATTTGTCAAAGGCAGTTTATATGTTGTACCATTATTATTTTATGATTCATAGTGAATAATTACAAAATGTCACTTGAGGCAGGCTTATGTTTGGAGAAAACCTCAAAAATATGTTAAAGTTAAATGTTAATTAAATGTTAATTACTTTTTTAGAAATGAAATGTTTATTCTCTGAAACAGTTCATAAAATAGCATCCCCCAAGGAACCTAAATGAGAAATTATCTTTGAATTTAGAAGCATCTGCCTGCTTTATTGAGAGGGTAGACTATAAATGTGCAGTTTTACAATTATCCATGTTCTTGAGAACTTTTTAAGTTATATTGTTGCACTTCTTTGCAGGAAATGATAAATAACAAAGCTGTGGCATACATCTTATTTTCCAATGATTTTTGGAAAAAAAAAAAAGCTTCACAGTCTTGTTTAAGACTTTTAGACTAAAATCTAAGGTAGTATAATAGTGTATCATTTTAACAAGACAATCCCTCTTTGGAAGCTTCCTTGATTTTTTTTTTTCTCTCTTTTTCCCTTTTCCTTCTGCCCCACTTCCATTCCTTAAGTGTTGAATTTCATAAAGATTTCTTTTTTTAAAAGTTTCTTTATACTTCTTCTTGGATTCTATTTCTGGCAGTCTTCATCAGCTTGGCTTTCAGCTTTTTACTCTGCTTTTTCTTTACTTTTAACTATCTAATTAGACTTAAAATCTACTGCAAAAGGTTTTGTCTAACTGTATCATATACTGTGATTTTACTTGAAATATTGAATGAAGACATTCTACATAGAATTTCTAAATTCTATTTACATTCTCTTTCCTAGCAGAATGTCACCAAGTACACAGATTTATTTTTGTTTCCTGATAACAACTTTTAGGTAATTTTACAATGACTGATTTTTCTATAGAATTATAGATCTTCCATCATGCTGTCAGACATGCAAAAAGTATACTGAGCTCTTATTTTTAGGAATTTAAGCTGAAGGCCAGATGGCAAAGTTTCCATTCAATCAAAGCAAAGCTTCATTTCAAAGGAGGGGGAAAAAAAAGTCAAGGAGTAACTTAGGCATGAAGGTATTTAATTTGGGAGGAGGTTTTGAATTTTTCTCTGAACATTTGTTTGACAGTGATGGTTTCTCACTAATTAAAAGATGTTATATAAAAGGCACGGAGGGATGTTAAACTAAAGAATTGTGCTGTTGTGAACAGACTAGTTTTGCCTTGTCTTTGCAGCAGTGTGGACACCACAGAGCATAAAAGAAGTCACCATGGCACTTCTCGTTTTAGAATATCTAAGTAAAGAGCCTTTAAGTGAGTCTTTTTAACAGGTGTTCACTGATCACCTACTACATGCTACTTTTGAACAAAAATATGTAAGTTAAAAGATACCAATAGAACGTTTGCTCCCTCTGAAAGAATGAAAAATCAGTATATTAGAGCAATCTACTGAACAAGCAAAATGGATGTATAGCTTTGTCCTTGAATTCCCAGGAAAGGGGGGCCAGCCATGAAGAGGTAGGCCTGAGTGGAGATCATGGGATCACCCAGAATGGAGTGACATGAGGACAAGTATTTGGAGGGGTAGAGGTGGAAGGAGGGGAATGTGAGAAACATTCCCTAAGGCTTGGAAGGGAAATGGATTTTGTCATTTCCTCACTTGGTCTGGGAAAAATGCAGGATTTCAGAGGGGAATGGCTACATGGGCAGCCCATAAAGCTGGATGCTGGGGCCCTTGGCTCTTTATGCTGGCCTGGCACAGACATTATGGACTGCTTTGTCTAGCATAAACCTTGAAAGCTGAGGGACCATGAGCCCTCTGAGAAAATGAAAATTACAGACCCTTCATTGGTTCTTCCAGGTCAAATAAGCTCTGTAGATTCTGCTGCCCACCCTCTTTTGCTGGAGAGGCCCATGAAAAACAAGTCTGAATGATTTTTTCCCTACCTTTTTGAGTAAGAAAGTGTGAATTAATTTGATGTAGAAGAGTAAAGTGATAGGGCATTTCTTCCACCTTTTTGTGTGACAGAGTTAAATCTGTGCCAATTACACCAAGCAGGGCCCTTCTGAGCTCATTTTTGGTCCCAGATGCCACTTCCCACCTTTATTCCTCGTAGGAAGGTTCTATGCCTTTCCTGAACCTCTTATTTCAAAAATGACTCATCCTATGTTCCAGTCTTTCAAGTCTAATGTATAATGAAAGCTAACTATAACAAAAAGCTAAACAGTCTATAATTAAACTCAGAACTAAATATTCAGAGCCAAAAAAAGAAAAAAAGAGAGAGAAATGAAAAGTATAAGCTAAGATTTTAACTGAACACTTAGAATCTTAAAGATGAAGAAGTTTTCAAATTTGTTTTTGGCAGGAAAAGCCCTTTTCAAAGGAAGTTTGTACTCAAGAGTATAAAGCAGATAACATTAGAACTCTCTGGCTAAATGGAGAGGGGGACTGAATATACCCCTTTACTCCAATGCAAGGTCCCAAAGTCCTTTCCCTAAGTATTACAGAGATCTTCTGAAGTTCACAGTTTTTAACCCAAGGCGTGGGTAACGTGGGTGGAGTGTGGAGGGAGTATCAGACACATCTTCACAGGCCAGTGGGGAAGATTGTTGTAGGTAGAGGGGCCTGTTGTCCTACCATGAGAACAAATGCTACTCAGAAGCCAGACTGCAGGTTTGAGTGAGTGTCCCACTATCACACAGAGGGATTTTTATGTTTCATCAGAAGTTTATTTTCCAGCAATGATAGTAATAAAATTATAAGATTCATTATCATTGAAGAGTCAAGAAATAGGAATGATCATTTAGTTCTGTTCTTCATGCACCTTGTATCCTCACTCTTCACTTATTCATTTGACAAATACTTAATTCACTCTTATCATATATCAGTTCTATTCTAGATTTGGGGCACAGCAAGAAAAACTGAGAAAGTATCTTCCTTAAGGAGGTTGTATTCTAGAACAGACAGAAAGAGACAATAGGCAAACAAGTATCTTCTTCTAATGTAAATTAGATAAAATATAATGGAACAGATGTTTTGGTTTGGTTTGGTTTTGAGCAGACTGACCATGGTTCTGATCATCTTGGGCATCAGCACTATAGATGTGGTGAGCACTATGCCGTGTGTTTAATGGTGTCTAAGAAGAGTATGAAGAGGACTTCTCGGATTGGAAGATAGACAATTCTGGAAAAGCCACATTTCAGTGATGGGATTAGAGGAATAGAAGTACACAGACTGACTTCATTTTTAGATTGTAAATAATTCCAGATGTCAATAATTCTTCCATTTACAAATATGATTATGAAATTTCTCAAGTGTTCTTCAATTGTTTATTTGAGTTAAGCCAACCTGTAGGCAGAGCTTAAGACCTCCCTATGCTTCCCTCAAAGGATGTACTCACACAAAAGCATTCAAAAAGGCTTATTTTCAGAGTCCCAGTTCCCTTCTAATCTACCACCCCATTTGATTTTTTTCTTCTGCAGCAAAAGAGTTGTCCTTTCTTTCCAAGCTACTTGTTGGCCTCTCCTTCCCTCTCTGACACACCTCAGTCAAGCTTCTGCCCATAAGACTCCATGAAACTGCTTTTACCAGGGACCCAGCTGCCCTCTGCGTTGCTCTGTCTAGTGGTCATGTCAGCACCATTTGGTTCAGTTGGTCATTTCCACCTCTTTTTCCTTCCCTGGCTTCCAAGATGCATCTATTCACTTTGGTGCCTGCTGTATATACCAGACTCAACATATAGAAATTGTAACTCTGGATTTTTTCCCAGTATTTCTCATCCAGTATCCTTGTCCATCTCAATGGATGTCAATTCTAGTCTTCCTGATGGCCAGAAACTTAAAGTCCACCTTGACTCTGAACTCTTGTCTTTCCCTCACAATTCTCATCTAATGGATGTGGAAACCCTGCTGGCACTACTTTCAGAATATATGCAGAATCCAACGTGTCTCAACACCTCCAGTGATAGTCCCTGCAAGCTGTCATCATCTCTTCCTGGAATACTTTAGTAGCCTCCTAATTGTTTCCTACTTGTTTCTTTTCCCCCTCTAGAATCGATTTTTAACACAATGGGCAGAGTCATCCATTAAGACTTAAATGATATCTTGCTATTCTTTTCTGAAAACTTTGTGATGACTTTTCTTTTTCCTTAAAGCTACAAAGTCCTTCAGAAGGCCTGCATAGGCCTGCATGGTTAGGCCCTTTCTTCTGCTCTGTCTCATTTCTTGCTACTCTGTCTCTCCCTCATTCTTAGTCCATCTATGCACAAAGATCTCCTTACCCATCCTGATACCTGTCAGGTGTGCTCTTGCCTGAGGAATTTTGCTGTGGCACTTCCTTGTGTCCCTGAGATATGGCTGGTTCCCTCCCCTCTTTCAAGTTATTGCTCAATTGTCAGCTTTCAGCAAGGCCTGCCCTGACACTCCAATTACTACTAGAACCGGCCCCATCCCACTCTATACCCTGTAACTCTCTTACCCTCTGTATTCTTTCCTTCTTGTCATAGTACTTATTACCTTCTGGTGTGATGTACATCAATTTCCTTCTTATTATGTTTGATAATATTGTTTTGCTGGAGTATAAGCTCTACATGGCAAGGGTCTGTTCTGTAATCAGCTATGCCTTCCAAGCTCCTATAGGGGTGCCATATTGTCTAAATAAATTAAAAAAAATGAACAAATCAGAGAGAGCTGCACAAGCCTTGCTGATTCCCCATAGCAGATGGAGGAAGCAATTACACGTCCAATTTCTAAGTAAGAATTCAAAATAGCCTATTAGATATTTCTGTGTCTCAAAGGATCTTGTCTGCACTGTGCCCCTGTGGGAGACAACCAACTTTTCAGATTTATCTCTTCCTCAACACTGTGCTCAGAAGCACTGGCTCTATTCTTCCCTTTTGGGGACCCTGGTTCTTTGCTTACTCAGAGCCCTGTGACCCCTCTGCATTCCTACTTACAACTTCTTAGTGTTCTGCAAAATGAAAGACCTTCTAGTTAATATGACTCACCTCCTTACAAGGCAGGGTAGAGTACAAGTTTGGTGACTTGAGCATACCCTTGAGTTTTCTCTCAACCCTTATTTTTTACCCCAAACTTTTTAATCCATCTTTTACGCATAAAGATACAGTGCTCTACCCAAGAAGAATTCTTAAATCACTTGCTGAAAGATTACACTCTCTCTTTTTCATCTTGTCAAATTATTTTGTAATAGGTAAGAGCAATTTTATTAACTCAATTTCAAACAGTGTATAGAATCCAGCATCAATGGGCTCTTATTTTTATTTATTTATTTATTTTAGTACAAGCCCAGGTAAGGATGTGCAATGGCAGGTCGAGTTCTCTTTAGAGGTAAAACTGAAGCTAAGCATCAGGCTTTAAGCCTAGGATTTAAAGACAAAGCAAATGAGGACACCATAAAGTCAGCAGCTAATGGGTCATTTCTGCAAAAGACTCCAAAAGTTAATAACCAGAGTAATGAGAGCATTTGCTCATATAAATGCCACCATTATACACAGACAGAGAGAACCTAAGGGGCTGGAAGCAATTGCAGAAAATCTCAAGACAGTTTCAGACTACGGATAGTTATTTCATTAGTCTATTATCAGAGTCAAGAATACTGAAAAGAGCTGATCATCCTCGAGGGTGTACACTTACAAAATCCTTGGCATTGTAAAGTCCAGGTGATTCATAAATGTCCCTATTATCAGGATATGTAAGCTAGGAAATATAATTGTATTCTGCTATTCTTAAAGTAGTATTAACAGTCCCATGTTTAAATGAAAGTCAAAATTGATGGTGAAACATCTTTAATTAGTAAAAGTTTCTTGATAAGATGACAATCAGTAGAATACATGCTTTTTAGTTAGTAAAAGTTTCTTCATCAGATGATGATCAGTAGAATACATGCTTTGTTGAGGTGAGAATCTTTATTACTTTCTCTACTGCTGTATCCCTAGGGGCTAGAATAGTGCTTAGTACATAGTAGATTCTTAGTAAATATTTGTTA
The DNA here is from genome assembly GCA_025594165.1 of Tamias sibiricus. Taxonomy (NCBI): domain Eukaryota; kingdom Metazoa; phylum Chordata; class Mammalia; order Rodentia; family Sciuridae; genus Tamias; species Tamias sibiricus. Next base: position 40,998,287 of record CM046665.1, on the reverse strand, counting down.
AAATAATTAATAAATCTTCCAATGATCAATCTGCCATTGATTAAAAATCCAATATGTTCTTCTTAGAATTATTGATGATGTAGGAAATGGTGTTGAGATTATATAGTACAACTACTCAGTGATTTCTTTTTGTCTGTTGGAAGATGACTGGTATAAGGCAATGAAATTTATGGTCAAAACATCTGAGCAGCAACTTAAGAGCCCTCTTAGGAGATTTTCCAAAAAAGCTAGAGCTGATGTGGAATGTCATTTCATCTGGATTCAATTCCCTTGAAAGACAGACATGTGCCTTTTGTTTAGAGGAAAAAAAATAAGGGCAAGTGTGAGCTTTCACTCAAACCTGATACCCTTGAACTGGACGCATGTCAGCTGATTACATTATTGACTTATACCGGAAACAAGGGAGTAGGCCTGCTGTGGAAGACAGGGCTGGAAGCCCAGGATTCTGGGGTGATTTCCACCTTGAACTAACCATGTGGCTTTCCCCCATCACTGACTTAACCTTATGATACTACAGTTTCTATATTTGTAAACTATCATTCCCTCAAGGAAATTGAGATAAAAATGCCTGCCTGTTTACCTTCCAGGGTATTTAGACATTCCAAATAAGATGTGTTTATGTCACTTCATTGATTGAAAAGTTGTATACAAATACATTGGAAATTCTGAATAAGGCTCAAAAGCAATCAATCAGAAAGAGATTAGAGACAGCTTATGTTAATTTTGCAAAAATAATATAGATTAGCAGAACTATGAACTTTCAAAGAAAGAATAAGGAAAAAATTCACAGTATCCTAAAACCGAGGACGGTCCCACCTCCAAATGTAGACCCACACAGAAGAAGTCAGCTTCTGCTGAATCAGCCAAGACAGTATCAATAACCAAGACAATGCAAGCAGTGCTGGATTTTAAATTTGATCCAGATTTGAAGTGAACATACACAAGAAATGGTTTTGTTGAAGTCATATATATTGGGTCTTAGAGATGAGATCTGGAGGTTAGCAGCTATTTAATGTTGAGCTTTCAGCTGTGTTTCCAGAGGCATTGAAAGCTGTAGGTGGGGAAGGCAATAATTCTCAAGGCATTGCAGTTGCTGCAATGCAGACATATGGAACTTTTGCACTCTTTCATATGTATACCATAGAAATAGTCTCACAATAGGATTATCATTCTTTAAATTTTTTTTCTCTTAACCCTAGAAAGGGGATATTGTAAGATTAGCTGGTAAAATCTTAATATTCTGGCTTTTCATTTTATATCTGGTTTCATGGGTGCTCTTTAGGAATCTGTATTTGTAGCTACAACAGTGCAGAGTGTCACGAGCCATTCATGGGCTGTGTGTGTGAGCTATGTGCATTTGAGAGGTATGAGGGGACTTGCCTGACATTGCTGCCTGATTGGGCTGTGTGACATATGTGTGCCTTTTCTCTCGCTCTGCCTATGATCCCACACAGCTACTGAGATGGATGTGGCTTTCCAAGATGTCAATCAACCTGCTGACCATAAGACATCACCAAGCAAGACTCTACCCTTCAAAACCCAATCCCTTGCCTTATTTGGGTGGAATATTCTATGAATGGCTTTTCCCCAATAAATAGGGGGTTTCAGGTGTGCTCTCTTTCTCTCTCTCTCTCTCTCTCTCTCTCTCTCTCTCTCTCTTGCCTCTCTTGCTCCCCTTGTCCTCTTTCCAGTGTGGGAGCTGATCTTTGAGGTCGCAGAGCCATCCTGACCCTTGCAATTGAGAAAAAGGTATTTTTGTATTTGTGTGGTTTTTACGTTGCCAGCCCAATTCACCCAGAGTGGCCTTACTTCGGTTGCAGGGGCAGGACGTGGGCGACAGCAGAGTGCTATAATTCCTGTTTTAAATTCGCTAACATTGTTATGCATCATCAAACATGTTGAATATTTTGGAAGTTGAAATCCATAGATGTAATTTTTATTGCTTCTGAAATCATGAGATACAATGAAAAACCAAATTTTGATTTACCAAATCAACTAGGACTTAACATTCAGCAAGTTGAAATGCTGATTTCCTTGATAGCATTGGAAAATAGTTCATTAATTTCATTTTTGTTTTTTGCTTTGAGGCGGTATTTTGCTCCTTGGAGATTAGGAGACTTTTCCCTGCAAATAGTACTTTATGAATTCTTGAGTGCCAGCCACTCTGATGAGTCCCAGGAACACTGGGGGAAGCATGACAAATGTGGACGTTAGTGCCTGCAGATTTCAGTTTGTACTTTTCTGTTTTTCTAATTCTGAGTGAAAATGCTTCACACTTCTTGGTTCCCACTATTTAGTCCACAAGGTTCATCTGATCAAGGAATACCCAGTTCAGGTAGTGGTGGCAGTGACTGGGCCATGACCACACAGCAGACATCACATGAACACAGTAGCTTTGGTGGAAGAGGGAAGGGGATCGGAGGGTCATTTTACCTACTGTTATTCTGAAACTGGAGTTTATGAAAAAAGTCAGAGTTTTACTTTTTTGATTAAAAAATAACAATCATTATAAGAACATTTGTAAAATACAGAATAAACTGTGGTGAATAAAAATTGCATTTAATTCTATTACCAGGGACAATTTCAGTCATTTCTGATATACCTCTTCTCATGACAAATTATAAAAATTGCATTTAATTCTATTACCAGGGACAATTGCAGTCATTTCTGATATACCTCTTCTCATGACAAATTATATTATATTTATATTTAAGTGGAAAAAAATTGATGTTTTTCCACTTAAAGTATCTTGAACTTTTTCCCCCAGGACATTGAGTATTTTCTAAAATATACTTTTTCAGGGACAGTAATAACATTTTGTATTATATAGGTGCCAAATTATTTAACCAGTTTCTTACTACGACATTATTGTTATTTTGTGGTTTTCACATTATAAACAATGATGGTATGAATATCCTTAAAAATAAAATTCACATGTATTAAAAATGATTTCCTTTGCATGTGGTTCAAGAAATAAAATTGCTGAGTCAAGTGGCAGAGGCATTTCAGGCTCATTACCAAATACTTGAATTAATTTAACATCCACTTTGTTGAACTGATATATCCTTTTTATTAATGATTTTCCTTAAAAAGTGTTTCTAGCTTTTTATCTTAAATTTATTATCTATCATAACTTAAACAATTGAATATTTGTTGAATTTGGGGTGGAATAAAAGAGCACCATAATACCAAAAGCAAAACACATCAAAATGTAACTGTGCAACTGGGGGCAGGGAATGAATGAAAATATTATTAGCTAATGTCATTTCACATTCCTTATGCCAAAACAGACTCTGACATTTTAGCTGGCATTTTTAGTAAGGCAGGGAAATATATTTCAAATGCAGGGTATGGGGTCTCTATGCTTTGTTTCTGTGCACATAATTGACTGGCTTCATTTTTACTATAATCTTCTCTGTGCTGCGTAAAGTAGCATTTTAGAAGAAGAGTTTTGGGTTTTTTTTTAATGTTTGTTTAATTAGTAATACTTCACTTTGACATTATTTTCAATTGTTAAGAAAAATATTCTCTTTGGGTATTTTCTTCATATAAACTATACAATCAATGAGGTTATTTTTTTGTCTGTGTGCTCTGAACATGTACCTCTGGCTGTGCAAGTTCACTGGTAAATTTTCTCCTAGTTTTCTCAAGCAAACACTCTTGGAATTATTTCCAGGTAATTTCATAATTAATGTTTCAAAGTACCAAAGAGAACTCTGTGACAATGAAATAGAGGGAATTTGGAAACAAATAGCCTATTCTGACATTTGTTTTTTTGCCCTTCCCCCCTTTTTAGTGCTCTGCGGAGGAGGTGAGAGCTTTCTGTGCACCAGTGGGATCTGTGTCCCCCGGAAGCTACAGTGTAATGGCTACAATGACTGTGACGACTGGAGTGATGAGGCTCATTGCAGTACGTGGCTGGCTGTTCAGGTCTTTTTGGGTGGACAGGGATTCTATTCAGGGGCCTAGAAACCCAAACCATTCCATTGTCAAATTCTGACAACTACAGATATTTCAGCGTTTCATGGACAGTTTTGGTTTGCCTTTCTGAAGTGAACTAACGTGTTTACCTTACCCCAGAGTGACAGTAGTGTGTTTGCATGGTTTTATTGAGAACTCAATAGCTAGATACTACATTGGAACAGATCAGTGACTGAAAAGTTTTTGCATAAAGTCTCATAGAATTGTGAGAAGGTTTTAGGTTTATTTTGTTTGAGTAAGGAATTGTGTTTAAGATTTTAAGCTTTTGTGAGTATAATGGCAATTTTTTTTAAAGAACATTTTTATAGGATTTTCCCCCCTGTAAACTAAAACAAGCAAGATTCAAAGCATCTTTTTTTTTTTTTAATGCTTCTTCTAAATTGGAAATAGTCAATGGCATTAAACATCCTCAGTTTACTAAATTGACTTGATTAGTTGTTTTGAATGAATTGACCAGTGGTTTGTCCAATATAGCTTTAGATTTCAAGTTATTTTGTACTTATGCACCAGACAGAAGGGGGAAACTAGCCTGGAGAATTACACTGCATGATCTGTATTCAAAACAGACTGATGTGTAATTGTGTTCTAATTGGATTTTAATGGGTATATAACCAGACATAGTTAGCATGGGAAGAGTGTTTTTACTTCCCATGAGAATCACCAAGGCTTTATAAGAGCTCCAGATGGCTGACCTCGATTGAGAGATTCCTTTAGTCTGTTTGCTGAGTGACCAACTCTTCTATCCAAAGGGTTAGAATGGTTATTTGTCAGAATTCTGGACAGGCAGTGTATTGTAGTAATATTTCAACTCAGTGATTCCCAAAATTAGGTTCCATAGAACCTGAGTCTTGAAACATGCTTGAGGGGAAAAAAAAGTTTTGGAAAAGCTCTCTGAGCTATTTCTTAGAGAGTTTACAATACTTGTTTGTTTATTAAACATTCTAAGAAATCTTGCACTTTAACAAAAGACATTAATTTTGCTTAACCTGGTATGTCCTCAAATTTTTTCCTCATGTGATGAACTCTCACTTTTATGCATTTATTTATTTTGCATAATACTTAGCATTCTGGGGATCACCAGTTATGCCACACATATTTCAGGAAATGTTTTCAGTAAGACATTTGTTGTTTTACAATGTGGAATTCTCTCTTCAGAAAACCTATGACATAATTTTTATAGGAAAAACACTTTATAGGATGTATATTTATATTGGGGAATATTTCTGGAATCTTAGTGGGAAATATTCAACAAAACAGCCACAAGAGGGAATTCTGAAAGGTTCAATTGAATTACATCTGAAGGGCAAAAATCACACCGGAGACAACGTGCAGCCAAGAGATTTATTCACCAGCCTCTACGGCTGGTCGGAGGCAGAAGTACGGGGAGAGAGGAGTCAAGGAGAGGGAAGTGTGCAAGCTCTGGACGGAGGGAGGGTCGGTGCCTAGTCTGCCGGCCACAGTCTCTGGAGCTGTCGGCTAGGGCAGCGCTGTTGGGCTGGAGACGGTGAGTCTGGAGCAGCTGCAGCAGCTGCTTCCTCTCCACAGGGAGGAGCTGTTGTGTCCGAGCTCTAGGCTGGCAGGGACTTAAGTAGGGATTTCTGGTGTGTGTGTGTGTGGGGGGGGTGCCTGAGTGACCTTTAACGCTATTGGCTCTTTTCCCAGTAAACAGGGTGATTTTTAAGCTGATTGGCTCCTGCCTGGGGAACAGAGTGACCTTTAAACTGATTGGCTCCTGCCTGGGGAAAATGAAACCAGGTTGCTCCTAATGGAAATTTCCATGGGGGAGGTGGCCTGTCAGCTGAAGCCTATCTATCAACATCTAATGTATGTGAACTGTGGTGGAATCTATTGTTTATCTCCATGGTGGCCAGTGTTTTAGCATTATTCAAATTCCACGTGTGTCCCCACTCTGTGGGGTGGGCCAATGCTATTTCATCATTTTGTTCTCCATGGTTCTGAGCATGGTGCTTTGAACACATAAGTGCTTTCTGTTGCACTTGTTGAAATTGAACTTGAAGGAGTCACTTATCCTTACTACCAACAGGACAGGAAGATTTTACCAATCTGGAAGGTATTTAGCAATCTCCTAGATAAGTGTGGACTTTCCTTATGAACATACTTCAGAAATCATCTGGTTTGGTTTATTAAGGAATTGCATCCCTTCAGAAAATTTCTGTAGGAAAACCCTTGGTCAGATATAGAAGGCTTCACATGCAATTGTCTCTGACCTTACAAGGACATCTGTGCCCAAGTTTGACATTCAAAGTGTGGATGTTTCAGCATGAATGTTCATGGAAGGTACCATGCTTCTGTCATCACCACCTTGAAGGGAAGGAGTAGTGTGTGTTTGAATGAGGGCTTGCATAAAAATTGGAGCATGAACACAGCCCCATAGAGGGTCATGAGGGAGAAAGAAGTTTTGCTGAGTATGTCCAGTGAGAAGCAGAAGAAAATGCTAGTTGTAAGGTTCTGGCAAGTAAATGGGCAGAGGATTGCCAGCACAGATCATGCATATATGGATTAGATGCATAAATGGTCTCTAGTAAGCACTTGTCTATTTTTCTAAAATATGGGTCAAATTAGGTAGTTTGTACAGTTTGTTGAATTGTTCATTTATCTTTAGTCATATCCAGAGGAAGGAAGGGATGGGACTTATTTGTGAAATACTCAACTTCCAGAAGCATTTGTCCATGTGATTTGATTTAATCATCAGCATTGGAGATATTATCTGTTCTTTCTTGTATGTACAGCCAGAGCTTAGGGTGATGAATAAATTTCACAGGATTGGAAGTGCTAGATTTCAACCTGTCTTGAATGTTTCCATATCTAATGCTGTTTTCTCTCAGCTATGTTGCCTTGTACTTTTCCTTGTCATTAAAGTTCAGATTTGGTTAGTGATTATATTCTGATCATTCATATGGCAAGAAAATGTGTATCTGTTCTGGATACTCTATTATGCTTTGGGAAGTAATTGTCTATTATGGCAGCACTTCGGGTGTCTGTGACTTTACTGATTTTTCCCCTTAACTGATTTGGTCTTTTATATCAGTTTTTTCTTAAGTATTTATTGATGAAAAGATTTCCAACCACCTGGAACAGCTTTAGTGATTTAAGAGAAAGATTTTTGAAACTTAAGAAAACTAAAAATTTCAAGTCCTACAACCCAATGCAGGCTACTTCTCTAACCCTGGCTTATCTTAGCATCAAGGCTGACTGCAAGTTAGCATCTCCAGGAAGCTCTGCATCCAGGGATTTTCATTCGGTTGGTTTGGAGCTGTACCCAAGCAGTAGTACATTTGCAAAGCTGCCCAAGTAACTCTAACATGCAGCCAGATTTGAAACCACTGGGCTAGAAGATATCTGGTGTCTTTTGTGGCTAACATTCCATATAATCTTTTGATTCTATGATCAGATCTTAGGACAGTGCCTGACACATAGCAGGTGCTTAGTAAATGAATGTATATAGATTTTTTTTTTAAAGCCTCAAAAAAAATGTTCACCACAGGGGAAAATATAGCTGCTATAAAATCTGCATACCTTATACCATATAAAACCACTATCAAATACTTTTGGAAATCATTTAATCATTTATTCTGAATTTTGGGTAAAATTGGTGGATTTATTTTTGAAGATGGTGGTTACCTAATAATAACGAATGTGCTACAGTCTGGTGGCTAATACTTTAAGTTTTTAAGTCAGGTTGCCTACATTTCTATCTTTACCATTTCCTGCATCACACAGCTTGGAGCCAGATACTCCACCTCTTTGTGCCTCAATTTCATCAGGGAAATGGGGACAAAACTATCTAGCATTGAATCATTGCATATAACACATGTAGTTACATGCAGTAACTCTCAAGGAATATTAGGATTTATGGTTGTGATTATCACTGTTGTTACTATTGTCATCTTATTCTCTCTGCCACCTCCACCCAGCACCTCTCATTTCTAGGGTGCAGAGGATGACCACTGGAAGTCTGGGACTGTTGTTAAAGGCCAAGTGATATGTGGTAGGCCAGACATAAGCACTGAAATATGCACAAATATTTTAAAAGCAGCAGCACATGAAGCTATTTTAGAAAGGAGACAACTAAATAGCACAAAAGAAATATTAATATTCCAAGTGATATTTCCAAGTCATCAAAAATAAATATAGTGCCGGGTGCGGTGGTACACGCCTGTAATCCCAGAACTTGGGAGGCTGAGGCAGGAGGATCGCAAGTTCAAAGCCAGCCTCAGCAATGGCAAGGCACTTAAGAACTCAGTGAGACCCTATCTCTAGTAAAATACACAAAAAGGGCTGGGGATGTGGCCCAGTGGTTGAGCGAGTGCCCCTGAGTTCAATCCCCGGTACAAAAAAAAAAAAAAAAGTGAATATAGTTACTAAGATGGGATGCAAGTAAATTTTAGAAAGATTTCTATCAAAATAACAAAAAGATCTCATTCTAAAATAAAGGAGGAAGCTTCAACTGTTTGCAAAATCCGCTTTTGTGTAGTGGTGATCTGATTATACTAAGTCAATCTAACTATTGAATATTCTTAAGTTTCAACTATGTGTGAAGCATGTTCTAGATAACTACACATGCTAAGACATGGTATCTTCATGAAGATTTTAGTCTAAATCTGAAAAATAATATATAAACATAGGAACTACTAAAATCTGGTATTTTAAAACAATAACATAAGAAATGACACAAAGTCAAACAGGATTGATGTAAGCAAAAATGTAGTAGCACTAAATATTATGACCAGAAAAGAGATAGGGAAATCACCGGGAGCTGGTTTTGTAGAGAAGCTGATGGAAATGGTGGGACGAAAACCAGGCCTTGCACTTAGGTGTGGTCTGTGTGTTCTACAACATTGTTTTTCAACCCTTTAGGTAACAATTTGCAATGGATGGAGACATTTTTTGACAACTACAGGGATGAGTAAAGACACTACTGGTATTCAGTGGCTAAAGGCCAAGAGTGCTATTAAATATCCTACAGTGTCCAGGGCAGCCATTCCCAACCCAATGAAGAATTTACCCAGTCCCAAATGTCAGCAGAACTACAGTTAAACAGCTTTCTTCCAGAGGTAGGGTTGATAGTAGAAAGAACCTGGGAAGTTATGACACCTGAGTCTCTCACAACTCTGATGTTGATTGGCTAGGCAATGGTAGGCAAACCATTGAACCTCTCTGGCCATCTCACAGTGACAGGGTTGAATGAAATGGTTTTTTGGTCCCATCTGTTTTTAACATTCTGTGGGTGGAAACTGAGCCTCCGTACTTCTTGAGTTGAGGCAACGTATTTGTTTGTAGAGTGACAGAGACTGAGCAAATTCAATGAAGCACTTGTTTAAAAGCCTTCTTGTTTCTTAGTTTTTAATGATAATTTTGAGGGACAAAAGTTCACATGAGTTTCCAAAGTGAAATAAATATCAACATGCAAGAACTTCAGAAGAAATGTTTTGCATTAAGATCTCCTTAACAAAAAAAGAGCTGTATGTAGAAAAACCATCGGTCACATAAAATTATGCTCAGATTGAGCAAGAAAATTGCAGCAAGCACCTTTTGAAAATTTTGATTTGTTGGCCTCAAGTTGCGCTGACAACATCTCTTTTCAGTTCAAATAAACATTGATCCGAATAAAAGGAGGCACTGTGATCTTTGTTATTTGCTGTGTATTTTTGGCTGTGCATCACCTCTGGGTAAGGTTTTGAATGTTTACTAATCACACAGACCAAGTTGTTTTCCAAATCCAACTAATTTTGTGTCTAACTTCTGAAAATGGCTCCTAACCAAGGAAGTCATAACAGTGGAAAGTTCAATTTGCACCTGTGTGAATAATGAGGATTAAAAAAAAATGCCTATTTCCTCCCCACTTATAAAATAATTTAATAAAAACAGCACTAGTTTTAAAAATACCTCCAATAAGGTGTTTTAGTATGAATTAGCAGGGCTCCAGACTGGGCCTCAAAGAGGACATATAAACCTTTGAAAATGTTTGGTGTGTTCTCTTGTTAATCAGATTCTGAAAGGACTATTTGATTCCCCAGTATTCCTATTATCAAAAGAACATTAGGTTCACAGCTTAAATAGAAATTTAACTCATGGTTAAATCTGGACTCCACCCCTCACAACTCCAGGGGGTACATGTATTTTTGCACTGATAATCAAGTTGAGATATCTTATTTTTCTGGTTGTCATTGATATTAACATTGATTCAATACTTCCCACAAGAGTAATTTAGATGAAAATAGAACAAAAATCTAAAAGACCTTTTAAAACGTTGCATGCAAATTGTTTATATCTTGATTCACAAATTCCTCAAAATTTCCCAGTGAAGATGAAAACCAATGTCATAACCTTTCCGGACTCAGCTGTCAGGCATCCCATTTAACAGTGGGTTGCTGGGTGAGGAGATCACGCCCTCTGTTGAGGGGAGAAATTAGTGCAGTCAAGGCCATGGCCAGGACCTATTGGTTATTGTATTTTAACCTTAATGTAGCCATCTTAATTTGAAAAATGTTCAGACTGGGAGAAGTAAAAAAGTAAAAAGTACTTATTAAAGTTCTGTATGTGTGTAATTGTGAACATAGGTGTATTTTTTGTGTGTACTCATTTACTGAAGATGCTGCACAGATGATCTCTAAAACCCATTCCTTTCCTAAAGTGATGTGATTCTAAATTTTTTTTCATTATTATTTTTAGAATGCTTTTTTTTCTGAAATAGACACTTATGATTCATGTATATGTAAATGTAACATTTTGATATAAGTTAATAGTTTAACTGATCAATGTCAAAGGCTTCTCTGCCTCTGACTTAATAATTTAACATATTTATGGGGTACAGTGTGATAATTCAGTAAGTAGGTGCATCCAATATATAATGATCAAGGAATTATCAATTTCATCTATCATCATTTCTTTGTTCTTAGAGTCTTCAAACTCCTCACTTCTATTACTTCATAAAATATATAACAGATTGGTGTAAACTGTAGTCACCCATGGTGCTACAGAATGCTAGAACTTGGAAGCTAGATAATAGGAGACAAAGACTTTTGAAAATAAGTTGTCATCCATTTGGAATGTTTATAGTAAAGAGGTGCCTACCACCAGTTGTATGAGATACAGGAGGACAAACAGCAGCTAGAATTCAGTAGATTGGATATTGACTGCTAGATTCCTGGTCCTCAACAGTTCAGTAGAATGATCTTCAAATGAAGATTCCATTCTCATCTTTTTCATTTATTCTTGCTATTTCCTGTACTTGACACATGATAAAATTCTCATTCCTTTCCCACCATTGATATTCTGCCCATCTTGCCTAATTCTTCTCCAGCCTTATACAACCTATTTTTGCACTTATTTTAAATAAGGTAAAAGAGAATACATTTAATGAAATTGACCAAACTATGTTATGTGCCTGTGACAATGAAGCCCAGTATTCCATATAATTATAATTTACCAATAAAATATTAAAATGAAGAAATAAAATTATTTTGAATTCCTCAGGGGGGAAAAACCCTAGTTAGTAATAAATGTGGGCTTCTTTACTCATATTAATGTAGAACATTTTACAGTTTTTTGAGGTATAATTTATATATCATAAATTTCACCTATTGACTTTTAGTAAATTGATAAGAGTTGTGCAGCCATCACCACAATCCAGCCCTAGAACTTTCCCCTCTCCCTCTAAATTTCCCTCCCACACATCTGCAGTCAGTCTCCCTCTAGACACTGGTAACCACTGCTTTAAATTCTGTCTCCATAAATTTGTTTTTTTCTGAAATTTCATAAGTGGATCATATAACATGCAGTCTGGTTTCTTTTACTTAAGCATAACATTTTGAGTTTCATTAATAACTGTCACATGTCTCAGTGGTTCGATTCTTTTGATCTCTGTATAGTATTCCATTGTATGAGCATGTTATATTTGTGGACCATTCATCTGTTTGTGAGCATTTGGATTTTTTCCATTTTGGGGCTATTTTGAATAATGCTGCTATAAACACTCATATACAAGTCTTTGTGTGGATATGTTTTAATTTCTCTTGGATAGACTCCTAAGAGTAGAATTCATGAATTAGTTGTGTGGTAAGCTGTCAGACTGTTTTACTCCCACTAGCAATGCATGAGAGTTTCAGTGTCTCAAAATCCTTGCCAGTATCTTGGTATCATCTGCCTTTTTGATTAGAGCCATATTAGAGAATGTGTAGTGGTATCTTATTGTGGTTTAAGTTTACCTTTCTTTAATGACTAATAATGTTGAGAATATTTTCCATGCTTATTAATTATTTGTATGTATTCTTTCTTTTTTTAAATTATTTTTTATTCTAAGATGTTATAAATGACAGCAGAATGCATTACATTTCATATTACACATAGAGAGCACTTTTTTACAAATCTCTGGTTGTATGCAAAGTATATTCACACCATTCGTGATGTCTTTCACAAAGTCTTTCTTTTCAAATCTTTTGCCCACTTATAATTGGTTGTTTTTTGTTTTTTGTTTTTTGGTCTTATTAGTGGGTGTTACTATTCTATCTGGATATAAGTCCTTTATCACATATATGACTTGCAGGTGTTTTTCTAGTACATGGCTTGTCTTCTCATTTTCTTAATGGTATTTTTTTTTAATTGCTGTGCTTTTGGTGTCATGTCTAAAAATTCTTTGCCTGATCCAAAGTTAGAAAAAAAAAATTTGTTTTCTTCCTGAAGCTCCATGATTTTCACTCTTACTTTTAAGCCTATGATCTGTTTTGAGTTTTGAGTTAGTTTTAGTGTATGGTTTGAGGTCAAGGTCAGTGTTTTTGTTTGTATGTTTACACATTTGGTTTCTAATTGTCCTAGTACAATATATTAAAAAGAACATTCTTTCCCATTGAATTGTCTTGGCATTTTACACATATGATTTTATTAAAATGTTCTCCCAAACACTGTAAAGTGGCTGATATTTTCCCAACTTCAAACTAACACACTAAAATTCCCACAACTAACAGATGTTAGAACTGGGTTAGGAGTTCAAGTCTATCCAAGTATATGACCTTATCCTCTATTAAAATTGAGAAACTATTTCCCTGTAGGTACTTGATTTCAGTATTGAACTACGAACTTCCTAAGGCTACACATCACGTATTCTGTCTTGCTTATTTAGGACAGTGCTTATTAATTTGAGAATCACATTATGAAACACTCAGATAACTTAAGTAGTAAGTTATGTAAAAGAAGTAACACTGTAATCTAGTGGCTTATTTTTTCCATTATGTTTATGCTTACTATTGACTGATCTAGACTTTTACTGTAAATGAACACTTTTAGGAAAGAACTACTCACCCCTGCCTCTATTAAAGTCCTTTACTCTGCATGAACATGAACATGAATTTCACTAGGAGCCATGGTGAAATGAGATTGACCTTTCTCATCTTCTTTAAAGGAATGACGTAACATGGAAGTCACCTTCAGAAGATGATAAAAGTACTTGGCTCGGGACCCTGAGGGTCTTAGTCCTGTTTCTACACTCTCTTGTTCAATCTTGAGCAAGTCATTGGGTCTCTCTGTGCCATAATTTCCTCACCTGTAAAGCAATGGGTGTGGACCAGGTTGTTATTATGGTTCCCCTCCCATTATGGGCTTTTGTTAAATAAGGTTCTATTATAACCTCTGCACATCCCTGGTAACACACTGGTAGCTTCTCTTATTTGCAGACTGCAGTGAGGATCTGTTTCGGTGTCACACAGGCAAATGCCTTAATTACAGCCTCGTGTGTGATGGATATGATGACTGCGGGGATCTGAGCGATGAGCAAAACTGTGGTAAGTAGCATTGTTTCCCTAAAGGTTTTAATTGCAAATCACAGACATTTATAACCAAGAACTTGTAGCTCACTCTTTGTTAATATGATTAGCAAGTTAAATTATAAAATGTTTTGTTTCCTATAATTCCTAGAAGGAAGAGGTTTGTTTAATCAATCATGTGTATAAATGTAATACTTTTTACATAAATAATCATGCTAAAGAAATGTTAATGAAATGGGGTGGAAAGATGGGTTAAAGTTGTTAAAATGCTAATATGTTTTCCTCTGTGTCAGTGTTCTGTGTCTCTTCTGATTAGAGCCAGTGTCTTTATGTTTGGATCCTGAGCTCTTGAGCAAAACTTTATAGACAGATTGCAAAGTATTGGATGTAACCAAAGATCCCTCCTGTACTGGATTCCCAAGCACTACTCCTTGTGTAGAAGCCACTCCTAGGGTTAGGATCACACATTTGTTTCAACCACAAATGCTGATATTCTTATCTTTTAAAGAACTTATCCTTTAAAGAGGCATGTTCAATTCTGAATGCCATCTCATAAATTTAAACCAGCAAAATTACTCTTGCTTATTTACTTTTTTTGGCTTTGTACTTCAGAATTTTGGAGTACTATTTTATTGGTTGACTAAAATAAGAACTTTGAACTAAAGGGTAACCTGAGATGAGAATGGACAATGAAAAAATGATGTGAGCCCAGTGTTCAGTGTTAGAGAATGTTGAAGGGGATGTTGGAAAAGGATAAGGAGTATGATCAGAGGAATATCTTGGAGTGATGGGTGTCAGAAACCGCTCCATGCTAGGAATGTTGGTAGTTTCTGGGCATCTAACTGTCCCCTTACTATATTTATTAAGATATCGAAAAACTGGACTCTGAGTGTAGCTCAGTGGGTGAGTGCTTGCCTAGCATGCACGAGGTCCTGGGTTCAGTCTCCAGCACCACACACACAAATTGAAATATATGTATGTGTACAAATACTCCCATGGGTGACTAGATAGATGTGGATTGTCTCCTGAGTCTAACTAGAGTTCAGACAAAGGGTGAGACTGAATGCATTCTTTTTTTCTGGTACTGGGGATTGAACTCAGGGGCACTCAACCACTGGGCCATATCCCCAGCCCTTTTTTGTATTTTATTTAGAGACAGGGTCTCACTGAGTTGCTAAGTGCCTCGCCATTGCTGAGGCTGGCTTTGAACTTGCGATCCTCCTGCCTCAGCTTCCCAAGTGCTGGGATTACAAGCGTGCGTCACTGTGCCCGGCTACCTGAATGCATTCTTGTGACTTAGAATTGCATTATACACATCATAGAATCTACAGTTTCAAGGGGCCTTAGAGATCATCTAGTGCATTCACTCCTTTTTCCAATGAAAGTGGGAGTGGGGCAGTTCATGTAGCTTGGGGGCTGGATAGGTTAGTGGAGAGGGCCAGAGTAGTTAGTGTGTAAAAAGAATGCCCCTGCCACTTATCATAAGGCTTCTGAAGATAGGATATCATGAAGTTTGTTCCCTGAAGCTGGCAGGTGTTTTCATCTAATAGCAGTAATTATGACCTTCCCTCAGATTGGTCTCTGCCCTGGCCCCTTGTCTTTAGTGGACTGAACTTGGATGGCTTTTCTGGTTCTTAACCAAGCATTTCATCTTTTGTGTGTTTCTTCTTTTCTTTGCACTATATCTTCTACATACTTTCCTTCAGTGCTCCAAAATACCCATCAAGACTCGGGGGTCTGTCAGGAGTCTATGGCAGTGGCTTTATGAATAGAGACTCACAGGCCACTTTCCCATATTGAATCTGCTGTTCGTGAATCCACATACATCTTTTTTTGTTTGTTTGTTTGTTTGGTACCAAGGATTGAACCCAGGGGCGCTTAACCACTGAGCCACATCCCCAGCCCCACCACATACGTCTTTTAACTTATATTTAGGTTATACACATCACATTGTAAGGCAGCCCATGGATTCTGCCCTTTGAGAGAGGAAATTCACTTAGTGATCTCCCCCCACAACTCAAGAATGTGTAGATTGGGACATAGTTTAATCCAAGTTGAAAAGAATCATGAAAACAATAATAGTTGTATTGCTTACTCAGCAGTTCTTTCAAATATGAATTATATATTAAGACACACACACATATATATATATATATATATATATATATATATATATATATATATATATATATATATTAAGCTGAGCTTCAGGAGAGATGACATAAGGAGACACTTGCCTTACCAATTTGCCAGTAAGGTCAGTTACAATTCTTAAAGACAAGAGAGACAGTCACAGATACATCCAATCAGCTTTCTGCATCATGAAGTACAAATCAGAGTGTGGTTTATTTGAGTCAGTATAAAATTCACAAATTGTCCATAAGGAAAGAAAACAAAAGAGGACAATAATAAGAACAGACCTAGGGCCCTGGCAAAGCGGTTGTAATTCATCTTAGAAGCAGGCACATCTCCCCCACGGTGATATGTGCGGTAGGGCCCATGGTTGGTGGGAGGTGCTATTTTAATTGTGTCTGCCTCATCCTAGAAATGTTTCTGAGGTATTGGGGCAGTGGGAATAGATTCTCTTAAACTGGAACTGTGAGCCACACAATTCTAAATGTTTTTCATGCTATTTCTCTCTGTCTCCATGCATCTTCCTTTCCTCCAGATTGCAATCCTACAAAGGAACATCGTTGTGGGGATGGGCGCTGCATTGTGGCCGAGTGGGTATGTGACGGTGACCATGATTGTATGGACAAATCCGATGAGGTCAATTGCTGTGAGTGCCCTGAGGATTCTCATTTTGCTTACTTTCCACTTCTTCTTGTTCAGATGGTTCTCAAGGTTGAAGACTATACTCACGTTTCACTCTCTATTCAGCATTCTAGGGGAAAGATTCTTATACTTTGCTTCTAACCTATAGAGGTAGCAATCAAGGGGTGTGATGCCAATAGCATTGTAGTGTGTCAGACTTCACACCTCTTTCCCAAACTTGATTTGACTGATCTGCCAAGCAGGCATCTGTTTTCTTTCTCATTGCTCTTGTCTTGTTTATGTATCTGTGACTTTGCCAAAAGTAATGCTCTTCCCAGAGACCAGTGGTTTTTGTTTCTGCAAACAATATATGAGCAGTGAAATTTCCCCATAGGACCCTCCAAACATGTTTTTGGGGCCATTTCTGGGAGAACACAGGGAGAACTGCTAAAGAGAAGAGAGTCTGTAATATTCATACAGACACAGAAATTGCGCGATAGTAATGATCATTTTACAGCCTATTGTGTTTCTGGGTGAATGAAAAATTCAGGTATCTCTTACACTACTAAACCAGTAATAACAAGTTTCTCTACCCTCCCAGAAAATATGCTATCCCTAGCAGGCAATAATAAAAATGATTAAATCATAGTGGTTGTATATTAAAAGAGAGCACAGTTGACCTGAGAGAGTTAATATGATGGAATTCATGCATATTTTAATTAGTTAAGCTTTTTTTTTTTTTTTTTCACCTTTTGCTGTCTAATAAAAGTAGAAAGAGTTGATATACTGAAGGAGCCCCAATTAGGAAGGGCTATTGCGGCTAGCTGGAAGCCATAAGTTCCACCTGATATGTATGTGACGCACCTGTAGGCACCTGCAAAGCTAAAGGTATATAACCGGGTGAAAGCAGTCACAGTTAAGAGAACGGAGAACGAATTCATCAGTCAGTCGTGCAGTCGCTCGGTCCGTCAGAAGAAGAGTTCGGGTTGGAGAAGAGGAAAAGAATCAGAGCGGCCAGAACGTAGGCAGAGCGGTTACAGATAGAAGAAGTAATGGCTGGTCAGAGTTAGGCCGAGGCTCCCGAGGAAGAAAAAGAAAGAAGAAGAAAGAAGAAAGAAGAAAGAAGCTCTACAAAATAATCTTTCTCTATCTTTCTTTCTCTCTCTCTAAGCTAAGCTACAAGAAGAAAAGCTCTCTCTAATCTTTCTCTCTAAAAATCTTTCTTTCCCTCTCTAAGCTCTCTCTAAGAAAGTAGAAGTAAAAGTAGTAATAGCTTTACTCTGCCTCTGAGTTTTCCTCCCGGGTTTCGGTACCAGGTAGCTTACAATATACAGCTGCCCCTTGATAACTGTGGGGCACTGGCTCCAGGACCCTGGGTGGATACCGAATTTGTGGATGCTTAAGCCCCTTATATAAGATGATTTAATATTTGCATATAACATATACATATCCTCCTATATTCTTTGAATCATTACTAGATTACTTATAATACCGAATATAATATAAATGCTATGTAAATAGTTGTTATACTATATTGATTTTGTTTAAGGAATAAGTATAAGAAAAAAAGTTTCCACATGTTTGGTACAGGACACCTCTTCTCCCTGAGTGTTTTTAATCTGTGGTTGGTTAAATATGTGATTGCAGAATCCAGGAATACTGTATGTGAAATTGAATATTTAACTGGCTTATAACTTGTGGCAAAAATATAAGTTTGAATAACAGTTTTAATTTGAGCATAAGAATATTTTTTAAAATGTTTCATGAACAAAGTTGTGCAGCTTTCCTTGCCTGAGTTGAATTTGAAGTAGAGCGTCAACTGAGTCCCTCCTCAGTAAACCAGTGGAGCAGAGTGGGCTGTATGCAGATGATCTGGGAACAGCAAGGACACAACCCAAGATGCATGGGTTTCTGTTGCCCTAATAGATGGTAGGCATTGATGTTAGAGAAACTACAGCAATCACAAGGCTAATGGCTACTGGAGCTTCCATTTCAAATATCAGATGTCATCACCAAGTGTGGAAATAAAGTGTTTCTTGTGTGTGAGGCACTATGAGAGTTCCTTCACATATCTCATATTAATGGTAGGATCTCTGTTACCATTAATGAAAACAATCCCACACTTCCCAAGAAAAAAATGAATTTTTAGCAAGTGCTCCTTAGAGAGGAAAGCAAAGTTATAGAAAGAAAACTGGGCATTCCAAAAATGTTTGTCATTTAACAAGTAGTTGATTAATCCATTTGTGTACATAGAATACTTCATTTCTTGCTGATGCCTGATAAGTAGGAATAATTTCTGTGATCTGCAGATTGAAAGAATTAAATGAATAAGATGAGTACTATTCTGGTCTTTCCCAGCCTGTCACAGCCAGGGTCTGGTGGAGTGCAGAAATGGACAGTGTATCCCCAGCTCTTTCCAGTGTGATGGAGATGAAGACTGCAAGGATGGGAGTGACGAGGAGAACTGCGGTGACAGTGAGTGTGTCCCAAGCCCCTGAGACATTTCTTCATTGGTAAACTTATCATTGGGAAGAAAGTAAAACATCTGAAAGTAACTTAGTGCTTAACAAGGATTTCCACATAAATATTTCAGATTGCCTCAGTGGTCCTCGTTGCGCAGGGCAGTCAGGAAACCTTTCCTTGTAGTAAATACAGTGTTTGAGCAACAGAGGCTGAAAGTCATTCCTAAGGGGGAAGGGACAGGGTGAAACAACATGCTCAGATTCAGCTAGCTGCTTCATAGGGAGAACCATGATAAAGAGGAAGGTTTAGTGTATAGCATCCAATTAAACAAGATTAAATTCCAATTAGGGAAAAAAATTGTCTCCTGAAATTAAATGTAACAGCTTCCTAAAATAACCACGTTAAGGAGAGGCAGTTTAATGTCTCACATTACCAAGCAATAAACTCAAATACCCTTTAAAAGGAGTGCGATATTCATGTGTGAAACTTGAAAACAAAAAGCAGATCAAATAAGTTGGTTTTTAAATGTGAACATTTCTGCCAGAAAAGAAAATTCCACACTGATTGTTCTAAGTTTTTGTATATGCAAGCCTCTCAGGATGCAGCTCTTAGGAATATCCCAAAGCTTACCCATCGCCTCATTGGTTTATAGAATACAGGAATAGCCTAGGTGTTAGGAGTGTGGTTGCTGCAGCCCTGGCTTCAAGCAGTGGCTTTACCACTTACTATCCAGTGGTCTTTGGGCAAGTTACTTCACCCTTCTAAGTCTCAGTTTCTGTGTTTCCAAACTCCAAATAGTGATAACTACTTTGTAGGGTTAATGCTTAGTGAGAATTGAGTAAGTGTTGGTCCTTATTGTGTGGTTAAAGCACTTACTGGGCTGTGCATATCCATAATCAGCAAATGAGACTGGACACTGTAGATATATAGATAAGCTAGCTTCATCAGAAAGAATATCGGTTATTAGAATAGCTTCCGTGAGGGAGCTTCCAAGGCCTGAAAGGCAAGTTTTGAAATCACAGATTTATTACTTGAAAATAATACATAAAGAGAACTTTGTTTTACCAGTTTTAAAATTCAAACAGAAATCCTTCACTAGGCATGAGTTATTGTGTGCATATTGACCAAGAGCTTGCGTTTTGATCAAATTGTTCTTTCTCTACATATAATTAAATTATCTCCGTGATTCTAAATGATCCAAAATAATTTTGGATGCTTCACTATGAAAATGGTAGGATTTGCAGATCATTTCCTTACCTGTGTGAAATCTCATAAAAATCACATTATAAAATGTATAGAAAAAGTGACATTTTAGTACCTTCATATTATTTGCTATAATGAATTCAACTTTAAAAAATGTGTTATCACGGTACCAATATGGGGGCATCTACTGGGAATTCAGGGGTAAACAAAACTGCTGATGGAGATAACAGACTCCCTGGAGACATACAAATGCTACAAATAATTATATAGTGTCTAAATGTGAAATGACATGGGCTACACAGGAAAATGTGGTGTACATGTCCTGGTAGGGGCCTCAGCCAAAGCCTCCAAGGACGAGATCCTGGAGCTCAGATTTGGAGAACATGAGGCATTACCCAAGAGGAGAGGGACTGGAAAAGTATTTCAGACATGCGGCACCAGGTGGCTAAGAGTCCTGAGGTGGGAAGGAGCAAGGCATGTGTATGGTACAGAGAGAAGGCGACTGTGATCAGAGAGTTGAGGATGGCGTGGGCGTTGGACTACATAATAGCTGTCGTCATGGATTGTAGAATTGTTCTGCTAGATGGCAGGGTTGGGTGGGGGGCAAGCAGGGCCCACTACTCCCAAGGCTTTGGGTCCTGTTGAAGATTTAGGCCTTAAAAACCTCTGGCTCAGCCGGGGCGCGGTGGCGCACGCCTGTAATCCCAGCACTTTGGGAGGCTGAGGCAGGAGGATTGTGAGTTCAAAGCCAGCCTCAGCAATGGTGAGGCACTTAGCAACTCAGTGAGACCCTGTCTCCAAATAAAATACCCAAAAGGGCTGGGGATATGACCCAGTGGTCAAGTGCCCCTGAGTTCAATCCCCGGTACCACAAAAAACAAACAAACAAACAAACAAAAAAAAACCTCTGGCTTTGCCTGCCTGTCTACTCTTCCTCATTCTCCACAGTAGTTGAAGATCCAGTGACTTCATCCTGCACATGTGTTGCTTTTCTGCTTGGAAAACCTTCTTTCCCTCTCATCACAACATAGCCCAGTCTACCTGGAAAACTCTCTTGGGAAACTTCTCCTAGTGCCCTTGTATGCTTCAGCTGCCCTTTCTATAGGTCTTTGTTAAAGTAATGACCTTACAGCCATCATGAGGCTTGGGTTGTGACAGTGTCGCTATTAGAGTGGGCTCTACTTCACAGAGGCTGTCATGTTCCTTCACCTTTCAATGTATAGCATCTAGCTTCTCACATACACTTGTCACAGAGTAGGCATTTAATATTTGCTGAAATAATGCATGTGCAATGTTCCAAAATTTGCATAGAACATTAAGCTTATGGAAATTGTTTAGGCTTGGCTTGAGGAAAAAAAAAAGTTAACCTGCTAGCTTAAAAAAAAATAAACAGTGACATCTCTTTTTTGCATGACAGTAATATATAACATTGCATAGTAGTGAGCCTGGCAGGGAAAAGGATTCCAGTATAATAAACATTGTCTTAGGATTATAGATAAGTTTATATATACATGCATACCATTATTAATGCTGAAAAGTGCCTTGCAGAGTTTTCCAGATTCCACATGACATGTCTAAAAGTAATTGACCATAATAATGAGGGAGAGATGGAAAGAGAAAGGGCAGTAATTTATTACCTTATCCATTTAATCCACAAATGACCAGGAAATCAATGGGAAGAGCAGTTTCCTCTCTACATACCTTAAGGAAAAGCCATTAGGGCAAAGGCTGACATTACTGCTGTCATTCATTTGGAAACAAGAAACCCAAGTCATCTCACTAGGCTGAGGGTGCTCTTCAAGGCCATAGTGACAATATGGATAACAGCTGCAAGAGACTTTACCATGAGAGAGAACCCTCATTGTACGGGTGTTGGTGCTCAACTTAATACTAGGGAATTATCCTTAGAGGGAGACCAGAGTTGGGAGCAAATGAGCTTTTCAAGTAATACCACTGGATATTCAGAATATCAAGATCTTCATATTGCCTTCTGGCCCTCAAATCACTTGAATTTTATTTTGTAACCAAGTATAGACACTCATGTAAAAATAAAACTATTTTTTTCCATTAAAAGTAGCAACCACCTGTTGTTAGTGTGGGTTTTT
Source organism: Tamias sibiricus (assembly GCA_025594165.1). Lineage (NCBI taxonomy): Eukaryota > Metazoa > Chordata > Mammalia > Rodentia > Sciuridae > Tamias > Tamias sibiricus. The sequence continues at coordinate 40,976,002 of CM046665.1, read as the reverse complement.
TTTTTTTTCTTCCTTTTTTTCCTTATTTCTTCATTCCTGCAGAATCTTCTTGGAATAGATTATTGTATTTAGTTGCCAGGAAAATGAGTTCAGATAGTACCTGTTTCACATGTGTTCAATATTTTGGGAGAAATTGGAAGGAAATTAAAGTTGTGTCATTCCTTGGCTCCACCATGCATTCTTGACCCTTCAGATCCTAGTGTGAGGAATGCAGAGTCAATGAAAGCCACTGTGTCTTTTTTCCCTCCGCAGGTCAGACTCCATGTCAAGAAGGAGACCAAAGATGCCTCTACAGTTCCTGCCTTGACTCATGTGGTGGCAGCTCTCTGTGTGACCCAGACGGCAGCCTGAGTAACTGCAGTAAGTACAACAGCTGACAGATGCAATCCCGGGGACAAGGCTGCACCCAGCCTTTTCCTTCTGCATTGACATGTAACTACTGAAGTCTGGAATCTCTCCAAGAAAGTATATTTATTTGCTTTTTCTTCTTATAAAGGTTGTATGTGGTAGCAGAAAGAAACAAAATGGTCTTAATTAACTTAAATCAGAAACAAATGTGTCATTGTGAATGGACTATAAATCCACATTGCCTAATATCATTACCATCACTTTTCAACTTGACACCAACTCCCATATATTATTTCCTTGGCTCCATCTGCAGGCAGATGTTATCTTTCTTCCTTTTTAAAGCACAGCTTCAAAAATGGAACCTTCAGCCAAGAAGCAAACGGGAAGTTCATCAAAACAGCCACATAAACTTTGGCAGTCCATTCTTTAATAAATTTATTCTCACCTTTCCACAAACTTTGGTGACCTATAATGGTTTTGGAACCATTGTGTTAATTCATTTCAGTGACAAGGTAATAGTTCCAAATGGCGTAAGCAGGTGGTGCTCTCTAAATTGGTTTCTAGGAGGAGGAATTATTTGGGGGAAGACAGAATGGGCAGAATAAAACACTAAATGGATTCTTATAGGAAATTTAAATGAATCAGAAAATCTCCAATGACTGATTTCTAGAATTGATTTCTTACTTCTGGGCCCTATTTTCTTATTATACTCATTTCCTTCACTTTTGATAATTAAATGTTTGCCTCATCTTCAGCTTGGGCAAGAAGTTTAGAAGCAGGTCAGTCAGCTTTCCTTTGGAAAGACAGAATTCCTATTAACACACATCGTCTCAGTTGAAGCCACTGGAAGTCACAGGCTGATGGGCTCAAGGCCTTGGATCTGCCAGAGTTTTCACATGGCCCCGTAGCCATCAGGGAGTCTTGAGGTGAAACAAGTAGACCGGTAAGGGGCTTGAGGGGGGCAACCAATTAAAAACTCAGACTGACAGGATTTCTGTTTTCTTGGGCACTTAATGACCCACAGAAAGCATAGTCCTAGCCCTCCTGACTTCTCACATGTGGGTATGGTTTTTCCTACATGTTAAGCCAGTTTTCTGTTGCTAATAATGCTATACCATAAACTAGGGAAGTTAATTATTTTGGCTCAAGGTTTTTGTCCAAGGCTAAGGGGACACATCTAGTGACCTGAAGATTGATCTTCTTGCACAAAGAACTACAATGGGCTCACATGGAGAGAGACAGAATACTCTTTCTTCTCTTATAAAGCTACTGGTACTTGACCATAGAGCTCAACTCTGTTGATCTTTGCTACTGCTAATCACCTCCCAGAGGCCCCACCTCTATATGTCATCATTAAGTTTCTACCATCTGGAGATCAAGGATTAAGCTCCAACATGAGTTTCAGAGGGACAAACCACAGCACCCTATGACAGAATAGTAGATATTAATCTAGCCATTAAGAAGACATATTCATGCTGCTGTTTTAGTCCTCTAAAAAGATTTAAGTATATATAAATATATTATATATATTTTAGAATTTAGAAAACTAAATTTATTTATTTACATATTTATATATATGTGTGTGTGTATACACACACACACACACACACACACACACACACATATTACGTGGTCATTGTTTCATTTTGCTCATCTCCTAATTTGCTCTGGAACTTTTTCAGAATTATTTCTTTATTTCACCTTCAATTTAGGGTGAATAATTTAGGAGTGACAGTCATCTCAAAGACACGTGTTTATTGTTCAAGTTTTGGGGTTGTTTGACATGGAATGGCACTTACTATTAGACTCAAAAGAGTAGAAAGGAAAATTTATCCTGTGTCGAATTTGGTCAGGGAGTAAATGAATGTGTTATTTCATTTCTCTATATTTGAAATACTTCAAAATCTAAAATTTAAAAATGTTATCACCTGTCAGAAAAAGAAGTTGTAGGAAGGGCAACTAGATACCTCTGGCTCACACATTTGAATGGTATTCATGATGTGTGTACCATGTTTCAGGACCCACATGGACACTGGCTCTTTAATGGTGAAGAGGGAGACATGCCCTCTAGTTCCTGACGGTCACTTCCAATGTGAAAGACGTATTTTTGTCTTCCCACCCATACTACACTGTTTTTTCTCTTCATGTTCTTCAAGTACACTGTTCCCCTAGCCCTTGCTGCCTCACCAACTTCTTCACTCACCATATATATTCTTGCCATGTTCTCTGCATATATATTTAGCAAACATTCAAACATGTTCACTTTGAGTCCCAAGCACTGGGCCCTTGGTCTTTCAATCCTTATTAAAAACAGTGTATATGCCTCATTTCCAATTGAGAAGCAAGATATTATTTATTTTAAAAAAAATATTTATTCATTTTTTTTAGTTACAGGTGGACACAATATCTTTATTTTATTTTATGTGGTGCTGAGGATCGAACCCAGTGCCTCACGCATGTTAGGCGAGTGTTCTATCTTTGAGCTACAACCTCAGCCCCCAAGACATTATTTCTAATCTTTCAAAGAGCCTCAGGATGGGATATATTGTGGTTTGGATATAATATATTACAGTTTGGATATAAAGACTCTCCAAGGAGTCATGTGTTGAAAGCTTGGTACCCAATGCAGCAATGTTAAGAGGTGAGCTTTAAGGAAGGGATTGGATCATGAGGGATCTGACCCCATTAGTGGATTAATAGTTCAAAAGTATTTTTGGGAACTGTAGGAGGTGGGACCTAGTTGAAGGAAGCAGGTCACTGGGGACTGTATCTTGTCCCTAGCCCCTTCTACTCTCTCTTTGCTTCTTAGCCTCCATTAGCTGAGCAGTTTTCCTCCAACACACCCTTTCGCCATGATATTTTTGCCTTAGAGCTATTGGACCAGGGACTGAGACATCTGAAACCATGAGCCAAAATAAATGTTTCTTCCTCTAAGTTGTTTTTCTTAGGTTTTTGTCACAGCAATGAAAAGCTGACTAGTACAGGGTATATGTGCTTGGTTCTATGTAAAGTTGGACATAGGCTCTCCTCAGAAAACCCTTCAATTGGCTCTTGCCATCCCATAAAAATATTATAAAACTTTCTAGTGGCCCCTGGAGATCTTCTGGCTGGGATCCAGTAATCAGTATTTCTTAAATTGCCCAGGTGACTCCAGTACAAAAGAAGGTTAAAATGACTATTTTAGGGGCCTATTTGTGACTCAGCTTGCAGGAGTATGTGACTTCTCTGAAATTGGACATTTAAATGTTTTTGTATTTCTATGGGTGTTTTTCAATAGAGAACATCCGTGGCTTTCCTTATATTCCCCAAAGCACCTACATTTAAAAACAAAAACAAACCTGAAAATCTCACCTCCAATGAGACAGTGTGCTAATAGGCTTGAAGTATTATACTCTTTTTTTTTTTTTTTTTAATTTTAGTTGTAGGTAGACACAATACCTTTATTTTATTCATTCATTTTTATGTGGTGTTCAGAATCAAACCCAGTGCCTCATACATGTTAAGCAAACACTCTACCACTAAGCCACAAGCCCAGCCCAGATCATACTCCTCTTAAAGAACAGTTTTAGCAGCCTGTGTTACTCCATCAAGTCAAAGCCCAGCATCATTAACATCTTTGTGGCTTGGTAGGAGGCAAAATACAGACCTGCCCTTGCCTTAGTGGGTAGGAGCAAAACTGCTATTTCTCCTCACTCCATCACTTCCTCCTTGTAGTGTGTAATCCAGGCAGGTGTGGAAACCTGGTAGGAAGGACAACTCCTGGGCATGACTCTCCCCCTCTCTGTGCCATTTTCACCGTGCCCCTATGAAGCCAGGTATGGCTGTTGTGCCCGCAGGCATTCTCTCAAGTTATGTAGGATGCTCTATCCACCCTTGCTTCCATGTGTTCACTTGTGCATTTTTTCCCTTCAAGTTGTAAGGCTCTTATTTAATGCAGAGGCAGAGGAAGAATTGAACAGTTTTGCTTTGAATAACTTCCTACTGACCTATAAATTCCCTGCCCTCTTTTTAAATTCCAATTAGATGGAACAAATAGGTCAGGGGTGTAGCAAAGAAACCCAACACCATAATGGCTAAGAATCAGTCCTTGGGAGCAAAGAGTAGACAGGGATAATAATCTTTTTATAAATGCATTCCCAACTCATAAGTGAAAAATAAAAAGACTGAATTAGAGTATTATCATTTGGCCACACCATGAATTATTGGGTCAAGGCGTGGAGTATCTGTAGTTGCTCACATCTCAAAAAGAGGAAAATCAGACATGATGTGGCTTTTCCTGAAAGAACACCACAGCTGACTATAGTCTTCCCAAAGGAATAAGGCCTGGTGAATCCTCTGGATTCTTCTATCAGTATTCAGGAAATCAAGAGGATGGGGAACATGTTTAACCTCATCAGGAACATGAACTCAAATCCAAACTCTGGTACTCTCTCCATAGGTCAAATCCCTGCATATTTAAATTGTGAAATTATAAAGAAAAGCAAAGAGATTTTAAGCAAATTTAAGATGCTTAAAAGATAAGACAAGTTAATGAAATTAGGCAAGACTAAACTACAGTACCTGGGGGGTGGTGCACACTTATGTAATAATACTGTAAAGAAGAACAAGGAGGTGATAACTGGAAAACTCATTAGCTACCTTGAAGAGAAAGGAGGTTGAGATAAGATGGGGTCTGTGGAGGGGTTTCTGGGTATCTGTCAAATTTTGATTTCTTAACATGGGTGATTATTGTAAGGATGCACCTTATAATAACTCATCAGATCTCTAGAAACAACAGTCATAAAGAGAGGCTTAGAGTTTGAGGCAAAGATATTATGTATGCAGCTGGATGTTGAAAAGAGACATATTTACACATAGAAGACCATCATTTAATACATGATTTCCAGCAACTTCAGAATCATGACAAGAACGTAACTGGTTAGTTAACAATTTCATCTTTATGTTAAATTAACAAATCTTGTTTCGAAATTTGCAACGTGAAATGTCATTAGGACTCCACAGAGACTTCACAGATTTATTTATTTTTCAATCACTTCTTTTTTTTTTTTTTTTTTTTTCTTCAAATTTTTTTTTATTTATTTACTTATTTTGCACAAGTATGTATCTTTTTACATACAATTTATCAAAGTATATAAACCTGATCTATGTTCAGGATAATGATATCCATCTCATTCAATCACCGTGCTAGGTACTTCTTTTAACTTCATTGTGAACAGTTCTGTGGTCTTTAAACCTTCAGGTGTTTGTGATGTGATCGCCCTCTAGTGGCTACTTCAAATCAGGCTTGTGAGTGAGTCTAATGCTTCCAATGCAAAAGTTTATGGATACCATAAATCACAGATTCTGGGGTTGATAGGTATCTTGAGAGTTTAACTTGCTCAGCAATCTGTAAGGAATGCTTCATGAAGGGATAAAACACAAGATCCAATCAACCTTACCACACTCAATAAAGATCTCAAGAATAATATATTATCATTATTTAATCCTTTTATCTCCCTTGGCTCTGAAACACTTAAAAGTTACATCTTATCCCAAATCAAAAATGATGCATTCTCCATATATCAAAAGAGAGAAAAAATATCCATGTGATATGCTCTATTAATCATGTAAATGAATACACTGATTAAAAATTTAAACCTTGATGAGGCAGTAGAGGAGGAAAAAACGTGTACAAGAAGGAAAAAGAGAAGCTGCATTAGAAATCTGTGTGAATGGTATTATTTTTGTCAAATTATATTAAAGAAAAAAGTAACGAGGGCTGCAGCTTCTGGCTTGTAAGATGGTAGTAATAAACAAGGAGACAATAAAGGCAGGCTGAATTACAGGAACAGTATGGTCCTACTTTGGTGAAAGTAACTCCAGATCTTAAATCTGTAATTGTGTGTGTAAGTGTGAGAAAGAAGGGCGTGCAAGGACCCAAACCTGCCTATTGGCTTTGAGGGTTGGTGAAGAAGAAGGGGAATGCGGGAGATGATAACCATTTTTTTATGCAATTTTTGGAATGTTTTTATTGTTACAAGGAACATGTGGTTTTTTTAAAATCTGAAAATGAAATACTTAAATGTTACCCCTTGTCTTAGTTTGGGCTGATACAACAAATTACCATAGACTATTTGCAACAAACATTTAATTCTCACAGTCCTGGAGGCTGAAGTCTGAGATGAGGTCAGATTCTTGCGAGGCCCCTCCATGTCCTCATGTTGGAGAAAGAGGACAAGAGACTCTGGGGTCCCTTTCATAGGAATACTTCTTCTGTTCATGGAGACTCTGACTTCATGGCTTAATTACCTCCCAAAGGACCCACCTCCAAAAGCCATCAAACTGGGAATTAAGATTTCCACACGTGTGCTTTGGGGAAACACAGATGTTGTGTTCATAATGTTCTTCACCAATCAGAGAAAGTGTTACTCGGAATCAACCCCACACCTCCTCGCTCTCCTCTTCTCTCCACCCTATACTCCTCTTCAAGGTGATGCCAACTTCACAGTGTTGTATCTTTCCCCAAAAATCTGAGAGTCCTGCTGTACTTTGTCCCCAGTGTTTTCAATCTGACTTGTGTCATGGTCCTTATAAAAATAATATCTGTGGAACCCTTGATTCTTTAAATTAAAAAAATAGTCCTGGAGCTATTTTAATATTTCACCTCAGTCCCTCTTGCTAATCTATTTGCATGCATACCACTTTTTAGTTGAATAATTAAATTCAATTTGAATAATCACTCTTAATAAGATATGAAGTCTTCAGTCTGCCTGGGCTAATTTTACAAAGACACTTGCTTGATTACCTCTCTTGCCTTGGAAAATGTGGCACATTTGCTGTGAACACCGAGGGGACAGGAAATCTCTCTACTACATTCCCTCAAATCTGTCCCAAACCCATTTATCCTTGAAAGTTTCTTGAGTTACTCTTGCTCTTTGAATCCCTTTGGGATCATCATTTTTTTTTTCATAACCACTGTCTTAGTAAGCTTAGGCTACCATGACAAAATACCAGAGGCCAGGTGGCCTGAATAACAAACATTTGTGCCTTACAGTTCTGGAGGCTGAAAGCCCAAGATTAAGATGCTGGCAGACTTGATCTCTGGTGAGGGCCTGCTTTCTGGTTTGCAGGTGGCGACCTTCTTGCTTATATCCTCACTTGATAGAGAGCAACATTTCTAGTTTCTTCCTCTTCTGATGAGAACACTAATCCCATCACGGTGTTCTACCTTCATTTAGACATCATTGAAACCCAATTACCTCCCCAAGTCTCCTTCTAATACTGTCACATGGAGGGTCAGGCTTTCAACATGTGAATTTAGATGAGGGAGACACAAGCATTCAGTCCATGACAAACTCTGTCGTAGCCTGTACACATCACTCTACAGCTACAAGCACATGTGTCCTTTTTCCTATCAAGTTTATGGAATTCCTTAATGTCTAGGACATTATTTACTCTTATTTTTGCATTTGTAGTATCTCAAGTAGTTCCTGACACCTTTTACCTCCTATTGTCTGTCCTCATTTCTGACACTGTACTAGGTATAGCCTCTGAGATCAAAAGATAAAGTCTTATTTCTCAAATATCTCAGAATTGTGTGGGAGAGGAAATTAAATAAAGAAAGAGTAAAGAAGAGTGCAATGCTGTATGACAGGAACACACCTAAGACGCTGTGGCACTCATTCTGGGAGTAGGAGGGGGAGGAGTGGTTGGCAAGGAAGGCTTGGAAGAGGTGTTTGTTTTGAGTCTTCCAAGCCAAGGAGGAGTTAGCTCAGTGGGGAGGATGGAAAAGGATCATTCCAGACAGCAGATGCCATATGCACACAGCAGCTAGAAGCATGACCCCATCTGAGGGGGTGAGCCCAGTATGTTAAGGAAGGAAAGGAACAAACAGGATGTGCATAGACAGGCAAATCTTAAAACACCAGTGTCACGGGGGAACAGAATCTATTGGTGCTGCAATAGAGATCTGTTTCTATAGGCTGGAAAATTAGGCTGCAGTTGAAGAGTGAAATAACCTTGGATGTCAAGCTAAAGTGTTGGATTTTTTTTCCTGATTGGCAAGAAGAATCCAACAGATCTCAGCCTCCTCTTGCCCTGAAAAGTTGTAGCCTTTTTTTTTTTTTTTTTTTTTTACATTTGATGACCAACAATAAACTACATAGACAGAAGTTGTCTTAATTGCCTATTTAATCAAACTCATAGATTTTTTTAATGGCTGTGAAGATAATGGGGACTATTCTATTTTAGAAGTAATAAATAAATCAGAAGGTGAACTGGAGTGAATAAAAAATGATAAAGTCATTCTCAGATGAGTAAAGTCAAGGGGAAAAATGAGAGACTTTCTAATACATATGAGTTGGGCTCTGTGCTAGCAGCTACAAAGGCAGAAACACTTCTTGGTTCACCATGGTGCTTCATTAACCAACTTATTTATTTTTTGATATCTGCAGAAAATGTTGTATACTACTTGCATCCTGATCTTCGCTACTCTAAAGAAAGAGTATAATAGATTTTAAGTTTGTTAAATTTAAAGAAATTGCTCTTACAAGTAAAATCTAAAAACTACATATGTGTATGTGTGTGTTTTTTGTTTGTTTGTTTTGTTAGGTCAATGTGAACCAATTACCCTGGAACTCTGCATGAATTTGCCCTACAACCATACAAATTATCCAAATTATCTTGGCCACAGGACTCAAAAGGAAGCATCCATCAGCTGGGAGTCCTCGCTCTTCCCAGCACTCGTTCAAACGAACTGTTACAAATACCTCATGTTCTTTGCTTGCACCATTTTGGTACCAAAGTGTGATGTGAACACAGGCCAGCGCATCCCCCCTTGCAGGTAATATGGTGGGGTCTTCAACAAGTATCCTAATTTTATTTCCAGAAGAACCAACAGAATGAAGATGTAGTCAAGTTCAGACAAAATAAATATTGTTCAAAGGCTCTCGATTTAACAAATGATATATTTAAAAAGTGAAGTAGTAGGAATGGCAAAATGAGTATGGGAGTAAGAATCCATGACTCTAGAGAAGGCAGGGAAGCGAAGAGGTTGTGAACTGCCTTTGATGATAGGTCATGCTCTTGAATGAAGAAAGTCACGCACATTTCATTGGAGTGGGTGAAGAAGCGTTTTTAAAAACTGAGTTAGCAGAGGAAGGAGGCATACTTGCCTCTTTTCTCTGCCAACATTGATGTGTTTAAGATGTTGCATTCTGATAGCACTCAAAAGTTAGAGATATTACACAGGGAGACAGAACACCAGCCTCACAGCTTGGATGGGGATGGACATCACTGACATTTTTTCTGCCTCTCTGAACGAAAACAAAAACTGAGAGTGTGGCTTAGACTTTGTGTATGAGTGATAACCTAAAGGTCAAAACTGTTGCTCTGGAATGCACTGTTTGCATTCAAGTTCCAGATCCCTAGCTGGTGTGGAGCCTTCAGGCAAATTCCTCAGTCTCTCTGCCTCAGTTCCTTTACCTGGTAAAATACCAAGGTAATAGCTGTTGGGTTGGGTTGTTGTGGGATTAAATGAAAGTGCATAAACAGAAAGTCCTTCTGATGGATTGTGAGGCCTGTGATGAGATAGCTATGACGATAGCACAGGAGCACAATTGCTTAGTGGAAGTGTTGGTTAGAGGTGGTAGTACAAGAACGTGCCCATACAAGGCGACTATCACAGTCAGTGCTGTTTCCCATTAAGGGTGACTATGCAGATGTGCTTGCCAAAACATGAGTGGTAACTACATAAACCATATGTTAGGATCAGAAGTTACTTAGAACTTCAAGAAAAAGCAATAATATCAATATAGTAGACAGATGGGAAAACAATAATTAAATGCTAAATGCCAAATGGATGACAAAATAGGGCCATCTATAGAGTCAGAACAGGAAACAATAAAATTACAAAATGACTTGGGGTACTTGCTAAATCATACAAAATGAGGAGAGTAAAAATGTCAGCTTGTGCAAAAATAATTCTGAAAATTTCTGTCAAATTGCTTTTTCAAGTATCACCAATAAAACAGGTACCAACTTTATGTTGAAAAGTCATTTGTAAATCTCATTCTGCTTTTGCTAAGTAAGGTCAATGGTGATAGTGAATAATTATTTTTAATAGTACCTCACATAGTCTTTGGTTTTCTTTATATGTACATAATTTTTTAAGCGCAACATTCTTTGCTATGAATGTAAATTTCCTCCAGATATAAATTTTATAATTTCAGTGTTTGAGTTTCAAATTATAATGACTACGATGAGACTGGTTCTGAGATGTTATTATTCAGTTAACATTTTGGTGAACTTCTTTTGGATGCTTTTATTCTGCTTCTTAAATTTTCTTATACATCTTTCATCTTCAGGGGCTAGCAACATAAATTTTAATTTTGATATTTGTTTATAAAATTTTAAATATTATGACAAGAAAATATGCTAATAAGTTCATGAAGCAATACTTAGTTGTTTTTGCCAAGACTGTTTATTAATATTAACATTCAACTTTTAAGTCATATGTCTAAAACAATATTGAACATTGTAGTCATGACAGTATGCTAGATACTTGAGGGTTATTATGTTGTCTCTTGTTTACAGTAGTCTTTTGAGTGAGGTGTGAAACTTGAGGATTGCTGCCTATGACTGACCACCATGCAGGTTTTGATGAGAACAGCACCCCCTGGATTTGTGGTGCTGCATTCTCTGTGATTTCCATTTTATAGAAAAAAAATTTGAAGTGGTAGAGTCAGGTACTATGCAGTCTTCCATATAAGTTAGGAATCCTATGGTTAACTTAAAATAACAGCAGCAATTGAGGTACAAACACACACACACACACACACACACACACACACACACACACACACACGCCGAATATTAGAATACTGTGGCTTCATTCTCACCCCGAATTCTGAAGCCAAACTGAGTTATGCTTTGCTTGTGTGGACTTAAACCCAGATAGACTTTCTGTGAATCTTCTTCATTTGATCGCTAAACTTTCCCCATCAGTTTCTGGCAAGACTGGAAATGATCATTCTGTAAGATATGTCCTAATTCATCTAAAAAAAATGAGAAACTGGTTGAGATTAGTTACACAGAATTGGATATCCTTTGTCCAAAATGCTTGGGATCGGAATATCTGCATAGATTTTATTGGTTGAACATCTCTAAAATCTGAAAATCCAGAATCTGAAATGTTCCAATGTGGATTTTGGAGCATTTCAAATTTTAGACTTTTGATTTAGAGATGCTCAATCTGTAGTTTAATGTTTGATTTTCTTGAGAAGTAAGAATGTATTTAAAAGAAAATAAATCTGCCTAGTGACTTTCTGGTTATGCTTATTTTTTTCTAACTATGTAATTAATTTTTGCGTAATGAGGCAAAAACACCTCCCACCCCCCCATCTCCCCAGAAGGTAAAGAAACCTCGTTTGAACATGCTGATACTTAAAGTTAAATAATATCCCAGGCATAAATGAGATAATATACACAACAGCACCGGGCACAGTGCCTCCTGAGTAGCTGGGATTATAGGCATGCATCACCATGTCTGGCTTGTGCACATGCTTAGTGTAACTTTTCTTTAGAAAACAGTTTCACTGGGCGTGGTGGGGCATGCCTATAATCCCAGCAGCTCAGGAGGCTGAGGCAGGAGTATTAGGAGTTCAAAGCCAGCCTTAGCAAAAGCAAGGCACTAAGCAACTCAGTAAGATCCTGTCTCTAAACAGGGCTGGGGATGTGGCCCAGTGGTCTAATGCCTCTAAGTTCAATCCCCGGTAGCTCTCCCCTGCCCCCCCCCCCCCCAAGAAAAAAACAGTTTCATTTTAACCAACTTGATCTCAACATAGATAAGTTTGGGACAGCTACCAAGTTTTTGAACAAATTGTTGAGACTGAAATAAGGGAGGTAATACCTTAGATAAGCCAGAGTGGCCCGTGCAATATCTCCCTAGTCGGTCATAGGAAGGAAAGACCTCTGAGGATGGGGATGTTGTGTAGACTCTTGGCAGCAGACTACCCAAAGTGATATTGGGGACTCACCTGCTTGGTGGAAAGGGGTGGAGAACTTGTCTTCTTGAAAGACAAAAGAGGGAATGGGAAAGGCCAACTAGAGAAGGAAGTCTGCATCTGGGAAAAATCCTTGTTACTCTTTGAAATGAAATTTATTTTGGTGAAAGTATATTGCTGGAACATATTCTATTTGTAGAGATATTTCTCACTTTGGTTTCCTAAATACCTCTTCGTATATGTGCATGTCTCTATGTTTGCATACATCACTCCATACATATAGACCCAGACTCTCATCTGGTGGAATTACAACCCTGCATCCATTCCTAACACCTGTCCCAAACAGAATTATTTCTGCCTCTGACATTCTGACTTTCTCACTCTTTTAGAGCACTGTGTGAGCACTCCAAAGAACGCTGTGAGTCTGTTCTTGGGATTGTAGGCTTACAGTGGCCTGAAGACACAGATTGCAATCAATTTCCAGAGGAAAACTCAGACAATCAAACCTGCCTAATGCCTGATGAAGATGTGGAAGGTTAATTTTTAAATTAGTTACAGTGGGGCATCTACCGTGAATACACACATCAGCTACCTTTTGAAGTCTTTCTGTTCTGAGGGGGTGGTGTTGTTGCTTTTTCTAGTTAGTAGCAAGTCAGGCTGCACAGGTGAGTGAATCTATGGACTTGATTTCATTGATGACTTTGGTGCACATCTATTAGACATTGTCATCATTTAAAAAATAAATCACTTTAAGAAATAAATATAAACTCAGAGACAAGTTCAAATTTTCAGCTGTTTGATCTTTTAACTATACTTCACTTGCAAAGTTGTTTTTGTATTTGGTTGCTACTTCTGAGCTGGGGTCTTGGAGGTAAAGGTAAACACAAGCCTGGGTTCCTTCATGCTCAGAGCATTTAGAGGCCTTGACAATATAGGATTACTAAGTGGAGAAGTGTCATTGAGGACCTGTTCACCATGTGGAAATCTTGGGATGTGGAGATGATTTTGACACATTGAAGGTAGTCGAGAGGTCAAGAGCACTGACTGCACAAGGTACTTTCGGCTCTGGCCACTGTTAGGTGGTGCATTTAAAAAGATAATTCATCACTGAAAAGCATGGACACTAAATTGCTGATCTGATCAGATGACAATAAGGATGAAGGAGAAAGATGCTGATTACCAAACAGAAGAAAACCAATTAAACCTCAGATGTTTTAGCTTTTGGAGGGCTTTCCTGTCTTCAGTAATAGTTGCTCAATGACATCCCACATGTAAATAGATACTTTAGCTGAAGGTTTTTTTTTTTTATTCTAAGTTGTTATAAATGACAGCAGAATGCATTACATTTTATATTATACTTGTAGAGCACATTTTTACATATCTTTGGTTGTATACAAAGTATATTCACAACATTCATGTCTTAATACATGCACTTAGGGTAATGATTTGACTGAAGTTTTTAGAGTTTCTTTCCATTGAGAGTAATATTGTTTTTAACAGAATGTTCACCGAGTCACTTTAAATGCCACTCAGGAAGATGTGTTCTGGCTTCCAGAAGATGTGATGGCCAGGCTGATTGTGATGATGACAGTGATGAAGAAAACTGTGGTATGTATGTGAGCTTAGGAAAGGGCTTCGTTGAAGAACATAACTGTTCAAGTATAGCAGTGAGTTGCAACTAGGATCAAATGCTAATGTGTCTGTTTCTTGTATTATTAAACAGCAGAGCATAGATTGATGTGTTTTTCCTGTTACCTCTTGATTTTATCTAAATTACACTTTTATTTATAACCTTAATGGTATATGTGCAAATACTTAGTAAAAGAAGAGACGGTTCACAGATATAAGGAATCATTTTTATAAATAAATTATAAAGAAGAGGTTATATGGTTTTCGGCCAAAATAATAGCATTTTTGTGTGTATTTCCCAAGTTGCCAAATAGGCATCTAGATACATGAAGACAGAGTTGAATCTCCAATGTTAAAATTTAATAGGGATTCCTTTCGATGCCCTCTATTATTTTGTCTCTGTCAGCAGAGGATAAACTCTTCTTGATGTTTCTACCATTGAGCTCCAAAATCACCAATGAAAAGGCGAGAAATGCCAATAGTAATTTGAGTGGAGCTAATTCTCATTTTATTTCCCTGTAAACTTTGGTTCTTATAAGCTCAGAATGTGCCAGGGAAGAGAAAGCAGGCAGTACTTTTAGTAAACAATATTCTGGAATAAAGCAAAATGATTGAAGGGCTACCCAAAGACTGGTTTTGTTATGATTATTTAGCTTGTCATGCCCTGGAATAAAATGGACACTTTTTTCATCGAAGGCACATGAGGCAATACATCTTTTGAGATCATTTCATTCTTTTGGTCTTTGAGGTATGAAATATTGCCATACTTCCTTACTTCTTGTCTTACCAAATGTCATGAACAGTCAACAGAAATCCTAATGGCTACTATAAATATGGACAAGTGTATCTTCTAGAAAATTACAGCTGTCAGAATGACAGTGCGACAGCCAGGGCTAATTTTACTATGGAGGAACATACAGTATTTTGAGAACTTAACTATGTTTCCTTGTTTGTGTCTTTCTTTAAAAAATAAACCAAAATGATTTGAATATCATTTATATGCATTTATTGAGAATGCATTATATTTCTTTGCTTAACGATGAGTTATCCTATTCTGAGATGCAATTCAAAATGTGTTATCTTAGATAGTTCACAGAAGTTGCATGGTATTCTATTGGAGTGGCTAGACCCAAATTTGCAGCAGGAAACTAAGTATTTGAGAAATGTGTAAGTTGTTTTTTTGCATTTCTTGGCAGATAGCCTTGGCATGACTAAAATCTGCATTCTAGAATATTTTATTAAAAAAAGTACTATAGCATAGGATACATTTAATTGACCCTAAACTATCAGGTTTCTAGCTAGATAATAAGTTTTCATCAATACTTTAATCACATAATTAAAGGTATACCAAAATTCTAAAATAGACTAATCTCTATTAAATATTCAAAATACTGACAGCACTATTGAGAGCTCTAGTCAAGAAAAAAATTAAAATGGGTAAGAAGTCAACACATTGGTGTGAAATTGATTGTTCTAAATGTACCAATTTTAGAGAAAATTCTCAGTTAACATTTCAAAGCAACTTACCATAGATATTTTATGTGCCCCTTTGGGATGTAAGCATGCACTTAAATGGACTTGCAGTAGGCTGGGAGGATAAACCACTTACAATTAAATAAGGACATTGAATTGACAGGGACCCAAAAGAGGACTATTAGTAAGTCTTCAGTTCCCCTTTTCTGTTTGTCTGTTTTCATGTGTGTATAGGTATACCACTTGGTAATGCAGACATCAGCTCCAGAGAAACTGAGAAATGGGGTTGCATACCAAATTTCACATTTTTCTGATTCATTCTATCCATTGGGGTATTGAAGGCAGTTAAATGCTAAGGCTTTCCTGAGTAATATGAGGTTTAACTAACAATACTTATTTAATTCAGTTATAAAATATTCAATGTGTTAGAAATTAATTTTACTTTGCATCTCTTTAGCACTTTTCTGGCATCTAATCTGTGCTGGTGTTATGGTAAGAATTAAAACTAATGTGGATATATAGTTGAAAGTAAATATTATCTCTTATTAACATTATTATTTGTGAGGATATTGTTTAGAAGGCCGTATGCTCTAGAAGATCTATTTTTGTGGTCTTTTGTCAGTTCATTTCAAATGTCCAGTTCTTCTTACTCTTGAAAGTGGTACCATGTGAGTAGTCGAAAGGACTCACACTGTTTACTTTCACCCTCCACTGGCTAGCTGTGTGTGTTTCTGGCGAGAAAAAGAGGCCTGGAGCTGAGTGGGCCCATGGGATGCTAAGGCCCCTTTCTTGATTTTCTTTCCTCTCTGCTGGAATGAGCAGAAACCTGCCATTTGGCAGGAGCTAGGTCACAGAAACAGATTTCGGGTCCTTCTCAAATCTCCAGAGATGCCAGAGCATTGCTGATGGTGTCTGCATTCTCTGCCAGCTGAAAATTCCACATAATATCTCCATGAGCTCCTGGAAAAATGTCTCTGGGCCTAAGAATACTCCAGATGAATAACAAATGAAGGACTCTATGTATTTCTTATGTCTTTGGATAGCAAAACAATTTCAATTCAGTTTTAGCTCATTATAAATTTCTGTTCTGGTGATTTATTCTGATAACTGTTTTGAATGAAATTTTGGGGAAAAAAAAAACAGATTTCAAAACTGATTCGAAGAAACCCAAATCAATCTATAAAATTTGTTCCCATTTATTTGCACAGAGTCAGATGACAAATAGCATTTTGGAAGAGACATCTTATTTGATAACTACTTCTACTCACCTTTAAATAAATTATAATTTCCTGGGAGCCAGAGTCTTGTCATTCATTACGTAAAGTCCCATTTACAATACAGATGTGTTGAGGGCTTAACACATGCTAGCTGCTGTTTCAGGCAGGAGCATGAAGGGTGCTCAAAGCTGAATGCTGTGCTGTCTCTTCCTTCATGCCCTTCACATCCAGGTGAGGGCCGTGGATCTGACTGGAGTGACGAATACATTAGACACCTGGCATGTTTCAGCAGACATGAAGTGCATTTCATTTGAGTCAAATGGCATTTATTAAGTCCATCATAAATGCTTTTCATCACATATGCAAATTATAGCTCAAGTTAGGATGTATAGACTTGATCTTGTCTAATTATATTCATTTTTCATATTGATTGATAACGTTTCCAGCCTTAGATCTGATCTCTGTAATGTATTTCCTTTTGCACCTGGCTCTTAAAACTAGTTTTGTAGATATTTAGCATGGGGAGAAAGTATTTTGCTAAATTTACAGATATCTTCTCAGATTGTAAACTGAAATTACACTTTAAGATCACGTGCATTTACATCTCTAGGTTTTGGCATACTTGCTTTAAAGCACAACTCGTTATTTTTTGTAGAGAAGTCTTATGTGTTGGCAAATTGATTCAGAAAGCAAAAGGAACAGCTAAATGTGAATGTTAATGAGTAGTTGCTTTTTCATTTTTTTCCTCGTTTCCCATATGTTGATTTTGTTCTGTTAGGAGAGCTTTATGGTGCAGGATGGGGACTATTGGGTGCTTCTACTCTCAAAAATATGATTTTCATGGTATACATCGGTGTCAAAACTCTTTAAGAAGAAAGAAAATAGGACTATGCTTTTAATTTTTCTACATTGCTTGATCAAATTCATCATCATTTTCAACTGTACATCTATTGCAGCTAACCTTTTCTTCTGTCTCCAGGTTGTAAAGAGAGAGATCTTTGGGAATGTCCATCCAATCAACAATGTTTGAAACACACAGTGATCTGTGATGGTTTTCCAGACTGCCCTGATAACATGGATGAGAAAAACTGCTGTAGGTGCTAACATGAATTTGTCAACACAATGTTTTTATTGTAAACACAAGTCATATTACTTTGGATACAAATTAGAAAATTTGGAGAAATGTATCAAAATCTTTTAGCTTATTTAAACCTTTAAATACATGCCAAGAGGAAATCAAACATGTAAAATGTAGACACATGATATTATTCTAACATTATTTGTAACATGAAAAAATTAACCACCACTGAAATGTCTAAAAATAGGTGTTATAAAATATAACCATGTAATGGAATAATAGACAAACATGAAAATCAAATTAGAGAGGAATAGTTTCTCCTGGGTTCATTTCATATCTTTCGTTGATGTGCATTAGTAAGCTTTCTGTTACTGTAACAAAATATCTAATATAATCAACTTAAAAAGAAGAAAGGTTTATTTTGTCCCAGAGTTTTGGAGGTTACTACATTCCATGATTGGGTAGACTCATTGTTTCTTTGACCTGTGGTGAGGCATAATTTCATGGCAGATAGCATGAGCAGGGAAGGTCTGGCTCATGATGGTGTGAAAAGAGAGGAAAAGAAAGGAACTGGGGTCCTAATGTATCTTTCATGGGCATACTCCCTGTAACTAGAAGATAATCTACTAGGCTTCACTTCTTAATTGTTCCATCATCTCCTACTAGTGCCACAGGCTGTGAACCAAACCATCAACAAATGGGCCTTTGGAGGATATTTATATTAACCATAGTAGTTGAATGAAACAAAGATACAATATTATGTGAAGTAGTGTCCTGAATTCTGAAAGCACATATACTTACTCATAGGAAAAGATTAGAAGATCACAAAAATTACAATTATAATCTCTGAGTGGTGAGATTATTAAATTTTTGTGTTTTTTAAAAATCTTTTTATATTTTAATGAATAAGCATCATTTTCAGAACCAGAAAAATTATGTCTCTTAAGATATTTTACTTACAAGTAGCAGAAATCCCAACTCAAACTGACAATGAAAATATTTATAATCTTTTATTGTCATATGTATCAAATATGTCTTCTGATCATGTAAAAGTGAAGTGTAGGGTAAATTCTTGAGAACCTATGTGGGAGTTCAGCACTTTGTGATTCTCAGGCTGACTAGTCAACAGCCACGAAAACCTGGGGTGTCCAACTCCCTTATCATATCCAGTAGGAAGGAGAGAGAATTTTGCTCTTTTCTCTGGAATATCACTAAAGGATTCACTCAGGTCAACTTTGGTCAGGGTCACCGCTAACAGTCAGGCGCTTTTGTATAGATTAGAAAAGACTTGTTCTACAAACAGCTGAATTCCAAAAAGGAGCTCCATGCAGGGGAACTAATCAGAAGAAGATGTTGTTTCCCTCAGGCTACCCCTGTCCCAGGCTGGGGCACATTACCCGGTCAGCAGGGTTTGGGCAGAAGCTGTCTTGCAAAGCACAACCCACAAAACCATAGGCCAAGGTCTTTGTTTGGGATTATGTTTGGAGGAATATTTGTACTTAGAAAAAAACATTGAATTCAGAAAAATGCCATGCCCACCTCAAACTAATCAGGATCTTCCTTTGGAGCTAGAGATGATGGATGTGGAGCCCTGAATAAAATCAGGTTTCCTTAGAAAAGAAGAAAGGAAATAGATGCTCAGTAGGAAATCAAGGAAATTTATTATAATATTAAAAACCCCAAAGAAAATTGTGTGTGACTGAGAGAGTAATTTAATAGTTGTTTTTTTTTTTTTTTTTTTAAATAAACATGTCCATTTATGTGAACAGAGCTTGTTTCCTACTTGTGGTGGCTTTAGTCTGCTCGTCTCTCTTGCTCTGTTCTCTAATCCGTAGTCTTTCTATTGCTACACGTATCTTTTCTTTTCAATCTGATTCTTAGAACTAGAGAATCTAGGTACTTGGAGACAGTAATTCTGCTGAATTGCTATTTGGATGAGTTCACATCCATTACATGAGATTCTACAAGTTCTGTTATTCTGCCTCAATACCTGTTTGAAGGCTCCAGTGAGCACATATTCTTTTCCTGCCACGTTCCTGCTGGCAAATGAATATGTGCGTGTTAGTGACAGTCACATTTATTTCCAAAATATTTCAGTCTTCTCACTTCTTGTCCCCTCAACCCCACCAGCATTTTGCCAAGCTGATGAACTGGAATGTGCCAACCATGAGTGTGTGTCCCGTGACCTGTGGTGTGATGGAGGAGCAGACTGCTCGGACAGTTCAGATGAATGGGACTGTGGTAAGCTGCTTGTTTTTGCCAGCTGTTGGACACTCTTGTGCCTGTCAGCCATTTAAGCTAAATGAATCCTAAATTACTTCATGGGTTTTACTAACCAAGTTCATCTATTTTGTTTTACTGTTATAAAAGCTGACAGTGGTGATACATGGATGTTATTTCCAAGTCACGGAAAGTTTCCATCCAAATTACTACTCTATTTGAAATGTCTATGTTGCATGTGAAAACTTTTGGGTTCAAATTTTTGTAACCATATGCTTTCTAGAAGACATTTTTAAAGCTTTTATTGTCATCCAGCTTTAATAATGATAGTCTCTCATTCTTGAATGATTTTATACTTAATAATGATAAATATATACTTCTCGGAACAGGGTATTATAGTGGTCCCTCCATCTGCTCTGTGTTTTTGCTCCACATCTGAATGGGACTTGTGTCTAGTTCCTTACTAGCTAGGACTTAAGGCATTTCCTACCAGTACCACCAATGTGGCATTTTGTAATCTTGAGTTATCTGATTAATTTCCTTATTCCACATCCATCTCTCCTTCCATTCCCTTGGCTCTCATTTCAGTCCTTTGTGTCATCTGGTCCAATCACAATTTTCACGTGTGTTGTGATCAGTTGCAAGGTGTTGCGTAAATGATCTGTGGCTCATTAAGCACAGAGGCTGCTCTTTTACAATACAGGAACTAGTGCATACATGTTAGTCCTAAATTAGCATCACCTTCACACACTTGCAGTCTCATGTGCTTTCTCTCAAGGAAATGGTCTAAAGAGTCACAGTTAGCTCCTTCTAATGAATATGCAAATCCCTGGGCAAACTCAAGGTAGTAGGCTGTGTCTCTGGCCATCTTCTAACTCATGAAGGAAAAGTCAAGAACTGCCCGCCTATTTCACTAAAGTCTTTAGTTCTGATGCATTAGTTTTTAGTCTTCATCACACTGAGATCAGTGATGTGCACATGGGAGGATACTTACCATATGGTTCTTTGTCAAAATAAATAAGAATGAATGTGTGCAATTGAATCAAAGACATATAAAGTTATCACACTTTGTTTCATGGAAAGAAATGTTTTTAATTAGCATTTCCTGTCTTTTTGTCCCCCCCAGTGACCCTCTCTAAAAACGTGAACTCGTCATTCCTGACTGTCCACAGATCTGCAACAGAACACCACGTGTGTGCAGATGGCTGGCAGGAGACCTTGAGTCAGCTGGCCTGCAGGCAGATGGGTTTAGGGTAAGGTCAGTAGTTTGTAGCACTGATGAATTTCTCAGAGGGTCTTGTGGAGCTTGACAGTAACATTTTCTTCTGAATGCAGAGTGAATTAGTGTTTTCAAAGAGCCCTCAAGGCCTGGGAAATGAATCAGGTGAAAGGACCTTGTTTAATTACAGGCACCTGCTCTGAAGAGTGTGGGCTGAGAACTTATTTTGATGAAGCCTCTAAAAGTAAATGAAGTAATTGTATTCTAAGTACTCCTGAAATGAAATACTTTTGTCATTTATAAAGGCATGAAGATGGTTTCCTTCGTGGAAACTGGATGAAAAAATCTTGCAAATTCCCCCCAAGAGGTTATTGAAAATTCCTTTATAAGCAACACACAGTTTTTAATAAGTTGAGAAACAGAACTTGAAGTTCCTGGTATTTCTATTTGCCTTAAGTAATATAGGAAATGTAAATTAAGAAGTAATTCATCATTTCTTCTTTTTAGTAGAATGAAAAGACATTCTACTACAGTTTTGATACACTGAAATAGATAATTTGAAAGTTAGAGACTTGCTACTTTGTGAAGTTTTATTTTCAGTTCCATTGAGGATGAAAAGCAATAATTTGCAGTGTCTTAGAAAATATATGTGAATGTGTGTATGTATGTATCTATGCGTGTATGTATATATAGATACATATATTCACATACACATATACAGGTAATATATTTCTTTTACTACTGAAATATGTGAGATTTTGGAGAAATATAGAAAGGAGAAAATAGAGGACAAAGGACTTATAAAATTTTAGAATAAGTGGGGCATGGTGGCACATACCTGTAATCTCAGAGACTCAGGAGGCTGAGGCAGGAGGATCACAGGTTCAAAGTCACTTGGCAACTTAGTGAGGCCCTATGCAACTTAATGAGACCCTGTCTCAAAATGTAAAATAAAAAGGGCTGGGGATACGGCTCAGTGATACCTTGGGTTCAATTGCTGGTACAAAAAAAAAAAAAATTTGGAATAAAAAAATAAGCAAACGATGTTTCCCAGGATCCAATGAGCAAACTTGGAACAACTTTACAATAATAAGCCATTCAATTATGAGATGGCAACTAGCAACACATTTTGTTATCCCAGTTTGAAGAATTATGTAACTCCTAGCATCTTGAATCTATTTCTCCACTGCAAAGACCCATATCATTGGAAAATCAAGTAACTGTAGCTAATCTACACAAATACAAAAAGCTTTAAATTTTGCTAGGGTGGGAAACTTATATTTGTCAAGATCTTTTGAATTAAACTCCATTTTTACAACTTTCTGATTATGTCTACATGAAATGGGATATGATTGTGACCACAGGTAAATGAAAAGCCTTTGAATGTGCTAATTTTGATCTTTCCTCTAATACCCAAGATATTTCTTAATATGCAAACTTAATTACATAACTAGAGTAACGTTACTGAGAGTTCTGAGGCAAAGTCAGAACTACGAAGATTTTACAACCAGAAAATTGTTTTTATCAAACTACTCCAAATGTAACTCATCTATTGCAAATATAAGGGATCCTGTTTTATATACTCTGTATTTATTTTATTTTTTATACAGGATTTTTTATTGTGCTAAAATATGTATAACATGAAATTCCCCATTTTAGCCACTTTAAAGTTTTCAGTTCAGTGGCATTCAGTATATTTACAATGTTGTACCACCACCACAGCTATCTAGTTTAAGAATATTTTCATCAACCCCAAAGAAACTATATAGCCATTAGACATCACTCCCAATTTCGCCATACCTCAGGCCCAGGTTACTACTAATCCGCTTTCTGTCTCTACAGATGTACCTGTTCTGACCATTTCAATATAAAAGAAAGCATACAATATGTGATCCTTTTGTCTGAATAATGTTTTCAAGCATCTTTGTTATAGTGTATATTAATACTTAATTCTTGTTTATAACTGAATAATATTTCATTAAATGGATATACACATTTATTTATCCATTCAGATATTTGGGCTGTTTCCACCTTTGCTATTGTGTAAATATTGGATTTTAAAAAACCCTATTTACTCCTTTTGCTTTATTTTCTTAACAGCAGGAAAATAAGAATTTGAAATTTAGATATTTTGATATTTAAAATCTATATTGACATGGATATTTTCATTTTAGGTAAATTTATTTCACTGAAAGGCTAGAAAAATGAGATAGAAAGGTAGATGATAAACCATATTTACCATTTGATTGGATTAATCGGTAAATGAAGTAGTGTCAAGTCTTCCCAGGAAATAAGCACTAGTGCTTTTGTACTATTTGATTGCTTTCAAGTTTTTGCTTCAGTTTACTTGAGTGGCTCATACATTAACGAGGGTTAAGACTGGAACAGGAGTGAAGAGAATGGACAAGATGAGGCCAAATTCCTGCTGAGGAAATGGGTGACTTAGGAAGCTGCTCTGTTACAACAGTCTCTGGAGACCAGCTGCTGTGCTGCAGATTCACAATTCTGCCACTAATGGCACAAAAGAATTTTAAGTAATCTTGAACCATGTGTAGTGTCCTTGATAGAAGGGGTTGTCTGGCCATGGTTGGCCTATACTTCAACTGCGAGCACTGGAGGAGAGGGAATGGCTCGCCTTCTAGTCTCTGGGGTGGAGTCTTTATGCCACTGATCTGCCTTTATGCTTTCAAACATATTCTGTATCAAAAATTTGAAGTTAAATAAAGCAACCCCCAATTAATTCTACTCAGTATCCTCCCCTTTTGCTTTTTGAATATCTGCTTATTGGCCCTCTACTGGGCTAGATATGTTTTGGAGGAATAGGTGAATAACATCATTAGAGTTTTTAATGTAGTAGGGAAGACACATAGGGAAACAACTGTAAACATAAAGTTAGAAAAAAGTCCCAGATTTTTTTTTTTTTTTTTGTCATCTGCAAATAACAGAGTCCATGGCATTCCTATTAAAATTATATAAGAGAAACATTTAACTCTAATCTTATCATTTTTGGGGGGTGGGGTACTGGGGATTGAACTCAGGGCCACTCGACCACTGAACCACATCTGCAGTCCTATTTTGTATTTTATTTAGAGACAGGGTTTCACTGAGTTACTTGTGTCTCGTTTTTGCTGAGGCTGGCTTTGAGCTTGTTATCCCCCTGTCTCTGCCTCACGAGCCACTGGGATTAAAGGTGTGTGCTGCCAGTGCCCGGCTCTTATCTTGATAGTAAAAATTCATTCATTCATTCATTCAGAATGTGTAAGAACAGCATTGTGGTGTAGTGTCTGTCCACAAGCAACATACTCTGTCTTCAAGTGAGCCATTCATCTTCTTGAGTGTGTACTTTGTAGAGCTAGTCCGTCAAGAATTCAGGCCTACATCAAATTACATTGCAGGGATTCTACTGATAGACTTCCATGGTAGAGGCAGTTGACTAAAAAGACCCACACTTATCAGGTAATAAAAACATTTTAAAAAGACTCACGCTTAGGATTTCCAAGACACAAATTATGCCTTGCATGTCTTAAGAGTGCAAATGGTAGGCTCTCAATTGTCTAAACGAGAAGGTTCGGTGTTCATTGATGAATTTGAAAAACTTTTTATTCTCATCTTTAGATTTTTCAAAAGTTCACTCCAAAATGTAAGAGTTCACTCTTTGTCTGGTTATACAAAGGTATAAATCAACCCCCCTAAATACTCTTGACAGTATATCGACTTTGCTACCTGCATGTCCCATATCAAAAACATATGGACACTTTTTAATCAACAGTACAAATCAGGATTTGGACTGCCCTCTAATATTTGCCAAATGCTCAGCTGAGACATCTGGTATATGAGAAAGTTAGTCTAAGGGAATGTAACTCTCCAAGTCTCTTGGCTCCTTAACTTTTGTCTGTAAAATGAGATCATCTGGAAACTGTATGTCTGGGCCCTACTATTTTGGCAAAAATTCCCTTATGGAGTTAGCTGTAATTTGATTTTGTGCCCCAATCCTTCAGAGTTGGTCAATGGAAGAAGAATTCTTTCAAAGGATGTTTCTGTATCTTGGGTGAAACCACAGTCAAGACAGCATCCATTACATTACCTAATAGTCCCTGATAATTTCAATATTAGCATTTACATTGTAATTTCCTCTAACAGTTTACTTCCAGGAAAAAGTTTCTAACTTTGCATTTCTTTTGTCATTTAAGAACTATTTATTCCAGGATGTGTTCCTTAGTGATTGACTTCCATGAAACTCAAGGATAGATCCAGTTCTCTATATTAGTAAACCTAACCCAGGCTGCTGGTCCTGTACATAGAGAAGAAGCAGCTTAAAATCTTGTTATGATTTTTTGAAAATTGAAGTATAATTCATATACCATATAATTGACCCTTTAAAAGTACAAATTCAGCTGTTTTTACTATATTCACAGTCAGTCATCAACACTAATTTTAAAATATCTTAATTGCTCTATAAAGAAACCCATTGACCTTCAGCAGTCACTTCTCATTTCTTCCTCCTCCCAGATCCTGACAACTACTCTGCCTCTGTGGATTTTCCTATAGTTTACATTTCATATAAATGGAATCAACAATATGCCCCTTTTGTGTCTGGCTTCTTTTACTTTGAATAATGTTTTCAAATTTCATTCAAATTGTAGCAAGTGTCCATACTTCATTCCTGTTTATGGTTAAATAACATTCCATTACATGGATATAACCACAGTTTGATTATCTGTTCATCAATTGATGGGCATTTGGGTTGCTGCCAGCTTTGAATATTATTTATAATGCTGCTATGAGCATTCATGGACAGTGTTTACAGTTCATAGTTTTGTGTGAGTATGTTTTTAAATCTTTTGGATAGTATATACTTAGGAATGGAATTACTGGGGCAAATGGCATGTACTTCCATGTTCATGTTTCTAAAGAGTTGCCAAATGTTTTCTACCAAAGGGACTGCACCAATTACTACTACTTCTAGCAAGGTATGAAAATTATAGTTTCTCTGTATTTTTGCCAACAATTATTGTTATTCATTGTTAAATTATAAGCATTCTTGTGGATATGAAGTGATTTAAGTGTGATATTGATTTTTATTTCCCTGATTGCTCATGATGTTGACCATCTTTTCATGTGCTCTTAGCTGCTTGTACATCTTCTTTGGAGAAAGGTCTAGTCAAATACTTTGTTTTTGTAACATTTTTGACTCATTTATTTTCATAATTTACTATCTAGGAAGTTACAAGCCCTAATATTTTCTTTCAAAATGTTTATTCTGTTCCCTTTTACTCATTTATTAAACACATAATTTACTGAATGCCTACGATGTGTTATCACTGTTCTAGAATTCTAGAATGCAATGGTGAACAAAAGGACAATGACCTTTGCCTCAAATAGCTTATATTCTATTATATGTGTTATGAAACCATAATAAATAAATAAATAATATAGGATTTTGGGGTAGAAAGTACTATGAAAACTTTTGTTTTAGAAAAAGGAAGGGAAACCACAGCAAGCATAGCATGCATGACACCCCTGGGTTCAACCCTAGCACTACAATAAAAGAAAAACACCTACTTTGGTTGTTAGTTTGAGTGAAATGAATGACATCAACTGCCTAAAAGGGGTTATTCTGGCTGATGTATTTAGCATAGGCTGTAGAAGGGCACAGACAGGAACAGGAAGGCAAGTTAGGGTGCCAGTGAAGTACTCCAAGCAAGAGATTTTGGTGGCTCAGATCAGTATGCGAGCAGAGGATATGGGAATAAGTGGTTTGATTCTGAGCGTTGTCATAAAAAGAGAGCCAACAAAGGTTCCTGATAGATTGGGTTTTGGGTGGAGCTTGAGACAAAGAGAAGAGTCATTCTTGGATGGCTTCAGAGTTCTTCTGGCTTGAACAACTGGAAAGTTGGAATTGACATTAATTGATATAGGGTAGACTACAGGTAGAACAAGTCTGGGGAGAAAGATTAGTTCTGTTTTGGACATGTTGTATTTGGCTTATCTGTTAAATTTCCAAAGGGGAGGCTTATAAAGCTCAATTCTGGAGTTTATTAGAGAGATCTAAGCTGGATATCTATCTATCTATCACCTGCATGCAGATAATACATTGTTTTGGGGGGACTGGTGATACAACCAATGGATTGAGTGTAGTTAGAGAAGATGAGAGAATAAGGGCTGAGATCTAACATTAAGAGGATGGGAGGAAAGAAGTGACCAACCAAAGGGGATGAGAAAGAGCAATTGGTTGGATAGGATGGCATGACTTCCTGGAAAGCAGGAGAAGAATGTGTATGGAGGAAGAGACAATGGTCAGTTCCTTTGAGTGCTCCTGAGAGGTCAGGTAAAATGAGGACTGCAAACTGACCATTAGATCCAGCAATGTGCAGGTCACAGTCATGAGCAGTTTCAGTGGCATGAAAGAGATAATGGGAAAAGATAAATGAAAGTAAGTGTTGAACTTTTTGAGGGGTTTTTCTTCAGAGGGGAGCAAAGAGATGTAGTCAGTGATTGGGGCAGGTGAGATGGAATAGGGTTGACAGATGTTTGGTGCCTCCATTTCCCTGGAACCACTCAGTATTCCATGGATTGATTCATAATAAAGCATCAAGTTAAATAAATTATTTTCTGTCAGATGTCCCTTTTTCATTCCATGTTCTCTTTTTAACCGACTAAGTTTGGAGGATATCCAACTGGTAAACCCATCATGTGCTATTTCATCTGTCTTCAACTCCATATCCCTTCATGTGGTCCTTCAGGCTCTAGACCAATTTGGCTTTTATCCTAATTCCTTGGGCACATTTTCTCTCATCTCTGCCTCTGTGTCCATATGTGCATCATTTTTTTCCTGCTCTTTGTGTAATCTTCTGGGACTTCATCCATGCCCCAGGACTTCTAAGAAGACTTTCTCTTTTTCTTGATCTGATTTCCCCTTAAAATTTCCATTGTACTTAAACATCGATACTATGCAATTTTCATCTTATTTCTACAATACTGTATAGCATTTTTATTCTTTACCTTATTTCCTACAATAGGTTATACAAAATATTAATGACCAGTGTTTTTATTGTGTTTCAGGTACTTGATCTGTATGGTTTCAATTTATCCATATTATACTTTAGTAAGATAAACAAAATTTTCATTTCTACTTTAAATATGAGGAAACTGTGGCATGGCAATGTCAAGGAACTTTGCTAGGTCAGAATACCAGAAAATAGGAGTCAGAATGCAAATTCAAACAAGGACATGGGCCTCTTGGATACTACAAGTAGATCCTCCCAGGCACCAAGTAAGCATGATGAGATTGATGTGATCAAATACCTTCTCAAACAAAAATGCCTTTTAGCATTGTTTTGCACTGAAGTTTTCATGGCAAGTCTTAGTATCAATGTATGATCTTATGGCATTTAAGAGAAAGGGATTGGGAAAACTCATCATGTGGGATCACAGTCCAAGTGTTTTTCACTTTAAAAACATCAGTTATAGCAATGAGTAGGTGCTTGGCATATTGTAAGTAGAAATCACCTGGAGCAAAATCATGACATGCTAATTTCTTTCACACAGCAGCTTTGGAGCTTTTCTGGCAGATATATTTCTTGTGCATAGGCAGTTAATTTCCTAAACAGTTCTAAGAAGCTGGTGGTTTAAATGACTGCCTTGGTGAGAAAAGAAATCATACATTTCAATGTGTGGGTTTAGTGTTTTCTGGAACATTTTATTTTGGGGGAAGAAGAAGAAGAAAAGGAAGGGGGAGGGGAAGGGGAGAAGAATTTTCCTGAAAAAAGTGCCTCACAGTACAGGAAATGGAATGTTTTTAAGTTTTTCCTTGACACAACTGGATATCAGGCTTTAATCAACAAAACTAAGATATGCCTACCAGGTATCTTGAGAGCATTTCCTTATGGTCACTAATAGCAAAATGTGCTGAACATTTGGATATTTGTTAGCAAACTGAATCTCAAACTGTGTCAGTAAAGTTAATGGATAATTAGTGAAATTTATTGAAAACTTCTCAGTGGTATAGAGAAATTCACCATTATTAACTGGAATGGAACTATAGAAAGGATACTGAATTAATCATATTTCTTTCACTCTTTTAAATTCCAGTTTGTTGTGAAATAAAGTCATCACTAAAAATGGATTCCAATCAGGACTTATAAAAGTAGCTTCCATGTGCTCTCCATGAGGTGTATGAGGTTGTCAGATTCCCCCGGCATCACAATGAACACAGTTTTGGTTGGACGTGGATGTTAATGGGTTCTGGGTAAATCAGAACGTGACTGACAACTTGAGTGATCTGCCAGAATTCAACCAAACAGGGGTTGAGCTTTTCCTGTTGGAAGTCCTTATATGGCAGCACCTTCCTTTGGGACTTCACCAGGAGATTCCTGGTAATGTCTTACTTTGCAATCTCCTGTCTTTGTGTTGTCTTTAAAAACTCCTGAAATTTGGATTTTCCCTCTACGACAGGACCAAGTCAGCACTGACACTATCTATATATCCAAACCACTGGTCTTTTCTTACTATTTTTGACTTCTACAGTTTGGACTTGATGAAATCCAATTTCTCCTTCTTGCCCCTAAGATGCTACATGATCTGTTTCCTGACTTTTTCTCTGACCCAATCTTGTAGCATTCCCCACTTGTGCACTAAACTTTAGGCACATTGACCTTGTTACCAGTATTCAAACACTTCAGACTCATTCCCATCTGGGGGGCTTTGCCATCACTGTTCCTTGTGCTTGGAATGCTGATCTATAGACCTTCTTCACATAATCACTCCCTCCCATCATTCAAGTCCCAGCTGGTGCATAGTGACTTGGAGAGGCCTTCCCTGATGTCCCTGGCTGAAGCAGTTTACTCCTCATTAAGTCACTCTGTAATATTTGCTTATTTTGTCTTCTTCAAAGTCCTTATTTAGGGTCAGAAAATATTTGCATGCCTTTTGTTTGTTCTTATCACTAAAACAACAGCTCCTTGAGGAAGGGACTGATGAAACACCAATCTCCTTTTCATTCCACTTTACTAACTCATGGCCAGAGTTAATGTTCATCTGACTATGTCACTTGTTTAAACTATTGGGTGAGGATTCTCCTTTTGAGATCCAACCCACTTAAAGCAGTATCAGTGTGAATGCTCACTGATTAACCCATTTCATAAAAAAAAAGTCAAGTATTACTTTAACCCAGAATTTTCCCCTTTCAATATTTTCCAAAAATTATCATACAGAAAAAGGAATAGGTAGAATTTCGATTGTGGGGAATAACAATTGTTTGAACTAACCAATCTTTTGAACTAACAAAGTCCCCTGTTACAGGCAACAAAATTATGTTTCCTCCCTACATTCCCCTCTTCCTTTGGATCCTAGATGCTTTCCTTTTTGGGTACTTGCTTCATTTCCCATTTTATCCATAGAATCCAAACAACAGTGGCCATTCTTGTATATGACCCTCTTTCTTCTTAGTCTCAGTGATTGGTTGAGTGGTATGGATCTAATCTAAGTGGGACCAAAGTTGCCTCACTTCAAGGTCACAATGATTGTTTGGGGGATATTAAGTATCTTCAACAAGGTGTGTTAAACCTAGAAGAGAGGACATTTTTTCCTTTCTGGTCACAAAGATGAATGGATGTGAGTTTGTTTCTGAAGGCAGCCAGTCCTCTGGTTTACAGAAAAGTCACTTGGAGATAATAAAACCACTGTATCATCTTCCATCCTCCCTTGCTCTAGAAGGAAGTGGAGATGAGAGATGGAGAGTCCTGACGATACTCAGTTCCCTGGCATCAGTCTTTCCAAAGGCCAAACACATCCCTCTAGTGTTGATTACATCTCTATTTTTTTGTTTTGTTTTGTTTTGGTACCAGAGATTGAACCCAGAGTCACTTACCTACTGAGCCACATTTCCAGCCCCTTTTTTTTTTTTTTTTTTTTTTGGTACCGGGATTGAACTCAGGGGCACTTGACCAATGGGCCTCATCTCCAGCCCTTATTTGTATTTTATTAGAGACAGGGTCTCACTGAGTTGCTAAGTGCCTCGCCATTGCTGAGGCTGGCCTTGAATTTGCGATCTTCCTGCCTCAGCCTCCCAAGTGCTGGGATTACAGGCATACGCCACCACACCTGTGCCCAGCTCCCAGCCCATTTTTATATTTTATTTAGAGACAGGGTCTTGCTGAGTTGCTTAGGGTCTCACTAAGTAGCTGAGGCTGGCTTTGAACTTGAGGTCCTCCTCCTTCAGCCTCGAGAGCTGCTGGGATTACATGCATGTGCCACCATGCCTGGCAACATTTCTATTTTTTAACACACATATTCCAGTGCTATTATGGGTATAAAATATTAATTTAAAAAAATCCTAAGGTTTGAGTATTTATCTTACAATGAACCTAGAGTCACATATTGTTTTAAAATTTTGAATCAAATAGGTGTACATATTTTTAGAAAGCATTTTCTATGCTTTTATCGTTCTAAGAAAAGGAAGAGTGAGGCAATTTTTTGGAAGGTTTCTATTAGATAAATAAATTCTACTCTGGTTTATAGTCTTTCTGAACAAGTATAATAAAATTGGCATATTGAAAATGAAACTTGTAATCTTAAACTTTATATGATGAAGCAAACTAAGGGAAGATAAATAAGAAGCATTTTCTTTGAAATCAAATTCAAGTTGCTGTCAATAAAATGTTGAGTCTCTGTTTCTTAAAAATAATAGAAACAATTGTTCCAAAATGTCCATTCTGAGTCATCACAAAGGAAAGGGAATTTTTCAAAAATGAAATAGCCAAAAGAAAGGAGAATATTTTTGCTCAAAAACTATCACTTGATACCATTTCCTCAGTTTACTTGTATGACTGAATTTTATAATCAAGTGATATTTTAATTTAAAATGTTTAGGATTCATTAGTATCTCACAATTTTAACAAAATGCTTATTTTAAATAGTTCTTTTAAAAATTTAATTTCCTAATTTATATTAGAATGATAATATAGATTTATAATTATATTTTATAAATTTGTATTTTACTTCATGTTATAATTTTGAAATTTTTACGTTGGAAATGGGTTAAGTATTTAGTTTCATTAATTTGTGATGTGAAATGTGAACACTGGGACTTAATATTATAATTCAATAACTACCTTCTCTTTGCTTTAAATAGTTTTTTTGTTCATGTATCTGTACATTTTTGCCTAGTGTAATTGTTATACACCACCTCTGAGGTAGTCAAATGGATTGTAAGAGAAGAAAATTATATATTTTCAGTTAAGATTGCAATATAGGTATATTTTTAAAACTACAAAACTTACTAGAAAAATACAGTTTTTATGCTCTGCTTTAAACATCTCTATTAATGTGAGTTTTGCCATATTAAACATGAACTAAGCTGTCTAACCAGACAAATGGTTCAATAGTAGTGCTCATTCATGTTCTGTCTGAAACCTACTAATGCCTTTTTTGTCAAAATTTCCAGCTTATTCTTTTACTTAATAAGTAACTCATTAGCCTTCAATATTAATGTATCTATCTAGTCTATAGGAACCAAACAGTCATAAGAAAATGGCAAGATTAAAAGACACAACTTTGGAAACCAAATACTAAATGTTTGCTGAAAATGTTCCATGTTCTGAAAAAGATATTTAGAATTGCAAATAATTTATCTTGTCAACTGTATAACACTTTTGTATTTCAAGACCACTGCCAAGTGCTGGGTTGAATACTGAAGGTTTTCCCCAGCAATATACACAAAAGAACAGAACTTGTCCTTCAATTGATGTGTCACATGTCATTACACTCTTGATGTTGAAGGGAAAGGAGTGCTTGACTTGGGATATTTCTGCTGATCCATATTTTTGAAGTAACCCAGCTTAACTATAACACAAGAATGAGATATCACTAAACACCAGGTGACCTGAGGAGAGTAGAGCAAGAATAGTTTTAATTGTCAAGTGATCTAATTGCTTTCCTCAGTCTCAAGATAGTTAACTCCTTTTATAATTTGAAGATGTTTTAGAATTCTGGATAAGTTGTATCCTCTCATTTTAGTGAGGGGAAAATTATACATTTTTATGTGTTTCATGACCACACAGATCCTCAGAAGCAATTTTGAGGCAACTCCATTTTTTTTTAATCAGGTGATTTGATTTTTTGTGATTGAATGTTTAAGTTCTTTATATAGTCTGAGTTCCTCATTAGAGGTCTGAGTATTTTTCCTTAATAATTTTCAAAATTATACAATACTTGAGCATACATAGAAAAAATAGCACAAATTATGTAATGAAAAACTGCATTCTTCCCATTTCAGATGTGTAGAACTAACCACTGTAAATAGCATTTGGGCATCCTTGCCAAACTTTTTCTAGAATTCTTGTATATGTAATCCTATTTATTTTTTAGTCTTTACACATTGTCCTATGTATTGTTGATCTGCTAACATGTGTTAACTATTTTATATATGACAAATACCAAAAGACAAACTTGTTTTATCTTATTTGATTCTCTCAACAACTCTGTGGCTTTATTATTACTCCCCATTTTGGAGATGAAAAAAAATTGGAGCAGTAACAGAATAAGTAACATGCCCACGATCACCCAGTAAGCAGATGGCAGAGCTGACAATTGTATACCTATGGTCTGGTGCCAGAGTAGCACTCCTTACACTGTGAACACTACCTGACCCTCCTGCTGTGTTCTTTTGAAAACCCATAGTATACATTAACCAATCTACTATTGATGCACATGTAGAATCTGAATAGATATTTATCAAAAATAATATAGAAATGACTAAAAGAAAAGCTGCTCAATTGCACTAA
Organism: Tamias sibiricus; assembly: GCA_025594165.1. Taxonomy (NCBI): domain Eukaryota; kingdom Metazoa; phylum Chordata; class Mammalia; order Rodentia; family Sciuridae; genus Tamias; species Tamias sibiricus. The sequence goes on along the minus strand of CM046665.1, from coordinate 40,942,055 downwards.
TCATCAGGGAAGTGCAATTACAATCACAAGGAGATATCACATCACACCTGTACCAATGATAATTATCAAAAAGACAAAACATATAAAATGTTGTTGTGTTAGTCAGCTTTTCATCACTGTGACCAAAATACCTGCCAAGAACAACTTAGAGGAAGGAAAATTATTTTGGCTCATGGTTTTTGAAATTTAGTCCATGTTGGCCAAGTTCATTGCTCTGGGTCCAAGGTGTGGCAGCACATCATGGTAGAAGGGCATGGTGGAGGCATGCCACTCCATTCATAGCAGCAACTGAAACAGAGATGGAGGATACAGGGGGACAAGGCACAATCCCCAAAGGTATGCCCTTAGCAATCTACCTCCTCCAGCTATACCTCACCAGTCATCCCAGAGTTACCACCCAACACAGTAGTCCTTTTAAATTAGGATGGACTGATTATGTTATAGCTATTATAACCTAGTTATTTTACCCCTGATCAGTCCTGCATTAACACAGGGCTCTTATTCTATCATCAAGTGTTCTCTTTAGAGGGAGTTTCCTTATCTTTTTAAATATAACACAGTTTGAGGGAGGTTTACTTTTTCCTTTTATTTTTCTATTAAGTGATTATAGTATTTTAAGAAATAATTATCAGGTGAAATAATCATTTTTCTTCCAAAGCCACTGAATTGAATTCTTCTTCCCTTCCTCTACACCCATACTTCGAAAAAAAATAAATAGTTAATTGTTAAAAAAAAAGAAAAGGAAATTTAATACACATGCGAATTTGGTGCTGCTGGAATTTCAGCATTTCCATTTTTATCTGGACCTTCTGTGATGCTTGACATTGCTCTAGATTACTTTTGATTTAGTTCTCTGAACACTTCCACCAGAGAGTCATTCCATATGCACATCACTTTATGCATTGGCATGCACCCCTGTCACCTCCAATTTTCATTAAAGGAGCTCCCTTTCTTTTTGAAAAGAAAAGTAGAGGCTACCTGGTTTGAATTCACTGAATGTGCTGTTCTCTGTGGTTGCTACCTTTGATAGCATTAGGTAATTTTATTTAAATTAAAAATTCAAAAGCTTTTTTTGTTTGTTTTTGTTTTTGTACCTGGGATTTAACCTGAGGGCACTTAACCACTGAGCTACACCCCCAGCTCTTTTTATTTTTTTAATTTTGAGACGGGGCCTCTCTGTGTTGTTGAGGCTGACCTCAAACTTGTGATCCTACTGCCTCAGTTTCTCAAGCTGCTGGGATTATAGGCATGTTACCACCATGCCTGGTCAGAAGCTTTTCTCTAAATATAAATTGCCTAAGAAAGAAATCTTTTAAGAAGAATAGGGTATTTTATATAAAAACTAAATAGTTTTGTTATCTAAGATTTTTAAATTATTAATATGCTGCAACCAGATTTATTTGAGTGATGGAATGACATCCAAAGGAAAGTCTTGGTGGAGATTGAATAAGAATGCAGACAGCGTAAAATACTATTGTCTTATCCCCATCTTTGATTTCCAGAATCCTTAATAAACTTGACTGCATAAAAATTTTGCAGTATGTTGAAAAAATGCCACTTACAATTTTTGTTCTTCCTAAATAGATAATAAATGGCCATTGTCTATTATTTATTTTATTTTGTGGTGCTGCTATATTGCAGGATTATTATGGACAAAGAAAGAGGAGACAAATCAAACCAGCTGGATAAATTTTATTTTACTTTTATTCCTGTTTAGTTGCTCTTATTTTTTTAGATGTTGGAACTTTTACTTGTATACATTAGAATTCTAATTCATGATGTTCAAATATATGTCAGCAGAGAGAATGACTAAAATAGCTATAATAATTGGGATTTTTTTATTACCTCTGGAATACTTTTAGCAACTTCCCTGCTAGCTAATAATGTTCCATGCCAAATCTCTCTTAATCCAAATTCTTTTAAAATATTGACTTACAAGTTAATGCTTCTTTATGAAAAAGGAGTGCAAATTTTCAATAATAGATGTTAAAAAATCATTGTACTTTGGATATTTATCTGGAATTTACTTTATATCAGAGAACCATCTGTGACTGAATTGATACCAGAACAGGGGCAAGACCAGCAGTGGCTGATGGTACAGTCCAACTGGACAAGCCTCAATGGAACTACTTTGCATGAACTTCTGGTCCACAGGTAAGAGCTCCTTCATAACAGGTATATGTAGCCATATTGTGAAGCAAGAGTTTATCATCAGGACCTCTTTTTCATTTTTAATTTAAAATGATCCAAATTTGTCTCATCAATAGAGTTTCCATAGAATGGCTATTGGCCTTGACGTTTCAATATCATTTGATTTTATTTCTTATTTCTAGACAGATTTATTTTTATTTTTGGGCTAATTACATCTTTCTTTAATCATAATGACAGAAACTATCATGGTGAAAATAAGGAACTTGAGTTCTAAACTTAGAGTTGGCCAGGCTCATGACTGTAATCCCAGCATTTGGGAGTCTGAGGCAGGAGGATCGCGAGTTCAAAGCCAGCCATTAACAATGGCGAGGCATTTAACAACTCAGTGAGACCCTGTCTCTAATAAAAACATGTATGAAGACACAATTGTTGTAAAAATACTTTATATAAAACCAGCAACTTGAAAAAATGTGCTCTTTATATGTAATATGAAATGAAATGTACTCTGAAAAACATGTATAACAAATTAGAATAATAAAAAATTAAAAAAAAAAAAAGGGCTGGGGATGTGGCCCAGTGGCACAGTGGTCGAGTGCCCCTGAGTTCAATCCCTGGTACCAAAATAAATAAAAAATAAAAATAAACTTAGAGTTGTTTTCATATCCTGTTGAAAATAAACTCTCCTGTCTTCATTCCCTACTAATGCTACAGCTACATGAAGTTAATCAGCAGAGAAAATTAAAGTAATATTAGCTAAAAACTTGGAGAATCCGAGAAAAGAACAGATATAAAATGAAGTTTTAATCATGGAGCCTTGAAAATGCAGTTATGTCTCCCTTCTATACCAGAAATAATGATGTCTTATAAAGAGAGCTATCTCCCTTGTCTATGGGTAGGCTGCAGAAGGAAGATAAATTGAGGACATTTTCTCTTACATTATAGCCATACATCTAGGTACTCTTACATACATTTCTCATTTAATCCTTACACAAGATTTATCAACTAGGGATAATTTTTTAATTTTTTACAAATGAGGAAACTGGGGGTTTAGAATGCTCACATAACTTATGAAAGCTCACAGCCCACAGATAGTGATAGTTTCTGAATTTAAACTTTTTTTTTCTGATTCCAAAGCTTATAATAAGTGCTAGGGAAATCACTTCTCTAAAAAATTTCAGAAAAGAAAACTAAAGTCTATTTCTCCTTAGCATATCTTAAGATTTTCCTCACAAACCAAATTCTGTAACTTATATTTCCAAATATTTGTCAAATGAAACATTTTCTCCAAAATAATGACCTGAATCTTTCAAAAGAGTGATATTTTCATAGACTTAGGATGTCAGAAAAGGTCAAATAAATTTCAGGTCAAATAAATGAATAAATAAGTAACTCTTGCTAAATTGGGATTTGTGGACCTGATTCGAGTTCTGGCTTACTAGATGTGGTATCCTATATAACCACAGTTGCTATAAAGAGTTAAAATGAGTATTCTTTGATAACTTTTCCTATGTCTAAAAGCTATAAATTTTTAATCTAAAAAATAAGAGCTAATTATTCAGTATCTTTACATTGGGTTCAGTGCTAGGTTTTGAGGGGATCTTGAAGTGAATGACAGAAAACAAGACTCTGATCTCAAGGAACATGTGTAATTTGGATGGATGGAGTGATTTTAAGATGGTGCACATAAATAATTTCAGATATTATGGAGTACTACAAGTTATGGACAAAAAAGGCAGAGAACAAGGAGAGAGAACTTTAGATTGTGGGAAGGTGGAAAGCAAATGAGTGTTTCCTGTATTATATAATTATCAATAATTACATATGCCCCCATGCAAATTTAGCAAAAGACGAAAAATACAGGTAATCTGTGAAGGTGAACGTGGAAATGACAAATTAAGAATGAATCTTTGTTTAATCTGGGAGATCTAAGATTCCTAGTGCATCACAGTTTTTTGGGGAGTCTTAAAGTATCTTCATTTTCTTTTTAATTTACATTGTGAATAAATGTTTTATGGCAGGAAGAGAACTTGGTGATCAAAATGTTACCTACCCCAGAATGATTTCTTCTGTGCACCACATTGAGAGATTCTGAAACATGTTTTTGCCTATAAAGTTTAACTGAGATTTTTAGAAAGTTCTTCCTTCCTGAACTCACATATCTTATCAGTTCTGCCTACTGGTTCTGATCATGCCATGTGGAGTTTTATGGAATAAATTTAATCTCCTTTTCTCATGGCAATTATTTGTGTATCCAAAATTTATTAATAAACCAATCTCCAAAAACCAAAGGTGGAATGTTTTCACTGATATGTGAAAAGTAAACCATGGTAAAGGAGGTAGGGAGGGGAAGAATATAGGTTCAGTAGATTAGACAAAGGGGAATGAAGGGAAGGGAGGAGGGATAGAAATAGGAAAGACAGTAGAATGAATGTAACATAATTTTCCTATGTATGTATATATGAAAATACCTAGATGAATCCCACCATCGTGTACACCCATAAGAATCAGAATAAGATATATTCCATGCTTGTATAATTTTATCAAAATGGATTCTACTGTCATATAGAACTATAAAGAACTAACAAAATATTTAACTTTGACAATCTTGTTAAGATTTTTTCCAGTCTAAATATTCTATTCCTTTATCTGTTCTTTAAATTTTAAAGAAATATTTTATTCCTCTCAGACTCTTAACTTTTGGGGTGAACATACCCTCTCCATAACTATAAACATCTGACTTGCCCCTCCCTCCACATAGATTTTGAGAAATCAGCCTTATTCTCCCCACTCCTTATCTACCTTAGGAAACATGGTTTAAATCAACATTTTGGATGGTATAGTCAGCCAAGATCATGTGGGAAACTTTCCCCAATAGTTTCTCTTCCCAGGAGGTGAAATTATATTATGATAATATGAACAAATGTGAATAAAATACACAATCTCTTTATAGCCTTTCCCTTAAGGTGATATCTAATCTCCTCTGCCTTGAGAATTCTTACACTAAGAATAATTGTTGCTCAAATTTTGTCTTTCCCTGGTAAAAAACTTGGAGTGAATAGTAAGTATGTAACTTAATATTATACCATTTTATGTTCCCAAATGTAGGCAGTCTTGTCCAAGCAGAAGAAAGATCTCTCTTCTATGTACTAAACAAGGTGAGTGAATTGGTGGCCCAGCAGTAGGGTATGAACTTAATTTACCTCGATTGGCTCAAGGGAAAAATGACCACTTGCATGTGACACCGAAGACCTAAGATTTATCTGCGTTTGGAGTCACAAACTGTCTTCTGCTCTTCGGTAGACTGTGGGCGCCGCCCTGCAGCCCGCTTGAACAAGAGGATCCTTGGAGGTCGGACGAGTCGCCCTGGAAGGTGGCCGTGGCAGTGCTCTTTGCAGAGTGAACCCAGTGGACACATTTGTGGCTGTGTTCTCATTGCCAGGAAGTGGGTTCTGACAGTTGCCCACTGTTTTGAGGGGTAAGCTACACTTTTATTTTATTTACTTTTCCTAGGTCTGATCATTTTAGTAACAATTAATTATATATAATGTAAATGCTTTGTAAATTGTTGCTATACTAAGTTGTTCTAGTCTACTTTTTTTGCTGCTGTGACTAAAAGATCTGACCAAAGCAACTGTAGAGTAGGAAAAGCTAATTTGGGGGCTCAAGGTTTCAGAGGTCTCAATCCATAGACAGCACTCTCCTTTTCCTGGGCTCAAGGTGAGGCAGAACATCATGGCAGAAGAGTGTGGTAGAGGGAAGTGGCTCACATGATGATCAGGAAGCAGAAAGAGAGAGAGACTCCACTTGCCAGATACAAAATACATACCCCAAAGGCATGTCCCCAATGACCACCCTCCTCCAGCCACAGTCTACCCACCTTCAGTTACCACTCCATTAATCCCATCAGGGGATTGATTCACTGATTGGATTAAGGCTCTCAAAACCCGATCATATCTCCTCTAAACCTTCCTGCATTATCACACATGAGCTTTTGGGGGACACCTCACATCCAAAATATAACATGAATTGTTTGGGGAACAATGACAAGAAAAATATGTAGACATGTTCAATACAGACAATTTTTTTCCAGATGTTTTCCAAGTTGAATTCACCAAGGTGATACCTAAAGATATGAAAGTTTTTTTTTTTTTTGTGTGTGTGTATTTTGTGTGTGTGTGTGTGTGTGTAGAGAGAGGGAGAGAGAAAGCAGGGCTGGGGGGAGGAGGCAGGGAGAGGGAGAGAATGGCTGATTTTAAAGAATTGGCTCATGTAATTGTGGAGACTAGGTGAATTTATAATGTGTTTGAGAACAGGCTGGAGATGCAGGCAAGAGTTTTAACAGATATCTAGAGGCAGTTGGCTGCTGGCGAATTCTTTCTTCCTTAGGGGTGATCAGTGTTTGTTCTATTACAGTCTCCAGCTGATTAATGATATGACCCACCCATATCATAGAAGGTAATCTGCTTTACTCAAAGCCTACTATTTTAAACATTAATCTCACTCAAAAATACCTTGGCAGAAACGTCCAGAATAATATTTGACCAAATATCTGGGCACCATGGTCCAGCCAAGTTGATTCATAAAGTTAGCCATCACCATATCCCTATAGGGAGCAGAAGAATAGGACCAAGGGGAAGCCTCCCTCAACCTGACAAACATCTCTGCAAAAGGTCCCCATCTGTTCCAGCTATCTATTGCTGTGTAATTTAGAAGAAGAAAAAACAAACAAACAAACAAAAAAAAAACCAAAAAAACAAACCCCCAAACAAAAGACAAAATAATGACAACAGTAGCAACAACAATCACCCAAACATTTATTTTGCTCACAGAAGATTCTGAGGGTCAGATGTTTAGATTGAAAATAGCAGGTGCAGTTTGTGACTGTTCAGCAACATCTGGGGCCTCAGCCGGAAGGTTCTAAGGCCAAGGCTGAACTTCTGAAGTCTGGCAGTGGAAACTGTCTTGACTGGGGCCTCAGTTCCCCTCCATATGGGCTCACATTGTGGTGACTGGCATCCTCCAGAGCCAGCTTCTCCAAAAGCGAGCCAGGAGGAGCTATGTCACCTTTTAAAACTTAGTTTCCAAAGACACATAACTTAGTATTGCTATGTGTTTTGTTAGACTTATCCCAAACCCCACCAAATTCAAAGGGAGTAAGGAGTGTCAAAGAAATCAAGAACAGGTTTTAAAAACTACTAAATCACCCAAACCACCCATTTTGTTCTATTTATTTTTGATAACTTTACTTTGTTTCAAAATAATGTTAAGTAATAGTAAAGATGGAAGAGAAAAATAACCCACTGTTCTATTGCCTTATTAAATTGATCATTTTTGCTTGGTGTGGTTTATCCTAGAAAAAAAATGCAATTTTACTTTTTTTTCTTTGCCTGTTGGCTTAATGTTATTTTTGCTAAGCTTTGTCACTTATTGCATAACCATGGGGTAATTCATTAACTTCTCTGGTCCATCATCACCTCTTCAGTGAAAAGGGGAACTTTACAGTCTCCACCTCACAGGGTTGATGTGGGCATGAAGTGAGATGTCTATGTAAGGTTTTAAAAATCTGTCCTGGGGGCTGGGGAAATAGCTCAGTTGGTAGAGTGCTTGCCTAGCATGCACAAAACCCTGGGTTCAATCCCCAGCAGTACCAAACAAAAAGAAAGAAAGTATCAGGCCTGACATCAACCAGTGATGAAGGCGAACTTTTCTTTAAAAAAAATATTGCTAAAAACATTCTGTATTTTCCCTTAGCATTGTGGCATGACTATTTTTGTATTTTGCTAGCACTGTTTATCTCTTCCCACACTTTCTCTCCTTGACCTCCTCATCATCCTAAAGATATCCCGTTATAGCTTCATTAATGTTCCTCCACAACTATAAACTAATGCCTTATGCACAGGGTGTCATTGCTTATTTTTACAATTTGAAATTATACGCTATACTTGAGTTAGTTGCTTTTCTCATGTGGCAATATATCATGGGCATCCTTCCAGGTTGATTGACATAGTTCCATTTATTTTTTTGAAAGCTAAATGATATTCTATAATATTGATTTACCACAACTTTGTCTATTATTCCCCAGTTGATGGACATTTGGGTTAGTTTCAGTTTGTCATTGTTTGAAAAAAAAAATATTGCAATAACCGTTCTTATTTGAAGTTGATCACCAACTGGTACTTGTGTTTCTAGAGAATAGAGAACCAAAACATACATTTAGTTCTTTCATGGGGATTACAGAGATAGATACTTGCTTTGTTTCTTGAGGTACTAACCTTGTGAGCAGACAGACATTTAAACAAATAATCAGAACACATGAGATAAGTGATTAGAAATGGAAATGTGTGCAGTTGATTGTTTTTTGGGAAAATAATATATAAATATCAAACCAGTATGTTCTCTTGAGAACTTTTAATGTGTAAGACTCAGAATGACTGGAAGAGTCTGCACAGTGTGTCAAGAAATAAACTGCAGTGTTATTGCTTTGGAAGGGGCCAGCCAGATGTTTCCAGATGTCTTTTCCAGTTCTGATTTGTAACTCCATAGTAAGCATGGGGTTATACTAGTGAAAGCACATTCATCAAAAGGTAATTATCTGAATGAATCCAACAGTTCTTGAAGGGAACAGTACTAGTTAATTAACCAGTGCTAGTTAATCCAAGTTCATTTGCCACTTTTGTCATTTCCAAGTGTGGTATCCAAATTTCCTCTTTCACTGACAGTTCTATGAAGTTGAGGAGGAAACTTGCAATAGAGAAGAAATACGTGTTTATAATTAAGGAAATGGATAGAATATCAAAGGCGTTTCATGGAACACTAAACATAATGGAACTATCAAGAGGGGCCTGCCTATCGTGAAGTTAGAAGCCCAACTTCAAAAAAGCCTTTGCTCAAATGTGTACTAATAAACCCAATTCTATTTTATAATCTCTCCAGTGGCACTGTAAGCACTTCAGAACTTTTAATTATAAGTCTTACTCTCTGCTGGGGCCATCAATTGCTGCAGTTAATGAGATTTACTTCATATCCAGATCTCATGCTTTGGCAAGGCCCAGCATGACCCATCTGTAGATCTTTTTCAGCCTGTCTCTTTTAATTATATTGGTGGGGGGGGGGGGAGACAATTTGGTTTGCTCTTTCATGGAGAGGTATTTAAAAATACCAAATGAAAATTAAAAGCATGAGATACTAAGTTGACCAGATCAAGTCCCATATGTTTCAATACCAATTTGACTTTAAAAGTTCTAAGGAAGAAAGACTTTGACTTTCAGGGGGTAATTTAATAAGCATTTTTTTTCTGCTTTCTTTTATCTCTGAAATACTGAAGGATGAATTTCTTGGGTGGGTACACAACTAGTAATGATCAGAAGCATCAAATTCCTTTACAGGAAGCCTTTATGAAAAACTGTCATCACCCATGTCTTGATTTCTACCATACCAGCTCTTCAATCCAATAAAATTCGGGGTTGCTTGTCTACATTTCTTACCATCTCAGTCCATCAGTCTCCTTCTCACCTCCTTTCTTTTTCTAGTCAACCTGGTTCCATTCACTGGGTCATCACTTTAATCCTTTACCAGCACCTTCAATGTTTTTTTACCCCTGCATCTTTCTCCCAGACACAGGAGGCAGATTGCCAATGTAAAGAACACATTTTCTGAACTGATATTCATGTTCTGCAGACCTAGAAGAACATAACCAAAAACATGCAGATTAGTGCCATGCCTAGCTTTCAACATTAGTTGAACCCTTAAAATTGCTTGATAATCTTACCACAACTCCCTCTCTTACTCACAGAAAAAAATTGTTGTCCTTGTTTACTCACCTTCCTGATCTAACCATCTTTTAATACAGTCAGAAAAGAAAATGAGAGGTTTGGTCAGTTTCTATTCTACTAAGGCCATATTTTGTGTGTGTGTGTGTGTGTGTGTGTGTGTGTGTGTGTGTGTGTTTATGTACCTTTTAATTTTTGGTGATCATGAACAATTTGTCTTTGCATTTTATCTACTTAGAGGATTTGATCTATTTCCATCAGTAATAATGTCCACTAAAACAAAAATTCTCCATAATGGATTCATACTTCCCTTGGGTATTGTTTTTCAACATCACTGCAGAGTGAGAACATGTGTTTTAAAAAATCCGTGAGAGACTTCAGCCTGGCCCCATGGTCACCTCTGTTATGCCCTTATGGAGGTATTCTCTGTAGTCCTCCCTTATCCAGGGCAAAATGTCTGGGTCTAGGATATAGCCAGTAGTTGGCTTCTAGAAACTGGGAGCTCCTCTCTAGTTTCTAATTTTTTGATAATAGAAAAAAATTTAGACAAATTAAATTGTGAAGAGTTTAATGGTGAGTAAAGCATGACTCTTGAATTGGGGATCCCTTGGTTCAGGCTTACTTTCTTCCAATATGGCCACTCCCTGTTCATGTACCATGCACCATTGTATACCTGACTGCTAGCTGAGCTCATGTCAAGTGCACAATCATGAATCTCAAATGAGCATCTAACACAATGGATACTTCCAATATACTTTTTTAAGGAAGTCATTTTTATACCCCGAGAGACAACATCAACTGTCCTCTTTCTCCAAATATCCCTCACCATCTACTGATCTCATCTCATCTTTCATGGACAACATAGAAACCATCATATCTTTCACCTGTTCCACCCCAATTACAAAAAAAATTACTGAATCCTTGGCTCCATTCCCTGGTTTGTTTTGAGTTATGGGAGAGACATGCATGCCCCTGTTCCTTTTTAGGAATAGTCATATTTCCTATTATCTTTTCAAAGACTTTAATCCCCAAATCATCATTTATATTTCATATCAATTTCTGCCTTTTTGATCATCCCCTTCAGAAACTACGTCTTAGCATCACTACTTAAAGTATCCTGACTTTGCTTTGTCTTTAACTCTTGCTCTGCTTTAGCCACTATTCATGGTAGAACTTCTGAAAGAGTTTCCTACAGTGACTGTCTCAACTTTTCTACATCTCATTTTCTCCTAACACACTCTGGTTTGGGATCTCATCAAAGACAGTATAGAAATGGCACTTACCAAAGTCTTTATTGATCTTCATCTTGACAAATCCAATGGTGAATTTTCAGTTTTCAATTTACTAGAACCCTCCCCAAGATGATCACTGCATCCTTGAATACTTCTTCACTTTTCTTCTAAAATGACAAAACATCTTTTTGTTTTGTTCCTATTTAAGTGTTCTACCATTTTCTTTCTTTTTTCCAAGGTTCTCCTTTTTTAGTTCACTGAATCCTACAGGGCCTAGGTCATGGCATCATTTAAATCATTTACCATTTGCTCATCTAATTACATGGTTTCAGATACCTGTTCATATTTGAGCAAGTATGAGTATCAAGTATTGATTGAGTATCATTTTTGACTATCACATATATCTCCAGCCCAGCCTAGATTTCCCCCTGATGCCTACCACTGCCAACAACTTCAAACATGTATTTCACTGCTTAGATGACATGTCTATTTAAGTGTGTGATAAGCATCCTACTTTGCATGGTCAAAATACAACTATTGATTTCTCTTTTCTCAAATAATTATATGCTTCACCAACTTCCCCATCTCGATAAATCTTTTGTTACCTGACTAATCAGCCCCTTCTTGTTTCTTAGTATTCATACTGTTGTACCAAAAATGTTGTACCCAGCATAATACCAATTAAAGCTCCAAACCACGTCACACTTGTGCCAATAAAAAGCCTGCTCAGCGGCCACCATCCTCACACATCACACAGTGTGACAAGATGGTGCACTGGCAGTGATTTTCAAGGGTTTCTAAAGAGAAAAATCACAGAGGGCAGAATATTCAATTGCAAGGTTTCAGCCAATGCAAGCAAGCCATGGTACAGAAGCTGAATCTAGGCAGTTAGCAAGACAAAGCAATGGGTACAATAATATTTCCCACAGGACTTTCCAGGTTGGTATAGCAACGATCAAGTAGAAGGGAATGGGGCCAAGATGACCCTAGTTGAGTACATGTTAGAGAATGGTTACTAACGTCTAGCAATCAATCTCTGACAAGGTATGTTGCCCAAGAAAAATGGAAACCAAAGAGAACAATTTTACATTGTATAGGAATTGCTATTTTTGTGTTGTCAAGCATATTATGCTAGGTAACGATTAATAGGTACAGAGGCAGGACTTTCCGTGTTCTATTATTTCTGAGAAACAGAACTATTTCTCAGAACTCCTAAGATGGCTGCTGAAGAACAAGATGGAGTCCCTTTAGTTCTTTTATCACAATATCTTTAGTTCTTGCAGTAGCTGGGGCCATAGTGTTCTGAAACTAGAAATGTTAACTGATCCACAGATGATCAGGGATCTCTCACCAATTGCTCCCATAAGTTCAACATTTCAAGGTATTGAATATATATATAGAAGATGCAGAAGGTGAATCTTCTGGATATTGTCTGAAGATCATTCCCCTTGGCAGGAGAAACTGGAAGGAAAGGAACTTTAGATAATTCTGCTTGGTTTTAATTATTTCCTAAAATTAAATTGTCTGCCACAGAGAGATATTTTCCTCTTTTTTCTTTCACAGTACGCACCAAGAAGCCATTTAAAATTTTACATTTTAAACAAATTTCTGCCCATTTTATAGCTAAAACTTTCTGACACTTGTTACAATTTCGTGCCACTCTTCATGATCCATTTTCTAATTCCATAGCTATGGGATCCTTATGTAGTCACGTTTATGGTATAGATCATTTCTTTACTTACTGCAGTCACTTTTGTTGGCAGCATAGAAATTTGGCATGTGATGCTCTCATTTCTTTTGAGCTGTACTTACTTCAAGAGTCTCTGGACACATTGTCATATCTACAGTTTTTTCAAAACATTCTGAAATCTGATTCTGAAAGGTCCAGGATAAGTATTTGCCTAAGCACTTCTCTTGCTTTTTCTGGACCCTGGAATACCAGAATTGTCCACTTTGTTTATCACTCACTGATGGCTGACACCATTTCACCTAGAGATGCATTCAACAAAGAGAACACACCCTCTCACCATCTGCCATCATATCACTCACCAATGAGTATCCCTATCCTGCATGCCTTTCCATTTGGGACCAGCACCTCATTCCTGTGTCAATAGCTGTGGATTCTACTCTTTGTTTTACAGAAGTTTAGTAGAAAAGATATGATCTAGAGGTTCAATGACCAGCATTCTGGTCCATTACCAACTCTTACTTTCTCTGTAGCTTAAGTCACTCATCTCTTGAGTCACTTCTTTCCCTTCTCTACAATGGAATAAAGATTTCTCTTTCTCTACAATGGAATATAAATTTCACAATTGATTTGAGGACCACTTGAAATAATGTTTGTAGAAATACATGAAAAACTATAGAAATCACACACACACACACACACACACACACACACACACACACATACACACGACTCCAGGCTATTGAACTACTTTGCTTGTTGTATACATTTTAAAATTTTTATCCAACATTTAAAGCTGGATACTTTGCATAAAATCTAAAACTTTAGCTTTCCTTCAAGACAGATCACACTGGACAGTAGGCTATGACAGCAATTAACTGGAGTTGAGAGACAGATGACTGTCAGGATGGGCAAGGTCTGACACAATCTCTGTTTACTGACCCACACCCAGGCCTGTCATGCATTTATTTTGCAACCACCATATTCAAAAGGCTATTCATCTTATCTGTTATGGATAATTCTTTTTAAAATTCCAAGGGCAGAGCACAATATTAAAAGCAAGAGATTACTGATTTGTAGAACAGCAGTGATGTTGTTGTAGTATATTTCTTACTGCACTTTTGTTAACCTTCAGACTATCTCCAAATCACCAGTTAGTTACGCTGCTTCTTAAGTAGGTCTTGTGAAATAGGGTGATTTCTATCATGTGTTAATTATGAATATTAATTTTTCTTCATTAAAAAGAAAAAATGTTAAATATACAAACAAACTAAACCGGAAAAGGTCAAGAAAGGAAAATTTTGTGCTCCTGAAATAAAGATAGAAAATCTCTAAATTTGGCTATCTAGAACTGATAATGTAGTTAAGTGGTAGAGCACTTGCCTAGTATTCATAAGGCCTGAGGATTGATCCCCAGGACCACACACATAAACAAAAAGAATAAACTTAAAAAGGAAATTTGCCTAGCTGAATTAAGTGAAAATACAACATTTCATGTCTCAACTAAAGTTGTATGTAGCAAATTGCAAACCAAAGCAACAGGTTATCACATCCAGACATTCTGCCTGCAATGTTGTATAATTTCTTGGGATACAATAGTCCATCTGAGATGTGTAAATAGCTAGGTTTTATTTTTGGAATTGATAATTGAAGAATTTAGAGTTAAAATCATACTACCTCAATGTTATCTATGAGGTATATGCATATAGCACAATAGCAGATAGCATAAACATTAAGCAAATGAGATCTTAAATGTGAATTTTAGGGAATGAACTGTATCTGGAGCAAGAGTGAAAGGAAAAAGATGCCTCTTAACATCTTTCTTAGCCACTTTCATTGTGGTTGTGGTTTCTTGCCTTGCTGTACCTGGGCTTACTTGGTCACTCTTAAAGCATGAAGATCTTTGCATAAACTCCTTTAAGAATATTCCAATTCTCCTTACTTCTGCTTTGAGGCTTGACAGCAAGGTGGGAAGCCATGCTGAGGCTTTTTAGCTTATGTACCTGAGTTTTTTCTTTGTAGTCTAATGTAAATTAGACTCTTCTTACCAAAATGGCCATTCATTCGCTCATTTCCTGTTGCTCTGTGTTTCTCCACTGGGTACTCCTGACCAGATATGAAATTGATTCTCAAATTGTCTTTCCATTTTTTGCTTCTACCTGTAGACAGGGCTGTCTCTGCCTTTACGTCTGACTCACTCTCCCTAGCACATACTTAATATAACAATATACAATTTATGCACATCTCCTTCATTTCAGGCAACCCTTTCAAACAACAGGCTGTTTTCCATGAATTTGAAAAAAAAAAATGTTAAAGAAGCTTATTTTTCACTTCATACTCAACAAAAAGAAAAAAAAGAGCAATATCACTGAGCTAAAAAATGTGTAATTTCCTGTGCATCTTTTTCTTTTTTTGCTTATAGTGGATATTAATGACATAAGGACAGTAGCTTATGTAGCAAGAGATTATTGGACATAAGTAATAACATTTAGCTGCTTTGTTGACACTCATTATTTATTAGTAGAAGTAAATTAACCCCAAATCCAGTAATTAAGTCTGGAATTTTATTGTTATTTTATTTTGTTACAAATAGAATGTGCAACTGTTGGAAATGTTGCTTATGATTAAGCAGATGAATGAGTTTTTGTCACAACCAAAACTTAATAGCTCTGGTTCAAGAGCAGGAAATTATTAAATAGGCAGAAATTTGAAATGAGTTATTGTTTGATTTCAAATGTCTTAAGTAATAGAATCTCAAGTGAATTTTAAATTTCTTGATTGGCCATGAACTTACTTCTTTAGACTAAAAAACCCTAAAGGAACAGGAGAAGAAGGGAGGAAGGGACGAAGGAAAGAAAAGAAAGAAAAAGGAAGAAGGAAGGAAAAACAGAGAAAAAACATAGAGTGATGAAGCTACGTGGTAAAAAAATGATTCGGTAACATTATTTTGTAATGCCCACAAGATAGCAGTTCCTGCAATTTATTATAACTGCTTATTTAATCATCCATCTGCACTCAGTTCTGTAATTTATATATTTCTATAGAGGAATAGTTACAGATCTATATTTTTTCAATTAATGGCATCAGCTTTTCTTTCGATAGCTTTGAATTATTTTTCTTTAAAATGGAAAAAGTCCAGGATGCACCACTGTGGAGGAGCTCTTTAGTAGAGTATGGTTTAAATATCTAACAGTACTAATATCAGTTTGAGTCTTAAGTGTTGGCTCCTGTTTTCAGGGCCTCCTGAAGTCTCACCCTTTTGGGTATCTGCCATGGTGAAGGTCATGGAATAGATACCATAGAAATAGATACCATAGAAACACAGATTCCAGGGTCTCAGCCCAAGGACTTCTGTTTCAGTTGGTATAGGGGTGATGCCCAAAGTATTACTATTTCAAAATCTTTCCAGCTGATTCCTTGTTCACTGTGGATTGAAGAGTTAACCTACTTTGGTTGATTTGATCACAAGCTCTCCAATTGGGGCAGTGTTCGTATGCTGGCTCACAATACCATAGTGTAAGGGAGTGTCCACATTAAAGCTCCACACCATTCACAGCACTATGGTCCAACAAACATCCATACCTTTGACTTTGGCTCACTTTGGAGAAGGGAAGATGGTGAAGGGAGGAGGACATACAGAGAGTGATGAAAAATAAACCTTGTTCACATGGTTGGAGTCTGCCATTAACATGTTTTAAAACAACTTACATGGAACCATCACTTAATACTTTTTGAGACCCCACTGCATGCCTAGCACTAGATCCTATGAATATAGCAGTGAACAAGACCAACAAAGTTCCTGCTGTCACAAAGATAACACTCTTGGGGGCAAGACAGAATACAAAAACAAATGTATCGGTGTCACCAACATTAATGAACACTATGAGAAGAAACTGAAAGTAGGGTCAAGTGTAGAGAGAGTGATGGGGCTAGAGGAAGAGTTAGTGTGGCTAGGGAGAATAGTGTTGAGGAAGTGACACAGGTTGAAGAGAAAGAGCAAAGGTGGGAGTCATTTGAGAGCAGAACAACAAGGGAAGTCCTCTGATCTGCACATGTCCTTAGCATGCCCCCAAATAGAAAGTCCTTGGGGTTGAAATGCAGCATACTGTGTAGGGTCCCAGAGGCCAGGGATGAAAGTCTAGAATTTAGCTCAAGTATGATATAAAGTCCTTAGATAAATATAAGCAGGAGATGAACTTGATCTAATTTTATTTTTAAAAGATCACTTTGACTGCTCTGAAGAAAATGAGTTATAGGCACTAAGATTAGAAGAAGCATCTTCATTTGGGAGTTGATTGCAGTGGTTCAAGGAGATGAGAGTACCTTGGGTGGAGAAGTATCTTACAGTGGAGAAGGAAGAAATAGCAAGACGCTGGACATATTTCAAAACAGGAGTGGAGAAGATTTGCTTATGCCTTTTTAAAAAAAAAATATCATTATTTTATTTATTTATTTTTATGTGGTGCTGAGGATCAAACCCAGTGCCTCATGCATGCGAGGCAAGCACTTTACCACTGAGCCCCAGCCCCAGCCCAGCTGATGCATTTTAATGTTGGGTGTAAGAGAAAGAGAAGATTCAACTGGGCCACTAGTGATTTTAAATATCAAGATATGTGGTAAGCGCTCAATAAATAGTGGCTATTGTCAAACACCACTCTCGCTGACTGCCCGCGCTGATGAGATGAGCTGGGTTCAAAGGAGCTGGCTGTAACATTAAACTAAGAAAGCAGCGAGAAATCACGCAACACAGAAGTAGTTTCCATGTCAAGGGTGGGACAACTCTGTGACCTTAAGGGTCAGCTTCCACGCTGGGCAGCACTGGAAAGAGAACGTGCACCGGGAATCTCTTTATTTTATGGGGATGGGGGGGACACACAAAGGAGCTTCCATGGAATGTTCTTCACCAAATAAGGCAGAATGTAGGGTTTCAAAAGGAAGGTTGTCCAATCCCATTGGGTAATGCCCAAGTCCAGGACTAGAGCAAACTTCTTTGCTGAGCAAAGGTGGAGGCCACTTGCTTTGCACAGCGTGTGGCGTGTGATGCCAGACCAAACACCCCCCTTACTCAAGGCTGAGAAAGGATGCTCAGCCCATGGGCAGGGCGGCCTCCCACACACCACGTGAGTGTGTTAAATAGAAAACCGGGCTTTTGAGTCTGCGGGCTAGGGGAGGGGATGGAGCTGGTGCTATATATTTAGGAGTCACCAGGGTTTGGGGTGGTATTTAAAACCACTGGATTATATGAAACCATTAAGGGAGTATGGAGCAAGAAGAGAAGGTTGAGGGTGGAGTCTCAGAGCACTTCAACACTGACACTAAGAGCTGAGGAGAACCCAGAAAAGAAGGTTGAGCCAGGGGGAGTCTGTGAGATTGGAGGAGATTCTGGAGCATGGCAAGACCTGTGAGCTGGGTGAAGAAAACAATTAAAGGTGAGAATTGACTGAAATATTGCTGAAATGACTTCAAAAAACAACAGTCTGATGCTATCACTGGAGATTGTGAGGGACCTTTTTAAACCCCAGCCTTGAAATGAGTAGAAGGCTGCCCTGAAACCTGGACATTTCTCCCAGGACTTGCTGTTTCTTGGCGGGATCTCTTGGCTTTTCTCTCCTTCTTTTCCACTTTTCCTCTTG
Source organism: Tamias sibiricus (assembly GCA_025594165.1). NCBI lineage: Eukaryota > Metazoa > Chordata > Mammalia > Rodentia > Sciuridae > Tamias > Tamias sibiricus. The sequence goes on along the minus strand of CM046665.1, from coordinate 40,923,583 downwards.
CTTCTGTCTTTTCTTGGATTTTGGTGATCTTTCTTATTCCTTAAAAAAAAAAAAAAAAAAAAAAAAAAAAAAAAAGTAACTACTCTGCCTTCTTTTAAGCCTAAACAAGTTTTATTTTCAAGAATAACGGCATCTAAAAAGCTTGGACTTTGCTTTCCACAACAATAATACTTAGCAGTGCATCACTCAGACCATTAAATGAATACTTCTATGAATACATTTGGATATAGGCAAGGAAACAGCTATTGCTTACATAAGAACTAAAAAAAAAAAAAAAAAAAAAGCTATAATATTAGAATGGTGAATTAGAGTTGAAGATGTCACTTGCTCTTGCATTTCCATCCTAGGCGAGAGAGTGCTGCTGTTTGGAAGGTGGTGCTTGGCATCAACAACCTGGACCACCCATCCACGTCCACGCAGACACACTTCGTGAAGACCATCATCCTGCATCCTCGCTACAGCCGAGCGGTGGTGGATTACGACATCAGTATAGTGGAGCTGAGGGAAGACATCAACGAGACGAGCTATGTCCGACCTGTCTGCTTACCCAGCCCGGAGCAGTCTCTGGAACCAGATACGTACTGCTACATCACAGGCTGGGGCCACATGGGCAACAAAAGTAAGCCAGGCTCATCAGTAGCACTTGCTTTTCAACTTGTAACCAAAACACACTGTTTTTTCCTAGCCTTTCAGCACATTTTCCCATCTTTGTTTATAGAAATAAAGCGACAAATGGCATATGTCAGACTCTCCCTTCCATGCCAGTTGTCGACATGAATAATAAGCCATGGCACTTAAACTTCCTGGTTCAGATGCAGCCTCAAAAATCCTGCAAACCACAGACTTTCTCTCCAGGAAGCAACTACCAGGGTTTTGGAGTTGCCACGCCAGAAGGGACCTATCAATCACCCTACTTAGGACTGCCTATAACAATGATTTGGTCCATCTGTGGGTAGAGTGCCTCTGAGGCTCTGTGGAGCAGGTGGGCAATTCCATTTCTTCAAGCCATATAGTCACATTTCCAACTTGGCGTCATGATTTGGTCTTATCTACATCTGCAGCACAACCTGTAAGTCCTTCTAGAAAGAAAATGGATTTGCTATTTACAAATTTAAATCGATTGAAATAGTTTGTCTCTATAGATGATTTAAATATTCAGAACAAATAGAAACTAAAAATGTACTACTTATTCTCAACCCCCCATAGGAATCTCTCATTCTGCTTGAGCTCTTTGAAGTTTGGAATACACATTGAATCAATGAGATTTTCCCTTTAAGTGCTGGCTATTCTAACTACTTCAAAGATCATGCCATGGTTCTTGGGAATGAATGAATATTGGCATTGTGTTATCGACCTTAGGAAATGTCATTTTAAAGAAACATTTTTTCCTTGAAATTTAATCAGATTCATTTTGAGCTGAGTTTCTTTCTATATGAAATGATGGAAATCTATGCCAAATGGTGGAAAGGAAAAGGCACTAGACAAAAGTCAATGATTTGTTTTCAGAAAAAGCTCACATGTAAGAATTTTGAAGGCAATGTTAGACACATAATATCACCATTATTTCACATCTTGGTTTTTAAAAGCTCTGATTAGTCCTGAAACATAATATAAGGGTAGAATATATTGCCTTTGGTTTTATTCTTCCAACAGTATCCATATCAAACTTATATCAATAGTGTAGCATTGCTCACACAATAGGCAATATAGCACGAGGAGCAAGAGTGTCTGAACTCATTCAGATAGTTCTTATTGACTCTGACCACACCACTTTCTAGTTTATTACAAGCTGGAAAAAAAAAAAATAATAACACTATATAACTCACAGGATATTTGTAAAAATTAAAAGTGATAAGGTCCAGAAGATGCTGAGTGTATGCTCCTGGACTACCACTAGTATCCAATAACATTACCTATTGTTCTTATTCTTATTGTTCTTGTGACAACTCATGACACATTCTCTGTTTGCCCGATATTAATTTTTCCAAGAATGATTATTTCTTCCAATAATGTACCCTATACATGCATGCTACTTTCCCATCACTGTTTAAAAGCAATATGTCTAATTTTGTAGAATGGTCAAATAGCAAAAGATTCATGTTGTTTTGCTTCAAGGAATCCATTATTATTCTGCAAGAACTTTCAAGTATGATGAAATTCATATTCTCTCTGTCAACACCAAGGGATGCTTTGTCCTTTTGACATCTCTCTGTCATATCCTCTGGGATTAAAGGTTCTTATATCCCAATAATGGCAAGTGAAGCACAAGGGGAGATGTTTTCTTTTCACAGAGAATAGTGCAAGCCTTCCCCTATTCGATTTAACAGGTATTCGCCACTGCTGTGGAGCAGGGCTGATGGCTTCTCTGATGCTGAGCTGTCAGCCTCCTACCTGGAGCAGAACCCTTGTTGCTTTTGCCCCCTTTTCACTGTTTGTCACAGTATATTACAAGAAGGGAAAAGTACAAGCCAAGTTATTTAACTCACTTCAATTTCCTTGTTTTCAAAATGAAGAGATTTCATCAGATGACTACTATGAATATTTACTTTTGTTATACTTGAGATTGAACCTGGGGGCAATCTACCACTGAAGTACACCCCCAACCTGTTCTGATTGCTACAGATATTCTAATTAGAAAGTTCTGATTTTGAATAAGCCTCATCTTTGAAATGGCATTTCAAGTAAATAATATGGTCCTCTTGATGTGGCATTGTTCATATGATATTTCATATTTGACTAGCCTCACTTTTGAGTCATTTTACCAATCTTCTTCTTCTTCTTCTTCTTTTTTTTTTTTTTTTTTTAATCCAGTGCCTTTTAAGCTGCAAGAAGGAGAGGTCCGCATTATTTCTCTGGAACAATGCCAGTCCTACTTCGACATGAAGACCATCACCAACCGGATGATATGTGCTGGCTATGAGTCTGGCACAGTGGACTCATGCATGGTAAATTGCTTTCTAGTTACCCAGGTGATTCAGCTCCACAGTAACTTCAGTGAGCCTGTGTAAACTCGTTATTATTCATGTATGATCCTTTGGGAAGATTTTTGAAAATCATTTTTGCCAGGTGTAAATTATTCATAGTGTATCCTTTCCTCCTCCACCCATTACCCAAGCCATGCCCCTAACTCTCTCCAGCCCCTTTGTTCAGGTTGTCTTCAGTTCTGTCAATTAATAAATAGGGAATAACACCTTTGGTTAGCAGCAGAGGGGAAACAATAATTTCAGTCCATCTTATTGGACGTTTTTAGTGGTCAAACAGTAGAAGAGGGACAAGTAGTAACCAGAGCTCCAACCTGACTGCCTCAGGGAGCAGGAGGGCACCAGAGGACATTACCAGTCATTAGGATGATGGCCTTTTGGTACATTAACACCTTAGCTTCCAGGGTGTGTGACAGGGCTGCCTTTGTCTTAGGAGTAGTCACACTGGCATTTTCTGGGTTCTTGTGGCTCCCATTTGATTACCAGCGTGTTCTCAAATGACACTAACGTAACCTTTAGACACCCAGATTCCTGGCCACAACTGGTTGTGTAGTACACCAGCCTAGCTGTGCAGGGAATCATTTTTATTTTTTACTTAAACAATCATTGACTGGACTGGCTCTGAGAGAAGGAGGAAAATTGCAAGTGCTCAAAGCTTGTAACAGAGAGGAGAACATAATCAGTCTACTACACTGCTACAAAACTCCCTTGTTATTCCTTTGCTTTTCAGTAGATCACATTGCCTCCCACATTTTAATATGGAAGAAGAGATACAGCAATATGATTATCACTAACCCAAAATAATTAAATGACATTTTGAATGGCCCATTTTAGAATGGAAAAATCAGATGGTTGGAAATCGCCCAATGGTGATTCCTTAGATAATTGTCATGGGACACAGGGAGAGATGGTGCCCTTTGGAGTTTCACTGAGGCCACCTTCCTTTCTGCCACATGACCATGAGCCATCCAGTTGAGGTGGGCAGTAGTAGAGAAGTTCTTTCATTCTGTACAGCAGGTCAAGGTGTAATTTCCCAAGCAAAAAAAAAAAAAAAAAAAAAAAAAAATCATCATCAAAAATATTTTATTTTTGTGGTGCTGGGCTCTAACCATGGGCCTCATGCATACTAGGCAAATGTTCTAGCACTGAACTACTTTTCTAGTGCAAAAGATAAAAGTATTTTAAGAGGTAGCATGATATGGGGCTCAGAGCACAGGCTTTGCACCTGAAAGATCTGTGTTGAATCCCATCTCTGTCAATTAAGAACAATGTAATATGAGGACATCTAACCTCTATACATAGTTTTCTCATGAATAAAATGGAATGTTTGGGGATCAACTGGTTGTTGTTATTGAAAGCCACTATGTGTCATATCTGAATGTAATGTCTGGCACATACTTAGACTTTCAATTAATAGTAATTAAGTTCATCTATCACTTTAGTGCTTATTGTGTTTTAGAATCTCTTCAAAATACTAATAACTCATTTAATCCCCATAATCATCCCATTGGTATATTATTATTTTCCCTAAACACATCAAGAAAACAAGAGAGCAGAAAGATTAAGTAACTTGGCCCATATCACCCAGCTTGATAGTGTGAGGCTGTAGAACCCAGACAGTCTAGCTTCAGCCCCCAAGTGCTTGACCACTGTATTATCCTAGTAGCAATGATTAACATGACTACACTTCTCTTTTCCCCAATGTGGTTTGGATGCATACCATAAAGTAGCACTTTTTGGCACATGTTCAAGGTCATCTACTGGTAAAGAGATGTGCTTCTTTGAAAGGGAATTAAAGGCCCAAGCACAGTTCCCGTCACAGGTACATTGATCGGATGACTAATAGCAACCAGGTCTTCCAATTTCTTAGTAGTAGAAATTTGGCTGTGAGTCTCCTAAATGCATACCATATGTTCTGAATTACTTTTTTTTTTTTTTATCAGATGTGAAGCAAATTTACTCACCCAAACCTCTATCAGAGGACATACATTATCTTTCTTAATCTCATCAACAAGGGCCCATTGAACAGCATGGGTCCCTCTGTGAAGGTCTATTAATCATGTTGATCAATTCTGATGCCAAGCATCAACTTTGGCCTAAAGCCCAATCTTATGAGAGCAGAGGATCCAGAAGACAGACTAGACCAGTATTGTCTTTAGCAGTTTTCTCCCTTTCATTTTGAATCCATGGCTCTTTGCCCTGTTTCGCACCTAATGGAACACCTGCCTGACTCACTAAGCCTCACACAGACCCCCCATCTCAGGAAGGCAATTTTGTTCTTTTCCACCTGGAAGTAATTACATCTTCCTCTGAAGTCCTCTTCACATTCCTTAGATTTTGCTTTCCTATAAAGTTACTCTTGCCATGCATGCAAATGTTTGACTACTTTAGGACAAAAATCATGCCTTTATCTATGTGGAGCCTAACCCACAATCTCACAGAGTAGCTTCTAAGTAATTATTAGGCTCATTTTCTGATCTGGAAATGAAGAGGTGCTGATGTCAAGATGTGTCCCATTGCAATTATTATCTGGCACAATAAGAGCTCAATATAAATAATTGAGTATCAGTATTTGTTTTATTTAAGGGAAGATAAAAAAATTTGGGGAACTATGTCTAATAAAAATGTATCCAGGAGCACTGGGTGTGCAACTTAGTGGTAAAGCACTCACCTAGCACACACCTAGCACTGGGTTTGATTCCCAGCACTGAAAAATAAATGTTTCCAGGAAATTTTGCCTTTTTAAAAATATTTATTTATTCTAATTTGTTATATATGAGAGCAGAATTAATTTCAATTCATAGTACACATATAGAACACAATTTTTCATGTCTCTGGTTTACACAAAGTAGAGTCACACCATTCATGTCTTCATACATGTACGTGGGGTAATGATATCCCTCTCATTCTACCATCTTACCTATGCCCCTACTCCTTCTTTCCCCTCCCCCACCTTTTCCCTATCTAAATTCCTCCATTCCTCCCATGTTCCCCCCACCTCCCACCTCCCCGCCGCCCATCCCCATTATGGATCAGCATCCTCATATCAGAGAAAACATTTGGCATTTGGTTTTTTGGGATTGGCTTACTTCATTTAGCATTTATTCTCCAACTCCATCCATTTACCTGCAAATGCCACAATTTTATTCTCTTTTAAAGTTGAGTAATATTCCATTGTACACATATATACCACAGTTTCTTCATCCATTCATTTACTGAAGGGCATCTAGGTTGGTTCCACAATTTAGCTATTGTGAATTGTGCTGCTATAAACATTGAGGTGGCTGTGTCCCTGTAGTATGCTGTTTTTAAGTCCTTTGGGTATAAAATGAGGGGTGGGATAGCTGGGTGGTTCCATTTGGAGGTTCCATTCCCAGTTTTCCAAGGAATCTGCATACTGCTTTCCATATTGGTTGCACCAATTTGCAGTCCCACCAGCAATGTAAGAGTGTGCCCTTTTCCCTACATCCTTGCCAACACTTATTGTTGTTTGTATTCTTAATAGCTGCCATTTTGAATGGAATGAGAGGAAATCTTAGTTTTGATTTGCATTTCTTTAATTGCTAGAGATGTTGAACATTTTTTCATATATTTGTTGATTGATTGTATATCATCTTATTATTGATTGGGTTATTTGCTTTTTGGTGTTGATTTTTGAGTTCTTTATATATCCTAGAGATTAGTGCTTTATTTGATGTGCATGTGCTAAAAATTTGCTCCCATTCTGTAGGCTCTCTGTTCACCTCACTCGTTGTCTTTTTTGCTGAGAAGAAGCTTTTTAGTTTGAATCCATCCCATTTATTGATGGGATGAAAAATAAATGTTACCAAGAAATTTTGCCTTTTAAAATTTCTTCAATTAGAGTTTCAGGTAGAAAAAAATTCAGCTTCTTAGGGTCTATGCTTATTATTTAGACTTAGGTCATCAAAAAGTTATAATTGCAAAGGTCACCACTTCCACTAAAGCGTACAGCACAATAAAAAATTCACTTCCACTTATAGCAATAATATTCACTAGCATTCTCAAGAAGCAGCATAACCTGGTAGTCATGAGGTAGAGGTCCTGTTGCCAGATTGTCTGGGTTCAAATCATGGCTCTGTCAATGAATAAGTTATTTAACCCGTGCATTAGTTGCATTATCTCTGAAAAGGACATCATAGTAATAAGTATCAATTCTTAGTTATTTGATGAAGATAAAATGAGCTAATATATGAAAAGTGTTTAGAAGAGCACTGATAAACATGTTTTTCTCTATTATTCTCTGCTACTACCAAGTAGGAAGACCATGGACACATTTGAAGTTTGAAAACCTCACAGGGAAAGTAGTATTTCAAACTTTCCACAATAAATTTACTTTCTTCTTTATTTTTTAATGGCATCTACTCTCTTTTGAGGCAGTGCAGGATACAGCTCTCTTACCAACTATGATCTTTTTAGATGCAGCAAATATTAATATCTGTAATGCCATGGTGTTTTATGTTTAACTATATTTGGGGAAAATAACTGAATAAAACTTAATTGGTATACCTAAATTTAAATAGCAAGGATGAAGTCCCTATGCATATGGAATAGAATATAGGGTATAAATAAATGAAATACCTCACTATAAATAATCCTTAAATTCTTAAGGACTATTAGGAAGTCCAGTTGAGGGGACCCCCAAATGTGTAATGCTTTAATGTGTTCTTTCACATAGCAAAAATCATGAAAATATAGATACTTTAGAATGTTTTTGTAGTATCTATTGTCTGGAGGAAAATAAATTTTTGTTCCATTTGGGGAACTTTTTATAGTTAGATGATAAATCAGTCTTACAGAATGAGTTGATTAAGAGATCATTAGTTCTGATACATAAAATTATACATACTTTATGTATAATTTATGACATATTTTGGTATGTGCAGTAAATAACTAAAAAATGTCTTCTGAATTCAGGGCAAGAATGAACTCTCTTCCCAAGCTAATCCCATTCTTTTAAAGATCAGAATTAATAATGCCCATTTGAAAGTTGCATTCACACAGTGGAAACCACACTCCTTCCACAGACTGACAATAAGAGCTTTGTTAAAATTTTCCAAGAAGTTGGTTAAGCCAGGCAAGTTTGGCTTTATTGTACCCTTGTGATGACATAGATGCCATTGGGACTCTGGAATCCCAGTGACTGTCCTTTTCTTTTCATTACAGGGTGACAGTGGTGGGCCTCTTGTTTGTGAGCAATCTGGAGGACAGTGGACATTATTTGGTTTAACCTCATGGGGCTCTGTCTGCTTTTCCAAAGTCCTGGGGCCTGGTGTGTATAGCAATGTTTCATACTTTGTTGAATGGATTGAAAAACAAATATATATCCATACCTTCCTCCTAAAGTGATTCCAAGGGTCATCAGAAACTTTGCCAGCAACACTGAAAGAGAATGGCCTTCTCGACTGTGAAGAGCTTCTTGCAGAGAGCTGTACAGAGGTTCTTTCCATGGACAGAGACGCCGAACACGCACTGCCGATTTTCATGTTTGTTTTAAGACCAATTTTGTTCAGCTTTTTTTTTTTTTTTCAATTTTATCATTTTCTAATTTCAAATTCCATGACAAGTTCAAAAAACAAACAAAGCAAAGCAGGTTTTGTTCTTTTGCCAGGCCTAGTCTTGACTGAATCATGAAATTATCAACTCTGTAAAAATTTAAAATAATGCAGGCCTTAGGGTAACAGGTTACAGAAAGTTCTGTTTTAGTTTATTAGAAAATGGACATTTAGATCCAGTCTAATTATTCTCCTCCAGTTTCTGTTTCTCAAACACAGCAGCTTAGGGGCAAATTTCAATATTAACATTGGAGACTGTCTTTTGATTTATTAAAAGTCAAGATCATTTATGTATTTAAATTATTTACTATTACTCTTCCAAACTTTGCATCATTCTGAGAGCTTATGAAAGATAGAGTTAAAAGACCAAGAGCTGACATTGTAAGACACTGAATGCAAAGTTCCAAGATAGCAAGAGTAACACTTGACATTATAGTTTTGCCTATCCTGGATTTAAATCGTTTGTAATTTTATAGAAAAGTCTTCATAAAACTTTCCCCATTGCTGGGGCTTTTCCAGTGCACATCAGTTGGCTAATTGAAATTTCAACAACTAGGTCAAATATTCCTGGGAAATATTTGTTTTGCTGATGTGAAAATAAAGTGGAGATTAAATTTTACCAAAGGAGAACCTGCTGTACATCAGAGAGATGCAATGTTTTAAATAGAAAATTAAATTGTACCCCACCCCAAATTAAATATGAAAATTTAGTTTTACTGTATTCATCCATACCAATAAAGTCACAGAAATATATTTCAAAGGACAGTAAAATGTTTCATGCAATAAAACATTTTGTAATTTCCCCCTAATGATGTCTAACATCTGGTGTTGCCATTTCTTCTCATTGATAATTAAAACAAAAATTTAAAGATGCTTTTAAGCACTAGGCCACATTACGCAAATGAATTTTCAAAGCCATTAGAGGTTTAAAGTATTTTTCTTCACCAAAAAGCTCCAAAACAGAAATCTTCACATATACCTAATTTAATTAGTTAGCTATCCATTTTGCAACATCCAAAATGCCTTTTCAAACAAGTAGGATTTGTGGGCTGGGGTTGTGGCTCAGCGGTAGAGCACTCGCTTAGCACGTGCGTGGCCCAGGCACCACGTAAATAAATGCATTGTGTACAACTAAAGCAAATAAATGAATATTTTTAAAAAAATAAAAACAAGTAGGATTTGTGACTAAATTCCACTGGTACCTGGATCTCCTCAGCATTCCTAATAGAGACTACCTACAATTTTATATGTGTACTTTTGTACTCTTTTCTACGTGTAAACACATTTGAATTTCAAGATGTTCTTTTGACATTTATTTTTCATGTTATTCATCTCCTGCTTTGTAGTTTGTCATAAATCTAGAGAAAGTATGAAATCCAGCAATTGAGTTGTGATCACAGTTGTATGAAAGTTTAAGAAAGTGTCAATTTTGTTATGGTTGTAGGTACCTACCTGATGTAACAACTTTTAGCCTTGTTCAACTTATGTTCAGTGACATGTACATATTGTACTTATTTTAAATAATTATGAATACAAATAAAATGGTATTATCTTTTTTGTTGTCATTTTGGATGAATATGAAACATAGATAGCAAGTCCCAGGAAATTGTGTTTAGCTCTTTAACAGCACATTGTTGCTCAGTTTTCCAGCAACCAAAATGTACCTGTTTTATATCTCACTCTAACAGGTACCTGCCCTGTTAGACAAGTGACTCCTACATTAGTCTGAAATTGGAGGTTGCTAGTAGTCTTAAATCACTCATGGAGTATACACTGAGACCATCAGACCTAGGAAGAGTACACAGATCTTTAATGTCTAGAGTACATTTTGGAACCTGATCCAATTCTTTTAATAAATATTTTGTAATAAAATTAAATCTCCAAATGTATATTATTAATTTTTATTTATTTATTTTTTCTTTGGCTACAAGGAGCAATGATACAATGCTTGACAAACCCCCCTCCAAAATTTGGTGGAATATAGTGAATACCAAAACACAACAGATCACATCAGTGTGGGTAACTGTATAAAGGAGTTATTTTCTTATAAATGTGGCCCTTTAAAATTTACTGTAGATTCAAAATATTTTCGGCTTAGGGGCCAGATGTGTTTCAAAATTCATAATTTCACAAATTAAACAAATATAATTTAGCACCCAGTAATAAAATATACTACTTTTATAAATAAAATATTTGAATAATTATATTAAATATACAAAATAGCCTCATATTTGTTCAGGGTGCTGAGTCTCTGCCTAATTTATGAAAATTTTTTCAGTTTTCAGTCTTTGGAACTTTGGAATTGTGGGTATAGGATCGTAGCTCCATAACACGAGCATTCAATATTTTTCTCTATTCATAGGTACAGATAATTCACATCTTGAAAATTGAACTTTATCCTGCTCTTTTTAGCACATTCTTTTAATCTTTACATTCTAACCTTTTATTTACAAGTCGATATACCTCTACATTTTAACTTATTGGGACCTACATGACCTCAGGGGATTTGTGCCAGCTGGATGAAGATAACAAGACAACAGTGATATATACACACACACACACACACACACACACACACACACACACACACACATAAGAAAAGACCCAAACAATTTTCTGGCAAAAAGGTGTGCTCTGGGACTTTCCTTCTAAGTTCTGGTACCAATTACAGTTGGATTTAATGAGTGTTTACAAGAGTGACAACAGTTTTCAGTACATGTTATATAAATAGTTTATTTTAAAAAATCGTATGCAGAAAGCAACTTCCTTTAGCCATATGAAATTTTATAAGTTTTAGAAATCAGTCTATATAAAAGACAACTGAACAATAATAACAGAAGGCTACAAAAAAAAAAAAAATAGGACCAGGATAGTAAGCAGTAGGTAGATTAAGCCCTGAGAATAACAGTTTAATAGTCATGAACAAGAACTTGATGCAGACATTGTACATGAGCATGGCGTTTCATGAAGGACATTCTAGATGATTGGTAACTGACAATGTTCAGATGCATAGAGATAGAATTTTAAAATAACTGCAACAAGAATATATGATCTTGCAATAATAGCACCTGGCCTGACTTGGTTTAAACTAGTCTCTTGGTCCCAACTAAAGTCAACATAAATGATTTGTCATAGCAGTAAACTTTTCTATAGACATTCCCTATCCTCAAATGTGTTGAAAAAGTTTTTCTAAGAACCTCAGGGAAACCCCTTGAGAATAATCTGGATGAGTCTGAATCCATATCTCATGTTTTACAGTCTACAAAACCAGAAGAGTTGTTGGGTATTGTAAAAAGTAGGAGCCCTCAATTGGTCTCTGGAACATTGTTTTGAAATCATCTCACTTTGATGAGGCTGTTGTCATTTTTAGAATTTAGAAATTGCCAAATAGGCTCAGCTGATTGTCTGCCTGGCCTATGGCTTCTGTTTCCAATTGACAACATCTACACAGAGGGAGAACCTCATAAGAGCTCTTGTCTTGACTGGAAGCTAAGAGAGGAACATACCCTTGGCACCCAGTGGAGTGCTAGCATCTCTCCTACCCATCTCTTATAAAGACTCCACATCAGGAAAATGCTGAAATGAGCAGAGAGGTATGCTTAACATCTGTAGTCAGAAGACCAAAGGCATCTTCCCATAGGAAATCAAAAGCTATTAATATTCACAAACTATATTTTAAACAGTATGATTATTACTGTATTTTACATACATGGTTGCCTAAAAGGTTTGTGGGAATTAATCTACATATTAGCTATTCATAATAGTTTTTTTTTTCAATATGGAAAACCTCCTCTTAGTCTTACCTAATCAATCTAAAATTTTCTTTTGCTGAATTAAAAATATTTTCCAGATTGGAACCTGCTTATTTGAAGCATTTCCCAAGAATATGAGATTTTCCAGTGAAATAAATAATCACAAATGAACTCTTTTGATAATGTCTGCATTCCTAAGACAATTAAAATACTTTTACAAAATCAAAAAGTTTCATAAAAGCATTTGATTCTGAATTATGTATTTGATTTTCCTAAATTCCATCTAGGGCAAATCCTGTCTCTCTTACAAATGCATATACATACAATAATGGTCATCATGTCATTATTGAAAAATGCTCATATCCCTTATAGAAAAATACAAGTACTCCTTGCTTCATAGAGGTGACTCTTTAAAATCTCTCTTCCAAGCCAGAAAGAGTACTTGCAATTCTAAAAAAGGTACTTTGCATTCTTAATGTTTTGCAAGTCCAGTCATCTCTGAGGCCTCAGTTTCAGTGTAGCCTGTATCTACAGCAGTTTCACATATAGATATGTTTCCTTGCTCAACAGCACAAGAAGTTGCTGACTTCATTGCAAAGGTAACAGGAGGGTCAGATGGGGGTCTTCTTCCTAACATGGCTGCTGATTGATCAGCATACTTAGATGTCACTTCCTTCATCCTTCCAGTCTTTCTCCACTCCTTGAGAGCTTCTGTCCTCTCTTCAGGAGTGAGTCTGTCCAAGTGCTTAGCTCTCAGAATTGGAGATGGAAACAGCGAGCCCTGAAGAACTCGGTATGTAAACCTAGGTTGCAAAGAACATCATAGAGTTATTTTCACCCCAAAGTAATCATGGTACCAACCAAAAAATACTAACCAATTAGAGAAAGTAAAAGAGTCTGGTGTCTAACTTGGCTCTTGAGGTAGGTGGGGATGGTATGTAAACTATGAAATAGAGATTAAAAATAATAGTAAATGAATTAATATTTGTGAAGCACATAGAAAATAGTTAACTGCTATATAAGCACTTGGTAAATAAAGTCTGTGAAAGTAGAGATATTCATAGTTGCTACATATAGGTTTAGTTAAATGAGAAGAATCAGGCAAAGTGTTGGCATACAATAAATACTGAAAAACTGTTAGATTTCTGCATTAGTTTTCAAGGGCAACTGTAAAAAGTTATCACAAATTTGTTTCTTCCAGGAGAAGTTGGCTGTGACTATACTGATAAAACACTCTCAAAAATCTTGTCTTTGATGTGTGTGATTGAGATTTATGCCATTAGGAAAGAAGCCCTTCATAGATCTTTCCTGTATGCTAAGGAAATGATTGAGTGGATCCATGAATCACTATACCTAATCCCCTTAGAACTAGTAAAAATGTTATCCATGCCAGGGTACAGTGGAATCCCAGAGGCTCAGGAGGCAGAGGCAGGAGGATTGCAAGTTCAAAGCCAGCCTCAGCAACTCAGCAAGGCCCTGAGCAACTTAGTGAGTTCAATCCCTGGTACAAAAAAAAAAAAAAAAAAAAAAAAAAGAGTAGAGACTGCTACCTGCCCTTTTAGAACATCTGGATTTTAGCCACTCAGAACCTAAAGACCTACATTTTGGCCAATGGATATGAGCAATAACACATACAACTACTGGGTAACACCAAAAAGAAAACAGAAAAAAGCTGCTGGCCTTTCACTTTTCTCTTCTTGGGGGCAGGGGTGGGCCAAGATGTGGACATGCTGATGAGGAGCCCTCTTCAATATTATGGATCAATTCTGCAATGGGTTGAATGTTTGCCTCCTCCAAAACTCATTTTGAAATTTAATTGCCATTGTAACAATATTAATAGGTGGGACCGTTATGATGTGATTATGCCTTGAGGGCTCCACCCTCATGAGTGGATTTGCCCTTCCACCCTCTGCCATGGGAAGATATAGCATTCAAGGTGTCATCTTGGAACCAGAGTCCCCAAACGTGCCAGTGCCTTGATGTTGTACTTCACAGTCTCCAGAACTGGGAGCCAATACAGTTTGGTGTACAAGTTACCCAGACTGTGGTATTCTGTTGTAGCAGGAAAAAAAATAATAATAAAACAGACCAAGACAAGGATTTGGGAGATAGAATAACAGAAGAGGTAGAGGATGGGATCTAGGTCCTTGGATAAGCTCACGAAGCAAAGCTGCTCTGTCCTTGTGGACTGTCAACCATATTAGATTTTCCATAAGAGAAAAGTAAACCTCCTAGTTGTTTGCTTAAGCTACTTTTGTTCCCTGGCAAAACCCTTGAAACCAATACTGTAAGTAGCACACAGAATGACTTCCCCACTATTTAACAGGGTGAGCTACCATCCATTCTTTCTAGTTGTTTCAAGGATTCCACACCCACGATTCCACATCTTTTTGTTGGTAAACAAATACGATACCTGGGTAGAAGAGCAATGCAGATTGTGAGGATACAAACTAGGTAGAACACTGGATCCAGCATGTGCTCCTGCATAATCCAGTAGGGGTTGGATGGTGGGTTGCAAGTTACACACATGGCTCCAAAAGCCAAGGCAAAGAAAAAATAGGACAAGATGCTACCAATGATCACCAGCAGGTGGATCCAAGTCTGCAAGACAAGAAGGCAGGGGAAATACAAGGTGCCATAGCCTGCAAAATCTACTGCACTAAAGAAATGGCATATTTCAGCACTAGGGGGAAGGGCACAACTGATCTTAACAAACGAAACACAAAATACCGACGAGACATAAGAAGATCCTTATTCACAAATGGTTTCGATCACTGTTAAAACTAGTAAAAACTAAATCAAGTGCCAAAGATAATCATATTGACAATTTATTTGGTAACATCCATGCACCAGAAAGTATTTGGATTTTTCTCTTAGTTTTTTTCATATTGTCACTTATGGGTCTATTTGTTCATTAAGGTAATACCTTAATCTAGTGTTCTTCAAACTTCAGTCATTCACATTTGGTAGACATTACAGTTGCCCATAGGCATTCAAGTGGATTTCACTTTCCCTCTCCCTTGACATTAAGCGTGGCCGTGGGAATGACTTTGACTTTGCAATCATGCGATGAGAACAAGAAGGGACATGTGAAGTGTTCAGGTTAGATGCATGTAAGAGCTGCTGTACAATTTTCCATGCTGTCTCCCTTCCTTCCATTAAATTCCCTCTAGCAACAATTCCAGGTAGTATAACTATGAGACACAGCTTTGGCCTCAGAGACACCCTTTAGAAACAATTGCTATGGGGGCTTTTGAAACATCAGCCAATTTTATTTATTTATTTATTTATTTATTTATTTATTTTTGTTGTTTTCCTCTTTTTTTTTCAAATTTGTTTTTTATTCTAAGTTGTTAGAAATGACAGTAGAATGTATTACATTTCATATTATACTTGTAGAGCACATTTTTACATATCTCTGGTTGTATACAAAGTATATTCACACCATTCATGTCTTCATACATGCACTTAGGGTAAGGGTAATGATATCCATCTCATTCTACCATGTTTTTTTTTTTTTCTTCACCCCTTTGCCCCTTCCCTTTCCCTCCTTTCCCATTGGCCATTCTAGTGTTCCTGTAATCCTCTTATGCTCCCCATCCCAACCCCATTGTGAATCGGCCTCCTTATATCAGAGAAAACATTTGGAATTTGGCTTTTTGGGATTGGCTAACTTCACTTAGCATTATATTCTCTAACTTCATCCATTTACCTGTGAATGCCATGATTTTATTCTCTCTTATTGCTGAGTAATACTCCATTGTGTATATATACCACATTTTCTTTATCCGTTCATCTACTGAAGGGCATCTAGGTTGGTTCCACAGCTTAGCTATTGTGAATTATGCTGCTATAAACATTGATGTGGCTGTGTCCCTGTAGTATGCTGTTTTTAAGTCCTTTGGGTATAGACTGAGGAGTGGGTCATAAGGTGGTTCCATTCCCAGTTTTCCAAGGAATCTCCATACTGCTTTCCATATTGGCTGCACCATTTTGCAGTCCCACCAACAATGTATGAGTGTGCCTTTTTCTCCACATCCTCGCCAACATTTATTGTTGTTTGTGTTCTTAATAGCCGCCATTCTGACTGGTGTGAGATGAAATCTTAGAGTGGTTTTGATTTGCATTTCTCTAATTGCCAGAGATGTTGAACATTTTTTCAAGTATTTGTTGATTGATTGTATATCTTCTTCTGAGAAGAGTCTGTTCAGTTCCTTGGCCCATTTATTGATTGGATTATTTGTTTTTTTGGTGTTAAGATTTTTGAGTTCTTTATATATTCTAGAGATTAGTGCTCTATCTGACGTGCGTGTGGTAAAAATTTGTTCCCAATTAGTAAGCTCTCGATTCACCTTACTGATTGTTTCTTTTGCTGAGAAGAAGCTTTGTAAATTGGGTCTATCCCATTTGTCGATTCTTGATATTAATTCTTGTGCTACAGGAGTCTTCTTAAGGAACTTGGGGCCTAATCCAACATGTTGGAGATTAGAGCTTACTTTTTCTTCTATTAGGTGTAGTGTTTCTGGTCTAATTCCTAGATCCTTGAACCACTTTGAGTTGAATTTTGTACATGGTGAGAGATAGAGGTTTAATTTCTTTTTCTTGCATATGGATTTCCAGTTTTCCCAGCACCATTTGTTGAAGAGGCTATCTTTTCTCCAATGTACTTTTTTGGAGCCTTTGTCTAATATAAGATAACTGAAATTATATGTGTTAGTCTCTGTGTCCTCTACTCTGTACCATTGATCTACCAGCCTATTTTAGTGCCAATACCATGCTGTTTTTGTTACTATTTCTCTGTAGTATAATTTAAGGTCTGGTATAGTGATGCCACCTGCTTCACTCCTCTTGCTAAGAATTGCTTTAGCTATTCTGGGTCTCTTATTTTTCCAGATGAATTTCATGACTGCTTTTTCTATTTCTATGAGGAATGTCATTGGGATTTTGATTGGCATTGCATTAAATCTGTATAGTGCTTTTGGTAGTATGGTCATTTTGAAAATATTAGTTCTTCCTATCCAAGAACTGGGTAGATCTTTCCATCTTCTAAGGTCTTCCATAATTTCTTTAGTGTTCTGTAGTTTTCATTATAGAGGTCTTTCACGACTTTGGTTAAGTTGATTCCCAAGTATTTTATTTTATTTTTTTTTTGATACTATTGTAAACGGGGTAGTTTTCCTCGTTTCCCTTTCAGAGGATTTGTCTCTGATATATAGAAATGCCTTAGGTTTATGGGTGTTGATTTTGTATCCTGCTATTTTGCTGAACTCATTTATGAGTTCTAGAAGTTTTCTGGTGGAATTTTTTGGGTCTTTTAGGTATAAAATCATATTGTCAGCAAATAATGATAATTTGAGTTCTACTTTACCTATCTGTATCCCTTTAATCTCTTTCGTCTGTCTTATTGCTCTGGCCAGCATTTCTATTACTATGTTTAATAGAAGTGGTGAAAGAGGACATCCCTGTCTTGTTCCGATTTTTAGAGGGAATGCTTCCAATTTTTCTCCATTTAGAATAATGCTGTCCTGGGGATTAGCATATATAGCTTTTACAATGTTGAGATATGTTCCTGTTATTTCTAATTTTTCTAGTGTTTTGAACATGAAGGGGTGCTGTATTTTGTCAAATGCTTTTTCTGCATCTATTGAGATAATCGTATGGTTCTTATCTTTGAGTCTATTGATGTGATGAATTACATTTATTGATTTCCATATGTTGAACCACCCTGCATCCCTGTAATGAACCCCACTTGATCGTGGTGTATTATATTTTTGATATGTTTTTGTATCCGTTTTGCCAGAATTTTATTGAGAATTTTTGCATCTATGTTCATTAGACATATGGGCCTGAAGTTTTCTTTTATTGATGTGTCATTGCCTGGTTTGGGGATCAGGGTGATGTTGGCCTCATAGAATGAGTTTGGAAGTGCTCCCTCTTTTTCTATTTCCTGAAATAAATTGAAGAGTATTGGTATCAGTTCTTCTTTAAAGGTCTTGTAGAACTCGGCTGTGTATCCATCTGGTCCTGGGCTTTCCTTGGTTGGTAGGCTTCTGATGGCATCTTCTATTTAGTTGCTTGAAATTGGTCTGTTCAAATTATGTATATCATCCTGCTTTAGTTTGGGCAGATCATACAACTCTAGAAATTTGTCAATGCCTTCAGTGTTTTGTATTTTGTTGGAGTACAAGTTTTCAAAATAATTTCGAATTATTTCCTGTATTTCCGTAGTGTTAGTTGTGATATTTCCTTTTTCATCGCATATGTTAGTAATTTGAGTTTTCTCTCTCTTTCTCTTTGTTAGCCTGGCTAAGGGTCTGTCAATTTTATTTATTTTTTCAAAGAAACAATTTTTTGTTTTGTCAATTTTTTCAATTGTTTCTTTTGTTTCAATTCCATTCATTTCAGCTCTGATTTTAATTATTTCCTGTCTTCTACCACTTTTCGTGTTGGATTGTTCTTCTTTTTCTACAGATTTGAGATGTAATTTTAAGTCATTTATTTGTTGACTTTTTCTTCTTTTGAGGAATGAACTCAATGCAATGAACTTTCCTCTTAGAACTGCCTTTATAGTGTCCCAGAGATTTCAATATGTTGTGTCTGTGTTCTCATTCACCTCTAAGAATTTTTTAATCTCTTCTTTGATGTCATCTGCACCCCATTGTTCATTCAGTAGCATATTATTGAGTCTCCAGGTGTTGGAGTAGCTTTCATTTCTTATTTTATCATTGATTTCTAATTTCATTCCATTATTGTCTGATAGAATGCAGGGTAGTATCCCTACTTTTTTATATTTGCTAAGAGTTGTTTTGTGGCCTAGTATATGGTCTATTTTAGAGAAGGATCCATGTGCTGCTGAGAAGAAAGTTTATTTGCTTGTTGAAGGATGAAATGTTCTATATAAGTCAGTTAAGTCTAAGTTGTTTATTGTATTTTTGATTTCTATAGTTTATTTGTTCAGCTTTTGTTAGGAAGATCTATCCAGTGGTGAAAGGGGTATGTTAAAGTCACCCAGAATTATTGTGTTGTGGTCAATTTGACTCTTAAACTTGAGGAGAGTTTGTTTGATGAACATGGATGCTCCATTGTTTGAGGCATATATATTTTTAATTGTTAAGTCTTGTTGGTGTATGGTTCCCTTGAGCAGTATATAGTGTCCTTCTTTATCCCTTTTATTGACTTTAGCTTGAAGTCTACTTTATTTGATATGAGGATGGAAACCCCTGCTTGTTTCCTTAGTCCATGTGAGTGGCAGGATTTCTCCCAACCTTTTACCCTCAGCCTATGGATGTCTTTTCCTATGAGATGAGTCTCTTGGAGGCAGCATATTGTTGGGTCTGTTTTTTTGATCCAATCTGCTAGTCTATGTCTTTTGATTGGTGAGTTTAGGCCATTAACATTCAGAGTTACTATTGAGATGTGTTTTGTATTCCCAGCCATTTTCGTTTATTTTTGGTATTTACCCTGACATCGTTTCTCTTCTGATTGTTTTTTCCTTTAGTGTAATACCTCCCTCTGTTGATTTTCATCATTGTTTTTCTTTTCCTTTTCATGGAATATTTTGCTGAGGATGTTCTGTGGTGCTGGCTTTCTACTTGTAAATTCTTTTAACTTTTGTTTATCATGGATGGTTTTTATTTCATCCTCAAACCTAAAGCTTAATTTTGCTGGGTATAAGATTCTTGGTTGGCATCCCTTTTCTTTCAGAGCTTGGAATATGTTGTTCCATGATCTCCTAGCTTTGAGTGTCTGAGTTGAAAAATCTGCTGTGATACGAATTGGTCTCCCTCTATATGTGATCTGATTCTTCTATTTGCCGCCTTTAAAATTGTATCCTTGTTCTGTATGCTAGGCATTTTCATTATAATGTGTCTTTGTGTAGATATGTTGTAATTTTGTACATTTGGTGTCCTACAAGCCTCTTTTATTTGGTTTTCCAAATCATTCTTCATGTTTGGGAAATTTTCTGATATTCTGATATGGAGGTCAGTGAAGCTGTTCTAGACTTGCCTGAGCTCTGCAGGTGTGGGCTGGGCTGACCTAGGCCGGCCTGTGCTTGGGCAGAAGTTGGTGGAACTTTCCTGAGCCTGGCCACACTCAAGGGAATGTCAGCGGGACTGACATGGGGCTGGCCATGCTGGGCTGAAGGTCCGTGGGACTGACCTGGGCCTGGTGGCACTCCAATGTAGGTCCCCAGGACTGTCCTCAGCCTGCTTGAACTCAAGCAGAGTTGGCAGGTCTGTCCTTGCTGTCTCCTGCTCTGGTGTGGAAGTCGGTGGGACTGGCTGGAGCCTGGGCCTGGCGGCACTCTAATGTAGGTCCCTGGGACTATCCTGGGCACGCCTGAACTCAAGCAGATTTGGCGGGTCTGTCCTTGCTGGCTCCTGCTCTGGGGCGGAGGTTGGTGGGACTGGCTGAACATCAGCCAATTTTATATCACGAAAAACTAAATCTGTGTCACACTACAGTCTAGTCATCTTTGTATTCACAGCAGCTTCCAATATTATCATTCTTAATGTTTCTTTAAACCAGGCTTACTAAATTATCACGTAAATTAATTTAGGCAGAAAGGTAGATCACTACTTGAAATGAAAGGTATAATATCAGCATCATCTATTATAGTGCTGAGTCTGGGGTCTTTTTATAAAGGGATAATAGCTAAACATGATAAAACATAATAGCATCAAACAGACTTCTTTTTTTTTTTTTTTTTTACATAATCCTAAGTATGGAGAGACAATCACTTTCATATTATGTAGCATTCAATGTTATTTAGTGCAGTGTGCAGAAACATCTAATATCATAGGGCATACTATTGGTGGCTATGTCGTGCTTTTCAGGGAAATACTGCCGTCACTAATCTTTTTTTATTTTCTAGGGCTATAATTTTCAGACAAGGTCCAATATTTTCTCCTTTTTCCTCCTAAACATACAAAGTATTTCCCCATGGTAGATATCATCACAAGAGTCACAGTGACTGCTCATTTTTATAAAATGTACAGACTGCTCAGGAACTGTTGGCTAACTCCAGAGTTAAAATGTTTAGAGTCATCATGCTTCTAAAATAGTGCTTGATTCCCTCCCTCCTTCCATGCCTCCCTTCCTTCCTATCCTCCTATTTGAGCCCTATTTCCTCAACTTTTTATTTTAAGATGAGCTTTTGACAAGTCAATTGACAGAAGGAAGTTGATGTCAAGGAACAGTGGTAGAAAGGAATTGGGAGATGAGGGTGACCATGAGACGGAGAGCAAGAGCATGAAGGGCTGGAGTTTCACACTCAGAATAGTTGACTACTAGCGACAAGGGACCTTTGGAGTCCAGGAGCTCTGGCATAAGAAACAATTCTCTGATGATGCATCCTCTATAGGAAGGTTGCTGTTTTTCCAGCGTTCACTCCCCTCTTGGAGAGGATACCCAGCATGTGTGCAGAGTCCCAGCAACCTATTTCTCCACAGCCAAAGCCTGTGAATGAAGCTAGCGAGTCAAGAGTCCATCACCAGGGACTGATCCTGCAGCCCAGTGAGGCAAGAGCAAAACGGAAGTGACTGGAGCCAACTCAGACCACAGAGCCATCTTGACAAGCCTGTCCACTAGTTTCTGTTCCCTGGCTCTCTAGAGCCACCCTGGCTCCTCTGGGTTTTGCTTTACTTTGATTTGTATTGTATGACCATTAAACCATCTAAATGGTTTTACTAAAGTTTTATCTTCTCAGATTAATTAGTTTGTTGTTGCTCATAATCAGTGGACTCCTGCTGATAAATGTCAAGAGTTAGTCCCTCAGAATCACTACAAGTGCCAGAGCCTGTGACATGACCTTAGGCAGTAGCTAAAAGTTCTCCTGCAATTGCTTGAAAATGAAGTAGATATTAAAATGAGACCAAGTATTTCAATTCTAGAATTCTCTTTACCTAATCTGATATTTGCATATATTAACTTTTATTACATTTTGGACTTGTAAGGTTTGGTTATAGATGATTACGAGTAAGCAAAGCAAGTGATGCCACAAATAAACACTCAACTAAACTTTAGAAAAATTGTTAAAAGTAATTTGATAAATATAACATTGTGTATTTTAAACAATAACCTCATTCAACTATTTCCTGTTTGAAATCCATTCATTACCAGCATGGTGAACATACTCATCATTCATTTGTCCATTCAGATATTTTCTGAACATCTGTCCTGTGCCAGTTTTGTCCCTGATACGGTTATATAGTAATAAATAAAATAGTCATGAATCTTACCCTCACATGCTCAGCCCTTCATGCTCTTGCTCCCCGTCTCATGGCCCCCTCACCTCCCAATTCCTTTACCACTGTTCTTTGACATCAACTTCCTTCTGTCAATTTAAATGTGTCAGCTCAACTACCTCACTTGTAAAAAGCTCACTTAAAAGAAAAAGTTGAGGAAATAGAGCTCAATTATATTGTAGAATATAATATAGTTATATTCTAATGCAGAAAATAAACATGAGTCAAAATGTCATTAATCAAAATTAAATGAATAATTACAAATTATCATTACAGGTCTGAAAATTAGAAAAGGGATGCTTAGGGAAGGGCTCTAGAGGGAAATAGCATTTTTGCTGAGACCTAAAGTGACCTAAAATAACATTCAAATTGGGTAAAATTTATGGATACAAGGGGGAATTAAGAATATTTCCATTAAAGTACACAGTAAGTGCCAGGGTCCTGATATGATAATAAGCTCAAGGTAGCTGAGAAGTTGAAAAAGAGATAATATGGTTCCAGCCCTCAATTAAGTGAAAATGAGGCTGGAGTCAGAAGTAGGGACACTATTGCATGAGGCCTTACAGGCTATCCTAGGGCTCAGAATATATTCCAGGTACAATGGGAAGCCACCCACCGAAGAGTTTTACACAAGGAAGAGCAAAAATAGTATTTTTTAAAATGTTATGATAAAGGCATAAAATAACTGCTTACTAGAGTCAATGTACCAGGGTTATGGCACAACATCTGTTTTATTTTAATTGAAAGACATCAGCGTGGTCTCGAGGAATGTTGGCCACAGAAGGATAATTATTTTCTCAGCTTTACTCACACCTCCAGGAACCATCCATCATTGATATTACCAAGAAAACCAGGCAGGTGTTTTCCACTTTCCATAGCAACACTTCAACGTTGGCATAATGGTACTCTACGATCACCAAGAGTAACTGTGAATCATGCTTCTGCCCTGGAATCACTCTCTTCTCATGAGCACGTATCTTCTAGGCATGAGGGGTTTAGCAGGTTCACTGCTAACAGAAGACACATCCCTAAGCATAAAGGGCTTCAGGCTACCTCAGGAGCAGGAAAATTACTCACCAAACTCTTGCTTTCAATGACCAGATGGAGGAGAATGATGAACAAAGCCGCTGTGTTTAGGGGGTTTCCAAATGTAAAGATGTCAATGTCTGAGCCCTGGTAGGTCTACAAGGAGAGGACAGAAGCAGGTGAGCAAAAGAGACTTCTAAGGTGTGAACAACACTGCTCTACTACAGCTCAACGCAGGCTTGAGTCCTGTCTATAATGTTGCTAGTAACTGTCTTTAGGATAAATGAACATTTATCCTGATCCTTTCCCAGACAGGTCATCTAATTTTCAATTTTTTTAGTTGGAATTCCTTTGTATTCTGAATCATCATTCATCTTCCTGGAAACTCTTACTCATATTTATAGTTTGTTTTTTAAGGTATAGACAAATATCAAATTTGTTCCACTTAAAACATCTTTGAAGCAGCTATTATGGCTGCCTATACCTCTCCTAGGCAAATATCCCCCTGTCCTACCTGTATGTCCTCGAGTCCTTCATCCAGTCCTCAAATGAACAATCTTATCTTCATCATTCTCTTCTGAATACACTACAGGCTGCCATGTCTATGTTCCTCTTGAAGCATAGGATAGCCAGAGTATTCTAGTTAGGTTAATTCAAGTGATTTAATTTGAGTAATGATTGAGAATTGCTACCTTAGAGACCACCATTTTTCTTACTTCCAATACTGTACTCTGTTAACACCATCCATGATGGAGTAAGTTTTTCCTCTGAGAAGAGGTGTATGCAGATAGGCAGCTAATCTATGCTGCTTTGTGTTTGGTGTTAGGCTAAACTTTTAACATTAATTTTATGTTTCTGTATTTAGTAATATTTCTTCCATTCTTTATCTGTAAAATTGGGTTTTTTAGTCTTGAAGAGGCTACTTATGGGAACTTAAATTTAACACTCTGGATGTCATACTGGTAGAATTAGCCTAACACTAATAAAAAAAAACTTTCATATTCTGACTTTGCCTCTCTGATGTTTGACTAATCTAGTTAGATGGTCAGACCTTCAATTTTATTCAAGTCATTGATACATATTATTAAGCAGTTCAGCACTAACAAGAACCAAGAAGTTGGGGCTGTAGCTCAGTGGTAGAGCACTTGCCTAGCATCCCTAATATCACAGAAACTAACAACAAGAAGAAAACAAGAAATCCAAGAGAATTCAATGAGGTATTTAATTAATCCATTACCTACCATACTTTTTAGGGGGTGGTTATAATTTAGTCAATTAACAATCAACCTGATTTTATGAACAATCTACCTTTTACAGGCTAATACTGGAGTCAAAGTACAAGGAAGAGTAATTCATTAATCAAAGACTTACAAAGTAAGGCACAAAGAAGCAGACCAGGCTTTGATAAAATGCATCCAACAAGGTGATCCAGAAGGTGAGGGGCAAGTAGGCCTGGAAAAGAAACAGTATGTTAGGGAGGGAGTCAAATGGACAAGGGTCAAGGGTCAAACAAAGTCAAGAAACAACACAAGCCAGTGCTTGCTTTTGCTTCTCTTGAGAGAAAATTCTACTTCTTTATTCTCTCATTCATAAAACAGGGGGACTTGTCAACAGTGGTAGAAAAATGAGGGCAGTTGAATGGGATTTTTTAAAAAAGTTTTTAAAGAGAATCTTATTAAACTCATTGAATTATTTAAAACATAACTTTATCACTGGATCAATTTCCTTGTGGTGCTGGGGGTCAAATCCAGGGTCTCATGCATGCTAAGTATGTGCTCTACCACTGAGCTATATCCCCAGTCCCTTTGAATTGATTTTAGGTCTACCTGAAGCAGGGCAAGTAGTCCTAACTTTTCATTTCCTGTTGATCAAAATGTACTATTCTAAAAACTTCTCCAAATCCATCTACTGCTCTTTATCTTTGCCACTCTCTTCCATCCAGTTTACCATCAGCTTCACCACAAATGCCTGGAAAACAATCTAAATACCTCCTTTACTCTCTCTCCTACTCTCATCCAGTCGTCCCATACCAGCCAGTTGACTTTCTAAAAATGTAAATTAATTCATGCTATCTCCCTAGCTAATTAAACTGACTCTTTCCAGTCAGTCCAGTGGCTTCCTGCTGTATTTACAATACCATCTTAAATTCCTTCCCATGACCTGTAGGGTCCTGCGTGGCCTTTCAACAAGATAGCTCTCCAAGATCACTTCTTTCATTATTATCCCACAGGACAGACTTTCATGCCAGATCCATTCTTTCCTAGAGGTTTCACCTGAGCTCTTCTCTCTGCCAGGAATTCTTTGTCCTGGAGCTTCCACATGATTGGTTCCTCATTATTCATATCCTATTGTAAATACCACCTTCCCAGAGAGGCACAACACACAAGTCTAAATCATGCCCACTCATCCCTTACTACCATGGCATCCTTAGCAGTTGTTCATCAATATCACAGATCATCTTATTTGTTTACTTAATGAAATTCTGGTTCTCTCTATGGAATGCAAATTTTACATAGTAGGACTATTATGACTCTTATTTCAGGTAATCAAAACAGTGTTTGGTACAGAGCAGGTACTAAACAAATATTTATTGGGTTAATAAACTATTCTATAATAGCTCATGTGCTAAACTGCTTCCTACCCAAAGCTTATAAAAAGAGACAAAGATCAAGTAGAGACACGAGTCAAATGATTGAAAATGGGTCCTCAAACAAGAGCCAATTCTTATTGTAAGTTAATGTGCGTGAAATGGATTGAGACTACGTTCAGACCCAGCATGGAAGAGTTGGGTGTTTGTTAGTGATAGGTGCCATGGAAAAAATGGAAACAGGTGTGTCATATTCCTGAGCTAGTTTTTCTTTTCTTGATTGGTATGTTTTTCTTAGTTTTTTTTTTTTTTTTTTCTTTCAGTGCAAACAGGATCTGAAAGATCCTTGAAAATATCTATTGCTTCTTGAAGAATAAAGCCTTAAAAATATACAAATTCTCCATGTGCATTCTTCCATTCTTCAAAAAACTATACTTTGGCCTCTAGAAAATCAAAGCACTGAGGTTCATTTCCCAGTATCTCTTACTATTTCCTCAAGGGAAATGATGGGATATTCTATCTGTCTTTCTTTGAGTGTCCATTGCTCCTAGACCAGCAGCAGCACAGTCCAATAGAGGAAGAGAATGTATTTGAGACAAAGGGACAAAGAGGGATAACCAAAATGTCACTGGACAAGAGAGAAAGATCTAGGGATAAGTTAAACTATACTTTCATACTTTGGGGGGAAGAGAAGCTTCTCAAAAACTGATATTGAAAAGGTAAAAAGTACAACTTCCCCATGGTCACATGAAGAAGAGGACATATAATAGGAGTAAAGAGAGAAGAGACAAGGATAAGATAAATCAGAGGCTGGAGGAATTTACTCGTGGGATTTCCTGGAAAAAGAAATGGAAAATCTGAACATGAAGTCAAAGCCAGAAAAGAGGACTGTGTGCATAATAAGAGATGGGGAAGAGGTGATAGTTTTTTGGAATGGGCTCCTCTGACTGTAGACTTCCAGACTCATCTCATTGAGGAGATTCTGTATCTCTGGAGTGTACATTTTGTGACACCAAAGACAGGAAATGATCTAAACATAAAGCTGAATTTGTTTAAAGGCCAAGTTCAAAGAGAGGACAAATTCTGGAAGGAAAGTCTATGAAATTACCTGTTGTCGATAGCCAAATGCTGGGAATCTGTCTGCTATTATCGTGTTTTATAAAACTGGCTAGCTCAGTAGAATAATGTGTACAAAGAAATGATAACAGGGTCCAACAGCAGGAAACAATGAGTTCAATTTTCCCAAGAGTAAGAACCATTTACAATCTATAGTCTGTACAAATGGGCTTCTAAAACACTAGCCATAGAAATTTTGAAAGCCTCTCTTCTTTCCCCATTTGAATTTGAATTTAACTTAGGCCTAAGATTCAGGACAACCTTTAAAGACATCAGCCAAACAATCCTGTATCCTGGCCTTGAACTTTAAATCAGGCTGGACTCCTTTAAGGAGATGCCATGTCGTTTCTTGATTTGAATGAGCTGGATGATCTTAAAGGAAGGATTTCTTCTTCCTAGAGCCTGAATGTATGACTTCTCTGTGATAACTCTTCCAGGCAGCTAAATACTAGGTAATATTCCCTTCCATGAAAGGCTATTTAAGTCAAAATAAAGTTAGGCTGATGAAAATAAATGCATCATGTTACAAATTTCACATTTCCTCAAGCTTCTGTTAATTCTAGGAAATAAAGTAAAAAATATTGAAAGCTTAATGTGGTTAGAAATTTTACATGTATTCTTTTCATTAATCTTCATATCACGTCCATATAGTAAATAAACTGAAACACAGGCAAGTTAAATAATTTAGCAAAGTCACATGCCACAGACCCAGAATGTGAGGTCTGGCTAAATATGGTTAAATAGAATCCATTATTCCTAACACATGCTGATCCAGGTCAATGTCAAGTGGAGCCAACACACAGATTTCCTATGATATGTCTCACTTTGTTCTGTCAACTACTTCTACAGAAATCCTTCATCTTGATCCTGTCCATTTAGTCCACCTTTGTCCTGGGGAATGATGGATATCCCAGACCTGGTAAAAAAGAAACTGATCTTTCTAACCACAGTGATAAACACAGGGAAATGCATGTGACAAGCTAGGCCAAGAGTCAGAGCCAGGAAATTTATAGTTGCTTGAAGAATAACAACGTTACATCACCATTACTCCTGGATTTTGCAGCTACGTGAGCCAATCCATTTCCCTTTTTCCAACAAGCTAATCTGAGCTAATATATTGGGATATACATATATATGTCTACCTACATATGTATACTTATATATTAGTATGTATACTTATATATTTATATATTTAATATAACTATATAAATATTTATACATATATATGTATTTTATATTTTTTTCATATATATATATATGATGAGGGGGGGGGGTCACTTACAAACGTTAGTCAGAACTCTGGCTAACAGAGTTCTCTTCTCAACCCTGGAACATTGGACCAGATGGATCACTGGCTTTTGTCCACTTACAGGTGTCTAAAGCTCCCGATTTAGCTCAGTCCCTGAAATCTTAACAATATTCTTGTGACAGCACTTTGGATTTCTGATCATGGGTGGGAAACTCAAGGTCAAAAGAGAGCATCAGAAGCATCAGAGTTCTTTCTGCCACTTAGCACAAAAGTAGACAGCATTGGCATAGGGACCAGGGTTCAACTGTGCCACTCACTAGTTCTGTGACTTGACCAGATTACCAAAGGCAGTTCCTTGTACTTGACTTTCCTCATCTGCAAAGTATAGATTACAATAGCACCTACTTTGCAGGGATATTTTGAGAATTAAATTTATGCATGTTAAGCATTTAGAATAGTACCTGACATTGCATAAATGTTCTTAAGTCCAATATTAAAGTTGGTTGCTATTAATTTTGTAAAAGAAGAATTAGAGATAAAAGACTTTTTAGACAGACCCCCTACCCCTTACTAGGCAACTACAGTCCTCTATGTAAGAGATAATGAGGGAATGATAGAAGCAAGAGATTAGCTGTCAGATTTTTGGAAAAATAACTTATTTGAAGTTCAGATTCCCTATTTAAGAATAGAAACAATACTGGGTTCTGTCTCAAAGAGTTTTCTTTAAGATAAATAAAGTCTGGAATATTTAATAGTTAGCAGAATAAATAGTACGGTAGGGTTTAACAAATGCTAAATTCTATTAGCATTATTAGTTGTAAGGTTGCAAACATGGATTTTCTTCTTATGAGTAGCAAGGTCTTTCATTGATTTATCTGTGTTCATATCTAAAATGAATAACTTAGTATCTGCCCTGGAGTAGAGATCCTTTAAAACAATCAGACATTTTAAATTCTTCTGAGTAGACTGCAATATTTGGATTGAGTCGGCTGACAGCTACACTGGCTTTGACCATCGGGTGCATCTAAGCTCTTTTGCTTTGGCACCTACCTCTGATTTCTGACCACTTTGGTAAAGTTCAGGCAATTGCATGAGGGTCTCTGCAGATATATCCTTCTCCAGGACACCATAAATGACGGGAGGAGCAGATGTGAAGAGGAGGTTGAAGAAGATCAAAACCCAATAGTCAGTCATGGATGTTCCTGAAAATCCACAAAAGAACTGGTACCAGAAAAGGAGGTTCACATAGGCCTACGGACACAAAGAGGAACATTCAGATCTTGGAAACAGCAGTGTGAACTGTAACCACACATTCTATATGTTGCCGTTTTGAGCTGTGTAACCTTTTTGTTTGTTTGTAAATGTGTTATTAAGCTAAAAGGAAGACACACACACACACACACACACACACACACACACATATACACCGTACATACACACCACTTAGTATGTGTTGGTGGCACTGTTCCAAGGGCTTTACAAATAATTCACTTAATCTTCATAACCAATTGGGAATTATTTTGTTCCTATTTTACAGATGAGTAAACTGAATGCAATGGACTAAATGTTTGTGCACCCCAAAATTCATATATTCAAATCTTAATCCCTAAGGTGATGTATCAGGAGGTTGACCCCTTGAGAAATAAGCAGAAATAAGTAGGTTGTGATTGTAGAGCCCCATGAATGGAATCAGTGCCCTTATAAAATAGACCCCAGAGAGATCTTGCTTTCCTTTACAATGTAAGGACATCATGAGAAGTCTACAACCCAGAAGGGAGCCCTCACCAGAAATCAACCATGCTGGTACCCTGATCTCAGATTTCCAGCCTCCAGAAACTGTGGGAAGTAAAGTTCTGTGTTTATAAGCCATTCATCTTTGGAGCTCTGTTATAGCAGCCTAAACAGACAGACACTGAGGCACAGTGGCATTAAGGAATTTGCCCAAAGCCACCCAGCTGATGAATGACAAGAGTCAGTGATCAACTGAGACATTTTTGCTCTAGATGAAGAGAAACTAACCCAGTACATGGCACTAAGCAGGCACTACACAAATGTTCATTTTCCTGTTTTCTGCTTTCATAGTTATTTCTTAGTGGTGAAATGGTACCAGCAGAGTGGCCAACCATTCCATTATGCTTGGCACTGAAGGATTCCCAGGTTATGAGACCCTCATGCTAAAACTGAAATGTCCCAGGCAAACCTGACTAATAGGGTGCTCTAGAAGCCAGGCACATGCATCCTACATGGTTTCACCAATACTTCATCTCAGACAACCTAAGACTACAGTATCAAAAGCTTTTAGCTCTAAAGCTGAGTAAGGCAAAGAAAAAGACACAGGGCTTAGGTTCAGAGGGGTTTGTTTTAAGACCTAATGATACTGCCTATTGATTAGCATTAGGCCAATTTTCCTAATCTCTCTGAATTTTGGTTTCCTCTTGTGTGAAATGAGGATTACATCACCCCAGGACTTAACATCAAGATCAAGTTAGAAAGTGTCCAGGCCTTGTGAAATGTGTTACAAATGTTAAGATGACCTTGGCATCACAGATGCACGAGAACACCTTATGTTGAGGGCCACAATCCTTAGAATAGACTTTCATTCTAGTGTTGTGGACATGTACTATGCTCAACTCCTGAAAAGATATACATAGTAGATACACGTGGCTTGACACATTGCCCTGGGATATGGATCCATAGTCTTTATCAATATCTCAAAAGCCCAACACCCAAGAAACACAATCTCAAAAAGATAAGCTACTTTAATGGCTTCTACTCCTGGTTCATTTCTCCATAGCTTATAAAATATCCACTGATTAGCTAGGTAAGAAGTAGAAATCAAATCTGTAGGATATCAGTATAAATGAGTATCTAAGGGTTACAGAGCAGAAAGGGCAGGAGTCCTTATTTCCTGGAGGTGCACTCCACTAACTAAAGTGCCCTCCATCTCCAACAACATATAGCTTCTTTTCCTGTTATTTCTGTTTATTAACCCTTGGGTTTAATCTCATGTTAAAAGCAAGGAGGCAGGAGTGGCTTGCATCACAATAGGAAAAAGGTAGAAAAAAGCAAGGTATTTAAGAAAATAAAAACTTGGGAGAGGGACTCCTATCTAATAAAAATCATGGAACATTAAGTCAAAATTTTAAATTATAAGTCACAACTTTTCCCAGAATCATAAATTGAGGCAGAGACTTTATATGTTCAAGTATTTTTGTCAAGTGTCTGAATTTTAGTAAACTTTGACTAAATGTGGTAATATCACTTAGTAAAAGTACTTCCTAAAAGTTCATTGTGCCGTATGAAAAAAAAAAATGCTCCTGCCCCCCCCCACACACACTCAGAGAGAGAGAGAGAGAGAGAGAGAGAGAGAGAGAGAGATCTAAATCACCCAATTACATATTGGGATATCTTAAAAATGACCCATTATTTTTTTCTAAAGATGGTATTTCAATAGAGTGATATAAACTAGTCTAATACTTACATGCTACATATGGACTTTAAGATGGAATAAATTGGCCTAAAATCATGATGTATTTATATAAACAGCCCACTTACAAGATATTTAAATGACTCAACCTGAAGCCAACATGATTTTATAAAAAGGAAAAGAAATATAAATGAGATGCTGAAGAACAGAAGTCAGAACTTCCAGTCAAATTCTGCCCTGTTGGGAGTTACATAATCAACAGAAATTTCCATTACTATTAAGTAACTACCAAGCCCAAACAGACTGTGCACGCTGGATAGAAAATTACCAAGGCTGTGAGTTTGGCTTACTCCAGGCTGGACATAATATGGGATTTCACCTGTATCTGTCTCCAGTACACCACAGGAAACATCAGTTGGGGACAGCAGATATTTTTTTTCTTTTTTTATCTCCAGTAAAATGGAAGCAAACCTTTTCATTTTCTACTGTCAGCATTAAACATTTCATAACTCTGTTTGTCATAATCTTTTTATAGAAGGCCCAAAATTGGATTTTAACTGAACCAGACAGGACTTAATTGAATTTAAATGCATAGGGAGTACCATGGACAGGCCTAGCAATTCGCTGTCAGCAATTCAAACACACACACAGATTATTTCTGGTAAGACACCAGGACTACTCCTGCTTGTTCCCCAAATACCAACAATGCTAGCTTAGCCTAGGACACTTCCATTGTCCTTGATACAACCAGGATTAAAACAGGGGGATGGGGAGGGGACAAATTCTTTGGGTTTACATACCACATTCTTGTAGAAAAAATAGAGGATCATGTTGGAAAGTCGTGTGTAACACCAGTGTCCATGGACAAGAAGGAGCTTGCTCAGATGTCTGAACTGAGAAATGGCGAAGTCACTGGCCATCACAGCCTGCAGACACAAGGGGGAGAGAAGACCACCCTGAGCAATAGAACCTGTTAGAACAGCCACAGCCTGGCATGGACAGCCTGACCTCCACTACACTCCAATTAATCAAATCTACCCTTCAAATAAATAAAAAGAGAAAACATACACACACACACAGAGCAACAACAACAAAATAAAACCATATACAAAGCTAATACTCCACTTTCCAATATGGTCACATGAAATAAGACTTTTGTTCCTAGTATGCTATAGAAACCAGGTCCTATAGCAAGAACTCTGTCTTCTGCATTACAATATGTTTTTGATTCTCTT
The DNA here is from genome assembly GCA_025594165.1 of Tamias sibiricus. NCBI lineage: Eukaryota > Metazoa > Chordata > Mammalia > Rodentia > Sciuridae > Tamias > Tamias sibiricus. The sequence continues at coordinate 40,890,390 of CM046665.1, read as the reverse complement.
CAGTGAAGTGAATATTAAGAACTGTTGCAGTCAGGACTTCTTATACCTTTGTATAATGGATCAGGCAAAGAAACATCCAAAGCTTTCATCTTTCATGGAGATGCTGTCATATATAATTCTTGGGGAACCCTGACCTTCATATTCCATTTTCCGCTGATAGCCCTTGATCCATACATTAAATACAATCTTTCAGATTACAGGCTTTTATCTGAATTCTGTGCTTAAAATACTAACCAACACACACACACACACACACACACACACACACACACGCAAATAGGACACTCCCACCTCCCTCCTACTAACCCTCTCACATCCTCCCCTTTCTCTTCCCTTCCCTACCTATTCTGAAGATCTTTATATATTTATTCAAATTCTTGTGGTTTTCCTCAGTGTCAGACCTTACAAAGCTATTGTAGGGCTAAAAACTAAAATCCCGTGATCTAAATATGTTCTATTTTTAAAACAGAACAATGACCCATTACAACTAAAACTACCCAGGAAAATACTGTAATAGTCATCCTGGAAATAATCCATGAATGAATGGATACATTTCCAGTCTCCAACTCTTAGCTAACCACACAGCCTCACTTTAGCATAAGATTTTGCCCTCAGACAGGCAGGTCAAGGTCATGGTCTTTGGATATACAACATCTACTCACTTGCATGCCTTCTTGACCTGAGACCCCAACCCCGATGTCTGCCACTTGTATCATGCTAACATCATTGGCACCATCACCTACGTGAGAAAAAGTGAGAAACACATGAGGAATAAAGATGTATACTTTGCAATTCAGTAGAGGCTATGCATGTGAAAAAAAAAATCTTTCAAGGTTTATTCCACTTCCCCAAGTTACCTGGAAGCTAATTAAGCAGAAATTAGATGTGGTATCCCACTGCCATCAGGAAGAATTTGAAACTCAATACTGTCTTAAGGTCTTTCATGTTATGGCACGTAAATACCTGAACTAAGCATCCCTTATTTCAGTGCTACCCATGCTGCTTTCAATTCTCCAGATATACCTGCTTCTTCTGCACAGGTGACCTCTCTTTATTTACTCTTTGTTTATAATACTGTCTTCATCATCACCACCTCCTCTTGAAGGATTCCTTCTTTTTTTTTTTTTTTTTTTTTTTTTTTAGTATGAAAGCTCTAGAATATTTATAAAGAACTCAAAATAAGACCAAAAAAACAAATAATCCATTTGTTCTTGATCTCAAATTAGATATAATTTTCTCTGGGAAAACCTTTTCTATTCCTTTTAGATTTTAACCCTTCCTTAGGTTTTAGTACCACTGTGTGCATCTCTATCATACCTATCACATGGCATTATGGTTAAATATAGATTTTTTTTTGTCTCCTCCAACATGGGGAGCTTCTTAGGAAGAGGTATTACACTCCTGCTGGTAATGAACCGATATTGTTCCCAAAGGCTCGCTAATCATTCATCAGTTTTCTGGTAACAGCATCCTGATGTTCTTTGGGAACTCTGCATCCATGTGATTTGTTAGGGTGAATACAAACACCCATATTTATGGGTGGGAAACTGACCTAGATTTGGAAATCAACATATTATATTACCTGGCCTCAGTTATTGTTCAATCGTGGGCATATGATTCAACCTAGTTAATATAATTAGAAAGTCCAGAGATTCTAACTTCAGAAGTATCTTGAATAATTCATTCGTTTACATGTTTGTTCAACAACATAACCAACAGAATTTCACCCTTCCTCATCTAAATACTGAAGTGTCTCAGAACTTCATCTCATACCACTTTTCTCCATTTATACTCATTCTTTGGTGGTCTCACAATAATAAGGATCTGATATTTACCAGACTTAAGATTCACCAATTTATATCTCTATTCAATTCCTCACTGCTCAATTCCAGGCCTTTATTCTAGCTGCATACTTCACATATTTGCTCGAATACCTAATGGACTTTTCAAACTTCACAAGTGTTAAGACCCAACTCCTAATCCCTTAGCCTCCATCTCAGTAAATGGTAGCTCTATTCTTTCTACTCTTAGACTGAGACTTGGTATTCCCTTTGGCAACCCTTTCTCTCATGTAACACAACCAATTCATCAACATATGTCACCAGCTTTTTCTTTAAACCCTTTGGTTTGCTCCCGTTTAGGCCCACACCACTGTTATTTCTTCTCTGAATTATTTCAACATCCTCCCAACCATTTTCCTTACCTTTGTAACCCAACATTTACTCTCACACAGCAGGCAACATGATTCTTTAAATTTAAGGTAGATCAGGCCCCATCTTTGCTTGAAATACTCTACTGGCTTTTGATCTCTTCAGAGTAAAGCCAAAATTTTATAATGGCTGTTATGACCCTTGAGATATGGCCACCTGCCTTTTATGAACTTTCTCTACCCTTTAGTAACCTCCAAAAATCTCTTCCCTTTGCTAATCTGCTCTGGCCTTGGACACAGCAAACATGGCCCACCTCATGGCTTTTACTTTTGCCATCCTTTCTGCCAGGAATGTTCTCCCCTAGATCTTCTGCAGCTCCCTTATCATTCCCTCACGTCTGCTCACAGACAGCCTTAGCAGTGAGACCAACCTTCTCTGAAATTCTAACCCCTTTCGCCTTCCCTAATGGTCCACATTCCCTCACTGTCCATTTTTTTTTTCAATAGCATTTGTCCCTGTCTTATAGTTTTCATGTTTGTGTCTTTTGTTTGCTTATTCTTCTGTACATCCTCCTACTAGATGGAGGCTCCTTAAGAAAAGGAACTTGATCAATTTTATATACTGTTATTTCTCCACTGTCTAGAAAAAAATAGTTTGGGACAAAGAAGATATTCAATAGGCATTTGTTGGATGTTTAAATAAATGAGTTGTTCATGAACCTGAAGTTAACTTTCCTGAAAGTAGAACTGGATTTTTCTGTTCTATGAGTCAACGTTCCACCCTGCTTAACTGTTCAGTTGGGGGGGGTCTGCCGTGGATCCCAAGGAGTCCTGACTATTATATTGTTTCCTGTGTCACATGCCTAACACCCGGTTCAGAGCAGGTGGTCAAATAGGAGATGAAGGGACAGATGGAGGAGCTGGAGGGGATGAAGGGATGTGGAGAGAAAGTGTGGGAGAAAAAGGACAGACAGAAGGGTAGATGTACAGAACAATGGACAGGCAGAAAGATCAGCCGCTGGTGTATGTGAAAGGGGAACGCACCGAGCTCCACCTGCCCCACTCACCGATGGCCAGGGTCATCACCTGGAGATGGTTGCGTACCAATTTCACCACCTCACTTTTCTGCAGTGGTGTGGCTCTGCAGCAGACCACAGCTTGGCACCAAGCAGTCAGCTCCAGGAACTGCCTCTGTAGACTCTCTTGCAGTGCAAACTCCAGGGTCTTCCCAGTGATAACAAGTCCAGCCCGTGGCCCTGAGTCCTGAGGGACAGGAGTCTGAGGGAAGTCCTCCCTTAAAGACGCTTGCTCGGGAAAGGATGAATGTTTCTTCTGAAGTTCTTTCAAAATTGTGCCCATCAGCATCTCACAGGCATCCTTGAACCAAGAGGCAAAGATAGTTAACCTGGGGGCTCTGTTGGAGAGCCAGCTAAATTTTCCATTGTCATTCTTTGGAAATTGCAGGATCAAGGCAACCTCAGATACTTTAAGAGAGGGATACTTTAAGAGACTTCACAGTTCTTCCACAGAGTTCTATGTGTATGTGGGGATGAATTAAAAGGATGCTCCCCCCTATTCTACAGTTACAGTGTCTATATAAAATGCAAAATTCTTAATGTGGTTGCCTTCTCAGTTAACCACAAGAGTCCTTTGGTCTCATTCTGCCACTTATTAGCTGCTTGATCTTAGGCAAGCCTCTCTGACCCTCTACTTTCTCATCTGAAAAATGGAAGTGTTATGTCTACCTTAATACTGTTTTGAGAACTTGGTGAATAACACATGCAAAACTCCTAGTATGAGGTACAAAGGGAGCAGACATTTAAAATGTAATTGTTTTTATCTTCTTCTTTTTTTTAATTAGTTCTAATCAGTTATACATGACAGGAGAAAGTTCTTTTTGATTCAATACATTCATTCATTCACTTGGCATTTATTGAGCAACTACATATTAGAAAACATTCTAGACTCTGGAGATGCGTCAATGAACACAATAGTTCCCACCTTCATGGAGCTTACATCCTCATCAGAATGCTCCTAGGAGTACTTATCAATCCTGTTTGCATACACCCCAATTCTACACTAGTGAAGATGTTCTTCTGAAGCCACGAAGACTAATAATAAACTTATCCAGAAATTATTGGGTTAAATGACCACAAAGGACAGAGCCCAAACCCAGCAATATATTTAAATGTATACATTAATCCCAAAGTAGTTTATTAATGAAAAAGTTCTTCAGTTAGTGCTTATTTACTCTGAATTTAAATGTTCTTCTACCAAACATTTCTCAAACCAGAACAAAATAGTAGGAAGAAGGAAGAAATAGATATGGATATGTAGGGATGATGCAGCAAAGACTTAATAACTACATAAATTATAAGAGATTTAACAACTACATAAATTAGAAGAGATTTGCAGTTTTGAATATAGTTCATCACCTCCAGAACTCACACTGAGACTTAATTCCTCTGTGTAATGGTACTGAATGGTGATAGGACCTCCAAGAGTGAGGCCCAGTGGGAGGTGATCTGGTCATTACTATCCTTGTGAGGAGATTAATGCTGGCCTTTCTGAATGGCTTAGGTCTAGTAGAAATAGATTAGTTCCCTCAAGAACAGGTTGTTATAAGAGCTAGCCTGGCCCATCCTTACACTTTTGCTTCCCTTTTTGTCACATGAGCTCTTCCACACTCACTGTTTTCGTATGCACTCCTGCCATGTGATGCTATTTGGAATGAAGTTTTCACCTGCAGCTGGTACCATGCTCCTGGACTTCCAGACCCATGAGCTAAATAAACTGTTTTTGTTCTTTATAAAGTACCAGCCTTGGGTATTCTGTTATAACAACACTAAATGTACTAAGATTCCACTATGAAATGGAGCTCCCTTACAACCTTTACCTTAAAACAAATTTGATTCCATATACTTCCAAAGCTATGAAGAAAAAGTATACACTGAAGAATCAGATTTAATATTTATAACTGAAAAAATAGATACAATATTATAAAAGTATAGACTTTGTAAATTCATATGCTTATAGCACACAGAACAGAATCTAGGTGGATATTTATCAAAACATGGTTATAAGCTGATTATGGATTTACCCTCTTTTATTTGAGGGTATGTTTAGTTTTTACAAATTAACTATTTTCATGATAAAAATAATACAGAAATACACGTATAACCTTCATTATTTGTGGATTCACATTTGTAAGTTCACCTCCTAGTTCAGATTTATCTGTAATCCCACATTTAATACTTTCAGTGCTTTATAGTCACATATTGACCTGCATAGAGTGGCATTTGGATCATGTGATATGTATATTCCCAGATGAAGCTGAACAAGTTGATGCTTCTCATGGCCTGTTGTTGTTTTTTTCTTTTAAATCTTTCTTCTTTTTGTTGCTGATTTTGCTATTTAAATGGCTCTCAATCAGTACTGTAGTGCTGTCCAGTGCTCCTTAGCATGCAAAGGCTGTGATGTGTTTTATGGAGAAATTACGTGTATCAGCAAAGCTTTGCATATGCATGAATTCTAGTGCTGTTGCCCATGCATTTAATGTTAATGAATTAATATAATATATGAAATAAGGTGTCACTAAACAGAAACATACACAAAACAAAGTTGTATATTCATCAGTTGACAAAATGTCATGACCAGAGGTCTACAGGAAGCTAACTTTATATTCCCTCCAAAAACAAGTCAGTCTTCCCTAATTCAGAGTTTGTCATAACTCTATAAAACATACTTCCACTAATAATGAGAACTAATTCTGTATATGTAATGTGTAATCTATAATAGAATAGGAAAGCGTACTGAAATGGGAATCTGGAAATTTAACATATAGTCCGTGCTTGATGAGCAATCAGTTGGGGATACTCAGAGAAATCACAATATTTTGAAGTCTCTGGCTTTATATAAAATGAGATGATTTATCTGCTTATTTGTTATAATTGTCAAATGGGATCATGTATGCAAAGCTGTTTATAGTTTCTAATAAACATTACAAAGATGAAAAGTTAAACTATTCTTAGGGTAAAAATTGAAATGAAATTACAACTTAAAACTTAAATATTAAACAAAGACTCTTGAAAGTTCTTATACATCCTGATGCAGAAAATAATCCAGGACACAATTATATGACAACAAATAAAGAAAAGAAAAAAAAACTTTTGTAAGAATGGAAACCCAGTAAGGTTTGTGAGAAACTATGCTTTTGCAAACTTAGGAGCAAAGTTGATGGAAATTTGTAAAGCTTACCCACAGAAATAACTCTAGACATCCATTCATTGAGTGGCAGGTGGTCACATGGAATGTTACAAAAGCAATTCTTTCACAAAATGATAAATTAAGCTGCATAACCCTCAAATCCTTTTTAACTATTAGGAATGCCTGAGGGGTGGGGGATAGGGAAAGGAAGGGAATTAAATACCAGTGGCTGTGCCTCTGCTCATAAAAATATAAATCATGTTCATTGTGTGCTGTTTAGTTATCTGGAAAATCTACACATATGGAATAGCTATCAACAGCAAATAATATTAGCTACAGTAGATATTCATTGAATATTTCTTAAATTGGTAGTTTAAATGCCTTCTGGTAAAAGTTATATATTTATAAATAAGTAAATTTCATAATCCTACTGTCTTTACAGTTCACAAAACTGTCTAAGTCACTAGATAACAATCATATACTATGCATCTCAAAAAAGAAGATTTTGAATATTTTCACCACAAATGATAAATATTTGTATATATACTTAACCGTGTTTAAACATTACCTAATATACACATGTTTTATGTATATTATGTAACACTTAATATACATATTATGTATATGTACATAATATATACATGAAACACATGTATGTGTATGTTTATGTAGTGTACAATTTTTATGTTTTTAGGTATTTGTTTAAAAATAAATTTAATTAATTTTTAAAAAATCTGTAAAAGTGCCAAAAATAATAATAAATACATAAAAGGAAAAGAAAGAAAACCAGCACAGAAGTATTTTTAGAAGTTTCACAGGCATGACCATGCCAGTGTACACTAGCTGACTGATTCTGTTGGTTATATTTATTACTTCCAAAAGATGATACAGATTAAGGCAGTGTTTTCAATCTTGGTACTACTGACATTTGGGCCACATAATTCTTGGTTGAGGGGGGCTATTCTTTCCATTGTAGTATATTTAGTAATACCTTTGGCCTTTGGGCTTTAGATACAGTAGCACCCCTCCAGTTGTGATGACCCAAATGTCTCTATACACTGCCAAGTGTCCCTTGGGGCACAATTCATCCTTGGTTGAGAAGGGTGATCTTACAGGGTTAGCTAAGCTGTATTATACCTTGCCTCCCATGACATGGTTTCCCAGGTCTATTGTCATTGACATAGGAAACACTTCCCCGACAAATGTCTACGAGGAACCCCAGGCCCGTCAGGCATGTGACGCTGTGCACAGTTTCATGTCTGCAGACTCAAGAACTATCTGGAAGGATGTCCCCAGTGTCAACAGAAGTTTTCTCTGAGGGAGAATTCTACTGTTTTAACTTCTTCTTATAGTTTTCTATATCATTTGAATGTTTAATAATGACTATGTATTATAATTAAAATCAAGATAAATTTTTTTCATGTTTAAAAAATTTCTACTTCAAATCAAACAGCAATAATTGATTTCTTTCACATTCACTAAACCTCTCGGCAATCTATATTTTCTTATTTAATGCCCTATGGCATAGGAATTGTCTCATCTTACAGGTGAGGAAGAAGCAGCTCAGGAGAGTAAGTCACTTCCAAGTACCTGGTCAGTGGCAGGCAAGCATTTGACCCCCAGTCTTACCAGTCACTTAGGCCACATCCATTTTTAGTGACTAAAATGACTGGCTCTTTCTTGGACTCAGCCTCTTGCTAGTACAGGGCCCTGGCTGGTGGTTGTGTTTATGGGTCCACTGCCTGCAGAGATTCCACTCCACGTTGAACAAGGAGAATTCTCTCTCCTCAAAATGTACAATCTAGCCAGGGAGACCTACCATAAAAACATGGCTGACCAGTTGTGGCAGCCTGTTACACAGGATTCAGATGTGATTCCAAGTGAAGCTCTGTACAACTTCAGGGAAGGGGCTGCTGTCGTGGAATGTTGCTAATGGCTAAGCATCACTTAGGAAGGAAGGATGGAAGAGGATTTTCCAAGCCAATTAAAATGATAGCTACAGATCTTGGAAGATACTATAGTAGGATTCTTCTGAGAAAAACTGGGGACCAAAAAAATAAATAAGGAGAGAGAGAGAGAGAGAGAGAGAGAGAGAGAGAGAGAGAGGAGAAAGAAAGGAAGAAAAAGCTGGGTCTAAATCTGTTAAATTCCTTAAAAAACAACTTTTTCCCCTTCAACAGTTCATTGGTGATATTCTGAGGAGCACTACCTAATAACTACCACTAGAGGGCATGATTACTCTGTGTGTCTATTTTTAGCATGATCGGAACATATTTATTTACCTGATTCTAATAGAAACTATCACTTCCCCTCAACTTAAAAGGGAAATAGATTCCTATTCAAGGGCTTGATATATTTTGTCATTTGGGGATGTCTTATTGAATCCCTGGCAATTCAGTAGGGAGCAGAAAATATAAAATCAAAATAAATAGGATACTTTCTTCTAATGCCTTTATCCAGCAATGATTCCTCTGAATCATTATGATTTTCCACCAATCGTCTAGAAAAAACAATAGCATCCTCCAAAAATACAAGCTAGGTCACTGGGTAGAATAAATATCAAGAAGTTAAAAGTTATCAGCTTTTCTTTCTCCTTATGTACATCAAATTCCAAATGCTCCACTGGTTTTGAAAAGAACAGGATTAGTTTAATCTCATCATACATACTTTGCTTTCGGTATTAAGGATAAAGAGCTTGTCATCTGGCTCCAGCAGTTTGCATGCATAAGCTATGTTGATAGCTGTCTCCTGCTTGTCCCCTGTCAGCATCCAGATCTTGATGCCAGCTTTTTGAAGGGCCTCTATAGACTCAGGGACTCCCTCTTGCAGGCGGTCTTCAATGCCTGTGGCACCTACAAAACAGCCAAAGTACAAGGCTTATAAGAAACCAAGGCCAGCAGAAGCTTACTTCGTCTATAATGGAATCCTATATACCATTAACTAAGTCAATCCAGAACTATACAAACTGTCCAGAGATCCAAATGAGGTGTGGAGACCCGGATGAAAGTCATATACAAAGGAATATTTTGGGGAGGGAAGCTTAGGGGATTGATGAGTTTATCAAACACCAGACCAATGTTTTGTTCTCCTTTTGGCTATCTTTCTTATCCATATATTTAAAGGTTTGATTTAATTATTTACATAACCTTGTTCTGCAAATTATAAGGACAGGCTTTTAAAAAATGTTTTTTTTTCCAATAAAATGCAATGTCTATTTGTAATGCAGTTTCATCATGTAAGTCCAAGATTTCCTTTTCTGAAACAATTGTGGCCATGTGTTTTGGATTTCAGAAGGTTTTAGGTTTTATAAAGGTACTATGGCACATATACCCTATTTTGTGATACCTGGTAATCAAGCATATTAATAGTTCTACAAGAAAACTTTCAAGTTTTCATGCTAATTAGGATAATAAATACTATAAATAGTCATATCAAATCAGGCCTGATTTTGCTGTCAAATGAGTTTTGACATGAAACCCTCAGAGCATTTTTTATTTTGGAATTGCTGATGAGGGAATATGGACCTATGCTACTTACATAGAAAAATTACTTAGGAATTGGTATCATTATTCTTTTTGATAGATATGGAGATTGTTGTTTTTCTCCTAAACAGAGGAATGGAACTCAGAAGCTGGTCTCTTACTGTGTTAGTGATTTCATTAGACACTGGATCTCCATACTCTAAGGGAGTGGTTCTCACACTTGACTGTCCCTTAGAATCATTTAGGAAGATATTAAAAGTTCCAGTGCCCAGGTCACACACCAGACCAATGCAGTCGGAATCCCTGGGGACAGGATGCAGGCATTAGCACTATTTAAAGCTCTTTAGCTGATTCCAAGATACAGCTCAACTTAACAGAGGTATTATTGTCTTTTGTACAATTTTGGTTGAAATCAGGAAGTTAGAGAAGAAAAATAGATTTTATTAGATCAGTTACAGGAACAAGCACAGAATAAAGAACATAGACCCTGAAGCCAGGCAGACCTGAGTTTCATGTTTGGTTAGTTAGTAACTAACTGTCGGTAAACAACATGTGACCTTGATTAAGTCATTGAACTGCTCTATGCCCCATTTTTTCTAAATAATATGGAAATTCAGGTGACAATTTAAAAAGACAACACATATTAAAGCACCTTACCCAATGCTTGGCAAGAAACTTTAGCTATCTTTTCTCGAGCCAGGGTATTTATTTGGCTTTTCACTGTTAGGTGTTGGAGTTTAAATGACCTTCTTAAGAATAACCACCCTAATCAAACACAAGGTCTAGTTTATTGCAGTGGAAAGTAGAATGGAATGGCTTGTAATCTGGGTAGATATTGGACTGCACAGGAAAAGCAGAGCCAGTACAATTATTAGATTAAAGTGAAGGAAAAAAAAGGCACTAGTGAATAATGTTTTGAGAGACAATCCATGTTTTACAAAATCCTCCGCAGGCAACACAGCATGCTCTACCTACCAAGTAATGTTAGTTTGTTCTCCAGCCTCATAGCAGATTCAATTAGTAATTCTTCCCTGTTGTCAATACTGGTTTCAGCTAAAAAATGATTTCTTAGCCACTCTGCATATTCAGAGTCACTCATGACCTGTGAGAGGAAGAAAAATGGAGCTAGGAATCAGGACCTATGATCTTATAGAATTCTATCAGGTCTGACCTCTGGCAAAATAGCAAACCATCAGCTTGTTCTAGGTGTCCCCCCACCCCTGGGTACAGTCATACTAGGTCCACACCTTGACATTGGTGCATGATAATCACACATAATATGCTGTTACATATTTGTAACATAATCTGGGCAATTTTGTTACCCAAGTGCATCCCCTTTTTCTCTCTCCTCCCTCTCTCTGGCCCCCTTCCTCTACTCTGCTGGGCTCCCTTCTATTTTCATGAAAGATTCCATAATTTTTTTTGTCTCCTTTTTTCTCTCTAGCTTCCACATATAAGAGAAAACGTATGACCCTTGACTTTTTGAGTCTCGATTATTTCACTTAACATAATGACGGTTAGTTTCTGTGGTTAACTATTTGCAATGGTTAAAAAAAAAAAAAAAGAGGGGCCACATGAGTGTAGCAAAAGAGTCTTCTTCCTGACAAAGATTAAGTAGAATTCTTGGAGTTGTCATCAGGGAAAAATTCACATTTTAGTTCTTACAGAGCAGGGTAGAGTGTGGGGGTGGGTTGGGAGGGGGAGACAAGTTTTCTAGCTGCTTATTTTTGCCCACAAATTAATTTGATTTCGGAGAATCTCTCACCTATTGGGCTACATTTTTACCACATTAAGGACTGTTCAACTGATAAAGCAGAGAGTTAATTTTACCTTGAATTCTCCATTGTTCCTACAGCAGTATGTAAGATAGTTTTCGATTCGTTATGCAGTTGGTTGACTGACTTGGGCCTACAAATGATCCCACTTTTTCTAACAGAGCTCCCAAGAACTAGAATTTGAGTAAGGAATGAAAGATTCTGGTAATAATATCCTTCAAATAATTTCTTGGAACTCTGTCTTCTTTCTTATTACTTAAATTTTTATTTAGTAAGGATACATTGTGCTCCAAGATTACTCCCAATTAAGAATAATCAATACTGAGATAAAATTTAGTAAATTTACTTGGATTTACAGATAAAGGCTTATGAGCACAGAAAAAAAATAAAAAATCTAATAAGGGAAAAATTAAGGCTGGTCTCTGGCCTCATTCTTTCCAAAGCACATTTAATGCTAGAAGACAAAGGGAACGATATTTACGAAATCCTGAGGGAAAGAAAGTAGGACACAGAAAGTTTTGTTCCCAGACAACTATTTCACACAAAGGCACTTGAAGATACATTGAAACATGTGAGAACTCAGAGAATATAACTTTTAGGTACCCTACTGACAAAACACTTTGGGAACAAAATCCAAACAGCTGATGTATGGAATAGAGAGGCTATGTAAAGAAAATCAGTGGATATCATTATCCTAAATGCATGATTGAAGATCTGAATGGTACTTATATACTTTGTATACAAGCAGTAGTATGTAAAAAGATGCTATACTTGTGCATTACGAATAAGTAAATAAATAATTAAATTAAAAAAAGAAAATCAGTGGTCTGAGAACTTTCTCCAGAACCTAGAATAGGGTTTGATGCATCCAAGTTTTCAGCAAATGATGGCTAAACTCAGGAAAGAGCAACAAAATATGGGGTGTGCTAAGCAGTCTCACCTTCTTTGCTATACATAAAGTGCGTAGCCCTCGTTTGGCATAGTCATCCAAGTGTTTCTGGGTTTTCTCCCTTATTATTGTCTGTTGTTTTTCCACATCTGCTCCATCTGAAATAATGGACAAAACACTAGTGTTCCCACCAGTCTGCCCAATCACAGACAGACTTTTAAAGCACAATGATGCTTAATCCACAATAAACCAAAGGCATTCCAGTTTTAAACCCCAAATGTGTATCCATAAACTGAACCCTTCAGAAAATTTCCCTTGATTCTTTCTTTCTCCTTCATCAGAGGAAAATACCAGACCTTAATATAAACACTGTTACCACAGTACCAGTATTAATAGCAAGAATGACTATAATAACGGGAGCTGTCATCTATTCAGTTTTTACCATTTGCTAGGTATTTGGCCACAGGGTCTTTACATGTCACATGCAGTATGTCATTAAGTTTCTTAGTAGGTTCATTATGGAACCTACTAAGGAGGTACCATAATGCCCACTTTATTGAAGACTCTGGTGGTTAGATAACCTTATCCAGACACAGTTAATGATGGTGTCCAGATTCAAACCCAGGTCTGTGTGGCATACAAATTTATTTGCTTTCCCACCAAATAGTGGGCAACTTTCCTCTACTTTGCCAAGTATGACTGATCCCCAAATATCTACTACTTTGCTTCATAAAAGTGGTGAGAATGATATGAGTGGTATATCATTACTATTCTAGCTCTGTGTGAACCTACCTGGGGAAGCCACTGAGAGCAACTCCATAATTACAGAATCAGCACCCTTTGTATACACCACAACTTGGTTGGAGAGAGGGTGTCGGACCACAACAGACATTCTTTTTCTGACTGAGTCAAAAGGCAGGATATGGAGGAGTTGAAATGTTAATGATCCCAAAGCAGCAAAGTCCACCATGACCTGCTCGGGTGTCCGTGACTGTAAAGTGCATTGGTAAGCCCTGGCGGCATATACCAAGGCTGCTTCATCTGGACTCTCAGCCTCATAACACAGGTTGGAGGCCAAGGGCTGCCCAGGGAGAGATTCCATTTTGCCATTTGCAAGCCCTGCATCACTGTTTCTTTTTTCAAGTGCCAGACAGCAAGCCGAGTTACTGAAGCGCTGGGGGCTCTCACTTATCTGGGAGACCTCTTCCTCCACTGGGGAAGCTGGTTTCAGTCGACTGAAGAGAGACAATCTTCCCACAAAGGCGCTTGGAACCCCAGAAGATGGCTCTTTCCCACTGGTAAGGGATGGTGAACTTGATCTTCGGACAGACAATCTCTGGAAGAGATTTTTAAATTCTTCCAAGGACTTGATGGGCATTCCACTCAGGGAAGAGAGTCTGATCTAGGAAACATAATTTAAGAAGGTGTTACTGATACAGTCAAAGGCATCTTCCAAGTAGGAAGATGTGAGGAATCAGAGTTATCACTCCTTCAAGTGATTAGCAGCCTGCTTCTTACTTACAACTAGAATGGAAAACATGAATAAAAATAAAAGCCACCATGGAAAAGGATGCACTGAGGGTAATGATTTTATAAATCTCTATGACCTTTTGGGAAGAAATATGACAACTGATAGCAAAAGATATAAAATGATAACACTGGGCATACTTACAGCAATTTTTCCAAAAGTTACAAAATGCTAACATTGGAAATAGAGTAATTTTTCTGAAAGAAATAATTTAAGATTTGGAAAATCTATAATCTTTATTGGGTACATCCTAGCAAAAATAATTTAAAAGTTATAAGCAAATTAAGTATTCAATAGTAACAAAACAGAAACACCTTCTTGCAATATTATGAAACAATTGAAAATAAAATTTGTAAAGACCATGGAGAGTAGTATTAAAAAAGCTATGAAAATGTAAGGACAAATGAGTAACAATACTTACAGTAAAAACACCTGAAGAGAGTAAATTAAAAGATTAACAACATTTTTTTTCTTTAACATTCCAGATTATATAAAAGTTTACAGACTTTTAAAAAAATAATCAGAACAGTAAACAAAGTCACTTAAGGAAGAAGCATCAGAATATGAATACAAATTTCTATTTTTATAGAACTTTTATTGTACCCTGATTTCTGTTAGATCTCTTTTTATCAATGACAAAATTTAGAATTTAATATTAATATATAGAAGATCAATTCAATGGATTCTAAAATTTTCTCATTCAGAAATGCCTGGGGGATGAAAAAGTCTTTTTATGAAAAATTACTAACTTTATGATGGTTTGAGAGTCTCATGCTGGTCAACTTTTGAAGTTATCAGCAACTCAAAAATCATAACAATAAAACGAAATCACAGATGAGGTTTTCATGTTCCACTTAAGTTCTGATTATTTCCTGTTCACTGTTTTCTGCCATCACCTTGAGATAATGAACAACAATATTTCTTAAAAGAAAACACCAAAAGATGCCATCTTGAAGCATATTTATAAGAAAAAAAAAATGTTTTGTAAGGAAAACAAAAAGCACCCAGTGATTTATTCTCTAACTACACAATCACTTTTCAAAGAGCAGCTTCCTAGGAAAACCTTGCAAAAATATAGTTCATAATCAAATGCAGCCTAATTGGAAATAAATTACTTTTATGTTAAGGTTGACCATCTCTGAAGTTGCCAAAAGAAAATGATCTAATGGAAAATTAAAATTTAATTGGATTATGGTGCAAAATTGAATTTTAAGTGGATGTGTGGAAAGGGGAGATAGTTATGCACAAAAGAAGCTAGCACAGCCAAGTGGTGAATCACCAGCCCTTAACACAAGTTTTTCTTCTTAATTGGAAATGAATTTTCCATGAATTTCAAGCTATAAACAGACTTTAAAAATTGAGTTTTCAGGGCTGGGATTGTGGCTCAGCTGTAGAGTACTCGCCTAGCACGTGCGCGGCCCGGGTTCGATCCTCAGCACCACATAAAAATAAACGCATTGTGTACAACTAAAACAAATAAATAAATAATTTTTAAAAATTGAGTTTTCATAAGAATGGCATAATCTTGTTATGTTATACACGTATCGGATTTTAGATTCAGTCAAAACTGACCCAACTAGTACCTGAGAAAGGTACATTATCGGTAAGCATGATGATGAGCCCAATAATTCTTATTGTGTTTAATATAGTAGAGATGATGTTGGAGGTCTCAAAAGTTTCAAAGCAAGTTTTAATTTGGTAAGTAAACTAAAGCAAAATGAACGTTCTCATCAATTATCCCTTACAATTTTGTGAGCCTGGGCAAATTACTCTCTGTAATCTATAAAATGGGAAATATAAGAGTAAGAATATCTAACTCAGAGGACTGTTGGGAGGATTAAACACATTAATACCAGTAAACCACTTAGATCATGGTTAAATGCAGGGTAGAGACTCAGTCCTAAAAAAAAAAAAATGTTATATTCCTGCTATTGTAAGATACTCTTCTTATTATGTATTGTTATAATCATATAACAAGACCAGTATAGATACATGTAAATCCCAAGTTCTCCTCTTCAGAGATGACCCTTGGTTGTAATGGAGGCTTTACCTTTTGTCGAGGTCGGTTAGGAGCAGAAACCACCACTGTGTTGCAAATTGCCAGGGCAATAAAGAAGTCTATGATGTATAATGTCTCCAGGGCTGGATTTGGGATGGTTCCGTCTCCTGGGGTAAAAAGCTGGGGAGTAATCTGACTAAATTTGTCCAAAAGCCTGGTATCAGGCACCACATCAGTTTCCTGAAAATTCAATAATACAAAATGCAATTAGCAAAAGAAATAAATTTCATAACCAGGATCTAAATGAAGCATGAAATGGGAAATTTTACTTTTCTTAAAAACAAAACAAACAAACAAAAAAGTTAATGCATATGGATGGACTCATGAAAATGACAATAGAAAAATACATAAAAATATGTAGAAAATCCAGATTCTACATTATTAATGGAGACAAACTTGACTATTAACTTAAAACTAAACAGCAGATAGAAACAATGATCTTCTACCAAAATCTAGTTGAATTTGTATTTCTCATTTTGAAATGTACTGTGCCAGGCATATATTTTATTCTACCTTGTCTATTAATTGATCCAAGATTAACTGATGAGTATGAGTTCTTCTTAAAATGAGTTTGTTATTCAAATCACATTATTTTAACAAAATATTTAATTGCTCAATTTATTACTATTGTAAAATCCAACTCTGCAAAATAGAATTTATTGCAAGCAGGCTAACAGATTTAATCAGCACATCTCAGTAATATCCTATAAGAAACAGATTATCAAGGATTTTCTAAGAGATTTATGTTAACCAGATATGTTCAGCAAATATGCCCTCCTCTGAAAAGTTCTTAGTAAAGATTTGCTGTATGAAGTTTTACTATTGGGGGAAAGTACCCCATTTTGTTTCACATAGTGCTTCTTAAACTTATTTCAGTGAGTCAAAGGGTGGACAGTGCACTCAAAATCAAGGTTTTACAGAAGCACTATTGTAAGGTAGAGGAGTCCTGAATGCTGGCCAAAACACACTGACTTAAGGAAGCCAAGAGAGATGATTTAGAGCAAAGAGTGAAATATGGAAATGTGAGATCTTGGATGCAGAAGAGCATGGCTTGCATTTTATGCTTCAGAATTTGGCAAGAGTTGCATAAGCTTAATAAGAAAAGAGTTTTCACTGGAAATCATATGGATTTGGGATCAGGTATTATCTCCATTGTATCCAAATTGGTGGCCAGCTTACATCACTTTTTGAGAACTCGTACATAACATCTACATATCTGTAGATGTTTTCCCCCAAATCCAGATCTTTTTCATTGGAACCCTGTATTAAAAATTAACATTTGTTCTTTTTCCTATGATAGACAGCTCTATCATCTCTGAATACCTATTACGTTGAGAATCAGGCCCACAGTATCTTGACTTAAATGATTCCATGCCCATGTATTTCTCTCCCTGGAGAGCTTGGAAGTTCTTGTAAAGTAAGGACTGTATCTTACTGATCCCTAACTCTGTATCCAACACATTGCAAAGTTTATTGTCATACATTACTACCAAATACTCACTAGCCTTATACTCCATAAGGAAAGAGATGGAGAAACAAAAAAGATGTTACTTTCTGGAAAATAAACCATATTAGCTCCTACTGGGCCTAAAATAGACATCTTATGAAAATTCAGAGAAAATTTATATTCCCAATTAGAGCACAGAGCAGACAACAAGATGTGGACAGCTTCCCATAATGTAAACAAAGCATTATCTGGTTTCTTAGTGGGAGTTCAAAACTTTGTCCTTGTGAGATGATATTTGACCATTAGAAATTCTAGACTTACCCTCTTGATTCATATTAACCTTTCCTACCAGGTTGCAGATCTCACATTCATTTCCTTCCTTCCTTCCTTTCTCCTCCCACCCACTATGTAAATGCAAATTAAACAAGCAAAAACTGACCAGGGCTCTCTTTTGCTCTTCTATATGCTTGCTGAAGATTTTAGGTAACTTTAATATAATTTAAATTTACACTTGTTTTAAAACAGAGTGACAGGACACTCAATTACATTGAGTAACAATTATGTAAAACCCCAAATGCCCACAGTTACAAATGAACAAAGATGGGAGATGAGTTGACCAAGCAGCTATAAGGCTGTTTCCTACTCCTCCTTTGGTTCCACATGTACCTGAGGGTTTTGTTTCCTTTTCTGCTGCTACTTGTCTCCAGTTTTAGGGGCTCACTGCCACTCTGCAACTTTGGCTTGAGTATGGCCCCAAATGTCTTTTTGTGGTCCCTTCTGATTCCTAAATACCACAGACCTGAAGGTAAAAGACGAAGGCCAATAGCAACACACACTGACAACTTCTCTGCTCAGGTTCTCCCATGACCTGGCAGTTTCTGGTGTCTGCATGTGTTCTGGACTGTCTTCCCTACTTGCTTTCCCTTCTGTCTCCACTCTGTGAACCTTGATTTATTAGTTTAACTTACGTTTTAGCTCTTTTGTGCCGCCTCATGGTCCCTCCTCACTCTTTTCCATGATCATTCCCTTCTCTGTGCCCTCACTACACTTTCGATGCACTATGATCAAAAGAGGCAACTCTACCTCCTATACCTAGAACATAACCAAATGTTGGGAGTAATGTTCTATTCCTTTTATATCCTAGCGTCCAGTATTATGTCTTCTCTTAATTGATAAACAAAGTCATTTGTCCCATAAATATTTTTGTTGGTCAGTGGTGCCAGGCATCTCTCAAAGAAAATGGGGTGCATAGAACAAGCAAGATCCTGTCTTTCATGGAACTCCAGTTCTACCTGGGAGAGACAGCAAATCCAAAAGTATACCATAAGATTGAGACAGAGAGACTAGGGGGAGAGATGGAAAGTACTTGGGATCAGGTGGCAAGGTAGCCTTCATTGCGCAGGTGACACCTGAGCTGAGACCTCAATGATGGGAAGGAGATAGCCATAAAAAGACCTGGGAGCAGAACATCCCAGGTAGAATGAACATCATGCTTATTGAATGAGAAACACTAGGGGATTACAGAAGCAAACACATTGGCTTACAAAGTAAAGGCTCCTGTTTCTAGAATAGGTAATATAAACCCAGGTCCCAAAGGCCTCAATGACATTATAAGTTTCAAAGATTGACATATCTATGCCAGCACTCTACCCAGAATCCTTACTTTCTAGCTTTTAATTTGCTTCCCATGAAGGTACCATTTTATAAGTGTCTACTTCTAGGAAGCTCATCTCTCAGTGTTCTCAAGCAGGTGTTCTTCATCTTGACTCCATGGATGAGTGGGCTTTAAGAATCATATGCAAAATTTTTATAGGGGCTGATTTTTCAGGTCAATGATTATATAGCTTTCTTAAAATAATCTTTAGTTACCAAGAAGAATAAAATCGACTTGTCTAGACCAAGAGTGAGAGATGGTCTTATGTTTCTAGGAAGAACATGATCTCTTTATCCTATACAGGAGTGCAGTTTTCAAAACACAAAAAACAAGACTCCCCCCACACAGAACATTCACCTAATTAGAGTGTAAAAGACTGAGGCTGGCAAGCAGTTTCATTCAACAACCTTCCAAAATATTTCATTGAGAATGAACAAGCTAGAAACCATGTTGAGGATTCAAGATGAAATAGTTTAAGACTGATATAACATGGGTCAAGGGACAGAGTGAATGTTTAAACAGCTTAGAAGCTGAAAAAACAACATCTGAGAAGTCTTCAGAAAAGCTGATATGAAAGGTCTTTCTTAAATTAACGTTTCATCAGATTTGGTGAATAGAGGTGGGATATGAAGGGAGAACATATTTTTAGGCAGGGTAAATGCTGTAGATAAAGGGAAATAAAAAGACTTAAAGAAGTAATTATTTGTTCCAATAACAGGGTGAGGCTTGATCAGGAAGTATTAGGAAGGTATGGCACAGGCTCACCAGGTTGCCAGTACTGTGCTACTCTAACTGAACATAAGTCTACAAGTGCTTCCTGTCAGGTGCATGGAAAATGTAAAAGTTCATGTTATGGTTTGGTTTGGATATGGTATCTCCCAAAAGCTCCTGTGTTAATGCAGGAATATTTAGAGGGGAAATGATTAGTTTACAAGAGCTGCAACCTACTCAGAACATCCTAGCTTGAGTGATCCAATAGTTGGTAACTAGGCAGGTTACAACCTTCAAAATTACTTGAAAAATACTTTTTAACTAGCAGAAGGGTCTCTGGGGGCATGTCTTCAAAGACTTTATCATCTCTGTGGTCCCTTCCCACTCCTGCTTCTTGGCTTCCAAGCCATTGCATCTTTCAGCCATGATGTTCTGCTTCACCTTGGGTCCAAGCAATGAACTCAGCTGACCATGGACTGAACCTCTGAAATTGTGAGCCAACATAAACTTTTTCTCCTTTAGGTTGTTTTTATTTTTTTATTATTTTTTTAAAATATTTATTTATTTACTTTAGTTGTACACAATGCAATGCATTGATGTTTACGTGGTGCTGAGGATCGAACCCAGGCCGCACACTTGCTAGGCGAGCGCTCTACTGCTGAGCTACAACCCCAGCCCCTTTAGGTTGTTCTTACCAGGTATTTTGGTCACAGCAATGAAAGGCTGACTAACACAGTTCAGTAAAGGGATAAGTTAACAAATAGCCTAGAAGAAAATAAATGTATATATACATATGAATTTCTGATATAAACTGGAAATGAGTGTAAAGAAAGGGCCATGTGTATTACTTCCTTATTTATTTTCAAAAGTTGGAAAAAAAATTGAGCTTACTATATGATAAAGATACAATGTGCCAGGTGTTCTATTCTTAGTGCCACAGAAAAGAGTTGGACTGCAAGGGTCACTCCACTTGCTGCACCTGGGCACTTGCTGGCAATTTGTAAAGAGCCAGTAGATATGTTCAGGCCTTCTCAGGTCAAAGGAGACCCCTGGTAGTACATTCACATAATGTATCCACTAGGAAAATCCTACAACAATGTAGCAACATAAGGGCTCCCCATAGCTGATTTATTCTTGTTTTGTCGCCAGTTTGGGAGTTATTACTGGTCTCATCGTTTGAGAATATTCTTGGTAAAACACAAACATTAATGTAGTGTGAAAGACAAAAGGAAAGTAAGTATTTTAAAGAAGCAGTTTTAGTTATAGTAAAATGTTTGATGTCTAAGTCTTTTACACAAGCATCTTTCTTCTGTTTCCCTCTAATTTTTTTCTAAAGAAAAATGAGTTTGTTAATGGGTATAATTGATCAGTTCCTAACAGTTCCCAAAGAGACTAAAAACATATTGATGATCTATTTGATGGAAATATTTGAAAATGCTCTTTTGAAGGCTACGAATGAGGGAGAAGACCCAGGTTTGGTGGAACAGGAAGGAAGATTACAGAGTAATAAAAAGGTCTTCAAGCTCACCAAAAGGCCTATGAATTTCCCTGTCAACTAGACATATTTACCTGTCTCTGAGATACATAAGCTTTGTTAGACCCAAGAGTGAACTGTGATTTTTAAATGAAGGCAGCCCTCTTCTGGCTCAGACAAGTTCATTCATGGGTGAAAAATATTATATTTTTCTGAAATAGTATGTAACTTCTCAACACTGAATTATTTAAAAAATCAGGAAGTTATAATATTGTTTGTTGATACTTATGTGTCACAATCACACAGAACTGTAATGATGTAGCCTCTTCTTTGGTAGAAAGTAGAACAATCTTTTGCTGTATTGTGACTACAAGGCTGTTCTTCCCTTAAACACTGGGCATGTGTAATTCTAGTCATGCATTCACACTTACAATGGGGCTACTGAAAGCAGCCTGTCTGGAATGAGGCACTTCACTGGCTTCTTCTCCACTTCCTACAACAAAAGTACTTCCAGAAAGATGATTTGAGGGTTTGCTTCCCAAAGGCCCATTATGAACTGTCCTGCAGCTGTGGGCTCTCAGTCTTGCCATATTGGTGACGGAGCTGCTAAGGGTGTCTGTATACTCTTCTTCTTCAGAGACAGCTTCCTGATAGGACTCCAACCTCTTGGCTGAGGGATAAAAAGCACACTGGGTCATCATCTGAGAACAAACTGATGAGTTGACTATGTCAGGCAATTACTTAAACAGCTATTTCACACCACTTCCCCTTTCAAAGTGGTCTCCAAACCTCCCACTTGTATCCTGAGTTAATGAACTTACTTCATACCTTATGGGAGAAGTAGGAACAATCCGATAGGAACTCCCTTTTTTTTCCATCATCAGATCGGACAACTTATCTGTATCTGTATCCATACTCTTTGCCTTTCTTCCTACTGCTATGGAGAAAGCACCTCTTCTTGTTCACATGTGATACCCTTCACTTGTGTTCTTGATCCTCCCTCTGACTTCCAGGTCTTCATTTTTCATTTTTGCAACTCTTCCTCTTTCATTTTATCTATCTCCTCAACCAATTAATTCCAGGACTTTCTGTTCCTGTATCTCCACTGATAAATAAATAAATCAAAGGTCATATGTGTCTATATTTGTCTCATTTGAGCCCTTGATAATAGCCACCAGAATTGACCACTCTTTTCTTTTTGAAATGTCCCTTTTGGCTCCTCTGACACCACACTTACCTATTTTCCCCCCTCACTTCACTGGCTATTCCTGCTTAGTTTCTCCTGCTATCTTTCTTCTCACCCCTCAAATATTAACAAGCTGCAGAAGCTTCTTCTCTTATCCACTTAGATACTCTTCCTTGAGAATCTCACCCGGTTCCATCTTTGAAAAAGAATCTCTGCAAGTATAACCTCTAAGCCTATACCTTCACCTCTGACCTGGACGTCTACAAGTCTCTCCCAGCAGATTATCAGGTTGGCTCACTGCCTCACCTCCTTCAAGTCTCCCGCCATACACCCTTGTCAGTAAAAACTTACCATATCAGACAACAGTATTGATTACAGGCCCTAACCAACATTCACCATCATCTACATATTATTTAGAGTTCAAAGCAGTGGCTTACAAGTATTCAACAGATACTTATTGACTAAATGAAAAATAATCATTTTAATTTAATGTGGTTAAAACAGAACTCTTTTTTTTTTCCTTCCCAAACTTTCCTCTGGTCTTTTCCATTCTTGTTAATGATACCTAACTTTCTATCTGGTAACTAGAGCCAGAAATCTAAGAGTCTCCTTGATTCTTCTCCTCTTCCCCATACACAAAGTGTCACCAACACTTGTCCACTCTATATCCAAAATACATCCTGAATATTTAGACTTTTCTCTATTTCCATACTTAAGTCCAAGCCACCATCACCTCTCAACTGGACTAGTGTTATAGTCTCAGAGGTGGTCTCCCTGCCCCTCTGCAATCCATTCCCCAAACAGTAGCTAAAGTGATCTTCCTGCAAGATAAAACAGATCAATTACTTCAATTGCTTCCTGATGAAACTCTCCAGTGGCTTCA
This sequence comes from Tamias sibiricus, assembly GCA_025594165.1. Lineage (NCBI taxonomy): Eukaryota > Metazoa > Chordata > Mammalia > Rodentia > Sciuridae > Tamias > Tamias sibiricus. The sequence continues at coordinate 40,866,947 of CM046665.1, read as the reverse complement.
TGATTCACTTAGAATAAAATCTGGACTTCATATACTGGCCCATGTAACTAAAAAATGATCTGACCTCTTCTGACTTCTCTTTCTTGACCTTCCTTCTACTTTCCCACTAAAATCCAGACACTCCTTTTTTACTTTATTTTGAAAATTTGCAAGCTCATTGCAGCCTGAGGGGCTATATGCTTGTTGCTCCCACTGACTAGAAATCTTTTGCTCCTGAACTTTAAGGTTATGTCATTCAGATCTAGACTCTAATATCCCATTTACAGAGACCTAGCCTGGCCATCAAATTCAAAATATCCACCCAATTATTCTATATCATACCATTCTATTTTAATTCTCTGCAAAATCCTTATCACTATTTAATATTTTTGACTTAAAAGTTCATGTATTTGTGACTATTTTCTCCAGTAGAAACCTTGTGAGAACATGCCTCTTTTGCCTTATTTATCATCGCAACCAGTGTCTGGAATACAGGGTAGATAATCAATAAATTCATGCCTTGGGGAATGTTGATTGTCTCTCTTTAGCCTAAGTTCATTTAGTGAACAAAGTATGATTTGGGGAAAGTTATCTTATAAAATTAAGAATGTTTTCATATTCTACTTACTATAATAATTTTGTGTATATTTTTAAAGAAGACGTAGCTAAAAGACAAATGGTGATACTAGATTCTAGTACCAACTCTTTTAATGATAAAGTGGTTTTCAGCAAAACACCCACACTTTCTTGCCCTCTGTTTTCATAATCATACAGTTTGATGACTTTAGAATCTTTTTAAATTATGGAAGTCTATTATATGTTCTGCCTAAATGTTACAGAATGTTTCCTTATATGATCTTTCAGCTTGCAAAACCAATCCACTAATTGTGTCCTAAAGACTCTGATCTCCTCTATCCTCACCTATGCCCTTTTTTAGAATACCTGTTCTTGTCTTGTATACTGACAAAAATCCTAAACACCTTTAAAGACTTGATTCAAATACCAGCTCCTCAATGAAGAAGTCTGTAATTGTATCAACTCTTAGCCAAGACACTGCTGGGCATATTTACCTCTTGTGAACTGAAAGTTACTATGTGCCAGGCGATGGTTTCATTTAATCATTGTAACAGTCCTTTGAGTAAGAACCATAAGTACCCCCATTTTAGAAGTACTACAGGTTACTCTTAAAACCAGGTCTACTGGACTCCATAGCCAATCTCTGAGCCCTAATACTATGCTATTTCTAAGTCTAGCCATATATGTTAATATGGCCAATTTTAACACAGCCAACATCCCTTACTTTTACATGGCCGATCTCCCCTGTCTGACTTCAATGAATCCATGTGTTTTACTCCAATATTTATTAATCAGATAATGAATAAATAAATATATGAACAAAATATCACTAGCATCAATGGAAAGTTGTGGGGTAGGAATATGTATTGAAGTTTTTCTTTGATCAAGCATCTGGCTAGGTCATAAATATGTATGGGCATGTACATATGTATTTTTTTCTTTTTTTCATTTTCAAAATAATGTCATCTGGTATGAATATCACTGCTTAATAAGCCAGTCGCATAAAACCAAAGGCCTAATGTTCTCTCTGATATGTGGATGCTAACCCACAACAAGGGAGGGTGGAGAGGGGAATAATTGTAGTCCATTAGATGAGACTAAAGGGAATGAAGGGAAAGGATGGGGGAGAGAATAGGAAAGAATTAATCAGACATAACTTTTCTACCCTTGTATATGAATACACAACCAGGGTAACTCTACATCATGTACAACCACAAGAACAGGATCCTAATTAGAATGAGTTATAAACCATGTATGTATAAAAGGCCAAAAAAAGGTGGGGGGCTGGGTTGTGACTCAGTGGTAGAGTGCTTGCCTAGCAAATGTGAGGCACTGAGTTTGATCCTCAGTGTCACATAAAAATAAATAAATAAAATAAAGATACTGTGTCTATCTACAACTAAAGTAGTAGTAGTAGTAGTAGTAGTAGTAGTAGTAGTAGTAGTAATAATAGACCCATAAGGATTAAGTACCCAACTATGGTTAAACCACTGATTAAAGGTAGGGCTGAGATTTGAATTTAGATCTAATTCCAAAGCCAGTACAAGTATCCACAACATCATAGCCCCTTAGGTTTGACTTGTATCTAATAGGTTTGCTCAGTGTTTATTAACATGGGCTGAATTTGTCCCCTGGGGGACTTTTTGCATTACTGTCCACACATTTGGTTGTCATCACCAGGAGAGGCAGGCTGCTGATATTTAGTAAGTACAGGTCAAGGATCCTTATAAACATCTCACAATGCCCAGAACAACATAACTCAGCCCAAATGCCAACAGTTTTGAGATTAACAAATCCTTGAGTAGCTCGAAAAATGTACTGATGATGCAAAGTCATTTTAAAAATAAATAGAATGCTTCAAAATCTATAAAACTAAAAGCCATACTTCATGATCACGTACCTTCTCCTGGCCATCATTAGGGAAATCAATATCATGCACTGAGATGCCAGGCAGCTCAGCTAGTACTGAAAGATAAACTTGCTCAACCAGAACTACTGCAGGAGTGAACTCTTTGAAGACAAAGAATGACTTGATCTTGAATCATTGTGTGAAAAGCTATGAGACGTACACAGAGCAAGAAACTTACAGTGTGATTCAGAAAACAAAGCTATTGGAGCTATACTTCAGGGTCCAATGAAAATTTTACAAAAGTTGGGTATGAGAAGCAAGGATTCATTATCATAATGACAAAAACAAAAACAAAACTGTCCAAATGGTAATGAAGACTTTTAATGTTTCTCTTAAAGTAGGTTCTAATTAGTTCCATGAATGCTTCAAGACAGGCCAGGAATTCTTGCATTCTGACTCATAAGAGGAAACATTCATGTGTGTAATCTATTCTGTGTTTGAGTATTCTGTATCCGAGGTAGGTCCTTGGTTAGGTATCCAATGATATACTTTTTTTATTGTTCTTATTTAAATCCTTGTCTGTCTGCTTTTCCTGTTCTCTCTAAGACCATACTAACACCATAAAACTTATTTATGGCTTGTAACTTGCATTAATTTGGTATCTTGAAGAAATGGATAAAAGATCATGGAACAAAAAGTTTATCATACTTTTCAATGTGCTTTTCATGGAGCCCAAACCAGCACACTCAAAAAAACTCCATGCAACTGTATCTTCTGCACATCCTCCATCAAATCTTCCTCTGTGAACTAATTCCCCAAACATGTCCCACATTCCAACATTCACCTGCTTGTAGACAGCACATTCAGCTTCCTCCAAACCATATCATCCACCTATCATTGATACCCAAACCTCTTGTTCTAAACTAATTCTCCATACTTTTCCAGCATTTCAAGAATTTCTGATATCCTGCCTTCAAGACAACAGACCTTAATCAGTATAAAAGCCACCTCCAAAATTGACCATCTGAAAATCAAAACAATACAAAATAAAAATACTAACTTTAACCTTATAATTAGCATGATACATTTATATTTACATATCTGCTTCTCACATTGGGCCATTAGCTCCTTAAGAGACAGACTTCTTGTTTTAATAAACAGTAATTATATAACAAGGGTCCACTTCATGCTTTGAATATAACACTTGCTGTTTCCCCACTGTGGCTTATTTTAAAACTGACATGCTTTCTTCTTCCTCTTCTCTCTCTCTTGCTCCTTAATCATGGTGGAAGTAGGACTAACCTTCTTCCCATCCTAGGCTGAGTTATCTGTCCATTAACTCACAGATCACAGGAATGAAGAAGTTGGGACTCCAGACTTGGCACCTACAGATCTAAAGACAGCTATCTATCAAGGCTACAAATGAATTATGACTCCTGAGAGGGCACAGCTAGAGTGTAGCCTTTGAATCACCTCTTTAAAAAGTCCTCGGTTCCCCCTGACAGGTAGAGTCACAGCCTTTGGGACAAGAGTCCCATGTGCTTCTCATTTTTTTTTATCAAAGCAATAAAACTTCTTTTTCCTTTATCTCAAAATTTTGTCCTTGTTATTGGGTCAGCATCAGGGACAATGACCAAGCTTTTGGTATCATAATAATTATAGCAGCTAATACTAATGATCTATTATGCCATGATCTATTCTTTTTTTAAAAGATTTTAAAAATTTGTTCTAATTAGTTATACATAACAGTAGAATGCCCTTTGACACATCATACATAAATGGAGTATAACTTCTCATTCTTCTGGGTGTACATGATATAGGATCACACTGGTCATGTAATAATATCCAATTCATTCAACTATCCTTATCTCGTCTCATCCTCTTACTCAGGTAGATACCCTCATTGATCATTTTCATTAAGTTTCACAGAAATTAGATAATGTGCCCAGGGTCACACAGATTCTAGGTAAGAGAAACAGAATTCAAGCTTAGAAGACCTGACCCCAAAATCCTTTTCTTGGTATATGCTCAATACTGCCTCCATGTACAACAGATTCACAAATTGTACCTTATAAAGGCACTCTCCAGACAAGCCCAAATTGAGAGACATTCTTTAAAAATGCCAGAATAGTGCCCCTCAAAACTGTTAAGATCATCAAAAAGAAGGAAAACTCGAGCAACTGACAAGCCTAAAGGAGTCTAAATGATACGATATATGGCATCCTGGATATGATCCTGGGACAGAAAAAAGGGCATTATGTAAAAACTCAGAAAACTAATAAAGTGTGAATTTCAGTGAATAATGATGTATAAACATTGGTTCATTACTTATCACAGACGTATCATATGATGAGTGTTAACAACCAGGTATATTAGACCCTCTATAATGTCCTCGTAACTTTTCTGTAAATCTAAAACTCTCCTAAAATGAAGTTTATATTTTAAAATGGCATTCTTTTTCAGTTGTTTTTCAAAGGAGTATTTTTTAATTTTAATATGTATGACAGTATGAATTATCTCAGGATATTATTAAAATGCAGGATATTATTAAAATGAAGCTCTGAAGGGGGCCTGAGGTACTTCATTTCTAATATATGACCAGGTGTTTTGATGCTGCCAGTACACGACCACACTTCAGGTTAAAAGGCTTGAAAATATGTAATGCTGTTGTCAGCTGTGTTTAGTCAGTTGTATGTGTATAAAAAGTTATTTCTAAGCAGCAATGTTCCTTACAGGACTATTTCCTAGGTGATACTTTTGCTCAGAAAAACAGATGTGTTGACCACTAAAACACAGATATACATTTCAATGAAAATAACATCTTAGAATTAACTTCTGGGGAAAAAAGCTGGTTCTTATCATTACCACTCCCCCCAGTTACCTTGTGTGTATATGTATGTGCACAACAGGCACAGATGCTTATTTTTTAGACCATTGTGTAACGGGGATCAGAAGCTCTGGATGTGTTTACAGTAGTAAAGTATTGATAGGCAAAGTCACACCTTTTAGAGGTAGTGCAAGACTCCATAGTTCCCAAACAAGTATCTTATCCATTACACTTCAGTCAGGATAACACTTAATTCCAGTCACTTGGTATCTTTTCTACATTGAGGAGACATATAAGAGAAGTACTTCCTTGGGCAAGAAAGTGTATGTGCAAGGACTAAGGTGGGAGAAGGCTAGTATTAGCCCTTTTAAATGTTACAAATATAAATATTTAAATGTCATACATATGAAAAATAATGCAGTGCTTCCCACTGTGTGTTTTATGAAACATTACTGCTGCAAGATGCAAGACCCTTCCTGTAAAGAGAATCTACCTAAATAATTCTGGGAAATGGTAACCTTACAAATGCACTATAGAGATACATAGCACCTATTTAGCTATATAGTACTGTCTATCAAATCTATATAGCAGAATAGTGGGCAGTCAATCTACCAGAACCTGCCATCATACCCACTAGTGCAGATCTTTGAGACCCCATAGCCTCTCTCTACCCTTGGAGGAATATGGGGTCATGCTGCAGAGCCAGTTTTACTTCTGCCCTCTGTGTACACAGCACAAAAGGCTCCTGAGAGAATCTTTGGGGAGTTCCTCATTTTGCCTTAGCGCAGTGACTCGTGAAGGTGTCTGCATACCATGCTCTAAGAGCACATGGCCTAAATTGTCCTAGAGACAATCATCATCTAGGCAGAGTTCTGTATTCCATCCAAGTTAGTTCCAGTGTGCAAAGCTGCTAAGAGGTATTCTAACCAACCTCAGCCCAAATCACTCCTGCTAGTCACCTGACAAATATCACAAAGAGTGTGTGTGTGAAAAATCTCTAGCTCTTACTCTTCCCAATAGACACAGAGCCTAAAAAGACATGGAGAGGAGTTTGCTTCTGACTCTGCCTCTCCTTGTGTGACAGCTGGAGCTACACCAGTGTCTAACAGAGAATAAAAGCTCCAGGCCATCATCACAACTGAACAGCCAGTAGCAGAATTGTTTTAAAATAATAGCCAATATCAACAGAGCCATAGGAAACCCCCCAAACCAGATAGAGGTTCCATTCCTATTGTAGAAGTAACCACAGAGGGTACACTTCATATACTCTCCTTTCTATACCACACCTGCCAGAACTGCAGAGGGACCATACTCTTGGAAGACGTACAAAGAAAGCAGGTTTCTCCAGATCTGCCATGGTAACATTGTGTTAAAATCCATTCAACTTAGTCAAAGGAGCCCCAGGGACACTAACTAAGAAGTCCAATTGGAATTAAACTCTACATTACACAATAAACCAATATCTCAGGATGCATCATCAGAAGAAGCTGCTTACTTAGAAGGCATTCATATAAAAGTGAAAGAGATATCCATCACAACAGATATGCAAATCTCATCACAGAAATGTAAGAAGTATAAAAGACACCTCCCATAGTTTATGACTATCCGGAAACTGATGGCAGACATTGATGTGAATAAAAATGCCAAAGAATTCAAAAGAATGATTTTAAAAAAACATTCAATGAGATCCAAAAATATACATATATACAGTTGAAAAAGTAAGGAAGAATTCAGGGTATGAATTCAATGAAGAAATGAGATTTTGAAAAAGAGCCAGGTAGAAACCTTGAAAATAAAAAGCTCAATAAGTCAGATTGAAAAAAAAAAAAAAAAAAACTTAGTTGAAATCCTCCACAATGACTAATTAAGCAGAAGTAAGATTATTGAATCTTGATAACTTAATCAATATAGTATCTTCAGATAGCAATAAAGAAATAGAAAAAAATGAAGAGAACATATAAGATATCTGGGACATCATTAAAAGACCAAAAGTCTGGATAATCAACATATTAGAGGAAGAGGAGCTACATGCTAAGAGCATAAAAAATAGATTCAGCAAAATAGTAGAAAAATTTACAAGTCTTAGGAAAGATGTGAACATCCAGAAATAGCAGGCGTTTAGAACCCAGACTAGACATGACCAGAAAAGAACCTCTCCATGACATATTAAATTGTCAAAAGCATTAAATGCTGTAAGAGAGAAGTGCCAACTCAGATTTAAAGGCAAATGCATTGGAATAATAGCAGATTTCTCTGCAAAAACTCTAAATATCAGTAGGGAATGAAATAACATATTTCAAGTCCTGAAAGAAAATAGCTTTCAAACTAGATTACTATACTCAACATGGTTCTCCTTCAGAATTAAAACAGAAATAAAGACATTCCAAGATAAGGATAAACTGAAGGAATTCATGACTACTGGATCAATGTTATAGAAGATATTTAAGGGTATTCTACTCCCAGAAGGAAAAAAAAAGATTAACAATCATGAGACCACAAGAATGAATAAATCTCATTAGAATAGTAGAAATGAAAATAAAAAATAGGAAAGAATCAAACATAATCAATATAGTAAATAATCAAATGTCTAAGGTGAGTAACACAGGAAGGAATGAACAAGTAATATTCAAAACAACCAGAAGAAAATCCACAAAATGACAAACACAACAACATATCTTTGAATAATAATGATGGATGCATATGGTCTAAAATCTCCAATTAAAAGAGAGCTAAGAAACAAGACCCAACAATATGCAGTCTGTAAGTAATTCCCCTCTCCTGCAAAATCATACACACACTGAAGTAAAAGGAAGAAAAACGATATTCAAAACAAACAGAACCTGAAAACAAGCAGGAATTGGTATACTTATCTCTGACAAAATAGTATAAATCAATCAGAAATGACAATGAAGGCCACTACATATTGATCAAGGGAAAATTCATCAAGAAGTTGTAATAATTATAAATATATATACACTGAACACCAGAGCACCCAATTATATAAAACAAACACTATAAAGATAAAAGAAAGATAGGCCCTAGCATAATAATAGTGGGTAACTTCAATACCCACTCTCACCAACAGATAGTTCATCTAATACTAAATAACAACAAAAAAATTTTTAAAAAGCATCAGAATTGAATTACACTATAGATCAAATGGACTTTGAACAGACACCTAGAAAATATTCTATCCAACAGCTGCAGAATAAACATTATTTTTGTCAGCATGTGAAACTTTTTCCAAATATATCATATATCACAAAATAAATGTTAACAAATTTTTAAAAATGAAATAAATTTCTTGCATCCTATCATATTTTAATGGAATGAAACTAGAAATCAACAGCAAGATTAACTACAGAAATTATACAAACATGGAGACTGAACAACACAGTTTTGAATGAACAGTGGGTCACTGAGGAAATTAAAAGGGGAATATCTAAATTCTAAAATAGTGTAAAATGGAAATATAACAGAACCTCTAAGATATAGTAAATGCACTACGAAGAGGGAAGTTTATAGCAATGAGTGCCCACATTAAAAAGAAGAAAATAAAAAACCCAAATCTCAGAAAGAGCTCAAATAAATAACCTACGAACATGCCTCAAGGTCTTAGAAAAAACAAGAACAAACAAAACCAAAGTCAGTAGAAGGAGAGAAATAATAAAGTTCAGAGTAGAAAAAAATAGAGGCTAAAAGAACAATAGAACGTACTGATGAAACAAAGAGTTGGTACCTTGGAAAGATAAAACACAATAGACAAAACTTTAGCTAAACTAACCAAAAAAAAAAAAACGAGAGAGACAGAGAGAGAGAGAGAGAGGAGAGAGGACACAAATAAAAAAATTAGAGGTGAAAACAGACAACAGAAACCACTGAAACTTAAAGAATTACTAGGGAATATTTTCAAAAACTATATACCAATAAATTAGAAAATCTAGAAGAAATGAGCAAATTTTAGATACATATGACCCATCAAAATTGAACCCAGAGGATATACAAAACCTAAAAACATAAATAATAAGCAATGAGAATCGAGCAGTAATAAAAAAGTCTCCCAACAAAGAAAAGCCCATTTTGATGAAATAGAAGGGGAAGGAATCCTTCCCAACTCATTCAAGAATGCCAGTCCCTAACATTCCCTCTTCCACTTTCAGGTTTTTGTGTTGTCTTCCTATGCATAAAATGATGGGGCTAGGAGGAAACTGGAGACCATTTAGAATTATTTTCAAGATATTTGTTAGAGAAATGATCCACAGCTTCATCAGACATACAAAAGTGTTTGTAATATAATATCATTATCACCCTCCCAATCACTACCTTCCACTTCTGCTAGTTCTTTACTTTTAAAGTGTTTTCTTTGTATTTATTAGATTATACCAATGACAAAACAAATATTCAATGATACTATGTTACAAATACTAAATGATATAATTACTATAAATTTGTAAAAATATAAAGATTGTTAAAATGATAAAACACTAAATATATAATACAAATACTACAATATGATATAAATACTAAATGATACAGTGATAATCAAAACAGATGTTGAGTATCTTTATCATCATTTCACTTAGTTTATCAGTTTATCATTTAGTGTTTGTATCACTGTATCACTTAGTAGTATATCTCTTAGTACCTACTAAATTTTAAAGGAACAGGAATGTAATGTACATTTAAGTATGGGTGAGTTTAAGTATCCATTCTTAAATAGATGCCAAAATTATCAGAAAAAAAAAAGGGGAAAAAAAATTTTACAGGTGTTTTTTGTAAAAACCCCACACTCACCATTTTCTTCATGGCAGTAATCAAATCCTGCCACACTACACCTTCGAAAAACCATCTTGTTCTCAGTGAGGGTTCCTGTCTTATCAGAAAACAGGTACTGAATCTGTCCAAGATCCTCAGTGATGTTCAGAGCTCGACACTGGACAGTAGAATCTATTTTCTCATTGTAGAAATCCACATCACTTTGAATAAAATATATCTGTCCAAGCTTCACAATTTCGATAGAAACATAGAGAGAAATGGGAATCAAGACCTAAGAAGACCCAAACAATTTAAAAAATGTTAAAGTAGGTTAAAGAAAGTGAAGACAGCTGAGCATAGCTGGATAAGAAGCAAAGATCTTAAACTTCCTTGATAAGCCTGATGTAAATTACCTGTAGCAAAATGATCATGGTCCAAAACATATAGAATCCTGCCAACACGGGTGATATGATACGTCCATCAGGCTCCGGGATATTAAAAAAGGGCATGTTTTCGTATTTGTTCAGCCAGATTCCATGACCTTTCAAAAGCACACAGAAATCAGAAGAGAATACAAAATGTATAAATATTATACAAACACAGAACTTTATTCCTCAAGAAGGAGGGGTAAGAGTATTCATTGTGGTTAATACCATTTGTTTGTTTTTGGAAACAAGGTCAAATTCAAAGGGCTACACAAACTGCTGTCCCTGTTTTCTTCTCTCTAAATCTTTGCCCAGGAGTCTTCAGTACTACAGCACAAGGTAAGTGAATATAGTTAACAATAATGTTTTCCAAGACAAAGGATGAGAGAGATGAACATATGAAGAAAAAATTATTTACAAATAAAAACTCCCTAACTGAAGCCAAACATTCATAAGTGATACTTTGTGTGTGGAGGAAGTACTTGATATCTTGCCGAAAAGATGTTAGTACATAATTGAATTTTACCTACCCACTGCACCAGTTAAACACATTATAACCAGAAGCAGGACACACCAGAGGACATCTGTATTTGCTCTTCTTTCTAATTTACTGCGCTTATACCGTGGCCCACTGTTGTTCAGCATTGCTTTGGTTTCATGGCCTGCAAAGGAAACATGGTATGTCAGAAAATGCATAAATAAAACCTGGTAGCAAGTATCACACTTAAAAATCTCCTGGAAGACAGCATGATAAAACACAGTTACATAATACATTTTGGCAGTGTAGTCTGCATTTAAGATCCATTTAGAATAATGGATCAGACCACTTAATCAGACCACTGATTAAGTTTATCAAGACAATGTTGACTTTCTGCATCCATACCTAGTATTGTGAGCAAATGAAAAATGTGAACTTGTAGAAAAGCACAAAAGGGTCAGTGATGAAAATTAGGAGCATGACCAACCTGCATAAACCACAATGCCCACAACAGCCTCTGTGTTCCTAATGGTGCATCCTCTAAGCAATAAATTTTCCTTGCTGAGACCCACACGTTCTTTGTTGGAGTGTTCTCTATAAGAAAGACACAATACACTTTTGTTTTAAAATGGCAAAAGTGGGGATATAAAAATAAAATCATGGTCCTCACAGAATAGTAAGGTAGGCAGTTCACGGGGGAGTTTTCAAATCTCTGGCAGATTTGCTTTTGTGATTTCAAGTTACCTGTTTTGCCTATGAAAAAGCTGCAGTTGGTTTCTAACTCCCATTGTTTTCTCTCAGTCATCATCTGTTACTATAGAACTCAGGCATATTCCAAAGAAGTCCTTACTTTCCTAGTACAAACTGTATGTAGGATAACTTCATACTTGAGAGTAAAAAATTATTGATAGAATTAGAAAGTTACCATTTTCAGTGTGGATAAAATTAAGATTCATTCTAGGCAATGATAATTAGTGGTTGCTTAAACTGAGGCAAAAGGCTGATTGGGAATTTTGTGATGAAAATATAAGGCTGACAATACCCATCTGACAATGGGAACACATCATGGTTCTCTGTTTTATGGAAAAGGAAGTCATGGCTTCATGGATTTCTATCAGGGCACTCCAACCTGAGGGCTTCCAAGGATCTATAAAGCCTCTGAAATTACATGCAATATATGTGTGTGTGTGTGTGTGTGTGTGTGTGTGTGTGTGTGTGTCTTTTTCTTTTCTTCCTTTTCTTTTCTGCTGTTTTCTAGGGAGAGGAGCCATTTTCTTTTCATAAGTGAAACAGAAAATGATGTTAAATAAACATCACTATAAGAATGCAGTTGGCCATGTCCTGAAATTTAGTAAATTCTGCAAGCAAAAGGACCTAGTTTATGCAAGAAGTAAATGGCATGGAGGGAAAATGGAGGGGGTAGAGGGAACTCAACATGAGGAGGCAATCAGCTCAATCTAGCATGTGGTTAATTCTATAAGCTACATAACCAACTTTTTTGAGAGAGGAAATTCAGAAACATACATGCCTAACACAATATGTCGAGCACATACGTGTGGGGAGATTGAACCCAGGGGTACTCTACCACTAAGCCTCTTCCCTAGTCCTTTTTAATTTAATTTTAAGACAAGGTCTTGCCAAGTTACCCAGGCTGGCTTTGAAGTTGTGATCCTCCTGCCTCAGCCTACCAAACTGCTGGGATTACAGGTATGTACCACCATGCCTGGCTCAGACCTTGTCTTGATCCTGTTTGGGATAAAATAATTATTTAGGGCTGGGGATGTAGATCAGTGGTAGAGTGTTTCCCTAGCATACACAAGGCTCTGGATTCAATCCCCAACAATGAAAAACCTAAACCAAAACAACTATTAAAAACTATTTTTGAGAATAATGGAGCAATTTGAACACAGTCCTGGTGTTAGATGAGATTAAAGCTTGTTCTTCTTTTTTTTTTTTTTTTTTTTTTAGGTTCAATAATGGTGTCATGATTATGGTTATTTTTAAGTCTTTTTCTATTACAAGTGCTTAGTGAAGTATTCACAGTAAAGTGATGTAATGTAGGAATGGCAAAGGAAGTGAGAGGACAGTTGAAACAAAGTTGGCAAAACTGTGAAGTAGGCCAGGTGGGGTGATGGCACTTGGGTGACACATTATAGTCTCCTTCCTATTTTTGCATATTTGAAAATTTCTGTAATAAACAGTTTAGAAATTATCAAAGTAATTGCTTAACTAAACTACTATAATGACAGAAATCTATCAAAATTATTGAAACATTTAAACAAGCATATAAAAACAGTACTATTTTTCACATATTTTGAAAATGTCCTCTCAATTTCAGCATTAAAGTTATATTGTTTTCTAAGCAATAAACTCCAGTATATAAGTTGTTGCTTCTTTTCCTTACATATGTAAACATTTTGTTATATGTCTGTTCTCCTTGCTCTCTGGAATTAGAAAGAAAAGTAAATAGAAACTCTTCTTTCTTCATACTATGAAGAAAGAGGAAAACAGATTTCACTCTCATATTTCTAAACTCTATCAGGTATCTGTCTACATTCCTCTATAAATACAAGCTTAAGTACAAAGAGACAGAATTAGAAGTACCCTTGAGTTTAGTCTATTTTAGTTCCCTGGTCTTACAGATGAGGATATTAAGTCCTAACATTCACTTTACATGTGACATGCAGGTCCAGGCAAACCCAGGCCACTCCTCATCAATGTGGCATTTTTCCCCTCCACACTCCCTATAGAAACAGGTTTAACACATCAAACCATCATTTCTAAAATTCCTTAATAAGGGATTAATTTTTCCTCCTGGAATCCTTATTTTTCAGGTGTATGACATGTGGCATGCAGAAGGTTATGAAAACTTCAGGGTTCTATGTGAAGCATAAATGGTTACATAGAGTGCTTGTTATGGTTTAGATGTGAGATGTTCCCCCAAATCTCACACGTGAGACAATGCAAGAAGGTTTAGAAGAGAAATTATTGGGTTATGAGACCCTTAACCCAACCAGTGAATTAATCCCATGATGGGATTAACTGAGTGGTGACTGAAGGCGGGTAGGATGTGACTAGAGGAGATGGGTCATTGGGGTCTGCCTTTGAGGTATATGTTTTCTATCTGGTGAGTGGAGTCTCTCTATGCTTCCTATTTATCATGTGAGTCCTTTCCCTTTAACACTCTTCTGCCATGATGTTCTGTCTCACCTGAAGGCTCAGCCAATGAATGGCATCGGCTGTCTATGGACTGAGACCTCTAAAACCACAAGCCCCCAATGATTTTTTTCCTCCTTTAAAGTTGTTCTTGTCAGATCTTTTAGTCACAGTAGTGAAAAAACTAAAACATTGCTTATCCATTCAAGAAGCCGGTGACATCTATGGACTACATGCCCAGCAAACAAACATAGTTTTGGCTCCTGTGGTCTAAGAGGAATTGTATGGTACAGAAATGTTTAAGAGTAATGAAAATATGACAGCTATGATGGTGGTAATCGGATATTCAGTGCAGAGATTTCCGTAGGCACAAACAGGAAGAAAGATACCAGTTTTGCCTAATAAAAGGTCAAAGAAGGTATCACATAGACAATAAGCTTGAGCTTCTCAATTTTTGTTGATTCTGAAAACAGGCCACAAAGCAAGATTACAATAATATAGCTAGCTCAGTGAATCTCAGAAAAATCACTGTATTCAACTAGGCTTGATTCTCTTATTATGTGTTTTCCTAGAAATTGTTGGGGTCAGCCACCAGGACAGACATCAACAGAGAGGACCAAGGTCAGTTCAATCACTGGGGAAGACAGAATCTGGGTGTTCTAAGAGGAACTCCATTTAGTCAGGTAATCAGAAAGCAAGGTGAAAACACTGAAGTAAACTGACATCAGAGGAGTTTGTCACAAAGGCAGACACCAAAGTGTGGGTAAACACAGTGTCCAGAAATATAGAGGCAAGTGATAATTTGTACAATCAGGAAGCTAGCAGGGTCTTGGAACTAGGTAAGGGCTCTGGGGCAAAGCCGGGTCCAGTGCAACAAATGAAGTTCAAGTGTTTCTGTTAAGGAAGCACCACATCCAAAGGAAGAAAAAAGGAGGCTGACAAAGGGAGGCCAGCCTCCAATCCTGGAAAGCTAGAGCAACTTGTTGAGTTCATACTAGAGTGAAAGGGTCTGTGATAGCTGTCAGACTTGAGACACAGGATCAAAATCAGTGTGGCAACAGTGTCCTATAAATTAATACATGCTCTGGACCAGACTCTGTGCAGAGTGCTAGGCTCCAGACCAGAGTGCTAAACTGGGCATCTCTCCTACTCTAAACAAAACTCATCCTGCCATGGGCAAGTCTGAGCTTATATGAGCACACCCAGCTGTGTTTAGGCTAGACCCTAAGACTAAGCTGATCTCAGGTCAAAAACAGAGCAGCCTGAGGAAATGATTCTAGAAAAGGTCTCACCCTGCAAGATGGTTCATGAACATGTTTCTGATGAAAGAAGTGAAACTGTCCAAATTCAATTCACAAGATCATCTAAAATACAACCACAGAAGAATTCCAGTAACACTAACCACAATAACATCAGTGTGCATTGTGTTTGTGTGTGTGTGGATGCTACTATTGTGTGCAGATGTTACTATTATATTCTATACTTCCTTGTGTGGTAACTCTTATTTTTTCTAAAAATTTTAAATAATTTCATTGTGGAATAATTTATAAGTGTCAACTACACACATTTAAAGAGTAAAAGCATCACCAGAATCAAGACGGTAAACATGTCTATCATTCCCAAAAGTTTTCTCATGCCTCTTTGTAATCTGTCCTTCCAATTCTCCCATCCCAAGAACACACTAATTATAGGTTCATTTTTGTTTTCTAGAAATTTATATATCAAATCACATATTTATCATTTTAGTTTACATTTAAGTCTGGGGATACATATTTCATTCATTTTTGTAATTGGTGAAAGGTATAGATTGAGGTTCATTTTTTTAAAATACAGAGATATACAATTGTTGACAAATCACCTGCAAAAAGATAATTTTTCTCCATTAAGTTGTCTTTGCACTGTTGTCAAAAAACAGTTATTTGTAAATGTGTGGGTCTATTTCTGAACTCCATTATCTTTTTGATTGATCTGTTGTTTTATCTTTATGCCAAGTGACACTGGTTTGCTTACTGTACCTTTATAATAAGTCTTGAAATCAAGTAGTGATAGCTTTAACTTTTTCTCCTCTTTCAATATTGTTTTAGTGATTATAAGTTCTTTGAATCTCTGTGTAAGTTTTAGAATAAGCTTGTTAATTTCTAAAAAAGTTGGCTGAGACTTTGAGATTATGCTGAATCTATAGATCAATTTTTGGGATAAACTCATAACAATTTTGAGTCCTGACCCATGAACAATATATATATCCATCACTTAGGTCTTAAATTTCCCTCAGCAGTGTTTAGTAGTTTCTAGTATACAGCTCTTTCATATCTTTTGTCAAATTTATCCTTAAGTATTGTACTTTTTTTCTGTTACTATTATGAATTGTATTTAGAAATTTTCAATTTTTGATTATTCACTATATAATTGATTTTGGTATATTGATCTTGTTTCCTATAACATTGGTAAATTCACTTATTAGTCCTAGTAGTTTTTTTGTAGCATTTTTGAAATCTATAGATTTTTGTCAGATTTTCTAGAGAACTTTACTTCATCTATGAAGAAAGCACAGTTTTACTTCTTTTTTTTTTCTTACTTGAGGCCTCTTATTTTCTTCTTACCTGACTCTATAGTTAGAATCTCCAGTGTAATCTCAAATAAAACTGGTGAGAGAGCAGAGTGTGGTGGTGCACACCTGTAATCCCAGCAGCCTGAGGGGCTGAGGCAGGAGGATGGGAATTCAAAGCCAGCCTCAGCAACTCAGTGAGACCCTGTCTCTAAATAAAAATATTAAAAAAGGGCTGAGGGGGTGGGGAGAAAAAAGGAACTGTGGATTATGCAGAGGGGAGTGGGGGGGGAGGGGGAGTAGAAATGGGAAGGACGGTGGAATGAGATGGACATTATTACCCTCTATACATGTATGATTACACTACTGGTGTGACTCTGTACCATGTTCAGCCAGAGGAAGAAGAAGTTGTGCTCCATTTGTGTACAATGTATCAAAATGCATTCTACTGTCATGAATAACTAATTAGAACAAATTTTTAAAATAAAATTAAAAAAGAGAAAAACACAATAATCCACTTTAATTCCATTCACCTTTTAAATTTCTCTGTCATAGTGGTGGTGAATTTCTAAAACTGATGTATTATATGAAGCCTTTTATTATTTCAAAATAATAAATTTATTGGGGTATGATTTGTACACAATATAATCCACTCATTTATGTGAAAAGGGGGAGATGGGTGGCTTGGGATGTGGCTCAGTGGTTGAGCACCTTTGGATTCAATATCCAGTACCAAAAACAAAAACAAACAAACAAACAAACAAAAAAAAAAACAGTGAGAGAAAATATGCATGTCTTGTTCTTCACCTTAAGGAACAAACATTAGTCTTTCACCATGAAGAATGATGCCAGTTGAAAAGTTCCCTTTTATTCCCTGTTTGCAGAAACAGAAGTCAGATTTTGTCAAATGCTTTTTCTTTATTGATAAAATGATTATCTGTGTTTTTTTTTTTAGTTACTTAATATGGACTACTAATGTGGTGTTAATATTTATCAAATTATTAAGATAAGCCAATTTTATAGGTAGTTACTCTTACAGCCTTTAATGATTCAACTGGGACATAAACACACAACAGTTTTAATTGAGCCAAGTACAATTCCATTCACACTCACAAAGGTAAGTCATGTGTCACTCACAGGAAGCCTCGAAACCTGTTGAGGTCATTGTTTGGACTTTCACATTCTATCCTACTGGAGAACTTCTCAGGATCAACTTCAGAGTCCTAAAAATATTTTTTAGAAATCACAAAACAAGAAGAATTCAAGATGAAACCCTTAACAGGTAAGTATTTTATCACTTTCACCAATTCTTAAGACAAGGCTAAGGCTTTTTGTGCCACGAAATTTTTGTGATAAATTTCCTGGATGGCTGGGTGCAGTGGCACACAACTGTAATCCCAGCAACTTGGGAGGCTGAGGCAGGAGGATCATAAATTCAAAGCCAGCCTCAACAAAAATGAGGCACTAAGCAACTCAGTGAGACCCTTTCTCTAAATAAAATACAAAATAGGGCTGGGGATGTGGCTCAGTAGTTGAGTGCCTCTGAGTTCAATCCCCAGAACAACAACAACAACAACAAAAAAAAAACAAAAGCAAAAAAACAAAAAAAATTCCCAGCTGAAGGACAGTGTAGACATAATTATGGGATCCATAAGTAATGATCCTAGAGCACTAAAAAGCCTCTGCAGGTGATGGAATCACATATTGAAATCCATGCAGGACTCTACTATAAGTTATAAATACTCTTTTATCAACAAGGCACTGGAAAAACTTTTGCTGTGGTCTTTAGTTATATAGGTAGTTTCTGAGAATAAGTGTGGATATGGACACTTTGAGCATATATGCATTCAATCTCAGCCAAGTTTTATAAATTAAAAATTAAAAAATAAGCAGGACATCAACATCTCACAAAAATTTTCAATGGATCAAACAGATAATTTAAAAATGCTTTTTGAAACCAATGGATACACAAGCAAAATGCCTTCATAAAATACAGCAGCTATGAGGCTTGATTCACTAAGTACAAGCCACATGAACCTTATCTCACTTCTTTTATATGGATGTTTGGCTAACCAGAGGAATACTATAGATATTGATGTAGCTCAAAATATTAATATCTATATTGTAGCAAACATAGAAACATAATTATGATTATATGATTTAACTTGCTAATAATATCTTTCAAGTTATTTTGATATACTAGAATCTATATCAGGCACTTTAAATATTTGAACTAATTTCTTTTTTCTAACTGCAAGAGGAAGGCACTATAATTAAGCCTAATTATCAGATGAGGAAAGAAACATAATGAGGATCATGATTTACAAAAAGTACTCAAAAGAAGATGTTTAGATCAAAATTACAATTGAGATCACTGGATTCCAGAGCACTCATCCTTAATTGAACCCAAATTGTGCTGATTAATCAACTGATATTGACCTCAAAATAGCTATTTGGGAGTCTAATAAAATTCTGAGTTGTGCACAACTTTTACCAATGCCTAAGTTGCAGGACTGCTTACAAAAATGACAGTAACACTAGTCTCAGAGGCATATCAATAATAGATGATCTAGATGGAATTCATAGGTAGAAAGACAGGCCCAATGTGATAAGAAGAAGAAATCTACCAAAGATAAGAGTATCAGAAAAACTACAACCATTTTAAATGTATAGTTTTAAGATGAAGGAATCCCAATAACAGTAGTTTAGATTTAAAAAAAAAAAAAAAAAAACATAAAATTTTAAAAACCTTCATCTCAATTGCTTCCAGAAAAAGAGATGAGAAACTGACCTGTGGTGAGTGTTTTTACAATGCTATGAAGTATTGTTTCCATTTGAAGATAACAAACTGACGGATAAAGTGTTTAAGTGATTTGCTCAAAGTTAAATATTAGTGGTAGAGCTGAGATTCATTCAAATTCATGTTAATATTACTTATGTGTCAATTAGAAAATTTATATAAGTTCTATATAACTTCTTTAAGCTCTTGCTACCCTCAGCACATGCAGTCTAGAAGTTATGTGGTATGAGAAACTACAAAAATTTTGAAAGGCTTTGTTATGTAAGTAATTACAGATTTTAGGAACAATGATCAACAAAACATATGATATTAATCTAGGATTTCTTTATCTAAGATTAAGAAAAACAAATTAGCAGGTGCATATTTCTATTGCAAAGTAATTTTCCAAGTTGCAAATTAAGTCTTTCAGGTTCCTTTAATTCAGTAAAAAAAAAAAAAAAAAAAAAAACCCAAAACAAACAGAACTATGATTGCCATACTGAAGTGTTTGAACTCCAAAGTCATTTTGTCTTATTATCTACAAATATAGTAAATGTCCATTGATATCTGGAACTAGATTAAATGGTCGGGATTCTATTTTCTCTAGGTAAGAATGAATTTAAAAATCTCTTTATCATACTGTGGAAATGAGCTCAATTAATAAATTGCCAGCTGAGAACACATTATTTACCTGCTCTGCATATCCCCGAACCACCTGCCTCTGTTTTAAATTGCTTTCTCCATCAAGACCAGAAGTCTCAATGTGACATATTCCATCAGGATCAGTGGAAAAGAGTAATACCATATCAGCAGGAATTATCTCATTACAAGAGAGACGGATAAAGTCCCCAACAGCGACATCTTTCCAGCAATGGTCAACATACTTTTTCTCTTTCCTAAAATTGAAAAAAAAAAAAAAAAAGTTTAAGAATAATATTAAACCAAAAACATATAATTGCTTCTTAAAATTTCACTTTTTAGTTTAAGTTATGTTCAAAGTATCAGGATGAATTTTAGCATAATAAATGCTAAAAGGGGAGTTACAGAATTGGTAAAACCTAAATTCCCCAAATGCCTCACCTGAAAACTTTACTTGAGCCACTAAAACATAGTTTTCAGCTCTTTATTCATGTGAGATTTTGAAACTTTACACCCTTGGAGAGGAATTCTAGAATAAAATCACAGTTAACAGTAGATGCATTTATTCACATGCAGAGCAATTCCTGCACATTGCTCAGGTCAGGAACCTCACAGGGTACAAGGCAATATCATCTGCTTTTAGAGAGCTGCCCATCTGGCAGATAGGATGGATAATTAAATAAAACACAATATTTTTTTAAGAAAATAATTATGCCGCCATATTAACATCTCTAATTATCACTGAATAGATCCAAAGTCAGCCTTCCATATAAGTGGAAATGGATTGAACCAACACAGATCAAAACTGCTAGCAATGAAAAACTGTGCTGAACATGTACAGACTTTTTCTTGTCATTATTCTACAACCAATACAGCATAGCAACTATTTATACAGCATTTAGATTGTATTAGGTCTTATAAGTAATCTAGAGATGATTTAAAGTGTGCAGGATGATGTGCCTAGGTTATATGCAAATACAATACCATTTTAAATAAGGGATTTGAGCATCCCCTCCCTTCCTTCACAGACACTGAGGGATGGCTGAATAGCTTAAAGTGGTCCAGTCCTAATTCTACACAGCTGATTCTGAGAAAGGAGTATGGCAAATTTGACCCTTTTCCAAAGTATAGTTTTCTCATGCTGTACATTTTTTTTTTTCGATGAAAGACACATCGTTTGAGTTTTACTTGCCTTAAATACTCTGTTTATGTTAAAGCTTTGTCTAAACTTCTTATACCTTTCAGGCCAATGATATACTTTATGTTCCATAAAACATTTTCCTTAGTATAAAATGAGGACATCATATGGTAGAATGTCAAATCAGCTAGTGAAATATCATTTCACACAAAATGTCAGTAACAAAGATTTCAAGGTCTGTCTCATTCCCTCACTGTCTCTTAGATTTATATAAAGAGCTGGCATTTGACATAAAATTATACTTATTTTAATAGCAAAATTATTTGTTTTCTATTATGTGTTTGAGGCTAACTATTCATATTCAATGTTAAAAAAATCCTGGGAGATGGTTATATTCTAAATTATATAACATATATTAAAAATTATTGATTTGTCAGGTTAAATGGAAATGCCATCTTAGAGAAACATTTTCATAGCTTCTGCTCTAAAAATTTTACTAGATATTTAAAGAAATATCAACTCAAAGGGCTAAATAAACATGAAGAAGTATGTTTTCAGGACATAGCCTCCCTAAATACCTAATGTACCAGGTTGACCCAAATAAAGGAAATCCTTGACTTTTCTAGTTTGCTAGTTCACAGAGAAAAGCAAATAAATGACTTAACTCATCTTTATCAAACTTTACCCAAAAGTTTGTACATACTAGTTCATTCTTCCATGGAAAAAAAAAGAATAGAATATCAAAAGATAGGCAGTGATCATATTTGAAGGTTCAGTCCTATATGTCATACCTGTGTGTAATAGACATTCTGTTCCATAGAAAAATGAGGAGTCACAAATGGTTAACAAGAAAGGTTTGATCCTACTTCTGTTTGCTCACTCCTGCAATGGAGTACAGCATGTTTTACTGGGTGGCAGCTGAGTTAGCAGTAGAAAGGGCCAAGAGACCAATGGAAAGTTATGAAAATAATTCAAGAGAGGGATGAAGATGATCAGAATTAAGGCAGAAGCAACAGAAATGAATAAGAGACAAAATCAAAACATATTTAGGTACCAGAGACAGACAAGTTTTCTTAGCTCATGAAAAGGAGTTATCAAGAATGACACTATAGTTTCTAACTTGCCTTCCAACATGTTTCAGATTTTGGAAGAAACTGTTTGCATCACAGAGGAAATAAATTCATTCTGAGAGGTTTTTACTTGAAGTGGGATATGCAGCTAAAGATGTCTATCAGTTTGAACATCCTGATTCAATGCTCATTAATATAGATTCAGAATTGGAAGTATACAGAGGACAACTGGTGCCAGGTAAGGTTTTTGGTTAACCACAAGTCAGTGCCTAAGAAAGCTTGCAGTGAGATAAGAAAGTCTCTAAAAGAATGTGGTGAAAAGGGGGAGCTGCCACTTCCCTTATCTCCAGTCCGTGGGAGATTATCTGAAGAGAATAATCTAGTTTGTAAAGTAAAGGAATGTACTCATAAACATCTAAGAAAGCCACCAGTGTAGTGGACATGCAACTCATCTCATGTATTTCCCCAGCCCTCCATTGCATCCTGGCCTGCCACTGCAGAGCAACAAGTGAATAATAAAATGCCCAAAACCTCTCCATTGTGTCCACCAAGTTCTCTCGTTGGGATTAGTAAACAGTATGCATGGGGTCTTTGCAGCTCTGGGGTTGAACACAAGGATATAAGGTTCTTCAGGGAAAGAGACTTCAAGGTGAAAGAGAAGTGGAAAAAGATCCAAGAGAAAGTAATGCTAGAGAAACCAAGGGAGAAGAAAATTTCAGAGAGTAATCATAGTCAAGGACCACAGAGGTATCTTGTAGTGTAAGAACCAAAGTGCCTCCGAATCTGGTTACAAGGTCTGCTGAGGTTGGAAAACTTTGATAACATGTAATTATTGATAGGGAGCAGTGAAGGAGAAAGTGTGGCCTCCAGCAGACCAAGGAACAATCTGAAGTTGGAGAGTAGAACATTCCTAGAATTTAGCTGTAGAAGAATAAAGGGTGAAAACTGTCTCTGCAAGGGAAGTGAGTCAAACACAAGTTTGAATATAGGGAAGAAGCTGATAGAGAAGTCAAGGTATAAAATTGAAGACAGCTGGAGGAAGTTGGTTGAGATTATAGAGAAACAATAAGGAATGGCATTAACAATAGAGATGGACGGGTTACTATTACAAGAAAGTGAGTTCCCTCTTAATCTAAGGTTAGGAAAAAGTAGGTCAAACTTTGGGTGTTATAATATGAAGGAATTTGAGCCAAGCATGGTGGCCCATGCCTGTAATCCTAGAAACTCAGCAGGCTGAGGCAGGAGGATTGAAAGTTCAAGGCCAGTCTCAGCAATTTATCAAGGCCCTAAGTAATTTAACGAGACCCTACCTCAAAATAAAACATAAAAAGGACTGGGGATTTGGCTCAGTGGTAAAGTGACCCTGGGTTCAAACCCAAGTACCAAAAAAAAAAGGAATTTGAGATACATTTTGAGATACATAGTTCATGATCAATAGCTTCTACTTTTTTATATGAAAAAAGCTAAATGGAAATTGGCTGAGAATTTATGAATGTAGGGAAGGAAAACAGACTTGAACATTAAGGTTAGAAATATTATTTTTCTTTAAATATAAAAGTAGAATTGTTCTAAGCACTAATTTTATTTATTCTATACTATAACAAAATTCAAATGAAGTCAATTTTACAATTGAATTCATGTCATTTTTGCCCATTTGAAATTCATATTGGGATTTTTAAAAATATCTGATTTTCCTAATAGCTAGAACAATAAACATGTACTGATATTAGTACATCAGTTATATGAGGTGCTAAGAATATGAAAATGATGAAGATATGGTCCCCACTGTAAAGAATTTATAGTAAAAAATTGAAAACACGGCGGATCCAAGATGGCGGATTAGAGGAAGACGCACTTCAGGACAGCTCCGTGGAAAGAATCCAACAAAGCAGATAAATTGCCTTTCATCATATATATATAGGCTGAAAATACCGATCTCCTGGATGGTTTGATTACCACTACCAGAGAGAGAAAGAGACAAGCTGTCTGCAGCGGCTGGAGCCGCGAGGCTCCTCCAAAACCGCCTGGGTGGTGCACAGGCCTTCCGAAACAAAGTCAGTGTGGGGAGACCGCGCTACTGCTGCAACCCCAGCCAAACTCACGGCACACCAGCGTGAAACCGGCGATAAAAACCAGCGATAACAGCCGGCAGGATTGGTGCTGGGGAACCACGGGAGACCGCGGGCCCACAGCACCAGTTCAAATCCACACTCCACCTGACGCGACCCTCACTAGTGGGGCCCGGGACAGAGCGGCGCAGAGATCTGAGATCAGCAAACAGGGGCAGAGTCGAGCGGGCCACAGTCCGAAGCAGAGCTGTCTGCACCACAGTCACAGGTGTGGCTTCCCAGTGCTACTTCGGCAGGGAGACATCCACCCAACAGCTTTGAAATCGATCGGCGAGGATACGGGAGTCTGCGGAGCTGCTGTTGACTGGAAGGAGAGCACCGCCATCTTTGAAAGCTCCAGACAAAGGGGAGGAAACGGAGAGCGACGGCTGCAGCCATCCAGGGACTCTCCAGCTCTCTGAAGACAACGCACAATTGGGTGAGACTCAGGTGGTCAGCAGGGGAAGGCGTTTCTGAGACTAGCGCAGCAGCAACAAGAGGCTGCAACTGTGGGTGGGCATGGGGAGGGGGTGCCTCTGGAAGGTCTCCTTCCCGGTGCCATTCATCTGCTGACACACACAAACCCCCTGGGCCACTCCTTCACTGAACCGTGCAGCCACTGGCCTAAGATGCAGCCTTGATTTCACTAACAGGATCACAGACTGTCTGGACATGATCCAATAGCAATTGGTTTGAACTGGAAAGGAAAAAAAAGAGGGGGGGCTTCCCAGGGCCCATTTTGTCTGAGACTTGGGGTTCGACTTTTTTTTTTTTTTTTTTCCTTTTCTTTTTGATGGGTTGCTTGTCTTGTTGGATTGCAGGGAGGTTTTTTTTTTTGTTGTTTGTCTGTTTGTTTGTTTATTTTTCTTTTTCTTTTTTTGGCTTTGTTTTGTTCTGCTTTTTTTTTTTTCCTTCCGCATTGATTGTTAGTGTGTTTGTTTGCTTCCGCTCCTTTTTTCTTTCCTTCTTTTCTTCCTTCTCACTCTTGTATCTTTTCTTCCTCCTTCATCTTTCATGTTTACATCCTGCCAGTGCATACTAAACAGAGGCAAGAACAAGTTATACGCAGAACTTGGGATTTCTAGAACCGGCGCAATTGAACTGGGTAGCAAAGTGGTGTTATATATAGTTTACTCTCTATTTCCTTGATTCTCTCTCTCCTCTCTCTTACACCAAATCCTACTCTTTTATCATTTTTTTTCTTTTCCAACTTACTTTACTTTATATATAAATTGATCTTTTCACCTAATTGTCAACCCCATTCTCTTTCTTCCATCGTCTACTGATACTAAACCACTTCCACTAAACCACTTCAATAGATATCTCCTTTCATACTTTCCAAGAAAGAACAATTCAAGACACTTCCTCCTTCCTAAACATAACACCTCTGTATCCAATACTTGAAGCTATAAAACCCTATCAGAAGCGTACAGAGTAAATTGGAAATAATATCTGGGTTAACAAAATCTGTACATTGTGATCAAACTTGGATTTTCTGAATAGAAAGTGTTAGGTTTTAAAAGTGTAAAGGAATTATAAGGTGATTTGATAGCATTGTACTACAGGAACAACATAAGGCTTTAAGGTAAAATCGAAATAGTCAAGGTCCCACAGTGCAGGAAGAATAGACACACAAGCAACATGAAAAAACAAGGAAAGAAAATGACACAAACAAATCAAGATACCTCATCGGTAGATGTCATGGCAAGCACAGTTGGTCAAATGCCAGAGATGGAATTTAGAAATTACATATGCCAAATGTTTATGGAACTTAAGAATGAACTCAAAAATGAGATGAGGGAGCAGGTACAGGAGGCAAAAGATCATTTTGACAAAGAACTCCAAAAACAAATACAGGAAGTAAAAGATTACTTCAATAGGGAAATAGAGGCTCTAAAGAGAAACCAAATAGAAATTCCAGAAATGAAAGAAGCAATAAACCAAAATAAAAGTTCAATTGAAAGCATCTCCAACAGAGTAGACCACTTGGAGGAAAGAACCTCAGACAATGAAGACAAAATATATGTCCTAGAGAAGAATTTAGAACATACAGCAAAACTTGTTAGAAATCAAGAACATAACATCCAAGAATTATGGGACAGCATAAAAAGACCAAACTTAAGAGTGATCGGCGTAGAGGAAGGGGCAGAGTTTCAAGCCAAAGGAATGAGTAATCTATTTAACGAAATAATTACAGAAAATTTTCCAAGCTTGAGGAATGAAATGGAAAACCAAGTTCAAGAGGCATACCGAACACCAAACAAACAAAATCTCAACAGATCCACATCTAGACACATTATAATGAAAATGCCTAATACACTGAGCAAGGAGAGAATACTAAAAGCCACAAGAGAAAGGAAGCAAATTACATATAGGGGGAAACCAATCAGACTATGTTCAGATTTTTCAACCCAGACCTTAAAAGCAAGAAGATCCTGGAATAGCATATTTCAAGCTCTGAAAGAAAAGGGATGTCAACCAAGAATCTTATATCCAGCAAAATTAAGCTTTAGATTCAAAGATGAAATAAAAACCTTCCACGACAAGCAAAAGTTAAAAGATTTCACAACTCGAAAGCCAGCACTTCAGAGCATCCTGGGCAACATTTTTCATGAAGAAGAAGAGAAAGATGATAACGAAAATCACCAAAGGGAGATATTAAACTAAAGGAAATACCAACCAGAAGAGAAACCAAATCAAGCTAAAGACCATAATTCAAATAAAAATGGATGGGAATAAAAATCACATCTCAATAATAACCCTGAATGTTAATGGCCTAAACTCACCAATCAAAAGACACAGACTATCAGAATGGATTAAAAGAAATGACCCAACAATTTGCTGTCTCCAAGAAACACACCTCATAGAAAAAGACATCAACAGACTGAAAGTGAAAGGCTGGGAAAAGTCTTATCACTCACATGGCCGGCGGAAGCAAGCAGGGGTTTCCATTCTCATATCAAATAAGGTAGACTTCAAACCAAAACTAATCAAGAGGGACAAAGATGGACATTTCTTATTACTTAAGGGAACCATCCATCAACAGGATATAACAATCATAAATCTGTATGCCCCAAATAATGGAGCACCTACATTCATCAAACAAACGCTTCTTAAGTTCAAGAGTAAAATAGACCACAACACAGTTATTCTAGGGGACTTCAACACACCTCTCTCACCAATGGATAGATCATCCAAACAAAAGCTAAACAAAGAAACTTTAAGCCTCCTCAAAACAATTAACAATTTAGACCTAACGGACATATATAGAATATTTCATCCCTCAGTAAACGAATACACATTTTTCTCAGCAGCATATGGCTCCTTCTCCAAAATAGACCATATTTTATGTCACAAGGCAACTCTCAGCAAATATAAAAAAATAGAGATACTATCCTGCATGCTATCGGACCATAAAGGGATGAAATTGGAAATCAACAACAAAACAAGGAATAAGAAAAAAACTACTCCATTAACTGGAAGCTAAACAACATGCTACTGAATGAACAAGGGGTTGAAGAAGACATCAAAGAGGAGATCAAAAAATTCCTAGAGGTAAATGAGAACACAGATACATCATATAGAAATCTCTGGGACACTATGAAGGCAGTAGTAAGAGGAAAATTCATTGCACTGAGTTCATTCCTTAAGAGGAAAAAAACCCAACAAATAAATGACTTAACATCACACCTCAAAGCATTAGAAAAAGAAGAACAGACCAACACCAAGAGCAGTAGAAGACAGGAAATAATTAAAATCAGAGCAGAAATTAATGAAATTGAGACTAAGGAAACCATTCAAAGAATTGACAAAACTAAAAGTTGGTTCTTTGAAAAAATAAACAAAATTGACAGACCCTTAGCGATGCTAACGAAAAGAAGAAGAGAAAAAACTCAAATTACTAACATTCGTGATGAAAAAGGGAATATCACAACAAAACACCTCAGATATACAGAATATAATTAGAAATTACTTTGAAAACTTGTACTCTAATAAAATAGAAAATACTGAATGCATTGACAGATTTCTAGAGTCATATGATTTGCCTAAACTGGATGTGGAGGCTATACACAATTTAAACAGATCAATTACAAGCGAAGAAATAGAAGATGTCATCAAAAAGCTACCAACAAGGAAAAGTCCAGGACCTGATGGGTTTACAGCCAAGTTCTATAAGACTTTCAAAGAAGAACTAATACCAATGCTCTTCAAACTATTTCAAGAAATAGAAAAAGAGGGAGCTCTTCCAGACTCTTTCTATGAGGCCAATATTACATTAATTCCAAAGCCAGGCAAAGACACATCCAAAAAAGAAAACTTCAGACCCATATATTTAATGAACATAGATGCAAAAATCCTCAACAAAATCCTGGCAAATCGGATACAAAAACATATCAAAAAGATAATGCACCACGATCAAGTGGGGTTTATCCCAGGGATGCAAGGCTGGTTCAACATTCGGAAATCAATAAACATAATACATCACATCAATAGACTTAAAGACAAAAATCATATGATCATCTCAATTGACGCAGAAAAAGCATTTGACAAAATACAACACCCCTTTATCTTCAAAACACTGGAAAAACTAGGAATATCAGGAACATATCTTAACATTATAAAAGCTATTTATGCAAGGCCCCGAGCTAACATTATCTTAAATGGAGAAAAATTGAAAGCATTCCCTCTAAAAACTGGAACAAGACAGGGATGCCCTCTTTCACCACTGCTATTTAACATAGTACTGGAAACTCTGGCCAGAGCAATTAGACAGACGAAAGAAATTAAAGGGATCAAGATAGGAAAAGAAGAGCTCAAATTAGCACTATTTGCTGATGACATGATAATCTACCTAGAAGACCCAAAAAACTCTACCAGAAAACTTTTACAACTAATAAACGAATTTGGCAAAGTTGCAGGATACAAAATCAATACACATAAGTCAAAGGCATTTGTGTACATCAGCGACAAAGACTCTGAAAGGGAAATGTTGAAAAATACCCCATTTGCAATAGCATCAAAAAAAAATAAAATACCTGGGAATCAACCTAACGAAAGAGGTGAAAGACCTCTGTAACGAAAATTATAGAACACTAAAGAAAGAAATTATAGATGAACTCAGAAGATGGAAAGACCTACCTTGCTCTTGGATAGGTAGAATTAATATTGTCAAAATGTCCATACTACCAAAAGCATTATACAGATTTAATGCAATTCCAATCAAAATCCCAATGTCATTCTTCAAAGAAATTGAAATAGCAGTCATGAAATTCATCTGGAAAAATAAGAGACCCAGAATAGCCAAAGCAATCCTGAGCAAGAAAAGTGAAGCAGGGGGCATCACCATACCAGACTTTAAATTATACTATAGAGCAATAGTAACAAAAACAGCATGGTATTGGCACCAAAATAGACTGGTGGACCAATGGTACAGAATTGAGGATACAGAGACTAATACATATAATTACAGCTATCTTATATTAGACAAAGGTGCCAAAAATGTACAATGGAGAAAGGATAGCCTCTTCAACAAATGGTGCTGGGAAAACTGGAAATCCATATGCAACAAAATGAAATTAAACCTTTATCTCTCACCATGCACAAAACTCAATTCAAAGTGGATCAAGGACCTAGGAATTAGACCAGAGACAATACACCTAATAGAAGAAAAAGTAAGGTCCAATTTCCAACATGTTGGATTAGGCCCCAAGTTCCTTAATAAGAATCCTGTAGCGCAAGAATTACTACCAAGAATTAATGAATGGGATAGATTTAAACTAAAAAGCTTCTTTTCAGCAAAAGAAACAATCAGTGAGGTGAATAGAGAGCCAACTAATTGGGAACAAATATTTAATACATGCACATCAGATAGAGCACTAATCTCTAGAATATATAAAGAACTCAAAAAACTTTACACTAAAAAAAACAAATAACCCAATCAGTAAATGGGCTAAGGAATTGAGAAGACACCTCTCAGAAGAAGATACATGATTAACCAACAAATACATGAAAAAATGTTCAACATCGCTGTCAATTAGAGAAATGCAAATCAAAACTACTCTAAGATTTCACTTCACTCCAGTCAGAATGGCAGCCATCAAGAACACAAGCAACAATAAATGTTGGAGAGGATGTGGGGAAAAAGGCACACTCATACATTGCTGGTGGGACTGCAAAATGGTGCAACCGTTATGGAAAGCAGTATGGAGATTTCTTGGAAAACTGGGAATGGAACCATCCTATGACCCAGCCATCCCACTCCTGGGTCTATTCCCAAAGGACCTAAAAACAGCATATTATAGTGACACAGCTATCTCAATGTTTGTAGCTGCACAATTCACAATAGCTAGGTTGTGGAACCAACCTAGATGTCCCTCAGTAAATGAGTGGATTAAGAAAATGTGGTATATATGCACAATGGAATTTTACTCAGCAATAAAAGAAAACAAATTAATGGCATTTGCAGGTAAATGGATGAAGTTGGAAGACATAATGCTAAGTGAAGTTAGTCAGTCTCAAAAATCCAAGTACCAAATGTTCTCTCTTATATAAGGAGGATATTTCAAAGTATTGTTGGATGGGGGTACATAGGAGGATTAGAGGAACACTAGAATGGTCAAGGGAAGGGAGGGGAAGGGAGGGAGCAAGAGGGGAGGGAGGGGGAGAGAAAAAAAAAAGGTGGTTGAATGAGACGGATATCATTTTCCTTAATGCATGATTGAAGACCTGAATTGTACAAATATACTTTGTATACAAACAGTTGTATGTAAAAAGATACTAAATATATGCACTATGAGTTGTACATATTAAAAATTATAAAAAATAAAATTTAAAAAAAAATTGAAAACACAAGCAATAATTTCAATAGGAGAGGTAAACTCAGCTACTATGGAAGCAGATGGGGGAGGTGTTTAGTCCTGGAGGAGTGGTCCTGCACCTTTTTGAAGGATAATCAGGTAAAGAGAGGAGGGACAGCACTTCAGTCAGGGTGCCCATGCCCTGGGTGGAGGAACAAAGACAGGAGGCATGAGAGAGTATAGAGTGTGGAAGCAACTATACAATAAGTAATCATGTTTCTGGCACGTTTGCCTAACTTTGAACATTTACAAATGTTGGTCCATGCAAAATAAGGCTGTTTCTTTCCTGGATATAGAATTTAAACTAGGAAGAGGATTGATTGTCTTCTCTTAGGGCCTAAATATGCAACTAGAGCTTCTTACATCTGCTTAGTTGTTTGTGCTGGTGGGTAACTCTCACTGGTCAGAATATGGCACTCACAATTCCTTCTTCAGGAAAGCTTCCAGGCCCATTTTCTCTTTAAGAGTTCAATATGAAACAACTCTGTACATCAGCATTGGAAAAAGCTGAGAAGACTTTGCAATTGACATTTAACAGTGACTCCACTAGGGTGGGAAATTAGTAAGGGGGAGAGAGGGAGGGAGATAAAGACAGGAAAATGTGGGCTTCTACTTCTTATATTCTAAAACAAAGAGAGAAGGGATGGGATTATGAACAAAATGTTCATTTTAATTTTTAAGGTATTTTTCTAGTAAACACTAAAAATAATTTATAATAAGCAAATAGTAAGTTATCTTTGGACACAACAGCAGCTAGGTTTTATGAGATGCTTTTATACCTTCACTCATTTAATTGTTATCAATGGTCTGTGGTAGCGATTATGAGTTTACTATGGTTCCCCCTTTTTACAAAATATTAACCCTGATGTATTAAGTGACTTGCTCAGGGTTAGATAGCTTCCTAAGTGGCCCTGGTATTTGAAACAAGGCAGGTGGCTCCAGAGTCCACTCTGTCGAGTACTAAAGTTTATTGCCAGCTCCCCATCACTTCTGATGAACACCAAATAGAATGTGGTTTAAATTACACTATAAAATGAATTTGAAGAACCACTACTTTGGAAAATGCCACATATAAAGTTAATTAACATAGAAGGCCACTAGTATTTTGATTTATTTCAAAAATCATGGAATTCCATGTATTTATGAGTTAATCCTAAAATGCCTACAGTAGGTACTATCAACAACATGATTTTTTCATGTTTTAAGACTGGATTTATTATTGTTAATTTAAATTTTACATGCTGGTTTACATATTTTTTTTTCAAAATCTTTCCACATTTTTATTGGTACATTATAGTTATACATAATGGTGGGATTTGTTGTTATATAGTCATACACACACACACAATCTAACAATATAGTTTAGCCAATATTATTCTGCATTGTTTCCCCTTTCCTTCTCCTTCTCCCTCCCCGGTCCCTTTCCTGTATTCTACTGATTTACCTTCAGTTTTCATGAGATTCACCACCACTACTTTATTTTTCCTTTTTTCCACTTTTGCTTATGAAACAAAAATATATGACCCTTGACCTTCTGAGCTTGGCTTATTTCACTTAACATAATGTTCTTAAATTCCATCCATTTTCTTGTAAGTAACATAGTTTCATTTTTTTTAATGGCTGAGTAAAACTTTCTTGTGTATATAAACCACATTTTCTTTATCTATAGATCTATTGATGGACTCCTAGGCTGGTTCCATAGTTTGGCTATTGTGAATTATGCTGCTATAAACATGGTATACATGTATTACTGTAGTATGATGACTTTAATTCTTTTGGATAAATATAGAGGAGTAGTATCACTGGGTTATATGGTGGTTCCATGCCTAATTTTTTTGAGGAAGTTCCATACTGATTTCCATAGTGACTGTACTAATTTACAGTCCCACAAACAATGTAAACGTGTTCCTTTTTCTCCACATCCTCTGCAGTATTTATTAATACATTTATTTATTTAGCTACTAGGAGTTGAACCTAGGAACACTTTACCACTGAACTACATCACCAGTCCTTTTAACTTTTATTTTTGAGACAGGATCTCACCAAGTTGCTTAAAGCTTTGATAAATTACTGAGGCTGATCTCAGATTTGCAAGCTTCCTGAGTCACTGGGATTACAGGTATGCAGCACCGCACCTGGCTTTATTGTTTGTATTCTTGATGACTGTCATTCTGAATAGCATGAGATAAAATCTCAGTGTAGTTTTGATTTGCATTTCCTTAATCACTAATGATGAACAATATGGTAATTTTTAAAGGTCAGAAAATAATGTCTGTACCTTGAGGGCAGGCCTTATATGTATTTTTTGTTTGCTTGTTTAAATCTTACTATTATTTGGATTAAATGTTTCCCAAAGGCCTGTGTGTGGAAGAATTAGTCCTCAGCCCATGGCACTATTGGGAAGTGGTGGAACCTTTGAGAGATGGGGTCTAGTGGGAGGAAGATATGTCATCTAGAGTGCACCTTGAAGGGACTTCTTGTACCCTAGACCCTGTCTCTCTCTTTTTCTCTTTGCTTCCTGGCTGCCAGAAAGTGAGCAGTATCTTCTGCCATTTGCTCCTGCCATGATGTGCTACCTCACTACAGGCCCAAAAGCAACAGGGCTGACCAACCATGGACTGAACCTTTCAAAATTACGAGGCTACATAAATACTTTTTAAAAAAATTTTTTTTGATTAGCTCAGACATTGCAAACCTGACTAGCACAAATTAAATTTCTTATTACCAGTCACGTAGAAGACACTCAAATTTGTTGAATGAGTAATAATTTTATTTTCAAGACACTTCTATTATCTTGAAACAGACCTAAACCCTTATAAAGATTCCCAATTTAAAGGCAGTCTTCGGAAAATCAGGTTTCCCTTAAAAAATTGGAGTGTAATAAAGTTGAAATGTTTAATTTCTGTCCTAGTGTTGGTTTTTTCAAATGATCCTTACCCATATAAATTAGCATTTGTGAAAGACCACATATTACAAATAAGAACCAAATTATATGCCTAGAAATATTAATATGCTGCTTCTAAGAGCTTGCTAAATTTAATAGCTCTATACTTTCACCCTCAATTTTCTGAGAAATAATTTACTCTCCTAAATGAATTCTTTGCATTTCATAGGAATTTAAGTGAGCATATTTAAGTCAATAATGCAGGGTTTTATAGCCTACCTTTATTTCTTTATAGCCTTATAATAATTATTCAAAGAACAATTTGGGGAGAAAACATAAGAACTCTCTATTCTTCTATATCACTGAACAAAAGTAAATTACATAGAATGTAGATGAAAAGAAAAAATTACCCAAGTGTCTTATGAAATGCAATCATGAAGAAATATCTTAGAATGGATCTTAAATATTGACTAGAATATTGCATTTCATTATTCAGTTTATATGCAAATACTCTACAATAAATCTAGACTATGTCTAAAACGACAAAAAATAAAAGTTTTGCCATGGTCTCCCACTAGGCAATATAAATGTCTACAAAATAGTACGATGTTATTAGAAGTTCTTAAGTGTGTCTTAATGACTTGATGGTATGGCATGCAAAGCTCTAGTTGTGAATGATTTGCTATGATATTCCTGATGGCTAACCTTTTCTTGCCCTTAGAAAGTACCAGGTACTATGCTTACTGTTTTATCATTACATTCAAAATCAAAGAGGTGGGTATTTGGCTAGCTTATGTAATTTCACCAAAGCTGCACAGTTACTAAGTGGGACAACCAACATTAGAACTTTTTAGAACCTGGAAAGGTAAATAAACACACATTATCAACTCTAAACTCATTTTAAAAATCAGCAATTATTTACATATAAGAATATATACAGAAAAAAAATAGGTAATAAGTATTCTTTTCATTTGCTAAATTTAGTTTTAGCTGGGTAAACTTACAATTTGTCAAAATGTGGACCTTGTTCCTTATAAAATAATTTCATCTATTTATCCCTGGCATTTTATAAGTAATCAAATATTAATGAATGATTCATAGAACTATTATAGTAAAATGCTCTATGATTTTAAAGTGCAAACCACAAACTTACATTATATTACTATTTCATTGTTTAACAGAATACATCAGTTTTTCTCTCTCTCTTTTTTTTTTCTTTTTTTTGGGGGGGAGTGGGGACCAGAGATTGAACTCAGGGCGCTCAACCACTGAGCCACATCCCTAGTCCTATTTTTTGTATTTTATTTAGAGATAGTTTCTCACTGAGTTGCTTAGCACCTCAACGTTGCTGAGGCTGGCTCTGAACTCACGATTCTCCTGTCTCAGCCTCCTGAGCTGCTGGGAATACAGGTGTGTGCTAATGTGCCCAGCCTGGTTCTCTTAATTAGACACAGTATAAGAAAAAAGTAGAACTAAATTTTCATTATTCACATAATCTCATATCATCTTATAAAGAAATGTCCCTTTTCTTGTTTTCTTGATAGATCTTTAAAACAAATGTTGTGAAAACCACTGAAGAAGTCTAATAATAAACAATATTCAGAATCCTGCAGGTTTCAGCTTAAATATCACTTCATCAAGCAAGCCTTTCCTAACCTTTTCCTCTCTGGCTCATATAAGGTTGAAGACAGTTACACTTATCTATATCGTTCCCTAAATACTGACTTACATCTAAAAATAAAAGCCCAGGAGCTGCACATAAAATACCTCATGGTTCCAAACTCACCTCAGCTGAGTTTATTCTTGGTTACATAGAGTTTCTATTTATTTTAGAAATATTGAAATTGCAAGCTTCCAACAGTATCCATGCTCCTGAATGGACCTCCTCCTGTGGATGCTGGTGCTACTGCACAATGGGTTGCCTCAACTCTGTGCATAAAAAGAACGCTTTTCTCCACTTTCTACAATCGCTTTCCTCCATAGGTAGCTCCTGTCTTCTCTTCACATCCCAACCTATTTTTCATACCCATTCAAGTTCATTCTTGTTTTTCATACTTCATCTTATTTCTGATCCTAAATTGTGACATCTAATGTTAAAAAACTATGTGCTTGCTTTCCTTCTTGTGGATTGAAGTCTCTTTCAATTCTACTGTGCATGAGTTCTAGAAGTCTTGGATCTACAAAGGCTTGTTTTCCTTCCAACATCTGACTTAAAGTTCACTGTTTTTAAGAAATATTTGTAGAAAACAATAACAACAACAACAACACAGAAAAGGTCCTTCCTGGTCATGCCTAGGAGGAAGAACACCAACACATTTCTAAATGATATAAAGATGTGTGTATATTCTTCAGTGAAGCTCCAGTTACACTTACCTACTGTAAACTTTAGTGACTAAATTGTTGATCTGTTTGTCGATTTTGTATTTTCGGTAATCTTCCAAGCCATCCTTAATTGCGATAATTGTAAGGACCACCACCAGAGGCAGCATGGTAATTTCCTTTTGGAAGGCTTCTACCAAAGGCACCCAGTTCAGGACGACTAAGAACAGGAAGTACAAATTGGCAGCCCTGCAACCCAAATATGCAGAGGAAGGTGTCAAGGAAGTACTATTTTCTCTATTTTAAAATTTAAAAAAAATTAGAAGAAATTCAGAGTCAGCATGTTTTTTTTAACTTTTTAGCCTTTTGTATGATCAAATAGATTCAAACAAGGGCCAAAATAAGTGGGAAAGCCTGAGGGTTTTTGTTTGTTTTTAGTCTTCCCTTTGAGGGTAACCCTTCTATTTCTATTTTTTCTTTTTTTAAAATATTTATTTATTTGCTTTAGTTGTACACAATGCAATGCATTTATGTTTACGTGGTGTTGAGGATCGAACCCGGGCCGCACACGTGCTAGGCGAGCGCTCTACTGCTGAGCCACAACCCCAGCCCCCAACCCTTCTATTTCTTTGTATCCTATTCAAAACCTAATTATTCAGAAACTTCTTCTCTTTCTCTGTTTTATATTTAAACATTCCCCTACTAACTCCTTATCTTAGGGCTTAATTTTAAGCTTAAAAGAAAACCAAAATCTCAATCTTGCACAGCCCCTTGAATTTTTATCACGTATTTTCCCAATATTTTCCCATTGACCATGAAATGACTCAAAAGAATACTCTACCCATATTTTTCCTTTGTCACTTTGTTAACTCATTTAACTCTGAAAACTTCTTCCTTAATTTTTTAAATTTCTGTGACTTTGATTATTTCTAACTGGACCATATCCAGATCTACAGGGAACTTTTCAAATTTCTGATTTGTTTTCTACTAAATGCACTAGATTACAAACTCCATAGAAATCATAAACAACCATAGCACTTAAATCCAGTAATTCAACAAATTCACATCTGCACTTTAAACACAACCACTGTTCAATAAGTGTATATGGAGTATATATAGAATGAAATATGGGAATAAATGTATGCAGAATGAATACTAAATGTTAAGAACCTCTATACTCACAGTAGCATTTCAAACACGTTTACAGAAACAATATAATTT
Source organism: Tamias sibiricus (assembly GCA_025594165.1). Lineage (NCBI taxonomy): Eukaryota > Metazoa > Chordata > Mammalia > Rodentia > Sciuridae > Tamias > Tamias sibiricus. Next base: position 40,829,342 of record CM046665.1, on the reverse strand, counting down.
TCCAGCCAAGCTTCTTTTTACTCCTGTCTTTTTTTGTTGTTGTTGTTAATCTTTCTGGTCATCATAGCTCAATATGTTCCCATCAACTTTTTCCTCCTTTCATTGAATTCCTCACATCTAATCCACCGTAACTGTACTAGGTTAGTTTTCTTTTCATTCCCACATTGTTCTAAGTTCAGGTTGCCATGACAACTAACCAGGCTATATATAACAGCTTCCTACATGAACTCTCTGACTTCAGTTTGTCTCTAAGTCCCTCCATCTATGCATCACACTGAAATACAGACATGAGAATGTTACTCTGTTCAGAAACGTGCTTGCAGTTTTTGGTCTCACCTCTTTATCCTGACATCAAGGCCCTTCTGGTGGATTATACTTATATTTCCAACATTATTTCTTATGCTCCAAAGAATAGACCCTATGTGTTATCAGAGAGGACCATCTTCCAGGCTGGAATGTCTTACCCACCCTCAGAAGTAGGTCAAACACCACTTTGCCCTCCATTGCTCCAGCTGGTATTATGATTCTCTGTGAGGTTTTCATTCTACATGATGGCACTTGATAACACTCATCACATTCCCCATATCTTTTCTTCATTTGTATATAATTCTTATGTCCCTGATTAATCTGCAGACTCCACAAGGAAAGGAGCAATGCTTTTACCCATATTTCCTTCAGTGCCTAAACTCTGAAGATCTTCCCTAAATGCACATTAAACTGAATATGTCATTGCTTCAGATAGGAACATCGTACATCAGCATTTGCTTGAGAACTCTATTTCCCCATGGTATAAAGTAAGAAAAATGTGAAATTAAAATGCAGTATGGTTTAATGGAAAGAACACTAAAGCAAGAGAGAGAGAAGATGATAAGGCTATAGCCATTGGTCAGCTATTTATCACTGGCTAAACCAGGAAGAGTTGCCTAATTCTATAATAATTTTAGAATAGCAATGCCTTCTCTGGTAAAGAGAGGCTTCTTACCAACTGTAAAGCGCTATGTGAATGTGAGGGTCCATCATGCCAACAGCAGACTTGAACCCAAATTTCCAAGGAGGACATCATAAGCCTTAGGCTTAAATAACACACAGTGTTGTGAAAATTAAAATTAAAATGTACTAACTAAAATGAACTGCATTCTAAGTTTTTGTTTTTTTTTTTTCCCCTCAAAAAGAAAACAGTACCTGTGAAACTGTTCAAATAAATTTCTTGGCACAAAATTCAGAAGTGTGTACTTTGTCGTTTGTATTCGGTTATTCACGTAGGTTCCAGAGAACTTTTCATACTCATCCTTGAAGGGCCAGAGGTGGGGAATAACAACCCGGTGCTTCCCTGCCAGTTTAGGGGTCTGGGAGGACTTGGCCCCACAAACAAGTAGTGAAGAATAGTTGTATGACCTCTCATCATCATCCCTGGTTCGTCGACCCATCAGCTGCTGCCAGTGGTATCTGGCCCATTGAAAAACCTCAGTCATGTCCAGGAAGCAGTGAGATCCAGGTTGGGTAGGTGATCTGGCAACAAACAAACAAAACACACATCCAATAAGCTTCTGGGAAGTCGTTTTTTTAGGCAGGGTTGGTGGCATATGTTAACAGGGGATTGAAATCAGGGGGGGCTCAACCACTGAGCCACATCCCAGCCCTATTTTGTATTTTATTTAGAGACAGAGTCTCACTGAGTTGCTTAGTACCTCTCTTTTGCTGAGGCTGGCTTTGAACTCACGATCCTCCTGCCTCAGCGTCTGGGATTACAGGCATGTGCCACTATGCCTGGCTGGGAAGTCTTAAAGGAGAGCAAGCTTTTAATTTTTCTATCCCAAAGAAATACATTATCCAATAGTTCAACATATAATTGGGAAAATAAACCTCATCTTTGGAGTTTTATTTTAAACTAGTCTTTATTTAAACACACACACACACACACACACACACACACACACACACACACTCTGGCTCATGTACCAATCATCTGATCACCTATGCTATAAAAGATAGCACCTAAAAGACCATTCTATATAACTTGAAGCAAACACTTTGGCCTTAATGTATGCTTACGTTAAGTCTTAACACTTCTTGTCAGTTTTTTCATCTATAAAATTAGAATAATGCCATGTATTTCAGGAAATTGTCAAAGGATTAAATGAACAATATGTAAATCACCCAGCCTTAAGCCTGATGGCGAATGAGCAGTCAATAAAATCCATTCTGTATAGATTACGACAATGGTCACAAAGTCTTCCTATACACACCCCTTTGTCCATCAGGAGGTGAATTCTTTCCCTAACTGTTGAAAATTCTTTCTATACCCTGGCCACATTCTTTGCTTTAGCTAAAGAAAGACTAACACACAGGACACAAGCAGGGGCTTGAAAAGTGCTTGCTCAACGGGACTTGCTCTCTCTCACTGCTCTTGGGAACCCTTTTGCCACTACCATGAGCCTGGCTTGCCCGGACTAGCCTGCTGGATAAGAACACAAAGCTCATTTACCACCACTACTCCTGCCAATATGTGAGTGAGCCACTCACTCAGCAGACCACCAGCACGTGAATGTACCCAGCTGACACACCAAGAACACAGATGAGCTGTTCCAGCTGAGCTCAGCCTAAACTGCCAAACCGCCAAATCTTGAGTCACTAAATGTTATTAAAAAAAAAAAAAAATTAACTGATAACATAGTCTCTTCCTTATTCTCAAGTTTTCCTTATTTTCCAGGACATTCAGCTGGAAGCTCTTTAGCCTGGGGGGTGGGAAGTGGAGGAGGCTGACATTTATGAACATAGGACACTATATTCCAAGCACCTTGCAAAGTCCTTTATATGCATTATCTCACCTAATATTTGCACCAATCCTGTAACACAGGTAGCTAAGGTTGATTCAAACCACATCTTTCTGACTCAAAAGTTCTAACTGTTAATGTGTCTCACTTATCTGTGTCTCTAGAGTGCCTGGCACTTAGCACATATCTCCAAAAGTTCATCTAGCAGATAATGAGCACATCATAAGGTATGTGGAGGGCAAGGCCCCGCCCCGTTATCAAGGATCAAGGCCATTGCATTTACTTATCTTGGGTTGAAGTTCACCTTTGGAGATTCATATTTAGTAAATCTGTGGAGATGTCCTGATCATTTGAATTAACAAAACTTTACAGATGAATCTGATTTTGGTGTCCACAGACTTGACTTAGAGAAAATCTAAGTTATGTGCTTCACGCCACACTACCTTAGAAATCCAGAGATGATTAAGACTTAGCTCCCATTCTCCAGGAGCCCAGGGTCTAGTGAGGTGATGGCCTGGAAATATCAAAATGCAATCCCAGGTGCAAAACAGGACAGAAGGCACTGAAGTAGTTTGGGGAAATTATTTAAACTTGCTTCCTTCATAAGCTTAATTCTAAGTTTATAATCTAAGTATTCTTTTCCATAAAGTTTTATACTAACCAGGAATTAATAGTTTCCCCCTTGGGACATTAAAATTGCATCCAGCTTTCATGGATCTGATACAATAAATCATTACCTAGCAGTAACAGAAGATTTAATCCAAGTATTCTAGTGATTCTAGTGAATCAATATTTTTAAAATTCACTCTTGTTAGTACACTTTTTTATTATACATCGGGCCTTAAGCAATCCAAGAGATTATAGTTATCTTTATCCTTGCATTTACAAAAAAAAAAAAAACTGAATCATAACCTTTCAAACATCCATCAGATCTTTAAACATTGTGCAAATCTGAAGCAAAATAATAAAAATAAATAAGAGTAGAAAGTCACTTTTAATGGTAAAAGACAACAGCTTCTTAAGTGCATGTAATTGTGCCTGAATATTGAACCCACGATACGTGACCCTATTAGAAAGTCAGTCTTAGATAGCTTCCATCATCAAGTCAGTCTTATCTATTTTTATATAAAGGATAAGAACAAGAAGAAAAAGTTCTATTCCCATCAGATCTCTTCCTTTGGAGTTTGTCCTCAAAAACACTTTCTCATAGAGAACTAAATCAATGAACACTGACTGGCCAAATTAATGCTCACCATCTTTTCAATATAATTTGTAAAAAGCTGACCTCTGAAATATATTTGAGAAACCTGGCTTTCACTTCAGTATATAAAAAATAGTGTAGTCCTTTGGCTATAACTTGTAATGACAACTTGAGTTACTAAAGTAGTTTAGAACATATCTAGATCGACCTCTGCATGTAAATATGAGATAATGTTATTAAATTAATCAACAGCAGAGGAAAATAGTTGATATAAATACAAAGTGCTTTTCATGCATTTCACGACACATACTCACTAGGTGATCATTATGACTGACAAAAGTTATGATTTTTTGCAAGACTGAAGCTAGCATGATTTGCTATTATTTCTGGAAACTTTAGAAGGAAGTTTTCATTTATAAGTAAATTCTTATTAAGACATAAGGATATGTATCCCTCTAGTGTCCACAGTCTCATACAACAATCTAAATTCTACTTGGCTCTGTAGATTTCAGAACATGATTTTGCGAGACTGCAAACATAAAATTAATTAATCAAATATGGGAAGAATTAACTTCTAGTAATTCCTAGTGTGTATGAATTACTTCACACTAACAAAAATACTGACTCACAGAAACAATAAGCTTCTCATTCCACAGACCCAGGCAAGAACCACATTTTTCCTGAAGTCATTTGATTTCCAAGAAATAATTTCATGATGCCTGAAAAACATTTAATTGCTGAAGTATTTCTAGGTCTGCTTTCCTCTGAGCCTTTTCAATGTCTTCAGCATTAGGTGCTCCATGCCTTGCCCTTTCCTTCCTCTTTTCCATTTTCAAGGAATTTTAGAGGAAACAGAATTGGGGCTGGCTCACTCTCCCACCCCCAGCATCTCAGCATCTCCCTCAGCTGCCAATAGTGCTTTTCCTATCCTCCATGCTGGCCCAGCAGCTCAGCCTTTTGTAAGAACTCTTTCCCATCAGCACTGCCCCTCATTCTTGAAAAGTAATAATTGGATCAGAGGATGAATTTAAGCAAAACATAGAAGCTGTGCTTTCATGGGACTGAGGAGAAAAAAATCAGGTTTGGAAGTAATTAACAAACAACGAGACTCTTCCCAAATTTCCAGTTTAATTAAATCCTTTTCTATTGGGCAGAAAGACAAGGGTCTACTTAGCTACCCTAAGTCAGTGGCTTTCAACTGTATACCACATACACACTTGTAACTGAAACAAAGATTCTGCAAAAGAGTTATGACCCTTACCATTTTCCATGTATACAAATATTTTCTATTCTTTCTGTCCCATATTCATAGGATACATGGAATTTGTTTCAAGGTCCACTAACATATTTCTCCACATACTTTGTATACCAATGATTGCATCTGGCCCCACATTGAAGTAAAAGTGTACTAGGTGTACTAGATCCATGTTTCCAGCCCCATAGATGCAGAAAAGAGATATTTATGGTCAAAAGGCACCAAAAGACACCAGCAGGCCTCACAGGTACAAGCGAGGCCTGCACCTTTCCCACCAGAGCCTGGAACACGTGGTCTTTTCTCCTTTCTCCATTTAACCATCAAGGTTAAAAGTATGCCAATACTTAGAAAAGGATCAGTTATTAATATTATTTCATGTAAATATTCAGGAAAGTTTCTTTAAGAAAAAGGAAAGCAAACCAGAGTATGTCATGCCTCCTTAAGAATCATTAAGACTCATGTTGTTTTAAAATTTAGACTTTGGAAATTTTGTAATCTAGAGAGCACAAATATATAATCCTTAGGTGAAACTCCATAGGACAATATTTGGTCAGAGTGTTGGTAAAGATTTGTTTTAATTTTTTTAGGTATAGAGGGAACCAACATTTTTAAATGGATATACATTCACATAAAATATTGACAATTAGCTTCTCTTAAAAGAAAAATCAACAGAACACTGGGCACAATTTTGACATGGCAACAAATGACAGACTCTCTACTATGGCCTCTGATTGTAATCCTAAATTTCACAGTTATGCATTTTAATTGAGGGAATGAGTATTTTACTCATTTAATTTTTTTTTTTTTTTCACTTTGGCCAGGTGTAGTGGCACATGACTGTAATCCCAGTGGTTCAGGAGGCTGAGGCAGGAGGATCACGAGTTCAAAGCCAGCCTCAGCAATTATAGCTAGGCCCTAAGCAACTCAGTTAGACCCTGTCTCTAAATAAAATACAAAATAGGGCTGGGGATGTGGCCCCAAGCACCCCTGGGTTGAATCCATGGTATCAAAAAACAAAATTGATTTTGATTGACATATAATCATTATACATATTTAAGGGGTATAGTATGATGTTTTGATACAGGTATACAGGTATAATAATCAAGTCAGGCAAATTAGCATATCTATCACTTCATATTTATGATTTCTTTGTGGTGAGAACATTCAAAATCCCTTCCTTTGCCTATTCTGAAATATTCAATACAAAATTGTTAAGCATAGTCACCTTTTTTTTTTTTTTTTTTTTTTTTTTTTTTGGTACCAGGGATTGAACTCAGCAGCACTAGACCACTGGGCCACATCCCCAGCCCTTTTTTGTATTTTATTAGAGACAGGGTCTCACTGAGTTGCTAAGTGCCTCACCATTGCTGAGGCTGGCTTTGAACTCGAGGTCCTCCTGCCTCAGCCTCCCAAAGTGCTGGGATTACAGGCGTGCGCCACTGCGCCCGGCTGCATAGTCACCCTTTTGTGCAAAAGGTCATCAGAACTCATTCCATCCTCTCTACCTGTAACTTCGTGCCTACTTGACCACTCTGTCCCTACGCCCTCCTCCCTACCCCAGGCAGCCTGGGGTAAGTGCTCTTCTACTCTCTTCTATGAAATCAGCTTCTTCATATTCCACACATGCATGAGATCATGCTCACCCCACTTGGACACATCAAATTCCTCCTGTTCTATAGATATAGGCTCAAATATTAGCTGTACCACTTGTTAGTTATAATTACTAACTAGCTATGACTGATGTAATTAGCCACTGAACTTCATCTGCTAAGGAATAAAATGAAACCACCCTTGGAGTCAGGGCATTCTGGAAGTGAACAACGTTCCTTCTATTCCTTGCTCTCCTCTGCAGCATTTCTAAGCCACAAATAAATAGTGGGAGCCCTGTACACTAGACTGAGGTACAAACTTTAAATACATTGCTTTCAATTTAAATGAAGTTGTTCAAGTCCAAGTAAACACACAGTTTAACACCTGTTGATACCTGAGAAGTAACTAGCATTAAGTAGAAAACCAATCACAAAAGACAGGAAAGACACAAAATGACCTTTATACCCAGTCTCATCCTCGACCATTCTCTCCAAAATTCATTCCAACTATGTTCATGAATAAACTGCATTCATTCCATTCATTCTGTTTCCCAAGTTCCCTTGATTAAAAATTCCCTTGGGGCCTTTTCATAGTATCTCAGGCCTTTTCCTTAGGGATTCTGATTCAAAGGATCTAGAGCAGGACTCATGAATGTGTTATTTAATTAGTACCCCAATGTCTTATCAGGGATGTTGCAAGCACAGCCTGTAATTCTCCAAATGCTGCCCTCTCTTTCCAAAAGGCTGGTCAACCATATCCACTTGCCACATCAGCCTCAGTTCATCTTCTTGACCATTTTACTTTAACCTTGAAGTAAGGGAAACCGGGAAGGGTCCACACAGGAGATGCCGTGAGGTGTTCTCTGCTCTGCCTCATTACAACCCTGAGGATGGCACAGCCACTGCCCTAGGCACACTATATCACAAGTAGCTTTGTTCTTCAAAGTCAGGAAACAGGCAATTCCTCTCCATGTATCTATCACTTGGTCAAAGTTAGAAAATTAACAAATGTCTGTTGATCATTGAATTTTTACAGAAAAGAGGTAATATGGGAAAAGGAAATAAAAACATCCAGTTTTTCTTTCATGGCTCATTCTCTTAGAAGTAGGAATACCAGATCTAAATTTGAGAAGTAATAGTCACTTTGGGCTTGTGATTGCATCATTCTGCCATTATTTAAAAAAGGAACTTGCTTCTCCAGGCCTGAAAGATTATTTCAGAACAGCATTGTATTCTCTGCTAGTGGATTTATAAGATCAGTAAGCTGTTAGTAGTGATTAAGAGCCAGGACACCGGGGCCAGATGCCAATGTCAATTCCTGGCACTTCCACTTACAAGCTAACCTTGCTCAAAGGCTTGTTGTAAGGACCAAGTGAATTGATATATTTAGATCTCTTAGAACAATGTGCAATCCATAATTAATGCTAAGTAAGTTAACTACTGTTGAAATCATCTGAAAAAAATGTTCTCTCAACTGCAGTATTTATTTATAAGTATTAACTGAGAATTTGTGCATGCTTGATACAACTATATTCAAATACTAAACTATGTTTAATTTCTTAAAGTCTAACTCACATTCAACCACCTGGGCATAATCATATTTTAGTAACTGCTCTTCAATGAACTGGAGAGGCTTCCAGGGACCCAACTAGCTAAGCATGGAATGCCCTCCTCCTCTTCTATTTCACTGTTCCCAGGAGCACATCTAGCAACCTGGAATAAAAAAGCTCTAAAGAACAACTTAACCTGAAGTACTTTAAGTTTTTTTTCAAGAAAATAATTCATAATTCTAAAATTTAGCCAAAGTCCTAAAAAGCTGACTTGTTACCATTTTCTGCTAATAAACCAAATGATCCCATGCTTTATTGACTGTCAGGTCAATAAAACTCTGCCACTGATAAAGAGTTTTGCCTTGAGAACTAATAGAAGCAGGCTTCAAAGTCATACAAAGAACCAATGACTTAAAATTCAGTGATGACTACTTAAAATAGTAGTCATCCCCAAAGAATGCTTTAGAACTAGCTGCTGTTATTCTGAGTAAACTGCTGTCCTTAAAGGTAGTGAGAGGGGAAATAAAAAAAAAAGGAGAGTGCAAAGACATAATATTTTACTGGAAACAAAATTACCTTTTATTTATTATCCAATTTCACTTTTAGTTTGAAAGCAAACTACAATTATATGTAAATTTGGATTATCAATAAACTTGCTGCTAATTAATGATGGAAAAATACCATTAAAGATTAACTGTTCAAAAAGGCCCACATGTTCCTGGGCTGAGCTTGGCAACTGGAAGTTCAACATAACCCAGAAATGCAGAATCAGAATGCCTTTTATTGGATATCTTGCTTTAGTTTGTTGATATTAGCATTTTATTACCATGATATTATCTAGAATTTAAATAACTACTGATATCTCATAGTTGCTAAAGACCAAGATACTCATTAAATGTTAACACTGCGGGGGGGGGGGGGGGGGCGGAGAAGGTATGTGATTAATAAAAATCAAATGTTATGTACATCCAATTTACAATACAGTTTCACAGCAAGGCAACAATAAGGTAGAAAAAATATTTCATTGAAAGCAATCATTTATCACCAAAATACAAACATCTACATGTACTACTAAAATATAAATGTGCAAACTTTCATAACTGTCATAAAAAATTAGACCAATTTCACTTATGAATATTGACTCAAAAGCAAAATTTAGCAAATTAAATACAACTCAAAAAATGGATGCTGGTGATACTTATGAACTGGGGGGGGGGGGAGGGTGTTTCCAATGGAGACCTCATTCCTACAGTTAAAGGGGAACTGAATTAAGCAAACAACCTGAAAGAGATTCAAAGTAGATTCTCCTTACAGCCTCCTGATGAGAAAATTTAAGTCTGAGAACCTGAGCAAAGAACTCAGTCACATTGTGACCAGACTTCTGACCACAGAACTCGCACCAATCAGTAGTGTCAAGCTACTAAATTCATGGTAATTTGTTACACAAAAACAGAAACTGATATGGAAGACTCAGAAGTAGATCCACATATAAATGGGAATAAAATATGTGGCAAAGTGAAATTTCAATTCAAATGGAAAAATGGAAATTTGTTTAATAACTGATATAGTCATTTATCTAGAAAGCAAGAAAGCTAAATTATAACACATTAAATAAACTCCAGAGAAATTAACAACTTAAATGTAAAAATTATAGTAAAATTACTAGAAGAAAATTCAGAATAATGTTTTTATTATTGTTAGCTGGGCCAAACTTATTTTTAGAGGAAATTTATAAAGGACGTACAATTTAGCTATCAATCATGTATCTATCTTTCTATCATAGCAAAAGTCATAATAATCAAAAGACAATGGCACCACATAATAAATAGCAAAGTTTTAATATTCCTTTATATGAAAAGTATACACAGCTAAACAAAAATTGAAGAGCCCAATAAACTTGGGCAGAGAATATGAATAGTAAATTTCAAAAAAAAAAAAAAAAAAAAGAAAAAGAAATTCAAAGAGCCAATGAATATAAAGACATTGAATCTCACTAGTTAACTAGAGGGTTGCAAATTAAAATTATCATGAAGGTGCTGCTTTTATTCATTTGACTGACAAAAATTAAAATGAATAGTTATAGCCAGGGCTGGCATAAATGGAGAGAAACAAACCCTCTGGCAATAGAAATGTGAATTGCTATGTTTTCCCAAAGAAATCTGACAATATGTAATCAATTGAAGGTACACGTAACTATTAACATAATGATTTAATTTTATTTTCTATAAGCATGGACATATGTACAAGAATATATATTGTATGGGTTGGAGTTGTGGCTCAGTGGTAGAGTGCTTGCCTAGCATGCATGAGGCATTGGGTTCCATCCTCAGCATCACATAAATATAAAATAAAGGTTACTGTTTCCACCTGCAACTAAAACAAATATTTAAAAATATATATTGTAGCTTTTCTTTTTTGTAGTATCAACAATGAAACCCTGAAAATATTAAAGTCCTTCAATAGTTGACCATGTTGCACATATCCACATTAGGGAAATAGTACGCATCTATTAAAGAGGGCATATTGCCATCCATTGACCTAAACTGATGACTATTATAAATTGTAAGGTAAAAAGCAAATGACAGAGAGTTTTAAATAGAATGAGTTAACTTTCATGATACTGAATGACAAAATGACCAAAATGACTGGTTCAAAGACTGTGAGAATGATAACTTGGACAGTTCACAGTTTAAGTCACCATCTATCTAGGAAACAAAATTTGCCAAGATAGAAACAAGACCTATATGATTCCCATGAGTGAGTGTTGATCTCATCATCTCTATCGTGATGGAGATAAAACCATTTAGTAATTATGTCAGTTGTGAGAAATGAGGATCCTGCCAGGTCAGAACAGCCTGGGACATGGGCTTACTGCTTCTTCAATTTCTTTGGATGGAAAAGGGGCCACATCAGCACCCAAAGGCCAACTGATTACCAATCAAGGAATTTCTCATTGCACTGTGCTTTCATATGATTTATTTTCTATTTCTTATTGCCTTGCTGGGTCTATAGCTGGCCTGATTTTAACTTGCTTCACTCAATAACACAACCTGCCTGCATGTGTATACATTTCCATACACTTGGGAGAGCAGGGAGTATGAAGCTGTAAGATCATGGGTATGCAATAGGTCACACCAGGCTATATGAATATATGAATATCTGCTATCTCATGGTGAGAATGAAAAGTAATAAAAGTAGATTGCTAGCTTTTCTTTCCTTTGGCACAATGAACATGCATTAATTTGTAATTCTTAATAATTAAGTTAAAGGTTTTGAAGGAAGAAGTTATAATTAATAGCTATGAAATAATCAACAGCTGCACTAAAGTAGGTCTGCGTGATGTTGGATATTAATTTTTCCACCCACTGTTCTATTCACTTCATTTACAGAAGCTGAGAAAGTTATGATTAAAATTCTACAATCTATAAACTATCAATTTTAGGCATAAAATCAGTTAAGCATTGCTTAGTAAATAAGTACCAATGCTTCTACTATGATCAGTGTTTACAAAACTTTCTTCATGTCATTTAATTTCATCTTTACAATTTGGTGTAACATTTGATTTCCATTTTTCAAAGGAAGAAACAAAAGGTCCAAAAAGGTTTTAAATCTTTCTCAAAGCATACAAATATTGATTCCAAATCATATCTTTCCAATAATACAATACTAACTAAATATAAAAATTTAATAGAACTAAATATCATTCAAGACTAGATTATTTTCAATTATAGTATGTATTTTAGAAGATATTAAGAATAAGATCATTCACTAGTAAAATGTACCCAAATTATAATACAATATAAGTTCCTTACAATACATGAATCACTTCAAAGCAGACTTATTTCTCAAAAAACTGTTTCCCTTAATAAATGCTTAATGAGAACTTTGAAGCAGGGCATATTAACAAAGGTAAATACAGGATAATGAATTCTCATAGGCCCAGTTAGCATTTAAAAATTTCTGAGGTCATCTCACAGCTAACAAACAACTTAAAATATACACATGAGCTTACTTATCTAAGTCAAAAAACATTCTTATGTACAGTCATTTCAAGATAGTCTATTTTGTGTCTTTCAAACTTAACATGCATCAGAATCTCCAGAACCTCACCCCTTCAGTTTCTGATTCAGCAGGTGCTGGGCAAAGTTCAAGAACCCACCTATTTAACATGTTTTCAGTCAGTGCTGATGCTTTTGGTCCTGGGAGCACATTTTGATAACCATATTGCTATGATAATTAGCTTTATTTCAAAATATAAAGTTGTATTTAGAGTGAACAGTTTATTAGATATCACTCATATTGTTGGGAAGCCTAACTCCTTTGAATATATAAATGAAGGCTGTGACCAATAGCTTAACAGCTGATATAAGCAGACCCTCATGTCCAAGGGTGATATGAACTAAAAGGGAAAGTCCAGTTTGAAATATTTTTGTAGATTTAATACAGTTGTAAGTCTCAACCAACATTCACAAAAGCTCAACAAAGAAGAACAAACTCCTGGCCTAGACAAACTTACAAACTTCTCAACCAACATGAACGCACACTAGCAAAATTTCAGATTTCTTATATGCTCCGAACCTTCGGAGGCAGGAAAGTTTCGTATCAAGGTCAATAAGAAGTATAGAGAAATTCATAGCAACTGGTTTCTGAGTACAGGATAGAAAACTCTTTCAAAGCAAATTCATGATATGAAAGTCTCCTTGACTGACCACTGGAGATGAGCCTTGATAAAACTTGGATTTTCTCTGATCTTGTTATCTGTGACTCACCTGACCAACATTCTTTTTAAGAGACTTATTACTTCAGAGAGACTGATTCTTTATCTGACCAGCAAGGACAATGTCTTACTGATTGATGGTTTAATAGCTTTGTTGGTTTCTTTTCTGTGTCAAGTGCCAACATAGCATGTTAGGATGGCTCCTCTAATAAGGAATATCTTGCTAGCTACAAAAGATTTTTTCTTTACCTCTTATAAGCTTTGGAAATAAGATGGATAAACAGTATATGTGATGTACCTACTATGGGTTTTGGTGATGACAAGGGACAATTTATTTAGTGGGAAACTGTGGGTCTTGAAAAATCAAGTTACATAATCCTCACTATTCTCCATTGGGTGGCATGAATCAAATTTGCCAAATAAAGTCACCCTGGAGTTCTGCGTGCTATTTAATATTTTCAGTTAATTGAACTTCTTGGACTAAACCCCAGTAGGTGTGCATATTCTATAATTTTGGTATATACAAGAGGCTAGGGAAGGGTAATGTATTACCCAAAACATGAATTAAGGTAGTTACTTTGTAACTACCTTAAGTGGTGATTATTGTCACTGGGGGCAGGGGAGGGGGTGTTATGTAAGGTTGTAAAAAGCTAAGTCATACTTTTACCACTAATGAAACGTTTGTTATAGTTTTGCCATTTTTAAGGGTCCTAAATGGGAAAAGGTCAACTTGATTCAAGCATATTGAACCTATGCATCTTTAGAAAAGAATGCTTAGAGCCGGGTGCAGTGGCACATGATTGTAATCCCAGCAGCTCCAGAGGTAGGAGGATCATGAGTTCAAAGCCATCCTCAGCAACTTATGAAGGCCCTAATCAACTCAGTGAAACCTTGTATCTAAATAAAATATTAAGAAGGGCTGCAGATGTGGCTCAGTGGTTAAGGGCCCCTGGGTTCAATTCCTGGTACCGAAAAAGAAAAGAATGATTAGACTAAGTTCATTTCATTCCTAATTCATTCCACAAACATGACCTGAAAACTTATCATTTGCTAGACCCCACAGTTGATGTTGGCTAGATAAAAAGAATATACTTTTCAATATTATAGAACCAGCCTCAGACTGAAGGAAAGAACCCTCCACAGCCATGAATGAGATGCTTTATATAATTTCTGATGAAGGGTCAAATTAGAATTTTCACATATAATATGTTTATTTTGAGAGAGAGCAGAGGAATCAATAGGAAAATGTTCTATTCTTACTGTTTCCATACACAAATAGTTTATTCAATTCTTTCTCATGAGAATAAAGCTTTTATATAAAAATGCATATATAATATATAGCTAAAAACACTATATACTATAATAGATATCATATACAATATAATATAATAATATTAGATATATTATATCTAAATATATTATATAGAGATATTCCTCGACTTACAGTGGGGTTATGTCCTCATAAACCCATGACAAGTTTAAAATATTGAAGTTGCAAATGAATTTAATACATCTAACCTACTGAAAATCATAGCTTGGTTTAGCCTACCTTAAATGTGCTCAATAAGTTTATGCTAGCCTATAGTTGGACAGGTTCATCTAACTCAAAGCCTATTTTATAATAAAGCGTTGGATATCAGGTTAGTTAGATTTGCAACACTGACCAAAAAACCCCACAAGAACAATGTAGGAGGGGGCTGGGGTTGTGGCTCAGCGGTAGAGCGCTCGCCTGGCACGTGCGCAGCCCGGGTTCGATCCTCAGCACCACGTACAAATAAACCAGTTGTGTACAGCTAAAGCAAATAAATAAATATTTTTTTTAAAAAAAGAACAATGTAGGAGAAGGGAAAAGTTCATTTTGGCTCATAGTCACATAGGTTTAGTTCATGGTCATCCCAGTCCATTGCTCTGAGCCTCAGGTGAGGCAGAACATCATGGTGAAAGGGCATGGCAGAGGAACACCACTCTATCTATGGCAATCAGAAAGCAGAGAGAGAGAAGCGGGGAGATGCTGAAGGGAAGGCCAACTCTTCCAGGACAAGTCCCTAGTGACCCACCTCGTCCAGCCATGCATGGCCTTCTTACAGTTACCACCAGTCAGTTCATTCAAACTAGGATGGACTCATCAGGTTGCATCTCTCACAATCCAGTCATTTCACCTCTGAATAGTTCTCCCATTAACATAGGAAATGGGGAGACACCTCATATCCAAACCATAACAGATACCTTATATAATTTATTGAATACCTGCATCCAAGAAAGGCTGAAAATACAGAACACTGTGCAGTATGGGTTGTTCACCTTCATGACTGTGTGACTGACTGGGAGCTCTTGTTCACTACTACTGTTCACTGATGTTCCAGCATCACCAGGGAGGATTATATCGCATATCTATAGCCCAGGAAAAGATTTAAAATTCAAAATTTTAAGAACAGCACATTCTATACTGAATGCTTATTGCTCTTTTTTTAAAAATATGACAACATCATTTTGATTTAATTAGCTTATGACATTAGAGAAAATACAACCATTATTTTCATTCTTTTAATATCTCAGAAGCCAAAACATAAAGAGTTCTAAAATGTTTACATGTAATAAAATATATCTCTAATTATATACTATTTACACAAGATAAAATAAAATTAAGTCTTTCTAGTCTTTCTAGGTATAGTTATTCTAATACTGAACAAGCTGCTATTCTTTTTTTTTTTTTTTTTCGCTTATTGCTTTTTGTAACCATCAAAATGTAAAAAAAAAAAAAAAAAAAAAACAATGAAGTTGAACTACTTTAAGTTAGGAACTACCTATATACACACTTATGAATTATACACAGGTTTATGTATATTGTCTTTGGATGGTTTATTCCAATACTGAGAGCATTAATGTGTCTCTTTCAATATATCTCATATTTTCTCAAGGGGACCACATCTCTAAATAAATCACCTTTTCTGGATGTCTATGATCCAAATTGGCTTCAGGCAGTAAAAAGGCAAATAAATGTACAAATAAATAAATGTGTCTCTGTGTTACTGGTAACTAAAAGAAAAATCTCACCCATACTTATAAATGAGTTCCTAGTTACCTTAATCTATTCTTAAAGCTAAATGAAAATAAACATATATTAAAATATTGATGATAGCAATCGTTACCACTTTGTTTTGACCCTGTTAATACTAGGTAGTCTCAAAATAGTATGTTATGAAAATGATAGAATTGTGTTTTTCATATTTGGTTATTCAATATTAATAAGATATTATTAATTCGACAAAACTAAGATCATAATAATATCTACCATGTACAGAAATATGCCAAGTTCTATGCTGGGAATAAACATACATTAACTTTAGTCTTTGTAGAAAAGTATGTTCTGTTATCCTCATTTACTGATGAGGAAACTGAGGCCCAGAGTGGTTGAGAAATGCAATCGTCTTTTTACTGATGACTTTGCTTTTACTTTATTGAGGAAGCTAAACCATCAAAAGAAAGCTTGAACAAGTGCCCTCACCCAACCTTCCCCAGTGCAGACCTCTTCTCAGAAGGCCAGATTTCTACATCCAACTGCCAAGAAGGCAGCCCATGTCCAGAAAACTACACATCAAACTGAGCTCCCCATTCTATTCCCAAACCTGCCTCCTCTGCAGGTCAGTCCTGTCAGTTGATGGCAGCTCCACCCTTCTAGATGCTCAGCCCCAAAGCCTTTGAGCCCTCCTTGGGTCTTTCTTACCCTCATGACTACCACCCAATCAGCAATTCTCTTGGCTCTCCCTTGAAAATACACCGAGAATCTCACTGCCTCTCATTGCTTCCTTCAGCAACACCCTAGTCGACAGCCATTAGCCTTGGCCTGTTAAAACCAAAGTTAGACCCTGACATTTTCCCACTTAAACTCTCTCAGGGTTTCCACATTAATTGTAGTAACAGCTTCCAGTTGTTTATAACCTTCCTCCCATGATTCTCCTTCCCTGCTTTATTTCTCATACAATTTTCATGTCATTTTTAAACAATACATGATTTACTTTTGTGTTTTAGCTTTTGTCTGTCTACCTCCTTCATCAGAATAGGAATTCCTGTTTTGTTTTTTTCCTCCCACTGATACTGCCTCTGGCTAGAGCAGTATCAGGCATGCAGTAGACTTTTGATGAATGTTTGTTGGATGAGCATATGAATGAAAGAGCAAAATAAAATCCCTCATAAATGCACTATAGACTGTTACCTTTAACAATCTTGGACACACTGGCTGTAGATGTGACACAATTCACTTAGGCGTTTCCTGGTATCTCACTACAGCGTTCATTAAGCATGCCAATGTTATTTTAGTTCACATTAAGTTCTATAGCATGCAACCCTAAAAGGGACACTAATCAGCCTCCACCACATGAAGACACAAAAGAGGAAATAAAACAAGTAGAACTACTTTTTAAAAATAGCTGAGGTATGTAAATTTAATTTTTCTAAAACTCTGAAGGAGGTAGTTGTTCTCAGTAACATAGTTTTTCATGCAACTTAAAGACGCTTATCCCTTTAAGTACCAAAACAATTTCATCTGGAATGGAAACCATTATACTATATGTCTCAATTTTCCTGTACTTGCTGTAACATTTTAAATAAATTTCAATTCTGAGAATTTAGCAAGAGTACTCTGAACACCAGAGCAATCCAGCAGTGATGTCTTTAGGGTCTTCCAAAGAATAGCCAGAAGCTTCTCTTCAGTAGTTGAAAACCTCCTTGTTTTGAATGCACATATATGGTTTGACAGGCTTTTCCTCCACTGACTGTTCAAATATCTGCTTTCATAAATATTTAACTCGTACTTCCAACTCCCACAGAGAGGTTAATAAATGTAAATAAAATGACTTAAATGACCTCAGTGGTCTTCAGGGAGGAAAAGACAAAAATTCAGCAAGATTGACTTAGTGAAATCATTTTCACTGTTCAGAGACCTCTTATCCTTAGATCTGTTTAATAAATAAGTTTTGAAAGGCTACCATGTGCCAGTCAGGTACTTTTCCAGGCACTGAAACCAAAGTGATACAAAGTTCCTGTATTGACTCCATGATTCTTTCCCTGCATGAACACATGGTAAAGGCATCGTCCTGAGCTGACTCATGAGGTTTCCTCATTACCTGAAATACTTCAGAGATTAATTGCCATGGCATCAACATTGTTGTGTACGTAGCCAGGTTTCAGAGCAGAATACAGCAAGAGCTTAAGATACTACCAATGAAGAAACAAGTAGCTTCTGAAATGAAGCTAGCACACAGAGAAGTGCTAATTTTCAAAACTAGAGTCAAATATATTCTTAAATAGTAGAACACAAATTTCCTGATGTGCTATGTTTATGCCAGCTCTGTGTGGTAGCACTGTGTGTGTGTGTGTATGTGTGTGTGTGTGTGTGTGTGTGTGTGTGTGTGTGTGTGTGTGTGTAAAACATGATAAACACACTGGATTGTAGTTATAAAGACAGCTTTTAAAAGATTATTAGGAAGACAAAGGGGAATGAGTTGAAATTATTTAATATCAACATCCCCTACAAGACCATCTTGCTCACTATTTTAACCAGTAACTGAACAATGTTTGGTAACTAGCAGGCACACAAGGAATATTGTTAAATGAATTAACTAATGTCAATCAGGTTCTTGGTGGTATACCATGCACCTTGGGAATGAATCCTCTTCAAATATCACAAATCTTAAAAATAAAGGATAATCAATTTACAATCAGTATGGTTGAATGAATGAGTAGGGTCTTTTGCTGGGGTCTATTTGGTCAACTTCATCTTAATCCTTTCAATGACCTAAAGCTACGTCACCTTTGCCAGAGATGACAATTATTTGCCCTTAGAGTGTTGATGACTAAAGTTATATTAGACTAATGGTCCTCAAGTGAAACTAGTTTTGAGATATCTGGAGATACTTTTGATTATGGGTGCAACAGGTCAGATATGCTGCTAAATATTTGACAATGCACAAAATAGTCCCTCACAATAAAGAATTATCTAGCCCCAAATGTCAAAGTGCTGCTGTTGAGACACCCTGAGTTAGAGCAAGTCATTACATCTTTTTAAGAGACTGGTGAGTCTTGAGTCCCAGTGGGATGTATAACCCTCAGTTTCCCCATCAGGAAAATACAATAATGATATCCACTTTGTAGGGTTGTTGTGAGGAGTTCATGATAATGTATGTAAGGTATTAGACATATAATGGATCCAAAAAATCCAGCTATTCTTACTATTATAAGAGCACTTATTAATTGTTTGAGGTTAATATTTCTGCTAATCCTCAGCAAGAAAAGTGAAGCAGCATGCATCACAATACTAGACCTTAAATTATACTACAGAGCTATAGTAACAAAAACAGCATTGAAGATCAGTGGTACAGAATAGAAGACACAGGGACAAACCCACATAAATACAGTTATCTCATACTAGACATAGGCACCATAAACATACATTGGAGAAAAGATAGCTTCTTCAACAAATCATGCTGGGAAAACCAGAAATCCATATGTAGCAAAATGAAATTAAACCCCTATATCTCACTCTGCACAAAACTCAACTCAAAGATGATCAAGGACCCAGGCTTTAGACCAGAGACCCTGTGCCTACTAGAAGAAAAAATTGGCCCAGATCTCCATTGTGTTGGCTTAGGAACAGAATTCCTCAACAAGAGTCCTAAAACACAAGAAATAAAATCAAGAATCAATAAATGGGATGGTATCAAACTAGAAAGCTTCTTCACAGCAAAGGAAACAATCAAGAACATGGAGGGAGAGCCTACAGAATGGGAGAAAATCTTTGCCACCTGCACCTCAGATAGAGCATTAATCTCCAGGATATATAAAGAATTCAAAAAACTTAATACTGGGCTGGGGTTGTGGCTCAGAGGTAGAGAGCTTGCCTAGCATGCATGAAGCACTGGGTTTGGTCCTCAGTACCAAATAAAAATAAAATAAAGATATTGTGTCCATCTACAACTAAAAAATAAATATTAAAAAAAAAACTTACTACCAAAAAAAAAAAAAAAAAAAAAAAAACCAAATAACCCAATCAATAAATGGGCAAAGGAACTGAACAGGCACTTCACAGAAGAAATACAATGGTCAAAAAATACATGAAAAAATGGTCAAAGGGAAGGGAGGGGAAGGGAGGGAGCAAGGGGGGAGGGAGGGGGAGAAAAATAAAAAAAGAAAAGGTGGTTGAACGAGACGGATATCATTATCCTAAATGCATGATTGAAGACCTGAATGGTACGAATATACTTTGTATACAAACAGTTGTATGTAAAAAGATGCTATATACGTGCACTATGAACTGTAATTATTATAAATAAAAAATAAATTAAAAAAAGAAAAAAAAAGTTCAACATCTCTAGCTATAAGAGAAATGCAAATTAAAACTACACTGAGACTTTATCTCACTCCAGACAGAATAGCAATTATCAAGAATGTAAGCAACAATAAATGTTGGCAATGATTTGGAGAAAAAAATACAAATTGCTGATGGGACTGCAAATTGATGCAACCACTCTGGAAAGCAATATGGAGATTCCTCAGAAAACTTGGAATGGAACCACCATTTGACCCAGTTACCCACTCCTTGGCATATACCCAAAGGACTTTAAATCAGCATACTACACTGATATAGCCCCATCAATGTTCATAGCAGCTCAATTCACAATAGCTAAACTATGGAACCAACCTAGGTGCCCTTCAACAGATGAATGGATAAAGAAAATGTAATATTCCATTGTGAGATATATATATATATATATATATATATATGTACATATATATATATATACACATATTCCATTGTGATATACATATCACAATGGAATATTACTCAGCCACAAAGAAGAATGAAATGATGGCATTTGACACTAAATGGATGAAACTGGAGAATATCATGTTAAGTGAAATAAGCCAATCACAAAAACAAACAAACAAAGGTTAAATGTTCTCTCTGATATGCAGATACTAACACACAATAAATGGTTACAAATAAGTGGTGGGGGAACCACTTACAAATAAGTGGTGGGGGAACAGGAAAGAGAGTAGAATGAATTGAACATTACTTTCCTATGTTCATATGTGAATATATGACTAGTGTAACACCACATCATGTACAACCACAAGAATGGGAATTTATACTCCATGTATGTATAATGTCAAAATACATTCTACTATCATATATAAATAAAAATGTAAAAAAAAATTTCTGCTAAGTAAGAAAAGCATTTTTAAAATGACAAAGCTCAGGAAAATCACAATTTTAGGACTAGGGGTATAAACTCAGTGGTTGATCACTTGCCTTTCATTCATGAGGCCCTGGGGTTACAGCAATGACTAACAAAACAAAACTTACAATTAAAGAAAAAAAAAAAAAGAAAGAAAGAAAGAAAGGAAACTAAAAAATCTAAAGCTGTTGAAAACTTTAAATATATAACTTTCTATACAAGAAAATGAGGTTCAGAGAGATTGGCTTGTTTAAGATTAAATAACAAGATAGTGTCAGTTCACATAAAATAGCTCACCTACCATCTCTACTACCATTTTATTCCTTATGAATATATAGGTTGGCTTTTATTATTCCTAAACAATGTAATTACTTACAAATATATCATAAGTTATTTAATTCAATTTGAATACAAGATTTTATGCCTCTTAAAATCACATGTGATAGTATAATTAGACTATAAAATAACTAAAATTATTCAGATACGCATCTATCTTAAAATTCTCAGTATGTTCAAGCTCATTTGTAGAATTCCCTTATTGTTTCAGTATCATTGTAACAAGTCCTATTACCATGATGATGGTCAGCTTTTTAAATTAACATTTTATGAAATCAATATTAGAAATTATTCACTTCTGGCTTAAATATTTATATGAAAAATATACTTTGGAAAAGAGCCTGAACAAACATCCAGAATTTGACATGGTACAAATAAATAGGAAAAAGTAATATTTAACTTCAATAGCAATCTAAGAAAATTAATTTAAGCAGAGTTAGAACTTTTTGTTTCTGATTGTAGCAAAAAAACTTCTTCATTCATAAAACTAGTAAAGGCCAGCATTCATATAGTTCTGGGGGAAGTCTAACCTTTCTTACTTTCCTAAAGCCATAAGACAATATGTCTTTAAAATGTTCATGTTTTCCCTGAAGACAGACACTCAACTTAGAGTTACAAAGGCATAAAACCCAAATGTTTAAAAATAGTGAAACTGGTCAGTTGTGATACATCTAAATAATGGGAATATAAAACAGCTGTTAAAAAGTGATGTTTAAGAGAATGTTTAATGAGTGCAAAAATGCATGAAATTTATAAAGATTTAAAGAATGATTTAGATCTGTATAAATGTCTAATCTCAACCATGAATGTACAACATGCAAACATGGAAAATCTAGAATAAAATATTTAAAAAACATAAACACTGTTAACACTGTTTTATTTTTATTTGTTTTAGATGTAGATGGACACAATACCTTTATTTGTATTTATTTATTTTTATGTGGTGCTGAGGATCAAACTCTAGTGCTTCACACGTGCTAGGCAAGTGCTCTACCAATGAGCTACAACCCCAGCCCAACACTGTTTTTTTTTTTTGAGGGAGTATATCAATAGCTGATTTCTATTTTAAGTATATTTTTAATGACTATTCATATTTTATCTATATTTTTTACCATCTGCTTATAAACTTACTTTAGATCTGAAAACAGTACTTCATTTTAATCAAGAATACTAAAGTTAATCAAAGGCTTATTACTATATATAATCATGAAACGTATACTTATGGTAAAGATTAGCTTACACAGAAGTTAATGTATTGCTTTTCCATTTAAGATGTGGGAAGAAGAGGCAATTCTTTGATTCTTTTGTTTGTCAAGAACAACTTTACATTATGCAAGACATGCCTGCTGCAACACTGAAAATGTTCATGCTAAAGTCCACAAATAGCATGTGTATGTACTAATACTCAATATTATATCAGATTAAAATTGAAGACAGTCGTATACTAAATTAGGGACAATTGGGCCTTCATAAAGGCAAATTTGTGTGCTCTTTCCAAGAAGTCTTGAATGTAATTATAAATGTTGTAAAGCCAATTAAAGTATTTTTTTAGCCAAAAAGATAATAACTAAAAGATATCTCATAAATACAGCTTATTAAACTTTAAGAGATAGTTTATTTAAATTCCTAGATAGTTCTGGGACACAGTCTTATTCATGAAAATTAATTATAAAAGTAGAATTAAAAGGATATTCTGCAAAAGAAAGTTCAGATAATTATTTCAGTAAAACATGTTTATACTTATGGAGGACATATGCAATACTAGATATCAAAATTGCAAAGTCTCATAAATAAGACCATTTTACATTTTAAATATTACCTGATTGCTCTTCACTTTAGAACTTTAAAGTCAGTGGGAGGCAGAACTTATAGGTCATATTTTCAAATTGTAATTAAGAACCCATTTCAAGACTCTTTCTGCTGATTCCTAGTATCTAAATGACCACATTCAGCATCACATGTCCTGTTAAGGTAAAGAAAACAGGCAACCAAAATTTCCAGTAATACATAAAGAACTTAATCCAATTTGATTAAATCCAAAGTGTATTAAAGGAATATAGCCTATGCTGTATACAGATGCACTATGAAAATACCTTTATGATTGGATTCTAATTTTATTTACTTATTTATTATTTTGGGGGTAATAGGGATTTAACCCAGGGGCACTTTACAGTACATTTTCAGTCCTTTTTATTTTTTATTTTGAGACAGGGTCTCACTAAAGTGCTTAGGACCTCCCTAAATTGCTGAGGCTGGCCTTGAACTTAGGATTCTCCTGTCTCAGCCTCCTCAGTCCCTGGGTTTACAGGGTGTGTGCCAACTAACCCTGCTCTAATTTTATATAGAGTTAATTAATCATTCCCATATGGAATCTGGATCATTTCCTACCTCTATAAAGATGCACAGGATCTCTAAGAAAACTTGATTCCCCATGCACAATCTGAGAGTCCTAAGAGTCACATTTGCTTCTTTTAATCATTGTCCAAAAATATATCCAAGACCAAAGGATAGGGGACACACACATGGCCCCCTCTTTTCTCTTATGAAACACAAAAAAGTGTTTAGTTTAATTTTGCTTTTGAAGGAAATCTTTTGCCACGAAGCAAATAATATAAAGCTAAACAACACAAATCTTTAAGTATTGAACATTGCGCTTTTGGCTTCTTCGCAAGTTTTTCTTTTTAAAATAACATCTTTTGCAGCCAGCTCAGGCATAATACAGAGGTATGAGAAACCAGTTCTTTTAAAGTGGGCCAGGAACCTACCTGTCAGGGCCCAGTAAATATGCTGGCTTTGTCACCTGAGGATCCTGCCTGAAGTCTGTGTTCTCAAACTTATCACAGACCAGAATCACAAGGAGAGCTTTTAAGAGCACAGGTTCCACCTTTTCTCTGCCAAACACAGGATCTGCCCAGTCAGTAGACCTGCAGCGGGGCCTGAGGGTTTGCATTTCTAACAAGCTCAAGTGATACTGATGCTTCTAGTCTGGGGACCACACTTGAAAACCATCAACCTAAGCAACTCAAAGCTACCCTGGAATGCCTTACTTTTAACTTATAAATACATTTCCCCATGAATTAATAATCATTTAACATTATTTTTATGCAGCTAATCATTTCCACCCATGTATATATATTACTGTTTAAGTAATCAGTGAAACTGCTTTTCTTACCCTCAAGAAATAGGACAATTATTTCCTGTATGCGTAACCATAGAAATTTTTAAAAAGAGGACCAATAACATGGTTAAGAAATGATTAAGTGAAAAGAAATAGGAAAGTGGACTTACTTGTAGCTAAAATGAAAAGAACTCAGCCATTGAAAGACCACATGGACTTTAAAAACCAAAAGGTTAGCCGGGCGCAGTGGCGCACGCCTGTAATCCCAGCACTTTGGGAGGCTGAGGCAGGAGGATCGCGAGTTCAAAGCCAGCCTCAGCAATCGCGAGGCACTTAGCAACTCAGTGAGACCCTGTCTCTAATAAAATACAAAAAAAGGGCTGGGGATGTGGCCCAGTGGTCAAGTGCCCCTGAATTCAATCCCCAGTACCCAAAAAAAAAAAAAAAAAAGGTTATATCAATAGACTAAATTAAATGTTTTCTAAGTATCTCTCACATATTACCCAGAGCTATAAATATGAATCATATAAATAGGACAAGACTAAAGTTTTGAAGTATGTCTTTCCCTTAAGGTATATGTCATTGCTGAATAAGTAAAGATAGGCATTACTTCATTTATTTTGTTTGAACTGTAGAAAGGATATTTCAAGATATAGATGAAGAGTTTAACCTGTAAAACCTAAAAATTGGTTTTTGGGAAATTATGGGGTAACTTTAAATATGTTATAAAATATTATATTGCTTCATCTCATGACTTAATATAATGGAAGTATAGATTATATATGCCAATCACTAAATTATCACAACATACTTATTTAAATTGGCCCTGAGATCAGAACATTAAGTATGACTAGTATATAAAGATCAGTAATGGACAGGTCAAATTATTAATGGTAATTAAAAGAAGTTGATCATTTTCACTGGAATTATAAAATGGATTCATGGTAAATAGTCAATTTATTCAATGCTACTCAACTCCCCAATATATTCATTTTGAATAAGTACTGATACTATAATGAGTTGTTTTCAAAATAGCAATAGATTCACAATAACTGGCCACTTACCATAAACCTTTAGCCTTTCTAAGCCTATTTCCAAAACTATCAAATGGAAATATCACCTATGTCACAGAGTTTTGTACAAAAGTATATTAAGGAATATGCAATGCCTGACACATGGAAAGTGCTCAGTACCTTCCTTTAAGTAGTGTCTACTGTGCTCCCACGATATGCAGGAAATTGTTATAGATACTGGAAATAAGCCAGGGAATAATGCAGATGAAAACTTCTAGCTTTTAGAAACTTAGTTTTTAGCATTCATTTATTTTGCCTTGGCCCACACACAATGCTGGGTACTTAGGGGATGAATAAAAAATAGCCAGAAAGAGATTAAACTACTCAATTCAATTTAAAAAGATAAACTTGGATAATCATGCAGTCCACGAATTTAGGGAAACAGAAAGTCTTATGAGAAGGTATGGTATGGAGTCAGAGGATGGAAAAGGAAAAGAAGACAGCTTCCCATGGGAGGGGGGCATTTAAATGAGCCTTGGCAAATACCCAAAATCCCTATAGAAGAGATGTGTAGATTTTTGAAAAAGTAATATTATGAAAAGGAAGGTGGCTGGAAACTGTTTGCTTAAGCAACTCTGAGTAGTTTTATATTGCTGGAATTTCAAATATAAATTAAAGACTAATAGGAGATTAAAGTGAGAATCTATGTTAGAACCATATTAAAAGTCTTCAATTGTTAAGATGAAGAATTTATACTTAGTATAGAAGAAATAGGGAATCATTGAAGATATTTTGAGAATATAATGTGGATTTTTATTTATTTATTTATTTATTTATTTATTTATTTATTTATTGTACCAAGGATTGAACCCAGAGTTTAATCACTGAGTCACACCCCGGGCCCATTTTTTAAGTTTTTGTTTGAGACAGGGCCTCACTAAGTTGCTTAGAGCCTCACTAAGTTGCTGAGGCTGTCTTTGAACTCATGATTCTTCTGCCTTAGCATGAGCCACCTTCTCATGTTCCTCAAGTGATCCCATGCCTCCTGTGTTGGTGCCATTTCTGATGTCTGCCTGTTATCAACATAACATCATTAAACCTATATACCCTATCCATATATCCTATCATCAACACACCTATCCTGACCATGACCTAAAATATGAAACATACAAAATAATATGTAACTGAGTGGACATTTGGGAACACCATGGTCCCTCATGGCACTGCTCAAATGAAACGTGACGATTTGGGAGAAGAAAGCTAGTTTGGGACAATTACTTTTTCAAAGTTCCCTGACCCCATTGGGAGCATTTCACTTTCCTTTTAGTCCTTGGTTTAGGGATCTTACAAGTGTACTAATGCTTCAGATTTAGGCTACCGGGGCAAGGAAGAAACATTGATTTCTTAACCAGAGGATATCACAGAAAAGTTGAACTTCTGACAAAAACATCTGAGAGCATCTTTCTAGCACAGTTTTTAGTGAAGAAAAGAAGGATAGCAGGGTGCTATGGCAGATGACTGTAACCCTAGTGACTAGGGAGGCTGAGGCAGGAGGATCTCAAGTTTGAGGGCAAACTGGGCAGCTTGGTGAGATCCTGTCTCAAAAAAATAAATAAATAAAAGGGCTAGGAGTGTAGCTCAGTGGTATAGTGTCCCTAAGTTCAATCCCCAGTGCCAAAAGAAAAAAGGGGGGAAGGTGTTATAATTATGATGTTTAACTATAACCTTCCATATATTTTATAGTCTAATTAAAGTAAATTAGAATGTTGTGAAATCATGCTAAATAATTATGAATACTTGAAACTAAAGAAAAGGATTTCACAACATTCAAGATGGTTCAAACTTGATTTTCACTTTTCTTCTTGTAACCAAGGAGATTAAAATTTTTACAATCCATCCTACATGTTAAGGAGTTGAAAACTTCTAAGTTTGTTTTACTAGCAGAAATGTAGTTGTATTTATCTTCTTCATTCAGAAAGGCCTTAAATTGAATAAATAAATTTCAGGAAGTTCAACTAAGAAGTATTTAATTAAGGCCTATCAGCATCAGATCCCAGCAGATATGATCAACAGGAAATGAAGGGGAAGTAAAGTTCCAGTTAATCTAACACTGCTTATTATTTCAGAAAATAGCTGGGAGCAGAAGAGCAAGTGTGAGTGGAATCAAGCTTTGCCTTGTGGCTTTCCCTCTGGTCCAAATGTTCTCACCAGCAAATATAGTTCAGAAATAATAATACTTGCCATAAAATTATATGTAATGAGGGAGATTGTGGGAACTCTGTAAAAGGGGCTGGATATTTATTTATGTGCTCTTCATATCAGGACAGATTGTTTTATTAGGAGATTGGCTTTTTCCCCCTTCTGTTAACTAAATATATTCACTGGAAAAATCTTAGAAACTATAGATTAATACCATGAGAAAAATACAAATTTCCTAAAATCTCACCACCCAAACAAAAAGTACTATTAATATTTCATTTGTTCCTCTCCAATAAAGTAGTTTCTGTGCATAGGTTGATTTTGTTTTTCTAAAACTATAATATTATTTTGTAATTTGTCTTTTCTTGTTTTTCATTTCTCATATTCTCCTGTCAGAAACATTTTTCCATATCATTGAATAGCCTTCCTAATAAGCTCACACATTTTGATTTGCTTTCCATGTTTGTTAATATGTTGTGTGCAAATGTGGTGACACAATTATTGCTATTCTGATATTCTTTGATGATTGGGAGATTAACATATCCCCTCCCTCAACCTTGAACATTTACAATTTATTTTCCTTTGTGAATTGCCCATTTATGTCTATTTTTTATTGGGGTTCATTTCTACAGGGGTGTTCATGTGTCTGTCTTAGTACATTTAGGGTTGCTATAACAAATTCCTATAAACTAGGTGGCTTATTTAAAAAAAAAAAAAAAAAAACAGAGACTTGTTTCTTACAGTTAAAAATGCTGGAAAGCACAAGATCAAAGTGTGAACATATCTGGTATCTTGTGAGTGCTGTCTGGTACTTAGATGGTACCTTCTTGCTATATGCTCCCATGAGGGAATGGCCAACGCAGCTCTCTAGGCCTGTTTTGGAAGGACACCTAATCCCATTCATGAGGCCTTCAGCCCCATGATCTAGACATCTTCCAAAGACCCTTCCTCTTAACACTATCAAATTAGTGATCAGGAATGAACTTGGGTGGAAACACACACACTTTCCAAACCACAGCAATATGATAAAAGCACTGCTTAATGTCTTTTAAGAAGGGCATGCTGCCAGTTAAGTTTAGAACCTAGACTTTGTCTTTTGATTTTGCTTATAGTATTTCTGGTGATACTTTTGAAAGTGGTATTTTTATGATTATAAAAGTAATAGATGCTGTAGAAAACTTGGGAACCTCAGGAAAAATATAAAAAAAGAAAATGAAAGCTATAACTCTACCACCTAGAAATGTTTGTATGTGTGTATTTTAGTACATGATATATTAATGAATATACCCATTAATGCGAGAGGAATTATATTCAAACAGGAGCAATCTTATTCAATATTGTTCAATGTTTTAATTTATAAGAATGATATTTAAGAGCTTAATAAATATTTATTAAGTGAATCTTATATATATTTAATTCAAAAGCATACTTTATACATTCAAGATATATGGTATTTGATCTTGCCACTCAATACATTGCAACATATTTCCAAGTCATAATTTATTTCAAAATTATTTTGGTATCTGCATTTTATCTATATAAGGAGATAAAACATTAATTTATTTAAATATTTTGCTATAGGCTGTTTCTGATTTTTTTCATGCTATAGATAATGTTGTAATGACCTATTTATAAATCTTCAAATGGAATTCACATAATTTTCTTATGATATATTCCTAGACCCAGGGTCATTGAGTCATAGCCTATGAATATTCACAGGTTTTAATACCTTTTACCATATTATTGCCTCATATAGTTGTATTAATAGACCCTTCAGTGAGCACCTTAAATGTAGATTCCATTAAGGCCACAACTCTTACAAAATTAGTATCGCTACTACTTCTTACTCCACAAATCGATGAAAGTATTGTTTCTATGGATAAAGACTTTTTTTCTGAAATGAAATAAAGAGAATAATGTTTTTAAGAAAATACAACAATCCTCTGCTAAATGATAAAGAAAGTTGCTCAGCTGCTGTAATAATTAACCAGGTATGGTGATAGCATCCAGTATATATATTATTGTTCCTGAAGTTAATAGGTTCTCCTTTTCTTAAGCACGATAATCTTTTAAATTTATCTTCATCAATGTGTTTTGTTTCCAGAGTCCTCAAATGATCTTGCTTATAGCATTTTTTTTTTTTTTTTGCCTTCATTAAAAAAACAATTTCCAACTAAAGCCGGCAATAAACAAAACATAGCATGTGGACATTTTGCAAGTCTTAATTTTTAAAACTGATTCTAAAAAGTGCATTTGTTTAACAAATGAATCATCTCTGTTCAATTATAAATTATAATCCAATTCTGAGCATTTCCTTTCATTTTACTGACAATATCAAAATAAACAATATGCTATTCAATTGTTTAGTCAGTAAGTATGAAAAGTATTCATTTTTTTGGTAAGCCAAGGTCAAACATTTCCCACATCCTGTAAAAAAAAACTGTTTTAAGTCTTCATTTTTTTTCATAAAATGTAACAAATGGTAACCGTTACAATGTTTTTTTTTAAAAAATAAGTTGTTTGAATGCTGTTAACTTGTTTTTCAACACATATAATATGATCTCACCTTGATAAAAAACAAACTATCTCAATTTAGATTTGTAAGATATATTTATAATGAGAATAGAGAATAGTCTAGAAGAAGGTGTTGTTATCTTTGGGGGTAGACTGAAGTGTGGGCTCACCTGGGCCACTGAATTAGTTATTCTGTTACAATGATCATGAGTTACAATTCTCACTCTTAACAAATCAACAAAGACTTTTTTTTTTAAATGTTGGTACTCTAAGTAATTAAAATCTAAATTTGGCCTCACCTAATTTAGACTGATACAGTAATACTGGTGGATTCCTTACCATTGTTGGTCCATTTTTCCAGGTTGATTAGTTAGAGACTTGCCCAGACCCTATAAAATTGTTTTTCTCCTTGAAAAGAACTATCTTCTTATGAAAAGAAGCAAGAAGAAACTTTGGTTTTTATTTAGATCACATTCTAAATACCTGAGCCAGCATGCCTTAATGAATATGTATAGTTTAAATATATTCTTTCCAAAGGCACATGGTACTAAGTCACTACTACCTCTCCAGACTAGAGGAATTCACTGCCCAACCCATATCTCTCTGCTGTTTATAGTGATAATATAAAAATATGTTCTATAATGTAAAATGAAGGGTGCCCCAGATAACAACTAAGTTCTTAAAAGTTAGTGTTAGCAGGGAAGAATGTGGTTTCACAACTGTTTCTGAGCAAGCTCCAACGCAAACACCTTTTTCTTCCTAAGTAATAGTCAGTCCATTTATTTACTGTACTAAATTACTAACACTTTTCCTCTTCATCACCTTTTGTGTCGAGTAGCCAAAAAATTGCTTCAAAAGGCTCTATTTCGCAAAGAATGACAAGTGTTCGTGCGCGCGTGTGAATGGGTGCGTCTGCATAATTTACCTTTTTACAAAAACCAGTTTTCAGAATAGTTCAAATAATTGCCCTATAGAAATCAAGAAACTGAAAATGGTGCAATCGCTTCTCCATTTTTAAGTCCAGAACTCTAGTTTTGAGCAATGTCATCAAACCTAAACAGGATTGGATGGGGGAAGGGATGGAAAGAGGAGGGAGGAGTGGGGAAGAAAGACTTAGAGAAAAACAGAGAGCAGAGAGGCAGAAGGCTGGGGAACAGAAAGGTTTGCTCTTTCATTCTTACCAATTTCTCCCCGGGCACACATCACAGCATGATGATCAACGAATTCCCAGGTGCAAGAAAAGAACCAAGTACAGATCCGAAGAGTGAAGGCGAGTTATGCCTCCAAGCCAACCATTTGCCTCGGGGCACGGGGTTCGGGGCAACCTCTCAGTGCCAGAGCTGCAGCGGAGCCGGAGCAGAATCCACGACCAATCCCTCCCTCTCCCCCTCCTCCCTTCCTTTGCCCCGACTCTGGAGTAGCTCAAGCTTCCGTGCAACGCCAATTGCCCGCTGTCCCGCCTCCCGTGACGTCACGGGGGAGGAGCCTGACAGCTGCGAGGCTCCTAGCTCCAGCTGTTGGACAGAGCTGACGGTGTCCCCAGGCAGATGCCCCAGTGACCCGGAGATGTTACAGTCCCACCTCTGACTTTCACCTTGTGTTACAGATTACCCATGGTTGAGGGTTTCGTTTTTCTTGTTTTATAATTTGGTTGAACGATTCAGTCATTTACCAGGACTTGAAACACTCGACAATTGTTTTTGTTTTTTTTGGGGGGTGGGGTGGGGTGGGGGAGAGATTCAATCTAAAAAATGAATATTGCAGTTTTATAGCTAGAAAAGTAAATAAGAAAAAGACCACAGTTCTGATTTTGCGTTTTTTTCTCACTGCCTACCCTTCTATTTCTTTACTCAGGATATGGCAGCTTTATCAATCATACACCTGACAAGGTCTGCTGACTTAAAACTTTAAAAAAAAAAAAAAAAAAATTAACTCCTAAAAAAATTTCAATGATCTCTCTGGTCATTCAAAACTTCTGAAGAACTAAATGCTTTGGGAAGAGGAACGACCATTTAGAGAAGACAGAGCTTTCAGAAAAATTCAGAATAAAACCTAATAATCACTGGCTGCCAATTGTTTTACCTCACTGAAACAAATATGAAAAGTGGGGCAAAAACCTCCACAACTCTCCTATCTTTTGCCTCTACCTACCATTCTCTCAAATGTTTCTCAAATGTGTAGCAAGTGTGAAGAAAACTAAACAATCATGCAAATGTTTGGACATTAGTGAAGCTATCACCAGGATAGACACAGGAGGCAGTTGGGAGGTTTGAAAACACTCTCAGAACAAGAGAGGCCAAACAAGTTTTTGCACCCACCTAGAAAGTAGTTCTGCCAAATGAGGAGGAACAAGGTCTGGGTGTGGTATCCTGTGATGCTTGATTAAGGTAGCCTCCTTCTGCAAGGAAGGGTAAATTGCTAGAGTTTAGTAAACTCTGGAATAATTCCAGCCTTGGTACAACACACTGTCACTTATATGGCCTAGGAAAGTCCTGGTCCTAGTAGCAGCCATGTGACTATCTTCAACATGAATTAAGATGAAACAAATTTCCTATCTGCTAGGCAATCTTCCAGAGCAACTTAAAACTTCTAATGGGCCTCCTTAAGCTCCCACAATCAGCAGGGATGTAACCTATTGGAAGGCCTTTCTGGAAAGGTGCATACCAGGACAATTCAGGCATGTAGCTGTCATTTGCATCCTGTTTGGATTGCTTAAATCAGTGGTTCTAAGTAGCTACACATCAGAGTCAACTGGGAGTCTGATGCCAAAGCCCCACCCAGACCAATTAAACTGGAATCTCCAGGATAGGGCTCTGGCAATTTCTTTCTCTCTTTCTTTCTTTCCTTCTTTCATTAAGCTCTCCTCTTGACTCTAATGTGTGGCAAGAGTTGATAATCACTGGACAAGATATAAATTAGTGTCTTAGAAGAAAATCCACATGACAATTAAGTTTAAAAATGCAGTGCCTGAATAACATTAAACATTTTGTAATAAAAAATTATCCTATATATTATTTATGTTTTTATTTTCAATATGAATATAGAAAATATGTAGCAAGATACACATCAAAATTGTTTGTTACTGAGCTGGGTGCGGTGGTGAACACCTGTAATCCCAGTAGCTCAGAAGGCTGAGGCAGGAGGATTCCAAGTTCAAAGCCAATCTCAGCAACTTAGCAAGGCACTCATAAAAAAAGTAAAAGGGGCTGGGGAAGTGGCTCAGTAGTTAAGTGCCCCTGGGTTCAATTCCCAGTACAAAAAAAAAAAAAAAAAAAAAAATTCACTAAGAGAAGAAGGGTAAAGGTGAGGTTACTAGCTTTCTGGGTGTATCTGTTTCATTCAAATGAACAAAAGCAGCCTATATCCCTTCTGTAATTTAAATATGTCTAATATATCTAATTAAAAATTAAAATTAATACTTATAAATGTCATTGGAAATGATCACTGCTAAAGTGGGTTTTCAGTTGGCTAGGGTTTTTGTGTTTTATTGTTGTTTTGTGTTTTATTGTTTTATTTGCAAATGCTCTTCAAATATGTAGCTTTTCTTCTGAGTTAATTCCATTTTGTAAAAAAAGAAAATCCATAAACTCCTCAATTTGAGACACTATTTAAATATGTCAACTAAGTTAAAATGTATTTACTTTCTTGTAATTTCAGAAATATATTCAACTTTTATGTATTCCTCATGAAGTTTTAAAAACTAATATTCAAAAGTATATGATAGGGATACTCTTCTTCAGCTGGGAAATTACTTAGATTTTTGTAATAGTTAGGATATGAGGTGTCCCCCATCCAAACTCTTGTTAATGCGGGAATATTCTGTGGTGAAATAATTAGGTTATGAGAACTGCAAACTGATCTCCTAAGTGTGAATGGAATGACTGGGTGGTAACTCTAGTCAGGTGGAGCTTGGCTGGAGAGAGGTGGCCTACTAGGGATCTGTCCTTGAAGGGCACATCGTCCTTGTAACCCTTTCTCTTCACCCTTTATCTGCTTCCTTACCCCTCCATGAGCTGAGCAGTTTTCCTCTACTGGGCCTCACATTAGGCCCAGAGCAATGAAGTTGGCCATTTGTGAACTGAAACCTCTGAAACTGTGAACTCTAAATAAACTTCCTCCTTCAAGTTGTTCTTGTCACATGTTTTGGTCACATTGATATAAAAGGCTGACTAAAACATCTCAATCCTATTGAGTAGCTTCATAATTAATTGCCAGTGGGAATTAATTGCCAGTACTCATTAAACCTTAGTTTTGCAAATTTTTAGATATGTGATCACTGAACTCCATAGGGAAGATGGATCCAATAATATCAACCTGAACATAATTAATCTTATATGAAATCAGGTACCTGAAGTGCTTATCACCGCTTAAGACACATAACAGGTACTTAATTCACTGACTCCTTTACACTTTTCTTAAATATACTGGAGGATTAGGATGGCAACAGCAGATTAAGAATTACCAGAAAATATTTTTATAAACCATAAACATGATTCTTCTTATGATCAATATTTCTTCTTATCCTGTTATACATGAAAAAGAAATATTTTCATTCTTTCAGTCCATTTTTTAAAAATATGATTATGTAAGAAAATATGGGGTTTTTTTTTTGTTTACTTCAAAATATTTCACATGTAACCATATTATCCAAAGTATCACATTTTCCAGTAGCTGATTTTTCATGATTTGTAATCAACCACTTTCTCTCTGTATTCATTAACAAGGGATGAGTCAAGCACAGGTTAGGAAATTTCCCACTATCAGTTTTCTGACTAACTTTGGGAAAGAAAGAAGGGGAGGGTGTTGGGGGAGAGATTCCCCTGGCAATTAAATTTGTACTTTCTAGATGATCTAGATGAGCCCTGATTTTAATAATATGCTCACAGAATTCTCTCTCTTTTTTACTTTAATATTTGCTGAGTGCTGATGAACTGTCTCTATGTTAGGCCCGGATGTAAGTAGTTTATATCTATCTATTGCTTCATTTAATCCTTTTCTGAATCCGATGAGGTCATTCTTCATTTAGGAGTGAGAAATCCAGCTGGGCATGGTGACACATGCCTGTAATCCCAACAATTTGAGAGGCCAAGGCAGGAGAATCACAAGGTTGAGGCCAGCCTTAGAAATTTAGCAAGACCCTCAGCAACTTAGCAAGACTCTTGTCTCAATATAAAAAATAAAAAGAGCTGAGGGATGTAGCTCAGTGGTTGAGTACCCCTGGGCTCAATCTCCAATACCACAAAAATTAAAATAGAGTAAGAGAGAGAGAGAGAGATTGATCCAAGGCACAAAGAGAGCAACTTACCAAAGATGGCAGGATAATAAAGTCATAAAGTGACAACCTTCATGATCTTAAAAACTATTCAAGTTGTTTTTCAGGACACAGGTGCACTACCATAGAACCTGACCCAAAATGACCTTGAGAGCCTGGCAGAAAGTCTCCCACTAAGCAGCACCTGAGGAAAGACAATAGGGCCTCATGGAGCTTGATTGGAACCAAGGGGTGACATCAATAGTTGCAGAACAAACCAGAATTATTTGTATAATCCACCTGGACCCATGCCAAGAGTGTGGAGACCACCACAGAGACCACCAGTTCCAACCAAGTCTTCCCTTACCTTGGGGTCACTTATGTTCCTTTGCTATTAGGGATTGAGGAATCAAATTTGAGCTTGCCTTCTGTCACCTGTCCATTAACTCATCTCGATTCAGTTTGTAATATGAAGAAAAATACTGTCAATAGGAAAATAGTAGAATTCCTTAAAATGAGCAATGGCCCCTTGGTCTACAAGAGCTAGTTGATACAATGAAGTATACATGTGTCTGGGTGATAGTATGTCTCTTACTGGCCAGAGAAGGCAGGTGTTTGGAGGATTTGGAATGGCAAGAAGATTGGAGAGGGAAAATGGGAACATCTCATAGAAAAGGAATCAAACAATATGAGTAGTTCTATGTCTGGTTTCTTTCTTTTAGCATTTTTTCATTAGGTTTTGTTTTGTTTTGGTACCAACGATTGAACCCAGGGGTTCTTAACCACTGAGCCACATCCATAGCCCATATATATATATATTAGATTTTATTTATTTTTTTTTTTATTTTGTATGCCATTCCCTAGGTTGCATACCTGAGGAAAGACACCATTTTGTATGCCATTCCCTAGGTTGCATACCTAGGGAATGGCATACAACCTTGAGCCAGAGGTAGAATAAGACTAATGAAAATTACTTGAACAGCTATAGGAGTATCATCAAGGAAATGATGTCTAATATTCACTTTTAAGCTGATTCCTTTTCTTTGGTGCTA
This sequence comes from Tamias sibiricus, assembly GCA_025594165.1. Taxonomy (NCBI): domain Eukaryota; kingdom Metazoa; phylum Chordata; class Mammalia; order Rodentia; family Sciuridae; genus Tamias; species Tamias sibiricus. The sequence continues at coordinate 40,792,539 of CM046665.1, read as the reverse complement.
TATTTCTCACAAATCAGAACTGTCCAAACAATAGGCCATGGGTACCCTGCAAGATAATAATTCTTTATCTTCCAGGACAGCTGTATGGGACCTGGGTTTCTGGAGCCCATCAATAGGCAATGAAGCCACAGTGCTAATGAAGAAACCCATGTTCCAGGTTCCCAATGTGTACAGCAAGTAGTAGCTTGTAGGAAACAGTACATAGCATGGAATGTTTGGTGATGTGTATTTTCAATGGGGCCTGAGCTACTTGTAGGGACTGCTCCTTAGCACATAAAATTCTCCAAGTTAGAGCTTGACATGAAAAGTTGAATGGAATTCAGTCTATTCACATTATTATGAGGAATTTCAGTGTCATATCACTCAGTAAATAGGTTAAACCACATGTAAATGCCAATATTCAGCCAGTTATGACATACAAAAATGACAAATTTACAAGGATCAGAGAATGAAAGTTAGCACTGTTAGAGACTAAATATAATGTTGCCTGTTGAAAAATGTGGTAAGATTATAAAAATCATTTGTAAGTTTTTATCATAGATTTTAATGAACATAGTTTCTCATGGTTGGTAATGACTAAGAATTTGAAAAAAATTATTATTAAGTATTTATTCAAAATTGTACAGAGCTATTTAAAGCATAAAACCTCATGTAAGCTGGGCACTGTGGTATACACCTGTAATCCCAGCAACTCGGAAGGCTGAGGCAAGAGGATCACAAGTTCAAAGCTAGTTTTAGCAATTAAGTGAGGCCCTAAGCAATTTAGTGAGACTCTGTCTTAAAATCTTAAAAAATATAAAAAAGCAGATTGGGGATGTGGCTCAGTGGTTAAGCACCCCTGGGTTCAATCCCCAATCTTCATGTAAAGATGCTCAAAGAAAGAAGCCAGATGTAGAACTACTCATATTGTTTGATTTCTTTTCTATGAAGTGCTCAGAATAGGTACATCCACAAGGATAGAAAGTAGAATAGTCTTGCCAAGGTTGGAGGCAGAGGAGAATAGGAAGTGATTATTGATCAGAACAGCGTTTTCGACATGCTGAAAATATTTTGAAATTAAACCACTGTTACAAGGGGCATGTACTTCAAAGGGGTGAATTTTATGGTACATGATTTATAGCTCAATAAAAAATTATATGAGAAAAAATATTCACTAAAGAAAACAAAAGATTCTCAATAATATTTTTATTTTCAATAAAAAATTTAAAGTGTTTTTATAAGGAAGTTTTAAATAAATTCAAAGTTTAATATTTTCCCCAATACTTTGAATTTTAAAAATTATTGTTATTTTGTTATATAAAGAAAATGCGATGAAATTTTATACCATGTCCCATATAGATCAATTAGTTTGACTAAGTGACTGTACAAATATTGCATTTTCTGAGCACCAACAGAGGAAAACTCCTGAAAGTTTCTGTGCTGTGTTATCCTCCAGTACATGGTAAGATGCTGTGCCCCTCTGGCCTCTATTAACAGGATTTAGGGAAAGTTGAGAGGGAAGAAAAAAATGGCTAATCAGAGGCACTGTGACCAGCTGGGATTGTAAATAAGGGAGCACAAATTCAGGAGAAGAACTAATTCTTAATTAAGAAGGTATTCTCAATTTTCCCCCAATTTTAAGGGATAAAGTGATCTAGGAAAACAGGAAGAATTTGAGGCCCTTGGGTTATCAAGCACTAGAAAAAGTTAGATCAAGGTGAGCTAATTCTTTGGTTTCAACCCCATCCACACCCAGAATGTCCTATATCTTCACTCATCACATATCCATTCAAAAATATGAGCACCAAATATGTGGTAGGCACCATTCCAGATTCATGGAATACAGGAGTAAATAAAACAAACAAATTTTCCCTCATTTGGATGAATAATTTAAGAGATTAGATGGTAATAAGTACCATGGAGAAAACAGCAGGGAAGAAAGAGGGAGAGTGTCAGATTAGGGGAGAGGGGTGGCTTTTGACTTTTGGAAGGTTTTACAAAGAAAGTGACATTTGAGCAATAATCTAAAGCAGGTGAGTGAACAAGCAATAAGAGTATCTGAGGTGGAGCATTTCAGGCAAAGGGTACTATTAGTGTAAAGTCCCTGATACCTCCTGTGTTGCAGGGACAGCAAAGCATCAGTGTGTCCAGGGCTCTGCTAGTGGAGCAATGATGTGGCAGTAGTGGGAAGAAGCAGAAGGTGACATCAGAAACATATGGTATTGGGCTGGGGATATAGCTCAGTTGGTAGAGTGTTGCCTCACATGAACAAGGCCATGGGTTCAATCCTCAGCACCACAAAACAAAACAACAACAACAACAAAAAAAAAAAAAAACATAAAATATCGGGAGGCCTCGAGGCTCCACATGAGGACTTTGGATGTTACCCTGAGTAAATTGTAAGTGCCTGCGTATGTTTGGAGTAGAGGACTGTTAGAGTCTGATCTATGTTTTAACAGAGTCCCTGTAGCTCTTTAGGTTGATGTGTCATCTGTGGGGTGCAATGACTGAGGCAGGGAGCCCAATCAAGAGGTGATTTTAACAATCCAGAGGACAAATGAGTTGACTTAGGTCAGAATGGTAACTGTGAAGGTGGTGATCAGTTTCTGGATAGGATGGTAAAGCTCATAGAATTGTTCATTTATTATTGTCAAGACTCATGAAATTCCTTAGTTATTCTGATTTTCACTTATTTCCAGAATAATTTGTTGCTATCATTACTTAAATCTGACCCTGATAAGGAAGAAGATGAATATGTGTGTGTCAGGGTGCTAAGTTTCCATTTGTTTTTATAAGTGCCTCGTGGTACCTGGTAATTGACCTCTTGGAATTAAATTTCAGTTTTGAAGCATGATATTCATTGAAAGATAAGTCTACTAGAACACTGTCAGCCCCTAATAGTATTGCAACTAAGACTATTGCATAGCTATACAGTTTCCATTGCTTAGCTCCCATTCAGATACTTTAGTAAACATATTTCAAGAACTTCCTCAGCTTCAATATAGTATCTTTAGCTAAATCTTGTAAGAATATCAAAATAGGAAATAATGATTTTAGAGTTCAAAGTGAAGTTCAGAGAACTGTCATCCTTTGCCACTTAGCTTCCATCATTTTGCTAATGCAGGAGGTAGAAAGATCCAAGTTCTGACACTCTAACAATCACAACCTCATATCCTTCAGTAAGTATTCTATCATTGAAAACTTTATTTGGCTACCAATCTGGCCTTTGGTCAGGAAGTTCAATGACTCACTCAACATACATGGATATATGAAGATAAGACATTGTGGATTTCAGGTATGTTGAGAAGTATTTTTTTTTTTTAATTTAGATGATCTAGAATAGAACCCAAATCCCAAGTAATGACAAATGCTTATATGTGCCAATATCAGAAAGCATATAGGAAAATGAGGTACAGCAAAGTAATCTGACTTTTAGCAGATAAAAATAACAAAATTCAACTAAACCTCTTGCTTTCTGACAAGTCTGAAGCTTGGAGAGCTTAGTGGAGCTTTCCTGTTCCTTTAAGCTCTTGCATTAATCACAGAAAGTAATGTCATTTGCAAATGACAAAATGGACATCAATTTCACATTGAGCCTGTTGTCCTGGAAGGAGTCTCCTTTTATGGTGCCTGAGACTAATTACAACCCAGGAGGATGTCTAAACCTCATAATTCTTGTCTACTTATCTTGGATTTGGAACACTTCCCTCTCTGGGGGCCCTTAGGCATTCCAGCACCTACTATCACTCTTTTTCAGCTGGCAGAAAAGTATGCAGGCGCATCACATGTTTATTCAACAAATGTTGACAGTCTGCTAGGTGTTAGGGAATGAAATGTGAACAAAGTCCTTGACATTATGACCTCGTAGTCCAGTCTGGGAGAAGAGCAATATTCAGACAATTGCAATGCAATATGAAAACTACTAGGATGAGGGAAGTTCAAAGCCCGTGGGCGGAACTTAGATATGAGCAGACAAAAGATTTCCCAGACAAAGGATATCTAAGCTGAAATGTGAAGAATGAAGAGGAATCTACCAAATAAAGGAGTATGTAAGGGTAAGAGTGCTCCAGATAAGTGAAACATTCTGGAGGTGCAAGAGTCATCCTGTGTGAGATTTACATATCATGTTCATGTTACAAGTGGGCATCTTCAAGGACATTGGAAGCTTTGGTCTAATTAGAGTAGCCATTTCCTTGATGGTTTGCCATTTGGGGCTATTTTGGGGGGATAGTAGAGACACTGCAGCGTTCAACACATGAAATAAAAACCTGAAACAAGAAACTGGCACTAAATGTGGAAAGAGTCTGTGCAAAGTCAAACCTTCCCTGTTATGATAAGAAAAAGAGAAGGAACAGAGCTGTACCCAATAATTTAGCGTTGTTGGCTAAATTTAGCATTGTTGATATCATTTTTGGCTTCCTACATGATCATGGTCTTCTGTTGTCCCTTTTCCTACTACACATCCACTTTGTTAATCCCCAACCACCGAGAGACTGTACCACCTGTTTTCTCCCCTTGAATTTCTAGGTTGTGTGGCAGGAGTGTGGTAGGAGAATGTGATAAACATGATCCAACTGGTTCTTGCAAACAGTTTACTCAATGGAATCTATACTCTTGATTTAATCATTCTCTTTATCTCTAAGATTCCTTATCACATACCTAGCCAAGCTCTCCCCTTCTAACAAATATTTACAGAACACCATCCAGGAGCCAAGCATCAGGTAGTCTAAACACAGTCTCACCATCTTCATTTTCTACAGGAGATTATACAACAAACTGAGATGGATCCAAGTCACCATGTTGTATGAATTCCATTAACTCCCCTCTAATTCCCCTCTCTCCTCTCCTCTCCTCCTCCTCCTACTCCTCCTCCTCCCCCTCCTCCTCCTCCTCCTCCTCCTCTTCTTCTTCTTCTTCTTCTTCTTCTTCTCTCTCTCTCTCTCTCTTGCTCTCTCTCTACTCTTGCATCTCTATGTAAATGCTTTACCTTTCTTTAGAATAAGGAGCTTCATTTCTCTTAATGTTAGTAATCCTGGCCACCAGCTCTTGCCTCTTCTGAGATTTATGTCATTGATTACTGGTTCTCTTTAAATCATTTATCTGATCCTCTTCACTGGATTATTCCTATCAGTGGGCACATATTTTAGTAAGAGATTAATATATGTATTCTGTATACTAGAAGAAGGGGAGGAAGAGGTAGACAAAGGGGAGGGGAGGAAGAGGAGGAGGATAAAGGGAGAAAGAAAAGGAAGGGGGAGAGAGGGAAGAAGTAGGAGGGAAAGAAGGAAGAACATGGAAAGAAAGAAGACAAAAGAATAGAAAGAGAAAACAAGAAAAACTTTTCCCTTGGACTTGCTAATCCTTCAGGTCAAACTATGGTTTGCTCTCTCCTTGCAAGGTGACCTGGATATTTCCTGGAACCGGTCTTAATCACAGACTAACTCGTTAAGTGTGACAATCTGGTTTCAAGCTCTTTTCTCCCCTGAAATCACCTTGCTTAAGGTCAGAAGTCCAGTTGTTAAATTCAGTTGTTTCCCACTCATTCTCCACTGTCACACTGACTTTGATGGCCACTCCCTACTACTTCCCTCCTTCAGGAGTTACTGGTGTTGTTCCATTCTTCCTGGCTCCTTCCTTCTTCCTTCTACTTTTCCTTCTCCTCCTCTTCCTTCTTCCCTTCCTCCTCTTCCTCCTCTTCTTCCACCTCCTCTTATCCTCCTTCTACTCCATTTATTGGGAGGTACCATAGATTGAACTCAGGAGCCCTCAACCGCTGAGCCACATCCCCAGCCCTATTTTATATTTTATTTAGAGACAGGGTCTCACTGAGTTGCTTAGCACCTTGTTTTTGCTGAGGCTGGCTTTGAAATCTCGATCCTCCTGCCTCAGCCTCCCAAGCCACTGGGATTACAGGCATGTGCCACAGTGTCTGGCTTCTCCTCCTTCTTAAAAAGCAAAATGAAAATAAAAAAGATATCTTTTCTTTTAAATTAAGAAAAAAAGTGGTTTTGTAGAGCTCATCTTTCTCCCTCCTGCCCACCTCCAGCTATAAGTGATCTTTCTAAGAACTGTCCTGGTAAATTTATTTTCATGGGTTTAGTTATGATATCTATGCTAAGGATTTTCAAACTTCTTTCTGTATGAAGCATTTCCAGTTGTCTGCCAAACACTTTCTTCTGAATAGTGATGTCATCTTGGTACCTCCACTGCAGTGTGTTCTTCTTTACATACCTTCTCCTGTTTCTTATCCCTGTTTCCCTATCAGGCTGTGCTGTGTCCACAGCTGGGGAGTAGTGTTGTCTAGGCATGGCTAGCAAATTAGTGGGACAGAGAAGCTGATGGGCACTGGAGTTCCAGGACACTCTTGGTACTTACACATGAAAGAAAATTCCAGGTTGGATTACTTGGCCTACCAAGAAAACCTAATGCCAGTTCATGAAGAACTAATCGAATGAGTGTTTGTCATAGAGATAGGAATCTGGTGTTCTGGAAATGTAGAAAATAGAGAATGAATTCTGCTTATGTGACAAGGGGGTAGCAAAAGTTTTATATAAAATTTGCCACTGCAAAGGATTTTAAATCATGAGTAGGATTGGCCTATTGGGGAAAAATAATACAGAAAGGGACTTTGGTTATATGAAAGGCAAATGAGAGGCAAAATGTAAATATGTTGAAGTTCATGGTACATCTGGGAATTTTAAAAAATTTTATGCGACCAAAACATACAAGAGAAGGAGAGTGAGAAGGAGGCATGTGTAGAGAAGGCTTTGAGAAGGAGATTATGGTCAGATCTGTGTTTTAAGTAACTAATCTAAAAGCAATGACTAGTCCAGACACCTCAGTGTAAAAGAAAGGAAATGAAATAGCAGCAAGCGTGGACAGGAAGAGTCCAGCCAAGGTCAAATTTCTCTGTTTGATATAGTAAGAAACATGAAATGGAAGAGAGCCCCATCCAACAATTTATATTGGGTGGTCTGCAGGGGTGTTTCTGCTTTAAATTAAGGAGGACCCCTGAGCTATTCAGATGAGGCCTGATCTGAGTAGGTACTTGTGGAATCCAAGCTGAAGTGTTTTTGGTTTGACAGGTTAATTTAGGTGCATCACTGAGTCAAGTGCAGAGCTCCACCTGGAATGTGATGACATCCCGGACATCTACTGGGTAAGATGTTGAATCTCTTCTTTGAAAGGTTTTTCTTGTCACGTGTCTCCATTATCAGGATGTTCATTCATGATAGTATTGCAGTAGAAAGTGAGAATGACCACACAGAGGACTTCAAAGGTGCTGATGATAGTCTGTCATTTCCTAAATTGTAGTGGGTGTAGTGGTTAGGATTCTTCACAGAAATGAAACCAACAGAACCAAGAGGATGTGTGCGTGTGTGTGTGTGTCTGTGTGTGTGTCTGCACATGCAGGCGCATGCGCGTGTGTGCGCGCGCGTGCACACACACACATGCAGAGAAAGAGAAAGAGATTTATTTTTAGAAATTGGCTCACATGAGTGTGGGGGCTGTCAATCCAAAATCTGCAGAATCAGCCAGCCAGCTGAAGACATAGGGAGGAGCTAATATGGTATTTCAAGTTAAAAGTAAGTCTGCTGGAGGAATTCTCCTTTTATCCAGGGAGGTCAATCTTTTTCTATTAATATTTTCAACTGATTGTATGTGGCCTACCCATATTATGGAGGGTCATTTGCTTTACTCAAAGTCTTCCAATTTAAATGTCAGTCTATAAATACCTTCATAGAAACATCTAGAATAATCTCTGAACAAATATCTGATACTGGCCGACCTCTGCCCCAGAGCAGGAGACAGCAAGGACAGACCTGCCAATACTGCCTGAGCCCAGGCCGACCCAGGGTAGTCCCGCAGACCTTCACAGGAGTGTGGCCAGACCCAGGTCAGTCCCACCTACGCCCGCTGGTGTGCAACCAGCCTCCAGCCAGCCCCACTGACCTCCGCCCCAGAGTAGGAGACAGCAAGGACAGACCCACCCGCCAACTCTGCTTAAAGTGCAGGCAGGCCCGGGGCAGTCCCAGGGTCCTACATCAGAGTGCCACCAGGCTCAAGCTCCATCCAGTCCCGCCAGCCTCCTCCCCAGAGCAGGAGACAGCAAGGACAGACCTGCCAACTCGCCGGAGCCCAGGCGGGCCCAGGGCAGTCCCACTGACCTTCAACCCATTGCGGTTAGCCCCAGACCACCACAGGAGCTCAGACTCAACCAGTTCAGCCCGCGCCAACCAGTGTGAACCCAGCTTCAGGTAGCATACTTGGAGGGTCAGTGGCAGGTTCTGATAGTCCAGTGCTAAAGGGAGACACAGACAACCTGCAAGGGTACTAAAAAATATAGGGAAGAATCTGTAATAACTCAGATCTACACTGCAAAAATAAAGCAAATAGACATCATGAAAAAACAGGGGAGGAAAATACCCCAAACAAACCAGGATTCTACAATAACAGAACCCATGCTCAGCGAAGTTGACGAAATGTCAGAGAAAGAATTCAGAAGGTTCATAATTAAAATGATCTGTGAATCAAAGAATGATCTAAATGAGCAAATACAGGCAAAAATTGACCACTACAACAAAGATATAAGAGAGCAAATACAGGTAGCAAAAGATTACTTCAAAAAAGAGATCAAAACTGTGAAAAAAAAAAAAAAACAGTCAGAAATCCATGAAATGAAGGAAACAATTAACCAAATAAAAAACACAATTGAAGGCATTACCAACAGACTAGATCAACTGGAAGAAAGAACCTCAGACAATGAAGACAAAGTATATAATCTTGAAAATAAAGTTGACCACACAATGAAGATAGTAAGAAACCATGAACAGAACATCCAAGAAGTATGGGACAGCATCAAAAGACCAAACCTAAGAAGAATTGGGATAGAGGAAGGCACAGAGTTTCAAACCAAAGGAAGGCACAACCTCTTTAATGAGATAATATCAGAAAATTTCCCAAGCATGAAGAATGAATTGGAAAACCAAATACAAGAGGCTTATAGGACACCAAATGTACAAAATTACAACAGATCTACACTAAGACACATTATAATGAAAATGCCTAGCATACAGAACAAGGATAGAATTTTAAAGGCCGCAAAAGAGAGGAATCAGATCACATATAGGAGGAGACCAATTCATATCACAGCAGATTTTTCAATTCAGACACTCAAAGCTAGGAGATCATGGAACAACATATTCCAAGCTCTGAAGGAAAAGGGATGCCAACCAAGAATCTTATACCCAGCAAAATTAAGCTTTAGATTCGAGGACGAAATAAAAACCATCCATGATAAACAAAAGTTAAAAGAATTTACAAGTAGAAAGCCAGCACTACAGAACATCCTCGGCAAAATATTCCATGAAGAGGAAAAGAAAAACAATGATGAAAATCAACAGAGGGGGTATTACACTAAAGGAAAAACAAATAGAAGAGAAACCATGTCAAGGTAAATACCAGAAATAAAAATGGCTGGGAATACAAAACACATCTCAATAATAACTCTGAATGTTAATGGCCTAAACTCACCAATCAAAAGACATAGATTAGCAGATTATATAACAAAAACAGACCCAACAATATGCTGCCTCCAAGAGACTAATCTCATAGGAAAAGACATCCATAGGCTGAGGGTAAAAGGTTGGGAAAAATCCTACCACTCATATGGACAGAGGAAACAAGCTGGGGTTTCCATCCTCATATCAAATAAAGTAGACTTCAAGCTAAAGTCAATCAAAAGGGATAAAGAAGGACACTATATACTCCTCAAGGGAACCATACACAAACAAGACTTAACAATTATAAATATATATGCACCAAACAATGGAGCATCCATGTTCATCAAACAAACTCTCCTCAAGTTTAAGAGTCAAATTGACCACAACACAATAATTCTGGGTGACTTTAACATACCCCTTTCACCACTGGATAGATCTTCCAAACAAAAGCTGAACAAAGAAACTATAGAAATCAAAAATACAATAAACAACTTAGACTTAACTGACTTATATAGAATATTTCATCCTTCAACAAGTGAATACACTTTCTTCTCAGCAGCACATGGAACCTTCTCTAAAATAGACCATATACTAGGCCACAAAACAACTCTGAGCAAATACAAAAAAGTTGAGATTCTACCCTGCATTCTATCTGACCATATGGAATGAAATTAGAAATCAATAATAAAATAAGAAATAAAAGCTACTCCAACACCTGGAGACCAAATAATATGCTACTGAATGAACAATGGGTTGCAGATGACATCAAAGAGGAGATTAAAAAATTCTTAGAGGTGAATGAGAACACAGACACAACATATCGAAATCTCTGGGACACTATGAAGGCAGTTCTAAGAGGAAAGTTCATTGCAGTGAGTTCATTCCTCAAAAGAAGAAAAAGTCAACAAATAAATGACTTAAAATTAGATCTCAAAGCTCTAGAAAAAGAAGAACAATCCAACACCAAAAGTGGTAGAAGACAGGAAATAATTAAAATCAGAGCTGAAATTAATGAAATTGAAACCAAAGAAACAATTGAAAAAATTGACAAAACAAAAAGTTGGTTCTTTGAACAAATAAATAAAATTGACAGACCCCTATCCAGGCTAACAAAGAGAAGGAGAGAGATAACTCAAGTTACTAATATATGTGATGAAAAAGGAAATATCACAACAAACACTACGGAAATACAGGAAATAATTCGAAATTATTTTGAAAACTTGTACTCCAACAAAATACAAAACACTGAAGGCATCGACAAATTTCTAGAATTGTATGATGTGCCCAAACTTAAGCAGGATGATATACATAATTTGAACAGACCAATTACAAGCAACTAAATAGAAGATGCCATCAGAAGCCTACCAACCAAGGAAAGCCCAGGACCAGATGGATACACAGCCGAGTTCTGCAAGACCTTTAAAGAAGAACTGATACCAATACTCTTCAATTTATTTCAGGAAATAGAAAAAGAGGGAGTACTTCCAAACTCATTCTATGAGGCCAACATCACACTGATCCCCAAACCAGGCAAAGACACATCCAAAAAAGAAAACTTCAGACCCATATCTTTAATGAACATAGATGCAAAAATTCTCAATAAAATTCTAGCAAATTGCATACAGAAACATATAAAAAATATAATATACCACGATCAAGTGGGGTTCATTCCAGGGATGCAAGGATGGTTCAACATACAGAAAACAATAAATGTAATTCACCACGTCAATAGACTCAATGATAAGAACCATATGATTATCTCAATAGATGCAGAAAAAGCATTTGTCAAAATACAGCACCCCTTCATGCTCAAAACACTAGAAAAACTAGGGATAACCAGAACATATGTCAACATCATAAAAGCTATATATGCTAATCCCCAGGCCAACATTATTCTAAATGGAGAAAAATTGAAAGCATTCCCTTTAAAAACTGGAACAAGACAGGGGTGCCCTCTTTCACCACTTCTATTCAACATAGTAATTGAAATGCTGGCCAGAGCAATAAGCCAGACGAAAGAAATTAAAGGGATACAGATAGGTAAACTAGAACTCAAATTACCATTATTTGCTGATGATATGATTTTATACCTAGAAGACTCAAAAAATTCCACCAGAAAACTTCTAGAACTCATAAATGAACTCAGCAAAGTAGCAGGATACAAAATCAACACCCATAAATCTAAGGCATTTCTATATATCAGTGACAAATCCTCTGAAAGGGAAATGAGGAAAACTACCCCATTTACAATAGCATCAAAAAAAAAAAAAAAAAAAAAAAAACTTGGGAATCAACTTAACCAAAGTCGTGAAAGACCTCTACAATGAAAACTACAGAACACTAAAGAAAGAAATTATGGAAGACCTTAGAAGATGGAAAGATCTACCCTGTTCTTTTATAGGCAGAACTAATATTTTCAAAATGACCATACTACCAAAAGCACTATACAGGTTTAATGCAATGCCAATCAAAATCCCAATGACATTCCTCATAGAAATAGAAAAAGCAGTCATGAAATTCATCTGGAAAAATAAGAGACCCAGAATAGCTAAAGCAATCCTTAGTAAGAGGAGTGAAGCAGGTGGCATCACTATACCAGACCTTAAATTATACTACAGAGCAATAGTAACAAAAACAGCATGGTATTGGCACCAAAATAGGCCAGTAGACCAATGGTACAGAGTAGAGGACACAGAGACTAACACATATAATTTCAGTTATCTTATATTAGACAAACGTGCCAAAAATGTACATTGGAGAAAAGATAGCCTCTTCAACAAATGGTGCTGGGAAAACTGGAAATCCATATGCAATAAAATGAAATTAAACCTATATCTCTCACCATGCACAAAATTCAACTCCAAGTGGATCAAGGATCTCGGAATTAGACCAGAGACACTACACCTAATAGAAGAAAAAGTAAGCTCTAATCTCCAACATGTTGGATTAGGTCCCAAGTTCCTTAATAAGAATCCTGTAGCACAAGAATTAATACCAAGAATCAATAAATGGGATAGACTCAAATTAAAAAGCTTCTTCTCAGTAAAAGAAACAATCAGTGAGGTGAACAGAGAGCCTACTAATAGGGAACAAATTTTTACCACATACATGTCAGATAGAGCACTAATCTCTAGAATATATAAAGAACTCAAAAAAATCATAACACCAAAAAAATAATAATAATCCAATCAATAAATGGCCCAAGGAACTGAACAGACACTTCTCAGAAGAAGATATACAATCAATGAATAAATACATGAAAAAATGCTCAACCTCTCTGGCAATTAGAGAAATGCAAATCAAAACCACTCTAAGATTTCATCTCACACCAGTTAGAATGGCAGCTATTAAGAACACAAACAACAATAAATGTTGGAGAGGATGTGGAGAAAAAGGCACACTCATACATTGTTGGTGGGACTGCAAAATGGTGCAGCCAATGTGGAAAGCAGTATGGAGATACCTTGGAAAACTTGGAATGGAACCACATTATGACCCAGCTATCCCACTCATTGGTCTTTACCCAAAAGACCTGAAAACAGCCTACTACAGGGATACAGCCACATCAATGTTTATAGCAGCACAATTCACAATAGCTAAACTGTGGAACCAACCTTGATGTGCTTCAGTAGATTAATGGATAAAGAAAATGTGGTATATACACACAATGGAATATTACTCAGCAATAAGAGAGAATAAAATCATGGCATTTGCAGGAAAATGGATGGAGTTAGAGAATATAATGCTAAGTGAAGTTAGCCAATCTCAAAACGCCAAATGCCAAATGTTTTCTCTGATATAAGGAGGCCAATTCAAAGTCGTGTTGGGATGGGGAGCATAGGAGGATTAGAGGAATACTAGAATGGCCAATGGGGAGAGAGGGGAAGAGAGGGGGCAAAAGGGTGAAGAAAAAAAAAAGATGGTAGAATGAGATGGATATCATTACCCTAAATGCATATATGAAGTCACGAATGGTGTGAATATACTTTGCATACAACCAGAGATTTGTAAAAAAAGTGCTCTATATATGTGTAATATGAAATGTAATGTATTCTGCTGTCATTTATAACATCTTAGAATAAAAAATAATTAAAAAAAAACTTATAAATTACGAAAAATAAAAAAAACACAAATATCTGGTACTGTGGTCTAGTCAAGTTGACACATAAAATTAAGCATCGTGGGTGTGTACATGGGTATTCTTTGAAACTGTAAATATACATTAAAATAAAAATGAAGTCAACATCATTCTTTCACTTGAAAACTGGGATTATAATTTGGAATATACCATCCTTGGGTTGTCCAAAACAGTTGTGAAAGGCCCTGTGAACAAATAAAAAAAAAAAAAAAAGAGAGAGAGAGAAGACTTTTAAAGAAAAATTCCCAACAAAAGCCCTTTGTAATATAACACAATGAAGTTTGTAAGGTGTAGGGCAATATGTAAGCTGGTCCTCCTTGTTCTCACTTGCTTGGTTTTATATTATCAATCTCCTGTTGATTACAAAGGTTGTCAAAATGTCCCCAGCTAAAAGTTCAGGACATTTGCTGAAGTGTTAATTGAGACATAAAGGGAAGAATGTAGAAAATGTCCTAAGAGTTGCCTTTGTCTGCCATATAAGCAGAGTTCAGAGGCAGAGAGGAGGGCTGTTCAGATACCACCATCCCCGCCACTCCCCACAGTTAACAGCTTTGCTGTGCTTGAAACCACTTCTGCTGGCACATGCTGGCATTGACTATTCCTTTAAAAACTTATTGTCTAAATCCACAGAGGGGATAATGTTTAATGTTCAGATTAATTTGGACCATCTGTCATCTAGAAGACACATTTACTGCACCCACAGTAAGTGCAGAGCAAGGCAAATGTGAATTTCTCTGTTCATCAAAGTAATGTTCTTTAAAAGTGATGTGTGTATTGAAGTTCCATTAAATCAAATTTTATTTCAAATACCCTAGAGAAGTTCATTCTTAAAGGAGCCAATGATGAATAATTTTTACAATTTCACTTCCTTATGTTCCTTTTTAATAAAAGGCCTGTAATTATGTGCAGTGTACAACACAGACTGCAGTACCTCAACAGGTTATCACTGTTCACATAAAATCCATTTGCCATCATTAGCATATGACCTTTATTGGAATTCTTTAAAATGCTTCTTGTGTATGCATTAAGCCAGCTTTTACAAAGGCTAAGACAGAGGGCTTATCCTTTTCTATGCTCTCAGTTTACATATTTTATGGTAAAATTTCTTTGATTTTGGGCTAATACTTGTTGGAATAAAAAAGAGTCCAATAAAATGAATTTAATAAAAAATGAATGCACAAAGCTGTCTGTGTTCTTTATCTGTTAATTTCTAACACTTACTATCTAGAGCATACATCACAGTTTTTGCTTTCTCCCTGTATGCCCACATGAGACAAAGGGATAGTTCTACCACTATCAAAGGAAATCAAGACATGCTTAATCTTATTGAATTATTTCCTGCTAATGTTAATGCTATAGTCAGTGCTCAAGTCTGAGTGGGACCTGACCTCTGGTGACTTTTGAGGACTTCTGTTTCCTAAGAAGAAGTTGGATCAGGTTAGTTTGGCTTCTAATACCATAATTACCTGACCCAGTTCTTGCTTCCTCTTGTTCTGCTCTATAATTTAGCAACAAGGTCAACAGAAGGGCTATCTTAGAAAATTCTACCTACTTGACCATGCATCTGGATATTCTTCAAATATATAAAAATGTCTTTATTATTGACTTCAAATTTTGATTTAAAATTTTTCTTATTTTTGGGTGTATGCTGACTTTGGACTTTTATTACCTGTCTTTCTGATTTGTGTAATTCCTTCCAATAAATTTCTATATTCATGCATTTCTGTCTATGGATGTTTTTTCCATATTCCAAATCCTGCTTTTCCTTTACCTTGATGTCTCTGTTCACCCTCATAGTGAGTTTCCCTCTTCTGAATTTCTGGCTAAATTATCATGTGATTTTTTAAATTTTCATTTGATTTTGAAACATAACCTATCTGGGAAAGTATAAAGGGTGAACAAATATGTATTAGCCTATCATTCAGAATGAACTATAATTACCACTTTGAATTATGTGTCTTCAGTCTCCTTTCTTTCTTTTTTTTTTTTAATATTTATATGCTTTAGTTGTACACAATGTGTTTTTTTTATTTGTACGTGGTGCTGAGGATCGAACCCGGGGCGCGCACGTGCTAGGCGAGCGCAATACTGCTGAGCCACAATCCCAGCCCCTTAGACTCCTTTCTTTGATGAACTATTACAGCTCTAAAATCTTTTCCAACACTATCCAAGTCCCATTTCCAGAAGCCACATAGACATGTATAACCTTTTAGATTTTTTTTAAATACACATATATATGTTTCTCATTTTTTGAACTTGCAGGACTTTTACAGGGCTTGCCAATATATAGTTCCACATCTTCTTTAGCTAACTGCACATTATTTTAAGATGTATTCTAATTGATTTAGTGAATAAGTTCATTTCTGTTAAGAGCATACAACTTACCATTGTATGACAATGTTGTTTCATTCATTATTTTTAAAAATTTATTTATTTATTCTAATTTGTTATATATGACAGCAAAATGCATTTCAATTCATAGTACACATATACAGCACAATTTTTCATGTCTCTGGTTGTACACAAAGTAGAGTCACACCATTCATGTTTTCATACATGTGCTTAGGGTAATGATGTCCATCTCATTCCACCGTCTTTCCTATCCCCTACTCCCTCCCCTTTGCCCTTATCTAAAGTTCCTCCATTCCTCCCATACTCTCCCCACCCCCACCCCCATTATGGATCAGCATCCTCATATCAGAGAAAACATTCGGCATTTGGTTTTTGGGATTGGCTTACTTCACTTAGCATAATATTCTCTAATTCCATCCATTTACCTGCAATTGCCATAATTTTATTCTCTTTTAATATTGAGTAATATTCCATTGTGTATATATACCACAGTTTCTATATCCATTCATCTAGGCATCTAGATTGGTTCCACAATTTAGCTATTGTGAATTGTGCTGCTATAAATATTGATGTGGCTCCGTTACTATAGTATGCTGTTTTTAAGTCCTTTGGGTATAAACCAAGTAGTGGGAGAGCTGGGTCAAATGGTGGTTCCATTCCCAGTTTTCCAAGGAATTTCCACGCTGTTTTCCATATTTGCTGCATCAATTTGTAGTCCCACCAGCAATGTATGAGTGTGCCTTTCTCCCCACATACTCGCCAACAGCTATTGTTGTTTGTATTCTTAATAGCTGCCATTCTGACTGGAGTGAGATGAAAGCCTCTTCAACATGGTTCTGGGAAAACTGGAAATCCATATGCAACAAAATGAAATTGAGCACCTATCTCTCACCATGCACAAAACTCAAGTCAAAGTGGAACAAGGACCTAGGAATTAAACCAGAGACCCTGAGCCTAACAGAAAAAAAAAAAAGTAGGCCCAAATCTTCATCATGTTGGATTAGGGCCCAACTTCCTTAATAAGACTCCTAAAGTGCAAGAAATAAAATCAAGAATCAATAAATGGGATGGATTCAAACTAAAAAGCTTCTTCTCAGCAAAAGAAATAATCAGTGAGGTGAGTAGAGAGCCTACATTTTGGGAGCAAATATTTACCACATGCACATCAGATAAAGCACTAATCTCTAGCATATATAAAGAACTCAAAAATCTTAACACCAAAAAAAAAAAAAAAAAAAATCCAATCAATAAATGAGTCAAGGAACTGAACAGACACTTCTCAGAATATGATATACAATCAATCAACAAGTATATAAAAAAAGTTCAACATCTCTAGCAATTATAGAAATGTTATTTCATTTTTAATGAACAATACTGTATAGTACTTCATTCATTAAAAAAATCTCTTTCACTACATTATACTTTTTTGAGTTTCAAAGGTACTTTAAAATGATCAATTATCCAAAGAAGTAATATCAACATCAAACAACTAAAATGATAAAATAACTTTAAGTATCAATGAAAAGGATGGTAAATTGGCAGAAACCAGAAACTGTATAACTGAAGACATAAGCCTGAATGAAAACAGGAATTGCTGAGTTAAATTAATGGATGGTGAAAAAACTAAAGCGTTCAAACAGAAAATAATCACAGTAGAAGCTTTATAAGGAAGAAGAAAAGGATTGAAGTTAGGGTATGTGATCAGAAGTTCTAAAAAAAAAAATGAAAGAAAAAGGGAAAGGGGAGGGCAAGGGAGGTCTGGGAAAGGAGGGAGAAAGAAAAGGTACCTCGGTGATTTCTGCAATAAAATCAAAAGAAGTCTTCCCAAACTCCAACAAGTTCTAACTTAATGCTGCTCATCAGAAAAAGCACAGGCCCAACTTCTCTTTGATGTGAAAACAGGCTGGAATAATACATGAAGAGGGTAAGAGATCAGAAGTTAAATTAGAATGGATCTCACCAACAGGCGACTGACTAGAAGGACCCCTTTGGGCCAGCTGGGCATTGCAGCGGTGAGCAGTTTCCTTAGTGGCAGAAGGGGAGGTGGGACTGTGTGCCTGGGACTTCCTTTAGGAGGAAGAGGATACAGAAAGAACTTTCCTTTTCCTGATGTAAACCAGGCTATGCAGGGAAAACTGGAAAATATTCTATTTCTGGAAACTTCCTGAGTCCTTCCCCAGTTTTCTTCTTCCATTCTCCCAAGGATAAAATGCCCAGTACTAAACTTTGCTGCTGAAATCTCATTGTTGAGGCATTTCTTTGGCAACCTTTCTGGACCTGATCTTACCACCCTCCATAATTCAAAATTATCTACTCATTTGACTTTTGACCAAGTGTGCCTTAACATTCCTCAGCTTGACTAAACTCTAAACAGACTTCCTCCTTGACTCTAAGCCTCGAATCTCCCTTCTCACAGAGCATCTTTAAGAAAACCTGTAATTGTGAATATATTCTCTGCCTTTTTGAGATGTAAGTATTTTAAAATTGTCTCTTGTCACATTTAAGACTTACTCAAGAATATTTCAGCCTTCTCTTTGAAATGTAATCACCAAAGGAGAGAGCAAGCCTATCTTCCAGTTTCTGTGGAAAGGTAGCAGCCTAACTTCCATGGGCACCTTGCTTCAAGTTGTGAAATTGGCTCTTGTAACAAAGAGATGAGAAAGTTTTCTTATGGGTAAAACCAATGAGTAAATACAACTGTCTTGTGTTCTCCCAACCCCAATACAAAATCTTCCTGTACGTTGTTTCACTGGAGCTGAGTTCAGATTTGAGTTCTAGCTGCCATATCATTGAATAGAATCTCCCTTTCAATTTTCTACCCAAACCAAGACTCCTATTTCATAATTGTTCTTCAAATCTAATGTCAGAAGGAAGGTAATTTAAACTATATGAATTAGCAGTATTCATTCTTGAGCATCCTAGTTACTTTCACTCTCTCTTCTTTCTTTTTTTTTTTTTTTTTGGTATTGAGGATTGAACTCAGGCGCACTCCACCATTGAGCCACATCTCCAGCCCTATTTTGTATTTCATTTAGAGACAGGGTCTCACTGAGTTGCTTAGTGCCTTGCTTTTGCTGAGGCTGGCTTGGAACTTGTGATCCTCCTGCCTCAGCCTCCTGAACCACTGGGATTACAGATGTGTACCACCGCACGCTGGCAGACTTTCACATATTTTAAAACAGTGTTGCCACCGGAAAAGGATTTGCAGCTCGGAACGGCGACGCTGTGGGAAGGAGCCCGGAGACAGGATGGAAATGAAAAAATTCTTTTATCTTTCTCTTTCTGTCTCTTGTAATTTCTAACACCACATACACACTCTCACAAGAAACCAAGGCACGTACTCTTACAAGAAACTACAATATATATACACAATAGCGTTAACCCCGTCCGTTCTCTCTCAAGTCTCATCTCATGCACCCGAGCAGGAATGGCGCTGGCCCTATCTGCCAAGTCTTGGCTCAAGTCTCGTGAGATCCTGGGCCAAGTCCCGTGAGACTACGGAAGGCGACAATGCCCAAACATGTCCATGGCCCATAGTCAACGGCAATCTTAGCCATCTCCCCAAACAGGGCTCCTGCATTTCCCCCCTTTTGTTTTAAAAGAGGGAATGCTCTAGGACGTCTATGTGCAACCAACATTCTTACCCGTTATCGGATAATCAAGGCTGTGCCCTTGACTCCTGTCTTAGGTTGATATGTCGGCCACATGAGACTGTCCCGTGCGACTGTGCCTGTCTTAGGTTGTCCCCCTCTGGGGATCTTACCTGTCATTGGCTAACCAGCCATCCAATGGAGCCCTTTAGGATCGACTGTGTAAGATGACTAACAGCCGTCCAATTGTGAGGAGATGCTGCGGCTTTAAGGCGACAAGCCTTTTGGTGACGAGCCAAATTGCATAGCATATCAAATTCTTTAAACAAATCAGCTGCCCTAAGTTCCATCAAGTAACACAGTGAGTTCTCTAGACAAATACCCGCAAGGCACTGTCCCGTGAAGTCCCAAACAATGAAAGATCAAAGTGTCCACTTGTTATAACACGTAGATCTAGGAGGCCCCATGCATGCAGAGCAGAGGCCACACTGCTGGTGAGGTTGTTTGACGCTTGAGCAGCAGGGATGCTTGCAGAGACCGTGATCCCTGAAGCTATAACAGCAGCCATCTTTTTTATGTCTAGACAATGCCACTGGCAAATCTTCAGGGCCCGCTACCTAGAGACTCAAGCATCAATTATTAAAGGAAAGGCAGAGCTATTTCAGCACTGAGTCAAGAGGCGAGTTGTCAAACTAAAAAATAGAATTATTACATTAGAAAATTAAAGTTGATTTCTGCTTATACACATTGCTGCTTGAGCTCCCACAAACATAAGCTGGCAAAATATCATATTTAGAAGAAAACAAAGCAAGACTGAGGGTATTTACTGCATTAAAGATAGATTAAAGAAAAACATAAGGCTGAAACGTTCCTTTATGTCCTTCATCATCCTCCCATTTTAAAATTACCGCACTTTTTTCTGGGAGGTTATTATATCCCAAGCCTCTTAGGTTGGTTGAAGCTTTTTGCAGAGGCCAGTGTCTGGGCCATTGATGTAAATTAATGATGGAAGAATCAGCTCCAGTATCTATAAGTCCCTCCATTTCTATTCCTTGTATTTTTACTTTACACATAGGCCTCCTTGTACAGTCTCGAACCCAGCAAACCATGGGTCTCGAATCAGTGGAACAAAATCCTCTATTGTTCCTATTTAGAGGCATATTCATTTTAAATGAATTATGTAAATTTGGAAGGAGGAGCAGCTGAGCAATTCTATCTCCCTGATTAACAGAACTTATACTTTGGGGTGAGCTAAGCATTATTTTTATTTCCCCTTTGTAGTATGAGTTTATTACACCTGGGGTCACTTGCAAACCTAATAAGCTTTCGGGACTTTGCCCAAGAATAAGTCCTATAGTCCCTGAGGGAAAAGGTCCCCTGACTCCTGTGGGAATCAGTTGAACCCCCATTTCAGGTGTTAACACTATTCGGGCGGTGGAACAGAGGTCTAATCCTGCATTTCTTCTTGATCCTCTGGCGAGGGAGTGGATGGATAGTAGGGATTGTGTTGGGGAAGCAGCTGAGTGGATGCTTGAGGATACTCTTCCTCCAATGCCCCGTACATTTGTGGTTCCTGGGGCATTGGGCTCTGTGCCCCGTTTTTTGAATTCCTGGACAAATGATTTCCATGGATGTCAAATTTTGAATAGCATTTATTGGCCCAATGGTTTCCTTTCTTACACCTGGGGCAGCAACCTGGAGCACAGTATGAATTTGGTCTTATTTTTCTTTTGGGATTTTGCCTAGAATAGCTTGATTGATTATGATAATTTTGCCTAGAATATCCTGATTGATTATAATGTCTAGGTTGAGCCCTTGTGAAATTTTGAGGGGCAGCATCTCTCACAGCTGCTGCAATCACATTTCCTGTGACAAAGGCATCATTTATATCTTTACATAGTTGTATATATATGAAAAGATCCTTTTTATTTTTCCATGGCCTGATGGCTTCTTGGCAATATTTATTAGCATTTTTGTATGCTAATTGAACAACTAATGGCATAACTTGATCAACGTCTCCAAAAACTCTACCTGCAGTTCTCAAAAGTCGATCAGCAAATTCAGCATATGGTTCATTAGGTCCTTGAATTACTTTGGACAAGCTACCTTATAGATCCCCAGGTCCTTGTACAGTTTTCCATGCCTTTAAGGCAACTGCGTTTATCTGAGCATATACTCCTGGGGTATAATATTTTTGAACCTGTATGTCTGCGAATTGCCCTTCTCCTGTGAGCATTTCTATATTATGGTCTCCAAACCCTGCAGCTGCATTTCTTTTAGCTGTTTCTATACAAAGTTCTTGAAATTGCGATCGCCAAACCAAGTATTGTCCCCCACTTAATGCTGCTTTACATAGACGTTTCCAGTCTGAAGGGGTTAAGCTAAAGGTGTTAAGGGACTCTAGTATACTCAACGTGAAAGGAGCTTGGGGTCCATATGTCATTACTGACTCTTTGAGATTTTTTATTGTTTTGAAATCTACTGACTCATGGCCCCTCTGTCCATTTTCATATTCAAATACTGGCAGTTCCCAATGTATTGTGAGTCACCCTCAAGAGCGCATAAGCGCTCAGAAAGACTTTTTATTTCTATTTCTAGGGTATGCAAACACCTAGTGATACCCTTCATATTTTCTGTAATGGATTCCACCCATGGGGGAGTAGAGGACACAAGTTCCTCCACTTGACGATCCCTTATCTTGGTCTTCCTTAATTTCCTTTTGTTCATTTTCTCAGAATCACTTTTACTTAATTCCTCCTCACTACTACTACTCTCATTGGTCCTAACTGACTCAGTAACATCCTGAGTCCCAGGTTCAATTGAGAGCATGTATCCTTGAACTATCTCTAATAAATCTTGAATATCTTTAGCAGCTCGGATCTTTGTCATTTTTGGGACACTTCTAATACTCTCCTTACTGGTCTTAGTTGACTCAGCGGAAGCTACGCTTTCATGATTGCCTTCACTGTTTTCTAAATCCTCCTCACTAACGACAGACTCAGCTATATCAAAGAATTTATCAAGAGCCTTGTACACTTGGGTCTTAGTTATTTTTGAACCCATTTTAACCGCTCTGACTACAGACTCCTGCGAGGTTTCTCAGTTCTTACCTGCCGTGCTGAATGCCCCGAACGGGCCACCAACTGTTGCCACCGGAAAAGGATTTGCAGCCCGGAACGGCGGCGCTGCGGGAAGGAGCCCGGAGACAGGATGGAAATGAAAAAATTCTTTTATCTTTCTCTTTCTGTGTCTTATAATTTCTAACACCACATACACACTCTCACAAGAAACCAAGGCACGTACTCTTACAAGAAACTACAATATATATACACAATAGCGTTAACCCTGTCCGTTCTCTCTCAGGTCTCATCTCACGCACCCGAGTAGGAATGGCGCTGGCCCGATCTGCCAAGTCACAGCTCATGTCTCTCGAGATCCTGGGCCAAGTCACATGAGACTACGGAAGGCGGCAATGCCCAAACATGTCCATGGCCCATAGTCAACTGTAATCTTAGCCATCTCCCCAAACAGGGCTCCTGCAAAACAGCTGTTAATTCACATGAATTTCTAGCTCTTTTCAATCAATGTAACAGCAAATAATCTAAATATTTCACTGTTGTGCAGGAATGTTTGGGACAAAGGAGACAATTTTGGACCATCTTTCAAGGTTTAAGAACATTGTTCTGAATTTCCACTATCTACTAGAATTATCTGGGGGAGGATTGAAAAATGCTGCTGGATCCCACCCATAGGGCTGTTAACTTTATTGGTCTAGTTGTGAGTTGGTCATAGGATTTTGAAATGCTCCTTATTTGATTTTAATTTTCCTTCAAAATTGCACATTACTAAGATTTCCATAGTTTTTTTAAATTTTAATCACCTCTTCTTTTACCAAATTCAATAAACATTTATGAGGAGTTCACTTTTTGTCAGACACTGTCTAGATCCTAGAAGGAATATGTCATGGCTCACTTCAAGGAACTCTCAGAAAAACAGGAGAGGAAGACCATAAATAACAGCAAGAACTACAGTAGAAATTTATTCAAAGAGTTATGGAAACACCGGCAGCAATTAAAATTCACGGGGGAATGGTGTCTGACTTCATTAGATCAACTAGTTGTGCTTGGAGAGTGCTGCTGAGAATGGAGGTAAGATGCCAGGCAAAGTAAACAATAGGAACAGAGTTAGGGAGCAGAAAACCACCATTCTCTTTAAAAACATTCTCAAGGCCTTTGTTACTGCTGCCATGGCTGGTGTGCATTAGTCTAAGCTGACCACACTTCTTGGTCACCAGGGGTCACATTCATATTTTCCAGGTCTTCATTTTTTTTCCTACAAACTTTGTCCAAATCAATGGATCTCTGAATTACATTAATATCATCAGGGGTAAAAACAACAAAATTAACACTGATGTTCTACCCTCCAAGAGGGTCTGGGGGGTAGGGCTACTCATTGTTCATTTTGAAAGCCCCAGATGTGATCAACCATACGCAGGCATTTGGGGGATGGTAGTGTCCTCCAACTGAATTGTGATGGTGGCACTACTAATACACATTTAGTAACCTTCACCAAACTACTTTAGGTGGATATGTCATATGTTATGTAAATCATAAAGCTATTTAAAAAACAGAAGTGTAGCATGTTTAATGTGAAAAATCAAATCACTCAAAATTTCCCTGGGTTGACTAATGTGCTTCTTTGATTAAGAAGCATTGGCTGACATCCCAACAGCTCACAGATGTGTAGGGTCTCAGTACAGTGATTAGAAGGAGTGGCAACTGAGGAGGGCGGATTTCCAATCACAGAACCTTCACAGAAAGACTAATTGGGCACTTGACATGCCATCTCAAAGAATGACAATCTCTAAGGATACAGGCATGTATTACCTCTTAGGTCCAAAATTGCAGCTCACTCAAGTATTTCACATTAAGAGAGCAATTCCAGAGCTTTTAATACATTGTATTCTTTAGTGCCACACTGAAATAACTGCTTTGTGCTCTCTAGTGCCCTTTTAAAATAAAAATATCTATTCATTTCAAAGATCTTTTTAAGGAAGATCTCAGGTGGTTCAAACTACAAGAATATTATGTTTTTTACAAAAATAATGAAATAAGGAGTTGTTAACATTTCTTAATTATATATAAGATTCTAAAAGAAAGACAAAAGCCTTCCATTTTATTAAATACATTCACCAGATGAAATGAGACACTTGCCCAACTGTCTTCTATGAAATTGCTTTTATAGGCAACCAAACATGCTTAGGTTTATACAGACAAGATAAAACTCAATACCTTTCCATTTTTTGCCAACTGGTCATTTATAACCTCTTTCAATGCAATAAAACCAACAACAATGTTACACTTAAATACATCTTATATGGTTATATAAAATGGTTCAAATGGTTATAAACTTATTTGAACTTTAAGCCCCTTCCTCTCAACAGTTTATGGACAGGAATGATTTTATATAGATTTCAGTGCATACAACTAATCAAATATATTACATCTACATTGCAACACATCTAATTAAAGTAAACAAATTAGTCAACTTCAGGTCATAGCATAACCTGAAGAGCAGGTTTCAACTGAGAAAACAAATGTGGAAAGGTACATTTTAAAAAATTAAAAAGTTAAATAAACTCTGACTGAAGAGTAAATATCTTTTTTTATTCCTAGAACATTTGTCAGAAATTATAATTACTGAAGCTAATGTTGTCTGTTCACAGATAGTAAAAGCACATTACCCAGAATTTGGGAACATACAAAAGTTTTTCATTCACAATTAACTAGTAAAATTTATCTCATAACAATAAGGAACAATAATTCCCAAAGTAACCCTCACATTTGCTGAACCTTAGTCAAGAGTTTGTATAGAATAATTATGAAGGCATGATGTCTGGTCAAAAGGAAAGTCCAAGAAACAGGTTTTTCTGCAGTTAAGAGAAAAGGATAATTTGTGAGTTTGTTTTTTTTTTTTTTTTTTTTTTTAAACCAAAAATAGCCTTGGAATAACAAAGGGCTATTAGGTCACCACAATTTGAAGAAAATATATTTTATGCTTATTCCATTTTCATTCATTCAGTCATAGTCATCGAGCATCCTTTAGATAGTTTGGTTAAAGGAAATCGTTGATTAAGAAAGAGCACCTTGTCTGGGGATGGTGGTGCATGCCTGTAATCCCAGCGGTTTAGGAGGCTGAGGTAGGAGGATCAAAGCTAGCTTAAGCAAAAGCAAGGCACTAAGCAACTCAGTGAGACCCTGTCTCTCAATAAAATATAAAATAGGGCTGGGGATGTGGATCAGTGGTTAAGTGGCCCTGGGTTCAATCCCCAGTACCAAAATAAATAAATAAATAAATATATTAATAAATAAAAATTTTACAAAATAAAAATAAAAGCATGATTGTAGAAGAGACACCTATACGTTACCATATTTTGTTTCTCTTTCTTCCTTGGTGCACAGAAAAATTACATTTTCAAAATGCCTTTAGAGTTAGGTACCACCATCAAATGGGATTCTGACTGACGTAATGTAAGTAGGAGGGGTATACAGCATTTCTAGGTCTGTCACATAAATTCCTCCTATATAATCTTTCATTTGCTATCCCTTTCCTTAACCAGTGCCCTGAAATGAAAGATAATCATTGCTAAAATTTTGTATATTCCTTTACCCAGGAATCTCTACACTATATACACACAACATACACCAAAGATCATACAGTACAAAGAAATTTGAAATCTAACTTTTTTCCTCAGTAGTTAATGTGAGCAAGTTTACATTCCGTTAGGCATTCTTTTACACAATCACTTTTCTGTATCTTTGTTTTATTTTTATCATAATTTATGAAGCCAATAATTTGTTATTTTTTATTCACTGTTATAAACAATGCATAAATTAATATTCTTACAGCCAAATTATTTCATTCTTACACATTTCTAGAGCTGAAATTTCTGGGTCAAAGCAGATACATATTTTGAAGACTTTATGTATGCAATTACATCCCTTTTGAAAAATCTATCACCAATAGTAGTATTTGAGAATGCATATTTTTCAAATTTGTGCTAGTATTTTATATTTTTTCTTTTTAATCTTTGCTATTGAAATTGTAAGTGTAACCCAGATGACAGGTCTTACTAGTCTGTGAATGCAAATTAAGCCACATTAGCTACTATCTGTATTAGTTAGAATAAGCTAAGTAATATTGAGTGTAGGCCCAGCATAAAAGAAACTTAAATAGGAGGTAAGTGCACTGATTTTTTACAGAGATGTTTGTGTAATTAGTACTGGGCCCAAATGGTGTCAGCTATGAGCTCAATAATGTCAGGCACCTTGACTCCACCCTGTTGTAGTTGGCCCACGACTTCCTGGTCCAAAAATGGCATCATTAGAGTTGTATGGGGAATAAACAAGGAAGAAAAAGGCAAATGGTATATTTGGGTTCTTCTTTAAATAAAAGGTGCTGGGAAGAGCTACATATTTCCTCTTTTGTCCCATTGGCTAGCATTTGGATACTGACCACACCAAATTCAAGTGAGGCTGGGAAATGTAGTCATTCCTCTTTCTGGAAAACTTGACCCAGGTAGATAAATTTTACAGCCTTGGAGAAAGTTGAGCACCAACAGACTGAAGTAGTTTTCCAAACTCCTACTCACATTAACAGTAGCCTAGGGACCTCC
The DNA here is from genome assembly GCA_025594165.1 of Tamias sibiricus. Classification (NCBI taxonomy): domain Eukaryota; kingdom Metazoa; phylum Chordata; class Mammalia; order Rodentia; family Sciuridae; genus Tamias; species Tamias sibiricus. The sequence goes on along the minus strand of CM046665.1, from coordinate 40,765,302 downwards.
TTTTCACAAAGTGTCTTATTCCAGTCTGGGCAATAAAAGCTGTAAACATCTATCTGTATAAGATCTGGAAAGTGGTAAATACTTTAAGTAGAGACAACCAGAGTACCATGAAAATTCAAAGAAAGGGGAAATTTCGTTCACTACAGGAGTTGAAGCAAAGATCAGAGAGAGGGAATTTGAGCTAACCCTTTAAGGATGCTACAAATGTTTTCCTCTGCAGAGCTAGATATTGAATAATTACTTTGTCTTCAGTGGTATGTGCCACTACTTTGCATCACTTTTGTTATTAACTTTAAAAATCAGATTGCAGTTCTTGTTTCTGTTTGCTAGTTATTGTGTGCTTTTTACCTGATAGGGTTTGTATTATCATCACTGAATTTTTATCAAATGATTAAAGAACATCTGTAATAAGGACAGACAGAGCAGAAAGGATATTCGTACTGTAGGTTTAGTCTTACAGTAAGAGTGTAACTCTATAGAGTTTGATTGATTTTTTTACTTTAACTTTAGGCTGTGACTCTTAGGTGGACTGGATGAGTGATTTTTTGGGTTGCCCAGATAAAACACAGAACACTCAGCTAAATTTAAATATCGGATTAACTTTTTAGTTTAAGAATATTCCATGTAACATTAGGCCATGCTTAAAATATTATTTGTTATTTATCCGATATTTCACATTTAACTTGACTTTTGGTATATTTGCTCCATTTGACAACACTAGTGATATCTTAGATCACGTTTGTTGTCTACAAATGGGGATGAAAATTGTTCCTTCTTAAGATAATCTACATAAACATCCTTGCTCAGGGTAAAACCTTAAATCAGCACATTTTAATACGAGATATATGTCAAAATTCTGGGGCAATTAATTGTCCTGGGCTCACTCAAAAATAGTACATATGGTTATCCATAACAGACGGTTTTCTAAAGAGCGAACTGAAAGTTCAATAGAAGTCTGAACACAGCAGCAACCGCCTAGAGAGCTGCCTTCCAAGTAGCAACTCGAGGGCGTCCCTGCAACATCCCACCGCAAGGGAAAGAATCTGCCTGGTCAGAAGGAAAACAGTGGCCACGTCTCTGCGCACGCGCACAAGGACTTCTGTGGCTCCGCGCCCGCCCCGCTCCACCCTAGGGAGAGTCACGTGGGCGAAACGTCCCGGCAGCGAGAGACTCGGCCTTGTCACGTGACCCTGCATCAGCTTTGCCCCGGGATGGAGCCGGAAGAGGGGTCACCCCTGTGGCGACTGCAGAAGCTGCCACCCGAGCTGGGCGCGCAGGTGAGGAGGGCGCGGGCGGCGGCTGCGGCGCGGGCTGCGGGGTGGCCTGGCGAGCTGGTCGACCGAGTGCCACCAGGCGCCTTCGCGGGCTCTTCAGGGAAGTGGGGAAAAGGGAAGGAGTTCCGAGTGGCCGGGCCTCTGCCTTCCCTGGGGACGCTGGGAGGCCGAGGCTTGGGGCGCCACGTTGGCGCTTTGGCTTGGCACAGCTGCCCTAACGCGTTTCCTTGCAGATGTGCCGCGGGCCGCTGGAGCCCCTATGGGGAGGCCCACCTGCTGCCACGCGTCTGGGGCTCCGGAGCTCCTGAGCTGTGCCGGGTAGTGGCCACCAGCTCTTTGAAAGCTTTTGTCGTGGAGTTTGTGGTTTGCAACCTCCTCGTGTACATTTAATTCATTCATTAAACACATACCTCTCATACGCCTGCATTCTAGGCATCCGGGTGCTAGGGAGAAGTAGTGACTTGGAGCATACTCTGCCACCTTGAGGGCGACAGAAAAAAAAAAAAAAAAAAAAAAAAAACTAGGTAAGCACTAACAAGGATGCAAAATAGGTGACTGACTTCAGTGAGGTTGGTCTCAAGAGGTGAGGTATCTGTTGACAACTCCAGTCTGAAAAACTGGCTTATTCGTTCAGCAAGTTTTCTGTTGAAGTATATAATAGGTTGAGTACCCTGATGGGGTCAAGTAAACCAAGGATGAGACATGGCTTATGTCCTGCTGGAGAATCTTTTATGAGGGCCGGTTTTGGCCTTCCTTTCTCCTGTGTTCCATTTATACTGGGAAACAAGGGAATTAATTTCCCTTCTTCCAGGATCAAGAAAATCAAGTAACTTTTGGCTGGTTTCACACATCAGGAAACTGAAATGTCAATAGAGGGTTTGAGAAATTTTTCCAAGATTGTTCAGCCAGTAAATGGTAAAACTGAAACATTTGCTTAGATCTGTTGACTGAGCCTTCTGACCTTCCACTCTCCTGCTTTCATTGTATCCACTTTTCAGATAAGGTCTCCGACCTTTTCTACCAGAGATGTTGGTGGCTCCTAAATTGCTGGGTCCATTCCAAATCTCTTCCTTGAGAGTCAGGCCTCTGCTACAGTGATCACAAATTCATTGTGTCCTTGGCTGAGCTCCTCCTTTCCTGGGGTCCTACTCCCTCTACTGCCTTATTTTTGCTTGGTGATATGAACACTCTTACCCAGTCATTCAACTTGAAATTCTGGGTTTCATCCTTGGCCTCTTTTTTCACATCTCTTTTACTCCTATACTACCTCATCTTGAGTGTCCTTAACAATTAAGGTTCCTGTAATTTCTTGTCAGAAACTGAAGAGAGGGGTATGGGCATGGAGAGTGGAGGGGTTGGGTTTGGTCCATTCTTTCTTCTTTTTTCTCTATAGCTGCTATCCTGTTATGGAACATGTAAATTGGTTGCTTCCTATTGAATGTTGAGCACAGGTGGCAATCTGGACTCTTTTATTGTATACAGACCTCCTATGATTTGGACCCTACCTACCTCTAGCCTTGTCTCCTCTCATCCTTCCCTACCTCACAAATTACCCCTACTCCCAAGTCCAGCAATGCTGTTTTATATTTTCATCCTATGTATATGCAGTTGCTTGTGATGGCAAATGCCTTTCTTGTTTCTGTTTATCTGGCCACCTGCTCATCCTTACACGGCCATAAAAGAAGAATGAAATTATGGCATTTGCCGGTAAATGGATGGGACTGGAGAATATCATGCTAAGTGAGCTAAGCCAGTTCCTAAAAACCAAAAGCAGAATGTTCTCTCTGATATGTGGATGATAATCCACAGCAAGGGAGGGAAAGATTAGAAATTCATTGGAGTAGACAAAGGGGAATGAAGGGAAGGGACGGGAGATGGGAATAGAAAAAAAACAGTAGAATGAGTTGAATGTATCTTTCTTATATATGAATACATGACCAATGTAACTCCACATCATATACAACCACAATACTGGAATCCTAAATGGAACAAGTTATTCTATGTATGTATAACATGTCAACATACACTGTACTGTCATGTATACCTAGAAAGAACAACAACAACAAAAGACTTAGCCTCTTCCTTGCTTCCTCTACCTGATCCTTTGTATCTTCTATAAATTTCTGTTCTAGCCCCTTATTCTAAATGCATTTATTTATTTATTAAAATGTCTGCCTTTTGGAAATAGACTTTCAAAGCCCTGTTATGGTAGGGCCTTATCTTATTTATTCCCAGTTTTCTCATGTGTAAAATGGGAATAATCACAATATTGACATCATATGGTTGTAGTGAGGATCAGTATAGTGCTTAGGGGTCCACAAATGGTAGCTATTATAGTTATCTTTTCTTTGTATTTCCATTATCTTAGTGAATAAATGCAATGTAGTTCTTATTACATGAATAAATTTTTTAAAATTCCAAAAAACATAGCACCTTTATTTTTCAGTTTGAGAACTGGGTTTTGCTTAAGCATGGGGGTAGTATAGGATACAATGGAATGTACAGAAGTTTGAATGAATTTTAAATCGAGTATGTTGGTTGATTTATGGTATATAAAAATTCTGTTTTATCGTTAGCTATTGTGAGGAAATAGAAGTTGCTCATTTCTCTTCAAATATGCATGATTTTATAGGGAAAGAGTTATTTCTTAAGACGGAGAAGAATGATCCAGGAGGGAAAGAGCTGGAAGATTTGTGACTAAAATGCTATTTCCAAGTTATTTAAATTTAGATATTTTATAAAATTCAGTTATCTCCTGAAATAGATAATCATATTAATCTTTGGAATAGTTCTGGCATAGTAGGTATTCAATTATGTTGATGGCTTAAATAATTTTAAGAGTGATAGTAGCAAAAATAAGAATAACAGAGACTTGGTAATGTTACCAAGAATGTGCAATGTGATTTGCATGTATTATGTAATTTATGTAGCATGATGAGGATTGATGATATCCTTATTTTGCACTCGAGGAAGCAGACACACAGAACATTTAAAACTAGCAAGTAGTGTGACTAAAATTCACACTGGCTAGTTAAAACTTAGTCTTCATTTGTGTGTTCAGTTATACATGTGTTGGAATTTCAAATACTGATAATTAAGGTAGGATAGAGAGAAAGGAATTTAAAAAAGGAAAACAATGTTTCTGAGGGTCTTGGAGTAGAGCAAAAGTAGTAAATTTGTTGTGAAAATTGGGGCACAGCAAAATGAAGATTTTAGAGCTACAATAAAAGACATCAATGAAAAAGTCATAACCTTTGTTTGCTCTTGGGTATAAATATGTGCAAGGATCCTGAGGTGAAATTTTTTTACTTACCATCTTCCTTTCAGGAATGTTGAAAAAAAAACAACACTATATCTTTAAAATTATTTTAGCTTCTCAAGGTGGATATAATAATGGAAAGTCAAGGATTTTTGTGGAATTCTAATTTTTAATTGATAAGAATAATCCTAAAAAGAGTTATGTTTCTGTCTCAGTTGCTCTTGCAGATAGCAGGAACGTCTTCCAATATTTGTTTTCTGTGTGGAAGATAATTCCATTTTAGAATTTTATTGATAACTACATTTATTTCCCTTTTTCTTCTCTAGCTTCTTCACAAAATAATTGATGGCTTCTGTGGTCGAGCTTCTCCTCTCTACCAGGATTACCACAGTGTTTGGGATTCAACAGAATGGATGAATGTTTTAGAAGATGTTACCAAATTTTTTAAAGCTCTAGTTGGTAAAAATTTATCTGATGAAGAGGTAACTTCACTCTAAATCTCTATACCTAATAATGAATAATGCCCAGATTTTTTTAAAGTTTTTTTTTTTTTTTTTAAGTTGGTCTTTAGAGCGCTATATAATACAAGGGCCTGTTAAATTCAGTAAGTACTGAATTTAACAGCATAAAACCTCATAATTTTAAGTAAATGGAAAAATCTGTTTGTGAAATTTCTGGTGTTTGGCCCTTTTTTGGTTGTTACTTATTTTTGTTTTGTTTTTTAGTTGTGAAACATTTAAAGCATCTAGAAGAAAATAAGAAGTTATATAACCAATACCTATGTCCCCAGAAACATGTTTAAACAACTTTTAACATTTTACACCATATGTTTCTGGTTTATGTGTTCTGTTGTAGAAATAAATCTTTACAGAGATAACCTAAATACCCTGGTTCCTCACTAGAATATGCCACTCTCATCTAGAGATCACTACTCGTTTTTTATTCTTATTTTGGTTGTATATGGACACAATAACTTTATTTTATTTTTTTAATGTGGTGCTGAGGATTGAACCCAGTGCCTCACGCGTGCTAGGCAAGCGCTGAACCACTGAGCCACAATCCCTGCCTCTAAGATCACTACTCTTGAAGGTGGTGGTCATGTTTTGTATTCCATATTGTATGTATGTTTGCATTTTTAAGCAGTGTATACAGTTATTTGGTATGTTTAAGTGTGTGGGTTTTAAATGATAATGTCTATTCATTTATAAATTGTTTTTGATGTAATATTGTATTTTAGTTTTATCTTGTTTAAATGTGAATCTAGTGCATGTGTTTCATCCCCTTATACTGTTGGTTGATAGGAATTAAGGTTTATTTATTTATGCCCCTGCTGACAAACACTTAGGTCATTGCCTCTTTTGTTACTCTAGGTAGTGCTGGCTACAAATGTATTTGTCTCCTTGTACATGCTTAAGCTAGCTTTTCTATAGTAGATATCTTGAAGTGAAATTGCTGGGCATGAGAGAGCCTTCATCCATTGAATTGCTTTTGTATCTTTGTTGAAGATCACTTGGGCATATTTATATATTTTGCTCACTTTTTTAAGAGATTGGAGTTCTGTGTATTTTCATATTGATTGGAATGATACTCTGGATATGAGTTGTTAGTTGTTAGATGTATTTTAAATATCTTTATTACATGACTTTCCTTTTCAATCTCTTAATGGTGTGTTTTTATGAAGTTCTGATTTTTTTTTTTTTTTTTTTTTGGTACCAGCAATTGAACTCAGGGGCACTCGACCACTGGGCCACATCCCTAACCTTTTTTTGTATTTAATTTAGAGACAGGGTCTCACTGAGTTGCTAAGTGCCTCACCATTGCTGAGGCTGGCTTTGAACTCACGAACTTCCTGCCTCAGCCTCCCAAAGTGCTGGGATTACAGGCGTGCGCCACCACGCCCGGCAAGTTCTGAATTTTAATCAAGTCAAGTTTTTCTTTTTTGGTGATTAGTGCTATCATTGATCTATTTAAGAATATTTGCACTGAAGACATGAAGATATCTTTGTATATTTTCTCAGAGGCTTGATTGTTTTAGCTCTCATATTTGTATCACTGATAAATTTTGAATTAATATTTGTGTGTGCAGTATGGGTTAAGTTCAAGTTTTTTTACGTGAATATCCATTTGACCCACTTCCTTTTATTGAAATGACCATTCTTCTTCCACAGTACTGTGCAACCTTTGTGGTAAATCAGGTGGCCATGTGGGGGGATCTATTTCTGGACTCTTTATTGTATTTCATTGTCTATATTTGCCAGTTCTGCACTGCTGAAATTACTGTAGAGTTAAACTACACTAAAACTACACTAAATCTTGATATCTAGTATAAGATATCAGCTTCATGTTTCTTCAGGATTGTCTTTGCTAATCTAGGTCCTTTTTATCTTTGTAGACATTTTAGAATAGGCTTATCAGGCCCCCCCCCCCCCCCAATCTGTTGGCATTTTAATGGGGGTTGCACTGAATCTCTAGATCTTTTAGGGGAGAATTGATAAGAATATTTAATTTTCTAGTCTGTGAATGTAGGATATCCTTTCTTATGTTTTATTAGTTTTACGCTCATCTCTTACTATTTTATAGTTTTTAGTGTAGAGAGCTTGCCAATATTTCTGGTATTTATTTTTAATTAAGTGATATTTTTGATGTTCTTTAGTCTTGTAGATCTAGTTGTAAATTTTTAAGAATGAGGGGATTTATATGACTCTCTTTTTGAATTTTAATACCTTTTATTTATTTTTTCTACTTTGTTACATTGGCCAATACCTTTAGGACAGTGTTGGGGAAAAAAACCAAAAAACCAGTGATAGTAGACATCTGTGATATCTTATTCCTAACCTTAGGGAGAAAGCAAACACTATTTTACCATTTAGTATGCTAGCTATGTGACTGCCGGGGTTTCTAGCTCTCCCCGGACAACCTCCTCTGGCCAGCGGAGAAAGCTGGGGGAACACACCCCAGCGGTGAGGCGAGATCTGGAGACGTAGAAGTCAACTGGTGGCCATGCTCAGCCCTCACAATAGAAGACAATCAGGCATACACCAGGGAGTCCAGTCAAGGTATGAGCTCGAGTTTGTTGAGGAAGTTGGACGGCCTTTATAGAAGACATGGGCCAATCAGCAGAAAGATCATAGGGGCACATAGGGAGCATGAACAAATCACATTGGTGGAGCCATTAGCCTATCCTAGTGGCAGTCTGACCTCTGTCATACATCAGAGGCTAGGCCAAGTTCCCGTATCAGGAAGTGGGAGAAAGCCAGAGAGTTTCTATCTACTGGCGTGTTGTTAATGTCCCCAACATCTGACTTTATAAGTAATAATTCTCAGATTAAAGAAGATTCTTATATTCCCAACTTTGTTGATAATTTTTATCATGAATGGATATTGAATTTTATTAAGTGTTTTTTTCCCTGAACTTATTATTTTTTCACCTTCATTTTGTTAATGTGGTGATTATCTTTGAATGTTAAATTAAACTTAAACTTGACTTGTCAGAATAAATTTTACTTGGTCATGATGTATTCTTTTCTCCTGTATTTCTTGGTTCTGATACACCAATATTTTGTTTAGGTTTTTTGCATCTATATTTGAGTGGCAGTGGCCTGTGGTTTTTCTTTTTCTGAAATTCCCTTGTCAAATTTTATTCTGGGCTCATGGAATGGATTTGGGAAGCATTTTTTTTCCTTTTCCTGTTCTCTGGAAGAATTTATGTGACTATTCATTTAGAATTGAGTTGCTTAATTTTTGAATACTTGAAAACATTTTTAAATCTTTTCTTACTAGTTTTGATTTAGTTCCACAGTAATAAAAAAATACAAACAGTATTATTTCAGCCCTTCATGGTTTGCTACCATGGCTCAGCACATGGTTTATTTTGGTGAATCTTCCATATACATTTGAAAACACTGTATATTCAATACTTGTTGAGTAGTGTTCGGCATCTCAATTAGGTTAGGTGGAAAGATAGTGTTTTTTAAATCTTCTGTCTTCTTTTAAATATTTTTAGTTGTAGATGGACATTTTATTTTGATTTATTTATTTTATGTGGTGCTGAGGATCGAACCCCATGCCTCACATATGCTAGGCAAGCACTCTACCACTGAGCTACAGCCCCAGCCCCTAAATCTTCTATGTCTTTGCTAAGTTTTAAAAAATGTTTTTCTGTCAGTTACTAAGAGTTCTGGTAACATTTCTCATTATGAATGTAATTTTTATCCATTTCTCTTTTTAGAACTGCCAAATTCTGCTGCTCTATTTTGAAGCTATGCTGTTACGTACACACTAATTTATTATTGTTCGGTCTTTCTGTTGAATGGCCGTTTTAGCATTCTCTATTTTTTAAATGCTTCTTGCCTTGAGGGCAGTGTTGTTGGTGTTTTAATTTACCTCAGTCAGCTTTCTTGCTCCTCAGGTGTATTCACTTCCATGCTGCTTTATCAGTCATTTTTCTTCACTTTCTATTTTATAGGAATTCGTTTAAACCTATTTGCTGGTTATCCAGTCTCATCTTCTTCTTTGCATAATTATGGAAGTATTATTTCTTTTTTTCCATTCACTATCATTTTAAAATGTGTATGATGGGAGAGTGGACTTAGTTACATTTTAAGCAGAAAGACCCTTTCATTTATATTCTAACCACTTATTTTTATTTTCGTAGATACTTCGGCAATTGAATCATTTGAATTCATCTCATCAGGAAGCTATCATGAAGTGCTTGAAAAGTAGGAAAGATGAAATCAAGCAAGTTCTTTTAAGAGAAATAGTTGATATTTCTTCTGCTCAGCTACAGGATTTTGATTGGCAATTAAAGGTGAGAATGTATTTTGAGTATATATGTTTTTGTTTCATTTGTTGTATATAGGGAACTATTTTTTTAATAATATATATCTAAAATTTCTTTTAGTTTGAAAATGCATTATTCCAAAGAAATATCAAAGATCATTTGAGTTACGTCTTTTGCTTTAATTTGGGCATAAAAACACTACAAGCATCCAGACCATGTATAGTAACAGTGCATTAATAGTAAATTTAACTAAAAGACCTGTAAATCATAAATGGTGGGGCAGTATATATTCACTATATATATTTAGCTAGAGTTTTCTAGACTTCATAACATTCTAAATATTGACAAATGTGATTCTACTTCTGGGAGGAAGATCTATAATGTGCTATTAAAACAGTATTTTGAAACATTTTGAAAAGAGTCATGATCAGTAGGGTTGATAAAGAGCAATGACAGATCAACTTTCCATCCTTTATAAAGGACTTAGACTAGTAGATGAGGACAGAACAAATATATTGTGTTCCTTGATTTTATCTTGACCCTAGATAAAGTGCCTCATATTGTCTTTGTGGACTAACTGGATAAAAAGTTGGGAAAATAACACAGATGGGTTTGTAACTGTGTATGTAACTATCCAAAGGTAGATGAATTTATTAGCCAAGAAAGACTCTGGTTCTGATCTTGGCCCAGCCTTCTTTAACATTTTTATGAATATTATGATAATCAAATTGGAGAATGACATAAAACTAGAGATGTAGAAAATATATAATCAAAGTTTAAAATTATTTTACCTCTTATTATTCTGATGGGCCAAATGAAGCAAAATAAACTAATAAATGATCACCTAAGTAGAGGATTTTTCATTTAAATGTTAAAATAGATTTATGTTTTTGTAAATATGAAAGATAGGGAGAAATGCTAACTACAGCACATATGAGAAATGGTTGGTGGTTCGGGTTTATCAAAACGTAGCTTAACTTATTTTGGTTCAGTATGGTTTGTTAGTAGAAATGCAATATTTCAAGCAAGGGATAGTTCTAATAGATTCTGTTTTTAGCTGTTAAATCTTTTTAGTTAGTTTAATATTTTTTTAAAAATTTGGCTTTCAAACTTAAGATATATTTAAACAAATTGGAACTCACCTAGAAAAGAATGACCAGGAATTTAAAATCATGGTTTGTGAAATTGGTTTAAAACTCATGAGACCATGTCCCCAGAAAAGATGAAATCTAGTAGAAATATGACAGTTATCTTCAAAAATCCAAAAGTCATGGATGAGGGAACAGGTGTGTGCTCAGTGACTCTAGAGATAGGACAAGGGCAAAGCTGTATCACATGCAATAAGATGGGTTTTAATTGAACCCGATGAAGAACTTAACAACTCTGAGTATCTGGAACTGATTTTAACCCCTTCTTGAGGTAGTTTGCTCCACATCATTGGTGGTATTCAGACATAGGCTGAGAAACCACCTTTTGAATATATTGAAGAAAATTATCTGTAAGGTGGACAACCAGGGTGAGATTTCCAAATCCTACATATTATGAGTACTGTTTTGGGGAGAGAGAATGGAGGAGATAGGTGAGGATTTAACTCCTTTGGTGCCCCAAGAAAGGTACTTTGAGATTGCTTGTTAGGGAACGTTTTTCTTACCATTGCACAACTAGGTTTTTATTTTTTTATTTTTTTCCCCAAAGGGAGCACTCCAAACAAACATTGGGGGGTTTTCTGGCTCAGATTCCACATAATTGAGTTTCCCTTTGTCATCTCCAATAAAGCTACAGTGCTTGTTTCAAAAAGTATTAATTCCATAAATACTGTATTTAAATCTCTGAATTTCTGTATGGTACACATACTCTGGAGACAGACACTAAGTAGTAAGGTAAATATATTCAGTGGTTTGAGTGATCCTAATTGGAAATGGTATCTTGATGACATTTATTAATAGTTTAATAGGTGGCTGATGATGATGAAGTAATTAAGCATCTTAATTTGAGATTTTACCAGTATTTTTAGTCTCATTTATCTTTGTACACTAACAATATTCTTGGTATCTTTAACCTTTTTTAAGAATTCTGTTCTTGTTGTATTGGACCCATTCTGTACTCCTTGTCGGGACCTTACACTGTCTGCCAAGGGGGTGGAAAAGCTCTGGCTTTCTGGCTGCTTGCCATATTACCACGCCCTGTTACCGGACCTAGGCTAAGCAGGGGGAGTGGCTGTGAGAACTGAAACCATCCCAAGGATAGGCCAATGGCATCCGCCCATGCTCCTTATGTGTCCCTATGATCTTTCTGCTGATTGGCTGATGTCCACTATAAAGCATTGTGCACCCCTTCAATAAATGAGTTCTGTCATTCTACTGACTGGGCTCCCTGACGCGGCTCTGAGTCTTTTGAAGGCAGGGGAGGAGGCATTGGCGACCTTTACTTTCCCAATCCAGTCTCATCTTTGAGGTAGGCCCCTCTGGCCTCTTTTGGTAGACAGAAGAGGTCCATCCCGGGTACAGGGGGGAGGGGCTATAGACCCCAACCCCTTATAATATTCCGACAAAGTGGCGCCCAACGTGGGGTTTATTAATCTATATGATAAAAATTAAAATGTGGGGCGCCACTTTGTCGGATTATTATAAGGGGTTGAGGTCTATAGCCACCCCCCCCCCCCCCCGGTACCCGGGATGGACCTCTTCTGTCTACCAAAAGAAGCCAGAGGGGCCTACCTCAACGATGAGACTGGATTGGGAAAGTAAAGGCCTCCGGCATTCCCTCCCCCCACCTTTAGAAGACCCAGGAACATACCGGGGAGTCCAGTCGGTCAGTGCAGGAACTCGGTTATTGAAAAGGTGGACAGTACTTTATAATGGGCCATAGCCAATCAGTGACCAGCAGGGCGGTTCTGGTTCTCACAGCCATGCCTCCTGCTTAGCCTAGGTCAGGTAACAGGGCGTGGTAATGTGGCAAGCAGCCAGAAAGCCAGAGCTTTTCCACCCCCTTGGCAGACAGTGTAAGGTCCCAACACTCCTGATAGTTCTTATGATTAAAACAATAATTACAGTCCTGAAGAAAAGTGTAATTTGTTAACTAGATGAGCTCCTGCCACAAAAATGCCACTGGTTGTCCCTGCCTACCTACTTCTTCTCTCATTCACTTTCTTTCTCTTTCTATCCTTCAGAAATGTATTGTTTTGAATGAGTTTGTTTTCTTTTTTAAAATGTCTTGCTTACAAGCGCTGATGCATACTTAATATCATCCCTTCTAGTATTTATTAATTATTATTTTCCTAATTTTGAACAGCTTGCACTTTCTAGTGACAAGATTGCTACTTTACAAATGCCACTCTTAAACCTTCATCTAGATGTAAAAGAAAATGGTGAAGTAAAACCATATTCAGTTGAAATGAGTAAAGAAGAGCTGCAGAATCTAATAAATTCCTTGGAAGCAGCTAATAAGGTATTTGTTTCAATTTTTATCATATAGAATAATAAACCCTTTATGTTTTGATTAATGCATCTAGAGCAATAAGAGAAAAACTTTGGGTTCACTCTTAATGTCTCTCTTTTCCCTGATATTTTATGCCAGCACAGAAGATACTTTTTCATATACGCTCATCTCTAGTTTTAGATATTGAATTAATTGTAACTGGTATTTAATTTGGGGCATAACTTACCCAGTAATTATTTTTGAAAGAAAATTATATTATTTTTAACAGATGGATTTGCTTTGCTTTAGTGCTCATTAATGATTAAAAATGTTTTTTTACATTGGAACCATGAAATTAGTTGGTTCTGAAGAGTTTTAGGATTAAAATAGTTATAGTCCTGAAAATAATGTCTTATTTAACTGGATAAATGAAAGAAAATTGCTTTTATAATCCTCTAAATATGGGAGATAAAATATGACATGTAGTTTTTATAACAAACTCAGATTGAGATGAGATAGAAGTAATGAAAGTGTAAAAATTTCATGTTTACAAAGCAGTGGGTAAGTAACAGTAACCACTAGTGTTTAATAAATGTGAAAAATAATATTGAAACAGCAGAAACTGTTGCTGTGAGGAAGAAATAAAACTCATGATCCTTGTATATGTATATTTCTTCATTATTTCTCAGCAATGTCTCATGTGATGTAGTCTTAATGATTAAGTCTTAGTTATTCTTATCCACTTCTCTGGCTGCCAGTATTCTTCCTGGTCCCACCTTTTAAAAAAACTGATAAATGTCAACTTCTTTCCCTACTCTGCAGTTAGTCAGGCATTTTAATGCCTTGATGATTGGTTCATAGGCTCGGAAACCAAACTGGTAGTTCAGGCCTGGCTCTCCTTTGGATGGGGCTGAAATATGTAGAGGAGGTGTGGTGGAGCCTGGTGTAGATGTTCAATGATCTCAACCACAGATCCTGTCAGGCAGGGACCAGCAGTTACTGTTACTAGTTCTCCATCTCCTCTTCAGAGACTTTAGAGCATTTTATTTAGCATACATCAGTATCATTCTAGTATAACCTGATATTATCCTCCCCAATTTGTGTTTAAGGTGGTCCTGCAGTTGAAATAACAGGAAATGATGGCTACCAGTGCTATCAGATGTCCCTGCAACACTTGATATGGCAGAGTGAATGCTGTATGTTCAAGACCCATGAAATGTATTGACTGCCACACCAGGCTGAGAGGGCAGCAGAGCTGAGATTTGAAAGATAAAAGTCTATCAGCCTCCCTAAGGAACAGGAAATTACTTGGTTGATAGAAAATAGACAGAATGAAAGATGAAAAAGCTATAGTTGCAGTTTATATTTTCATAATGATTGTTTTGTCTCATTATTAAATATTTGAGAAATTTGTGTAGATAAAATTTTATTGAAAGGTAAAAATATCTTATAAAGTAATGTAAACATGCAGAAGCACAAACATACTTGAATATTGCTTAAAAATTATGTGACTAGAAAGGACATGTATTATGAATATATAATTAATTTGTGATATTTAAGAATAACTTTCAAAGAATGTATAAGCTGCATATGTAACTCAGGAGATTTCATATCTTTCTCATATGTCAAAGAAAAGATTATAAAATGTAAAATTTCTTAGAGAAAAGCTCTTTATCAGACATGGAAAAAAAAAACAATTCAAAATTTATTTGAGTTTATAGATTCCAGGAACTAAAATCTGGAACACACAAAAATGAAAATAACATGCTATTTCTGCATTTCCATGTCTGGTTGGGAGACTTCGCTCTGATAAGATGTCATTGTGTAGTGTATATATTGTTATTCAGATATCAGGTAAGATTATCTACAGGTCCGTTTTGTTGTACATTCTTAATAATGAACTTAACACTTTTTTTGGATGTTACAAATACATTGGAAAATAGACCATTTTTAACTTCAGCTAACTTTAAAAATAAGTATTCTGAACAAATAAAAGTGTCATGTTTCATTTTTATGTATTACTTTGTAATTAAGTGGTGTCTACTATTTGTAAGCTTTGTGGTGCATTAAAGTATCAGGTTATCCTTTGAGATATTCACAGGATGAGAGGATAAGTCTGTCTTCACCTCTATTCTAATCATACAGAGTGTGATCTAAGCAGTATTACTCAAAATGTGTTTGTGTACTATTGTCAGTCTATGAACAGTTTATTATAGGTTGGCAATTAGAGAAGGAGCTTGGTCCAGAAGGATTAACAATATGTTGCTTCATCTCCATCGTTTTGGTTATGAAAAATGTACCAACTGAACTAAACAGTGAGTGTGCTTAGTGTAGTTGTTGATTTACCTTCTTGTGCAAAATCTTAGGTCATTTTGGACCAGTAACAGTTTGCAGACCAGCACTATGAGTGCCACTGCTCTTGGGGCCTCTTCTGAATTGCAGCTTTCTATGCAGGATTGTCCTTCACAAGGGAGAAAAAAACAAAAACAAAAAGCCCTATTTAATCCTTCTCTCACCACATGGCATCATTCCATTAGCATTTTCAACAGCTTTATTGAAATCTAATCAGCACACTATATACTGTCATTATTTAATGTATACAGTTTGATAACTTTTGAAATACAGATAGCCACGAAAGCGTCACCACAGTCAGGACAGTGAACAATAGTCACTCTTGGAAATTTTCTCCTGCTCCTCTGTCCCTGCATTCATTTCCCCAAGTAACCATTGATCTGCTTCCTTCACCACAGATCAGTTACATTTTCAAGAGTTTAGTGTAAATGGGATCATACAATATGTACATTTTTTGATGCTGGAGTTGTATCCAGGACATTGTGCATATGCCACTGAACTCAATATGTATTCTTCATAAGGAAAAGTTTGGCTTATTTCAGCATCATTTTGAGTTTTATCCATGTTGTATATACCATTAGTTCATTCCTTCTTACTGAAAAGTATTGTTGTAGAATTCTGCCACAATTTGTTTATCTTTTTACCTGTTGTTGAATATTTTGGTTGTTTCAAGATTTTGGTTATTACAGTACGCAGAATGCTATGAATATTCTTGTGTACATTTCTGTATGGACATATACTTCTTTGGGGTAAATACTTTAGAGTGAAATGCCTGGGTCATATGATAGGTTTATATTTACCTTTTCAAGATACTGCCAAACTGTTTCTTCAAGTGATTTTACCATTTTAGAGTGTGAGAGTTCCCACTCCATCTTGCTACCACTCTATTATGAATTGAGTACCTAAGAAATGTGGATAGTAAATTATAAGGTTATGTAAGTATATTCATTCTTTCTTCTCAACTTTGTTAGAGAAGATGGGAAGATAGAACCAAATGTTTATTTATCCCTGTAACTATATCCTGATGACATTAGATCTTAAAATTAAGGTTAAAAAAATAGAGTTGATTATGTAGCATTTTATTTGTTCTCTGGAGTTAATTAAAGAAAAGCATCCTAAATATGTTTAAAACTCATTATTTAAAGAGAACAGGTTTAAACTAAACTCTTTCCAGAGAATAATGTTCTTTGGGTGTACAGATTATGTCACTGCTGGGCTATACCCCACAGGCTGAGTCTCAGCTCCAGTCTGTCTAGCAAAAGCAGCCAACCTCTGATAGCCTGCCTTGCAAATGCAAATGTAGCTTATTAACAACAATGCTGCACATCCCCAGTGAGTGGAATAGGTAAGATTATATTTGTTTAACATATTTGTGTTAATAATAAAGCTAAAGTTTCTGTTAGGAATACTGTTTTCTTTATAAAGGGGTTAACTACTTTAGCTAACACCCTTGTGGAGAAGGTGACATATGACAGAAATATTCATAGGTTTAATGCATCTCTAGCCCCTTGTTTTCTCTTTAGGATGTGTGACAAATGGATAATTTTCCTTTTAAGGAAATCCTGAGCTTAGATAAGGAATTGTTGCCTTTTGTTTACATGCTACCAGTAAACCCTGACATGCACTTGCCATACTCAGAGATGTCTTTGTTTTTAGGTCTTACTAACTTATTTTTTAGTACTGGAGTCAATTAAAAGAGAGGGTGGAAAAGTTCTGAGTCATTTGGGCTTCCTTCAGATAAAAAGATCATATGTTGGTGCATTTTGATACAAAGAAGTTCATCTTTTGAACATTTTTATAATTTAAGTCTTTAAAAATGCTTTTATTTCAAAGATCAAGTATTTCTATATTAGAAAAAATTTTCAGTATATTTTAATAATATATTTTGGATTCTTTCTGTTTTATGGTAATTATACAGCGTCTTCCTGAAAAGCACGTTTTTTTTTTCCCCAGTGCTGTGAGTTTTTCATTGATAATGCATATTGAAGCTAAACGTGTTAAAGCTGAACAAAAGTTTTATGTTAATCTAGTTAGGTTTGCAGTTATATTGGAAAGGTTATGATGTCCAAGTGTAAGGCTGAGAGTGTGCTTTGGAGTTGTGCTTCTGACTCCATCATTTGCTTAGCAAGTTACTTTTGCCTTGTTGGGCTTCTGTATTTCCAAATACAAAGTGGGGAAAACAAAAATCTCATAACTCGTGGATAAACTTAATTCTCACAAAATATGATGCAGACTCCAGATACCTATAATATCTATAATGATGACCTCCAGAGAGAAAACTGGCCAAACTGAATATCACCATAAGAAAGCTCATGGACATTCTGCAGGAGAATAAGAGTTCCTAGTTACTTAAAGTCAGTGGTGTAAAATAAAGGGCAAGGGGACATGCTTTAGAGTTAGACTTAAGAGGTATAACCAAATGCAACCAGAAGATTCTGTTTGGCTCTGAATTTGGGTGGGGGATATGCTGTGAAAAAGGCCTTTGTTTATTTATTACCAGGGATTAAACCCAGGGGCGCTTAAGCACAGAGCCACATCCCCAGTCCTTTTTATTTTTTATTTTGAGATAGGGCCTCAGTAAGTTGTTGAGGCTGGCTTCAAGTTTGCAAGCCTCCTGAGCCACTGGGAGTACACATGTGCACCACTGTGCCTGGCTGAAAAGGGCATTTTTGAGGCAATTGAAAATGTGAATAGGGACTGGGCAATAATGATACCAAGAAATTACTATTTTTTGTTACCTATGAATATCATAATGGTTAGATTTTTTATGCCCATAATTTATAGAAATGTGTATCAGTGAAGTGAAAAAAGATTTAAAGTACTTTAGGAAGAAAACCAAAACTGGTTATATAACCCTAGTGTGACTTGATAGTTGTAGACTCTTGATAGTCATACAATATGGGTGGTGGATATGTTTGAAAATTTTCAGACTCAAAAACAAAAGAAATAAAACAGTGTCCTCAGAGGTGAATTACTTGGTTACTTGTGGCAGCACAGATACACTGACTGCACAAATACAGGAAATCTCCAAGTTGTCCAGAGAACCCTCTTACACACCAGCAGATGACCAAGTCTTTTACCTAGTGCTGTCTGGACATTTTCATAATTGCTGTTAATGTGGATGCACTGGTTTGCCCTTAGCTCTTAGCTGGTCTTGCCATCTAAGTGGTAATTTTCTCTGAAGCTGAGAAGCTTTGTTTGATATTGCCCTAGCCTTTTCCCGCTGCCCTGGAATGATTACTGCTAACTTCCTGTTGAATTAATAGACTTTATTTTCCTTTGTTTAGGAAGATGCTAGATGTTAAACACCTGTCTTGTTATGCTCATATAGTCTTACTCATATAGCAAATGCTGAACACGTTCTTATATGTATGTATATATATTTTTTTCTGTTGTTTTTCTACTTCAAATAAAATCAAATGTCCATTTACTTCTCCCATTATATAACAGTCTAGTTGCCATTGAATGCCTCAGAAAGTAGCCCTGCAGGCAGGGGTTCAGCTGATGAAGTGATGGTTCCTTGTTATTTTGTTAGATGGATGCTAATGTTGTCCCTTGCTAGAATTTACACTTCTATTGGAAGGCTATTCTACTAACTACAGTTAATGGATAAATGAACTTCACACCTTTAGTCTGCTCATTGCTTTATTGTGAACACATTGTTTCTGGAGGGAGAGAATGAGTTTCAAGTTAGAGGTCTTCAAATGATGAAAGATGACCAATAGGCCAACCCCAATATTCATATTTACAGTGAAGATTTTAAAAGAATTTGATACAATGTACCTCCAAATGGGTGCTATTAAATCAGTTTTAAACATCATGTTTGAAAATAAGACTTCATTTCTTCATTTTATTCTCTGATATGTAAATACATCATTTGTTCAAATGTTTGTAAGGCATGTTTGTTAAAGAATATTAAAACAAAACAAAACAAAACAAAAACCCTGAAAGTGGTACAGAAACGAGCTCCTGGAAAAGTGCTGATCTCTCTTTTCCCCCAATTTTTGGACAATCCTGCAAATAATTTCTTCCAAATAAAGGAATTTGTCTTTGTATTAAATTTTACGATAAAAGCTCTGAAATGATAAATTTAGAACACTAAGCATTTTTAAGAATTATAAAATGATATACCTGAAATCTTGCACGTTTAAAACAGTACAAAGTAAACTTTTATATGTAGGCATTTTTCATTAAAAATTTTTTATTCGTGGTTTTGAAATAAACAAGCTGACATAAATTGTACATATTTACAGCAATAAGCTACATTTCAGAAGCTGCACAATTATAAGTACAGCTGATGGTTTTTGACACCAGCCTTTCAAAAGTGTTTTCTGTCTTTCATTTGCTGCAACAATTAAAACCATGTACCAAAGCAAACAACAACATTTTATAGCAAAGCCACACTATTAACAAAAATATTTAGTGAACTGTGGTCAGTCCTGTGACTGTTAGGGTATCTGTGAGTCCTGAAATTGAGAGCACAAGCATTTCTTGTGTCCATACCTGATTGCATGTAAATTGATTTTGCATTTTGCAAGAGTACACAATTACTCAATGAATGACTAATTTTAGAAAAAAGGCCATAAGAGGAAAAAGGGTCAGGATCAGAGGCCACTAAACAATTTGTTATTCACTAATTCACTGCCTAAGAGAAATCTTGTCTTCTTTCATGTGTATAAATCACAGTCTACAGGCTTCATGGATTTTCTCCACAGATTTTGAAATAATGAAAAGCATAATATCACATACTTTGAGCACATTAAGAAGGAATTAATGAAACAATATTTTAATCAAGTCCCTAACAGAAAGGATGCAGACAAGTACACTCTGTATGAAAGTTTGATTTCAAATGTAAAAAGCAACTACACAAAAATCGCAAGTATCATTAGACAGAATGGCAATTTCAATCAGAAAATGCAGCATATATTGATACAAAATAGAAAACTTGAATTATAAAAGTAAGGAGTCCATCATTTCCTTTCTTGGCATTTGTTAAAACCTGTCTCTCTTCATTAAAAAATTTCTACAGGTTTCCAGAAATACTCATTCTTGCCATTAGCTTCTTTAGTGGTCTGGTAGGTGTACAAAAGTATTATCTACTCATGTAAGAAAGAAAATGCTTATGTGAAAAGAGAAATAGAGCATTAAAATATTATTTATGTTTCTTTGCAATGAAAGAGATTCTGCCTTCTGAAAAATAAAGAGAGAAAGGAATTCCTTTATTTACAAGAATTGTGCAATACCAATCAGGATATGGATTAGCTAAATCACATTTGGTAGGAGGGTAGATAGCAAAATTGATTAGTGGAGACTTAAAAACACAAGGAGTAAAACACGTAACAACGTCCTCTGACATATTTGGCGAGTTTAGCATAACGGATTTTGAGAGGCAACAGAAGGTACACATTTCTTTCGTAAGTAGCACCTGCTTTTGAAAGCCCCAGCTATTTAGTACAGGATGCTATGAGTTAAAATAGCAGAAGATAGGTTTGGCAAGATTGGCTAATTTGGGGATTCAATCAGGTTTCAGGTGAAGTGGTAACCAAAGAGGTGTTCCATTGCTGGCAGGATAGTCATTTCCTATTCTGTAGCCTAAGGAGCCCTGCTTTCCCAAACCTCCTGAATCACTGTGTCAAGGTCTTTCCCTCAGGTTCAGTCCCCTCCCATAAAGAAAAGAGGAGCGAAATAATTATTCAGAGATGATGGATAGCCAGGAGAATATTTTAAGGAAGCCATCCTTAACCCAGATGCTTTTCTTTCAAAAACAGTTTTATTTGTATTTTAACAATATTAAACTTTCCAGATTTTATTTTCATAAACCTTTTAAATGACATACTAACATTATTTCACATTAGCTATTAGACTTCCATTTCAATGGCACAAAATGCTGCCTGGTGGTCAAAAATAAAAAGCTTATTTAAAAATGTCAAAGAATTTTTGGTTACTGTAAACATTGGTACCAGTGGGGATTGATTTCCAAAAACCTCATGCAATCTTGACCTTGAGATAATTCCACAGGATAGTTTTTATCAAGAGGGTTATTGGCCCTCTTTAAAATATGGAGGTGAGTAACATGCTCAATAAATATATGTGTATAGAATCATATGCATTCCCTTCGTAGAAAAGTAGTGGTATTCTGAATATGAAAGGTCACTTGGATATATAGTTCTTTTTTCCATGGCACTATAGTGAATGAGAATAATCTAGGGGCTTCCCTAAAAATGTGTCGGGAATCAATGCAAAATATAATACATTTCAAGCTTTATCCAGTGAGTATTTTTAAAACATGTAGGAAACACATCAATAATGAGTTGATAAAAAAGGAAAAGCAGATATACTGTAATTCAATGTATTGGTGAAATACATGTAGAAAAATATGTTATGTAGTAAAAACTGGGGCAGCCGGTTGCCACACTGAGGTAAGGCTTGCAAATTATGTATTTAATCTGTGCAAATAAGTAAATACTTAGTAGGAGACAGGAATGGTAATAATTTAAAGAGCATTCTAAAAGGCATTTTGCTATACATATTTAGTCTTGAGAAGCAGTGACAAATGTCAAGAAATCTCTCTCTTAAATCTTCTACTAATATCTCGGTAGAAATAGAATTTGGTATGCAGTATCTTCCAGGAGTGTTCTCTTAGAATTCACATCTGAATGTTCTAGTGTAGTCCCAACTTCAAGAATAAACACCCATAGAAGCTAGATTTAAAAGGCTTTTAATATGTTGAACATGGATAAATAAGGGGAATAAAAGAAACCTAAAGAATATTTTTCTTTCTCCAAAAGGAAAAAGCAGTAATAATTAGGATGGAAAATTCAATTCTGATAGAAATTGTAGAATCTATAAATGGAAGTATTATGAGGATTCAGTCTATTTAATTATACACAGTGGAAGAAAATCTTGGTGACCACTTTGCATGACACCAACTGGTGTTCAACAATTTAATTTATTTGAAGTTTGTAGGTTTCAGTCCTATGGGACTGAAATAACTTGGGGTACCAGTTATCCCCACAGGTATTATCTGTAATCTCAAAATATTACTTATTATGGAAATGCATTCCTCTTGTTGTATTTACCATTGTAGACCATTTAATCAGCATTTATATAATCTACAATGGACAGGTCAATAGATACTTTGGACAGTACAAAGAATTAGAAAATGGGGAGTGTACTCTGAAGGACCTTATGCTTTATTGAGGGTGGCAGAATATTTGTATACAAAACTGCTGGAAATACACTGATGAAATAATATATTTTATTGGACAAAGTACAAGAATTGAGGGAATGTTAGCAGGAGATGAAACGGAATGAGGAGGGGTGCTCACATATGGATTTTTGGGTAGTGTTGCCCTGATTATAAACCATCATTGGAGTGGGTCTTGGAAGAATAAATAATATCTGGGCAATGGAAATAAAATGTAAATCTTAAATCACAGCAATGAGAACAGTTTGGAATGATGTATGGCTTTGGAGTGAAGGGTAGGGAATGCCTGAGAATCTATTTGCTTGAATCTGAGTAAGGAGACCAATGGAAAGTAAGATGAGCGTGAGTGGTGGGAAGACTGGTCAGAAATAATAAATGATTGATAGGGAGCTAAGACCTATTTTCTCCAATATGTTAATATTAATTTATTAGTGTTTTCCACATCCTTCAGATTGCTAAGACCCCTTAACACAACTAGCCATGTAATTTATTATTCAAGTGGACGTTTTCAGAGTGAAGGAAGTAACACTGGGATTGTCTGCTCACTCTTATATGGTGCCTAATTTAAAAGCACTGAGGAATATATCAGACTATTCTCTTGTTGTGCAAGCTTTCTTCCTATGCTTTCTCTTAGAGAATACTAAAATACTTTTGTGTATGGGTGAGGGAGGTGATAGTGGAGAAGAAGGAGAAAAAGAAGAACTGGACATAGTGGCTACTGGGCATGGTATTTAGCTATTAGAAGTGGGAACTGTCCTTTTCCCTCCTCATCTCCGCCCATCTTTGAATTACCCAAAGCATGGATCAAAGAAAACAGGATTAAATCTAGGCATTAGATTTAAGTAGAGTGGAAAAACTTTGCTTTCAGAGCCAAGAAAGCTGGGAATGAATACTAACTTCACCAGTGACTAGATCTCAGATCTTGGCTATATCATTCAACCTATTTGAGCCTCTATTTTTTAAATACTGGTACTGTCATCATAACTTTACAGGATTGTAGTGAAGACTAAATTATTAAATGAGGTGTAAGGACATGTTTTCTGACATCCTAGACTAATGAGAGACAGTCACTAGTGGATGTCTACCTAAAAGCCATTCTTCCTTTTTGTCCATTTTTTCCCCAGGCATTGGGCAGCTCTAGGGTCAATGTTGTAAGCCAGTCACAGCATTCACATTCCATTCCTCTTATCAGTGACTGGTGTAGTAATGGATGTATAATCTAAACATGGCCAATGGAACAAAAGGGATGGCTGTTTGGGGCATGTTGAATGGGGAAAATTTCCTTCCTCTTAAAAAAAGATCCAATGTGGAACTTACCAAGTTTCTGCTTCTCAATATGATTATGTAAGGAGGGGTATGCACAGTCATTTTTTAACCATAACAGGTGCTGAATATATGCAGAAGAAGGAAGGATGGTTATGAAAGGGATGTGAGTCTTTGATGACATGATCATTATCTTACTGAAACAACCAACTCAGAAACGACCCTACTTCAATCCATGTTTGACTTATTGTTATACAAGATAACATTTTGACTGTAAAATTTCCTCTTAGATTTATCTTTTATTACTCATACCTGAATGAATCCTAATTAATTTATCTAGAACTTAAATATATATGTAATATTATGTACATATTTTATAAACCTACGTGGAGATATGTATATATACACACACGTATACGTATATATGATTATATACATGTATATTTTTTCCATTTGTCTCCAAGTAAGTATTAACCTCATCTTGGTCAGAATTTAGACTACTTCTTTCTCTGTCTTCAAAATCATACCATTAAATGTGAAACCATCTCTAGGTAAAATGGATGGGAAGCAGATTTTCTACTTAAAGAGGTGCAGTGAGCATGTCTCTGCATGGGCAAGGTTTAAACAACAGTCTTTGTAGGTTGAGGTTGAAGGGCAGAATGTTAAGCCAATTGTGCTGAAGAAAGAAAAAGGTCACTACATTCATATATGGGCCTACAGTGGAAAGGCAGAAT
Source organism: Tamias sibiricus (assembly GCA_025594165.1). Classification (NCBI taxonomy): domain Eukaryota; kingdom Metazoa; phylum Chordata; class Mammalia; order Rodentia; family Sciuridae; genus Tamias; species Tamias sibiricus. Next base: position 40,741,016 of record CM046665.1, on the reverse strand, counting down.
TTCTAGACACTATCCTAACAATTACTTGTAGAATATCTACAAGGAGAAACCTGGAACAGGAATTAGGTACAGGAAGGATGAAGTGGGTCAAGTTCTTAAAGGATGGTCTGTAACCAGTGTTGTGTTACTTGAACCACAAAGCCTTCCGGGAGATTTAATAATACAATTTCAACTTTTTGTACAATTAAGACTGAAGGGGGGCATTAGTAGATAAGCTTGATGAAGAACTAATACAGCATGAGTTCCTTATGTTACTGCAACTATAGTGTGAGAAGATGGCTTTACCTTCAAATTCTGGGATAGATAATATAGATTTCCTAGATTTGAGCTAATGATTTGTTTCCATTGTATTCTGAATAAGCTGGGAGAGGGAAGGCTTATGTAAGTAAATGTACTCTTTACATAAGGAATAGAAAAACAGAAAATAAAAATAACCCAAGACAGTTGCTTTGATTACAATTTGCTCCAAAGGTATTTTAAAGGTAATGAGTAGGAATTATTAAAATTCTTTGTGTGTGTGTGTGTGTGAGGATATTAAATTAAAGATAAACAATATAAATAAAAGAAATCAAAGCTTTTAGCTATTTATGGACAAGATAGCTTATGAGGTTTGGAAATGAGAAAGAGAAAGAAATAAATTCTATTGGATTAACATGAGGCAGGATGGTATACAGTGTGGGAAGAAATGAATATAGAAGAGGTATGTATTTTACACAAACCAAAATTGCAAAACTCACATACACATCACACTTTAATAATTCGCACTTAAATATATTGGGAAATGTCTCATCTTCCTTGTTTCTTTTCAGAGGGAAACCGAGAAAGAAGCAAGAGCCAGGCAGCAAGACTGCCCTTCTTCATCCTTTGGCTTTTGAATGGGATTATTTTAAGATAATCTGTGACCCTGTGTACCTAAGGCAAATAAAATCATGCTACTTATTATTATTTCTTTTATTCATCTATTTCTATTGATTTATTGTTTGATTGTCTGCAAGACAGGAAGTGCAGGTAGAGTTGGTTAGGAGAATGTATTTCTTACCCAACTGGTTCAGAAATACACCTAATTTTCCCACATTGAATTCTTACTGAAGCCTTTTTGATGAGTCCAGGATATGCAAGGGCTCTAGGGGCCAATCAGGAATGATTCTGAGTCCCTTGATATACCAATGACTTTTTAATTAGGCAAAAGAACATAAACAAACAAACAAACAAAAAACCCCTAAACAACAGTTGGACCTCTTCAATTCAACTAGGAAATTTTTCCTATGGAAGAAGTAAAAACAAACACAAAACTCTTCACTCTTATCCTTCTAGAAACTCAATATTTTTTGGTTTGCAATTCTTTCATTAACTTTCTTTTCTTTAAAGTGTTTGCTTGTGTAACTGCAGCCTCCAACAGTGATGTTTTCTGTCACTTCAGTTGATTTCATATCTAAAAAGAAGCTAGGTTAAAGTAAAAGCACAACGCATTCTTAACTTACAAAGTGACCTGATGAGTCATCTTTCTTATTCCACTAGTGATGGACCCTAATGGGCACATTTTGGAACGAAAACATCTCACAGTGATGGCTCCCTGTGTATGTATGCTGTCCTACACTACAGTACTGACACAAAGTCCTACTTTGCTAATTTCTTAACTCCAACAAAGATGCTGTTCCCTCTAACACATTACTAGGAAACCAATTTCTATCCCTGATTACTTGTAGAATTTCTGTACATGCCATCACCCTCTCTGGGACTGCCAGTTAGCATGGAAACACATCTTATAGCACAATATCCCATCATTCTGAAGACTTTTTCAAGAATTCAAATACTTGGGGGAAATATATTTGAGAACATTTAATTACCAGACCTTTTTTTAAGCTTAACTAGCACATATTACTCATATACCCACCCCAGCTGAAAAATTCTTGTTTCAGTTCCCAGTTTATAACAATATTCCTCTTTACCTTTAAATAATAATGACATGGTTACCACTGGATCTTTTGGAAATTTGGATACAGTGTCATCAAGGATGTAAATTATCTTTTCCTATACTTTTGGACATTTGCTTGTTTACTCTGATCACACTATCTCTTCTATTCACTGTTATTTTTGTTGGAGAAGTTCTGGAAAACATGGCAGAAGAGAAGTTAGAGGCTAAAGCTATTGGCACAAATGAAGCTTTGGATCACCTGTGGATTTTGAGCATCTCTTGCATTCCTGACCCTGCTCAATGGCATGAATAATTCCATATCTGGAGATATGAATAATCACAAATGACTGAAAACAACATATCCATCTACTTTTCATGACATGGTTCAAGGAACAGTTAGCTCCAGTCCCCATTTCAGCCGGTGTGCTGTTATTGGGCCCCACAGGCTTGCAGCCCTCCTATGGCCGCTGACACTTTTGGTGGGATAGGGGCATGAGGCAGTGATCACAGACACCTGGCTCTGGCTTACAGCGGGGTTACACAACTGCACGCACGAAACAGCAGAGAAAGAGCAAGAGCTGAAAAAGATTCTGGTTTGGGTCCAAATCACTAGTCATTTTGCTTCATGAATAAAAGCAAATGCTTTATAAGCTTACATTATTTACAATGCTCAGAGTTTTCAAACATCCACCCAAAGCAGAGGACCACCACGCCACAGGGAACAGTTCAATGAACTATGTACAGAATTTACAAGGAAGTTTACATAATAGTCTACATTCCCTCAACACATTTACCTTCGTGTTTTCTGCTTGCTTTCAGGAAACAGATATCTTTACTGATTTGCTGTTCTCTTCCTCCAGTAACTGCTGATTGAACCAACATAAGCAAACGCTTGCACATTCCTTTTTTCTCCCTCCTGGGACATATGATTATGCTTCATTTAAGGAAAAAAAAATCTTGGCACATTACCCTTTGGTAAGGTACCATTCAGAAACTGTCCATATAAGAAATCTTAGAGATCATTTCCTTCTAGAAGCATTATATATGTGTCTTTTTTGTTTAACTTGGCAAATTGCAATTGAGTTCTTTCCTAAAAGCATATTTATAAAATAATCATTGATTTGAGAAAGATGGAATTTCATCAATATTTCCATGTATTGTACATAATATTTTTAAAGGAAAGCCTCTCCCTGGACCCTTAAGCCAAAGTTTATTCTCTGCACCACATTTTTTTTCTTTGCATTTTCAAGATCATTCGTGGACTGTAATGTACAATAAAGATGGTATGTACAAAAACAGATCACTCAGACAGCAGAAGTATCAACTGGGCTGCTGTTTCTATTTGGCAATGGAGAGGACAGAGGCAATAATCCTGGATAATTCTTTACTTGGGTCTCTGCCTCACAAAGCTGGTAAGTGTAACACACATGTCACCCCTGATATTTTAGGCCAAGGACATGAATAGAAGGAATGAATGGGTAGTCATCATTGTCACATGAAAGATGGAATTTCTGCTGCATCTACATAGGTTAAGTCAATAACACAGTTTATGCCACAGTTGATGAACTGTGCACATGGGGTTCCCTGGACCTGACTGTGACAGGCATAAGAGAATGAGTGTGCAGTTTTCAATCTCTTCTGCCACTTAAGTAATGCAGGGGATTATGGCTATTTTCATGGCAAAAATAAAACAACCTAATGATAATTAAACCTAACCCTTGTATATTGTAATAATCTGAATCTTTCAAGAATGTGGGCCACTGTGAGGGCACTTAAAAATGTTTCACAACTATTTATGTCTTATGTACAACATTTTGGACAAGACAAAGGGAAACAGCAAGAGAAAGTAGGTATTTTTCCCATGCACTGTTCAGTCTAGAAAGGGAAGATTTAGCCAGGAGGGGATGCAAGGAGGAAAGGATTTGTCTGAGAAATGTTCAGAAGAAAGAGTTGTGGTCAGAGGCCATTAACCAGAAACATGGCAGATTCTCCATTCTTCTGGCTACCATTGCCTCTAAAATTAGAGCTATTTGATAGGATTTACATAACGGTAGCTGTGAACCCTCAAGTGCCCAGATGGTGACACCATTTTGTGCCCAGTGGGTAGATCCAGGCTTGATAATTTTACATTTTACAAAGGTTAAGCTTTTTAAGAATTCAAAATATTTTTTTTTCCTCAGAAGATATCTAAAACTACAGCAAAAACAACACTTTGGACTTTAAAAGACAAGATAAAAATAATTGAAATACAAATTACCTCAGTCATTTTCCAAGAAGAATGATCTAAGCAGATAAATAAAGAGAAATTATTTTGTTAAAAAAACATAGAATACAGACATTTCCTTTCTCATTTAGCATTTTACCCTTAAAAGCTTTTTAAAGGGCTTTGACATCAGAATGATTCATTTCTCTTAGACATCAGCCAAAAATTTCCCTTCCTGTGTTTAAAATAAATGGCTGCACAGTGGTTCCTGGGTGGTCATGGGAATACTAACCTCACAATCACCAACATGGCTACATTGCACCTAATTTGGACATTTTACAATGGCAAAGCATCTCATCCTGCCTCGGGACTGAATAGAGTTTCAAAATAGATGACTTCATGTCCACAAGTTGGGGATACCCTGACCAGGGAAGTATGTTCATATAACTAAAAATCAAAATAAAAATTTGGTCCCCATAATCCTACTAACTCCTCATGAAGCCATTGAGATCATTTTTTCCAGTTAAAGTGGAGTTTTAATATTCTTACTAATGTATATTATCTTCAACCATATCCATTTATTATTTGAGGGTTCCCTTTTCCTCTTTTTTTTTTTTCTAAAATAATATCTTATAACTCCCCTCAGGCTCATCAGTAGGAATTCAGCCTATCTTTCCAATTATGACTATAATTTCCAGAAGCTCATGCTAGTCTACACATAGGGCCTCTTCACAGCTTCAGGGAGAAAGCCAGATTACCAAATGAGGCAATCATCTCTATTATTACTTAAACCCTAGTTTTGTATCTATGGATCAGGTGCCAAATCACCTCTATCACTAGTTGGTCAATTTAAGTTCTCACTCAACCTTGAAAGTGAACATAGAGAACTTTTAGATACTCAAACTTAAAAAAAAGAGGTTTTAATGAAATAAAATGGGAATAATCTCAACTATGGTGTGTTGCACGTGTTATAATTGTGTTGCATTACTGAATGTCATGAGAACCATGACCCAGGGTAATCCATGAGCAGAGATAAGGCAGAGCAGGGATGACAGTGATTGACAAGTGTAGACAGGGTTTACACTTTAGGGGCTGGTGGAAGTGTTTGAAGGCCCAGTGCTTTTGTTGCTGTTTATATCTGTGGATTTGTTACTTTAAGGATTTTCTTGAAATGGAAGTTGGCTTTGGAGGCAAATGACACCAATGTGGATGAGTGTGCATTTCCTGTATCATTCATTCCACAGCCTGGAATGCAGATCTCAGAGAGAGCCTTAAAGTACCTGCTAAGGCCTGTGTGACTATCCTGTCACCATTAGATACTGCTCTCTGGAAGGCTAAGAAATATATACTATTTGATTTAAAATTTGGCAGTTCAGAGAACTGCCCAGGCACCCTTTACACAGCACATAAATCTTGCCTTCCTCAAGGAAAGGACAATATTTTTCTCAAGTGAAAATTCCTCCCCATTTCCCTCTTCTAAGCCCTCACCACATATCCTTACTCTTATTCTCCCTCCTGCAGGAACTATGGAAATGGGATGGCAAGGCTTCATGGCACAGTTTCAAAGGATTTTGGGCTCATGAAGTGCATTCAGGGCTGCTCATTGGACACATCAGTAAGAAAACTAGTCATTGCCCCCCAAATTCTTCATTCCTAAGGAGAGAAAAATGTTCTCAATGGCTACCAGTTTTAGCAGGCTGGATTCTAATGTCCATTGAAGAATTTGCCAGGAAGTCTGACAAAGAAGCCTTTCTAAGGATACCCAGCCTAATGGTGAGGTGAAAATGGAAGGTTGAGTTGGCACAACCTTGACTGGCACTTTTCAATCCCTCCCCTCTGTTCCACAGAGCTGAGGAGCCCTTCCTTCTACAAGGGACTTTGGGGAACTTAAGAGTCCAGGGAGACTTTCCTCTCTTTTCTAGACTCCTCCCTCTTCACCTTTTCTTTTTTCCCCTCCCTCTTCCTGGAAATCTGTAACTTGTCAATGGCTTTGTTATTTTTCTTCTGAGATCTTGGAAATTGTTGTGTTGAATTATTTTTTTGGCAGCATGAGAATGTTACAGTTTACCAGGAAGCAGTGCAGGTGAACCGTGAGGTCCTTTTTTTTTTTTTTTTTTTTTTTTTTTTTTTAATTGCTATTATTTAAAAAAAAATTCCAGGGCAACTAGGAAAGACTGCTGAAGATCTTCCTAACTCCTCTCTTTGTGTAGTTTGTTTGTAAACATGGCAATTAATAGAGCTCTTAAAGAGCTGATAACCTGGACCACAGTAGACTGGAAAAAATACTTTTTTTTTTTTTTTTTTTTTGAAGTAAACACGGTGCAGTAATAAAATCGATATGCAAGACCTAAAACCCGTTGGATGGCTGAATCTCTTACCTCAAAAAACACAGCAGTATCGCTGTTGGGGACCTGTGGGGTTAAAAAACAAGAGAAGAGGAAAGTAGTCTAAATTGGACTTTTAGGACAGATCTTAGTGTACATAGTAAAGCCAATAAACGACGTTAAAAAGGGAAAAGGTGATGGGGAAAAACATTCGGGACCACTTGTCTATGGAATTCACATCAGTCAAGTCGGGGATTTTGACTTTGAGCTGGGAGGCGCGCCGGCGGATGCGCCCCTTGCTGGGCACCCCGTGCCGGTCCAGGGCGCGCCCGTAGCCCTCGCGACTGCTCAGCGGCTTGCGGTACTGGATGCTGGCGCTGCCGTATGAGTACATGGTGGTGTTGGGGTCGCTCACTCCTGTGAGCACCTCTGAGCCACTGGTCTCGTTCCTAATTTCCAGGGTGCTGAGGAGAATGTTCCCGTGGGCGTCGACCTGATGGCAGAAATGACAGGCTCAGACACAACTCATTCCCTTGTTGTCATCAACCTGTCACTGCTGGATCTGGAGATGATCTAATCATCCATCTATCTAGCATGTGTCTGGCCAGCCATCTAGCCGTCAATCTATCATCTATCTTTATTTATCAATCACCTATTTTGGTAGCTATCTTACCATTAATTTAGTTATCATATATCTCCACTCGCAAAACATTAGTGTGCTTATTTGCGTAGTGTGCACGTGTCATTTCTTCTAGTTGTAAAAGTAGTACCTAGAAACATTTAAAGCTAGAAACAAAAAGTAAAAATCCAGACTGTATCTTCATAGTCAATCATTAATATCTTGCTAGCCTTAATCATTTTTCCTATTCAAAAATACTTAAAAATACAGGTTTATCCATATGTTTCGCTTTGCAAACTTGCTATTGTCAGTTAGTATAGCCTGATCATCTTTCCATGTTATCAGATACTTTGTGACATCACTTATTAATAACTTACTTGGATAAACCATAATTTATTTATTATTAGGTGCTAAAATTGGTTTTACCTTTATAGTTTTTATGAACAAGCCTGGAAGGAACATATTTTAAATTGTTGTGCATATCTGTATTTCCTCAGGCTAAATTGCCAGAAGTGGGATTAATGGGTTAAAGCATGTGTCTGGTTATACTTTAACTTAGTTCCTTTACCACTGTTTACTGTTGCTTCTTGCCATTCCAGTGATACCTACCCCAGCTTCCCTTTGCTATGCTTACACATACACTCTTGAAACTTCAGAATATGTGAACACATTTTGGTCTACACAGTACACATATAATATATGTGAATGCATTTTGGTCAAGTCGGTATATTTTGCAAATTGATTTACCAGGGAGGTGCATGTGAATTTGAAGTACTTCCATGGGCAAGATAGGTAACTCTGTTTAAAGCTAGTGTTAATAGCACTATGCCTGGCTTACAGTAAATGCTTTCGAGTGAGATTAATTTCAGTAAACAGTTGTTGGAAACACGGATATGGGTAGGGAGGCAAAAAGAGTCTGGTGAAGAAGAGAGAAAAGCATAGAAGGAAAAGACACACAAGAAAGAAAAGATGGTACAAGATGGTGGTACCCATAACGTAGACTGGAGAAAATTTGAGTGTCCACCATGTGCCTAGCATACGTATGGTAGATGTTTCAAATGCATTATTTGTTTGTGCCTCAAACCATCCTTTTGATTTTTTTTAAAGTAGGTCATTCCATCCCCATTTTATACATAAGGCAACAGAGAACTAGAACAGTTAACAAACTGGCTCAGGTTTACCTGCTAATAAGTGCCAGATCTGACATTAGAACTCATCTGACTCAGAGCTCATGTGCTTTCTACTAAGGAAGGATTTCTTCAGAATCTTTGGCTTCTTTAACTTCCCACAGTTAATGACTCAATTGATAGCTTTAAACCTTGAGTTGGTTGGATAGAAATGGTGACTGTTTCAGGTCTGTATCTCTCTCAATTCTTATCTACTTGCATTTCACTCTAGTCTAACTGGGCTACTCACTATGTGTTGGCCCTGCTCATCTTTGACTTTTTATTTAGGGAGTGTATTTTTTTGTTGTTGATAACTACTACTTATTAATCATACTCTGTAATTATATATCTTGGTTATTTCTCATTACTGCACTATGAAATACATAATATTATCCTAGTTCAGCAGATAGGTAAACCTAGGCTCACAGAGGTTAAGTAAATTACCTAGCAGGAAACAAATAAGCACTTAGTTTGGGATTAAAATATAGGATGGTTTTTGTACCAAGTGTAGTTTTCTCTCTTCTTTACAGGTTAATCAAATCAAACTGTTTTATTCAGGATTCAATTTAAATCCTATTTTCTCTGTGTACCTTTATACTTTTCTTGATAATAGTAACCTCAACAACTTTCTCTAAACATCTATTGGGTGCTTACTATTGTGCTAGATACAGTGTTAGGAGTCAAACATACATGTTGAGCAAAATTAGTATCCTTATCATAAAAAAATCTTAGTTCTGATTTCTAGAGCAAAATTTACAAATTAAGATAACAAGAAGCTTGAATGAGTAGAGGCAGCTGAATATAAATAATTGAAACTAGAGAATGGTGAGGATTATGGTGGGGTAAATTTCTTAAGAAGACACCATAAGTCAGATCCAGCTGATAACTGTGGACCCCAGTGCTGCCAGCTGTTCTCCTTTGCTAGACTACCTAAGCATCTAGATTTTTATTTAGAGTCTTTAGGGAAAGTTTGCTCAAAATTATAAAAATTCTCTTCAGGCCAAACAAAACACATCTTTCAGATTTGGCATTCAAATAGCCAAATAGAGGCCTCTGGTCTTTTCCATTTATTTATCCCTTAGCATATATCACTGTGTAATGATATTTTTAGGTTTAGGTCCTCCTTTCCCACCCAGAGGTGTAAAAGTGTTCGAGGATAGATAAGGAGGGCCTAACCTAGGGTAGTGCCATAGAAAGGAATGGAAGATCTACACCAAAAGGGACCTCTGAAAAATAATTAAAATAAAAATAGAATTAACCTGATTGGATTTACAGAAGAGGGAAGGAAAGGTGATTCAGATATTTCCAGCTTGTTGGGCTGAGAAGATTACATTATCATTAGCAGAAATGAAGAGTTCAGTGTGTGGAGCATCAGGGGGGGTTAAAAAAAGAAGTTTGCTGTTTTGGTTGAATTTGTGACATACTCGGACATCTTGGAGGTGAGGGTGGCCAGTACTAAACATGTGGTGATGCCTGGAGTAATGTTAGAACTGAAACTATTTAAGAGGTGGGAAGTAGATAAGAAGTTAAAGAGACATAGAAAAACCAGAAAAAGAGGAAAATAATAAAACAATGAAGAGTAGCCAGAAGGAAAGAATTGACAACAGTGTTCAGAGAGAACAAGAGGAAAGAACTCATAGAAAATGCTCGTAGATCATCGATAAGGCCACTTTTGAACTTAGAATAAAGGCTGAAGCAAAATGTAGATGGCAAGGGATGAAGGACTGAACTGGTGGCAAGGAAGTGCACGCAGGCAGTTTATATGGACTCCCTTTTACAAGTTTGTAGTTCAAAGCAGGACATAAAACAGTTGCACATTTCAGGATAAGATGTTTTAGTCAACTTTTCTGTTGCTGTGACCAAATGACCTCACAAGAATAATTTTCAAAGAGGAAAAGTTTATTTGGCACTCACAACTTCAGAGGTCTTAGTCCAAAGATGGCCAGTTCCATTGCTCTGTGCCAGAGGTGAGGCAGACCATCATGGCTGAGGGTGTAGCAGAGGAAAGCAGCTAAGGCCACTGCATCATGAAGCAGAGAGAGACTCCCCTCCCTCATCATGGACAAAATACCCCAAAGACATGCCCCAATGACCCACCTCCTCCAGCCACACCCTACCTACTTACAGTTACCACCCAGTTAATCCCTATCAGTCAATTAATGCGCTGATTAGTTTAAGGCTTTCATAGCCCAATCATTTCACCACTAAACTTTCTTGCATTGTCTCACACAAGAGCTTTTGGTGGACACTTCATATCTAAGCCATAACAGGATGTCAAATGAAACTTGAAGAGACTCAGTTGATAAGGGAAATGAGGGTTGATAAAGGCATATTTGTGGGAGTGAATGAAGAAGTCAAGGATATGGAAATGTAGAGGAATGCCTTTAGAATTGGAAACATGTGGTGGTCTGGGAAGTAGAACATTTCCAAGTGACAGGGACATCTGATATGAAAGTGTGCTGATGTTTCCTTGAGATTTGAGGCTGGGTAACAGTGAATGTCACTGGGGATGATGAGCTGGGTGCAGCCCATGCCTGTCATGTGTGTGCAAACACAAGCCTGTGATTGAAAGGTCATGTGTATGAAAGTGTATGTTTCTAAGGACGATAGGGGCTGAAGTTACAAGGAGCAAAATGCTCAATTCGTTGAAGCAGGGAGAAGTACCTCAGAAGATGAAGAGTAGATCACATCATTTTCCTAGGAACTGTGGAGAAGTCAAGAAAAACATAGATCATGTTTTTTTATTATTTTGTTTTAGTTTTTAAATAAATAAGCAAAATGTGTGTGCTTATTTCCATTTAAGAGAAGAGCAGGTTTTTAGCATGATTTATCAGCTACCTTGTTAGTTTATCCTGGTTTACTTAAATGCCCATGAAGAGGAAGTTTCAGATGACAGGAGGAGACTCCCAGGTTCTGTTCTGGTTTTTCTTGGGGAGAGGGTGCAGGTCAGCAGAGCCAGAGCTGTGGCCTATGAAGGCCATATGCCAGCATCTGTGAGGGGAGTGGGACTGAGTGGAGATTATCAAGTGAAAGCTTTCTCTGTAATTCTTGTGATAGGTAGGTGTTTTTCCATAAGAATAACACATTTTTTTATGGAAGAATTTTCTTCAAAATGTTCAAGGAAGCATATTATCACACCATTACTATAAGTGGCTTGGTATCATGGATCAAGGGAGTGAGGAGGAGAAAATATTCCCAACCAGGAGGTAATGTGCAGTTCACCCTGCATATGACTCAAAGCCACAACCAAGGCACTCTTAGAAAATTTTCAGTTATAGTATACAGTCTTATTCACTAAAATAGCAGCCAGAGCCAAAGGGTTTCATCCAGCCACATGCACAGAGCCAATGTAGAGAGAGAGGTGTACCTCACCACCATATTGGTAACATGGAATCTGATCAGTGCGCACACCCTGCGTGTAGGACAAGGGCAGGACAGAAACCCACGGGCCAGGAGAGATTTCAGATGACCTCAGTGGCCAACAGTCACTAGCAGGAGAAGTCCGCAACTGGCCCAGGAATTGAATTAGTGAACACTTTGTGCATTCATGCCTGGAATGAGTCACTCTGATACAGGCTTTGGGGTTTCACTGCTGGACATCACTCCAGAATCACTGCTTAAAGATAAAGGGAGAACTTTACATTTAACTATTTTATGAGCAAGCTTTTCAGTTGACTACATTCTGGAATATCACAGCAGTTTTAAAAATATTTACATTAGACATTAATAAATTTTGCCCAAGTTAAAGCACACTAGTGATTCAGGGAAACAGTTTAGGCAATATAGTTTTAAGACCCATTCTTTGTTTCTTTTGTATTTTCGTTGGATTATATAAGTGGTATGAAAAATACATTATTGCCTATCTGTGTCCACGACTTCTTGCGTGAAACCACTTGCCCTGTAAGGTGTCCTCTCTGTGCTCAGTCTCCTAAGACAGCGCCAGAAGCCAGGATGGGGCTCCTAAGAGGCCTCCTTGTAGCGCTGCCCAGCGTGGAGCTGCAGTACCCCCTCTAACCACATGATGGCCCACAACCTGCGGGTGTGCATCGCCCCCCAGCTTGCTGTGCAGCTCAGGCCTGGAGGACCAAGTCACCAAGAAGGTAATGCATGCTCTTGCTTTTATGCCTAGGGAGCAGGGTACTTTGTTTGGAACGTGAAACTCCAAGACCCAGTTAGTTTCAGTACACACTTGAATTCCATCCCCCAGGGTGGAAGAGCCATTTGTCCTGTCCTGTGGGGTTTGGGAAGGTTGGCTTTTGCAGGGAAATCACTCCTCTACCACTCAGAAGACAGAAGATATCTTGGCTAAATTCCGGAGAGGAAGGTGGAAGGTGACAGGAGAGAGCATGGAGTTGGGTGTCTGCAGGTTGAGGTTCTACTCTGGTCTCAGCGCTGAGGCATGTGCAGCCCTGGCAAGGCTTCCTCATCTGAAGCATGGCTGTGGTGGTGTGCCCAGCCCTGCTCAGGGTCACTGCTGATGCTTGCTGGTTGGCTTGGCAGGATAGCATCTGTGCCTCTACGCACTTTGGCTTTTCTGTACCAGTAGTGGCTTCTTTAAAAGTAGTGCTTAGTCACAATCACGGTAACAAAATACCTGAGATAAATAACTTATAAAGAGGAAGGGGTTACTTCCGCTTACACTTTGGGAGATTCCACTCTGGGACTGATTGGCCCCCTTGCTTCTAAGCCTGTGTCAGCCATGACCGGGGGAGTGCATGAAGGCAAAACAGCTCAAGGCGTGGCCAGGAAGCGGAGAGAGGAAGTGTTGGGTCCCCCATCCCTGCACAGGCATACTCCGGTGGCCTAGGGCTTCCCACCAGGCCCACCTCTTAAGTCACTTCCCAGTAGCGCCACCTTGGGGACCAAGCCTTCAGCACACAGCCTTTAAGGGGCTTGCAATGTCTGAACAACAGCATGACACCTTCGCTCCTGCTGCGCTGTCCTTGAAAGGTCAGTGCGCATCCTGTTTCTTCATCTCTAAAGCAGGCATCTGATGTTAAGGTTGCTATAAGGACTTTAAGCTGTTCCGCTACACTGTTGAGGTACTATACAAGTTCAGGGTCGTTAGTTTCCAGCAAGGTGAGTCTATACTTCTGCACTTGAGTGAAGGTTTGTTTCCACATTGGCACAGAATACTGTTGATGCCAAATGAGAAAACTTGTCACGATCCCCATGCTCCCGTTCAGGGTGATGACCTACTCCCGGGACAACTGTCGGACCTTGGTCCTTGGCAAATCCGGGACCAAGATGAGCGCTAACGGTTAGGGCAGAGGTCAAAAGTAACAGCAGGTGGCCTGAGCAGCGCAAGCGTGAATGCCCAGGCCCCGCCCACACGGGCCTGGATCAAGGATTTTTGTCCTTCAGAGATGAATCTCTTTTGGAGATACATGACTAAAGTATGATATTTGGACTGACAATAAAGTGTTTATAACCATATGCTAAATGGTATAGTATAGATCATGGTTAGGGTTTCCTAAAATTGATAAATCATTGGTGGCCACAGAGGCATCATGGAGCATGGGTTTGGTTCAAGGATGGGTAGGGGATAGAACAGTGGATTGGGAGCTGAAAGCTGTGTTCTCATCCTGGTTTTGTTACTAACTTCTGAGAAATTGACTTTGGATAAATCTGGGTCTTGGTATCCTCATGTATAAATAGAAGGTGTTCCCTACCTCATTTCAAGGATTTGTCTCCAATCTTTGGCAGACTTTGCTTATGGAGAACAGTCCAGGAAGGAGGATACAACATTCTTAAAAACAAAGCAAAACTTATGAAACTGAATCCCTTGATCTGTACTGTAGCATTATTACAAATGTCTCTGAAGAGGCAAGTTGCTAGAATTTAGAATTGGTCAGTGAAATATGCAGATGCTTCTCATTAAACAGCAGTCATGGCAAACAAGGTACATTTTATTAAGATATTTAGGTAACTTTTATTTAGGTGCAGATTCAAATGCATCTAAAGATGACATGAAGTTTATTGCTTTGTGCAAATCCCTCAAAGTATTCTCCACCACTGAGCTAGAAATCATAACTTTAAGTAGTCTGACATATAATGAATACAGTCTGGCAACTACATATAAAAGCTACTTTCATTGCTTTATAGTTAAATCAATATTACCCTGTTCCTCTTAGGGAAAATTTAAGAAGAGCCATGTAACAATTTTTTTTTTTAATGTTTATCTCTTGAGGTCTGAGATTTCAGCTCTACCCTCCAACTTCTAGCTTCTGGTAAGGTGTATGCATGGTAGCCTCGCCATGCCACTGTGGACATCAGCAAGTTTCTAGTTGTTTCTACACTAACCCTTGACCTATGGACAAGAGTGGCTTTCTCTTCAACTTAACCATATAAGGACACCCAAGGTATTTTTATATCCACAATTGACATAGCTTTCCAAAACTATTATCTGCAAGGAAAATGGCTTTTGTTTTTCTCACATCTCCAGGAGCAGCAAGCGACCATGTTGTAGCTCACTTCATCTGTAGTTATCAAATGCCACCTAGCTAATGAGGAAGAATCATCTTGAGTTGGGCACGATCCAGACAATGAAGACTTTTTAAGCCTCGAGGAAGAAGGAATTGAAGCATATGAAAATGCTAATACATTGGTTTTTAGGGCAGGTATAAATGATTTAGATTTTCTTAGGCATCGATGATGTTGAAATAACTGTTCAGTGGGATAATCAGATCCCACTCCTCATGTCACTCCAAGAAAGGGAATTCTGACTCCAATTTCCAGGAGAAAAGTGAAGGCAAGATCACATCCAACTTCTTTCCTCCTCTCCCTTCCCTGCTCTGCACTGATCTGTCTGATGGGCACTTTTGGAGTAAGGAGGCATGCATGCTTGGCTTTGTGTTTTCTGGATTATTATCTCATTAGGTATCTGCATGTGGAACTCTGTTGCACTTGTTGGTAAGGACTGAAGTTGTCCATTGGTAAGGTGGGTCTGTTTAATATTGGAAGAAATGACTGCAATATATTAACTCTATCCCTCAAATCAACAAGCTGATTCCTTTTAAAATTAGAGTATCACTGAATCTAAATTTAGAGAAAACGATCATTAAGGTTTCAGGTGGAATAAAAAATAAACTCTCTCTCTTCCACTTCAGACAGATGATCCAACTGGATGTCTGAGATGACTAATGGAGAGAAGCAGAGAATGTGGCTTAGATCTACAGCCCCAAGGACTTGCTAACATGCCATGCTAACTCCAGCCCTTA
Source organism: Tamias sibiricus (assembly GCA_025594165.1). Classification (NCBI taxonomy): domain Eukaryota; kingdom Metazoa; phylum Chordata; class Mammalia; order Rodentia; family Sciuridae; genus Tamias; species Tamias sibiricus. The sequence continues at coordinate 40,725,569 of CM046665.1, read as the reverse complement.
TTAGACAGGCATATTTTCAATGCTGCAAGAGGTAATTTTTAGGTGGAACATAGATAAACATTTAAAATATTATTAGTTCATTAATTCATTTACTCTTTCATTTATTCAGTACTGTTTATAGAGTGCCTACCCTGACTCGGACATGGTTCCATACACTGATGAGAAAATCAGCCCCTCCATATGCAATGGAACATTATGTCTCTCATTCTAGAAATTCAGAGATCTCAACATATAACACCCCCAAGGTTATATTTGCCTGTACAAACGTGAGACTTCCTCCTCACATTTATTATAAAGGTTTTACTGCACAGATACTATGGCCTCTTTCAAATGCAGGTTATCAGTGCTCCTTCCAACAGTGTTTTTGAAGTTTGCTTCCTTGTGACCATGAGGTCCATGTTCTGACTTACTGAGCTTTTTCTTATCTTCTTTTAGAAGGATCATGATACTTGGACTTGGGCCTGGCTGACCCCAGGCAAATCTTGGAGGGGCTCATGTGTAAAGGAAAACCTGGGATTTTGCTATATAAAGACCTGTGACAGAAAGACATAACTAGCTCCTGCTCTCCTTTCTTATTAGACTGGCATATCACAGCACAGTGCTTGTCAACAACAATGATCACCAGGTGCAGTGTTGCATGCTTATATTGAGAGGGAGAGGCAGGAGGATCACAAGTTCAAGTCCGACCTGGGCAATTTAGTAAGATTATCTCAAAATAAAAAATAAAAAGTACTGGAGATGTAGCTCAGTGGTAGGGTGCCTGGGTTCGCTCCCCTGTACTACAAAAAACAAACATACAATCCCATAATATCTTGTTATTAAATTGTAAGTCTGAGGACACAATAATCCTGGGAAGGTAGTGGTAAACAAAGTAGACAATGTCACTGAACTCTAAGAACTTTCATTCTTATTTAGGATGACAATCAATATCTCCCTTCCCTGCAAATTTGTCTGCTTAAAAAAATCAGGTAACATTATGAAGAAAACAAAACAGCTATAAAAATTTCTCTTAATGTATTTAGAAAAATAGAACCATCACCCTAACTTGGTGATTTTGTACACGATTTCCTTAACATTACAATCATGCTCATATTTAATTATAACAAGTAACAAATTCAAAATAATTCACATTTCCTTATATTCTCCTGGAACTTACAACAGAACAGCTTTGTAAAATAGCTTTGTATGGATATTTAAAAACACCTCAGTCTGGAAAAGGCCAGAGTAGAAAAGATCTCTCTCCCTGTCCAATGTGTTTTTTCTTTGAGTGTCCCATTAGAATGTTGCTCCAGGAGAACAGGGACTTTGTCTTATTCAAGCTGAGAAAAGTGCATGGCATGTGGGAATAGCTGCTGGGAATGAATGAATGAATAAATAATAATACCAGTGGTAAAGGGCATGATGGTTAATTTTATATGTCAACTTGCTAGGCTCTGGTCTCTAGTTGATTGGACAAACACTATTCTTGATGTTGTTCTGAGGTATTTTGTAGATGTGACTGACAATTATCATCAGTTCTTTTAAGTAAAGGAGATTATCCTTGATGATGTGAGTGGACCCCGTGCAAACAGCTGACAGCCTGAAGAGCAAAAAACATGGTTCCTGGAGAAGAAATTATGTTTCAAAACTATAATGGAGAAATCCACTGAGGTTCCAGCATGACCTGCAGATTTTGGACTCAGGATTGCAATGTTAATTCTCAGCTGAGTTTCTAGCCTGCTGCCTGCCCTCCAGACTTTGAACTCACCAGCTCTAAAAATTGCATGAGATAATTCCTTAAAATAAATCTCTTTTTATAGTCATCTTGGTTCTATTTCTATTGGCTCTATTTCTCTGGAGAACCCTGACTGGTAAAAAGGGTATGACAAAAATCATGAGGGTGATTCTCAAATGATTAAAGACACCAAGGTGGTAGCTGTGTTTTTATTCTCTCAACAAAACCCCCAAGCAAATGTATAAACTTATTTTTTTTTAGCTTGTATTCTGCCTTTCTCCTACCCTTTTTTATCTCACTCTCGATCTTTTTCTCTTTGCCCCCAACATCCACAATGATTGCCTTAGGTTGTGAATAACATAGTCACTCACTGAATTTGACTTTTCTGGATATTTTTAATATATAAGTATAGCAGAACTGACTTCAGTGTAATCGAAATAAAATACAGTCTTGTTTTCAGTGACAGTTTTAAAGTCCTGTTGAGGAATATCTCCAGGCTCAATCTACTTTGCAAACAGAAGTTATTTCCTTCTTGCTAGCCAACTCAAATAGATTTATATTTACTGAGTGGTTCTGAAGTACAGAGCAGGAATCCAAGTGAAGTGGATGGCTGCAGAATGAGCTGATTCATGGTCCTCAAGAAGCCTACAGTCTTCGTAATGACACTGCACAGTGCAAAATCTGCTTCCCTTGAAGAATGCAGAGTGCCTTACTGGCCACAGCCTACATCTTCCCCTCCCTCTCATACAGAACCACATTCATGCTGTTGCTGTCAATCATCTGTTCTCACCATGGCTGCCCAATCCTGATATCTTGGCCTGGAATTCCTGAAAACTTTTTTTTGGTGATGGTGGGGAGGGTAAGGGAGACATTGAAAGGCTCTGCTCATGAGCTACACATCCCTTTGCATGTCCTTACAACTAAAGGCAGAAGTGGAAACTATCATTTTGAGAAAGAATGAATGGTTAAGTATAAACCTGCATAAACCTAAACAACTGTATATTGTTTTCTTGATAGAGATAAAATGAAGCAACTGGTGATTTTCTAGAACGTTACTCAGGTAGATAAAGTTATTCTAGATTCCTTTCTTTTCTACATTTCTCCCATTCTATGTGGTTAGCAAGTCCAAATATTTCCACTTCGAAATATATCCAGATTCTGCCTAGTTCTCTCAATCTTCACCTCTTGCTTTGTAATTGATCTTCCTCATCCCAGGAATGCAGCCCTGTGGTCTTTTCTATGCAAAGCAGCTGTAGGGATCTTTCAAAAATTCAAAACAGGTGACATCTCCTCTGCTAAAATCTTCTGGTACTTCCTAAGTCATAGAATGAAATTCAAAATTTTCATCCTAATCTACAAACGGCATATTAATTGGGAAAGAACATTTCCAGAAGAAAGGCTGGGCAGGTGAAAATGTGAAAAACGCCCTGAGGATTTAGGAACATGAAGTGACAGTTCAAAGAACAAACAAACGGACAACAACAACAACAAAAGCAAGCCAGTGTGGTCAGAGCAGAGGTTCAATGGTTATCTCTGCCTCATCCCCTTGAGCTCTCTGCCACCATCTTTTCTATCATCTAATTAGGGCACATTTGTCAGTTCCTTTAATTGGAATATAAGCCCCAGGAGGACAGGTGCCTTTTTGTTGTCCTTGCAGACCTGATCCTGAAGGGCTAAGTAAATGTCTGCAGAATGGGGAACTCTGAAACCCAAACTGCAGCCATCCCTCTGAGCTGTTTGAGTTTCAATGGCCAAGAATGGCCCTGGGTGGTTAGAATCTCTGGGGTCTCTAGGGTAGTGGTTTTTGTACATTAGTGTACATGTGAATCAATTGTTAAAAATACAGGTATGAGTTAATTTCATTCTAGATTAAGGTTCTTCCAGTTTGCATTTTACTTAAGCATCCCAAGAATTTGGGTTGGTAGTGGTGGCTGCCTATTGGTTTGACCTGATTCCTTTTTACCTTCCTTTGATAACACTGCCTTGATATTTTTGGTACAGGTAGTTGAGGTAGCCTGATTGCATTTTCTAGGCTCCAGAGCATGCATGTGATTCAGACCTGAGCATTTAGTATTTTCCATCTGTTTTGGTCAGCTCTTTTGATGTTGTGACTAAGACTTTACAAGAACAATTAGTGGAGGAAAAGTTTATATGGAGGCTCATGGTTTCAGAGGTCTCAGTCCATAGATGGCTGACTCCATTCCTCAGAGCTGGGGATGAGGCAGAACTTCATTGCAGAAGTGTGTGGCAGAGGAAGTCAACTGGGAACCTGGTGCCAGGAGGCAGAGAGAGTGAGCCATGCTCATTAAAGGACAAAATATATACCCCAAAGGTACACCCTAGGGACCCACCTGACCTAGCCACTGCCTGCCTCCTACTATTACCATCCAGTTAATCCCTATCATGGGATTAATTTACCGATTGTGTTACGGCTCTCATAATCCAATCATTTCACCTCTAAACCTTCTTGCACTGTCTCACACATGAGCTAAACCATAACACCATCTTCCTAGTAGAAAGGATTGGCTTTTGCATGAGAATATGACCCAAGTATGTACAGAAAAAAGATTCAATTCTAGGACTTTTTGTTGTTTTGGGAACTATAAGGAAATCACATTTGTGCTAGGATTATAGAGCTTGACACCATAAAATTAAAGCTTTGGGGTCAACATGAGGGAAGGGTCTACTGAAAGTACAAAACATAAAGGAAAGCAGAATTCAGAGATGAAGAGGGCTACTTTTTGATGACATTGTTTGAGCAATGGGATATAGCCTCATGCAAGAATAAAACCATGCCTGGACCTTTCAATTGTGTGAGCTGAAATAAATCAACACTCCACTTTTTTTCTTTTTAAAGCCAGTTAAATACGTTAAATTTCTTTCTTGTTTATGATAAGAATCCTAGCTATTTGAATGCAGAAAAAAATGAATAATGAGAGAGAAAGGGAGGAGGAGATAGGGAGAGAAAAGAAGAGGGAAAGGGAAGACATTCTTAGAAAGAAAAGTTAAACTGCTGAAGACTCTGGAGATAGGTAGGAGAAACCAAGGCTAGCGGACAGAAAAAAAAAATAAACCAAGCTAGATTTAGGCATGGGTTTGAATGTTAAGAAATTCATGAATTATCAGCACAGAGTTTCAGCAAAAATTCTGGATTTCTCCAGAATTCAAGATGCTAAATAGAAGGGTCAAACCTTCCTCAAAGAAAGGGTAAATCCAATGCAGTGGTGCACACCTGTAATCCCAGCAACTTGGGAGGCTGAGACAGGTGGATCATAAGTTCAAAGCCAGCCTCTGCAACTTGGAGAGGCCCTAAGCAACTTAGCAAGACCCTGTGTTTCTAAATAAAACATTAAAAAGGGCTGTGGAGATGGTTTAGTGGTTAAGCACCTCTGGGTTCAATCTTTGGTTCTCCCCCCCGCCCCCCCAATAAAGGTTAAGTGTTCCAGCTGGCCTTAGGGCAAGGCAGTGAGGTGGAGTGTGGTCCAGGATTGAAGGCTAATATGTCCAAAGCTGTTTCAAGTTAGACGTAAGGACACAGCCATTCACCTTTCAATTCCCATCTTCACACATGTTTGTATCCTGGAATTCATCACAGTACACAGATGACTTACATTTAGAAAGTTGTCTGAGAGTGTTTGGATGAGTCACTACAGAGTAGAGGAATGGGAGGGAAGAGGCCAGATCAACCTCTGGCCACTATTGGTATAACCTATACCAGTATCTGACTCTGAAAGGAAGAATTTTATTTACTGACTGTTGTGGTTGCAATTGCACATTCAATATGAATCCCTGACAGATTGCCCCAGTGTCTTCCATGACATGAAGACACTAGTCACAGACCACCCATGCATCCATTTCATCCTTTTCATTTATTTTCAGAAAGCAGGCACTGTGACCAGTATATACAACTAAAAAAGTTCCAGGTTAGTATAAATGTCTCCCAGAGGTAGCCTACTTAAAGTCTTGTTGTGCTGTGAAATCTATCTTTCAAAACTCTAAATACCATCTCTAGTTTCAAATGATGCCTGAGGGGTTCATGAATCTACAGTCTAGATCACCTTGGAGATTGAAACTCTCCTAATGTCTGGATTCAACATCTGTGCTCACATAAAAAATGGCTTCAGTGCAGCTGGTGGAGATATAAATCAATACAAGGCTGCACTTCTGAAGCTTTAGTGTAGACACCCCTGACCCAATGCCCAGCTGAGGCTATCAAAAGTAATGTGTAATAATGAACAGTGCCACTCCATGCGCCAGGATACCAAGGCAGGTGTGAGGGAACTCTCAAATTAAAACTGTTTGGGGCCACAACACATATGTCATTTAAATCAAACTTTTTAGAAGCATTTAAAAGGAAAGAGGATGATCATCCAACCCTTATATGAAAGGGGAAAATAATCTAATATTTTCTGTGTTTGAATTTAACCATAGGGTGGCATTTTAAAATACCACACAGTTTGCACTGTTGATTTAACTGTTGAAGATAAGACACTGAACAGAAGTTTGTTATAGACGCACTGTCCCTTTGAGCCCCTGGTTTTAGAAAAAGATAAAGAAGTCAGGATCTGACAAACCTAAGCAGCTGCAGGGATGGTTACAAGTTGAATCAAATAGTAACAATCTATTATTAGTCCATGTAAATATGGAGAAGCTAATAAAGCTTTAGTCATAACATTACTTTGACTATTATATGTAATATTTTGCAATTCTGATTCAGAAAGAATAGCACAGGTTGATATAAAGCATGCTTAAAAACATTGAAAATCAAAGTGACAGGTTTAGTAAGATACTTTGGGCAGAAGTTAAAGTGCACTCTTGTCTCTTTTTCTCATTATGAATATACAAGAACTTTATAAAACATTATGATGTAACAACCATTACCTTGTGCAATCTCTAAAATCTAATCTCCAGTGAAGGAGGCCTTTCATTCATTCATTCATTTGACAGGTACTTCTTTGGTATTTGCCCTGTTCTATCCACTAAGGAAAGAACAGTAAGCATAGTAGACAAGGACCCTGGTGCATATCCAGTTTAATAAGAGAGATGGATGTGAAGCTAATTACACAACCATACATTCACTATTTTGAAAGTCCTCTGGTGGAAAGGATCCCATGAAAACAATGAACAGGGGTACCAAATATACATGGAGAGTAGGGGTGTCAGTTAAGGTATCTCCAAAGTAGCAGAATTCATGATAAGACTAGTAAAACAAATTCATAGAATTTCAATTTTGCGAATCTTTTCTTCTGTTGAATATAGTGAGGTATTAATCCATTTAATAACATTTTCAGTTCTGTGATTTATATTGGTTCTTTTTCATAGTTTCAAACATTTTCTGAAACCCCTCATCTTTTATACACGACAGTAATCTTTTTCTACTGATTTTATTTTAAACTTTTATATTGAAATTGTTTCCAGAAGGTTGCAAAGATAGCATGGGAAAGTCCTGTGTTCACTTCACTCAGCTTTTACCAGAGATGGTATTTGATACAACCATTGTACAATAATTCTATGAAAACCAGGATATATATGTCATTGATACAAAATGTGTATAGCTCTATGAAATTTTATTTCATGCATAGATTTGTGTAACTACAACTACAATCAAGATAGAGAATTATTTCACTATGGAAAAGATCTCTTTCATACTGTTTCTTCTTAACCAATCTGTTTTAATCAGCATTTTTGCTGCTGTGACTTAAAGACTCAACCAAAACAACTGCAGAGGAGAAAAAGTTTATTTGGGGGCTCACAGTTTCAGAGGTCTCAGTCTACAGCCAGCAGGCTCCACTCCTCAGGGGTCAAGATGGCTGAACATCATGGCAGAAGAGTATGGCAAAGGGAAGTGGCTCACATGGTGATTAGGAAACAGAGAGAGAGACTCCACTTCCAGATACAAATGTATACCCCAAAGCTACATCCCCAATGTCCTACTTCCTCCAGCCACAACCTGCCTCCCTTCAATTACCATCCAGTCAATCCCATTAAATGATTAATTTACTAATTGGTTTAGGCCTCTCACAACCCAATCCCTTCTCGTTTGAACCTTCTCACATTGTATCATTCAAACCATAACACAACCACACCCATTCACTCCTTTTCTATCACTAATGCCTGACAACCACTAATCTGTTCTCTATCTCCATAGATTGGTTATTTCAGGAATATTATATGAATGGAATCAAATAGCAGGTAATTTTTTTAAGGACTACCCCTGAGATCCATCCAAGTTGTTGCATACATCAATAATTTACTCCTCTTGATTGGAATGGTATTCTATGTTATGCATGTACTGCAGTTTGTTTCATCATTCACTTATTACAGGATGGTTTGGCTATTTCCAATTCTGGGCTATTTCTTACAGACTGTAAATATATCAGTTGTAGTTATTTTATACTATTTATCTTTTAAGCCAGTATAGGAGGCTTCTGAAGGCATGCTTCTATTGACTAAATATTTTCTCCTGGACTCTGATCACATTTTCCTGTTTCTTCTCATGTTAGTGATTTTTGATTATATAATGATGCACTGTAGAGACTGGGTTATGTTATCTTTGCTGAAGAATGTTGGACTTTATTTTGGCAGGCAGCTATATTAACAACACTTCACCTAGAATACGAGAAGCCTCAGTTTCCTGTGTGTTAGGATGGGTCTGTTTTCATCCTTCCCTTAATACCAGGGAAGACTTTATTTTCTTGACTTAGTCTTTACTCCTAAGATGTGATCATTTGGAGGTTTCAATGGACAGCCTAATGTGATTACCACATCCCCTAACTAGGCAAGAATCAAACTCCAAATTTTGATACCAATATATGGTAGATAGCAAACTGAAATCTCTCTCTCTCTCTCTCTCTCTCTCTCTCTCTCTCTCTCTCTCTCTCTCTAACTTTCAGCCTTTAGCTGTTTTCCTCTGGGTTTCTTGGCATTTTACCTGTACCTTTGTAAATCAAGGATGGAAGGGAAGTTTGTGTTCAGCTTTTGAATATCTGTTATGGGTCACTTTATTATCTAATAATGTCAAGAACCCTGTAAAGTATCAAAAATTCATGCTTTGACTTCTCCAACAAATAAAACTATAGTTTTCTGTTGAAGTTCCCTGGTCTACTACCTCAGTCAGACTGGGGAGCAGCCTTAGAAGACAAACACAGATTATGGTTCATGCAGTAGAGTTAATCTTATTTTGAGTTCCTCATGTTTTTAAGCAGAATTTCAAAAAGTTTCTTTCTTGGCATTTATAGTTTTTATCTATAGGAAAGTTTGTCTGAAACAAACTATTCTGCCTTAACATGCTTTGTTTTTGAATTTTTTTTGTTTGTTTGTTTCTGTAAGAAGTGTTTATGGAGTTCCTACTCTAGCATTCCATGTTTTGGTTCTAGTCTGTGGTTGTAACCATGGTACATTATGGGCTCATCTCTACTTAGGAGTGCAGGTATATTTACTCTAGTTCTCTCATTTATTTACCAAGCAGATCTGGCACCATTCTTTCACATACAATTTTATAGAAAGTTCCAGGCCTACATATGTATTGGTTTAGATGCGGTTTAAGCATGTTTCCCAGTGGTTCATGTGTTGGAGCTTGGTTCTTAGTATGGTGATGTTGGAAGGTGGGACCTTTAAGAGGTGGGGCCTAGTGGGAGGTGGTTAGGTTAATTGGAGGTTTTGCCTTCAGAAGGCGTTGTGGGACCCCCAAATTGCTCTTTGGTTTCCTGCTTTGCCACGTGATCATTTCCTCCTTCAGACATTTCTACCATCACTGATAGTGTTAGAGCTAGTGCTATGCTGTTTGGACTTTCAGCATCCAAAACTGTGAGCTAAATAAACTTATTTTCTTTATAAGGCTAGCCTGCCTCAGGTATTTTATTATAATAATGAAAAACTGACCAATACACTGTTATTAATCTATATAACCCTCAGCCTAACTTCTTCAATCATCTTCCAAATATGCAAAATGAAGGGTTGGTTGAGTTTTATTAATGATAAACTAGTATTTTGTAAATATTTTTCTGCTATGGGAGCCCTGTGTATCATGCTGCTGATAAAGTTAGGAGGCACATTGTTAGGCATATTTAATGCATTACCTGGACTTTATTCATCTCCAGTTTGTTCTTCTCATTGGCACTCTGGTCTTGTTTGCTAGCTCCTTTTTTCTGAGGGCCTTTCCCAAAGAAGATGTAATTTACAAAGGCATATTCCAGCAAAGCCAGGAAAACAAACACAAAGCAACCCATCAGGTAAATGTCAATTGCCTTGACGTAAGGGATCTTGGGCAGGGTCTCCCTGAGATGAGTGCTGATGGTCGTCATTGTCAGCACAGTGGTGATTCCTGTGAAAGAGAAGGACAAAGCTTAGCGGAAAGTTGTCCTTTTCGGGATTGAGAGGACAGATTCCATTCCTTTACTGTGCCCCAGAAGGAAGGCAGCACTATGATAAACCATCAGGCAAAAGGGCATATATTTTGAAACAAACAAATAAAACCCTTGTAGACTCCCTCCATTGTCCATTAATAAATCATAAAACAGAATGTGTAGTTAATGGAGGGTTGGCAGCATTTTAAAAAATGCACTAGGATAAGAAAAGCAGATGAGGAGTCAGATCAAAATCCTATTGGAAGCCAACTGTCCAATGTACCTCATTCCATTATGTAGCAGATCTTTTTTTCTTCTTTTTCTCAGTTTCTTCCTGATCACCCTACTAAGTCTATCCTTGGGATAATAATCCCCACAGCAGCTACTATGAAATTGAAAGTGAGTGACTAGTTTGAAGAGATTGTCATTATCCCAAGAATCTACAACACACCCAACTCACAAGGCAGGCATCTGCACTTAAAAATGATGCATCTTTCACATCTGGTTGTGTTGTTTATATTCCTTTTTTTCAGCTTACATCTTCATAAGCTTTTAGCACATAAATATTGAATGCTTCTACTCCATGATCAAGATAGAATCAGAGGTCATCTACATGGGCAAGTGACCTGTCTGTTTTTTTCTGTCTTTTTCCATGACTATATTTATTGTCTCATATTTAATAAGCAAAACCTGGAAAACCTACAAAATAAACGTTTTTGTGGTTTATCTAGAAAAAATACAGAAAATATTATTGATGTTATTTTTGGTGAAGAAAATCAATTTTGTATAGTTTACTTCAATCTAAACAAAATGTGAAGTTTGAAAAAAAAAAATAATGCACCATTTGCAGTAATATATCACCAAAAGAAGAAGCATGAGGGAGTTTGTGATTTGCATCAAATATTTGATTTATGTATTTTCTAGATACAATACGGTCCTTAGTTTTTCAACTATTACCTCTACTTTTTTTGATTCTAGATCCCAGAACAAATTAGTTCCCTGATGTCAGAATGAGGTTTCTTAAAAAATAGAGCTTTGGTTTGTTAAAAAAGAAATCTAGGACTGTAAACTCATAAAAGGCATATTTTATTTTATTTACTTTGTTAAATGTATGATTGGTAATAGTGTAATAGTTGTGTTGCTGAATAATGAATATTTTGTGTTGATGGTGATAATTATGAAATGATAATAGGGAAAACAAGAAATGGAAAAAGAAGTTGGAATCTTGTGTAGATAGTTTGATACTTACATTACACATTCATAAAATGTTTTACAGTTTTAAGCACCTACAGTTATAAATTATTTTCTCTGGCTGTCATAACAACTCACTATGATTAGTGGGCTATATATTATTCATGGGAAACACATTATTTCTGTTTTAAGCTGAGTGAAAAGAAATTCTAAGATTAGTTATTTTGCTGTTGGTCTCCCAGCTAAAGGGCAAAAACCAAGGAAATGTTAAAAGAACAGCAGCTAAAATAAACACAAAGATATATGAAATGATCATATAGATCATATAGACAGAAAGTGTGAGATGGATAGAAAGAAAAAGGGTCACTAGCAAAGGGAATGGGAGATAGTAAAAGAAAACAAGAGAAGATAGTTCACACTTATTTGGCAGAGTGTTCTAGATGTATAGATTCCTGCTTTGGCTATTCAACTTAAAAAAAAAAAACATAGTCTATATATTTTTATTAGTGCATCATAGTTTTATATAATTTGGGGGTTCATTTTGACATAATCACACATGCATGGGATATAATTTGCTCCACTTCAGACTTCAGTACTCCCTCTATCCCTCCCGGTCTCTCTCCTGTTCCCCTGCTTTTATTCTACTGATCTTCCTTTTATTTGTTTAAGTTTTTAAAAAATTAGTGCATTGTGTATATATGCATATATATATATATATGTGTGTGTGTGTGTGTGTGTGTGTGTGTGTGTGAAATTCATACAAGTGGTATATTCATACAAGTGCATAGCATAGTCTGGTCAATTTCATTCTACCGTTCCTTTCTTTACCTGTCAACTTTTTGAAGATTGGATAAAATAGGAAGTCAGGTCTACTACATGAAAGCTAAAATAGTTCAGATCATTGATTAATTCAAATGTGCAAGACTGATGAAATGCCATTATCCCATTTTTTTGAAGAAAACTTTTAATTTCATCTAGTACAATTCTAGTTAATGTGCTTGACAGAAATTTACAGATTTACTAATTATATTTCTGCTTTTAGTCTTTGATTTAAATATTTAAGCAAAAAGGATTAGTAAATTAATGTCTTTTAAAATTACACAATTTAAAATATCTCAGGTTTACATCCTAAAGAATAGATTAAGCCAGCATCTTTCTATGCTGACATGTCTAATATCTTTAATCAAAATATCATTTACTTTGAGAATATACATGTAAAGAGAATCACAGCTCAAGAACTTGCTAGTTGTTATTCCCTGAAGTAGACTGGATGTCATCCAGTATTTTTCCCTAGCCACAGCATATACACATGCTCACATTCACATTCAAATAATTTGTGCAGATACATATGTATAATATGATAAACTGTTTGCTTTCCTTAGTCTCAAGATGTTCAAAGGTTGATAAGAGACTGATAGCTTGTAGGATAATTTCCTCTAGGGAAATATACTCTAGGATTTTTTTTAAAATGCCAATACATTCTTTTTTGTAAAATGCCAATACAATACTTGTGAGTACTATGTACCCAACTGAGAGACTGTAGAGATACAACTGGTCATTTAATCTGGTCAAGTATTCTCAGAAGAAAAGAGATGTAATATGTTATCTTAGCCAGAAGCTTGCTCTTGTGTGTGTGAAAATAATCTCCAGAAAATGATCACCACAATGACTGAGGATCAAATATTGAGGGAGACCTGTGCATGCCCTGTTTCATCAGACACATCTTAACACACTATATCTAACTTTCCAAGGAAAGTCTCAAACATAAGCTTTCAGCTTCTAGCAATTACTCAACATCAGCAAGATTAATTCTGAATTCTGTTCCTCCATAAAGGAAACAATTTTTTATTTTGTCATGATCACAGATCATTAATATAGTGGATAAATTGTGCCTTATTCAATATAATAACCTCCCTTTAAATGAGACTAATTTTGATATGTTTTAATTTTAGTAAATATTCCCCAAGGGTAGTATTTCCCAACAATTAATGTAACTTGGCTAGTGGTCACAAGGTTTAGCTTTCTCCAAGAAGATTTGAAAACAATGAATTATGTTTTCAGCAGAGAAACAAAGAACAAAGAGAAAGTAATCAAGAAGTTGGTAAAAAAAATTAGTGCAATAAGGATTTAATAAATATACTTCACAAAGCACTGACATAATGGAAAACATACTCTAGGATTTTTTTTTTTTTTGTAAAATGCCAATACATTCGTTGTAAATGTGCTTATACTTAGATATTTTATATCTAAGCACTCTTATGGTAATCTAATTTTTTGGTTTGCTGTAAGAAAGTTCTTACCTAAGATTCCTAATATTGGTTATTTGTTTGAAGGTACCACTCATTAATTCTGCAATACTGGGAATGAATTACCTAGTGCAACTCTGGCTGCAGATGCATCATAATTGATCCAAAAAGACACCCAGGACAGAATTGTAATCAGCGTAGAAGGCATATAGGTTTGCAAAATGAAGTAGCCAATGTTTCTCTTTAGACGGAAACTTAGTGACAGTCGTGGATATGCCCCTGAGTTGGAAAAAGAAAAGGAAAAAAAAAATCAAATCATCATTGATTGTAGTTGTCTTCTTCCTTTTATAGTGCTTCTTTAGGTAGAACTTCCTCACCTGTTGTAAATTCCACCTTCTTGGACACCATCTTGTAGTCAACAATTGAAAACTGAGGAAGCTCAATTTTATTAACTCCAGTTACTGCTCCTTCTCCTCCATTCCAGTAAAACTCAATGTCATCAGTGGTATAGCCATCTGAAATGAAGAAACACAGCCTATTTACACAGAATTCAGTTGGTCTAGAAATTCATTTTGAAGACATTTTGGGAGCCAGAGGGAAGATTCTCAGCAAATGATCGCAAAGTAGCATTGCTTTAAATTAAGCTGGCATATAGATCTCATGTTGAATGCTGTTTCTGGTGGGTTGGTAGTGGCTATATTGGTAAAAACAGATGCATCTGGCTTTAGTGGATGTAAGATCCAGATTGTGCTAGGTGTGGTGGTACATGCCTGTAATCCCAGAGACTCAGGAGACTGAGGCAGGAGGATTGCAAGTTCAAGGGCATTCTTAGCAATGAGACTGTCTCAAAATAAAAAATAAAAAAGGATGTAGCTCAGTAGTAAAGTATCCCTGTGTTCAATCCCCAGTACAAAAAACAAAAACAAAAAACAAAACAAAACAAAATCAAGATCACTTAGCGAAGTCTGATGATATCTCTGCTGCATATCGATTGCATATATATTTTCATTATGTTTACCAATGGGTACTCTGGTTAAAGTGAAGGACAGCTGGATTCCAGGTGTTTGGAAATGGATTTGGGCTATACATTATATAGCAACAACAACAACAGCAGCAACTAGAAATAATTATTGAGCACATGCAAACATGGGGGGGGGGGACAGAAAGAACAAAGGGATGCAATATAGTGGAAGAACAAATTTGTACATATCTATTAAATGATCAAGATATTAATAAAAAATATGCATTTCTTTTATAAAAGTAGTGAAGTTTATATTCTTATCCTTTAACTACAGCAATATTATTTTGGGTAATGTATAGGTGAAAACTTTAGGAAATATATCAATTCTTGATAATATTTTGATATTTCCATACTCATGAGGGTAAGCTTTAGTTAATATGTAGGGAATTGTATACAGCAGGAGCAGGGTCCACCCTGAGGTCTTCAGCATAGAAGGTTCTATGTCAATGGCTTATTTTTTTCCTCCCAGTCTACTCCTACTTGTCAGTGGTCAGGCTGTGTTATAGTTGTGGATAAGAATAACTTGCATAAAAAGAATGCATAAATGTATTTAAAAATCTAAAAGTAATTTGAAGTGTATTTAAGATCATACTTTCCTCTTTTTACCAGTTAGAGACAAAGAAAAGCTTTATAAGTTCATTTTCTTTTTATATTCACTTCAAATGAAAAAGTATCAAATCTTTTGTTTCCATCAGAATTACTGAGGCTTGTGTTTCAAAGGTAACCTGTAAGCTCTTTGTAGTAGACATCATACTGACTTACTTTTGATTAAAGCAATAGCACTTTTTCAAGAGATTAAAAAAAAATCTTAAAATTTGGAAGTTGAATGCCAAGTGCCAAGGGGTGACCACCAAACTTATTATTGCAGGAATAAAAGAAACTATTCCCCCTCCAAGCTACTTCCTTTTTTTTTTTTTCCAAGGGACAACAAAGCTGCCTCATCTTTACTGCTTTAAACAGTTCTAATTCTTCAAAAAGCTGTAATTCTTATCTCTGAACCATTGAACTCACAACCATTTTGTATATGTTGCTTTTTTGGACCCTGTAGAGGTTACTATGTACTGCAAGATGTTTCAGTGTATTTTATTTCTCAGTTATTTTATTTCTCTTTAAACTATCTCTTTCTAGATCCAAAATTTGCCCTCTCTTAAAAGGCTAATAATCTTCCATATCCAATGTAGGGAATGTATGACCCAAGCATAAACACAGAAATAGAAGATATTTGCTTTTAATTATAATTGCTGATGTCTCAGGGGCTGTGAGACCCTCTTTACCTACTGGATTTAGCACAATCTACATGGGGCTAATTGGCATATTTGGGATTTATGACAAGGTAGGGTATGACTGTGAGATAGTTCTTAACATCTCCTTGAGAATCTGATAAGAACTTATGAATAAACCACATAGACTGCTTATATTTGTCTATAGATAAATGGATAATCTCCATGTCCAGGAATGAAAAAAAGTTGTTTGATAATTTTAGGCTTAGTAAGTAAACTAGGTAATAGATTGCAACCTCAAGCTAGTCTTTGAACTGTAGGAAACTAAGGGGAAAATATTAAGTGCCAGTTAGAGAGTCACAGATGGTATGTCATTTGGAGTAAGGAGGGGAAAAGGAAGTGGGTAAGCCAATCAGCACCTCTTGTTATCTACCACTTGTGAGGAGAGCAGAGTACTTCACTATCTCACTGTGGGAAAAGCTGGACTATGACAACCAATCAATGCAGATTTTTAACAGTATAGTAGTTCCCCTTTATCTGCAGTCTCACTTTTTGTGGGTTCAGCTACCCACAACTAACTGTGGTCTGAAAGTATTAAATGGAAAATTCCAGAAATACAGATTTCAAGTTGTACACTGTTCTTAGGAGCATGATGAAATTCCATGCCTTCTTGCTCCATCTGGCCAATACACAAATCATCCTTGCTGCAGCCTCTCCATGCTGCACTGTGCATGCTGACCTCCTGTTAGTCCCTGAGTAGGCATCTCAGTTATCAGATCACCTGTGATGGCATGGCAGTACTTATGTTCAAGATACCTTTTCCGAGAGACAGCTAAAGAGACCACATTCACATAGCTTTTATTACAATTTATTGTTATAATTGTTCTGTTATTATTAGTTATTGTTGTTAGTTGCTGACTGTGTCTAATTTAAAGTTAAACTTTATTATAGGTACATATGTATAGGAAAAACACAGTATCTATAGAGCTCGACATGATCCACAGTTTCAGGCATTCACTGAGCATCTTGGAGCATATCTCCCTGCAGATAGGAGGGACTATTGTATTCAACAATTCATGCGCTCAGTGGTCTAGGTCTTTGCTGCTAGGCTCGCTTGCACTTTGTTTAACTAAAACCTGTTAGGCATAGTGTTCAAGGCACTGAGCTAATTACAGATGATTTTGGGGAAAAAGGAATGCTCACTGCATTTCAGGTAGATGCTTGAGTTCTCATGGGAGCAATAATGGCAACTGGATCCAAAGTAAAGAATAGAGGCCTAGGATTACACCATTATTCAAAAGTTATACAAGAACATTTTGCCACAGAGAGAGAACATCAATTTACTCACACCTAAACAACCTATTTACCAAAGGTTTTCCATTATGAACCAGTGACTTCACACAGCGTCTCATAGCCTGAACACTTGGATACCAATGATGTTGTTTCCTAGCAACAAAAACTACACAGAAGCTCTCAAAATTTCCTCTCAGCCCCTAGGGACTTCTTAGCGGTGCAGAAAGTACAGATAAAATTACGTTGACATCATTGGATAAAGATTCACAGGGCTAGTAACATGTAGAAGTATCTGGATGTTAGTGTTCTTTGCTATCCAAAACATTTTCTTTTGGATGCATTTTCTAATCTGAAAATAAAACGTATTCCCTACTGTGTTTAATAGAGCCAGGGGAATGGTCAGATATTGTAACTAGATTCATTTCAGATAATGTAGAAATTTAAGTTTTTAATTTAATTTCTGAATGTACAGAAGTAAATGTGTGTGTGTGTGTGTGTGTGTGTGTGTGTGTGTGTTTTTCAGAGAAGCCAAAGCAATATATTAAGTTTCATGGTCTGGGTCTTGGTTGGCCTAGCCAACCCTTAAAATACCATGCTAAGATGATTGGCTCAAGGTTAGGCAATAAGCCAGGCTGCTGTTGTTTTAAATGTGTCCCCTGATGTTCATGGAACTTCAGTGAAACTTGATTTCCAAAGCAGCAGTCTTGGGAAGCAGGCACTTTAAGAGGTGTTGAAGTCATGAAGCTTCATCCTCATGAATGGAGTAATACTATTATTGTGAGAGTGAGGTCTTTAAGGCAAGATAGGAGTTCCTTATTAAAGGAGTGGTTTGGCTTCCTCTTATTCTCTTGTTTTTCTCTTTTCCCTTCCATCACAACATGAGGCAGTGAAAAGGCTCACAAGTTACTAGCCCCTTGATCTCAAGACTTCCCAACCTCCAGATCTGTGACCAATAAATTTCTGTTCATTAGCAATTATTAGTTCTGGGTACTCTCTTATTGCAGCACAGAACAGATGTAGGCCTAAAACAATTACCTCACAGCAGCATCCCTTGGATAAATTAATTGCTTGAAAGTAGGCATGTGATCTAAGTTGGTCCAGGCTACAGAAGCCCAGGACTTCATTCATTAGTTGGAGGAGAGATGATGTCTCTCTATTTTAGCTGTTACAAACAAGAAATCCTGAGTGGAGGGTGGCTGGTCCAGTTTACAAGACCGTTCCCTATTTCTATCAGACATTAGTTGAACCTAGTTAAAATGTCCTAAGTCACACTCAGAGTCAGCATTTTAATCTCTTGAAATCAACATCATAGTCTGCCACTCCCTAATTCCTCCTACCCTTCCCACATGATGGAAGAAATATTAGGAACTTATCCACGTCTCTGCCCTTGTATCTGCCTACACTCTTTACGTTATAGAGTTATTAGATATTTGTGATTGTGCATCTCAACAGCCAAGCAGAAAGTCACTTGGGTCTGATTATCCTGGTGCTCCAGATCTGCTACAATAATTATTCTGAAGGCTACACTGGATTCCTTTCTCATCCATCTATGAAGATCCATGATATCTTGATATCCTTAGGAGCAACAAATAAACCACAGAGCTCAGATTTTGAAAACATTCTCACAGTTAAGTACAAATCTATGCAACAATCCATTTAATGTCTGACTTCCTGCCTGAGTGGTCTTCCAGGCCCTAGGGTAGTCATCTCACATTTTATCAGTCAACTGAGTAATCATGTTTTTAGATAATTATTAGAAAATATGTCCTTGAAATAAATTAAAAACCAATCTTCTCATGAATATTCATCATCTAATCCTTGGCTAATCTTTGTATTCACAGAAAATAAACCCAGTAATTTGTACATGATGGCATCTCCTGGTTTTGAGGGACCTCTGATGCTTTCCTTCTGTTTTTCTCTTCAGACTCTGATTCTTTCAATTATGTGCTCAGTCTTATTAAGCTCTTTTTCTGTTCAGTAGTTTCCAGTTTGATTATTATGCCCCTTGAAGTATAGAGTTGAGAGGTAGTCATTCTACCTTGTTTTATCTACCCCTTTTTGGGTCATTTGGCTTCATGTCTGTTATTTGCCAGACCCACACCAAGTTTAATTCTGCTCTTGTTATTAAGCTACTCATGACTGATATAAGAACTAAGCAGCACCAAGATTTAGAATTGCATTGTGTTCTCAGATTTGAGATCTTAGAGTCAGGCATGTTTTCTGATTTCCTAAGCAACCTCTGAAAAGTTTCTGCATTTCTAACTAGATCTAGGACTCAATGCAAGATCAAAATATTCAGTATTCTCCCCACTCCACTCATGCCTTGGCATCTGCTATATTTGGCCAAGTGCAGACTCTCAAAATCACACTTTTAGAGTCTTAATCTTTCATATCTGACTGTTCACAGTGCCTAGACCATTAATAATCTTTGTCTATACTAGATCATGCCCATTAAAACACTTAAGATCCTAGGCATATATTTAAAGATTATCATAACCAATGTTAAACAGAATTACCTGCCACTATAATTTACTGAATCACAGCTGACTTGTTAACATAATGTCACATTAGTATTCATATTGTAGTTTTCTTTGAAGCCAACAATTTGAGAACCTTGAGGAGCTTGTAGCATGTAGTGATGGATGTCTGAGTGGTTTGGTTGATCCTTGGACACCAATGGGGCTCTAGTGCAATGGCCAAAGTCTCCTCCCGAGCTTTTTAAAATTGGATTATATCCATCTCCTCCTAAATTTCCCTCTGTTTGGAAATCCCACTGTTATGATTAGAACTCCTGACCTGATCATGGCCCATCCTAACTTCTGAATTTTCTAACCATCAGTAATTTCTCAAAATGAAACTGCCAGGCTGGACTGCATCTGACAAATTATACTCTCTGTCTACCCAGCTGTGCTCTCTGGGGACAATTTTTGTCTGACCATATCCTGACCTCCTCTACCATTTTTTCTTAATCCACGGTGCTGGGTGCCCTATGTGCTCTACCCTGGTACTGTCCAGCTCATGTTATTCTTGGTGTGGTTGGCTAGTAAAGACTAGGACATTTCTTATTCTAGTCACTGGTCTTTTAATAAAGCAACACAGGTTCAATTAGCTTTTTTAATAGTCAAATGAATTTTTTCCATTTGGACTTAAGTATAGAATCTAATATTATCCTCATTAAATTTTATCTAATTAAGTTTGACTCACTGTTTTAGTCTATTGAGTTTTTGTTTGTTTGTTTCTTTGTTTGTTTGTTGTTTGGATTCTGATTTGCTCATCTTCCTAGTTTCACGTTATCTGCAATTTTGGAAGATAAGCCCTTTAACATAATTCCTTTGATTAAGACAAATGTGGGATGGCAGAGACAAGAAGAGAGCCCTGTAACTCTGCAGGTGACATCCTTCTGGGCTGCTAGCAAAAGATCTCAAGCAGCACTTTGTGAGATGACACCATTTCTTTCCCATTTAACATTTGCCTCCTTGTTTTGTCCTTGAGTATGTTTATCTACATCTGTCTTGCTTTCTTGGTTCACTTATTGTGCAGTCCTATCAAATATGAAAGTGAGATTTGTTTTGACTTGTGTTTAAAGAAATCAAGTTGGCATTCTAGTGGCCAATGGGGAGGGAGAGGAAGTGAGGGGGCAAAAGAGTGAAGGAAAAAAAAAAAAAGGATGGTAGAATGAGATGGATATCATTACCCTAAGTATATGTATGAAGTCATGAATGGTGTGAATATACTTTGTATACAACCAGAGATATGTAAAAATGTGCTCTACAAGTATAATATGAAATGTAAAATTAAATAAATAAATAAAGCCTCTAAATAAAGTGGGTTTCTTAGAACAAAGAAACTAAAGACAAAAAAAAAAAAAAAAAAAAAAAGAAAAAAAAGAAAAAGAAATCAAGTTGCCACCATAGACTACTAATTCCCTTTCTATGGGCTTAAATTCTTCGTGGACTGCATCAATCTCATTGGCCTGCACATCTGCAAACCTTGCCTTTCTTACTTCTGGAACAATAGACTTGTATATTTCATTCTAATAACACCAACAGCCATGTGGTGTGTAACATCAGGCTCATTATAAAAACTTCCCCCTACGATGTCCAGCTTCCTATAATAAATGCTAATTAATCTATATTGCATTAATTTATGCAGGTGCATATATTCTAGGGAAATGATTGTCCAAACATCAGAAATAAGGTTGCTTTATTGCCAAAATCCATGGTGAAGTAAAAGGTGATCACACCTGGAAATATTAATCCTATTATTAAATATTTGTCTTGATCTGTTTGCTACCAACAAAATTTTCTCAATACGAAAGCCTTAGGCTATCCACATCTCATTTGTATTAATAGCCAAAAAATATAATTGTTTATGTCTCAGAAAAAAACCCTTCTCCATTTATTTCTGTGGCATAATAAGAAATAATGTGTTTGGTCTGTGTCCTTTGTTTGTGTCACAGATCTCCTAAATCCCTTGGAATTTTCTGGTTGTCAAGAGCATTGTTCTTTAATGAGGTAATTCTGCTGAGCCCCCAGACAGTTTCACAATGAGGGTAAATTTCAAAACAATAACAATGAAACAAACCCCCAAACTTTCAGCCTAGTGCCAACTCCTGGAGAGGGAGGAGGGGCTGGAGAATGAGTTAATAATCAATCATGCCTAATGATGAAACCCCCAGGAAAACCCTAAACAATGGGTTTGGAGAGCGTCTGGGCTGGTGAACACATCCAGGTGCTGGGAGGGTGGCACCTCTGGAGGACATGCAAGCTCTGCATCCCTGTCCCCACCCAGACATACCTGGCTGTTTGCCTCTTCCCATCAGGCAGTTCCTGAGTTCTATCCTTTATACAAATATCATAGTAGAGATAAATTCTTTTCCCGAACTGTGGGAGCTGTTCCAGAAAATTATCAAATATGCAGGCAGGTGTATGAGAACCTCCAATCTGTGGCCAGACAAGATAGAAGTGTGGGTAACCTGGGGTCCAATACTCATGGCTGGCATCTGAAGTGAGGGCAGTCTTATGGGTTCTAACTCTCAAACCTGTGGAATCTGACACTAACTCTGGGTACTTAGTGTCAGAATTGAATTGAATTTTTGGACCCAGTTAGTGTGAGAATAACCTGTACATTTTGTATCAGAAGTGTGGTGAGTAAAAGCAGTTCAGAATTTTCAATTATATTGATAATCATGGTGTAGATTTTTCTGGACTACTTCCTGTTAGATCTCTTTAACAGACTCAAGACCTTTTTATATTGTCTATACATTTAAAGAACATTCTGACTCCTTGTATCTCCCTCCTTTAAAAAATTACTTGGTTGAAAGATGGGAATAAATTGGGACTATTATCTCTCATTCTAATTTTTGCAAAGATCTGGGTACAACCCTTTAAAAGAGGTGAATTTTAAAGAACTGAAACCACATACTCCTTGCAAAGTTGCTAAGAAATCTGTTTCAAAATGTGGGTGAACTTTTACTTAATATTGTTGTCACAGAATGGAGAGGGCCTTGCCTTTGATGAGGTCACCGGGTTAGTATGATTGGATGTCACTTCTGCCAGTAAGTTCTGCTCTTGTTAAAAAACTCCTCTCTACTTCAAAACAGTTGTTAGGTTCTAGACAAAATCCTTTATGATGGAATTCTCCAAAAAGTGGAATGACCACATTAACTTTGACATATGTAAAAGAATTAACCGTATAAGAGAATCTAAACAAGTGTATCAATATCAAATGTTATCTAAGATAGTTTTAAAATCTGACTTAAGATTAGGTGTTGTTTAAAAATACCTGATCTATTTGAAATTATTAAAGTGGTGCATCATTGGTTATTGGAAAGAATAAAAAATTAATCAGGACTAGTCTAGAGAGGGGAGTCAGTTCTACTCTTGATAACCACTTAATAAGCCAAATGTGTCTTTAATTTTCTAAATCATAAAGTACCTCTGAAGACAAATGAGACTATAAACAAGTAAAACAGAAACCAAGGCAATTATTCAGATAACTTAAATGTACTATTTTAACATTAATGCTTATGGTATTTTGGCTCTGAAAATCCAGATTAATACTTTGGGCAATGGTTTCAGTTGTCTAATTTATTTTTATTACCACTTTATATCTGAAGTATGGGAAATTATTTAGAATATGATTATCATATTTTTATTTTCAAGACATGGCATCCTAGTTTTATTGTTTGTGAACTCACCCGTGAGTGGTTATTGTGTTTCGTTTTATTAAATTTTCTTTTCTTCTCTTTCTTTTTGAGGGGATCACTTTTTAATGAGAAATTCTGATGACACAAGGTAGCAATTTGTCAATAGAGTACATTAAAAAATACATGAAAATCTGTTTCCTACACACAATCAACTAAAACCAGTCATTGTATAATGTTAAGAGAAAACAATAAAAATGTTCCTGTGTATACCTAATCAAGAATATGTATGGATAGTTAATAGTGATTTTTGTGTATGTTAGTATTATGGGTGATTTTGTTTAAAATATTAATGTAATGAACATCTAATGATTTTGAAATTGAGACTTCAATAAGTTATTTTTATGTTCTAGAAATTGCCTAAATATATTTAGGGAAAGTAAATATCAAATCCATGAAAATTCCTTAAGTAACCTGTAGAGGGCACTCAAGACCTTTCAGATTATTAGGCAGAAATTCCAGATAGTGCCTGACGATTTTATTCCTTTGTGTTAGATATAGGAGTTTTAGATTTTTCTATGATGATTTTTTGGATTACTGGTTCTCACAATATTTTATTTTGAAATTTATTTATATAAATGATGCTAGAACCATTAGGTTTAATACACCTGGTCACAAATTCAGATTTTCATCTAGGAATGTATTTAAATACATGCAACCGTAATTGATTACTAAAGTAACTGTAACAAATGACCTGTTTTGGTATACTTAAAGTTTAAGTCATAATATTTTCACCGACATATTGCAAAGGACATTCTAAGCTATTTTAGCTATGTAGATGTATTAACACAAATCATAACAAACAATATGAATCCATTCCTCACATATATCAGTTATGATTATACATAGCTAGTAACAATAAAATGTGTCAACTTATAAAAATATCATTACATCAAGACCGAATTCACTTTCCACTTTTATTAATTTATTTTCCCTAGATCCTGGTTTCTGTTAGGTTGAATCTATGATTTTAGTCTCATATCCCTTATTCACTGACTTTCAGATAACACATTTTGAAACCCACTCAATTCAGTTTCTAAATATGATGCCTTTCCCATCTGTGGATGCAAAGTATGTGGTCCCTGCCCTGGCTTTTCACAGATGTATTGTATACTACCTATAATAATCATGTAGTACCAAGCTCTTGTATCTAAAAAAGAAAGTGGATTTTATTTCCCAGCAAGACAGTTTTTCTCTGGCAATTCTCTGCTGTCTTTCAGCATCTCATGTTATTTGGATCTCCTCTAGGATCAGGTTGGATAGCCTTAGCAACTAGAGAGCTTTTGTGGCTCACAAATGATTATGTGGTATTGTATAATTTTTTGGCTTTTGAAATCCATGTGAATAGAATGTAGAACTGACAGTTCACAGTTGTTTGTATCTATAGCTTATCTGCACACATTTCCAAGTGCTAGATTGTTGTCACAGAGGTTATTGTGGTAGGCATGTTTGGCACATTAATATCTGTGTTTTAAAAATTGCCTTGTGTCTGGGCATGATGAAAAAAACCCCTATCTGATTATTATTGGTTTTGCTGGAATTGAGTTTTCACTCGGTGTAATTTGGCAGTTACATTGATGAAACATGTGGCTTGCTGCCATTTTATTTATGTTGAAGGCTTTATTTCTGATGCCCACGAAATAGGAAGACAGGCAAATACAAATTCATCTTTAGAGTTGCCTGGTGTAGAATAACTTGGGAATAGCCAGTTGGAAAGGGCATTTCTGTGTAGTTACTGTCCAATCTCAGGCCTGGGAAGAAAAGCAGTGATTATAATTTTCACTTTTCAGGTGGGCAAAATGAAAGTGCAGACCTTCATGACCTGATTGGGAAGGCTGAATGCTTCCAAGTTTCTATCTGTGGAAATGGGGCCAATAATCTGTGCTACCTAACTCATAGGGAAGATAAAAAAGGTCATTTTGCAAAGTTACAGCTGCAGAGTGCTTCTTAGAAGCAATCCATCATCAAAACACTTAGAAGCATTACACAAGCATCACATGTTGCTTCAGGATGGGTGAGAAAAGTGGTTCTAAAGTGGATTTCCACTGCCAGTGCACATTTGGCAATGTCTATTTTTGGTTGTCATAATTGAGGGAGGGTTGCTACTGTTATCTAGTAGGTAGAGGTCAGGGGTGATGCTAAACTTCTTACAATTGGCAGTGGCCCATCAACGTTTATAGCAGCACAATTCACAATAGCTAAATTGTGGAAACAACCCCGATGCCCATCAATAGATGAATGGGTAGGGAAACTTTGGTATATATACACAATGGAACATTACTCAGCACTAAAAGAGAATAAAATCATGGCATTTGCAGGTAAATGGATGGAGTTGGAGAAAATAATGCTAAGTTAAGTCAGCCAATCCCAGATAACCAAAGGTCGATTAATTCCTTTGCTATGATGATACTGAATTATAATGGCAAGGGAGAGGGGAATGAGAGGAATGAAAGAATGTTAAATAGAAAAAAGGGGGGAGGGGAGGGAAAGGGGCAAAGGGATAGAAACAATGGCAAAAGGAGTTTAACATCAATATACTAAGTGCTTGTATAAAAACTCAAATGGTATGAAAATACTTTGTGTAAAACCAATGACTTGGAAAACCGTGCTCTTTATATGTAATATGAAAGGAATTGCACTATAAAAGCATGTATAACAAATTAAATTAAATACATAAATAAATAAATTAAAAAAAAAACAAACAAGTAGTGGCCCACAAGAAAGAATCATCCAGCTCAACACATCAATAGTGCCAATGTTGAGAGTCCTGGTCCATTGCTATTGGATGCTGTGGTTGGCACAATGGCCCATGTTAAAATTATTTGTACAGGTGATATCATAAGTGGTACATAATGATGCCTAAATTTATTCTAAGGGGACAGAACTTTTAGGAAGGGGAGATGCTGAGTCATTTTGTGGTCAAGTCACAAATAGAATTTCTTCACCATAATTCAAGTGCCTTTTCTCTCACATACCCTAGGCAGTATAATGGTGGTCACACACTTTTGGGGGTGAGGTACAGGGAAAAGAGGTCATTGGAGAGCCCAAATAATAAGCCTGGTGAATCCTTTAATTTTTATTTTTAAAGAAATTGGCCTGAAAGTAAGATAAAAAGATGTCTACACTTAAGCTGTCTGAAGAATTCTCTTCACCCTGAACTCCCTCCACTCATACATTGGTTAAATATATTTCAGGGAAGAGGTGAGGGGGAAGGGAAATAGGGAGGAAAGAAGAGTCAGATTTGAAATTTGGAAGGCTTCAGTTTGTGTCCCCTTCAAGATGGGTTCTGTTGTGGTAGTCTGATGTTAGATAGCCTCTTTATAGTTCTGAGATACCTAGACTCTATAGGAAACCAAAAACCCAGTAACAAAAACTAAATATCCCCATTAGAACATGGGCAATATACCTAAATAGGCATTTCTCAAAAGAAAAAATAGAAATGGCCAATGGCCATATAAAAGAAAAAGTTCAACATCACTAATCATTAGGGAGATGCAAATCAAAACTATAATGAGATATCGCCTCACTTCAGTGTGAATGTCTATTAGAAAAAGACAAAAAAAAAAATGCTGGCAAGAAGGTAGAGAAATAGCACATTGTGGGTGGAAATATAATTTAGTACAGCCACTGTGGAAAACAGTATGGAGGTTCTTCAAAAAATTGAAAAAAGAGCCATCATGTGATCCAGCAATCCCACTACAGAGTATATGGCCAAAAGAAATCAGTGCATCAGAGAGACATCTGCACCTGCATACTTATTACAGCACTATTCACAACAGCTAAGAAGTGGAAACAACCTAAATGTTTTATCACCTGATGAATGAATGAAGAAAATGTGGTACATATACACCATGGAATATTATTCGGCCATAAAAAGATGAAATCCTGTCATTTGTGACAGGATGGATGGAAGTTGTGTTTAGTGAAATAAGCCTGGTGCAGAAAGCTGAGTGCTGCATGATTTCATTTACATGGGATCTAAAAACGTTTATCTCACAGCAATTAAGAGCAGCAGGGTGATAGCCAGAGGCTGGGAAGGGTAGGGGAGAGTTTAATCAATAGGTGCTGAGTCATGGTTAGACAGGGAGAAATAAGTTCTGTTGTGCTATTGCATAGATATCATTGTAATGATAATGAATTATGTTTTTCAAAAAGAGGAAAGGGGTTTGAATGTTTTCACCATCAAGAAATGATAAATGTTTGAGGAGACAGCTATGTGTAACCTGATTTATACTTACACAATGTATACATGTATTAAAATATCATGATACCTTGTAGATATGTAATTTTTATGTTTTTTATGTATCAGTTAAAAATACATTTAAGAAAAGAAGTTCTAAGGCATGAGTAGACACCAGTCTGTAGAGGAAGCAATTTGTTTCACTACTGGGAGAAGAGACATGGAGGCCTGTTAATTCTGTTGAATGCCAGAATAACTTTGTCCCTACAGTGGGTTTATGAAAATGGGGTAGGATTTTAGAGGGATCCTGGTTGCAAATGAGCACTGGGAGAGAACTGTGGTCCTGGAAGAGATCTCAGACTCACCTCATTGAAAGATGGTCTTTGTCAGGTGTCAAAGACCAGTGAGGTTTAAGCCACTCTGGTTACTAATTTTCATTTCAAAAAGAAGATTTTGATAAGGATGCTTTTCTAGAGCTTAGAGCAGTCATATTCCTTGGAATTCTTTGAGAAATTCCATATAAATATTTATCCTTACAACTCCACTGTTTGGCTACTTCTTCCCTGTTGAAGTTACCTTTTACTAAAAGCTATTATTACTTGGTAGGGAACTGGTTGTTGACACTTGGTTAAAGGCTCCATACAGCGGATCTTTTAATTTGGAGGCAAGTAACATGCATAATTGCAAGAAATTCCAGAGTAGTTGTTACATAAAGAATATGTATAGAGAATTAGAAATTCTGCTCCAGAATAAACCCTGGAAATAAACAGTAGTGATTAACCACTACTTGTTGAAAGCATCCATGTCTCCTTGTGATCATACTCACAGCTGCCCTCGATTTAATATCTGTCATGGGTCAGATACAGAAACAGGCACTTTACATACATGAGCACATCCTTCGATCCTTACAGAGGCATTTGGGATGAAATTATCATCTCCATTCTAAACATTGTGAAACTGAGGCTCAGAAAGTTTAAGTGACATGGCCACAAGCCCAGTGTTCATTTTCTCCAAATCTTTCTTCTCCACCACTCTGCCTAGTTTCATACTAATTAGTTTATACTACTAGTTCTTACTTTCAGTTTCATGCCATACATAGAATTATTCTGTATCTTATTAGGTAGAAAGACTTGATATTTGGCTATTTTTGGATCTAGAATAGCATTTAAAATTTTTTTTGGAGCATTATAGTTATACATAATAATTAGGTTCAGTTTTACAAAATCACAGTGCATCCCTGGTGCCCCCCATTTCCCTCCTATTGTCCCTCCCCTCTTCCCTTTCCTCTATCCTACTGATCTTCCTTTCACTTGATTATTTTTGATTGGTGGTTTATAAATATACATAAGGATGGAATTCACTGTGGTATATTTATGATGCACATAGCATGATTTTGATACATTCCACATTCCCCCTTCCTCTCCATCTTCTTCTACTTCACCGATCCTTACTATATTTTTATGATATTCAACCTCCTCCAGCCACCCTGCTTTTCCCCTTATTTTGCTCTAGCTTTCACATATGAGAAAAAACATTCAATCCTTGATTTTTTGAGTTGGTTTGTTTCACTTAGTATTATGTTCTCCATTTACATCTATTTACCAACAAATGCCATAATTTCATTCTTCATTAAGGCTGAGTAAAACTCAATTGTGTGTATGTACCACATTTTCTTAATCTACTCATCTAAATGATAGAACCACCTGGGCTGGTTCTATAACTTGGTCATTGTGACTTGTGCTGCTATAAACATTAATGTGACTGTATCAGTGTGGTACACTGATTTTAGTTCTTTTGGATAAATACCAAGGAGTGGGATAGCTGGGTCATATACTGGATCTATTCCTAGCTTCTTTTTTCTTTTTCTTTTTTTTAGGAATCTCCATACTGCTTTCCAGAGTGGTTGTGCTAATCTGCAGTCCCACCAACAATATAAAAGCATAACTTTTCCACACATTTTCATCAGCATTTATTATTTGTATTCTTGATAATTACCATTATGACTAGAATGAAATTAAACTTTTGTGTAGTTCTGATTTTCATTTTGCTCATTTCTGGAGATGTTGAAAATTTTTTCATATATTTGTTGGCTATTTGTATTTCTTCTTTTGAGTACTGTTTAGTTCTTTTGCCTGTTTATTGATTGGGCTGGAGATGTGTGTGTGTGTGTGTGTGTGTGTGTGTGTAAGCTTCTTGAGTTCTTTATATAGTCTGATATTAATCCTCTGTGAGAGGAGTAGCTGGCAAAGATTTTTTCCCCCCATTCTGTAGACCTTCTTTAAGCTCTTAATCACTTCCTCTGTTGTGCAGAAACTTTAATTTGATGCCATCTCATTTATTGATTTGTGGTTTCATTTCTTGCACTTAGAGGTCTTGTTGTTAAGGAAGTCTGTGCCTGCACCAATATGATGGAGTGGTGACTGTGTTCTCTTTCAGCAGTTGCAAAGTTTCTGATATAATTTCTAAGTCTTCGTTTCACTTTGACTTGAATTTTGTGCCGGGTGAGAAATAGGGATCTAGTTTTATTCTTCTACATAGTGTATATCCAGTTTCTTTTATTTGTTAAAAAGGCTATCTTTTCTCCAAAATGTATTTTTAGCACCTTTTCAAATATAAGATGATTGTAAATATGTGGATTTTTCTCTGTCTTCTATTCCATTGGTCTTCCTAGTATTTTGATGGGAATTGCATTGAATCTGTATATTGCTTTCAGAAGTATGGCCATTTTGACAATGTTAATTCTGCCTATCCAAGAACGTGGGAGATTATTCCATATTCTTCAATTTCTTTCACAATTCTCACCATAGAGATCTTTCACCTCCTTGGTTAGATTAATCTCCAAGTATTTTATTTCTTTGAGATTATTTTGAATGGGATAATTTTCTCATTTCTTCTTCAGAAAAAATCACTGTTGGGGCACAGGAAAGCTGCTATTGATTTATGAATGTTGATCTTGTATCCTGCTACTTTGCTGAATTCATTTATCAGTAATAGAAGTCTATAGGTGGATTTTTTGTTGGTGGTGGTGTTCTAGATCATGTCATCAGCAAACAGATAATTTAATTTCTTTGTTTCCCACTTATAGCCCTTTAATTTCCTTCCCTTGCCTTATTGCTCAGGCTAGAGTTTCAAGAACTATATTGAATATGAGTAGTGAGAGTGAACATACTTTTCTTATTCCTGACTTTAGAGGAAATGTTTTCAGTTTTTCTCTATTCAGTCTGATGTTGACTTTGGGTTTGTCATATGTAGCTTTTAAAATGTTGAAGTAAGTTCCTTCTATCCCTAGTTTCTTTGAATTCAAAAAGCAAGTGTAAGTCATTTTGAATCCATTACCACAGAAGAGAAAAATCATAGTCACATGCCACTGTGCCTGGATAGCAGAGATAATCAATACATTTTAAAAATGAATGGGTGCTGGATTCTATCAAAGGCCTATTCTGCATCTATTGAAATGATCATATGAATCTTGTCCTTAATTTTATTTATGTGGTGAATTACATTTATTGATTTGTGTATGATGAACCAACCCTACATCTCTGGGATGGAACCCATTTGATCATGATGTATTATTTTTCTTCATGTGTTTTTGAAAGTGGTTTGCTAATAATTTATTGAGGATTTGCACATCTATGTTCATACAAGATATTTGTGTATAGTTTTCTTTCCTTGATGTGTCTTTGTCTGGTTTTGTTATCAGGTTATACTAGCTTCATAGAATGTATTTTGGAGTGTTTGTTTCGATTTCATGAAATGATTTGAGAAAGATTGGTGTTAGTTCTTCTTTAAGGGTCTGTTAGAACTCATTTGAGAATCCATTTGGTCCGGCACTTTTCTTTGTTGGAAGGCTTTTTATTGCTGTAGAACAGCCATTTCATGTGGTTAAACTTACTATACTTCTTATGGAATAGCATATTCAGCTTTAATGCAGAACAATATTATAGCAGAAGAGAATATGTTCAATACTAAATAGTACCTACTGCAGTGAATAATGGTATGTTGAGAGGTAGACCCAGTAGACCCAGCTCAGTCAAGATTATGCATTATTGTTATTATAGGAGTTGGCTGACTGATTTTGATCTCTTGACATATCCATATCTCAGATTGCACAGTTAATCTATAATATTCAATACAATGGGGAATTTGAAAAGCAATACACAAGTCATTTTGAATCCATTACCACAGAAAAGAAAAATGTCAATATAGTTCTTCTGTGATGAAGACAAACACACATGGAATCCAGGGCCTGGATTCTGGGCTCAGCTCTGCCATCTATGACCTTTGGTAAGGTATATTCATCCTTATTTTCAGCTGTCTCCTCTATTCAATGAGGCTAATCATAGCTACTTCAGAGTTGTGAGTATTAAATTACTTAATAGGTTAAAAAAACCCAAACACATTTATTGCATGCCTACTATGTCTGGCCAAGGTGATAGCTTTTAGTATAACAGATCAAATAAGTCCTTATCCTGTCTTTGTTCAGAAGGAACTCATTATTAAGAGGGAGATAAAGAAATAAACACATACACTAAGATGTGAAAGTGCTAAAATAAAGGTGAATGTACTAGTGTTTCAGGAATACTGAGAAGGAAATGCAGCATTTGTCTACTGGAAAAAATCCTAAGAGAAGAAAGCTCATCTGTCTTATTTGTACCCTAATAAATTCTTATGAAATATTAGTTGAATAAATGGATCTGTGGAAGATGAGGAAGAAGTTTGGTAATAAAACTTGACTCTCTTTTCATCTGCCAATTCCTCATGTCCCTATCAAAACATGTCAGCCTTGTTTGTGTCCCCACACATCTGTAGTGGTTTGGATATGAGCCCCCCTCCCTAAACAAAAGCAACTCATGAGTTATATAATGTAGGAATGTTCAGTGGTTAAATTATCAGATTATGAGAACTATGACCTAATCAATGGATTAATCTATTTGATGGATAATTAATTTGAATGGATTCATGAATGTTAGCTGTAAGAAGGTGGGCATGGCTGGAAGAAGTAGACCACTGGGGGGTTGCCCTTGGGGATCATATTTTGTCTCTATTTCTGTTTCCTCAATACCATGAGCTAAAAAGCTTTCCTCTGCCATGCCTATCTTCCATGATGTTCTGCTTTACCTCAGGCCCAGAGCAAGGGAATCTACAGCTATGGACTGAATCTCTGAAACCATGACCCCAAATAAACTTTACCTCCTCTAAGTTGTTATTTTCAGGTATCTTGGACGCAGCAATGAAAAGTTAATACCCCTCCCATGCACTTCTCTATGCTAAAATCATCAATGGTGTCTTAACTGCCAAATCAATGAGGTCCCTTTTAATGTCTATGTCTCTTGAAATATTAAATGTTTGTTGTGCCTGATCACTTTTTTTTTTTTTTTTTGGAAACTCTTACCTCATGTCACTTTTTTGAATGCACATGTTTGGGTTCTCTCCTTATCTCTCTGACAGTTTTCTGTCCTCTTCTTAGAATTTTCTCTCAAATTAAAAATGCTGATGTTCCTTAGGGAATATTTTATTCTTCTTGGATAGTACTTCCTATTTTTATTTTAATTACTAATAATTCTTAAGTTTTATCTCCTAGACAGAATTCTCTTTTTAAGTTTAGATTTAAAATTTCCAACAGCCTGTCATCTTCTAAAAAAAATCAACTTGGTACATAAAAACTAAAAATGTTCAAAAAATATTGGTCTATCATTCAAGCATTTTGTCCCTTTTCTAGTACCCTACCCTCTTGCTCTGAGTTCATAGCACTATTCTTTACCTAATCACTCATGGGAGACATTTTTTTTTTTTTTTTTTTTTTTTTTTTTTTTTTTTTTGTGGTACCGGGGATTGAACTCAGGGGCACTCTACCACTGGGCCACATCCCCAGCCCTTTCTGTATTTTATTAGAGACAGGGTCTCACTGAGTTGCTAAGTGCCTCGCCATTGCTGAGGCTGGCTTTGAACTCGCATTCCTCCTGCCTCAGCCTCCCAAGTGCTGGGATTACAGGCATGTGCCATCGTGCCCCGCAGGACATTTTTAACTCTTTCTTCTCACTTAACTGTGTAAGGTTTCACTCTTAGAGGTTTTCTCCTTCCTGGACACATGGAAGTTCACTCCAAACCTCTTGCAATTAGGCAGGGTATGAGACTCATTCTAGTCAGTGGTCTGTAATAGTGGCAGGTGTTACTTCAGACCCAGGCCAGGGTCTGAATCTCCATGATCATTCTCTTGCTATAATGACTCAGAATATTTTTTTCCAGATGATGGTGGTTTAAGATGACAGGACTTCTAACTGCACCACTGAGAGATTCTGTGGAGCAGACCCGTCCCATCAAATCAGGATAGACATGTTCTGCAAATAGGATAGAAATGGTCGTTGTGGGATGTCATTGAATATGACCTAGCTCTCCCACTCATCTAATACGTAAAAATTTCTTTCAGATTTTTAGTTTTCCTGTCTCTATTATCTTATTTCTATTCATGATTGCTTTTCTGGATCGCTTCCACAACCTCCTAACTGGGTTTACTAGCTTCTCAAATTTTGATACTTTCAAACCCATCTTCTACACATCCACCAGAATGTTTAATTTAAAATAAAAATAGGACAATGTCACTCCCAGCTTGAAATATTTTAATGATTCCCTCATTACCTATAACAGTAATTTAAAAACTTTGCTTCTTGGAACAGTTAATTGATGTTCTGGGGAAAAAAATATCCTAAAAGACCAATGTGCCCAGGTTCAAGAAGATTCAGCAGTGATGCACACCATCCTGAAGGTTTACAAAGGCACATCAGTTGGGCATTAAAATATATAATAAACTCATTAGTATGACTTATTTAGAATAGTTCTTTCTCTGAATTATGGGACTTCTAATAATTTTTAGTAGAATGTCTTTTAGCATGGGAATATTGTAATAGTGTTCTACTTCTTTCTCTAGTTTACAAGACTCTGTGATTACACTAGCTTCATTACTCTAGCTTCATTTCCTACTGTTGTTGACACTCCAGCAACAAATGTGTGCAGATCTTTCATGCACTGTTCATGGAAGAAACTTGCCTTCAGCATTGTGATTTGCTTCAGATAGAATGCCATGGCCCTAATCCCATGCACGTCAATCTGATGACACATAGTAAGCCTTTTAGACTGGGTTCAGATGATGTTTGCTGCAGGAGTCTATGATAGAAGGCCTAAACTTACAGTTTAATATTATGTGCTGCCTTGAAATCTGGTGAAAAAATAAGGGTCTCAAATAGCATCACTTCAAGTACCCTCCTCACTTTTTGGGATAAGTTACCCCATATAAATCATTTTTCTTATTATGGTGCCAGGCACAGTTCCTGCTTAGCCATGAGTGGTGAGTTTCAGTGTCCTGACAGCCTGCAGAATTACTCAAATATGTCAATCATGCATGTCCTATGGAAACCAGGGGACATCCCACCCTCTTGATTGTACAAAGCTGGCCTCACACATCCTTTTACTAGCCATTCTTTTCCTGAGTGAAACCCTCATATGGCCTTGCATGCTATATGGTGTATTCTCCTCACACTCTCCCCTGAGCTGAACACACATGACTAATAAATTGCTATTGATCTCACTTGTCCTTTGTCAGGTGTTGACATGTGTAGCCATTCCTATAACTTTAGAACAGGAATCCTCTCTTATCACTAACCTCTCTTAGCAACCTCTCTGGCTTGTCTCATAGCTACCCTGGTTTTCAACTTGACTCACAAAGCACTCTGCATCTTGCCTTGCGCTGTCCAGATTTTATTGTAATTACTTTATGTGTTTGTCTCTGTATTAGACTGTGTTCTCCTTAAGGTCAGACATGAGGCCTCACTAACTCAGTGCATAGAGTTGTCACAATGCTATTTGTAAATATAGCAGTAATATTAAATAATATTTATTACTGAGCACTTCTACAAAGCACAGGTCAAGATTCTACAAGACTGGTATTGTCCTTTCTACAGATAAAGAAATTAAACCCCAGTTAAGCAATTTTCTCTAAGATCACACGATGTTTTAAGAAGCACAATGGGGTCTTGAACCTGGCTATCTCCCTTAAGATTGTCATTCTGTATGTAGGTAGATATACTGCTCTTCTGAGTTACTGAAGCTGTCATGTGCCAAATAATTAAGTGATGTGAGAGTGAAATTCAGGAAAAAGACACTTCTTCTGAAATTAGTAAATAACTAGGCAAAGAGATACTAAGCACCTCACATTATAGAGAGATCTACAATCAGGTGGGATTATGTTTTTACATCTGGGTATTCTGAGGAACAGCAGTCATTATTGTTTTTACCACTATTCCCACCCCAGCCCAAAGAAAAAAGAATGGAAGGAAGAAGAAAAGGGAATATGGAGGGAGAAGGTATAAAAGAAGGAAGGAAATTGAGCAACTAGGGTTTGAGTTACCAGCATGGAGAATTTTGTGTTTCTTTTACTTTCTAAATTAAATTTTTTTTTTTGAAATAACATCTTACATTGCCCAGGCTGGCCTTGAACTCTTTGGTCAGCATGGCTGGGATCATAATCATATGCCACTGTGTCAGGATAGCATAGATAATCTTGTGTTTTTCTCTTCACTAATACTAGGACAAAAAAGGACAAACGATTACAAGATTGATAATACCTGCAAGTTCCTCATTCCCAGTGATGTCTTCCTCATGCTAAGACTTGTGAACCTGCCTCTGATCCTGATGGGAAAAGGATATGAGATTGCTTTTACAGGACAGAATGAAAGAGGGGAGGCAAGGGAGTGGCCAGTCCTCCCCTATGTGGTAAATCAGGTTTCCATGGCTCAAGTGGACCATCTAAGAGGGCTACATGCTGGGCAAGTGGACTCAGCAGAAAGAACTTTGGTGATTCCCAAGGTCAGAGCTTGTGTGTGTGTGTGTGTGTGTGTGTGTGGTAGTTGGTGGTGATAGCTCTTTATCGTCACCTCAGGGAATGATTTAGTGAGGGTACAGACACACATTTAGTCAGATCAGGTTGGTTGGAGAAACATCAACAATCACTTGGTTAGTATACAAAGATGTTTTCATCCTAAATATATATTCTTCCTCCCAATGTCTGGAGAGAAAGACAGGGTGACAGAGCAAATTTCGCCCCTTCCCTTCACATTGCAATTCCTTGAACTACAAGGTGGGAGTGTGGATGGAAACAGATTAGAATTTTAAACTGGACTGAGATTTTTACAGCAACTGAAAGTGGCCAGAAAATTAAGAATGGACTTGAGAGGTCCTCCAAGACAGGAAAGATAAATTAAATAACACATTCAGGGCTAGGAGAATAAACTAACCCTCCGGTTCAATAAACCAGTCATCTAAGGTGATTGTTAGAGTGGCAGCCTCAATTGCATCATGCAAAGTGAATTGAATTCAGTTGGTGGAATATGGAGGAAAATTTTGCCAACTCCTGGGGTGAATACTAGAGACCTCCTTCCTTCCTGCTTGCAAATTGCAATCCACTTGGAAGTAACTCAGTGGCATCCCTGGGATGTGAAACTCAGGAATTTAGGGCAACTACTTGCTTCTCTGAAAGGTAGACCTTGAAAAGAGAAGCACCTGAGCTACACTCTCTCTAAAGTTCCAGATGTTTACCCACACTGGAGCACAGAATATACCTGCATGTCACCTGTTACACACACACACACACACACACACACACACACACACTAGCATCACAAGTATGGTACAGTTTTTTCCACCATTAACCTTAATTTTATATAATTTAAATTTTACCTAATTATTATTATTCTGAGTGTAAAGCTTCCTATGACTTGTCCTTTAACTAAAGGTGAGTTCCCTTCCTTCCTTCCTTTCTCTCTCTTTTTTTCTACCAAATTCTAAATAGTCATTTTTATGAATTGAGATGAAAATAAAATTATTTCTGAGTGTCTGTGTGTGTGTGTGTGTGTGTGTGTGTGTGTGTGTGTGTATTTATTTCTCTCTCACTTTTAAAATATAGGAATAAGGTTTGGGAGAGTTAGAAAACTGAAGAGAAGCAATTCTGATATTTCTATATTTAAATTTTATTTATTTATTCTGTTTCTTTCAGTGTTGGGTATGGAATATAGTAAAAAAGGAAAACAAAAGCTGCAAAATAAAATTACCACCTGTTCATGGTCAATCACTATTCTTGAAGTCATAAAAAAATAAGCATTTTTCCTACTGCCAATTTACGATGCCTTCACCCACGAGAGTTTCTCTGTTTCTATGGCATCAATCATTAAAGGCTTAGGAGGATCCAGGTTAGGCCTGAAGTGTTCAGGGCAGGCCAAGTATGCTTGAATTGCAAGGGAATTTGTAAACTACTCTCAGTTTGCCAAGTGGCAACTAACTCCCAGAAAGGTCCACAGACTTGACTGAACACACACTAGTAAGTTGAGGAATAGCAAGTTTTAAACTAGAAAAAAGAATTAGATAAGGATATTATTAACTTATTGCCAACTGTGATTGTTTTAATTCTGGGGAACATAAACTTAAGGAATTATCTATTTTGTGGAAATGCATGCATGCGGCATGCATGTGTCTGTATGTGTGTGTGTTTATGTGTCTGTATAATTAGAAAGGAAAAATAAGTGAAAAGGTAATTATCATAACTGTGTTCTAGATACAAGAAGAATAATTTAATGACTAAATGAGTGAAATCCTTCATTTTGCTGAGAAGGAAAACTGAAGCTCAGAAGGACCACGTCTTGTTCAAGACCACACTAGTCAGTGGCAATACAAGATCCAAAACCTGGTACCCAATGCTATTCTCTCCCTTCTAATCTAATGGCCCACATGCATTCTTTGTTAGTATTGAAGATAAATTTTAATATTCCTTAAAAGATAATAAAATTTTATTTCACTCAAAATAGAGCAACTAAACAATGTCAGTCAGTGGTCATGCTTTACTGAGACTATTAGCAGTTATAGATCCTAGACTGAGGATCTGAAGCAATGTATGGTGAAAAAAGGAGATTAAAATAGGGGTAAAAAAATGCAGAACCAATGGGAAAATCTATGGTGCTTGGAGTTGGACCTGATTCCCTGGCCAATTTTGGGGAGAAACTGAATTGTCTAGAGCAAGATTTCTCAGATTTCTCTTGCTATTACATTTTGTGTTGAGCAATTTTTTTGTTCTGTATGGCTGTCTGGTGTTTGTTATCATGTTGGTCAGTATTGCTAGCTTCTCACCACTGAATGACAAGAAATTAACCCTTTTCCAGCTGTGACAGTGACAAAATGGGCCTGGAATATTAGGCTCGGAGTATTAGGCCTGAGCCCATAGGTGATGGGGAATATGTGATACTGATTAAGTCCATGGCCAAGAGACTGGAGGAAGTGATCATGACAGCTCTGGATAACCTTCAGTTGTAGAATATTTATATGCTAACTCCTATTTAGGCTTCATTCACACACAAAACAGGATAGAGATTCCAATCATGGGACACGTTTCCAGCTATCTTCAAACACATGCTTCAGGTTTCCAGGTAGTAGTCGGGTGTGATACTGGGTGTGGAGTTTCTACTCCCAAACACAGCCTACCTCCCTGCTGCCTTTGCATAACCATGGCTGACAGCCTGATTAACTCTTCTAGTTATGAAAAGGACTTTACTTGGGGTGAAAGAGACTGCTAGATAGAAACTGATTGCTCTCCATTTTTAATTTTTTTTTCTCTTCTGCTCCAGGTGACTAAATCTGAACATTATCATCCGTTTTTGATTGCTTGGACAAGGATAAATGTTAGGGGCCAAAGGAAGATACAAGGAACATGGAACATCCTTTTGGAGTAGAGTTACTTTCTCCTTCTGGACCACCCACCTGCCTCTAGACTGTATATAAGAGAAGGACACATACATGTGTGAGCCACTGAATTTCAGAGTTTATTTGTTCTAGCAACCTAATTTGTGTCCTACGTGATATATATGGAAGCTCGACAAGATGAACAATGGGAGGTGAAGGCTGGAGAAAGAATGGTACTACAACCTGTGCTGCACAGCACAGCAGAGAGATTCCAGGGAAGGCAGAACATTTACTTGATTAGATTTTTCCTGCATCTGTTGACTCATTGCAGGTAGAAGGTTGATCACTAACACTTTTCTTTTAGGGACAGGAGAATGTTTCCTTGAACAGATAAGAGGAGCACAATGTAGTTATCCCTTTTTCATCAAGTTGAGAAGACTGACTTCTTAGGGCAGCTATTGATAGAGTTAGCTATAAATTATTTACTGGGCTTCTATTTTCTATCAGTGCCTGGGGTGCTATGCTGATGTGGGGCACAAAGTAGTAGACATGGTTGTTCCTTAAAGGTGCTTACAGTGAAATCAGGGAAACCTGACCTATATAAAAAACATGTGCCGTAAAGTGGCATATAGTGAGTTCATCTTGAGCATTGAGATCTCTAGAGAATGTTGTGCTTGAAATGAGCTGTGAGTGGAGGATAATAATAAAGGCTAGGGCTACTAAATATTTGGCAATGGAATGTTCCAGCAATATTCAGATAAGTAGAGTGGAGCGTATAAGATATTTCAGGAGCTTGAAAAGGAAGGAAGTCAGAACATACATGGTGGGTATGTGCAACTTGGCTGAAGCAAGACTTTGTATAACAGGAGGGAAACAGGCTAAAATGGAGGAAGACTTCTTCATGGATAGAGTCAAGGCTGATGGGCTACAACGTCCTGGCCTAACAATGCCTGATGATGCTGTTGTTTCCACATGCTCTCATTGCTTCGGTGGGACCTGTGAGAGAGGTGATCTAGCTACTTCTCTCCGGTTTAATCAAAATACATAAAATTCATTTTTTCCTTTTTCTATCTTTTGCCTATTTCTTATGCTGGAAGGTGAATGAATCCAGTCAGTGGGGATTCACACAAGGTCCCTGAGTTGGGTTGCCAGTAATGGGGAATAGGAGATGTCACACAACTTTAGAGTCCTAAGTTATAACCCATTTACAGTGTCACAACTTAATGCCACAAAATCTCAGGAAGCATTTTAATAGTCTAAAAAGCAATAGAAACAAACTCAATAGCACATGAAATCAGGTAAATTGCAAAGCTTATACTACAATTCTAATATCCCATGGCTGTGAAGATCTTGCAATTATTCTTTATGATAGAAATTAAAATTAGGCAGGCCATGGTGGTACACACCTGTAATTCTAGCAACTCAACTCAGGAGCCTAAGGCAGGAGGATTGCAAGTTACAGTCCAACCTCAGTAAGATCCTAAGCAACTTAGTGAGACCCTGTCTCAACAACACACACACACACACACACACACACACACATACACACACACATATAGGGCTGGGGATGTGACTTATTGGTAAACTGCCCATGGGTTCAACTCCTAATACCAAAAGAAAAAAAAAAAAAAACAAAGAAAAATCATGAATGCTATCTCATGGAGGAGTCTACCTCTGCCTCATGATGTTATTTTTCTGATTTTGAAGAATATAAGGAGAAAATGATTTTGGAAAGTAGATGTAATGTTGAGATCCCGCCCCACCTTGCTTTTCCACCTTATGTTATTCTATAGTAGTGGACAAAACTGGAAAGTCAGTTTAGAGCCAGTTATGGATGGTAAATGGTTGAATTTATCCTGTGGACAATGAGAAGCAATTGAGGCTTTTAAAAATCAGTAGGTAGCATAATGAGAATGCCTTTGTAGAGAAATTAATCTGGCTGCAGTGCTTTGAATAGATAGGTGGAGTACAAACCTAGAGGAAAAGATGCTAGCTAGTTAAGAATTTTGTTTGCAATAATTCATGCCTATGTTGTAATTGGAGGACCATTAGGAGGCACTCTGCTACCTGGCTGAGAGAAAATACATTTTCTTGCAGAGATT
The DNA here is from genome assembly GCA_025594165.1 of Tamias sibiricus. NCBI lineage: Eukaryota > Metazoa > Chordata > Mammalia > Rodentia > Sciuridae > Tamias > Tamias sibiricus. The sequence goes on along the minus strand of CM046665.1, from coordinate 40,684,334 downwards.
AGCTTGTGGCGACTCACCAGCATGCATACTGAAGAGATCTGGGTCTTGGAAAAATTGCTCAATGTACAGATAAATTTGAGTGAGTGAGGAAGTCACACACACTCCAGATAAAGCAACGGCATCCTAAGCCCTGAAACTGTGTCAAAATGGGAACCTATGCAGAGCTGTGGGCAGTATAAGGGTGCTGAATTTTAGGGTGGAGAATGCTACAGTTAAATTTGCCTGTGACATACTTTTACCTACTGTGTCAATCAGGATCCCAGCAGGAAACAGATGGCACTCTCAATGTAAGCAAATTGAGGAGTTAATCAAAGGGCAATTTACAAACTTAAGGACAGGGCTAAGAAAAATCAACAGGGGACAGAGGGTCAGCTAAGCATCCTGGGGCAAGCAACAGCTAGAGAGTAGATGACCAAATACTTGCAGACCCGAAGGGTCAAGGGGAGAGAGTAGATTACCCACGCCTGGAATCCACAGGGAGAAGCTGCAGAAGGCCATCAGGCAGGAGCCTGCCAGGTAAAGGGACCAAATTGATCCATGTCAGTGAGGGAACTGCAGAAATAAATATCTTGATCTCACTTTCCTTGTATTCTCCAATGTTCTATTCATGCCGCACATTGGTGAAAGCAACCAAAAGGAAGAGGATAAACAAGCCCAAGAACACAAACCATGTGGGTCAACTTCCCAGGACAAAGCAGGGTGGAGAAGGTGCAGAGAAATGGAGGATGAGGCTGGAAGCAAAGGGAAGACATCTAACAAGAGGTTCACTGATGCTGCTAATAGCTAAAGCCTGGGTCTTAAGGGAAGAATCTCTACCCCAAACACCTCTCCAGTGGGCATCCTGTTAAAATGAGAAGTATCCTGGAAATGACAAAATCCAACTAATTCCAACTAAGTGATAATGAATGAATGGATGCTAGATTAAAAGGTGGGAAGATATTGAAAGGACAAACCAAATCAAAAAGCAAAACAGACTATCTTTTGCATTTCTCCTAGGGTTTAAAGGCAGTCATGCAAGCTGAGCTGAGCAATAGAAAGAAATCATATATATATTTTTTCCATTCTAGGTCAGAGGCACCTCCAGATGGAGACTGAGAGGTGTTAAGTATGCACAGGAACCAAGAATACATTTCCTAGTGCGGTTACTAGGGGCTCCTCTCTCTTTCCCCTCTTTGTCCTATTGCTTTTTTTCTCTTGTTACATCAAGAACACATTCTGTGATACAAATCAGCATCTCAATATTATTTTAGAATTTCTTGTTGCCATGGAGTATTTTGAGTACCTATTTTTTCCCCTATTTCTATTTTAGTTTGTTCTGCTTTATTTCTTAGGAGTCCTGTTTTCCTTGTCTTTACTTTCCATCTCAATTTTTTTTTCTATTTCACTTTAAGGAGAAAACAAAAATTTAAACAGTCTTTAAAAGAATTTTATGCTCAACTTTTAAGTATTGCTTTTAACTTGGATTTTCTTGTTTTAGCTTTTATCTTTTATCCTTCTAACTTTCATGTTTCAGCTTTTTATCTCACTGGTTCTAGTCCTTTTATGTTTTTTTATTTATGCTGGTTTTATCTTTAATCTTTTATCCCTTACTTTCATGTTTTGCTTTTTTGAATCTCACTGGTTTTAGTCTTTCTTTTCTTCAATTTCTTAGGTTTTATTTTTATTGAACTTTATATTTGTAGGCTAAAATTTTGCTTTATTTTCTTATTTTGATTTTTTTCTTAGTGTTAATCATAGGCTTTGATTTACTTCAACTTAGCTTTGTTTTTGCCTTTAGCAATTTACTATAATTTTCTTCTTCCTCCTTCTTCTTTTTCTACTTCTCTTTTTTTCTTTATTTTGTAATTTGTTTTTGTGATTACAAGACAAGATGCTTTACAACCTGAAGCAAACCCATAAAGTAAACTGGACAGCCTGGAGGCCCTCTTTCTCCTACTTTTTTACTATCTCCTCAGCAGCCTCTCTCTTCATTGAAAGAAAATCTCCTCCAAATCCTTACTGTAGAACTCCCTGGTGATGCCAATCCCTTCTAGTTCCTCCTCTGTTGGTTAACATCCAATGGTAAGGCGGCAGTTCTGTTGCTTTTCTAATGCATACAGTTTGTACTGTGTGATTTTAGACCACTTCTATTTCCAGTGATCAGATAATGTGTAATTGGGTGAGAAGTAGGTTAGTCCTCCCTTGATCTCAGGGCTGTTGCTGAGATCCACAGCTCAGGAGACAAAATTCTTTTCTGTCCTGATTTAGAGTACTGGGAAGCTAGCCATGATTAATCCTCATGTCTGCTTGCCCCTATCATGGTGAACACTTTTATGATCTTCTTTTTATTTATTCTTTATACCCCACAGTGATATTAATCACCTTGGTGCTCCAAGTATGCTGACTGCCAGGTGTCTGATGGAGCCTAACTTGGAATCAGTAGGGAAGGAGTCGGATTGTTTCTGAATGGGTCATTTTTCTCAAGATGGATTTATTCACCTAAGTGGAAAATTACTCTTCAACTCATCCACACTATACTTTATAGTGGACAGAACCTGTAATCCATCCTAATTCTGTGCTACACTGGTAATCTGGACCAGAATAACAGATTATTTTATAATAAACCACTCTCTGCTTACCAGAATTCTAAGCACTTAGAAAGTGATTATCTCTCTTTTTTTTAGCCCTGGCATAGCTGTTTTGGCATCCTGTAATCAGAATGGATTAGAAAGCAGAGAAAAGGAAGATAAAGTGATTTACAGGCCTGGGATGTGCCCTTCCCATCCTCATCACCAACACACACAAAGTCCCTTTAATCTTTAATTATGTAACAGACTATGGTATTCCATGGTTCATGGTATATGGCGTACACCATGGTGATCCAGGAGTTAGGCTCTGCTGGAAGACTGGATTCAAATCATAACTCTGACAGTCACTAAATTGTACCCACCACAGACAAACTACTTCTACTCTTTTGCCTCCATTTCTTTATTTCTAGAATGCATATAATAAACTGCTTAAGGATATAAGATGCTTACCATCTTACTTGGCATATAAGAAATCTCTTTAAAAATATGAAGGGTTCATATTATTTAAGACTCAGTTCAAGGGTTTCCATCTCCATGAAACACTCCATGACTGACATGATTGAGCCTTATGGGGACACACACATACACACACACACACACACACACACACACATCCCCTTTGATCAGTCTGGTGCTTCAGTCCCGCTTCTGTGCGGCATCTTGTGCATATCTCTTCATGGCATTTCACATGTGCTAGCAGTATGTGTTAACATGTGTTCCTCCCCTGTTATCCAATGAATGTCCTGAGGTCAAGAGCTGTGTCTTATTCCCTTTTGCATTCATCACCTCTAACACAATAGCTGGTACACAGTGTGTTCTTAATAAATATTTAATTGAAATGATAAATAGTTGATGCTTGAGGACTTTTAAGCAACTATGTTTTTGATGCATTAATGGAAAGATTCTTCTTTAACTTCTCAGCAGCAGATGGATAATATCCTAAACTATCACACTCCACTCCATTTTCTGAGTAACTGGCCAGAAAGGGCTTCTCTGTGGTCATAAATGGAACAGATTAAAACAACATTATGCAAAAGAAAAAAGGTGTCTCCTAAAACCCTGTAGAAAGGTGTGATCGATTATAAAGGATTCATTCCTTTGAAAATGCTAAAATATTATAATTCTGTGTGAATCATATTAATAGTCCAGCTTCTGAGATAACTGGCATTAGATATTTAAATTTTGTGGTTGAAATCACTCTCTCCTAATTTTCCCTCTGCTATTACTCTAATCCCTCATCTTCCTTTGTAGCCAAATTTAGGTTTGTCCATAGATCCTGTCTCTATTTATTAATTCCCCCCACTTCAGCCTGACTTCTTGTTCTTGACCCTGATTTAGTCTATATCAAAGTGACTACAATCCTTGTTTTGCTGCATTCAGTTTTTCAATCATCAGTTTATTTGATCAGTCAGCAGCATGGGATTCGTTGGTCCTCTCCTGCCTTCTTGACACTCTTCTCCATTGGCTTCCCTGGCAACATTTTCTTGTGGTCATTTTAGTATTTATTTGGAAGCTTCTTCTTGTAATTCTTTGTAGCCTTGTTCTCTTCTTCTTAGCCAGTGTCTTGGGCTTTCCTCTCTTCTCACTTACTTTGTGTCTTCTCCACAGTGGAATTATCTATGTCGGTCGTTTTAGCAGCTCTCTCTTCCTTGATAAACTCCAGCCTAGACTTCTCCTCTGAGCTCTAGACCTCTGGTCTCACTGTCCACTTGACAACTCCAACTTGATGACTGCAGGTCACTTCAATTCAATATCTTTAATATAACCTCTTTGTCTTACCATCAAAACATACCATCTGCAAAGTTTCAGAAACTTGGGAACAGTTCCAGAACTTAGGGACCCATTGTTGACATCTTCTCACTTATCTCCAATACCCAATTTATTTTCCAAATTAGTCCAGTTCTCTCCATCACCACCACTCTCAACACTTTCTTAGGTGCTACCACACTATTTTCTGAACTGATTTCAACATTTTCACTCTGTACCTCTTCGAACTGTTTTCCACAATGGCAGCCAGGGGATTCATGTCAGTGTGCACACCTGTTCATATTAGCCTCTGGCTTTAGTGGTCCTTCCCCACTTTTAAGAAACAGATCAAGACCCTTTGCACAGCCCACAAAACACTGCATGGACAGCTCCCTCCCACCTCCTGACTTGTCTCCCACAGGCTCCCCTCCCCCTGATTCTAGCCAAACACCAAGGTTTCCCCTTGTCACCAATATTTTGCACATGCTGCCTTTCCAGCCTGAATCTGGATTTTTATTTTTAAACCTCTCTTACTTTGGTTACTTTACTATCAATCCATAAGATATTTTTATTGGCATGTTTTCATTAAGTCCCTAGGAAAAAATCTCTTTTGTTATTAAGGCCAAAAACATCATTGGCCCTTGGCTTCCTTTTTGTTGTTTTGTTTTAAACTTGTAGACACAAGGAACTATGCAATGCACCAGTTTTCCTTCTTGCTACAACTTCTTCAGAGGCTGTACCATGTGGAGGTTATCTGCTCTGACTCTGGAGTAAAATTACATAGGTTTGAATTCTGACTCTAGCATTCAGTAGCAGTTTGATCTTTGTCAATTTATTCAGCACTTCCATAATTCCATTTTCTCATTGATAAAATGGAAATAACAATAGAATTTATTCTCATGGTGTTGTTGTGAAAAGTTAACCAATTAACATACACAAAGCTTTTAGAATAGTGTCTGGTACATAGTAAGTCATCAATAAAAAATTGAAATTATTACTATTTCCTATCTGATCACAGCTTGAATTGCCAGGGTGCTTCATGTAAAAGTGATTTTTGAGTCTCAATTATATGGATTCGTGAATTGGTGCTTCCTTTTACTTTGCATGTAATAACACATAATAGTATTTGAAGAATAGCTTTTGAGTATTCAAATTCAGATTCTAAAGAAATACAGTAGACTCCCCATTGTAATGATAGGCATTTTACACTAAAAGAGGAAGGATGCTATTTGTAGGACTAACTGTAAACGCATTATGATTTGATCCATAGAACTGTATAGTCAAGGGCTGGGGATATATGTCAGTTGGTAGAATGCTTGCCTTGCATGCACAAGGCCCTGGGTTCGCTCCCCAGCACCACACACACACACACACACACAAAAAAAAAAAAAAAAACAAAAACAAAAAAACCCAAACAAACAAAAACCCCCCAAATGTATAGTCAAATCCGTAACAAAAAGTATCTTTGACACAAAGTTTTGTTTTTACTTCTACCCCAACAGGTGCTTTGCTGCAATTCCATCACTATAACCCATGATCAGAGACATGTTATATTGTTAACATACGCAATGCCTACCATTTTAGTACAAGAAATTATTTCCTTTGATATACCAGGAGGTTGGATTCCATTTTTATTTCCTAAAAACAGATATATGGAAATATATAGCAATCCTGCAATCAATAGTTTTAAAAAACATATGGGCAAAGAATGAGGTTATTTCTTAGGGTTCTAAGTCCTAAAAATGATTTTTCTACTCTCAGTATTCTTTGTATTTCAGAAAAAAAAATCTTCCTATCCCACATCACAGATGTCTCTGTATCTACAGACTCCACTATCAGAATAACAAACGGATTCTCAAGATTATACTTTGTCTGTTCATTTTTTTTTTTTAATAAAGCTTTTCTGCAGAGAGTAGAAACAGTCAACACCTTTGCTGTGTATCATGTAATAACATTTGGACAAATTAGGTTCTTCCCCCCTAATGTTGGTCAATGTAACAGGCTCCCAGATTTAAACAGAGAGAAATTCATTTTTATTTCATATCTGATGCAGAAAGCATATGGGCACAAATACAGGCCACTATTTTCCTTAAAAAAGAAATCACCATCTGCTTTGTGTCAGGAGCAATATCCAGGCCCCATCTTACTGTGGCAAGTATTTTCACATTAGGGTTTTTGACCACAAATTACCCTCAGTTTTTCTTTGAAGAGAATGTGTAGGTTTGGCTATTCATAGAAAAGCAGAAGGGAAATAAAAGCACGTTTTTGTTTGAAAAATTTAGTATGCTGAAATTGGACTTGAGAGCTAGCCCTGCAGAAAATGGTGTTAAAAACAAAATAAACAGTAAGGGATTGAAAATCTTTGTATAATCTCCACAAATCCCTAAGGGTTTAACTCAGTAGCTTCACTATGTATAAATTTGTATAATAATGGTGCCTTGATTTTACAGAATGCTTTCAGAGCAATTTTCTCACTTCGGGTCATGTTTTTTTCAGTGCAAAAAGTGCTCTCTAAGATTGTTAGGTACTTTGGAAAGCTGTTTAACTTTTAGGCCAATCAAGGACCATTTAGATTAAATGAACTAATGTATGTGCAAGCACTTTGAAAAGTACAAAGCTCTCTACAAATGCCAGAGGGTTTCATGGCTATTAAATAAATGATAAAAGAGCTAAGGTGGCTTTTCTAAACATTCACCTTTACTCGCAACTACTGAATAACCAATCTCCAGATGAGGAAATTACAAATGTCCCCATTAGATGTTCACTACTAAGGAGAGCCTTTCAGACCTTGCAATCCTGGCTGGCCCCTCAAGATTTTAAATCTTTGCAAGAGATGTGAGATTACAGCCCAAAGCCACCAGTCCTTGCACACCAAGAATATTTTGAGAAGCCATTTCACTTACTACTATGCTACAATGCAATTTATCTTGTCTGGTTCTCCCAATGGATTTAAGTACTGAGAAACTATAGTGTAACTCATTTCTGTCACATAGCTTGTGGCAAACAACCTAAAATTTCCATGTAGCTGAGCATCATTCCTGAGCTATTTTAATTAGCATACGAGAGAGCTTGTCAGCCAATAATATTATAGTTTCCATTTTGAGGGGGTTATAGGCAAGTCTGGTCATTTAAAAACTAAAGGGGACCCAAAATCAAATCAGGCAAGCTCAGAAAAATTCCTGAGGTTACATTTACATTGGGGTGCTTTCAAATTGCATGTGTACTGCCTTTTTGTAAGAGTTTATTTGAGTTACTACTGTTATGGGTTGCTTTATGTCCTTCACATGTTGAAGTCCTAGCTTCAGAATGTGACCATGTCTGGGTACAGGGTCTTTACAGAAGTGATTAAGTTAAAATGAGGTCATTAGTGTAGACTTTAGTCCAATACAGTCAGTGTTCCTGTAAGAAGGGAAAATTTGGACACAGACATATACAGAAAAATTCCACACCTAGACAGCCTTTGGACTTGAGCAGAAACATGAACTTTTCCCTCAATCTCTGGGCTGCCAACCTGCCCTGCCGATTTCAGACTTATTAGTCCCCACATTCCTTAAAACAAATTTCTCTGTATATCTATCTATATATTCTCTCTCTCACATACACACACATCTTATTATTTCCATTTCTCTGGGAGAACTCTATGACTAACTACCTACAGACATTTATATGCTGAAATATCTGTGTGCAAGTTAAAATTTTATATCGTACATTCAAATATAGTGGTTGAGTGGGCTTCAGAGTTGCTAGGGTTCAGTCTTGGCCTTGCCACTTTCTAGCAACATGTCTTTGAGCAAGTCATGTAACCACTTAGTACTTTAGTTTTCTCATTTGCAGAAAGAAAATGAGTTGGTGAAGATTTAAGGAGCAAAACATTTTTAAAGCATTTGAGATTGTGCCTCATCACATCATAAGTTCTCAATATATGCTAGTTATTATTGTCATATTATCATTTATATATTGTTTCACTTAGAATTCTTAGTTGTAGGCATTAGGAACTGACTTAAGTAGATTTCATAGAGGATTTTATTAAAAGATGGTCATCAGTTCACAGAATCCCTGACAGCATCATAGAACCAGACTCTGAGGTTGCAAAGCTAGGAACCATTGCCACAATGAATGACATAGAACTGGTCCTGTGAAGACTTCACTGAAGCAGTCATGGACATCACTTTGAAACTGGTGACTGGCCAAGAACACCAGAACCACTCTAGCTGCTGCTATTATGAGGATACCTTTGCCATCGTGGATTCTGCAGACTCCTTTCTCTTCACGTCACTAACTTCCATCTGAAATTTTCTGTGAGTATAAGTGGCTGGGAGAATTTAGGTCTGTCTCATACCTAACTGCAAGGGCTATGAGGAAAGCAAGAACAGGTGTCTTCATTTTTGATAATGGGAGATACATAAGACATAGAAATCCTGGGTGTTCAAAAAATGAGCAATATCTGCCATACACATGAAGGGACATTTAGTATCAGGTGGCCACTGGCCACAGAAATTATTTTCTTTTACTCCTATTTTTTATAATCTTATGCTAATCCTTTCTGTGCTTAATTTTCGACCACTGATACCTATAATAACTCCCAAACTATTACTCTAACCTTCCTAACTTATTTGTGTATGTTAAGTGATTTGGTGTGATAGGTGTCAGGTGAAGGTTCTAACATTATTTTATTTCCTATGAAGCTATGATCTTTGGAAATACATCTCCTTATAAGAAAAAAAAATTGAAAAATATGCACTCAGGAATTCAGGAATCACAAAAATTGGGGTTTATATTTTGGTTTTTGTTTAGCATCATAGTAAGTACAGGCGGGTTTCTTTATTTGGTTCTTCTCCTCTCCAATTTTAAAACATAGCAATAAATGACTGACCCTAAGGGATGTTTGTGAGAACTGAACATAACATATGCCATGTAATATGGGATCGGACAAAAATGGGGCCTTACTACAATCATCTTGTAACCTCCAAGGGCACCAAGCAAGATCAATGAAACAATATTTCTTTTTTGATTTCATTAGATTTTTATCCACAGAATAAAAATAAATGTCAATTGCTTTGAGTACATACTTTTTGTTTCCCTGGGTGATATTAATGAACATTACATGACAAAAACTTTCTGGGTAAAAAAACCAGCATTAAAAAGAAAAAAAGAATATACAAAAGCTAGATCAACATCTTCCGAAGCATTTTTATTAAGGTTAATGACTCACTCCCCCATTAAGCCAAATCAAATGAGCATCCTCATCACACAAGAAGCAGAAAGGCTATTTTGTTTATGGCATATATTTCCAAACTCTAAACTCTGAATTTCCATATTCCTGTTTGCTTTTAGCATAAATGCAGCTAGCTGGAGAGGATTGAGTGCTGAATATGGTTAGCAAAGAAATATTTGCCTAAAATTCATTCCATGGAAGAGTCTGGAGGAATAGAGGATGTTCCTTTAATAGCAAACCAATATCCCTTAATACATGTACTTAAAATTTTCTTCCTTCCTCCCTTAATTTTCTCCTCCTCCTTCTTCTTTTTCTCCTTCCCCTCCTCCTCCTCCTCTTCTTCTTCCTCCTCCTCCTCCTCCTTCTCCTCCTCTTCCTCCTCCTTCTTTTTGGCACCGGGGGATTAAAACTAGAGATGCTTTACCACTGAGCCACATTCCCAGCCCTTTTTATTTTGAAGCTAGCTTTGAACTTGAGATCCTCCTGCCTCAGCCTCCTGAACCACTGGGTTTATAGGTGTTCACCATCATGCCTAGCCACAGAAACACTTTTTAAAGAAAACCATTTAGAACAGCGCTGGGCCTGGCCATAACATTTTTTTTTTTTTTTAAGAAAACTATTGAGTACAGTGTTAGGCACTAGGAGGTTCACAAGTTCAAAGTCAGCCTCAGCAATTTAGCAAGGTCCTGTGCAATTTAGTGAGACCCTGTCCCAAAACAAAAAAGGAAAAGGTCTGAGGGTGTGACTTGGTGGTAAAGTGCCTCTGGGTTCAATCCCTGGTATCAAAAAAGAAAAAAAAAATTGTGTCCTGAGAATTAAAGTGAACAAGGCATGTGTACTTCACTCATTCCTTTATTGGTAAATTGATTTGATGATAATTTGTTAACTTTGGCTAAGTGCCAGGAACTCTGCCTGGCACTGAGGACATGAATAGGAGGAACACAGACGTGCCCTTCTCATTCACAGAGCTTACAATCCAGTTGGGGGGTCAGAATTTCATCAAATTCAGTTTCCCTCTTAAGAAGCAATGTACATTCATTTATTCAATTCATTCATTCAATAATTATTTATTGAATGGCTACTAGATGCCAAGCAGTATGTTGTGTGCTATAACAACAGCCACTTTTACTGCATGCTTATTAGGTATTAGGCCCTATGCTAGTTGCTTCATGCATCTTTAATGCTAGCAATAAACCTGGGGGTGTGTGTTATTTTATAAGTGAGAAAGCACAGGTTAAGAGGGGCTAAGTAACCTCTTAAGGTGACACACTGGGACCTGGTAGAGTTGTGTTCTCTGACTGCAGAGCCCAAACTTAAGCCCTGCTCAGTAGCCTCTCAGGAGAAGTCCATCTTGTGACTCACACAGTTGACGAACCAAATGACTAGATCAATTTAAGTGTACAGCAGGAGAATTACTGATCCCTCAGGGCCCTTGATGTATCTGCACTAATGGTGCTAACAATTTCTATAAATTAGGAAAACAGTAATTAGGCCTACTGAGTTGAAATCTGGGGCTAGAAATGATACTGTAATAGTTATAGCCACAGATAGGGATGCAAAAGCCACAGAAAGCAATTTATTGCCTTGTTGAATGACCCCAGGAAATCCTTAGAAGACACTATTTCTCCATGTTAGTCACTGAAAAATTAAGTGATTCTATTCCCCCACTTCTCACTTTTTGTTTTTACAGATTATGTTCATTTGTGAAAACCAAGTCTCTTCTTTCTAAAAATATGTGATCGATGTCAGAAAAGGTACAGTGGAAGCACATAAGATGAAAGTGAATTTATTCACAGACTTATAGACACTCAGAGAAGTGTTCTTTGAGTTTCAAGATAATACCACTCTGGTAATATGTGTGGAACAAAAGAAATTCTGTAAGCTAGAAAGCAAATAGGCAAGTGGAAGCTATCTTAGCACATTCAACAAAACCAAAACTTAAGGTGGTGATGGGGAAAAAGCTAAGAAGCACCAATTTTCATCATAAAGACTCAGAAAGTTTCAGCAGTTGGGAAAATCAGGAACCTTTGGGTCAGGGTAACCTGTCTAAACACAGGGAACTTCTGATCTTAACTATGGTATGGTCACAGAACAGAGCATAATACAGTTGTGTAGCAAGATGGGAAGAGTTCTGTGATATGATACATGATATGATATAAACATATAGGAATGCCTATGTAAGTTTTTAAGTGAAAAAGAAAGTGTAAAATGATATATCTGGAATATCACTTTTGTCAAGAAATAGGAAAAGTACTGCCATGGTTTAGATCTGGAATGTCCTCCAAGAGCTCATGCTTTGAAGGGTTTGGTCCCCAGTGCAGTAATGTGCAGGGGGAGGGGGGCTTTTCAGAAGTGATTGGATCAGGAAGGCTCTGACATCATCAGTGGATTAATCCCTTTGAGAGATTAATAATCTAAATGAACCACTGAGAAGAGGAGAAAACTGTAGGCAGGTGGGGCATGACTGGAGGAAGTAGGTCACTGAGGGCTAGCCCTCGAGGACTAAATCTTGTTTCTGATCTTTTCTTCTCTGTCAATCTCTGCTCCTGGCTGCCATGATCTGAGAAGCTTTCCTATGCCCCACCTTTCTGCCAAGATGTTCTGCCTCAATCTGGGCCCAAAGCAATGGAGCCAGTTGACCACAGACCAAAATCTCTGAAATCACGAACTAAAATAAGTCTTTCCTCTCCTAAGTTGTTCTTGTTAGGTATTTTGGTCACAAGGATGAGAAGCTGAGTAACACAAATAAAAATATGTATTTGTATTGACTTGTATTTATTGAAGAAGATCCTAAAAGGTCAAACAAGGAACTCACAAAAATGGCAAAGGAAAGAGTAAATTTGGTTGGCATGAAGGGTCAGTGTTTGCTATTGCCCAGTATTTATCTTTTAATTTTGTTTTTATTTTTGAACTACATAAAGTCATTACTATTAAAAACAATTTACAAATAAAATGGTGCAAATCACTTATCTGGATAAAGGACTGATATCCAAAATATTCTAAGAACTCTTAAAACTCAAACACAATGGAGTGTTACTCAACCATAAAAAAGAATGATTTTATGTCATTTGCCAATAAATGGATGGAAGTGGAGACTTTTATACTAAGTGAAAAATAAGCCAGTCCCCAAAAGTCAAAGGTTGAATGTTTTCTCTGATAAGCAGACGCTAATACAAAATAAGAGGCAGGGGGAAAATAGAAGAAAGATCAGTGAAGCAAAGGGGGATGAAGGAAAGGAAGGAGAGATGAGATAAGGAAGACAGTGCAATGAACCTAACATTCCTATGTATATCTATGAGTAAAACACAATGAATCTCACCATCATATACATCCACAAGACACTAATTGAAAAAAACACAACCAAAAGTAAATAGCAGAAAGATCAGTAGAGTAAAGGAAAGGGAACAGGGGTTGAGAGAAAGGGAGAGACAGTACTGGGAACTAAATTAGAACAAATTACATTCCATGCTTTTATAATTATGTCAAAATGAAGTCTATTGTCATATATAACTAAAAAGAACCAGTTAAAAACTCTCAATACCAATACAACAAATAGCTATTTTAAAATAGGCAAAAAAATCTTCATAGGTACTTTATCAAGGAAGATACAAAGATGATAAATAGACATATGAAAAAGATACTAAGCATCATATAGCATTGGGGAGTCACAAATTCAGAATCATTAGAAAAAAAAAAAAAACTGGAAACTGGGTAAAGATATAGGCCAAAAAATATCTAAGATTTTTATACTCTGATCACTAAGCACTCACTACTATGGAGAAATAAATAAAATAAAAAATATTTCACAAAATTTAAAGAAATTGATCTTAGTTGCATACAATTCTGTGCTTTGAATTATTTTCCCTTTCAAATTATCAACAATCACCTCTTAGTAGTCTCTGAGTCCTCAGGATGTTTTCATTACAAAAATAGAAAACCAACTTCTGGTACACAAACCACACAGAACCATGAGGCACCGAAGTGAACACTCAGTGAACCCCGATCTGGTCCTTTTCCACCCAAAAATCTCTTCAATCACACTGTACAACTACTTGATGACCTGCCTCAGACAAGACAGCAGGGAGCTGGGTTGAGGAGTGTGGTTATCAGCTTAATTCTTCATTAACCAGCTACAGAACTCTGTATTGCTTGCCACTGGTACCATCCTTTGATGTCTCATGTCCAGAATTAGAGGATTGGGTTACTCTTTTCTAAGGTCCTCAGTAAGCCCTCAAATCCCATAATTCCTCTTCATACTATCAATCAAAGTGATATATGAACTACAGCATCCTTAAAAAGGTGAGCATCTATACTGTATAGAGGTTAAAAACCAGGTGCTTTAGAAGAACATGGGTTCAAGTTCTTTGGAATTAACCAGCTATGTAACTTTGAGCACGTTACTTTAAGTTTCTGAGCCTCTGCTATCATATCTGGAAGCTAATGATACTTCTTTCTTCATAGATAACAATGAGATACCTAATGCATGTGAAGCTCAATACCAGATACAGAATTCACCTAAAATGACAATGTAATTACAATTTTTATTGATAATAAGAGTTAACCATCTCCTTACTACTCCTTCCACCTTCCTAAGCACAGGCATTATTTTCTGGTATGTAGGAGTCAAGACAGGTTGCACATTTCTGGGCCTCTGTTTGGAAGCAAGTCCATCAGTCATTCTGAGCCATTCTCGGAATCAGAACAGCTGACAGAATCCTCAGTGAGGTCATTATTTTTAGCTATAACTGTTAGAAAGACTGCAGGGGATTTTCACGGCATTCAACAAATTAGCAAAGGTCATCAAAACAAATCCACTTACTGAATTCATTGGCTTAAAATCCTATCAAACCAGCGCTGTCATATTAAATTAAAGAGCTTTTCTACTGGCCATATTTCCCTAAAAAGGGTCAAGTTGAATTGTGTTTAGATTTGATCCCAGCTGAATTTAGTCAGGAATGTTGACCCCAAACCCACTTGTCTTCTATCCAAAACCTCCATCCCCCAATGGGGTGATGCATTTTCTAGTCTAAAAGTTCCTTCTCCTTTCTGTCTGTCTAAGCTCAAGTTCCATCTCTAGGAACCCATTCCTAAATTCTGTAACTTGTGTCTCTGGGTTGTTTTTGCTTTTGACCCAGAACAGAATTATTCTTTTTTTAAGTTGGGTGTGGGTGGTTTTCATCGTGCTATTTGGTCCTGTATGTAGATACTGAACATGACCTAATTAGGTACCTACATTTTCACATATATCCTTTGTGCCACTCCTTTCTGCTTGGCTGATTATTCAAGCTTGTGGAGCTGCCATCAACCAACACAACAGACTATTATATTATACCATAGATTTTTGCCAATGTTGAGCTTACAATGTTGCCTGCTCTCCATATTGCCATAAATAATGTTTACTAAGAAATACTTGAGGGTTAGCTAACTGATCCATTTATCTGCATACCCTGAAAGGTACCTTACAATCAAGGCTGACCACAAGGTTGTCTGTTCTCTCAGCAACATCATTTTTGGATCTAATGGAATTGCTTTACTGAATTGTACTTTGATGTTATGTAAATAGACCCCATGGATGGATTGCATAAGAAACAACTGAATGGATAAAACTCAGGGCCCTCTTTTTGAAAACCCACTAGAAAAATATCCCTCACACCTCAGAAATATCCCTCATGTATCAGGAAAATTAGTTTTGTTTTATGGAAAATTTAAATCTTAAGAACTGATTGCAAGTCCTTTACTTCTGCCACTGAAAAATTCCAGATAAATGTGAAACAGTTCTTCTGACTGTATTGTTCACCCCACTCCTAATAACAGGTCTGGTTTTATTATTTTCTATATGTAGTTTTCCTTTGTTTTAGTTACCACAATGGCTTGTTTTAAACTTTTTTTACTGAAACTATTTTTTCGTGAGGTGCCTCACATCTTTTGTAGAAGGAGGTGGAGGTTAAAAATAAATCTCTCATCTCTTCCTTCAATGAATTACAGCAGTTATAGTCTACAGCCCATTATTTAGCATTTATTTCCTGTCCTGTGTTCTTTAGTTGCTTTGTCTCTACAGTAGCTTTCAAGCTAGAGAATATTCTCAAAGTTGTCCTGTATTCCCCATATACTGGTGGTGTAGGAAGTGCTTATTGAATCTTTAAATCAGACTTCTACACACAAGTCTGCTTCTATGAAACTAGCTGTGTGATTTTGACCTCAGTGTTACTGAGCCTCACGGGATTTCACTCTCTTCATCTCTATATGGAGGAATTGGCCTAAATAATCTTCAGTGTCCTCCTGGTTGTAAGATTCTAAGTGTGTTTCCCAAAAGGACTTTTGCCAGATGTAGATACTTTAGGACAGATCTGACTTAAACTCACAGGTATGAATATGACCAAGTGACCTTTTTATTGCAGAGGATGTTCATGAAAAAATGGGCCTTGTCTAAGGGACATTTATCCTTTTTTCCCCCTTGAAATAAGGGAGCATGTTGAACCATTACAGATACTAGCCAGATCCTGGGACTAGTCCCCACAGCTACCAGCAGTATGGTTAAATAACATTTGGAAATATAGTCCTATTCATTTTTCCATGAGACAATTTAGGGAATCCTTCCAGACACCTTTGTTCAGAATTTAAGCTGGAAGAACAATTACAAGTGGCTAGTAAGAATGATTAGAAGGATAGTGCTTTTTAAATTCTATAATTTCACATATAGCAAGTCCTGATTCCAGTTCTTTTAGTATAAAGGAACCATTATGATGATGTAGAAAGACCCTAAATTGAGAGTTAAGACCTAATTTCTAGTCTAACATTGGCCATTAATTAAGTAGATAATTTATTGTCCTTCTTCATGTCCTAGATTTTTTTCAAAATGAGAAAAATTACCTGCTAGATATTCTGTGTAGATCAAACAAAACAATGTGCTATATAAATGTCGTTGATAATTGTGATACTTTTGCTAGAGCATGGCCACTGGCATAGGAACAAAAGGCAAAATCAAAATTGACATCTGATGACTCTGGTTATTTTAGACTGCTTTTGTGGTTGAACTGGATGATTTTGCAAAGTGTGTCATTTAAAAGGCAGAAGCACTCTTATATTTTTGATGTTCTCCAGATTCATGAATGATCTGACAGCTTATAAATTCTGCCCCAAATGTAAGTTGATGCGAACAAAGCCCTATCAAGTTGTAGGCACCACAAGGGCGGGGTCTATATCTATTCAGTTCACTGCATATGAAAAGACCTTGTTGAATATTTCTTGGATGTGTGCAGTGGAAGCTGGGTGATGGTGCTGAGCCTTCCCTGGCTGTGTGGTTCATTCCTGTGCTTTGCCGGTCAGCTTATGACTAACTCCAGGTTATGTTTCAGTGAATATATAAATAGTGCAACATGAATGCTGTTATCACTTTGATGTCCTTTTCTTAGATTGCTTGCTGCAAACTTAGCAATACCACCACAGCTATCATAGAAGAGAAATAGGAAGCAATTTTCCCAGAGTTTCCTTCTCCAGCTTTGAGTTTGCCAAAGAGAGTCATTGGTACTTGGTATAGTCTGAATGTTTGTGTCAGTAGAAAATTCATACATCAAATTCTACTCCTGAAGGTGATGGTGTTAAAAAGTGGGGCCTTTGGGAGGTGATTAGGGGCTGCATGCCCAAATTGCTGAGGTTGATTTCTCTGATGCCTACTTTCCAGTTTTCCTAATATTTGTATAGGCTCCTAGTTACCCATATCAAAAATTTAAATGCCTTTAATATATCAAGCAGCTCCTCTATTTTCTTGACAAATTTTTACTGACAACAAAATGTCAAATGTTATCTTTGAGAATGTTGTTTCAACTAAACACATTTATATATACAAGTTATTGTTAACATTTGGAGGAGGGGGACTGTAGGATTCTTTAAAATCATTTAGATATAATTTATTAAATTATTGTTTACTACATTCAGAGAGACCCTTGAGATCTAAGAAAGTCAGTGGAGATTTACAAAGTGTCTTATTTTGATTTCTAGAAGAACCTGGTTCAGCAGGGTGCTTTCTATCATGGAAAGATAAGATTTTAAGTTCACATAATCCATACTGTAATCTGGGTTCAGCCACTTTTTAACCCTGTATATATAATAAATTTATTTAATTCCTCTTGAACTTGTAGACTCCATCAGAAAGGAGAGATAAATGACAAGTCCCTTAATTTTCCTGTAGGTTTTTGGGGCTCAAATTAAAATATATAGTTATGTGCTATTTAATGACTAGGATATGTTCTGAGAAATTCATGGTTTGGTGATTTTGTTGTCATGTGAACACTGCAGAGGGCACTTACACAAACTTCAATGGTATAGCCTAGTAAACACCTGGGCTAATTGGTAGAGCTATTGCCTTTAGACTGCAAACCCATAAGGCATGCTAGTATACTGAATACTGTAGGCAATTGTAACAGGATGGTAAATATTTGTGTGCTAAAGTATATCTAAAATTGAAAAGATACAGCAGAAAATACAAGGCAATAGGAATTTTTTAGCTTATTAAGGGACCACTGTCATATATATTGTCTGTCATTGACAGAAATGTCATTATGTGCTACATGACTATATATACACACATACATATGCACACAGTAAATACACATGTGTATAGTATTATTTTCGGGGCTTGTTTCTAATTGGTCAAGTGAAAGTAATAATGGAGACTGATAAAGATTAAAAAATTGATATTGATATTGGTATTGATAAAAGCAAATTTCAGGGCCCTTGAGTGTAAAAATTCTCCTGCCCTTGAGTGTAAACACTGTGGTGATTTTATGCACACCTCCATGAGACATAGCCCAGTGTGGCCTGTCAGTGGAAAGGAATGAGACTCCATGGGACCACAGCAGGAAAATTTGTTGCTCTAGTATTGGAAAATTTTCAGATTGCTTGAAGCATAGCTCAGACTGCATAAGATGGAGGTATAAACTGTTCTTCATGCAGAAGTCACTGTTGCAACTGTATTTTATCTTAAGGTAATCGGGGCAGGAACACATCAAATAAACCCCTCGCGGCCACTGAGATTACTTTTAGTTCTATGTACTCATAGGCAGTGACACTCTTCTGAAGTTACTGAGTAAATGTGGCTAGGATTCCACATATGTGATTTATTTAATACAGAACCTGTTTATTCATTGCATGAGGCAAGGCTGGGCTATGGGCTGGAGGAAGGGAAGAAGACAGGAGCCAGCAGTGAAGAATTGCTGAGTGACTTGGTCACACGGAACAGGTCTTTTGACACTTCAGTTCCTGGTTCTCAAGCCTATGAAATGTACACACTTTTACCTTTCCTTCAGGAGCGAGGGGATCCTTGGTTTTTCACAACTCCCCTGTCTAGACCACCATGCTTGTGCACCTGCCCACACTCACACTGTGGTCACCTTTTCATCTCTCTAACAGCTTTTATCCCCTTCATTACTCCTGCATTACATTTTATATCAGTGACTGTTCTGGTTATTTAGTATCCCCCCTGTAATAGATTGTGAGGTACATTAGTATGGGGACCTTGTTTTTCCCAGAATGTTTCATGACACATAATATACACTTTAGGAAATTTGGGAATAAGTACATAAAGTTTTGAATGTCTGAAGTATTAATACTAACAATAACATTAATAATATTAATTACTAACTAAGTTGTGTTTTTAGCTATTCTGCGTGATTCCCCAAACTATTAGGTAGAGACTGACCTGTTAAATTCACAAACAGGTTTTATTCTTTTCTTTTAATTTCTTTCTTTCTCCCTCCATCCCCCCTTTACTTTCTCTCTCTCTCTCCCTCCTTCCCTCTCTCTCTCTTTCTTTTTCTCTGGGGATTGAACCAGAAACACTGAACCACTGAGTCACATTCACAGACTTTTTATTTTTTATTTCGAGACAGGGTCTTGCTAAGTTGCTTAGGGTCTTTTGAAAATGTGCCAAAGAATTGGTGCCACCATCCTCCAGCACCATTTTCCTCCTGTAAGGAAATGGAAGATTGGTCTATTGTTGTGTTAGTGGCCACAATTGTTAAATGTTGTCGCCTGAAGCGATGGCCGCTTGGAGCAATGAAGCCATGGAAAGAAGTTCAGAGGCGAACTGGAAATAGGCTTTTTATTCTGATAACTTTTCTCTCTGGCTCTAACAATGACTTTAACACGCACCACACACACCACCAAAACCAACAACACCAAATGGCGCAGACCCGATCAGCAATCTCGCTCAAGTCCCGCAAGATCCCGGGCCGAGTCCTGTTAGACTACGGAAGGCGGCAATGCCCAAACATCTCCATGGCCCGTAGTCAACTGCAATCTTAGCCATCTCCCCAAACAAGGCTCCTACAGTTAAATACAACACATTATGGAAAATTCCTTGCTGAAAATTAGAGAAACTGGGGAACAAATTCTTTGCCATATCAATCCTTGTCATGAGAAAGCTCAAGAGTAGAGGAGCAGAGGCCTTTGGTTGGTGATGCACACAAAGTCCTGCTTTTAGGTGAAAGCTAAGAGATATGGGAGAAGATGTTTAGAATTGAAGAAGGGAGAGTGATGATGATGTGGACAGCAGCGGTAACTTAGTGATGACAAGTGTGACAAAACTGAGGAAAGAAGTACTCACAACAGAGGCAGAAGCTGGAGCAATTCTGAATTGCACTGGAGCAAAGACTGATTGATAGCCCTAAACTTCAGTGAGCATGGTGACCACCATTTACTGTGTGGCTAAAATGCACCAAGTGCTGTGCCAGGCTCCTTACTATATGTCATCTTGTACCCATGAAGATCATCGTCTTCTATTTTGTCTCCATCTCTCAGTCCTCCATAACTCCAGCCCCCTCCCCTTGGCCCAGTGGAAGGTACATCCATTATAGGAAAACTCCTTCTGACCTCAGCACTCTGGTCCTCGCCACTCACTCATTCAAAACCTTGCTCTCCTTAACCAATGCAGCTTTCTCAGTGGCCAGCTAGAGCACCAGTTCCTTTTTCCCCTACAGCCCTGGTACTGAGCCTGGGAGTTGTATCAAGTGACAAGTTGCTCCTCGTTGTCCCTTCTGACTATTCTAACTCCATCCTTTCTGTAAAGCTCTAAATTTAAACCTCATGTCATCTAATTGCTGTTGTGCGATACACACACGACATTATTATTATTTCTTCTCATTTCTTTACATGTTTATATTCAGTTTCATCTTCAACTCTCGTCATCTTTATAAATCCAATATGTACAGACTATTTTTCCATACACTAGGATTTACATTCACTGATCTCTACGATGGTCACATTCTTTTACCTCAAAATTTGTAGACTTCATTATGGCCAATAAATGCATTGCCTCTGTGATTTTAATTGCATATAACTTATATTCTAACCATTATCTCCTATATTTCCATCTAATTCTGGCATCTTGACTCCAATAGACACTTAACCCGTCAGACACTATATCTCAATCATTTGACCTCTTTTGGACTGTCATCCCCATTATAATTGTTTTCTGGACTGGTATAAATTTCATGACTATGCATTCTAAGCACCCTCTTTTCTAAACTCTCATTTCCTTTCCCCATTCTATGTCCTAACACTTGCATGGAAAACAACTCTGGATAAATCCACCATTCTACTTTCTCCCAAACTGAAGCCATCTAAGTAAACATGGCTGAAGGAAAATAGAAACATATAAGTGATTATATTTGTCCTCAATGCTACTGACAAGCACATGACACTCTCAGCCTACTCCTTTTCCTGTCCTTCTAGATCACTCTGTCTCATCTTCTTTTTTCCCCACCCCTAGTATTTCTTCCCCTATCTTCACTTCTTGATTCCTTGATGTGATCACCTGGATTTCTGCTTCATTAAAATGTAGAATAAATTAGAAGGAAATTTCCACAAGATCCTGCCATCATAGCCTTTCCTATTTTGTATTTTATTTAGAGACGGGGTCTCAGTTGCTTAGAGCCTCACTTTTGCTGAGGCTGGCTTTGAACTGGGATTACAGGTGTGGGCCACTGTGCCCAGCCTAGATTTTTAAATATTTCTTATGTGTTAAATTCTTTTCAAACTAAAACTTTGAGTATCATTATGATATAGTGTCACAATTTCAGAAGGATACTTTTATTTTTGAACTTCATGCAACCAAGGGAGAAAACTTAGCCTTCTTATAACTATAAATACTGGTCAGGAAACTGAAAATTTAGCACAGTCAGGCTTGATTATTTTATTATGCAACTATATTAACTGTTTGAAGTAAACAATTAGGAGGACAATAGGGAGAATATCATTTTGCATTTTTTTGGATGGGGTGGGAGGTGGGAGAACACTTTTGAGTATATCTAATCTAAAATCAGAAGACAATTAGGTAACATACCTTCCCTCTAAAAGGATGACGTACTATTTTGGTATGTATCAAATGTAAAAATATCAAAGAGGTTTTTGTTTGGATAAAGACAGCGACAGTAAGAATAGGGCAGTATGTGTCGAAATGCTTATAACTTAGTAACTGGATGCTGAGTGAATTCTCATCACCTCTGCAGTCAGGATAGGGGAAGGGGATGAGGGAGGTGTATGCTCAGGATCTGTATAATGGCCAAGATCCTGAAGCTGACGACCCATGAGACAGCTATTACCAGTCTCTAGTGAAGAGATTAGATTGCTTAAATGAGAATGATACCAGGAAAACACCCATTTCCTGAGTTGTGAAAATATGCAAAATCTACCAGAGATGGACATTTTTCTCTGAGCATATTATAGAGAAAGGTGCTTTCATTGCCCGCCCAGGAAGATACTTCAGAAAGTAGAGCTTAAGGTTGCAAAGAGGATCACAGTGCAGCTTCAATTTGCTTTTGCTTCATACGAGGCAAGAGCTTTAGCACATCATAAGAAATGTTTACAATTATGACTCTGAGTCACCAAAAAGGGCAAATCATCCTCAGAATTCTCTATTGAAAACGATTTACATCAACAATAATTAAAATAATGTCTGAAAATTGTGCTCTTTAGAATGGTTCTTGAATTCCAGGCCTCTAAATAGCTGAACTACCACCTTCTCCTCCTTCCATTAAAAACCTCTTATTTGAGGGCTTGGATTGTGGCTCAGTTGCGAGCACTTGCCTCGCACATATGAGGCACTGGGTTAGATTCTCAGCACCACATACAAATAAATAAATAAAATAAAGGTATTGTGTCCATCTACAACAAACAAACAAACAAACAAATAAATAAAATTAAAAAACACTCCATTTGAAGCCGGGCGTGGTGGCACACATCTATAATACCATCCACTTGGAGGATGAGGCAGGAGGATCTTGGTTCAAACTCAGCCTCAGCAATTCAGGGAAGCCCTAGCAATTCAGTGAGACCCTGTCTCTAACAAAATATAAAAACAAGCCGGGGATGTGGCTTGGTGATTAAGCACTTCTGGGTTCATTTCCTGGTAGGAAAAACACACACACACACACACACACACACACACACACACACACACACATCTCTATTTTAAGGAAAAATCAAATAGAGAGACTATTATTTTTTATTTATTAAAATTAAGTACTTTCTACATTATAAAACATTCACCCAAATATTATTATTATTATTATTATTATTTTGATACTAGGGATTGAACCCACAGGTGCTTAACCACACCACCACATCCTCAGCCCTTTTTATTTTTATTTTGAAACAGGGTCTTGCTAAGTTGCTGAGGGCCTCTCTAAATTGTTGAGACTGGCTTTGAACTTGGGATCCTCTTGCCTCAGCCTCCTGAGCTTCTGGGATTATTGGCATGCATCACCTCATCTGGCTCAAATATTATTTTACTGTGACTCAAAAGTACTACCAACAGGGCTGGGTTTGTAGCTCAGTTGGTAGAGTGTTTGCCTTCTTAAAAAAAAAAAAAATAAAAAAAAGGTACTACCAACATACTACATTTCTGAGTATCCTCCAAAATGCAAAAGTGAGCCACGAATATTATATACCCAAGGAACTTAGCAAATCTGAGTTGATCAGATTTCAGTGTTTGGGAATTATTCGGGTCACCAGAAAATGGCTTTTCAGTCTCAGTTAATTTAAAACTCAAATTCTCCTGATTCCATTGCTGAGCAAACAGTGTGACAAAGGCTTTTAGCTAATTATTTAAGCCACAGTAGGGAGCAAACAGGCTGGGTAAGTAGATTAAGGAGCATAGGTGAGACCCTGAACTTCGCCCTGAGTAGAGATATTTTTTCCTGATTCCAGATTCTTACAACTTGTGTTCTATAAATCAACAGCATCATCATTGTCTGAATTGTGCTCAAAATACAAATTATCGGGCTTCTACCAGGTTCACTGAACCAGAATCTGCATTTTTACCAGCTCTTTCTATAAGCGTGGTGTTTGACAAGTATTGCAAAAAGCTGCAAGACAGGGATGGTGTCTGTGCTGGGAGCTCTAAATGAGAACAGGCATCCCTTGGCTCTACCCAGCAGAAAAAACAATTTTTTTTTTGCCCGAATTGTACATCTACATAATACAAGTACTGAGAGCACAATCATGTTGGAATCAAGGTAGTCATGTAGCAGGAACTTTGGGAGAAATCTTTCTTTCTACACAATCAAATGAGAACAGTCAATGCCTACGTGCGTGGTGAACAGACATGAAAATTAACTAAAAAGTTGTTCTTATCTTATTTTTTTTTATGGTTGAAAGAAATAGACTGTGCTTGATTGCAGTTTGAAATACTATTCTTGAAAGGCCTATTGCTGCATATTTACTCAAGTGTAAATTTTAGCCAATTCCTTTTTTTCCCCCCTCTGATGGATAATGTTACTAACATGGCAGACGCCCATGGCTTTCTCTCCTGAGAATGTAATTCACCTTCCCACAGCATCATTATATAAATTTATGTCTCATTGATCAAATTTATATTAACATCTCTCTCTCTCTTTCACACACACACACACACACACCCTCATTTAAATAGAGTAGTAGCCTATAACAGCTTCTTATTATGTGGATTGAATATCCACTTGAAGCACAGAATCCAGGGTGTGGCAAGGTCCATCACATCTATTTCAAGGTGTGCACTTTTGAATAATGGAAGCTTCTCTTGGAGTGCTTAAAGTATAGTTTAACATTTCTCTTTTGATCATTTCAATGATTTTTTTTTTCCTTTGAAAATCATGCTATTTTCTGTTCTTTGTTGTACTTTCTTCTCTCATTTCTATGACTCCATCCTGCTTCCCATTTAGAGAACTGGGTCTACTAGAGGAGGAGGTTAAAAGGAGAGAGGAGCAAAAAAATTAGAGCATAGCGGCCTCAAAACAGTGACTTTCAAACTTGGCTGCTTACTGAAATTACCTGGGAAGCATGAAATGCTCACACCAGGACCCACCTTCCACAAATTCTGATGGTATCAATCTAGTGGAGTGATGGTTTCAATAATTTTTTTAAAAAACTGCTTTTTAACATTTTTGATCTTAAGAATAAAGCAATTTAACTGTGGACATTGACACCAAAGTGAAAACAAAAGTGTTTACATCGCCTCATGATTCCTCTGTAGATATGGTTGACAGAACATTCCAAGTCAAGACCCCTCATAAGAATATATCCATTTCTATGGCTATAGATATTCATGTGTGACCATTATGAGCAATGAATGGACTTTAAAACAACAGGACCATCACAGTAGTTAGACCCAGCATTATACTGATTGGGGAAGAGTATCTGTAGCCACGTAGAAGAGTAGAAGAGAAAGAATCTCTGCTGATTGTGTGATCTGTTGCATTTATAGACATGATCTGGTAAAAGAAGAGATATTCTCAAAATATATCATTATTCAGTTTATGTGGCCAGAATGTCATAAGATAAAAGTCCATTTTAAGAACTGAACTGTGACAGGTTCAACAGAAAGAAGGAGCAATTAAAATTTGCTTTGTCCTCAGGTATCTGCTTTGTGCCTTGATAGAACCTAAAACCCACCCGGCTCAGATAGTGGGGAAGGTAGAGGAAAGGAATTCTTGAGAATGGTATGCAGAAGCAGTTTTTTTAAGCAGCTATGATATAAGGACTAAATTTTAGACTCACAGGTCAGACTGCCAGAGTTCAAGTCCCATTCTGACTACCACAATTTTGTGACTAGAAACAAGTTACTACTTTGATGCTCTGATTTCCTTCTTGTGAGAATTCAGTGGGAAATCTTTGTAAAGCACCTGCCCTATAAACATATAATCAAGTATCAGCTATCATTATCATCAAGTTTGGATCCCAAATGAATAAACGCAGGTAGTTTAGAAGGGTGTCCTGTTGTGGAAGATCAGATTTTCACTATAAAATATCTCTATGTGATTAACACCTAAAACTTTTAGATAAAATAATAAGCCTTAAATTATACTTCCTTTCAGGAAGTTAGTAGCAAGATGGTTATCTGCCAAAATACCAAGAAGAGAAGAAACTTCCAGAAACTTAAATCTGTTAATTAGAGATATCTTTACCAGTTTATTCTCCATGCATGGAAAATAGACTGTCTATAGGGTAGAAGTGAGCAGCTATAAGGCTAACTTTGCAGTCAGATTGATTGCAAAACTAATTTTCATAAAAGGAACTCCATTCTCCCACTGGCTTTTATTTTATAACTTAAAAAAGATCAGAGACTTTGTAGAGGGAGTACTTTTTCACAGTTTCAAAGAAGCAGGCTGGAAAAAGGAATAAATTAATTCAGAAAACCTTCTCTTCCTCCCTACACCCACCCCTCTGCTCATCAAAAAGCTACAGGCACTAAAATTCATTAACATTTCTATGAACATAAATTTGAAATATTCATTTTCATTAAGTAGTCTACTGAATATGGCAAAATCAAATTTATCTAAGGAGATATCCAATGCTGCTAATTTCCTTGACAATGGGGACATAAAGCAAGGGAAGCCATGAATCATTCATGAAGTTCAATTTACTTCTGTTATTTTTGGTGGTTAGCAACCATGAATAGAAAGTGTGCAGCATGTTGTAGATGCTATTTTTAAATTATTGCAGATCAGAATTAATGATCTGGCAGGCAGCAATAAAGTAAGAATGGTTCAAAGGCTTTTGCTAGTAATTGTCCTATATTTCATATTTTTTGTGAGTATTTATATGTTCTTGTATTCATAAGTTTTTTCTATATTCAACATTCCTTTATAAATCAGAATCATTTGAGAACCAATATTTTAGGCAGACACATAAAGTAATTTGCTGGTGATATAACTAAATTAAATGAACTCCAAGAGTTTTAGATTTGGGGGCTGAAAGAGGCCTTGAAGGTTATAAAATTAAACTGGTCTCTTGCTGAGCTGAGACTTCCAATTAATTGGAGTATCCCAAGAGGAAGGAAAGTTCTTTCTTAAGCAGGGACATATTTCTTGAATGGGCACTGCTACTCATTTGAAATAATTTCTCTTAAATTCTTAATCTACCTTCTGGAAACTTGTGTCCACTCTCTGATTGCTGCTGAATCCCCAGTACTCATTAGCACAGAGAACCATGGGGTTTCCCCTTAAGACACATTAGCTGAATTGAACTAACCATGTTCAAACCCAGTGCTGTGGGTGTGATGGTTCACTGTATGTGTCAACTTGACCGGGCCACAAGGTGCCTGGGATATTTGGTCAAACATTATTTTGGGTATTTCTGTGGGATTGTTTTGCCACCCTAACTTGATGGACCTCATCCAATTAAGTGAAGGTCTGAATAGAGAAAAAGACTGATGCTCCCCTGTATAAGAGAGAATTCCTCCTGCTTATGTTCAAATTGGAATGTCAGCATTTTAGGGCAGTTGGACTCAAATTGAAATACTGGCTTTTCCTGGGACTTGAGTTTGGTGAGCTTTGGGTTGGAATTACATCATCCGCTGTGCTGGTTCTTAAGTCTTTGGACTGAGACTCAAACTACACCATGCAATCTTCAGTTTGCTGACTCAGCTTGTGGATCTTGGGACTGGTCAGTCTCCAAAATTACATGAGTACATGAGCCACTCACAATCTCTCTCTCTCTCTCTCTCTCTCTCTCTCTCTCTCTCTCTCTCTCTTTCCATCCCCCTATTTATTGGCTCTAGGGTTCTAAGAGTTCTGCTCCCCTGGAGAACCTGTACTAATGCACTGAACATAAGGTTTCTACTCTATATCATAGTGGTTAAAATATTCAAAAATGGCAGTTGTGACTCCTAAATTTTCCTTCCCAGATATCTCCGTTTCCTCCCTCTGTGTAAAGTTATCTTACCATGACTTTAAGAACTGGATACAGTCCTTCAGATGTGGCCATAGCAGGCTTATAGACTTGTTCTGGTCTTTTGTCTGGCCACTGTACTTACTGTGATTTTATTTCCAGGTGCTATTATAGCACATTACATAATAAAATGTATTATTTCAATTCTGTAAACCTTACTGTTGGAAGCTGTATATGGATTATGAGTTTGTTTGAGCCATCATAAGGCAGGGAGGTTGCTTTTCTGGGAACTCCTGGGTGAAATTCAAGAAAGCCCAGATCCTGTTGGCACCCTGCCTTAGCTCATAGCCCTAAGTTCAAATGTAGCCACTTGGAAATGGGTGTAACCTGCCAAGCCCCAAACAACTTGTTTTCCCCATTTTCATTCATTCTGTTTTCCTGTAAAAGCTCCTCACCGAATCCCTTTGATGTGTTTCACTATAAATAAAGCATTTGAGGGCTTTTCCCTTAGTTAAGATCAGACCCATCAGTTCTCTTCCACCTGTCAATGCCCCCACTTTGAATAATATATTTCTCATATTTTGTGTTTATTTCTTAATATTACTTGTCAGACTTTTTATTTCCAGCAGGCCCACATCTCCAATGATTACCTACTCCCTCCCCATGCAGGCCGTGGTGGAGACCTTACAATTTTCTGCAGTTAGGCTAAGCTGTTTTATTAGGCAGATACATTGTTTTTATCACCTGCTATTTTTACGGATAAGAAAACAATTCTTTTTGAAAATAATCAAACATGACTACTACTTGAAATTATGTATATATGTTGAGGCTACTAAGATGTTTAAATTAAAAAATAACAATATTATGAGTCTAAGAGATAGATTGGTTGAGTGGTTCATTAAATTTAATACATTAAGACAATGCCTACATTGAAAGTCACCAAGTTATTTTTACAACAAGAAACAAGTATAAAAATAACCAAGTTTCACTGAATTTTGTCTTTGATAACTTAGTTCAAGTTCAGGTAGGAAGCACATAGATAATTAATGACTTATGATAAGGCAAAAATAATTTATAGTTTTTCAAGATGTTTATCAGTCTACTGGGATTCCTAAAGTAATTAAAATGCTAGGTTTTTCTCTATCTGGCTCTTGGTTGACACATTTATTTGAGTTTTGATATACCCGTAAAGCATGAATATAAACTTGTACATTTGAAAGCATATTTTTATGGCAAGTAAGAGCTCTATACTTTAAATATTATCTGAAAAGCTAAAACTATGATTATCTTCTAAAATCCAAAAGATTGGAAAAAATTTGGAGCTAAGAAATTTAATACACATTCATGCCACAAATACTTACAATCAGGTACTAGGCTAGGATTTAACTATTGGGTGGTGAACAAAACAATAATCCCTTCCCTCCCAGAGCTTATAATCTACTAGGGAAGAAGCAATAAATATGGAAAAAAAAAAAAAAAAAACCCCACAAAGTACTAAGTGTTACAAGAACGTCTTAGTCCATTGGGCTGCTGTAGCAAAATGCCATCAACTGGGTAGCTTACAAACAATAGGCATATATTTTTCACAGTTCTGTAGGCTGAGAAGTCTAAGCAAGGTGCTGTACCTGGCAAAGGCCCAATTTTTCTTTCACAAATGGTGTCTTCTGGTTATGTAGTGGAAGGGGAAAGGCAGCTCTCTATGGCCTCTTTTATAAGGGCAATAACCCCATTAATAAGATGTCCACTCAAAGTACCAGCTTCTTATCTTATCACTCTAGTGATACAGATTTTGGAGGACACAAATATTTAGACCATGAATCCAAAATAAATAGGACACATAGAAACAGTGACCAGGGCTTCCTAACCAGACTTGAATTACCAGGAAAGCTTCTGAAGGATGAGTTGAAAAACACCTAAAGGATTAAATTGGGGAAAACCATCTTGACCTGAAGCAACAGAAGCAACAAGATGGTAATATTATGAGGTAAGAACTGAATTTGTGAGCCAGGCTGGGTGGTGCATGCCTGTAATCCCAGTGACTCAGGAGGCTGAGGCAGGAAGATCACAAATTTGAGGCCAGCTTTGGCAACTTAGTGCCTCAGTAATTTAGTGAAACCTTGTCTCTGGGGTTGGGGAGAAAGGTCTGGTGATTCAGAGGTAAAGATGGTGAAGTACTGTGGGGGATGGGGGCAAAAACAGGGAGAAAGAGTGAGAGAGAGAGAGTGAGAGCATGCGTGCACATGAGAATACTAAATCTACAAGAAACAAAGGAGTCCTTGGTGTTGAAGTTCAGTGTAATTTTTAAAAAGTGGGGAAGAATGACTACAGATGAGACTGAAGATATTGAGGTAAGTCACAAGAGCTTAAAAGTCAAATAAAGAAGCATGGATAGTTTTCTTGGTGAAATGAAAAGGCTGAATATTTTAAAATACAGCAGTGATATCATCCAGTTGGCATGTTTGGAGGCCACTCTGATAGCCAGGTAGAGATTGGGTTGGAGGGAGTCAAGAGTGAAAGCACGAGGACCAATAAAGAGACAATAAAATGACTGTTACAATGATCCTGGTGTGAAGTAACGGCAGTGTTGTGTGCACTGGTGGCAGCAGTGTTGGAGAAAAATGGAAGGGCTTGTTAAATATATTGAAGGTACTTGACAATGAATTGGACAAAAGGATTGTGAGAGGGAGATGTGAGTAATTAGTGCTCAGATTCTGTCTGGGTAGGAGATTAAGGAGACTATATAAGAAGAAAGTTATTTGGGAGGATAAAACCTGGAATTAAATTTTGAACAAATTAAGTTTAAGATGCCTATAAATCATCAAAGTAGTTATGCCAGGAATAGGGCTATATACATCCTCTAAGTCCAGGACTTAGAGGAGATTTGAGCTGGGAGATATAAATCTGAGAGTCACTGGAACAAAGATGGAAAGAAACCAGGTCCTTTGTGACCTTCTGGGGAATGTTATATTGGAGGTGGGAGGTAGGTAGGTTTGTTCCAAATTGCAGTAAATTTAGAGGAAGTCAAGGCAATAGACAACAGATGTAAACCATTCTTTCAAGTAGTTTGGAAAAAATAAAGTAGGGGTTTTAAGAAAAAGCTTAAGGGAGATTTAGGGATAGTGTTTTATGATGAGAAGAGTTTTCAGCATATTTATAGGCCATGAAAAAAGATAAGTAGAAAGGGCAAGATTGAAGGAACTCCAATTAGGGAGATGGCTATTGAGGTCAGCTGGAAGCCATAAGTTCCACCTGATAATAAGTATGTATGTGACGCACCTGTAAATGCACGTGAGGCACCCGCAAAGCTAAAGGTATATAAACGGGTGAAAGCGGTCGGAGTGAGGAGAAGGATGAATTCATTCAGTCAGTCGTGCAGTCGCTCGGTCGGTCAGAAGAAGAGTTCGGGTCGGAGAAGAAGAAAAGAATCAGAGCGGCCAGAACGTAGGCAGAGCGGTTACAGAAGAGAAACCAGATAGAAGAAATAATTGCTGGTCAGAGTCAGGCCGAGGCTCCCGAGGAAGAAAGAAGAAAGAAGCTCTAAAAGCTAAGCTCTCTCTCTCTCTAAAGAAGAAATCTCTCTCTTTCAAGCTCTCTTTCTCTCTAAGCTCTAAGAAGATGAAGAAGAAAAAGCTCTATCTTTCTCTCTAAGCTCTAAGAAGAAGAAGAAGAAGAAAAAGCTATCTCTAATCTTTCTCTCTAAGCTCTTTCTAAGAAGAAGAAAAATCTTTCTTTCTCTCTCTAGGCTCTCTCTAAGAAAGTAGAAGTAAAAGTAGAAGTATCTTTACTCTGCCTCCGAGAGTTTTCCTCCCGCGGCGTTGTGGCTGGCCACGACAGGCAGCTTACACAAGATTGAGAATCTGAGATGATTAGGGGTGAGATAACTGGGTTCAGATTATCCCTCTTCAGAGGAAGAAGAAAGAAATGGTATCCTGATCACAGTGGGCAGGGGCAGTCTATGAAAAGAACTGAAATGCAGGAGTTAACTCAGCCTGATGAACAAGGAAGTTTAGAATAAGATGAGTGAGAACACAGAGATTTAAAACTTGAACTGGCTTCTACATTTTTTTGAGGGTAGAAAGAGGTCACACCAGCCTGCTGAAAATGAGAGAGTAAGATTAGGGCAAAGACTTTCCTCAATTTTTGCAGCAGAAAATGCAAAAAGGCACCTTATTCGTCCATGATTGTTGTCCTAGGCCCTGACCATATCTCCACAAGGCCTGTGGTTATCAAACCTTCCCATGATAGCTTTATTGATTTCAAATTCCAAATCTTTTTATACAAAATTCTTTGATTGATTTTTCTATATGTTATTAACTCATTTGATAGCATCCCAGGGTTACGAAGCTATTAATCTGCTCCAAGTTCAAGTAAATTTTCAATTTAACAAGGGTTTATGGCCTTTCCAATTTTACTTGATTAGATGACATTAAAGATAAGCAAAACATCTTTAATTTGTCTCAAAGGACCCAATGAAGGAAAACATTTCCCCAGCCTTGGGTGGGAAGAGCATATAAACTAGTAAATATTGTAATGTAGGAAAAATTTCCACTCCACTGGTCACAAAAAGTGTAATTGGTTCAATCTTGTATCAGTAGAATGTCTACTTTATCATTCTTATTTCTCAGCCAGAACTAGAACCTCTGATTTGTAATTGCTTTAAAGCTAGTTGTAGTCTTGATACATTGTTAATTCATGGAAAGCTGTTTAGAAAAATCACACCTTTCTTTGTGAAATGTTATCATGAATGAACAAGCAATTCAGTATTAATACTTAGCACTATGTTGTATACTTAGGGAAGAAACAAATAAAGCTCATGTGTGTTAGATAAATTTGGGCCGACAGGCCATATCCCCCAGGTGCCTTAAATTGGCCATGCCCCTGGTGCCTTAGGTTATCCAGTGAGCCTGAGCTTTAACTTTCTGGAAGTGCCCATCTCTTGTGAGAATCCACATTTGGCGGGCTCTGAGTCCCTACCCTTTCTGATCCCCGGAATACTCGCCTCTCAGGGGAATTCACCCTGGGTGGGCTCTCCCTTTCTGAGCCAATCCCGAGTGTACATGTCCCACTTCCAACCCCAGGCAGCCTATGGAGTCCAGGGTCCCTCGGACCACTGGAGTTGCTACTTAAACCCCCTCCAGGCTGGAACCCTTTCCCATTTTCCCCTTCGCCGCCGCCTTCTCGCTGGCTTCCCCTTCTCCTTCTTCCCTTCCTCCTTTTCCCTTCCCTTTCCCTTCTCACCTTTTTTCCCTTTTTCCCCTTTCATCCCTTTTCCTTTGTCACCCAGTCTTTACCCTTCCCCTTCTTACTGGCCTCCCCTTCCTTCTCTTTGCTCTCCTTCCCTCCATGTGTCCCTTACGTCCAGACCAGACTTTAGGGACCAGTTAATAAACCACTTTGCTACACGGCAGTTTCTGGCATGGGTTTTTTGCCCTTCAATGTGGACTCCATAATATTGACAATGTTGCTCAGAGAAATAGAAATGGAATCAATGCCTGCTTGCTTTTTGTGAGGACATCTCCCTTCTTTCTGCAGCCTTAATCATTTGACCCTTGACCTAAAAGCTAAAATTCTGCTTCAGATTTTGGGGTCTATTCTGACTTTTGTCAGGAATGATTTTGGGAAGTACAGACAAGTCCTTAGTGATTCAGTGTCCCCAACTTAGCCAAGAGTGTTTCCAATTCCAGGATCTGAGGCCATGTACCCTTGCTCACATGTTGATTGCAGGATTCTGTCATGGAGGGTAGAGTACTTGGGTTTGAATTCCCAAGCTACCACTATCCTTGCCCTGTGGGCCTGAGTAAGTTATTTTATCTTTCAGAATCTCTGATCCATTGTCTCTCAAATATTGTTAGAATACTTTTTTTTCACTGAGGTTTTGTATGATGACTTGCTTCAGTTTGGCAATTGAAGGCAGATCCATGTTTTTCTTCTTCTCTCCCTGAAGTTTCTGCTTTCATAGAATCCTCATTACACAAATTCTTCCAGACATGGGTTTCTGCTTTGCTTTATGTAAGCATATCTAGGGACTGGTGTTCTATGACCTGCTGTAGGATCAACTTGATCTAGCATCTGTATGCACTCGGGCATCGTAGCTGACTTTAGAATCCCAGTGACTATGCTCCTTCCTCTATGCAACTGATTGCATGTTACCGCATGCCTTAATGATTGTCATATGCCTGGGTCATCATCTACTGTTGGACACCAAGTTTTATGATTATTTTGTACTATTTGACTGTCTGGCCTTCTTCAATTCTTACTCCATGAAAGTTATGTTTAATTTCTACTTCATTTATAGATTTGGTTTTTGTCATATATGATATGATAAGTGAACCTAAAAGTCATCTATTTTCCAATATGAATAAAGAATTTCTTCCATCAAATTTTGCTAAAAATTCACCAGCAAAATCATCAGGGCTTGGTGATTTTTTAAATAAGGTGATTACTTATGGATTCAGTTTCTTTAGTAAATAGGGGGTATTCAGATTATCTTTGTATATGTGTGAATTTTAATAGCTTTTGTTTTTTATGTTATTTGCTCATTTCAAGTAATGTGTAGAAGGCAGAGGATGTGGCTCAGTGGCAGAATGTTACCTAGCACGAACAAGGACCTGGATTCAATCCCAAGTACTGAAAAAAAAAAAAAAAAAAAAAAAAAAAAAAAAAAAAAAAAAAAGAAGAAGAAGAAGAAGAAAGAAGAAAGAAAAAAGAAAAAGAAATTTTTCCCTCTGGGGGGGGAAAAAGAACGAAATTTGCTAACTTGAAAAATTTTTAACCTATAACAATAGGAAAACTCAGTATGCATTATAAATAAAATATGAAATTTGGGAGAAAATGTTGATAATTTCAGTATTTGTAATTTAAAACAAAGAATCAATTTAAGTACATATCAGAGTCCATCACTTCTTTAAGTGAATGAAAGTCATAAGATCTTAGAGTTTTAAGTCATCAGGTCCCAATTCTATATGGCAGAAGACAAAGTTAAAAAAAAAAAATCACGAAGTCAATGGAAGAGCAGTGAAGGACAGAAGAACCTACATGCCTGAGTAATCTATGATTTATCTGTCTTCTTTTCATCCCAATTACAAAAGTAATAGCTTAATTGCTGAACTACAGGTCTGCTTTATTTATAAAATATCATTAGCCATTAATTAATGATTTGGTTTATGGTTTGAATTTGGTCATCTTTGGCATTTAAACTAAAAATTACCTTTAATACTTTCATAATTAGTGCCTTTCAATATTTACTGGCTTCTTTATGTAGTGAGCTTTAAAGTTAGAATATTAATTAAATAATAGCTCATGAATTTTCTTGTTTACTCCAGAGATAATAGAACAATATCTATGTCTAAATTTAGAGCTATTTTTATAGACATATCTTCATTTCTATACTTCTCATTGTATGAAACTGGAAAATTAAAGGAGTTGCTCAATAGTCACATTCTAGAGAAATACATTTGTTTCCAATAAGACTGTAGGGTCAATTGGATTTTTTTCCCATTTCCCTTGCCTTCTTGATATTTAGATTTAGAAAGCATTTGATGATCTAAATACACCATCTGTTTCTCACATCACATTAAGTAATACAGTAATAGCCTGAATTTTCTATTGCAACTTTCTGCACCTCTCAGAACCAAGAAATGGTCTAGTATTCACAATTAGTGGGCTCAAATGTATTCTCTAGTATTCACAATTAGTGGGCTCAAATGCCTACAAGTTTGTGGTCAAGAAATAATGGTAAGATTGTCAATCAGATTAAATGTTGGTAATTAAAATATCCACACTATTAGGAATTGATCAATGAAAAACAATCCTAGAAGTCAATCCAAAATCTTGACCTAAACAACAGTAAGTTTTTGACCCAAGTGTAATGCCCATAAAGTATCATTTCTCATCTTATTCATAAATAAAGATGTCTTTTGCACCAGACGCTACCACAAACTTTTTCAAAAAGACAATTTATAATCCTTTACAATTTAAAACATTCTCATAGTCTACATTTGAAATGTCTTCTGCTAGTATTAATGCAGCTTGGCTATTGGAAAGCTGTGGAAGAAATTCCACTCTAAGAAGGAGAAAGCATGAGTTTATAGAGCTAACATAAGTGGACTTTCCCTGGGTTCCAAAAATAATGTCATCGATACTACCTTTGAACCACAAATATAAGGGAAAAATATCACAGACTATAAACCCCTCGATAAGTTGGCAGAAGTCTGCAGCTAAAAGCATTCTAGCACTAATGAACTCAGTGAAAGGTTGAATTAAACTGGGTCAAGCAAACATCTCTCTTTCTCATTCCCTTGTGCAAGTAACTCACAACTTTCAATCTCCAGGGTGCAGTTTTGCTCATCCAGAGGATATCTTCGAAGATCCATCATACATGCAGCAGTAGTTGTGATCCTGTCAGGGCAAGAGAGGAAAAAAACATCAGAAAAGTGTTGACACTTCCTTCACAGGCTTCCCAGTCCCCAATCATGTTTACCAAGTGGCAGAAACAAAGCACAAAACATTTGTGAGATCATAAGAGACTACTGTGAACAATTATACATCAACAAATTGGGTAGCCTAGATGGATAAATGGAAATGAATGAATTTGTAGAAATACATATACTGCCAAGGCTGTTTCAAGAATCAATAAAGTCCAAATATTACAAGGAGATTAAATTAGTAATCAAAACCTTCATAAAAGAAAAGCCCAGAACCAGATGGCTTCATGGGTGAGTTTTCACCATACATTCAAATAAGAATTAATACTATCTTTAACAAAAAATTGAAGAGGGAACTCTCCAACACTCATTTTTTTCCCCATATTTTAATTGGTGCCATAATGGTGGGATTTGTGTACATAATGGTGGGATTTGTGGTTACATATTCATACATGCACAATAATAATACATGTAACAATATAATTTGGCCAATATCATCCCCCTTCTTCTCCTCTCCTCTCCCTGGTCCCTAAGTTTGACTACACTTAGCATAATGTTAACAAGTTCTATCCATTTTCCTGCCTATGACATAATTCCATTCTTTTTAATGCTGAATAAAACTATGTTGTGTATATATGTCACATTTTATTCATTATATACCAATATATACCACATATTCTTTATCCATTCAACCATCAATGGACACCTAGGCTGGTTCCATAGTGTGGCTATTATGAATTGTACTGCTTTAAACACAGGTATACATGTATCACTAAGTATGATGCCTTTAATTCTTTAGGATAAATGCTGAGGAAGGATATAGCTAGGTCATGTGCTTGTTCCATTCCTAGTCTTTTGGGAAACCTCCACACTGATTTCCATAGCGGTTGTACTCATTTATAAGCCTACCAACAGTATAAAAGTATTCCTTTTACTCCATATTCTCTTCAGAATTTATTGTTATTTATATTCTTGATGACTGCCATTCTCACTAGAGTGAAATGAAATCTCAGTGTAGTTTTAATTTGCATTTCCTTGACTACTAATGATGTTGAAGATTTTTCCATGTATTTGTTGGCCATTTGTATTTTTCTTCTAAGAAGTGTCTGTTTAGTTCTGACCCTTTATTAATTTTTTTTGGTATTAAGATTTTTAAATTTTTTTATATATTCTAGATATTAACCCTATGTCAGAAGAGTAGCTAGCAAAGATTTTTCCCCCTGCATTCTGTAGATCCTCTCTTCATATTCTTAATTATTTTCTTTGCTGTGTAGAAGCTTTTCAATTTGATGCCATCCCATTTATTAACTCTTGGCATTACTTCCTGAGCTTTAGGGGTCCTATTGAGAAAGTCATTGCCTGTGCCTGTATACTGGAGTGTTGACCCTACGTTTTCTTCTAGAAGTTGTGTAGTTTCTGGTCTAATTCCTAGGTTTTTATTCCACTTGGGGTTGACTCTGTGCAGGGTGAGATAGGGGTCTAGCCTTATTCTTTTACATATGAATAACTAATTTTCCTAGCACTATTGTTTTAAAAGGCAGTATTTTCTTGAGTGTATGTTTTTGGCACCTAAAGATCAGATGACTGTATATGTGTCGGTTTGTCTATTCTGTGCCATTGATCTATATGTGTGTTTTTATGTCAGTGCCATGCAGTTTTTGTTACTATAGCTCTGTAGAATAATTTAAAGTTAGGCACTGTGATACCTCCAGCATTGTTTTTTTGTTTGTTTGTTGGCTTAGGATTGCTTTTGCTATTCTGGATCTTTTATTCTTCCAAATAAATTTTAGAAATGTTTCCTCTTGTTCTGTGAAGAATGTTGTTGGTATTTTGATAGGGATTGCCTGAATCTGTATATTGCTTTTAGTATTTTGATAGTATGGCCATTTTAACAATATTAATTCTGATTATCCAAGGACATGGGAAGTTTTTCCATCTTCTAAGATCTTCTTCAATTTCTTCCTTCAATGTTCTGTAGTTTTCATGTAGAGGTCTTTCACCTCCTTGGTTAGATTTATTCCTAGGTATTTTATTTTATTTTTGAGGTTATGGTGAATGGGATTATTGTCCTGATTTCTTTCTCTGTAGATTCATTATTGGTATGTAGGAACTATTGATTTTTGTATGTTGAATTTTTAATGTGCTGCTTTTCTGAATTTGTTTATTAGTGCTAGTAGTCTTTTGTTGGAGCTTTTTGACTTCTAAGTAAAGGATCATATCCTTCAAGAATAATAATTTGACTTCTTCCTTTTCTATTTTTATCCCTTTTATTTCCTTCTCTTACTAATGACTCTTGGTAGAATTTCTAGTATTATATTAAGTAGGAGTGGTGAGAGTGTACATCCTTGTTTTATTTCAGATTTTAAAGGAAATGATTTCAGTTCTTCCCCATTCACTATGATGTTAGCTTTTGGTTTGTCATATATAGTCTTGACAATGTTGAGGTAAGTTCCTTCTATCCCCAGTTTCTTTAGTTTTTTTTTTTTTTTTTTCAATCATGAATGGATGCTGAATTTTGTTGAAGATTTTCTCTGCATCCATTGAGATAATGTGATTTTATCATTAATTCTATTTATGTGATAGATTACATTTACTGATTTACATATGCTAAACCATCCCTGCATCCCTGAGAAAAACCAACTTGGTCATGATGTCCAATCTTATTAATATGTTGTTGAATATGATTTGCTAATATTTTATTAAAGATTTTCTGCATTTAAGTTCATCAGGGATATTTTCTGTAGTTTTCTTTCCTTGATGTGTCCTTATCTGTTTTGGTTTTTTTTTTTTTTTTTTTTTTTTTATACTGGGGATTGAACTCAGAGGCACTCAAACACTGGGCCACATCCCCAGCTGTTTTTTGTATTTTATTAGAGACAGGGTCTCACTGAGTTGCTAAGTGCCTCACCATTGCTGAGGCTGGCTTTGAACTCGCGATCCTCCTGCCTCAGCCTACCAAGAGCTGGAATTACAGGCATGCGCCACCACACCCGGCTATCCTTTCCTAGTTTTTTTTAAAGCTCGTTTTATGAGGCCAGCATCACCCTGATTCCAAAGTTAGGCAAATAGAATGCAAGGAACAACAACAACAATGACAAC
Source organism: Tamias sibiricus (assembly GCA_025594165.1). Classification (NCBI taxonomy): domain Eukaryota; kingdom Metazoa; phylum Chordata; class Mammalia; order Rodentia; family Sciuridae; genus Tamias; species Tamias sibiricus. Next base: position 40,645,140 of record CM046665.1, on the reverse strand, counting down.
AAGAAGAAGCAAAACAAAACACCGCCCCCCACCAAAAAAAAAGAACCATCCCAATAAAGGCCAATATTTCTGATGAACAGATGAACAAATCCTTAATACATTACTGAAAAACTGACCTCAAGAGCATATTAAAGGGATCATACACTGACCAAGTGGAATTTATTCCTAGGATGCAAATATGGATACAAAGCAATCAGCAGAAGCTGAGGTAAAAACAAAACACAAAAGTCAATGGAAAAGAGGGTAAGGGAAAAAATTAATTAACATGATACATCCTATTAACAAAATAAATGTTACTTGACCATCTCAATAGATGCAGAGAATGGAAAACTTTTCCTATAAAATCTGGAACAAGGCAAGGACTCCCAATCTTGCCACTGCTGTTCAACATTGTACTGGCAGTCAAAGTCAGAGCAATCAGGCAAGAAAAGGAAATAAAATGTATCCAAATCAGAAGGAAATAAGTATAACTATCTGTTTGCAGATAGCATAATCGTATCCATAGAAAACCCTGAAGACCCCACTAAAAAACTGCTGGAATTAGCAAGTGAATTCAGTAAATTTTCAGGATACAAAATCAATATGAAAAGATCACATCAACAACTAAATCTCAACAACTAAAAAAATTTACATTTGCCTTAGCAATAACAAGGTTCTTCAAATTGAAGATAATAAAACATTAATGAAGGAATTATTTGAAAAGACAAACAAATGGGAGGACATCCCATGTTCATGGATTAGAAGAATTAATAGTGTCAAAAATGTCTATATTACCCAAAACTATTTCTAGGTTCAATTCAATTTCTATCAAAATCCAATTGCATTTTTGTACAAAAAAATAGAAGAAAAATCCTAAAATTATTATAGAACCACAAAATCCCCTAAATAAGCAAAGGAATCCTGAGCAAGATCAGAGTTGTCGTACTTTGTATTCCTAACAAAAGTATATGAAACTTTCCTTTTCACTATATCCTAGACAAAACTTTTTCTTTTTTGTAATAATCATCTTAACAGGAATGAAATAATATCTCATTGTGGTTTTGACTTATTAGAAATGGTGAACACTTTTTTTCATATGCCTCTTGACCATCTCTATTTTTTCTTTTATGACATACATCTTTATTTAGGTGCTTGGCCCATTTTATTTCTATTTTGGCATTGATTTATATGAGTTCTTTAAGTATTTTTAGTATTAACTTCTTGTCATATATAAGGGTTGTAGGTATTTTCTCCCATATAGGTTGCCTTTACATTTTGCTGATCTTTCCTTTTGCTATGCAGAGCTTTTTAATTTGATGTTATCTCACCTGACTATTTGTGCTTTTATTTCATTTTGGTATCATGTTTGAAACATCATTGCCAAGACCAATGCTACAGGGGTTTCTCCTATGTTTTCTACCGGAAATTGTAATATTTCAATTTTTAAGTTAATTCTTTAATCCATTTTGGGTTAAGCTGTGGAATAGGAGACAAATTTCAATTTTTTTTCCTCCTAAAAACCAGTTCTTTAAACACCATTTGTTGAAAAGACTATCTTTTTCTTCTTTGTGTTCTTGGCACACTATTCAAGATCAGTTGACTATAAATTATAAATGTATGATTTTATTTCTGGATTCTCCTACTCTGTTTCATTGGTTTATGTATCTGTTTTCACGCCATAACTATAATATTTTGATTATTACAGATTTGTACTATAATTTAAAGTCAGGAAGTAGGATATCTTTAGGTTTCATCTCAAGACCCATTGATTATACAGATAGCTCTCAGTTTTTCACATATAGTTTTTATTGTATTGAGGTAAGTTCCTTTGATACATATTTTGTTTAGAGGCTTTATCATAAAGAGATATCAAATTTGTCAAATGCTTTTTTCCTAAATCTTTTGAGATCATCACATAGCTTCTGTCCTTCATTCCATTAAAGTGGTATATCACACTGCTTAATTTGTATATGTCGAACCACCTGGCATCCTAGGAATAAATTCATTTGTTCATAGTGTAGGATTTTTTTAGTATGCTGTTGAATTTAGTTTGTTAGTATTTTATTGAGACTTATATCAAATTCACAGTTAATTTGATCAATTCACTATCCATAATAACCATATGTCAATGATATCATGATAAAACTGTTTTAAAACATCTTGTGATTATAGATTTTGAAGATAGCCAGATTGGGTTGAGGCTTAGGTTTTTTTTCACTTGTGGTGTGATCTTGTGTAGTTAAATTATATCCAGGAAGCTCAGTGTCCTCATCAATCAAACAGCTACTACTTTGGATTGCTCTCTGGATTAAAAGAGTTGCTGTGTGCAAAGCTCTTAGTCCAGTGCCCTGTACTTAGTATATGTTCCTGATGGCCATTATTACAATTGTTATTACCTCATGGCACTTTACATGTTTACTAGGATACTTGTAATGTCTCTGCCGATATTTGCAGAATTAATGAATAGTAAGAATCTATATTATGCATCAAAACTTACCTTTCTCTCCTGCCATAATGTAATAAGACAACAATGAAACCAGCTTCCTGTGATTTATGATGCCTCACATAATAAATAGTAGTACCTTCCCTACTATTACTTAGATTAATATATCTGAAGCCCTAGTCCACTTATGTTCAGCAAGTAGTTTATAATCAGGGAAGAAACACTGTCCTGAAATCAGAGTCTACACAATATTTGTCAGTTCCTGTAGAGCTAATACACTTATGCAAAACTCTGGGACCCTGACTGTAGATATCCTTTCTACCTTCCATTATTTCCCCATTTTCTTTTACTTGAGATGGTTTACTGGTGTGTGGAGTCTGAAAATAACTGAAATTCATATGGCTTATACACTTTTTGGTATCAATGTGGAATTGATCAATTAGTTGTAAACACCACTGCACTCAGACCAGATGGGAATTGAAATAGTATTTTTTAAAATTAAGTGAGCCTCATTTACGAAGTATAATCATAATTTAAAGATCAAAATTTAATAACTAGTTTTATTTCTACCTTAATCTTCATCAGTTACACCTGAAATTTTCTAGAAATACTTTATGGAAACAGAAGCATAGCTATGTCTTCTATTTTATGAGTAGGAAGGAGTACACTTTTAAATAATGATAAAGGTAAAATATAGTAAATATATAAATCAGTATCACAGTTGTTTATTATCATTATGAGGTATTATGTGCCTTATACATTTGTATGTGCTGTAATTTCACATGGCTGGAAGCACAGTAAGTTTGTTTACAACAGCATGTGAGCAATAAACATGTGAGCAATGCATTGTGATTATTGTCTATGGTGTTAGAACAGCTACAATTCATGAAGCAATAGAAAGTTTCCAGCTCCGATGCCACTCATCCTTCAGGACTCCCTGGATCCCGCTGGGGCTGGACCCCAGCAACACACAAAAATAAATTGGTGCTAATAGGTAAGACCATAATACTCATTATAAATAGTCCCCACTTTCAAATTTGTGTGCCCACTAAAATATATATAACATTTGAATTTCTAAGGTTATTTTATACTAACAAATGATTTTTTTCATTTGTACTTCATATATTGAGGCTACCTATAAAATTTCATTTTATTAAAGGATTCCAGAGAGGAAAAATGTGTGAAAAGCACCATTGTAGCAGGGTTTCTTAACTTCACCATCACTGATAGTTTGAAAGAGGTAATTTTTTGTTCTTGGGGACTCTCCTGTGCATTATGTGATCTTTAGCAACATTTCTGGCCCCCACACACTAATTCCAGTATCAAACTCTAGCCCTAGCATAAATATTAAAGGTGCAGACATTGTCAATGTCCTCTATAAAGCAAAATTATCCCAGATTTAGAAGCATTATATAATCACAGGATCATAGGGTTAGCCACACATTAGTTCTCTTCGAGCAATCTCCAGAGACAGAGCTAACCCTGCTTTCTTTGGGTCTTTATTTATATGCTTTTTCTTTCACTATGGGTACAGAATCATTCCCACAAAATGCATCATTAATTTACAGTTTCCATATATATATATTTCTCCCAGAATGTAACATTCCCTTGTTTAATAGGTGCCAGACTACATAACCAGACTCTGTCTCTTATCCTATCAGTAATTTTTGACTTTAAAGTATACCTACACCTGAAAGCTTATGAGTCTAAAAATATTTCTAATAATCATTGATAACTCTTGTAGTTCTTTTTAAAGAAATGTGTGTCCTATGAAAACCTATTCTAATTTTAACATGCAGTACCCACTTTTAAAGGTTAGTCAAGTGAAGCAGTGGGAGTGGAGAAGGAATAATAGCAATCTGTAACTGTTTGTGATCATATCTGTTGAATTTCTTTCTCAGAGAGTTTCTTTATTCTTTTGTTAAAGTGCACCAGGCCTTAAATCTTTGTAATCTTTGACTAAAAGGCAAGCTTTGTATGTCAACCCCGTATGTCAACCCATTTGCCATCAATATTAACTATGTGTTTTCCATCCTCATCATAAATCCCTGTGTAAGGTAAAGGAGGGTCTGTTGGGGGGGGATATATTTTTATTAACCTTTTCTCCTCTCAGAGGATATCATAATCTTCCTTTAATCAAGTAGACTATGTATGGTGGGCCCTGTACTATGGGTAAAATAATTCTTTCTCTGTAATTAGACCTTTGCAAGGGTTGTGGATTTTAGAATAGGAGGCTCAGTAGGAATTATTAACTGAGGGGCAAACAACTCTTGTTGCCCAAGTTTCTCCTAGACACCTGTGGACATTTCTCAATTATGTTTTTAGTCTCATTCTGGGAATATTCTTGCATGTCTGAACAACATGTTTTCTCCTTTAGAATTGGCAAATTTCCTGTCATCCATATTATAAATATCAATAATAAAAAACACATTGTTAAATTAAATAACTCACATGGTTCCAGTATCCAGATACAGCAGCCCTGAGGCTGTATTCCCCATGCTGTGACCCTTTCAGACAGTGGGTGCTGGAATGCCTTCACCAGTGTGTTTTATTTTATTTACATATTGTTGAGAAAATCCTAACAAATTGTGAAGTACTTACTTGCTTTTCAAAATCTTATATGGAATTGAGAAAAAACAACAGCAATGATAAAACAATAAGAATCCCAACACTTGTGCCAAGAAACCACCTTACCATCAATGAATCTTTACACATAGTTCAAGAGCATTCATGGGTGATTGGCACTTAATGATGGATTAGAAGGAAGCTTTACTTGATGCTCCACATACCATAAGTTAACCTGACAGCAATGTTAATATTAGAGTGGTTCTAAATATATTAAAATGTGCATAGGGATTATTAAAATGTTTATGCTTCCTATTTTAGTCTAATTATAATATTTTAAAATAAAATTAAAATCAGGTATTTGTAAAACCATTAAAGAGCTTTAGGGATCATTGAGGATATCATTTGTGTCCCTCTGGTCAGCATATGCCACTTAATTTACATTTTCAGATACATGTCATCTGGTTAGTTAACCACTCCGAATCAAAATCAGGACATGCTTTGATATATTATATTGAACCACTGGTTCACAATTTGGGAGGCTCTGGAGTTTTTATAAAGCAGTTTGCAAAGTCAAAAAAGCATTGTCAATAAGATAAATAAGTAAATATCTCATATATATGGTTACTATAGTTATGAGTAATTTAAATACTCCAAAATTATAAAAAATACTGTAATTAGTGTTGTAATCTATTATGATCAATCCATTCAGCAATCAATAGATATAAGCCATACAATTGATTATCACCATGGGAAACTATACATTTTACCAAAGGTTGGCCATGACTTGGTATTTTTTCCAAACTTTATTGCTTTGGTATTGTCTGTTTCCAAATCCCATTAGGATAGCAAAGAGAGTCAAGGAATCACACACTCAGCAAGGGAAGGACTCAAGATCTCCAAGAACTTGAGAAACAGCTTCCATTTTGGGTTCTGTCTGTTCCAAATTTCCAATGCTGAAGAGGATTCCATTCATTAATGTAGGTGCAAATAATCCCAAGATTATTTATCAAGGGTTGGAGGAAAGCTACAAAAATACAAATACAGTCACCAGAGAACCATCAGGGTCTCTGAGAAAGAAGAAATCACTGAGACTCAGACAGAGACCCTTATACAAGCAAATACTCATAATCTGTGTTTGAATTATACAACAAGGAATTGAACTCTGATGATTTCAGAGTTTGGTAATTCTAGATTTTATAATGCTATGGTTAATTGAGTTGAGTGGATGAGCTCTTTGTGGGAAAAATATTGCTCAGCAAGAATTCCCAGATCATCAACAAAAGGAAGGATGTTCCTAGGCAGGGTTCTTTTTGGCTCTTCTCTCTTCTGGGTGAGAATTAACAACTACAACATGAGTGCTTCTTGTGTTTCTAGTTGTTCTCCTTTCCTAATATGATTGTCCAGCAGTGGTTAGTCACCTTGATAATCAATTACCATATCTACACAGAAATGTACTCACAAGGCTGATGCAGGCTGATATCATCAATCTTCTGTGGAGTTAAACGTGCCAAAGATCATGAAACTGGATGGGTTGAGGGCTTTAAGATTTAATTATTTTTAATTGTTTCTAACTTTTCACACTCATGGTATTCATTCCATATGTGCGAAAATATGATTATGGGCATATAGCAAATTCAAGTAAACTATATTATAGGCAAAAGCATTAAGTAACTGTTCTGAAGACAGCTTTCCCAGAGGTAGATCCATGACAGTATAACATTCATCCTTCTTCTTTCAAAGACATTTAGAATGGCTTACATTATAATCCAATTTGTTGACATTCCAAAGGTTAGGTCAGAACACTATAATGGGCTGTTAGTTAGAATTGTGGTCCCATGATACTTTGGAATGAACAAATATTGTTGTTGTAGCATTCACTTATTAAGGTTTATGCTGCATAATTGCTGACCTTAAGAGTCACTGGAATCACAAATCATATGTACTTAATGTCTGAAGGCAACATGATTCTCACTGCTGACAAAACACAATTCAGGAATCCTATCTCAAAAGTAGCTTACCCAGTGGCTTAGGAGTCTGAGACAGGAGAATCGTGAGTTCAAAGCCAGCCTCAGCAACAGTGAGACGCTAGGCAACTCAGTGAGACCCTGTCTCTAAATAAAGTACAAAACAAGGCTGGGGATGTGGCTCAGTGGTTGAGCCCCTGAGTTCAGTCCCTGGTACCAAAAACAAAAAAAAAAAAGTAGCTTAAAATATGAGTACACATATATACACAGAGAAATACACATGTGTGCACACATATACACATGGATAAAGCACATTTTAATAAGAATGGGAACTTAAATGAACAAATTATATATAGTTGAAATTTTCTGATAATCTTTAATTTTATAAAGATGAGATTCCAAATTTTAAACCTGATCTCTGTTGTGTACCTTAATAAGATCTGTATGAAAGGCATATGAGAAATAACAGTGGGGAGGGGGGACTTGCAAGTGCTGAGCCCTATTTACAACCTTAAGATTGGTGAGACGGTTATTGAGGAGCAATTAAAACAGTAAAGTATCTGAAGCATGGTCTATGGCTTGCTTGTCCTCCAGCCTGTGTCCTTAATCCATATTTGGTATATCACCCAAAGTACTGGATGAAAGAAGGTGGATAGGTTAGCCTAACTTATGACTAATGAGCTTATATATATTTTTTTCAGATAATACTTACTAAGTATTCACTGAAATAGGTGGAAAATAATATGTATTGTCTTCATAGTTCACGATGGTAGTCTATTTAGAAAAATGCCTTGGTATTTGAAGGAAACCTATCAGCACAAGTTAGGAGTGAACAGAAAACAAAAGGAGATAAGTTGTTGTGTGAAATTTAAGAGAAATTTAGGCTTGGGGAAGAAAATGGTAGAGTAGGAAAAAAAAACTTAAGAACAGCCAAATATGATATTATATTTTAAGATTTTTGCTGTCCATTCCCCTATTCACCTAAACCAAGCCTTACAAACACCAAGTGTGCATCTGCAAGCACACATACACACACACACACACACACACACACACACACACACGCACGCACACAATTAACTGTTTTATTTTTATACTTGGAATGAAAAAGGACTGAATTCCACATCTTGATTGCATTCATGGAACAATATTCTATAAATATCATGTAATAAACAATTGGTTTTCATGAAAATAATTCACAGCAAGCAGTCCTTGAAAACCGGAGATGGCCAAGTCACGTCAGCCCTTTGGGAAGCCTCAACCATCTTGGGAAAGGTGGTGGACTTGTGTAGATGAAGGAACTACTCTTTCCTACTCTTGCCTACCAAGGAGGCAGAGCAGCTTGAGCATGTACTGAGAGTCCTGTGTGACAGATCCTGTGCTAAGTACTTTACAAACTATATTAGTATCTTATTGCTGATGTGACAAATTACACACATTTAGTGGATTAGAACAACACAAATTTCTTCTTTTACTGTGCTGGAGGTCAGAAGTCCTAAAAAGTGTTGGCTGTCTGTGTTCCTTCTGGAGACTTTAAGGAAGAATGGATTTCCTTTCCTCTTCTAGCTCTTTGCCTTCCTTGGTCCCAGATTCCTTTCTCCATCCTAAAGCACATAACTCTACCTCTGCTGCTGTCCTTTTTACTGACTCTCCCACTTTCCTTTTATGAGGATCCTGTGATTCCATTTGGCTTGCCCAATAATTGAAGATCATCTTTTCCTCTTCTTGATATGAGGTAATATATTCCTAGGTCCAGATAATTGGGAGTTGGACTTCTTTACTTTAGGGGCATTGTTCTGATTACTACATGTGAATTGTTTAATGGATTGCTCATAATAGCCTTATCATGTCAATGCCATTTTCACCCCAATATCACAATGAGGAAGCTGACACCTAATGGTGTTTAGAAATGTTTCCAAGTTTACATTGTCTTTAAATGGTAATGTTAAGATTCAAATTCAGATATGCTGGACTCAAGAGCAAAGGTCTCTCCAGTTACTATATTAACCCAGAGGAGTCTAAGAAGAGAACATTTGATTCAGTAAAATTTCTCTCCCACGTGGTAAAATAAACTTAAAAAAATTAAGGGTTAACCTTATCATATTTTTATTATTCCTTTAATTAGTAATTCAGGACATTCTTTATCTAATCAATAATGAATATAAAAATGACAGAGGACCTACTAGGAATCGGGCAATACTGTTGAGTATTGAATATAGCAGTTAAAAAATGCAAGTGATACAAGTGAACAGTCACAGTGTCATAATTTTTTAAAATTATTATCTTTTTTTTTTTTTTTTGGTAGTGGGGATTGAGCCTAAGGGTGCTTGTCCACTGAGCCACATTCCCAGCTCTTATTATGTTTTATTTAGAGACAGGGTCTCACTAAGTAACTTAGGAGCTCACTAAGTTGCTGAGGCTGGCTTTGATCCTCCTGCCTTGGTCTCCCAACCTGCTGGGATTAAAAGCATGAACCACTTTGCCCAGCTTGATTGTTTTTTAACTGAATATGTTTGCAGAAGATAGAACATAGAGTCACTGTCTAATAATTTTTATAAAATAGTAGAAATATGCTTATTTCTCCTTTGGGACTATCATCTTTACCGTTTTTCTAAAAGTCCAAATAACTTACATCAGAAAAATATTTACATTATCAAGAAAGCATGAAAATCACTCAGGATTGAAGTGCAAGAGAGTTTAATTCTACACTTGGTAACTTGAACAAAAGATGCCTTAACCCAGTTTCATGATGTTCCATGAGAAAGATATTACATGGGTGGTATGCTGGGTGGATTAGGGAAAGGGTTGTGGATTATTACATGCACATAGAAGTTCAATGCTTGGTACATTGTAGGTACTCAACTAACTCTAGTTATTAGTATTTTGAAATTATTTACTTCTTTTTTAAAAATACTTTTTAGTTATAGATGGACACAATACCTTTAGATTATTTATTTATTTTATGTGGTGCTGAGGATCGAACAGAGTGCCTCACACATGCGAGGCAAGCACTCTACCACTGAGCCTCAACCCCAGCCTGCAATTATTTCCTTCTAAAGAAACAAATACATGTCAAATTACTAGTATAAATACATTGTAAGATTAATATGTGTAATACCAAAACATCTAAAAATGTAGAAGATTATATATCAGAAAATAATAATGACTCATAATATCATGACCACAGTTCTAAGATTTTAAAAAAATTATTATTTTAGTGTTGGGGATAGAACCCAAGGCCTTATGCATGCTAAACAGGTGCTCTGCCACAGAGCTATACTTTATTTCAATAAAGTTGAAATTACTCTATATGTACAATTTCATTTGCTGCTTTGGGAAACCTATACGCAAAATTTTTCTTAAGTCTTTGGTACCCTCCATGAATACAATTTAAATGGATACCAGGATTCTGCCTGTAGATACTTCATGATTTACTTAATCATTCATCTATTGGGTAACATCATTAGGTATTCTTTGGTAATATTTAAAATAGCCACACTGAATAAGTATTATTTTTTTGCTACTCTTCTAAAAATTTTTATTCTTATTTGTTATATTTAATTAATTATAAATTAACAAATTATATTTGTCTATATTTATAGGATACAAAGTGATGTTATTATTTATGAGTACAATGTAGAATAATTAAATCAAGCTAATTAACATAACTATCTCCTCAAATATTTATCATGTTATTCCTGCAAGAGTGCTTCACATTTACTCTCTTCAAAATTTTGAAATGTACATTATCATTTACTATAATCCCCAATAGAAAAAACAACTCAAAATTTCTCATGGAACCACACAGACCAGCACTTAGCCAAAGCAATCATGAGCAAAAAGAACAAAGCTGGAAGCATCATACTAACTTGATTTCAAACTGTACTGATAAATGATAGTGATAAAACAGACTTCTGCTACCATGAAGACAGACTCATTGCCCAGTGGAACAGAACTTATCATCAACTGGTTTTCAACATAGATCCAAGCATACATGTTAGGAAAAGGACAGCCTCTTCAGTAAATGATCCTGGGAAAACTGTATCTCCATATGCCGAAGAATGAAATCAGACCTTTATCTTACACCATTTATTGTTTAATTTTTTGATTCCCAGTTTCAGTTTTTTTGTTTTTGTTTTTGTATGAGGCATTGAACCCAGGGTCGCTTAACCACTAAGGCACTTCACCAGCCTTTTGTTTTTATTTTTTGTTTTGTGACAGGGTCTTTCTAAGTTGCTGAAGCTGGCTTTGAACTTGGCAATCCTCCTGCCTCAGCTTCCTGAGCTGCTGGGATTATAGGCACGTGTCACCATGCCCGGCTTCTTTATTCTTTTCGCCCTGTTTTGTAGACCCAGTGTTGAATGTTAATGACCATTTCTCAGTGCAGTCCCAGAGAGTCATTTTGAAATGATTAGCTACATGCCAAATGCTGTGTAAATGGGCTCATTAATGTTCATTTCTTTTGGCAGGAGTGGTTCATGAACCACTTTGTAAATATGAAAAGCAGTTGATAAATCAGAGTGGGGAGTGAGGGTGGACCACAAAGGTAATAATAGGGCAACAGTAATTAGCACATAGTGTGAAGAATCCAGTGCCTGTTCTACTCATGTTTTACCTTGTGTATTCAACTGAATTCAAGACAGACTATGTGCCCAAAATCATATTATTATATTTATGTATCTGTGGAGTGTAAGGGCACTCATTAATCTTTCTCTAACATTTAATATTTCCTAGTAACCAATTTGATGAAATATGTTTTAAGGAGAAGAAAAATAAGACTATCTCCTCCAAATCAGAGCATTCTTATTCTCGTTACTTTGATTATCAAGAATTTCTACAGTGGACAATCTATGAGCAAATAAAACAATAGCAAGTTCTAGAATAATGAGAAGGGACCTAGAAGGGACCTAGATACTGATGTAAAAATAAAAACAAAATCCAAAGAAAACGTTTACCTGGAATGCAATGCCAGGACATGATAATCAGTTAAGTACAGGATAGTTTTAAAAAGGACTCAGAATTATAAGGTAAAACAAAGACTTCCTCAATAAGACTCCTAAAGTACAATAAGTAAAATTAAGAATCAACAAATGGGATGGGATCAAACTAAAAAGCTTTTTCACAGCAAATGAAACAATCAAGAACATGAATAGAGAGCCTACAGAATGGGAGAAAATCTTTACCACATGCACATCAGATAGAGCATTAATCTTCAGGATACAAAGAACTCACAAAACTTAACACCAAAAAAAAAAAAAAAAAAAAAAAAAAAAAAAAAAAAAAAAACAAATAACTCAATCATTGAATGGGCAAAAGAACTGAACAGGAACTTCATAGAATAAGAAATACAAATGGTCAAAAAATATGAAAAAATGTTCAACATCTCTAGCTATTAGAGAAATGCAAGATTCCATCTCACTCCAGTCAGAATGGCAATTATCAAGAATACAAGTAACAATAAATGTTGGCAAGAATGTGGGGAAGAAGGTACAAAAGTATGCTCATACATTGCTGGTGGGACTGCAAATTGGGGCAACTACTCTGGAAAGCAGTATGGAGATTCCTTATAAAACATGGAATGAAACCACCATTTAAACCAGTTATCCCACTCCTTTGTTTTACCCTGAAGACTTAAAATCAGCATACTATAGTGATACATCCACATCAATGTTTATAGAAGCTCAATTCACAATAGCCAAACTATGGAACCATCCTAGGTACCCTTCAATAGATGAATGGATAAAGAAGATGTGGTATATATATACAATGGAATATTACTCAGATTTTAAGAAGAATGAAATTTTGGCATTTGCTGGTAAATGCATGCAACTGGAGAAATTCATGCTAAGTGAAACAAGCCAGACCCCAAAAAACCAAAGGCCAAATATTCTTTCTGATATGTTAATGGTAAGCCATAACAAGGGATGGTGGGGAGGGGAAGTATAGAAGTTCATTGTATCAGACAAAGGAGAATGGTAGAAAGGGAGGGGAGATGGGGATAGGAAAAACAGTAGAATGAATCAGACATAAATTTTCTTTGGTCATATAGGAAATACATGCAGACAGTATAACTCCACATCATACAACCATAAGAATGGGATTCTAATTGGAATGGGTTGAACTCCATGTATGTATAACAATATGTCAAAATACACCCTACTGTCATGTATATATAAAAACAACAATTTTTTTTTAAAAAGAGGTAAAGCAAAGAAATGGGTTTTCTTTTGAAGTTATTAATTTTTGGCTTATTTATAAAACTATTATTTTGCAAGATTATCTCTCCAAGCATAGAGAGCAGATGCATTTACTGAAAGGTATCAGAATCATCTTGAAATAGTATTGTAAAAAAGAAAAATTGAAGAATGATAGAGCATTTCAGTACTGTGTTTTCTGAAGTCAGTGGGTTTTATGTTAAGGAAAAAGAAAATCAGACCAAAAGCAAACAGATGGAAGGAAGGAACATAAATTCTGCAAAATTTCCTCCCTGCTCCCTATGGAAACAAGAGCAAATCTTGGGACCTTATTCTTTTTAAATAAACAATAAATTTGTAAAATCTCTGAAATTAGGAAATGCTACTTCTAACATAATGACTGTTAGCATTGTGGTACATTTATGTTTGTGTTTAGGATTCTCTTTTCTTCCTTTTGAAATGTAGCATCATAAACATTTTCCTCCTTAGCATCTGGAATACACATTTTGAAATAGGCAACAATATACTTTATATTGGGCATTGAGGTAATTTTCTACATTTTCAGTTTAGAATAAGCCTAAAATGACATTTTAATGAGTATGAGATTTATCATATTTTGGATTACTTCTCTGGGATAGAAACTTATAAATAGGATTTTCTTTTCTAAGATTATAAAAATTTTATGGCTTATTACAATATGTATGGCAAAAATACTTTTGTTAAATGATGTGCTAAGTTATAATGCAAGGGAGAATCAATTGTCCTTCACCAAAGTTCAATTGGATATTGCATTGTCTTGTTCCTTAAATAGACAAAAAATGGTGCTTCTAATTTATTTTAATTTTTTGATGATTAGCACAGTGAATAATTTTTTAATATTTTTTGTTTGCAAGCTGAATGTGGAATCATTCTTTCTCTAGAAAACAAAATCAAGCCGGGCGCGGTGGCGCACGCCTGTAATCCCAGCACTTTGGGAGGCTGAGGCAGGAGGATTGCGAGTTCAAAGCCAGCCTCAGCCATGGCGAGGCACTTAGCAACTCAGTGAGACCCTGTCTCTAATAAAAATACAAAAAAGGGCTGGGGATGGGGCCCAGTGGTCGAGGGCCCCTGAGTTCAATCCCTGGTACTAAAAAAAAAAAAAAAAAAAAAAAAAAAAAAAAAGAAAACAAAATCATTAGTGGTATGTAAATTTAATAATTAAAAGAAGTTTAATCACTGTATTTTTCTAAATATCACAGTATTTTCCTTCATTCTAGAGGAATGAAGTACATCCAACATAGATTAACTTTGATGTTGCCTTGTTCAGTTAGGTAGATGAATATGTTAAATTTAATAACCACTGAAATATATTTTCATGGTTTTTCTGTTAAGTGCTTTTTTGGGGAAGGACAAAAATTAGAGAAATAAAAATTTATAACAAAGCATAGGTCTAGGGGCTGGGTTTGTGGTCAGTGGTAGAGTATTTGTCTAGCACAGGTGAGGCACTGGGTTCAGTCCTCATCACCACATAAAAAATAAATAAAGGTATCATGTCCATCTATAGCTAATTTTTTTTTTTTTTTTTAAAAAGCAGAGGTTGCTTTTTAGGGATTACAATGAATACCATCAAATTTAAGGTAACTGAAAGGTGATTATATATTCTAAAAGGCAAAAATAGGGCACTTTATATATTTTTCCAAGTTAATGATTAGGCAGATATTGTAGTTACAATGAAACGTGTTTTTTTATCCTTGTACTTTATAAGCATAAATTCCTAAAGTGCTCATATTTTATGATCTACAAAATGAAAATAGTATTCTTTTCTATTATTTATAAGTCCCATATTAGATAAGTATATTCTTGAGGAGCCAGAACATCATTAAATACTATTTTAAAAATAAGAAATATTCTTCTTTATAATGAAGAAATTATAAATCAAAACAATGTTAGACTATTTTCCAGCCATCTGATATTGGGCAAAATTAATGTCTGATAACAATGGATGTTCACATCCCTATAAGAAAACCAGAAATCACACACTCCTGGGAAAAGAATGAATAGCTGCATTTGTTATGATAAACATTTGGACAACATTCCTTAGAGTGGCTTCTAAACCTAGCCATTCTAATTCTAGGTGTCTACTCATTTGTACACGAGGAGACAACAGCAGAGATACTAGTAAGATAAGCTTGCAATGGCAACAACAGGTACACACCCAAGTTGTCCCAGGAAAGAAACAGGGATACACAATGCTAGTCTGTATACAATGCAGTTAAAATGAATTAATTAGATGTACTGTATCAACATGAGTGTACCTTACATAGTGTTCTGTGGGAAAACAACAAACACCCCCCAACCCAGAAAGGATGCTTTAGAAAAGAAATATTTATTTAAAATCTTACAAGAACAAAACATTAACATATGTGCCTTAGGATATCACCTGTGTAGTAAAATAAAATTTGCATGTGAAACGATGCACATACTTTTAGCATAGTGGAAACATCTGGGGAGGGAAGGCCAAAGAAAGAATAGAGAGGATGGGATGAGGATGGAGTTGTAATCTCTCAAAGTTCCTCTTCCCTTTCTTCCTTTGTCCCTCTTCTTTTTCTCTCTACTTCACATGTTTTTTCTTTCTCTTCCTTCCTTCCTCACTTTCCCCCACCTCTTCTTTTTCCTTCCCTTTGACTATCTTTCTATTTTTTTTTTCTGTAAAGAAAACTGAAGAAAATATGGTGACATGTTAACGTATTTTCAATATCTCCATTATTCTCCAATTAGATGTACTCAGAAAAATTCTCAAATAACTTTACATACAACAGCACAGCCACCTTCTGGTCTCTTATCCCAGAATTCTCACAAACCAAGTACAGGAAAACATTTTTATCTCCTCCTCACGTCCACTTATACCTAACTGGCATTTAATAGTGGCCTATAATTACAATCTTCTGAAATGAATTCCTTCACTTAAGAAATATATCAATTTATATGGATCTTGGAGTTTGAAATTGTTATCTATTTCCTCACATTTCTCACTATAATTTGCAATTACACATTTATTTGTTTGATTGCTTGTTACTGGTGGGACTGCTTCTTGAATAGATGGCAAGTACCACAAGGGAAATGACCTGGTAATTATTCACTTACCAGGGTCCTGCCCAGTGTCTGGCTCACAATTAACGTGAAAATTAATAGAATTAATATAGAACTTAAGGAAACACTGAAATCATTACTTCTTCAAGGAAGGAAGACAGAAAAAGACTAGCATGCTATCCTTACTAAAAATTGATGCCAATGTTGCTCAGAAAATACATTTATGCTAAAGGTCCATGTTCCTCAACCTGACTAAATTTCTAACTAAAAATCATGTTGAGTGCATTGGCTAAATAAACAAGCACAGATAACTAGCGTTGTGGCCCTGGAAAATTAAATTAATACAGGTATCATATAACCATTTCTCTGTTATGGTTTTAGATGTTCTCTGGCTTAAGAGAGAAGTGACTAAAATACTGGTAAGTGTATCAAATGGTCCAAATTTTGTATATTTTAAAGTTTTGGAACATAATTTATTAACTTAATATTTGAACACGATTTATTAACTTATTAGTTATGATTCATATTAATTAGCTATCAATAATCTTGTGGTAAATAAAGCATTTAAAATATGTGAAACTTATCACATGTAAATAGAAAAATATATTTCTGATGAAAGTCTAGATAACATTCCCCTCATAAGAGTCATTTCCTAAAATTTTTGATTTTAATATTTTTTAGCTGTCAATGGACCCTTATTTTATTAGTATTTGTATTTGTTCATATGCAGTGCTGAGGATCAAACCCAGCGCCTCACAAATGATAGGCAAGTGCTCTACACTGAGCTACAACTCCAGCCCCCATTTTCTAAAATTTATATTCAGTTTTTCTACAAATAAAATTTTCCATTTAGGAAAGAAGCTTAAATGCTACATTTATTATTATTATTATTATTATTATTATTATTATTATTATTATTTGGGACTGGGGATTGAACCTCCCTAGCTAGATTCACTTAACCACTGAGCTACATCCCCAGATCTTTATTTAAATTTTTATTTGAGACAGGGTCTTGCTAAATTCCTTAGGCCCTCTCTATGTTGCTGAAACTGGCTTTGAACCTGAGATCCTCCTGCCTCAGCCTCCTGAGCCACTAGGATTACAGGTGTGGGCCACCACATCTAGTTTAAATGCTACATTTAATACTGGGATTAGATATAAAAGAGTAGAAGGAAAATTGCTTGGCATTTTGCATACATTATCTCCTCAAAGCTTCACAGCATCCCTCTCTGGAGGCCCTTGTTAAAAGGGTCAGAAGAGAAATCTGTTACCATCAGGGGAGGGAAACAAATGATGACCATGAATTTTGTGCATCTGTGTTAACTCTGTGGCAAAAGTATAGATTCGAATTTATAAGCACACTATATGTCTTTGTATTTGCAATTCAGACTTCTTGTTTCATAAGGATAATTGTAAAATATTTGGAAATGAACCAAAAAGATTTCTAGACCTCTTGCCTAGTGGTCAGGATTAACTCACCTTCTATTATCCCTGAATTGTTTTGCATTTTGGTACATTATATAAAATGATAGTAATGTAAACGTTTCTCAATTGTAAAATTACAATTGCAGTTATTTGTTGCTCTGTAGGTATTGGCCAGTTTTGTCAGTTTGGATTTATTTGTCCATTTTTTTTGCAGTATGCTGTCTTTTCAGAGTGTCCAGCTCTTGGGTTCTCCTTTCTTTTTTTTTTTTTTCCCCCCTTGCTACTAATTGAAATCTTTGACCCATGTTTATTTTATATTTTTACCTGATTTTATCTTTTCAGAATGATTTTCTTGCACCAGTCTTGGAAATAACCACCATGAAGATATCCAGTGGATTTACCTAACAGAGCCAGCTAAAATATGTTGCCAAAAATATATGAGGGACTTAAGCTCAGATATGCCTTTTCTTGGTTTCCCAAGGAGAAACCCAAGAGGTAATAGATTGTAACTTTGCTGACTCTTTTTCTCTCTCCTCTAGTGATTTTTATTTTCTGGTTTTGCTTACAGCCACTAAGTTATTCTCCATTGGTAAGAGCAATGATTGGAAATTTGAGTTTCATGGTCTGACCATCTAATGATTTATGTAAATGTTAATAGATTACAGAGGCAGGGTTGTATACTCTGTTGGGAGTGAGCAACAGAGGCTGGTTTGTTGGTCTTTTGTGTTTGTTTTGTCTATTTGCCCATTTTGAGTGCAAAACAATGGAGAATCTTATGCCCAGTGGAATGAAAAGCAGCCACTTGCTCTCTGGAAGATGAGTTTTTATGTTTACTCTTGATCTGTGGCAAAAGTGTAGATCTGAATTTATAAGCACGCTAAGTCTTTATATCTGTGATTCAAAAAGGTCTTTACCTCTTATGTGAGAGTATTAATAAATTAGATTATACAGCCTCACAACATAAAAGAACTTGGTCTTGACTGGTTTATTTAGATAAATGCTAATACAAAGAAAATACTCCTAAATTCTCAGAAAATAAGTAAAACTACTTATATTTTAAGTGTTCTGACCTTAAACAAAATAGTTTTTTATAGTAACTAACGTGGAAACACTTTAAAATCCAAGTTTAGCTAATAAATAAATATTTGAAAAATAAGTCTAATTTAGAAAAATTTAGTTTATACTAAATTTAGTATATTAAAAGAGCATTTCTGACTTATAAATATTGAGTATAGTGCAAGCCATATATTTTATTCTACTTTCTCTAAACTCACATGGGTTTATAGAAAAATACAATACTTGAATATTGCATAATATTTAGGATTACAAAAAATATAAATTTGTGTTCAAATAAATTGGCTCCTTATCCTGAGAAACTTTACTTCAACAGCAATTATACTTTATAATTATGAAAATAATTATGATATCAAGTTTAAAATCTAAGATCAATTATAAATTGAGTTAATTAATGGATAATCATTTGGTGCTGGGATAATTTCTAAATAAAATAGAATCTTCAAACATTAATTATTGAATATGCTTTTAATTTGTGTAACTTTGCTTTTTATTTTTTATGCTGTGAAAAGATTGTAGCTTTAGGTTATATTAATGAATGTTTATTTTTGTCATTTAAAAAAGATATTAAAAGATTATATTTTGTTTCAAAATTGTGTTATATCGAGTTCATGAGCTCTGGTAGTCAGACAGTTTTCAATATTCCACCACTTAGTTTTCTGTGTAAAGTGTAAGGTGGTAACTTTGGTTAAAAGTTATAATTAATAGGACTAGCTGAAACTAGAAACAATTGTGACAAAGAAATACAAGTGTATGTGTGTGTCTGTATTATTTAAGGAAAAAATGGTTCTCAAATATTTTGATCTTCTGATCCACTAAAATTCCCCAATATTATCAATATTTACCATATTGGAAATTAAATTTTTTTTTGCTTTGTATTTATTAACTCATTTTGAAAGAGCAATGATAAATGCATTACATATTGCCATCTTCATGTGTCTATGAAAATGGTTCTGACCATGTAGACCCTCTGCCAAAGGTGCCCCATCCTAAATTGAAGTGTACATATGTTCCATAATATAAAATATCACAATAAAGGGCAAATTCTGAAATTGAATTTATTTGCCTTTATCTATAATATCTGAGTCTGACAATAAACTATGACATGTATAAAATTTTAGCATGGCTTAACCCATCTCAACTGTTTTGCTTACATGATTTCCTGATTAATGAATTTTTCACTGTGTGGAAAATTATCCTGTGTAATTGGTTGCCAGATTACATACACTGCTTCTTCCTAGAATAATTTAATTTTCTTTACTTTTTGTTCTTGAGCATTATGACTTCATTGTGTCTTTGATTATTTAAGACAGTGAGAAAACAAACAAAAAAATCCCCAATTACTAAGCTGGCACCAGTGACCTTATCTTAATCAAATTCTCAGTCTCTGATGATGTTTATTTATTTTTTCAATTCCTAAATCAGATGGTCTATCTCTATATTTAGACTTACCTCCATCTATATATCTATAAAAATCTATATATCTATCTTTTAAATAAAGGTCTTCCAGTTTCCCTAGAGTCTCTGAAAATCACAAACTAATTTTCTAAGAGTTGCATGTTAAGAATCGTCAGCATACACACTTACCCTACCTCAAATTAAATCTGTATAGGTAAAATATTATTAATATAAATGTTTTGGCAACTGTGTTATGGTTTGAATGTTTGAACCCTTCAACTCTCATGTTGTAATTAAATCGCCATTATAACAGTATTAGTTGGCAAGGTCATTAGGTGATTAGGCCATGAGGGCTGTGTCCTCATGAATGGACTAATATCATCATATTGAGAATGTGCTTGTTGTAAAGGAGCAAGGGCAAGTTCCATTTGGCCCCTTCCCTCACTCTCCTCTTGCACTTCTACCTTCTGCTGTAAGATGGTGCAACAAGAAGGTCCTAGCCAAATTCTGGCCTGGTGTCTTGAACTTCCCAGCCTTCAGGCCTGGGATGTTCTATTCATTATAAATTACACAGTCTGATGTATTCTTCTATAATACCACACTATGGACTAAGACAGTAGGCTTTATGGTAAGATCCTGGAAATTGGTTAATGCCACTGCTTTCCATAACATTTTTTAACTTCAGGAGAAACCCTGGACAAATTTCTTACCAAATATTTCTCTTGAGTTTTTCTATATTGATCATAGTGCTGAGGATATTAAGAAACAATATATGACATTTTCAGTCATCATTTTAGGTATTATTTAAAGGAGACAAATAGTTAAAAAGTAGTTTATTTGTCCACAAACTCACTTCATTAATTCAAAGTAGCATCTTCTAGACAGTAAGGTTCCATTCTGTTCCACATTTGCTATGGAGATCTGCCTCTAGACAAGAGGGCAAGGTAGAGAGGACAGTCTTTCAGCATTCCCCACTGCATTTCTAGGGCATATACCTCATCTGCTATATTTTCTTACTTCTTGCACAGTTTATGTGCCTGCATCACATTTTCTGAAGGCACAAAATATTCTTTGCTATCTTATTCTACTTCTGGCTAATGTAATGCTATAACATAAATGATATCTAAGGGGCTATAAAAGTCCAAGCTAAAAATGTTTGAGAAACTGGTGGAAGCAGGTTTTTAGGTAGTTATCTCTTCCGATTTGAGAGAGGATTTAAAATGCCACTCTAAGAAAGAAGTCACAAAATTCTTTGCCCCAAGGAAACATGAAGCATGAGACCATAGTCACCTAGGTCATTCTGACCTAGCATAGCAGATTTCTGCAGACTCCTTAATGCCGTGTAAACAATAGATAGGCCCAGTAAAAAGCCTTTTTCTGGTTATCACAATTCTTACCTGGATTTTATAACATAAGTGAACAATGATCAGCCAATGTCCTCTACTATTCTTGGCCACCAATACAATTTAAGAGCCAGTTTGCTCTAACCTTCTTGTGAGTTTTCTTGTTTTGTTTTGTTTTTCAAATCTGGGCAACTAGAATTTGTGTTTTCTTCCCAGGTGACCATTCTCATTTTGGCTCAAATAAACCTTTTTGTCCCCATACTTGGTGTGCCTCAATTTGCTTTTTAGGTTGACAGATTAAGTTCATCAGCTCTATTCACAGAAAGAGGCAGTAAGTCCAATAAACTGTCCTGTATCATACCTGGGTTTTCATTGCTCACCCTGCGTTCCCCTGATAATTTTGATAGTTGAATCTGCTAATTGATAGACTAAGCTCCTAAAAATAAGGTCCACACTATTATATTGAGTGGCTTGTTTGCCTTGGTGAGCACAGATCGGAGACCAAACAGGAAAAGCCATTCTGTGTTTCAGAGTTTAATTAACTTT
Organism: Tamias sibiricus; assembly: GCA_025594165.1. NCBI lineage: Eukaryota > Metazoa > Chordata > Mammalia > Rodentia > Sciuridae > Tamias > Tamias sibiricus. The sequence continues at coordinate 40,623,137 of CM046665.1, read as the reverse complement.
CCCAAATGCAGGTTGAAGATTGAGGACAGAAGCATGGGTTGGTTACATCACTGGGTCCATTATAATCTATAGAACATCTCCCCCACCCCAACATCAATTTTGATTTGTGATTACCAGCATTTCAGGTTTGACTGTACATGTGATAGCTATGTGTCACAATGCACTTACTTTTTCTGAGGGAGCTCATTTAAAACAGTAGCTTTAAAGTGGAAACAAAAACTGAAAGAAATAAAGGCTCTTGAAAATGTGCATTTCTCTAGTTTTTATTCAGACAGCATGGGGAATTGAAAGGGTCTCTGTGGACCAACAGTTTCTGTTTCACATCATCACAGATGATAATGGATCCACAGGGAAGAGTCAAAGAATTCCTCTGCTGCTGATATGCATGTCTCCCTGGCTTAGAAGAAAAAGAAAAAGAAAAAAAAAAATAAGCCTCAACCAAAAAAATCAAAACAAAACAAAAAATATCTGTTGTTGATTCCTTTACTTACTCATATATATTACTCATTTATATTAATCATTTAAACCAAGGTACTATGCTAGTGAATGTGTGTAAAATAAAACGATATAAGATGAAATAAGATTATATAGAGAGATTATAGATATATATTATATAATCTACAATAATAGATTATAATCTCTATAATCTATAATCTCAATAATCTCTATAATCTATATCCAATATAATGTAATACTATATATATGATAGATATGCATATTTCTCTCTCTAAATATATATATACATATACACACACATATAATATTAGAAATATACATAGATGCAATGTTTGTGGTCAAGACTATGAGCTCTAGGTACACTGCCCATGTTCACAGCCAGACTTCATCACCTGTTGACCTCAGGGAAGTTGCCTGACTTCTCTGAGACTTGGTTTCCTTTCAAGTTGTAATAGTATTAGTATTAGAAAAAATAATAATTTGTAAGACATTTAAATATTCCCTTGAAAGACAAGGACTAAATAAATGTTTGCTACTGTGATTATGAATAAATTACTATAAGGAACCTCCAAGTCACTAAACATTTTATGGAACTTAACCCATTCCAGGAGCTGCTAGATCCAAGGAAAAGACAATTAAGATGGAATCTCTATCTTCAAAGTACTAACAATCTTGGGAGTGGCAAAGACATGTCACTGCTCTGTTAGTGCTAGGTAGATTTGTGTATGGGGAATGTATTAGCTCCCTATTGCTATACTGCATAACAAAATTCTCCCTAAATTAGCAGCTTGGATCTGTTATCTCATAAGTACTATAGGCCAAGAATCTGGGCTTCATGTAGCCTGAAGCCTCTGCCTCCAGGTCTCTCATAGGATTGCTGTGGTTCATTTTCCAGACTTGACTGAGAAAAGGGTCCACTCCTGAACTCCTTCACATGGCTGATGGTGGCGTTCAGTAGCACGCATGCTGCTGGACTGAGTGACTGAATACCTCACTGGTGTTTAGCCAGAGGGCCTTTTTCAGTTCTTTGTCACAGAAAAATTTCCAAAGGGTAACTCTCAGCTAGCTTCCATTGTAGCAAGAGAGGGCCAACTAGATGGGAGTGAGTCCTTTTTGAACCTAAATTCATTAGTGATGTTGTAGTACTTTTGCCATATTCTATCCATTTGAGACGAGTCAGTAGGTCCTTCCACACTCAAGGAAAGGGGGTTACACAACTTATTGAATACTAGAAGGTTAGGATCATTGAGATCCATTTTAGAGGCTGCCTGACACAAGGTCCAGCATGGAAACAAAGACTGTAGAGGGAAGACTCTAAAAGCAGAACCCAGCATGACCTGGGGTTTAAAGAATAAGTAATTATTCATTGCAAAGATGTGTAGGAAGGGCATTCTAGGTAGGGAGAATAAAGTGGGTATAAGCACATGAAAAAAACAAGATCAGATGTCCTAGGAAAAATTATCTTGATGTCATGGTGGCCTCAAGGTATAGTAACAAGCAAACCACCCAAAGGCCACGAAACAAAAAGTTTCATTGATTGAATTGAAATACTGGATTCATGCCATGTGTTAAGTCAATTTATCACAATGAGAAGAATGGAAAGATATGAGATAAACTACAATTATGATTGCGTACAAGAAGGTATGAGACCCTCACTACCTGAATTCTAGGGGATACAATGTTTATATGTTTTCTCTCTCTCTCTCTCTCTCTCTCTCTCTCCTCCTCTCTCTCTCTCTTTGTCCTTAGCTTCCTTACTGGAGATATGATTGTCAAGAGAATTCAAGTTCAAGAAAGGTCATCCACAGACATAAGGAATTTAGCCAATGAGATACAGAGAAAATATTAGGTTCAATCATGTCTAACAACAGCTGGGTTATGGCAAGGAGTCCCTGAACAGCCATGGGTTTCATTTGTCTTTTTAAAAGAATACTTTTTGGAGCCAGAACTGCTGATTGGTGTTGCTAATGGGTGGCCAATCTGGGGATATCACAGTTGTCAATTGATGCTCTGGGCTGATATTCTTAGCCCTTTATTTCTGTAAGTAACACTCTTGTTTTCTCAATCATATTTTTTTTTTCTGTTTACTTATCCTTTGGAATGTCACACGTGTCATTAATTTCTTGTCTATATTGAGTACATCTTGTGAATTCTGTCTCTGTTTCCCAAGTTACTTGCTTACTCATTATCTATACATAATTATCCTATGCATTTTGTTCACACCTCATAAGCTTACTTACTCTCTGTGCCTAATATTTCTTATAAATTTCACCCATTTTTTTTTTCTTGACTTTTATTTAACACAGTTGAATACAACAAATGCACATTATATCTTGTGGGAACTTGACCCATTCTGGTGTGGCTGGAGAACAGGGGATTTGCCAAGAAAGAGTAGGAGATAAATGTTGAGAGGTAGAGAAGACCTTGTATGGAAACATGAACTTTATCTAGCAGGCAATGGAGAGTCACTGAAGGATGTAAAAAGAAATATAACTTTATTAAAAATATCACATCTTGTAAGAATAATTGAAATGAAAGTAATATATGCTAAATTCCCAATGTGGTTCAAATAAGATGATGCATGCATTTCAAGGTAGTCAAAAGATGTCCCCTTGGTGTAATTTGTATAGGCTCCAGGGAAGATGTAGCATGTTTAATAGTCTGTGAAGGAGGGAAATGACATTGGTTGAAGGCGAAAATCAAGTAAGCTGAGAGAAAGACATTAATCAACGGGCTTCTTTTGGAGCTCCTACTAATATATGTAAGAGGACAAAGAAAATGATTCTCCTTTGTGTACCACAGAAAAGTTTTACATAGGCTGAATAATTTGGAATTTGACTCTTTTTCAGTAACAGGTTTTTTTTTTTATCAGTTTTTAAATTTGTAATTTAGTTCACCCAAAAATTTAAGTCTCATATATTACAAATAAATTAGTGATTAAGACTAGGCGAGCACCACCTTTTTTCCTAGCTACTCCAATTTTGCTGGGAATATCACAAGGAGATTGGGAGAAATAGGCAGAACTAACAGGAATCAAGAAGAAATACCAAATACGGCTGCTCTTTAGATTTGGTTATAGGATCTTGATAGGAGAAAGGAGCAAAAAAGATATTTTAGAATTGCTCTTAAAAAGTAATATCAATGCTGAGAGAAAAATATAAATAATTCAGATTTATATGATACAAACCCTATAATGAAAAGGAAAAAAAATAATTTCCCACTTGGAAGAAGAGAAATATAACTCACAGATATTAGTCAGGTGCAGTGGCATATGCCTGTAATCTCAGCAACTCAGGAGCCTGAGACAAAAGGATCACAAGTTCAAAGCCAACATCAGCAACTTAGTGAGAGGCCCTAAGCAAATAAGTGGGACCCTATCTCAAAAAATAAAAAGGGCTGAGAATATGACTCAGTGGTTAAGTGCCCCTGGGTTCAATCCCCAGTGCAAACACAAATAAACAAACAAAAAAACCTCAAAGACATTATTGCCACCCTGGTAGAGTGTTGGCCTCAGGTATAAATGTTGTGCTGAGTATTGTTGGAAATGACTAAGTGTGCAGGAGAAAACACCACAGAATTGAAGTTTATCAAGAAATACATTGAGTGTGGAAGAACTGCTCTTGGTGTGTTTTTGCTTTGTGTTTCTCTCCTGATGGGCAATGGTATACTTTTTGCATGTTTGTCTTGCTTGTAGAAGGGGTGGAGTTGGCAGTTAGAGCCCTGAGGGTGAAGGTCCATGAGCTGCATGTCTAATATCCAGATCACCACTAAGAAGCCTGTTCTTTTCAGAGGACAGAAGCACAACAGACCCAGACTCCATGATCTAGCCTGTCCTAACAAAATCAGTGGTCTTGCCTCTGATTGGCAGTTTTAGTGTAGGAGACCTAATTTAGGAGATAGCTAAGATTGCAGTTAGCTGTGAGCCATAAGCATTACCACTTTCCATGGTCTCGTGAGACTTGGCCTGGGACATTGTGGATCGGGTTGGCGCCATTTGCATGATCTCGCGAGACTTGGCCCAGAGGATTGTGGATTGGGTTGGTGCCATTTTTTTGTGTGGTGTGGTGGTGGTTGGCAGAGTATGGATAGCGTGTGGGAGTTGTTGTTAGAGCTGGAGAGAAAAGATAGCAGAATAAAGAGCCTGTTTGTTTCCAGTCCGCCTCTGAACTTATTCCCGTGGCGTTGTTGCTCCAAGCGGCAATCGCTTCAGGCAGCAACATTTTAGCACTGTGAAAAGAACTGACTTCAGGACAGAACCTGTAGCCTATCATAAAATTTCAAGAAGCTTTCTGCTTTCCTGATTCCTAAGTAAGACAATTCCAAATCATCAATTTGGGTAAGCTTCCTAAAGTGTAAGCCAAGCAAGGGACACATGACTAGTGAAGCAGAGGTCAGAGTGATGCAAGGGAGGGTCATGAGCCAAGTTACACAGATGGCCTCTAGAAGCTGGAAAAGGTAAGAAAATCAGCTCTCCCTTGAAGCTTCCAGAAGCATGCAGTTATGGCAACAATTTGATTTTAGATTCTGATGCCCAGCACTATAAGACAATAAAGTTGTGTTGTTTTCCCTCATTAAGTTCATGGCCATTTGTTACAGCGGCAATAGAAAGCCAGCACCTGCTTGAATGTGGACAACACTGAGGTTGATAGCAGAACTTGAGACACAGAAGAAGACTGTGCTGCAGCAGGCCATAAGTGAGCCCAAATACAGGGACAAATCCAGGGAACAACTAGTAGTAAAAGATGACAAACGGGGATATATTTCTGAATGGCACCATATTACCCAAATTCCTTCCTTTTTACTTTGGCTAGATATCATTTCTTTTCCTATTAATTGAACAATTTTCATTTTGAATTCAGAAATAATAGCTGCTTCTTTGAACTTTAATTCATGCTTATTTGTCCTTGAATATTTAAAATTAAGATTAGAATAACATATCATGCATCATTTCTGGGTAACAAAGGGAGGACTGTTTCCCTTCTCATACAATTTGCTTTATGTTGCTTTACTTTCTTTTATGTTCTGTGAATTGTTCTTGATTTTAAACATTTATTCAACCTAAATCTTAAGGATTAAGACTATGGTTTTACCACCCACTCATTAGTAACAGTGTAGAAAAAATGTAGTTAATATATAACAATTAATACAAGAATAACATTAATTTTTAAATTAGGGTTAAAATTACTCTAAGTTTTCTGCTTCTCTCATCGGGACTCTTGTGATTACATTTGGTCCCCCAGGATAATACAGAATAATCTCCCCATCTCAACATCCTTAATCTCATCACTCCTTTGAATCCCTCTAGAGTAGACTTTGCTTATTGATACATGCTAAATCTAGTCCCAAACTCTCCCTGGCTCTGGGGGATTGCAATTCCTCAAGGAATGGCAATGTTAAAAAGCAAGTTTTCCAGTACTTCCAGGAAGAGTTTTGCCTTCTTTATAAAGGGCACTGATAACATGGGCACCATCTTCTTCTTTCTTTTTCTACTGGATTAAGTACAAATTAGGTTAGAAAAGCAGGAAAATTGCAGAGTGACTGCAATTTACCAAGAATTTCCCACCTACAAATATGTTCATGTGCACCCTTAGCCTTCCATTTGAGCAAAATCCTCAAATGTTTCCACAATCCTATTCCCTTTCACCAATGGCAGGACCGAGTCAGTCAGCTATCTATCCCATCACTCACATCTTCTACCTGTCTTTTTCTGAAATTTTTTTTTTTTTGTTTGTTTTGTTTGGTTTGGGGTGTGTGTGTTTGTGTGTGTGTGTGTGTGTGTGTGTGTGTGTGTGTGTGTGTGTGTGTGTGTGTGTTTGCTTTAGCCTATAATCATGGTCAAGGCTTTGTAACTCAGATGGATATGCCAAATGAACAAACAAAAAACTCAAGGAATAACAACAAAACTGTTCCCTTGACCATGCTTCCTGTTTCTAGCCACCTTCTTTCTCTCTTTTCTCTTCAGAGGAGAGTGCCTATAGGTTTCTCCTACCACCCACAGCTCAATCACTGCACTCAAAAGTTACCTTCTGTACTCGGAGGTCACCACAGACTTTTCACATCTTCAAATCCAATGACCACCTTTCTGTTTATAACTTACTGAAGGTATCTGAACCTTCCTTTGTTCTGGTTGCAATATCTTTAGTGGTTTCCTTATTGATGAATGAGGTTAAGTAAATTTTTATACATGTTTAATTTACATTGGTATGAGTCATTATTATGCTTTAAAAAAATCTATCCCTTAACATATCAAGGATGAGTCAGATTTGTAATCAGGATAGGTAAGACTTGCAAAGGGAATTGTTTCTTCACTGTGTGTTTCAATACTACTTAATGTTATTATCATTTAACGCTCCTTAGACTCTACACCCTAGTCAAAAGTCATTCAGTGTATCACCACCATTAATAAGTATCTCATACTTAAATGATACTGATCTAGATCTCTGGTAGTCAGACTTGGTTTTTTTCAACTCACCCATGGAAGTTAAAGGCTTGGGCTACTAAAAATCAATTATGTATGGCTGTGATCTTTAAGACAATATAGTTGAAAAGATGAAAGACAAGTCAGTAGCAAGTGAGAAGGTACAGATGTTCTAGGACACATGAGGAGCTTATAAACCACTACAAGGGGGCTCAACCCCAATTGGCACTTTCCCAAAGGGGAGTATAGGTAGGACATAGCACAGATTCATGCATTGGTGCATGTGCTGAGAGAGAAACATGAGTGCACATATGGTTTAAGCCACAGAGAACACGTTTCAGAGAACTGGAGTAGTACAGTCTGATTAGAGAAGGTACTTTATGTAGCATTTAGCATGTCTAAATGAGACGGGATAAAAGGCCCTTCCCTATTAGTGGCTTTCAAACTTACACTTCATTCTCTGACAAGAAAGGTATTTTACCCTGAAGGTTAGTACAACAAACAAAAACTGAAAACAAAAGTTTGATGAAGTGATATTTACCCTTAATACTTACAATGCCCTCTGCTATATTCTGTCTTCTATTATTTTTCAAAAATGCTTGTCACCACCAACTAAGCTTGTTTCACTCAGTGGCTTAGTTTGGATTTTGAATATCCCCTAAAGGCTCATGTGCTGAAGACTTGGTCCCTAGACTACAGCATGATTGGGAAGTGGTGGAACCTTTAGGAAGCAGGCCTTGGTGGAAAGAAGCTAATTGACTGGAAGCATACCCTTTAAGGTGATCTTGGGACCTTGTCACTTTCTTATCTCTTTTCTTGTTTCTTGTCTGTTGTAAGGTGAAAAGGGTTTCTCTGCCACATACTCTAGCCATGATGTACTATGCTACCACAGGCCCAAAGCAACAGTTCTAAGTTAACATTAACTGAAACCCCTAAAACTCACACTCAAACCTTTCTTTATTTTAATTATCTTAGATGTTTTGTCATAGCAGCAGAAAGCTGACTAACACACTCAGTAATCAGTGATTATAATTTTAATGTAGTCATTGGATTTTGTTTGTTCATTCACTAAACTAAGGACTTGGCCTGTATCCTAAAAATATTAATCACAGACATGACCTGATGTTCACAGAGTCAATATATGTTGTTTGACTGAATGATCCATCAATCCATTCTTCTATGTATTCATCCATCCATCCCTGAGAAAGAGGGTAGAAAAAAGAGTTGTCTATGCTCAGATAACATTTTTATTTAGTTCCCCAAGTGCCCTAGAAAGAAGTATACAAATAAGAGTAATGAAAATGAACAAATAATACCCAGCACTCTGGCTGTAGAAACACAAGTACAGCTTGTGCTTGATGACCTCCAGAGGCCATCCTTAATGAGCAGTGAGACAGTTCATCTAAGTCACGCATTGTCACCATAGCTTCTGTTTCCGTAGAAACAGGGCAACTGGTGAAGCTCTTGGCTCTAAAAGCTATGATGAAATATCCAGTAGCCAGATGGTCTGGCAACTGAAATTGTCATGCCTTTGTGAGCATTTATCATGAATTGGCATCACATGAGAAAAAAAAATTATTTCCAGTGAGAATGGAGCAGGGATGGAAAAGCATGATCAGCAGGTGTCCGTTGGTAATTGGCATCAAGGGGCAGGCAAAAGGCAGAAACCTGGGGCTTGGAGCTCCACCCAGTCCAACAATTCCCAGTTTACTTCTGTTATTATTGTTTCTATTGCCTTCTCACCCACTGAGCACAGCACTGTGAAATAAGTGCTTTTTCCATTCCCACAGTGTCTAGGAACAAATGGACTTTTGAGCACTTTCAAATTCCTCTTCAAACAAATGAATTTCTTATATATCTCCTGAAAATGGAAAATGCTAACTACCATTTATCCAGGAGAGAGACTGATGCAAGCATTTTGTATTCCCTGGCATGTGTATCAAGAGATTTCTGTGCTTTCTCAATGCCACTGCTACTGGCAAAATATTTACTGGACAATTATTTCTGAACAGAGGCCATATTCTAAGACATTAAAGCAGCAATAATAAGAATTTATGGTTATTAAATGCTTCCTTAATATTTTGAGAGCCAGTACGAGGTATGTACCATTCATTTTGCAGATGGAGAAACTGGGGTAGAGAGTTATTTAATGTGGTTAAGGTTATAGCTAATAATTTGAGTGCAGTTGTAATACAACCTGTGGTCTTTACCAATTTTCTTTCCAAAGGTGGTAAAATGTAGAGGATTTAGAGTTTGTATCATGGATCCCTTCTGCAGGCAAATCAAACTTGTGGTGTCATCTCAGAAAACACATATGTACAAAAACTTAAATAAAATGTTACAAAAAATTCAATAGAGTGTAACTAACAAAATAAGAATAACATGATATCATTATGTATACTTACGTAATGTGTTAAATAAGATCCCACAGTGGGTCAAATATCTACCACAACTTTGAAATAACAAATAGAATAGATGATATTTTGAAACACCGACAATGAATATAAATAGAAAAATTGGCATGCTGATGCTTTCTATTGGTTATAAATCACAAGTATTGATAATACTACTAAGATATGTTTCCCACACTAACCATGGAAAGAAATATTGCATTTCTAATAGTGATCAGTGAAATAAAATTATAAATCTTTTATATTCATGTTTAAGTGTCCCTAGAATCCTATGGACTCTTTCAGAGGTCCATGGACTTTGAGCCATGTTTTTTAACAAAATGGATTCAAAAAAGGTTCATTTTGTCTCCTTCACCCCCTCCCCCTCTTTCATGGGACCTCTGGTAACATCTAGAGACACTTTTGATTGTGATGACTGTGGTGGTATTCTACACCCTCTTAGTGCATCTAACTGCAATGGCAGTTAGTCATGTTATGAAGTGAGCATAGCCCCACAGAGCAAAGAATATCCCACTACAAACATCAATAGTACTCAAGTTAAGAAAATGATTTAGAACAAGACTCAGGTTAGAGGTCAAATCCTGGCACTCAACATCTGAACGGTCTGGAAAATATTTCTCTGTAAATCTTGGTTTCTTGATCTGTGAAGTGAGGGTAAGATCAACATTGCAGAGCTTTTGTGAGGGGGAAAAATTATGTTGAAAGTATATAATAAAGAGTAATTTATTATCCAACTTTTTTTTTTCCAAACTATGTTCTCTCAAGGCCTTGGATTATACAAAGTCATTTTAAGGGCTATTTCTGGAGAGAGGATACAAAGTCAGAATTCCAGCCATCTAAGCCATACTTTAACCAAAGATTTTCTGCTTCTTATTATTTTACATATTGAGTTCTGTGATGGATATTATTGAAAAGGAAAAAAAAAAAAAACTCTTTACTGCTCATGCAATGCTAGGAAAAATTGATATTTTAAGTATATAATGTTAACAACTCATAAGAAAAGGATGCCAGCCCCTTTTTTTCTTATCATTTAATCATTTGATGTGCATATTGCTGCAAGGGTTATGTTAGCTAACATTACTTTTGGTCAAGTCTGAGCAGAGCAACTTGAGAAGAAAAATACATACTCAATTTGCTTCTACATGTCATATTTTGTTGATTATTTTCTCTATGCAAGCATCGAAACATCAAAAAGTAGGAAGACATTCAGATTTCAAAACCACCTCTGCTACTGCTGACACTGAACAGAACTTTCCCTTTCTCAGTTTCATGCATATGGTAATCAGTTTTCTTTCCTTTGAACTAGATAATTGTAAGAATCACAGAATATCCGAAGCCTGTCCATGTATATTTATGTTCACTAACACAGTTACACGAGGGATCAGCAGAAATACTACTGGTTCTGTTGGTTTAAATTAAATTCCTTAATCAATCCCCTGAGAAGTGTTATCCAGGAGGTAACTGCTGGATATGCATGAATCTTTTATGTGGTTCATTCTATAACTGTTTCTGGGAGGCCTGCAAATGGGAATTTTGCTCAACAAAAATGAGTTCCTAACATCCAGTCAGGCATCTGGTGGTTTCCTCTTCTTGGAAAACTAGTAACACAGGATTGGCACAGCACAGCACAGATACAATAAAGTTTTCTTGCCTTAAACCTTCCTCTATTTACCTCCCTTTAGAGTAGCAGAAGCCAACATCAGCTCTTTACTTCCATATGCCAAGACTTTATTATTGTTTAGTCCTGAGGACAGTGTGAATTTGGAACCAACCCCATCATCTGCTTTATCAACTAGGGGAGCTACTGCTCAGACACATGGGGTAATTTACTCAAGGCCACTTCACTATTAAGTAGCCAATAAGGATAGGAACTGCTATGGTTTGGATCCTGGATGTTCCCCAAAGGCCCAAAGGCCCATGTGTTCAAGGCTTGATCCCCAGGACAGCAATACTGCAAGGAAGTGAAGAGGTGGAGCCTTGCAGGGGAGTCTTTAGGTGATTAGGGTGTGCTCTTATAAAGGATTGTGAGACCCTGACCCCTCCTCTTCCTCTTTGCTTCCAGGCCATGAGGTGAGCAGTCTTTCTCTACCATGTGCTCATGCCATGATACACTGCCTTCCCACAGACCCAAAGCAAAGGGCCAATTGGTCATGGACCATAACTTCCAAAACTGTGAACCAAAAATAAACCCTTTTTCTTTATAAGTTGATTATATTAGATATTTGTTACTGTGATGTGAAGCTGACAAGATGAGAACCCAGGTCTTTTAAAATCCCCAGTTCATAATCTTAGCTGCTACTAGAGATTACCTCTCTTAATTTAACATTCTCCCTGCCCCAGCAAAGTGGTGACTATTTTAGCATTACATTTGCAACTTGGCTAGGGGTAAGGTAAGCTGCAAAGAGACCCCTCTGGAGTACTTGCTTCTCTTTGATGTTAGTCTATCATGAAACCAATTGGATGCATGTGCATGGAGGAGAGGTGTTTCAGTACTTATCTTCACAGTTTCCCTGATCTGATCTATTTCAACAATTTCTGGACTTGTCAAAGGTTTTATTACAAAGGAAACATGAAAAGAAATTGAAAATTAACTTAATCCAGTGGTTGACCTCCTTCCATAGAATGAAAAAGGTTTCCTTTATCTGAATGTGGATGGCCATTTGGACAGCAGCTAAGTTCACAGGAGAGACCCCCAAACTCCACACAGCAAGTGTAGTTGGCAGCTCCACTTGTGCTAAGACACTATGGTCCCTGAGAGTGAGGGTGGACGAAGCCCAAGTTTTCCGTTCTCCTCCTGGTATGAGCTCCCTGTGCTTCAAAGCAGTCAGTGTTGTGCCTTTGCAATGTTCTGCAGAAGTGATTTCTTCTTGGGAGCCTGAAATTCTTTTTGGTTTTCCATTTAGCTTCCTGGTGTGGACAATGGCCTTTTCCATACATTGAAATTGAGCTTTGAGGTCATGTGACACTTATTAAGTGTATGTGGATAACAGAGCTCCTAATCTAGGCAACATGGAGGAGCTGGAACAGCCTTCTATATCTATAGTTTATAGACATTGACAGAAAATAACCCCCTGTATGTATAGGTAATTTTTATTCCCTAGAAATGTCCAACAAATGCTCTCTAATAATTGTGAGATCCCAGAGGGATGGCAATAATAATGAGCTACCAGTCAATAGATGGCTATTATATTGACTAAGGGAAGTCAATTACTAATTATAAATGCAGCTAACATTGACTGAATTCTTAACAATGTGTCAGGCACTTTATTAAACATTTTTTATATATTATTATTATATAATTTGTATAAAATATCTGTGAGAGGTTATTGTTTCTAAAATTCATTTTAAAGATAAAGAAAATGGTGCTTAGTGAGGTTAAGTAAATTTGGCAGAGGTTGGAAAACAGACAAAAAGCAGAATTTGGACTTGAGCCAAGAATTTGGATTTCTTGTTCTTAGGGGTGGCACATGCCTATAATCCCGGCATCTTGGGAGGCTGAGGCATGAGGATTGCAAGTTCAAAGCCAGCCTCAGCAATGAATGGAAACCCTGTTTCAAAATAAAAAAAAAAAATAAATAAGAAAATGGGCTGGGGATATGACTCAGTGGTTAAGTGCCACTGGGTTTAATCCCTGGTACCAGAGGAGGGGGGCAGATAATAAGAATGGATGGAGAGATCATTTTGTCTGGAGTAAAATATATTTATGTATTTATGTAAATGTTTATATGAATGTGTATATACATACACTAGAAATAAAATGTTCCTTCAGCGTTTTCTCTCTCTCTCTCTCTCTCTCTCTCTCTCTCTCTCTCTCTCTCTCTCTGTGTGTGTGTGTGTGTGTGTGTGTGTGTGTGGTGCATGGTGTACCTTCAAAGAGATTTAATGTAGAGGAGGAAACACCATTTTCAACAATAATAAAATAATAGCCCTTAGATATCCTGAGGTTGGGTGAGATGCCCTGATCTACGTTCTCTTATATAATTTTTTTTTTCAATTGTTTGATTCTCTCCCTCTCCCTGTTTTTCTAAACTCTAATTTTCCAGCAGGAAAAGAACTGTGACTTGTGTACTCTTTTATCTCAGAACTTGGTATAGCCCCTGACTAGCTCAGGGTCACCCAACCAGCAACTCAGGTAGTCTGGCACTACAGTCAAACTTTTAGCCACCACTTCACCCTATTCCTCACAGAACAATTCTCTGCCAAATACATTGCACAGTGACTTCAGGGCCTGGCTGCCTCCTCCATGTGGGAATGAATCAGATTCTCAGAAGACGGGTAGGAAATAAACTAGCCAGAGAAATGCTGGCTGACTCCAAACTGAAGTGCAAAGCTGAGTATCCATAGCCCCTTGCATCATCTTGCCAATTTCTTATTTAGCGTGTGTATTGAAACATGAATAAATATAGAAGATTAGGATGCCCCAGATGACTAGAAGCTGCCTGGGAGGATTTTATTCTGCAAAGCTTCTGCATAACATGATAGATGGAAATGTTCAAGAATACTGCATATAAATAATAGATGCATATATAAAAAGGGGAGATACTTAAGGCATTTTAAAGCTAACACACCATAAGATTTTCTTTGTTTTGTTTTTTTAAATAAATTTTTTCCTAGGATATTCTAGCTAGGTCATCTAAATTATGGATACTCAAGTTTGTGGATAATTACTGTTTAAGCCAGTGTTCACTGCAGCAATGATTTACGTCATCAAGTTTGTGCATAATAAATCGTGGTGAACCTGCACTGTGTTTTGGCTCTGTTTATTGCCTATAGCAGTCTCATAAAATTAGGCTGAAGCAGAGTCAGAAGGTGGGAATGAAATTGGTTCAGAGAGATATTCAATATTGCACTATTTAAAATTAAGCCAAACTTGGAAGTAAGCTAATCGTATAAGAGAAGATTGACAGTTACACAAATTTGGCCTATCTAGATAAAAGAATATTGCAAAATATAGAATAGTGTGTATGATGAAAACTTTGTATCATTAAATGCTTAAAACATGACAGTGGAATACCTAGAATATTTGACAATTTGACTGAATCAACTCCCTCTTCTACAGGATAAAGTTATTATAAATTATAATCATTAAATATAATAAATAATAATAGTGGCCAGAATAGAAATATGAGTCACAGAATACTCGGTTTTTTTTTATATAGAGAGTAAAATACATTTTTAAAGATAAATATTGTAATATAAGAATCATAAAGTAGTAAGTTAAGAATTTTAAGTTATAGGTTTTAAGGAAAGAATGGAAGGGGAAGCCTATAGAGAAATACCTCCAAAATAAATGAATTTCTAAATGTATCAGAGAATGATTTGTAGAGAGAATGAATTTAGTAATCCAATTCTTTGTCTTTGTAACTACTATACTCTTGTTGCATATTTCAAATCTACTATTGAGAGCAGGAATGCACAGCACAGGAGTTGAATACATGAACAGTACCCAGAGTGATTTTGAGATCTTGTTTTACAGAGGACTGGAATATGTGAAGCTAATTCTGTGCATCACAGACCATGTAGGTAGTCTCTGGTATTAACTCCCATGCAGATTACAAATTTTACTAATTTAAATAATGAAAATGTGCTATTCACAGTATGTGGGTATGTATACATATACAATATATGTATATAAGTATGTAAAACCTATCAATGTCTTTGATAATTCAATAATTGCATAAAGCTTGGACAAAAATATTTTGGGGAAAGGAATATTTTACCACAGATATTTAGAATTACTGGTGCACCATGAGGCTATATATAAAGCAGGATCAAGTTTAGTTGGATTTATTTATTAACTGCTGCTTTTAATTTTTCTATAGTAGTTCTCTTCTTTATTGCTTGAACCTAAGGTGAACTACTCTGAGTGTCTCCTCCCGAAACTCTACTGAGGATACATCTCAGAAAAGAATATATAGAACTGTGTCTCATGTATTCTGGAATGGAGCCCTTAATGCTGTTTTCGGCATGGGGAAGGCTGAAAAGGCCTAGTGAGTTTTCCAGGGTTTCTGCCATTTGTAGTACCTGAAACTAAATGTGACACCTGAGCAAGGATTGATTATGCCAGGGAAAGAGAGGCCCCATATTGGATGATGGCCAGCAGACCAATCAGTGCCTCTTTTTGGAGAAATAGGAATGCCAAATGCACAGATGATGTAGGTTAATTACACTTCAGTATTCATTAAGCTATTATTTTGGTTCTTTCAGAAGTCAGTCTTAGGTATACTGCCACCTTTGTTATTTATCTACTATGTTTTGGGGTTTTATTTTTGGCAATATACCTTGTACAATACAATCTTATTTATGTGGGTCAATTTAAGAAATGGTTTAGTTTTAAAAATGAAAAAAAAAATTAAATAGATGACCATTATAAAAATTAGAAGGGAATCCATAGATATTTTAATAATGTTTAGGCTCTCTGGTTTGTGAGATAATCCATGTTTTTTTTCCCCCATTGCATTTTTTAAAAAAACTTCCCTATATTATCTACCATGAGCATGTGTTGGTAGCAGAAAAAATCGTGAAATAACTATATTTTCTATTTTCAACTTGGTTGGCTTTTAAAGGGGAGAAGAAACAACCTCTATATCTATAATTCCTTGCATAGAAGTGAGTTCTCTTTCCTCTTGGGGGGGTGGGACTAATGAGGGCACAAACTAAAAGTGCTATAACCTGCTGAGATTAAACAGCTTATTGTGGCCTGGTCATCACAATTTTTGTTCCTATGCTGTAGGATACACAGACCATTTGAAGTTCTTCCAGAGAAGACAGAGACCAAGAAAATGGCCAGGTAGTTACTTTGGACTGCACAGGTGAAGTGGGTTAGTGCTTTTAACAGTCTCTTGACTATACTGAAAGGTTATTTTTGAAGACAAGAGTACCGAATGTTCCAAGTTCCCACCGTTGTCATGGAAACCTTTCAGCGAGCTGAATAGGTTAGCAGGATTTTATGTTCCCCACTTTGACAAACACAAGAAGACATGATCCCAGCTTTGCATCACTAATCAGAAAACTTCTGTTCTCAAGTCTTCTAGCACTTGATTAGTCACATTTTCTTAATGTTTTGGTTGTGTTATTTTCCCCCTCCACAACATAAAGCAACAGGCAAGTTCTCTTTCAAAAATCATTCCCATTTTAGAAGCACAGCCAAAATCGTGACTGGGCTGACCTTGTTGTACTTGGGAGTAATACTGCTTGCAGCTCTGAAAGGCTCCTGCAGATTAATTTAGGCTCCTGCCGAAACTCTTCTGATTTGTACTGACTTTCAGTGGTTTCCTGGAGGTAAACTCTCTTGCTAATAGGCAGGAATTATTCCTCATTTTAGCAGCAACAGTCTGCCAACACTGGCTTAGGAAGCATAGGTAGGCTTGAGGAAACAGGCACCCCAAGGCTAAAACCAAAACAGCCCCATCACAGGGGTGAATTCAGGTCTAGTGAATCTGACTTTTCCCTCTTATTTGTCTGTACAAACTTCCACATTTCTTTTTAAGGTAGAAGTGGCATAGGAATCCAAAAGCAAATTGGAAAACTAACCACCAGCAGACACAAATGACACACAAGACTGATCAATTTCGGGTGTGCTAGCTGAAGGTGCAATCTGTTGGGCTTTGTGAAGAGCCCCCAGACTCAGCAAGCCTATATTGGTAAGGGGAGGGTGCATGAGAACCCTAGGCTTGTTAGGCAGTGACTCATGTAATAAATATAGTTATGTAGAAATACAGAATGCAGGCTATTCTAACTCCTTGATTTTGGGGAATGTCTGTTGTGTCTCAGGGTTTTAGCAGCATAATGTTTTAGCAGTATAATGGGAATGTCAATAAGATCCACCTCATGGACTCAGGGTAAGGATTTAGAGTTAATAGATGTACCCTGATCAGTCCTAGAACACATAGGTATATTTGTCAGGATAAAGCCATTGAGGAGAAAGGAGTGGTGAGAAATAAAAAGAATAAAACATAGAATAGAGAGAGAAAAAATAAATAAGTACAGAGGAGAAAATGACCAAGGCAGAGAGGTGCATCTGGCTATGGTGTAGTGCCATTTCTAATTGCCTAAACTATTGGATGTTGCCAAAATTCTCACCTTAGCCCTAAACCCCAGTGGCTCCATCTCTTGCTGGATGCAGCTAACTGAAATGATTTTACAGAATTCATTTGACTAACACAGAGGTTTTCATTACCTAATTATGCTCCAATGAAATGGTGCTTTCTGTTAAATGTTCCAATGTCTGTTCTGCACTAATGCAATGATGCTTGCCTAGAAACCTCAAGTTAATAAAGAAGTGCATGATGAAAACCAATGTTTTAATGAAGCAGAAATAGTTTTGGATTAGGGTGTTTCAGCCCTACCATAGGAGAGTTATGTATTTCTTCTGAGAGCTAAATAGTGTGTTTAAAATACATTTGTACATTCTCCTTGCAAGCTGAAAGTAACAAATTGATGAGTTCAAATGGATAAAAAAGAAACCAACCTAAACATCATTGAATAAATCTTGAACAGTGCATAAGCCAAGACCCAAATCAATGATTTTGGAAACCATCATAATAAATCGTAGCACAGGTCTTAGCTCCAGTATTGACTAAAAGTGGTTGCCAAGAAGCCAGGCATGAAAATAAAACAGCTTGAGTTCCTGTTTTGTATGAAATAGGAGTTTCCTACACTCATAAAGTGGTTTTTCATATACACACTATAATTATTTTGAAGATTTCTGTGTAACAGTAAATGATAATCTGCATAATGTAAATTGTATCCCTCATTTAATGGATTGTGTTATGTCCACTACTTGTTATGAAATTTTCCCAGTAGAAAAAAAAATTTCCTACTTCCGCCACATGATAAAAATGATGTAGCAAGTTTTTATTTTTTGGGGGGATATATATATATATATATATACATATATATATATGTATATGTATACACACATATATATATATCTTTGTGTTTATTCTCTCACTTTCTTCAGTGTGGCTTTTCTCATTCAGAACACACATTCCAAAAGTCTTTTTATTCCCCACTGAGCATAGAATATCAGATAATCTGAGATGATGAATTAATGACTAATGAGCATTGTGAATTGGAGAGCTTAATTAATACTAAATAAAATGGTACTCTCACACCTTAAAAATGAATTAATTCTTATTTAAATCAAAATTCACTTTTATCATATAATATATACACATTGCAAAAAAAATTAATTCTAAGATAATAAAAGAGCCCTGTCCCTTTCTTCTTCACCCCTTAGTCCTAGTCTCCAGAGATTTAAAAGATCATTTATCTTTTGCCCAAATGGGTCTCACTCTCGTTTTTCTAAACATGCTTTTGCCACACAGTTCCAATGGCTAATTTTCTGACACCAACTGTGTGACCAACAATTAAATTTAATCTGTAGTTATTTTATCTTTTAGTAGCATATTGTATAGCAGCTTTCTAAGAAAGTATACAAATGAAGGTAAATATTTCTAAGTTTGGAATATCAGAGAATATTTTAAAACTTCTTTTACATTTGATGGATGCCTAATTATACATAGAATTCTAGGGTGTGATTTTTGCTCCAGACTTTGAAGGTTCTTCTTCACTGTGCTTTAGATTTCTGCTCTTCTAAGAGGCCCAGTGCTGTACTGACCCCTGTTCTTTGGTTATGATTTAAGTCTCCTTCTCTGAAGCTCTTAGGAATTTCATTTATCTCCAGGAGGCTGTGATTTCATTTTGAGGGCTTTGGAGAGAGCTTTTCAAATTTACTGTTCTGGGAATTTACTGGGTTCTTTCAACCTGGAATCTCATTTTTACCAGTCTGTTAAAATTACTTGATTTATTTGATAACTTTTTCCCTTCCATTTTTTTTCTTCATTCTTTATGAAACTTGTTTGGATGGTTAACATCTTGAGTTAATATGTGAATTTCTCAGCTTTTTCTTATTATTCATCTCTTTGCTTTTTATTCCTGTTTCTGTGGGGCTTTCTTGGTTATTATTTCTGTTCTTTCATTGATTTCCCCAAGAGCTATAATATTTTTAATTTCCAAGGGTTCTTTTTTAGTTCTATCAAAATTAGCATCCCATTTTTTGCTTTTGGGAATAATCTCTTGTTTGTTTTTGTGTATTTTTTAAATTGACACACAAAAATAATACATACTTATGGGATACCATGAGATATTTCAATACATATGAACATTGCATACTGGTTAAATCAGGATAAACATATCTATCTCCTTGACATTGATCATTTCTTTATAAAAAATATCAAAAGTCCTTCCTTCTACCTTTTATGAGATATACAGTTAATCATCATTATCAATAGTCACCCTGCTGTGCAATTGAATACTAGAACTTGTTTTTCCTGGTTGTAAACTAATACCTGTTCATCAATCTTTCCCCATTCCTCTCTTTTCCCTACTCTCTAGCCTTTGTTAACAATTTTCTATTCCCAACTTTTATGAGATCAATTTTTCATATGCACAAGTGAGATTATGGGGTATTTGTCTTTCTGTACCTGGCATATTTCACTTAATGTAATATTTGCCAGTTGCATTCATGTTGTCACAAATGACAGGATTTCATGCTTTTTATGCTGGAATAGTATTCCATTGTGTGGACATACTGCATTAGTGTGTCCACTCCTCAGGTGATAGACACTTCAGTTGTTACCATTTCCTGGCCATTGTGAAGATTGCTGCAGTGAACATGGGAGCCTAGGCTTCTCTTCAACATATTGATTTCATTTACTTTGGATATATGCCTTGTAGTAGGATGGCCAGATCATATGATGCTTCTATTTTTTCTATATTTAACTTTTTGAGGAATCTTCATACTATTTTCCAAGGAGATAGATATGTACACATAATATATAATCTGTAATATAATATGTATAATATACAATATATAATATATAATATGTGCAATTTCTTATCTCTGATGCTCCCTTTTAAACTTCATTTTTCACCTCTGTCTCATAGCTCATAAAATACTTTTTTTGTGTTGCTCTCACTGTCTTTGTTTATATTAAGATTGAGGCATTTAAAAGCTAAGTAGAGCTTTTCAGCAAATGCTCTGCATTCGAGACCTTACCTTTGGGTTCAGAGACCATCATTTATGTTATGAACTATGCATTTTCCCCTGAAGCCTTTCAGTCCCTTTAGAGATGATGGTCTCAACAGCAGACATTCCCTGGGGTGCCAGTGGTTGTGAACACACTGGTGAGAATGGGGCTGGGTATTTCTGTATGAAACTTATGTGCACATTCCTTTAATTCCTTGCTTTGTGTTTCATGCCTCTCTCTGCCTCCATGGCCATGAATCTATTTTGTTCCACTGCTCAATTTGCCTGGTTCATTTTTTTTTTTTTTTTTTTTTTGAGAGAATTAAAACATTTCCAGTCTTACAGAACTGGGGAGAGATATTTGCCTGGTTATAAAGCTTGCAAGAAGAAACCTGGGTCTAGTGTTCTGTAAAAGCTTTTCCATCTCCTCTGCTCTCTTTAACACTAAGCCCCTCCTGACATTTAATCAGTGCAGTGGCCCCATCCCCTGGCTGGTCCTCAATTCTGAGGGGTGCATCATTTGCTTTGTCTTTATCCACTTCTGCAGACATGTAAACATTTAGTTTTTTCCTCTCAGCAGCCAGTAAACAGCTCTTCAGCATAGTATTTTTGATATTCCTTCCCTGCTGCTGTCACCCTTCAGGTTTTGTCTGTTTTCTTCTTTGTTTTATCATTGAGGGTTGACACTGCAATTATATCTCTTCTATCATGCCAGTGATGTTTGAAGAGTGGGCAAAGGCTGACTCCTGAGTTCCTTTTCTCCATATTTTGCCAGAATTTTTTTTAAAAATATTTTTAGTCGTTGATGGACATTTATTTTATTTATTTGCATGTGGTGCTGAGAATCGAACCCAGTGCCTCATGCATGCTAAGCAAGCATGCTACCACTGAGCTACAACCCCAGCCCCAGAATTTTTTAAATTAAAAATAATATAAGGATTCAACAGCCTGATATTTCAAAAACATTAAAGTGCTGGAGTGAAGCATGCATAGACTGGCCTCTGCCTTCTCATGTTTTGTTCTTGCCTGTCCTTCATGGTGATCTCTTTTTATTTACCCCCTACTCATTTGCTGCTTATGTATCACAGAGAAGGAACCATCTGATGGGTTGTATCAAGAGATCTTGGAGCTGGGGATATAAGGATATAGTTCATAGTAGAGCATTTACCTAGCATGCACCAGGTCCTGGGTTTCACAGCCAGCACCACAAAAGAAAAAAGAAAAAAAGTTTAAGGAAAGCAAAGCTCCTATCCACTAACTCTATATTCCCTTGATTCACATACTATTTAATTTTGTCTTAAAATTTTGATTCTCATTAATCTTTTAGGTTCTTTTCCATTATCTGTATGTAATTTTTAATAGATTTTGTGTTTTTCCTAGGGTTTGGGAGGAGTTGGGGTTGAGAGGAAGTGAGCTAAGAAATGTAATGTCAATACCACTAAAAGAGGGAGCAGTAGGGACTTTAGTCAAGAAGGGAAGCTTAGAGAATGAAATTCCAGTGGTACCCAGGAACACTTCAGATCTAGGTTTGATTCCTGCCTCTCCCAGTTGCAAATTATTCAAACTTCCTCATTCCCCACTATAAATTGCTGTAAATAATATCTATTTTGTAGGATGTTTGGCAGATTGAGTGTCACAGTTAATGAAAAGAAAAAGTTAAGAGGTTGAGAAGATTGAATGAGATAATCAATGAAGAAAACTTACAGCTAATGCGTTGCCTGTAAAAGAATAAACATTAGCAACTTCTAATACACAAAGTTACCTTACACATAGTACAGGAAAAAATTACTTGTTTCAGAGACCAGGATTGGCTTTGTTTACAATTTTCACTATTTCCCTCTCCCATTTGCCAAGTTTATAGTTATAAACATAGTGGACAGTCCAAATCATTAACCTTAGATTTTTGGCATAGAGGGCATCCTTCTCTCTAGACTTGGGAAACCTCCTGCACAATATCAGGGTCAGACTGTCTGTGGGTGACTTGACAGAGGCATGCTGGGATTGTTAAATGTGGCTGTCTAAAAGATGGATGTCTGTCGCTGCTTGATCAATTTGGCTGTGGAGACAAGAATTGATCACATTGATGGCAGCAATGAAAGTCCCACTCAAGGCTGCTTAAATCAACTGCTTATGGGCATGACCAGGAATAGACTCCTTTGTTTAAAGCTGCAGGGAAGCCTGCAGAAAGTTGAATTAGGGGCATGAGAACTAAGAGATATTATTAATAGTTTCTGTGTAATTTATTAGAGTAGAAATTTACTAGAGGGAAAATAACCCTGGGCTTAGAGGCAAGAGATCTGGATTTTACAATACACTAGTGTATCATTTATTTCTAATTTAATGAGACACTTTCCAGGAAAAGAAATTGAACTGCTTTTGATCATATATATATATACTCGATATGATTATCACAGTGGTTTTCTAGAAAATTTCATATTATTTTGTGCACATAGATGAAATACACTAAATATTATAATTCAGTAGGAATCAGATTTTGACTAGTAAATTTGTCATTCTCTTAAACTTTAAATTTTAAAACTTCAATTGTTTTGTATATATGTTTGTTTTCACTTTACAATTTTCCTGCAAAAACTAGGTTTGCCACATCTTTTAAATTTGTTCTCATTTTCTAAAGTCTTCCTTATTTTCTCAATGATGGCCATATTCCCATGTTTGCTTTTATTATGTGACAAAATTTTAGAGCAACAAGTTTATAACTTTTGACTCTTGAGTTAAGTAATTAATATATTTAAATGTAAAACATCAGAACATATAGAGTAGCAGATATACAGGATGAAAAAGTAAACAATTCTAGAAATCTAATGTATAACATGAGAATTATAGGAAATAAATTGTACCACATTTGGGATTCATGCTAAATGAGTAAGTAGGCTTTAGCTTAACTTGCTATGAAAAAAAACTCACAAAAATGCATAACTATGTGAGATGATGGATATGTTAGTTTGCTTCACCAAAGTAACCTTTTGACAGTCTTTATATAACCTATAGCAATGTTCTGTATACCTCAAACATACACAATACAATTTATTTTTACAAACATAAAATGGTAGGAGCATCACCTAAACTTGTCTCTACCAGACTCAGGGATTTATGGCTTCTTAAATTGTTACAAAAACTTCTCAGAGTACATGGAACTGGGATCTTAGCTGCAATGGTACCCTGCTCTGAACTCCGATTAACAATTCTAATCAGTTCTGGAAAGTTGAGCATCCATCTGTTTTCTGATGATTTCATGTATGTTAATTTTAGTTACATATAACTATATATTTCACTATATATGATGTTGTATAATTAGGAATATGATACCATACATCATAAGAAAATGAGTTCTTTTAACTGAAGAGAATGTAAACATGAGAGAATAAAAGAATTCCCCTCTAGAACACTGTTTCTCTCCACCTCACTCTATTTTACCCACTAAAAATATTAATCTACACTGTGGACAAGGTTGTTAGTTTAAACAGTCTCTTCAGAAAATTTACTGAAGCTTCACTCTATCTGCTCTCATTTTTTCACCACGCATTTTAATTGGTTTTCTTGCTAATGGAAGAGGCAGGCCTGGGAGTGAATTGTGAGATTGAGAAAACCAAAGGTTGCCACTTATTATCTTTATAATGGCAGTACCTAAACCCTATTTGTTTTTGAACAGGCTTCTGGTGTTATATGAAGGCTTTGGGGAGCCAGTAAAAAGTCCTCTTTTATTTCTTAATTAGTGTGAACTAGTCAAGGGGGCCAAAGAGCAGATTTTCACTAGTCTTTTTAATGACTCTTAGCTTTTCTTGATTTGTAAAAATCTTTTTAACTAGGTAGTTATTCGTTGCCCTTCTCTAAACTTAGCTCCAGAAAGAGGGGGAGAAGACACTTCTCACTAATCTGTCCTCCCTCCCAAAGGGTCCCTGATGTAGCTGGCTTTAAGAGCTTGGTGCTGCTTTGTGTCAGATTGTGGGATTTCAAGTCCTTGCCTCCCCTTTCTTTTAACTGTGTTTCTGAAATAATTCTATCAGTCAGGGTTCCAGTAAAGAGAAGGAATACTCAGAGTTTGTAGTGGGATAATCTGATGAGAATTCTATAAGGCCACTAATTTTAAAGTGTAAGCAGTTTGTCAGGGAACTATGAGGGACAATGTAGTACCCCAGTTCTAGGAAGAGAGTTGCTATTAATGCTTCCAACCAGAAGAGAAGAGGGGAAACCCGCTCTCTGGAACCAGGAAGGAGAAAGTTGTAGAGATGGGGCCATTTTCAGAGGATCTGATTCATTTGATGAAGGACATAGCCAGTATGTAATGTTACAAAGAGTAGCTGGGTGGAAAAAACTTTATCTTATTTTCTTCCCTATTTCTAGTCTCCTGCTAGGTTCTCCCATTGGCCAAACCAAAATGGAAGCCAATCCACACAAGTTCTTCTTCTTGGAAAAAAAGTAGGTGGGATCCATTTGACTCAGTTATCCCACTCCTTGGCATATATCCAAAGGACTTAAAAACAGCATACTATAGTGACACAGTTACGTCAATATCTATAGCAGCTCAATTAACAATAGCAAATCTATGGAACCAACCTAGGTGCCCTTCAACAGATAAATGGATAAAGAAAATCTGGTATATATACACAATGGAATATCACTCAGCCATAAAGAAGAATGAAATTACGGCATTTGCTGGAAATGGATAGAACTGGAGACTATCATGCTAAGTGAAATAAGCCAGTCCCCCCAAAACCAAAAGCCAAATGTTCTCTTTGATATGTGGATGTTAACACACAATGGAGGGGGAAGGGAAGAATAGAAGTTCACTGGATTAGGCAAAGGGGAATGAAGGGAAGGGAGAGGGATGAGAATAAGAAAGACAGTAGAATGACTTGGATGTAATTTTCCTATGTTCATGTAGGAATACATGACCAGTGAAACTTCACATCATGGACACCCACAAGAACGGGTTCATAATTAAGAATAAGTTATACTCCATCTATGTATAATATGTAAAAATATACTTACTCTATTGTCATGTATATCTAAAAAGAACAAATTAAAAATATAGATTGCATAGACTGCATGTGTATGTTGTAGGTACTATTAATACAATGATACAAAAAAAAGGAAGAAAAATGTTCATGTAGTTAGAAAGATTTTTTTTTTTCATTTCAACTTAAATAAAAATGTGTTTGCTAATCAGAAAAAAAAAGGAAGAAAGTAAATGGGAGACAATGAAGAATGGTATTTTAGGGTTTCAGGGAAGCTATCTGAAACAGTGAATGATTTAGCCCATGAGCCATGGTTTCCTCACGCACAAAACAAGACCAACACAGTATGTACTTTCTAGAATGTGATGAGAACAAAATAAAATACCAGATGTAGAGTATATAGTACAGTTACTGGTGTTAAGTAAGCAGAATGTACAATAGCTATCATTATTATTCTTACACACACATACACACACACACACACACACACACAGAGGCAATTGTTTATTAATAGACAAAGTTTGACAAAACGTCTGTTGTACTTGGGTAGAACCTATTTTTTTTCAGGCCTGTTCTACTTCAGCATATACGTAAACATGGAATAATTCAAAATAATTTTAAACAGATAATTAGAACTATTATAGTTTATTTAGTTTATTAAAGACCATGACTTCTTGAAGAATATCTTCAAGCCAGGTTTCTTTCATATCTTCACTTCTCATCAAGTGCTATGGATTTTATCTTCATCTCCACATATAGTTGGCTCAAGTCTCCATTATTTTTCCCCTGTGTTTTTATGTCCACTTCTCAGCTAGTCAACCAGGCTTCAGACTTTCTACTCCTTAAGCCTTTACTATGATATTGATTTTTTCCTAAATTGGACCTCAGACCAAATCTGGACCACTGTAGGGACTTTTGTTGGTAGATATCCAAGTTGTTCATGATCAGGTTCTTTCTTCCGCTTCTGATCTATCTTTTGCTGTCTCCATTGCATTAATGCATCAGCAACAGAGTACAGTCCCTTTAGTCCCCTATCACATCACCCTGTTCCATTAGTTCTCAAAGGTGATCCCAGTCCAGTAACATTAAAATCAACTATGAACTAACTAGAGGAACACTAGAAAGGTCAATGGGGAGGGAGGGGAAGGGAGGGGCAAGGAGATATGAAGGGAGGTAAAAAAAGAAGATGGTAGAATGAGATGGATAGCATTACCCTAAATGCATGACTAAAGACATGAATAGTATGAATATGCTTTGTATACAAACAGTGATATGTAAAAAGGTGCTCTATATGTGTATTATGAATTGTAATGCATGCTACTGTTATATATATAACAATTTCGAATAAATTAAAAAAAGAAAACTTTTCAGACTTTATCTGAAGTTTATTTAATCAGCAACTCTGGGAATGAGGCTCAACAATCTGTGTTTTAATAACTCTCCGAGTAATTCTGGTTCACACTCAAATTTGGAAGCCACTGCCATGCCTCTCCAGTCTTAGGCTATGCTAGACCCTCTTCCTGGAAGGTCCATTCTACTCCATCTTTAAGATTCATTTCTAGAACCCAAGCCTCCAGGATTGGCTTTCTCATTTATGCTTCTTCCAGAAAGACGACAATAAATACTTCTTGATTGGTTGATAACATTCACTTTGGTTTCCCTGAATCTAATTATTTGTTCAGATGACTCACATATTTGACAAGAATGAAACTAAATCTTATGATAACATTTTTTGGGAAATGGTATTATAGAAATATTTGTTCAGAATGGCCAATGCCAATTTGTTAGGAGAAAGGAGGAAACTTTTCTGTAATCAGATTTCTCCTCAAAATATGCCAAATGATGATGAATAATGCTCCTCCTCCCACTAATAGCAGTTAATGACTTGAACTCTATTTAGTTGGCCACATTTTATAGATGAAGAAACTGAAGCTCAGAGGGGTTATATAACTTGTCCAGGATTATATATCTAGCAAGTAGCAGAGTGAGGACTGGAATTCTAGTTTGTGAGACTTTGAAGATCAAATACTCAAACATTATATTATCTTTGAAACATGGAGAAAACAATTGTCTCCAATTTTTCCATCATGAATTCCATTTTTAATTCAAGCAAAGGAGAGAAGAACACCGTTCTATTGGAAATGAAGTCTAGTTCTAGTTGATCACTGGGCAAATGGTAGAAATGTATGAGGTGGTCTAACTTTGTTTTTTTCCTAGTCCCATGATCAACTAGTTCTTTCATACTGAATAGGTGTTAGGTTTACTGCAAATATTATGTAAAGCAATACATTTTATTTATTATTTTTCCTTTGCATAAATTGATAAGAATTCAAGGTAGGTTAAATTCAAGGTGCCTCTGTGATTCTTGTATTTTAATATATCTTATAATAGGGCAAGAAATACTATTGATATAGTGCTTGGCAAGGATTTGTCTAAAAATTATAGCCTACATTTTGGGAGTGGGAATATCATCCATCTATTTATTGCTAGAAACAAAAAAATGTCACATTTTATGTCATGGTAAGTGAGGTGTGGAGGCAGGGGCATCAAAGTTGCCAAAAAGTCTTTATTTTATTTTTCAACAAAGTTGGGGAAATTTCCTGATGGTATATTCTTCGGTGCAGAATGACAGGACTCAACCTGATTGTGCACTCTAGACACAATTAGAAGAGAAAGTGGTATATCACATTTACAGAATAACATTTAAAACTTCCATTTTTTTTTGTTCCTTTAAAAACAAGATGCCCCTATTATCAGCAGAATAGCCTATATTTTTATTTTTAAGCAATGTTAGCTCATTTGCTATTCCAATCTCAGTAAAGCAAAAGATGTTATTCATTTTATGGAATCACATTAAGGATAAGTACCAGCATATTCAATAAAGTATACAATTACCATTCCATTAGCTATTTTACTAAGAAATTTCATTATGACATTTCTTTGGACAACATGACTATTATGGCTTTTTCCTTATGTACTGGAAAACTGTGTCTGAAAAAGAGAGCTTCAAAAATATCATTATTAGTTTTTCCATATGTACTTCACAGAGACTGCCTTATTTATTCATTTTTATATATTTTATTTAATCATTTTAATTTCATCCATGGACAAAAAGCAAGAGTAATGAGTCCAATCAAGTTAGATTGTTACTGTAATGGAGGAGGGTGAGCAGTTTTAAAGATATTATTCCTTAAGGCGTTTAAGCAAGCTATATCATTGGAGAGGAGCAATTTGTAAATAAGTCTAAGAAAATGCAATGAGAGAATGAGAGACATAATGGAAAGGTAAAGATGAAGAGTTTAATTGCCTTGATTACAGAGTTACCAATTCAAAACAAATATGGCCATCTTTTCAAATTTACTTTCCTGGTGTGCCACTCCAAGGTGTTTTCAACTGACAAATTCTTTTAACATGAAATTCTATTTCTTTCTATTTCAATTAGAGCTCCTAGACTAACAAGTGAGTTTCTCCATAGATACAAACACCTAATAAATTTCTCTTGTCTTTTAAATTCCCCATATTCATAAGGAAAAAAAAAAATCACATAATCTCTCAGCTTTTTTCACTATCTCAAGTACTTTATAAAATATTTGTTTAAGAGCTCAGAAGTTGGGGCCACACTGCCCTGCTTCAAATCATGGCTCACTTCCCAGAAGTGTGACCATGGGCAAATTATTCACCTTTCGTGCCTCACTTTGCTCATATGTAAAATGGGGATAATGATCATTTCCACTCCCTAAGGTTATTGTGAGAATTAACTAGTCCATGTAAATAAAATGCTTAGTACAGTGTCTAGGACATAGTAAATTCTATAAAAATGTCTGCAATTTTTTTTTTTTTTTTTTTTTTTTTTTTGGTGCCGGGGATTGAACTCAGGGGCACTTGACCACTGGGCCACATCCCCAGACCTTTTTTGTATTTTATTAAAGAGACAGGGTCTCACTGAGTTGCTAAGTGCCTTGCCATTGCTGAGGCTGGCTTTGAACTCGTGATCCTCCTGCCTCAGCCTTCCAAGTGCTGGGATTACAGGCATGCCCGGCTGCAATTATTATTGTTGATTTTCTACTAGTGATGTTTAAAAATAATTTTTTTTCTATAAATAAAAATAATATGTAGACTGGTAAGGAATTCAATCAATAAAGCAAGGTGTACAATTAAAAGCAAAGGCAAATACTATTCAGGGTATCTCACATATTCTTTCATAATGTTTCTATGCAGACTTTTTTTCCTTCTTGGTTTATTTAGTACTTTTATTATCTCATAAGACATTACAGGGCAAAAAACTGGTCCATTAAATGTCCCTTAAACATATGAATGGTGCAAGTAAGAACAGCGAGGACAGTATTTATTCTGTTATTCTTTGATCCTATCCTATTGCTCATGTATATACTCTTCATAACCTTTGATCTTAACACATGAATCTATTGTTTTTGTACATATGGTATACACAATCCCATGCATACACACTCCCACACTTATATCACATATATACACTTATTTGTTTGTATATATGAATCAAAGCCCCTTTAAAAAATTAAAAGCAACTTCCTGATAACTGCTTTTCTGCATATAGAGTTTCCTCCTGCTGGGAATGGAGGCTGAGGGGCTGTCCTCTGGCAGGTGCCACAGAATAACATATTTCAGACTAAAACTGCCTAGCTAAAGCTAAATATGTATATTTCCTGCCTTTGTCCCACTGTACCCTCTCTCCTCTTATAAAAGCTATTCATGCCCCTGAGCTCCTTGAATATGGAGATTTGAGACAAAAAAGGTCTCTGTCTTCCTCAAGGCCCATTTTGAATAACCTGTTTTCTTCACCAACCTTTGTCTGTGCAGACTTTTTCTAAAACAAACATGACCACAGTATGCACAGTGCTCCTCATTCTCTCAATCTAAAATCATGGTGGCTACAACTGCCTTCTGGCAAAATGGTCTAACTATCATAGCACCTCCTAGGCTGCTTTCCTTGTAGCTTCCTATGGGCTTCTTGGGGAGTACCATGTTGTTGACTACTGTTTTTTATGGATTATCCCCTGGAGAAGCAGGATCTCAATTTTCCAGTTGCCTGTAGATGTATAAATCTTGTTTCCTCCTCCTCCTCCTCAATCCCTTATCGATACCCAGAGTTCCTAAAATGTTTACCAGGGAACAAGAAATACTATCAGTTCCTTATGTGACTACTTGATGTGATAAATAATTGAATATCCTTTTCTCCCAGTGACTGAGAACTTAGAATTCATAAAGCAAAAGTGATAGGTTATCTGAAAAAAATTGAATTCTGGCCACTTGATACACTTTTATTAATATCTATATCAGGATATGGTACATGCTTATGTTTTAGGTTAATGTATGGAGAAAAAAATGAAATAAATTTAACCTATGAAATTTCTTATAGAGAATATTAAATGTATAATTTTTAAGGAACCAGACATATAATTACTATCTCTTACATAATTAAAGAGATTAAAACCTGTGTTAAACAAATATTAACGTGTCTTTATATTTCATTTTTATGGGCTAAAACTGCAAGAGGTAAAGTTCAGGGATCCCTGAGCATTGCTTCTGCTTCTCCATGTGGAGAAGAAGATGACCCTGCTGAAGGAGCATTTTGTTCTAGTGTGTAAGAAAAATATATTCCAATATTTACGAGGATTTTAATAAGGGGACAGAACACAGATTGTTGGCATAAGTTCTTTTAAGAGAGGAAAACCTGGAGTATAAGGGCAATCAAGGTGAGACCATGCCCAAGTGTGCCAAAGCTGCCAACCTCCCCGTGGGTAAGAACATTCATGGTCTTCTCTAGTCTTGGAGGGAAGACCATGTAACTAAACAGTTCACTTGTTAGCCAGTGCTAACACACAATTATCACTTCAGTTGTCTAACATGCTCTAAGGGGGCAAAGAAGGAATGGAGACACCAATTGTATCCTCTCATCCTATGATATTTTAACACCTTTCCTCTAAGCCCAAACAACTTAAAAATATATTTTATAGCATGAAGGCTCTATTGTTGCCACCCACCACAAGACATCACTGTACACAGATTTTTCAGCTTCTTCTACTGGAAAAATAACCTGTAAAACTGAAACACAGGAAGAAAACGAACAGTTTTCTGAGCAGCAAAATTTCAAAACTGATCTGCAAGGGAAATGAGGAATGCTGAGTCATTTTTTAAATAAAAACTAGGCTCTATATATTTGGATTTGCTATGGCTTTTTCTAGCCCCATAGGCCATTTTGACGAGTATGTGCAATTTGTGGTTCTATTCTGCAGAGACTGGAGTCTGTAAGGTGAGGAAGAGAAAGGAAAATGAGGGATAAAGAGAATAAGGCAAGGACAAGAATTGTTAAAATAACAAAGATTGCTAATATTACTAAATAAGCCACTAAGTGCTAGGGGCCTTGACTGATGGGGCCTAATCCCACCTATTAGGTTGACAGTATCATAATGCACACTTTACATAAGAGCAGAGTGAACCAATGGGCATTTACATTATTTCCTAGTCTCTCCATATACTCTGATGGCATGAAAAAAAGAAAAGCCCTCTTCTCTTTAGCACTTGATGGTTCTAGATTCAACAGCTTCTGTGGAGATACAGAAATATCTCTAGATATTCAAGGGGAGACAAGGTTGTGCACCATCACCTTTTCCTCCCAATGTAGCTCTCACTTGGTACAGACTTAGGAGAATCTGTCCCTTTTCTAAACTTAGATTAATACAGTGTTTTCATCCCATTCTTTAGAAACTTCTTTTCCCACTTGAGGGTGCATGCTCTTTTAGTCAGCTTTTTCCCTGCTGTGACTAAAAGACCCAACCAGAGCAATTGTAGAGGAAGATAAGATTTATTTGAGGGCTCATGATTTCAGAGGTCTCAGTCCACATGTGGTTGGCTCCATTCCTTGGGGCTCCAAGTGAGGCAGGACATCATGGTGGAAGAATGTGGCAAAGGGAAGCAGCTCACAAGATGATCAGGCAGCAGAGAGAGGCGTTCCACTTGCCAGATACAAATATATACCCTAAAACCACTCCCCAATTCCCACCTCCTCCAACCACACCCTACCACTTCTGTTACCACTCAGTTAATCTCTATCAAGGGATTAATTCACTGATTAATTGGGTTAAGACTCTTATAACCCAATCATGTCTCCTCTGAACCTTCTCTCATTGTCTCACACATGAACATCCAAACCATAACACGTGCACAGCATATGGAAACAGCCTATTTGGAAACCAGCTTTTGATATCTTGGGAGGTACATATCCTGATAATCACTTTGACAAAAGTAGGATCTTTGATCAGTGTTTGTAATCAGCCAAGATTTTTATGTATTTGTCCACTTTTGCAAATTTTTACCTTTTATTTCTTTGCTCCCTTTTGCTCTTAAGAAAGTAGCCTGGAAAAAATTAGAATCAGGAAATGATATCTTGAGTAGCTGCTTGCAAAAGTGGGAATAATCATCCCAAATAGAAAACAATTGCAAACACGCTATTCAGATGGAGCTGCAGGATCAGATGATGGAAACTCCCAATAAGGCCAACAACTGAACAAATTGCCTCTTGATCTCTCCACTGAGAATAAATTCATGTAAATCTAAAGAAGCTGAGCTGCTGCTGCTAATCCACCATGTGTGGTGACTAATTTTATTAAGTGAAATACAAGAAAACAAGGATCCTTGCAATAGAAATATATGCAAAGATGATTGCCTTGGACTAAACACTGAGTCCTGTGGCTGTCAGAGTGAGTCAGGCTAATTAGGCTGTGCAGCAGACAGTGCCAGGGCCAAGCCACCTCAGTAAGATGCCTGAGCACAGGACTGTACCCTCTGGCCATCCCTGGGAGAGTGAAAAACAACTGCTGCTTTTGACTTTGAGGTAACCTTGCCTCCAAGTAGATAGAAGTAGATGGGTGACCACTTGGAAAAGTTTACATTTCTTTAATTAAATACATAAAAGCCATAATCAGTAAAAAAAAAAAAAATGTTACTTACCATATCACATGAGTCAGTGTACTAAATCCTAAGTTTGTGAGGAGGGGCAAACTTAGCCTTTCTGGAGCAAGCAAGATAAATAAAGGTATACAGAAAAGCTAACTGGAAAGGCTTGTTGCTAATACATATTTTCTCCTAAAGCAATATGTCAGTTTCTAGGAAAGCTAATCATACACATAGCCTTCATCTGAGCCATCCTGCTCCTATGCATATCCTAAATACATATACAAGAGATAGGAGTGTGTATATTTGCCAAAAGACATTCACAGGCAAGTTCATTTATAATTATTAAAACCTGGAAGTAACCCAAAGAAGTCCACAAATAAGAAAATGATTACTAAAATGTGCTATGTTCACATAATGGAATATTACACAGTAATAAAAATGATATAGAAATCAGAATAGTAGTTGCTTCTTGAGGTGAGGTTTTATCTGGAAAGGGTTTCCAGGAATCCTCTGGGCTGCTAAGAATGTTCAGTGTCCCCATCTTAGAAGGAGTTACATGGATGTACACATTTTTAAAGCTGCATCAAAATGAACATCTAAAATGGCTTTGCTGCATCTATAGTTAACCTTATGTAAGTCATACCTCAATTAGTTAAAAATAACTACAAAAGAACAAAACAATACTAAATGAAACAAAAGCTGTAAAATACTTATGAGTCACAAATTTGCTAGATGAATATGATGTTATGTACCCAACTCATGTTTCTAAAGATCTTTCCACCATGGCTGAAATTTTAGCTCATGTTTTCCCTTTTGGGAACAGAAAAAAGATAGCAAAAGAGTTCGTGTTTATTTAAGATGTATCATCAATTTTTCACACTTATATAATGTTATGCAAACATCTCCTAGCATTGCTATAATCCAAATAATTGTTGTATTAGTCTGCTTTGCATCACTAAAATGAAATACTTGAGACAGCTAACTTTATAAACATGAAATATTTATTTAGCTCATGATTTTGAATGTCTAGTTTCCAAGATCAAGCAGCCCACTGGTTTGGCCTCCGCTAAAAGTGGCAGATGGTGGTACATCCTGGCAGGAGAGCATGGGTATGGAAGAGCTACACTGCCAAACAGGAAGTTAAAAAGAAAGAGACCTGTGGTCCCAGAATCCCCTGCAAGACTCACCCCAATAATCAAAAGGGCCTCCTACTAGGCCCCACCACTTAAAGCATCACCTCCACTCAACAACATCACCCTGTGGACCAAGGCTTTAATCACAATAGACCCTTGGGGGCATTCAGACCACACCCAAACCATAGCAGTTGTCATATCATACTTTAGAATTTGATTAATATGCACCGCCCTTAACTATTGCACTGGGTTTTTTAAGCACTTAAGATCTTTCCAATTTTTCGAAGTAAATAGATTCTCTTGGTTTTCTACTCTTGGCTTATTTCTTGAAGTATAATACTTGCAATGCAGTTATTCAAAGAACATGAGTGGATTCTCAAAGCCTGTTTTAATGCAATATTATTTCTGGAGGACTAGTCTATTTATGTTGTCATACAGAATTTGTAAGGTTGCCTATTTGTTACATATTCCCTAACAGGGTTTTTTTTTAAGTTATTTATTTTTTATTCTAAGATGTTATAAATGATAGCAGAATACATTACATTTCATATTACACATATAGAACACTTTTTTACAAATCTCTGGTTGTATGCAAAGTATATTCACACCATTCGTGACTTCATACATGCACTTAGGGTAAGGATATCCATCTCATTCTACCATCTTTTTTTTTTTTTTTCATTCACCCTTTTGCCCCCCTCACTTCCCCTCCCTCCCCATTGGCCATTCTAGTGTTCCTCTAATCCTCCTATGCTCCCCATCCCAACCCAACTGTGAATTGGCCTCCTTATATCAGAGAAAACATTTGGCATTTGGCTTTTGGGGATTGGCTAACTTCACTTAGCATTATATTATCTAACTCCATCCATTTTCCTGCGAATGCCATGATTTTATTCTCTCTTATTGCTGAGTAATATTCCATTGTGTGTATATATACCACATTTTCTTTATCCATTCATCTACTGAAGGGCATCTAGGTTGGTTCCACAGTTTAGCTATTTTGAATTGTGCTGCTATAAACATTGATTTGGCTGGGTCCCTGTAGTATGCTGTTTTCAGGTCTTTTGGGTAAAGACCAAGGAGTGGGATAGCTGGGTCATAAGGTGGTTCCATTCCGAGTTTTCCAAGGTATCTCCATACTGCTTTCCATTTTGGCTGCACCATTTTGCAGTCCCACCAACAATGTATGAGTGTGCCTTTTTCTCCACATCCTCTCCAACATTTATTGTTGTTTGTGTTCTTAATAGCTGCCATTCTGACTGGTGTGAGATGAAATCTTAGAGTGGTTTTAATTTGCATTTCTCTAATTGCCAGAGAGGTTGAGCATTTTTTCATGTATTTGTTGATTGATTGTATATCTTCTTCTGAGAAGTGTCTGTTCAGTTCCTTGGCCCATTTATTGATTGGGTTATTATTATTTTTTTTTGGTGTTATGATTTTTGAGTTCTTTATATATTCTAAAGATTAGTGCTCTATCTGACGTGCATGTGGTAAAAATTTGTTCCCAATTAGTAGGCTCTCTGTTCACCTCACTGATTGTTTCTTTTGCTGAGAAGAAGCTTTGTAATTTGAGTCTATCCCATTTATTGATTCTTGGTATTAATTCTTGTGCTACAGGATTCTTATTAAGGAACTTGGGGCCTAATCCAACATGTTGGAGATTAGAGCTTACTTTTTCTTCTATTAGGTGTAGTGTCTCTGGTCTAATTCCTAGATCCTTGATCCACTTTGATTTGAATTTTGTGTATGGTGAGAGACAGAGGTTTAATTTCATTTTATTGCATATGGATTTCCAATTTTCCCAGCACCATTTGTTGAAGAGGCTATCTTTTCTCCAATGTACTTTTTTGGAGCCTTTGTCTAATATAAGATAACTGAAATTATATGTGTTAGACTCTGTGTCCTCTATTCTGTACCATTGGTCTACCAGCCTATTTTGGTGCCAATACCATGCTGTTTTTGTTACTATTGCTCTGTAGTATCATTTAAGGTCTGGTATAGTGATGCCACCTGCTTCACTCCTCTTACTAAGGATTGCTTTAGCTATTCTGGGTCTCTTATTTTTCCAGGTGAATTTCATGACTGCTTTTTCTATTTCTATTAGGAATGTCATTGGGATTTTGATTGGCATTGCATTAAATCTGTATAGTGCTTTTGGTAGTATGGTCATTTTTAAAATATTAGTTCTGCCTATCCAAGAACAGGGTAGATCTTTCCATCTTCTAAGGTCTTCCATAATTTCTTTCTTTAGTGTTCTGTAGTTTTCATTATAGAGGTCTTTCACATCTTTGGTTAAGTTGATTCCCAAGTGTTTTATTTTTTTTGATGCTATTGTAAATGGGGTAGTTTTCCTCATTTCCCTTTCAGAGGATTTGTCACTGATATATAGAAATGCCTTAGATTTATGGGTGTTGATGTTGTATCCTGCTACTTTGCTGAATTCATTTATGAGTTCTACAAGTTTTCTGGTGGAATTTTTTGGGTCTTCTAGGTATAAAATCATATCATCAGCAAATAATGATAATTTGAGTTCTACTTTACCTATCTGTATCCCTTTAATTTCTTTCATCTTGCTTATTGCTCTGGCCAGCATTTCAATTACTATGTTGAATAGAAGTGGTGAAAGAGAGCATCCCTGTCTTGTTCCAGTTTTTAGAGGGAATGTTTTCAATTGTTCTCCATTGAGAATAATGTTGGCCTGGGGATTAGCATATATAGCTTTTATGATGTTGAGATATGTTCCAGTTATCCCTAGTTTTTCTAGTGTTTTGAGCATGAAGGGGTGCTGTATTTTGTCAAATGCTTTTTCTGCATCTATTGAGATAATCATATGGTTCTTATCCTTGAGTCTATTGACGTGGTGAATTACATTTATTGTTTTCTGTATGTTGAACCATCCTTGCATCCCTGGAATGAACCCCACTTGATTGTGGTATATTATAGTTTTGATATGTTTCTGTATCCATTTTGCTAGAATTTTATTGAGAATTATTGCATCTATGTTCATATGGGTCTGAAGTTTTCTTTTTTGGATATGTCTTTGCCTGGTTTGGGGATCAGGGTGATGTTGACCTCATAGAATGAGTTTGGAAGTACTCCCTCTTTTTCTATTTCCTGAAATAAATTGAAGAGTATTGGTATCAGTTCTTCTTTAAAGGTCTTGCAGAACTCGGCTGTGTATCCATCTGGTCCTGGGCTTTCCTTGGTTGGTAGGCTTCTGATGGCATCTTCTATTTAGTTGCTTGTAATTGGTCTGTTCAAATTATGTATATCATCCTGCTTAAGTTTGGGCACATCATACAATTCTAGAAATTTGTCGATGCCTTCAGTGTTTTGTATTTTGTTGGAGTACAAGTTTTCAAAATAATTTCGAATTATTTCCTGTATTTCCGTAGTGTTTGTTGTGATATTTCCTTTTTCATCACATATATTAGTAACTTGAGTTATCTCTCCTCCTTCTCTTTGTTAGCCTGGATAGGGGTCTGTCAATTATATTTATTTTTTCAAAGAACCAACTCTTTGTTTTGTCAATTTTTTCAATTGTTTCTTTGGTTTCAATTTCATTAATTTCAGCTCTGATTTTAATTATTTCCTGTCTTCTACCACTTTTGGTGTTAGATTGTTCTTCTTTTTCTAGAGTTCTGAGATGTAAATTTAAGTCATTAATTTGTTGACTTTTTCTTCTTTTGAGGAATGAACTCAATGCAATGAACTTTCCTCTTAGAACTGCTTTCATAGTGTCCCAGAGATTTCGATATGTTGTGTCTGTGTTCTCATTCACCTCTAAGAATTTTTAAATCTCTTCTTTGATGTCATCTGCAACCCATTGTTCATTCAGTAGCATATTATTTAGTCTCCAGGTGTTGGAGTAGCTTTTATTTCTTATTTTATTATTGATTTCTAATTTCATTCCATTATGGTCAGATAGAATGCAGGGTAGAATCTCAACTTTTTTGTATTTGCTCAGAGTTGTTTTGTGGCCTAGTATATGGTCTATTTTAGAGAAGGTTCCATGTGCTGCTGAGAAGAATGTGTATTCACTTGTTGAAGGATGAAATATTCTATATAAGTCAGTTAAGTCTAAGTTGTTCATTGTATTTTTGAGTTTGATAGTTTCTTTGTTCAGCTTTTGTTTGGAAGATCTATCTAGTGGTGAAAGGGGTGTGTTAAAGTCATCCATAATTATTGTGCTGTGGTCAATTTGACTCTTAAACTTCAGGAGAGTTTGTTTGATGAACATGGATGCTCCATTGTTTGGGGCATATATATTTATAATTGTTAAGTCTTGTTGGTGTATGGTTTCCTTGAGCAGTATATAGTGTCCTTCTTTATCCCTTTTGATTGACTTTAGTTTGAAGTCTACTTTATTTGATATGAGGATGGAAAACCCTGCTTGTTTCCTCTGTCATGTGAGTGGTAAGATTTTTCCCAACCTTTTACCCTCAGTCTATGGATGTCTTTTCCTATGAGATGAGTCTCTTGGAGGCAGCATATTGTTGGGTCTGTTTTTTTGATCCAATCTGCTAATCCATGTCTTTAGATTGGTGAGTTTAGGCCATTAACATTCAGAGTTATTATTGAGATGTGTTTTGTATTCTCAGCCATTTTTATTTTTGGTATTTACCTTTACATGGTTTCTCATCTGATTGTTTTTTCCCTTTAGTGTAATAACTCCCTCTGTTGATTTTCATCATTGTTTTTCTTTACCTCTTCATGGAATATTTTGCCGAGGATGTTCTGTAGTGCTGGCTTTCTACTTGTAAATTCTTTTAACTTTTGTTTATCATGGAAGGTTTTTATTTCGTCCTCAAATCTAAAGCTTAATTTTGTTGGGTATAAAATTCTTGGTTGGCATCCCTTTTCCTTCAGAGCCTGAAATATGTTGTTCAATGATCTCCTAGCTTTGAGTGTCTGAACTGAAAAATCTGCTGTGATACGAATTGGTCTCTCCTTATATGTGATCTGATTCCTCTCTTTTGCAGCCTTTAAAATTATGAACTTGTTCTGTATGCTAGGCATTTTCATTATAAAGTGTCTTGGTGTAGATCTGTTGTAATTTTGTACATTTGGTGTCCTATAAGCCTCTTGTATTTGGTTTTCCAATTCATTCTTCATGCTTGGGAAATTTTCTGATATTATCTCATTAAAGAGGTTGTGCATTCCTTTGGTTTGAAACTCTGTGCCTTCCTCTATCCCAATTATTCTTAGATTTGGTCTTTTGATGCCGTCCCATACTTCTTGAATGTTCTGATCATGGTTTCTTAGTATCTTCATTGTGTGGTAAACTTTATATTCAAGAATATATACTTTGTCTTCATTGTCTGAGGTTCTTTCTTCCAGTTGATCTAGACTGTTGGTGATGCCTTCAATTGTGTTTTTTATTTGGTTAATTATTGTTTCCTTCATTTCAAGGATTTCTGACTTTTTTTTTTTTCAGAGTTTCAATCTCTTTTTGAAGTAATCTTTTGCTACCTGTATTTGCTCTCTTATATCTTTGTTGTAGTGGTCAATTTTTGCCTGTATTTGCTCATTTAGGTCATTCTTTGATTCACAGATCATTTTAATTATGAACCTTCTGAACTCCTTCTCTGACATTTCTTCAACTTCACTGAGCATGGGTTCTGTTATTGCAGAATCCTGGTTTGTTTGGGGTATTTTCCTCCCCTGCTTTTTCATGATGTCTATTTGCTTTACTTTTTGCAGTGTAGATCTGAGTTATTACAGATTCTTTCCTATATTTTTTAATACGCTTGCAGGTTGTCTGTACCTCTCCTTACTGCTGGACTATCAAAACCAGCCACTGACCCTCAAAGTATGCTACCTGAAGCTGGTTTCACACTGGTTGGCACGGGCCAAACTGGTTGAGTCTGAGCTCCTGTGGTAGTCTGGGGCTAACCCCACTGAGGTGAAGGTCAGTGGGACTGCCCTGGGCCCGACTGGGTTATGGCAGAGTTGGCAGGTCTGTCCTTGCTGTCTCCTGCTCTGGGGCGGAGGTCAGAGGAGCTGGCTGGCAGCTGGTCGCACACCAGTGGGTGTCAGCGGGACTGACCTGGGGCTGGCCATGCTTGGGTGAAGGTCCGCGGGACTACCCTGGGCCAGCCTGGGCTCAGGCAGCGTTGGCAGTTCTATCCTTGCTGTCTCCTGCTCTGGGGCAGAGGTCGGAGGGACTGGATAGAGCCTGGGTCTGGCGGCACTCTGATGCAGGACCCTGGTACTGCCGCAGGCCTCCTGCTCTCTAAGCAGAGTTGGCGGGTGTGTCCTTGCTGTCTCCTGCTCTGGGCAGAGGTAGCGGGGCTGGCTGGAGGCTGGTCGCACACCAGTGGGAGTTGGTGGGACTGACCTGGGGCTGGCCGCGCTCGGGTGAAGGTCCACGGGACTACCCTGGGCTGACCTGGGTTCAGGCAGCATTGCCAGGTCTATCCTTGCTGTCTCCTGCTCTGGGGCGGAGGTCGGCCCTAACAGGATTTTTAAAAAATAATATTTTAAAATGAAAGCATAGTGTCTTTAAAGTTATTTGGAGTTTTATTTTACTTGATTGGAAACTGATTTCCCAAACACTAGCTAATTGTATTTCTTAGTTTGTGTACTATGTTTGATTATGTAAAAATAGAATGTATATGATGACCATGTAAATAAATATTTATGTTTTGAATCGTGAAACTTGATCAACTGTGTTTATTGGTTATTTTTTCTTATTTTTCTTTTTTTTATTTTACTGCATTTTTCCTTATAAAAAGTTATTTTCACAAGTTCAGACATATCCAATTTGTCTCTAGTATCCTTCATTTCTAGAATGGCCCTGGTTTCCTGTTTTACTTCATCTTTAAATATGCTACTGTATATTCTCTTATACGTAAAAAATGAATTGCATGTTCTTTGATTGGATAATTTAATGCTAAGTGAAATTCAAAATATGAATTTTCATTAATTACTCTCCATATCAATGTCCATTTGTTCCAAAATTTTATGAAATTGTTCTCACTGCTGCTATTTTTTGCTAAAATGCTCATAAAAGCCTACACATATTTTTAAATATAAAATATTATTCTATTGACTATTTTTTCCTTATATTTTAAAGTCCAACACCATGTGGAGTCTATTATAATCATAAAACATTTTGCAAAATTATTAAGCAAGTTCTTCACCAATCATCTTTGTGTGGCTGTGTCTATCTATATATCATCTATCTTCATTGTTCTTGTCATCTGCTCATGTATTCAAATAGTAATATCTTGGGATACATATGTTTAGATTTAAAGTTTTATAGGACATGTCATGGAATCTGCAACTGGTACTTTTTTGCATTTATTAATTAACCATAAACTACTACATCTTAATATATTCAGCCTTCTCAATTAGGATGTGTTTATTCCTACATTTTTCTCAGTTAGAATTAATTATTCCTTTCTGTCTGTTTCCAAAGACTTTACCCATAGTTCTGTTATGGCATTTATTTCCTTTTTCACTGTGGCAGTCAATACTTTGTACATTTCTCTCCTTCAGTAAATGACTATTTCCAAGAAGACTTAATTTCTCTGATTTTTCTCAACTGCTTGCATAGTCTCTGACACAAATTATGTGTACAATAAATGTTGGGTCATATTTACTGAAATTGTTGATATCTTTCATTATTCCTTCCACGAACATTTTATTGTTCCAATAATTGGATTTCATATGCTCCACGTTAAGCTGATACTCAGTATTTACTATGAAATTTTTGATACTTTAAAATTGTGGGTTTTATTTTCATTTTATTTTCTATGTATGGCAGTGTATTGCTATTATATAGTAATCCATATTTTTATTCTTTTCATTGTTGTGTAAATTGGGTTTTAGATGGTTTTTGTTGATTTCTTAAAGTTTTAGTATACTATTACCTAATTTGCAAAAATGTCATATCTCCCCATACCAATACTTATAGTTTTAACATCTTTTGCTTCCTGAATAGCTTGTATGAACATTTATAATGCTACATTAAAATCTGATGTTTACAAAGAACAGACTTATCTTTTTCTGTTTCTGAAAGAAGTGGCTTCAGTGCAACCTTGGATTGCATGGTAGAGAAAAGGAGAACTTGAGAGAATTCATAAAAGCAAGTCACAATCACTTAGAAGCAGCATGGATTGCTAAACTTGAGCACTGTCAAAATAAGCTCACTCTCCTTATAACTCTGTTTTACCTGGTTGGCACATAGGACAAAAGCAGAGACAAAAATATCTTATAAAATCCTTTAGAAAAATGGATCAAGGAGAAATAGAT
Source organism: Tamias sibiricus (assembly GCA_025594165.1). NCBI lineage: Eukaryota > Metazoa > Chordata > Mammalia > Rodentia > Sciuridae > Tamias > Tamias sibiricus. The sequence goes on along the minus strand of CM046665.1, from coordinate 40,580,520 downwards.
TCAAAATTCTGACTCAGTACTCTAAATTTGGGCAAATTTGCTTAAGTTCTTTAAGTGTAAGCTTCCCCATTGGTAAAGCAGGGGTAGTACTTCTTTCATTGGTATTATCTAAGCATTAATAGTTACTGCATAAATGTCAACTTTTCTTCCTTAATACACTGAAAGACATAGGAAGCATGTTGGTTCTACATATTAATGCATAATTTATTAAATGTATTAATTATAGAGATTATAGATCACTGTAATCCATTATTACATTGACTTTTTTCTTATGAGACTATAAACTTTCTGATGGCAGGAAAAACATTTACTCAATTTTCTGTCATATACTAATTGCTTAGCATAGTTCTTAAGATATTTTAAAAAGTTTTGCTGGAGGAATAAATTATGTTAAGTCTTAAATTAATAAAAATTCCTAGAGGCCAAAAGGATAAATTTATGCTAACAATATGGAATTTAATTGAAAATATCTGTGTGTTTTAATAAAGTATACTGTTTAGAACAAAGGAGATCATAGGTTCATAGAGATAATATGCTGTATTATTCTGGCCACATCTCAAAATGTTGTCCAATTTCTGTCACCACATTTTAAAAAGGCTATTGAAATGTGATTTAAAAAAAAAAAAGCATCATGAGGAGAGAATTTTAAGGTGGCTAACTTCAATCTGTTTCTTGCAAGAAATCATGGAGGAATTGGCAAATTGTGTAACAAAGAGAAGATATTGTTAAAGAGCTTATGGGAGCGCTGTTCCTATCTGAAGATTTGTCGAAAGGCAGCCTAGGATATTCAAACATTTAAAAAGGGTAGTATGGCCTACTGAGGAGTTTGGGTTTTATTTTGCAGGTAATGGTGGGAAATTAAAGGCTACATGAAAGAGCAATTTCTCTGGTGCCCAGTTCCCCATATGTAAATGGTTCTAAAATATTATGTCTATATTTTTAAAGTCAGTGGACTAAAACGGGGGTTTGGAAAATGGAAATTCTAAATACTAAATTTCTTTCTTGTGAAGACTCATGAATCTGCAAGTGGATGGAATGGAAATGGACCAGAAGCAGACCTAATTAGTACATTATGGAAAAAGCCAGGCATGATCTGGTTAAAGTAGTGGTAGAAGAAATAGAGAAGGACATATACAAGGAAAATATTAAAGGCAGCATTACTGAGTACTCAACTGATTTAATATGAAGAATGCAAGAGAGAACAGTGTGAATACTAACTTTAAACCATATTAAGAATTTGTACATTTCTGGAGGACGAGGGTTGTGTCTTTTCCTCAGCTCATTCTTAGAAGCAAATAGAACAATGAGGCACATTGACAGGTGCCCAATAGCTGTCTGCTGCTAAAGCATGGATTGAGAAAAGGGGATGTGGCAATGTTAAACTGCATGCCCAGAGCTAGGCATGTTTATAGAGGGAAGGAATAATTTCAATTATGCAGATGGTAATATGTCCAAACACATATTCAAACCTAAGTTGGTGGAATGAAGGAAGAATTTTTTTTTTCTTCATTATTCAAATGCTTTAAATTAGGGTAGCTTATGGTGAGAAGGGAGAACAGAGTAGAGAAAGGAGTTTGAGGAGGGAGGCGGGGGAGGACCTGGGAAAGTACTGGGGAACAAAACCTATCAAATTACACTACATACATATACAAATATACCACAAGGAATTCTGCTTTTATACATAATTATAGTGGACTAATTAAGATGATAATAATAATTTAAAAAGAAGGGAGATCAGAAGAGTAGAGCAAGTGGATCAGAGGAAGTAAGGAGGGGAGGGAAAGGGAAGGGAAAGGAAAATGAAATTCATCATAATATGTGCATGCACAAATATAGCATAATGAATCCCACTGTTATGCATAACTATAATGCACCAACAAAAACAGAATAATTTTGCCATTTACAAAGTCTTACAAAGCAAGAAAAACAATATTTTTTTCTAAAAGAAATGGAAAATTGACTTAAAAACAAAACCATGGTAATAAAATAGAATATCTCTGTTTTTGAACTTGGGGAAATAGCAACTCTTAAATAATCGAGTTGCTGCCATATTTTATAGTAAGGAAGCAGTATATTATGCTCTAGAAATTTAAGTTTTATCAAGTTCTTAAAAATGATTTAATAGTTTTCATTCAAGATATTTCTTCATCCCCAAGGAGATCTGTTAAAACCAGTGAAGAGGAAGTTCTGTGGTTGAATTTTTCCTATTACTCTGTCACACTTCAAGTGATATTTCATAGCAATCATTAGCTTTTACAAAGTACATATTTCATGGAAAAACAAGAAAGTGGAATCAATGTGTTTTTCAAGAATAGATTAATTATGTTAAGTGCAATTTCTTGACTGGCCATTGTACTCTCATTTGATGTCTATGAGCTATGAATGTGCAGTAAACATTATTTTTGCATTATTTTAAAACCATGATTTTAAAAGCATCATAAAACATAACTAGCATTTTATTTTTATAAGAGTCCACTTTTTATTTTATTTTTTCCCCCAGAACTGGGGAGATCTAACCCAGGACCATGTGCATTCTAAGCAAGCACTTTACCACTAAGCTACAACCCCAGTTTCAAGACTCTTCTATAAAAACTGATAAATTTGTGCATTCAAGAACTGACAGAAGAGGAAATTAGAGTATAATTCGGTCAGTTGGCACATATAAGGGCTAGAAGTTCCAAGTGCTTGAAAATTCTTAAGAATTGTTTTTAATGGACAAAGTCCGAAATAGACATTCTCAAAAGACATACAAATCACCAAAAGGTATATGAAAAAAAATGTTCAAAACCACTAATCATCAGGAAAATGCAAATCAAAATCAGAGTGATGTGATTCTTATACCTGTTAGAATGGCTACTATCAGAAAGACAAAAGACAACAAGCACTGGCAAGGATATAGAGAAAAGGGAATGTTTACACAATGTTTGTGGGAATTTAAATTAGTGCAGTCATTATGGGAAACAGTGTAGAAGTTCCTCAAAATGTTAAAAAACAAACACAATATGATATAGATATCCCACACTGGATACACATATACAAAGGCAACAAGGGCAGTATGTCAAAGATCACTATACTCCCACATTTATTGTACATAATTCACAATAGCCAAGATATGGAATCAAGTATACATCAACAGATGAATGGATAAAGGAAATCTGGCAGATATCCATAAGAGAACACTACTCAGCCTTTTAAAAGAAGGAAATATGGTCATTTGCAGCAGTAAAGATGAACCTAGAGGACATTATGCTAAGTGGAATGATCTAGTCACAGAAAGAAACATGGAATGGTCTGTGAAATCTAAAAGGGTTGGTCTCATAAAAGTTGAAATAAGAATAATGGTTATCAGTGTCTTGGGAGGGAAAGACAGGATAAAGAGAGGTTGGTCAGTTACATAGAACATTTAAAATGTGTTCAAAATGGTCAAATGTACAGAGACAAAAAGCAGATAAGTGATTGGTGGGTCCTGAAGAATAGGGATGAGTAGGAAAAAGTGGAAAATGACTATTAATTATTATAGAATTTCTTTTTTATATGATGACAATGTTCTAAAATTGATTATGGTGATAATTGCATAACTCACCACACTAAGAACTTTAAGTGACTGAATTGTATAATATGTGAATTATGTCTAAATACAGCTATTTATAAAAAATATATAAACAGAAAAAATATGGTAATCAAGGCAGTGGAAGAAGTAGGAATGGAGACAATGTGTGAAGCATATTTTGAGGTAAAATTTGAAGAATTTGATAACCCATTGCTATACTATGTATGATACAGTAAGGATGGGAGGCTGTTAAGAGGTCTGAAAGATCAGATTAGTGTGAATATTAATAGCAGAAATAGAGCATGTTGGTAGAGGAGCTGACATGAAGGAGATTGTAAGCAGAGCACCCAAGTGAAGTGCCTATAACAAAGTTTGGGGTTTGACTGATACAGTTTTAAGCAATGATTTTAAAGTCACAAAAGCACATATTTATGAATGAACCAAATGAAAAGAGGGTTATATGGAAACCTGGAGAATATGAACATTTGAAGCATTGTTAAAGGATGAGGAACAGGCAAATAAAGAGAAGAAATAAGGATGTCTACTTCAAAAGCCAATGAAAATACATACATATTTTGTTTAAAATACACCCAATAGAATATAAGTTAATAATAGTTTTCTGGATTTTCTGGATTTGACTCTTTGTAAGAGTCCCTCGTGGTCTCAGTGAAATACCTAAAGCCAGTTTTATCGTCTTTGAGGAAAGGTGATGAAGGGAGAAGAAAAGTGGCTCTACTTGAGGGGTTTCTAGAACTAGACACTTGTTAAAAGCAGAATCAAGAAGGAACTTGGATTCTGACACTAATGTGCAAAGAGAGAGAATAGTCAACTTTAACACCATAGATAACATCCAAATTCAAACTCTTATTTACAGCTTGTTTGCTCCATTTGTTGACTAGAAGATTAATAATACTAGTCTGAAGGCAATCATTGGAAAGAATTAAATACTTTACCAAAGGAGCTTAAAGATATTTGAATCCAATATTTAAAAAATACAATGTGCTAACTATAATTATGCCTCATCAATTTGTATCTTTGGAAGACTTTTATTGGAATCCTAACAGAGTTGAGCACGGATATAATGCCAAAAATTTGTGGTTTTTTTTTTTTTGTTTGTTTGTTTTTTTGTTTTGGTACTGGGGATTGAACTTGGGGTGCTCAACCACCCAGCCCTATTTTGTATTTTATTTATATACAGAGTCTCACTGAGTTGCTTAACACCTTGCTGTTGCTGAGTCTGGCTTTGAACTCAGGATCCTCCTGCCTCAGCCTCCTGAGCTGCTTGGATTACAGGAGTGCACCACCATGTCCAGCCACCCAAAATTGTATAAGTAATTAAAACTTTCCTTATTATGCCTATATCTAGAAATAAAAGTCTAACAACAGGTTTTCACATATGCATGAATAATCACTATTGTGTTCTGAGCATGGTATAAGCGCAGTTGATAAACTCAAAGAACTCAAAATTTCCTTGGTTAATATGAAAACTCAATCCAGTCTTCCAAAGCATTAAATTCACCTGTCTCCATGGTTTATCTTATCCAGAAAAGTGCTGTGTTGTTATTTCATGTGGCCCAGTAATAAAACACTACATAATAGACTGATTTTCACTACCATTCTCTAAAGTTTTGATTTCCCTTTAAGAACATTTATAGCAGTAAGGAAGTGATTTATCTTTATAGAAACAGAACATTTCCAGCTTTTAGTGATTGAGTCATAGATTACTAGTCTATTGACAACTATATCATGACTGATAATTATCTTTCAACCTCCTTATTTTACAGATGAAAGAACCAAAACCCAAAGAAGTCAAATGACTAACACAAGTATTACTGTATTTGAATTAAACATGTGATATTTCCATTTGCTTGCAACCGTGATTTTCTTGAAATGGCTAATAAACTTCTCTTGTGGAAAAATCAATTTTCCTAAGCATCATACACTGTTATTTTAATACAAAAGGGCTTGATTCTTAGTAAGTTGATGTGAATCTTTAATGGCTTGGAAGCCTCAACAGTGCCAGTGTAGCTCCAGGAGGGAACTAAGGACTAAGGCTCAGGAAATCTTGCTTCTAGTCTAGCAAGAAGTTTTCATCCCTAGCCCAAGTTTGTTTTTTTACTAAAGACTAAACTGGGAGCTATGGAAGCCCTTAAATCCTTTTTACCTTATCATTCCAGCTCTGAAAGACTACCTGACTGACAAGAACCTCAAATGAGGGTATATTGTATGGAATTGGGAATTGTCTTCCCTTAGGTATTCAGAAAGTGTCCCAAACCAGTGAAGGCCTAGCTCCATTTAATGGGCACTCACCCCTATCCAATTTTTGGTATTCATGGGAATACAAAAGTCCAATCCTATTGGTTTAAGTTGGGATAAATTTAAATTCAGGGCCATCTTAGCTCCAGGACTCAATGGAAGGGTCAGTGAATTCCTCCATTGCAATTGCACTGTAGGTCAGATTCACTCTGCCTGACCCACTGCAATAATATTAAGGGTATTTGAAGAGTACCAATACTGCTTACAGCTACAGTGTTCACCAAATTTTGTTTCATTTACATCTACATAGTACAACCACTGAGGCTTAAAAAATATGGTGATATTATTTACTGAGATATTTCTTTGTGGCTGTAATTTCTGTTTGCTTTTGCAGCCTCCCTCATGCTAAGAAGAAAGGTAGGCCTCAGGCATGTTTGGATGAAGCCCTTCTTGATAAAATCCTTCTTTCTATGTTTTGTAACATAATAGGAGATTCTGCCAGGCATGTGCCAGAGCAAATAAAAGGGATTCTGAAGTGAGAATGAAATGAGGGGCTATTTCTTGGGAGCAGAAAGAGGATGGAGTTTCAAATATCTCTTTTTTAGTAGTAGGAGCTGTGCCCAACTTCTTGGTGATGTCCCTAATATCTACCTCAGGGCCTTTGTGGTGGCTGTTTTTTTTTTTTTTTTTTTTTTTTTTTTTTTTTTTTTTTTTTTTTTTTTTTTACCTGGAATGTCCTTCTTCCAGTATTGTCATGGCCTATTTCCTTTTCTCAACTGGGTCTTGGATCAAATGTTTCTACCTTAAACACCCATTCACTCATGTTCTACTTTAAATTACAACCCTCACCATCCAGTAATGTTAAATTTTCCTCCATAGCATTTATTTCACTATGACAATACCACCAATATGATGAAGTGGCACCCATCTTAACTAAGCTTCTCCAGAAATCTTTACCATGGCTGATTTTAGGACTGTCAGCAAAAGAGACTCTACAAAAGAATTCAATGTAGGTAAACTTCCTATTTTCCTGTTGCTCTACTACTTGGCCACTGGCCTGGAAGAAATCAGCTCTCCAGGTGCTGGATGCACCTTTACAAGTTTTTCACAAACTTGTATCCAGTATAGTCGTTTCTATAAGTGTGTTTGAAAATACAAAATATGGTAATAAAAGGACAAATTCTTTAACAAGGCCTCTGGCCTTGAGCTGGAGCTTCACAGAGATGTCTATATTTCTAAGATAAGAGAAGTTACCAACTGGGCTCCATGGTAACAGCTGGCAGGAGAAGGAATGAAAGGGGAGAAGAAGCTCTCCCATTTTCAGATGTTGTCTTTGAAGGATTAACTTGCCCAGAACAGTGAGAGAAAAAACTGCTTTTATGTGAACTTCTGTAAACTGTGAACTTCTGAGCCCCTCCCCTTACATGCTGGGTATAAATTCTGAAACTACCTGAACTCAGGGTTCAGGATTACTTGATTACAGTGAAAGCTGTACCCTCTGGACCTGGTTGCAGCTAAATAAAACTGTTTCCTGCTATCTTTGGTGCCTTGCCTCATCTGTCCCTACAATAATAACAGCAGAAATTTGTCTTGCTTTGTTCCTCACTGTATCCATATCTCTTTCCAGGTTTACCAGCAAATGTTTAAAGAGTAGTTAGATGAAGGACATAACCCATGCATTGCTGTGCATCTCTGGAGAATGAGAGTAGCCCTGGTGAGGTATGAGGTGAAATTCTCACAAAGTATAGTGAAGTGTGTATGTGTTGTGGGAGGGGGTGTGTGAAATAAGATTTATTCCATTTTAAAGAAAATAAAATTCTTAATATTTTGGATGATCAGTAACCATGTTGCTTACTCATACCCACTACATAAAGATTTACTTGAAGAAAATTTTCTGAAAGGGTGAACCAAATAACATTGGAACCATTAATTTGTGCTGAAAGTGTTCATAGTATCAAGAGAGCTAATCAGCACATAAAATGACAATGATAACTATATAAATAGAATAAGACTTTATTGCCTATCATTTCAAAGAGAGAAACTTTCACCTTCACATCACTGAAATTGTGTTTTATTGAGATTAGTTAACCTTCTAAAATTAGCATAGAATTATTAATTCTGTATTTGAGACAGCTGTCTCAATACAAGAGAATAGAGATACCTGTGAATTTGAAACTTGCAAAGAAAAATAGAACAGATCATTCCCCTCTGAGCTAACAAATCACAGAATTAATTTCATCCCACCTTCAGAACAAACCAACACATGAAAAACATTTTGCAGTGCTTCTTAAACTTTTGTCAGTGTATAAATTCACCTGAAAATTCAGTGAATGCTACAAATGAAATTGTTATCTCCCCAAATTTACATCTTCACACAGTTCTGTCTACAATTTCATAGGCATGGACTCTTCATATATATATATATATATATATATTTGTATATATATATATATTTGTAGTTGGACATTTATTAATTTGTTTTCAGGTGATACTGAGGATCGAACTCAGGGCCTCACACATGCTAGTGCTCTACCCCAGCCCCAGGCATGGACTCTTGAAACCTCTGAGTCCAGCTGAAAAGCTATCTCCAGGTGAATACAAAAGGTGAACATTCCGGTGTTACTGCCAGACAAAATGCATGGGAAAGTTAAGAACATGGTTATATCAGGCTACAAATGTCTCAAAGGAAAGGAAGGAGAGGCTGGGGTTCCATATGCTCACAAAAACTCTCCTTGACCAAATTTTGGTTGGTCACCTCAGAGCCATCTTCTCAGCCAGGCCTTATCTTTGTCCTCTTGTGCCCATCCTTGCCAAACCCCATCTAACAAGACTCCCACTAAGTCAGCCTTGATGATCATGCATGATACCTGGCCACATTTCTCATCCTTACTTTTGATGGACAAGTTCTTGGTCTGCTTTTAGGAAGAATCATATTAGGGCAGTTCACAAGAATCTGCCTACTGCTGATTTCTCCTCTAAATAATTTTATACCCACTAATCCCCTCACTCTTCTCCTTGGCTATAAGTCTCCATTTTTCCTTGTTGTATTGGCATTGAACTCCATCTCTCTCCTCTTCTGTATAGAGATGAACCTTATTGCAATAATTTTGAATAAAGTCTTCCTTACTGTTTTAGCAAATGCCAGAATAATTTCTATCACAATAGGCATGTAAACAAGGAAGTTATCTGGAGTCATGAGGAGTGGACATTAAGTAGCACAATATTCATTAGTGTGAGTTATAATTGTCAGGCTGACTATAAGAGAAAATATATTAGATAGTATATTTATAATAAATATGTGTATAATAAGTAAATCTTGAAATATCAATTCATTATTATAGTCACATATATATTTACATACATATTTTATTTCACTATATCTCTTACCTACCTAAATTGCATATTCTATTTCTGAAAGGAACTATGGGAACATTTTCCACTCATCTTTTGCACATTTATATGTATATGTGTGTGTGTATGTCTATATACACATCTATAACAAATGAAAATTACTAGTGTTGGTACTGCTGGAAATTCTTCAGTAAAATAAGAGCTTTGGTTCACGTGACTCACAATCTAACTGAAGTGGGAAAGAGTTAAAAAAATTAAGAAACATATTTTTAAAAATCAGAGAGACTAAAGGTACAGTTGTTTATGAAGAAAGAAAAAGACTTTAAAAATAAGACAAAATAAAATAAAAAGGTGCTGTTGTTGTTACATAAATGCTCTCAGTAGATGATATCAAGGGTAAGCAATTGCCTCAGGGATATTGCTCCTTTTTTAGCTGGACTATGGGGGACCTGAGAAATTACATTGCTTAGGATAAGCCTAGATGGCAAGATGTCATTTAATTTCTTCCTTGAGCACTCATGCTACTAAGAATCTAGAAGAAGCAATTTTATTATGAAACTCAAGTGAGATGTTTACTTTTAAAGATTAAAAGAATGTTCACTTTCAAATAAACTGCAGAGTTCTCTATACAACTTTTAAAGCTCCTTACAATTATAGACTTGAAGAATACAGAAACTATATAAATTTATCTATTACTTTGTGACAAAGTAACCTAATATTTAATGGCTTAAAATAATAACTGCTCACAATTTGTGGTTCATTAGTTTAAGATGGTCTGAGCTGGGAAGTTTTCTAATCGAGTGGCTTGGAGTCTCTCATTAAAGTGGCTACAGCCATCTTGTGGCTGGACTGTGACTAGATGATCTACAGTGGCCTCATTCACGTTGGCATACAGTTGATGCTGGCTCTCTTGTCCAGTGGCTTCTTCACATGGTGGTAGAATTCTGAGTTCAAGGCCTAATGTTGCAAATGCTTTTCAAGTCTCTTGTTGTTTTACATTTACTAATGTCCTGTTGGCCAAAGCAAGCCATATGGGCAAAGCCAGTATCAGTGTGAGAGAGGATTACATAAAGAGAGAGATCCAGCAAGCAGGACATATTAGGGACCATTACCAAAACAACATGACACAGAGGCACATACAGCTGATCCTCACTATTCATTGATTCCATATTTGTGAATCTCCCTACTTAATTAAAATACATTTGTAAACCCCAGATCAAACTTGGAGTTTTTAGCTTTTGTTCCCCCTGTGGTGCAAGCACTCTACCAAGGAGCCATGTCCCTAGCCCAACTGTGGTGTTTTTAAGGTGAGTTACAGATTTGTTCCCAGCTGAGGAGGAGCAAGATGATGTTCTACCTTCTTATTTCAGTTCACATTGTAAACAAGAATACTTTATGCAGTATACTTAGTCACTTTTCTATACTTTTGTTGAAAATTTAGTTATTTAACACAGCCCCCAACCATAGGTTAAAGTGCTGATTAGTTCTCCTATGCACAAGAAGGCTGACGTCTGCTTTATAGAGAAAATGTGTTAGATGAATTTTATTCAGGAATGAATTACAGTACTGTGGGCTATAAGTTCAGTGTCACTGAATCAAGACTAAATATTAAATAAGCTGTCTTTAAGCAGAATCACACATAAAACAAGTCTATAAAGTGATGAACCAATGCAGTGGCTCCTACATTTCTTCTAGGAGCACTAGTACAGCATCTGCTAATTCAGTGTTCATGGCAACTTTGTAGAACACAACTACCATGAATAATGAGAACTGATTGTATATAAGTTCCTGTCTAGTATAGTTGTAGAACCGCATTCCTATGTTATTTCTAGGAGAAATTTTAAAAATTATAAATTACTCCTGATAAATTAAACAATAAAGGAAGGATCATGTGGCATGCCCAAGGTGAATTGAATTAGACCAGTAACAATTTGGTTTGGTTAATATTTATTAGTTATTTATATAATTGGGAAAACAATGCCACTTGTAGGTGCTGGGATTAGAGATAAATTTTGAACATTTGGTTGAGTGCTAATGAAGCTCAGAATCTAGTAAATGAAGTAAGGCAGTGGGGAATGGGATTTGGGATAAAGGAGAGATTTTCACAAAGTGTTAATGAAGAATGGTAATGAGAAGCACATTTGGCTGGTGAAATCAGGGCAGCTTTCATAAAAGAGATGATATTGAAGTATGGGTGGTATTTTGATAGATGACAATGAGGAGACATTATATTTCTTTGTGATTATCATAAGCAAAAAGTTATTTTAAAAAGGGAAGTGGAAGTAATTTGAGGGCATGTGGGAGGACAGTATATCAGGAAGGCCCATAAAATATTGGCATCAAAGTGGTAACAGCTACCATTTACTGAGAATTTTATACCATTCTTGAAACTGATGCACAGATAACTGATGACTTCTGGGTAAAGAAGTAATATAATCAAAGCTATGTTTTGATCAAAGTTTTCTTTGGCTGAACTTGTATTCGATTTAATTAGAGAGAAGCAGTCACTAGATGGGTTGAGAGGAGAGTTAAAGTATTATCACAAGAGCAAGATAATATATAAAGTGGGTATTAGGAACCAAAAAGAGGGTCATGATTCTACAGACTGAATTATGGAGTGAATTGAGAAGTGAAAGAATCAAAGACAAACCTGTGTTTCTGAACTTATCTGAATAGCATGTTGGTAGTACCATTAACAAAAATTGTGAAGAGAGAGGCTTTAGTCTGGTGTTGGACATGCTCATTTTATTTCTGGTAAATCCTCTAGCTGACATACTCATTAGGAATTGAGAAATTCAGAAGAGTTTTAGTGAGGGGCATAGATTTGAGAACTGTCTGTAATGAGGGGCAGTAATGAGGTTAGGCTTATAGATAAGACTGTTAAACTGAAACAATTAGAGGAGAGGAAGAAGAACACAGGCACAAAGAATGATTTAGCTGGGCTGGGAGAAGAAAGCAGAAGAAGGTGGATTGGAGGCCATATAGTAGAAGAGGGCTAAGAAGTATTCGGAAAGTGTCAAATTATGAAAATATGCCAAGGCAAGGTTGTTTGGATGATTATAAATAAAGTCCTTAAAAAAAGGAAGGAGTTTATTTTTAAGAATGCTGGATCAAGAACTTAAGATTATAGGGGGTTGTGGCATATTTGGTATCTAAAGAGAAAGGTGGGGTGTTTGGCCAAGAAAGTGAACAACTAAAGCCTTAAGTTTCGAATAGAAGCTCCTTTAGAGATATGATTTAAAGTTAAATTTTGTGTTTTGGGGATAGAGGAATTTGAATAACATAATGGGTTTAATTAGAGTTTGGAAGTGGAAAGTCGGCTTGACAAAATTTTAAGAATATAAAGAATTCTCAGTTTTCAATAACAGCCTGATTGTAAGACTATGTGTAAATACGAAGATAAGTAATTTTTTAATGGACCAGGTAGTTTGAATAAATTGAAAAAGATCCAAAACAAAGACACGTTAAAGATAAGCAGTAATTCAGTGGGATCAGGAAGTAAAAAAAAAAAAAAAAAAAAAAAAAAAAGAAAGAAAGAAAGAAAGAAAGAAACTATAGTCTTTGGGTTGAGTCAGAGAGAAGATTTTCATAGTTTTTTTTATTTTGGAAGTAGAGTAATTCTAGGTATTTTGGTGTATGTTTAAAATAAAATGGAGATGACAGAAACTAGATTAAAGAGCTTGAGAGACAGGGTTTGGGGAAGGTTATAGCATAAATGTAGAAATTATCAAAGAACTATTATCAAAGAACAATGACTGAGAAAGAATCAAGAGAAAGATCATAAGCTAAATGCGAGCAACACTGAGTCCAAAAGATTCCATAACAGTCCAATTATAATGAATGAGTTTAGATGGGCTGCTTACAAGTTTTACAAGACAGTTAATCAAAGCAGGGTAGAGAAATAAAAATAATAAGAATTATTTTTACTTAGTACTTTTTATTTATAATACATCTTGGAGTACCCAGCTCAAGCTGGATACTAGACTAGGTACTTCTCTACCTAACTTCTGTAGGAAGTGTCAGATATGACATTTGATGTAGTAGGACTTTGGAATATTTATACAACTGTTTAGTATTAATTCATCCACTTCCATATAGAATTATGTTTAGTGACTTTAATATTGTATCATCAGAGTTTTAACATGATCACCACAATTACACAATAAGCCATAAAATATTTTAAGGTATATTTGTAGTAACATTTATTTGATTCTCAATAAACATCTCATAAATACTACATTCCTTTTTATATTAAGAAGTAAGGAACAGACTGAGAAGTTACTAAAAGGCTTCAGAGCTCATTAATCCTAACAACAAGTTTTGAAGCAAGGACTACTGACCCTAGACTCTACTTTGTTTCTACAAAACTGTTAGAGTGATGGAAGGTTCTCTATGGTGTTTCAGTTCCATTGATTTACCTCACTACCCACATGTAAAAGCCATGTATTATTTTGGGAATGCTTTGGTCTAGTTTATAAGCTGGCATCTGTACTTAATAGTGGAGCACCATTTATTGTTTATCAGATGTGCACTTGAATAACAGAAAACACACACACACACACACACACACACACACACACACACACAGCAGCATTAACCTTGGAAGGGAGAGAAAAGAGATTCAAAAACAAAGCATAGCCACTCCTTTCTAACAAAGTGAAGGAAGTAGATGTGAAAACAAGTAAGCTAGGGTAAGAAATAAGGAAATTAAAAGAACATGGATAAAGTTAGTGTGATCTGATTATAAAGACAATGATTTAGGGTTAGGGTTCAAACGTGGAATTGGTGGTGTTTAAGAATTGCTTCTAATTGTGTTTCTGAGTATATGCTGGATCGTAGCATGAGCTGCTAGATCATGTGCAAGAATGTGTTAGTCATATTTTCATCACTGTGACCAAAGTACATGATACCTGATGAGAACAACTTAAAGGAGGAAAAAATTGTTTGGGGTTCACAGTTTCAGGGGTTTCAGTCCATAGCTGACCAACTCTATTGTTCTGGGCCTGAGATGAAGCTAAATATAATGGAAGAAGGGTGTGGTGGAGGAAAGCTTCTCCTCTCATGGAAAATGGGAAAGGAGGGAGGGGAGAGAGAGAGAGAGAAAAGGAGGAGGTAGGGAGGTGGGGAGAGAGACAAGCCATGGTCAGATATGGTCCAGGCCATGCCCTCACTGACATACTTGGTCTACCTGACTACAGTTACTATGTAGTAGTACGTTCAAATTATTAATATACCAAATAGGTTAATCATTGGTGAGTTTACAGCTCCAATAATCTAACAATTTCTCCTCTGAACATTTCTGCATTGCCTAACACATGAGCTTTGGGAGGATATTAAAGATCTAAACCATAACATTCCATTCCTGGCTCCCAAAAGCTCATGTCCTTCCTATAATGTAAAGATGCATTTAGTCCCTCTCCAAGAGTTCCCATAGTCTTTACAGAATTACTTGAAAATCTAAGTCAAAGCCTCCTCTGACACTCACAGCAAACTTCGTTGTAAACGCCTGTAAAAATCAAAAGCAAGTTACATAGCTCTACAATAGCACAGAGTAAACATTTTCATTTTTAAAGGGAGAAACAGGGGCATATAAAGAAGGGATGGGACCAAAACAAGACCAAACTCCAACTGAGAAAACAAGTCCTATAACTACACATTTGGAATCTGGGGCATATAGAGGCAAGATGTGAACCCCGAGAACTTGGGCAACCCTGCCCATATGACCTTGCTGATTGCAGCCCATGGGTCCTCTCTCTTAGACAAGCTCTATCCACAGTTAGCAGCTTTTCTTGGCAGATGTTCCATGTTCCTGGCAGCTTTTTATTCCTGGGGTCTCCACTGCAGCTTTGGGTTTACTCTGACAGCTTCATACAATGCCCTCTCAGGGGCTGCCCGCAGGGATTCCAATTGGCTACACTTTGTCCGGCATCCCAGGCCTTCCTTTGAAATCTTAATGGAAGTCTCCATGACCCCATAACTTCAGCATCTACATATTTAGCAGCTACTGTGGATGCATATTTTTCATATCTGTAATCATTCCCCAATTCCATGACTGCTTTTAGAATTAGGTCAGACTGAGAAGAACATAAAACCTAAAAAATAAGAATTACTTAAGAATCACAAATACTTAGCTCTCTTACTTAAATGCAACCTGGTGTTCAGCATTCCCGGCATGATAAGTTAACTACAATTTCTATCATGTTGCTGTCCCATCTTGAATGTGTGGGAATTCTCTCTCTTCATCTAAGATAACTGCGTGAGTTTCAGTCATTATGTTGATATTACATCCAGCAGAAATGAGGAAGGGTAACCTTTTAGAGATCACATCATGACATTTTTTGGTTATCCAACATTGAGTATATGTTGCATGGCCATATTTTGCTATAAGGGAAGCTGAGAAATATAGTCTTACTATAGGGAAACTGTGTGCCTGGATAACAGTTAGGGCTCTTTTCGTGAAGAAGTGAAGAATAGATGTTTAAGTACTTCTACCAGTCTCCACAACAACATTTATTAGCCTTCTACCATAATGGAGAAATTCTTCTGGTTAGAAACAAAAATGAGGGCTTGGGAGCATGTTGTTGTTGATGTGGATTTTAACATGATCAATTTTTCAATTTAATGATCAAAACATGAATGTATATAATATGTGTGATACTTAAACAATTTTATAGATGTATTTTCTTAAGATATATCATTTATATATATATTTTAAAAAACAGTGAGTCTTACATTTTCCATAATATGGGATATCCTTCTAAATCCAGATTTCTCCTCATGTTCTCTAATAAGCACTACTGATTCCCAAGGAGAGTGAACAAAATCACCCATAATGCATGCCTATAGTATGACTAGGAGACAGAGAACACCACAACTACAATTTCATGCAACTAGGAAATACTTCCAAACTAGAAGAGACAGATACAGAACCCACACTGGAGCTGAGAAGTGGCAACTACAATGAAAAGAGAGTCGAGATACTATGATGAGCATGAATAATGTCAACTCCAGACAATGAATGGGGAATCATTGAAAACAGATCCAAGACTTGATATGTCAGAGCATTAAAACTCAAGTCTCATTAAATCACTATGTCTGCAGGTGGGGAACTACCCTGGAGATTTGGTGATAAAGAGAATAAAGAAATGGGGATCTAGTTTCATTCTTAAACACATAGATATCAACTTTCTCAGCATCATTTGTTAGAAGCCATCTTTTCTCCAAACATATGTTTTTTCCACTTTTGCTGAGAATCAGATGACTCTTATCTGTATAGGTCTGTCGCTGTGTCTTCTATTCCATTACACTGATCTACATGTCTTTTTTTTTTATGCCAATACCATGCTGTTCATGTTACTATGGTACTGCAATATAATTTGAAAGTGGTTATTGTGATAAATCCAGTATTGCTCTTTTTGCTTATGATTGCTTTGACTTTTCTGAATCTTTTGTTCTTCTGTATGCATTTTAGGATTTTTTTTTCTATTTCTGGAATGGGTGTAATTGGAATGTTAATGGAGCTTGCATTGAATCCTAAATTGCTTTTGCCTGTATGGCCATTTTAATGACATTACTTCTGCCTATCCTTCCTATTCATGAAACTGGAAGCTCTTTTCATCTTCTAGTGTCTTCTTCAATTTCTTTCTTAGTGTTCTATATATTTCATCATGGAGATCTTTCAGCTCTTTAGTTCGATTTATTGTAAGATATTTTAGTATGTTTTCAAGATATCATGCGTGGAATTACTTTCCTGATATTTTTTCTCTGTGGATTCATTATTGGTGTATAGAAAAGCTGTTGATTTTTGTACATTAATGTGTATCTTGGTACTTTGCTGAATTTGTCAGATCTAAAAATCTTCTGATGGAGCCTTTAAGATCTTCTCAGTATAGAATAATATGATCTGCAAGTAGTGATAATTAGACATTTTCATTTTCTGTTTGTATACCTTTTATTTATTTATTTCCCTTACTAATTGTTCTGGTTAGAGTTTCTAGTATGACATTGAATAAGAGTGGTGAGAGTGAATATCCTTGTCTTATTCCTGACTTCAAAGAAAGTATTTTTACATTTCCTCATTAAATATGATGTTGGTTTTGGGTTTTCAGTAGATGACCTTTATTATCTTGAGATGAATTCCTTCTATCCCCAGTTTTTTCAGGGTTCTTATCATTAAGTGGTGTTGAAATTCATCAAAGGCTTTTTCTGCATCTATTGAGATGATCATGTGATTTTTGACCTTGACTCTTTTTTTTTTTCCTGGGGTACTACATTTATTGATTTGTGAATGTTGAAACATCCCTGCACTCCTGTGATGAAACTAATCCATAATCATGATGAATGATCTTTTAAATATTGCTAAACCCAATTTCCAAGTATTTTATTAATGGTTTTGCATCTGTGTTCATAATACTACTGGTCTGTAGTTTTTTTTTTCCTGATGTATCCTTATCCAGTTTTGGTATCAAGATGATCCTGGCTTATAAAATGAGTATGGAAGTGTTCCTTCCCTTTCTGTTTCATGGAATAATTTGAGAATCATTTGCATTAGTTCTTTTCTAAAGGTTTGGTGAAATTCAGTGTAAATCCATCTAGCCCTGGGCTTTTCTTTTTTGAGAAGCTTTTTATTACTATTTCAATCTCATTGCTTGTTATTGGTCTGCAATTTTCTACTTTTTTGGCTTAATTTTGGTGATTGTATGTACCTAGAAATTTATCCATTTCTTCTTTATTTTCCAATTTATTGGAGTAAATAGTCCAAAGACCTAAGAATAAAATAAAAAATTGCAGCTGCTAAAAGAAAACATACAGGAATATACAGGCAGAGGCAATTACTTCCTAAATTAGATTCCTATATCTCAGGAAATAATGAGTCAATAAATGGCATGGAATTAAATTAAAAAGCTTCTACATACCAAAGGAAACAAAAGAGTGTGAAGAGACAGCCTATAGAATGGAAGAAAATCTTTTTCTACTACTCTTCTGACAGAGGACTAAATAACCTAAATAACCTATTGAATAAGTGGAAAGCTGAACTAAACAGACACTTCTCAAAAGAGTATAAATGGTCAAAATTTATATGAAAAAATGTTCAATATCTCTGGTAATCAGGGAAATGCAAATCAAAACTACATTGATATTACATCTCCATTCAGAATGGAAGTCATCAAGGATACAAATAATAAATGCCAGTGAGGATGAAGGGAAAGAGGAGCTGTGTAGATGCTGTTGGTGAGAATGTCAATCAGCATAATCACTATGGAAATCAGTATGGAAGCAACTCAAAAAACTAAAAATTGAACTACAGTATGATCCAGCTAAACCACTCCTGAGTGTTTATCCAAAAGACTCAAAGTCAGCATACTTTAGAAATATAAGCATACCATATTCATTATAGCACAATTCACAATTGCCAAGTTGCAGAACCAGCCTAGGTGTCCCATCAACTAATGAATAGATAAAGAAAATGTTGTATATACACACAATAGTTTTATTTAGCCATAAAGAATAAAATTATGCCAATTGCAAAAAATGGATGGACCTGGAAGGCATCATGTTAAATTAAATAAGCCACATTCAGAAGACAAGAGTTGTATGTTTTCTTTCATATTTGGAAACTAGAGGTCAAAAGAGTGGTTGGGCAGAGATGTCATAAAAGTGTAAGGGATGGTGGAGGGAAAGGTGAGGGAAGTAAGGGGGAATGAAACTGATTAACTATGTTATATGCATATGAATATGCAAAAATGAAGCTCACCACATTGTACAAATAATATGCATCAATAGAAAAGAGAGAATGTAGAAAAAAAGCAGCAAAAATTGTCTTAACAAAATAGTGCAAGTTGGTGCAACCACTTGGAAAGCAGTATGGAGATTCCTCAAAACCTAGGAATGGATCCACCATTTGAACCAGCTATCCCACTTTTCAGTATATATCCGAAGGATTTTAAATCAGCATACTATGATGACACAGCTGCATCAATGTTTATAGCAGCACAATTCATGATAGCTAAGCTATGAAGCCAATCTAAGTGCCCTTCTACAGATAAATGAATAAAGAAAATGTGGCATCTATACAGAATGGAGTATTATTCAGACATTAAGAAGAATGACTTTATGACATTTGCCAGTAAATGAATGGATCTGGAGACTATCATGCTAAATGAAATAAGTCAATCCACCAAGACCTAAGGTTGAATGTTTTCTCTGTTATGTGGAAGCTAACCTACATTAAGCAGGGAGGCTAAAGAATAGAAGTTCAGTAGAAGATGGAATAGACAAAGGAGAGAGTGGAATGAATCTGACAAAATTTTCCTATGTGCATATATACACCACAGGAAATCTCACCATTGTATATATCCACAAGAATGGGGTCCTAATTAAATAAGATATATTCTCTGCTTGCATAATTATACCAAAATGGATTATTCTGTTGTGTGTAACTAATAAAAAATAAATAAAAAAGAAAATAATCACAAAACAAGAAGATATATCAACACCTACTCTAATGAACAAAAAAAGCACTACTAATTTTAAAAATTGTCCATCCTGAAACTCATGGAAAAAAAGCTCTTGCAGATAAGCAAAGTTTAAGTCCATAAATGGCCACATATACCTGCTATTGATAGCCCAGAAAAATATAAAGCAGTTCATGAACAGAAGATGGAAATGAAATCTAATAGAAGAAAATAGAAATGAGAATTATAGTTCCATTCCAAATTTTCCAAGGAATCTCCATACTGCTTTCCAGATTGGCTGCACCAACTTGCAGTCCCACCAGCAATGTATGAGTGAACTTTCCCCCCCACATCCTCGCCAACACTTATTGTTGTTTGTATTTTTGATAGCTGCCATTCTGACTGGAGTGAACCACCATTTGACCCAGCTATCCCACGCCTCGGTCTATACCCAAAGGACTTAAAAACAGCACACTACAGTGACACAGCCACATCAATGTTAATAAGCAGCACAATTCACAATAGCTAAATTGTGGAACCAACCTAGATGCCCTTCAGTAGATGAATGGATTGGAAAATTTTGGTATATATACACAATGGAACATTACTCAGCATTAAAAGAGAATAAAATCATGCCATTTGCAGGTAAATGGAGAAAATAATGTTAAGTGAAGTAAGCCAATCTCAAAAAACTAAAGGCCAAATGTTTTCTTTGATATGAGGATGCTGACTCTTAATGGTGATACGGGGTGGGAGGAGCATGGGAGGAATGGAGGAACTTTAACTAGATCAAAGGGAGGGAGGAGAAGAGATGGGGCAAAGGGGTAGGAATGATGGTGGAATGAGTTAGACATCATTACCCTAAGTACATGTATGAAGACACAAATGGTGTGAAAATACTTTGTGTAGAACCAGTGACTTTAAAAATTGTGCTCTATATATGTAATATGAAATGAATTGCACTCTGCCATCATGTATAGCAAATTAGAATAAATAAATAATTTAATAAAAAAAATGAGAATTATAGGATGTCAGCTGATAAACATTCTCCTGACATCAAAACAGTGAATAAGAATTTAAATATTTAGAACACAAATAAGTGGAGAAAAAGAAAGCAAAAGAGGAAGAAGAGGAGAGAAATGGAAAGAATGAAAATTTGAAAATACATTAAATATTGATGAGTTTCTTCATACTGAACTTTCAAGGTTTTTTTCTGATTTGAAATGTGTAAAAACGAAAAGTTGCAGTACACATAAACACACACAATACTATTTAATTTCTATGATTCATCAATCACTATACCAGGAGCTGAGGCTACAGAGGGTAGAAGCCAATGGAGAAGAGAGACACTTTAATCAATTAGGCATGCAAATGAAAGTATCTTGACTAATTATGGTAAAGGTTATGAAGGAACATGCCAGATCCTGAGGAAGAGTCTAAGGGATGTGTGAATGACTATGGAATTTAGATTGAGCAGTTAGGTATAGCTTTCCAGAAGTGATATTTGGAATCAGACCTCTGGGACCAGCAGGCTTTAAGCAGCCACTCATAAAGAAGAAAGAATTCTAGGAAGAAGGGATGGCATGCACGTGTGCCTTGCATTAGGAAAACAGGAAAGAAGAGTTTATCAGTATTATTATCATATTTTTTTCATTCTCAAACTTTGCTCCTTCCAACTATGAACACTCATGCATCTCCTGCTTCCTAGGGATTGAGACTAGGGAAGGCAGTGCAAAAGAATATTGGGGCAAAATTGGGAAACAGCTTTCCAATTTTATTTTTAATATATTTTTACTGTTAGATTTGTAAAATATTGAGCACATATATTTTTGTAAGAATAATTTAACGTTAAAATAGTTTCTTTAAAAAATGGATGCCAGATGTTACTGTTTGCCTCAAAGACCGTTTCTTCCTCTTTACCTTGCTCTGCATCTGGAAGACTGACACACTGCGTGTTGTTAGTGGATTCCTATGGCTCTCTGTCTACTGGTTGGTTTTGGCCAATGGGAAACCCAGACAGAGGAGCAGAGCTGGATGGGCACGAGGAGAGGGTACTTATTTTTCTAGACCCTCTTTGAAGGTGCAGTATAGTTGGTTCCAAGGCTGAAGAAATACACATTTTATTCGAGGTTCCTTTTTTGTATATCTCTTTTTGGGTTGTGATAACTGCTCTTTCCCCTTCCAGGTTGTGATAGGATGAATGATAACTTTCCAAAAAATGCAGGTCATAATCCCCAGAAGCAGTGAATGTTACCTTATATGGCAGAATGTGTAGATGTGGTCAAGTTAATGATTTTGAGATGACATTATCCTGTATCATCTGGGCAAGTCCATAACAAGGCAAATAGATGGCCAAAGACAGACTGGAAGCAGGGAGAAAAGAGGTGATGTGATGTGATGTGATGGCATGAACCATGGGGTGAGGACAGCCTCCAAAAGGTGGAAAAGGCAAGGAAGTGGACTCTCCCAGAGATATTAGCACAGTGAAACTGACTTCATACTTCTGTCCTCTGAAACTGTATAATAATACATTCATGCTACTTTAAGCCACTAAGTTTGTCCTTGCTGATAGGACCTTAATACAAAGCCTGGGGATAGGGCAGATAACTGATCTGTTTTACTAGCTTAGGGTAGTACACCATCCTGCCAGTTATCTTAAACCCTGTCCAATTTAATAAGTGTTCTTATGCTGAACTATCATTCATACCCAGTTTGAGTGAGATGTATGTTCCCTGTCAGAAACCTCTTTGAATTTCTGTTTCCTACATTGTTAAAATTGGGTATTATAATTAACAGTACCTAAAACACATGATGGCTGTGAGGGCATATGTGTCAATGAAGGGAGCACATTTTCCTAAGTTATAAAGTAACACATACCTGTTAGTCAAAATGTTTTAGTGAAATAAGCCAACCCCCACCCCACCCCTCCCCACCCCACCCCCCCAAAAAAAAAAACTAAGACCAAAGGTTTTCTCTGATAAGCAGATGTTAATCCATAAGGAGGAGGGGTTAGGGAAGAATGAAGGAATTTTGGATTATGCAGAGGGGAATGAGGAGAGGGGAGGGAATGTGAGGATGGGAAGGATGGTAGAATGAGATAGATATTATTACCCTATATACATATATGATTATACTACAGGTATGACTCTGCACCATGTTCAGCCAGAGGAAGAAGTTGTGCTCCTTTTGTGTACAATGTGTCAGAATGCATTCTACTGTCATATATAACTAATTAGAACAAATTTAAAAGTAAAATTTTAAAAAATGTTTTATTGCTCCCTACTATTGGGCTCCACTCACTCGGGTAGCAACTTCCTGTATGAATAATCAAGCTAAAGTAAAGAAAAGTGTCATAAACATATTATGCTCAAGTTCACATCACAGGAACAGACCATGAATAAGACTCTCAGGGAAAACCCGGAAGGAAAGTTGACCATGGTGATGTGGGGAAGACACAGTGCCCAATAATCGAGGCATTGGCTGGTAAACTAATGCTTTAAATCAATGGGACTCTTAGGTGTCAAAGAAGCTCAGCATTTCATTATTTGCTATGGAATTCTGTATATTCCTCTGGGCTTTTCACATGCTGTTTTATCTAGAATGCCTGCTTTCTTCTCTGTTTCTAACTCTTACTTGTTGCCTCCTCCCAGAAACCGTCCATGGAAAGTGTTCCCATAGGCCCTGTAATTATCTCTTTGGTAATCAATTTTAGGTACTTGTCTGTCTCCAAATTGTGAGTGCTTGGAGGACAAAACTATGTTCATTATCTTAACACCCAGCATACTATCTAGGTCATAGTGAGCCTCAAAAAATATTTCGCAAATGCATTGTGCTAAAATGAGTAAATAATATGTAAGTATCTAAATTAAATCTACATAGTTCTTGTATGAATACGTCACTATCCCCAGAATTAAATTGTATCCATTCAGGAGTTATTCAAATTAATAGTTTTTAAATAGTGCTCAATAGTCCTATTCAAGACTTCAGAACAAAAATAATGCAGGGGAAATGCCATGATGTAAAAATAGTTACTTTAAATGGAACAGCCAGACGTCAGAATCAAACAGAAACGCTCATATGAAATTGAAAATCCGTAGATCCCTGAGAGACTTCCCTTCTGCTGTCTAAATTTAATGTGGATAATTTATCATTCTATAAATACATTCCAGCTATAGTTCATTCATATGCCTTACAGTCTCTGTGTGCATTTCAACTCTTGGCTTTACTGAGTGGATAAGCTGCAAGATTAAATAACTTACATAGATTTTCTAATGGAATGGAGCAGGTCAAAAATGTGGAGCACGTATTATTTAATACACATTATTTCTTAGAAAAAACTCATAGGATCTTTCCACTAATAGGCATTGTATTGTAAGTTCTCTATTCCTCTCTTCCCAGTATATATTTAATGGCATATCATCTGAATGACAGTTAAAGTGAGAAAGGAAAACAGAGAACACTTTAGAACTGAAAAAAATGTAGTAAGCTAGGCCTTTAATATATTTCCATCATGCCACCAGCAGGACATTTTGCTTATTTTAAAAGACAGGCCTTTCTCATCTTTAATAAGATTGAAATTTTTGGAGGGTGATTATACAATCATCAGGGAAGGAGCACTCCAGAGGTAGCAGAAGGTGGGGGCATATCTGTCCTCCTCTACCCCTGTGACTGCTGCCTGACCCACTGTTGGTTTATTAGTCCACATTCTGGAGGGCTTTTTTTTTTTCCCCACTGAGAGATTCTTTTTTAATTAATAAGGAATTTATTTTATTTGCTGAACCCTTTCTGTGCCATTCACATTCATTAATTCACTTTTTTGTTACTGATTCATTTAGCAGTTTTTTTCCTCTGTTTTGTGTGTATGTATATACATCTGGCACCTGCCATTGTGAAGTACATAGCCTACTAGAGGAGACTGTTATTTACACTCCAAATTGTACAGAGTAGGAGGGTATCACTGCAGTTATATAGTATAGAAGCAGTGTCAGGAGATACGGTTTACTTAGAAACTGCAATGGATTACTAAAGAACTTAAGTTGGGGGAGATACAAAGATCTGAAAATAATCCAGTAAAGCTGTCAAAGCTCAGATATGCTGGTCAGCTCTCTCTGAGATCTAAAGTGATATTTGAATAGCTAAAGGGAAAGATAGGTAAATATGAGCAATGCTATTCTCAGCTTAATGCTGTCATATCTACAGTCACGTTAGGTTCAAGATCAAGTCAATTCCTCAATTATTAAAACCTGTAACACCAATTTAACTAAGCACTTTAAAAATAGTTGGTCTTACCTCATTTGATCACATCTGTGTTCTAAGAATGGACCATCTACAGAGTAGAAAAGAAAATGCCACAAGAAGATACCGTATGCTTAGTGGGAAGAGTCAGATGCAAACCCAGGCAATTTCTGAGATTATGACAGTGACAGTAATCACTGTATGTCACATCAATCTCTCCACGAGGACCCTAAGTTCTTTCACACTTCTTGACCTTTTAATTACTGACATCCACCTGAACCTCAGAACAATCCAATTTTTGTTAACAGCCTTATGATATATAAACTCATCTATTTAAAGTGTACAATTCAAGATTTTTTGTGTATTATTGATTTTTAAAATTATGATAATATGCATAACATAACATTTGCTACTTGAATAATTTTAATTGTATAATTCAGTGGCATCAATTATACATTATTATAGAGCCCTTGTCATTATCTTTTTTAAAAATTTTAATAATCTCCAAAAGAAGTTTTGTACTTATTAATTATTAATTCTTCATTCCCTCACCTCTCCTAAGCCTCTAGTAACCTCTATCTACTATCTCATGAATTTATCTAATCCAGATATTTGGCATAATCAGAATCATACATTTTATCTTTTTGTCTGATTTGTTTATTTATTTTCCCTGGCATTATGTTTACAAGAGACATCCATATTGTCCTCTTTCAGAACTTCATTCCTTTTTATGGCTCACTAATTATTTACCCACTCATATGTTGATAGACTCTGTGCTGCTTTCACTTTTTGCCTACTATAAACAATGCTGCTATGCACATTCACATACAAGTGAAAGCAGTCCATTTTTATCATCATGAGTTACTCTAAATACATGGATACAATGTCTTAGACTAGGGTTTGAGTAATTTTTCCAAGATTATTAACAAAGTCATAGGCACAAATAGCATTTAAAGAGTACATCCCAGCTGCACCCTATTACCTAGGACTGACTAGCCTCTCTAGATAAAACATGTAACTACTAGTTTATCCATTGGGTTGAAATTAGTTGAAGCTCCATATCATACTACAGAAGTATGGCACAAAAACGGAAACCAATACAAATGTAGTTGAATAGTTAGCATGTAGATGAGAAGAAAGCACTTCTAAATCACTAAGCATAATTGACTTCTGTCTTCACAATTGTCTCTAAATATACTGCATATTTCCCATCATTGTATCAAAACATAAGCATAATACTTATAATACATGCAACATCTAGATTTCATAAAACAAATGTTGACTACTAGATAAATTCTAGTCAGTTGTATACAGAAGCTACATCCAATTGTATGACACTGTCTTGGAAAAACAACTTCAATACAGATATCAATTCTGACTCATCGGCTTTTCTGACTGGCATAAGATGAAGAATATTATGGCAGAAGTAAATAACAGGGACCAGTTTTGAAAGCACCATCATCTTGGTGTATTTTCTGATCACCTAAATAGCGTTCACATACTAACAAACAAACAAAATCAGAAGTTGACATTTTAAAGAAAAGAGAAACTGAGAGAAGCTAAAGTTATATGCAATGCTACATTAAAATCAAATCAATGGATTTATTAGGCAGATTAATGAGCTAATCTTACATGGAATTCGTGTAAACTGTGCCACATTTCAAATTTTATCCTCTTTAAGGTATTGTATACCCTAATGAATTCTGTTGTCTTTTTTTTTTTTTTTTTAAATCTTGTTCCTTTCTACCCTGTTAAGAGGTTCATCTCAAAATAACATAGATTGCTGGAAAGATGAAAAATCAGCTGATAGAAGACAACGTCATGATAGCTCAATGCCTTTCAGTCTTCTGAATAGGATTTTAAATTCAGAAAACATTTTTTTCTGGTGTAATTTTGAAAACATACATATAGAATTTATAATTCAGAGAAATTACCTCCATTCTTAGATACCCTCAGTACAATGTGAAAACTAATAAAACCTAGATCTTTTAGTGTTGTGAAGATTAAAGGAATGAAACTCACATGTAGTCAGTAAAAACAATATTAGCATCTATTAACTTTTCAATGATAATATTCATTATGCTCAAAAATAAGGATTAAAAAATGCATATTTAAATATTTTATTGGCCACTGTCTTGAGACACAGGGACAAATGATGAACAGGACTGAGGTGTTAGAAAGAGGTGTGAGGTCACTGGATATTTAAGGAGATAAAATGCCATCCAGCTCCCATGTAGAGAAATCAATTTCTACGTCTGGCATTCTTTACTAGCATTATTTATAGACTATGACAGGATTTAAAGTCTCCATGAATTTTAAAACAAATACTGAACAAAAACCTAGCACCAAGCATTTTCACCTTAGCTTCCTCACTCCCAGCAGGTTAACTAATTCTTCTTTCTTGTCTGTGACTTTCTACCACAGCGTCTGAATAAAAAAAGAGAAGAACAAGTCCCACTTTGGCAAAAGGAAAGTACAAAGCTTTAAGGTCAGTTCATGGTGTTAAGACACTCAGTGTATATTTTTTTATCCTATGACTCTATCACTCAACTGTGAAATGTTTTCTTAAGAAAACCCCATGGTTCTTCTGTAGTTAAGCCTGTAAAGTCTTAGCTACCTCTGGGAATATACTCAGATGGTCTGGTTAAGCATTCACAGAGAAGTTGAACAAAAATATGGGGAATGGGAAAGATAGCCCTGAAAAAAAAAAAGTAAAATTACCCTAAATACCTTAGCCAAATTTCCTTAAAAGGGATTTTGTTTTGCACTTTATGGAAGGTATTTTTTTCACTCCCATTGCTCTTCTCTGACTCAATTACAGAAGCTCCAAAGAGAAGAGGTTGCAGGGGATAGTTAACAAAGAAAATGTCAGCATCCGTTCCAGATCATCACCATAGAAGTAAAACTTCAACAACAGAAGATAATGCTAAAATCCCAGAAGCATGACCTCTAGAGTCCTCCAGATTACATTTTACAGAATTTTCAGAATATATTTTGCAACATACATTTACATGAACTTTAAACTGAATTGCTTTTAAAATTTGAAGTGAGATTACAATATGTTTACATTGTCTTTGTTTTGGAACAAATTATTATTTTTTATTATTATTATTGTTATTGTTATTATTATTGCAGTTCTGGGAATTGAACCCAGGGCTTTGTGCATGCTAGGAAAGTGTTGTACTACTGAGATACATCCTCAGCTTATGGACAAAATTAATTTAAAGTACATATATTCCAAGAAAAATGAATAAATATATATCAAAGATGTTCCATAATCCTCACAAGCCAGTATATTTTATGAAAATGACATGAGCTAAAAACTAGACATGTGACTAATCGTGGTTCCTTTGAGTTGGATACATCCTACAAAATTGGGAAATAGGCAACTTTTATCTCAGCTGTCACATTTTCTCTCCATCCCATAATAATCCTAATGCCTTTTTTCTATAAAACTAGTCTCATGAAAGAATATTATATCAGCCAAAAATGTGCATTACTTCTCTCAGGAGAATTTGTAGGTTAAGACTTAGAATTAAAAGTAGTCTATTACCACTGGGATTTTATTCACTAGCATCTCAGAAAGACTGCCTGTGTGTGCTTCCATGTGTGTACACATGTACATTTTTGTGCATATGGAATTGTGAGTGGGGGGAATGAAGAGAAGACATTCCTAAAACCTCAAAAGGTACTCATACACTTAACTGGTATATGAGGCTGCTTGTTTATTAACAGATTAAAGCCCAAAATGAGCCACAGGAGTTGTGTTTGACTAAATCAACATTATCATTATTATTATTATTATTATTTTTTGATGGGTATGCTTGGGGATTTCTCATGGGAGGAGAGTGGGCATAAGGATTGGGAACCTCTCAAGGTCCCTTTTAATCAGGGTAAAACTACTACCCACACATAATTTCTGAATGTTTTATCTATGATCTAAGCTTCCATCTTTAGTGTGAGTTTTTAGTTCTGGAAAGGTTAGAACATTTGTCAAATGATTTCTGTTTGTCACCATATTACTGCCTGTTTTTCTAATTTTGATCTTCAAATACGGACAGAAAATTCACAACGTGCATCCAGGTGTGAGTAGGAACACCAGATCATCTGCTTCAAGCATGTAACAGCAAAATCAGCCTGATGTGTTAGCAAACTAATTATGTAAGCAGTTCTGGATAATTTAATCACTCCATAGTGAAGACCGCTATGATTCTCCACTTACGTGGGGATGCATTTACCACCATTAAAGCCTCAAGGCAAAATTCAATTTTCTTTTTCTTAACCTCTGTCTTCCACAGCCATAGTTTTAGAAGAAGATAGTTCAAAGTGTAGAGAAATTATTTAGCTGGTTTTAACCCAGTTGTTTTATGATTTTTTTTTTCTTCAGACCTATCTAAGTTTTTTCTGAAGTCTTTGCTTTCATTTTTTTCAATGCCACAAGAAGTAAATGGAAAAGGCTTGGAGTAGCATGGGAGTTGAACCTAGAGCAGTGCTGTGAGCATACATTTGTCCTGCTGGGGAGTGAGGTTTCGCCTCCACCTACACTTTGAGGGGGCAGCTGTGATGTATGGATGGGATGAGAGAAAAATCACTATGCATGGCAATCTGGTGTTGTGCCCATGGGACCATCAAGAGAGATATTCTGTGTGCCATCCTCTTTTATAAATGAGGTTGCCACCAGCAACCAGGACACCTATGTGTTAAAACAGTTACTGAAAGGCAGGAATGATGATTGTAACAGCAGAGACAAGTATTCCCAATCTCCTCATATTTCCCTGTCTGCACTTGCTTCAAATAGTCTCCCTTGTTCCTTCTACCCTGACCCCATCATTATATGATATGTCTGGGAATTTAGGAAAAAGTGGATTTCAGGGTAGAGAAGCTCATTTACTGAGTGAAATAATACAGACAAGCTCCTCTGCTTTTATAGGTCGGATTAAAGTAGTGACAATTAATGACATTGGAATAGTAAATGTGAAAGATCACAGTGCCTTCACATGTTGAACCATTCCTAATAGGTGGAAGTACACAAATCACTTCTTGAGGTGAAAAGGCAGCAGATGAGTCTTTAGAGTCATTGAATGCCATGAGAGGGAGAAGCAGAAAGAATAATTTCTCCCTATTTAGAGGTGTTTGGAATTAATTTTTTAAATTACATAGTCTGTAGAACAGTGAATAGGTGACGACACACATAAATAATTTCATGCCTACAGGACGAGTATTTTTCTTCAGAAAAGCCTGCCTGAAGGGTTTCAACGTGGAAGGTGGAGTCAGCAGAGGACTTCTCTGTTTCAAGCCTTGCATATCCAATTCATAGGTTGATGGCATCATGTCCCCTTTGGGGATGAATGAACAGAACTGTCCTCTGGGACCTTTTGTATGGGGGCTGGTTGGGATTCTGTTCCTGACCAGAAAGACAATGTCTGCTTCCGTGGTTGGTAGATGGTTGATCTACCAAAATAGGGAATGCTGATACAGTACTGAGAATTCGCAAGAAAAACCAAAGATAGGATTTTTAATACTAGGGAAGAGTTATTATTTACACTTGCTAAGAAGGGTGTGCAGATCATGCTTTAGAAATTAGGTGTTCACCCCATACAAAAGAAGAGACTTCTTTGAGACAGTCATGCCAATTATGTGCTTGCTTTCCTTTTCATTGGCTCTGTCCTCAGGATGTATTCCAATTCTCCCTCTGTCTGTAGTTACCAGTTGGGTGTTAAAGAGTTTATATACTTGTAAAATCCAAAGTGGATTATTCACATAGGAAAAAAAGTGATCTCAAAACTTACCCATAGGGGCTGGGGTTGTGGCTCAGCGGTAGAGTGCTTGCATCGCACATGTAAGGCACTGGGTTCGATCCTCAGCACCACATAAAAATAAATAAACAAAATAAAAATATAAAAAAATTAAAAAAACCTTACCCATACAAGGTGCTCAACAGATACTTATTAAATAAATGAAGCCTGTGCCAAAGTCACCACTACTTAGTTTGAGGCCAGGGTGGAAAGGAAGGAGAGACCAAAGACGGAGCATTTCTTGTGAAGTGAAGGCAGTATTTGTTGGTACATGCTAGACTCGGGAGAGGATCCATGCCACTCCTTAGGCCACATAGGTACTTTTTATGCCAGTTAACTTAAAATAAGGTGAAGCAGTTTATGCTTATATTCTAAAATATTGGAACAGACAGGACAGAAAAACTATTATGTATGCACAATTTGGTTGTTATTATTCCTATTCAATCTATAATACATGGGATTTTAGCTAGATATTTTGCACAATTTTTAAACTGTTCATATAATTAATAATATTTGCAATAAATACGTTTGTTTTTAAGCATAGTATTTAAATACATGTCTCCCCACCACTCAGTTTAAGAAGTAGCACTTTTCTTATACTGGCATTTCTACCACCTTTTCCCTAGGGGGTAACCACAGATGAGGACAGGCTCTATATAATTCCTTATTTTTCCATTCTCCAAAAAGAATGGCAGAGAATAAATGGCCTTTCACTAGTTCTAGAAAAAGAAAAAGTACCCATTTTTCAATCTGAAGAAGCAGCGGATCTAGGTAGATGTACTATAAAGTTTAGCCACGTAACAGCATTGTGTGCACAAAAGCAGACTTAGCTTTAATTTATTTTGCAGATAAAATACAGATGTTATGTTTTTGCAGACAAAGTCTCTCCTTGAACTTTAATACTCTTCAAAGTTTTTGTATAGGCTGTTGGGTAAATTCTATTAACAAGTAGAGGATAAAATGATGGATAAGATTCTCTCCCCTGTTTCTAAACAATTTTTTAAACACTTTGACAATTTAGGGTACTTTAATTTTCATAAGTTGTAACAAACTTTTTAATTGTTTTTTCCCCCTTTTGGGGTGTGCATATGTGATGCTGATGATTGAACCCAGGAACATTATGCCTCTGAGATATTTCCCCAGTTCCCCAGTCTTTTTCAGTTTTTATTCTGAGACAAGGACTTGATGAATTGCCTAGACTAGTCTCAAACTTGAGATCTTCTGGCTTTAGCCTCCTGAACTACAGGCATGAACCACCATACGTGCCTACAAATTGGAACACATTTAAAAGACATTATATGGTTTAGGGAGGATACATTCAGACATTTCATTTAAGAATAAATAGCCATCAAATTTCTACTTCTATTTAATGTAGAGGAAATTCTCCAATGAAATATCTACAATCTATGTGGAAATATAGCATGTCTAATTTGTGTGATATTTTAATAGTAAATTTGGTAAATGGCTATACTAGCTTAATAATCCATTATTAACCATTTTGACTTCTTGAAATGCAAGTAACAAGAAGGAATTTAGTCTGCACATTATATTATGCAAATGCATTTTATTAATTAATTAATGTTCTAGAGCTGATTTTTAAAGATGTGGTTAACATCAGGTGACATTAATAAGTTGTGATTTTAGTGTCATATATATCTATTTTAAGGTAGCATATATTTATTGAAAAACTACTTATTTCTTAGTATTGTGTAAA
The DNA here is from genome assembly GCA_025594165.1 of Tamias sibiricus. Taxonomy (NCBI): domain Eukaryota; kingdom Metazoa; phylum Chordata; class Mammalia; order Rodentia; family Sciuridae; genus Tamias; species Tamias sibiricus. The sequence goes on along the minus strand of CM046665.1, from coordinate 40,548,165 downwards.
CCTCTGGGGATTCTAGCTTGGCATGGTGGCAAACGCCTACAATCCCAGTGGCTCAAGAGGCTGAGGCAGGAAGCTTTCAAGTTCAAAGATAGCTTCTACAACTTAGTAAGACCCTATCTCAAATTTTAAAAATAATGTGTTGGGGTGTAGTTCAGGGGTAAAGCACCCCTGGTTTCAATCTCTTGTACCAAAAAGAAAAGGAAAGAGCTCTGGTGATTTAAATATCTAGAAAGAGCTTTTCATTTCAAGGGAAGATATTTTTATCATTAATATTTTTCACACAGTAGTCATTTCCATAATATGTGTTATATGTATACAACATGCCTTTGGGTTTTGGGTTATAGTAAATGAAAAGTACTGAAGATAAATCAGTCCATTTTAGGGTGTTCAATGCTCTTAATAAAAAATTAAAACATAAAATAAAAATGATGGCTTTACTGATAAGCCTTTTTTAAATCAGACTCCTTACTCCATCTTCTTTAAATATCTCTGTAATGAATCTGCCAGTGTCCTGGTCTCTTAGCTCCTGCTCGTTTCCTCCAGTGATTTTGTTATCTGCCCTACATTAGGCACTCACAGCTAGGGTCAGATTCTTGATTATTTTTTTTATTATCAATAACAGCATTTCAAATGTAAATTTATTACCCCCATGTGTCCTTGTCTATGTTTTAGTTCCTTTTTTTTCTGATACTTCAATCATAATTTTTTGACCCACCAAGATTAACAAGCTGTTAGTCCTACCACTTTCCCATTGTGTTTTATCTTCCCCCACCCCAACATGTTCTCACTTCCCTCAAAACCCAGGCTAAACTCCAAAGTGAAAAATTATGATCACTTCTTTACATACATCTCCAAATGTCTTATCAACCATTCTTTGTAGAATCACTTTGGCTCAAGTATAACCCTGTTTAAATCTATATATCTGCTTACTCCATCTATCCATCTGTGCAGCCAAAAATGGATAATAAAAACCAACAACCATATTGACTGATCTTAATTTAAATTCATGATCACAAAATGGAACTGATTATGTTGACTGACAAACTTTTCTTTCTTTCTTTTTTTTTTTTTTAACCTAGTCCAGGCTCTCCTGTGGATGACTATTTCTTTCTTCTATCTCATTCTCCCAACATTGAAATTTCCTTACAGTTCTTATATCAGCTGATCATCCAACTACTTATTTGCCTAGAAAATGAAAACCACAGAAATAGAATTTGCATGTATTCCCAGACCACATACACCTAGTAATCTGCTTCTACTACATCCCCTTGATCTTGTCTCCTAATTACAGATGAGCTATATGTGCCAGCCCTCTGAAATCAACTCCAGTACTTATGTAAGAGATTTCCGTTTCTCTCACCTAAAACAAGGACATTACTCTTCTCTTTCTCCTTGTAATCTGCTTTCCCCTTAGTAATAAATCCTTGCCTTGATCGCCAACCATAATGTCAATGTTCTATTTACCCATGTTTCCCCTGCACACTTATTCCTACCCAACATACCTACATTTTACTTAGTGATCTTGTTTAACACATGACACTTCCAAAACAATATGTTCCACAAAGGCAGGATTTTTAAACTCTTCTTAGTACTGCTCTTTCTTCAACATGTAAAATAGTGCTTGGCACATAATATGCCTTTAGTGTGCTTGCTGAATAAATAGACCAAAAAGCATGATTCAAATAGTGCTTTCCATGAGCCAAGAATGTGTTAAACAAAATGTGCAGCCCTTTCTACAGTCAATCCACATGTGGTGCTAGAAAGAAGAGATCTTTATCCTTGCCTTACAAATGAGCAAATTTAGGCTATAGAAAGAAATATATTTTCCCCCAAAGGGCATGAACAAACTGAATCATATCCAACATATACAATTTTCTAGAAAAATTTCTGTCTCCTCATCTTTTCTAGCTCACTTTTACTGAGAAAGAAAATAAAGAAAGGAAATGATGCAAAACATATGCACCCCATATCAAGGTCTCCACAGCTCTAAACCCATTTCAGCATAGCCAAAATCCAAAATCTCCACTAGATCTCATCAGTTCAGAAGTTGATCATCTAATCATCTAAATAATCCAAATAAGATATGGGTAAGGCTCATAATATATTATCCTCATGCTGTATCACTCTAATCCTGGCTCTCCCACCTCCCTCTTAAAAGAGTCTTTGTGATTACATTAGGTCCACAGGATCATCCAAGAAAGTCTCCTCATTTTAAGATCCTTAACTTACTCTAATCTGCAAATTCCATTTGCTATATAAAGGTACATATTCATAAGTCTGGGAAATAGAACATGGATATTTTTGTTGGAATAAATATTATTCATCTTGCCATAGTAATCTCTGGCTCCCAAAGATTTATGCCCATGAATTGGATGGACATGAGGCTCCTACACAGTTCTTTCCTGAATAATCTCACTTCTTTTCCTGACCTCTGCCAAAATTGCTCAATGAGGGTACCCGTGCATATCATATCTTCAACATGCCCCTGGGTGAATGAATAACTTGAACTTTTGGTTATTAGAGGCACTAACAAAAGAGCCTTGGTTTTACCATACCCTTGGTTTTATTACTTTCCTGACAATCTTCTAATTTAGCATCTTTTGAAATCTGGACAGGATGAGAATTCTCAAAATTGTCAAGTTCTGGTTCCTTTCTGCCAAATAGTTTTCCTTCAATTTTATCTCTTCTTTAATCACATTGTACTATAAACAGAAAGACAAAACAGGCCCCACCTTCAACACTTTGCTCAGAAATCTCCTCAGTTAAATATCCAAGTTCATTGCTTACAAGTCTGCTTCCTTTAGAGTGGTAGAACACAATTCAGGTAAGTTTCCTATCTTTATATAATAATAATCCACTTTTGCAACCCTCATTTCCATCTGTGCCCTCATCAGCAGAACTTTTAACAACCAACCATTTGTTTATGATGACTTAGTTATTCTCTAATCTGACATAGGGGTATTTACTACCATCCTAACTTCCTCCTGAGCGCTCACCAGCAGTCTTTAACATCTATATTTCTATTAAATATTTGTTCAGGGGAATTTTTTTTCCTACCACACTTCTCAAAATTGTTACAGCCTCTATCCATTTTCCTTTTCCAAAAGCACTTCTACATTTTAGGTGCTATCATAGCACCCCAATTTCAGGTAACAAAATATGTACCACACTACCTACTTGCTTTCTGTGTTGAAATCCACAGTTCTTCTGAGTAAACTCCAACTTCATGTTCATGTCACCAAAATACCATTTGCATTCTAGAAATTGACTTCCTCCCTCTGTACAACACCTCTGCTTTGGTGGGGTTTTCCTAAACTCTTAATTTCATAGACTCTGAGCCAATTAACCTGAGGGATGCTGCTGATTTCTTAGATTCACTCTTCCTGGCCATATCCCTGACCCCAATGCAATATCTTCTCATTTTGCCTTTCATGATATTCAGATTCATTTTTGAAAGGGTCTAAGAAGGGGAGGGGAATGGAGAGTTTGGATGTGCTGTGATTAGGAATATTTAGGGTGGCATTTCATAGTAGGAAAGACATATTTGTAACAAAATTGATCCTTGAGAGTACAGATAGACACACTAAGTGGCACAGCAAGAATGGGAAAACATTGGTTTTATGAATAAAACTATTCAGAATAATATGAGACTTAATCATTGAATGACAGTCTCAATGAATTTATGTTCAATTTATAATATAAGTGAGGCAGTAGGCTGAAGATTAGGAACAATAAGATAAAGAAAATATGGTCCCTTACTCAAGAAGCCAATATTCCAGTGGGGGAATATGTCTTTTATATGAGGACATATTATAACATGACTTGAAAAGTACTATGAGAGTTAGGAGCCCAGAGACTGTGTCTATTACAGCAGCACGAAGGGTTCAGTCTGAGGAAATGTAGTTCAGCACTATTTGTCTTCATCAGATTCAGTTGTGACTATTGCGGAAATGCCATATGTTCTAATGAACCACTTCATCAGGTCAGCAACAATGGGCCAGCAGGTAGGGATTATTTATTATCCCACATTGCCATTAATGAATTGAGGGCAGAGAGCTTGGAAAACATTGTTAATAAAAGAGGCATAATTCAGGAAAAATAAAGTACAATGAACAAATCCACTCAAATGGCACAAAAATAACTATATTAAACATATATGCAGGAAGTCATAGACTTTATAAAAAATAAAACTCTGTAGAAGGTTCCACATCGTCTTTCCTTACTTGGTAAAGCAAGATGCCTCAGGAAACTCAGTAGTTCTCAATGATGTCTACCACCTCTGAAGGACACCTTGTTGTCTGCAGGTTCTTAGAAAAACCCTGCCAAAGACATCTTGGACCTGGTTCTTATTCTGCTTCTGCGACTGATCTGGTATTCTACACAAGTTTTTTAAAAGTCATTGTGCCTCCATTTCTTGCCTGTCACTCTACAACACTCACTGGGTCAGTCTCTGTGTGAAGTACAGAGGGGCTAAAGTAAAAAGGAATCTTGAACACTGCCTTTACAGAGTTCTCATTCAAGTCACTGTGACAGACAAGGAAGTAAGATCTGCTGTACTGAGCATTCCCTGAAAAACATATGCACAAGGTACAGAAATTCTACTGGGAGCATATATAACCTAGCTGCATCATAATCTGATAGATGGAAAGTACTTGAATTTTTCTTTTAAGAAACACCATTCTGATGACTTTTTTGAAATATCAGTACCCAGATTTTAACATTTTTGAGCATGTGTTTTCTTAGAACTCTAACAGTGTATCTGAACTACTCCCTGTGCACATAACCTTTTCTTTCCAGTGTGCCTCTGTCATCTGGTAAAACATAACTGTGGGAGGTCTTTGGGAATTCCTGAGCTTGTTATGGGAAGACATAGAGATCTTTTCTGAAGTTCTTTTCTTGCCCATACCGCTTTCTTGTTTGCATGTACATAAGGCCTCCTGCTGGTCTGCCCCTGTGGCATATTCAAGATTCTAGGCTGGATCTACACAAGGCTAGATCTCTCTGGTGCCTCCACTATGGACAAGGTGACTACACCAAGAGTCCTGTGAAGATGCTCAGATACTTCTGAAATTGTGAAAAAGTTAGAGAAGCAGATCATGTATTCTGACCTATGAGAATTCACTTTGATTCATACGAGTTGTTCAGTCTTATAGATAATCTACCAACTGCTCAGTGGTTAGTTCTCAAGGGAGTATTTAAGGATTCACCCTCTCATTTATTAAAATCCAATACCCTGCTTTTTCAAAATGAGGTCCCAGTTGGGGGACCGTCTTTTAGGATATGTTACTTGGTAAGCAACTAGGAATGTATATTAAGTCATGCTTTTCTTTCTTTAGTCACTCTGTATTACAGAAGCAGTATTATATTTTGAATCAGGGAAGTGTTGACTATACATAGACTCTGACATCATGTAGATTGAATTTATCACTGGTAAATTTTAGGTGAATTACCTAAAATGTTGAAGTCTCAATTTCTTAGCAATAAAAAGAGAAAAATCTGTTCAGTTCCTTGGCCCATTTATTGATTGGGTTATTTGTTTTTTTGGTGTTAAGCTTTTTAAGTTCTTTATATATTCTAGAGATTGGTGCTCTATCTGACGTGCATGTGGTAAAAATTTGTTCCCAATTAGTAGGCTCTCTATTCACCTCACTGTTTGTTTCTTTTGCTGAGAAGAAGCTTTGTAATTTGAGTCTATCCCATTTATTGATTCTGAAAACAGCATACTACAGGGACACAGCCACATCAATGTTTAAAGCAGCACAATTCACAATAGCTAAACTGTGGAACCAAACTAGATGCCCTTCAGTAGATGAATGGATAAAGAAAATGTGGTATATACACACAATGGAGTATTACTCAGCAATAAGAGAGAATAAAATCATGGCATTTGCAGGTAAATGGATGGAGTTAGAGAATATAATGCTAAGTGAAGTTAGCCAATCCCAAAAAGCCAAATGCCAAATGTTTTCTCTGATATAAGGAGGCCGATTCACAGTGGGGTTGGGATGGGGATCATAGGAGGATTAGAGGAACACTAGAATGGCCAATGGGGAGGGAGGGGAAGGGAGGGGGCAAAAGGGTGAAGTAAAAAAAAAAATGGTAGAATGAGATGGATATCGTTACCCTAAGTGCATGTATAAAGTCACAAATGGTGTGAATATACTTTGCATACAACCAGAGATTTGTAAAAAAGTGCTCTATATGTGTAATATGAAATGTAATGCATTCTGCTGTCATTTATAACATCTTAGAATGAAAAATAAATGAAAAATAAGAGTTAGAAACTAACATTAAATAATTTAACAACTAAAAAAAAGAGAAAAATCAAGTCTCTTCTCCCATTTCTGAGAGAATTAAATGAAATAATTCAATGGACTCTTCAGGAAAGTATATAGACTATAATGAGTATTTTATGTTATTGCTATTAGTGAAAAATAAATAAAAATAAAAAATTATTCTATATTTGGAGGTTTGAGTCCCTGCAGATATATATTTCTAATAAAATTTAAATTTTATCAACATTTATACTTTTTGGAGCATAATGTGGTGAAATATTTGAAAACTAATAATCAGTTTTGAGGATATTGATTTATATAGGTAGGATACAATGGTCTCCCTCCTTACCCACCTCTGCCCACCCAATGTCAAGAGTTAGATTCACTATGAAACTAATGAAAATTCAACTTCAGAACCTCTCACTGCACTGGATCCTTCCAAAACTTTAGTAATAAAGACCATATATTAAGTTGAAATTGTACAACTTCTAACATCCTAATGCCTAGAAATGCCTCTGCCCTGGTCCCATGGCATGTCTTCTTACTCTGGGGCTGTGGCTCTTCAAGGAGCTCCATACACCTTAGGCACTCCAAGCACTACGTCCTTGAAGAAACATGGTTCAAGTTCTCACTGACATTAAATCTATTCTCCTTTGAGTACACTCATAGAGCCCTGCAGTGCCTCTTAGAAATGCCCTCATCAAGAAGGTCTTTAATAAAATATTTTATTAAATGCTTAAGAATATACTCATATTTGTAAAATTATGTGCATTCATGTACTGGTTTGAATAACACCCACTTGATGATTCATCATCGGAAAAATAGTATTAACTGTAAAAACATAGAACTCTATTTTATTAAACTAAAGCTAATAAAAGGAAAAGGAAAAATTTAATAAAGCAATTTCTGGAATAAGAGGAAGAGGATGAATGACCCTAAATGATCACTTTAGAGCAGAAATGGCAGAAGGAAAAGGTAAAACAAGAGAACTGTTAGAAACAACTACTTATTATAGACTTTAGAAAATGAAAAATATAATCTTGTTAAAAAGAGAATGTACATAATCGTGTGGTCCTTAGGCTCACTAAAGAACCACATTCTGAATTTGACATACATAGCTCAAGCTGTTTTCAGATTCTAGGCAATAGGACTATTTGACAAAATGACGTCAATCCTATTTGGTACTATTGAGCTTAAGTCCTGCTTTAATCAGCTTGACATGAGTTTTGCAAGAAATAAAAGCATGATATTAATAAGCTTGAGATGAGTGCACTAGAGTCAAAGCACAAGCCACTTTATGATTAATGAAACAGGTGAAAATTCAAAGAGAAGTAGGGTATAGTCTAAAGCTGTCTTTTTCAAAATAATCATTCATTATAACTCATATTTGAGCATTGTATCTGAAATAATGTATTTTGCATCAAATTTAGAAGATAAAAAGAAGCTTCTGACCTTTTCTGGGTCATAAAAATTGCATTTGGATATTAATCACATTTTGTGCAATCATGCCTTATCATTGTCAAATGATGAAGAGCTTGACTGATGAAGAATCATGGATTGAGCTATAAATTTAAATTTATTACACAAATAAATGTGTGTATATATCTACACATTACCCACACACACATACTTTGCCCATTTTTTTTCAGCATCCTCCTTGCACAAAATCATAATATAGATAAAGTTGGTTTAGACTAAATCTTTCAATGTGGATTACCATTTCTTAAGGGAAAAACTTAGATCTAGATAAAATCTTCAATAAAAGGGCACTTACAGGAAAATCTGTTACTTGCCAAACACTTTACATGTTTTCTTCTAATATTCCTCAAAGACATAGGAAATATTTGTTATCCCATGCTACAAATGAGGAAATCCAGACAAAAAGATTAAGTAGATTGTCAATACTCCTAAGTTTAAGGAGTGTTGCTGTGACTCTGATTTCTTTATTCACAGTATGGTATAGCATCATATTTGAACAATGGGATAATATCTCAAGGATCTGTGGGGAGAATGATTAGCTAACATTACTTTAAACAGTGCTGGTTCCACGTGGGTTGGAAACTTCCTCACTATATGGTTAGGCATTTGGACTCTGAAGCCTGAGTACCTTGATTTGAACGTCTAACTTTTCTACTTCTTAGCAAAGTGAACTTGAAGTTAGTCAACCTCTTTATATTTCAATTCATTCATCTTAAAATGCAGGTAAAAATAGTACTCCCAGCATAGGACTGTTATAAAGATTAAATGAGTTATGTCTGTGTGAATTGTTATATAATCATTTAAAGGAGTCCTGTAGAAATTTAGTCCATAGAGTTTAGCTTGAATCCATCATTGATTTGGTATTGCTCAACTGTGATTTTTTTTTAAGAAAAGTTTTACAGCAAATAGAGAATAAATCTGCTGTGTTTGTGGGACTGTGATGTAGAGTTGGAGAGAACACTCACCTTCAAAGTTGCCTACCATCTATGTGGAAGGGAGAAACTTGACATATATAAATAAAAATGAGAGTTAAAAACTGGTGTGTATTTTGGAAAGATCTTTTATCTTCAGATGGAATTTGTTCTGTTTTCCTTTAAATTATTCAAATTTTATTTTAATCAAGAAGTTACTTTCAATCCTTCTAGAGATACATAGTATGACTATCTTAAGCAACTAGTGATATAATAAAGCAAAAACATGAGGAAGGTTGGTAATTAAATTACAAACTCAAATGTACTGGGGGATTTTTAAATATATATTTTTTATTCTGCTCAAATTTTAGTGGAACTAAGTTTTTATCTCTTTTTAATGATAGAATATACCCACCATGTTTTGAAGTTAGGGATTCAAAGGCCTTAAAGGATTGTTGTAGTATCTTTCACAGCTCATGGAGAGGGATGGTCACCAGCACCAATGCTGACACTCTGTGGACTTTACATCATTTCCCATCAAGCTGGTAGTGAAGCAGGTGTTAAGGACACATCAACCCAGTTTGTCTTTCAAAAAGCCTGTTCCAAAAGTACAATTACATCTTCTCTTGATTCTGATTGCTCAAGTATTTAAATTAAATCTCAGGACAACAACAACAACAAAACAAAAACAAAACAAAAACCAGAATGTGAATTATAGCTTGGTAATAGTATGGATCCACTGAGTTACTAACTTCAATGCTTATAGGCCTTAAGTGACTAGATGTCACAACTGGTATTTTTCAGTTTGTGAATCAGGATTTTGCCTAGGCGACTTGGCAGGGAAAGTTGCTTTGCATCCTTTGTTTGGGGTTTCATTTAAATAACTGGAGTTTAGTTTTGTTATTAATTTGCTATTTCCGTTCTTTTGTCTGTTGCATTTTTAGCTGAGCTAACACTGCTGACCCTTCCTTCCTCTTTGCTTTCCCTCATAGAAATGTTCAAATATTTAAAATCCAAAAAGTACTCTGCATCCTAGCTTTTTACAAATATTCATTTTTCCTGTAATGGCCAATTTTTTTTGAAAGAGTAGACTTAATTTCCCTCGAAGCCTTCTTTCACTTCCACCTCCTGACTCTAAACACTCTTATCAAAGGTCCTTCCAATTGATTAATTAACAAATTCACTGACATTTACTTAGTCTCATTCCATTCAGGTTTCATTTGTGTATTTAACAAATAGTTGTAAACTCCATTTCATGCATTTTATTAATCACTGAGTGCAAATGAAATTGGTGAACAAGTGGTGTGAATTTCTGCATTTTGTGGAGGTTATGGGCTAGGTTGAAGGAGAGGATAAATATGGGGGAAACTATTTTAGATGAGATGGACATACCTGAAGGGGTCACATTTGAGCCCCAACTGGAAAGATTACAGAGGAAATTCCATGTGATTTGGAGAGAACATATCCCAGAAAAAGAACAGGAATAAAGGGCCCTGAGTCAAGATGAGCCATATATTTTGGAGTAATTTCAAGAAAAAATTTTGAAAGCATTCATCTTTTCTGTTCTCATTAAAACTTGTTCACATTGGCTTAGTGAGATTTAGCAGATTCTTCATTCCTTTTATTGGTGCATTATAATTATACATAATAGTGAGAATCACTATATCATATTTGTACATGGACATAACATAATTTGGTAGATTTTGTTCCTGAGTTCTTCCCTATGCCCTCCCCTACTCTCTCCCTCTGGATTCCCTTTCTCACCTCTATTGGTCTGCTTTCTATGAGATCCTTCTTCTTCTTCTTTTTTTTTTTTTTTTTTTTTTTTTTTGTTTTGTTTTGTTTTGTTTTTGTTTTTGTTTCTTTTGGATAGAGAACATGGGTTTATGAGGAGACCAGGAACTTTGGGCAGACAGATTAGGACTTGAATCTTAGCATTGAGTCTTATAGCTTCACAACACTAGGATTTGGGCCATAGCTCTTATGTCAGTTTTGAAGAAAGTACCCCATGCACTGCTAGACACATTTGCCATAAGATAGTCAGTTCCTTCCCTCTTCTTGCTCAGTCAGAATGACCTCCTTACTCACTGAACCTTAATCTCCCCTTTAAATATATCTGTCATCCACATTTTTGGAACTCTGCACACACAGACTTTGGGAAGGCAAAACTTGTCTCCAGTGTTCCCTGTTCCTTATGGCCTCTGCATATAAGCCATTGACGCTTCTCGATTGAAGGTTGGGTTCCTATTATTCTCTGGTGGACAGGTACATGATGAGGCAAGTAATTTGAGGCAAAGCATCTGGAATCCCTAGAATTCTTTTAGCTATGACACTTGCTCCATCTCTGCTACATTAATACCATATCTCCATCTCTGCTACATTAATACCATAACTACCAAAACTACTACAAGTGCTGCTACTAGTGCTACTGCTATTAATATTGCTACTAATACTTAGGCTATGACTACTAATCCTACTGTGGCTACTTCTGCTCTTCTACTTCTTCTTCTTTTTTTTTTTTTTTTGACAAGACTATTCTTTTTTTTTAATATTACATTTCATATTATACTTTGTAGAGCACATTTTTACATATCTCTGGTTGTATACAAAGTATATTCACACCATTCGTGATTTCATACATGCACTTAGGGTAATGATATCCATCTCATTCTACCATCTTTTTTTTTTCTTCTTCATCCTTTTGCCCCCTCCCTTCCCATCCCTCCCCATCAGCCATTCTAGTGTTCCTCTAATCCTCCTATGCTCCCCATCCCAACCCCACTGTGAATCGGCCTCCTTATATCAGAAAAAACATTTGGCATTTGGATTTTGGGGATTGGCTAACTTCACTTAGCATTATATTCTCTAACTTCATCCATTTACCTGCAAATGCCATGATTTTATTCTCTCTTATTGCTGAGTAATACTCCATTGTGTATATATACCACATTTTCTTTATCCATTCATCTACTGAAGGGCATCTAGGTTGGTTCCACAGTTTAGCTATTGTGAATTTTGCTGCTATAAACATTGATGTGGCTGTGTCCTGGTAGTATGCTGTTTTTAAGTCCTCTGGGTATAGACTGAGGAGTGGGATAGCTGGGTCATAAGTTTCCATTCAAAGTTTTCCAAGGAATCTCCATACTGCTTTCCATATTGGCTGCACCATTTTGCAGTCCCACCAACAAGGTATGAGTGTTCCTTTTTCTCCACATCCTCACCAACATTTATTGTTGTTTGTGTTCTTAATAGCTGCCATTCTGACTGGTGTGAGATGAAATCTTAAAGTGGTTTTGATTTGCATTTCTCTAATTGCCAGAGATGTTGAACATTTTTTCAAGTGTTTGTTCATTGATTATATATCTTCTTCTGAGAAGTGTCTGTTAAGTTCCTTGGCCCATTTACTGATTGGGTTATTTGTTTTTTTGGTGTGAAGATTTTTTAGTTCTTCATATATTCTAGAGATTAGTGCTCTATCTGACGTGTGTGGTAAAAATTTGTTCCCAATTAGTAGGCTCTCTATTCACCTCACTGATTATTTCTTTTGCTGAGAAGAAGCTTTGTAATTTGAATCTATCCCATTTATTGATTCTTGATATTAATTCTTGTGCTACAGGAGTCTTCTTAAAGAACTTGGGGCCTAATCCAACATATTGGAGATTAGAGCTTATTTTTTCTTCTATTAGGTGTAGTATCTCTGGTCTAATTCTTAGATCCTTGATCCACTTCGAGTTGAATTTTGTGCATGGTGAGTGATAGAGGTTTAATTTCATTTTCTTGCATATGGATTTCCAGTTTTCCCAGCACCATTTGTTGAAGAGGCTATCTTTTCTCCAATGTACATTTTTGGCGCCTTTGTCTAATATAAGATAATTGAAATTATATGTGTTAGTCTCTGTGTCCTCTACTCTGTACCATTGGTCTACCAGCCTAATTTGGTGCCAATACCATGCTGTTTTTGTTACTATTCCTCTGTAGTATAATTTAAGGTCTGGTATAGTGATGCCACCTGCCTCACTCCTCTTGCTAAGAATTGCTTTAGCTATTCTGGGTCTCTTATTTTTCCAGATGAATTTCATGACCGCTTTTTCTATTTCTATGAGGAATGTCATTGGGATTTTGACTGGCATTGAATTATATGAGATCCTTCTTATCATTCTTTATTTTTTTAATTTATCTCCCTAGCTTCCATATTATATGGAAGTCAATCTTGATTCAGATTGCTCTAGTATTAAAATTAAATCCAAGGACAACAACAACAACAACAACAACAACAAAAAACAGAATGTGAATTACAGCTTGGTAATAGTAAAATTGACTTTGAGTCTGACTTATTGCACTTAGCATGATGTACTCTGTTCCATTCATTTCTCAGCAAATGCCATATTTTCATCCTTCATTGTCGCTGAGTAAAACTCCATTGTGTATATACCACATTTTCTTTATTCATTCATATATTGATGGACATCTAGGCTGGTTCCATAACTTGACTATTGTGAATTGTGCTCCTATAATTATAGATATGCAAATATCACTGTAGCATGCTGATTTTAGTTCTTTTGGATAAATAACATGGAGTGGGGTAGCTGGGACATAAGGTGGTTACATTCCTATTCTTTTGTGGAAACTCCATACTGCTTTCAAAGTGTTTGAACTAATATCCATTCCACCAACAATATATGACTGTACCTTTATTCCTACATCCTCACCAGGGATTATTGTTATTTAAATTCTTCATGATTGGTTTTCTAAATGGAGTGAGATGAAATCTGAGTAGTTTATTTACATTTCCCAGATTGCTAAGAATGTTGAACATTTTGTATATATTTGTAAGAAAATTGTATTTCTTCTTTTGGGAATGGTCTCATTAGTTCTTTTGCCCATTTATTAATTGGGCTATTTGTTTCTCTGGTGTTAAGTTTTTGACCCCAGAGGTACTTAACCACTGGGTCACATCGTTAGCCCCTTTTATTTTATTTTATATTGTTTTTTGAGGCAGGGTCTTGACAAATTGCTAAGGCAGGCTTTGAACTTGTGATCTTTCTGCCTCAACCTCCAAAGATGCTAGGATTACAGGTGTGTGCTACTGTGCTTGGCAAATATATTAAGTTTTTTGAGTTCTTTATATATCTGGGTATTAATCCCCTGTTGAAAAAGCAGCTGGCAAAGATTTTCTCCCATTCTGTAGGCTCTCTTTTCATGCTCTTCATTATTTCCTTTGCTGTGCAGAAGCTATTTAATTTGGTGCCATCCCACTTATTGATTTTTGGTTTCATTTCTTGTGCTCTAGGAGTCTTATTAAGGAAGTTGATGCCTGGACCAATATGTTTGAGTGTTAATCCCTTTTTCTTTTAGCAGTTGCAGTGCTTCTGGTCTAATTCCTAGGTTATTGATCCACATTGAATTGATTTTTGTGCAGAGTAAAAGATGGGGAACTAGCTTCATTTTCCTACATATGGATATCTCGTTTTCCCAGTACCATTTGATTAAAAAGCCATTTTTTCTCAAACATATATTTTTGGCAGCTTTGTCAAGGGTCAGATGACTGAATGTGATTTATATCTGTGTCTTCTATTTCGTTGGTATACATGTCTGTTTTAATGCCAATATCATGCTATTTTTGTTACTATAGTTCTATAATATAATGTCACAATCGTTTTTAATTTTTGTTTTCTGTGTGGGCATTTTCTTTCCAGGTGAGGTCAAGAATAAAAATTAAACATAAACGCTTTACTGTAAGTTTAATCCCAAATAATGTCAAAGATATTATTTTCAAAAATTTCTAAAAATTCAAAGAATATAATGTTCAATATTCAGTGATAAAAATAAAATTACAAGTTAGACTTGAGACGAGCATTTATTGAGTTAATAGTCAAATATTCATCACAGTCATTGGGCTGACTAGGTTCCCATGCTAGCAGTCTGGTCTACTTTTTGAGAGCCTAAATATTCAAGGTGGGGTCCTCAGGACCTCAGCCCCAACTTGACTGATTGAATCAAAATATACATTTGCACAGGGTCCCCAGGTGATTTGAATGCACATTAGAATTTGAGAAGCAGGAAGGCCTGGAGTCAGACTGCCTGGGGTTTAAGCCCTTGTCCCACTTCTTACTATATATGTGGTTTTGCTCAATTTAACCTTTCAGAATTTTAAGTACATATCCCTTCTCTTTTGTTTTCAAAAAGTATATTTACTGTGCTTTGAAGTCAGAGGATTTAAAAACCTTTCAAAATGTTTTTGATAGTTTTCAAAGCAAAGAAAGGGAATATGAGTAGTTGCTAATAATTATCAGGTTTTTTGGAAAGAGTAAAAATGATAATGTGCATAAAGCTGTTAGCAATACTGTACAGTGGTTGCCAGTTGGTACGCAATAGTATACAATATATTACAGCTAAATTTCTCTTGTCAAGCCAATGGACCGTTAACCATCAACTGATAAATATCAATAGAGTTGAGTAGGCTCATCAGAGAATGGGTGCATTACTTATTACCTCCACTCTTGAATAAGCTGCTTGGAGATGCACACTATGACACATACAAATATTTTCTTATTTCATTTTCCTGATGATGGCTACAACTGTCCTTGCAGGAAAATCTTGTCAAGTATCTTCACATTGTTCTATTCACTGAACCTAGTGAAGGTAAATGATTAAGGGAGTCAGATTAAATAAAAATTCAAAGTTGCCTCTAATTGAACCATTTGTTCTGGGTTTAGCCTGCTGGGAAGGGAGACCAAGAAGTGCTTTCTTTGCACTCACTTTTCAGTAGCTGACTTGAATCCTGAGTGCCAGCATAGCCACATCTTATCAAATACAGGACACTGGACCAGGTAAAGGCTTCAAGATTGCATCCCATTTCTGTCTTACAGTGTGTTGTACAATAATATACCTGGGAGCTTGCTGAATTAAAAAAAAAAAAAATGGCAGTTGTTATGGTTTGGATGTGAGGTGTCCCCCAGAAGCTCACGTGTGAGACAATGCAATAAGGTTCAGAGAAGAAGAAGAGAAGTTTGGGTTGTGAGAGTCTTAAGCCGATCAGTGAATTAATCCCCTGATAGGGATTAACTGAGTACTAACTGAAATGGTAGGGTGTGGCTGAAGGAGGTGGGGATTGTGGGTGTGGCTTTTTTATATTTGTACTTGGCAAGTGGAGTCTCTCTTTTTACTTATCAATCACCAGGTGAGCTGCTTCCCTCTGCCACACTCTTATGTCATGATGTGCTGCCTCATCTGGAACCCCTACAAATGGAGCTGGCCTTCTATGGACTAAGGCCTCTGAAATCATGAGTTCTCAAATAAACTTTCCTCTTGTACAGTTGTGCTGGTCGGGTCCTTTAGTTACAGCAATGAAAAAGCTGACTAAAACAGCAGTCTTACTTAATTAAAAAGTATGTATTGAGGATAAACATGATGGAGCAGATCTAGGCAGCAACTCTCAACTCCTTCACAACTCAGAAAGAAGCAGTAAAAGAACTGCTGACCAGAGATGTGGGTGACAGAGTGAACACTCCTGCAACTTCATATTGGACAGTTTGAGACTTGGAGCGAGTTGGAGTTTGGGTACTGGAGCAGAAAATCAGGAGAGAATTCCTGGATCCCAAACCCTGACCAAGGTGGGGCCAGGGAGAGGGGCAAAAAAGAGAGGAACAAGGAAAGGAATAGCCCATAAGCTTACTTATTTAACAACAGCTAGGATGAAAAAAAATTCAAATACAACAGAAGCAGCAAAGAAGTGCATGACATCAAGTAGTTTAAATTGTGGGCTGAAAGTTATTTTGTAGATTGCGTGATTAGCCAGCCTGCCTAGAAAAAAAAAAAAAAAAAAAAAAGAATCAACACAGGCTTCTCCCCACCTTTGGATAATAACAAAACCAGAAGAAATGCCTCTGAAATGGATTGTCTAAATAATCCTCCAGAAAGAACTTGTAGAGATATCTCTGCTAGCTGAGAGTTAATGAAACCTCCTTTCTTTTTCCCCTGAATAAGGGCATTGGGGTGGAGCTAACCCAAGGCTAATCAAACTCAGGGAATACAAATCTCAACCCAGCGCTCCATATAGTCTCTAAAGGAGCTCAGGCATACTGACCAGCTATCATCATACCCCCATCACAGTTATGGATTAAAGATGCAGAGTTGCACTAGCCAGAGCAAAGGCTCTGGGCCACAGACAGCCCACAGAGAACATGCACCCACAGACCCCACCATTGCAGACCACCACCAAGTGCTTTTTCTTAGATGAAGAAGTCCCAGTGGAGGAAATCAGGCAGCTTTCACAATCACTTGCTGTGAAGCAGGCAGGCCAATCAATTCTATCCTAAAGGGACAGTAACCTGGTGATCTACTGATCATATAAATGGTGCCTGAAAGCAAGCAGGAGTAGGTACTCTCATTATTAGACAAAGGAGAATTCAAGCCAAAGTTAATCAGAAGAGAAAAGGATAGTCACTTCATACTGGTTAAGGGAATCTTCCAACAAGTTATAATGATTGCAAATATCTATTCCCCAGATGTTGGTGCACACATGTATATAAATCAAAACCTTCTCAATATAAAGAATCAAATAGACCACAGTACAATAATATTGGGTGATTTCAACATATTTCTCTCACCATTACATAGGTCATCCAGACATAAACTAAGCAAAGACTCTTCAAACTAAAAATGATACTATTAACCAAGTGGATCTAACAGACATGTACAGAATTTTTCATCCACTGAGAACTTAAATCAATTTCTTTTCAGCAGCACATGAAACTTTCTCTGAAGTAGATCATATTTTGGGACACAAAGCAAGTTATAGCAAAAACAAAACAATAGAGGTAATTCCTTGCCTACTATTAATGATAATGGAATGGAATTAGAAATCAACCACAGGATAAAAATCAAAACCATTTTAACACCTGGAGATTAAAAAATACCCTTTTGAATGAGTAATGGATCACAAAAAGTCAGAGGAGAAATAAAAAAATTCTTGGAGACAAATGAGAATAGAGATACAACATGTCGAAGTCTCTGGGATAGTATGAAGGCAGGTATAAGAGGAAAGTTTATAGCACTGAATTTGTACTTTAAAAATAAATTATGAATAATATAAAGTTACAACTTGAGGTCTTAGAAAAAGTACAATCTAATGCCAAAATCATGGAAGACAGGAAGTCTTTAAGATCAGAGCCTAAATTAATTGAATTGAGAATAAAAAATTACAAATGATCAATACAAAAAAGAGCTGGTTCTTTGAAAAGATAAACAAGATTGGTAGACCCTTTTCCAAACTAAACAAAAGAAAAAATGAGAAGATTTAACTCAAGAAAATTAGAGATGACAAAGAAGTTATCAACACAGACATTTCTGAAATCTGGAGGATAGTCAGAAACTATTTTGAAAAATAAGCTGGAAAATCTAGAGGATATTGACAAATTTCTAGACATACATCACCTACCCAAATTGAATCAGGAAGACATAGAAAATGTAAACAGACCAAAAAATCAATGAGTTTGAGACAGAAACAAAGGCTTCCAACAAAGAAAATCCCAGAACCAGATGGAATCTCAGCTGAGCTCTACAACACCTTTAAAGGAGAACTAATGCCAATCCTCCTCAATTTATTTCATGAAATAGAAACAAAAGGAGCACTGCCCAACATATTCTATGAAGTCTATATCACCCTGATACTCAAACTAGGCACATCAAGGAAATAAAACTTCTGACAAATATGTATGATAAACATAAATGCAAAAATACTTCATAAACCATTGGCAAACTGCATTCAAAAACATTTTAAGAACATCATTAAGTACGTCATGATCAAATGGGTTTAATTCCAGGAATGCAAAGTTGGCTCAACATTCACAAATCAATAAATGTAATTAGCCACATAAATAGAGTTGAGGACAAGAATCATATGATCGTCTTAATAGATGTGGAAAAGCCTTTGATAGAATCCAGCACCCATTTATGTTAAAATGCTGGAGAATCTAGGGATAGAAGGAACTTACATCAACATTGTGAGGACTACACATAGCAATTTCAAGGACAAGATCATACTGAGTGGAGAAAAAATGCAAGCAATTCCTCTAAAATCAGGAATAGGATAAGAATGTCCACTCTCACCATTCCTATTCAACATTCTAGCCAGAGAAATCAGGCAAGAAAAGGAAATTTAAGAGCTACAGGCCAGTGTGAGTTCCCAGTTTGGCCTGCCAGCTTATGTTCCCAGTTCGGCCTGAGGGTTGGAGCTCCCAGTTCAGACTACCAGCATGAGTTCTCCATTCAACCTGCTGGCGAGAGCTCCCAGTTTGGCCTAAGAGCAGGAATTCCTAGTTAGGCCTGTGGGCGGGAGCTCCCAGTTTGGCCTGCCTGCATGGATTCCCAGTTGGTCTGCCCTTGTGGGTTCCCAGTTTGGCCTGTTGGCAGGAGTTCCCAGCTAGACCTCCTGGAGTGAGTTCCAGCTGGGCCCGCCTACAGGCTTTCCAGCTCTGTTTGCCTATCTCGGAGAGGCCATTCCAGCTGGGAGGGGGGGCAAGCCCCACCCACCTGCATCCATTCTAGCTCCGCCCACCTACTAAGGAGCCACAGCGACAAAACTGTAAATATAAAAATAGAAAGTAACTGATATATGGATACACATTGGGTACATTGAAAGCTCTAATATTGATATTTCCCTAAAAAGTGAGGTTTTGGGTAACCTGTAGGGACCTCAGGCTTACCTTGCAAGAGAGGGAAATACATAGTCATCATGAAAAAACAAGGGAGAAAAATGCCCCAAACAAACCAAGATACTACAACAATAGAAGCCATAGAAAGCACAGTAGGTGAAATGTCAGAGAAGGAGTTCTGGATATACATAATTAAAATGATAAGAGATTTGAAAAACAACCTAAGAGAACAGATACAGGCAAAAATTGATCTCTCCAACAAAGAGAAAAGAGATCAAATACAGGCAACCATTGATCACACTAACAAAGAGATAAGAGAAGAAATCCAGGTAGCAAAAGATTACTTCAAGAAAAAGATAAGAGAGTTTGAGGATATCATCAAAAGACCAAATTTAAGATTTATTGGAATAGAGGAAGGTGCAGAGATTCAAACCAAAGGAATGCACAATCTCTTCGATGAAATAATAATCAGAAAATTTCCCAAGCAGGAAGAATAAATTTGAAAATCAAATACAAGAGGCCTATAGGACGCCAAATGTACAAAATTACAACAGACCCACACCAAGGCACATTATAATGAAAATGCCTAGCATACAAAATGTAGAATTTTAAAGGCTGCAAAAGAGAAAAGTCAGATTACCTACAAGGGAAAACCAATTCGCATCTCAGCAGATTTTTCAACCCAGACCCTCAAAGCCAGGAAAGCCTGGAACAATATATACCAGGCTCTAAAAGATAAGGGATGCCAACCAAGAATTTTATATCCAGCAAAATTAAGCTTTAGATTTGAGGATGAAATAAAAACCTTCCACAATAAACAAAAACTAAAAGAATTTACAACAACAAAGCCTGCTCTACAGAACATTCTTGGTAAAATATTCCATGAGGAGGAAATGAAAAATAATAATGAAAATCTGCAAAGGGAAGAACCACATTAAAGAAATGAACCAACCAAAGGAGAAACCAAGTCAAACTAAATACCAAAATAAAAAAATAAATAAATAAAAATGACTGGTAATACAAATTATGTCTCAATAATAACCCTGAATGTTAATGGCCTAAACTTACCAATTAAAAGACATAGGCTAATAGATTGGATTTAAAAAACATACCCAACAATATGTTGCCTTCACGAGACACATCTCATAGGAAAAGATGCCCACAGACTGAAGGTGAAAGGATGGGATAAAATATAACACTCACATGGTCTACATAAACAAGCAGGGGTCTCTATCCTCATATCAAATAAAGTAGATTTCAAGCCAAAGTTAATCAAAAGAGATAAAGATGGACATTTCATACTGCTTAAGGGAATCATAGATCAACAAAATATAACTGTTATAAATATATATGCCCCCAATAATGGAACATCTACATTCATCAATCAAACTCTTCTCAAGTTCAAGAATCAAATAGACCACAACACAATAATTCTAGGTGATTTTTAACACATCTCTATCACCACTGGATAGATCTTCCAAACAAAAGTTAAACAAAGAAACTATAGAACTCAATAATACAATTAATAACTTAGACTTAACTGACATATATACAGTGTATCATCCATCAATGAGCCAATACACTTTCTTCTCAGCAGCACATGGATCCTTCTCTAAAATAGACCATATACTATGCCACAAAGCAACTCTAAGCAAATATAAAAAAGTAGAGATAGTACCCTGCATTCTATCAGATCATAATGGAATAAAATTATAAATCAATGATAAAAAAAAGAAAGAAAAGCCACTCTAACACCTGGAGACTAAACAATATGCTATTGAATGATCAATGGGTTGCAGAAGACATCAAGAAGGAGATTAAGAAATTCTTAGAGGTAAACGAGAACAACGATACAACATATCAAAATCTCTGGGACAGTCTGAAGGCAGTACTAAGAGGAAAGTTCACTGCATGGAGTTAACTCCTTCAAAAAATAAAAGGTCAACAAATACATGAACTAACATTACATCTCAAAGCCCTAGAAAAAGAAGAACAAACCAACCCCAAAAGAAGTAGAAGACAGGAAATAATTAAAATCAGAGCTGAAACTAATGAAATTGAAACAACAAAAACAATTGAAAAAATTGACAGAACAAAAAGTTGGTCCTTTGAAAAAATAAATAAAATTGATAAACCATTAGCTATGCTAACAAAGAAAAGAAGAGAAAAAACACAGATTACCAATATCTACGATGAAAAAGGAAATATCATGACGGACACTATAGAAATATAGAAGATAATTAGAAATTATTTTGAAAATTTATACTCAAATAAAATAGAAAATAATGAAGGCATCTACAAATTACTAGAGACATATGATATGCCCAAAGTAAATCAGGATGATATACACAATTTAAATAGATCAATTTCAACCAAAGAAATAGAGGATGGCATAAAAATCTTACCAACCAAGAAAAGCCCAGGACCAGATGGACACACAGTTGAGTTCTACAATACCTTTAAAGAAGAACTAACACCAGCAATTCTCAAACTATTTCATGAAATAGAAAAAGAGGGAACACTCCCAGACTCGTTCTACGAGGCCAGTATCACCCTGATTCCAAAACCAGACAGAGACAAATCAAAGAAAGAAAACTTCAGACCAATATCTCTAATAAATATAGATACAAAAATTCTTAATAAAATTCTGGCAAATCGAATACAAAAACACATCAAAAAGATTGTACACCACCATCAAGTGAGCTTCATTCCAGGGATGCAAGGTTGGTTCAATATAAAAAAATCAATAAATGTAATTCATCACAACAACAGGTTCAAAGATAAAAATCATATGATCATCTCAATAGATGCAGAGAAAGCATTTGACAAAATACAACATCCATTCATGTTCAAAATGCTAGAAAAAATAGGGATAACAGGAACATACCTCAACATCATAAAGGCCATCTATGCTAAGCTCCAGGCCAACATCATCCTAAATGGAGAAAAATTGAAAGCATTTCCTCTAAAAACTGAATAAGACAGGGATGCCCTCTTTCACCACTCCTATTTAACATAATTCTTGAAGCCCTAGCCAGAGCAATTAGACAGAGAGAAAGAACTCAAATTATCACTATTTGCAGACGATATGATTCTATACATAGAAGATCCAAAAAATTCCACCAGAAATCTTCTAGATCTAATAAATGAATTCAGCAAAGTAGCTGGATATAAAATCAATACCCATAAATCAAAGGCATTTCTGTACATCAGCAACAAATCCTCAGAAAGAGAAACTAGGAAATCCACCCCATTTACTATAGCCTCAAAAAAACAAAAAACAAATAAAATATTTGGGAATCAATTTAACAAAAGAAGTGAAAGACCTCTACAATGAAAACTACAGCACATTGAAGAAAGAAATTAATGAAGATCTTAGAAGATGGAAAGACCTACCTTGTTCATGGATAGGTGGAACTAACATTGTCAAAATGACCATTCTCCCAAAAGCACTGTACAGATTCAATGCAATACCAATCAAAATCCCAATATCATTCCTCATAGAAATAGAAAAAGCAATCATGAAATTCATCTGGAAAAATAAGAGACCCAGAACAGGCAAAGCAATTCTAAGCAGGAGAATTAAGCTGGTGACATTACTATTCCAGACCTTAAATTGTGCTACAAAGCAATAGTAACAAAAACAGCATGGTATTGGCACCAAAATAGACCAGTTTACCAATGGTACAGAATAGAAGACACAGAGACGAACCCACACACCTACATCTTATATTAGATGAAGGTGCCAAAAACGTTCACTGGAGAAAAGACAGCCTCTTCAACAAATGATGTTGGGAGAACTGGAAATCCTCATGAAATAAAATGGAATGAAAACTCTTTCTCTCACCATGCACAAAACTTAACTCAAAGTGGATCAAGTATCTAGGAATTAAACCAGAGACCTTGCACCTAATAGAAGAAAAAGTAGGCCCAAATCTCCATCATGTTGGTTTAGGCCCCAACTTCCTCAATAAGACCCCTATAGTGCAAGAACTAAAACCAAGAATCAATAAATGGGATGGATTCAAACTATAAAGCTTCTTCTCAGCAAAAGAAGCAATCAGTGAGGTGAACAGAGAACCTACAGAATGGGAGCAAATCTTTACCACAAGCACATTAGATAGAACACTAACCTCAAGGATTTAAAAAGCTCTCAAAAGCCTTAATACCAAAAAAAAAAAAAAAAAAAAAACAAATAACTCAATCAATGGGCCAAGGAACTAAAAAGACACTTCTCAGAAGATGATATGCAAATAATGAACAAATATATGAAAAAATGTTCAACATCTCTAGCAATTAGAGAAATGCAAATCAAAACTACTCTAAGATTTCATCTTACTCCAGCCAGAATGGCAGTTATCAAAAAAAAAAAAAAAAACAAACAACAATAAATGCTGGCGAGGATGTGGGGGAATGGCACACTTTTATTACATTACTGGTGGAACTGCAAATTGGTGAAGCCAATCTGGAAAGTAGTATGGAGATTCCTAGGAAATGGAACACCATTTGACCCAGCTATCCCACTGCTTCTTCTATTCCCAAAGGACTTAAAAACAGCTTACTACAGGGACACAGCCACATCAATTTTTATAGCAGCACAATTCACAATAGCTAGATTGTGAAACAAACCCCGATGCCCATCAGCAGATGAATGGATAGGGAAACTTTGGTATATATATATACAATGGAACACTAGTCAGCACTAAAAGAGAATAAAATCATGGCATTTGCAGGTAAATGGATGGAGCTCGAGAAAATAATGCTAAGTGAAGTTAGCCAATCCCCAAAAACCAAAGGTCGAATGATCTCTTTGATATGAAGATACTAACTTATAAAGGCAAGGGAGTGGGGATGAGAGGAATGAAAGAACTTTAAATAGAACAAAGAGGGGGAGGGAGAGGGCACAAGGGGTTAGGAATAATAGCAGACTGAGTTATCCATGATTACCCTAAATACATGTATGAAGACACAATTGTTGTAAAAATACTTTATATAAAACCAGCAACTTGAAAAATTGTGCTTTTTATATGTAATATGAAATGAAATGTACTCTGCAAACATGTACAACAAATTAGAATTAAAAAATAGAACAAAGAGGGAAGGTGTTGCTTCCTGTTGGAGCAACAACACCGTGGGAGAAAAACTCGGAGGCAGAATGAAGATGAAAGAAGGTTTTTTATTCTTCGGCTTTAGAAATCTCTCAAAATTCTAACACTGGCTCTTTCAGCAACCTCTCTGACTCTTTACTTCTTCTGACTACTGACTCTTTACTTCTTCTTTACTTTCTTTTACTTTTACTTTCTTAGAGAGAGCTTAGAGAGAGAGAGAGAGAGCTTCTTTCTTCTTTCTTCTTCACTTTCTTTTACTTTTACTTTGTTAGAGAGAGCTTAGAGAGAGAGATAGAGAGAGAGAGCTTCTTCTTTCTTCTTTGGCAGCCTCGGCCTGACTCCGACCAGCAACAACAACTACTTCTCTCTATCTGTCTCTTTGGTTTCTCATTTCTTTCTCTAGCTTCTTCTGACTGAACTCTTAACCGCTCTGACTCTTATTTCTTCTTCTGACTACGTTCTGGCCACTCTCTTTTCTTCTTCTCCGACCTGAAATCTTCTTCCGACCGACTGAACGACTGACTGATGAATTGCCACTTCTGACGGCTTTCACCCGTTTATATACCTTTAGCTTTGCAGGTGCGTCACGTGCATTTACAGGTGCATCACATGCATATGATTATTATCAGGTGGAACTTATGGCTTCCAGCTACCCGCAATAGCCATCTCCCTGATTGGGGCTGCTTCACTTCCCCCCTTTCAGTTTAAAAGGTGCTTTAATTCTATTTTCTATATTTTATTTTCTATATTTTCTATATTTTATTTTCTCTATTTTCTATCTTTTATTTTCTTGTCCCTACCTGGCTTTTCACCTTTTGTTTTAAAAGAGTGGATGTTTGAGCCCTTTTTGAGGAGATGCCGCAGCTTTGAGGCGGCAAGCCTACTGCTTAAGCACAACTGCATGAGCGGTTTTGACTTTATTGAATTTTCATTTTCGCCAAGCTGCAGTTTGATGGCTTTTGCAGCTTCTCTGTAAGCTCATGGCTTTTTTAAGCTCATGGCTTTTTCTTTTGACTTTTATGGCTTTCCGCCAAAGCTCATGGCTTTTCTCTGCATGGCTTTCGCCATGCTTTTTCTTTATGGCTTTTCGCCAAGCTGCAGTTTCTCTTTATGGCTTTTCACTGGCTACTCGCTTCAGCTTTTCGCTGGCTACTCGCTTTGGCTTTTTGCTGGCTACTCGCTCCGGCTTTTCGCTGGCTACTCGCTTCGGCTTTTCGCTTTTTTTAATTAATTTACGTTTCTGGCCGCTCTGACTCTTTTTTTTTTCTCCGGCCCAAACTCTTCTTCCGACCGACTGAACGACTGACTGAATGAATTGCCGCTTCTGACCACTTTCACCCAGTTATATACCTTTAGCTTTGCGGGTGCGTCATGTGCATTTACAGGTGCATCACGTGCATATGATTATTATCAGGTGGAACTTATGGCTTCTAGCTAGCCGCAATAGCCATCTCCCTGATTGGGGCTGCTTCAGGAAGGAAGGGAATGGGGCAAGGGGATAGGAATAATTGCAGACTGAGAGATCCATGATTACTCTAAATACATGCATGAAGACACACACACACACACACACACACACACACACAAGAGCTACAAATAGGAAAAGAAGAAGTCAAATTATCGGTTTACTGATGATATGATCCTATGTTTGGAAGACCCAAAAAGTCCACTAGAAGACTTCTAGAGCTCATGTACAAATTCAACAATGTAGCAGTATACAAGATCAACTTACATAAATCAGTAATTTTCCTATACTTAAGAGTAATTCGGGTCTCGGGCTATGGCTCAGCGGTAGAGCGCTCGTCTTGCATATGTGAGGCCCTGGGTTTAATCCTCAGCACCACATAAATAAAATAAAGGTCTTGTGTCCACCTACAAGTAATAAAAATATTTTTAAAAAAGAGTAATTCTGCTAAGAAGGAAATCAGGAAATTTATTCCATTCACAATAACGTCAAAAAAAAAAATACTAGATGTAATTCTAACCATGGAGATGAAAGACCTCTACAATTAAGACTACAAAACACTGATGAAAGAAACTGAATAAGACCCTAGAATATGGAAAGACCCCTCATTTTCTTGGATAGGCAGAATTAATATTGTCAAGATGGCCATTCTACCCAAAGTATTATACAGATTCAATATGCTTTCCATTAAATACCAATGACATTCTTCACTGAACTAGAAACAGTTGTAAAATTCATTTGGAAGAATAAAAAACCCACAAAAGCCAAAGCAATTCTAAGAAAGAAGAATGACAATGGAGGCAACAAAATACTAGATCTCAAATTATACTACAGAGATATAGTAACAAAATCAGCCTGTTATTGGCATCAAAACAGACATGAAAACCAATGGAATATAAATAAGACAGAAAAATCCACATAGATATAGTCATCTGATTCTTGACAAAAGGTGCCAAAATATATGGTGCTGGGAAAACTAGGTATCCATATGTAGAAAAATGAAACTAGACCCTATCTTTCACCCTGCACAAAGGTCAAGTCAAAGTGGATCATAAAACTAAGAACTGGATATAAAATTTTGCAATTGCCAGAAGAAAACATAAGCTCAACACTGCAAAATATCGACACAGGTACTGACTTCCTTAACAAGATCTCTAAAGCTCAAACAATAAAACCAAGAAGCGATAAGTGGGATGGCATCAAATTTTAAAGTTTCTGCATAGCAAGGAAACAATTAAGAACAGGAAAAGAGGGCCTACAGAATAGGAGAAAGTTTTTGCCACATCCTTCTCCAACAGGGAATTAATACCCAAAATATATAAAGAACTCAACACCCCCCATAAAGACAATAAATGGGCATAAGAATTAAGCACACACTTTTTAAAATAACAAACACAAATGGACTGTGGGGGAGGCGTGTGTGTGGCTCAACATTCCTGGTAATCAGGGAAATGCAAATCAAAACTACATTGAAATTTCATCTCACTCTAGTTATAATGGCAGTAATCAAGAATACACATAATAATAAGTGCTGGCATGGATATGGGGTAAAAGGTACACTTATACATTGTTGGTGGGACTGCAAATTAGTAAAACCACTTTGGGGAAAATTATGGAGAGTCCTCAAAAGACTAGGAATAAAACCACCATATGATCCACCTAACCCACTCCATGGTATTTATTAAGAAAATAAAATAAAATCTGCATAGTGTAATGATACAGGGACATCAGTATTTATGTCAGCATCATGCACAATAGCCATGTTATAGAACAAGCCCAGATGCCCATCGACAGATGAATGGATAAAGAAAATGTGGTTTACATACACAATGGAATTTCATTTGGCTATAAAGAAGAATAAAAGTATGGCATTGCTGGTTAATGAATGGAATTGTAGAGCATCATGTTAAGTGAAATAAGCCAGACCAGAAATCAAAGGTTGAATGCTTTCTCTCATATGCATAAGCTAGACCAGATTTTTAAAAAAGTGTTATGGTGGGTATGGATCACATGGAAATACAAGAGAGATCAGTGGAGCAGAGGAAGGGGATTGACAGGGATGAAGGAGGCACACAAAAAGGGAGGATTGAAATTGACCAAATTATGCTATGTACATATGTTAATATACCACAGTGAACTCCAACTTTACTAATTAAAAAAAGAGAAACTATAAATAAATAGAAGGAAGGCCAGTTAATAAAGGAAGGGGAACAGAAGGGAGGTAGGGGGAGGAATAGAGGAAGTACTGGGAACTAAAGTGTTGCAAATTATATTCCATGTATATATGATTACGTGAAAGTAAACCCCAACACTATGTGTAATTATAATATACTAATAAAAACATAACAAAATTATTTATTTAGAGCCTATCATTCTAGGAATGCTGTCACATCTGTAGAAATTGCAATGAATGAGACCTCCTTAATAAAAAACAATCTGGACACTGAGTATGTGGATAAAAATGCTTATCTCCCTAAAAGAAAGCTCTGTTTAGAAATGCAAGCCTGCTATTAAAAATTCAATATGGCATTATCCTTATCCTCCAGACTCCATGATGCTGCAGAAAGGGGCATGTAAGAACACAATTCTGTAACAGTCACTCACCTGCTTTCCAAACGTGGAGTGTTCATCACTCCACGGGACTGTGTCTAAGGACCCCATTTCTTCTTGTGCTTCCTCTTACTCTTACCCACTTAATTTTGAACAAGGTACTCCCTATTCATTCCAAGACTTTAGAACTATCTCCATTGCTCTGACTGCTATTTCCTTACCCTGATCTCTTCTCTTTTTGGTAAACCTTTAAGCATGACCAACAATCAGCTCAAATTGTCATTTTCTTCAAAAATCTTTATTCTGTTCATAATTTTCTTTGGAAGATTTAGAGCCCTATTCCTTTATGGCCTTATACTTTCTGGTACATTTTTGCTCTCAGGATATTTTGTCCATCAAACTATAGTTATTTCTTTTCTGGTTCCTCTCTCCCTCTAAAGCATGATATGCTTTAGTCAACTTTGTATCTCATAGCTGGTGCTTCATAAACATTTGTTGAATGGATGTGCAGGTATTAACTACCTAGGGTAGTTGTTTTAACGAGTGTTTTAGTCAGCTATTTTTTTGCTGCTGTGACTAAAAGGTCTGACCAAAACAATTTTAAAGAAGAAAAAGTTTATTTGAGGGCTCATGGCTTTCAGAGCTCTTAGTCCATAGACAGCAGACTCCATTCCTCAGGGCTTGAGGTGAGGCAAAACATCATGGCAGAAGAGTGTGGAAGAGTGAGGAAGAACAGTGAGGAAGCAGCTCACATGGTGATCAGGAAGCAGAGAAAAAAAGATCTCCACTCCCCAGATACATAATATACACCCCATAGTCACACCCCCAATGAATGACTTCCTCCAGCCACACCCCACCAGTTACCACTCAGTTAATCCCATCAGGAATTAATTCACTGATTTGGTTAAAGCTACCAACCAATCATTTCTCCTCCAAACCTTCTTGCATTGTCTCACACAATATGGGGAACACTGCATCTAAACCATAACATATAGACTCACATTTATTGTAACATCCAAACCCAAAGTAGATTGGACTTATGTTAGTATGAACGACACATACTGAGTCTAGCACAGGAAGTTTGAATACTTTGAGCATTATCAGTGATCTTTAAACATGCTAATTGATGGAATGTTACTATTTAATGAACTCTACCTTAGCTTACCAGTATGTTTTTAATGCTCTTTATATAGTCTTTTATACTAGTCTTCTGTCACACATAATAGAAGCAGAAACAGAATGATTTCTTGATTTTCCTTCTAAAGCATACTGAATTTCTGACAAACCAATGAGCTCCAAAAATAAGAGCATTTTTAAAATATAAGAATTTACATAGAAGAATATTGATTGCAATGACCACAGCATCATTTACCTTGGAACCCAAAGTAAAAATTTTGTAATTTTGTACGAGTTGAATTAGACATTGTTGAAATGAGACTAGTTGATTACTAATGAGTTGGTTGGAAGAGGAGTGAAAAATCAAAACATACCTGGTGCACAAAATAAGTGAAATAACACTCTGAATTTTAAAGAAATCCAAAGTGAACATAAAGTAATGAAACTTACTTCACTAAATGGGCTAATTCCCAAGACAAATAAATGACAATGTCTTCTTCAAATGGTGTTAATTTGACTGTTAAGATACTTGCTTAGATTCATATTTTGTGGCATATTTATTAAACCTTTGTTTAGTTCATTCATCCAAACACTAAATAAGCACGATCTAGTCACATAATTTGACCAAATTATGCTATGTACAGCAATGCACAAAACAAAATTCATGAACTTGTGGAACTGAACTCATCTGGTATTTGGAGACAATAATCAAAGCACCAAAAAAAGTGATTTGAAAAATGGTTATATTGCCATGGTGAGACAAAAAACATTGAGGTAAGAGGACAGAGAGTGATGGAGGACCTCTGTGGTCAGATGGTATTGTGGAATCTGGATGAGGCAAAGAAATCTGCTATGCAGACATCTGGAAGAAGAGCCTTTCAGGCAGAGGGCATAGGAAGAATGAGGGCCCTAAGCAGTCAGCTTGGTGTACCTGGGCATAAAGGACTTTGTGACTGGACTGAAGTAACTGAAGGGAAAGCAAGAGTGAAATGAGGTCTGAGTTTACCCTGGAGATGGATAATGTGTCATCTCACTTTGGATTTTTTTCTGAATGAGGGAAAACATCATTGGAGAGTTTTTAGTACATGTTTGACTTCTATTTTAAGGATCATCATGGTTGCTGTGTATCTAACAGATTTTAACCACTTTGAAGTGATCAAAATCTTGGGGATAGCAGGGCGCGGTGGCGCACGCCTGTAATCCCAGCACTTTGGGAGGCTGAGGCAGGAGGATCGCGAGTTCAAAGCCAGCCTCAGCAATGGAGAGGCACTTAGTAACTCAGTGAGACCCTGCTTCTAATAAAAATACAAAAAAGGGCTGGGGATGTGGCCAGTGGTCAAGTGCCCCTGAGTTCAATCCCCGGTACAAAAAAAAAAAAAAAAAAAAAAAAAAAAATCTTGGGGATACTCAGTTTGGGAGGGTCCATAAAATGTCATGCTAAATTGTGTACATGCCTGTGTATGTGAAGTTGAACATTTGTTTTCCTCATATCTTATACCAGCTTTTCAGAGAGATCTGTGCTCCCAAAGAACTGCTGCTATAAAGGAGTGAGGGTGATCAAGTCAGGCAAGAAATAATGGTTCCAGGTAGAAAGGGAGTAAGAACGGAGGCACTGAAATGTAGTTGGTTCCAGGATGTATTTGGATATAATTAATTCAAAATCACCAGAATGTACGTATGCATTTATTACATTAACTTAATTTACAGCATTAACAATTCTTTAATGATATTGGGTGACTTGACGGAAAATGTGGACTTATATCTCATCCTTGTGAGTAGCATGCTGTGTGCTCTTAGGATCTCTCAATATGAAGTTGCTTATGTACAAACTGTACCATTGTGAGGATCATTTGTAGCTTGTAGGTAAGTACGCTTTGAAGGCAAAAGAAGTTAAGTACTGCACCTCAATGCAAAGGCACTAAAATCAGACTTTCTAGAGCTTCATAACACTACTGTCATTATTCAGTAGCTGGGCAACATTTTGAAGGTCAATTAATCACCCTCTAATCTTATTTCTTCATCTAAAATAGGGATACTAGTCTACCTCAATGGTTTTTTGAGAATACAATAAGATAATTCATGCAAATTGGTGTTCATAGTGCCAGCCATATGGTTAGCACTCAATAAAGCCTACAATTTTCTTCATTGTTATGAATGATTATGATTTCATAGTTTGGGAAAGCACCTCTGTGAGCTAGCCAACAACAATGCCAAAGGATTCCCTCTAATAAGAGGAGCTTACTGTAAATAATATCATGAAGTTAATATCATCCTAGTAAGTTGAAGATTTTATTGCTTATGGTGGCTATTTGTTTTGAGCTACTTGTCCAAGATAAATAATTTATGAGTTTCATGGCTTTTGTCTGTTCTGTCAGTTTAGGATAGGTGAATATACTTTAAAAATTTGGAAATAGGTTGATTAGAAATATTAGTAATTTCAGAAGACCTGGAAAGCACTAGGCCATTTTTACCCATGTCTCTTGTTACTATACATTAGATTTTCTGTAGTATTGGGAATTTTTTTCAAATACATTTGAGACCACCTGAACATTTTTAGACAAATATCCTCTATAAATCAATGTTTACAACAACCATTCTAGGTTTAGCCAAATTTAAAATTACAATTAATGACTTTTCTAATTTTAAATCCATGACTGTGCATTATGGTGTTTTCTGTATGTGCCAATTGATTATTTTTTAGATATTTGTTTTTTAGTTGTAGTTGGACACAATACCTTTATTTTATTTATTTATTTTTATGTGGTGCTGAGGATTGAACCCAGTGCCTCACATGTGCTAGGCGATCACTCGTCTGCTGAGCCACAACTCCAGCCCATGTGCCAATTGATTTTATTTCTGATTGACAATTGACCATGGTTTAAGCACAAGGATTATAAGAGAGAGCTCATGACTGACTCCCCAGATTGGCTTTAGTGATGTTTGTTTGAAACCATGTTCCTCCCCTAAATGCCTTGACTTTGTAAAACCAAAGGCACATTTAAGAAATGTTCATCAAAATGCTATTTGTTAAAACACTTTGGAGGATGTGCTCAGTGTCAGTACAATATTATGGATGCTTATAACATTTAAGATATTGAATTAAGCACTTTGGAAAAAAACTATATGGATATACATAGTCCAGTTATGACCACTTTTAAGCATCACTTTATATTTTCACTTGGTTAAGTATAGCATAGCCATATGTGGTGCTCCTTGAAGCTGAACAGAAGGACCATGTTCCAAAGTCAGTAGCAATCTGTTGCTCTAGGCTTCAAGTATACTGCCCTAGTACTTGAAAGCTTGGATTTTCAGGCCAATTTTTGATCACTGTTTCCCTTCCTTGAGGATATTTTTTATTAATGGTTAATAGCTGCCATTTATTGAGTGATGCTTATTTTTTGGAAGCTTTACATACAAAGACATGTAATATGAAAATCTTGCAAGTAGTTTGTTATATATAGCATCTTAAGATGGGGAAACTGAAGCACTGAAATGTTACTAAGTTTCACAGGCAATAGAACTTGAATTTTAACGTAGGTTTTAATGATTTCATTGCTTTCTTTGATAATAAACCACACTAACAAGAGTGAGATGTAAAAGACCCATATATTTTTAATTAGGAAGTTTGGTTGTCAAACTTTAAATTTGAGCTTGAAACTAACTGATTTCACATAAGCTGTGAACTTTAACCCCGTAGTGGGAAGGTGGTAAGTGGTACAAACAATTTTCTAAGTCTTGGTTCCTTCTAGAGGTTTACTTTGGGAAAATGAAAAATATGAAGAGAAGGAAGACCTCTGTTTTTCTGGAAGAACCAGAGGAGATTTGCAGTAGCCATTTTTCCTATGAATAATCTCATGAGGTGTGTCCAGTGGCAAAACTGAAGGATTTCAGTTAAGTATTCATTTTCATAAAAGCACACATGAACACTGTTGAAATAATTCCTTGGAAAATGAAACCAAAAGAGCATTTTTGGAATGTCAAACACAAGCAGAAAATTCTTTATGACACCATAGAAATAAGCCAAATTCAAAATAAGTTGAATGCTTCCTTTATACCCAACCTACAAAGTGAAAGCAGGTAAGTTAGGCTGTGGGCAGTCCTGCCACACTATAACATTAACTATGGCTGAGGAATAAATAAAAATAAAACACATAATAATGATACAGCAAATTATTTATTTTGTAGTAACCAGATTAACCACAACATCTTGACCTGCTTTCCCATTGCACTGCTAGAACATGCAATACTAAAATATTCTGCGAGTCTGAGATCCTCTGATCTCGTCAATTCCTTCCGTAGTATTGACCAGTGAGGCTACCAAATTGTAGGCATACTATTGTGAAGGGTGAGGAGGCCACCTGGGAGTTACAGTCATTCATGCCATCTTTGTAGGTTGGGTCTAAAACCAAGTTAAAGTAAACTCAGTTTAGTACAACTTGTCATCTTCTCTGACTCTTGAACCTAAATTGACATTTTAAGTCTAGTGCTAAGAACTGCCTATATTCCAGTGCATGATTTAGAGTGAAGTGATTCATTTATCCATCTATTCATTCATTCATCCATTCAAGCACAATATCATGTATTTGTAATGTACCAATTCTTCACAGGGTACAAAAATGTATAAAATAGAACATTCATCCTCAGTAATTTGTTAATCTAGTTGGAGTTGTAACACATGCTCATGAGGCAGACAAAAAGCGTGGCATTTATGAGATTAATGACAAAGAGGTGGTAGTTTTGGTAGTCTGTGGGTTATAGAGAGTGAGTAGTGAAGAATGATTTCCTCCAGTGTTCTCATCTAGGACTGGATAAAAGGAAGAAGTTTATCAAAGTGACCAAGTGTGGCCACCAGCCTCTAAGAGATGGTGAAAGCTTTTAAGGTGTAATGGAAAGCACAACCGCCAACTATGGCATCATAACTGAACAAGAGGCTAATGTAGATTAATTGAGAAAAGAGCAATAACTGGAGTAACTATTAGGGTAGAATTCCATTTGAGGGCTGTGGATGACTGAGTGAGGGAATTAAAGTAAAAAATCATGTAGACCAAAAAGGATGGTCTTCCTGGAATGCTTTTTATATGAATGGTGCTGTAGGTCCACAGTGAATGGTAAGTGGTCCACAGCATTATCTGTTTGAATGTGGAATCTACTGGGATGAAGGTACAATAGAACAAAGCAATAAACCTGTGAGTTGTGTTCTTTGTATAGGAAGCTAGCTGTGACTTTATTTGAATATAAGGCAATTCTAGCAGGGATTCAAATCTGTGGCATTGACAAATATAGGAATAGGGGAGTGATTTAATGGCTTAGAAGTACATAGCACTCCACTTCTAAACTTTGACATAGCAAGAACAGGTGGGAGCTACATGAAAGAAATTAGTCAATAGGTCATGTTTACACAGGTGCATCTAAAGAGAGGGAGAAGGGTGCTGATTATCCTACATTAAATATGAAATTCACAGTATAAATCAAAGGACAACTGAGGTTAAAAATAAATGCTAACTCAGTTGTACATATTGGGTAGAAGACTAGTAATATACTATTTTAACTGTCTCCACCATCTTTTTTAATATTATTGTTTGTCTCACCACCCCTGATACTTCTGAAATGCTGGGAATCCTTAGAGA
Source organism: Tamias sibiricus (assembly GCA_025594165.1). Taxonomy (NCBI): domain Eukaryota; kingdom Metazoa; phylum Chordata; class Mammalia; order Rodentia; family Sciuridae; genus Tamias; species Tamias sibiricus. The sequence goes on along the minus strand of CM046665.1, from coordinate 40,512,979 downwards.
TGTCACAGAAGCATGTGATTGATGTTACTTTACTCTTTCTTTTTGGAAGTGGGGGGGCAGTACTGGAGATTGAACTCAAGGCTACATGACCATTAAGCCACATCTCCAGCCCTATTTTGTATTTTGTTTAGAGACAGAGTCTTGCTAGGGCCTCCCTAATTTGCTGAGGCTGGCTTTGAACTCACGATCCTCCTGCTTCAGCTTCCTGAGCCACCAGGATTACAGGTGTGTGCCATGGTGCCCAGCTGTTACCTTACCTCTTTAATGTCTCAAACATATATCTGTTAATCTAAATGAAGCACTCTCCTGAACTACATCACAAATATTACTTGAACTTTGGCAATCTAATATCTACTAGCAATGGTAAGGTTGGTTCACTTAAAGGGACAAGCAATCCACAGCAAAGGAATGTATCTTAATAAGTAAATAAATAATGAATACAATCTTTAGATGTGGCAAAGAATACTAGATCCTTTGGAACTTATGTCTGATCTGCTTTATGGATTGAGGTTCAGCTTGTAAAACTAAACAAAATATGTAAATATTTCTGAAGTATCATCCTAGGGCCTGCACTGCAATAGCACTGGCAAAGAAACTCTTAAATAAATATATAATTAAATATTACTTTAGAAATGTCAAAGTAATAGATTTACTTTGTTTTAATCATCATTACTTGTTCACTCCCTTTTCCTTATTTGAACCATAGCATCAGAAATAGTGTGAATGGGAAAAAGCAAGTTTAACTTTCACATCAACTTTTGTACTTACTATGTGCAAAGGGTAACAGGAAAAGTTAAGAGGGAAGAACACTCTATTCATTGTGCCATAAAATAAGATTATACCTTTTGACTCAACTAATGTTCCATATGTACATAAGAAGCAAAACTTCTTTATTGAGTATTAATAAATTTACTACTTGTTAAACATGATATTTTACCAAATTATTTGCTGACCAAATTTTTTGAAATAAAAATATTTTGATTCTTTATTTGAACATTTGCATGTTATCATTTGTTATTTTCAGTATGAAACCCTGAATCAGTCACATACCTGGTTATTACTTCCCCTCAAAAAGAAACATCTGAAAATCTCTGTCATGATTTTCTGGGATACCCTAAGAAATGTCTTGCATGTTCCCATAAGCAAGTCCCTTTAGCCTCCAAAATAGTAAAGCCATTCACTTTGGGTTACAAAGTTTTCAGTACCTCTAGTCATAAGGCTTGAGCAAAAAGAAGAGCTCAAATTATACCTTTTATTTTCTCAAGTTTTGTATTTCTGTTAAGTTGCTGCTCTTGTTTGGGCCATACCGCACACAGTACAGAGTCAAGGAAAGGGCTGGAACACTGGGATCCAATCACCACTGGTGTCCTTAACTAAGTAGCCCTAAGAGATGTGCATAGCCACTCATCCTCCCCATAACTTTGACACTGAAACTTATACAAGCCTGCAGTATTGTGAACTGATTAATCCTAGAATGACTATGAAAGAAACCTCACTTAGAGGATGAGCTAATAAGCAAAATTTAGCAAACACATAGAGAAAACAAATACAATGAAACCCCACTCTTGAGGGAACAGCAATCATAATCATAATAATTATAACAACAATAGAAGGTATTCATAAGCACAAATTATGTACCAGGCACTGTACTAAATGCTTTACATAAATTTCTCATTATTGTTCTAAAAAGCCTATGAGAGAGGTGCTATTGTTTTTCCTTCTTATGGGTAGGCATGAAAGAGATTAACTATTCAAGAGCAAAGAGGTAGTAAACAATGGAGCTAGAATTAGAATTCAGACAACCATGTCCAATGTTCACATTCTTGTCCTCTTTGCTCTACTGCATTTATACAGAACTTTGGTTTATGTGTAATTAATAGTCTCAAATATATTAAAGAATAAAAATTACATTAGCTTGATTTGATCATTACATGTAATATTCATGTAACAAATTATCACAGTGAACCCAATAAATACGTACAATTATATGTGAGAAAAATATTTCTTGATGAATAAAATAGTAAAAGACATAAACAGAATTTAAAAAATCATTTAGGTGGTTGCAAAAAAGAACCCGTTACAAAACATGTTATTGAAATAAAAGTTCTAAATGATGAGCCAAGTGGCATAGTGAACACAATTAAAGCCTGAGTTACTGAAATAAAAAGTTTATTTGAGGAAATGCCTAGAATTCAGTTCAAACAATAAAAAATATATAATTTTTAAAAATACTAAGAAATATGAATGGAATGATCCAGAAGCTCCAACTAAGACTAGTAGGAGCTAAGGAAGGGAAAAATAAGTACAAGGGTAGTAAGCCAATATTTGAAGATAAAATAGCTGAGAATTTAACAAAATTAATAACACATATGAGTCTTAAATAGAAATAAAATATCTTCAGATGCTGATCAGCCAAGAAACTCACATCAAGTACATTATAGTTGAATCAAGTACAGAATTAGTTATAATTTAGAAAATTCTAAATTATAGTAGAAAGGATGAAGTTTTATTTTTATTATTATTAATTTTTGTTTTAAAGGCAGTGAAAATGAAACTCCAAAATGCTGAGCAAAAATACCTTTTAAAGAGAAACTTTATAGTTCCTCTCACATAATAACCCACTGCTAACAATACAGCAAGATGAAAGTAAAGTAAAAAAGAAAGTTGAGAGTAAAAGAAGTAAGAACCAACAACATCAAAAATCAGTACCGTGCTAGTAAATACAAGTGACTACTGATTATTAGGAGACCTTAGTAATAATAATTATAAATCTACATGTTCAGCAATAAGATGCAATTAAAATTCTTGACAATAAATACCACTGGAGAAATACAGAAGGTAGTTAAAGCAGAAGATATTTTCATATACGGGAAGTGACAAGAGATGTAGATTTCCTTCAGATTTATATACAAGATGTTTAAATATAATTGGCAAGCATCATGTGTAATTTTAAGATGTGTGTGCATCTATGTCATCTATCCATATACGTGTCAACAAGCTAAAAGGGTATATCTTCAGTTTTTCTCAATCTTTCAAAATTTCTCATATAAGAAAAATAAAAACACAAGTGAAATAATGAAGACAAAAATAATATACCAGTATCATTCTTAGATCTGAAAGTAAGCCAAACTTAGCACCTAAGGTACGAACTATGTCAAATATTGAGGCATTCATTGTCCCCTGCCCCCAATATACTTAGACTCATGTTCAGGCTAATTACAGTATTACATTTCTGGGAACAAAACAAAACAAAACAAAACAAAACAAAAAAACAACTAAAATCCTAGTCTAGAGGCTCTATCAGAAGATTACTTCATTAAGAATTTGAATTACAGCTGGTTGTTTATAATTATCTTTTGACCTTCAGTTATCTAGGAATATACTAAGAGAAAAGATGTCTAATATACTAAGAGAATATAAATATACTAAGAGAAAAGATGTCTAATATCCAGGGAAGTTCAAATATTTATCTTAATTGATTTATAGGATTTATTTATTTATTTTTTTGTTTAGATGATTGCTTTTTGTAAGTCTGGTTTTTCATTGCTTCATTCCAGATGCGATTAGAAGTAAATGAGACTCTAAGCAAGCAGAGAATCTGAACTATGAATATTATCATCAAATCATTCTGAAATAGCTGATCAAATAAGTGAAATTGGCTTAATTCTAGGAGCTTGCAATAGGTTTTGGATAGAGATGTCACAAGTTTAGTTGGAACCTGTCCAACTTTAATAGACATACCCTTGACATAAAATATGTATTTTCTCCCTGGGTACTCAAAAATATTGTATGTACTTTTATCCAAGGTTTGTATATAAATGAAATAGAGTCCAATGATAATAAAAATATACAAACTTAGGGTGGCTTCCATGGTAATATCTTGCTTATAGATATTTAAAATGAGAGATAGTAGAAAGCTCTATTCTCATGCATTTTCCAAAAATCAAAAAGACTGATTTTCAAGCCGGGCATGGTGGCGCACACCTGTAATCCCAGCACTTGGGAGGCTGAGGCAGGAGGGTTGCGAGTTCAAAGCCAGCCTCAGCAATGGCGAGGCACTTAGCAACTCAGTGAGACCCTGTCTCTAATAAAAATACAAAAAGGGCTGGGGATGTGGCCCAGTGGTCGAGTGCCTCTGAGTTCAATCTCTGGTACCAAAAAGAAAAAGAAAAAAAGACTGATTTTCAGAGTATTGCAATTTTGACCAATTACATTTGAACAACTTTTTTTTTAAGAAAACATGCTTAGCTCTGGATTGTCTAATTCAGAATTATGAACTAAAGGAATAAGCTGAAGAAATATTGCCACACAAATATATGAGTAGTATAATTTGCAGTGATTGGTTTCAGACACATTTTTCAAGCTGACTATTCATGTCCCTTAATGAAAATAACATTGCCAAGACTAATAAAACACATGTGAGATCTTAACAGCTCCTGATGAAAATAATAGTAGTTTAGTAATCAAGTATGCTAGAAAGAAATAAGATAATATTTACCAATAAATTATTTGTCTATATTCTTTCAGATGCATGCCTACTGATTGCAGCACAGAGGTAGATCCTGCTCTGGCAAAGTTCAAGGGCTTTGCAGTTAAATGTCTTTGGGTAAGCTATCTAAGCTCTTTAAGGTCCAGTTTCCTCAGCTGTTAGAAGACAAAGTATAATAAAGCCTCCTGGAACTGCTGCAAGTTTTAAATAAAATTATAATAGTATTAAGCCCTTAACATTTTTGAAAAGTGGTAGCTGCTGCTATTGCATTAACTATTAACTTCTATACAAAACTATAGAGAACTTAAGACATTTAGAAAGAAATCAGAAAGCTTAAATGAAGAAAAATCGCAAAAAGTCAAGAAATAGATTTGACTACAAATTTACAATGCTAATTGGGTTCAAAATTAACTTAAAAAGTAGCCAAGTATCTAACACCTTAGAAGTTTACCTTTTCTAGAATAGGAAGACTGAGAAAGTAGTATGAAGCAAATTATTACTTTTTTTTCATAAAGCAGTCAATATTAATTTTGTATTGTGATGTGAGCACTCTGTGATATTTTCATTTTTAACCTTAATATGATTTTATCTGAAATAGTTTTGTCTATGTAAACATGTAATATTTTATGTGTTGATTCAGTGTTAATGTGATTTCATATATTCAAGAATAAACATTCCCACCTAAGTAAGTCAATGGGAAAACAGAATTTTCACAGCACAAATCCACTTTTGAATTTGCTGGAGTATTTCCCTTCCACTAGGTAAGTGACATCTATGATTACAAAAATACTTGAACATTCCCTATATCAAAGAGAACTCTCTTGGCATAAAAGTTTTAGGAAGAATAGAGATCACAACTATGTGCTACTATGCTATTATTGTGTGCATCTATGAAAAGAGCATAGTTTCAAAATGTATTTAGGACACTCTTTATCAGCACTTTAACTCTAAACAAAAATAAAATAACAAAATAAAGGGACCTCTGTCTACCTTCTACCACATGGGTAGGAGTAGAATGTCTGTTCAGAATATAAAAGATGTTAGTGCCCAGTATTAGAGTTCTATTCATGTTCTGTATGAAGAAGAGGCAATTTAACTACCAGAAGAGTGTCTTCTATGCTGCCTGATGATTGGTAGGGCAGGAACGCTAGAAATAAGAGGCTTCCCTCTTTTTCTCAAAATGATAACTGCTTCCTTTTCAATTTTTTTAGTATTGTTGAAAAAAATTTTATGACATTAATTAGAATACTACTTTGTATAAACTGTCTTCAGTTTCCTTTTCATTTTTCCCACTATATTGAAAAAAAATTATAACATCAATTAGAATACTACCTTGTATGAACTGTCTCTTAATAGTACTTGTACAGTTAGGTATTAAATGACTATGTAAGTTAGTTGATAAGCTAATAGATAAGCCATATCCCTATTTCCACTGGAAAAACTAGGATGGAAATAATAAGCTAGCTAATAATAGTAGCACCATGCATTTTTAAATGTTTACTAATATATTAGGCTCTACACTTAGTGTTTTATGTACATTTTTACTTTTAATTCTCAGAACTCTAAAATAGCTAATATTCTAATTTCCACACTTCACAGGAAAAAACTAAGGTTCAGAAAATTTGAAGATATTGACCAAGAACATTTTTATGGCCATTAGCAAGGCCAGGTCAAATCGTGTTATTTCTTAGTACTAACTCTGTACATAATGTAAGCAGTGACTCACACTGATTTCCAACTCTTTAGAACAGGTACAATGCAATAAGTAGAGGTATGATCACCTCAGAACCCCTAACAATTTAATTGGAATGTCCTTCAATTTGACCTGTCATATTTGTTGACTTGACCTTTTCCAGTTCCAGAATCATTCATACTGCCTGCTTTGTTGCTGTGCAGTACTTGTGATTTTGTTCTTAAAGGCTTGCTAGAACAATGAGGAACTTTTCCTTTGTTTCTACATTTGGAGTGGGAGGAAAATACAGGCTATGATTTAGGTACAGAATATGCCTTGCTGTCTTTCGGATGCCCATCAGTGGCTCTGGTTAAAAGAGAAGGGCTGACATTTACAACATTTAACTTGAATCCATGATCTTGTCCTTATAGATGAACTTCAAAGTCCCAGCAAACATGCAGTGATTCACAGTCTAGTCTTGTTGGATCTCAATGCCAATTTTCTGTTTCCCTAATAGAGCTGAGTAAATGGAAGGCTACTGGAAAATAGAGGCAGGGAACAGATTAGCAAGGATTTGAGTGTGTCTTCCCAAATATATCCTTGCAGCTTCCGAAGGCTGAAAGTCAGGGAAGAAAGACATTGGGTATTCCAGAGCTGACCTTGTTTATTCCAGAGATAATCTGTTTAACTGAATATTATAATCTGCATTCTTTAGAGTACACCACGTGGGCTATTTATTTTGCTGTTACTTCACTTGTCTCTTCAAAAGCATTGAAAACAAATGAAACATTCATGTTTAAAGAAGTAAATGACTTAACAGTATCACAAATATTCCTACAGTCATGAAGCAGTAATGTTTTAAATTTCTCAACAATAACAATAGAGATAAAAACAGAATATGAAAGTGGAACCTGGAAACAAGCAACTCATTATGCTGTGTTTTCTGTACCTTCAACCGTAAATGCTACACCCAACCATCATTCCTCATTTTCTCAAACTTCTTAGTAGAAACTAAATCTCTGGACTTCTCATTTGCTATGTGTATTTCTAGATAAAAAAGAAAAAGAAAGCTACTCTTCTTTTTAAAGGATTTTTTTTATCTTTGTCTAAAAATGGCATTCCTCATTGCTCTTTTTATATGGGGTGAATAAAAATTACTCTTTATATTTTAGGCACATACAGTTTCTTTGGTGCAGAATTATCCTGTGACACAAAAGATGAAAGTACATAATACTTGAAAATAATGACTAATAACAGAGTTTACTGCACCAGAACAATGGCTTTTATTCTTCTCTGGCCCCACTAGTCCAATGAGAGAGAGAGAGAGAGAGAGAGAGAGAGAGAGAGAGAGAACCTCAAAGCATAGAAAAGAATGAAATTTCTCTTCATTGTCTAGTTGGACAAACCTGGGAGATTTTAAGGGAAAGAAGCAGATATCATCAAAGGTAATCCAAGTGATTCTTTAAAGGCCATGAATGGGTCTTCCATTTCATCATGAAAGTAGCAGAACCTCCCTAGGAAGTTAAACAACACATTAAAGAGATAAGCTCTTAGCCCACAGAGTGGATCCTAAGAATAGGCATAGTTATCCATTTATTGATTGCTTTCTAGACGACAAGAAGTTTGCTACTCATTTTAAAACATTTTCTCATTTAACAATGTAAGCAAGTATGGCCCATTGGTAGTTATGATCCTGTTGAAGAAACCGTGGTATAAACAGGTTAACATGTCCAAGGTCATACAGCAGACTTATTGTAGAGCTAAATGATTACATTGAAAGACTATCTTGCCTCCACCATCCATGTTTTTAATCTCTATGAATCTTTCCTTTAGGTCTACAGTAACACAGAGTTATTATGTAGCTTATAATCCATTTAATCAGTCTCACATTTAGGGCCAGAATTCCTTTTGCAGCATTAAATATATATCCAAGCTTGATTTAAACTTTCTAGTGATGAAGAATCTGGAGATGAAAGGGTAAGAGAAAAATAAAGCAAATAAAAACACTGTTCTCCCTCCATGTATAAATAGATCTTATAAGAACTTGAAAAAGGGGTACAATTACACCTATTTTGTAAGTGAGAAAATTGAAGCTCAGAGAGACTGAGTCATGTCTTAAGGTATGCCATCAGTAAGTGATGGGTCTGGTTCTTCTGTTTTAAAGTACAAGTTTTCCCCTTCCACCAGCTTGTCCACTTCTGGAGAGACACTAATAACAAGGCGTTAATTCTATTTTTGAATAGTTATGTAGCAGAATATTTTATAGTGAACCTCTTTCACATTAGACTTAGGAACATAAGCAAATGAAACTGGCATGGTTCCTTGAAAGTTTCCCATATTGGTCCTTGATTTTCTATTGAAAGCAACACAAGAGTAAGTCTGAGCAATCTTTGAAGTGACATGGTTTCAAATATCTCAGAATTCTCTCTTTCCTAGGCTTTTTCAGTTCTTGCTTCCCCGGTTCTTTCTTCTATTTGCCTGGAATATTATTTAAAACCATAGTTCTTTTTTCTGATGTCTTAAAGCACAAGATTAACTTGATATTGGCATTTCATCCATGGCTTTAATGATAAAAACTTTGAAGAGCTATAATCTCCGGAGTCTCATTATCTCTACTACCTAGGGAGAGTTCTACATCTGCTGTCATCTCAGTTGTACTCCTTTCAGTGATTTCTGAGTTGTCAATGTTGTTCTCAAAATGTGTGACATAAGACTGAGAAAACAGTACAGGTGAGAACTGACCCTGGGCTGAATGTGCATTTTTATTAGAAAAGTGGTTGAGTACTTAGATCAGGAAGTCAGACTGCATGGTTTCAAATTGTGGCTCAGTCACTTCCCAGCTATCTGATCTTAAGCAAGGTATTTAACTTGTTGGTCCCTCAGTTTCCTTATTTTGAAAGGGAGACAATGGCACTATATACTTTAAGAAGACATTTTGATAATTAAATATTGCTATGAATGAACCTATATGAATTTGTACCTGTAGAGTTTGCTTTCTCTTCAATTATGATGAATGAATCACGGGTACTCCTAGCTAAAGCTAAGCCTCCCTGTTTGCAGAAGATCCAATACCTTCTTGCTGTCTAGAAGGCACTGATAGAATCTCTTTTTTCTGTCTCTGGAGAGACAGAATTTTCCTTCTCACACGGATATTCTCACTAGCACACTGATAGGAACACTGTTTACAATTCCACTATTCATTATCTCTTCTGCTCTATTTCAATTAGACTGCTTTTCCAACCATTGTACCCACTTTGATCATGCCAAAATCATCAGTAACCTTCAAGTTACTAAATCCAATGGTCAGTTATGATCCATTTTTGCATTATTTGACCTTTTAGCTATACTTGAAGTGATCGATTAGTCTCACCTCCTTGAAACACTCTTCACTTGGCTTCCTAGGAGCTGAACAACTCTGTTTCCCTCCTACTTTAAGTGGCTGCTGTTTCTTACTTGCTTTGCTATTTCTGCCTTTTCTACCTAACTCTAAATGTAGAAGTATTTTTCCTTTGTTCTGATATTGAACTTCATCTCCATTTGATCTTTGCTCACTCTCCTAGTGAGACAGTACAGTCACAAAACATTAAAGTCTGTCTCTACATTAATGACTCCAAATCCAGATCTCCTTTTGGACCTCAAGCATTTGCATCTAATTGCTGATCAATCTCTCCACTTGCATGTCTACAGGGATTTCAAAAATAATATCCCCAAAATAGAGTTCATTAGCTTATCTCTAGAAGTATTTCACCTAGTTTTGCCCAACTCTGTTCTTTCAGTTCCCTAAGTCGAACACCATAAAATTATGTTATATTTCTTTCACAACCTACACCAAACTATGAGCAAATCTACCATGATCTGTTTCCTCCTTCTTGAATAGGTCAATGTGTTAATTATCTTGACATTAACAAGTTTTAATCATGCTTGCTTTCTTCTCATTGCCTGATAGAATGGAAATAAAATATAAGTGAATAATTGTATTTTCTGACTCTGGCCAGTTAATATTTTATCTTTCATACAGGGTATAATACATACAAACAAGTTCGGACAATTAAAAGTGGTCCTCCTAAGAAGATACAAATTATTCATGTGTGTGCTTCCCTTGCTAAAACAGTTTTGAAATTTTTTCTAAAATTTGCATTTATACTTATGAAACATACAAAAAATAGTTGTGTAAGTGTTCTGAATCTTGTTTGTGACTAAATATATTGTCTGCAAGTTTATTTTCCACTCTTATTTATTTCCAATAATTACCTATAAGGAACAATTTTCCATCACTTTGAATATTTAACAGGTGGCCTTGGGTTTAAATAGAATCCCTAAGGAGGGTTGTGAATATATTTTGTATGCAGCAATACTGATGGACTAAGCATACAGTTTTCTGAGGGAAACACTGTAAACTCTCATGTGTGTATTTCTCTTTTGTTAAGAGGAGAAAAAGCATCATCCATAATACTGTGAATATACTCTCTCTGAATATGCTTTACTCTTTTATCCAAAATCTCCTACCCATAGACTACAGTAGAATCTGAAGAATCAGAATTGGACATTTTCATATAAGTGGTGTCATTTTCACATAAGGTTCCATTTTCATATATGAAGTTAGCTTCTGCTTTAAAATCTAGCAAATATGATTACACAAAGCCAAAATCATCAAGGTGATGTAGTCAAGAGCAATATTAAGCTTTAACAATAAACAGTAATCACTTACCATTCATTTAGAATGTGCAAACTGTGGTATGCACTATAAGAGAAAAAAACGAGGAACAGCAGACTGCATTCTCAAAAAGATTATACTAGTTTTGGGGGGACATGTGACTAACAAATATGAAACAGTATCTAAATGGAAAAAAAAATCTGTAATTAAATGCTGCATTGTAAGAAGTCCCAAGGGGAATCGAGAGGGAGGGTTAAAGGAATTATTGAGTTATCTCTGAGTTGGGTCTTGAAAAATGAACAGCATGTAAGTTAAAAGTATAAGGAAATAAAATATTTAATTCTTGAGTTAAAAAGAAGGTGGCAACTAAACAGAGACTTGGAAGAAAGAATAAGTGTGATAATCAAGGAAAAAGAAAACTAACAGTAGTGATGTAAGACTTCATATTTAGGCAGAATCTTAAATGAGGCTATGTAAGAAGGGCAGGCCTAACTGAGAAGTATCACACTTGAAGAGGAACATCAATCAGAAGTGGGTAACAGGGAGACAGTAGGTCCTGTGCAGGAGAATGATGCAATGAAGAGGTGCTTTAGAAAGATGAACCTCCTAGTGGGCTACAGGACAGAGCTGAAGAGGACAGACAAGCAAGGGCAAGTGGAAAACCCATAAACAAATGAAGGCTGAGCGGGGCTGGGGGGCAATTTTTTTTACTTTTTTTGGCCTAAGATACTCCTGAGCAAATGCAGCAGATATCCTTCTAAAGTAGCTTTTGTAATTTTGAGTATTGTGATTTTTTTAAAACTTGTAAGTGACATGGATATACAATATCATACTTGAGCATTTACTTAATTTTAATTTTAATGTTTTGGTTTACTCTTTTGGTTCCACTGAGCCTTGCTTTTTATGTCTCAGATATTTACAAACATTGAAACTCTGGCAAGATCTGTGCTTGTCATGCTGGAGAGTAAGATATCCTTGAACTAGAAGAGATGAGATTCATTTGTCTTGGTATTAGACACTCTTTAGTTGAGAGGATAGAAATATGTAAACAACATATATATGTTTACAACACCTTCAGTGGCCCTCATTAATCCTCATGACTCCATCTGAGTTAGTGAAGTGGAATAATGTAAATTTTCAAAGCAATCAGTTGTTTGGTTCTAGAACAACAATAACAAAAAAATGTTTGTTTTTGGTAATCCTTTGATGTTCAGGAAGAAAAAACTCTGTTTTTTTTGAACAAATTTGAAAGAAAAAAACAGGATTAAGAATTTGAGAATTTAAAACAAATAAAAATAGCATTTACATCACTTTTTCTTTTTCTTATTATTGTTGAAGTGTTTACCACTATTTTGCAATTAGAAGAAATGGGTCAAGCAACACTTTTGGCTCTAATTCACTGCATTTTTATTTTAGGTTGGCTCTATCCCAAAAGCTCTATCCTCATCTTTATTAAAAAGAAGAAAAAGGACTTAGATAAACCTAAAATTTTCCTATGGGATGCGGAAAAGTGAGTACTAATTCATGGAGCCACTCCTTTAACACTCCCTATGTCCTGGAAGGACAAAACATACTCTCTTTGGATAAACTACATTCATTATTTTCAAGCAGAGGAAGAAGATAAATGAACCTCTGAAGGAAATATTTTTGTTTCTCAAAATGTATTCTGTGGCTTGAAATACTCAGGAGGATGAGACATTAATTCCAGAAAATATGGTATTCATTGTCTTACTATCTTTTACATGCAACTAAGCAATGCTAGTTTACTGTATAGACATCTATTAACTCTGATCAGATCAATTAGGTTGACATGCAAAAATAGGTCAATACTTCCCTAAAATCTCAAGCTTTATACAGTATTTTCATTGTATTTCAGTGGCACGCATTCTTCCATAAATCCCCTGTGATATTTCTGTTTTGTTCTAAAGTAAATTACTGCTTCCATAATAGTGATAGGATGCTACAAAATCCATACACAGCATATTATACTTATAGAATATATGATACCTCCATATCTGGATGTTATAACATCATGGTACTTAAAATTAAGAAATGACATACCAAGCTTGGTATTATATCTTATATGCAAACCACAGTGGAAATGTAGGTTTCAGAAACACTCTATGGGTTTGCTTTGCTATACAAAATTAGAAGTTGAATCATACATTGAACTGTTGGCTTCTGGGGTGACCCTCTCACAATCTGTGATAAATAACACTGACCAAAGGAACCCAAATTTAACTTGGTGCCTTGAAAGGTTTGTAAACAAAGATCTTTATTTTGATGATTATTATTTTGTGATCAGCATGTGTTTATTATCTAAACATAATGCCTATATCACATTTCATATGGAACAAATGAATGTTCATTTAGCCTTTACTATATTAATGAATATTGTAAGTTTTTTATTGTTTTTAATTTATTTAACCTTAATAATACTTCATAGGATAGTTAATATTGCTATCTCAATTCTACAAATGAGGAAAAATAATTTTAAATGGAACATGGATAAGCACTTTTAAACTTAAAAAAAATCTGTAGTTTAGATGTATTTTAATGCCACTTAAAAAGTAATCATTTCCACATACAGAGATAATGAGAATTTCTTCAAAAATATATAGTATACACACACACATAAATAAAAACTTGTCATTATTTTTAGGTGATATGTGGTTATGGCAAAAATCACAGAAATGGTTTAAAATACTGAATTTGGAAATGATAATTTCATGGAATAAGTTGAGGGTCCTAGGGAAAATAGTTTTAAAAGTTTCTCATGTGATTATAAAACCTAACACATATTCATAGGAAGTAGTAGTATCTTTTGTAATATAACTAGGATCTAAAATTTCTAACATATCTCTAAGATATTTGGTTTCACTCCCTTCCTCCCTCCCTCTCTCCCTTCTCTCCTTCCATCTTTGCTTCCCATTTCTTTTATTTTTCGTTTCTTTCCTGACAATTTACAGTTGGTACTCCTCCAAAAGATACCTAACCACAGGTATGAGTTTGAGGATATGTGGCTTCTTTTAAACTAGTTTTTTGTCAATGGCTTTATTTGTTCTTTCACATTAATTTAATTCAGGAGGATCAATCATAATGATACAGCCCCAGATCACATGGTCACACAAGAGTAATAATAACAGCATAATTATTTCAATTGCTCATTCAATATTTGAAATAGTTGCAATGACATATTTATCAAAAAGGATATCCTAATAAACAACATGTAAACATAAAGTTTTCCATATAAATAGATGAATGAAGAACATTAAAAATAACACTTATGTGAAAATATCAGCCTTTTCACTGGAGAACCTTTTAAATTGCTTTCTTGATACTCTCCTGATATAATTTTTGACACTAGGATATAAGTCCACTAACCTGTGAGGAGAATAGCAACACTGTTTTTTAGTGGAATTGTAAAGAGTCTATAGGCATTCATTCTTCCTAATAAACAGAGTTACCTATTCTTTATGCATCATCTATTTCTTCTCCCTTCCATTCAAAAATAACAAGTTCCTTTCTCTTATAAGATGCATTTGTCAATATCAGCCAGTCCTCCATAAATATTTCATCAGCCCACATATTTATTCTCTGCAATCAACTCCACAGTATTTTTCCCCAACACTTCTCACAGTGAACTTTGCATGATTTGCCCAGGACTCTTGAATGAAAATCACAACTACCTCTGTGCCAGCCAAAGTCTAGGAGAGAGAAGCTTTTTTTATTTTTCAGCATGTACAATCAATATGAATAGCTAATATGAAACATTTAGGGACTCCAAACTGCTTTAAAAAATTAATAGTAAGTATGCATGTTTTTATTTTATTTTTTTGAATCTGTAATATCAAGATAATTGCCTCTGCTTTTTACTTTGCTTTATTATAAAAACCAAGGTAAGATGAATGAGTCTCCAAGGAATAGTGAAAGATTCTATATTTTATATTCAATAAGGATTGCCATTGATTATATTCTTACATACAACCCATGGTCAGGCACTTTCAAAAACATTTTTAAAAAATCAATTTGGTGTAGACATAGGTAGGCAAATACAGTAGGGGAGTTCTCAAGATCCTCATCAGGTCACAGGTTTCTGGTGAACATTAGACTCAATTCTGAAACCTAAAGCTCAGAACACTCCTTGAGAATTTGAATTCTTCAGGATGCATTAGAAAACCCAACAAAAGCATGTATATTTTGGAAAACTCACACTCTTGGCAGAGCTATCCCCTTTTATGTTTTGTAGCTCCTGTAATTATTTTCATTTCTGTCATGCTATTCCCACTTATGCTGTGTACCTTCAACAATTATTTTCATTTCTATAACAAGGAGCAATAAAACAATCATACACAGGAATTATGTTCCTGGAAATTACTTCAGGGAATGAGGCCTTGTGCAGGGGCTAAGAGCAGAGAATTTAAAGCTAGAAGATTTTGGTTAACTCCTGTTTTCAATATGTAATAAAGGGTTTGCAAATGGAGCAGTTAGTATATTGTGATACCTTCCAAACAAGGGAAGGAATATGAATATTCATGCATGTTTGCTAAAATGGACAGAAACCCTAAAACAAATGAAAGTGCCTCTCTACAGGAGAAAGAAGGAGGGAATGTTCTTGGTCAGGAGAGGTTGGGACAGAAATGGTAGTAAGACTTCTTTTGTTTTACAGTTTGCTCTTAGAATCATGAGAGTATTTTGCATAATTATGAAACAAATTTAAATCAAATTTTAACAATTCAAAATGAAAACCAAAATTTAAAAAAAGTTTTACCTTGATGCTGGGGTTGTGGCTCAGTGATAGAGCACTCGCCTAGTATGTGTGAGGCACTGGGTTTGATCCTCAGTACCACATAAAAAATAAATGAGGTATTGTGTCCATCTACAACTAAAAAAATACTTAAAAAAAAAAGTTGTACCTTAACCATATAGGTAGGAACTATTTCTAAACTGAAACTTAAAATACAATGTAAAACAATTCATCTGTGTGCTCTTGATGGAATATAGCCTAATAATTAACATATTTGAGATACATCCTAATATATTTAATAGGATAAAGTATATAATTATTTTAGCATCATTATAAATCAAGATTTTCTATGAAAGAAAAGCAAAATATAAAATCAAAGAAGTAATGTGGAAAATACCTGTAATTATAAATTTGAATCAGAAATATCAATATGAAGTTATGATGTTTTTTCTTTTCATATCTGGGTCAGGAAATTTAATGATCCTATCAAAAGAACTCAGGAGCCAATTTGAAAGGGCTGACATTGGCCAAAGATAAGGCACAGAAAGAATTGGAATAACAATAGTTGCTGTGATTGAAACAGATATACCTGTTACAAACTATGACTTCATAAATGATAAATGAAAACACAAATAACAACATGCCAAACCTCAGTGGTCCCATTTGGGAGATTTTAAGAAAACAACTTATTATTTTAAAAACTTATAGCCAGGTACAGTGGCTCACTCCCATAATCCCAGCGGCTCAGGAAGCTGAGACAGAAGAATCACAAGTTCAAAGCCAGCCTCAGCCATGGTGAGGCGCTAAGCAACTCAGTGAGACCCTGTCTCTAAATAAAATACAAAATAGGGCTGCAGATGTGGCTCATGATCTAGTACCCCTAAGTTCAATCCCTGGTACCAAAAACAAAAAAAAAAAAAAATGTAAATAAAAAGAAGCAATCAAGTATTTATTCTGCTTTTACTGCACAAACTATACCTCATGATAAATAATAGTTGAGAGTTTCTTGGAGAATAATCTAGTTAATAAATAAAGAAGGGATGATAAAACATTGTCATTTTGTAAGATCTAAGAAAGCTTAGGCAATGATTATCAGTAGTTGTTAACATCGTTGCTGTAATAAGTTGAATTATGTCCCCACAAATCCATATGTTGAAGTCCTAAACCCCAGTACCTCAAAATGGGATATTATTTGGTATGGGGTCTTTAAAGATGTAATCAAGTTAAAGTATGATGATTAAGAGTATGCCCTAGACCAAAATGATTGATAGCCTTCTGAAAGGGGAAATTTGGACACAGATACACAGAGAGAAGACCATGTGTAGACAAGTAATGACAGCCATCAATGCACCAAGGACAGAGGCCTGGCAGAGACCTCCTCTTTGCAGCCCTCAAAAGAAACTAACCCTACCAACACCCCGATCTTTTTATTTTGTTTGTTTCTAGCCTCCACAACTGTGAGACAATAAGTTTCTGTTGTTTAGTCTCCTCAGTTTGTGGTTCTTTGTGTGACAGCCCTAAAAAACTAATACAATTATGCTAAAATTAATGAATTTATTTTACTGTATAGATCAGGCTGTCAATATCTGAAGTGGTTTATCAATCACTGTATCACTAAGAAAAAGAAACAAGCATTTTTTTTTTGTCACTTGATACAAGTACACTATATCACTCATGAAGCAGCTTTGCCAAAACCCAACACCAAAAACAAGTAATCTAAATATGATCAAGTTTCAATACAGGAAATAGAGGAACACATTTATATCAGGGGATGAAAATCACACACACACACAAAAAGATATGGTTTCATAAAAGATAATTTACAAGGCAATCAAACAGGAACAATGAACCTACAGTGTAAAAGAGATTCGGGAAAATATATCGATCAAATGTAATGTGTGTAACCTTTGGACCTAGTTTTAAAAGGCAAATTAATAATAAATTGTGAGATAGGAAAAGTTTCTTTAAATCTGCCAATATGGGTACCTGTAGAATTAGCTTACTAATATACAAAGATAACTCCCAGTGTTACAGTAAAGATTAAATATGATAATATGTGAAACATGAAGCATAGTGCTAGAATATAGTATAGTTTCAATTACTTAGACAAATAAATATCAGTTCCATGCTATGCAAAATGATATTTACCTCTTACTCAACATATGCTTATGATGTATGTATACCAGCCTAAATACACATTCTAAAGACAACACATGTACAGACCCCTAATGAAAGCCAGTATTGGGCTACCTATTTCACTACCCATGCTCAGATGGTCCTTCAAATCTATCTGGCCCTGGGATTGCCTCTGGTAGGAGATGAAGAAATGAGTGTGGGCTGGGGTTGTGGCTCAGCAGTAGAGTGCTCGCCTAGCACGTGGGAGGCCAGGGTTCGATCCTCAGCACCACGTACAAATAAATGCATTGTGTACAACTAAAGCAAGTGGATAAATATTTCAAAAAATAAAAAAAAAGAAATAAGTGTTATAGAACATTGAAAGGAAAGCACTGGCTGAGGGAAAGGTGAAGGCGAAAAGAAAGGGCAGCTTTTAGAAGGGTAAGTACTCCACTGGACATCTTCACAGAATTAAATCATACCATGCCTGCCACTTTCAGGGAAAAGATAAACAGTCTTTTAGTCCCCATGTGGCTAGGTCTTGGAGAGAAACAGTGTGTGCAACCAGCTGGATCATGTTTGCATAAGAGGCAGAATACATCTGGTCATTAATAGTGATAATTGGTCTTTGGTTAAAAGCCATCATTTAGATATGGGGAATGCAGCAGCTGATAATTACTGAGTCAGGTGACTCCATCTTGCACATGTTAATTTTATTTTTTATAATTTTTATTGGCATTTATTTGATTTGAGAGAGGGGATAAAAAGACTGAGTACACAGAGTTCACATTTTCAACCAATACACAATCTTATTTATATAACAGGAAGATAAGTTTAAGAAAAATGTAATATCCTAAGAAAGTTGCAAATCTCCTGGGTACAATACATTATCAAATGAGAGAGCTTTCATCTGGGTGAGAAGACGGGGAAAGTCTTTATGGAGGAAGTAAAATCTGAAAGAGGATTTTAAGAAAAAGGAGTAATATAGGAAAAAGTGTTAGGGTGTGAAGAGAATGTTTGGGAGCAGAGAAATTAAGAGATTTCAATAGTGCTGTATGGTTGCCAGATAAAATACAAGTTGTACCATTAAATTTAAATTTCAGAGAAACACAAATAATATTTTGTAATATTTGAGCATCCTTGAGTTTGAAACCCCATAGATAAATTAGAGGATTGAAAATGAATTTATAGGGACTTTGGAACTATTGAATTTTTTTCTTTTTTTCCCATTCATTTTTGTTTTATTTTGTTTTTTTAATCATTTTTTTATTTATTCAAAGTTATTGTATATATAACAGTAGCATGCATTACAATTTGTAATACACATTTAGAGCACCTTTTTACATATCACTGTTTGTATACAAAGTATATTCATACTATTCATGTCTTCAAACACGCATTTAGGGTATTGATATCCATCTCGTTCTACCATCTTTTTTTTTCCCTTCATACCCTGTTGCTCCCTCCTTCCCCGCCCTCCCCATTGACCTTTCTAGTGTTCCTCTAATCCTCCTATGCTCCCCAACCCAACCACAATGTGAATCAGTCTCCTTATATCAGAGAAAACATTCGGCATTTGGATTTTTGAGATTGGCTAACTTCACTTAGCATTATATGCTCCAACTTCATCCAGTTACTTGAGAATACCATTCATGTTGGATTAGGCCCCAAGTTCCTTAATAAGACTCCTGTAGCACAAGAATTAATATCAAGAATCAATAAATGGGATAGATTCAAACTAAAAAGCTTCTTCTCAGCAAAAGAAACAATCAGTGAGGTGAATAGAGAGCCTACTAATTGGGAACAAATTTTTACCACATGCACATCACAGCACTAATCTCTAGAATATATAAGAACTCAAAAATCTTAACACCAAAAGAACAAATAACCCAATCAATAAATGGGCCAAGGAACTGAAAAGACACTTCTCAGAAGAAGATATACAATTAATCAACAAATACATGAAAAAAAATGTTCAACATCTGGCTGGCAATTAAAGAAATGCAAATCAAAACTACTCTAAGATTTCATTGCACTCCAGTCAGAATGGCTGCTAGCTTTAAGAACACAAACAACAATAAATGTTGGCGAATTCTCCATTCTCCTCACTCGGAGGGTGTGGAGAAAAAGGCACACTCATACATTGTTAGTGGGACTGCAAAATGGTGCAGCCAATATGGAAAACAGTATGGAGATTCCTTGGAAAACTGGGAATGGAACCACCTTATGACCCAGCCATCCCACTCCTGGGACTATTCCCAAAGGACTTAAAAACATCATACTACAGGAACACAGCCACATCAATGTTTATAGCAGCACAATTCACAATAGCTAGATTGTGGAACCAACCTAGATGCCCCTCAGTAGATGAGTGGATAAAGAAAATGTGATATATATACACAATGGAATATTACTCAGCAATAAAAGAGAATAAAATAATGGCATTCACAGGTAAATAGATGAAGTTGGTTTTGTTTTTAATGTGGCCAGTGATGTGATCTGGCATGATCTGTGGGAAGAATAAGATGACAGTGATAAGGAATAGAAAAATTGAGAAAGTAAATTGGACAGGAAGGGACAGATAGTGAATATGTTAATATAGGTAGTAGAAATGGTTTAGAAGTGCAGAAGATGGTTGAGATCTTCTTCAGATGGAACAAATTAGAAGCAAAAAATTAGATCTCAGAGGCAAAAGAGATGTGGAGTACAAGATGCCTCACATTTTATGCCTCCTGACCAGGAGGATGATGCTTTTGTTAGCATCTGGAAAAGGAGGAGGACATGGTTTTAGGAAAAGCAAATGATGTGAAAAGGGGTCATATCAGGAGGAGCTGGCAAGGCATCCAGATTCAGATGCTCAATAAACAATTAAACATCTTCTTCTGAAACTCAGTGATTTGGGATTTTAGATACTTAAAGCTAGAGTAAAATAAAGGAAAGAGGAAAGGAAGGCTAGGATAACATAAAGAACTAATCAAATATAAATTAATAGATGAGTGAAAGGAAGTCTTGTAGAGTAGAAGAAGGAGAATGAGAGAGGGGAGGAAGGATGGAAGTGAATAGTAGGGATTGTGAACTGATACCAATTTCCATGCAGGTGTGATTCTGTCAGGATGAACCCAACTTCTATGTATAACCATAAAGCTTTAATTTTAACAAAAGTTCAATGAGGAGGTCATCCTTGGAAGAGTCTCTGTAGGTTACAATTAGAGGGCGAGGAGGAGTCAGCAACAAAACAGCAGAAAGACAGAGCAAGAGATAAGCAGCAGCCATCATGCTGGGTCTTAGAAACCCTGGTGTCAGGGGATGGTATTATTCACCAATCATTTTTAGATGTCAAGAGTACAAACTGAGAGGGGCTGGGATTGTGGCTCAGCAGTAGAGTGCTTGCCTAGCACGTGCGTGGCCCAGGTTCGATCCTCAGCACCACATAAACATAAAATGCATTGTGTACAACTAAAGCAAATAAATAAATAAATATTTATTAAAAAAAGAGTACAAACTGAGAGTGAAGGTTTCGGTAATTTTCAATAAAGGTGTTTTAACAAAGCAGCATGGGCATGGTCAGGTACGCCTGTATTCCCAGCTATTCTGGAGGCAAGTTTGAGAACAGCCTGGGCAACTTAGTGAGACTCTGTCATAAAATAAAAAATAAGGGCTGGGAATGTAGCTCAGTGGTTGAGCAATTGCCTAGCATATGCAAGGAGCTGGGTTCCATTCCCAGTACTGAACAACAACAACAACAACAACAAAAATTAAAAAGCAGCATGGATGGGAGGCCTGTTGCTAGGAATTGAGGAGCAAATGTATAAATGGGTGGTGATGGAGTACAGGAAACCAAAGCTCTGCAAAAGCTAGAGAAAAACCAAGAAAAAAACAAGGCAAAGGAGTCAATAGGAAGAAAAAACTGAAAATTTAAGTAAAAGAGGGGACCAAAGTCTGAAAATATATGCAACAGTAACAGTAAATGCAAATGTAAAAGGATTAGCCTCAAAGGAAGAAGAAGTTCTTCTTCATTGTTAAATGAAAAGAAGGGACAAAAAAATGGGAGAATTCTAAGGACTCACTGTGTGACATAAAAGGAGTTGATATTGTATAATCTCCACTTTTGAGTAAGAAAGGGAATGACAATGTACATGTTGTGAGTACCAGGACAAAGGGCTCATAGGATGTGCACTAAAACTCCAGTCTCCTAACACAATCTTTGACACAAAACAGACATCCTTTTATTAGCTCCCCAGTGAAATTAAAGAGGAAATGATAGAGGTTTCAGGATTACTCCTTGAAGTCATTTGGTCACAACAGAGGTGAATTGAGAGTAACAGGCATAAGGAATGGAGTCTCAAAGATGAGCTAGATATCTGATTGTTATTTTAGAGTGTTTACAGGGCTTGGGTGTAAAATCTGATTTGACATAGTTCATGCTAAAAACCAAAACAAACAACTCTATACTTGTGATTTCATGTAAATTACGTTGTATTTCATACTGAGTTTGAAGTAGAAAAGTTGCTTTAGTTCAATGATATGGTTTTTATGATTATGAAATGCCTTGTCAAAGTGACTTTGGAATGCATTCAGAAAATCTCATTGATGCCATCATCGCTAAAAGTTCCTCATTTATGTATGACCTCTTTCAGAATGAGCTGGACTCATGAATAGGGATAAGACCATTAGTTTCATTTTCCTAATTAGTCATGTCTAAAATACATACTGTATAGCTATAAAGATGCCAATGCATATGTTATATGATAAAGAATTTCTACTATGTGTGTTTAGGAATGATAAATGATAGCTATTCGTAAGAAGGCTCTTACAAAAGAGTGCAGACTTTTATTTCTACAAGAAATGTTACATCAGAGAAATTAAAATGAACACAACATAATATATAGGATGATAGAATTAATGAAACTTAGGTTTAGAAGGAATTTAAAGGTAATTTTGTCCAATCTCTCCCTTTAAGACTGGGTATCTGAAGCCCGGGAAGATGAAATGGTGACTAAAGGGTACAAACTGGTTAGGACATAAGCTTCTTGGCTCTGAGTCCCAGGTGCTTTCCACACTGTCACAATGACAAATTTCTACCAGGCTCCTGGGGAATTATTCTCAGGGCCCAAATAGTGAATAAATGCACATACTAGGCACTCAATGAGTGTTTTCTTAATGGGACAACTGTATTTCTGTTCTAATCACTGATATCCCAGGAGCTAGATAAGCACCCTCAAGATGCCACTTTTCCAGTACCTAATAAGGCGATATAAAGCACAATTACTTTAGAATAATAAAATTTAGAACTTACCATCTACTCTCTCTCCTGTTAATTAATTCATAAGATCATCTCAATAATAATAAGTTAGAGGGCATTAATCCCTTACTGTAGATAATAAAAATAAGGCTCAGAAAATTTACATAATTAGTTCCAGGTCAAACAGTCAAAAAAATTGTGACACTCAGGCCCTGCCTTAGTTCTCTAACTCCAAATGTCACACTTTCTCTGCCATACCTTATGATATCTCCAGGATATTTATAACCTCTAGAGAAAGGAAAACCAAACCTATGAGGGAAGAGGTTATGTGGAAGATAGGGAAGGAAGAAGAGACAATATCAGAGCTGGTGTGAGATTATTATATAGAAAGCTGCTGTCATAAGGATATAAAAGCCCTGATAATAGTCATATGGTTTATGTTTCTCTTTAGGTGTTCATGGTCTGGTTGTAGTCTGCAAGCTACAAAGACCAGGTATGTCCAAAGACGAGAAAACAATATTGTACAATTTGGAAGGAGATGTTGACTCCTCAGTGTGTTTGAAAGGCAATGGCGTGGGGAAAGCACAGGTACAGGAGTTCAGGGTACCTGTAATTTGGTTCAATTTTGCATTACCTTCCTGTGTCCTTGGATAAGTCCCTTTCCCCCTTTTGCTTCAGTTTTCCCAGTTTTAAAAGGAGGTGTGTTCAACTTCATGATTCTTTAATATTTTCTTCCTTTATATTATTCCAAATGGTAAAGGTTCCAATAATTTGGAAAAATGCCTGAAGTGAAACTTTGTGAACTGAGAATATGACTGCCATTCTTGCAAAACATATAGTTGTCCTTTCTCCTACCGCAGCAAAACAACTTTTTATACATTCTTGATAAATCAGTAAGCTTATGTGTGTAATGGCTGATAAATTTATTAAATTGGGTCATGGAATTATTTTCCCCAAATGTATATTTAAGTTGGATAGGTAACAAAGATATATTGCAGTTGATTTTCAGTGATGAACCATTAAAACACTGATCTTGGATTAGTAAATTTTTTTTTTTTTTAGCCATTATCAATGGACTCAAATGAACTATTGCTTATTTCATTACTTTTCCAAGAAACAGAGATTTTTTTTCTTTAACTGGAGTTGAAAGCTTTGGAGCACCAAAAGAGTGGAAAATTTCCAAATATCATTTTGCTAAAAAAAAAAAGGATGTCATTTTACTGTGTAAATGAAAATCAAAGTTATCAACTAAATAATTAGCCAATAGGTTATCATTTATAATTTTTTTTAGTCATAGATGGACATAATATCTTTGCTTTATTTATTTTTATGAGTTGCTAAGGATCAAACCCAGTGTCTCACATGTACTAGGCAAGGCTCTACCACTGAGCCACAACCTCAGCCCTAAGTTAAGATTTTACATTTATCTCAGATATGGTTTTTCAGGTGTATATTGTTTGGGAGTATTGGTGAGCTTACAGAGTTAATTGTAAACAATTGACACCAGAGTTTCAGTTTGTTCATTGTATATGGAAGAATTTTAGGGAGTTATAAACAATCTGAAATGGCAAGAAAATTGGGTGCATATAAAAGTTTGTGGATACACTATCATTCATCTGCTTCTTAAAGTGATAACAAAGGTGACACCAAATGTTAGAGAACTACCACTCTCCATATCCTTTAGTAGCATAGTTTAGGCATGAGTTAGATATAATTTAGATATTTCTTTGTAAAATCAGGAAGCTGATTTTTAAAAACAGCCCAAGTTTTGAGTAAGCATTTAGCTACATGAAGATTAATAACAGACCTCCATAAGTATATGATACTCCTTTGTAGCTTATTCTGATACAGAATAAAACAAAAAACACTATGTTACAAAACATTAGTGATATAAATTAAAGATAACCTAAATAAATGAAGATATATGATGTTCATGGATTAGAAGACTTAACAATTTTAAGATGTCAGTTCTTCCCAAACTGACTATATATTCACTATTCCTCAATTATACCCCAGTACACTATTATTTCCTTGTAGAAACTGACAAGTTGATTCTAAAAGTTATAGGGAGATGCAAAGGACCTAGAATATCTAATACAGTTGTGAAAAATAAATATAAAGTTTGAGGACTTAACACTCCTTGACTTTATGACTTGCCACAGAGCAGCTATAATTAAAATAGGGTGACACTGCCTAAGGATAAATAAAGAGAACAGAGCAGAGCCTAGAAATAGACCTCCACTTATACGGTTAAAGTCACCAACACAATATACTGTAACAAGGAAAATCTTTTCAACAAATGAAACCCAAAAATGTAGATAGTCACATGGAAAAAAATTGAACCTCAACCTCAACCTCACACAAAACACAAAATTAATTTATTATAGATAATTGCCTAAACATAAAGGGTAAGACATAAAAAATTTAAAGAATTAAAGCCCTATGTATCATCATAAATAGACCACAGAATATTTTCTTATCTCTTCACAAAATAGTTTCCTAATTCCATTTATAAATAGCTCTTCCCAACACCTAAAACACATTTCAGTTCAGTCTGGGTGGCTCTTAGATAATCAAGCAATTGTCTAAAAAAGACACAGCTTCTAGAACAAGCTAGATGTGAAATCTCTCTGGCAAAGATACATTCTCTTATTACTTTCTTAATTATTTGAGGATCAGAGCAAAACTTCACTGTACTTAATGGACAAAGTTGTCTACATTGAGCTCAAATGTTTCCAGAGATTCTCCTTTTTAATGTCGGTTTTTAATGGACATGAGAATACCTCCTACTTGCACCTTTCCCCTCTGTCCACTTCCAAAGTAGGAAATAAAACCATAGCAACATTAAAACATGCAATACGAAGCCATTTACCGGAGTCCATAGAGAACCGTTCCATCAGGATGCAGTCGGATCATTCTATTTTTCACTGTGACTCCATGCACAAATGACTTCTTGTCATTCAGAAAGTAGGTGTCTGGCACCCAGAGCTGGTCTGCTACCCTGTTGTCTAGGGTGAGGTTTAGAGGGATTCCAGAATAAGAAAGCCGTTTGTCTTTCCAAGACTGCTGGAAATACATGGTGAGGGTATAGTCCTGTGAAATAAAGCCAAAAGCATAATTTCATTATTATCATCATCATCTAAGGCTTTTTGTTAAAAATTTGAAAGTATATGGCATTGTGGATGTCCAGGACCCACTCTCCTGATATCCCCTAAAAGACACATTTGAATATATTGAAATTTACTCCTTCAAGTGTAAGGCAACTCATAGGTTAAAAGTACTAGAACAGAACTAAGCACAAGTATTTCCACCAATACAGATCAAATATATATAATTGAACTTCAAGGTTTGAAGTTAAGGTAGTGATATCATCAGAAAGCTCAAAAATTGTATAAGATCCATCTTTTCCAAAATTTACACATAGACATTATTCTTATAGTTTTATTTTGGAGTGGAATGATTGATAGTAACTAAAAATGAATGCCCTTAAAAGGAAAGGGTATTTTTCAGACTGTAAATTCTTTACTGCTGTTTGACTCATAAAGGTTATCAATTGCCCTTGTCTGGATCTTTCTAGTGAATTGCAACTTATGTATGGGTCCTGAAAAGTAGTAATAAAGCACATGTAGATAAAGATGAGAAAACTGACATCAGAGTTATAAATGCTCGATAGTTCCTCTCTTACCTTCTTTCTGCTTCATTTAAGGAGTTGGTTTGAATTTAGAATTGTTTGTTCTTGAGAGTTCTTGTTTCCTTACCTTCTGCAAAAGGTAGCAAGAAGGACAAGCCCCTGTATTTTTCTTTCTAGCCAGGTTTTCCCTAGCAGTGAAATACAAGAAGATTTGGGCTCGATAAATGGATTAAGCAACAGGGGATGGATGGTGATGATTATCCTAGTGCTTTATTTTTTGTCTGTTTTTAAGGAACTCTATTAATTCAAAGTATAATTGCCCATTAAAAGAAAATCAATTGCCAGCAGTAAAATCATAAAGTCTTTAAGATATGGATCCCAACATAATAAAAACATAAGGCTCAATTTTTCTTTTAAAGGAAACTTATATGTCAATAGTTACTTTGTGAATGCTTTAGCAACCAGTAACAAAATACTGCATAATTCCTGCACAATATCTGTGTACTGACATTGCAATATTAATAACTAATTGAGAATTCTTGATTCAGACCATGCCCTATAACTGGGCAAACTGTACTCCATCTAGACCCCTGCATAATATTCATTCTGAATAATGCATCTCTACGTCTTTTAATATTGGATTCAGAAATATGTTTACTGTTTACTCAGAAACCATCTTGCAGTGATTCTAAGTCATTCTTTCTTATTAAATGACAAGGATGTTCACTATTTACTATTAAGCAAATACTATCTTTTTTAAAAATCTAAAACCTTGCTTACATATCTATGAATCCACATGGTTATTTGCAATTCTCTTCTCTCAATTTCTACCATACCATTCACATCCTCTTCAAATCCTTAACATCATGCCTTTAAGGAGAAAGATGACTTGAATAGATCCCTAGCCCTAGATTTAAAAAAGCACTTTGATTTTAAGTTTTACCACATGTAGATTTGTGTAACTATGGGTGGCAAACATAATCTCCTATACCTCAAGTGCTTTATTTATAAAATTAAAAATGGCATTTTATTGGTTTATTGTGAGCATCAAGTGAGAATATTAAAATCAAGGTACTTTAAAAATTGTAACATGTTCAATAACAAAAAACCATTATCTTCAAAACTGTTAATTGCTTTGTACGGATTGGTATCATACTTTCAAACATTGAGTGCTCATAATCAATTATCATAATAGTTGCTATTTTAAATAGATGTTAATGAAAGAGTTAGTAGGCAGATGGATCCTATTGCCCAGGAAAATAAGCAATTTGAAGGGCAAAAATCACACCAGTGATACCCATGCAGCCAAGCGATGTATTCACCAGCCTTTATGGCTGGTCAGAGGTCAAAGAGGTGCTGGGAGAGAGGAGTCAGGGAGAGAAGAGTGTGCAAGCTCTAGTGGGAGAGAGGAGTCAGGGAGAGGGGAGTGTTCCAGCTCTGAATGGAAGGTGGGTGCCTGGTCATGGGGGCAGTGGTTTCTGGAGCTGTGAGCTAAAGCAGCTGCCCTTGGCTTGGGGGCTGAAGCTGTTGGCTGGGGCAGGTGCCATGGGGCTGGAGGTGGTGGGTTATCTAAGGTTGGTGCAGTGGCTGCCTCCTCTCAGCAAGGAGAGTTGTGTGTGATCTCTGGATTGACCGGAGCTTAAATAGGAATTTCTGGTGGAGGGGGGTGTACCAGAGCAAACTTTAATGCTATTGGCTCTTTGCTCATGGAACAGAGGGACCTTTAAGGTATTGGCTCCTGCCCAGGGAAGAAACAAGGTTGCTTTGCTCAGGACACCGAAATATTTTTTTTGGGGGGAGCCCATCTATCACACTTTGTGATGATCAATTCCAAGTTTTGAGGTTCGGTTCTTGCTTGTAATTCAGCCAGTGTAAAAAAATGGTATAACCAGACAATGTCAAGATATTGTAAACTTTGCCCTAGCGACCAGCACTGTCACCAATGAAATACATGCTTCAGTAATCATGAGAATCCCCATCAGCATCTACATTCCTATAAATGCTACAAAGAGTTTCTCACAATAAGACCTGTTGAAATCCTTACTCCCCTTTTCCCCCTATAAATAAAGTTTTAATGTGCAGAGGGGAAAACATGTAACATAGAGTATGAAGGAGGATTATTTTGAAAATTGTTAAGAAAATAGATTTCAAAAGCCCTAACCATACACAAAAGAGGTGGGGGGGACAAGATAGGCGGCGCATGAAAGGAAAGAAGTGCCTCATGGCAGCTCCTCACATGGAACTTACCACGGGGGTCACTGCTTCTCAGCAAGGTAAGTAACCAAGGAAACTCACTGAAACTTAATACTGAACTGTTAAAAAATTTTTTTTAGAAAGATGCACAGAGTCAGAAACTTGAATGTAAGAAATAACAAGTTAGAGAAGCCCCAGCTGGGTGCCAGAGAAAGGCAGGGCCAGTGCCCACAAAGGTGTAGCCTGCAGATAAAGAATCAAAAAAAAAAAAAAAAAAAAAAAAAAGTAAATTGACTCGGGGAAAGCTGTGTATTAGAGAGGGAGGCTGATTTTAATGCACAAGGGGTCAGTAGGGGAAGTGACTTACTGTAAGAAAACCCAAAATTGGCTCCCCAGAATGCTCCAGGTGTGGAAAACGAGCCTGGGCAGGAAAGAAGACACCACAGTTCCCTGTGGGGGCGCTCACCTGGCAACAAAAGCACCCCTGCAGTAATACGCTTCACTCACACCCCAGATGGAGAAAATCGCTGCTGGTATTGCTGCTTTGGTCAGAGAGGACCCTGAAGGGAAAAGTCCCCAGTGCGCATGCGCATGGTGGGAAAGTCTCCACGCTACGGTTGCCCTCAGGATCCAAGGGACCACCAGGTGGAAATACTACCTCTGGTGCCACCACAGCACCAGGTGGTACTGCTGGCAACAACAGGAAGTAGGGAACTCCTGTAGGCAACTTAAAAAAAAAAAAAAAAAAAAATCCCAGAAGACGCCTGAACTAAAGAGACAAAAATAAGCATAAAGAAAATTGTACATGGACCATTGAGGTTCTGGATCCCAAGGGAGAATGGTACCTTCATTGCTGGCAGTGTAGCGGTGTCTGCACTCCAGGGCCAGATAACTGGTATTTCATACGCATAGCAGTGAAGCTGAGACGATGAAGGCTGTCTCTACACACCTTAGAAGTGTATTTTACCAGAAGCCCTAGAAATTCTGACGCCCTGCAGAGACCTGGACAACCTGGCATGCCCCACACCTGCCCCCAAGCAATCCGGAGTGTGGTTCGATTCTCATACTCATACACACAGAATTCCAGAGTTCAGTTGAGATTAAACCCCAACTACTAGAATCTCCAATTTACAACAGGACACCACCCCTGTCACAGAAACACATGATTTATTAGCACTCAAATTGTGATATTCCCACTATAAACCAGGACACTCAAAGCTGAGATCTCTTGCAATGGACAGTGCCTCCTAACCAAAAGGGCAGGCAGCAGCCCTTTGACCCAAAGGCTACAAAGCAGAACAGTGAAATTTTATCTCTGCCAACAGTTTTGACCATCTCAATAGAAACAATTTCCTTGTTTCTCAGCAAGATTTTTTTCTTTTTACTTTTTTCTCACTTTTTTCTTTCCTTTATCCATACTCCTATTTTTATTCCATTTTTCTTCTTATTTTTAAAAAATCATAACTATTTAAAAATTTTTTTCCAAACATCATTTGATTGTATTACTTTTTACTTTTTTTCTATTATGTATGATGTATGTGGGTCACAAATCCCACACATAATGAACTAGATAATACTCCAAAGGAACACTATTAAAAACTGATTATTAAAATGTTCAATTAACTAAAAGGAGATCTAAAGAATGAATTAAGAGTGATGTAGGAGTGATGTAGGAGTGATGTAGGAGATTAAAGACCATTAAAATAAAGAAATAGAAATGTTGAAAAGAAACCAATCAGAACTCCTGGAGATGAAAGACATAATGAATCAAATGAAGAATTCACTTGAAAGCATCAACAATAGATTAGATTGTATAGAAAATAGAACCTCAGCCCTTGAAGACAGAACCCCAGGCATTGAAGGCAAGATTCATGAATTTGAGTACAATGAATACAAAAAAAGGGAAAGAATAATGGCACATGATCAGAATTATAAGAAGTCTGGGACAGTATCAAGAGATCAAACCTGAGAATTATTGGGATAGAAGAGAATATGGAGATAGAAGCTTAAATCATTAAGAACATTTTCAATGAGTTCATCACAAAAAATCTTTCCCTGCTTCAGAAATGAGATAGACATACCCACAGAATAGATATACAGGTCCCCCAAAAGACCTGATCAGAAGTAAAGTTCTTCAAGACACATCACAATTAACACAGACACTAAAATGAAGGAGAACCTAGAATGGGATATCCCAAATTCTAAGAGAAAATAATTGCCAACCAAGATTGCTATACCTAGTAACAGTCTCTTTCATATTCAATGGGAAACAGAAAATTTCTATGACAAAGATAAACTGAAAGAATACACGGCAGCCAAGCCAGCACTACAAAGAATCCTTGAAGATAAATTGCACATAGAGGAACCCAAAAACAAAATCCAAAATTCCCAAGTAAATGAAAATCAACAGAGACTAATCAGCTAAATGAAAAGCAAGACAGAATTAAATGTAACAAAACATCAAAATGGCAGTACACCACATATCATAATAACACTGAATATAAATGATCTCAACTTCCAAATTAAAAGACATAGACTAGCAGAATGGATCAAAAAGCAAGATCCAATCTATGCTTTTTGCAAGAGACTCATCTCATAGACGAAGACACTCACAGGCTGAAGATAAAAAGATGAAAAAATATCCCATGCAAATGGAGTTCAAAAACAAGCTGGTGTAGCTATTCTCATATTTGACAAAGCTGATTTTAAGCAAAAATCATCTTAGAAGAGATAAAACAAAGGTCATTACATCCTGGTAAAGGGAATAATTCAACAAGAAGATATAAGGATAGTAAATATATATGCCTCAAATATCAATTCACCCAGTTAAATTTTAAACAAATACTGCTTGACATTAAATCCCAGATAGATCCCAATACAATAATACTGGATGATTTTAACACACCCTTATCACCAATAGACAGGTCATGAAAGCATACAATCAATAAAGATATATCCAACTTAATAATACTATAATTAAAATGGACCTAACATACATGTACAAAATATTTCACTCCAAATCATCTGCATTTAGCTTGTTCTCAGCAGCAGTAGATAATTTTCCAAAGCAAACCATATTTCAGGTCACAAATACCAAAAGATAGATATAATCCCATATATTCTATCAGAACATAATGGAACAAAACTAGAAATCAACAGCAAAAAAAAAAAAAATAGAAATCACATAAACACTAGAGATTAAACAATACTCTTAAATGAAGGATCAATCAAACAGGAAATGGAGAAGATATCAAGAAATTCTTACAAACAAATGAAAAAATATATCACATATCAAAATCTTTGAGACAACATGAAAACAGTACTAAGAGGAACATTTTTCACATTGATTGCCTAATTTAAAAAATTGAGAGATCTCAATAAATAATCTTATGCTCTGCCTCAAAGCCATAGACAAATAACAAAATAACTCCAAATACAGTAGAAGACAAGTAATAATAAGAATCAAATCCAAAATTAATCAAATTGAAAATAAAAAGAAAACAATACACAGGATCAATGCAACAGAGCTGATTCTTTGAAAAGATAAATAATATTGATAAACCCTTAGCCAAATTAACCAAAAGAAAGACAAGACCCAAATCAACAAGATTAGAGATTAAAAAGGAGATTAGCACAGACACTTCTGAAATCCAGAAGATCATTAGAAAATATTATAAACTGCAAAATCTAGATTCATATGACTTGCCCAAACTGAACCAGGAAGATATAGAGAAATAAACAGACCAATATCAAGTAATGAAATTGAAACATCAATTAAAGTCAGCCAACAAAGTAAAGCTTGGCAACAGACCTGTAAAGAAGAACTAACCCCAGTCTTTCTCAACTTATTCCATGAAATTAAAAGATAGGGAACACTCCCAAACACATTATATAGAGCCAAACAGAGAAATACCCATCTAGGACAGAAAAATACAAACCAATATTCCTGATGAACAGAAATGCAAAAATCTTTAAAAAATATATTAACAAACCACATTCAAAAACATGAACATAAAACATAATTGAGTGGGCTTTATCTTAGGAATGCAAAGCTGGTTCAACATAAAAAAATCAGAAAAGGTAATTCGCCACTTAAGTAAATTTAAAACAAGAATCATATGATCATCTTAACAGATGCAGAAAAGTCCTTTGATAAAATATAGTGTACATTCGTGTTAGAAACACTGGAGAAACTAGGGATAGAAGAAACTTACCTCAATTATAAAGATAATATATGAGAAACCCATAGCCAACATCACAGTAAATGGGGAAAACTGAAAAATTTTCCTCTACAATCAGAAACAAGACAAGGATGTCCACTCTTATCACTTCTATTCATTAACATTCTTGAAACTCTATCCAGGGCAATCAGGCAAAAGAAGGAAATTAAGGGGATAAAGAGAAAAGAAGAAATCAAACTATCACTATTTGCTGATGACATGATCCTATATCTAGAATAGCCAAAAAATTTCACCATAAGATTTCTAAAGCTGACAAATGAATTTAGCCAAGTAGCAAAATACAAGAAAACACAGTCATACATCGATAGTTTTTCTATATTCCAACAATGATTCAGCTGAGAAATAAATCAAGGAAACCACCCCCTTCACAATAACCTTAAAAAAGAAAAAAAAAAAGTTTAAAGTAAAGAAAACAACAAAAGCTGGGATTTAATCTAACCAAGGCACTGAAAGAGCTCTACTATGAAAACTATGGAACACTGAAGAAAGAAATTGGGGCTGGGGTTGTGGCTCAGCGGTAGAGCGCTCACCTAGCACGTGTGTGGCCTGGGTTTGATCCTCAGCACCACATAAAAACGCATTGTGTACAACTAAAAGCGAATAAATAAACATTTTTTTTAAAAAAGAAAGAAATTAATGACGAACCCAGAGGATAGATAGACCTTGCATGTTCTTGTATAGGCAGAATTAATATTGTCAAAATGACCATACTACCATAGGAAATATACACATTCAATGAAACCCCCATCAAAATAACAATGACATTCTTCACAGAATTAGAAAAAATAGTTCTAAAATATTTTGGAAGTATAAGAGACCCACAATAACCAAAGCAATTCTGAATAAGAAAAATGATGCTGGAGGCATCACAATACCTGATCTAAAAATAATTGTTAGAAGTATATTAGCAAAAACAGCATGGCATTGGCATCAAAATAGACAGGAAGACCAATGGTATAGAATAGAAGACACAGAGACAAACTCAAATATTTACAGCATCTGATTGATATTTGCTAAAGGTGCCAAAATATATAATTTTGGGGAAAAAGCCTTTTTAGTGAATGTTTCTGGGGATACTGAATATCCATATGTAGAAAAATAAATTTAGCATACATTGGAGAAAAGATAGCCTCTTTAATAAATGGTGCTAGGAGAACTTGAAATCCATATGCAGCAAAATGAAAATAAACCACTATCTCTCACCATGCACAAAACTCAACTCAAAGTGGATCAAGGACTTAGGAATTAGTTCAGAGACCCTGCACCTAATAGAGGAAAAAGTAGGCCCAAATATTCATTACATTGAATTAGGCCCCAACTTCCTTAACAAAGCTCCTAAAGTGCAAGAAATAAAATCAAGAATTAAAAAATGGGATGGACTCAAACTAAAAGGCTCTTCTCAGCAAAAGAAACAATGAATGAGGTGAAGAGAAAGCCTACATTTTGGGAGCAAATTTTTGCCACACACACACCAGATAGAGAACTCATCTCTAAGAAAATAAAGAACACAAAAATATTAACACCAGAAAAACAAACAGCCCAATCAATAAATTGGCTAAGGAGCTGAACATACACTTCTCAGAAGAAGATATACATTTGAGCAACAAATATATGAAAAAATGTTCAACATCTCTAATAATTAGAGAAATGCCAATCAAAACTACTCTAAAATTTCATATCACACAAGTCAGAATGGCAGTTATCAAGAATACAGATAACAATAAATGTTGGCAAGTATGTCGGGGGAAAGGCACACTCATAAATTGCTGGTAGGACTGCAAATTGGTGCAACCAATCTGGAAAGCAGTATGGAAATTCCTTAGAAAACTTGGAATGGAACCACCATTTGACCTAGCTATCCCACTCCTCTGTCTATACCCAAAAGACTTAAAATCAGCATACTATAGTAATGCAGTCACATCAATGTTCATAGCAGCTCAATTCACAATAGCTAAACTGTGGAAGCAACCTAGATGCCCTTCAATAGATGAATGGATAAAGAAACTTTGGTATATACACACAATGGCATTTGCAGGTATGATGGAGGTGGAGAATATCATGCTAAGTAAAGTAAGCCAATCCCAAAACACCAAAGGCCAAATGTTCTCTCTGATAAGTGAATGCTGATCCAAAACAGGGAGGATGGAGGCATGGGGAAAACTGGAGGAATTTCTATTGGGCAAAGGGGAAGGAAGGTGGAGAGGGTGCAGGGGGCAGGAAAGATGGTGGAATGAGATGAACATCATTACCCTAGGTACATGTATGACTGCATTGAGGGTGTGATGCTACATCATGTACAACCAGAGAAATGAAAAATTGTGCTGCAATTGTGTTCAATGAACCCATATACATTTTGCTGTCATATATACCTAACTAAAATAAATTTAAGAAAAGGGAAAATAAATTTAGATCGCTTTCACCTTGCAAAAAAGTCAAATCAAAATATATCAAAGACTTGAAAATTAGACCAGAAACCTTGTAACTTCTATAAGAAAACATAGGGTTAACACTCCATCATATAGGTTTAGGAACCAGCTTCCTCAATATTTTTCCTAAAGCTCAAAAACTAAAATCAATAGTAAATCAGTGGGATGCAATCAACTTAAAAATCTTCCTCAGAGCAAAGGAAATAATTAGGAGAATGAAGAGAGAGCCTATGGAATGGAAGAATATCTTTGCAAGCTATTTCTCTGACAGAGGATTAATATTCAGAATATACATAGAACTCAAAAACTCAACGCCAAAAAAAAAAAAAAAAAAAAGAAAAAGAAGTAACCCAATCAATAAATTGGCTTAAGAACTAAATGGAAATTTCTCAAAAGAAGACACAAAAAGGGCCGAGAAGTATATGAGAAAATGTGAGCATTTCTAGCAATCCGGGAAATGCAAATCAAAACTGCACTAAGATTTCACCTCACTCCAGTGAGAATGGCAATTATCAAGAACACTAGTATCAATAAATAATTAATACACTCTTAAATTGTTGATGGGACTGCAAATTAGTAAAACCACTCTGGAAAGTAGTATGGAGATTCCTCAAAAAACTAGGAATGGAACCACCATATGATCCAGCTATCCCACTTCTCAGTATTTATCAAAAAGATCTGGGGCTGGGATTGTAGCTCAGTGGTACAGCACTTGCCTCACATGTGTGCAACACTGAGTTCAATCCTCAGCACCACATAAATAAACAAAATAAAGGTATTGTGTCCATCTACAACTAAAAATTTTAAAAAAGTTTTAAAAAGATCTAAAATCAGCATATTGTAAGCAATACATCCACTTCAATGGTAACAGCACCACAACTCAAAACAGCCAAATTATGGGGTCACCCCAGATGCCCATCAACAGATCAATCAATTAAGAAAATGTAGTATATATACACAATGGAGTTTTACTCAGCCATAAAGAACAATGAAATAATGGCATTTTCTAATAAATAGATGGAAATGGAGAAAATTGTTCTAAGTGAAATAGCCAGACTTACAAATTCAAGGGCTGAGTTTTTTTTCATATGTGGAAGCTAAAGCAAAATAAGGGAAATAAGGTGGTTGGGGAAGGGATTAGATATCATAAAGATAGAGAGATTAGTGGAGTGGAAGAAGGAAAATGAGAATCAGTAGGGAAGGGAAAGGGGAAGAAATGTGAAATGAATTTAACAAATTCATTTTATGTTCACACAAAACAGCACCAAAGGGAATTTCACTTTCATGTATATATAGAACAAAAGAAGTTTATTAGAGTAGATAAGGGAGAAGAGGGGGAGGAAGGAGGTGAGGAAAAGGGGGAGGAATGGTGATTGAAATCAAATTCCTTGCATGTATGATTTTGTCAAAATGAGCCCCAATATATCATAATTATAATGCTGTAATTTTAAAAAGTATGTGAAGTAGTACATATGTTAGTTAGCTAAATTTGGTCATTCCACAATATAAATGTATTTCAAAACATCATGTTGTACATGATAAATGTATAAAATTGTATTTGTCCGTTAAAAATAATGCAAGGTAATACTTCAAGGATAAATGCTGCAATTAAAGTGTCGTTTGTGGTAAGTAAACAATGGGGAATGGGAAATAAAATAACATAAATATGAGATAATGTAAACATGAATAACTTATGTGTGGATTTGTGTGTGCACTCACGTGTGTGTGTATGTGTGTGTATAGACTTTTCCCCTCCCCTTGCTGGATACCATTCCCCCACTCACTGTAAACAAATAAAGAGCTATATTCATGTGGCAAGATCTTTGTTATACATAATTCATTTCCTTTTAAATAAATATTGAATAAAAATAGCATCATGGATATAAATTAAAGCAGTAATTTACTCAATTTTCAGTAAGAAACAATCCAAAAGGATAGTATGTAGCATCTAGAAGTGATTGATATGGAACAAACACCATTCAAATCTGGTTTTTTTTTTTTTGTGCATTTCTAAAGATAGTAGCCTAACATAGGACCTGATCCTATGCCAAATTGAAATATGGATATATACGATTATGAATCTTAACCTTTTTGAAGACAATGATGATTACAGTAATAATGATGAACATATGGAAGGACCTATGATACAGCAGTATCTCCTTTCTCTACTACTTATATTATACCCACTCATGATAACATTCTCTTTCTCCTGCAGTGTGCTCTGTGGTTTTCATAGCCCTCTTGTATCTATTATCACTTTTTGTTCACACAGCAGACTTGTGAGATTGGCTAATTCTACTGGAGAGAAAAATCATGATTTCATGTCAGAGAAGCTATTTACTGTGTTTTAGAAAAATTATTCCTCCTATATTCACTTTAATATAAATGCTACCAGTGACATCTGAATGTAATAAAGCCTATGACCTCATTTTGGTGTGTCCAAAATTTAAGAAAGGCTTAAACTTGCTGTATTTTGTTTGTCATATCACAAGTTTTCTTTTTCTTTTTCTTTTTTTTTGGGGGGGTGGTACTGGGGGTTGAACTCAGGGGTACTCGAACACTGAGTCACATCCCCAGCCCTATTTTGTATTTTTTTTTTTTAAAGACAGGGTCTCACTGAGTTGCTTAGTGCCTCGTGGTTGCTGAGGCTGGCTTGGAACTCATGATTCTCCTGTCTCAGCCTCCCAAGCCTCTGGAATTACAGGGGTGCGCCACCACACCCAGCCATGACAAGTTTTCTATTAATTCTAATTAATCAAAAGTTCAAGAACTCTAAAGAGGATATAAGATTTTTCAGAAAGAAATTTTTGCTCTTTGGCCAAGAGAATTAAAATCATTTTTCATCCAGGTATATACCTGGAACTATTACAAAGTACCCAGTTTTCTCAAGGGTGCCAGCTACTCCTTGACAGAAAGAGTGACATATTTAGAAACTATGGCCCATTGGGTATTCTCTGACACAGAGGTAAATTAATGGGATTAACAGATATGAGATTGTTAATGAAATTGGTTAGGCTAATTCAGGCATAGATGACTTGATTCACTGAGGAAAAGTGAGAAAGGGGATATCAAATTAGTAGTGCTCAATGAAACTCCAGCAGAATATACTTTAAAATCTAAGTGTGTATGAAGGGCCAAGAGAATGCTTACATTAAATAGAATTCATCCTTTTGGCGAATAAAGGTAACATTCCTTTTAGATCTGTAGTTTAGAAGTCAGGGTGATTTTTCCCTCCAGAGTACATTAGCAATGTCTAAAGACAGTCCTGATTATCACACTGGGGTAGTGTGGTGGCTTGCGACTAAGTAGAGAGCAGTGATGCTACTCAAATGACCGCAGTGCACAGCACAATCCTCATAACAAAGAACTGGCTGGTTCACAATGCCCATAATTGAGAAACTCTGCCTCTTCATCAAGGTTGAGAAATTCTGCCTTATGTGAAATATCCTTTCTATCAATATCAGTAAAACATTTAAAAATCTTTTACCATTATTTTTTATAAATACTGTAATTCACAAAAACATTATTTGTTTTATGTTGGCTTACTCTAAGCTTTTAATATAGCCTTCAAAACTTTGTGCTAGGGAATGCTGACACAGATGGTTAAATCATGTTCTAATTTACCAGTAGATATTTGATAGAAGGCCAGGTACCTGTAATCCCAGAAGCTTGGGAGGCTGAGGCAGGAGAATTACAAGTTCAAAGCCAGCTAGACTCAGCAACTTAGTGAAGACCTAAGCAACTTAGTAAGACCCTGTCTCAAAATAAAAAAAATAAAAAGGGCCGGAGATATGCTTGGTGGGTAAGTCCCCCACTAGGTTCAATCCCTGGTACGAGAGAGAGAGAGAGAATCATTTTATGCCTTGTTGTTTTGGAATAGGGAAAAAAAAGTTTTGTCTTGTAGGCAAATATATTGAGGTATGCATTTTACCGGAATGAGTTCTAAGAAGATTTCACCTTGGGCTGGAAAAGTTAGTCTTATTACCTCCATTTGCAACCAGCACACATCTCAGATGATGTTAGCAAAGAAGCGATATAATATTTTAACATCTAGTACTATTGCATCCATACAAAAGGATCACATAATCAATCCCTACTTTTCAAACTGTTCTCAAGTAAGACCATACACACACACACACACACACACACACACACACACACACATATAATATGTATTATATATTATATATATATATATACATATATATATATATATGTATGTATGTATATTTGGGACCAAGGCCCTGGCTCACATTTATATTTTATTTTCATCTATTTTAATACACATTATAAAAGCACAAATCCATTGTTCCCTGTGAAATATTCATGCCAGCTTAGTTGAGCTCTGAGATCTGTTCTTTCCAAAGCTAAGTTTACTTTCTCTGAAAGGTCAATTGTAGTAGAGCTGTACATCTTTTCCTCCCACTTCAGCAATCTCTTCTGAGAGTACTCTGCCTACAGCTCCTGATGATTGAGCACTGCCACATTCTATATCATGGGGCCCTGCTCTTTTCCCACTTGGGAATGGAGAATAGATAGCTAACTGAAGAGCAGTTGGTGCACACACAGTCAGAAAACATGTGCCCAACTCAAAAAGATGAGATGGACCATTCAGAGTCCTCCCCAAGATATTTGCTCTTGGGCATGGAATATGAGACAGGAGCTGTGGAACAAAGCACAGAGATCATGACACAGAATTAGGACTGCACTGCTATTGTGAGGTTATGAGAGATGAGAGACTAGGAATAAAAAGAAGAAACAGCCTACATTGAAAAAAGAAAAAAGATGGATGCAGAAAATGGATGTAAAAGGCAGAGTTCATTTTTAGAGAATGAGGTCTGGACATTTTCAATACTTTAGCTTCTTATGATCCCATTGTATCATTATATCTAACCCTACTTTCCTTGGGTCAAGTTGAACCAATCTTTATTTCCTCCAACCAGAAAAAGCCATGATACTTTTGTTGATCATTCTATCTATATTATGATATAAATATAGATCACAAGCAATATTATGTGTATTAAAGCCAAAGAAAATTTAAACTACTGAATTGATTCATCTCCCTAAACTCAAAACAGGGAAGGATCTGAGACCCAAATACATTTAATAACTTTAAAATAAAGTATACATGCATATTTGGATTTGATTTTATTTATTAACTAGAAAGGCAAAGAGAAAGAAAGAATATATATTTACTTTCTATCAAACCTATAATTGAAATGAGCCACAAAACACCTGCTTCTAATGGAGACTCCTATTTAAAAGAATATTTTGCATAACAGTGTAACCATGAGTACACAGAGCAGAAGAAAGTCATCTTTTTATCCTTAGGTTTGCCATTGATTTCTAATCTTTTATCTTTATATCGTCTAGAGTTTATACTGATATGTGTTTGTTATACTGATTACTTAGCCATGGTTTGTTATGATATCTTTGAAATATGTGAATTCTTTATTACCATACTGTCAGAGCTCATGTCCTCACTTATTATTGATTTTTCTCACCAACTGCAGCCTAGTGTATGCCTCAGGGAACATAATCTTCTTTTACCTTTGTCTCGTTCTAAACAGCCCCATTTGGTTTATCCATCTGTGTAGTCAGACATTGTGTCAGTCTTGTGTTGCATTCTGAAAATGTTTGGAATTAATCAACTCAGTGAGTAAACAAAAACACTTAGAGTTATGATCCTATACCAAATGAGAATCATCTAAGGAAATCACACAGAGCACATGTGACGCATATGGCATTGACATGCCAGCTCAAGTCTGTACTTGTGTTCCAATGCAGAAATCTGCATGAGACTCACCACATGAAACTCTGAGACTGTACAAATAAAGGGCTTTCAGCATTTGTAATTTGATGCTTTCTCTACAAATTATAAAGATTCATTTTTATTAGAAATGTAAAACCCTTTTTTAAGTTT
This sequence comes from Tamias sibiricus, assembly GCA_025594165.1. Taxonomy (NCBI): domain Eukaryota; kingdom Metazoa; phylum Chordata; class Mammalia; order Rodentia; family Sciuridae; genus Tamias; species Tamias sibiricus. Next base: position 40,471,646 of record CM046665.1, on the reverse strand, counting down.
TAGAATACAATTGCTTAAAATGGATTGGATAAAATTGGTTTCTCAGAGTGACAGATTTTAAATGCTTTTTTATATTCTAGAATCTAAATAATTAGAAGCTCAAAAATTAGAGTTGTTTCTATGGTAAGACATATTGATTGAAATGTTTGACTTGAACCAAAGAAAATTTTCTGGAAACTTCAGATTCAAAAGACCTTAGGTTAATTAGAACGAATAATCTACTCTGTCAACATCTAATGGCTGTTTACCACATTAGAGAGTTGTACTACGCCAGATACTGATGAGAAAAAGCTGACTAATACACATTCCCTGCCTCAAGGAAGTCATAGGCGAGTGGGAGAGGCAGCATTTTTTATTTTCAAGCTTCTCAGTTCTTCATTACCTGCTCTCTGCCTAAAGTCCTTCCACTTCAAGCACATGAAGAACTCAGAGTGGTTCCATTATTTTCTTTCCATTAGCATTTGTCTAATAAAGAGACAAGTCTACTGAGTTGAACTAGCTCTTGAGAATAAATAAGTCAGAGTTGACTTAGCACTGAATGGGAGGTGAGGAAAGAAAAATGTGTGAGACATTTAGAGCCACACTTGGAAACCTTTTAAGATGGAAGGTTAAGGAGAAGGGAGCATCAGAATGGCCACCAGTTTCCTGACCTGAGTAGGGAAATAGGTTACAATTAGAAGAGTTAAAAATTAGGGACTAAAGATGACTAACATATTTTGGATAAGTTTACATCATAGGTGTCGGTAGCACATGCATGTAGAGGTGCCAAGAAAGTAGTTCTGTTTCAGAATATAGGAAGAGAGGGCTCCAGGAGAAGCACATCTATGTGAGCTGTGTGATGGGTAAGTTGTGGGAATGGAGTAGCTCACCTTGTGGACAGTCTGAGTTCACAAGAGGGTAGAACCCCTGGGAAATCTGATTCCAGGAGGAGTCTCTGACATTGTTGAGCTCCCACAACACTCTTCTCCTACTTTGATTGTAGCATTTACCATATAATTTCGTAATACTTTCTCAGTCCCACTAGACTTTGAGTTCCTCAAGGGCAAGAGTCCATATTTTTGTGCGCCAGCACAGTACATGGTAGATAATAGATGATTAAATGGGTTAGTCAAGTGTACACTGTGTTTCATGCACTTATATCAACACTAAGTGTGCTGGTGCTGTCATTTTATTGTGTTTCATTTTTTTTTTGAAAATTTGGTTATCATTAAATAACATTCATGGGGACTTTAAGATAACTAAAATAATTAATAATCCAACATTTCCATTCTCTAGCAACTTAAGATGAAGGGATTGATAATTTCTGCTAAAACTGGGAATTGATAAGTTTCTAGAAAATAACAAAAGCATAAAGACTTTAAAACAAATTTACTCTTTAGGAATGAATTAATAAATTTTTATACACTACTAATAGATGTATGTCTCATTGTAACAAAATTTCATTGATATTTCCAGCACTAACTCTCATAGCATATTAAAAAAAAAAAACAATTTTAACATCTTTTTTTAATTTATTTTAATGTGATGCTGAGGATCGAACCCAGTGCCTCACACTTGCAAGGCAAGCACTCTACCACTGAGCCACAACCCCAGCCCTGATAGCATACTTTTAAAAATAAAATAAAATTCATAGGGTAAAAAAGTAGTTTGGAAGTATAAATTACTTATTCTAAAGCTTTAAAAATTGATCTATAGTCTGTGAAATTTAGGGACTCATGTGTTGGTCAGTATTCAAAATAATCAAATATTAAATTGGTGATTTATTCATTAGATAAATCATTCATACACTTCACTGACATTTAAAACCATATAACTGGATATGACATACAAAGTTTTTTAAGGTCCTTAGTTCTAGAGCTTCATAGCAAATTAGTGTTTTCATTTTCCTCAATATATAAATTAAAGCAGAAATAAAATTGGGTACTTTGGAGATGTACTAGAATATTCAGAATGTGGTGGATGTGATGATGATGGATTGATCATTCTTAGCTGAACTATAAATACATGACCAGATTGATAACCAGTATGTGCTATGCATGGCTACCCAAGAAATTCACACTAGTTATGAAGTAAAGTAAGCTGAGAAAGGACATGAGGATCAGAATTAAATCAAGATTCTAAATCCCAGCGGCCTGGGAGGCTGAAGCAGGAGGATCATGAGTTCAAAGCCAGCCTCAGCAATGGCAAGGCGCTAAGCAACTCATGAGACCCCGTCTGTAAATAAAATGCAAAATAGGGTTGGGGATGTGTCTCAGTGGTTGGGTGTCTCTGAGTTCAATCCCTGGTACCAATAAATAAATAAATAAATAAATATTCTATAAAATACTATGCTACTTAAAAGAGATGAAAAACATCCTGAATCATTTTCTAGACCAGGAAGGAATTTTGTTTGTTTGTTTTTTGTTTTTTGATCTTGTGATAGGTACAGAGCTTAGGAAGGAGCAGTCTATATAGCAAAGGAGTCTAGGTCTGGTATCAGTTTGTTGGAGGAGAATGAGGTTTTAGAAACTTTTAACTTAAAATTCATAGGATAAAAAAGCGGGGCTTGTTATGGGGCAGGTAATATCCCTTTCAAGAATCAAGCAGCTCTGATATCTCTTAGAGCTTTCAGTAATTTTTCCAAGAAGGAATCCATTAGGCATACTGAAAATTCTTAATTTCAGACTTTCCAACAGGAAGTTAGATTTTTATCAAACTATCATTAAATTATTATCCTAAAGAGACTGGAGGTAATGGAATCTGGGGAACTCTCAAAATAAGTAACCAGATCACAATGCTCAATGTCAACTGTATCATGTCCACCCTCTTGCCCCTGCCTCTCTCTCTTCTCTGTACCATTTTCTATTTTTAAAAAATATGCTATTCAGAGGCAGTCACTATTAATATTAATTGGTCTTTTCTTTCTATCTACATTTAAAAAAATCATTCTACCTATACTACCTTTTATCACAGGCATGATTACTTTTTCTCCACAGATATTTATTTATTCATGTGTCTGTATGTTTACTGCTTATCACCCCTCCTCTTCCATCCAACTTTCTTTTACTAAACAATTAATAACTTGGTGGGTAACCTTTTATATGTTTATCATACTCATTAAATTATATAGGAAGATATATTAATATTTAGATTGTGCTTTTGTCATTTTTTTAAATGTCAGGTTGGTATAGTCACGTCTGTGAATCCTCCTTTTCTTAATTTTGCAGGATGGAAATCTCTGCAAATCAATTATTAGAAATGTAAATCATTCTATTTAGTGGCTACATATATGATATTCAATCATTTCCTTATTAATGGTTATTGGTGTTGTTTGAGGTCTTTTTACAACTAAAATAATGAGAATATGGGAAAGAATATGAGAACTACATGTACACATATGATTATATATACATACACAAGATTCTCATATTTACGTATGTGATTCTCATATTCTTTCTCAGCTCAGCTCCACTGATTGCTAACTTGGCTTTCTTTGGTTGTCATGCCTGCTCAAGAAGCAATACAAAATAAATATCAAAATTGTGTGTGTGCTCATCATAAGTACTGCTGCTTTATTGCCCCCCCCCCCCTTTTTTTTTCTTTAAGGCCATGCACTGGAGCTTAATATGATAACTTGCTAATGTAAATAAAAATAAAACCATAGGCTACTCCTTTGAAATCATCATTGATGATGATTGAACTCAACCCAAATATATAAAAAGCATCAAGTAGGGCCTTAAAGTCAGATTTTCAGAAATGAAGAGCTTCATTAATATCCATATGGGCCATTTACAGTGGCTCAAACTCATTGAGCATCTGTTCATTTCACAAACAGAAGCATCATGGCAGAAATTTCTGGGGAGAAGGACCTTGGAAACTTTATACCATATAATGAGAAAAAAAGAAATGAAAAAGAAAAGAAAACTCTTGGAATTTCTTCATGAATGAATTCTCAAGCTGAAAATTCTCATGAATTTAGTTTCCTTCTCATTTAACTCTTTTTAGTCAGCTATATCAAACATACATACTTAAGTACAGTAAAGATATAGACTTGTCTCAACTAGGGATAAAACTTCCATGATAGCATGGTGAAACAAACTGGGCGATCAGCAAAGTCTTTGATTAAAACAGACGTTCAGTGTAATAATGAGATGGGGCGTTAGAAATTAGGAGACTTGGAGTCTAATTAAGACTCATTGATTATTAGTCCTGTGATTTTGGAGCCAATCTGTCCACTAGTCCGAAACTCAATTACTGTATTTGTGTTATAGACAAGAATACTACTTATAAGACTGTTGGAATAATTAACTGGAATACTATATGTAATAGTCCTACAAAAATATAAAAACTTTAAATAAGTAAGAAAAATTAACTAGCTAAAAGCATGTTACAGAAAACACGCAGTGCTTGATAGTAGCCTAATATCTATTTTAATTTTCTGAGTTATCATTTTTACCCCCTAAATATTTAATAAAGAGAGCAGCCTATTAATGTATGTTTAATTATGAAATCAGCACTTACTTACTAGATGCTTTCCTTATGTCACACAATTATTTAAAACTCAAAATCACCCTATGAAGTTGGGATTGATGTCTCCCTTGTATGGATAAGACTCTTTGTTTATAAGATGCCCAAAGTGACTCTGCTTAAATTGTCACATCTGTGATTTGAACCCATGTCTGCCTGACTCTGAAGTCCTAGTTCTTTCCACTATATCATATCACAAATGATGGCTTAGGCATGTACCACAAGCACGAAAGGTTTTCCTCCCAGGAAGTGGCTTTTATCTCTTGTCTAAGGCTGACTTCTGCCTTGCTTTTTTACGGGTGCCAATTAATCATTAACATTCTATTCTGGTGTCGACATTGCAATCCTCTCTGATGTTTTATCCATGAATTCCCCTTCATCAGCGGTGATGGTAATGAATGTCACAGCTATCCTCTTATCTGTGTGCCATTGACATCCCCACGGAATGTTAAATACAATCAATCGTTCATCACTGCCCTGGATGATTCTTTAGATGTTAACTGAGGGAAAGCCAACATTTTTGTTCCATAATAATCCTCAAGGAGTATAGGGAGTAGAATAATTTTCTGTGGGTATGATGGCTTTCACATTCAAAAGCCTGCCAAAGTATTTTACCACTTTCAAGTAAAAGCCTCATTAATCATTGTTATGGTAGCAACTGTATTTCCCTTGCTAGAAATTATTTCTAAGTGACAGTCAGATGAAAGGCAAATATTGGAAGTGCTAGAAGCTAAGGATTTCTTAATTTTGATCATGTATGCATGATAACACTATAGAGGTGGATAAGCAGAAACTGATGGAGGGAAGGCATTACTCTTTTTGGTTTCTATGCTCCTAGCACCAGGTGCATGGAATGATGCATAAAAAAGCAGGTCAAGGCCCTGAATAGAACTGTGCCCACCCACCTTGAATATGGTCCTCGGTCTCCATCCTAATTCTCAGGAAATGGTATGATCATCTATCCATTTGACCAAGCTGGAAGCTAACACTCTTTCCGGACTACTTTTCTTTTCCTTACATTCCACATTAAACAAATCAACAAAACCTGATATTTTTTAATTTCATAAAAATATCTCTTAATTCTGTATACAGTTGCTACTATCTAGTTTGACTTTATGATCTCTTCCTGATTGTCTGCAATAGGTTCCTAACTAGTCTTCTCTTTCCAGTCTTGTTCTTTCCTATTCCATCTATTATATGCCTGGGAAGTGCTGTTTTGATTATTCTTTTAAATTGAAAATACAATCATGTTACTGCCCAGTTTAAATCTGCTCTATCTCCTCAATGTTGTGAGGATAAAAATCCAAATTCCTTATGGGCAAAGAATATCTTCTCTGCCCTTATCTCTGCACTCACACCTCTTTTACTCTATCGTGCAGCCACTGTAGTCTCTGGTTCTCAATCACAACACATTTTCTCTTGGTATAAAATCTTTTTGACTTCACATATTCATTCATCCCCTGTTGCTTCTTTACCTGGTTACCCACTACTGACGCATGTCTTAGAATGGAAGCCAAACTACACCTTTTTTTCCTTGGTCAGGAGCCAGAAAGTCTGGTTTGCCAACTTCCATATCCTCCCTTACGCCCATCTCACCACAGCCTGCATCACTTTACAAGGAAAAGGACAGGAGACGCACCAGACTCTGAGCTCCATGCATATCTGTCTTGTTATATCCCAGTGCTGATGACAGGCCCTGACATCTATCAAATACCCACAACTATTTATTCAGATAATCAATAAATAGACTGGAGTAGGGGCAAATTCAGAGACAGCCCAGTTAAGAAATAATTAAAATTTGTAGTAGAGGTGAAACATACTATAGTGTGAATGGTGGCAAGAGTAGGAGGTAGTGTGAGAGGAGGAGGAGAGATAAAAATATAGAAAGGGATCAGAATGGACCTAAATTGGTTGCTGTGGGTATGAGAGATGAAGAAAAGAATTTAGGTAATAGTGAGGGATCTGAATTTAGGGAAAGTTGATGTATTTGGGTTGGACATAAATTTGAAGTGCTTGAAATTGGGATATAAATGGTAGAGTATAAGATGTAAATGACAAGAAAGACTGGCTTTTGAACTACCTTATTATGTATTTTTAGTGTGTCTTATTTACCCTGTAGGGGAGATGCATATTTCAAAGATAAGCATCAGCAATAAAAATGGCACAGAAAAAGAAATTGCCTTAAATATTTTACCACCCAGTCAATCAAATTCTTAATCAAATCATATAGTCATACTTCAACACATTCCTTTGTACAATATTTAAAAGGCATTAATTTAGTTACATTCTGAGCTTTACATTATTTAAAGTGTTTTTTTTAAATATTACATTTACAAAAATCATGTGGGAAACTTGGTTTCCTGAGACAGAACCTTGCAAATCTGGTGATGTAGAATTTACATATTTTGTAGTCAAAAATCCCAGAAAATGAGATCTTCTGACTAGTAAAATGAACACTAGGTCAAAATTTTCATGATCATTGAATAATCACTACCAAAATGATTTGAGTTACTGAATATAATTCTGAGGAATGCAGTTCTGAAATCCACATTTTTGGTAGATACTTTCAAGAAAATTATTAAGCTATTAATTTTCATATCATAATTTTTGTAATTTTGTAATGGTGGCCTGTGTGTTACCTAAGAGTTTGTCAAGATCCTAAATGAGCAATGTCTTTTCTTTCATTATATGCTATAAAATATGCTTCTGTCTCCATTTATAATGTCATTTCCTATTTTATCAATTTCTGCTTATACTCTCCACTACAGCAAAAGTAATACAGGCCTTTAAATTTCATCTAGTATTTCTCTATAAAAACATGTTTTCATGAATACCAAAAAGAAAAAGAGAGAGAGAAAAAAAAAGAAGAAAGGAAAAAAAAAAAAAAGAGACTTTTACTCTGTTTACTCAGTAATATACTGTGTGTCTTCCTGTCACTTCAACTTACTTACTTTTGCCTTGTGTATTTGTTTTTAAAATAGGTAAAGTTTGGGACATTCTGGAAATTGAATCCCCAGCTCAGACGTGATGGAAATCAGGAATCAGAAAGTGATGTGGCTACTGAAATGCTATCTGCAATCATAATGCAGAATTTTATTTAGGAAGAGCAGCTTGAATCCCCTCCAATCTCCCACACCTTGCTGTGACCACTTCTCTATCCTGAAAGTGGGAGAAAATGAAGGACAAGAGATGTTTTGTGTGGAAATGACATAGGGAGCCTTAGGGAGGGGGGGGGGGGAAGGGCTGCACTGATGTATTTTTTTTTCATCTGCATGAAGCAATGTGTATTTTGGTACAGTGTTAAAAATCCTCAACCAATTTCTCTCATGTCACAAGTTTAAAGAGTTATCTATGAATGAGTCAGCCTGGAAGTTGCCATGGTAACCATCCTCATCCCTTTGGAACCAGTTCCCTTCTGATGTTGCCACTGAAATACCTTAGTTTCAGTAGTATCTGACGTTCCCATAGCATTGAAATATTCATTATGTTATATATGCATTCCCTGATTTTGCAAGGTTACCTGACGAGAAGTCATTTTTAGAGATCTATAAATAGACATGCTGTGTCGTGCTGATTTCTTCCACAAGATGAAAGACAAGTCCACAAAAATCCTTCCTATGCCCACAGTGTAATTTCTCTATCTCTGTCTCTCTGTGCCTGTCTATGTTATGTATCTACCTACTGACCTTCCTCCCTGTCCCCATCTCTCTTCATCCCTTCTTTGGCATAAGTTTGTACATGTATATGTGTGATTGGCATCCTTCGTGTTTGAATTTTTGAAGAAGAACTCTGGATAAAGATCATGAGGCTCAAATTTCAAGAGAGTAGTTGAAATTTCTTGTGGGTTCCTATACTGCCACTTCTCCTAAATGCAAATGGTGCTGTGGTTTAGTAAGGACTGACTATGGGCAGCATTTGTGTGGTTTCCTGATTTATGTTCTAGGGATGATCCACTTGTCAGAATGAAATTGCTTGTAGCTGCAATGTATCTGAAAAGGGAAGTCCACACTCTTGTTTGACAAGGAAGATTTTCAGTAATTTGACTCCAACTACTTTTCCAACACCTTTCCCCCATGAGTACCTGCTCCAGTAGGCATATCCCGCTGCAAACAGTAAGAGGTACTCAATATTTCCTTAACATTCTTGCATTTCCCCATGTTTATGTCTTTGGTCATATATTTTTTTTTCCTGTTCTTGAATGTCAAAATCCTACTAATCTACAAGGCCTAAGTGCACTTCCATTTATTCAAAACTATTACCAATTGCTATGCCACATCAATCTCCTCCTTATTTTGCTCTTTATTACTTTGATACTGTCCCTACTATAGCATTTACACATTCAGCTTGGTATGTTCAGTGATAATTTATGTATCCAGCTGCCTTCCCTCTCCATTCTGTCAAGTGTGGGACCCATGACTTGTCATCTCTATGCACTCATGATGCTTAGCACATAGGTGCCAACAGATGTTCATGGGATTTAAATAACTGGATGTGAACTGAATGAAATCTTCTTACCATGACTCAGGAAAACAGCCAACTGAAAACCCTTGAGGTCCTGCTTTTTCATGACATCAGAGACCAGTCATAATGCACAGAATCCTAGTCTGAGGCTGGTCTTCTTTCTAATACAGCGTACATAATTAAGCTATTTCTGAGTTAAGTATAATACTATGTTAGTTGAAATAGTTTCCCTAAAATTTGTTGATGTGCTATACTTTTAGAAACTGTACCAGTAGATTATGATTATAGTATAGGATTTGGAGTCAAATTGAACTGAATTGAATCCCAGCTTTGTCTTTCACTAGCGCTGTTACCAAGTCACTCTAACTTCCTGGGGTCTAGTTTCCTCATCTGTTCAATTAGAATTGATTAAGGTAAAGCAATAAATGACTTAACATATCACTTTTATACAATCATGTGTTAATGAATAGTAGCTTTATCTACATTAAGTATAACTCAGGGATAATCCAAGAGGTCATTTTCTTTCAATTTCTCTACAATACCACTGGACTTGTTATTAGAATACTGTATGTGAATTAGTCCTTTGATGTTGTGACAGGTCCACAGATACTAATTATTGTACATATTTTATATACTTTGACCAAAATACTTTTCCAGGTTAGCTCTAACTCTCTACAGAAAAGGACTTATATGGACTAGGCACTGGGTTATGGATTGGTCCTGACTGTTGATTCTGATCCTCATAGATGCTCTATACTGGATAGGGATTCTCTTTTGAGTTGGAAGGCATTGCACACTGAAATGGACATGGTAATACGGAACAGAAACAAAGACACAGAGATGAAGTAAGATGTAGTTAAAAAAAAAAAAAAGACTAACAAAAGCTTCTTGTAAAAGCAGGAAAATCATAAATGCTTATAGATCAAGATAATGAGTTGCTGAACCATCTGAATAGTAGTAAAGTAAAAGGAAATAAATGTATTAGAGTTGTTCTAGTACCAGAGATCTGTAGAGCTAATGCTGGGTCCTGATTGGGGTCTGCGATAGTTTGGGTATTGAATGACCTCCAAATGCTGATATTCATGTAAAGACTTGGGCCCTGGGGTGGTGATCAGTGGGGAGGTACTATGGACCTTTAGAGGTGGGACCTAGTAGGCGGTCTTGAGGACATTGTGGGCATGACCTTGAAAGGGATTATGGGATGGGACATAGTCCATCCCCTGTCTGCTCTTGTTGGAGTTATGAACATTTTGCTCTAACCTGAACTCCCCTTTTTTTTGCCACCTGTGCTGTGAAGTGATGCAATGGAGTGATGGCCCTTGTCAAGCTTGCACTATGTCATTTGGACTTTGAATGCTAAACCTGTGAGATAAATACTCCTTTTTCTCTTTCTAAAGTTAATTGCATTCGGGTATTTTGTTGTAGTAATGTGAAGCAGACTAACACAGGGTCCTAGATCTCAGTGAAGTTTAGCTGTACAGATGCTAAGAATGTTTCCGTTTCTTTCAGACTCCTCTATGTCTCACTAACTTAAATAAAAGGGATCCTTTTATTCCCATTACAAATTTACAATCCTAATGTTGCTGAGTTAGATTCACAAAACAATCATTGTTTTGTCTATCAATTTTCTCTTGAGTAGCTACTGTGTACCAGGCGCTCTGCTAGGAATTGGCGGTCCAGGGAGGACCACTTCCTCTTTCTTCTATGCTATTTCTCCACTTCAGATTAAATTTAGTATACTGCATTGCATTTATCTAGTTGTCTGTACCCTTTTTGGACTCTGACTTCTCCAAAGGCATTGTTTGTGGTTTTTGCCTTGTCATGCACATTGTCTGAAATGTAATAGGTATTCATGAATGGTGCTAGATGTTCACATAAGTGAATAAATCGATCAAACAGTGTTAAGTGCAATTTCTTTTTGACAGTGACGTAATTTTTTTGAAAAGCAGTATAGAATATAGAGAGCAGTTTTATTTTATTGTAGCTATGAAGTTGTGTTCTCCTTCCAAGATTATATTGATTTGCCATATATCATGGCATTTTTGCAGGTCTAGCATGTTTCAAAATTCTGTATTATGCTCCATTTATTGAAGTCTTTAATCCCATTAATACATATTGTTAATTTTGCTCTGAGTGCAATATGTCTTGTGAGCTTCTTGGCATTGTCAAAATAAGGATTTGGGCATCTTTATCTGGCATGTCATGGAAACTTTTAAATTTTTCAAATACAGTGTCATGGAAGACAGAATGATATACCTATGATGCATTTAGTTATGTCTACTCAGCAATATCAAGGAACAATAGACAATTCATTTTATTTGAAACTCCTTCAAAAAAAAAAGGAATATTGAATAGAAAAGAAAAAGGAATATTAAAGAAAAGGAATATTGGCTTCAAACTCTTAAAAACCAAAACCTAGTTTTAATGTCTAAAGGCCTTTTTATTATATTTAGTTGTAAGACTATATTATTTGATGAACTTAATTAAAAAATAAAAAAGAAAGAGGATTCTTGAGAGAAGATTTTGATAAGGTAAGTAGCCATAGCATATTCTACAAGTGAGTGTTGGTATTTGGAAGGAAGCTTGAACTTTCTAATTACCTTCACTGAAAGTGCTTGCAAAGAGAGGAGGGATGGTATTAACATTTTTTCAGCATCATCAGCAAATCAGCCAGTTTTTTTTTTAACAGCTTTACTGAGGTACAATCCATATGAAATAAACGACATATAAATTTGATATAAACAATTGGGTGAGCATGGCTGTGTGCACACACCTGTGAAACCACCACCACATTCAAGGCAATAAATAAATCCATTGCCTCTGAACGTTTTCTTGTGTCCCTTTGAAGCAAGAATTAGGCAGTTAGTATAACAGGTAATTAGGACAGATCAGTGGGATCCAGAAGATGGAAGTTGTTTTGGGTCTAGGAAGTTGGAGACTATCTCTGGGGGACTGGTATGCTAATGCCTCCAGAGCCCTTCCTCTACCCTTGCTAAAATAACCTGCCCCAGGAATTGCTCCTCCTTGCAGGAGCTGGTAACTAATGCCTCCTGGCCTGCTTCCTGCCTGGATCACTCCACCACTTGGCTCTTCACCTTGCCCATTTGCTACCCACCTTTTGGCTCACCCCTGCCTGGTCACATAGGCCCAGTCACACACACAGGGTGAGGAGAGACAAGAGGGTACAACAAAGAAAATCTAAAATATGTAAAAGGGGCAGGACGCTCCCAATTCTTGGGATACCAGGACACCAGCTCTGACCCCCTTCTTCCTCCCAGGAGAAGTCTGTGTTACTATTACTTAAACAAAACTTGCTTTCTGCACTTGCCTTAGTGCTTTACTAGTGTTTAATCTTCACATCCTGGAAGCAGAACTCATGTCACTGGTAACTGGAAGTATCACCTTTGGGTTTTCCTGATTTACTTATTTATTTATGATATGAATGCATAATATGAGATCTGCCCACTTACATATTTTATTTGATCTTTTTTAGACATGCATGATAGTAGAGTATATTTTGACATATTATACACACATGGAGTATTTCTTATTATAATTAGGATCCCATTCTTGTAGTTGTACATGATATGAAGTTTCACTGTGGTGTATTAATACACCACATATAAATGAACATAGGAAAGTTATATTCGATTCATTCCACTGTCTTTCCTATTCCTGTCCTCCTCACTTCCCTTCATTCCCCTTTGTCTAATCCACTGAACTTTATTCTCCCTACCCCCTTGTGTGATAGCATCCACATATCAGAGAAACATTTGGCCTTCGTTTTGGGGGGTATTGGTTTATTTCAATTAGTATGGTAGTCTCCAGATCCATCCATTTACTGGCAGAAGTCATAAAGTCATTCTTTATCATGGCTGAGTAATATTCCATTGTGTGTATATACCACATTTTCTTTCTTTCTTTCTTTCTTTCTTTCTTTCTTTCTTTCTTTCTTTTTTTCAAGTTGCTGGTTTAATATAAAGTACTTTTACAACAATTGTGTCTTCGTACATGAATTTAGGGTAATCATGGATAACTCAGTCTGCTATTATTCCTATCCCCTTGCCCCCATCCCCCTCCCCCCTCTTTGTTCTATTTAAAGTTCTTTCATTCCTCTCATCCCCCCTCCCTTGCCTTTATAAGTCAGTATCTTCATAACAAAGAGATCATTCATTCAACCTTTGGTTTATTGGGATTGGCTAACTTCACTTAGCATTATTTTCTCCAACTCCGTCCATTTACCTGAAAATGCCATGATTTTATTATCTTTTAATTAATTTTTATTTTATTATCTTTGAGTAGTGTTCCATTGTGTATATATACCAAAGTTTCCCTATCCATTCATCTGCTGATGGGCATCGGTGTTGGTTCCACAATCTAGCTATTGTGAATTGTGCTGCTATAAACATTGATGTGGCTGTGTCCCTGTAGTAAGCTGTTTTTAAGTCCTTAGGGAATAGACCAAGGAGTGGGATAACTGGGACAAATGGTAGTTCCATTCCAAGTTTTCCTAGGACTCTCCATACTGCTTTCCAAATTGGCTTCACCAATTTGCAGTTCCACCAGCAATATAAGAGAGTAATAGAGTGCCTTTTTTCCCACATCCTCGCCAGCATTTATTGGTTTTTTTTTTTTTTTTTTTTTTTGATAGCTGCCATTCTGACTGGAGTAAGATGAAATCTTAGAGTAGTTTTGATTTGCATTTCTCTAATTGCTAGAGATGTTGAACATTTTTTCATATATTTGTTGATTGTTTGCATATCATCTTCTGAGAAGTGTCTGCTTAGTTCCTTGGCCCATTTATTGATTGGGTTATTTTATTATTATTATTATTATTTATTATTATTATTATTATTATTTGGTGTTAAAGCTTTTGAGAGCTTTATAAATCCTTGAGGTTAGTGTTCTATCTGATGTGCATGTGGTAAAAATTTGTTCCCAATTAGTAGGCTCTCTATTCACCTCACTGATTGTTTCTTTTGCTGAGAAGAAGCTTTTTAGCTTGAATCCATCCCATTTATTGATTCTTGGTTTTAGTCCCTGCGCTATAGGGGTCTCATGGAGGAGGTTAGGACCTAAACCAACATGGTAGAGGTTTGGGCCTACTTTTTCTTCTATTAGGTGCAAGGTCTCTGGTTTAATTCCTAGGTCCTTGATCCACTTTGAGTTTTGTGCATGGTGAGAGATACATTCATCTATTGAAGAACAGCTCAGTTGGTTCCATAGCTTACCTATTGTGAGTTGAGCTGCTATAAATGTCGATGTGCCTGTATCACTATAACATGTTGATCTGAACTCCTTAGGATATACACCAAGGAGTACTATAACCAGGTCAAATGGTGGATCCATACCTAGTGTTTTGGGGAAACTCCCCATTACTTTCCAGAGTGATTGCACCAATTTGCAGTCCCACCAACAATGGATGAGTGTACACTTTTCTCCACATCCTTGCCAACATTTATTGCTATTTGTATTTTTGATTGTTGCCATTCTGACTGGAGCAAGATGAAATCTCAGTGCAGTTTTAATTTGCATTTCTCTAATTGCTGGAGATGTTGAACATTTTCTCATATAGATGTTTGACATTTTCTCATATATTTGTTGACCATTTGTATTTCTTCTTCTGTGAAGTGCTTGTTTGAAGGAGCCCTAATTAGGAAGGGCTGTTGTAGCTAGCTGGAAGCCATAAGTTCCACCTGATATGTATGTGACGCACCTGTAGGCACCCGCAAACCTGAAGGTATATAACCGGGTGAAAGCGGTCCGAGTTAGGAGAACGGAGAATTCAGTCAGCCGGGCAGTCACTCGGTCGGTCAGAAGAATCAGCGGTCAGAACGTAGGCAGAGTGGTTACAGAAGAGAAACCAGATAGAAGAAGTAATGACTGGTCAGAGTTAGGCCGAGACTCCTGAGGAAGACAGAAGAAAGTAGAAGTAAAAGTAGTAAAAGCTTAACTCTGCCTCCGAGAATTTTCCCGCGGCACCGTGGCTGGCCACAACAGGCAGCTTACAAATGGTGGTCCGTCCGGGGCTCGGCAGGCAGAGAAGAAAAGCTAAGAAATAAGGAGAACAACGAAAAAGCATAGCCTCAGACTCAGTTGAGACCAGCAAAAAGAGTAGTAAACAAGAGAGCATAGCCTCTGACTCAGTTGAGGCCAGTTAAGAATTAAGCTGAAGCAGAGTAGCCAGCCAAAAGCCGAAGCGAGCCGGCCAAAAGCCGAAGCAGAGTAGCCGGCCAAAAGCCATAAAAAATATAGAGAAAAAGCCATGAGCTTAAAAGAAAATAGAGAATTAAATAGCATGGTAAAAACCATGCAGAAAAAAAGCCATTGAGCTTTGGCAAGAAAGCCATAAAGAAAAATAAAGAAGAGGAAAAAAAAAAAAAAAAAAGTCAAAGCCGCTTATGCAATTGTGCTTAACTAAGTGCGTTAGCTGCTCCTCAGCAGTAGGCTTCCTTAAAAGCCACAGCACCTCCTCAAAAAGGGCTCAAATATCCACCCTTTCAAAAATAAAAGGTGAAAAGCTAGGTAGGGAAAATAAAATAAAAATAGAATTAAAGCACCTTTTTAAACTAAAGGGAAGGAATATGAAGGAGCCCTAATTAGGAAGGGCTGTTGTAGCTAGCTGGAAGCCATAAGTTCCACCTGATATGTATGTGACGCACCTGTAGGCACCCGCAAACCTGAAGGTATATAACCGGGTGAAAGCGGTCCGAGTTAGGAGAACGGAGAATTCAGTCAGCCGGGCAGTCACTCGGTCGGTCAGAAGAATCAGCGGTCAGAACGTAGGCAGAGTGGTTACAGAAGAGAAACCAGATAGAAGAAGTAATGACTGGTCAGAGTTAGGCCGAGACTCCTGAGGAAGACAGAAGACAGAAGAAAGAAGAAGGAAGAAAGAAGAGAGAAGAAAGAAGCTCTAATCTTTCTCTAAGCTAAGCTCTATATCTTTCTTTCTCTCTAAGATCTTTCTTTATCTTTCTTTACTCTAAGCTAAGAAGACAAGAAGAAAAGCTCGTTCTAATCTTTCTCTAAGCTAAAAATCTTTCTTTCTCTCTCTAAGCTCTAAGAAAGTAGAAGTAAAAGTAGTAAAAGCTTAACTCTGCCCCCGAGAGTTTTTATCCCGGTTTACGGTACCAGGCAGCTTACAAATGGTGGTCCGTCCGGGGCTCGGCAGGCAGAGAAGAAAAGCTAAGAAATAAGAACAATGAAAAAGCATAGCCTCAGACTCAGTTGAGACCAGCAAAAAGAGTAGAAACAAGAGAGCAGAGCCTCTGACTCAGTTGAAGCCAGTTAAGAATTAAGCCGAAGCAGAGTAGACAGCGAAAAGCTGAAGCAGAGTAGCCAGCGAAAAGCCGAAGCGAGCCGGCCAAAAGCCGAAGCAGAGTAGCCGGCCAAAAGCCATAAAAAATATAGAGAAAAAGCCTTGAGCTTTAGTATAAAGAAAAAAGCCATGAGCTTAAAAGAAAATAGAGAATTAAATAGCATGGTAAAAACCATGCAGAAAAAAAAAAAAAAAAAGCCACTGAGCTTTGGCAAGAAAGCCATAAAGAAAAATAGAGGAAAAAAAAAAAAAAAGTCAAAGCCGCTTATGCAATTGTGCTTAACTAGGTGCGTTAGCTGCTCCTCAGCATTAGGCTTCCTTAAAGCCACAGCACCTTCTCAAAAAGGGCTCAAATATCCACCCTTTCAAAAATAAAAGGTGAAAAGCTAGGTAGGGACAAGAAAATAAAAGAAAATAGAGAAAATAAAATAGAGAAAATAGAACAAAAGCACCTTTTTAAACTAAAGGGAAGGAATATGAAGGAGCCCTAATTAGGAAGGGCTGTTGCAGCTAGCTGGAAGCCATGGGTTCCACCTGATATGTATGTGACGCACCTGTAGGCACCTGCAAAGCTGAAGGTATATAACCGGGTGAAAGCGGTCCGAGTTAGGAGAACGGAGAATTCAGTCAGCCGGGCAGTCACTCGGTCGGTCAGAAGAATCAGAGCGGCCAGAACGTAGGCAGAGCGGTTACAGAAGAGAAACCAGATAGAAGAAGTAATGACTGGCCAGAGTTAGGCCGAGGCTCCAGAGGACTGGTCAGAGTAAGGCCGAGGCTCCCGAGGAAGACAGAAGACAGAAGACAGAAGAAGGAAGAAAGAAGAGAGAAGAAAGAAGCTCTAGTCTTTCTCTAAGCTAAGCTCTATCTTTCTTTAAGCTACTCTAAAAGCTAAGCTCTATCTTTCTTTACTCTAAGCTACTCTACTCTAAGCTAAGAAGAAAAGCTAAGCTCTATCTTTCTTTACTCTAAGCTACTCTACTCTAAGCTAAGAAGAAAAATCTTTCTTTCCCTCTCTAAGCTCTAAGAAAGTAGAAGTAAAAGTAGTAAAAGCTTAACTCTGCCTCCGAGAGTTTTTCCTCCCGGTTTTCGGTACCAGGCAGCTTACACTTGTTCAGTTTCTTTGCCCATTTATTAATTGAGTTATTTATTTTTTTGGTAATAGCTTTTTGAGTTGTTTCTATATCCTGGAGATTAATGCTCTGAGATGCAGAGGGCAAAGATTTTCTCCCATTCTATAGGCTCTCTCTTCACACCCTGGATTGTTTCCTTTGTTGTAAAGAAGATTTTTAGTTGGATAATGTCCCTGAAGGGTTATGGAAAAATAATATTCCTACAAGACAGCACTCCCCTGTCCCTGAAAAATGGAAAGATGATGTGGCATGGGAGAGGTAGGGGGGAAATTAGCCAAACATTAAACCTCTCCTAGTAAATCCTTTTCCAGGAACAATGGGCCCTAAAGGAAGGAGGCAAGATACTGAATGCTGACCCCTAAACTTTGACCTTCCCCATGCTAATTAGTCCTGAATAGAGGCACAGTAAATAGTGAAACTCTGGAAACCATTGAATCCCAGAGGAAGATGGAAAGCAGTGCGTGGGGTTTGAGTTATTATCCCTTGGGTTGTGAGCTCTTATCTCTTCCCAGTAACAATGAGTTTCAAGCTTTTCATGACTGCCTTCCTGAGTTAAAATTTTAACCTGCACAACTAGTTCCCTGACTTTTCGATCAGCACATCTACAGTCTCCAATGATTAATTTGCCCATATTGTAAATTATAAAACTCAGAGCCCCTCTGTAACCAGGGGCCATCTTTCTACCCAGAAATTGAGCCCCTCTGCTGTGGAATAAAAGAAAGCTTGCTGATCCGTTTGAGGTCTGCTTCCGTCACAATTATTTGTGTTTTGATAATGGTGCTGAGACCATGTTGGTTATTCTTGCTTACGGTCCCATTATTGATTCTTGATTTTGCTTCTTGTGCTTTAGGAGTCTTGTTGAGGAAGTTGGTTCCTAAGCCAACACAATGGAGAGAGTTGGGCCTACATTTTCTTCTAGTAGGCACAGGGTTTCTGGTCTAATGTCTAGGTCCTTGATCTACTTTGAGTTGAGTTTTGTGCAAGGTGAGAGATTGGGTTTCAATTTCATTCTGCTACACATGGATTTCCAGTTTTCCCAGCATCATTTGTGAGGGAGGCTATCTTTTCTCCAATGTATGTTTTGGGCACCTTTGTCTATAGGACAAGACAACTGTATTTATATGATGCCCACTTCCACCTAAACATGCATCTTATAGGGTTCTTGACTGTATTATTAGGCAGAACAGGCCTCTAGAATCAATTGCTATAAAATTTCAGTTATGCAAGATGAATTAGTCCTGGACCAAAAACTATTTTTATTCACTTTCTGTATGCTATATTATTTCACACAGTCCTTTTAGCAACTCAAAAAAAAAAAAAATCAGATATAGAGAATGAGGTTGAGAGAGATTGCAAAAGGTAAGGTAGTCTTGACTGTCTGACCTAGGTCTTAAATACAGGTCAATCAGACTCCAAAGTTTTAGTCTTTCAACTGCGCCAGGTCTCTTATAAATGTGCTGAATGGTGGTCCCTATGAAGATGAATCCTTGTCCTAAGTTCTAGGAACTTATTTGGAGAAAGAGACTTTTCAGATGTAGTTGAGCTAAAGATATGATATGAGATCATGCTAGTGGGCCTAACTTTAGTGACAAGTATCCTTATAAGAGACGTACCTGGGAGAGACACACAGGTAAAAGAGAAGGTGATGGAGAAGCAAGGCAAGATTAGAGATGTGTAGCCACAAGCAAAGAAATGTCTGGAACCTGCAAAGCTGGAAGAGACCAGGAAGGATTCTCCTGAGGCCTCTCCAGAGGGAGCACTGCACTCCTCACACTGATTTTGAACTTCTGGCCTCCAGATTCTGAGGAAATAAACTTCAGGTGTTCTAAACCATTCCGTTTTTGGTTATTTATTATGGCAGCTATAAGAAACTAACACACCTCATGTTGTTCTTTTGAATTTTAGATAAAATCACCCAGTCAATCTTAATGATGTTTTGGTAGTTAGAATTTGGGATCCTAGCATTTTAGGTCTTATGTGGAATACACAATTTGTCATGGTTCCTGCCTTCAGTGTGGTCAGGGAGAAAGGATAAATATACATAAAACAATTAATAAACAGCTTTCATTGATACATTTATAAATATTTACTCAGTGCATATCATGCAGAAAAAAAAATTATGTGCTAAGGCTGCAATGATAAATAAGACAGAAAACTTTGCTCTCTTCAGTAAAATTCACAGAGAAACAACAGCTACTTAAAAGACCTAAGAGACGAATAATCTTGGTGGAACAAAAGGAGGCCTAACATGTTAAGCACTTCAAAGATGTGACCTAGTCTATCATTATTATTTTAACCACACAACTAGTATTTAAGAAGTATGTTGAGACTTTGGAAAAATACAGTGATACACACACACACACACACACACACACACACACACACATATTTATATGTATATATATATATATTAATCTGAACACAAACACCAAAGTACAGGGTCAATCTGACTCAGCAATGGAGCTGGTGATTGTTTGTGGGATCAAATATATGACAACATCTCCAAAATATTTTCTCCATCCATCCATACCATGCAGTATCCACACTACGTCTAGAATTCTAGGGGAAACCACATTAAAAATGAATATATTAAGTCTTTCCATCCCTATAGTTTAAAATATTTAAAGTGTGTGTGTGTGTATGTGTGTGCTCTTCCTATCAGAAGAAGAAATATAATCGATCAACAAATAAATGAAAAAATGCTCAACATACCCAGCAATTAGAGAAATGAAAATTAAAACTGTACTGAGATTCCATCTCACTCTAGTCAGAATGGCAATTATCAAGAATACAAGCAATGATAGATGTTGGCGAGGATGTGGGGAAAAAGGTACACTCATACATTGCTGGTGGGACTGCAAATTGGTGCAACCATTATAGAAAGCAGTATGGAGAGTACTCAGAAAATCTGGAATAGAACCACCATTTGACCCAGTTATCACACACACCTAGGTTTATACCAAGAGGATTTAAAATCAGCATACAACATTGAAGCAGCCACATCAATGTTTATAGCAGGTCAATTCACAATAGCTAAGCTATGGAACTGATCTAGGTGCCCTTTGACAGAAGAATGGATAAAGAAGTTGTGGTATATTTACACAATGGAATATCACTCAGCCTTAAAGAAGAATGAAATTATGGCATTTGTCTGTAAATGGATGAAACTGGAGAATATTATGCTAAGCGAAATAAGCCAATTCTGAAGAACCAAGGAAGAAATGTTTTCTCTGATATGCAGATTCTAATTCACAATAAAGGGGTGTGGAATGGATGAACTTTGGATTAAACAGAGGGGAGTGAAGAAAGGGGAGTGGGTAGGGGGTAGGAATGATAGTAAAATGAATTGGACATTATTACCCTATGTGCATGTATGATTACATGATCTGTGTAAACTCTACATCATACACAACCAAACGAATGAGAAATCATACTCCATATGAATGATGTGTCAAAATGTATTCTTCTGTCATGTATAACTAATTGGAACATATATATTATAATTAAAAGAATGAACATTTTTATATATATATATGGTGTATATGTTAAAAAGAAGGAATGATCTGCAAACTCTTGACATTTGGGGACAGGAGGACAGGATGTCCTAAAAGAGAAAGAATATAATACAGGCCAAGAATATAAAAGCCACCACTCAAGACACATTTTACAGCATACCTGGAGATAGCACTACTGGAAGTGATTGGCAGATTAAAAGAGAGCAAAGTGTGGGGTCTCCCTTTATGCTGATATCTTCTTAGCATCCTATTCTGACCTGCCAACTACTAGGTGCTGGAGGAAAAAAATTTAGCTTGCTGCTCTTATTCCATGATATAGAAAATCATCCTAGAGTACTACTGCTGAAAGTATTGCTACGAACTTTCTGAGTGCAGTTCACAGACATATATTCATCTTATGATGAAAAATATATCCATAATTCTGAGTCTCAGCAGGAAGGCCAAAGAATATTTTCCATGAAAACCAGGCGAATATGATTGCAGGGATGATTTCAATGGGGGAGAAAATTGATAAAGAAGAAACATATTTATCCTATCGTATACAAACAAATGCAGTAAAAATGAAGCTGAAAATCACTAACTCAACATCTCAGGTACATCTTGGTCATGCATTCACTTGGGTATCATCCTTGGTTTTTGTCTTCTCTTCCTTTACCCATGTCCCCTAGTCAATCATCAGTTTTCTTCACTTAAAATTTCTAAATACATTTTAGATGTTTGCCCTTTTATCCTACTGATCTTAGATCAGGCTTCCCATTGCTCTCATAATTAAATTCAAATTTCTTGATGTGATTTTTTTCAGAACATTTGTGGTCTATTTATATTCCCAGCCTCGTCTCTCATTTCCCTCCCCATCTTTACAGGCACAAAATCTTATTTGTCATTTATTGAATGGATATGTTCTTCTTGTGCTTTCTCTCTTTTACATTCCCGAGTACCTAACCTACTTGCAAGGCATTTCCATTCACTTCACTAACATTCAGAATACCCCCTTAGCATTTCTACTTATCTTTGCCTTTGCCTCAAATCTGCCTGTATTAAGTATTTATGTCTCCTCTCCAACTTTCATTATTTACCCTAAATTGATTGACATGAACTCAGATATCCTTTTATCCAGGGTTAATTCCTTTGCCCTGCAAGACTAGAGACTCTTATAGCACACCATGCTTACCTTATTTTAGTACTTATCATATTAATTGGAATTATTTGTTTCCTTAATGTCCCCCTCTGTATTATAGGCTGTCTTAGGAATGGAATTACATTTTAGTTACCCATCGTTCCCACTATCTAACTGATGGGTGCTTGTAATTATTACTCGTGAGAAATATCTTCTCAATTAACTTATATTATTTGTTTCCTTAATGTCCCCCTCTGTATTATAGGCTGTCTTAGGAATGGAATTACATTTTAGTTACCCATCGTTTCCACTATCTAACTGATGGGTGCTTGTAATTATTACTCGTGAGAAATATCTTCTCAATTAACTTATATGTAAGACAGACAAATAATACAGCCATTTCAAGGAGGGTCTTGTAACAGTGTCTGCTTCTGTGTTAGCTGAGGTATTGCCCCAGGTCCATCTGCAGACGGTTAGTCACTTCTCAAGACATGGCATTGGGCTTATGTTTGGCACAATAGCTGTTTATATTTATATGATTTCACCTTGAAGTTAATGGATGGCATGGGTGTCCAAGAAAATACTGAATATCATAGAAACTTAGCTCTTTGATGTTCGCTTCAATGTAATTAGTAAAGATAACAGTATAAAAGTAGTAAATTAAAATAGGGCAAGAAATGAATTTCATAGTATCTAAAATACAATGCATTTATGACCACTTATTGTCCCAGCAGCCACATCTAAAATAATACCTGGCACCCCTAGCCACAGTCAATAGGAGTACAAGAAAATACCTTACCTAAGCTGAGAGAGCTAGCTACTTTTCCCTTGGAAATTCTGAATTTCAATAGGTTATAGTTCTGTAGGAAATTTCAACTTGAGAGCTTGTGCATGTTCATCTGCTTGTGTAGATTAAGAAGCAGCACCTTAGTAATAGAAGGAGAAATGAACTAGGCAGACAGATAATGAGGAATGGAGTAGTCCTGATGGATTTCTAGCTAAAGTTCAGCCGAATACACCAGTACAGCAATATCAGGGCTTTGTTTCAAATAACTGTAGTTCATTCACATTGATTGGTAGGCATGCTCTATTAATTTTTAAGTGTATTTTCTCCTTATGTTTTAGGGATATTGTTAGTAAATTCTAATCTTTTAAATATCTTTCTCACAAATACTCTGAGGCATTGCAGACAACCCTGGAAGGAATACATAGGTACTTGCCAAGAAGTCTGTAATTAGGAAGTTAAATATTTTGAAAATCATTTATCCCTCTATGTACATAGAGTTGGCATCCCTTTTTTTTTTTTTTTTTGATATGCTAGCTTATTAGTTCTGCTTTTTTAGAGCCCAAGAGGCTTTCTAATCATACATCAAATAAATAATGGGATAAAGTACACATAACCTGAAGTACAGGAAGAGAAGGGGATACTTCCAATTGGTGGGAGTTAAGGGGAAAAAAAGTAATTTGGAATGTGGAATGTCAGAGCTAAGTAACTCATAGTTTGTGGGATCTGATTACTCATTTTGTTTTGCATGCCACTGCTGAGGTACTATTTTTAACTCATACCTGACAAATGTGATCATTGGTATGACAATTCTGTCCTGTTTTTCAAGGTGAAAACAAATAAAGAGGAGTTTAAGAGCTCTTTTAAGAAATTTTACATTGCCTAGTATACCTAACCTACTTTCAAGGCATCCCTATGCATTTCACTAGCTATGATAAATTTCATATTTATACCAAGAAAATGCATCAGGGAATTGTGTATTTTGTTCAGATGTTCTTAGCTCCAATATAACTTGTTTCTCTCAATTACATTTTCTTATTATGCCCTCAAACCTGATGCAAGAAGATAATGCAAAAAAAGTCAGACAAGAATTTTATGTTATAATATTACAACATATTTCATCTTACAGTGTTAACAGGATCATTGTTTCTCCTTAAGGTTGTTTTGCTTTTACATACCCCAAAATCTTGTAGGTAATTTTTCTTATTTGATTTAGCTGTCAGGAAAGAAGGTTTGTAGCATTTCTTTAACAATTCTACGGTTTGACATAACTTGTGTTTCCTTATTCTAGTATTATCTCTGTCATCTATCCTTATTTTCCATAGCCCAGAAGCCAAGAAATACTATTCAATACTATTCATTTAATCTTCTTAAATATATGGATATATATGCAATATATATGAATATGTATGTGTGTAAATATGTGTGTATATGTATATGTACATAAAGCTTTCTTCATATCATTTGTGGAATGAGCTAATGTCCCTTATTCTGTCACCCATAGACTATAATATGTGCCACCCATGGACTACAATATGTGCATAACTAGGAGCTTGCTGGGGAATCTTGAGTCTCACCACAGAGCTACTGAATCTGCATTTTAACAAGGCCCAGGTGATTCATATTCACATGAAAGTAACAAATCACTGAAACAAAGCATCAAAAATAAGCTAACATGCATTTATTTAAATTAGTGGTTAAAGTTATGTACTGGTTCAGTTCTGGCAATTTCAAACTATGTTTCTAAGCCAGTTGGAGAACTGATTGCAAATGTGAAGTCCTAGACTTGTCCTCTGAGTCTGATCTAGCAGGATCCAAGGGGGACCTGAAAGATTGTGTTTTATAGAGCCCCACAGATGACTGGCATGCAAAAGACAGGCTTAAGCCCTATTTATCATCACTTTCTTAAGGAAATGATTTTAAAACATCAGGATACAATATAAAGCTTCCTCGGTTGTGCATTCTGAGGTGAATAAATATAGGTAAATTAATGATGCAAATATTTGTTGGTTTGTTTGTTTCGGTACTGGGTATTGAACCCAGGGGCATTTTACCATTGAGCTACATCCCCAATCCTTTTCATTTTTTTATCTTGAAACAGGGTACCCCTAAGTTGCAGAGGTTCTCCCTAACTAGCTGAGGCTGGCCTTGAATTTGGGATCCTTCTGCCTCTGCTTCTCTAGTTACTAATAGTGCAATTTTATAAGTTGAATGTAAGTTAAAAGCAAAGGACTGAAATGAGATGGACCATACAACCAGCACAGACTCTTGTCTGGAGGCCTTTGGTCCATGTGTGCCTTGCTGAGATCTGGTTAATATTAGAGATGATGTATATTTACTGTTGGAGACTGTCTGGAGACATCCCTATCTAGAAGTTGCTCTTTCTAACAATACCCACCTAGTGTGCATGAAGAATTCAGAATCTGTGTGAAGAGTGAAAGGAAGATTCACAGGTCACTTTCAAAAGTTAGTCTATCTTGATAGAGAACCCAGGAGCACAATGAGATGCAGAAGGAGTGGAAATGTATGAAATGTCTAAGAGTGGAATGGAAGGAGAAGGGTCTTTGAATTATTACAGTTTCACTTGCACTGTAAATGCTTGGGAGCCATTTATTTAAACTATTCATAGTAGATTAATTATATCTCCTTTTTTCAGTAGTAGCAATGCAACTCAATATAATTTAAAATGTATAGGTAATTCACACATTTTCATAGCTAGGAGGGCAAAAATGAGCCCCTATCTTATGTTGAACTCAGGTAGATCAAGGTTTCAATGAGTGAGAACTCTATCTTGCTCCATCTCATAACTTTGCTCGTTTGTCTTCATTCTCAGATAATGCAATTCCACATGCCTTAAACGTGGCTTCTAGAAGCACCAGGAAAATAAAGTTTTTATAGCTTGTGATTCCAAATGAAGAGATTTTTTTTTTCCTGAGAGCTCTGGCAACAGTTCCCAGGAAGACTGTCATGGGTCCAGATTTGCTGTTGTGATTATATCTCAAGCATTGCTGTGCCCTGGCTAAGAAGTCAGATTGGTCAGATTTGGGACTGAGACAGAACCTTACGAGCTGAACAGGATTGCTGAAGTCAATTTTCACAGATCAAGGGGTTCTGGACAAATGTATGTATGTCAACTACAGTGGTCATGCTGATCAGCTCAGTATCTTATGATACTTATCAATAGAGGCCATCTTTGAGTTTTGGTTTCGAATTTACCTCAGAATAGTAGAAATATTCCTCCTCATCATCACTTTTTTTCTCTCTCCCTTTCACTTTTGAAACATCTTCTACATTATTCAAGTGGCTTGCATCAACAAATTTGTTAATTTCCCTAAGTGTACAGAAAGGATTATCTTAATAACTGAAGGCCATGAAGTCTGACCAATTTTATGTGGTTTCAGAGACAATAAGAAGTAAGTTATAGTTTTCCATCTATACGAAATTCAATGTATACTGAATATTACTAATGTTACAGAAACCTGTTGACATTTTTTTTCTGGGTAAATTCCCTCAATTCAATCAAAGTAGTCCATTTAACCCAATTCTTTTTGTATACGTGGATGTGTCTTTAGGTTTTGGATCAAATTACATTTTGCATTCCTTTGTTTATACATATATTGGATTGAAACAAGTTGCATTAATGTAAGTTTAAAAATTTCCTAAAGTTTAATTGGACTATTGATTTTACTTATTACTATGTTGTTCAAATTTTTTAGTAGAATTTGTATGGAAATTGGTCAAGTAACCCAATGCTTTTAATTCTTGTCATTAAGAATTATTAATAAGCATTTGGAAAATATCATAGTCCTTTTTAGCCTATATTTTTGGAATTAGGATTAAAATGTTGTGGTTGCTCAGTACCAGCAATAGATTTTGTGTAATTTGCAAAACAGAAACAAATATTTAAATTAAAGAGGCAATCATCTTCATGGCTACTTCTAGCTGATGGTATCCTTGTATTTTTTTTTCCCCTTTGGGGTACCAGTGATTGAACTTTGGGGCACTTGACCACTGAGCTACATCCCCAGCCCTATTTTGTATTTTTTATTTAGAGACAGGGTCTCACTGAGTTGCCTAGCACCTCACATTTGCTGATCCTGGCTTTGAACCCACTATCCTCCTGCCTCAGCCTCCCAAGCCACTGAGATTATAAGCATGCATCACGGTGCCTGGCTGATGATATCCTCTTGATGTATCTCAATAGGACATGAGCATGTGTATTAGATGGAAATATTAGTGAACAACAAAAAATATAACATTCCACTCCATTTAACAAAAACAAATATTTTAAAAGTTTTATTTGAGAGACATCAGCACTTGATGATTCTCTCTTGTCCATTATATGGTTTGATTAACCCACATATTATCATGCTAGAAATCCAACAGATGCCAGGCATGGGCAAATATGATGGTGTCTGCTACACATATGACCACCTCCAGATTCCCTCTTTCCTGTGATTCTTTCTTTCCTAGTCTGACCTCTGGTTAGCCTGTGTTTTCATATTTCACTTCTGGTACTCATCACAAACCTTCCCTTCCATTTTCATTCTAGCCAGTTTGGGATGGTTTCTCAAACTTTAACTCTCTAAGCTATCTATTAGGCATGATTTGGTCATATATCAATATCCAGAAAAAGTTCTTCTCCTATGTCTCTCTTCCCACATTTTTATATCAGCAAAGTCAAGTTTACTCAGTAATGATCGTATTACTTGTTTGCAGGCACATGATTTTTGGAGAAAAACTGTTGAAAACTTTGCTCTCTATACTGCAGTCTTTGTTATAATGTTGTTGCTCTTAGTATATATAGATACTAATTATTTTCATCAGTTTCTAATTGTATAATAAAATTAAAGAATAAATATGCAAAAAAAATTGTTGTTTTAGTTTAGAAAGATAAAGTATAGCATATCGGGGTCTCTAGCTATCCACATGGCTATTATGTGGCATTTAGTAGCTATTATATTACTAGAATAGTATGAATTAAACAACAGGGTTTTATGCAGGAGACCTACAATTAGAGTGGATTGTATCTACTTTTTTATTGCCTTAGAATCTGTAAACCATTCTATGTCAATTAAACTTTTATCGTTTTCCTTGAGCTTCTAGACAAATTGAGCAGTCATTCTTTTGGTACAAGTCCTTTTTTTTTTTTTTTTTTTTTCCTCTTGGTAACATAGGCTCCCTATTTCTTAAGAATTATTTTCATATACTTTTTTCTCTTTTATTCAACTAGTGATTACTGAGCATGATTATTTTTCAGGCTGTGCAAATTACTCAAGGTAATTTTTTAAAAAATATTTATTTATTTGCTTTTAGCTGTACACAATGGGTTTATTTGTACGTGGTGCTGAGGATCGAACCCGGGCCGCGCACGTGCCAGGCGAGCGCTCCACCGCTGAGCCACAACCCCAGCCCATCAAGGTAATTTTAATGGGACACAGAAAAGCATATAATAGTACATAAGCATGCAAGAAGGACACCTTTTACAAGGATAGGGAAGGCTTCACAGAGGTGGCATTTGATCTAATTTTAAGGACAAGTAGGAATTACCCAGGAAAGGAGGAAAAGAGAGGCTATTCCAGACAAAATAGCTAACAATTTTAGAAGATCCAGCATCAGGGATTTGTGAATCTCAAGTAATAAATAGGTATGTATCATTTGGATTTTAATGCAAAGGCATGCAGATGACACTAAAGAATTTAATTAATTAAATTAAATTAATTTAATTTTGGACAGATGAACATTTCATAAAGATCATACTGACAGCAGTGCAGAAAGTAAATTGGGAGAGGAATGTCCCAGAGTGACAGGCAGAGACCATAAGCTGACTGATACAGGGAATGATGAAGGCTTGCACTAAGGAATAAGCAGTGGGTACTGGGATAAGAGATGGGTTGGAGAGACATGAATAAAGGAAAGGCATGGGACCACTGTTAATCTCAGATATGGGAATAGCTTCACTTATTTCTCTTCTACACACTGAAATACCTCCAACGGTTTCTCTTCTTTTGCCACATTTTAAGCTGTGCCAAAAACGCTGTGACCTCCTATTGTCTCTGCTTTCTCTAGGAGGCATTGGGATGGCTATAATGTCAGCTGAGTCATGAAAGATGACTCAGTGTTAATAGCACTGGTCTCTCAGTCCCCTAATCAAACTGTTGGTAGGCCATCTCCACATATGTGTGCTGCCAATTCCAAAAGTCTGCCATGATAAAATGGAACACAGCAACTTCCCTATAAAACTGGTACCAACCATTACTAATTTAAAAGAAATAATCCTACAATCATGCTCCAGATTTTCCTGAGGGATAGTAGTTTGTTATTTTCACTATTCTCTCTTTAATTAATTATATATGTAAGTATGCAAGTCTTACTTCTCCTTTCTGTCCTTTATCATATACAGTGCTTTGTATTTAGAAAACATAATTCCTTCCTTATTATCCCTACTTCAAGATTAAACTCAAATTTTCCCAAAAATATTAATCATGCTCATCGAAAACCTTGATGAGTATTTTTTAAAAATATTAGTAGTAGTTTCAGGTTTATAGTTTCACATTTACTTCTCTTTTTAAAATTTTTTTATTTTATTTTTTTATAATAGTAGTATGTATTACAATTCATAGTGCACACATATAGCATCTTTTTACATACAACTGTTTGTATACAAAGTATAATCATACCATTCAGGTCTTCAATCATGCCTTTAGGATAATGATATCCATCTCATTCAACCACCTTTTCCTTTTTTTTTTAATGAACATAATACAATTGTTTACCCAAAGTAAATGAATTTCTATATTATAATTTTTAAGCTATATTCTCAGGGGCATTTTTTTATCTGTCACTGATATTTGACATTTTTATTTTATTTCTAATTATTTTTGTTTTCCTGAACTTCACAATTAATGACATCACTGTATTATTTGGTTCTCTTTTTTTCTCTCAAGCTAGTTATGGGTGATTTTATTTATATTTCTTGTAATATAATACCACTCCCTAATTTTTAGTAAATAGAGGATACAAATATCCAGCACTTGAGCTGATAGGATAAACAGGACTAATCCTTTTCAAAGTACTATTAAAAACTGTAGCATAACCTTTATTTTAGCTTCATAGCAATTCAGTGAAGTGTAATTAGAGAGAACTAATTACCAGCCTTTGGTAGAAATGTCCTAAATTACTAAATGTAAACTTAAAAGAAAATACATTTTATTTTTAAATTATTTAATTAATTAAAAAAATTTTATAATGAGATAGGATCTTGCTATGTTGCTAAGTCCAGCTTCAAACTGGTAATCTTCCTGCTTCATCCTCCTAAATCTCTGGGATTATAGGCATATATAATCCATGGCTGGCTCAAGACTTTTTAAAAAATAATTATAAATAGTGATATAAATATGAACTCAGCTAAGTTGCTGGTAGTTGCAATAGCCTATAATAATTTTGAAGTGCTTGTATATTTATGGAAAGTTCTCAAATATTGAAATAAAAATGAAAGATTATTATTCCTCAAAACTTTCTTTTTAGTTCTTACCATGTAAAGCACCAAATTTCTGTGCTAAAACTAGTGAATACAAATGTGATAAGGAACCAAATATTTATATATTGTCAAAAATTTCTTCAGCATTTGCAGAAAGGCAGATTCCAACTTATAACAGAGAAACCTGGGAGCCTCCACCTTAACTAAAGTATCAAAGATAGCATCACCAGTAATGGAACAAACTTGACATGTACCTTCTGGTGGAATGTGATAGAAACACGGAAATTTTCCTGTGATATCCCTGCCTAAAATGTACAACATGAAACGAATCAGGCAGATACATCAAACAAACTCAAACTGAGAGATGATTTGTATAATAGCTTCCTTATTCCTTAAAATGTTCAGGTCATGAAAGATAAAGAATGATGAACTATTTCATGTTAATCAGACATGACCACTGACTGCAATTTGTGATCCTGGATTAGATGCTGGGCTAGGAAAAATATTGCTAGCTATAAAAGGCCTTATTGAATAGTGAGGAAATTTGAATATGAACTTTGCAACAGGTAATAGCAATGTGTCAACATTAAGTATTCTTATTTTGATAATTGTACTGTGATTACATAATTGAAAGTCTTTGTTCTTTAAGAAATTTATACTGAAGAGTTAGGAATAAAATAGCCTCTCTGCAATTTGTTTTCAAATAATTCAGATAAAAGGATAGTACAAATAATTGAGAAAATAGGAAAAATATTTTAAAAAGTAGGAATTCTTGAGTTTTCTTCTGTGAGTTTGAACTTATGGCAAAGTTAAAAGTTAAACAAATATAGGCCATTTTATTTATCATTAGTATTCTTTATATTTGTAAGAAAATGCTCAGTCATTCCAGAATTCTAAGCATTTAATAAAAAGGTCTCTACATGTTTTTTAAAACATTAAATTATAATTCATCAAAAAATGTATGCACTTTGTTAAAAAAAAATCAAAAAAGTAGGGAAGAACTTTCCCTACCTTTTCTCTTCTTAAATTTTAACCAGTCTAATTTGGATTTCAGTAGATGTTTCCATAATTCTAATTAACAAAATTATTTACTCCTCTCTTAATTTATCAGTTCAAACATTATTTACAAGCTTTCTGTTATTGTAGTTTAAGATTTAGTTCACATACATTTTCCTTTTCCCACAAAATAATTACGGCATCTGATGCATCACAATACTTTCTTGTATACTGCATTATTCTTCTGTTACTTACTTTGTACACAGTAGCTCTTGATTCTACACCTTATGAAATAAAGTATGCTTATATATTGTGTTTCTGTCTACATCTCTTCCTAGAGAGCTTATAATTTCTGTCAGCTGTAATTTGTTCCCCTCTTCAAGATTAATTTTCAACATTCACATGACATCAGTAAATCCTTTGTGCCTTTCCTACGTATTTAGTCTAAATGCTATAAATCAAGAAATAGCATCTGCCTGGCTGTGACTATGAGGATCAAATTCTACGAAGAGCCAAGTAGTGTGCTGGGATTGTTTCATCTGACTTCTGATTCTACTTTCAAATCTCCAGAGCTCAAGGAATGCTCAGTGGACACTCCAGGAACATATCTCAACATTATAAAAGCTATTTATGCAAGGCCCCAAGCTAACATTATATTAAATGGAGAAAAATTGAAAGCATTCCCTCTAAAAACTGGAACAAGACAGGGATGCCCCTTTTCACCACTGCTATTTAACATAGTACTGGAAACTCTGGCCGGAGCAATTAGACAGAAGAAAGAAATTAAAGGGATCCAGATAGGAAAAGAAGAGCTCAAATTAGCACTATTTGCTGATGACATGAAATCTACCTAGAAGACCCAAAAAACTCTACCAGAAAACTTTTACAACTAGTAAATGAATTTGGCAAAGTTGCAGGATACAAAATCAATACACATAAGTCAAAGGCATTTTTGTACATCAGCGACAAAGACTCTGAAAGGGAAATGATGAAAACTACCCCATTTACAATAGCATCAAAAAATAAAATACCTGGGAATCAACCTAACGAAAGAGGTGAAAAACCTCTATAACGAAAATTATAGAACACTAAAGAAAGAAATTATAGAAGACCTCAGAAGATGGAAAGATCTACCTTGCTCTTGGATAGGTAGAATTAATATTGTCAAAATGTCCATACTACCAAAAGCATTATACAGATTTAATGCAATTCCAATCAAAATCCCAATGTCATTCTTCAAAGAAATAGAAATAGCAGTCATGAAATTCATCTGGAAAAATAAGAGACCCAGAATAGCTAAAGCAATCCTGAGCAAGAAAAGTGAAGCGGGGGCATCACCATACTGGACTTTAAATTATACTATAGAGCAATAGTAACAAAAACAGCATGGTATTGGCACCAAAACAGACTGGTGGACCAATGGTACAGAATTGAGGACACAGAGACTAATACATATAATTTCAGCTATCTTATATTAGACAAAGGCGCCAAAATTGTACAGTGGAGAAAGGATAGCCTCTTCAACAAATGGTGCCAGGAAAACTGGAAATCCATATGCAACAAATTGAAATTAAACCCTTATCTCTCACCATGCACAAAACTCAATTCAAAGTGGATCAAGGACCTAGGAATTAGACCAGAGACAATACGCCTAATAGAAGAAAAAGTAAGCTCCAATTTCCAACATGTCGGATTAGGCCCCAAGTTCCTTAATAAGAATCCTGTAGCACAAGAATTAATATCAAGAATTAATGAATGGGATAGATTTAAACTAAAAAGCTTCTTCTCAGCAAAAGAAACAATCAGTGAGGAGAATAGAGAGCCAACTAATTGGGAACAAATATTTAATACATGCACATCAGATAGAGCACTAATTTCTAGAATATATAAAGAACTCAAAAAACTTTACACCAAAAAAACAAATAACTCAATCAATAAATGGGCTAAGGAATTGAGAAGACACCTCTCAGAAGAAGATACACGATTAATTCAACAAATACATGAAAAAATGTTCAACATCTCTGGCAATTAGAGAAATGGAAATCAAAACTACTCTAAGATTTCATTTCACTCCAGTCAGAATGGCAGCTATCAAGAACACAAGCAACAATAAATGTTGGAGAGGATGTGGGGAAAAAGCCACACTCATACATTGCTGGTGGGACTGCAAAATGGTGCAATCGTTATGGAAAGCAGTATGGAGATTTCTTGGAAAACTGGGAATGGAACCACCCTATGACCCAGCCATCCCACTCCTGGGTCTATTCCCAAAGGACTTAAAAACAGTATATTACAGTGACACAGCTATCTCAATGTTTGTAGCTGCGCAATTCACAATAGCTACATTGTGGAACCAACCTAGATGTCCCTCAGTAAATGAGTGGATTAAGAAAATGTGGTATATATGCACAATGGAATTTTACTCAGCAATAAAAGAAAACAAAATAATGGCATTTGCAGGTAAATGGATGAAGTTGGAAGACATAATGCTAAGTGAAGTTAGCCAGTCTCAAAAATCCAAGTACCAAATGTTTTCTCTGATATAAGGAGGCTAGTTCATAATATTGTTGGATGGGGGTACATAGGAGGATTAGAGGAACGCCAGAATGGTCAAAGGGAAGGGAGGGTAAGGGAGGGAGCAAGGGAGGAGGGAGGGGAAGAAAAGAAATAAAAAGGTGGTTGAATGAGACGGATATCATTTTCCTAAATGAATGATTGAAGACCTGAATTGTACAAATATACTTTGTATACAAACAGTTGTATGTAAAAAGATGCTATATACATGCACTATGAATTGTACATATTAAAAATTATAAAAATAAAATTTAAAAAAAATAGTGCCAAATTTTAGGTTGCTTCACATTGGGATTTTATTTTTTTGTATAATTTTCTTCCCAGATTGTGTTTATATGTATGTAAGTATGGGTATGTGTGTGGGGAGGGGTTGGGGGGTTAGACATAGATATATGTATTTGTAAGATGAGGAAAGAAACTATATTTTTAATATCTTATGGCTTCTGACTAATCAATTGCTTAGAATATATTTCTTTTTTGAAGAAGACTGGAGTTCAACTTAATATTTCCTGTATTTACCAGTTTCCTTTTTTCATTTCTATATTATGCTTTTATCCTAATTTTAGGTTTCAATCATGCTTCCTTTTCTCTAACATTGATTTCCTTTTTCCCTTAAAGAGTGCATCTAGTTGATCCAGAGTGGACTGGCTCCTCCTTAGACTACCACAGAGATGTCTTTATGAGATTTCCCTTTCCTGCTTTTATGAATTCATGGATCCTAAGTCTTTCTTTCCTTTATAAAAATTTACTTACTCAGTTTTCTTATAAACATTCTCAAGTGATTTTCTAAGCAAGAGTCCATGATAGGTAAATTTTCCAAGCCATTTAAATTCTTGAAGTGTCTAATTTCATAATTTTCTAATAGTATTGTGGGTGTTGGATTATAGAGTTGAAACTCTTTTAAGATGTTGAATTCAATTATCTCTGAATGCTGGCTTCCAGTGTTGCAGAGGAGAAATTTATGCCAATATGACTGTCATTCTTTGTTGGGGACCAATTTTTTCTTAACATTGCTTGTTCCACTTTACTGGGAACTTTTATTTTGTTTAGTTTTCTGTATGTTCTCAGTGATGTTTCTAGGTGTGTGAATTTTGACATTAATTCTTCTTTATATTTAGCAGCAATTTCAATCCAAAGACCCATGCTTTTCTTCATTTTCAGTTAAGACTTAGACATCCTTATGTGATTGTCTTTTTGTTATGCATTCATTTTTTATTATATCATGGAGCAATCCTTTGATTTCTTTCTTTTTTTAGAGATACAGAATAAAGAATGTGAAATATTTTATTGATTCTGAATTTTTTTTTGTATCCTTAAAAGGATATTCATTTATAGTGTTTATACATTTTAAAAATGACAAAATTAGGGCAAAGAAAAAATAAAGCAAAAGTATGATGAAATCAAGCTGGGTGTGGTGGCACATACCTGTAATCCCAGATGCTCAGAAGGCTGAGACAGGAGGATTTGGAGTTCAAAGATAGCCTCAGCAAAAGTGAGGTGCTAAGCAACTCAGTGAGACCCTGTCTTTAATAAAATACAAAATTGGGTTGGGGATGTGGCTGGTTCAATCTTTTGATTTCTATTTTATTTTCCTTTGCTTTGATTTTTTAAGTTCATCTAGCATATTTTTTAATTATCAAAGGGCTCTGTGTTGTCTTTGATCCTTCTGCATAGTATCTTGTTCTCATTTTGAGGGTGCAATATCTTCTGAAATCTCTCTAAGGACATGATTTAGATTTTGTTTAAAATGTGGCTGTTTCTTATTTTATTGTTTCTCCTAGAGAAAGATGTTTTTGCTTTTTCTGATTGCTCTCTGCCATGCCACATGCTTTCTTCAATTACATGGCAGTTCTCAATTGATTATTATGTTTAAGAATAAAGCAATAAATAAGTTGACAGGATGTTTTTGCACTTGGGTGAAGTGACCGACAGCTAGTCAATAAGCTAGGAAA
This sequence comes from Tamias sibiricus, assembly GCA_025594165.1. Taxonomy (NCBI): domain Eukaryota; kingdom Metazoa; phylum Chordata; class Mammalia; order Rodentia; family Sciuridae; genus Tamias; species Tamias sibiricus. The sequence continues at coordinate 40,435,813 of CM046665.1, read as the reverse complement.
CCTTAACATACTCAAAGCATCAACAGCTATGCTATTTGGTACAGTTTGCTTCTGAGCCTTTATTCTTTCTTTAAAGTACTCCCTTTCCCCCATGCTACCAAATTTGGATGAATATCTACCTACTAGATATTTTAAATATTGTACATAAGAAGTAAAAAGAAGATGCCTGGCACAGTGGTGCATGCCTGCAATCCCAGTGGCTTGGGAGGCCGAGGCAGGAGGATTGCAAGTTCAAAACCAGTCTCAGCAACTTAGCAACTCAGTGAAACCTTGTCTCTAATAAAATATTTTAAGAGGGCTGGGGATGTAGCTCAGTGGTTAAGCACCCCTGGGTTCAATCCTCAGTACTAAAAATAAAGAAGAAGTAAAATGATGGAGTGAAGGTCACTTACAGTTGATATTCACATTTTAATTGTTGAGTCATTGGATCCACAAAGTTATATGGTTAGCCTAGGAATTATTTGGAGCTTTCTTGGATGCACCTAAGGTGCTAGAGAATACAGGAATTAGCAAAAGAGACAAATTTTGTACTTCTTGGTGAGAGAGAGATTGAACAAATTAAAACATGCAAACATAATCTACTTGGTATTATGAAGAAAATGAAAGAAGACTAGAATAAATACAGAATGATGGATGAAGGGGAAAGGGGGAGAGAGAGTTTTTGTTTAAATAAATCAGTTCAGTACTACCTCCTTGATAGAGTGGCATTTGAGGAGAGCCTTGAACAAAATGAGATAGAAGATAATTTGGAGATACTAAAGGAAAGCATGCTATGAGCAGAAGAATCAGAAAAGCAAGGCAAGAGGGCATTTGTTCTAAAGAAATTCTAGATGTGTCTTACTCTTGTCTTGGAGACTGGGGTTCTGCAGACACTCTGACTTTCTACATACAAGGAGGGACTCTGGAACATATTCTAGAAGGTGGCCAATTGCCTTTCAGCTTCGTTGAGTACCCTTCATCCACTTGCCATGATTTCAGAAATGTGTTGATATGTTCTAGTTTATTAATGTCCTCACTCTTTTTTTTTATTACTATTAAATTATACCTTATTTTTTTAAAAACTCGTTTTAACAAACTCTTCAGGAGTAGAAAACATAAATGAGTAGACTCAGGTTTTCATTGTAAATTTTAAAAAATTAAAAAATAAAAATATAAAACCTCTCTTTTAAAGAATCTTTTTAAAAAATCTCCTTACAGCAGTAGCAATATAAACCAAAAGAGAGAGATTTTTCACAAAGATTGTAAACAAGGTCTAGGGCACTGGAGGATTTTGATGGTAATGCTAAGATGATGATCTATGTGTCATTATTCTATCTTTCACATTAACAAAAAAAATAACAGTAGAGGATCATACATCATAAACAGTGATTCATACACTTAGTAGGAAAACAAAAACTGTTTTATAAACATGGGTGGGATGCAGTCTTAATGGTACTTTCCTAATGAAATTAGCCCAATACAATGTTTCATGTATTGATTTCCATTCTTCTTTAATACCATCATAGAAATATCCAGTAAACATATAACTTAAGAAATCAAAGAAAGTAAAATAAATATGATTTTAAAATATGAAAACTCATTAAACTACTTCTCTTTCTGAGGCAGTAGCCAAGAAACTGTTTGTCAAATTAAATTTTGAATCAGAATAAAAAAGGAACAGAAAAAAAACCATTATATCTAACTATAGAATTCTGATTCTATTAGGTATAAAAAATTGTTTTTCTCTGCCAGAGAAACCGGCAATGATTTTTTGGGTGTTATATTTGTCAACAATAAGATAACCAGAGTCCTTAAATTCCTTCTGATAGTCCATCTTATATAAGGGTTCAATACTTTGCACAAGTTCATGCAGAGTTAGTAAAAGAACAGAAATATAAACTGGGCCATCAGACTCCAGGTATTGAATCTTTCATTGTATTGTACACTGCATTACTCATTTCATGTAAGGAATACTTCCTACATCCAAACTCTAGCAGGGTTGCCTATTATCTCCCTAGCATTGCAGAGACAGAGAGTGATGCAACCTAGAAGAAAGGCTACTTTATGCAAAAATAAATTTGCACTTAGAAATAAGACTCTCTAGAAGAAACTATGGATTTATGCACCTATAAAATGGTCTTTTCCATTGTCTTCCAAGATTTAAGACAGCTGAATCTTTGTGTGAATGTAAGCATGTAGAGGCTTGAAACTGATGCATTGTGACATAATTGAAGATGGTTTTGTAAGAGTATAGATGCACCTTGAACTTCAATTTATGCTTCTTGGCATTTTGACCATTGGTCAAATTTCAATAGACTTGCTCTCTTTAATTACACTTACAGGTTATTAATAGCTTGTCTTTCAATTAACTTTTTGTTATAGCATTAGTTCTTTAACTGGCAAATATTTATTAAGGTGTGGTATGTGCCAAGTACTGGGCTAAGTGTCAGGAATACAACAGCACACTAGAATCCCCCTCTTTTTGGCACTCTGGGTCTATAGCATCCTGTTCTTATGATGCCTATGACCTACTGCAGGAGATGGACACTAATCTAATAATTATACAACAAATATATACAAATACAAAGAAAATAAGTACTATAAATTGAAATAGTAGGCCTCTATAAAAGTACATAATACAAGGATTTGATTGCAGGTGGCTTGAAGTGTCAGGAATTTCTCCAAATGGAGGGATATTTTAGAAGAGCCAGAGTAAATAAAGCAAAAGTAAGGCAAAAGTGGGCTTCAGGCTGAGAGAACAAATTATTTAAAGGCCGTGTTGCAGCAAAAGACATTGATCTGAAAGAACAGTCACAGTAGCTGGAGCTCAGGCATCACTGGGGAGAGTATAGTAAGTGAGGTTGCAGAGGTGACAGGGGCCAGCCCACTCAAGATGGGCTACAGAGGATGGCTTTTATCCTAGGGTAGTGGGAAGACAGTGAAGGACTTAAGCAGGGAAGAGACTTGATCAAACTTGGCTTGAAAGAAAACATTTGGCATGGTGTGAGGGAGAGATAGGAGGGAAACAAGAGTTGTGGAGATCAGTTAGAAGATTACTGCAGGCCAGTTTTTGGTGGTGTCTGTAATTCCAGCAACACAGGAGGCTGAAGTCAGATGATGGCAAGTTCAAGGTCAGCCTGGGCAATTTAGCAAGACTCTGTCTAAAACTAAAGTAAAAAGGGCTGGAGATGTAGCTCAGCGGTAGAGCACCTCTGGGTTCAATAACCAGTACTGGAAAAAGTAAAAGAGAAAGAAAGGTAAAGAAAAAAATATTTCAGGACATAATGATCCAGACAATGGATGGGAGAGCATGTGATTTACTGGGAAATATTTTAGCAGACTTGTCAATATACTTTGCAAAATTAAATGTTTTAATAATGAGACAATGATTTATACACTTGAAAATTAAAGACACACTATCGACCATCTATCTGTCCATCTATGTACTCGTATATTTACCTATCCTTTTTTCTTTATACTGACCTACTTTCCATTTTTGGAAGGCTGAGTCTGTGAACAAGAGATGCACCCTCTTCCAGGAAGTGCCCTTTCTTGCCCTTCTTTCCACTCTGCCTGGCCATATCTTATTCCTTGACCTTAGTTGAAGTATCTCTTTTTCAAGGAATCCTTCATTAACTCCTAAAATCCAGGATAGCTACCTTGATGGGATTTCCAATGCACTAAATAGTCCATGGTCATTAATTATTTATAATCCTCATCTAGTTGTATGTTTCTCTAACTCAACTTTATCTTGAAGGCAGGAAGTGTGTCCAACATCATTACATATTAAGTAATCAATGATGCCTGGTACATAAAAGGAACAGAAAAAGTATTTGCCAATTAAATATAACTTACTTGACAAGATTAAATCTACATGTATTGTTGAAATATCTGCTTACTTTTTAAGGTGATAACATATGGTTGACATTTGGTTTATGTTATCTATGAAGGGAGCATCTAAACTATTTTCAGTGTGGGGTCTGGTTTGCTAGTGGATTGTCTCTCAGGTTTCTGTTACCACAAATGCCCTAGAATGAAGGCTCTGTTATGGATGTGCAGGTAATTGAAGAAAATATTTAATTTTAAGACTCAAAAGTCATGCAATGTTTTAGATTATGTGAAGCTATTCCATCTTTAATTATGACACACTAGGACTGTTGCTATAATGTGATTATTATAGAATGAGGCAGATTTCACTCACATGAGTTTCCTCTAAAAATATGAGAAACATGACCTTTTTGTTTGCTATAAAATCCATCAGAATAACACTGAATAAATATGAACAAATATTTATGATGAGAGAAATAGACTATGATATTTGAGTTATCCGTTAAAGCACTTTCTGGAAAAATCCATGACCAGTATTAAAGGAGATTACAATTTAAAGTCTAGTCTAAGTATGATGACCCAGTTTCTTTTTCCAGATTCCAGGAAAAATTTGTAGCAGCATTCTTATGTTCCATTTGTACAGCTATGGTAAGTATTGCATATATTTGGGTCTGTTATTTTTTTTCTTTGTTAATTTTATTATAATATTTAATTCTTTAGCTTTTACCATAAGAAATTGTTGCAAGTAGGTGACTACTACTCAACAATTCACAGTTTTATACTAAAGTTATTTATCTATTCAAGTCAATATAATCAAGCCCAGGGTAGTGTGACAAAAGAAGTAAAGGAGAAAATAAGAGACTGGAGAGATCAAATGAGGTAAAAAAGTCAAAATTCTCCTACAGTAATAAAAAAAAAAATCTAATCCATGGCAATACTTGCTTCCCTCAAGAAATTAAGGTCTTTGTCTCACATCCAGATATGTCTAAACACTCCAGAAGAGGAAAATATCTGAAATATTTGAACTCTCTGTAAAATGAAAAACCTAAAATGCACAAAATTGGCTCCATGTTATGCTTTCTGCATCCTAGGTTAAATTTGTTTGTTTTTTGTTTTAGAGAACCCAGAAATCAATCTGATTATTTATGGCCAATTGGTTGTTCACAAAGATGTCAAGAACACAATTGGAAAAGAACAGTTTCTTCAATAAAAGTTTTTTTTTGGGAAAAACCTCAATTTTCTTTTATCTGAGAAAGTTTTTATTTCTTTTTCATTTTTTTCCTTTTAATCTAAATTGTACAGAATATATAAAACTAGGGTGGTGGGTTTTTTTTTTTTTTTTTTTTCTCGCAATACTGTTTAAGTATCTCACTTCACTCTCTTCTTGGCTCGTGTATTTTCTGAGAAGTCCAATCTAATTCTTATACTTACTCTTCTTCAACTGATGTGTTTTTCCTATTCTCTGACTTCCCTGAAAAAGTACCCATTATCTTTGATTTTCTGTGATTTGGATATATTATGGCTAGGTATAGATTATTGGTATTTATCCTGCTCAGTGTTTTCTGAGCTGCTAGGATAAATGGCTTGGCATCATTAATTTTGGAAATTTCTTACTCATTTTTACTTGAAACATCTCTATGTTCCTTTCACTCTTTCTTCACTTTCTGATATCCCTATTAAACAAATATTATACACTTTGAAAATTACCTCACAGTTATTGGATATTCTGTTCTTTTTCCTTCTTTTTTTCCCTTTGAATTTGTTTTGGAAATTTATGTTGACATTTCTTAAAGTCTGCTGATTCTTTCCTCAGTTGTGTCCAGTCTCTTGATGAAACCATCAAAGGAACTTCTCGTTTTTTTAGAGTGTTTTTGATTTATAGCCTTTCTCTTTGATTCATTCTTAGAGTTTCCATTGTCCCTGTCTACATTTTCATCTGATCTTACAGTTGCCCATTTTTTACACTACAGCTTTTTGCATGTTAATTGTAGTAGCTTTAAATTCCCAATCTAACAATCATAAATCTATGCCACATCTCAGTCTGGTTTTGATGCTTGTTATATCTCTTCAAAATGTGTTTCTGTCTCTTTAAAAAAAAAAAAAATATATATATATATATATATATATATATATATATATTATTTAGTTGTAGATGGACACAATACCTTTATTTTATTTTATTTTATGTGGTGCTGAGGATGGAACCCAGTGCCTCACATGTGCCAGGCAAGCACTCTATCACTGAGCCACAACCCCAGCCCTATGTTTCTGTCTTTTAGTATGCTTCTACATATTGTTAAAAGCTGAACATGATATACTTAATAAAAAAGAGCTGAGGTAGGTAGGCCTTTAATGTGATATTTTATGTGCATCTGACTAGGAATTAGACTGTGTTTACTATTTTCTGTGGCTAGAGACATTAAGCTTGTGAGAGGTATAGTTGTTTCATTTGTAATATTTTGTTTTAAAACAGGGGCCCTATTGATATGCTGATAAAATGTGGGGAGAGAGGGTCAATTCCATGAAACTGTGATCAAATGTCAGCTGTTTGATGAGCCTGAGGCCTTCTGGGTATGACTTTCCTAAGTGCTTCCCTTTCCTCTTTGGTGAGATGATGTGGCTAGTAGAGATAGGAGTTGGGTATTTCCCTTCCACAATGTGGAGGGCATAATGTGAACTGGGATTGGATATTTTCTTTCTCTCAGGTTGATTAGACCCTAAAAAAAACCCAGTTGGTTAGGCTCTGATAAAACAGTTTCCCTTGAGGACAGATCTTGTTAAATAGAACAGAATTCTCTGTATATTTAAAATTTGACTGTTTTCACCTTCCTGCTACTTGAAGCACAGAGGATTTTTCTTTGCTTCTCACTGTGACAATCTGGTAGGGCTCTGAGAGGTAAAACATATGAAAGTGTGTTACCTACCCCCAAGACTGGACCTCCCCGGAGTTTTTAACTATGAAACTCATTCATATTGATCCTCTCGCAGTTTATCAGTTACAGTTTAAGTTTTTCTGTCCTGGTACTGGTTTCTGATCTTGGGTTTCTGATCTTATAACCATGATTCTCTGTATCACCTATTTCTCCAATTTGGGGGGCAGCAAGTTGCCCTGTACCTCACTTTGCTGATTTTTCTAGAATTTCATATAAATGTCTAGCTCCTGTTGCTCAGCATAATGTTTTGGAGGTGAAGCAATACCCCTCTTTTTATTCACAATGTTGATAAGTTATGTCTTAACCATATTTTATTTTGATTATTCTCAGCAGATTAGTCTATGAAGAGGTTTTCACTGTCATTGACTTTTTTTCTTTTGCCTTTATTATTTCCTTTCTTATACTCAATTTGTTGTAATTATCTTTGTCAAAGTTCTTAAAGTGGAGGACAAATGATTCAGGTAAATTTTTTTTTTTTTTTAGTACAAGTATTTCAAGCTTTAAATTTCTTTCTTTACTACCTTGGCTACATTCTATAAGTTTGATTTGTGGGATCTTCATTTTAATTTAGTCCCAAATATAACTTCCTCAGATTTCTTATTAGTGTTTGAAGGTCACATCTTTTTACCTTGATTTACTTTAACCTCTATGCATCTTTATGTCTAATATGGATTTCTTATAGATATTATTTTGATGCTCCTTTCCTTTTTATTGGGATGTTTATATATAACTTATATTTAATGAAATTAATTATTCAATGACTTTTAAATCTCCCTCATTGTTATTTATTTCTCTTTTCCTTTCTTCTCCTTTTGGATTAATTAAAACTTTATTATTGTATCTTATATCCATTATTGGGTTACTAACTCATAATCTTCATTTAACTTGTTTAATGCTTGCTGTATGTTAAACAATATTCATCTTTAATTTATCACATTGGGAGGTGATATTTCAAATCCCAGTTTGGATTGCCTCACCTTAATAAAGTTCTTTGGTCCACCATTTTATTATTTACATATATATTTAACCCACACAAGATATTATAATCAGAAAAATGAGACTTAATATAAGGAGGAATTTGTATGTTTTTTACTGTTCAAACTGCATCTGATTTTGGCAGTTTTATAATTCTTAAAAATAACATGGAAAGAGACAGCTGTATTATGAACATAGAAGCAGAGGCTAACCACCTACATTGGAAACAATTTTAGCACTTCATCTATCATATGTAGAAATGGGAGGCTTGCTGCAGAAAAAAAAAATAGTTAAAAAGTAATATATATTATTCAGGTCCTTTATTTCCTCCTCTTTCTCTGGTTTGGCTTCATTACTGAGTTCCTGCAGTAATGACTCAATCTTTCAGTCATTAGCTTCACCTTGTGAAGCTTTTTACTTATATGCTTATCCACTAAATAAATAACAATCTCCTTAGCATATACATTAGATCTCTAGAACTTATTTTTCCTGCATAGCTGAATCTTCATATCTTCTGACCAACGTTTCTGCCTCAGCTCTAGCCCCATTCATGGTGACCATTATTCTGGTACTCTGCTTTATGAGTTCAACATTTTTAGATTCTCTATATAAGTGAGATCATGGAGTATTTGTCTCTTTGTGCCTGGCTTATTTTTCTTATAATATTCTCCAGGTTTATCCATGTTGTTGTAAATGACAGAATTTCTGGCTTTAAAAAAAAAAAAAACTGAATGATATATTCCATTGTGTGGCTATGTATGTGTGTGTGTGTGTGTGTGTGTGTGTGTGTGTGTGTCTGTATCATATTTTCTTTATGCATTCATCAGCCAACACTCAGATTTTTTTCCCATATCTTGTCTATTGTAAGGCTTCAGTGAACATGGAAGTGTCACTAGTTTTTCACAACCATTTCCTTTGAATATATACCCAGAAGTGGGATTGCTGCATCATATGGCATTTCTACTTTTAGTTCAAGAACCCCCCTTAATGCTCTCCATAATGAGTATTCTAGTTTATATTCCTCCCAACAGTGCTCCAGAGATCCTTTTTCTCCACATCTTCAACACTTATTGTCTTTCATCTTTTGATATGTTCTAACAGATGTAAAGTGGTATCTCATTATGGTTTAGATTTGCATTTCCCTGCTGACCAGTGCTATGGAGCATTTTTTCATGTACCTGCCAGACATTTGTATGTCTTCTTTTGAAAAATATCTACTTAGGTCTACTCAGCTATTTGTTCAATTGGCTATTCAATTGTTGAATTAATAACTATTTTATATTAATCCCATATTGTATGTGTGACATACAAATACTTTCTTCCATTCTATGGATTGTCTCCTCACTTTGCAGATGGCTTCCTTTCCTTTGCAGAAGTGTTTTAGTTTGGTATAATCCCACTAGTCTACTTTTGCTTCCAATGCCTGTAGTTTTGTTTTGCTTTGCTTTTTTTTTTTTTTTTTTTTTTTTTTTTTTTTTTTGGTAGAACAGGGGTTAAACCCAGGGGCATTCTACCATAGCTAAGTTGCTGAGGCTGACCTTGAACTTGCAATCCTGTTGCCTTAGTCTCCTGAGTCACTGGAATTACAAGTATACACCATAAGGCCTGACCATTTTCTCTGCTTTTGTTGTCATATGCAAAACATCATTGCCCAGAACAAAGTCAAAAAGATCTTTTCCCTGTGATTTCTTCTATTAGTTTTATAGTTATAAACTCAAACTTAAGTTTTTATGTCATTGTTAGCTGATTTTTAAGTTGATGGTGAGAAGTAAATGTCTAGTTTCATTCTTTTGCAAGTGGGCATACAATTTTGCCAGCACCATTAATTAAGGAGATGATGCTTTTTCTTGTTTTATGTTATAGGCAAATTTGTGGAAGGTTGGTTAACCAAAGATACATGAATTTAATTTCTGGGGTTTTTATAAACTGTTCTCATAGCCTACAGGTCTGTTTCTATGCCAGTACCATAAATTTTTGATTGTTGATACACTGGAATATATTTTTAAAACAAGAAGTATGAGGCCTTCAGATTTGTTCTTCTTGTTCAATATTTCCTTGGCTAGTTGGGGTCTTTTGCGGATCAATAGGAAATTTAGTATTGTCTTTTTCTATTCGTAAAAAGAATATCTTTAGGATTTTGTTATGTATTACATTAAAGATGTAGGACACTTTGGGTAATATGAATTAATAGTAATATTAATTCTTCCAATCCATGAACTCAGAATATCTTTCTATTAATTTTTATGTTCTTAATTTCCTTTATAAATATTTTGTAATTTTCAGTATACAGGTGTTTTACCTCTTTGGTTATATTTATTTTAAAGCTTCTTATTCTTTTCATTACTACTGTGAATAGGATTGCTTTCTCAATTTCCTTTCAGATGACTTGCTGTTTGTATATAGAAAGACAACTTACTTTTGTATGATTTTGTACCCTGAAAAATTACCAAATTGGTTTATTAGTTTTGGACCTCTAAATTTCATGAATCTGAATGTCTATATTCCCTCCAACATTTAGGAAAATTTTAGAAATTATTTCTTTAATCTTTCTGTATCTTTTTCTTTCTTTTGTTCCTGGAATCACAAAAGTACCTTGTTTTGTTTTTGTTTTTGTTTATGGAGTCCCACAGAACCTATAGTCCTTCTGTACTCTTTTTCATTGTATTTTTTTCCTTCTTGATTGTATATTTTCACATGACCTATCTTTGAATGCAAAAATTCTTTCATATGTTTAACTTGGGTTTACTATTAAAGATCTCTATTGAATTTTCCACCTCATTCATTGGATTCTCTAACTCCACAATTTCTGTGTAGATCTTTCTATGTTATCTATCTCTTTGTTGAAGTTGGAGTTTTGTTCATGTATTGTTTTTCTGATTTCAATGAGTTGTCTGTGTTCTTTTGTTGCTAACTGATTTCCTTAAAAAATTATTTTGAATTGTTTGTAAGGTAATTCATCATCTTCATTTCTTTTTGTGTTGGTTACCAGAATTTTATTACATGGTATCATGTTTGCCTTATTCATCATGATCTATGTAGCCTTGTGTTGATAGTTGTTCATGTGAAGAATCAAATACCTCTTCCTGTCCTTGCAGAATAATTTTGGCATGTGTAGATCTTCTCCTGCTGCATACCTGTACTGATGAAACTGTCTCCAGGATTACAGTTAAGTAGGGCTAAATTCAGATCATGTGGCTTCTGGTAGGCCCCTGAAATCCTACATTTAACATGCATTTTCTCTGGCAGTAAAGTTTTCTGATGCCAACATCCAGTTTTAAAAACCTACTCATTACTTAAGGCCATAAGGTCTCTTTCATATTTTTTTTCCAAATGATCCCTCATCCCATTTGAATTACTCTATCAATTGGTTTAAACAATCCTATCTGAAGCCTGTACAATCTCAGGTTTATGACTAGGTGGTATTCATTTCATACAGAAAATAAAAATATATACACTCACATTATAAGAAAGAACTGAGTGTCTCCTGTGAAGTGGGTAGTGATAAATTTTAAGAGTGCATAAATAAATGCTGGATTTATTGAATCTCAAAGGATGTTTATGATGTTATAAGGCTGAGCATTGGAAAATTGTAAGAGAATCTGAGTTGCATACCTATTTGCTGTAAAACCATTGTAGAATGGCAGCCTCCTGGTGTTTTTTTTTTTTTTTTTTTTTTTATTGAGAAACAGAATGATAGATGTTTCACTCTCAACTCCAATTCCAACATTTTGTACTTTGTGATGTTGGAGCTGGTATTCGACCAAATTCATTTCAACTTTCCCAGTTCATTCCTCCTAGGGTTGGCCAGTGGAGAAAGCTCCAAAAAGGGTGTGAGATGGAAGGAATGATGAAAGTACCCACTCCTTCCAGTGGGTTTCCTATGCACTTCATGCCTACTATGGTTAAATAAATCATTTCAGTAAGAGTTTTTTCACCACAGAAGTGGCAATTTTGTCTTGTGATCAAAAGCTGTTGCAGTGTTTACAGCACTTGCAGAACTGGTTCCATCAGGCTTCTCCTTAGAGATACCAACCTGACCAACAGCACCTATTCCTCTATGTCATAAATTGCATCTCAATGGGGCCCATTATCTAAGTGTCTAAACTTTAATAATTCCATCCTCTTCCTTTTCTTCATCAGTCACAGGGATAGTAGATGCTTTCTGACATTGTTATTTCCAAGATATCTTGAAATTCTCTCTTACTCTTCTAGTTGCATAGTTAACAACTTTACAACTAGTTAACAATTCTGAATATCAAATTTGCTGTAGTCAAGAGCCTAATCAGTTTTCTGTCCCCTGAGTAAACTCTAATTGATAGACATGAGAAACTGATGAAATGGATAGAGAAGAAATTCTTTCCCTGCACAAAAATGAAGAACCAGAAAGTCTGAAAGTTATTTCATCCAGGATGAATCCAATAAATTGAGATTCAACATGGCTAACTGAAATTTTAAACTTTTCTACAGAAAAGTATTTCCTTAGCTACTGATGATTCCAAGTTTTCAAGCATAAATCCAGTTATGTGATTTTGAAGGTATAAGCTTAAGGCAATATTACAGAAACAGGATGATCACATATTAAATGCTGACAGGGTTTCCCCAGAAGTTTTGCTCTAGGCTATTTGTGGAATCTGAGTCCAAACAGTTGCCTGAAGAGGAGACAAGGATACAAATATTATGGAGGTGGTTTAGAGAGCAAAGGAATAGAAGTGCCTTTTTTCCCGCATTCGTAAGATCATATGTAACATTTAATTATTAAATATTAAAAATGAAACCTTTAAGAAATTAAATATTTGAGATTTATTCAAATCAAAGGACTCTTTTGATTTTACATATTTATGTTTGTTTACTTTACAAATCTTGACTATAAGAAAACATTTCCAAACTTCAAATAAATGCTGTTTTTCATTTACATGAACTACTCTAAATATAACACAACTTCATGAAAATTACTTATATATCTATCCTCTGAGATGGACTCCATTTCTACATGTACAGTATATTTTCTTAGATGGATATTTTTGATATATCACAGTTTAATAATATTTATATGTTAAACATGTTAATTTTTGAAAAGTAAATTCTATTTTTAAACACATTGGCAACATTAATATTTAAAACAAATGCAATAAGCAATAAGAACATTTTTTAATGTGATTAATTTTTAATTATTGTATTTTGGGGGGTTATCAGGGATTTAACCTAGGGATGCTTAACCACTAAGCAAAGCAAAGCCCTTTTTTTATTTTCTATTTTGATACAGGCTCTCACTAAGTTTCTGAGACTGGATTTGAACTTGTGAGCCTCCTGCCTCAGCCTCCCAAACTGATAGAATTACAGGCACGTGCCACTGTGCCCAGCATAACTACATTTGAGGTTATAAAAATTACAGTGGATAATGTACAAAGAGAATTTATCCAGTTTTATCAAATTTAACAATTTTCTATATTTGATTTTGAATTTTTAGAGTAAATAAATAATTGCCATTTTCATTAAACAATCTTATGTGCCCCAGAATCCATTTCCAAATTTTGTTCCCAATGTAAAAATAAGCTGATTTAGTGTTTTTATTTTTACATATACATTTATACTATTACTTAATGCATTTATAGTCTAAAAGTATACATATCATTCTTTTGAAAACAATCAAACGTTAAACAAACTAATCATATATTATTTATAATTCTGCAACTTATTTTAGACTAAAATTAGTTCCTGAGATTTATCTGTGGTGTTATATGATAGTTGTAATTCATTCATTCATTCTGACTTCAAGTATTTTATTATGAATATGCCACAATTTACTTATTCACTCCTCTGTAATGGACATTAACGAGATTTCTAATATTTTCTTAAATAAACAATTCAGAAAAAAAATGTTGTCCACATCCACTGCATGTATGAATTCAAGTTTTCTTGAATATATAGCTGGAAGTCATATATCCCTTGGATCAGATTTCATACACATCTTCAACTACACTAGATGTTGTTTATATAAGGCTGGTACCAATGAGCATTCCTTCCTGCAGGGCATGAGTGTTCTGATTTCTCCAGTTTCACACCAACATCAGTTTTATTCTTAATTTGTACACACATCATGGGTATTTCATAATGTCTTATTGTTTTATTTATTTTGCATGTTTCTAATTACTAGTTACAGAGAATCTTTTTTAGATGCTTATTAACTGCATTTTTGTTTTCTGAAAATGGCCTTTTAAAATATGACCCATTTTTCTTCCTGGTAGTTTTATGTAGATAGATAGATTGTAATGCTATGAGTTTATATACACTTTGAAAATCTTCTGTGAGCCTGAGTTTTGTGTTTTAACCTCATTTATGGTGTCTTAGGTTGAAGTGAAAATTTTTTATTATAATGTGGTCAAATTTAGCAAGCTTTTATTTTATGCTTTGATTTTTTTTGTAACTTGTAAAAAACACATCTTTTCTCTCTTAGTAACATGTATTTGCCAACATTTTCTTTTAAACTTGAACACTTTACTTGTGGTTTTATGTATAGCTGAAATTTATTTGAAGTACAGTATGAATAAAAATAGAATTTTATTTCATGTCGTATTTACAACCAACTCCCAGTATATTGTATAGAGTAGTCAATCCTTTCTCCCCTCTGTAATGCTACTGCTATAATACATCAAATTTCCATGTGGGTAGAAACATATGCTTATATATACAAAGATATTTTGTTCCTTTGGGTGTCTTGAATCAGTATCACACTGTTTTAAATACAGTAAAACTATAATAGGAATGGAGTTTCAAAATCTGGCAAAGCATGCTTTCATGTGCATATACAACTTACAAGTGTCACTAGAAAAATTAAGTCTGATTTTCCACCCATTTTTAAATTGACACATAATAATCACACCTAGTTATGAGGTATGGTAATGCAATACATGTATTTAGTGTGTAATGAACCAATCAGAGTATTTGCCATTTTCATCTTAAATATTTATCATTTATTTGTGTTAGGAACCTTCAAATTTCTCTCTTCTATTTCTTTATAAAATATATAATAAATTGTGTACTATAGCCGGGCGCAGTGGCACACACCTGTAATCAAAGCACTTGGGAGGCTGAGGCAGGAGGATCACAAGTTCAAAGCCAGCCTCAGCAATGGCGAGGCACTTAGCAACTCATTGAGACCCTGTCTCCAATAAAATACAAAAAAGGGGCTGGGGATGTGGCCCAGTGGTCAAGTGCCCCTGAGGTCAATCCCCAGTACAAAAAAAAAAAAAAAAAAATGGGTACTATAGTCACCCTACTGTTCTGTAGAATATTAGAACTTATTTCCCTAGGTACCTGTATTTTGGTACCTGTTATATTAACTCCCTCTACCTCTCCTTCCCCCTGTTCCTCCTACCCTCTAGTCACCACTGTTCTACTCTACTTATGTGAAATCAGCATTTTTGCTTCCACAAATCAGAATATGTAGGACATGTCTTTTTGTGTAAAGAAATGGGTGAAAAATAAAACTTAATTTTATATATAACCTCAAATTTGTTTGCTAATATAAGAGGCAGATATTTGGCTTAGAAATGCATCTACAATAGGGAGGGGGAGCAGGGGAAGAATAAAAGTTCAGTGGATTAGACAATAGGGGAATAAAGGGAAGGGAGGGGAATAAGAAAAGGTAAGACATTGGGATGAATCTCACATAATTTTCTATGTATATATATAAATACATCACAGTGAATCTCACCATCATGTATATCCACAAGAATGGGGTCCTAATAAGAATAAGGTATATTCCCTGCTTGTTTAAGTATATCAAAATAGGCTCTACTGTCATGTGTAACTAAAAAGAAGCAATAAAGTTTTAAAATAATTTAAAAAAAGAAACGCATCAGCCTGTTGACATATCTCGGTTCAGCTAGTCAGTTTGTGGGTATACCTATGATGCTTATTTCTGGAGGTCCTGGGAGATATGTAATATGAATGCTTCCATGTTTACATTGGGGGTTATATATTTATGTTCATCTATGATGCTACTATTTCAATAATAATGCCATTTTTATTCCTAAGAAAAGCCAAAGAAGTGTTTCTTCAGAAACCACATATACATACTCAAGGGTCAATTATGGAATTTTGAATATTATTTTTTATTCTGCATAAAACATTTTATATTATATTAGGGAGGACTAGATTGTAACTGGGAAATCAACAAAACTTGTGACAGGATTTTTAACTCATTTAAAAAACCTATAAAAACAACAAAGCAACATTAGCTTTTTTATCACGTTAAAGTGTCTGAAGTCACTGATGTAGTTGCAAGTAGTCTGATGATTTATCATTTTTAGGTTGAATTCTTCCAGTCAGTGGGCTGCTCATTGAATCCTGTGAATGATGAGTCTCTTTAATTACGTTAACTGAAATTAAAGGGCAAATGTTAAAGCAAACTAGTATTTTCAAGGGCAAAATTTTCATTAAACCCGTTAGTATTGAGTACTGTGACTTTTTATTATAAACTCATCTGCAGCCTTATTAAAATAGGTTCCAACACCTATATTACAGTCAAACATCTCTTTCAGACACAAACCATCAGACAGCAATGAAAAAGTTTACTTATGCACTAATATTTTATATCCTACACTTTTATTTTTATAAATGTTTAGTAAGCTTCACCTAGCAGTCTAATTCTATTCTGGGTGCTAGAAATATAGAAGTGATTAAGTGGTAGATCTCTTCTTCAAGAATTTCATATGAAATTTCATAAGGGGAATTAATACTTAGAAAAATTATGTGGTAATAACTTTATAATAGTGACCATTCAGTGACTTATTTATTTTTATAAGTGCCAGATACTTTATTCAAATGATTCTACTTATTACAACCATCCTATGTGTATCCTTCTATACAAATGAGGGACCTGAAGCTATATAGTCTAAATAATTTTCCCAGTGTATTTCAAAAACAAGCTTCATTATGAGAAAAGAATTATTAGTTAATTCTTTATTAGGGATGTTTCCTAGAACTTAATACCAAAAAGTAGCTCTACAGCTATTGCTACTTCCATTAAGTGGAAGAACCAGAGATATTACAAAACTGTTGTTTTTCCCGGAGATCCAACTTGCTTCTAAATAGAATATTGAGTAAGTGATCTTGAGTTGAAATGTGTAGATGATGAAAAGATATTGATATTACAGAGTTTCAGAGAGATTGCTGTGCCTGATTTGAATCTTGACAATTGGCTCAGCCAGCAGAAACCAGCACCCTCATCAGGAATCAGAAAGGCTGAAGAAGACATCCAGATCAGAGAGGCTTATCCATGCAAAGACCTGAAGGGTGACAGTGTATGTAACGTAGGTATTCTATATAATTTTATATAAATGAGCCCCATACCTAACATGCATGTATTAATGCCCTGAATTAAACTGTTTTCCAAAAACCTAGAGAACCTATTTCTTATAACATAAAAATATAAAAATCTTTAGTGACTCCTCTTATACACAAAATTGGTAGTTCTTGAGCTTTCCAAGAGGTTGAGTTTCATCACACTTGCCCAAAGGAAAGTACCAGGCATCATAATTATGTCCATAAAAATATAGGCAAATGAGCCATGGAATCTAATCAGAATCTTAAGGTAAAATCCATAAATGTGTACCTTTTACCCTCCCACCTAACTTAACAGCCAAACTAATTTACTACTATATGTTCCAAAAAATTTAGCAGTGACAATTCTGCTGACTTAGGAGACTAGCTAAGCAGAGAGAGTGAATGAAGACAAATCATAGCACTAAACATTATGGTACAGTGATACTCTCTGTGTGTCTAAAGGCATCATTTGAAATGGTTTTAACACATCTTTGCTGCCAGGTTGAGCACTGGCAGATGTCTGTGGTAACTATTTTGTAAGTGAATGATATTCCATATTAAGGGCTATCTGCAGGGAGCCAATTCAAATAATTGAGATGAATGTCTTGAGCTAGGAATGAACTTCCAAATACTTCGCTAGCAGAATGGAAAAATAATTCCTAAGGAAACAAAACAAACATTTCTCTTTGTGGATCCCATAAATACTGCTTAAATGACTAGCCATATGATATATCAACCTTGGTGATTTATTTTGTTAAGAAATACTCAAATCTAACATTTTAAAAATCCTAGGATATTTGCAAAATATAAAGGTTGAAGCTTTCTTCTACTCAAATTAGCAAAACAGTACTATGGATGGCTTCTATTAGTTAAAAGTTGTGAGAATATTTTTGGCAAGAGTTGACACAGCCCAAATAACAAGGTCTTTGATGGTGAGAATAAAATGAAGTGAATAAAATGGGAAGCTCAAACATGCAGCATAAATGAAAGCATAGTACCATGTGGTTTGTTTTAGCATTAATAGAAACTTGGATTAAATATGTAGGATAAGGGAAAAGATTTTCCTTTATGAAATAATCTGATAAAATAATCTGAAATTATTTCCCAGTTCACTATGAACTATAAAAATTATGCACTAATTTTCTTTTTAACATATAAAAACAGCATTTTAAAATAATTTTAGTTTATTCTTATTTTTAAGTTGTAGATGGACACAATACCTTTGTTTCATTTATTTATTTTAATGTGGTGCTACAGATTGAACCCAGTGCACTACAAATGAGCTACAACCATAGCCCTTATTTGATTCTTAAAAGGGATATTTCCTAGAATTTAACACCAAAACATAAAATTAATTATATTCCCTATTATTTGAAAATAATGTAAGTTGAATATATCTTTAAAATACATTATTTTTATGATGTCATATATTTTTCTAATTCAATTCTGTCACAATCTTATTTTTACAAATATTTAAAAAATATATTTAAAGTACTTGAAGCACTAAGACAACGAACCAAGTAGAATAAGTAAAAATATCAGGAAAATAGTTCAAGATTAACATACAAACCACTTTAGAGAAAAAAAAATCAGTTACTATGTTATATGTATTTATGAAGTCAGAGACCATTCAAAAAGTTAAAGAAAATTCATACATGCGAGTCAGTTTAATAGTTGAAAATTATTTTGTTTTCGATGTATTATCTATTAGTGTAAAAGTCAATTTACAATTAGATATTTGTATCTCAAACTTATAAGAACCATGAGGGCTTGAGATATCCTGCTTAGAGCCATCTTCAGAAAGGAGTGCTTAAGATCATTAAACAAATGGGGATTTCTTGCAGTTACATAGGAGAGAGAGAACAGGAGCTATAATCTTGTATTTACCAATATTTATAGAACTTAAGGAAAAAGAAAATCAAGGAATAGGGATACTCCAGGAGAAAGAGAAGGAAGGTACATGAGGAGATGACAAGTCAAACTTAAATTTGGAGAGTTTTAAGCACAGCCATCATATTCATGAGCAGAAACATAGGATGCAGTACTTAAAAGAAGGTCACCATGTTTGGTTTAATGTTCCATACCTGGTTTTCCCTGTCCTAAGAATTTTTGTACATGGTGCTCTACATTTTCATTTTGCACTAAGCCTTAGAAATTATATAAGCTGGTCCTGTTTTCAAAAATGAAAGTTGAAGTCGGCAAAGAGGTGGACTGATAAGTATCTCCCAGGGTTCTCATTAAAATACTTGTGACTATATGAAAACAGACAAGAAACTGACCATAATGCCACAAACTAATAAAAAAATAAAAATAAAAATAAAAATCTGGGCAGAAATTCAATTATCTGCCTTTTTAATGAAGACAAACTAAAAAGTACATTTTTGGACAAAATAGCTAATATTGCATGCCCAGAATCACAATCAGGCAGATGGCCTCAAAATCTATAGGTGGAGACAAGGATAAACACATTGGCTTACTGACACTTTTAGTACCTAACCATAGTATATAGAGAGTACCAAGACCAGAGACAAAAAGGCATTTGTCCCCTGAATATTTAGGGACTATCTTTGAAATGAGGCAAAGGCAGAGTCCAACATCTCCTGAGCCAATCAGTTCTTCTGAATCTCTGCATAGATTCAGAAAGTGCTCTGAGACTGGCCTGTGCTGGAAGTAAAGCGTGGTCAAGAAAAGTTTAGACACCTCTCTTGGTGTATTTTAGAATGCTTTGCTGGAAGACAGCATTAAAAAGGTAGTTCAAAAAATGAGAAAAGATAAAATAGTAGATGGCAAAGAACTTGCATGCTGCTATGTGATGGGGAGAGTACTTTAGAACCAAAGAACTGCAAACTGCGTATGCATTTCCAGCTCAGCTGGAAAATCCCAACCATCCAAGCAGAAGGAAGTGGGCCCTAATAGGCTCAGCAAATTGCCATAGGCTGTAGACACTTACTTTACCTTCCAGTTTGGATAGGCAACAGGAGACCCATACTACTATAGGAGAACTCAGGACACCTAGTCATCCTGTGAGTTATTTAAAAACAAAATTGTGGAGATATCCCCTTATGTATGGCTGGATTAACTGAGAAATAAAAAGTTATATCTGTGCAATCTGAATTTATTAGTGGAGTCCACAGAAAACTTTTGTTTCCAAGGTTGTGTTGTGCTTATTTGACAAGGTGCTTTATTAATCTGAAATCTGGCACAACTAGAGTAATGATACTAATTAAGGAGTTGGGCATCAGGAGCTGGGAAGGAAAAAAGGTACCTTTTTATGATTCTTTTTCTCTCCATGCATCTAAAATTTCTCCATTTTTTAAAGTTGACTTAAAAGTCACTTCTTTTTTAAAGCTGACTTTAATTCTATTGACTTATTTCCCCTCTCTCTTCACTGGCTCTATAGCTATTTATCATTGAACACATGATTATGTATTTATAATTACATGTTTTCTTTCATTGGACACATGATTACATATTCATAATTATATGTTTTATTTCATTATCATGCAATTGTGTACTCATAATTAAATGTTTTCTTTCATTACTGTGACATGCTTAGTATCTTGTGGGGAAGGATTCACACTTCAATGCACCCTCCCCACACTACCCTCCAACTCCATTCCAAGCTTAATATAGTGGTTGACATATAAAAAGCATTATAATTAAAAGAGAAAGCAGAAAGTGCTAAAGGAAGGAAATAAAGAGATAAAAGAAAGATAGATTTAGAGATAGGACTTTTTTTAGCTTAGGGAAGATAATTTTATAATTATACATATTTATAATTTCAGAGGCAAGTGTGTGATTAACTTTCTTAACGAGAATGTAATCACAGTTCACAAATAAGAATCCAGGCTCCATAAGGCAGAGCTTATTTTACTTCACTGCTGCATCCTCAGTGCCTAATATAGTGTTGAGCACAAGGTAAGTGCTCAATAAAAAATGGGTTGAAAGAATACATAAATTCATGAATTGCAAATTCTGAGCACCCAGCCTTAAAGAGGAAAGGAAATGATAGGCACTATATATTTTTTAAACATAAACCTACTTATCCTTAGGGCTCTGGCTTGTCTGTTTATCAAGTGAGGAAACTGAGATTCTGAAAGTTCAAATATCTGAGCCAAGTATTTATCAGTGAATATGAAAATCAAAGCAATACCTGCCTGACTCCTTCCACAGGCCTTGTATTTTCTGCTACATAGCCACAAAATAGAATACTACCTTTTATTCATGGAGAAAAGCAAGAGAAAATAGGACCCCCAATATGTCAAATAACATTTAAAATTAGACATAAGAAAATGATAAGCTTGGATTATTGGATTGCACTAGGTTTCTATTAAGGATTTATCTTTGATGGGCAACTGAATGGCAGCAGAGGCACCAATTTCAAGTTTAAGAGTTTACTCTTTTCTACCCTTTAAAAATGGCATTAGGAGAGATTAATCTTAATTTCAAATCAGTTTTGTTATATTCCCAAGAAAACATGTGCTTGGGTTACTCAGAAATTTACATTTATATTCTGGTCCCCATAGCTGTTACATTTCTTAGGTGGACACAGATCCTTCCCACCCAGAAGCTTAATAATGCCAGATATTTGTAAGAGGTTGGAAAAATTGTCTTTAACTGCCAGCCTAAGCCCCGCATTTTAAGTAATAGTGCTATGAAATGACATGCCAAACTGAAAGTAATTTTTACCTCAAAATGCTTCTAGTTTAACACTCAGAGATACAATCTTTTGAAGAACAACTGAAAATTAATGCATCATTTTTTCCAAGTCACAGCGAGAGATTCTATAACTAGATCCAATTCATTTTTGTTATTATAGGCATAAAAATCCTTGCCTCATATTATAATCACTTTTTATTGCAAACCTTATTTGCAATTATAATATGTGTTCACTTGCTTCATAGTGAAACTTAGCTTCTTCAGAGAAATATAGGTTAAAAAGTCCCTGGCATATGGTGAGAGCTCAATAAATATTCGATGAATGAATTGAAACTCACACACTTTCGCATATTGGCAATTGATTCTCTAAATAAGGAACTGATGTTGCTTCATCTTTTTAGATCTCACTGACAGAAATGATGGTATTTAATAAACCATCACTTTTCAGTATCAAAGAGCATATGATTTCTCAAGCTTGAATTTCATCAATATATTAGAATATTTTAATTGAGTGAAAATTGAATGCCATCTTATGTACCATGAATAAAAATGTTTCACACTTATAAAACAGATTCTCTTCAACGCTTTTTGGAACAAAATATCTCTGGTTTATTGCAACTGATTATAATGAAGTTGTTTAACACATTGCTTTTTGATTATGCAAAAATTTGACAAAAACATATCTTTGGATAAAGATTAAAAATAGCTTTATTTGAAAGACATACATTTCATTATGTTATAATTTAATTAACAAAAAGAAAAGGTATGATCGACTATGTTCAATAAAATGAATTTCTTACCACTTGTGAAAGACTATTTAGTGATAAATAGATAAGGTTAGCAGTGTTTTCTTCTGAGATTTGTAAATAGTGGAAAAAAAAATCTCTTTGAAGGAGACATTAAAAAGAAGGGTAACAAAGATGCAAGATCGGCCCATGACCTGGGCAAATATTTCTTAATATTAGAGCAGATCGAATATCTTCAAGTAGAGATTCAACAAACTTGCTCTGTTCTTAGAAATCCTCCAAAATCCTTATAACCTCCTCCTACTGACCCTGAGATTTCTACCTCTTCCTGAACTAATTCATCTCAGTTTTACATCCTAGTCTCCTGATGACGGCTTCCTCTTTTACTCAGATTCTGTGCTTGATATTATTCTTTTGGCCCTAAACCTCTGAATCTGGATTCTTCATTCAACTATGATACAAACTTTTTTTTCTTTTGTTGCTTCTGACTACTCCATTTCAATTCATAGGACCTTATAAACTGACATTAGTTCTGGGGACCAGATTTCCACTGGTTTTGCTGAATAATAAGGACCCAGAAATGTACAATCAAAGCCCTGGCTTAATTCTTGGGATTGAAAGAAATAGAGTTCTCCAAAGGTCTTAAAGTTTCAAATTCCACCATGTAGTTTCTGAACACAAATAACATCTCAAATTGTATCTCTGCATCTACTAGTCTCATGAGTTGCAGGACCCCAGGTCATAAATAGATATTTCCCCTTAACCTCTAAAGTTCAAAATATCTCAGACCATGTTTACATATTTTCCCCATGAGCCAGCTCAAACCATAAGCATATCCTCCACCTCTTAGTCCCCTTTGCAGATTTTATTTTTATTAAAGTATTGCCATTCTTCCAAACAATGTGTAAACACATGCCAGCATCATCTAGCCTTTCCTTCTCTCTCCCACTCTGCATAGGTTTAGGTGTTTATAGGTTTCAAATAAAATCATATAAAATTATGTGCACAGGTGGCAAGGGTATTGTTCTCATTAGATTCTCATCCATTATCAAATCCTATTTAAATACTATCATAGGATTGTCAGTGTCAAAAGGGCAGTTTAATGATCACCTAAGTTATTTGTCTCCCTATTATTTATCCTGTTCTGTCCTTTCATATTGATGTATTCACAATCTAATAATATCTGTTGCAAATAGTTGCCTATCTGTCCCCTCAGCCTGTAGTCTCTGTCTATTTAAAACCATTAGTCTCATTATTTGTCCTAAAATAAACATTATTATATCATTTCTGTGCTAAAAAAAAAAAAAAAAAAAAGATATCCAGGAACCTACCCAAAATATATCATATTTGTAAAGTGTTTTAATGTTTTAAAGATTTCATCATATATTATTATATTTTGATCCTCAGAACAATATTGGCATCCAGAGTTGCTAGGTGTGATGAACCTCACACCCAACACCCCAGGAAGCAAACATCTTATAAAAAGTCCACAAGCTTTCCTCTAGTGACTGGGCTAATCTCAGGAGATAATAGAAAAAGTAGATCATTTGAACTCCAAGGAAAATGATGCTATTTTCTCCACAATACATCTCAGTGTCTTGGATTAGGGATTCATTTATTTAATCAGAAACTTATTAGTTAAAAAAAAAAAAAGAAAGAAAAAAAGAAAACAAAAGGAATAGTTAAGGTAATATCTATGATGCAGTTATTATTTTACTATTTATTATAATGAAAATTAATACTCACTAAAGATGCTCCTCAGAGAAGCCAAAAGCAATAATCACCATCTTTACAGCATGTAGATAAACTAATTAATGTGACATTATGGCTGTAGAACAACGGATTACTTGTTACAAATTGATTCCATGGAAAATTCCCCTAGCTCTTTTTTGTGATTAATAATTTTTAATTGTAGAAGAATCTCTGAAATATGTTGCCATAAATTTATGTTTTTATTAAAGAAGTGAGAAAATGTTAAAAAATTAAAAAAAACCATAATGTGCTATTTGCATCAACACAATTCTTAGAAGTATTAGACTTACCTGATGATAGTAGAAATATTTTAGCACAGAATCATGAGAAATCTACTCCAGATTTTTAAGTTTCCTCTCTTTTGATCTCTTTTCATTTCTTTCATGGAGTCACTTATTATTTCAAAAGTTTAAAATAAGCCAGAATACATTAATTCAGATAACTACTGAGATCTATGCTAAAAGTATGCTCTAAAAAATTCAATGGCCTCCTCAACCTTTCACAGAATTAATTTTCAAGTGTCTGTGAAATTCATCTGAGGGGATTCTGATTGTCAGTAGCAGCAAGGCAAATTCAGAGTAGATGAATAACATGCCATGAATATAAAATTATAAAATCATGTGTGTGAAATGGATGCAAAGTCGATTCATTTAAATTGGAAAGGAGAGGAGAATTGGGTTATTGTAAACACAACTGCTGATTTCAAGATAATGTAAAATGAAAAAATCCAAAATACTATTGATCAAAATAATCTCCACATTTAGCTGATTTTATTGTTTTTCTGGGCTCTTCTGTCATTTTTGAAGATTAAAACAACACTATAAAAAGTTCGTTTCTTAAGAATTTTGGGTTCTTTTAAGTTTACAAAAATTCTAAGTTTAAAGAAAACCCATAGATATTTGGGATAACTGATGAAGAACTGCTTTTGCTTTTCCTCCAAGTTGATTTTCCTCCCAGCCTGCAAATATTAGCTACTTCTTATAGATGACTATGTTCCAAACACTACTTTGAGAGTTTTATATATGCTATTTTATTTAACTGACATATTTTTAAAACTGATATTATTTGCTCCATTTTACAGAATAAAACATAGGGATGGAAAGAGGTTAAGTACAGTAGTACAGTCAAAAGGTCACTCTTGTTATGCTAAAAACAATGCTATGCCATGAAACATGGTCTTATTAACTTTCCAAATTGTTTTTTTTTTTTTTTTCCTTTGGTTACCAGGGAATGAACTCAGGGGCACTTGACCACTAAGCGACATCCCCAGCCCTATTTTGTGTTTTATTTAGAGACAGGGTCTCACTGAGTTGCTTAACGCCTCACTTTTGCTGAGACTGGCTTTGAACTCATAATCTTTCTGCCTTCACCTCCCAAGCCACTGTGATTACAGGTGTGCACCACTGCACCTGGATAATTTTCAAAATTCTGATGAGTGAAGTCAATATTTTAAAAATCACAATGGAACAGACAAACCAGAGTTTGTCCAGCAGAAGGTAATCAGGTTCATGAGTAGTTGAGAGAGATATAAATTAGAGGCTGATATAAAACCATCAGAAAAGTTGTACCCTGGATCTCAGAGACTCTGTCTAATTCTAGGGATCTAGAAATCTAAATATATCACTAAATATTTATGATAGTGCAACTGCATGAAGAAATTACCAAATCAATGGAATGTGGACTATCATATATTTTCTTTAAACTGATGTCCTTGCGAATCATAATTTTGTGGACCATTTACAATGGTTACACCCAAAAGCCTTAATTCTTGCAGATGCTCTTAAGCTGATAAACAATAGTGATGCAGAAAGTGTGTGATAGAGCTAATTTTCCTGCCTAAATAATGGTCTTTTTAGGAAAAAACCCACACACAACTAATAAGTTTCAGTGAATCACTGAAAAGTGAATGTGGACTAACATGAGAAAGCTCAAGGGGAATTCACACTAGCTTACAGGACCTTCTCCATAGTTCTCATAAGGAAGATTGGAGCAGAGCAAGAGGCTTGGTAATGCCTCCCACAAGGCAAAAGGCTGAGGGGAGGACGGGTAGGCATTGTAGGAAGAATGTGAAGCCTTCTGCAGTTAAGTTCCTTCTTTCCTGTCTCCCCTATTTAATATGATCTTCTAGAGGAAAGGAAGCAAACCAGTTGTACTAAGTGCACAGGTGAAGACATATTGCAGTAAGAGAAAGGGAACAGAAAATAATCTCTTTACTGCTAGGTAAGAAGCAGAAATATATCATGAATGAGAACATTTGAGGTCTCTGAGAGCTCAAAGAGCAGGGTAGGATCACTGAGGATGTCTCACCCATAAGAACCAGAGACAAGCACCTGAATAAGACAGTCTGAATCAGAAAAATAGAGAATTAGCACTTATCCTAAAAATGAGGAAACACTAGATAAATAAGCACATGGTATACTGAGGGTATCCACAGCAATAACAAAACCTAAACTCAGGTAGAGAAAATCATCCCTCTAAATGGTAAGCCTAGGAAACGTGAATGTTTATTGTCTAGAGTGAATAATAGTTAATTCAGTATCTACTATGTTACGCAATATGTCTGTATTCCAATCAAAATGTATGAGATGAAAAAGACGTAATAAGAGTAAATGTGCTGAGGAGAGAGGAAGATGGCCGACAGGAGGGAGGTGCTCTCTGGACGCAGTTGCTGAAGGACGCGGAGTGGGAAGTTTGAGCGCTTTGCTGGCGGTTCTTTTGCGACTGAAACGGAGCCGAGACATTCCTGCACCTCTGGACAGCGAAATACAAAGTTCTCAGGGCCACAACAACCAGGGACAGAGTCCCAGCGGTCCACAGCCCGAAACAAGGCTGTCCGTGCTGCAGGCGCAGGGGCTAAGACCATCTCGGCAAGGAGACGATCCACCCAGCGGCTTTGAAACCCATCGGGGAGGAGGGATAAAAAGAGGCCTAGAGGCGTGGGCGGTGTCCACGAGGAGCTCTTTCGCACTGCTTGCCAAGCCGACCCCCGCACGATCTGGACCGACACAAGGGTCTGCGGAGCAGCTGCTGAATGGGAGGAGAACTCCGCCATCTTTGAGAAGTGCAGTGGCTGAGCCAGACAAAGGGGAAAAGACGGAGGAGACGAACAGCTGCAGACATCCAGGGAGCCCCATCGCTTTGAAGGCAGCGCACACCTGGGTGAGACTCGGGTAACCAGCAGGGGAGGGCGTGTCTGAGGCCAGCCCAGCGGCCACAAGAAGCTGCAACTGTGGGTGGGCGTGGGGAAAGGGTGCCTTCTAGAGGTCCCCTTCCCGGAGCCATTCATCTGTTGACACACAACCACCCTGAGCCAATCTTCCCCCTGAGCGGCCGCTGGCATAGGGTGCAGAATTGACTCGCAGACTTTCTGGACGTGATCCAATGCATTTGGCTTAAACTGGAAAGGGAAAAGAGAAGGGGGGCTTCCCAGGGCCCGTTCTGTTTGAGACTTGGGGTTTGACGTTTTTTTTTTTTTTTTTTTTGGTTGGTCGGTCTGCTTGTGTTATTGGCTTTTGTTAGATTGTTTATTGATTGTTTATTGTTCTTTCTCTTTTTTTGGCTTTGTTCTGTTCTGCTTTTTTTGCATTGATTGTCAGAGTGTTTGATTGTTTGCTTCTGCTCCTTTTCTCGTTCCTTCTTTTCTTCCTTCTCACTTTGGCATCTCTTCTTTCTCCTTCATCTTTCATATTTGCACCCTGCCAGTGCATACTAAACAGAGACAAAAACAAGCTGTACGCAGAATTTGGGATTTCTAGAAACAGCGCAATTAAACTGGATAGAAAAGAGGTGCTATATATAGTTTACTCTCCATTTTCTTGATTCTCTATCTCCTCTCTCTTACACCAATTTCTACTCTTTTATCATTTTTTTTTCTTCTTTTCCATCTTACTTTATATATAAATTGGTCTCTTCACCTAAGTGTCTACTCCATTCTCTATCTTCTCTCTTCTACTGATACTAAACCACTTCCAGTAATCCACGTCAATAGAACTCTACTCTCATACTTTCCAAGAAAGAACAATTCAAGACGCTTCCTTCTTCTTAAACATAATACCTCTGTATCCAATACTTGAAGCTATATAACCCCATCAGAAGCATACAGAGTAAACTGGAAATAATATCTCGGTTAACAAAATCTGTACATTGTGATCAAAATTGAATTTTCTGAATAGAAAGTGTTAGGTTTTAAAGTGTAAAGGAATTATAAGGGGAGCTGATAGCTTCGTACTACAGGAACAACATAAGGAATTAAGGTAAAATCGAAACAGTCAAGGTCCCACAGTGCAGGAAGAAAAGACACACAAGCAGCATGAAAAAACAAGGGAAGAAAGTGACACAATCAAATCAAGATTCATCATCAGTAGATTTCATGGCAAACACAGTTGGTCAAATGCCAGAGATGGAATTTAGAAATTACATATGCCAAATGTTTAGGGAACTTAAGAATGAACTCAAAAATGAGATGAGGGAGCAAGTACAGGAGGCAAAAGATCATTTTGACAAAGAACTCCAAAAACAAATACAGGAAGTAAAAGATTACTTCAATAGGGAAATAGAGGCTCTAAAGAGAAACCAAATAGAAATTCCAGAAATGAAAGAAGCAATAAACCAAAATAAAAGTTCAATTGAAAGCATCTCCAACAGAGTAGACCACTTGGAGGAAAGAACCTCAGACAATGAAGACAAAATATTTGTCCTAGAGAAGAATTTAGATCGTACAGCAAAACTCGTTGGAAATCAAGAACATAACATCCAAGAATTATGGGACAGCATAAAAAGACCAAACTTAAGAGTGATTGGCGTAGAGAAAGGGGCAGAGTTTCAAGCCAAAGGAATGAGTAATCTATTTAACGAAATAATTACAGAAAGTTTTCCAAACTTGAGGAATGAATGGGAAAACCAAGTTCAAGAGGCATACCGAACACCAAACAAACAAAATCTCAACAGATCCACACCAAGACACATTATAATGAAAATGCCTAATATACTGAGCAAGGAGAGAATACTAAAAGCCACAAGAGAAAGGAAGCAGATCACATATAGGGGGAAACCAATCAGACTATGTTCAGATTTTTCAACCCAGACCTTAAAAGCAAGAAGATCCTGGAATAGCATATTTCAAGCTCTGAAAGAAAAGGGATGTCAACCAAGAATCTTATATCCAGCAAAATTGAGCTTTAGATTTGAAGATGAAATAAAAACCTTCCACGACAAGCAAAAGTTAAAAGATTTCACATCTCGAAAGCCAGCACTTCTGAACATCCTGGGCAACATTTTTCATGAAGAAGAAGAGAAAGATGATAATGAAAATGAACAAAGGGAGATATTAAACTAAAGGAAATACCAACCAGAAGAGAAACCTAATCAAGCTAAAGACCATAATTTAAATAAAAATGGATGGGAATAAAAATCATATCTCAATAATAACCCTGAATGTTAATGGCCTAAACTCGCCAATCAAAAGACACAGATTATCAGAATGGATTAAAAGAAACGACCCAACAATTTGCTGTCTCCAAGAAACACACCTCATAGAAAAAGACATCAACAGACTGAAAGTGAAAGGCTGGGAAAAGTCTTATCACTCACATGGCCGGCGGAAGCAAGCAGGGGTTTCCATTCTCGTATCAAATAAGGTAGACTTCAAACCAAAACTAATCAAGAGGGACAAAGATGGATATTTCTTATTACTTAAGGGAACCATTCATCAACAGGATATAACAATCATAAATCTATATGCCCCAAATAATGGAGCACCTACATTCATCAAACAAACGCTTCTCAAGTTCAAGAGTAAAATAGACCACAACACAGTTATTCTAGGGGACTTCAACACACCTCTCTCAACAATGGATAGATCATCCAAACAAAGGCTAAACAAAGAAACTTTAAGCCTCATTAAAACAATTAACAATTTAGATCTAACGGACATATATAGAATATTTCATCCCTCAGTAAACGAATACACTTTTTTCTCAGCAGCACATGGTTCCTTCTCCAAAATAGACCATATATTATGTCACAAGGCAACTCTCAGCAAATATAAAAAAGTAGAGATACTACCCTGCATGCTATCGGACCATAAAGGGATGAAATTGGAAATCAACGACAAAACAAGGAATAAGAACAACTACTCCATCAACTGGAAGCTAAACAACATGTTACTGAATGAACAAGGGGTTGAAGAAGACATCAAAGAGGAGATCAAAAAATTCTTAGAGGTAAATGAGAACACAGATACTTCATATAGAAATCTCTGGGACACTATGAAGGCAGTAGTAAGAGGAAAATTCATTGCACTGAGTTCATTCCTTAAGAGGAAAAAAAACCAACAAATAAATGACTTAACATCACACCTCAAAGCATTAGAAAAAGAAGAACAGACCAACACCAAGAGCAGTAGAAGACAGGAAATAATTAAAATCAGAGCAGAAATTAATGAAATCGAGACTAAGGAAACCATTCAAAGAATTGACAAGACTAAAAGTTGGTTCTTTGAAAAAATAAACAAAATTGACAGACCCTTAGCGATGCTAACGAAAAGAAGAAGAGAAAAAACTCAAATTACTAACATTCGTGATGAAAAAGGGAATATCACAACAAACACCTCAGATATACAGAATATAATTAGAAATTACTTTGAAAACCTGTACTTTAATAAAATAGAAAATACTGAATGCATTGACAGATTTCTAGAGTCATATGATTTGCCTAAACTGGATGTGGAGGCTATACACAATTTAAACAGATCAATTACAAGCAAAGAAATAGAAGAAGTCATCAAAAAGCTACCAACAAGGAAAAGTCCAGGACCTGATGGGTTTACAGCTGAGTTCTATAAGACTTTCAAAGAAGAACTAATTCCAATGCTCTTCAAACTATTCCAAGAAATAGAAAAAGAGGGAGCTCTTCCAGACTCTTTCTATGAGGCCAATATTACATTAATTCCAAAGCCAGGCAAAGACATATCCAAAAAAGAAAACTTCAGGCCCATATCTTTAATGAACATAGATGCAAAAATCCTCAACAAAATCCTGGCAAATCGGATACAAAAACATATCAAAAAGATAGTGCACCATGATCAAGTGGGGTTTATCCCAGGGATGCAAGGCTGGTTCAACATTCGGAAATCAATAAACATAATACACCACATCAATAGACTTAAAGACAAAAATCATATGATCATCTCAATTGACGCAGAAAAAGCATTTGACAAAATACAACACCCCTTTATGTTCAAAACACTGGAAAAACTAGGAATATCAGGAACATATCTCAACATTATAAAAGCTATATATGCAAGGCCCCGAGCTAACATTATCTTAAATGGTGAAAAATTGAAAGCATTCCCTCTAAAAACTGGAACAAGACAGGGATGCCCCCTTTCACCACTGTTATTTAACATAGTACTGGAAACTCTGGCCAGAGCAATTAGACAGACGAAAGAAATTAAAGGGATCCAGATAGGAAAAGAAGAGCTCAAATTAGCACTATTTGCTGATGACATGATAATCTTCCTAGAAGACCCAAAAAACTCTACCAGAAAACTTTTACAACTAGTAAATGAATTTGGCAAAGTTGCAGGATACAAAATCAACACACATAAGTCAAAGGCATTTTTGTACATCAGCAAAAAAGACTCTGAAAGGGAAATGATGAAAACTACCCCATTTACAATAGCATCAAAAAAAATAAAATACCTGGGAATCAACCTAACGAAAGAGGTGAAAGACCTGTATAACGAAAATTATAGAACACTAAAGAAAGAAATTATAGATGAACTCAGAAGATGGAAAGACCTACCTTGCTCTTGGATAGGTAGAATTAATATTGTCAAAATGTCCATACTACCAAAAGCACTATACAGATTTAATGCAATTCCAATCAAAATCCCAATGTCATTCTTCAAAGAAATAGAAATAGCAGTCATGAAATTCATCTGGAAAAATAAGAGACCCAGAATAGCCAAAGCAATCCTGAGCAAGAAAAGTGATGCAGGGGGCATCACCATACCGGACCTTAAATTATACTATAGAGCAATAGTAACAAAAACAGCATGGTATTGGCACCAAAACAGACTGGTGGACCAATGGTACAGAATTGAGGACACAGAAACTAATACATATAATTTCAGCTATCTTATATTAGACAAAGGTGCCAAAAATGTACAGTGGAGAAAGGATAGCCTCTTCAACAAATGGTGCTGGGAAAACTGGAAATCCATATGCACCAAATTGAAATTAAATCCTTATCTCTCACCATGCACAAAACTCAATTCAAAATGGATCAAGGACCTAGGAATTAGAACAGAGACAATACGCCTAATAGAAGAAAAAGTAAGCTCCAATTTCCAACATGTCGGATTAGGCCACAAGTTCCTCAATAAGAATCCTGTAGCGCAAGAATTACTACCAAGAATTAATGAATGGGATAGATTTAAACTAAAAAGCTTCTTCTCAGCAAAAGAAACAATCAGTGAGGTGAATAGAGAGCCAACTAATTGGGAACAAATATTTAGTACATGCACATCAGACAGAGCACTGATCTCTAGAATATATAAAGAACTCAAAAAACTTTACACCAAAAAAACAAATAACCCAATCAATAAATGGGCTAAGGAATTGAGAAGACACCTCTCAGAAGAAGATACACGATTAATTAACAAATACATGAAAAAATGTTCAACATCGCTGGCAATTAGAGAAATGCAAATCAAAACTACTCTAAGATTTCACTTCACTCCAGTCAGAATGGCAGCTATCAAGAACACAAGCAACAATAAATGTTGGAGAGGATGTGGGGAAAAAGGCACACTCATACATTGCTGGTGGGAATGCAAAATGGTGCAACCATTATGGAAAGCAGTATGGAGATTTCTTGGAAAACTGGGAATGGAGCCACCCTATGACCCAGCCATCCCACTCCTGGGTCTATTCCCAAAGGACTTAAAAACAGCATATTACAGTGACACAGCTATCTCAATGTTTGTAGCTGCGCAATTCACAATAGCTAGGTTGTGGAACCAACCTAGATGTCCCTCAGTAGATGAGTGGATTAAGAAAATGTGGTATATACGCACAATGGAATTTTACTCAGCAATAAAAGAAAATAAATTAATGGCATTTGCAGGTAAATGGATGAAGTTGGAAGACATAATGCTAAGTGAAGTTAGTCAGTCGCAAAAATCCAAGTACCAAATGTTCTCTCTTATATAAGGAGGCTAGTTCATAGTATTGTTGGATGGGAGGGTACATACGAGGACTAGAAGAACACTAGAATGGTCAAAGGGAAGGGAGAGTAAGGGAGGGAGCAAGGGGGGAGGGAGAGGGAGAAAAGGAAAAAGAAAAGAAAAGGTGTTTGATTGAGATGGATATCATTTTCCTAAATGCATGATTGAAGACCTGAATTGTACGAATATACTCTGTATGCAAGCAATTGTATGTAAAAAAAATGCTAAATACATGCACTATGAGTTGTACATATTAAAAATTATAAATAAAAAAATGAAAAAAAAAAAAGAGTAAATGTGCTATCAAGAAACAGCAAAAAAAAAAATCATAGTAGCAGACTCAGTCATGATACGGATATCGTAACTATCAGAAGACTTAATGTAAATATGATTAATATTTGAAAGGTTGTAATAGAAAACAATGAACATCTTTCATAATCAGATAGGTTATTTCATCAGAGAGAACTGAGGAAAAATAAAGTGCAATGCTAGAGAAGAAAAGCACAGTAATAGAAATAAGACATCTTTGATAGAATCATTAGTAAATTTGGTATAGCTAAAAAAATAATTTGTAAACTTGAAGATAGATCAATAGAATTTACCAAGACTAAAAAGGAAGGAGAAAAAAGTAACAGTAAAAGAAGAGCAGACTATCCAAAGTAATGGGAAAATGTCAGTTCATCTAATATATGTGCAACTGAAGTCCCAGAAAAAGAAGAGAGAAAATGCAGCAAAATAGTATTTTCCAAAATTATTGGAAGTCACAGATGACTTACACATGAATGTGAAGAAATAAGAAATAAATATAAACAGAAAAGAAAATATGTTCACACAGCAAAAAACTAAACATAAAGACAAAGTCCTGAAAACAAAGAAAAAACACATTACACGCAGGTAAAAAGATGAAAATTGTAGTAAGAAATAAAGTAAAGAAATAGTAATTATAGTAAAGAAAGACATAAATGGAGATAATTGATTATAAGTATTCTTGTATTGAAGGAAATTTTAAAAGAAGTTCTTCATGCAGAATTTTATTGTAACTAATATCAAGTAAATTATATCAAATAAGAAAATGGTGCCAGTAAAATCACAAAGCAAAGTATAAAATTGGCTTTTCCTTGTTTTTGATTTCTTTTTTATTTTCTTATTTTTAATGGTCTAAGCAAAATTCAGTGACATTACCAAATGTTGTCAAGAATGCAAACCACAGGAACCCCCCAAAATTGTTGATGATAATAAAAAATGGCACAGCTGCTTCAGAAAAAAAAAAATTCTCTTTAAAAATAAATATATATTTTTCATCCTACCAGTGATATCACTCTCAGGTATTTATTCAAATGAAATTAATACTTCACACTAAAATTTGCATGTGAATGCTTCTACTCATTTGTAATTATCAAAAAAGAATCCAGAGGTCCATTACTTAGAATATGATAAATTATGGTACATTCCTACAATGGAATATCTTTTAGCAATAAAATGAAAAAAAAATTGGGGACTCATACAAAAGGAATGAATCTCAAGTATTTTATGCTAAGTGAAGGAAGACAAGCTAAAAAGGCTACAAACAGTGTGCTTCCATGGTACAAAAATCTATACTGCCCGAAACAACAGATGGGAGGTTGCTGAGGGCTGAGATATAAGTTAGAACTCCACTGAAAAAGAGTACAGGATTAATTTTTGGAATTAAGTATTTTGTATTCTACCTTTATTATGATGGTCATACAACTACATGTAGCTGTGAAAACATTCATAAATGTTAAAAAAGGGAAAAATTACTGTATATAAATTATAATTTAAAAATTCCACCAAATAATTTGTGTCACATAAACCATACCAAAAATATATTTTAAAAATCAGTGAAAACTTTAACTGTGCTTCCTGGAATGCAGTTATTTCTGTTAATTGCTATTTCCTTTATACTGCAAACAAAATTCTGGTTTTCTGAGTAGGATAGCGATAAGTCAGAAATTTGACTAATTTTTCTATAGGCATATTACATGTGGTGTTTGCAATGGTAATTTTTACAATTATTTCTAATCATCTATTACCTCCCCTGAAATTACACTTTAAAATATACTTTAAATCTCATTAGACTAAGTTGGCTATTGCAGTAAACCAAAACCAATATTGTGGAAAGTCTATTCACACATATTATAAATAAAGTAGCATAATAATCTAATGAAAAACTATACCTAAGTCTAAGTATGAAATTTAGTGAAATGAT
Source organism: Tamias sibiricus (assembly GCA_025594165.1). Lineage (NCBI taxonomy): Eukaryota > Metazoa > Chordata > Mammalia > Rodentia > Sciuridae > Tamias > Tamias sibiricus. The sequence continues at coordinate 40,400,158 of CM046665.1, read as the reverse complement.
CTTGACATACAATATTAATTCAACAAAATGGTATCACAAAAAGGTTTACCTTTTAGCTTATCAAGATACCTGTCGGAAAATATTTCCAGTCAAAAATTAAAAAATATCTCTTTCTTGTTTCTGGGGGCCATAAGTCTGTTTTTCACAGCACAGAGATGAAATTAATAATAAAAATTCCAGGATAAAAAAGAACAGAAGTTCCCTTCCCTACTTTGTTTTTACGTGTCCATAGCTCTTACATAAACTACTTACTTTAAACAATGTCTTGAAAATCTTTCTTGAGTATTCTACAGCTCTCTCAAACACAACTTATTCTCTCCCTCCTCATCTCCCCCCACCCCCAGCAAACACACTCAGTCAAACATGCTCATTCACTATTTTCCAGATCTCAAAGAATGCACAGTCCTCTACCTAGTTGTCCACATGGCAAGACAGACGTCTTCCTTTATTTCTCTCTCTCACAACAAGGTAATTACTAAGTCTGCTTAATTCTGTCTCCATGATATATTGTTTGATCTGTTCATCCCTGAAATGACTATAGTCCATCATTCTTTACCTAGCCTATTCTAGTAAACTTGTTACTCTCCTTGACTCCAATCCTAACCATTTTCAGTCAAGTCTTATGAATGTTGCTCAAATATCAACCTGATTATCCTACTCTGATGCTGTAAGTTTCTTATCCTTCATGGGCTGGCACCTGCTTTTCCTTCATTCTCTAAACACTTCCTGGCCCTTTATGTATCTGCCATATTGTACAAGTTGGAAGTTTTCAGAGTTGACCATTTGCTTGTTTATGTCTGAGTCTTCTCCTCATTCAACTCCATAGCTCTCACCTATCCTTCAGGACTCAACATAGACTTTGCTTCTTTGGAGTCTCACCCTGACTTCTTTATCTCAAAATGGGGGAAGTGACTCAACACTTCATACTCACTCCCATGGACTCTTCCTTTTAGTATATGTTCACAGTCAGTTGGCCCACGTACTTGTTCATCTCTGCAACAGCACTTTGAAATCCTTGAAAGCAGAAGCAAAATCATGTTCGTGTCTAGATCCACAGTTCTTAAAGGGGGGATACGTGAGGATAAGCACTATATAGTTATCTGTTGTTAATGATTTGAGGTTGAATGACATACAACAAAAGCAAAATAGACTTCATTTTAAGTCACAACTTAATCCAGAGTTCCCTTCCTGTTTGGATCCTTGAACTGTCATCAGTTTGTAAATGTTGATGAGCAAGGCTTATGAGACTGGAGTTCCTTTATCTTGCATCTTCATAGCCAAGTCCTCATGAGGACTTGCCAAGGTTGTTTGACCCTTGATCATTTTTCAACTTATGAAGTAGAAATCAGGTTCTGTGCTAATTAAAATGAGAAAGTGGACTTTATTTTAGCTCTTACAAAGAACAGCACTCTTTGCCTTTCTTCCCAGAAATCTACTTCAGAGATGAAGGAAGTACTTTTGTAAAAATGCATTCCTAACTTCAGAGAAAAACTGGGCACCCATTTGCCATTTCATTCCCTTTCTGAGATAAACATTTCAACATCTAAGGACCAAGTTTTCAAAATTGAAATATAAAACACTCTACACCTGTATATTTCCCCACCATTTGATTGGTTGCTTTGGCAATTGAAATAGAAATGTGCTTTCATCTTGTGATGTTTATTGCATGGTATCTCCATGGATTGTCACACAGGGCACTTAGAGAAAGCCCAGCACAAACAATGAGTACTAAGCATCATAGGATGAGGTTCATGAGGTAGAGATAACCTCAGATGGAAGTAATGTTTTTTTCTTCTCCTTAATTCTAATCTGAAAAGGAGCTACTGGTTGCAGTGGCAATGAGGGATTTGGTTTAAATAACAGAGGTTAACATAAAGGAACTGTGAATCTCAAATGCGGTTTACACAAATTGTATATTCCCCCTGAAATAAAAAAAAAATGATAACTTCTAATAAAACTTCTCTTTCGAATCATCATCTTTTTTCATATTCTAATACCCATTTACAAGCAAAGCTAACTTTTACTCTACATTTCATTTCCTCTTGTTCTGAGGCTAATGCATTCCTCTCCTGCAACACAGCTTTTGATTTTATGATAATAATTTGGTTTCATGCATGATTCATGAACTCATACATTCATTCAACAAACATGCATGGCATTATCTTTGCTATGTACTGAGGCAGACATTGGGGCAATGAATCCTGCTCAGACACACACAAATGCAGACAGACTCTTGTCCAAACCGAGTCTACCACAGTGTAGGTGAACCCACATAAAACTTCTGTATATGGAAGACTAAGTCCAAACTTCTTAGCATGACACACAAAATTATTCACAATCTTTTTTTCCAACCTAACCTTTGAGCTTGTTTTATGTTCATCTACCATGTGTGCCCTGGGTTGCATCCTGTCTTATTTCAGATCCCCTTCATATGCCGTGTTATTCTACACTTTCTCAATTTTATGAAAGCATGTTCCTTCTATTAAAAAATGAGTCCTAGTTCTTAACATTACATGTTTATGTATCTTCCTTTGATTCTGACATTTGGGTTCAGATGGCCTTTCAAGGGTATTTCCATAGCTAAGAATCTATTCTCAATGAATGTAATATATCCACTTTTTAATTTTAACTATATGTACTGTGTTATAACTGATTTTAATTGATTCTCTCTCTACCCTTCAGTTCCTGCTCTTCAAAACATATGGTGGTAAAATCACAGTGCAAAGCTGAGTAAAATGTATTCAAATCAATGGATGTTGTGGGAGCAGAGCAGGAATAATTGATTCTAGATGCAAAACCAGGAAAGACTTCCAGGAGGAAGAGGATCATTACACTTAAAATTGTACCAAAGCTTAAATATTAGCCCATAATTAGTTGTAGGGGTAATCAAAACATTAGTTGTAGGGGTAATCAAAACATTTCAGACTAAATTATAATATTATTTAAAAAGGTCAGGAAAATGACATTGTATTGTTCCTTTTCTTTAAGAAGTCTAATCAGTTTTTCTGCCCATTTTCCTGTAGAGACCTACCTTGCATCCTAAAGAACCACAGAATCGCCTGGAATAAAAGCAGTTTTGGAATCAGTGGTATTAGGCTCTTAGGCTCTGTAAAATTATAGATTTCATGGAAAACTAATATGCAGTAAACATAATCTTGCATGAGTTATTATCCCTTAAAATTTTATTAAATAAACATTTTCCTTAAAATTTATTCTAGAAGTAATTTCTAGTTATTTGATTTTTATTTCAATTTAATTAGAAATAGTCCATTTTCTGAAAATATAAAACAAAATAAAATTCTTTTTAAATGTCCCTTAAATCTTTGAAACCTTGAGCATAAAATTTTAATGTGAAAAAAAACTTAAGCAAATACATAAAATCTGTGTGCTTTATTATATTCATTTTTAAAATAAACTCTGAAAGTAGTTTCTAGAGTAAAAAATAGAATATAAATATACTTAAACCAAATCATGTAGGCAAATTTACAACTAAATGCCTTTTCTGTAATCACTAAATAAGACATTTAAGAAGCTTGTTTTCAGAAAAGTGTTTGGTTGGCTTTTTAAAGTGAATTTAATGCTCATTTAAAGCAGAACATCAACAACACTAGATATCTCAGTCCTGGATGCACTTGCAAAAATATACACCATTCTTTTTTCATCCAATTGTGATTCTTTCTAATTTTCTTTCTCTAAATGCACTCAGAAGTCCTACAGAGACTTTCCCACAGGTACGATGAGTCAAAAACAACAACAAAACCTGATTCTGAAATATTATTTATTTCTCTGGCATTTAAAGATAAACACAGGGCTCTGAGGGCAGCAGACAATAAGAAATCATTCTCTTCCAAAATTGTTATTACTAATTTTTTTAGCATACATTTTGTGTTTATGAGTAGAGCTAGAGTTTTAATGGTCACTGTAAACTACTAAGGAAAAAGTGAAGAACAAACTTTCAAAACCTTGCCTTTAAGACACTCCTGAGTGACCTCTGCAAGAACCCAAAAATGGAATAATAAAGAAATAATAATAAATAGCTTGTATTTTATCCTTGGAGAGATGGAAGCCATTCCCTTCAGCAATAGTTCTCAAACTTTCTTGTGTTTAATATACCTAAGGAATATGACTGCTCTATTTCCCAGTGGGTAAGTGGTTCCCTGAGGCCTGAATGCTGGTTTGTTCCTACTATTTTAAGTGATGCTGCTCTGTCACTTATTGAAATGTGTGTTATTTGATGGGATTGTCAAAACCAAGAAAATGATTCCTTCTTATGGCTGTGCCTACACAGTCTTGGTACCTATGTTGTCAAACATGGAGGAGAGAATAGAATATCTTGTATTGCCCACAAACATGACCTATAGGAAAAAAATCATTGGAAAGTAAAAATTTCCCCTCTCAACTGAAAAGCTTCCAAACAATATAACCTATTCAATGTTGGAGCAAACTGCTTCTAAAGTATTAAATTTTCTTTCAATAAAACTATAAAAGTATCTTCTAGGTGGCACCTATCTAGGGTTATTACAGAATAAAAACGTGGCTCATTAGCAAAACTCTGAATTGGCATTGTAATACTAAGTGTGACACATGGTACAGTATCTCATACCACCATAGTATCTCACTTGCCCCACCACCACTTTAAAGTTTTAGACAATTATTTAAGGTTGGTCAATTCATATACACCCAAGTCACACTGAGTGTCAACTTTTACTCTATATATGCCTCTACACTGTTGTCAGATTCATATAATAGATGCTAATATTCACTTGATGACCTAGTTACAGTAGATGCTGTGATAGCATCTACAACCTTAAATTATAAATTAGTCTCAGGTGTCATATGTGAAAATAAAAAAAAAATAACATTTGGTAGGAACCCTAAATAGGAGGAAAGACAGTTTTAAATGGCAGATAGCAGAAAAGTTTGGAGTTATTCCTTGGTAAGAATGACAACATTCACTTATAAAGCTTCAGGATAAAATTTCAACACAGTAATGAGCTCTTTAAACTAGATACAGTGAATCAATAACACCCAAAGAAAGTGATGCACATATTGATCTGGAGTGAGGCAGGATGACTGAACTCCAGGAAAGACTTGGGAAATTTTAATGAAGTTGAAATGGAAATAAAGGGAGAAGGAAGAAAGAAATGTAATTGAAAACCCCTTTTTTGTGTGTGTGCTGTCAAACTGTATTCCAGGGAATCTTGCTGATGGTTAATGGTAGAAAGATGAGTTGTGTGTGGTGCCCAATACACTTCAGTTTAAGAGGAGACTGGGGAAAGAAAGCAAATTTATTGCCAAGCACATCTCAATTTGACAACTCCAAATGAATGATTCAAACAGGATGCCAAGGCAAATTTCATTATCAAAGATACTTGTATATTGTACCAATGCTGAGTGCTTTAGAAATTAGCTGAAAAACTGAGAGATTTTAGAGAAAGGCCAATCACAATTCTGAGTGATCTAGCATAAAAAATAATGTAAATAAATAATATATAAAATGGCAGAAAGTATTGTGACAAAAAGTAAAGCAAGAAAATCAGATAAGAAAGGCTGAGGGAAGAATGGGGAGTGTCAATTCCCATTTGTTTCTAGTCATGGATGTTTCACTTGATTGGTGCCATTGGAGCAAGAACCTAGAGAGGGACAGAAATGAATTATGCTTTCTGGGGACTGAGAGTTCCAGGTGCAGAACACCAAGCACAGAGCTGTAAGTCCTGGTGGGTCCTAAGAAGAGCAAGGCAGGCAGCCCTTGCCACTGGGGTAGAGTGAGAGAATCAGTAGCCAGACACAACACCTGAGGGCAAGAAGAGGTAGGTGGTGTAGGGTCTTGGAGGTGATTAGGAAGATTTTCTAGTTTTACTAAAACTAAAGCTGCTTGAAACTTCTGAGTAGAAAACAAATATGATCTGATTCTTAATAAGACCATTCTGGATTTTATTTTGAGAATAGAATGTAGGCATTCCAAGGGCAAGAGATGGGGGACTCAACTGTGTTAGTTTTCTATTGCTACTATGACACATTTCCGGAAACTTAGTGACTTAAAATGAAAAATGACACAATTTTGTTACTTTAAAGCTCTGTAGGTTAGAGGTCTGCACAGATCTTACTGGGATAAAATGAAAGTGAGTGCAGCCCTATGTTCCTGTCTGGAGGCTCTAGGGGAAAATCAGTTTCCTTGCCTTTTTCACATTCCCAGTTTATGGGCCCCTCCTTCATCTTCAAAGCCTACAGTGTTGCATCTCTCTACCTATTCTTCCAATCACATCCTCTTTGACTCCCTCTGACTCTGACCATTCTTCCTTCTCATCATATTCAGGAAATATTCCCTACATTTATGCATCCATGTGATTGGATTGTGTCTACCCGAGCAATCCAGGATACTCTCCTTATTCCACATTCCTAAATTAATCCCATCTGCAGTCTCTTTGGCCATGCGAAGTAATATATTCACAGGTTCTGAGGATTAGGATATGGACATCTCTGGATGATGAGGGGCCTGCAAACCAACCGCCCATAATCCACCTTGCAATTGGATCATTCTTATTCATGCACTTGGATTGTTCCCATCACAAAACCACTAATTATTTTTGGGGATAGGATTGAAGGGTCTGTCTCAGCTCAGTGGCCATGGCTTGATTCCAAGTGCCTAGGCCCTTTTTGTCTGTCCTGTCTCATTACCGACTTAGCTTAGAGTTTCCATTCCAATCACTGGGAAGACAAAACAGAATAATAATGGAATAGCAAAAACACTTCTAAGATCTAAAAAGCAATGTAGGCTTTAGGAGGTTGTGTTTTTTCTCCATGCATAGGAAGTTTTATATTCACACTGGCATGAGCACAAAAGGAAGAGATCCCTGAAGATATATTAAGGTATGCTAGACCACCATCTGTGTGAAGGCAGAAGGACAGACCATGTGACATATGGAGGTATGTTTCCAGCTCTATGACTCCATGACAAATGTCCTTTAAATAGAATGAAGATGGGCTCAATAAGCAAAGTGAAATATTTGTCATTATTGTACTCTAAGCATTTTGTATTTGCAAAGGTTTTGTATTGTTCTCCAAACATACAGTTAGTCTAGTCAGATGTTTCTTCCCCCAGGATACAAGTTTAAGTTAATACAATGATTGTCATTTAAATTCCAGGTAAGTACTACCCGGTGGTTTATGGAATCTGATGCATGTGATTGATCCTTGGAATAAAAGACTTCATTAAGTTATCAAAGATAATAGTCATTTCTACTGAAGAATAAGCACAATTTGCAAAGAATACATTAATATCCACATCTGTGATATTTCGAGAGAAACTAACTCAGTAATGACAGCTAATGAAAGTGACTGAAGAATGTGAAGATTAAAAGATCAGTATGAATCAAGAACCAATTAATGAATTTCATGAGTCATAAGTGTTCATGCTGTTTCCCCCAGGCCTCTCCAGCCTGTAGGTACAAATGGTACAGCATTCAGAGTTGGCACCATATTACAATGACTCTTGCTACCCATCTGCACATGCAGGACACCAATCACATCCTTATAAGTTTCTTACATGTGCACAGGAATTATGTTCCTTGGCCATAGCCTTTATTTGCCAAGGAGAGTGCTTTTTCTCTTTTCTTGTTCTGGTCCTTTTTTCTGAGGACTGTAGAATCATTCACATATTGATGCATATCCATACTGCTATTGCTCTTGATGGGTACTACATTACCTCTATAAGGTGCCACAAGTCACTTCTGCTTGGTCTCTCATGTTCACTGGCACCTGCCTAATACTACCATTGCTTTTGGGACATCCCAGTAGAGAGAGTAGTTTGGAGTTCTACCAAAACTTATTGTTGCATAAATCTGTCATTCTTACATGAAACCTATTAAGAAGCCTTAAGTATTTTACCTCTGCATCAATCCCAATAGGCAATACAGCTTATGCTGAAGCTGAGAAACCTCTATACTTGTAAAAGACACTTATATTACAATAATAATAGTTACTGTTATTTTGTATCCCTACTTTCTTTCAAAATCATGATTTTGTTGTTGTTGTTGTTGCCTAGTATTTTATTTTCCAATCACAGCCTGGAGCTGCTTGTGTTGTGATAGGTCTAGAAGAAGAGTCTTGCCTGATGGCAAGTCCCTCTTTCCCTCTCTGGCACCCCATGCTCATACCCACAGCCCTTGAGATGGCATTGTGGAAAACTAGGAGCTGATTGAAGGCAGGTGAAGTCATTTTCAACTTCTTACTAAAGTAGAAATGGTGGCAAATGTATAAAGGTGCGCTTTTCATCAGAATGTATCTATATTAAAAAATGAAATATTACATGAAAATCATATTTTTCACCATTAGCAAATTTTGGAGCATAAATGATTCTTTCAGAATGACTCAATCTTGTACTTTTTCCATGATAACTAGTACACATTTGTGATATGGCAGATGGCTTATCAACTTTTAAGTTTCCAATACATGAATTAAAAGCAGAAATTACTTTCCTCTAAATTTTCTACTTACCTCTTTCATTAGAAAGTCTTTTTGAATCTTAGATAGCCTCACTATTTCAATCAAGTAGTAATTTGGGTCTATGATAAGTAATATGATATTTTTTTCTTTTGAACTCAAGAAAAAAAAAGTATAGATGTAAATAACTACTGCCTACAACTTTGTAATGTCTCATAATCTGGCAAGTAGAAGTACCAAGGAATCATGACTAAAGGACAAGTGTATGATTTTGTTTTGTTTTGGGGAGGAAGGAATGAGCAGTATTTATTACAGGGAACATTGCTTATTGATTACTCAGTAAACCAAGAGGTGATCTCAAAAATAATATTAGAATAATGGGCAAGCATGTGAAATATAATAAATAAAGATTATTTTAATTTATGGAGAAGATATTCTAAAAAGATTCATATTTGAAAGGGATTTTGATTAAGAAATAGGAAATTTTATAGTAACTATTTCAGAGGTGGTTACTAACAATCTAAAAATTACTACATGTAAATTGTAATACATTACCTTAACACTAGGAAAAAGAAAAAAAAAAAAAAAAAGGCTTCTTTCCAGTGAAATCTAAGCACCCTCCAGAAACTTCTGTTTGTGACTTATCAATTAAACATAAGCAAACAACTCCATAAAGCCACGTGGCATAATAATTATGACAGTAAGTGTGTCACTAATATTTTTTAATCTCTTCATCATTATTTGAAACAACAGAGAGCAATGACTACAGTTACACTGTGCAATAATGTTACCGACTGGTTTTGCCAACTGATATCCATAATATATCCTCAGATTCACAAATTCTTTCCTTCCTCTATTTACTTATTCATCAATAGGGATAACAGGAACATACCTCATCAAGTGTTTATTAAATTCCAAAGAGATGCCAGGCTCTTTAGAACTGCTAGGGCTAATGTTGAGCAAACACAAATGTAATCACACAAATTAATTCATAGTTATAGCAACAATGCTATAAAGAACACTGTTTAAGAGAGTAGGGGGAGTCAAGGACCCAGTCTGTGATCAGAGGAAATATCTTTAAGGAAGAAATTATTGAACCTAGATAGGCAAGATGAGTGAGATTTCACCAGGAAAAGGGGGAAAACTAATTCAGCAGCTTTGTCAGAGGCAATATTGTGTACAATGACCCCACACTGGTAGGTAGCCAACCCAAGTCCTTGAAAGGACATGATGTGCCTGAAGGGAGAAGGCAAGGGTACGGCATAAAGGGGTTAGTAGAATACCTAGTGGAAGCCAGTTAAGGAGCAGGCAAAGAACTTGAAATGCCTGGTGGGGATTTAGTCTTTATTCTAAATTAAAAGTCAGAGAAAAATTTAATCAGTGTGTAGCAGATGTTTCTGGATGGGATTGGGGCAAGCAGATAAAGTCTGCAGGACTTGGTAATGAACTGGAAGTAAGGAGGTGAGAGAAGAACAGAATGGCTTCTATGCTTAAGGAATAGAAAGAATGGATGGTAGTGTCTCTCACTGGCTCGAGGAGTTGTCTTAGGGGAGAGTCACCTGAATGGTCCCTGACTTGGAGAATACCATAATGTTAGTATAGGGACAGAAATGGCCATGTAAACAAATAAATAGCCCTTGTTATTTCGTTCTATATATCTCTCCCTTAAGAGATGATGCTAGGGTCTAATATTTAGAGTGTGAAAATTAGTTTTTTTGACAAATTATTTAATTTGTCTCTATGTATTTTATATATTTATTTATGGTGCTGTATTCCACCACCTTTTGTACTTTCTTTTTATCTATCCCCTTAAAGCTAATACATTAGATGGGTCTTTGCAAACCATCAAGAATAATTAAAAGACAATAGCAATGAACATATCAAATGAAAAATAAAACATAATGACAAATTTAAATATAATTTGATAAGGAGATATGACAGATTTTCTCAACCTCATCACTATTGACTTTTTGAGCAAGATAATTCTTCGTTGTAGAGGGGTGTCCTAGGGAGGATGTTTAGCAGTATCCTTGGCCTCTGCACACTGGATCAGTAACAAGCAGCCTTTTCCTTATATGGCAACTAAATCTGTCTTCAGACACTGCCCAGTGTCCCCCAGGAAGGAAAATTGCTCTATGCAATGATATGAGTTGATCATATTAAAATGCAATTAGTGGCACCATGTGACATGCAACAGAACCAGATTCCAGGAAGCCTATATTCTCAGAAAAGATTGGGGGAGGGGACTTGTGTGGAAAAGTTCCATAAAAGAAATGGAATTTCTTTTGTCTGTCTTATTGCTCTGGTTGGGCTTCAAGAACTATGTTAAATAGGAGTGGTGAAAGAGGGCATCCCTGTCTTGTTCCAGTTTTTAGAGGGAATGCTTTCAATTTTTCTCCATTTAGGATGATGTTGGCCTGGGGCTTAGCATTGATTATGATGTTGAGGTATGTTCCTGTTCCCTATTTTTTCTAGCATTTTGAACATGAAGGGGTGCTGTATTTTGTCAAATGCCTTCTCTGCATTCATTTGATACGATGAATTACAATTATTGATTTCCTTATGTTGAACCAAACTTGCATCCCTGGAATGAACCCCACTTGATCGTGGTGGATTATCTTTTTTTTTTTTTAATATTTATTTATTTGCTTTAGTTGTACATAATGCGTTTATTTGTACATGGTGCTGAGGATCGAACCCGGGCTGCGCACGTGCTAGGCGAGCGCTCTACCGCTGAGCCACAATCCCAGCCCCATGCATTATCTTTTTGATATGTCTTTGTATTCAATTTGCCAGAATTTTATTGACAATTTTTGCATCAATATTCATTAAAGATATTGGTCTGTAGTTTTCTTTCTTTGATGTGTCTCTGCCTGGTTTTGGAATCAGGGTGATATTGGACTCAGAATGAGTCTGGAAGTATTCCCTCTTTATCTATTTCATGAAATAGTTTGAGAAGTATTGGTGTTAGTTCTTCTTTAAATGTCTTGTAGAACTCAGCTGTGTATCCATCTGGTCCTAGACTAGTTGACCAACGGTACATAATAGAAGACACAGAGACTAATCCACACATCTACAGTTATCTTTATTAGACAAAGGTGCCAAAAATGATCAACGGAGAAAAGACAGCCTCTTCAACAAATGGTGTTGGGAAAACTGGAAATCCTCATGTAATAAAATGAAATTAAATCTCTGTCTCTCACCATGCACAAAACTCAACTCAAAGTTGATCAAGGACCTAGGAATTAAACAAGAGACCTTGCACCTAATAGAAGAAAAAGTAGGCCCAAATCTCCATCATGTTGGATTAGGACCAAATTTCCCCTATAGCACAAGAATTAAAACCAATAATTAATAAATGGGATGGATTCAAACTAAAAAGCTTCTTCTCAGCAAAAGAAACAATTAGTGAGGTAAATAGAGAACATATAGAATGGGAGCAAATCTTTACCACAAACACATCAGATAGAACACTAACCTCAAAGATATATAAAGCTCTCAAAAACTTTTAACATCAAAAAAAAACCCAAGTAGCCCAATCAATAAATGGGCCAAGGAACTGAACAGACACTTCTCAGAAGATGATATACAATCAATCAACAAATATATGAAAAAATGTTCAACATCTCTAGTAATTAGAGAAATGCAAATCAAAACAACTCTTAAGATTTCATCTTACTCCAGTCAGAATGGCAGCTATCAAAACTACAAACAACAATAAATGCTGGCGAGGATGTGGGAAAAAAGGCACACTCATACGTTGCTGGTGGGACTGCAAATTGTTGAAGCCAATCTGTAAAGTAGAATGGAGATTCTTAGGAAAACTTGGAATGGAACAGCCATTTGACCCAGCTATCCCACTCTTTGGTCTATACCCAAAGGACTTAGAAACAACTTACTACAGGGACACAGCCACATCAATGTTTATAGCAGCACAATTCACAATAAAGCTAGATTGTGGAACCAACACTGATGCCCATCTGCAGATGAATGGATAAGGAAACTTTGGTGTATATACACAATGGAACACTACACAGCACTAAAAGAGAATAAAATCATGGCATTTTCAGGTAAATGGATGGAGTTGGAGAAAATAATGCTAAGTGAAGTTAGCCAATCCCAAAATCCAAAGGTAGAATGATCTCTTTGTTATGAAGATACTGACTTATAAAGGCAAGGGAGGGGGGATGAGAGGAATGAAGAAACTTTAAGGGGGCAAGGGGATAGGAATAATGGTAGAATGAGTTAGACATCATTACCCTAAGTACATGTATGAAGACACAATTGTTGTGAAAATACTTTACGTAAAACCAGTGACTTGAAAATTTGTGCTCTTTGTATGTAATATGAAATGAATTGAACTCTGTAAGCATGTATATATAACAAATTAGAATAAAAATAAATTTAAAAAATGGAATTTGAGGTAATCCATGAGAAAGAGTAGGAAAATTCTAGGTTAAAAAAAGGATATCCCAGGTGGGGGTGGGATATGTATGTCTCTAGCTGCACAGCATGTTGAGGATAGGCAGCTCCTACTGTGCTGTGTATACTCTCCTTTCCATTCACACTACCTTTCTGAAGTGCACACCATTAAGGTAGTAGCTTCTATAATGACTAGCAATTTGTGAAATGGAACTACATTTTATTTCCCTACTGCCTTAAAATCATCAGAGAAGGTCAACATAAGCCAGGGTCCCAGTCCTTAATTCTTGGGGGAAAGAAAAGATATTCAGATTTGAGACCATATCAGCTCTGAAATATTCCAATATACTACTACTAACATATCAGTGATTTGTTCAATGTTGGGTGTGTCTGGGTTATCTGCCAGGGGCATCTCACTTGAATTGATTTTCACACAACTTCCTCACTTTCTCTTATTGTCCTTCTATCAAATTCTGGTTTTACACAATTCCTAGTTCGGAATACTTTGTATGGCTAGAAGGAAACACTGTAAAATAACTTTAGATAAAATTTTTTGAGTAATTTTGTAATCTGAAATAGATGGTATGGGGTCTAAGTCTATTGCAAGCAAAACTAGTTATAATTGATTGTATTAGACATTTTCTATTTCATGAAATTAATAGCATGTCATTCAAACTCCTTTGCTAACAGGATATAAAAGTAAACAACTTATTTTCCATTTCCTATCCCTCAGGCAGGTCATGTATGGCATTAATAACTTCCCTAGTCATAAGAGTAATTGTTTTTATATTAAACTAAAAATGTCTGATAACATTAACAGTTTCATGATGAGAAAATCTACTGAAGGAAGAAGAGTAATAAATGTGATAGAACTAAAATGACATTAGCCAAAAAACATTTCCTAAGATTATCAAAGAAACAAGTATGTTTCCTGCCCTGAATCTATTACTTGCAAATAACGTGATAACAACTGAGATATTTTCAATTGTTCTTAACATAGTTGAAAAGAACCTGGAATTTATTTTTAAATATAATCACTATTAGAGTCACCTTATTTTTATAATTCTGTATTTTCCATATTATTTCTACTGTGCTCCTGGATTTTGATAGTATGAAACTAATCATATCATAGATATTCATAATCTTTTCTTTCCTGCCAGACAAAATTGATAATATATTTGATTATTGATTATCTGAGTATTCTATATTTATAATATTTGAATCCTTAAATAGTTTTTATGTTTCTCTTTCAATAGTAAAAAATATGATATAATTCATAACTTCTATTTAAATCTTGCTGATATGTTTCTTCAGCATAGATAGATAGATGGGATAGATGGATGGATGGATAGATAGATGGATAGATAGATGGATGGATGGATGGATGGATAGATAGATAGATAGATAGATAGATAGATGCTTTCATATTTCTCATCCCAAACCATATGAAGAACAGAGAGTAGGGCTTTCTATACTAATTTGCAAATAAGAAAATTGTCCAGTAAAGACTGACCATAAAGCCCACTTCAAACAGGCACCTTGAGGTGGATCTGGATTAGAGCATATCACTGCTGATAAATCAAGCCTTTCTTTATAGGTCCATGTACTATTGCATAAAAGCAGTTACTTACTGTGTTGTCAATCCTTGTGATTAGTAGCAAAGTACATAAAAATATCTTTGTGCTTCAAAAAGAAAAGCTGGAGTGATAGATCATACCCAAATTTGGGACTGAACATAAAGATTTCCTGAAACAACAAAAAAAAAAAAAAAACTGAAAATGCCTGTAATGGACAGCTAGAAGAGCTAGAAGAAGAAAAGAAAAGCAGATGGAATACTGGTTTGCACAAAAAGCAAGGAAATCAAGTTAGGTCTGGAAGGGCTTTATGAGGATAGTCATACTGCCTCTTCTTTTTCAAAATATAAGATCTCTTATTTTTGCGAGTTAAACATTGGCTATAGCTAGACATTACAGTTGGTCAGTCTTTTGAAAAATCAAGCAGGCAGATAGGGAGATGGCCAGTGGCACCATATTTGGATGGGGAATAGTAGTTGGCTAGTCTAGTAGATAATATATCATTTGTGAAATGTGCAGCTCAATAAGAACTCCCTGCTTTGAGGCTCTTGTAATACAAGCTGGTCTTCTCAACAACCCAACTGTAAAGAAAATAAACAGTTTTTCTTCAGGATACCATGCACAGACCTGCATGGTTCTGCCAACTTCCTACTTTCCCAGCCTCATTTGTACCACTTTTCTCCCTGTTCTGCAAGCCTGGCTCTTTCTTCCTGGGATTCTGCATTGGCTGCTCCCCTAGCTTAGCACCTGCAAGCATTATACTGCTAGCTCCTTTTTTATTCAGGTATCAATTTAAATGCACTTCCTTAGAGAGGCCTTCTCCTTCTCCCCACTTAAAAAGTTATTTTCTTGGGTTTAGATGCTCCTGTCTTAGCCTCCTATGTACAGTAGTGCATCCATTTCCTGTTTGCCTTCCTTCCATGAGGATGGGGATTATGGGTGTCTCCTCAGCTCTATTCCCAAACCTAGAAATGTGAATCTTCCCTACTGATTGTGCAATAAATATTCATCAAATGAATTCTTAATACCTCTTTTTTTTTTTTTTTTTTTAGTAGAAAAAGTAGCATTTTCTACTTTTAAAGTAATTTCATGGAAGGGATATCTTATACTAGTTCATATTTGTTGGTTTCCATCACTCCTTTTAAAATGAATAGGCAAGAAGTAAAACAATTCTCAACATTTCCCATTGATAAAAGACGTGAAAGTTACCATTTTAATATAAGCATGATCAAGAATGCCTGTAATCCCCGCACTTGGGAGGCTGAGGCAGGAGGATCACGAGTTCAAAGCCAGCCTCAGCAATGCCAAGGCAATTAGCAACTCAGTGAGACCCTATCTCTAATAAAATACAAAAAAAGGGGGGGGACTGGGGATATGGCTCAGTGGTCGAGTGCCCCTAAGTTCAATCCCCGGTACCAAAAAAAAAAAGGGAATTGTTTCTCTTAGACCCTAAAAAACATTTCTAGGTTACAATTTAATGTTGACTTCCTTGTATCAAAAGTCTGCTGCTTCCTATTAGAGATTGTACAAGTTGCTTTTCACAGTTATTCTTTTCAGTGCCTCAAATAATTGTACCATCAATTGTTATTGTCATTATTTTCCAGATAAGGAAGCAAGCATTAAAATTTTCTAATTTGAGTCTGTGCTAGGATTTGAACTCATATCCAAACTGTTTTTACCATTCTGTGCTCTTCCCCTAATACACTTTCTAAAAGTTCATTCAAAGGAAAGTTCCATGATATTAGGGAATGTTATAGGATTACTCTTCACATTGTTTGAACTTATATCTTCTAGAATTTGACCTTCCTGTCTGGGAAACCCTGAAAACCAACTATTAATGTTCACATACTCTATTGTGTCATATACCTGAAGGACTGGCTGAGCCTAATCTGAACTTTAGACATGTTTTGGCATGTCCCATGAACAGGTCATCTTCTTTCCCAGCCATCTATTTGCTTGCCGGGAACTGAACATCTTTATTTCCAGTGAGGAAGGTTGCCTGGGAGAATGGGATAAGGGAAGTCTTTATGGGTTTGAGTGGAGAACAAATATCCATGGGAACAACAGCCTGGTTTGATTGCCTTAGGCCAACCTCATAGACCCAGTATACACCCTTTGGGAGGGATGAATGCAGGCTCAGTTTAAAGGGACTTTGCAAATCCATGAACTATGTTATGGGTTATATGAGCATAAACAGCAGAGTTAGAGGCCTGGGTGAAAAAATTTGCCACAAAATGGGGGAAAGAAACATTTCCCCTCTTCTATACAGGAGAGATCACTGTCCCTGCACCTCAACAACAAAGAATATAGAGAGAGCACCTCAAGTGCCAAACATTTCAGCACTTTGAATTTGACAGATTTAGGAGTAGCAGGGTGGCCATTTTTTCTGGAGACATCACAAACAGGAAGGGGGTACCACACTCCTGTAGTCCCCTGGGCATGGGACATCAACCAAGAAGAGCATCCTCTTAGAAGAAATGACTGCCATATTTGAGATGACATATACAGACTCATGCCATCTTGTGATACCAGCAAGAATGATGGGCCAATTAAATAGGAGTGGTATAATCTGACCGGCAGAGGAGTGCACCATGCCATAGACCTGCACAGAGTTTCTGTTCTAGGGTCCAGGTCAGCCCCCAAGCCCATTATTGATACTTCAATGCCTGCTGGCCTCCTTGTTGGTAAAGTTCCCAGTTCAGGTTAACAGAAGTACTTATAATTTGCACTAACACTCTCATTTTCCTAGCTTTCCTCTTTAAATAAAAATGTCTTCAGTATAAAGAATATATTAAAGATTCAGTTTAGTTTTCTTTTTTAAGGTTTTGATTCTTAAGCTATTTGAAGAATTATTTTATCAATTATTTTCTTGAAGGAAAATTAAAAGGTTTTAGGTAAAGGAATTTCATTTCAAATACAAAAGAACCATTAACCAATTCTCATAGACCATAATCTTATCTTCAATGGATGAATGTTTAAGGACCTACAAAAATCTGCAAAGTAGTAAACTTTGAAAATTTCTTCATGTTATTCTCTGAATGCTTTGAGTTCAGTCAATTGTAAGCCCTCTCCTTCTTTTTACATTGTATTTAAAATCAAAGATGTTAAGACCATAGGTGTAAAAGTTTTATCTGAATGGTAAGGCAGGTTGTTATCATAAAGCACTCCTTCTCTTGCCCATGTCCTTTTGCATTGCAACTTTTCTACTTTTGCCATGAAGAGGTGGAGCCTATTTCTTCAGCCTCCTATATCTGAAATAGCCTTGACCAAGCACTCAGACATAGCTTTGATGTGAAAAAATTACCAGTGTAAATTACCATTATACTGCAAATTTCACTTAGGACCAAGAGGCCTGGTAACTTCTGCTCTAACCTTCTTGGGACCTTGACTACCATACTGTGGAGATGAGAGGCCATCTGGGGGGTGACAGGCCAACATGAACTGCCAGATGTGAGCAAAACTATCCCCAAATGAGTTGTTACATGACTGCAACTATGTGAGTGATTTCTGAAGAAACCAGCAAAAGAATGGCTCAAATTACCATCCCAGAAAGATATGAGAAAAAAATTTAAATATCACTGTTCTAAGACAATAGATTTTGGACTGATTTGTTATGTGGAAATAATAACTGAAATAATTCTTTCCTTTGCCTGGAAAACAAGAGCTTCTGAGAAGTAAGACTTAATTTTCCTTTTGCAAAGAAAAATTGCTGTTCTAAATTTGTTGTGGACACTAGTTCAATACACTGTTTCAATCCCTGTGTCAAATGCCAGTATGGAATGCATTTTTAGTGTCAGAGACAGTCTGTGAATTGGTAGAAAAATTAAGTGTTGTGTCAATAAAAAATGAATTCAATTTACTTACAAATCCTATTTTTACTTGTTTTGAACACAACAAAAATGTTTTAAAGATTAAAAATAAATAAAGCCAACAAAACTAAAGTAGAATAATATATATTCTGTAAATTCTTTTAATTAAACTTCTAATACCATCAGAAAGAAAAAATGCTATGTATTTGGTGGGCAGACTTTCATGGATATGTTTTTATAATGTGTGACAATGGATAAAAATGTTAGATGTACATGGAATTTTAGAGATTTTCTATAAATGACAAGGTTACCAAAATGATTTTCATAAATAAGAAACTGAAGATAAGTGAATTCAGTGCCTTAATCATGATTGTCAAAATCATGCAATAAACCAATGATAGCCCTCTAAGAGGAGAAGAAACAGACTCACAGGTTAATTAACTTGCACATGGTTCCATAGCTTTTAAATGTCAGTTCCAGCTACCCCTTTGTTAGCTATAGACACCCAAGTGTTGACTCCCAAACGTTGGAATAAAAACAAAAAGATGAAGTTAAAAAAAAATAGGTCATTTGGAAATGATCAAGAGAGAGCCAGGAAATGGATTTTTTTGATGAAAAACCCAAGTGCAAGGCCAATTCAGCAGTAGTTAATGGAAAAGTCCCTTCTCATCCTTACAGGGTCTCTTTCTGGCTCTATTATGGAAAACTCTGGCCTCCTGAGCTACTCTATTTACGACTAATTCTAAGTTACTTAGAACCTGAAACATGGATGAATCTGAGGGATGGGAATCTAAGAATAAGCTAAGTACATATGGGAAGTCCAAAGGTAAAAACAAAACTACCCTTACAAAAATTCTATTTTGTGTCAAGTACTATGAAATGTGCCTGTAGGCACTGTATGAGCTTACTGTATAGAAGGGTCATTGGTATTAGAGCTTCCAGATGCCAGACACACAAACCCTGAGAAAACCCAATATATCCAGCACCAAAGGTGTTTGGCATCTCATGTTTTATTGAAATGCAGGTATAAATAATCCTAGTTTGAAAGTATTTGTGAGAATAGATAAGATTAAAATATAATTAATAATTTGTATAAGTCATAATCAGATAAGTTATACTGATTATCAGTTGATAAGTTAGAAGACAACAAATAGCTGCTTCTATGTTTGCCTTCCAAAGCCCAAATCACATATTGGCAGGAGTGTTCACATGGAAGGTTGAAATAAAAGTGGAGTGACATTTCAACCCAAAACATTTTGTTTATTTAAACTGTTATTGATGTTTTTCCTTGAGATTTTCAATTTAACTTACTCTCCATGAAAGAAATTATATCTACTTTACATTCATAGTGAAGACTTACTCTAAGAATTCCTTTTAATTAGAAAAATGATTGATTTTAATTTCAAGGAAGCAAGCTGTATTCATTTTTATTATTCTTGTTTTTCTTTAGAGATTTGTTTTTTCCAATGAGGCAATACATTGTTATAGTATATACTCAGGGGCTGGAAAACTGTATTTGGGAGAAAAAGGAGCTGGCTAGAGTCTAAAGCTGGTGGCTGTTTGTGCAGACCCTCTATAAGGTATTTCTCTAATCAAAAAATGAGAATAGATGAGTAGAGGTTAAGGGAAAATCCATAACAATTATGGAGTGGAAGTGGTAAATGTAAATAAGAATGATACCCATTAACAGATCTAAAGTTTCCAGAATAGGAATCACAAGTTCAAAGGGGAAATAAGCCAAGTATTACTAGGACAAGAAAATAAAGTGTCTTGGAATGGGAAAGTATAACTAGCTAGCAATTTAATAGAGCCACACTGACAAATATCAGTGTGTCAGACCAAAGACCCAAAGAAGATGTAAGGGAGGACTGGTGATTATTAATTACTGATCATTCTTCCTGAATGAACCTATAATTTCAGGTCTTAAGTGTGCAGGTTTTAATGTCCATTCATTACTTCATTATTATAGTCACTGAGAAAATTGGATGGAATATATTGTCATCGGTTTTATAAGACCATATATTGCATAAAATCACATTAAGAAAAGCTGCAAGTCACCACAAATTAAAAGGAGCTCAGAAAAGCCTTGCCTACCTTCTACTAATTTATAATATACTTGTGCATGCACATGTGTAACCATCATCTTAAGAAAGCTGAAGTCTAAAATGAGAAGCATAGGTCAGTGTCACCTACTAACTCAAATAACCTGTTCTACAGAGCAGATGACATTATCAAGCCCTGAGTTTCAAGTCACCATTAAATCATTGAAAACCTATCAATTACAAAACTAATGGTCTCCAAAATTCACCTAATGCTGTATTTATTCTGGTGTGCTTGCAAAAAAAGCTTATTGGGAGTAGGGTAATCTATCTATTTTTCTTTTCCTTTGTAAAAGCACACTATCAATCAAGACATTTCTGTAGCACTTTAGCAGAGGAGGTCAGGACGCCCATTATTCATGAATATCTGATAATTTCACATACTCTATTGCATATAATCTTCTATTACAGACAGTATTAAAATGAATTCCCTGATTTCTCCATAAGCCTGGCCAACTCTTGAATTGGTGACATTAGAAGTTCAGAATGACCTTATTCATAAGGACAGAATATTGTGATGAGCAAGACAATTCTAGAAATGGGAATCTAGATATTCCCTGACACTTACTAAATAAGGTGACATCTCTTCTGTGTATACAAAGGAAATACACTTCAGAGTATGTGAGGGAAGAAGGACCCAAGAAATACTATATTTTAATATCCCTAGTTGGAATTAAGAAACTAAGGCTCATGGATATTAGTGATGTGCCATGGTTTGGGCAGATCATAGACTCCCACTCCTTTATACTTCTGGCCACACAAATTTCTTTCCAAATGGCAGATATGTCTGACAGATGGTAGGCAAGATAATTTTAAGTAATTTAAGAAATAGCAGAGACTGGTATAGTGAGAAAATTATTCTCTTTTTAAATATCATTCAATACTTCTGATTTGCATCTCATAGAAAGTCTTAGTGTGAAGCCAGTACATTTTTTAGTGCCTTTGTAACATCTATTCATCTCTGATTTTAACAAAAAGAGCAGATCAGAGGCATAGCAGGCAGCAGCCTCTAGCTAGAATTTAATGACATCTTTTTTATTGAATTCATTCTTAAAGTTATATTCTATTTTTCAAAGTGGTATTTGTTTTGAACTTATAGCAGTGCTGTAAAGTTTCTTTTAAAATAAATGAATATTGGTAATAAAATCAAGTTGATATAAAATATAAATAACTCAGGTGACCCTCAGCTATTACAAAAATCATAAGGTGTTATTAGGTGACTAAAGCTGAGTGAAGCTAAAAAAAGCAAATATCATCTACATCAGTAACTATGTGAGTTTACAAATTATTGTATTTGTATAAGTTCATACATTGCATAAAGTTATTTATACTTATTTAAAAATTTTGTGAAATATACAAGGCAAGTATTATCATTTCTGTTTTATGGTGAAAGAAAGTGAATCCCAGAGAAATGAAATGACTTATATACAAGTCATCACAGAACAAACAAATGATAGTTTCCCAGAAAAACTAAATTCATTCTCCGTATTTTATTCTACCTTTGTATACTGCCCACTGTCTTAGCCAGAAGTTCTCTTCTTCCAAAAATCAATAAAAATGGGAAGCTTGCTATACAAAATAGCCAGTAAGCATTAATTGGACTTTCATGGGTTCCAATATGTAAAAGCAAGAACTGGCTTTATAGTACTTCCTATCTAAATCTATGCAGTAGAGTAAAAATAGTTAAACTTATATCCATCCACCACTGAACATCAGGGAGATGAAGTAGGAGGTATATTTTAAAATTATAAGACTATGATACTTGACCATAAAAATTATATGTATAGCCGGGCGTGGTGGTGCACGCCTGTAATTCCAGCACTTGGGAGGCTGAGGCAGGAGGATCGCGAGTTCAAAGCCAGCCTCAGAGATGGCGAGGCACTTAGCAACTCAGTGAGACCCTGTCTCTAAATAAAATACAAAAAAAGGGCTGAGGATGTGGCCCAGTGGTCAAGTGCCCCTGAGTTCAATCCTTGGTACCACAAAAAAAAAATACATATATATATGTATAAGAATAATTTGTAAGATTGGAGGAAGAATTTGTTACATAAAGAATTTATTCTATTTATTATACAAAGAAAAGAAAGGAAGGAAGGAAGGAAGGAAGGAAGGAAGGAAGGAAGGAAGGAAGGAAGGAAGAACAAAATATATGAACTGGACATATGATGCTTTGACACTTCATAAAATATTTATCACCTGCATTTGTGTTAAGCTTATATAAACTACTTTAATGCTAATTATTTTATTTGATTTTCCAAACAACTCAACTGGGTTATCATAATTCATCAAGTGAAAAAACTGAGACTCTGAAGTTGAATGGCCAGGCTGAAGTCTCTTGACTGGTACTTTTGTATTTGCATGAACAAGCCTCTATTACTGTATCGTCATAATTATTTGGGAATGGGAAATCTGTTTTTGTGGTTATGGCTGATCCATTAAATTATTTGGGTCTTAGTTTTGGACAGTTCTTCAGAGATATCAAAGGCTTCATTATGTCTTCTTAAGCTGGGATTATTTTTAATTCACAATATTCCATTCCTCAGGATCACTATTCATTGTAAAATGTAATCTCACATTATTAGTATTAAGTCCCCTTCTTTTTCATCCCAGCTTCTGGATACTGTTCAAACTATAAAGATCCATCCACCTGATGTGTTAGTCTTGCATATTGAGAAGTTTTCAGAATTTAACATCTACCTAGAGCAGTTTGGTTCACAAAAGGAGAAATCTAAGCAAACTCCACTTGTATTTACCCCAAAAAGGCTCCATAAAGCTTTTCCCTTAGCCAAAACATCTCCCCCATCAGACTGGTAGAGTCTTCACAAGATCTTCAGGGTCATTGTTTTTGATTAAGGAATTTGTCTCTTGAAGGCCTTATTAAAAAGAACATGAGTTACCAGGACAGATTATTCAGCAGTCCATGCTAATGTGTTCATTTATCACAATATACTGCATTTCTATGACACTTAATACTTCATACTCATTCTTTGCTCTCATCGTCCTCACTCCTGCATTTCAAAACTGATAGAATGATATTATTAGTTCCATTTCACACATGAGGAGCAGGAAGTGTACACTATTGCTATGTATGCAAAGCTAATTAGTAACATTCAACCTCTATCCTTGCTGGTGGTCAGTGCTCTTACTAGGCCACTTGCCTTTAACAGCAGAAAACAGCAGGGTTCTGACAATCAGGATGGGAAAGATGAGTGGGATCTTAGTCAGCGGTGGTGACCAATAAGAAATCACAGCTTTAAGAAAAGCTGTATACTGAATGGTAAAGAACATGGTAAAGCGCAGAGGTGAAATGGTAGAATCACAGAGTATTGGAGCTGACAGGTGTCCTCAGGCTCACTGGTTGCACATTCTCATTTTACTGATGATCAAAATGAGGGCTGTAAGAAAGACTGAGAGGCAGATTAAACGACACACAGGAAGGAAAAGACAGAGCCAAAATAAAGTCAGGCTTCTAGATTCGTACACTGTACTTTCTCAAATACCTATGACTTTACTTAAGACTGGTGTCTCAGAAAGACTTTAAATTAAACCAAGATTATTTTCAATATTAATGGAGAAAAGGTAAAGGATAGAGGTGGCAATTGGGATGGAAGAGGTAATTAATTGGGTTAAAGGAAAAGTATAAAGGTGAAAACAAGGCAAATAACAACCTATACCTGTAGTTAGCCAGGCATCTGTTCAATTTTTCCAATGGCAAATAATGTAGCAATATTTCTAATTATTTATAAGAACTTATACTAATGAGACATTAAAAAGAACATTCTGTAGGTCCTTGATAAGCTAATTTTTAGCAAAGGGGAGCAAAGTATCTTGCATGGTTTCCCTAAAACTTTATTTATAGGGGTGTGACATTTTGTAGGCAAACTCTTCCTTGAGTGGTTGTGTTTTTTTAGCATGATTGAGAGAGTGTGCAGTATTTTTAGGTAGTGTTTTGACAGGGTATACTTAGCAATTTGTAAATAATAGAAAACTTGCTGATTGTACATTCTACTGAAATTTTTCTGAAAGGCATTTTGAAGAAACTTAATATAGATGACATAGAACAAGGGGGAAAAGCTATTCTATAGATATTTCATTTTTTCATTATTCATTATTTTTGTCCCATGCTCCAAGGAGGTCACCCCTTGCCTATGGGTAGCTTATTCACATTACATGTAAAACTCTATATAGAATTTTATGTGACCTGAAGTCTTTAAAGAACACTTTATTTAAATGCAAATTTAGCTCCTCCCAAGCTAAGGAATACAAAGCAAATATTAACTATTCCCAGAAACTCAGTTTTTGAATCAAGATCCAGTAATGCCCATGAAAATATATACTGACTTTTAGGACTCAGGCACATTTTAATTTCTGATAGAGTTCCACTGCACTTCCAGTTTTGTGCAATAAGCATGTGCCATGCAAGTTTGCTGGGGGTAAGGCAGGTTCTTACAGAGGTGATACTTGGTGGGAGGCCATGGGAATTAGCAAAAAAAAAAAAAAAGGGAAATAGAATAAGTACAGCCTTATTGGCTCAGCAAATGGTATATTGGGATGATTTTAACCCTGACCTATGATAGGGGAGGTGGTTAACTCATAATTTGGTCTGAAGCCTAGAATTCTAGCAATGAGCCAAAAAGACAGTAAAGTTGTTTCCAGTGGACTTCCTTAGAAGCAGAGCTAAAAATGAAGCCCTTTGTGGAAGGAATTCACTAATGAAATGCATTTAGAAAAGAAACAGAGTAATGACAGGGGAAACAACTAAGCAAATAGTTGTTGTGATAGAAAGAGTGTTAGTCTGTCCTACAGGGCAATCCTGGAACACAAATTGCACCAAATTTGGTCTCAAATTGACAAAATTTGAGATCGACAATCTCAAAATTTGGATTGACAAATTTTGTCAATCCATTTCTGGATTGACACGGATGTTGCCTTCTATTAAGTCAGTGGCTCCTGGTTGCTGGACTAGAGATGAATAACCTCTAGGCCAAAATTCCCATTGTAACAAAGACATTTCTCTGAGAAGGGGGCTGCTGGGAGCATTTGCAGCAACAACTCATAGTGGTTTTGGAATGAGTTTACCAGAGGCCTGAAGGGAGATTGGGCTGGCAACCTACATCCCAGACTGTGGCTAGTAAAATAAACCTACTATAGGGATAATTCACAAAGGTGGTCAGCCAGCACTCCATTATCTAAAAGCACATAGGGTACTCTTGTTTGGACAGATTAACATGTATTCAAAGGGCATCCAGCTTTAGGCCTAGTTATGAGAGAAAGAGATGAAAATATCCACCAAATGGATCACTGGATAAAGAGTTTCATGAGATCAATACTTTCATTAGTAGCTGACAGGAAAAAAGCAGAGACCATATCTGAAAAAAAAAAGAGCTGTTGTGGCCTAGGAGGTTGTCAGGGCCCCAGCCAAGACTAGAGAATCAGTCAAAGCAGTTAGGCAACCACTTGGGGAACTGAAGAACAAACCAAGAAAAAAGGTGAAGGCTGCATCTCACTGGGGAAACAGAGTGGAGATAAGGGAAAGTTTGTGGCTTGTTGAACACTCAGGGACATAGGGTTCCCTCATGCACATAAGGATTACAGAAGAAAAATTAATTTCAGATCCCATTGCTAGGTGGATTTCATCTACAGCTATACTTGATACCCATTTCTGGATTGACCTATGTAGGTTCTAAGGAGGTCTAGGTTGCCAGCCTAGATGACTCCAGGATTTTTTGTAAAAGAAGATGACAATTTTAGCCTTGGAACTCCTATATATATTCTAAAATACCCACTGCTAGTAGTTGCTGTTATCAATGTGCTGAATCTCACTTTCCCTCTGTTTTTACTTAGATGGTTCTCATATGTATCTAATTCTTTGTATGATCCCATATTGATGTATCTAGCAGTAATTTCTGAGAACAAAAAAAAAAATCTTTAATATGTGAAACTTCCTTATTACTGAAATTGGCATTAAACATATAACATCTAATTGAAAGAATTATTTGTATGCTATGGATGGGCTGGCTGGACACTGGGATTCAACCCTGATTCTTTCTTATGTTACTTTTGCAGAGAGAATTTAACATTTGATTCACTTGTTTGATTCACCTGTTGTGACAGACAGCAAAACCAAGCACAGACTGCCTATTGCACCACAGTCTTTATGCAAACATCCCTGCCTGGATTTCAGGTTTATTTCTAAATGCACCACCAAATTAATGACCATAACAGCATCAGGTATGAGTCTCCTGTCGTGTATACTTCAAAATTAGTTTAAATGCTGGTAACAACTGTGAAAACTCATTCAGCAGGTACCTGTGGAATTGTCCTTGTGCTGCTCTTGTTGGGTCAGAAATTGCAGGAGGAAAAAAAAAAAAATCACACAAGGCTTCTGATTTGCTACCACAACAAGATCATTCCTAGCAGCTTTCTCCACTCTCTAATTTCAACTGAATTAATTCTGAGAGCTAGTAGCTCCTCCATGAAACAGAAATGACTTATATAGCCTCATATTGGCAGTGGAAATTCTCATGAGAGTCATTTTTAAAATTGGAAGAAACTTGCTCTAAAAACAGATATTCCTCACAATACCTTGGCAAGAGAGGAAGGAAATTCCTCCATTTCAGTAACATAGATATTTTAAGTGGTTTGCCCTTAAATACTAAGATAATCCTGAGATTTTCCTAGTACCACATCTGCCATTTAGTTACTTTTTGGTACTGTGCAGAGAAAAGATAAGTAGTTTCAAATACAATTAACAATTGTAACCTTATTGGTAATTCTAATTCTCCCAGCTTTGGCTCCTTTCTATCTTTTCATGACAGACCCTATATTCAGATGTTAGATAAGACTCAAAAATCACCTCTTCTAAAGTCTTCTCTGTATTAGTCACTCCTGTATTTGAACCCTCTTAGCATGTTGTGCATGCTCTAGTTATAATAGTAATAATATTATAACAAGAACTAACATATATTGAATATTTCTTATACACCAAGTACCAAGCTAAGTTCTTCATACAAATTATGTCATTTAATTTCCACAAGAATTATATGTGAAATGTAATATTAATATCCCCTTTTTATAGGTAAAAATTTCCTGCTTCCCACATCTCTGTCCAGGCAGTCAGACCCCTGCTTCCTTGTTTACTTCATATTGAAAAATATTTTGTAAAGTTTAATGTGAGGGAATCAAACATTAGCCTTGCATGCTATAAGGCAAAGTCTATTTTGAGAGATACAAAATACTTCAAACTCTGGAATTATATGCCACCTTTAAATTCAAGCTTCAGTGATAAATTTAAGCATATTCCATATGCTCTTTAATTTGGTTACATTTTGTACAGGAATTTTTCAGTATACAACCTTCTAATGCATTCCCTTATGAGGTTGTTTTTCAATATGAAAAGAAGTCTTTTGTCTAATTTTACCAGAAAAACTATGGACAAAATATCATTAATGATATTTGAAAAGAGTAATATTTTTATAAAATTATAATTGAGGAAACTGTATTTATCTTATACACATGTTATGTAACTTAAAGTCATCCAGTGGTAGTTTGAAATTAATAATAATGTCAAATTTAAAAATGGGGATCAGAGATACCTATTAGTTTGTGCCTGATTTAGCAATCCACAATAAGCTCTCATCCCATGATGCTATGTGACATCACTGTTTATATTCTAGCTGCTTGTTGACTTCATATCTGGTAAATAGCCTGCTCGTGTCACCTGTTTTTAAGAAATGGAAAGAACCTTCTCATCATTGGGGCAAAAGGCCTCCAGTTAGTCCCCTAACCAATCATTCCAGTAGCTTGGAAAAGATCAATGATTCTTCCTTTGCACACTAAACTTTCAGATTTGTAATGATTGATAGCTCAAAAGCAGGAGAATGTGGCTCTAGAGAAAAACAAAAGTACTTTCTAGAAACAAGAAAAAAATGATCAAAGTGTAGATAACCGACCAATATTTCCAACTTTTCTATGTGCTTTCAGTCATCCTGAAGTCTCCCTTTTCCTCGTTTGAACTTGTCTTACTAGGCTTGCATCCTCCACTGTTCTTACTTTCTCATCCATATCTGAAATTCTGCCCACTAGGTTACCTAGCATATGTGAATATTCAGCATAGCGTTAGGACATAGCTTGGGAACCTCATTCAAAAACGCTTAACCGAAGGTATTTCCTCAAGTGAATGGGAGAAACAAGAATTTTTTTCAAATTAAGGAAAAGTAAGAGTTTGTCTTAATATGCCTATATAAGAACCATCATTATAAGCAAAGCTCCAGATACTGCAAGACCTTTGGATAGTAACAGAAGGGCTCTGTCATTTTCTTTCCTTCCTATCACATCATTGATAATCTTACTTCCTTAGACCAGCATAAAATTTCCCCAAGATGATAAGAGAAAGTGAAGCAGTCTAGGCAGTTAAAATAGCTATTGCCATCAAGGGTATGTATTTAATCCAATTCTGGGTACATTTTGGGTATAACTGTAAGCATCTGTTTTAATAGTTTTTCTGGTAAGTGACAGTCTATAGGTCTATAAAAATAATTGTCCAAATTAAAGAGACAAACTATTCCAACCATGCTGAATAACAGAAATATTCAGTAAATACTGTATAATGATGACATTGTCAGCATTTAAAGTCACATTAACAATGTCAGATAAATTGTAACATTAATTTAAAGTACTGCCAGATTGGTTGTATAATTTCTGAATGTGATTTAATTAAATTAGGAACACAAAAATAACAGTTTTAAAGAAAGATATCATAAGAGAAAACAGAAACTAGCTTACTAAATCCATCTGACTTTTGTCATATGCTATAATACATAATCAAGTGCTGAAGAAATATCATTATTAAGAACCAAGAATATTTGTGTAGATTAAAATTTACAGCCTTGTCTGATCATTAGGCAAGCTTACATTTTCAGAGAAATAGGAGAGATATTATCAAATGTGATATCACATAATGCTAGTTCTATTTAGCTAAATATTTTGGAAAACAAAAGCAGATTACTTTTTTTTTTTTGTGGTACCGGGGATTGAACTCAGGGGCACTTGACCACTGGGCCATATCCCCAGCCCTTTTTTGTATTTTATTTGGAGACAGGGTCTCACTGAGTTGTTAAGTGCCTCGCCATTGCTGAGGCTGGCTTTGAACTCGCGATCCTCCTGCCTCAGCCTCCCAAAGTGCTGGGATTACAGGCGTGTGCCACCGCGCCCGGCTAAAAGCAGATTTCTTTACAATGCTGCTTCTATAGTGTAGACTCTGCTGAGAACCATAGTAGCAAACCATTTCTTTCTTCCTTCAGGAGCTTGAAGATTTGCTACTAAAACATGTTTAGCTTGAATATGTAACCTGCTGTGAGTTATGAAATATTAAACTCTCACATTTTCCTTATACTATGATACTTCAACAATGTATATACCAGAATTGCAATCCATGTATAATCTCTATAGTAAATGTCATCAGTTGCTTAAAATGGTAAAGCCACAGGAAGCCACTACTTCCAAGCACCACAGTGTAATAATAATATTCTTGATTGAATAAATATTCTTGAGATTCAAAGTTTGCTAGAGAGGGAAAGACTGAAAAATAAATAAGTGTGAAGGTTTTTCAAAGTAGTAAAAATATGTTCTGTCAAGATGATTTTGCATTGTATCACTTCTACTTTTTTTTTTAAACTGATGACTAAGAGGGTACAATGACTTCATTTCCTCTGTAAATCATAGTTGTTTAAGGTAATTTACAATCACATAATCATTCTCAAAGTATTCTGACTTCAGTTTCATCACCTTTTTTTGCCCTCACACCCAATTAAAATAGAACAGGATTTTAATGCTTTTCTGAAAATAAAAATAGGTTATGTGTATTATATTTCCATTAGTTGGCCTGAGAGTTATTTTTTTTTAATGGAAGAGTCCATTGAACACATTTCTATTCAATGCCCTCCACATGACTGACACTGTTCTAGGCACTGGGAATATATCAGAAAGCCAGATAGATAAAAGTCCCTGCATTAGTGGGGGTAGCATTTTCTAGTGAGGAGATATAGACAAAGAAAAGAAGTAAATGAAAAATACATAATATTTCAGGTATTGGTGATTTCTATTGAGAAAGTAAGAAAAATAAAGTAATAAGGATAGGTAGTGAGGGGAGTGGCTGTCAGGGTATGTGCTACTTTTGTAGGGTGATCATGGAAGACCTCTAAGAGACACTATTGAAGCAGAAATTTGAAAGAAAGGATAACATTATTCAGAAATTTAGGTAAACCTATTTCAGGCAGAGAAAACTAATAACAAAGGTCTGCAAAGGAAATACATAAAACATTTGATGAACATAAAGGAGTCAGGCATGGCTGGGGCCATGGGACTGTATGAGAGTGAGGAGAGGTGAGAACAGAAAAGTATCTAGAATCAGTAAGATTTTTATAGGTCAAGTTTGGGTTTGGAAATTTATTTTGAGTTAGAAGGGAAGTCATTGCAATATGAGAGCAAAAGAGGAATGTAATCTGACTTGAGGTTTAAGAGAACCACGCTACTGTTCTGTTGAGTATTGACTGTGAGGATTTAATAATGAAGCAGAGAAATTAGTTCAGAAGCTTTTTCCAGGACTCAGGCAATAGCAGCAGATGTGAGAAGTGATCAGACTATGAACACAGTAGGAAGATACAGCATTAGAATTTGCTGATGGACTTGGTAGTGAATACAGAAGAAAGAGGGGCATCTAGATGGACCCCATTAAATAGATGATCTGAGCAACAAGAAGGATAGTGTTGCTTCTTGGTTAGATAAGAAAAATTGTGGGAAGAAAAGTCTAGATGACAATTGGGATTAAAAGTAAGTGTTTTGTTTGTGGGCATGTTAAGTTTGAAACACACGTTTGAAATCTCAATGGAATTGTCAAGAAGATAATTGTATAATCTGGAATTCATGCTTGAGATCTCTGACTGGGAAACCCTTGGAGTGAATTGGTACTTAAAGCCACTAAGACTGGATGAAGCCATTCATGGAGTAGGTGGAATAGAGCAAAATTCTAAATAATGACCCGCAGGGTATTCCAAAGTTCTGAACTTGAAAGATAATGAATGATCAACAAAGGAAGCTGAGAAGGAATGACTAACAAAGTAGGGCAAATTCTAGGTTGAGTGTTATCCTGGGAGGCAGATGAACAAATATTTCAAGAAGAAGGGAAAGTGCATTATCCTCTCTGAGTAAAGTGACTGAGAGTTGGCCATTAGGTATAGCAACAGGGAGGTCTTTGTTGACCCTGAAACGAATTGTTGAGGTAAAAGTTATTTTAAATGGATTCAAAAAGAAATGTGTGGAGACAAATTCGAGATAGTGGGTATAGTCAACATATGTAAAGACTTCTTTCATTGGAAATAGAAAGTGAGAAATGGGATTAAATTTAAGATAAAATGTGCCATAGTAAATAGGAAAAGGAAAGATTTTATTTTATTTTATTTTATTCAGTTGGAGAAAGTAGAAGGCCCTATAAAAAATGTGATAATGTAAAGGACTTTGATGGACAGGAATGGAGAGAAAATCTTTCCATTCAGAAGAACACACTTAAAACACAGTAATGTTTTAGGAAGAGCACTAAGAGAGGTGGCTGGAGATTGTGCTTCCTACTAGTATTAACTGAAGTTAGGAAGAAAATGCAATCAGGAAAGTAGTTGAGGGTCAAATTGTGCTAACTGCACAAGAGTGACTGAGGAGTTTAGACTCAGTGATAAAATTAATAGAAAATAAACAGAGTTTTTTTTTTCAACAAATAAGTATTTTTGTAGTAACTGAAAGAATGAGGATTGGAGAGTTTATTAGAGGATTAAATGGAATGGAAGATGTGATAATTACAAAAATCATTTCTTTTTTGAAAGGGAAGAATGGATACCTCAATTAAGAATAGAAATCAGGCAGATTTGAGAAACATTTCAAAAAATATATGTTATAGATAGTGACTGAGAGAAAAAGGAGTTTTTAGACAACACTACAGTTTCTGGGGCTTTAGGCAAACTAGTGTTCTTTTTAACACAGGCAGGAGAAGAGGAAAACATCGGTTTGGGGGTGTGGGTTTCAATTGCATGCCAGATTTCCTATTTCAATGCTCATCTAAATTAGGATTTGCTGATGGACCTGGCAGGGGATATGGAAGAAAAATCACACTAGCTGGAAAGATTCTGTGAGTCCTCCAAAATGAGGATGGAAGGAAATAAGTCAGAAATTAGAGAAGAGAAAGAACTAGGTTGTAAAAAAAAAAAAAAAAATGCCCAGAGTGATATAAAGTCAAACCAGAAGTCATCACTCTGGAGAAAGTGATGGCTTCAGTTTTTGTGAAATTTAACCCAAATTTCATAAATTTTCTGTGATCCCAAGTTTATCATTGATTTATTTGATTATGGATTTATGATAGATCCCCTCCTTTCATCCCTCATTTTCTAATCTAAGGATATGGAAGCAAAACAACAATCAGTTGTTCAATTTGCAGGAGTTATTTACAGTGTTTGGTTAATTTCAAGACTGACACATTTAGATTGCACCCAATGATTTGGAATTCTCAAGTCAAGGAGAATGTAAAACAGGGCAATTTCGAAACACTGCTATTCAGTGCTCATTGGTATTCTATTCCAAAGTATCCAAAGGGTTTATTTTTCTCTTGTCTTAAAGTTCTTTGCACAATTCTTTCTTTATCTTCCTTCATGTTTTTATGTCAGTTTGTGAATGGAGCTATCATTGTGAGTGACGAGCTGCCTAGCTATCCTGGGAGAGCTGAGAAATTGCATAGCTTCAGTCAGGGGGCAGTTTTCCAACTTTTGCTGAAGGGAAAAGAATCACATGTCTACACAAAATAGACAATGTGTATTTGGGTTCCGGGAAGAAATCTTTGTTATGCAAGAGGTAAAACATTGTTTTTATTAAGAACGGTTATTATTGGTTTGAGGCAGCATGGTGCTGCTGGTGTGTGGGTTTTAATATGCCATTTGTCTTTCCAACATCTACTGCCACTTAAAATGTCACCAGTTTTTCCCAGTGGTGAGGTAAAACCATGGGAACAGCATTCAAACCACTACACAGAGTACAAGCCAATTTTAACAAATTCATAATTAAAACCCAGCCAAAATCTCTCCTTGCACTGCCAAAGTCCTTCCTCTGTATTTTCCAATTAAATATCCTTTCTGTGAGGAAGCAGGCTTCTAGAGATGCCAAAACTGAATCACTAATGTCTTTATAACAATGAGACCTTCCTGTTCTCAAACCATTTTCAAATACCTTAATCCCACTGGCTTTCAGGAACATTTGTAGAAGTAGTGTACCCATTCTTTCCTTCAACAGATATGTACTGAAAACCTACTACCTGTCAAAAACTCCTCTAGAAAACTCTGAATATTATCAGTGAACAAAATAATGTCTTTTCAGTCTCAGTGCTGCAGTTCTAACAGGGGAAACAAATAATAAGCAAATAAAGACATGGGTAATGTAATAGTAAGTTTATATTGATAAAGGCTATGAAGAAAGGTAACGTTGAAGAAGGAAAGAGTGACAGGACAGGCTACTTTGGTTAGAATAGGCAAGAAAATCCTCACTGAAAAAGAGACATTTAAATAGAGATCAGTTTTCACCATTAGGATTTTTTTTTTTTTTTACCACAATTGGTTGTTTTCTGCCTCTTTCCACCTCTACCTCCATCATACTTTCCTCCTTCCTTTCTGGAGTGGACAGTGACCTTGCTGCAACCATTGAAGATTCATTTAGTTAGGACTTAGTGGGATCTATTTAGGTGGTTTGCAGTTACTTTTTGCTTAAGCTATAGCTGGCTTCCTGGTATAGGAGTCCAAGTATATTACCCCCTTCTCTGTGCTGAATGAAGTACAGCAGGCTCTTGCTAATAAAAATATGATGGTGTTTGTCAAGTTGTTTAGATTTATAAATTTGCTGTGAATTGTTTTCTTATCCTAAACACTCACATTTGTATCTCATTTTTGTATTTTCTTATTTTAAAAGGAGCCCCCAAATTGTGTAAGTTTAAAGTGTGTATCCAGCCCCTGTTCAGTTCTGGTCAGGAGGCTCACTTGGCATGTTCAATCCCTGCATGGGGAGGGATTTATAGGGTTAACTGAAGTGAGTACCGGGAAGAAAAGTGAGACATGAGCTTGGGAGTTGTTATGGATATGTTGCTTAAAACCACAGAGGCTATTATAAAGCTTTTGGATATTATTCTAAAAACAGGAAGCCATAAGAAGGCTTTGGGTAAGGAAGTGATATAATCCAAGTGGTGTTTGGAAATATCCCTCTGGTTTCTATAAGGAGAATGAAGTCAAGGGTAGCCAAATGGAAAGCTGAAGGACCATCAGTTAGGAGACCATCATGATAATTGAGGAAGGAGATAATGGAGCTTGGATTTGGGTAGTAATTAGGAACACAATTAAATCTGTGATATATTCAAATGTATATCTGACAGGATTTGTTAATGAACATGATATGCGAGAGAGTTCATAGGTGACTCCAAGATTTTTGGCCTAGAAAACTGAGCCAATGCTCAGTTTTGAAATGGAGCTGTGCTTTGAAATGGAAAATAATGAGGGAAGAACATATTGGGATCAAGTTCAAAAATCTTATCTGCATAAAGTCTCAAAATGTTTTCCATCAATTTGTTCAGAGACATCAGTTGTATAAGTTCCAGTTGTCAATTATAATTTATAGGCATGAGACCCAGTAAGGTTACTGTTGGGCAAGGAAATGTAAACAGAAAAAGTTGAAGAGCTATTGTTCAGGGTAA
Source organism: Tamias sibiricus (assembly GCA_025594165.1). Taxonomy (NCBI): domain Eukaryota; kingdom Metazoa; phylum Chordata; class Mammalia; order Rodentia; family Sciuridae; genus Tamias; species Tamias sibiricus. Next base: position 40,365,042 of record CM046665.1, on the reverse strand, counting down.
CATTGCTTTTTATGAGCACCAAATTTCCTCACTTTAACAATAGTTCTATTGCCTCTACAAAACTTCTGTGAGAATGAGAAATCTAATTTAAAAAAATATATATTCTGAATAGCATGTAAGAGAGTTAAATTGATGTTGCTTCTGAGGAAGAAGAATAGAATTTATTATTCTAGGATATACCTCATTATTCAAATCAAGTTGTGTCACATAACTAATTTAAAATTACACTGCCTAATCTGTTTTTCAAGTTGGCACTTGAAAAATATATGTATATAGAAACCATCAATGAACATTCTAGGTAAGTCACATTATCTAGAGAAAGGCATAGTATTTGTCTGGGAGGAAACAGGTTTACATTGTGTCAGCAAAAGAACCAAGCAATAAATTAATCTCTAGCTTGTCAAAAAAGACATTGCTTCAAGCTTGACCTGAAGGAGTCACTGGAAATCTGATGGGAATAGCTCAGGACTGGAAAATCCTTTTGAGGAAATGACCCTGTCTGGCTTCAGGTCTGTTCTTAGTGGAATTTGGTATAAATGGCTTAAAAGTGCTCCTTAATGTGATGCAGTGCAGATGCTATCAGCTGTGTCACATCAGATTGGAAATAGACTCACAGGACTTTAGGACCCGATGTGGTCCAAAGCGGCATAAATGAAAATACCTCGTAAGACTAAATAATGCAATAAGGTCTCCAAGGAGAAGATAAATATGACTCTGATCTATCTTGGCAGCATCATACCTGTCATTATTATACAATGCAGAATTCAACATGGGAATGAAAACTAAAAAGAATATTATTATTTGAGAGTTGAGAGGCACTAAACTGAAAAAAGTTTCACGTAATAAATTCACCTCTGGTAAAACAGAACATACCACAAGACAAATCACAAGAAGGTATTTATGAGAGATTCACACAGTGATGAGCATTTTTGGGGGCGAAATATGGGTTGGTAAATTAGATTCTAAGAAAACTGCTCTGCAGAGGAATTATTTTGAAAGAGAGACATTTGCCTGCATTAACTGAAATACTTCTGTGCAGTTTCTGCATGAATCAAAGATTGTTTGGACTTTACTTGGCTCACTGATATGACTCAATTCTTTTAATTCTTATTCCTCAAAACTCTATTTGGGTAACCACAGTCTACCCAGTAGAAGAAAAATCAGCTATTTGCTTAGTAGGATTTAACAAGGCAACCTAACTACTTCAGAATCTCAACCAGCTCCTTTTCCCTACAGGACTCATCAAAGCTTTAACTGAATTCTTTCCATGAAGAGATCAATTATCCAATTCTTAAAAAAAATAAAATAAATACACACAATACACATAGTTCACATCTGTTAGCTTCCTTAGAATGAATGGTATAAAGAAGGAAAAAGTCCTTTTTTTTTTTCCAAGATCAAATTTTACCTGGGAAAGCTGACAGCTCAATTACAGATGTAATTGAGCCAAAGGGAAATTCACATCACATGTCAAAGCTTTTTGAAAAACAGGAACATATGACACATTATTGTATTCCTAGCAAAATATTTTTAAATAAATGGATCAGACAGCAATTTTGGTAACATTGTGTTTCATAATGATGGAGTAGAAGATTAAATATGTTTATTGTAAAATCACCATGGGATATTAATTCTTTAATTTGAAACCATAAAATCTTGGAATTAGACACTTGCTTTTAATAGCAAAATGCTTAAGATGAATAATAGTATGATTTACCCAATCAAGTATGAATAATGTAATGAAAAGTAAGTGGAGAAATTGTGAGGGTCAACACTGTACATTCATCTTAGAGTACCATCTCTCTTGTGTAGCTTTCATGACTCATTCTAAGGCCATTTCCATAATGGAAATTAATTGAAGCTGCTGGATCTGCTATTCCCTTAAGACTGGCCTGCTCATCTGCCCCTAATAAACATGATTATTAAAGTGGGAAAACCTCAGGATACAAAGCATGCATTGACTTCAGGGGAGAGTATATGAAGTTTTTAAACTACACATAAAGTCAAAAGAGTCAATTTCCTGGTGTACTTTCTATGGAACTGCAGACTCTCTTTATAATTATTTGTGTGTATTTACCATAAATTGCACATGACATATGGAAGTTAATTCCATTGAGATAAAACAATGGAAGTATAGAAACATTCTAAGGGCTGGCTTCATTCTGAAATTATGGAACCATTCTTTGGAAAGCTGAGGTCTTTCTCTCTCTCTCTGTGTGTGTGTGTGTGTGTGTGTGTGTGTGTGTGTGTGTTTTCCTACTGATGAATGAGTCTATATAACTATTTACTTAAGTATTTATCTACTATACTATGAGATTCAGCATGGGATGGTGACCTAAAGAGTGGTTTTACATTCAGAATCTGATAGGCCTATATTTATATTCAAGTTCCCTTACTTTCTGCATGATGTCAAATATAATTTATAGATTGTCACCTATGTAAAACACATGTTATTATGTTCACTATTAGAGATCACAAGAATTTATTGAGCCTGGAGCAGTGGTACATGCATGCCTGTAATCCCAGCACTTGGGAGGCTGAGGCAGGAGGATCACAAGTTCAAATCCAGCCTCAGCAATGGCGAGGCACTTAGCAACTCAGTGAGACCCTGTCTCTAATAAAATACAAAAAAGGGCTGGAGATGTGGCCCAGTGGTCGAGTGCTCCTGGGTCCAGTCCCCAGTAACAAAACAAAACAAAACAAAAAGAATTTATTGAAAGCTTTTTCAGATAATGAAATCCATAAATTATGAAGCATGTGAAGAGTCTATTAATCATTTCCTAAGGGGCTAACCCTAGAGAGTTGTTATTCAAGTGTTTTTACTTGGAAACAGAGCCTGGTAGTATAAAGGACATAGGTGGAAAGTCAAAGAAAATTCCACATATTGGTTCTATATAGTTCCATTAACTGAAATTGGGAATGGTGGAAATGTTGGTTTGGAAAGAAAGGTTAAATGTCCAAATGCAAAAAAATTTCAAAAGCAAATATTGCATTTGAGAGCTGGTTATATTTACAATTAGAAACAACTAGCAAGCAATTGAATAAGGGACTAAATATTTGGAGGATGGGTTAGATCTAGAGTGATATATTTGGAATTCATTAGCACAGAGGTAATATTTAAAGTTGTGAAGTTATATAAAGAGGGGAGGCATGACCTTCTACGAATCACCTTTCATTATCAGAGACAGATCACAAGGCAACATGTATTGTACTTTTAATTTAGCACAAAATGTCTTGTATTTTTCTTAGGTTTTATATTGTACTATACCTTTATATTGTACTATACCTTTATAATACCTTTATAGCTACACAAAATGTTGTGCTGTTACAACAACTTCACGTGTCAGATACTCATTATTCCTGAGGTATCAGGAAATGACAGTAACAAAAATAACATCTATAAATTTGTCATACAGAACTCAAAAGGCTTAGTCTTACCATAGGATATCAGATACCAGGAAGCAAACCTAAGGGTGAACAGTAGATGCTCCTTCATCCAATCACCTGTAGTGAGGAGAACTGGACTGTGGAAGGATAAGGAAGTGATTTCTATCTGCAGTAGGCATAAATTCTCATAGTGTAGAGAACTTTCCCTACAACCTGAATTAGCTCACAGTAAATTCAAATTGCCTCCTGAATTTTGCTTTTCATGAAGATTAAAGTGACATTAGTACCAACAAAATTGATATTTTTCTCCATGATAAATTAGACTCAGGTAAAATGTTGAATATTGTCATTTTTTCTTTAAATATGCTAATTAATTAATCAACTAATAACATGAGCCTTTTAGCATTGGTACCTAGTAGAAACCACCATTTTATTTGCTTCCTAAGTAGAAAATGTGGCATTTGTCCTGGGCTTTGTTTCTTGCTTTAAATCAGTTTTCTGTTTTAAGAAGTTATTTGAGTTCCTTACATGACTAAAACTTCCTATCTAGTGGAATGAATAAGAAATTAGATGCCCCTCGGTAGATGAGTGGATAAAGAAAATGTGGCATGTATACACAATGGAATTTTACTCAGCAATAAAAGAGAATAAAATAATGGCATTCACAGGTAAATGGATGAAGTTGGAGAATATAATGCTAAGTGAAGTTAGTCAATCTCAAAAATTCAAATGCCAAATGTTTTCTCTGATATAAGGAGGGTGATACACAGTGGTGTTGGGTCCAGGTACATAGGAGGGTTAGAGGAACACTAGAAAGGTCAAAAGTGAGGGAGAGGAAGGAAGGGAGAAAGGGGGTATGGAGGGGGGAAAAACAAGAAGGTGGTAGAATAAGAAGGATATCATTATCCTAAATGCATTATTAAAGACTTGAATAGTACGAATATACTTTGTATACAAACAATGTTATGTAAAAAGATGCTCTATATGTGTATTATGAATTGTAATACATGCTAATGTTATAAATACAACTTTGAATTTAAAAATAAATGAATAAATTTTTAAAAAGTTAAAAAAAAGAAATTAGAGACTTTCATAAAATTGAAAGAGATTTCAAAGATTATCTAATAGACTGGCTTTCAAACCCTTTCAATGAAACTTTACTAAGAGATGTATTAAACTAAATAGGGAACTGCCCTGTTGAATTAAAGTCCACCATCAGCACCATCAACCGCATGGCCCCCCAGGACAAATCTGTGGAAGTCCAAGGGGCACTTTTAAACATTCCTCAGTAATCTAACCTCCCACCTGACATAGGTATCACATCTCCCAAAACCCTGAATGCATGGACATCTGACATTGTGAGAGTTCCTCTGTGACGTACCTCATGAGGCCCTACCTTCTTAAAGGCTTTCTGCATGTCCAATCAAATTACTTCCATGGGTAAATCCTTATCTATAAGGCATTCGTTTATTCTTTTAAAAGATCTGCCTGTGCCTGAGAGAACTCAGGTTGTTTAGTCAGGCATGATTTCCACTAATAGAAACCATATAGAGTTTTCCCCAATACATTCTATTTGCTTATTTGTTCAGTGAACCTGTCTCTATGTACAGGTCAGTGATTAATAGGAGCTTTTTGAGAGATGATGGACCCTTCTGCATAGAAATGAATGCTTTGTTCTCTAAATAGAAACTCTAGGTACTGTCAGCATCTCACGAATCCTTGGTTATCTTTAACCTCACTGACTCTATAAAACTATGTCCCAAATGAGTCACCTGCCTCTCAGAACCACAGCTCTGTACAGCCTCTTCAGGTAGTAGTTATTAATAGTGCATATTTGTGCTGTGCATTGTATGGGCTCTAGACTCCAGTCTACTGCTCAGAGTTTTGCTATTTATCCCTCTTTTGCCTCTTTCTCACCACAGTTATAGTCACTTCCCACCAGGAAACTACTTAACCATACTTCTTCTCTTTATACCCTGAATAAGATCATTGTGGTATACTTCTGTGAAAAAGCCATACATGCTTCAGTGCTATTGACCCTTCCATTTTGGTGATTGTATTTGTTGGATTAGACCATTGCCAAATTACAATACATATTTGCAATGTAAATGATCCTCTTGAGTAGGGTCTCAGACTCACTTGCAGCTCAACTTAATAGATGAGGAGAAAATTTGAATTGATTCTGGAAAATTTAATATGATATATTTAGCCAAGGTGGGAGCGAGAGACATCAGTCACAATAAATAAGCTTGTTGTTCATTGGACAAGATGTACACTGGATAAGAGACTTCCTCAGGGAAAAAAAAAATACAGTTAATTACTGGGTAAAAGAACTCATTTTTTGCCTAAGTACTAAATGTTCTAGAAATGTCCTATCCAAGGTATTTTCAGATGGTTTCTAATTTTGTGTGAAATTTTCATATTTAATCCTTTGTTTCACAACTAACCTCAATACCCTGGAGGAATTCTGTTTAAGTAATAATGATATTAATCATAATTCAGTAGATTGCATTGTATAAAATATTCACAAATTTCTGCCACTTAATAGAAAATTTTGTGTGCCAATCATTATGGGAGCAGTGTACTTTCTTATAATATTGAAGGCTCAGTGAAACACTGAGAAAGGTCTGGATTCCTCAGTTCATTTTGACTCTCCCAATCAATTTGTCATTTTGCATGTGTATTCCTCTGATTTTCCGCCTCACCCATACTGGATATGGATGATAAAAGTAGAAAGAAAGAGACTGATTGTATTGTCTTTCTATGTAAGGAGAGACTATCCTCCCTCATCCAGTCCTCTGATGTGTAGGACCTAAGGAGACCAGGCACAAACCCAAATGGGAAATGCAATATCTATTACTCCAGGCAAATTCAAGTGAAGCAGAAAGACTGAAATTGAGAAAATGTTATTTCAGTTAGGTTAAATGGGTGGCTTCTGAAAAGAACACAATGAAAATAATTTATTTTGAATTTTCTTCATTACAGGAAAATGAGATAGTTTTAAAGATCTCTGAGACAATGGTCCTTGCTGTATTTCTGTGCCTTTACTCCTAATCAATTTAAGCTCTATTTTTTTAAAGAAGGTAGGACTTATATGGGATAGTAAAGATGCCCCTGTTGTTTCCCAGCCTGGAAATAGGTAGGATAAGAATTTGAATTTAGATGTATCAGGAGGGTATTATAAATACCATTCACATGGAGCATTATATATCTGATGATTTTATGTCTTGGCCTAGGACTCAATGCTAGAATTTCACTATAAAAAAAATCACTATTGTACTTAAGTCTTTGCATTTTGTAAGAGCAAAATGTTCCTAAGCAGCTTCATACAAAAAACTTTAGCAGTGTGTTGAATATAATTATAAATGGATTTCATGTTCTGTCTTGAAAGCAGGCTTTGAATTTTTTTCCTTAATGGAGGTAAAGGTGTAAACAGCATGAACACACTATGGGCTCCATGAAGGGTGGGAAAGACAAAGGCAACAGATGAGAGAGAACAAGTGAAAAAACAACTTTGCTCAAGCGATTCCTTATCTCTGGCTGATCGTTTTCCTAACTTAAAGTAAATGGTGTCTTAGGGTGCCAGCAATACAGCCCGGCAGAGATTCAAGACAGCTTAGCTCTCACCCATCACATCTGCTTCTGCTATGGTGGGACCTGTTTAACTTCAGATTAGCAGAAATAAGTCATCCCATTTGAGGAATGTAATTAACATTCCAAACAATATTTAGACAAAGTGCATGCTCATGTAAATGGTGTCTGCTCTGTTAACATTAAGTGCCTTCTACACCCAAACAGGTAATTAAAAAGCCCACTACTGAGTTCCTTCAATCTCAACTCAACGGATAACTGCATTAATGGAGAACATTTAACTCCAACCCATAATTAAGTTTGGCAGTCTGAAATTATTCATTTTTTAGCTTAACCTTTCTTTCCTGAACATTTTGAAATCATTCCAAACCATCTATGTTCCAGATTCTATGCCACACACATATTTATAGTGCCTTTCTTCCCATAAAAAAAATTAAATCACTTTGTTAAACAGATGCAAGAAGTATCCCTTGGCTGATAAACCTGTTGGTTCAAAATATGAGTGTTTCTGAAATTTAAAACCCAAACACCCTTGAGAGAACATCTCACTTACCCTACCTTCCAATTAAAAAATGATGACTCTAAGCCAGGTATGGTGGCACACGCCTGTAATCCCAGTGGCTCAGGAGGCTGAGACAGGAAGATCACAAGTTCAAAGCCAGTCTTAGCAATGGCAAGGCGCTAAGCAACTCAGTGAGGCCCTGTCTCTAAATAAAATATAAAATAGGTCTGTGGATGTAGCTCAGAGGTCAAATGCCCTGAGTTCAATCCCCAGTACACCCCTTCCAAAAAAAAAAGATAACTCTAGAAGCCATTATAACAATTCAGGTTTCAGGTGCAACTATTGTGGATGTAGTATAGGTCTTCTCCTACCATTACTAATTTAAAAAATAAATGAGCCACTCTTATATTACTGTATCCAATATAACTTGTGAAATTAAAATTTTCAAAAATTTCATTATAAACCGTTATGAATAATAATGATAAGACTGCCTTTGAACATCTTTTTAGACTCAAAAATCTCAGGAAGGTATTTCTTATCAACCCTCATCATGAAGGTGAAGCAGACAACATCATACCTAATCATTACACACAAAGAGAAGCGAGTCTAAGAGGGTTCAACCTATTTTTCCCAAGGTCACATTGTGAGCTACAAGACAGCAAGAAACAGAAACTGGTCTTGAGACTGCAGCTGAATGCTTTTTCCACTGAAGTACCTAGACACTCACTTGTACACATACTCACTCCCCTGCTCTCACTTACCATCCCTTTTTGAGTTTTCAAGGTTCTGCCTCTAAGTGTTCAAGGTCATCATTACCAGCACAGCCAATCACCAATTATATACACATATAATGGGGAAAAAAGCTTGGCAGATGAGAGGTCATTTGCCTCTTCGCAAAACATGGAAGAAAAACTACTCATTATTTTAGTATTATATTATGCAAGTCCTGGGCTTTTTAAAAATTTACTTTAGACTTGGCCAGTTACTCAGCTTAAAGGAATTCTTCAAGGATAGGAAAAAGTAACAAAACGCGAATCTGGCATTCAGAGAGTTTAGAGGTCAGGTATGGGACAAACCAATACAAATGAAACAACCAGTGAAGAGTAAGAGACTAAACTCCAGAACTCTAAGGGAGTGTCCCTTCAGACCAGTCCATTTAGCTGCTTTCTGACCATAAGTGTATGAGTGAGAAGCTGTGATGCGAAGCCCAGACCTCATCTTTCAAGACACAAAGCCTCATATCTTCACTCTCAGCAGGGTTCCTTTCTAAACATGCCCTAGCTGCAAAGAACTATGTCACATATGGTCATGCCTCCATCTCATGGACAGCTCCTGTCACAGGGCTGCCTGATGTTGGCTGGCAGGATGAATGTTTATGTGTTTTAGATCATTCTAGTTCCAGGGTTCACCATGGGGTTGGTTTCACTTTTGAAGCCACTCCATGTTCTTTCAACTTCTTCAAGCTTACACCTCTCCCTTTGCCTGATGCTGCTGCCCTCACTCCCCCAGGGAGGTTCCCCCCCCCCCACCAAGACCACTAGGCAAGAGATATGCTAAGAATCACAAATCTCCATCTCAGAGTCTGAGGGGAACCAATGTGCTAGTGTCCCATTCCACTCCTTCCCTCATCTCACATTTGCATTTCTTCTCTTATTTCCACCAGAATTAACTGCAGGCACTAAGCTTTCTGAGCACCAGCTCTCTCTCACTCTCTTTTACCTTTTGTTGCCTCCTCTGGACACCTCAACTTCATTCACGTATGAAGTTGTTCCTTCTAATATTCTCATTTTTCTCTCCAAATTTATCTTATCATCATGAATCTTCCTGTCAACATGCCCATTTGCTTACAGAGATATACATGTGTGTGTACACACACACACACACACACACACACACACACACTCACACACACACACATCATAGTATATGGTATTCATCCATGACTTTGCAACCTTAGTGAGAGTTTCTATAGGAAATCAGAGGAGGACATAAGGATTGTGCCTACTGCCATGGTCTTGTCTTTAGTCTTCAGTGCCTTCAAGTCAACTCTTTCCTGTTTTTGTTTTTGTTTTTGTTTTTGTTTTTGTTTTTGTTTTGTCAATAGTAGCAGGGCCTCCATTTTGCTTCTATGGAAAGAAGGGAACCCAAGTTTATTCAGCATCTATTAAACACCAGGCCTTCTATTTCCTATATGGGTAGTAATATTTTATATCTAACTATATGTTGACTGACTTTCTTTGAGTGAAATAAATTAAATGTATTCCTTTACCGTGTACTATTAAAATTTAATGCTCTCCCTGGGATTTGGGGAGAATGTTCAGATATACTTTCATGGTCCTCTGGCTCTGACCTCTTGTGTTTTTTTTTTTGTTTGTTTTTGTTTTTTTGTTTGTTTGTTTGTTTTTGGAATTCTTATTAATCTCATCCTGAGTACATGGCTTTTCTCTTCTTGTACACCATGCTGACCCAGATATAGAACTCAGAACCTTCAAAACTCCAACAAAGCATGTGTACAAGTAACAAACTTTATTACAGAGGGGAGAAGCAATGCTGTATTACATCAGAGCAATGAAAAACAACATAAAATCAAATAATAGCATCCCTGTTTTAAAGTCTTTCAGCCACTCTAACACTGGGAAATATTTGCTGAGAACTTCAACCTCTTTTCTGTTTTATCAGCTTTTTGTCCCCTTATCAGCTTTTTGTACCCTGTCTCCCTGTTTTCCCTGGCCCTCCATTTCTATTCTACTCTCAACTTCCCTTATATTATTATGCAGAGAATTACAGCTCCTCTCCCCTTCTTAGCATTTGACACAATTTTCTATTCCCAAAAGCTCATTAACATTTTCCCTAAACAAAGAGCCTGTTATTCTGGATCTTGCCCTTTGGCACCACACAACTGGCAGAGCTTTTGAAATCCTAGCCTTCTCTTTCTTCCTCCCTGCCAGTCTCAGAGAGTGGAAAGGCAGCTCAAAGATTATTTCCCAACTTACATGAATTTTATATTCTCTCTGCCTGAAGGAGTAGTTTCAGTGAGTTTAAATGGCTCTCTCTTTTTTTTTTTTTTTTTTTTTTTTCTTTTCTCTTTCCCAAACTCACAGAGACAAGGAAATTAACAGAGAGAACACACAGAGCTGGAGCCAGAACCCAGGGTGCGAAGCAACAGCCCATTCGTTTTCCATCATGCTGTTTCTCCAGAACAGATGGTGGCCAGTTTAGTCCATTTACTACTACATTAAGACACCATATGGGAAAAAGAAGGTGGAATGGAAGGAGAATGAAAGAAGAGGGAGGGACTGTTTATGATATTGAAATTGAATTTGTGATCAAAATTTGGTGCTCATTTGTAGAGTTTCAGGAAAGAATGTGAGGAGTCAGGAGATGAAGTGAACATTCATTGTTAATTCACTCCAGAATGCAAATGGGAAAATGTGGGTATAAACAGTCTTTCTTACAGTGCTGAATACCTACTTATACTAAGTGATTTGCAAAGCAGGTGTCCAACATTGATGATACACAGGTATCTATAAGCTTTTATATTCTTTTCTTCCTCAAACACTTTGTACTAGTATTTATTTTCTTTTTTCTATCTGGAATTTCCACAAACCTTCTTGGAGACTTCTGAGTAGCATCTCTCAAAAATACACACATTTGCTGGCAGACATGGTCTTTCCTTTCTACTAATTCTCCAATAAAATCAGAAGTTAAGTGAGTTCATAAGTTACAAAATAATGTGCTGGTCTGATGATTTCAATTAGGAAAGTCACTCTGAAATTTAACTTTCCATACCTCAATAAAATCCACAATGCATTATGCCTAAAATTAAACTTTCCCTGAAGCTCATTTTGTGTTGTACAACCCCTGCTCCCTCCACACCCCCAGAACTTAGCAATATCCTTGGACCAAAGGTAACAAAATTCTGACTTGACCTGACCTGTGTGTGCCAGAACCTGTGTGGGGCTGTAATTTACAGAGAAAATACATGCAGAGCCAAGCATGACCCTGATGAACTCACATCTGGCACATAAGAACACAGAATATCCTTTAGCTATGAGGTATGAACAAATGCACCAAAATCTACATCAATGAGCAGCAATAGTATACTTTATTTAGTACCACCAGGAGTAAATGTGAGAGCCTGTAATGGCTTTAGCAGAATTTATTGATTTCTCCAACAGTCCAACTCTGCATTTTGTAAATAAACAACAGTTTATTCCAAGCAAATTGTTTTTTCTTAAAATTGTGTTCAATAAATGCCTTCTACTTTTTAAATCTACCATCTACAGTAAGTCCTTTTGTTTCTTCAATTCTGTAGATGCAAACTAAATGATTACTCTGTTTCCCCTGCCATCATTTAGATACAGACAAAAGAAAAGAGATGCTTTTTAAAGCTGTATGTTCCTTCATGAGGCAGAAAAAAGAAAAATATCTCCTATAAGACATGTGATAATAATAACTTGCTATTTTAACCTCAGGTTGCTATCTGCATTTCATAATGCAATTTCCCAGTTCTGAAAGGACAGTGATGAAATGATCTGACCTTTACATATTACTGTTTGATTTCTCTCTCAGTGTTCACTGGGAGAAGTCATAAGAGCTAAATATACCTGAATCTTTTCTTTCTCTACCAAGAAATGGGTGGTCTGATTGTCCTCCCTACTCTCCCCCTCAGGAAACAGTGGCAGTGCTTCTTACTCCTGTGCCTGAGGTCTAGCCCTTTTGGAGAATCATGGAATACAGAGTAGTTCATTCTTTCCACTGGCAGGAAATCTTGTGAATTGAAAAATAACCACCAATTTTGGATTGTTCAAGTTTTTTATCTTGAACTTGAACAACAAATCACTCTTGCAATCACACCTGATAGGAAAAGTGCTATATTGCCTACTTTATGGACCACGATATAGATGCCAATGGAGGGGAAACCAGACCTGGGGCTCCTACAAGACAACCCACTTTTTTGGTGAAAGTCTTTGTTTTATGTTTTCAGTCATGTAAAGATAAAGAAAAAAGTAATCCTGGAAATGAACTGGAGTAAGACAGCAGCTATTTCCCTTGCTTAAGCTAGTTTTGAGGCTTGCAATTCAGAACTCGATCCTTTTGAGTGGAAGTGGCTGTTCCTTCATTTTAGAGAAACAGTAAAAGATCTTTTTTTTTGGGGGGGGGTATGGGAATACTGGGGATTGAATTCAGGGGCACCTGACCACTGAGCCATCCCCAGCCCTTTGTATTTTATTTAGAGACAGGGTCTCACTGAGTTGCTTAGCACCTTGTTGTTGCTGAGGCTGGCTTTGAATCTGCAATCCTCTTGCCTCAGCCTCCTGAGCTGCTGAGATTACAGGCACACATCACCATGCCTGGCTAAAAGATCTGTTTTTAAAAGTATTAATTTAGGCAAGAGTGTACTCTAAAATAGAATGGAGGTTAGAAATCTGGCTCTGAAATCAGGCCTCCACTTCAAATCCATCTCCATCACAAATCAGCCTTTCTACTACCTTATGACCCAACTATCCCACTCCTTGGTCTATACCCAAAGGACTTAAAAACAGCATACTACAGGGACACAGCCACATCAATGTTTATAGCAGCACAATTCACAATAGCTAAACTGTGGAACCAACCTAGATACCCTTCAGTAGATGAATGGATAAAGAAAATGTGGTATATATACACAATGGAGTATTACTCAGCAATAAAAGAGAATAAAATCATGGCATTTGAAGGTAAATGGATGAAATTGGAGAATATAATGCTAAATGAAGTTAGCCAATACCAAAAAGGCAAAGGCCGAATGTTTTCTCTGATATAAGGAGGCCGATTCACGGTGGGGTTGGGATGGGGAGCATAGAAGGATTAGAGGAACACTAGAATGGCCAATGGGAGGGAGGAGAAGGGAGGGTGAAAAAGGGTGAAGAAGAAAAAAAAAGATGGTAGAATGAGATGGATATCATTACCTTAAATGCATGTATGAAATCACAAATAGTGTGAATATACTTTGTATACAATCAGAGATATGCAAAAATGTGCTATATTAGTATAATATGAAAAAAAAAATCAGCCCTTTCTAGACTCAGTGTTTTATCCTGTGAAAAAGGGACATTAAATATACCTATCTCAAGTATCACTTGTGAAAACTGACAAAGAATTTATCCTGGTACCTGATATATGGTAAGCATTCATTATATTTTAACAACTATTTATTTATTTATTTGGGTATGGGGATTGAAGCCAGGGGCACTTTACTGCTCAGCTACATCTCCAGTCTTTTTTTTTTTTTTTTTTTTTTTTTTTTTTTTTTTTTGTGACAGAGTCTGGCTAAGTTGCTGAGGCTGGTCTCAAACTTATGATCCTCCTGCCACAGCTTCCTGAGTTTCTGGGATTACAGGCCTGTGCCACCGTGTCTGGCACTATATCTTTTCTGAATATTAAAAGCTATCTTTTTCTTACGTATACAAAAGTATGAATAAACTTGAACTGAATGCATCATACTTAAATTAAATACTGTTTAATTCAGTCTGCCAGGTGTATAAGGCACTTATCAGGCACAGAGAGAAGCACTTTTTCTTCAAGATGTTCTCATGGCTTCTAGGGATTGAATGTCTGCTGTGTCTTCCCTTCACTAATTATCCTGAAGTTCAGTAGTATGGCAACTTTGTCTGAGATATAAGTTTGAGTAGTGTGCTCTGTAAGGTTAACAAACAAGTTGTCCCAGAAAAAGCCACTGAATTAATGACTTCCCAGCCAACTTCCCTGTCACCACCTCTGAGTGTATGGTTGTGGTTATGGTTAAAGGAAGTCCTGGAGATCTTACAATAGTTTGTTTATAAATGTGAAGTCGAAATCAGGAAGAATTCTAGAGAGTTTTCTTTCTAGTCTCATCCTCTTGACTTTGGACAGAACATACCTCTAAGTCAACTACGACAGATATAATTATCTTTTCTTGTTCTGAAGCTTTCTAAGGATGACTATTTCCCAAGTACTCTTAGTAGTTTCTTCCAGTATCTTCTCACTTATTACAGTCAAGATGCTCTTCCTTATGCCCAAGTTAATCTTTGCTTCCTTCTTCAAGCTAGAATTCTTTCAGAGGGGACATCAAATCCATTCTCTTTTCCTATTTACAAACTTAACAGCATGCACACAGGCTCAGTATGATTTAAATCAGCAAATGGATCAAACATTTTCAAAAACCGGAAAGCATTAATCAAGCTATTTCTTAACTTTTATAAAATTAAGTCCTGAAATGCTAATGCATTTCTCCCAAGGATCCATTTTGCTACATATTAATCATGTTTCCTAAGCTTTCAAACCTATGTTTAAATGTTATTAGAAATAACAATGGTCTATGATGTGACTTGTTCAGTGACCTGTCACATGTAGACTCTGAAACTGATTGGCCAGAGCAAATCATAATTCTATCACTTACTAGTTGTGCAGCTTTGGGCAAGTTTCTTAATTTTTCTATACTTCAGTTTACTCATCTATAACATTAATATTATTGATGCATATTCCATTTGGTTGCTTTATGGATTAAGTGTATTAATATTTGAAAATAGTTAAAATGGTACCTATTTCACAGAAACTCTCAATATATATCCATTATCAGATTGATCAAGACTTGAAGATAATTTTCCACACTTGAAGATTCCTGTGTGATGAATAAACCTCTTTTTGAGTATTCTTGGTAATCTTACCTGGACAGACTTCTCAGAATCAATTTCTCTGCATTTAATATCCATCACCCTCCTACCTAGACTATTCTTTTCCTGCACATCCCAGTTTGACTTCCTTTTCTCTGTTGTGTCATGTGACCAATCATGTCAATTATGACTTCATGCCAGCCTTATCTATTCACAATTTTCCTTATCAGCAAATTCTTGGATCTTCCTTGCTTCTTATAGTTTGAATGAGTTCTGTAAGGCTTCATTGGTTGAAATTTAATCCCTATTGTGAAGTAATAAAATGGTAGAAATTTGATCTGACTGTTATGTTTAGAGATGGGGCCTTTGGGAGGTGATTAGGATTAGATGAAGTCATTAGAGTACAGTCCCCATGACTGAGTCCTGGAGGCTTTATAAGAAAAAGAAAGACCAAAAGAGACACACATATACATGCATACTCCCTGTCTCTTGACATATGATGTCCTGTGCTGCCTCAGGACTGTTAACAAGAAGGTCAGCAACAGATATAACCCCTTGACCTTGAACCTCCAGAACCATGAGTCCAAAAAACCTCTTTTCTTTATAACATACCCAGTCTGTGGCATTAGCAAGAGAAATGGAATAATACATTCCTTGAAGGAATAAAGTAAACAGTACAATTTTCAGTAAGTCTTTACAGTTTCTACCAAGTTTCTTTGTTTGCACAAAGCTCTCAGTAAACAGGAGTGAACTGATCAGATCATTATTTTTTGCTTGTTTGATTATCTACAAACTTCATACAAAGCACTTTTAACCTTGCCTGGTGCATTGTAAGTGCTCAGCAAATAGGTTCATGGTGATGGTGATTGCTGAAGACTGAGTCCTCCCCAAAAAGTCATATGCTGAAACCTAGTCCTCCATGTGATGGCATTTGGAGGTGGGGCCTTTGGGAAGTGACTAGGTCATGGCAACAGAGCCCTCATGAATGATATTAGTCCCTTTATAAAGGAGGTCCCAAAGAGTTCCCTTACTCCTTCAGTGTATGGAGACACAGTGAGAAGTTGTTCAGGAAGTGGGCTGGCACTCATCAGACCCAGAATCTGACAGCACCTTGATCTTGGACTTCCATCCTCCAGAACTGTGAGATAAATTTCTGTTTATTTACAATCTACCCAGTGTATGGTATTCTGTTGTATCATTTAAATGGACAAATGACAATGATGGTGAGGATGATGAAGAATATTATGATTAAAATCTGTTTTATTTTTCCCAAGTGCCTACTAACTAGTCAAGCACCATGCTCAAATATTTCTATTCATTATCTCATTTAGTCTTCAATCCAAACCTTAAAAAAAATTCAGGCTTTGGATGGCATAAGTAATCATAAGTCTTGGCATTCCTAGTAAAGTGTTGATTTACTTGTTGATCCCAGGTGATTACTAATAGTGCCCCTTTCATTTCAATAGTATATGTTTGGACAATAAATTATATGATCCATATATGGTTAATTAATGTCAAGGTCCTATAAGTGTGTGAGTGTAGTAATTAAAAATTAGAAGTCAACCTCAGAACCCTAAACCTTAGGTTAAGCCCATGGAACACCATATATCCTATTTTATCCACATGTCAGGAAGTAACCTAAAATATAAAATTCAGGTATAGGAGGGATATGTATATACTGAAACTGAGAGGTAACACAACCTAGTTCCTTCTCAGAGTGAGAATCAATAGAAAATTATTAGGAAAAAAGGTAAGAGAAATTCTTCCCATTTTTTTCTGTCAGTTCTCACAGGGATGTTTTACAATTAGTAGTTCCATGAGTTCTAACTATGTGATTAAAATCCCAATATCAGACCAAATATTATTTTATTTGATTATGCATAATGTGAACTAGTGTTAACCCTGATGTCCTAGCATTAAGGAGGAAGAAATTTATTATGAGCCTGGGGGGATATTAGTAAAATTTTATATATATATATATATATATATATATATATATATATATATATAATTTTATTATATATATATATAAAATACTTTAAAGTATTTTATAGTTTATTCATCTCATACACTGAACATGTATTTGTATATGATATACTTGTTTTGACACTCATAGCTTCCTGAAACAGGTGGAATTAAAATTATTTCCATTTTACATGAAACTATGAATCAAACAAATTAAGAAAGTCAGGAGATTTATACTTGAAAGTATGAATCAGGATACAACATTGTTCTGAGATGTTAAAATGATTTAAAGTTATTCAAATGTGGATGGGCTGGGATTGAAGCTCAGTGGCAAAATAGGTGCTTAGCATGTGCAAGGCCCCCTGAGTTCAATACTCCTCACTACATACACACACACACACACACACACACACACACACACACATTATTCAAATATGACTTGAAAAAAACATTCAGGAAAAGGCAGTTCAGGGGAAATACCAAAATTATACATACCAGATAGATAGTACCTAGACTTGAATAATGGCTCTTGTGCTGGCCACTGGCCACTGATTTTAACTATGAGATTGATAATTAAAACTCCAAAATAGTATTGTCACCTCGCCTAGTCAACATGAATGCTACACTGCCAGAGAATGCAGTTGAATTTGTTGATTTCACATCTTGAACTACACAATATTGGGTATCACTACACAATATTGGGTATTTAGATCAAGCAAAATGATTTTCAAGTGCAGAGGATCAGTGCCTGCCACACAAATGCTGTCTTAGCACACCTGGCACTTCTTCTAGCAGTTTCTATTAGCTCACAAACTCAGGAAGCTGCTGATTCTGGGGGAAAGTATGAAATAACTCCAGATTCCCCTCTCCTCGACCCTTTTCTAATGTCTGCCCCATAAGCAAAACAGCCCTCTCATTCCACCATCCTTGCATATGTTGGTATAAATACAGGGATTGAAAAACAATATTACTTTTGCTCTCCCAGGGCTATTTGCATTTCAGCAGGAGGCAAAGTTGAAGATATCAAGTTCTAATGATGACATTTCAAGCCGGTGCTTTCCCAGTTAATCTGAAATTACTTTCTGCATGTGCTTCCCACCTATTCTACCAATAGTCTCATATTTTGATTGAAAAATTAAGTGCCACTTGGTGAGAGTAAATAGGATAAATATATTGAAAAAGTATGAAAGCAATTGCTTTATTCTGGTTTTGAATCACATATCTTTGTCCATTTTACAGAACCATGCTGCAAATCCTTTAAAATGTGGAAAAGCAGGACAGTGACTATGCAAAACCATAATTCATCAAGATATATTTGTGTCCAATAACAGTGATTTTGAACACAATAGGACAGATGCCATCCTGCAATATCCTAAAAATCATTCCTTTCTACAATTTTAGAGAACCAGGTTATGAAAGCTCTTTCAAATTTTATGTCAATATTGTTTGTGGGGTGTTGCCCAAAATAGTGTTTGCCTAAGTGTGGGAGATAGGCACCAATAATCCATCAAAACTGAATCTTTTTTCCAGTTTTACTCACCAATTTTTTTTCCCATTCTCCTCTCCAAATATATTGTCTCATTTCCAACTTCAAAGTTTCTAAAGATCACTTCTCACCACATTCAGCCAGAAGTTTGCGCTTGACCAGTGATAACATTTGCAGCGCATTCTCTTTCTCTCTGCTCAACAGCCTCAACTCAGTTGGTTTGAATTGGGGTTTTTGCTCTCAGTTATTTCTTTGAGATGCACTAAATTTGTGTGTGGGGGCGGGGGGTGAGGGATGGAGGATGGGAGGGTAGTGACATCAGTGGTAAGAATCTTTCATCACCACTTAATGTGGTAGTTGACTTGACCATTGGTTATAACAAATGACTGTGGGATGTAGAAGATTTTAAAAAATATAACATTTTATTAAAGCATATACCAACAAGAATACAATTACAGCAAAAATGAGTAGACAAATAGATGGACAGATGTAGGTATTATCTGCATATGTATTAAATGCGCATTTTGTGGATTATGTAATTTTTGGCTTTGTATTTTCATATCTAATAAACTTCTTCATTATTTTTTAAAAATCTGACTCTTCTTATTTAAAAATTTCTCCAGACTGGCTGAGGAACAACTTTCTATGGGCTATCTTTCTTGTTTGAGTTTCCTTTCTTGTTAAATGCCATTTTGTAGTCACTAATCAAATTATTCTTTGACAATTTCTTAAATGCATCTAGAAATATTGATAGTCCAGGTGCCAGGAAGATGACATTTGAAAAAATCAAAAGCAGTGATTATTTTTAAAGCAGATGAAAAGTTACATTTATATATATATAAATGTATATATATGTATATATACATTTACATTTATATATATGTATATATACACACACATATACATATATATATTTACACACACTTATACAAATATCAACTATATATAGTGTTGATATTTGTCATGAACTGATTCTGCATCTGTGAATCTCACTGTGCCATGTGATAAAGCCATTTCTATGGGAACAGTTTATGATCCACAGTCAACAGAAACGAAAATTACAGATAAAGTTATAAGGTAGACCTGATGGAGAAACTATTAATTTCTGAATTAAATAATATAAAATGCTATTATTACTAACAATTTTTGTGACTAGAAAAATTCTATTATAATCATAAGGAATGTTATTGTTAAGCCTCTACAATACACTAGGAGGTATCTAAGAGAATATAAGGAATAAAATTCTAAATTTCATGGAGCTTACATATTTGGGGGGGAAGGTTAAGGTTAATAAGAATTTTATATGGATGATTCTTAATTGTGTTGAGTCTTTTGTCTTTTAGGAATCTTGATTTGTTCATATGCCCTAGATATTCTTTTTTATCTAGCAGAACTTCCCCTTTCTGGCTGCAAAAAAAAGATCCATACAAAAATATGATTTCCTATAGATTTTGAAGTATATCTAGATGTATTTCAGTGAGAGAGGGGTTACAGGTGGTAGGAGGGAGAAACAATGGCCACTGACATGTGAAAATGTTCTAGGCACAGGTAGGATTGCAAATGAACTGTCTCTATGGAAACCATAAAGCTGAGCTTCTTCACTAGAGAATTGTGTATCGCTCCCTTGAAAATAATAAATCGTAAGAAAAAAATGTCCTCGTGAGTCACAAAGGGTTAGAGTAGGCAGGAACCATGAGCTTTCAACAAATCTGTTCCCCTGCTTTCAGGAAGTATCCTTAATAAACTAATTCAAGTGAGATACACTGCTAGCAACTTTCCTGGTTAACCCCTTCAGCAACAAGAGCAAGGAACCCAACCTTTAATTTTTCTTGTTGTATCTGAAGGGGCTTCACTCACACATCCCCATACTCCTTTTCTGTAGAAAAAGTGGGCTAGGATAATAGATTGCTAACAGCTACCTACGAACTCTCTTCATTTGAATCTATTCCTCTAGCTGTTTCTGTCTTCTTTCTCTAAACTAAATAATATGATCTGTGAATAATCCTTTGCTTATATAGATTTTCTTCTTCCAGGAGACCACCTCGTAGAGGACAGGGATGTTGAATTTTTGTTTAAAATCATACCCAACAGGCCATTCAAATGTTTCTGTTCTGAAAAGCTCCTGGGAGTTACTTTGTAATTTTCTGGCAGGCAAGCTTCATTTCTCAGGGCATACTGTGGGCCTCACTTGGACTGTCTGTTATACCAGTCTCATTTCATCACCAAATGCACTTTCTATAAGAATTCACACTGCTTTCATGCAATTTCACATGGAAGCACAATGTTCCAGAAGGACTCTGAATCACTTTAGAGATGCAGTGGAGAAGGGAGCAGATGCTGTCTGTGTAAGTGGGTTCCCCACATGCCTTTTTTCCCACTACCTGTATAGCTTTATAAAAACAACTAAAACAGAATCCAAAGATCATCTCTCTGAAGGAATTTGAAAAGTATGTTCTAAATCTTATGAGAGTATAGATCCTCCTAGATAAAGAACTATGTGGCTAAGCATAGAGTTGACTATATTCCATTCTCTTTGTCTAGTGTCCTTTATCCATGTCTCTAACAGACCCATTTAGATTTACATTTATGTGCTACATGTTTCTTATCTATTGGATGTGGCTTCTTTGTGAATAGAAGATCCACCAAGGAACTGGTCTATTTCAGGATGGTTTTTATCTCCAACATTCTATGTCAATGTACCCACAAATATCTTATAATCTTCTCATTCTATAAGTATATTCACTCAAAGTGAAGGATATGATGCAGTCCTCCTTTACCTGAGTTCCTCCCAGGGTAGAGAGTGCCCCATCTGCTAGTCACCCAATATGCAACCTCAGAGGGCATCCAGGGAGTACTCCTCTCACCTCCATCATCCAGTCAGTTACTAAAGCCATATGGTTTGCCTTTATTTTTCTTTCTTTCCATTCCTAAGGCCACTGTACTACTTCAGGCATTGCTCCTCAATTTGATATACCCTCTTAGTGTCTTAGCTAGAAACCCTGCCCCCAGCTTTAGCCTTCTCTACATCACCCTCCACATAACTACAAGAGTGATCTATTTGAAATGTAAAACACAGTTTCTCTTAAACCTTTTGGCAGATTTCTCCATTTCAGGATTAGGATCCATCTCATTTGCGTACATATTTCAACATTTTTTCTTCCTTTCTCTCCTCTCTCTTCCTTCCTCCTCCCTCCCTCCCTCCCTCTGTGTGTGTGTGTGTGTGTGTGTGTGTGTGTGTGTATAAAAGAGATAATTTTCCATTTGAAATGAAAATATAGGGTATATATAAGCTCTTTAAACCAAAAATTCAAAGGAGCACATAAAGTACAGTTACTATCTCTCTAAACTCATTCCTAATCCTTGTTCTGATTTTAAAAGCTAAGGACTGTTGCTTGTTCTTTGTGTACTCTTCCAGAAATGGTCATCACATGTACAAACAAATATAAACATGTCTACTGTGAGGCTTCTTTTTACACAAATAAGAGCATTTAGTACCACTGTCATAGACCTTGCACTTCACCCTCAGTCTGATCTCTTGACAATACCCCTTGTGCCTTTAGGTTCTCACAATAGCCAATTACCTATAATTCCCAAAATACTCCATTCTGTGTTCAGGCATGCATGCCTATATATACATCCTTTCTTTTGCTTGGAAGGTCCTTCTTATTTGCAGCCTATCCTCAATTGCCAGCTACTATTCCTCTTTAAGATTCATTTCACCATACCTTAGAAACTATTTCTCAGTGACCCTATAGGATCCTATACATGTGTCTGTATCATAGCACATACCAAATTGTTTTGAAATAACTGTTTATTGTACACTCCCCTCTATATAACAAAATCGTTGAAGGCATGGTACTTATCCTAGTTTTATTTCCATCCCTAGTGCTTAGTTCAGTATCTGATAAAAGATTAAGCATCCAGGCCAGGTACAGTGGTGCATGCCCATAATCCCAGAACTTGGGAGGCTGAGGCAGGAGGATCACGAGTTCAAAGCCAGCCTCAGCAATGGCAAGGCACTTAGCAACTCAGTGAGACCCTGTCTCTAAATGAAATACAATAAAGGGCTGGGGATGTGGCCCAGTGGTCGAGTGCCCCTGAGTTCAATTCCTGGTACCAAAAACAAAAAGATTAAGCATCCAGGAGGTATGTTTTAAAATGAAATACTCCAAGATCAAGATAACTATTGATGTTTCAAACTCTTCTAAAGGGAAAAATCTTCACACAACAAGATAGTTTAAATAATATTTTAAAAGACTATAAATTCTATAAGGACAGCGACCACATATTTTATTCACTAGAATATTTAAATAAATGCTCTTGGAAATTAAATTCACAATGTGATAGTAGATTTTATTAGGGCTGCGAAGGACAGCAGAGATGCATTAGTGCACTTAGTGGAGGAAGAACAATGTAGACTATGAAGATTCTCAAAAGGACTAAGCTCACTTCAGATGAAAAATGCAGCTTTCATTTTTTCATA
Source organism: Tamias sibiricus (assembly GCA_025594165.1). Classification (NCBI taxonomy): domain Eukaryota; kingdom Metazoa; phylum Chordata; class Mammalia; order Rodentia; family Sciuridae; genus Tamias; species Tamias sibiricus. The sequence continues at coordinate 40,341,994 of CM046665.1, read as the reverse complement.
TGGCCAGACTTTTTGCTAACATGAATTAATTTTAACCCTTTCTTAAGATCTGCCAAATGCTGAATAATAGGTTGCTAAGTACTGTTATTAACTTTAACTTCCTTCCCTTTCAATAGATAGAAGTCAAGGGACTTCAGGCTGGGATGAGGCTCAGTGATAGGTGCTTGCCTAGCATACATGAGGACTTGGATTCCATCTCCAGCATTACCAAAAGAAAAAAAAAATCAAGGAACTTCAAAAAATGTACATTTTGCTGAAAATAGAAGTACTCTAAAATGCAGAAATTCACTCCTGTTATTATAGAAAATAAGACTCAATGCTCTCATAGTTTACAGGGCATTAAACATGAATATTTAGTCAACTAAAAGCATATACCAATTCATTTTCTTATTATCCTCAGGTTCGATTATGATAGTTGAGCCCCCTTACTGAAACCTAAACCAATTAGAAATATTAGAACCATTTTTTTGAAATGTTTACATAATGAAAGATTTCATTTATATTTGAGTATTTTTGAAGGTACTCTCAAGTATTTGAGAATAAAGACATTTAGATAGAATAAGACAAAATAAAGGCATCAAAAATTTAGAGAATTGGCACCTATTTTCAGCTGATACAAAGGCCCAGATTTTTCCATTTATTCCTCAGTCATCTCAGGGTAGGATTTTAGGCAGGTTAGATAAATCCTTTGGTATTTATAGAACTTGAAAAATAACTGTTTCCTTCTGTTTCACATCAAATAAATGCTAAAAATTTTTATGAGTTTGATAGTAGTGGATCAGTGTTCCCAGGGTGAATACAATGGATAGATACCATCAGTGAGAAATACCTTCAATTTGGTCTTGACATCAATGCTCAATACAACATAAACCAGGTACCAATCAAATCTCATTTCAAAAAAAAATCAAATCTCATTTCCAACATTTCTTGTTACTTACTGTCTTTGCAAATGTGTTAAGGAAGAAAAAGTTGGATAATACAACCATGACCAATCAAAATGATGATTCAAGAGCCCTAGATTACACACAATCATTACTACAGAGTTCCCAAAAGACTGTCATAATTTGTGCTCAGTAGGAACTCAGTAAATGTTTGTTGATTGACTCATCTAACAGGAGAATTAGATGGAATAAGACAAAAATCTAACAAAGTAATAACATAGGAAGATTCTTGATCTTAACAGAATCTGAAATCTTTAAAGATCCATACTTTTATTGCAGAATATTTGAACTGGAAAAGGGTTTAGCAATCATGTAATCTACTTCATTTTACAGAAGAGAAATTCGGAGGCCTAGAGAAATCAAATTTCTCACTCAAGGTCCCAAAGCTAAACACTGAGAACATTTAATTTTTTACTAACTTGGCAGTTAGAAAGCGGCCCCTGGAGACAGGCTGCCTAGTTTCAAATCTGCCATTCACTAGCTCTATAACTTCTGAGTAAGTTATTTAACCTTTCTCAACTTAAGTTCCTCCCTCTCTCAGCATCAGTCTTTCAGTCTGTAATAGAATTGCACAGTTTTAAATCAAGAATTAAATAAGCTATAAAGTAAAACTCTTGATAACCATACTTCACATAGTGAAATGTTCCATAAATGATACTACTTATTTTCATTATATTACATACTTTAATACCCAGTCCAGTCTGGTAATCCTAAAATCACAGGTTTTCAAATGTAAAATCAAACATTTTAAAATCTAGATATGCTTAATTTAATGTGTTTTAGGGTATAAAACATATCTGTTATCCACATAGGTAAAGGAAAGAGCTTCCCATTAGATGGTGTAATATTCTCACCCAGCTCCTAAAGGAAAGACTTGGGTGATTAATCACATATATCTTTGTTGAATGACTTTTACCTGTTCTTGCCTTTAAATGGCACTAACCTATCCGCTCTGTTCACAAAGAAATTTCTATTAAAGTCCTAGAGAATTTGCTAATAGAAGCAGGAGTATGGTTAAGCTATTTTACAAAGCTATTGCCAGCTCCTCAGTCGGGGGAAAACTTTCAATGTTCTCTATTCTGAAGACGAAAAGCCACTGGTGTTCTATAAAGCAAAAGGACAGTGCTATTGGGGTTACTGTGCTTGGCACTATTTTCATAGAACTGGTTTACATTTGACTGATATATGAGTAGTGACACAGTGATGAAATCTGCTTATTAGTTTAACTCAAACCCTATCATCCAAGCTCTTGCCTTTGTTGCTTATCACTAATTATTGAACTAATTTTTCCTTTTGATCATAGACACTTGTTTAATTAGCTGGAACTTCAAAGTGAAGTTGAAACCTTGACATAACACCATTCTTAGAAAAATTTAAAAGAAAAAAATGTTCACTTCTTAATAAGGCTAGATTTTAGAATAACATACCACAACCCTGATACTCAAAATGATGTCCACACTCCAGCAACAGACATCACCCAGAAGAAATGCAGAATATCAGGACCCACTCCAGACCTCTGGTTCAGAATTTTCATTTTAATGAGACCTCAGAGTGATGCAGGTATACATTAAATATTGAGAAGCACTGAATTAAAGAAAAGGGTGTGGAGCAGCAGAATTCTCACAAGGGATTTCTGTTTTGAGTTACTATGGTGATAATAAACATGACTGAACCATATACGAGAAACCTATGAAATCAAATATTAAAATAATAACTTGGTGGAATTTAAGTGTATATTTGATAAGTTAAATTTATTTTTCTTTTGGGCTTTATAAAATTGGCTCATTTTAGCATTAGTTATTATTGGTGTTATTATTAATTATAATACCTGTAAGAGCATTCACTGTTGTATCCACCCACGGTTGAAAAAAATGAATGAAACAATGAATACATGATGGCTATCTCTTATGGTAAATAACTTGGGCTGACTCCTTCTTTGAAAGTCTCCTGGGGGTGGCCAATTGGACCACAGTATCTTTAGATCAAGGGCAGAGAGCTGTGGTTGGAACACCTACTTAATGATCATGATCTGACTCTTGAATAAGGAGGAATAACCAGTTATTGGAATTTCTAGTACAAAATTTCAACTATTTGTTTGCATGTTGTCTATATCATATATCCCCAAACCACCACTCAAAGAGAAAACTTGCCTGGGACTGTCTGTGTTTTACTATATTTTTAGTTAGTGGTTACTTTAAGGATAATTTCTGGGAGTTCTTGTCTCCTTTTGCCTCTTGTTCATCTCTTCTCAGTTGTACGTGGGGTTGGGGGAAGCTTAGCCAGAAGTTATTTAAAAAGATTTGAAGTGTTGAATAAACAATAAACAGAAATCACAGTCGTTTTTAAGATGACAGTTTAGAAAATGACAATGGGGCTGGAGCTGTAGCTCAGTAGCAGAGGGATTGCCTAGCATGCTTGAGGCACTGGGTTCGATCCTCAGCACCACATAGAAATAAACAAATAAAATAAAGGCATTCTTTCCATCTGCAACTACAAAAAAAATTTTTAAAAAAGAAAATTACAATCATATGTAATTGATATCACAAGCACCACATAGACCATGATGTGAGAAAAACTTCTTCCTAATTTAATCAATATTATTATGTGAAAGGAAGCCTTGCACTCAAGTATATATTTTTTCTACCTTAGAACTATTCTTCAAAGTTTTTGTATGTACTGCTCAGAACCAATCATTTTTAAGGTAATTATTGGTTTTTTATTTAAATTAAATTTATTTTTTATTGATACATACAAACAAAAAAATTGTACATATTGATGGGATAACATGCTGTTTTGATACATGTTGATGATTCTTGAATGTGGAGATTCTTGGCTACAAAGTCTCTTTTTATTTTTCTTAATTTGGGAAAAAACATTTTATATCCTAAAGGATATGAGTCAGAAAGTATTATTGTTATGATGTTAGTGTTTAAGACAGATTGTTAGTCTTTAAAAGAGATAATGCTCTAAACCAATCTGGAGTTATATTTTACTTAGAGTAGCACAGGAAAAGAACAAAAATTAGTAGAATGAAGTTCTCAAACCCATTAATTTAATGCATAATTATGTCATTTCCTCAGTCATGGAATGAGAAATAATGATAATGAATAAAAATGGACAATGTTTTGGTAATGTATTTAACTTACTGAAAAACTATTTTATCATAGCCTTGTCCATTCTTGTTTTCCCTTAATTTGGGGGAAAATTTCCTATTAAAGAACTACAAATTTTACTGCCTATTAGCATACCGAACCATCTTAATTAAAAGCAATGTGTCTTACTTCCCACAAACTTTTAATCCTGCTTTCATGGTCAAAAAATCAAAGCATGTTATAGACAATTCTCTAACTTGGTGGTAGAGGTCTAACCATCCAGGTTGCATTTATGTAGAGCACTCAGTCCTTAAAAAGAATTCTTCTTCATTTCCATTTTTCTTAAAGTTATTTCCAATCCATTTATTTGAATGCTTTGTCATAGATGAGAAGCTAAAATAAACTTTGGATCTTGTTGGTATCTCTCATTAAAAGTAGAAACAAGGGGCTGGGGTTGTGGCTCAACGGTAGAGCGTTCACCTAGCACGCTTGCGACCCGGGTTCGATCCTCAGCACCACGTAAACATAAATGCATTGCATTGTGTACAACTAAAGCAAATAAATAAATATTTTAAAAAAGTAGAAACAAGGAAGAATAAATAAATAAATAAATGTTTTATATTTTCCAGCTTTCAGCAATTTCTATGTTCCTATCATGTCTCTTATGAGCATTATGGAGAGGTTATAGGTATTTAGTATAATATATTTTCAAGGTTTATCTATTGAATGAATATTTAAAAAACAAGTGCATATATCACACTACAATGAATAAACATACTGTATTATTCAATTATTAGAAGGAAATATCCCGTGCTACTGCAATTTATTCAATCCTTTCTCTTAGCCTGTATATGAATGCGGTTGAACAACTGATAATACAGAGCTTTTTTGTTATGGTGGTTGTTTTGGTTATCAGCAACTTACCTATTCAGTTGCATTTTTTAAAAAATAACAGAAAGAGTGTTTATAAACATAGGTAACAAATTTATTGATTTTTTAAAATTTTTCAGGTGCTGGGAATGGAACCCAGGACCTTGCACATACTCACCAAATGCTGTGACACTGAACTATACCCACAGTCCTGACCAAGAGAATTATATATCTTTAGAAATTCTGAAAGGCATGGTACTCTATACACTAAGGTAGACAACTGGCAGAGGCAATGTTTGCATTTTTAGCTTTTTGAATCTTTTATTTTATGAATTATCTATGAGGATGCTTACAAGGTGCCAAGGTAAGTGACTTAAAAAGAAAATTTCATCATTTATCTACATGGCATAACTTATTAAACTAACTCATTTTCTAACTCGTCCAGTTTTATATATGTTCACACATAATTACATTTCTCTGAGTGTATGTAAATAGTGTGTTTTGAGTTGCTTTCTAGTTTTAGCATGTATGTAAACAGAATGTAATAAGTAAATCTGTTAAAAATATTTGCCAAGTCAAAAAACATTCTCTTGTGTACAATAAGTTTTAAAAACTGGGTTCGTTTTTCCAGGAAACAATGAAAGACATTTGAAAATACTGTTTTAAATAATCAGAAACATTTTAAAACAGTATTTTAAATAAACTATTTAAAGCAGAGGCAGTTACAACTATAAAATACAGAAATAACCACACTTTTATTCTAAACCTATTCAATAGGATATAAACATATTTGTTTCTTCCTGATATAACCAACAAATGAAAAGAAAAATTCTTAAATGTTAGTATATTAACACAAAGTGACACAAGGAATAAAATAAAAGACAATCCAATGGCCATTACAGCTAAAGAGAGATAAAAATCCTAAAAGGTTTTAGCCTTTAAATTATTCATGATGTCTAAATTTCTGCTGCCATAATTTTTTTTTCTCTCTCCAGTGGAATAAAAGTGGCATTTTGTTCACATAGATCTGTTCTTTGGATGATGTATTCTAGAAAAGCAACAGGCATTTCCTCCTGAACTCACTGTAGCAACTAGAAAAACGGCTACCCAGAGTGATTGCAAACAGCCAACAGATAAAGTAGCAGCTATGATTTGAAGCATTTTACAACAGCTTCAGAAAAGGGAGAGAAAAAGAAATGAAGGATGTTGATCCCTTTGAAATGGAAGGATTGTGCTGTTATCATTGCTCTCCACAGTCCCTTTAATCATGGGGCTTTTTCTACAAGTGCACTTAGGTTTCTAGAATAAAGCAAAGCAATATAACTCGAGCCATTGTGTTTCAAATTTGGAAAATGCAGCAAGATAAATTCATCAACCTCTGCATGAGAACAACACAAGCCCTCCCCCGGAGTTGGCTTGGGCACTCCTCACGTTAGGAAGCATGGACCGTTATTTCAGCCTGTTGCTCCTGCCTCACGGTGTGCTAGAGACTGAAGGAGGCAGGCAACGCTCTGAAACCACGACTGTGTGCACGGTGGTGGAGTCTCCGTGCGTCTGGGCTAGCAGTCTAAGGGGGCTATGCGAATCAGCCTGGCAAGGTGAAGGCTTGCGGACCACCGGTCCGGGGGCCCTAGTGCAGGCTGCCTGGTCGCCAGCAGATGGTGCCCTCCACATCTCCACTCGCCGGGAAACCCTGCTAAAGTAAAGCTCAGACTCCGCCCCAGCCAATCTGCCGGCGCAACAGTCACCCGTCCTTCCCAAAATAGTGCCGAGCACGTTTCCTCTGGAACACCGCAGTAGCCAGTGTGTGTCGAAAATACAAACCCTGGGGCAACCGGGTGTGTGTGCTGGAGTGGGGAGCGCGCGCGGAGTGGGACCCCCGGGGTCAGGGGCTAGGTGACCGCCAATGAAACGCAGAGGACGCGGGATCTGTCCATTTCACATCTGCGTAAGCCGGGCAGCCGGGCCCGTCGCGAGGCCACTCACCATGTTCACTTCGGAGACCATATCTATGCTGGCGACATCGATCCGCATGCCTACGTCCACTGGGGGCCCTGCGGGGAGTCGGGACCATATTAAGGGCATATTCTCTGAGTGGCAGTTGGCTGGAGGGGGTGGGGGGGGCTTCACAAGCTCTTACTACATTCTAAACAGGCTCCCTCCCCCCCCAACCTTCTTGTGGGGGACAGCCTGGGAAAACAGGTGTGGACACACGCGTGATGCAGTGACTATGCAGAGGGTGTGTCGGGCCGGAGGGAGGTCGGCTCAGAGTGGGGATTCATTTACCTGAGATCCGGAGTCGTGTGTGTGTGTGTGTGTGTGTGTGTGTGTGTCTCCAAAGCATAGTGCATGCTCACGAAAATGACATTTTTTAAAAAAAAAAATTTGCACTTATCTTTGACAGAAAATGTGAACTAGGGATGGGTTACAGGTTGAAAAGGAATGAAGCATTACCTCCAAAGTCCGGCCGCAAGCGAATGTCATATCCTTTGAGCAATCTGTCCACTGTCTCTTTCACATATGACATGTTGCTGGGTTCATTGGCGCTGAAGGGAAGAAGTAGGGACCGTATTCAAAATGAGCACAAACTGAAAGCAGACATAAAAAGATGCAGGCACACCTACCCCCAAATAACAAGATACACAATTCAGCAGGCATGTAAAAAGAAAAATATCAGAGAGAGAGAGAAAGAGAGATTCAACAAAGGCAGCTCACCTGTGTGCACAACAGACCATGGCAATCATCACAGGGAAAGAGAGAAGCCCCAAACTCTCTCTATTTTGTACTGTCCACATTACTAACTCTGATTAAAGAATTGTCTTTTCTGCGAAGATTCAAGGAATGCAACTTAGTCGGCGGCTGGGCAGTAATTCCCGAATGGACCTGCGCATGCGCAGAGGGTGCACACTACCAAAAGACACCTTGTGCCTTGCAAACAATATTCCTAGTGGAACAGGCAACAGATAACTATCCTTTTAAAGTTCCTGTTTGGGGTGCTCCGCGTTCTTTGGAGAGTCGGAGACAACCTGCCGTCTCCAAGCAGCGGATTCTCCTTGCATGTATATATAGAGTTTTCTTCGTGCTTTGGCGGTGGCTGTGTTCCTTTCCTTCCTGCCATCCATCTGATTTTTTAAAACTCGGCTTTCAGTGATGGGGCTAAGGCTGATTGTGATTTGCATCTTTCCTTGAGAGTCACGGAGGTCCTAGAACAAGGGGGCCTAGAGGCGGTTTTTCTCCTGCTTGTGGAAGGGAGAGGGATGGCTGTTGGAGAAGGGGAGTGGGAGAGCCCTAGACCGGACAGAAAAGGGTCAGAGGAAATTCAGGACGTATTTGAGGAATCTAAGAAGCAACATCCCTTGGTAGGTGACTTAGCAGCACACCTGATTTAGTGCAATGTCTCTGTATAAGGAAGATAGAGAGAGGATGACCAACTTTTCAACTCGCTTCCCCGCTTTTCTTCCCTCCTCTTGCCCAGTAGCTCCCAGGATGGGAGGTGAGGGAGAACAGGGATGAAGCAGCAGGTCTGGGCAGGGAATCATTTTTCTAGGACCATCTGAAGCGAGTCCCACTTTTCTTCTAGTTTCTAGTAAGAAACACCTTTTTCTTAAATTGCCAGCATGTTAGCTCTTGTTGGTGACCCCGAACAGGACCCTGAAACACCCAGAGGGTCTGATGTCTGTCATCAGTAAGTAAGTTGGAATTCTGAGGGAGCAAGCATTGTTTGAAATAAGTGAAAATCTGTGAAAGCAATTGGACAAAGGACCTTAAGCACATGTTAGGTGGTAGGAAACAGGGCTCTACGAATGTTAATTCCTTAAATAGCATATATTAAATCTTTACTGTGTTCTAGGCATTCTGGTACTTAAAACGGTTACAAAAGAATTCAAAGACTAAGTGGAGAAGACAGACATAAATGTGAGTAAATTCAATATAGCTTTAGATAGTCTATGTATTCACCAAAGGATTAATTCTACCACAGAGAAGTAGAGATGGTTTCAGAGGAGACAATTGAAGGAGAAAGCTTTTTGCCAGAGGATGGAGGGAGGACATTCCAGACAGAGGGGTATGCCAGGTCCTAGAGATTGGAAAAATCACGGTTTTACTTGGATAACGGAACACAGTAATGACAGGTCCAATTAAAGGGAGGGGAGGAGAAAGGGATGGTAGCTGATGAGGGTGTAAAGGGAAGCTGAGGTCATTATAAGGAAAGTTACATATTCTGTGTTTAGGCTTCTGGAAATCATTGGGAACTTAAGTATGGATGGTCAGTGTTAGACTAAGATTCTAGACAAAATATCCTGCTATGATAATTGTGATAAGTGCAATCAACATTTATCACTTGTTATTTAGCAAGTCTTGGGCACAGTACATAGGTTATCTCATTTATCTTACAACAATCTGAATGTGAGACACATGTTTTCCCACATTTAATAGATAAGGTAAAAAGACTAATTTAGGGCAGTGAAACTAGTAATTTAATATCCAACAGCTAATAAAGGGTAAAATCTCCATTTCAACCTAGACTCTGTGTACCTAAGTACTCTCTGTGCTATGAAGCACAGACTCCAAGGACAGGAACCAGACAGGGAAACCAAGCAGGAAAGGTCGTTATTACAATGCCACAGGCATGAGGAACTATAGCCAGTGCTTAGCATGAAGAGAAGGTGATATATAACATATATAACAAGCTTTCACAAGTATACTGGAGACATCAAATAGTTGGAAGGGTCATATGGAAGGAGTTAGGGATATATGGAAGATTTCTAAAGAACTGTACAAACATTTACACACATGTTGAGCTTAACAGTCCATAAAATATTAGTTGTTTCTATTTGAGCTTCACACAGACTTTAAGCACTGGGGCCATTTCTTCTGGGAAAGAATGCTAACTCTTAGCTTCCTCAAGGTTTTTGAGAGGATGTCAACTACAACTCTTTTTAATTCATATGTATCTGCTTTTAATGAGTAAAGAGAAGATTTATTTATGTTTCAGATTCCTGATGAAACACAGAATCACAATGCTGCACAATTCTTTGGGAAAAAAAACTGAAAAAAATATGATGTGTGGAGTTCTGCTTGATTCATTTGCTCATTCATTTCTCTTCAAATATTTATTGAACATATATTAAATGCCAAGCACTATGTTAAGAGCTAGTGATACAACTATGAACAGAACAATATACACAGTCTTTTTCCTCTAGTAGTTGTCATTTAATGCATTTATGAAGGTTGCAAACTGCCAGTCTTGCTAGTCAAATTCAGTTAATAGAAGAAGCATTTAGTTTTGTGTTTGCTGCATTTGTTCATTTAACTTATATAGCATTTGTTGGTATATATACTTTCTAGTTGGCTTTAAATCCCAATAGTTCTTTTGACTAACAATCAGCATTTTATTAGCAAGATCTACCAAAGAGCCAATATTCAATTTTTGAATTAAAGAAGACAATCTGTGAATTTTATATTTGAATCCTCCTGTTTAGCATGCTCCAGCCAGATAAATTCCATTGATTTTTTGCTTTGAAATTATGATTCTGATTAAATGCATACTATAATGCCATATTATTATACATCAGATATTATCATATTTGTTCTTAGATATTATTGATTATGAAGCTTGCTACATCTCAGTATCATATGTCTCAGGACCTGTGGGAGAACATTTTCCCCAGACCTTTGTACTCTGAATATTGTCTTAATTCCTGAATATTTTGTAAAATGGCAATAGGAATCCTAAAACTTATTAATTTCCCCTTTTGCTTTGGACACTGGAGATGTTAGAGTTATATATGTATACAACTCAGCTTTAATCATTATGTAAGATGTTAGTGACCTGCATTTTATGTACATTTATATATATATATTTATATATACTTAGAATTCTAAATTTAATCTCCCTTTTCACACTTTACTAATTTGAAAACAGATATCTTGCACTGAATATATAGTGTTTATAAGTTGTCTTGGAACTAAGTGGGGAAATAAATTTAAAATAATAAAAATAAATAAGTGTATAATTGAATTTTTAAAAATCATCAGTTCTAGATGCACTTGGGGATTTTTTTTTTTTTTCTATCTCTAAAGAAATTAATACTTAGTCCGAAGGGGCGGCAGCTAAGTAGTACAGCACTTGCCTAGCATGCACAAGGCCCTGGTTTGATCCTGGGGTAGGGGGTGGCAGGAGGCTTCCCTTAGTGGGACCCACCCTGAGAAAGTTCACAATTTCTTCTGTAAGATTACTTGTTTTCCCTTCCCACAGTAATACTCTTAATCAAAATCTTTCCGCTTTATGGCTCAACACAATTTCCAAGTCATTTTTGTTTTTGTTTTTGTTTTGTAAAACTGCTCCTGAAGGCCATTGATAATCCCCACTCTTATTTTATTATTATGATGGCTCCTATAAGGAAAAAGGAGGATCCTAACAATAGCATTCAACTAGGATATAAGTGTTAAGATCAAAAACTTCACATGTATTCTCAGTATTTCTTGATACAACAGTTAACAACAAGGAAACACAATAGGAAAAATTATTCCATTACAATAACTGCAAAGATCTCTAAAGGATCTAAGAAAAAGTGGGGGAAATGAAAAAGACATTTGTAGAAAAATTATAAAATATTATTGAAAGATAAAATAAGACCTGGATAAATGAGATTGTGCACTGTGTGTGGTTAGGAAGACTCAACATGGTAAAAAAATAAATAAATAAAAAATAAAATAAAAAATTAAAAAAGATATATATATCCATTATAAAAATGACAGTCAAATAGAATCAAAATTCTTATATTGTAAATTAACATTGAAAAAATTGTAAAATTAAAATGCAAGAGTGAGGGACAAAAGCAAGCCAAGAAAATTGGGAAGAATTTTTTTTTAAAGTAGATATGGGGATACTGGTCTTTGAGATATCAAGACTTATTTTTGAACTATAGAAATTGTAAGTTTGTCCTTGGTTTGGGATTCATGTAAAGATATGAAAAAAAATGGTCCAAGAAAATAAAAAGGAGAAAATAGACCTCCATTTTAGGTAAAGTGGGGTAAAAATGAGCTATTCAATCATTTCTAACTCATAAAAGGATGCAAAATTTTATGCCAAATATTGGTTAAAAACTCTCAAACACTTTCCGTAGGCATATTAATTTATATAAACACTTTGTAAAGCACTTTGAACATATCTGGTAAAGTAAGATGCACATGCACTTTGACGCAGAATTTCCACCACCAGGAATATATCTTAGTGATACCTTCATTCAGTCTTAAAGTGTTTATTACAGTGTTATTTCTAATATTACAAAAGTGGTAGCAACTTAAATCTTTATCAATTGGAAATAAATCAGTATGGATATAACCACACAATGGAATCCAATCAAAATACATAAATATCAGCATGCTTCTATACAGATAAATCTAAATCTAAAATATTAATCAAAAAAACAGACACACAAAACTAAAACAAAAATAGCTAGGCACAGAATGATACACTAAGCATGAAAATATTATGTAAAGCTAAAAATACTTAAGTGCAAAAACCAGGTTTTATATGCATATACGTGTGTGTCTATGTATGTAGGTGTCTATGTGTGTGTATATATGTTAAAAATGGAGAACAAGGATAGTTAAGGTTCAACTAAATCTGTGATATTTTATTTTTTAAAAATCCCAGCAAATTAGCCATAATGATATGTGGATATTCCAGGTATTGGAAATAGTTCATGAAAACTGAATAAAACTAATAAGTGACAAAATGGGAAGATATATTTTTAATTTATATTTTAAAATACTCATTCCAATCAGTAAGAGAAATAAATATACATAATAAATCTATAAATAATTTAAGAAGCATTTTGAAAAAGATAAACTTGGTTATCAATAATTCATTAAAATGTTCAATCTTAGTAATCAAATACATACAATTTTTTCAAAATCAGTTAAGCACCGTTTTTTATTAGTTTGCTATTTTAAGAAGACTTAACAGCAAAAATCACAGACTGGGGAAATTCGACTTCATACACTTTGGAGATAGTATAAATTACTGCCATCTATCTTAAAAACAATTTGTAATACTACTGGTTAAACAATAACTAGTAACATTACTAGTTTAATACTACTAGTTAAACAATAACCACTAGCATTACTAGTTTAATACTACTAGTTAAACAATAACTAGTAGTATTAATAGTTATACTTATACCAGATGTACTGGTAGAAGTTGCATTCTGTTCAGTTGGCTGCATTTTCTGATTTATCCTAAAATGTATTTTTATCACAATTACTTATCATTAGTAAGGTATGGATTTGGGTAAAGAAACCACACACCATTATTGCCTTTTATCATATTTACATAGTCTTCATTATGCTCTCAGACTTTATTTTCTAGATTAAATACAGTATTAATTTTTGAAAGTTTAAAATCTTGTATTACTTTGATAGTACATTAAGTATTCTAATTAACTTAAGTAGTATTTTTATCTTTGCTAATGGGAATGATATCATTTCACTTTTTGCATATGAATTTATTCTCTAGGGATTTATTATAGTCTTAGGAAACTGTCTATGTTTCAGATTATGTTAATATCTAGCTATTTAACATATTTTAGATGAAAGTATGAAAATCTATTTTTATTTTTCAAAAATATGTATTTGTATTTTTCAGCTTTCTTTTTCAAATTTATTTTTTAACTGATACATTAAAACACAAAAATTACATTAATGGGTTACTGTATTGAAACCCCATATTATGTTTCAATACATGTATACAATGTATGAAGTTTGAATCTGGTTAAGTATATTTCATTCCTAAAACACTCGTCATTCTTATATGTGAAAACTTTCACAATATTTTCTTCTTGATTTTGAAATATACAGTTTATTATTATTATCTGTATACAGACTCTTATGTGATAGCACACTAGAACTTCTTATTCCTCTCTAAGTGTAACTTAGTACCTATTGATCAACATTTCCCCATCCTTGTCCAACGGATCTCTGGCAACCTCCATTCTACTCAAAACTTTAAATTAAAAGACTCTATTGGGGCTGGGGTTGTGGCTCAGCGGCAGAGTGCTCGCTTTGCATGTGCGCGGCCCGGGTTTGATCCTCAGCACCACGTAAACATAAATGCATTGCATTGTGTACAACTAAAGTAAATAAATAAATGTTTAAAAAAAAAAAAGACTCGATTGATAGAAGGAAAAGTTGATATGAGCTCAACCTAGATTCCACAAATGAGTTATATTATGTGGTATTTGTTTTTTATGTCTGGCTTATTTCATCTAAAATAATGATCTCTACTTCTATCAATGTTGTTATAAATGACAACATTTCCCTGATTTCTGGACAAAGACTATTCTATTGAGTATTTGTACTATTTTGTTCATCCATTCATCAGTTGACAGACACTAAGATTGTTTCCATTTCTTAGTTTTTGTGAATAGGGTAGCAAAGAATGTGGAAGTGCAGATGTTTCATCCACAAAATGGTCTAATTTCCTTTCAGTATAAACCCAGGAGCAGGATTGCAACTACTGGGATCATGGTTGTTCTCTTTTCAGTTTTTTTTCTCTTTTTTCCAGGAATCTCTATAGTTTTTTGTGAAGGGTGCTTACTCACATTCCCACCAACAGTATGCAAGTGTTTCCTTTTTCCACATCTTCACTAGTACTTGTCTTTTTGGTATTAGCCATTGTTATGGGGCTGAGGAGATGCCCCATTGTGATTTTGATTTGCGACTCTCTATGATTAGTGATTTTGAACATTTTTTCATGTATCTGTTGTCCATTTGTATGTCTTCTTTTAAAAAATGTCTATTTAGATCTATTGCCCATTTTTAAAAATTGGGTTATTTTTGTGCTATTGAGATTTTGGAGTTCTATACTTGACAAATATATATTTTGCGAATGTTTTTCCATTCTGTAGTTTTTCTATTCAATCAGTTGATTGTTTCCTCTCCTGTGTACAAGTTTCTTGGTTGATGTAATCCCATTTGCTTTTGTTTCTCATACTTTTGGGGAGAGTCTTATCCCAAAAATCTTTTCCCATTACAATGTCCTGTGGTATTTCCCTTATGTTTTCTTCCAGTAGTTTTACAGTTTTTGGTCTTGCATTTAAGTCTTTAATCCATTTAGAGTCGATTTTTGTAAATGGTGAGAGCTGGTGGGCCAGGTTCATTCTTCTATATGTGGACATCCAATATTCCCAGCATCACTGGTGAAAAGCCTGTCCTTTCTCCAATGTGTATATTAGAACCTTTGCTGAAAATCAGTGCTGTAGAGATGTGTGTGGGTTTACTTCTAAGTTCTCTATTCTATTCAGTTGATCTTTATGTCTGTTTTGGTTCCAATGCCATACTGTTTTGATTACTGCAGCTTTATAGTTTTTGGTTTTGTTTTTGCTTTTTGTTGTTGATTTTTGGGGTTGTTTGTTTTGTTTTGGTACTGAGGATTGAACCTAAGGGCAGTTTATTACCACTGAGCTACATCTCCAGACCTTTTAAAATTTTTATTTTTTACAGGCTCTTGCTAAGTTGCTGAGGATGGTATCAAACTTGCAATCCTCCTGCCTCTGCCTGCTGAGTCACTGTAGAATTATGTACTGCTGCAGCCAGTACTGTAGCATGGTTTTCAGTCAGGTAGTATCATGCCTTCTACTTTGTTAATTTTGCTCAAGATGGCTTTGACTTTCTGGGGATTTTTATGATTCTGTGTAAATTTAGAATTTTTTCCTGCTTCTATGAAGAATAATACCATTGGTATTTTAAGAAGGATTGCATTGAATCTATAAATGTTCACACAGTATGGATATTTTAGCAATATTGATTGTTACAATCTATGAACATGAGATATCTCTTCACTTTTTTGTGTTCTCTTCAATTTCTTTATTAGTGTTTTGTCATTTTCATTGTACAGATCTTTCACTTCTATTAAATTTCTTTCTAGAGTGAAGGTTGTAGTTGTTGTTCTGTAGCTATTGTAGCTATTGTAAATGTAATTGATTGCTTCTTTGCTATCTCAGATAATTTACTTTTGTCATGTAACAACACTACTGATTTTATGTTATTTGCATTCTACAACTTTGCTAAATTCATTTTTTAGTTCTCATGGTTTTTGGTGGCATATTTGGGTTTTATATATGTAAGGCCATGCATCTACAAATATCTATAAAAATATTTGACTTCTTTTCCAATTTTGTTGCTGTTTATTTCTTGCTTGTGCCTGATTGCTCTGGCTAGGATTTTCAGAACTATGTCAAATAAAAGTGGTGACATTGAACATCCTTGATCTGTTTTAGATCTTAGAAAGTGTTCAGCTTTAACCCATTCAGTAATGTTAACTGTTGCCTCATTATAAATGGCCTTCATTATGTTGAGGTATGTTCCCTTTATACCTAACCTATTCAGTGTTCATCTAATGGAGAAATGTTGAACTTTATCAAATGCCACTTCTACATCTACTAAGATGATCATATGGTTTTTGTCCTTCATTCTATTGATACGTTGTATTACATATATATTGAGCTAAATATATTAATCTGTCTTTGATCCCTGGAATGAATTGCACTTGATCAAGTAGAATAATCTTTTCAATGTACTGTTAGATACAGTTTGCTAGTATTTTTTTTTTCTTTTTGAGGATTTTTGCATCCATGTTCATCAAGGATTTTGGTTTTAGTTTTCTTTCTTTGTCATTTTTGTATCTTTTTTTTTTTTTTTTTTTTTTTTTTTTTTGGTACCAGGGACTGAACTCCCGGGCACTTGACCACTGGGCCACATCCCCAGCCTTTTTTTTGTATCTTATTAGAGACAGGGTCTCACTGAGTTGCTAAGTGCCTCGCCATTGCTGAGGCTGGCTTTGAACTCCGAATCCTCCTGCCTCAGCCTCCCAAGTGCTGGGATTACAAGTGTGAGCCACAGCGCCTGGAGTGGTTTTGGTATCATGGTAAAGCTGGCCTTCTAGAAAGTGTTTGGGAGAATCCCTTCCTTGTCTATTTTTCTGGAATAACTTAAGGAGAACTGGATTTAGTTCTTTAAATGTTTTTGAAGAATTCTAAAGTGAAGCCATCTGGTCCTGGGTATTTCTTTGATGGGAAGCTTTCCATTGCCAGTTCAATCTCACTACTTATCATTGGTCTTTTAAGATTTTCTGTTTCTCCATGATTCATTCTTGAGGAGATGTAAGTGTCAACAAATTTGTCCATTTATTCTAAATTATCAAATTTGTTGGCATGAACTTTTGTATTTATTTTGTATCAACTGTAACATTTCCTTTTGTTCTCTGATTGTTTATTAGAATCTTTCCTCTTTTTCTTAGTCAAGCTAAGAGTATGCCTATTTTTTTTTCTTTTTGAAGAAACAATTCTTTGTTTTGTTGAGCTTTTGCTGATTTTTATTCTTCATTTAATTATTTATGCCCTAATCCTCATTATTTCTGTCCTTCTACTAATTCAGGGTTTGATTGGTTCTTCTTGTTCTATTTCTTGAGATGCAGTGATAAATTGTTTTTCTGATATCTTTCTACTTTTTTGTTGTGGACATTGATTGCAATCTATAAACTTCCCTCTTAGTAATGAATGACTTTTCTGTATCCCATAAATTTGGATATGTTGTCTCCATTTTCATTTGTTTCAGGAAATTTGTTTTATTCCCATGTACTTGTACAGTATCCAGAGTTTTTCTTATTGATTTCTAGATGTAATACATTGTGATCAGAAAAGATGCTCAACATGATTTCAACTTCTTAAAGTTTTCTGAGACTTATTTGGTGATGTATCCTGAAAAATGTTCCACTGCTAATGAGAAAAATGTATATACATACAGTAGGTGTTAGATTATTATGTAGATGTCTGATCCATTTGTTCTATGATAAAATTTAACTCAGCTCTTTGTTCATTTCCTGTCTGGTGATCCATCTATTGCTGAAAGTAGGGTGCTAAAATATCCTACTATTATTGTATTGGAGCCTATCTCTCCCTTTAGATCTATTAATATTTGCTTTACTCTGTTATAGGGTGTATATATATATTTAGAATTTTTATTTCCTTTTGCTGAATTGACCCCTTTATCATTATTTAATGTCCTTCCTTGTCTCTTTTTACTGTCTTAGATTTACAGTCTGTTTTCTCTGATATAAGTATGACTACTCCTGCTCTTTTTCAGTTTCATTTGCAAGGGATATTTATTCCATTCCTTCATTTTAATTCTACATTCTTCAAGGTAAAGTGTGATTTTTGTGACGTATTATTGGGTCTTGTTTTTTTTTTTTTTTTTTTTTTTTTTCATCAATTTAGTCACTCTATGTCTTTTAGTTGGAGAATTTAATCTATTTACATTTATGGTAATTATCAATAGATAGGCTCTTACCACTGAAACTATGTAAATTGTCCTTCCTTCCCTTCCTTCCTTCCTTCCTTCCTGTCTTTCTTTGTGGTTATGTGAATTATTCTACTAGCATGTTTGCATTCCTTGCATGTTATTTTAGGTTTCTCTGTTTGCTTTGTGGTTTCCGTAAGTCTTAAAAAGAAATATATTGATTATAACAATCTATTTTGAAATAATAACAACTTACATAGTCAAAAAAGATAAGAACAGAGCCAGACACAGTGGTACATGCCTGTAATCACAGCAACTTAGGAGCCTCAGGCAGGAAGATAGTTAGTTTGAGGCCAACCTCAATGATTTAGTAAGAACCTCAGCAACTTAGCAGGACTGTCTCAAAATAAAAAGTTAAAGTATTTGGAGTGTAGTGCCATGGTAAAGTGTCCCTATACAAAAGAAAGGAAGAAAGTAAGGAAAGAAGGAAGGGAGGGAGGAAAAGAGGGAAGAGAAGATAAAAGGGGAAGGGAAGGGGAGGGGAGCAGAGAGGACACTACCACCACCATGACCAATAACAACAAAAAAGAAAGAAAAGAAAATACATTTAAAAAACTCTCCTCTTCCTCTTGTATTTCATTCCACTCACATTTTGAATTTTTTATACCCCATTTTACACCTTTCTATATTGCTTATCTCTTAACATACCAAGTTTTAGTACAGTAATTATTCTTTTTATGTGTTTTGTTTTTAGGTATCCTTAATAAAGATATAAGTGGTTTTACATATATTAGAACTTTCTGAATTTGTTTGCATAAGTACTTTTTTAAACATTTATTTTAACTAGGTATATATGATAGCAGAATGTATTTTGATTCATTGTACACAATTGCAGCACAACTTTATATTTCTATGGTTACACAATGTAGGGTCGCACCATATGTGCAGTCATACATGTACCTAAGGTAATGATGTCCATCTCATTCCACCATCTTTTCTACCTCCATTCCCCCTCCCCAACCCTCTCTCCCTTTTGCCCCATCAAAGTTCCTCCATTTTCCCCATGCCCCGCCCCCATCATAGATCAGCATTCACTTATCAGAGAGAACATTCGGCCTTTGGTTTTTGGGGATTGGTTTACTTTGCTTAGCATGATATTCTCCAACTCCATCCATTTACATGGAAATGTCATAATTTTATTCTCTTTTAATGCTGAGGAATATCCCATTGTGTATATATACCACAGTTTCTTTATCCATTCATCTATTGAAGAGCATCTAGTTTGCTTCCACAGTTTAGCTATTGTGAATTAAGTTGCTATAAACATTGATGTGGCTGAATTACTGTAGTATGCTGATGTTAAATCCTTTGAGTATAGACGAAGGAATGTGGTAGGTGGGTCAAATGGTGGTTCCATTCCAAGTTTTCTGAGGAATCTCCGTACTGTTTTCCAGAATGGTTGCACCAATTTGCAGTCCCACCAGCAATGAATGAGTATCCCTTTCCCCGACATCCTCACTAACATTTATTGTTGTCTGTATTTTTGATAACTGCCATTCTGACTGGCATGAGATGAAATCTTAGAGTAGTTTTGATTTACATTTCTCTAATTACTAGAGATGTTGAACATTTTTTCATATATTTGTTGCTCAAATGTATTTCTTCTTCTGAGAAGTGTCTATTCAGCACCTTAGCCTTTTTATTGATTGGGTTGTTTGTTTTATTGGTGTTAATATTTTTGAGTTCTTTATATATCCTGGAGATTAGTGCTCTATCTGATATGCATGTGGCAAAAATTTTCTCCTAAAATGTAGGCTCTCTCTTCATTTCATTGATTGTTTCTTTTGCTGAGAAGAAGCTTTTTAGTTCTTATCAATTCTTGATTTTATTTCTTGTGCTTTAGGAGTCTTGTTAAGGATGTCGGAGCCTAATCCAACGTGATAAAGATTTGGGCCTACTTTTTCCTCTATTAGGTGCAGGGTCTCTGGTCTAATTCCTAGGTCCTTCATCCACTTTGAGTTGAGTTTTATTTATGCATGGTGAGTGTATAACTATGCTTACTAGTGAGTTGTATGCCTTCCTATGTTTTATTCTTACTCATTGAAATCTCTTTCTTTTCATTTGAAAGAATTTTCTTTAGCATTTCTTATGTAAGAGGTATGATAAATATATATTCTCAGCTTTTATTTTACTGGGAATGTCTTTATCTCTTCATAAAATTTCACTATTTTCCCTTCAATACTGTTAAAATCTCATGAACTCCCTTTTGTTTTTAGGCAAACTGAACACCCCTGATTGTTGTTGATTTTTTTTTCAATCTGTTAATCTTGTTTTTATTGTTCACCTTCAAGACTATGTCTTGGAATAAACTTGGTTCAGTCAAATTTGGCTAGTTATCTTTGACCTTCCTATACCTTCTCTAGACTTCAGAAATTTTACATTTTTATTTCTTTGAGTAAGTTTTGCATACCATTGTATTGTCAAACTATTCTTAAATCCTTATAACTGAATATTTTTCTTTTAGCACTATTCAAAAGTTTCCATAAGCTTTCTTCATTTTACTTCATTCTTTTAAATTTTTTCTCCAAGTGTGTATTTTCAAATTACCTATTTTTGAGCTCACTAATTCCTTCTTCTGTTTGATCTATCTTGTTATTGATGCTTTCTGTCATATTTTTATGTTTGCTGAATTTATTTTTCAGTTCAAGAATTTATTTGATTTTTTTTAATATTGCTTCCTTTTGCAGTATTGAAATATATCTGTTTTCTTCAAGCTCATTGAGTTTCCTTAAAATAGCTCTTTTAAATTCTCTACCTGAGAGTTTTCCCATACTGACTGCTACCTGGTCAGTTTTAGGCACCTTACTTTCAGTGTTAGGTGAGATCACAGTTTCCTGAAAACTCTTAATGCTTGTTGGTGTGTGGCACTGACGGACTGGGTATTTATTCCAGTCTTCCTAATCTGGCCTTGTTTGTGCCTATCATTCCAGATACTCTCAGCAGGCTGCTTATACTCTCAGCAGGCTGCTTATTTTCTCTGAGCCTATAGTCATTTCCATTGTTACAGCACTAAATACCCCACAGGTCCAGATTTGCTGGGGATTCACTGTATTACAGCACAATCCAAGCCCAGATTTGTCCCATATACAATATCTGGTATGCTGTTCAAAATGAAACAGCAGAGTATCAGAAAGAGTAGCCTGTCCCTGGGGCCAGGACAGGCCCAGATGTCTCCTTCACAGTTATGGGACAGTAGTCTGGCACTGCAGGATTCTGCCTGACTTTGGGCAGAGTCACTGTGAATGGACAAGCCTCGGGCTCCTATGTTTTACCTGTGACCACCAAAACCACCAAGCTGTATTACATCCTGAGCCCACAGCCTACAAAGGCCAGCATAACACTGGAGTAGGATCAAGGCTGACAGAACTGTGGGTTGCCTATTGCAGCAGAGGTGGAATGGACTACTACAATCAGCCAAAGGTAATGTTATTAGAATAGAAGTCCGATGGGCCCATTGTTTCTTCCCCTGGCAGTCTTCTAGTGGCCCTCTCTGAACAGAGTCCTGTTGCTGCGTTTCATCAAAATCTGTCCAGTGTTAGGTCTCCCTAGCCTAGCAATAAATTTCAGGGTAGTCTTGTGTTTACTATCCTGTCCTATCCCCAGTGAAAGGAGTTTTGAATCACATTATGCTAGGGTAGTATTGGTGAAGACAATTCCTTCTCAGTTAGGCTGATGCACATGAACCTCACAGATGTAAGAAATTGCTCAATCTCAGAAGTGTACCAGAGCCCAGGCCACAGCTGGTGTCAATTACAGGCCAAAACAAGAGTCTGTCCCATTAGGGATCAAGTCTCTTCCTGCACCAGGGAAGTTCTAGAGCCCCCTAGTTATTACACTGCCTAGTAATAACTGTGCTGCCTGAGATTGAAGGATGAGGTTATAGACAGTCCCTTGGCCACCAAAGCCAGTGCTAAAGTGAGTTGAACCTAAATCCTACTCCTGCGGGGATTGCATAGTCTTTGGAGGAGGGTTGGTGTGCCCCAGGCTACTCCAAGAATGGATCTGATGTAGGACAACTTGAGTCTGTCCTATCAGCATTGCCTGATGCCAGAGCTGGTCTACAAGCTCTGTCTGTGAGTTCTGGCATGTATACAGGATCTCCAGTGTCTACTGGGTGTTGTGTCTCATCATGGCTCCAAGACAGCATTTACTGGCCTCCAAGACAATGCCTTGTGCTAGCTTTCATGCCATTCCCTAGAGGTAGAATCCTGTTCCCTGTGCCGCCAGAGGTTGGAGGAAGGGTGATGGTTGCAGTAAGCCATCTGGTCTAAGGCAGTTTCAGGGCCTCAGTCACTGCATATTGGCCTCATGGTAGGGATAGTAGTAAGGCTTTGCCCTGCACTGGGTTTCACAGTGGTGGGCCTGGTATTGCACTTCATATCTAAAGCCTGTACTTAATTCTCTCTTCCTCTTCAAAGTGGGAGGTGGCTCTCTCCACATTGGACTTTTTGGAGTTTGAGAAGGATTGACAACAGCCACATTCCTTCCTATTTTCTCAGTATTTCTTTTCATTTTGTTATACTAAAAGCAGACACTAGGATATCTCACCTGATTTCCTTAGGTCTTGTGAAAGTAGTTTGGTGTATAAATAGCTGTTAAACTTGATGTGCTTGTGGGGAGAAATATCACTCAAGGATCTTACTCAGTCATCATTTTGTTCCCCCCTCTTTCTCTGCTTTCTTACTTATATATTATGATATGTACTTTTGAGGGTAAATGAATAATATACCCACATATTTATAACCACATTTTATTTTCATTTCTTTATTGCTATGCTATAATAATTATATATATATGTATATATATATACACTATCTTAAGTAAATTTATATTTTATTATTTTCTTATATTTATATTTTTCTCAAATCACTACTTCCAACATTTTACTATTAATAATTTGGAGTGATAATAAGGACATTCTTTTCTTGTTTTAAGGGGAATTTTACTCAAATAAATATATGATTTCTTGTTTTAAAATATATTCCTATTAATAAAGGAGTGTTATAGGTCATTGCTTTTATTAAAATAGTAATTTTATATTAACAAGAATAGTGAATATTTTTATAGGCTTATTCTTCAGTGGCAGTATTTTGAACATTTAACATGTCTACTGCACATAATATCCTATAAGGTTTGGATACTACAGTTAGTTCTATTTTGTAGATGAAGATGACGAGACACAGAAAGTTCAAGTAACTTATACAAAGTCAAGCAATTTAAGAAATGAGTCAGGTAGCCTATGACACTCTGCAATCTTTACCAGTATACCATTAATTATCAAAAATTTTGCTACTGTGAATATATACCTTTTCTCATCTCTTACAATTCATTTTATGTAATTAGATGCATTTAGGGTTCATCCTATGTTGTGAGTGATTTACAGTTTTAGAAGAAGCCCAGATTATGTAGGAAAAAAATTTTTTTAAATATAGCAGATCTATGCTCCCCGAGCAGGAAGAAATATGGAAGCGTTTGTAGTGTTATGACCTGTAACTGGCCCCTGTGATACCATGGGTCAGGGAAAATCAAATGGCATGATGGCAATCAAGGTTGTTACCAGAAAGATATTGCTTTAAATTTTCCTAAGTCTCATCTAAAAAATGCTGCCCTCCCTATCTCCGTTAATATGAAGAGATTGTACTAGGTTTTGTTGTTATTATTTAGTTGACACTAGATTTTCCTTCTTGAACAGTTTTAGTACTTGGTATTAACTGGAGAGGAAAAAAAAAAAAATGTTACAAATAGTCCAGTGATTATCTGGTAACATTTTTCTGTTTAAATATATAGACTATAGCCTTCAGGTTCACTCGTATATTCACTCATTTACTAAACACGTGTGTGTGTATGTGTATGTGTGTGTGTATGTATTTGGAACTATATAACAATAAAAGACAAAATCTATCAGGGTCAAGACATCCAAATGACCAATATATAATGCAAAAAATAAAATTGAAAATTAGAAAGAAATGTTACCTTAGAGTATCAAGAAAGATACCTCAAAAGAATTGACACTTTTTGTTGGACCTTTGAATTCGCTGAATCGAGAATTTGGGAAGAGTTGGGGAAGGTGGAAAACAGAAGCAAAAGATTTAAGTTTTAAATTCATGGCAGTGAAGGAGATGGAGGTGGTTTGGGGAGAATTAAACAGAAATTACCTTTGCACTGAAGAGAAGGTGGGAGAAGGTGGGGACAATGGGAGCAGGATAAGAAGGGAGTAAGAGGATGTTATGGTTTAGATATGAGGTGTCTCCCAAAAGCTCATGTGTGAGACCATGCAAAAAGGTTAGAGGTAAAAGATTGAGCTGTGAGAGTTTTAGTCTAAAAGATTGGGCTGTGAGAGTTTTAATCAGTACACTAATCCCCTAATGGGATTAACTTGGTGGCCACTGTAGGTAGGGTGAGGCTGGAGGAGGTGGGTCTTCCAAGGGGCATGACTTTGGGTATTTTGTTTTGTTCTAGGTGAATGGTGCTTTCTGTTTCCTAGTGCCCTGTCCTGAGGTGCTTTCCTCCTCTACATTCATGCCTCGTGATGTTCTGCCTCACCTAGGGCCCAGAACAATGGAGCTGGCTGGCTATGGCTGTGGGTTCTGAAACCATGAGCCCCCAAATAAACTTTTCCTTCTCTAAAATTGTTCTTGTTAGGTCTTTTGGTCACGGCTGCCAAATTGCTGACTAAAACAAATGATGAGAATATTTTCCAATTTACAATTAAGCAAGTATAGACTAAACAAAGAGAGTCAGGGACTGGTCTAGAAAAAAAACTGAGGATGGTATTTTTAAAAATCTTTGGTCTTATATTCAATATAAATTCCTCATTACTTGATGGATATCCAAACCATTACTAATCTATCATTCTTCCAAAGATGTTAAGATTTAAAGGAAAGCTTGGAAAACCTACACATTTGTACTGATTGTTGACATGCTTTAGTAGCAATGTCATTAACTAAAGAATCTAGTCACTTTCTGTGGGAAGAAATCAAGTTTGTAAAACCATTTTATCTTTGAGAGATAAAAAAACAATCATCTGGTATTTTAAACAACAAAGTATTTTCTTCAGTCCTGTGTGCTTCCTATAATATACTAAAGCTAATAAATATTGGATGAAGGTTTGCAGGTTGAAGGTTTCTTTTCCATCCTGGAGTTAGAAATGTAATAATGATAGGCCTGGAATGGTTTTAAATCAGGCTTAAGAATTAAAAGATTGTTTGTATGGACTTTCACCTAAAAATATTGATATATGATAAGAAGTCAACAAATCTTTAAGGAAAATCACCATGAATAAAAGGAAATAAATTCCACAAGTAGAAAACTAAATCCCGATGGAAAATAAGACTACATTAAAAAGAATATAATGGAGTCAGGTAATACATAATACAAAGAATAAAGTTAGGAGAAAACAAAAATTAACAACCACAAAACAACCATCACCACTGGGAGTCTATGAAATTGAAAAGTAATTGCAAATGTTAAAAGAAAATTCTGTAGATGAATTAATGTCATAATTGAAGATTTTACTGGTGAGCCAGATAATGAATAGAAAAAAAAAATAACTATTAAGATGAAATTGAAAAGAAACAAAATAAAGAAACATTGAAATGAGATCTAGAAGTTCTAATGGGAATTGCATAACTAGACAGCAGATAAAAAGAAGGGGAGGAAATAATAAAACAAAAAAATAATAATAGCCCAGAAATGACAAAATTTATTAGTTTTATGATTGAACAGCCTCACTGAATGTTAAACAGCATTAATTAGTCATATGCTGGTGAAATTTCAGATCATCTTTGTTAAGGAAAAAACCAAGTTACTTTTGAGAATAAGAAATCATCTACCTAGAAATAAAATAATTTGTCTTCCTTCTTATCAGAAAATTTAATGCCAGAAATCAATAAAACAATGTTTTTAAAATTCTGAGCAAAATTACTTCATAATGCTAATTGTATACTCTAACCAACAGGCAATCGATTGTGTTGATACTAAAGTCATTTTTAGAAATAAAAGGACTGAGAAAGTTTTGCGTCAATAGATCCTTTCAAGCAAGAATTACCTAAGGATTACTGTAACAAAACATTAGTTCAAGAAAAGAAAAATTAAAACAAATTGAAGTCATAACCAAATAAACCAGCAAACCAAATTTTAAGCAAAATACCATGAAACTTAAAGAATTTATTAAGAAATATTCTAGATATGTAGTCTAATGTAACAGATGCAAAATATTATGAGTTATAAGAAATGCCATAAAATAGAAAGTTATGATGAAATAAGAAGAGGCAGTTAGTTAACATAAGTTGTATTTCTTAGGTAGAATTAGGAATTAAAAATAAAAATAATAATTTATTTTATGTTTATCATATGCCAGGCACTTTTAAAAAGTCATTTTCATATATTAAGCTATTTATACCTAACATCTCCAAAATCTTTTGATATTGTCTTATTTTTTGAGGTTTTAAAGGAAGAACAGATGGGAAGAGCAAGTTGCTATTGGTCACACAGCTTTAGGAGTATTGGAGCCAGGATTCAAATCCCTGAAGTCAAAAATCAAGAGTCAATGTTATCAAACCCCTGAGCTGTACTCTTTCTGATGGAGAAAAGGCAGACCATCAAGAATGAGATATCCAAATGTTAGGGAATAGATAATGAAGAATTCCACCAGTACCCCTGCAAAATAAGAAGGAAAATAGTAATTGAGTAATAACAATGCTGGCACAATTGAAGAACATCATGTGTGATTGAAGATGATCTGTACACCTGTGGAAGACCCCAAAACATAGCTATATCTATAGGTTGTTTGGATCCCTTCCATTTCTTTTTTCAACATCATGATGATTCTTTATTCCTGAGTGGAAATGCTGAACCACTCAGCATTTCCTGCTCCCTCTGTGGCCAACTATTAGGGCTGAGATGTTTGCTCTTTTTTGGCGTCTTCATTCCTATACTCAAACCACCAAATTGAAGTTCTATGTGTAAAATGCACTTTTTAAAAACTCACTAATGTATATCCCTTATCTAGAACTGTGTCTGGACCAAAATAGATTTGCAATAAATATTTCCTGAGTAAAGATTTGATAAATAATTAAATTCAATACTATTTATCAAAAGTCTAATATTAACCAGACGCTCTTTAAATGCTGATTATATTACTGTGAACAAAACAGATAAAAACACACTCTTATTACTGTGTCACTTGTATCCTAGGAGGCAGATGGACCATAAAAAAGGCAAATATGTAAGGTATAATTATTTTAGACTGTGTCAGGAAACAAAATAAACCAGGGGACATTACTAGGAATCTGGAGAGGGATATGTTTGTTGAAACTTTGGACAAGGTTGTCAGAGAAAACTTCAGTAATGTGAGTAAGAACTTTAGATAGTGGTGGATTTAGCCACGGGTACATACTGGGGAAGAGCATTGCCAACAGAGAACATAGTGAAACCATACAGAAATGGGAATGTGTCTGGTATGTTTAACACAGCCACATGAATAGATCAGAGCAAGAAGCAGAAAGTAACAGGAGATAAGTCAGAGAGCTAAAGGAACCTGTGGAAGGCTTCAGTGTGGAGACAAGTGATCTGAGTTGCCTCCTAACAGAATCACTCTAGCTTCTCGACAGTATAAACTATTAAAGGAAGAAGAAGGTATGCCACTAATCCAGGTGGAAATGCTCTAATAGAAATGGAGGTAAAAAAGACAGAAAAAGGAAGATGTTCAAGGTGCCCTGAAGCTTTTCGGTCTTTTCAAATAGGAGAAAATAGGGAAAACTAGCAAAAGAGTCCAAGCCAGAAGAACTAAATGG
This sequence comes from Tamias sibiricus, assembly GCA_025594165.1. Lineage (NCBI taxonomy): Eukaryota > Metazoa > Chordata > Mammalia > Rodentia > Sciuridae > Tamias > Tamias sibiricus. Next base: position 40,313,938 of record CM046665.1, on the reverse strand, counting down.
GAGGAAGAAAAGGAGGACAGCATGCTGTACTAAGAACCAGGTGAAGAAATTATGTCCAGGAAAAGGGAGTGCTCAACTGTATGGATACTATTGATAGATCAACTAATACAAGGACACAATGAATTTTTGCTTAGTCAGAGGTGAATGAATGTTTTTTTCCATGGTGTTGCTTTAGTGGATTTTGAGTTCTGGAATTTCAGTTTCAAATGATTTTGATTCAACCTGATTAAGATTTTAAACTAAATCATTGTCAGAATGGAAATCTTGAAAATTTAAAGAATTTTCAGAGGAAAAAAATTTTTCTTTTTCTTCTTATAAATACTAATGTAAATACACTTTATAAATCATTAGTAAAGAAATGAGCCAAGAGATACAGAAAACTATTCTAAAATTTTAGATCAAAAGTATTATTAACATTATTTTATGGTGGCATTTGTCTTATTGCTAAGAACCAGAAGAAGCATGAGAAATTGAACAAATTAGAAAAGGTAACTTATTTTCAAAATAGCAAAAATTTAAATAAAAACATGGAAGGACAATGGGGAAAAGTAAGCGATTCTATTTTGGACTGGAAAAAAGTCAATAATTCAATCTGAATGTCTGAATTTAAAAATAAATTAGCTATTTGAGTTCTTAAGAACAACCAATTACTCCAGCCACATTCTGAACCTCTCCTTAGCAACCTGTAGATGAACATCCCCAGGGCTCCAAAGAATTACACAAAATTTGACTGAGAGATTGGTCAGGTATTGTTCATGAAATAATCATGAGGCTATTAAGCCGTGAAGGCATTAAGAGTCTTCCATTATTCCATAGACTGTAAATGGTCAAACTAGGAACCAGGATTTGTGTGCATAAGAAACAAATAGATTTGGGTTTTTTTTTTCTGCTTATAGCTACTTTTTTCCATATTCCTATTGGTTTGCAATATGTTTCTTATGTCTTTCTTTGGAAGCCCTTACGTGGCCTCCTGCAATTGTTGTCACAGTATGATTTTCACAGAAATCTAGCTCCTGTTTTTGCAGATTTCCCTGACACCACACAGCTGTACTGTTCAGTTAAGAAAATATTCATTTGTAATTTTCCCAGGGGTTTGAGGAAATACATGAGTTATCACCACCATTGATTAAGAATCGTTGGCAGTGAATGTAACTTCACAGAATCTAAGACTTTTCCCTAACAGTTATGTTCTGCCAAAAGCATGTTGCCAAATAATCCCTTAGATATGTCAAATGTTAACGCAATTAGGAAATTTAGCAATGTGACACAACACTCTTATTTTAAGTTGAGAAGCAGTGAAACATGTAGAAACTATATGGCATGCAGAAGGCCATACATCTAGTAAATTATGCATCTGGCACATGACCCCACAATATCACTCTTTCCAGATCCCTCATTAGCCCTTCCTCCAATCTAAAGGAGTATTAATTCTGGTATTCTCAATTTCTTCTTTAAAAACAGTCCATGTCATTTATTAAAAGTTAAAATCTTTAACTATAGGCTGGACATTTCAGTACCTGGTTAAAAATTAATACTACTCTCATCTATACCAAGGAACATAATCTTTGTTCGTTATAGTCTCTGTATAGATACAAATCCCTCACCTACAGGAAACCAAGGGATGTGACAAGATTTTATATTTATTGCCTTTAAAAATTTTTTAAACAATTCTGTAACTACTAAATTGTCATTATGTCACTTCAGTGACCAAGTCAAATGATTATGATTTTCCAAAAATTTATATAACTTCATTATTAAAAGAGATGGGAACTTTTTAAAATGGGAAAAAAGTGATAGAGAAAAATAGGCTTGGTTTTTCATTTAATGCCAGAGAATATGACCTTTTTATAGGATAAGATATACCAGCAGCATTTTCTTAAGAAGATTTGGTTATTGTAATCTGCTTCATGTTTGGTTGAATGTACCATATCATACCTGGGGAAGGTGGGAAACATGGTCCTGTCCCTTTCTATGTTATTTCTATTGTTTTTCCTCCTTCAGTTCCTCTGGTAGTACCACGTACCTAGTGTTTAATTGGGACTGAGCTACTTTCATATTCTGTATAAGCCAGAAGCAAACCTTTTCCATACTAGATCCTCTATCATCAAGTGCTTCTCTGCTCATCTCAGCCCTGTGAGTATCAAGGTGCAGTCATCCTGAACATTCCAGCTGCTGTAGCATTTGGTTAAAACCTCTATTTGAATGTATTTCCTATAATTATACAATTAACTCTCTATTTTTCCTGCAAGATTGTGATCTCCAAGAACAATGTCAATGATAGAATATAGCAAAAAATCCTAGTATATTATAGGAGCTCAAAAATATTATTTGGATAAATAATAAACAAATAAATATGTACACAGGACTAAATTAATGAATAGAAAAACCTCAATAAATTCTCTTATTAATCATAAGTAGTCAACATATTGCAAAACTATGGGCCAATGTCTGCTGATAGCTTATGTAATATGTTGATAAACAGCAGGCAAATCTCGGCAAATGAAGGAAAATGGTTGTTGGCAATACTTACTTATTGATGCTCTACAACCACCAGGTATTTTTGCATTTCACTGATGAAAACATTTATGGTGAGATCTCATTTAAGTCTAGATATAAACCAGAGGCCATAACATGTCTCAGCATCTCATATAAATTTTACTTTTAAATGTCAAAGAATCACTGTTTGAGGGAAAAAAAAAAAAAAAAGAAAAACTTTTTTGAACTATTAATTTACTAATTTAGATTAATCAGTTAAGGATATCTTAATGTAAGTGTGTAAATGGTTATTCCTTCAAATCTATTGGATAATTTATATTTCTATTAATTCTTCAATTCTCAGTAACATTTAATACTATTAACCTTATTAATCTAACCTCTCTTGAAACATATTCTTTGTTTTCCTATATTCTTCTAGATTCACTTACCTCTTTGGCATTTTCTATCTCATTTGTACACACAGTATCATAAATGTGTCTATTAAATGCTACAGCTATTCAAACTTCAGTTTTATGACCTTTTCTATTTTCATCTCAAGTTCATACCATCCTGTATCTTATCTATCCCTCAGATTTGATTACCACCTATGTGGCAAAGATTTTCAAGCCTAAGTCTGCAGTTCTTAACTCTTATTTCAGAATCATGTATCTAACTTAACCAAATATGTGGGTTTTCCCCACCCCCATACACAAACCAAGAAAATGCCCATTGCTCATGGACACTGATAGGGAGTCTACAGTTCAACTTAATTCTGACCCTATTTATTTGGAGGCAACATCAGATTCCACAGAATTAAAAGCTTAATTCACAATATTGTTCCAAGTTTCAACACCTATTGCAAATCTTAAACCATAAGTATCAAATAAACTTTTTCTCCTCTGCTTTATTCTTGTCAGTTATTTTGGCCACAGCGGTGAAAGAGCTGACTAAAAATAGTTGGTTTATTGCAATAATGAAAAGATAGTCTTATAATAATCTACACAAAATCTACACTATATTTAATAGAAACATGTCAAAAATATTCTTCTTAAAAACTGAGAATTTAAAAAATGTCCCTTCTCACCATTTACATTCATATCAGAAGTTTTTGACAATGCAATGAGATAAAAAAGAGGTAACATAAGTAAGTATGAGAAAGAGTTAGATCTTTTATTTGCAGAAGATATGGTTGTCTACAAAAAAAAATTCTTCCTAAGGTGTTTAGGAATAATTTTTATCTATCTGTATCTGTCTATCTATCTATCATCAGAGTTGTGGTAACCGTGATACAATAAGAAATACATATTTGTCTTGTCCCCCCAGTATACTGGGAAAAGCTTCTAAAACTCAGAATCTCCCAAGTGACAATGTGTGCTAATGAGATGACTGATGGCTGGGAGCTCTTGGACAGCCTCAGCATAGAGGATGGTTTCCAGGAAAACCAATTATATAATTAGTCACACCAGACCCCCAGTCTCTTGAGAGAAGCAGGGGTTAAAGACTGAGCTGATCACCAATATCCATTGATTTAATCAACCATGCCTATATAAAGAAGCTTCCAAAAGGCTCCAAAGGAGCATCAGATTTGCTGGTTACATGGAGGTCCTGGTATGGTGGCATGCCTAGAGAGGGTATGGAAGAACTGTAACCCTTCTCCTATACCTCCTATACCTCACCCTATGCATCTCTTCCATCTGGCTATTCCAAGTTGTATTCTTTTTTAATACACAGGTAATAATAAGGAAATCACTTTACTAAATTCTATGAGCTGTTGTAGCAAATGATTGAACAAGAGAAGGGGTCAAAAAAACTTCTGAAATTATAGCCACTTGATAAGAATTACAGATAACAACCTGGATTTGCAATTGGTGTTGAAACTTGGCACAGTATTATAAATTAAGCCTTTAATTCTGTAGAATCTGATGTTGCCTCCAAATAAATAGAGTCAGAATCAAGTTGAACTATAGACTCCTGGTCAGTGTCCACTGAGAAATGGGCATTTGCTTGGTGTGTGAATGGGGAGGGGGAAGACCCACATATTTGGTCAAGAGAAGTATGGTGAGAATATAGAAGAGGAACAACAGTTTGTTATTTTCTATGCAACTGTGTAAGAACTTTATGGAGAGAAAGTTAGGAAATTTTATTGCAAAACCAAAAGATTAAATAGTGTTTATACCCCCATATTACTGATAAGAATCAGTATAATAGAAATACTCTTTCTATTGTACATCTAAAATATCAATGTAAATCCATTAAAATATCAGGAATTTCTCCATATAGGTGGTGTATTAAAAAATTAATATTGATAAATCTGGCACAAAAAGTAGCTGAAATAATTTGTAGAAGAGCAAAGTAAAAGATTTTGCCATAATAGCTTTTATGGTGTACATATGTCATGTCCCCAAAAGCTCATATATGAGACAATGCAAGAAAGTTTAGATGTGAAATAACAGGATTATGAGAGCCTTAACCTAAGCAGTGCATTAATCCACTGATACAAATTAGCTGGGCAGTAACTGTAGGCAGGTAAGGTGTTACTGGAGGAAGCAGGACCCTGGGGGCGTGCCTTTCAGAGTTATATTTTGTCCCTGGTGAGGGGAACTTTCTCTCTCTGCTTCCTGATTGCCAGTCCTGCGATGCTTTCCTCCTCCACAGCATTCCACCATGATGTTTTGCCTCATCTTGGGGACCAGAACTATGGAGTCAGCCGTCTATTAGTTTTCCAGAATTACACAAAACTATGGAAATTTTAAAAGTACAGAATAGCAAATCCAGAATCAGATCACATAATATATTATAGGAATAATAGATTATGGAGGTACAAATAAAAGATTATAAGATTTTAATGCTTTAGAATTGATTAATCTTAAGGAAAATTAAGAAACTTGGATACCTACTTCATAGTATAGACAAACATATCCAATGTCAAATAATTGAAAATCCTTGTAACTTAAAATTAAAATGAAGGGGATGAATTTTTTATGACATTGGTTTGGAGAAGGATTCCTTGAACTAAATATAAACAGCATAAATCACAGAGTCATAAACCTGACTACTTCCAAATTAAAACTTTCACATGATATTTCATTAAGAAGTATAAAAATTATGTACAAATAAAGTATTTTTGTAAAAGATAATAATAAACAATAACAACATCAAAATAGAATCTAGAGTTAGTAACTAAGTGTCCCCTGAGCAACTAAGGAAATGACAGCCAAACCTGTAAAAGAATGAACAATGGATAGATATACTAGGACTGAAAGAAGAGGGATTCAAATGACAATGAAAAATGAGAAAGTTTCTTGTACCTAATACAAATATACTGATATCATTTTTAGTATTGATTTCTAGAATAGAGAAATGGAAACACTTAATTACTTTGAGGAAAAATTAGGCTTATGTGGTAATGCTGAAGATAGGCATAGTCTTTAACAAACACCAAAAAGTCATTCCTCAGAGAAATTCCAACTTGCTCAAATGTAAAAAGTGACATATCCAAGAATGTTTACTGTTCTTTATAGTAGTGGAGAATGAAAAGCAAGCAATATGTCCATAGACAGGAGAATGAGCAAATAAATTGTGGTCTATTTGTAGAATTGAAAGCTTTGTATTAGTTAAATGAATGAACTATAATTTGGGGACATTCTGTGATGGAACACCAATATCCACAGGTTTCTTGACATTTCTCACCTCCCTTGCAGTTATAGTGACTTTTCTGACATGTTCCAAGAAATAGAAAGTGAAATGTTACAGATTACCTCTTGGCCAAGATGGTTAAAGATCTAATGCACTGCCCCTTCTTATCTATTCTGTTGTCTTCTACTTCTATGAGGTGAGAAGGAAAGGCAGGTAAGATAGCGGAGCCATACTATGGGAGAAGTTCAGATCCATAAGTCACCACATGCAGAAAATCTACTCAGGATTTCATATAAGTAAAGAACTTTGAACCTTAGATAAGGATGAAATAAACAACTTTTATTTTATTAAGTTAATAATTTAGGGTTAATTATCATGACAACATAGAAACACAAATAGTGTCAAAAATATAACATTAATATAAAAATAATTTTCATAACAATACTATGCATAGAATATTGAAACCATAAGAAATAATGTTGTGCTGGGGTTGTGGCTCAGTGGTAGAGCGCTCGCCTAGCACGTGTGCGGCCCGGGTTCGATCCTCAGCACCATATAAAAAGAGATTGTGTACAACTAAAGCAAATAAATAAATATTAAAAAAATAAATAAATAAATAAAATAAAGGTATTGTGTCCAACTACAACTAAAAAAAAAAAATAAACATTAAAAAAAAAAGAAATAATGTTGTATGTTATTTATTGTGTATATACATACATGTAATAATAATATATAAATATGCATGGAGTGATAAGTTACTTTTAAAGATAGAAGGCCAGCTGTGGTGGGATACTTGGGAAGCTTCAATTATATGTGTAATATTTTATCTATTTTTTTTAAAGTTCAGAGTCCATTTGATAAAATGCTGAAATTTCATAAAGCTGAGCATAAAGCACATAGATGTCTATTCTTACAGTCTCTATTGTGGTTTCTTTATTTTCCCCTCAGTATGTTGAGACATTTTTAAAAATCAACTTTCAGTGATTGGGAGGAGTTTATATAGTAGCTTATACATTATGAATAGTTGGTGTGAAGATTTGTACTTACACATTCATTGAGCATGTGAAATTAGATTTAGGCATCAATCTTAAAAATTGAGAAAAGGCATTTTTTCACCTCTATTGAGAAAAATATATACTGCTTGGAGAATATAAACATATGAGCTTCCCTAGTGTTGGAACAATATGAAAAATACAATCACAGCAAAGCAGTGTTTGGTCAGACTCATAAGCACCGGCGCATTACTGCGACACACTCACCTTGGAGAACAGGTATGCATACCCTACACAGGCTCTCCCTGGGAACTGTCTAGCTCCTGTGTCTGGTACTTCCCTGTTTCCTAGTCAAGCATAATTATTTGGTGCACTCTGACCTTATCCTGGCTTAGTCCTGCATTTAGTTTCCGCTGTAGGCAAGCAGTGCTCAAGGTAGAAGTCCTTAACCCCACATGCATGCTGCTGCCAGGTTTTCCTACAAGCTGCTACCCAGATAGTTCACAGCTGGGCTTAGTACCTCCACAGCCCCCTCAGCCAAGAGCAAGATCATGGGTCCAAGCCCATTTCCCACCTTGGACTCATTCCTGCATCAACAATGAGAAGGGGAGGCCTCAGGCAAAATCAGAAAGTCTTTGAAGTTTGTCTCTGAGCCTCCAAACTCCTTTTTTTTTTTTTTTAAACTAACTTTCTCACTCAATTTTTAGTACCTTGACCTTTGAACTCCATCCATCATTGAAACTGCAAGCAAACTCATGCCCTCATTTTCACTTTGATTAAAATTTATTCACACCAATGTAACTCCCTAATGTTTTAACACGTTTCAGCTTTGTACCTCTAGCTGTAGAAGGACTTTCTCTCCATCAGTGGCAATGAGTTTAAAAAAAAAAAAAGTGTCAGGTTAAAAAAAATTGAATGTATTATTTATTAATACAGCTAACACTTTGTTAATGCTCAATATGTTCCAGGTACTCTTCAAATTGTTTTAACATGTATTAGCACATCTAATCCTTTTTAACAATCCTATAAATTAGACACTTATCATTGTCCTTATTTTGAAAATGATGACACTAAAGCCCAAGGTGATGAAGCAATGCTCCCAAGGCAAACAGCTAAGAAGTAGGGTAATCAGGAATAGAATATTCACAAATATTTCATCTTTGTGAAGGAGGAATTGGAAACTATGCTACACAATAAGGATATATGGTGATGATGTAACTCACAAAAATAAATGATATCAAGAAAATGTAGCAGCATTTCAATTGATCTTATTTATTTACACTAACAACAACAACAACAACAGCAACAAAAAACAACAGATAGCTCTGCTTTCCATATTTCCCTCATTATTGTGCAGCCCAATAATTGCTTTTCAATCATTCAAGGAACACTGGAGTCAGAGGCAGGAGACCTCTTTACTTCCTTAACTAACTGTGGGTATTATCTTTGTTTTGTTTCTTAACATCTCAGGTCTTTGATTTCCTTGCCTGTAAATCAAGGGTGGGAGGCAGGGAACTCAGGTAATTTTAAATGTTCTTTCTGATCTAATGTTCAGTGAATGGAGCTGGTTAATTATTTTACGGTATCCTATTACAGTTTTTTTGCTCAGGTAACATGATCATCTGATCACATCTTAAATGAGAAATAAGGAGTGACTTTGGTCCTAATGTATGCTGTTCAGTTTTGAGCCTTCATCCAGCTAAGTGTGAGCTGACTTCTAAGTCACAGTCTGCTGCTGATTCAGTTCTATAAACTGTAGAGTGCAATTAAGATGTGATACAATTGGAGTTCAGACAACTGGAGTTCAGACAAAGGGGCTGAGGGTAGCTAGGCTGGCCACATTGAAGTGGCAAGCCTTTGAAAACATTGCCACATGGAAGTGGGCTTTGAGGTGGGCATGGAGAGAAAAAAATCTCAGACACTGAGAGGCAACATAGACACTGGGAAGGTAAGAAACAAATTGGTCTCAGTGAAGGTTAATACCAAGTGTCCAAATTCTAAAATCAGAGACAGTGTGTCCATGAGAGGCTGAGGCACACAGATGTCAAGTTTGAGAACAATCTCAGCAATTTAGCAAGGCCTTAAGGAACCTGCTTCAAAATAAAAAAAAAAATAAAAAGGGCTGGTGGTGACATGGCTCATGGCTCAGTGGTAAAGCACCGCTGGGTATAAACCTCAGTACCAAATATATATAAATACATATATATATATATGTATATATAGTATGTATATATATGTATATATAGTATATATACATATATTTTTTTTTTCAGATGATCAGGACACATTCTTGCAAGGCTGAAGAGCAAGCAGGAGTCAAAGATCCAAGATTCAAGGTGACATATGGAGAGCTGTGCTAGGAAACTCCAACCCAGGAGTCTAGCAGTTACACTTATGGTGATTCCACTGCCTGGGCCAGAAGAACTAGGACAGATCCAGGTTCATATCTAGATTACCAGTGAAAGACCGAGTCTCTGGAAATAAGGTGGAAGTAGAAAGCAGGTTCAGAAGCAGATATACTGCAAAGGTAATCTGAAGTCTACTCCCAGAACATTCTGAGGAGCTGCTTTAAAGACTCTTCAGATATTCTTATAAATGAGAGATTTTTGACCTTATCAATATTTCCAGATGTGATCTCTTCCTTTTTACTCTCCCTTACTGTATGAGAGCCCAGAAACAATTGGTTTTTATTGTAGTCACAATGTCAAGAATGGAGATTGAACTTGATGCTTGTGAGATTCGTGGGAAAGAAATGCCATTGCAGTCCTTGCTGCATTGCCTGGTTACTTGTAAAAGGAGGATAAGACAGTCTGTGCCACTCATGAGAAAACTTCCTTGAGTATGCACTAAGGCTAAAACTGGCTGAGCATCTGTAACCCAACAGCTGAATTATCCAGAGGTCAGCAGAAGCCTTGTTAAAATGTCAGCTGTGATACATGTGAAATATTCTGTTTATCAACAGGGTCATGAACAACATAGTATATTCATGTTTTTGCAAGTCTACTGAATTGGGATGAACCCTTCAGTTGCTTACAAAATGATGACTATCACACCATTCTTGATTTTTATTTACTTTCTAGTCCACCCTGGAGACCACTTGGAGTCTCTATAGAATCAGTCTGTGGCAAATACATGGTGTTCCTGGCTCCCACTTCCTTCTCTGATGACATCTCTGAAACCCTAAAACTTAAGTTACTTCAACCTATCAACTTCTCCATTCTTAAAATTGAATTCCAGAGCATCTTTGCAGATAATTCATGATTTTATAGACTGGCATGCTGTCCACCCTATGACTTTTGGTATCATCTGCCCCTCCCCATCCTGGGGCCCATTGTCGGTAGTATTAACCATGGTTTCTGTAACTAGACTCATTAATGCTCATGTTCTATTTTTGTTTCTTCTTTAAAAAAATGAAACTGATATTTTTTAAACATAGACATTTAAGTTTAATATATGGTGTTGAGTAATAGAGTTGAAGGCATTAATATTAGGTGTTATTAATTAAAATTATATGAGTAATTCTGTCAGGTAAGTATATCATAATGAGAGTATTTTTAAAATTCCAAGCATAAAGAAAAATATTTAACTTCTCCTCAAATGATTGTCAAAATCAGATGCTTCTTATAAGTGGACATTCCTTATTTTCTAACACAAACTTTCTACTCATTTCTTTGTAATCTCATTATTATACAACATTTTGTTAATCACTTATAATTTCAACTGTGTATTTTCAGATCCAGAACACTGTTCTGAATTTGAATATAAGACCCCCTTGATTGTCTTATAGTTACTATCACTAGTTCTCTGCCCTCAAATCTCCCATGTTCCGTATTTAAGTGGATGACTCCCTTCCCAATCTGCCATTGCATTTAACCAAGACAAAATTCTGGGAGCCATTTCTTGTCAAATAATGCTAATTATACCTATCTTTCCACCTAAGTATTTTTTGAATCTTTCCACTGATTTCTATCCCCATTGCCACTATTCTAACTCTGGCAGCCACCCTCACCTATGATATTGTAAGCGTTGACTAGTTTCTGTGCCTCTACACTTTTCCTCACTCTTAAACATTCTTTACCCAGTCTACTATCCTCACCTTCTATCATCACAGCTAGTAATGGTATCCATTGCAATTTGGATGGGAACACCTCAGTAACTTTTAAGCCTCACTGTGATCTGGATCCCACCTCATCAATAATATCCACAGGTTTCTTGTCTCACATCCTGTCTCTCAGCCTCTTGTACCTACTTTTCTCAATTCCTTAGAAGGATTTTCTGGTTAGTAATTTGTATGGACTTCAAAGTTAATTTCACAATGATCAGAGAATGCACTTGGTATGATTTCAATCCTTTGACATTTATTCTGGTTTGATTTATATCCAAGCATGTGCTCAAGTCTGAATAATGTTGCATGTTACTTGAAAAGAGTACATACTTTATAGTTATTTGATGCAGCCTTCCTTCCATGTCAGTAATGTCCAGTTTGTTAATAGAGCTGTTAAAAGCATCTATGTATTTGCTACATATATTTTTTTTCTATTTGTTCCACTCGTTACTGAGAGAGGAATGTTTCAATCTCCCACTGGGATTGGAGATATTAGTGGAGCCAGAATTAGACAGGCAGTCAGTATAGATAGGTAAATCGAGTCAGGTTGGATCAAGGAAGCCAATTTTGAGTGAGTCTCCGGAAGTTGGAGACTGTCCCCTAAGGGATTGAAATGTTAATTCCTTCAGAGCCCTTCCTCCACCCTTATCAAGAACATGTCCCTTGCTCCAACCTGTTGCTAAGGTAACCTTCCCAGTAATTGCCCCTCCCTACAGGGAACTATAAAGTTGTTAATTAATGTGTCCTGGGCTGCACCATCCTGCCCTTCCCCCTTCAACCCACCTGTTTCCCACCTTTTGGCCAGCCCACCAAGCATTCCTGGGCCTAGACACTTCCACAGGAAGGAGAAAGATAAGCAGAAGAGGGCAGGAGAACAAAGGAAAACTAGGACATATAAAAAGGGCAGAACGCATCACTTCTGGGGATACCAGGATACCAGCAAAGGCGCCCTTCTCCCTCCTGGGAATCTGTATTACTCCTTTTAAATAAACCCTGCTTTATATGCTTGCTTGGGTGTGCTTCTCTAATGTTCAAACTTCAACAATTAAGGGAGCAGGGCTGGGATTATGGCTCAGCGGTAGAGCGCTTGCCTAGCACATGTGTGGCCCGGTTCTATCCTCAGCACCACATAAAAATAAATAAAGGCATTGAATACAACTACAATAAATAAATAAATATTTTAAAAAAATAGACAATTGAGGGAGCAGAACTGGCAACCGGCGATCATTAGTTTTGTGAGTAATGATGTGGTTATTGTTTAAGTCTATCCCCTAAAAGTCCATGTGTTAGAACCTTTGATCTGGTTTGGCAATGTACAGGTGGCTATAGAAACTTTAAAAGGTGGAACCTTCTAGGAGGTCCTTCGATCAATTTGTAGCTTGCGCTTGGAGGGAAATATGGGACCCCAGTTAAGCACTATGATGTCTTCCTCCTATACAAACTCCCACCATTGCCATCTGCCATGAGGTAATGCAGCCAAAGAGGCCCTTGCCAAACAAATCTGTATCATAATATTTGGAGTTTGGGCCTCTAAAACTGTGAGCTAAATAATTTTCTTTTCTTTATAAAGTTAGCCTGTCTTAGGTATTTCATTATGGAAATAAAAATGGACTTCCACAGTCAGTGCCCTTTATTTTTTAAGCCATAAATTGAGATAGAGGCAAATTCAAAACAATTATTTCATTCCATATATTAAAGAGTTTATCATAATATTATATCAGACCCTATAATAAATTATATCATTAGTATAATAGTTTATTCTTTATTAATATGTAACATCCCTTTGCATCTCTATAATGCTTCTTATAAATTACTCTTTACCTGATATTTATTTAGGAACTACAGGGTGTATAATTGACCTTAAGTTTTGTGTGTTCTTAAAGTGAGTCTCTTTTAAGTGGCATATATTTGAACTATTTCTTTTATTATTCGGTCTGACAAAAATTATCTTTGAATTCCAAAATTTGCTTTTATATTTAATGTGACTACTGAGATATTTGGGTTTAAATTTATCATTTTATTAAGTTTTCTATTTGTACCACTTTTCTTTGTTATTGTTTGTGTTTATACATGGCAGAATTTTGCGTTTTAAGAAGACCCCAAAATATTGAAAGCAATGTTATAGATCTTCTATCAAACAACATGAATATAGTGTTTAGTGAGGGTTGGTCTCTGCAATTCCCTATTTTAAAAGCAGTTTTTCTACAGGTTAATCACCTAACCACAATTCAAGTCATTGTGATAAAAATACATGAAGAAATTTGATTTTTCAATGATTTTTGTGTTCATGATGTAAAACATGTTATATATGCAGTGAATGTACAGACTCATAAAGGTCAAGTTTTATCTTTACAGTACTATATGGTGAGTTTTTAACACAGTTTTCATTTTTTGTTACTTCAAACTTTGTGGGAATATGCACTCTAGAGTAATTAATTAGCATTATATGATATCAGATATCTTTCTCAAGAGCTGAATGATATAATGAGGGATCTGTCTGTGAAAGTCAGACAGGATTATGAAATTTCTGAAAGCCAATCCCAAAAGAAAATCAAAATCTATGTTCACAATTTGATATAGCAAGAAAAAGGAAAAATATTTTCACCATTATTGTGTTGTAAACAATTCAATTTCAGGGATTGGATTCCATTCTCAAAGAACATCAAAATGAGTCAGAAAGATAGAATCTGATTTTATCAACCTAGGAAATGTAAAAGAAATCATTGTTTCTTACTAGATGACTTGAAATTACATAATAATGTCTCCCAAAACAGAAACTTCCATGTTGAAAGAGGAAAAAGAAGAAGGAAGAAGGAAGAGAACTTCCATCTTCAGAGGAAAGAGTTAAGGCACTGAAAGTTAACTATAAACAAACCAGAATAGAGAGTGAGTTAAATGAAAATGTTCTTTACATAAGCTCCATAAATTTCAGCTTACCTTCTTTAAGATTTAGATAGAAATATTTGGTAGTCATTACAGAGTCATAAAGAACTTGGAGAGAGAAAAATAAAGTTTCTGTGATTAACCAAAAAAAACAAACAATTGTCCCCTCCCCCAAAAAGCATGGTGCTTCTATCTTTAATAAGCCTTTAACAAGCTGACTCTTGGTCAAGGTTGATTGTTAGTAGTCTTCCTTTATGAAGATTGAAATGTTTGCACTTCTCCAATAATATCTCTTTCTTATATCTTTTCAGCATCAAATGGTTTCTTTTCAGATACTTTGCTGAAACCAGGAATTTGCTATGTTATCAGCATTCATTGACCTTTAAAATCTCACTGCATGTTTGCTTCTTCACCAAGCACCACTCTTTACAAATCACTACAGGAAGGTTCCTGTATACAGGCCATTAACCTTAGGAACCACCAAGCCAGGTTGTGTCTGGCCTCAGACTGCCCTTGCCTCAACTCTCTTTACCTAAATGTTTGTCTCTACCCTCTCCTTGGCCTCTCAATAGCCAAAATTTCTGTTTATGCCTTAGCAGAAAGTACACATTCCTGCATGCTATGGACCCCTACAGAAATGCTAACACTATTATTTTTTAAACCTGTAAATGCCAAAAATATTTTCCCTAGAAATACAATTTCTAAAGCTAGAAAAACTAGATGATATGGCATTATATATATATTCATAGAAGAAAACTGGTTGTGGGCTATAACTGATGTATTTTATTTGAAAACAAATTCTGAAGGGCCTGTGTCATCAGTTTTTATGGTGGTATTAGATAGGTTTGGCCTAATGCACAGGTGGTGTAGGTGGTTGAATATGAGGTATGTTTTGAAAATGTCAAAAATATCCTACTCAGCTCTAAAGTATACCTCTTAATAGCAAAGGATGCCAGAAATTATACCTCACTCTATCTATTTCTTTTGTCAAAAGTTGTTCTCCCTGCCCTACAGTACTGGGGATTGAACCCAGGGTATTCTACACTGAGCCACACCCCCGGGCCCTTTCATTTATATTTCAAGACAGGGTCTCACTATGTTGCCCAGACTGAACTTGAACTTTCAGTCCTCCAGCCTCATCCTCCTAAGTAATTGGGATTATAGGTATGAGACACCACCTAGACAAATGTACAAATAATGATATCCTATTGCTTATTGTGCTCATAATCTTGGCATGCATGCATTTTTATTTTCTTAGAATCAATTCCTAGAAGTGGAAATCCTAGGACAAAAGAAATGTACTTGAAAAAGTTTTAAGTGTACTAACTTATTGCCCTATAACATAATTAATGATTTCCTATTTGCTTATTGATATATGTGGATTGGGTCATGAATCAAATACAGAATAGTATTCAAATTCCTTAAAGCACATTTCATTTTTAGGCTGACAGCCTATTTCCTAGAACTAAGCTTCTTCCCAAGGGAAAGCAGGGATTAAACCAACAGAATAAAAATCTTACTGGATGAAGAGTCAGAAAACTGGATTCAAATCCTAATACTGGTTATTAGTCATGGAAACATGGTTAAATCAGGTATTCTCAGTAAGCCTTAGTCTCAAAATGATGTGGCAGACCTAGGCGATTTCTCTTTCTCTTGCTTTTTGTTTTGTTTTGTTTTACTGGTTTGTGCATTTCTATTAGATCAGTGGGAAATGTGAAAAGTCAGTATGGACATTTGCCTTCTCAAATCAAACTGTCTACTTTTCTCAGTGTCTGTTAAGCCAAAAATGTGAGAGGATTCCTTTGGTTTAAGTTTCCTAAATAAAAAAATGAACTTCCTCCTGGATTCATTCCTTATATTATGTATATATTAGATGTGTAGAGCTTGGTCTTACAAGAATAAATTAAGGCACCATCTCCACTGTTGAGAACAGGAAGTCATGACAAGAAACTACTAGGAAATGATGGATAGATGTGCAACAGAAGTCTGTAGGAACAGAAGGCAGAAGTCTTACTCCTCCTTACCTAGTAGGGTGCAGGTTTCTCATTTGAGGTTCTGTTTAAGATAAATTTTACATATATATAATATTTCCCAAATAAAATTGTAAAGATATTTCTGGGGCAAATGGCATGTGAAGATGCATGGTTGACTGAAAGATTTAGTAGATCCAGAAAAATTGTTGTATTTAATGTATAATTAGAAGCAAAAATGTTCTTATCTTTTTATTATAAAACAAACGATTTGGAAGTCTTCTGTTATTCATAAATCATATTTATTAGACATTTGTCTTTTGCCCATTATAAATTGTTTCCTATAAATAACTTCATACTATACTTTTTATGGTAAGGAAAATCTCCAAATCCTTCTTTGATCTTTATCCTCATGTATTTTTAATATTTGTCAATAATACTGAGATTCTTCTCTGTTTTGAATAATGATGTTCATTCAGTCCCTTTAACTCTCTTTTAAAATCATGGTTAATGCCACTCCATGCAGTAGCCACCAGATGGTAATGAAGAGCAGTCTGGCTCTCTAGTCTTTTAAGTACCAAATACATCACCACTGCGTCTTGTTTAGGCTTCACGGGTTTTTGATACATTAGATCCAAACACTGTGTGGATTTGATGGCAGGCTAGTGTACATCTGCGATACTTTGATTATTTAATTTGTGTGCACCTGATTTGTGTACAGTTTCTGTATTGAAAATTTAAAAATACTGAAAAAGCTATATAAATACATGCTATCGTGCTTTTCTTTAAAAGTTGTTGCTGTTTAAATTTTTGAAATACCAACATAATTTTGAGTAGAATGATTAGTGAAAATACATGCAAACTTCGGGTTAAGTGTTTTCTTCTGATTGTGAACATATTTGAATTAGGGATCCCATATCACCAGTAAAAAAAAAATATATAAAATATATATATATACACACACACATACATATATATATAAAACTATATATATATATATATCTCCAAAAACTATATATATGGATAGATAGATATAGATATAGATATAGATATAGATATAGATATATCTCCAATGCATAGAATAGAATTGCAGAAAATGCACTATAAATCCCATGTCTTTGCTTTTCGGACTTAAATTGTCCAATATATTCACTCACTGATGTTTTCCCCAAAGTTTATAAAGTCAATAGTGATATTCTTGCAAAAGTTTAGGCTCTTTATTATTTTTTAAAAATAGTTTGGGAAAGGTGTTTTATTTGAATGTTTCTATTATACATAATTTGTTTCTTCTATTGCTAAAGTTTTGTATTCTTCAAAGTTTTTATAAAGAAGATGCATTTTTTGTTTGATTAAGTAATTAAAGGGACAAATTTTAAATACAGTGGCTAATTTAAAATCTAAGTAATGGTTCATGTATATCTGATATTTTTAAATGATCATATATCATGATTCCTTAACTGTATCACAAACTACTACCCATCCCAAGAAAACAGGATAAGTTGTTATAAGATAATGCTCATAGTTCTGTAAGAATTTCATATCACCTTTCACATCACCAACTCAATGGCATTTGAAAGACAAGAAAAATTTTAACACTGAATTGACACATTAAAAATTTAATAGACCCTAAAAGACAATGAATCTTGTATTCCCATATCACTTGTGTTAGGGTTCTCCAGAGAAATAGTCAACAGGATAGATATCTATCTCTCATCTATTCATCTATTAAGAATTTAAGAAACAGACTTATGACTATAGAGGCTATCTTATGGCTTAGATATAAAGTTCCCCCAAAAAGCTCATGTGTGAGACAATGCAAGAATTTTTAGAGGTGCGATGATTAGATAATATAACCTAATCAGTGGATTAATCTACTGATACGCACAAACTGGGTGGTAACTATAGGCAGGTATGGTGTGGCTGGATGAAGTAGGTTCCTGTGGGTATGACTTTGGGGTTTATATTTTTCCCATGGTGAGTAGAGATACCCTGTGCTTCCTGGTTGCTATGTTCTGAACTGCTTTCATCACCTTGGGAACAGAACTATAAAGTCAGCAGATCATGGATTAAACCTCTGAAATCATGAGACAAAATAAACTTCCTCTTCTACCTTGTTCTTGTCATGTCTTTTGGTCATAGCAATGCAAAGCTGACTAAAACAGGCTGGAAAATCTGAAATATTTAGGGTGGGCTGGCAGGCTGAGACCCAAGAAAGAACCAATGGTGCAATTCAAGTTCAAAGAACATGTTGGCTGAATTCCCTTTTGGGAGGAGTTCTGTCTTTGTCTATCAAGGCCTCCAACTGTTGAATGAGATAACACCCACATTGTGTCAGTGTTCTGCTGTATTCAAAGTCTTAATTCTAATGTTAATCTTATTTTTAAAAATGTGTTCACAGAAATAATTAGAATAATATTTTACCAAATATCTGGGTACTAGGGCCTAGACAAGTTGACACAAAATTAGCCATTACGCCACTCATATAAAATATTATTCAATTTTTTTCTATAAAATAGTTTAGGCATATTATAAAGTATATGTAGCAGGTATTCTTTTTTTCTGAGTGTCTTGTACTATTTTATTTTTATAACTTTTTGTCATCATTGATTCTTTTTTACAATTTTATTGATTCTTTTTAGTTATATATAACATTAGGGTACATTTTGATACAATCACAAAAGTGTGGAATATAATTTGCTCTAATTCAGTTCCCTCCCTCTACTCTATTGATCGTTCTGCAATTTATTTATACTTTATTTTTTTAAATTAGTGTCTTGTGAATATATTTGAAACTCATTGTGGTATATTCATGTATGTACATAAAAAGTTCTGCCAGATTTATCTGGCTATTCTTCCCCTACCCTGTCCCTCCTTCCTCCCCCCAATCCCATTTTCTACTCTAGTAGCTGTTCTTTAATTATGGCCACCAACTGTCTCCTTAATACATCCTTGTGCACCCCCTTTCACAGATCTCATTTGACCTTGTAACTTGCTTTGACCTAAAGAATGATGCTCTCTGACTTTCAAGGTTTGGTTTAAAAAGCCTTCAGCTTCAGTTTAACTCTTGCAATTCTGCTTTAAGGAAAACAGCCTGTACTTTTAAAGTTTCACTATCCTGCGATCATCATGTTGTAAGAAAATCAAAACTGGTTACATAGGAGGGGGCTGGAGGAGAGTCAGCCAATACCCTCCCCCCTAGATATCCCAGTCATGCAATCTTCAGTGCCCAGCTCAGTCAAACCTTCAGATGACTCCTGCTTCAGGTACCATCTCACTGTAATATCATGAGGAACCTCCAGGGAGAACAACCACATGAGGTCAGTCAAACCATAGGCAATATGAGAGATCAGGAAGGTTTATAGTGCTTTATTGCACAGCAGTAGATAATCAGAACAATACAAAAAAAGTAATGCAATGAACTCTCACATCCTTACCACCAGATCTGGCAAATCAATATTTTGGATAATTTACTTCAGATACACATTTTCAATGAAATAAGGTTTAACATAAATAGTTGAGGCAGTCAGGGTTCCTGACCCTTATTCCATTCCTTTCTTTCTTTTCATAGATATTTACTATCTTGAACTTTGGTTTGTCTTTTCATGAGGGTTTTCTTTTCAATCTTTTCTTTATTGGTTTTTTCTTTAGTTATACATGACAATAGAATTTATTTTGACATGATTATCAAATAATGGAATATAATTTGTTCTAATACAGTCCCCAGTACTTCTCCTACCCTTCCTTTTCCCCCCTTCCTCTTTCCCCTTCCCTCTACTCAACTGATCTTTCTGCTCTTTACTTATAGTTTTTGGGGTTTATTTTTGAGTACCAGGGATTGAACTTAGGGGCACTTGAACACTGAGGCTCATTCCCAGCCCTATTTTGTATTTTATTTAGAGACAGGGTCTCACTGAGTTGTTTAGTACCTTGCTTTTGCTGAGGCTGGCTTTGAACTTGCAAACCTCCTGCCTCAGCCTCTGGAGCTGCTGCAATTACAGGTGTGTGCCACCACACCCAGGTATAGTTATTTTTTTTAAATTAGTGTCTTGTGGAAGTACATGATGATGAGATTCACTGTGGTATATTCAATATGTGTACATAGGAATGTTATGTCAGATTCATTCCACTGTCTTTCCCTATCCCATCCCACTTCCCTTCCCTTCATGCTCCTTTGTTTACTCCACCAATCTTCTACTCTTTTTTAAATTCCCCCTTCCATATTTTGAATTAGCTTCTCATTCAGTGTCTTTCATATCACTAAGTTTATACCTACAAGCAATGCACAATGTTATTTTTCATGTTTTAAATTTTGTATGAATGTTTTTTTACTGAAGATATTATTCTTCCATTTGTTTAATTTGTTTACATTATATTCTTGGCATATATTCATATTAACCCATTTACCTTATTTTCTAAATTTTGATTGCTATATAAATACTTTGGTTTGGATAGTGTTAGAGTATGCCCCCAAGGGTCATGTGTTGGAAATATGGCCTCCAGTGTGGTGATACAGAGGTGGTTGACCATGTAAGAGGTGGAACCGAATGAAAGGAATAAGCTATTTGAGGCACTGTCCTTTAATGATATTAATATAGAGTTTAAGATTAAGGTTTTTGTGAGATTCTGGTTAGGTATTGTGAGAAGGTTGTTATAAAACCAAGACTGGCCCTTCTTTAGTCTCTCTCTAGTTTTCTGTCTCATCTTGTGATTTCTCCCTTTCACATGCACTCCTACCACAATGCCATCTGCCATAATGTGATGCAGCCAGAGGGTATATAGTCAATGTGATGCTATATGGGATTTCAGCCTCCAAAACTCTGAGCCAAATGAGCCTCTTTTCTTTATGTAGTACTCAGCTTCATGTATTTTGTTTTAGCAATGGAAAATCAAATAATGTAGCATAACACTTCATCTACACAACAACATAATGCATTCATCTCTTGCTAAAGACATTTCATTTTTTCTAATTTCCTACTATTACAACATGTTATATTTCAGGTGTTTGTTTATGAACAAGTTTGAGAGTTTCAGTACTCTCTAAAATAGGCATGAAATAGCTTGGTAATATGGTATCTCTTAATATATGACACAACATAATATTTATCATAAAATAGGCACTTGGAAACAAATTTAATAACATATTTGATTTGATAATTGATAATGCATAAATTTCCTTCACTGGCCATTACTATTAGGTACTAAAAAAACAATATACATCACTTGATAATAGAAACTTTGAAAATGTATACACATACAACACATATACATGAATGCAATTAAAAGAATATTTATTCTAATAATTAGTACTTTGTGTAAACTTTCTGGAATATTTATATATAGAAATATTCATGACTTTTTCTAGTTGTACTTCCAAATACATTCTGAGAGCTTATTCCAGAATTCAAGTTCTAATAAAATAATGCTTCTCATATTATTAGCCATTTGCAAAAAAGCATACAAGTATTTGTTAAATATATTACTGAGATTTCTGGCCCTTAAAATGTACTCTTTCTACTTATAAAATATTGGGACTTTCAAATTAAACTAAAGCTGACATTGGAGAGCTAGTATTTCATATTATAATTTAAATTAATATCGTATTTTGGAGACCTTTCAGCATGGATATACTGTCTCAATGTCCAACTGGACTTTGGAGAATTATAAAAATATTTAATTAATAATTTAAAATATACACTACAGCAGTTGATTTTCTAAATTCCATGTCTAGAGGTTATTCTAGTGAGGTACAAACATTTCCCAAACTGTAATTCTTTTTCAAATAATCACACTGAAATAACTATGTTTGCAATAACTATATGGCAAAAAGATTGGGGGGGCAGTATCAACTGATATTATGAAATATTTCTTCAATTAGAATTTGTTAAATTCCTTCAGATTAGAGAAGACTTTTAAACTGTAGATAAGGATGTAAACTGGTATAGCCATAATGGAAAAAGTATGGAGGTTCCTCAAAAACTTAAAACAAGGACTACCATATGACCCAGCAATTCATCTACTGGATATATGTCCAAAAGAAATGAAATTAGCACCTTGTAGATGGATTTACATGCTTTATACTTATTGTAGCATTTTTTACCATTGTAGGGAAATGGAACAACCTAAGTGTTCATTGATGGATGAATGGATAACTTGTGGCATATATATATATATATTTACATATATTATTTATTATTCATCCACATGTATATAATTACATAAATATGTATTATTAATCTTTATAAAAAAGGATACGGTCATTTGCTATGACACGAATAAACCTGGAGGGTATTGTGCTAAGTAAAATAAGCAAACACAGAAAGACAAATACCAAATGATCTCACTTACATGTGAAATTTTTAACAAACTGAAGACATAGAAATGGATGGTAGAATGGTTACCCAGGCAAGGTTGCACATGGGGAGGGAATAAGATGATGCGACCTTAAAGTGTACAAGTTTTCAGTTATTTAGGGTGAATGAGTTGGCAGCTCTAATGTACAGCATGGTGACCATAGTTAACAATACTGTATTATGTGCTGAACATTTAAGTGCTCAGAGAGTAAATTTCAGGTCTTCTTACATCTCACACAAACAAATTGTAACCATGTAAGGTGATTTATATGTTAATTTGATTGATAGTAGCAATCATTTATATATCTGTATCAGATTGTACAACATAAATGCACACACACAGTGAAAAAGAATGGAGCTAAAAATCTACAACCAATAATAATAGGATAGGCTGGCATACAAGTGCCATATCAGTGGCAATGTTGTTTTAATAAAAATAAGGAAAGGCATAACTAGATAGCACCAGATCAGTTCTTTTTACCTATAGAAATAAATGGGACAGAGAATTGAATTAACATAAAGTAGTCAATAATTCCTATACTCTTGGAATAGAAATGTTTCAAATTAAGTCTGCCTCCATAAGCCTTCAGAATTTAAAGCAGTAATTAAACCACTATCCTCTTTAAATGGATATAATTGGTTCAATATTTACCAGAAAGAATTAACAGAAAGAAAGAGGAATAGGTTGAACTCTTTCAGGTTACTATTCACTTTATTAACACTTCATAACATTTGAGAAATTAACGACAAATGAGACTCAGTAGCCACAAATGATATTTAAGAGCTGCATAATAGACTATAGAACCTGACAAGTTCATAAGATGTAGTGGAGATGTTTATCACATATCAGTTACAAATGTTTGTTCACCTACTTGTTTGAATATTTCATTATGTGTAACATCTTTATATTAAAACATTATTCCATATTATAGTCGCCCATAGTATGTAGTTCTGGCGAAAGTTATAAACACTTTCACAAGAAAATGTATTTTGTTACATGATACAAGATCTTGTGTTCATTTTCAGGGATTTCTGAAGAGTCTGCTAAGAGTTTAGCCTTAGACAATCTGTATTATTTGCATCCCATCATATCAGATAGAAAACCTGTTAAATTTATAAAATGTGACTGGCTTACCATAATGATGTTTGAAAAAAGTATACTTGGACCCAATTCAAATTCTACTAAACATAGCAACCAAAGATTTATGGAAGGTATGGTATATTTTAACACCATTTTAGTTCTCCACAGCTATATAGCCAGTTGGAGGAATCCACTCAGAGAACTGGGTCATCATTAATAGAAATCTCATACAGAAAGCAGTAGCATATTTAATGATGTTTTAAACTTAAGGAAAATTAAAATTGCTTTGAATGTTGGATTGTTTAAAAGAAAACTCATGTTGACAAGCAATATGTGTTTTTAAATAAGATTTCAGGCAGAAAAACCCAACATATGACTTCATTAACTAATACAACAAACAGTAGCATAAGTGAAGGACTGTGAAAAAATAAAAAAAGTGATGTAAATGCCTTTACTATTTTCTTAGCTAAATTGTAAATACTATATATACTCTTATACACATTATAGTATAAGTATTATATATGTATATATTACATTCTCTCTCTGTATACCATATATCCTATATATATCATAAACCAGATAATGAAAAACAATTAGAAATAACTACACTTAAAGGAGGATCACGATTTTTCTTGCCAGAAATTAGTTTCACATATTTAAAACTGAAAATTTAAATACATATGGAAATTATTTTTTCCCAAGGCCATTTTTTTGTTGTTTATTTTTTAATGTGTATTTTAAAACACAACTTGTATGGGAAAATAGTTCAAAAAGACTAATTTCAATTTTAGAAAGTGTAGAAAAGTATTGATTGGAGAAATAATATAAGAAGAAGAATACTAATTATGTGTTATGAGCTTTTATGTGGAAAATATGTAGAAACAGGTGTTTTCATGGCATATCTAGTATTTTGATTATTTTTTCCCAAACGAGAGAGCTTGAATTTCGTTTGAATTACGAAGACGGATTTGGGACCAAGTGACTCACTGATTTAACTGTTCATTCAATATTTATGGATATGCTATGTACTATGTACTGTAACAGATGAATAAAAATTATCCAGCTTGGCCTCAAGGAGATTATAATCTATGAAAAGAATGATACAGATATACTAAATTCTGAGAGGACAGCAGTGTGGAATGCAGAACATCATGGGAGCACAAGCACTGTCTATTATATGCTATGGACACCTTTGGCTTCCCTTTTGAAAGAAAACTGTAATCAGGAGATTAAAACAAACAGAACCCAAAACCCCTCTCTAAAGTAATGTTTTTTTTTTTTTTTTTTTTTTAATTTTGTTTTTTTGGGTACTGGGGATTTAACCCAGAGATGCTTTACCATTGAGCTACATCCCCAGCCCCTCCCCACCTCCTTTTTTCTTTTTTTAAATTTTTAGACAGGTTTTCACTAAGTTGCTTAGGGCCTTGCTACATTGCTGAGGCTGGTCTTGAACTTGTGATCCTCCTGTCTCTGCTTCCTTAATTGCTGGGATTACAGGCATGGGTCACCATGTCTGGTCCTAATATAATATTTTATATTGCCCACTAGTCAAAATTTGAACAAATCATTAAAATTCTAAACAAAATATAATAATTGATTTCTGGTTCCAAGGACTTAGCCATCATATGCACATGTCCATATACATCAGAATTAATGTGAAAGACACTTTCTCCCTGAAACCAGTAATTGTTTTTAAAAGATCTGTTGGAAGTACTTATTTTTATTCAATAGAACAGTAAAGGTATATAGCGCTTAGTTTTCCCTTTCAAATTATAAATGAACTTACTTGCTCCCCTCCATATTTACTTCCGTCTTTCTGTCCCCCGCCGCCCCCCAAAGAAAAATAAATAAATAAAAAATAAAAAATAAAAACCTCACATAGACACAAGCATATTTCTTTTCTTTCTTTCTGTCTTCCTCCTCACCTCTCCCCAGCTATCTTTCCCCTTTCTACCTTCCTAAAGCGATCAATCTCTGGAAATCTGTCAGCTCCATTCTGACAGAGAAGTGTTGCAATAAGTGAAAGTGATTTTGTCCCGAGGTGGCTTGTCTCTACCTCTCTCCTCCTCTTCAGAAAAGGATGAAACAGCAAAGTGGAGGCCGTGCGTGTGTCCGTGGGCGCTGGCAGAGTAAGCAAATTTGGCATTTTTAAAGCAATAGCTTAACAAATGCACAGTGAGTCCACTTCTTAAGTTTGGCGAGAGTCCTCCCAGGTAGTTGAAAACCTTATTACCAGGAGGAATCTCTTCTTCCTTTTGTCGCCGCGGACGTTCCTCCTCCCCCTAGCAGCTGAAGGCGAGGGTCCCAAAGATTATTTCTGCCCAGACTAGATCCCCTTTCCTCACTCACCACCGCCTCCTACCCCCCCACGCCCAGCAAACCCAGTCATCCCGCCCTTTCTCCACCTCCGGCACTGACAATGGGTACAAACAGGTCCTCGCACAACCTAATAGAGAGGAGCTTCATTGGTTAGATCCAAATCCCGGCGGAAGAGAGGAGGACCAGGAGGGAGAAGAGGAAGCCAAGCTCCGCTGTGGGCGGAGATACGCTGGGGTGAGGGCTTGCAGACCTGGAGAGGGGCGAAGGACCTAGGTCCTCGTCCCCAGAGTTACAGGTTGGTACAAACTTGCCTGGCTTTGCGTCGCAGACGCGTCCAAGTTAACCCCTGTACCTTGATGTGCCGGCACGAAAGGGCGAGGAGCGGTATACATAGCTCTACATACACATGGAACGCTGAGCGAGAAAAGGAGGGGGCGAGGAAAGGCAGGTTCCGCCTCCCCTGGCCCGCGTGCACACACGCCCACCGCGGCTCGGGCTGGCGGAGCGCGGGCGAGTGTGAGCGCGGGCGAGTGTGAGCGCGAGTGTGCGCACGCCGCAGGAGCCACTCTGCCCTCTCCTCGCACCCTGCTCAGGGCATCTTGAGAGCCTGGAAACGTGAACAGGCTTAAAGTATGGCATGTTGCAAAGATGGTTTCTGCCAAGAAGGTGCCCGCGATCGCGCTGTGCTCCGGGTTCAGTTTTGCCCTCCTGCACTTCCTGTGCCTGGCTGCTTGGTGAGTTCTCTGGGGTCCTGGGGAGGCACGGGGTAGGGGGAGAAGTAGCTAGGTCTTGGCCCTCTCTGTTTGCCCACCCCTCCCTGAGCGAAATGGACCTTCTTTACTGTAATATCGTGGGCTGCAGCCAAGCTTTTCTGTGACCGCGTAGACGCAAAGAGCACAAGGGGCTCCTGGTGCAAGAAGAGTATGGGTACAGGGGTGCGGGCTGCCAGGGGGTTTGCTTTTCTGACCATTTTGGTCTTCCTGCATCCCAACCCCCAACCTTGTCTCTAGCTTGGGGCAAGAGACTATTTCCCTAGAAGGCAAACCTGTTTGCACCTGTTCTCAGATGCAGTCTTAAAATAATCCTAACCGCCCCCGTTTTTTTTGGCTCTTGCAGTTTAAACGAATCCCCAGGACAGAACCAAAAGGAGGAGAAATTGTGCCCGGAAAATTTTACCCGCATCCTGGACAGTTTGCTCGATGGTTATGACAACAGGCTGCGTCCTGGATTTGGGGGTATGAACTATTTTAGATGAACAAGTGTGGTCCTGTCTGTCCCTTCCTAATCGATGTGTCTGCCTGTGGCAAAATCATTAAGTATGCCTTGTGTGCAAAAATGAAAAAATTCTCTTTCTGTCCCTCTTCCCCCTCCCCCTCTCCCCCAATTTTCCCTCTCTCTTCCTCTCCTCTCTCGGTGAGACCTATGACAAGAAGACCGCCCCCACCAGTACTTTCCCATCTCCCTGCCCCCTCAGAAGCTTTGCCTCTCCTCCACACTAATTACCTACCGACCTGACTGCTGGGTAGGGATGGTTGGGGAGAGGGGGAGAGTCAACAACAGATTTATTTGAGAGCTTAGCTGAGACTGCTCTGCTCCCTGTGAACTGAGTTCCCCTCAAATTGGCTACTTGGCCCAGAGCAGGTTGCACTGGAGGCAGCTGATCTGAAGTCCCTTGTCCTCCCACGTGTCCCTTTCTCTGCCAAAAGCTCGGCCTGTGTTCTACCTAGGGCATGAATCTGGGGCACGAAGCTGACTGCTTTGCTAGGGAACCCAATCCATTCCTGTTCTCTTCTTTGGGAAGGTGGCATTTGCTTCCCTCCTAAGATGTTGAAGTCAGAAGTGTTAAGCTTTATTTCTTCTTTCAACCATATATATATATATATATATATCCACATATCTATCTATATATATATATCCTAACAGGGAATCAACCATTAACAGTACTGTTGCTCTTTCATATTCATATTTTCTTTGCATATGTTATAAGAACCTGTGGTGGCAATCTCTGTGCTTTAGCTTCAAACAGCTTCTCAGTCCAGTTCCATGAGGACAAGTGACTTGCTAGGATCCCACTCACCGGGTGGGCCCATCTCTTCTAACGGCAAAGTCCCTGTTCTTTCTACTGTATTAATTACCCTTCAGCAAATGAATTGAATAAGACATAAGTGATAGTTTGAAGGAGCTTACTTTCTTTCAGCAGTAATAGTAGTACCAGTAATAACATCCACTAATTTTGTATATATTTTTAAAAATTTTCATGTAGACCATGCATTTTTACAAGTATTCCTTTGTACCTCAGAACAGCCCCAAGAGCAAGCCATAACTTTCTCCTGTTTTTACAGATGAAGAAATCGAGTCTTGAAAAATTAAGTAACCGCTTCAAGTTCACAGTTAGTAAATGGCAGGTACAGGATATGAGCCATGATTGGTTTGTGTATTTAAAAAGTAAACCATGTAGATTGGGATGGTATTATATGCAATGTGATGTGATCAATATCACATAATATTAAAAACATGGAGGAATTTGATGCTTCCAATTGAGGGTATATCAGAGAGAGATGGTGGGAGACTAGAGAAGGTAAAAGAGTGGGGAGCAGGACAGCTTTAGAATGGGGTAGGAGGAGTATGGTCCCAGGTTAGAAAGAGTTGTTGGAGATAAGAGTAGTTGGATGGAGTAGAGCTGATGATTCTTTGGAGTCTATCTGGGGGTCATTCTTCTCATTTAACAGATGAGGCAATGAGGACAAGATAGGATTTAGACAAGGACACATAGCATATTAATGATAGGCTGGGATCAGATCTTCTGAATTCCAAATGATTTTGTGTGTGTGTGTGTGTGTGTGTGTGTGTGTAGATTTTATTGAGAAAGTCATGGAAAGCCACTGAAGACATTAATTCAGTATTTGTGTGTTTGACAGTGATAAAGATGGATGAAAAGGATGGGAGTTTTTTTTTCTGGTTCTTTTCCCATTGCCACTCCAGGGATAGGTTGCCCACACTTCATTTGCCTTCATGCAAATCTGAAAAGAGGCTTCATTAGAGAAGTGAATCATTTGTCAAGGCATGATCTTTCATAAGCGACTGGGGAATTATCATTTTAGATCAAAAAATAGTTTTGTGGAGAATATTTCAGATGATGTGATGCCATTTAAAACTATATTATATCAATAAGAGAGGATTTATCTGCCCAGAAAGGGCAAGTTTTAAATGTGACATTTCAAGTAAAAAAAAAAAAAAAAAAAAAAAAAAAAAAAAAAATTAACAAAAGCATCAACTCGTACATAGTTTAAATATGCATCAGAGAACTGATGTACCTGAACATAAATGAAAGTGAAAAGCCATAAATGGAACTATATGGTTCTGTTATTAAATGTTGAAAGTTAAAATAATATCTGTCTAATTGGTTATAAAGCAAGTTGTAATTCAAAAGGAGAAGGTATCCATTGTATACAGATTTTTTTTTTTTTTTTTTTTTTTACCATGTACTTTCTATGTAACATTATATAGATAATAAGATGAGTGAAAACAATCTGTGTAAACCAGTCCTGTGTTTTGGTTAACTACAATACTGCTAAATTTTTCAAGGGCATTATTACTCATCTTAATTGTCATTGCCAAGTGATCTGCATTATTCACCTGGAGATACTTTCAAAATGTTGTGGGAAGAGGCTGAATTCTCCCCACTTTGATGGTTAGCAGTTAATTAATTATTAAAAATTTACTACATAGTACAATGTTAGGGTTTTTTTTTTTTTCTCGTACTCTGCTCATAAATATTTGTGGTAGATGTGATTCATTTTTTAGAAATGGGTCATTTTCTAAATGTGTACTATTCCAAATGTGACAGATGAATAGTAATTATCACCTGCAGAAATGTGTTATCTGTTTACATGAAATTGTAAATATGTACCAACTGAAAAATAATAAGAAAACTTGTTGTTAGCACAGACTCCTGCATGCCAAAAGTTTGATCCCTTCTATGACATTTTATACTTTGTGGAAAGTTTGACATTTTATAAATAAGATGAAAACAATTCAGATTTTGACTGGTACACTATAAATATGGATCAACTTCCTGGTTCCTTTAATCCTACTTCTGCTCTTTGTGGAACATTTACTTTTTTATCTGTTTATACAACTTTGCTGTGTTCCATTTAAAATAAAGCTAAAAGCAAAGATTTGAATTGAAATTGGATGGTTTGTGATTGCTCAGTAGGCCAGGCAGGGGTTGAAATAGATTTGGAAACTAAATTACATATTTTTAACTCAGCAGCACAGCTTGCAGTGGGAAATAAAAGGAGCTGAAATGGTTCTCTTCTTTCATCCCTCCAGGATCTCTTCTCCCTTGTCTCCACATTCTCCCGTTGGGGAAGAAAAGGGGAAAAGGTGAGAAGAGAAGGAAGGAGGCATGTTGAGAGAAGCTGGAATGGGACTTCAGAAGGGACATAGCTCTTTCAACCTCTGATGAATCAGTTCCTATCATGCTGAAGTAGCTTGGACCTGCTTAGAAGTGACGCACAAGTGAACCCTTCCACAGAGAAGCTAGAGAATCATTCCTCTTTGTTCTGGTCCACTTTCAAAACTGTTATCTGCCTTCTTAAAAATGCATAGCTAGGTTACTAACCACTGGCAGATAGTTTGGGAATCTTGCCCTAACTCAATTATACACGGTTGCTCATAACATAGTAGGACTTGACTTCACATTAGTGGAGTCCTTTACAGTCTTGAAAACATTTTTATATACAGTATTTACTAAGATTATCACAAAAACAAAGAGAAGTAGGGAAAGCCTCATTCTTCTCTTTGAGAAAAGGGTAGAACAAGATTCAGTACAGTGAGTAATAGATGAAGTCACAATATCCAATCCAAACTTTAAGCCTTTAGGCAGCTAGCTGGTCTGTAGGTCCACCTCTGAGACGTTTTGCACAAGCCTATATATCGATAATTGAATTGTCCTGAAAATGCCTTCTTGTTACTCAGTTAAATACAGTCTTTGAGATAAACAAAACTATATTTCCCCCAAAGGAGTGAAATGAAATTCAACCTTCCTTTCCTAAGACTGGAAATTGAGCCCAGGGACACTATACCACTGAACTATGTCCATAGTCCTTTTTCAAAAAAAATTTTTTTTTCTTTGAGACGGAGTCTTGCTAAGTTGCCAAGATTGACCTTGAATTTGAAATCCTTCTGCCTCAACCTCTGAAATAGCTGGGATTACAGGAGTGTACCACTGTGCCTGGTGAAATAAGAATTTTGATTCTAAACATTTTCTAACACTTAAAATGGAAAAAACGAATGCAGAAACTTTTATTCATTGAGGTTAATTGAAATATTGTCTCACAAAAATCAAGTTTTTCATGCTGTGCTTTCAAAAGATTTATATCTCAATCTCAAAATGAAGTTCCTGTGTCATGTACTAGCTTTATTAATTGAATGTCAACAGAGAACACATTTTTTAAAATTCATGGATGTAAAGAACATTTCAACTCCACACAGTGATAGAAATATAAAGCTTCATTCTCTTCTGATTTGTTACATTCTTTTATTCATTTGTTCATCTATTCATCTATTTATGTGCATTGAGAGATTACTCTGTGTCAGAACAATGCAAGGCTGTGAAAATATGATTCTGATCCAACATTGGCCCTCACAGACTTTATGGCTTAATGGTGGAGAGAAATAAAAATAGCAAAGAAGCAAATGACAAAACAATTAAATGAAAATGCTATGATAAAAGCTAAGAGCATGTAAGAGATAGAAAAGAATTTGGATGGGGGATCTATTTTAGTTAGAAATGGTAGTCAAGGAGGTTTTTTCAAATTAAGACCTACACATGGCAGGCATGGAAAGTGTAGGAGAAAAGTTATTTTCAGGCAGAAAAAAATAAAAAGCCAGTGCAAGGTCCAAAGGTATATAATAGAGAAGTGTCATTTAGATAGTGAAAGGTGTTTGTTCTGCCCATAGTCAGAAAGTAAGAGCAAGACTTACAGAATGAAATTGGGATGGTGAACGAGTCCAGGTCATGCAAGACCTTTGGAGGTCCTGTTTTTTAAAAAAAACAAACAAACAAACAACAACAAAAAAAAACCACATTATTTCCTTAGTGGACCTGAAAGAAGGTTTGGTTTTTTATTTTTGTACTGGGGATTGAACTCAGGGGAACTTGACCACTGGGCCACATCCCCAGCCCTTTTTTGTATTTTATTTAGAGACAGGGTCTCACTGTGTTGCTAAGTGCCTCGCCATTGCTGAGGCTGGCTTTGAACTCGCAATCCTCCTGCCTCAGCCTCCCAAGTGCTGGGATTACAATAGGTGTGCATCAATGCGCCCAGCAAGAGGGCTTTTTGTTGTTGTTTTTGGCAGGTGAGAGTTCTCTCCATTAAGTTGATGGTTTCATGGAAAAACACTGTAGATGTAGTAAAAATGGGTGTAAGTGAAAAAGCTGAGTCTTTTTTTTTTTTTTTTTTTTTTTTTTTTTTTTTTTTAGCAGGTTTAATTGGACAAAAATTGCTGTTAGATTTGACATGGGGGGTGATAAACAAAAGGGAAACTTTTAAAAGAGTCCTTGTTTTCTATTTTGAGAAACTGGGTGAATATGGTATTTTTTAAAGTTAGGGAGGATTATCCAACCTTCTGCTCTCACGAACTCACACTATAGTGGAAGAGACAGAAAAGAAGCATCAGAAATAAGTGATTTATAGTGCTAGATGTTGATGAACTGCTATTGAGTGGTGTAGGCAGGGGAGGAGGTTGCAGTTTTAATTTGGGTAGTTAGGGAGAGTACATTGAGAAGGTGCTATTGAACACTCACTGATCACAGGTGGGTGAGAGCATAGGCCTATTTGGGTGGGGTCTTGTGGAGAAAAGGGATTCTAGGTGCAAACATGCTAAGCATGGATGCCAGTGCTGCAGGGCTGAGCAAAAAGAAGGTTGTCAATGTGATGAAGAGATAAGGTCTTGTAAAGCTTTGAATGCTGGTGAGGACTTTGCTTTTCCTCTGAGTCAGACCAGACATGACTTGAGGGATTTTAGCAGGGGCAAGTCCTGTTAAAGACTCACCTTGACTGCTGTGTTGGGAACAGGCATTCAGAGGCAAAGACAGATGGGCAGATGTTTTTCACAATAAACCAGGCAAAAGATGATGAATATTTTGTCCAAGCTGGTGGCAGAGAAGCGTGTCATTTTCTAAGAAATGATTGGCTTCTGCCCATATTTTGAAGTTAGAGTCAAATGATGACAGCTAGAATGTGGGATATGACAGAAAGGAAGGTGTGAAGGCTGACTCTAAAGCTTTTGACTTAAACACCCAGTAAAAATGGAGTTGTTAAATTTTAGCAGAAGCAGATTGGGGCATGATGAATAGTTTTATGTGCCTAAGTTTGAGATGCCTACTAGAATCAAGTGATGATGAGCTTGGAATTTAGGGATCATGGGCATGTCAACCTACATGGTATTTAAAATCATAAGACTAGAGAGGTCATTAGGAAATTACAGATGATAAAGAAGAGGCTCCAATATTGAGCTCTGATGCTGAGAGGAAAGAAGGGAAAAGGAATCTCTATCCCGGAAGATTGTGGAGGTATGGCTGGTGAGGTGTGATAGCAGGAAAACTGAGTGTGCATGAGTTTTAAAAAAAAAAAAAAAAAAGTATTTTAATTAAGTTAAACACTTCTGACAGACCAAGTAAGGAAAGATATGAACCTAAAATTGACCATTAGATTTTGCAATGTGAGTATATTCAATAATTTCAACAAGAGCAGTTTTTAACAACATAGTGAATGAGGAAGTCTGGGTACATTCAAGACTGAATGGGAGGAAATTTCTTCTGGGTGTTTATACAGGAAGTAGATAAATGGGATAGTAGTTGCAAAGAGATAGAATTGAGAGCTTTTTAAAAATGGGAGAAATACGATTGCTTATAAAATTGGTGGGGAAAATGCTATACATGGGGGAAACTGATGGTATTGATGAAAGGAATTTTTGTGTACCTTAAGCATGAAAAGTAGATATAAAAGATGATGAAGTGAATAGGAAGAGAAGAAGTTGAGGCAGTGTATAGATTTTCTTTTTCAGAACTTTAAATTTGAAAGGAAAGAGACACAGAGTTGCCTTTTTTAAGGTTAGAAATATCATAACTTGTTTGTGTACTATTGGGAATAATCTAGTTGAGGATAATTTAATATTAGAGTGGAGGGAAGGGACATCTGAAAGAAAGATCCCCTTTAGAAGACAGGCTGGAATCTGTCTATAGGATCGAAAACTTACTTTCTTATGCTCCCAATTTACCAAAACCAAACAGAACGTAACTAGTTATGTTATTCCTGTGTTAATGCAGGAATATTCAGAGGTGAAATGATTACATTATGAAAGCTGTAATCAAATCAGTCCATCCTAGTTTGAATGGACTGACTAGGTGGTAACTCTACACAGGTGGGGTGTGGCTGGAGGAGTTGGATCCCTGGGGGCATGCTGTGGAAGGGGCCATCTTCCCTGTGGCCCCTTTTCCTTTCTCCCCTTCTCATTTCAATGATTACTGGTGGCCATGAGCTGAACAGCTTTCCTCTGCCTTGTCCTTGCACCATGATTTTCTGCCTTACCTTGGGCCTAGAGCAGTGGTATTGACTGACCATGCATCGAATCTCTGAACAAGCCAAAATAAACTTTCCTCCTCTAAGTTGCTCTTGTCAGATATTTTGGTCCCAGGGACAAAAAGGTGACTACCAAAATAGTACTGTCATATATTTACATTTTCTTTAAGGTAAGGATATGAAGAATGCATTTGGTATTTCTCCTGAAACAGGCACTGCAAAAATATAGATCGTGGGGATATTAGTAAATTGGTGGATATTTAGGTAGCACTTCACAGCTTATAAGATTTTTTTCAGGTAGAAAAATACAGCAGCTTGCATTTGTTTATCATAAACATTGCTGCTTTATGCCAGACCTTTACAGATGTATTTATTCTAATAAGCTTCAGGTGCATATAATTGATTTCTGGATTAATAATTCTTGTTCATGACACATTCTTATTGGCTCACACATAACCTTCTTTCCATTCCTCCATCTATGCATCCACCCACCCATCCATGCACTTATTAAAATATGATGAACATACCAACTAAACCATTAACCAGCACGAAGAGTAGGACCTTGACAACTTTTATTCTGTTATGTGCTTCCTTCATTCTATTTTCCTCTCTTCCTCTCCCAAAGTAACCACCACTCTGAATACTTTTGGATTTATTTTCAGTTTATAAAAGTTATCTTTTGTTTCTAAAGTATATTTTAAATGTTGAATTGTCTGTATTTAAACTTTTGATGTTTTTTAGACTTAATCATGTATTGCTTAGCTTCATTCTTGTTGTTGCATGTTGTTATAGATCGTTCATTTTGACTGCTGTGTGATATTCCCATAGCATAGGAACCAGCTTATTTATCTTCTCTGCTTGGCAGTCAGCTTTTTGCTTGTTTCCAAGATTGTATTGCTGTGAATATTCTGGTCCAAATTTCCTGCTGTAAATGTACAAGAGTTTCTTTTGCATACATATCAAGAAATAGATTTTTCTGGGTCTTCGTGTAAGTGGGAGTTCCACTTAAAAAGATAATGCCAAACTGTTTTCCATGATGAATTTAAAAAATGAAAGTCCCTTTTACAATGAACATGAGATTCAGATTCCAAACACCCTTTAATGCCAGGGAAGAGTGTGTGTGTTTGGGTGTATGTGTTTCCTAGGGAATATTTGACATGGTAATTTTATCCTTCAGGGATCTTAGTTTTTCTCATTTTTGTCATGATCTAATGTAGCTGACTGTCTTTTGTCATCTTTACTTGCCACGAGTGAGTATTCTTCAATGAATTGCTTGTTTTCATATTTTCCCACATTTTTATTGTTGCTTTTCTATGCTTTTACTATTCATTTGATAGCTTTAATTATTTGCAGAGTAGACCAGCATTGATAGCAGGATAATATGATAAAAGAAGCATTAATCTTTAAAGTCTCCTAAGTAAAAGAAACTTCTGGAAATCTATAATTTTATTCTGCTTTCTTAGCAATATGAATGGATATCTGCTATTTTTTGTTTAATATTCAGGAAAGCTTTATTTCTGTATTTTGTAAATGGCAGGGAAAAATTAGTGATTTGTTGTTTTCTCTCTTAAGTACTTGAAGTCTCTTCAATTTTAGACACCACTAGTGTTTTGTAGGATTTAGGTGGACACATGATGTGGATGGCTAAGAAGCCAGGACTGTTTCCTCAGGTGCATAGCTGGGGAGCCAATGTGGAGAACAAAGATTGACTAGTTTTAAGATGAGCAAAACACCTTAGGGCTTTCTCATGATGTAACAGCAAATTGGATATAATTTTTGGAGACAAAATTAAGTAGTGATACCCTCAACCAATTCTGTGACTGCTGAAGTAAACAGTGAAAAATTATCTTATGCTTTGTTAATTACCTTCACTCTTTCCCAGTAAGTTAGAATCATTAATTAGGTGGAAGTATTTTCCTGAATTTGCTCTTGGTCTTGGCTCTTTCTTTCTTCTACTTGTTAAAGACCACCTTGCTTACCTTACAGACAATCCCTTATAATCCCTTAGAGGATTACAGTAACCTTCCCCCGCCACCCCCAAAAAAAACCCCCAGAAAAACAAGAAAGTAAAAAAAGGAAGAAAAAAAAAATTCCCTATTATCAAAAAATAAGTAGGATTTTGTAATAAAAGATGTCTTTGATGTTACACGAATGCATTTAAAATTATGGGAAGAAGTCTTTCCAAGCTCAAAATTATCTGGTTTCTATGTAATTATGCTCTTAGTAAGGTTGATTTGAACATCCTAAACAGTGGTATTAGAGGAAGCGTCTCTAAGAATTATTCTTAATTGCATAGCGACCATTATTCATTGACAATTGATTTATCAGAAACCTATTACATTTAAGGCTTTTGATTGGTTCTGGGAGAGAATACAAATATAAATAAGACACAGTTTCTGCTTTAATCTGGAAATATTTTTAGCTTAACTGATGCAGCAAATGAATCTCATTTTTTGAGATGATATTAGAAACATAATGAAACACATAGTTATTCAGCACCTAGTATGTGCAAAGCACTGTGCTAGTTTGGGTCTTCAAAGAGGATTGAGATTTCATCTTTGCGGCAGACAGACAGACTCAAGCAGACTGAAATAAGAATAATAGTAAAGGCATAAAAAGTACTGCAGAAATGTAGTTTAGAAACTATTCATGAACACAATAGGAATTATAGGAATTGCATGTTATAGATATAAAATTCCACATTTACTTGAATAACTATTAAATTATTATTTTATGACATAATGTAGTAAAGCTAGAACACATTTTGGAGGTTAATACAAGAGAGTTAGCATTCTGAATTTGGCATTTAGTATTTAGCCTCTGTGAGCACAGTTTCCAGATAGAAAGAATTCTTATGATAATAGCACTTTGAAGCATATTGTGAGGATTTAAAAAATTAGTATATGAGAAGAGATTCACATAATAGATCTTCAATGAATAGTAATTGTTATTTCTCTACTTACTGTATTTTGGGGAAAAAACAACAACAACCACAACAAAAAAATATTCCCTATCCTCTGTAAGCAGTTGCACATAGAGATGCCCCTTGATCTGTCCACTCTTTATCTCCACTGCCACCTCCCTGGTCCAGGCCACCATCGTCTATCAATTTGCCTAGAGTAGGAGCTGTTCTTCTGCTCTTGCCTCCCTATAATCATTGACCCTTCAACTCAATGATTATGGGATACAAATGAAACTTCTTATAATAGCCTATAAGAAAAGTGAGAGCTAAGCTGATATCAGAGGAAGAAAACCCAGGGAGTGAACATAGGGGAAAAAAAAAAAAAGATTAACCTCTGCATTCCCTTGCTAGGGCTACCATGATAAAATACCACAGACTAAGTGGCTCAAACAATGGAAAATTTATTTTTTTCACAGTTCTGGAGGCAGTAGGGTTGTTTTCTTCTAAACCCTCTTTCCTTTCCTTAGAAATGGCATCTGTTTCCTGTGTCTTTACATGTTTTCCAGATACCAGCCATATTGGATTAGGGCCCAGCCTCGTGACCTAATTTTAATGTGATTATATCTTTAAAGGCCTTCTCGCCAAATATGGTCACATTTTAAGGAACTGAGAGTTAGGACTTCAACATGTGCATATGAGAGTAACATAATTTAGCTTGTAACAACCCTATCTTTCACTGACATTTCTACAAGTTGTCTTTCATGTAATTTTAACAACATTAACTAGGACATACATATGAGCTCAGGAGTAGCTGATCTGCTGAACCTGGGCTTTTATTCTCTCTTTGTAGCTTTAATTTCTTGTCATTCTTTCCTCCTTTCTTTTGCTTCAGCCTCACTGGGGTCTTTTCTTGTCCTTGAATACACCAAGACCTCTCCCACCTCTTAAGTTTGTTTCTTGTCGGGGTTTTCCCACCTGGAATCCAATCCCTCAGCTCTTCCAATGGCTCATACTTATCCTGTAGGTCTTGAGTTAAAAGTCATTGCTTTGAAGAAGCAGCACTGTAGGCAAATCTATAGAGGTAAGTAATAGTATTTTGCTACTTATTTCTTTACTACTTCTACGACTCCTCCCTGGTAGTGTTTTAACTGTTTAGGGCTGGGAACTCATCAGTCTTGTTTACTACTATAGCATCAGGACTTGGCATAACTGGTGTTCACTCTAATGTTTATTGAATCAGTGTCGAAATAATTTTTTTTTTTCTTTTTCTTTCTTTCTTTCTTTTTTTTTTTTGGTACTGGGGATTGAACTCAGGGGCACTCTACCACTGGGTCACATCCCCAGCCCTTTTTTGTATTTTATTAGAGACAGGGTCTCATTGAGTTGCTAAGTGCCTTGCCATTGCTGAGGCTGGCTTTGAACTC
Source organism: Tamias sibiricus (assembly GCA_025594165.1). Classification (NCBI taxonomy): domain Eukaryota; kingdom Metazoa; phylum Chordata; class Mammalia; order Rodentia; family Sciuridae; genus Tamias; species Tamias sibiricus. Next base: position 40,275,213 of record CM046665.1, on the reverse strand, counting down.
GTGATCCTCCTGCCTCAGCCTCCCAAGTGCTGGGATTACAGGCCACCGCACCCTGCTTTTTTTATTTTTTAAATTTTTTAGTTCTAGATGGACACAATATCTTTATTTTGTTTATTTATTTTTATGTGGTGCTGAGGATCGAAACCAGTGCCTCACATGTGTGAGGCAAGTGCTCTGCCACTGAGCCACAGCCCCAACCCCAGAAATGAAATTTCTTTATCAATCATATATATGCTTTTGGGGTCTCTGTCTCAAAGATACATGCAATCATATAAAGGAAATACTAGATAATGTAACAAACACTGAGGTTATAATTCTGAACACAAAACATTTTTCAAGAGCCATTGAAAAAGTAGTATGTTATATAAGAATTTGGAGACACCCATTATCATGGAATGATTATAACCACAAGAATTTGCATACGCCCACATACCTTACAACAAATTAATAATGAAAATATTGACCTAGTTTTCATTCTCCTAGACTTTCCTTACTCCTTTGGAAATACCTAAAATATTAAAATGTTATAGGATACAGTGTTGTAAACACCATTCTGGAAAACAGAACAGTATCTGTAAACTAGAGTTAAACTGAACAACCTTAGAGATGCAAATTGTCAGGCCCCACCTTACATCTACTAAAACTGATCTTTGAAGTAGCTTTTGGTTTCTCAGAAATCTTGTCAAATAGTCTATTTTTCAGGACATAATCAATCTTAATTGTTTGAAACCTCTCACCCTTTGCCCTCACATGCAATGACATGATATTTCTGCTGTTCAACACTTTTGCAGTTGTCTTTAAGGAATTAAGAGTGATTTTTCCAACTCTGGAACCTGTTTAAGTGAAATTGCTATTTCCTAGGGTTCAAAGTACATTACCTGCTTCCTGGATTACCTTTTTCTGGAACAATTTGACTTTATGAGCTTATTACTACCATTTTTATTGTTGTGTCCAATTTCTAATTCAAATACAAATTTAATTAACTTCTCTGCTTTCCAAAGATGTAATTTTTAACAAGTAAACTCATGAGAAATCAGCATGATCTATATTTTTTCTCCCACTATATTTACAAAGGCTTTGTTTTTCTTAAGTTACTAATTCAACAAAGAATTTTGTCAGTTTCCTTCAATCTATCTTTTTTTGTGTGTATGTGGCCCAATCGTCATCCTTTATAGCGAGAAACATTTGGATTTATTTTTATGAGGCTAACTTTAGACCTAGGGCATTAATGATACAAATTGTTCTTTGCCTTATTTTGGCATAAATTCAATTTCCCAACCTGTATCCAAGGGAGATATTCCATCGTGATAGCAGATGTTATTATTTCCACTTACGGAGTATCTAGCCTCTGGCCATGCAGTGTTAAAAATCATCATTTAAGGAAATGATGTTCAAGAGGGCAACACTTTCTATATTAATAATAAAATGCTATATTATCTGTAATAATAACTATCATTATTGAACACATTATATTCTAGCAACTGGGAAAAGTACTTTACATATGTTATCTCAGTTAAAACTTCTAAAAAAAAAAAAAACTTCTAATGGTCATTAAAATCTTTACCTAAAATCTTATCTTATCTATATAGGTAAAATCTTTACTTGCGAAGAGGTCCAAGATCATACAACTGAAAGGTGTTAGAGCTCAATTTGAATTCCAGAATTTCTGATTTTAAGCATCATGCCTAAAATCAGATTGTGGCCCTGTTCCCTCAACTAAAATCTGTATCAGCTATGTTGCCCTCATGGGCCCACCTTGCCCTTTGGCCCAGACACTGTTCATGAACCAGTTTTACTAAGGCATAGGAAAGAATTTCAGTAGTAGCCATTATCAGGAGTAAGAAGAAACTAGGAGTACTTTCATGAGAGAGTCACTGTTACCAGCATATCATTTGAGCAATTTCATTGGATCTCTTAAGTCTTGTCTGGTCCATGTGGTGCCAGCTATTGAGGGGTTAAGTAACTTGCTCAAGATCATGGGAGAATAGGAGGCAGAGCAGGAATAGGTGTGACTTACAGGAGAGCTAGTCTTTGATCCCAATCATCAGTGAATGGTGTGCCTATTGTCAAAGGTGACATGAATCATTTTAAAAGTTATTTACTAGTGTCCTGAACTCTCCAAAGATGCATTCTTTGCAGCCATTACAATTTTTCTCCTCTTCATTCTTGTGGCCACATTTCCTCTTTTTAGTAGCTCACTTCTTTCTAGAGGCCAATCAGATGATGGACTATAAAAAAAAATCACAAAGGCTAAAAGCATTTGTGTTTTTGCACTGTCTGTTGTAACAGTGCCCAGGGGTGGTGTATCTTTGAAGAAGCAAGATCCTGGTAAGTAATTGGGGTTTCTTTTTGACCATTAAGTAACCACTGTTTTCTGGTTTGGTTTACTTTGATAGAGATTCATTATCTCACAAAAAATTTTAGATGCTTATAAAAATATATCATACCTGTATTTACTCTTCAATTTTCTAACCCTACTAGGCTGTAAAATTGATAATTATTTTTTCACATATATTTACTTTACACCTACTAGGTCCTGTTACGGAAGTGAAAACTGACATATATGTCACCAGCTTTGGACCTGTATCTGATGTTGAAATGGTAGGTATTTGGGAAGCAATGTACCCTTTGGGGTTTGGAGAAACATGCCAAAAGATAGGCAGTTAAAATTTATTTTATTGGGGGCTGGGGTTGTGACTCAGGAGTAGAGCGCTCGCCTAGCATGTGCATGGCCCAGGTCGATCCTCAGCACACCACATAAAAATAAACACATTCTCAAAAATCCAAACACCAAATGTTTTCTCTGATATAAGGAGGCTAGTTCACAGTATTGTTGGATGGGGGTACATAGGAGGATTAGAGGAACACTAGAATGGTCAAAGGGAAGGGAGGGGAAGGGAGGGAGCAAGGAAGGTGGGGAGGGGGAAAAAGAAAAACAAATGGTGGTTGAATGAGATGGATATCATTATCCTAAATGCATGATTGAAGACCTGAATTGTACGAATATACTTTGTATACAAACAGTTGTATGTAAAAAGATGCTATATACGGGCACTATGAATTGTAATTATTATAAATTTTAAAAAAATTTAAAAAAAGAATATTAGCATTAAAAAATAAAATAAACACATTGTGTACAACTAAAAGCAAATAAATAAATATTTTTTAAAAATTTATTTTATTGTCAATCACACAAAGCTAGAAATCCAAAGAATAACCAAATTAAACTTAAAAGTTTACAAAGAGTAAGGCACTGAATTTACATTTCAGCTCCAACATTTTGAGTATTGGTTGAAGTCATTCTCAAGAAAAGAACTTTCCTATTACTAGTTGCAAAGTACAACCTTGTGTATAGTTTTTTTTTTTTTTTTTCCTCTTTAGAAAACTATTGAGGAAGAGAAAATTAGAGATTATAATTAGTTTTGGTATGAGATAATTGCATACACTGTATTATAGTCCTGATTGCACTTGGTATTTCATGCTGGCCCAGTCCCTTGCTGCTCATTCTTCTCTTCCTCCCTTGCTCTCATGCCTAAAGAGGCTAGAGTATGAGCACTGGTCAGGAAGAATTTGTCCATCCAACTGTGTTTATTTTATATTAAATATATCTAGTTAATGGGACAGAGAACCTCCTTCATTTTTTTCCTGACCCTGTGCTTGTAATGATTTGAAATGGTTGGGTTATTTGACAAATTGTGATAAACTTTATGAAAACACAATCTATCTATTTTACTTCATCTTAAAAATACCTATAATCTTATGATTAATCATATAATGATATTTGTTATATATTAACTGATTTTTACTATCTGGTCTAAAGTAAAGCACAAGTCTAATTACCTGGAGCTGGCATTTTTATTAAAGGATGGTCATTATTATCAAATGATTAATATGTGTGGTAACTTATTTTTTATGAGCATAGAAGATGAAGGGATCCAGATGGACATCGGATACTGTAATTACTAAGAATCTTTTTACCCTATTGATTTAAGATAATTCCTGCTTCTGTTAATGTCATTTGGGAAAGTCTTTTCCATGGTGGGAAGAGGTTAGACCTTAATGCATTTTTCTGCATGTACATGTGTAGCTCTCTGTGATCTGAAGGTGTCACAAACTCATTTTCCCAGGAATACACAATGGATGTGTTCTTCAGGCAGACGTGGATTGACAAAAGGCTAAAGTATGATGGGCCCATTGAAATTCTGAGGTTGAACAATATGATGGTAACAAAAGTATGGACCCCCGATACTTTCTTCAGGAACGGAAAGAAATCTGTCTCACATAATATGACAGCTCCAAATAAGCTTTTTAGAATTATGAGAAATGGCACTATTTTATATACAATGAGGTAATCAATTTTTTCTTTTTCCTTCCTTTTAGCCTGTTTTCTCTTTTATTCCCTCCCCACTTTTCTCCCTCCCTTTCTTTTTCTCTTCCTTTCATTTTAGAGATATATAGAATTAATTTTAATAAAGGGTTGATTTTATTTAATTGTATTTTTCCATCATAGACTCACCATAAGTGCGGAGTGCCCCATGAGATTGGTGGATTTTCCCATGGATGGTCATGCTTGCCCTCTAAAATTCGGGAGTTGTAAGTTACAAATGAAAGTGTTTGAATTTCTGATTATCTCACACAAGTTGATATGTATTTGTGTGTGTGCTTGTGTATGCCTTTGATTTTCTCATGATATAGCATTTGAATCACGATACATGGAAAAAAAATTGCGCAAGTTTTGATTTTTAGCAGACTATTAGCTGGTATTTTATGTAAAGAATTAAAACTTTTCTTTCCCTAAGACAAAAACCTACTTGGACAGTTAACTTGAATAGATTAATTGACTGAGTCATAATTAATAGGTTGGTGGTCAGTGTTAGGGACCTCTGAACTTTAAGTGTTGGTGGTGTAACATAGAAAGTACAAATGATTTTCTTTTTTAATTTAATAGTTGCTGTTGTAGGCAGAGTTGTTTAGTTGTTTATAGCAGACTTAGTAAAAGGCCAAAGAAGGCTCATGACTTCCTGGCATGACATCAGTTAAAATAAAAGCAGCCCTATCAATGGCTGAAGCAGGACACAAAAACAGTAGGAAATGCAAGGGCGTGTGGGTAGGTAGGGGGGTGTCCAGAGATTATAGTGCCTTGTAGACCACATTAAAGAGTTTCTGAATTCTATCTGAAAACTGGGAATCAGGAGTTTTGAAAGATTTATAAAGGGGTAGATCTTTGATTGACATTTCATATTTTTTTACTTTAGCTCTCCTACCAAGAATGGGTTATAGAGATACTGGAATGAAAGCAAGAGAGTTGGAGTCTGTTGTTTTAATACAAGCAAAGATAGTGATGGATTAGGCTAGGATGGTATTAGAGGAGCAAGTATGAAATAGATGTGTCTGGGAAATTTTGTAGAGATGAAGGCAAAAGGATGAGATGAGTGGATAGGAGAGAATATAAGATTCCTTTCTTTGAGCTCCCTTCTCTGAGATGGTAACAAAATGTGATTGCTCTTCTAAGGTCTGCCTCAAACATTCAATTCAATCAGAATCTACCAAAAATAGATGCTGGCTTTTACTATTGCTTCAGACTCTTAGTTGCACTGATTGTGAAACTTGCCTGCTGTTATCATTGCTCATTGCTTAACTTAATGAGAATCGGCAGTCACCATTCTTTTTATAACCCTAGTAATCACAATATTCAGTGGGCTAACTTGAAGCTAAAGAAAGTCATTTGCTCCCTGACCAATGATTTAATGAGAGAAGATAAAAACAGAAAAATACACATAAAGGGTGATCTCACTGGGGTTGGAATTAAGATCCCTTTTTACTATAATAATTTAAATTTCATACAAGCTGATTCTTATCTAGAAGTGTTTTCCACCTTCCACCCCCTCTAGTTCTCATACAGAGCACTTTTCCGAGTGACCTGAACATAGTTGGAGATCAATCACACTTTGTATAAAAGTAAAGAAATCATACACGAGTGGCTGATGTATTTAAAAAAAAAAAAGAGGCACATCATACTTAACAAGTAAGGGCCTTACATTTCTGGAAAGAGAAAAAGAGCATTTAACTATGTTTACAATTCAGAGGAAAGAGAAAAACCAGGAAGGAAAAGTCTCATCTAGCAAGATAAGATAGCTAAGAGAATACCTGATTTAAAACATCATCCATAGAACATCATGTACAGGGCTTTAACTATCTGACAAAGCGTGAGTATTTAGCAGATAAATGCTGACATATTATGTTGGGGGGGGGGGGGGGGGGGGGGGGGGGGGGGGGGGGGGGGGGGGGGGGGCTGGATAATGCTAAATGACACTGCAGCCTCAGAGTGTGTTTTGCAAGGTTGCTTTTAAAGATAATCTGTCTAGGTATGGTCTCCTTTTGTAGAATTACACAATTCCCCAAGACCTCCTGTGTTCTAGCCATTTTAGGAAGGTTTGGGGTGGTGGTGGCGGGGAATGGCACATGATTCATTTTGGTTCTTTTGAACTTATTTGTGCGTGAGCCAAGCTATCTGTTCTGGGTAGACTGGTAAGCAAGCAGCTGGTCTCCATTTGCACTGAGCACCGAATAATAGAAAATGGGCTTAAATTGCTGCTGAGAAGAATTTGTTGAAGATAGAAGGGGAAATGTCCTGATTATAAGAGTTTAAAGGTAGTGGAACTGGTTGTGTAATTATATTCCCCAGAGAGTTTTACAAACAGCATAGCCAGTTGTCACTGTAGAATGGTTCCCAAATAGCATGGTATTATCCAGAGGCAGAGTCTAGAAAAGGACACCTGGAGAGCTCCTGACCAGTAGGATTTGTTTTTGTTTTGTTGTTGTGTTATTAAAGGCAGCTTCTGGTACATCTGAAAATGGCAGAGCTACATTAGGATGGAAGAAGTCAGTAATGGTCAAGCACTGGAAGAGAGAAGTGAAAGAAGCAGGGTTCAGTAGTACCCTAAAGTAGTACCCTGGGAGTTTAATAATCTGCTCTTTAGCTGCTTATTAGCATGGGAACACATCCAAATGTTTCACTGCATATGGCCTTGTAGAAATCTCAGTTTTTGTCTCTTCTCCAGTTGTTTGGCACAAAAACAGTGAATCCTGCTGATCTGTAATGCTGTTTTGCTTAATATGTATAGATTTCTAAATTGCAAGCATGTTTGAGTAAATTAAGTTGAGTGTACATTGTTTTCATTTACCCCATCTTTCTTGAACATGCATCATTGTTTTAAGTGTTGACCACCAGTGCCCATAAAAGAGGACCCTGACTGTAACCACATTCTCTGCTCTCATTCAGATGCATATCCGAAGAGTGAGATGATTTACACATGGACAAAAGGTCCAGAGAAATCTGTGGAAGTGCCAAAGGAGTCTTCCAGCTTAGTTCAGTATGATCTGATTGGGCAAACTGTATCAAGTGAGACTATCAAATCTATTACAGGTGAGAAGTTTAATGGTTAAAGCCAATGTACTGTGTGGCATCAGCAGTAGAGTTTTGTCCTGGCTTCATTGAAATATCTAGTGTTTTCAGAACAACAAAAATTTTCCAGAAATAGAGTTGATGCATAAACCATAGCTCAGAATTTCTTTATTTATATTTATAATCTTATTTCAGTTTAAAATAAATTCTGAGTTGGTGAAATGTGAGAAGTGAGTTGGTTTTCTTATTCAGAAACAGAAGTCAGTAATCAAGTATATTAAAACTATTTTCAACAAAATCATGAGGCAATCTGACCCTGCTGTTTTTGGTGCTTTCCAAAAATCTCTTTTTTTATGTTGACCAAGTTTATTATGTCACCTTCCCCCTTTTTTTCCAAAGGAGAAGCAAAACCTAAAGCTTAATTTCAAAGCATGAAAGTAAAATTGTCCTACAAGTGGATGAATGTCTATTATTGATGATTCTTTGTCTTTGGAATATGAATGGAAAGATTGTAGGATTTAGTCCTTATCATATTTAATGGGGAATCTATTGATTATTGCTTGTTCTAAAACTCTTCCTTGGACACACATATAAAGGGGAAAATGTTTTATCATTGTTGTCTAGTTCATTTTTGTGCTGCTATAATAAAATACCATAAACTGAGCAGTTATAAAGAACAGAAATTTATTTCTCACATTCTGGAGGGTGAGAAGTTCATGATTAAAGTGCCATTAGATTCAGTGTCAGCTGAGAGCTTGTTTCCTGGTTCATAGAATAGAAAAGAGCAGGGGGCTCACACCAGGAACTTCTTTTATAAGGGTAATAATCCCATTCATGAGGCCCCACCCTCATGATCCCAAAGCACTACACTCCTAATATCACCTCATTGATGACTAATTAGGTTTTAACATAAGAATTTTGGGGAGACACAAATATGCAGGCCATAGCAATAGTTAAAATTCATCTTACAGTTACCATCTTACAGGCTTCATCCTGAATTCTTTCCATGTATTGACTCATTTAGTTCCCATAGCCACCCCATGAAGCGAATACTATCACCAACTTTGTTTTACTGATGAGGAATATGTAAATACAATATATTTAAGTAACTTGCTTGAGTCATACAGCTATTAAATGGCAAAACTAAAATTCAAACACAGGCATTCTGAGTTCCAAAACCCTTCTCAAACTGTTGTGAATGCCAGATCAGGATGTTAAAATTGCATTAGTAGGGGCTGGAGTTGTGACTAGTGATAGAGTACTTGCTTGGCCTGTGTGAGGCCCTGGGTGTGATCCTCAGCACTGCATATAAATAAATGAATAAAATAAAATAAAAGATCCATTGACAACTAAAAAATATTTTTAAAAATTTTGCATTAGTAGAAAATGAGTGGATGTTGTCAGATCTGGAACAAAATTTTGAAATGATAATGTAGTTTTTATTTTTGTTTTAAGAAAAAAGATAATAAAGCAATGATGTGAAGACATGATGACTCCAAAATAGTTAAAATCTTACAGGCAGGGAGTGCAATGGTGGTTGCCAGGGCTGAGAAGGGAAAGATGAAATCCCCATGATTTTATCTTCCCAACCCTTGTCATAACTATCGTTTTGGGGACACCCTCTTCACATCAATTATGTAACTATACAGTAGCTTTCGAGCATGGCACTTTGCCCCTTGTCTGTCCGGGAAAAAACTCTTTTGAAAGATATTCATGTTCTAATCTGAATGTCAAAGGGTGCAAAATTTCAATTGTATAAGATAATAAATCCTAGAGAATGCCTGTACAGCAATAGTACCTGTGATCAATAATACTTTATTGAATGCTTAAGAATTTGCTAAGAGAATAGATAAAAGAGTTCTTTTCACACACACACACACACACACACACACACACACACACACACAAATAGTGAATAAGATGATGGGAAGAAACTTTTGGAGATGGTGGATAGCGTTATGAAAGATTGTGGTGATGGTTTTATGAGTGTATACTTATCTCCAAACTAATCAATCACATACATTAAATACATAGTTTTGCATGCTAATCATACCTCAATAAGGCGGTTTAAAAATTAAAAATAAAATGGAATGGGTAAAGTTGGTTATGGAAAAATAAATTTAATGTATGACCTGTTGCTTAAAAAAAAAGTATTTAGCCTACTGTCTCCTCTATTAAAACTGCCTTGTGCAAGTCCACACATTGTCATGAAATCAATGGCACTGTGCCTCTTTTAGATTCCCATGACCTTCATCTTCCCAACACTTGTCATTGCTGTCATTTTGGGGACACCCTCTTCACATCTATTGTAAAACTATACAGTAGCCTTCTGTCTGGGCACTTTCCACTTATCCTTATAGGAAACAAAATTTTTTTTTTTAAAGATCTTTATGTCCTAATCTGCAAGGGGGGTTTAAAACACATCTGGAGATGTGAGATTTCTGAACCTTGGGCTTCACAGTCTGTGAATAAGGCTATTGCTTCCTAAATAACTTTCTTAATATGTCCTTTCAGGCATGATGGTAAAAATATTCCTCAACAGCTACCAGAAATGTTAGGGTATGTTTCACTTATTAGTTTTTTAGGTTATGCCTCTATGCTATACATGTCTGTTTACATATTTGTTTACATTTATAACGTTTAGATATACAATTCTTTCCTAAGATTAAGGTAGCCTTTCCCTTAGCTTATATGTGTATATGTGTATGAAATATATATAAATGTATATATATTTGTATTTTTATATTTTATATGTGAATGAGATCTATATATTTCATTTCTGTCCAAAATTAAGCTTTATATTTTCGTGTGTGTGTGTGTGTTTCTATTTTTTTCCTAGTGATTTTTTTTTGTAAAAGTTAAGTCTAAATTTTGCTCTCAAAAAATGTTGAAAATGAAAGCTAATTGCTTTAGCAGTAATAGGTCTTCAAAATAGAAAGCACTGCAAAAACTTATAAGAAATTATATCCCAATTTAGTAAATTACTTAGTCTCTACACAAAATAAAGTATTCTTCTGAATAATGGTCTTCTATATCATCTACCCTCCTGCCATGAGGAAACTTTGTACTTCTTGTTTGTATTATGCACAAAAGATAATTTCTTTGCTCAGATTACTGTTTGTTAGTCTGAAATACAATCATGAAGCCATTGAATAATTACCTGCAGAACCAATGATGCATTTTTTTCATGATTTTTTGGCAGGTGAATACATTGTCATGACAGTTTATTTCCACCTAAGACGGAAGATGGGATATTTTATGATTCAGACTTATATTCCATGCATTATGACAGTGATTCTTTCTCAAGTTTCTTTCTGGATAAATAAGGAATCAGTTCCAGCGAGGACTGTATTTGGTGAGTGCAATTCATTTCTTGGATGTTTTTGTCCATATTACATAATGATCACGATTCATAAGAAATATGAATAATAGTCTAAGAAAATAATAAACACAAATCTATCAAACTTCACTGAATACAGAATCTCATAAGCTTTTATTTTTATCTAGCCAATACAAAGTAATAGTGCTTGGGGCGATATGGGTAGTCTGTCAATTCCTCTGGGGCCACAATGAACTTCCCTTGTTGAAAACCGGTCAAGAGAAGACCAACTGTGCACAGCATATAATTTCACTTTTGGTGATATTCTTGGGCTCCTAGCATAATGCTGTGTAATTGAATTAAAATTATATCTAGGTGTTAAAATGAAATGCACTAAGAGCTTAAAATAAAACAAATAAAAGTCATGGCTGAATGAATATGAAAGCCTTAGAATAACTTGTCTTTTAATGAAGAAGAACAAAATACAATTGGTTTACACTCATTGAATCGGAAGGTATTATGTGCTTAGTTTATAAGCTCATTATTATATTCTATCTACATAACCTTTTTTTCTGAACCAACATTGTTTTCTTTTTCTTTTAATTGTGGTTTTCTACATATAGTGTTCTAAACCATATGAAGTCCACAACATGTGAGCTTAAAGATTTTTGTAATTGTTAATATATCTTTTACAGCTCAGTCATGCTTTTACATCATAAAATGATTTATAATTTTATCTATTTATTTTATCTTTCTCTATTCTTTCTGTATTTATTGTGAGTAGCAAAAACATTCAGTGGCAGGATAAGAAGGATATATGATCAGAATGTTTCTAGAGTGAATGTAGACCCTGCAAGAGATGAAGGTTTTCCTTTGCTTTTCTGTTTAGAAGCATCAAAGCCATGTGCAATATTCCTTCTCATACAATAGCTGAAGAGATGCTGATAAGAGAATTGGAGGAAAGAATTGGAGCCTTTCATCTTACCCCTGCTGATAATGGTGTTTTAATGTCCTCAGTGGACCTGAAATACTCCAACAGAGGAGTTTCCTCCATAGACAACCTCGTCTCTTTAATCTTAGGCTCCTCTAAGAGGGTATTTGAGTGACAGTGGAGAAACTCATACCAATGTGGAAGCAGGGTATGATCTCAGCAAGACAGTGAGCAGATATAATGGCACTACCTACTTCACTGAATTCTGGGTGTTCACTTAACGAATAATTGCACATTCTAAGTGTGGAATAAATTTTAGCTACTAAATATAGGTATGAAAATTAAAGAGATAAAACAACATATCTAAGCATTGGATGCTGAGAGGTCAGGGTTTAAAACACAAATCTGCCACTTTCTTTTTCCATCCAGAAAATTGTGTTCATACATCACTACCTCATAGACTAGAGGGGATTTAAAGAGTAATGAATAGTACTCAGTGCACTTGATATATGTTGCTTACTCTTTCCCATACCTCTCTTGCATAGGGGAGATTAATTTTTCTTTTTTCAGAATTGGTTGTACTGGTGTTTTAAAGAAAGCATCTATATTTCTAATGTGTACTACCAGACATTCTGAAGTTTTGGGTCTTTATACAGTATGTTCAGAGGCAACCTGACTGCAGGAATGGTCTATAGAGGCTGAGCATCAAATCCAAGTCCCTTAGATAATCTTACTATAAAAAAAAAAATTAATAACTCAGGAGCTATACTCATTAAAAAATTTTAAAACTTGTTTCTTATTAGGCTTTACAAATAAGGAAAGCATATTATCATACTATTTTCTATGGCCTTAAAGAACTAGAAAGAACTAGAGCAAAAATTACCATTTGTGATGAAGAGGTGACAGTGTCACAAGTGTAGACTTTGGGTCTATCTCCAGGGTCTACTACTTTCCAGCTATGAACTTTCCATGAGCTACTTTTATATGACTCGTGTATTTTCTCTTATGTTATAAATGGAAAAATGGCTGTACTTACCTCATAGGGATGCTGTGAGGATTAAATAAGTGAGTTTGAATAAGGCAGTTGAAATAATACCTAGCGCACAATATATACAGTTTAAGTGTTGTTTATTAGATTGACATTCCACATTGCCCTCTGCCTTATCCAAGAAGCACTGCTTGATTGGTTGATGAACTTTGCTTTCTTTATTGACTATACACCAGCAGCTATTTTTCTTTCTCCTTTGTCCCCAAATATTAGAAATCCCCAGTGACAGAGGGAGGAATAGCATTGTTTACAGTCATACTCACTCAACATTTTCTATCTGAATACAATATTACAAGGAAACTATTTAGTATGTAATGAAGGGGTTAATATCACTAGTATCAGTGATGAAAAGACTTGCCATATACCATGGGGATCATCTGTTTTGACCTTCACAATAATTCAGTAAGATGGGCATTACTAATTTTTATAGATAGGGAAAATAGCTGTAACATATTAAGAAGCTTACATCAACTTACATAATTGTACATGTTGGACACAAGACATTATCTAACTTTAAGAACTCAGTCACTCTCTATTCATAGTGAGTAGTACTTTTCATTTGAAATTCGTCCCTGCTTGTGTCTTGTGCCAAGATACTGCTTTTGATCAATCAAGAAAATTATGCCAATAATTATATCTTCAAAGACCTATGATGCATTGGGATGGTAATTATTAGACTGTTCAATGAGGATTTAGAATGTTTTTTTTCTTAGGGAAGTAAAGCTATAAGTATTTGGGGGTATTACCAATCTACTTCATATAAGATTTAGGTGAACATTAATTCTGGGCTAGTTTTTTCTTCTCTAAGTCTCATTTCTCTCCTCACTCATAAGGAGAGAAATTGCTGGGTCAGAGTCATCATTTGAGACCATGCAAAACCAAATCCGAGAAGATCAGCATAAATCTGAGAAGCAGAACATACTAAATTCTTTACAAAGGACTTCTATCTCCAAACTTGTATGACTCTTAAGTTTTCTAATTATTCCAGTATGGTAAAACATTAAACACAAGTAAATGCCAGCTGGCATATCTAAATCATTGCTATTTCATTTTCTAGGAATGGCCAGCCAAAATTTCGCTCTAGTGTACAGTCTCAGTCAACTCTTACATATCCTTTCCCAGCTCCTGGGACAGCCAATATGGTGCATATTCAGCATTCTAAATACAAGGACTGGCATCGATACTTGAATGTGTCAAAAAAAATTATGGCTTTGAAAAGTCAGGAAGGCATTTACAACAAATGTACTTCTTTCTAAATGCAGAGGAATGGTGAATTCTTAACTGAAGGGCTGGTTTCTGTTTGCTGTTCTATTGGTGCTCTATCTAAAGCCAGGGATAATAAATCATGCAAGTGCTTTCTTTAACTTTGAACACCTGGTAGAAAGAAATTTTTAATGTCTAAAGAGATGGCAACTTTTAAACATTTAGTTCACTTTTTGTGCCAGCTAATTTCATAATTTTGCCAACAGTCATAAAATAGGAACCATAATTTCTGGAGGGCCATTGCATAAACTTGAAAATCAAGCTGATACAAAACACTGAAAGAGAAATGAAGCAGCCACATAGTCACATAGTCACATATCCAGCCCTTTTTTTGGTATTGATATCCACAGCATCATTTATGTCATGAGCCTGGTGATCTGTCCACTTCTAAAAAAATGGAATGCAATTTTTGGATTCTCACCTCAATAATTGCTTTAGTATTCTATTTATGAGACATTCAGAAGGGAATCTTTTTCACGTGTCAGTTGAAGAACATGAGGACCACCACTTCTGAGCCTCAGGAGAAATGTTTCTATGTAAAAAAAAAAAAAAAAAAAAAAAAAAAATGTTTAAGTAGCATAGGGAGTCTTAAGTTCTTTTTATTTGAATTTGAGTTTCCTTTCTGGTTATCATATTAGGGTCTCTGTAGAATTTTCTGAGTACTGAGTAGTATTCTTGTTTAGATTACACTTTTCATATTTTATTTCCAAGTGCTTTCAGTGTCATTTCTATCACATGAGAAGAGACATACTGCTCACATATCTCAGAAAGTTGGAGAACATTTTTGGATTCCTAATAGTCCATTACATTTAAATCATATGGATAAGAAAAAAACATTTCGATTTATCTTTAAACTTTGAGGCTAAAAGTTTCTCAAAGTTGTTTTAGGATTTACTCATATATCTCACAGCCAGCAGCATTATAATGCTGCCATTTTTCTGAGTCTGAGAATGGGGACTTAATTGTTTGAAAGTCTCTTTCAGAAACAAAGTCCAATAAATTCACAGCATTTTATTTTCAAATATATGTAGATATATTTGAGTAAACTTATTTGAACATTTATTTTAGGCTTATGAAATGCTAAAAAAATCACAAAAAGTTCCATATAAGGGAATATTATCAAAATCTCAAATTTATTTCTCTGTATAGTTTATAGAATGTTTTTGAAAAATCTGTAGCTCATGTGCTGCACAGTTGCTTTAATATTTTATGTCCTAAGCATTGAAGATTCAGAATGAGACTGAAATTCAAAGAAAACAGATTAGTGAGGAATTGGTGAGGAATTGGAAAAATGGGTTTTTATTTACTGTGCATTTAACCTGTGCCTAGCACTAGGTGGAATCTTATGTTAAACCCTAAAGCTGTATTCAACTCATCTGCCCTCAACAAGAGCAATCAAGTAGGAAAAAAGGCTTACATATGTGGAACATTAAGGGAATAGCACAAGGCAGGGCATAATTAAGTGCTTAGTTGAGGAGCCAGTACTGTCCAGCCTCAGTCAAAACATGGATATTCCTTTGTTGTCACATTGGTTCACTGTGTCTTCATTTGAACATGCATTATTTGCCTTTCAGCTGGGGTCTGCCTTGGATTGGAATATACAGTTTAGATGCCTTCATCACTGTCGTCATCACTGCCATCACCACCACCACCATCATCATCCCCAGACACCTGGGTGTGTCAACTTTAGTACCTATCTTAGGCATTGTATAGAATGAGTTCTAATGGATGTAGTAAATCCTCACAAGAATTTCTAGGCTTAACTAGAAATGTGGATTAGACAGACATAGATGGAAAAGGGGACAACTATGGAAATTTTAGCATTCTTGAATAAATAGTATCAGCAGCAAATGGAATTTTTCTACTGAAAATGGCGACCGACTTGTCTCTAGGCTGAAGAGGATGTTTTTCTGGAGGTGGTATTTCAGAAGCCTATTGAGGGAAGAGAAATACCTCTGTTCTTGTTGCAGATATTTTCCTGACAGCTATAAACAGAGGAATGATGAGCACCCAATTTTTTAGAGGTCAAATTGCTCTAGAAACCTATTTGTCTAGGAATATACTTTTATAGTTTTAGTAAATGAGGTTCCTGAACAACTGGTAAATTTATTATTCTAATTTCATAGATAATATTCAGTTGAAAATAAAGACATATATCATTTGAGCTTTTTCTGGCAGTGATTCCCAATAGCAGTGGATCATTCAGAAAATTCTGATGCTCCTAAACTAAATTTAGGAGTTTAGTGTTCTCAACATTCCATGCCTGATTAAGAGTCGCTGCTTCAATAAAACACTCTTTTTGCTAGGTGTGTGTATTGATTCCTTAGGTATATTGTCTCAGATTCTACGAGCAACTCACTATGTGCTATGTCCTTTACATACTTTTAATTTTTATAGCAAATTCAGTAGGTATCAATGAACTCATTTTGTCCCAGTGTCCTAGATATCATATTTGCCCAATGTCCTATGTATAGGGTGGCTTTTGTATGTAAAAGATGCAATATCACCACAATATCCTATTGATAGGACAATCTATTTTTGTTCTTAATAAAGAATATCTAAACTCCAGACTATGATTTCCATCCAATTTCAATGCACCTTTGTCAATTTTATTGAAATATTTGCAGAATTGAAAACTTGGAACATAATGGGTTCCAAGACACATAGAGCAAATGATTAGAAGGGCCAGGAATTGAACCATATCTGTCTCTCACTCCAAACCTGTGCTATATTCATTGAACCACTAGAACTCAAATCCTCTGTTAGCAATGATATTGTATGAGATACTGTTAACCTTATTCCTCGTAATCCTTAGAGTTTATTTATTTTTTGTTTGTTTTGTATTGAAATAACATTAGGCTGCTTTGTCTCTTTGCTTTTTTTGCTTTAAAGGAATAACCACGGTCCTCACTATGACCACACTAAGCATCAGTGCAAGGCATTCTTTGCCCAAAGTGTCCTACGCTACTGCCATGGATTGGTTCATAGCTGTCTGCTTTGCTTTTGTATTTTCGGCCCTTATTGAGTTTGCTGCTGTCAATTATTTCACCAATATTCAAATGCAAAAAGCCAAAAAGAAGACATCTAAACCTCTTGCAGAAATTCCACCTGCTCCAGTACCGAAAGAAAAGCATCCTGAAGTACCTCTGCAGGTATTTGATTTAATCTCCTTTAGCCTAAGTTTTAGCTCTTTGGTCAAATTTGTGTCAGAACTTGAAATTTGAGTGACAATTTCTAAATAACTTAAAAGTCCAGGAAAATATAAAAAAGTTGTTTATGAATTCAAACTTTAAAATGGATTAATAGCTTAAAAATTAAACAGCTCTGAATGAGGTAGATATAATCAAAACTGCTTTTTGTTTGAAAGTTCCTTTCAAAATGAAAAGTTTCTCACAAAAAGAGGCAAAAGGTCATGTATACTATTGTGAGTAACTTTGTGGACATCATTGAATGGGTTGCAAAGGCATTATTTTCTGGACTTCATTGCACAAAGTAAAGCAATGGCTCATAATGTGACCCCACATGAGGACTATCTCATGGGGCTGGGAGGGACCTGTTCCCTGGTATTAAATAACAAAACAGAGCCAACAAACAAGAAAACACACAATTGTGGTTGATGTACATCCATAATTGAGAATTTTTAGCTCTAATGGGATATATCTAATAGAATGTAGCAAGCCTAATAAGAACTACTGTAATATACATTTGACTAATCAGGATTCTGTGATTTAAAAAAAAATGATCATAGTTTTTTCCCACATGGTTTCTAATTGTATAAAAATGGCAAGCTCTTCATAAAAATAGGAAATCAAATGAGCAACTTCTTTCTCTCTTTTTCCTTCTGTTCCTCACTCTCCTCCTCCTCTACTGTGCTTTCTCTCTTCTTCTCTTTCACTTTGACTCCACTTACCTTTCTTGAATGAGCAAATGTCTGTAGTATGCATAGCCTATTGTAGTTGCCACTAATGATTGTCTAAAATTCCTTTGATCTGTATATACCCACATCAAAGTGTACAGAAATCATCAACTTTATTCTTTTCAAATGACAGCTCAGTCCTTTCTTCCTTCATTCACTCACCCACTCATTCATCAAATATATATATTTAATGCCAGCTGCTAATCAGACTCTGTTTAAGGGTCTAAGAGTCATTAATGTATCAAAATATCCCAACATATATCCTACAGAATGGAGTTTAAATTCATTTGTGTGAGGTGAGGGAGGGGAGGCAATTACAAAAAAAAAATAGTAAAATAGATAGTGTGTTAGGTATAGATAGTGCTATGATAGCATGACAGCACTAAAGAGGTCAGGAAGTAGGGGTGCAGAGTGAGAGAGCTGGGATTTCGCTCTCAGAGAGGAGAGGATATTTGAAAAGGTGAGGTTAGGTGCCCACCCTGGCAGGGATTAACTGCTCATGGTCCTGAAGTTCATAGCTCTGCTCCTACAGGGCTCTGGATGCTGGGTTTCTAAGAATGGCATATAAGCCGGTAGAAAAATCAATGCCTATCCACCAAGTTTAAATAGCTTATCTTTTCTTCTAAATTAATCCATATCGTCAGGATTTCAAAATTATCAGAATGCATTTTGTGTACTGTTTGCAGTTTAGAAATACTGTTGGTATTTTTACTTTCTTTGGTAGTTTTATTTCCTTTCCTATTCACTATAGGAAACTTATTGCCTTTCTGCCTTTTATTGTTATTTCATTTTGTTTTATCGTGTTGAAGCTCTGGCCAAAAGCTTCTATAAAAGCATCATGCCTTTGATTTATTCATTTTATTGTTTCTGTTTACTTATTATTGATTCAAGATTTTATTTTGATTCCATTTTTCTTCAGGTTAATTATTCACTTTTAGCTTCTTGAGTTTGCTTCTTGCTAATTTATTTTCACTGTTATGTAATAATTTACCTTTACTGCAGTAAGATTTTCTTTCCTACAACTCTGGCAATAATCAATAATTTTGATAATATGATATTATATTTGTTAAATATTCTGTAATTATTTTGTTGCTTTACTTTTTGAGCTACAGATTATTTGGAGATAATATTTAAATTTCTAAGTGAGTTTTTCTCATTTATTTAATTTTGTGTTATATTGCATATGTTCAGAAATATTGAATGTGCAGATTTGAATGTTAAAATATTTTCATTGTACCCTGAATCATGCTAAAATTTATAATGCTTAAATCTAAAGGAGCTAATTTTTAGTTATCAAATCAATTTTACTTAAAGCACTATTTTTCAGTGTGTGTGTATGTGTGTATGGTGCTGGGGATTGAACCCAGGGCGTTGTGCATGCCAGGCAAGCACTCTATCAAGTGAGCTATATCCCCAGCCCCCTATTTTTCACTTTTAAGAAGTCACCCTCTAGGCTTCAGATTTTCAAATGCCAAGAAATATGTGAAAAATTCTCTCATGAAATCTTGAATGTTTTAGGATTGCATTGACTTTTTTGCATTTGAACTGTTTTTGTTTTATATATTTTAGTGCTATGACATCCAACAATTACAGATTCACAACTGCTATTTTTCCCTATCAGTCCACGAGTACATCAAATATACTTTATATTCTTTAATATAAAATCTTTCCCTCAAATACTATTTGTTCTGATTTTAATTTTAAAATTTTCATTTCTTTATATCTTTCTTTCTCCTTCTTCTTCTCCTTTTCCTCCTCCTCCTCTTCCCCTTCCTTCTTCCTTCCCCTCTTCCTTCTGCTTTTTTTTTTTTTTTTTTTTTTAAATGTGTGTGGGGCTATGGATTGAGCCCAGGGCCTTGGTTATGCTAGGTAGTCACTCTACCACTAAGTTACATCTCTAGTCCTGATTTTAACATTTTTTATTCCATTATTTTGTCATATTATAGTTTTCCTTATTCTTTTTTCCCCTCATGTATCTTGGAAGTTATGTATCCTATTTTCATATGATTAGTGGTTAAACTTAAGTTTTAAAACACTATATTTTAACTTGTTAATTTCTAATAATGTTAAGTTATAAAATATACTGACTGTCCCTTGTCACTATTAACTCCTTCAACTTCAGGATTGCTGTGGTTCTAAAGATTCTAGATTTGGAAATGTATTTTTTATATATATATAAATGTATGAACATCTGTGTTTATAATGAATTGATGTAGTTCCCTCTTCATTTTTTCAAACTCTGATGAGACTTATTACACTGGTGCTATGATGAAATATTACAAATATTCTCAAATATCACTTGTAATCAAAATAAAACTATTTTGCAGAAATTCCAAAGGTGTGAAAAAAAAAAAAAATCTTCCATTTGCTCTCTGAAGCATATCTCTTGACTACAGCAATTGCCATAACTAGTAAATGCTTGATTGAGCTCATCCGACTAAGTTCATTCTGATTCAGTAGTTCCTTTCTGCAGCATGGTGCACATTCTGTGTGCATGTGGCATATCCAGGGTCAAGAAGATGAAAGGTGTCATAACATAACAGAGTCATAACATTTATGCATTGGGAAGGACTTTTAAACTAGTCAAAATACTAATCATATGCTCCATGTCCTCTACATTGTGTGACTGTGTATGTATTAGGGCAATTTACTTGATGAATATCTGTGTTCTAATAACAGTGATTAATAGGTTGGCCCACCCAACTTCCTGAATCCAGTTCCTTTCCAGAAAACGGCTGGCTTTAGAGTGTCAATTGCCATTGAATGGCTTTAGTATCAAGCTCAAATTTGAAGGTTGAGAACACATTAAACATAAGGGGGAGACTATGGGAGAGATAGATAAATAGGGAAATAGAAATCAGAAGGGGAGTTTGTTAAGAGCAAAATTTACAACATATTATGGGAAAGAAATATTCTAAGAATCTGCCAAAGTTTGGAGATTCAGTAGAGACTCTAATCAGACTGATAACATTTGTTTATTTAAATATGTGTTCCAATGTGTACCACTATTTGCCTATTTGGATGATGCTGACTTTGCTTAAAATATGTTTGAGCCCTTCATTTGGAATTGACTTCAGAGTTTAATGATACTTTGTAATTCAATAGTCCTTTGGGAAGCTCAGTAGTGGTTTGATTCATTGTCACCATATGTGACCTATGGACTGTTAATGACCTAGCAGAGGCTTATGGTGACCATTTCTATTCTTTGGGAATTGGAAGCTTATGGTTTATGGAATATTCATGAAACAGGAGAAAGGCCAATTGGCAGAATTTAAGAGCAGCTATCAATAGTTTGAGTATGTTCTTGGGTATCTCAGGAGGCAGAGCAGATGTTTTGTTTCAGCTCATTATTATCTTAGTTCTGCCTTTGACTATATCACTAATACTTGAGTTGAACTCCATTCTTGTGGATCTCATTCTTCCAAGCCCTTACTACCTTTTTTTTTTTTTTTTTTTTTGCTTTTTTAAAATTAATTTTTAAATTAGATATACATGACAGTAGAATGCATTTATGCACTCTGATATATCATACATAGATGGGATATAATTTCTCATTTTTCAAGGTGTCCATGTTGCAGAATCATATTGGTCATGTAGTCACATACAAACATACAGTAATAATGTCTGTTTCATTCCACTATCTTTCCCATCTCCACTACTCCTTAAAATACCTACTCTTCCACTGATGGAGATGATTTGGATGAGCAGAATGGTTTGAAAAATTAGTAACTGTAGAATTGTAAAAGAAAGCTTTGTTAATAAAATCACATTAAAAAATAACTTGAAAATATATTCTTTATCCCTTTTTGGCCACAAAGTATGCAAAAAGCCAGTGATAACATAAATCGAACTCTTGTTTTGTGTTAGGTACTATGTGATACACTTTACCTGTGTTACTTAATTGCTAGCTCACAATGTCCTTTACAGATGAAGAAACTGAAGTCTGTAGTTATTAATATACTCATAATACAGCTAGAAAATGATAAACCTAATAATACAATTAATTCAGCTGTGTCTGACTGCAGAGTTTGTTTTCCCAAACTCTGTAGCATTTAATTTATGATCTCTCTATAAAGAAAGAATGCAGGTGTGTGTATATATATAGATCTATATGTGTACATATGGTACATATATGTACAGATATAGATAGATAATGATCAGCCAATACCAGGTCTTTTTGTCCATATGCCTGTGAATAATGAATAATAATAATTTCTTAATGTTTTTATCTGACAATATTAGGAACTTTCATAGGAATTTTATCTATAATTTAATTCTAATAACATATAAAATATGTCCTATTTTGATTCATGTTTTACCAGTGTGGAAATTATTAATTAGGAGTTGAATAATTTGCCCAAGGTCTTCTGTCTGGTAAGTGAACCCTTTACTTTTAAGTCTCAAGCCCTAATGACTGATTAGACCTGTTGGGTGAGGGATATGGAAGATGGGATAGAGGATGGTAGCACCATTCACTAGGTCAGGAGGAGAAATGAAGCGCATTTGATGAGGAAGCTAATTAGTTCAACTTTAGAAAAGGGAGATTTCCAAAGCAAGACATTTTTCTCTTTTACTACAGTAGTGATAACTTTCCTTTTTCAAATTACATGTACATATTTCTCTACTGCCTATATCTCCTTTTCCATCTACTTAAATTCTTTTTCTCATTATTTTTATTTCACCGTGGATATTCTGCATGAACTTTTCCATTTCAAACTGTACATATATTCTTACAAGGCTATTTGCAAAATTAACCAGCTGTTTCCTCTGCTTATAGTCTTTAAGAAAAAGATTATATAAAAAAGAATATATAAATAATTCAAGTTATACCTTAGATTCAGTAATTCAAGGGCCCTCTTAAGAATCTTCTTTTTTACTATCCACTTTCCAAAGTCAAACATTAGTCTTATTTTCCATATGGTGCTCTTTCTGAGTCAGCTCCAGAATTTCCAGGACATGGCCTCAAAGTTCCACACCTATAAAGTGGGGACAATAACAAAACCTTCTAGTAAAATATACATACATGTAAAATACACATACAGTACTTAGTGCTCAGTAAATGCACCCATGATTATTACTGTCCTTAATTTCATTAAACATTTTCAACATTTAAAATGTTAATGATCTAATTTGTCACTTTATAATATTCTGTCATAGTTTCCTCAGATTGTTTCATATGTAATTGCTATATTTGCCTAGCTAGACCTTGAGCTCATTAGTAAAGTGGTTATGATTTCATTTTATTTTCCCATGCAGCACCACTATAGTATTTAACAGTAACAGCTGTTTATTGATTGATTAGGGATCAACTATAGGAATTGGACAATAGGAAATGTGATACCTCTGAAAACCAACATACTTATCTCCAATTTTCCAAGACATGTCTTTTATGTAAAATTCATAAGGCAGATGTTAAGTAGTGAGTTACAGCTTAATCACTGTAAGCTTTTAGGACAGCAAACACTCATTCTTAGCCTTCTTTTTTTTTCTTACTATTTTTATTTTTATTGTTACATAATAATTGTACATATTTATGTGGTGCAATATGATGTTTCATTTCACATATACATTGTATATTGATCAGGTCTGAGGCACAGCTTATCAGCAGGTGGAGTTAGCTAGTGGGCAGCAACAGAAAACTAAGGACACTAAAAATAAAGCAAAATGAATAACCTTGACAAATCTACACATGTAGCCGTGCATTAAAATAATAAAGATCACTTTATTGTCTTTTGATCATCTTGTTTATACCACTTTCACAGATACGAAATATTAAATACAATGATTTTCCTGCAAGCTTCACTACATTGCTAAAGGGTGTCCAAACTAGGTCAGTTTCAGATTTTAACTTCAATCATTCTCAAAACTGCTCTTAGAAATGCTGGTATTTAAATAGATTAAGCTAACATGCAAAAACAAAAAGAAAAACAAAACAACAACAACTTACTTTTCCATTGGTTCTTATTTCTTTCATTTCTTAACTTTATAGTCTCTTTCCTTGGCAGTTTGAAAAAGGACATGAAGCGGTACTGTCAGTTCATTTGACATTTAGGTGTGCTGTGACAGAAGTTTAATGATATTCTTTAAATCTTATATAAATAAGTACCTCCCCAAACTCATACTTTTTTAAGTACAGAATGTTCTGTAGTTAGTAATGCTCTTTAGGCAATGAGTGATTGTTTAATTGCAGAATTATTAAACTGTATGATTTAAGTGTCATGAATACCAATTATGTTTCATCTTCAATCATGTTTTTATGTTAGTTTTATTATTTTTTTGAGGTGCATAGATATGATATGCTAATGCATGACAGCAAACCTTAGCTAGACAGTATACAAGCATCTACCAGGCAGCTATGGTGCACCAGTCACTAAGCAAGGCACTGAGGATTCAAAGAAGACAAAATGTATTAATTTAGACTTGTGACAGAGATAGGATATTAATTTTGTGATGACTATATTTAGTATATAAAAGTACAGTCCAAGTGTCAGTTTTAGAATAATTCAGACATCCTTTTACTAGTGTGAGCTCATCTTAAATTTTTACTGCTACCTTAGATCTGTTAAATATTGATATCTATCTTCAATTTCATCCTGGAACCTATTGTAATTATGGGGTATTTATGGAACACCTATAATCATTAGTTTGGAAATATTGTACTTTTTCTTTTGTTCCCTACTATGAAGGTAGTGGGGAAGATAGACATTGAATAATTAATTTAAAAATAATGACAAATAAGCTAATATTGTGCAGAAGAGATAAAGGTGGCAATGAGGAATTAGAATTAAGATGAGGCATCAAATGAGTCTTTGTGACAAGTGATGGGATATCATTCAAAATGACAAGAGGAAGAAGCAGTCAATTTTAGTAGCTTATTGAAACTTTATTATGCATATTTTGGTAATTATTGGTAATAATGTCCCATGGAAAGAAAAATAACAAGATTAGCATCATAATTGAAGATAGCCTATTTCCCATTTTAGAGGGGACAATGCCATAAATTTAATGCTGCCTTAGTAAGACTGGTTATATTAGCTAGGGTTTAAGGAAGAAGTAAGGCAACTTTTCAATCAAGAATAACATGTGTGAGCATATGTGGTATAGATACATATATAGATGATATAGATTAATAATAAATTTGTTTATGTATTTTCATGTACTTTTTTTACAAATGAAGAGGCTGTTTACAAATGAAGAGGCTGTGAAGCATATTTAGTATAGAATTTGAGAAGGTAGCATGTTACCATGATCAGCATGATATAAGAATGCCCATTTATTGCATACCTACTATATGCTAGGTATTGTGCTAGTTATTGCTTCACATGTGTTATCTCTAACCTTGACAACAAATCCTAAGATGAGTTGTTGTATTGTTATGCACATAATTTAATAGCTGAGAAAACTGAGCCTCAGTGAAGCATTTTGGTAAGCTGCCTAGATCATATGTGTAGTAAATGGTAGAGTTGGATTTGAGCCCTGTCTGTTTGGCATCAGAAAGCTAGATGCTTTTAGATACATGGTGCTGCCTCTCACCTAGAAATAACTGTAGGCAGACATTAGGGGATTTTTGTCTATTCTCATTTCTCCAGTGCAGCTTTGATCACACAATCTAATACTTTCTTTTCCATTTCTCCATCTGTTAAAGGATGAAGTTAGGCAAGATGAGAGACTCCCTTCTAACTTACACAATCAGTGTCACTGCAAACTCATCCACTCTGTAAACTAATGCAGGTTTACTCTTTAACATGTATGTAGTTTAGTACACGTGTTATATCAAAACCTGGATTAGAAGGAAGGTAGTTCTTTCTGGAGTCATTAAATCAGATCACATTATATATTCAGGTTATTTTATGCTCATCTATACAGCAAAAAATCCATACTGCTCCAACAGCATTAAATCCATCAACTGATGCACTAACCACATGCCATAGAGTATTTTAAGCATTTTATATATATTAACTCATAATCTTCACAGCAATCCTTTTTATAGATGAGGAAATTGAAGCCCCAAAAGGTCTAAGTGATCTGCCCAAAGTCACACAGCTGCTAAGTGACAGAGCCAAGATTTAAATTCAGATAGTCTGCATCCAAATGCATGTTCGAAAACCAGTACAGACTCCTGCCTCTTATCACTGCTGACCTCTTCCCAGCCTCCTGGTACATACCCACTCCCAAACCCATACCCAGTTTTTCTAAAGGTTGCCTTAATGTTCACGTTGTTGAAAGTAAAAGCTGTACTTGGAAATTCTATCCCATTTATAAGCAAGTCATATCCTTTAGCCAGTAGTTTAGCAAAGTCACAGGAAATTAATGTACTCTAAATCTCCAGTTTGGCATAAAAGACACGTGGATTTCTTGAGGCTAAAAACTATAAATTTAATACAGTTATGTAACAAATTATAGATTAACCAATCCCTATTTTTTTCATATTTTTGACATTTTAAACATTTTATGACCTTGAAAAAGTATTACTCTTAATTTTGATTTAGAATAACCAGCTTTAGCTGGGCACAGTGGCACATGCCTGTAATCCCAGCAGCTCAGGAGGCTGAGAAAGGAGGATCGCGAATTCAAAGCCAGCCTCAGCAAGCACAAGGCACTAAGCAACTCAGTGAGACCCTGTCTCTAAATAAAATACAAAATAGGGCTGGGGATGTAGCTCAGTGGTTAAGTGTCCCTGAGTTCAATCCCCAGTACCAAAAAAGAAAAAAATAAATAACCTACTTTACATGCATTAATATATCACTTAAGTTTTTGTTTTCTAATAAACATTTGAAAGAATCATTTTAAATGTTGCAAGATAAATTTTAAAGAAGTTAAAGAGGCAATTTTTGCCCTTATGGAATTTATACTATATCAGGTGACAGAATGTAGTGAATAAGAGAAATAAATGTCCTATGAGGACCAAGGGGCATTATAAAGAAATGTACTGACCTTTAGGTGTGGGGGCTGGTGGAAGAACTCAGGAGTGTTATGAGGGATGTTTTATTGGTAGTCAGCACATGAAAGAAGGGGAATAAGTCAGCTACTCATTGTAAATATCATTAGTTGGCTTATGATATTATGGACTAGCTTAAGGATTGTTTTAGAATTGCAACGTAATTTATAAACTACTAGCATATTATTGGAATTTTTATTTCCCCATTTACTTTATTACTTCCTCAGCATATCTGGCACAAATTTCTTAAGAATGTAGCAAGTGATCAAGAAATACTTACTTATTGATTTCAGTCTTCATGTAGATAGTGACTGTTTTGCCAGAGATAGCAATTGTGAATGAACCATACCTTTCAATTGATGAAGTTTTATTATTAAATGTTTTTTAAAAAGTGTTCCAAATTTTTATTTATTTGATCTTTTTCCATCTATGTCAACAATGTGAGTGAGCCAATGCTTCTTTTTGGAATGGAAAAAAAAATGAACTTCAAAAATATACAACTCCTTTAAACATCTTCCCTCAACATTTAGTTATATTTTCCAGCAAGTTCTAGTCCCTAAGCTACCGAGTAAAATTATTCATTCCTTCTGGTTTATTTGACTAAGCTGCCAATTTTCCCTTTGCTATTTTGAGGAGCTAATTTTCCCACAACATAATATACATCACTAAATTTCCAGCTTTTTGCTCAGCCTCAGATGATTTAGCAGTTTCAAGAAACATCAGTTTGGGTTTGACTTATTTCATTTCACTTAAATGAATTAGAGGACGTTATGTAAGGAAAAAATGTCTTTGGTAAAAGAAAATTATTATGTATTTTTGTCAATTTTCCAACAATTTTAAGAAGAGAGTACTTTCCATTTAGATTGTAAGGTATAAAATGCGTTCTTTAATATTATCTGGTATCTCTAATTCCACAAGATATTTACCCTGCCTAGATTCTTTGCTTGAATAATACACCATATGCTTTCCCAAACTGTCTTTTGCTGCCCTTATTAGTGATCCTGAATTTTCACCTTCCTCTTACTTATTCTACAACATTCTATTCTTTCTCTTTCAATTTATAGGGTTTAAGCTTTGACTTTAATTTTTATAACTTTACTACTATCATGTAGATGATTTATATGGGCATTTCTGTATCCATTCTAGTCTCAATGTTCTCAAACAATATAGTCCATTGAATTTTTCTTTCTCTCAGGCTCCTTCTCTCATTCCCTTTTTCTCTCTTTTGGGAGTGGGTTAGCTAAAACAAATCTCAGATTCAAAGAGGAGAAAGTCAACTCTTCCTAAACAAAGTGGATATATTATTGTTTCTAGTTTAACACACTATGAGTATATGTGAACAATTGGGGTTAGTCTATTGGGCAGATTTATAAAGGAAGCATTTTGAAAACATGAGCTGTAAGACCAGTGCATAGTGCAGACCCTGACACCCAATATTCATTGACTATGTATGTCAGTGAATGAAAGAGCAAATGAATGCCATTTGGATCCTGTAAATATTAATTATAACTGAAAAGTCCTAAATAACAACAATATCATAGGAAACTCCCACAAACCCATTCCAGTACTGTTAATTTTGCTTTCTGAGACCCACTTGGGGCTTTGAGAAAACTGAAGAAAGCAGGTATATCTCTTCTGTTAACCCTCAACCCCCTGATTTCTTAGGAACCTTATGGAACAAGTACTATTCCTGTACCTGTGACCTATGACCCTTAGTTTTATTGTGTGGTTACCTCTGTTTCCTGTACAAATGGGTGCTTGATATAAGGTGACAGTAGTGCTCACCTCTGGTGGTCATTTTCTACCTGGAATACCAGCACATGTTCCATGGTTCTGTGTGAAGAAAGAGTCTAGTAGGTTCTTCTGAGAGCTGCTGTGTTTGGAGGGGCTTTAATGAGGTCATACTGTTTGAAGGTGGGAAAGGGAGTTCCTGTGTGGAGCTCAAAGGGTGCTTTTCCAGGGAGTAAGCAAGAACTGGGCCATCATTTAGTAACTTTGTTGTTATTTTCTTAGAACAGACTTTAACATTAAAAATTTGTGGGAGGGCAGTGACAAGTCCACAGCATGGATTGGACGCTTGACCTTCAGAAGTTACTCCTTTCAAAAAGAAACAAGCCTGTGATTTGTTTTGAGATAAACCAGGTTTTATTAGTTTGAACTGTATGAAAAAGCTGTTATTGTTTGTAAAAATGGCTAAAAAAGAATAAGTGAAATATGATCTTTAGAAGTAAAGATTGAGGCCTCATTCTGACTTTTATCAGGTGCTTTCTTTTATCAGGTGTTTTAATAGTAAAATAGTATTTAAAAAGAAATTGTTCCACTGATGATAATGACTAAGGTTTTTAAATTAGTTAGTTTATTTGTTTCTAAGACAAGGTTGTTGGTTTGAACTGAGAATACAAAAACTGTGGAGCTCCATTCCTCAGCTTGGAGCTGTCCAGGGCAAATCCTTGCCTGGGCGTCTGAAAGCTTTCTATAGGATTGTTTTGTTTGTGTTTCTTTCTTGCATGTATTTTATTTTGACTTGAGGCAGTAGAGGTTTGCATAGATTCTGAGCTTCAACAGGCACTCTCCCTTGTGCTTAGCTCAGTGTTGCTACATCTTCAAGCAAGAAACCCACTTTGCTTAAAGCCTTAGCTGATCCTGGAAAATGTTAACATGCTGTCTGTCTAATGTTTGCCAATGGGCTGATCTAAAAATGGCACCAAGGAGGTTACCTATTATCCATAGAACATTTGGGGACTTAAAATAGATTATGGTCAATGGGGACCTGATCTGCTGACAGAAAGTAATTTTAGTATCCTGCAGCAATTTATAAGAGAATGAGATTTTTATATTGTGAACCATGTTTGTTTTCTATTAATTAAAAAATGAACCCTCCTTTAGTAGCTTTCAGTATTTAATTTCTTTCTCTTTTAAATTATTTTCCCCACAGTGCTTCTTTATGAATTACATTCATCTTTCAAAATAAAATAAATTATTTATTTTTGTACCTTTGCAATGCATAATGTTAACATTGTATAATGTTAGCATTGTATAATATTAGCTTTGTAACATAGTCAAATTTACTTTATCAGAGTTATTACTGCAAATATTTGTAAAGCAGTATGTTAGTGTATCATTGATCAAATATGGCAAGACTTAAAAATCACCATTTCTTAATGGAAAATCCATTTTTTCTATATAATCTTCAGATTTCTAAATAAGTGAAAATTCATTTTTTTCTACTAACATACAGTGAATAGGTTGATCTTGTCATTGTTTGCCTATAATTGCCCAAGTTTATGACAGCTGTCCTTGTGGCCTACCCAGATCAGCATTTGTTGTGGACAAAAGTACCCTGGCTTGATCAGTGGATTAGATAGTCATTCTCTCAGGGGAAAATGTCAAAGCCTGTCTTTTTCTAGAACTGAAAATTTGCTAAAGTATTTAACCTCAAATAGTAATCTAGGCATATATAATTGTAAAAGGCATGCTTTCATGGGGTTAATGGTTAAAATGACAATTAATAGAGGATTTCAGAATCTCATGAGACAATTTTAGATAATTATTGTCTACGACTAACTTCCTGATTGCAGTCCAGTCATTTTGTAGCCATTAAGCGTGACTAGATACTCACAGTTCCAGAAATCAAGCATTATGAAGTTTTTTAGTTCCAAAACATGCACATGAAAATGGAGGGGTGGGGGAGGAGTGGGGGAGGGAGGGAGGGGGAGAAGAGAGAGAGAACTGAGAATGATTTCAGATCTTTATTGTGCTGCAATATTTGTGCAAGGCACAGACCAACTGTTCTATAATGTAACATAAATAAGTGCTGTTGCTTTATTCTCAGGGACATTTTTGTTTTAAAGATTTTTTTTTTAGTTGTTGATAGACCTTTATTTTTATTTATTTATATGTGGTGCTCAAAATTGAACCCAGTACCTCACACATGCCAGGCAAGTATGCTACTGGTGAACCACAACCCCAGCCCCTCTCAGGGAGTTTTTGTTAAACTGTCTTCCCCATTTGGGAAGAGAGAGAGAGAGAGAGAGAGAGAGAGAGAGAGAGAGAGAGAGAAGTAAAATTTGTGGTGTAAACAAGTAGAGAGGATTCACAAACACAAAAGTGAGAAGACATATCATCTTGAATAACATGTCCTTTCTTTTACCTGCTGAACTCTGCCTTATACATTATCTAAGCCCTTCCTTTTTAGGTCTATTCCATAAAGCAGCGAAGGAGGATATCCTAAAGTGCAATCATAATTGTTGGCCTGAATGAGAATATCTGCTGGACTTACATTAGGAGGAGAGCAGTACGAAGCCGAGTGTTACATTTTGGAGAGACCACTGTTGCTTGGATTGTGGTGCTCTTCTTGATAGGCCTGATTTAGCACTGTGTAGAGCAGCCTAATTCATTATAGAGTTGTTCGTCTCAGAAATTGCTACATGAAATAAAACATTATATATGCCTATTTCAGGCCAATCTACCAGCACAGTACAGTGAGCACAATCATA
Organism: Tamias sibiricus; assembly: GCA_025594165.1. Lineage (NCBI taxonomy): Eukaryota > Metazoa > Chordata > Mammalia > Rodentia > Sciuridae > Tamias > Tamias sibiricus. The sequence continues at coordinate 40,243,897 of CM046665.1, read as the reverse complement.
TACTCTCAGCTATGCAAGCATTGAGATGCAATTTTTTGCTTTTCTTTTACTAGCTCACCCTAATGTTTTTCCCTAGTTTGAATGCTCTCAACAATCTGATTATTGTGTTTACTCCCCTGTGTTCTTTCTTCATGTCATTAATATCCTATTTTCTGGATGATGGTCTCTTTACTTGGGATAATAGTTTGATAGATTTTCAAAGGATAAGCAAATGTGATTATTTTAATGGTTAAAGTACAGATTGGATGTTCAATTGAGATCTTCTGGCTGTTTCAATTCATCTGACAGGGTTCATGGTTGAGGCCTATTTATGTTCATTATTAGAACAATTTTAAAGAATGCAGAAAAGCTAGAAACATTATTCACAAGTCTCTTGATATACTGACCAGGGGTGTTGAAATGAGAGACAAGAATACAGCTCCATCTCCATGAAATGACCCCTTCTAATTGCCTTTTGCTTGGTGCTACTATTTCCAGTATGCAGTAGTGAATTACAACTGAGAGCATCAGCATCAACTACCTGGCATGTGAGTGAAGATATCTTCATGGTGACTCCAGCCCCAGCTTCTCTGATTAAAACCACACTAGACATCCTGAGCGAGAACTCTCCAGCTGAGTCCAATCAATCTCTAAACCCATGAAAGATGATATTAAAATTACTGTTGTTGCATTAACCTACTGTTTTGGGATGATTTGGTTTGCAGCTCTAGATAACTGAGAAACACCTGTTTTTAAGTCAGACATTCATTCAAATTACTGACTCTCCCACTTGCTAATGGGTGATATAAGCAAGATTCTTAAATTTTCCCAATTCTCTTTGTTCATCTTGCAGAAGTTTAATCTGAAACACTGCAGTTGCTCAATAAATATGAGTTTCCCTACTTTCTTCCTTTTCTTCCTGCTTTCCTTCTACTCTTCTTTCCCTCCTTTGCCTCCTTCTTCCCTTCCTTCCCATTTAAATTCAACTGAGTGCAGCTGCTTTTGTGGTAGGCCATTTCAAACTGGAATATGTTAGTGCCAGGTGTGGATTTAATTGGAACTTTACTTAGAACACAGGCAGACAGAATTCAGGATGCATTTTTTTTTTTTTTTTTTTTTTCAGTGAAAACTGCTGAATCACTGGTTCTAAAATCGGCATAAAATATGCTCAGACCTTCCACAGACTGGGTGTGATGTGATCAAGTGCCTTGGGCAAATGGGGTAAACAAAATTTTTAAAAAGGAATGTTTCCATCAGTTTATGGTGAACATTATCTGAATTCAGTTCGGGCAAAAAAAAAAATATCTTAAAAAGCTAGATAAAGGAAATGAAGGCATGAGCAACATGTTATTTGTAGGAATGACATACATTATCTCCTTGGCAACTGCAGGGTGGCATGCAATTTGGCAATCTATGTTGTGTCATCTTGGATGCCTGGAAGTCACTGTTTCCTACGGAAACAAAGGAAAGAACAACATGAGAAAAAGAGTTCTGATTTTAGTATGCTAGAAAAGTATTTTAAAACCAAGGGACCAGCAGGCTTCCACAGTACAACTAGAATGCCAAATGGCATTACATTTTTATTTATTAATTGCACATTCTTTAGAATATGGATTCAATTAAAAAAAAATTGGCCCTGCTGAGCTTTTCATTTATTGTGATCAAATGATGACTTAAGACATTTGTGTGAAACTCAGTGCTCTGGAAAACCTCAGGGTCTCAAGCTTATACATTTTCATTTGTCCATTCATTCAACAAATATTTGTTGAGTGTCTAATTTGTGTAAGGCACTATGCTAAATATTGAGGCTGTGTAAACCTTTTGCCTTACCTGTGTTTTAAAAATCGTCCTGTCATATCTTTGGAATACTGTGGCTTTTCTTTATTAGGAGTGAATCAATAATTTAGCAAGCATTCACGTAGCCCCAGTTCAGAGACCCTATTATACTGGGAGCTAAGAGTTAGCAAAAATGGACCATAGGGCTACACAATACTTGATGAGGTACAAAACCATTCTCATAATGCCTTTTCTTTGGTCAGTGAATTCTGAGACTTTCACAGGTGTGGTCAACTTGTTTTCATCAACAGCCTCAAATAAATAGCTCCAAAGTATTTATAATGGTAAATCACATTCAATATAATTTAATTTGGTAGGTCATGTGACTGAAATTGAATGTCTTAAACGAAGGAAGTGCAGTTTGCTATATAGCTGAAAAGTTTATACTTTGATGAGATTCAAAGAAGTATCCACATTATAGAATGCTGTGAAGGCCTCTTAAAGGGTTACTGAGGGACTGCTTGATCACCGCAGGAGGAGGATATGGCTGGTTACAAGAGATGGAAGCATCACATCAGTATTGGACCAGAATCATCATTGGGCCACTGGGATATTTCCCCCCCAGAATAGTGCTGGAGATAAGGATTTGAGGTTTACTGTGAAGCAGACACTTGGGTTCAGTCATTAGCTCTTCCCAAGGATGATGTTGCCTCCCACTGATCCACTTAGCATTTCCAAAGCATTGCTTTTACCGTTTATTTTTACATCCGTTTCCAACCTCATAGTAGAAAATGAGGCATTTATTCACATTTCTGGGGTCTCTTAAGAAATGACTTTGAGGCTGACTGCTAACGTCCACCAGACTCTGATGAAAGTGTCTGAAGGCTGACTTTCTGAACAGTGATTTCAGGTGTTCTTCTAGCTCAGAAGAGTAGAAGTCATACGCCTGATTTTATAATCTTAGTGTTAAAATTAACAACCAGATTTCACTTCCTGAAATTTTCTCCCATAGGGGCTTATTTTACTATGTCCTCTCTAAGAGCAGTATTTCAGCTTAGAATTTTCTTGGGTTTGTGGAGATATTCATGGAAGATTTAAATAGCATTGCAGCTGTACAGAAAAGCTGTTCTAGTGTGTGCTTTGAAAATCAGCTTTTCAATAAACGATAGCTTTAGAACTATGATTGAGAGGGGGAAAAAAATCAGCCTTGTTAAACAAGCTATTGCAGCCACTGGCTACATGTTCTAAGCAGTTGAAGAAGAGACTCACATTTCTCATCATTTGCTCTCGGAGAGGCAGGTTGGTGCTTGTGGGTCTCATGCCTTTCCTGAGTGGCACCAAAGGGCAAGGGGAATGTGGAGGTTTATCTAGAAGGGACCCTCTAATGCTCAGTAGCAATAATTATCAACAGGCAGATGTATGAAACAGGAGAGGAAAAGCATTTCATTCCAGTTATCAGTTAAAATTCCAGGATTGACTCATTAAACAGTCCATTAACTACTGTAGTGGCCTAGGAAGTATAATCTGGATAGAATAAATGACTGTCATCTGGTTTTCAAGTGGATTTAAATGTGCTGCTTTTGGCTATATTGCTTTGCCAACTACATATCTCCTGAGACACATTGTGTGAAACTCATTTTTGCTGTTTTTGAGTGTACAAGAGGGGATGATTTTGTTGTTGATTTATTTTGGTACAGTTTACTCATAATTTATTTATTATTTCTTCATTTGACTTGTTTTTATTGAATGTTTCCTAGTGTTTGGTACTGTGCTAGTTGATGAGGAAAGGAAAACAGTAAGACACCAAACAGCCCTAAAGAAACTCATGGTTGGAAAGTGCGCTGACACAGCATGCTAAGTGCAAGGATACAGAAAACATTAGGATGCTGTGTGACAATATCAGACTCCTGATTGCAGTGTTCATGGTGGGGACTCTGATGAGGGTGGTTGAGTGTCGGGTTAAACTTCTCAGAGGAAGCAGTGTTTAGATTCTATCTTAGAAGATATAAAAGGAAGGTAAAGAAGATGGTGGAAAACAGAGTGAGAAGAGAATGTGCCGAGACCCAGAAGTGAGGGAATTTGGCTCACACTAGTAGAACTTAACCAAGATATCCTGGTTAGAATCCCGACTCTGTTGCAAGTATTTTCTGGAAAACAGTTTATTTTTGAGGTGATCCCAAGAAGTAATATGGAGCAAGTGAGAGAGAAAGGAAGAAAAGGAGATCCAAAATCATTAATGAGCAGTTTTACCATTGTGTCCTTATCTTACTGGAGACCTCGATATATAAGGAACAGGCCTGAAAACTGTCCATTGGGTGGCAAGAAGTTGGGGTACTAGCTTACCAACTCTTGTCTCCCATTGACTAGTTTCACCTGGGCATAATTTTTCATTAAACTTTAATATATTTAAGGTGTACAGAGCAATATTTTGATACATATGTATATATACTGAACTGATTACTAGTCAACTAATTAATATATTCACATTTTCACAAAGTTACCTGATTTCTTTTTTTATTTTGGTGTATATGTGGTAAGAGTACAAAGTCTTCTCTCAGAAAATTTCAAGTATATAGCACAGTATTATTAACTATAGCCATCATCCTGTACATTTGATCTTTAGAACTTATTGATCTTACGTAACTGAAACATTGTACCCTTGGAACATCATCCTCCTACTTTCCCCCCTCCCTCCTCCAACCTGGTAACCACCTTTAGATTCTCTGCATCTATGAATTCCATGTTTTTAGAATCCATATAAAAGTGAAATTGTGCAGTATTTTTCTCATTCTTGCACTCTGGTCAAACCATCTCTTCTGTCTTAGTCAAGCTCCTGTCACTAGAACATCTTTTGGGAGGGAATCTGGTCTGGAGTAACCTTCTGGATAAGCCAAGTGAATATAGGCCAGCATGGCATATGCTCACTACATACCCGGGGCAGCTAAGAGCATGGTTTGGGGGAAGAACAGGAAAGGCTAGACTGGCATGTAAAACCTAGATCAAGTAAAATATTATACCATATAAATATTTCCCCTGGAAAATGACCAGGGGCCACTGAAAAAAAATTAAGTAAAAAAAATGACCTGATCAGATTTGCAAAGTATGAATCTTATTGTTCTGGAGAGTAGAGAGAGGGAAGGTGCATAAGTTTAGGTCCAAGAATGTCAAAAGCCCATGTAGTAGCCAGGTGAGAAATGTTGAATGACTTTAGAGTGACTTTGGAGAACAGTCAGATTGGAAAGACATTGAAAAAGCTGGAAAAGAAAGCAAAAAGAAACAAGAATAGCTGAAGTTTTGTGACTTGGAAGCTATCTGGATAGCATGCTAATTTCTATGATCTGGAATACAGCAGGAGGGATATTTTTATTTGGACAAGTATATTTTATTTTTCTCATTGGATGTAAATATATATGTACATAGGTTAGACTTTGACAAGAGCAAGAATGTCAATTCTAAAGGAATAGGAACTGTTAGCTGTTCCTCAATTTGATATCATCAGAGCCAAGAATAGTGCCTGGAACATAAATAGACATTCAATAAATACTGGTTGCATAGTAAGTCTATCAATGGATAGATGGATAAATGAATAAGTTAAAAGTTTGGTATACTTTCAGCACACCTGAATTATGTCCTGCTGAATATATGGGTCTAGAGGTTAGAAAAAAAATTGGACGAAGTAGACATAAATTTTATGATATTGACATAAAGATTATAATTAAAGCAACTGGATAGACTCATTCACTGAAGATTGAGAAAAACTGAGATGATTGAGTACCAACGTCATGGAAAGTTAACATTTTAGGATTAGACAAAGGAAGAGCATCCCACACTAGAGACTGAAAAAGGTAAATGGAACATTACTGTAATGTGGAATTATGGGGAAATTTTTAAAAAGTAAGGAAGAAGTGATCAACAGTGTTGGGTGCTACTGAGACAGTATATAAGTTGCAGATTTTAAAAAGTGCCAATTGGAATAAGCTGCAAAAATTTCAAAGGAAGGTTTGGAGAGAAATTGAAAATGATTGAAAGAAATGACATCCATAAGTGAAAACAGTAATTGTAGATAATTTTTCCCAAACTGGTAATGATAGAGAATAGTAGGTAGAAGGGGGTCAAATGTGTGAGAAGTTTTAGAAGTTGATGTTTTTCTTTACTTATTTACAATCTGAAATAAATTTTGGCATGCTATATTTTAAGAAAGTGCAAATATTTTTTAAATTTCTGATATGATTAAGTAGAATAATATCCCCAGGAGTCTTGGCATTATGCCTTTCTTGAAGCATTCTTCAATCCAATGGAAACTTTAAAATGGGAGCCCTTCATGATCTCTTCCTACAATTGGCAGATCTGGGCAGCTTGGGTTTTAGCTAGTTTATTAGCATTGCTTCAAGGAATGAAGCTGATTATCTCCACCTAGGAATAGTAAATATGATGAATTTTTAACAGTGTACAATGCATAGGTTACCATATATTTCCAACATTTTCTGAGGTGGAAAGTTACAGTTTTCCTTTAACATCCAATTCTGTTTTAAAAAATACAGTGAATATCTGAGTTTAGAAAAAAAAAATGGAGACTTCTGTAGTAATATTTTACACTACAGGGACTATCTATGATAGAATGTGAAATGTTAACACAATAATAATATTTAACAAGTATTGATCATTGACTATGTGCTAAGTGGTATATTAAGCACTCTACTCTTATCCACTAGTATCTCTAAACAGTAATTATCGTCATTATCCTCACTATATCTCAGAGGAATTTGAAGCAATGATAGACCAAGTAACTTCCCCAAGGTTACACAGCTAATTTTCAGCAGAATCCAAATTTTAATCTACGGATTCAGAATCTCTGGTTCTGACTTTAGTTTTGTAACAACTAATAATTCTGCCATACAAAAATGATAATGAAGGATAATGATATTTGACAGCTTTAGGCTTCAGGATTTGTTTTATAGACATTGAAGGAGGGCACATTTTCCTTGCTGCCTATCAGGTCTTCTAGTTTCCGGCCTGCCTGGCTGAAGTGGTTATCTTGGCAGTATACATTAATGTGCTGATGAGCCATTTGCCATAAATTGCAACTCAGCTACTGGTTCAATTCATGCTAAATTTGCAATCTGCCTTTACTGAAGTGCAAAATTGGCTGTCTTGTCATAAAGTGGTAAAACATGCAAAATAGCCTAATACCTTATTTTCTAACTCAAGGAAGATTAACTGGGCTCTGAGAAAGTTTAAAAAATTTTTCACTTTGGATGAACAGCTGTTTCTGCAAGAGAGCCTTGTGAAGTGTTGAATGGTTTTGATAGTGCCCCCTTGGAAATTAGAGCTCATACCATGGGACTTTCTCCTTAGGACGAGTAAAATTATTTCCTGGAGAACCGCCAAATGACTTCAGCTATTCAGAGGGTTGTCTACTTGATAATATAAGCATTATGAAATGTCATCGTAGAATGTGAATTTGTTCTAGTGACTTAATGCACTATTTTACTGTAGGTGGAGTAGATCTGTAATGAATTGTGTTAACAGGATAATTCAACCTATGCTTTCTGACCAATTTACTGTGCTTCCATGTATAAAGACTAGAGATGGTAATTGATTTAAAAATATGTGCTTATATAAACAGATGGCTTATTAAGTCTTCTGCTGCATGTTCATGTGTACATGCCTTGTGCATCACTTGGCACATGCATTGCTGAATTTAATGTATGTATTTATTGATAGAAAATTTCACCATGTAAAAACCTAAGAGCTCTAGTTTCCAACTAGTGCTCAAGTTGATATTCTCTGGAATACAAATAGAGGCAAAGTTGCAGTGTCTTATGTATAAGGAGAGAATTTTAAAAAGATGTGTCCATCAGTTTTATCATATCTTTTGAAGAGAAAATTTTTAAACAGCTTTTTAAAGTGTTTTGTTTAAACTGAGGGGAGAATTTGTGGAAGCAAGTTAAGGAACAGTTCCACTCTTGCAGAAGACTATCATAAAATTGCTGTATAGAAGATGTAGGTTTTGAGTGTTGATTCATTTGGAAACAACTTGAAGAGAAAGTTTCTTCAGTTAGAAAAAACAACTAACTTGCATTTGTTGTTAAAATAAACTTCTGTAAAATAAACCATTGAAATGTAGGCCTATTTTTAAATATTTAGCTTTAAATGTAGAGAATATTTGTCATACAAAATCATTAAGTGAAGGAGCCCTAATTAGGAAGGGCTGTTGCAGCTAGCTGGAAGCCATAAGTTCCACCTGATATGTATGTGACGCACCTGTAGGCACCCGAAAAGCTGAAGGTATATAACCGGGTGAAAGCGGTCCGAGTTAGGAGAACGAATTCATTCAGTCAGCCGGGCAGTCACTCGGTCGGTCAGAAGAATCAGAGCGACCAGAACGTAGGCAGAGCGGTTACAGAAGAGAAACCAGATAGAAGAAGTAATGACTGGTCAGAGTTAGGCCGAGGCTCCTGAGGAAGACAGAAGACAGAAGAAAGAAGAAGGAAGAAAGAAGAGAGAAGAAAGAAGCTCTAATCTTTCTCTCTAAAAATCTTTCTTTCCCTTTCTAAGCTCTAAGAAAGTAGAAGTAAAAGTAAGAAAAGCTATACTCTGCCTCCGAGATTTCTTCCCGGGTTACGGTACCAGGCAGCTATTAAGCACTTCATGCCAACAAGCACCAGAGGAGGAAGAATATTATGAATGGGAATAAAAATAATCAGTGGAAAAATCTAGAACACTTTTCCCAGCTTCTAGCTGGAAGGATAATCTAATCAGAAGAGGAATTTTGTGGGATACAAAGAATTATTATCAGTGTTTGGCTTATAGTCAAAACTTACACACATGTAAATCATATTCAAAGCAGAGAAACCGTGCTGTTTATAAATGTCACTTACGTAGTTTGGAATTTTGCAGCCATATTTCAGATAAACTCTTGTGACTTAAAAAAAAGAAAAATCCCCTAAATGTATGTGTTAGCAGTTTCCAGCAGCCTTTTGAAGTTGATAGGAGTATGAATTTGGGATTCAAGTCCTACACATTTTGATTGGGTGACCCTAGGAGAAGTACTCAACTTTTCTAGACTTCAGTGTCCTGATTGAGAAAATGAGAATTATTAATAGTGTCTCATGAATTGTTGTAGGAACCAGGTGAGATTATTTGTAAAACCTATGAAAGTAGTGCTAGGCTTATCATAAGTGCTCAATAGATTGTGGAGATACTAATGATAATTCACAATTTCTGTCTGAAAAGTACAGCTATTAGATCTTAATCACATTAGGGTAGAATGTAAAACATTGTCTTAATTGTTTATTTAAAGAGAAAAATAAGAGTAAAGAGAGAAAGTAAAGATTTTAGGACATACTCAAAGGATCTCAAATTTTTCTTGACAAGGAAAATTTTTGTTCTTTTATATCTTTAGGGTACTGAAAGAAGTCTTTGAAAAATTTTCCCTCTACCACCAGGCACTTTTTTCCCTTTCCACTTACCTCTTTTACCAGATTGAACTTACCCATCCCTGATATCTTCACTAAGTGTCAGTTTCACAAAAGAGAATTTCCCAGCTCTCAGGCTAAGTAATATACTCCCTGCTTTCTCCTGATTTGCTTTATAGCATGTATTGATTATCATAATATTTTATAATTCCTGGAGAAAATTGCAAGGACTGTAATATTTTTCCTCTCTGTACCCTCCAAGTCCAGAAAAGTAACTTGAAGTAAAATTAGACACACAACAAAAATTTGTTGAATGAGTAAATGAAGGGGTTGAAACAATATATTGCTCATGACATTAATTGTGAATATTTTATTACCCACTTAATCTGGATAGTAAACTCCAACAGAGATGAAGCCTGAGACATGAGCTTTTTTCCCTAAAAATAAATCAATTGAGATTATTATCTATGTTTAGATTCAATAGCCAAACAATGGTGAGAATTTGAAAAAAAATTCAGTGAGCTTCTCAACTCATGAAAAACCCCTTTACTGCATGCATAGTTGTGCTTTTACAAAGGGACATGTCTACTAGTGCTTGAGCTGTGATTTTTTTTTCCCTACCTGAAGTATACTGAGGACCAAGTCTTTATAAATGATTGTCTTTTAGACATCCCCCCTGCTACTACTGAAGCAGATAAAATCTGTGACTCAGACTTTTGCTATGCCAACCTCCTGTAGGGTTGGCATAGACCTGAATCTTTCTGCATGGCTATTTATCATAGCCCAATTTCATTATGATCAAATCCTATCAAGTCTACATTAAGAATAAAGCATTGTTCAAATAATAAGTTTGAATAGATTTTTTTTCTGAGTATTGTGATGTTGAACCAAATCATTTTCATAGAATGATATGAAGGCTTTAGAGGGAAATTTATTTGGCCCCCAAAGTTAGCACTTAAAAATCAAATAAGACTTCTTTTTAAATTTAATTTTCATTTTTTAATTTACTTTTAACTTGCATAAAACATAGAAAAATGAAAGTATTCTTGGGTAACATGTACAGTTTTGATACGTATATACATTGTGTAATGTTCAAATCAGTGCAAACATATCTATCTACCCAAACATTTGTCATTTCTTTATGACAGAATCATCCAAACTCTTTTCTTCCAGATTTTTCAGTATCTTATCAATATCTTTAGATCTGTATCTTATAGTTATCTTTAGTCACCCTACTGTGTGTAGTAGTAAGACTACTTTTGCAATGTTTTTATTTCAGCTATCTACATACGTTAACTCCACTATTAAGAACTGAAATATTCTTAATGTAAAATGTGACAAAGAATAGTTACTAGTTATGTTAGCAATTATATTTTCAAATATTTATATGAATATGTGTTGTAAAATCCAACACACATACTTAGTCAGATATCAGAGTTATAATCTGAAGAGGTAAGCATATTGAGGGGAAAATGTTGAGTGATTTAAAACAGAACTAGAGCTAATTCCAAACTAGGAGGTTAAATAAAAGCTCCAGTTAACGATATTTCTCTGATTTGGGTGAGGAGGGACTGAAAATTATTCTAAAGACAGGTGGAAGAATGTTATATCTAGGCAATATTGACCATTTATGATGCCCCCTGGTGGGTATGAAAACATTTCTTTCATCAAGGACAGGTAAAAAATATGAAAAAGAAATTTAAAATCATGGCATTCGCAGATAAATGGATGGAGTTAGAAAATATAATGCTAAGTGAAGTTAGCTAATCCCAAAAAGCCAAATGCCAACTGTTTTCTCTGATATAAGGAGGCCAATTCACAGTCGGGTTGGGATAGGGAGCATAGGAGGATTAGAGGAACATTAGAATGGCCAATGGGGAGGGAGGGGAAGAGAGGTGGCAAAAGGGTGAAGAAGAAGAAGAAAAAGAGATGGTAGAATGAGATGGATATCATTACCCTAAGTGCATGTATGAAGTCACGAATGGTGTGAATATACTTTGTATACAACCAGAGATATGTAAAAATGTGCTCTACAAGTATAATATGAAATGTAATACATTCTGCTGTCATTTATAATAACTTAGAATAAAAAAAAGAAAATACTTTATCTGTTTACTGCCATATTCATAGCTCCTAAATAGTAGCAACTCTAGACTGGGGCTGTGGCTCAGCAGTAGCATACTTGCCTGGCGTGAGTTTGGCTCTGGGTTCTATTCTCAGCACTGCACATGAATAAATAAAATAAAGGTCTATCAACAACTTAAAAAATGTTTAAAAAAGAGTAGCCACTCAATAAATAAATATATGTTTAATGAAAAAAAAAAGAAATTTAAGTTCCTTCATTCCTCTCATCCCCCCTCCCTGAAGGAACTTTAAATAGAAAAAGGGGGGGAGGGGAGGGGAGGGGGCAAGGGGATAGGAATAATGGCAGAATGAGTTAGACATCATTACCCTAAGCACATGTATGAAGACTCAATTGTTGTGAAAATACTTTATGTAAAACCAGTTACTTGAAAAATTGTGTTCTTTATATGTAATATGAAATGAATTACACTCTGCAAGCATGTATAACAAATTAGAATAGAAAAAGAAGAAATTTAAGGTGACATTCTTGTCAAGAGCATCTCAGTGTCTCTGCATGTCTTGTATCTTGGCTCTACCAAGGATTTTGTAATTACCACAAAAGTATACCCACATGGTGGAGAAAAGGATGACAGAATAAATTAGAAACAAAGTTTTTGAAAGGGGAGAGAGCTGCAAAGTTTCAGGTGTTGTTTACTTTTTTCCCATGAAATAGTAACACTATTTTAAAATGTTTAAAATCTGTATTTTGAATTTAATTTTAATGATGTTAGATGATTCTGTTAGTCTGTTCAGGCTGATGTGATAAAATGCCCTTAAACTGGGTGATTTCAGCAATAGAAATTCATTTCTCAGTTCCAGAGGCTGAAGATCAAGGTTCTGGCAGGTTTCAGTTTCTGATAGGGAATCTTGTCCTGACTTATAGGTGGCTGCCTCCCACTGCGTGCTCACACTGTGGGCAGAGAGATGTCTCTGGTATTTCTCCCTTTTTTTGTAAGAACAAAATTTCTATCAAATTAGAGCGTCATTTTCATGACTTAGTTTAACTTTAGCCACCTCCTTCAAGGTCCTCTCTCCAATATAGTGACATACAGAGTTGGAACTTCAACATATGGATTTGAGAAGAACAATATTCATTTCATATATAGCAATGATTAAAACACTTTCCTGTTTTCATTTGTCATGTTTTTTGACATTTGTTGCCTTCTGCCATCCCTCACCTGATGGCTTCATCACCTCATTTCCTATTTCCAAATTACATGTGCAAAAAGTCCTTTTGACTACTAATTGTAATTGAAATAAGAGGTGAAGGACAAAGAGTGATACTGTAGTGCCAAACCAATATATCCAGATATAGTTCTTTTTTAAATATTCCTTTATATCAAGAAAGCGGGCCAGCCAGCCTGGGTTGCCAACATTGTAACTGTGAACCAATGCTCTGGATATGGCTTTTCATAGCACGAGCTATGAATATCATCTGGTGGGTTGGGGTTACAACTGTTTCTCTAATCTTTGCTGTTTCTCTGATGACCACTTTCTAGATTTTACTGATAGTTGATAAAGTTCCAAAGAGAGAGACAGGGATCTGTCTGATATAGTAACACAACCACATCTATTTTAGACATTCAAATATCATGGTTATGGTTTTTCCTACATGGATCATGGCATATGGTTGTCCTACTTAGTTCAGTTAAAAACCTCTAAGCTGAGTGATAGGAGCAGAAGAACCACTCAGCAGAAGTCAGCCATTGTTGTTGTAGTTTTTGATATTGCTATTTTGTCCTAAAATCCTTTTCACATTTGTTTTATGCACAAGTTACAGGATTTACTCTAATGTTAATTCTCATATTACTACCAATATTCATTTCAATTTTCTATTTCTTTGTATTTATTTCTCATTTCAGCCAGCAATATCCTTTCCTTGACTGAACTTCACCATAGACATTTTTTTTACTTCAGTGTTCATCTACCTTTCTGATGATTAGAAATGATCATCATATTTTATAGAATATAAAAGTATCTTCTTGTTTCATTTCCTGTAATGATTCATTTTTGAATGATAGCTTTTTCTTTTGGAGGCAGAGACTTATTATTTGACCTCAGCTGGGTTTTTTCCTGTCTAATATTCATTTGATGTTGACTACATGCTAGACATTATGCTAAGTGCTTTACATGCATTACCTTATTTATTCATTTTGAGGAAGGTACCATTATTAACCCATTGTTAGTCCTGTAGCAAGAAGGGCTTTGAGCTTCAAGAGGTTAAATAACAGCTAGTAAATAACAAATTCAGCATTTGAATCCAGGTCTGACTGATTTGGGGGCCTGTAATCTAACCATTTAGTAGTGTTTTTCAATTTCTGATCCCTGGATCACTGGCAGTAGTACTAGAAACTAAAAAATGAACTTTTGCAAATAGAGCTTGAGACTTTGAGTCTTTAAATAGCTCCCAGATTTTTCTTATAAATATTTCAAATGAATACAATACTCTTTTTCCTGATCTAGTAGAAAGGATTCATTCATCTTAAGATTTGGTTTAGAGAAAGTAGGTTGAGTCTCCTTTGCCCTCTTCCTTTTCCAGGGTTCTGTTGGCAGCATTGGTGAAAGTAGCTCCTGTGCTTGATCCATGTAGCCTTATAGAGAAATCCACTTGACCAAGCTGAAAACTTCTGTTCTAACTAGTGAAGTCTCCAACAAAGCAGTTATACCCATTGGGACCATATATTTAGTGTACAAAGCATGTACAAATATAAAGAAACACTAGGAATCACTCTGAAACAAAACTAACTACAAAATCTCCTATCTCAAAGGAATCCTAATGTTTTAAACCTTCAACTCTAAATATGTAAAGGCAAAATGAATGAATTTTTAAAGATCTCTTCTTTTGGTATTTCCAAATTGAATACATAAATTTATCTCAGTACCTAATATTGAAAGTAATATTTCTATAGCTTATGGAAATACAAATATTGAATTAAATGCTAACATTGGAAGGAAATGAAATACAATAAATAGGGAACTCAGCATTTTCATTTCTACAATTTGGAACTCAATACATTAGATAAAGTCCCTTGGTAAATATTTATGAAATATTTATTATGTGTATTTGGAGGTGATGTTTTTCATTTCTACATGGTAGCACTTTCTGAAACTGCTGTTGCTAGTGTTCAGTAAATCATTACCTTGGGGTTTAGTTTTAGCTGATCTACCACACTTGTTCACTTGTTTATTTTCTTATTAAATAAGATATGTGGCTACTGCTGAAATCCTGTCTGAATGGCCTTGAATAAATTTGTCTTTACATTATTGGATTCTTTTTTTTTTTTTTTGTATGTGACTCATTGATATTCTGGAAGATAAACCTGTTCGTTATTAGCCTTGTTAGTTTTTAATTTAGGAGAGTTAAATTACATTTTATTAAACTTCATTAGCTTCTCAAGCAAGCAATATGAAAGTAGCTGCTTGCATTCTGCAAATCTAATCTCAGTCACTTTATCTCCTTGCTGCTAGAGTAATAAGTTGAGATGAGTTTTATTTTGTTTGTTTTTTGCAGTTTGATAATACTTCTTTAGAAATTGTGTCAGATCATAGTCATGATTGACGAATTGCTTGGATCTGCTCTTATTTTGCTGTTGATGCTTTAATTTGTTGGTAATGTTTGAATCTGCCACCTCATATCTCTATCCCACCAGTTTCTTTGCTTCAGGCTATTGTGACTAATGACAAAATGATTTCAAACTAAATAATTTTTTAAAATTCAAATGAAGCTTAGGTGCCTTTCCTCTTTGGAAACACTATGGGGTTTGTTGAATACTAATGGAGCCTCTGAAGTCTCTACACTCTGTATGAAACACAACATCACTCTGGCTGACATATTAGTTGTCCCAAAACTTGAAGGCTATGGGAATATTATTTCTAGTGAGTTCTGTGCCAGCTAGGTCAACATATTTCTCAATTCTTTTGTGGTTTGTCATCATGGAAAATGACTACTACTTTTTGCATACTAGACCTTGTGAGACAAAAGTACAAAATAACTTGAGTATCATTTAGCTATTTAGCAGAGAGCACAGATTTAAGTCTCAAATCAGTCAAATTCTACTTTCCTTTATGTAAGGAATAAAAAATAAAATACTGAAACTTGTTAGGTATTCTTAGTTAGACGTGGGATTGAGTCAAAATAATTTATATGCCTTAGGCACTACCTGCAATATTGTAGACATCTGCCCCATAAACAAAGAAATAGTAATTTAAAGACCAGATAAAAAATTTTGATCATAAGAATTTGAAGAAGGATCTTGATTCTGTATTACATCCACATCAATGCAAATTATCAAATATGAAGTTGATTCCTACTATGTTCTTTACCCTACAATAATTTATAAAAGTTTTTATATCATAGGAACTTATCGACACTTTTAAACTGGGAATATAAAGATTTGATCTTTATTTTCAGACAGTAATCTTAGTGACATTGTCCATATTATCTCCTCCATTCCCATGAAGTCTCTTGCTTTGTTGATTCTTCTTTCTAATCATCTTAGACTAACACTATGTTTTGCCTGGACTCTGTTTCCTCAGTATATTCTTCATATCTATGCTTATATTTCTTTGCTGTTTAAACCTAATTAAATAGTAGAGTTTTTAGAGTATAGTTTTCAAATCATCAAATGAATGGCTTGCTGGGTGCTGTGGCAAGGGGGTATGGCTTAGTGGTTAAGCATGCCTGGGTTCAATCCCTGATACCCCCCCCCAAAAAAAGTTATATATATACACATGACTCATACAAACATAGGATGATCATATGTCAAAGATTTGCTTGACCTCCTTAATTAATTAAGGAAACACAGGAAAAAACTATTTTAAAACTTTTTGAGAAATGGTTACCTATAAGCATTTTTTAAAAAATGAGTACTAGAATAAGATTGCTAAATTAGATACAGAGATTCCTAATATACAGAGCAATAAAACCATAACTTGTAGTCTTTTCTAGATAGGAAGTTACAAGTTAGTATGTAAACTTTGAAGAGTTTGGACTCTAATCAAATGTTAAATACCAAAATCATACTTAGTTAAATTATCCTAGAGACTTGATAATCCCTTGGTGTACTTGTTAATTAGTACTTCATTATGGCATTGAAAGGATATATTGTATTCCTTTCTAGTGTCTTAGTCCTGAATAATTGTTATTAACTGTATTCTTGACTATCACAAATACTTGACTGAGTCAAATAGACAGGGGTACCTTTTATGTGCTTTAAAGCTTCTTGTACAATTTTGAGTCAAGAAGCTTTTCATGTGGCAGGTTAGACACTTGGTATATAATTCACGGACTTCCAGCCAGTCAAGACCTTTCTGCTCTTATTTTCCTCTGCTGCAAAAGGAAGAGCTAGAATAAATGGTTAATAAAATCTCTTTCAGTATTAAAATGTTGTAATTCTTGAAAAATGGAATTATCAAGAGAAAATACCTTGGTCCTTTAGCTAGTGTGTGAAGTTAGGCAACAGCACCCCCTAAAGGGTTCTCTATTAGTTCTGGGTAAGTCAGCCTTATCATCCTGGAATGTCCCAGAAACTTTCCCTCACAAGAGATATTTAGAAACAACTCCTGCTGGGACCCTTGATTTAATTAGTCTTTGTATGTTTTCTGTTGCCACAATAATACTGCATAATAAACCACGACACTACTTCCTGTACTTATAGCAGATATTTGCTTTTGCCCTCTTGTCTGTGGATCAGTTGAGAAGTTGTTTTGATCTCAGTTAAGCTTGCCTAAGTTGTCCATCTCTCTTAAATGAGACACACTTGCATGTATATTGTGAGCTAGCTATTGGGTGATCTATGATAGCCTCACTGAGATAACTGGTTCGGCTCCAAAGGATCTCTCATCCTCCAGTAGGCTGCCCCAGGCCTGTTCTTTATGGTGGTGGTGGCAGTGTTTCAAGAGAGATCCGAAGCAAGCAAGAACTCTTGAGGTTAAGACACAGAAACAACACACCATCATTTCCACTACATACTGTTAGCCAAAAAAAAGTCATAAAGAAGCTTGTGGGGACATAGACTCTATCTCCTGATGAGGGAGGAGTGTGTACATTACAAAAGATATGAATATAGATATGATTAATTGGTGCCATTTTAATAACAATCTGTCATACAGAACACGATTCACAAGATTTTGGGAAGTTCCAGGAGGATAATAGAATAATGGTCTAGAAGGAATGAAGAACTTAGATATTCCTGTGCTTTGTTCTATGATACAGTTAAGTTCTAGAGTCACTTTCATCCTTTCCAGTCTTCCTATTAAAATTTATGAGGCAGCACCTGGGCAATGTTTAGAGCTATTTATACTATATTACCGAGGTTAGGACCTTCTGAGTCCTCTACCAAATGCTACATGAATGTTGACATTTTCCAGTCTGGCTGGTGGGAACATACATTATTCCTGGCTTCATGAGAGATCAGATACTGTTTCCTTAAATCCTTTAAGATGGTCTTTTATTCAGCCTTGGGTAGTTACCCCACACTCTTAAACTGATCTTGGCTTAGCAAAATACCAAATGGGGCATGTTTTAGATTTTTGGAGTTCTACTTTGTTCTGCATTCTCTCTGTTGCTTTGCCCTGAGAATTCTAGTCTCTGGTTTCTCCAGACTATTAGATCCATCTCCTCAATTCACGGAATTTTCCAGTTTTTTTTTTTTTTTTTTGGGGGGGGTCCCTTTTCTTGTTCTGCAGCAAGGAAACCTTCTCAAATTTGTTTCTTCTCTCTCAGTGATTATGGTTCTTATACCCAGTGTCTTAAAAAAAAAAAAAACAGTTATTTTGTCTAGTTTTTTGGTAATTTAGGAAGAAGAGTAAGTGTATCCTCTGTCACTCCATTTTGGCTGAAACTATAAATCTTCAAATTCTTAGAATTTAGTCTTAGGAAAAATACAGGTTTCTAAATATCACAGACACCCCAATTTTAGTGAACAAAGAGAGTATGAAAAACATCAGATTACATTTGAAAATATATGTAATTCTCTACTATGTGTTCAATTCATTCTTTTTCACTGTCTTCCTCTCTATTCTTAGGATACTTAACATTTTGTCTCAGTTTGGCCTTTGAATATACATACATTTATTTACTTATTTATTTATTTTGATACTGAGGATTGAACCCAGGGCTGCTCAACCACTGAGCTACATCCCCACCCCTTTTTTATATTTTATTTAGAGACATGGTCTCATTTAGTTGCTAAGTGCCTCACTAAGTTGCTGAGGCTGGCTTTGAACTCATGATTACTCCTGCCTTAGCCTCCCAAGCTGCTGGGATTACAGGCATGCGCCACAATGCCTGACACTTTTTAAAAAACTTTTATTGTTTTGGGGGTGTGTACATTTTCTTGCAAATGGTAGTATTCACTTTTTAAACTTTAGGAATATACCTATCCTTTTAATATTTTTTTTTTACCATGCTGATAATATTTTAGAATTAATTATAATGAACTATATACATTTCTATAAAAAGAGATTCAAAATCTGAGGATTGATTAGATATTATTCATAATGTGCTTTGTAGAGGAAAAGTGCAGGACAGATAATGTTGTCTTTAGTTTTTAGGTTGATGTCAATTTTGTTTTCAATTGTCTCTACCAAAATTAGGTGCCATATGTTAGGCTACAATTTCTCATTAGTTCAGCTGCAGCCTGCTTAGAAGAATACTCCAAGCTGACATGAAGAATGCTTTCTAAAGCTCTCAGAGTCTGCTTTGGCTCTGTGTTTTGTGAGACAGTTTTTCTTTCTCAACTCATCGACCATGAAATCATAATTCACAAGTGTATGTGGTATGGATGGAACATTTTAACATTGCTCAATGACTGTGGTACTGAGAAAGATATTTGTAGAATAAACCTTCCTTTCCAAAGTGAACTCTCAATTAATTGTGTACAATTTATCTACTTTATATATTATTTGTGAATTGTCCTCCAAGGCTGGCTTCATCCAGCCATCCATTTATGAGCTGCTCATCTTCTTTCTCCCTTCTATTTTTCTATCTCTTCACCCGCCATTTATTTCACAAAATTGTAGGGAGAGAAGATACTATATAACCTTAATATAACTTGAAATAAATGTAATCAGGGAAGAGAAATTATTGCAAAAAAAATCATAGTATTTTCTAAAGTTAGACATGATTATTTAGGGACTGTTTGAGCTATTGCTTTACTTCATAGTATGCACAGTCTATAGTGGACTATGTAGTTATTTATTATATCCCTTGCATCATGAGAGGAATTGATTTTAATGGTTTACCATGAACTTTTTTTAAATATAGCCTTGTTATACAATTAAAACAATTTGTTGGAAAATAGCGAATTACATTTTGATTTAATTGCTCTTTATTTGTCAATGGTATGAATTCAGATATTTATGCAGCCATTTGTTGATGCTGTTTAAATGTCTAATACAATCTCTAAAAGTTAATATTCCAGTTGGGTATGGTGGTGCATTCCTGTAATCCCAAAAGCTTGGGAGGCCAAGGCAGAAGGATCACAAGTTCAAAGCCAGTCTCAGCAATTTAGCAAATCTCTAAGCAACTCAGTGAGACCCTGCCTCAAAATAAAAAAAAACAAAATAAAAAGGGCTGGGAATGTGGCTCATTGGTTAAGCACCCATGAATTTAATGCATGGTACCAATAAATAAATAAATAATAAAAATAAAATTAATGTTCCTTTGTATTTTCACTATTAATTGTGATGAAAACTAAAATGTGTCAGGTTTTTAGATTTTTCACTAATGTGTATGATTGCCTAAGATGTTTTCATGAAAATCAATTCCTGGCATTTGGAAATTAAAGTTTTTAAGGTAAGGAATATCATACACATTGTTTTAGTTAGCTGTTAGTCTCTTGTGACCAAAATACTGGACAAGAACAATTTAGAGGAGGAAAAGTGTATTTATGGCTCATGATTTCAAAAGTTCATTCAGTACATGGTTAGCTGCCTTCATCACTCTGGGCCTGAGATAAGGTGAAGTTGGAGAATATAATGCTAACTGAAGTTAGCTGAGCCAGGCGCGGTGGCACACGCCTATAATCCCAGCACATGGGAGGCTGAGGCAGGAGGATTGCTGAGTTCAAAGCCAGCCTCAGCAATGGCGAGGCACTTAGCAACTCAGTGAGACACTGTCTCTAAATAAAATACAAAAAAGGGCTAGGGATGTGGCCCAGTAAAAAATCCAAACGCCAAATGCTAAGTGAAGTTAGCCAATCCCAAAAAACCAAATGCTGAATGTTTTCTCTAATATAAAGAGGCCAATTCACAGTGGGGTTGGGACAGGGAGCATAGGAGGATTAGAGGAACACTAAAATGGCCAGTGAGGAAAGAGGGGAAGGGAGGGGGCAAAAGGATTAAAAAAAAAAAAAAAAAAAAAAAAGATGGTAGATTGAGATGGATATCATTACCCTAAGTGCATGTATGATGATGACACGAATGGTGTGAATATACCTTGTATACAACCAGAGATATGTAAAAGTGTGCTCTATAAGTGTAATATGAAATGTAATGCATTCTGCTGTTACTTATAACAACTTAGAATTAAAAAAAAAAAAAAAAAAAAGAATATCATGGAAGAAAGGTGGAGCACCAGAAAGCTGCTCAGCTCCTGGAAGCCAGGAAGCTGGAGGGTGGGGAGGCAGGGAGGAGAGCCAGGGACAAAATACAATCTTCAAGGGCACAAACCCAGTGACCTACTTCCTCTAGTCATGCCCCACCTGCATGCAGTTACTAGCCAGTAGTCCAGTCTAACTAGCAATCAATCCAATAGATTAATTCACTGATGAGGTTACTACTCTTAAAATCTAATAATATCACCTTTGAACATCTCTGCAGTGCCTAATATGTTGGCTTTTTAGGGGACACCTCATATCCAAACTATAATTTACATGTAGATGTTACCATTATTATTTTGTGCAGAAGAACAAATAAAGGTCTTAAACATATATAAAACTCTGAAAGTCATATGACATATTATAGAATAATTATTTGTAATAAAACTGAACTTGTATAACTATAGTTATGTACTCTTAAATTAAAAACAAGTATAAGTTGGGCTTGGGGTTGTGGCTCAACAGTAGAATGCTTACCTAGCATGTATGAGGCACCGGGTTTGATCCTCAGCACCACATATAAATAAATAAAATAAAGGTATTGTGTCCACCTACAACATATATATATATATATATATATATATATATATATGTAATTTTTAAGTATAGTCCAGTTTGTAGTAATAAAAATCTAGTCTTCTTTAAATACTTTAACTCTATTTACAGATTGGATCATATTTAAGATTTGTATTAAGCTGAGTGGCTATAGCAGATTAGTAATTTTTTTTTTTTTTTTGATGGACGTGACATGTGTTTTCATCCTTTTAAATTTTGTAGAAATCTACAAAAAGTTACATAACTAATCAAATTTTTAAACTACCTTTTCAGAATACAAATGCCAGTTTGAACATGAGGAAAAGAACAAATGCCTTGGTCCACTCGGAATCTGATGTTGGCAACAGAACTGAGGTGGGAAACCATCCTAGTAAATCTTCCCCAGTTGTTCAAGACTCCTCTGAAGCCACATCTAAGTCGTACTTAGCTTCCAGTCCAAACCCATTCAGCCGGGCAAATGCAGCCGAAACGATATCTGCTGCAAGAGCACTTCCATCTGCTCCTTCTCCTACTCCTAGTCGAACTGGGGGTGTGTTGAGACAAACGTCAGTTGGATCTGCTCCTACTCGTCGTGTGTTTGGGTCAAGACTGGAGCGGATTAAGACCACAGTTAACACCACAGGGGCTTCTGGGAAGTCACCGGCCTCTGCTCCTTCTCCTGCTCCTCCACCTTCTGGATCTGGCACAAGTAAAATAGACAAATATGCCCGTATTCTCTTTCCAGTCACATTTGGGGCATTTAACATGGTCTATTGGGTTGTTTATTTATCTAAGGACACTATGGAGAAATCAGAAAGTCTAATGTAATTTTGTTGGTATAGTAGTTTCCTAAAAGATGATGAAAATGCAGACTATCTTTTTAAATGTTTTTAAATATAATTATTCTTTACTAAAATAAAAAAATTCTATGTAATTTTTCCATTTAAAAAAATATAAGCCAGTTATTGGGAGAGTTAATTAATTCCTCAGTGAAGAGAAAGTGAACCATTTTTCTTTTCAGAAAGAGGGTTTAGAAAGGATCTATTCAGCATTCAAATTAGATGGAATACAGACCATCCTGGAGTTGGAACAAGAGAAATAGGGCTATTAGAGATATGTGGTGCATATTTTTGCATTGAAATTTGAAAACAGACTATGACACTTTTAATGCCCAATGTATATCAACCAGCCACCCTAAATTTTCCAGTGGCACTGCCCTTAACCAGAATCATTTATTTGATGTCATATGCAGTGACCTTCAGTGATTCTCTTAGAACCTGCAAGAAAAGGATTTTCCCTGTTAAATGGAACTTCGGTGAAAGGAAAACAGAAGAAAACAAACACTGATCAATAGAGTGAAACCTCTGCGGTGTCAAAAACGAAGACATAGACCAGAGAAAATGTGTTTCCTTTCATATTTTGGCCAAACAGTACTCAATGGTTGACTTGAAATTTTGTGCTCTGAGCCAAAGTTTAACTCCTAGTATGAATTCTTTTTCACAGTAGCTCATTCAGGTATGTATTGTATTTACTCACTGCATACTTACTCAGAGCCTAAAGCCTCTTGTGTTCCAGACACTCTCCTAGACACTGTCTCCTAGGAAAGCTCTGTCACTGTTACCTACAGTATTACTAAAGTAGTAGAACAGTCAATGCATGCTGAAGAACCATAGCCTAGCAGAGGACTTTGCATTCTTTAATGAAGGAAATATAGTTAGAGTCTGACATCATATCCAAAATATTGTTTCTCCTACATTGATAGAGGATAACAGGTATACTTGTTCACATAGCTACTTTGAGATAAGTAAATGTTAGTACAATTTCAGCAATTGGTTTTCCAAATATAATGAAAATGTGGTACAGATTGCTCTGGGAGTGACAAAAGCACCATATGTCTGAAAATAAAAATCTGGGCACTGTAAGACCTGATAGATTACCTGTCTCAAATTTGATAAGAATCACTGAATTTGATCAGAATCACAGAATACTCAGAAATAAGAACTCTAAGCCTTTTTAGATGCTTTTTCCAACATGGATCTCTCTTAGCTGCTGAAATGCCAACCTTTGGACATTTTTGTGTCCATAGTCCTGTACTTTCAGGTAGATTTTGTGTTTGTTTTCTGGGAGTTTTGATAAGGTTTCATAACTAAGGTGAGTATTTTAAAATGAAAGCAGCAAAGGAAAGAAATGAAGAGGAAATTCATAGCCACAGGGTGGGATGCCACTGACTCTGTTATGCAATTCAACAGGATTTTCATGTACTGACTTTTCTTTTATTACATAGCTTAACAACTTAATTGAATTTCTTGCAGCTGTCTTATGCAGCTCAATTCAGCTCTGTTGGGTGGATTTGGTTGTTGTGTTACTTTCAGATTTTTCTTCTCTACTTCTTTCTACCTGCTCTAGGTGTGTGTGAATGAAAGTTCTTAGTGTTTGGGGGAACATTTTGATAGAATGGCCACCTTGCAGATAAGAGCTCTTATTTTTTTAGAAAATAAATTATAGAAATTAATTGGCATCAACTTTTTAGTTATTGTATTGCCTTGTAATAGTTGTATATGAACCCTGTAAAATGTCACAAATATTAATTGTAAATCATATTTGAGAATTCCTTCGTATCTATCTCTAGGTATTTCATAGAATCAATACAATTTAAGCCTGAAAGATTCTTAAAAATCATCCAATCCAAATCCCTCATTTACAAATTGATTTTAGTAAAATGAGGCCCAGTAAAATCTGTATATATGTATATATTTAATAAAGAGTACTTGTACCAAAAAGCTTACAAATTATTTTATGAATGTGAAAAGATTACTGGCCTTGAGGTCAGTGCTTGGAATTGTGGTTTGAAACTCTGATCATTCACTATTTGGACAAAATGACTTTATTTCTTTGGTAAGGAAAACTTATTCTGCTTTTCTGTTCATTTATTCTTAAGAAACATTTTACTGGCTTCCTTTTTTTAAAAAAAAGAAAATTCTTCTTTAAATTTTGTAGGTCTTAAGGGGATAAAAAGTAAATGACTTTAAATTGGTAGATCATAGATCCAGGTAAACTTACTGATTTGTTTTTGTTTTTATTTTTTGCTCTGTTATATGAAGATTTAAAAATAAATCAGGTGGCCAAACATACAGAAAGGACAAACTTAACCAAGGATTCTTAATTTTTTATTTAAATAAATTGATCATAAAGCCTACTTGTTAATACAGAAAGGAATTATTTCACTTTTGTGCAATGTTAATAATAACGTGTGCTTCATTTTCTCAAACTAAAGTCCATCATATTCATTCAGTGATTTTTACTTTTGTCATCATTTCTGTCTTCCTAATAACTCAGAGGCACATTCACTAAAACACTCCTGTGACGAGCCAATGACTCTGTAGCATTAGCAAATCTCATGAGAACACATAGGGGATCCCAAACTCCTTGTAGGTTGTGAAAAATAATATTTCTGTCTGAGAGTGGAGCTTTTGTATGTCTTGTCTTTTAAAGGTGAAGTTAAGAATGGTTTCATTTTTAACTAGTATAGTATCTGTATCCAGTTTTCAAATCCAAGTTGGCCACTCACTGCTGCATAATCATTTCATTTCCTCCAAGCATGACTAGTTATAAAAATATATTTACATGATTAAGCCACAGTTAAAAATGACTTGCATTTGTGCATATACATAGTCCTTAGTAAACCTCCATTTTAGATTGGACCTGACAAATCTTGAATTAAAGTAGGCAGAGTAGAGTCACCATATTTAATAGATGAGTCACAGAGAAGTTAGTGACAAAGATAAAAGCAAAAGGCTGGAATGAACTGTTGAAAGGTCATTTTTCAATCACCTTACCTTAGCAATAATTTTGTCTCAGGCAATATAAAAAGAAAAAATTAGTGGCTTTATTTTACCCACACACTGGTAATTCTGTATGAGGGGCAAAAACTTCACTCTCCAGTCCTGTTTTCCAATGATCCCAACTAGATTTGTGAACCATCTCTAGGGGAAAAGCACTGAAGAGATAGGTCACTTGATTTTTAATTCTGAGTACATTGTGGTTTTAGACAAGTCAACCACTCTAGAACTGATTTTTTATTTATAACAGGGAGGAGATGGATTAAATAATATCTGAGTTTTTAAAGTGCTTAATATTCTCTGACTTTCATAATAAATACAGGCATATTCTTTCAATACATACACTCAATATTTTGAGTCACAAATAGATGAGTATTGGAAAAAAAATAGTTTCTGTTTAATAGGGTTAAACTATGACTTACTTCAAAATAAGGTGTCCTTATCATCAAAAAAGATTCTTCACTCTCTCTCTCTCTCTCTCTCTCTCTTTTTTTTTTTTTTTTTTTTTTTTTTTTTTTTTTTTGTGTAACAG
The DNA here is from genome assembly GCA_025594165.1 of Tamias sibiricus. NCBI lineage: Eukaryota > Metazoa > Chordata > Mammalia > Rodentia > Sciuridae > Tamias > Tamias sibiricus. Next base: position 40,218,096 of record CM046665.1, on the reverse strand, counting down.
GGATTAAACCCAGGGACTTTTAACCACTGAGCCACATTCCCATCCCTTTTTATTTTTTATTTTGAGACAGAGTCTCACTGAGTTGCTTAAAGCCTTGCTAAATTGCTGAGGCTGGCTTTGAACTTGCCATCCTCCTGCCTTGGCCTCCTGAACTGCAGAGATGACAGGGTGTGCACCACTGTGTCCAGCAAGATTCTCCATTTATATTGGGTGTTTTCCCCATGAAAAATTTCACTTGTTAAAGAATATTGGTTATTTCATTTTCCTGGATTTTTATTCATCCTTATTTAATGGGCTCCTTCCCAGTATTTGGGTACCATGCTGATTTTTAGATATATAAAGACAAAATTAGTCTCTTTCTTTGGACATGGTCACAGTCTAGCAATGGCAGTAGATGTATAGACAAAAAATTATGGAGTACAATAAAGTGCTTCAATAGTATAGAGCAAGGCAAAGATTATGGTGATGTTCCTCAGGCACCAATATATATCCCCAAGCTTACAATAATCATAATAAATATTTAATCAATATTGTTTAAAAATAAAAATAATGTAAAAATCCATGATAAAAATATACAAATTATATAATCAATATTAATGTTTCTTTTTTACCTCCATCTCTAATATTTCTGAGCATAGCACTGATATAGATGATGGAAAAAGAATGCACATAACTTCATAAGTTTACTGATAAGGAGGAAAATAAAGTGATAACAGAGACGGCTTCACAAAGATGATACTGGAGTTAAATTTATAGAATAATTTGGTGTTCTTCTAGCCCCACCTAACCCTGCTTTCACAAATAAGCAATGAATAAAAACACATTTTTATCACCATCTAAAGCCTGAGACAAGATGGAGATTAGAAAGGTCAAGGAAAACTTACCACAGATAGTTCAAGATTGTTGGAGGGAAGTGAGGAAATCATGAATCCAGGGGAATGAGAGTTGTTATTAGAAAGACACGGCAGAGCTAGATTAGGGAGAATTTTTGTGAAACTTGCTAAAACGTTGGACTTGACTCAGATTATTGGGACAATTACTTGAAAATCTTGTAGAATTTTAAGATAAGATTGATTGACATGCTTATGTTTGTGTTTTAGAGAAATTATCTGATTTCTCTGTGGATGGGAGGGCCACGGGTCTAGAATAGTAGAACAACTGAAATCTTTCATTTTTTCCTTTTAATCTCTGCCTTTCATTTTGCTTACTTTTTAACTCCATTGTATTTTGTAAAATGAAACATGATTGCTATAAATAAAGGCGTTCACAATGTTAAAAACAATTTCAAAATTCTACTACCCAGAAATTAACATTTTGTGAATATCATGCCATACACCTTTGTATAGATATGTTTGTATAGAAGAGTAGACAAATTAAAAGATAAATTTATAAAATGTAAGAGCCAGATATGCTCTATGCCATATGTGCTGTTGGTTAACAAATAATTAATTTGAATTTATCTCAATTTAAAATAAAAATACCAAGGTAGAACTGAAGAAAATTAACTCATTGATCTTTAGGGAATTTTCTTCAAAGCAAGAAATTTCAAGGGCTCTATGCTTATTTATCTTGGAATTCAATCATTATTTTGGGAAACTTTTCTCTTTTTATAAGTCTAAACAAGTTTTTTTTTTTTTTTTTAGGAATACTAATTATGTTAAATTTCTTTTACCTTTATAACTATTCATAATATTCTCTATAATTATTTTTTATCTTTAGATTTTTTGTCATAAATTCCCAAATGAGTTTTCAGTTGTTTTGATTTTATTTTATAACTTCAAATGTAATTTTAACATCATAATTTTTTATTTCATGCATTCTTTTGCTCTGCCATTCCGTTTTTTTTTTTTTTTTCCTTTTCTGCTGTTTATTTTCCCTTTATTGAAGACATTATGTCTTCTTTGAACTTCTCACTCTCTATTAGTGGGATCATTTTTTACCTCTGCTTTTTTGGGGGGCTGGTTTCTTTCTATTAATCACTGAACGAAGTCAGCTATTTACTGAACTATAGTGTGGGAAGTAGTGGGAGGGTGAGTCAGATCAGCCCACAGAAGCTATTTTAATTTCAGATGTCAAGCCCACCTCCCCAAATCTGTTTTATCTTCTTCCCAGGGACCATATTTTTTCTCTATTTTGACATCCAGAGGTCTCTGTAGTTCACAGTGTAACTCTGAGTTTTACTTTCTTCAAGTCTTTATTGCTGGTGGTTATTGTTTCCTCTCTCTTCTTTCCCCACTTTAATCCGTATGATCCAACAGACCCTATCATATGTAGGCTATTATCCATTTATTCCCCTCTACTCCCATCTTGTACCATTTGGGAATATATAACTGAATTGTATAAAAGCAGATTTTGCCTGTGTATCTGCTCTTTCTCATGGCAGCTTCAAACAAATCATCTTTGGAGGACATCTAAGAATCATGACACTTCATAAAATCTATGCCCTGCCCAAGATATGTGTCATTCAACTTGGTTTCTCCTATTAGTCCGAGTGGAAAGCTACTTATCATAGTTTATTGTCAATTATTAGTTAGTTACAGAAAGGGTTTTATTTTTTCCCAATTTTTCATCATTTTTTAAAATTTTGTTTTGTTTTGTTTTTGGTAGGCCTTTATAATGAGAATGAAATTGTAAATGTTTTTATTTCATCATCTTTAATGAAACCACCAGTTATCATTTGCATTTCCATTAGGTCAGGGGTTGACCAGACTATCTTTTACTGATATGGTAACCAGAGCTAGGTAGATTTTACCTACCTATCTGTTATCACTGGAATTAACCCTGTGCATTAACCCTGGATTAAATCAGCCATGTGACACATCATATTACTGGGAAGGATCAGGAACTGATATAAAGGCCTCCAAAATAAAAGGAAACTCTTTTGTGTTCCTGAATAGTATTTTTGCAACCTTTCCTAATTTCCCTTAAGGAATCCCAGAGTTCATTCCTGTGAGATTGCTTTTCTTTCTTTTCCATCATGTATTTCTATCTCAGTGCTAATTTTGGTAAACCACTTATATTTTCCTGTTCATCAGTAGATCACTGAAGTGATAGTTCTTTTAACCAATGAGACAAACAATTTTAATGTACTTTAAAATGATGATGAGTTTAGTGGAAATTTAGAAAAATTTATCTATTCTTTTTTTTTTTTTTTTTTTTTTTTTTTTTTTGTGGGGTACCGGGGATTGAACTCAGGGGCACTCAACCTCTGGGCCACATCCCCAGCCCTTTTTTGTATTTTATTTAGAGACAGGGTCTCACTGAGTTGCTAAGTGCCTCGCCATTGCTGAGGCTGGCTTTGAACTCGCGATCCTCCTGCCTCAGCCTCCCAAAGTGCTGGGATTACAGGCATGCGCCACCGCGCCCAGCTAAATTTATCTATTCTTAATAGCACATCTTTTCTCTATCACCAATAGAAAACAAGTGAAATGCTCATCTTTAATACAGAAGAAATGTTGAATAAAATAATGCCCTTTCATTTTACTAGTGACCAACTTCTTTATTTCAAATGTAAGAATAAAAGTATGCAGAGAAAACATGAAAATTCCAGAGTAATATTTGATCAATGAATTCACTGATTTCATTGAAAATACTAAGCTGGGAAAATAATTGTACAAATATATTTGAAATGTCTGTAGATACTCCCAGGCTATGGCAGAATTGGTCATAAAACATGAGTATAAATTAAATATATACTGTACTAAACACTAAAATTTTATTTTATTGCATTTTTCTAATGTATATGCTTCATCTAGTTTTTCATCACTTCCACTCATTCTATATAAATCTAATTGCTTTAAGATATAACCTACTTTGGAAATATCTGCCTGTAATGCATTGACATTCTTTGTGTAATCAAAGAATAAACAAATGCTGTCAGTAAAATATTGTTTTAAATAAAGAGGTAATATAGATTTGTATTGACAAAAATTTCTCCCTTACACTTTATGTAATGTGTACAAATATAATGTGAGAACAATTACTTTTTTAGTATGCATCTACATCATCTCTTTAAAGACAATATTTACTGAATTCATTTTTTAAATTTTCCAAATATGTCTTATTTTTATTCTTACTATAGTATCTCTTAAAAGAATCTGGCACATACATGGAAAAAAGTTATGGTGTTCCACAAAACATTTTTATTTTGCCAATTACATAAAATTATTTAAAAAGGCGAATTAATATGCAAACTATAGATTCCTACTAATGTTCATACAAATTATTACTTAGAATTGAAATGAAACACATCTCTTCAGGGGAAGGAAAAGAAACTGATAACAGAAAATGTATATTTAAAAAAAAAAATTTTTTTTAGTTGTAGGTGGACACAATACCTTTATTTTATTTATGTGGTGCTGAGGATTGAACCCAGGGCCTCACATATGCGAGACGAGCACTCTGCCACTGAACCATAACCCCAGCCCCAGAAAATGTATATTCTTGCAGTTAATCTTTGACATATTCTTTTATATTTCGAGCGAACATTACCCGCAGCGCGTGCGACTGCACGCAAACCCGGCGCCGCGCCACCCACGCGCGAAGCGCGCGCCGTCCGGACGTCGGGGCCCGCCGCCGCGCGCCCGCCCGCGCGTTTTCGCCGTCGCGACGGCCGGCCGAAGTCGCCTCCCCAGCGAGTCGCGGGAGCGGTCGGCGCCCGTCCCTCGAGACGCCCGCCGCAGCCCGCGAGCCGCGGCGTCAGCGCGATAGCCCGCCCCCGCCGGGACCAGCCGCTTCCCCCCCTGCCGCGACTGCCGCCTGGCCGCCGTCTCGCCCCCGTCTCCCTCGCGCTCTCGCCGCCGCGCGTACCTCCTCTCTCCCCTACTCCCCCCCCTACTCCTCTCCCTACTTTCCCTATCCTCCCTTTCTCTCTCCTCTCTCCTCTCTTTCCTCTCTCTCCTCCCTCACTCCCCTACCTTCCTCCCTCTCTATCCTTTTTTTCTCTCTAACTCCTCCCCTCCCTCCATCCTAACTACTTCTCCACCCCTCTCATTCTCCTCCTATATGTTCCTCTCTACCTTTCTACTTCTCCCCTTCTTCCCCTCCCCTATCCCCTTCTCCCCTCCTCCCTCCTTCCCCCTCTCCCTCTGCTACTCCCCTTTCCCCTTCCTCCCTCCCTCCTTATCTCCTCTTCCTCCTCCTCTCTCTCCCCCTCCCTCCCTCCCTACTCCTGCTCCTCTCCTCCTTTTCCCCCTCTCCCCCTTCTCCCCTCCCCTTCCCCTCTTCTCTTCTCCCCCCCCTTCCTCTCTCTCTCTCTCTCCTCCCCCCCTCCCTACCCCCCTGCCCCTATTTTAACCTCCCTTGCCCTTCTCCTCCTCTCTCCTTCCCTTCTTCTCTTCTACTCTTTCTCTCCTATCCCCACTTCCTCCCCTACTCCCCCTCCTCCCTCCCTCTTCCCTCCCTATCTCTCTCTCCATCCCTCTCCCCTGTATTCCTTCCCCCCACTACCCCCTCTCCCTCTTCTCTCCCCCCTCCCCTCCTCCCCAACCCTTTCTCTCTCCCCTCCCTAACTCTCCCTTACCCCCTCCGTGATCTGTATTCTGCATTTCAACTTTGCCAATATTGCAGATACATTGCATAATGTTGGCTTGTGATTTTATTGATTATGCGTATTGCTTCCTACTGCAAGTATACAGTAAATCAGAGCTTTCATTTTTCAAGAGATAAGCAAATTATTGTTGGTTGATAAGGCAAGGTTGCAGGATTTTAAGACAGTTTTACTGTAAAATGAATAAGAATCCCGTTTTCATTAGATATGACATTGAATAGCCAGAATATGAAATATAAGGTTAAAATTTCCACTGATTTATCCTTAATGAAGGGAAAGCCCTAATAATTACTTTGATGCTGAAAATGTTGAGAACCCAAGAGGAAATAAAGATGTTCTTTGGTTTTTTCAGTTGAAGTGTGGCACAAACTGAGGAATATAGGTAAAGTTAACTCCCTTCCTCCTTTTCCCAAATAATTTTAAATTGTTTAGTTGAAAATATTCCTTAGTACAGAAGAAAAACAATAATGCATATGTTATAATATCATAAAAACTAAATGTGTTGCCCTCCCAGCTTCATTATTCTTCCTGAATCAGAATAGCAAATGTAAAATATGGTATTATAATGGCACAGATTTAGGTTAAAGATACAGGCATTTTAATTTCATGGAGAATAGGATTTTCCTACAAAGCATGCACTTAGGCTTTTAGCAATCACCTCCTGAAATTGGTGATTTTATTCTTGGTAGAAGGGTTACTACGGTCCATTATAGTAAGGTGAAGAGCATAGTGTCATGATTTTGCTCTCAAATTTTCTTGTAAAAGGGATATTATCAAATATTGTTTTAATATTTTCAAATAATTCATCAGGAAATGATTTTTTAAATGTTTCTCTTCAAGCAGACTTCCCTTTCTTCTCAAAGCAAAACTTGCCTCTCATGGTAGTAAACTTCCTTTGCTCCTTAAAACAAAGTTTATACTCAAGCATAATACCGTGGAATAATTCAGGTCTCAATTTCTCACTGGAAAGTTATTCTTTAACATAGGAAGGATTTAAATTTTAATAAGATTTAATCACAGATACTTTGTATTTTAAGATAAATGTGTTGGAGCTAAATTCTGGAATCATTAAGATATAGAACAATGTATCTTCTAATGTGTTTTTTCTATTTAATTTAAAACAATAAACATAAATATCTTTGGAATATTTTTGGCTTATGTGCTATTTTTTTCTGCATATAAATAGATTTCCAATAAATTGGTCACAGTATTGTGTCTGACATATTTCACTTTTGAAACCTTGTTGCTGTCCTGAATATTCCTAGTTTTCACTGACCTGAAATTGCCTGAATGACCAGTACCCTCTAGATAGCAGTTTTGGCAAGTTCAATAACTGGCACAATTCTTGCTAAGTAACATGGGTGAAGAGCAGTTATAGGATCCATGATATCTGATGTGACATCATCATAAAACCTTCCAGTTTGTGGTTCTGACTTTCTAATAGGGTATCAAGTGTACGTGTGTGTGTACACGTGTGTGTGTGCATGCATGTGCTCAGGTACATGTGTATTTCTGATGGGCTCAACCCAAGAGAAAGGGCCAAAATTAATCAAGTTATAGCAATCAATCTGTGACTTAGTCCTAACTTGGAAGACCAAAGTAAATTTCTAACAAATGGAATAAGATTAATGTATAATAAAAATACATGAGCTCATGTTTTTCAATATTTAGCTTGGAATATTAGCTGCAAGTATATTGATATATATGTTCAAAATGCTTCATCATTTTGAACAGTATGATTCTTCAATGAAGTTTTTTAATATCTTATAATGTATCATGAAATATTTGAATACAGTGTTCTGAAGCAACTGTTTCCTGAAGGAAAAATATCAGCCTTTTGACTATATCTATTAAAGAAGAGAAAGTGTCTGAGAGGACCACAGACTGTGTACAATACACTGTCCTATATGAAAACATAGTATTAAAACACAATTTAAAAAGTATTCTTGTTGTTACTTGTTGTGTGACATTGATTGGGGAAATTCCCTCAATATTTACTGAATTTGGTTATATGATTCCCTTCTCTGATAAGATAATTTTTATTAAAATTTTAATATTAAAATATATCATCTAGTTATTTGTTTTTTTATATATACATATGTATACACAAACACATATATATTTCTGAAGGTCTTACTGATTACAAGATCTTGTTTCCAATTGAATTAATTCCTATTCATAAACTGTCTGTCTCTTGTTTCCACTGTTGATAATAGAGAAGTATAGCTAATACAGAAGAAGTTGGAAGTCAAAATTAAAAAACTCAAAATTATCTACAAATTGAAGCAAAAACAGAGCTGTAGGAAAAATAGGCTAATGGAAGACTTGATGGTATAATAACCTTTCAAGCTGGATTAAATTGTTTGCTTAAATTATACTGGTTCCATTTGTTTATTTTAATCTTCTACAGATAATTTCTACATAGCTCACTTTAGAGCAATAATAGTCAAAGGTCAGTTTTCTTTTTGACTAATTGGAAGCCAAAGCTCATTGCTGGTCTCTTGGTTATGAAAATAAATCCTGGTGTGGTTCAGTAATTGTTAACTTGTTTACAATGTTATCTAATCTGTATTATCCTTCCTGCATTCTGCTAATTAATCTCTCACCAGAAAAATTACAAGAAATTTTTGCTATTATATTCTAGCATGTTTTGCTGATGTCGAATGCAAATCCGTCTTGTGGATTCTTAAATGCTATCCCTTTCGTTTTATTCTGGGGAATGTAAAATAATATCATCCATTTTACATTGGTTTGGATTATGTTCACGTTTAAGTCTTCAGGTAACATTTATCAACTCAGCATTCTAAGCAAATGGATTCATGATTCTGAGTCATGAGCATTAAGGTAAATACTAATTAGTGGGATCATTTATTTATTAAGCAAGGTTCACATGTCTGCTTCTACAATAATATTATTGTCAACACATCCCATGTGCATCTATCAGTTGAAAACCAAACAGACCAAGACATGAGTACTCCTAACAGAGACATATACCTAAATTGGCTTATTATGCTAACATTTGGATAGCAGTTCCATTATTTTCTTGACTTCAGTTTCTAGCATTTTGCTTACTCTCTCCTTAGCATAAACATAACATTATGTGGTGCCAAAACTCCTTCTATCACAGTTTGTGTTCTTACCAGTACCACAAGGAGAAAAGAATAAAAAATATTTTTCTCCCTTTCTCTTGCAAAATGGAGGTGAAAGCATCTTTCTATTTTTGTGTATTTCAAATGCATGCTTTTCCAACCACTATATCATATAATACATAATGCTCCTTCATAAATGAGAACAATATATTCTTCACTCATAAGTAAGAATAGGTCTAATGTTTCTTTCAGCCAAAAAAGCAAATGTGAAAGGAAAGGCTATTGCTCTTTATTTTGAAAAAGCTTGTATTGTGAATAGAATTATACCTTCTGGCCACTCTAAGAATAAACCATACATAGAATTGAAAATGCCCTTTAGAGGCTGTGCTAACTGAATTATTCAAATACCTTCCTCAAAGAACAGATCTAAAATGCTGGCATTCGTCATAAAATTTGAGTGATATATAATCTATTTTCCATTACACAATTACTTCTTGCATTACTGCTCAAGTGTTGACTTTATTTTGGCTTTTTGGTCTCATCTTTCCAGATCCACCCATTCTACATGATGATGTCAGAATACTTCTAATGCACACTTGTGTTCATTTCACAGTTGCCTTGGAGTTTCTGTTCATTCTCTATCACCTGAGAAAATGAACTATGAATTCTTTGTCACGATTTTCAGAGCTTAACACAATCCAACCCTAGGTCACTTTTATTCTTTCCTTCTACCCAGGACTAAATGAAATTCTCTGAACATATCCTGCATGAGCATGACTTGGTGTGTTAAATAAATGTTTTGCCTGTATTATCTTGCTTTTGCTTTTGTATTGCTGGTATTCTCCTGTAAATCACAGTATTTATAACTCCACTGATGAAGAATATCTTTGATTCTCCTGAATAGAATTAACCCATGGCATTCCCTACGCCTTCCTCATCTTTTTTGTGGGACCTCTAATATGAAGTTATGATTATTTGGTACCATATCTTCTTGTTTTAATTTCTAAAGTGACTATATTTGGATTAAGGATGAATAAGCATACTATTGGATCACAAGTTCACAACTTTATATTATAAATTTAAAATATCCATTTGCCTAATGACAAGGACAAGGTCAAAGCCCAAACTTCTCATTCATTTCCTGGGTTTTGTTAGCAATGTATTCTTTTTTAAAATTATGTTGTTGTTTCTGAGTCATTTGCATAAAAGCATAGACATTTAATATGGCTCTGCTGGGGACAAAATCAAATTGTTGTAGATCTAATTATTTTTATTTTGTACTACTTTTATGTATACAGTTACAAAACTGAGCCAGCCATTTCCCTACCTAATTCCTGATTAATAAGAGATGACTTCCTTAGAATATAAATTCAATCTTTTTATCATTATGTAAAAAATAAGTTAAAAATGGAAATTAAACTGTGGAAATAAAAAATAGAGTAGGGGTAAAACACTCTAAGGATCTAAGATGTATGAAAGAACAATTAACATTTTTAATTATTTAACATAATTTGTCATATCTCTTGTTGAAATATATATTCCTTTTTGGAAGTTCTTAATACCTCTTGGCTATATAAACTTCAAGAGCAGAATAAATGTGATTGTGTGTTTTCTTTGACTTTCAATATTCAGCATTACTCTTTAGACTATGTAGTCTGTGCTGATAATATTGTGTGAATGGAGATCATATGAAAGTGATTCTTCTATAAGTATTTGTTTTTCTTTTTTAAGAGCAGGAGCAAGGCTAGAGTTATAGAAGTATTTAAATCATATGTATGTGATATAGGTATTAGATCCTAGATACTGTGGCTTGAATTTAATCATGTTTGTAAATTTCATATATCTTATTTGCTGGGAAGATGAAATTAAAAATGTATTTGATGAGTTTGCTAAGTGTTAGCATAACTAACTAGACACAAACATATATACCTACATAATACTATAAATGCTATAGTCTCAATATGTAAGGTGACAATATAGTGCCTTGTTTACTATCAAGAGGTAGGTTACTACAGTGGTGGTCCAGGGACTATAGATTCATAGTAATACTTCTGGTTAGTTTTAGGTATATTTTAAAATCTCAGTTCTGATCAGTTTCTTCATAAATGAATTAAAGATAAACACTTATCTGAACAGTTTTTGATTTAAAAAAATGATTTATTTGACAAATAAACTTGTTTACATTGTTCATGAACAACATGATGTTTTTAAGTGTTTCTACATTGTGGAATGGCTGAATTGGGCTAATTAATATACATAGTACCCTGCATGCTTATCATTATTTGTGGTAAGAACACTTAAAATGTACTCTCTTATCAATTTACAAAAATACAATACATTGCTATGAGGTACAGTCACCATGTTGTTCAATAATTTCTTGAACCTCTTCCTCCTGTACTGAAAAACTGTATCTTATGGCTAACATCTGTCTGATCCCAATCCCCAGCCTCTGGTAACTGTCTTTCTGCTCTCTGCTTCTGGAACTTTAGCATTCTACATATAAGTGAGATCTCAGGATATATAGGGTATGTGACTTTCTGTGCTTGGATTATTTCACTTAATTTAATGTCCTCTAAATCCACCCATGTTGTTACAATGACAATTTCTTTATTTTTAAAGGCTGAATAGTATTTTTGTGTGTGTGTGTGTGTGTGTGTGTGTGTGTATACTCTTCACCCACACATTCATCCATTGATGGACATATTTAGTTGATTATATTTGGCTATTTTGAATAATGCTGCAATGAAAATGGAAAGTACAGAAATCCATTTCATTTTATTTGGATATACAGGCTGTCCCTGAATTATGATAGTTTGATTTACAATTGTTCAAGTTTACAGTGACGCAAAAGTGATGCATTCAGTAGAAACATACTTCAAATTTTGAATTTTGATCTTTTCTCAGGTTAGCAATACAAAGTATGATACTCTCTTGTGATGCTGAAGAGTGTCAGGGGCTGCAGCTACCAGTCAGCCACATATCCTTAAGGGTAAACAACCAATATTCTACAGTGTACTGTGTTGCTGAACTACGAAAGTAGGTTAGGTATGTTAACCCCATCATAAGTCAAGGAGAGTCTCTATAACCAGTGGTATTGCTGGGTCATGCCTGGTAGTTCTATTTTTAATTTTTTGAGGAATCTCCATATTCTCCATATGGCTGGAGAAATTAATCTATATTAGAAATTAGTCCAATTTACATTCCCATCAGCAATGCAGCAGGGTTCCCTTTTCTCCACACCTTCAGCTCCACTTAATAGCCATTTGAACAAGTGTTCAATGACAGCTCATTGTGGATTTAATTTGAGTTTCTCTCTTATCCTCACTGATGTTGAAAATTTTTTCATATACTTGTTGACCATTGGAACATCTTCTTTTGAGAAATGTGTATTTGGGTCCTTTGTCCAGTTTTTATTTGGGTTGTTTTCTTGTTATTGAGGATTTATTTTGTTTTTGATATTAACACCTTATCATATGTTTGCTTTGCAAGCATTGCCTCCCCATTTTGTAGGTTGCCTCTTCATTCTGTTGATTGTTTTCTATGTTGGGCAGAAGGTTTTCAGTTTGACGCAATTTCATTTGGTCTCTTTTTGCTTTTGTTTTCTCTGCTTCTGGGGTCATATCCAAAAAATCACAACTCAAACCAATGTCATAGAGTTTTTACCCAATGTTTTCTTTTGCAGTTTCAGATTTTATGTTTAAGACTTTGATCCATTTTGGATTTATTTTTACAGGTCCTGTGAGAGAGAGGCCTAATTTCATTATTATGCATGGAGATGCCCAGTTTCCTCCATACCATTATTAAAGAGACTGTCCTTGCTCAATTGTGGGATCTTGGTAACTTTATTGAAATCAATTGACTGTAAATGTGTGGATATATTTCTAGGGTCTCTCTCCTATTCCATTGGCTAACATGTCTGCTTTATGCCAGTATCAAGCTCTTTTAATTTCTATAGCATTATAGCATATTGTAAAGTCAGGAATTCCAACTTAAGTGTGATATGTCCAGCTACATCTTTATACATAAAAAAGCTTTGTCACCTTGGGGTCTTTTATGGTTACATATGAATTTTAGAATCATTTTTTCTATTTCTGTGAATAATGTCATTAGAATTTTGATAGTTGATTGCATTGAATCTATAGATTTTGGGGAGTGGTATGGACATTTTAATAATATTAATTCTTTCAATCCACAAACACAGGATATCTTTCTACTGATTTGTGTCTTCCCAATTTTTTTCATCAATATTTCAAACTTTTCAGTGTATAGTCTTTCACCTCCCTGGTTAATATTATTGCAGCTTATTTTATTTTTGTCGCTATTGTAAATGAGGTTATTTTCTTAGTTTGTTGATTTTAATAGTTTGTTGTTACATATAGATAATCCACTGAGTTTTGCATGTTGATTTTTCATTCTGTAACTTCCCCAAAGTATTTTATTAGTTCTTAGAGTTTTTGGTATAGTCTTATTTATTTTGTGGAAAATGGATTATTGGAATCATCCACTATTATTGTATGACAGTCTATTTTTTTTCCTTCATATCTACCAATATTTGCTTTATATATTTTGTTTCTCCAATTTTTGGTGCACAGATATGTATAATTATTATATCTTCTTGATGAATTCACCCCATTATCATTATTTAACAGTGTTCTTTGCTTCTTTTCAGTTTTTGACTTAAAGTTAATTTTCTCTGAAATAAGTATAGGCATCTCTTCTGGCTTTTGATTTCTATTTTTATAGACTATTCCTTTACAGTTTTTCACTTTCAATATCTATGTGTCTTTTTTTTAATTGTCAAAGTTATATTTTATTATATGTAATTAATAAAAGTTCCAAAATGATATACTATGTATCAAACAAAATATTAGATTGGGCCTGACTGGGAAAAAAAAAAGGTATAATTTTTTTTCAGTAAATTTTTTTAAAATTTTTAATCTTTTTAAATTTTTTTATAATAGTAGTATGCATTATAATCATAATAAACATATAGAGCATCTTTTTACAAAACACTGTTTGTATACAATGTATATTTATACCATTCAAATCTTCAATCATGCATGTAGGATAATGACATCCATCTTATTTAACCAACTTTTAGTTTTTCCCCTCCATCCTCCCTTGCTCCCTTCCCTCCCCTCCCTCCCCTTGACCTTTCTAGTGTTCCTCTAATCCTCCTATGTACCCCAACCCAACACCACTGTGAATCAGCCTCCATATATCAGAGAAAACATTAGGTATTTGGATTTTTGAGATTGACTAACTTCACTTAGCATTATATTCTCCAACTTCATCCATTTACCTGTGAATGCCATTATTTTATTTTCTTTTATTGCTGAGTAAAATTCCATTGTGTATATGTACCACATTTTCTTTAACCATTCATCAACTGAGGGACATCTAGGTTGGTTCTATAATCTAGCTATTGTGAATTGTGCTGCTATAAACATTGAAGTGGCTGTGTCACTGTAATATGCTGTTTTTAAGTCCTTTGGGAATAGACCCAGGAGTGGGATGGCTGGGTCATGGGGAGATTCCATTCCCAGTTTTCCTAGAAATCTCCATACTGCCTTCCATAACGGTTGCACCATTTTGCAGTCCCACTAGCAATGTATGAGTGTGCCTTTTTCCCCACATCCTCTCCAACATTTATTGTTGTTTGTGTTCTAAATGGCTGCCATTCTGACTGGAGTAAAATGAAATCTTTTTTTTTTTTTTTTTTTTTTTTTTTTTTTTGTGTGTGTGTGTGTGTGTTTTCTTTTTTTATTTATAATAGTAGTATGTATTACAATTCATAATGCACATATATAGCATCTTTTTACATACAACTGTTTGTATACAAAGTATATAAGTACCATTCAGATCTTCAATCATGCATTTAGGATAATGATATCCATCTCATTCAACCACCAATTTTTTTTCCTTTTTTCCCCCTCCCTCCCCCTTGCTCCCTCCCTTCCCTTCCCTTTCCTTTGACCATTCTAGTGTTCCTCTAATCCTCCTATGTACCCCCATCCAACAACACTGTGAACTAGCCTCCTTATATCAGAGAAAACATTCGGTATTTGGATTTTGGGGATTGGCTAACTTCACTTAGCATTATATTCTCCAACTTCATCCATTTACCTGCAAATGTCATTATTTTATTCTCTTTTATTGCTGAGTAAAATTCCATTTTGTATATATACCACATTTTCTTTATCCACTCATCTGCTGAGGGACATCTAGGTGGGTTCCACAACCTAGCTATTGTGAATTGGGCTGCTATAAACATTGAAGTGGCTGTCATACATTGCTGGTGGGACTGCAAAATGGTGTAACCACTATGGAAAGCAGTATGGAGATTTCTTAAAATGAAACCTTAGAGTAGTTTGGATTGGCATTTCTCTAATTGCCAGCGATGTTGAGTATTTTTTCATGTATTTGTTGATTAATTGTGTATCTTCTTCTGAGAAGTGTCTTTTCAATTCCTTAGCCCATTTGTTGATTGGGTTATTTGTTTTTTTGGAATTAAGTTTTTTGGGTTCTTTATATATTCTAGAAATTCGTGCTCTATCTGGTATGCATGTATTAAATATTTGTTCCCAAATAGTTGGTTCTCTATTCAACTCACTGATTGTTTCTTTTGCTGAGAAGAAGCTTTTTAGTTTGAATCTATCCCATTCATTGATTCTTGATATTAATCCTTGTGCTACAGGATTCTTATTAAGGAACATGGGGCCTAATCCGACATGTTGGAAATTGGAGCTTACTTTTTCTTCTATTAAGTGTATTGTCTCTGGTCTAATTCCTAGGTACTTGATCCACTTTGAATTGAATTTGTGCATGGTGAGAGATAAAGGTTTAATTTCATTTTGTTGCATTCACTTTTCTTGCTAAGGATTGCTTTGGCTATTCTGGGTCTCTTATTTTTCCAGATAAATTTAATGACTGCTTTTTATATTTCTTTGAGGAATGTCATTGGGATTTTGATTGGAATTGCATTAAATCTGTATAGTGCTTTTGGTAGTATGGACATTTTGACAATATTAGTTCTACCTATCCAAGAACAAGGTAGGTCTTTCCATCTTTTGAGGTCTTTTATAATTTCTTTTTTTAGTGTTCTACAGTTTTCGTTATAGAGGTCCTTCACCTCTTTCATTAAGTTGCTTCCCAGATATTTTATTTTTTATGCTATTGTAAATAGGTTAGTTTTCATCATTTCCCTTTCAGAGGATGTGTCACTGATGTACAAAAATGCCTTTGACTTATGGGTATTGATTTTGTATCCTGCTACTTTGCCAAATTCATTTACTAGTTGTAGAAGTTTTTTGGTAGAGTTTTTTGGGGTCTTCTAGGTATATTATCATGTCATCAGCAAATAGTGCTAATTTGAGCTCTTCTTTTCCTATGTGGATCCCTTTAATTTCTTTCATCTGTCGAATTGCTCTAGCCAGAATTTCAAGTACTATGTTAAATAGCAGTGGTGACAGGGGGCATCCCTGTCTTGTTCCAGTTTTTAGAGGAAATGCTTTCAATTTTTCTCCATTTAAGATAATGTTAGCTTGGGGCTTTGCATAGATATCTTTTATGATGTTGAGATATGTCCTGTTATTCCTAGTTTTTCTAGTGTTTTGAACATAAAGAGGTGTTGTATTTTGTCAAATGCTTTTTCTGCGTCTATTGAGATGATCATATGGTTCTTATCTTTAAGTCTATTAATGTGATGTATTATGTTTATTGATTTCCGAATGTTGAACCAACCTTGCATCCCTGGGAAACCCCCACTTGATCGTGGTGCACTATCTTTTTGATATGTTTTTGAATCCGATTTGCCAGAATTTTGTTGAGAATTTTTGCATCTATGTTCATTAAAGATATTGGCCTGAAGTTTTCTTTTTTGGCTGTGTCTTTGCCTGGCTTTGGAATTAATGTAATATTGGCCTCATAGAAAGAGTCTGGGAGAGCTCACTCTTTTTCTATTTATTGAAATAAGTTGAAGAGCATTGGTATTAGTTCTTCTTTGAAGGTTTTGTAGAATTCGGCTGTGAACCCATCAGGACCTGGACTTTTTCTTGATGGTAGCTTTTTGATGGCGTCTTCAATTTCCTTGATTGAAATCGATCTGTTTAAATTGTGTATAGCCTTCCGTTCTAGTTTGGGCAATTCGTACGACTCTAGAAATCTGTCAATGCATTCAGTATTTTCTATCTTATTAGAGTACAAATTTTCAAAGTAACTTCTAATTATATTCTGTATATCTGAGGTGTTTGTTGTGATATTTCTTTTTTTATCACGGATGTTAGTAATTTGAGTTTTTTCTCTTCTTTTTGTTAGCATTGCTAAGGGTCTGTCAATTTTATTTATTTTTTCAAAGAACCAACTTTTAGTTTTGTCAATTCTTTGAATTGTTTCTTTAGTCTCAATTTCATTAATTTCAGCTCTGATTTTAATTATTTCCTGTCTTCTACTACTCTTAGTGTTGATTTGTTCCTCTTTTTCTAGTGCTTTGAGGTGTGATGTTAAGTCATTTATTTATTTTTGTTTTTGTTTTTTTTCTTTTAAGGAATGAATTCAGTGCAATGAATTTTCCTTTTACTACTGCCTTCATAGTGTCCCAGAGATTTCTATACAATATATCTGCATTTTCATTTACCTCTACGAATTTTTTAATCTCCTCCTTGATGTTTTCTTCAACTCCTTGTTCATTCAGTAGTATGTTGTTTAGCTTCCAGTTGTTAGAATAGTTTTTTTTTTTTGTTTCATGTTTTGTCATTGATTTCCAATTTCATCCCATTATGGTCTGATAGAAAGCAGGGTAGTATTTCTACTTTTTTATATTTGCTGAGATTTGCCTTGTGGCATAATATATGGTCTATTTTAGAGAAAGAGCCATATGCTGCTGAGAAGAAAGTATATTAACTCACTGAGGGATGAAATATTCTGTATATGTCCATTAGGTCTAAGTTATTAAATGTCTTAATGAGACCTACAATTTCTTTATTTAGCTTTTGTTCAGATGATCTATCCATTGGTGAGAGAGGTGTGTTGAACTCCCCTAGAATAATTGTGTTGTGGTCTATTTTACTCTTGAATTTGAGAAGTGTTTGTTTGATGAACGTAGGTGCCCCATTATTTGGGGCATATAGATTTATAATTATTATATCTTGTTGATGAATAGTTCCTTTAAGTAGTAAGAAATATCCATCTTTGTCCCTTTTGATTAGCTTTGGCTTGAAGTCTACCTTATTTGATATGAGAATGAAAACCCCTGTTTGCTTCCACAGCCCATGTGAGTGATAAGACTTTTCCCATCCTTTCACCTTCAGTCTATTGATGTCTTTTTTTATGAGGTGAGTTTCTTGGAGACAGCAAATTGTCAGGTCTTTTTTTTAATCCAGTCTGACAATCTGTGTCTTTTGAATAGTGAGTTTAGGCCGTTAACATTCAGGGTTATTACTGAGATGTGATTCTTATTCCCACCCATTTTTATTTGTTTATGGTATTTAACTTGATTTGTTTTCTCCTCTGGTTGGTATTTCCTTTAGTTTAATATATCCTTTTATTGATTTTCATTGTTATTATTCTTTTCTTCTTCGTGGAATATTTTACCCAGGATGTTCAGAAGTGCTGGCTTTCGAGTTGTTAAATCTTTTAACTTTTGTTTGGCATGGAAGGTTTTTATTTCATCTTCAAATCTAAAGCTCAATTTTGCTGGGTATAAGATTCATGGTTGACATCCCTTTTCTTTCAGAGCTTGAAATATGCTATTCCAGGATCTTCTAGCTTTTAAAGTCTGGGTTGAAAAATCTGAACCTATTCTGATTGGTTTCCCCCTATGTGTAATCTGCCTCCTTTCTCTTGTGGCTTTTAATATTCTCTCCTTGGTCAGTATATTAGGCATTTTCATTATAATGTGTCTTGGTGTGGATCTGTTGTGATTTTGTACGTTTGGTGTTCGGTAAGCCTCTTGCACTTGGTTTTCCCATTCATTCCTCAAGTTTGGAAAATTTTCTGCTATTATTTTATTGAATACATTACTCATTCCTTTGGCTTGGAACTCTGCACCTTCCTCCACCCCCAATCACTCTTAAATTTGGTCTTTTTATGTTGTCCCATATTTCTTCAATGTTCTGTTATTAATTTCTTACAATTCTTGCCATATAATCTACATTTTCCTCCAGGGTATATATTTTGTCTTTGTTATCTAAGGTTCTTTCTTCCAAGTGGTCTAATCTGTTGGTGATGCTTTCAATTGAACATTTAGTTTGCTTTATTGCTTCTTTCATTTCCAGAATTTCTGTTTGGTTTCTCTTTAGAACCTCTATCTCCCTATTGAAGTAATCTTTTGCTTCCTGTATTTGTTTTTGGAGTTCTTTGTCAAAATGATCTTTTACCACTTGTATTTGCTCCCTTATATCATTTTTAGTTAATTCTTAAGTTCCATAAACATTTGAAATATGTAATTTCTGAATTCCATCTCTGGCATTTAACCAACTGTGCTTGCCACGGAATCTTCTGAGGAGATATGTTGATTTGTTTGAGTCACTTTCTTCCCTTGTTTCTTCATATTGCTTGTGTGATATTTCTTCTAGCACTGTGGAACCTTGACTATTTTGTTTTACCTTAAATCCTTATGATGCTCCTGTAGTACAATGCTATCAGATCCCTTTATAAATTCTTTACACTTTAAAACCAAACACTTACTATTCCGATAATCCCAGTTTGATCACAATGTACATATTTAGTTAACTCAGATATTGTCACCAATTTACTCTGTATGTTTGTGATGGGTTTTATAGTTTCAAGTGTTGGACACAGAGGCGATAAGTTTAGGAAGAAGGAAGTGAGGGTATTGGGTTGATCTTTCTTAGGAAGTGTGAAAAGAGAATTCTATGGAAGTGGTTTAATGTCATCAGACAAGAGAGGAAAGAGAGTGAACGATTTAGTGGAAAGACCAATTTATATATACGCCAAACTTATGCAACCATTGAGAGAAGAAAAAAAGAAAGATGGAAAAGCAAAAAAGAAAAGAAGGAGAAGAAAGAGGGAAAAAAGAGAGAGATGACAAAGAAGTAGGGATTAGTGTAAAAGAGAGGAAAGAGAAAGTGAGGGGAAAAAAAGAGAGAATAAATTATATATAACACTGTTTTGCTGTATAATTTAGTTGCCCCAGTTCTCGAAATCCCAATTTCTGTGTATAACTTGTTTTCGCCTCTGTTGAGAATGCAATGGCAGGGTGTAAATAGGAAAGATGAGGGAAGAAGAAAGGAGACAAAAGTGAGAAGGAAGAAAAGAAAGAAAGAAAAGAGGAATAAAATTGAGCAAACAAACAAACCCACAATCAAAAACAACAACAACAACAACAAAGAAAACTAAAGTCGAACCCAGGAACAAATCTCAGGAACAAATCTAAGTCAAACAGCGCCCTGTGAAGTCCTTCTTTTTTTTCCCCTTGCAGTTTAAGCCAGTTGTCCGGGATCACATCCAGGCAGTTTCTGAGAACCTGGGAAGCTTGCAGACCAGGGCTTATTCTCCTGCTGTCCTGTTGTGGGATCGCCTTTCTGCATTTGGCGGGCTGGGAAAGTCTGCTGGTGGGGGCCTACCTGGGAAGCTTGCAGGCTGGGGCTTTTTCCACTGGGGTCCCGCACTGGGATGGTGTCTCTGAGGTGGACAGGCTGGGAAAATCCTCTGTAGGGCCTAGCTGGAAAGCTTGCAGGCTGGGGCTTTTTCTGCTGGGGTGCTGTGCTGGGATCGCCTCTCTGTGTATGGTGTTCTGGGAAAGTCTGCCAGTGGGGGCCTACCTGGGAAGTTTGCAGCCGGGGCTTTTTCTGCTGGGGTTCCACGCTGGGATGGTGTCACCGTGGTAGACAGGCTGGGAAAGTCCTCTGTAGGGCCTAGCTGGAAAGCTTGCAGGCCGGGACTTTTTCCGCTGGGGTCCCGCCCAGTTTTTGATATTTAAATTGGGTGATGCATTTGAACGTATTTTGAAAAGTATCTGGTACAAAGTTACATGCCCAACAAATATTGAGTATTGTTGTAGTTATCTATTGCTGCTTTAAAAAATGTCTGAAATTTAGTAGCTTCAATCAACAATGCGTTGTTTTTTCCTTTGCTCTGTGAGTTCACATGGGTAGTTCTTATTTGGGGTCTGTTAGGTCATTGCCATCAAATAGCAGCCAAAGATGGAGTCATAGATTTTCACACTTGGGTTGAGAGTGTCCCAACAGCAGTGACTCTTTAAAAATCTTTGTTTCTCTCCATGTGGCTACCTTAGGCTTTCACATGGTGTGGCAGACTCAGAAATCAGACTTAGTATGTGGCAGCTGGCTTTTCCCAGAGTAAGCATAAGCATTCTAAGTGAAAGGAAAAACAAGTCTATTAATGCCCAGCACACAAACTGCCATATTCTATTAGTCAATGTAGTTATATAGTCCAGTCAGATTTAAGGAGAGGGAATATAAACCTCATTTCACTTGGAGGAATATTAAAGGATTGTGACCATCTTTATCACATCTACTGACATGATTCAATGAATTCAAATGTGCTGACATTATTCATTTAGTGAATGCCATCATTTCACATTTAACAAACCTCTGTGGAGTTTAGACACCTTGGCCCTATAGTCTCCATATTGAGGTTTTAAAGATCAGTGATCTTTGAATAATTAGCCTTAGAATTAATACAGAATTATAACCTATGCAATTATTTCCCTTTGACCTGTGTTATTTGGTGTATTGTTGTTTTTACACGAAACTACTTAATAGTCAAATATCAATCCAGATGAGGAGATATAGAAAAACAATTTATACTTGAATAAAATCTGTAAAAGATACATGTCTCTACAGTTATAACAAATAAAGTAAGACTGAGGGAACTGGGTCACAGATGTTTCTCTAATAAGAATCTAGTGGTCATTCTGGTTCCAGTACAAAAGAATAAACAGACCAGAGGGGCTTTGTTCTGTACATTACCTAAACATAGCAGCACAATTGAAGTCTGCCGGGGTCCAGCCCCAGCAGGGTCGGGGGTCTTCCTGGTCAAGGGGTTGTGACAGGGTAGACAGTGTCGGCGATGGATGGACAACAACCACACAGACTCAAAGGCCAGTGTAGAATGCTGACAGGTTTATTGAGTTCACACACAGTTTTTATACATTTTTTAAAGTATAACATGCCAAGAATGTAGTTAACATAAAACCCATAGAATTCTTAGTACAGAACAGGCTTACTGGAAAAAGTGATTGTATGAGACAATAACATCCCCACCACATCCCTTGCTATTGTTCTAATTTAATATCTAAGCTATGAACGTAATCAGCAAAGTTGATCTTAAGTTTCTATTTCATCATAAATGCCCTTGACATAGTGCTTAGCTGTGGTAAACAAGCTAGACTCTTAATTCTATTAGCCTAAGTTAAACTTTAAGTTTGGGTAAGCAAGAGGGCAGTAGTTTCAGCGGTTCCCATGACTACTTTTCTTTGTATATAATTGTTATATTGTTTAGCAAAGCTAATCTTACTAAAGCAGGATCACAGGCACCAGAATCTAACATTTAACTTATGTCTATGAATACTTTTATCCCTCCACCATATCACAATATTTTCCTGATTCTGAATCTAACTAACCCATGGGACACAAGAGAGGGTCTCTGTAGTAGGAAGCACTATAATTTTATTCTGTTTCTGATTACTAACAGTGAGACTATGTGCTTTTTGCAAACTCATGACTGGAGAAACAGGTGGCTTTGTGACTGTTCTCACATATAACAATACATGTTTATAACAATCACCCCAGGAAGAAAACACATCACACGGTGGCAGAAGATTATTTACTGTCCGTGGTAGGGAAGGGGTCATGGTTTCTAATATTTTATTAATATTCTCAGAAAATGCTGTAGTATTCCCCTCACTCCCAACAATCACCACCAGAAAATAGTATAAGTATTATATTATTAAGAAGATATTGCAGAAAAGGCACCAGAGCTTAGAGGCATACATCTGGCGTATTCCCGAGATGATGAGGCCTTGCAAACATCATTCTCCCAGTGGATCCTTGTCAAACACTGGTTGGATTGCCAGTCGCCCTTGCAGAAGTCAAGTGCTCTGATCCATATGACTGTGACAGTAAAATACTGTACTTACTTGCTAATATTACATGTTCTCTTAACTGTCCCTTTAATTAGCTATTTGATTCCAGAGTTGATAGTTTGGCAAATGAGCCAATTAAGTGGCAATCTGAAAGTAGGCAAATTTGAAATTCATTTTTGAGGTTCAATTTCACCAATTTAAAATCTATAAACAAGCAGTTCATATTATGTAAATAAATGAAGATATCAGTTTTGTCAAATAACTTGCAAACCATTGGATTAAAAAAAAATCAAAATCTTCCCAGGTAGCATGAAGTAGAACCTCTTATATGTGGATGGTTGGGCTATAGAGCTGTGTAGAATGGTATCATAAATTAAATACATTTTACAAGTGCTAGAACAGCTAGATAATTATCTTAGACTTGAATTCTTCCTTGATCAAAATTTTATTTTATGAAAATTTCTCCTAAATCCCATTGGTTTTTCTGTTTTTACCTAAGTAGAATTATAGAGCTACCATATAGTCAAACAATCATAAAACACATAAATTTAAAATTAATTTCCTAGTACATTAATTTAATTACCTTGGTTTCATAAACACCATAAAGTATGTGCAAATGACACAAACACTTTTTAATGTCCTCTTTCATCTCCCAATTCTTTCCCTATATTCTACAATTACTTCCCTATCCTTGCCTTTCAAAGTCTCTACAAGTGTCTCTTGAGATGTAGGCCATGTTCTTCTCATGTTTTTACACTTCCTGCTTTTTTCGTACTTCTATAGCTTATTTCCTTTTTATATTCCATTAAGGAGAAAATAACTAATCTGCTAATTGCAAAAAAAAAAAAAAAAAAAAAAAAAAAAAAATCCCCTTTAGATATTTTCAACCACTCCATTTCCCCAAATGGATTCTTGCATGGGATCCAACCAAAAAATAAAAATAAAAAAATAAAAAAATAAAAAAATGAGATGGCTGGTATTTTGAAGATAGAGGGGAAAAAAATAGAAATCACAGGATGCCCTTTCCACTTCCAAGATTAAGCCCAGGAAGGGTGTGAGAGACAGGGAAGTAAACAAAATTTATATTTTGATAGAAGTTAAAAGTCTTGTCAGACAGGACTGCTTTTCACTCCTTTTCTAAAGAGTTCCAAAGTGTAAGGCTTACAGAAATACACCACACAAAAGAAAGTATACTTTATTTCCTGGCATCTTGTCTTAATAGATTATTATACTAGTTTTTATAATCATCAAAAAACAGCATTCACATTTGCATTAAAATAAGTCAGAGTGAGTTTATTAGATCTTGACTTCTTGTACTTCTGCTTTTGGTGTTTGGTATGGTTTTATTTAGATATCTGTGAAATATGTTCACAATACTGATATTAACACATGGTCAAACTATACAATCAACAATAACTTATCTCTGTTTTCCTGACCCTTCTAAACCCAACACAACAAATACTTTTCTATTAAAGGCAGTATGTAGCACATTTACTAACAAAAACAAAGCAAGGTGATCTGGGACACTTAGCATCTCCAGAGAGCTACAAAAGCTAACTCCTTCTGGTCTTACGTAGTGGTGGGCAAAGTATCAGAGGCTGTTCCACTTGTTGTCCACGTGGGGTGCCAACCAACTGTGGCTTGTTTGTGTGTAGGCTTTGAAGATGCAGTGGCCCTCCAGGGCAAGGATGCCAGTAAGTGGAGTTATTGAAACATGATAGAGTAAGGGCACACAAAATCTCCCTGGGCAATTGAGTCTGACTCATGCTGCTCTCAAACTTATATATAGTAGTCTGAATGCCCTTCTTTTGCTGTACACTATAAATGCATATTTTATCATTTAGTGAAACGTGAACTCCAGGAACAGTGAGCTCAAAAAGAGGAAATGCTTGTTAATGAGATTTTAAATTCCAAATTTTTGTTTGTAGGAATGCTGATAAATAAAATGTAGTGTACAAAATATATGTCCATGCTTTCATTTACCATGAAAAAATTGTGATATCACTATTAACACTAAAAGACATAAATTTACAAAAGAATCATCAGCACCAACCTCAAAAATAGTATTAAGAAGACTATACTGGTCATGTGTGGTGGTGCACACCTGTAATCCCAGTGGCTCTGGCCGCTAAGGCAGGAGGATTGAGAGTTCAAAGCCAGCTTCAGCAAAAGTGAGGCACTAAGCAACACAGTGAGACCCTGTCCCTAAATAAAATGCAAAATAGGGCTGGGGATGTGTCCTTATGGTCAAGTGACCCTGAGTTCAATCATTGATACCACCCTTCCAAAAAAAAAAAAAAAAAAAAAAAGATGATTGTACTGGAAGATAAGAAATTAACAGAGTGGGAGAAGGTACATGTACATCTAACACAATGAAATAGATTTCCCTGTAGATCAACTGACAATTCACCTAATTTTTATTTTCAATCACAAGTTTTGTAGTGCATGAATGTTAGATATGGTAGTTGTTAATGTTACACAAGGACAGTTTTATTTCATTACTAGGTACTTCAAACAAAAAATCTGTTAAGTCACTTCCAATGCTGTTTCTTTTCTCATTTAATCATGCAATTGAATAAAAATTTGGAAAATTTATTCTTCAAAAGTAAAACATACATTATTTTTGTGAATATTTTTTTATTTTGTTACATTACTGGTAATTTAGAGTATTTTAATATACTTAAATTTTTTTCAACTGAAGGTTGAACGCAGGGGTTTGTCACTGAACTAAATCCCTGGCCCTTTTAAAATTTTTAATTTTGAGACAGGGTTGCATTAAGTTACTTAGGGTCTCACTGAATTGCTGAGGTGGGCCTTGAACTTCCAATCCTCCTGTCTCAGTTTCCTGAGTTGCTGGGATTACAGGTGTGTGCCACCACACCTGGCTTAATATACTCATTTTTAATACTTTTTCTTGAATTTTCTGTCAAAGCTTTCTGTCTACATTTTTATCAGAAGGTTTTTTTCCCTTATTCAATTTTAATGAACAAGAATACAGCAATAATGTTAATTACATATTATACTTATTTAAAATGTTTTTCCAGGTTTTATGATTACTTTTTATTATTTTTGTTCTTTTGAGATGTTTCCTTTAATTCTCTGTGTTACTTTTACATATTTTCTTTGAAGTTTATGTACATTCTTTTACAACTAAAAGCACTTTTATAACTAAGAGATCATATGTATTTTTGATGTCATTTTTTTCTAGGTTTTTTGATGAATTTATCTTCTACACATGCTCTTTGAAATCTCATTTTTGCCTTCCGTGGTACTACCAGTTTTTGGCTTTCTTCTTAATTTTTCTATATTTAACTGATATATAGGAACATAAAAATGCACATATTAATTGGGTACCATGTGATATTTCAACACATGTATACATTGTGCAACATTTAAATCAGGTTAACTACATCTATCTTCTTAAACATTTATCATTTCTTTATGGTGACAAAATTCAGAATCCTTTCTTCTAACTTATTGAAATATAAAGAACATGTTCATTATCTATAGTTACTTCACTGTAGAATGAGCACACCATATTCTAACTCCTAACTCCATATTGATATCCATTACTCAAACTTTCCCCATTCTCCCCTGTCCCCTACTTTCCATAGCCTGTGATAACCACCATTGTAACCTCAAATAAAATAACCACCATTGTAACCTCTCATAAAATATATGAGATCAATATTTTAATATACCACATAAAAGTGAGAACCTGCAGTATTCATCTTTTTTGTGCCTGGCTTATTTCATTTTACAGAATGATCTCCAGTTTCATTCATGTTGTCCTAATAATAGGATTTCATTCTTTTTTTTTTTTTTTAAGGGTTGAATAGTATCACATGGTGTGGCTGTACCACATTTTTTAAATTCATTCATTATGTAATGGACACTTAAGTTGTTTTCATTTCTCAGCTATTATGAATAGTGCAGCAAGAAAACAGGGGTGCAGATGTATCTTCCACATGCTGATTTCATTTCCTTTGGATATATACTAGTAGTGGGATTGTGGGATCCTATGGTAGTTCTATTTTAAGTTTTTTGAGGAAGCTCCAAATTTTCCATAATGGCTGTACTAATTTACATTCCCACCAACAACATGGAAGGGTTTCCTTTTCTCCACAGTCTTGGCAACACTTGTTACCTTTACTCTTTTTGATAATGGCCATTATAACTGGAGTTAGGTGATATCTTATTGTGGTTTTGTTTTGCATTTCCCTGATGATTAGAGATATTAAGCACATTTCCTATACCTGTTGGACATTTGCATTTGTATATGTTCTTTTGAGAAATGTCTATTGCCCATTTTCTGATTGGGTTATTTGCTTTGTGCTAATGAGTTCTTGGAATTCCTTATATATTCTAGATATTAATCCTTTGACACATACATAGCTTGAATATATCTTCTTCCACTGTGTATGTTGCCTCTTTACTCAGATGATTGTTTCCTTTGCTGTGTAGAAGCTTTTTAGTTTGACGTAATCTCATTAGTCTATTTTTGGTTTTGTTCCTGTGCTTTGGGAGCCTACGAATGTGATTTTATATTCAGTACAAATAATATTTAAACTAAGCTGGGCATGGTGGCTCATGGCTGTAATCCCAGCAGCTCAAGCGGCTCAAACAGGAGGATCATGAATTCAAAGCTAGCCTCAGCAACTTAGCGAGGCTATAAGCAACTCAGCAAGACTCTATCTCTAAATAAAATATTAAAAAGGGCTGAGGATGTGGCTCAGTGGCTAAGTACTTCTAGGTTCAACCCTGGTACTGCCCCCCCCCCCCCCAAAAAAAAACATTTAAACCAAAATTATTTGCAGTTTCATATAAATTTGAATTGGGCAGAATATAGGTCATAGTAAAATACTCATATTAAATCGAGAAACCAATGAAATAACTATATCCTTATAATTGGCTATGGTATACACATAATTCATAAAGTTATCCAAATTATAATGGAAATAGAAACTGTATTTTAAAAAATTCATAGTGTTATATCTTAACAATTAAATTAATCAAACTAAAAACTTTTTGTGATAAAGTAGAATTGAGTACCCAAACCAAAAAACAAAAACAATAGCACAATTTCTCCTTCTGCTGCTTCTAAATAGGATTTTAAAATATTTGACTATTTAAAAAAAACACTTTGTAAATAAACTTAAACGGTTTAAAAGGTATTGATATTTATTACACAAGACATAATTTTTCCCAAATTGTATTAAAAATCATTTGGAAATTTTAATCAAAGAATTTAATCTTTGTGCCAATAAAATTCATGTTTCAAAGATTTTCCAGATTTTAGTTATTGTAAATAATGTCTGTGTCACAGGAATACATTTAAATTTACCCCTAAAAATCATGGAACATGATGAATAAATTTAATTGACTCTTAAATAACAATAATTTTGAAATTCTATAATTTTATTTTGGAATATTTCAAACTTGTATGAAGAGTCTTTTCATAAGGTTCCTATTATAATTTGCATAACTTCACATTCTCAGATAAATAAAATTTAAATGGCTTTAAAATTTGCAGGATCTAAATTTGGCAAGACTTTGGAAGAATTATAAACATTAAAAAGCTCACTTTATAAAGTTTGCTTTATACAACTATTTGCTAAAGACAGGTACTCTGAATAGAGAAATAAAAAAAGCGTCTGTAAGAATACATGAGGTGCAAAAATTATATATTTCAATATGGAAAAAGAGAATTGACATTTTCTGTTTAGCAGAATTCCTCTGAGCTTATATTTCAATTTAAAAATATTATAATTTACAATGAAAAGTTAATTGAAGATAGCAAAAAATTCATATGTAACAACCATGTATATGTGTTAGTTAAGTCTGTAGAAAATTTGTAAATTTAGAAACAACATTATATAAAAATGTATTCTTCAGAAAGTGTATTGACCCAGTTATAAAGACAAGGTTGAAAAACTAATTAAAATACACCAGCAAATAGCAAGAATTAAGATCCAGTGTTAATTTTAATGTTTTTATTATCAAAATGGATTTTCAAAAAGTTTTTGCTTTAATACACAGTTATGCTATTTTAGTTCTTAGAATAGTTTCCTTTTTGAAAATGAATTTAAACTGTACTCTTTATTGGTCAACTAGTATAAAAATATCAAAATTATATGAGTTCGAAAAAGAATCCATATAATTGTAATTAATTCTATTACCCCTTTCACTCGGAACCATTCATAAGAAATATTACATGATCGCAATAGTGTCATGGTATACTTTGGAGAGGTCAAATGCACTGCAAAGCACTTATAACTTGCTTTGGGTTGCACGCAATCTTAAAAGTACTCCCCAGATCAAGTTAGATAAAAATACAATTCAGAGGAAGAGCTCATGGGTTTGCCGAGATTGTTGTGATATAAAAGGAAGAGATCTCAAAGGATAGACTATACTCAGCACAAGGAATAATATACTCAGTTCTGTGGTTTCCTTCATTACAGCCGGACACATATTAGACTAGCACTCCTAATGTCTCCATTTTTTCCGGTGGAGGTGGCAACCAGTCATCTGATTGGTCAATTTGGAAGGAGACCGTTGGCACACATGACCTGCTCCTCCCTTTCCTCTTAGGCGGGAGTTGCCCACAGGAAGTGCTTACCTTATTCTGCCTCTTCAGGCGGTAAAACAGACAGATCAGAGTTGAAAGTCCACCATCTTCTTTGGCTCCTCTCTGTAACCTCGTCGTTGGTAAGTCTAATTGTGGGGTCCGTTTAATTAAGTCCACAGTGATAAGCTTCAGTCTTAAATAATGGCTCAAGCAGTTATATGGAAATATTTTGTTCTCATTACCACTTCACTTGTTTTGATTTTTAAAAATTTCTCCCAGAGGGGTAAGAGAGACGTTATAGTTTGGACTTCCACACACTCTTCACATTTAGGACACGGAGTAAGAAAAGGAGAAGAGGAGTTCTTTATGGCAGAGTTATTTGTGGAATTTTTTGCCCTGGCATGACTTTGCAGTTTGGCAGGACTAGGCTAGGTACTGACTACATTTTCAGTTGTAGTGAGTTGTAGCGATGGCAATTTTGTCCACAGAGAGTGGTTATTGTGTATTAGCAAACATTCTTTTCTGTAGAAGAAGCAGAGTTGCCTGCTTTGGGCTTTAAGAAAAACAAGCAAGTTTTGAGCATCTCAGCAAGCAAAAACTGACCAGGAGTGCTGAGATATCTTTATTAAATGGCTCCTAATTAAATGATTGTTGATGCTTGGCCTTGAAATCTGCAGGTAAGATTCTTTCTGTGGAGTCTGAAAAAAAGTTTCATGAAAGAGTCTTTTTGTGTATAAAGCTTTTAGATTTCAAAGTGTTTCTGCTATCTCCGGCAGTATTTTCCAGGCCTGTGTAGGTGGCATAGAGCAAGCTTGCTCATATTCTGATTTTCGATTATATTGTCTTCCCTTACAGAACCAAGAGAGGGAAGTATAAAACAAATCTGAATCTTTTGACTTGTATATAGATTTAAAATTGTTCCAACCTCTTGATCTCAAGTTAGTTTTGAATCTGATAATTTTGTATTTTGGCAATAATTTTGATCAATGAGATCCAGACTGTGACTCCAGCCATAGGAAGTGTATATGCTATCAAATTATAAAAATATAAATCAATTTAAAAAGAAATGGGACATTTTCTGAGAAAAGCATATACCTTCTTTTTAAGCGGAGGATGAGAAACAATAGAATTATTGCAAAAGCTGTTGCTAATAAAGCAAGTAAAATGGCCGATGATTGGAATATTTTGGTTCTGGATTTCAGTTTTGTGTAGAAATTTGCTTCATTGTTAATATAGAGCAATAGAAGAATGTTAAAAATATTAAAAGAGGTTAGAGCTGGAGGAAAAGTTCATTTTATTTTAGGAGGAAACATGGGAAATTAGAGGACATACTTAACTGAAGTGACAGAAAACGAAAGTTGAAAATGAACTTGAAGTAGACATCTGTAAAAAAAAAAAAAGAGATTCAAGGGGATCAAAATGTTGTACAATGGCATATTTGAAACAAGAGACGCTTAGTTGTTACTAGATTGAAATAAGGGACTGGCCCTCAATTTAAAAAAAAGAGAGAAAGAAGCTCTCAAATGAAATGACTCCTTCACAGAAATTCAGAAAGTAAGAAACTATTGAGAGATCACAGATAAAGGATGATATTAAAGGCCATTAGAAATGTTTCATAAAGATTGGGGAAATCTAGGAAGATCTCTAGAGTACACAAAGTATCTTTAGGTGATTTAAAAGGTAATATAGCCATTGTAGTTTGAATACAGATATATTTTGTGCTTTGGAGAAACGTTCCCAAGAATTAAGAATCAAGAAAAGGCTCAGCAAGATCTTGAGTCATATTGGAAAAAGCAGGCAAGAAAATACAAATTAAAGTTTGAGTAGGCAAGATGTTGGTCTGATGGAGAAAAGTTCTTTTGTGGAATCTTCTATCCCAGGGAGATGGAGAGGAAAACATTTGTTTGAACAACAGGTGCTTTTATTAAATTCATAATTAAGTTATTTTGTTGTTGGCAGAGAAGACTCAGCAATTTAAGAAACATAGGAACATGCTAACAAAAAATGAAGGTCTAAGGGGAAAGAAAAAGGAAGGCAAGTTATCATTTGAGCAAATGGAATAATCTGTTGGAGAAGACATCAAATTAATAAGCAGGTTAAGCAGATGAAAATTCAACGTTTTAAGATTAAATAGTTAAAATTTTTAAACTTTCTGAAAAATGTAGAATAGTAGAAGAAAATAAAAACTAGAGTCATATTTCTTGCTGCAGAAAAATATGTAGCAGAAAAAAGGCTGTTCAAGGTCTGAAGAATTCAGTGATAAAAGACAGTGCCTAAAGGAGAAATGGATGAAGAAATTAGTTCTCCCTGGTTCCCTAGGGGCTCAGGCTTCAGAATCATCAATTGCAGCTTCAGTTCAGGAATCTGTTGCAAGTGATTTTCCAGCCAAAACAAATGGGATCAGACGGAAACCCTCCCCAAGAGGCAGGTTTCACCAGTTTAGCAATTCCATAACAAGAGGCAGTGGAAAGAGCCACTATGGTATAGGATTGAAAATAGCTGCTTACTGGATATAGTAAGCTCTGTTTTGTAGGAGAGAGTCTTTTCCAGCAGCAATGGAACACTAGAAACTGGGAGCTCCAAAAGGGAATGGAAATTAAGAGGTATTTTAAACATGCTGTAGAGGAAGAAAATGTTTCTTAAGTGAAACCTGGTCATCTTTATTGTAAAATTTTCTGAAAAATAGGAATATTTCAATTATCATTTCATATTGGTGACAGTATGCAAAGTTCATTTTCCTCTCAAATTTCATGAATCCATGGTATCATAGTTAACTTATCCATTGGAGTGCTTAGATTGTGTGCTACTCACATAAACAGACAAGCATCCTGGTGAGACTGAAACCAAGATTATTTCTGTGCCCTCTTTTTCCTTTAGATATCATTCTGTCCTGATTTCTAAGAATACAGTGTTCCTTAGGATAATTTTTCTTGGATATGTGAATGGCTTGTGTTTAAATTTCATGGGTGTACACCCAATTTTGTTAAGTATATGTATTTTTATATTGTTTTTGAACTATACATACACATAGTTAAACTAAAATGATGTAAGCAAGCATATATTGATAAATCTTAATTCTGTTCATATCTCTACCATCCCCTACAAATTTTGTTTAAAACAAACTTTTATATAATGTTTATTAAATACTCAATACTGTCCTGTGTATGCTATTTTGCAAATGTTAACTCATTCGTATCAGGTATCAAACCTGAGGTAAAAATTCCTAAAATTCCTACATTTTAAGGATATGTTCAAAAAGATTTTAATTTGTAAGTGGTAGAAAGATACCCAGAGATTCTGGCTTCAGGGTCAGAAGTACATAGGTAAACCATTTAGTAGGTTCTATTATTCTATATATTCCTTTTGTGTCATGTTTGTAAACATGGTATATTTGAATATGAATATATACTCTTAATTTAAAGCAGTTTTTATACTGCTTTGCTACCCTCCCCCCCACAGTTAACTGCATAATTTGGAAATATATCTATACCAATATGTAGAACACTTCCTTTTTTTTTAAAGCTGCATGACATTAATATTTTGTTATGTGAATGTATCATACTTAAACAGTTCCCTGTTAATGGACACTTGATGACTTCTATTCTTTTGCACTTATAAATAGTACAATGATAAATAAAGTTGTATATGTATTTTTGACAGGCATGTTCATAGTAGAAATTCCTAGAGGCAGACTTTCCTAGAACAACAACAACAAAAAAAAAAATGCATGTTTTTTGTTGTTTATATGTTACCAAATTCTTCCCAGTAAGTGTCATACCATTGTGCATTCTACTTGATGCAGAATCTGTGAGAAGTATGCTTCTTCATAGCTTCATCAACAGAATATTATTTAATGATTGGATTTTTGACAATCTGATAAATGAAAAATGTCTTGTTTTAATTTTTTACTTATTATGTAAGAATAAGATGTGAATGAGGTAACTATCTATTTTTGTAAGGGCCTTTTTAATTTCTTTTTCTGTGAAATGACTCTCATGTTCTTTGTTAATTTTTAGGGAGCTTTTAGTTTTTTTTTTTTTTTAACTTGCTTTCTGGCTACTTTTTGTATATGTAAAGAGATGGATCTATTTTTCTTTGTGATGTGGGTTTTAAATATTTTCCTGCAAACGTGTCATTTTTCTTGTAACGTTGCTTAATTTTCTAATGTGAAAAAATTTATCATGATTTTCCTTTTAGAATTCTCGATTATGAGTCATATTTAGAAATGTCTTTCTTGTTCCATATTTATAAAGGAATTTGCTTTAGAACTTTCATGGTTTTATATTTCTTTTCATTTCTTTTACATTTGTATCTTTGATTCATTTTTTATTTATCAGGGGTCATAGAATATGATATAGAATCAGCTCGCCTTTTTGTGAGCTGAAATGTAGCTACCTGTCTTTTATATACAATTTTTGAAACCCTGAGGGAAGTATGCCCATTCCAGGCATTGAGAATGTCTCTGAGAGAAAGCAGAGGGAAAACATTTGAGGAATATATTTTTCACATTCACTTAAGCATTCTGATTTTAACTTTTTCAAGGTGTTACTCACAGTACACAAGAATTTGTAGACTTTAATTCCTTTGAATTTTAATGTTTTTTCATTTGAATTTTTCAGGTGATTTAATCTTTGCACTTTCATTTCTCCTTGAGAATATATATGATTTAACATACTTGTTTTCTTTGGCACATCTCTGTAATGTTCAGATTGTATGTTTAGAACTTCATAAGTCACTTGATCTCATTTCAGAACCTGTGAGGGACTGTGCTGGATAATAGAGTGGTCATAATTTGGATTAGAAATAGAATTTGGAATACATTTTCAGCCTTAATTATAGAATGACTACAAATGTAGTGTTTAGTTTAACAAATGTAGTGTTTTGACCTATTTTTATGATTCAGAGCTAAAAAATCTTAACTTCCAAGTGTGGTCTTAGAATACTACCCAAATTCATTGGTGGGATAGATGACTCATAATGTTAGAAGTGGTAATGTCTTGATAACCTGCTGATTTCTTTGTCTGGAGGAGAATTGCTCTGTTTACTGATTGTAAGTTTAAAGATTAAGCCAAATGGTTTAAGAGAACAAAATCTTGGGAAACACTAGTATATGGGAAGAATTGTAAAATGCTTTCTACGACTTATGATGTTTCTTTTTATATAAAAGATTCATTGTCTTCACATGTCTGACCTCTTGACATAATTTTTACCTGAGTAATTAAGGGAATTATATGATTGTTGAGTTTAGAAGAAATAACTGGGGCCTTCTCCTTCTCTTATTCTTGGGATTCATTTGTCTTCGTGAAGTTGCTGTGCTTTCCCATTTTACAGTTTAGGGGTGAGAATGTAGATCAGTGATAAGTTACTTGCCTGGCATGTGTGAGTCCCTTGGCCTGATCCTCACACTGCAAAAACAAACCAATAGCCTATATAGGTGTAAGAGAAGCACAGTCCCCATACTGTAACTCTGAGACTAATGGGAAGGTCTTTCTAATTTTGGATACAGTACTAGAAAATTTGTTGTTCATAGATGTATTGTCAGGGTTGCCCAGAGAAACAGACCCAAAAGGATATTCATATGTAGATGTGCGAGGATATTTATTAAAGAGAATTGTCTCATGCCATTATGGAGGTCTCAAGGAGTTTTATTATATATACTTAGAAAGATGGAAAGGTGGTAATATAATTAATTCTGAGCCCTAAGTTCCAAGAATCAGGATAACAAGTGCTGTAATTCCCACTCCATTGCCTAAGGTCTGAAAAATGGGGAGATTACTAGTGTAAATTCTGGAGTCTCAAGGCCAGAGGACCTGAAGCTCTGATGTCTGAGAGCCAAAGAAGATGGATGCCCCAGCTCAAGAATAGGGAGAGCAGATTCACCCTTCCTCTGTCATTTTGTTCTCTTCAGTTCCTCCATATATTAGATGATGTCTACTTACATCAGTGAGAGTGGATCTTCTTTTCTAGGTCTACTGATTCACACACTAATTTCTTCTGCAAACACCTTCACAGACATACCCAGAACTAGTGTTTAACCAGCTGTTTATCTATTAGCACAAATTGACACAGAATTAATCATGACAGTAGATAAATTCCATTCTTCACTATATGCTTTATCAGGTACAGAGGCAATATTTTTGATTTCATGTTAAGCCAACTGCCTTACATCTCATAATTGTTCAGAACTTGAATAGGAGTGCTCATTACAGACTTTTCCTACTTTCAATTCCATCATGGTGGGAAGCTCATGATGAGGACTATAGGATGTTTCAATTGAAATTTCAGAACTTGATTATGTTTCATAGCTGAGGTGGGAATCACACCAACCAGAGAGACCATTATTTTCAATATCTGCTCCAATGGCAATCCATGTTTAATATCCATGTTGAGAGAATATGTGATAGGTTATATTGTCACAAAATATTTCCATAAAAATAAGCAAGTTAACATGAAAATCACCATTAATTCTTGCATGCTTAAAATATTTTTAAATGAAATAACAGTGAGAAATCACAGGAAAGGATAAATTTAAAAACAAAAATTGAAGTTTCATGCTAGGCTCAATGACCACAGGTAGAAGTTATAGTGAAATAATATTATATGTTATGTATTCAGGTTTTCAGAATTACTGAAACTGTAATGTTCACATCATGTTGGTTTTTAATATTTATGTTAATCTCTTTGGGATGCTATAAAAAATAACATAACCTGGGTATCTTATAAATAATAGAAATTCATTTATCACAGTCCTGGAGTCTGGGAGTCCAAGATCTGGGTGCTTTAAGATTTGGTAGGGTGAAGGCCCACTTTCTCATAAATGATGTCATCTTCCTATGTTCTCACAGGGCAGGCTAAGCAAACAAGCTCAGAACTCTCCTCTCCATAAGAGTAGTAGTCCTACCAATGTGGGTTTTTTTTTTTTTTTTTTTGGTACCGGGGATTGAACTCAGCGGCACTAGACCACTGGGCCACATCCCCAGCCCTTTTTTTGTATTTTGTTAGAGACAGGGTCTCACTGAGTTGCTAAGTGCCTCGCCATTGCTGAGGCTGGCTTTGAACTCGCGATCCTCCTGACTCAGCCTCCCAAACCAATGTGGGTTTTTCTCTCATGATCTAGTCATCTCTCACAGGCCCTACCTCTTAAATATCATCACTTTGTGTTTAGGATTTCAACATATGAATTTTGGAGGGACACAAACACTGAGGACATAGCAATATTTGTCTTTATTAATTTTATTCTGTATTTGAGCTGCACTGTGTGACAGATTTCTTAATAACAATTTCACCTCCTTTCACCTTCATCCTTACCCCAAGTCTTAAAACATCATTTGGGTGATGTGATGAGAGCACTGTCAGTTCAATACAAGTAGCTGAACTACCCATATGTGAAAAAGAAATAATTTTTTTCTGTTTTATCAAAGGCCAAGGAGGCAGTTATTCTCCTTCAAAGGGTCTCCTTAGACCATTTTGTTGTTATTTGTGTGTGTGTGTGTATTTGTATACACACATATAAATATAAATATATATATATAAACACTGAGCCACATGCCCAGCCTGTTTTGTTTTTGTTTTTTGAGAAAGGCTCTTGCTAAGTTGCTTAGGGCCTTGCTAAGTTGATGGGGCTGGCTTTGAACTTGATATCCTCCTGCCTCAGCCTCCTGAGCTGCTGGATTACAGATGTGCATCACCACACCTGAATATATTGGGTATTGAAGCTAGACTCTCACACATGCTGTACAAACCCTCTACCACTGCACTACCTCACATCCTCAGCCCTAATGGAGTAACATAGTCCTGTGTGTCTCAGGCCTACAGGTGTCTCTTTGTCCTGAGTCTCATTCCTCCTTGAAGTTTAAGTATCTAGGAATTGCCCCCCTAGATCTTCTACTAAGTACCAAGGTACTTACTGCAGCATATGACCTTTTGATTTTGAGAGAGCTGAATTTAATATTGGATCAGAGCAGTTAGTTCTATCATTAGGAAAGCAAATGGCTACAAATTTAATCCTATGGTATATGAAAATGTTTCTAAGAGAAATGAAAGAAAGGATTCTTTGACTTTATAGTGAATGCATTTCCATGTTGTAGGAGGCTTGGACTTTTGCTAGGAATACAGAAATCCATATATTCATTACATATTTTTTTGTTGTTTCTGTTGGATAAAGCTGTTTATTTTATACCTGAGTCATGGCAAGTAGTCCCTATGGTTGGTGTTATAATAATGTACTTATTATTTTAAGATTTAGAAACTGCCTATATTCTGATGTTTCAGAAAGAATCATTAAAATGGAAATTACTGTTAAATTTATTCATTTCACTTATGAAAAGAAATTGTAGCTTAAATTTAGGTTGGATGGTGTCAATCATAAGCCTTGAGACCTATAGAGAAGTGTGTACAGTTTTTCACAGAAGGCCACTATTTAGCTCCAACTCACTCCCTCTCTCTTATTCCACTGGCTTTCACTTATTGATGAAAGAGAACCTTCCCACAGATATCACATATACATGCACCCACAGAAATGAAACTCTGGTTTTTAAGCCTCCCTTGATGTGCAGTTAAGTTTCCATTCTCTCCATAGCTTTATTGAAATGGATTTTATGGATACTAAGACACTGAGACTTAATCTCTTGTCTTCCTAGTAGTTAAGCCCAATAATCAGGAGATAAATTCTATTTCACTTGCCTTTCTTAATCCATCTTTTAGATTCCAATTATTGTTTCAAATTATTTTATTTTCAATACTATGATACTTTTTAAAAGAGGGTACTACAGAACTTAGCTGGAAAGACAAGCTACTACAGATGGAATTATTAGCATATAGTATAAAATGTGATTTTGAGGCTATTGTTGAAAGAGAAAAAGGATCAATACAGGCTTGTTGAAGTAATTTGTAATTTTCAGTGGAGGAGAAATCACATGAGTTGAATCTAGTTTGCATAAGAAAGAATGAAGACAGTGTATCATGTGTGGAAACTTATGGACTAGAACCATTTCTTGAATACATGCTTGTTAACTCTTTTATCCATGTTAGTAGACCAATTCAGTGATGATCATGAGGTGATATGATAAACAGCCCTTGCCTTCATTAATTTGAGTATAGTAAGCTTATAATACACAGCAATTCATTGATTAATTCAGTGATCAATTCATTGATTAATTCAGTGATCACTGTACAGAAGAATATATGCTGGTAGTAGTGAGCATATCAGATTACATCAAAGGATTTAAACTGGTTGTTTTCAGCAATGTGGGATCAACATAGTTTTTAAGAGGAAAGTAAAAGAATAAAGAAACAGTATTTTAGGAAGATGGATCAGTGGTAAATTAGAGAGAGAATTGAGTCGGGAAGACCAATTTAGGGAAATACTCAAATAATCTAAGAAATAAATTATGTAATTTTGGTTTTTGGAACAGAGAATTCAGGAAGTTCAAATTTCTTATAGACCTAACTTATGAATGGAAAGAAGGAGGTAATTCAGAACTAATTATTTTGGACAAGAGAATACTAATTTGGAAAGGAAACAGACAAATTAGTTTTTACTCATATTTGGATATTGACCAATGAGTATATCTAGGAAAAAAATTGTTCTAGACATGAACATATGGTACTGAAGAAACATTAAGAGTTCACCAATATAAAGCTGATGATAGTCACAAGAGTAAGTCCTTCAGGGTTTTTTGTTTGTTACCAGAATTGAATCCAGGGATGCTTAACCACTGAGCCACTTTCCTAGCTAAATCACTAAGTTTCTGAGGCTGGCTTTGAATCTGTGATCCTCCTGCCTCAGCCTTCAGAGCTGCTGGGATTATAGGCATGCCCCATCATGCCCAGTAGGCCTTCATGCTCTAAGGCCAAAGAGTAGTCTTTGGAGAAAACCAGCAGGGGGTTAAGAGAAAAAACAAAGGCAGAGGTCAGAAAACATACCAGTATTGTTGAGGAAGGGGAAGAAATTGTGATGCAAAAGTCATATAGTCAGCATTATAAAATTTTTATGTGAGGTAAAAGAAAATGAAGTCTGGGAAATCCTCACTTTTCTGGTTGGCAGTATTACCCATGGTGGAGGTAGGGTATGCATTAGAGATCTGAGCTCTTTTGTCCATGGCAGTATGCAGTTTAAACCATTGTCACCCATTTATTCATACTAATTTGTCAAATAATTGAGAACTGGCTACTTAATTTGAGCAATGGAGAGGGCAGAGAGGTAAGAGTGCAGGTGGAGGTGAAAAAGCAGTACTGAGTTGGCAACTATAGAGATACTGTCTTAGGGATACATGAGGCAGAACACTTGAGAAGGGACAATAATGAACTGGTATCTAAATTAGTATTTTCTGATTCTACTGTGTGCAATGAAATAATGTTTCTTAGCAGAAGCCCAAGTGTTGTCTGTTGTTTGGGGATAAAGGTGACTAAGGAGAAATAAAGCTTTATCTAATTCTCCTGATACAGAGAGAAAGAAGCCAACTGAACTCAACATGTTGGATTGATCTGTTTTTATATGGATAAAAATGAGAAGAAATCTGTAGAGATGTCAACTCTTTTTTTTTTTTTTTTTTTTTTTACTTAAAACCTAAAAAAAGATTGGTGGCTGGGGAGAAGGGAATCAGATCCTTAATTTTACAAAAAAGCTAACAGTTCATGACAGGGTCCACAGCCTAAGTGACCTGTATTCCCAGACAGTTGCCCCTGTCTTGACCCTGTTTGTTTCTGGTTCAGTTGTCTGTGCCCCTGGGGTAAGGCTAAAATAGAGGACAATTGGGAAGCCAGCCATAGACTACAAAATAAGCCTTCAATTGTCGTTTTAATGGGCCTACCATTTCACCTTAATTTAATTTCTCTACCTCTAAGAATATATCTTGTTTTGTAAGTTCACAAGCTGACACATCATCCAGAGAGACTATTTATTTTCCCTATCTTCCTCACACAAAGGCTGAGATTATTCTTGCAACAGTAATCAAGATCTTCTGTCTTTGGGTTGCAAAGAAAATGCATTCAACTATACTTGAAAGAGAAAATTGAAATTCGGCTACAGATGATAAAGCACATTCTCCTTCTCTTTCAATTTTGTCTGCTCATATCAGCTGAACTGCATTAATAAAAGCAATAGGTGCCTGTTGCTAGCTATTTGGCAAGAAAGACAACATTCCATTGCTCAAAACTGTGTATTAGGTGTGTTGAGGTTTATTCCTATTACAGAACCTTTAGTCCATTAGTTCGTGTCTATGTTTGTACTCAAGTGGTACAAAATGAACCAGGAAGCAGTCTCTAGAGGAAGATTTTTCCACTAGCTTTAATAGCTGAGGAACTGTGAATCTTCCAGAAAATGATTAAATCTCAAGTGTGACTGGCTTGACTATCTGCCTGTTGTAACAATTCTATATTACTGGCATAATTGTTTTAGGAAGCAATCCAGTAGACTTATCAGAATGCATAAAGCTAGCTTTAATTATTTATTACATTTATTCAGTTTGTAATTCATGATATGGCCACTGGGTGCATTTACCAGTACCACAGCCACCACAATAATAAGGAACATCCAGAAATAAAAGTAGGTTGGCACCTTTGGGATAGAGATTTCCACAAAGGATAAACAGTCTCATGGGCATGCTGATTGTGAAACCACAGTCACACTTAAAGAAATGCAAAGGTAAGGACAAAATATGAGTGTATGCTCATAAACAGAAATAATTATTTCTTATTCAATAAATAATTCTTTTTGGCCAGCCCTATAACAGAGGCCAGTAGCACAATTTTATCCAAAATTGTGAAGTAGGAATTGTTTATTTTCAGGTTCTTCTAGCCTCCTCTTTTGTGTGCTTAATGTTATCACCTTCTCTAGAGGCCCAGTTGATATTTTTCCTCAGTTCTTCAAATTTATTTAATCTCATGAGGGGACAAAATTTATTCTCACTCAAGTTTAAATGATAAAGGTGGTGATGATGCAAAAGAAAGAACTTTTGAGACCAGTCAGCCCTGACTTCAAATCTAATTTTAATCATTTTCTAGGGAAGTGCTTTTAATTAATGACTTTTTCCTCAGGGACATCAGGGTTTCTTTTTCTTTCTTTCTTTTTTTTTTTTTTTTTTTTTGGACTGTGTGTATGCAGCCTGAAGCTTGTACAATTTGGAGAGTATTTAAGGAAAAAAAAACTCTCTCTCTCTCTCTCTCTCTCTCTCTCTCTACACATACACACACACACACACACACACACACACACACATATAAACTTAAGTAAGAAAGTAAATATTTATAATTACACACTAAAATGACAAATACAAAAAAATCTAGAAAAAAATTTTTTAATTAACTCTAATACCTTCATAACTTTTTTCTGTTTTTTTTTTTTTGTGGCCAAATACTCTCTTGATTACTTAATTTTATTAAATCTTCTATGGAGAAAAGAAATGTAATTTTGACTGCAGATTTGTTAGGTTGCAGAATTTTCTTCTACTTTTCCACTTATTTTTGGAATTGCTGGATCTTTGACTTTATCTACAGGATTTTGCTCAGTTTCATTCTTTTTTTAAATTCTAAGTTGTTATATATGACAGCAGAATGCTTACAATTCATATTACACACATAGAGCACATTTTTACGTCTCTGGTTGTATACAAAGTATATTCACACCATTCGTGTCTTCATATATGCACTTAGGGTAATGATATCCATCACATTCTACCTTCTTTTTTTTTTCTTCTTTTTTTAAACCCCCTTGCCCCCTCCCTTACCCTCACTCCCATTGACCTTTCTAATGTTTCTCTAATCCTCCTATGCTCCTGTCCTAACCCCACTGTGAATCAGCCTCCTTATATCAGAGAAAACATTTGGCATTTGGATTTTTGGGATTGGCTAACTTCACTTAGCATTATATTTCCAACTTCATTCATTTACCTGTGAATGCCATTATTTTATTCTCTTTTATTGCTAAGTAATATTCCATTATGTGTGAGTGTGTGTATCACATTTTCTTTATCCATTCGTCTACTGAAGGGCATCTAGGTTGGTTCCACAGTCTAGCTATTGTGAATTTGTGCTGCTATAAACATTGATGTGGCTGTGTCCCTGTAGTATGCTGTTTTTAAGTCGTTTGGGTATAGACCAAAGAGTGGGATAGCCATTTTTGTCCAGGAATAGCATTTTGTAAATTCCTTTTATTCCCTCATCTATGCTGTGGCTGCCACAATAGCCAGTACTGATCCTTGCCACTCTGAAAACAAAATGATGAACCACACTAATAAAAATAATTAAATCATTCATTTGTTTATTCATAGTTGAATGCATTTATTCAACATTTATTTAGTGCCTACCCCTCTGACTTTATAAATGGAGATATTTTTAACACAATCTGAACAGTTCAAAACCAAAGTATCAAAATGAAGATTTTTTTTTAAATAATGTGAACACCAAAATGGGACAAAGGTCTATGAAAACTCGGTAGAGAATTCCAGCTGCATGGTATAATGGAGAACATGTGTGTTAATATATTTTAAAGACTTTTCTTGTGAACACTAATCTTATAAGAGACTACCAAGCAAAAGGATTTTTATAGCCAAATAAGTTTGGAAGCCATAAAATACTATATCTCAATGATAATCTGTGTACTGTTATTATGGTTAAGGCTATAAGACAACCTTCACCTGAGAAACCTATTTAAGTTTGTAGACATTTCCAAACCCTGTTGCCCTTGAAAAAATGATTTCCATAACAATGAAACACCCTACCAAATATAGATTGTGGTCTTGGGGATGCAACCACCTATTCCAGACCTTATTATCTGAAGATATATGATACTTTGATTTTCTCTTGTAAGGAGTTGTGTGTGTGTGTGTGTGTGTGTGTGTGTGTGTGATTGTCAAGGTTGATATGGGGAGGAAAATG
Source organism: Tamias sibiricus (assembly GCA_025594165.1). NCBI lineage: Eukaryota > Metazoa > Chordata > Mammalia > Rodentia > Sciuridae > Tamias > Tamias sibiricus. The sequence continues at coordinate 40,174,948 of CM046665.1, read as the reverse complement.
AAAATTTGGGTAGTCAGGAGTCAAGCATCACTAAATAAATTACCTTTTCAAATGCTCCAACCTCTATCTTCCATATAAGATGATGGCAAGTCCCCAAAGTAACTACTATTCAAGGAACACATATCCACACATGCTTCAGTTTCTGTATCATAGCCAAGCCAATAAACATCTTTTATAAAATGTGCCATAAATACCATCATGGATAATAACAGTGAAGATACATTGTAGTATTTCAAGTGATGTCTACCTCTACTATTTATATACTAACTTATGTTACATTTCTGATGGACTTGTTCTTGCAACTTTATCAAAATATCAGTGAAGTCCAGTCAAAAACCAGTGCAACATTGCTTTCATTTTCATTTTAATCTATACTATAATCTATCACAATTTTACTAATAGTCCCTGTAGTTAACATCAAAGTCAGGAAGACTCACCGACAAGCTATTGCAGTTAAGGAGTGGGAGTCCTTGACCTCTCTGGGAAAAAATGTGATCTCTTTTTTCTTTTGACATGAGTTAAGTAGATTGTTCTTTGGAACCTGTGGGTTATACTCAAATATAGTTCTTAGAATTTGCCTCTCCTGAAGGATGCTCAGCAGTAGCTAAAAAATACACTTAACTAAATAGGGTAAAAGAGTAAGGAAATAAATGAATACATAAGATGTCCATTGCACAGAGCTGGAACAAAATAAAGCCTGCTTATATGTGAGATTCATTTTCTCTTCACTGAATCACAATAGTATGCCTGCAATTTAATTTGGTTTTATAATGCTCACTACCAAGCCCAGCTTTCAGGATGTTACCCTGAAAAATTTGTGGTCTGTTTTAGCTTTTGCTTTATTCCACTGTCGTTCCCTAATGACATAAAAGGAAAAAAATGGAATAAAAGGAGAGAAGCAAGAGTGGGCTAAGAGTTAAACAAATTAATCAGTAATGTGGGTAAAAAGAAAAAAAAAAAAGATGGTAGAATGTGACGGATATCATTACCCTAAGTGCATGTATGAGGACACGAATGATATGAAATATACTTTGTATATAACCAGAGATACGTAAAAATGTGCTCTATATGTGTATTATGAATTGTAATACATTCTACTGTCATATACAACAACTTCGAATAAAAAAAATAGTAATTAGTAATGTGGTATGACATTCCTCAGTCTACTACATAGATTTCAAAGGGTGATAGAAAATTTAAACTGAACCTATGGAAATATCTGTTTGTCAGGCTCTGAGATAAAAAATATGAAATGGAAACTCTAGACAGTTGTGTTTTTAAAAGTACATCTTTGACACTTTGTTCAGATAACTTTTGGGATATCGTTCTCCTAATTTTCCACTTATCTTGCTGTTTTCTTTTCAGCCCTCTCTTGTAGATCCTCCTTTTCATCCTGAACTCCAAAGATTGAAGTGCCAAGATTCTGTCTTTTGTCCTCTTTTTTTCTTTAGATGTATTTATTCATTACATGATCTGTTAGTCACCATCCATATGCTAAAGACTACACAACTGCCGTAAGACCTGGCCTGAATCTTTATACTGAACTTTGATTTATATCCAGCTGCTTTCCTAAATTTAATATATCCAAACTTGAATTCTTGATTTTTCTCTGCCAAATATATCTCTACTAGTGTTCTCCTTCAATTATATGGTAACATCTAGTTGTAATTCCCATTGTCACTCTTGTTTCACATCCCATGTCAGCAAAACCGTTGGTTCTACAGCTTTTGAAATTTATTTTCAGTCTGACTGCTTTTCTTCATTTCCACTGTCGCCACATTAATTCAAGCCATACTTACCTCTAGCCTGAACTCTTACATATCTTTCAACTTCTTACATCTAGAATTGCCTCCATTTAGCTTTGCTTCATATGGCCAGAAAGATCTATATAAAATATTACTATTCCATTACCTCTGTATAAAACCCTTTGATGACTTTTACCATACTCAATGAAATTCAAAATCTTTACTAGTTCTGGCCTAGAGACTGAGTAGGTAAGCACTCCATAAAAATTTAGGGAAGGAATGGGAAAAAAAAAGTATCAATTATGTTCTAGGGACGCTTTTTGCTTTGGAGTAACATCTTTTCTGTTGGAGTAGGCAAAAGGAGTATCTGTAGTCAAATCCATTACAGTTGCCAGCCAAAGGCATTGCATTACGTCTGCAGACTAACTACTGTATTAACTATTTTCAACACTTCTGCTCTTCATCTAGAAATTTATATAGTTTGCTCTCTCTCATCTTTTAGTTTGTGCTTAAGTATCAGCAAGTAATATACTACTTTTACCTTTTGTCTTTACTGCCTATATCAGTAAAATGCAAAGCCTATGATGGGGAAAACATTGTTAGATTGTCTCAGTTGTTGTCTTTTGTTTACTCAAAGTCTAAAATGTTCTGGCCCAGAGACTGAGTAGGTAAGCACTCCATAAATATTTAGGGAAGGAATGAAAAAAAAGTATCAATTATGTTCTAGGGACAGCATTTGCTTTAGAGCGACATCTTTTATGTTGGAGTAGGCAAAAGGAGTATCTGTAGTCAAATCCATTATAGTTGCCAGCCAGTTGCTGGATCCAGCTTTTAACAGCTAACTCTATTAGAACATAAGCCAATCCTTGTGATTATGAAAACATGGCATATATTAAGAAGGTGAAACTTACTTTTCTGCTCATACATACCAGAATAACATAAAGCTTCAGGACTTATTCCAGATTCTGCTTACTGGGAGGCTTAAGTCTGTTGTCTTCTTACTTCAGATAGATCTATTATTTTTGGAGCTGGGCTCAACTGGCCTTTTAGGTTAGAGATTTTGATGCTTAAGTGACTTTCCTATCATTTGTGATGCTAGAATTTATTTTTTTTTGGATAAATATCACCCCCCCATAATAGAAGTAATGCATACTAGATTCTTTAGGAAATACTGAAATAATAATAGTAGAAAGTTGCAGGAAGATAATTAGAATTCAGAAACCATTGTTAAAATTTTGATATATTCCTTATCAGTTTTATTTTGGAGTTTATGTGTATATGTGTTTACATAGTTGGGCAATGCCAACCGTTATAGAGCACTATTTGTATTTAGAGTCCTTTTTCCTGTCATAAGTAAGCTTGATAAAAATGCTCAGGGAATTTGACTTTCTGTCCTCAAATGAGCTACTCCTCAGAGGCGTTGCTTTTATAGTTACTGTCTTGTTGTAGGGACAGACAAGGCAAGGCACCGAAGATAGCAAGAAAGAGTTTTATTTGGCTGCAGCCAGGCTCAGAGAGTAAAGCTTTCACTGTAATCAATTAATCCCCTGAACCCTGAGTTCAGGTAGTTTTAGAATTTTATACTCAGTAGGTAAGGGGAGGGGCTTAGAAGTTCACAGTCTACAGAAGTTCACATAAAAGCAGCTTTTTCTTTCACTGTTCTGTGCAAGTTATCCCTTCAAGGACAACACCTGAGAAGGGGAGAGCTTCTTCTCCCCTTTCTTTCCTCCCCCTGCCAGCTGTTACCATAGAGCCCAATTGGTAACTTCTCTTATCTTAGAAATGTAGACATCTCTGTGAAGCTCCAGCTCAAGGCCAGAGGCCTTGTTAAAGAATTTGTCTTTTTATTGTCACATTTTGCATTGGCCAACACACTTTTACAAACTACTATACAGGATACATGTTTGTGAAAAACAAGTAAAGGGGTGTCCAGCACCTGGAGTGCTGATTTCTTCCAGGCCAGTGGCCAAGTAATAAAGCAACATGAAAATAAGAAGTTTACCTACATTGAACTCTTTTGTAGAGATTCTTTTGTTGACAGTCCTAAAATCAGCCGTGGTGAAGATTTCTGGAGAAGCTTAGTTAAGATTTTCTGTGGAGAAGGGGGTGCCACTACACTCTGTTTGTTGTATTCTTGTCTTCTTTCTCATATCTTTCTAGCCTTTCTCTCATAAGAATAATTGAGAATTAAGTCTATGGCAGCCTGGTGTATATTGCTTCTCAGTTTGTCAGGTTTTTTTTTGTTGTTGTTGTTGCTTCTCTGTCAAACCAGAGAAACAGTGGAAAACAGAAATTAATCAGTGAAAATAAGAGTTAAAATGTGTGAGAGTATCATTTGTTTGAAGAAGAGTGGAGTGGTGCTGTGGTGTCAGGTCTGGTGGACCTAGAAAGAGTTGAATACCAACACTGTTTTGGCATAAGACCTAAATCCAGAGAACAGATGGCAAAAATATAGTAGGACTACACTTCAGGATCCAAGGTCAAAATTACCAAGGAAGATGGTAAAAGCCTCACCTGGGAGAATGTAGATGGGAGAATGTTAATGGGAGAAGGAATATGGGAAATATTTCTAAGAATGATTTAACTAGTTCTATTGGATGGATCTTTCTCCCTGAATTTGTTTAATTAATACATTATCAGTAGAGGAACACTAGAAAGAACATATAAATAGCTGCCACACGTAAAGATATCTCTTTGATATTTGTTTTAGGGTGTTGATGGTGTATACAGTGGGGGGTTAGTGGAAGTGTAAAAATTAGACAGGTATGAAAGTAATATCAATGCAGTATGAAATGTTTATGAAAAAATTAGTAATCTACCCTATCCATTATTATTATTTAATTTGTGGTATATGATCTCTGTGTTTAGAAAACATATCTAATATTTAAAATCATTTAAATTTTTAAGTTGACATGAGCAAGTGAGAAATAGAAAATCAGAGGGAGCAGGAATTAAATATGGCTTATTTCCTATAAATAAAGGAATTCACTGAAATCTTGGTGGAATGCAGTCTATTACCTGCAGGTACCCCCCTGAGATACAGAAGTCTTTGTCTCAGAGGAAAGCACCAAGTACTTATGGCACCTACTAAGGGATACCATTTTGCTATTACAGTTGTACTCAGAATACAGAAATAAATAGCATGTAAGTTATTGCTTATCAGTGAAGTTCTGATGGTTAATGTGAAACGTTGTTTTCCAGATGTTTAGATCATTAAAAGTGGTGTCAGCACAGCAACCAGGCCTTTAGTGTCTTCAGCGGGGATTAGCAGCCTACTAATTGTTTTCTGATTAATGGCTCCAGATAAGAGGCATGTCCAGAAGATGGCAAAGGAATCCTTAGGCTAGGCCAACTCTTGTGTTTGTTTTCATTCTTTAGGCTGCCTGCAGTGCACAGATACTGACTGCTGAAATGACGGAATTGGGAAAGAATCAGGTATAAGATAGGTTGCTTGCTTGGTATGAATTGCCAAATAAGACTTGATTATCTTATCTCTATGGGACATTTACTCTTTAAGGTAGTTTATATACATGATCTTAGACGAATCTTTTAAGACCTGAGCCTTGGGATAGTAGGCAATGTGCAGATGAAGGGTATGAAGGAATCCCCCCCCCTTTTTTTTTTTTAATTTTCTCACAAACATCAACTCCATTAAGACTAGAATAAAGTTCTGCTTCTTAAATGAGCCTGATTGCTTTTTCTATATATATCCTTAGACTAGGAGGACACGTGTATCTTTCTGTGGAAAATGCATATGAAAATTAATCCCTTAAAATGCTTCTCAGAAAACAAACAAAACATAATAGGAAGAATAGGAAGAGACAGATTCATTCCTTCTCTCCCTCCCTTCCTTTGTTCTTTCCTTCTTTTCTTCCCATTTGATTTTTATTAAGTCCTTTTTATGTGAAGCACATGTAATGGGTCTTGCTTTTAAGAATTGTAAAACAATAACACAAATAATAGCACCAATTGTATACACATATTTTTAAAGATTTTTTTAAAAGATGGACACAATATCTTTATTTATATTATTTATTTTTATGTGGTGCTGAGGATTGAACCCAGTGCCTCACATGTGTGAGGCAAGCACTCTACCACTGAGCTATAACACCCCACCAATTATATTATTATGTTGCTGAGATTTCTATGTGGAGAATAAAGCATATCTCTGATTTTTTTTTTTTTTCCCACACCAATGAACAGTTCTGTCCAGTAGGTGGACTCCTTCATGTACACATTGGGGGTTTTCTTTTGCCTTTAATCAAGTGTTCTTTACATCTGTGAAGAGGCATTTTATCCTGTTGAACTTCTGGTTTCATTGATTTACTTTCTGAAAGACCAAAATTGACTGAGTTCCTGCCTATTCCTTTTTGAGAAATGATTTCATCTTTCATTATTCTTTTCTTTCATTTTTGTCATAGTATGTATCTTGACATTTTAATTTATTAATCAGGGTTCTTTTTAGTAACTTGATGCTTTTCATGAGTCTAACTTTATCATCTATATCAAATTCTTTAAAAACCAACTGCATTTTTGAGTTTATATAAATTATGGTATATAAATAATGTGAATGATTATATATTGACATCAAAGACTAATAATTATATTTGTGAGAATAGATAGATTATTTTTCATATTATTCTAGAATGAGTTTTTCTTATGTATTTATTACCAAGGAATTTGGCATGAATCATTTTTAAATTGATCCCTATAACTTCATCTAGGCTCTCCTGAAATTGGATGACTTTTTGGAAATTTCTTTGACTGTATCTATGGCCATTGGGACAAGTGTAGATTAACATTATACATTTTTAAAAAGTATTTATTTATTTGTTTTAGTTGTACACATGCCTTTATTTTTATGTGGTGCTGAAGATTGAACCCAGGCCGTGCACGTGGTAGGCAAGTGCTCTACTGCTGAGCCACAACCCCAGCCCCTAACATTATAAGTTATCAATCATTTTTTTCTCCATTAACCATTTTCACTTGTACCTGTTGAAAATATTAATTCATCAGTGGCCCATAGACATTAATATGTCTGCATGGTAAAATTTTTGATAGTTAATTCAATGCATGTATTCCAGCAAGAAGAATTCTATTGACCTGGAAAACCAATTTAGGAAAAGTCTCCTTTATGTGACCTTTGTGCACTATTTTTTGCTTCATTTCTTCTAATTTTTTTTATCAGATAAAGAATGATGTTTTCATGGTAGTGTTTTTATCTATTCTAATAGTTTTTTATGAGTCTTGTGGTTAGCAAGAGCAAAATTCATCTACCATTTGTGAACTTTGGCCAGTTATCACTAAGCTAGACTACCTATTTGATGTTTTTCAAGAACTTGATTTGGAAAAAAAAAGAAATTGATTTGGCATGACTAAATTTTACCAAGATCACCATTTGTATTCATTAATGATCAAGTGTAGCAACTTTTCATAGTATAAACAGTGGGGATATGTTTTTAATGTAGAAAATTCTGCTCCTTTTTGATACTTTCATCAACCTTTTATGCTTTCATTTTTGTTATGTACCTATGGATTCATATTGACTTTTTAACACAGTTTAATGATTTTCAATGTATCTGTTTTTAATCTTTTTTTTTTAAATCCCAATCTTACAGAAAAGTTGGAAGCACAGAATAAATAACAATTCTGCAGCAAACCATTTGTAAGTTGCTGATTTGATTCCCTTTCTTTCCCAAATACTCAGTATTGCTTTGATGATTTGTGATGTTGATCATCTTTTTGTATACCTATTATCCTTTTTATGACTTCTTTTGATAAATGTCTATTTCACTCTTTTGCCCATTTAAAAAAATTGGGTCTCTTTGGTATAGCAGCCTAATCCTTAAGATACATGTAATAGTTATACCAGGATATGGTGCGCATTAAACTTTACAATCAGAGTGTCCTCTCTATCAAAGAAAAGACCAGTAGGAAGCAAGACAGATAAGTGATATAAAAATTTCAGAGATAAGTTAAGTCTTTTTATATCCCAAAACTTACCATGGTGAGTGATAAAACATTGATTTTGGATTCGGATGATCTTGAAGTTATTGAATTTGTCTCTGAAACTGCAGGACAGTTGCTTAACAATTTAATATAAAATTTCCTCATCTCTTATATGTTACCACTTACATTATATACTAATATCCTCTACTTTTTTCCTCTTCTTCTCATCCCAAGATACACCACGTTCAGCTTAATTTGCCCCTTTAATCCATTTCTATTTTGTTTTTGAAGAATCTTGGAGGAGATCATTTTGCCATCTATCATAGCAGTAGTGGGACTGAGTTTTTGAGAATTGCTTAATTTTTGTTGCTAATGATTTCAGTTCAAAAACCTTAAATCATAAATTCACAGTGATGAGAAAATTCTCTTTTCAGACTCTTTAAAAGTCTTTTCATGTCAAGATGGATAATATTTTGGCTATGGCAGAAATTTTTATCTAGAAAATGTCAAATAATGAATGGTAGAATGAGTTAGCCATCATAACCCTAAGTACATGTATGGAGACACAATTGTTGTAAAAATACTTTATATAGGGGCTGGGATTGTGGCTCAGCAGTAGAGCGCTCGCCTAGCACGAGTGCGGCCTGGGTTTGATCCTCAGCACCACATAAAAATAAACGCATTGTGTACAATGAAAGCAAATAAATAAAAATATTTTTTTAAAAATACTTTATATAAAACCATCAACTTGAAAAATGAAAACAAAAAAATCTACAGCCTTCTAACAAAACTCATGCTATTCAAAGTTTCACAAAGATTCTCAATTTAATGAAAAATACTTGAGAACATTTTGACACTTGGATTTATATTCTAATTCTTTCATCTTAATACAGCTAATGCTGAAGTTTTTCAAAAGCTTTCTTCAGACAGTAGAACAGATAGATACCTGTGTTTGAAACCTGAAAATTGGGAGGTTATCTTTCTTTAATAAAGAGATCCACCAAGATTATTTAAACATCTCCATCCAGTATGTTTAGCCTACCATTTTGTTTATAAAAGTATTAGTTCCTACCTTTCACAATACATGGATTTCCCCCATTAATATGTCTTAGGCAATCATTAATCTATCTTTGAGAATAGTACTGTACATGTAATTGCATTTTATAAACCCCTTTTCTGTTGAAAACATATCAAGTTCACTTTGCATCCTTGAGTATATTTTTTTGTTTCTAGCACTGAAGAAAGCAAAATGGATACTAAAAAATTGCATTGGAAGTATTTGTGCCCTCAATCAATTTATAATTTATTTGAATTATCATTTGTTTTGTAGGAGAAACAACAAAGAATAACATAAATTTCATTGAATTACATAATCAGATATTAGGTATAGTGTAAATTCAGAGAAAAGTGTTACCAGTTTGTGTGAATAGTTCATACTTTTTATAGAATTTATGACATTTCAGTTGACTTTGGAGAATAATTAGGATTTAGACATTTAGATACAACAGAAGCAAAACAACCAGGGTAGAACTGCATGTGTCAGTCTTACAAGATACATAAAAATATCAATGTTGAGAGAAATTTCCAGAAAGCGTCTGTTTATATCTAGTCTTCAGATTTAGACATCTGAAGGTATGGGGTAACAAGGGAAGAATGCTAGGAAAGTCACTGAGGAAGAATAATCACATAGCATGGGGAATGAAAGGGAATTTATTTTGATGGGAGCAAAATTGATTTGGGAAGTCTTAGGATGTTAAATTGATAACTAAAATCAGACGCTGTTTCCCAGGCCTGGGAAATCTGCCTGGGTAAGGAGTATGGGGCTTTTATCCATGATCACTAGAACCTCCTCAATAGAATATTGAGCAAAATTGTGACAAGATGAAAGTTAGTGTAAAGGATGTTTGTAGTATGGATTGGAAGTAGCAGAAACTGCCATGTATTACATGTCAGTAAAAAAGAGCTAAAATAGTGCAGGTTCTAGAATTGAGCTATGATATTGAGATCGACAAAATGAATACAATTCTGAACTCTTTCCTAGATCAACTGAGAACGCAGTGACATGAAAGGAAGTGAAATGTTAAACTTGGCTCCAGAAGATATTGAGCCAAAGGAGTGGGCAGTGCTTTTTCTGTTTGAAAGAAATGTATTAAAACTTAATTGCTAGGGCTGGGGTTGTCGCTCAGTGGTAGAGCTCTTGCCTCGCACCACATAAAAGTAAATAAATAAAGATAATGTGTATATCTAAAACTAAAATTTTTTAAAAAAATTTAATTGCTAGCCATTGAACTTAAAAATGGTTAATTTTTTCCTTATTTAGTAATGGTTTTGTTCCATGATATCTCTTAAAAATCTGCAAAACTCCCTTTGAAAAGGCAAGACAGAAAGAATTAGTAATGAAGGTTAGCAACACATACAGCAGAAATTACTTCTACGTGTGATAGAGCAGTTACCCATAGGTAAGTATGTGCTCTAGATAACTTATATAGCCTTAGTACCCAGCCATAGTCCTGGAAACAAGGTGTGTGTGTGTGTGTGGGGGGGGGGGGTGGTATGAAGTATTTTTAACAAGTGGTGAGGGAAGGCAGGAATGAGCCTGTAATTTTCAGAGAATACTTTGGGCAACAATCTGGTAAGAGCAGACATATCAGGAAGTGAGCACATTGATTAAACTGTATTATTGTTTTATATCTATGAACAAAAAGATACAACAGAAGCAAAACAACCAGGGTAGAACTGCATGTGTCAGTCTTACAAAATACATAAAAATATCAATGTTGAGAGAAATTTCCAGAAAGTGTCTGTTAAATTTGCAGATATTTGGTCTTATTTATAATTTTCTTAGTATTTTGAAAGTATTATATCTAGTCTACATGGATAAATAATACTGTGTGCTTTCACAATGCATGAGGGACTATTTAAAACCTAGGCATCAAAACATAAACTTGATTTTAAAATATGATGAATGTAGCTGAGAATACCTTCTGCTCTTGGAACAAAAAAGCACACACAAGAGAATCAATGTGATGGGCCATATGTTCGTTGGTAGTTACAGAAATGGAATATAAAATGAAGACTAGATAAATTTCTGTTTCTTTTTGTTTTTAGTTTTGCACAATAGATAGTGCAACTGAAAAAATTATCCTCAGTACAGATTTCAGGGGTAAAATTCTACTCACCACTTCATTACTTTGGGATCCTCTTTTTTGTATCTGCACTGCAACTGAAAACATCTTAGCTTTGCCTGAGGCATATTTTGTGTGTCTTAAAAATATCATGAACTTAAGTAAATTCTGATTTTTCCTGCCTTTCAGCTGTGTTGCTTTTACTTGAATAAAACATAAATTTATATGGTGGATTTTGGTTTTACATTGTAAATGATGCATTCAGTGTAGTCCTTACTGAACTCTGAGCCAAATGTCTGTTCTTTTAATAAAAAACACAATAGAATAAAGCTAGAGTTCCTAAAGTAAGTGAAGCCATGCCTCAGTTTGACTTAAGACACAAAATGATTTGTAATCTGTCAACAAATGTTTTTTTTTTTTTTTTTGCCTTTTGTATTCATCATATTTTATTCCATTTACCCAGTGGATATCAAATTCAATATCCTGATAATTTGATCAGCAGAATATAACCATGGCTTAAATAAAAAGGGAAATGATAATACCTATACTAACAAATAATAATAGAGAAGTTTACTAAGCTCTTAATGTATTCTAAATGCTTTCTAATTTGTTTTCTGTTATATTAAGACGAAAACCCTGTGAGAGAAGTTACACAAAAAGTCAGTGAGTTGTCCAAGGTTACAAGCTAGTGTTGCAGAAGTGAATTCAAACGCTTTATGTCCTGACTTCTGTGTTCATTTCTTTAACTATATGCTGTAGAACTACTATATTGACATAATTTGTGAAGAATTGCCTTTTGGAAGTTGAGATCAAAGGTATGTATTATAAAATCTGATAAAGGAATTTAGAGTAAAAAAAGTCACTAAATTTATTAATTGCAATAGCAGTAACTACCAGACAGAACTCTTTGGTTATCATGTTTAATCAAGAAACCTTCAGATTTTCTTTCTCAGTGTCATTTACCAGATGAGGAATCTAGAGCACAAAGATATGAAATGTCTTTTCTTAGGATCACAGTGATCATAAATGTCAGATTTAGCATTTGAATACAGATCTCTGACTCTTCAAATCTATGTCCCTTTTAATGGAAACCTGTAAGTCAAATAAATCAATAAATGGCAAAGGGAGGGAGGGGGTGTTGTAGGAGAAATCAAAACTAGATGAGGAAAAATGAAAGAGGTTATACTTCTAGCTAAGGCAATAGGAGAAAAGAAGAAGCTTGGTAGGGCTGAATTCTGTAGATTGAAGTGCAGAGGACCTCAATGGCAAGAGGAAATCACATTCCTGGTAAGAGATAGAAGCTTTTAGCCATCCTTGCCCTTTTAGGGAATTTAGGGGCAAGACATTGTTTATGGAACAATGCAATCTTTATCATACTCAGCCACATATGTTAAAGACAAAACATAATCCCAGTGTTAGAAATACCAAGTTTAACAAGAAATCAGACATAATACATGCTCGAAAGCCATCAGCCAAGCTTTACTTCCGCAAAAGGGTGTGCTACCAAAAAGAATCTGGCAAGCAAGCACACTGGGCAGGAAGTCTGCCCAGGTTTTATCCCTAATGCAACACTGTACCTTGCCCTGATATGAGGAGTTTGAGGTTACAATCTATGCGATTGACTAATTTAAATTGGGGAGTGCGAGGGGAAGGGCTATAGTTACGATTGGATTACCTAGTATATTACAGCCATGATGATTCAAAGACTAAGGACAAAGGGAGATATATTAGGGGTGGGGGCCTCAAAATGACTACATTTCAACAGCATGGTTTTGTGACAGCTTCACCTAACTACACAATATGAAATTTAAGTTTTAGATTATAGCAAACACATTTCTCTTACATATTAGGAAACTCAAACTACAGGTATAACTTTGACAGAAAAGATAACATTAATCTTACACCAGGAAGAATGTTGTCCACCCTAAGTTATTAGATCTAAGTTTAAGGTTGATTCTACCAGCTGCTAGTTAAATAATCAGAGGGAAATCACATAACCTTTTTGAGCAGTAAGCAGCAATGATTTTATGATGTTTTGGAAAGGAACTCTCCATGATGTTTGTGAAATGGCTTATAAAAGTGGTCACTTCTGTCCTATGTTTTAGGCTTTTCTGACTCGTTACCATGATTTCCCCACTTTTCCTTTCCTTATATTTCTTAGAAATAAGATATTTTTACATCAGTTTTTGGGTTAGGGCTATAATTGTCAATCACCATAGCTCTGCAACTCAGTCAAATACCTATGTATATGTACACACAAATGCATACAAAAAGGTACACATTCACATACCCATGATACTCATCAGAATTATCAGGAATTGGTGGGGAACAGGAGTATATCATTCAAGAATGTCTCTTGCTTGCAGAAAACTCTTAGATAATTCTCTTCTTTGTGCCAACCTAAGCCAAATCAAATAAGTAAGTCACATTTAACTTTACAAAGCAGCAGCATTTTGAAGCTCTAATATCATCTCTGTATCTTTTATCTTCCTTTACTTTAAAGTTTAAAATGTATTTCTTATAAACCAATCTATTCATAAATGAAAAATGGTGTGAAACATACATACAGTTTCACAAAAGTACTGCTTCATAGTACTTTCTTCACTTTATTGAGATAAGGAGGATGAGGATGGGCTTGGGATGTTAATAGGTGACATTTGTATTTTCCACATGCAGTTTCTTTCCTTCACACCTTTATATATACCATTTCTTCTGTTTGAACATTTCTGGAATTCTGCCCTCTCCTGTCCAGGCTAATCGTGTGTGTGTGTGTGTGTGTGTGTGTGTTTGTGTATGTATGTGTATGTGTGTACCACTAAGTTATATCCCTGGCCCTCCAGGCTAATTCTCCAGGCTAATTCTTACATTTGCTTCAGTCTCAACATACATTAATTGCCTTATGTAACCTTCCTGCTTCCATAAGTCTAGCAGGGGGCTACACTAATTTCTTGATGTTATCTAATCTTTTAGAACTTTAACATTTCAATATTTTAATTGTTCAATAACCTCTTTGTATCTTTCACTGGACTGTGTGTCTTTGTGCCCTTATGAACAAGTCATAGTATTTTGCTCAGTATTGTGGTTTGTGCCCAGAGGCTACAAACTAAGGAGTCTGCAGGATATCTGTGTCTGTATCATGTATATAAATTTATAGGAGTCTGTACACACACACACACACACACACACACACATACACACATACATATGTTTTTTATATTTCATGTATATATTGCTTATAAATTATTTTATACTACTTATGAATATATCATAAATATATATTATACTACTTATAAATTGTTTTTTTTAAAACTGAACCAAAAATGTAAGAATTGGACATTTATACTAAAAAAGTTTTCTAGTTTCTTTTGAAGAAAATGAATGTCAGAAGTTCTAGCAAATTGTACTAACTCTCCAAGGCTAGTTCCAATATAAATATATTACCTTATATTTTATATTATTACTAATTTTCAGTAAGGGAGGGCTGTTTTAATGGTGATAGTATAATTTGAATTTTTCAATAAACCAATATTCTTCATGTGAGTTTGCAACTAAGCAAATTATTTGTTCATCTGTATGATTAGTTTTTTCACAGTTGATCAGGTAGCTTTTTACTATCTTTGAGGAAAAGATAATATTTTCTGGGGTGTCAAAGGAAGACATTTCATAGGGAAACTGAGTAATCTTCAGATGAAGTTAAGCCATACAGTTTTACCAATAATTCATGTAAAAAGGACACTAACTTTTGTTGGAGAGGTGACATAATTGTATTTTGGTTGCTTTTAGATATCTTCATTAGGAGAAAGAGTTATATTAGCTAATTTTGCTCACAACCATGTGTTGTTATCATCTCTTTTAATTGTTACCAATTAAAAAATCTATTTCTCTTAGGAAAGTAATAAAGACAGTAAAGAAGGTTGCTATTCATTGACACTGGAAATTTGAATGAACAGCAAAAAGCAGTTTCTTTAGGTTTTAATATTTATTTTGTGGTGAAGGCAAAATTCAGTATTATTAATTTCCTATGTGTAACTCATTTCCAATTCCCACACTGTACTCTGAAGATACCATGCTTATTTCTTCCTCTTGGTCTTCACATGTTTCTCTCACAAAAACCATTTCATATCTTGCTTTTCGTTGCCCAAGAGCTTACCTTCTCTCATAGGTTTAGCATTGTCTTTTTGTTTTACTTTCCAAACACATCCTTTTCAGTGTATATGAGAAAACATTGAAATTTTACAAAACTGGTTTTGAAATTCAATCCTCTGCTTACTCATTATACAACTGTGTATATAGCTTTCTTCACCCTAAGTTTCACATACAGTTGTAAGAATCGGGATAGTAATTAACTCATGTTTTTAAGAGAAAAAAAAATATATGTATAAAATATATATAAATATCTGAAACATTATAAAGTGTCAACAAATTTTTAGTTTTAGCATTTAAACCAGAGATTTTATAAAACTATCAGCTCACAGAATGCATATGCTTCAGAGATGGGTCTATTTGATTTTCAGGAGGTTCTACAATGTTTGAATTAGTTTCTAACATTAAAAAATAGAGATTTTTACATAAATATCTAACTCTTTTTTCTGTTTAGAAAATAAAAAGGCATGGGTATGCTGGGCCAGCATTCGCAAATGGCAGCAATCGATAAACACGGACTAGATAGCTTTTCCAAGAAAACGCTCCAGTTTGCCTTAGTATCTTCTCTGCCCATTGTACTTTTTACTTGTTACTTGGACCTAATAATCACTTGAATTTAGCTTCTACTTGAATAAATTCTATTTTTCATCTTCATTTAATTGCATGCATACATCTCATTCTGTGGTATATAAAATGCCATATATTCATATGTACCTTATTATATATGTGGTATCTTGTTCTATATAGTATGTCTGTCTTTATAGGCTTTTAGAGGGCATGTTATAGTACATAGTAAGTTAGCAAATACTAGTTAAATTACATTGTGAGGTAAAAATATGCTGTATTCTTTCCAACACTTGGATTGTTTTTTCAGGGCTTTTCTTCCGTTCACTGAAACTTTAGAGCTACATACATTGTGAAGACTCTGTTTTGATCAGGTTTTACTTCTGTAGCTCTCCCACTGGGAAATTCTTTTTGCTTTTTGTTTAATTTAGCTGTTACATAAATATGTTGAAATGCTCCACTATTTCAGCTCCTACTGTGAAAATATTTTGTAAGCAGCAGTATTAAAACATTTCTTTCTCCTAGCTCTATAGATCACAGGAATTTGAAAGCAGCATGA
Organism: Tamias sibiricus; assembly: GCA_025594165.1. Classification (NCBI taxonomy): domain Eukaryota; kingdom Metazoa; phylum Chordata; class Mammalia; order Rodentia; family Sciuridae; genus Tamias; species Tamias sibiricus. The sequence goes on along the minus strand of CM046665.1, from coordinate 40,158,863 downwards.
GTGTAAAGCTTATCCAATACACTTCCTCATGACTCCACTGAGGTCTAAAAGAAAATTGTAGGCCTACAGCTCACGTGGAGGTAGAAAACCTTCAACTAGGAAACAGGGTTCATGACTCCAGTTAAAATTGATTTTTATATTTTAAGTGGAAATTCAGCTTTATAATGATATTTGTAAAGCAAATAAAATGGATTCCACCTAAATGGTTTTTTTCTCTACCTCATAATCCAAGTCAGTGAGTACTTATTAACTTACCATGTAGCAAAATTTTAGTCTCACAAGAGTCATATAGGGTAAGTATTGTTATTATTCTCAATGTGAAGTAGGGAAATTTGAGGCCTAGAATGGCTAAGAAAACTGTCAAACCTTAACACAGCTAGTGAGTGTTGTAGGTGAGATTTTATTTTCAATATTTTTTAGTTGTTGATGGACCTTCATTTTATTTATTTATTTTTATGTGGTGCCCAGGATCGGACCCAGTGCCTCACATATGCTAGGCAAGTGCTCTACCACTGAACTACAACCCAAGCCTTCTAGGTGAGATTTTGAGTCTCACCTTCAGACTCTGTTCTGTGATTTTTACAAAATATTAGGCCCCTTGACTTCTCATCCTGTTTTTATTTTCATTCTGTAATGCGTGTGTCATGTTCATTTGTAAGAACTGTTATAATAATGACATGAGTTCTCAGTTTTTCTATCTGTGATTATTTGAAGTTTAACTTTTAAGTTTCTGTCTTCATTATACAGTTCTATCAAACTCACTACTCCATTGTTCCAACTATTTTTAGTTGTGAATACATAGTTTTGTCTACGAAATTACTATAATTGTGATTTTCTTCTAGTGCAAATGTATCTTACCAGTGCTTGCCTATAAAAACAGACAAGCAAAAATTATTCACCTATGATGATTTTGGATAAGTAAAAATTATTTTCATAGCTTTTTCTCAAGACTTGATTCTTAATTACTCAATATCTTTCTTTAGGGGTTCTTTTGGTCTTTGTTATCCCCCAAAAGCTTACGTGTAAGACAATGAAAGATGGTTGGGAGAAGAAATAATTGGGTTATAGCCTTGACCTAATCACTGAATTGATCCCTGATAGGGTTAACTGAGTGGGAACTGAAGGCAGGTGGAGTGTGGCTGGAGGAAGTGGTTCATGGAGGCATGGCAATGAGGTATACATTTTGTACCTGGAGAGTGGAGTCCTCTCTCTCTGCTGCCTGATCATCATGTGAGCTGTTTTCCTCTGCCTTACTCTTCCGCCATGATGTTCTCCTCATCTTGAGCCCCAAGGAATGGAGCCAACCCTCCGTGAACTAAGAACTCTGAAACCGTGAGCCCTTGAATAAAGGTTTCCTCCTCTACAATTGTTCTGGTTGGATCTTTCAGAAGTTGCAGCAGCAAAAAACTAAAACAGTCTTCAGCTATTTCATCCTTGCTGTGAAATGGGTGTATGCTGAGGTAATAAGCTTTATATGTACTTTCTATTCAGGGGGGAGTTTCTTGTTCATTATTATTATTTGTGAAAGCTGTATCTAGTGCTGAATAAGGCACAATGAGAGAAGATGAAAGGAATGGAAATTTGATTTTGCAGTTGAGAAGGAGAACTTATGAATGCCATGGCAAATACTTAAGTCCATGTAAAGCAACACTGACTAGTGAAAGTTAATGTCCTAATCTTTTAGTGCTGAGTTTGGTGTGAAGTGAGAGTCATGGACTTTGGAAGGAAATCTTGGTTCAACAGTTAACTCCTCTGCTTGGCTCTCAGTACTCACTGATTTGTAGGAACATGGAAAAAGCATATAATTTTGATCTTTGCACTATTTTTGATATAATATTTAAGTTTGCTGATTATAGAGGAAAACCAAAGTTAACTGTGTATTAAAAACTCCAAAAAAGAATAGAAAAATCATTTGTTACTCCAACACCCAGAGAAATCCATCGTAAATAGCTAATTATCTGTGTTTCTGTTTCCGTATATTTAACTACCTCAGCACTTGTTTGGATGAAAAATGACCTGAAACTCACATGCTGCTTGAATTAGTTTGCTAAATATCTTAATAGTTTATATTTCATATAGATACATAAGTTTAAATAATTTGGGATAATTTTATGTAATAATTGTGTACCTTATTTTTTGTTACTTAACCCATAAATTAGAGTAGCGCAATATCATGATAATTTGCCATATGCTTAGTATTGTTCAAAAGCATGTTAATAATGCTATCACCATATTCTCTTTTATGATGATTAATATATATTTTGTCATTCTTCCCTTATATTTTTCAGTCATTAGTTTAAATTAGGACCATAATATAGTAAAGTCTTATACAGAAATCATTGGTATTTCCCTTATCAAATAAATAACAATTATTTTTGCTTATTAATATTTTCTTAATTTTTTGGAGGAATCAATTTTAGATTTAGACTTTATAAATATATGAGCTTTAGAAAATAAATAAAATCATTTTATTCTAATGACAAAACATTTTAGAAACTTTGTAAAATATAGACTGACAAAATGAAAAATGAAATATGTACAGTCTAAGTAATATCATTCAGCTTGTATTTTGTTTACATTTTTGTAATTATTTCACATTAAAATATTACTATGGCTTATGCTTATTTCATTTCACTATAGACATAAAAGTCTTCCCAAGTAATTATTTTTTTCCAGTCAGATTTTTAGTGGTTTTATAATATCCTATTATAAGAATATATCATTATTTTATTATTCCCATTGTCTTGTATTATAACAATTTTGTAATAAACATCTCAATATATATTGTCAGATTTTGTTGCTGGTACTATCTTCCATTTATTTGTTCCTTTCAGAAGTGTTATGGAATATACAGTGTGGAACTTTTAGCAAGGATAAAAATGTTTATACTGTTCAATGTGGTTATTTTATTTTAATTAATTTGAATTTAGCCACATTTGAGTTGTGGCTACCATCTAGGATACTGTCTTATAAAATTTACCTTTTCATGCTCTCAAACCTGCCAGTTATCTTGACTACTGTGTATAATAGTGCTTTCATGGAATTTGTACATAGATGTCCTTTTATATATTATAGGAAGAAGAGTACTTGTATTATCCTAACACAGTTTTTATGAATTCAGTAATAATTTTTATATTTAGTGTGTTAGGTAGCCAGTTATCCAAGAAAAAATAAATTAAAAGTTGTATGATGACAAATGTTGATACGTATGTTAATATAGATGGTACTTTGTTACAAATGGCTAATTATGAGGCACTGCAAAATTATGTAGTAGGCCAGTTTTAAGAATAATCATAGTCAGAAAATAATGGTGCTTTGATTTATATCATTAAAATTAGTTTTAAAGAATCAGAGTTAACACTCACTCTGTCTACCATTTACTTTTAAATTTTCTCTTTGTGCATTTAAGAAAACCTGTACTTATAAACATTTATATCTAGTGAACATAGATTCTGGAATGGAAATAGAAAAAAATAGATTCATAATTTATAGGATATGTATAATCAACTGAATGAAAATATGCCATTAGTTACACTTCTGTGGGTATATATTTTTTAATAACTCGAGTCTTAAAATTATATTAATATTTTATAGATCACCAAAATAAAATAAATACTGATGTTAAGGGAAGCCAAATAGAATGCAAACATTAAAATAAGCCCTAATTGTTTTAAAGATCAATAACATATTCACACTGGAGAGAAAAATCAAGAACATAATCAAAATTGCTGTGAGTTGCAGTATCTTGACTGGACACTGTAAATTTAAAGACAAAATATTGTACATAACTGATATTATCTTATGTTTCTGCATTTTATACATACACACATATTTTACATACATGTTTTCTAGAATTTTAATGTGTATACTATAATTGAGAAAATCAATTTTAAATAATGAGAGCTGAGTTTCCCACTTTTGCCAGAAGAAATATAAATAGGAAAGAGAAGTCTCAAATGAATCCTGTATTACATGGTGTTGCATGGATTAGAATTATACATGCCAGTAGAAACTCATTGCTTTAAATACTTATTCAGGTAGATGAAGGAATACAATTGATTCTTGTTATTCACAGTAGTTATGGTCCATAAAAACACTGAGCTGCCAGGTAATGCCCATTGCTCCTGGTTATGTGGTTAGATTTTTGTGAACTCTGGTCACAACATTTTTGTCAGTTAATCAATAGGTAGCCTTGTTTCATGTATTTTTTTGTTTAAAAAAAAAGACACCTTATTTAATATATATTGTTGAATCTTTAATTTTGAACTCAGAACCAATTACATTATAACTCATTTCTGAATGAAGTGTATTTTCTATATTAGGCACATCATAGCTTTTTGTAATTAAGAACACTAGATAGACTTCAGCATTATACTTGGAGCCACTTTAAACAGTGAAATAACCAAATGAAATTACAAAAATATGAAAAAATTTGGCACTACAGGTATCCACCAAAAGGACACACATCTATAGTATGATAGAGTAGTAGAGCATTGCCTTGTTTTATCTCAGCTAGGATGAAGGGCTTTGAGTGACTCAAATATTTTACTGCTCTGCACATGTCTATGAATGAACATGAAGATGCCTCAAGAATTGATTTGGTGGTTACAAGTAAATATTTTGCCAATAAATAAATATTACATACATATATGTATATGTATACACACATATGAGACATACATAATAAAAATCAACTCTGTGTGTCTATGTGTATACATATAAAACCTAGCTATTACTGCCGAGAGGCTCAGACACAATGGGATTCTATAAACAGTGATTATACCCAGCACCCACTCACATCTTAGTCTCTCAATGTCATTGTTCAGTAGAAAAATTAAAACCCTTTAGAGAAGTGGTTGATTCAGGGTTAGGACAGGAAAAGTGCTATTAAGTTTTCAATATCTTGTGATGTCAGAAATAAGAAAATTGAAGAAAAAAAAAAAGTATAATGACTTGTCAAAAGACCATAGGAAACAACCTGCAAGATCCCCCAGTGTCCACAGCTGGAGCAAATTGAGCAACAAAATAAACAATAATATAGGATTTTAACACAGAGAATGAAATAAAATATTCATGATATTCATGAGTCCTTACTGTTATTAATAAATTATTCAATAAAAACTGAAACATGAGGGAGAAGAGATGGTTCTTCTTCACAGTAGAATTTCAGTTAATAAATGTAGAAGAAAATAGGAAAATAGAGACTCACCATTAGGCAAATACCAAAGTAATATATGCTGCAGAGAGAATCTCCTGGCAATTCTATAATTAGTAGGGTAAATATTGAGGAAGAATAGAATTTGCAGAGTCTGAAAGTACTTTCTTAAGATGCTTATCAACTGCAAAAAGCTATGGAAAACCCTGGTTAACACTAGCTTAATCAAATTATCAAGTGTAAGCATCATTAGTAATAAGACATATTGGTAGGTATCATCAACCTCTTGGCATGATTCACTGAGGAAATCACACCATTTTTATGGTATTTTTAATAAAAAAAAAAAAAAAAACCTTCATTCTAATCTTGAGAGATCACTACACAAACAAATTGATAGTGATTTGCAGAATAGTCATTATTCTTCAAAAGTACCTAGGCCATGAAAGAAAAGGGAAGACATAGGGCCTATTATAAACTGGAGGCTAATGAGGGGAAATAACAACTAAATGTGTCGTGGAGTGTTGGATAGGATCTTGGAACAGTGAAAGGCTTTCAATGGAAAAGCTGGTCAATCTCAAATAAGGTCTAAAGTTCAGTTCATAATATCATGTCACTGTTAATCCTTACTTCCGTATGTAAGATATTAACATTAGGGAAATAAGTGAAAGATGTAACAGAACCCCTTACTAATTTTACAGTTTTCCTTTATGTCTAAGTTAGTTCAAAATAAAAAGTTTAAAAAAATACTATTAACATTTATTGAGTCATTTCCTTGCCTAATTTAGAATTAGTTTTATCTGGGGTAGAGAGACTGAGATTCATAAATGTCTTTAAAACAGGCTTGGCCTATCTTAGATATACAATTGTTCTAGTTTATCTTTACCAGTTCACATTAATTGACATTTGTTCAAATTATCCAAGACAAAGAGTGTTTTCTTGTTAGAATACAGGTGGATTCATATCTGACTGCAAAACAAGTCAGTCCTCTTGGGGGTCATCTACCTTCTTATATCCTGCTATGGGCCAAAATATCCCTAATGACAACTCCTCTCTCTACTCTCTTTGCCTATGTTCCCTTAAAAAGAGCAAAACAAAACAACCCAACTTACTAACCTTTCTTTATGCTTCTGTCATCCTCAGTTGTGTCATTGCTTCATTTTCTTGGTGCTTCTTAGTTCAAATTTAAAGGGAAAGTAATAAGTTGCCCCAGGTCATTTTTTTTTTTTTTTTTAACTGAACCTACCCTCATTGATTGTCACAAGCTAACTTAATTGATTCTGTGTCCTTGAATTATATGCCTAGCCCAGGTCCTTTGGGGCATGAATGGATAGCACATTGCCTAGTCACCTAGGCTGGGCTTTCATCAGGAGCAATGAGTTAAGCAGCTTGACGTAAGTGTTGATAGCCAATGTGTTTGACCTACGTAGAGTAGCAAAGTTTAATTATTTGTTCTCACTAACGTAATACTGTGATAAATAACTCTACAGTGTTCTTATTATTTATCTTCTTTTGCAGTGTTTTATAGGCTATAGTTGTGTTTACTTATATAGCTTCATGTGATACTTTATGTTAAAATTAAATAAAGTCTTATCCCTTTGGTAAGTGGAGTATAGATATTAATGTTATACATGATGAGGTATTCATTCACATGAAATAACTATGTGAATACATTGTACATTTTGAAAGTACAACAAATTTCTGCTCATTTAGCAGCCTGCCTTTTTTTCCACCTAGATCTTAAAAATGTTCACTTAGTTTGTCTTAATAAATAATTATTGATAGGTGTATACATCAGTAACCAAAGAGTGATAGTCAGTAGAAGCTCTGTAAATTCTGGAAGCAGCCTTACTTACATCTTATTCAGTTTAATACCTCAATATTAGCATTTTGAAATCATTTTACTGTTTTCCCCAAGATATTAAAGAGAATATATGCTCTGATTTTTGTTTTAATCTAATGATTCTTTCAATAAATTCTTAGAATTCATCATCCAGAAAAAAGTTCATTCATTGATAAGAATACTTGCTTTGTTGAAAATATGATTACACAATATGTATTTCCCAATAGGTGTGAGAAAACATAAGGCTAGATTTTATTTTTTAAATGTAGTAGTTATATGGATACTGTCTCTAATTTGTTAAACAAATTTTTGACTGAAACTCTGGGTTAAATATTATGTGGGTGCTTTCTTAGCTGTAGTTTAGACCTGTTTTATCTAATGGTGTATTTCCATTTGTATGCCGAACTGTTTCCATTTTCATTCAGGCCACCTCAAATCATTTTGGAAAGTTGCTTATCAATCAATCAATGTTTATTGAGTGCTTTCTACGTGCTAAAATATGAATCAATGTAAAGCTAATCAGAATTTTCAGTATAGAGGAGCTTACATTCAAATTCACATACGAAGGAGATTAGAAAAGTTGTTAGCAATAAAAGAAGTTAAAATCACCTCCATGCTTTGATCTAGCTTTATACTTCTCTGTGCTTCACAGTGTCAAGTACATTACTGAAACTAATGACCACTGAACAAAGTAAAACAGGAGCAGTTGATTTAATCTTTTAGCCTTGATAATGGAGCAAAGCCTAAGGAAAAGCTCTTGGCCAAGGGGCAAAATTACATTACTAGTGTATTCAAATTATATACAGATAATGTGTATTTATGTGTGTATACATAAAATTTATAAACACATACATATATTATATATCCATATATACATAAGTAATGTATAAAGTACATTGAAGGCATAAAAGGGACACATTTGTGATGTGTCCTCTAAAACAGAAGCTTAAATACTTCATGTTTTATCCAAATTGCCCCTCTATGTGACTAAGTACTCAATAAATCTTCATTGAATGAATGGAGGAGAAATTGCTCTTAAAGCGTTATAAGAAAATGGAATGCTCACTACACATAAATCTAGATAAATGGTGAATACTAATCACATTAGAGTACCAGACAGCCTTTGTTTGTGTTACAATGCTTTATGTGTAGTGTAAGCTTGCGTACAAATTTTACATGTTACCAAAAGCAGCAGGGAATTTCTTTCACTGAGCCAGACTTGGTTAACTCAAGGCCTTGCACATAATACTCGCTCATTAGATTGGCTTCTATTGATTTTTTTTTTTTTTTGAAAAGTAAAAGCCAATTTAAGCATGTCTTATAACAATGTAAAGTTTAAAAATAGATTATATTCGCTATGCAGTAATTAAAATAAGGCAACTTTGAAAGGTATTGTTAGCCAGTTTTTAAATATCAACCTTCAAAGTCATAATAAACAGTGAAGTAGCACAATTCTGGCACTAATTGGGACTTCCAGTAAGTCTAATAAGACTGAATTGTCATTTACGCAGCAGTGAACATCTGACTTGATTATAAAGACTCCCCTCCCTCCAAATAAAATCTGTTGGAAAATTAATCAGTGCTCAAGATAAACTGAATCTTGCAGTGTAAGAACTAGTATTGGTAGTGAATAAGTATCCACAGCAGAAAAATCAAACACTTTGTGACTTCTATCAATTCTATACAGCGTCAATTCCCTCTTACCACTTTATCTAAAGAGGGGTAAAGCAGAGATCTCCAAGGCCAGAGGGCAGGTGACTGAACCTGGTTTCTTGTGCTTCTTTGCAGCTTCTAGCAGATCAGCAGACTCAATTTGCCTCTGGCCTTTTGTCTGTTCCTCTCAGAGGAAGCTGGCATATGCCTCTTGGAGAAATGCTTTTCTCTTGATTTCCATCCTGCTTCACTGGCCTTTCTTCCTTGTTCATTTTCCTGGCTCTTTCATATCTCTCTAGCCTCTAACTATTGTCATAACTTAGGGTTTATATGACTTTTCTACTGGTGCATAACAGATCACCACAAACAATGGTTTAAAACAGCATACATTTTAAAATCTCACAGTTTCTCTGGGTCAAAAGTCTGGGCATGGCTTAACTGGGTCCTCTGCAAGATTGAAGTCAGGGTATCAGCTGGGAGTGGGATATCATCTGAATGCATGACCAGAGAAGGATTTATTTCCAGGCTTACTCAGGTTGTTGGCAGAACATATTTCCTTGGGGCTATAGGAGGGACTTGGTTTTTCTCTCTCTTTCTCTCTCTCTCTCTCTCTCTCTCTCTCTCTCTCTTTCTCTCTCTCTCTCTCTCTCTCTCTCTGGCTAGAGGCTTTGCAAACTGGCTTCTAGCAACTGTTCCTTGCCATGTGGTTCCCCTATATGGCTGCTGGCTACACAAAAGTCATCCAGTAAGGGAAAAACTCCACTAAGGTGAGGGCTACAACAATGTCATCACTTGTGTAATTCACATACATTTTGTCACTTAATTCTTTCACATATTCTATTGGTTAAAAACAAGTTACAGGGTTTTCCCATGTTGTAGGAGATGGGAAACATACAGGGGCATTGCTAATTTTTCATTGCTGTGACCGATATACCTGACAAGAACAATTTAGAGGAGGAAAAGTGTATTTTGGCTTACAATTTCAGAGATTCTGTCCATGGTTGGCTGACTAAATAGCTCTGTGCCCACGGTGAGGCAAAACATCATGGCAGGAGGGTGTGATAGAAGAAAGCAGCTTGGGACATGACCACCAGAAAGCAGTGAGAAAGTTCTGCCCACTAATGACAAAATATAAACTACAAAGGCACACTCGCTGGGACCTACTTCCTCCAGTCACACCCTGCCTGCCTATAATTACTGCCCAGGTAATCCGTATCAGTGGATTAATCCACCAATTAGGTGATACCGCTCATAATCTAATCATTTACTTCTGAAAATTTTACATTGTCTCACACATGAGCTTTGGGAAACTCCTCATATTTAAATCATAACAGGCGTGAACATAAGAAGGTGAAGAGGGTGCTGTAACCAAGAGTCTATCAACTCCAGTGTTAATTCTCTGTCCTGATCATCTCTCTTCTTTTAAATTTTTAATGTTTTTACTTTAAAAAATTTGTTCTAATTAGTTATACATGACAGTAGAATGAAATGGAACGTAACTGCTCATTCCTCTGGCTATACATGGTGCAGGATCACACGTATATAGGGTAATAATGTCCATCTCATTCCACCATTTTTCCCATCCCCATGGCCCCACCTCTCCTCTCCCCTCTACTCTGCTCATCCTAAATTCCTTCATTCATCCCTATCCCTCCCACCCCATTATGGATCAGCATCCACACTTATCAGAGAAAGCATTCAGCCTTTGGTTTTTTGGGTTTGGCTTATTTTGCTTAGCATGATATTCTCCAACTCCATTCATTTACCTGCAAATGCCGTAATTTCATTCTTCTTTAAGGCTGAATAATATTCCATTGTGTATATATACCACATTTTCTTTATCCATCTGTTGAAGGGCATGTAGGTTGGTTGCATAGCTTAGCTGTTGTAATGTGAGCTGCTATAAATATTGATGTGGCTGTGTCACTATAGTATGCTGATTTTAAGTCCTTTGGGGATAAAATGAGGAGTGGAATAGCTGGGTCAAATGGTGGTTCCATTCCAAGTTTTCTGAGGAATCTCCATACTCTTTTTCATAGTGGTTACACCAGTTTGCAGTCCCACATGCAATGTATAAGTGTATCTTTTTGCCCCACATTCTTGCCAAGATATATTATTATTGCCTGTATTCTTGATAATTGCTGTTCTGACTGGAGTGAGATAAAATATTAGAGTGGTTTGATTTGTATTTCTCTAGTTGCTAGAGATCTTGAACATTTTTTATATGTTTGTTGATTGATTGTATTTCTTCTTCAATGAAGGGTCTCTCTGCACTAATTTCCTCTTGTCCTATGGCTTTAAGCTCTGTAAGTGAAGGATAATCTTCAGTTTTATATCTACAACTTGATCTTATCTCCGTACTTTATATTATTCTTCTGGCTGTGTCTTCTGAGCATCCACAGCCTAAATAATTATTTTCCTCCATTTATCTGGCTTTCTCACCATGTGTTTCCAGTCTCACTGAAGTTACATCCTATCTTTTAAGTTGATAAAATCCAAAATAATATCATCCTTCATTCCATTCTCTTATACCCTACATCTAATTTGTCAGAAAATTCTGTCCTGTCTATTTCCAAAAGGTATCAACTCTTTGAACATTTCTCTCCACTTTGTTAAAACTCTTTCCATTTTATTCCCAGGAAACCTATTATTATTTTTCTCAAACTGTTTAAATTTATCATATCTTTTTTAGTATTTCTGTCTTCATCCTGCACTAGAATCTGATCTCAAGTACAAGATACTTGGTAGCCATTTATAATTATTCCAGTCCTAGTGGGGAGTTAACTTTTTCTGTTTCCCTATAACTGGCTCAGGATCTGCTTCTAAAGAGACAGACCACATAGGACCTCAGTGCCACTGCTCTGATTTTGCTATTGATGGAAACTCATGCAGCTTTTCCATATGCCAGATTGTTTCATATCAGATGTTGCCTCTTATCAAACCAGGCTGCATATACTCTGGTGAACCTCTCAGTTCTTATTACATCCCAAAGATTCAGAAGCACAGAGAACAGGCCACAACAGTCACCTTCTTCTTCTCCCAACCTATCTTTCATACAAGGTTGTCTTCTTTTTGGCCTGTCCTTTCATCCAGTTTCCTATTTTTTCTATCCCCCAATATTCTCCAAAGCCATGTTAAAACTTGTTTTCTGGAGTAGGACTTCCAATCATTCATGAGCACTTAAGTCTAATGTATTAAATAATTGTGTCATTTTTCTCTAGGTGTATTTTTACTTAAAATTGTAATTCGTTGTAAAATGAAAATATTTGTTTCTTTCATCAGCATTTGAGGCATTCATATACTGATGAATTTGTTTCAGGGCACAAACAATAGAGAGGTCCATTCTGTTTTCCCCCGAACTCACATCAAAGAGGTAGTTGGTTGTTCTGCATATCTAGTAGGTGAACCTTGGCTGGAATTCTCCATATCTGTACTTGGTCACAGGGGGTAGCTGAGGGACAAAAGAGGGTGATCTCAAATATATAGATTGAGAAATTTTTACAAGCTCTCTCTCTCCCATGAAGATAGGTAGCTATGCTGTCATCCTTTCATATACTTTGTGATGATTTTAACTTTGCATTGTTTCTTAAAATTTATTTTAATTAGATGTCTTTTGTATGAAAATACTTAGTGTTGATGGAATAGTACGTGGTGATTTTCTCTGGGTAACATAGCCTATGCTTATGTTTTCTTTTTCTCTGAAGTCTCACACTGATTTTCTAATTGTATTTTTAGGAAGTTGAATCTAGAACATTCTGAGGAGAGCATCTGGATTTCAGTTGTCCTTGTCAGGTAATTAGAAAGTATGGAGACAAATAGCTCATAATGCCTACATCCAAATTTCACTATGAGTTTCAATTTTAGATGACTTTGACATCACTCTCCCTTTTTAATGGGAAATAAATATCTAAAGGCTTGGTAGGGAATTTTGTAAAAAATAAGTCAAATTCACATGGAAACACTTTTTTAAATGTTGGTTGTGCTATGGAACACTGTATTTATTATTGGGAGTAAGTCCAATTACAGAAAGAATAAGAGACAGATGCCAGTTTAAGTAGACAAATGTTTCCAAAATAAAATATTTCCTATCAGCAGAAAATGTTTTACTTCAAAGACTAACTTGATAGTCTTTAACCACATAAACAGTTGGATGCATAAGAAAATGTGTGTATTGCCAGCAAACACTGTCAAAGATAAGCACTTGTTATAAGTACTACATACTTAGAAAATCTTTCATTTGGCCAGCTGAGACCACCACGTGTTTTAAAATATGTCATCCATCATTTTAGTGTTAAGAGCGCCCCCTGGTGTGATTGTGTAATCATTTTTATGTGGAATTTAGACACTTTTTAAAATCTCATTTTACTATTAGGTAGTGATTCCCTTTTTGTTTTAGGTTAACTTGGCCAGTATGGTACATACCTGTTTAGAATATGGATTTAAGTTATTTTTTTCCTGTTCTTACTCATGATTATATCTAGACACAGATGTCAGCTTTAAAGTGGAATTTGGGAATATCATAATTCCTACACTTCTTTCTTACAAGCTTATATGTCATTGAGTAAGTGTGAGATTATATATCGCGATAAAATTTTAAAGGACAACCAAATATGTTGGTGATAATAACTTTGTTACATTGCAAATTGCTGTGACAACTCTTTGCTGAACTCATTGGACATTTTAATCATTAAGAAAATTCAGACACAGTCTGCTTTTACAATATTTATTGTGAAAAAAAAAATATAAATTTTGAGATTTTTATTATAAATAAACAGCTCTCCTGTATCTACAGAACTTGCATATATAAATAGAATTCTACCATGAGTGATATAATTTTTATCTATCCCCTGCTACCATGTTGGAATGCCCTAAAATCACTTCTACCCTTATAAATTCTCAGTCAAAATTGGAAGTTGCATATTGTTTATAATTATTATTGTTTTCTTGTATTTAATTTTTAGTCCTTTGGGGATAATTAAACCATCCTTGAAAAGTTAAATTGTACATAATATTCTAAACTACATTTCTATCAATTTGATAATTGCAGTTATTTCTCCCTATTATCTCTTCTGTATACTAAATTACATTGACTCTTTCAACCCTTTCCTATAGAATTTGTGTTCTAAACTTAATAATTTTACAGACTACCATAGTAAGCTGTTTTCAGTAGAATGCTTTGCTTTTATTTTCTTGTGTATGTTCTTCATAATTTGGTGCTGAAACCATTAGCTTAATTCCTACCTTGTTGAAAGAATTTTAAAAAGAAAAAAAAAAAAAACAGAGCAATTAACCAGCCATTGTAGATTTGTGTTTCAATTCTGGTTTTCATATTTACTTGTGACTTTGGACGTGTTGGTGACTTTTTCAAAGGCTCAATCTCTTCTGTTAAAAAAAAAAATTAAGAAAAAATGGAATGGAATTTACAACTTCACAGGATGTTGCTAATGCATCCTTTACATTTTTAATACATTCTTAAGACTTACTATATGTCTGATTTGGGGCTGGGTGCATTTTGAGCATTTATTTTTCACAGAAACTCGAAAAACTAGTTACTAATATTTCTTTATTATTAATGATGCATAGTGAGGCTAAAAAATCTTTTAAGTGGAAAAGCCAAGATTCTAGTTAAGGTCTTTCTGACTTGAAGTGGACACATAACCCATTTATTTAATTCAATTATACTTATTCATTTCTACTAATGTGTTGATTTAATTGTGCTTAAGGACAAAAAAAAATCATTCAATGTTCAAATATAAAGGAAACTTGTCCTTTGAAAAATAGTAGGTTGATCTTGTAATATGGATGCTCTTCTTGTATGGAAATAAGAATTATTTGGGAGACTAATTGTTCTATGCCATTGTTTCAAATCAGATGGTACATTAAGAGATTCCTTATTATTAACGTGGTTGATCATTAGTGAGTAGTTTTGAAGGTTTGCTTAATAAAATGTAGTTTTTCATATTATTCCCTTGGTTTTTAGGATTTGCTCTAGGAAGTAGGCTATTCAACCATGATTCAAAAGCACATTATTGATTGTTTCCTTCACTTTTTTTAAAAAAAATTTGCAGTTGTAGATGGACGTCATGCCTTTTTTATTTATTATTTTTATGTGGTGTTAAGGATTGAACTCAGTGCCTTGCACATGCTAGGCAAGTGCTCTGCCACTGAGCTTTAGCCCCAGCCGTCCTTCACGTTTTGTTTGTTACATCCAAAAATAACAAAAAATAATAGAAAATAGTTTCTACAAAAATAGACACTAGTTTTGTTTTTGTTGTCTGTGATTTTGGGATCAAATCCAAAAAAACATTGCTTATGCCAAGATCTACTATATGACCCATATCCTGCTCCTGGACCTATATTCACAGGAAATATAATCTTCACAGTCAAAAGAGACCTTCATGCCCGTGCATATTTTGATACTGTTCACAATAGCTAAGATATGGACTCAACCTAGTTGCCTCTCAGTGGATGGACAGATAAGGAGAAGGTGGTAGATGTAGACATTGGAGTAGTTTTCAGCAACAAAATGGATGGAACTGGAGGACATTATTTTAATTAAATAAGCCAGACACAGAAAGAAAATTACCTCACATTCTCTCTCATATGTGGAAGCTAAAAACAGTTTACATCAGTGTCCAATAGTGATTACCAGAGGTTGGGAAGATGATGGTGGTGGTGGGTGGAGTGGATAAAACAGAGACTGGATATGACTAATTCATGCTGTATGCATGTGTTGAAATATCACACTGGACCCATTAGTATGTGCAATTAATACATGTTAATAAAAATATTTTTCAAGAGCACATTATTAGGTTCTTCAGTGGCTGAGTGACTGTTTCCTTGTTTGAGTTACTTCATGACCAGCTCAGGTCAGGTGTATAGATATCAATATGAATAGGTATGCATGTTATGTCTTACTTAGGTAAGATAGCACATTGCCCTAAACATGTACTAACTTTACAAAAATAATTTTAACCCTCATTTTTGAGCCAATGAATGAGTGAAGAAATCATAGTTGTCTTAGATTTTTATCCTCATTTCAGCCCTAGTTCTGTACTAGATCTACTTGCCAGCTCACACATAACACATACATAGACACACACATGCACAGCGTTTGGTAAATATCCTCTTTCAGTCTTTTTTTAATATTGTTTTGGTTTTGACCTCGATGTTTTGAACAATTGGAATATCCCCCTAACTCTACTCCTTCTCTGTTTTACATCTTTCCACCTTTAAAATAAACTGTCCCCCCCACTGGGACCAGGCTAATTTCCTAAAGCATTGAACTAGTATCAGCTTGAAATAAGTCAGTGTCTCTTGTCCAGAAATACCCTTTGGTTTTTGTTTACCTCTCTTCCAGCTTGTCTCATTACCATTGTCTTCACCCCTTGAACTTTGTGCTTTGCTTCACTGAAAAAGTTACAGTTCCCAAAACACATTTTCTTTCTTTGTCTCCCTATGTCTTTAATCACAACTCTCCATGTTAGTAACACTCTCCTGCTGAGATCTTTTCATCTTTATAAGACTCAGCTTCACTTTCACCGACTTATGACAATCCTTCTCAGACTAAAATTCCAACTGCTCAAATACACACTTTGTTTGAGTTAAGTACTTCTTCAGGGGACAGCTTTAAGACTGTCCATTTCTGTTATTAGCAAGTTCAATTTACAGAAGGCATCTTGAAGGCATGTTTTATGTTACATTATTCATTGTATCTCATTGCCAGATATATAGGAAATACCCAGGAAAAATATTATTTATGAAGTTCATGAAGAGATTGAAATTAAAAAATCTAAAGATGTTGTGTTAGAATTCCTATGAAGCCCATGCCTTCAGTGAGACTTTTAAGTTGGTCAAAATGCGTGGTTCCCATCAGCCAACTGGGCAGTATGGTGAAGCAGCCATCAGTTGACTTCACATGCTTTCTTTCATTTACATTGACTCTTCCAATTACATATATTCCCCACAGTGCACCAAACTACCCCCTCTTACTCAGTATTCATTCTCCTCTCTTTTTTCCTTGCCGAGTCTCAACATTGTTCGAGGCAAAAACACGTACACAAGACCCATCATTTTCTCATCCTCATCATTGCTGTGGAGGACAATCTGTCATAATTCTGTCCAGTGAGATATAAACAACTCTGATATAATTTCTAGTAAAGTTCTAGTTTCTTGGTATAGATTTTTGTCCTATGTCCTTTCTGACACCTTATTTGTTCCTCATTCCCTAAAGGTCTACATTTGGAACTAGAGCAGCTACCTTGCTGCTTTTAGTAAAAGCTCAAGAATTACTGAGACTAACATTGTTATCCTTAAATTTCTAAACTGATAACTAGTAATTATTATCCCTTTCACTTATGACAGTTCTCCCCAGACTAAAATTCCAAAGATGGTCAGTCCTTCCCCATGTTGTTATTATGTCAGTTTCTATTACATCAGCTGTCTCAATTCCATAATACTAAAGTTATTTGCATAAGTTTTTTTTTAACCTCTCTTCCTATATTTTATGTTTTAGTTTACTAACCAGGTATTCAGACCCACTCTTACCATGTACTGCTTAGACACTAGATATGAAGATTAAAAAACTATTCCTATGCAAATGACTTTCAGTCTCATGAGGGCAGAGAAATATAAAATTAATTATAATAAAATATCATGGAAGATGAAAATATATAATATAGTAAGTACCACAGTATGTATGTGTGGAAAAACCTAAGAGTATTTGTGTTTTGATCAGGGAGGCCTAAAAACATTAAAACTTAAAAAAAAAAAAATTAGCCCTAAATAGTATATATTAAAAGTTTTAAAAAATTAGCCCTAAAAATACTAAAAGTTTTAAAAAAATTAAATGACTGTTTTATATGAGATTTTAGGCATCCCAGAAAGGACTTATTCCTGTGCCTTTCAATGACACAGTGTAGGTGGTCACTTATTTGTGAGTGTCAGCCTTGCTGTCTCTTAATAATAATGAAAATGAGCACAGTTCAGAAGACTAGAGATAAAATCCACACTTGGAGCTGCTGAAAAGCTATCTTTGGAAAGCCAAATTGGTGAAAAGCAATCTGTGGAGAAGGAGGGGTAAGAGCTGACATGAAGTTGCCAAGGATTCTGTTGACACACAGACTGGAGCAATAAACCAAGAGCTCTAACAAGGAAAACAGTAAACAAGAAACTAAAGCTCAGTGGTTGAAAGGCAAGAGTTAGTTAATGGAGAGAGACATCAAAACATCAGGCAGTCGACAGCCTGGAACAAACTCTCAATGAGAGAGGACTAGGGAACAAGTCTCCCCAAGAGAGCACAAAAATAGGCTGCTCTACTCTGGTGCTCTCTGCAAAGTCTCTATGAGGAAATCCAGAAGCAGACCATAATAAGGACACTATTTATAAAATCACAGAAGTTCAAAGGAACTAAAATGAAAAAAAGAGTCTCAAAATAAAACATAAAAATGGAAATGAGTAGCTGTTTTATAAAGGCATTCAGTGCTCAAAGAACCTGATTCCAAAAAGAGGGTCCTGGGCAAAAAGAGGGACTTGGTCATTGATTTGATTGCTTGATCTTGAGTTTTTTTTTTTTTTTAAGTGAAGACTTTGAAATGCAAAAATGTCCCAAAGACAAAATTAATTGTGGAATAAAATTTCTAGGGTTGAGCCAAAAATGCCATTCAAAATTCTCAGGACTTGGGATAAGCTACAGAAGGAAATTTGAACACATTACCATTTCTTTTAACTGAGACACAGGATATTCCTAGAAGATGAATGAATGGAAAGCTGCCAATGATCTAGGTTTGAATAATAAGGACCTACTGTCTCCAGTACACCTTCAACCCATGCACTTGAGAGAAGCTGTGAATACCAATAAGGCATGAAGACATGTTTGTGTAATCATGAAGTACTTCATACTATCATTCTACCCAGTATTAATAGACCAAGTTATGCCTTGATACATGACCACAAGGGTCTGATAAAGTACCATATTCGTCTGTGGCAGAAATTCAATCCTCTTGGAAAAAAAAAAAAAAAAGAACAACGAAAATATAGAGAATGAAAAGTATTCTGGCTTCTATGGTCATTCTGCCTACACATTTCATCTAATTAGGTATGATAATTACCTCAGCTGGTGAAATTGAACTGAGATTGGCTTTCTAAAGTAGATTCATATATGTTACGTTTGCATTTTATATAGGAATATATCAGATCAATTATAATATTAAAATGATCTGAGTTATTCTCAATGTAAGCATACCACCAGTTCGTCTATGATATTTTTCTTTTTACTTTGAAAGTTAAAAAAAAGATGGAATTTTGCTATATCTGGCAATGTAATTATTTTTTATTATATCAGATGTCATAGAATAGAGATATAACTTAAATACCTTTGAACTTTCTTTCTTAATTTGATAGTAATATTTAAGGTGTAAATTCTTCTAATGTTTTTGGAACTGCTTGCACAGTTGTTAGATTGCTTTGACCTGTGAAACATATTATGTACTTCTACAGAGTATATTTTTTTTCTAGATTTAGATTCTAGGCATCTTGGACTCAGTAAATACTCATGTTCATTCTTTCCACACTTTGTTTACAATAATTTCAGTTATTTTAACCTCAGTTTTTCCCATTCAGTTCTGTCCTATTGCATCTCTCTTAATTTAGAAATCTTTTCTATGGCTTGTTCTTATTATTTACCTTTGCCATACTTTACATTTAATATTTTTGAAATGTGGCAACAAATAGCATGAGTCACTATAGGAACACACAAAACAGAATAACAAAAAAATGTGAACATTTAATTGCTATTAGTTTTCTATAGCCCAATCTTATCCTTATCTTTAAATTTTTCATCATGGCAAAATATATATATAACTATTATGATTTGGATATTTGAATATTGTTTGCCCCCTTCAAGACTCAAATTGCAATTTAGTCTCCATTGTGAGATACTAATAATTATTCCATTTTATCCTATATATCCATATGTGGAACACTTATGAAAACATTTAAATTGATGAAAAACTATACCACTTCTGATAACTTTGAAATACTGAATTAATCTCATCAAATTAATTAATTGAACAATTGGTACTTATGGGTTAAGAGAGTGGATTTAATCTGAGTATGGTATTTATTGGTGTGACCAATGGGCTGTGATTAGGGTTGTATAAAGTCGTAACAATGGAGATTCTAGATTGAATACTGGTGGCTTTATAAGAAAAGGGAGAGAGGCCAAATATAAATATATATGCTTTCCCTGTTTGTGTCCATGTAATGCCCTCTTGAGATGGCTGGCCTGCCATCATGAAATATGGTCCCTCAACGTTGGACCAAAAACCTGAACCAAAATAAGCAACTTTAAAACTTATCCAGTCTATAGTAACAAAAAGTAAGACAGCATAACATTTTTAATTTGACTGTTTTTAAGTGTACTATTAGGGAATTTATTTCATTTACAATATTGTGGAATCATCACTGTTTAATGTATGCATTCATCTTCTTATGGAGGTTGTTTCTACTTTTTGTTTTTATAAAGTATAAATTTTCCTTAAACTAAGACCTTTTCATTGAACTAAGGCTCAGTTACTTTTAAAGATCTTTAGATAGTCTTGGAAATCTGGGACTGCACTGAAGCCAACATGCTAAAATGAACTTATATTGTAATTAAATATTGCTGTATCTAAATATGAAGTGACTTAAATTGTTGTCTACTTGAAATACAGAATTTAGATATATTTAGTTAGAATTCATAATTTTTGAGTCAATATGTTTTTTAAAAATATGCATTTAAAAAATGTATACATTTTAAAAAGCTCTTGAAAAAGCTTTTGGACCTAAGAAATAAATGGATCTATATTAGCTTTTGCATTTGAAGTCTGGGTTGATAGTAAGTTTTCTAGAAGATGCTATGTCTCACACAATCAGTTCTTTCCAAGGAAAATCATTTCTTCTTTCTCTTATATCATCAGAAGGAATTGGCATGCTTTACTATCCAAAATGCTTCTATTAGATCACTTCTCACTTCTACCACCATTCTCTAGCAGTCTGCCTTAGTGTGTGTGTGTGTGTGTGTGTGTGTGTGTGTGTAAGATCCCTAATAAGGAGATAGCTAAGATGGTGGCTAGCTGAGAGCCATAAGAGGTGTTTCAGTATTTTCACCTGATATTCATGCATTTATCTAAGAATCTTTCTATGCCCGTGAAAACTATGTGACGCACCTGTAAGTTTGAGATGTTGACACGTGTATACTTGGTAAGGCAAAAAGTATTTAACTGGGTGAGGTTGGCTAGAGAGTGTGGTTGGAGTTGGAGAGGTTGTTGGAGCCAGAGAGAGAAGTTAGAAGAAGCAAGAATAAAGAACCTATTCATTTTCCAGTCTGCTTCCGAATTCTTTCCCGCGGTATCATTGCTGCAGGCAGCAATAGTTGTAGGCGGCAACAAGTGGTGGCCCGTATGGAGAATTCAGAATCGGCAGGTAAGAACTGAGAAGTCTCTAAAGATGGGTTCGAAAATAACCAAGTGATAAAGGCTATGGAAGAATTCTTTGCTATAGCTGATAGTGAGGAGGAAAGTGATCATGAAAACATAGCCTCCGCTGAGTCAGATAGGAACAGTAAGGAGAGTATTGGTGTGAACTCAAAAATGATGAAGATCGGAGCTGCTAAAGCTATCCGAGATTTATTAGAGATAGCCGAGGAATACGTGCTCTCAATTGAACCTGGGACTCAGGATGTTACTACTAATGAAAGTAATAGTAGTGAGGAGGAGCCAAATAACCATGAAAGCACAGCCTCCTCCTCTGAGTCAGTTAAGACCAGAAAGGACCCTCAAGTAGAGGAACCACTTGTGCCCTCTGCTCCCTCATGGGTTGAATCAATTACAGAAACAGTGAGGGGTATTTCTGAGCATTTGTGTGCCCTTGAAGAAGAGATTAACGGCCTTTCTGAGCGCTTACGCGCCCTCGAACATCAAAACCCGCAGGGACATTGGGATCTGCCAGTATTTGTAAATGAAAATGGGCAGAGGTACCACCAATCCCTACACTTCAAAACAATAAAAAATTTCAAAGAAGCAATAATGACCTATGGGCCCCAAGCTCCTTTCATGCTGAGTATGTTGGAGTCCCTTAACACTTTAACTTTAACCCCCTCAGACTGGAAAGGCTTATGTAAGGCAGTATTGAGCAGGGGACAATACTTGATTTGGAGGTCACAGTTCCAGGAGTTTTGTTTGGAAATAGCTAGAAGAAATGCCACTGCAGGATTTCCAGACCGTAACGTAGACATGTTAACTGGAGAAGGGCAGTTTGCTGACTTACAGATTCAAATTCAGTATGATCCTGGAGTTTACGCTCAAATATACGCCACAGCTGTTAAGGCATGGAAAACTTTACAAGGAACTGGTGACTTACAGGGTAGCTTGTCTAAAGTAATTCAGGGACCTAATGAGCCATATGCTGACTTTGCTGGTAGGCTTTTGCGAACTGCAGGTAGAGTGTTTGGAGACGTTGATCAAGCTATGCCATTAGTCGTTCAGCTGGCATATGAAAATGCCAACAAATATTGTCAAGATGCTATCAGACCTTGGAAATCTAAAACGGACCTTTCAGTATATATAAGATTATGCAAAGATATAAATGACGCCTTTGTCACAGGAAATGTGATTGCAGCAGCAATGAGAGGTGCTTCCCCTCAAAATTTCACAAAAAGGGCTCAACCTAAAAATTATTATAATCAATCAAGTTATTCTAGACAATATCCCCAAAGAGAAATAAGACCAAGCTCATATCGTGCCCCAGGCCGCTGCCCCAGGTGTAAAAAAGGAAACCATTGGGCTAATAAGTGCAGATCTAAATTCAGTATTTATGGAAACATTTTGTCTAGGAATTCAAAAAACAGGGAACGGGGCCCAATGCCCTGGGGCCCACAAATGTACGAGGCATTAGAGGAAGAGTATCCTCAAACATCCATCCAGATGATTCCTTGACACAATCCCTCTTACCCATTGACTCCCTCATTAGAGGAACAAGAGGAAGTGCAGGACTAGACCTCTGTTCCACTGCCCGGATAGTGCTAACACCTGAAATGGGGGTTCAACTGATTCCCATGGGAGTTAGGGGACCTCTTCCCTCAGGAACTGTAGGACTTATCCTCGGTCGAAGCTCTAAAAGCTTATCAGGTTTTCAAGTGACTCCAGGTGTAATAGACTCAGACTACCAAGGAGAAATTAAATTATGCTTAGTTCACCTCGAGGCATTTGCTCTGTTAACCAAGGAAATAGAATTGCTCAGCTGCTTCTCCTTCCCAGTTTACATGACTCATTTAAGAGTATGCCTCAAAATAGGAACAATAGAGCATTTGGTTCCACTGGCTCGGGACCTATGGCTTGCTGGGTTCAGGATTGTTCATGGAGGCCTATGTGCAAAATAAAAATTCAAGGTATAGAGATGGAGAGATTGACACTGGGGCTGACTCTTCCATTATCAATATATGACAATGGCCCAAGCACTGGCCTCTGCAGAAGGCTTCAAATAGTTTGAGAGGCTTGGGATATTCTAATACCCCAGAACAAAGTGCAACAGTTTTATAATGGGAGGATAATGAAGGGCATCAAGGAACATTTCAGCCTTATGTTTTGTCCAGCTTGGCAGTTACCTTATGGGGAAGAGATGTTTTACAACAAATGGGAGTACATCTCACAACCAAGCCCGCAGGTGTTACAAAAGGAAATCATCACCGAAAAGGTAAAGGATATTTTTTTAGGGGCCACTGAGAAAACAATTTTGAAAATACCATGGCTTTCTGATAAGCCAGATTGTGTCCTTCAGTGGCTCCTATCTAGAGAGAAATTACAAGCGGCCCACCTACTAGTTCAAGAACAACTAGAAGCAGGACATATAGAACCTTCCACCTCTCCCTAGAATTCCCCCATATTCGTGATCAGGAAAACATCAGGAAAATGGCGATTGTTACATGATCTTAGAGAAATCAATAAAACCATGCAAATTATGGGCCCTACCCAACCTGGACTTCCTAATCCTGTAGCTATTCCTAAAAATTTACATCTTATAACTCTTGATATAAAGGATTGTTTCTTTTCTATTCCTTTACATCCTCTGGATGCCCCAGGGTTGCTTTTTCAGTTCCTTCTATTAATAATAATGGCCCTGATCAAAGATATCAATAGAAAGTTTTACCCCAGGGAATGGCTAATAGCCCCACTATATGTCAAATCAATGTAGATAAAGTTATTCAGCCTATCAAGAACAAATACCCAAAGCTTATGTGCCTCCATTATATGGATGATGTTTTGCTTGCTCATCCTAATCAAGAAGTCTTATTCACCATATTTAGTGATATATCAGAAAACTTGAAATGATATGGACTAAACATTGCTGAAGTAAAGGTTCAAACTAGATCTCCAATATTATATCTAGGATTCCAAATTATGGATACTTTTATTAGGCCTCAAAAATGTTTAATAAATAAGGAACATTTGGTCACTCTGAATGATTTCCAAAAATTGCTGGGAGACATTAATTGGCTTCGCCCTACACTAAGCCTCACCACTGGCTTATTTGATATCCTTCGCGGGAACCCTGATCCATCTTCACTGCGAACATTGACTCTTGATGCTAGGGAAGCTTTAAAGTTGGTAGAAAAGGCCATTGAAGGATCCCATTGTGATAGAATTGATTTTGCTCGACCGCTGATATTGATCATTATTTCTTCACAATATACACCCACAGGAGTATTTTGGCAACAGGGGGCTTTATTATGGATACATTTGCCCGTCTCTCCTAAAAGTACAATTGAGTCTTATACCTCCATGGTGGCTAAACTTATTCTTCAAGGACTCAAGACTTCTCTACTAAAATATTTGGCATTCACCCCACTACTATTATTACTCCCTATTCATCGTCACAGGTTGAATATTTGTGCTTCAATGATAATGATTGGGCTATAGCTAGAAGCTCTACTTCTGCAAATTTTGATAACCATCTTCCTAAGTCTCCTATACTATCTTTTTGTATCAATCATCCCATTATATTTCCACAGGTAATAAAAAGTCAACCTATTCCTAAGGCATTAAATGTATTTGCAGATGGATCCTCTAACGGTACTGCTGCAGTAGTGACTGAAAAAGAAAATATGATTCATATTACTGCCCATAAATCAGCTCAATTAGTTGAACTTGAAGCTATTATTATAGCTCTTGAAAGTTTTAAGGAACAGCCCATAAATATTTTTTCAGACAGCCACTATATTGTACATGCTATCCCTTAATTGGAGCTAGCAGGTCCAATAGCACCTCATACTCCAGCCTTTAAATTGTTTTTTCAAATTCAAAACCTTCTATGGGAACATAAAAAACCTTTGTTTATTGGACATATCAGAGCTCATACTAATTTGCCTGGTCCTCTCCATGAAGGTAATCAAAAGGCCGATGCCCTCACTCAAACAATCTTTATATTTTCAGCAGTCCAACAAGCTATTTTGTTCCATTCTCAATTTCATGTTAATAGTACTACTTTACAACAAAGGTTCAAAATAACTAAAGATCAAGCTCGAACGGTTGTGAAGGCTTGTCAATCTTGTGTGACACATTTTCCCAATCCATATTATGGGGTTAACCAAGAGGATTAATGCCCAGTCATTGTGGCAGATGGATGTCACTCATGAGCCAAGTTTTGGAAATGTGCGATTTATTTATGTGACCATAGATACATGCTCAGGCATGATTTTTGCTTTCTTACATGCTGGAGAAAAAGTTAAAGATATTACATCTCATTGTCTACAAGCTTTTGCTGCATTGGGCATTCTCAAAATGCTTAAAACAGACAATGGCCCTGCATATACATCCTCATGTTTCCAACAGTTTTGTGCAAAATTCAGTATACTCCATAAGACAGGTAGTCAGTATAATCCTCAAGGCCAAGGTGTAATTGAACGAGCTAATCATACACTCAAAATTATGCTTTTGAAACAAAAAGATGGAAATTGGACAAATCCTAGGGACAGAATTGGCCGTTTCTTTTTTTACTTTAATTTTTTTAACTCTGAATTCTAAAGGATATTCGGCTGGAGACAAGACACTGGAATCCACACCAACAACATAAACCTTTGGTTTACTGGAAGAATGTTTTTTCAGGCATGTGGAAGGGCCCAGATCCAGTATTAATTTGGGGGAGAGGATCTGTTTGTGTTTTTCCACAGCATGAGTCCTCCCCAGTATGGATACCATCAAGATTAATAAAAACAGGTACCGAATCTAAAGGACCAAGATGAAGTTGTTGTGGAATCAAGATTAATAAAACAAATTCAAAATCAAAAGGGCCAAGATGAAGTAGCTGTGGAATGATTCCCTTAAAAGAGTCCTTCAGTAATTCACAACTTAAGTTTCATTCCTCCCGGCCAGGACGAGAAGATCTCTCTTTAGTGTGCATACAATTGTATTTTTTCTTTTTTATATATGTCTTTATGTCTGTGCGCTTGTCTAGATTTCATGTAAATGTGACGTCACAAATATATGTCTTTATGTTTGTGTGTCTGTCCAATGTGACGTCACAAATAACAAAAACTGAGCGCTCATGAAAATTAATAATAATAATCAAAAAAAATATATATATATGGATCCAAATAACTTTAATTCATTTAAGTTAAGCGTATTCAAATTGGGTAAACAATTAAAAAGTGAAGGTACCTTCAATCTTAATTTATAGGTGTCTCTAGGACGTCTCTTCAGCAAAGTATATGACTAATACTATATAATCTGATATTTTGGTATTTGACATGGGATTGTTTATTTGTAATTAACTTTATTTGTTAAATAGCTGATTAATTTAAATTGTTTCAACAGGTATATTCATGGAAGGTTGCTGTGTATGCAGAGTCTCAGGGGTTTCAGCTAACAAATTATTTTTCTAAAATGCTCTTTGCTTTTCTTTAATTTATCTTAAATATAATATTTTGTCAGCTAAATACCCTCAGTCTTTCTTTAATCCGTTCTGCATGTGATATTTTGCCAGCTTATGTTCATGGGAGCTCAAGCCGCAATGTGTGTGAGCAGAAATCAACTTCAATTACCTGATTTAATAATTCTATTTTTTAGTTTGACAACTCGCTTCTTGACTCAGTGCTGGAATGGCACTGCCTTTCCTCTAATGATTGATGCTTGAGTTTCTAGGTAGCAGGCCCTGAAGATTTGACGGTGGCATTGTCTAGACATAAAAAAAGACGGCTGCTGCTACAGCTGCAGGGATCGCAATCGCTACAAGCATCCCTGCTGCTCAAGCATCAAACAACTTCACCAGCAGTGTGGCTTCTGCTCTGCATGCACAAGGCCTCCTAGATCAACGTGTTAGCAAATGGACATTTTGATAAATCTTTCTATGTTTGGGACATTGCATGGGACAATGCCTTGCAGGTATTTGTCTAGAGAACTCAGTGCATTACTTAGTGGAACTTAGGGCAGCTAATTTAAAAAAAAAAAAAAACTTGATACTCTATGGAACTTGGCTCGTCAGCGTAAAGCTTGCCGCCTTAGAACCGAAGCATCTCCTCATGTTTGGTTGGCTCCATTGGACGGCTGGTAGTCAATGACGGGTAAGATCCCAAGAGGGGGACAACCTAAGACAGGCACAGTCGATCCGGATGTGGTGAGGGTCATCACCCATCCACTGGAAAGTCTCATGTGGCCGACATATCAACCTAAGACAGGAGTCAAGGGCACAGCCTTGATTATCTGATGACAGGTAAGAATGTTGGTTGCACATGTAGACGCCCTAGAGCTATCCCTCTTTTAAAATACAAGGGGGGAAATGTAAGAGCCCTAATAAGGAGATAGCTAAGATCGCGGCTAACTGAGAGCCATAAGAGGTGTTTCAGTATTTTCACCTGATATTCATGCATTTATCTAAGAATCTTTCTGTGCCCGTGAAAACTATGTGACGCACCTGTAAGTTTGAGCTGTTGACACGTGTATACTTATTAAGGCAAAAAGTATTGAACTGGGTGAGGTTGGCTAGAGAGTGTGGTTGGAGTTGGAGAGGTTGTTGGAGCCGGAGAGAGAAGTTAGAAGAAGCAAGAATAAAGAGCCTATTCATTTTCCAGTCTGCTTCCGAATTCTTTCCCGTGGTATTGTTGCTGCAGGTGGCGATAGCTGCAGGCGGCAACATGTGTGTGTTTTCTCTTTCACAGCTATTTCATTCTTTTCTGGTTTTAAGAGCAATCTGCTTTTCTCGTCGGGTATTTACAAAGTAAAGAAATATTTAGTTTGCCAATTTTGCTATCATAAACAATGATACAATGGTTGGAGATGTGGGTCAGTGCCAGAGCACTCACTTAGCATGCAGGAGGCCCTGGGTTCAATCCCCAGTACTGCAAAAACAAAGAATGCTTGACATTTTATGTCTGTGTGCAAATAGACCTAGAAATAAAAAATGTATACATCTGTAATTTGGATAGAGATTTCAAACTTTTCCTTTATTTAAATTATACTGTCGTGCACATTTTCACTAGCAATGTATAATAATGTCCATTTCCTTACATCATTCGAAAGAATTCACACACTTGCATTTGCCCGATATTAGTTGGCAATATTTTCCTCAGTTTTCTTGTTTTGATTTTCTATATGGTTTTTCCATTCATGATTTTAAAAATATGTTTTAGCTTTGTTTTTGTATTTAGTGAAGGTAGAATGGCTTCTAGATAAGATTATTTGAAAACTTTTTTTGTGGCTTCTTTTAGCAATATTCTTCACATTCTTCATGTTTTATATTTAAATATTTAATTTATTGAGAATTTTCTTGGACTGCTAAGGCAAAGTCACAAAGTGAAGATAAGGGTTAGGAGAATAATTAGAGTGATATGCTTGCAAAGAAATTTGCATAAAAGCAATCAAATAGCTTTTTTTGTTTATTTGTTTTGTTTTTCTAAATAGTAACCTGCTTGTCTAATATCTTTTATTGACATATCCATCTTTTGTTAACACAAATTCTCAATGCCTTCTTTATCCTATATAGAACTTCCAAATGTACTAAATGTTTTTTAATCAGAGTTTTTCATACTACCCACATTATACATTTGTGCTAAGTGCTATACTGATTTAAATATTATAGCTAAAAAAATACATGTTATCATCTGAAAGGGATATTATTCCCTTATTTCTTTTCTTACCTTTTTTTTAATATGCAAAATTTACAACATTTCATGCATGTTTATCTAGAATTATCATGTTTAGTTCTCCAAAACAAAATCAAATAAAATTTGTTAGTATTTTAAAATTAGGATCATCTTCTATTCATTATTTGATTTTGTTTAAGAAATATTGTCACTTTTATGATGTTTTTTATTCAAGGAAATGTATAAATCTCCATATTTTCATTTTGTCTTTTAGTTTTCAATAATTTTCATTTTTTTCATAAAGAACTTATATATCTTTTTAGGATTTTGTTGTCTATTTGATTGCTCTTTTATAGCTTTCTTATTTACTCTAGTTACTCTCCTTTTTCACTCATCTGTGACTTTGCTTCATCAGTCCTACAGTTTATAGCTGTCTTAAAACTCTTTTTTTGACCTGGATCCTCATTTCCAAATTTAAACATCTTCAGAGAATTCCAATTTGGCAATCTGAAATATTCCCTAAACCTCACCATATCTTCAATATTAAATATTTTTTGTATATTCCTTTTTTTTTTTTTTTTTGCCAAACTTGATCTCTCTCCTTTTCCCTTTTTTTTTTCCCAATGAGTAAGATATAGTGTATATAGTCACATAGACTAAAAGAAATCAGTCATTTTAAATGTATTTCTTATCTTCCTCACTTAATTGCTTTTGGTTTCCTAGAAATTCTTGCGTATATACATATTTTTTTCTTCTTCTGTTTGTTTTTATAGCATCTATCGTATTTCAGTTTCTCCTTTTCTTTTAATTGGGCTGGGTGCTGTGGCACATGCCTGTAATCCCAGCAGCTCTGGTAGTGGACTCTTAATTGGACAACTTTAGTAATTTTTAACCCCTATTTTATTTTATTTATTTCCACTCTTCTCATGCAGCTAATGAATATTCAATATGGTTCTTATCTGCCATCACCTTTTATTCGAGCTATGCATAAAGAGTTTGTTATCTATAACCTACCCTTCAAACCTCATTTTGCTTATTTCAGAAGACTAATCATACATTATAATATTTTGTGTAAACAGAAATACTAGAGCTCTTACATACTCTTTTTTTTAAACATTTTATTTATTTGCTTTAGTTGTACACAATGTGTTTATTTTTACATGGTGCTGAGGATCGAACTTGGGCCGCACACGTGCTAGGCAAGCGCTCTACTGCTGAGCCACAATCCCAGCCCCACATACTCTTTTTTTTCTCCCTCCCTTTGTTCTGTTTTCTCTGACTATCCTGCACCTCCATCTCAAAATATCAGAATATTTCCTAAATTTCAGTTCTAGATTAAATGTTATTTTAACAAATCTTTTCTGATCCGCTTCTTTAATGATAACTTCTTCATCCTCTGTTAAAGTGTTATCAGATGGAGTGTCACTTATGACACATTGCTTTTCTTATAGCTATTCATATATATCTTATCTCCTTTACCAGAGGAAAAGCTTCAAGATGACATTCTTTTGTAAAAAATTGACTAATGGATTCTTACATGAAAAAAAATTGCACTAGAAACATAAACGAACATTTTTTGCAAAAGAGTAAAATGTGTGCAAGTTGAGTAGCAAATAGACTTCCGACAGGTTTGTAAATACATTATTCTTAGACAGCATAAGATATACTTATTCTGTGGTCACCAAATGATTGTTTTGGAGTAAAAGACATTATTACTTCATAATGTTCAACCTAACTGAATCATGATTTTTTACATACTCTTCTATTTAAAAAAGATGGTCTTTGCAATATGACACACACCATAAAAATTAAGTGCATTCTCTTTAGAGGGGAAAAAGTGATAATGAAATAACACTTTGATGTTCTCCAAGTAATGCTGTATCCATTTGATCTGAAGAAAGATTGTAATCTGAAGTATATGCTTAGAAGGCTGCTATTGTCTTCATAGTTTAGACTATCATTTGAAAAAGGAAGAGTAGCTTATATCTAAGGATATTGTCTCAATACAAAAGCATTAAGAAGCATGAATATGCATATAAACAAATTTTTTATATGAAGGAGTTAATCATAATTCTCTATTAACAATTGTGTTCAGTTTTTATATTTAATTTTTTTTTTTGTAATGGGAATTGAACTCAGGGGCACTCGACCACTGGGCCACACCCCCAGCCCTTTTTTGTATTTTATTAGAGACAGGGTCTCATTGAGTTGCCAAGTGCCTCACCATTGCTGTGGCTGGCTTTGAACTCGCGATCCTCCTGCCTCAGCCTCCCAAGTGCTGGGATTAAAGGTGTGTGCCACCATGCCCAACTAAGTTATTATATTTAATACGATTCCTATTCAATACTGTTTTTCTTAGGATATATTAATTTTAATATATGTCAACTAATTTTATTCTTTTCATTGTGGCTTAGAGTTACATATCATGCATATATCACACTTTTATCATCTTATCTCCTATGATTGACATCTGGTATTGACAAAGTTTCGTAGGTCATATGCACGTATAATTTCACTAAGCACTTCCTGACTGCTTTGCAAAACTGATGACTTCGTTTACAGTCCTGCCAGGAAAGCATAGCAGTTTAATTTCACCATTATATTTTTTAACATTTGATATCCTGTAACTTCTGATTTTTCTCAGTTTGGAAATGGTAATTTGAAATTTGTGGTGCTTTAGTGTGAGAATTACTCTCTTTTTCATACATTCATTGAATTTCCTGTCTTTTTTGTTTATCAGAAGTTCCTTATATATTATAGATGAATAATTTGTTTTAGACATTGCTGTTTTAGACATTGCAGATATTCCTTCCAGCCTTTAATCTATTTTTGACATTGCTTACAGTATTCCTTATTGAACAGAAATTTTTCTTTATATTTTGTCAAGATTATTAGTTTTTGCTTTCTGTTTTTCTAAATATAATTTAATTAGGCATACTTTACAGTAAAATTTAACAATGTTAGTTTGATGAGTTTTGACAACTTGTGTGTATTCACCACCATAAACAAGATACAGAAAATCTCTTTCCCTACAAATTTTCTTTCTGACCTATTTCAGTTGATTTCTGCATTTGATCCCCAGCCCTTGGTGACCAGTGTTTTGTTTTCTACCACTAAAAATTATTTTTCCATTTTTATAGAATGTCATATAAGTGAAATTATGCACTGTGTACATTCTGTCTTTGACTTCATTTACTCAGCAAATGAAAGAAAATGAGAAGAACAATTCACTCTTTGACATGGGGACACACACTCAACGTACATCACATATATTCTTCTTATTTCTGATGTTCTTCATTTCTTCCTATATATCCAAGTTGTTATTTGGTGTCATTTACCTTTAGTCCCAAAGACTTACTTTAGCGCTTCTATTAGTACAGGTAAGCTACAAATAACTCATTTTGTAAAACACCAAATAAGTTTTATTTCATTTATTTTTGAAGGGGAGTTTCACTACATATTGGATTTTTGGCTGAAAACTTTTTCCTCTTCTACTTGGGACATGTCATTAAGATTTCTTCTTGCCTCTACTGTTGGCAATACAAATCCATCATCAAAGATTATTATTACCATCTATATAATATGTCCTTTTTTCCCAGATGATTTCAAGATTTTTTCTGTAGCTTTCAGAAGTTGACTATGAAGTCCATGAATATGACATTCATTTTGTTACTGTTTATCCTACTTGTGGTATGGTAAATTTTTTGATCTATAAATTAATATTTGTTTATACAAACTTTGGTAAGATTATAACCTTTATTTCTTCCACAGTTTCTTACTTTTTGTCTCTATTATCCTGGGACTCTGGTGACTTGTATGTTGAATCCTTTTAAAAGGTCCTGTAGTCTGTGAGCCTTTATTAATTTTTCTTTAGTCTTCTTCCCACCCTGTGCCATAAGTTTTACTCATTCCATTGGTCTATTTTGATTTTGACCAACTTCCTTTTACCATCTTAAAACTGATATTGATCCCATTTGATGAATTTTATGTTTCAGTTATTATGCTTTTCAGCTTTATAATTCCCTTTTCATTATTTTTATAGTTTTGTTTCTTTGCTGAAATTACCTATGTGTGCATACATTGAATTGAATTATTCCTTAATTTTAAAAAAAATGTGTTTCACTTGGGCTGGGGATATAGCTCATTTGGTAGTGTGCTTGCCTCACATGCACAAAGCTCTGGGTTGAATCCCCAGCACCCCCTCCCCCAAATGTGTTTCACTCTGATAACTTGAACATATCTATAATAGTTGCTTTAAATTCTTTGCTTGGTATATTCATTTGAGGGTCAGTTTCTCTTAATTTATTATTTCATAAGTAAAAGTAATTTTTTGTTTCTATTTGTATTTTTTTGCTTGTCTGGTGTTTTTGTTGAAAGGTAGACATCATAGATAATATGTTGTAACAACTTTGAAACTGCCTTTTCCTTTTAAGGATTATTATTTAGTCTGTTTCCTTCTAATTATTTCATTTGTTGATTGACTTTATGAACTCTCTTCTCCTGCCTGGTTGAGCACATGATATTTCTACTAAGAATTAATTTTATTTTTTTTCAGTTTGCTGCAGCTGCTTCTCATCCTTTTCTTTTTCATCATTTTTGTCTTCTCCTTTTTCCTTTTCTTCTTCCTCTTTGTCTTTTCTTTTTTTTCTCCCTGTCTTCTTTTCCTCTTGCATAGTCTCCCAGGCATTTTGCCTGAGCCTACAATTTATCAACTAGCTGAGAAATTTATGTGTAGAGTTTATATGGATGTTTCCCAAATTTGCTTTTTATAATTTTTCAACTTTACCATGAGTTCATTGGGGTTAAATGAATTTTCACCTTTAGGTGGTTTCATGAGGACATACTTCTGTTGTAGGTCAAGAAGCATCTGTATTTAGATTATGGTACTTAACCAGTCTGTTCCCTTTTGCTTCATCTATTGACATGAATTTTATTTTTCTACTTTATTCGTTTATTATGCATTACACTGATAGATTTTTAGATGTATAACCAGCCTCTGATTCTGAGGTGACATCTGATCACACTTATTTTCCTTTTATATGTTTTTAGATTTGATAGGCTAATATATTTTTAAAACTTTAATATTGTCATGTCATTTTCTTCTCTAATATCTTAGTCTGGTTTTGAGGGCAATGCTGGACTCAAAGAAGGAGTTATATTGCATTCCATTGTCTTTTTTGAAAAGTATTTTTTGTAGGCTTGGTATTATATCTTTCTTATATACTTGATAAAATTATCAGTAAATTGGCCTAGGCCCAGTATATTCTTCGTGGGTAGGATTTTAGTCACAAATGCAGTTTCTGTAGTAACTAAAGGTGATTTACTTTTACTTTCTCATATTGAATCAGTTTTAACAATTTGTATTTATTAGAAAATTAATCAATTTTATCTAAATTGTTGAATTTATTGGGGTAAGAATAGAATGAACTCTTTAAAATTTTATGCTATCTTTCATTTATTAAAGATTTATTATTAAATTTACTTATTCGTTTATTCTTTAATGTTTATGGACTTTGTAGTGCAACCTCTCTTTTGTTTCCTTTTATAGTGTTGTGTCTTATATTGTCTTGGTTAGACTAGCTTATTTTGACATTTTTTTTAGTGTTTTCAGTTAATGAAGCTTTTATTTTATCTATTTTTTCTTATTCCCTATTTTATTATTTCTAAGCATCTAATTTTTAAAGTAAAAATACATGTGATTCAAATTTTTTCATTATTTATTTATTTATTTATTTATTTTTTGCTATACTAGGGATTGCACATGCTAGGCAAGTGCTCTACCTTTAATCTATATCCTCATAGCTAATTTTATAACTTTTAAACTATAAATTTTGCTCTAAGCAACTTGTTTAGGTATGTCTCACAAATTTGATAAGGTGTTTTTTTTTTAAAACCCAGTACTGTGTCATTGATTTTCAAATATCATTTTGTTATACTTTTAAAATTAATTGTGCTGTGGTTGTAGAATATGATCTTTATGTCTGAGTCCTTTAAATTAATTGTGTCTAGGTTTATGGTTCAGGATATGATATATTTTGTTGAATGAATGGAGATTGCTATTCATACACGTTGGTGTAATGAAATTCAAATCATTCAAATATTTCATGATTTTCTGTTTATTTGTTCTTACACTTAATATGATAGAAATATTGAATGTTCCAACACAAATTGTGGGTATTTTCTATTTTAATTTCCCTCTGTTTTTCCTTGGAGTCTTTTATTTCTTCTACCCCAGCCCTACTACCATGTGTCTTCAGCAAATACCTTTATCTCCACTCCAGCAAGAGATTATTCTATTCTAATCCCCTTATTTTATCTTTCATTTTATTCTCTAAAAGTGACAAAACTACCTAACATTATAATCAATATCTTTTCTTATTTCTTCTACATGTAAACTAGATTCAAAATTGCTAAGCAAAAATCACATGAAAAATATACTTAAAATAAAGTGTAATGTTTATATATAATTCTGTTTTTAGTGTTAGAGTTCTGTAAGAGCACTGTTTGCCAACATTATTTAGTTCAGCTATTTTTTTCTCTCACTGCTTTAGTTGAAGTAAAACCCTGCATTTGTACTCCAGTAATATTCAGTTGAGTCTGCATTGTATTGGGATCACCCAAAAGTCCGATTGTTTATGAATACTGGAAAGTACACTCTTCATATAAAGTTTTTTTTTGTTTTGTTGTTATTGGGGGGTCAGGTATTTAGAATCTACCACCATGGTACCATAGAGAATAGTTTCACCAGCCTAAATATTCTTTATGCATCCCCTTTTTGTTTGGCCCCTTCACTTTCCCCCAAAACATGGGAAATCACTGTACTATTTTTTGCTTTATGCTTTTACATTTTCTAGAACAACATGTGAATATTATCATACAAAATTTAAACTTTTCACATATTTTTCCCCTTGGCAAAATGCATCTTGTGGGCATCAGAAGTTTATTTTATTTCTGAGTTGCATTCTACTCAGATTCACCATCATTTGTTTATATAGTCACCTACTGAAAGATATCTTCATTATTTCAAGTTTTTGGTAATTATGAATAAAGCTGTTACAGACATTTCTGTCAGGAGGATTTTTCAACTTCTACACTAATTGACATTTTTCTCCACATAATGATTCATTGCCTGTGTGTGCACACAGACAAGGGGGAAGAGTGCTTTTTTCCCATGTGCTCAGATTTTAAGCAGCATTTCTGACCTCTACCTACATTCTGATTACTAGATTACATTTTTTAGAATTTTTAATAGATGCATATTAACTATAGAATGTTTCATTCTGGCATATTAATACTATATACAAACTGGATGAGTTTTACTCATTCCCAGATTTGTCAAACAAAAATGTCTTCATACATTTCCAGATGTCACCTGGGAATAAAATTTTACTCAGTTCACAACAACTAGATTACAAGTTTTTGTCTGAATTTAAATTTCCAATTCACTTGAGTAAATACTAAGAGTAGGACTGCTGAGTCATATCATAAGTACTTGTCTAACTTAATGGAATTTACCATACTGCCTATTATAGTGGTGATAAGATTTTGATTGTCACTGTGAATGAGAGCTCCTATTTGTCTACATCTTTTACAGATTTTGTTTCATTTGTTAATTCATTTTAATTTTATCCATTCTAACACGTACATAGTGATATTTCTTTGTGGTTTTAATTTGTATTTTCCTAATTCTTTTTTATTTTCAAATTTATTTTTTATTCTAAGTTGTTAGAAATGACGCAGAATGTATTACATTTTATATTATACTTGTAGAGCACATTTTTACATATCTCTGGTTGTATACAAAATATATTCACACCATTGGTGACTTCATACATGCAGTATGGGCAATGATATCCATCTCATTCTACCATCTTTTTTTTTTTTTCTTGACCCTTTTGCCCCCCCTCCCTTCATCTCCCTCCCCATTGGCCATTCTAGTGTTCCTGTAATCCTTCTATGCTCTCCATCCCAACCCCACTGTGAATCAGCCTCCTTATATCAGAGAAAACATTTGGCATTTGACTTTTTGGGATGGGCTAACTTCACTTAGCATTATATTCTCTAACTCCATCCATTAACCTGCGAATGCCATGATTTTATTCTCTTATTGCTGAGTAATACTCCATTGTGTGTATATACCACATTTTCTTTATCCATTCATCTACTGAAGGGCATCTGGGTTGGTTCCACAGTTTAGCTATTGTGAATTGTGCTGCTATAAACATTGATGTGGCTGTGTCCCTGTAGTATGCTGTTTTTAAGACCTTTGGGTAAAGACCAAGGAGTGGGATAGTTGGGTCATAAGGTGGATCCAATCCAAGTTTTCCAAGGTATCTCCATACTGCTTTCCATATTGGCTGCACCATTTTGCAGTCCCACAACAATGTATGAGTGTGCCTTTTTCTCCACATCCTCACCAACATTTATTGTTGTTTGTGTTCTTAATAGCTGCCATTCTGACAGGTGTGAGATGAAATCTTAGAGTGGTTTTGATTTGCATTTCTCTAATTGCCAGAGATGTTGAACATTTTTTCATGTATTTGTTGATTGATTGTATGTCTTCTTCTGAGAAGTGTCTGTTCAGTTTCTTGGCCCATTTATTGATTGGGTTATTTGGTTTTTTTTTTTTTTTTTTTGGTGTTAAGATTTTTGAGTTTTTATATATTCTAGAGATTTGTGCTCTGACATGCATGTGGTAAAAATGTATTCCCAATTAGTAGGCTGTCTATTCACCTCACTGATTTTTTTTTTTTTTTTTTTTTTTTTTTTTTTTTTGCTGAGAAGAAGCTTTGTAATTTAAATCTATCCCATTTATTGATTTTTGATATTAATTCTTGTGCTACAGGAGTCTTCTTAAGGAACTTGGGGCCTAATTCAACATGTTGGAGATTAGATCTTTCTTTTTTTCTTCTATTAGGTGTAGTGTCTCTGGTCTAATTCCTAGATCCTTGATCCACTTTGAGTTGAATTTTGTGCATGGTGAGAGATAGAGGTTTAATTCCATTTTCTTGCATATGGATTTCCATTTTTTCCAGCACCATTTGTTGAAGAGGCTATCTTTTCTCCAATGTACATTTTTGGCACCTTTGTCTAATATAAGATAACTGAAATTATATGTGTTAGTCTCTGTGTCCTCTATTCTGTACCATTGGTCTACCAGCCTATTTTGGTGCCAATACCATGCTGTTTTTGTTACTATTGCTCTGTAGTATAATTTAAGGTCTGGTATAGTGATCCCACCTGCTTCAGTCCTCTTGCTAAGGATTGCTTTAGCTATTCTGGGTCTCTTGTTTTTCCAGATGAATTTCATGTCTGCTTTTTCTATTTCTATGAGGAATGTCATGAGGATTTTGATTGGCATTGCATTAAATCTGTATAGTGCTTTTGGTAGTATGGTCATTTTGACAATATTTGTTCTGCCTATTCAAGAACAAGGTAGATCTTTCCATCTTCTAAGGTCTTTCATAATTTCTTTCTTTAGTGTTCTGTAGTTTTCAGTATAGAAGTCTTTCACATCTTTGGTTCAGTTGATTCCCAGGTATTTTCTTTTATTTTTTTTATGCTATTGTAAATGGGGTAGTTTTCATTTCCCTTTCAGAGGATTTGTCACTGATATATAGAAATACCTTAGATTTATGGGTGTTGATTTTGTATCCTGCTACTTTGCTGAATTCATTTATGAGTTCTAGATGTTTTCTGGTGGAATTTTTTTTGCGTCTTCTAGGTATAAAATTATATAGTCATCAAATAATGATAATTTGAGTTCTACTTTACCTATCTGTATCCCTTTAATTTCTTTCATCTGTCTTATTGCTCTGGCCAGCATTTGAATTACTATGTTGAATAGAAATGATGAAAGAGGGCATCCCTGTCTTGCTTTCAATTGTTCTCCATTGAGAATAATGTTGGCCTGGGGATTAGCATATATAGCTTTTACGATGTTGAGATATGTTCCTGTTATCCCTAGTTTTTCTAGCTTTTTGAACATGAAGGGGTGTTGTATTTTGTCAAATGCTTTTTCTGCATCTATGAGATAATCATATGGTTTCTATCTTTGAGTCTATTGATGTGATGAATTACATTTATTGATTTCTGTATGTTGAACCATCCTTGCATCCCTGGAATGAACCCCACTTGATCATAGTGTATTATATTTTTCATATGTTTTCGTATCCATTTTGCCAGAATTTTATTGAGAATTTTTGCATCTATGTTCATTAAAGATATGGGTCTGACGTTTTCTTTTTTTAATGTGTTTTTGCCTGGTTTGGGGATCAGGGTGATATTGGCCTCATAGAATGAGTTTGGATGTGCTCCCTCTTTTTCTCTTTCCTGAAATAAATTGAAGAGTATTTGTATCAGTTCTTCTTTGAATGTCTTGAAGAACTCAGCTGTGTATTCATCTGGTCCTGGGCTTTACTTGGTTGGTAGGCTTATGATGGCATCTTCTATTTCATCACTTGAAATTGGTCTGTTCAGATTATGTATATCATCCTGCTTAAGTTTGGGCAGATCATACGACTCTAGAAATTTGTCGATGCCTTCAATGTTTTGTATTTTGTTGGAGTACAAGTTTTCAAAATAATTTGAATTATTTTCTGTATTTCTGTAGTGTTTGTTGTGATATTTCCTTTTTCATCACATATGTTTGTAATTTGAGTTTTCTCTCTCCTTCTCTTTGTTAGCCTGGCCCTGGCTAAGGGTCTGTCAATTTTATTTATTTTTTCAAAGAACCAACTTTTTGTTTTGTCAATTTTTTTCAATTGTTTCTTTCATTTCAATTTCATTAATTTCAGCTCTGATTTTAATTATTTCCTGTCTTCTACCACTTTTGGTGTTGGATTGCTCTTCTTTTTCTAGAGCTTTGAGATGTAGTTTTAAGTCATTTATTTGTTGACTTTTTCTTCTTTTGAGGAATGAACTCAATGCAATGAACTTTCCTCTTAGAACTGCCTTCATAGTGTCCCAGAGATTTTGATATGTTGTTTCTGTGTTCTCATTCACCTCTAAGACTTTTTTTTTTTTTTTTTTATCTCTACTTTGGTGTCATCTGCAACTGATTGTTCATTCAGTAGCATATTATTGAGTCTCCAGGTGTTGGAGTAGCTTTTATTTCTTATTTTATCATTGATTTTTAATTTCATTCCATTATAGTCTGATAGAATACACGGTAGTATCCCTACTTTTTTATATTTGCTCAGAGTTGTTTTGTGGCCTAGTATATGGTCTATTTTAGAGAAGATTTCATGTGCTGCTGAGAAGAAAATGTATTCACTTGTTGAAGGATGAAATATTCTACATAAGTCAGTTAAGTCTACGTTGTTTATTGTATTTTTTAGTTCTATAGTTTCTTTGTTCAGTTTTTGTTTGGAAGATCTATCCAGTGGTGAAAGAGGTGTGTTAAAGTCACCCAGAATTATTTTGTTGTGGTCAATTTGACTCTTAAACTTGAGGAGAGTTTGTTTGATGAACATGGATGCTCCATTGTTTGGGGCATATATATTTATAATTGTTTAGTCTTGTTGGTGTATGGTTCCCTTGAGCAGTATATAGTGTCCTTTTTTATCCCTTTTGATTGACTTTAGCTTGAATTCTACTTTATTTTATATGAGAATGGAAACCCCAGCTTGTTTCCTCTGTCCATATGAGTGGTAGGATTTCTCTCAACCTTTTACCCTCAGCCTATGGATGTCTTTTCCTATGAGATGAGTCTCTTGGAGGCAGCATATTGGTGGGTCTGTTTTTTGATCCAATCTGCTAGTCTA
The DNA here is from genome assembly GCA_025594165.1 of Tamias sibiricus. Classification (NCBI taxonomy): domain Eukaryota; kingdom Metazoa; phylum Chordata; class Mammalia; order Rodentia; family Sciuridae; genus Tamias; species Tamias sibiricus. Next base: position 40,118,340 of record CM046665.1, on the reverse strand, counting down.
TGTCTTTTGATTGGTGAGTTTAGGCCATTAACATTCAGAGTTATTATTGAGATGTGTTTTGTATTCCCAGCCATTTTTGTTTATTTTTTATTTACCTTGACATGGTTGCTCTTCTGATTGTTTTTTCCTTTAGTGTAATACCTCTCTCTGTTGATTTTCATCATTTTTTTTCTTCTCCTCTTCATGGAATATTTTGCCAAGGATGTTTTGTAGTGCTGGCTTTCTACTTGTAAATTCTTTTAACTTTTGTTTTTCATGGAAAGTTTTTATTTCGTCCGCAAATCTAAATCTTAATTTTGCTGGGTATAAAATTCTTGGTTGGCATCCCTTTTCCTTCAGAGCTTCGAGTATGTTGTTCCTTGATCTCCTATCTTTGAGTGTCTAAGTTGAAAAATCTGCTGTGATACGAATTGGTCTCCCCCTAATTGTGATCTGATTCCTCTCTTTTGCAGCCTTTAAAATTCCATCCTTGTTCTGTATGCTAGGCATTTTCATTATAATGTGTCTTGGTGTTGATCTGTTGTAATTTTGTACATTTGGTGTCCTATAAGCCTCTTGTATTTGGTTTTCCAATTCATTCTTCATGCTTGGGAAATTTTCTGATATTATCTCATTGAAGAGGTTGTACATTCCATTGGTTTGAAACTCTGTGCCTTCCTCTATCCCAATTACTCTTAGATTTGGTCTTTTGATGATGTCCCATACTTCTTGGATGTTCTGTTCATGGTTTCTTACTATCTTCATTGTGTGGAAAACTTTATTTTCAAGATTATATACTTTGTCTTCATTGTCTGAAGACACTCAAAGCTAGGAGTTGATCTAGTCTGTTGGTGATGCCTTCAATTGTGGTTTTTATTTGGCTAATTGTTTCCTTCATTTCAAGGATTTCTGACTGATTTTTTTTTTTCAGAGTTTCTATCTCTTTTTTAAAGTAAACTTTTGCTACCTGTATTTGCTCTCTTATATCTTCATTGTAGTGGTCAATTTTTGCTTGTATTTGCTCATTTAGGTCATTCTTTGATTCACAGATCATTTTAATTGTGAACCTTCTGAACTCCTTCTCTGACTTTTCATCAACTTTGCTGAGCATGGGTTCTTTATTGTAGAATCCTGGGCTCAGGCAGAGTTGGCAGGTCTGCCCTTGCTGTCTCCTGCTCTGGGGCAGAGGTCAGTGTGACTGGCTCATATTTTCCTAATTCTTAAAGAGTGTTTATACTATGAAGACAATGCTAAGAGAAATGTTCATTACATTGAGCTCATTCATTAAAAGAATAGAAAGTCAACAAGTAAATGACCTAACATTACATGTCAAAGTCCTAGAAAAATAAGAACAAATGAACACCAAAACTAGTAGAAGACAAGAAATAATTAAAACCAGAGCTGAAATCAATGAAATTAAAACAAGGCACAATTCAAAAAATTGACAAAACAAACAGTTGTTTTTTTGAAAAAATAAATAAAATAGATAAATCATTAGCCACACTAGTGAAGAGAGTGAAAACTCAAATTACTAAAATTTGTAATGAAAAAGGAAATATCATGAAAGACACTACTGAAATACAGAACAGTATCAGAAACTATTTTGATAATTTATACTCCAATAAAATAGAAAATCTTGAAGACATTGACCAATTTCTAGAGACATTTGACCTATCCAAACTGAATCAGGAGGACATAACACAATTTAAACAAATCAGTTTCAAACAATGAGTTAGAAGACGCCATCAAAAGCCTACCAACCAAGAAAATCCTGGGACTCGACAGATTCTCAGCCAAGTTCTACGAGACCTTCAATAGAGAATTAGCAAGTAATACTCCTCAAATCATTCCATGAAATAGAAAAAGAGGGGGGGACCTTTCTAAACTCATTTTATAAAGCTAGTATCACCCTGATACCAAAACCAGTCAAAGACACATCAAAGAAAGAAAACTTAAGACCAATATTTCTGATGAACATAGATGCAGAACTTCTCAAAGTTCTAGCCAGTTGTCGACAAAAATATATCATAAAGACAGTGCACCATGATCAAGTGGATTCATCCCAGTGGTGAAAGGCTGTTTCAACATATGGTTATTGGTAAAGGTAATTCATCATATCAATAGACTTAAAGAAAAGAATCATATGATTATCTCAATGGATGCAGAAAAAGCATTTGACAAAATATAGCCCTCCTTCATGTTCAGACACTTGAAGAACTAGGGAGGGTAGGAACATACCTCAACATTGTAAAAGCTATCTATGGTAAACCCAAGGCTAACATCTAAACACATAAAAATTGAAAGCATTTCCTATAAGAACTGCAAAAGACAAGGATACTGCCTTTTACCATTTTTATTCAACATTGTCCTTGAAACTCTAGCCAGAGCAATTAGAAGAAATAATTTAAAGAGATGAGAATAGGAAAAGAAAACTCAAACTATCAGTATTTGCCCATGATATGATTCTACATTTAGAAGACCCAAAAAATTCCACCAGAAAACTTCAACAGCTAGTAAATGAATTCAGCAAAGTAACAGGATATAAAATTAACATCCATAAATCAAGTGCCTTCGTATACATCAGTGATGAAACTACTCAAAGAGAAATTAGGAAAACTACCCATTCACAATAACCTCAAAAAAATTAAATATTTGGGAATCAATCTAACAAAAGAGGTGAAAGACTTCTACAATGAATACTATAGAACAGAAAAGAAATAAATTGAAGAAGACCTTAAAAGATGGAAAGATCTCCCATGTTCTTGGATAGGCAAAATTAATGTCAACATGGCCATACTACCAAAAGTGTTATATAGATTTAATGCAATTCCCATTAAAATTCCAATGACATTTTTCATAGAAATAGAAAAAGCAATCATGAAATGCATTTTGAAAAATACAAGACCCATAATAGCCAAAGCAAGAAAAGTGAAGCAGAGGGTATCAGAATACCAGACCTTAAATTATACTACAGAGCCATAGTAACATAAATGGCGTGGTATTGGCACAATAATAGATATGTCAATCAGTGTACAGAATAGAAGATACAGAGACAAACTCACATAGTCACCTCATGCTAGACAAAGGCTCCAAAAACATGCAATGAAGAAAAGATAGTCTCAACAAATGGTGCTGGGAAAACTGAAAATCCATATGTAGCGAAATGAAATTAAACCCCTATTTCTCACCCTGCACAAAATTCAAAGTGGATCAAGGACTTAGGCACTGGAACAGAGACACTGAGCCTAATGGAAGAAAAATTAGGCCCAAATCTTCATTGTGTCGGTTTAGGAACTGACTTCCTTAACAAGACTCCTAAAGTACAAAAAGTAAAATCAAGAATCAATTAATGGGATAGAATCAAACTAAAATGCTGCTTCACAGTAAAGGAAACAATTAGTATTATGAATACAGAGCCTACAGAATGGGAGAAAATCTTTACCACATGCACCTCAGAAAGAGCATTAATCTTCATGAAACAAAGAACTCAAAAAACTTAACACCAAAAATCAAATAACCCAATCGATAAACAGGCTAAGGAACTGAACAGACACTTCACAGAAGAAATACAGTCGATCAACAAATGTAAGGAAAAATGTTCAACATCTCTAGCAATTAGAGTAATGCAAATGAAAACTACACTGAGATTCCATCTCCATTCAGAATGGCAATTAGCAGGAATATAAGCAACAGTTGAGTGTTAGGGAGGATGTGCGGGAAAAGGTATACTCATACATTGCTGGTGGGACTGCAAATTGGTGTAAAGTATGGAAAGCAGTATGAAAGTTCCTCAGAAGATTTGGATTGGAATCACCATTTGACCCAGCTATCCCACTTCTGGGTTTATACTCAAAGAACTTAAAATCAGCATACTACAGTGACACAGCCACATCAATGTTTATAACAGCTCACTTCACAATAGGTAAACTATGGAACCAATCTGCATGCCCTTCAACAGATGAATGGTTAAAGAAAATGTGGTATATATATATACACAATGGAATATTACTCAGCCTTAAAGAAGAATGAAATTACAGCATTTGATGGTAAATGGATGGAACTAGAGAATATCATGCTAAGTGAAATAAGCCAATCCCAAAAAAATGAAAGGCCAAATGTTATCTCTGATAAGCAGATGCTGATCCATAGTGGGGGTGGGGGTAGGGAAGAATGAAGGAACTTTGGATTGTGCAGAGGGGAGTAAAGGGAGTGGTGGGACTATGGGGATGGGAAGGACAGTAGAATGAGTGGGGGAAAAAGGAAACAATTAGTGCATATATGATTACATGACCTATGTAACTCTCTACCATGTACAACCAGAAGAATCAGAAGTTATACTCCATTTATGTATGATGTGTCAAAATGCATCTCACTATCATTTATAACTAATTAGAACAAATAAAAATTATTGATTTTTTTTTGCTTATTTATCATCTTTATGTATCTTTTTAAAATTTTTATTTTATTTTATTTTTTTGTTGGTGCTGGGGATTGAACCCAGGGCCTTGTGAATGCTAGGCAAGCACTCTACCAACTGAACTATATATCCAGTCTTTATATCTCTTTTATATCAGATATTTTGCTATATTTAAAAAGAATTTATTCCTCGTAATTGTAGAACTTTTCTTTATTATTGAGTTTTAACAGGTTTTAATATATTCAAAATACAAGTTTCTTATTGATGAGATATATTATTTGCAAATATTTTCTCCTAGTCTGTAGCTTTTCTTAATTGTCCTATAACAAAGAAAATTTTAAATTTTGGTGAAGTCTGAAGTATCAAGTTTTTCGTCTTCATGGGTATTACTTTTGATGTCATATAAAAATACTTACATCCAAACATAAGGTCTTAAGATTCTGTTCTTTTGTATATGTACTTTTTTTCTACAAATAATATAGTTTTGAATTTGAATTTTATGTCTATGATCCATTATGAGTTAATTTTGAGAGAGATATAAGGTGTATGTTGATGTTACTTTTTATTTTTAGATAATTATTCCAAGTGTTCTAGAAGGAATTGTTGAAAAGATAATTCTTTTTTCATGAATTTGCCTTTGTACCTTTTTCAGAAGTTATTGACTATCTTCAGATAGGTCTATTTCTAGTATTTCTGTTGTACTCCACTAATCTGTATTTGCCCTTTCCTCGGTACCACACTGTTTTAATTACTTTAGCTTTATATAAGTGTTCTGGGGGGTTGTATGTCTTCTAACTTTGCTTAGTATAGGGTGTTTAGTCTTGTTACTTTGTCCATATGAATTTTAGAGTTAGCATGACTAAATCTACAAAAGGGTTTTCTATCATTTTGGATATAATTACATTTAATTTGTAGTACTATATGGCCAGAGTTTATATCTTCATATTGAGTCTTTCGTTTTATGTACATAGTATAGTTCTTAAGTTTAAAGATTATCTTTGATGTCTTTCATTAGTTGTTTTATATTTTTGAGCATACAGATTGTGATAGTTAATATTATTTGTTAACTTGACCAGTTTAGTTATCTGTGTAGCCTGGTGTGGTGGTGCATGCCTGTAATCCAAGCAAGTTTGGAGGCTGAGGCACGAGGATCATGAGTTCAAAGCCAGCATCAGCAAAATGTGAGGCACAAAGCAACTCAGTGCATCTGTGTCTCTAAATAAAATAAAAAGATAGAGCTAGGGATGTGGCTCAGTGGTTGAGTGCCCCTGAGTTCAATCCCCAGTACTCAAAAAAAAAAAAAAAAAAAAAAAAAAAAAAAGAGAGAGAGAGATGTCTGTAACATCAATTTTTCCTTGGGACTCTAGGCTTCTAGCCTAAGCAACAGAGCTTGAACCTGTCAGCCTCCAGTTATATGAGCCAGTTCCTTGCTTTCCCTCTTTCTCTCTACCCCATCTCTGTTGGTCTCTGTGCACTTGTATGCTATAATTCTGTTTCTTCCAAAACCACAGTTCTTGCACTTACTTTTGGTACTATTCCAAGTGGAATTTTCCTTTTAAATTTTCAAGTTGCAATTTTCATTGATGTTATATAGGCATTCAGTTCACCTTTGTATTGTTAATCTTTATTCTGAAATTTTGCTAAACAAATCACTTTATAGTACTAGTATCCTTATTTTTAGTTTCTTCATAGATAATTTTGTGATCTATAAATTGAGACAGTTTTATTTATGTCTTTCCAAACTGTATGCCTTCCGTTTTTTTTTTTTTTTTTTTTTTCCTGTTCTATTGCGCCAAGTAATATTTCTGGTACAACAGGATTAAGTGTAATCACAGATAGTTTTCTTTTTCCTTATTTCTGGGAGAAAAAATTCAGTTTTTTGCCATTTGGTATGATGTTAACTACAGGATTTTCATATGTTCCTTTTATTAGATTGAGAAAGTGTTTTTCTGTTCTTAGTTTGTTGAAAATTATTTTTTAAATTATTTTTTATTCCAATTTGTTATATATGACAGAAGATTGCATTAAAATTCATATTATACATATAAAGCACAATTTTTCATATCTCTGGTTGTACACATGGTAGAGTCACACCATTCATGTCTTCATACATATACTTAGGGTAAGGATGTCCATCTCATTACACCATCTTTCCTACACCCATGTCCTCTCCCTTGCCCTCACTCCCCTATGCCCTATCTAAAGTTCCCCCATCCCCATTATGGATCAGCATCTTCATGTTAGAGAAAACATTCAGCATTTGTTTTTTGGGATTGGCTAACTTCACTTAGCATAATGTTCTCCACCTCCATCCATTTACCTGCAAATGCCATGATTTTATTCTCTTTTAATGCTGAATAGTATTCCATTATGTATGTATACCACATTTTCTTTATTCATTCATCAACTGAAGGGCATCTAATTTGGTTCCACAGTTTAGCTACTGTGAGTTGTGCTGCTATAAACATTGATGTGGCTGTGTCCCTGTAGTATCCTGTTTTTATTATAGATGTTGAATTTGGTTATATTCTTTTTTGATAGCAAGATGATAATATGATTTTTTTCGCATTCAGACTGTATTATGATTTAATTATGTCCCCTAAAGTTCACATGTTGGAAACTTAATTGCCAAAGTAATAGTGTTGAGAGTTGAGACATTTAAGAAGTGATTAGGTCATGGGGAATTTGCCCTCATGAATCATCTCAGGAATGGATTAGTTATCATGAAAGTGGGTTGGTTCCTGATGAAAGAATGAAGTTCAGCTCCCATCTTTTTTATCTTCTCTGGTGTGTTCTCTTGCCATGTCATGGTTTCCACAATGTTGTGATGTGATGTAGCAAATTAGCTGTCATTAGATGTGACTCTTTGATGTTGACTTTTTAGCCCTGAGAGTTATGGTCCATATAAAACGTTATTGTTTGTAAGTAACCTACTCTATTAGTATTCAGTTATAGAAAATGAATAGTCTTTTAATATGGTGAATTGCATTGATATTTGAATACTGAAGAAGCTTTGAGTCCACGAAGTGAGCTCTACTTAGTGGTGATGAGTCATTCATTTTATATATTTCCGGATTTGATTTGCTAATATTTGCATCTATGTTTTGAGGTATATTGATACATATTTTTTTAATTTGCTTTCTTATTTTGGTATTAGGATAATGCTGTTCTCATAGAATAAGTAGGAAAGTTTTTATGTTCTGGAAAATATTACATATAGTTATTAGTATTTCTTCCTTAAATATTTGGTAGAATTTACAGTGAATCTTTCTGGGCCTGAAATTTTCTTTGTTGAAATATTATTTCCCTATACATATAATTTCTTAATTAGATACAGGGTTATTCAGATTACCTGTTTTTCCTTTAGTTAATTTTGGTAGTTTGTGTATTTTAAAGAATTGGTTGATTTTATCTAAGTTGTTGAAATTCCAGTAATAGTGTTTTTTAGTAGTTCCTCATTGCCTTTTGGATATTTGTGGAATTCTTATATTGGTAATTTGTGCCTTCTCCCTCTTTTTGTTTAATTTGATAGTAGTGCTATATAGGTTTGCCAATTTATAGTTTCTAGTGATCATATGGTTGCTTCTTTGATTTTTCTGTTTTTATTTTAATTGTGTTGATATCTGCTTTGATCTTTACATTTAATTTCTTTTGCTAATTTGCATTTAACTTTGCTCCTCCTCTGTTTTTTATGGTGAAAATTTATATTTCTGATTTTGTCTTTATTTTCAAAATGAGTGTTTAACATTGTAAATTTCCTTCCAATCACTATCTTGGCTGCATCTCTCAAAGTTTTATGTGATATATATATATTATATCTGAGATTTTCACTTAAAAATATTTCCCTTGAGAATTTTTGATTTATGAGGAATTTAGAAGTATGTTGTTTAATTTCCAAATGGGGGGGGGCTTTACCATATGTCTTTCTGTTATTGGTTTGTAATTTAATACTATTATGGTGTGAAAATACACTTTTTTATATGATTAAAAAATTATTAAATTTAAAAATATGGCCCAGGATGTGCTGTATATTTTAATTCATCATGTATACTTATGAAAAGTATGTTTTATGCTAGTGTTGGGTGACTTATTTTATGAATATCAATTAGGTCATAGTAGTTCATAGTGCTGTTCAAGTTATTTGTGTTCTTTGGGATTACTTGCTTAAGTTTTCCATTGGTTACTAAAGAGGAATGTTGATGTTCCTAACTATTATTTTAGGTTTGTCAGTTTTTCCCTTCAGAACTTCAGGCTTTGACTCATATAGTTTTGAATTTTTTGTGAGATTTACAAACATTTAGAATTGTTTCATCTTCTTGAAGAACTGTTTGTATGATGTACCAGATAATCTTCCTCATATCTTAAGATTATTTTGTCTACAATTGGTTTTGTTTTTTTAATTCTTATTTTCATTGTATACATTTCTCTTGTTTTAGCTTAAGATTTTAAAGTTTCTTGTAGACGACAAGTATTTGCTTTACTTTTTGTTCAGTCTCATAATTTCTGTTATTTACTGCCTTGTTTTAGACCATTAATATTTAAAGTGATTTTTATATAGCTTGATTAAAATCTGCCATGTAGCTATTTTCTGGTTCATTTGTTCTGTGTTATATTTGACTTATTATTCCTCTTCTCCTTCCCATCTCTTTCTGTTTCTGTCTCTTCTTTTAATTTTTTTACTATTTGTACCGGTACTTACTATATACATTTAAGAAAAATCTAAGCCTACCTTCAAATGTAGTATACTACTTCATATGTAGTGTGAAGACCTTGTAACAGTATATTCCCAGTTCCTCCCTCATCCTTTGTGCTCTTCTATTATGCACTACACTTTCCATGTTTTGAACATGTACAAAAATATTGTTGCTATCACTGAATTTTGCACTTATTACTAAGAAGTTAATGATGAAATTTATATTTTGCTTTTATTAATTCCATTTCTAAGCTTTTCATTTTTTGTGTAGATTCAAGTTTCCAACCTATATCATATTTGTACTACTTTAGAAACTCCCATTAGTATTTCTTATAGGGATCTGTTGGCAATAAATGTCCTCATTTTTTGCTAGGAAGTTTTTCTCCCTTCCCTTTTTCACATTTGAAAAGTATTTTTGCTTGATGTACATTTCTTGCTTGATGGTTTTTGTTTTCTTTTAATAGTTTAAAGAGTTTTCTGTTCCCTTTCTGCTTGCCCAGTTTCTAATGAGAGGTTTACTGTTATTCTCAGCCATACTCCTCAAAGGGCATTGCATTTTCTGTGTCTGTCTTCATGATTTTTGTCTCTCCCCACTGCCTCCCCCAACCAATAGTTTGCAAAGATGCTATTTTTTTTTATTTCTCTTTGTTGTTGTTCTTCGAGATTTTTTGAATATTTAATTTAGCATGTCTTTCACTGATTTCTCAGGCATTATTTCTCCAAATATTTTTTCTACTTCATTCTCACTTTCTTCTGTAGATATTCCAATTACACAAATTAAGCCATCTGATATAGTCCGTACAGTCATTTTGGGCTCTGTTTTGTTGGTTTTCTTCTTCCATTATTTTTTCTCTTTGTCTCTCAGTTAAGGTAACTTCTACTGACCTATTGTCAGTCTCACAGATATTTTCTTTGGCTGTGTCAAGTCTAATGATAAACTGGTTGAAGACCTTTTGCATCATGTTTGTGATTCATTTTTATAATTACCATATCTATCTGATGTTACATGTTTTTCATTTTTATTATAGCTTTTAGCATATTACTTATTTTAAATTTCCTGTTTGATAGTCTCAACTTCTGTGATAACTGAATCTGGTTTTGATGATTGTTTTGCTAATTTTTTCCTTGCCTTTTTATGTTTTTTTTTTTTGTGTGTGTGTGTGTATCAAAAACATACTGTACAAGAACATAGTTATTGCAAATTTTTTTTAAATGCTTGGAGATGAGCACAGTTTTCCTTCTGCTAAATTATTGTTGTGTAATCTGTGTTAATTTGTGCTATGTTTCAGTGTTGCTTTTGTCTGGTGAGCATGATGGTGACAGTTAGGGGAATTGGTGATTTTCTGATATTTTGTTTAAGCCTTAGTTTTAGGCTAGTGATGTGAACCTAGTTTCCTGTGATGCGACCCTCACAATTTTTCCTGCCCCTTCTTCCAGATGTAATCCAGAGAAGTATCCTTTATTTTATGTAATCCAGGGAAGTATCATTTGTTTTTCTGTAAGAATTTATATGAGGTCAATATCCTTTCTCTACTTCAGAGATATTTTTACTGTTCCTGAATCCCAGTTTCATCAACTTTCTACTAGTGTCTGATATTTTAGTTTTATTGCCCTTCTCTTTTCAATGTAGATTTGTTTCTTAGGAGATTTGTGTTCAAAATGGAGTTCTCTATTGGCTGCAATTCCTTTCCTCTAGTTGTGGTAGATTTCTGCAAGTTCATTCATGCTATAGTTTATTGTTTGTTTGTGTGTTTGTTTTGGTTGTTATTTGTTTTCTTTTTAACATTTAATCTGAAGATCAAGACCTCTGTTCTATATAAGGAATAGGAGTAGTATGTGTGGTTAAATTTTTCAAGTGGCTATTATTCTACCTAGTCAGTACCTTATAGGAAGCTCTGTCAGAATTCTTCCTGACCTTGGCAGTTACCATCTTGTAGGTTTCCTGGAGTAAAAAACCTTTAAAAGCATGGAACACACCTGTGCCTGTCTGTGCCTGTCTGTGCCTCAGGGGCTATCCACTGTAACAGTGGCCCATACTAACCTTTAAAAATTGTTAAAAGCCTGGCGTGGTGGCGCACACCTGTAATCCCAGCACTTTGGGAGGCCGAGGCAGGAGGATCGCGAGTTCAAAGCCAGCCTCAGCAATGGCGAGAGGCACTTAGCAACTCAGTGAGACCCTGTCTCTAAATAAAATACAAAAAAGGGCTGGGGATGTGACCCAGTGGTCGAGTGCCCCTGAGTTCAATCCCCGGTACCACACACACACACACAAAAAAAATTGTTAAATATTTCTTTTTTTAATGGTTCTTTTTAGTTATACATAATACTAGAATTCATTTTGACATAATTATACAAGTGTAACTTATTCTACTTGAGACCTCAGTTCTTCTCCTTCCCTTTCCCTATTTGACTTTCCTTACCAGCATATATGGCATATATGTACCAGGTAAGTAAATTTGGTCCTATTTCTCCCTATAGGCACCTGTTTCTCTCCAGATTTGTATTAGTTGTTTCTGTTGAGACCTCAGTTCCCTGATGAGTTAAAAAAAATGTTGATTTCCTGTTTGTCTACTTTTGTTTTTGTTATCTAAAAATAGGAGTGAGGCTCTTTTCAAACTCTTTATCTCTCTCAACTGTTCTTTCTAACATTTTGGTGTATTCAGTTATCTAGTAATTTATGTCTGAATCCATGAACACTTTATTCAGTTTTAGAATCTGGATTTTACTAGACTCATGAAATAAGTTATGTAGTAAGTTTAAGAATTTATGTGAGTAAAATATCTGTTCTTTGAAAATTTGATAGACTTGTCAAACATCTAGGTCTTTGTAATGCTTTTGTATAAGTGAAGGCAATTTTTTAATTGAAATTTCAGTTTGTTTAATGAGTAATGATTTTTTAAAATCAAGTTAATTTTTCTATTTTTGTGCCTATTTGACATGATGCTGTTATTTTCCTGCCTGTGACAATAGGTGAACGAGCAGTCATCCACATATGTGAGAGAAAAATGCACAAATAGATACCTCTCCTCTAATCTTTGACTTGTAGAGTTTACCCACCTTCATTCTCTCCTTTATTATTTTTTGTCTCCCTAAAGTGTTCTCATAGTATTTATGTTTTATTTTAGGTGTTTCACTTGTACTTTGTCACTTTTGAGGAATAGACCTTATTTGTTTTGTGGAAGGGATTCAGTTCGTATTAATGACTTTTCCTCAAGAAACAGAAGCTCCCATATTTTCCATTAAAACCAGTTGAATTAACTGAACACTTAAAGTGTATGAAGCACTTGGTAGCTATTTTGTCAATGTAAGAGATATGTGATATGATTTCACTTTGATAGACTTAATTTATACTTTAATCAAAAAGACTCCTTAATATTCCATTTATAATCCGGAGTGTTTGACATTGATAATAAATATTTGTGACAATGCTTATTATTTAATTTACAAATTTCAACTAACACCTAGGAGTTTATACTGTTTATACTCTTTACCCTGTTTGGCTCTCCTTTCTAAAAACATGGTATGGAGCTGGGCATGGTGGCACACGCCCATAATCCCAGTGGCTCAGGAGGCTGAGGCAGGAGAATTATGAGTTCAAATCCAGCCTCAGCAAAAGCAAGGCATTAAGCACCTCATTGAGACCCTGTCTCTAAATAAAGTACAAATACAAAATGGGGCTAGGGATGTGGCTCAGTGGTGGAGTTAATCCAATCCTGGTAATTCCCCCCCAAAACAAACAAACAAACAAACAAACATAGTATGGGTGTTGTCATCCACATATTGGAATTGGAAAACTTGATGCCCAAAGGGAGTAAATTATCTACTTAATATAAAAAAGTAAATGATAGAGTTCTACAATATTCATACTCTAGTTCTTTTATCACCGAACATACTATTTGGTAACCCTTTTTTGCTTAATGTGTTGTATATATAGGGACACATACAGTCAAATATATTTAAGGTCTGTTGGGATTCACTGAAAACTTCAAAGAATATTGCTGCAAAATATAATTCATGTTTTCTTTTGAAAAAGTAATTTCAATCAAAAGGGATTACCTATGCTACCGAACAGTATTTTCTTTGATAAGAGTGATTAAATTCTCTTTGGTGCATCCTTAAAAGTGCCTCTTGTGCCTCTTACCTCATGTTTTCTTATTGAATTTATGATACCTTGTTATAAATAATTACCTGACAATGTGTGTTTGAGTTGAGAGCAGAAAACCTTAAACAAGATATACAACTCAAGAGGTGGTTTTTAAAAAAGCAAAGTCAACATAAGGCAATTATTGTTAATACATATAAAAAACATTACAAGGACATGTTAAAATTTAGATTTGTGGGCTTTAATGGCAGTCATTCTGGTGGACTTCTGGTAATAGGATATCAAGTGTACATTTTTAACTCTTAGATTTACTACTTTTTTTTTTTTTTAGATATACTGCTTAACTACTCTAGTATCTTATCAGAAAGAACAATACCAAGTTAAATGGAGAGTTATGTTACTTCAGTCTGATTTCTTAGCATGTCAATTCTGGAGAATCAGTGCAATTTCTTATTGGAATAGGGACAGTTATTGAAAGGTGTAGAATATGGCCCTTATCATCCTAATCTGTATTTGAGATTACACCCAGTTTCTCTGTTACTACTCTGCTTAAATTTAACATTTAATCATGGTTTGTAATTTTTACTAATCTCATATACTGACTTCCCTACATCTAACGTGACAGCTTCCTAAAAATGGTGTGTTAGTTTGCTGCTTTATCTCCAGCCCTTAGCACAGGTATTCAGAATGAGGTGGTGCCATGAAATGGGCTTTTGATGAATGAGAGTGGATAGGAAAGTTATTCTATCAATTGTTTCCACATTTTATAAATTTTTCTGTCAGAAATGGTCACTTCATAATCTCGATTATGCAAGAAAATTTGTCACTTGTAAGGCAAGAGATAGCATTTCTTAAGACTTTATTTTAAAGGAAAAAAGTGAATGTTGTCATACCAAAATAACTGTAAAATATTTTATTAATTTGTTCAGTCATGCATCTTTTATGGTTTGAATGTGAAGTGTCCCCGTAAAGCTCATATGTGAGACAATGCAAGAAGGTTCAGAGGAGAAATGATTGAGTTGTGAGAGTTTTAATCCAATCAGTAGGGATTGACTGAGTGGTAACTGAAGTGTTAGGGTGTGGCTGGAGGAGGTGGGAATTGGGGGCATAGTTTGGAGGTATATATTTGTATCTGGCAAGTGGAGTCTCTCTCTCTGCTTCCTGATCATCATGTGAGCTGCTTCCCTCCGCCATACTCTTCCACCATGATGTTCAGCCTCACCTGGAGCCCCTGGAGAATGGAGCCTACTGTTTATGGATTGAGACCTCTGAAACCCTGAGCCCCCAAATAAACTTTTCTTCCTCTTTGATTGTTCTGGTCAGATCTTTTAGTGACAGCAGCAAAAAAGCTGACAAAAGCACACCTAAAAATAATTATTGAGCACTATTTGTAATATAAACCATAAATTATACAGTCATAGGTGGAAAGAATGATCTCCTCATTCTTGAAATTTTCAGTATTGGGAAAAGAAAGACAGCCAGATGTTATCTGTAACATATGAATGGCTGAAGTGGCTAGTTCTGTGTTTGTGAAGCACAAGACTGATGTGCCTTCTATAGCACATTTCATACTGATGATTACTTGTATGAGTGCCATACTACCAAAGGGCACTGACCATAGTAATGAGCACATTTCTCTATATATTTTGTATATATTCAAAAACCTCATTTTTTTTACCATAACATTGAAAGATATTTTAGATCTGGTAGAAGACAGCTGTTATACTCATGTATTCTTACAAAGTTCCATGCAATACTCTGGAAAAGTGGAACTCCAATAAAAGACATTGACAAAGTCTGCTCAATGTGTAAAAGATTAATAACACAGAAAATTCAATAAAGGTCATTGAATCTATATGGGGACACTGAATAATTGAGAATTGATGTATAATTTTTCGCTTTACTTTCGCTTATTTGTCCAGCCATTCTGAGTGTTTTCAGTCTATCCAGGTGTGGATGACAGTGCACCTACCCTTTTTGATGTGCATAATAAGACTCACTGGAAGCCTCTGCAGAGTATTTTGGGAAGAAATCTCTCTTTTGCAATGTTGAATGTTTCTGAAATTTAAATTTCTAATCAGTTCCTTTTCTGTGTTCTGTTGGAAAATGTGTAGGTTCAAAGGTTTATTCACAAACATCTCATATACAAAGCAAGATCAGAAGCTGGGGAAAAATATACTTGAAGAGGGTCTCAGTAGGGTGACCCTCTAACTCTTCTACTAATCTACTGAGATGATTAGGAATTCTGGATTCTTTCAGCTGACCCAGTTTGAGACTTTATCCCCATCTCCTGGCTTTCTTTAAATTTCATTGAATCTGACTGTGGCGAGGCTATAAGCCTCTTCAGGCTATATTTGTTTTAACTTTATCATGCTTCCTCAAGAGGGGAAAGTGAGAAAGCTCTATTTACTCTGTGACCTAGGATTATGCCTTTATTATATAATTATTTAGTTTTAAAAGCTTTAGTTAGATAATGAACAAAAGTTTCCCAAATAAGGAATGTTGCAAGTTGGAAAAAAAGGTAAATTGAAAATGTCAATATTTTTTAGTTTATTTTTTGAGTTTATTCAGGATGTTACAGTGAAGAGGTCATTGGCTTGGAGGATGGATGGATTGAAATGTGAACCATGACTTGGCTATTAACTTGATAGCTACACTTTTGTTTCCAAACTTCAATCTCCTCAAAACTTGAAAGCGAATAAAGATTCTACATATATCATAAGTTATTGTTATAATGAATAAAATAATTTATTCAAATCCCTTAATAATGGTAAACATTAATATGTCTTATTTCCTTTCTAATTTTTTTCATTGTCCATCCATACATAGGTCAAATGAGATAGACAGTAGAAAGGAACAATAACGTCATCAATTAAGTATACATTCATATAATAGAGGCTTACAGTTCACTTGCTTCTGCTCAGTTATGTCTCTATCCACTTTTCTTTTTCTGTCTCTTTTAAATTTCCCACTCTAGCAGGAGCAGCCAACTAAAAATCCTGAGCTAAGAATAAATCACTCCATCTCTCTTCATATACTAACTCTAAAAGATAAAATGAAACAAAATCCTAAGTGTACCCCCACTATGAAAACATTCTGAGACTTTCTCTCACAAATAATCTTCAAGGCCATTAAAGTAGGATGTCAGTTGATAGACTGTAACAGTGCAGCACCTCTTAACTGCCTCAATGTCTCTTATATAGGTCTAGTTCTAGTCTACATATAGCCTAGCTGAAAACCAGTCAGTGGTATGTGTAATATTTTGCTTCAGGTGAATCCTATGAGACTATAATCCCTTTATTTACAATAGAATATCTTCCTGCCTTTGGAAAACCATCCTGATGCAGAACAGGTACTAGTTTGAAATCAAATAATATGTTTTAGCACTTTATTGAGTTCCTACTATGGGCAAGATATTTTGCTAGGAATTATAGGGGATTTAGAAAGATTCATGCATGAACCATGATTTCAAGATAAGTATGATATAGTAGCATAACTATTAAAAATTATACACAATAGAACCCTTTTAAGAGTTTCTTATAAAGTACTGTGAGGATTCAGAGAAGAAAAGGATTACTTCAGTTTAGGTTTAAAAAAGGGTGGTATTTGAAAGGTATTGGTATTTTAGTAGCCATTAGAGTACATAAAACACAGAAAGAAGAATTAAGAAACTGCATTGTAGGCAGAGCGAACAGCCAAAGAAATGGAGTCCAGAGCTTATGAAGCATGTATTAAAATTATGAAATTATGCATAAGGTGTAAAGGAAGAATATGAATTGAGGTTTGACTGTGTTATTAAGGGCATTTAATACCAAGCTGCAATTTGTTTCATTATAGGCATTCAGAATTACAACTTCACAGAATATTATGAATGTGGGATGGATTTTTAGTTGTATACTCAGTATATATATATATATATATATATATATATATATATATATATATATATTATTGTTCAGTGAGTAGGCTAAAGATGGTTAATACTAGTGGATGACACGAACAGACCCATTCCTACAGATGTCATCAAAAACATATTTTCAGGGAGATATATTCTTATACTTTTATTTGCATAAAACAATCTAACCATCATGGGTCTCATTTTATGCCCATCCATGAGCGAGAATAGGAAAGTTTCAGTGATCTTTTGTTATTTGACAAATCTTACAAGTATTTATTTAGTACCTTTCCAAAACAGAAAATTTAAATATTATTACTAGGGAAACAAAGTTTTATATGCTAAGACACTTAATTTGTATTATAGACATTTTAGAGGTCAAAGCTTACTTTTACAGTGCATTGCAGTGTTTTCTGTCACCCTGATGTCATAAGAAGCCTTTGTTCAAATAACGCTTCCAAGAACAGGTTTAATAATAGAAAATAAAAGGATTATACATTTCCCTCATCCTGAACAAGAAAGTAAGATTGGTACTGTTTTATAAGTTCTTAATGCACCACATGAGCAAAATAGAATCTGCATTTCTGTGTCTTCAGGGAAAGAAGAACATATTCTTTCTTAATTTGTTGAGATTTCTTTTACTAGTAGAGTATCCTATAATTTACAAGGTTAAATTCTGGATTTTTATTCTGGTTAGCACCGGTAAGATACATGGGGAAGGAAGATCCTCACAAAATATAAACACAGGAATGGGTATATTAAAATTACTAACAAGTAGAGTTGTTATCATATTGCAGGTGATAATAATAAATATGACTGTATAATGCATTCTAAATAGAACCAATTCAGTATGAATCTATAATTTACACTGGGAAGATGATTACACCTAAAAAGAATACTCTCAAAGAGCTACATTATTGATTACTTTTCCCTGGTTTGCATAGTGGCATGGATTAATTATTCTGATAGGAAAGTTGCAGATTATATCAAGCAACTTTTCCAGTGAGTATGGAAAGAAATATGGAAGTCTAATTCTGAAATCTGCAATTGCTACAAGTTTGGTATCCAATGACAATCCAAGAATTTGGAAAATAACTGTTTTTTTAAATTTGTCTTATGACTATAAAGAGGTATTATAAATTGACCTCAAAATTCAGATTTAGCTATGTTATTATAAAGACCAATTGTTGCCTACCAAAATTCTTATTTTCATCTTGGGTAGATATATGTCAGGTTTTCCTGCAAATTGTCATGATTATGTAACTGAATACCAGGAAATAGAAAGTGAGCAAAAGAGATGCACTGCCCTTACATGTCTGAACATAAAACAACACTGCTCATTGATGAGCACATACTACTCTTTTGGGAACCTGAAGACTGCACCTTGTATTGGGAAGGTCAATCCCACTGTTCACTTGTGTAATTCTTCTAAAAGACAAATAAATACATTTCTGATGTATTTTATTCATACTATCTTTTAGATTATATTTGTTATAGTTATTAGCCCACCCCAAATAGTATAAATGTTTATTATAAAAATTATACAGAAAATCATCTTGATTTCAATACTGGAAATGGGTAAGCTATACATCTTAGGTTCCCATTTATTTAACAAAACAAACAAAAGGATGTCAGCAAGATGGCAGACAAAAAGCTCTTTCTCTTCTCCACCCACAAAAAGATAAAAGAAATGAATAAACAACTACATTTCGGGCAAAAAAACCTGGAGATCACCAGAGAAGGGCAAAAGAAGCAACAAAAATACTGTAGAGCTCTTTTTTTTTTTTTTGCCAAGAATTAAGATGAAGGAAGAAGGAAAAGACCTGGACTCCAGGTGATCAAATTATAATATTTTAGATATCTTCTAGCAAAAAGTTGTGCATTTCTAACTCTTTAAGTATTTAGAGATTACTTAAAGATGCCTAAGGGTTTTTCTTTCATTTTATTAATTTTTTAAAAGCAACATCTAATTGAAGTAGAAAAGAGTAACAGTATAAGAAAGAGTTTATATTAGTCTATGAAAATTCACAAACTTCTTAAAAATCCACAAACTGTGGAAGGGAGTGGGAGATTTTGTAAAACTAAAAGTAAAAATAAATAGGACAAAAAGAAGAAAACAAAAATAACAAAAGATTTGACATTTTAAAAACTCTGGCTTCAGACCCTATAATTGTTGTTTTTACCACAGTATCATACCTTTTACTAGTGTTACCTATGATTTTCCCATTTGTGAATAAGGAAGAAGAATTACTGATATATACCTGTGGTAGTAGTAAAATGCATATAAAATAATTGATGTAAAAAAATTCTTAAAACTTAAATAATTTCACACACATATGTAGTTTGTGTGGTATGTTTATCACATATATTTATTTACCATGTAGCATAGTGATTCTTCTTGGATGGGGTATACTAGTGATATTTTCTTAACAGAGACCTCAAAGGTAGCATAAAGATAATATTTAGTACAGAAGATAGCAAGAGAAAGTCTCAATCAGATTTTTAAAACTCAAAATGAGGACGTAAGCTGTACTTAGTACTTGCTTTTTGGAAAACTTTAACTCTTGAAAGGAAGAAAGGTAGTAACATACATTAGGTGAAATTTTGGCCAATAAATAAGCACAATTATGATATGAAAGCACTGCAAACATAGGAAAAAATGATCTGCCAAATAAAGATATAGGCAATATTGATAAATGGTGAATGTTTTTGTAGAGAAAATGTAAGAATAAGATTGATGGTGTTATAGTTGGACGCGAGGTCTTCCCCAAAAGTTTAAATTCCTGTTAATGTAGGAATATTCAGAGGTAAAATAATTAGAATATTAAAGCTGTAACCTTGTTTGAAAGACAGGGTGGTAACTATAGGCAGGTAGGGCTTGGCTAGAGGTGATGGATCACTGGGGATTTGTCCTAGAAGCATGTCTTCCCTGTGGTGCTGCTTCCCCCTTCTTGACCCTGTCAGAAGCTGAGCAACTTTATTGTACACTGGGCCCTTCCACCATGACATACTGCCTCATGTTGGGCCCAGAGCAATAGAGTCAGCCTTCTGGACTGAGACCTCTGAACTGTGAACCCCAAGTAAATTATTCCTCCTCTAAGTTGTTCTTCTTGGGAAATTTGATTCCAGTGAAGCAAAAGCTAACTAAAACATATGGTCTGAAACTCTTAAAGAAACATTGACTCAAGACACATGAGAATCTTTATAAAAAATATTGACTAATGAAATATTCCATGAGGAAGTGGAAAGTATGCTGACTAGAACATTGGAGCTAGGCAAGGAGCACTAACAGAAGTCAGAATCTTAATAATGAATAAACAACATTTTTTAAATGTAAGAATAGATAAAATATTTTATATGGCAGCCTCGTTCTAGAGGGTAGCATGACTTCTTTTCCAGTAGGTCTGTAGCATAATTTGTGCTTTACTTCTAAGGGAATGTTA
Organism: Tamias sibiricus; assembly: GCA_025594165.1. Taxonomy (NCBI): domain Eukaryota; kingdom Metazoa; phylum Chordata; class Mammalia; order Rodentia; family Sciuridae; genus Tamias; species Tamias sibiricus. Next base: position 40,097,811 of record CM046665.1, on the reverse strand, counting down.
ATAAATAGAGAATGAATCACCAAATATCAGATAACTGACTTCAGGGTTTTCCAAGGTTGTTAAAACACAAGAATTCATAGGATCATGGGACTGAAATGAACCTTTAATATGACTTCTGGCAGTTTCCTCATTTTAAGAGCAAAACAGAGTATGTAAGCTCTCTAAGAATATAATAAAATGTTGTGTGTCACAGATATGAGAGCAAAACAGAGTATGTAAGCTCTCTAAGAATATAATAAAATGTTGTGTGTCACAGATATTGGTAGGTAAGGAATTTTTGACAGATCATTCATGATCATCTGTCTGTACCTATTAGAATAGAAGGTAGGTACCATTTAGCTCAGGAAACACATTTTTAAGTGTTATAAGAATTCTCCTCCAGCATAATCCCTTCACAGTTTAATAGCACTTAAGTTTTTCACTCCATCAATCTTTGAAGTCCCAGTAACTTCACTACAGATAGTTATGGGGATAATTTAAGTGAGTCCCACATCCCTCCAATTTCCTTTCTCAGAACTTCTCTTAAAAAATAACCCAAGCATGAGACACTTTACAAATGTGAACGCCTAGTTTTCAGCCTCTCCTGTATTCAAAAAATCTTGTGACTACCCTTTGGAGAACCACTCACAGTAGCAAATTTCCTCAATAGATTGCAGCATGGTCTGTCATTCATTCTTTGTTATTTGAATAACATGAAATTAAAGCAGTATTGCTGAGGGATGATAATATGATTTTTAATTAGAACTGTGTGCCTAAAAGGGCCAAACTTAAACAAAAGCTACAAAATTTTCTGTTATGCATGGTTTCCTCAACATGAACCTTTCCATAAACTTAACAGTTATTACACATTCCATGAATGAAACTATAGACGGGAGCCAAATAATCAAGTCCTTGCTATATTGAAAGAGACTTTCCAGGATGATTCAGACATACTTAACATGATTTCCTTGTTTAGTGTTGCATATCCCCTTTAAACTGGTAGATCTGCCCCTGATGCATCTGCCCCTGATGCATGCAACTAAAACTACAGTTTTTGGGGGCTGCTGGGATTCCACTTCCTTCCTAAGTATTGGATCACAACAATGGAAACCACCTTAGTCTGAACTCTCATTATAGCAGTGCCACTACACTGATTATTGTCTGTTAATGGAGGAGTTGTCTTTACTTTATTAACATTGTATTCAGAGTTCACTTTTCTGCCAGTGAACGAATCTGCTCTGAGATCTCAAGACAGTCACAGCTTCTTAAGGCAGAGTTTGTATCAGTTCCTGGATCTCTTGGTCAATTTCCCAATACTTCCTTGGCGGTGGAAGCCTACTGTAATCCCAGGGGCTCAGAGGATCTTGAGTTCAAAGCCAGCCTCAGTAACTTAGCGAGGAGCTAAGCAATTCAGTGAGACCCTGTCTCTAAATTTAAAAATATAAAAAAGGGTTTACGTTGTGAATCAGTGATTAAGTGCTTCTGAAGGAGCCCTAATTAGGAAGGGCTGTTGTAGCTAGCTGGAAGCCATGGGTTCCACCTGATATGTATGTGACGCACCTGTAGGCACCCGCAAACCTGAACCGGGTGAAAGCGGTCCAAGTTAGGAGAACGGAGAATTCAGTCAGCCGGGCAGTCACTCGGTCGGTCAGAAGAATCAGCGGTCAGAACGTAGGCAGAGCGGTTACAGAAGAGAAACCAGATAGAAGAAGTAATGACTGGTCAGAGTTAGGCCGAGACTCCTGAGGAAGACAGAAGACAGAAGAAGGAAGAAAGAAGAGAGAAGAAAGAAGCTCTAATCTTACTCTAAGCTAAGCTCTATCTTTCTATCTTTCTAACTAAGACTCTAAGCTAAGAAGACAAGAAGAAAAGCTCGCTTTAATCTTTCTCTCTAAAAATCTTTCTTTCCCTCTCTAAGCTCTCTCTAAGAAAGTAGAAGTAAAAGTAGTAAAAGCTATACTCTGCCTCCGAGAATTTTCCTCCCGTGGTGGCGCCGTGGCTGGCCGTGACAGGCAGCTTACATGCTTCTGAGTTCAATCCCTGTGTATTAGGGTTCTCTAGAGGAATATAATGAACAGGAAGTATCATTATAAAAAGTGTACTTATTAGGTTGGCTGATGCGACAGAAGCTGGATAGTTTGCAGTGTTTGTCTGCAGGCTGGAAAGCTGGGAGAACCAGTAGCTGCACAGTCCAAGAGGATGAAGCCCCAGAATAAGAGGGATCAACGGTGCTACCCTAGTCTGAGACCTAAGCCTTCTGGAGAATCACAGTCACAGTCTGCTTTGGAAGAGTGAAGAAGTGAGAATCTGATATCCTCAGATGATGACAGCAGCAATCAAGAACCTGTTCAAGAAGAATCCAGCTTGCATCTGCTGCTGCTTTGTTCTTCCAATTTTTATTCCATCCATGCCATCATCATATTGGTCATATTGGTTGGTGCTGCACATACTTAGGGAGTGTCTCCATTTCAGTTGGCTATACCACATGCCAGTCATTCCTAGACACACCCTCATTGTTACACTCATAATCCTCTTAATCCTTGGCATCTCTTAATCTAATCAAGTTGACAATTCAAATTAACCATTACACCCTGGTATAAAAAACAAAGATGAATGGGAAACCAAGGCACCATGAGTAAAAGGTACATCTTAAAGCTAATATATTCTCAGGCCTGAATTATCTCTTCCTCTGCCAAGCTGATTATAGAGAATCCCCCATGAGGCCATAGGTGCAGGCCAGGAGAGAGAAGGCAGTATAGCAGGAATGTGTGTTTGTGTGTGTGTGGGGGGGGATCATGGACAATTGGGATACTTCTTTATGTAACTTGCTTGTGCTTTCAGGACCTTCTCAGAACAAATCACATATATTATACTTCTATTGATGATGGAGTCTTGCTGTGCACACCAACTTTATGGCTACTTAGTCCAGATAACACCTAGTTCATTAAGGGGCAGTTTAGGTTACATGGGAACTTAGTGTAACACATGATTAAGCATTTAATCTCTACTACATCCCACTAGCAGGTCAACAGCAGTTTCTTAAAGTGATTTTACCTGCCGATTATGGCTAGGTCTTTCTTCAAAATCTGAAAGACCTATGAAAATTATGATTGCCTACTTGGGCCTGTCAAAGACTACAAACAGCATTCCTGTCTACCAGTTGTATTTCAAGCACCATTGATCTGCTAGATGATGTGGTCCAAGTGGAACAGAAGCTTATACAGCAGCCTGAACCTGTTGTAGAGCTTTTATTCTGAGCCGTACTTTCTGAGTCACTTGGTAAATGAGCTAGAGTAACATATTCAAATGAACAGTATATTACCTACAAAATTGAAAGAATCCTACTAGGAATTGTGCTTCTTTATTTGTTATAGAATGGGCCAGATGCAACAACTTATCTTTTACCTTAGGAGATCTCAACATGTCCACACTACTGCACTTCTGAAATTTCTCCTGAGATGGAAAGCCTCTGAATTTCAGTTTATTTTATTTCTCAACATCTGATGTGCAGATGGCCATTTAAATAACTGAAATATTATGAATACTTTTTGGCTCTGTATCTATTTGAACTATGTTATCTTATTTCAAGGGTACATATTAAAAATCAGAATCAAAAAGAAATCAGGAAGAAAATTCCATCTTGTAGTGTGTAGTAAAAACTTGGGTAAACATGAGTAAGCATTATTGGGTACAAAATGGGACCAGTCAAAAGGATCCGTAGATACATGTCCATTATTCTTTCAGTATCCTGTGGAAAGGAAGGTTTGGATGATGATGCACCTAAGTGGTGCATGGGTTTGGGTTTCAGGAAAAAAACCTTTTAATATTAGTTCTTCTCTTTTTTATTATTTTTATTGGTTCTTTGTAGTTATACATAATAATAGATTTCATTTTGACATAATTAGAAAAGCATGGAATATAATTTGTTCTAATTGGATCTCCCATACTTTTCCTTTCCCTCTCTTCTTCCCTCCCCCTTTTCCCTTCCCTCTACCATAGTGAAATAGTTCTTTTTTTTTTTTTAATCAGTGTCTTGTAGATATTGTTCTCTTTTAGTAGAGCAGTGTGAAAGCAGACTTGTTTGAAAAGAAATGGACAATTTCTACTTAGGTTCAAGTTGAGTGTTAGAAAATGTAGCTGCCCAGTACTTTGGGTTCTTGAAATCTGGTTCCTTAAGGAGTTGAGTTTAGAAGGAAGAGAGCACTTAGTCTCAGCTAAGTAACTGTAAAGCAATCCAAAGGAAGTGTCCAAGTTAGTTGCCAGATAGTGTGTCTAATGTGACATTAGAGAGACATGTAAAAATCAGGGCCACTTGATTACCAAGGTCTGTCAGTATTGACCTAAATATCTATTTAAGATCAGTCTTTTTGTTAAAAATAATATTGTATATATTAGAGTTATAAAATATCATGTGTCTTTCCTTGTGTTATTCCTACTTAAAAATATGAGTGGTATAAAATAGTGGGGTTTCAGGCATTAACTGAGGTTGAAATGAAGTATTCTCATGAAGTGTATTGAATTTCACAATGGAATTTCAGTGTCATTGGGGAAGTGGAGAAAAATTTTTTAAAAGTGAGAGTAAACAACAGAAATCAAAAGTAGGGAGTTAGTGCATAGTTCCAAAGTGATGTTAAAGCTTGTGCCCAAGGTTCATTCAACAGTGTTTACTTCATCAGATCCCAGTGAGATGTATTATAGTGCTTTCTTTGGACAGATTTGCTTCACCACTAGTAAAAGGCTGAGCTTGGAAGTGCCAGAAGAATATGAATAACTAGAACTGGCATGTTCTGAAAATAATTTGAATGAGTTGGAAGATGGCATACCAAAGACAGGAAATACTATCTGAAGTGACTCTGATTATCTTATCAGAGTTGGTATGATCCTGAAATGGAGTAGTTGTAATGATAGAAAAAAAAAAAGGAGCAATAATTAAGATAAGTCTAGTAGTAATAACTAACATATTACTTGTATAAATAAATTTTAGTTTTGAAAATGAAGTGACCAAACTTATTGATCAAAATGTGTCATTCAGAATGCCTCAGTGTTATATTAAGAATAAAAGCCTAAGAAGTATGGCTCTTCAGGAGCTATTTAGCTTCCCTGTGTCCAAATGAGATAAAAACCAAATGAATTTAGGATATAAACTGTGAATCAGCTACAGAACTAGCCTTGGGCTGGAGTTTAATAAATATGTGTTGAGTAAGTTAACAAGGAACACATCTAAGATTGATAAATTGCTTACTCTATTCCTGTTTTAACTTTCCCTATTGAGTCTAAGCAGACATCATGTAATAATGATGTACTTAAATGACAAATATAAAAAATAGACAAACCTTTTCAAACAAAGTCTATTTGGTTTTAAGATGTGTCAGTGTGAAATCCAATATATTTTTACTTCCTTTTAAAAAAACAAATGGATAAAAATATTTTTCAATGGAAATGTATTGTAACATTTATTTCCTTTAGATACTAAGTGGCAATTCCAGAGAAGGTTTCAGTTTGATCATGTTCTCTTTTTAAAATTCTGAGAAGTGTCACCTATGTTGGAAACATTTGCTAAACCAAACTTTCAAAATACTAATAGAATATACTTTAATTGGATCTATTAAAATAATTCCCCAAAGAGGATACTCTGGCCAGTTTATAGAAACCAATTCAGGATTTACAGAGGGGTGTTAGAGTCTTCCTTTGCTCAGTTTAATGTTTAAATTGGAAGACTTGGGAATGAAGTTCTGCTGGTTCATTTGGATGACAATTCATTCTTCTTCCCTTTGAGTCAGTTGAAATATATAATTCTGTTTGACCTTATATGTTTTCCTCCAGTGGTCCAGGACACTGTTAATGCTATGAACAGTAATATGCCCACCATAAATTTTAGGATTTCCACAGTAGCAGTTGTAGGTCAATGAAATTAATAACTCAAAAAGATATTTTCATTTAATAAAAAATTCCCATGTTTACAAAAAATATTTTAAATATGTTTTCTGTTTGGAATTTTTTTAATGATGATTGTTTTTTGACAAGAACTTTTCTAACAAATTGGAAATATACAATATTGATCTGTTATATTGTATGATTTCATAGCTTTATCTACTTATTTATTGTGAACATTCCTATATTTGGTTCTTATCTGGTAGAAATTGAAATAATTTAGTAGTCGAAGGAGAAGCAACTAAATAAAGAGAAGTAAGTGGCCTTGATAATACATACATTAGCTAACCAACTTCCTAATTTGAGTGTTGATTGGATTCACCTACCGTGAAATGGAATCCTGTATAGTTTTCCTAACTAAACCTCAATTTAATATTACTTTCCTGTAAAAATTTTGCCCAAGCTTGAGAAGTTTGGAAACCAAATACTAATGTAGAGCACACGGGGGGTGAATTAGAGCCTAAAGCAGAAAATAGAACAAGCAGATATTTTGGGAAACTTTCGCTATTGCAGCATGGTGCTTTTTAGAAATGGTGATCTCCCTATCGAAATTTTTCTACCATCCTTGCTTAAAACAACACAGTTTTCTACTTTGTATAAAATATAGATAAAATCATGTTTTCTATTCATCTCTTTGTTTTTTCTTCTGTAGCATTTCATTAATTTGGAACAATGTGACTTTACCTTTAGATTTTCTTTCATGACTTAGAATAAGGTTTATATATAAAAATGTACATATCTATAAATTTATAGGCATATGAAATTTATCAATTTTATTTAGTTTATTTATAAATTTTGTATTTATAAATGTTTAATTTATATATGTATAAAATTCATTCTGATGATTTAATTACCATTTTGATGAGTGCCATTTTTTAAATTTAAATCTTTTGATTTTAAACTTCTGACTCCTTACAAAATGGCCATTTCAATTCATACAGATATTTTCATCTGAAAAATGATCCCTAGTTATTAAAAAAACAGCATGTTTTTAACATGATAAATTTTTATAAGAATACATTTTTGTCATTAAAATTCTCAAAAGGCAAAATTTTCCTTGGATAGACCTAGTTTGGTATAATCTTTTCATCTCTCAGAGAAATAATATTGTTTTTTTCAATTCAGATTTTAAGGTATTACACAATATATAACATTATTTGGTTTTATTCATATTGATTTTAATATAATAAGACTGAATATAAGGGATATGTGATAGTGACCATATTATACTATGGATTACGGGGCTTTTTTCCAATCTGACACTTTTTCTCCATGCCATTTTACAACTTTTCTTTTTGCCTTTTTCCCCTGGACTTTGCCCATCCTATTTTTTCAATCTGGAAACATTATCTTTAAGTATGCAGTCATACATGGTGATGCTCACCTGTAATCCTAGTGGCTCAGGAGGCTAAGTCAGGAGGATGGCAACTTCAAAGCCAGCCTCAGCAACTTGGGGAGAGCCTAAGCATCTTATTGAGACCCCGTCGCCAAAAAAAAAAAAAAAAAAAAAAAAAAAAAGAATAAAAGGGCTGGAGATGTGTCTCAGTGGTTATATGTCCCTGGGCTTCAATCACTAGTACCAAAACAATAACAACAAAACAAAAACATTAAGTCCATGTACCCAGCTTGATTTATTGAAAGCTTTGTACTCTGAATTCCTAAGCTACAAGTGAGATAGCCATAAGAGGAAGAGGTGGGGATCATGGGCCATATACAGGGAGACTGATGATTGAATAAGGAAGAAGAAGACACACTTCAAATGGAATGACATTATAGATAGTCAGAAATTGGATAAGCAGAAGTCATGAACTATAGTACAGACTGAAATTCTATGTAAGGAAAATGGCAGCACATAAGATAAGTATAGCCGAATCAGTCTGTGATGGAAATTTCAGAATTCATTTTCAGTCTCCCTAACTGGCTCCATGAATTCCTGCTGAGCAGCAGCCCAGGTCTTTGTATATCATGTATATCATGGTTCTGCAGACACTACCTCTGAGAACTTCCATCTCAAAATGTTTTCTATTCAATAATGTCTCTTCAGTACCCCCCAAAACAAGAAGTAATATGTTAACCAATATTTTATTAGTATGCACTTTGTTTTTACTTTCTAATTCAATTTAATCAATACTGAATGCCTGCCATGTTCGACATTCTTTTAGGAGCTAGAAATACAGTTATAAATAACACAGATATAATAGATGTCCTTATGGAACTTACACTAAGTCTACCAAGTGAGGTATAAAAGAACTAGCACATTTATCTTATTCTTCAAATTAACCCAATTAGTACCTTAATCTACCATTCCAAAGGATACCTGAAATTTCTCCTTGTCGGTTTCCTATTCCCTCTGAAGATCACATGGAGGGGCTAGGGTCGTGGCTCAATGGTAGAGTGCTTGCCTTGCATGTGTGAGGCACTGGGTTAGATCCTTAGCACCACATAAAAATAAATAAACAAAACAGAGATCACAGGGAGGATTTGCAATGTTTGGAAGCTGGAAGAAGCATGTTGACTGTTCACTCTGCCATGTTTGTTGTCATCATCACCACAGCAGACCCTTAAAGTCCAGGAACTCTCTCAAGCTATTCTAGAGAAATTGAGCGACAAAGAAGACACACTTAAAGTGCCAGGATGAAATGGATGATCAGGAACTGCATAAGTAGAAGCCACTGAAACCAGGTTAGACTAAAACCCCAGAAAAGGAAAAGGCAAAATACAGAATAAGAGCATGTGGTATGTGGGTTCCTTGCTAGAATTCAAACTTCTTACATGTGCTATGCTTCTACCATACTCTCTGTAGATACCTGCCTCAGACCAACTATGGTTTGTTTAACTGAACACACCCACAGGCATTTTTATCCAGCCATACATCCTTTTCTTGTGGCATTCCTCCCCAGGATGTCTGACATAATCTCTGTAGTGGTTTTAGGCTTTTTATAGAAAGCAGGATTCTTTAGGATGCTTTCACTTTCTACCAGACCCTTAGCCCTGAGGGAAAGAATTACAAAACAAGATTATTTCAGTAAAATGGGAAAAGGGAAAAGAGAAAAGCTATCTGGACCTTTCAAAAATTTATTTGCAATCTAAAGCAGCAGACAGACCTTAAAGATATAACTATTTTATATATCATAATTTTAACTACCAATTACATATACAGGATCTATTTCCTCAAAGCAAAAATAAGCAAACACACTAATTTACCTGCATTTGTACCTATTACAGTAACTCTTATTGGATATTTAAAAGAATGGAACTAATGTTAAATGCGAATTAAGGGGAAAGTGGTCAAATAAAATGTTATATGTAAGTCTGTACTACATATAAACATTGGAATTAAATTGATTTTTAGTTGACATGAGAAAATGTTCATGATATATTTTTAAGAGCAAAAATAAGTTATAAAGATCATGATGGAAAGATACTTTTCCAAGGTTTTACCAGTGATTATAACTAAGTAGGGTAGTTGATAGGAATCAAGAGTTTTCAGATTTACTTTTTTTTCTCTAAATATTTTTTAGTTGTCAATGGACCTTTATTTTATTTGTTTATATGCAGTTCTGAGAATTAGCCTAGTGCCTCATACATGCTAGGCAAGTGCTCTACCACTGAGCCACAAAACCAGCCCCAGATTTACTTTTTTTCCCAAAGAAATATGTGTTTTACTTGAACCAGGAAAATAAGAACCCCCCCAAAAAATACTATTTTGAATTTCAAAAAGAACTAATAGCTTCCATCTATTGCACACTGTGTGTCATTTGCATTGGTGGGCATTTTGCATACATTATTTTTGTTATGTTTATCAATCCTGAGAAGTAAGAATGAGAAAAGTTGAAAAGAATTTTTTTTTCTGTTTATGTCCCCTCTTTTTTACTGAAAGAAGTATTAGATGGACAGATATGTTTAATACTGAGCAGGATGACTGTGTGGTAACAAGCTCCTCTTTTACTCTATCCACGCGGTTATAAAAAGAATAGCCCCACCATCCCCAATCCTACCTTGACTATCTTTTTTACCTTTATCTTTTATTAATATCTTAGCATTACATTGCTTTTAATTTGGTTAGAATAAGATTATTGGATGAGAGAAAAATGCTTTAAGCCTGGGAATGATAGGGAGAAGTCTGATTTTTTATTTAAAGATGACAATTGAGGAATTTTTACACTAACATTAAAATGCTAGATTGGATTTTGTAGAATTCCTTCATTTTCATTTTCCAACAAGAGTAGAGATTTTTAATGAAAACAGTGTTGTCTTACATCTAAACTTTTGGCAGTTGGTTCCACACCAGTGATGGCATAACTTTCTTAACAGGGCACTCATTTAATATTTATGAGAGGAGAGCTCTACTGATTTGGGAATATACAAAATAACACCTACACAACAAGTGGGATATAAAGTGATAAGATAAAACTTGTGCCTTACCTGACAAATTTTAATGATATTTAAGTCTATTTAAACTTTGGAGTAATTAAATAGATTCTAAAATTTTATTGGGAAACTTTTGTTCTTTTCTTTTCAGTTACATGCAAAATCTTTTCCTGTGTCTTACATACATAACCATTTAATTTTTCCCTTTGATGAACATTTTAGCTAAAAAGTAATAAATCAAAAAGAAAATAATGTAGTGAAGCAAAGCATAATTAAAGCCCTGTCAGGATCAAGGAATTAATAACTGATGATCAATGATGTTATAGAAATATAGTACTGTGTATAAGCAACACTTCTAGATTGTCTTAAGAATAAAGCTATGTAATCAACATATTTTAGTCAGCTTTTTTTATTGAGGTAACCAGAAAACCTTACAAGAACAATTAGAGGAAGAAAAGTTTATTGGCGCATGGTTTCAGAAGTCTCAGTCCATATAAATAGATGATTTCATTCCTTGGGGCCTGTGGTGAGACAGAACATGATGGTGGATATATATGAGAGAGGAAATCTTCTTAGGACATGACAGCTGGAAGTAGAAAGAGAGAGCTCTGCTCAAGAAGCACAAACTATTAATTGTAAAGGCATGCCCCCCGCCCCCCCGGAGACCCTCCTCCTCTTGCCATACCCTATGTAGCTATAATTGGCTATAATTACCACCAAATTAATCCTTATCAGCAGATTAATGTACTGATTAGGTTAAACCTCTTACGACCCAATCATTTTAACTCTAAACTTATTTGCATTGTCACACACGAGCTGTTAGGGGACACCTAATATCTAAATCATAACACAACCCTTGTTGGTAAGCAAGATTATAGCCTGTGACAGAACTGAACCTTCCATGGATGTTCAGTTTGGTGACAGAACTGAACATTCCATGGATGTTGGGATACAGATTTTTACTTCAGATAGTTTTCAGTAGTATGGAAATAGATCATTCAAATGATTCACAATGTTTCTGTTCTAAGTCTTTTCAGTCTTTAATATCTAAGCCTAATTTATAAAATAGTGTTTTATTGTGATATAGAACATTTTATATAATTAATATATTTCTATGATACCAATACCTTCCTCTTAGTTATTTGCACCTATTCTACTCCCTGAAGTTCTGATGGGACTGCTGTTCTTAAAAGTAATTGAGGTGTGCAACAGGACTGAAACAAAACTGAGGTCAGGGTATGAAGAATATGGGCATGTAATCCAAGACAAGCGAGTCTGAAACTTTGGTAAAATGATTACAGATACTGGGAAATAGGATAAAAAAGTTCATGATGCTCTCTGCCAAAGATAGGCCCCCATCTTTAGTAGAAATCACAGAGAGAAGCAAAGGTGACAGTTCAAAATCCTGATAATGTTCTATTGCTTGATATCTAATATAAGTCTCATCTCTAATCTTCCCAGGTGTGTGAATCAGTATGTTTCTTTCTTTCTTTCTTTCTTTTTTTTTTTTTTTGGCTTAAAATAATTTGAATTAATTTGCTTAAATTAATTTGTTTATATCATTTGCAAACAGAATGGTAATTGACCTCATGGAATGAGCCCAGCATGTGTGAGTTTTCATTAGTAACACTGTTTCTTCAAAGAAAGCTATCAGTAAACAAATAAATAACATGACCTGAACTGTAGATGTAGTTATTCTTAGTCAACCAAAGTTTATTCGGAAGGCTTATTTACAAAATAAGAGAATAGAGGTAGTATGGAAGTGATAAATGTGTTCTGTGGTATGGATTTCCCCTCATCAGAACTGACCTGGCTATTGCTGCTTTCATGATCTAATTTTTAAAAATCTTTAATAAGCAAGAGGGTCATGATATGTAATAATATTTTTAAGAGATGAACCAACTACTTGGTTACAGGTCAACTACAATGGGTTTTTTAATTTTACACAAATGAACAATATGTATTCATAAAACTACTTATTTTAGCTTTTGTTTTCCTTCTGACTACGTTTTATCTAGATCCATTACTCATGAGTTTACTGAATGTTCTAAACATTGGTTCAATATTCTGCTCAAATCATCTCTCTTACCCACAGTGGAAGAACAAATATTTGGATCATTACCTATGGGTTCCCTGGCCTTTGATATACTCCACTTGTACTGGGGTATCATTTAGAATTATATTTATTGCTTAGAATTATCAGGTTGTCATTTATAATTATTTCATGCTGAAAAAATAACTAAGCCAAGAATGTAAGAAAGGATCAATAAAAGGTTTGAAAACCAAACCCAGAGAAGAACAGGGATCAAGAAATCTCTGCTTATGTCTACAGTGGGTACAGAGTCATCAGATGACTCAGCTCTAACTAATTTCAGTTTCTGGAGTGTGTGTATTGTGTGTTTGTTATTTAACCAAGACTATAATACTGCAATTTCCTGAAGGAGAGAATCTGGTTGGCTTAATTTACTCCCATGATCGAGGTAGGAAGACTAATAATATGCTGGTATATTAAATGCTAGGCAGTCAAGGAGTGGATTATAGTAGCTACAACTTTTGTGTTCTTAATATATTTCTTTTATGCATCATCCCTGCTGCCCACCTTTTAGTAGCTATGTGGTTGGAAATATGAACTAAGCTGTTTGCATAGCTAGCTATAGTTTAGGTAGCTTTTTTTCTTTTTTCTTTTTCTTAATTTTTTTATTATTCTAATTTGTTATATATGATTGCAGAGTACATTTCATTTCATATTACATATAAAGAGCACAATTTTTCAAGTTGCTGGTTTTATATAAAGTATTTTTAAACAATTGTGTCTTCATACATGTGTTTAGGGTAATCATGGATAACTCAGTCTGCCATTATTCCTATCCCCTTACGCCCTCCCCACCCTTCCCCCTGTTTGTTCTATTTAAAGCTCTTTCATTCCTCTCATCCCCTCTCTCTTGCCTTTATAAGTTAGTATCTTCATATCAAAGAGATCATTCAACCTTTGGTTGTTTTGGGATTGGCTAACTTCACTTAGCATTATTTTCTCCAACTCCATCCATTTACCTGCAAATTCCATGATTTTATTCTCTTTTAGTGCTGAGTAGTGTTCCATTGTGTATATATACCAAAGTTTCCCTATCTATTCATCTGTTGATGGGCATCGGGTTGGTTCTACAGTCTAGCTATTGTGAATTGTGCTGCTATAAACATTGATGTGGATGTGTCCCTGTAGTAAGCTGTTTTTAAGTCCTTTGGGAATAGGCCAAGCAGTGGGATAGCTGGGTCAAATGGTGGTTCCATTCCAAGTTTTCCTAGGAATCGCCATACTACTTTCCAGATTGGCTTCACCAATTTGCAGTCCCACCAGCAATGTAAGAGTGTGCCTTTTCCCCCATATCCTCACCAGCATTTATTGTTGTTTGTTTTTTTGATAGCTGCCATTCTGACTGGAGTAAGATGAAATCTTAGAGTTGTTTTGATATGCATTTCTCTAATCGCTAGAGATGTTTAACATCTTTTCGTAGCTTTTTCTGATGTCAAAATGATAACGAAGTGCCAGACCTATAGTGCAGTGCAGACCTACTTCACAGTGTGCTCCCTATCTACCAACATGGCCATCCACCATCACTGAGCTGCCTGCTGTTCCTGCCTCATCTCCCAATGTGACTGCTTCCATTTTAGGAAGCTGCCACTATACTTCCTTGACATGGGAGCCTCCACCTTGGGACACTGGAAAGGGCCTGAAGACAGTCATCTGCCGCAGCACTGCATCTATGAATGTGGCCACACCCACATTTACTGCAGAGCCCGCCCTTGCTGCCCCATTTGTGAAAGTAGTCGCTTCCATCTTGGGACACCTCTGGTGCCATCTTGGGTTACCTCTGCTACCACCATTGCCATCTCAACTTGCAGCAGTTTCCATCTTGGGATACCAGCCGGGGCATGGAAGTCTAACATGAAGGTGCCTACGGGCTTGCCACCACCACCTCCACCACCATGTAGGGATGTGGCCATTTCCATCTGGGGACACCAGCCAGGACCTGGAAGACCATCATCAAGGTGCCTACAGGCTTTGTAATACCTGAGGTCTTCCTGCTATGTGTGCAAATAACCACAATCTTGTTGCAGAGACAGGAGAGAGCCTTGCACAGGGTTGGTTGATTGGAAGAAGGTGTGAGGGCATCTTGCTTTCAGCTTGCCCAGCCAACCAGCAAGGCACCTACTGGGTTTCCAGGGACAACTTGAGTCAGCACTTGCTGGGACCCAAACATGAGCCCAGCCCCTGATTCCCTCCCCAATCTGGCATCCACTGATCACTTGGGCCTGCCAGTTTGGCAATCAACAGAGCCCTCCAGCTCCCCAACTCCCAGTCTTCTAACCCCTTCCTAGCCACCAACCCAGCCCAGTGCTTGCAGTTATGTGGCCAGCCCATAGCTCTCAATGCCTGGTCCTGATCTGCCCAGTACAGTATGGCTTTCTGTGACATGCACAAGGTCCCAGCACTCAGCCCTGAAGACCTCTGGAGAGAGGTGCCTGATTGGTAAATTGAAAGTGCAGGGGCAGAAAAGAGAGAGTATAGAGACTAAATTAGAGACCAGGAATTGTGGGATTTGCAAGCAATATAAACAGCTAAGAACAGGCTAGGCTCCTATATCATATGAGTGGACCCCAAAGGAGATGCCTGGGGTGCAGTCTTCCAGTGGTGACTGGCAATTGCTATACTCTGCCTCCAGGAGTTCCACCTCAAGAATAACCCTCCCATTTTAGTAACCCTCACCTTCCTGAGGGTGGAGATAACAGATAAATAATGGAGATAACAAACTCCATTCAGCCCCACATATCAGATGAGAAGGGAAGCAGAGAAACTATTGAACTCCAACAGAAACAATAGTTCAAATTTTCTTGGAGAATGTTTTTTTTTTTTTATTTTCTCCCCACTATCACATTCCTTCCATTTATGAAACCACGTACTTTTTATGCATCAGACTATGGAGGACTTGGATGTCTGGATAGTACATTACACTTTTGCTGTATATTCTTTTATTATTACATTTTTTCTTATTTTAATTTTCTGTTTTCTTTTCTTTTTTTTAACTTTCTCAATATATTCCTCTCACTTACCTGTTTCCCCAGATTCTCTTTCTCTCTTTTCTCCTGTTAACAGCCACCATCCATTGATTCCTCTTTCACTCTTCCTATGATTTAATACTTCTCTCCTCTCCCCCCATCTCACAAACGTCACTTTCTACACCACTTCATTCTCTCTTTGTCTACCATTAAAAGTTGTAGACCCTTTTGCAAACCTATTGTTTATATTGTAGACTATAATTGAACCCATCATTTCAGTTTATTGCTACAAAACTGTTAGTGTCTTCATAGGAGCTATTTGGTGTAAAGCTGAATATTGTTTACCTTGGGTGCTGTTAATACTCTCCCTTAAAGGGAAAGTATTGGAAACTTGCAGGGGCACAATAAGTCTATAGGGTACAAATTGTTAATATCTCATATCCACCGTGCTAAAGGGGAAGACACATGAACAACTTGAAAAAACAAGAGAAGAAAGTACCCTAAACCAACCAAGCTGCTACAATAATAGAATCCATTCACAACACAGTAGAAGAAATGTCAGAGAATGAGTTCAGAATGTACGTAGTTAAACTGATCTGGACAGGATGATGTAAGAAAAAAATACAGATAGTAAAAGATCACTTCAATAGAAAGAAAACCAAACAAACTCTGGGAAAAAAATCCTTGAAATGAAGTAAGCAATAAACCAAATTAAAAATTCAATAGAAACCATCACCAGCAGACTAGATCACTTAGAAGACAGAACCTCAGTCAGTGAATACAAAACATATAATCTTGAATATAAAGTTGACCACACAGTGAAGATGATAAGAATGCATGAACAGAACCTCCAAGAATTATGGGATAACACAAAAAGACCAAATTTAAGAGTTATTGGGATAGAGGAAGGAACAGAAATATAAACCAAAGTCATGCACAGTCTTTTCAGTGAAATATCAGAAAATTTCCCAAACCTGAACAATCAATTGGAAAATCTAATGCAAGAGACTTCCAGGACCCCAAATGTACAAAATTACAATAGATCCACACTAAGGCACATTGTAATGAAAATGTGTGGCATACAGAATTAAGATAGAATATTAAAGGCCATAAGAGAAACCTAACAGATTATGTATAGAGGGAAACCAATTCAGGTCTCAGCAGATTTCTCAACACAGACCCTCAAAGCTAGAAGGCCCTGGAACAAGATATAACAAGCTTTGAAAGAAAATGGATGCCATCCAAGAATCTTATATCCAGAAAAATTAGCTTCAGGTTTGATGATGAAATAAAAATATTCCATGATAAACAAATTAAAAGAATTGACAACTAGAAAGCCTGCACTTCAGAAAATTCTCAGTAAAATATTCCATAAGGAGGAAACTTTAAAAAAATGAAAATCAGCAAAGGGAGTAACTACCATAAAGGAAAAGCCAATCAAAGGAGATACCAAGTCAAGTTAAAAACCAACAATAAACCAAAATGACTGGGAATACAAATCATATCTCAATAGTAACATGGAATGTTAATGGCCTAAACTCAATAATCAAAAGACATAGACTGGCAGATTGGATTAAAATAAAATAAAGACTCAACAATATGCTGTCTTCAAGAGACTCATAAGAAAAGACATCCACATACTGAAGGTAAAAAGATGAGAAAAAAAGCATACCAATTGCATGGACTGTATAAATAAGCAGGGGTTTCCATTCTCATATCAGATAAAGTCGATTTCAAGCCAAAGTTATGCAGAAGGGATAAAGAAGGACATTTCATACATGAACAAGAAATAATAATCATAAATACTTATACCCCAAACAATGGAGCATCTATGTACATAAAACAAACTCTTCTCAATTTCAAGAATCAAATACATCACAACGCAATAATACCGGTGACTTTAAACACCACTTCTCTCACCATTGGCTAGGTCTTTCAAATAAAAACCAAACAAAGAAACTGTAGAAGTCACTGGGTATGGTGGTGCATGGCTGTAATCCCAACAGCTTGGGAGGCTGAGGCAGGAAGATTGCAAGTTCACAGCCAACCTCAGCTACAGTGAGGTGCTAAGCAACTCAGTGAGAACCTGTGTCTAAATAAAACACAACATAGGGCTGGGGATATGGCTCAGTGGTTGAGTGCCCCTTAGTTCAATTCCCAGTAGCAAAAAAGAAAAGAAACTATAGAACTCAATAATGCAGTGACTACTTTAGACTTAACAGATATATAGATAGATACACACACACACACACACACACACACACACACACACATATATGATATTTCATCCATCAATGAGTGAATACACTTTCTTCTCAGCAGCACATGGATTCTTCTCTAAAATAGACCATGTGTTATACCACAAAGCATCTCTTAGCAAATACAAAGAAAAGGATACTACCCAGAATTCTATCAGATCATAATGGAATGAAATTAGAAATCAACAATGAACTAAAACACCTGGGGACTAAATAATACACTATTGAATGAGAAATGAATAGCAGAAGAAATCAGGGAGGAAATTTAAAAAAAATACTGAGAGGTATGTGAGAACACTGACACAACATATCAAAATATGTTGTATTTGCCAGAGGAAACACTATGAAGGCAGTGCTAAGAGGAAAGTTCATTGCATTGAGCTCCTTCATTGAAAGAATAAAAAGTTGCCAAATAAATGACCTAACATTACATCTCAAAAGCTGTAGAAAAAGAAAAATCAACACCAAAAGTAGTAGAAGACAGGAAATAATTAAAATCACAGCTGAAATCAATGGAATTGAAACAAAAGAAACAACTCAAAAATTGACAATAAGTAGGTTATTTGAAAAAATGAAATAGATAAACCCTTATCCATGCTAAAGAAGAGAGAGAACAAACTCAAATTACTAAAATACACGATGAAAAGAGATATATCATTATGGACACCACTAAAATACAGAAGATAATGAGAAACTATTTTGAAAATTTATACTCCAATGAAATACAAAATCCCAAAGACATCAACAAATTTCTAGAGGAATTATGATCTACCCAAAGTGAATCAGGAGGATATACATAATTTAAAACAGATCAGTTTTAAAGCAATGAAATAAAAGATGCCATCAAAAAGCCTACCAATCAAGAAAAGCCCAGGACTACATGGATTCTCATCTAAGTTCTACAAGAACTTCAAGGAAGAACTAATACCAATACTCCTCACAGTATTCCATGAAATAGAGAAGGAGGGAACCCTTCCAAACTCATTCTGTGAGGCTAGTATCAACCTGATACCAAAACCAGACAAAGTTACATCAAGGAAAGAAAACTTCAGACCAATATCCCTGATGAACATAGATGCAAAACTTCTCAATAAAATTCTGACAAATCATATACAAAAACATAAAGATAGTAGACCATGAACAAGTGGGTTCATCCCAGAGATGCAAGGCTGGTTCAATTCATGGCATCAATAAATGTAATTCATCACATCAATAGATTTAAGAATCATATGATCATCTCAATAGATGCAGAAAATGCATTTAACAAAATATAGCACCCCTTCATGTTCAAAACACTTGAAAAACTAGGGATGGTAGGAACATATGCCAACATTGTAAAAGCTATCTATGTTAAGCCCAAGGCTAACATCATTCTAAATGAAGAAAAATTTTAAAGCATTCCCTCTAAAAACTGGAACAACATAGGGATGCCCTCTTTCACCACTTCTATTTAACATAGTCCTGGAAACTCTAGCTAAAGCAATTAGACTGATGAAAGAAATTAAAGGGATATGAATAGAAAAAGAAAAGCTCAAAACTATCAGTATTTGCCAACAATATGATTCTATATTTGGAAGAACAAAAAATTCCACCAGAAAAATTCTAGAGCTAATACATGGATTCTGCAAAGTAGTAGGATATAAAATCAACACCCATAAATCAAATGCAATTCTATACATCAGTGATGAATCCTCTGAAAGAAAAAATGAGGAAAAAAGAGTTCCAGAATAGCCAAAACAATCCTTACCAAGAAGAGGCAGCACAATACCAGAACTTAAACTATACTACAGAGCTTATAGTAACAAAAACAGCCTGGTATTGGCACCAAAATAGACATGTAGACCAATGGTACAGAATATAGAAGACACAGAGACAAACCCACATGAATACAGTTATCTCATACTAAACAAAAGTGCCAAAAATATACATTGAATAACCTCCTGAATAAATGGTACTGAGAAAAGTGGAAATCCATATGTAGCAAAATGAAATTAAACCCCTATCTCTCATCCTGCACAAAAATCAACTCAAAGTGGATCAAGGAACTAGGAATTAGATCAGAGACTCTACACCTAATAGGACAAAAAAAGTGACCCAAATCTGTCATGTCAAATAATCAATAAATGGGATGGATTTAAGCTAAAAATCATCTTTTCAGCAAAGGAAACAATCAGTCAATAATGTGAAGAGAGAGCCTACAGAATGGGAGAAAATCTTTACCACATGTACATCAGATACGGCACTAATTTCCAGGATATATAACAAACTCAAAAAACTTTCCACCAAAAAAAAACAAATAACCCAATCAATAAATGGACTAAGGAACTGAATAGACACTTCACAGAAGAAATATAATTGATGAACAAATATATGGAAAAAATGTTCAACATCTCTAGCAATTAGAGAAATGCAAATCAAAACTACTCTAAGATTTCTTCTTACTCCAGTCAGAATGGCAATTATCCAGAATACAAGCAACAGTAAGCATTGGGGAGGATGTAGGGGAAAAGGTACACTTAAACATTGCTGGTGGGATTGCAAATTGGGGCAACCACTCTGGAAAGCAGTATGGAGATTCCTCATAAAACTTGGAATGGAACCACCATTTGACCCAGCTATCCCACTCCTCAGTTTACATCCAAATGACTTAAAATCAGCATACTACAGTGACATAGCTACATCAATGTTTATAGCAGTTCACTTCACAATAGCTAAACTATAGAACAACCTACATGCCCTTCGACAGATGCATGGATAAAGAAAATGTGGTATATATGCACAATGGAATATTACTTGGCCTTAAAGAAGAATGAAATTATAGCATTTGCAGGTAAATGGATGGAGGTAGAGAATATCATGCTAAGTGAAATAAGCACATCTCAATAAGCCAAGGCCCATTTTTTTTCTCTGATATGTGGATGCTGATCTGTAAAGGGGTGTGGACTAGGGAAGAATGGAGGGATTTCGGATTGGCTGAGAAGAGTGAGGAGAGGGCAGGGAGTATGTGGGTGACATTGGATGGATGGTGGAATGAGACGGACATTATTACCCTTTATACATGTATGATTGCATGGTGTACAGCCAAAGAAATGAGAAGTTGTGCTCCATTGTGTACAATGAGTTGAAATGCATTCTATTGTCATGTATAACTAAGAAGAATAAATTTAAAAAATGATAATGAATATCCTATATTTGTCACATGGATATCCATCAACAGATATAGATGCCTCTGCAGGGATAACTGTAATGAAACATTTCAATATTTTAATAAATGTAGTAATTTCTTATGTAATAAATTAAGACACTGACTTCACATTATGGAAATAACCTAGC
Organism: Tamias sibiricus; assembly: GCA_025594165.1. NCBI lineage: Eukaryota > Metazoa > Chordata > Mammalia > Rodentia > Sciuridae > Tamias > Tamias sibiricus. The sequence continues at coordinate 40,076,884 of CM046665.1, read as the reverse complement.
ATTGTGAAGTAATGCCTGTTGTAATTATTTTTATGGAGAAAGTATGGACCAAGGCCAAATGTTCTTATGGTGTAAATTATAAACAGATTCTTGTAATTGTATAAATAGATGAAAAATGTGAGCAAAAGTGAGGGGTTTTTAATTTTTTTTTTTTGGTGGTACCGGGGATTAAACTCAGGGGCACTCGACCACTGGACCACATCCCTAGCCCTTTTTTTTTGTATTTTATTTAGAGACAGGGTCTCACTAAGTTGCTAAGTGCCTCGCCATTGCTGAGGCTGGCTTTGAACTCGAGATTCTCCTGCCTCAGCCTCCCAAAGTGCTGGGATTACAGGCGTGCGCCACCACACCCGGCAAGGTTATTTTATTTTATTTTTTTAATAGAACACAGAAAAACTAGGGCATCCTGACTGGAAAATAAACAAAAATGTCATAGCAATTCAAATTGTTTTTATGTTTTCAGTATATTTGTAATCACATATCTGATCTTTTAATTTACTGTTTTCAGTATATTTATAATCATATATCTGATCTTTTAATTTCTTAGGGAAACTTTGTCTTCCAGACAGTGATCTTTTACCTGTATCTATTTTTTTTCTTAAAGCTCTTACATTTGTTCTGACTTTTTGGGTTTTTTGTTGCTATGTGTACCCCAACTAGATAGTGAGGCAATGACTGTGTTATTCTGTATCTCATGTCCTGTTCTAGAGCAGGGAATCTTATAGCACAGTGGTTTGAACTTATTCTTTGCATTTAGTCACCACTAAGTTTAATTTCCATACCTACTATATGCTAGCCATATACATGATTAAATATAATCAAGATCATTAAGTTGTTTTTAAAAACATCTGTTTAAATAAATTTTAGTATTTATTATATACATTTAAGATTTATATTAGGATAAATATATACATAGTGAAGTGATTATTCCATTGATGAAAATAGCATAACCATTATCTCAGTTAACTACAATCTCTTTCAACAAATTTCTACAATAAAATACAATATTATTAACTATAGCCCTTACACTCTGTATTAGTTAGCTTATTAGTTAGCTAGTCTTGTTTAATCTGACATAACTAAAAGGTTGTACCTTTTGACGGCTACTTTCCTGTTTTCTTCACTGCCCTGACACAGCCCCTGGAAACCCTCTGTTTATTTACTAACTGTATGTATTTGAGTTTTTGTTGTTGTTTGTTTATCTGTTTGTTTTTAAAGATTCCACACCTCTTGCTTGTTCAAATTACTATTATCAAAAAGAGAAGTAACTACAGATTTTTGGTACAGTCAAGGCAAAAAGAGAAAACTTGTACACTGATGGGAGGAATGTTGATAGATATAGCAATTATGGAAAACAGTATAGAACCTCCTAAAGATTTAAAAAACAGAACTCCCATATGACTGACCTAGCAATACCTCTTCTGGCTATGTATCCAAAAGAAATTGAATCCTCACCTTGTGAGGATATCTGCATCCTCATGTTCATTCCAGCATTATTTACTTTGGTTAAGATATGAAAACAACCTAAGTGTCTGGGTAGATGGATAAATAAACTGTGGTGTACACCAAACACACACACACACACAACACACACACACACACACACACACACACACAAAATATATTACTCAGCTTTAACCTATTTGTTACAACATAGGTGAACCTGGAGGACATTATGCAAAGTTCAGTAAGCCAGACACCTATAGAAAACTATTGCATGATTTCATTTGTGTGAGCCAAATAGATTCTTGATTTGTAATTTGGGGACAGCATTGCCTTTTTTGTTTTATGAACATTAAATGTGATAATGTAAGTAAATTTGTAATCACATTCTCTGGCATATAAGTTTTAAAAGAATGGTAGCTAGTATTATTGATTATTCAGTAACATCTATTAGATTGTTGGGTGAATGATTTCTGAGGTGTTCTTGAGAAAAATGGTACTCTTTGCCAAAAGACTTATATCAGTGTAAACATTTCCGGTGTCTACATGGCAAGAGTAATATGTAATATGTTTGTGTTCAATGTTATATTTTTGAATGTATGCAGTTATGAAAACTGTTATATGCAAATGATAATAATACTGTTTTTTTTGAAAAGGCGTTCCCTGATTGTATAAACTATGAAAAGGACTCAAATTATTACACTGAAATTTTCATTTAATTGGTTATTCTATAGCTGAAGTAACAGATGCTAAAAATACTAGCAAACACTTTAATGCTGATAGAATAATTGATATATTAAATATTCAGGGCATCATCAGCTGATGTGATTAAATATGTAAGACATAATCTATATTTAAATGTCTACTGATTCTATATGCTTCATCTCATACATTAGCATCAAATGCATATTTTTTAGTTTGAGAGTAAGAGTGGGAAACTGTTAAGTAGGTCAGTCATAATTGAACTTGATAAACAGTGTTTATTTTTCTTGTTCTACTAGTCACCAAACATGTTGGTTGGATGGTCATGAAAAATAATGAAAACGAGAATCTGCATAAATTTACCTGTAATTGCAGTATTACTGGGAGAAAATATTGATAACATAGAGCATTTGGAAGACAGCCCATTTTTTTAATGTTTATTTATTTGTTTTAGACAGCCCATTTTGCCAAATGTATGTTATTGTCATTATTATGTATTAAAATAGGAAAAATTAATGAGGACAGGAGAATACTTGTTTGAACTAGGTAAACTCCCTTTAGGATAAATATGAACAGAAATGGTGAGGATAGGAACATAGCCTTGTATTATTTATTTATTTATTTTTTTGGTAGCAGGGATCAAACTCAGGGGCACTTGACCACTGGGCCACATCCCCAGCCCTTTTTTGTATTTTATTAGAGACAGGGTGTCACTGAGTTACTAAAGTGCCTCGCCATTTCTGAGGCTGGCTTTGAACTTGCGATCCTCCTGCCTCAGCCTCCCAAGTCCTGGGATTACAGGCGTGCGCCACCGCGCCCGGCTTCTAGCCTTGTTCTTATAGCCTTGAGAAAGAATTCTGGAAATTTCCAAGTATGTATTATAAAATGTTATTTTAAAACCATACTTTCTAAACTCCTTTTCCCCCAATCCTTGTACCGATTCCAGTCAGAGAAAAATGTCCTTTATCTGTTAAAGAACGCATTGTTTCTCTCCAAACCAAAGATGGTGTTAAAATTAGCTGGTGATGATAATGATAGGTCACATTTATTGAATTCTTAATATATGCTAAAGAGCATGTAAATATAGACAAAAAGCAAGAAAAGATGGAAAATCAGTGCTTTCATGGAGCTTATATTTTGAGTGAAGATTGATATATCACTCATTTTATCATTCCTTTCACCCTTATAAAGTAGATATCAGTATTTTCATTTGGTATTGAAATCATTGAGACATGGAGAAGTTTGAGATTTGTCTTAAGTCACATGGCTAGTTAATTACTGAAGAAGGAACTGAATCCTACAGTGTCTAGCTCTACCATGACATTCTGTTTTCCCTAGACTCTCGATTCTTAGTTATATGTCCATGTGCATTCCTTGAGAAAACTGGAGCTATCTACTTGGTATGCAGTGTACGTGCATATACTGCCTTAAGTTTTATAATAAAAATGAGCCGAGTATCTCTAGACTAGTGCCTCCATTTGTACCTAGGATTCCTTTCTTTATGTCTATCAATGATATTATTCTAATAATTTTCCCCTTTCTCTTCTATATTATTTTTTTCTCTATCTACTAGAAAATTCCAAATCAGAGGACATAGACACTATTATTTCTCCATTTTTTTAAAGTACACATTAATGTTTCCCCAACCCCCTCAAACTTACTCCTTCAGCTACTGGTCTTTTTATCTGGTATTTACTAAAAGCATAATTCCTTATGATTTATCTATACTGTTTCCAATTGCTTTTCCATTTCTTTTTAAAAACCATTGTATTCAGGCTTTTACTACCTTTTAGTCCACTGATATTTCCTTGCCAGTGTACAAAGGATTTCATATGGCTAAACCCAAGATCATGTTTCACTCTGTATTAGCTTGCCAATGACATTTGACACAAATACCTTTTTTCCTTGAAATTCCTTTTTCACTTAATCATATTTTTGCTTTTTTTTTTTTTTGCTCTAGAGTTATTAGTGTTTTCTTTCTTTTTTTTAGAATATTTCTTATTCTTTGTTTTTATTTAACTCAAAATAGCTAGTAACATAAAAACATTTAAAAAATATCTCCAATAATCGACAATCCAGTTATTTTTGGTTGATGACACTTGATTACTTAGTTTTTGCTTATTTCCAACATGTAATAACATAATTTACCACAAAACATTTTAAAACCCCTTGCTGGCTTTAAACTTGTATATTTAGATCCTAATCAAAAACCATGATGTAGTTATTAGTTTTGATCTTTTTTTCTTTTATTTCACTAATACCTTCTTACTTTTTATCACTTTCCCTTCATCTATTTACCATATTAAAAATATAATGATTCAGGGCCTTAATTTTGATAATTTTTCTTATGTTTCTATATTGACTTATTTGATGATCTCATATAGTCCTGGGATTTTAAATACAATAAATAACAATATGTAGTAGATAATGTTATTTTGATTCATCATTCATTCCCTGTTTCACTAGAATCAAAATTTCAAATTCTTTCTCTTGTACTGTAACTAGCATCAAGCAGTACTTCCCTGTAGAAGGAATATATATTGCCACTCTGTTCTGTTGCTTGATCATGTGATTAACCATGTTTGACCAGTCAATATGAGTTAAGTGATTGCCAGTTACCTCCTGCCTTCACCTTTATCCCTCTATGTATGTATGTATGTATGAATGTATATATGTACCAGGGATTGAACCACTGAGCTTCATTCTCAGCCCTTTTTATTTTTCATTTTGAGACTGGGTCTCACTAAGTTGCATAAAGCTTTGCTAAGCTGTTGAGCCTGGCTTTGAACTTGTGATCCTCCTGCTCAGCCTCTTAAATCAATGGGATTACAGGCATGTACCACCATGGCCAGCTATATCCTCTATAGCCTCTTTTGACACAAGAATATCTTAAAATATATGTTATGATTGTATGCCATTCCTCTGCTCATTACTATTAAGTAACTTATCACTTATCTTCTTAGCCTGTTTCTTCTGCTGTAACAAATACAATGGAATGGCTAGCAAAGAGCAGAAATTTATTTCTCAGTTTCTTGAGTCTGGGAAATCCAAGATCAGGGTGTTAGCAGATTCAGAGTCTGGTTAAGACCTAACTTCCAGTTCATAGATGGCTATATTTTCACTGTGTCTTTACATAGTATAAGGACCAAGGGAGCTCTCTACAATCCATTTTATAAGAGTACAAATTTCATCTATATGGGCTCTGCTGTCATGATATATTTACTACCCATAGGCCTCCTTCCAAATACCAATTCATTGATAGTTATGATTTAAGCATAATGCTTTTGAGAGGATAGTATAAATATTCAGGGTATAAAACTCAGAGTTATACCTAAATATACTAACAGTGACTTCTTGTTCTCTATGCCATCTTAACTCATTTTTTCTCTAATTCTGCTCTTTTTACTTCTATCCAGCCATGTTGGCCTTTGTTGTTTCTGGAATCCCTAAGATCTGCTGTATTCTTAGGATTTTTATTTGCTTTTGCCTCTACCTAAACTTTTTGCCTCAAAATAGCCAGATGGTTTACTGTTTTGCTTCCTATAATTCTTTTCTCAAATACAATATTTTAAATGAGGCCTTTCTTTTAACACCCTATTCCAAATAACGTGTACTCCTTATTGCCCTTATGCCCATCACCCCTGTTTTTCTCCCTCCATTTACAACTTTTGTTTCATTATAGAAATTCTTTTGATACTTGTTTCTCCATCACTAAAATATGAGCTATAGGAGTTCGGGGATTTTTACTGTTTTGATCATTGTTATAGCCACAGCTGTCATTGTTGGCATGATAATAATGTTAAATGAGTATATTGAAGTTTGTGGATATCCTTTGTATGTTTTTATGAACTAAATGTTTGTGTATCCCCAAAATTTATATGTTGACTCCATAACCTCCAATGTGAAGGCATTTGGAGGTGAGGCCTCTGGGAGGTAATTAGGTTTAGATACTATATTAAGGGTGAAGTCTCCATAATGGTACGAGTATCTTCATAAGAAGAGGAAGAGAGACCAGAGCTTTCTCTTCACCATGTTAGAACACATAGATGTAACCATTTGCTAGTTTCTAAGAAAGACCTCATTTGGAACCAAATCATGGAGCACCTTGGCTTTGTACTTCTAGCTTCCAGAACTGAGAAATTAATATCTGTTGTTTAAGCCAGTCAGTCTGGGGAATATGTTATAGCAACATTAACTGACAAATTTTGGGACCAGCAGTGAAGTGCTGATGTAACAAATATTTAACATGTGGAAGTGGCCTTGGGTACCTGCTAGAAATGTGAATGGGGTAATTCTGATGAGGTCCCAGATTCACATGGGCAGCATGTTATCGAAATTGAAGAAAGGTGATCCTTGTGATAGAGTGCCAAAGAACTATACATTGGTATGAACTATGAACTGTTTTGTAGAATGTGGCATTAAAAAGGCTGAAATTTAATTTCCCCCCCCCATGGGGCTGGGGATTGAACTGAGGTATTGCACATGCTAGGCAAGCGCAGTGCTACTGAGCCACATCCCAAGCCTCAGAAATTGATATTTAGTTGAGGAGATTTGTAACTGTTTCGAAGGAGTAGCTTGGTTCCTTCTGACTTCTTCTGCAGGAAGATAGATATTTATTCAAGAAAGAATTATTAAGGATAAAAGAACCAGATTTGAAGACTTAGAATATTCTAAGTCTGTCTGCATTGCAGAAAAACAATGACAAATCCATATTCTGCAGCAACAAGGGTGTAGCTAGACTATCACTTGAAAAAGAAATTATATGGGATCATATTAACAGAAGCACTGTGAGTTTGAACTAAATAGAATGCAATTAAAAAAGACTTTTGGATTTCTTTGATTTGACAGTATGTGATGATAGAACAACTTGTCTGTGAACATGCACTGTTTTTCAAGGAGGAAAAATGACTCCAAAGATGGTTTAGAGGTTATCACAGCCATTGCCTCAGTTTCCTCAGGCCAGATAAATTCTCACCGGAGCCTTGAGCTTGATTTTATCATATGAGGGCGCAGTAAGATGATCAAGAAGGTAATCATCTACAAATCAGGAAGAGAGCCCTCACCAGTAACCAAATCTCCCAGCTCTTCATCTTAGACTTCTCAGCCTTCAGAACTGTGAGAAATAAATATCTGTTATTTAAACAGCCCTATCTTTAGTATTTTATGTTACAGTTGCCTGACTTAAAATCCTGCCATTTTAAACACTAATGGAACTCTTAAAAGTTTCCTAACTTGTCATAAGTCTTCCTCAAATTTTGTTCTGACCATGGTATTAGGATGAATTTCAGAGAAATATCACAATGTATTTTAACACATTAAACATAAAATTACTGAAAATACTTGACTTTCAGTCATTTAGATATTAAGCAAGCTGTTTTTGTTTTTCAGCCTACCAGATGGTGGACATTTTATGTACAGGAACGGGGTCTCTTAACTGTAGGGTGATAGTATTAAAGATTCATGTATTTACCAAGAGGAGTAAAATTTATTAGAAAGTTATATAATTCTTGGGACTAGAAAATAAATTTTAAGACAGCTTAGCATCCTCAGTTCCATATAGGACTTACCTTTTTTTCATGTTCAGTCAGATGATGCAGCAGTCTTGACAGCAACTTTAAATAGTTTAGATTTAACTTTCATCCAATGGAAGGGAAATAGTAAGAAGAAATTGTGATATTTACTTAAAAAATAAAGCTAACCGTAATCATCTTGCTGCTATCTGTGGTAAATGATATGCTTTCCCACAAAGGTTGAAAGTGGGAAAACAGTCCATATCACAACTTTAAACTACCTTGTCTCTTTGGTATAGAATGTTTAGAGATTCTACCCTCCTTTTATTGGTTCTAAGTAAGGGGTGAAGCTTATAATCTTTTCAAAGCTCCTCCTAGTACATGGAAGCCCAAGGGTTTATTATATTGCTACATCTCCAGTTATTGAAATAAAGTGGTAGAAGAATGGAGACCAGAGTCCAAGCAACATTATTAGTTCTTCCATTATTTTCTCTACCACTAACCAGTCAATGAATTCTGGTAAAACTGATTTTTCTTGATTTTTTTCTACTTTTCTGCATTTTCATCACCACTAATTTAAACTTCATTATTTCCTATTGAGTTTATTACAGCAGTGCTTATCCTGCTTCTGGTTTTGTGGTTATGTTCCTCTTTACATCATACATAGAATTTTTTGTTTTTTTAAATCTCAGATCTCTCTCCAACTTAAAATTCTTTAGTGGCCCCTCATAGATCTAGTCCAAATGTCTTAGCAGGGAATGGTAAAAATTGATTCAAAAAGTTGTTTTTGCCATCATTTGCACTTTGCTTTTTGACATATAACATGTAAATTTCTTTAAATGTGGGGGTTTTGGGGTCAGAGGGATCCCTTGTTTTCTTAATGCCATAAGTGAGAGCTTTGTATGTTACTATATAATTATGCCTTAATTCTACCTTGCCACATACTTTTAAAAAATTTTTTTTAGTTGTAGATAGACACAGTATCTTTATTCTACTTATTCATTTTTATGTGGTGCTGAGGATTGAACCCAGTGCTTCACGTGTGTGAGGCAAGCACTCTACCACTGAGCCACAACCCCAGCCCCTTGCCGCATACTTTTGTACAACCAAGGACATATATATTTTGACTGCCTGTAATTATCCGCAATCAGTCTTATCTAATGGACTGTAAGTTCCTTGAGGTCAGGAAGTATGTTTTATTCATTAGCTTATCTCCAGGGCACAGGGAAGTTTCTAATATGTAATAAATATATTTAGATAATTTTTTAAAAATTAAATATTCTGCTTTCACTTCTAGAATTGCCAAATATTGACACCTTACCTTTCACCAAAGACTTGGAAATAATGTTGACTGTTGTCTTAGTATTTGCATCTTCCTTTTGGCTTCAGGTCTCTTTGAATAACTCACAACAGAGATCTTACTACCTCCCAAGGAAAGCTACTTTCTTATAGGATAACTTTAATCTTTATAATTCTAACTTCACATTGAGCCAAAGTCTACCTCTAAAGTTCTATTCTAATTCATCTTACTTTAGCCCCATTGAACCCCATCTACTGTTCTTTCAGCCATCATAAATAATGGAAGATTTTGGCTCTCTATGTATCTTGGCACTGTAACAGATATAACTTGGAAAATGGAGAAAAAGATATTACTCAAATCTTTCTATTACATATCCATATATAATTCAGAGTACTGTTCATTGTGGCATGACCCAATCAGACAAAAACATTTAGACAAAATATATATCACCAAATTTTAAAAGATTGGGCTAATAAAAGTTGTACATGATAATGTGCAGTATATTTCAGGGAAATGTAAATTATACAAACTGAGTATCATGTTTTCCATAATGAAAGACTTAAAGTCATCCTAAAGTAGAATGCCTTTTCTCAATTTTGTTAAAACACTATAGAATAGAGATGACTCTTTTAACAATATATGACTAATGTGAAAATTTGGCTGAAGAAAATATGATAATCTTGTTTATAAAATATACTTATATGATTTTCTTACCATGTTGGACATCATATTTGTCCTCTCTAAAGAATATGACTTGTCTTTTTGTAGTCATTCCCTTAATAATTAATAATAATCATCTCTTAATACTTAAGAATCTGGCTAACAAATCCTGTACACTTGTTATTTATGGTTAAGTATCAAGCGATACCACACATAATGTCTAAGGTTGAGGTAGTTATGTATGAATACTAAAATTCATAGGAAACTAATTTTTTTCACAGATATAGAAACATAGATGAACTATTTGAATATTAAGTAGTATATCTTGTTTATATTTTGAAGTAAGTATAGTCTGTTTTCTCATATGTTATGAGAAAAAAAAGAGCTCTTAAGTTCTAGGTGAATAATTTACTATAAGTTGAAAAGTAAAAATATAAATTACCTTAGTCATATCTATAATACATTTAAATTGTTATCCTTTTGGAATCAAGATTACTGCTAAGAAAAAATTATACATTTATTCCTAAGATTGCTAATGATCAACTACCATCTTAACCTACTTAAGATTTGAGAGAGGAGAAATGGGTGAAAAAGGATATAGAGATGAAAGTGATGCAAGGTATATATCAGAAATAATGAAAAAACCCTATGCAACCATCAATATCACCTAATAATACTTTATACATGGAATTTGGTGAACAGAAAATAGTCCCTAATGATACATACACATCATGTTTTCTGTAATGTCAAGATCCCACTTTGATGCCAGTATAATAGACTATCCACAAAAGACCTAGAATAGAAAGTTGTTGATATACTTGAAAAGTAATAAAATTAGAGCATGGAACAGAGTATAGTCAGAGAATTAGTATAATTTCTCTGAAGTTAAGGCAAGTTCTGATAAATTTAAAATCCACCACAGACTTAAAGTAGCCATTGTTAGTAGAACCAGACCTAAGACAGTGGTTTAGCAATGTGTTGCTAACCAAGGCAAATAAGGATAATAGCATTTTCAAGGAGAATTCACTTGCAAAAATTGGAAGCATTTTAGAAGAATGCAAAAATGGCAATTTGAACTATTGATAACATAGAAAGGGTGAAGCTCTTTAAAGCATAAACTAAATCTATTATATTTGACTGTCTAGAAGGAGACTGCTAATGGAATGTCCATAAATTCTGGTAAATCAGAGTTGAGAGCAAAAATGCACATGCATGTTAGCACAAAGAGAACAATGAAACAAGGAAATTAAGGGGCACATTTCCAGTTACTATAATGGTATGGTTTTCTTACTTAATTTCATAAAATTAAGTTTTGTCATTATCTGGATAAAATATATCTATAGGTAAAAGCCTCAAAGTATGAGTCCATAAACTAAATGTAGCCCCCAGATCTTTTTTTCCTTACACTGTATTTTTGGAAATTAAGTCTATTATTAAAAGTCAAGATATTTGTCATTTGTTTCTCTTAAACAATTAGATGTGAAGATCTACCTCAACTTCTAGTAGGGCAAAAGTCAGGGGCTTTGTCTTTTTTGGAAAGAATAAGATTTCACTAGTTCATCATGGTTTTCAACATGCCTATTTCTACCCACATTGAAGCTTATCCACATGGAGAGCTAACAAGCACTCAGTTTTATCATGTTTACATCATGAATTGTTCTTGCAAAAGTAAAGAAATATTTCTCTGTTCCCATGTCTTTATCTAGAATGGAAAATCAAATCAGTTAAAAATATGCTTCATATTCCATGTGTTTCAAGAAGGCAGAAAATATATAATTTTTTTATCAAAGTGTAAAAATTTTCTATTTAATTTATGAGAAAACCTTCAGTTTGCCACATTTTTTCATTTTTCTATTTCTATGGACATTTAAGTCTGTGCTTTAAATCCATAACTAAAAGTAAGTAATTAAATAAATAAATGAATATAAATCTTATTTACATGTTACCATACAAAATCCATAGGAAATTTGATTTCCCTGAATCTACTTATAGGCATTGGTTCCCTTAATAAGTAGGCACTAACAGTAAATTATCTTGTAATTATCTTGTTGTTTAAGACTCAACTTGGACAGTATGATCAGTATGATTTGATCTAGATCTAGCAATTGAACTGAATTGAAAAGTATTTATGTGAAAATGATGACAAGGATTATGATCATGTTGCTGAGGAAACCTACAGAAGATAATCATTCTATCCTTGGCATTTCTTTCTTTTTTTTTTTTTTGGTTTTTACCTTTATCTAATTTTATCTTCAGCCCCAGCTATATTTAAGTTAAAATGTATATATTTAAGGCATACAACATATTTATCTATTATGAAATAATTACTGCTATCATGCTAATTAGCATATACATAACCACATATATTTAACTTGTTTTTGCATGTGTGATGATAAAATTTAAATTCGACTCTCATCAAATTTCAAGTATATAGTAATAAATTATTATTTATTCTAGTGCCCATGTCATATATTTGATTTCTGTAATATAGCCCACATAACTGAAATGCTGTGTCTTTTAACTAGCATATTTCCATATCTACCACACCCTAGCCTCAGGAAATTATCATTATACTCTACTTCTAAAGGTTTAACTTTTTAAAGATAGCATATATAAGTGAGATAAGCTAGTATTATATTGTCTTTCTGTGTCTAGAATGTTGCACTTAGAATAATGTCCTCCAGGTTCCTCCATGTTTTTATAAATGGCAAAATCTCACGTATTGCCGGTCAGTGGTATTCTATCTGTTGGAATGTGTGGATGCGTGCACACATGTGCATCACATTTTCTTCATATATTTATCTGACAACAGATACTTTGGTTAATTTCAACTCTTGGATATTGTTGAGTTAAGGTATAATGACCATAGGAGCACTGATATTTTTTCAAGATATTGATTTTATGTCTCTAAGTTATAGGCCTAGAAATTGTACAGCTGGATCTTTTGGTATTTTTATTTTTAATATTTTGAGGACCTTCCATTCTGTTTTTCACAGTAGCTATACAAGTTTACATTTCCACAAAGCAACAGCATACAAAGGTGTTCCTTTCTCCACATTCTCATCAACACTTATCTCTTCTTTTTTGGACACTAACCATTCTAATTGGTATGAAGCAATTTCTTATTGTGGTTTTTATTTGCATTCCCTGATTATTGGTGATGTTCAGCATTTTGTCATATATTTTTGGCCATTACTATAGTTTGGACCTGAGGTGTCTCCTGAAGGCTTGTGTGTTAAAGACTTTTTTGTCACTCTGTGGTGCTAATGAAAGGTAGTAGAACCTGCAGGATGTAGAGACTAGCTGAAGGAAGTCAGGTCATTGGATATTAGCCCTTCTTCTCTTTTTGTTTCCATGAGTTGAGAAGAAGCTCATAAACAACAGAGACAATTTACTATGGAATGAAATCTCTGAATCTTTGAGCCAAAATAAACCATTCCTCTTTTGAAGTTGATTTTCTCAGGTATTTTGCCAACGTGACAGAAAGTTGATTGAAATAGCCATTTTTATATCTTTGAAAAAATATCTATTCATGTCCTTTGATCATTTTTTAGTTGGGTTAGTATTTTTGTTTTCACTAATTAAAATTTTCAGAATCCTTACATATTTTGGACATTGACCCCTTATTCTGCATGGATTAAAAAATATTTTCTCCCCTTAGGTTGTCTCCTCACACTGTTGATTCTTTCCTTTGCTGTGCAGAAGCTTATTTCCAGAAGCTTTCATCTGTGGTTATTCATGTAGTTTTATAATGTCATGTCTTACATTTAAGTCTTTAATCCATTTTGAGTTGATGTTTGTGTATGGGACAAGAAAAACATTAAATTTTATTCTTCATGTGAATCATCAGTTCTCTTAGTACTCTTTATTGAAAATAATTTTTTTCACCATTTCATATTCATGTCCAAGATCCAGTGACTATAAATGTGTGGATTTATTTCTGGGCTGAAACCAAGAATAAACTAAGTCCAAATGAGCAGAATGAGGGAAATAATAAAGATGAGAGCAGAAATAAATTAAATGAAGAATAGAAAATAATAGAAAAGATTGGTGAAACTAAAAGTTGATTTTTTGAAAAGAAACCAAACTGACAAAATTTTATCCAGATATACTAAGTAAAAAAGAGAGGTGTTAATTCCTTAAATGTTTGATAGAATTCACTGGTTGAAGTGATTAGGTCCGATTTGGGGGGAAGTTTTTGATTGTTGATTCCATTTCTTTACTCATTATTGGCCTGTTCAATTTTTATGTCTCTTTGTAAGTTAGTCTTGGTGTTTTACTTTTTCCTTTCTGATCTGTTTTTTTTTTTATATTGCCTAATTGCTCTGATTAGGATTTACAGCACTATTTTAGATAGAATTTTTCTGAATAAGTATCCTTATGTTGTTCCTGATCTTAAGAGGAAAGGCTTTCAGTTTTTCATCATCAAATATGATATTATATGTGCCCTTATTGTATATGACCTTTATTATTTTAAGGGACATTCCTTGTATATGTAATTTTGCTAACAGACTTAAGAAACTTGTATAAAGTTGTTGATTTTAAATTTTTCATTTTCTTAATGTAGGTAGTTGTTGCTATGTATTCCCTGCTTAGAACTGCCTTTACTACAAAGCTTTTCATAAGTTGTATTTTAATTCTTTTCTGTTTGAAGATTTTTTTTATTTCCCTTTTGATTTCTTCCTTGACCATTGTTTGTTCAAAAACATATTGTTTAATTTCCACATATTAATGAATTTTATAATTTTCCTCTTATTAGTGATATTGATATTTATGTATTTATTTGTGTGATAGAGATTTTTGATATTATTTCACTATTCTTACTATTACAAAGAGCTTTAGATAGTTTCATGTTTTTATATCATTCCATTTTGATTTTGTTTTCATATTGCCAATAAGCATCATTTAGTCTTGAAGTACTCTTTAGTATTTCTTATAAGGCATGTCTAATGGTAATGAAGTCTTTTAAGTTTTCCTTTGTGTGGGAAGGCCCTCATCTTTCTTTCATTTCTGAAGTGCATAGTATTTTTGGCTAGCAGTTTTTTTCTTTCATCCCTTTGTATCATTCTATTATTTTTCTTTCTGCAAGGTTTCTGCAGCAAAATTCACTAATAGTGTTTTGGGTGTTCCCTTGTATGTGATGAATAACTTTTCTCTTTCTGCTTCCAAAATTCTCTTTGTCTTCAACATTTGAGAATTTGATTATAATGTATCTCCATGAAGATTTCTTTAGGATTAATCTTTTCTTGGAGTTCTTTCATGGACCTAGGCATTCATTTCCCACTCCAGATTTGGGAAATTTTCTGTTGATATTTATTTAATTGAGCTTTATATCACTTTCTCTTTCTCCGCTCCTTCAGGATACTGGTAATACACATATTGGTTTACTTGATAGTATCTTATAAGTCCCATAGGCTTTCTTGACTCTTTTCATTCTTTTTTGGTGGTCTTGGTAGTTGTTTATTTCTATGTCAGTCAGCTTTTCATCTCTGTGACCAAAATACCTGACAAGAACATGTTGGAGTAGGAAAAGTTTATTTGGGGCTTACCGTTTCAGAGGTTCAGTACGTGGTTGGCTGACTCCATTGCTCTGGGCCTGAGATAAGGCAGAACATCATGGCATAATGGCAGAATGGAAAAAAAGCTACTCAGCTCATGACAGAAGGCAGAGAGAGAAGGAACCAAGGACAAAATATAATTTCCAAAGGGCAGTCCCCCAGTGACCTAATTGCTCAAGCTGTGCTCCATTTACCTATTTACCTCTCCTAGGAGAGTAGTCTTTTCAAATTATTAATCCATCAGATGTATTAATAAACTGATTAGGTTATGACACATAATCCAATCTTTTTACCTCTGAACATTCCTGCATTGTTTCACACATGAGCTTTGGGGGGACACTTCATATCCAAACAATTTTATTTCCCCTAAGGAATCTTAAATGAGCTGTCTGAGCTCACCATTTTTTTCTTCTATGTAATGAAGTCTGATATTAAAGCTGTTAATTGAATTTTTTTGGTGTAATCCTTGTTTTCTTCAGACCAGAATTTCTCTTTGTTTCTTTTCTATGGTTTCTCTTTGTTGAATATCTCATTTTGTTCATATTTTGCTGTCTTCACTTGTCTATCTGTGTTTTGTTTTTATTCACTAAGCTTCTTTAACATTATTGTGCTGATTTTTTTCGTTAAGACATTTCTTAGATATCCATTACTTTAGGGTTTGTTAGAGAGCCAGCCTACAGATTAAAGCCATTGGACCAGTTTGGTGCTGGGAGAGGCCTAAAGTTTGGGCCCACATTAGACAGCCTGGAGAGTGGGGGCAGGCTTAGAATTTCAATCCGTAGGACATGCCTAAATCCTTGGAGGGTGGCCTGGATTCTGGGGCTTTGAGTGCCTGCTTGTTGTTCAGATATCTCCCAAAACTTTGGGCCCATGGTGGATGTCCTAGATACAAATTGTAGTAATAACCTGGAGCCTAGGGCCACAAGAATGCTTTTAGAGTCTGGGGCCTCTGGAGATGATTGGAGGCCGGATAGGTGTTGGCTTAGTGCTTAAGGCTACTTGGGCAAGGCTATATGTGGGGCAGGCCTGGAGCCTGGGACCATAGGGTCTAGCTTGGTGTTTAGGACTGAAGTTGCTGGTTCGGTATGACAGGATTCACTGGGGCACATCTGTTACTGTGAACTTGGATGTTCATTTCTCTTGCCCCACTACAGTGGGTATCTCAAAGTATACTGTGCAGGCTTGAGGGAGCAGTGACTCAAGTCACATGAAACTGTCCTTCCTTACTTCTTCAATGCATTATTTCTTCTTTCTGTGCCCCATTCAGCTGCTCTAATCTCTCATTGGATTTATTATTAGCTCTTGTGAATGTTTTAGATAGTTTGTCAAACTGATATTTCTGTAAAGATACATGTGCTGGCAACACCTATTCCACCATCTTACTGATATCATTTCTTCTTGGCATTTCATCAAATGAGAAATGTATTTTGTTATTTTTTGCATGTCAACTTTTTAAAATAAGGTTTTATCTGATAATAAATATATGTATTTAAATGTGGCAGTATTTTCTTTTTAAATCTCTTAATAACTGTTATTAAATTGATAGCATCTGCACAAAGAGGAAATTAAGTAATATTTAATGCCTTAATAAACACAAAGGTCTTAAATAGTAAGCAAATATACTGAAGAATTCTGGCATAGTAGCAGTCCTTGAAGGAAAAGAATTTTGTAAAGTAATCTTTTAGATCATTTAAAATCAGCAGCATAGGTGGTTGAGTACTCTTAGCAAATCTGACCTGAGTGTATCATCCTTGGCCATATTTGTAACTCCAAATTCCTTTTTGACTGCTCTAATACCATTCAAGAGTTTTAGTTACCTCCCTCCTGTAGATAAAGTATATTCAGCCTACATGAACAGATTCAAATATTAGCTTAAGTAAAGGCTGGATAATTAATTGATTTGTTGCTAAAGTCAGTAATCATCTCCTGGAGTGTATGTGTGCATGTGCATTAGATTAGCATGCATATACGTGGATGAAACTTAAAATGCAAAATGTATTTGAATTGTCTGGTGGTTATATCTTTAGTTCAGTGATTTAAACTCTGCCTTTCCACTTGAGATGTCATACAGAACATAAACTCCATCCTTGCATTGTACTGGATCTCCTCTTTCTTAAACTCATAAACTGTGTAATCCATTGGGTAGGGTTGGGCCAGTAGTTACAGTTATGTAAGCAAATATGTATGAATGAAATAAGGGCTAATTTTGCTGAATTATGATACATATTTATATGCTGTATTTTTTACATATCTATATATTTACCTTTGACTGTTATGATATATGAAACTTTAATGAAGAGCTTATCTTACTTTCTCATTTTCTTTGTTTGTCTACTGTCACCCAATAGCTCTTCACCTATCATGACTTAACTCAATTATTCATTAATTCATCAAACACTTATTTAGACCTTTTATGTACAAGGAATTCTGTCAAAAGAATCAAAGTGAGTAAGAGTCCCTTGTAGGAGCCCTAATTAAGGAGATAGCTAAGATTGCGGTTAGCTGTGAACCATAAAGATGTTCAAGCATTACCACCTTCCATGGTCTCGCGAGACTTGGCCCGGGACATTGCGGATCTGGAACCATTTTGTGGTGGTTGGAGGAGTGTGGATGGTGTTGGAGTTGTTGTTGGAGCCGGAGAGAGAAGCTAGCAGAATAAAGAGCCTGTTCGTTTCCAGTCTGCCTCTGAACTTATTCCCGTGACATCGTTGCTCCAAGCAGCAATCGCTTCAGGCAGCAACAGTCCCTCATAAAAACATTGTTTATGATTAAGTAGAAAATAAAACAGGAGGGGAAGAAGTATCAATAGTGTTTGGTTTGCTTGACGAGAGAGCTAAAAGTCCCTTACTTTCTCTATGCTAGACACTATATTCTGTTGTCTTATTCCTAGTCCCATGAAGCCTTTTAGAAACCATTTCTTCGTAGACTACATTAGGTGTATTATTTTGATAATATGAGGAAAGTTTACAACCTGCCCAAGGTTACACAGATAATAAAGTTTTAGACTTGAGACTAGAATTTTCTGGATCTTGCAACCAGGATCATACTATTCATATGGTTATTTGCAGTCTCCCCAAGTGCTTAAGAGAAGGAAGAAGAAGAAGAAGATGATGAAAAAACAATAAGTGAATAGATGGCAGTTATGATGAAAGAGATCTGTAAGTTGTCCTAATGGACAGTGGGATTTTTAGGTCTTTTATAATTCACTGAACTCAACAACTTCTGACCTATAGTTAGAATTTCTGATTTCTCCTGGGATCTTTTGATTTTTAATCTGCAGTACTTCCAAAGGTCTGAGAAGGGCATAACAAAAAGCAATTCATCATGTTGGCCAGCAGAGATCTATATTTCCCTAGAGCAAAGCAGTGAACCTTTGAGTTTCAAGCAGCTTGAGATATTATTGAGTCCAAACATTCACATTTCAGGCATAAAATAGTAAAAGGAAGTAATAACCTGTAAAAAATGCATTTTCAGCCCTAATTCTATGTCATACTTCCTCATCAAGAGAGACTGTTGCCATCACATATGCAGAAGCAGTTTAGCTGTCTTACTTGCCCTGGGACCAGGGAAATGCAGTAGGAATGATTGACCAATTAAAGCAATATAATCCATATGAGTAAGGAAGAGGAGATTGTGTATTTAGTAAAGGCCATTTCTAATGTGCCTCTAGATGCTGTGCCAGCTCTTTAATGGATACCTTGGCTGTGTGAAAACAGCAGGAAACCATATTACACTGTAAATGCTACAATTTAGGTGGCCCCCTGCTACTGGTTTTGCTGACAAGCAGGTTGTACAGATAGAACAGGGATTATTTTTCATGGAGTTCTGTCTTCTTTTGGCATAGCATTCTTTTTAAAGCTTTTTTTTTTTTTTTAATCTCACTTAAAATTGCTCTGATTGAAGGAGAGCTGAGGTCCTGCTAAAAAGAGAACTTTTAGCTTACTATGTAAATACCTCATCTGCCTTCCAAGAAGTTTTCATATATTTGATTTATAGCCAGTCCAGGTGACTAGCGATCAAAGGAGAGAGTGGTTTTCAAGAGTCAAAAGGAAAAGAAAATTCTGAGCAGGCTTAGTTGGAAGAAATATTTTTATTATAACTAACTAGTGTACTATAACTTGACTCCATGTACATTCACTTGTGCAGTTCTGAGTTCCCTTCTAGGCATTTGCTCAATTATGAATAATTTCCTTGGATTAACCTTCTTGTTTACTATTTATCTCTTCAGCTGTGCCTAAAATGCAATTAAATACATTGGCTAAATGTTTTATTTTAGTTATTTATATTTTTGGAAATTCTGTTTATTTTTCTCTAGGTTTCTTAGTAATTCTTTATGGTTTATTGCTAAGGGTCATGTCAGTCCTTACTTATCTAGGTTTTCTATGTTTTATACCTCTCAGTTGAGAATATTAGAAAACAACATATCTAAAAGAGATTTTCTTTATTGCTGTAGAACAATTGTCAACATATTCTGATTTAATAAATATTGTCATAGTTTTTATAGAATACTTATATAATAACAGGCTATAATGATGTTCTGTGTTTACAAACAAAATCTAGATTCCCTTGGGAAGGGTCTGCAAGGTTCCAACTGGTTTCTACGGATCTTTCCTAACCCACCTGATGTCACCTTCCCTCTAGTTCATATCCTCAGTCCACTGGGCATTTTTAAGTTTCTATCTAAGGGTCTTTGTATGTTAAACTTTGGCTTAGAATTTTTTCCCTTCTTTTCCAGGGACATTTCTGATCATTATCTGTTCTCACTTTAAATATATTTTCCTCAGATAAATCTTTCCTGCCTACTCAATATAAAATCTCTTTAATTATTCTCATTGCTTAGCATTTGTTTTTTTGTAGCATTTTTCACATTTTGCAATTATATAGGATTGGGGTTATTAAATGACTTACTCCCCTATTGTTTAAACTCCACAAAGGCAAAGAACATGTCTATTTTATCACTACTATTTCAAAAAATACTCAAAATCACAAATAATAGAAGAGCATAAGAATATTCTAAGTTTTGTCTGCTATAAAATGAAGATAATAGTTAATAACCACATTTTTTTGCTAGAAGTTAAAGGAGGATAAAATGTTAATATAAGAAATAATTCTGAAAGTAGATATACCAATGTTGGCTAAATTACATGGAATGTACTCTATCACCAATATTAAGTTCATATATGTTTCAGCAAAATTCCAAGTGATGTATGCCATAGACCTAATTTGTCATTCTTGAGTAGATACAGTAACTGAGAGAATATAAATATATTTCTAAGAATAGTTTTGAATTGGTAACTGAGGGATTAGTTGAATGTGTGAGTGCATGCTGTGAGAAGAAAAAGAACCAAAGACTCAGTGGTGAGAAGGACTAGAAAGAAAGTGAAAGAAAACCACCTGTAATAAGACTGTAGAAAGTGGATTGGGGATTTTTGTGAGATGTTACTGATTAAGTAGCCAAAAGCCATGAAAGATTTATATACCATTGTTACATACTGAATGTTTGTATGCCTCACCCAATCCCCCACCAATTCAAATGTCAACAGTCTTTACACTCATTGTATCTTTATTTTGAGATAGAGCATGTGAATGGATGTTAGAGGTTAAATGAGGTCATGGGGGGGGACCCTAATTCCATAGGGATGATCCCCTTATAAGAAAAGGAAGAGACATCAAAGCCTTCTTTCTCTCTCTTTACTATATGAGGACACAGAGAGAAGGTGGCCATCTGCATGCCAGCAAGAAAGCCCTTAATAGAAACTAAATGTTGCTGAACCTTAAGCTTGGGCTTTCCTTCCCCTAGAACTATGAGAAAATAAATCTCTGCTGTTTAAGTCACACAATAAGTGTATTTTGTTATGGCCACATAAATAGACTGAGTCATATCAAAGATAAGACAGTTGAATTAAATAACAATTCTCCATTCAATACAGGAACTCAGGACCAATGGAACTGTAGATTGAAAGGACTATTCCTAGTGTGTCAGGCTGCTGTACAGACTTTATTTTATTACTTTACATGTGAGACCATTAGGGCTAATATAGCCTTTTTAGTCAACCAAATACCTTGAATCATATTGTTCTCTTCAATAAAAAATATTTCTAACATTCCTTAGGCTATATAACAAACCCTCTGGTATATAATTTCTCCACTTTTATGACAGGCGAATATATAATCATTCCTAAAATGTAGATTTCTGATTAGTGTATATCAAATACAAACTAAAAACCCTTATGCTATAGACTGAACTTAATTTATTATCATGTGTGTTACACTATTTATATTGAAGTGTTTTTTTAAAATAAATGTTCACATCGACAGTATAACTGAGTTTTCCATGTCAATGTGGTATAGTCATGTTTCTGCTTTTAGAATATCACTTTATTAGCAATTGGGATAATAGATTGAGGATAAAACATGGCAGAGGTGTTTTTAAAAGACCATTTAAGGAAAGTATATGAAGAGAATTTTGGCTGTCATAGAAACAATTTAGATAATAGAAGAGTTAGCAGATTTGCATTTTTCTTAAGATACAAAATGTAAAGAACCAGTGGTACATTAAATCCTGTGAGGGATTCAAAGGTGTCAAGAATTATTTTTGAATTTAACTTGCTCAACTAGATGGATAGAGGTTATGTCTGGGATGGGAAACATTGGTAAGGACCAAGTTTGAGGGTAAAAGAATATGACTGTAGGTTTAAGCCTGGTGATTTTATAGATGCGCTTGAATATTAAATTAAAGCAGAAAATTAAAAAGGCAGTTTTATGTAATGCTCTGAGACTCAGAGTGCTTATTTGTGGAGATAGCATTTGATTTTATCTATCACCCTCATAAATAAGTTTATTGGTTTGGTTGGGAATACCTAGAGAGGTGGAGATTAAGAAGTGAAAATAGAGGAAAACTTTTTGATGAACAGTGAAGAAGTTCTACACTTAAGAATCTGTTGGAGGAAGATGAATTTACAAAGAAGAAATTACCACAGAGACAGAAAACTCAGGGAAAATCATAAAAGCTATTTTAAAGTGGGTTTCTAGAGAAGGGGAGCATCACTGGTATTATTGCAGTGAATACTGAATAAAAATGATCTAAATTTTTAATTTGTGGGAATAGAAAGGTCACTGATAAATACAGAATGATAGAATGGAAACTGGGATGTGTGAAAGAAGAGTAAATGAAAGTTCAGAAATGGACAGGGTTCCTTGAGTAGTTTTCTGAACCTGGATCCCCTTTTCCCTGGGGCTGGGTCCTTCCATCTTGCCATTCACAGATATATAATACTCTCACATTGTATACAGTAGTTAAGACAGTATAAATTACTCTTTTGACTTAAATATTTTTTTTGTTCTGAGACTATTTACTGCAATCAAATAAATGAATGCCTTATGTAGGGAATTCCTAGCATTATTTAGCTGGTGGGTGTATGCATTATCAATATTTTTAGATTTTGCAAATATTTTAACAGTTACTGCATGTATGCTCCTAAGATAATGTGTGATAATGACTGTATGGTCATAACTTCATAATCTAACTTAATTCCTGTCCTGTATAAAGTATGTCTTATGGAGCATGACCTATTGATTTTCCCAGTATTGCTTCCAAGATTTTTAAATATGCTTTTTTAAATTTAATGTGACTGATAAAGTTACAGATAATGCTGCAGCTTCATGAACTCTGGTGTATATGCAGGAAATGGCTCTACCTTGGATATTGTTAATTCTAAATACAATTAAATTTTAACTATCTTAACTCTGATCATTTTATTTTGATCCAGTTTTATGAATTGTATTTGTTCTCAAGAAAGTCTCTGAGGTCTATCTCCTATGATTTTATACTAACATTCAAAACAAATTTTATAGTGATTACAATACGATGTTAAATCAAGATGAAAATGTATTATAGCATTGGCAGAAAGCCAGAGAGAGTTTTATTTTAAAATAATGCTTATGTACCACTGTTACAGATACTGCTGTTATGAATTTGACATTAAAGCAGAGAATCCTGATTTATGTATGATTGGACTTGATGGTCATTTTTAAAGGAGAAGTGTTTGAAAACTAAATTTTACACTCAAGAGGTAGAAAAACAAGCCTTTAATAAATCTTTCTACCCCCATTTTATTTTCACTGGGCTGATCCTGTTTGTGGACTTAGCCTATGCATCAGTTATTCCAGAATGTATTTCATGAGCTCTTTGAAAAGAAAGATGTCTCTTAGTTTTGGTGGCATAATATCCTAATTGAAACTTTATGATTACCTGTCTATTCTGCTAATTGAGCATTCCTGGAATGAACTATTCTTATTCATTTTTTTGTAACTCCAGCGTTTAGCAGGGTGTAGTCAAGTAATAGCAGATCAATTGAATCATATGTAAGCATCAAAATATCAACTGTACTGTTGATTTTCTAGAGAATCTGTTCATGCAGTAAAGAAGTCTTGAAAGTACAACTTTCAATTATGGAAACAAGTTGCAGAAAAAAGGATGTACATGTGTCCATCCTTGCACGGTCCTAATTGCTCATAGCATTGATTCTTCTGGGGCAATGTAACACATCTATTGTAACTTTAGATATAGAAAAAAATGATATAAACCCCTGACCCTTGTCACTCAATACATAAACATTTTTATTTCCCCTTCCACACTCAAAGTACCTATAGTTGTATAGATGGCCTCATTTGGGGATGGGGAGTGGTCATTCAGTATCCCTTCCATCTACCTCTGCAATTCCCTTCCTATCTTAGGAAACCCTTCATCTGCCAATCGCAGTGTCATGATTCTAAAGTAGGGCACAAGATTCAAGTACCTCATCTGTTCTATACTCAGATCTTTGTGCTCCTTTTGTAATTATTTTAATGTATTTTCTAATAAATATGTATATAAATAATACATATTTCCATATATATTATATATATAATATATACATATATAAATTCTCCACTTTTTCCTCAATTAACATGCCAACCAGTGAGGTCTGCATATTTACCATCTCCTATTTCTGTCTACTTTATACCTCAACATATATTTATCACATCTGGTCATTAATGGCTAGAGCCCAAGGGAGTACTACAAACATTAATAGTCAATTTAAAGTGATCTAAGGTTCCTCAAATCCAGTGATTTGGGTAAAATAAATGATCTATACAAGGAAGCCCATTGTTCTATTATCAGCAGTGGTTTTAAGCTGTATTAACTTTGTATGTAAATGATGGCCTATGTGCATAGAAATCTTATTTTTCCAATTAACAAATGTTCAAATGATTATATTCTGCTGACTTAGTTTAAAAATGTCTCTTTAGCCTATGAAATTTTGAATACCATTGGATTAATGAAAGAGAAACTAAAACTTAGTAACCCTCTCAAACTAGAATTCTATTGGAAATTTTTAGATTTCAAAAAAGAAGATCACCCTTCTAGAAGATCACCTAAAGAAAGATGATTTTCTTTATCACCCTTCCTTCAGGAACTTAAAAGAAAAAGTAAAATGAAATATCAGCTCACTAAAGCAAGCACCCTACCCTAAGGTTTGGCAAAGTGCTTCCTGTCTTACTGTTTCTGCTACAGCTTCTACAGGGAAAAAAAAAATCAGTCTACCAAAGTCAGCCCCTCTGGCTAAAGATTTTCTCACTTCCAAATAATGAATCCAGAATGGAAGAAGAAAAGTTAAAATGCCAATGTCTTGTTAAAAGTTTTGAAAAAGTTTCCAAAATTTTATGACAGTGGAAAGAAGAGAAATTTACTCTGAAAGATATCACTGGCCTGGTAAGCAACTTGCAAAGTGATCACAGTTACTACTTTAGAGCTGTGAAGTGCTCTTCTCATCAAATGGAATTTCTCTGAAAATGCTCCCTAAGTTGTCCAGGTGATGGCAATAACAAAAGCTTTAGTCATAAAGGTCTAGTATAGGGGTATATTTTGAGCAGAGTTTAGGCGAGCCAAGATAGATTAAGTTGGGGGGCAGGGCTCGATACTTCAAAAATAAGGAGAAAAGGATAGCCTTAAAATGCTGAATATTACAATCCTAATTTGGAATTTTATTGAAATTAATTTCTAGACTATATACCCTTATTGGCCTAAGTTCTAGTTAATAACTGGAAATATAGTTTTTATGTAAAACAGAAAGAGTTGGTAATAGTTATTTACAATTCAAATGTCTTTATAACTAAAAGTTAAAACTTTTAATGTTTATTTTCACCTGAGTATTTCAGTGCTACTTAAAGGCAAGAATGACTTGTACATTTTCAAGATTTAAATGAAATTTCCAAATTATGCAATGAAGGGTCATTGATGCAACTCTAACGGTCTCTGCAGAAACATGCTTTCTTTCTATTCACAGGGCATTTCATGAGTACAGGTTGATGAGGAGACAAGAGAAACATCTGCACAAATATCAAAACTGCAGAAATTAGAATCATATAATGAAGATCAGAGTTAATTGCTTCTACTGAGTGTTGTTAAGATACCCTGGGCTTACCATATGCCTTGTGCTACTTGAGTCATATGTTAAAAGTCCCCACAATGAAACAATTTGTTTTGTGAAATGTCTCCTGGAATCATTTAGCCACTGGAAATGGGTACAAAGATGTAACATCATTGGGAGCACAGAGTCATCTTTGGTGTTCCCCTAATGTGTTATGGAAAATCCTAATACATTATGGAGATAGACTCCAGGGAATAAAAGTATGGCGTGCCTACCTAAGTTTGAAAAGAACCACATAACATCCTCTCAATCACTCTGCACACTAGCACCATAGAGTTTGAAAAATACTTGAAGAAAAGTTGCCTTTATTATCTGCATATTTTCCTAAACTTAGATGCCATTGGAGCCCTTTCTCAAGTAGCTTCCACTAATGGCAATCAGAACTAATGAAATAGGCATGTGATTTGTTGAAGTACTGGCAGAAGGTCATTTTAAAATTGGAATCTGTCAATCCAGTAAAACTAAGAAATAGATTATTCATTTCAGTCACTGGAATGGAATGTCCTGTTAAAGTTAAGGAGGTAAATCTCTGCATTTCAGTTCATACATTAAATTCTGAGAGTTCCATTGACATGAAATGGATCTCCAGAGGCTTCTTATCACTTGGTGCCTATGCAAAAGTAACATGGTTTTGCTCCGCAAAGCTAAGGACTAGATGCAGAAATATGATTTTACAAAGGACTAGCACATGTTGGGACCTTCACTGGTAAACTGTATGCATTCGTGCCCTAATTTTTTCTCATTGGAACTTTTATAGTAGCCCCATAGCCTGCTCCCATTGCCCAGTCATATTCCTCTGCAGACCCTTCTCTAAAATTGTATCAAAGTCCTTAACTGCAGATTTAACATACTAACCCATATTCTTAATGTTTTTTAATAACCTCATGTCAGTTTATGAATGAAGTCTGCAGGAGCCCTGATTGGGGAGATGGCTGAGATTGTGGTTGGCTGTGGGCCATGGAGATGTTTGGGCATTGCAGCCTTCCGTGGCCTCACGGGACTTGGCCTGGGATCTCGCGAGACTTGAGCCGTGACTTGGCGGATTGGGTCGGTGCCATTGGTTGTTGGTTTGTTGGACGAGTGTGGTTTTGGTGTGCAGGAGTTGTTGTTGGAGCTGGAGAGAGAAGCTACCAAAATAAAGAGCCTGTTCGTTTCCAGTCTGCCTCTGAACTTATTCCCGCAGCTTCGTTGCTCCAAGCGGCAATTGCTTCAGGCAGCAACAAAAGTCTTTCAAGATTTCTGGAATTTATTATGACTGATCTCTTATCTTTTTCTAAATTAGAAGAAATAAATGGTAGGCATTTATCCGAGTGTTTTATCTTTCCAGAGCTACTGAAATAGACTATTCTTTCAGGCTTGACTATACAACAATCATTGAACCATAGAATGTAGTTAACATAAAAACTCTTGAGAATAACTGCAGCTGTCTATTTTATAATATAGTACATGTCCTGAAATAACAGAATTAGCTACTTCCAATGTTTGAAATGTATTTAAATAAAAATAACATGTACATACATTGGAGGAAATGTGTTGGCCCTTTTTGAAGTTTAATATCAAACAAAATAAGAATTATTGCATGGTCATGCCACTTACTTGTAGTGTGACATGAAGAAAAGCCCTCAAGCTCTCTGTTACTGTTGTATCTTTTACATAGATATCAGAAAGGAAAGAAAAAATTAATATAGTTGGAAAACTGATTAAAATATTGTGGGTATAGCTAAACTATGGAACCAACCTAGGTGCCCTTCAACAGATGAATGGGCAAAGAAAATGTGGTGTATGTATATACACAATGGAATATTACTCAGCCTTAAAGAAAAATGAAATTATGGCATTTGCTGGTAAATGGATGGAGCTGGAGAATATCATGCTAAGCAAAATAAGTCAATCCCAAAGATCCAAGGCTGAATATTTTCTCTGATGTGCAGATGCTAATTCGCAATAAGGGAAGGGGCTAGGGAAGGATAGAGGTACTTTGGATTAGACAGAGGGGAGTAAAGGGAGGGAAGGGAGTACAGGGGTAGAAAGGATAGTAGAATGAATTGGATATTATTACCCTATGTGCATATATGATTACATGACTGGTATAGCTCTATATCATGTAAAACCAGAAGAATAAGAAGTTATTACTCCATATATGTATGATGTATCAAAATGCATTCTACTGTCATGTATAATTAGAATAAATAAATTATTGTTGGCAGTTGTGTGAACCATATTAACATGATCAAATATATAATATAAATTGCCTAAATTAATGCTCTCCTGATTCCCAGGGCAGATATTTTGAATATTTTCAGCATCCCATATAGGATATAAATTGTTCGTTTAGATTTTGATTATGGAAATAATATGAGGAGAATGCAAACTTTATGCCCTTAACTCTTCAGGCAACATTTGGACTTGGAGGACATTAATTTACAAAGAGCTTTCTCTGCTCTGTTCTTTCTGCCTCCTGGCATATCAATTCATTGCTGCATTCTGCCCTTCTGTTTGTTCAGGTAGCATTGATTTACATAACTTGTTAGACTTAATAAAGTGACAGAAAGTATAGCCTTAAGCAAAAAGCTATACTAATACATCAATTCATTGACTCAGTAGATGATGCTATTACATATAAAATGGAACCATTGTTCAGCTTTTCTATCAGCAGCATTGCTTCCTGCAGGGTCCCCACTTCTCCTGTTATAAAAGGACAAGAACTTAAGTAGTCCTGATGGAAGACCCTCTGTACTGTATACACTTAATCCCCCCTTGAGCATCACAGTTTTCTGACAAATACATAAATGAACTGAAGAAACTGCAGGTTATGTGCATTTTCATTTCAAGAAGATTGCCTTTTTATTGTTTCTTATTTTGCATTGATATTCTAAGGCTCTAAAAAGAAGAGTGGAAATAAAAGCAGGTAGAAATGAAGGTGATTCAGTTGAGTAATCTTGTCTAGGAGCTTTAGCTTTGAAAATGTATCATTCATTATATGGCAAAGTACCAGTATTACTAGTGCTTTTAATGTTTTTAAATGCTGCCAAATGTTTCTGTTGACTAACTTATTCCGACGGGGTCCCTATAACTCTTTCAGGTCACTCAGGTACTGCTTTCAAAATTACCATGATAGCGAATTCAATTGCTACTGTACTCTTTCAGTGGCCTAAAAGAATAAATGATTTTCCTAGAATGTTTTCCCTTTGGAAAGGCCTAGGGTGTTAGAGTTAGATAGTACCTTAGAGACTATCTGATTCAGTGTTCATAAACATTTCTGATAACACTCTCTTGAGAACTTATTTCAGAGATACAGATTCTTTGGCTACTCCCCTGCATAGTCTTCTTACAATCCACTTAATATAAACTCAGAAATCTATATTTTGAAATAAAGATTCCAAATGACACTTAGGATTAGGCAGGTTTGGGAAAAACTAAATTAGTTCAAGATTTTTATTTTATTTTTATTTTATGGAGAGGAAGCAGTGGCCCAGATAGATTTAAGTGATTCATCTAAGTTGTTGAACTGCAAAACACTTTTCACTATTGGGATTAGTTCAGGAAAAATTGTTAATGGGCAACCTTTTTGTATCTTATGGTAGGCAATGGCAGAATATAATTCCTTAGAAATTAGGTTATGTTCTGTATTGAGTAGAAAGATGTTATACATTGTAGGGAAAATAATAGGACACACATTACTCTGTATACAACAGCGATTCTCAAATGGAAATTATTTTGCATACTGGGTGACTTTGGCAATGTATGAAGATATTTGTGGTATTAAAACTGGAGTCTGGGGTTGTAGCTCATTGTAGAGTTCTTGCCTAGTATGTGTGAGGTACTGGGTTTGATTCTCAGTATCACAAATAAAGAAAACAAAGGTCAATTGACAACTAAAAAATATTTTAAAAAACTGGAGGGTGGTACTACTGGTATTTTGAAGGTAGAAGAGGAATGTCAGTACATCATCAAATGTACAGTATTAAACCCCTCATCCCCAAAGAATTATTTGTACCAAAGTATCAGTTTTATAAAAATCAGGAAGTCCTAATATACATGTAATCCTTTCATGTGAATCATCTCTCTGAGGTATTGAAGAGTAATATGTGGCACATTTGCAAAGTAGGATACTGTTTCTTTTTTCCTCCTTGAAATTACATAGAAAGCCTTATATTAGATAAGTGGGTCATTTGTTGGTCCATAGACCAGTTAGAGTATTTTCTTTAGGATCATAGAGTAAATCCTGTAAGGATTTTGCTCTCTTTTGGAGTACTTCACTTATGTATGCTTTGATTATTCTGGATTTTATATCTAGACCACTCAAACTCTGATTCCCTAGGGTTATCTACAGGCTACAGAGTTAGCATCTACAGATTTTGAGCAGAAATTTGGACAGAGGTTTAGCCAAAATCTTAACAGAGAATAATTTATTGGAATTCTCAATTAGAGTAACTTATTTGTAAATCAATTAGATTTCATTTTTCTAATATTCCTAATTATTTTTATCCTTTTCATCCTTTTTATGAAACATTGCAGTAAATGCTTCACTAATGTTTAACTTCTTACAATTTTTTTTTCAAATTTTTGTCATTCTCTCCATCAATTCTCCACCTAACAATTATCTGTGTGAAGTGCTTTTTGTTCCCAGACTTTTCCTTTACCTCAGCCTGTTTCTGATTAAACCAATCAGCAGTTTCTTCGCAAATGTAGGTTATATGTAGAATCTTTTCATAGGGGAAACATTATCACTTGCCATCTTAATTATTTAATTATAAAATCATTTGCTATATGCAGCCATGAAATCAAATTTATCCTCTTTATGTTTAAACCATAATACAACTCTAAAATTAAAACATTTTCAAATTAAAAATGAACCAATGTATAAAACAAAGAAAATTCATATTTGCCATATTCAGTATGACAGTTTATATTGTCCTGAAGCTCTAATACTGTCGGGCCTTCTGAACACTGTCAGCTGAGGGGATGGAAAGCTCTGGCTCTCTGGCTGCTTGCCACACCCTGTTAAGGACCTAGGCTAAGCAGGGGGCATGGCTGTGACTATCCTGAGAACCCAAACCCCCCTAAGCATAAGGCAGAGGATCCTGCCCTATGAGCTGTGCCCAAGCTTTTTACCTGTTTCTATAATTTGCTTACTGATTGACTCATGTCCATTATAAAACGTTGTCCACCTTCTTCAATAAATGAGTTCCAGCGTTGTCCATCTGACTGAGCTCCCTGACGTGGCTCTAAGTCTTTTAAAGGCGGTGGAGGAGATGTCAGCGAATTCTACCTTCTCAGTCCCATCTCACAGCTGGGGTACGCTCTCCCTACCTTTCTTTGCTGGACAAAGAAAGGTCTTTCCTGGGCCCACCGGGGGTTGGGGGGGCTAGAAACCTTGGCCTATTACCATAATTTCGCTACATAATACTACTTGCAGAGGTGATGTTTCCTTTATTTTCACGTGTATGCACTATATAGTAAGCTACAGTGTGACTCAGTTCTTCTAATTCTTTTATTTATTTTCTCTCTGGCATTATCATGTTATTTAAATATAAAAGCTGTATACATTCTTTTGTATTGACACAGGACACATAATTTTATACACTAATGCAAACAAAATACAAAACAAAGATAAATAGTAGCACTATTAATCAATAAACAACATTATCCAGGTCTCATATTATTTTCTTGTATTTTTATATTATGAAAACAAAAATGCAGAATTGAAATTCTTATTAACTTATATCAAAGACTAAGTTTGAGAACATTTTTTCAATAGTAGGAGCCAGTAACTGGTAAAATTGTGTCTAAATGCCATAGAAGGCATATAAAAATCCTCATTATGCCTGTACATTCTTCATCTCCCCAGCTTATCTGTTGGAAATTTGTTGTTCCAACACTTATTATTTGGTGTTATTGAGGTTGGCGGATTGCACTGTCCCCATGGCATTTCAGGCCTCTTTACTTAGGCTTTTACTGCTCCCCAGTGTGTTTTTTGTTTTGTTTTG
The DNA here is from genome assembly GCA_025594165.1 of Tamias sibiricus. NCBI lineage: Eukaryota > Metazoa > Chordata > Mammalia > Rodentia > Sciuridae > Tamias > Tamias sibiricus. The sequence continues at coordinate 40,045,249 of CM046665.1, read as the reverse complement.
TTTTGTTTTTTCAGTGCTGTGGATTGAACCCAGGACCTCTTGCATGCTGGCAAGCACTCTACCACTGAGACATATCCCCTACCCCAGTGTTTTTAAGTTTTCTATCTCTAAAACATCTTTCAATATCCAGCGTAGGTATCATCTCATCTAAAACTCTGTCTAGCAAGGCACCCTGTTTTCATGTCTAGCTAGTTTCCTTCCTTAGAATATGGCTATTTATTACTTCAGTATACAATAAGTTACTTAAGGGATAGGCATTATATGCTGGTACCCAACCCTGGCCCAGACATGCAGTAGTCACTCAGTGAATACATAATAAACTGCAGAAATCCAATTTCACTTAAAAGGCCATGTCTGATTAACACAATTTTGCTTTAGTTTTTGTTCGATTGAATTATGTCTTGTTTGTTTTGTGATACTTAGAATTAAATATAAGTATTTAGGACGACCTGCATAGTTGTAAACATTATTAGATTTCATTAGATTTAAAATCCAGGGTATTTGTGTTCACTTCTTTCCTATCATTTGTTCTTATGTGGAAAATGGAAAAAAATAAGTACCCTTTTATACCATACTTGCTGATGTGCAAAATCCTGGCATAGTCAAGAAGTGTTAGATCTTCTTACACTATTAATTCCTATTTTTATGGCCTTTAGTGATTTTAAATTATTATTGTTACCACTTCAGTTTAAAAATCTTAAGATACTTCCTTATTATTGTTAGACTGAGATCTTTTTTTATTTTTCTGAACTGATGATCTTCAACATTCCTGTTTAAAACAGATGACAGAATTTTTCCTTTTAATCCCCATAGACTACTTCACTCCCTTTAACTATTTATATTTATTCGACTACTTCACTCCCTTTAACTATTTATATTTATTGAGAACATAATTCTTTTATTGCCACAAGCATGAGGAAATCTTTTCTACCTAAAGAAATCTGTCTGCTTCCATCTCTTTGTAGTCTTTTCTCATCAGAAACTATCTGCTTTAATAAGTATTTCCTTGCCTGAATTATATTATTGAATTCCCCATTTTATACACATGTGTATGTGTGTGTGTGTGTGCGTACATATACCTATTGGAATTATTGGAACCTATAGCTTTAGTTCTTTGGGTAATAGGCTTAGGATTCACTGATCACATACATTTATTGTCAAAGAGAGTCATGTGGAGTTAAGCAAAATGGAAAATTCCTCCAATCAGTGGAATTTACATGTGTTTCGTAAACAAAGATAGACATAAGTTAGATCTGAAGTCAACTGATGCCAACAAGGGAAGAATGAGAAGATTACATTATTTCATTACAATATGAAGTGCTAACCACAAAACAAAGTTTGTAAGGAAAATTCTTAATGATAGGCACTTACTGCTAAAAGAAAATTCAAGATGGATAGAAAAGAAAAGCCTTATAATGATGGGAATAGCTAAAGGATGCACCAAACTACTAACTGATGCAATCACTGTCATGAGAGGCAAAGTATCTGAGTTTCAACTTAACATTGTGAGGATGGGAGTAATGCAACCAATTTGTCATAAAGCAGCAGGCATGAGTCGATGACCCACTAGAGATCCTCTGGTTGTGTGCCTTCTTAAAGTCTAAAAGTAATATGTGACATAGGTGCTTTTGTGTTGGAGTAAGGCTACACCTGTCACACTCTGATCTACTTTACCTTCAGTTTACTCTGAATTAAATTCAGATTTAAATTTCGGTGCCTTTTGGTGGAGAGATTCACCACTAATTAGAAACATCTTTGAATGTTTGGAACTTCAGAAGAAATTAATTTGGTTCTGTATTTGCCTTGTTTGTCACAATCATGAAGAGTACCACTTACCATATGGTAGGAAATTAAAGAGAACCTTAAGGTCTTATTTTCTATGCTGGGAATAAAGTCTTTTGAGTTGGCAAATCTTAGTGAACAATTATAAGTTTGTAAGTATTGACCTCAGGCCCTTTTGTATCCATGTTGCCTACATTTAGGCCACAGTTAACATATGTCATTGCTAAAGGCTGAGCAGTTTGACAGCTTGTACAAAGAAAGGGAAATCAAGAGAATTTTTCAATCTGTTTCTACTTCTATGTAACTATCTAAGAAATAAAATCATTAGAGCTATTACAAAATGCACATGATTTTGTTATTTTTACTTTTGTATTTACATTGGCTTCTTTTGAGGATACCAATATTCATTTATATTTTTAATTGGTTCAAAAAGTTCTCTCTATGCTTTTGTGTCAATGTACTTTATGTGAAAATGTCTATCTCTTTCAGAGACCTTACAATCTAACAGGGAAGAATAAAAAGATAACACCTTACTAGAATTAGAAGGCAAACCACAGGCAAGGAGAAGATATTTTCAAAAGACATATCGATAAAGGCATGTTATTCAAAATATGCAAAGGACTCTTAAAATTCAACAATAAGAAAATGAACCATCTGATTAAAAAAATGGGTAAAATATTTGAAACAGGCACTTCAACAAGGAGGATATACAGATGGCAAATAAATATATGAAAAGGTGCTCAACAACATATGTCAGTTAGGGAACTGCAAATTAAACAATCTATACACCTCGTAGAATGATCAAAATCCCAAACATTAACACGCCAAATGGTATTAAGGAACTACAGGAACTTTATTTGTTGTGGGAGGAAATGAAAAAAGTATATATATACAACCATTTTGAAAGGCAGTTAGGTAGTTTCTTACAAAATGAAACATACTGTTACCATATGATTCAGTAATCACACTGCTTGGTGTTTACCTGAATTCATCAAAAACTTATGTCTACACAAAATTCTGCACAAGATGTTTAGATTTTTTCACAATTGCCTGAACTTGGGATGAAACAAAATTTTCTTCAGTAAAAGTATGGATAAAAAAGCTCTTATCTATCCAAATACTGGAATATTATGCAGCAGTAAAAAAGAAATGAACTAGCAAACTCTGAACTTTCAGACAGGAAAGAAACTTAAATTCATATCACTAAGTGAAGGAAGTTAATCTAAAAAGCTATATAATATATGATTCCAACTGTATGACATTCTGGGAATGGGTAAAACTATGGAGTCAATGAAAATATCAGTGGTTGATAGAATTAATGAATAACAAAGCATGAAAGAGCACAGAGGGACTTTTAGGAAACAGAAACTATTCTGTATGTGTCATAATATATTTGTCAAAACCCATAGAGCTTACAGCACCAATAGTAAGCCATAATGTAAACTATCAACTTTCATTGATAATGATATATCACTGTAGGTTCATCAACACTTATGCTCTTCTACTAGAAGATGTTGATGTCTAAGAGACTGTGGTTGTGTGGTGTTAGAAGGTATTTTGGAAATCTCTGTACTTTCTGTTTGATTTTGCTACGAACCAAAACTTCTCTAAAATAATAAAAGCCATTTTTAAAAGACAATAAAAAGGGGAAGATAAATGTTTAGGTATAGACAGAGCGGAAGAGAGGAGAATTGGGGGTTAAATGGGAAGAAGATAAAGCAAGATGTAATATACTTTGTGATTGCCTTATAATTCTGACTGAAGCCTGGAGTATATAGTAGATATAAGAGTAGATGGTTAGATAATGGGCCAAGTTTGGTATGGTTTTAAATGGCTATTTTAGGCTTGTTATAATTCGAGTCTATTTACAGAGCAAGCCATTGAACACTTATTGCATGTTTACTTGGTGTTTATTGTTTTTGTTTTCATTTTCATGCATAATCTTCACAACACCCTTTCTTGTTGGACATTATTATCTCAGTTTGACAAAGAGGAAACTGAGGCAAAGAGAGGTAAAGTAACTGCCCCAGTTCTTACAATGAACCAATAGCAAAGCTGAGATTCAAATCCAGACATCATGATATCAAAACTCACATGCCTGACCACTGCTCCAAAAGGTATTATGGGCAAAACATTCAGAAAGTGAGGAACTGAATGCAGATTTGATTTATTGCCCTTTTTGTTTGTTTGTTTTCCCAGGTCTCTTTGCAACGAATTTATAGACCAGTGACTGCAATCAACTGCAATTCTGCCATACCTTCATGATGTTTCCCTGGGCCAGATATGCACTCAGTAGTCTCAAGATTCAGAGAATTCAGCAAATTGTGGCAAGACAGAGTCACATAAAACACTCACCAGATTTTCATGACAAATATGGCAATATAGTACTAGCTAGTGGAACCACTTTCTGTGTTGTTGCATGGGCATATTTAACTACAGGGATGGGGATACCATGGAATCCATCTCCTGTTGGCAGAGTTACTCCAAAAGAGTGGAATAATCAGTAACGATCACTATTATTATAATTCAGAATTTTTTCAAAGCCAATTTGTCTTGTGAGCTCTGTTGCTCATTAAAATGTATGTACTTGAAAAAAACAAAATACACTTAAAATCTTTAAATCATAGCAAATAGTCATTTTATTGCCTGAAAGCAATGCAGTAGCAGTGGATATAGATTACAGAAGACTATGAATATGTATTTTGGGTTTTTTTTTTTGTGGTTCCAGAGATTGACCCTGGGAGCTCTTAACCACTGAGCCAAATTCCCAGCCCTTTTTATTTTTTATTTTGAGATTGGTCTCTCTAAGTTGCTTAGAACCTCTAAGTTGCTGAGGTGGGTTTTGAATTTGCAATCCTCCTTCCTCAGCCTCTTGAGCTTCTGGGATTATAGGTGTGGGCCACCACACCCAGCTAAATAACAAATATTTGAAAGTAGAACTAATAAAGCATGTTTTCTTCTGGTTTAATGATTTGCCCTTGGTTGTCTTCAGTGGATATATATACATATATGCATATCTTACTTAATTGGTTCACAAATCCTGTCAAATACTCTTTAAAACTACTTTTAGAATCAGACCATTTTTCACATAATTTCCTCATCTTTACTCACCCCATCTGAACCACCACTGGGATTATTATAATTTTTTTCTTTTTCTTTTTTCTTCTTTTATTTTAGTCAAAGTGTTGTATTTATAATATTAGTATGCATTATAATTCATAATAAACATATAGAGCATCTTTGTACATAACACTGTATGCAATGTATATTCATGCCATTCAAATCTTCAGTCATGCATTTAGGATAATGATATCCATCTTATTCATCCACCTTTTCTTTTTTCCCCTCCATCCCCCCTTGCTCCCATCCTTCCCCTCCCTTCCCTTTGACCATTCTAGTGTTCCTCTAATCCTCCTATGTACCCTGACCCAACACCACTGTGAGTCACTCTCCTTATATCAGAGAAGACATTTGGTATTTGGATTTTTGAGAATGACTAACTTCCCTTAGCATTATATTATAATTTTTTCTATCTGCCTCCTTGCTTCTGTACTTCCTTTGTTCCTAAGCCTGAGCCCCACACCCCAACACCACACAATCTGTTTTCAGTGTAGCAGCAGAGTGATTATTTTAAAACATAATCTCGTGATGGCACTATTGAATTCAAAAGCTAATAGCTCCCAATTTCTCTTCAGAGGTAAAGGAACAAGAACCCTCTCTACGGGGGCTCCCTAGATGTTGCACTGGCAAGTTTACCTCCTGAATCCATCTTCCCTGGATAGGGAATGCATGTCTACAGGTTCTGTATGACTCACATCCTCAATCTTCATGCTGTTTTGAGAATGGCTAACAGATAATCTTTTCAGAAGGAGACCATTTTTTACTCTTTTGAAAATTACAACCACAGTTTTGACATGAATTTCTCTATCCTGCTTTCTCACTTTATTTTGCTCTCTAGTATTTACATCATCTGACATCAGATATATTTTACTTATTTATTTATTTTTGGTGTGTGCAACTCCAAAAAGTATAGGGTTTAGGGTGTTTTTTTTTTTTTTTTCTTCATAATTTTAACCCTAGAACAACACCTGGTAGATTAGGCTTTCACTTAGAAAAAAATAATGAATTAATGGGTGACCTAAGCTAATACAGAGCCCTTATTATTCTAAAAATATGATTTCTTTTACCACTGTGGGTTGAGAATATTATTGCCATTTTAGGAATTATTCTACTTGTGGATTTGTTACTAAGTGTCTCCCAATAAGCTCATGTTTATAATGGAAAAATGTTCAGAGATGAAATGATTAGATTATGAGAGCTATAACCTTATAAGCTAATTCATTTGATGGTTGATAGATTAATAATTTGATTGGATTACTGAATTGTAACTATGCAGGTTTGGTATAGTTGGAGGAAGTAGGTCACTGGGAACATGCCTTGGGGGTTATATGCTTTGTCCTTGGCTTCTCACACTCTAGCAGCCATGAATCAAGAAGCTTTCCTCTGTCATTCCCTTCCACCATAAGTTTTGCCTCACCTTATGCCTAGAGCAACTGAGTCAGCTAACTGAACCTCTGAAACCATAACCCAAGATAAACTTTTCTTTCAGTAAGTTATTCTTGTAAGGTATTTTGTTTACACTAACAAAAAGCTGACTAATACAGAAATTGATACCAAGAAGTGGGGTCATTCCTGTGACTAATCTGATCCTATGGTTCAAAAGTTTTGGAACTGATTTGTGGGATAAGTTTGGAAAAGTCTGGAAATGCATGCCAGAGAAGCCTTAGATTTTTGTAATCAGAGCCTAACGGATGATTCTGGTGAGAATTCAGAAGACCAAATGCCAAGAGAAATGCAGACATTAAAGACTGTGCTCATGACCTTTCAGGAAAATGAGGAATCTGTTGGGAATTGGACTGTTGGCCATTTGTGTTAAATTCTGGCAAAGAACATGTATACATTTTGCCCATGTTCAGAGACTTTCTGTGAGGTTGAGTTTAAAAGGTGATGGACTAATTAACCTGGTAAAGAAAATTTCAAGGCAACATAGCATTCAGGCAGTGGCATGGGTGTTGTTGGCAGCTTTTATCCAGGTATACCGTGAGAACTGGAGTAGAAAGCAGATTAAAATATTTCTTAAATTTGCAGTTTGTCCAGAAAAGCACACATAAGGTTGGGGCAAAGCAAGGTATGGTTGTTGATGAGATTACTGTCACTAAAGAGAATCTTAAGTATTTTGCATAGAGACAATAGAGAATATGCCTTAAAGTCATCTTAGGAATCAGCAAAACCACACTTATGTCAGGCTCAAAGGTGTAAAAATGAAAACTCATTTAAGAGAACTAGGGGGCACCTGGCTTGCACAGGGGAACTTATTTGTATTTCACTAGGATTCATTTCACCATGTTTATCCACCCCAGTACTCAGAAGTTGCTGCAGCCATGGTCCAAGAGGGCCCAGCTACTGCTTGATCTGATGGCAAACCTTGATCTGATAGCAGCACCATGTGGTGCTGGTTCTTCAGGAACACGGGATACTAGAGTTGGGGGGTCATGGAAGCTTCACAAAGCTTTAAAAAGAAGGCCTGGGAGACCAGGCAAAACATAGCAAGGGTGGAATCTCTATGGAAAACCCTTAAGAGGGCAATGTGTGAAACTGTTAGAAGGAAACTGAAGCAACTTTGGAACCCTGGGGGTTAAGAGATGGCTGTAATGAGGAATATCTGCTGAGGTAGTTGCTATCTGCAGACAGCCAGTTTAAGAGAGAGAGGTGATGTGGGCTGCAATCACTAAGGCCATAGGGTAGGGCCTACTCAAGCTTTTTGGAGAGCACAGTTCACTTCCATTTGTCCCAGATGCTAGATATGGCACTATAGGACCTAATGTTTGCAGCTGATTTTCATTCTTGTTTTGGTATCACCTCTTCTATGTCCCTATTCCTCCCCTTGGAATGGGAATGCTTAGTCTGTGCTACTGTATATTGGAAATATATAGTATTTTATCTTTTGTTTTTTTACAGGGACTCAGGGATAAGAGTTTGCTTTGAGTTTTGGAGGACATTTGGACTTAAACTTTTGGGCAAATATGAAACTCTGAAGATTATGAAGACACTTGTAGATGAAATAAATGGATTTTCCATTGTGAGATAAATGTGTTGTTTTAGGGTCAGGGATAGAATGTTATGATTTGGATGGTGTCCCCAATAAACTCAGGTTAAACAATTCAGGAGTGTTCAGAGATGAAATTATTAGATTGTAAGAGCTATAAACTAATCAACTGAATAATCCATTTAATTGATTAATAATTTGAATAGATTCAATAACTGTAGACAGGGATGGGGGGTGGGGGGCATGACTTGAGGAGGTAGGTCACTGGGGACATGCCTTTGGGGTTTGTGTTTTGGCCTCTCCACTTCATCATCTTTCTCTGCTTTTGGACTACCAGAAACTGACAAGCTTTTCTCCACCTTTCCCTTCTACCATGATGTGCTGCCCTCATCTTGGAACTGGAGTACTGAGTACTGAAGTTGCCCAACCATGGACAGAACTTTGGAAACCATGAGTCCAAAATAAAATTTTCTTACTGTTTTCCTTGTCAGGTATTTTGGTCATAGCAACACAGAGATAACTAACACAGCCCCAAACTCAGTGGCTTAAAACATTTAATAACTCACAGTTTCTATGGGTCAGGAATCTGAGCATGGCTTATCTGGGTGCCTCAAGTATAGGATCTCATATTTCTACAGAATGTCACAAAGTATTGTTATCATTTCAAAGCAAACTGAGGGAGGATCCACATCCAAATTTACCCATATGATTGTTTGTCCTCAGGTCCTTGTTAGAGTTTGGCTGGGTGTGAAATCTTTGTTATGTGGATGTTTTCAAAGGGAAGCTCATGATAAATTACCTGGCATCCATCAGAGTTAGAGAGGATTCCCAAGGTAAATGCCAATCTTTGTGTGGCTTCATCTTGCAGATTATAGTCTGTTACCACTACCACATTCTATTCTCCAGATATAAGTAATTAAATCAAGTCCGTACATAAGGGGATTATACAAGGGCATGATTACCTGATGGAAGAGATCATTGAGGGCTACCTTAGTGGATACTCAACTCAATTGCCAACAAAGACTTCCTCTTACTACTGTATAACCAACTTCAAGGTGTATATCCTGAACATCAAATATATTCTATATTAGTATCATTATTCTCAAGATAAAGGATATTATATGTCACCCTATGCCCAGTTTTTATTGTCTGAGTTCCTGTAGGATTCTTTGTACTGTACATGCAGAATTAGTAGGTTTTAGGGAAAGCCCATATTAAGCTTTGCTGTATTTCTAAATTATTTTTGAAAGTGGTTAGAGTCCTCATAAATTTTAATATTTTCTCCTTTGATGAGGATTAAATAGTAGTTCATGTTTTTTATTCTTTTATTAATTTATATTTTTCTGGATCATTTATGAGTTTGTGTTACCTTTTTATTTTTTCCTATTGTGTGACTTTTCTGTTTTTTTGTTTTTGTTTTTGTTTTATTTGCTACTCTTCTCTTTGAATGCTTGTTTTACTCATTTGTAGATTTTTTTTTGGTACATTTTGCATACCAATTAGATCAGTCAGGGTTTAATCAGGGAGGGAGAACCAATATGAGTAGCATAGAATATGTGATTAATTATGGAAATTAGAATGAATGCAATTATGGGAGCTGGTAGAGAATCCTTTATAAGGCTATTACCTGTGTATCTGATATAAACAGGGTATCAGTAGATTAAAGCTTCATGTGAAGTTGGGGAAAGGTACAACCAACTGGAATTGGGAAGAATGCCCTGAAATTATGACTACAAATTGGAAGCTGCTTGGTTGTAACTAAAATAACTTGGATGACCTACAGAGAATTAGTGCTCCTCACTATGGACTACCTATTCACCTGGTCCTGGACTCAGAAATACTGAAGAAAAAGAAGTGGTGGGAGTTTAAATAGTTACAGGCCTAGATACTATTTATTGTCAAAGAAACAGCCAGATCAGCAACAAATTACACAAGCTGCCATAGTGCTGGATGCTCTACACTAACCTTCTAAGTGTAAATGGTATTTCACATTCACTTGTGCTATCTCAACAATTTTTCTCTTGTGGCTAATTCTAACCTGAAACCAATCAGGGAAAGGAATACTAGTGCTATGATTTGAATTTGAGTGTCCCCAAAAAGTACATATATTAAAGGTGTGGTACCCAGGATGGCACTGTGGAGAGGTGGTGGAACCTTTAGATGGTAGGCCATAGTGGGAGATCCTTAAGTTGTTAAGGGTATGACCTAAGGAACTGTGAGATGCTATTTTCTCTCAGACTACCTGACTGGTGATGTAGCCCTTTACACACATTCCACTTCTACCATGATGAGCTGCCATCTGCTATTCTCACTAGAACAATAGGTCTGCCCCATCCTGGACTTTGAACCTCCAAAACTATAAGATAAATTAAACTTTCTTTTCATAGTTATCTGCTTTTCATATTTTGTTGTAATAATTAAAAGCAGGCTAATAAAACTGGAAAAATTAGTTCAAGCTTACCTAAGTTGACACTTAGAAAGCTACTTTATGCTATGCCAACTTCACATTATTACACAGTTATCCTAACCATACTTATATTTCAAATGAAGAAGCAGCAAAACATGATTTCTTCTAAGATGATGCAGCATTCCTTAAACTAAAAACATACTGACTGTATTCCCCCCTAAAAAGTTACAAAGCCCTCTTAGGGTCAGGCTCTCAACTTCTAGTTTAATGTCACCATTGCTGTGATCCCTAAGAGAAGTCTTAAGATTTCTAGTCCCAGAAAGCCTAAAGTCTGGGTAACAGAAGACAAACATTTCTGTGGAGGGTCATTGGGTGTAATAGTGAGAAGATCTACTCCTATATTCACCTTTTGATTTCCAGACCTTCAAATCTGCCTCTGAGAATGTAAAGCATATCCAACATCCTGGAAATGTTTGTTCAGTCGTGCAAGATGGTGTTATCCAATTATTGCTATATGTTATGGGTTAGAAGTGACATGTCCCCCTAAAGCTCGTGTGTGAGACAATGAAAGAAGGCATACAGCTGAAGTGATTGGGTTTTGAGAGTCTTAACACAATCAGTGAATTAATTCCTGATAGAGATTAACGCAGTGGTAACTGAAAGCAGGTAGGATGTAACTGGAAGATGTGGGTCATTGAGGGCATAGCTTTGGGGTAATAACTTTGTATCTGGTGAGTGTTGTGTCTCTCTGTTTCTTGGTGTGATGTCTTGACCTGTTTCTTTCACTACACCCTTCCACCATGATGTTCTGCCTCACCTTGAGCACCAAGGAGTGGAACAAGCTTTCTATGGACTGAGGACCTCTGTAACCATGAGCCCCAAATGTAAAATTGTTCTTGTCATGTCTTTTGTTCACAGAAGCAGTGAAAAAACTGAAACAGAAATTGATACCAAGAAGGGAGACCATTCTTGTGACTAACCTGACCATGTGGTTTAGAAGCTTTTGGAGCTTTTTGGAAGTTGTAGGAGGAATTTTTGAAAGTTTAGCAAGGCAAGCTGAAAAGTTTTTGATTGTTATAAGCAGAGCTTGATGGGCAGTTCTGGTAGGAGTTCAGAAGACCAGAATACTGATCCGACTGTGGAGAGTAAAGAAGTAAGCTCATGAGGTTTCAGAAGAGGAGGACTCCTCTTGTCCTGACTAAGAAGTTGTTTTCATTTTACCAAGTCCTGAGACTTTATTTGGGGATGAATTGATAGGGAATAGACTTATTAGGAATAAGAAATTTCTAGACAGCATACTATTCAGGCAGTGGCATGGTTATTGCTTGCAGCTTTTAGTAAAGTTTGTTTTGATATTCAGGATCTGAAAGCAGAGCAGAAATATTTGAATATCAAAAGATAGGAGCAAAAAAGAGTCTTTGTGGTTATTAAAGTCATTACAGCCTCTAGAGAAATGCTAAAGACTTTGCCCAAAGACAATAAGAAAGATGACTTGAGTGCATCTTAGAAATTGGTAAGAACATACTCATCTCAGGCTCAAGGGAGTAAAAGTAAAAATTCCTTGGAGCAGAGACCAGTGGGGCACCCTGCTTGCATTGGGCAGTCTAGGAAGTGTTTTTACCATGCTTGGCCACCCAGGCACCCAGAAGCTGCTGCAGCCATGATCTCTGGAGACTTGGCTACTGATCGAGATGGTGGCAGACCTTGGTGTCAACCTCATGGTGCTGGTTCTGCATGATTTCAGGATGCTGGAGTTAGGGGATCGTGGAGGCTTCCACCAAGATTTTATAGGAAGAATGACAGGCCAGGCACATTGCAGCAAGGTCCGAAGTCCCTGCAGGCAGCCTCTGAGAGAAGTGTGGAGGAAACCAAAGCCAAAGTGGAGAACTCCCAGATTAAGTAATGCTATTATTGTGGAATATCTGCCTAGAAACCTGCAGGAATAAAGCAGAGACAAGCCAAGAGAGAGGTGATGTGAGCTACAATTAGCAAAGCCACAGGGGCGGAGCTGCACAAGTACTTTGGGAAGAAAAATCATGAAGCCAGTGTACTCCATGTGCTGGACACAGATCTACAGGATTTATTTGCCCAACTGGATTTCTGTCTTGCTTTGGTCCTATCCCTTCTTTCTATGCCCCTATATTTCTGAATGGAAATGTTTACTCTGTACCTTTTTTATGTTGGATGCTTGTAAATTGCTTTTGATTTTTATAGGGGTTTATGATATGAGACTTTGGACTTGAACTTTGGGCAATCTTGGAACAGCTGTGACTGTGGGGACTCTTGGAAATGGACTAAATATATTTTGCATTGTGAGATGATTATGAGCTCTTAGAGTGTCCCTAAAAAGTTCATGTATGAGACAAGGCAAGAATATTCAGAAGTAAAATGATTTGGTTATGAGAGTTTAACCCAGTCAATGAATTAACCCATGATAGGGATTAACTGAGTGGTAACTGAAGACAGGGTATGGCTGGAAGAGAGGGGTCATTGCAGGCATGCCTATAGGGTATACACTTTGTATCTGGTGAGTGGAGTCTCTTCCTCTGCTTCCTGGTGTGATGTCTTGAGCCACTTCCCTTCATCATACCCTTCCAGCATGATGTTCTGTTTCACCTTGGGCCCCAAAGGAATGGAGCCAGACTTTATGGAATGAGGACCTCTGAAACCATGAGCCCCAAAATAAACTTTCCCTCCTTAAAATTGTCCTTGTCAGGTATTTTGGTCACATTAGTGAAAAAAAGCTGACTAAAAAACTATATCTAACACTTCAAAAGGTTGTTACACTTTTCTATCAGTGATGGAAAACGTGAGACTACTTGACTCCCATAGCATGAGTACATCACTGCATTTCATTTCCTATAAAATGATTTTCTTAATCAGAATCAGGAATGAAAGGTATAACATGGTGCTGCATAAGGTATGTTGCAAGTCCATGGATAACAGTATTTACAGAAGCTTTATAGGGATAAAAGCTATATCTACTTAATGTGTATTAAGAGCAGAATAAAGTGCTTCCTTTTCCATGATGGAAATGGCTCAATGTAATCAACTCAGTACTGATGGCTATATGATGGTTTCCTCTTCCCCAGAGAATGGTGCCCAAAGTAGGTACAGTGTTGGTCTGTCCATTTGGTAGACTGCATTCAGCAATGGCTATAGCCAGACTAGCTCTCATGAGTGGAAGTCTATATTGCATATCCTAAATGTAACATTAATCCTTGCTTCCATGGTAATTCTTACTTCTGAGACAATGTGAAAACACAGGGTGGCTTGGAAAGCTATAATAATGGATCATTGTGTCCACCTCATTATTAAGATGCTTCTCTGCTGAGTATCTTTGGTGAGCATTTATGTGGGACAGGAATATTATCTCTGCACTCATTTGTTGAAATCTGTTCATACAATTCATCCTCTTACTTCTTGTTACCAATTTTCTAAGAGTTCTTACTAATTTTCTGACCATACTATCAAGTTCTTAGCTGGTACCCATGGTTCAGTGTATAATTATCCCTCTGATCATCTTTCCTTCAACGGAGAAAGAAAAACTGTACTGCTCCTCAGGAAAAAGAAAAATCCCTTTTCCTTTAGGATCAAACCTGAAGTTAAACTGTATTGTTCTGACTATTGAGTTTGTCTAGCATGTCTTACAGAACCAGACCCCATTTTTTTCTTCTTTGGAAAGCTTATAATAGCTACAGATGGACATGCTTGTAATCTCTAGTTTTAAAAACTTTCCTGAATATACAATTTGTAAACAATGTATCCAAGACTCAAACCCAGACCTCTTTTGGCTTTAGAACCTCCTTCCTTCCTTCCTTCCTTCCTTCCTTCCTTCCTTCCTTCCTTCCTTCCTTCCTTCCTTCCTTCCTTCCTTCCTTCCTTCCTTCCTTCCTTTTTTGTTTTAGAGCATTATAGAGAGTAGTTGGGTTCATCTTGACAAAATCATACATGCAAGGAATTTTACTTCAATCCCCATCCTTCCTTCTTCTTCCCCTACTCTCCTTCCTCTGCTCTACTGGTCTTCCTTTCACTCCTTTATTTATTTGATTGGTACTTTCTACATATAAATAAAGGTGAAATTTGCTTTGGTAACTTTATATATGCATATAACATGATTTTTTTGAATTTAATTCAAAAATTTCCCCTTTCCCTTCCTTATTCCCTCCCTCTTTCTATCTTCTGCTTCACTGATCTTCCTTATATATTTATGATATCCAATCCCCACCTCCACCTTCTTTTCTTTATTTTGTTCTAAATTTTGCATGTGAGAGAAAACATTTGAACCCTGATTTTCTGAGTCTGGCTTATTTCATGTAGCAATATGTTCTCCATTTCCATCCATTTACTAGCAGATTTCATTATTTCATTGATCTTTATGGCTGAGTAAAACTCTATTGTAAATATACATCTTTTTTTTCTTAATTTATTTTTATTCTAAGTTATAAATGACAGCAGAATATATTAAATTTCATATTACACATACAGAGCACATTTTTACATATCTCTGGTTGTATGCAAAGTATATTCACACCATTCGTGACTTCGTACATGCACTTAGGGTAATGATATCCATCTCATTCTACCATCTTTTTTTTTTTTTTTTTCACTGTTTGCCCCCTTCCTTCCTCTCCCTCCCCATTGGCCATTCTAGTGTTCCTCTAATCCTCCTATGCTCCCCATCCCAACCCGACTGTGAATTGGCCTCCTTATATCAGAGAAAACATTTGGCATTTGGCTTTTTGGGATTGGCTAACTTCACTTAGCATTATATTCTCTAACTCCATCCATTTACCTGCAAATGCCATGATTTTATTCTGTCTTACTATACATCAGTTTTTGGATCTATTGATAGGCATCTGAGCTGATTCCGTAATTTGGCTGTTGTGATTTTTGCTGCTATAAATATTGAAATGGCTGATTCTTTTGAATAAATAACAAGAATGGGATAGGTGGGACATATGGTGATTCCATTCCTAGTTTTTTGAGGAATTTCCACAACGTTTTCCAGATTGGTTGTACTAGTCTTCAGTTCCACACACAATATATAAATGTACTTTTACCCCACATCCTTATCAGCATTTATTATTATTTGTATTCTTGATAATTGCCAATCTGATTGGAGTAATCTTTGTGTAGTTTTGATTTGCATTTTTCTGATTGCTAGATATGTTGAAAATTTCTTCATATATTTGTTGACCATTTGTGTTTCTTCTTTTGAGAAATGTCTGTTTAGTTCTTTTTCCCATGTATTGATTGGGTTGTTTTTATCTTGTCATGTAGTTTTGAGTACTTTCTATTTTCTGGATATTAATCTCCTGTCAGCGGAGCAGCAGGCAAAGAATTTTACCCACACTTTAAATGTTCTCTTTATGCTTTTAATCATTTCCTATGCTGTGCAGAAGCTTTTTAATTTGATGGAACTTCACCTATTAATTCTTGGTTGTACTTTTTGTGCTTTAGGAGTTTTGTTAAGGAAGTTGGTTCCAGCACCTTTGGGGTAGAGTATTGACTTTATGTTTTCTTCCAGCAGTTGCAGGGTTTCTGATTTAGTTCCTAAGTCTTTGATCCATTTTTATTTGAATTTTATGTAGGGTGACAAATAGGGATCTAATTTCATCCTATATATCAATATCGAGTTTTCCCAATACCATTTGTTTAAAGGCTATTTTTCCTTCAAAATATATTTTTTGGCACCTTTTTCAAGTATCAGAGAGTTGTAAAAATTTGGGTTTGTCTCTGTTCTTCTGTTCTATTCCATTAGTCTATATATCTGTTTTTATGCCAATATCAGTTGTTTTTGTTACTGTAGTTCTGTAGTATAATTTGTGATTGCATCTTGTGATATCTCCTGTCTCACTCTTTTTGTTCAGAATTTATATGGCCATTCTGTGTCTCTTATTGTTCCAAATGAATTTCATAACATGTTTTTAGTTCTTGTGAAGAATGTCATGGTATTTTGATGGGAATTGTATTGAATTTATATATTTCTTTTGGTAGTATAGCCAGTTTTACAATATTAATTCTGACTATTCAAGAACATGGGAAGTCTTTCCATTTTCTAAGATCTTCTTCAATTTTTTTTTCCCTTTGGTGTTCTATAATTTTCATCATAAAGATCTTTCACCTCCTTAGTGGAACCTGTTCTTTTGTTTTCAACCTAAACTGTTTACAGTCTTTTTTCACATGTAAGTTGAAAGTTGTAATAAAGGATTCAAGAAGGAGCTAGAAAGAGAACGATATTTTTGTGAAAGTTATGGGAGTCAATAAGATTCTGAAAAGAGTGTATCGACCAGGAAATTATGGTAAGGAATGAGTGTGGCATGTAATAATTATTTTAAAATTATAGTTACTTTCTTCCTTAACTTTATCCACAATATTTGCTTATTTGAAACTGGAATTTTAAGTCAACCTCTTTAGACATATATATGTGTGTGCATGTGTGTGTGTATAGAGAGAAAGAGAATGTGCATGTATTAATGTCTGTCTATAAAGATAGAAGTAAATATACATACATATTTTTCTGAACACAATAATGTTAAGAAACTTGTGTATATATCCCTTAAAATAATTCTTACGTGTAGATTTTTTTTGGCCGTTGGTTTCTTATAATCAAACTTAGATATTAAATCTTACTATTCCTAACTGTTCTCAAAGTGAATTATATTTAGACCATATTTAAAATATTGGATGCAAGCCATTTTGTTGTTTTCCTTGTGTCAGAAAACTTACCAGCCACAACATGATTCTTATATTGTCCTATACACTTCTTGGAAAATTATATTATTAATAAAATATACTACTTGATAGTTATTGAACATATTTGTTTGATCTCATACAAGATGGAGAACTTAATTTTAACACATGCTATTTTTAATTGGTAACTGATCTACTGGAGGTATGTTTTACTACTGAGCTC
Organism: Tamias sibiricus; assembly: GCA_025594165.1. Classification (NCBI taxonomy): domain Eukaryota; kingdom Metazoa; phylum Chordata; class Mammalia; order Rodentia; family Sciuridae; genus Tamias; species Tamias sibiricus. Next base: position 40,028,035 of record CM046665.1, on the reverse strand, counting down.
TGAGTAAGTATGAATAATAGGTAGAAAATGAATAATTAAAATTAATCCTAACCATGTGCATTTACAGTTGGTACAGGACATTTTTTTTCCTTTGAAATTTACAGTATTTCTGTAAGTTCCATAAACTGTTCATTTACCCTGTTGAATAGATATATACCCATGATTAGCTATGGGTTGGTTAAATCACATGGAAGTCAGTTAAACATGGAGATAGAAATCAAACCAAAAAGGAGGTGTGTATCTCTTGTTTCTTGGTTGATTGCTCCATCAGAAATTTTACAAACTTTCCAAGAAAAGTCAGCTCTGTTCTTATTCTGAGAGATGATGTTTAAGTGATAGATAAATGGTATGGCTGCATGACAATTATTGGGAGAATTGGAAAGGAAAATAGTCATACTAATTACTAGGGCCAAATGGATAATATTTGTTTGATCAGTCTGATTTATATGCAACCAATTTAATGGGATTTGAATGTGAAATCCAGTGTTTACCAGTTCTTGCTTCATGATACCACCTAATCAATAATTACAACAAGACCTGCCTAAATAACAATATGAATTTTGGTCCCAGGTGTGAATAGATAGAAATATAGATCTTTGTCAGAGAATTTTCTCCCATAGACATTTTTCCTTTTATTGATTTAAAAGATGTACTGTATGATATCTTCAAAGATGTGATATAAGCAGCATGGATTTGAGATCACAAACCAGTTATTAGTAACCATTGCCATAATAAAGAGAAGTGACTGCTGATTTTTCAAATTGTTTAATTGTTTAATTATCCTCATAAGTATCATGATAGGTATTAAAAGTACAGAAAGTGCATATATGTACGACCTAATCATAAAAATCTTTCATGTTTGGTATTAACAGCAATTACTTTCTTGGGGCGGATGGCATTAATTTAAGCAGTATTGCTTATTTTCCAATAACCTTTTACATTACAAGAAAATCTGCAACTTCATTTTCTTCCCCTATCTGGAAACCATAGAAACCAATGTGAAATTATAGCTAAGAACTTCATCACTGGGCTATCTCAAGCTGATCTCCATGGAAACATTTCACATTTTCTTGAAATGAAAAATCTTCCAATCAGAAACAGAACCATAACTGATGGATATCTGACAAATATAACAACAACAAGAAGAAGTATATGTACATTTTATTTGATAATATATTGAGAAGATTCTTAAAACTACTTCATAAATAAATGGTAAATATGATGCCAACTACAGACATAAAGTAAAATACAGTTTTCCAAATAACATTTTGCTTATTATTCCTTTTACATATTGCTCTTTTTAGATTTTTGCATTAAAGAAAATTTCCTAAAATAGTATGGACTTCGGATTCAGAAAAATCTGAGTTCAGAGCCTAACACGGCCCAATGGCTATCTAGCTCATTTTTCCTATTTTATTATTGTTGAGGGAAATAATACTTAATTTACAGAATTTGCTTCAAGATTAAATGAGTTAAGATAAATGTTTAATAAGCAATTGTAAATATTTATCTGGTAAAGCAAATTAATGAATGATGAAAATATTGATGATGACAGTTACAGCTCTGTAGTGAATGCTTATTCAAAGATAAGCTTGTTCTGTGAGAGATACTAAATATGGACACCACATTCTCTAATAGTTGAGACCTCCAACCATGAGTTTAACTTTGAAATACAGCTAGTCTCCAAAATTTCACTTTTAAACTGATATTTGGCACTTGGGTGACATGAACTGAGTTAAGGAAGAAACTTCTTATTGTAGGATTTTTGCCTAACAGGTCTATTTATCATGTTTTCAAAATTATCTTAAATTGCATATAAAATGCAGTATCCATTTGAATATAGATTTCTGTCACATAAAAATTTATACAGTAGTATACATTTGCCAAGAATTATACATGACAAATGTAATTGTACAGTAGACTTCACTGAGTGTGAGGACATGCCCTTATGAGAGGAAAATGAAGCTCCCCCCAACCCCCCAAAAATAAAAAATCAAAACTCAGGAGCATGTTGACCTATTGTACAAAACCATAGATGGAATTTTCTGTACTGTATACAACTTTTTTATCCTCTTATCTTTTTAAAAAAATTTTTATCCCTATTATTCTATGCCTATCTTTCAATCTCTTTGTTTCCCCTCTCTACCTTTTCTCTCTCCCTGTCTCTCTCTAGATCTATATAGGTCGGAAGTTGCCGCATAGAAGATGAGCGCCCCCTAGCTTTGAGTAATAGAAATGTGGAGACTGGCTTCCCTGACTGGGAAGCAAGTGGATCCCCATCTCTGCTCAGGAGAGGAGCAAAGCTTTGGAAGTGGGTGTTACCCAATGGAGTGGGCTCCCTTCTTGTTCCTTTGTAATACTACCCCTGACCTTTTTAGGATAGAATGTTCCATGGAAACTTCCCTTGTGTGTCTCATATATAAGAATAAAGAATTCAAGTGGCGCTCTCTCTTTCCAAGGGACCCCTAAGGTCTCAGAACCATCCCCAGATTTTGAAAAGGTACTTCTGTGTGCTTGCATGCTTTCTTGGCCATTTTCTTAAGTTTTTGAAGTAGTCAGATTTTGTGAACCCAGCATAGGTTGCCAGCTCTGTTAGATAGTGATATATTTGGTAAAATATGATTAAACTAAATGCATGTTTGATGGTATTAATATGTTACCATAGAAACAATATTAAAATTAAGTAAAAAATTTTTTAAAGTTTTTTCTGCTGTAACACATGAAGACTAATGGATTATGACAAACTTCTATGGATGTATTCAGAATTTGATTATTTTTAAATATGAAAATAAAGCAATGAGAACATATATATTTTTGTGGGTTAAGTCACAGGTATTCACAAAAGTATTCTTAGCATATGTAATTACTACATTAATTATAGAATTTATCAAATTACTAATTTGAAGGAAACAACTGAAGTTTCAAGTTATGTAATTTATACTTACCTCATGTATTTTAACCATGTATTTTTAAAATTATGTTTACCTCAGGTTTATAGGTGTATACGTTTATAGTTAAAACACAATTTCAAACACATTCTATTTGGCACCACACCTTTCTGCCTTAATGAAACATTCAGATTCTGGTATATAAGTAGGGAATATATTAGGAATAACTTCAAATTCACTCCAAATTATTCTTTTTATCTGTATATCTACCTCCCCTATCTACTAAATCATTTGTGAACTTGCATTCCCAACTTTTACTACTGTAGTAATTAAGTAGGCAGATTATTATATTATTACTCTATCACATGAAATTATGATTATGGTGGTGATGTTCACTGATCAGACTCCCAAAATAGTTTACCTCATCCATTCTCTAAGTTGTAATACCAATATTTTTTTGCAGTAATTCTATAAATTACTCTTCAAGAATACTGAATAAGCAGTAGAGGCTGTTCCATTTCACTGGGATAAGACTTGTGACCTCACACACAAGTCAAAAAAAGTTATTTGCTTGTTAAGAACTACTCACTTTCACACAAAAAAGTGTAAATTCAATTTGTTAACACATTTCCAAAGTACTGTATGTGAAAGGCAAATAAATTTTAACTATACTTCTGTAATTTTCCCAGTGTGATGAAATGCAGTGCCTTTGATGGGCATGAAATTGTTTGATACATTTTTAAAAAATAATAATTTTACTTTTCGTGATTGAACAAACTGCATTTAAATCTGGTTAATTAATGAACCTAACCAAGAAAATAAAAATAATTTCCTAAATATTGTGCAACTGCACAGTGCTCATTTCTTTTGTTATTACCTAAAAAATGAAATTTAGGATATTTATGTAAAATAAAACATGCTGTTAACAAATTTTAAAGGAACTTTCATAAAAATAAGCTACAGGAGAATCAAGGACAAAGAGGAAGCATTGACAAAAGGAAGGAAATTTATACATTTCCTCAAGCCAAACAGATCGAGTTTTCATTTTCCTCCAAAATAGTATGGTTATAGAAGTCCCAGTAAATAAGATTACATATATGTATGTAATTAAAGCAATATATTCTATTATCTATATTGCAACTTTAAAAATTCCCTAATCATTAAACAGAAAGCCTCTTCCACCAGAAATTTTAAAAAGAATACAAAGATAAAACTCTGGGATAGCTTAGGGTGGCTCTTTGAAAGTTATCATCATATGCCTGTCTCTTCTTTGGGCAGGGTCCCCAGCAAGACTGTAGGATAGGAGGATGAACAGGGCAATGAGAGGGATGCAGAGGTGAAGTTACTAGGTAAGAAGGGGTGGCAGCACTGAGCTTGCTATGACTCCTGGCCCTCCACAACCCAGAAAGGAGACAGTGAAGGAGCAACTGACCTCAGAGAACATTACTACTAGTTTACACCTAGATTAGAGGAATTGTAGAGAATGATATCACCAACCTTTTGTTTCCTAAGGTTGATTAGTACACAGCTTTGCTCTGAAGCAATTGTAGTAAACAGGATTTAATGTCTTCTTTCATTCAAAATTGTGCTGATACTGGAAAAAACAGGACACACATTGAGTGAAAGGAGCAATACCTAGATATTTTCCCAGTTAGGGGCTCTTAGAGAAAGAGGTTAATTAAATAGTTCCTTTCATAAAAGAAGTGATTATCATCCCAATAGATAAGTGGATATATAAGCAATATGAAAAGGCAAGCGGACAAACCAATGAATCCAAAACACTTCAACAATTATGCCATTGACACCACAGTGCAGGAAATTTTGGAGAAAGAATTTACAACATTCATATTTAAAATGTTGAAAGAACTAAAAGAAGATGTAAAGAATTAACTGAGAAAAACAGGAAGTGAAAATCACTTCAACAAAGAGAAAGAGCTAAATGAAAATCCTGGAAATGACTCTGTAAATCAAATTTTAAAAGTCAGTGAAAAAATCACCAATATATTACACCAATTTGATGCTAAATCCTCAGACCTTGTACACAAAATATATAATCTTGAAAATAAAGTTGACAATAAACAAAAGATGTTAAGAGACCATGACCATAACATTCAAGAAATCAGGAATAATATTAAGAGACCAAACCTTATTTATTGGGGTAGAAGAAGGCTCTAAAATGCATAATAAAGGAATACACAATCTTTTCAATGAAAGAATATCATAATATTTTCCAAATCTTGGGATAAGCTGGAAACCAAATGCTAGAAACATACAGAACCCTAAATAGGAAAAATAAATAAATAAAGATCCTCTGTACAATACATTATAATGAAAATGCCTAATATATAGAATAAGTATAGAATTTAAAAACCATAATAGAAAAACAGAAATTGCATTTAGATATGTCAAATCAGATTTCAACTGATTTCTCAACCCAGTCCCTAAAAGCCATGAGGGTTTGGAATAATATATGCCAAACACTGAAAGAAAAGAGGTTTCAAACAAAATTACTATATTGAGAAAAAATATTCTTCAGAATTAATGTGAAAATAAAAACCTTCCTTGATAAGTGGAAATTAAAATAACTCATAACCACTGTTTGCACTATAAAACATATTTCTTGCAGAGAAAGTAATAAAAATGGAAACCAGCATAGTTATAAATTGCACTAGATGAATAGTCAAAGGAGAATCAATTCTGAATTAAGCATTAGAAGTAAATCAAAATGGCAGGAAATAAAAATCATCTCCCTATATATAATAAAATTAAATGTAAATGGTCCAAATTTTCTAATCAAAGACCTAGATGACCAGATTGGATTAAAAAATAGGAGTCTATCACATATTATTTACAAGGGACTCACAGGCACAGTTGTCCAGACTGAAGGTGAAAGGATAGGAAAAGCTATACCATGAAAATGGAAGCCAAAAGCAAGTAGGTGTAGCTATTTTCATATCATACAAAGTAGACTTCTAGACAAAATTAATCAGAAGAGACAAAGAATGTCACTTTGTATTAAGAGAATCATTCAACAGCAAGATATGATGATGTAAATATTTATTCCCCAAACAATGCATCTATGTACATAAAAGCATCTCAATATAAAGAATGAAGTAGAGTACAATACAATATATTGGGTGGTGTCAACACTGTCTCACCATTGAATAGAATATCCATGCATAATCTAAGTATATAGACTATTTAGAAATAAAACATACTACTAATCAAATGGACATAACAGACATCTATAGATTATTTCATTCATCAACAACTGAGTCCACTTTCTTATAAACAGTACATTTAACTTTCTCTAAAATAGATCATATTTTAGGATAGAAAGAAAATTTTAGAAACATACACAAAATAGATAATTCATTACATCATAATCTTATTATCTCATAATTGAATTAAACTAGAAATAAAAAGATAAAAAAACAGAAATCATTCTAGCACCTGGAGATTAAATAATGTGCTTTTGAATAAAGAATGGATCACAGAATAAGTCAGGGAAGAAATAAATTGTTAGATAAAAATGAAAATAGAAATGCAACATATCAAAATCTCTGGTACAGTATCAAGGCAGTTAAATAAGAGGAAAGTGAATGACATTGAGTTCCTACATTAAAAATTAGATTCCAAATAAATAATGTTACACCTCAAGGTCTTAGAAAAATCATATACTAATTCCAAAATCATATAAGAGAGAAAATAATTAAGATCAGAACTGAAATGAATGAAATTGAGAATACAAAAATACAAAGGATCAATAAAACAGTTTGTTGTATGAAAGATAAACAAGATTGATCAGCCTTTAGCCAAACTAACCAAAAGAAGCAGAAGACTCAAATCAACAAAGTAGAGATGAAAAAGGAGATATCACCATAGACAATCTGAACTCCAGAGGATCATTAGAAATAACATTGAAAATTTATATTCCAATACACTAGAAAATCTTGAAAAATTGACAAATTCCTAGAGACATATGACCTACCCAATTGAACCATGAAGATACAGATATAGAAAAGTAGACTAACACCAAGCAATGACATTGAAGCAGCTATTAGAAACCTTCCAGATAAGAAAGGTCCTGGACTTTTCTTTTCTAGAAGGTTTCTAGTAGCTGCTTCAATGTCATTGCTTAGTATTAGTCTGCTTGAATTTTCTGTACATATATACAATGGAATATTATTCAGCCATAATGAAGAATGAAATTAAGGCAATTGCTGGTAAATGGATGGAGCTAGAGAATACTGTGCTTTGTGAAATAATCCAATCCCCCCAAAACCAAAGGTCAAACATTTTCTCTTATATGCAGATGCTAATTCACAATAAAGTAGGAGGATTAGGGAAGAATAGAAGTACTTTGGATTAGACAAAAGGGAATAAAGGGAAGGGAGAAAAGTGGGAGAAGGGGAATAGGAAAGATAGTAGAATGAATCAGACATTACTATCCTATGTGCATATATGATTACACAACCAATGTAATTTTACATCATACACAACCAGAAGAATGAGAAGTTATACTCCATATATGTATAATACATAAAAACACATTCTACTATCATGAATTAATAAGAACAAATAAAAAAAGAAAAGGACCAGAAGGATGCTCTGCCAAGTCCTACCAGGTCTTTAAAGAAAAACTAATGCCAACCCTTTTCAAATTATTCTATGAAATAGAAAAGGAAGGAACATTGTTAATTCTATGAAGCCAGTATCACTCTGATAACAAAATCAGACAAAGACACATCCAGGAAAGTAAACTTCAGGGAAGTATCCCTGTTGAATATAGAAGCAAAATCCTTAATAAAATATTGGCAAACCACATTTAAAGAACACATAAAAATGATAGTGCACCTTGATCAAGTGGGTTTCATCCCAATGATATAAGGTTGTATCAATATATGTAAATCAATAAATGTAATTCACATAAATAGACTTAAGGACAAGAATCATGCTTTTTTTCAATAGATACAGAAAAAAGTATTTGACAAAGCACAGCACCTATTCATATTTAAAACAATAGAGAAACTATGAATAGAAGGGACTTGAAATACTGTCAAGGCTATATATGATAAATCCAGGTAAACCTCATACCAAATGGAGAAAAACTGAAAGCATTGCCTCTAAAAACAGGAACAAGACAAGGATGTCCATTCTCACCACTTTTATTCAATATAGTTCTTGAAAGTTTAACCAGAGCAATCAAGCAAGAAAATAAATTTAAAGGGATACAAATGGAATTAAATTCAAATTATCTTTCTTTGTGTATGACATGATCCAACAAAATACCAGAAGTCTTCTACAGCTGATAAATGAATTAATCAAAGTGCCAGGAAACAAGATCAACATATACACATCAATACTTTTTCTTATTCCAATAATGATTCTGCTGAATAAATCTACCCAAGGAGGTGAAAGACCTCTACAATGAAATCTATAAAATACTGAAGAAAGTGATAAAGACCTTAGAAAATGGAAAGACCTCCCATGTTCTTGATAGGTAGAATTAATATTGTCATAATGGCCATACTACCAAAAGTGTTATACAGGCTCAACGCAATCCCCATCAAAATACCAATGACATTTTTTTCATAGAAGTAGAAAAAAGTTTTAAAATTCATTTGGAAGAAAAAGAGACACAGAAAACCCAAAACAATAGTGAGCAAGAAGAGCAATGCAGGAGGCATTACAATACCCGACCTCAAACTTTTCCACAGAGCTATAGAAACATAAATAATATGGTTTTGGCACCAAAACAGACACAAAGACCAGTGGAATAGAATAGAAGACACAAAGACAAACAACATAGATACAGCTATATGATACTTGACAAAGGTATCAAAAATATATATTGGAGAAAAGCTAGCTTTTTAAACAAATGGTGTTGGGAAAAGTGGATATGCATGTGTAGATAAATAAAACTTGTTCCCTGTCTCTTACTTGTACAAAAGTCACCTCAATGTGGATCAAAGAATTAAACCAGAAACTTGGCAACTGCTAGAAGAAAGTGTAAGCTCAGCACTCCAATATATATGTATCTGCACTGACTTCCTTAGAAAGTTTTCTAAAGTGCAAGAAATAAAAGCGAGATTTAATATGTAGAATGGCATCAAGTTAATAACTTCTGCACAACAAAGGAATCAAAAGTGTGAAGAAAGAGCCTACAGAATGGGAAAAAATATTTTTCAGCTGCTCCTTAGACAGGGGAGTAATATTCAAAATACATAAGTACTCAAAAACTCAACACCAAAAAAATTAAAATAAAAATAAAACACAACAATTAATAAATGGACAAATTAATTAAATAGACATTTCTCAAAAGAAGAAATTCAAATTGCCAATAAATATATGAAAATAATGTTCAGCATCTCTAGCAATTTGGGAAATGCAGATAAAAGCCAAATTGAGATTTTTTTTCTCACACCGTTCAGAATGGCAATTAATCAGGAATATAAACAGTAATAAATATGGATGAAGATGCAGGGAGGAAGGTGCACTCATGCATCATTGGTGGGAATGCAAATTAGTATAACCACTCAGGAAAACAGAATAGAGAACTAAGACTAAACAGAATAGAAAACTAAGACTGGAACCAACTTATGACCAAGCTGTTTCACTCCTTGGTATATACCCAAAAGATTTAAAATTAGAATACTATATGTCTATAGCTACCTTAATGTTTTGTAAGAGTGCAATTCACAATAGCCAAGTTATGGAACAAGTCCAAATGCTCTTCAGCAGACAGATGGATAAATACAATGTATATGTATGTATGCACGCGCACACACACACACACACACACACACACACACACACACACTCTGTGGCTCTCTCAAATTGGCAGATAAAATTAATCATTATAGGACTCTCAGGCCAAAGAAAAAGTATCAGAATTTCAGGTCTTCATGAAAATAAAAGAGTATGAGAACACAGTATATCGGAATTGATAGGATTCCATAAGTTAGCTATTAGATTTTAAAAGGTAAAGATTAATGCTTTTGACAATAAAAATGACAACTAAATTAAACATCTAGTTGTCAGGAAAAAAATAATTTACAAAGAAATATATAAGCTAGAACAAAGCAAACTAAACCCTAAAACTAAAATACAATGAACAAAATAATATTAAAAGTAATCTCAAATTGAAAAGCAAAGCCACTCATTTGAAATGGTTTACACAATAAGCAACTGCTAGGCTATTAGGTTTTAAAATGTGAAGAGAAAGAACACAAATACTGAAAATTAGATATGACATTCTTTTTCAAAATTAAGTAAAAAATTTATAGAACGTAAGTTTTTCCTTCATATCTCTATGCAAATGTATTTGAAAATCTTGGTAACACAAATATATTTCAAAATGAATATTTTCACTATAGAACTATGACAAAAGAAAATATAGGGAACAAAAATAAATGGAAAGATATGTACTGTTTATGAATTGAAATAATTAATATTATTAAAACGTCCATGTTACTAAGAACAGCCCACAGATTCTAAGCTGTCCTAAAACCCCAATGATTTTTTTGATGGAAATAGAGAAAATAATCTTAAAATGTATAGAACCAAAAATATTCCACATAGTCTAAACAATTTTGAGAAGGAATAAAGCTGGAGCCTTCCCTTCTTCTAATTTTAAAGTATGTTCCAAAGCTATTATAATCAAAACAGTGTGCTTTTGGCATAAAAACAAACACCTAAACCAGTACAACAGAGTTGAAAGTCTAGAAATAAACCCACTGTCGTTCTTTGATAAGCATATCAACAGAGCACATTGGGGAAGTATCAACATGATGCTATGAAAACAGGATATCCATATAAGAAAGAAAAAGCTAGATGTTTGTCTTATACAGTATGGAAAGTTAAATTGAAATTTGTTAAAAATTAAAATGTAATATATAACTGTAAAATTTTTAGAAGAAAATTTATGGAAAAATCTCTTTGACATTGGAGTTGGCAATTAATTTTGACTGGCCTCAAAAGCACAGGCCACACACACACGCACACATACAAAAAAAGCAAAGTAACAAGTTGGGCTACATCAATATAAAAAAAATTCTGTACAGAGAAAGAAAACATAGAACAAAATACAAAATAGGAGAAAATACTTTCAAACCATGTGTTATGGTTTATACATGAAGGGTCCCCCAAAATATCATGTGTGAAACAATGCAAGAATTTTCACAGGTGAAATGATTAGATTATGAGAGGTGTGACCTAATCAGTACATTAATTCACTGAGAAAAATTGACTGGTAACTGTAGGCTGATAGGGTGTGACGGAAGGAAGTAGATTACCTGAAGTGTACCTGTGGGGTTTATATTTTGCCCTTGCTGAGCAGAGCTCTCTCTAAGCTTCCTGGTTTCCTGAGCTGCTTTACTCTTCCATGCCCTACTGCCATGATGTTCTACCCCACCCCAGGCCCAGAGCTATGGAATTGGCTGACCATGGGCTGAAACTCTCAAACTGTGAGCCAGAATAAATGTTCCCCATCTAAAGTATTCTTGTTGGGTATATTGTTCACAGCATTGCAAATGCTAAAAAACATGGTATATCCAATCAGGGTAAATATCCTACATGTATAAGGAAACCACACAGCTCAATAGGAAACATACACACACACACACACACACACACACACACACACACAAATACAACCTGATATAAAAATTCACAAAGGATTTGAATTAATATTTTGCCAAAGAAAGCACAAGATCTTCAATAGCATTATTAAAAGTTGCTCAATAGCACTAATCATCAAGCAAATGAAAATCAAACCCACAATGAGTTACCATATCACACCTGTTAGACTATTGTCAAGAAACAAGAGTAAGCATTGGTGAGGTATGGAGAAAAAGAAACTCTTGTACACTATTGGTGGGACTATAAAATAGTACAGTCACTTTGGAAAACAAGATGAGAAATCCTTAGTAAACTAAAGAATTACAATGTAATCCAGAAATTCTGGATACATATCCAAAGGAAATGAAATCTGTTTCTTGAAGAAATATCTGCATCCCCATATTCATATACTATTATTCTCCATAGCCAAGACACAGAAACAACCTAAGTAATAATTGAATGGTAGATGGATAAGGAAAATGTGAAATGTGTACACACACACACACACACACACACACACAGGAATATTATCCACACATAAATAAGGAGAACTTAACATTTGCAGGAGGAGTCTGGAAGACATTATGCTAAGTGAATTAAGTCCAACAGCAAAAGAGAAATACTGTTATGGTATTGCTTATATGCGGAATATAAAAAAAGTTGAACCCATAAAAGCAGAGTAGAATGGTATATGTTTGTAGTATATTTCGTTGATAATGATTACTAATGATGACAATATACCTTTCATCTGAATAGTATATATTTTGGTCCTCATTAATGCACATCAAACTCATTATTATTATTGTGTGTGTGTGTGTGTGTGTGTGTGTGTGTGTGTGTGTGTTACCAGGGATTGAACTCAGGGGCACTCAACCACTGGGCCATATCCTCAACCTTTTTTTTTTTTTTTTTTGTGGTACTGGGGATTGAACTCCGGGGCACTCGACCAATGGGTCACATTCCTCAGCCCTTTTTTGTATTTTATTTAGAGACAGGGTCTCACTGAGTTTCTAAGTGTCTCACCATTGCTGAGGTTGGCTTTGAACTCGCGATCTTCCTGCTTCAGCCTTCCAAAGTGCTAGGATTACAGGCATGCGCCACCGCGCCTGACTTCATTAAACACATTATTTTAAACAATCTTCACAATAAAGCTTGAGATTTATATATGCTTATCTCCATTTGTTTTATTTCAAAGCCTTTACTTTTCAATTTTCTTTTTCTCAACCATTATTTCTCAGCAGTGATTTGAGGAGGTGATAGCTCTAGTTTCAAGTTTTTCAGTCAATGTTAAGACTTTTTTAATATTAATATTTAATCATTATGAAATAATATTGTTTAATGTTTATTATTGTTATGTGCCAGTCACTGTTCTAAAGGCTTTGTGTATATTTAATATCCTTCACTATTCTATTTAGTAGAACTACTGTTAACATTGTTTTATAAATTAAGAAATTAGGTATAGGAATATTGGATAACTTGCTGAAGGTCATATAACTTGTAAATTGTTTGTTAAGTGGTATAGTTGGCATTTGAACTTAGTCTTCTACAGGAACCTATATGCTTAACTTCATATTGCCTCCCCCAAATGAAGGGCTAAATAAAGAATAATGTAGCACTTTATTTACCACACTTGTGCAGTTTTCATGATTTGGGAATAATCAATCTATTCAGAATCTACTTAAGACATTTTTGCTAGACATGTAATTTTTTTTCCCTCATGGCTATTAGAAATGATCATAAATAATCAGCATTATACACAAATATTGAATCTGCATTTTGGGCATGTTTAGGTAGTCTTAGGACTCCACTAGGTGTAAGCATTTTTAAACTTTTGATATATGTTGTTAAAATGTTTTCTGGAATTTTTTTCCCTTCAGTTGTACACAGCAATATAGTATTATATGAGATTCAGAATACTTCAGTCTCACTTAGTGATCTCATCTCATAAAAATAGAAAATGTAGAGGTAAAAACCCATGTTATTTGTATGTTAATTTTCATTTCATTTATCACTTACAGGACCCAAAATTGTTAAATATGATTACTGTGTGAATATGTGTATGTATATATGTATATTTTCCATTATTTATTTCAACTGACATTCTTATTAAATGTCTACTCTTCATTATAAAGTACCAGTTGTTTCCCATCATATAAGCTGCAAATGTCTTATTGCTGCATTATTTGCCTTTTAAATATATTCTTGGAATTTTTCACAGGTGGATCTTCAATTTTGATATCTTTGTTTAATCATCTGTTTCTTTTGACCTTCTGCAATGAGGTTTTTGTTGGGGTAGTTTTTGATCACATAAGAGAACTATTCACAGACTTAAGCATTCATTGAGTTGATCTTGACTTTATTCTTTGTCAAAATTGTTTTAAACAAATTATTTCCTTTAAGGTCCTTGGATCTACCAAACTCTTTGCCAACTTGGGTTGGGGGATACATGAAGTGCCTGCTCTCTGGTTGGACCAGTCCAATTTGTCTAAAAATGTTTTGTTTGAATTGGTTGAAGAATCCCGTCTGTCAAATAGTCTGATGTCAGCAGAGACTTCCTGGCATTAAGCTAAGGAACATTATTTATTTAAGGACTGCAGAAACCATCTTGAGCTTAGAGAATTACCAGTGCATTCCAGTATTATACAGAGCTATGCTGCATAAGTCAGGAGTAGAAACTCAAAGGAAACATAATAGAAAGTCATCAACATTTTTATAGTAGGATTTGATTTTGATTGAAATTGCATCTTTAACAATGGCATAGGCAATATCTGGAAAAGTGATTGAAGAGTATTGTTGATGTGTTTAGCTTTTTTGAAACTGAAATTTCAAAGTTTCCTCTCAATCTTTAACTCTCAGAGTACATATTTGACTATAGAAATTCAATGACAACAGCAAAGTAAATCAGTGCAGTTAATACTTCACGAATGACTTTCCATTCTTGTTTCACCTACTCACAGGGTAAGAGGGAAAGCAAGCATGAATTTGAAAATCTGACTTTTGTTTAGAAATATTATTAATTTGTAAAGGAACATTTGGAAACATATTTTCTGCCATATTTTGTACTATTTTAAATTTGTAACAAAGTAAGAAATGTTCATGGTTTTAATCCCCGTATCAAAATTTAAAATGAAACAATAATCTTCCATTGTACCTTCTTTTATCTTCAGTCTTTCTTTCTTTCTTTTTTTTTTTTTTCACTAGAACCATTTTGCAGTTTTCTAATTGGTTCTCTGGTTAGTTCTTATATATATCCATATAATAAAATTAAATTTATATTTCTTGACTAATTCATTTCAGCCATTATCTGTGGATGTCTTTTTAGGATAGATTAATTTTCAGCAATTCTTTTCTTATAGCACTCTGTTCTTATTTTGGGATTGCAATATTTCTCAAACCACTGTGAAGTTATGGGTCAAAGTTCTTTTTGACTCATAACCCTACTAATTGATATTTCTTCTATGGTGTCCTTTTCAAATTTGTTCATCCTAATCTTTCCCTCATCAGAGGTTTTTCTTCTATTTCTAACAATTCTTGATTATCCTTTTATATTGGAAATAACTAGTAAGGTGAGGTTTATACATAGGGCTTGCCAACTGGAAGATTTCACTTTTGAAAAGGTGAGCAGAGAACTGGATTTTTTCTGAAGAGTAGAGTTTGAACAATTTTGCTTGTGGGGCAAATATTAACTGTCCTGATTTGCCCACAGGACAGTTTTGTTAGAAAGAAACCACTACTGTGTGAGTTTGCATTGCATAGCAGTAGGTATAGAGAGGAATAATTTCAGCCTTGTTTGTTTGTTCTCAACTTTTTAAATTGTTTCTTTTTAGTAGTATATAACATTAGGATTCATTTTGACATAATTAAAAAAGCATGGAATATAATTTGCTCCAATTCAGTCCCAAGTTGTTCCCCTTTTCTTCCCCTCCTCTTTCCCCCATTCCCTTCCTTCTACTCTATTGATCTTTCTGATATTTACTTTTAGCTTTTTTTGTTTTTTAAATTCTTCCAGAGATGTTATACATGAAAGTAGGTACGTTGCTTCTATTTCTGTAGGATTATTAAGTGCTGGGATTGGTTTCCTCCTCTGCTTTACCATATTTAGTAAATATTCTGTCTGATGAAAGTCCTTGTTTGTCTTTATTTAATATACTAATGTATGTGATTTTACTCTTTATTGTCAATTTATAGGAATCTTGCGATTAGAGAAGAAAAATTTGTATTTAATCTGCTACTCTGAGCCAAAAGCCACAAGTTACTTTTTAAATAAGTATTATGATCAGCTGTGGATGTAGTTCATTGATAAAGTGGTTGCCTAAAGTAAGTGTTATTTTTCAATTTAAAGCAAATATGCAATCATTGAAGAAAACTTGAAGTACTCAGAAACATGAAGAAAAAAATAATTTTCAAAAATAATCTCATCAAATTTTTCAAAAAAGCTGTATCTAGTTTTACTTCTTTCCCAAAACCCTAGTATACTTTTTATCCCACTTTGATCACTACATTGTAAGGTAAAAAAATTTTCATGTGAATATTAATTATTCATAAATAAATTTTAAAGGAAACATAGTTCTCCATTTTATGCATGAGTATACCATAATCTAATTTACACTCATTCATGATGGCAATTTAAAAAGTTTCCTCCCCTATTGTTATTATAAGTAAAGCTACAATGACAATTCTGTACATAAATATTTACCTATATCTTTGACTATTTCAGAATTTTATTTTAGAAGTAAAATTTTTTAATCAAAGGCAATAAATGGCATAAAAGTTTACAACTCATGTGCCAAATTATGTTTCAAAATATGTCCATCAGCAGTACAGAAGAGGACCTCTCAGCAATGATTCTATAGAACATAGTATTAATGCTTTATAAACTTGCCAATTCTATAGCTAGAAATTACATCTATTTTTCTTGGTTTTTCCTCATTATTCCTCAAGCTTTTTATTTTTTTAATTCTTCATTATTTCTTTCAAATTATCTACTTTGTAGGTTTTTTTGCAACTATGATATTTAATTATATAACTATATATATATGCATATATATATAAAATTATGATATGAATTTCAGAATTTGTGTCAAAATTTATTCTGTATTGAAAATGTTTATATACATACCAATAGTTGTGTTTTAGATATATAGTAGGGCATAGCTTGACTGAAATGGCCAAGTTTTTAAGGTTTCTCTGTATATTTCCATTATCTACATACAATTGTGCATATTGCCAACACCTTAAAAGAAAATCACAAATGATAGAAAAATAAAGAAATGAAACACATAACAAAATTGTGGTAGTTATAAATATTTGGAAGAGAAATATTTCAAGAGAAATATTTGGAAGCCAATTACAAAGAATGTAAAGAAATAAAGTATATAGCACAGCATCTGCTGTGGGCTGTCACTCCAGAAATATTTGGTAAATGAATGAGTCAGGGAATTTTGAGCAAGCAGAGGACTGTAGAATCAATCAGCTTGTGCTGACATCAATTCTTTCTTTCAGTCTTGTCTATGATTTGATAAGTAAATAAGACAAATTGGAAATTCTGTCTTTGTTTAGGTTTTTTATCCTTGAGGTGCTGAAAATAATCACATCTATGATGCTCCTTCATAGTGATGTCAATATTTCTTAGTTGGTGCTGTCAAAAGTGTTCTAAACTCCAAACCAGAATTATACAAGAAATCCTTATCAAGTTATCATAATAGTGGAAAGGTTATTAAATTTACATTCAAAGCATCCACAATTGCAAAAATTAGTGTTTCTTTAAATATCAGGTGGTGTGGTTGTTTCTATAGTAATGGAAACAGCTTTCAAAATGTTTTAAAATTATTCTCTTTTATGCAAGAGTGATGTTCTTAAAAATTTGTAATTGTAAAAACAATAGAATAATCATATTAAAGATAATTTTGGGTAAAAAACATGAGTTTTGTGAGGCACAGCTGTTGTTAATTCACATTACATTTTCTAAACAATTAATGGATGTATGTAATATTTTTGGCAGATATGGTGGAAAGCTCAAACTGCTTTACTTAATGAAAGTTAATAAATTCTTAGTGAATTTGAGCAGCATGTACAAAAATAAGTAAGACAAATAATGATGTTAAGCATAATTAACTTCTATTGTCTACTTGGATTGATATTTATTATCTGAACATCTTTTGATATCCTACTAGATTACAAACCACAAAATTTATGAGTGACCTTTATATCTTATCTGTTTTCCTTCATATTATTAAGTTCCCCTGCTGTATATGTGAGAGCCCATGATACAAAGAAAGAACATAACCCAGTCTGATTCGTCCTTCTTTTTGGGAACAGTAACAGCTCCAGAACTTTTCAAGGGATTAATACAGATGGATATAGGTAGAAAAGGGATCATTGGTTTTTGGAGGTGGGAATAATATGTATAAGGATACAGCAAATCTAGAGCTGCCCTTTTAAAGATGAAGATACAGACCATTTTAGTATAAAAGAAGCAGGATTTTATTGATAACATTTGAACACTCTAATGGAGCCAAGCCTGAAATAAGAACCACAATATCTATTTTATTTTCTTATTAAACAAGCTTTTTGGTTTCCTTTTTTGACTAAGCTAGTTTGGGTTGGCTTTCTGGTCTTCTGTTGTTGCTAAATAATTGTTTCTTTATGCCTTGTCAAACACTGAATATATAATTTCCATCTTCAAGTGAAACAAAGATTCTTGTTATACAGTGTGGATTAGTGTGGAGGTGGCATCAAGTGCAAAGAATCCAGTCACATGCACCTTTGTGTAAAGGCTTTGAGATAAAAGAGATACAAGGACATACTAAGAAGTTAACAATATCTTAAGAGTTATGGTCTGATAGGTAAGGAGCTTGGACATTGTTAACTATCATAATAATTATTTAAAGGCTGAAAAAACTGATAATGTATACCTCTTCTTAGATCCATAAAAGAACTAGATATCACAGGATATGCCACTGTCCCCCATATTGAACAGTCTGATAGGTAGACACAGAGAATCACAACTTACTAGAGCAGAATTCCAAACTGTAATTGACAATGCCAGAAGTCCATATCTGAGATTATAAAACTTCAGGGGGCCCAAGATTGGGGGGGCACAGTTTTGTGAGTTTTACCTCTTGAGGCCCTATCAGGTTCTTAAAGAAATAGTCATCAGTAAATCCCTTCGTGCCCTGGCACAGAAAGAAATCAAAGTAGCCATTCTGAAACACACCTAGAGCATTCTGATTTTCTTAACAAGACCTGATGTTAAGAGAAAATAGTTTGCTAGGCTAACCTACTGAGGTTTTACTCAGTCTAATTCTAGTTGGATCTAGCCATCCCATTTCCTGTAAGAGTAGCGGTGGGGGGGTAACTGAGTAGTAGTTGTGAAGTTCATGGCCCAGGGCTACAGGTTCACTAAAAAAAACAGGTCTCATCAAAGAATTAGAGTGCTTTCCTTCCCCCACCTCTTACCTCCACTAAAGACCCATTTACTAAAGTTTTCTCTACCCAGTGCATCATATCCAATTTTCCAAATACAAGCACAAGACATAATACAGTCCAAAAACAAAGTTTTAAGAAATAGAGCAAGCATGAGAAGCAGACTCAGATATGGCAGAAATGTTAGAATTATTAGAAAAGGAATTTAATGCAACTATGATGTCTATACCAAGGGCTGTGATGGAAAAGGTAGACAATTTGCTACAACTAATGGATAATGTAAACAGAAATTGCCATTCTAACAGTGAAGAAAAAGAAAATTCTAGAAATCAAGAACATAATAGAAATGAAGAACAGCTTTTATGGAATCATTAGTAGACTAATTGAAGCTAAAAGAAAAAAAAAAAATTGGTGACCTTGAGGGCATTTCAATAGAAACTTTTGAAACACAAAAGTATAGAAAAAGAAATATTAGAAAAAAGAAGCAGAACAGAATATTTAAGAACTGTGGGACAACAAAAGTTGCAAAATATGTCTGGGGTATAGCTCAGTGTTAGAGCACTTGCCTAGCATGTGTGAGGCCCTGGGATCAATCCCCAGTACCACCAAATAAATAAATAAATAAATAAATAAATAAATAATAAAAGAAAAATGTGTTTTGACAATATTAAGAGAAGAAGAAAGACAAATGGACAAAAGAAATATTTGAATAAATAATAATTCAGATGTTCACAAAATTAATGTCAAACACCAAATCACAAATTCAGGAAATATGAAGAACATCATGAAGATAAATTCTTAAAATTATACACCTAGACATAGCATATTCAAACTGTGAAACATCAAAGATAAAATTCTGAAATAAAAACTTGAAAGAGCTAGAGGGGAAGAAAAATCCCTATTTATATAGGACCAAGGACAAGAACTGCTTTAGTTTTCATAGAAATCATGCAATCAACAAGACAGTGGAGTGAAATATTTAAAATATTGAAAGAAGTAAATAACCCACCTAAAATTATGTATCCTGTGAAATTGTACTTCAAAAGTAACAGAAAAATAAGACTTTCTCAAAAGAAAATTGAGGCGGTTGTCGCTGAAAGAACTGCTTTGCGAGAAGTGTTAAACATTTTTCAGATATAAGGAAAATGTAGAGGTAGAAAATTGGGTCTACATTAAGAATATGTAAAAGAATTACAGAAGAAATAAGTGAATGTAAAATAAAAATGTTTTTATTATTTTCATTGAAGAGATAATGTTTTAAGATAATAGCAACATACATTCAATGCTTATAGCATATGGGTAAGTGAAATAATTATAACAGTGATATATAAGGTGAGAGAGAGGCATCAGGAATACTTTGCTATCTTAAGGTGATTTTACTACCTGAGAAGCACTATGGTATTTTTGGAAATGGACTTGGAATAATTGTAAATGACTATTGCAAATTCTAGGAGCAATCACCAAGGAAATTAAAAAAGAAAAAAAAAACATGATTTATATTGTTAAAAAAAAGTAGAGAATTAGAATCACATAAAAGAAATTATTAGAAATTATTAGTGCAAGAATTAAAATCAAAAATCAATAAATGGGATGGATTCAAACTAAAAAGCTTCTCAGCAAAAGAAACAATTATATATAATATGAAATGAATTGTACTCTGCAAGCATTATAACAAATTAGAATAAAAATAAATTAAAAAGAAAGAAAGAAACAATCAGTGAGGTGAATAGAGAGCCTACAGAAGGGGAGCAAATTTTTACCACACGAACATCAAATATAGCACTAATCTCTAGGATATATAAAGAACTCCAAAAAAAAAAAAAAGGAATCAACAAATGGGGTAAGGAACTGAACAGACACTTCTCAGAAGATGACATGCTATCAGTCAACAAATATATGAAAAAATATTCAACATCTCTAGCAATTACAGAAATGCAAATCAAAACTACTCTAAGGTTTCATCTCACTCCAGTCAGAATGGCAATTATCAAGAATACAAGCAATGATAAATGTTGGCAAGGTTGTGGGGGAAAAGGCACACTCATACATTGCTGGTGGGACTGCAAATTGGTGCAGCCAATATGGAAAGCAGTGTGGAGATTCCTTGGAAAACTGGGAATGGAACCACCATTTGACCCAGCTATCCCACTTCTCTGTCTATACCCAAAGGACTTAAAAACTGCATACTACAGGGACACAGCCACATCAATGTTTATAGCAGCAGCACAATTCACAATAGCTAAATCGTGGAACCAACATAGATGCCCTTCAGTAGATGAATGGATAAAGAAAATGTGGTATATGTACACAATGGAGTATTATTCAGCATTAAAAGAGAATGAAATCGCCAGGCGTGGTGGTGCATGCCTGTAATCCCAGCACTTTGGGAGGCTGAGGCAGGAGGATCACGAGTTCAAAGCCAGCCTCAGCAATGGCGAGGCACTAAGCAACTCAGTGAGACCCTGTCTGTAAATAAAATACAAAAAGAAGGGGGGGGGGGCTGGTGATGTGACCCCAGAGTGCCCCTGAGTTCAATCCCAGGTACCAAAAAAAAAAAAAAAAAAAAAAAGAATGAAATCATGGCATTTGCAGGTAAATGTATGGAGTTGGAGAACATTATGCTAAGTGAAGTAAACCAATCCAAAAAACCAAATGCCGAATGTTTTCTTGGCATGAGGATGCTGAACCATAATGGGGATGGGGGTGGCATGGGAGGAATGGAGGAACTTTAGATAGGGCAAAGGGGAGGGAGGGCAAGGGAGAGGAAATGGGTGTAGGAAAGACAGTGGAATGAGATAGACATTATTATCCCCAAGTACATGTATGAAGACACAAATGGTGTGACTCTACTTTGTGTACAACTAGAGACATGAAAAATTGTGCTCTATATGTGTACTATGAACAAATTAGCATAAATAAATAAAAACTTCAAAAAATATTCCATGATCGTGGATAGGAAGATCATATGGTCAAGATGTCAGAATTTCCCAACTTTGTCTCTATATTCAAGACAATTCCAGTTAAAATCTTAAGAGAATTATTTTTTGGATATGGATATGAAAAAACTGATTCTAAACTTTATATGGTGAGACAAAAGACCAAGAAGAGTCAACACAATTTTAAAGGAAAAGAATAAAGTTACAGGACTGACACTACCTGATTTCAAGACTTACTATAAAGCTATAACCCAGACAGTGTAGCCCTAGAATATATAGACCAATGGAACAGAATAGAAAACCCAGAGATAGGTAGGCCTTTACAAGTATAGTCATCTGATCTTTGACAAAGGAACAGAGGCATTACTGTGGAGAAAGAATAGTCTTTTCAACAACTGATGTTGGAACAACTGGATACCCACCTGCAAAATAAATAATAAACACATAAATGAACCTAGACACAGACCTTAAAGGATTAATGAACATAAACTCAAAGTAGATCACAGGCCTAAGTATAGAATCCTAACCTGTAACATTAGACTAAGAGCACACTAGATGACCTTAGAATTGGCAATCACACAACCAAAATCATGAGCTAAAAAAGAAGTAATTGATAAATTGGATTTCATTAAAATTAAAATCTTCTAACAAGAGAATAAGAAGACAGGACAAAAAATGGGAGGGAATGTTTGTGAAAGACATGTGTGATAGACTTAACCAAAATATAGAAGGACTATTCAAAACTCACCAATATGAAAATAAACAGATCTCAGCAAAAAGCCATATATATATATATATAATAATATATATATATATATATATATATATATATGGCAAGTGAGAATATGAAAAAAATGGTCAAAGTTATATGCAATTAGGTAATTGCAAATTAAAACAATGAAATGTCACTAAACTATTGAAAATGAACCATACCTAAATGCTAACAACAATTGCTGGCAGAGATATGGAGCAGTGGTAACAAATATTCTTTGCTGGTGGGAATGCAAAATTATGCAACTACTTTGGAAAGCAATTTAGTAGCTTCTCATGAAACTAAACATATTATTACTATACAATCCAGCAGTCACACGCTTTGATATTTACTCAAATGAACTGAAAACTTCTGACCATACACAGATGCTTATGACAGGTTTATTATTTTTCTTCCCTTATTTTAAATTTATTTATTTATTTTATGGGTTCATTATAATCTATATAATAGTGGGATTCTTTGTGCCATATTTATTACACATAATAATAATGTTATTACACATAACATTATTTGATCAATATCATTCCCCAATATCTTCCCTTTCCTTCCTCTCCTCCCTCCCCGAATCCACTTGCTCTACTCAACTCCTAATCCCTCTTTTATTATTATTATTATTGTAATATATACATATACATATATATGTATGATTCATTGTGGTATATTCATACATGAACACAGTTTAATTTGGTAGATTTCATTCCCCAGTACTTCCCCATACCCTCATCTCCTCTCTCCCTCTCATTGCCTTTCCTCATAATTTACCAGCCATGACAAGTGAACAAAAACATTAGAAATGCCATGCGCAGTGGTGCAAGCCTGTAATCCCAGCAGCTGGGGAGCCTGAGGTAGAAGGATTGCAAGTTCTAAGCAAGCCTCAGCAAAAGTGAGGTGTTAAGCAACTCAGTGAGACTCTGTCTCTAAAGAAAATACAAAATAGGGCTGGGGATGTGGCTCAGTGGTTGAGTGCCCCTGAGTTCAATCCCCATTACCCCCTGTCCCCCCCACCACCCCAAAAAAGAAAGGTTAGAAATGAGTGGCTCATTTCTAAATTTTTCGCTCCTGGCTGCTAAGGCTGCAATCAAATAATACATAGAAGGAGAATTAGATGTTATACGTATAGTGTAATTCCTTATACACTTAATAAAATAATTTAAAGTGTCTCACAAACAACACTATTCAGTTTACTGAATCTATTTTTTTAGTTATACATGACAGTAGAGTTTATTTTGACTATTATACAAACATGTAGCATATCTTATTTTAATTAGGATCTCAGTCTCGTGGATGTACATGATGTAAAGATTCACTGTGGTGTATTCATATATGTTCATAGGAAATTGATGTTAGATTCATTCCACTGTCTTTCCTATTCCTATGCCTCCTCCATTCCCTTCATTCCCCTTTGTCTAATCCACTGAACTTTTATTCCCTCCAACACACACACACACACACACACACACACACACACACACACACACACCCTTGTTGTGTGTTAGCATCCACATATCAGAGAGAACATTCAACCTTTGGTTTTTTTGGGATTAGCTTATTTCACTTACCGTGATAGTCTCCAGATCCATCCATTTACTGGAAAATATCATAAAATAATTCTTTTTTATTGCTGAGTAATATTCCATTGTGTATACACACCACATTTCCTTTATCCATGTTGAAGGGCACTCCGATTGGTTCCATAGCTTAGCTACTGGGAATTGAACTGCTATGTATATTGGTGTGGCTGTGTCAGTGTATTATAGGAGGTTTATTTTTAATTTCCCACAACTTGGAAGCAACCAAGATATTCTTCAGTGGTAGGTGGTATATCCAGACAAAGAAATATAATTCATCATTAAAATGCTTACAAGTCATTAAAAGACATGTAGGAAGCTCAGATGTTTATTACTAAGTGAAAAAGACCAATCTGTAAAGCTGATTCCAACTAAACATTCTGGAAAAGGCAAACCTTTAGAGAAAGTAAAAAGATCAGTGGTTGCAAAGGGTTAGAGAAGAGAGAGGGATGAATAGATGGAACAGAGAAGACTTTTAGGGCTGTAATACTGATATTTATGATTCTAAAATAGTGAATACATGTTATATTTGTCAAAAACCATAGAATAAACAAAGTGAAACTTAATGCTCACTAGGTACTCTGGGTGGTAACAGTGTGTCAATGTAAGTTCTTTGATGGTAACAAATATACAACTCTGGTACAGAATGTTTCTATGCATGTGCAGAAGCAGGGGGCATATGAGAACTCTTCTATATGCTTTCTATTACATTTTTCTGTAAACCTAAAACTTCTCTCTCTAAAAAAAAAGCCTATTAAAAAATCAATAAGACCAGGAATAAGATATATGGGAAAATGAGCAAAAGCAAAATTACACAGTGTCCTTGAATGTTGTGATACATGTTCATAGTTTATCCATAAGTCAAATGGGATGTTTAAGTAATCAAAATAAGGTAGTGATATAAATTTGCTTGATATATAGAAAAATCAGTCTTTTGGAACTGTGAAAAACAGATTTGATGAGAGTGAGAATGAGGTAGAGGACTACTTTTATCATCCCGGTTAAATCCACAGGGCATTAGAGAAGAATGGGTAGCAAAAGGGAACAAGAAACACAGAAGTTAAAGTAGCAAGACTTGGTGAGGGATTGAATGTGAAAGTGAAGAAGAATGAGAGATTAGGAAGACCTTGCTGGTAGCATATGTTTCAAGGTCCAGTTCAAAGTCAAATGCTAGCCAACATTTCATGAATGAAACATATAAATTATAAAACTATCAACCCTAAAATATGTCCTATCCTTCTACCTTGAAAAATATAGCTTTATAATATCATACTACCATAGTGTTAATTTATGATTTAATATGTGACAGCAAAATACCAAAATCGAATTTAATAACTACTTACAGATCTGAGTGTTCTGATCAGCATTGTTTCAAGACAATAATGGACTGAGATTAAAAACTAAAGTGTAATCTTACTCAAAAGCATATGTAATTTAACATATTTTCAACAAAATGATAGATTTATGGAAACAAAAATCATTTTTATGAAATATTTCCTTTCCTAATAATAAAATTATTTATCAAAATGCAAAATGAAAATTGCAATTATTATCATTATTTTAACTAAATTTCAGTATTCAACATTTATGTGGTTGCTAATGTAAAGGATTGGTACCACACTTCACGTATGTTTCCTCTAGATCTTTATATGTACAAATATATATGTATACACCTTTACATACACAAATAAATATGCATTGTTAATATTGCTAAATGTTCTCCAGCTTTCATTGAGAAATAGTTTGAAACAATATCCTCGAGTCCCTCTGGAACTACAAATTGAAAAATGAAGAGAACAAGAAAATGGATGCTTCGCACTAATGGGAAATGATATTTCATTATTGCAAGCATCCATTGTAGTTGTGCTATCTGAAGAAGGATTTGACAAGTTCATTAATTTGTCTTTTCATTTAACTAAGCATGTCTGCAGCTTATAACCTCATCCTTCTTCACAGCAAGATCTCTCCTTGAAGTCAATAGGGACATAATCCCTACTCCTTCCTATTGTCCCGCCCTGCCCCAATTCCCTTTTATTTCAAGCATACAGGGAAAATGTGAGAAACATTCTTATGGATCCCAAAGGGTTCCAGTCAAGATAAAAGATATTAGTGGCACTGTTCACCTTGCTCCAGGGCTGAGTGACATATCTAGAGTGACTGAGGTACCCGTGCTTTTCTCAGTAATGGAGGAGTAGGATGTGTGTGTGTGTGTGTGTGTGTGTGTGTGTGTGTGTGTGTGTCTGTGAGAGAGAGAGGGGGGGGCAGGGTTCCTTCTTTCCTGAATTCAGAGTTGTTTAGAAGAATATCTCAACATTTTCGTACCCTAGGTCACTGGTGAGCCTTTAACAAGAACAGAAATTATCATTTTAAGAAGAACTGGTTTAAGAGAAACAGGTTCAATTTGGGGCAAGTTAATTTTCCAATAATGATAGACCATCCAAATGAAGAGACACGAAATATAGATCTGGCCTGGTATGTAGCACCCTCCTGCAATCCCAGCAGCTGGGCAGATTGAAGCTGGAGAATCTCAAGTTCAAGGCCAGCCTCAGCAACTTAGTGAGACCCTCAAAATAAAAAATAAATCAAAAGGGCTGGGGATCAAAGTAGCTTAGTGGAAAAGCACACCTGGGTTCAATCCCCAGTACCCCCCTCAACTATATATATTTCTCTACTGGCAAGAATATATATATATATATATATATATATATATATATATATATATATATATAGTTTGTATGTACATATCATATAGAGACATATATCATATATATACCATATATATCTACCTACATATCTATATGGTATATATGATATGTATATATAAATTATATATGTATAAATATAGAATCTGGACATCTGAGTATAATATTGAATTTGCATTATAGACTTAAGAGTGGTCATCTTTATTGATTCTAGGCTAAAGGAAGATTTTAAAGTTTTATTCTTATAATTGTTCTCCTTTCTCCTAAAGGAGAAATTTATTTGCTAGATTTCACTATGAACAAGTTATATCATCCAATGAATGAAATTAATTTGTGGATTAAATGAATTTCTCTCTTTCATGCTCCACAAGGAAAAGGCATACTTACACATGCCTGTGTTTGGTAAGAAAATTTCTGAATGTCTATGTAAAAATACTGATTATTGGTACCTCTTAGGAACAGGATGGAGGTTTTCAATGTAATTAATGTGGGGTTTATATATTTAATTACAATATGTTGTTATGAATAGGAAAGGATAGATAGACATTTCTCCTTAAAACCACAAAGTAAACCAGCACATTAAAAAGGAATAATAAACTAAATACAATTGGTCAACTGTACTAAAATGCACATTAAAATGAAATACCATTTTTTATCTATCAGATTTTTAAAGCTTGGCAATATAAAATATTAGTAGTTTTTCTTCATAATTGTAATTTAGGATTACTTTATTTCCAAGAATAATTGAATATTATACTTTGTGTGTATCTTTATCTTGCTTTGTGTGTGTGTGTGTGTGTGTGTGTGTGTGATTTTTTTCTCTCAGTTATTGAAGATGGAAAAGATGCTATAGAAGCCTTTATTTTTCCATCTTTAATCCAAAATCCTCCCCCCACTCCCCTTGTTTACCCTCCACTTCCACCCTGAATACATTCTCTGATCTTATTGCTTTGCTTTGGTCCTTGGGAGGCTGATTTTTAAAGACTGTATGCTCCACTTCTTCTCTGGCTGTCTTCCAGTCAGGTTTGGCAAAAGTGAGGCATTGAGATAATCAGAGCAACTGGTTTATTTCTTCTTCCTTGGTCCTTTCTTCCTCTCTGCTGTTAGTTTTCCAGAAGCTGCTCTACAATTCATTCAATACAAAGCAATTGCCAATTGGCTTTTCCCTCCTGACTCCTTTTCACAGGGCTCCAGAATACCCTTTCCCCTTCAGACACAGGGATGGTAATGGTTCTGTTCTCTGAGTCACTGGGGCTGTACTTCCCTTGTTTGTTGTCTCAAACTTTTCAACACGATGTGCAAATATCCCCCCAAGAAAATCTGTTTATTTAAAACATTAAGACATGAAGCAATATCTGTGATACCAAAAAGTAAAAGCAAGAAAAAGCACTTGCACAGAAGGTAATGAAGGTAAACACTTAAATTTCTGAGCATTTAGGGAGGTCATGTGGCAATGGCATCAAATAAATGAAGCATCGAAAATTGGCGCTCAATATTAAGAGAATATTGGTGATTTAG
Source organism: Tamias sibiricus (assembly GCA_025594165.1). Taxonomy (NCBI): domain Eukaryota; kingdom Metazoa; phylum Chordata; class Mammalia; order Rodentia; family Sciuridae; genus Tamias; species Tamias sibiricus. The sequence goes on along the minus strand of CM046665.1, from coordinate 39,999,604 downwards.
TAATCTTATTGAGAACAATTTCAACAGAAGATTGGGGACAGAAGATATAAATCATGTTGGTGATTATTGGTGTAGAGATGGCATTCTAAGTATCAATTTAGAAGCTTTCACTTTCATTGGATACTTTTCGTTGTATTTATTTATTTCATACAAAAATAGAAACTTCAATCCAGTTCATTAAAATACTGCTCAGTTAGTTGTTTGTGTTTGGACATGGCACAGTATATTTTCTCATCTTTCCAAAATTAAAAACACAGCTATGGTATTTGAAAGCAATAGAAGAGAGATGTAGACTATTTTTCTTTAAGATTTTTTCTTAAACCGCCTAATCACCAATCTGATCCTTAAGTATATCTCGAGGAGGCTTTTGCATAATCACTCCCATTCACTAATATGTCTCTATGATGGAATAGTGCCTCGAAAATTCTATTACTCTCTACTGGAATTGAAGATCATTCCTGTATCATCTCTCTTATCATGAAATATTAATAACCACATACCTTAATATTTTAATGGGAAGATGTCAATATTTAAAAATCAAATATCATTAGAATAACATCTACATTAGAGTTGATAAATAAAACATAAATAAACAATCTAATGGAGCTATCTAGTATAAATGCTTGCCAGAAATGAAAGAGTTTAGTTTAATGGAAAGTCATATATCTTTTGTAATGTTGCTGAGAAGGATAATTTTGGACATTATCTTTGTTGAATTGCAGCTGAGTCATGTCCATTTAGTTAGTTTTCAATATGAGATATTAGTTTAGAAATGTAATGTTGTCAAGAAAATTAAGCACTAAAAGAGTTTAAAATCAAGACCTTTATCCACATTGTATGAAATATTGACAGGATGCTGAATCTTGGTATATTTTTCAGGCATAAGTTTGAATATTATAGTCATCAGTTAATATTAAACCCTTTTAAGCAATTCCAATTTCAATGAAAATCCATTTCTGTTTGTTTTTCTAGAATGGATGTTGACTTTATATTAGTGGCAATTAAAATTCTCATCAGATTTAGTTCTGAAGAAAGGCATCTATCTTTAAGAGAAAGTCATTTTCTTTGCTATTTAACTGGGTACTGGATCAGAACATTGTGTTTCTTAGTGCCCAAGTTACAAAAGTCATGCCATTTTATAAAACCCAAGAGGACACTGAAACCCACAGGTAGAACCCAAGATTTAAAAAGCATTTGATTGAAATGATACTAAGAGAATCAGGCATAAAACAGAGTCATTTCTATGAGAAGGAGAATAAATGTAAATGAACTTAAGGAAACTTTTTTTCTGAATGATGAAAATAACTGGAAGGTGGCCAATGGTCTGGTAATTCTGTTTTGTTATAATCTGTCTAATCAATGTACACAGATGTGGCTTGGTCAACCATGTAAAGTTTAAAAGTTCAACTTTCTGCAAGGATAGAAGAGTAAAACTTTCAGTAGTTCCTGATTTTACCCACCAATGTCTGATTATTTTTCTGTCTAATGACATGGAAAATAAGGTGATGGTTTCTGTACAGTAAAGGGGGTCTAAATGGGAAGCAGTCAAATGGTTGTCTGTCTGTGTTTGAAATATGGAGACTGAAACCCAGAGTAACTCACAAATGTTACTCTATATAATTTATTGTAACACAGGGAAAAAACAATTCTTCTTAACTTGGATTCATCTTTCAATCTCACAGTAGTACTGATAGCTCTGAGTTATTTCTAACTGAAAAATTAACTGTGCATCTTTCGCACTAAATGCTCTGCAAGGTAAAAAATGAGAAGTGTTTTTTTCTCTTTGCTTTTTCCAGGACAGCTAGAATTTTCTCTAAGTGTTTTTGGGAGTGGGAAAATTTATGATAAATTCAATCTCTTTAAGAAAACACTTAAAATAAGTAATACTTCAGTTCTTATTTATTAGGACAGGCTTATCAATAAATTACCTGAAATTATCTTAAAATAAAATTGTCCAATAATATTATAACATGAGTCACATCTGAGGTTTTAAGTTTTTGTAGTCATATCTTTAAAATTTAAAAAGAGATGAAAATAATCTAAATAGATTTTGGTTAATTCAATATGTGTATAAAATATTGTTTCAACATGTAATCAATAAAATCATAAATTAAGTACATTAAATTCTTCATATGTCTTTAATTTACAGTGTATTTCTTATAGAACATGTGATTCAGGCTGGCCAAATTTCATAGGTTTAATGTCTAATTGAAGCTAATATCATATTGGACAGTTCATGTCCAAAGGGTTAGTGGCAGAGACAAGAGAGTGGAGAGATCCTGATTTGGGCAAAGGATGAGATTCTTGGTCTGTGAGGACTGAAGATTGGAGGGATATGTTACCCATGTTTGGGTATACTCTAAAGTGTGGTAAGATTTCACTGGTGGATGCAAAATGCCTGTGGAGGCTGACCTTTGGACATGGTAGCCTGTAAAACAATGATAAGGATCTTTTTTGACTGATACTGGGTTTAAGGCTTTCAGAGGCATCTTTGTGACCCACCTAGGGAAAGAAGGCTTATCCAGAATTTATGAACCAACATTGAACAGCTGCACATTCTAGTTTGCCTCCCATGTTTCTGATACAAAGTAGGTCTCTGTGTTTTCATAAAATCCTAAGGAGAAGGAATGTAGGTGCCCAAATGCTAGTATATCCTGTCATTCTACTGGTTGAGGGCTCCAAGCCAGGATAATTTCATTTTTAAAAATATTTCTTTCATTTTATTATTTTTTAATCAATTCACAATTTTTCCATGGGTGTATACCTTCAACTAAACAGAGGTTTTACTGTTTGTTTGTTTTATTAAAGCTTATATATAGGGAAATATATGTTTAACATTTCTACTCCTCACATCACCACTTGCAGCTCAATCTGATATGGCTCTACTTCTGCCTCTATGACATGATTGAAATTACAGTAAGACAAGGAATAATGAAAGTTTTCTGAATCAGAGGAGGATTCATAATCCGCAATTCTTATGAAGAATACATTTTTGTGAAACCATTATAATTTTATTCTGTAACAAATTAAAGAATCTGTTGATTGCCAATAAATTCTAGAGGTCATGTAATATTATTTATGAAGTACAAAACATTATACTAAGTATTTATGGTGTGCTGAGTATATCATAAGCTGAGGAAATAAAGTTTAGGCTAGACTATGCATTAACAAGCAGTTTTAATTTTATATAATAAACATGAATATTTAATAACACTGATAAAGCAGCCTAATTCCATCTTAAGACTGGGAGCCATCCTGTCAAAAAGTTATGAAAAGCCCACTTCAGTTTTCTATGAAATGCTAGGATTCTTATTTGGCTTGAGCTTATTGTCTGGCATTCATTCCCAGGCCTTGAGCTCGCTCAGGCCTAGCTGTCCTTGACCAGATAACAACTCTCTCTCTCTCTCAAACTAACGGTGCCTCATAAACTTTTGATGTGGGGTTTAACTATTACTCCCCTTTTTTTCTTGAAATGCAATGCCATGTAGATATTAGTTTGCTACTTGCTTTGAATTACACCTGTCTGACCTTGTTAGCTGTAAGTTCCCAAGATTTTCTGTAACTCTTTGAACTATAAAAACCTTGTCTTCCCGGAGAGCGGCGCTGACCTCAAGCCCAGTGTTTGGGAGGGGCAGCCCTGGCCAGCTCTCTTTATATGTATACAATATAAGCTTGCTTTAATCTAAAATTGGAGTTGGTGGTCTTTTCTTTGCGTCTTGGATCAACAACACCACCCTCAGCTCTTTGAAAATAAAGAATTTGCAGCTAAATTTCAAATGAACTGAGATCAATTAGCAATATCAACAATGGGTTCAGGAGGTAGCCTGGGTTAGATCATATTTTTATTGTATAATTACATAGATTTTCAATAAATATTTTAGACTGTATACCTCCAGAAGTCATCCAGGAGAGGTAGACATACCCTAGATTTGTTTCTTCCTCAAGCTAGTGTCCAGATTCAAGTCACTACTCAAAGACACTCTGAAAATTAGGAAGAGTGATGGGACTAATTAAGTGGCAATATGGTATAGATGAATGAAAATGAGTTTTGGAATTACTGTGATGTAAATCTTACCTCTATACACTGAGATATGTGCTTTTGGGAAAATCAATTCACTCTTTTACTGAAGTGCAGTAAAGGTATCTTTAATGACAAATCATCTGACATTTGTTGTTCTTAACTAAGGCTTTAAGGCTATTATGAATTTTCAAGGGCAAGGATCATGACGTGTAATTTCTGCATATACCTAGCATAGGTAATCAGTAGGTATTATGGTAAATTAAAGACATTTAAACTGGAATTTCTTGTTTTACATTTTGTATTCTTTAAGGTAAACAGATAAACTTACTTTCTTTTGGTAAGGGGAACAAAGTCTTGACTTCATTAGAGATAGACTAAAACATTGAATGACATCTTGAGTTGTTTATAATCCTTTTTTCTATATTACCTAAATAAAAGGCAAAAAGGAAAGGTCTTCCCATGAGAGTTTTCAGCAGGGAATTCATTGGTAGTCATTGTGCAGTTGTTGTAAAATACAGCTTAGTATTTTATGGCAGCTTCATCCACTTTGCCTTTCATCTGTGGATCTGTGAAAAAATAGTGACAACATGGAATACATTCTAAATCAAACATATGGAGTGCTGAAGACTGCAGCCAAATTCTCTTCTTACCAAACTGTTGTTGAGAGAAAGTAGAGATTTCAAGCCTGATTTTGAATAGTAGATGTTTGTGATGTGTTCATACAGTCACTCCCTCAAGTTGAAGGTTATTTAAAAATACTCCCCCACACAGAAACAATACAGGATCATGTAAATCATTTTTTTCTGATCTTATGAAACATATTAAAAAGCAAAGAACTTTTGGCAATCCCATACATGATGACCACCCATAATAATAGCATGCACACTTAAGAAAATGTATGAGCATAAATTAAGATCTGTGAATTCAGAATAAATGAAGTTTAATAATAAATTCTGAAGTAAAAATAAATTGATGACATATTTCTAATTTGTTACAGTTTTGTTTTTGGTTTTGATGCTTCATGAATACCCAAAGAGGTGAAGAATGATGCTTACGGAGGTGCTGGTAGAATAAAAACCACAGTGTTTTGTTATTCTGGTTGTGTTATATATAGGTATATCTGCAGAAGTGGCCAGTCATATGGATATGATGTGAAGGGCACACCCTATCTCAAAACACACTGACATCAAATGAACTTTGAATAAAAAATATTCTGGTGGAGCAGCCCTAGTATCTTTTTGTGTGCCCACATAGTATGTTCTAAACCACTCGATTCTCTACGTCTTGGCACAATGTGCATTACTTAGCAATCTTTCCCTTAGAACAATGTTCATCACTGGAACACTAGTTAAAATTTTCTGGACTTTACCCTCATAGTTTCTAAATTTGGAATAAAGTCAGTAAGTTTGGGATGGAGAATGAGCATTTAAATTTTTATTTTATTAGTTCATCAGTTTATATATCATATCTGCGTTCATTTTGACATATTTCTTAACTGGTTCCTAGGTGATACTGATTCAGCTGCTGCAGTAATTGCACACTGAGAACTACTTTTCTGGACTGATGATTTAAATCATATGAATATTAATTTTTGTAATGGAGCTAAGAAGAAGAATTGTTGTATACTTGCAGTATTTTTATGTATATGAATATATTTTTTATAACACTCTAAATAGAAAATGACATTTTTGGTTATTTAATTAGATGTTTTTCTATACCTAACCTTAACTATCCAGATAGGTGGCATCATGTACTTTTTTGATTATCCTACATTTACCTTTGGCATTTGTTAGATGAAGTTGCTGGGTGTGAGATCATATTTCCAATCAAGTAGTTGAAACAGTAGTTTAAAAACCAATCATACTGCTGTGAAATATTTTTATTTTTAGAGTGGCTGCTCAAGCTGTTAAGAAGCCAGGGAAAGTTTGACTTCAGGGTTTGACTATTGAGTGCATTTTATTATTTTTCTAAGAACAGTGCTTTAATTTGTCATGATGATCACCTTGTACCTTTAATGGTGGTCAGTCATTGAAGTTAGGTTAATTCCAGCTGTAGATTACTTTAGAGATCAGTGAAACCCAGAAGATTTGGTATATGAAACAAGATTTTATTCCCAAATTAGGGAGAAATTCAAACACTAAAAAATTAATATTTTAAGGAATGTACACCAAATGATATAAGCTTTATTTTTTTTAAGGAAAAAGGAAAAAGAAATAGATAAACAGCAAAATAACTTATTATTTATTACATTGGTGTCACTATTATGTATTCCCCAGCTTAATTAAATATAAAGGATTCTATTTTTGAAATATAGAGAATAGCAAAATTTATATAAATTATGCATACAAACAAAACATGGTAATTTAATAGGTGATATCTTTTAATCTTTGATCCCTTTGGTTGATTAGGAACAGGAATCCATTCAACCTGTTTGAAGGGAGAGGATATAAAAATGTGATAGAAATCCATAAATGCTGAAGCATGAGGCCTTACAATGCCAGGAATTAGGGTAGCTCCAGGTGCCCAGAAAATGTATTTTGTGAATCTTCACTTTTGTTTCTTTTTTCCCCCCACATATCTGTGCTTTATTTGTTCTCTCTTATCCACCATTTTGCTAACCAATGTCTTAGTATCTTATTATTCAAATTCTAAATTTCTACAACATAAATCTAATGAATGACCCAGCTTGTGGATAGGATTCTTAGGCCAGTGCTTAGGATGTTGTTTAATCATCCTTACTCAGGTATCAAATAGGCACATATTATATACAAGAGTCTCTTCCAGAGATTCTGACATAAGTGATATGAAGTTGGGTGGATACTACAGGCATATGATTTTTTATGACATTATGTTAAAAGGGTAGGTCAGATTGACTGGGCCATAACATTAAAAGTAAAACTAGTGATTCATGTGCTGCCGCAGTACCCAGATTACAGAGGGAATATTAAAGGAGAAATAAATGGCCTCATGAGAATAGGATTAAAATTTAAACATATAAATTAATGAATATGCAAGTATTAGGAAGCAAAATGCAGAATCCATGGAGGAAGCAAAATGCGTCCTGTGGTGAAGCAGTATTTCATAGAGAGAGAAGTAGGACTTTCTAGGAGAAATCAAATAAACTCAGTCCATTAGAAGTGCTTTGGGGTTTGTGATGAATATCTTACCTTTACTTTTCATAATAATATTTTGTTATAACTTTAGTAATTTTACTATAGAATGAATAATTTAAATGCTCTGTTTACAACTACTAATATTGTCTAGTTTTTTTCTTATGAATCTCTTGTGAAATTCTTTTTTTTTAGAGACAGGGTCTCACTGAGTTGCTAAGTGCCTCGCCATTGCTGAGGCTGGCTTTGAACTCGCGATCCTCCTGCCTCAGCCTCCCAAGTGCTGGGATTACAGACATGCAACACCACGCCCGGCTTCTTGTGAAATTCTTTTATATTTAATATAGGATGCTTAAAATTTAGAAATATATAGATTTTCCTAGCTTGATACTAAATTTTATACTTATGTTACCAACCAATTCTTGACAGAAAGGAATTAAAACTGGTAATGTACTCTGTCATTTATATTTTTCACAATCTAAAATCTGAATATTTAGTGGTTGATGATTGATATTGATGGATCTTATCAAATAATAAAACTTATTCATTGAAGAAATCTTTTAATGTAATTTTAAAATAAGTTTATTTAGTCAATTATTGATATTAATCATAATCAAAATTTGTAGTGGGAATGTGCTTTTTTCATATAGTGAATTCTCTTAGTCATCCTTTTATAGTTAACCATGTATTTAAGTAAATTAAGTAGTAAAGATCATGGGTAAATTTTCACTCCCAGGAAAAGAAATTTCCCTATCCTATAATTTTCCTTGACCAGCTTATAAACTGCCTTTCTCATAAGTAACAATCTCTCTCTATAAACCAGGGTCACCCCTTAGGTATCCACACAGTTTCATACATTGTGTGGATAAAGTAGAAGAGAAAGAAGTAGTTGAGGTCAGAGTCTTAAATTATCCTGGAGGCTTTCCTAAAGCATCTGGGCTCATGATCTTTGGCTTCATTCTCTCTCTCTCTCTCTCTCTCTCTCTCTCTCTCTCTCTGTGTGTGTGTGTCTGTCTCTCTCTCTGTCTCTCTCTGTCTCTCTCTCTCTCTTTATATATATATATATATATATATACATATAGTACCAGGGATGATTGGAGCACTTAACCACTGAACTATATACCCAGCCCTTTTTTATTTTTTAGAGACAGGGTCTCACTGATGCTTAGTACCTTGCTAAATTGCTGAGGCTGACTTTGAACTAGATATCCTCCTGCCTTAGCTGCTAGGATTACAGGTGTGTAACCATACTGGGCTCATCCTATAGATTATTATTAGTGAAATTTTGAATGAGCCCTTGAGATCTATGGGTGAAAGAATCAAGTGATGCTGTTATATTCCAGCATTTGGAAAAACACTTTCTTCAACAGTGGGGAGTCAATGAAGTTTTTGAAACATGAATGTGAGCAAATATGTACTTCAGAAAGATCTTGTCAGAAAATGACGGGTCTTAGGAGTTTGAACATTAACATGGGGAGACAAGACACAATATAGTCAAAAAGAGTCAAGAAACAGCTAATGATGGCCTAAGTCAGGACATTAGCAATGGAAATTTAAGGGAGATGAAAATTCAGAGATTCAACAAATACTGAGTGCTTGCTATAAATCACAAACTGTTCTAGGTATTATGAATAGAGCGGAACAAAAGAGAAAACTTTGTAGAAGATATATAGTATGAGACAAAAATGAAATAAGCACATTAATTAAAAGTGTGTGCCTGTGTGTCTGTCTGTCTCTCTCTCTCTCTCTCTCTCTCCCTCTCTGTGTGTGTGGAGAGAGAGAGAGAGAGAGAGAGAGAGAGAGAGAGAGAGAGAGAGAAAGTGTTAAGTACTTTGGATGAAAAAATAGTGAAGGGGTAGGAAGTATCTGGTGTATGAGGAAATTAAATAATTTGGGAAGGATTCATTGAAAAAGCAAAATATTACTGAGAATGTAAGGTCTGGAATAGTAATGCCATCAGCTTCATTCTTCCTGCCAAGAATTGCTTTGGCTATTCTGGGTCTCTTATTTTTCCAGATGAATTTCACGATTGCTTTTTCTATTTCTATGAGGAATGATATTGGGATTTTGACTGGTATTGCATTGAATCTGTATAGTGCTTTTGGGAGAATGGTCATTTTGACAATATTAGTTCTACTTATCCATGAACAAGGTAGATCTTTCCATCTTCTAAGATCTTCATTAATTTCCTTCTTTAGTGTGTTGTAGTTTTCATTGAAGAGGTCTTTCACTTCTTTTGTTGATTCCCAAATATTTTTTTTTTTTTTTTTTTGAGGCTATAGTAAATGGGGTGGATTTCCTAGTTTCTCTTTCTGAGGATTTGTCACTGATGTACAGAAATACCTTTGATTTATGGGTATTGATTTTATATCCAGCTACTTTGCTGAATTCATTTATTAAATTTAGAAGACTTCTGGTGGAATTTTTTGGATCTTCTATGTATAGAATCATATCATCTGCAAATAGTGATAATTTGAGTTCTTCTTTTCCTATCCATATTCTTTAATTTCTTTCATCTGTCTAATTGTTCTGGCTAGGGCTTCAAGAACTATGTTGAATAGGAATGGTGAAAGAGGGCATCCCTGTTTTGTTCCATTTTTTTATAGGGAATGCTTTCAATTTTTCTCCATTTAGGATAATGTTGGACTGGCATTACTATTCTAGACCTTAAATTGTACTACAAAGCAATAGTAACAAAAACAGCATGGTATTGGTGCCAAAATAGACCAGTTGACCAATGGTACAGAATAGAAGACACAGAGATGAACCCACACACCTACAATTATCTTATATTAGACAAAGGTGCCAAAAACATTCACTGGAGAAAAGACAGCCTCTTCAACAAAAGGTGTTGGGAAAACTGGAAATCCTCATGTAATAAAATGAAATTAAATCTCTTTCTCTCACCATGCACAAAACTTAAAGTGGATCAAGGATCTAGGAATTAAACCAGAGACCTTGCACCTAATAGAAGGAAAAGTAGGACCAAATCTCCATCATGTTGGTTTAGGCCCCAACTTCCTCAATAAGACCCCTATAGCCCAAGAACTAAAACAAAGAATCAATAAATGGGACGGATTCAAACTAAAAAGCTTCTTCTTAGCAAAAGAAACAATCAGTGAGGTGAATAGAGAACCTACAGAATGGGAGCAAATCTTTACCACAAGCACATCTGATAGAACACTAACCTCAAGGATTTATAAAGCTCTCAAAAGCCTTAACACCAAAAAAAAAACAAATATTCCAATCAATAAATGGGCTAAGGAATTAAACAGACACTTCTCAGAAGATGATATGCAAACAATCAACAGATATATGAAAAAATGTTCAACATCTCTAGCAAATAGAGAAATGCAAATCAAAACTACTCTGAGATTTCATCTTACTCCAGTCAGAATGGCAGCTATCAAAAAAAAAAAAAAAAAAAAAAAAAAAAAAAAAAAACAATAAATGCTGTTGAGGGTGTGGAGAAAAAGGCACACTCATACATTGCTGGTGGGACTGCAAATTGGTGAAGCCAATCTGGAAAGTAGTATGGAGATTTCTAGGAAAACTTGGAATGGTAAAACCACCATTTTACCCAGCTATCCCACTCCTTGGTCTATTCCCAAAGACTTAAAAACAGCTTACTACAGGGACACAGCCACATCAATGTTTATAGCAGCACAATCCACAATAGCTAGACTGTGGAACCAACCCCGATGCCCATCAGTGGATGAATGGATAGGGAAACTTTGGTATATATACACAATGGAACACTAGTTAGCACTAAAAAATAATAAAAACATGGCATTTGCAAGTAAATGGATGGAGTTGGAGAAAATAATGCTAAGTGAAGTTAGCCAATCCCAAAAAACCAAAGGTTGAATGATCTCTTTGATATGAAGATACTAACTTATAAAGGCAAGGGAGTGGGGATGAGAGGAATGAAAAAACTTTAAATAGAACTTAGGGGGGAGGGGAGAGGGGACAAGGGGATAGGAATAATGGCAGACTGAATTATTCATGACTACCCTAAATACATGTATGATGACACAATTGTTGTAAAAATACCTTATATAAAACCAGCAACTTGAGAAATTGTGCTCTTTATATGTAATATGAAATGAAATGTACTCTGTAAACATGTATAAAAAGTTAAAATAAAAAAGTATAAAAAATATTACTGAAAATGTAAAACTCTTCAATGTTCTAATTCCTCCACTCTCCCCCCATCATCTCTTGAACATCACTCAGCAAACTTCACTCTTACCTCTCCATAGAATCTTAGAATGTTACTGAGAAAGTAATATTTAGATGAGAATTCTAGCCAATGCAGTTATCTGGAGCAAGGTGATTCTGGCTTGAGGTAATGCCACTAGCTGTACTAAAACATGTGCTTCCAGTGTTCCAGGAGCAGCAAGGGAGTCACTGTTTGGAAAGGAGGAAGCAACGGGGAGAGTCATGAGGCACTAGGTTAGGTGAGAAGTTGGATGTCAGATTATTTTAAACTTTGTCTCTTCTTATAATAACTTTGACTTTTTTTCTGACTGAGGTGGAGAACCATTAGAGGGTTTTGAACTGTAGAGAGACATATGTGCTTTATGCTTTAGTAGAGTCACTCTGTCTGATACAAGAATGTAGCATGGGGGGGTCAATGGTAAAAAGAGAATACTTACAAGAATATTATAATAATCCACTTGTCTTATAGTGATGTTTTGAAGCATTGTGGTAGCAGTGGAAATAGATAAAATTGGTTATTTTTCTGGAAATATTCTGAAGGAGACAATAGGATTTTTTGACAGTTGGATATGAAATTTGATAAATATAGAGCATATAAAATATACCTATAGGAGAAGACAGAGTGAATATTGAGTAAGAAGGACAAGCTCCAGGAGGAGAAATCTGGGGAGGGTAAATATCAGGAGTTCAGTTTCACACAGTTAAATTTGATGTGGATGTTAACACATCTAAGAAGGAATCCAACAAGTCTGGAATTTAGAAAATAAGCAAAATCTTGAGAGAGAAATTTGTCAGGTTTCAGTTTGTAGATCACCAAGAGAACAATATTGACAGAATAGAGGTCCAAGTTCTGAAACCTGGAGGTTAAGAAGATGAGTAGGAACGATGAAAAGACTGAAAAGAGGTGTCACTGGGGTATGGTGTCTTAGAAGCCAGCAGAAGAAAATATATCCAGGTGGAAAGAGGCATCAACTGAATCAAATGTGGCTGATAGTTCAAGAAGGAAGTCCAAGAATTTACCTTGGATTAAACAATGTAGCAATCTTTGCTGACCTTTTCAGGAAGAGATTCTATTGAGAGTTGGGAGTGAAATCTTACTAAAGTATGTTCAAGAAACAATGGGAAGTGAAGGAATAGGTTCACTGAAGTGTTTTACATTAAGGGAGACCTGGGGGCAATGTCAGCTGGGAGAAAGATTTTGAAAAGATTAAAAAAAGAAAAAGTATTCTGTGATTGCCTGCCCCTCCCCCAACAAAATCAGTTCATATATCTACATGGATTCTGACACACATGTATAAATAAGGTGTGTGTATAGATAAATAGATAGATAAATAGATAGATTGTTCACATAATGGTACTCCCTAGTGAGAACAGGGAAAGAACAAAAGCTTGAGCAAAATGAAGGACATTTGTTTTTATTGTAATTAAGACATGGACTAAGGTCTGGGATCCCATGTGAGCTAGAGTTTGCATGATTTGAACTTCAACCTGATGGAAAGGCAAGAAGAGCAAGAGCTTACTTACTTACTGGCTTTCCCAGCTGTGGTAAAGAGGACAGGAGGAGTGATGGAGTTTGAGAACTGTTCAGTCATCAAACCTCAAAAATGGAATGGAACAGTAACAGAAAAACTTGTTGACAAATTCTTGATGGGTTTAGGTTTATAGAGAAGAGGTAATGACTAGTTTGGATCAAGAATTGAATTGCTGTTTAACCAAGACAGGAAGTATACAATGGAATCACACCTAGAAATGTTAGATGATTCAGATCATAGGGAAGAAACAAGGACAGTGGGAAGAGGGGAAAAAAAAGTTAAAATACAGCAGCAAATATTGGTGGTGTGAATTTCAGGAATTGGTTTTTGAGATAATATTCTCCTGAATCTGTTTCTCTGCATGGAAAATGGTTAATGCAAGAAAACGAAGTTTGAGATGTGAGAGGCCCATCCAAAAGGATCACTGTTGTCAGAGTCTATTGCCTCTCTCAGTTAGCCAGAATCTTTTGTTGTCAATATCATCTTTAAAAAGATTTAGTAAGTTGCTGTTATGGATCTTCTCGACTTCCCATTTAAATTCTGAAATGTAAATAAATAGTTTGGAAGCATAACTCTTAGCCTCACAATAAGTAAAAGCTGAAAAAATGGAAAACCAGTATCTTTTCTTGGATCCATGAGAGGCCAGAGGGTGCATGGCAAATCAGCCACCCAACATCTGAGAGGATAGGTGAATCCAGAGGGCCACAGACAAAGTCGGCCTACCTAGAGCAGAAGCCATTGGAGCCTTGCTGGTGGGAACACTTACGTCATAATTTTTATTGAATTTATGGAGGCTGAGTGTGGACTCTTATGAGAGTAACAAACTCATAGGAGCTATAGTCTTGGTTGACCTCCACACTCTTATACCAATCATACCAATAGAAAACCCCACCAAATTCTCTTGTCGAAGAACTGAGACATATTCCCCCATGATTCTTGTAAAAGGAGGAGAAGATCAATTACTGTGAAATACACACAGAGCATTCTCCATAATAAAATACTACTCTCTAGCAGAGAAGACTTTACCAGAGCTTTATGCCTCTGGAGGAAGGGCATTCCTCACACACTAGCCCTATCCCCTTCCTCCATCAAATAATGGAGCAAAATAGAAAACATTTATTTGTGAAGGTCACAGCTCAGTATCACACACCAACTAAAAACTTGTGATTTAATCATAAAATTATAGAATGCTTTTCCTTCTCCAAATATTACCAACACACCATGAGGGCTTCCTGTAATAAATGAATTACAGCTAAAAGGTGAAAACTACAGACTCTCTTTGAGGAGTATATAGGGAACCTGCAAGGTAACAGGGGAGAAAAAAATAATAGTAGAGGAATTTAAAGACTCTGGTTCCTGTGGGCACAGCCAACATTAAATAAAGTCACACTTCTAACCAGCTTAATAAAATTTCCTATTTATCTCAATTCCTATTAACTGGTACCACATATCTGGCTTTCAATAGCAACAGCAAAATCACAAGGGTTTCAAAAGGCAAGAGAAAACAGTATCATGAGACAAAGTAATAATAAAAAAATGAGATGACACATGTTATGATTATCAAATTATGAATTTTTAAAATGTGATTAATATGTTAAGTATTCCTATGAAAAATTACACAGCATGTAAGAATAGACATTATAGAGAGATGTAAACTTTAATAGATAATTAAAAGGAAGTGTTATAAAAGAAAACCACAGTAAAAGAAATGAATTAGGCTTTCTCATGGGCTCATCAGCAGGCCCAAACAAAATACCATATTCTTAGTTCATCTTGCACCAAAACTGGTGTCAATTACAGAAATGCAAATTAAAACTACACTGAAATTTCATCTCACTCCAGTCAGAATGGCAATTATGAAGAATACAAGGAACAATTAATGTTGGTGAGGGTGTAGGGGAAAAGGTACACTCATATATTGCTGGTGGGATTGCAAATTGGTGCAACCACTATGGAAAGCAATATGGTGATTCCTCAAAAAACCTGAAATGGAACCACCATTTGAACCAGTTATCCCACATGTCAACATATATCCAAAGGACTTAAAATCAACATACTATAGTGGTGCAGCCACATCAATGTTTATTGAGCTCAATTCACAATAGCTAATGGATCCAACCTAGTTGCCCTTCCACAGATGAGGGGATAAAGAAAATGTGGTACACAGTGTAATATTACTCAGCTTTAAAGAGGAATGAAATTATGGCATTTGATGGTAAATGGATGGAACTGAAGACTGTCATGCTAAATGAGATAAACCAATCCCTAAAAAACAAAAGCTGAATGTTTTCTCTGATATGCGGATGCTAACTCACAATAAGCAGGGTGGTGGGGGGAGAATAGAAGTTCAGTGAATTAGACTGCCATTATACTTTCAGTGAATTTGTCAATATGCTTTCTGTTAATCAGGGAAATGAATGTGTAGAGTTCATAAGGATCTGCTGATGACTTTTCTAATTTTTAAAAAATTATGAATTACTTGACTTACAAATACATATTAAATAGAATTACTTAAAAAAAAAAAAAAAAGAAGTTGTTTGAGTTTTGCACTGGCTGTGGTTTGGGCTTTGTGTCCTTCCCAAATTCATATGTTGAAATTCTAATCCCCAAAGTGAGGTTGTTAGCAGGTGGGGGTTTGGGGAGTGATTAGACCCCAGGGACTCTTGGACCTAAAATGGATTAGTGCTCTTAACAAAGAGACCTGCAGCAGCTCATTTGCCCCTCCCATCATATGAAGACATAGACAGAAGACAAGGTCTCTGAAACAGAAAAAATGGCCTTCTTCAGACACAGAATCCCATACTCCAAAAGTGTGAGAAATAAATTTCTATTCTTTATAAGCTTCCCAGTTTATGGTATTTTGTTATAGCAGCTCAAATGGACTAAAATAGATATGGATTAGTGTGTAGAATTAAATATTTATGGTTTTTTTTCCCCTAAAAACAGTTTATTTTTATTCAAATTTAAAAATGTGTTTTTAAAAGCATTTGTTATTTTAGTTTACCTCAAAATAATATAATACGCAGTCTACAGAGTGGATGGATCTTCACAGAGAGCCTCACTCAGGAGCATATCTTTTCGGATAAGGAAATTTTAAAATGTTAACTTGTTTAATATCAGTTTCTAACAGAGAGCTCACTGGAGTTCGTGGTTTCCAAGTTCAGTCAAGGGCTCTTTATGTAGAACCAAAAAGGCAACTTTATGACAATTGTTTATGTCCTAATGGAGATAGATGGTTGCATGGGAAATTAACCTTCATTGTAAAATGACAACTGCAATTATGTTTCTCTCCTGATATCATTGCCTATGTATCTTTGGCCAAAATACTTAACTTATGTGAATTATAATTTATTCCCAGAATTAAAACAGGCAAATTCTAAGAGGACCTATCATTAAGAGTCCTTCTGTTAAGGTATGTTCCTACTATCCCTAGTTTTTATAGTGTTTTGAACATGAACAGATGCTGTATTTTGTCAAATGCTTTTTCTGCATCTATTGAGATGCTCATATGGTTCTTGTTTTTAAGTCTATTGATATGATGAATTATGTTTATTGATCTCCACATGTTGAACCAGCCCTGCATCCCTGGTATGAACCCACTTGATTGTGGTGCACTTTTTTTTTGCTTTAGTTGTACACAATGCGTTTTTTTTTTTAAATTTTTATTCTAATTTGTTATACATGTTTTCAGAGTGCAATTCATTTCATATTACATATAAAGAGCACAAATTTTGGGGGCTGGGGTTGTGGCTCAGCAGTAGAGCGCTCGCCTAGCACATGCACAGCCTGGGTTCAATCCTCAGCACCATGTAAAAATAAAGGCATTGTGTACAACTAAAACAAACAAATAAATAAATATTTTTTAAAAAAAGAGCACAAATTTTCAAGTTGCTGGTTTTATATAAAGTATTTTTACAATAATTGTTTCTTCATATATGCACTTAAGGTAACGATGGCTAACTCGTTCTACCAATAGTGGTGCACTTTTTAATATGTTTTTGTATGTAATTTGCCAGAATTTTATTGAGAATTTTTTTAACATACCTCAACATCATCAAAGCTATATATGCTAAACCCAAGGCCTCCATCATTCTAAATGGAGAAAAATTGGAAACATTCCCTCTAATAACTGGAACAAGAAAAGGAAGTCCTCTTTCACCACTATTATTCAACATCATCCTTGAAACTCTAGCCAGAGCAATTAGAAAGAAGATAGAAATTAAAGTGATACAAATAGATAAAGAAAAACTCAAACTATCACTATTTGACAATGACATGATTCTATGTCTACAAGTTTCAAAAAATTCTACCAGCAAACTTCTAGAAATAATAAATGAATTCAGCAAAGTAGCAGGATATAATATCAACACCCATAAAGCAAATGCATTCCTATACATCAGTGATTAATCCACTGAAATAGAAATTAGGAAAATTACCCCATTCACAATAACCTCAAAAAAAAAAAAAAAAAACAAAAACAAACAAAAAAAAAAAAAACCCACCATGGGAATCAATCTATCATAAGATATGAAAGACCTCTACAATGAAAACTACAGACTTCTAAAGAAAGAAATTGAAGAAGATCTTAGAAGATGGAAAGATCTCACATGCTCCTGGTTAGGCAGAATTAATATTCTCAAAATGACCATACTTCCAAAAGCATTATACAGATTTAATACAAATCCTATTAAAATTCCAATGACATTCTTCATAGAAATAGAAAAAGCAATCATGCAATTTATTTGGAAAAATAAGAGACCCAGAATAGCCAAAGCAATCTTTAGCAAGAAGAGTGAAGCAGGAGGCATCACAATACCAGACCTTAAACTATACTACTGAGCTATAATAACAAAAACGGCATGATATTGGCACCAAAACAGACACGTACACCAATGGTACAGAATAGAAGACACAGAGACAAATCCACATAAATAAAGTTATCTCGTACTAGATAAAGTGAAAAAATATTCACTGGAGAAAAGATAGCCTATTCAACAAATGGTGCTGGTAAAAATAAAATCCACATGCAGCAAAATGAAATTACACCTCTATCTCTCACCCTGCACAAAAATCAACTCAAAGTAAATCAAAGACTTAGGCACTAGAACATAAACCCTATGCCTAATAGAAGAAAAAGTTGGCCCAAATTTGCACCATGTCAGCCTACGATCTGACTTCCTTAACAAGACCCCTAAAGTATAAGAAGTAAAATCAAGAATCAATAAACAGGATGGATTCAAGCTAGAAAGCTTCTTCTCAGCAAACAAAAGAAACAATCAATAATGTGAGGAGAGAGCCTACAGACTGGGAGAAAATCTTTATCACATGCACATCAGATAAAGCATTAATCTCTAGGATACATAAAGAAATCAAAAAACTTAACACCAAAAATACCAAATAACCCAGGCAATAATTGGGCTAAGGAACTGAACAGACACTTCACAGAAGAAAAAATACAATTGATCAACAAATACATGAAAAAATGTTCAATATCTCTAGTAATTAGAGAAATGCAAATGAAAACTACACTAAGATTTTATCTTACTCCAGTCAGAATGACAATCATCAAAAATACAGGCAACAATAAATCTTGGCAAGAATGTGGGAGGGAAAGTACACTCATACATTGCTGGTGGGACTGCAAATTGATGCAACCACTATGGAAAGCAATATGGTGATTCCTCAGTAAACTTGAAATGGGACCACCATTTGACCCAGCTATCTCACTCTTTGTTTTATTATCCAAAGGACTTAAAATCAGCATACTACAGTGATGAAGCCATGTCAATGTTTATAGCAGCTCACTTCACAATAGCTAAACTATGAAACCAGCCTAGGTGTCCTTCATTAGGACTGGATAAAGAAAATGTGATATATATGTTCAATGGGATATTACTCAGCTTTAAAGAAAAATGAATTATGGCATTTGCTGGTAAATGGATGGAGTTGGAGAATATCATGACAAGCAAAATAAGCCAATCCCCAAAACCAAAGGCTAAATATTGTTTCTAATAATGGTAATTCAAATAAGGAGGGGCTCTAGGGAAGACTAGTTACCTTAGATTAGATAGAGGGGAGTGAAGGGAGGGGAAAGGGAGGTGATACAGTGATAAGAATAATAATAGAATGAAACAGACATTATTACTTATATATATTACATATTTACTTATATATATTATATATATTACATTATATATATATATATATATATATATGGCTGCATGACCAGTGTGATTCTACAACATGTGCAATAAAACAAAATGAGAAATTATACCCTATCTATGTATGATATATCAATGTGCATAAATGCATTCTACTGTCAGGTATAACTAATTAAAACAAATAAAAAATTTTAAAAAGGAGTCCTTCTGTGAGTACTTGAGGTGTATATCATTTAATTATTAAACATCTATTAATTTTAGACTTTCTACATTTCTTTTTGAACTGAAATGTGAGTAGATACTAGACATCATTTCAAATCTGAGTCCTTCTGATTGCTAAATCCAGCCATTGGAATGAGTTCTTTGCAATTCATTGCTTGTTAAACTCTCCCAGGGAGACTGTTATTGCTGTATTGTTCAAACTAACTAAAAGAAAAGTTTCCATTATTTGGAATGTTTTTAAAATACTGAGAAAATTCATTGAAAGGCTTAAAATTTTGCAAACGTACTCAAATACCAAGATAGTCATCTTATGTGAAATCTGAAATACATAGAAGAATGAATAAAATGTAATATAATAAGATTGTAATGATTTCTGAAGTAGGACTAATGTAAATAATATTTTCAAGATTGCAAAAAAGCTATATAAAATTTTGACTGAATGCTGAACTTTCAGTGGAATATAAAATTTAAAGTCATTTGTAAGTAATTTCATATTTTAAAGATCTCACTTATGTGTTTCTTTATTTGTCAAGTTAAGAACAATTTAGTAAAACATCTGCCACATGGTTTTTCTCTTTCCATTTGTATTTCATTTATACAATGGATTTATAATGTTAAAAAACAACTGGGAAGTATATGCAGCAAGTGTAGTACAAAATTCTAAACGTAATTAATTTCCCTAGAATCTTTGTATCATCTAAATTATGAAATCACTTAATTTTAAGACAAAGGCAAGATTAATTTCCAATAAACATGGTTTTTGTCCTAAGCAGCATGCTAAGAACTAACATACAATGAGGCACAGCTTTGGACTCCTCAAATTTTCTAACTTAGTGCTGGAAATTTGCATCTGTCCATTTGCTGTGGGCATTGGTTCTCTTCTGTCTAGAGATACGTGATGATTAAGAAACCCCCAATTCTAAATGGTACAAATAGTAGAATGTAAGGGAAGCATGGGTACTTTTGCAATTTATCTAATTATGCATGGTATAAGGTGTCTCAAAGCCAGTGCTGCTATATATTATGTGGTTACTTTTTCTTAAAATATTTTTTCACTTTGACAGAAGAAATTGTTTTCTAAAAAGGGAGTCTGATTGCTACAATAAAACACTACTAGATTATGGTATTTTACGGCTTAAGTTGACATCTCTTTGAGTTAGCTAGGATGGGATTTGAGCAGAACCCTGAACAGAGCTCCCAAGGACACCAACTACTCAGATCATGGAACTAAAACTTGAAAGAGGGTTTAAACCATGCTCTCTTCCTGATTGAATTTTATTGAAACCAGGCACATAAAAAGATATTGCCTCTTTTGTGATTTGAAAAAAAAATCAATAAGGGCAGAAGGCATAAGTCAAGTATTCTACACTTTGATAGAAAAACCACAGGCAGTCTGAGAAGTATAATATAAAAAGGTAGAGACATAATTGGAGGGGTAAGATTTTCAAGAGCAGTGATCAAAGGAGAGCCAGGACATGAAAAAAGTACCAAGGCCATCACAAACAGATTTCCAGAAGAATATATTATGTAGCTGGAACACAGACCTGTCAAGGTTAGGACAAGGGTCTTTGGATACATACTTTAAAAACAACAACAAAAACAAAAGAGCAATAATTATAACTTAACATGAAAGAAATAAAGAGAAAAACAGTGACAGTTAAAAACTGGGATAAAATTTGAGATAGCACATCTCTTGGTACAAATGTTATAAAGTCATGGAAATGTATTGCAATTGGTGGATAATGACAGGGGAAAGTGGAATTAAATTTCTAATTACAAAAATCATGTTTTTACATGAAGGTCTAATCAATAGTACAATACTTTGACTCTCAACACAAACACATAGTCAATTTTAAAATACATTTGGGAGACAAAAAGCAATCATTTGGGGATGATTTGAAATTATAAA
Source organism: Tamias sibiricus (assembly GCA_025594165.1). Taxonomy (NCBI): domain Eukaryota; kingdom Metazoa; phylum Chordata; class Mammalia; order Rodentia; family Sciuridae; genus Tamias; species Tamias sibiricus. Next base: position 39,978,428 of record CM046665.1, on the reverse strand, counting down.
GAAGGTAATTATGAACAATTTTCAAGTGTTTATTATAAAAGGAAAACTACATTTGAAATAAACAATTGAGTGCAAAACTTAAATTGTATTATAAGGTTTCTGAATTTTGTGTTGTTTAAAACATAAAAGGGAGATGATTCTACAAGATGTTAAATATATTATTTATCTCCTGGGGTAATAAGTTTCACCAGTTATTTTTTAGGGACTACTGAAAAGAGAAATATGTGAGATTCCACTATTAATTTCAAAGATACTAGAATGTGGCTTGCTTTAAGGAGAATAACAAAAATGGTGCTCAGTAGGAGGAGGAAAAAAAAAAGGAAAGAATTTCACTTTAATGTGCTTGGCCATAGGACATTGTTCCCGACCAACCTGCATCCTTGACGTTACAGATATGCCATTTCCTTCTATATAAGACTGCTCTGTAGGTTGGAACTATATAACACTGTATGTATTGTGCAGATGAGAAAACTGGGTCTAATTCTTAGATGAAAATAGAATAAAGCATGTTTTTTCTTTTTAAAAATAATAAGATACATGTTATAGGAAAATTTTCACATTGTAGTTGATTGCATGCTTTGATGTTTTAGTTTTTTTTTTTTTTTTTTTTTTGATTCTATAATACTTTCAATGTATAGAATATTTCATTCTGAGAAAGACAAATTTTTGTTTTTGGTACAACTTCTTTTACATTTATACATAGTGTGTGGTACATGTGAGTATGTTAAAAGTTAAGAGATGCTTTAAACCATCTATTTTCTTATATAACTTAATTGAAAGCAGGTTAGTACTTCATCCATGATTTCTGGAATAAATGTAGACTGTTGTTCAGTAGATATGGAATGGGACCATGCGATTCTACTTAGTTCCTAAGTGCTGCTTGTCAGGAAGTCATACTTTCAGTACCAAGTGTCCAGGTCATGTTTGGAAAATGAAGGGGGTAGGCTAGAGGGCCTCTGAAAGCTCTTTGTGCTTCTACTCTGTATTCTTTTAACATTGACTCAGTTTGTATTTCTGAAAACATTTGTTGTTCTAAAAGACCCTAGTGAAGTGGTTAGGAACTGAAGGGCCCTGAGAATCCTAATCCAAATGCTTAGAAGGGGAGGCAATTTATCCATGAGTATGGAATGACTCACTAAGATGTGAGTTTTCTATCATTGTATCACCATAAAGTATCATGAGGTCTGAAATGTGATTTATGATTTGAGGACACAAAAGCATGTTTAGGCATTTAGTTTTCTTTATTCTGAATATTATTTAAATTTTTGATTATCAGTTTCTTTAGGTTCTATTTTCATATATTGTAAAAGTCTATGGTTTCTTCACTAAAGCAAGTGGCCAGATGGATAGGGCCAGGAATTAGTATAAAAATGCTACTGAAAGGAGTGAGTGGTTTGAAGGACTATCATCTCTTGTGTTTCAAAATGAGGTGGATTCTCTTTAGGCAGACATTCCTGACATAAAGACAGAAAAACTTAAGAAAATAACCAAAACAAAAAATAAAAGCCAAAAGAGAGATGGAAGAAGCAGCCAGGGAAGGTAGAGATGAATGGTGAACTTTTATGTAGTGCAAGAAAAAAGATTCTGGTATCAAATAAGCTGGGCACTAAGTATACAAGTGAGTTGCCAAACTTTAGCAAATGTAAATATGGAAATCCTTACTGAAAAGAGAGCCAGTAAGGCTGATGTTGAAATCAGGCCAGTGAAACAAGGAACACTTTGCAAAGTCCAGAGTTGGGCAGGTCCTTCAAGTCTAGAAGACCTCCTATGGCCCTAGGAGGTAAAATTTAGAGCCTGCTGGCCAGGCACAGTGGCAAACGCCTGCAATCCCAGCACTTGGGAGGCTGAGGCAGGAGGGTTCAAAGTCAGTCTTAGCAATGGCGAAGCACTTAGCAACTCAGTGAGACCCTGTCTCTAATAAAATACAAAAAAGGGCTGGGGATGTAGCTCAGTGGTTGAGTGCCCCCGAGTTCAATCCCTGGTGCCAAAAAAAAAAAAAAAAAAAAAAAAAATTGGATCCTGCTATTTGACTTGCTATTTATTGAAAAGAAAATAAGTAACAACATAGCAAATAGTATAAAATATAATTCCAATAATTAAGAAGAGAACCTATCATAACACTCATGATTATACTGTTATCAAAAATTAAAAGTTGTTATACTCTCTTTATCCTCTCATAATTAGTTCCATAGTCTTTCCTTATCTACCAGCTTGATACCAAGAGTTATAGAGTCTAGAAGACAGCAGAGTATAGAATAGAGGAGAACCTGAATTGGTGCATAATATGGAGGAGAGCAACAAGAAACATATGGACAGAACAACTATACAATTGAGAAGTACTCTTACAGCCTACTAGCTGCTAATTTGCTGATTATTTATCAAAGAAGCTTCACAATCACTGCCCAGTAGGATTCTGTCATGGGATGGATCAGTGACTCCTATGTTTTTCCATTTTCCATTCTTTGAAGGGGTTTTTATGGGTCACATCATTCTCTGTTCCATAATTATACACTAAGTTGTTTGTATTCCTGAAGGATGAAGCAAGTTTGTCATGTTATTTTATATATTGCTACACTGCAAGCAAACATTTCAGATCATAAAGACGACGATGGCACATTACTTAACGATGCTGGACTTCATGCTGATTTTAGTAACCAAATGAGGCTTTGGGTTGTTTCTCTCTAAGAGGAGAATGGGTGTATTTGTTCTATGACTAGAAAGAAAAATGCAAATGGCTAATTTGTGTCAAGGAAAGATTGTAGCAAACACTAGGAGCTATTCACAGAATGCATTTCTTTTATTTTCTGGGCACAGAGTCAGATTACATTTCTCACTGTCCTTTGTAGTTAGGCATACCTATGTGCCCGAGTAACAGCCAGTGGAATGTGAGTGGTGAGCAGAAATTATTTATACAACTTACAGGTATGTCTCTAAAAATATCCTATACTTGAATTTTCAGAATTATTCTTATCTCATCTATAGTATTCAGAATTCCTCTAGGACTAAAGGGAGTTACTCTTATTGAAGACCCACCTAGAGGAATTACCTTAATGAAAACTTGGGTTCTAAACTGCTGCATGGAAGAAAGCCTCCTCTATACATGGGTAAGTAGAGGGCAATCGACAATAGTGCTGAAGAGCATGGACTTTGGATTCATACTTGACTTCTTATGTCCCCACTTCTGTGAATTTATGCACATCAATTATCTTCCCAAACCTCTATTTCATTAAATGTGAAGATGGGTGAATAATAGTACTTCTTTTAGAGTTAGCCTGAGGATTGGACCTTGAACCTATTATTTTCCATATGTTACATTATTCAATTTGCTTGTTATCTGAAAGATGCAATAAGGCAGTGTTTTTAATTTTTGTCTGATTTATTCAATACTCTTTCCCCATAGCTTACAACAGGGTAGAATTTTCAATAAGGAGACCAAATTATTCTTAAGTATGTGAATGAAACACTTTTCAAGAAGATTCAATAAATACTTCCTATTAACACTGCATTGTTATTACCTAACATATTTTGTTTACACAAAATCACAAGAATTAATTGTTATCTTTTTATAATAGGTATTATTGTAAACCATTATATAAGTCATTTTTCTTTATTTAGTGAGGCATAATATAAATGAGAAAATAAATACAGTACTTTTCATTGTTTATTTCTTTTTGAAATATTACAATTAATAGTAGTAATTAATGGTTATGTTTATTTAATAAAGGTCCATGAAAGCATTATAATTGAGAAAAACTTGGTTCTAAATTAGCCTTACATAGTACTATAACCATTAACAAAAGACAGTTATACTATATTTTTAAAAGTGATTCATTTTTGAGACCCATTGAAGCAATATGGTTAACAGCAGAACTTTCCAACAGTGGCTCTAATAACATTCAGGCTGGATAATTCATGTTTTGTGGGTGGTAGGGCACTGTCTGTGTTTTAGGATGTTTAGGAGCATGCCTGACTCACTAGATGCCAGTTTGCTCCTCATGTGACAATCAAAAATATTTCAGCCATCGTCAGAAGTTGCTGAGAAACAAGACTGACTTTTCTTGCGAACCACTGATATACAGTTTTCATACATTCATTTTTCAAGTAGTTACCTGAAAATTATTTATGAAGTCATTAAAATTATGTATTAAGCATTACTCTGTATCTGCCCTGGAACCATAGCAGTGAGTAAAAGAGAAAATTCTCTTGTAACAAAACTAATATTAGAAGAAAGTAGAGAATAAGTTTTTTAAAAAATGATATATAATACAAATTCAGGTAGTGAAAGGTGATGTGTAGAAAATAAAGCTACGTGTAGGGATTATAGTGTGTCTTTTATTTTCAATATTTTGATGCTGCAACATCTCAAGCCTTGCTGACACTAGAAGGACTGTCTTCTTAAGGTTAGTTAATTCTTCGAGAAAGTAAACTCATGCATATGCACTGTTCGAATCCAAACACATCAGTTCAGAACCCTCACACTCACACACCTTCTCTGTTGGGCTCTTATACCCCTGACTACTATCCACACACCCTGCTTACATCAGAGTCAAATACCAGACAACAAGGACAGCCACTATGCTCCAGAGTTGATTGAAATCATTAAAACTAATCAATCCTAAGCCTGTTTTTTCTGCCTGGCCCATTCTGATTTACAGAAATCATCATAATGGCCCTTGCCTACACTTTCTCCCTTTCCTTTTGCTTCTTGACTGACCCTGGTGCTTCACTGTGTGGTCCTGTGGTTTGTTGTGCCTGTCCTCCAGGAACCATGAGTAATAGGCTTATCTTTTTGATGCCAATTGTCTCCTGACCTGTTAGCCTTATTATACCTCGAATTTTCTAATAATATACTATATTTTAAAAGAAGGACAAGGAGTAATCAGTACTGTGCTTTAGAAGGGTTAATCAGGATAGATTTCTCTGAGGAAGTGGCATTTGCAACGAAACCACAAAAAATTAAACGGACTGTGACTATACCCAGAGTCAGTGTTTCTGGCAAAGAAATCACAAAGGCAAAAATCCCAAGATATAGTATGTGCACATTTAAGCACAGGAAAGGAGCCCAGGGTGATAGTTGCATATGAAGATGAGGGGCAGAGGAAGAAGCTGGAGAGGTATGTAGGGACCACGTGACTTATGTGTCTGGTAGCCATTGTGAGGTCTCTTTTAGTTTGATTATGCAAGGCATCTGAGGCAGGCTTGCCAGCAGGGAAGTACATAAAGTCTTATACTTTAAAAAGTTTCCTATGTGTACTGTTTAGAAAATAGACTGTAAAAGGAAAGACTGGAAGCAGGGAAAACAGTCTAGTGGTCAAAAATCATTGTAGCTTGATCTAAGGGAGCAGCTATGGAGGTGGATACATTTTCAATAGAGAACCAATAGAATTAATGGGTTTTTCTGATGAACTGGATTTGCTGTGTAAGAAACTCAGTTCAGGGCATGCTAAATTTAAGGTGCCAATTCAATGCATACATATTATTTAATCAGCATGGTGTGTGTGTGTGTGTGTGTGTGTGTGTGTGTGTGTGTGTGTGTATGTGTGTGTGTTTATCACTGGCATCTCAAAGAATGGTAGAGGATGATAATAAAATTTTTGAGGTAATCAAGATATAGATAATACTTAAAGCCACCAAACTGGATAAGATCCACTCATGATTTTATATCCTGATTATAAATATAGAATAAGAATAAGCTTTGATTGTGCATGCCTGTAATCCCAGCAACTTGGGAGACTGAGGCAGTAGGATTGCAAATTCTTGGCCAGCCTCAGCAACTTAGTGAAACCGTGTCTCAAATTAAAAAAAAAAAAAAAAAAATAGAAATGGCTGGGTATCTAGCTCACTGATAAAATGCTTCTAGGTTCAATCCCCAGTATCAAAATGAATATAGAATAATAAATAAAAATAAGTATAATGTTTAGACTTGGAAAATATCATAAGGAATAAAGGAATAAAAAATCCTACATGATCAATTTCTTTTTAATTAGCAACCTGGTTAAAAATAACTTTACTTGAATCCTCTACACTATTGGAGGTTGTTACTTTTTCCTTGTCATCATGCAGATTTATTGAAGGGGAGAATAAAAATGTGGAAGAATGATTACTTTTTTCTTTTTATCTCTTTCAAAAGTTACATTTTTAGTCTTACCTTATCAAGGGAAGGATTATTTCTTTATTTGCAGTATTGGAGATTGAACCCAGGGCCTTCCTTGCACATGCTAGGCAAGTGCTATATTTTATTTTGTTTTGAGTCAGGGTCTTGCTAATTTGCCCAGATTGGCCTGAAGTTTCAATCTTCCTGCCTTTCTACATAGCTGGGACTACAGACATACATCAGCATCCCTGGCTAATTATGTATTACGTGCTTTTAATTCTTAACCTGGCCTATTACTGTTCTCTTCTCTTAAAAATTTCTTCATTTGGGCAGGATACTAGATAATAGCACTCTAATGATAGTAATGCATAAAGTAATATTGATTTCAATTGGTCTGTGAGGATTAGCATAATAATGGGTCAATGATAAACTCCAACAACTAATCTTAAAAGTGCATTAGCAGCATAAACACTAATGAGTTCTTTGGAGCCACTATTCTTTGCCTCTACCATTGCCAGAGTGAGGCAGACTTTCAGTGAATGTTTTACTTCTGAGTCCAAGTTATATCCAAATCCCTTTCCTTGATTTATTCTTCCAGTTCTTGACTATTTCTCAATATAGATACTACAAAAATAAAGGAGAAGTAGTTTTATAAGGGAATTTAGAAAGGAAAGCTTAGGTTCATGTACAAAACTGGAAGAAGAAATCTAATTTTCAAGTGGATAACTATTTAGTTATCCCACATACTCATATACATAGATTCATAAATAATAAAGACATTTTTGTACCAATATTTTATAGCTATAAAATATCTCTTACTCATTTTGTTGTTCTTCTTTGTTAAGCAGAGGGACATTTTAACTTTGTTGTGTATGTTGTTGAAGTATCTCCAAGAAATTTGTTAGGATCCTCCTGTTGAAATCTAGGACTCTTCACAAGCTGTCTCCTTTCACCAACAGTTATTGTCAGGCAAGGTTAAGACATGTTTGAATTTGAGATGAAGATGTTTAATTTATAAATGAGCCAATTTGGTGTAGCTGGTGAAAAAATCCTTATATGCCAAAGAATTTTGCTGAAGTAGAGACAGGTTTCCTCTAGTTGGTTGATATATGAAAGACCTATGTGTGAGAAAATATCAAATCAGCAAATATTCTTTTGGTTTTGCTAAGGCAAAGACCCTATTTTTAAGTAATCCACTGAATCTTCAGCCCTTTTCACTCCTTTTCAACATAAACACATGTAAATGATCTGAAAACACCTTCCATATATATAATGCACTCTTTCCCTTTCTTTTACTCTCCTTGATAATTGAACTATGAAGGTGGGTTAATATTCACCCTATATCACTAATATGTTTTATGTATAGAAATTGCAATTATTACACCATCATCCATACAGATAGCTCTTATTATGATTAACAATTGCCATTACAATGATCACTGTACTAGTTGACCCATAACAACTACTCACCATAGACACAAGCAAAGGTTGAATGTTTATGAGGAAGGTCAAAGCCAGCTCATAATAAAATTGTGAATGCGAGTTCCTGCTAAAATTTATCTCTTAGTGATATACTATTTCCACTAGAACAGGGTGCAAAGAAGGGCAGGACATGAACCTGGATCTTAGGCACAGAAATATACACACAGAAGGATTCTATATAGGAGTGTTATATGCTAGTCAATATCTTTCCCACCATTGTTCTGTAAAAAATGGCAATTTTTTTTTTCTTTGCCAGGAAGATGCTTTAATTTTCACTAATTTGAATACAATATGTAAATTCACTATATTAGTTAGATAAAGTTGTGATAGTAATGTACCCCTGATTGGGTGGTTTAAATAATAGAAACTTACCTTCAGAGTTCTAAAAGCCAGAAATCAGAGACCAAGGTGTTGGGAGGATTAATTTCTCCTAAAGGCTATGAGGTAAGGATTTATTCCAAGCCTCTTCCTATTGTTTGTGGGTGGCCATTTTTTTCCCTATATCTTGACATTGTTTTCTCTTTGCACATGTGTGTCTAGATTTCCTCTTCTAATAAGGATGCCAATCATATTGGACAAAGGCCTACCCAAGTGATTTCATTTTACATTAATTACCTCTTTAAAGACTCTGTCACATTGAAGTACTGTTAGTTACGACTTAACATATGAAAAATTGGGGGGGAGTGATGCATGTAATTCAGCTCATAATAACCACTTTCTTGTTATTTTTTGATTACTTATAGTATATAGCATGCATAGTGAATATAGAATGTGTGTTTTATGTGATAAACACAGTTTTTCTAAACATTCTTGTTCTCTTCCCATAACTCTCTTCTATCTTTGTTGTCATCAGATCATGACCATCAATTGAAATAGCTTAGGGATATGAGTCCACAAAAAGTGTATTTAATAATATAAGCTTTAATGATTAACCACAATCACTTAAATTTCAATCACTTTTTTGAAAATGAATACTGCAAATTATGAACTAAATAGACCAAATAGATTTAAATCTGAGTAATATATCACTGAAAATATTTTAAATCCTTAACATACTATAGACTGGAATGCTTGTGCTCAATAGCTGCATGTGTACCTGAAATGTGGCTTCCAGCCCTTTCTTTCAGAAACTAGTGGGGGAAAAAAAACAGCAGGAAATAAAAAGAAAGCTTCTTTTACTTTCTGATAAGTAAGCTGTCAGGTTCAAAACTTACAAATTGAGGCAGGAAATAAAAATGAAGGGTAATCATGTGAAGAAAAATAATCTGACACAGTTAATAGTGGGAAAACAGAGAACTGGATACAAAAATAGACCAGTGGATGTTCATAGTCAGCCAATTATAAATGGCTTTTTAAATGTTTTTTTTTTTTTTTTTCTTTTGCAAACCAAAGTATCCTATGCCTGTGCAGTACAACTAAAGCTCTGCTCAACCTAAGCCTTTTCAAAGAAACATATTATGTTAACAATTTTTTACCTGAATACAGAAAGAGTTTAGCACTAAATAAAGATATACAAAAAGGAGTCATGCTATTGGTTTAGGGTGGAAGGTAAAGATTCTTACTAAATATTTTCACTCAAAAGTGTCTGCTGATGCTTTTGAGACCTGTAGTTATCAAAGGGTCAAGTATGCTGCTTTTGTGTATCTCTTAGGTGCTCACCTGACTGACACCATGGCCCAAGGAAGATGTATCTGGAAACACTCATCAAAATTAATCTCAAAGGCCTTGTATACTAAAGTTCTCCAACTGACACCTACAGAGATGGATAGAAAATAGAGTGGTTTGATTGTGGATTTGAGAATTAGAAAAAAAGAAAATAGAAACATTCTCCAATGTGATAAGTCTTAGTTTAAGAGCGTCTCACAACTATTTCTGATTTACTGTTGGTTTTGTAGTTAAACTACAGGCATTTTGATCACAGGGATTTCTGTTTAGAATGCCCTGTATTAAATGGTCCTACCCATAAACATAATTTGATAATCTATTAACATAGACAATTTAAATACACACACACACACACATATATATATATATATATATATATATATATATATATCCCCGTGTATACTGTAATAATAAATGGAAATAAGCAAACTAAATTTAGGAAGATCTAAAATATCAGGGTGAATGATGGGATTTAGGGCATACAATTGAAATTATCAGCTTTCTGACACTACACCTATTTAACCACTTTTAGAGAAGCTAATGCAGATTTTAATGTCAAGTTCTGATCTCCATGGCAACACTTATGCATGCTAAAAGCACCCACATGGCTCTGAAACTTCTGGGTTTCACACACTGAATCAGAGTTTAATCAGTTCTCTAGCCTACTGGGAACAGGAAAAGTAGGAGAAGCATAAAGGGAGTCAGTATCTACTGACAGTTGCAATCTGTCATTTTCATTTTCCTAAAGGCTAAATAATAAAGACCTTTCCCAGACCAGAGATTGCAGTTTCAAGCAAAAATTTATCTCTTTTGCCAGCTCCAATAAAATGCTGCCACACTCTACTAATATAATAGGAGAAACTCTTAGAAAATGTCAAAAGAATTTTTCTTCCCATGTTTAGCTAAATTGTGCTGCTTTCCCCGCCATCTAAAGTACTGAGAAATTCCAAGTCACTATTAGAGTTATTTGGTAGGGCTGAAATTATATTGGACAGAATAAATGTAGTCTATCTATAGTCTATCTATTCTAATTGCTACTCTATTTTCTCTACCTATTATACTTTTTTTTTTTTTTTTTGGTACTTTTCCCCAACTGTGTAGTTTGCCAATTAGGACAGGACCATGAAATATACATGAAAGAACAGAGGAAGTCACTATGACATTTTGATATCTTTATCATCCATTTTTCAAGAATAATACCAATGTAGAAAAGAGCCAATTCTAGACTTATGTCTGTGAAATAGTATCAAATATAATTTTTGGCAAAAAAGTCTTTATTAAAAAATATATTTTGTTATGATCCATGAAAATTCTAAAAATCTGAATGAAGAGAAATTTATAAGTTATAAATTTAAGAATTCATAATTCTACTCTAATTCATATTGCATAAATTTTCAGTTTATACAAATATATAAGCTGTGTTCAAACTTGATAGTTCTTATTTGTAATTAATAAATTAAAAGCTCTTGATTTCAAATATAACCAGGGTTATAGAGAAGTCATAACCTTTTATTAATCTGTAAATGTTAATCAAGAAGTCTCCAGAAAGCAAGCATATATCTTCAATAGGATCATAGCCAAACTAATTTTCATATAGCATGTGGACACTTGGTTCTCTTCCCCACCACCTCCCCACTTTATTTTTATTGTCAGTTTTACTGAATACCATTGAAAAATGTAATAATAATACAACTTCTAACAATGGTGCCAAAGAGGATACATGATTCTTCTCTGAGGAAAGTTTGTGCAAAAATGGATACAATTGTCAGAAACAATTATTTTAAGACATTGGAGAGACACAAAAAGCAAACAACCATTAAGTTTTTCTTAAAATCATTGCAGTAGCGTGAAACAATAATGGTAGGAGATAGTTGTTCTTGGTGCATAGAGCTGCTCATGTCATCTGCCTCTCCCCAAAACACACCCAACTCAGTTTGGAAGATTTATAACTTTACCTTGAAAACAAGAGGCTGTATTGTCAAACATGTCAAAACTCAGTCCCTGGTGGAAGGTGAAAACTTACAATTTTCCTGACCCGATATTGCTTTCTCGTTTGTATAATCAATAAGCCAAAAATTTATTGGAGGGTATTCTAAATATGGAACAACCCTAACAGTAGAGAGATAAATTCTCCACAGGTGACTGGCTAACTGATAAACCCAGATTTGATGAGGAATATCCCAGAAAGTCTGGCAAAACGTGAAAGGCAAGGAAGATGGAGAATGGGGTACAAATTTTAATGCATGTTTCAACCCCAGCAGAGTTGAAGCCAGTTTTATAAGCCACAAATACTTTCTGATCCTACTATATGATTTCTAAAACCAACAGCTGTATAAGTTTCAGATAATAAAGAAGTGCTTAAGCTGATACAAACATAAAAACAAGACACATGGTGTAAGTATGTCAAATACACATAGTAGTAAACTGAAAAAGTCCACAAAGGTGAAAGTCAGGATAATTTCAGAAATAAAATAAAATGGCTTATAATTTAAAATATAAGATAATACCCATGAGCCCATATTGATAGAACAAATAATTGAATAGATAAATACATAAAGGAAAACCTCCTAAGCAGAAAAATCGCAAAAAAAATTTATCTAAGTAGTCCACCCTTAATGAGATGAAATAGGACTACCAATTTCTTAAATCTAGTATGTATCTTGCTTTTAAAGAATATCCTAGGGAAAGGAGGGAAAGTGTAAATTTATGATGGAGAAACTACCTGAGCTGGGTGATCAAAGTTAACATCAACATTGATACGTCAAATTGATTTATCTGAACCCTTGTTATGATAAAATGAGAATGGCACTTCAACCCTGTGGTCTTATTCCACCAAACCCATAACAACAGTCTAAGTAGAAGAAAAGCATCAGATAAATTATAACTTAATGGCATTCTACAAAACACCTGAGCAGCAATCCTCAAAATTCTTGAGATTATCAAAAACAAGGAAAGTCTGAGAAACTGTTATGGCCAAGGGGAGACTAAGGAGACATGATGACCAAATGCAGTGCGGAACCTATGTGAAACCTAGAACAGAAAAAAAAAAAAAAAAAAAAATCAGGGAAATATTGAAGCAATAAGAAGTATGGACTTTAGTTAACAATAATGTATCAATATTTTTTCATTAGGTCCAGCATGAGCACCAGTTGATCAGATCGAATGTCACCTGAATTTTAGCAAAATGTCACTCTAGTCACCGTTTCAGACACATACTGCTGCTGCTGCACCTATCTCAAGTAGTCATAAGTCTGGAATGAGTACAAACTTCAACACCCCCTCAGCCACCTCTTGAGTGAAGACTAGGAGAGTGAGGAAAGGAATAGGATTCACAGCTTCCTTGCCTTCAAGTGGTGAATGAAATCAGTGTGAAATCAAATAGGAGTGTGTGTGTTGAGGATAGAGAAGGCGCAGAAGGCACCTGAATATCTCACCTATTCTGCCAAAGAGTTAATGAAACTCTTATAGTTTCAATGTTTTCAGATAACTTTTCTTTCTTTCTCTCTCTCTCTCTCTATCTCCTCCCCCCCGCTTCTCTATCCACATTGCCAATGCTGCTTTACCAGTAGGGACAACAATCACATAAAGAAGAAAAGTAATGTGACATCTTTTAAAAATCAGAATTTTAATTTTGTCTTCTGATCTGTCTACCTTCTCTCTTTGCCAAAGTATATTTTTTTTTTTTTTTTTTTTTTTAATTCTACCAGGGATACCCTGGTCCAAAACTAGGAATAATATTTTTACTGTATTTGTAATTACTGAAATACTTATAATAACCAGTTTGTATTTTCAAATTGGATATTGCAGTCCTGGGTCTACATTCTGGAGTACATTTGAAAGTGAGCCCTTCAGGCTGGTCTTACCTGTGATTTGTCTAATGTTATGCTCTACCTACTCCTGTTCCTCTCATCTGATTGCTTATCCTTTAGCTGGGGAGTAGTGTGGAGTAATTGACATGATTGATGATGTGTTTATTTTCTAGAAAACCCCAATGCTGCAGATTAGAAGGCAGATATCAAATTTTCTTTTCTGCTTCTATTGTTTACATCTTAATTTATACCTTTTATAACATGTAAGCCTAATGGACACTATCAATATTCAAGTCCTCCTGGAGAGGTTAATGAATTTAGTGGCAGGACAACAGTAATTTTGTGTGTTCTGTCTATATGTTTTGTATGCTCATTTATTTGTTTAACATGGTGCTGGTCGGTGGCACACGGGACAAAGCCACTGCCTTTTTATCTTAAGAAACAGGTAGTGTTATGCCCAGAATATGGACCCCAAAGACCACCAAGGAATCTGGAGTGCATGCAAAAACAAAGAGCGTTTATTCGGGCTTAAGCTAGGACTCTCAGACCTCACCAAAGCAGTGGATCTGTACTGAGAGCTCGGAACTGAGGAAAGACTGAGTCTTTTGTAGGGCTAGAAGCAAGGAGAGGGAGGGGGCTCACCTGATTTGCCAGGGGAGTGCATGTGTGACTAAGGAGGTTTTCACTGGTGGAGGCCATCTCCAGAGCTATGGAATGTGCTGTTTATTGCAGGGTCCTATTTTATTGTGCACAGGCTGGCTTATCATACCCGGGCTTATTTGTGCCTTGTGATGGGAGACTTGCAACAGATTGAGGTAGCTGATAACAAAACGGGTTTACAGTAGTTTGGCTTCTATTATCTTTAAGCCAAGCATTTTGCTGAAGCAAAAAATGTGGTTAAACTAAAAAGAGGCTTGGGGCTGAAAAGGGGGGTTCTACAGGCAGATGATAAATAGATGAGAGAGATCTATTTGTATCATGTTCCCACTCTATTAAGAGAAATAAGAACAGCAAAGAGGAGGAAGAGAAGGAGGAGGAGGATACTAAGGAAGAGGAGGAGGAGGAGGGAAAAGGAAGAAGGGAAAAGCAAAGGTCTAAATGTGCTCAAAAATCAAATCTAAGCATATTTGGGATTGCTATATGAAATATTTATGTCCATTCTGCCAAATAAAATTGTTAAGTTTAGAAAAATAAATGATTATTAATGTATCAATTACAAAAATAAAGGTTTCCCCTCTTCCTTTTGTTTTTTTTTTTCTCTCTTGAATTTTGTTTTGGATAATTTCTATATATTCTTATATATTTCAGACTTTGGTAGGTCATCAATAATTTTAACATGCCTACCTTAATACTCAGGATGGATTTTAGATCTCAGTCTCACAGTAGAAAAAAATAAGAATGAAAAAGTGTGAGGAAGCACAAGAAAAAGATGTGTGAAGAAAAGCACAAGAGCCTATGGGATACAATTAAGTTTTATCAATATATGAATTATTGAAGTCCCCAAAGAGGTAGAGAAATCGGTAAGAAAAAGCTTATTCAAAGAGATATTTGTTAAAAGCTTCCAAAAATCTTGAGAGGCACAGACATCCAGAATCATGAAGATCAAAGTACCTAAAAAAGTTAAACCAAAATAAGAATAATAAAAGATGCATAATAGTTAAGTTGTTAAAAGTCATAGTCAAAGAAAGAATCTTGAAATAAACAGAAGACTCATCACACAAAAAGGAACATTCATAAGGGTATCACTAGATTTTTCAATGAAAATCTTGCAAGTCGAGATGGAGTGAGATAATATATTCCAAATGTTGAAATGAATGAAAATACTATAGCTTGAAAAGATGTTTTTTTGAAAATGAAGAAGAGATGAAAACGTTTTCATGCAACAAATGCTAAGAGAGTTCATCACCATGAGATTTACCTTGTAAGATATGCCAAAGGGAGTTTCTTCATGAAACAACATGAAAACATATGGAAGTATATAATTCATTATAAAGGTAAGAACGTAGTCAGATTCAGAATTTTTCACTGCTATAATGATGATGTGAAAATTAGTTTTATCTTTAATAATTTATTAATAAATATACAATATCAAGAGATATAAGAAAAATAGCATAAAATGTGGAGAAAGTGAGAAATTAAAGTGTAGAGGTTTTGTATGTAATCAAAGTCAAGTCATCAGCTTAAAATAGAATGTTATAACTATAAGATGTTTTACATTAGCCCATGGTAACCACATACACACAACTCTAGAAGATAAACAAAAGATGAACAAAAAGGAAAACAGTATATTATTATCTTTTTATTAATTTTTAATTTGTTTTAATTAGTTATACATGATGGTAGAATGCATTTATGCACTATGATATGTCATACATATATGGGATATAATTTCTCATTTTTTAAAGTGTATATGTTGCAGAATCATATTGGTCATGAAGTCACATATATATATACAGTAATAATGTCTGTTTCATTCCACTATCTTTCCCATCCCCACATCCTCTCCCTCCCCTACCTTCACTTCCCTCTACCTAATCTAACAATATTTTTCCCTAGTGCCTCCCCACCCCCCGCCTTATTGTGAATTAGCATCCACATGTTAGAGAAGACATTCGGCCTTTGGTTTTGTGGGATTGACTTATTTTGCTTAGCATGACATTCTCCAACTCCAACCATTTACTTGCAAATGCCCTAATTTCACCCTTCTTTAAAGGTGAGTAATATTCCATTGAGCATATATACCATATTTTCTTTATCCATTCATCTATTGAGGGACACCCAGTTTGGTTCCATAGTCTAGCTATTGTGAACAGTATATTATTAAATATAAAAACAAAACAAAAATCTGCACATCACAAAGGAAGATTGCAAGAGAGGAAGACACAAAGGAACTATAAGACAGAAAACAACAAAACTGTAATTATATATACTTAGCTGTCAATAATTACTTTAAATTTAATAGATTCAAATTTTCAGTCAAAAGACCACAAGAGGTGCACTTTAGCTTTAAGGATACAGATATGAAGGGAAGGTATTAGAAAAGATATTTCATGCAAATGCTATCCAGAAGAACAGTGATGGCTATACTTACATCAGAAAAAAAAATAGACCTGAAGGGAGAAATAGACGGCAATACAATAATTACAGAAGACTTCAATACCCCACTTTCAATGGTTGATTGATCATCCAGACAGAAAGTCAATATGGAAACAATGGACTTGAACAACACTATATTCTAAATGGACCCAACAGATATTTATAAAACATTCCATCCAACAGCAATGAATTTTGTTTTCCTCAAGAGTACACAGAATGTTCACCATGATAACTATATTTTGTGCCACAAAATAAGCCTTACCAAATTTAACAACATTGTAATGATCTGAAGTATTTTTTTACCATAGTAATAAAAAGTAGAAATTAATAGTAGGAATACATTTGAAAATTTCACATATATGTTGAAATTAAACAGCACCCTCCTAAATAATCAATGGGTCAAAGCAGAAATCAAACTGAATGTAAAAAAAAAAATTGAGAAATGCAAAGATGGAAACATATTACAAAACTTTTGGGATACAGTGAAAGCAGTTCTAAGGAAGAAATTTATACTGATAAGTGTCTACATTAAGACAAAAGAAAGATTTCAAACAAACAATCTAAGTTGCATCCTAAGTACTTAAGAGAAAGCAGAAAAAAATGAGCCCAGAATCAAGTAGAAGGAAGAAAATAATAAAGATCCCTATAGAAATAAATAAAATACTGACTAAAAAGACAATAGACGTGACCAAAAAAAAAAAAATTAGTTGGTTTTTGGAAAGACGTACAGATTTTAAAAGCTATTGGTAAAACTACCCCCCCAAAAGAGAGAGAGAGAGAGAGAGAGAGAGAGAGAGAGAGAGAGAGATGACTACAACATATAAACACTTAAGTGAAAGAGGAGGAATTACCATTGTTACTACAGGAATACAAATGGTCATAATCAACTACTATAAAAAATATAAGCCAAAAAATTTAAATAAACTAGAAAAAGTGCATAAATTCCTAGAAATGTACAACTTACCAAGACTAAATCATGAAGAAATAGGAAAATCTATATATACTGATAAATGAGTAAGGAGAATGAATTGGTAATCAAAGCCATATAACAACAACAAAGGCCCAGGACCAGATGGCTTCATTGGTGAATTCTACCAAGAATTCAAAGAGGAATTTGTTGGGACTATGTCTGCCAAGGGGCAAGGTTTGACTGCTTACCACGCCCTAAAGGACCGGGGCTAAACCAAGGGGTGTGGCTATGACGTAGCGTGAGAGACTGCACCGCCTTGCTTGCTGATTGGTTAGTTCTAGGCCTATTTAAGTCAATGCTTGTTCAATAAATCGGGAGTTCTTCGGACATCCTGCGTGCTATATACAAGACTCCCTGGGTGTGGCATATTTTCTGTTCAAACAAACAGAGGTAAGGCACCTAGTGATTTCTGTCCTTAAGCTCATTCTCGCCGAGTAAGTTATATTTTCTTGCTGGCAGGAAAAACTTCCTTTTAGGGCCCGAAAGGAAGATAGCTTAGAACTCGGCCCCTTTCATAACTCAGCAACCCCGGCAGGAATTAACACTAGTTCTTCTCAAGGTCTTCCAAAAACTTAAATGAGAGGGATCTTTTCTATATTCACTTCATGAGGCCAGCATTTCCCTGGTACCAAAGCCAAAGACACCACCACAACAAAATAAAATAACAGGGCAATATTCCTGATGAATATAGATGGAAAAATCCTCAATAAATGTTAACACAGAGAATTCCACAGCATATTAAAAGGATCATACACAATGATCAGTGGGACTTATTCCTTGAATGCATAAAATATGCACATCAACAAATTTGATAAAACAAAGAACTGTAAAAGGCATATATGATTATCTCACTAGATGGAGAAAAAGCTTTTGACCAAATTAAACTCACTTCTATGATAAAAACTCTCAACAAATTAGGTAGAGAAGAAATGTACTTCAACATAATAAAATACATATATGATAAGCCCACAGTTAACAATATAGCACTCCACAGAGAAAGGCTGAAAGCTTTTCTTCTAAGATTGGGAGCAAGACAAGGGCACCTACTTTCTTCACTTCTATCTAACATAATGAAACTCTTACATAGAGCAATTAGAAAAGAAAGATAATTAAAAGACATCTATCTTAGTTTGTGATGCTATGAACCAAAAATCTTAAAAACTAGGTAATTTACAAACAATAGAAATTGTATTGCTCAGAGTTCTGTAGGCTGGGCAGACCAAGATCGTGGTGCCAGAGTATCTGATGTTTGTCGAGGCATATTTCTCATGGATGGTGCCTTCCATGTTCCTTCTCATGGCAATAGAGCTAAATAAGCTCATTAAGACTTATTTTATAAGGGCATTAATTTAATTCATGAAGGTGATGCCTGTTTACCTAATAACCTCACAAAGGCCTCAACTTCTAGTAGCATCATCTTGACCTTGGTGATTAGGTTTTAGCATACAAGTGTTAGGTGGGATACCAAGATTCAGATAATAGTAGCATTCAAATTAGAAAAGAAAAATTAAAATTATCTCTTTGTAGATAACATGATTATACATATAGGAAACCACATGTATAAACTAAAAACTATATGTAAAACTAAAGACTCCACCAAAAGAACTGTTACAACTAACAAATGCGATAATATAGCAGAATACAAATGCAATGCACATATTTCTACATACTATCAACAGATTCTCTTTAAAAGTATTTAAGAAAACAAGCCCATTTATAGTAGCATCAAAAAGAATGAAGCACTTAGGAATAAATTAAACCAAGATGAAAGATCAATGTATTGAAAACTATAAAACACTAATGAAAGATATGAAACAAGATGTAATTATGGGAAGAAATATTTTGTTTTCACACATTGGAAGAATTAATGTTGTTAAAATGTTTATATTATGAAAGCGATCTACAGATTCAATGCAATTCTTATTAAAATCTCAATGGCATTTTCACTGAGAAAGTTAAAAAAAAGTTGTAAAATTTATATGGAACCACAAAAGATTTCAAATAGCCAAAATAATATTGAGGAAGAATAACAAAGCTGTAAGAATCATACTTCCTGATTTCAAACTGTGTTACAAAGGTATAGTCATCAAAACAATATGGCCCTGGTATAAAAACCAACACATAGACCAATGGAATAGAGCAGAAAACCTAGGGGGGGGGGGGATTTTGACAAGGGTGATAAGAATAAAAAATAAGCAAAGGATAGTTTCTTCAACAAATGGTACTGGGAAATTGAATATCCACATGGAAAAAATTTTAAATTGGACCTTTGTCTTATATACAAAATTTACTCAAAAACTATTGAAGAGTTAAAAGATATGAAACTCTAAGCCCTTTAGAAGAAAACCTAGGAAAAGCTTTTTGACTTTGGTCTTTGCAATAATATTTTGGATATGACACCAAAAGCATAGGCAACAAATGCAAAAATAAATGAGTGGGACTACACCACACTAAAAAAACTTCTATATAGCAAAGGGAAAAAATCAACAAAATGAAAAGACAATCTGTGGAATGGGAGAAAGTATTTGCAGAAGACTTAACAAGGAGTTAATATCCAAAATACACAAGAAATTCAGACAACTCAATGACAAGAAAACAAATAATACGTTTAAAAACATAGCAAGGGGCCTGAATAGACATTTTTCAGAAGAAGATACCAACAGTGTTATGAAAAAAAAAGAGTGCTCAACATCACTAATAAGCAGAGCAATGCAAATCAAAACCACAATCAGATACCAACTCACACTTATTATTAAAAAAAAAAAAGAAAGATATTAAGTGGCAAGGATGTGGAGAAAAAGGACTCTCTGAACAGTTTTTATTTACTTATTTATTTATTTGTTTGTTTATTTTATACCATGGGTTGAACCCAGAGGTGCTTAACCATTGAGCCATATCCCTGGGTATCTTTCTAAAATTTTTTTATTTTGAGACAGGGTCTCACTAAGTTGCTTAGAGGCTTACTAAGTTGCTGAAGATGGCTTTGAACTTGTGATCCTTCTGCCTCAGCCTCCCAAGCCACTGGGATTACAGGCATGCACTACCACACCCAGCTGAAGAGTGTTGATGATAATGTAAATTTGTAGAACCACAATGGTAAACAGTATGGTGGCTACTCAAAATAATTAAAAATAAAAATAAAAATTAAAAATAAAACTGTCACATGATTTATTAATCCTCCCACTGAATTATATTTAAAGGAAATGAAATTATTATCTCAATATCTGCATCTCTTTTTCATTAAACATAATATTGTTAGCTCAAGTAGGAAACAACCTAAGTGGTCATAGAAAGATTAATTGATGAAGAAAACATACCACATACAAATGAGAATATTATTCAACCACAACAATAAGGAAATTCTGTTATTTTGTGATAACATAGTTGAAGCTGGAGGATATTTGGTAAGTGAAATACACCAGGTACAGAGGGACAAATGCTATATGGGTCTCCATACATAGAGTTTAAGGAAGTTGAATGTAGAAGCACAAAGTAGAACAGTATTTGTCATGGGCTAATTGGGGGAAATGGGATGTTGGTAAAAGGGTATATAAATTTTCAGTTATAAAATATGTATGTTCTGGGGATCTAATAAACAATGTGGTGACTATAGTTCACTTTAGTATATTGTTTATTTCAAGTTTGATAAGAAAAGATTTTAAGTGTCCTCAGCATGCACATGTTCACACATACATGCACCAGATGGTAACAATGGGATAATACAATGATGGACTTGGATTTAACTGTGATAATTTCTACACATTGTATATGTACGTCAAATCATCACTTTGTACAATTATTGTTTTATCAATTAAATGTCTTGAAATAAAAATTCAGCAAAATATCATAAACTATAATTTCAGTATACTCTTAAGTATGTTAAAGTGATCCATGGTTACCATGAGTACATAAAATTTTTCTGACATAGAACTTTTTTTTTTTTTTTTTTTTTTTTTTTTGGTACTGGGGATTGAACTCAGGGGCACTCGACCACTGGGTCACATCCCCAGCCCTTTTTTGTATTTCATTTAGAGACAGGGTCTCACTGAGTTACTAAGTGCCTCGCCATTGCTGAGGCTGGCTTTGAACTCGCAATCCTCCTGCCTCAGCCTCCCAAAGTGCTGGGATTACAGGCGTGCGCCACCGCGCCCAGCCCATAGCCCATAGAACATGTTTTTGACATAGAAATATACTTATGTATTTGGTTAATCAGATAATTAGCTATATGTACTAATCAAGAAATGTGTATTTTTATCTTGTTTTCCAGACTCAGGGGCTCAGTATAGTTCTACCAACAACATATTTGTAAAGGCTAGATAGTATTTTCTTGGTCATTTTTGATCCTCTTAGAAAATTATGGCTCTTTGATATAATGATGACCTATAAAGTTTACAGATATATTTATTTATATCAAGGTAGCAATTGATGTTAGTTAGTTTTGCATGGTCCCTGAAATTATGAAAATTTCATAAATTAAAATATATATTCCTTATTTATAGAAATTGTAGATTATCTCCAAAGAATAGAAATAGACTTTTAATAGTATAACAAAATCCTATATTGTCAAACATTGGGCAAAAGTGATTGTGTTTTCATTTCCATGATACAGAAAAGAATGCTAACAGTGTCAAGATAAAAAAGGATAGAAAATTGAAAATTTTTTATAGTATGCTGTGGGTGGCTTCCAATTATTTTTCAATAAAGGCTTTTGTAAATTTTACAAACTCTCTAAGGCATTTCAGCAGATACATTCCTTTCTAAAGATTGCAAAGAAATTTTCTTTTCACTTTGTTTGAAATAATTTAACTTTTTGGCTCTGGCAGTTCGAGTGGATTAGGATCCCAGATGGGTTTGTTATATGGAAATAACTTTAGTGCAAAGAACTTTCTCTCTTTATCCAACTAGCTGAGTTAATTGAAAGTCTTTTGTTGGTCTTTCTAAGAGATTTTTAACATAGATATAAAAAGACATAGAAATATATTTATGTATTGAATAGCATTGTGTTTAAAAGGACTTTCCAAAAGAAATTAAGTGACTTTGTTGGTTCAAAAGAGTTATTACACTACAGAGTAAGGGATAATAGGGGTGGTTCCCTAAACTCATAGGGTTTATCTAAAGTTCTGTTTGCTGAGGGACTAGCCACTGTCTCTTCCCTCACTCAAAATCCTTCATATTTGCGGCATTGCTTTAGTTGGGTTTTCATTTGTTTTGCAGTACTGGAGATTGAACCCAGATCCTCATGCATGCTAAGCAAATGCTCTACCACTGAGCCTTCCTAGCTCTCTTATGGAAATATCTTTTTATTTTTAAATTGTATGTATGTGCTAATGTTCTATCTTTGTATTAACCTTGACTTCATAAGAGGCAATATTGGAAAGTTCTACAATAATAATAAAGGAATAGAGTTTGTCTATAATATTTTACACTAATACACAATTTAAAGAAAAACATGGAATGAAATTCAATTCTCTAATCAATTTAAATAATAGGTTTATTGAAAACCACTATGTGAGTAATTCAATTAGGCACATACATGACTGACAGTCACTGTAATAACAAATCACATATTAGATCACTTAGAGTAAAATTATAAGCTTGGTTTATACAATCTGAAAAGCAAGGTAAGAATTCTGAATTATAGTGATGTCATCTAGCTTGTCTCCTCCAGGGAGGAAATTGACATGCTAAATAATTCTTTATAGGATTATTCATATAAGGTAAAGGTGATGAAGGCATTAAGGGCTTTGATTAAAGATTATAAGAGTTGTGAGACTGATTAAAAATTTTATGCAAAAGAATTGTCCAAGGCATTTAATAAAGTTTTAAAGACAAACAATGGATTGGTTCAACTAACCTAGGAAGTAATTACTCAGACTGATTTCATAAAACAGAACGAAAAATCTAGAGCAACCAATTTGTCCTGCCTTCCAAACACTAGGAGGTATGGATATTAAAGAGGAGATCAAGGGCCATAAACTGTTTTAGTTTGTTTTTGTCATTTCTCTCATAAATTTCCATAGGGATACACTGACTTTGTAGAACTGGATGAGACTAATGATCAAATGTAGAAGTCTTGTCCTGTTGTTCCATTTTGTATTTCAAGTATATTCTTTTGTTTACTTTTGGTGGAAGAAAAACATCCTGACTGGTTTCCTAACGTCAAATCTTCAAACAAAAGGCAGTATGGATTTTGCTTTATTTATTCTTTTGAAAAATTTTCAAATCGTACCACACTCCTTGTTACTTTTCAGACGTTCAATGGTATCATTTTACCTATATAATTGTGCATTTCATAGAACAGAGGATGTGTGCTTTAATTGTTTGGAGAGGCACTAAATGTTGTGGTTTTGTCATGATCTCAGACTCACTCATATCTCTTAATTTATGAGTAATTACACACTGTTACCATGGATCTCATTCCCTTCCTAAAAGCACTTGACCTTGATGACTAGAGGTCTAAGAGAAAACCTTCTATTTCAGAAGCCCAGCTTTCCAGGATTTTAAAATACATTGGAACCTTTTCCTAGAACTACCTGAGGACTACAGTTTCTGGTACTACAACATAATTTTGGGTGGAAGTAGACAAACGATGTCATATGAAGTTTCTACAGCATGGATGTGTTCTTTGTCCAAAGGTGGATAAAAGAATACACTTGAAAGTGCAAAATGGAACAACAGGCCAGATTTTTCATTTGATTATTAGTCTTATCCAGGTAAATAAAATCAGTGTATCCCTATGGAAATTCATGGGGAAAATGTGTTCATGTGTTGGAGACTTGGTGCTCAGTGTGGTGGTGAGACCTTTAAGGGGTAGAGCCTGGTGAGAGGTCCTCAGGTCACTGGGGATATGTCCTCAGAAGGGATTAAGTTTGTTCTTGTGGGACACCTGAGTTGTTCTCCTTTGAGGGTTGTTATAAGAGAACAAGTTTGGCCACTCCCCTACCCCTTTAGTTTCCTGTCTAGTAATTTGATCTTTCCCTCTCATGTGTTCCTGTCAATATGATGCCATTTGCCATAAGATTGTCATCAGAACCGAGCTCATGCCAGTGCCATACCCACAGCCTTCAGAACTGTGAGCTAAATAAACATTTTCTTCATTAAGTGCTCTGTCTTGGGTATTTTGTTATAATAACAGAAAATGGACTACTGTAGAGGAACATTATACAAATAAAGGAAAGTATATTGCTAGGCATGGGGAAAAAAATTAGTGAATTTATGCCAATAGTACATTTGGGCAAAGGAAAAACACAACATTTTCCCCAAAGCATTTGAGGGAAAAAAAAAAGCAGGAATATTTCTCTATTTAATTCAATGGCTACATAAGGGAAATAATATTATATTTTATTTTCACATTAATAAAGTTACATTTAATTCATGTGTTGGTAAAAAGTAAAATTTTGAAAAAAATATTTGCACATGAACTAGGTCCACTTAAGTGTAATAAAATGTTATGAAACAATTTTGGTTTTTAAAAGTTTTAGTATATTATGCTTAATCCTGGATTTTGTGTTAATATCAAGCTAGGAAATTTGGGGATTAACCAAATCTGTGAATTCATGTCTCACATCAGTTCTAAAAATTCTGAGTCATGATATCTTCCAATGTTCCTTTGCTCCATTTTGTCTTTCCTCAGACTGTAGTCAGATAGTTTTAGAGTTTTCTCACTGTAGCAGCCATTTCTTTTCACCTCTATTTTCCTTTTGCCTCTTTCTCAGTGCTACATAGGGTATAATTTCTTTTAATTTATAAATTTTATCTTATCTATGTCTAGTGAGATATCAAATGCATTTTTGTCGCTAAATTTTTTTCTGTGTAGTTTTTTCTTAAATATATTCAATGTATTATGTATTTGCCTATTACCTTCAAGTAATTTCAAGTTTATTATTTACTTCTTCAAACATATATAATTTCAAAATTTACATTTAATAATTCAATATTTGAACTCTATATGTGTTTTTTTCTGCTTTCTATTTTGTGTTGATTTTTGATCCTATTCAAGATTTCTTGTGTGACTGTTGATCTTTAAAATTTGTTGAGTATTTTCCCTAAAAAGTTATTTTGGGAGGGTTTTAGTCAGCTTATTCTATTGTGATCAAAAGATCTGACAAGAACAATTTTAGAGGAGGAAAAGTTTATTTGGGGCTCACAGTTTCAGGGCTCTCAGTTCATAGATTGCTGGCTCTAATGTTCTGTGCCTAAAGCATAGCAGAACATCATGGAGTAAGAGTGCAGTGGAGGAAAGGGGTTTAGCACATGGCCACCCTAAAGGAGAGGAGAGTAGAGGGGAGGGGAGGGAAGAGAAAGGGAGGGGAGGAGAGGGAGAGACACTAAGCTCAGCTCACAAAATATAAAACCCCAAGTCACTACCCCAGTGACTCACCTCCTCTAGCCACACCCTACCAGCCTATAGTCACCACCCAGTTAATCCCTATCCAAAGATTAATGCACTAATTAGATTAAAGCTCTCATCACCCAATCATTTCACCTCTAAACTTTCTTGCATTGTCTCATACAGAAGCTTTTGGGGAACACTTCATGTCTAAACCATAACACCAAGTGTATGTACAAAAGCATCTCCAAATGAAGGATGAAGGTGGTTTCTATTGTGCAACTGCTTAGGAAATTTTTATTTATGCCTGTTTCCCATCCTCTTCTCATCTCCTTTTCTCCAAATAGAATCAGCAATGAACAGCCATGGTAAATATAATATTATCCTTAAATTATTTCTTAAATTATTAAAAGCCTCTAGATTTATGCAGAGAAAAAAGGAATTAAATATGTGTGTATATATATATAAAATTTATTTATTATATACATTACATGTTATATATTTTACATAATTTTATTGTATAATTATATATGTATATATAACTTTATCCCGATAATTTTTGTTTTGGTTTGCTTTGTTTTGTTAGCTGGAAGGTTCACCCAAAACTTTTAGCCAGCTATTAATAGAAACATGAAGTTCCTATCCCATCATGTAACACATATAGAGGATGAGCCTCCATATTGTGGGCAGTTATACAATTTTAGGAAGAAATTGTAGAGGTGGTGAATCTTAACTCTGAAACCCCTCTTCCTCTTTTTTTCCTCTTTGTCCAGTTGCCTAGATAGAACAGTGATATGCTACAAATTTCTGGAATATTTTAATTTTCACTGTCTTAGCTAAAGTCTTAAACATGTTCAAGGTTCAAATTTATAAGATATTTTAATCTAGGTACTATTGTTCACATTGCTCTTAATAGATTACCTAATACTTTTTTTTTTTTTTTTCTACTGACTTAAGATCTGATTCTGGCCTTAGGTACTTTCCTTTGAAATGGAATGACCTGACATCACAGAAGCATTATAATAGAACAGTGACAAACCATGGTAAGAATCCTGGTGTGTACTTAATGATTTCCACCATTAGAGACTTGCAGATGAAAAGAATCTCCCTGTTGAGACAGTTATCCACTAGGAGGAATTTTTCCCTTTAGAAAAATGTAACACAATTTATTGATATAAATCTATCTGTTCACAGCTATTTGCTGGCTGCATATTTATCATGTTCCTAGCATTGTATCATTCATGGCAAGAATAGAAGTATAGAGTACATTGTGTCTTAACTACCTAGAGCAAAGAATATGCTTTTTAAAACTTTAATTCTATTGATGTCATAAATTTAACTTAGTTGTTGCCTTGGTCTCCATTTTCAGATCTGACATAAATTATTTGAAACCCAGTCTTTGACCTAGTTGAAACTTCCTCTCCCTGTAGACCACCAGAAACTTTTCAGGAAAACAAGCAAAAATATAATAGTATTCTGGAAATTCTACTTAAAAGAACAAAAAATGGGGAAAGGTACTGGTTATCCTGTGGTCAGAGTTGTCCCAGAGAGAAACTACAGCTGGGAGGCATTGGGCTCTTTCCCCATTGCCTTTTTGGCTCTTGTCAACCAGAGACTGAAACTAAGAGCCATGTAAAATACAATGCTACCCTAGATTACTTATTGAATTTATTGAATTGCAAACAAACCATAAATTGAGGGGGAGAAAAAAGGTAACTAACTAAATAAAGGTAACTAAATAACTAAATAAAGGTAACTAAATATGTAGATACTATTTAATATAAATATATGATATCTGTGCATATGCACATAATTGCTATAATTTGATCCTATTGGAGATCTAAAATTTATATACTATTTGTTTACTAAATAATTTATAGGACATAAAGGATAAAAAGGAGAACCTATTGGTTTTTGTAAGCTTCAACTGAGGTTTTAACTTAGTAACGTTTGCTAAAATGCATCAACAAATGTCATGGCCTTACTGTATTTCACTGCATAATCATCACAGATTTTATGCCCAATTTTTCACAAAAAATAGTAGGATGAGAGACTTTTAAAAAATAATTGTGCTGATATAGCTTAAAAATAATTTCTTATTAAACTGTGTTTGGTGCAAGATTAGGATGAATGGAATCCTTATGAATACACACTAAAGTTGAAGAGTAAAAATCACACAGATCATTTCTTTATGACTGCTTAATGAACATTTTTCAGATCTGAAAAAAAGTTAACACATAAGTTGTTATTGATTTGTATATTATATTTGAAATATTACATTTGAAAAAATTCTACTTGAAGTATGGACTTAAAAATTTAATCTTCTGTGTCTGAAAATTCTCTGCTGTTATCATTGGTTTCCTTATCTGGCACACTGACCTCTGTACCACTTATGTAAGATGTGTTTACCTTTAGTACTGCAGAATTGTAAACAAACCATGCAAGTGGGCTTTCAGAAATATATTAACAATGTATATGAGCTGAGAATTCTAGACTCATGGCTCACAGTGTTTGAGGAGACAAACTGCATCAATATGGCATGGATACATATATTGCTGTTCTGTTCACCTTTTAAGTGGTGTGAAGAACAGAATTAGACCACATGATGATTATGGGATGAAAGGTTATAAACCAATTTTTGAACTGTAAAAACAGGGTGCAATGATGATGTGGCAGCAATGATTATGCAGTGCAATGTGGTAATTGGTATTAGGGCTTGGATTGTAGTTATACCTGAAGATCCCACTAAGTTTAAACATTCTGTCCCTATGAAATTGAAAAGGCTATTGAATATGAAATCAAGAAAAATTGATATGATTCTCTTTAATTGTTCTGTCTAAATTACCATAGTCATATTGCCCATTGCTTCCTAGTATTTCATACCATAAGTGCTGTGACACAATGAATAATCATTTCAAACTAAAATGAGTTGTTGGCATTTAGAAAGTAGGTTGATGAGGGGGCAAAAGGGTGAAGAAAAATAAAAAGATGGTAGAATGAGATTGATATCATTACTCTAAGCGCATATATGAAGTCACGAATGATGTGAATATACTTTGCATACAACCAGAGATTTGTAAAAAAGTACTCTATATGTGTAATATGAAATGTAATGCATTCTGCTGTCATTTATATCATCTTAGAATAAAAAATAATTTAAAAAAAGAACATGAATAAAAAAAAGAAAGTAGATTTATAAAATGTAGCACTATGATTTCCTGGTTAAGACAGCTATTATGGTAGTATGGTCATTTTGACAATATTAATTCTGCTTATCCAATAACAAGCAATATACAGATTTAATGCAATTCCAATCAAAATCCTAATGACATTCCTCATAGAAATAGAAAAAGCAGTCATGAAATTCATCTGTAACAATAAGAGACTCAGAATAGCTAAAGCAATTATTAGCAAGGAGAGTGAAGTAGATAGCCTCAGTATTCCGGATCTTAAACTATACTACAGAGCAACAGTAACAAAAACAGCATGATATTGGCACCAAAATAGACTTGTAAACCAATGGTACAGAATAGAGGACACAGAGAAAAACCCACATTACTACAGTTATCTTATATTAGACAAATGTGCCACAAACATACATTGGAGAAAAGATAGCCTTTTTAACAAATGGTTCTGGGAAAACTGGAAATCCATATGCAACAAAATGAAATTAAACCTCTATCTCTCATCATGCACAAAACTCAACTCAAAGTAGATCAAGGATCTAGGAATTAGACCAGAGACACTATGCCTAATAGAAGAAAAAGTAATCTCTAATCTCCAACATGTTGGATTTCTATCTCTCTGTCTTTCCCTTTTTTTGGTCCATTACCAGAGACCAGAGTACTGGAAGAAGTCATTGAAGGTTCATGGATAATAATATTCTTACAAGACAGCAACCCAGGAAAAATGGAGGGACAGTGTGATTAAGGAGAGGGAGGGAAATTAGCTAAACATGAAACCTCACCCAGTATACCCTTTCCCAGTAACAATAGGTCCTGAGGGAAAAAGCAAACTTTCATCCTTTCCCAGGTTCATCCCCAGCATCTCCACAAAAAGCAAACATATACCCCTCCCAACCCAGTGAATACTGACACTCTAGGCCCTGGACTTTTACCCTTTCCCATTGCAGATGAGTCCTGGAAGGAGAAAGGCAAATAATGAAGCTCTAGTTGACAGTGAGTCCCAGAGTAAGGATGGTAAGCAGTGAACAACGAGTTGTGAGCATTTCCCAGTGATAATGAGTTTTAAAGTTTTTAAAATTGCCTTTCTGAGTTAAAATTTTAACCTATACAACTAGGTTTCTGACTATCAAACCACATGTCCACAGTCTCCAATGATTAATTCACCCTCATTGTAAACTATAAAACCCAGACTCCTTCTATAACCAAGGGGCCATCTTTATACCCAGAAATGAGCCCTCCGGTGCTTGATTGATTGACTTCCCTGTAGAATGAAAGAAAGCTTGCTGATCTGAGGTTTGCTTCCCATTTCCTGCCTCAGTCATTTGTGCGCCATGTGCTTACAGTCATTCCTTCCCCAGGCCCCTTAGAAAACCTTTGGGATCATCAGAGTGAACAATAATGGGAATTCATAGACAATGGCAGTGTTAACTATCATGAATGATGGAGCTTGGTGAAATGTTGCTGCTTTCTATCCCTTAACCAGGATGTCCCTATTAAAGGATGAGTCCCCAGAAACAACACACTTAGCTAAGCTTCAGTTTTCCAACAGTGGATGCCCTGTTCAACAAATGATCCCATCTTCATGCTTCCAGTGAGCCATTACATACAAATTACCCCCCTTAAGGTAGGAAAATTCTGGTAATCTCTTACCCCACAAATAACCAAAATACAAAACTAAATCACTCATGTCTCCACATATAGTAATGACATAATACAAGGACTTACTAGCAAACTCCTTATTCCCTTATGAATGTCCTACACACAGTATTGGTAGTAACCAAAAATACATTTCATTTCTTAAAATATCCATTTCTAGGCTCTTGAAAAAGATATCCAATATAATTTTTATATCCCTATGTAGGTCCCAAATAACTGGTTTAAATGACAGGCACAATAATATCTTTAAACAACTCCTTTTCAAATTCCAGTTCAACATATAAATCCTTAAGTAAATTTCTGATTTGCCCAGGTCTCAGCCTATCTCTATAATTTTTTTTAATCTTGTCTCCATCTGACAAAGACTGAGGACCAGACTGAGGACAAATGATTTCCTGGGACTCATTAATATTAGACTGTTCTACAGGTCAGGCAGCTGCTCATCTGGTATGGTACCTATCTGAACCTGCTTCACCTAAAACAAAAACCCTGTGAGGTACTTCTATATTCTTTTTACTGACCTTGGTTTGTTATTTCTTGTTCCGTTGCCTCCATTAGTTTTTAATCCAGAGATCCATAACTCATGTGGGCACCAACTTAAAATGACACCCAGTTCCACATAAGCAGACAATAACACTGTAGACAAAAATCTCACCATTGAAGATGATATAACCTCATGTGCCTTATTCCACCTGAAGAGCTTCCCATTAGAGCTGACTTGACTCCTTTAGTGGAGACTACTTCACACTCACACTAAAATCTCCATCCAGGCATTTCCATGGATTGTCTCTCCTCAGACAGAAATTTAACACGAAGTGTAAGCTGCCTGTCATGGCCAGCCACAGCGCCACGGGAGAAAAACTTGGAGGCAGAGTAAAGCTATTACTACTTTTACTTCTACTTTCTTAGAGAGAGCTTAGAGAGGGAAAGAAAGATTTTTCTTCTTCTTAGAAAGAGCTTAGAGAGAAAGATTAGAGATAGCTTCTTCTTCTTCTTCTTCTTAGAGCTTAGAGAGATAGAGCTTTTTCTTCTTTTTCATCTTAGAGAGAAAGAGAGAGAGCTTGAAAGAGAGAGATTTCTTCTTTAGAGAGAGAGAGAGCTTAGCTTTTAGAGCTTCTTTCTTCTTTCTTCTTTCTTCTTTCTTCCTCGGGAGCCTCGCCTGACTCTGACCAGCAATTACTTCTTCTATCTGGTTTCTCTTCTGTAACCGCTCTGCCTACGTTCTTGCCGCTCTGATTCTTTTCTTCTTCTCCGACCTGAACTCTTCTTCCGACCGAGCGACTGCATGACTGACTGAATGAATTCATTCTTCTCCTGACTCCGACCGCTTTCACCCGGTTATATACCTTTAGCTTTGCGGGTGCCTCGCGTGCATTTACAGGTGTGTCACATACATACTTATTATCAGGTGGAACTTATGGCTTCCAGCTGACCGCAATAGCCATCTCCCTAATTGGGGCTCCTTCAACGAAGTTTTCTTTTTTTCTTCTTCTTGAACTCAACTGCTTAGTTCATGATCCTAGCATATTTCCGCTTTCTGCTCAAATGCACATGTTATACTTTCATGCCTATAGGATAATTTCATAAGAGTTATTAAAAGTAATGAAGATTTTTGCTTTTGCTAGTAGGTATTTGTCTCATATCAGTCAACCTCTGGGATCCCTAGCATGGTGACTTCAGTTCATAACAACTTATATTTTATTCTTGAAAATGTAAAGAGTATAGATTTTCAGTGCCCTAACCAATAAATAAATAAATAACAATCATGCAAGATAATGCATGTTACATAGCTTGATTTAGCTATTCCACAATATGAAAATAGATCAAAGCATCATGTTTACACAATAAATTTATATAACTTTGTCAATTTAAAAGGAAAAATAATTCAAAATCTATAGGCCTAAAACATTACATTTAAATAAATAAAATTAAAACAAACTTTACATGCAATAGGAAATTTTTTTAAAAGGCACACATTTCAATAAAGGATTGCATTCTTGTGCTTTATATAAATAACCAACATTATTTTTGAACTTTTAGGGCCATAATAGAAATTAAAGTGATGACTAAAATAGTAATGCCCTTTATTGTCTATTTCATAGTTTCAGGAGACCTCCTACACATAAAACTATACATTTTTAAATAAAAAATCAGCTTCCTTCTTACTTGTTAATTTATCTAATACAGGCACTATATTGGCAACATTATTCACAGAGAATAACATGAAATCTACTCCATTAACCCTTAATCCTAAAGTCATCGCAGAGAGATAATTCTCTCAAAGATATGTTGATAGTAATAAAAGAAGTGATTTTAAGGCAATTTCATTAAAGTCAAGGAACTTGTGTTTTACTTTTATCCAGGAATTTCAAAATTCCCCATCAATGCTTCACCAGTAGCTGGTGCCAAAACTTATCTTACTAGTTAATATTTCAATTTAACTTATAATGAAAAAAACTGATTTTGGATGACATTAATATCTGCTAGGTGGATATTCTTTTAATTGCAAAGGAATTTAAATCATTCATCAAGTTTGCATAGTGCTTGTTGATAATTTTTACAGATATGAATTATACAGATCACTAACAATTGTTGTAAAATTCTGGCCACATCATACATTTTGTATAAGCCCTCTTGTTTTAAGCTTCTCACTTTGGTTTTTGTTGTTAACTTTTTTCTGCCATTGAATAAGATGTATTCCTTCTTTACATGGAAGTATTAAGATCATTAAAATTACTAAAGATATCAGACAAATAAGCATGACTTTCAATGCTAAATTCCCAACTTAAAAATGTTGAGACCCAATTAGTTTCTTAATTGCAGAAATACTGGGAGCTAAGATTTTATTCTTTAGTCCAAATATTTTAAACAGAAGTTTTCTTCTTAGTGGCCATTGTATATTAACATATAGTAAGAGTTTAACATCAGCTTTCATATAATTTCCCACTAAAGAATACTCTCAAATTTGACATCTCAGTTTTTAGTAACTTAAAATTTTTGATTATATAACTAAACCTATTACTTTGGGCACCTAATTCTTTTTAAATATCAAAACATTCCTGTGATGTACAGAGTGTGGAGATCAATAATCAAGTTCAAGCTCTGAAATCTGCAAAATTATTCCAGAACATTTTCTTGCCATTGCAGATGTACCATCAAATCATTTACCTACACAGAACTTGTACTCTCATCAAATTGAATATTTTATACACTTCAGGCTTAGTTGTGCTTTTCAGCAATAGATTATTAAATTTTCATCTACAAAATGTACATATACTAGTGAAATTGCCATGTTAAAATTTCTCTTTATTGCTAAATTGCAATAAAATGCTTTGTTAGCTTTAATTATTCCATGTGTTCTTCTCCCACATCATTAGTTTGCTTTGAAGTGATCTATTGTGTTATCTAAAATTGATCTATCATTGAACTCTCTTGTTTGTTGCAACTTCATCTTGTGTTTTTAAATTAATGCCTAAGAAGTGGTCTTTCACTAAAACCTCAGCAATAATGTGTACATGTACTGTTAGTTTTAGCAACTCAGATAGAACCTATATTAAGCTCACATTACAATGCTACTTATATATAAAATATTAAGCATTTATTTGTCAGCTTTTTTAACTCAGTAAACTTTTTATAGGATAATTTAATTTGAATATTTCTTTAGGTTTTGAATTTGAAAGCTGTTTAAAGTTTTGTTGCTTCCATTGCACCTTTAGCAAGTGTGTCAGCTAGTACACGTTATAGTTTTGGTGCTTTGCTATTAATTATGGCTGCCAGACAGAATTTAATATGACAGTGTGTACTCCTGAGCAAATTGACAAAACTTTTTGGTCTTACTTTATTCATAATCACTTTTATAACTATAATTTATTTTATTACTGTTGCTTTATTTTGAAAAGTTTTTTTTTTTTGTCACACACACACACACACACACACACACACACACAAATCCAATGAAGCTTTCTTGCACCATTATTGATGAGTGAGGGTAAAGATACATAATATAAAACTTACTTCCATAATTTAGTTAATAATTTTAAACTTCAAATTAAAAAAAAAAAACACAGTCATGATAAAAATGAAAATAATCCTAAAAATGTTGGAAATACAGATAATTGTTTTAACTATTCCTATATACTTAATACATTTATACAACTGGTTTACAGTTAGTTATCAAACTAAGTATTCATGTGCCATAATATAGAGTTTCTGAATAGGCCTACTATGCAGCTCCTGCTACTTTAAAATCACCCAGGCAGTTTGGAAACATTTAAACTGTTCCAAAAGACACATGTATTGATTGTGT
The DNA here is from genome assembly GCA_025594165.1 of Tamias sibiricus. NCBI lineage: Eukaryota > Metazoa > Chordata > Mammalia > Rodentia > Sciuridae > Tamias > Tamias sibiricus. Next base: position 39,943,836 of record CM046665.1, on the reverse strand, counting down.
GTTCAAGCATTATGATAATGTGAAAGGCTCTCAATGCTTTCCTCTCCTGTAGTTTTATTGCCACAACTGATAAGGAATAGTCCGTAGATCAGTGCTGGGGCATAGATGCACTCATAGTGGCACTGGGACAACACTCAGGTATGGTTCCTGAAGAGATAAAGTTAACTCACTCCTCTTCTACCATACCAGAGAAGTGAGAACACAAGACACAGCAACTCCAGATGGTGGAGAGCCTTGAAATACAAATAGAGGGATTTGATATATAAGCAGCAGGTGATTGGGAGCCAGTGTAGCTTCAGAAGCAGAGGGATAACATGATAATCGTCATGTTTTAGCCACCAGTGTTTACAGAATGTTGGAACTTCATTAACATTTTTGAGACCTCTCCATTTAACAGATAAGATATCCAAAACAGCAAAAGTGAGCACCTCAAAGCAGAGTACATTATATTTTATAAAAAAGGTTTGGGAAAAAAATCCAAATAAAATACACACAGCAAAGAGCCCCTATACTTTGCCACATTGCACAGTGTAGTGACTATACACAAAGATTGTGTACTATGTATTGCAAAAAGCTAGAGGAAAGGATTTTGAATGTTTTCATCATAAAGAAGTGGTAAATGTTTGAAGAGGTAGATATGTTTCACCTGGTTACCCAATGTATACAAATCACATGATACTTTACTAATAGGTAAATTTTTGCATGTTTATATATCAGTTAAAAATAAATGTATTTTAGCTGGGTGCAGTGGCACATGCCTGGTAATCTCAGTGGCCAAGGAGGCAGAGACAGAAGGAATGCAAGTTCAAAGCCAACATAAGCAACTTAGTGAGGCCCTAAGCAACTTAGCAAGAATTTGTCTCAAGATAAAAAATAAACATGGCTGGGGATGTGGCTTAGTGGTTAAATACCCTTGGGTTTGATCCCCAATACCAAAAAATAAATTTAAAAAATTATTTTAAAAAATATAAAAGAAAGTTAGATAACTTTGGAATGACAATCACCGCTAAACTTACAAGGACGCTGTGTAAGACCTTAACTTGACCTCCCCTGAGAAATTCTCTGATATTTAATTGTCTTTTCAAAGTTGTTCTTCATTCAATGGCTTGGACAGTTTTCAGGTCACTCCACTCCCAAAAGCTATGTGACACGCATTAGCCATGACCACCGAAGCATAAAGAAATTAAGCGGCTACAAAAGACATTAGGGAACTATAAAAATTCAAGGACTGAAAGTGGCAATGTAAAGTTGCAATTAGCCCATTTTAGTTATTCTTAGGATGACATTTCACTAATGTACATAAACTTACAAATAGCAAAACAAAATGTAAAGACTCATTCCTTTAATTTTTTAAAAAATATTTTTGAGCGTATCATGGTAAAGAAAATATCTTTAATTAATTTAAAGCTATTAATTCTTTCAGGAGTATACTAAATATTCTGAGCTGCCTATTAAGCATCCAGTTACTCCTTTTTATTTGACATCCATTGCTTTGTCACATATGCATTAGCTTTGGGAAAAGTGGCCTCTATTCCTAAATCCGGAAGTGGGACAGAAAAGGGGACACAATTTAGATTAAGTAAAAAATGGAGCACAATTCAAACTTGACATCTTTAGCCATTTCATAATGACCTCCTGTTAGACAATCTTCAGCCTTCCAAAAAAAAAAAAATCCCATAACCATATTATTCAAGAGAATGACCAAAGAATTTTGTCTAAGGAGAGAAACAAGCTCAGAAGAATGAGTATTAAAATCATACATATTTATTTTTCCTTGTGGGACCACTTGTAGAGATAGAAGTCAGAAAAGCAAATGGCTTGAACTTTGAGATAATTATTTAGCAAGCAGAGTTTCAGGTTCAGTTAGTTCTACTTTCTTTAGACTTTTGCATGTTATTACATATGACGATGTGCTTTCTAAGATAATTCTTCCTTTAGAATGGAATCCACATTAGAAGGTAACTTCACAATGGCAAGAATTTTTATTTATCTTCTTAATTAATTTCTTTAATTAATTAATTTAAGAAAGACTGATGCATAGGAAATTGTTCATTTTATTAGAAGTACAGTGAGTTTGCTACCGTATGGGACTTTCATTCAATGGTATAAATGAAATAATTGCAAAAATTGATTTATCAAGTTAAGCATATCAAACCCAATTTTGCAATAGAAAATGATAGGAATGGGTAGATGTCTATTCAATAGGATAATTACAGAAGGTCTATATTTTAGCTTAGAAATGAAAGATGAATAGGTAGACAAATAATGACCAGGAGAATTGTCTTCCTGTTAAATGAGGCCCATAAGCTCTAAGTCTTCATAATGAAAATAAATTGAATCTGATTTATCATATTCACTGTTAAATCCCCAGTAACTGGCAAATATTGAATATACATAAAAATATTTATTGAAATGGTTAAATAAGTTAATAAATTATGAAATCCTTCTTGCATTTGGAAAGATTAAGAAAGGGAGAGATTTGTATTTGCCTAGGGTCATGTACACATTTGAGGAAGTGGGAAGTCATAGATGAGGAGCCAAATGATTGCTTGAGTTTTTGCCATAGCCTTTATTCTGTAAGGTACTGTTAATTAATTTGATTTACTAATATGTCCTCCAAACTATAAAGCAGTTTTATTTTATTGATTTCTATTAAACATAAGCTTTGATTTCCAATTTTATAATGAGCAATGTAAGGACAATTTCTTAAACCTAATTGAAAGCAAGCACTTTAAATGTTTGGCAAAGAAATATATTCATATAAAAATGAACATTCATGCATGGAAAAGAGTTGGATATGGGGAAAAGTCTGTTCATACAGGCAAGGGACAGTGTTTGATGCACACCATGAATACTTCCACCATCTAAATTTTTGTTTAGATACATTTACAATATTCCTAATGATACTGGAAATTGTTTAACTTGGAAAAGAAGAGAGGAAATGTTGAAAAATAATTGTAAAAATGTTGATATTGAAAATACATGCTATTAAAATACTTAATTTTGGGGGGGGGTGTTCCAGGGATTGAACTCAGGGGCACTCGACAACTGGGCCACATCCCCAGCCCTATTTTGTATTTTATTAGAGACAGAGTCTCACTGGGTTGCTAAGTGCCTCGCCATTGCTGAGGCTGGCTTTGATCTTGCGATCCTCCTGCCTCAGCCTCCCAAGTGCTGGGATTACAGGCGTGTGCCACCACACCTGGCTTTAAATATTTGTATATTAAAACATTTTTGCCATATTGTAATTTCTCTGAAAGTTTACAACTTCTTCCTCTGTCACATACTTCCTTCCTGGTGAGGGAAAAATATTTAAACCACCTGGAATTAGTCCCTGTACAATGTTAATGAGGACCCTCTGAAGAAACATAGGGAGTGTTCCTTATCCATCACATAGGATGCAGTACTCTTAGATTTGTTGCCATGAACTGTAAAATTCCTTTTGTGTTCTACCTACTTCCCAGCACATCAATAATAAATATCAAAGATTGTTTTGCCTGAAATTTATATTTAACTTGAAATAGTGACTTTGGGTTTAAAAGAATATACACCAGTATACACAGACATTTTGCTTTCTTAAATCATTTCTCTCCAATGCATAGTCCTGCCACTTAGGTATTTTCCAATTGTAACTATTGAAAAACTTGTTGAAATTCATGATTCAAATCACTGCCAAGGACCACAACAGTCTTAACACAGTGTTTCCATCTTCTGTCTGAAAGAGATATAATCCAGAATAGAGACCAAATAGTTTGTCAGTTAGATTTAACAGCCAAGCTATAGAAATGGTTTCTTCCATTGAGCTGTAAAATCATGAAAGCAGTCATAATGCCTATCATTGTCACAATTTACCATTTAATTCTTCTCAACCTGCAGAGACTTTTCCAGTTTAGTAAATATTTATAACTTTTGTTAACAAATAATTTAATTAATCCACAGAATTGCAAAAGTATGTTAGAAGAGAAAGATAAGAGTTTGGGAGATTTAAGAATGCGGATTAAAAACTGAGGGATTGCCTTGGAACCACAGGGGATCAGGTAATGAGTAAAAGCATTGACTTGGAATCAGTTTGAATCTTGCCTTTTCATTTACTATTTGTGTGATTGTGGGTTGCTTAATTTCTCAAATCTCATTTCCCTGTAAACTACAGATAGAGATACATACACAAGGATACCTGTGGTAAGGTTCCTATGAGGTGATGTTTGTAAAGATTCTCCCTCCCTGTCCTGCTTCTTCTATCTCCCTCCCCTCAGTCCACTACTTCTTACTGTGGGAATAAAGAGAAATGAAGTAAAAAATGGATGAAAATACTGCAAGAGTGAGAAATCTAAAATGATGGTTGTGCAAAACATATTGGAGGACCATTTGGTTCCTCATTTGCATATTGAGTTCAACTCAGGTCTCTGGTATGCATTCTTATCTGGGGCAGGGAAGCTTGAGCTCTCCTGGTACCCAGCAACTCTTGATGCTAATTTGCTTTCAGGAGGTACCCTGCTTTACTAAGGATGTTTGCCTTTTTTCCTAGAACCTAGATATTGCCCCCACCCCAAATCCTCAGTCTTATAATGAATCCATATTTGTGTGTTCTTATTGTAGTGCCGCCTTCAACCATACACTTTCTTTTCAGAATTAGAATCTTTCATTTCTCTTACCATTTCCTCTTGAGCCTAGCCCCTGAACTCATTCAAGAGACTGGAACAATTTTGTGTTCTTATTAGCATCCCTGCTGCTGATTATCAAATCTTAAGATATGACAATAAATATATTATAAATTCATCATTTTCAACCTCTGCTGTGCTTGCCATTTTCCCCAGAAATTCTTTCTCTTGTGTTAAGTTACTTTCTCCCCTATTCTTCTCCAAAGCTAACTCCAAATCACTTCTAGAAGACAAGGTACCTCTAAAACCCAGGATGCACTTGGCTTTTATTTTAAAAAGAAGTCAGATTATCTGGTGAGGATATTTTCAACTTCCTTCCCCCCCCCCACTCCCAATTTCATTCAAACTTTAATCCACATGCATTAGTTTTCTGAAGCTATTATGAGAAATTATTATAAAACTTCTATCTTAAAACAATAGAAATCTATTCTCTTAGAGACCAGATTCCTGAAACCAAGGTATCAGTAGGGCCATATTCCCTACAAATGTCCTGGGGAATAAACCCTTTCTTACTTTTAGCTTCAGGAGGTTTCTGGCTACTTTAGATTGTGGCCACTTAACTGCAATCTTTGATTTTGTCTCCAAATTTCTTTCTCCTCTTCTTCTCTGTTAAATATTTCTGTACTGTCTCTTGTGAGAATACTTGTGATAGTATTTAGGGGCTACATGGATATTCCCTGATTGTCTTCACATCTCAAGATCCTGGATTTAATCACATCTGCAAAGAATCTTTTTCCAAATAAGATAGCATTGCAGGTTGCCAAGAACTTGTCATTGACATATTTTGGCAGACATTTTTAGGTTTACAAGTCTATGTTTTTGACTATCTCAGCTGCCTCAGAGGAAGATCCAGTCTTCATTTACCTTTAATCTTGATCCCCTCCCTGCTTTAGTTTCATTCTCTTCAAATGAAAGGCTGAAACAATGGTTTGATTATTTGGGAAATGGTCTCAGAGGACAAAAATGACATAATAGAAAGTGTGAGACAAAGGAGAAAAGGTCAATATGAAATTAATTTATTGAAACATCTATAATGGGGACTCAATTCTTATGAAGTATATTATTCATTTTGATAATTACATTATTTGCCCTTGACTTGTGAGAGACTTTATGTATTTTTTGATACATGTACTTTGAAGGATTTTATTGTTAAGAATATCTTCTCCCAGGGATGGGGTGATGGCTCAGTGGTAGAGTACTTGCCTGGCATGTGTGAGGCACTGGGTTTGATTCTCAACAGTGCATATAAATAAAAATAAATGTCCATTGACAACTAAAAATATTTTTAAAAAGACTTTTTTTTTCCTCCCATTCTTTGGCATACATTTTCACCCACTACCTATAAATTTGGATCTAAGAACTCTTCCTTCAGTAGCATGTCTTGATCACATTATTCAGAATTTTCCTTAACAAAATTTCATTATTTGTCCTATCAAAGTCCCATGAGACTTTTATATTATTCTTTCCATAAAGACATTTTAACTTTCAATTTCCCCAAATATTTTCTGTTAAGAGTACATCTTTTTCAAAGTATTAGATCTGCCCACATAAATTTACATTGGGAACATTTTTACTACCTCCTGGCTTTCTCTCACTTAGGAATAACATAGAGGAATAGTTCCTATGGCTTCTTCTTTTCTTGGTATTCTCACAGTAAGATTTTTTTTCTTGCCAGGATTTTGACTCATCCATCCAGAAAAATAGCCTTACTACATCAGCCCTGCATACATGCAAACATTCAATTTCACTTAATTTGGTGCAAATATGAACAAGACAGATTGTGTTCTAAAGGACTTCATCTAGCAGATTAAAACAAATCAAAATAAACCCAAGATAGGTAAATTTAAAAAAAAAAATAAAAGAGTGTAAAAATGTAGTTCCTAGTACACAATGTCTCATATTATAGTGCTATGTTGAACTGCAGTTGTAATTGATTCTTGGTGGTGGGTTTGGAAGCAGAGCTGCAGAGAAGGTAGCTGGTAAAGTGAACTTAATGGATAGCATTTCTTGGTCAGAATTTAAAGAGTGATACAAAGAAACAGTAACTGAAAGAGTAGAGATGATGGACAGCTGTGGAGTTTTGATCAAGGTCTATTCTCTATCTATGATTGTTCACATTTATTTTCACTAGCAAATGAGGTCACATGTTCATTTCTACAAAGATGCCAACCACCAGGAGTTACTATCCATTCTTATTACCAATATTCGAGTCCTTTGGTGTCCTTGACTCAGGCCTCTTTGTAGATTAATTGCTGCCAAGTGCTGAGGGAGTCAAATAGTTCTCAACACTACAGTTTCTAGCCACCAAAGCCTAACTTACTCTCTTCTTTATCTCAAGTGATTCTGTCATGGTGGGATCTGTCAGTCATTGAAGGTTCAGAAAGTCTCAAAATTTGGATCTTTCTGATCCACTCATTCAAGTGGTCCCTACCATTTTTCTCTGAAGTTCAAGTACAAACACATGTACACATTTGACTATTCAATATAGGAAGGGTTACAATGAAAGCTGGACTCAGTTTGACTTTAACAATCTGGACTGGTGCTAAGTCAAGCTCACACATTCATACTTCCTGCTTTTACTGAGATGGTACTAACTATTTTTAAATATACATAAATGTATTCCCAGAACAAACCTTTGGTACCTATTCATATTTTATTGGTGCATTATAATTCTCCAAATAGTAGGGCTCAATATTCCATATTTATACATTCATATAACATAATTTGATCAATCTCATTCCCTGGTACTTTCCCTCCTCTCTCCCCCTGGTCTGCTTGTTCTACTGTACTGACCTCCCATCTATTATTATTATTAGTGATCTATCCCTCATATCATATATTAACAAATATAGAAATTAATACATACGTATAGATATTGTGTCAGTTTGTTTTGTCACTGTGATAAAAATATCTGACAAGAACAACTCAGAGGAGGAAAAGTTTACTTTTGCTCATGTTCCAGAGGTTTAGTCCATGGTTGCTTGAGTCCCTTCCTCTGGGACCAATGTGAGTCAGCATGTCATGACAGAAAGGCCCAGTGGAGGACAGCTACTCCCCTCAGTGTAGGGTCAGGAAGCACAGAAAGGGAAGGGGGAAGGGGCTGCGGGGAACATGAACCTTCGCAAGTTCTTTCCCCAGTGATCTCCCTCCTCACCCACACCCCACCTGCCTACAGTTACCACCCAGTCAGTTCATTTAAATTGTGATGGACTGATTGGGTTACAACTCTCATAATCCAATAATTTTATCTCCAAATATTCTTGCATTAATGGAGGGGCTTTCATGGGACATCTCATATCCAAACCATTTCATTCACACACACATACACATGCACACATGCATGTGCACACACATATATTTAGTATGTGCGTGTATGCATGTTTCATTCTTGTATACTCACATTTGAACATAGCATTCTTTTGGTAGATTTTCTTCCCCTGTACTTTCCCATGCCATTCCCTTTTCTTTTCCTCTCTATCCCCTCCCTCTACTCTATTGATTTCCCCTCTATTTTCACGAGAGTCCTTCTCTTTCTAGCTTTCACTCATTAGTGGAAAACATTTTACTGTTTGACTTTCTGAATCTGGCTTATTTCACTTATCATGATGTTTTATGGTTCCATCAATTTATTAGCAAATATCATAATTTCATTCATCCTAAAAGCTGAGTAAAATTTCATTGTGTAATTGAAATTAAAACCACATTTTAATGTGTAAAACCACATTTTCTTTATCCATTTGTCTGTTGATTAGCATCTAGTTTTGCTCCATAACCTGGTTAATGTTAATTGTGCTACTGTAAACATTGATATACATGTGTCATATTATGCTGATTTTCATTCATTTGGATAATACCAAGAAGTGGGATAGGTGGGACGTATGTTGGTTCCATTCCTGGTCTTTTGAAGAATCTCCATACCATATCCAAATTAGTTGTAGTTATTTGCAGTCCCACCAACAAAACACAAGTGTACCTTTCCTCCCATACCCTTGACAACAATTATAATTTTATTCTTGAGGATTCTTCATTCTAATGTTAGTGCAATGAAATCTCAGTGTAGTTTTGATTTGCATTTCCCTGACTGCTGAGGATCTTTAGTATTTTTTTCATGTATTCATTGAACATGTGCCTTTCTTCTTTTTCAGAAATGTTTGTTTAGACTATTTGCCCATTTATTGATTTTTTTTTGGTATTAAGCTTTCCAAGTTATTTATTTATTTTGGATATTAATTTCCTATCAGTAGAGTACCTGGCAAAGATTTAAACAGAATGGTATTGGCATAAAAACAGACATGAAGATCAGTGGAATAAAATAGAAGGTACAGAGGCAAATCCATGTAGATAACAGTTATCTGATGTTTAACAGAGTTGCCAAAAACATACATTGAAGAAAAGATAGCATTTTTAACAAATGGTGCTTGGAAAACTCGATATTCATATGTAGAAGAATGAAGCTAGATCCCTGTAACCCTACTTAAAAAAACCAACACAAAGTGGATCAAAGACCTAGGTATTAGAGGAGAAACACTGCAATTTATAGAAGAAAATATAGGAGCAACTCTCCAACATATTGGCACAGACAGCTACTTTCTTAGTAAGGTTCATAAAGCACAAAAAATAAAACCAAGTATCAGTAAGTGATATTAAATCACATTTAAAAGCTTCCATACAGTAAAGGAAACAATTAAGAACATGAAGGGATAGGCATAGAATAGGAGAAAACCCATACATATTTTTAAAGAATGAATAATGAATTAAAATTTCTGCAGTGACCTTAATGTCATTTCTTTTTATTTGGTCTACACAGAGTTGAATCCAATTGTAGATTTTTAAAATACATTTGTAACATTCATAGTGAAAATAATGTGTTAATACACAGTAGATTTTTTTTCCTAAGGCCTTTCTTAAAGGTTATAATTAGTAGATGCAAACAGATGATTGGGATTGACTGCATTCCCTTTTTGAACAGACAACATCTATATGAGACATTTGGGGGTGCTCTCTGGCTCAAAAAAGGCCATATCTGTTCTAAAATTCTTCTACTCTGAAAGTGGCTATATGATACCATATCAGTTTTGATCCAAGCAGAGACAATCAGAGTCTATTTTTCAGCTTTTTTTAAAAAATCCTGTGGAGACACATGAAGATAGGAGTAGTTGAAACTCAGTCACCATATGGTAGAAGTGGATGCTAAGGTGCCTAGAGCTTCCCTGGTTTTTGTCATTCTGAGGCTTGGAGACTCAATGTTTTCTTTAATTCTAAGAGTGACCTCAATATCTTTCCAATAAAGCTCTGTTTTACTTAGGTTAGCAGGTGCAATGTCTGTTATTTGCAGTCCAAATAATCTTTATGAATAAATTATATGGCCTTAGGTGTAAGTGACAATGTGAGGAAGCCTCATTCACCAGCCAAAAAAAATGAATATAATCCCTAGAATCCAGTTCAGGTATGTTGTCAGGGAGTCATGACTTGATAGAATTGCACGTAGACTGGAAATCCCATGGCCTTTAATGTTAGAAGACTTATATTGAAGTATTCATAATGTTCTATGAGATTTGGTCAAGATGATGCTAATTATAAAAAATTTGTATATGAATAAATATGAAAGAACAAAGTTAGCATATAATTATAAATACCATTAAGTTAACATCAATAAATACATATTTATTTACACTTTTATAATTGGAAATGCTTATTTTTATATGATTACAGTGCTAATACAGAAATTAGAACAGGGGTTGGAAGTCCTTGTATGGACCTAGCACATATTGTGTTTGTATAAGGATGGCTTTAGAGGAGGCCAGAAGACACTCTGGAGCTATATCTTGGGGAGCTTAAATGCCATGATAAAAAGTTAGCAGTTATTTTATTTGGAAAGAGGAAAATGATGAAAGTATTTGAGTAAAGAAGTGATATAATATAAAACCTGAACAACTGGGAGGTAGAAGCCAGCTCTCAAGGGATATTATAGCAATTGAGGTGACAGCAGTGAACTAGGCTAACAACAGAGTAGAATTTGAGACAAGTAAAGGTGCAATGCATTGATTGTGGGGATGAAGAGGTATCAAGTGTGGTGGCTTGGGACAAAGTCAACAATTCAGTATGCTAGAGATATTCCATGACCTATAATTAGCTAAAATTTAAAAATGTGTAACAAATGAAAGAAATCATACTTTTAGTATTAACTATAACGAATTTATATCTTGTAATATCTGAAGCTTCTGAACCATTATTATTTTGGGTGGTCCTATCTCAGTACTAAGTTTAAATGATTCATTACATATTGAACTAATTGAGGAACTTTTAAGTTTATATTACAGAAATAATGTGGCTTTTCCTCAGACTGCATGTGCTTTTTTATGTAGAATATATCCTTAAGTTGTGTCAAATTGTTACTTCAACCTCATCTACTAGCAATATTTTTGTACACAAATTAACTCTAGTTTTTTTCATGTTAATCATCTTTTTTAAATTTAATTTTATATTTTACACAAATGGAGCACAACTTTTCATTTCTCTGGTTGTACATGATGTAGAGTCACAACATTTGTACAATCATACCCATACATTATTACAAGGTAATAATGTCCATCTCATTCTACCATCTTTCCTCCCCTTCCCTCTCTTCCCTTTGCCCAATTCAAAGTTCCTCTGTTCTTCCCTTGCCCCCTTTCCCCCTTATGGATATGCATCCAAATATAAGAAAAAACATTTGGCCTTTGATTTTTTGATATTGGCTTAATTTGCTTAGCATGATATTCTCCAATTCCATCCAGCTACCTGTAAATGCCATAGTTTCATTCTTCTTTAAGGCTGAGTAATTCTCCTTTGTGTATATATATATATACCACAATTTCTTTATCCATTCATTGATTGAAGGGCATCTAGGTTGGTTCCACAGTTTAGCTACTGTGAATTGAGCTGCTATAAACACTGAGGTGGCTGCATCACTGTGCTATGTTAAGTCCTTTGCATATAGACTGAGTAGTGGGATGGCTGGGTCAAATGGTAGTTCTATTCAAAGTTTTCTAAAGAATTTCCATACTACTTTCCAAAGTGGTTGCATAATTTTGCAATCCCACCAGCAATGAATCAGTGTATCTTTTCCCCCACATCCTCACCAGCACTTATTGTTGCTTGAATTCTTGATAATTTCCATTCTGACAAGAGTGAAGTTAAATCTTAGAGTAGTTTTGATTTATATTTCTCTAATTGCTAGAGATGTTGAATATTTTTTCATATATTTGTTGATTGATTTTATATCCTCTTCTTTGAAGTATATGCTCATTTCCTTAGCCCATTTATTGATTGGGCTGTTTGGTATTTTTGGTTTTAAGTTTTTTGAGTTGTTTATATATCCCGGAGATTAGTGCATATCCATATTAGTCTGATGTGCATATGGTAAAGATTTTTGCCCATTCTTTGCCTCTCTTTTCATGTTATTGTTTCCTTTGCTGCAAAGAAGCTTTTTAGTTTGAATCCATCCCATTTCTTGATTCTTGATTTTATTTCTTGCACTATAGGAGTCTTATTAAGGAAGCCAGGGCCTAATCTGACATCATAAAGAATCGGGCCTACCTTTTCTTCTATTAGGTGTTGGGTCTCTGGTTTAATTTCTAGGTCCTTGATCCACTTTGAGTTTTGTGCAGGGTGAGAGAGAGGGATTTAATTTCATATTGTTGCATGTGGATTTCCAGTTTTCCCGACACCATTTGTTGAAGAGGCTATCTTTTTTCCAATGTATGTTTTTGATGCCTTTGTCTAGTATGAGATAACTGTATTTGTGTGGGTTTGTCTTTTGTGTTCTATATTCTGTACCATTGGTCTACATGACGATTTTGGTGTCTATTTTTTTTTTTTTTTTTTTTTGTTACTTTAGCTCTGTAGTATAGTTAAAGGTCTGGTAATGTTATGCCAGGATTGCTTTGGCTATTCTGGGTCTCTTATTTTTCCAAATGAATTTCACAATTTTTTTTTCTATTTCTATGAGGAATGTCGTTTGAATTTTGATTGGAATAGCATTAAATCTGTGTAGGACTTTTGGTAGTATGGTCATTTTGACAATATTAATTCTGCCTATCCAACAATAAGGGAGATCTTTCAATTTTCTAGAGTTTTCTTTAATTTCTTTCTTTAACATTCTGTAGTTTTCATTGTATAGATCTTTCACCTCTTTTGTTAGGTTGATTCCCAAGTATCTTTTTTTTTTTTTTTTTTGAGGTCATGTTAACAATTGTATTTAATTTTTTGATTGTCACAAGCCCAGTGTTTGCAGTAGACACTATTGTTCTTGACTTTAAAAAAATGAGACAGAAGTTCAAAGAGGGATTAGTGTTCAGTCCATGACTGGTCTTATTTCTTTATATTGGTTTCTGATAGTTCTTTAGTCACAAGAACAATCCAACACCATTGGTATGCCTCTAGAGACAAATGAACAATAGTTCTGAGTGATTATTCACTCATTCTGAAACTTAATTAGATTTCATTGAAAGATTTACCACCATTAATGCATCTGATCAAATGTATAGCAGGCTGGTAAATGTCACTTCTTTGAAACAAACGAAATTCAATTGAAGGTGGGGGATCAACTGTAATTCATTTTTTTCCATTTAGCACTAGGTATTGAACCCAGTAGGCTTAATCACTGAGCTATAACCCCAGCCCTTTTTGTTTTCTATTTTGAGATAGGATCTTACTCAATTGCAGAGGCTGAACTCAAACTTGCAATCCTTCTACCTCAGCCTCCCCAATAGCTGAGACTACAGATGTACACACTGTACCTGGCTTACAAACTTTTTTTTATGTTAGAGAATGGCAGTAGTTTCTTTATTAAAGCAGTGGTTCTTACGAATTGGGGTACACACAGGTTGCATAGCATATCTGAAAGTGTGGAACGTGGCAAAACTAACACAGATTTTCTTCCCCTGTTAATACTTTTAAGTAGGTGCATATTTCTATCACCATTGATCTCTTAAATAGTAAACATTTTATGTGCCAAATCTGTTCCCAGATTTATCTTGAATTTGTGGTTATATTCATAAATTTTGAAAAAGATTATTGCTTCAAATCACTAAAGTATGATTTGACTTTTTGGAAAAAGAAAAGAATGATTCAAATAAGAGCCTTCTTAAATTGTTTACATTTATGTTCTTTGGCTGTGAATTTTTTTCCTTATCCTAGATATCACTTGCCAGCAAAGCAAAGCAAACCTGAAGAAAAATATGGGTTCAAAAACAAACTTAGAGGTGCCTGTTAAGGTACCTGAGCGAATTCCAGCAAACTCTGAATATTTTCTGAACCTATGTCATCACATGTAAAACAGAGGTTTATGAAGACACATTCATGATATGAATAGGTGTTTAACAAACATTAAATCCCTATATACCTATGTGTCTCACTTGCCTCAGTGTCCTTTCTAGGAGCTTTCTCAGTTAAAGTTTCTTCCTACATCCATAGCTACTGCTGCATTCACTTCTGATCTTTTTTTGTCTCCTATCTTCTCTCTGCCCACATGTGTTCTTAGGGAAGATTTTGACATACTTTAAATTCAATTCTGAATATATTTGTGTGAATTATTTTTAGTAATTGATGAATACCAAGTAAATGGTAATCTGAAGAATGAAGAAACATTGGAAGGTAAAGTAGGCTTTTCTGAATCCAAAAATTTGCTAATTTAAGCCAATATCTAACACATAATGCATTTTTTAGGTTTTTTTTTTATTTGCTCTTTTTAGTTATATATGACATTAGAATGTGTTTTGACATATTGTACATATATTGAGTATAACTTTACATTTTTGTGGTTGTACATGATATGGTGTTACACTGGTTATGTATTCATATAAGAACATAGGTTTGTTTTGTCTGATTTATTCTACTGTCTTTCCCATTCCCATCCTCCCTCCCTTCCCCCTATTCCTCCTTGTTCAATCTGGTGAACCTCCACTCCACACACCCCCACTGTTGTGAGTCAGCATCTGCATATCAGATAAAACCTTTGGCCTTTGGTTTTGGGGATTGGCTTATTTTATTTAGCATGATAGTCTCTGGTTCCATCCATTTACTGGCAAATGCCATAATTTCATTCTTCTTTATGGCTGAGTAACATTCCACTCTGTATATGTATCACATTTTCTTTATTCATTTGTCTGTTGAAGGGCACCTAGATTGCATCCATAGCTTAGATATTGTGAAGTGAGCTGTGATAAACATGGAAGTGACTGTGTCACTATAGTGTGCTGATTTTAAGTCCTCAAGTGCTGAGGAGTGGGATAACTGGGTCAAATGGTAGTTCCATTCCAAGTTTTCTAAGGAATCTCCATACTGCTTTCCAGAGTGGTTGCACCAATTTGCAGTCCCACCAGCAATGTATGAGCGTACCTTTCCCCCTACATCTTCCCCAACACATATTGTTACTTGTATTCTTGATAACTGCCACTCTGACTGGAGTAAGATGAAATCTTGGTATGGTTTTAATTTGCATTTCTCTAATTGCTAGACATGTTGAACATATTTTTTAAATATATTTATTGAACGTTCAGATTTCTTCTTTTGAGGAGTCCCTTTTCACTTCCTATGCCCATTTATTGACTGGGTTATTGTTTTATTGGTGTTTTTTGAGTTCTTTATATATCCTGGAGATTAATGCTCCATCCGAGCTGCCAGTAGCAAACATTTTCTCCCACAGAATGCATTTTTTAAATAAGGAAAGAAAGTCCATACAGTGAAGATGGAATATTTAAAACAGAGCAAAGAACTTACTCACTTGGCAAGGTAGGAATGGCATTGATTGATTTTGTCCAACATAGGGTGGAA
The DNA here is from genome assembly GCA_025594165.1 of Tamias sibiricus. NCBI lineage: Eukaryota > Metazoa > Chordata > Mammalia > Rodentia > Sciuridae > Tamias > Tamias sibiricus. The sequence continues at coordinate 39,928,363 of CM046665.1, read as the reverse complement.
AGAGGAGTGTGTGTCAAATCTATGGAACTGTTGTCTGAAGGAATGTCATTTCAACAATGTCTTGAAGAATGAGTCCAACTTTTCTAATTAAAAGAGGAAAATAAAATATCTCAATTAATTTACTTAAAGTGTGTTACCTTTTTTCAACCGTTGTTCCAGCTGGAAATTCTTGTCTGGGAATGTTTTTCAGTCTTCCTACAAAAGTCTAGATTGCTTTAATTTCATAAAAACTGAATTTTCACTATCATCAAATAATTTATTAATTGGGATGCTATTCTTATATTACAAAAGTTCTCACCCAGAAAAAAAATGTGAAATTAAATTTTCTTACAATTGTATTGAAATTACTTTATTTCTTAGGAATCTTCAGACCCATGTCTCTTAAAGGGAGTTCATACTAAATATGGCTAATTTGGTATTTGCTATGCTGGATATTTCCATTTAATTCTTTAAACTTTTAAACTAACATTCTTTAGTTTGGAGCTTAAAGGATTGATTCAAATTTTAGTTAGAAAAATAAATATAAAATGACAATTTTTCATTCTCTTTTAATGCTGAGTAATATTCTATTGTGTATATGTACCACAGTTTCTTTATCCATTCATCTATTGAAGGACATCTAGGTTGCTTCCACAGTTTCACAACCACTGTCATGTATAACTGATTAGAACTAATAAATAAATTTTTAAAAAATTACAATTTTTCATATCATGTTAGTGTATGCACTGACATTAAAAGTTAAATGCATGCAAGCATGGTGGTATATACCTGTAATCTCAGCATCTCCAGACAATGAGGCTTAAGGATCTCGAGTTAAAAGCCAGCCTCAGCAAAAGTAGGGCACTAAACAACTCAGTGAGACACTGTCTCTAAATAAAATACAAAATACAAAATAGGGCTGGCTCAGTGGTAGAGCACCCCTGAGTTCAATTCTGTATACAAAAATAATTTTTAAAAAATTAAATGCACAAAATCATAAAATGCATATTTGTATGTAGTTGTTACACACATATATTGTACTATATGTATAATATAAATTATAACTTCCTATATCTCTTTTAGTGTAATAGCCACCCAATACAAGATATAGAGCCTTAACATTAGCTCAAAAGCAACCATTATGGTCCTTTCTAGTCATTAACCCCTGCAAAGATAACCACTATCAAACTGTTCAGATTTCTATCACCATAGATTAATTGTGCCTCTTTTGAAAATTTATTGAAAGGGAAGCATACTCTATATACTCTGTTGTTTCCAGTTTCTTTCAATATAATATTTTGAGGTCATTTATGTTGTTGTGTTATATATATACGTATATATGTATGTATATATATATATATATCAATGTAATTCTATATGTATATGCATATATATTATACTACATGTATGATGATTCAATTGAAATGATTTTCTTCAATGAATATATAGTTTCTACTGTTGATAAGTATTTGGGGCGTCTTCTCCTATTTTGGCTAATGCTATATTTATTTACATTATTGAATTACTTAATAGTTAAAAGATTAATACTGGAATATTGTTGCTTAACTTCAAATTCTAATCCACATGTTAGCTTTGTGATCTTGGAAAAGTTATATTGCTCTATTTCCCTCTATTTCCCCTAAATGTATAATTATACCTGCTTCATTGGTTAATTAGCATTTATTATGTCAACAAATACAAAGCCCCTGAAATAGTGCTTAGCATGTGGATTCTCAATATGTTTGTTTTTCCTTTTTTTTTACCTTGCATTAATTATATTTCTATTATTAATGTTGCTCTTCCTATTTATGTTAATTTTATTTTTGTAGTATATTTTGCATAGCCCTTTTTTCTATCATTTTGTATGTGTGTTTTTTTTATAATTTTGCAAGATGTGTACATGTGAAGTTCATTCAGAATAAGCTTATTGAGAACAAAATTAAGTTCACAAATTTTAAATATATCTAAATATATCTTGAAAGTCAGTATCATTACATTTGATGGCAGCTCGATCAGATGCATATTTCTACATTCTAATGAGCATTTTTCTTTAGAGTTTTTATAGCTTAGCCAATTACCTGATGTAACTGTCCCCAACTTTACTCCTTTCAGAGAGAGCTCTTAGCACTCTCCCAGAGTTCTTCTAGTCTCTTTCCACTGCAAGAGATTGCAGATGTCTCAGTTCTTTGGGCTTCCATTTTCAGCCAGGTCAAGTTCTCAAGCATAAGACCACAGTTTGACTTCACATACTGGAATAGATTTCATGTGGCTTTTGTTGTTATTCTTGTTATTTCAGTAGCGTTTTGAGAGGAAAGCATTACACAATTTCAAATAAGAATTTTTTTTTTTTTACATAGTCCTTAACACATTTTTATTTTATGCCTTATAATATAATACTGGAAACAATGTGGGTTTTCATTCAGGGACTTGTGTCACACCTCAGCTCAGCCTTCATAATATCTGTGTGACCACCAGTGACTATTAGATTTTTCTTTTAGTTCCAGCATCTTCATTTCTATTATGGCATTAGTTTTAATGAGGAAGTAACAGATGTCAAGAGAAAAGCATTCAATTAATTCAATGCCAATCACATTCTTTTGTAAGCTCTGTGAGAAGTGGAGATGATTCTATAGGAATGCACAGCAGAGGGACTTGAAATCTTGGGACTCTGAGTCTAGTTAGCATATTCCTTGTTTTGTGACCTTGAAATTAGGATCCCAAGTTTTCAAACCCCAATTTTTCCTCATTTGAAAAACAAGGAGTGTGTGTGTGTGTGTGTGTGTGTGTGTGTGTGTGTGTGAGAATCAATTACAATTCCTTAAGATCCTTAAAATCTCTTATTGTTCTAACAATATATTTTCTGCTGAAGCCCAGCTGTCTTAGTTTTAGCTGTTTCTGAGTCAAAGTACATTTGTATGTATGTTGTTTGAGGGTATCTATGTGCATATGTGTACAGGAAAATTTATCTTTGGTGAATTTTTGATGTTGAAATTAAACAATTCACTTGGAATGAATTCAGCTTTGATGCATTTATTTATGTTGGCAGTGCCATTGGGAAGAGTACTAAGTGGAGAGGGAGATTGCTGAACTGTTTGAACAGAAGCTATTTTGCATATTTATCTGTCATCTCTTCTGGCCCTGGGGAAGCCTGATGCTTCTGTCCATCCTAATTCCTCTGTTGGTCAATTTCAAAGGTTGCCCTTCCCTTTTCTCTCTTGGTCTTCATCCAAGTTTTGAGAGACTTTTAAGTGTTGATTACAGAAAGAAGCTATACTTTATGGGTTATTGTTCATGTTTTCAATCATTTATGTTTTTTAAAGAATTACCATTTCTTCTTCAAATAGGCAATTATAGAAATCTCCCTAGGACATCTTCCTAGAGCCAAAAGTATTTCAGAATCTAGCTCTTCATTGTGAGGAAAAAGTGAAACACCATTTTGATCCCATTCTTTGGTAGCGAAGGAAGTTACCTGAACCAATCTTGACTGAAATTTCTTTGGATAGATGTTTCATTTTCTCTGCTCTAAGCCACTTTAGAAATATCTTCATTTAGTTCATATTCTGAACATATTAAGTCTGTCACTAAAATCTGTACTTAATTTTTGAGTTTGCTTTATAGCTCTTTCATTGGCACTGCACACTTCTGCAGCATTCATTTATTCATTTTTTTAACTATTCTAAGTAACACTTCAATTAACCACTTGGCACTGGGTGTAGTTGAAAAAAAAACACCAAAATGTATGCCTTCTCCAATGGTCTTAAAGATTATTAGAAGCACAGGAATAAAGAATTAGACACACATATGCATATGTAGTTACATATTCTTGATAAAAGCAATGAAGGAAAACAACTGGCAGCTATGAAACAGAATAACCTAGTTTGAGAATTACTTTGTTATGTAATCAAAGCATCAGGAAAGGCTTCTCTGGAGGTAACATTTAAAATTGGACCTGGAAGATAAAGAATCAAGTGGAGAATTAGGATAGAGCATTTCATAAGGAAGATGCTACTTAAATCTTTATTAAGAAAAATATCCTGATAGATCCAGATGGACCATTGTGGTTGAATGTGGCCTGCTCCTACTGGACATAGAATGAAATGGAGCACTGTGAAAAAGCAACAAAGCATTTTTGTTCTTCCTGGTAACATAATATTTTTGAGTTTATGAAATGGGAAAGAGGAGTGAAGGTGAAGGCAAAGGAGAGAAGAGATGATGTGAGGAGGGCCTGGATCTGAGGCAACACTCAATCATGAAAGGCTAGAAGAAACATAGAGAATGACAGAGAAATTCTCAAAGGAGAGAACAGTGCATAATTTTGCAGATGATTAATGATGAACATAAAATTGTTTACTGTCCTTTAATATAATTATATTCTTATTTCTATCAATGTTTTATAAAATATATCAGATACATCAGTCTTAGATTTAGTGGTATTTTAGTAAAAATGAAGAAGAGTTAGTATTGACAAGTTATAGGAACTGGCTGACTGTAGGAACCAGGTGACAGTGGCAGCTCGGACTGTAGGATGAATGGGATTAGGAAGAATTTACCCCACAACCTAGTAAACCCTACATTGAATTGAATGAGAGCTGAGTGTGCACATAAGGGTCTGGACTTACAGGGAGAATTCCAGGCTAGGACTAGAGAGAGCAATCATTTTCATGATGATGGCTTGGAGGAGGACGAGAGACCTATTTTTACTGACTTTCCAGCTCACCTACCAGAAGACTTAAGTTAACCTATCATGTTTTCAGGGGTCATTACAAAATGGTCTAAATTACCATTAAAAAAAAGTTTAAAAAAAAAGAGTACATTCTAGAAATGTAACTAAAATTGAATATTCAAACAATAATGAAACACTTCACACATATGACTTTAATTAATCATGTCAATAAACTTTATATGCATTTAACAAGGAAGAAACATGTACATTCTAGTACATTCTAGTGCATTTCTAGTACATTCTAGAAATGCAACGACTATCTAGTGACAAAAAGGAAATCAGTGATTGCTTAACAGTGGGAGGAGAGATTCAGAGAAGAGAAGAAAGGAAGGATTATAAAGGAAATGAGGAAGTGTTTCAGAATGAAGGATATGCTAAATATCTTGATGGTGTTAATAGTTTCATTGACATAAATAAATGCCTTAACTTATCAAATATATAATTTAAATATATGCAATTTACTATATATCCATTACACTTAAATATAGCTACTTAAAAAATGTAAACTAAATATCTATATCTGAATTACTCTAGTAAATTATTATTTTTAAAAATAATTATATAATGTCTTCTTTGTAATTAAAAAATAACTTGAACGCACCCAAAAAGTTTATACTGTCAGACATACACCAGAGTTGTTAAAACTTCAGATGTGAAGTTTAGAAATATTTTTCATTTTAATGAGAGTCCACTTGATTTTTATGCAAACTGAAGCTTCAGAATCATGCCTTCAAATTATCAGCTTTACAAACTTTGTGTTCTGTACAAATTAATTGAGCATCTTTAACTGCCCTAATAACTCATTAATTTTAGCTTAAATTTTCTTCCCATGGATGAATGATAATTGGACTGTTTGGCTAGGGATATGGTAGAATATATCTAAGAATAAATAAACAAATAAACTTGCTTCGTATGTTATACATTTTTTTCATGCTGGACAAACATCAGAAGTAATTACTTCACCCAGAGGCTAGGGAGGCTGAAACAGGAGGATCTCCAGTTCAAAGCCAGCCCAAATGGGGGGGTGGAGTGAGGTTATGGGGAAAATGGAGGAACTTTGATTGAGCAAAGGGGAGAGAAGGTGGGAAAGGTGCAAGGGGACAGGAAAGATGCTAGTATGAGATGGACATCATTGCAGTACACATATGACTGCACATATGGTGTGATGCTACATCATATACAAACAGAAATGAAAAGTTGTGCTGCAATTGTGTATGATAAATCAAAATGCATTCTGCTGTCATATACACCTAATTGAAATTAATTAATTAATAAATAAAAAAGAAATCTTTGCACTCAAACATCACAGCTTAGCTTCTTTTTTTTTTTTTTTTTTTTTTTTTTTTAAAAAGGGCAGCTTCAGCAAGAGTGAGGTGCTAAGCAATTCATTGAGACCCTGTCTCTAAATAAAATACAAAATAGTGCTGAGGATGTGGCTCAGTGGTTGAGTACCCTGAGGTCAATCCCTGGTACCCACCCCCCAACAAAGAAAGAAATAATTACATCAAAAACATGCAATATTGGAGTTTTATGTGGTAAATATCATTCTGTTGCTTCTAAAATTCTTTTCATTAGTGGAGCAGGGCATAGTGGAGAGGGAAATAGATAAAGGCAGAAGACACATAAATAGAGGCTCCAAACTGCCTATGAATGCAATGCCTTGGTAAAGAACAGGGGACTGAACAGTTTGAAAAGAGGGGTTTAGGGAGAGATATATGTAAAGGATATAGCACAATGTCAAGAGGAGAGTAAGCACAACAGAAAAGCAGAGGGCTGAATGAGAGGGGTCTGGAATGAATATCAAGCCCCAATACATGGTTATAATGGAATTAATTGTTATAGTTTCCTTTTATTTGCCAAGAAGATAAACTGAATAATGACTGGTTCAGTGACATGAAATTTTCACTTCTATTGTTAGAAAAAATAATTGTCATACTTAGAGAGTTTTTAATTGTGATATTTTAGTTACATTTTAATAAATCTGATACAGTAAAGCATACTTTTTAAATGGAATTCTGATAAGTCTCAATGCTTATTCCATTTACTCTTCCTCATTTGGGAAATTTAAATGGGAATAAACAATTCTGTTTCAAAGTTATGATTTAATTCACTGTGGTAGCTGTCAGGAAGTGGATACTTCAATTGCTTACAGATTCTGTTGATTAAAACTTGCTGAATTCATAGTTGGGACCTTTCAATCAGGTTGACTCAGGAGGATGTTTCTTCCTTGTTAAATGCATATAAAGTTTGTTGACATGATTAACTAAAGTAATATGTGTGAAGTGCTTCATTATTGTTTGAATATTAAATAAATGTTAGCTATTAAAAACATTATGGCAGCAATGTGGCACAGTTGAAAGTCACTAAATTTTGAAGCAGAAGACCAAGGGACTAATGCACAAAATAACAAGTTTGGGAAAAAATCTCATCCCACTCAGGTTTACTTTATTTTATGAATAAAATGTTTTAATACCATCCCTGATGGAAAACTTGGTCAGTTGGTATATTAGTCAGCTTTTCATCACTATGACCAAAATACCTCACAGGAATGATTTAGATGAGGGAAAATTTCGCTCATGGTTTCAGAGGTTTATTCTGTGGTGGGCTGACTCCATTGCCTTAGGCCCAAGATGAGGCATAACAGGTGCTACTCTGCTTGTGATGGCCAGGATGCAGAAAGAGAAAGGGGAATGGACTGCAGAAAAGACAAACACTGCCAGGGCATTCCTCCATTGACCTACCTCCTCTGGCCATGCCCCACTTGCCTATGGGTGTCACCCAGTTAGTCCATTTAATCTAAGGTGGATTGATTAAGTTACAGTTATCATAATCTCATCATTTTACCTTTCAATAATCCTGCATTAACTTGGAACTTTTTGGGGACACCTTATATCAAAATCATAACAGTTGGATATGTCTACAACCTTCCCAGGCCTAGGTTCTACTAAGAAAGGACTCAAAATAACAAAATGAAGCCCTGAGAGATTAGTGATATATTTGAAAAAGCTACATGAAAACAACACTCATGAGCTGTATTGTATCTAACAGGTGTTTTGTTGATCCTATTGTGATTTATCACTTGTCCCTAAATAATTCTTCTGGAAACACTTTGTAACAAGAGAAAAATCACAATAGAGGCAGAAAGAGAGAGCTGCACTTTGGTTGTGCAAGAAACTAAAATGAACAGGAAAAGAGAAAAGTAATGAGTTGAAGAGAACTGCTAAGCAGATTGAGTACTAAGGTTGCTGATCCATTCCTGATTCCAATTAACCTTAATTTGTTTAGAGGCTCAGCAACACCAAGTGAATGAAACTAGCCAATTAGTAGACCGCAACATGAGTTCAGCTCACCAAAGGCTGTTTATCAGCTGGACATGATGAGGGTAAAATTATGCTAATTCTGTGATAAGTGTCAGGGCACGACTCTATCTAGTAGAGCTCCTTAAATTTGGAGATTTAAAACATGCATACTTTGAGATATGGAGTTAAGAGACTGCAGGAAGAATGACCTGCACTTCATTTGGGAATTTTACTTGAAAGTACAACTGCAGCTACTTAAAGGTGACTATTAATGCAAATATTGTTTGAATCCATGGGATTCAGACTATGATTAATTCTTTGCCACATACAGTTCTTAGCAAGGACTCAGTGTTCAAAAGATGCTAATGTAGATGTTTATTTCATTTTCCAATTTTACTAATTATTTCTTTAATGAATATCCATTGCTCTTTGCAAAATCTATTTTACCTTTTATCATAAAAATATGATATAGCCCAGTTAAAAATTTTTGAAGCAAATTTTTTGAACAATGATGTGTTCACCAACTATTGAATAGATTTTTTTTTTTAACTTAACAGCCACCATCTGATCTCCCATTTAAGGGTGAAATCTGTTGGTCACTATTGAAACAAACTGAGGTCAATCTGTTTAATAGCATTACTGGTTACTAAAATTAAATTTTCTGTGTCCAAAATTATAACCACAAATGCACAAATTCTATTTACAACATAGTTGCTTCAATAAAAATTAGGCAGAAAATGGACTTGGATTCTTATTAGGATAGGAGAGGACCTAGTGAGGTCTTAAACTCAGAAGGGGAGGCAGCAGCTAATTCCAGCTCTGATAATAACAGCGATGTGTAGCCTCAGGCAACTTTTTTAATTTCAGGGAGCCTGTAGTTCTGTCATGGTGATAATAATGTATGCTTACTTCCCAAATGTGTTTGTGGGGATTAATTATTTAATGTTTACCAAGAGCTTTGAAGATGAAGAATAAAGACTTGATGCTAAGTTTATTACTTGGAATAGGATATATCAACCAACTTCAATCTATTTCACCAGCAAGTGGTGGTGTACAGTGAGCAGAACTTGAAAAAAAGAAGAAGAAAAAGAAAAGCTGAAAGTGTGAAAGAAATGAAGATGAAACAGCCACTTCTCAATGAGTCATATTTTTTTCCTGCCCTTTACTTTTTGAAGAAATGTGTTTGACATAAGCATAGCAGAAATGTATTTAAAAATTATTTCCAGAAAATCCCTCTAGGCCAAAGCAATGTCAATTTAATTTTCTACCATACCTATGTTAACTGTGCAATGAGATCTTGTTCTAAATAACTTCAGACAACAATAACTTCCTACCACAAAGAAAGGCTTATGTTGAACCTATTTTCAAAATAAGACATTGGACAAATTTAAATTGATTTGAATATAGTTTTAAATTAAGAAACAGAACTAATTAAATAAGATTTCCAAAGAGATAGAAACCAAAAGGACTTTCTAGCTAAATTATAAAGCAAATGGAAAATTGTTATTAATTAGTTTACTCTCTCATACCCATTGCTTACCTGGGACGAAGAAGTGTTCTCTAAATAGCACAAATTTAACTATTAAGAGAAGTTCTCTATCCTGTTTGAAGGACTCTACAGGGGATTTATAGCAAACAAGAGTCAAAGTAATTGTTCATTTGGTAATTCAGAACTAAAAATAAGCAGTACTATGTTTTATGTTATGAATCACTAGGCACAGAGTGATCATAACCTTTTAAAATTGTTCATTTCTTATACAGATAAGTTCTGGACTACTACAAAAATCATATAAATATGAAAAAAGTAATGTTGTACTTATGCACTATGCAAGTGGAAAATCCAACACAACACCCTGAAGTTGAAATGACTAGATCAAGTTCCCGAATTGCTAGTTAACAGTTGAACAATATCCTGATATCATTTTTCCTCCACACTGAATTCAATTAATTACATACTAATGGTTAAAAGTAATGAAAACAAGACAGAACAAATTTACTAATACACACTTAAACAGATGATAATCTTAGTTTGAAAGGAAAACAGGGGGCTATGCCAAATTATTATTTATAGAAAGCTAAATACATTTAGTTCTTCTAGAGAAGTTTTCTGTACCATAATTCCAAGAATTTATGAAAAGACACCTGTGATGTTTACAGAGCCAGGATGTGCTTTGAAGATTTTAGCTCCTAACTAATGGCTGAATCAACCTCAGATATTATTGCAAATATGATTTTCTATTTAAATACCTTTTCCTTCTATTGCACCTCTCTATTGACCTACTTATCCAATGGTCCCATTTATCTCTCTATGCTTTCTTCTCTTTCATTGGCATTATTGTAGAATGTGAGGGTTGAACCTTCTTGATGGAGTTCTTTGTCTCTATTTTCCTCTAATCTTAGTGATAAGTAAGGGTTAAATAAGTGTTGGCGAGGTTGTGGGAGAAAAGGCCAACTCATACATTTCTGGTGGGACTGCAAATTGGTGCAACCAATCTGGAAAGCAGTATGGAAATTCCTTAGAAAACTTGGAATGGAACCACCATTTGACCCAGATATCACATTCCTCAGTCTATACCCAAAGGACTTAAAATCAGCATACTATAATAACACAGCCACATCAATGTTTACAGCAGCTCAATTCACAATAGCTAAACTATGGAAGCCACTTAGATGCCCTTCAATAGATGAATGAATAAAGAAACTGTCGTGTATATATATACACAATTGGGCTATTACTCAGCATTAAAAGAATAAAATTATGGCATTTTATGGTAAATGGATGGGGTTGGAGAATATCATGGTAAGTGAAGTAAGCTAATATCAAAATTCCAAAGGCCAAATATTCTCTCTGATAAGTGGATGCTGATCCATAATGGGGAGGAGGGAGGCATGGGAAAAATGGAGGAACTGTGATTGGGCAAGGGGAGGGAGGGGATGGGAAGAGGCATGGGGGCAGGAAAGATGGTGGAATGAGATGGATATCATTACCCTAGGTACATGCATGACCGCACGTATGGTGCGACACCACAATGTGTAGAGAGAATTGAAAAGTTATGCTGCAATTTGTACAATGAATCAAAATGCATTCTGCTGTCATATATACCTAATTAGAATTAATTAATTAATTAATTAAGAAAAGAAGGGTGCGACAAAGAGAAAAGTTGGGAAAAAAAAGAGAGAAGAACTTTCTGAAAGAACGGAAGGCTTCTATATTCTTTTGAATTAGCAAACTATTATTGTAATGACAGTCATTCTGCTAAACACTTTATATCTTTTTACTCTTCATATTACCCCATAAACCAGGTGCTATTTTATCCCCAAGTACTTTCTGGAGACCTACAATTTTAACTCAGATCCTTCTGACTCTAAATTACTTGTGATAAAATTAATCAAGATTAAAATAAATTAATAGTTATTCATTAAAATTAATGACTTGAAAAGGAATGTTATCAACTGTAAAATGAGAAATGTATAGAAGGAAATATGAGACATGATAGCCAACTACTAGAGGATACCAATGTGTACTCCTATCCTGTATGCCCCTAAAATTTGAAAATAAGATTATATATGGAAAATTCATTTTTTTTCTTTTTTTTCAAATTTATTTTTATTCTAGTTGTTAGAAATGACAGCAGAATGTATTACATTTCATATTATACTTGTAGAACGTATTTTTACATATCTCTGGTTGTATACAAAGTATATTCACACCATTCGTGACTTCATACATGCAGTTAAGGTAATGACATCCATCATATTCTACCATCTTTTTTTTCCTTGACCCTATTGCCCCCTCCCTTCCCCTCCCTCCCCATTGGCCATTCTAGTGTTCCTCTAATCCTCCTATGCTCCCCATCCCAATGCCACTGTGAATCAGCCTCCTTATATCAGAGAAAACATTTGGCATTTGGCTTTTTGGGATTGGCTAATTTCACTTAGCATTATATTCTCTAACTCCATCCATTTAGAATTTTTTTTCCATTTTTATTTACTCTTCATAACCTCTAAAGTATCCTTTCATGTATGGATAAGTCTAAATATCAACACAACAAGTTATTTTTAATATATAATTCTAATTATAATTTGGACCTGGATTAAATTAGAATCACAATCTTCAGTCACTCAGATTCTCTTTGCATCTTCTTTTTTTTTTTGATATTCTGGTTCTACATTGATTTTTTTTCTGGGATTGTAAGGTTTTGCTTGCTGTTATGCCTTCAAAAGATTCCATGCTAACATTGGGACTGATGTTCTAATACCTCATGCTCTGCCTCTTTGTCTGACACAAATTCAATCTTAGAAGGATTTTGTGTTTTTATTTCTGTTTAACTAAATCATCATCTTTACAAAGTCATTTCCTGTATATGAGCATTTTTATATTTGCTTTCCACTAGGAAAGGGAATGACTTTTCTGAAAGTTGTGTTGTGAGAGAAAGGATAGCATTGACCTTTGTGGCTTTTGGCTAAAATAGGAGACCTTCCTGTTTATAGGTCATCAGAAAATATCTTCCTCACTTTAGGTTCACTTTCCATATTTTTCTATCAAACAAACATTCCCCTGACTTTTGTGACCTCAACTTTGGAAATTTTGTTTCACATTCAATTATGTATTTTCATAAAAGAGTGTAGAAAGGAATATAGGAGAACAAAGAAAAATATTATAGAGAGCAGCTCTTTGAATCATCTGTTGGCCTATTCTCTTTTCAATTGTAAATACCTCCAGAATCCTCACAGGTGTGTCATCTATGGCACATTTCCACCCTGTTATGGTAATGACAGTAATACTTCCAATTAATAATTGTATGTTTTAGCATTAAAAGAGAATGAAATTATGGCATTTGCAGGTAAATGGATGGAGTTGAAAACTATTATGCTAAGTAAGCCAATCTCAAAATTCCAAAGGCCAAATGTTCACTGTAATAAATGAATGCTGATCCATAATGGGGAGGGGGGAGGCATGGGAAAAATGGAGGAACTGTGATTGGGCAAGGGGAGGGAAGGGATGGGAAGAGGCATGGGGGCAGAAAAGATGGTAGAATGAGATGGACATCATTACCCTAGGTATATGTATGACTGCACTTATGGTGTGATGCTACATTGTGTACAACCACTGAAATGAAAGTTGTGTTGCAACTGTGTACAATGAACCAAAATGAATTCCACTGTCATATATACCTAATTAAAATAAATAAATTAATTAAAAATAATTGTATGTTTTTAGCTAACTAAAAACTTTAACATATATCATTTGCTCTTCACAATAATCATTTGGACTTAGTATTATCAACATTATAGTGATAGCATCATGAAGAAAGGCTCAAAAATCATAATTGTTAATATAAGAACAAGAATGTTAATAATGGAAATCACAGTTCTAACAATAGTTTAGGGAGTGCTTACTATGTTTCAGTCCCATAGTTATATAACAGAAGCTTATTATGGATCATATCATATTTTAATAACTTACAAATGAATTTAAAGAGGTTACAAAACACAAGGTCAATATTTAAAAATCAATTTCATACAATATTTCATGGTGGAGTAAATGAAGTTCTGAAAGTCTAAGATCACAAAGATGTTAATTCATAAAACTGGATGCAAATGTTTCTGAAATGGCATAGAACTTATTCAAATACAGATTTTCAGGCCGAATTTTTACACTTCCCAAAACATTGTTTCCATCACTGTACTTTATGTTTGTACTGCAGATATCACATGATTTATTGACTGTACTGAGTCATCATGTACCATGCATGTTTATCTGCTCTTCCAAATAAAACTTTTAGATCCCTGAAGGCAGAAATTACTCTATTCACTTTGTATTTTCACAGTTCCTAAGTCTTCATCATTAATGGTATTAACAAGAATGATTTTTGACACTTTGGGAAATCCAGCTGGAGCAGTGACAACCTTATCATTATGTTTTAGTAAAAGTCATACAGATATAGGTGTGATGATATTATACTATTAGCTGAAGCTATTGCCATTGCAAATATCATATGATGGAGTTTATAATGGTTAGTTTTATTTGTCCACTTCACTTGGCCACACTGTGCACAGAAATTATGTCAAACAGTATTCAGGGTATGTTTGTTAAGGTTTTTTAGATGAGACTAACATTTGCATCAGTAAACTCAGTAAAGAAGATTGCCTTCCCTTCATAGGGCTGGCTGTAATCCAATCACTTAAAGGCTTTCATGAAACAAAAATTTGACCATTCTGCAAGTAGGTGGGAGCTAATCCTAACTGACTGCATGACCTGGGACTTGAACAGAAACATCAATTCTTCTTGGACCTCAAGCTTGCTGACTTTCATACTACAACTAAACAGTGGCTCTCCTTGGCCTCCAGTTTGGTGACTGATCATTTGGATCTTTTCATCTTCCATAATCATGTGATCCAGTTGCAGTTCTGTTTCTCTGCATAATTCTGACTAATACAGATTCCTTTGACAACACTCACTCTGTTCAAGCTCTGCCCCCCAAAATTTAGTGAGTGCATGCTACATGTGGGATTTGGGCTAGGTCTAGAGAAACAAGTGAAACACATCCTCCCTGCTCTCAAAGGACGTTACAAACAAATCAAGGCTACAGACATGCACATAAAATACAAGCACTGCCCAGAAGCACACGGGGAATGTCAAATAAGTAAAACATGTAGTAAATACTGCTGGAACACTGAAGAACTGTTGCTGGCTTCATAGATAACATGGCCATCCATCCCAGTTTAGCTGGGTTGGTCTGATATGCCTGCTGTCTTGACATTATTTATAGTATCGTTTCACTTTCAACAATGTTCCAGATAAGACAATAAACTATAAGGTCACCTTACTTACAGAAGGGGAGAGAAGCAAAGGTTTCTTTAAAAGGTGAATTGTGGGCCAAGTCCTAAAGGAAGTAGCAGATATGAATCACAGATATGGCATTTTGAAATTTGACTTTTATCATTTCCTTAAATTTGCAGCCATGAATTGCTTCAATCCTGCTGTCTGTCTTCATTCTGGAGAATCCTATGAGAAAATAAGACATATTTTACAAGAAAGGAACAGAATGTCTCTTTGATGTCTCAGCATTCCTTCTCCAGTGGATGACAGTTCAAGTTCAGCATCACTGTGCCAGCATGTATGGTAGGGAACCATGTGGTGTCATAAGCCCCTTTGTCGTTACAGTTGCTAAAGCAATTACTTGCAGGAATTAATATTCACTGGAGTAAATTAGGTAAAAAGTCACGTATTTAACTTCCATTCAGTCAAAATAATTGCCTGCTAAATTAAAATTGTCTCACATTTGAGAAGATAATGTAAAAATGTCTTTAGTGGACATATTTGAATGCTTATCAACACAGATGGAAAGGAGAAGCATTTGGAGAATGCTAATATAACATTTAAGTAGGTTTTGCATGAAAATCATGTTCAACCTTTCAAAGCAATATAAAGATGCAACCCCTGGCAACTAATGCCCCGCCCCCTGATAGAACTGGCTTCTGTACTAGGTTTTAATGAGATCAGAATTAAAGAGAAGCAGTGGCATAGTCATATTTTTCATGTAGTGAAAAAAGTGTATTATATTCTTTCTGAGTACATTTATATAAATTAAAAGTTTAGATTGTATGATTTCACAGAGAAAAGGCCAAGCTATCTATTATAGAGTATGAACCCTTTGAAAACAGTGGCATGGCTGTATTCATCTTGATATCTCTCATACATAATACACTATTACTCTAATAATACCTGGTTTATAGAAGATACTTAAAATAATTTGTTAAATTAGCTTGACAGAATATATTTTGATGACTAAACTATGTACAGAAGTAGATATGATAGTGATTGATTTCTAAAATAAATTCTTAGGTATTTTGTGTACAGATATTTGACTTTGGGATGTATGAACTATACTTTTGAGTCATATACTTACTTACCATAGACTTAATATCACCAAATGCACACTCAGAAGGTAATCAGGGCACATTCAGAAGAATTATTTAATAGTGATTAATGGAGAGTAAATTATGGGGAAATTTTTAGTACTCTAAATAGTTTTGCTTTTCTGGTCCACACAGAAAATCTAATTCATAAGTTTTTCTGTGTTGCCTACTAAAATGACAAACTTTTTTAACATTTGAAATTTCTGCCTGCTTATCAGTGCTCAAATAAATCAAATAGTCTACAAACTTATTATTCATAATCCTTTAAATTACACAGGATGTTTTTTTAACATTGAGTGTAAAAGTGTAGGGTATGGCATTGGGATGTTGTGTAATTTTAAGCAAATCATTTAACATCTCTGAATCTCAGTATGCTCATCTACAACATATTCTAAGGGTTGTTCTAAGACTCTTCATATCTTGCACAAATTATGTGAGTTCAGAGATTTCAGAAATCTGGACACTGAGCGAACAACAAATGGATAGTATGTGTGATATCATTCAATAATACACAGTTAAAGAAAATGAAACAGTGGTATATACTTTAGTTCAATGACAATTTATATTTTAAAGATCTCAGTAAAAACATGGAATATATTCTTCATATTAAAACAATTTCCTAGTTATTAATGTTTGTTAGTTAAAAATCCAAGAATGTAAAAAGAGGAAACAATTCAGCCAGGACCAAATCAGATTTAAATGAAGAAGCTAGGGGCTTAAACACTAGGGTCATTTACTTTTTTATATTATAAAATATACTAAATGATAACAGTGAATAAATGTGAAAATCTTTTCCTAGAATGAACTTGCAGGCTGAATTATATAGTTTGACAGTTTATCATGAAGAAATACAGCAGAGAATTGCTAAATATCCACATCACTTGTGCTGTCATGGCTCATTATATAACAGTAATTCTTAGTCTTTTTTTTGGGATACAAAACCTCTTTGAGAATCTCATCAAAGTTACTGATCAATGCATTAATTAGAGTTTTCTAGGTTATGGTATATAACAAAAACTCTGAGATTTCATGGACTTATACACAAAAACATTTAGTTTTTGTTCAAGTTTCATAAAATCTGTAGGCTCATTGTGATTGTGTTCCCAGCTGGTGACTGATGGTAAGTCTGCACCAACATGGCTTTTCATTTCAGGACCCAGTGAGGATCTGCCCTTATCTAGGTGCTGTATACTGAATGCTTGCATCCCCCTACAATTCACATAATGAAACCTAACCTCCAATTTGATGGTATTAGGAAGTGAGGCCTTTGGAAGGTATTTAGATTATAAGAGCAAATCCCTCAATAATGGAATTAGTGCTCATGTAATAGAAGTCCTGGAAAGCTCCTTTGTCCCTTCTGCCATGTCTTCAAAGAATCAGCAAGAAGACAGCCATCTATGAACCAGGAAGTGAACCTCACCAGACACAGAATCTGCAAGTGCTCTTGATCTTGTACTTCCTAAACAAATTCCTGTTATTTCTAAGCCTCCTAATCTATGGTATTCTGTTAGAGCAGCTTGAAGGATTAAGACACTTAGACATGCCATTCTCATAACAAAGGATGGGAACTCGAGAGAACACGAACCAGACCCTGCAATAGAATTCAAAGCTTCTGTATGACCATAGCATATTCAGTTTTCCAGGATATACCACATAGTCAAGCCTCAAATTAATGAGGCAAGAATATTAGATAGTTATAAATAAATATCTATATATCTCTATATACACCTGTATTTATCTCTTATCTATCTATCATCTATGTATCTATCTCATCATTATTCATTGTAAAGTCTCTTGACAGGTATTATCATACAATTATGGATAAGAGTGGGTTTTCAAGTACTGGGAAAATAATCCAATTCACTACCATTTTCATAGGTAAATAAAACTATAACCACAGCCTCAAAATTTCTAAGGGTACCAAGTTGTTTTCCAGACAAATAGCCAAGTAGCAAGGCAGTGCCACCTCTGGAATAGTTCAACATGTTTGACAAATGATCTTGAAAAGAACTACCTCAGTTAGGCCTTTCCAAAATATAAGTCTTTACCTCTCTCAGCTTGCTGACTTAAAGAATTGTTGCCTTTGTGGAAATTTTCATGGAAAGATTGATTCTTTCCATGAGATGTCTAGATGTACAGGGAGAAATGGACTGATAAATGGGTCTACTCAGAAAATTCTTCAGTAAAAATTGTATCTTAATTTAACCTTACAAAAATGAGTTTTATTTATTTGCTTCACATTAATATTCCAATAAACCTGAACAAGTAGCCCACTAATTATCATATTAACATGAGTTGATAGAACTTGGATTAACTACAGATATTACTAGTTTCAAAACCTGGAAATGTTTTTATTTTTAAAAATATAAAAATTATATTTTTAAAAATAGTAATGGAATGATTCTGTGCAGATCCTGGGGGAGGAAGGTAGGCATAAACAAAATAAAACAAAAAATTAATTGGGAACTGAACAGCAGCAATTAATATTAACAGTGGTCATAGCTAGAATGAAAGGTTTAACATCTCTTAAAAACCAGAAGATAACAAATGCATGGAAAATACAAGGACATATTTCCAACACAGAATAGTTTATACATTTGGATTGACATATTGTTTTTGTTATGGTTTGGATGTGAGGTATTCCCCCAAAACTCATGGGTGAGACAAGGCAAGAAGGTTTAGAGGAGAAGTGATTAAGTTTTTACAGCCTTAACCCAATCAGGGTATTAATCACCTGATGGAGTTAACTGAGTGATAACTAAGGCTGATAGGGTATGGCTAGAGGTCCCTGGGGGCATGGCCTTGGGGTATACATTTTGTGCCTGGAGAGTGGAGTCTTTTTCTGCTTTCAGATCATCATGTGAGCTCTTCCCTTAGCCACACTCTTCTGCTATGATGCTTAGCTTCACCTTGAGCCCCCAGGAATGCAGCCTGTGGTGTATGGATTGAGACCTCTGAAACCATGAGCCCCCAAATAAAATTTTCCTCCTCCAAAATTTTTCAGATTGAGTCTCTTAGTCAAAGCAGCGATAAAACTGACTAAAACATTTTTGAAGTTAGGTCTACACTATGTAATGCAACTTGGAAAATCAGTATTTTGTGGATGCAAAGGTCAAAATAGGGCTGACCTGTAGAAATGGTAAGAATACAGTTTTGGACTTAATGTTGACATTTTCTAATGTATTAACTTGAGTAGCAACTATATATTCTTTCTCATTCGGAATGGTCTTACCTTTTCTCTAGAAGCATTCCTTTTTAATTGGATGGGTGGCCAAGAGTGATGAACTCTTAAAACAAGTTTGCTATTGAGATTCTGTCTCAGTTTTTCCCCTTCCTTTCTCTTCCCTTCCTAGATCCCTTTTTTCCTCACTCCATCTTTCTTACTCTCCTTCTCCTACCTCTATCTCCCCCTCCCTCCCTTCCCTTCCCCTCTCTTTTTTTTTGGCTTTCTAAAAAGTTAAAGCACAGATGACGACACATTTCCCCCTCACTGAATACATCTGTTGTTTTGGCATTATTTAATCAGATTGTTAAGGATATAGTTTTCAAATACTCTTTTGTTTAAATATTGTGATTTTTCTCATTTCTTCCATACTGGTTATACAAAGAAACATTTTCCCTTAACTGATTACTTTGAGAAACCTATTTAAATTTCCAATTTCTTATATATTTAATCTTAACTATATACTTCAAATATCTAACCATATAAAAATGATTTTTTTACATGTTTAAGATGAATAGACAGGAGTAATAAGAGAATGCCTCAATCTTACTTTTTTGATTTGGTAACAATAGATGTTCTTCACTTGAAGGCTAACATGACTATACTTCACCCATACTTATTTCACCATGATTTTGTACAATGGATTTGATAATATAGTGGACTTGATATCTATTATCTAACCCATGCTGTCACAAGTAAATTGCTTCACATTAACTCCATAGATCAACAATTTCAAAGACTTAGAAACAAATAAAATCTACTTAATAATAAATCATCTGGAATGTTTTTGATGCCATAACACAATTAAATGACCTTTCAGTTAATGCTAAACAGATCCCGAAAACACATTCTACTTCTTTCTTGTTATTCTTATTCTTGAAAAATGAATTTTTATACTTTATCTAGGAAAGTAGACTTTTTTTTCTTCTATGTCTCCAATTTTGGAGTGTCCTACAACATTTTCAGTTTCACCAAGAACTTGATCAAAACCTAGACAACACTTCAAAATCTGAGTCTTCTCCATATTTTTCCTTTGTTAGAAAGTGTGGCGAGTATCAATGCCTGCATAGCCAGGCAGGTGAATAAATGCTTTCTGCTGAAATAAGGCAATGACTGCCCAGTTCCAACTGCCTGTCACCATATAGGCAAATCAAGTCTTCTCAGATAGTTATGTTTTCATAAGAAGCCATAAATATAGAATTTTATGTGAAATATTTAAGTCATAAATATTATCCACTAACATTTCTGATTTTTTGCCTTAGTCATATATACCAAATAAAATATATTTAATGCAAAATCCAATTGCTAGTTTAAGACCCATTTTCTACGCTCACATTAGTATTTACTTGCCCAATATTTTATAAGCTTAGGACTTTTTATGTTGACTTTTAGTTAACAAGATGAACCAAGCAATCATGGCTATAATAACTTCATTTATTGCCATATACAGACCAATAAAAATGAAAGCATGTATATATAAAAAATAAAGCATGTAGTATTCAATTAGTCATTATATATGTAGTCTGTCATCTGAATAATAGTAATTTGAAAATTTTGAAATTAAATTAGTTATATCATATTCTAAAATATTTACCATCTCCAAAAATTAGTACAAATAGATTCTTTCCTTTGATTAGGTTTAACTTTTTTTTTTTTAATTTAAAAGATAGAGGGTACTGAGGTCATAGAGTTTCAAGTGGCTCAATAATAGTGGTGAATTTTAACATCACCTTTGTGCCTCCTTCAAGTTATTAAGATAGTATTAAAGATATGCACAATAGCATGAAATTAAAATATACTAAGTAAGAATTTTGGATGTCATTGGATTACTCTCTTGAATAAATTCTTTGATAAAAGTATTTTAAGTGGTGGATAAAATTTATTTATTTGTTTATTTTAATGCACTCATAGATTTTCTTACTTCAAAGAAAGCACAGGAGAGGAACCTGTGGGATCTAAGAAAAGCATGTAAGCAGAGTGAACATTGAAATCATTTATTGAATATTTGAATGTGTTCCCTTTCTTGACTTATAATGTTTATTGGACAAGGAGTGATTTGGGGTCTTTAAAAACTCGTCTTTTTAGGAAGGAAACACTAAAAATATTTCTTTCTCTTTTCCCTTGATGCTGGAGATTTAACCCAGAATTTCCTGTTTGATAGGCATTTTCTCTATGATGAGCTATAACCCTAGCAACAATAAATATTTCTGAATATGTGTTTTCAATGAAATGTAAAGTTCATATATGTGGTGGTTTAATTATAGAGTATATACTTAGGAAGTAGGGTAAGACAATGTCTCACATCTGTATTCCAAAAATCGTTTTATATGTCATATATGACCACAGATTTGTATTGCAGTGTTGAGTTTTTCTGTTGAGAGGAACAATTATTTTTCATTTAACTGAGTATCAGTAAGAAATTATGAAATCTAAAAAGACAGATTTGAAAAAACATGTGACTATTACTTAGAAAACTGTTCTTTGGAAAGTGAATGACTATACACATTTCTTTTATGAAAAGGTTTTCTGTTGAAATTGAACATTTATATAAAGTTGCTGGATTACTGGACAGTGCAAAGGAAGACAGAAAATCTAGAGCATTAGGAGTCACAGTGAAAGCCAGTCAGCAGATACTTACTGAGGTTCACTTTCCATAAAACACAATGGGATACACAAGGTAGATAAAGAACAGGAGCTAGAATACTTGTTTTCAAGACTTAGCCTATATTTTGGTAGAAAAAAAATCTTCAAGAAACTTAAGTGACAATACAAGATATTCAGAGATAAGCAAGTTCACAGAGAAATGTTGATGCTTTGGAGGACCTTGACCATGATATGGCTGAATAAATATGATTAAGCTTATTAGATTTTATAGACTGAATTTTTTGCCCCAAAATTCATATGTTGAAGCTCTAACCTTTAGCACCTCAAAATGGGACTTCATTAGGAAAAAGCCTCTAAAAAGGTGACTGCAATAACATGAGGTAATTTGGATAGGCCCTAATCCACTATGACTGGTTTCCTTATAAGAAAGGATTAGAACACAACACATGCAGAGCAAAGACCATGTGGAGACATCAGATAAGACAGATATTTGCAAGGCAAGATGAGAGGCCTTAGGAGAAGCCAGCCTTGCTAATACCTTGATCTTGGACTTTCAGCCTCCAGATGCAAGAGAATATAAATTTCTGATGTTTAAGCCATCCATCTGTGGTACTTTGTTATGTAAGTCCTAGCAAACTAATAAAGCAGACAAATGGAAACACAGACCAAAGGGTATGGACATAAGTTGTTCCTGACTTTTAGACAATATTTATAACTTGAAAGAGGATTTCATGGAGGGAAGTGAAAGAAGAGAAAGGATAGTTGTATATTCATTTATATCTATTTATGAGAGCATATAATGTGAAAACAGGAAGCTAAATTGCATTAAAATTCATACTGTAGAGGAAAATTGAATAACATGTGTTGCCGCCTGAAGCAATGGCCGCTTGGAACAACGAAGCCGCGGGAAGAAGTTCAGAGGCGAACTGGAAACAAACAGCTTTTTATTCTGATAACTTTTCTCTCTGGCTCTAACAACGACTAACAACACACACCACACACCACCAAAAAATGGCGCTGACCCGATCAGCAATCTCGGCTCAAATCACTCCAGATCCCGGGCCAAGTCCCGTGAGACTACGGAAGGCGACAATGCCCAAATCTCCATGGCCCATAGTCAACCACAATTTAAGCCATCTCCCCAAACAGGGCTCCTACAAACATGATTTAATTCAATTCATATTTATTGGATAGAATGCTTGTTCATTTATTTCCATTTTCTTGGTGGTAGGATACATTAAAACATTGATTTTTTTTTAAAGTTCAGCTTTACTCAAATTTCCTATATTTTGAAATATGCATTGTAGTTAGTTTTGGTAAGATGCAAATCCTTACATCCTCTTTAAATGAAAATATTGCAGGAGATGCAATACAACTGAATGAAAGTCGTTCATAAGGGTTGGAAAAATGAAATAGGATTTTCTTAGAAACATTTTGGAGGCATAAAATAGTATTGTTATCTTGAAATTGTCTTTCCAAATTAAATATCTTAATATCAGATAAGAAATTATTAACAAGAAACCTTACATATTGAAGTATAAGAATAAATGGTAGAGCAAGTACTAGTGCTAAAGTTAAAATTTGGGCATTTAATTTGACTTTGCTTTTATACTATTCAGGAGTTACTAAAAAAAATTAATCTCTTGATTCATTAATAGTTTAGGTTGCTTGATTATTCAAAGTTTTGCTATCAAGTAAAACCATTAGTGAAATAAAATATTCTGTTTGCTTTTTTATTGTTTTGAAATGGCCCAATTTATAACAAAATGAGAAAATTATTCATCAAAATGGCATTGATGATATATGATACATAACTTCTTGCCAATAAAGGTATCTTCTCACTTTCTAATAGACAAGTAATTATACAACCTCTAATAGAAAATCTGCAAAGAGTTTTTTTTAAAACTATATCATTATTTAGCTTATTGACCTTTTCTTTCTTTCTTTTTGATACTGGGGATTAAAGCCAGGGGTGCTTTACTACTGATGTACACTCACAGACTTTTCCTTACTTTTTATTTTGAGATGGGGTCTCTAAATTTCTTAGGGCCTCCCTAAATTGATGAGGCTCCCCTTGAACTTGTGTTTCTCCTGCCTTAGCCTGTTGAAATTTTTCTAAATCCTGAAATCTCTATCATCAACATTTGATGAAAAGCTCATTATATGTACCAGGACTTCTTTGTCTTTGTATCACCAAACTCTATTTCTGGACCATATGGCAGCACAACAAAAATGCATACAATTAAATTGAATTGATTGATATTGACTTGGGCTAAGATTATCTGTCCAGACTTCCATAAAGTTTTTTTTTTTTTTTTTTTTTTACCATGGAGCAAAATTAAACATTTATTTGTTTTCTGCAAGAGCTCCAGAAATGTGTAAAAGGACTGGAGATTTTGCTGTGTTCTTAACCAGCCTTGGGATTCTAGCTCATTAACTTATGCCACGTTAGAACATTTACTGATCCAGTTTTGGAACCAATCTTAGAGTTATTTAGACTAAATCCTGACTTATTGCTTTGTTTTGTTCAATTCAAACACAATATTTGATCAACTTCTATGTCATCCATATATATTGTACTTTATGTTCTCTCACTTTTACAAAGCACATTGAATCCTAAGACTTCTATACTTTCTAGAAGAAAAATAACTGGTTAGCGAAATTATTTCAAAGAGGGATTTGAAATCTCCACTAGATTAAAATTCTGTACTTGGGCCAAATGAATTAAATTGATCTACAATTTGGAAAGCTCATGAATCAATAGTGAGGGGAAGAATTTAAATTCGAGAGTGAAAGGGCCAGTTCATATAGAATTTTCAAAACATACAATAGTACTTGTGCTTAAGCATTTATTTATCTAAAGCTAAAGATGTTATTCTAACAGCTTTGGAAATTATGCTATACAGAAAAATGTGTACTAGATGGCAGTCTAAGTACCCTTTTCATTTATGTCTCAGTCTGACTTTTGGAATCCAATCCGTGAGTAGGGGAGAAAAAAAGTATTATTCATTATTTTGCCAAATAAATGCTTTTCTTACTGCATAGTAACACAGTATATAAGCAAATAAACAAATGAGTTGCAATTCATGTTTCAAATGCCATAATGTATCATTTATGGACACATCATCCAGAACTATATCTAGATGCAAAAATATCCTCTGAGATATTTTGACACAAGTTAACACAGTGTTTATTAAATCCTTAAAACCCAGTTCTTTAAATAAGTCATCATTGCTTGTCCTCACTATCTTATTCTAAATAAAACAATAATAAACTGAAATTAGAAACAAAGCACGTAGATATTTTATATTTTTCAGGAACCTCAGGATACAGGACAATCACATCTTAGCTGTGGCTAAGATTTTATTTTATTTTGTTTTACTTATTTTATTTATCTGTGAGAATTTAGGCTGTCCTTACAGATAGAAAACTTTGTTTATCCTCATAATCTTATGTTTAATCTCATTTTCTTTTTCCAAGTAGGTGTAGATTTTTTAAAAAAATTCTTCATACATATTTACCTTCTGTTCTAAGTTTAATTTTTCCCCCCTGAATGTTATCCAGGACCTAAATAAGAAGTCAAAATCATGCTTTTGGAATTTTGTTTTGTCGTCACTGAGTTTGACAATAACATTGTCTTTTTATTATTATTTAAAAAAAATTTATTATTCTAATTTGTTATACATGATTACAGAGTACATTTCATTTCATATTACATATAAAGAGCACAGTTCTTCAAGTTGCTGGTTTTATATAAAGTATTTTTACAACAATTGTGTCTTCATACATGTATTTAGGGTAATCATGGATAACTCAGAAGGCATTGAATCATTTTCTCATATGGAATCCAAGTTAGCTATTTAAATTCAGTTTGCATGCTTGTTTAAGAGGAATTTAGAAAGCCACAGATAGCCCCATCCCCAATTCTATTTGCATAAAAGTTTCAAAGCTCTATGCTGTTGGGGAGTTTAGAAAAAGCTAAGTTTAGGGGAAATTATACACTTTGAGCCTAGATTTGAGAAAATAATAAAAATAATAGCTAGTTATTCTTTTGAATTTACTACATGCCAAATGCTGCAACACACTTATTTTATGAATTATTTCATTTAATGTTTGATATTTTGAGGTAGGTAGTACTATTAATCTCTTTTATAAATCAATAAACTGAGGTTCAGCTTGGTTATGTAGCTATCTAATGGCAGAAAGGTATAAGTTCTGGAGTCCCAGACTGTCCAGCCACAGCCTCTAAACCACTCCAAAGGCTTTAACTGCAAAGCTACATTGTCATAGTACAAACTACAGGAGTCAAAGCACCAGGATGTTTTAGGTGGAGGTGATACTTGAAATGAGTTTAATTACCAACATTATCTGACAGTCCATTCTCAAACAGGTTTTAAAGATTTTTGTGGATTGAAGGTACAATATCAAAATGCCAAGAACTTGTGCTGGTAAGAATTATTCAAGATGACTGACCAGCAAGTTGGCAACTTTGTGTAGGAAACATAAGTGCTTATTAGGAACTCATACATACATACTGATAATAGTTTACTACAAATGACTAAATAGAAGACTCCACATAATATCTGAAGTACAGATTTTATTTATTTTCCATTAAAAAAGAGAAATATTCCCAATAATTTGTCAGAAGCAGCAATGCCATAATTCCACCTGATACTTCTCACCTCACAGAGGCAACCACTTGCAATTCTTACTGATTTAGTATTTCTCTTTGTATCTTTACCACTTGTGATTTTTTTCATTTTAGCATTATTAATTTATTTCCTATATGAGCCATCATACCACTTCTTTTCTACCTCCTCATCTTTCATTATTTAGTGATTTTGGTAAGATAATATTTGATGCTTATGTTATTATGACTATCAATCATGGTTATGTGACTGCCTTCCCAACTGAGCCATGTGGTATGCCACACTTAATTTTCATTCCTATGCATCTTTCTTCCTTAAAGTTAATAATGCCATAATGCCATATATATATATATATATATATATATATATATATATATATATATATATATATATATATAGTAGTGTATAGACATGATGCCTTTACTTAATTTATTTTTATGTGGTGCTGAGGATTGAATCCAGTGCCTCACACAGGCTAGGCAAGTGTTGTACCACCGAGCTATAACTCCAGCCGCTACTTGCCTTTTTGAAGCTTTGCTTAGTTCTTTAACTACTTATTGCTCATGTATACTCATTTTAGCCCCTAATTTTATAATCTCTCATCGAGTCATATTAGTCATACTATAAATTTCCTATTTTTGTAAAAATCTTTTATAAAATTTTCTTGTTCTGACTTGAATTGGTTCCTCCCTAGGTCTGTTCATTTTTATATTGACCTGCACATGCCTTTTTATTTTCAGTTTCCTTGAATCTATGATGCTCACATAATATCTGTTTTTCTTTCTCTTTCTTGATTTCCTAAGTACCAGTGGAGATACATTTGTTGCCAACTTGCATATGAATATACTTTGTACATAAACAATGATATATATGTAAAAAGGTGCTCTATAAGTGTATTATGAATTATAATGCATGCTACTGTTATATATTCAACAACTGAATAAATAAAAGAAAAAAAATCATTTCCTTATTTGTTTACTTTGTGCTTACACTTAATTGTTTGGCTTTTTACAGGATTCTAAGTGAAAGCATTATCCTCTTAGAAATTTTAGGATTTTTCTGTCTTTTGTTTTTTTTTTTTAATATTGTGGAAAAATTTTATATCTTCATATGAATCCTCATCCTCCCTACACTCACATTAAAACTTTCATGAGAATTTTTCTAAACATTCATGGTGGTATAGATTACTGACAAGGGCCATTATACTGCAAAAGCCTGGAAACCATTACAGAGGACACCAGGAGACTCATTGTTATTGTCATTTGCAATGTTGCCCCTAAATATATGCAGTTACAATCTGTGTGGTCATATGAAACAATCTTATTAAGACTATTTTCATCCATTGTATTGGATGCCAGGTAGGTGTTTCAACTGGAAACTTACATCTCTTACTTCTGGAACATTTTCTTAAATTATCCTGTCTTTTTTTTTTTTTTTTTTTCCCTCTCCATTTTACTGTTGTGTCTTTTTGAAACACTTGTTATTTGCATGTGAAAAAAGGCAAGCTTGGTCTGCTTATTTTTTCCTTTCCTAGTTGCATTTTCTGGAGGTTTTCCTTAACTTTATCTTCCATTGATACTATTGAATTTTTCATTTCTTATACAATATTCTTAATGTCTGAAGTCTTATGTCTTTGTTCCCTGAATATTCCATTTTCCAGTATATATATATATATATATATATTTTTTTTTTTTTGTGGTACCGGGGATTGAACTCAGGGGCACTCGACCACTGGGTCACATCCCCAGCCCTTTTTTGTATTTTATTTAGAGACAGGGTCTTACTGAGTTGCTAAGTGCCTCGCCATTGCTGAGGCTGGCTTTGAACTCACGATCCTCCTGCCTCAGCCTCCCAAAGTGCTGGGATTACAGGCGTGCGCCACCGCGCCCGGCTCATTTTCCAGTATATTCTTATTTCTATTATTTTTCTGAAAAGTCATCTAAGACTTTTGTGTGTGTGTGTATTTGTGTTTCTTCTCTCTTTGCAACCTCTTTTCTCTATTACATTTTTTGTCTTGTCTTTTTTCATAATAGAGATGTGCCTAAATGCCTGTTCATCTTTGACTACAAACTCACCTAAACAAAGGATGTTAAAAAACTGATTGGGTACTCTGAGTATATGGAAAGGACTCTGGGCTTCTCTGTGGGATAATCTAGCTGTACTGCTAAGTAGAGAAAATTTTGATGGCATAATCTTTAGGAATTTTCTCTTTGGGGGTCTTGGAGGACATAATTATATCTTCTAATTCTGAAATGTTGGTGGAATATTACACTTAGTATCTAAAATTCCCCTTAATTTCCTCATTTTTAGTATAATATTTGTACCTTCAACTGGTATCCAAGATATCTTAATTTGTCTTCTCCTACTAATCAAGCAATAATCATTTTCCAGGTCAAACAGTGCATGTTGGAGGCAGGGACAGGGTATCAAAATGTTGTAGAACATCTTTAGCTATGTAGAGGAAAACGGGTGAATGATGGAGATCTGAGTAATTAAACAGGCTTTTGACTGATTCAGATTTTGACAACATCTTTATTTCAATCCCTTCAGTGCCTGATATTGCCAATTCCTGAGTCATTTGTTCTTTGGTATGTGTTGGGTCATTTGGGAGATTTGGAGTTTTCTTCGTTATTGCATTAGGACTCAGATCTTGGATCTATTAAATCAATTACTATTTTCCTTTTCATTTTAGCTCTCAGCATGTCTCCCTGTTTGTTCTTTGGGTTTACTTTTCTTTAAAAATCCATTTTGTAGTGGAATTTCAAAAAAAGAGTGCAGGCTACTGCTTGTTTTATACTTGCCTTCCTTAATCAGTCACAGAGTTCTATTTTTAAATTTATTTTGTTTGAATAACAGTTGAAAATAAATCATGTCAATGTGCCTTATTTTCCAATTTATTAATTTGGGGGTGGATATTTTGTGATGTTATAGTGACCTAGTAGGGCATAATGCTTTGTTATGTTTAACATTGTTTATTAAAACAGCATTAAAGTATTATAAGCATTCCCTTTTATAAGTTATTTTGATATATATTATTATATACAACATTTCCTTTTTTAAGGGTAGATTCCATATCTCTAGAAATTTTCCATTTCTTCATGCACTTTTGTACACTTTTTCAACTGGGATTTTTGGCCATTTATCACATTAATATAAAGTCCATCTGGGGCAAATTCTGTATCTGCTTTCATTGACTATTTCCTGTTTTGTTTGCCTTTGCTATTGTTGTTCCTTGTTTAATTTTTTAAAGGGTAGAGCAGACATAAATATCTTTTTTTTTTTTTTTTTTTTTTTTTTTTTTTTGTGAAGTGCTTGTTCATTACTAGGGTTCATTTTAGTTATGGTTCTTGGGTCAACAGCTTTTCTATAAATTTTGTCAAATGATAATTTTAGTTGAATTTTGCAGCAATAATTTTCTAAAATTTTTACATCCACATGGGGACACAAACCTTGTAAACTGTTCTAAAAAAGTGGATATTGAGTGGAACATATATTGTCAAAAAATATAAATTTCACATTGAAAGGGGGTAATACCTGCAGCCTTTGTAAATTTGGGTGTTGATGGGATGAATACATCAATTTGAGACAGAAGATCTTTAGTTATGTAGAGGAGGGGGTGGGGAATGATGGAGATCTGCGGAACTAAACAGGCTCTAAATGTTATGGATGCCCATAGCATTTTGAAAAGATGTTATATGCTCAAATTTAGATTACAAAACAACTTGACAGAAAGGAGTTGGAACTAGAAACATGCCAATTTGTCTCTGTTTGTAGGAGTTCATATTTATGAAGATTATTTTCAGGTTTTCCATATTACAAACAGCAATTGGAGCTCTTGATTTCAGGCAGTGCATACAAATCAAAGAAGGGCTACTGTAGATTTGAGTCATATAGAGAAAAATTTCAAAAGATTAAAAAAACCTATGCGTCAGTATTTATTTTGAAAAATCATTTTAATATTGAAAAATCTGAGTCAGAAGGAAATTACAGCATTTATGAATCATGTGTATCTCATTCTTTTATTGTAGTCCAAATAGGGGCCTTCTAAGCTCTTTTCAAATGCATCAGCGATATATGTGAAATTGGAATTAAAATAAGAGAACTTAACATAATTACATAGTTCAGATAGTTTAGTGAGCAGAAATTGTTGGCACCATCTTGCCAGATTTTTCCAAACTGAAGCTGCCATGTTTTGTATTATGAGCAGTTCAGCAGCTTTGTGCATCTGTCCCTCCCCTCCAATTTAATTAGACTGTCTGTTGCAGACAAATCAGACTGTGGCTTCTTTCTTTTTTTTTCATCCAACTGCTATAAATGCCAAGTCAAAATATGAATAAGAGGAAAACAAGATGTTCTGCAAACACATGCCACTTTATTGGGCAAAAACATGATAGGTGGATCTGCTCTTGCTCTCCATCAGAGATGAGAGAAGTGAGGCCTGGAGAATGAGGTTATAAAAGGGTCAGATTGATGCTATTGTCTTTGTCGGCTCCAACAGAGCAGAGACTTGATTCTTCCCCCAGTGTAATCTTGCTTTGACACTGCAGCCAACACAGATTTATGATTACACATTCTCCTATCATGAAGGGAGTGAGAATCGCAGCAGAAAAAGCACAAGAGACAAATAAGCTAAATATTTTTGTAGGAATTTGTAGTCTTATATGCTTTGTGTTTTTGGGGTGACTTGAACCATTATGCCCTACTAGGTCATTATAACGTCACATTTTAGTCATTTTAATAATCTGCAATAAGGTTGAAAAATAGTTGCTCTTACAGACTGAGAATATTATCTAAGGAAGCCCTTATTTGCATTCCATAGAGAGTTGTAACTGAATTGTATGGGATAATTTTTCTAGATTATTGCCCAAGTTGAGTAGTGATCCATGGAATAAACTGGGTTCTGAAGTTAAGGTGTCACAGCAGGGGTAATGCAAAGATAAAGCAATAGAGTAGAAAGGCTCTCAACAAGTAAATAAAAAGTGGCAAGGTGTGTCAGGTAGTTAAGTGATTGGCAGCAGAGGCCAAGATAGAAGAGAGCACAGTATAAATGAGGTCAGGGCAATGAAGTTCAAGGGTTCTGGATGGCCTGGAACGTAAGAGACTCATCATTAGAGGATGGATACATGAGAAGTATGAATTTTTTTTGTACATATGTCTGAATAAAAAAAAAATCACATTTCCATTAAACTTAAGAAGCCCCATATAATTTGCCCCTACTTTTTTAGGATCTAAAGTTATATACTTGGCTACCAAATTATACCACTCCTCTCTTGATATTTTTTTCTTGTAATAATTGTAATTGATTTCAATAATCCGTACAAGTTTTCTCATTCAGTTCTTATTGACATATTTGCAAATGTTTATTGTAATTAAGGTCCCAGTTTGTATTTGTGGGAAATATTATGGATAATTGTTCATACTGCAATTTATTATCTTTCAATTTGAGTTTATTGCATGTTAAATGCACTCAGTATGCAAGCTCTTTGCAAGTGAACTATGCCTCCTAACACTTTCATCTTGGTACACTTGTTCTTGTCATTGAATAATACAGTATATATTATATAATATGTATATTATATTATATATATATATATATATATATATATATATATATATTATATATATTCACAGAGAATCAGTTCACAGAGAATCCGTTTCTCCAGGGCAACTTTTGCACACAATTCTATTACAGGTGCTATTATTACAAAGAGAGCTTCTGTAATCACATTTAAGAGTTACAATGCCAGAAGAAGTTAATGTAAAGAAGATAGAAATATGAATGATCCTAGGCATCCTAGGGACTAAAAATTGCACAACCCAAGCCTGACACAAGAAAATAGAACTTTCCCTCACTTACACAGGCAGTGCTTCTGTGCAGAGAATAAATCTTCTATATCAACTTCCCATCTCATTCTTTCTTTAGTCACCAAAACAGACTCTAGAAGGATGGAGGAGCTTTTGACATATCACTTTGGGAATTTCATCTTATTTTCAATTTTTAACCTGTTGCTTTTTAGCTTTTTACTATAGGAACCAGTCACATAGCACTGGACATGTTCCCAGGAGACCAAATAATCCCAGTATCTTGGAACTGAGTGTCAAATTAAATTCACTTGTGTCCAACATGCACACCCTCAAATGTAGAATGGATATAAGCCTTTCAAGCCAGTCAGAGAAAGGTAAAAGTTTATACTGTGAGCTAACAGTTATACACATTCTATTTTCATCCCATAGGAAGCTATCAAAATTCTCTGGGTCAAAAGAGAAGGCAGAGTTCTACCCCCAGATAAGGAAATGGAGGTATTTGAGAAGTTCTCTATCTGAAAGTATCCTATTAATACAGAAGACAGATGAGAGCAAAGGCTAATATGAATGTCCTCCATTTTAGACCTGCCCTGCAATAACCTTTAATATAGCATACTCAAATAACATTTGTACATTTTTGTGCACAGAATGCAAAAATTATTAATAAATCTCGGTGGAATGAAGAAATGACAAATCTAGATCACAGGAGGCTTTGGAAGCTTAAGACATATTATTCTTTCTTTGTATAAAGGATTTAAACAGTTACTATTACTTTTGACTTTCAGGCAAAGGACTTTATAAATTACTGTGCTAATTAAGACCAATTAAAACAAAAGTTACAGAAGATTCCATTGTTACAACAGTGGTAATAAATTCCAGGCTCTTGACAGACACATTGAAAACCTGAATTAAAAAACTTAATAGCTCCAATACTTGAGACATAGGGTTTAGTTTTGCCTGGTCCATGAGCTTGCTCATTAAAATCATGCACAGAAATATTTGAGATAATTATATTATCAGAATTCTGGTGCTTGTTCCTGAACAAGAAAAACAAGGCACATATGCTAGGCAGTGTGCTAAGATTTAAAACTTTGTGCTGATTTTTTTTCTTTTTAAGTATACACCCATATTTATCATACACTGCAATTAATCTGTAGAAATGTAAATAAGTGGAGGTTTTGACATTCTTCAGGAAATTCAAGTTTGCCTTAAAATCCCTATTCCAAAGACAGCATCTCATTTCTTTAGGAAGTTAGTTTCCCACCAAATTTTACATAATAGTGAAGGGATGCACTTTCCTTGAGTAATTGATGTTATTAGATTTGTGTGATGCAGTAAAAATGTCTTAAAATAGTCTCATGTAGGATAAATATCACTCTAGTTTTAGTAAGCACTGAAAAATGTTGAGGATGCTTAAAATGTCTTTAGGACAGCTCTGAACAGAAAAAAAGGATAATAATATGGACAATGAACTGTATGTTTACTTTTAAAGAACTGTTTTACATGTTTTTTATTGATAAGAAACTTATTTTAATGATGACACTTGAATATTGCACTTTGGGTAATTTTCCAGTGTATTTTTCTTCAATGTTTTATGAGTATCAAGTAATATTATGTTCTCTTTTCAATGAGAGAATTCTCTCTCCCTCTCTCCCTCTCTTTCTCCCTCTTTCCCTATCCCTCTCCCTCTCCCTCCCTCCCTCACCCTCTATATGTGTGTGTGTGTGTGTGTGTGTGTGTGTGAGTGTCTGTGTGTCTGTGTGGTTTGGGGGAATGAATCTAGGGCCTCCCATATACCAGGAAAGTTTTCAACCACTGAGCTACATTCCCAGTTGTCTCTCTCTTTTTAAATTATTTTATTTATTTTTCTTTTTTTTTTAATTCAGTTCTCATTAAGAGAATTCTAAACATTGTTTCCCCATCTCTTCCCATTTCCCCTTCTAAATGGCTTTCCTTGACCCATTATTTCTCTCACTAAACTCCTTACCATTTTAGTAGATTCCACTGCATTTTCTAATACATATATATGTATTTTTTCTTGGATTGTCTGGTATGACTTTTCAGATTAGCATTTTTTTCATTGTAGCCTTCTGAAATGAAACTGTGTGTGCATTCAATTATGAATCCAACTTTCTATAATGGGCCACCCAACTTAAATACATCTTCACTGGTGACTAATTATATCAACCTCTGACTCTCAACTCCTTCTTTTACCTCCCAACATATGGTTCACCACAGTTACTCATTATGTCCTATATCTTAATATTTGAAACGAATAACACTCAGAAACAAAGTATAGTTGAATCATTTGGAAGGTATAATTAAAAGATGAGGAATTCATCTTATACCCATTACTCTAAAACTTGCAGTTTAAATACAGGTAATGTATTTTATGCTTTATTCTCAAATGTATTACATTTCTTATAATTTTTTCAGAACATTATTTTTTTTCTATCCAAGATCTATGGCCCCACTTTTTTTTTTTCCACTTTCAAGAACAGCCTAGATAACCTCTCATACAAGTTATAGATGCCGTGTCAAAGCAATCCGTGTGCAGGGATATGCTTCAAGAAAGTCCAATCAGAAACTTTTGTAAAGGTTGATGTAGATACTTCTTGAAAAGTGCTCTTCTAAGAGCAAAGCACTAAGGATCATTTAAAACTTGAATTGCCTGGAAACAACTTTAGAGTTGAACAGAGAATGAAGCCAATAAAAGAAGTAGAACTGAGAGGTGGAGAGAAAGTTCAAAGCCTTGTTGACAGCTTTCTGAGACCTAGATTCATTCTTACTTGAAAACTATCCCTGAACTTGTCAGATATATAAGTCAAATACTTATTTGTAGTTGTTAGTTAAATAGATGCCTGTTACTTTTCTGTCACTAGAAACTAATATTCTAATAATTAGGTTGTTCTAATTAAAAATGATGGTACTAATGACAATAGCAATAAAATAATAGAAATTTGCTGGAAGAAATAATTTTAGTATACAATTTTTACTCTTTTTTTTTCTAATTGTTTTCCCCTAAACTGAGTTTGCAGGCATTGCCAATGAATTCCCATAACTAATTAAAAAACGGACTGTGTAAAACATTGTACATCATTCTCCATTTTCTATAGCATAGGTAACTTTGGCACACTAATATACAGTTATTTATTCCTAAATTTCAAGAAGAGAGTGTCAAAAGTGCACTATATTTTTCAGAGTTCATAGACCCAAATCCTAGTTGTGTTTAAAAAAACAACCCAGAGAGACTTAGTAATAGATGACTTTCAAAATATTTATGTTAAATCCTCTGTCTTTCTTTATTATAGAGAAATAATATCTAAATGACAGAACAGATCTAATGAAACCACACATTTGAAAATAATTGCATGAATTGCATGCCTGACACACATAGTTGGCACTCAATTATATATTTGCCATGCTTATGGATCTTTGAGTATAGAGCCAACCTGAAGCAGTGGTATAGAACAAAAAAAATAATATATGTGTATGTGCGTTACATGTAATTAATGTCTGGGTCATAGTTTTCAGTAAGATGAATTTGTTTTTCCCTTGTATGTTCTACATTGCCAACTATAAACAAAGACACAACTATATCCAAAGGTAAAGAACACAGAGTGCTTAATGGCAGACGAGGGTTTTCCCAGTAAGATGACATGTGGTCTTTGAATGGATTGGTACAGTAGGTCTTTGGATATAGTTGAAAAGAAACAAAATAGGAAAAGGAAGCTCTTATACACTCAAAAGTATGCCATGTTAACAGCATAAACAATTTATACACTTTAAAGATGCTTAGAGTCTAGGTGGTAAACTTCTTCCTCACTTTCTACTTCCTATTACTATGACAGATACTAGCCATTAAAACAAAATAATTTATATAGTGCTCTGAATTCTGGAGGAAAGGAATAGCAGACAAGGGAAATTAGACTGTAAAGTATTTTTAACACTTTATACTATTAAGAAGCTCAGCATAGCCTGAAACCACATCCCATGGTTTATAAGAAGTCAACAATGGGTAATTTATGATCAGAAGCAAAATAAATTTCACTTTCTTTTTAAACATTAGAGAAAATGCATATAGGATGTGCTATAGTATGTCAGATTATAAACTCACTTTGTGTGAGTACATATGGTCCTTGGGGTCAAATATGGAAATGTAAATCTCTTACTCAGAAATTTTCTCCTACCCGATAGGCAATACCAGAAGAGACTTGGTATTCTTGAGAATGTTAACAGTGTCCCTTCCTTGGTGCCTACAAAAGCTTGCTTCTTTCTACATGCAGAACAATGGTTTAGCAGGAACAATGTTCCTGTATGATTTACCAATGTGAGTGTGTCATATGTACTATATATCACTGTTTTGTATTGCTCTGACCTTGCTGTATATAAAATAATACTTATGTCAAAAATAACACATAGTGTGTTATCACAGCACGTTTTAAGCTTTTACATGTATTATCTCACTCATTTATAAATATTTCACAAATGGTCAAAAACTCCACAAAACTTCTCCAGATTCATTTTTATTGAGTGTAATTAACTATTGATGTTTCAGATTTGCTTCAATTTTCTCCAAACATTATTAAATGTGAGCTTATTCAGTGTTGGGCATTATGTATTGGGAAGGTGTGATAATAATGCTGATATTTGTGACCATATAATGATGACGATGATTATAAAAATGGTCACTACCTTTGTTACCATATGTTATGTTTTCATTAGGATCTATTTCCAGGCTCCCCAGTTTGTCTCAAAGTTTTTTTTTATTATTATTATTTCAATGCCAATGATGTGTTTATTTAAGTACAGAGGAGTTAAATATGTGGTGATACCTGATGCATATTTTTTACTCATTATTTACTCACTACTGTTTTTGAAAATTTTCTTGGTGATTCTTAAATGTGTTTTCTTTCTTTTTTACATTTCATATTATACTTATAGAGCACATTTTTATATATCTCTGGTTGTATACAAAGTATATTAACACCATTCGTGACTTCATACATGCACTTAGGGTAATAATATCCATCTCATTCTACCATCTTTTTTTTTCTTTCTTCTTAACCCTTTGGCCCCCTCCTTTCCCCTTCCTCCCCATTGGCCATTCTCATGTTCCTCTAATCCTCCCATGCTCCCCGTCCCAACCCCACTGTGAATCGGCCTCCTTATATCAGAGAAAACATTCAGCATTTGGCTTTTTGTGATTAGCTAACTTCACTTAGCATTATATACTCCAACTTCATCCATTTACCTGCGAATGCCATGATTTTATTCTCTTTTATTGCTGAGTAATACTCCATTGTGTATATATACCACATATTCTTTATCCATTCATCTACTGAAGGACATCTTGGTTGGTTCCACAATTTAGTTACGTGAATTGTGCTGCTATAAATATTGATGTGGCTGTGTCCCTGTAGTATGCTGTTTTTAAGTCCTTTGGGTATAGACCGAGAAGTGGGATAGCTGGGTCATAAGGTGGTTCCATTCTCAGTTTTCCAAGAAATCTCCATACTGCTTTCCATATTTGTTGTACCATTTTGCAGTCCTAACAGCAATGTATGAGTGTGTCTTTTTCCCCACATCCTCGCCAATGTTTATTGTTGTTTGTGTTTTTAATAGCTGCCATTCCGACTGGTGTGAGATGAAATTTTAGAGTGGTTTTGATTTAAGAAATGCAAATCAAAACCACTCTAAGATTTCATCTCACACCAGTCAAAATGGCAGCTATTAAATGTGTTTTCTTCTGTATAAATTACAAGAACTTTTCAAATGCTTTTTTTCCCCCCGCCCCCATATGTGCAGCACTTCTGGATTTTGTTAGAATTATATTAACATTTGTTGCTGCCTGCAGCTATCACCGCCTGCAGTAACAATACTGCGGGAAAGAATTCAGGAGGAGACTGGAAAATGTATAGGCTCTTTATTCTTGCTTCTTCTAACTTCTCTCTCAGGCTCCAACAACCTCTCCAACTCCAACCACCTCTCTAGCCAACCTCACCCAGTTAAATACTTTTTGCCTTAACAAGTATACACGTGTCAACAGCTCAAACTTACAGGTGAATCACGTAGTTTTCACGGGCATAGAAAGATTCTTAGATAAATGCATGAATATCAGGTGAAAATACTGAAACACCTCTTATGGCTCTCAGCTAGCCACCATCTTAGCTATCTCCTTATTAGGGCTCTTACAAACATTTGTCCACAGACTTTGGAACTACAAGAATATTAATTATGTTAAGACTAATTTACTCATTGTATTTTATGTCCTTCAATAAGACTTTATAGGTGAAGATTGTAGAGCTTTACTATTAAATTCATTCATGGGCATTTTATAATTTTCATAGCTAACATGAAGGAAAACATAGCTTTTATTCCATTGATAAATTAGAAACAGCATTTAATTACTGATTTTTGTTTATCAAATATCTATGTTCTTAAACTGATGGAATAAATACAATGATAACATATGGATATTTAAAAACAACACTTAAATTTGTCTTTGTGCATATAAAGATCAAATCATCTTCAAGAGTCTTATTTATTTTATGGTCTTAAAAATATTATTTTATAGCATGATTGGATTTGTTAGAAACACTGAGGCATTACTGAATAATAAGGGTAATGGTGGGCATCTTCAAATAATTCCTAAATTTAAACAAAATGGTTTTATTGTCTCTATCTGTGGTAATAATTACTGATTTTGATAGTTTTTATTATATTTAAGTAACCTTCTACCTCAATTTGATTATAATTTTTATTAGATGTTAAAAAAATGTACACATTGTTCAACACCTTTTGGTGTGGTCATATGAATTTAACCCCAAACATGTTGATATAGTGAATTTTATTAACATGCTTTATGATAACATTCCTGAAATTAAACCTTCCTAGTACATGGTATGATATTTTGATATATTAGTAGTTTCCTTTTGCCAAGTTTTAATATAGGTGGCTTAGAAGGAAGGTGTGGGATTCTTATCTACCGGAACATCTACTGGAACATCGAAATAGAGTCTCAACAGGCTTGGCAAAACTCCCTTCATCCTGCCAATGACAAGGTGGAGGCCATCATACTTGCCTAGAAAAATGATCATCCTGCAAACAGCGCAATTCTTCTGCACCTCTAAGCCTCTTTATCATTTTCTATTTGTGACCACAAACTTCAAGCAGGCTTTTAGTGCAACCTGGAAATCCTGCTAGATTTTCTTGATTCATCCAGTGTCTCAAGTGTCTTGTTGCGTATTTCATACCTGCTTCATTTCTACCAAAGCTAGTACCCTCCCCCCAAATATTTATCTCATATTTGGTAATACAGGAAAGAGCAGTTCTACTGAGATCTCATTATTCTCAGAATTTACTACTTTCAAATGTTCTGGGATAATTTATAGATTTTTTTTTTTTTTATACTCAGGTCATGAACAAAGGGATGTTGTACTAGGGAGATCGCTTAAGGAAAATTCATGCACAAAAGCAATGAAAAAATATATATTCTCTTTTATTTTCATTGCATTTAATATGAAGAGTAATCTTCAAAGTTTTGAAGAAATGTCATTTAAAGAAAATCAAAGACAAATTCAATAAATAATAGCTACTACTTATTATTAATAGCTTAAAAATAGCTTACCCAGTATTTTGTATGAATAAGCACTATTCTAAAGACTTTACATGTAGTATTTGATGTAGTCCTTACAACAGATGTATGAAGTAGAAATTTTAACATACACATTCTAAAAATAAGAAATTAGAGACATAGGAAGGTTGAGAAATTTTCCCTGTGCCACACAGTTACTAAGTGATGGAGTTAGGACTTGAGTAGAGTCAGTTTGGCTCTTTCTTCTTTTTCATGAGGACAAAAAAGGGAAAGTGGGGGATCAAAATCCAAGGAAAATTCAAGGATATCTCCCCTCATATAAACCAGGAATAGAAAAACGAGTCATCCTGTGTTTTATTCCCATAAATTCTTGAGTATAAAAAATTAGGATTTGGACATCATATCTCAAGGATAGTGGTTAGCAATATATTTGGAAGTACTCCCATTTCCAAGACAACAATCCTATATTCTAACCACTGCTCTTTTGATAACTTTGTTGGGATCATGTATGGACAGTATAGATTGTACTTCTAAAGTTTTGAAATGCACCAAGCATGTGTTAATTAAACCCAATCCAAGGTCACTGAAAAACAATAGGTTCAAGTTCTCTCCATATTCTATTTCTTATCCAAAATTTTGTCAAAGCTCAAAATATAGTATGTCAGAAATTCTGCAATTGGGTTAAATGGCATTAAGATATTCCAAGATGCCAAGGTCAAAATGCTAATATCTAAATATAAACTTTATCCCATTATGACTCTGTGGAATGAAGCTTAACTATATAACTGTTTTCATACCCCCAAAAAGTTAAGTTCTCTTACTGTTTTACTCACAATTTGAAGAAATAGAAGTACAACAGTCATCCTATCCAATTTTTGCAATTTAGTTCCAGCTAAAATAGTTCTTGATGCTGGGGTAGACCTGGATTCTATCAGAAGCTACAGTCTGCACAATTTTTTCTGTCATAAGTCAAATTATGTTAATGGTCTGATATTTTGTGTTAGTTCAATAACAAGTATATTTAGGGTCTGCTTTTTGAAAGAGTTCAAGAGTTAATAATTCAAAAAAAGGCTCAACTTACCATACTGCTCAAATTAAGGTTAGAAACCAATCCTCATTTCTAAAAGCAGTTACCCCAGGGGGTGGGGGGGAAACGTTTTCAGAACCCAGTATTTTATGATGCTCAGGATTGGAGAAGAAACTCCTTTAGAATGGAGAAGTAATATTTTTTGTTGCATACTTTGCAGGATGCTACTCAATCTGTTCCAGGTGTTCTAAATCCGTGACATGTGAATTTTAACTCAATTGGG
Source organism: Tamias sibiricus (assembly GCA_025594165.1). NCBI lineage: Eukaryota > Metazoa > Chordata > Mammalia > Rodentia > Sciuridae > Tamias > Tamias sibiricus. The sequence continues at coordinate 39,887,251 of CM046665.1, read as the reverse complement.
AGAGCCATCCCAGCAAGAAGTTAATTTTGGTGCTCTGCAATCACATTTTCAAGGGGATAATCCATTTAGGCACCAGCCTCCTAGGTCCAAGAGTGACACAAAGTTTAGAAGTTTTCAAATGTGACAACTCAGTTACTAGTTATATAGTGTCTTGTGAATATGCATTCTTAGTTCTGTGCCATAGTGGTTATTTTCAGTGTCTCTTGCTGAGAAACCAAATTCCTAGCAAATTTCTGCTCCTCAGTCTGGACTTAACCTATCCAGTGGCATCCTAAAACCATGAAGGAAGAATTGAGTTTTTGAGTTGTGGACATTCTTCATGATTTGCCCTCCTACTGTTATTTTCTTGGCTTCATATGCAAAATGGAATTTGGAGCATCTGGTCTGGAGACGCCTGGCAATAACAATTAGAAGCTCAAACCTCTATAAGTGCCCAGAGGCATGTGCAGGACATCTCTACCCAGCAATTTAAAAGCAGAGAATACTGTTTAATCTACAGTGTCTGAGGCTTATAAAGATTTTTCCTTATGATGGACTATTTGCCCCAGTCATACCTCATAAGGAAAAACTGTATTTGCAGAGGAGATGGCTGCATCCTGGATGTGGATGCTAAGTCTCTGAGCTTTGAATATTTTTGCTAGACTCTATACCTCCTCTGAGTAGCTTCATCCCTCTTTGCTAGGGCTCCCAATCCTGGCCCCAATTTCAAATAATTTCTCACAGTTCTCCTCTCATTAACATATCCTTAAAGCCTTTCCCAAGGCTCAGAAATCTTTGTTTAAATTCCAGCCTCTAGGGAAATAGCCACTTTTTTTTTTCCCCACCAGAACACAATTTGGGATCATCTACTATAGTCAAAATACTATGGGATGACCTTAAAATATTTCCATTTAGCTAAATGAAAAATAAAAAATCTCATCTGGACTTAAAATTCACCTCTAGAATCACTAAAATATAACACCAGACCCAACTCACATGTATATCCTCAAACCACCAAAAGCTTTTCCATAAGTATATTTTACAACCCCCAATCCCATTCTTTTGGTTTTATTTTGTAATATTTCTGACCTATGTATTTAATATTAGGGTCTTGATTAAACCACCAAAATTATTACTCCCTTATTTTGATAATATCTGAATAAGTTAAGGGGAGAAAAAAAAATCAAAGTAGGAGCCAGAATAACATTTGAGCCTAGGGTAGCAAATATGGCGCTAGGCTCAAGGCCTTGTGTGCTGTGCTTGCTCTTCCTGAATCTCAGAAATAGACTTTCAATTGTGGGCAACACCGAAGACAGAGGAAAATGTGTGCAAACTGAGGAAGGACTCGTTAGCAAAAGAAAGAAAAACAAAACTGAGCATCTAAGTTACCAAGACGTTACCTCACTCCTACTAGGGTGAAGGAAGGCCAAATATGAACTAAGGAAAGGACTCTGCCCTGGGAAGCCTGGAGTAGTAAATAGCATACCCCATTAATAAATGAGAGTTCAATTAATGATAGCTTTTACTACTTTATTACTTTTACTGTTATTAATGCTTAAACTTTCTGCTTAAAAGTAAAGTTGTGTTATCGGAAAATGAAATACTACTTGTAGACATATTTTGATCAACTTATGCAACAATATAATTGTAGAAAGACCCCCATTTGTACACTGATATGTTGCTGCTGGGACTGAAAGTTGGTGCAACCACTCTGGAAAGCAGTATGTAGATTCCTCAAAAAACTAAGAATGGAACCGCCCTTTGACCCAGCTATCCCATTCCTTGGTATATATCCAAAGGATTTAAAATCAGCATACTCAGTGATGTAGCCACATTAATGCTTATAGCAGCTCAATTGACAATAGTTAAGCTATGTAGTCCACATCCATGCCCTTCAACAGATGAATGGATTAATAAAATGAGGTATATATACAGAATTAACTATTACTCAGCCATAAAGAAAATGAAATTATGGCATTTGCTGGTAAATAGATGGAACTGGAGACTATCATGCTAAGTGAAATAAGCCAGTCTCCACAATCCAAAAGTTGAACGTTTTTGCTAATATGTTGAAGTTAGCCCACAATAACAGAAAGAGTAGAAATTCAGTATATATTATACAATGGGGAATGAAGGGAAAGGAGTAGGGATTGAAAAAGGAAAGACAGTGAAATGAATCTGAGATAATTTTCCTATGTATATATATGAATATACCACAGTGAATCCCACCTTTGTGTACATTCTCAAGAATGAGGTCCTAAATAGAATAATACATATTCCGTGCTTGTATAATTATATCCAAATGGATTATACTGTCATGTATAAATAAAAAAATAACACATTAAAAAAAAAGAAAGACCCCCTTTTACCTCTAATTTCCAAGTCTCTCTCACAGGAACAAATTCTTTGATTGAAGTATGACAAAATACTGGGAACACTTCCACATTGTGCCTGCAAGGCATGGTCACAATTCCTCGTTTATGAAGTGAATGTTTGTTCCTCTTCACACTTGAATCCCATTTATTATGAGTTAAGTAGTATTATTCTCTTAGCAATGGAAACTACAACTACCAGTTGATAAGTGGCTTTTCCAGGGCCATACACTTAAGACAGTGTGTTTAAAGCTCGAACTTAGTTAGGTATAACCTCCAGGATAGTGTTTGCTTCGTGGCATGGGCTACTTCTACACTACAGGCAAAAGAGACCCATATGGACCAGTAGAACTCTATATGCACCTGATTAATGTGCACTTTGACCAAGATAAGATCAGTCCTCATTATGATTTTAATGTTAGCTGTTCCCCAAAAGCTCATGTGTGAGGCAATGCAAGAAAGTTCAGAGGTGCATACCTGACTTCAAATTATACTACAGGACTATAGTAACAAAAACTGCATGGTATTAGCATAAAAACAGACACATAGACAATGGTACAGAATAGAAGACACAGAGATGAGCCCACACAGATAGAGTCATCTGATCTTGACAAAGTTGTCAAAAACATACATTGGAGAAAAGACAGCCATTTTTCTTTTTTGGTACCAGGGATTGAACTCAGGGGCACTAGACCACTGGGCCACATCCCCAGCCCTTTTTGGTATTTTTTATTAGAGACAGGGTCTCACTGAGTTGCTAAGTGCCTCGCCATTGCTGATGCTGGCTTTGAACTCACGATCCTCCTGCCTCAGCCTCTCAAGTGCTGGGATTACAGGCATGAGCCACAGCGCCCAACTAGCCTGTTTAACAAATAGTTCTGGGAAAACTGGTGTTCCATATGTGAAATAAAGAAAATAGAAATTTGGAATTAGACCAGAACTCTACAACTCCTAGAAGAAAATGTAGGGTCCATACTCCAGCTTTCAGGCACAGGCAATGACTTTCTCAATAGGACCCTTAACACTCAGGAAATAATGCCAAGAGTTAATAAATGGGATAGCATCAAATTAAAAAGCTTCTACACAGGAAAGGAAACAATTGGGACTGCAAAGTGAGAACCCACATAATGAAATAAAATCTTTGCTAGCTACCCTTCTGCAGAGGATTAATATCTAGAAAAAGAGCTCAAAATTGTACACCAAAAAATCAAATAACCCAATTAGTAAATGGGAACATGAACTAAACAGACACTTCTCAAAATAAGAAATACAAATGACCAACATATACATAAAAAAATGTTCAATATCATCAGCAGTTAGGGGAATGCAAATCAAAACTACACTGAGATTTCATCTCACACCAATCAGAATGGCAGTCATCAAGAATACAACTAATAATAAATACTGGAGAGGATGAGGAGAAAAATGAACTCCTTTATTTATAGTTGGTGGTATTATAAATATGGAGACTCCTCAAAACACTAGGCAAGGAACCACTATATGACCCAGCTGTGCCACGTCTCAGTATTTACTCTAAGAATTACAGTCATTTTACTACACTGATACATGCATACTCATGTTTATAGCAGCATAATGCATAAGACCAGCCTAACTGTCCATCAACAGATGAATGCACAAAGAAAATGTGGTATACATACAAAATGGAGTTTCATTTGGCCATAAAGAAAAGTGAAATTATGGCATTTTCAGGAAAATTGGAACTAGAGACCCTCAGGTTAAGCAAAATAAGTCAAACTCAGAAGGTTAAAGGTTGTATGATTTCTCTCAAATGTGAAATCTAGAGAAGAAAAAGGCAAACAAAGGTGGGGACAGATCTCCTAAAAATCAAAGGGAGATCAGTAGAGAAAAGGGACCAAGGGGTGGGAAACAGGGAGGGAAAGGGGAAACACTGGGCAGTGGCAATGGCCAAATTATATTATATACATGTAGAATATGTGACAACAGATTCCATCAATATGTACAACAATAATGCATCAATTTTAAAATATAGGAAAGAAGTAAAAGGAAGTTTAGAGGTGAAATGATTGGGTTATGAGAGCATTAACCTAATCAGTGAATTAATTAGCTGGTAGGGATTAACTGGGTCATACCTGTAGGCAGGTAGTCTGTGGCTGGAAGAGTGGGTCATTGGGGCATGCCTTTGGGGTATATGCTTATAGCAGATCTCTATCTGCTTCCTGCTCTCATGTCGTGAGCAGCTTTCCTCTGCCACACACTTTCCACCATGATGTTCCTCCAAGGAATAGAGTCAGCCATTTATGGACAGACTTATGAAACCATGAGCCCCCAAATAAACTTTTCCTCCTCTAAAGTTGTTTTTGTCATGTCTTTTGGTCACAGCAATGAAAAAGCTTACTAAAACAGTCTTCAAATAATACATTCCTCAAAGTTCTCTGGAAAGAAGGACTAAAAAATGTTAATTCACATTTCTCTAAAAGGTCATTAATGCACATTTGGGGGTATATTTCTTCTGGATTTATCAAGAGAGTAATGGATTATTTCAACTTGTACAAATTTCAAATTATTTAATTAGTATTGTGAAAATGCCTAGGCATATAGGTTTTCTTGAAGAAAAAAAAATGTGCTGTTTATTTTCTGGGACTCTCCTATCTGGGAACCTTCCATGATAATGTAACTGTATATTGTGGTGCACATTTATCTAGATAGTATAATATTGAATCATTTGCATCATTGATGCTAGATAAAATATTTTGACTCCTTTCTCACTTTTAGATTTTCTTGCAGAAATTGAACAAACTATGAAACACCAAATGCAAAATCAAAATGCATTTATATTTTAAACTCCTCTACTTTGAGAGATATTTCTTACTGGTGGATAAAACTCTTATTACTTGGGGTGTTAATCATAGAAAACTAGGGCCTTGGGTTCAAATCTTAGCAATCAGAAAGAAATCTGATCCTCATTTGCTGATTTATGACATGGAGTAAAAAGTAGTTGTCCAATGCACTTGAATATCATTTTTATGATTCACACATAGAGTACTCCTGCTGTTGGTTGGTAATTCTAATTCATAGTCTTTAGAATTACAGAGAATGTCATTCACCTATGATTGCTGCCTTTTTATTTGTACCACTTACAGGGCAGAACTGTAACTATGGCTTAACCTGATTATTGCAGGAAAATATAATGGCTACCCATTACCTCAAGGGTCATTGAAAACAAGATGAAAGAGCCATGTGGACTTTCAATTATTCATGTGAAAAGTGAGAGTTGAAGATGTGGAAAATCTGCATTTCCCCATACCACTGTACCAACAGAGAAACAAACAGGGAGACTGTGCCCTTGGAGAGCAAGAAAGGACCTCCTGAAAGGGACTGAACTGATGGTATAAAGTTTGCTTCTGGTACTTACCATCTCTGACAATTGGACTCTAAAGAAACAACCATAATGCATTGGTTGGGATGTGATCAGTTGCTTGTTTCCTCTCAAACTTACTTGTCTTGAAGAATGCATGAGACTTTTTACATTTCTAAAGAGCATAAGAAAGGATTTAAAAAAAATATTTGTTGCCTTGCATTTTTTCCCCATCTTTTTTCTCTTGGTTCACCTTTCCCCTATTATGTTTTCTGCACTTTTATCAATGAATGAACAATGCCTGAACCAATGACTAACTCTCAAATTATAGAACAGAAAGTAGACAAAGTAAGTGGAGAAAAAATTGACTGGGGACAAGCAGACCTGGAATGCTTGGGTATTAGAAAGAATAATAATATGTACACATATAAGTTGAGAATCAATTAATACAAAATATTGAAGGATCGCCCTGAGAAATGTAGCCACAGTAACACTAGTTGCCACAGAGACACCTATAAATACTGGGAGTGGAAACTGAGGCAAACACAATATTTAGTGTTTATAGTTACAATATCAGTGATATCAATGAACATTATCCCACTATTTAGCCTTCATATCAATGCTGAACACAAAAAAGTAAGAAAGTGTTCATCACTTTTTTCACTGTGGGCTGGTATTACTCGACCTTGTTCAGCATACTTTTGACCATCCCCTCAGGAGACAGGTTATATACCTGACCTGAATTAGAAAAGTTAGCAAGTGAAATGAGATTTCCCCTAAGCCCCTAAATGTTCATTGGAATATATTTGAAAGCCTATCCTGTAATATAATAATATTCCTTTCTCAACACTTTTATTACTTTGCAAATCAATCCAATCCCCAGTCAACACAGAGGCACACAACAAAACAGTATCTGATTACCCCATGAAGAAACTCACTGGTATCCAGACATGTACACGCACGCACGTGCACATACACACACACACATACACACACTTTCTATAGACTGTCAAAAGGTTCATCTGGTAGACAGAAGAAGGAGAAATCATATCCAGGCTAAAGATTACAGAATTAGACCTCAGCTACATATGCCCTCCTAATCTCAGTGGAGTTCAATTTACAATCCCTTTATGCAACCTTCACATTTACCAATGTCCTTCATCTAGGACAATTATCCTACTTATTTTCATCTTTTAAATCCTACCCATCTTTATAGACTGAGTTTCTTTATAACTCATGAGACAATTCTAGACCAATAAAAATAAGGATTTACCTTTATTTTCTAAATTTATGGCATTTCTAATAAAAATTTATCCTTTATGGCCCTTCTGGTGATACTCTTTTTTAAAAATTTTTAAAATTTTTTACATTTTTTAGTTGTAGTTGGACATAATACTATTTATTTATATGTGGTGCTGAGGAGATTCTTTTTTAAAGGCTGTACTATTTCATTTTAATTTGTATAAATTGGAGCTTATTTGGTTTCACTATTTACATTAGTCTTTGAATAAGACCCACTGCTATAAGCCGAGTGTCAGGTTATAAGTAGTAGTTCCAGAAATGTGTTTTCTAATTCTTTCCATGGTGATAAACTTTACATTTTTCATCAAGGTAGCAAAGGGGGGAAAGAGATATTAATAATTCAGGAAAAGGGACTGAGGCAAAGAATAAAAGCATGCTCTAGATAAAATTCAAACTTCATGTAAAGGCAGCACCCAGGAGAACAGAGCACAGAGCTGAAAATGTATGAAGGTAACAAAACCAATAATGGGTCCCAGAGAGATAGAAATTGAGCCTCAGTGAGAACCTAGCAGGGTAAGAGGGATGTAAGTGTACTAATAGCCCTGTAGGTAGGGCCAGTCTGAAAGGGTCTCTGCCCCCAGGAGATGGTCAGGGATGGAAACAGATATGTAAGACATTGAATTGGCAGAACTTATAGTTTACCCATGTAATCTCTTGAGTTTACATTTGGGTATTTTTTCCTCTGTTAACGTGTCTTCTACCTTATGTTAAAACCATTTACAAAAAGGGATTGTTTTCTACTAAATATGGCATATTTCCCAGTTACACTTAATGTAGGCTCTGGCTTATGCAGTAGGATTTTCCTCAAGCAACTAATCTAGGTTTTTAGCACAGGGCTTTATGTGCTTGGAAGTTATTGTTCCACAGAGTTATGCCTTATTTAGCTACAACTTGATGGTGAAATCCTTGAGGCCAGCAACTATTTTTAGTCATCTTTATATTCCTCTCAAATCTATTACAGTACTTTTCATATTCAATGAATGTATGCTGATTAATTTGTCCTTATTAATTCTGCATGTTTACTATTTAAACATTATGAATATTCAAATATCCTTCCCTGAATGATGTAACCCTGTCCAATTAATAAAAAAACAGAATAAAACTCAGTCACATCATCAATGTACTTTGAACGCAATGCAAAGTCAGGTGGGTAGAACTGATAATAAACTGAAAAGCTTCCTTTTCGTCATTATTTCACATTTTGAGCTGTGTGTAGAGTTGCCTCTGAAAACATTTGTACTTCTCATTTAGATGAGCTATGTGACATGCAGAGAAAGATGAAAAACAATCTCTGTGTGAAGTCTCATATGAGGGGTTAGTTCTAAATTTACCAGCCACTAATTCCTTTGAGCAATCATATTTGTTCTTTGATTACACATAACCTTGCTGATTTCAAAGCAAAAGAGCAGGAAGAGATGAAAATACTTGAATCATACAACAGCCTTAGGTGGTGCCTGTGGAACTGAAGAACTGACATTCCGTCTCCAAGTTTCAAAATATATGAGACATAACTAGACTTTGAGTAAAACCAAAGCAGTAGCAACAGCCTGTGGCAAAGCAGGTTAAGACTATGTAGAGGACAGAATGTTTAGTTTGTATAGTTAGCCATGTTGTCCACACAAGGAGCATGAAGGGGTAAAATAGGGATCAGCACATTATTCTTTTCTGGAAAGATTTTTGTTGTGCAGAAAATCCTGTGGTGACAATGCCTCAGAACCATGGAAATCTCTTTGCCAAATAAGGAGGGACTCTTTCAAAAATTTTGCCTCTTATTGACTGAAAGAAGATCCATGTTCCCAAAGAGTGGCTGGTGACAGACACAGTGCTATGATAAAAGACAAAAGTTGCAGAGAAAAAGAGAGGACATAGTCTCCCTTAGGAATTAACAGATGAGATCCAATACTTAAAGTTTTATTCTGAGAAACTATATAATATGTTATTTTATTCTCTATATTCTAATTTTTGCTTTTATATTACATTTATTAAGAGATTACTGCATGCAAAATACTGAGTTGAATATTCACATTATTACCAGCTCGTAAGCCTCATAAAAACTATAGGAATTTTGTATACTTATCAACCCTATCTTAAAAAAAAGGTGGATCTGGTCTTGGAGAAGTTAGGTGAATCACTCAAGATAATACAACTAGTAATATCAAGACTGGGACTTGCAGTTAAGTATAACTTACTTCAAATCTCATGATTATAGTAACTAACTGGAAGTTCCTTGAATCATGAAGCAAATGTTTTATCTTTGAGTGTAACATTTTATAGCAAACTGTCTAGGAAGGAGATAGTTCAGATAGGGCAAAATTTGTTTTTTGATAATGTAGTACTAGAGACATCTATCAGGAATCAGGAATTATCATTAACCCCCCTTCCATTAATGTGTGTGTGTGTGTGTGTGTGTGTGTGTGTGTGTGTGTATAGTGTGTGTGTGTGTGTTTTAGTTAGACATGCTTGTTAATAATGTGTCTAAATTTTGGTTCAGGACTTTTTAAAAACCCATTATCTTTCTAGATCCTGAGTTTAAACCACGTACCAGGTATTACAACATAAGGACACTTGGGGTTGGATATAAAGAATATGATATTCAGAGAATATCCAAGTAAGTAAACAACAACTTGAGCAGAATAATGCCTTAATAAGACTTCCTTCCCCACCATCTCCCCAGGCCTGGAATGCTGTGAGCTACACCTACAAATGGGAGCAGTAAGTCAGTAGTATTATAAACAAAGACTGCTGTGTTTTGTAGTTTGTGATTGGTCAATTAGAAAGAAATGCTACATTTTTTTCCTCCTTGTGAATACAAACTGCCTTCACTTCGCTATAAGGCTGGTGGACCCAATGTGTGAAAGTGTTCCGACTTTGGTAAGTTGTATTAAAGTTTTGCAATCTTCTTGCATCAATGCATGGACTCATCTGTCTATTCATTCAGTCATTGCATAAGAATGAATGGAATGGTTACATGATCCCATATGCATTTTACATGCTAACAAAGAAGTGACAAACAAAGCAAATCCCTTGTGCTACTAAACACATAAATTTAAAAAAAAAAAGCATGCAACTTGATTTTAATTATAAGTGCTAAGAGAATGAATAAAGCTGAGTGAGGAGAAAGTCCTAGGAAGTGGGAATGCTATTTAAAACAGGCATTCAGAGAAAGCTTTGCTGAGGAGGTGGCACTCCAGCAGCAACACGAATAAAACAAGGGCGTGAGGGAGCACATCTCTAGGGTAAAAGCATTCCAGGATAAGCAGAAGAGCATAAACACCCCGAAGTGGAAGATTGCTAAATATATTTCAGGTTTAGTGAGGAGTCCAGAGTGCTGGAACAAAGTGAGAAATAAGGAACGAAACCAGAGCAATAACCAGGGCCAGATCACACAAAGCCTTCTGTGCTGCGGCTTTGTTCTGAATGACAAGAAATCTCAGAACTTTTCAGTAGGATATGGCAAGATCTGATATGTATTTTTAAAAAGAACATTTTTTTATTGTGTTGAACATTATACACCCTGTAGGTAAGTTCTCCACAGCTCTAAAGTTAAAGAAAAACAGGATCATTAGCTGCCCTTGAGAAGAATGCTAGTATCATTTTTATGTGGAGTTATGCCATTTAGCGTGGCTCCATTGTTTGTTTCTCTTTTAATTTCATTGAGTGTCATATACGTGAAGAAACACAGATCATAAATATATAGTTTAATAAGTTGTAAGGTAAGTGAATCTCCATAGTTATTATCTAGGTCAAGGCATAGAGTATTACCTTTATTTTCAAAAACTGTACCTATGACCTGTCCCAATCATACTCCTTCCCTCATCCCAAATGTACCACTAACTTGATTTCTGAAATCACAGGTTAGATTTGTCTCGATTTTCCCACTTTATAAGTACACCAGTCATCTTAACTTAGGGGCCCACTCTACCTCAGTATGACCCCTCAACTTAACTAATCATATCTGCAGCAACCCTGTTTCCAAGGAAGTTTATATTCTGGATTACTAAGGTTAAGACTTCAACCTATTCACATGGGAACACATTACACAATTCAATCCATGATGTACAAGATAGAATCTTGGATCATTTTTCTGAAGTAAATTTCCAAGCATTTGTTATAGTTATGCCTTACTGGTAATGAATCATCTCACTTATAATTTACCTGAAAATATTTTTATTTTACTCTCATTATTGAAAGGTCTAACATTTTTGATTGATGCCTTTTTATTTAAGAAATTAAAAAGAAAATGATGTTCTGATGTCTTTTGATCTTCACTGACATGATCAGAATTAAGTCAGTTTTTTAAAATCACAGTTCCCCTAAACACAATGTGTCTCATTATCCCTCTGGCTATATTTTAGATTTTCTCTTTATTTCTGGTTTTAAACAGAGTGCACATAAATGTTGTTTCTCTTATATTTATCCTTTTAAGCATTTGCTAAACTACTTGGTTTTGTGCATTGATGTGTTTTACTGTAGTCTGGAAAAATCATTTCATCAATTATTTTTTCTCCTCCATTTTCTTTCTCCTAATTTGCTAAGATCTAAACATAGATGTAAAGACAAGAAATTCCAGGAATAACATGAAAATTCTAAAATAGAGCCAAATGTAAAATATACACCTGAAAAATATAACTAAATAAAAAATATGAAAATTATGATCATTTAACATTAAATTCAATGATACCTTTCTGTTAGAAGGAAAGAATCAGTGGGCTTGCGTACATTTCAAAAGAAATGACTCAAATTAAAGGACAGAGTGAAAACAGATCTTAAAAAGTTGAACAGAACTTTAATGGACTATGAAAAATATCAAGGAGTCTAATATTTAATTTGGGGGCCTTTTTTACAAGCTTGGTGACTTTCGATAATGTTTTAGACATTCACTGATATATCTTAAGGATTTTAGTTTATGTTGTTTTATTTTATAAATTTTAAAATTTTTGTTATGTCAGGGGGTTAAATTTTCTTGGTTCTGTTAGGCTTTATTAGAGTGGGTCTAATCCTAAAGCATGGCTTTAATTCTCGTGTACATCTTCATCTCAGTCATGGCCTTTTTGAACTTCAACTAAGTGTCCAAGGTGTTCAGTGTATTCTTTGCACTCTGGGTGTGTGTTAAGTCAACTTTCTGTCTGTGACAAAATACCTGATAAAATAAATTTAAAAGAAAGAAAACATTATTTTGACTCACAGTTTCAGAAGTGCCAGACAATAGTCACTTGGCAGCAGTGAACCAAACCTTCCAATCAGCCAAATAGTCAGAACCACAATATTCTATAATGTAATGTGTTATTGGCTACTGATACAGTTTGGATATGAAGTGTTCCTCAAAGGCCCAAGTGTTAAAGGGTTGGTCTCCAGTTTCACCTTTTTTCTTCTTTCTCCTTGCTTTGCATTCAGGTAAGGGGGCTTTGCTTTGCCTTATGCATCCACCATTTGCCCAAAGAAATGGATCCCACTGTTGATGAACTAAAACCTCCAAAATTAGGAGCCAAAATAAGCCTTTTCTCTTTAAAAGATCCCAGGTATTTTGTTGTGTAGTAACAGAAATCTGACAAACACAGCAATGATGTTTGATTAGTTTGCTGTATCAAATGCGTATTTGACGTATATTTTCAACTTATTTCAATGGGCTTTTCAAGTTAATAAAGCTATCCTAAGTCAAGGAGGATCTGTCTGATGCTGATTTCCTACTTTGATAATCAAGCTGCTGGGGTTGATTGTTTTTTATGGATCCATCTGAGCTTTTAGTGTTGATTTATAGAAATTCTGTCATTTACTCCTGAGGCAGATATCTAACAACTATGGTGCTGCCCTTTCACATTTTCAGTCCTGTCTTTTTGTTGCCAGTAATGTCTTCTTTAGGATTCTTTCCATCTATTCTCTTTAGAAAAATCAACTTATATTTTTTCTTATTTATCAAGTCTTTGCTTTGTTTCAGGTTAAAATTATGCTGCATTCATTAAAAATGTGGGGAGGGGTTTCCTTTTAGTCTACACTCTTGAGAAAGTTATGTAAAATCCATGTTAATTCTTCTTTAAATGTTTGATAAAATTTTCTGGTTAGCTATCTAGTTCTGGGGGTTTTTGTTTTGTTTTTGTAAGAAAGTTTTAAATTATAGATTCAGTTTTTACTTTTTTAGCAGTTGTAGGACAATTCAGATTTTGCAATTTCCTCATTCATCTACTATGGTAATTTTAGACATAAATATGTCAATTTAAACTGAATGTCAAATTTATTTTACCAATAAATGTTGATCTTTTAAATGTGTCAATACATTTCATTTTTCTGTATAGTTTCACCAGAGATTTAACAATGTTAGCCTTTGCAAATAACCTAAGTTTTGCCCATTGTAGTTCCATTTTCATTGTCTTTATTTCTTTTTACTTTTTATTTCATGTTTTATTAATTTGTCTTTTTTTATCCTTATAGTCTTTCTTGTGAATTTTCTTTTTAAAGTTCTCTTTAATGTCAGATGCTCTTTTTACCTTTTTCTTTCATTCCTGAGATGTAAAAATTTTTGGTCCTGAATAAAAACCTGGGGTGTTTACCACAGCCTCTTTCTTGGTGGGCTCTGTAGTCCAGTTTTTATCCTTTCTGTATAAGAATCTGTCAAAGGCTCTGCTTGGCTTCTCAGCTTCTCTGTAATCTTTTATATAATTGGCATTTGCCTTTGGGGAAATAGCACAGAAATTCTCAATTTGCTTCCATGACCATTCTATGTCTCCCATATTTTGTCCTTGGAATTCTCTAACTTGAGAATTCTTGATACCATAAAACAGATTAGTTTTATTCTAGATTTCTAATTCTTATTGAGATTGTAGATATTAACAAGTGGGGGTTACCATTATCAGAAAAAAAAAATCAATATATTTGGCCACTTTTTAAGGTAGCTGATATTCTAAACTCTTTAAATTTATTGCAACTGTTATTAGCAGTTTAAAATTTTATGGATTAATTTTAAGTGAAACCCTCTTTGTTCACAAATGTGTTAGCTTTCTGAGAGTTAAAAACTGAATAATCAATTACAAAGGCTTAATTTTGCTAATTTGATCTAGAAAATCTTTAGGAAATCATATGTAGGATTTCTAAATGCTAAGTTTGAAATTATGTTTGTTAGAAAAGAAAGACACGTCTTAGATGTGATTTCTGAATTTTTTTATTATTCAGAAATAAATAATTACTATAAATAAACCAATACAATTTGATGAAGAGTAAATCTTTCTTTACTAACTTAGTACCCAAGAAGATATCTTGGAAAGATCATCCATACAATAAAGAAATTGATTTATGAAGTTATTTCACTTCCATTATCAATCTTCATAGCTAACTTCACATCTAAGACTGAGAAAGAATAAATAACTTAGATCACAAAGCAAATGCATAACAGAGATGGAACTCAAGATCTCTTAACTACCACAAATGTTCTCAAGTGTCTCACCCTTTTCCCAAACTTCTTTAAATCTTAGTTCTTGGCTGGATATAATGTTCTCCCTTCCTGATACTTTATAGTAACATTTGTTGAAAGCTAAAGAGGAATGATTATTTTCTGATTCTCCTGAATTCACAGTCTGATCTACTAAGCATCATTCATATCTCAAGGTTTGGGAATTTTTCCAAAGTTAAACAGAGATACAAATAATAAATAACCTTAGTAATAGGTCAAGATATTAAAATTAAAAGATAAATTCTTGCTGTAGCTGAAACACTAGACAAAATTATTTCAGAATCACTTTTCAAGTTCAATACTACTTAATGCTATAACTCTGTTCAAATCATTATATTTTAAAAATACACCTTGCAAAATAATATTACATTTTATAAGTGTGATTTTTATTCATACATATATAATATCAATGTGCAAACTACTTTTATACCTTTTTAAAAATTTGCATAAGCATACACAAAGTGTTATGACTATTTTCTCTATTTGCCACTTATTTTTCTTTATTTAAATATGTATAATTTGATTTGCTATAAATAATCTGTCTTTTTAGCCTAGCCAGTGTAGTATCTCATAATGGCTCTCTGACATCAATGAACAGTGTGTTTCTCTGAAGGAAATGATGTAGTCTGTATGTAATTGGTATTGCTTTCATGGTGCGTAGGTGTCTATTTGGTAATTAAAGCAAGCAGCTAGTGAAATTATGGTCATTAGGAATAAAATGCTTGTAAATAGGAAAAAAGATGATTGTTAAACTAATATTTGAGGTAGCAGAGTCTGTATGAAGGTAAGCTATTTCTAGAAGGACACTGTGACTGCCTTTTTTGGGTGCACATGCTAATCTCAAATCCCCAAAAAGTAAAAACCTTACTACATATATCCAATTTAAACCTGCATGGTTTCCCCATAGACTACTGAGATTCATGGAATACAGAGAGAAGAAAGAGAAATAATATAGAGTATAATACTGAAAAAGAATAATGGAACCAAATAAATACTGAACACTTCCATGTGCATGCAAAGGAACATGCTAGATGCTGCAAGTTTTAAGTAGAAATGTAGAATGTTCTGTCTGATCTCACTGAGCCTGTATTAGTGGGGGGAGAAGAAAATACATATTTTTAAATGAATATAACAATATAATACTGTGTTAATTTTCTATTGTTGCAACAAATGACCACCACAAGTAGTAAATTTTAGGCCAACACAGTATATAAAACCCCTCAAATTTATTATAGTTACAAAGCTTTGAAATCCCATACAGGGAACTTTTTATTATGCTAAAATCAAGATATTTCCAGTGCTGCATTCTTTATCTGAAAGCTCTAGGATAATCTATTTCCTTATCTTTTCTACTTTCCAGGAGCAGTTCACATTCCTCCACTAGGGACTCCCTTCCTCTGTCCTCAAAGTTGGCAATAATGGATTTCTCTCTCATTTTTGTTCCATCATCACATCTTCAACTAAAGCCAAAGGGCACTAAGGACTCATGTGATTAGAGTGGGTTCCACTGATACTCCAAGATAATCTATCTCAATGTTCTTAACCTTATTCATATTTGTATAGTCCCTTTTGTCATGTAAAGTGACAGATTCATAAATTCTGGGAATTAGGACATGAGCATCCTTGGGGGCCATTATTCTAGCTACCTCAAGTCTTTAAGGGAAGTGTAAAAATAAAGTTTAATTAAGATTTAGAAAATGAATAGAGATCATTTTGGACAAGATGCTGGAGAAGGGTTTATCAAGGATCTTTCATTCTTTCTTTCTTTGGCATATATTTATAAAAATAAGATAACTTTAAACTTTTTAATTTTTTAATGTTCCTTGTAGAAATATATTATGGATATGTTACAATGACAACAAACATCTTTGAGACTTATTATTTGTTTCTTGTATTTTCTTATTCCTTTGGAATCAGTTTTATTTTTCCAGAAAATCAATTATGTCATGAAGGTTTTCCAGGTTATTGGCATGGATAAATTATTATTTGTATTATTTAAATTTCTTCTAAGAAAAACTACTAAAATGTATCATTATTATCCCTGTTAAGTAGATGAGCAAAAATAATTATCTCAAATCATATATTTGATATATATTGAAAGTAAGAGTTCAAACTCATGTAATTGGAACCTTTGCCCACTAATTTAAACATCCTAGGTGCCTTCTTTTTATACTTTCCTTCAAATTTCTAATATGTTTTGTAATACCTTTCTTTTTAAAAACAGGCTTAAATTTATTAAGAATCAGATGTTATAGTCAGTATTTTTATTTTGCCACTTCTGTTATTTTCAAATGCATTGATTTCTTCTTTCATGTTTATAATTTTCTGACTCTTTCTTATAAAATTTTTCTTCTAATATTTGATGTTGAAGGCTCAATTGTTTTCTTCAAAAATGTATAAAGCAGAGAATTAACTTTTGAGTTAATTGTGATTTTATCATATCTCACCAATATTGAACAGGAGTGTCTTCATTTTGAGAGTCCATAATGTTTTTGTTTTACTTTCCATGATAATTCATGTTTTTGCAGAAAAACAAAAATCAAACAAATGAACAAACAAAAATAGCAATCTTATTATTGGGAGATCTACTAGTCTTAAGATAGTTCCTTCTGATTATTTGATGAGGATGCTTCCAGGTATTCTTCCCTCCCTTCCTTTCTTCTTCCCTTATTTCATTCTTTCTTTCTTTGGCATATATTTATAAAAATAAGATAACTTTAAACTGTTTTTAACTTTTTGATGTTCCTTGTAGAAATATATTATGGATATGTTATAATGACAACAAACATCATTTTATATCACTATTTTTGGCAATGGTATAGTAAGTCTTTGATGAGAGTATTATATTTTTAACTATTTCTCTATTGAAGACTATGTTTTCTCAATTTTAATTGCTAGCCAACCCAGCAATGAACATCTATATACTACCAACTTTTTGATCTTTCAATCTGTCAGTCGTCTATTCTCCCTTATATTTTTTACTATTGCCTTTATGTTTGAGTATTTCCTTTGTAGGTAACATAGCGTACTGTCAAGTATGAGAGCTTTGTTATCAGTTTTTTGGAATTAATCCCTTCACCACCTCACACTCACTATGTGAATTTGGGCTAACCATTTAGCCTTTTTTTTTGACTCAGTTTCCTACTATGTAAGGTACTAAGAGGACTAACCTCATCTGATTGTGGCAAGAATTAGTTAAACCCATTCATGTATATTATATATAATACATTCCCAGTATGTTATGATATAGGTTTACTAACATTATAATATTTTACAACAGGAGGGCTGTGAAAGATGGCTTCTCCTTGAGAAAAGAGTCCACTTCTAAAAATAAAATTAAAATTTAAGCTGTTTTTCCCCTGGTTTTAGACATTGAGTCAAAAGAGGTAATATTCTAAGGTAATATTTTATATAAGGGAGAAATGCCAAAGGAATAGATGGAATATTTTGCCACTTTGAAAATCAAAGAAAAATAATTAAAATTAAAAATCAAGAAACACATCATCAATACTCAATATTTTTTAAAAATTGTTTTGTTGTTCCAACCCAGTCGGAGGCCATATTGTAATGAATACAGTACAGATTATCTACGGTATTTTTAACTCTCTTTGTATCATTACTAGAAGAATTTCAAATTAAAAAGTGAAGCTGCACTTCAATTAATAGAATCATTGCATTAATAAAGTCTGCTTATATTAAAGAAGTAGAAAAATACCATCTGTCTTTGTTTTGCTAATACTATTAATACACTCAGTTAGCCACTGAATATAAATAAGCCAAGTGAATTTTTCCTGTTGGCTACCTTTCTTCCTCTCAAGTAAAAAACATAATCTTTTCTACACGTAGAATATGGTGTTTTAGAAAAATCACATGTAATGCATGATTTTTACCATGAGTCTTACCTAGTGATTTAAATAAACATTTCTTGCATTGACTAAAATTTATGGCCAAATGATTGATCAATTGTGAAAGAATGATTTGCTGACTTTGAGTAGGCAGGTTTTATAAATATGGTTATTTTCATATGGGGCTCTCATCAATTTTAGCATATGCTAGCAAGATACAAAGTCGTTTTAGTTCTACATTGTATTTTACTTAACAAAAAAATTCAAAATGAAAGACTTAAGGGAAAAAAAGAGTATAATCAAAGCCCATAAAAGAAAATCTAAGGTTTTTTCTAAGTACCAAAGGCAAATCGTGAGTACAGACCTAATGTTCTGTGCTATTATAGCCTCCTTTATGTAAATGTTGAACAAGGAAGTTATAATGGTCCTATGGAGATAATCATCTGTTTTATTCCTCAATATAAATTGCCCTATAGTTATTTGCTTTGTTCAAGTTTGCTGCTGTATATCACCAGTTGCTATCATCACCATGCTACCTTGCCTAACTCATTTAAAACTTGATATCCCATGACATTTGCCCCCAGTCAGATGGAGGAACAGGGACTGGGTTTATCCTTTCACTTGAAACAATTAAAATACTGGTCAAATATGTGAAACACCAATATTCATGGTTACACACCAAGTAACAGAAAAGAATGATCTTTGAAAGAGGTGAGATATATAATTGTCTCGCCCTTATTCCTAGAGAGTTTCAGAGGTGCAGTATGGGAAAAGAAAGCCCGGTAGAGGTAAACAATTTCCCTACATTGAAGATATGGGGCTGAAAATTTGGTTTGACTCATTTAATAGGGAGTAACTGAAGTTCGTAGGGCAGAGTAGTAGAAAAGAGGGATGCACAGAAAGAGAACTGTGGCCAGCCATTGGAGGTACTACACTGTTGAGTCTCCAAATGAGCCCTGACCTACACACAGGAAAAGCAACAACCCAATAATGGAGAAAAAGAAAATATTTTACATCATAAGAAAATGTAATGCAAGAATATCACACAAGCCAGGAAAAGTACATACAGAGTGTAAAATTCTCATAATTCATGGGACATAGAGTAACAGATTCATACAAATTTTGCCTCAGTATTGGGTAAAAATCAGTCCTAGACTAAATGCTTCCATGGTCCTGCCAAACAAAGACTAAGAGTTCTTTGGAAGGAACTTATGTGCTGTTGGAATAAATCTCAATAATATTTATAGATAAGTCCAGAAACATCTATACTATATTATATTCATATATAGTATATATACACATATTATGATTTAGATGTGGTGTTCCCCAAAAGCTCACATGTGAGACAATGCAAGGTTTGGAGGAAAAACGATTGGGTTATAGCCTTAACCTAATCATTGAATTAATCTCTGATGGGATTAACTGAGTGGTAACTGGAGGCAGGTGGATGTGGCCTAAGGAAGTGGGGGCATGGCTATGGTGGGCATGGCTATGGTGTATATATATTTTGTATCTGGAGAGTGGAGTCTCTCTCTCTCTTCTTTCTGATCATCATGTGAGCTGCTTCCCTCTGCCACATTCTTCTGCCATGATATTCAGCTTATGGACTAAGACCTCTGAAACTGTGAGCCCTCAAATAAACTTTTCCTCCTCTACAGTTGTTCCGGTTGGGTCCTTTAATCACTGCAGTGGAAAAGTTGACTAAAACAATATATATATATATATATATATATATATATATATATATATATATATATATGTACACACACACACACACACACACACACACACACACATATATATACTAAAAATAATACTTGTATCTGTATGTATGTAGATATTATAGAGACTACAGATATTGCATATTTGAATTAACCACATATTTTCAAGTAGATAAATACATTATAAATTGATACTTAATCCAAAATGTGATAACTGTATTTACATTTGGATTTATTTTTGTCAGCTAATGTTCTCTTTAATGATGATGAGAAAAGACAGACTAACTATCTGAACTGTACATTCAAACAAAATGACATGATCACAGAAAGGATTTATAGTATAAAATGGACTTTGGAAGAACAGCCTTTTCATCTGACACACTGAAGCAGGACACTGAAGGAGATCATGTCATACTGTACCATCATCAGAGTTCATCACAAATTAACATTTTTCTGTAGAAGTGCAATTTGGTTTATTGGTCTGTTTCCACTGGACTTTAAAATGTACTTGTTTTATGGTGATTTGACAGTAATAAGCTTAGTATGCTAGGACTATTTTGTGTTTTTTATATACTGAATAAGCAAATTAACTGAGATGTGATATTTGTTTTTATTTGAAAGGTATCTCTACACAATCTTAATTAACTTACGTATTTTTTTGGGTCTAATGTATTATATGGACCAAAAATTCTTAAAGACCCTGCAGATTCAAGTCATATTTGGCAACTTTTCAACTATTAATTTTGGGCAAGACTCTTCTTGAATTCAAAGTGTAAATGATTATATCTAATCTGGGTCTCTTGGCAGTTATCATTTTTTCCTTGATTAAAATGCAACTGGTCTATATTCTTTTCACTTTGGATGTCTGTGCTATTGAACATTATTACTTGTCCCTTGCCAGAAATATTGGTCTGGCTGCATGGAACAGGGATTTGGGGGAGGCAGTTCTCTTGTTTCTGTTACTGGTAGCATGATTCTTAGCTCACATATTTCTATCATTGCAATGAAATATAGAATAAACTCACATTCACTGGTTTCAGTAAAGAGAAAAAAAAACAAAGGCAATTTACAAAAAAAAATAAATATATTAGGAATCTATGAGATGACAATATAACTATATACCTGGTTTTATAATGAGAATTAGCAAACAAGAACAATAGCACAAAACAGAGCAAGACCATGTATCTGTGCAGGAAGTGAGGACAATAACTTCAGAATACCACATTTTAAATAAATACATTTCAACTGTTTTCTATTATTTTGTCTTTATAAAAAAGTGTAAAACTTAGCAGCTTTAACTTTCTTTTTTTTTTTTTTAATTAATTACAGAGTATGCACATGAAGAATCCAGAATAAGGAAATAACTGGTTTCTGCCCTCTTACCTCTGGTTGCGAACTTAGGTGAAAAAACTTAGCTGTGACATAGGATGGCTTCTGTTGGCTGGGTGCTGAATGTGGTGAGAGGCCACACTTGATCTTAATTGACAGTTGCTGATAGCTTTTATTTGAAAGCTCAGCTGCACTTTTCAACTGAATCCACAATTTCAACTGAATCCAGGCTTCTCTATGTGACCTAGACTTCTTCATAGCATGGTGGCCTCTGAGTATGAGACATTTTAAGTATCTACTTGAAATATACCACTACTACTACTACTACTACTACTACTACACCCAAGAGACAAGGTGAAAGTTAACCTGTTTTATGTGACCTAGTCTGAGAAGTCACCTTAAGTCATCTTTACCATATTTCATTGAGTTAGTTAAAATCCTACTCGTATTCAAGGGGAAAAGTCATATAGTTTGTATCTGCAGAGTGTATAACATGATTTATTCTGAGAACTATGTTATTGGGGATTCATCATAGGAAGATCAGTCACATCACATGCGTATAGAAGACCATGAGGAATGGGTAGTGTTGTGGCCACCTTTGGAAAATATTATCTGCCACTACCTCTTTTATATTATATATAAGTACACATTTATTTCCAGAGTAGAAATGAATGAACACTATTATCTCTATCTACAGTGGTGCACCACATATGACCCTTTGGTTAGCAATGAACCACATAGGATGGATGAGGTTGAAAAAAAATCCAATCACCTAGTGTGTTGTGGTTATTGTAACATTTTAGTGACATGCCTTAATCATGCATTTGTGGTGATGCTGGTGCAAATAAACCTACTCTGTTGCCAGTGATATAAAAGAATAACAAAAATTACATTCAGTACATGGTACTTGACAATGATAGTAAATGGCTGCTACTAGATTATAGATTTACTATACTACACTCTTTATTATTACATCAAAGTGTACTTCTTTTAATTCTAATGACAAAGTTAACTGTAAGAGCTTCAGGCAGTACTTCAGGAGGCATTTCAGAAGGACCATGCATGTCATGGTCCCTGAAAACCTTCCAGTGAAACAAAATGTGTTGGTGGGAGACATATGGTAAGGGTCCTATACAAGTATAAAGGTATTTAGTCAGCTTTTTGTTGCTGTGACCGAAATATCGGATAAGAACAACATAAAGGAGAAAAAGTTGATTTGGGGCTCACAGTTTCAGAGGTCTCAGTTCATAGATGGCCAAATTCATAACTCTGGGCCCAAGATGATGCAAAACATCATAGTGGAAGGGCAAGGTAGAGGAAAGTAGCTCATCATAAGGTCTGATCACTAGGGACAAATTTAAACCCCAAAGGCATGCCCCCCACCCCCTGTGACTTACTTCTTCCATCCATCCTCTACTTGCCCATAGTTACCACACAGTTAATCCATATCAGTGGATTAGTCCACTGATGAGGTTAAGTTCTCATAACCCGGTCATTTTAACTCTAAACATTTTTACATTATTTCACACATGAGATTTTGGGGGACACTTCATATCTAAACCATAACAATAGGGCATTTTAATATTTATACTATATTTTACTGTATTCTTCTATTTTTACATATGTTTACATGCACAAATGCCTGGCATTATGTTACATTTGCCAACAGTATTCAGCACAGTAATATGGTGTACAGGTTTCAGCCAAGGAGAAATAGGCTGCTTCATGTGTCCTAAGTGTATAGTGGGTTATATCATCTAGGTTTGTGTAAGTACACTAATATTTTCATATGATGAATCCCCAGTAACATAGTTCTCAGAATAAATCATGTTATACAATTCCTGACTGTATTTCTCCAGATTGCACTTCATTTACCATAGTTAGAAAAAGGGATGGATCTGAGTGGAATGGAAACTGGAGGAAATACCAAAGAGGAGAATTGGTGTACCTTTTGGAGTGAGTCGAAGTCAACAGCAGCAGACACTGAAGACCAGGCACAGTGACTCTACGTATTTCACAAGTTTCTTAAAATGCTGAATGCCTTGTGTTTGTCCTTATGTTATCTACTGACTTGTTTCCCCTAGAGGAATTTGAAGTAAAAACTTTAAAACCAAAAGAGCATATATTTGTCTTTGAGCACACCAAGAAAATGTTGAGCTGGAAAATGGATAAACTACTGAGGACAAAATGTGGGAGGGAGAGAAGCCCCAAGAGAAAAAATGTGTAGTGTCAACAGTTAAAGAGAAAGGAAAAGCAGACTGGGTCCCTGGGGACCACACAGAAAAAGAGAAGCACAGAAAACTGACCTTCACCTTAGGAAAAGCCCTGGGGATTTTACAATCTGAAATCCCTAGTGAAGTGCTAAAATGGCTCTCAGAAAGCCTGTAGTAACTATGGCAGCAAAATCAAGACAAGATAAAAAAAAAAAAAAAAAAAAAAAAAAAAAAAAAAGAATGTATACCAAGACTATGTGTAATGACTAAATTCTTTTTTTTTTTCCGTTCCTTCTATAAGTTTTGTCTATTTTCTTTTTTCTCTCAGTTTTCTTCACTCCCCACACTATGCTATGTTTATTTTAAAATTATCTTTAGTATCTGCTTTCCCTTTAACACTTAGTGAAGGTAGAAAAGGGAAAAATAAAGGTCATCTAATTCAACATTACAAACAAAAAGCCCCAGGGAGGTAGTGACATGCTCATAGTCAGTGTGGATTATTGGTCATTGCATAGCTAGGGATGAATGTCGCTCTCTCCCAACCCTTCATATGTTTCCCACTACACTGGATTGTCTTCCCAGCCTAGCCCAGGGCTGAAGTTCCAGATAAAACTATAAAAACATGGAAAGGTCCTCGTGTCAGTTTGAGTTCTCTGCAAAGATGATACCAGGATAGAATTAGAAGGGCATGTGATTTATCGGGGAGGCACATATGAGGAGGAAAGGACAGAAGAATAGAAGGGAAGAATAGAGTTACTGCAGACTATAGCATCAGCCTGACACTGAAGGAGAGGGGAACTGAAGGAACGTTGGGAAAAACCTCAACCCAGTTGTAGAGAGAGCCAGAGAAAATATTGACCATTAGAGGAGACCTACCCTGGGCAGAAATGTCTTGGCTTTAATATCATCAGTCATCACTCAGATCGAGTTGTCCTCTTCTGTGATTGCCTCAGTTCCCTCCTACAAAACTTCCTTAAAGTAGAACTTAACCAAAGTGGGTGAGGGTATGAGTTGTGCCTGTCTGTATAACAAATTATCACAAACATAGTGTCTTAAAACAACATATGATTATCATTTCGTAGTTTCTGTGGTCTAAGAGTCTGCGCACCATTTGTCTGGGTCCTCTGTCGGGTTGTTATCAAAGTGACAGCTGGGTTCTCATCTGAGTATCCTGGGGAAGGATCTGCTTACACCTTCATATGTATATTGGCAGAACTCACATCTCAATTCTGTGAGACTGAAAGCATCAGCTTCTTAATGGCTGTTGGTCATAGGCCACTCTCAGGTCTTTGTCATGTAGCCTTGTCCATAGCACAGCTCACATCGTAACAACTTAACTTTTCAGTCTAAAGAGGAAGACAGTTTTCTAGCAAGATGGGTATTACAGTTTTAAGCAATATGATTATATCTTCTGTGCTATATTATGTTAGAAGCAAACCATAGGTCTCATTCATATTCAAGGAGAATACAGAAGGTCCTATGTACTAGGAATTAGAACCAATTAGGGCCACCTTAGACTCTGTCTGTTGAAGTGGGGGGCTGTTTATTGGGCCAAAGGGCTGCTGAGCATTACACATAGGAATTTTTGGGTTTTTCTCTTCTGAGACAAAAGCCTTGATGGATCTAAAGGTAAGACAGTCCAGGATCTCCAATTATCTTGAATATCCATGAGCAAGACTGTTTTACAAGGTCAGTGCATTGATTTATTGTAAACTGTACTTGTTTTTGGAGTGGATCTCATGGATCACATGTGAATTTTCTAAGAACTGAAAACACTTTTTGCCATTCACACTCCAAAATACGATTTCACTTGGACCCTTCAATACTTAAGCAAGTTACTTAACACCCTCATCACCTCCATGCTCATCTTGGAAGTCTGATGCTACTCCCTCAGCTGTAAGTGCTTTCCCCACATGCATGCAAGACTTTGTCATCACTTTCTTCAGGTCATTGCTCAAAAGGCACTACTCTTTTAGTGAAGTCTTTTCCACAAATTTATTTAAAATTATAGCTCACTCTTTCCTTCAACACTCCTCATTACTTATCTGCCCAACATTTTTTTTTCTGGTTGTATTTAGAGCTTACTAATATGCTATATATCATTACTCATTTATTATGTTTCTAATTTATTGTCTGACTGTGCCTTGTAGAATCTAAGCTCCACAGTAACAGAGATCTTTACTACTTTGTCCATTCATCTATCTTCAGTACTGACAACAATGTCTGGCACACTGTCAGTACTAAACAAAAATTACTTATAGATTAAATGTAATTTCTTAAAATAACTGTGGTATAAATTATTACTATAGCTTTCTGCTTACAAATGAGGAAACCAATGTAAATAGATGAAGTGACTTTCCCTGATCACTCAACTAATAATTAGCATAGTCCAGATGGTATGACTTTAGATTCTAGGGTCATCAAACCAGGCAATAGGGCCTTTAGACTAAAGGAAAATGGATATGCAAACCTCGAACTTCATATAATGTATAAAGACAAAGCCAACCCTTCTTGACAATTTTGCATCTGTAGCCCCTTACCACACTTTTAGAAGTCCATACTTGCAGAATTTGTCGAAAAATATATGTAACTGCAAACAATTTCATCACATGCATGTTTATTTTGATTTAAATATTAATTTTCCCCTTAAAGAATATGAGCAAGATTATTTCCTCCAAGAATTCTAACATTTATTCTTTAGTCACCATTTGAAAACATCAACACGAGAAAGGAAACCTCTTAGTAGATCTTTATAGCTAATATGACTCATTAGTGAAGAGACTGTCTGAGAAGGTTTAAGTAAATTACTGTTCAGAGGTTCTCAGGCACTTTATAGATCTCAACATTTGATGTAGTTTATTATACTTAATGGATCTTGCTCTCTTTCATTAAAATATTTTCTTCAAGCTAAAGTTTGCATCAAAATTTGTGTCAAAATTATCTAAGATTGACCTTGGAGAAAAATAGAAGATAATTGGTATGATCTAATCAGGCAATTCCTGGGAAAGGTGGTTGCTGTTAAGGAAATTTTCAATAAAAATTGTCTCAGACTATCATTTTCTCAATTTCCAACACAAATCATGCAACACAAATTTGCAACACAAATCATGAGTGTCACAATTGAAAAGTCTGGAATAGGAGGCAGAGAACCCAAGTTTTACCCTGGGACTGACATTGTCTTCTGAGGTGGCATCATGTCAGTAATTTTTCTTCTCCGGACTTCAGATATTTTATTCACTGAAGAGAGTAATGATGCACTCTTTACCATGCCATTTCTTCGAGGCACTTAAAACTAAATGGGAAATATAGTGGGTGTTATACACTGAATTGAGTCTCCCCAGAATTCATATGTTGAAGTCTTAATTCACAGTTTATCTCAAAATGCAAATTGTATATGGAGACAGTGTACTTAAACATGTGATTAAGGTCAAATGATGTGAGATGTGTGAAATCTATTCCAAGATGACTTGTGTCCTTAGAAGCGGAACAGATATGATGGCATACATGCACACAAAAGGCCATGTGGACACTTAGTAGAAAGGTGGCCATATACAAGCCCAGTCCATATACAGAAAATTCAGGAGAAACCAAACCTATCAATACCTTGATCTTCAATTTTTGTCTTCCAAAGCTGTTTGAAAATACATATCTGCTGTTTAAACTACCCAATCCACCATATGCTGTTATGGTAGCCTTAGAAAATGAATGCATATTTTTTTTTTTTTTTTTTTTACTGAGAAGAGGGATGTTTTTCTAACAAATATATAAAAATGTCAAAGTGGCTTTTTGGAATAGGAACTCGTGTTAATCAACTTTCCATTATTGTAACAAATATCTGAGATAACCAATGTATCGGGAGATAAATTTATTTTGGTTCACAGTTTAGAGGTTTTGGTTCATGATCAATTAGCCTCACTGATGTTGAGCCTATAGTCATGCAGTCCATCAGCATGCATGGTGGAGCAAAGCTGCTCACCTCATGGTTGAGACATGAGAAGAAGAAAGAGGAGGAGATGAGGTTCCTCTATCTCTTCAAGGACATGCACCCAATAACCTTAGTCCTCCCACTAGGTCCTACATCTTAAAATTTCCACCACTGCCAAATAGTGCCATGGGATACCAAGCCTTTAAAAAGTATGCCTTGGGGGACTTTCCAGATTCGTACTACAGAATTCTGCATCTGGTTCCCAAAGACTCACAATGCAAAACATACTTAATCCATTGTCAAAAGTTCCCAAAGTCTTAACAATTCCAGCTTTACTCAAAAGTTCAAAATCAAAGTCTCCTCTGAGGTACAAGACAAACCTGCCAAGATCACTTATCAAAGTAAAGAAGAAAATTACACTCCCAAGGTGTAATGTTGGGACAGAAGTGGAATAAACATTCTTATCTCAAAAGGGAGGAACAGGAATATAGCAACAAGAGATCCAGTCAAAGGCAGACCAAAACCCAGCATGGCAAACATTAAATTGAGTATCTCCATGTCCAGTATCTAGGACACTGTAGCAGGTTGTGGAAACTGAACAGTCCTGCTCCTTTGATTTTGCTGGTCGCATGCTACATGGCCACTCCATTTGGCTAGTTTGCACACTGCCTGCAGCTTTCTCCAGCAAGTATTCCATGTTCTTGGCATCTCTAATTTCCTGGGGTCTTCACTATAGCTTTGGCTTCATTCTCACAGCTCTATAAATTTCCCCATCAGAGGTACTTACAGGGACTTTGATCCAGCCACACTCTGCCTGGCCTCACTGGTGAAAGCCTCCCTGACTCAGTAACTCCTGCATTCTGCTTGCCTGCCAAACTAGCACCATACTGGTATCATCACTTGCTGCCAGCATAAGCTGTATCTGAGCCTGCTTCAACCACAGCTGTGATGGCTTCCAAGTACCCTGCTGGCTGAATAAGGAGGATGATTCCCTAAAGCATATATGAAATGTATTCAAATTCTTTGCCATAATGTTAGGAGAAAGACCTTTAATCCAAATTCCAACAGAGATCTCATTACTATCTAAACTGTTATCAGCACATCCAGAAACCTTGGAGATCTGAAAAAGCGCACTGTCTTTCTCCTATGATTTAGAGACATGCATGAGACGATGCAAGAAGATTTAGAGATGAAATGATTGGATCATGAAAGCCTCAACCCAATTGGTGAATTAATGCCCTGATAGGGATTAACTGTAGGCAGATAGGGTGTGACTAGAGGCAGTAGGTCCCTGGGGTTTACATTTGGTCCTTGTTGAAAGGAGCTTTCTTTCTGCTCTCTGGTGTCTTGTCCCTAGCTGTTTTCCTCTGCCACACACTTCTACTAGGATTTTCTGCCTCATCTCAAGCCTGGAGGAATGGACTGAGACCTCTGAAACCATGAGCGCCAAAATAAACTTTTCCTCCTCTGATTGTTTTTTTGTTGTTGTTGTTGTTTTTCCCTCTGATTGTTCTTGTCAGGTCTTTTGGTCACAACAGCAAAAAAGCTGAAAAAACAAAACAAAACACTTTTCTTACCATAAATAGATAAAAATGTGAAAAGTAGTTTAAAAAATATAAAGAAAACCAATCACATATGATCATATGTGAAACTACCATCTAGAAATTACTATTAAAGTTCAATTTTTATTTGTTTCTCATTTTGACCCATGCCAGCACATTCATAAAGTTGATATGTAAACTTTAATTACTCCTTAATTAAAATCAAATATTTTGTTGCTGCTTTTGATATTATAACATTTCCCTGGGAAGTAAATTCTTAAAGTATTAAATAATTATATTTCATTATGATATATGAATGTGTTAACATCTTTTTAATTATTTCTTTTTCCTCTTCTTCTTTCTCTTTTTTCTATTCTTCTTTGTTCCTCTTGTATTTTTCGGATGTATCTGATCTTAACTTTAATTTTTTCCCATTTAATCTTCTCTTGTTTATGTTAAATATGTATTGTGAATGAGTTCTAATATCTAATATATTTTCTTTTCAAAAATTTCATAATCTACATAGTCTAAATGATCACTGTATTATTAAAAATACAGAAAATTCTAAAGGAAAACTAAAAATCACTCACAATATGATCACTCACAACTTGATTGCTTTTAATGTTTTCAACATAATGTTCCAGATCTATATCTATATAAATAAAATAGCATGCTTTTGATGATCATATTGAAGTTTTTTTCCATTTTTATTGGTGCATTATAGTTGTATGTAATGGTGGGATTCATTGTTACTTATTCACGTGTACACACAATGTAGCAACATAATTTGGTCAGTATCATTCCTCTCTATTTGAATTATCATATTTTATAATTATTTCAAAAAAATTGAAATTTCTACATGTAGCTTGCATATACTATTATGTTCATTGCTGAGATTTTTAATTAAATACTTTATTTTCATCTACTGAAACAATCATTTTTTGTATTTCATCAATCAATTGATGAACACAAGATTAGATTTATAGATTTTGTGAAATGGTAATGTCCTTCATTTCCCAGTATACAATGTATCTAACTATTCATGGTGGGGCACTTTTGTTTCATTTGTGTAAGTTTACATAGATGTTTCAGGAACATTACTATAACTGCAAACCTTTATGCATTACATTTCTACTAAGATTTCCTCTTATTAAAGATCTTTCTTGTAGAACCTAATAATTTTAATATTTCTACTATTTTATTTCAAAGACCATGTCATTTCTTCAGTCTTTCCTCATCTCACTCTCTTCTAAACTCCATTCATATGGTATTAAACACATCATTCATATTCTTACCTGTTTTAATAATGTAATTGTATAGAATTTACTATCTGATCTCTAGCAAGCTGGTGAATTGTTTAACAACTGGATCTCCAGAAACAAAACGAAACAATTAAAGAAACAAAATCCTTATTTGAAGCATATGCATATTTCTGTGGCACAAATACTTCCACCATGGTTGTTTTCAAGCTACCAATGTGAGATCACTGAACATGAATTTGGAAAGTAATGGGAGCAATTGACTTTCATGAATTTGTAGGACCCAGCTACAGCAAATACTGAAATTCATGATGCAGGAATTAGTCATTGAAATGGCTGAATATAAGAAAAATCTTAATAGTCTTAATATCTATAAATAGAAATGGCGTTATGCAGTAATGTAGGATTGTCTGTACTATAATGAATAATTCAAGAAGCTTTTGAAAGCTTGCTCACTCAACATATTGCAGTACAAAAAGTACTGCCACAGGAGCAGGAGACCTAAATGTCAGTTTGAGCTTTACCACTGACTACTAGTACCTGAGTAAAGTGTGTAAATGTGTGTGTATTCTTAAATCTAAGTTTCTGAGAGACACAAATATAATCATTCCTTCATAAAGTATGCAAATTAAGTTTTTTTCTAGCTGTTTATAGAAATTTTAGTTACCTTCCAAAGTCATATAAAAAATTCTAAGTCCTTTATCAAAACTTTCATGAGTATATTTAATTTCCATCTTCATTTACGTTTTCATTAATATCTGCATTTTCTCTGCCACACAATACATTATGTGAATATGTATCATTTGAATTATCCAAGGCTCCTCCTGTTCTTCCTTCTCAGATATATTTAGATATTTTGAATGGAAATATATAAAGCACCTAAATACTTGCCATATACCAGTTGTTCCATTAAGAATTGTTCAATCAATATGAAAGTTGAATATGACTGAATTTGAAAGAGTAAGAAAACACAAATGAATCCTTGTGCAACATTTATTTAAACCTGTGTCTGTATTTACAAATTTGAATTATTGTCATATTCATTGTTGATTGCTTAACCTAGTAGTGTCTGGCAAATTATTATGTCTACTATTTATTAAAGATTTACTATATGACAAGAACCCTATTAGAAACTTTTATTATCTTCTTTCAACCATCTAGTAGCTCCAATAAGATGCATCATTTCATCCCTTATTTTTGAAGCACGGAAATTGTACCTTAGAGGGATTAACGTGTCCAAGGTTATAAAGCCTGAATGACAGACCCAGAAATCAAATGCAGGTATGTCTGATTCCAAAGCCAACATCTTAAAATATTGTACCAAAAGTGGCTTTCTTTTAGTCAGCTAAAGGCATCTTCCAGAAGTTCACATAAAAAAAATATTTAAATATGGGGGAAAGAGAAACAAAATGTTCCTGGCCAAAATAACACTAATGGTTGGTAATATAGGAAATCATAAGACAGCTATTTGAATTTAACCTTACCCTAGAAAGAACTCTAATTCTAGCCAGCAAAATTGAATCAACCATTAATAATATAAGGTGACGTGCAGAGAAAGACTCTTAGCCCATAAAAGTGATTCATTCACCCTCTTTCCGGAAACAACATTCCATTGGGGCAAATCAATGCTGCAAGCTGCTACTGAAGACACTATCTACAAGAGCCAAAAACCACTGAGGTTCACTTTTATTCTTTGAGTCTGATTCTAAAAGGTATTTGGCAAATGCTGTAGGATGTTCTGTACAAGGAGGCAAATGGTAATAATTGGGGAAAATTGGGTATTCTACATGAATGGTCTTTTGAAGGATCTGTGGCATTAATTTTCTTTTTAGTTTCTTTTATGAGTTTTAATTGAGGGTTAGCAATAACACAATTTTATTGAGTGAAAGTGTTGTTTTAAATTCTAACCAAAAATATCTGATGAAATGACAACTTATTTAAAAATCATATATAAATAAAAATGTAAAACCTTGAGGATTATATTAATGCATATTTCCTTTGTATAAACAAAGATTCCTTAAGTTAAGCATTGAGGTTTGTTAAATTTCAAGTTAACAGATCTGGGCATTGTGGCATACTCCTGTAATCCCAGCAACTCAGGAGGGTAGGCAAGAGGATCATACGTTCAAAGCCAGCCTCAGCAACTTAGTGAGGCCCTAAGCAACTTAGTGAGACCCTGTCTCAAAATAAAAAAGGGTTGTGATATAACTCAGTGGTGAAATACCCCAGGTTTCAATGCCCGGTACCAAAACAAAACAACAATAAAAAATCAAGCTAACAGAAAGGATAAAGCTAGGTTCACATTTGTCAGTCAATCAACTTGCCTCACACATATTTGTTATTGAGCAAAGTTTATAAAATGATTAAAGGAACCTGTGCCTGTGAATATGTGTGTGTTTGTGTATACATGTGTGTGTGTACATATATATATATATATAAATACACACACATATACTCTATCTCTCTCTCTATATATATGCTTCTATAGAAAAAATTATAAACTTTCACAAGCAAAGGGTCATATATAGTATATGAGTTAATCTACATATACATCTATGTACATATGTGTGTGTGTGTGTGTGTGTGTGTGTGTGTGTGTGTGTGTGTGTGGTATGTATTGAAATGTGGAATCTGAGTCAGAAATATTCTAAATGGCTGAATATCATTTGCTCTGTGTTATAGGGGAAAAAACATACATTTAGAGGTAAACATGCTTGGACTTAAATTCCTGTTCTACTATTATCCATGCTCTCTAATATTGAAATATTCATCTAATGTTTGAAAGTCCCAGTTCTCTGTCAGTTCACAATGATGCCTAGATTATCTGAGATAAATGAGACATATAAGCCTAATATAGTATCAGATACAGAAAATTACTCAAAAATAGTATTGTTCTCTTTTATAAGAGAACTACTCAATATAGTACTATTATATCTAAATCCATTGGCGAGGTAATCTAATTAAGGATTATCTCATTTTATCATTTCCCATGAATCTTTTTTTTTCTGTGCTGGTGATTGAACTCAGGGGCACTCAACCACTGAACCACATCCACAGCCCTATTTCGTATTTTATTTAGAAATATTGTCTCACTGAATTGTTTAGTGCTTTACTTTTTTGCCAAGGCTCTTTCAACTCGCAATCTTCCTGATTTAGCCTCCTGATCTGCTGAGATTACAGGCGTGCATCACTATGCCCAGTCTATGAATCTTTTAATACTTCCCAATATAATCTCTGTACTGCAGTACAATTAATGTTCTATGAACATTTCCTGTTTATTCTTATGATGGAGACAACATGTGTGCTTTGATTACCACTCCTGACTGCCACAACAAATTCTCCTCTTTCTTCAGAGTTTATATCCAAAATTTATTTTAACTTTACATGATAAAACTCTTTCTTTAAGTCAGTCCTCTCCACCTGGCTCTACATAATCTCCTAGAGTGTTCTAGTAGGCTTTGGAGCTGGGTATTTTGTTATTTTATGTGTGGTATGTTTCCCAAAAAGACCATTGTCTAGGCTTTTCTGGGACTTTAAATTTTCATTATCCCTCAGAACATGGTGGTCTGCTGGAATACATGCACAAACAAACAAACAAACAAACAAATGCCAAAATAGCAAATGAACAAAATGGAGAAAAAACTTTTAAAGTGCATGGGGCAGATTTGTTCAAGAAGTTATTTACAAATTACTTGGATTCAGTCATCTCATACCTGCTGTCTGGAACATGTGACTTTCAACCATTTTTTATATCTACATCAACCCACTTAAGGCTGGAGTAGGACTGGGGATTTACTCCATCCATGACAATTGGATAGACTCTTGAATTTGACCCTTTAGGGTATAAGTCTATGAGGACATTTGGTAAAAAATGTCAGCACTACACATTGTATAAATGAAGAATTTAGAATATGTTAACTTTATTTTGGAACAAATTTTGAGAATATCTTACACTTAGCACTTCTGTGTTCCTCTTGTCATTATGGCAGGATTCAAATGAGAAATATAAAGAACCCAGATGACCACAATATTTTAATATTTTGTGCCCTAAATTTTAGATGCACTTTCTAAAATTCACATTTTTGTTAGCTAACACATAAAAATCATACATATGTATTATTATATAAATCATCATTACTCATAGAGGGTTCTATGGGATATTTCAATATATGTATCCAGTGTATAATGTCTAAATCAGGGTAAACATATCTATTTCCTCAAACATTTATTATTTATTTATGATTTAAACATTCAAAACCCTTTCTTCTAGATTTTTGAAATATATAGTACATTATCTGTAGTCACCATATTGTGCAATAACACAGTAGAACTTCTAACTCCTATGAAACCATAACTTAGTCCCCTTCTATTAGCCTCTCCCCACCTCTGATAATCATAGTTCTATGCTTAGTTTCTCTTTCATGTAGGATGCAATGCTGCATTATTTCTCCTATAATGACATGTTTAGGGAAATAATTAAAATATCATTATGAGAAAAAAAAGGCAAATACTGAAGCTCATACAAATAAATGTAACCGAAGTACTACCTTCACTTCAGAATGTCTCATGTAGAGTGTCATCTTATGTTAAATGTATGTTGTTGTTGTTTTTCAAGATACTAAAGCTCATTTACATAGTTCTTTGGTTTTCATATAACCTAGTGAGTTCAGATATAACTTTCTCTTTTCAATACTACTACATTAACTAAGTTGTTTTCTTGCATGAGTTTGGGTTGCTTTTATTTTACAATAGAGTGTGTTTCCAGACATATTATGAACATAAATGGGCTTGGAGAGATATCACATGTATAATTCAAAGGAAAACAAATCTTTAAAAACAATCTAATTAGCTCTTAGAATTATACAAATAAGTAGCAGAACTTTGGAAGCAATAAATACACGCTATGATTCTCATTATAGAAAAATTAGAATTATATGACAGAGAAACTAACTAACCAGTTAAGTGATTTTAATTAGGCAGCACTAATTCTCTTTATTAATATTTTATTGTGAATATAACTAGACAAAGCTCTAGTGCTCATCACACTCAATGAATCATTTTCAAGTGTTTATATAAGAAAA
The DNA here is from genome assembly GCA_025594165.1 of Tamias sibiricus. Classification (NCBI taxonomy): domain Eukaryota; kingdom Metazoa; phylum Chordata; class Mammalia; order Rodentia; family Sciuridae; genus Tamias; species Tamias sibiricus. Next base: position 39,851,906 of record CM046665.1, on the reverse strand, counting down.
TATATTTTCTTAAGGTTCCTAATTCCAAAATAATGGACTACATTCATCCTGCAATCTCCCCTGCATCTGTCAAATTCAGAAACAACAGAACCATTGTAAAAATAAATGAATAAATGTATGTAATGCTTTAAAGTAAGAAAGAAAAATAGCAATAAATAAAAATTTGAAATGAATCCTTCACTAAAATAAATAAATAAGAAAGAAAAAATAGAAGAAAAGTAGGACTGTCTTTAGAAAAAGACAACACAGGTTGCAGATACAGATGTCACCTGGTAACCCCACAGCTGCAGAAGGAAACTGAAGTTCAAATTACGCAAAAGCAGTTTTTGTAGCTGCCTGATGCTGTTGCTTGTAGCTACGACGCTGCGGGAGAAAATTCAGAGGCAGGATGAAAATGAAGAAAGGTCTTTTCTTCTTCTTCTCTCTCCAGCTCCAGTAACCTCTCCAACTCCAACAGCTCTAACTCCAACCACCACCTTCTTCTTCTTCCCACACCCTCTAACCAGTCTCACCCGGTTATATACATTTAGCTTTAACAAGGACAAGTGCTTACAGGTGTGTCACACAGTGTTCACGGGCATACAAAGATTCTTTGAATAATGTATGAATATCAGGTGGAACTTAAACATCTTTTATGGCTCTCAGCTAACCGTAATCTTAGCTATCTCCTTGATTAGGGCTCCTTCAAGTTTTGGAGATCTGCTGGACAACGTGGTGGCTACAGTTGATTGTATTCTACACTTGAAAATTTGTTAAGATGGGAGATCTCGTGTTGTGTTCTTACCATAATAGAATATATTTTTAGAAAATGTATAAGATACTTGAAAAAGTGTGACAATAAATATTATCACAGTATATTTGAGAAAAATCTAAGTTTATAAAAGAACACCATATGGAACAAATTGAATCTATATTCAAAGAAACAGTAGAATAATCAATTAGATGTTGCCATTATAATAAGTATATCAAATGCATCAGAGAGATGAAGAAGGGAGACACTAGAAAAAATGTGAACAATTATAAAACAAAGAAAGGTGATTCTGCTGGAGAAGTCTATTCAATATGTATACAATTCTTAAATAGTTATTATTCTTGAAGGAAACCACAGTAAATGGTAGTAAATGTGTTTTGCTTGTTTTTAAAATTCTTATATGCTTTTTGTTGTTTCATTTTTCACAATTTCTTTTTTGGATTTTTTTTTTGTCTTTTTGCTGGAAACTGAAGTCCTTTTTATTCATTCCATAAGAGATTCCATGAATTTGCTTGATTACTTTACCTCTACAAGTTATAGATTTTTTGTCTCTCACTGTTGTTCTGTATTCTGAATGTGTAAATAAACAAAAATTAAATACAGCAAATTAGACCCAAATGCTTTAGGATGAATATTCCTCTACTTGCTCTGATTATAGCCAAAGGATCTTAGTCTTTGATGTTAGCTTCAGTTTTAATAATCATTACATTTCTTTATTTCCTGCAATTTGCTCTCCTGTGGACACTGCTTCCTTTGCAATTCCCTTAAGTAAGTAATTTAAATTAGTTCATTTTCAGCTAATTCTCGCCTTTGAGGTTGTGAAATTTCTTTTTGTTTTCCTAAATATACTGCCCTATAGGCCTCTTCGTGGATAGTATTTGTTCATCTTGTGGAATCTGCTTCATTCAATTAATAATATGGTGCTTGGTCGATGGACTCTGCATCACTGCTGCATCTTAACACAAATGATACCTACAGTATCACTTATTCAACTAATTATACTCAACACTCTTACACTGTGGGTCTTGCAGTTACTGCAGCCTACTCCCATTTCCAGAATTACTTATTGAACATCCCATTCTCCAACTTTCTATTTTTTCAGACTACCTATTCAACCACTTCCACAGCTTTTCTTTCCTTGGCCTCATTGGAAGTTTCATTTCACTAATCTCTAATCACTAATGTAACCACTAATATCATTGTGTATATTATTCATTAGTTGCTTCCTGTCTTTATTTCCTTCCCTATTTATCTTGGATAGCATATTTCATTATCTCAGTTGCTCTCTTCCATTTCTGAAAAATTTGCCCCCATTATGATGAGCCCAACCATTTGTTTTGCATTTCCACCTGGGCAGGTGACCATGGGTTGAAGGAAATTACACAACCAGATTGGAATGATAATATCCTCAATTTGCATTCACCAATACAAATGGTAGTTATATTCTGTGTAGTTAACTTTTTGTCACTATGACCAAAACCCCTCATATAAACAATTTATTAAAGTAGGAAAGTTTTATTTTGGATCATGGTTTCAGAGGTTTCCGTCCATGAACATCAGGTTCCATTGTTTTGGGGCTGAAGTGAGGCAGAACATCACAGCAGAAAAGCATGACAGAAGAAATCCACTCAGATCATGGCATCCAGGAAGGAGAGAGACAGACGCAGAGAAAGAGAAAAGAAGACCAATGATAAGAAGTGCTCTTCCAGAGCACAAACCAAATGTCATACTTCCTTCAACCATGCCCCACCACCTAGTTTCACCATCTCCCTATAGCCCATTCAGCTTTCAGTAAATTTATTCACTGATGAGTTTCAGGTGCCCATGGTCCAATCACTTTCCCAAAGTCCCACCTACACTGGGTACCAAACCTTCAAAACAGGAGTCTTCAGGGGATATTCTACATGCAAACCATAACAAAGTTTTATATATATATACAATCTCAATTTATTAAATTACTTAATCATTTAGCAATGTAACCCTTTGTTTCTTAATACAGTCTTTGTGGATTTCCTTTTACATATTTTTATTAGTATTCTGCCCTCACTCTTTTCTTCAAAACCTTAAAATGAAATAGCCTCTAAGTATTTCCCTAGTTTTTCTTCTTTTTACACTAATCATATTCATTTGCAAGAATTCAATCAGTATCTATAAACAGAATGTTTTCATATTTTAGATCCAACCAAGTCTTTTCTAAGTTATGGACTCATACAATGATTTTCTTACTTAATATTTATGCTTGGATTTTTCTGGGTTATTTCAAATTTTACATGGGCCAAACTGAACTTGTGATTATCTTTTCTCAGTACTTCTTGCTCTCCATAGTCTCCTCCTCTAAACAAGTCTGCAAGTCATATATATGGGATTCCAGCATGACATATTATACCTCAAACAACTGATTAAGTCCTATCATTTTACCTTCCTTTTCCCTGGAAGTCATCATTTCCTCCCCTTCTCTGCCCTACTCATCTATCTTTTGAAGTGCTGCAAAAACCTTCTAATTGGTCTAACTTTATCTAAACATTTGCATAATTAATGATATAATTTCTATGTAACTATGAAGTAATAAACAAATTACTCCATTTTTTTTTCATGATTGAAACAAATTTACTCCCTACATAGAAAATAATTCCTGTTCTTAACTTATTTCTTTGGATCCATAACAGAGCAGCCTTCAGTCCTCCTTTTCAATATTATGTAACTGGGACTCTTTTTGTGTTAATTCATGAAGAGCTGTTGTCATAATTTTACAGGATGAGAAATGGATTTTGAAAAACTCTAGTTCAGGTTGGTCAGGATGCACTATGCTGAACTTTAGGATAACTCAATTAGAGAAAGAAGAGTTTTAAGACCAAGATAAAAGAAATAAATGTAGTGGAAATAGTGCAAGCAGAAAACGTAATATTGTTTCATATAAATGGCAATTCTGCTCATCATTGCCAGGGTTTCCCTGTGGGCAAATGGAACTGATGACTACTTGGTATGAATATTTCTTGATTTCTTGCCTTTTCTATAGAGATGCTAACATACTCAGAACATGAGTCTGCAGATTTAGGATTTGTCTGTCTCTAACACCTTGGAATTAAAACAAACAAAAAGCTATTCCTCCCCCATGCCCAGCTTCTATATTGTTTGCATTTATTTATTTATTTATTTTCCATCTTAACTGAGGACTTGGTGTTCTCAGTGGTTGTGTCCTTAGTACCATGCTTAGCAGAGCTGATTGTAACACATTCCTGTACTACTTATTCTCTGAGCCTTCATGTACTCTAGAACCTTGCTCAAAGCATTTTTTTGGTGAAGTTTGTTTTCTTCCTTTCATGACTCAAGCCTAAATTTCAACATGAAGCATCCATACTATTTTGTGTTTATCTATTTCAATTTTGTTAAGAAGATATTATGTACCCAATATAAAAAGTTTGAAATGCCTACACAAGCGTTCAGTTAGCCACCATACAATACAAACATATATACATGCTCACAGGCACTTGTCAGAGGACTAACATTGAATTGAGGTCAAAATTTTGTACTTGAGGAAGATTTTTACAGTCATCTGAGAATTTGATAGACTCTCAATATGGTGATTTACAACCTAACACCTCATTATTTATTATTTCTTCTACTTATTGACCAAATGTGGTTAATATGAAAATAATTTAATCAGTTGAGGGGGAAATGATTCAACTAGTCACATAGTTAATCCAGTATGTTGACTATAAACATAATAAATATTGCGCATAATTTATTTTATTCAGTTTTCTCTCTCTCTCTCTCTCTCTCTCTTTTTTTTTTTTTTTTTTTTTTTTTTTTTTTAATGTGTGTGTGGCACTAATTATGGAAACCAAGGGGACTCTACCACTTAAGTTCATCCCCAATCCTTTATTTTTTTTCTTTTTTTAATTTAGAGACAGGGCCTATTAAGTTTCCCAGGCTGGGAACTTGTGATCCTCCTGCCTCAGCATTCCAAGCAGCTGGGATTATAAGTGTGTGCCACCATGCCTAGCTATTCAAGTATCTTTAAAATTTGTGTTTCTTTATATTTGAATGAATGTGAATAATCAACACCTTACAAAAATGAAGTATATATATATTATAAAATATATATGTAATATATAATATATTTTGAAATTTTTATAAAATATATACTTTGTATATTTTTAAAAATACAAATTTATATGAAAGATTCTAATCAAAATACTGATATTGGATTATTACTTAAATAATAGAATAATCTTCTAACTAACTCAAGAAGTGGCACTTTAAGAAGAGATTTATGTTAAAATAGAATATATGGCCATTAGGCTACTGGGGACTAACATATTTAAGACCAAGGTTTATTTGTTGAAAGGATGATAATCTTACTGTCAAATAGTTCTACACTACTATATCTACTTTCCTAAAAAGTGACTCACATGTTTTATGATATAAGTTATATAGTCTTTTCTACCTCACAGCTGAGAATAGCTGAGCAGTGTGTAAACTATTCCAATTGGAGTTCTCTGTTACGGCATTGCTTTGGCATTATACAGGCCCCTTCTGAGTGTGAATTGCTCTACCAGTGGTTGTAGAATCCCCAAATTGAAGCTTGAATTCCAACTATTTTAGATAGAATTTAGATCTTTCACAGGGATTTAGAGATTTAATTTTCCAAGTTAATAGGAGTTACTGGGTTCTAAGAGAATAAATAAGTTAAATATTATGTATGGCTTTCAAAAACACAAAGAAAGGCAATAGGGTGAATATCTTCATATTTTCACAGAAACTTTTTACATTAATTTTTGAAAATGTAGTTTGATTTCTCATTTTCCCAATTGTTTAATTTGCTTCATCTTGTTTGCACTCACCCAAAAGTAATATCTGATCCATTTATTTTAGTTTCTCTTTGGGACCAGTTCAATAGTAGGAAATACTACCACTATAGTTTTCCCTGCAAATCTCAGAGTGGCTTCATTTGAATTCAGTAAGTGTTCCCAAATCATGGTATTGCTTTAAGCACAGAGTAAGCTATAAAATGGGGCCATGTTTCTCTCTCAATGGAATCTTGAACAAATAGTTTAAATACCCTACTAATTTATATTTTCTTTCTATCCTTGTAGCAATGACCTCAGAACAAAGAACAATCTGTAACTTGATCTCATTAATCCCTCCAGCTCTAACCACCTTGGAGAAGAGATTTCCTCTGACCTCATGGCTGGTTGGTTGCTTTGTTTGGCTCTCTGTTGATACTCTGTGGGGTAGGAATAGAGAGGTGCCAGCACTAAATATGGTTTTAGACTTCATTTTCACTAATGGCTTAATTCCCTATTTTAAAATGCAACTAAATTGCTTTTCAAAAATGCTGACCAGAAGTTGTAGTGTGATCAGCAAACTCTTAATTCATAGTCTGATAGAATATTAAAAAGTGTTAGTATGTAACTATGCACATATATATATATATATATATATATATATATATTTGTAACAGTAAGATCAACCTTCAAATCAACATTTTCTCTTTAAAGTGAGTCGCACCTTTTTCCAGTAACTCCATACCACAAAAGCCATTCTTGTATTTATATCCGCGGGGTATCTAACAGGACACATTCTTAAGTTGAGTCACATGTAATTTATTGCCCAAATAGGAACAATGGAGAGGAAAATGTAATGCTATTTATATATTGAACTAGGCAAGAATGTGAATGTCCCAGGAAAATCAAGACATATGATAATCCTAGAAACAAGGATAAACTAAGCCAAGAATATTACTGAACTTTAATTTTGAAAACAAAACCTGGATTTCCCCATGATCACTAGAATTCTCTACAGATTCTCTTTTGTTAGACAGATAATGTATTTTAGAATTACTTATGTGAAGTTCCAATTACAAACTTTCAACAGATGAAAGGTTACCCTAAAATTTCCAAGAAATATACTATAGTCAAAAAACAAAACTAAAACAGTTATAACAGCAAAAACAAAACACCGTTTTGCTAAACTCTCATGGTTTTCTTTTTCTTTTCCAGTAAGTTTGTTTGCTTCAAATCAGATTTATGCAGGTATAATTTACATATAGTGAAATAAACCTTTTTAGATATATAGTTTCATGAATTTTTCCACCAGTCTTGCCAAGATAGAAAATATGTCCATCACACTATTGCCCAAATACTGAAACTAGAAACATTTTATCTGTCCCTTTTCCAGAATGTTGCCTAAATAAAATTATATAATATGTAGCTTTTAAAGTCTGGCTTCTTTCATTGAATAATGCATTTGAAATTTGTCTATGTTATTGCAGGAATTGGTAGTTTGTTGCTTTTTATTGTTTTGATTTGTAAAGAAGCATTTCCTTTATACAGTAGCATTGTAGTTTTTTATTTATCAGTTGAAGGGCACTGTATTATTCCTGTTTGGGGTAATGATGATTACAGTTACTGTAACTTTTGTATATTGATCTTTAAATGGACATTTGCTTTCGTTTTCTTAGGTAAATACTTCAGAGCAGTATTGTTGGGGTTTTGTGATAATTGTATGCTTAATTTTGTGAAGAACTGCAAACTTGTTTACAAAAGTAATGTTACTTGTTTGCATTCTAATCCAAAACGTATCATAATTCCTAATGTTCTATGTGCTTGCCAGCAACTGATATTGACATTAATTTTTATAGGTACATAGTGGTGTCACATTGTGGTTTCAATATTTATTTCCATATTGGTGATAATGTTTAACATCTTTATATATGCTCATTCATCACCCATATCTTCTTTTGTGAAGTCTGTCAAAATACCCGAAGTGCATGTATGAAGTCAGGAATGGTGTGAATATATTTTGTATACAACCAGATATATGTAAAAATGTGCTCTACAAGTATAATATGAAATGTAATACATTCTGCTGTCATTTCTAACTACTTAGAATAAAAGAAATAAAAAATAAAACACATAACTGTTTTTAGTTTTTGCCTTATTATTATTAGAGACTCATTTATATATTTTGAACACTAATCCTTTGGAAAATATGTGCTTTACAAATATTTTCTCCCAGAGTGCAACTTGTTTTTTCATTTTCTTAAATGTGTCTTTTGAAGAGTAACAATGTTACCTTAATAAAGTTTAACATCAATTTTCCTTTATGAATCATAGTTTTTATTTTAACTATGAAATTTTTGCCTAAACCAAGGTTGCAATATTTTTCCTTATTTTCTTCTTCAACAAATAGTAGATATTTTAGATGTTACATGGATGTCTACTCATCTATTTTACAAATCTTACAATTTTGTTTTTGCTTGTGGATACCCAATTGTTCCATGATTGATTTAAATATCCTTAATTTGCTTTAGCTGATATAGATATGTCTGTTTCCCTCTTTTGTCTTCTTTTTATCTAACCTGTACATAAGCGGATCATTTGAATTCCTATCTTTGTAGACATTGGACCTAGGGATTTTTAGCTTCCTTTCTCAATTGCTCTGAAACATATTATTAAAATATAAAATAGGAAAAAAATTACTTGATCCCTCATCCTTATGTTAAGTTTCATAATACATGGATTACCTTGCCCAAACAATTAAAAAGTAGCTATGCCTTTCTTTTCTTCCTACTACAATTTTCTCCCTTTTCTTTTACACTATTTCCTAGAAGAGTGGCATTGACCTTTTTCCTTCTGAGTTTTGTTCTTCTGAATGAATTTGCTATTCCACCCCTGTTATATCAGACCAACTTCTATTTACGGATTTTAAAGAAACTGTTACCTTGCTGAGACTCATTTATTTAAATTGCATTCCTTACATGATGCTGAATATTCTGGAGATATCAGCATATATAACTGATGAAAAGAATTACCACCAAAAAGGTAATTAGGTAATTAGGTAATTTAGGTAACCACCTAAAATACCTATTTAAATAGTACCTATTTAATAGTAGATGCCACAACTTGGCTACTGTGAATTACACTGTGATAAACATGGCTATACAGGGATCTCTAAAGTTTGCTGCTTTTAATTCTTTCAAATAAATACCAAGAAGTGGGATATCTTGATCATATGGTAGTTCTACTCTAGTAGTTTTTTTGAGGAACAGCCTTACTGTTTTCCATAGTGGCTGTACTAGTTTACATTCCCACCATCAGTATCTAAAGGTTCCTTTCTCCCCACATCTTAGTGGATGGTGAAATTAATCAAATTGTGTTTTATGTATGTACTAATAGCCACAATGAAACCCACCATACTGCATAATTAATATTCAGCAATAATTTAAAAAACAGTAACCTGGAAACGAGGAATGTAGATCAGTAATAAAGCATGTACTTAATGTGTGTAAGGAAACCCTGGTTTCCTGGTTTCAATCTCTAGCACAAACAAAACCCTTAAGAGGTGAATGCATTGAATGGGAGATTTACACTATTTATTTGACCCACCACCACTAAAATACCAATGAAAGCTAGTAATAGTGTTGAAATTACTTTGAGAGGTCACTAATTGTGTTCTAAATGCCAAATCTAATTAACACTTTTTTAAAAAATATTTATTTATTTTAGTTGTACACAATGCCTTTATTCTTACGTGGTGCTGAGGATTGAACCCTGGGCTGAGCACGTGCTAAGTGAGCACTCTATCGCTGAGCCACAATCCCAGCCCACACTTTTCTTATTAAAACTTTTTCCAACATGCAAAAACTTTGCTGTTTTCTCTTTATTATTTTCCATTTGTTCATTATTATTTTTTTCATAATGACTTTTCTATTATAGAAATAACATTTGATTTTAAAAATGTGGAAAATGTACAAATAATAAAAGAAAAATAAATTAAGAAAATTGGTTAAAATAACATTGTTTAAGAGAAATTTGTTGTTTTTTTTTGGTCTGTGCACATGCTATACATTATATATATTAAATATAATATATATAACATGCATATATACATGTATATGTATATATTATACATATAATATGTATGTATATGTATATATTATACATATAATATATATATATATTTTTATGTATGTATATTGTATATACATATATTATTATAATTTTACATGGCATTATATAATAAACTTTATGCATTATACTTTTCTATATTATACATTATATATTATAGTTATCTCTAAAGCAAATTATAGAAATTAATGTGTATATAAATAATTTATTTTTATATTTTAAGTGTTATTTTAATAAAAATTACAAGATAAGTATATTTGTGGATAAGCTGTTTCAGCATATTGATTTATTCTTACATATATTTAAAATGAGAATATTGAGTTGAAGGAAGCTGTACCTTTGTTTGCTGGACATATTTTATTAAGGTCAGTTTCCCAAGCAGATGTGCTTCTATATTCTTCCAACAGCAATGTTTAGGAAAACCTGTTTTGTCATGCCTGGACAGCTTCAAATAATATCAAGCTTTAAAACAAATGTTAATGTGATAAAGACAAGTAATTCTTAATTGTTTTTCATTATGGTTGAAGGTGAATATTCTTTCATATGACTATTGGCCTTTTGCCTTTCTCCTTCTGTGTGTGAACTGACCCTTCATATTCTCTGCCTTTTTTCCCCCATTCTGTCCAACACTTTGGCCTTGAAACTTATTTCTGCATTGTTTTTCATAAAATCATTTGTACCAATTTTCTCACTGGTTCCTAGAAGCTGATCAGGCTCAGGATGAATTGACCTTCTTGGGAATCAGTAGCAAATCCTGTTATCTCATATTTATGTATTTTGGTTTTGGAGGAAGATACTTGAATATCAATCAAGATTTTATCTCAAAACTGCCTTCTGTATTTGAAAAACTTAGCATTTTGATTTTTGAAAATTGAGCATTTAGACTAAAAAGCAGTATGAGGTCTAAAACTTTGTATTGCTTGTCCGTTATTAGCTCTTTTGGAATAGAGTACAAACATTGAATAGCAAAGGGAACAGAAGATGCTGTCCAGGTTACTTGAAATGGGAATCAGAGAACAAGACGGAGTTGCTGTTTTGTGACTCTGGGAAGAAGTAGTTTAACTTTCTTCTTTCCTGTGGGAGCACAATAGAACTCTAAATATGATGAAGAAACTGGGATTAAAAGAACCATGTTTCTCAATTATCATAGTGTAGTCTGAGCATAATAGTAAGCTTTTGAGAAAAGCCCCAGGTCAAATAGGACACTATATCAGTAGAGCACAAATGCCTGCCTGAAGTATTGAGCTGAAAGGTCTGGGGACAGCCTCTCAGAGTTCTGTTCATTTTCCAAATTTTGGAAGGAGCAACATAAATATGTCCTTTCCTGAAAAAGGGTAGAGAGACATAAATGGAAAGGAGAGATGAAAAAATCACTTGATACTTGTGTTGTAACCGTAGCCACTCCTCTCTGGAAATCCCTAACATTGCCAACATGTTTTCATATTCACACTTACATCACAGTATTTCTGAAAGATTTTCCTCAATATTTTTCTCACTCTCTGTCTTCTCTTAGATAAACCCTAAGCTCATTGAGAACAGAAAATGCATTCTGTTTATTTTTTATAGCCTCCCTAATTTAAACCATTCCTGGAACATAGAACCTACTCAAGTAATGTCTTAACAACTTCAATGCAGTTTTTTTTTTTTTTTTTTTTTTTCAGGCTAATTTCTAAGGTCAAGGAAGCTCTAACTTGACTATATCTTCCTTTCGTGAACAGCTTTCAAGATTCCAGTCTCCCTTTGTGCAGGAGACAAAATGAAAGGCAAAAAATAGAATATGTATCCATGCTGTTTGTCCTTAACTACTATTCATATGACATCGTGAACACCTCAGAACACTTACCAACAAATTGTCAACTTCTCTTCTGAAAAAGTATTAGCAAAGGAACTGAAAAATGTAGGACTGATCAGAGAAGGTTCAGAAATGTCCTTTTCTCTTTTGGATATCATTATTTGTATTTAATAGCTTAGAAAGCAGAAGATAGAATACTGTCATTTTATGATGGTCACAGAGCTATGCCATAGCAAAGTCAAAATGTGAAATCCTGTTATATCAGGTCTCAAACTACCTATCTGTTCCACTACATCAGGTCTCTGCAATAAGTGTAGGAGTAAACAATAGCTGAGATGTTACACAGAATCTTTCGGCAATAAGGTCAGGTAGCCAAGGCCTGGGGCAGCTAAAGTCCCTTGCTTGTTATTGTTTCTGACATATGCCATCTCATCAAATAATACCAGATACACAAATATTATCTTTTTCTGTGCGTATCTTGATGCGAAAATTGCTGAGAGGCATCACATCATTCTGCATTTCCAACAAATTTTTAAGGTAAGTATAAGGAGCTGGAAAAGCAAATCTAGCTACAAGGTATGTACTAATAGATAAGAAGAGAAGAGATGGAGTTGTGGGCAGAATATCAAGCAGGTATATATTTCAGAGACACACAGAAGGTGAATGTCAGGATAGCAGATAGCAATAAATATAAACTGAGTAAACAGAAAGCAGTGGGAAGTTAGTCAGACAACTTTAAAATAAAAGGAGATTGAGAAGTCTGGGACAAATATCTACCAAGGCACCAGGTATTACCATTAGTAGCAATGTTTAAAGGGGTCAGAATAAGATTTCAGCTAAACTTTTGACTAACACCAGGATGTCTACTTTGGATGCATCTATCACTCTTCTCAGTGTTAAACATTCTTATTAGAACCTATTTACAATATTAATTTGCTGTGCAGGATTTCTACCTAGATGATAGGAAACTACAGACTTTTTAATGCCACACGTTTTAGATGATGATTTCTAAACAAATGAAATGTTAATTCAATCTAATTCATCTAAAGCCATTGCTTTCTTTCATTCTCTATATGACACTTAGACCTCTGGTGACACACAAAGTTAGTTAAGCTCACAGACCTCTAGGGAATTTTATAAATCTCATGAATCCTGAAGCCCCTTATGACAGGGCAGCAAAGGTCTGACTTGGAGAATGGAATTTTTCATTTAGATAGGAATGTGATCTTCAGCCCACTACCATGGACAGATCCTTACAGTTACAAAGATCCTGGTTCTAAATGAACTCCACCCTTCACAAACCCATTTTACAAAGTGGTCAAGAAGATGTGCTATGAAACTTAACTGCTCGAATTGCATCTTGATCAAACAACCTTAGCTGATTACTTAATCCTTATATGCTTTGGTTTCTCCTCTCAAATCCTATTAGCAATAATAGTGCATACCTCATAGTGTTATTATAAGGATTAAATGGATCAATAGATGTGACATGCTGAGAATTAATGCCTGACATGTAGTAAACCTTCAACAAATGTTAGCTACTATTAAAATAACTTTATAGGCAATAGCTAGAGTCCTTAACCAACATGCAGTCTTTAATGTTGGAACCTTGGGAAATGTTAATTTTTTCATTAGCATTTTCATGATCTGAAGTACTGGTAATTAATTTACATTTTCAGTGTTCCCAGACTGATTAGCATCTTATAAAATCCATACTCCCAATGTCTAAAATTCAGCCATTAAAACTCATTGAATATGAAGGATCTATAAATCTTTCTTGTTTCTATGCTTTACACAGTTAAGATGCTAAACTAGAAGGTCCCACACTATCTCCTAATACATGGAAGTATCCAGAATATATTAGAGAACATTATAAAGCACTAAACAGAATAAAACAAAAAAAAAGTCATCAAGAGATGAAGTTGTAAGAAATATAAAACTTTATGAATATCCTAAGTTCAAATGAAGAAAAAGAAGGAGAAAAATGACATTCACAAGCCACTTACCTTACATTACACTTCACTTCAAATTCTATTGAACAGAAAGGTGCTAGTTGTTAACAATGGGCTTTTGTCTGTTAACAATTCTTTTTTGTGTTTTTAAGCATTTATTGCCTTCAATGTGTTACTGAGTCCACCCCAGGTGCAGAACTTTATTTTTAATGTGGTGCTGGGAATTAGAACCAAGGGCCTTTTGTACACTAGGTAAGTATTCTACCAACTGAGCTATATCCCCAGGCCCGTTAACAATTATTAAACATCTATTTATCACACAAGTTTGTGTGGAGAAATCATTTCTAAGGCTATAGAAATGGCAAAAAGCATTATTGTATTATTCTTGAGCAATCACAAATTGCCCATGGTCCAAATGCATCATCTTACCAACCAATCAATGGTAATTATTTCTACAGCATTTCTCTTTTCTAATTTCATGTAAGTAAAAAGAAAGACTGATTTACTTAAAGGTAGACTTGCTCACAGCATATGTCCCTCATGTTTATAACCACAGTGAAATATTCTTTGCCATGAAGGACAATTGATTATGGGGTTTGGCTTGTAGCTCAATGGTAGAGTGCTGGCCTGGCATGTGTGAGGCACTGGGTTCCATTCTCAGTACCACATAAAAATAAAAAAATAAATAAATAAAGTTATTGTGTCCATCTACAACTAAAAAAAATTTTTTAAAAAAAAAAAAAAAAGTTGATCATGTCACCTCAGGTCATTTTATGGCACCCTGGGAATAGTGAAGTGTAGATAGAGCATATTTTCCCTGATTTTACATGTTGCACTGGATAATTACTGTAGTTTTCAAGTCAAATTATAGACTGAGACTAAATCAGGTACTAGGATAATGCCTGAAGGTATTTAACTACATGCTCCAAAGTATTTTAATGAATGTCATGTGCCAATAATATCTGCATAATAAAAATACAAAAATTCCCTAGACCTAATGAAACAAATGTCAAAGATGTGTGAATTCAAGAGCAATATACAGACAGCCATGACCGTACTCAAGAAACTGTGTATCAAACTATTAGAGCAAACTTGTATACTTTGTTAACATACATTATTCTTATAGTAGTTACAGAAACCCCATTTGGTCTATAAGGTTATCCTTATGAAAGTTAATTTTTTAATCATCTGTCCTAAATACAATTTTGTGAATAATAACACATTAGAAATATTCACAAGATACAGGCCCTCTAAATAAATAAATTTACAAGGCTTTTTTAAAGAAAATAATATTAGTATAAAATAATATCAGAATATCTAAAATAAAAAGTATCAAACTCAAGGACATCATGAGTACTTCCTAGAATTCATACAAGAGGAACATCAGTGTGCCCTGGAGAAGACCAGGGAGAAGAGTTGACTAGAATATTGCCCTGAAGGAGTAGACTGGGGTCTAATTGAGAAACACTCCCCTCTCCTGGGTAGCAGGCCTCATTACTTCCCTAGCAGGGCTGGAAAATGACTGTGGATCTAGAGATCCCATATGTCACCTATTCTTCTCCCTTCCAAATCTGAGTATTCATTATCTTGCCCCTGTACTCCCACTGTCTGATTGTTTAATACATTTGTAAATCAAGAGCAGTCATATCTTGACCTGATGTAGGTAGAAAAGATCATAAGATCAAAGTCTTTGATATTGGACATTATGTGATAGGTTTTCCACCTTGGATAGGAAATGGGTATATTTTGTGAAAAGGAAGGAGGAAGATAAATATTTGTGACAAAGAGCAGAATGTAGTAGACTCTCTTAATTTTTAAAATACTAGCTCTTCCTCTTTATGGAAGTATTATACATTCTAGTTCTGTTGACATCAGGCTTAGCCATGGGATTTGCTGTACCTCTCTATTGAGGAAAAGATCAGGCCCCATTCTACTGATACTGGGCTTCACCAATCTGACTTGTCTTGCCCAGTAAAATGTAAGCAGATGTGAAATGTGTAATTCAGAGAAAAAGCAAAGCACCTGCTGAGTTTTTTCTTTCTTTCTTTTTTTCTCTTCCCATTTTTTCACCCTCTAAAACAATAATGCCGCCATCTCAGAGGAAACTACCATATCAGTATGGGGACTAAAATAAAGAGCATGCACCAAAAGCCACAAAGAAATAAACATTTGTTTTTGTAAATCACTAAGAACTAGGAGTTATTCATTACTACAGCATAGCTTAGGCAAGATAATTGATGTAGTGAGGTAGGATTTGTATTGGTGGGAGAGGAAACACATCCTCATATAATAACAGGCATGAGTAAAGAAAGACAAACTATATTTGAGAAGCAGTGAGGAAATAGGTCTGAATAGAATGGTAGAGTTACAAAGAAGGGTAGGGCCAGCCTGAGAAACTAAGTGAGACCCTATCTCAAAATTAAAAATTTAGAAGGGCTAGAGATGTAGCTCAGTAGTAGAAAGCCTCTGAGTTCTATCCCAAGTACCACAAAAAGGAAGAAGAGGAGGAGGAGGTGGAGGAGGAGGAATAATGAACATTTGTATGCAGGTAATTGTTTTAGGCAATGGGAAACCTGAACATTATGTATGAAAGTTTACACAGTAACTTTAGTAACACTGATGAACATTTAGACTTTTGTGCAGGGACTTACAAGATGAAAATATGTGCAATAATAATCAATTTAACTATTATAAGCCAGAAAAATTGATTGGGCAAGGAAGCAACAGAAATTCTGAGAAAGCTAAAGAGCTATAATAACCATTCAGTTGCTGGTGAAATAATGAGACCCATATTTAAGTGTTGTCAGAGGAGATAAGGAGGAGAGGAAGAAATAATAATTATTTACAAGTAAAAAGCACATGGAGTCCTTGGTTATGTACTGAGTATGGAGAATGAAGAAAAGGAATGAGTTGAAAATGATTATAGTTTCAAAACTAAGGGGCTAGAACAATGAGAACACAATAGAAAGAGGTGGAGAAATTAAAAGAAAGTGTTGAATTTGATTGAAAACTTAATGTGTTTGTGTTATATATTTGAGATCAATCTTCAAGTAGAAAATTGGAGCTCTCTACTGTCTGGGCCACAGATCAGGCCCCTTATGGAAACTTGTGAGTCACTTACATGGGGGTTATCACTAAAGCCAAGAAAATAGATGAGTCTTGTGAGACAGAGAATAGAGTCAAAATGAAGGAATTTTAAGTGAAAAGCCATAGTTATGGGGCAGAAGAAGGTAGAGAATTTACAGAATCAAAGAAGTTAGATATGCTTATGTTCTAAATATATGTAATATCTCAGAATTGTTTTATTAATAAAATTTTAGGATTATCTGAAAGATGAGAGGCAGGAAGAATAGAGAGGGTGGAAACAAGCTTTTGGATACATCAATTCTTAGTGTCTGTCTAAAAGGTCATCTAGTAATGTAAAGAACTGTGAAAACTCATGACATTAAAGATGGAATACCATAAGCATTGGAATTCAAAGATAATAAAGAAGCAAGGGGGAAAAAAAGGTCTTTTTTTTTTTCACCAAATATGAGTGGTATGGGGGATGCAGTTGGAGGGAGTGGGTTGTATTGAAATGGGATAATGAGCATAATGAATGTTTCCATTTTATATAACTCCATATTCTGTGTGAAGGATTGTAGTGAGCACTTGACCCAACATGTCATTTTGTTATCAAATCACCTAACTGGTTAAGTGCCCTTACTCTTATCCCTATTTATAAGAAGTAAACCTTAAGGCAGTGAGAGGTAAAGACAAATTAACATAGATTACCAATAAGTGGCAGAATTGAGAATCAAATTTATAAGATGGGATTTTAGGACTAGTATCCTGAACCACAATTTCAGGATTACAGTAATAGCTGTTGAATTTGAAACAAGAAAAAGTGAGTGAGATGATTAAAGCAAGAAAATTGTTTTAATCAAAAGCTTTTCAATCAAAATGCAATTAAATTTAGATATCTATTCTAGTATCTACCATGTATTCTACTACTACTGCTGCTACTACTACTACTAAACACACACACCACCCACATTAAGTAACTTGGCATAACTCTTCAAAATGTAAGGTTTATCTAGATTATCTCGTTTGGTCATTACATCTAGTCATATAAAAGAAAAAAATTAATTTTTTATTTAAAAATGACAAAAAAAAGAAAAAACTAAGGCAGGGGAAGAGGGTGAGTTTGCCAAAGGTGCTGTTTGAGCATGATGGATGTTCAAAGCCAGGTCTATCCTGTAAAAACTAAACTCAGTGTTCTGCCCCCTTTGCTAACTCATCTTCTGTAAAACACCCTACTCCATGGAAAACAGAAGATAGAAAAACAGTGCTTGATAAAACTCTTCTAAGTTTCTCTAATTATTCCTAAAGTGAACATTCTTTGAGTCAGAAACTCTCTCAAAGATTACCCTCTGTTCTGACTGAGTTCTCTCCTTCCTAAGCATTGTCCACTTGCTGTATTTAACCCCCAAATATGGATAATTTTCTTATAGGTAATTCTTCAGATTTATTTCTACCTTACTTTTGTAAACTAGTTCCCTGAGGTAGCAATGAAACTCTGTGTATCCCTTTCATCATCCCATCCAAGATATAAAGTGAGTATTACATTTCGCTTTGAAATTGAGCATCATTGGGGCTAGAAAGGCATAATTTCTCCCATGTTCCTATGAGTCATGTATTTTAACAAAGCCCAACTTGTAATTTTTTGTCACAATGTTGTAAAAGCTTTTCTCCATTATTATTCTTGCTCTTGCTTAAATTATTAACAATAATTTAAGCTATAATTAAAAATAACATTTCAGCTTCCATCCTTCAAGTAGGCACTTTACAAATTATTGTTGTTTACTTTAGTGCAGGACTGTGAAACTACCAGTAAATGTTAGAAATTTGGCCAAAACAAAATCAATTATTTACTCAGTACACTGTCCAGAAAAAAATAAATGAGATTTACTTCCATTGATCTTTGATTATTTGATTTTTCTTTTTTTTCACTAAAATTAGCTAAATCATTTGGCTTCAAATACTACCATATTTCACTTTGTAAAAGAGATCCTAAAGAGTATGTTTAATGAAGCGTAGATGCTCAGGTTTCATGATTAACGATTAACGATATAGATATATAAAATGTAACCAACCACCCATAAGCATTTATTCCTCAGTACTTTGTGTAGAGGTTCATTGGTTCAGATTTAACTCCCATCCCAGAAGATGGTGTAGGAAACTCTAATAGCATTTTATTGGAAACAGTGGATTAAAGTAAAAAGCCATGCATTCAGAGTACAATCGAAGGAGAACAAATATGATTTAGATAGAGTATAATTTGAGAAAGGATTATAAACTCTGGAATTACTTTGGTATATTTAGGTTCAGCTGTGAGGAATAGTTGTGGTGCATGTAGTTGGTTATCTTAGATTTTGAACTAATAACTTGGGAATTTAAAGGAAAATGAACAATTTCACCTCTGCAAGGAAAACATGTCTCTCTCCTGAAATAGATCCTTTCATTGAATAGCAAACTCATACCAACTGAAACTTCTCTTCCAGATTAATTTGGATTAGTGTGGTATTATCTATTAAAATGCAAATAGTCTGGAACAATAAAGGGGTCAATACCTTACTGGGAAAAGTTCTTCTGTCCAATTACCTTTTATCTAAGAGAAAGCAAAATTAATCTACTCTAAGAATAAAGACTAGGCAGCTGAAGATCTTGGACAGCAAGCAGTCTTAGTGTTTGATGTTATAGTTAATCATCAGATTTTCAGCACACAAGTACTGATATGAAACTGTGCTTTTTGTCACCATGGATTTCCCAGTGAGTTATTTTTAAAGAACCAAGTACAGAATTTAACAATAGGATGGGTTTATTCAGGATAGGTTTCCAAAAACAGTATTTCCATTGTCTCCTGAAATAACCATGGGCATGTGCTTGTGAATTGAGGTTTGGAAGAAATCATGGACACTATAATGATGAAGAGTGAATGTTTTTAGTGGCAGGATGGAAGAAAGAAAGGCATAAGGTAGGCATTTGTGAATAAATAGCTTTTAAGTAATAAACAAGCAAAAATATTAGTAATATCAAATTAACTTTTAACTGAGACATGACTTGCTTTGAGAAATGTTCCTTGTACCATCTCCCCCTATATTGGAAGATTTGTTTACAGAGCAACATAGACTTCAATAGTCCAAATTTTCAACATGTGATTTTATTTTTTTGGAACATGACAGCAATTTAGAGAAAATTGTGAAAGTATAGAAAAACACATTATTCCAAATTATATTCCCGCTTCCCTACTAATTCTATTAGTAGAATCAAATAGTCCAGTACCAATACAATTTTATTGTCTGGGTCTATTTCCCTTTCAGGCTATAAACTCCTTGAATATGTAAAGTATGTTGTGTTCAAAGATGTTAAATTTATGATCAAAGATGAAGTCTGTATAAGGGTGAAATCCTCTTAAGTATTCAGTCCTACTAGGCAATATTTCAATATGCAGTCAGTATTTCATGTAATATATAAGAATGAGAAGGAAAATTCTCTCTGTTAAGGAAAAACTTAGTCAAGACACTCGTTAAAGCAGAGTGAGACAAATTTATTCAGGTTTGTTGTGATTGGTATAGAGACTGACAGCAACAGGGGTTTGCAGCAGGAGCGAGAGAGTGGGCTTAACTCCCAATTCAACAAGGAAAAATGGGGGTTTGTATCCAAGGAGTATAGCTGAGGGTTGGTGGATAGAAAATAACTAAGAATAAGCATCAGGTGTGAGGGAGAATTCAGGATGAACTGAACTAACAATTCTTGCTGAAGGCAGGCTAGGCTGATCAGACATCACCTGGGGGGATGGTGGAGGATGAGAAATAGGGTCCGATATTGAGAGCGATGAGGTATGGAGGATGGGAGATTCTGGCTAACTCAACTTAGCAGGATTTTTTGCTGAAACTTGACTCTTGGGGCACTTGAAAGATGGGGCAGAGTTTCAAGAACTCAGAGAAGCTTTTCTAAAATTTTCAAAAGTTTGGTCAAGGAGAGAATCTATCATTCCCCTTAGAACAGTTATAAATGAGTGAGAATATATTTTTCTCTGGAAAACACTTGGTTCTGGCACAAACTAAACTCTGATGCCATTTACACTTTCAAAAATGACTATGAGAAATAAGCTGAAGTTGCACCATGATAGAGGAATTTTGCCTAAAGACACAGTGTTGTGGCCTTTTGTGCATCTCAACAGCATGCAACAGCACTGAAAATGAAAATTGGATTTAACTATAGCAACAAACATAGTCATGTAGGGTAGACAGAACAAAAGCAACCCAGAGAACAAGCTTTAGAAATGATAAAAGCTCAGTATCTTGGCAACCTTTTGTGTTGGGTTATTTCTTTTAAATGGATAATATTGTGCTCTATTTCTAATTTATTCAGCTACTTGCTGAGTGATAGCAACATTATAACTACAGATACTGGGTGTCATCTTGACATTATAAGGATTTATTAAGTACAGCTAATATTCTTTTTTTTTAATTTAGTTTTGCTGTGGGTGTTAGCTTGATTACTCCAAATATATTGCCTTGCAATCTTGTCCAATCTTTAAATTGATTTTTTAAGAAACATTTCTAGTACATAATGCTTCAATTAGAGAAAGATTTCAGAAAACATGACTTGAGTGGCCCAATGTTAGCCAGGAATATTTTAAATGAATATCTTGGGATTTATTTAATAGTCTATAAGTTTCTAAGTCTAGACATTGTTATTATGATGCAAAGGTGTAAATAAACAAAAGGTTATCCAGACAAACAAACGTTTATGAAAAAGCTAAGTAGCATAAATCTTAAATGCTATTTCTGTAACCAGGCCCTGGTGCAGAGTACTAGAAATTCATGTGCACATGAACACGAAAAAGCCAGACACTTGTGTGGTCTATAGGCCAAGAGCAAATTATATTTCATTATAATTATTATCTTCATGATTTATATCCTTCAAAAATTGTTAATATCTACTATGAAGTAAATAGTTTAAAGATTTTGTTCTTGTTTCTGTTTTGTTCCAGTTCTGGGAAATGAACCCAGGGGTACTCAGCCACTGAGCTATGGCTCCAGCACTTTTAATTTGGAGACAGGGTCTCACTAAGTTGCTGAGGCTGACCTGACACTTGTGATCCTCCTGCTTCAGCATCTTCAGCAGGTGGGATTATAGCCATGTGCCACCCCATCTAGCTAAAGTTATTATTATGAAGAATTAGTGGACTTCTCAGGCATTATTCCAAAGAAGCAAAAAAGCAATAGTCTTTGCTAAAGGCAAACATTTCTACTTTTCCTTTCCTTTTTTTTTTTGGTACCAGTGACTGAACTCAAGGGTACTTAACCACTGAGTAGCATCCCCAAGTTCCTTTTCAAAATATGTTTTATTTAGAGATAGGGTCTCACTAAGTCACTGAGGACTGCACTAAGTTGCTGAGGCTGGCTTTGAACTCCTGGGATCTTCCTGACTCAGCCTCTCAGGCTCCTGGGATTACAGGCCTGCACAACCACTCAGGGCCTTGTTTTACCTTCTTCACCCAGGGCTCTGAGGTACAGATGTGAAAGCAGCTGAAGGGTGGCTCAGTATCCTGTGTGAAGCAAATCTCCCTTGCAGCTTCATGGTGGAGTGTACCATGTAAAGTATTTCCTCAAATTTGTAAAGATCAGACCAGCCATTCTCACATGAGACTGTAACAGACTTGTAGTGCCCTAATTTCCTTTACATGGATCCCCATCCTGCTACAATCACCATTAATCATATTACAATTTAATATAATGCAAACAGATGTTTATGGACCTCTTTTACACATTCATCATTTCTTCAATATAATTTATTTTAGCGGTTCTTTTATTTTAAAAATGCTTAACGTAGTAAATATTTGTTAAATTTGTAAGTCAATGAATGAATGATATTTCACCCTTTCTGCTATCCTGAAGAATAACTATAACCTTTGTTTGCTCTTTCTTATTTTCATTTAATAGTCACTGACTATTGTGACTGTAAGCCATCCCATCTTCCTCCTCCTCCATTGACAAATGGCTCTAAATGTCTTCTGTTTCCTTGTTGCCTCTTCTTACATTTCACATTCTTGTGAGGTTTTATTTCACTTTTAATTATTACACATCATATGATATTTAGTATCTACATAGACATTTCTAAAGCCCCCAACTTTCAATTCATCATTTTTGTTTGTTTCTTTTTAGTATTGTCTTTCCTAACTTCTTCTGAGCATTTGAATTTTAAAATGTTACTTGTACTAAAATCTATCTAAATATTTGAGCACCTGTATGTTGAGCACTTAGTATATATATCCCCATTTAATTCTCACTATGAATTTAGAATGAACACACACACACACACACACACACACACACACACACACGGGTGCAGGACTGTTATCCTTTTTTACATATGAAAATAAAATGGAGACTGATTAGGTTAATAAGTGGCCCAGATTTACTGTTGGTTATATAGCTCTGGTACTCCCCAAATTGGTGATTTTCCAGTGTGCCTCAACATCTCTCCCACTTTTCACCACTTTCTGCCTTGGTATATTTGAAAGACAAAGAATTTAACTGATGAAACACTTTGATGACATTGACCATTTCATCCTCTCCTGGGAGGCATGGAGCTTTCCATTAACTTTTCTTGCCTCTTTTGTTCCATGCAGACTTTGAAATGACTCATTAAGGAGGGAGCTCCCTGCAGGTGGGGGGGAGCAGCTATGGGCAAATGCGAGTTGGCAGTAAGCAATGCTTAATTATATGTATGCAGCTTCCTAATAATTTTCAAATCCCCTATGTTTATTTTCATCTTCTGTTCTCTTATTTTCATTGCACTAATGTCATTTTGCACTTCTTCCTCTCCAAAGCAAGTCAAGCATTGCCAGTGGCCCAGCCTGCACTTTGATATCTTCCACATTATCAGATCTGCCTTTGTCTCATTTTATAGCAGTGTGTTGTGTTGCCTCTTGCTTCATCTTTCCTGAAGTATTATTTACAGATTTTAAAAATTTTCATGTTTGGTTTGTCTACTACCGTCATAGCAATGTTATCTGCATAAGGTACCTAGCTTTATTAACCTGTGATAGCATCTCTCTCTTTTTTTAATCATTTTCATTTGTCATCTCTCACATTTGTTATTTATTTTCTTTTGAGAGA
The DNA here is from genome assembly GCA_025594165.1 of Tamias sibiricus. Classification (NCBI taxonomy): domain Eukaryota; kingdom Metazoa; phylum Chordata; class Mammalia; order Rodentia; family Sciuridae; genus Tamias; species Tamias sibiricus. Next base: position 39,828,327 of record CM046665.1, on the reverse strand, counting down.
GTCTACAGAGTGCACATGAAAATAAAGGACTATGTGGGTAGACTTGCCTCACTGTCACTGTCACATTAATTTATTTCTTCCCCCACCCATTGAGCATTAGAATGTGGGTCATTTTGATATATAACATCCTCACTTATTTCAGCAGCTTATCTGGCAAACTATTTTCGATCTTGATTTAAAGAAAGAAAATTATTTATGGTTAATCCTCAAAGCCATGTTTTTGAATAGACTAATTAATAATTTCCCCACCTCTTCATTTTGGCCTGTTTCAGATCTCCTCTGAAGTTGACAATCTGCTATTTTTAGCTCTCTGGCGTATCACTTGCCCTGTGTGTCAGCCTCTGCTAAGCTTGCCAACCTTTGCAGCGAGATGCCTGGGAGAGTCTTGTAATCAGTGTGCAGCGATGTTAGCGGTCTCCAGGATCTAAAGCTTTTCTTATCTCCTTTATAATAAAATTATTACTGGTGATTTTCTTTGTACTGATCTTTTCACCTCTTCTCCAAATACCTTCAATCCAAACGTTTTCTTAGAATTCCTTTTTAAAGAGCTGAAAGACTCAACAGAAAAACCATCAAATAGAAAACCCCAAAGAAACTCCGAATTTTGCCTTGATCAATAGGCTGTTTCTGAATTGAGATATGTATTGTAGAATAATTTCTTACCCCTTGTGATTTCTTGCTATTGGCATACATAACTACTGTTTATATGACTTAGAATTTTCTTTCTTATAAGAAACTTGCCTTTATTTCTAATTTCTTCTTCTGTGCTCTTTCTCTACTATACATATTTTGTGTTTTCTGTCTTTATTCTTGTATGGCATTTTCTTTACACTTTTCACCTTGATACTGCAAATTCTCTCACCTGTACTTTAATTTTTGCTAACTTAACTTCAATTTCCTCCCCTTTGTTTCTCTACCCTTGCTCTCTTCACAAAATATTTATGTTGCCTTATGGAATATTGACTTTCTCCTTGAAAGCCTTGTCTTTACTTAGACCTTTTAAAATCGTTCTTCAAATCACTTTAAACTTTTTCAGTCACTCTCTGACATCTTGAAAGGACATCCGAGCTTCGAGCTTCACTTTCTTAATACTTTTATAAATTCTTCCTGTTCTAGCATCTCACCCTCCATTTATCATTGTAAGTCGATTCCTTTAGATTTAAAGACTATAAAACTTTTTCAAAAAGATTGTCTGCTATTGACTATAAGAAAAGGCAAGCAGGAGAATTCTCCAGAAAGCAAAGCAGTGGGTCAGAGATATATATTCCCCATTAAATTTTCCTGGCATAATGGAATGTTTCTGCCTGGCAAGGTAGTAGCCCATTCAAACATCAGTACACCTTTTATTACAAGTGTGGCTTTGGAAGGCAGGTCAGGCATTGCCTCTTTGAACCAACCTGGAGGAGAAAGATTGAGTCTGATGTTCTTGCATCCTGACCCTAAGAATGATTTTTCTTAAATTACTGTGTTCATTCATTCCTGTCCTTTCTCTTCTATATATCCAGTGAACCTGACTTCATTTCTCAAAAGGGCCAGATGGTATACTCTCTCACCTGAGGCATGGGTTCTTCTCCTAGATCATTTACACTTCTTAACCCAACATGACTCCCTGTTATACTTAGATGGGCTCATTCCTGCTCTGATGAGTTGGGTACTTCTCACAAGACCTTATAATTACCCCAGTAGGATTTTGGCCACATTTCATTGTAAGTATGGTTCCTTGTAACATACTGTAAGTTTTCTAAAGCATGGGATCATTCCAGAGACATCTTCAGCATGTTGGTGAAAGGCACAGACTGGAGTCATGGGCTCTGTGACTTTTATTAGGGTATGGACTTGGGAGAATCGCTCACCAATCTGTGCCTCGATTCCTCATCTGTAAGTCATGGTATTGTTAGCATTTGCTATATAATTATTTGTTTGTGAGAATCAAATACTTTGAACAATTCCCAGTCTGACTCACAATACTCTGTAAAGTGTGTTATAAAGTTTACTGTAATTATTAAGATGATAATAATTATGACTGTTATTGCTAGGCTATCTAGCCAATTTCTCTGACAGAGCAGTGCTCAACCAATGCTTGGTGAGTGAATGAACTAGTGAAAGAACAAATGATATTGAAAATAATGTACTCAAATAATCCAGAAACACAATAGAAAGTATATAAACTGGAAGATGCTAAAATGGGAACTACCCAGGTGCTAAATTGGTCTTTTATTTTACTTCTTTCCTTCTGACTGGCACATATATCTAGAAAGGAGCAGCCCTTCCAGGGGAAGCTTCAACTAAAAATAGCTGGGCACTGATAATTAGTGCGTGCTTTAGAGATATCCTTTGTATCTCCAGAAACTTCCTTTCTGGCCTCTTCCCATATTACACCTCTGCCAAATTTCTCAGCTTTTGAGAAATTTCTGCTTTTGCCATGGCATTATAAGAAAAGAGAACTTCTTACATACTTTACAAGCTAAATTCCTTTTAAGCTCAAATCCTATCAATTTCACTGTCATGTCTCCTATTTACTGAATTTGTTGCAGGGCTTTAGCATGGGTATACAAATAAACAACCTACCATCCACGCTATTTCAGATAATTTTGAGCCATTTCTTTGTGCAGATCATTTGCTATTGCCACTGATTCCTTCCCATCAACCTTATGAAGGAGCAGCCCAAATCCTCTCTATTGGCAGGACGCAGAGAAAAAAAAAAAGCATTTCCTCCTTCTGTCTTTTTTCTCTTGAAATAAATATATATTCACATGTCCAATTTGCACATCAAATTTTCCATTAAATGACTGTATCAAATATATTAATATTACTTCACAATCCATTTTTTTTAATCATCAACTTGATATCTATTGAAAACTTACAATGTGATATAAGGAAGGCAAATTCAATAGGCCTTCTTAAGAAGTGTATAGTTTATTTTTGTAGTGTTAAAAAATTTTGTAGTGTTTTGAACCTAATGATGATAATTCCAGTAAAAAAAAATAACATTTTCATCACTTCCTATGTTCCAGGCATTTTTCCAAGCATTTTATATACATAAACTCATTTAATTTTCACAATGAGCCTATGAGTACTATTAGCATTTCTACTTTATAGGAAAATCCTGCAACAGAGATGTGGAGATCACACAGGAATTACTTATTATTAAATGTAACATTGTTGAATAAAAAGATGTATGTAATTAAAAATTAAGCAGCCTATCTTTATGAATCCAATGAAGTAAAAATATTTGATTTTTCAAATAGTAGTTTTAAGAAGTTCCAGGAGAGGGGGAAGAATATAATTATATGTGGTTGTCAAAAATGAGTTCTGAATTATGGTTATTTGGGCACTGAAGTGTGTTAAGGTTTGAAATGGACAAGAGATAAAAAGAAGAATAAATAATCAGAGTTAATTGAGTGTGGACTTTACATTTGACACTATCAAAAATATATTATATTTATTACTTAAATCCAGCCTGAAATTATTCTTATGAGATATTATTGTCTCCATTTTTATATGAGGGGAAATTATAGCTCAGGGAAGGCTAATGTATTGTTCAAGATCACAGAATGATTTTAAGTAGTAGAGCTTCAAGCCAGGTAATCTGGAGTTAGAGCACCTGTCAACCACTTGGATATAACTGTTCTTGCTGAGGAAGAATATTTCAACTTCTTGGGAAACATAAGTAAGAGAGGAGTAGGTACACACACACACACACACACACACACACACACACAAGCACAAAATAGGAAGAAGTATACCATGTTCAAATAGCCAGGAAACACTAAGACAATAGCAGATACGACTACAATTTCCAATATTGTCATTCAATACCAGAAAATAATGCAATTTAAGTTTTTAAAAAATATTTATAGAATTGTCTGAATAGTTTTAGTTGGAATTCCCAGACACATTTATAAGTTATCATTGGTAGAGATAAATACCTGGTCAAACAGAATGAAAAAGATTTCCAGAGAGCCAGTCCATCATCATAATGATGCCTTCATAATGGCCCAAAGGGAGAGTACTATTTCCTGAGAAGGAACCTCTGTGATAAACAAGTTGGAATTTGAATTTAACAGACTGGGAGTCCCCTAGTTATCTTGTTGCAGCAGCTTACTGAATTTTTAGCAACTGTACCAGTATAACCGAACTCCTGGATGTGAACATCCCAGAACTTCAAAACTGTTACCATAACCTAATGGTCACACAAAGTTTCTTAGGGAACCTTTTGTTCCCCAGATACTATAAACTATTTCTGAGTTCCTTGTTTTTTTCTACCTCTTGGAAAAATAGATCTTGTTTTTATAAATTCAAAATAATTTTGAATTTGACTGAATGGTATGAATTTCATAGTGCTGCTATTATAAATTATTACAACCATAATTATTTAGTGGCTTAAAATACAGCAAATTATTATTTTACAGTTGTAGGGGTTTGAAGTCTGAAATGGGTCACATCAGACTAAAGTCACAGTGTTGGCAGAGCTGCATTCCCTCTGGAAGCACCCAGGGAATCAGCTCCATGTCTTTGTTCAGGTTATAGAGCCTGTGAGGGTGCTTTGACTAGTGGCTGCGTCATGGTGGCCTCTTCCCTCACAGTCAATCTCTTACTCTGACTTTGAACCCATTACTCCCTTTTATAAAGACACTTGTGATTACATTTAGCTCATCTCATTGGTATAAACCAGGATTATTTCCTTATTTCACAATCTTCAATTTATTCATATTTGCAAAGTCCTTTTTGCCTTGTAAGGTATCAAATTTACAGATCTGTGGAACAAGATGTGGATACCACTGGATCACTATTCTGCCCACTTAAGTAGTGAAAATAAAACAATAAAAGAATAAAAAGAAAAATATTGCAAATGTGAATCTGCTTAGGACAGGGAGGAAAATTGTATTCATGAAAGCAAATGAAATCATAAGGAAAAGACAAATAGAAAACAAGTTAAAAACTCTACATGCATTGAAAACAACATACCACATTAAGAGAATAACAGGCAAATGAAACCTAGAATTAATAGTCACAGTAGCTAGGGAAAAGGGTAAATAAATTACATTCTCAAATAAAAATTAAAGATTATGGGAGTCTAGCTTGTGGTAGAATGCTTGCTTAGCATTGTGTAGGCCCTAGGTCCCACCTCCAGTATTTCCCTGTCCCACCACCAATACAAAGAGGAAAAAAAAAGTTTATCAACTAATCAGGCATAGCTGAACACCTTTTAGAAGAAAATGCAAAGAATCTGAACCAACTAATTTAAAAAAAGAAAAAAGAAAATTTAAGTGGTCAATGAAAAATGTTTATTAGTTAAAAAATTGTAAAGCAATACAAAGAAGCAACATTTTCCTTATTAAAATCAAAGAAGATTAAAAAATAATACCAACTAATAATGATAAATTTTTTGTAGAACATATATGGCCAACAAGAGTCATAAATTTTATGATGAATAATTTGTAAATATATACCAATGGTTCTTAAATATTGAACACTTTATTCCAATAATGTATTCTAACACTTTATTTCCAGAATTCAGTATAGATAAATGAAAATAAAATAGCAGTATTTCTAAGTCCTTTCACCATAACTAAATTTATAATGGATAAAATTAGAAAATAAGTCTGAAAACTAATTAAATAATTGGCTGTGCGTGTTATAGAAGGCTTTATATAATGAAAAATCATATTATCCTAAACCTGCTTTCTTAAATGATTTTTCAGATATTATTGCAGTGTAAAGACCAAATATAAACAGTATTGCATTAGATTGTCACTGCAAATACTACCTTTGAAATGTTGTATCTGATCCTTCCATTTTTTTCCTAAACTATACTTTCATATGATATCATCTAACTTATCACATAAAACCAGGTATTAGTAGAAACTATTTTACTTCATTCATAGCATTCAGGAACATATAAAGAAGGAAGCAAAGTCCCTATATGCAAGGTAGCTAGGATTTTGCCCCTTTCTGGAGGTTTCTGTCTGCCAGTGCCTGCATTTCTGCTTTTCACAATTCTCATCAACTTAGATTCAATATTAGTTTTCTTTTTAAAGTGTCCATTCTTAGAAATGAAAATTTTGCATCAGCCTCAGTTAAAGCACACTCCCATATAACACAAATGTTCCTGACAAGGGAGCTCACCACTTGTCTAGAGGCAAAGAATACCTCACCAGGGCAAGGCAGCACTTGCAACCTGCTTGCCCTGGAAATGTTTATATGCTCAGTATAGTGCAAACAACCTGGGTCGGTTTCTGTGCAGAAAAGTAAATCTTATTTTTAATGTACCCAAAGATGCTTTAAATCCCAACATTGTGGTTTTAGAAGGATACTTAAAGTCCTATCATTATTAACAGATCAAATGATTTGATCTATATTACTTACGAATTTCTTTCAAAAATAACATTCACGGTAAAATTTGACATAATGATTTTTATAAACGAAATGCTATGCTTTCTCTTCCAACACTGTCACAGAGTGACATATCCAACAAAATTGCTTCCTATTTATCCATCCTGGTGATAAAATACACAAATATATTTCACTTTGTACTTCCTGTCTCTACTCCAGTATGATGTGCTACGTGAATATTCTTGTCAAATGGGATACAGACAGAATTAGTGCACCACTTCAAGGCCTAGATAATAAACATCTTTAATTCCACCATTTGCCAATTGAATGTTGATGCAAGCTACAGGAAATTTGGCTATATTAATCACATGACTTTCAATGGCTCTCTTCTATGAATGAAGATATGGAGCAGAGTAGCCTCCCTTCCCCCTACTGCCTACAAAGTTCAATTTATTTTGAAAAATAAATTGTTATCTTCTTGAGTCATTGAAATTTATGGGATTTTGTTCCATCATAATGGCTTCTTCCATTAAATAATTCAAAAATGTATACCAATATGCTTAACTGTTGATATATAGCTCTTCTCTATGGTCATAGTTAACTATTGACTCCTTTGGACATTTGCCCAAATGGACTCAAAAGACAAGCTGTATAAGAATATATGTATGGAACAGTATAATAGATGAGGAAGAATATCCACTAATCTGTTCAACATAAAATTATTGCACATCTGTGTCTACTGGATACATGAAGATAAATTACACAAGTGCTGGTATGTTTCGTATTTTGTAGACAAGATCATGAGGTCTGGAGCCAACAGACTTAGTACTGGTTTGCTTTCTGAAGGAAGCAGCTTCTTTATGGTGTAGAAGCACAGCTCTCTTGGCTGCCCATTTCTATGGCATATTTGAGAATTATTTCTGTTGGAACATATTTCTTTAGACCTCCTGATACCTTTGCAACCTACTTCATACTATTACATTGTAAGCTGCCTGGTACCGAAAACCGGGAGGAAAAACTCTCGGAGGCAGAGTTAAGCTTTTACTACTTTTACTTCTACTTTCTTAGAGCTTAGAGAGGGAAAGAAAGATTTTTAGAGAGAAAGATTAAAGCGAGCTTTTCTTCTTGTCTTCTTAGCTTAGAGTCTTAGAGAGAGAAAGATTAGAGCTTCTTTCTTCTCTCTTCTTTCTTCCTTCTTCTTTCTTCTGTCTTCTGTCTTCCTCAGGAGTCTCGGCCTAACTCTGACCAGTCATTACTTCTTCTATCTGGTTTCTCTTCTGTAACCGCTCTGCCTACGTTCTGGCCGCTCTGATTCTTCTGACCGACCGAGTGACTGCCCGGCTGACTGAATTCTCCGTTCTCCTCACTCGGACCGCTTTCACCCGGTTATATACCTTCAGCTTTGCGGGTGCCTACAGGTGCGTCACATACATATCAGGTGGAACTTATGGCTTCCAGCTAGCTGCAACAGCCCTTCCTAATTAGGGCTCCTTCATTACATATGCAATCATTTTCTGCTTGAATAAGCTGGATTTTGTTCTCTGAATCTGAAACCTGAACTCTCAATATTCATCTTTCCAGGAAGACATCTACAGATATCTCACTCTTTGAACTCCATTTTGAGAAAAAAAATATGTTTAATGTTATTTTAGGGTCTCACTTGGTAAATAATGTGTGTTTGTGAACCCAAATTCTGAAGCAGGAAATGAAATATATCAGTATCCAATTATAAGATGATCATTCACATAATTCAAGATAGGTTCATAGTAAGTATTTATTAATGAAATGAAATTTGAAAAAATTAAAGTGTATGAACTTCAGATGCCCAGAGTGCCACTAATACAAGATTGAAAAATGCTGGTGTAAACTATGTGGCTATGTTGTGATTGGCACAAAGGTAAAGCACTCAATCAATTGTTAAATCAATTTAATCAACATATTGCTAAATACCAAATAAGATAATAATGTGAAAGTACTGTGTAAAGGGAAAAAGTATTGTATAATTTTTTATAGTATCTTCTATACAAAATGCCTTACATTTCCTAACAGCATAAAGACAATGGTTCAGTGCCACATTACTGCAAATGAAACACAATGCACCATGTATTTTATTTACTGAAGTCAAAAATAGAAATTACATACAGAATGCTTCACTCTGAAGATAAAATTCAAGTTCGGCAGTATTACTATAAACAAAAGAGGAGTCCAGTAACTGGCTGCTCTCTCCAGGTCAAGATGGAGGCCTGCATGTGGAAGAGTTTAAATTACTGCTTCTCATGTTTTACTTTACTTTGGGGATCTTGAGTTGGCATTATAACACCTTTCACCAGACTGAACTTGAAATTGAAAATAAATCAATCTCGAGGTGATTGAAATTACTATTGCTTGACTTATCTCACTTTGTCATTCCACAGGAAACTGATATCAGCATTGTGTATAGAATTAAGTGACTTTTTTTTTTTCTTTCACTGTTTTGTATCATGGGTTTCAAGAAAAATTAATTCTAGCAACATTTTCCTATGAACACCAGCCCATGAACTATTAGAAATCTTTGCATAGGTTCCTATATTTATTTTCTGCATGTTTCTTTCATCTTATCTGTCCTTTGAATTGAATACCCAAATCTCATTTGATTTCCAGAACACAGAGTTCAAAAATATTTTTAAAAAATCACTTCATACTCTATTAACATATATGCATAAATAAACTACTAATAGTACACATAATTATTAAAACAATAAACCATGGATTTATTTAGTTTGTGTAAAGATAAGTATTAATAACATTGATGATCAACAATCATGTGTTGTTTTCTTCATTAGCCAGATAACTATTTTCTACCTTTTTAGAATTCATTAATTCTACTTTTTTCCTTGATAGTGTCTATATATTCATTCCTCGAACTTCAGTTTTATCCTCAGGGATTTCTTTAAGTTCCTTTATCTTTTTGAAGACAATTAAAAGATAAGCAAGCTGAGGAGCTTTTACTACCCACAGCTGTTTTTGTCCCTGTTATGTCCTTTTCCTTTGTCTCATTGTCTCTCTGTTGCATCTTTTCTTATCATTTCCTCTGCTACATGCAGGCATTCCCTCCCATTACATCATAGTTCTACTAGGACATTACCTGACCTGCCAATTTCTGTCCACAATTCCATTTTCTCCTTTCTACCTCTATTCGTTTCCTCCACCTCGTTCCAGTCTCCAAATGTTGTTCTTGTTTGTTTGCTTTACCATATTACTCCCTTGTTCAAAAACTTGTACTTATTTTCACCGTGTTTTGCAAATTTAAACTAATTGAAATTGCTCATCTTTTAAAAAAGAGTTAGATGATTTAAGTGAATGCTATGGCTTGGATGTGTTTAGGCCTGCCCATAGGAATCCTTGCGTTCAAACTTAATCCTTGTGTGAAATATTAAGAGGGTAGAAACTCAGCTTGATGATGGTGTTTAGAGGTGGGTGGGGCTTTCAGGAGGTGACTAAAATAAGAGAGGGTAGGGTGTTTGTGACAGAATAATGTTGGCTTTGTAAGAACAAACAGACTAGAAAAGACACACAGGCATATTCCCTCTCTCTTACCATGTGAGACCCTTTGCCACTTTGGGACTCTGCCAGCAAGAAAGCCATTACCACTAGATCCAGGCCCTTGAACCTTAAGAAATGTGGGCTAAGTGAACCTCTTTTCTTTGCATACATCAAATCTTAGGCATTTCCTTATAATAATGAAAAGATGGACTAAAACAAGAAACAAATGTAAAGAAGTTTGTTACAAAATAGCATAGAAACAATGTGTCTTATATGCAGAATAAATTGCTATCAAACCATGTAGAAAGCAGCCATTCCTAAGTCAAACATTTTATTGTTTGGGAAGAAGAAGGGATAGTATAAATATCTAAACAAAAACCAGTGTTTTATAAAATGCTGAATGTTGATCTATGTAAGTCATTTTGAAAAAGCCCGCTGTTAAAGTCCTTCTCTGATGCACTCACCCATATTTTAAATTCTCCTCATTAATTCTTGTGAGCCATACGTAGTCCAGGTGGTGTTGAGATGCAGTCTACACCAGGTTTACTCCTTTCCACTTCTGTGATTTTTCCCATGATGCATCCCCTGCAAACAACATCCCTCTTCTCCTATTCACTCATTTTTGTGCAAGACAGCAAATGTCTTTTACGCAAGAGGTCAAATGTGTGTGTCTGTGTGTGGGGGGTGTATGTGTGTGTGTGTGTGTGTGTCTGTGTATGAAAATCTCCCTCTTCGTAAAAGTCTGAATTATCACCATTACAGACTATTTTGACCCATATAGATAAGCAAAATATTTACTTTCCCACTTAAGGATTACATGTTTTTATATACCAATAAATCTTCCTTTCTTCCTTTCTTTTTTAAATTTTTTGGATATCACAGGTTGAACTCAGGGGCACTTGACCACATCCCCAACCTTATTTTGTATTTTATTTAGAGACAGGGTCTCACTGCATTGCTTAGCGCCTTGTTTTTACCTAGGCTGGCTTTAAGCTCAGGATCCTCCTGTCTCAGCCTCCCGAGCTGCTGGGATTACAGGCATGTACCACCGCGTCTGATCAATATTACTTTCTGAATGCAATGTAAACTTCTATTTTGGGGGTTGTCCTTTCTATTTCTTTTGTTTGCTTTATTCTTAGAGTTTGCCTATATTTATGTCTCTAGGATGAATTATTAGATGTAATATTCTCTTATGTGGTATTTTTCTCACATGTTATTTGTATTTACACATGTAAAATGCACTTCAGGATGCTGTATTGATTAAGCCTGTTCTCAACAGCCCTGGATACATAGTAAATGGGCAGCAGCACCATGGTCAGGCAGCAGCTAACAGTGACAGTATGGCAGCAAACACTCCATACTTTCATACAAATGATGATTATTTCAGACAGCTCATGCATGACTCATATAACAACTTGCAATAAATATCAAGGGAGCTAGGCAAGGTGGCACACACCTGTAATCCCAGTGACTTGGGATGCTGAGGTAAGAGGATTGAAAGTTTGAAATTAATCTCAGCAACCTGGAGACAACCTAGGGGTATTCTGTATCAAATGAAAAATAAACAGATCTGGGTATGTACATCAGTGATAAAGTGCCCTTGGACTTAATCCTCAGTACCAAAACAAAATGAAACAAAACAAAACAAGATCAAGGAGAATACTGACAATATCTATATTTTTAAGCAGCTTTATTTATTGAGATATCATTGACATACATAAATTTTATATTTTTAATGTGCAGAGCTTGATGTTTTGAAACATATATACATTATGATATGATCACCAAAATCCATCTAATCTATCAATCCAACTTATCTATCACTACTGTGTAGTTATCATTTGTGTGTGTGTCTATTTAGTGAGATCTTTTCTCTTAGTGCACGTCAAGTGTATAGAGTATTGTTAATGATCATTACTATTTATTTACAGTATTTTATGATTAAAGGGACAACATGTGCCATCACATGTATAATATAAATTGTATACTACTTAAGTATCACTACATTAAAATACTTAAGAATGAAATACATTAAAATTTAACTTTATTCTGGGAGATGGAAATATGAAACAATATTGTGGGTTTTTTTTTTTTTTTACAAATTTCTATATATTGGTATTCCTTCATAACAATGGAGATAGCAATAATATTTTGTACAGCTCACAAGATTTTCATGAGATCAATAACAATTTGTACCTTGCTGTCATTTTTTAAAAAAAAATTCCATAGATTATCTTGTTTTGATTATTTTCTAAGCAATTTTCTGATTATAATTGCCTCGTCTTAGTGACTTACTTATAGTGCTTTGCATGAACGTTATAGTTTTAATTTTCACTAATACTTTGGCATTTTGTTTCATACATTATTGTCTGTAAATTTTGTAAGCTCATGAATTACATTCATGATTCTCAGTGAACTTCTGTGTGATCTAAGTCTGTTCTACATAGATAGACAATGTATTTAAAATTGTTTGAGCTGTCTGAGTCAGTAAGAGTGAGAGTCAGATCCTAAACTAGTGCTTCTCAAGGTGTAGTCAAAGGACAACCTGCTGCAGAATCACATGAGAAAGTGCTTTGCATTTAGTGCCTGGTGAGGAGCGGGGTGGTTGTTCATGAATTCCTGGCATCTGTTCCCCGAGTTCTCACACATGGAAAGAACGTGTCCCTATACCCTTGAGTGAATGCCATCTTCTAAGTTTTCTTATCCTCCAGGCATCTGCCTTCTCTTGGTAATACACTGATCTTGGCAAAGTTTTTTTTTTTTTTTTTTTTTTTTTTTCCTTTTTGCAATGATTAAACTCACTACTTTACAGACAAATTGGTACAAAATTTCCCACACAATTTTTTACCAAATATTAAAAAATTGAATACTCTTCTATGAAGAGCATAATTCCATAAGTCATAACTTTATAAGGAGTACTTTATTTTTTGTAGTTGTGTATTTTATGCTAAAGAAAATTTAAGATCCATGATTCAATCCAAGTCTATATATTTGCTATATAATATGCATCCTTTAAGAGCATAATTTTGCTGAAATTATGTAGAGGTCTGGTAATGTTTCCTTTATGATATCAAAAAAAGCAGTCAATAAAAGTAACCTAAGGATCAAAATAAATCCAAATTATTTCAATGTCTTGGACTTTACATATTTACCCAAATTCAAATTTGAAGAAAATTTGCTTCATTTACTTCACATTTGACTTTTCCTTGAAAATGCACAGGCACAGAGTAAAATAATACATTTTTTGAAATATTTTAAAAGGATATTATTCAAGGTATAGTCTATGAAGATTGAATGGCTTTTCTTACACTCTGGAAGAGGATATTTATAATTTCATTTTCAACTAACATGTGACTAAACTAATTAGCATTGTTGTTTTTCTAAGTGTCTTGCTGCTAACATATTCTGTGCTAGAACTGTAGCATAGAAAAAAGCTATGATGAAAAGTGTTTTCAGCAATATTCTGCTACCAAGTCTGATTATATAGTCTCTTTATTTATTTATTTTTGGTGAAGAGTATATCTTAAATAATTTTAAGTACAATATAAATCTAGGAGGCTTGTTGCTATTAAGATAATAAATGAGGTAATTTTAATTAATAGGAAAATGTAGATCATGGATGTTTGGCTTAAAAATCTCTTTGTAGAGATATAAAACAGCATCATTATTATATTTTATATAAAAGGCATTTTTTGGTTCAACTCAGTACCTACATCTATTCTGTTTGCCAAATTTTGCTTTCCCATTGTAAATAGTTGAATACTATTAATGTTCATGGCATGAGTTTTTAAAAGAAAGTATTCCCTGTTTTCAAGTTATGGGAGAACTTAAATATATAACTTAACTATAAATTATCCTTTGAAGTGTGTCTATTTATTTCACTCTAAAGTCAAAGTTTAGAAGACATCATTCTCTAGTTCATATTGATGTTCATGGTTGTTTGAAGGGGGCTCTAGTAAGAGTTGCAAATCTACCTTCTATATATGCAGGCAGAAGGTGACTGCAAATGAGATTGAAATACTTATGCAAATTAAGGGAGATCATAATTTTAATACCATGTATTACTAATCCTCAATAGTAATATGGATGGATGGATAGAAAGGGAGATGGATAGACAGGTGGTTGATAGATATAGATAGGTAGGTTGGTAGCTAGAGATACTTCACATGCTCTACAAACACATTCACTATCTTTACTCACTTGTGAATATGTAGTATTTATTTTTCCTGGTGCCTGCGAACAAGATGAATGAATTTTTGTTTTTATTGTTATTTTCTTCTTTTCTTTCCTCCTCCTGATTTCTCAGAAGTATGAGGTTAATTTAACTGCAATCCTCCATTTCTGGCACTTAATCTGTGGTCCTTGAAAGGTCCCTCTTCTGATTTATTCCCTTCCATCTCTGATTTACTTTTTTCTCCCTGTTTCTAAGGATAGCATCTATCATGCACTTTATATAATTTCCTGAATATATTGTATGTAACTTATTTTCATTTAAAAAGTCTAATCTTTTTCCATATTTTTATTGGTGTAGTATAATTTTACATAATGGTAGGATTCGTTTTTATAATTTGTACATACACAGAATATAACAATATAATTTGACCAACATCATTCCTTATTTCTTCTCTCCTCTACTGCTCCCTCTCCCTATTTTCTTTCCTATATTTTACTGATCTCCCTTGGATTTTCATAAAATTTCCGTACTCTCACCCTGATTTTTTCTTTTTCCTCTCTAGCTTCCAGATATAACCCTTGACTAAAAGTCCAGTTTTCTTAAGGAGAAAGAGGAAAGACTATGTCTACACAGATGATTTAGTTGATCTTCTTGGTGAATCTAACCAGTTGCTACTATCTAATTCATCATTTATCAAGGGTTTTAATAAAGAAATTCAAGAACTACCATGCTCTGAGGACCTTCCAGGCCAGGTTTTATAAACTTTCCAGCAATGTTCTCACTTATTTTTTACCACAATTATAATTCACTTTGATTATACACACATTAGAGAGGAGAAAACTGATGCACAGGGTGGTTAAGCAACTTTTCACAGTTTAACAAAGCAGGAAGCTATGGTAGTGTTGTGTAATTTCATAATAAATCCTTTTTGAATGAAAGAAAACAGTGGGTATACGTGGAAAGATGAATAAATATGACTCACTTGGCATTAAAATTCTTATATTTACCATCTACGGGCATTTGCCTTTTGTGAAATGAAGAAAAAATTGTGAAACAATTAGAAAAAACAAGTCTGACTGATAGCAAAGGGCAGATGTATTATTCAGATGAATAGAAACATGAGGAATCAGTAAGTGTGAGATCAATTTGAACCAGTTTTCAGGTCACAAATATACAGGCAGTTATGGATTTGTGAATGAATCATTTGAGCCCAGGTTAGCTCTCACATGATATCAGAGAAGGTTGATTCCCCTGCTTGCTTGCTTTTGCTTTGTTCAGTATGTACAAGGAGAATACATCCTGATTGAAGCTTACTTGTGCCTAAGTCAATGAAAAGATGACAGGCATGCAGAGCCTTTACAGTTCACAATGCCAATCCCATAATCAATAGCAATAGCAAAAGCTGCAGTGATTGGCATGGTTATTATGATGCCCAGAAATTAACCAGAGCAGACTGCTTCCTATACAGATGTGCTAATTTCTCTGCATCACATAGACATGGTCTCATGAAGTAGATTTATTTACTACTGCTCTGGCAGGACTTCACCTTTACTGACCATGAAATTTTCTTTGAATTTCCATGGAGTGATTTGAAAAACAAATCTTTAAACTGGGCTCTTTTATGGATAAAAATGAGTCCATTTAAAAACTTTCCAACAACAAGCTTCCTACACAACTTCTGTATATTACTATGTTTGTATGAGCCCTTGTGCAAAAGTAGAATGGTAATATTGGTTTTGCCACATGTAAAGCTGAGAGAATTTATTTGTATAAATTGGTAAATTATGTAAAATGGAAATATGCGGTAAATAAACTGAATGCATGTAACATATATATATATGTATATATATATATATATATATATATATGATTATCTTACCTTTCACATTATATGTTTGAAACCCTGTGGACATGCCTTTATATCATTCTCCTCACCTGCATTTTAATTATTATCCATGGTTCTATTATCTTTATTAAACTGAAGTAAGTTCTTCTTAAAGATGTTTAATAAAGTACTAGTTTAGAGACAAGATCTAGCATAAGACAAAAGTGGGACTTAATTCTAACTATGCCATTTATTATCTTTCTGGAACATTTGATAGTATTTTACTTGTTTTTTTTTTTCCTGCAAATAATGGTAATAATAGTATGAAATTCATATTTTCTCTTTTGTTACTTAATATAATGCATATAAAACGATTTGTCACAGTACTTGGTGTTAAAAAAACTCAAAAGTGATAACTATTAAATCTGTCTTGTTTTTCATATTTATAGAAATTGATCATTTATAAGTAATAACCAAGTTACAATTTACAAAGACTGCTTCAGATGGAAAAAATATTGGACAGTTAAAATCTCACAATTTTGATTGTAAGTACAACAAAATTGAAGTACAAAAAAGAAGTTAGTTTCTTATTTAAATTTACAGGTCAAGACATTGCCTAAGTTAATTAAAATGTAGTCAAACAGAAAATATATGCATTTATGGAATATTTATCACTTCAATTTTGTATTATTTATTCTTCCTTATTTGGTCTCCAGCACTTGACTTACCCTCAATGCATTTTAATTAGACATTTTATTAATTGAAATTTCAATTAATCCAAAGTTATTCAAGAATATTGGAAGCTGCCAAATTTGTTGATTTTTTTCTTTGAAAACTACATTGTGCAATAATATTCATAGCTACACCCACTCTACAGCAATTTTGAGTTGTGTGGAATGAGTCACACAGACATATGCATGTATATTTTTATCTGGCTAGAAAATGTCATGCCCATCGGATTCTGTCTTCCAAATACATGCACTTCTGGGCCTGAGCATTCTTTTTCACATGCATGGAATGCAAGATGAGGGATGCTATCCTCCGATCCAGTAATGTATGTAAGTTATTTTTTAAATCACCCAATAGAAACTACTTGGTGCTTTTTAAAAACATTTTAATGAATTCTCCCATTGCATTTTTAATTTTTAAATATTGTTTTTCATAAAACCTGAAATAAAAGAAGGCATTGTTAATTATTTAGAAGAAAAATGTGAACCTACTTATTAATTGAGATGTTTTGATATTTGTTTTTGATTTCACAACCTGTATAAAATAGAAAGATAAATATGTGTAAAAATAGATACTTTATGTCTTGGATTTTCTAAGAAATTTAGGTGAAGAAATGATCAGATTAAACAAAAATATTTTTGATAATAAGAAAAATTTTGAATAAAATCCCAAAATTGGTTAATAAAATAATGAGTAATTTTCCACTATCATATTGTATGCCTCATAGCAGATTGATTTCACTATCAGCTCATCAAAACAACAGATTATAAGTCAATCTATATCACCTTCTTGTCTTGAAAATAACTATATGATTATGTTTTTAAAGTTCTTGTGACATTTTCCCCCAACTTGACTTCTTAAAATCTTGATAAAATCAAATAATTTGGTCCTAGACTGTCTCACAGTTTTCATTAGCCATTGAGTTCTTTGAAGTAAATGAATTGATTTTGCTGTAGATTCTAATCTTCTTAATCATGTTTGGGTAAAGCACTCTAAGAAATAAGGGTAGGTTATTTCTTTGGATAGACTATTACCCCAAAATTCTGAGAATAAAACTGATCCTTCAACAACACCCTCATCTCTACCCCACCCTGTCTCTCACCCACCCTTATCTCTACCCCAGTTCCAAGCTAGAAGTACAATTCCTGAGCCTGAGACTCAAGTTCCTTTACAATCTTGTCACAGCCACCTTCCCAGTCTAGTCCCTACTACCCTGCAGGCATGACTCACTCTTTCTCAACTCTCAATTCTCAGCATTGTTGCACATGCATAATCTTCTAAGGGCAAGCAACATTGTTAAATTTGCTGTAGCATGGGTTGTATGATTGAAAATTGGGAAAGATAAAGTTGAAAAAAGGTTGGAAAGATAAATCTAATCCAAACTGTGAACATTTTCACCCTTCCATTATAAAATTTGGATTGCTTTTATTAATCAATGTCAATGTTTGTGATACTTTAGTTTGAAAGTGATTTAGAGCTATTCAGTGAATATGTCAGTGAGGAAGTGGTTTATGAGGAAGTTTAGAGGGAATAAAAACTGATCAGATGCTGAATAGGATAATACATGTGAATGCAGAGGAGCTGGAGGAGTATAAAACGGTGAGAACATAAATTCAAATCCCAGTTACCCCACTTCCTAGGTGCACAGTCTTAACAAGTTACTTAATTCCTCCAAGCCTGACTTTCCTCATTTGCAGTAGGAAAATACAGGTACTATGTACAGATTTGTATGGACATAAGGACTGAATAAAAAAAAAAAAAAAAAAAAAAAAAAAAAAAAACCTAAAAATCATTTAGCATAAAGCCCAGGGCATAATGAGTGCTCAAAGAATATAACCTATTTCATTATTTTATGCACATATTGTAACGTGACACAATATTCACCATAATGGTCAAAACAGAAGAATAGAATTTATTCTAGGATTTCTAGCTTACGTGCCTGGAATAAGAATGACATCAACAGAACTTGAGACTACAGGGGGCCAAAGAGCTGGGGGAGGAAAGATAATAAACTAGTTTTTTTTTTTTTTTTTTTTTTTGGTTACATCTTTTATTTGGAGAGTTGGTGGGATTATCATGTTTTAGTTATTTGGGAGATAGTTAGAACTGTGGACTTAGTGCTTAGAGTGAGCCACCAACTCAGCATGACATAAATAGACTATGACAAGATCTGATCAGGTAATTGTTTTTTCATCTTGCTTTTTATTTTTAATACAGTGTACAGTTTTCGTTAAAATTATCATCATAGTCATGGGACTCTAAGTCTATCTTTAAAAAAATCTAATCAAAGATATAAGCTATTGCACATTCAAGGGTTGTGGTTTCATAGATACTGTGAGTCATTTCCTACACTTACATAATCATATTGTATATTTATTTGGAAGAGTAATGCAAACATAATTTTGTTCATATTCATCTGTAGAAAATGTTTAATTATCTAGTAACACTAAAGATGACTCAGGGAATCTCCCTGTAATCAATTCAGGGAATTTTCCTAATGTTGATTACTCCATGAAGTGAACTGAGATGTTTGGCTTTAGTAGGGTTCTCAGTGAGCATTGCATTATTCACATCTTGATGATTTGCCAGCACACTACCTGTGATAATAATGCAAAGTGTCTCTCCTCTCTACAACCTCCCTATTCTATTGTTTTACTTGTCCCCTTCAAATTCCTTTTTGTGAGAATTAAGTACAGTTTCTAAATCTTTCCTATTTTATGCAGGATAATCTGTGTAATATTTCTCCTCTTTAGTCTCTACTTCACTTTAATATAACTCACTTCATGATTTTTTCTTTTTCATATAAGCTATGTATCTCAACTGTACTTCCCAAGAACTCCATGATGTGGCCCTCCAGTTACTTCTTCATTTCAGTATCTTCAATCTCAATGCCTCTGCCTTTAAAGAGATCTGGTCTATAGTTTCTGAATCATTGCATAATAAGTGATGCATATCTTACATAAAATTTTTAAAGACTGTGTTCCCTAAAAGTTTAAAACATGCAAAATAACTCAATAGTGACACAAAACAATTTTTGTTATTTTAATCTTCATTGCTACCTCTCTTAGTATTTATCATTTCTCAAATATCTTTGCTTCTTATTTTCTTTATGCCTCAAAGGATACTTATCCTGCAATGCCCTGTGCTGTATTCAATTTTAAGTTCTCTGTTTTGTTACAGAAAGCATGTCAAAATCTGATTTTATTTATTGCACACTTTTGTATTGGGATTGGTCATAGTATAAAAATTGAAAAAAGTATTTGAAGCTTGTATTTTAAGCACACTTGTTTAAAAATAATGTAAAGTAGAAGGCTATACACAAGGTAATAGTTGATTTTTTGTGTAAACCAAAAATGCAGAAGTCCTCCTCATCATGAGATTTTCAGGCATGCTAGAGGAGAAGAGCAATGACTTTTATTGAGTTCATTATTTTTGTTTGAGTCCTAACATCTGAATATATATGTTACCTGATTTAATCATTCCATAACACATTAAGACTGAGTTGACAATTTACCTCCCCTTCTTATCACCTATGTAAGTAAATGTTTCACCAATGAAAAAATAATCTCTTTCTGAGTGAAAGGGAAAACAGAGGAATTGCTGGCCAGGTTGAGTTTAGCTCATGCAGGTGAGAAATTTCTAGAGATCTGCGGGTACAACAGTGTGCTTACAGTTAATACTGTACTGTACACTTAAGATTTTATTGGGAGGGGCTGGGGTTGTGGCTCAGCGGCAGAGCGCTTGCCTTGCACGTGCGCGGCCCGGGTTCAATCCTCAGCACCAACTAAGTATAAATGCATTGCACTGTGTACAACTAAAGTAAATAAATAAATATTTTTTTAAAAAAAGATTTTATTAGGAGGGTAGAACTGATGTTATTATTATGACAAAAAATAATAATCTTTGAAACATGTAGGCTTTTCGGTTTTCGTAATTTACACATAAAATGCGAATGTCCATAAAAGATGGAGCATTGTCTCTCCAGCATCCTATACTGCTGCACAAAGTGATGGATTGAGAACTATTTATTTCTGATCTGTGATAAATACAAAAATTCAAAAATGGTGTTTGCAGAAATTTGTCATTTTATTTTGAAACAGTTATTTTGCAATAGTTTAGAGAGAAAAGGAAAAACAAACGCATATATATGGTCTTGCCTCACAGGTAATTTGAGGAACACTGTCCTACATTACTTCTTACTGAGGATTTGTTTCCAAGCTCCAGTAATCCTAGAATTTGTGAATGTAACTTGATGCTTAAAGGATTTTTAGTACAAGAAAATAGAAATTGCCTTTTATAATAGAGAGTATACTTGCGGAATGTAAGAGTATACTTGTGGAATGTAATGCCCCAGAAGATATCATAAGCTGGAAAGAAGATATTATGAGTTAAATTGGTATGTTAAATATGTAAACACACCTATTGATGGAACAATATACTTTTAACAGAGATTATTGTGAAGGTTGGCCAAGATTATCATCCACTTTTAGGGAACATCTTGGGGAATCATAAGTGTCTTTGAAAATCTGATAGTACTATTGGTTCTTCCTTAACAAATACTAAAATGTGCACAGAAACAAATATCTACATACAGATACCTACATGTTTGCCATTTAAGTTTGGAGTAGTTGTGTTAAGATTAATATGTAGGATGAATTTTGGCCTTCAGATTTCTACCCAAAGGGAGTTTGTCTTAAATGTAAAACAGAGTCATTTTCTCAATAAATAGTGAACATGATGAAACATGCTTTGTGTCACTACAGCTTGATTAGACTTGGAGGTTGCTGCTTTTAGCAGAAATATATGTAACATTTCTAAATGGAATGGAAAATAGATAGAAGAAAGTATCAAGGCCTTGAAAACCAGAAAAAAAAAAATGTTGCTTAGCAAGTGGTATGAATTGGTCCTTTAACATCCCCTGAAAAGTTTATGTTTTGAAAGCATGGTCCCCAATAAAATAAGGTTCAGGGATGGGTACTTGGCAAATATTGTGTCATGAATACTGCAAATTTATCAGTGGGTTAATATATTTGATGAATTAAAATTTTGAATAGATTACTAGGGAGTAACTGTAGGCAGATGGGGCATGACTGGAGGAAGCAGGTCACAAGGAGCTTTCCCTTGGGGACAGTATTTTGTCCCTGGCTCATTGCTCTCTCTGTTTCTCTCTCTGCTACCTTGTTGACACAAGTCAAGCAATTTTCCTCTCCCACATGATGTTCTGCCTCACCCAAGGCCCAGAGCAATAGAACCACTGATCATGGACTAAACCTCTGGAAACATTTTCCCAAAATAAACTTTATCCCCTCGAAGTGGTTCTTGTCAGGTATTTTGGTCACAGTGACGTAAAGCTGACTAAATACAGCAAGAATTCATTTTCAGCAGATTCCTTGACAAAAAATTGCCCTTTCTCCATAAGCTCTGCTCTTAATATCTCCCATTCTTACCCATCAGTTAGACATTAAAATGCATCTGTACGAAATAACCTCCCTTCCTTATTGCCTCATTCGTTTGGGTGACTTTTACTCATTTTCCATCACTCAGCATTATAATGATGATAGTAATTGCTCATATTCATTGAGGGTTTAGTTCATTATGTAGCAGTCATCACAAACACACACACACACACACGCACGCATACACACACACGAGTGTACACATACAAACACCCATAAAATTCACTCTTTATAACAGTCCCATAAAGGAAATACCATTAGATCAATGAATAAAGTGATGCACAGAAAAGTTAATTGATTTGCTGAATATCACATAACTATTAAGTGATAGAAGTAAAACCAATATATCATCTTTGCTCAGAATTTCGAGCTAGATTAATTTTCTCTCCTGTATACTCCCAAACTTCCCTGTATAAATATTGTTGACTATAACAATGTTTGGATGAATAAAGGAATTTCATAATTTAAAAATATATAGTCAATGGCTGAATAAATGAATCTCATCATTAAGCATCATTAACAGAAACAAAAATGCTGTTAGGAAGAAGAAAAATCTTTCATTTCTAACTAATTCTGTTGTGCATAGAAAACCAAAGCAGCATTTTTAGCTGAATTACTTGAGGCAGATTCTACAGCTACAAATTGACAGTAGTCATCAAACAAAATATTTAAAAGACCTAAACTCTCTCTCTCCATACATGTGTATGGAGATATATATATATATCACAATTCAGGTTACAAAAAAAATGAGACTACATGAAACTAATAAAAGCTTCTGCACAGTAAAAAAAAAAAAAAAAATCCACAAAGTAAAAATGCAATCCACAGATTAGGGGAAAATATTTGCACACCATAAATCTGATAAAGGGTTAATATCCAAAATATATGAATAACTCACACAATAGCAGAAGAATAATCAAGTACTTTTTTTAAAAATGAGCAAATGACCTGAATGGGGATATTTCCAAAGAAGATGTAAAAATGTCAATATGTATATGAAAAGGTGTGCAACATCACTAATCATCAGGGAAATACAAACTAAAACCATATGACATATCACTTCACACTTGTTAGGATGACTATTATCAAAAAGTCAAGAAATAAATAGTGAGGTGTGGAAGAAAGTTAATTCCTCTACACTGTTGGTAAAATGTATGTTGATGCAACCACTATGGAAAATAAAATTGAGACTCCTAAGGAAATCAAAACTAGAATTACCATATGACCCATCATTCCCTCTTATGGATAGAGCTATCCAAAGGACACGAAATCACCACCTCATGAGGTACCTGCACCCTTATGCTTATTGCAGCATTATTCACAATAGCTAAGGTGTGGAAACATCCAAGTTTCTGTGGACAGATAATGTATAAAAAATTGTAGCATATGTGCACAATGTAATATTTTTCAGCTTGAAAACAGGAGATTGTACCATTTTCCAGGGCATGGATGAGCCTGGAGGAAAAAATGCTTCATGTTCTCACTTGTATGTAGAATATTGTGAATACACACACACATGTAGAATATATGTAGAATACACACACACACACACACAAACATGCACATGCATGCACAAATACCAGGGGTAGGGGGGCAATTGGAGGAAATGGGGAGATATAGGTCAAGGGATACAAAGTTGCAGATGATGCAAGATGAATAAAACAAGAGATCTAGTGTACAAGATGAAGACTAGAGTTAATAATATTGTACTAGACTAAGAAATTTTGCTAATAGGGCAGATTGTACATACTTTTGATTACAATCAAGGTAAGCACAAAAATGGTAACTATATGAAATAATGAATATGTTAATAACTATTATAATAACTATTTTAATACATGGTAAATAAATCAAAACATCATGTTAAACTTATTAAATATGTACAGTAAAATCAAACAATGACAGACATTGAATAATATTTTTTCTCTTTGTACTAACTGGAAATTCCCATGTTGAACATGAATATCTATCTCAATAATGCTTATTTACAAAAAGATAAAATCAATGAATATCTTCTTTATTAATCTACATGGCATCAAATACTTTGCACTGGGTTGTTTTCCATTACTAAACTGTCAATCTTAAGGCAATTTAGTTACACTTAGTGACAACCTTGCTTAATAATGTGAATTTTAACTCTAGTTTCTCACAACAGTTGCTGTTGTAGTATTATCTCTGGTGCTCTCCTTCCAAACCTTTCCTTCCAATCCTACATCCAGATGCCACACATCTCTTTCAAGAGGACTGCTTTCCCCATTGTACCCCCCTGCTTACAACATCCATTACATTCTCACTTTCAGAATCAGTCAGATTTCTTAGCCTGGTATTCAAAGGCTTCACACTCAATTCAAATTAGTTTTCTCCCTTATCTCTGAATCTTCACTCATATCATCCTTCTGTTTTATGTTCTCTGTACATTTCTTGCTCAATCCAATATAGTACCATGCAGAATATCACTAAAAATTCTTTTATTTTCTGACTCTAAATTCTACTTGTCTAATAGTCACAATATAAACTTTGTCATCTCTACAGAGTACTCCAGATTATGCTGATTTTTTCCCCTTACCTGCTTGTGGAATTTGAACCATTCCTTTGGGAATTGGTACTATGCTATCTATGGTATTCTTTTCTTGTATTTTTATTTTTTGTTTATTCATGCTCCTCTTAACTTGATGCTCAGCATCATGAGGGCTGAGTCCATGTCTTAGACTTCTGTTCTATTCCACATGATCCTTTATTTCAATCATGGGCTTCTAATATCTGTTGATTATATATATGTCTCCTGGGGTGAATGTTGGATGAGAGGTACTCAGAGCAGCACAGAATTGCCAGGCTGAGTCATTCAGCAGCTGCAGCATGTTTGCAGTATATTTCTTTATCTGGGTATGAGAATTAGGAATAAAGAAATCACTGTTTGATGTACAGTGAAGAAATCTGGGATTTGCACCTTCTGCAATTTAATAATGCTCTTTTAAAACAAGGGTGTGCATGATTCTTCCCTTTGATTCTGAAGCAGGTAGCATCGTTTGGGCTGCAAGTAACAGCAACAAACTCCAACAATAAGGAAATCATTTTACCAAAAGAAAAAGACAAAAAAGGACAAGTTCAGAAATACAGTGTTTTCAGAATTAGTTATTTTTGTAAATCAGTGATAATATCTAGGGCAAGACTTCTCATCTTTCTGTACTCATGCACCCCATAATGTAATCTCTTTAGAGTGAGTCTCTTTTTAATTGCAAATGGCTGTTATGGGTCACCCCTTTGAAGAAGGCATTACAGTGTTCAGTAGGAGAACTAAAATTACTTCTTCTTCGGTGTGTCTGTTTAAGAGAAAAGGAGTATTTTCCAAAAAAACTCCAACAGATTTCCAATTTCTTATTATCGAAAGTTAGGTTGTGTGCTTATCCCTACACCAATAAATGGAAGGAAGGTTGAGACATCTGGAGATTGACTGTATAACAGTGTGACTATGGTTCACAAAACTTTATTGTAAATGTGAAATTTGCTAAGAGGGTAGATTTTTTAAAAAGTGTTCTCATTTAAAAAACTATCTAAATGACAGATATGTTAACTTGATTGTAGTGATTATTTTACAATGTATACCAAATCATCAAATTATATATCATAAATATGTATAATTTTAATTGTCAAATATGCCACAATAAAATTAACTTTAAAAAAATTGTTTGAGTGGGAGGATAGACACCAGAATAAGCAGAGTCACCTCAGCATTTGAGGAGGGGAAATGGCTGCCAGCAAAACAACCAACTAAACATTAGCCAATCCATTATGAGCCAATGACTGCCCTCAAAAAGATAGGCAATGCTCTTCTCCCTCCTATTTAATCCTCAAAGGGTTTAATACTCCAAACCATTTCCTGACTTTGGGGTGTGAGAGGATATTATCTAGCTGATTAGTAGTTGGAATCCTATACCAAATCATTTTAATAGCTTAATGACCATAAATTATATGTATAGTTTGCATTAAAATATTAGCTATGAGTAAGCCTTGATGATTCCTTAAGGTGCCTTTTTAAAGTAGTAAAATTTAGAGCAGATGCTTTCCTAAGCCAACATATGAAGCCAGGAGATGTGTTATCATCATCATCTCTCCTTCTTGCTCCTTTCTTTCACCTAAATAGGTAACATCAAATTTTTTCCCAGAGGCCCAGAGCTAGGTCAGACTTGCTTTTACAAGTGTTTTATTGTTGGTCAGTTCTGCTGGAATTTGTCTGCATATTTTTTAATATGTGGATTAAAAACTAAAGGTTAAAAAGAAGGACATTTTGGCTTTATGTGCCTGATTTGTAAATATGAGTTACAAAAATATGCCCAATAATGAAAGGGGTTTTAAGTTTTCTGGCATCACTTGCTATTCAAAATAAGGTTGAAGCTGTTGAGAACATATTTTAGTTAACTAGATAAGATGTGAAGATATGTGGTGTGTGTGTGTGTGTGTGTGTGTGTGTGTGTGTGTGTTGGAATTAGAATAGAAGACACCATTTGAAGATAAATGTTTTCTATTGAGAGACTAATTATGTTCATATATGCTATCTCCATCCATCAGTTTATAAATGTTTTACATCAAAAGCATAGATGAAGTAATTAGCTGAGTATGCAGGCAAAATATACATTATGGTGTTTTAAGCCATTTAGAAATAATTTTGCTTCTGATTAACTACTTCTAAAGTATATTTTCTCAAAAATTACATAAAAAGTAATATCACTAAAATATTTCCACACTTCATTTTTTTCTCCTTGAAATCTATTTTAATTTATATCATCTGATTAATTGAGCTTAATGCTAAGCATACAGCCACCAATGTTATTGAAGTGTTTAGAGTTGTCTAATAAGTTTTCTGTTAATACATTTTTAAAAATTCAAAGTCAGATTTCTGACACATATTCTACTTGACTAAACATATTATTTTTCTCTATTTTCTTCGGATAGACTGATAAGAAAATTATTTGTCTCTAATCTGTCAAGGAAAAGGAGTATTAATTACAATAAGGGCTTCAATTGAATAAATTATACTTTCTAAAAATACATTACCATTTCTCCATCAAGTCAACTTATAAAAAATTAAAAGACATATATATATCACATATGGGTTTTAGCTCAAAGTCTAATTTGAAAAAAAAATCCATTGTGAAGATTTTTCCAACTCTACTCCATCTAGCACAGTATGATCCCTTCACAATTTGGGTCTCTAACAAAGTACTTATGGGATCCTACATCAATTATTCTACTTACCACAGAGCACTGCACTTGTTGTGAATTCTCTTAAATGACAAACCTTTGGAACTCAGTGAGCATTTCTGAATAATCTGTGTATCTAATCCTCAGGCAAGTGCCAAGTTCACCCTAGGTGTTCAATGCCCCGTTAGAAATGGCTTGCTCACTCTTGGCTCTTTACATTGGACTACTCAAGGTACTCAGTGAGAATTGTGGTAATGCTGAGTCATCCATGAAATGGGATAAGAGCAGGACATCAACACCACTCTTTCCATGTGTTTTCTTTTTTGTAATATAAATTAGGTGTTTAGGAGAGTGCTCTCATCTTCTGCTTTTCTCTGGATTCAGTTGTTGAAATGTATTTACTGGATGTCTACTCTATTTCACTCTATATTTCAGGCTCTAGGTTCTATCAGTGAATGAAGCAAACAAAATACAGCTCTCGTGGATCTTCTGTTTGATTTGGATACATAGACAGTAGATAAATAATCAAGTGAATATGTAATATAATGTCAGGTAGAGAAGTGCCATGGAAAAAAGTAAAGAAAAAGTAGCATGGAGCTTTCAGAATTGCTATGTTTAGATGAAGTGGTAAAGCCATCACTTTGCAGTGATAATTGAAGGTTTGTCAAATACAGTACATATCTGGGACCAATATGCCAAGTCTACAACAGAAAAGGTAAGGGCCCAAGGCAGAGCACTTGTGTTGTGCCTGAATGATGACAGAAAAGAATCTATGGAAAGCAGTATGGAGATTCCTTGGAAAACTTGGAATGGAACCACCTTATGACCCAGCTATCCCACTCCTTGGTTTATATCCAAAGAACTTAAAAACAGCATACTACCGGGACACAGCCACATCAATGTTCATAGCAGCACAATTCACAATAGCTAAACTGTGGAACTAACCTATATGCCCTTCAGTAGATGAATGGATAAAGAAAATGTGATATATATATATATATATATATATATATATATATATATATATATATATATATATATATATAAAATAGAGTATTACTCAGCAATAAGAGAGAATAAAATCATGGCATTTGCAGGTAAATGGATGAAGTTAGAGAATATAATGCTAAGTGAAGTTAGCCAATCCCAAAAAACAAATGCCAAATGTTTTCTCTGATATAAGGAGGCCAATTCACAGTGGGGTTGGGATGGGGAGCATAGGAGGATTGGAGGAACACTAGAATGGCCAATGTGGAGGGAGGAGAAGGGAGTGAGCAAGGGATAAAGAAAAAAAAAATGGTAGAATGAGATGGATATCATTACCCTAAGTACATGTATGAAGTTAAGAATGGTGTTAATATACTTTGTATACAACCAGAGATGTGTAAAAATGTGCTCTATAAGTATAATATGAAATGTAATACATTCTGCTGTCATTTCTAACAACTTAGAATAAAAAATAAATTTGAAAAAAAAAAAGAATATGTGGCTATAGCAGAGTAAGCAGAAGAAAGTCTAGTAGGAAGAAGGAATGGGTGTCTGATATTGTAGGGCTTTGTAGGCAATATGGTAGGGCCCTGATATCAGGAGGCTGTGAATCATTCTGACTTATGCACACAAACTCATATGTTAATATATTTGGGTATCTTTAATGTAATAGGAGAAACCACAGAGATCTGACTAGACATGATTTATCTTGGAAGAATTATTCTGGCTACCCTGTGAATTATAAACTGGGGATGGCAAGAGTGAAAGCACATACATTAAGACAAAAACAAGAGCCATTATCCAGGCATGGCATGAGTATGGTATAGACTAGGAGAGCAATAGTAGAATGAATGTGAAGTGGCTAGTGTGTAGATTTATTTCAATTACAAGTAAGCGGGAAAAGTGGAGGGATTATTTGAAGGTTGAGATAAGTGAATAATATCTCCATGAGTTCTGTTTTAAGCTAGTGGCAGAATGATAGTACTATTGAATGAGACAGGAAGCATTGTGAGGTGGACAGGAAGAAGGCAAGGAGGAGCTGTCCTCATTTGGAAGCACAGCAGGAATCATAAATTCATCCTTGAAGGCTGACTTTGTCTTCTTTGTGCTGCTATAACAAAATATAGGAGACTAGGTAATTTATAAAAAATAAAAATTTATTCTTCACAGTTCTGGAGACTGGGAACACTAAGAACAAGGCACTGACAACTGGTGATGTCAGTGGCTGAGTATATCTTTTTTTTTTTATTAAGGACATTAATGCCATTAACAAGGAAGGAGCCTTCTGGCCTAATCACCTCTTGAAGGCCCCAACTCTTAGTACCATCACACTGGAACATCCACATTTTGGAGGGGAAAGATTCAACCTTAGCAGGGACTTTAAATCACCTGAATATTGCATCCCAGATGACAGGGTTCTGGGAAAGGCTAGCGGTTTAAAATTTGGAGTTTATCAGTCATTTCAAGCCATGCAATCGATGGATCTCATCTAGGGATTAACTGTAGGATAAAAAAAAATGATTGAGATGTGAGAGAGCTGAAGTCACATATGGGCCATAAAGAGGAAAACCATCCAATAGAATAGTCTAAGAGGAAACAGGCTTTGCTGAAAACCAAGAAGGAGCATGTGCTTTCAGAGAATTAAGAAGAAAATTCAGAAGGACTGGCTTTTCTTTTTGCTTTGAATGTTTTCCCTCAATGTTGTATAAACCTAAAAAGTATGATTGGTATTGTGACCTTACTTATGTTTTAGAACTATTTAGACTGAAATCAAACCACTTAATTAGCCCACTGTATCAAGTGATGTTCACATGCATCCTCCACTGTGGGTCCTGCTGTTCCTGCTCCCAATGGTTCCTTAGCAATATCACCACTGGATGTGAACCTTAAAATACAAAAGAGCTTAGGGTGGGTGGCTAGATGTTTGGACTGGTCTATCAGATTTATTTAGATCCAGGCTCCAGAAAACATTTTAGTGTCCATTTTGCTCAAACTTATAAATGCTTTGAAAGTAATTACAGTAAATACCTTCTTATTTTGCCTCAAGGACTAGCTAAGCATATGTATCATTCTCTCCTTAAAATGCACTTACCGATGCCCATGGTCACCAATTGTGCACAGCCATA
Source organism: Tamias sibiricus (assembly GCA_025594165.1). NCBI lineage: Eukaryota > Metazoa > Chordata > Mammalia > Rodentia > Sciuridae > Tamias > Tamias sibiricus. The sequence continues at coordinate 39,797,973 of CM046665.1, read as the reverse complement.
CATTCCTTTCCCTCTTCGGTTAGGATACTTCTCAAGATGGTACTATTCCCATACCCATTTATGCCACCTGTAATTGCCAGTGCAGCACTTATTTGTTGAAACATTCATGGTCTGATAAAATATGAAAACATATTGTACTTGTTATGCTTTGCTGGATATGAGTTGATAAAATAATTCTGATGACTTGATATTGAAGAGAAGGTTAAAATCCAAGGTGAAATTGTAAGGATTAATGATTGGTTTGTAAATATGTCCTGAATCTAGATTTTTTCCCCCATACCTCTTCACATTCTCATTGTACCTGAAGGAAGGGATCTAGGAAGGGAATGAGGTAAGGAGGGAGGGAGGGAGGAAGTATTTCAGAAAATTAAGAAGGAGGGAGTGAAAGAGGAAGAGAAGAAAGGGGAAGAAAGGAGGAAGTGAGGAAAGAAAAAAATACATAAAGTTATGAAAAAATTAATTTAAAAAGAAAGAGAAATTAAGATGGTGTGTTTGGGATGTGATTTATGTACGAGAGACAATGTCAGTCTTCAAGTAAACCTAAAGAAAATGCCATGTCTGCATCTCTATATCAAAATATTAACAAATAAATACACATACCTGTGTAGTACCTTAAATTAAGAATCGTGTGCAACATTTTTATTAGATTCACTCTAATAATTACCATTGCTTTTCTTATTACTTTAGTGTTTATATGTGTTTGTGGCTCAGAACTGATTCTTATTTTAAAGGGTCAAAATTTACTGTAATACAACCTGGACAAAGTACATCTATTTCTTTTCAAAATAACATATTATGGCAAGAGAATTTAAGAATCTGTTGTCCTGCATCTGCATGAATCTTCTCTCTGATTTGTGATATTATATATTTTTAAAAATAATGTATAAAATTAATTAAAAATATATGACATTTTACAATTTGATTTTATCAGCATAAAATCAACAGCATTTATAAGTTTTCCTATTTGTTAGCTTAAGAAAGCATAAAAATATAACTTAATTTAAAATGCTTATTTGGAAAATAAAATGAGACAGCTGAGTCTTCTAAAAAAAGGAAAGTGAAAATTGATTTAGAAGAAAGTAAATAGCAGAAAGAACTACTATGATAAAAAGCTTCTGTGTAATTTTTGAATTCTCAGAGTGAAGTGGATTTATGTCTAGTCATGTAGAGAATTGTGCAGCCCTTTATTTATTTATTTATTTTTAGTTTGAAAATCTCTGTTAACTGACTTCTATGTGATTTAGTGAAAAGAGAATAGTCCATCCCCAAGCTGAGCTTTATCACAAGCCCCTGTGGGATAGTTACTATTTTTAAGAATTTTTGTTCTAAGCAGGTAGAATATGTATACCCTTTAATCCTACAAGGAATCATTCAAGGTAAATAGCATCATCCCCATTTTTCACATGGAAAAGAGGCTTAGAAAGCAGCTAAATGCACAATCAGTGGCAGAACGGGCGTGGACCAGGAGGATCTCTGGTTCTCTGCATGATGATGAAGACCTGTGGATAACCCCACCCCATCTGTCTCACCTCATCTATTCATTTCTCAATTTCTTCTTTTGCAAACTGTGAGTAAAGCCATCTGCCTTCCCCATTGTAGGTCAAATGAAATAAAAGACACCATGCAAATATCATTTAGTGTTTATTGTTAACGCATGACTCTCAAAGGAAGTTAGAAAAGAGAGAAAAAATCCAAATAGAGTAGCTTGTCCTATTTAAATGGAAACACCTTCAGCCCACAATACAGGCCAATGCTTTTAATCTGCCCAGTCCTGTTCTGACTCCACCATGCTCCCAGCCAGGGTTCCACTGAGCAGGACATACTGCATTACTCCAGAGCTTATCAGTGGTCAGAGAATTAGAGGGCTAACTTTCCCAACAATTTGCTTTTGTAAAAATGTAAGAACTAGAGGTTGTACAAATTGCAGTTTTTATTTTTATTTATTTATTTTATATAACAGTAGAATATGTTTTGACTTATCATACATATCTGGAGTATAACTTCTCATTCTTCTGGTTGTACATGATGTAGAATTACATTGGTTGTGTAATCATATTTTCATATAGGATAGTAAATGTCCAATTCATTCTACTATCTTTCCTACTCCCATCTCTTCTCCCTTCTCTTTGTTCCCCTTTGTCTAATCCAAAGTACTTCTATTCTTTTCCTGCCCACCCTCTTTATTGTGAGTTAGCATCTGCATATCAGAGAAAACATTGGGCCTTTTGTTTTTTGAGGATTGGCTTGTTTTACTTAGCATGATATTCTCCAGTTCCACCCATTTTCCTGCAAATGCCATAATTTCATTCTTCTTTAAGGCTGAGTAATATCCCATTGTATATATATGCCACATTTTCTTTATCCATTCATCTGTTGAAGAGCACCTAGGTTGGTTCCATAGTTTAGCATTGTGAATTGAACTGCTATAAACATTGATGTGGTTGCATCACTGAAGTCTGCTGATTTTAAGTCCTTTGGGTATAAACCAAGGAGTGAAATAGCTGAGTCAAATAGTGGTTCCATTCCAAGTTTTCTGAGGAATATCCATACTGCTTTCCACAGAGGTTGCAGTAATTTGCAGTTCCACCAGCAAAGTATGAGTGTAGCTTTTCCCTCATATCCTTGCCAGCATTTTTTGTTACTTGTATTCTTGGTAATAATTGCTGTTCTGACTGGAGTGAGATGAAATTTCAGTGTAGTTTTAAGTTGCATTTCTCTAACTGCTAGAGATGTTGAACATTTTTTTTCATATATTTGTTGACCAATTGAATTTCTTCTTTTGTGAAGTGCCTGTTCAGTTCCTTTGCTCATTTATTAATTTGGTCCTTGTTTGTTTTTCCTTTTTTTTTTTTCTTTGATGTTAAGTTTTTTGAGTTCTTTATATCCTGGAGATTATTGTTATATCTGAGGTGCACATGGTAAAGTTTTCTCCCATTCCATAGGCTCTCTCTTCACACTCTTGATTGTATCCCTTGCTGTGATGAAACTTTAGTTTGATTCCATCCCATTTTTTGATTGTGATTTTAACTTCTTGTGCTTTAGAAGTCTTGTTAAGAAAGTCAGTTCCTAAGCTGACATGATGAAGATTTGGGCCTACTTTTTCTTCTATTAGACACAGTATCTTTGGTCTAATGTCTAAGTCCAGGTCCACTTTGAGTTGAATTTTGGGCAGGGTGAGAGACATGGGTTTAATTTCATTTTGTTAACACCCATAAATCAATTGTGTTCCTATACATCAGTCCTAAATCTACTGAAAGATAAAATTAGAAAAACTACTCCATTCAGAATAGTCTCAAAAAAAAGGGGGGGGGGGGGTGGATTAATCTACCAAAGGAGGTGAAAGACCTCTACAATGAAAACTATAGAACACTAAAGAAAGAAATTGAAGCAGACCTTAGAAGATGGAAAGATCTCTCATGCTTTTGGATAGGCAGAACTAATATTGTCAAAATGGCCATACTACCAAAATCACTACACAGATTTAGTGAAATTCCTGTTAAAATCCCAATGACTTTTTCATAGAAATAAAAAAAGCAGTCATGAAATTCATTTGGAAAAATAAGAGACCTAGAATACCTAAAACAATCATCAGCAGGAAAATTGAAGCAGGAGGAATCACAATATTAGAACTTAAATTATACTACAGAGCTATAGTAACAGAAATGACATGGTATTGGCACCAAAACAGACACATAGACCAATGGTACAGAATAGAAGACACAGAGACAAACCCAAATAAATACAGTTATCTCATACCTGACAAAGGCATCAAAAATATACATTGAAGAAAAGATAAACTCTTCAACAAATGGTTCTAGGAAAACTGGAACTCCATATGAGCAAAATGAAATTAAACCCCTATCTCTCTCCCTGCACAAAATTCACTTTTGATTTTAACAGGATCCAGAAGACTCTGGCCAGTGACCAGCTATCAGCAAGCATGACTGTTTTGTATATTTCAATTCATAAGGAATTTCTCATGAATAGATTTTATTAGCATAAAATCAACGCCATTTATCAGCTTTCCTATTTGTTAGCTTAAGAAAATATAAAAAATGTAACTTAATTTAAAATACTTATTTGGAAAATAAAATGAGATAGAATGTCTATTAGGTCAAGAGTAGAAACCTTATTTTGATAACACAGTTTGAAAACATGCCTGGCTTTAGTGAAGCATGGCTTTGATAATGAGACCTATAATATTCCTAAAAAATAACACTTGGATTTATTTGGAAAGAAAAGTGCTGAGTAAGAGATTAAAAAAAAAAAAAAAAAAAAAAAGGTAGTGTGTTTTTCAAAGAGATTTCATGAGACAAAAGAGTTCTTGATTATATCAGCAACAAGAAAGCCCAGGGATTAGAAGTTAATGTGAATGGGGAGAGAGAAAGTGTCTAAAGAATAATTATTATTGGCATTTTATTGAGCAGAATTGAGGATAATATTTCCCAGGAGTGAGTTTTAGGGCAGGCAATGTGAATGGTAATTGTATGGAAGTGATTCCTGTAAGCTGCCTGTCATGGCCAGCCACAACGCCGCGGGAGGAAAACTCTCGGAGGCAGAGTAAAGATACTACTACTTTTACTTCTACTTTCTTAGAGAGAGCTTAGAGAGAGAAAGAAAGATTTTTCTTCTTCTTAGAAAGAGCTTAGAGAGAAAGATTAGAGATAGCTTTTTCTTCTTCTTCTTCTTAGAGCTTAGAGAGAAAGATAGAGCTTTTCTTCTTAGAGCTTAGAGAGAAAGAGAGAGAGCTTGAAAGAGAGAGATTTCTTCTTTAGAGAGAGAGAGAGCTTAGCTTTTAGAAAGATTATTTTTTAGAGCTTCTTTCTTCTTTGTTCTTTCTTATCTCTTCCTCGGGAGCCTCGGCCTGACTCTGACCAGGAATTACTTCTTCTATCTGGTTTCTCTTCTGTAACCGCTCTGCCTACGTTCTGGCCGCTCTGATTCTTTTCTTCTTCTCCGACCCGAACTCTTCTTCCGACCGAGAGACTGCATGACTGACTGAATGAATTCATTCTTCTCCTGACTCCGATCGCTTTCACCCGGTTATATACCTTTAGCTTTGCGGGTGCCTCACGTGCATTTACAGGTGCGTCACATACATACTTATTATCATGTGGAACTTATGGCTTCCAGCTGACCACAATAGCCATCTCCCTAATTGGGGCTCCTTCAATTCCTAACAGGAGACTTAGGACATTTGTCGAGTATGTTCTTCAGGAACATAAGAATAGAGTAAATCTATATAACTTTTATTTTAATGTGTGAGTTTTTATTGGGTACCTCATTGAGTAAAGGAGCTAAAGAATGGAAAGGGATAAGAAATACATTAAATAGCCATACATGGTGGTGCACACCTGTAATTCCAGTGGCTTGGAAGGCTGAGGCAGAAGGATCTTGAGTTCAAAGCCAGCCTCAGAAAAAAATGAGGCACTAAGCAAATCAGTGAGATCATGTCTCTAAATAAAATGCAAAATAGGGGGCTGGGGCTGTGGCTCAGCGGTAGAGCACTAGCCTAGCATGTGCGCTGCCAGTGTTCAGTCCTCAGCACCATATACAAATAAACGCATTGTGTACAACTAAAAGCAAATAAATAAATATTTTTTTTAAATGCAAAATATGGCTGGGGATGTGGCTCAGTGGTTGAATGCCCCTGAGTTCAATGCCTAGTAAAAAAAAAAAAAAAAAAAAAAAAAAAAAAAAAAAAAAAAAAAAAAAACAGAAAAGAAATACTACTGATAAAGGGAAATGTTCCAATCCCCAGTCTGTGGTCTGACTACCCCTTATCAACTGATGGTACTTTTTCTGGTTTCCCACCATGTCCTAAATGAGAACATTTTCTGAGAGAGATGAAAATCAAGTCTTTTAAATGCAAAATTCTAGTCAAATAAAAAAAATCCCCAATATTTAGAGGTGAAATTTATTAGTTTTTGACTCATAAAACTGTGATAGAATATGTCCTAGCCATGAAATTCTCAAGTGGCAATATTCTACAAGGTTTTAGTTGGAGTGTGTGTAAGTGAGTAAGTCAGTTTAGTAATCTGTGATTTTGGTTTTCTTTTAGACATTCCCAATGCATGAAAAGTCATGCTAAAAAAAATGTCTTGCTTTGTTTGGTGCAGTATTTCCCATATTTTTCCCTGCATAGGCTTTTTGTTGGTGTGTTTTACATTGTTAATGGAAATTAATTGTTTCCTAAATACTTAGAAACACAGTCCCATTTTAAGTCTGATTTATTGTGTCTCATAATATGTTCTTGAGTGTAGGCACTACCAGGCAGGGAATATTTCTGTCTATCTTCCCGTTTATAACAGTGTGTTTAACACTTAGCACAGTGCCTCCAGTGATTGATATTTAGTCAGATATGTGGGCCTAATAATAAAATATTTATGCTTAACATACAGATGCACACACATACATGCATACTTATAGATGGAGCTGATGCAATCACAGGTTAGAATTTCTAAAAGAGTTTTAGGTATATTATCAGGTATTATTCCCATGGATACTTGTGAAACAGTACAAAGAGCTGGATTGCTGTCCACCATAATTTATCTTTCTTCATTTGCAAAATAAAGTGGTTTCTGGAAGTAATTGCCACCCAGGTAGAAACCATTTCTCAGTCTTCATCCTTCCTTTATACTGAGGATTGAGTATTTTTCTCTGATTGAATATGAGTGGAATGAGACCTATCACTTCTGGACCAAGCAATGTGAGACCTTCTTTGGCTTCCTATTTTCCTTATGATATGGTATAAAGTCAGCAAAACCACAATGTGGGAAACACCCTGTTTCATGATTTGGTAGAAGAGAGTTGACCATCAACCTGGAACAACCATATCGGGCTGTTTTTTTGTACATGAAAAAAAGAAATTGTTGTTGTAAGTCACTGAAACCCCAGCCAGTTTCTTATAGCCACTAGCATTACTCTGACCAATTCAAAACAGCTGCTGGGCATGGTGGCACATGCCTGTAATCTCAGCAGCTTGGGAAGCTGAGGAAGGAGAATCACAAGTTTAAGGCCAACCTCAGCAACTTAGCAAGGCCCTAAGCAACTTAGAGAGACCATCTCAAACAAAAACAAAAACAAAAACAACAACAAAAAAGAGAGGCTTGGGTTAAGGGCCTCTGGATGCAATCCTTGTTACAAAAAATAAAAATAAAACAGCTACTACTATAATAGCAAATTATGGAAATTGAAATGTGAAAAAGCTAAATGCCTCATGTGTTAGCTTTCTGTTGCTGTGACAAAACATCTGGCATTAAACAACTTAAAAGAGAGGAAAGCTTTATTTTGGCTCATGGTTTCAGAGGTTGCAGCCCATGGTGGCTTGGACCTGTCACTTTGGGCATGTGGCAAGGTTGAACATCATGGTGGGGAATACGTGGTGGAAAAAGGTGCTCATCTTATGGTGGCTAGGAAGCAAATGAGAGAGAGGAATGGTCTGAGGTCCCAACATCCCCTTTAAGGGCACGCCCAAAGTGACCAACTTCTTTACATTAGGCCTTCCTCCTAACAGTTCCAATAGTGCCAGCACTTGGGGAAGGAGCCTTCAACACATGAGCCTTTGGTGTATATGTATGATCCAAACCATACGCCCTAACTAATGTCAGTTAGTGAAAAAATCCAGCCCTGTTCCTCACTATCTTCCAGACAGACACTCAAATATGTCAATGTTTAGCAACTTGCACTTGTGAAATTGATAGACAATTTAACATAAGAATTATAATTTAAATAATGATAATAATATCATAATGCCTTTGAGCACTTTTGAATTGATAAAGTATTTGTGTAGGTCTTCTTTAATCCTCAAAATAACTAAGAAGGACATATAGAAGATTTATTTTATCTTTATAAGTAATCAAACTTACCCCTAGATAAATATTGGTGCTCAAAATCATATTACACAATTTAGAAGAGATAGATAAAAGAACTCCAGCAGGGAGATCTGTTTGGAAAAAAAAGAGAAAGGTAAAAAGAGACTATCTTGCTAAAATTCTTGATATTGTAAGTGTTTGAAAGAATTATCATGCTAACTGAAATAAGCCAATCACCCCCAAACCAGAAGTTAAATGTTCTCTTTGATATGTGGATGCTAACACACAACAGGGTTTGGGCAGAGAAGAGAAGTTCAGTGGATTACACAAAAGGGAATGAAAGGAAGGGAAGTGGGATAGGAAAAGGAAAGAAACTGGAATATAATTCTCCTGTGTGCACCTCCCATAAAAACATATATGAATACAAAACAGTGAATCTCAATATCATGTTCATCTACAAAACTGGAATCCTAAATAGAGTAAGATATATTTCATGCTTGTATAATTCTATCCAAATAGATTCTGATGTTACATGTAACTGAAAAGAACAAATAAAAAAAAAAAAACAGAACATTTGAGAATATAGTAAGAAAAAAATTAGAGATAATGAAAACTCTAGGGAAAGAAATGCTTTTTTATAAAAAGGAAAATGGAATAAGAATAACTCTGTTTGGATTTCCAGTGAAAAATATTTACCTAACCATAATCATGTGTGTACTATGTATTCATTCAACTAGAAGTAGTGATAAAACCATATAAGGCCTATGAGATAGATAAGTAGGAATTCTTTTCCAAGATAACAGTAAGTCTGTGTATAAATGAAATCAACTAATCAGGACACAACCTATGCATGTTATTTGTGTTATAGGGAGGAACTGCTACAAAAAACAGTTAAAATGTTTTCAAATGTCTGCCTTTGAGGTGGTACAGCTCAGGGATTAGAAGTGGGCTTTAAGTTGTCAGTGCAATTCTCTACAATATTTTTGGTTTTCATCACACATTTATGTCACTCTGATTAAGTGCCCATCAACAGATGAGTGGATAAATAGAACGTGAAACACACACACACACACACACACACACACACACACACAATGGAGTTTTACTCTGTCATAAAGAAGAATGAAATTAGGGCATTTGCTGGTAAATGGATGGAAATGGAAAATGTCGGGCTAAGTGAAATAAGCCAGACCCATAAAGTCAAGGATGAAATGTTTTCTTTCATATGCAGAAACTAGGCAAAAATAAGGGGAAAAGGGGGGAAATCCCAAAAAAATAGAAGAGATATCAGTGGAAAGGAGAAAGAAGATTGAAGGTGAAGGAGGAGGGATGGGTAAAGGGAAGAACTGTGGAAAGAAATTGATCAAATTGTGCTGTGTATATATATGAATGTTTCACAGTGAATTTGACCTTTATGTATATCTACAAAGAACAAAAAAATCAATAAATAAATAGAAGTAAGACCAGTGAAAGAGAGGAAGGGGAACAAAGAGAGGGAGAAGGGTAGGGAAAGAGGAAGTACTGGGGACTGAAATGGAGCAAATTATATGCCATGCATATTTGACTATGTCAAAATGAACCCCACTGTTATGTGTAGCTATAATGTACTAATAAAAATATGAAAAGGTGAAACAAAGAAATAACATTTACTTTAAGTGATGATATACAATATGCTTAATATTACAGACAATCTCTGACTTAGGAGTTTTTCTGTTTAATATGGCACAAAATGATCCACCTTCAGTAGAAATCATACTGTGAATTTTGAATTTTGATATTTTCCTGAGCTAGCAATTTGTGATGCCCTCTCCCAATGCTGGCAGTGGCAATGAGATGAGGCTCCAAATCAGCATGCAATCTTGAGAATAAAACAACCAATACTCCAGTGTATTATTGTGTCGCTAAGCTGTTCTGTAGGATAAAAGTGTTTTCAACTTATGATGGGTTTACTAGGAGGAAATAACTTTGCATATCGAGAAGTAGCCACAGTCAGGATGATAGAGACTTGGTGTTCACACTTTTTCCAAGCTCCCACATGCCTGGGGATGGAAATCAAAAATCCCATATATAGATGCAGGTGTTCATGGAAATAGGCTGGGGGAGGTGAGGAGAGACTCAGAGAAGGTAAAGAGGCAGTTATTTCAGTCCAAGTAAGAGAGTTTAGGCTTTATGGGAAAGGTCTGAGTTTGTTTTGAATGCAGAAAAAAAGGATTTGTAGATAGGTTGTACAATGAGTGTAAGAGAAAAAGTGTAGTCAACAAGGACTTTAAAGTTTGGATCTCAACACCATGAAAAATGAAATTGTCATTTTTTTAATATTTATTTTTTTAGTTGTAGTTGGACACAATACCTTTATTTCATTTATTTATTTTTAGGTGGTGCTGATGATCGAACCCAGGGCCTCAAACTCTACCACTGAGCCATAACCCCAGCCCCTGAAATGGTCATTTTATGAAGATGAAAACAAATATCAGAGGAACAGATCTGGAGGAAAGAAACCAGGGGTTCAGTGTTAGGTGTGATAAATGCCTCTATTTACTAAGCCTCCAGGTGGAAATGTCAAGTACACACTTAGATATATGAGGCTGTAATTCAGAAATAGTTCCATGATAGAGATATATATTGGAGGAATAGTGTATAGATGGCATTTCAAAGCTTGAACAGATGAATTCACCTAATGAGTGAGCATAAACTGAAAAAAAAAAAAAAATACAGTCTAAGGGCAGAGTCCTGGTCACTTTGAAAGTTAGAGGAAGGGTAGATGAGAGGATCTAGCAAAAGAGGCAAGGGAGTAATGGCCAGAAAAGCAGAAAGATGGACAAAGTAGTGTCCAAGAAGCCAAGTGAAGATAGTATTTCAAGGAGGTGAAATTGAGCAAGGTTTTCAAATGCTGTTGAGTAATTAAGACTGAGAATTAAATAATCTTTGCATATAACAGCATGGAAACCACATAGGATTTTAGATTTGGTAGTGGGAGTATGAGAAAACTCTCTTTTTTTGCTTCTAATTTTTACCTAAAGAAGCAAAAGAATCATCAAAGAATAAGACAAAGAGAAGCTGTGGGTGTTTGAAGGGAGACAGGACAGTATGAAATCACCATTTGGCAGAATAAGAGAAATCTGCTTGTAGAAGAACAATGAGATTTCCCTGGAGTATGCTTAGTCCCACTGAGGGTTTTGGTACTATCTTGGGGGCCACATGTGTCTGCTCAGTAACTGGCACCAAATATGTAGAGTTGGGTTCAACCAGAACTAGCGTTTTCCCAAATCAGTCTGATGAAGTAAGAGAGGAGTAAGGGAGAAGAGGTCTAGGCAAATGAATGATTATGGTGATGCACCATGGAATCTGAGTCAGGCAAGGAGAGACAAGTGCATGGTCAAGGTTGACAGGGTCAATAGGTCTCATATATTTGTAAACTTAGGAAAAATTGTGGCACTAGATAAAAGGAATAAAAAAATAAAAATAGGAACAATATGGAAAAATAAAAGGTGGTGTACTCAAAGCATTAACTTTGAAGAAGATGGATATTTAGAAAGAAGGAGTTATAGTTTGGATCTTGAATGTTCCCCCAGAATCTTGTGTCTTGAAGGCTTGGTTCCCAGTGTGGAGCTATTGGCAGGTAGTAGAATCCTTGAGAGGAAGGATGTAGTGGAAGATCTTGAGGATGTTGGTTGTGTACTCTTGAAGGGGATTGTGGGTCCCTGGTTTCTTCCTCTTTCTCTCTTTTGCCTCCTATTCAACTAATCATGGACTGGAGTCTCCAAAATTGTGAGTCAAAATTATTCTTTTCTATTCATAAGTTGATCTCACTTATTTTCATTTCAGTTTACAAAAAAAAAAAAAAAAAAAAAAAAAAAAAAAAAAGCACAGAAAAGTGGTACGAAAAAATGGGACTGCTGCTGGGACTATACCTGATCAAGTGAAGGTGCTTTTGGAATTGGTATATAGGAGAATTTTGGAAGAATTTGGAGAAGTGGCTAGAAGTGGCTAGACTTGTTAGAAGCACAGCTTCATAGGCCATTCTGATGGGGGCTCAGAAGACAAGAATGTTGATAGGAATGTGAACAGTAAAGGCTGATGGTTTCAATGGAAATCTGAACTCTTGGAAATTGGGCTAGATTCTATATTTGTTACATCATGACACACAAAAAAACCATTGCATTTTGCTATGCCCTGAGACTTTGTGGGAGGTCAAGCTTAAAGAGATGGTCTACTTTATCTGGGAGGGGAAATTTAAAGGCAGCAAAGCTCTCAGGGCTGCTTCTAGCAAAATTTACAATGATAATCAGGAACAAAAGTAGTAGAGTGGGAAGATTTGAAAGTTTGCAGCTTAATCAAAATAGGAGCACACATAAATGTGTTGCCAAAGGGGGTTTGATTATTAGCACTAGTAAAAAGAAGGTGAGTGCTTTGCACTGGCAAAGTAGGAAAGATGACTGGAAGATGTCTCAGGAATCTGCAAGGCTAAAATGCATCCACCACAGGCTCGTAGTTATAGAAATGAAAATTTGTTTCAAAGAGCTACCTCTGAGAAAAGAGCCCTGGGGTGTCCTGTTCACCCAAGACTGACTAGGGAATTCGTTTCCTGGGATTGTTTCCCTGTGATCAGTCCACTCAGAGGCCATTGTAGCTGTGATTCAAGTGGGCCCAGGTATAGCTCTCTCTGGTGGCAGATGTTGGTGTCATCCATGTGATGCTGTTTTTACAAGCATGCTAAATGCAAGAGTTATGAGGGTCACAGTGGCTTCCATCAAGTTATCAGAGGAAGGCTTGGAAGGCCAGGCAGTATTTCAGTCCCCACAAGTAGTCCCTGGCAGGGAAATGCTATGAGAGCAAAACTGAAGCTGCAGTGGAGATCCCAGAAAGATAGGTGTGTCAGCAGTGAGCAACACCTGCCAAGGGAAGCTGAAGGCAGTAGGCAAAGCCAGCCCCAGAGAGTGGCCATGTATTATGTAACCAGCAAAGCTGTGTAGGGGTAAGTACTGTCCAAACCTTTGGAAGCCCATATCCCACCACAGTGTGCCACAGGTGCTGGATATAGAGACTTAGGATTTGACAACTGTCCTGCTGGCTTTTGGTATGACACTGGTTAATTTCATCTTTTATATTGCCAAATTTCTCTCTTTTGGAATAGAAATTTTTACCCCATGATTGTCCCACTATGGTATCTTGGAAGTATGTAACATTCTTCTTTTTAAAGGATTCATATCTGAGTTTGTCTTGAGTCACAGGAGATAATTTGGACTTGGAATTTTAGGCAATGCTGGAGCAGTTAAGATTTTGGGAATAATAGATAATGGAATAAATTCATTTTGCATTGTGAGATATACATTAATTTTGGGGGGCAAGGTATGTAATGTTATAGTGTAGATCTTAACTGTTCCCCAAATGTCACGGGTTAAAAGCATTGTCTTTAGGCTACACCCATTGGAAGGTGCTGAAACATTTAGGAGGTGGGACCTAATGGAAGATCCTTAGGTCATTGGGGGTGTGTCCTTGAAGGGGATTATGGGACCCTGGTCTCTTCCTCTTTCTCTCCTTTTCAATAGAAAAATAGGAACCAACTTATCATGAACTAGAACCTCCAAAACTGTGATCCAAAATGAAACTTTTCTTTTTATAAGTTGCTTATCTCAGATATTTCATTATAGTGACAGAAAGCTGACTAACACAGAAAAAGAAAAATAATGGTTTGTATGCTATAATGAGTAAGTAGGAAATAGAAACCATGTCTATCTCTCCTTAAATATCCACAGTGTCCCAGTGGTATATGAGCCATAAGAGAAAAAAATGGTCATAGCTTGTTTGAGCTTCTCCATCAATGAACAAAGTTCAGACAGTCTGAAAGAAGAAATAAAGTAATGTATCTAGAATTTCTTTTAGAATTTAGGTATATAAGCTAGGATTTGTGGCATATCCCTGTAACTCCAGCTATTTGGGAGGCTGAGGCAGGAAGGTCACAAATTCAAGGCCAGTTGGAGCTACACAACAATATACTTTCTTCAAATAAAATAAAAAGGACTGAGGATGTAGCTCAATGGTAGAATGCCTGCTTAGCATGTGCAAGGCTTTGGGTTCAATCTTGAGCACCACCAAAAAAAAAAAAAAAAATAGTATACAATATATCACACACCCTTTAACAAAATTATTCTTCCTTAGAAGCAATACTTCTTTTTTTTTTTTTAAATATTTTTATTTATTTGCTTTTAGTTGTACACAATGCGTTTTATTTGTATGTGGTGCTGAGGATCGAACCCGGGTCGCCCACATACTAGGCGAGCGCTCTACCGCTGAGCCACAATCCCAGCCCCGTGAAGCAATACTTCTAATCATGTTTCTGTAGCTTTCTATCTTGCAATCCATATAGATATCAGTATCATCTATATAACAAAGCTGTATAATTACCTAATCTATATGTTTATCTGCATATGTTCTCTTATTATTTTACAAGAAAGTAAGAAAAGAAAAAAAATATGTCCCAGGAAATATTAATAGTAAGCATAACAGCACTTGCTTGTTATGGTTATTATTTGTCTTGTAAATTTCTGTATTTAACTTAGATCTTTCCATTAGCACAAGTTTAATATATTCCTTTTGTCAGTTAAATATTTGCCACTCAGCATTTTTCAAATGACTTCATATTATATTTTATTAGCAACATCATCCTATGGCTCCTTTGCCAAGTAGTTGATATCCAGATGCTTGTAAGCACAATGATGTGTTGGCGTAAACTAATTATCTGCCATGTGCAACTATTTATACATCTCCACTACATTAGTAAGATATGAAAGCGATTTACAATTTCCTTTAAATAGCCACATGCACCTGCAGGCAGTTTTGGCTCAATAACACAGAAATGAAAGATAAAGATAGGTTAGGCATCTTTGTTCTTTATGGCTTTAAGAGTTCAAATGACATGAATAAAACACTTCCTCTCCCTTGACAACATTGCAAATACTGTGGCAATTTTCTGTGTAAATTCTTGAACTAATTCCAGAGTGTGATATCTTGTGAGAGAAGAAATTAATGTTCTACAAACTTTTAGAATTTAAGCTGAGAAGGCTTTTTAAAGTCACTGGTGGGAAGTGGAAGAAAATGTGAGGTTCCTGGTGGGGTGGTGGCCAAGATGAGGGGACTGCCCAGAAGGACATATCTTTTGGTCTCACTCCATCAGACTTGGTTTGAATCCTGTCTGGGTAGGTCCAACTTATTTTTTAGGTCCAGTGGGCATGCTGCCTTGTTATCATGAATTTTGTAGGATCCTCACAGACATATTTTAATTTTAACTTATTTTTAAATCAGGAGGAAATAATTGAACATAATAATATTAAATATATAATAGTGAGCCTAATCTGCATTATAATTATCTTTATATAGATGCAGTGATAAGATATAATATTTTCTGTGGAGGAAGGGACCCACAAAGGCAAAGTGCCTAGAGCTCATGAAGTCATAATGCAGCTCTGGTTGCCTATTGGTCTTGAATGAGTTGCACAACTCAACCAGGTTGAGCCTTATTTTCCTAATCCTTAACACAGAGATACTGAGAGGAATTTTAGAAGAAATCCACAAGATGCTGGATGTTACTGGATGTAACTTAGAGGTTTGGCAAATTTAATCAGCAATATTTCTTTGCGAAGACGATTTTGAGCTTTATAAATTAACTGCCTAACAACCTAGGCATTAAACCCAAATATTCTGTTCTACATAACCAGGTTACTTAGTTTATGGAAAATCTACAAATATTACATGGACACTGTGCTCCTTTACATTTTTTTTTTAAATTTTGATGTTTTAAAGTGGGTGGAAAACCAAGGTTTTGAATTTCTATCAAATCTGACTATAACAGTTTGTTTTAATGTGAACGCACAAAGTTTGTAAACATCTTACCTCTCCTATGAGTTATAGTAGGATTCATGTGAAAAGGAGTTGAATGAAGAAAATAAAGTTCTAGCATTTCTCCTTCCTTGGCCCAAGGTGATGGCAGACAGAGTTTTAGCCAAATACATAGAATCAGAATCATTTCCAATTTTATCCACTGTATTTGAGAAAAAGAAGATGAGCGAGGAGGGAGAGGGGACTGAGCATTAATCTTCTCCACACAAAGTCTGATATAAATGTAAATCTGTAAGTGGGGACAATGAAGACTTTCTCAAGGCCAGATGGTATAATGATCTGCTGGGCTTTCTATTCTTGCAATGTTCTATCTAGCCTTCCCAATCCTGGTTATTAACTCATTAATCATACTCTCCCCCAATATAGAATCTAATAGAATCTAATGACTGCGTGGCCACTAGCTTAGACTTGCTAACCTTTTAGTTTTTTCATGAGCTCTGATCCAGGGCTGTAAATCTGTGATCTTTCCATTCCTTTCATATTCATGTTATTATGTGAGCTTTTCTGGAGAGAAATCTGCTAAAACCCACATCTCTAGCTCTGACTAGAATGTATCAACAAACATGTTCAAGAATTTATCTCCATATTACCTAAAAGTTTTCTAGAAATAAAACAACTTTTTCTGCCCCAAGTTCTTCTACCTGCATTAACCAAGTCCCCCACCTGCTCCTTCAGGGAGGTCTTGTCCAAACTGAAGAAGCTAGCCTCATGTGTGGTGTAAGGTTTTCCTTCTTCAGCCGACATGTGCCACTACTGCTACCTTTTGCCCTGTAACAACTATAAAACCCTGGCAACATTTGCTTAAATACCAGCTGCTCACTCCTTGTTCTCTCATTTTCAAACTCTATGGTTCCCGTGAACAGTTCCTGATCCTTCAGGCATGCCAAAGCCAATTTGGTCCTTTTGTGAATGTCAGGTTCCTTTGGCAAACTTCAGTAACATCCCCCAATTAGAGACAGCCCTTAGTCTTCAACTTCTCCACCAGATGTTAAGTCATAGTGGAAGGAGATCTGAGGCCAAAACCTGCCAAGCAGAAAACACTTACTCACAAGCAGGCAGAGCACAGAACTTTTTAATTTTAGGGACATTTGTTCATTTGCCCTTAAGTACACAGACCAGCTTCTTCCACACAGCATTCTTTCTGATAGGACACAGGCAGTCCTTACTATATCTGCTGACTTAGTAATTGCTCCTAGTGGTAGGACATCTCTGAGTCAAAGGCCTTAAGAGTGGCCTGCTGTATTGTGGGCATTTATGCACTTGCTCTTCCTTTTTACTTATGAAAGGACTTTGGGTACTCCCAATTCCTCTTAATTTTTCATATACATCATTTCACATTATTATTACCAAGGAAAGGCTATTTCTCATAGGTCTTATGCTAATTAGTTAACCCAAAGGATTGATTCACAATTGAGAAATTTCTTAGGCCAATTGATCCCTTCTGTGGGGTTAAATTAGCTGTCTATACACATATGACATACTATTTATACTGAAATATTTAAAGTTAATTACACCCAGGAAATATAAATGAGCAAACCAACTTGTGGTGATGGTAGTGGTGTGGGGTTGAGGAGGTTCAAACCTGAGCTCCATGTGACTTAGTGAATAAAGTCAACACATCTTGAAGATAGTTAGCTTCATAGGTCTGATATAGTCCTAGGTGGAAATGGATGGAAGAATAGGTTTGAACAGCAGTCAAGGTCCCTTGCAACACTTCAGTCTATGGTTCTTTAAATTCATTGTTCTTCATGACCCATCAGACTGTCAGTCTGCTCAGACTGTCAGGATTTTGCCATTTAATGAACTAAATCTTATTCTATGGTTGAGAAAACATCAAGAAAGCACAAAGAATGAGTAAACAAGGAAATGAGAAGAGAGAGCTAGAGGGACTTTGAGTTTGAGATTATAACCTGAGGTGCAGAGAGGACAAGGAAGAGCAAAATAGCAACCAATTACCAGAAGAGAGGGGATATGAAAGCGTGAACCAAACAGGGGTCAGGTGCAGAGGAATAAAGCAGGAGTCCCTTCATCAGAACCAAGGTTCTGTTACTACAAGGTCAGACCAGAGAGGAATGACAGCAAGGCTGACTTGAGGTTTGGTCATTAAACTCTGTTTCCAGGGGACTCTACATTATTCTGCTCTAGTTATTTTAAGAGTCTATGGTAGGATATATCCTTGGGAACAGTTAAATAACCTACTACAAATATTACAGGGATAAAATGGTACTGCCTTGCTTTATTTGCTCCAGAGTCTTGCCTATTCTTAACTACTGTTGAGAATAATCAAACCATTATTTACACTTGCATTTTTATGCAGTAAGCATCATGTTCCCAGTGAACATTTTAAGGAGATTCTTTCTTCTCTATTATATTTCTATACTCACATCCATGTTTTATTCAGGTACCCATACCTTCTACCTAATAATAATAGAAAAGTCAAAGTCTGAGAATTCACATTTCTTTGTAGATATTAAATATATTGGATTTTGATTTTCTAGACAATCAATTGCTTGCCAATTGGCAGGTGAAGATACCTGAACTCATAATACAATCTGCTCTTGATTAGATTCAGTTTTGTTTTGTCTCTGCTTTAAGATAGTTTGATAACACTTCAGTTGATGTAAATTATTGCTGTTTAGTTCAGGCATTGTGTGAATTAAACAGAAGAAAGATTTTAGAACAATCCTGTTACAACAGACATGAATTAGACTAAAACACCAGGAAATTGTTCTGCTAAGGTTAGGTGACAATGAGCAGACAACCCCAATGTGGATGCACATAGCATTACCAGGTAGGAAGGTGTGGACCTCCACAAAACAGAAATGTTTACCCCTCAAGGCTAGAGTGTTTCAAGATCTTCTCATATGGCAAGTTTAATCATGTGGAATATCAGTATTAATTTGTTGTAATCATTCATGCATACTTTTATATGTTCATTTTCCCAAAAACTTTTTATTGAGAACCCATTAGTGTGTTATACAGAAGGGGACAGAAAGAAATTACTATCTCTTATCCTCAAGGAGTTCACATTCTACTTGTAGAGAAAGGTAAACCTATTATTGAAGAGGAGGGTAAAATAAAAAGGGGAAGTACATCCACTTACATGGAGGATGTGTACAAGACCTTTCGTCATACATACAGTATTTCACCACATAATCATCACCAATTTTTTATGCCATTTTTTTTTTGCAGAAAAGTAGGGTGCTACTATCATCTGAATTTTTAAAAATTATGCCAGTATTACTTAGAAATCATTTATTCTTAAACTGTCTTTGGTGCAAGATTAGGATGCACAGAATACTTACGAATATATGTTAAAACTGAATAGTCCAAATCAGCATACATCATTTCTTCATCACAGTTTAGAAAACATTTTTCAGGTCTGAAAAAAAAAGCAAACAAACTAATTGTTACTGACTTGAGGATTATTATCGAAATATTACACCTGAGAAAATTTACTACAGTGTTGAAAATTATGAATTTACAAAATTTAGTCTTCTGGGTCCAAAGACTGTGCCACTATCATTGGTTTCATTGTCTGATGTGCCCGCCATCCTCAGTGCCACTCACATGAGATGTGTATATCATTAGCACTGCAGTCCTCTAAACAAACCTCACACGTTGGCTTTGGGAAATAATATTGACACTGCACATGAGATTGTGAGCTGGAAATTCCAAGCTCAGGCTTGCAGTGTAGTACAAGACAAAGGCATATCGGTATGCCACTAGTGAATACATTGCTACTTTGTTTACATTTTAATAGAGTGATGACCAGAATCATAACATACCACGCGATGATTACACAATTAAAGGTTTTAAACCAATTTTTGGATCAAAAAAATTGAAAAAACCCAGAAAACAAACCAAAACCAGTGTGATGATTATGTGGTGATGACGATTATGTGCTTAAATGTGATAGGTTTTGGGCTAGATCTCATATTCTTTCACCAAACTGTTCCTGGAGGGGTGGAGATTTTAATGTGGTTCTAATATTTTTCATTTGATAAACTATATACAAAATATTTTTCAATTTTTTTTTTAAAAAAGATAACCATTTATCTGATTGAAACATTTGTTTTTGATATTAGTTATATAGGATTTCTCATAGGACCTAGAAAGACATCTCACAAATAGTTTTAAAAGGTACAAAAGAACTATCCTGTTATATACCCCATTTTTTTCTAAATTGCTACTTAGACATTTTTAAATATTTTTAAAATTTTTCACATATACTGTAGCTTAGATACATATTTTTAAATTAAGTATATATGACAGCAGAATGCATTTTGATTAATTGTACACAATTGCAGCACAACTTTACATTTCTATGGTTGTACACGATGTAGTGTCACACCATATGTGCAGTCATACATGTACCTCGGGTAATGATGTCCATCTCATTCCACCATCTTACCTATTCCCATGTCCCCTTGTTGTCGCCTACAGCAACGATACTGCGGGAAAGAAATCGGAGGCAGACTGGGAATGAGTGGTTTCTTTATTCTTATTTCTTCTTCTCTCCTTTCTCTCTCTCTACTCTGACACCCCCAGCCTGGTTAAATACTCTTCACCCATTAAGCATACACATGTACAGGTGCGGCACAGAAAGATTCTTAGTCAAATTCATTAAGGTCAGGTGTAAACAAGTAAACACCTCCTTTTGGCTCTCAGCCAGCTGCCATCTTAGCTACTTCCTCATTAAAGGCTCTTACACCCTCTGCCCAATCCTCCCTCCTTTTTGCCTAAATTTCCTCCATTTTTCCTGATGTACCCTCATTATGTATAAGCAACCACTTATCAAAGAGAACATTTGGCCTTTTTTTTTTTTTTAATTAGCTTACTTTGATTAGCATGATATTCTCCAACTCCATCCATTTACCTGCAAATGCCATCATTTTATCCTCTTTTAATACTGAGAAATATTCCATTGTGTACCACAGTTTCTTTATCCATTCATCTATTTAAGGGCATCTAGGTTGCTTCCATAGTTTAGCTATTGTGAATTGAGCTGCTATAAACATTGATGTGGCTGCATTACAATAGTATGCTGATTTTAAGTCCTTTGGGTATAGACCAAGAAGTGTGATAGCTGGGTAAAATGGTGGTTCCATTCCAAGTTTTCCAAGAAATCTTCATACTGCTTTCCAGATTGGTTGCACCAATTTGCAGTCCCACCAGCAATGAATGAGTATGCCTTTTCCCAACATCCTTGCCAATCTTTATTGTTGTCTTTATTCTTGATAACTGCCCTTCTGACTGACATGAGATAAAATCATAGAGTAGTTTTAAAAGATACAGAAGAACTATCCTGTTATACACCCCAATTTTTCTAAATTGCTACTTAGATTTTATGTGCATGCACATCTTTCACTTAGTTCGGAGGTTGGCAAACTTTCATTTTTCAAGGGTCAGAGTGAACTGCTTTAGGATTTGTGGATTTGTGGGTAGATGGTCTCTGATGCAACTACTTGGTCATTAGACAATACATTTTAAAAAGTGGACATGGCTATGACTCATTAAAACTTCATATACAATGAGTAGTGGAAGACTAGAATCAATCCTGAATCAATTGATTCATTTTAATCATGCTATAAATATACATATGCACATGTGTGCAAGTATTCATTTATTTATATGTTTCTGTAAAATAAAACATTTCTCTCGACATATGATTGAATTTAGGGGAAAAAAGGGCAAAGGAACAGTTCATTGGAATCAAGACCCTAGGATTTAGGAATAACTGACATAAAGAAGTAATTCTGTACCATATTAATGTTTTTCGTTAGGAAAATTTGCTGTCCAGTAAATATAGAGAATTATCATAAAGTAGGAATATAAAGGAAATAGAAGACATCTTACAATTCGTCCACTGCAACTCCTTCATAAAAAAGATCTTTTTAGGAATACTTGCAGCTCCTGCATCCATATGATTCACTTGGGGCTTTTAATTAGTACTACACTCCCACAAAATAAGAATAGATCATCCCATTCTAGGCAGAAAATAGAAAGGCATGATTTGTCAAGATGGTCAGTTCTTGAAGACTGGTAAATACCAACAAGTGATCTTCCCATTAGCAGCTGAATCTACACATCTCCATGATCACCAACTCAGTCTTCCTCATTGTGAACCAAATTCACTCTTTTGCATGCTCACCTCGATTAAATCCCCCTATTCTACCCACTAGGTACAAAAGCAAAGTATCCTTTCTTCTCTTTTCTCACAAATATGGAGGGGCAGTGACATGGTCTTCAGCTCTTCATTCTTCATAGACTCCTTATGATTCTGGCAATAATCCAAGTAGGTGGACTGAATGTTTGACTTTAGGGATAAGAGATGCTGACTTTGAAAGTATCATTATACATCAAATTCTGCATTGGTTACACATTCATTTGTTTTTCCAATTTTGGGTGCTCACTCTGAATTAGTCAATGCCTTCATTTAAGGAGATAACAATATTATGCAAAAACTAAGCATGATGCCTGAACTTATGGGTCACACACCATGATTTTTTAATATTTTAAACAAAGCATATGCAATTATTTCGAAGTTGAGACAAGATAATCTAGGAGAAAGCACATATAACAAAGAAATGTAGCAAAGAAGCTGCCTGGTACCGTAAACCGGGATAAAAAACTCTCGGGGGCAGAGTTAAGCTTTTACTACTTTTACTTCTACTTTCTTGAGCTTAGAGAGGGAAAGAAAGATTTTTAGAGAGAAAGATTAGAACGAGCTTTTCTTCTTGTCTTCTTAGCTTAGAGTTAAAGAAAGATCTTAGAGAGAAAGAAAGATATAGAGCTTAGCTTAGAGAAAGATTAGAGCTTCTTTCTTCTCTCTTCTTTCTTCCTTCTTCTTTCTTCTGTCTTCTGTCTTCCTCAGGAGCCTCGGCCTAACTCTGACCAGTCATTACTTCTTCTATCTGGTTTCTCTTCTGTCTTCTATCTGGTTTCTCTTCTGTTGGCCGCTCTGATTCTTCTGACCGAGTGACTGCCCGGCTGACTGAATTCTCCGTTCTCCTAACTCGGACCGCTTTCACCCGGTTATATACCTTCAGGTTTGCGGGTGAACTTATGGCTTCCAGCTGCTACAACAGCCCTTCCTAATTAGGGCTCCTTCAGACAGGCAGGAACTGTGTAGGGAAGCTTTCTTGAGGAAGTGTATCTGTGCCATGTGGGAAAGGATGAGGTCAAGTTTTGGTCAAGCAGAACCTCAGACTTTGTTTCAACCCCTGTAGATACTTAGGTGGAGAAAGAAAGAAGAAGGATGGAAACAAGGCTTCCTAATTTTGCTAAGAAGAATGACTATGTGCTAATCAGGTAAAGGAAGGTGGCAGAAGTTTTTCAGCAAAGAGAACATGAGCTATGATGCTCCAAGGCAGGAGGAGAAATGGCAGTAGGGAGGCTTGCCCATTACAGGAATGGAGAGAAGATTGGTGTTGATGACCTGAAGCCATGGTTTAGGGCCAGGCAGGAGTCAAGGCATCTGGGACACTGGACATTATGAGGATTTGGTCTTGACCATCTGAGAAATAGGAAATATCTGAAGGATTTTAAGTTGTTCAGTGATGGGATCCAATCTGCCCTGTGGAAATATCTCTTGGACTACTGCATGCAGGCCAGGCTGAAGCGTGTTTAGTGGCTCAAGGGTGATCTTATGAGCAACAGTGAACAACATTCAAGAATTCTTTGACACAGCCTTGCATTGATTTATTAGTTTACTCATGTATTTATTCATTTATGCATCCTCCCTTCTATTAACATTTGTTGAGCACTTTCTATATGAGAATTACTAGGAGGGATAGAAAGAGACATAAATCAGTTTTCTGCTCCCTCAAGAGCTTATTAAAGAGGAGGAAGTTTTTCTTTTCACAATTTGAATGTTAAATTGTTGCAATGACTTGTTCTTGAATGATGCTGATTGACTAGTTAAAAGCAGCTCAGACAGACCTAGACATTTTTGCTCTAGTGAATCATACAATGACAATAGAATTCATATTAAAATCTGTGACTGGCCTTTTTCTACCTTCTCAGAAAACTCTGAAAATGACTTAAAGCTCTCACATTGTACTTTTATGTCAGAGTCAATTTCTTTTGTTTTTCTTGATGTTATATAGGTATGGAAACACAGTCCTAACATGACTTCCTACTCAGAACCAGTCTCCTTATCCATCTCTCTTTCACTTGAACATCTAGAAGTCATTGTCACAATGAAGCCTCTTCTGCTTACTTCCACTTAAAAAAAAAAAAAAAAAAAAAAAAAAAAAAATTTCCAACCCGTTTCTAATACCTGTCAGGTATTTCAACAATCAGAGCTCCTGTTGGAACTCAATGAATATCATCCACCCACTGGATGTCTGTGCCTTCTGTCTGTGCCGTGTGGGGGAAGGATGAGGTCGAGTTTCAGAAGAAATGTTTGTCAAGCACAACCTCGGACTTTGCCTCTACTCCCTTTTGGTCTTTAGGTGAAGAAAAAAAGATGGAAACAGAGCACAAATACTACCCAAAGGAATTCGGTTGGTTCAGTCATCTGCAAATAGATTTTTTGGAGCTGTAATTTCTGGATCTTGTAAAACATCATCCCTGCCAGAATTTATTTTAGGTGTTACTCCATCACTTAATATTTGGTATTAAAATTAAAGAAAACAACAAAGTTTTCTTTTTTCTCTCCATCCTTCAGTGGTTATGATAGATTAAGTCATTCTGTAGGTACTAATCCAAATTTTAGAGGCTTCAAACAACACAAATTTATTTCCAGTCCATGCTATATACTCAGTGCAAGTCAGCAGGGAGCTCTGGTCTTCATCATCCTCCCTCAAGGATCCAATGACCAACCACATTTGGCCCATCCTTGGCTGCACCCAGATCACAGGGGAGGAGGCAACATGCTGAATCTGACCTGCATTCATCCAGCTTCACTCATTCATGTGGAGATGGCTCATGGTTTTTTGTTTGTTTCAATCACCTTTCACTAGTCAGAACAAGCAAGTTCCATTTGCACTTTGATTTTAAAGAATAAAAAAATTCAATCTGTTTATATACCTACCAAGATTTGCTGGACACCACAAGTGTCTGTCACTAGCCTCTTAAAATCCCTTCCAAAAAAAAAAAAAAAAAAAAAAAAACATCTGTTAAGGATGATTTACTAACTCCTAACTCATAATGTAGATGGTTCTCATATTCCTCTCTTCTCATGAGATGCTTCTATCCTAGAAGCTACACAGAAAGGAAGAGCAAAATCTAACCTTGATTATATGAGGACATGACTAGGACGGGGCAGCTGGACACCCCCTCATTGACAAGTGAGTTTGAATCCTTGGATGCTACAGATACTGGTCTCCCTTTTTAAAAAAATATTTATTTATTTGTTTTAGTTTACACAGTGCCTTTATTTTTACATGGTGCTGAGGATCGGGAACCCTGGCCAAACGCGTGCTAGGTGAGCGCTCTACCACTGAGCCAGTCCTTTTTTTTTTTTCCCTAAGACTCAAGATGGGGCAATTTCTTTATTTCAGCTAAATCAGTAGCCAATTCAAATGAGAAAGTCATTCAACTTTCCAATGTAATTAATGTAATGGGTCAATACAATACACTTGAGTGGATTTAATAGCTAGCTCTACTTAAACAGAGACCCCCACCCACACAAAGACAGTTGGGGATGCCCACACCTGTGCGCATCACACCCGCATTTGCCTAAATGCACACTTTCTTATCTGTATTCACTCCCAAACACACATTCTTTCCTATGCCAAAAGACAGGTGCATACACAAAGCAGACTTCTGCTATATGTGAATTCTAATGAGAAAGAAGAAGAAAAGGGGGACACCAGAGAACTAACAAAAAATGGAAATGCAGGCCAGACTGGAATAAAAAGGAGGGCATGGTATGCTAAAAGGAGGACAGAGAGGGGAGAAAAAGAACAGAGAAAAATGAGAGAACGAGGGAACCAACGTATTCATGAGAAGGAAATAACAAGGCAACATAAGAGAACGACAGCGTGCATGTTAGACTGTTCTGTGAAGGTGGAATTTGAATGTGAGTGGGAAAGAGTGAACGGGAAATTAATCATGGGGAAAAGTAAGATTCAGTATATGAAATGGCAAGGACTACAACTGAATCTCATCTTCTAAATGTAGAGGCAGTGATCCAACAGCTATCAAACACTTCAG
Source organism: Tamias sibiricus (assembly GCA_025594165.1). Taxonomy (NCBI): domain Eukaryota; kingdom Metazoa; phylum Chordata; class Mammalia; order Rodentia; family Sciuridae; genus Tamias; species Tamias sibiricus. Next base: position 39,772,099 of record CM046665.1, on the reverse strand, counting down.
TAATATCAGCAAACACTGTCTAGTGTTGCCTATAGGCCAGGCATTGTTCTGTGTATGTCTGTCAACTCAGAGTACCCATGAGCACCATATGAATTAGGTACTACAATAATTTTTTTTTTTGTACCAGCAATTATACCCAGGGGCACTTAACCACTGAGCCTCATCCCCAGCCCTTCCTTTTTATATTTTATTTTGATATAGGATCTTGCTAAGTTGCCTAGGGCCTCACTAAGTTGCTGAGGCTGACCTTGAACTTATGATCCTCCTGCCTCCTGAGTCACTGGGATTACAGGCATGTACCACTACACCCTACTACAATCACTTTTATTTTAAAGGTAAGAGAACGAAGACATAGGAAAGCCGAGAAATTTGTCCTAGATTTCCTAGTGAGTAAACAGCAGAATTAGGATTTGAACCTAGGTGTTAAGGACCAGAAACCAAGTTCTTGGGCACAACTGTTGCAGCTTATTGCTCATCAAGGAAGTATTATGGTTCCCATATACATATGAAAACACAAATGCTCATGTTTTGTGTCATTACTTCATTAAGTATTGATTTGTTTATTGATTCATCTTTTGTTTTTCCTAAAGAATTTCTCAAAAGGTCATATATGACTTGTTTGCCTATGGACATGGAAGGTAAAGATAATAAAGAGGAGATTCTGCCTTCATAGAGCTCACCAACTAATAAGGTATGCATTATGACTGAAATGTTCATGTCACTCTTAAAATTCACATGTTGAATTACTAACCTCCAAGATACTGGGAGGTGAGGTCTTTTGGGAGGTACTTAAGTCATGAGAATGGAGCCATAATGAATGAGATTAGTGCCCTTATAAAAGAAATCCCAGAAAGCTAGATCCCTCTTTTATACCATGTAAGGACACAATAAGAAGCTACCATCTATGAACCAGAAAGTAGGCTTTCACCAGAAACTGAGTATGCAAGTGACTTGATTTTGGGCTTTCCAGCTTCCAAGAACTATGTAAAATGAATTTATATTGTTTAAAATCTTCCCTGTTTGTGGTGTTTTGTTATAGCAACCACACGTGACTATGATAGATAGAAAGGCTAGTAAGTTCAGTTGAATATTCTAGGTTTGACATTAAATATCTGTGCTAAATTCAGCAGGCACACCAAAGGAAGGTATTGTCAGTTATTTGAAAGGTTGTAAATGATTTCTAGTATGAAAGTTGCATCCAGATGGAATAATGAGAACCAAAAGCATAGAGTCATTAACTACCAACTGTTGAGAGAAACACAAAAGAGTTTTATTTGGTGGCAGCATAAAGGAAAGGAAGATGCTCAAGAAATGAACGCTGTATTTTTTTTGTGTGTGTGTGTGTGGGTATGTGGTGGTGTATGCATGCACACATCTGTGCACACATGTGATAAGGCACGCATGGAAAGAGCGGAGTCAAGGCTAAGGATATAAGCTAGAATCAGATGTTATATGTGAAAGAGTTATTGTTATCTGGAAAATGTTTTTAAGTGATTGAGTGACAGTGTCAAAATTAGTTTTGGCAAGACTCTTTTCTTGGCATTTTGGCAGATAAACTGCCAAAAGCTGAGATCAGAGACAGAGACACCAGTTAGTAAGCTACTGCTCATTGGTATTGCAAGTACTTCACGTGACAGCTAAGGCTTTGGGATTGGAAAAGGAGGAGAACAGATCAGATATTGGATAGAAAGGAAATACTTTATCATCAATAGTAAGTGTGTTTGTTGGGACTGGTGGGGTATTGAGAAACAAAAAGTACAGAATGATTCCCGGTTTTCAGGATTTGGGTAGTGGCAAGATGTGAGAGAATACCAAAGGTTATATCTTATGAAGAAAGAAATGTCTAAGCAGTGATAGTGAAAGTTTTGCAGACAGAGATTTGGGAGGGATTAGCATCTACTATAGCTGAGATTGCTGTAGCTCATGCCATTTTTAATTCAGGAATTGAGTCTTCCAATTTTTATTCCAAAGTACTTAACTCTACAAAGATCAGCAATTATTTATTGAGTATTTATGAGCAAGCCACTCTGGCAAATACAAAGAGTCTCTACCAAGGAGAAATGATCTATATTTAAAATCATTGGCTATCCATAATTAATTTGGCATGGCATTATTCACTTTTTCTTAAAAATAATTGGTTTCTATTTTCTCTTTCATGTGTCTGGCTGACCATGAAATACTCATAGCTTGATTATTTTTCACTTATTTATTCATCATACATTCACCCTCTCTTCCTCTCAAGACAGAAGAGTCTGATGATGTAAATAATGACACAAGAACATTACTTTATTTGAAGCCAACCTTATTCTACTTGCAATGTTTGAAAATAGGCTCAGATTAGCTCCAGGTCCCCCATCCCCTGACTTCAATGTTATTATTGTTGCTGGCTACTTCTGCATACTTATGCATCATAAGGTGTTATCATAAGCAGTATAGTAATTAAGAAAGGAAACTCTGGAGACATATTGCTTTGTTTTATCTGATTCCACCAATGAAAGACCATGATCTTTCTGTGCCTGTACTTTCTCATCAGTGAAATGGGAATGATAGATTTTTACTTTTGAACATGAAATGAGTTAATGTACACAGAGTATTTAAAATGAAATTGAAACTGTCATATAAATGAATACATTGTAAGCTTATGGTTATTACTTTCATGACTATGATTACTTAAAGGAAATATCTCAGGCAAAAGCTGCTGACCATGGCAACATATCCTACAACAAAATACTGAATATATTTTTCCATAAGCGTATTTAGTTTGAATCACTGAAGTTTTGTCTTTGTTTTAGGATGTGATTAAATAACCTGGAAATAAATTCTAATTTCACAAAAGGAAAGAAAATGAAACTCTTTACAAACTACTGTTTGTTTATGACAGTACAAATAGTTTTTAAAATATCAGAAATCACCAGGATATCCTGAATGCTTGATATTCTTGATTTGCAGGTTAGATAAGGATTTGTTAAATTACTTTTAAAACAGAGTTACTAACTCAATTTGAAGAAGGTAATGTGCATTGCCTAGATTATTCAAGCTAGTATACATGATATATTTAGCTCTAATGAAATGTGACCTAGATACATTAATGTAAGAGAGTAGTTTGGGGATTATTTGTTTATAAGACTAGTTACTCCCACCTTCCAGCTGTTTTTCTTTCAAAATCTGGGAACCTACCTATCCATCTAATTTCAGTTTGCAGGAAAAAAGGAGCTTGATCTAGCTACGATTTTGACTTGAAAATTGCCAAATGGTTCTTTGGTCCAGTTTTTTGTTTTCTGTTTTTGTCTTTTGGTAATGTGGTGAATATGTGTGAACAGAATTATATTCCAAGCATATTTTGAAGTTAATAAGACATGCAGGAGGGAAACTATAAGATAGTATTTCATTTGAAGATAACTGGATAATCTGCACTTCAGTTCCCAGCTTTTCATAAACCCATATCCTCATTTGAATGAATAAATCACACAAGAAGGTATGCACTTAAATATATACAAATTTATTATATACTGATATTTAAAAATTGATATGGTGCGATGCAAGTCTTATGGAAGTAATTCTGGTATTTCTCTTCAAAATATATAAAAATCATCATAATCAAGTCATGCAGCATTAAGTCCAAATGAATTTTGTAGAAATGTGTTTTTAGATGCCAATTTTATTAAATATTCAATGCTATTTTTATTCATCTAGATATCTATCAATCGGTACACATGCATATGTGTATGTAGGTATATGTAACACATATATACATATTATATACACACATATGTGTATATATGACTATACACACAGATATATTATACATATATATTATGTTATAGAAAGCTTAACGATTCATTAAGCCCCAAGGCAGAGAGAGTAGTAGTTCTCTATAGAAGTAGTACTAAGTTGGACCCTAAAAATGGAAGCTCTACAAAACATCTATTCAAAAACATAGTTTTTGTAAGAAATTTAAAAACTTTATAATATTATGAAGAACACTGGAATATAAGGAAGAAAAGACAGACAAAATCAAGAGTTCCCTAATTCTTTAGCTTTTTTATTCTTGGTCCTTATGTGCAAATTGTTTTAGAGGCATAGATGTTAGGGATGGGAGAAATGACGGCTTGAAACAGGAGGTTCTGCAAACCTGGGTACAAATGAATTTACTGGCAATCAATTAGTTGCCAATTCTTCTCCAGCACTATTTGCCTTGGGTTGTACTCCCACTGGGGTGGGTAGAAAGGGCTTAGTCACCACCCACATGGTTGGCTCTCCAATCTCGGGCAGTTAAATGCATTTTATCAATGCTGAGAAGAAGATCAGGCTGGACTTTTTAGATGTTTGAGGAACTTGGACAGTCCTCTGAATTCCAAAGAAATTTTTTGGACACTGAAATATCAGTATAGATATAGTTACAAACTTGAGGTCTATTGCCAGCAGATTTTACAATTTCCATTCCTTTTCATGCAATTTAAAGTTTAAATTACAGCTATCCAATGTCACTAAAATTGCAAAACAGTTTGTGGGGAAGAAACAAAAATCAGGATTTTTAAAATCTAGTTTTTACTGTGGGCCCACTAAATGCATATCTCAATCTGTGAGCTGTTGTAACATATGCTCTTATCCCCTCCCCCAGGTAATGGGTAAAAATCATGCAGAACAGGTTGAACTTTTGTGATGTTCCATAAAAGTGGGTCATATGTCAATGAGATTACAAATTTAATAAAGGTGCTAATGGGAAAAGCTGGCATTTAAGTGCAAATCATTTCAATAGCTATAATTTTTTAAAAAAGCAATTAAAAACAAGATCTATAAGTCAGTATTAACATCCAGGGAAAAGACCATAATGGTAGGTATGAAAATAATATATGAATATGTTTACAAAATTGTGATATTCATGAAAGAAATTTTGTTGGAGTATGACAATTAAGGTTGGGAAGAAACCATGTAGTGCTCCACTTCCACTACCAAAATATAAACAATTTAGCAATAATATAAAGAGAAGAATGCTAGACCTCCTAATAAAGATTGACTCATAGAAATGGAGAAATGGAACAGGAACATACAGTAGGAAGTGAAGTATTCACGCCAAGTATAAGACTTTTAGATTCCCTGGTTGCAAGGTTTTAAATGGCATGCTTTTTATCTTTGTGAATTTCAATTAGACTCTGCAATGGGCAAGTCGGGAAAGGAATATTAATGATGGAGGAGAAAGCTGGGTGGTGTTCCATTCTTCACAGAGCCAGCTAAATAAGAGAGCAAATGTTTATTTAGGTTGTAGCATATTAAATGCTCAGAAAGTGATAGTTAATGTAGGTTAAAAAGGACAACTTGAAATATTTACATTGTAGAGGTTTTACCCTTCTCACATAATCCTCAAAGTAAAGCTAAATTTTTACTGTAGATTAGCAGTGCCTGTTATGAAAACTGCACCATCTAGGAAAAACATCTGAATTTTTGGTGCATAACTAACAAAATTGAAGTGTTTGGCACATATTGACTCTGAATGTAAAATGACAGAAACATATCACCATACTTATCTTCTTCTTCTTTTTTTCTTTAAAAGTGTCTAACGTTTATAACAACTTCTGGAAGAGATAAATACCGGATCTACTTTGCCTTAGTAGAATGTGCACAACATTTTGTCGTATGTGCAGTACAAAAAAGGAAAAACCTCTCTCCTGCTCTTTTTGTTCAAGTTGCACGTTTGGATTTAATTATCTCAGATAAAATAGAAGAAAAATCAGGCAGATCAAAACACACAATGCTAAAAGTGTATGATGGGAACGGAATTACACGTCTCTGCCTGCAAAAAGCCCTAAAACGGAAAACCTCAAACCTTCCAACCCCTGGGGAATGAATTGCAGAGGTAATAGAAGCACAGCAGGTCCATTTTTGCTCAGGGGTAATGTAAACTTTTTAGAGCTGTTGATTGAGTTTCATCACTTGGTAAGGAGAAAAGAGGTTAAGAAAAAGGATTGCTGAAAGTGAGTGAGCGGGAGCTTTCCCAAGGTGTACAATCTGCAAATGGACTTTACTGGCAGGCTCACGGGAAGTCTCAAGCCCTGAGTTTTGAAGGGAAATTGGTTCTGCTTACAAGAGTGTGGAAGAATGAGTAGTATATCAAGAAGGCTCAGGAAATCAAAGAAACTTCCTGCTGCCTGATTCCACGCAACACGCGTTGAACTTGGTCCTGCGTGGATGCGCTGATGACTAAGTAAAGGCGTGATCAGTCCCCTCGCCCTCCAGCGGGAGCGGTACCTCTTTACCTCTTCTAGGCAGCCACGTCGCTCCACAGCCCAGGGATGTCGGGGGACCAGCGGCAGGGCTCAGCCCAGGGAATCTAGGGCCTCAGAGACAACCTGGACTTCCGACTCCACACCAGCACCCACTATCAGCCCCCCAAGAGTCTCAGGGCCTCCCGAGCAGCACCCGGCGGCGCGTGGGTTCCGTTCCTCCCGCGCGACGTGGGCGCCGGGAGCTGCGCTCCGGGCGCGCCCCGGCGCCCGACGCCGCCAGGGGCTGCGCTGCTGCAGGTGCGGGGAGGGCGGCGGCCGGTTACCCGGGGTTGGGGTGGGGGTGGAGGGGTCCTTGCGTTCTCTGGAACCTCCTTAGCCCTCCTCCCCAGCCTAGCTCCTCCTCCTCCATGAGCGGGGCTCGTGCCCGCCAACGCCAGCGCGCGTCGCGCCTCCACCCGCGCCCCCCCTCCCCAGCTCCTGCCATCGCTTCCCCCTCCTCCTCTTCCTCCTCCTCCGCCCATCACCGCCACTACGGACGCCTTCGCCTCCTGGTACTCCTCGCGCGGCTTCAGCCGCTCCTCCTCGCGCTCCCCTTGGCTTCCACCAGCCCATCGCTCCCCGGCTTCTTCGGCTGCTGCAGTCAGCTCCTCTCTCTCTCTCTCTCTCTCTCTCTCTCTCTCTCTCTCTCTCTCTCTCATTCTTTCTCTCCTCTCAAGTTTCCTATCTTCTCAAGATCGGGGCAAAGGAAGGAAAACATCGAATTCGCCTTGCTTTTTCAGGTAGGGTCGCACACGTTGGTCCCCATAGGGACCTTTTACCATTTGCCTTTGCCTCGCCTGCATGTCTCATCTCCCCCTACTCCACTCTTGTATGCTCCCTGGAAACCGAGGAGGCTCAAATGTCCCTCTCCTCTCCAACCATTAGAAAAAACAATTTTAATACTGATCATCAGAAACGTATTTTCAACTACAATAAGATCCAGGAGCCTGCTCGGCAGCACGTTAGACTAGCTCTTTTATAGTCTCGAACTTTGCACACTGTGATAGCCGCTGCCTGCCTGCCTGGTGCCTGATCAGGGAGCCTCACGCTTCTTCTCTTATTGTGGTCCTCTGCTCCAGAGCAGCTGTCAAACGCGTCGTTTCGCAGCATTTGATCTGCACCCAACTGCCTCCAAGACGTGGTCATGGGCAACCATGGATGGACAGGGAGAGAAATTTTGATTTGATTTGATATTATTTTATGTTGGAGGAAGTGAAGATGTGAAGACAGCAATTCATTGTAAAGAAAAGAATAATAATTGAAAAAGTGGGCTGGTTGCCCCTTGCTTTTCCCGCTGTGGTTGTGGAGGGTGGTCTTGATTAAAGGGGTTGTGGCATGAAGTACCCATCTCTCCTTTTCCCCCCACTCTCCCCTCCAACCCATTCCCTTCTCCAGCTCATATGTCAGTTTAGAGTCCCGGCGTTATTATTTCATGTGTGCATAAAACAATGATAAAACAGTGTTTGCTGATGATGGGGTTGGGGAAGTTCCTGGCAGAGCAAAGACTGATTTGATTACTTGGTCATCTTCCTACCCCCCCTCCAAAAAAAGAGGGGGAAAACAAAGAAAGAAAAAAGAAAGAAGAAAAAGAAAATTCTCCTCCCCCAATCATCACACCCTACACTCAGTTCATAGAATAATTTTCATAGCTTTAACTCCAATTCCCAAATGAAATGACACTGTTTGGGGTTACTTGGACGGTTGGACTGAAGGCAATTTTAAGTGTATTTTGTTTTTATTTTTCATTGTTCTGCAAAGAGAGGTGATGAAGGCGAAACTGGATATCTACAACATGCAGTCCCTGCTGCTTGTTTTCTTGGTGTGGGACCCAGCCAGGTGAGATGTTTCCTGTGCTTAACTTTTAATTTAGGGTAAAGGTGTGTTTTTGAATGCCATCAGTGCAGCTGTGACTTGTGAGAATCAGGGTGTTTTGAAAAATTATTTCTCATGAAAAAGGACTGTACCCGAAAGTGAACTATAAAGTGGCAGAAACTATGAAAAGTTTGCTGATTCTTGTTTTTAGCAATCAAATGTAAAAGTGAATAGAAACATTTTTATACAATTAACTGAAAAAATATCCTTTCAATGGCTTATTCATATACAAGGAATTTAAATGATTAAATTATAGGTACTTAACATTTAAAAAAATTCAGTAAAAATCCAAGTTTTCCTTCAAGCCAGACAGAAAAGTACTTGCAAAATTATTTGAGTTGTAACTTAATTTTTTCTTTCCTGATTTGAAAATGGTCTTGGTTCTTTTAGTCAACATAGAAAACCCAAATGATGTGTGAGTCTTAAACCTCTAGGTGGAGGTAGTATACAACTCCACAATCACAAACAATAAAACAAAAAGCTGATTTATTATTCAACTTTGCACATTATTAATTTAGAGATCTTTTATTACTCAAATGGTTACTGTCAAAAGAAGTATTTATTTCAAATGTGTAACTAATTTTATTTTGCCTATGCTCAAACATGAAATTGATTTTTATTGCTTTCAAAAACTTCATCTTAGTTGTAGTTTTTCCTGATTTTTTTCTATCATCCGTGAGTATCTTTTATTTATTCGCCTAGGATATGACTTACCAAATATCAGAAGAATTAAAATACAAGTTTCCTGAAAATGATCCTGTAACCATACTTTAAAAAATCTCAATATCATTTAATTCCCTTTAAGTTTCATATCCATCCCAAATGATGGTCAAAGTGTGGAAATATTTTCTGGATTTGAAAAATAATATACTGATAAAGACAATGTCATTTGAAAATATCTATTAGTTTAACTTCTGAATATTGACTCTAGAAAGAAAATATGAAATGTGACTAAAAAACACTTTTGAATGAAAATCTCTAGGTGAAACTTTATGATTCTTTTGGGGATTGGTTTTGAAAATAAGCATAAGTAGGCAATATAGAAACTTTTGAGGCTATAATGTACGAACTGTCTTACGTAATTTGTGAAATGTTATTTTCATGTTAGTTTTAAAATACTCTACTCTTAAAGTTAGTTATGATTATTTGATGTGTTAAGAATATTCTTACCTACTAACACATTATTCATTTAAATATAAATTGACTCTCTGAATGGTATTTTACAAAATACACCTTGATCAGAAGATAATTTACATATTGTCTTTGATTTTAAAGGCATGAACACTCTATCCTTAATTAATACGACTGAAAAGCTTCAGTGATTAACTAAACTTCTCTCTACTAGTTTTCTGTTCTATATTTGACCAGCAATGCTCATGCTAGTATTTTATTCTATTATATAAATGATTCTTTTTTGGGGCCAGTAATTTAAATCTCTGAATCATTCTAAGTTAAAAAAAAAAAAAAAGTCAGTGAAAAGGGACATTCTGTTTTATACATTCAGTTCCTTTTGCACCAAATTGCTGGATGTCACAAAATCAGGTCTCTGGCTTTATGATGGAGAAATAATGGAGAAAATCACTGTTTCTAAACCCTTTCTTGTGATATTTTAAGATCATTTGTTCTTCCTACAAATTTGTCACCAGAAAAATGGTAACTGTGCATTTTAATCTTTATGTGGCCCCTTATCCCTCTTCTGAGACCAGTCAGGAGGGACTAGCCTTCCAAGGCTCAGTGGCTCTGTGTGTTGCTGATGCCTTCAGAGCCCACCTCCACCTTCTGGCTACAGAGGAGCTTGGCACACAGCCAGAGGAGTTTCCCTGATGTCTATATTGCAGTTGGCCATTGGGTGGAGGTATACCCAAAGTAAGGAAGCAATCTTGGTTGAAAAGAGCAAAAGACATAAAAGGAAAAGAAAGATATTTTTGAGGAAGATGGAGAAATTTTGTATCTCCAATCAGGCAATTTGTTTTCAAATTAATATTCAAAGCAGTGAAGAATTATTTCAGGAGCTTCATTGATTATGGTACCGTTGTGACTGTGAAATAGTATTACTAGTAATGTCTGTAAATGATAATCTACAATCACATTGTATTTCTAGGGAATAGATTTTAGCAAAAAAGAGAATAACATTTAGAATGCTAAGTGGTAGAAATCTCAAATAATTTTATCATCAAACTTCTGACAATCTACAATGTAGTATTCATTTTCAACAGCATGTTCACCTTCCCCATAGACATACTGGTATTTACAAAGGTGGGGGAAAAAAAAGGAGAAAAATGAGTGGCATTTATAGTTTAGGGAGCCTTAAATTCAAATCAAGAAATAAGAGCATGTTGGCACTTGCAAAACACACATATGTGTATATATCAGCTTGTAAAATTATCTGTTTAGGTTGGTGCTGGCTAACATCCAAGAAGATGAGGCTAAAAATAACATTACCATCTTTACGAGAATTCTAGACAGACTTCTGGATGGTTACGATAATCGGCTTAGACCAGGACTGGGAGGTAAAAATATTTTCCTTTTTTGAAACTCTCACAAAATAATGCCTTTAAAAGGTAAGGGTAATATTTCCCATTTTAATATATTTTACATTTGAGTGCACTGCTGTGTATTAAAATCATAGGTAATAAAAAGTATTTATATGAACTAAATATTATCTGTAATTTTTTCTACCCACATTATATATTTATCATATTTTTTATAGAATGCCAAAAACCATATGAAGCCCAGACTTTCTCATGAATACTTTTTAAATTAATTTATTTCTAATAGCTTAATGTTTGAATCTTAGAGTATGTTAGGTTCTGCCATTATTGAGCTAATATTCCATTGTAATATTTCTGGTTACTTTTAGCCTGTCTCATACCAGGGTAGTTATACAAAACTAAGAAACATAAAGAAATAAATGAATTTGATTCTATCTCAATAAATATACTTTTTATGACCATAAAATGAAGTTTTACATGCAAATATAACATGGGTTTACCTTCAAACTTTCAGACATTTTAGATATACATTGGTTATAAACCTGAACTATTTGGTTGTGGCACAGTTTGATTTCAAACTTTAACATTAATTTTCAACTCATGAAACAAATATATTTTTATCCATGAAGTTAAAGGAAATTAGGATTGACTAATACGTTAAATTTTAATTATCTTTCAGCATTGCTAGGTGTTGCTAAAGGATTAGGTAAAGTAGGGTAGGTTTATATTTCCTAAAAGGATTCTGAGTCAAAATACTCCATTCCTCATCAATTCTAATATTATATATATATATATATATATACATATATATATATATATGCACGTGTGTGTATATACACATATATGATATATGTGATATATATAATTATACCTACATGTGATAAATATGCTTATGTATCCATAATTACTGAGACATTTGGTTAACCATTAATTAAAAATCAAGACAAACTAGTCAAATAGTTGATACTAGTTATTTTCAGGTTTGGCAACTTTCTAATATTAAGTTGCTTTAAGATATTTCTGTTGTCTGGTGTGGTGGATCTATAATCAAAGTGATTTGAGAGCCTGAAGCAGGAGATTTGTAAATTCCAGGCCAGCCTCAGCAACTTAGTGAGATCCTGTCTCAACGTAAAAAATAGAATAATGATAATTCTATTATTATTAAGCTCAGCAATAAAGCACTCTGGACTTAATTCCCAGTACCCCCCCCCAAAAAAAAAGATTTCTATCGATTAAATACCTGAATATTTATGTGAATAATCTTTTGAAAATATATGTGCTTATTTTACATATGCTACATTGGTGGGTATTTGACATATGTCTTTGTAAATTGCAAGTTTGGGATTGTTAAGGGGTAAGAAAAAGTCAGAGGAGACCCAACTCTTTTTTGACTATTATGATATTCAATTGCTATTAGTTTTTTACTTGAATTACTGAATGATACTTCGTTTGAAGAGAAGTCCCAAGGAGGAATAATGTTCTCAAATATGACACATTATATCATTAAGGGAGAATTCAATGAGTTAATATATATTTAATTTCTAAAGGAAAAATTAAAATAATGTCACCTTAGTAATTAATATATCTAATAAGTGAGACTATAAGGGATATGTTAGGATATGTGGCAATAGGCTATTGCCAAACTCATATAATAGGAGTAATTCTAGCACAAGGCTATCCTGATTAATGATATGGTTTCAGACGTATATTGGATTAATATAGATATTTTTACTAAGGCATAGAATTTTTTATTTTTTAATTTTTATTTATTTGTTTGTTTGTTTATTTTATTTATTTATTTATTTATTTATTTATTTTTGGTACCAGGGATTGAACTTAGGGGCACTCAACCACTGGGCCACATCCCCAGCCCTTTTTTGTATTTTATTAGAGACAGGGTCTCACTGAGTTGTTAGTGCCTCACCATTGCTGAAGCTGGCTTTGAACTCGCGATCCTTCTGCCTCAGCCTCTCAAGTGCTGGGATTACATGTGTGCGCCACCACGCCTGGCTGATTTTTTTATTTTTAAATAAATCATGCACTGTAAAAAAAATCTTTCTCTTCACATTTTTAGGGGAAATATTTGTTCTGAAAACTACCTGGATTTGAATATTTCCAGTGATCTCTTTCTTTGTTTTTTATTATCTCTTAAATTTTTATATTTCCATTGTTTGCATTCAACTATAAATTCTAATTACTTTGTTATTTTGATCAATGCAATATATTAAGTGGCCTCTCTTGCCTTATCAATCTTCCAATATTGAACATATGCTAAAATATCAGAGTCTTATTAGTCTTCTTTTAGTCTTACACTGCTTTCCATATGCAACTCTCTTCTCTTGATCAAATCCTTTGGTGGCTTCCCATTGCCTTTGGTAGTTGGTAGTGAGGGATAGTGGAAGCAACATAGGTACTGGAGGCCAACAGATAGAGGTAGACTAGAGCTGTCCTCCTTCCAAACATACAACACTGTGCCTTGTCCAGATAAGGAATGTTTCTTTTGATTTGAAATGCCTATGGTTTTATCCACCTTTTTATCTTATAAGGTTGTTGGGAGGATTACACAAACACTAAGTGTCTACAAAGCATATGTCCCTACTAACACTTCAACAAATACCAACTCTTTCCCTCATAATTTAAATTTCTAATTTAGCAAGGCTTTTCATAATCTACCTCTCTGCCTTCCTTTACCACTTTTTCTCATCTCCCATCCATCTTGCTCTTTCATCTCTTCTATTCATTTTTCTCTTGATAATCATTCCCATCTGCTCATTTGACCTTTAGTGGAGCAATAGTTCTTCCTCCTCTCTGCTGATCCTAATACCTACCTTTTCCTGTAAAAATCATCTTAACACCAGTCATTTCTCTTTGGTAAAGATCTTTCTTTACTGAATTGTAGCACCCAGATTCAATTTTCTCTCTGTTGAATTTCTTTTGCAGCTGTTGTCTCTATATCTCATTTGGGACTTATTCTATGTTATCTTGTATTATTTATTACATTTTTATGTGTCTCTTGCCACCATAATAAGATTGTAAGCTCATTGAGGCAATATATTGTATCATAAATCCTCTGTGATTTCAGCAACTAAATATTCATTTACATATTGTAGCCATAAAATAAATGTTGATTGCTTGATTAACTTTTCTATGATCAGTTATCATCTGGAAAATGGGACTACTCACATTTGCTGACCTTCTAGTTAGGAATATTGTGGTGATATGTTGAATATCATGTTACAGGAGAGCAGTGTAGCTTAGTGAGAGAAACTAATTTTATCCTCTGGAGACTTAGGTAAAACCCCAGCAGTAGTATTATCTTTAAGTTGTATAACCTGACCTCTCTGGATGCACTTTTGTTATTTGTATTACCATTCTTTGGATAATATTTAACATGATGATATATGTAATGAATTTAGCACAATAACTGGCATCTAATAGTCAATAAGTGAGAAGTAAATGGCTTTGAAATTATTTTTTATGTATTGTTACAAATTTAAATTAGTACAATCACTTTTTTGCATTCAACATTCTTCACCTGAATGTTCAGGGAAATTACCTTTATCGTTTTATTCCAGAAATTCACAATAAGGAAAAATGGCTTTGAGTTCAGTTCATTTTTAATGTATTGAAATGATTATTTCTGTTGATGGATAATCTAGATGACTAATCTCATTTCTTATTATTTTAATTTACCAGTACTTAGAAAAGAGGAAGGAGTTTTTAATTATAAGTTAGAAAAGTTATTCTTCTCACCTGACTCTACTACTTACTTACTAGATCTTACCCTAGAGAAGTTACTTAGACATTCTGAGACTTGATATTTTCTTTGGGAAGATAGGAATAATAATATTTTATTCTGAGAGGAGGAGAGTATATTGGGATTCAAATATATGACAAAGGTTATATAATATATTAGGTTATAAAAGTTTGAGGTATTTAATGATTCATAATAGTTCTTTTTAAAAATTTAAGTCAGATCACACTACTTGTCTGCTTAAAATCCTGTAATGCAGCCATATTCATTTGAAGATGATTTCTTTGGTAGCCTTCAAGGCCCTGCATGATCTTTCTGCCACTTTTTTTAAACCTCATCTCATATAACTCTAGGCTTGCTAACACTGCTTCAGTCACACTGGTTTTCCTTCCTGCTCTTTAAACAAACTAGGATGCTCTCTGGGGCTTTTCCATGGCCATTTCTACTTCTGTGGGATGTCTGTTATCTCCCCTTCTCAAGTATGCCCACCATGACCAACCTAACACACAAGACAGTCTGCCCACTGCCTGAGAGCCTGATCCCTCTTACTCAGATGTAATTTTTTTTTCTTTTTCCCTTAACATTTACCTTTTATCATATAATTTGTTATTTAATATCATTATGTCAATTACTTATTTGTCTCTTTCTGAGATAAATGTAGTGTCTGTGATGTCAAGGATTTTTTTCCCTATTTTATTGATTTCTTCATCCATAAATCTATCCTAAGCATCCAGAAAATTACCTGGTATTTATCAGGCAATCAATTAAATATACCTTAAGTGAATTTTAATTTAATTGATAATTAATTTAATATTTTAGGATACCATCATGAAAAGAATCATCTAGAGAACTTATGTTATCTTTAAAATCAGTGTAACAATTAAGATTTAATTACCACATTGGCCTTTGCTATTAACATCAGCATAATTTAGGTTGACTTTTTGGTGAATTGGAACAATTATTCTACCAGTTACTCAAACTCCTCACTTGAATTAGTTTTTGAGTAACCTATAAGCTAAATGTGTGATTTGGGGTGATTCTTTTGTCCCATCTGTGGCTTCTCTTATGCATCTGTGAAATGGGAGAATGGGTTGTACTTATTCTAGTTATATCTTAACAGATATATTGCATGGATTAAGTAATTCAAAATTCTTGAGAAAGCATAATGATACATAAAATTGATATATAGTAATATTATTAGTAATAGCATAGGAGAGAGTTCTTAAGAATTTCTAAGAGATAGTATTATTGTGAAGTTAGTACTACTTTCTTAGAGTTAGAATTCTTTAGAAACACACCAAGAAAAATTGGTAGGACTTATGCATTCAGAAGATTTACTTCTATATGAAATTGGAAACCTGAGATGGGATTGCCTCAGAATCTTATCTGCCAAAACCTTACATTCAGATTAGCTAGAAGTAATAACTGAATCAAGTTTTCCTTTAGTCTTCATGTTACACATTAGAACTAACCACTTGGGGGATTTTAACAGAATAAAAGGAGCAACATTTATTTTTTGGATCAATTTTAATGGGTCATTGGAAAAATAAATGTGTAGTCAGGCCTCATATATTTGTGACAGCTAAAATCCACAATGTTCAAAAGTGATAACTATTAGAAATGACAAGGCTTGGTATTTAAATAATAGATTC
The DNA here is from genome assembly GCA_025594165.1 of Tamias sibiricus. Classification (NCBI taxonomy): domain Eukaryota; kingdom Metazoa; phylum Chordata; class Mammalia; order Rodentia; family Sciuridae; genus Tamias; species Tamias sibiricus. The sequence goes on along the minus strand of CM046665.1, from coordinate 39,756,066 downwards.
AGTCTGGAAAATCTAGATTGAGTACCATGCTGAACTAAATTGAAAAGCTGTTTTCAGAAGGTTATCTAGAAAGAATTTTTCCTGCAGTGTTCTTATTTTTTACTCAGAAATATCGAAGAAACATTATGCCTCAATCCATGAAAAACTGTGGTTAGATCATAGTCTGAGGGTCAGTTTCTAACTATATTATTGGATATTTATCCTCAAGCTGTAAAGAGATGTATGATAACATGTTCCTATGAATTTTATTAATCTTAAATTTATAAATATAAAACATATATTCAGTTGGTCAAAATTAATACAAAAATTCTGATCTCTCAAAGAACTTAAAAATGAATCTGATCTCAAGAATATTCATTATATTCTCTTATAAAGTAATGGCTAAGATCAATGTCTGCTTTAGATTTTGAGTTCTGTGATCATAATATATTAGCTGCATATTAATTAATATATTACTCAGCCTCTCTTCGTTTGGTTTATATGTAAAATGGAAGTAAAACTATGACAGTTGTTGGTTTCAGGGGGTTTATGTTTTATGTGTAAGTCCTTTTACAATGCCTGGCAATCAGAATAGGAACTCAATACACGTAGATATTACTATAGATATTGCTGCTTCTGTGCTTATTTTTACTACAAATGCAATAAAGACAGAACCCAGTGTCACCCTTAATTTTAAGAGCTGTGACTTCTAGAAAAGGTAAATTTGGAGCATGTGATGCAGTCTTAAAGAAAGGAGATGTGTACATGTTTACTATTCATTCATTCTCATTTTGTAGACACACCTTTGTACAGAATCTCTGCAAACAAAACCAGTCCCAAAGAAAAAGATATATTCATTGTCCTTCATAATTATTGTCATAATGCTTAACAACTAGGAGTCATCAGTTCATGAAAATGAGTTTGCCTATTAAAATAAAGTTATATCCAAACAATAAAAGCTTACTATGTGACATCGATGATGATTTTAGCGACATAAAATTGAAACATGTCCACCAACTCACCTAGACTGTGCCAGGTACTTGAATGGCAGAATCTCTGGCTCTTGCAACTATGAAGGGTAGCATTATAATTACCTTTAGGGTGAGGGGTGGTGGAGGTATCAAGCAGGAGAGAACACGCTGGAAATGGTTTGAATTCTCAGTATGTAGAGTTGAGGAGGTGAGGGAAAAATAGAGGAAAGGTGTTTGCAAGACGTCTAGAAAGTGAGTGACTGAACTGAGCTGAGCTATTAAGCAGCTCTAGTCTCAGATGGAGGCAGGATAAGCTCCAGATGTTGAGGTCATAGCATCTTTGAAAAGCTGTGATGTTTGGCATTCTGCTCATCCAGGCAGCTGCAGTGGGGGCTGATCCTCCTGCAGAGGCATCAAGCAGCTGAGAATCTAGTCTCCCTTTCCATCTGACTCATACCCTGGGGTCTCCAAGAGAGCCTGCAGCAGGAAAACCTTCAGAATAAGGGTAGGCATAAGTACATTTCAGAGCCAGACATGATAGTGCATGCCTGCAATCCAGAGGCTGGGGAGGCTAAGACAGGATGATCACAGTTTCAAAGGCAGTTTCAGCAACTTAATGAGGCTCTAAGCAACTTATTGAGACCTTGTCTCTAAATAAAATATAAAAAAGGGCTGAAGATGTGACTCATACCCTGGGTTCAATCCTTGGTACCAAAATGATATAATAATAATAATAATAATAATAATAATAATAATAATAATCAGAACTTTTCCCATGCTCTGCACCAGATTTTCCCACTTGAGTCTGCCTAAAAGATCACTAGGAGCATGGCACTTGAGATTTCATGAGCAAGAAAATGGAAATCAGTTGGAGAGATTTCACACAGGTGTGTAAATAGCTTTCGATCAAAGAGTACATGACTGATATCAAGTTGTTTGTCATCTCTTATTTATTTAACAATATTTTGTGGGAGGCAGGACACAAAGATAGCCAAAACCACTGGCTGCCTGCAGTGGCATGTCACTGCACATTGTAGACATGGCTTTTCATAGTCAGTTCTTTCAATTTTGTCCAGGGCTCTCCTATTTCTGTCTGGCATGGAAATAGTATGCTGATGGGCTTCTTCTTAGTGCATACCAGGTTAAAGCAGAAATGTGGTAATGCATAGCTTTTTGTATTTTTTTTATTTAAATGCATAACTAGCAAGCCTTTAGCATTTTTTCACACCCTCACTAACACTGTCCATTGCTTTGCCCACTCTCTGCTGCAGAATGGTACCTAGGCTTCTTTCAAAATGGCTATAGTGAAGTGGCTTTGCAGAACTTGTCCCATTTGTTGTTTTAAATAGATATATAATTTGTGATGATTTTACAGGAAAGGCAGATGGAATGTACAACAGCACTGGCATAGGTTGGACTAAATAGTGGCACTCTCTCCCCATGTAATAACTCTCAGGCAAAATTGAAGGTGATATCATTGAAGCACATGAACCAGAAAATACCCCCATGTCTTAATGATCCAATGCTAGGACTTTGATTAATAGTAGTCTGTCCTTCCAAATGCTAGAAAGATGTTGCCCTCTGTCACAATCTTGAGGGATTCATATTTTGGCTCTTTATTCATATTTTGACACTAGCATGCTTCACTCACTTGATATTTTACATCCAGCACTTAAGCTCACATGCAGTGAAAGTTTTTCTCCTTCTGCCCCTTTAATACATAATGGATAGAGTGAACCATGGGCATGAACAATCCATTTGTTTTAGTGTTATTTTTGATTGCTATAGCTCATACTGTAGAAATCTCTATTGGAGAGGAGGATGGCCAAAGGAACAGCTTGGTCAGTCAGCAAGTCATTACTGTTCAATGTATTAACATCAAAAGGGTCAAATGAAATTATTTTAGCATTTCATTCTTTAACACATGTGTATTAAAGGCATGTGATGTGTCAGGCACTCCGCAGGATATAAAGATATATGAGGTGTGTTGTTGGTCTCCCAGATAATTAGAGAAGAAGTCCCTTGGAAAGCAGATAAGACATGTGCATTATCACGCATGTTCCATTATCATACATATTCTATGAAAAGAACATGCTATTGAAATCTAGAGAAGTAAGCGATCTCTTTTACTTGTACAATGTAACTGGAGTTAGTCAAGTTCTGTAGCTGTAAGTATAGTTCAGTCATTCAAATGTTTCTTACTAAGGGCTGAAGACTTGCTGGGTACTATTTTAGATGCTGAGAATACTATGATGAATAATACCCAGTCTTTGCATAAATTCAAATCACACTATATTTTGGCTGTTTTTGCCTTTTACATGTCCCAGACATTGATTTATTCTTTCCTTTCTTAATTAGGAATACTGTATAATCACTTTGTGTTTTCTTCATTGAACCAAAAGCTTTCTTTCAGAAAGGGATGAGTGACTTCTGGTGCATTTGCTGGCAGGCCGAGAATTATGATATCAGCAGAAGAGTGTGATACCCAGAGCTCACGACTGTCTGTGTCCACAGCTGGTGTTGAGTGTGTTCATGTTAAGATGACATTCTCAGAGGTGCTAAGGCAAGCGTTAACTCCAGTTGAAACTTCGAGAAGCTTCTCTTATCTTCTTAGGGGGAAAAATACATTCTGTCTTATCGTGTTTTAAGCTACAGGTAAATAAAAATAAACCAAATATTCACTGCAAAATTTAGTGCATTTATAAGGAATACCATAGTGAGTACTAAATTTACTTTCTTCAATAATGTTTTGACATTGTACAAAATTCTGAAAACTTGTTTCTAACTTGACTTTCCCTCATTTTTTGAGGTATAGGTCTAATAATTACAAATAAGATCTGATAAGAAAAAACTGATATTTACATATCAAAAGATTTCATATAGAAGCTCATTAAATTGAGGATAACTACATACCAAAAAATACAGATCCATTCCAATTCTTCATTGGATTTTGCATTTTAAGAAACTACAACTGGGTAGTGGGTAATAGTTTTCATATCTTTGTATTTTTTTTTTTTTTTTTTTTTTTTTTGTACCAGTGATTGAACTCAGGGGCACTCAACCACTGGGCCACATCCCCAGCCCTTTTTTTTATTTTATTTAGAGACAGGGTCTCACTGAGTTGCTAAGTGCCTCGCCATTGCTGAGGCTGGCTTTGAACTCATGATCCTCCTGCCTCAGCCTCCCAAAGTGCTGGAATTACAGGCGTGCGCCACCACGCCTGGCTTCTTTGTATGTTTTGTTTTTATATTCAGATAACTAGCATATAGAAAAATGAATTTATTTCCATCTTAATTTGAGATTGAGTTAAATTTATTTTATTTTTACATTCCTTCTTATTTATTTCAGTATTTAAAACATGGCTTCACATAAAATTTAAAAAAACAGTACTCTTTTATATGAGCATTCTTTTTAGAAATATCTTTGTTAACCTTTAGTACGTCAGCAAAACTTTTTAGTGGAATAAGTGCAAAATGTTCCAGAAACAGGTATAGTGGCCTTCCTTCTATATAGAAGCATTTCGGAATTTGTACAGGATATGCTTAGTTAGGGTATTACTAAGTTGACTTAAAGCATAATAAGACAGGTAAAGTTTTCCTGCTTTTGACATTTAGATAGGCACATAATATCCATAGAACAATATGTCAAAATAAGAAAATGCTCTTTTCAACTATTTGTGAAGATAGTTGTAAAGTCTAGTAACTATTTTGATTATTTCAGCAATGTGGTACAATGAGTAGTCTGATTGGGTTTCCTCTATGATAGAGTAGTAGAGTTAAATCCCAAAGTTAAGGAAGGTTGAAAAATGGATTGAAATTACCAGTGTTTCCTAAAAACATTTGAAATTTCATTATCTAGGTTGTATTTTATAGTGATTCTTAGAGTAGTTCAGTAAGTATCAGGGAGGTATTTGACTTCCATGAATGTGGTAAAAGAAATCAGATGCTTTTAGAATATTGCCAGGACAGAAAAGAACTTCAGGCTTGAATTGGAATAGTTTCTACGAGGAAGAAGACACCACTGGGAAATTTTTAGAAAGAGATGAAAGTTTCCTGTTTACTTTTAATTACTCATGAGAAGATTTTAGATATTGAAGTGGAAGATGCCAAGTTCCTACTCAAAGTTTTGAGGGTTGGAGAGTCCAAATTGTTTAATTATATGAACTTTTTAGAAGTTGTTACAACAGAATTAAAATGTCATCATAGTCAGAATTGTGGTAAATGGAACAAGTTCATTGTTGTTGCTATTATTACATAAGAGAAACTCTTCAGATTCTCAAGAAATGAAACAGTGGGCTAAAATGTCATAAGGAAGATTAAAATTTGCATGTCAAGAAAGGAAGTCTTAATTAAAAGAAAATGGAACTGGAAGACTGGTATTTAGGCTGAGTAGAGAGAAATATGGGAAGATAGATTTAATTAGTTATCTAGGGCATGTAAGGGTAATCGTCAGAGCAACAAATGTAAAGCTGATGGTTGTGCTTGAAAGAATAGCAAAAGCATTGTCCAATAGAAACTAAAGTAAGAGAAACTTGATAAAATTAAGAGACTAAGTGAGGTGGGCTTATGTGGTAAAGATATTATGGAAAAATGGGAGTGAACAATGTGGAATCGCTTTTAATGAAGTGGTCATAAGAGCTTTACTAAGAGAACCATAAAGCACCTTCATAACAAAAGCTTAAAACTGAGTGTCCTTTTATTATTTTGATAGCTTTTAGCTTAGTAGCAATTACAGAATTGCAAGATCGATGATAACTAACCAGAAATGTGTATAAGGAACCATATTATTAGTAATGCATATATTAAAATATGTCACCATTTAAATAGAAAAAATCAAAAATTGGTGACATTTTTACTGGAAAACATTTCCAGTAAATAGGGAACCTTTCATCTATTTATGCATCAGAATAAACAGTATCTGGATTCTTAAAAGGAGATAATGAGGCTGACATAGCAATAAGGAGAATATTGCTGTTGCAGAAGAATTCCTTTTAACTGTCATTTCTTCCAGCTTGCCAGATAATCTGAAGGGCTCTTGGAGGTATTTTTGGCTGCCACTGAACTGAAGGGCTGACTCATAGTTTTAGCAGGGAGGGTCGCTTAGGATTTACGCTACTCTGAAATACAGGTGTGATGAAGTCCCAGGGGATCCAGCTGCTGACTCAGGATGGAGACAGTTACATCTAGGTGCTTGTTAAAGTGATGCTGCTTGTCTTTGTCCTCCTTTAGCTGCTACCACACCCAGTTTTATCTGTCATTTTTGGTGACTGCTTCTACTGCAGGCATCACCCTTTCAGACCTCTGACTGCCACCAGTTGCAGGGGGCAACTGCAATTTCAGCCTTTGTTGTCACTGTCTTGGAACAGCTGGGATGTTAAACAAAAATCTATCAACAGATAAGGAAAGGTGGGCAGGTGTGTGTTTAAGTGAGTGGATGTGAAAGTTAGTGGGGTGGAAAGCAGATGTCTCCTCATCAAAACCTTTCCCTTGAGGGAACTGTTTCGTGGCCTGTCATCTCTGTCATTTTCCCCACCCGCTTAGACATGATGATGTGACACTTACATACTTCTGTCTGAAGACATCTGAAGAGGACTAGCTCTCATGAGTGGCTTTTTATACTGAGGATGTAATGACAACTGGAAACAAAAGAAACTTTGCCCTCCAACATTGGAATCAAATGATCAAATATAGGCAAAATAAGAATATTATGGTAGCTTTTATCAATCAGGAATGTTTTTACTGAAAGTAACAGGAAAAATAAATCTACAGTGACTTTGTTGAGGTTCAGTTTTTTTCTCATAAACAGGAAGTCTAGTGGGAGGCAGCTTTCAGCACTGAGTTCTTAAATAATGGCATGAAGAACACAGATTCTTCATTTTTCCATCCTCCTCTTTAGTATTTACTTCTGTCCTTATGCTTGTCACCTCTTGATCCCAAGATTACTACTGTAGTTCAGCTGCCCTGTCCATGGTGAGGATGGAAGAAAAAGAAGGGATGGCACCAGATCTACCTGTTTCTTTTATTCATAAAGAATATGATGCAGAGAAGATGGGAGGATCTTGAAGTGCTCAATTTTCAATTTTTATATTAAGGTATTTTTCTGATAATGAGGAATTCACAATTTTTATTTCTAGAAGCTGGTGGTGATAAACTTTATTTTTGACTGAGTATAATCATAGACATTTATTCATTATAATAGGCTTTTATGAAATTGATAACTATTGATAACTATTAGATTAACCATTAATTTTGGTGGATTTATTATGTAATATTAAAGATAAATTCTCTATCCAGTCATGAGTACACGTGGTTTTATCACACTCTATAAATAAATCTATCTACATATTAAAAAATAAAATTAATCTGTGATAATGTTGCGGTAGAATCTGCTGTGATAAAAATGTATTGAATATTGTAATTAGCCAGTTATTGGGGAAAAACCTGACATGAAGATTGTTAACTAAATGTGCCTACATAATTTGATCATGAGTTTAATTTACAACATCATGTAAATGTCAATACAACATTCTGGTAAATAAGATTTTACCACACATAAATCTTGGAGGCAGAATAATAGTAGAACTTTCTCTTATGTTCCTTTTAGGATAGATATTTAAATTTTCTTTTTGGGGAGATAAAAATGTTTTCAAAATGATATCATGTAAGGTTTATATTAGAATATCTGACAAAGATTAATATACTAAAACACGGAGTATCCTAAATTGGCAAAGAACTGGTGGTATTTTTATTTTAAAGACTTGCTGAGAGGAAAATGGGATTTTCACTTGATTAGAGGAAGTTGTGATAGATATGCAATAAAGTAGAGTTTAAAAAAAACACTTGTTTATACATGAAAAACTTTTTAAAATGAAAGCTGTGTGACCTTTGACAAACCAATTATTATTTCTGTGCCTCAGTTTCCAAAACATGAAGATGAGAGAAATGTAGCCAATGACCTGCAATGTTTCTTTCATCACAAAATTCTTCCATCTTTCTGTGGCTTGTTTCAGGGCAAATAGAATAGAAAATAAGGTTCTTGGAACAGAAATCTAAAACCAGTTTTTTCCCTTCATTGCGGAGAAAGAAACTATGTGACTGAGTCCAAGGATGCCGAATAAGGCTTCTGAGTCTTGAAATGTGTTCAGCCTTGAAGCGTACAAAGACTGCCTTGGTTTTCTGACTCCTAACAATTAGGAGCTTGTACAAAACTGAACTCTTCCATTGCATGAAAATTGCAGTTAAGAGCTTCTCTTAAAGTAGAGTCAGGTTTAATGAGAAAGTGATTTATACAATTGAGATATTAATAAATGTCTCAAATGACATTCATCACTATTTCTGAACCTCGCTCTCCACTGTGTGTGTGGTGTGGATGGCATCCGGTCCCCTACTCCCCACCTTTACTCCCCTGCTCTGTTTGGCATCCTAGATATGCCCCCTCTTGAAACTCACTCCTCTTTCCTCTTCTTCCTCACTCTTCCCTTTAGTTTTCATTCTTCAGTTTTTCTTTATCTGCTCTCTTAAGTGTGGGTGAGCCTCAAAGTTTATACTTTTAACTTGTGTTGATTTACACTTTAATGATTTTCCCAGAACAATTCCATACAATCCTATAACTTCAAGTATTGACCTTTGCATAGCTAATTCAAATTTTTCAAAACCTAGTCCATATGCATTTTTTAAAAAAAAATAAATTTGCTTGTTATCGCCCAGATGAACTCCCTTTTCTGACCACCCACTCCTTTCAGGATCAAGTCCAGAATACTTGGAATGGCCCAGATGCCTGCTGGCCTTGTTCGCTTTCCCAGCCTCATCTCTCATTACTCATCTGTTTTGCTTGTGGTGGTCCAGATGCACTGACCTCATTTCAGTTTTTATTTTTTAATGCATCTGGCTTCCCTAGCCTGTGGGCCTTTGTACAAGCTGTTGCTTCTGCTGGGAACATATTTTCTTTTCTTCATGTTCTTACTTAGATGTCGCTATGTTCCAGAAGCCTTACATGACTGCCACCCCCACTCACATACATACCGGGGCGCGCACACACATATCCCTCTATGAAACGAATCACCCATTACTATATTGGGCATAACCTTGAAGCTCTGTTTCATGAATCTAAGATTTCTAAAGGTGGAGATTTCTCATTTCTTATCTGGTACTGTATCCTCAGTATCATGTATATTTCCTGGAGATAGGAATCATAATATTTATTGAATAGATAACTAGACAAACAGGGAGCTCTCTTTGTTCATATGTGAATTTCTGAACTGCAACTTCTAGGTCTTAAACTCATAATGTTGCCAAATGAAACTGCTTTTTATCCTGTGGTTCTCTTGCATGGTTAATGCTATCGGTATTTGTCAAGCTGGAAAAGCTAAAAAAAAAAAAAAAAAAAAAATCTGAGAAGAATTTTTCAAATCCTCTTTACTTCTCTTCAGTCTCCTGACTGTAATCCTGCTATCCTCTAATCCACAGGTATCAATCTGATTTATTGGCCTGTTTTTGTTTTTAAATAAATAATTAACTTAAAAACGTTTAAAAATCAGGACATGTCCAACAAAAATGTGGATTTGAGTCTTCTTCTAAAAATGGCAGATCTGGTGATTGCAGGTGAAATTCCCAATGCTAATAATTCATTGAAAATGGGCAATAGCTCCCCTTGTTACAGTAGTTTACAGTGGGCCAGAGATCTCATCAGTCCATGTTCCTCAGTCAAATTAATTATCTAACCAATAGATATTGTGCTGCCCCAAAGAAACACACAAGTGTGAAAACCTAGCCTTATCCTTCTTTCCATGTTGCAAGATTTCTAATTTTTAATTGGATTTGATTATGTAAATTCTTTTTGCTCAAGATTCTTCAATGGCTTTCCTTTTTTTTTTTTCTTCCTCCCCCACTTTCCAGAGTATAATCTCTAGTCTGTTTACTGTAAAATTAAAGAATCAGAACAGGGAGATTCAAATTCAAGTGCTCCCATTGACAGGACAAATAAAGAAATGAGTTTTTTGGAGACTGAAAAACTGGAGTGTATATTCCTTGTGTGAAGAAAGCTAAATTTTATCTGATTAGGAGTTTCCAGATATTCCGATGGTTTTTCAAGTATTTGTTGGAAATCTTGATTTTTATGCGAAGTTCTTTAATTTTTAAAGGACAACCAATTATAATTTAAATGAAAACTAAACTTTGTGCTTCCCAAACAAAACATACCTTGAATATTATTTTATAGCCTTTAGTACTAAACAAAGATTTTTTTTCACGCAGAATATGAAGGAATCAATTGCAGAACTTCTTAAATGCAAACTGAACAAAGATTCTTTGGTCCCAGAACCTACATTTCATCAAATGTTCTTGATTCTGAAGCATATGGTCCAAATACTGGATTGAGTCATCTGTATTCAAGTTTCTAGTTTAAATTGATGCTTTCTCCCTTCTTTCAGCCATAGTACTTTACTTGTATCCTTTTAAAGGAAAAAAATGTGCATAGTAATACTGGTCTCTTGCCAGTGAGATTGCTTAGCATTTTCAATAACCTCCAGAAAGAGCTTTCCTTTTGTCTCTTATTCTTATGAGATGATTCTCAGTTTGATAGGGCTGAGGACCTACTTTTTTCCTTTCCTTTTCTTGTTTCAATAAGTGAATTCATCAGAGTGAACTGGCTTATGCTGCAGTAACAACTATCCACTTTCATTTCTCTCTCATGTGCCTTGCTCATGACCCAACATTGCCCACTGAGATTGGTTGGATGTATAGGGATGATTGCTCCTTCATGTCATCTTCATTTAACATCTCAGGTAGATGGATTTCCACCATCTAAGTAATTGCTGATCATGTTGACTAGGGAAGACATATGTGGCCAGGTACATACTGTTAATCAAAACTTCTGCTAGATGTGATACAAACTCATTTCTGATCAAATTCCATTGTTGAAAGAAAGTAGCACAGATATGTTGAACTTAAGTGGGACCAAAGAAGTACAACCCTGTCATTAACCCAGATACAGAAATGGAAATATTTGGCAAGTAATTAAAAGACTGTCACATTTAGCAAAAACGACCCATTTATCAGGTGTAAGTCCTCTTCATTAGTGACTAATCATAGAACTGCTTGATGACACAGGTTTCATCTTAAGATATATAATTTCACAACTATGTTTTTATGCACAGTGTTTATGAAATTAATTATTATGGTTTTTTTGGACACAGTTGATTTCATATACCTTCAAAGTCTTTTCCCCAGCTCCCAGGAATAAAAGCTTTCCCATTTGGGCTGTGAAGACATAGTCCCAATTGCAAGTATTTAAAGTGTTAACCTAAAAGTCTCAATCTCTGTGACAGTAATTGCTAGTGAAAGTGAAACTTAATGGGAGAGGAGCACAAACCGTGTCTTCTAGTTTGGGGCTGTGTCCTCAATGCCTGGCATATAATACTCAGAATTCACTATTGGTCAGTTGATTACAATTGTGAATATAAATGTATAAGCATATCTATATTTTGGAGAGCAACTTATTTGGGTTACCATATTCATTTCTGGCATTTAACATTTTTTATTTCTGAATTTTAATGGTTTAGACTTCTAACATCGCTAACATTGAGTCATCCTTTTCAGAAACAGTGACTGATAGATGGCTTCAACTGCTGTGCCAAATGTTAAATTCAGTGGCACATAAAATTAGACTCACTACAATGAGTTTGAATTTAATAGAGTGAAATGGACTTATTCATAGGCCTCACTGTTACTGAACTTCAGACCCTATGAACAACGATCATGAACAAAGTTCCATGTTTTCTGTTGTCTGTAGGATGTACAGCACTGCATTCTAACACCACAGTGGGAGATCTGGAAGAGCCACTGATTGAATATGACAGAAAGAAAAGCAAAACTACAAAAATGTATTTCAACATCCTAAGTAACATAAGCCTAAATGTGTTTCTATATTGAGATTGTGCACAACAATTATTAGTTTCATGTGGACCATTTACATTTTTCAGTTGTATCACAGAAGGTATTTGATTAAATATTATAAAATAATTCAAATCACACTAAATTAATAATTATATCTAATATATTTTTGAGTTCTAGGTCCAATTTAAGCACTTTAGTTATGATTTAAAATTTATTGTAAGTCCCATGAGGTGATGAATTTGATGATTTCCCACTTTACAAATAAGAAAACGAGAACCAGAGACGAATTACTTGTCCTTTTCACTCAGTTATTTTGTGATAGATATGATATATTCCATCTAATGTATCTTTTTCAAGAACCTTTATCCAGAGTCTCATCAATAGGGAATTCAGAGCCATAAAATCAAGTAGAGACAGTGAATGGCAATAAGTATATCTATCCCTGCCTTGGGAGACAGACAGGAAGTTACTCTTCATTATATTTGTGTAATCATTTGTCTCTGGCTATGTATCTCTGGGAGGGAAAAGATGGTGTCCTATTTAACTTGCTTCGAGGTTTTCATCATTGCTTTTCTTGGTCAGCCTTGACTTCAATGTATGTCCAAGATCTGGATTTACATATGAAGGGACAGAAAGGATTTGTAGAAAATCTCTTAAAGCATTGTGAGTTAAAGAAGAATCTTTGACTCTTAACTTATTCTGCTGATTTTATTCCTCACTGAATGTGAACCAGAGCTTTTGCTATTATTTTGTTCAAGAAAGCTAATGAAGATGACACAAGAAGACCATGTGTTCTAGGGAGATAATTCCAACATTACTTGCCACATAATAAATTGGTACTTAGATTATTTGTGGAGTTAATAAAGGCAATGATGTAATCAGTCATATAAATTTCAGCTCTAATAGGCTTATTATAAGTAATATTGAAAAACTATGGCACATGAGGAAGAATAAGTATATGAAAGTCAAAAAAAATGAAGGAATATTAAATACAAGAGGCCTTTTCCTAGATGCATTGGTTTGACTGCTTCATTTTCATTTGGTCTTATTCAACCCTTGTTAATCTTATAAGGCACTAGTATACTTTGGAAATAGATGAGTATTTAGAGTATAATAAACCAGGGTTTATATTATGGCTCAAGCATGCTTTTTTTAAATGTAGTTTTAATAAACATTAGTTACCTTCTTTAAGTATACTTTCTTTATCAGTGAAAAAAAATATAGGTATAAAATAGCTAACATTCAAAGCAAGGTTACAGTTACATGTGTAATGTTCCCATCACAGCACCTTTCTATGTGGTAGGTGTTCATTAGTGGCCAACTTCTAACATGCCCCTTGATTCTTGCTAATATACAATAATATAATGATGTTTTCACAACTTAGGTAATAATGGGTTAAATGAGAGATCCTTTAAAAATAGGACATGAGGTAGTTATTTTCATTAAAGAATTCATGGAGTTTGGTGATCTTTATGTAAGCACTGATCCTAGGGTTACCTATGATTAAATTTTTCTCTTGTGGGATCCATGCCAGTAGAAGTTGGTTACAGGATTCTCTATAGAATCTGTGAATTGCTTGGTATTTCTTGTCACATGTTGAGATTTAAATGGTAGAGGAATGCTGACTTTCAAAGATTACCTCTGTGAAGTGTAGAACCAAACAGGGGAATAGGTGTTTCTGAGAAAGCCTGAGCAGGCAAGTAAAGAGACTGTAACTTCTTCAAGCTTTTCTTTAGAAATGCAAGCTCCATTAATATATTGATCTCTTATATGTAAATATAGCTAGACATTAACAGTATAATAACATGAAAATTTTTGATAGGTTTCTAATCAAAATTACTTATGATTTTTCAAAGTTTGAAAAGTTGACTTTAAAAAATAATTAAAAGTATTATATAATAGATAATTATAAAGAATGATAACAAAACTACTGAAGTAGACAAAATTCTAAGATGCCCTTGCCCCAAAGGTTCTTGTCACATGTTTTACATGTCCTTTATAGACCTTGGGATGGTGACTATTATCTCAGTCCCATGATAAGCTTTTGTTTTAGGGCATAGTTGTCTCAAAGAAAGGGAGGTTTTAACCAGGTGGTCTGTCCTTATCACGTGAGTTCTTTTAAATCTGGATCTAAAGATCAGAAACAAAGAAGTCAGAAATATTTGAACATAAGTGAAATTCTCCACTGCTGAGTGAGGCCACCTGGCAAAAAATGCAGATAGCCTCTGGGAGATGAAATTTGACAGCCAGCAAGGAAGATGGGAACCTTCAGTCTACAGCTGAAAAGAACTAGGTTTGGCTAACAGGAAGGAGCCTGGAAACTGATTCTTCCCAGAGGTTTCAGAAAGAAACACACCCAATGAATAACTCAATTTCATCCTAGAGAGACCCTGAGCAGACAACCCATTAGGACCCTGAGTTATTTTTCACCTAGAGGATTATTTGCTAATAAATAGATATTGCTTTACACCGCTAAGTTTGGAATTATTTGTTACATAGCAATAGATAGCTAACACAACTTTCATTACTAATATTTTATATTAATTTTTTTATTGTAGTTGTACACAATACCTTTATTTATTTATTTATTTTTATGTGGTGCTGAGGATCGAACCCAGGGTCTCGCACATGCTAGGTGAGTGCTCTACCTCTAAGCTACAACCCCAGCCCTCATTATTAATTTTTAAAAAATACCATTTTTTCAGTGTTTGACCTATTCTAGGTATAGTATAATTTAGAGACATCATCTATGTCTAAAAATACTATGAAAACATTTATAAAAATACATTTATTAAAAAAAATGTTACGAGCCCTTTAACAGATGAGAAAGTTGAATCTCATGCAAGTTAAATAATGGTCTTAGAATCACAAAGTAATAAGTGTATAAATCAGAATTGAGTTTAGATTTCTCCAATTCCATGTCTTGGGTCTTGTATGCCCCTTAATTATATACGAACAGATATTTTATGGAGGTGATAGTGTGCCATGTATGAGAAGACATTGATGTGACACTCAACCTATAAACTATCTCATTTCTGAACCCTCAACAAGATATTGAGAATTTTCACTTTATTTTTATATGGCAAGATTACTAACTGATAGAGTTTGAAACCACATCTTTTGACTGTGTTTTTCTTTGAAATTGTTATGGAAGAATTGAATCATATCCACATTTTTTTTGATGTCAGTTGAAATTCAAACTAGTCATTTATCTGAGTAAAATTGCATAGTCCAAAATGAATAATTTTTAAAGTGCATTATTGATACATTCATCTTTAATTTCTTTTTATTAAGCTTGTATATGTCGAATAAGTGCCTTTTAAGGCAGTTTTAAGGTTTTTAATAGTTTTGTATTGTAGTATAGATTTTATAACATTCTCAGAATATTAACTTTATAGCTAAATGGCAAAACTATTAAATATTAGGACTTCTATATAGTAAAGTCCTTTTTTCTTTAAGCATTTAATTGAAAAAATATTCTTTAAATAAATTGTAATTAATTAAATAAGTTAAATAATTTGTACTTAATTAAATATTCTCAAATAGGCCATTATCTTGACTTGGTTTTAGTTATTATTAGTGTTTCCACCTCTGTTCTCTCTGATGACTTCCCGCTTTTCTTTCAATTCACCTCTTGCTCCAATTCTCATTCCTAGTGATCCCATCCTTTCTTAGGGATTCAGCTTTCCTTTCTCTGTACATGTTTTTCCAAAATCATTTTCCAGCTTGGGAACTTCACATATGCTCTGTGTATGTAAATATTCCTGGCTCTCTCAATAGTGTTTACCTATTAGTTACCTCCACTAATTCTTAACACTCCCCCTGCCAATTTTCTCCTTTCTGGTCTCATGAAATACTTCATTCCTTCCTTCCTTACATTCCTTATTCCTCCTGATCATGTTTTTTAATTTAATTTAATTTTTGTGGTGCTGGGGATGGAACACAGGGACTCATGCGGACTAGGCAAGCATTCTACCATTGAGGTATGGCTTCAGCCAAATTATTTTGTCCATGGCTTCTTTGTTTATTTTGTAAAATATATGATTTGGGATATGTCTTGCAGGTAGTAGAAATATAACAGAGAAGAGGAGGTGAAAGAAGGAGAGAAGCCAATGATGACTCATAGGTTGTTCTATTAGTCATCTGTTACTATAACAAATACCTGAGGTAAATCAACTTAAAGTTAGAAAAGATTTATTTTCACTCACAATTTTGGAGGTTTTGGTCTGTGGTCAGTTGACCCCATTGATTCTGGGCCAGTGACAAGGTAGCACATCATGGCAGGAGCTTGTGGCAGAGGAACTCCATTCACCTCATGGTTGGGAAGCAAAAAAGAGAGAGAACTGGAAGTGGGCCTGCATCCCAATAGCCTCTTCAAGGACATGACCCTCCCTGCATCCCCAGCTGCAGTCCAGTGACTGGAAGACCTCCTCCTGTGAGGTCCCAACTCTTAAAGGTTTACTACCTCCCAATGGTGCCAAACAATAGCAGTTGTTTACTTAGGCAAGGGGGTAGGAACTGTGTTGTTGTTTTCTTTTCTTTTCTTTTTTTTTTGTAAATAGGAAAAGTATGAGTTACAATTACTGTTGTACATGTCTTAGCTTCTCCTGTAGATTGTGAATTTTTTGACCATGGTAGTTAAGTCTTCTTGATTATTTTATCCACATAGAACTTAGCACAGCATCCTATATAAAGTATAAACTAGTAAATGATTAATAATTGAACAAGTCAGCTTAACTTTATCATCTTTTGTCCTTGTGCAAACCATTGCTTTACTGTATGTAAATTTGCTGAGAATAAAATTTCTCTCTTAATAATGACCAGCAACCACATGGCCATTGCTTACAACTGATTATGAAAAGTTTAGAGGCATAACCCTAAATCTTTAATTTAGTAGCTTTTTGTATTTCATCTAAATATTTTTAAAGCTAGATCTATTTGTAAACTTCACTTTATTTCTATTTACTTATTTCTATTTATTGAGTAAATCACATTCCCAAAGTGCTAGACAGCATTTATATCTAGTTTCATTGCTAGCTCACTAGTAGGACAGAAAGGGGATCCTCTATTTTTTTTTTTTCTTTTTTTTGTGCCAGGGATTGAACATGGGGGCACTTAACCACTGAGCCATATCTGTAGCCATTTACATTTTATTTTACTTTTCAGACAGGGTCTTTCTAAGTTGTTTAGGGTCTTGCTAAGCTGCTGAAGCTGACTTTGAACTTGTGATCCTCCTGCCTCAGCCTCCAGAAGCCACTGGGATTACAGTGCCTGGCAAGGGATCCTCTTTTATTCAGCTGGTTTTCTTCTTCCTGTCCTTCTTCTTTCAGGAATGTGAGTGGATTTCCCCCTGATCTTGTAATTCTTTCAGGTTTCTATCCCTACAGCATTATAAGGTAAAAATAAAAATCACTAGATGAAGGAGTCCTTCCATGTTGAAAATAATTATTTCCTTCCATGTTGAAAATAATTATTTTTGAAAAAAATTAAAGAGATCTAAAAAATAACTCATGAAATGAATGTATTTCTAATATTACTTAGTACATTATATTGGAAACAGACAATTATAGATATGTTGTTTTAGCGAAAAAAAAATTACTGAGTAAAGAAAAATATGGTACTTACCAATCATATATATATTTTTTTCTTTCTTTTTTTTTTTTAGTACTGGGGATTGAACTCAGGGGCACTTGACCACTGGGCCACATCTCCAGCCTTTTTTGTGTTTTATTAGAGACAGGGTCTCACTGAGTTACTAAGTGCCTCGCCATTGTAGAGTCTGGCTTTGAACTCGTGATCCTCCTGCCTCAGCCTCCCAAGTGCTAGGATTACAGGCGTGCGCCACTGCACCCATCTCACCAATCATATTTGACAGTTGTAGCAGTGTTTGCAGTAAGTTTTTTGAGTGATATAAAATTAAGGATAATGAATACGAGTCCCCACAATTGAAGGTGGGGTTTCAGAGAGTAATTCCTATAAAGATTTAGTTAAGGCTTGGGGAGTAGGTCAGTGGTAGAATACTTTTCTTGCATATGTTAGGTTTGATCTCCAGCCCCATGTTAAAAAAAAAAAAATAGTGTAAGAATATCACTTTAAATTCTGAGTGATTTGCATTAGACTTGAGAACATAAATGGAATGAATGTGTTGAAGACTGTTAGATCCCATAAGGAATTAGTTTAAGACCACATCCTTAACTTTGGAGTCAGTGGTTTTCATTATATTTTACAATGTAATTTGGGCAGATTTGTAAAAATTTCAGACTGGTGTCTGGAGTTTATACACTTGGTCAAGAAGAAAATATCTTGATTAATGCATTCACTACATACTGTCTTTGGCCGCATGTATACTATGCTTAATCTCCCCACGTTGTGATTTTCTGTCTTAAAAATGAAGGTAAAATCATAGATGGCAACATTTGGTAAATAAGAGGCATGTGGCTATGATGGTTGAATGAATGGATGAAGAAATGAGCTGTTCATAGTTGTAGATGACCTGTAAAAAAAAAAATTCTCATCATTCCTTATGTATAGAATATTAATGTGGCTGAGATAAATGGACTGGTTGCAGAGGGTTAGGTAGGAATGCAAATGGACAGATTCTAATAAGTAACCAAGGTAGTATATGAAATCACTGTAGCTGGCATGGCATGTAGATAAAAGGACTCATTGATAGATGACTATGCAGAGAGGTTTAGTCAAGATTAAATATAGATTGGTTGCATTGGAAACAGTGGCCATGGACAGGAGTTGTAAACATTTCTATACTAGAACCAAATCAACAAATATGGGAGTCTGGAATCCCTAACTATACAATGCATGTAATTGAGGTCATGATTATAAAGTTCCTAGAGAGGTGCCAATTCTGATTGGCAACATCCTGTTGACTTCATAGCTATAATTATTTTTCAATGTACTACTGTCTCAAAAAAGACAAGAGAAAGACATTTCCCCCCCCCCCCCCCAATATCGCCTACTGCTATACAACTAAAAATAAGATATTCTATACAGAGCATGTTTTACCTGAATATTGCAAAATAAATCAAAACAAAAATGAAAGTCCTGTACTTCCAAAGTCAGAAAATAAATCCTCCTGACACAGCATAGCATGTTAAATAACAACATCTCCTGAAGAGCTAAGTTTAGGGTTTGAGAGTAAATTTAGAAAAGAGAAGCTGTAAAATGTTTACCTGAGAATCATCTTTGCATTGTGGGACATCCTGAAGCTCTGAGTCTGTCACAGAGGAAGGGCTGTATTGATAACAAGAATTATTCTAGAATTGGCATTGCTTCCCTCAGTGAAGCAAAGATCATCATTGTCATCATCATCATGTTCTGAGTGCTTACTGTGCTCCGAAAACTGTAACTGTAAACATGGTTCATACATTAACCTGTGTCATCGTTATGCTGACCATATGTCATAGGACTATTTCAGTTTTACTGAATCACAGCTCAGTGAAGGCAGGCATTTTCTGACTGTTGACTGTGTAGATCCAGATTCTAGAACGGTGGTTGGCATACTGTATGTGTTCATTAAATATTAGTTGAATACTAATTCCTCATGATTGAGGAAGCTGAGGCAAACTGAGGCACTAAGAGGTTAAATTACACACCCATGTTTATACAGGTAGGTAATGATAGAATTCAGATTTAAACTGAAATCCTTTCACTCCACACAGTCCTCATAGAGTGAAACTGTGGGGTGAAAAACCTTTATAATTGTTCTTCTCTTGATGTTGAGCATATGTAGGGCCTGTAATAAGATTCATTTATTTATTTCCCTTCTAATCCTTAAACCAAATAGAAACTGGACCTAGAAATGAGATTTACAGAGATCAGAATGTCAGTTTTGTTACTGACAAGGCTAGATGGGCAAATGTGCTTTAGATGTGTGGCCATGGTCAGGCTCTCTGATACCTACCTCACAGCAGAGTATTGGGACCTGTGGCAGACACACCTGCCCCTCATCACTTCAATGCATGCAATCAGAGTGGCCTTGATGTGGCAGGCCTGTAGTGACCTTGGTGTGTCTCTCCTGGGCAGAGGGATCCCTAAATATCCTACAAATGGCAAAGCTGATCATGTTCAGTTCCTTCTCCCCGTCTCATTGTCACAAAAGTCATTATTTCACTCTTAAAGGAAGTATGATTGGGCACTGAATAGGCCTGGAATGTTCCCTCCAGAGAGAGAAATGTCCATGAAAATGTGAGGCATGGAGAACGAAGTTTTCCTCCTAACACTGGGCTAGTGTGTTTGTTATGTCTTATTTCTTTTGTTTATCTCAGCAAGTAGAAAATGAGAATCCTGAAACTGTGAGATTAAGTCCTGAGTGTCCTGTGACAATCCATGCAGACCCAGGGTTCACCTAAGTCTTGGAAGTGATTTTCATCTGAGGACACTTAAGTTCTTCAAAGGTGCACTTACTGATACAGCTGCCTTGTAATTGCTGGACAGACATTGGGGAGGGGAAATCTTAGATACCGTAGATTTGGGGAGCTGAAGAGCAGTAGCTGCTTTATATTCAATGAGTTTGCAATATCCCTGGATAATTGCAAGTACATTTCCTTCCTGAGCTGTGGTGGACAGAGACTTTGGTGAACTGGTCCTTGAATGGGAGTTTGGGAGAAAACCAGAAAATTGACAAGTCGATCAACTTTGGCACATCCACAGAGAGAACCTGCACAGGAAGTCTTGGGAGAAGGAATTATAAACAGACCCAGAGAAAGCTCAGAGAAAGTTTCAGAGAACCTCAGAGTTATTATAATTTTCTGAGAAGCACA
This sequence comes from Tamias sibiricus, assembly GCA_025594165.1. Taxonomy (NCBI): domain Eukaryota; kingdom Metazoa; phylum Chordata; class Mammalia; order Rodentia; family Sciuridae; genus Tamias; species Tamias sibiricus. The sequence continues at coordinate 39,735,447 of CM046665.1, read as the reverse complement.
AGAGAGTAGTGGTTGAGAAATTGATTTTTGGAGTTTATGGAGTGAATTTGGAAGGAAATGACTTTTTTTTTTTTTTTAAAGGGTTAATGTGGTCAAGGGATTGAGTACCATGAACCAAGTAATGATTAACAGGGTTTGTTGTTGACACACTTTATATGAAACAAGGAATGTCACATTTTAGCAATTTCAGTGATGATGGAGATGAGTCCGCATACCTCTTTGAATAAGTAACTATATTGTTGCTATTATGAGAATAATGAATGAAAAATGTAAACAAAACTGTTCAAAACACATTTTATTTTCAAACTCATAATCTGATGGGAACATGCATTCAGAAAGAGGCTTACAGAACCGTACTATTCACCTGCCATTTAAATAACCTGGTAATATTTTAAAGTAATGTAGAAAATTATAAGTAAGTGAAAGCAAGATGGAAAACTTGTCGCAGAGCAGGCTATAATGTATTTTCTCCCAATAATGCTGAGGTAGTGCTGTGCTTAGTTTAGTCCTTATTTTGGGGTCCCTGTATCCAGAGGGTACTTTGGCAATGAAAGAATCAGAAGTCCTTCATATTTAAATAAGCTACACTGCAGGTAGCTTAGTGAATTCACTTAGTAAATGCTTTGTACACGTAACAAATATCCTCTTGTTTTCTTTAATTTAATAATAAATTTGATTTAAAAAGAAATTTGAGAACCCATTTAAGAAAAGTTATTTGCAGTTAAAGGCTCTACTGGGGGGAAAATAGAGCTTAGCTTGACCCCAGAGGATATGTTATCGCTTCACGGAGCTTACAAAGGAAGGGACAACTGCTGTTTAAGGCACTATTTAGAAAGACAATCTGTTGGAGTATTTTTAAAGAATGATGGATGTTTAATCCTAAAAATTATTGTTCAGTGCTTTGAAAAGCTCGGAGCCAGCTGACTGCTTAGACATCCCTCTGTGTTTATGCCGCAAAACATGAACAATTGCATATATAAGGACTATTCAGGTTAAGAAAATACTGGTAAAAAAGGAAGGAAGAAATCGGGATTGAAGCATTTAATATAAATTGCCAGCACTGATATGACTCACCAGCCAAATGAGAAAGAAAGTGAAGTGTTGGCGTGGGTGGAGGGTGCCTCAGCGGGGAGCAGACGAGGATATTTTTATCAGAATGCACATATTAAGAGTCTACTCACTTCAGGGCTGCCTGAGAGGGCTGTATAAAGTGAGTTAGTATGTATAATCATAACCAGGTCTTTCTCCCATGGAAGTTTAGAATCTAAGACACAGATGGAGCCAGGTATGACACAGATGGGCACAATTCCCATCCCACTGGATGACAAATTCAAACTTGAAACAAGGCTATGTGTACAAGAAGAGGGCAAAGTGCATACACTGGCATCACGAGCAAGGGAAGTTAAAGCATCCCAGGCTTCATTAAGCAGCAACTGAATGAATTTGTGAGATCATGGCTGAATTGAAAAAGGAAGCAACCCGAGTCACTGAGGGTCAGCTGCTTGTTTGTTTTCCATGATTTCAAACGAACAGCTTGAATGATTAAAAAAAAAAAAAAAAAAAAATCATCTAGTTAACTTTAACATTCTGAATTTACCAACATTTGGGGTTTTGTGTTAGTTGGAGGTCCAAAACCGAGGTCAAGTATTAGAGATATTTAGGAATAATCCCTGGGGGAGAATTGAATAATATGAAATAATGAAATAAATTAAAAGAATAACAAATTAAAATTCACTCATCTTCCCTATGTTTTTCTTGCCTTTCTCTATAGGAATTATGAGCCAGTGTCTTGTTGTGAAAAATTTGCTAAATTAAGATTACACTCTGGAACAGCATAACTCTTGATAATTACTTTCTGCTTCCCCATCCAGAAAGTTTAAATCCTTGCCTACACATAACAGAGACTCATGATTATGTAGAACTGTGTAGTGAAACAAGTTGCTACTTTCAACATGTCACAGCAGTTAACATCCAAGTTTTAGAGTTGGATATGAGTTTCAATCCTGGCTCTGCCACTTACTTGCTGTGTAACCTTGAACAAGTAACAAACTCTAAAATATTGGTTTATGTATTTGCCAGGAAGAGTAATACTTACCTCACAGTATTTATGAGAGGAAATAAGATGATGTATGCAAAATACCTAACAAAGCACCGGAATATGGTATGTGCCCAAAGAGAATATTTGTATTAATTTTTCATGCATTTATTATGTATTACATATTTATTGAGTGCCAAGTAAGTGTCAGCAATTGTTTTAATCCATTGAAATCTATCAGTGAATAAAACAGGTTCCTGCCATTGTGAATTTACATTTTGTGAATGGAGCAGAATAATGAACTTAATAAAGAGGCAAAATATATAGTTTGTGAGTAAGTGATGAATGCTTTGAAGAAAATAAAAATCAATAAATAAAAGTAAAGCAAGGAAATGAGTAGTGGGAAAACTGAAAGTAAGATGCATTTTTACTTTATATGGGGCTGTTAATTTTAGCCTTGTTGAGATGTTGACATTTCAATGAGGACTGGAAGGTTGAAGGAGTCACTGGATGGAAGATTTGCATTCTGGGATGGCAAGCAGTGCAGTCAATTCAAAGTGTACACAGGGAAAGCATGAATACAGGAAGGAGGCCAATATGGTGGAGGGCTAGGCTAGCAGGTGATGAATTCAGATGTGCAATGAAGAGGATGACTCTAGTCACCCAAGGCTCTGCTGGCCATTATTAGAGCCTTGACCACTACTTCATAGTAAAATGGGGAATTGTGGCAGAGTTCTTAGCAGAGGCTTGGCTTCAGTTGATTTCTCATTATAAGGTCCACTCTGTATGCTGTAATGAGAGTGGACTACCCCAGGGCAAAGATGGAAGTGGGAAAATTGTTAAGGGGACATTGTTCTTTCCTGGTGAGAGATACTGGTGGCTTGACCCAGAGTCATAGTAGCATAGTAGTAGAATTCTTGAAAGTTGATAAGAATTTGGCTATATATATATAAACAACGTGGCCTTGTTGTTCTCTGGCCACACAGAGACAAGTGCTTTACTGTCAATGGAAATGGACAGTGGATGAATTCACCTGACTAAATAAATCTCCAAAGTCTCTCTCTCTCGCTCTACACACACACGCACACAAGTGTGCTTGAGTGTGTAGCTAGGGATTGAATTTAGGGCTTTGCACATGTTAGACAAGCACTTTATCATTGAGCTATATTCCCACACCTTTTTGTAATTTATTTTGAAACAGGATTACTAAATTGCCCAGGCTGGCCTCTAATTTATGAACATCCCACTTAGACCTCCAGAGTACTTGGGAGTACAATTGTGTACCACCATACCTGTGTGATTTGGGATATACTTAGATGATTGAGTCAATATGTTTCCTGGTGGTTTGAAAGCACTGCCACAGTGCTTTCAGGAAATGAAGCATTTCATTTCTGTATTGGATTTATATCCTTGTGAACATTTACAGATGGGATACATAAAAACTTTCATAGTGAGAGGTGTAGGGCAGATGAAACCATGCTAGGACCACCGTGTAGTAAAGGGGGTTTATTAATCAGCAGAGAACACGTGGAGGGGGAAGGGAAAACCGGCGGGAGGAGAGGAGATGGGGTGATGAAAACAAAAGAAGAAAAAGTGGGGTGAAATGGGATGGAAAGGGGGGAAAAAGGACGGAAAGGCAAAAAAGAAAAAAGGGGTGAAAAGGGATGAATTTCAGCCTGGCAGGGGTTTAAATAGTGACTCCGGTGGTCCGAGGGACCCTTTACTCCATAGGCTGCCTGGGGTCAGAAGGGGAACCAGTGTGCCATGATTGGCTCAGTAAGGGACCTGAGGTGTGGCCACTTTAAGGTACCTGTCCAAGGTACCTGGGAAGTGTGGCCTACCGCCTAGAATTATCTAACATTCCCCCCTTTTTGTTTTCTTAGGAAGTGGGGTGTTGTGTTTATCAGTCTGGCTGCTTCGAGCTGAAAGGGGGAGACATGGAGTGTTATGAGGGGGGAGATGTGGGCAGGCAGGTCAGGCTTGAGGGTGAAAAAAATTCCCAGGAGGCAGGCACAAAAAAAGATGAATTTCTGCAGGTGTGAAATGGGTGAAGGTTCCTTGAAGCCATAAATCGGTGATGATGTCAAACCAAGCTTCTGCAGATGTCACCAGGAGAATCAGCCAACTATCCTTTCGAAGAGCATGTAGGAATTGTAGGCCTCATGAATTTACAGGTAGCATCTTAACACTATTATGAAAACAACAAAGAGAAAGAAAGTGAGAGGGATTATTGTCCATAGGCCTGTGTTCCACAGGGCAGGACTTCTGGTGAAGAGGCCCATGGAGAGTAGGAGGCTCATGAGCAAGGTCATCATAATGAACATAAGGTGGCAGGTTAAGGGCCTTTCAAAGCAAGCTGGCCAAGAGTCATCCAGGGTATAGTTGAACCCTTTAGAGTCTGGCAAATTCGTCCTGAAGTATTGAGAAGTCATCTGTGGTTTTACAGTTGATAATCCTGAGGAAAAGCTGGTTAAAGGTTTGGTTAGAGATTTTACTTAGTTGTCCCAGCAGAAATTTTATGACACAGGAAAGGAAGGCAGAGAATAGGAGAACTCCAACTAGAGGTCCCAATATTGGGAGAGCCTAGCTGATGAAGGGGTTTTATGAACATGTCCCAATGGGATTGTTGTGTAGTTGTAATTTTCCCTTTCTAACTGTTCTTGTAATTGTTTAACCTTTGTCTCTGAGGAGTTCTGCTCCCCTGAATGTTAAAGTTTTAACACTAGAGAAGCATGCTGAGGCAAGCATATAAAGCAGGGACTATCTAAAAGGGGTAACAAGAGGGCCTTTGCTGCTATCTTATATCTCAAGAATTGAGGCAGGTATCTCCTTCCTGCATACTATGACCAGGCCCAGTGGGATGGCCAAAAGGTGGGAAGCAGATGGGCTGAAGGGGGGAAGGGCAGGATGGTGCATCCCAGGACATCTGAATTAAAAACTGTATAGCTCCCTGTAGGGGGTCAATTCCTGGGACAGGTTACCTTGGCAACAGGTTGGGGCAGGTTGTTGATAAGGGTGGAAGAAGGGCTCTGAGGGAATTAACATTTCAATCCCTCAAGGGACAGTCTCACAACTTCCCAAAATTGGCTCACTCAAATTGGCTTTGACCTGACTTGATTTACCTGTCTATATGCTGACTGCCTATCAGATTCTGGCTTTATTTTCCTTCTAATTTTAGGAACTCCTTACTAAGAGGAGAGGGGGTATTAAAGAGGATAATCAAAGATAATTATGGGGTTTGGCTTAAACATGGGAAAGGGTTATAATTATTGATTACTGTTATTTTAAAATTTGTAGCTTGCTTTACACACTTAGATAAGATTATTGTATTCCTTATATCATTCTTAAGACTAATTTAAATGGTATATATGAAAAGTTGGTGCTAAATAAATGATAGTACAACCATTGAGGGATATGAGGACAACTCTACTCCTCAGTGAAAACCAAAAGGCACAAAAAGATTAAAAGTTTTGCCAGGGAAAAACTTCTTTTACTTTACAGCTCCATTTACATCTGGCCCTGCCTGTTCATCCCCCCATTAGGTTGTCTGGTTCAAGCACTTTGCTACAGCTATTCTCCTAAATCAATATGGATACCCACAGCCTTCTTGATTGAAGGAAATGGTCCTCCTTTCTAAGAGCCTTGTGAATGATGTGGGCTCATTGTTCTCCAGCCACATAGAGACAAGTGCTATAGAGTCAATAGAAATGGACAATGGACAAAATTACCTGACTAAATAAATACCCAAAAGTCTGTCTTAAATTTCTCTTCCAAGGGCAAAAGTGGATCTCATTCCTTCTCCTTATGTGGTGATATATCCTTAGGAACTAAAGAGAACTGCCACAGTGCTTTCAGAAAATGATGAATTTCATTTCTGTATTGGATTTATATTCTTGTGAACATTTACAGATGGGATACATACAAACATTCATAGCAAAAGGAGATGCAAACATTATTATTTCTGGGAGGACCAAAGGAAAAATAAATTATGTAGCTTACTTACCATTTATGTGTTTTCTTTTTCCCCTTCATAATCTTTGAGTCACAAATACCAGCAAAATGGGGAGGCTCAACAAGTTGTAAATAGAGTTCAGAGCTGCAGTGTTAGTTTCAAAAGGGGATGGTGTGGTTGATGAGTGTCAGGGCACAAATGGAATCCCTCAATTTACCTATCCCGTCTCCTGGACTACACATGGGATGTTTTTTCTTTTTTTAATTTTTATTTATAGTAGTATGTATTACAGTTCATACTATACATATATAGCATCTTTTTACACAAAACAGTTTGTATACAAAGTATATTCCCAGCATTCAAGTCTTTAATCATGCATTTAGAATAACGATATCCTTCTTATTCAACCACTTTTTTTCCCACTTCCCCCCTTGCTCCCTCCTTTCCCCTCCCTTCCCTTTGACCATTATAGTGTTCCTCTAATCCTCCTATGTACCCTGACCCAACAATACTGTGAACTGGCTTCCTTATATCAGAGGAAACATTTGGTATTTGGATTTTTGAGATTGACTGATTTCACTTAGCATTATATTCTCCAACTTCATTCATTTACCTGCAAATGTCATTATTTTATTCTCTTTTATTGCTGAGTAAAATTCCTTTGTGTATATATACCACATTTTCTTTATCCATTCATCTACTGAGGGACATCTAGGTTGGTTCCACAACCTAGCTATTGTGAATTGTGCTGCTATAAACATTGAGGTAGCTGTGTCACTGTAATATGCTGTTTTTAAGTCCTTTGGGAATAGACCCAGGAGTGGGATGGCTGGGTCATAGGGTGGTTCCATTCCCATTTTCCCAAGAAATCTCTATACTGCTTTCCATAACAGTTGTACCATTTTGCAGTCCCACCAGCAATGTATGAGTATGCCTTTTCCCCACATCCTCTCCAACATTTATTATTGTTTGTGTTCTTGATAGCTGCCATTCTGACTGGAGTGAAATGAAATTTTAGAGTAGTTTTGATTTGCATTTCTCTAATTGCCAGCAATGTTGAGCATTTTTTCATGTATTTGTTGATTAATCATGTATCTTCTTCTGAGAAGTGTCTTTTCAATTCCTTAGCCCATTTATCGATTGGATTATTTGCTTTTTTTGGTGTCAAGTTTTTTGAGTTCTTTATATATACTAGAAATTAGTGCTCTATTCGATGTGCATGTATTAAATATTTGTTCCCAGTTAGTTGGCTCTCTATTCACCTCACTGATTGTTTCTTTTGCTGAGAAGAAGCTTTTTAGCTTAAATCTATCCCATTCATTAATTCTTGGTAATAATTCTTGTGCTACAGGATTCTTGTTAAGGAACTTGGAGCCTAATCCGACATGTTGGAAATTGGAGCTTACTTTTTCTTCTATTAGGTGTATTGTCTCTGGTCTAATTCCTAAGTCCTTGATCCACTTTGAATTGAATTTTGTGCATGGTGAGAGATACAGGTTTAATTTCATTTTGTTGCATATAGCTTTCCAGTTTTCCCAGCACCATTTGTTGAAGAGGCTCTCCTTTCTCCACTGTACATTTTTGGTGACTTTGTCTAATATGATCTGAAATTATATGTATTAGTCTCTGTATCCTCAATTCTGTACCATTGGTCAACTAGTCTGTTTTGGTGCCAATACCATGCTGTTTTTGTTACTATTGCTCTATAGTATAATTTAATGTCTCATATGGTGATGCCCCCTGATTCACTTTTCCTGCTCAGGATTGCTTTAGCTATTCTGGGTCTCTTATATTTACAGATGAATTTCATGACTGCTTTTTCTATTTCTTTGAGAAATGTCATTGGGATTTTGATTGGAATTGCATTAAATCTGTATAATGATTTTGGTAGTATGGACATTTTAACAATATTAATTCTACCTATCCAAGAACAAGGTAGGTCTTTCCATCTTCTGAGGTCTTCTACAATTTCTTTCTTTAGTGTTCTATAGTTTTCGTTATAGAGGTCCTTCACCTCTTTCGTTGATTCCCAGGTTTTTTTTTTTTTTTTTTTTTTTTTGATGCTATTGTAAATGGAGTAGTTTTCATCATTTCCCTTTCAGAGGCTTTGTCACTGATGTACAAAAATGCCTTTGACTTATGGGTATTGATTTTGTATCCTGCTACTTTGCCGAATTTATTTACTAGTTGTAAAAGTTTTCTGGTAGAGTTTTTCGGGTCTTCTAGGTAGATTATCATGTCATCAGCAAATAGTGCTAATTTGAGCTCTTCTTTTCCTATCTGGATCCCTTTAATTTCTTTCGTCTGTCTAATTGCTCTGGCCAGAGTTTCAAGTACTATGTTAAATAGCAGTGGTGAGAGGGGGCATCCTTGTCTTGTTCCAGTTTTTAGAGGGAATGCTTTCAATTTTTCTCCATTTAAGATAATGTTAGCTTGAGGTTTTGATAGATAGCTTTTATAATGTTGAGATATGTTCCTGATATTCCTAATTTTTCTAGAGCTTTGAACATAAAGGAGTGTTGTATTTTGTCAAATGCTTTTTCAGCGTCTATTGAGATGATCATATTGTTTTAATCTTTAAGTCTATTGATGTGATGTATTATGTTTATTGATTTCCACATGTTGAACCAGCCTTGCATCCCTGGGATAAACCCCATTTGATTGTAGTGCACTATCTTTTTGATATGTTTTTGTATCCGATTTGCCAGAATTTTGTTGAGGATTTTTGCATCTATATTCATTAAAGATATTGGCTTGAAGTTTTGTTTTTTGGATGTGTCTTTGCCTGGATTTGGAATTAATGTGATATTGGCCTCATAGAAAGTGTCTGGAAGAGCTCCCTCTTTTTCTATTTCTTGAAATAATTTGAAGAGCATCGGTATTAGTTCTTCTTTGAAGGTCTTGTAGAACTCGGCTGTAAACCCATCAGGACGTGGACTTTTTCTTGTTCGTAGTTTTTTGATAGCGTCTTCTATTTCTTCACTTGAAATTGATTTATTTAAATTGTGTATAGCCTCCTGTTCCAGTTTGGGCAATTCATATGACTCTAGAATCTAATCTGTCTATGCTTTCAGTATTTTCTATTTTATTAGAGTACAATTTTTCGAAGTAATTTCTAATTATCTCCTGTATATCTGAGGTGTTTGTTGTGATATTTCCATTTTCATCACGGATGCTAGTAATTCTAGGGGTCTTTCAATTTTATTTATTTTTTCAAAGAACTAACTTTTGGTTTTGTCAATTCTTTGAATTGTTTCTTTAGTCTCAATTTCATTAATTTCAGCTCTGATTTTAATTATTTCCTGTCTTCTACTGCTCTTAGTGTTGATCTGTTCCTCTTTTTCTAGTGCCTTGAGGTGTGATGTTAAGTCATTTATTTGTTGTTTTTTTTTTTTTTTCTTTTAATGAAGGAATTCAGTGCAATAAATTTTCCTCTTACTACTGACTTCATAGTGTCCCAGAGATTTCTATACAATGTATCTGTGTTCTCATTTACCTCTAGGAATTGTTTAATCTGCACCTTGATGTCTTCTTCAACCCCTTGTTCATTCAGTAGCGTGTTGTTTAGCTTCCAGCTGTTGGAGTAGTTTTTTTTTATTTCTTGTATTATCATTGATTTCCAATTTCATCCCATTATGGTCTGATAGAATGCAAGGTAGTATTTCTATTTTTTTTTATATTTGCTGAGAGTTGCCTTGTGACATAATATATGGTCAATTTTGGAGAAGGAGCCATGTGCTGCTGAGAAGAAAGTTTATTTGCTTACTGAGGGATGAAATATTCTTTATATGTCCATTAGGTCTAAGTTATTAATTGTTTTAACGAGGCCTAATGTTTCTTTATTTGGTTTTTGTTTGGATGATCTATCCATTGGGTGAGAGAGGTATGTTGAAGTTCCCTAGAATAACTGTGTTGTGGTCTATTTTACTCTTGAACTTGAGAAGGGTTTGTTTGATGAATGTAGTTGCTCCATTATTTGGGGCATATAGATTTATAATTGTTATATCTTGTTGATGAATGGTTCCCTTAAGTAATAAGAAATATCCATCTTTATCCCTTTTGATTAGCTTTGGCTTGAGGTCTACCTTATTTGATATGAGAATGGAATCCCCTGCCTGCTTCCGCAGCCCATGTGCATGATAAGACTTTTCCCAGCCTTTCACCTTCAATCGCTTGATGTCTTTTTCTGTGAGGTGTGTTTCTTGTAGACAGCAAATTGTTGGGTTGTTACTTTTAATCCAATCTGACAATCTGTGTCTTTTGAATGGTGAGTTAAGCCATTAACATTCAGGGTTATTATTGAGATGTGATTCTTATTTCCATCCATTTTTAAATGTATTATGGTATTTAGCTTGATTTGGATTCTCCTCTGGTTCATAATTCCTTTAGTTTACTATTTCCCATTGTTGGTTTTCATTGTTATTTTTCTCTTCTTCTTCATGGAAAATTTTGCCCAAGATGTTCAGAAGTGCTGGCTTTCGAGTTGTGAAATCTTTTAACTTTTGTTTGTCGTGGAAGGTTTTATTTCATCTTCAAATCTAAAGCTCAATTTTGCTGGATATAAGATTCTTGGTTGACATCCCTTTTCTTTCAGAGCTTGAAATATGCTATTCCAGGATCTTCTAGCTTTTAAGGTCTGGGTTGAAAAATCTGAGCATAGTTTGATCAGTTTCCCCCCTCTATGTAATCTGCTTCCTTTCTCTTGTGGCTTTTAGTATTCTCTCCTTGCCTAGTATATTAGGCAATTTCATTATAATGTACCTTGGTGTGGATCTGTTGTGGTTTTGTACATTTGGTGTTTGGTAAGCCTCTTGAACTTGGTTTTGCCATTCGTTCCTCCTGTTTGGAAAATTTTCTGCTATTATTTCATTGAATAAATTACCCATTCCTTTGGTTTGAAACTCTGCACCTTCTTCAACACCAATCACTCTTAAGTTTGGTCTTTTTATGCTGCCCCATAATTCCTGAATGCTCTGTTCTTGTTTTCTTCTTTTGCTGTGTCCTCTAGATTTTTCTCCAGGATATATATTTTGTCTTCATTATCTGAGGTCCTTTCTTCCAGGTGATCTAATCTGTTGGTGATGCTTTCAATTGAGCATTTAGTTTGGTTCATTTCTTCTTTCATTTCCAGAATTTCTATTTGGTTTTTCTTTAGTATCTCTATCTCCCTATTGAAGTAATCTTTTGCTTCTTGTATTTGTTTTTGGAGTTCTTTGTCAAAATGCTCTTTTACCACCTCTATTTGCTCTCTCATCTCATTTTTGAGTTCATTCTTAAGATCCATAAACATTTGGAATATGTAATTTCTAAATTCCGTCTCTGGCATTTGACCAACTGTGCTTACCATGGAATCTACTGAGGGGGCATGTTAGTTGGTTTCAGCCACTTTCTTCCCTTGCTTCTTCATAATGCTTGTGTGTCTATTCTCCTAGCACTGTGGGACCTTGCCTATTTCGATTTCACCTTATAGCCTTATGTTTCTCCTGTGGTACAATGCTGTCAGGTCCCCTTATAAATACCTTAAAATTTAAGCTCTAACACTTTCTTTACAGCAAATCCCAGTTTGATCACAATGTACAGATTTAGTTAACTCAGGTATTGTTTCCAATTTACTCTGTATACTTGCATTGGGGTTTACAGTTTCAGTACTGGACACAAAGATGATATGTTTAGGAAGAAGCAAGTGAGGTTACTGAGATGTTCTTTCTTAGGAAGTATAAAAATAGAATTCTATGGAAGTGGTTTAACATCAGTAGACAGGAGAGAAAAGAGAATGGAGTGAGCGATTTAGAGGAAAGACGATTTATATATAAACCAAACTTATTTAGTCTTTGAGAGAAGAAAAATAAAGAAAAATGGAAAAGAAAAAATAAAAAGGAACAATGAGATATAACAAAGAAGTAAGAATTAGTGTAAGAGAGAGGAGAGAGAAACTGAGTCAAGAAAAATAGAGAGTAAACTATATATAACACCGCTTTTCTGTATATTTCAATTGCCCCAGGCCTAGAAGTCCCAATTTCTCCGTATACCTTGTTTTCACCTTTGATGAGTACCCAATGACAAGGTATAAATAGATAAGATGAGGGCAGAAGAGACTAAAGTGAGAAGGGAAGAAAGGAAAGAGGAACACAGACACACAAATAATCACACTATCAAACAGAACAAAAACAAAAACAAACAAACAAACAAAAAAAAACAAAACAGAATCGAACCCAGGAACAAATCTCAAATAAACAGGACCCTGGAAAGCCCTTCCAATTTAAGCCAGTTGTTCTGGACCACGCCCAGACAGTCACAGTGGAGTCTAGTCTGCAGCTTTGGCCAGTGGCAGATTGGCACAGAGGAATAATGGCTGGGGGGTGGTGGGGTGTCAGTATGTGAATAGCACCAGGAAAGCGTTCATCCAAAAGGCATGCATTCCCCACGCCCGCCCCCAGTTATAGCTCTTGTGGTTGCTGCGCTGGCCTCAGGCAGGCCCTTCCCTGCGGGCTGCTTGCGCGCACGTCTCACCCAGGTGTGTGCTGTTCTCCGGGCCCTGGACCGATCCTTGGATGTCTGCAGTCAGCTGCAGCCCTCCTCCAAAATGGCGCTGCCTTCCCCGGTCCCAACAGCAGTACCCCGGACCTGTGTGTCACTCCGAGGTGTGCAGGTCCCGTTCCGCAATTTATGCAAAAGAATTCTGTGAGGCCGCTGCTCCCGTCTGGCTTTCTTTATTCTGAGCTGTTTGAGGCCGTGGTCTGTACTTCCCGTACTGCAGTGCTACCACAGCAGCTGCGACGCTATTGCTGGTTCGGTACTGGACTCTGTGCCTAGGTGGTCTGGAGTTTGTTGTATTGCACCATCTAGATGTGTGCGGATGTCTCAGCTCCCTTCCATTTGTGGGAGTGTTGCTAGGAATGCGTTCAATCATCCCGGTAAGCCTCTTTTAGTGCCGGTCTCCCGAGAGTGCTTCTCTGCTGTCCGCCATCTTTTTTCTCATTGGGATGTTTTTTCTGTTGCCTGAAATGCAAAGGCTCATTTATAGTGATTCTATGCCTTTATTAAAGGTCTCACAATTTCACATTTGGGGTCAGTGAAGACAGACATGGGTAGTGAATCTCTGATCTATGAGCTGGGTTTGTACCCCAGTTGCCTCCTAGAACTATCTGGAGAGCTGACACAGTAGCTTAAAAGACTAGAAGGAATGGCAGGAACAAGCAAGGGTGAGCACTTGGGAATCATTTTCTGGTAAAACTCCACATGTATCAACTTACAAATTTTTATACCAAATATTTTTGTAAGAAGTAGTGATGGAAACTGAATTTAGGACAGGGGAAAAAATACTCTTTTTAATAGAATATTGCATCAGAGAAAGAAAAAAGTATAAGGCTTAAAATGGAAATAAGAAAAGAATAAAGCAATTTGAATATTTGCATTAAAATATTTTATATGAAACATGATCACAGCTAACAAATTAGATATGCTCTAGTGCAATGAATAGTAAATCCAATTTTTAAATTTCAAACATAGTCTGTAATCATTTTCTTTGGAAAGTCAGTTTTATATGTGTAAGTCTTGAATAATTTTACCTATTCATATATCTTATCTAATATTCTTACTTTCAAAATTTTGTTGGTAAAAATTTGTCTCTTGACTATTTTCTCTTTAGTAACAAATGTTAAAATAAAAATATTTTATTATTCTGTAAAACCTATAGACATAATTAAGATTTGGTGACAGTATTATAATGAAGTAGAGGTATGTCATAAATTACAAAGAATGCTTATTTTGTGAACTTTAATTAATGAGCATTTTGTGACCAGGTCTAAGCATAACTTCCAAAACCATTTTGAAGACCATCAGATAATTCTACCATTACTTTCATTTCATAGTTATATTTTTTCATCCTCTTTATATCTCTGCCATGTCTAGTGAATTTTCTGTTAAATTCCTTTTACTACCAATTTATGCACTCACTTGTAGGCATAATAAACCTTCTACTTTATCTATTTTCTTAAGGTTTCCTCACTATGTAGAACTGTAAATCTCCCAGGACTTCATCAAGGTGGCCTGTCATAAGTATTAATATCCATTGCTGTTAATGTGCTTTCTCTCTCCTTTTTTTTTTTTTTTTAAGACTGCAACTATGAGAACACATAATAAAATTAGTTTAATTGATTTTTATCTTCTTAAACCAGAAGAAACAAATAAAAGGAAGCATGCATTATGGATAGAAAGGTGGCCTGCCACAGCTGCTTCTGGGACACTTTCGTTGACACTCAGCTTTGAGTTCAAGACCATCTTGCTCCTTCCTTATCAGCTCTCTCCTGTCTCCCCACACCACCCATTTCTTGTTTTACCCATTGCTTGTTTTCACTATCTATTTATACTTTATGGATAATGATATATTTACTTGTTTCTTTTCAAGACTATAATGGTTACATGTTATGTTCTTTGTCTTCTATTACATAGTGTAATAAATATTCAATAGTTTTTTCTTTGAAGGAGGACAAAAGGACAAAAATGTTTATTTATCCATTTCTCAGTGTAGAAATTTATCCATTTCTACATGTAGACCTCTTTGGAAATTGCAGATTTAATATACAATGATACAATTCGTTAGATTTAGATTTGAAGTAGTTTAACACCATAATTAGCATATGTATGATACATATAGATAGGATAATCACATATAAAAATTTAATATACTATATAGGCATATAGTTAATGCTTAATGCTGGTAATTTGCTTTTATTATCTTACTTACATTGGGAATTCAGCAGATATGACAAGTATTTAAGGGTTGCTACTTAAGTTTCTACAAGTTCATAATTACATATTAGATATAGAGTAATCATAATATTTTCCAATATACATAGCTTTAGGAAATAACATCCAGTAATATGTGATAAAGTTAATTACTTTAGTAGATTTTTTTGTAGTCTTTTAAGCTAATTTTATTGTTAAGAAGAAAGTGGGGAAAAAAAGAAAGTCTGTCATCAAATTAGAATATCAATAAGATCTGTGTTATAAATACAGTTTCTTTTTGAGGCTGATCCAGGAGATTCAGGGAACAATAACATGAGTTTGTAATGTTGCCAACAGTGGACTGAATGCATTTAACTTTGGATTGTTGTAGATGGAAAATGATGAACCATTGAATGTGAGCACTGTACTCTGCTTGAAACAAACAAATGATCTTAAAACCTCTTTTTTAGCATTTAAATCTAAAACCATGCCTTTAAATTTTTCCAAAAAGATTATGGAATTCGCCAAATTGCAATCCTAATAATTTTCCTACATTGATTCCAGATTATTCATGGGTATCAGGATAGTACATTGACTCATTCATATTTAAGTGTGACAGGAGTTTTATGGCCTTGTTCTTAAGTATAATGTGTTATCCAAAAAGAAGGCTTCCAAAACAAGTTTCTTATTCAGCCATGTTTCTAAGAAAAAAACATAACTAGATAATAAAAAATAATAAAAGATAAAGAGATTTTTCTTAGAATGTTGCTTTGTTTAGTTCTATTAGTATAAGTGATGTTCTGTGTTGCTCCTATTGAAAGGAGTGCTGGGAGTTGTTGAGAGGCAAATATAATGGAGGATCACATGCCATTTAATGATTTCTTGTGCATTGTGAGTTATGATATAATTTGACTACTTCATTTGAAGAAAATAAAACAAACAGAGAAGCAAATAAACTATTCTCAAACCCCAAACAGCAAAAATGCCTGGAAACAAAAAAACAAAACAAAACAAAACAAGCAATCCAAAAGTCTGATAAACTCTCCCAGAGATACCAAGAATAATTTCCCAGAAGTGTTATTTGAGCTTAACTTTTTTAAGGACCAAGATTAAGTGAGAGAAGACATTTACATAGAAGAAAAAGCAAAAACAAACACAAAGGTCTAAAGGGGAAGGACATGTTTTTTTTTGTTTTAATGGCTGGGGTGCAGTACAGAATGGCTGTGGGTCATGCAGCATGTGAACATGGACAGACATATTGTGAAAGCTGTCATGTGTCATGGAGAAATCTTTGAAAATCTGTTCAAGCAAAGGATAGTAATTGAAAAAAAAATATCAAAGAAAAGGCATCAGAAGATTTCTAATTAGTAGATAACACTTTGGTAATATCACAGAAGGTAAACGGGAGCTGGCAAGATTAGAAGCAGGAAAATCCTGAAGAAATTATTCCAGAGATCATTGATAGTGAGGATGGAGAGGAAAGGAAAATACAGGGATTTTATTGGAAATAGACCTGAAAGAATCCAGTACAAGTTAATGTGGAATATAGGTCAGAGTTAATACTGAGAGGCTGGGAGTGTAGCTCAAAGGTGGAATATATGCTTAGCATTCATAAGATCATATGTTTAGCATTCATAAGATCCTTGGTTCCATCTCTAGCACGGGGGGCAGGGGGAGTTTAGGCTGAGTCTAAAAATGTGACAATTACCATGATAGTGCCTTTAAACAGGGCTAGAAATAAAGGAGGAGGCAGAATCCTAAATATTGGAAAGAAATTGATTATATTTGAAGTTGTTTGGGTTGTATTTAGAGTGGTAATACTTTCTTTGATTATATCTAACTATTTTATAAACTTTTATAAAATATAAAATAAAAAACAGAAAATTATCTTTCAAGGTAAACAGAAATATTGTTACCAACAGTAGCATTACATGGGAGTTATGAAAAAATAAAAAATAGTCTGTTAGTATACTTTAACTTATGTTCCCTAGCAGATAATAGAAGTGGTATCTTTGAAAGCATCTTTACTCCCTTCCTTGTCAGAGCCCCAGACTGAACATGCAGCAGTTTCTTGATGAAAACATTACCTTCAGGAATGTAATTGCCCATGGTACCACATGCAACTTCCCTTAGGAAGCATTCCCTTCCTGTCTGTAATGCTAGGATTTCTCTGAGTTGTACTTAGTAAGCCCTTGGTGGATGTTTGGTAATTGATTCAAATGGTTACACTAAATCAAGGCAGATCAGTCTCTCTTTTCTTAGAGGATTTCCTTCACTGGTGCTTTGGGAAGGATGGTGTCTTCAACTCCCCCATTAGCAGAAGTCAGATCATTCATATTGGAGAAAGACATTTCAAAGAGAGGGAAAGCAGTGCAAATCTAACTACTGGAAGGTTCTGATAGCCAGAACAATCTCTAGGCTCGGTGGACATAGATTGTACAGATTTCAAAGTCAGATTCATTTGTCTCTCAGAGGCAGAGACTGCATTGAACATTGCCTTTAAAGACCTTTTGTATGCCATCTATAAGTCTAAAGGCATTTATTTTAGGTTTGATTGACAAACTATATAGAAATTTTTAGGATACAATGTAATGTTTCTCTCTCTATATATGTGTATGTGTGCGTGCGTGTGTGTGTGTGTGTGTGTGTGTGTGTGTGTGTGTGTGTGTGTGTGTGTGTGTGATGGAATGTCCCAATGGAACACACACACACACATATATATATATCCATATTATATATATATTGTAATTTTTGGTAATTTTATAATTTAGTAATTTTAATAATTTTGAAGTGTACCACATATTCACTAGTCACCTGGTTATAGTTAGCAGAACTAGTGCAGTATATTACCAGAATTTATCACTCCCATGTAATTAAAAGCATGTGCCCTTTGACCAGCATTTTTCCTACGCCCCCACTCCTCTTACCTCTCAATTTCTGGTAACCACCATTCCACTCTATAGTTATATAAGAGTAATTTTGTAAGATCGCACACATAAGTAAGATTGTGCAATATTTGTCTTTTTGTTCCTGGTTTATTTCACTTAATGTCTTTTGAATTTTATCCTGTTACAAAAAGAATTTCATTACTTTTTGAGACTGAGTAAATACATACACACACAAACATTCACACCCACCCACACACCTCACAGTTTTTTTTTCATTCTTCCATTGGTGGGCCTTCTTTAGGTCGTTTCCATATCTTGGCTATTGTGAATGGTGCTGTAAATGACACAGGAGTGCAGACATCTCTTCCACATACCAATTTCCATTCTTTTGTGTATACCTACTATTGGGATTTTTGTGGTAATTCTGGTTTTTAATTATTTTTTAAAAGTAACTTTCTACTGTTTTCCAAAATGGCTCCACTAACTTACATTCCCACCAATAGTACACAAGAGTTCCATTTGTCTACAAGTTCACCAACACTTGTTATCTTTTGTCTAGCTATTTTAACAGGTGTGAAGTGGTATTTCATTGTGGTTTTAATTTGCATTTCCTTGATGATTAGTGATGTTGAGCATTCTTTTTATGTATCTGATGGCCACCATCTGTTGAGAAATGTTTATTTTAATCCTTTGCTCATTTAAAAGAATGTTATTTATTTTATTTTTGAATAGTTTCTCAAAAAATAAGTAGCTTCTCATATATATGAAAAATGAGCTCCTTACCTAATGAGTACTTCACACATATTTTCTCCCATCCCACGATTGTTTCTTTTTCTATTAATTGCTTTATTTGCTGTGCAGAAACTTTTTAGCTTGATACAGTTTGTCAATTTTTGCTTTTGTATTTTGTGCTTTTGGCTTCAGGTATAAGAAATCATTGTCCAGATCAATGCTGTGTAGATGTTTACTTTTAGTAGTTTAGCAACCTCAGGTCTTACATTTAAGTTTTATCCAATGATGGTGTTTTTTATTCAATATTAGTTCATCTAGTCTGGGCTGATTCTTGCATAGGGGTGAGCTTAGGTTCCATTCCGTCTTCTTGCATGTGGGTAATCATTTTTTCTAACATCAATTATTGAAGAGACTTTCTCCTCACTGTGTGTTCTTGGAACCTTTGTTGTGAGTCAGTTGACTATAGATGAGGCAGTTATTTCTGGACTAGCTCACCCCTCAGTTGATGGTTTTTATGCCAGTATTTATTATACTATAAGGTTGTTTTGATTTCTATTGCTTTGTAGAATATTTGGAAGATAGGTGGGGTCAGTCCTACAGCTTATTCTTTGGTAAAGATGGCTTTGGATATTCTGGGTCTTTGGAGTTACATAAAAATTTAGGATTATATTTTATTTCTGTGAGGAATGACTTTGGCATTTTGGTAGAAATTTCATTAGTGAATCTGTAGATCACTCTGGGTAGTATGAACATTTGAACAATATTAACTCTTCCAGTTCATGAAGAGAGAATATTTCCCCATTCATTTGTTTTACTCTCAATTTCTTTGATCAATGGTTTATAGTTTTTAAGTACATTTACCTCTGTGTTTGCTCCTACTTTTTTATGCCATTGTATATGGGGTTGCTTTCAGGATATTTTTCAGATATATCATTGTTAGTTATGCCCAAATGGGCTAAACATTTTGCTTAACTCAATGCATTTTTAGTTATTAAAAAAAGAAGGTAAATGAACAAAAGCACAGTAGTCAGAATACATGAAGATTCTACCAAAACAAAATATATGCTGGTTTTCTTATTGTTCTTAATTCTTCTTGCTTTTATGGGTGCTTTTGAGCATCCAACTGTAGCACTATATTGTTTTAGTCATCCTTTTTATCAAATATATATTGAGTGTCTGTTGAGAGTAGGTTAATTTGGTAAGATGCAAGAATTTTTTTTTTGTGGTAGAATAATGGCAAATTGTGTTATCAGATTTAACATTTTCAACTTTTAGTAGGGAACACTGAGTGCCATGTTCACAGAAGTCACTTAATAAGTATTTGTTGACTAATGAAATCGATTGATTACAAACGACACGTGTAGGTGTTATAAGAATCATCTTAGGAAGCAAAATTTCTTTGTTGTTGCTGAGAGGGTAAAGCAAAGCACAGCAGTGACTAACTTGTCTTAAAATATGTGCATGACATTTTAATTATGATATATGAGGAACAAAATTATTAGCATCCTAATCTTGAAGGGATGTCATCTATGGTTTGATTTACTCTCAGTATTGCAAACTCTTGTCTTCATTGACACCAATGTTAATATCTAAATTACAGATGTGAAGACACTATATCTTATTGCCTGGATGGTTAGTGCCAGTGGATACAACTAATATCTTTCTTTCTGTAAACACTGTATCTAGTGTCGTTCTTCCTGAGAGTAAGTTAAAAGTGTTTGCATTTGGCTTGATTTCACCCACAAGCAGACTAAGCTGTGGACTTACTTGAGAAATGATGTCAGGACGAGCTATCAGAGGGAATAGTGAAGTGACCCTGGAAACCATGATAAGGTAGACTAATGAGCAAGCAACTGCTGAGGAAAATTGGAGTTTATTCCCACTGAAGATCTCTGGAAAATGGTGTGGAACACGCCTCAGAGTTGTTTCCACTTGAGGGGAGAGAAAGCTGAGCCGTACTTTTCATATCTCTCCTTAGTCCTTGGTTGATGATTACTTCCAGGAGCACTTACAGCCAGAGAACCCTCAAGCAGAGAATTGCTAGAGGTTACAACAGAATACCACAGACATGTAGAAGAATCAGGACTGTCAAGAGAATATGAACAAGGAGCTGACTATAGATTCAACATTGGTTATATGTGTATGTAAAATGATATTTTAGTATTAATATTTTAAAAATAGTCAATATGATTTTTAAAGTATCAAAGTTTTAACTTGGAATCATTATGTATTATAATAAGAATTAAATATATTTAGACATAACTAGAAATTTCTCTTTGGAAGGAACTTCCTTAGCTTCTCTACTATTAGACCTAAAAACCCTTTCCATTTGGTTAAAATTGTGATCTTTTTATTTTTGTGTGATAACAATTCTAATAGATGTGATGGAAAATATCACTGATTTTGATTTGCATTTTCCTGATGGTTAATGAAACTGGGCATTTTTTTATATGTCTGTTGGACAATTGTGTATCTTCTTTTGAGGAATGTCTATTTTGGGCCTCTTCCCACTATTAAAGAGGGTCATTAATTGCCTTGTTATTTGGTTGTTTATTTTTCTTATATACTTTGGGTATGAGCCCCTCTGGTATATAATTTGCAAATATTTTCTCCCATCCTGTGATTGTATCTTCACTGTTAATTTCTTCATTTCAGAAGCTTTTTACTTTGAAGCATTTGTCCAGTTTTGCTTTTGTTGCTTGTGCTTTTGGGTTCATGTGCAGAAATCATTGCCTAGATCAATGCTGTGTAGCTTTCCCCTGTGTTTTTTTTTTTTTTCCCCAGTAGTTTTATAGTTTTGTGGCTTATATTTAAATAATTCATCATTTTTAGTTGATTCTTATATGAAGAGTTAGAGAGGGTCCAAGGTCATTTTTTGCACGTGGGCAATCAGTTTTTCCATCATTTATTGAAGAAACTGTTTTTCCTCATTGTTTGATTTGGAACCATTGTGTTTTCTTGGCACTTTCATTGAAAGTCAAGTGACTGGAGATGCAAAGGTCTATCTCTCACTACTCATTCCTAATAAAATCAGGATATTATCCCATTCCCTCCATGTATCTATTTCCAGTACTCTTTAACAAATATCCTGAATGTTTACTCAGGAATTTTCTTTCACCATTGATCTTTTCTGTCTTCTATGTGTTCAGCATCTGCCTTTCTGCCCAGGTCTTCTCTGTGTATATTGTTACATGCTCAACTATGTTCCTCCTGAAACAAGAAAAACAAACAAGCAAAAAAAAAAAAAAAAAAAAAAAAAAAACTGTCTCTTTTTCCCTGTCTTGCTCCTTTACTAGAATACTCTTCCTCTTCATAAATTTCTAATAATTTCTTTAAAATCACTCTAGTTGCTTCTCTTGTCTCACTTCTCTCTCTAAATTGGCCTCTGCACACATTCTTTATTCTCTGAATGCCTTCCAGGCCTTTAAATCCAGCAAATATTTGGCCCTCAAAATCATGTGATTTGTCAGTAGCTTTGTCTGTATTCCCTTCTTTGTAGAAGTGTAAATTGTCTTGTAACACTCTTATCTCTGGTCTTTGAGACACTATATTCTCTTCTTTTGGTTCCACTGCCTCTCTGGATTTTCTTTCCTTGCTTAATTTCCTGGTTCATTTTCTTTTATGAGTTTTCTTTTAAATGTTAGTGCCGTGTTCTTTTTCCTTCTTGGTCTGTATTCTGATCTAATTCATCTACTTCTCAGACTCCAGTTACGGTCTGTCATAACAGTACTGTAATAATAGCTAACATTATGGAACATTATTATCTAGCACTGTTTTATACTTCTTACAGGCCTTAATCTCCAAATGGATCCAGTGAGGTTGTTATTATTGTCTTTCTTGCTTTAGAGATGATGAAACTTACATGCACAGATGTTAGATAATTTGTTCAATGATTATTTATTTGAACTAAGAACTCCCTTAGTAGATACAGATTTAAATAAATGGGAAATACTATTGTATTTTATGTGTCTGCTATAAGTGATCTCATAAATTAACTCATTTAATTTGCATAACAAGTCTGTGAGGTAGGCATAGATATATTTCACAGGTGAATCTACTTATCCAACAGTGCTCAATTATGAAGCACACACAATCTCATTTTATCTGTTTCTCTAAATGTACATTGTATTATTTTCCTAATTACTCTGTTATCTTACTGCACTTTATTTCACTCCTTTACAGAATCCAATTAGTTTCCATTTCAGGATCTTTGAATATAGTTTCCTTTATAATGGCAAAAACTCAGTATTCTCTCATGTGTCTCCACCAATCTGCACACTTTTCTTAGATCCCTATAATGTATTTTTTGAAATCACAGATATATAATTGATGGAGGAACCCAGTCCCAATTCCACCCTCCCTATCCCAAGCTGAATCAGCTCCAGTGACTGACATTTTATTCATTCAGAACCTAATATGTTCCAGAACTACATCAGTAAACCAAACAGATACAACTGTTTCTGCTTTCTTAGAGTTTTTATTGAAAGCAATGTGGATAAGATATAAGTAAATTATAGGGAGTGTTGGAAGTTATCATTTCTATGGAAAAGGGAGTGAAGAAGAACAACATAAAGAAAATTCAAAATGCTAGAGGTGCAGTGAAGCTACAATTTGAATTAAAGTGCTCAGTTTGGGTTTGTTGAAAAGAAAAAAACAAAACAAAACAACAACAAAATAAACGTAACTCCTGAACAAGGACTTAAATGACATAGTATTTACTAAATGCTTAGAAAGTGTCTTGCATGTGGTTGATGCTACACTAATGTTTGTTTAAATGAATAAGTAAACGCAATAATTCTTAAATAGTGAGGAAAGAATAAGCTTCATATGTAACTAAGACCTATACCCAGCAGAGAATAATGTCTTGTTGAATACTCAGGACATCATTGAGGCAGAGACTAGCAAGAACAGTGGCAAGGAAATAAATGCAAAAGGTAACTGGATTTGATCATGCAGTGTTGTGTAGGTCAAGAATCTAACATCTCTTTCATCTCTGAGTGAGACGAAAAGCCATTCTAAGGTTTTGTGAAGAGATGGGGCACAATCTGATTTATGAGTTAAGAAGAGACTGGGGAAAGACATTTGTGGAGTGGCAGAGAAAGGACCTGAAAAAATCTGCTCCTACATAAAAGTAACAAAAGTAATGGTAAAGTGATATAATTACCTTTCTCAAAACTCTGGAAATTAACAGGATATTTGCGACAATTCAAGGAATAGTTGTGAGAAAACTGGCTGGTTGTCAGTAAGTACTTTGAGCTTTGTGGTATTTGAACATTCATTATCGCATCCCCTTTTCTGTGATTCCATGTGTGACTTAAAAAAAAAAAAAAAAAAAAACAGCTTTGGAATTATTCTAATTGTAAAAAGCAGCAGCAGAAGAGCTGCTGGAGGGTAAAGAATGGGTTTGGAGATTCCTTCAAAGCTTTATCCCTAAACAACTGCCATTGGTTGACCAGTATGTTCATTATCAGGGGGCTTCCCTTTATCTAAATTGACTCCCTCTGTGTGGAAAGCACTCTTCCCAGGACATTTTTCAGGAAAAAAGATGTTAGCAGCAATTGTGTAGGGTCACATCTATATAAATAGAGACACTGGTTGTGGTTAACAAGATCTGGGGAAAAAGTTACAAGGAAAAACTGGGGATTAAGATGATAATAATGGGTTTTAAAAATCTCAAACATATTTCTAAAACTCTAAAAATCCACAATGAAGTGCAGAACTATTGCACATACTTTATGAAAAAACAAGAAAGACCCAATTTTTCAACTTGGTATGGTCTTGAGGCTTTATGCACCAATGAAGGGAAGGCAAAGGCAAAGTTATAAACTGTGCCCTGTGCTTTGGAGCGTTGAAAGGATCCCCTGTATCAACACCTAACCTGAACCTTTAACAAAGGCTGGGAGACTTAGTTTCAAGTCACTTAAAAAAATCTCTGTGTTGTTATGACCTTGCCATTAAACTACTTGAGCAAAGAAATAGTCTTTACAGAAATAGTCTTTTGAGGTCATTAAAACAACAACAACAACAAAAAAAATACCAAAAACCAACAAACAAATAAAGCAGCAGCAGCTAAAAGCAACAGCAATACACATGCACCCTGGAGGATGGGAGATTTCTGATCTTTAGAGTTACCATAGTATAATATTTAAAGTTTCAAGTTTTCAAAAAAAAAAACATGATTCATGGAAAAAAAATAACAGAAAAGTATGCTTCATATAAAAACAAACATGAATCAATGCAAACTGTCCTTAGGAAACTTTCTAGATAACAACTTTAATAAGTTTTTCTAAATCTAGTTCATTCAAAAAACTAAAGGGAAAAAATGTCTAAAGAATAAAATGAAAGTATAAAATAATTTCTCACAAAAAATGAAAGCTATGTATTATATGTATATATATTTCAATAGAACAACAGAGAAATTCTGGATATGAAAATATAATTATAGAAAGAAAAAAGAGAGTAAAAGGACATATTAATATTGCTTGAAGAAAAAGTCAACCAACAGTGTTATACCCAGAAAAAAGTATTGTTCAACAATAAAGGAGAAATTAAGACATCCTAGATAAAGAAATGAGAAGCATTGTCACTGCAGATATGCCCTAAAGAAATACTAAAGATAGTCATTTAGGTTGGAATAAAGACACTAGAAAGTAACTTGAGTCCAAATAACATGATAAAAAGTACTCCTAAATGTAATAATATAATAGGATAAATGTTTTTTATCCGTGACTTTTTCCATTTCACCTAAAGACAGATACCTAAACTAAGAAATATATAGTGTTCTGCAGGGTATGGTGGCACATGCCTGTAATCCCAGTGGCTCCAGATCCTGAAGCAGGAGGATCTGGAGCTCAAAGCCAGCCTCAGCAAAGGCAAGGTGATAAGCAACTCAGTGAGACACTGTCTCTAAAGAAAATACAAAATAGGGCTGGGGATGATGCTCAGTGGTTGAGTGCCCCTGAGTTCAGTCTCCAGTAAAAAAAAAAAAAAAAAAAAAAAGAAAGAATTATATAGTGTTGATAAGTTTAATAAAGTATAAAGATATAATTTATATTACACAAATTGCATAAATGAGGGATGTATAGGGTTAATGGTAAATGAAGCAAATTTTATTTGTTATTAATAAGTTGGAATTAATTTAAATTACATATTTTTTTGTACTGGATATTTAACCTAGGGATGTTTTACTACTGAGCTATATCACCATCCCTTTTTGTACTTTATTTTGAGATAGGGTCTTACTAAGTTACTGAGTTGTTTAGGCTGGCCTTGAACTTGCTTGTAATCTTTCTGTCTCATTCTTATGAGCTGCTGAAATTACAGGTATTTACTACCATGCCTGGTAAATTAGACAATATTTTTAAATTTAATTTTTATTCTAAGTTGTTATAAATGACAGCAGAATGCATTACATTTCATATTACACATATAGAGCACATTTTTACATATCTCTGGCCAATGGGGAGGGAGGGCAAATTAGACAATTTAAAAATAAGATTATATTTTGTAATTTCCAGGGCATCCTTAGTGAAATGATATAAAATATGGTAAAAGAAAAAAATAAGGGAATTAAAATGATATACTAGAAATTACCTATGTAACAAAGAAGCAAAAGAATGACTATAAAGATAGCAAAAATAGAAAATAGTTTGAGAAATAAATGTTTCAATAATAAACTTTGAAATCTTGAATACACATTTATTAGTGACAAAACAACTAGAAAATCAATAAGAAAATAGATATCAGTATCCTAAATGCATGATTGAAGACATGAATAGTATGAATATACTTTGTATACAGTGTTATGTAAAAAGGTGCTCTATATATGTACTATGAATTGTAATGCATGCTATTGTTATATATACAACAACTTCGAATAAAAAATAATAATCAAGTAGCCAAAAATCTAAAAAAAAAAAAAGAAAGAAAAGAAAATAGGTTTTGCAAAACACTATAAACCAACTAAACCTGATAGATTTATAGGAATATAGACCACTCCGTTAAGGATATCAAAATACATATTCTTCTCAGGTACATGTGGAACATTTCCAGGATAGATTATATATTAGATACAAATTTAAGTTCAATAAATTTAATAATAAATCATAATACATATGTTCTTCAACCAGAAAGGATAAAAATTAGAAATTAAAACAAAAAGAAATTTAAGAAATTAACAAATATATGTATTTTTACAGTATGCTCATGAAACAGTGACTCAAGTAATAAATCACAAGCAGAATTTCAAAATACCTTGGGATGAATGAAAATGAAGTCAATGCATATAAAACTTATAGGATATAGCTGTAGTAGTGCCTGGAGTGGAATTTATAGTTCTAAATGCTTATATTAAAGAAACATCTCAATTCATGAACCAAAATTTGTCATGCTGTAAAACCAAAACAGGGAGAAAACAGATATAACAAACATTAGAAAAGCAATGAAATAGAAAGTAGAAAACAATAGGAAAATCCAATAAATGGAAATTTCTTTGACAATATCAACATAACTGACAGACTTTTAGCTAGAGTTACCAAGACAGAGACTTCAAGTCACTAAATCAGAGTATAGATTCTGTTCTTACTGTAAGTGAAATTATGAGCATTTGTATGATAACAAATTCATTACCTACATAAAGACAAATTCTTAGAAAAACACAAACTCCTAACACTAGCTGAAAAAAACAAACAGAAAACGTGACAAGACTTGCACAAATCTATTGAATCTATTGAGATTGAACTAATGACAAAAATACTTTCCCACAAAGCAAAACCCAGGCCCAGATGCCTTCACTCATGAATTTAACCAAATATTTAAAGAATTAACACTGATCCTTTACAAACTCTTCTAAAAAAGAGAAGTGGAGAGAACATTTCCCAACTCATTTCATTAGTACAGTTTTATCCCAATACTACAGCACATAAATCTTAATAAACTGCTGATCAATATCTCTTACGACTAAAGACAAATGATACATAACAAAATAATGCCAAATCACATCTAGTGACATGCAAAAACTATACACCAAATCAAGTGGGATTGATTCCAGGAATGTGAAGTTGCTTTAACACATGAAAACCAATTGATAACATAACATACATACCATGTTGACAGAATAATGGGTAAATGGTTCATGGTCATCTGACTAGATGTAGAACAATTATTAGACAAAATCCAATACACATTCATGATTAAAAACCTCTAAAAATGAGTAATCAAAGGGATTCTATTTATAATGAAATTTACAGAATAGACAAATCCATAGAGACACAAACTTAATTAGTAGTTGCCAGAGCCTGGGTGATAGAAGAATAGGGAATGACTACTAATGGATACAGTTTGTTCTGGTGATACAAAGGTTCTAAATTTAGATAATAATGATGTTGCACAACTTTGTGATATACTAAAATTCCCTGAATTGTACATTTTAAAATGGTGAATTTCCCATTATGTAGATTCACTTTTGAAAAGAAAGAAGTTGTAGATAAAACCAAGATCTGCAGCAGGAGGGGTGTAATAACCACCAAAATGGGGAAGACTATAAATGCATGTGATTTCAAGGAGAAAACTTAGTTTTGTTTGAGAGTTAATGAGTTTGGAAAGTGTATTAGACAGCCATGTGGAGATTTTAGTAGATAATTGGGTATGGATATCCATATTTCAGAAGAAATTTCCAGACTGAAAATAGAAAATAAGAAATTCTTGAATAAATGAAATAAATCATAAAAGAGGTAAGGGTAAATAAAGACCAAAACCTGAGATTTGGGACATTCCAATATTAACACGTTGAAGGGACAGGAGTGAATGATTCATAGGGGCAACCAGTGAGGTTGGAATAAAATGAAGTGATTTGGGTGTCCTGTGAAGAAAGTGTCTCTGAGAGGAGTTTTCATTTGTAATGTGCTCTTGTAGCATATACTATGTATGTGGTGTTTATTCATTTGATTTTTGCATAATTTATTTGTAGCAGTGGCTATGTCTACTTTAAATAACTGTGAACTCAGAGTAAAATTTATTTACTGATGTTTTCAACAGGGATTTACTATATACAAAATGTCAAGGATCATTCTGTGCTTTGATTTTCTTTTCTGAACAAACAAAAAAATCCTGTCTTCATGTAACTTGGCTTTTAGTGAGAGAATATAAACTAGTACTATCTAATAGAATCTCTTACACTAGTAAATATGTCTAGTTGTGCTTTCCAATATGGTAACTGTAGCTACATATGGATAAAATGTGACTAGTGAGAGTTAGAAACTGATTTTTAAACTTTATTTAATTTTAATTAATTCAAATTTGATTTAAATATCCACATCTGCCTTGTGTCTACTATATTAGTAGCTAGAAACAGCAAATAGTACACATGATAAATAAATGGTTACAATTTGAAGTAGAATAAAAAGGTTGGATCACATTGAATAGGTTAAAACAACAATAACAAAGAAACCATGGCTATATTCAATTGTGTTGAAAACTATACAGCCAACCATGATGAATCACTGGAAACAACAAAACTGGTTAGCCTTTCAAATGGTAAAAAAATTCCTTGGTCCATCTTAACAGCCTGATTGTGATATTATAACTTCAATGTCTTTGAATTAGTAGACAAGGTCCAACCTTCTTCTCACTTCTCAGTACCTATTTAAGTCTACTATTTGTTTTTTCTTTTGATGGTGATGGGGATCAAACCCAGGGCCTTGAGCATGTTAAGCAAGCACTCTACCACTGAGCCACATTCCCAGACCCCCTTAGTAGCTATTTAGACTCTCTTAAGAAAATAAAACTAAAGGTTAGAGACAGAGATAAGAAAGATTAGCCACAGAAAATTATAGTTGCAGAATTCATCCAAGGAAAATTCTTAGGACTGATACTGTGAAGAAAGAACACTATGCTAGATTTTTATTCTCAAATTCATGCATAGGGACCACACACAGGGATCTCAAATCACACTTGGGGAATCTGGAGAATCGGATAGTTTCCTTCCCATCTATGTGGTTAGCTTATTTTGGGAAGTGCTATACTGAATGTATTCCTGTGAACATAAATCTAAAAAAATAACAATAAATGAAAGCTTTCCTATTTTATTAGTATTTCATATAATTATTGAAGATTGGTTAACATACTAAAATTTAATGTCATGTAAAGAAGTTTATTTTCTTTCTTCTAATATTCAGATGATTTTGCGCTCAGAAACTCTTTCATTCAATTGTATATAATTTAGCTTATAGTTCTACTGGATTCCATGTCATTGAAGTGGAGGAGATAGGATTTTTCTAGAGAATGTATTTTCCATTCCTAGAATAACAGAGCTACTGGTTAGATAAAACAACAGATCAACAGCTATTTCTGATGCATGCAAAATTTCTCAGAAATATTTTTATGATTCCATTTCTAACATTGTATATGCTATTATAGATAGCTAGAGAAAATAAAAGAAAAAAATGTGTTTTGGGGGAGGAAAGAAAAGAAACTTGGTGCAAAGAATATGCATATATCAAATGTCCATGAATCATTTATGAAAGGCATGATTTTGTTCTTAACAAATGTTATAAATTTTTGTTTGGAAAATTCAATTGCCATTGCATATTATATTACACATTCAGTTCAACTATTATGAGTTCATCAAAAATATTTTTTGACAAGCTTTTAAGAAGAATATTTTCTACTTGTTCTCTTCTTGTCCTTACCAACCATTCACTTTCCAACTCTCTTTCATTTGTTTTATTCTTAGGCAGTTCTACTAAAATTGCTCATTTTCAACCTCTCAAGATTCCATAATAGTCCAACAAAAGGGCCTATTTCAATATTATCACTTTCAAAGTCTAACAAGGTTTTCCTTTTATTTTATCTTTTCCTATTTTATTTTATTTTATTTTATTTTGCTTTTGTCTTAATAGTTGCACACCTTCCACATGGGAATATACTGTCTTCAGTTTCCTTTGATTCAGCTTGCCCACTGAATTAAATATAGTGTAGCATTTCCAACAACATAGGCACTACTCTCCAATTCACAGACCCCCAGGGATCCTATTTTCACAAAGATAGTGAGTATATTCTCATCACTATGGCACATCAGGTCTTTTTTGACACAACTTCTACCTTTCTTTTTAACCTGCTAGTTCCCTCTGCTGCATAGGCTAACCACATTCATGAGCTAGACAGCTAGACATGGCTATTTGTGTGATTTGACCTTTGCTCATAGTGGCTTCCCAGCCTGGAATATCTTCCAGGTACTTCATTGACTCAGGGGATGTTTACCACCCTTGAAAAACACAAAAGGCTAACAATTACCTAGATATCTTTCTGCAAGCTGATTCTCTGAGCATCTATATACTATCTTCTTAGTTATAGCACACATAACTGGACTATATTCTTTGATGATTTTTTTCCCTAGTATGTTATGAATCCTTCACGGGCAGAGATTTTTGTCTCACTTTCTTTTTATCCTCAGAGGTCTACCTTAAGTGAATCTTGTGGAATAAAAAATATTTGTTCTTTCATAGTTTTGCAGAGGATTTTGAAAAGAAGCTTTATTTGTTATTGTATGCTGCCTTACTCAGTGAGGAACAGTTTTTCATGAATTAATTTGAACCTTTCTTGAAATTATTCATATATTGATTTTGGATATCCTTCAGGGACTTTTTTTTCTGTGAAATATTGCAGACATTCAGAAAAGTACAGACAGTAATATGATTTATTCAGCAACCAGCTTCATCAAATGATAAGATTTTGCCAAAAGTTATTAGAATCAATTTTTTGTTTTGTTACTTCACTGGGAATCTATTACCTAAATTTTTAACCTGCCTTTGTCAATGAAAAGTTTGGGGTTCTGCCTTCACAAATAAATGTGTTTTCCTTACAAGTAGTGACAATTATATATGACGATTTTCAACGTTCATGGAATACTTTGAGAGAAGATAGATATTCTACAAGAACTATAATGGGAAGTGATTTGTTTATTCAAATATATAACACCTAATACACGACAAACCATATAGTAAGCACTTGTAACATAAAGATAAAAGGAAATGACACAGTACCTGTCCTGTAAGGAGCGTGGATCCTGGTTGAAGAGATGTGATAAACACAAAACAAAAAACAAGTGAAAAACATAGACATGAAAATATTGGCAAGTTCAAAAGAGTCCTATAAAACTGGAGTGTCAAAGTTAGAAAAATGGAATTAGAAGACTTACACTGGATAGGGGACATAGTGAACCCATACTCTGATGAGGAAACATTTAAATTGAGAATTAAAGATAGAGAAGCAATTAATTAAGAATTACAGAGAAAAGATAATGGCCAGTGTAAAGGCTCTGACTCAGGTCTGTCCTTAGGTGATTTGTACAAGAGTCCTCAGGGCTTAAGAGGGGAACTCATGGCTCCTAAAAGGCAGAACGACCAAGGTTGGTAACCTGACTCATTTCTTTGTTTACTTTTTTACATACATGTATACTACAAATCAGAATATTGTAAAATATTAGTGGCGCAATTCTACCATATTCTAAATCAACATGAAAAAAAACAAAACATAATCAGAAGATACTACAGACAGAGAAATCAGTGTCACAAGACCCACGCATAGCTTAAATTCATATAATGTCATCTCTCACTCCTTCCCCTCCCTTTTCTTGCCTAAAGCCAAATCAAAATCAAAGATTGAACTTTGATACAGAAGTCTGGAGAGTAGTGTTAGATGTGCCAGCTATTTGTCATCATCACACAAGAGTATTTCACTAATCTGTGTTGGTTTTATACCCCTCTGTGCATTGACCAAACTGAAATCCTCAAAATCTCACTAGCAGGGACTCCTTTCTCAGGCTCAGACAGCTATATGATATTCATGATCAGTGATGGCCTTGTTGATTTTCCTAGTTCCAAACCTGGCTTGTGGGAGACCATTCCTTCCAATGATATATTTTTGGCTATATTTATGAAGTCAGTAAACCTTGAAATAATTTCTTTCCTTAAGTTAATTTTGTGTATCTATATTTTGCATCTTTAGTTGTTTCTCTTCTTATTCAGATCTTCATGGCTAACCTTATTTCTCTCTCCACTTCTTAGTTGACACCTCAAGGTGGCCACTAGATATTGACAGTGTCCTCTCACCCTTTGCTTTCCATTTGGCACATAGTGAATGTTATTCACATCCTTAGCATCAGCACAGCCACACATTTTGATCCTCTATTCCCTTTAACTTTACTACTCAGACTAAAGAAAATAATTTCACTTGCTTATTTTAGGGTGAAAACTCCCTTAACATTTTAATCTCTCTTCTCTGGAACATTTAAAATCAATATCTGTAATGACTAAAGTTTCATTCAATTGTTTATTGAATAAACACACTAGCATGATTGATTTGGTATAAATAAAATGGGGGAAAATTCTTTGGACTTCATGTTTATAATTTCTTTCTAATTGCGTATATAATTTATGTCCAGAACTAGCAACATAATTTGTGAGGTCCAATTCAAAATAAAAATATGGGAACTTTGTTAAAAAATAAAGAGAAATTGAAGAGAGCAAACACAGAACATTAAGCCAAACCTGGTACTCTTTTGAACAGGGTTCCTGTAAGACTGCACTTATTGTGTGCCCAGAAAGCTGACTCTGTGCAGGTGTTTGTGGTAGGTGGCAACTGAGAATAACTTTACAAATATGTGTTTGAAAGGGATTCTATAATAAAATTTCACAAATGCAGTTTTAGGCTTGAAATAGTATATGAAATAAAGTTAAATAAACAGATTTATTGGCATACTATGTACTTTTGGCAGATGGTATTGTGATGGTTAGAAATATGTAGTTAATAAGAAGCTACATTTAGTTTCATGTTTATCCTTGACAGTGGTGCAATGCTTTGGTTTAGCCTGGGGACTAAGGAGCCAGATTGCTGGGTTCTAAAACCTGGCTCTCTCTACTCTTCTAAGCTGTGGGTCATTGGGCACATTTGCTAATGTTTGGATTTATCATTGTACACATGGGTAGAGGTGATTACCAAGAATCCATCACATAGGTTTGTCATACACATTGTTATATTTCTAGTCCTATGAGGAATATGTGGTAGGTAGTAAGCAAAGTATTTTAAAAAATTGTTTTTAGTTTTTAAATTTTTGTCTAAATCAATATCACAGATAAAATTTTCTCCCTGAAATGATATAGATTTCAGCACAATATGAAAAATATTTCCTAATTTTGTTTGTGTGAAATTAAAAATTCAACAGATGAGACATTCAGCTTCTGATGGTAGAAATGAATAATGTAGCTTTTCTCTATACAAGAAAATTGAAAATATTTTTGTTTTAAATTCTTTCTTTGAGCCTTTTCCCTTTGTTATTTGGCTTTATAAAACCAAAGACCTAAATCACCTGATTAATTGAGCAATTCAGTTAATTGTGTTACAGTTAATAAGTTACATAATTTTAGAATCAAATTCAATTCAATCTTAGCATTTCAGGCAGTCTTAAATACATTTGAAGGTAAACTTGTTTGGAAGTAATCCATTGTGATTAATGAAAGTTATTTGCTTTTATTTTTATATTTACTGAATAATACTGCTTTTTATATTAAGATAAATTATGTTTATTATGATTAACAGTTTGTTTTGTGCTTTATGGAAAAAATATAATGATTTACAAAGTATAAATCTTACCATCATGAAATGACAGTTTATATATTTAAAGATCAAATTTAGAACATATCAAACAATACAATTTTTTAATTGTCAGTACCAATAGTATATTTATTTAACTAGTTTACTTCAGATGGTTTCTAAGAAGCTCTTCATACTGAACAATAAAATTTTAAAAAGGAAAGTTCTAGTCAGGTTTATTTTCTCAGTAAGAATGTCAGATTACTTCTAGGTATAGCTTTTTATTGATTGTGAAAATTGAGAAAGTGAAAAGCAGTTATTCTTAAATTTATCACCTGTCTTTCTAACCATACCATGTTGTACTTAACTTCTTCTCTCTGATATTGCTGTCACTATATAAAATCTGTATTCAATCTCTTTTTCCTATATTAGACAGTATTACTGAAGTCTTCACTAACATCTACGTGACCAGTTTTGGCCCTGTCTCAGATACAGATATGGTAAGTCTTTTATTAAATAGTATTTTTTCTTTATATGTTGGGTAGTGCTGGTTAATTTAGGATAAAAAGTGTTTATTATTATAGAATTATATGTGTGTGTGTGTGTGTGTGTATAACCCAACCCAAGTCCATGTAGTTTGCCCCAAAACACAGAGAAGTAAGGATATTAATTGTTGGTACTATGGAGCACAGTATCAGCTGGAGTGTTCAGATTAGCTTATATATATATATATATATATATATATATATATATATATATATATTCAGATTAGCTAATATATATGTATATATGTATATATATATTATTTTCAAAGTTTGTACACCTAGATACAGTATGGTAAACAATTTATTTAAAAAAAATCATATTACTGAGAATAATTTTCTACTAAGAAGGCATGTGCTTGGACTTTTGTGAGTCTGTACAGCTTCACAGAAAATTGTTTCTTAGAGGATATGGTCATGGTCAGCGATGTACAATAAAAACTTCCAGTGGGAACTGAGCTAGGTGAGTGCCAGTCACACAGTCTGCATACATGTACATCAATCCAGAAAAAAAATAGAAGGTTGATATTCTTGGATTCTATGGAACTGGCCTTTACTTATTTTTCTTTATAGTGAAATTGATAGGAGGGGGATCATTGGTCTAGAGTGTTAGAAACTGGTGGGCTAGGGATCACTCAAGATAAATTACTAATTATGGATAAAACTTTCAATAATCAGTTTTCCATTTCTACTGTTAACTATAGTGCTATTTAACAGAAATTTTGTTGAAATAATATTTTGTTCATTGGTACCTTGTTAGATTGTGGCTGACACCTGCTTGCCTTTGCATTCCCTTGTTCTATGCTTCCTCCCTAGCAAGCTTGTGGCTTAAAATTCATTCATGCCTCCTGGATCCTTCACTATGGGGCCCAGTGCTTCTTTAGAGATCATTTTCCTTATGATCCAGGAAATGAGAATGAAAGGAGATGCCCTTGTCCCTTTTTAACCCAGACATCACCCACTTTGACATTTCTCCCCAATTTCTTCCCTCTCTCTCTGATAACCCGAGGGGAAAGTTGACAAGTTTGAGTATTTTCCATTTAGATTAAAAAAAAAAAGAAGAAGATTTCCCTTTTTGTTTTCTTTTGTACAGACACTCATAAATATTATTAGTCGATTTATCAGGAAATTCCTGCCTTTGCATTAGAGAGCAGAAATGCTACTTTTATCATTAAAACATCTGTTTCTTCCATCAGAATCACTCACTATCTGATGTCACAGTTCTTTCTTAAATGGAGCTGTGTGGCTGAAATGTGAGGTGCTATTGGTAGAGGGGTGATCATCACTTTTGAGGAGGTGGTGCATAACAAACACTATCAGGTATTTAAAATTGTTCCAAATTTAGAATGTGAAGATTTAAGCTCTCCCACACCCCCTCTTACCACAGTTCTGGGTCTTAGGCATCCTTCTGGAACACTAGGGAAAAAACATACACCAACAAAACTGTTCAACATGTCCTTCCCCTCTCCCTTGCCTTATTTTACATTTTGACCTGATAATTTTTTCCTGTTTAAAAATAATTTTCCATGCTAGTCAAGTGCTCTACTACTAAGCTACACACCTGGCTCCTGACCTGAAATATTAATCTGCCTTTTTCTACAGGTCAGTTTAAGTGGATAGGACCTTGAAATGATGACAAAAACATTAAGCAACAGCATGTATTCCAAATGTTATTGGTTGACTATAAAGTAATCTCATAAATGCTTCCAAATATTAAAGATACAATGAGAATAACCAGCTAATCTCCAGGTATAATCAAGTGTGAATACTCAAAGTTTTATCAAACACTACATTAAAATTATCAGAATTTATACAAATAATTGCACTTATATGGTTAGTTTTGGTGTCTTATTATTAGCCAAAACAGAAAAGCAGATGATATAAGATTTTTTTTTTTTTTTTTTTTTTTTTTTTTTTTGGTACCGGGGATTGAACTCAATGGCACTCGACCACTGGGTCACATCCCCAGCCCTTTTTTGTATTTTATTAGAGACAGGGTCTCATTGAGTTGCTAAGTGCCTCGCCATTGCTGAGGCTGGCTTTGAACTCACGATCCTCCTGCCTCAGCCTCCCAGAGTGCTGGGATTACAGGCGTGCGCCACCGCGCCCGGCTCGATAAGATCTTAAAATATCAGTAAGTTTACAATGTTGTAGCTTTTTGTGTGTGTGTTGTGAATATTACTGGTAACAGTTACTGACTTGATTATTTTTTATTCACAAAGTGAATAATTTTACCTAATATATATATAAAAAACACGTACACATCTAACAAGACATGTTTGGCATTTAAGGATTTTAGAAAAATTCATATCACATATTTTTGGCAAAAGGAATAGAAACATTTTTCCCTATTAGTGATAATGCATTAGAATAATCCTCTACTTTTCTTTGTTTTGATTTTTTGTTTGTTTGTTTTTTGGAACCACTAATATACGTTTGAAGATTTATGGCTGGGGTTAGGTATGCCATGAGTGTGGCAATAGAACAAATTTAAAATAACTTCTTATATGAATTGAATTCAAGATACTTTGATCTCATCAGTGAATTGAACCCCAAACTTGAAAAATCTTAATAAGCTCAAAATGCACTTTATCATTTTGGGGTCCTTACCACAAAATATAGTAAACATTTCAATATGCTCATTCTCCTAATTATATATTAGTAAAGTTAAGTGGAATGACTGTTGACAACATTTAAATAAATCAGTTGCTCTTATTTTAATTTTTTTAGTTTTCTTTGTATATTTTGGAGTACATATTTTGGAGCGAAAGCAGTGTGTGTGTGTGTGTGTGTGTGTGTGTGTGTACTTATATAAGGAAATATTCTTCAGAATGAAATACATATTCAAAATCAACCTAGTTATTAAAGGTTTGAATGCCTTAGACATTTCCCCTAATGATACATTTCTCTTGATACCTCTGCTTTAAAATACTCCTATAAAATTTCTTTGGTCGTCTCAGATTTCCTACTTCATTTCCATCTTTGTTCACCTTGTTTTCTCTATTTTACCAATAATTGTTTTGGAGCAAAATGATCTCAAAACCACAAATGGGTGTGGACTGTATCATTAGGGCCCATGTAGAGGATCTATCTACAACAGGAATTTGAACAGAGAAAATCCAATATAAAGAATCATTAAATAATAACAGATGGTTAAATAGTGAAAAGGATAAAATAAGACTCAATAAAAGAAGAAATAGGCAGGTGCGGTGGCACATGCACGGAATCCCAGCAACTTGGGTCACTGAGGGAGGGGGATTGCAAGTTCCAGCCCACTTGGGCAATTTAGTGAGACTGTGTCTCACAATAAAATAAAAAGTGCTGGGAAATAACTTGGTGGTAAAGTGCCCCTGAGTTCAATCCCTAGTACCACAAAAGTAAAAATAAATAAATAAGAAGCAATATAGAATTACAAAATGCATAAGCAGCATCCACTTCTAGGGTTGCAGCATCATGAATCAGATTGGAACAGGGTTTTTGGGAGTCAGCTATTTTCCCCAAGGCCAGTGAGTTCAGATCTCAGTGGAGAGGGTACCACAGTGACAGGAATGTGCAGCTGCTTTTGGTGAGGGGTGTGAGCATACCTGCTGAAGCTGGTCTCTGGGAATACCCTGCCTAGTGACTGAAACTCAAAACATACCAGTTCTTTGCAATTGTGCAAATAAAGTGGACCTGACCCAAGAAGAGAACCAGAAAGAGAAGTACCCTTCTCTTGATATGACAATGGAGTATCCCTCTAAAAACCTCTGTTGACTAAGCCTGACATTGCATGTGATATCAAAGGAGTAATGTTGACAGATTCAACTCTTGTATCACAAAAAAGGGCAAAGGAGGATGGATTTGGTGTTGTGAGGCAATGCAAGGATCATTGGTATATATAATTATGTGTGATGTAGGGAGGATGCAGAGTGAGGACCAGGAGATAATTTGTTACTTAATAGGTTCTGTTTGATATTGTCTAAATCCAAAGAAAGTTGAAACTGGTGGGGCTGAGGTTGTGGATCAGTGGTAGAGCGCGCACCTAGCACGTGCAAGACCAGGGTTCGATCCTTAGCACCATGTAAAAATAAATGCATGTGTACAACTAAAACAAACAAATAAATATTAAAAAAAAGAAAGTTGAAACTGGGGAAAATGAATGAGGACTAACATATTTACACAAGTAACACAGAGACACACATACATAAAGGCTTGCATGCACGGATTGCATTGTAAGTCTACGAGAGAAGATGGAGCTTGATTTAAACATTTTACAAAGAGAAATTATTTGCTTTTCATTATGCCCAAAAGAAGTGCTTTTAATCTTGGTCATACTTTTTCATGAAAGTAAGATAAATAATAAGGAAAAGTTTGAATTGGTTTAGTACAGACTGTTTGTTGTCTGTGACAGTCTAAAAAGAAATATGATCCTGATGGAAAGTGAAAGCACACCTGTATTATTACCTACAAGTAAAAGAGAATATGGAGACATCTAATTAATTCCTTACAGAAGCAATTTGTTAATGAGGAAAAAACTAAAGCTCACTTCTAACTGCTTAGTTGATATACTCTTATTTCTGTGCAGTGTATTCTCACTTCTGTGCACTTTTATTTCTGTTTGGTAGCAAAATCTACACCCTAAGTTCTCCTGTTCAGGTCAGTGATGCAAATTTGTTGTGGCATTAGCCTTAGAGGAAAAAGCAGCATAGCAAAAAGAATTAAGAAACAAAGGAACACACACACACACACACACACACACACACACACACACACACACAGAGATATTTCAGAATCATTAAGGAATGTAATTGTCCAAAGAAAGTTGTAGATCTAAATTATAATTAAAGATTCTAATTACAGTGTCTGAAATTAAGTTAAAAATCTTTTATTTCAACATTTAAAAAATTCATGAGTAAGAAGGTAATTAAATGTTGGAATGCACTAGTAGCTGACAACTGACAAAGTTTGTAGTAGGCGTCTGCATTATAGCAATTTCTAACTAACTCCTTTTTTTTTTTTTTTCCTCTTCTGGTTTTTATATAGGATGTTCTTTCCTATACTGGGAAATATTTTTACTGTATGTGCATATTCCAGGCGTAATTGGTACAGCAAACAATTATTGTACCTTAGCCCAAATGGTTGACTGTTGCTAAGTGTTAGGGTTAGATCATGAACAGTGGAAACTGCAAAGAAATATTGAGATTGCTGATCCAGGGTTTAATTTTAAGCTTTTAGGAAACAGGCAGTCAAGTAAGTGTGACTTTGGTTTATTGATTATATTGATTCACTAGGTTAATACTTTTCTTCTTCTGTAAACATAAAATTATCTCTTCGCATGCTCAGAAACCATTGGGATGTTGCATAGTTCAATAGTTAATATCATAGAGTGTTGGAGAATTATTAGATGCTAATATCTGGTTGAAAATTAGCACTGGATTTTTCTGTTATACTTTATCAGAGATTGTCATTTGTAAATATCATCAATTAAGGAAGCATGCTACAAACATGGCAAACACTGTATGTCAGAAGTAAATTAATAATGTTTACCTATTTTAAAGTTAGACTTCTATATAGAAGTCTATTACTGGATAGTTATTGATATTTTGGAAGGTTAGGAATTAGACTTAAAAATATTAATTCACTCAGCAAATATTAGAAAAATTTAAAAATATTCCTCAAAATGTAATTCATGCACACCTGCATTGGAGTATATATTAAAATGGATGTTTCTGGGACCCTTCTAAGATCTGTGGATTCATAATTGCAAACTATGGGCATGATAGTCTGCATTTTAATCATTTAAACATTGACTTTTTAAGTGAAGCAAAAATCTAGTATAAGATTGGTGGGGTTTTAGGTGGAAGCTCCAGGGCGTGTACAGATTTTCTGCAATCCCATAATGTATACACTAGCCAAAAAGCTGTTGTTGTTCATGTAAGAGAGGATTGTGGACTGGACCAGGGTTGTGGTACAGAAGACGTAAAGACCCAAAATGATTCAAAAGGTTTCTCTGTTGTTTAATTGTCAAAACTTGGTGAGCTTTTGGTTGCAAGGGTTGGTAGAAATACAGAATGTGGGCATGGGTGATTGGGCGGATGATGGTACCATTCACATTGATATGGGACACAAGAGTAAAAGATTTGTTTACTTTTGCTTTGTTG
This sequence comes from Tamias sibiricus, assembly GCA_025594165.1. Classification (NCBI taxonomy): domain Eukaryota; kingdom Metazoa; phylum Chordata; class Mammalia; order Rodentia; family Sciuridae; genus Tamias; species Tamias sibiricus. The sequence goes on along the minus strand of CM046665.1, from coordinate 39,694,843 downwards.
CTTAGGAGATGGATGTTTGGGTTCTCGGACTACTGAACTAAGGTCTATTTAGTAAGAGTGTCTAGGTAGCCGGCTTGATCTGGAGCTCAGAAGAGGGGCCATTTGATAGTTGTTGTAAGTATAAGCATACATTAATTTGTACAAGGAAAGAGATTGGAGTGGAATTGGCCCTGTACTTTTATAGATACTCTAGAATGCCAGTATTTAAAGAACAGGAAAAAAATGTTTAAAAGATTGTAGAGGAGACTATGAGAGAGAAATAGTGGGTGTCTCATAAAACGAAGGGTGGCTTCCATCTCTGAGCTAGACTGTACTTTGATCCTTAACAACAAAAGTCAGAGACCACCGTACTTTATTCCTTATCAGATGCAATGATACAGTCAGATATCTGTATCACAGTTCTCTACCAAAATTGGATTCTATACACTGAAGGTCATATGGCTCATTTGGTAATGCATGAACCTGCAAGATTTGCCCACAGTTAAACCTTGCCTGGGAAGTGGGGTAACATTTTCAAGAAAGAGGGCAGGTTAAAGAGTCTAACATTATTTATTTCCTTTCTGGGGGAGGAAGGATTGTGGAGACTTAGTACATTCATTTTTAGCTCTCCTGGTCTCCTAGGGACAGAGTAGAATTCCCTAAGATCCTCCCTGTTCTTATGTATAAACTACATGAGAAACAAGTATGATTTCTGAAAATAAATGTTGCAGAAATTGTTCTTTTCCTGGGTTACAAGTCTGGAGCCTGTCTCTTAGGTGAATAATGGATTTTATATTGTTGTTACCCTCATATATTTTCCAGGAAGTATCACTCCATATACATAGTTGGCAGGCAGGGGAAAGGCTAAGATCCCATGAGAAGAACTATCCCATAGCAGGAGGAACAATCCCATTATGGTTGCTGCAACACCAGGAAAGTGTGGTTTGGGGAATGTCAATACAGGAGAGCATTGCAAAAGTAGGGAGAAAATAACCATGTCCTATATTATGGTAAAGCCAAGAAAAATGTTTAAATGTGTCAATAGATTAAGAACAAGGAGGTGTTTGCTGGTGGTGGTAAAAGCAACCAGATTGCAGTGGGTGGAGGCATGTGGGAGGTGAGGAAGTGGAGAAAGTGTGGAGGCAGCATTTTTAAGCAGCGTGGTTGAGGAAGGAGGGGAGACAGAGGGCAGCAGTTATAAGGCATTATAACTCTGAATGAGGCTTTTTATTTTTAAAGATTGCATTGAACTTCTCACTGTTCTCCACACAGGCCATTATCCTTAACAGCTCTGGCCTTGTACATGCTTTTCCCCATTGCTGCTGTGCTTCCCTCCTCCTTTACCAACTGGAGATCTTTTATGTATTCATGGCCAAGCTCAAATTTCATTTTCTCTAATGTCTTTTTAAGTTACTCCAAATAGTCAAACGTTCTTTTCCTAATGCTCCACTTCACAATGTTTCTGCTTTTTAAGACATTGCACACAGGTTTATAAAAATCTTTACATGTCTTTTTTCTTTACTGAGGTCTGGTCTCCTGGAAGACATGACTATATTTGTCTATTTCAACAAGACTTTACACACACATACAGTCACAGTGTTGGGAGCTGAAATATCTAAGTATAACCAGGACTTGCCCTAAGGTTGCTCATAGTATAGTGGGCAACAGCTAAGAAAAATCATTAATTTTAAAACATTGTGATAAGTCCTTTATTGAAGTATCTATGGATGAATATGGTAGCTGAGGGAATGTGGGCAGAGGATCTAGACATTGCAAAGATTTCTAGGGGAAAAAAATAAGATAACTGAGGAGGACAAAGAAAGGTGGGCCATCTTCATGAAAGAGTATGTTGACACAAACAGAAAGGGCTTGCTAAGTTTGATGAAATGTAAAAAAGTTCATGGATGCTCTCAGGAATTGTGGGAGATGGGGCTGGGAAAGTACTCAGAACCACTATATTAAGGACATTACAGCTAATTGCCCCTATAAGACATTCACATACACACAAATGAAACTTTTAAAACAGAGGTTTTTTTATCAAATAATTTCTTATTGCACAGCTTTTTTTTACATATTCACATCCTTAAACTATAACTATTAAACCAAAGAAAAACTCACTGTGAATAGTTTAATACAGTACAAAGACACAGCATGCAAACACACACACACACACACACACACACACACACACACACACACACACGTATATGACATTTCTTACCTGTGAATGGAAGAAATAGGGTATTACATGCAAGTGGCTGTTTGCCATTAAACATCTGAGAGCTTTTCTGCCAACTGTGTTTGCTGATGCCTTTTATCCTTATGTTCCATTAAGGACATTGTTGCTCAAAATCCTTGTTACTATGTTTGATTTCTGATGACTTTCCTCATGTGTTCATTCACTCATGAGGAAGGTGGTCATGGCCTTCATTCTCAGTGTGGAGTAGAAGTTGGCCAGAAGTAGGGAGCTGTTAGAGAAGAGTGACTCCCGCAGAGATCAGTGAGTGTGTACAGGAAGAGGGCATGACATAAAAGAGGTTCTGCATTATATTATCAATATTGCTATGTTGCTGTAAGAGAGAGGGGGGGGAGGGAGGGAGAGAGAGGGAAAGAGAGAGATTGCTAGAGACAGGCTAGAGAGTTAAGAGGAAGAGTTTATGCAGGGCCTTGGAGACTGTGGAAGTGTTTGTGCTTCATTCCAAAGGCTTTAGAAATTCAACTGACCAAATTCAACCACACTGTTATTTGGAATGACCTTTCCCACATCATGACAATATCCTACTGTTTTCACAGCTCATAAAGAGTCCAGTCCAGTGCATGCTATGTATCACTCTCTTCAGTCCTGCATACCTCCTCACCTTTTCCCAGCCTGATTCACAGCTGAGGGATGTACCACGTACCATGTGGGCTGGGCAGTGAGTTACTCCTCCTCTCCTCTTTGTGTTCTTCCAGTCAAGGCAAGAATAAGGGAGATTAGAAAAAGGATCAAATATCCTTTTACTTATCTGGTTTGGTTAGTAAGTCTTTCTCAACAATCAATGCCACTTGTAGATAAAAGGTGTAGAGATGCTGTCCTTTTCATAAGGTACACTTGTGTTTCCTCTGGGGGATCTTCTTATTGTGTAGTCATTCATAACACAGGCGCTTTGTCCCCTGCTGGTGTTCTCTTGTGGCATCCTACTCAGCTGCTGCCCTGCACCCTAGTTTGTGAGTGTTAGCTGTTGGATGTCCCTATTTTGTTGTGCTACCCTTTTGTTAGGTGCTAGAGGAGGGAGGAGGTTCTTTTGAAAGCGATTTATTTTAGGCTATCTTCTTTGATGTCCAAATTGTTTTCTAAAACCATTACATATGTTACCTCATTTTTCCATATAAGAGTCCTAGGAGATAGGTTTTATTTTTTTCACCATTTTTCAAATAAGTCATCTGACATAAGGAGAGATTAAATAACCTGCTCAAGGTCAGGTGCCCTCATCTACCTAATATAAGAGACTGCTCTTGCATCAATTTCATATAAACTGATTTATTATCATTTTATCCTTTGATCTTATAAGTCAATTTCATATTTTAAATATGAAAAGTGTTTTATTAATGGATATATTTAAGGTGTACAACATGAAGTTTTGGTATAATTATACATAGTGGAGTAGTTATTATAGTCAAGAAAATTAAAATATCCAGTAACTCATATAGTTACTTTTTACCTTTTCCTTCCTTCCTTCCCTTCCTCCCTTCTCCCTCCCTCCCTCCCTTCCTTCTTTCTTTCATAGTAAGATCACCTAAAATCTAGTCTCTTATGTAACTTCATAACAGCACAACATTATAACTATAGTCCTCATGTTCTACCTTCTATCTCTAAACTTATTTATTCTACATATCTGCAACTTTATATCCTTTGTCTTGTAATCTCTCTCTCTCTCTCTCTGCCTGTAGTTATAGTTTCATTTCCTGTTTCTATGTACTAATTTTTTTTTCTTTTAAAAAGGTGAGATAACACACTATTTTTCTTTCCAAGTCTGGCTTATTTCACTTAGCATAGTGTCCTTCAGGTTCATCTGTGTTGTCACAAATGACAGTATTCCACGTGTATATACACATACACATATATACACACATACATATACATACATACATTTACACATACATACACACAATTTTTTATATTTTATACATACATATACATGTAAACAGCTTTTTTATTCATTCACCCATCAGTGGAAACTTATGTCATTTCTGTATCTTGGCTATTGTGTGCTACAGTGAACATGGACTACAAATGTCTCTCTGAGGTGCTGTATTTGTTACAGTGGATACCCGGAAGAATTATTGCTGGAACATGTGATAGTTCTGTTTTTATTTTTATTTTTGAGCAACCTCCATACTATTTTCCACAATGGCTATAATGATTTTCATTCTCTCCACAGTGTGCAAGGGTTTCCTTTAACCCACACCCTTGCCAACATTTACCTATTGTCTTTTTTATAATAGCCATCCTAACAGATATGAGATTGTTATCTCTTTGTGGTTTTAATATGTATTTTATGAAGAATAGTTGTAGTGAGCAGCTTTTCTTATGCCTTTAGGCCATGTGTAGGTTGTATTTGGATGTTTCTATTCAGTTACTTTACCCATTTTTTTTAACACCAGTTTGGTTTTTTTTGCTATTGAGTTATGTTTCTCCTAATCCATAGGCTGTCTTTTCATTGTGTTAATAGTTTCCTTTGCTGTGAAAAATATTTCACTTTGGTGTAGTCTGAATTGTTTAATTTTGCTTTTGTTGCCTAAGTTATTGGTAGAGGGTACATGAGTATTTGGTATCCAAAAAAGAAAAAAAAAATTATTGCCAAGACCAATGTCAAGAAGCCATTCCTCTATTTTTCTCTAGGAGTTGAGTTTCAGGACTTTTTGGAGGTCTTCAATCCATTTTGTGTTGATTTTTGTGTATGATGCAAGATATGGGTCCAATTTCAGTTTTTTGCATGTGAATATCTAGTTTTTCCAACACCACTAATTAACAACTATGCTTTCCAGGGATTCTAAAATTCCAGTCTCAATTCTGCAACTTAATTCTTTCTGCAATCTTCCATAATCCATGATTTGTATCCAATTATTCAGCTATGAAGGAAGGTAATTTTACTTTTGTGTCCTGCCTTCAAAGGTTTTTTTTTTTTTTTTTTTTTTTTTTTTTTTTAATATGGTATAATGAACAGATCCTAATGTTTGCAAGCGCAGGTTTTAAGTATAAATTTTGGCTTTTTAGAAAAATGAATATTGCTTTGGAATTCCTGCCTGTGAAGTGGAAATAATTTTGCATGTTTAATAAAATTGTTATAAATTTTAAATAGCATAAATTAATCAAAATGAATTGCTATATTATATATAACCATTAATTACTTTGAATACTTTTATTAAATATATTTCAACAACATGCTATTAGAATCTGAAGCTTTAGTATCAATTTCTAACTTATTAGTGAAATTTGCCTGGCCACTAATTCCATAGGGAAAGCCCAAATATGTACCCTTCATAATGGTCATAATATGCAGTAAATGTGTTGTTTCATGATTTCTGTTTGTGTGAGCTTCTTTGTACATTAGGGCTTTATGATTTTGTACTAATTGGTTTTATTGGCGTTCTGCTGATCTGTTGTTCTTAAGTGCCCCACTTCTTTGCAATTTTTGCAACACTAATACTATGCTAATTTTGTTGTCTAGCTCCCTTTAAGTGCCAACTGAAGTCTTTGAGGTTTACTATTCTTGTATATTCCAAGGGTGTTGTTTACTTAATTGCTGCATACCTGCTTTATGAACCACATTTTTCTTCGTTATAGAAGAAGCACACAGATTTGAATTTACTCAGGGGAGACTAGCCTTTATTAGCAAAAGGGACATAATAAAATAAATTTTGGTGCTTTTAAATACACTTAGTAAATCAAAGTAAATAAGGAATCACTCCAAGATCAGTCCTGCAATTTGGTTGTGTTTTAGAGAGTAGATATATTTCTTTAGAAATTGTCTACATGTATTGACTTCTAATTAGTGAAGACAGGCACTAAAGAATATGCTGTCTTCACTAAGTAAATATGTCCTTGAAATCATGTTTATATACCAGGATGTGCAAAAGAGACTTAATGATTTGCTTGTTTGCAGGACAAATTATGGAAACAACACTGAGGGATTTTACTGTATAAATGGAGACTATTTTTTTTTTTTTTTTTTTTGTGGTAAAACCATTGGACTGGATACTGCATCCTTGTTTTGTTTGTGCTACTAACAATCTTGGAAACAGGAAATTCACTGAATTTATCTATGACCACATCTATTGGAGGAAGAAATTTTATTAAATTTCCTATAAGGAATTTTTTAAATCTCGAAGCTTATGAATCTTTCAACTCTTTGTTTTCATCCATCAAATCACTCTTACTTCTCCTGCATGTAGGCTGTAGGAGAGCTGTATGCAAATATATCCTTATTTTGTTTGTTTATTTCTTCCTAAATTTATACTTAGGTTGTCTTTGTATTCTGTGACAAATTATGTAATTAATATTTATTTCTTTTAGAATCTATTTATAAAAAATTTGCTGTTTTTTGCTCTTTGGTAATTTTCTAGTAAAGCACAAATCAAGTAATTATTTTACTAGCATATACTTGTAGAAAACCTAAAGTTAATTTTAAGGAAACTACAAGAATATTCCTTTCAGATACTGAGAAATGTGTTTTAAAAGTGTTTCATGAAATCAAATACAAATAATTTATTAGGAAATCTTGTTCATAGTGGATATGCAATAAATGTTATTTTATTGAAACGTTTCCATTCCTTGCCTTTTTTAATTTAGAAAGCAAAAGTATACAAAAATTAGTGAATCAAATTTACTTATTTTTATGTATCTTCATAGAAACTTTGTATTAACATATTTAAATATTATAAAGAGTAAGCATTTGAAAGAAATGAGTTAGTTAAAAGTAAATATTTTAATAAATAATAATTTTAAATACATCTACTTTTATCTCACTTCAATTTTTATAATATTTTGTAATTAATTTACTTAAATGTGCTTTCTTTTTTAAAGCATTTTCCTAAAATATTTTGTGATGTAAAACAATCTAAATATCTGATTATAAATTCATATTATTTTATACTTGTTCTAATGACTGTGATAACTGGGAATTCAGATTTAAGATGCACATCTTTGCCAATGGTTACTGAATTGTGATTCTCATTTTTTTTGACTCATTCACCAATTTTAGATAATTATCTTCATGTTCTGTATGTTTAGCTTTATAAAATGACTTGCTATTTGCAATAGCTACATACTGTCATTATCCAATACTTAAGATTATCTTTATTGTAATAGATGCAAAGCCCTATTTTGATAGTGTCATTTTAAATTTGGTTTTACAGAATTTTTTAGTGTTGACTAGTTCACCATTCTTCATGTGGCTAATAAAAACCCACATTTGCCATAGATGTGCTCTTTCTCTTGTTTTCTACTCATGCTGTGTAATTATTATTTTATTCCATGGGGTCTTAATAGTAATCTTTTGAATCCATCTTTCCATTTTCATTAATCTAATCCAAAGCAAGTATTATAAACGCACCTAACTAGGCATAGTCACAGTTGATTGAGAGCAATTGAATGAAGCATCACTCAATCATTGGAGTATTGCCCCCATATGCCGTAGGATGCCTTAAAGCGTGACCTGAATTTACTTGTTGACAGAGTGAGAATGCTTATATCATGTTATTTTTATCAAATAAATTATTATTATTATAAATTATTAAATTTTCTATAAGGAATTTTTTAAATCTTGAAGCTTATGGAACTTTCAACTCTTTGTTTTCATATTGTATATTCCAAGGGTGTTGTCATTTTGCAAAGCATATTGTGTGTTGTCATTTTGCAAAGCTTCATTTACTTCTTACATTTAGAAAAGAATGCTTATGGAAATTAAAATTCTAATTGTTTTCTCCTACACTTAAATGGATGTACATATGTATTTTGTGAACCACTGGTCTAAACTGATTATCCTGCTCCCGCAAAAAAATCTTGTTCTTCATTTTGGTACAGGGTAGTTGATTATATTTACTAATTTACAACCTGCTTGCCTCCCTAGTATTAGATTCATGTGATTTTCATTAAAGTTTCAGAGGTCCTCAGACACTATTCAGTTACCAACTTCTACCAACATGGAATTCTGGCCTCATTGCTTCACCTTCTCCTTATCTACACCCTTTTCATTTAATCTTTGTGTTGGTCAGTTTTTCATCACTGTGACTGAAATACCTGACAAGAACAACTCAGGGAAGGAAAGGTTTATTTTGGCTCATGGTTTCAGAAGTTCAATCCATGTTTGACAGGCTTCCTGACAAAAAACAATCATGGCAAAGATAAGCTTCTTAGCTCATGGCAGTTCAGGAAAGAGACTGGAGTGGAGAGGGTGGGGGATAAGATAAACTTAAGATAAACCCTTCCAGAGCACACCCCCAGTGATCTACTTCCTCCAACTTTGACCCACTTTGCAGTAGTCCATCCTGCTCTCAGTGGATTGATTAATCTGTCAAATGGTTGAGGATGGATCCACTGATGAAATCAGAACCCTTGTGATCCAATTATTACCTTAAAGTCCCACCTCTGAACCTTGCTGTATTGATAACCATCCTTTCAACACATGAATTCTCCGGGACTTTCCATATCCAAATCATAAGAACTTTGTAATGCCTCCCACTGTGGGTGGGGTCACCTCCTACACTATCTGTCAGCCAGTTCAGTCATGTGAGATGGATACTCTAGCCAATGAGATATTAAGAAATATTTCACATGCAATGGCCTGCCACTGATATTAGAAAGACAAGGCTAAGGCTAGTCCAGTGGTCCCTGGAGGAAGAAGAGAAACAGAGTCAAGCTGAATTGCCCAGGTGGCCCAAATAAGCCATTAGCCTTCTAATCCACAGATGCATGAACAAATCCAGCTAAGATCAAACTGAGTCCAGGTGAGATCTGCCAACATTAGCCTCATGACTTCTGAGCTCATAATGAATGATTGTTATTTTAAGCTACTGAATTTTCTTTTTATTACATAGCAACATCTAACTGATAATAGCTGGTTTCTAGATTTTTATTGCTTGAACTCTCTGATCTCCCTTATTGGGATTTACAAATTTAGGAAAGGGAGAGAGTACTTTACCAATTGGAACCCTCTGTTTGGTCCTGCACTCATTGCATTCTGGCCTCTACACTCTCCAGTCCTAAGCTTTCATAATCTTTCAGTAGTCTTTGTCATTGTTGATCTTCCAAAATTTTCATTGAATTTAATGTTTCCTATAATTAGTGTGCATGCTGTGTGCTTCCTTTTATTGTTCTTCCTTAATTTTCCTGAATTCTCCTGTTATTTATTTTCATCATTTAAGTATGCAAAATATAAATGTTATCTCTTCTATTTCCATCATTTTAATTGTCATCACTAAAAATAATATAGCCTGGGAATATGTATAGTATTAGTAATCACAGTAAGTGGACTGAATTCCTATAAAATGATGAAGATAGCTAGATTCAACAAAAGTCTCTTAAGAAATTTTCAATAGATTTTAAAGAATTGGTATCTTACAGCACACAGTCTCATGTTACAACTGCAATAAAATTAAGGATTAATGACAAAAATATAAACAAAAGAAATCAATACACTTGGAAACAATGAAAAAAATCCTCACAGTTTACAATGTTTCTGGTATAGAAAAAGAAAAGCCATATGGAAATTATTAAATACCTTCAACTGGATAATATTGAAAATACTAATTAATTCAAACTTATGTGATTTTGTAATCATGATTTTGACATTGATTTGGGGGATAGACAAACAATGTAAAAAAAAAATAGAAACCAGAAGCAGATTCATAATTCTATGGTCACTAGATCCATGATAGAAATGCCATGGCATATCTGGGGAAAGATGGACCAGCCAATAAATGGTGCTGGTAAAGCTGATTTTCCATTTGAAAAGAAAAATAGACCTTTATCTTCCATCATACACAGTAAATCCAGATGAAGGTACAGCCTAAATGTGAGAAGCAGAAAGAACTTTTATATCTTTAAAAGAAATATTCAGGAATACAGTTATAATACAGTTATGATATTTAGTATATTGATATGATAATTCATATTGAGTTATGTGCTCCTTCAGAAATGTTTATATATAGAATATATAAAGTATTTCCATAACTCAATAAGAAAAAGACAGCTTCAAAGGAGAGTGTGTAAATGAAATGAACAGACAAGAGAAAAGTAGATTTTTTTTTTTTTTTTTTTTTTTTTTTTTTTTTTTTTTTTTTTGTGGTACCGGGGATTGAACTCAGGGGCACTTGTCCACTGGGCCACATCCCCAGCCCTTTTTTGTATTTTGTTTAGAGAGAGGGTCTCACTGAGTTGCTAAATGCCTCCACATTGCTGAAGCTGGCTTTGAACTCACGATCCTCCTGCCTCAGCCTCCCAAGTGCAGGGATTACAGGTGTGTGCCACTGCACCTGGCTGAAAAGTAGAATTTTTAATAAACATGAAAGCGTATTAAATTTCATAGCAGAGACAAGCACATGATAACACCATGAACTTTTACACTGAGCATAATGGCTGAGTTGAAATACTCTTATCTATACTAAGTTGTAGAGAAACAAAGCTTTTACATTGTTAGTGAGAATATAAGTTTACCTACCTCTGAGAATTTCAATTTGATAACATCTGGTTACTTCAAAGGTGCATGTATAATAAACTTTTTGTAATAAAGCAATTACACTAGTAGATTTAGTGTACGACAGTGGTCAACCTTTTTGCTGCTTGAACTCTGATTTTCCTTACTGGCATTTACAAATGCAGGAGTAAGGAGGGTGCTTATTCTTCACCCACTTGAACCTTGTTTGCTCCTCAACTCATTACATTCTGGCTTCTGCACACTCTAGTCCTGAGCTTTCAATAGCCTTTAGCACTCTTGACTTTGTCAGTTGCTTATTTTTTAAACAGTTTTATTGGAACGTGGCCATGCTGATTCACTGAGGTATTGTTGTCTGGTTGCTTTCACACTAGAATAGCATAGTTGAGTAGTTGTGATACTGACCACAGGCCCACAGATCCTAAAACATTTATTAACTAGCTATTTATGGAAAAAGGTTGCTGACCTCTGGTCTAGAGTAAATCTAATACCTTTGTACTAGAATTATTGAATGAGAATATTCACAGCAATATTACTTTTGACAGTGATAAGCTGGAAACAGAGGAAATATTGAAAGATAAGGAAAATGTAACTCTCTAGTGAAATAGTCTTCCAATACAATGTTATATACAATGAAACTGAAGCCAAGTGCTGGATGTACAGAGGTGAATAAACCTTAACAAAGTGCCAGAAAAATGGCAAATGTCAGAAAAATCGACACAGTGTGACGCCATTTAATATATGCTTACAGTGCAATACTTAGTACCTTTATTTATATTGTAAATTTCTAAGTATAAGTATGGGAATGATATACACCAAATTCAAAATAATTCTTTCCTTAGGGAGTAGGGGGAGGAGTAGAGGAAGGAGGGCTCCAGTCTTTGTGATATTTCAATTAGGTGATGGTTGCAAGCTTTGTATAATAATCTTTATATTCTTTTTGTTTCTGAAAATGAAACAAAATAGAGTACAAGTGAAAGCAGTGTCCCTTTCTTAAAGATTTGCCAGGTCATTGGGCAGTAGAGGAGCAAATGTATGATTTCAATAGAAACCACATTACAGTAGGGGAGAGCTTTATAAAAGTACAAAGAAAGGTGCCCCCCCCCCCCAACACACATACACACTCCAGGTAAAGCAATGGGAGTATGGTTGTGAGTAGAGTTCCCAGTACAGGCAGGTGGAGGGCTTGCTGTATTGTAGGAATGACAAGCAGCTTGGACTGTTAAAGTTGGCTAGAGGGTAACATGAGTTTGCCTAGTGGGAGTGGAATTAAAAGATACAGATCACATCAGTAGATTGACAGGGCTCACTTGGGACATTGTGAGGATTCAAAAATGAATATTGCTCCTGAAAACAAGTTTTAGAAAAAGATCACCTGAAACTTTTCTGTTTGAAAACTTCAAGAATGTCCTATGTGGTAGATCTCCCGGAAATGATTGCCACATCAGAAGCTTCAGAAACAGATAAAACTTACTCTACTTTTACTGAAATAGAAAAATTGAACTTCAGGTTTTATAAATAGTTTTAAAACATCTTCAGCTTGCCTAGAAAAAATAACATCACTTATATTTAGTTTAGGTTGAAATTTGAGGGACCACTGTTGGAAAGAAATACTTAAATAAAAACTTAGAGTACAAAAAATTATCTTTTTATCTTCTTTTGGTTCCATTTAAATGGAATTAAACATTAAAGATTAAATAAACAGGTCATAGAGAGTGGATGGATTTGATTATTACATTTTCCTCCAGGATTAAGGGCATAGCCTAGAGCTACTGTTCATCTCCTACTCATTATCTGTGGTTGATACTTGCTTTTATCATCACCCATTCAAATTTTGATGAATCATTGAGAATCATCACCTGACTAAAATTTCTGCAAATGATTTGATGTTTTCATCACATGGCCCTTTTAATGTGTCTTTTTTAAGAAAAAATAATCAGTTAAGTGAAATTGTCAATTGCTGGGATATTTATTTCCAAATATATGATGACTGGTTTTGTGCTCAAAGGGTAGTTTGGGTGGGAATTTCCAATCTCAGGTATGTAATTGAACATTTTAATTATTTATAATGTAAGTGTGCAAACATACATTGAGAAAAATTTTAACATCCAATAGATCATAAGTGTCAATCACAATTTGTGAATTGTGTATTTCATCCAACATACATATATTCTCTTAAGAAAGTGGGAGGAAAGAAAGTAATAGGAAAGAACAGAGAGAAAGAGGGAGACAGGTTCATCTAAATTAAAGGTCTGAAGAATGATAATAGAGAAATTGATCACTAGATAGTCTCTGTGAATATTTTAAAGTACATTTTAACATGAGAACATCTACTACAAAATATTCATATTTGGGGGGCCTAGTAACTTGGTAAAGTACTTGTATTAAAACTAATTTCATAAATAAACTTTATTGAAATCATCATTCCCTATCACATCCTTGTTAATGATATGATATACCACTATATTTTTTTAAGATTAAAAATGAAAAATGAAATATGGTATTCTACAGTTTCTTTGGCAACAGGAAATGATGAGTCACACAGATCTGACAATATGCTTAAAAGTCATTTCCTTTCTCTTTCTCCCTTATTCCTCCTTTCTTATTTATTCGCTTTTTCTCCTAGAAATCTACTTGCCCATTTTTTCTTGGGCTAACCTAATTAAAACACCCTACCTAGACCTTGCCCAAGCATATGCCTTCTCCAAGAAGTTTTAAGCTATTAGATTCAGTAAAGCAGTTTGTCTGAGAATGTGTTCAACTGAAAGAGGCCAGATACAATCAATTTCTTATTTTCTTTTCAAAAGACTATGTAACTAAGCATGTAAATACATATATTTTATCCCATTCTAAGTGGCAACATTTATTGATAAGCTAAAGGTGTAATCTTTTGGAGGTAAAATTTACTTCTCTCAATATAGTTCTCTGTGAACTATTTAGATCATTATTTTTGTTGGAATTTTGTAGTGTCCTGTTGTTTCTAAAATTTTGTTGTTTTCAAAGAATGCTATTTTGTATTTCAGGAATACACAATAGATGTTTTCTTTCGACAAAAATGGAAAGATGAACGTTTGAAATTTAAAGGACCTATGAATATCCTTCGACTTAACAATTTAATGGCTAGCAAAATCTGGACTCCAGATACCTTCTTTCACAATGGCAAAAAGTCAGTAGCTCATAATATGACAATGCCAAATAAACTGCTTCGAATCCAGGATGATGGGACTCTGCTGTACACAATGAGGTATGTTTCCAGGCTTGATGTGGCATATGATACTGAGAAGTCTATACATTAAACCCCTAGGCAATGCCATTGTTAGATATTAGCACAAGTTGAACATTTTCCTAACAGATTATTAAAGTACCCATAATATGCTTTGTGAATGCTTGAATATGTAAAATAATACAAAAAATAGTACTTACAAATTCAATTTTAATCACAATATTTTCAAGCTTAAAACTGCCTTAGTTATTGAGGATTTATTTTTTTGGTTATTAATTCTTCAACACTGCATCTTAACTAAGTAGAGTTTTAATACCTTGACTTTAATTTTCTCTATACCAGCATGTAATTTCATTTTCTTATTCTACCAGCTTTCCCATATTTATATCCCATCAAATTTAAGTGATTTTTCAAGCATTGTTTTACTTAGTTTAATATTTTGATCTCCCTTATGAAGTTTCCCTAGAAAAAATATTTAAGAGTCTTTGATTACTAAGGTTTATAGGTATATTAAATACCATAGCATATGTACTAGATTGAACCATGTGAAATTGCCATTTTGTAATCAAAGCATGTAACAACAGCATCAATTTCATATGAAATGAAATTATCAACGAAATTATCAAAAGATATACAGTTGCATTCTTACAACTATTCCATTTTAACTATTCTCAGAAATATTTTAAACAAGTTACTTGTATTATGAAAGAAAAAAGTAACAAGAAAAATGATGTGGAATGAAAAGTTAATGTTTAAGGATTTTAAAAAAATATTTATTTATTTGCTTTAGTTGTACACAATGCATTTATTTTTACGTGGTGCTGAGGATTGAACCCAGGCTGCACACATGCTAGGCAAGGGCACTACCACTGAGCCACCAACCCCAGCCCAGTGTTTAAGGATTTAAAGACTGGATAATTGTTAACATTGTGTATACAGATGCTATATTCCATGTATATGATGTGTTACTCATTTCATATGCAAAGGAAGTGCTTGATTTCAGTTGTGAAAATTATTTAAGAAGGGCAATAATACAGCCCTGTACTATTTCTGATTTGGAAAGAAAACACTCTTGAGTACTCATTACTAGATGGCCATTACCTAGAATGGAACTGTTAGCTGTTCTTTTTGCCTCACTCACTGAATCTACCATTATCTTCAGATGCAGTATCCCTGCTGACTTTACAGTTTGGGCACTCATTCTTATGGGTTAAAGTAATGATTAGAAATTTGGTATTTAAGCAAAATATATGCATTGAACATATAAAAGTTTAGAAAATATTGCATGGGGCTATATTTACATACTCTCTTAGAAATATATGTCATGTATAAATCGTTGGCCACATTTGCTCTGCTCAATTAAAACAGACATCCTATGAGTTCCTTTTGGAGCTTACTTTATTCATTTTACCCTTATTTGAAATGGAAGTAATTGGAAGCTTTCTTTATTTAAAAAAATCCTGTGATTATTCTTTATCATGATATTTATTATATTTAGATAGAAGAAAATGTATTTAACTTTCACAATTTGTGAGCATAATATAGCCACCGATTTAGTATCAACAAGACATTTCTAGTGAATGCATATATACATATATATGCATGTATATATATATATATATATTTCTATATTTACATTTTTATATCTATGTACAGCAGGATGCTCATTTACAATTGGCATATTTTTAAGGGAGTTTCTCTCAACCAATATTGAACTATTATATTTGATGAGATGATGGGAAATATGGCATTCATTTTATCATGGAGTTTTAAATATTTGTTAAGATTTTAAATATTAATAGTAAAGTTAATGGTAAAACAGCCCTACAAAAATGCATATAGAATTTCTTTGCTTCATAACAAACTACTGGGTAGAAAGTGACAATGTAAAGTATGACTTTAATAACCATTATTGTTATTTTGTTCATATTTTATATATGCCAGTATCTTCTGAGGGAACTCCTAAATGTGAAAGAAAAAAAAATATTTAAATGTGAAGTAGCCTAACATGATGCTGTTATGAAAGTCCTACCTCATCATTAACTCTATTGACAACAGTGACTTTTCAAGTGATTTTTCTTGACTTGCCAATTTACTTAAACAAAGAGTGGAATTTTGACTTTTAGGCTTACAGTTCAAGCTGAATGTCCAATGCACTTGGAGGATTTTCCAATGGATGCTCATTCATGTCCTCTGAAATTTGGCAGCTGTAAGTACAAGGATGAAAGCATATGCTTTAGTTCAATAATATTAGCAGTAGTCAGCAGTGTTGCTCAGTTGTATAGTTTCTTCTCATGCTAAGAAATGCTCACTATTCGCCCAATAAGATGCTGTAATAAAAGACATGCTGGTTCCCCTTGAAGAACTAATTGGCTAGCCCTTGGTACTCTCAAGAATTTTAATCATGGTGCTTAAATTGTCACTTCTTTTAATGCTGATAAGGAACATAGTGTATCTTAGTACATGTGTAAAATTGGACTGGGAGCTCCTTTAAGGTGAGGGCTGTCGTTAATTTCCTTTCCAGTGCTAGAATATTTTTAAAAATGCAAAATAAATGTCTTTTTTCATCAACTAAGAATAAATTGCAAAAGATAAATTCTATTTATTTGCCATCAGCCTGCTGCAAAGGACAGTCACAAGAACAGGGTCTGTCTTTTACTGTCTAAATAATGGGAGGGATATTTTTCCTTAAAATGAATGTAAAGATGATGCAGTTGGATTGCTACACACAGGCACCTTCTGTACTTAGAACATTTCAAAAAGGCTTTGTGCCTTTGGCCATTCTTTAGGTCCCTGGGTTATATCTTGTATGTCAAGCTGAAGCGTGCAAACTCCCAGAATAATGGAAAAGGGGGAAGGTCAAATCCTCCTCCTAGGCTCACATGACACTCCAGGCAGATTCAAATTAAACTCATGAACCCAGCTAAGCAGCTTCTCCCTTGTGTGAGCATGTCCTCTTCTCTGATTTTTTTAGAAGCTCTGCTCTTTCTGGAACCCCCACTTTGTCCATTCTTTTTAAACACTTATAGGCTTTTTTTTTCTGTGCTGAATACAAAACAACAGTGCTCTCACCTGATTAAAAAATTCGTATGACTGAAGAGTGTGTCTTCTCCTCACAGACAGTATCCAGTGAAAGAAAGGGGGAAGAATGGTGGCTAATATGAATGCAAAACCCCCTAATTATTTTGATGACCATAGTTTCATGGAGTGAGAAGTTCAACCTTGTTTGTTCTGTACATTTTTACAAAAGGTGTCTGTCCTCAGTTTTCTTTGAGAATCTCCTCTTTGTTAAACCACAAGCCTTTCTTTATTGTCATGGAAACCATCACTTCAACACTGGCATTTCTTCCAACTTTATTTAAGATAGTCAATCATGTTATACAATGTAAACAAGATGCTGAGAAAACCACAGCAGATGTAGCAGAGAATAACTCATCTGCATTGCATAAGAGACATTAAACAGAAATTTGAAAAGCCTTCATACCAAAGAAAGAATTTATCCAAGAGCCTGTAATGATACAAGAAGGAAAGGCATGTTTCAGTAAATAAAGTATTGGTATTATGACATCAAATATAAATGATATGATGTTTCAATACTTTAAAAGGAGATAAATTTGCTCAAAAAATATTTTACATGAACTTTAAAAATATGATACAGTGCAGATGCAGAGTAGTGGAATATTGCATGCTTGAGATTATAGGTTTCTGTATCCAGAAAGTCTATGGTCAACACACAAAATTTTTGTTCAGCATTGCCTGTTTAAATAGTTATTATTCATTTTGCTTTCTTCACATTTATATGCTGACACATTGAATAAAAATTTGCACATTCTTTTATTTATCCTTGTCTATTGTAGATTTTTTGATCCATAGATGTTAGAAGTATGGACAACAGTATGGAATAATAGACCGACTAGCCAAGTCAAACCTGAACGTGTTGACACAGCAAAATATGGCAGAAGCAGCTGTGACTTTGTCCTCTAGTCACTGATGCCTTGCTTACTTACAAGTCCTTCCCACTCACAAAAATGATCGAATTTTGGGGTCTTCATTGTTGTCCTCAAATAAAATAAGCATCTTTTCTACATGTGTACAATTTTAAATTCACTTGTGTTTGTTTTATTTCTGTTCTTCTTTGTTTCACTGGATTTAAAACTTCCTGAATGGAAGTCTAGGATTATTCTCTGTATTAGCCAAAAATACATTGTAAATCCTCTTTTAGTATAAAAATTACTAGATAAAAGTGATTTGGGAGTATTTTGCTTGGTTATCAAATATTAACAGTCAGTATGCATTTATATAGTGTATCAACATGACTCAAATATAGATTATTTAACAAAATTAAATTATTTACTGGCAGCCTAATTTGGTGCTGGAATTTATAGTGAATTTTGATAAACAAAGTATCCTTCTCTCCATTTATGCTTCATTGAGAAGCATTATTTTGGCCTCCTGGTTTAGGTGTATGTTAGAGTACCGGGAGAGCCTCTCCAGTCTGCATTGCAGAACTTTCTGTTATGTGTTTTCTCATCAAACCCAAAATCTAAAACATAAAATGCAGTAGATTCCTGTTGAATTAATGCAATGCAGTGACTTATTTTATAAAAATATATGCAGGATCAGCCATTTTCTGAAAAATACTCAGGCTCTTCTCCAGATCTGTATCTTTTATAACATAATTGAAATATTAAGTTTATTCATTAATCTAACATTAACAAACTGTAATCTACCTGTAGATATGAATCAGAATCCCTGCCCATGAGTATCTCACAAATTCTTAGAAATGGAATCACTTTTATAGGGTTCTGTTTCTCTTATATATCTAAAAGTAACCCCAAAATTCAAAAGTGATGCAATTGTAATTACTTTTAAAAACTTCATGATTTATTAAGATTCACAACTACAGAATATCCTTACAATCCTCTAATATATAAGTAACACAGGAAATGTATCTTCTTAATCTGTTGAGTTTGTGACATTTGAAATTATTTTGAAGAGAGGGACAAAATGTGTATTTATGGGAGAAAGAAAACAAGCCACATTATGATCTGCAAATGGGCTTCTAGTTACTTACTGCAATACTAAGTTATTATGTGATTTTACCAATAAAATCATTAGTGATTAACAAATTGAAATTAGTTATTAAGCAATTTAGACTTTAGAATAACAAGAATTTATTCATCTCCAATATTACATATTTATCTGTTGTCTATAATACAGAAATATATATCTTTATGATAATCTTATTTCAAAATATTTCACATAATTTAATTGTGGATGTAGGTGAATGAAATGTATAATGAAAACAGTATTTCACTGATATTAACACTTAGACACAACATTCAGAAAGCCAGACAATATTAAAATATGTCATGCAAAGGCCACATAATAAATAAGACACAAACTCATAAACATTCACTGTATTGTTACTGATGCTTGAATGGAAATTCATTTGTGATTATGAACTTTGGATGATGTTCAGCACCAGGACCTCCCAGCACAGTGGTATTAAAAGAAATAACTTATATCTGGCAAAGAAATGGAGTTGTCAGTGTCCTGGCAGGCTGGAGGCAGAGGTATTGTTAGAGACAACTGTTCCTTTTCCTCCTCAGTTAAAAATGTGACTGTGATGCTGAATTTTATTCAAGAAACAGAAGTAACTAATATTTCTAAGCATTCATATGAGCAAAAGTTCATAGAAGTTCTTCAAAAAGTCATCGGCAGAGCAGAAATTATGGTTTTTCAAATGTGGAGAAACTGCCTGCATGAAGAGGTCAGCTGTTCCCTAACAGAACACATATGAGTGAGGGAATGCCAGTGCAGAAGGCTAAGACCAGCTCTGTCACCTGCACTCCAAGTCTGGATTCACCCTAGGCCTAAGAAATCATGTAGTTCTACCTGGTCTCTGTTTTGTCTCTTTCTGTCAATTCATAGATTAGCTGGGATGCTATGAAATTGTAGTCTAGTGACATTTGTGTGTATTAATGAACTTAAAAATGAATGTTTTTAAAAAAGTTTGCCGATATTTGAACTATATAGTGTTCTGACTTACTTTAAATGTCTCGCAATTAGTTTTTATTCTTTTAATGAAATGCATTGTCATTTATTTTATTTTTTTATACAAATGGAGCACAACTTGTCATTTCTCTGGTTGTACATGATATACAGTTACACCATTTGTGCAATGCATTGTCATTTGATAGCTAAGTCATTTGACTTAACTAACTAAATTGCTTTTATGTTCAGAAGGCAACATAATTTTGGATTATGATTTTTATTTCCTAAGTGGTTTCTATTTCTAGATAAACTATTCCAGTAGACTTCTTTAATATAGTGTCTTCATCTGCCATCTGGGACTAAGGGCAACAATATAACCATCTAAGAGCCTGGCAATTTTTGCAGAATCTAAAGAGAAGTTTGCTCTTTACCTCTCACAGTGGTTGCAATGAAAATAATCTCATGTTCTCATGATTGTTTTGTTCGTCTGCTTCATTCACCTCATATGAAAATCGTAAACTTCAAGGACATATTTTTGCCATGAAATGTGACCTCTTTAAATACTATTTTAATAAAAAGTGATTCTATGAAATATACAATCTTTGACTTTTTCATTCTGTTGGTGGTTCTTATTAAAGTGTTTAAGATTTTTTTTCTGATTTTCAACAGATGCATATACAACTTCAGAGGTCACTTATATTTGGACTTACAATGCATCTGACTCAGTACAGGTTGCTCCTGATGGCTCCAGGTTAAATCAATATGATCTGCTGGGCCAATCAATTGGAAAGGAGACAATTAAATCCAGTACAGGTTAGTAAAATGAGTCTAAAGAAAAAATAGTACCTGCAAAAATTAATAGATTAAAGTTATTGGAAATGGGTCAGATTGCTTAAAAACTTTTGTTCTCCAGGCCCATGAACTATCAGCTCAGACTGCTTAGAAACTTTTTAGACATTCAGAATCTTAGGCTACAGCTCTTACTACATTAGGACCTGTATTTTCACTAGATTCCAAGGAGATTCATATGTGCATTAAAGTTTCAGAAACACTGGCCTAAAATATACTACATATTCAAAACGTGTCTGTCTTCTCAGACCAGTTTTAACATTTGTTTCCACATTTGTGATGACAACTTCCCTTATTTTCTGATTCTTTTCCTTCTGTTCTGGATAATTTATGATTATTCAACTCTTGATTTATGGATAATTACTATTGGCCTGTGTGAAAAAGCTGATTCTCTCTCTAAGGGCCACCCTCATCTAAGAAAATAGCAGCTGTTTGGACTAATTAGCTTACATCTGGCAATGATTAAATCCCTGAGAAGAAGGGAAGGTAAATACAAGGATCACATAGAATTGACTGAAGCAAATTGGAGCAGACACACAGCAGAGAGAAATCCAGAACGGGTGGTGGGGTTGGCAGTGGGAATCTACGCCGGAAGACTAGTCTCAGGGATGAGGCCAGAGATCAACACTTTGAAGAGCCAGAGAGGACCGAATTAGATCTATCATAGCAGAAGCTCGAAGTTAGTACCAGTAAGGATGAGAAACCTGAGCAAGTAAGATAATCCACTGGCAGAGAACCTGTTCAGTTCTGAATTCTGTTGGTCAGCAGGCATGACCCAAAGAAAAAACATGCAATGCAAGTTTCTTAATAATTAAGAAATTTGTCTTAAATACTCTTGCAGTGCTCATGAGGGATTTCAAGTTTGGTATAGTTTTCATGATATGTATGTGATTTTTTTTTTTTTTTTAATCAGGAACTATTCTTTCTAGAATCCTTTCCATTTCCAAAATGTTCCAACTATTGACTATTACAGTTTTTAAGCTTCTTAAATTTTTCTTCCAGGTGAATATACTGTAATGACAGCTCATTTCCACTTGAAAAGAAAAATTGGGTATTTTGTGATTCAGACCTATTTGCCTTGCATCATGACTGTCATTCTCTCCCAAGTGTCATTCTGGCTTAACAGAGAATCTGTGCCTGCAAGAACTGTGTTTGGTGAGTGAATAGATACACACGTCATAGTACAGTACATTATGTTTCAAAGCGTACTCCCCCAAATGTTCTCCTTCTTACTTCTCACACCAATACTTTGTGAAGCATGAGGCAGGCAGTATTGATTTCACATTGAAGTTGAGGATCAGAGGTAAAATACAATCAGTGTCAACTGTTAATAAGGGCTATAAGCTGTACTCTAATACCTTAGAAATACATTCAGTATTTTTTCTTTTAAATTCTATTTTTGTTAACATTTGTTTCCATGTTAGTATAAGAATATTCTCAGAGGTTTTAATTCAGAACCTAAGAGTACCATATTTCTACAATTTCTTTGTTTGTTTTTCTCTTGTTTTTAGATGAAAAAAATGTAGTATTACTATTTCAAGTTAGAGAAAGGATGGGAGGAGTCTTCATTTATTTCCATAACTGTGTCTGATTTTCTTGATTGAAAGCAGACAGAAGGGGTTTCAAATTTAGAGTATGGAATAGCATATTTCTATGCCTTTTATGTTTTTTTTTTTTAAATGAAGAAATATTACCTTTGTATTTTAAATAAGAGGGGGGGAGGGCCTTTATTTCATTAGTGTATTTAATATCAAAATTCACTTTCCTGATTAAAACCTTGTAAAGGAATTTTCTTTTTATTTTTGGGACATAGGAATTATACTGAGCATATTTACAACCAAGCAGAAAACCCTCATATGTTGGTCCTCTCATTTATTTGGTAAAGTTTCATTGAGAATTTACTTTGTTAGATTCTGTACCAGGGTTTAGAGGTCCAAATACAGATTAAATATAGACTTACATTCAAAGAGCTGAGTATACTGGATGGCAGCAGGATAAGTGGAAAAGGGATAATGACAATACAAGGTAAAATTATTATAGAAGAAGCATGTACAAATTGTTATAGAAAATGGTAACATGTATCCTCCCTAGGAGAAATAATTAAATAATTGGCTGAATGAAAATCTAAACTAAGTCTTGAAGGATAGTTAGGAGTTTTCCAAGCAGATAATATGAGCAAGAATTCTTGCCAAAAACAGTAGAGGTGTTGGGGCTGGGGATATAGCTCAGTTGGTAGAGAACTTGCCTTGCATGCATACGGCCCTGGATTCAATCCCTAGTACCAAAAAAAAAAAAAAAAAAAAAAAAAAAAAAAGAGTAGCGGTGCAGTGACATTGTGGGATGTAAGAACATAGTATACTCAGTGACAGTGAGCTACTTCTGTGTCAATGGAGGTGCCGAGAGAAAGCTAGTTTGAGGCTTACATGAGCGTGGCCTAGTAGGCCATATTGATAGACTGTTGTGCTTTTATCTTATAGGATATACAAACCACCATAGTGTTTTGAGACTATATCAGTAAAGCTGTCAAAACAATGTTTTTCATTCAATAAGTATTATACAATTGTAAGCTGTTCTTTTTTTTTCTATCTACTTCATCGAATTATGATTGACATGTAAGAAGGTATGCATAGGTAATATATAAAACTCAATGAGATTAGGAATTAATACACACTCATGAAACCATCACCACCATCAAGGCCATAGATATATCTATCACTTACCAAAGTTCATTCTCACCTCCTTTATTACTATTGGTGTGGCATGTGTGTGTGTGGGGGAGGTGGCTTAAGGATATATGGCACAAGTTTACACTCCTGGCAAATATTAAACATACTATAAAATATTGTTAGTAGAACTCCTTCTGGAGATCTTATCTATGTTGCCAAACTAAAGGTATTCTTCTAGCCATTAATGTGATCCTATTTGTACCTTAGGAAGATATAGCATCTTTGGGGAAGATGAGTTGGAATATGGAAGTAACCATAGGCAGATAGCAAAGTTAGGAGACTACTGACATAGTCCAGATGAGACATAATTGTTAGTCTGAAGAAGACAGAGCAACAAAGGAAGGGGGATAGGATGAAAAGAGGCTAGGGAAGAGAACCAGTAGATTTGGTAAAATATATAGCAACTACAGAAAAAAAAAAGAATACTTTAGAATAATGTTTAGTTTTATCCTTGGCCATTTTAAATGAATAATGTTGCCACTAATAAAACTAAAGAAAAGAGTGAGAAATATGGAAAATGAATGTAATTTGAGTTATATGTATTTTGAAGTTCTTTGTAATATCAATTTGATGTCTAGTAGACCAAGAGAAGTAAGTATGTGGAACATAGATGAATAGTAGGGACTGTTGAAATTCATGGTATTCATTAGCTACTAGCTGAAAGAAGTTACAGATCTAGAACTTATCTCCCAGATTAATTAGGTGGGTAAGTGAGAAATCAGAGAACAGCATCCTTAAAAATACTAAAATGGAAGGATTTAGAAAATTTAAGAAAGCTGAAATGATCATAAAATTAGAAAAGAAGTCAGAAGACAATAAAGTTAAAATATCAAATACACATACACACACATGGCCATTTTGGACATATAGTACAATACAAAAAAGTACAAACTGCATTGAATGAATTTTAGTAGTAGAAGCCTACTGATGCCAATGAATTAAATGAAGAAAATTGCTCTGAACTAAAAGCAGATCAAAATGGGAATGAAAAATAGAAAAAGAAAGAGCTGAATACACAGGAAAGTTTGAAGAGTAGAAATATTTAGGTATCAAAAGAGACAAATGAGTCATTGTTAAACCATAATTATCATGAATATAATCATTACTAACATGGAAATTTGAAAAGCAGGGCAATCTACTTTATGCCAAACTAAATGCTAAGCATGTTACCTACTTCGCTTCTTATTTTACCGAGGAAGTAGAATTTAACATCTCCCTTTTAGAGAGAAGACTGAGTCATTAAAATTTGAAGTATCTTTCCCAAGTCCTGGAAACAGAACCTTATTCCAAAGCTTATGTTTCTTCAACTACATTATATTGCCTTCTTGACTCTCTTTTAAGGGGAAGGAGTTAGGAAGAAAAAGATTGAAGATATGGGAGGAGGAGGAATTTCAGGTGAGCAATTACCAAAAAAAAATGCTTGGGATCCAGTTGGGTGGACAAAAAGGAGGAACTGTGCCTCTCTATGCCTAGAATAATAGGGCCCATATTGGCAGTGTTAGTGCTTTCCTCTTTCCAAATCTTTGCCTATTTAACAAACACACAGGTGTTTCTTAATCTTGGAAAAACACCTTTTATGATTACATTATTAGGGGAACAAGTTTTATTAGAGACTGTAACACTAATTATAAACATGATTTATACTATAAATAATCTCAAGCAATAACACAATGTGTTAAAATTGCAAACAAGTATATATTATTAAAAGCAGAACTGTTTTGTGTATGTTTGTTTTTCAGTGCTGGGGACTAAACCCAGGGCCGCACACATGCTAAGTACGTGGTCTGCCACTGAGCTACACTCCCAGCCCTTATAGCAGAACATTTTGCAGATTAGATTTGATGGGAAAGTTTTAGAAAGAACTAAACAAACATAACATGTATATAGTAAACAAGTAGGATAAGAGGAGAGAATGGAGAATGGAATAAAAAAAAATATTTCCTTTAAAATGTTCTCATCTATATATGAAATAGAAATATTTCAAGTATAAAATTTAATTCAGGATATATATGAAAAATAAAATATGATTTAGGATTATGAACACCTATTACTACAATGTCGGTCCCTTTTTTTGCACTAATATCACGTGCTTATGATCAAGTCATTCTAGTTCACTGTAGAGCAATTGAAATATTTACATGGTGTTTTATATAAGTTGGTTGCTTTCAACATACATGCTTGAGTGAATATTTTGTACTCAGTGAATAAGAAATTGATATTTTAATAACCAATAGTTTAATTACATAGAAGAATATTCATAATATATAGTTTTTTAAAAGCTGTGGATTGAAGAAACAATATACTGACACTATATTATAGGAATACAACTTAGGACTTGTAAGATTTTATAGGAAAATTTGAGGTAATGAGGGCCATCAATTTGAATGGATACACAATTTTCAACATGAGGTAGTACGCTATATTAATACATTGATATCTGTATGAATTACTGTGCCAAAGAGTTCCAAAAAGCTCTATCTTTCTCTTGTGGTTCTTTACATGTTAATATTGTGGCACTGCTCACATTTTATTACATTTATTCTGTTTACAAACATGTCCCACTCTTCAGAGAGTTTCTACATACAGTCATTACCATAGAGCTTGAAACATCATAAATGCTGTAAAAATATATGATGAATGCATAGCATATATCTAAATGGAGGGGAAATTAAGTTTTCTGTGGCAATGGACAACTCTTCAGTGTTAAATTCAATAAAGAAACAGTATCAGAAAATAAGAATATGTTCAACTCTAAGCATATAAAACTGTAGAGATTGTATATGTAAGAGGAAGTCATGGTAGAAGTACTAACAAAACATGTAGGAGATGTGAACAAAGAAGTTTAACAAAGAGATGGACACAATTATAGAAAACTAATATGGGCATAGTGAAAATGCCCGTTAGTCAGCTTTTATTAGTATGATCAAAATACTGAACAAGAACAACTAGAGGAAGAAATGCTTAATTTGGGGCTCCTAGCTTCAGAGGTTCAGTCCAAGGTCAGCTGATTCTATTGCGCTGGGCTTCAGGAGAGGCAGAACATTATGGAGGAAGGGCGTGGCAGGGGAAAGGTGTCTGTTCATGGCAAGCAGGAAGCAGAGAGAGCAAGAGGACCTGGAGATAAAAGATATAATCCCCCAGAATACACTCAGCAACACATTTTCTCTAACTACATCCCACCTGCCCACAGTTGTCACCCAGTAATTTATTCAAATTATTAATCCATTAAATGGATGAGTCCACTGATTAGGTTCAGCTCTCATAATCTAATCATTTCACTACCTGCATTAACCTAAGAACTTTTGGGGGACATCTTATATGCAAACCATAAAAATAACAATAAAACACACACTGAAATGCAGTGAAATCAAAGAAATCACAACACAACAAAATCTGTTACATAGTGCATGTGGAATATTTTCCTGGAGAGACCACATTTAAGGCTATAAAATAATTTTCAATAAGATGAAAGAGATTGAAATTATATAATATCTCTTCTCTCAACACATTGCAATGACTGTAGTAAACAATAACCAAATGAAAACTGGAAAATTCACCAATATGTGGAAATCTAATAACACACTTAATCAATTAGTGAATAATCAGTCACTTAGGAAATCAGAAGTTACCTTGAGACAAATGAAAATTAAAATACAACATACTAAAACTTGTGGAATTCAGTGAAAGCAGTGCTCAGAGGAAAATTTATAGGAATAAGTACCTACATTAAAAAAAAAAGAAGGATGATCTCAAATCAATAACTTATCTTTACACTTTAAGAAAATAGTAAAAGTAAGAACAAACTAAACACAGATCCAGCAGAGCAAAAGAAATAGTGATTGGAGCAGAAACACATAAAATGGAAAATGGAGAAACAACAGTGAGAGTAAACAGATCCAAAAGTTGGTTCTCTGAAAATAATAGCAAAATGAACAAACCTTCAGCTACACTAATAAAGAATGGAAAGCCTCAAAAACTGAAATCAGTGAAGACTTTACTAAAAACCTTACAGAAAATAATGTGACAACTGTGTATCAAAAAAATTAAATAATCTTGATGAAATGGAAACATCCCTAGAAAAATGCAAATTATTAATCTCAATGGGAAAAAGAAATAGAACATCTCAATAGATCTATGATAATGAAGAGATTCAATGAGTAATTAAAAACCTCCCAGCAAGTCTAGGACTAAAAGGCTTCCATGGTGCATTCTATCAAATATTTGCAGAACAATTAGCATGAATCATCTTTACATTCCCACCAAAAATAGAAATAGCAAGCATGTGAAAGGATGTGCAGTGCCATTGGTCCTTAAGAAAATGCAAATTCAAACCACAATGAAATACATTCTATACTAGAATGGCTACAATGATATTTTTTTTGGCATGGAAAACAATAAGTGTTGCAGGATGGAAAGAAATAGAAACTTTTATATGTTGCTGGTGGGAATTTGAAACAGTTGGGCAGTTACTCACAGAGTTAAACAAAAAATGCCCATATGATTCAGAAAATTCCACCTCCTGGTATATGTCTCCAATAGTAATGAAAACATGTTCACACTGAAACATGTACCTAGATGCTTATACCAATATAATTTCTAGTCCAAAGCTGTAAATATCTCAAATCTCTATCATCAGCTGAATGAATACATAAAATGTAGTGTAAACCTATACTGGAATATTATTTGCCCATAAAAATGATTAAATACTGACACATGGTATTGTATGGAAAAACTTGAGAACTTTATGCTAAGTGAAATGAGTCAGCTAATAAACATCATATGCTGTATTGTTCCTTTTTTATGAATTATCCATAATAGGCAAATTCATAGAAACAGAAAATGGTTTACTGGAGGCCAGTGGATGGATGTTCCTGAACAGAGAATGCTGATTTAATGGAGAAAGGTGTTACTCTGGGGTGATTAAAAACATTTTGAAACTAGAGAGATGGTGGTGACAGTGCATTGTGAATGTACTCAATACCACTGAATTATACACTTTAAAATGGTTAATTGTATGTTATGTGTATTTCCTTGCAGTTAAGTAATTGTGAGGAGTCATGAGTTGAAAGAATAATAGTGTTGGATTTTCATATCATTGATTTTAAAAAATTGTTTAGTTATAGATGGACACATACCTTTTATTTTGTTTATTTTTCTTTATGTGGTGCTGAGGATTGAACCCAGTGCCTCACATGTGATAGGCAAGTGTTCTACAACTGAGCCACAACCCCAGCCCCCATATCATTTCTTTTTTTCAGGTTTTAGACTAAGTGGAATCTTCCTTCAAATTTTGTAAATCATTTACTCAAAGACAAAGTTGATGTAACCAAAAACAACACAGTTTTTTCAAATTACTAGAAAAATAAGACATCATGATTTTCAGAGCAAAAATAATACAGGAAAAACATTTAGAGAATAATTATGTAGTCATGGAAAACAGGAAATTACTGGGGCAGAAGTGATATGGCAGAAAGACTAATGTGAATATATGACAAGTTAGATAAAATAATTCTTTCTTCATTCAATAAAAGTTATAAGGAAAATGAAATATTGCATCAAGGTAAATAAAGACAAAAATAATCATAGCATAACCACCTAGATGCATATTTTCAAAGAAGCCAATAGATGATTCTACCTAACCAAGTACAGAGGAGAGATAAATAGATAAATAAACATTTAACTTGGAGTCAGCAAAAGGTGTTAATTTCAAGGCTGCTGCCAGATTTAACTATAATATATGTACAAATGATTTTAGAGATTGGTGATAAATATAATGTAAAATTAAGAATCCAGGCCATATTTGCCTGTGAAAACTGTATATGCACTGTTTAGGCTTAAGAACCAGAAAGTCATATTTTCATGCAAATTGAGATGGTTAGGTAATGGAAACATTGTATATAATGGAAACATTGTATATAACCTGTAGAAGTTACTCTGTGTAAAGCTTGTTATAAATTTAGCTCTGCTTGAATATTGGTATATTTGTGGGGGCTGGAGCTAGTGAAAGACAAAAACGCTAACGCCTGCCTAAAATGGAACCTGTAAGTTATCCAACTTTCTTATTGTACACAATCAAACACCTTTCACTGTCTTCTGCTTCTTTATATGAATGACCATCATCCGTGTGAAACCCAGCAGTTATCTAGGCACAGTTTCTGCTCTCTTGAAATTTTTCACTTTAAATGCACAGACACATTTACAGCCTCTCTCCCTGGTGAAAGATCACTACAACATCTAGCCTTCCCCTGGTCCAAGGCTTTGGGTAATCCCCCCATGTGGGAGATAAAACAAAATACAGAAAAACAAAACAAAACAAAAAAACTACTACTGATAAAAAAAAAAATTAGTATACTCTTGAGAGACAGATGCTGAATTTTCAACTTTTGAGGTCTTTCTGGCCTCCATGATGTAAACAGAAAAAGAAAATAGAGCAAACAGGATGTTAGGTGAAAAAGTTGAAGCTTGATTGTGTGTACATCCCTTGAGATGATAGACTTTGCTCCATTATATTTTTCTATTCATTTTTTGTACATTGTATTTATTTTGTGGTTATACTGACCCAGCCTGATGTCTTTCAAAGATATTAATTCAAAGAGACTGCCCTTGCATCTTGCAATGATAAAAGCCTCCTCTGACTTCCTCTCAGTGACTATGCACTATTCATTCCATGCTGGCAAATACTTATTGAGCATCTATTTGTCAGCACTGTTCTAGAGGCTTGCAAACATCCTTGAACAGAAAACAAACACAGCTCCCTTCACGATAAGGTATTTGCTTTCTGTTGCCAATGTAAGAAAGCACTTGGGAAAACTTCTACTTTATTCTTTGGGTGTTGTGCTTTCAAGGCTGGAGAAAGTAAATAATACATTCACAATATACAAATTTCATTTTGTGCCACAGCTGATTTTGTGAAATTGTGGCTTCTGGTCCTTTCATTTGTTTGACATTCTCGAGAACGTTCTATAAATTAGAAATAATTGTGAAGAACTTACAAAATTACTGTCTCTATATTTGAAGCAAAATCATTTTTTATTGTTGGATAAGTGTATATGAATTTTTCCTTGTATTTTTGTCTCACTATTATAGTCGATGTATAGCAGGCAATATTTTTTCTATTAAACACTAAAATCAAATAACAGACATCATTAGGGTGTAGGTGTTTGGTGAAAAAGAACAGGGAGTTCAAATGCTTTATTGCATACAAAGTTCAAGGCATATGTGAAGACACTAGCAGCATGTCTTATATAAATTTTGGAATAATTAAAACTCCTAAGGGAATGTGTTGGATTGATGATTTTCCTTTTGAGTTCCACAGATTTTCCTGATTCAATTTGACTTTTTATATTAGACAACACAAATATACTGGCTTGAATATACTCCTAGGTAAAAAGAATCCATAAACAGGTGGTCCAAGACTACTATAGCAATACTATGGGCATCAGGCACTTACTATCCATTTTTCCCATTTGATGTCCTTAGCTTGTGATTTTGCTTCATAAGCCAAAAAATCTGTTAGTAGTCCAGCCACTAGATTCATATTCCAAGAAACAGGAAGAAGCAAAGAAGGGTAGTAAACCTCTAGTTTTCTGTTTGTCACATAATGAGCATTTCTAGATGTCCCTTCCAATATAGTGGTCTAACAATCTTATAACCAGAGGGTTTGAGCAATTGCTTACTTGAGTAATTTCAGTGTTACGGTATTTTGGGTTTAGCTCATATTACATTGGTAGCTTGTAGTTTCTGACACAATAAAGGAAATGGTTGTTGCTATACAAGCTATGAACAGATTTAGAGCACAAATTCTAGAGCCAGAGTATCTTGGTTCAAGTCCTGGCTCTTTTTTTTTTTTTTTTTTTTTTTTTTTTTTTTTTTTTTTTTTTTTTTTATGAAACTGTGATTTTAGTAAATTTCTTAACCTATCTGTACCTTAGTTTCATCCTTCATAATTCTGGGTTTATATAATATCTTCCTCATTAGGCACTTTTGAGAATTTGTATATGCACTCAGGTTCATGCACAAATTGAGCACTTAGTACAACTTTGGTCCACAGAGTAAGTACTATGTAAGTATTTGCTATTATTATGACTATTTATTATTGGATACATAATTCTTTTATTTTGTCATCACACATGTAAAGGATGGTCAAATCTTGGTTTAGTTTGAATAATTGTAATCACATTGCAAGGTGGCCAATTTCAGGAACTAGGAATTCTATGAACCTCTGAAGAGGACAACTGTGGGCAGAAATATAGCTTCTTTGACATCATATTATCAGTGGTTTTGTTTGAGGAGAATTTTTAAATCTTTTGCATTTTATTATCTAAGCAAAATATACCAGTATTGGTTCAGTTTTAGTAAAAACTTCTTTAGTTGAAAATTGAAATCCAAGTCAAATTATCTTATGCCTGTTAACTTCATTGCTATTAATCACAAACTTGTAAGTATAAGCATTCACAAGAAAGAATCTTAGATGTTTATATTGTGCTGAAATCCCATAATTGAATCTTATTGGTTAGACATGGTTCACATGTTTGTGCCTAGCCAGTTACACATTTGTTAGCATGGCTTGAGTTGCAGGCCATTCCTTGAGCCAGTGTGCATTGTCGATATGAAAGTGGAGGTGAAGTGTTGTGCTAAACGAAAGCAGAACTGGAGGCTGCTTTCAACATGCCCTGTCTAAGCATGTTTCTGTATATAGCAAACCCATTCATTTGTGCACCAGAATACGTCTCCTTTCACCTGCTTAAGACCATTATTCCAGCAGTCCTCACTTCTCTCTTCCTCACTCAGTTATCCCTAGTAGAAAGACAAATATGTCAATAATTACCTCTTATAGTTTGGTTACGATATGTCTACCCAAAGCTCCTGTGTTAATGCAGAAATATTCAGAGGTAATATGATTAGATTATAAAACCTGTGGCCTAAGCAACCCATCCTAGTTTAAATGGACTAACTGGGTGTTACATGTAGACCAGAGGAAATGGCTAGGAGAGCTAGGTCACTGGAGGCATGCCTGGGTGGGTTCATTGTCCTTGTGGCCCCTTTCCCTCTCTCTCTCTGCTGCCAGTCTGCCATGAGGTTAGCCACAGTCCTGTCCCATGTTCTTCTATCATGATTTTCTACCCTCACCTTGGGTCCAGAGCAATGGCATAGGCCAACACAGAATTAATCTCTGAAAATGTGAGGCAAAATAAACTCTTTAAGTTGTTCTTGTCAGGTATTTTTTACACATGTGAATAGCTGACTAACAGAGAAATCGTTACTAGAAGTGGGGTTCTGGTTACGACTAACTTGACCATGTGGTTCAAAAGCCTTTGGAACTGGTTTATGGGAGGAGTTAAGAAAGGGTAGAAGAGGTAGGATGGGGAATCATTAGAATGGTATAAGCAGAGCTTAATGGATAATTTTGATGGGATCTCCGAAGACTAGAATGCCAATCAGAATGCAGATGGTAAAGATGGTGTTCATGAAGTTTCAGATGGGAATTTCTCTATGGGCCATTCACGTTATATTGGGGCAAAGAAGTTGTTTATGTTTTGTCCATGTCCTGAGACTTTGTGTTTGGTTTAGAAGTGATGGACTAATTAATTTGGTGGAGGAAATATCAAGGCAACACAGAATTTAGGTGTTGGCATGAATATTACTATTGGATTTTAGCATGGTTTACTGTGAAAATTGGGAGCAGAAAGTATAGCAGAAGAATTTTTAAGACTTGCAGTTTGGCCAGAAAAATACATGTAAAACCAGGGCCAAAGAAGTTCTGCTTATTAAAGAGATAACAGTCACTAAAGGAATGGTAAGAACTTTGCACAGAGACAATAGGAAAGATGAATTTAGGCCATCTCAGAAATTGGCAAGATCATAACCATCACAAGCTTAAAGGTGTAAAAATAAAAATTCCTTTTAGACGAGACCTTGGGACACCCTACTCACACAGGAAGGCTCAGAATGTTCTATCACCTGGCTTGGCTCCCCAGACACTGAGAAGCCACTGCAGTGATGGTCAAATGGGTCGTGGCTACTGTTTGAGTTGGCCATGGACTTGACATCATTTACGTGTTGCTGGTTTTGCAGAAATGAAGGATTCTTAAGTTAGGGGATCATGGTGGCTTCCATCAAGTTTTCAGAGGAAGGACTGGGAGACCAGACAAAGTGTATTAGTGTTGGAATCCCTGCAGGGCTCCCTTGAGAGGGCTGTGTGTAAAGCTGTAGAGTTGAAGCCAAAGCTGGAATCAATACCCAAGGAATTAAAAATGTCAATAAAATGAAATGTCTGCAAAGGAAAGCTGTTGGCTGGAGACAGAGCCAAGGTAAGAGAAGGGCCACATTGTCTGCAGTCAGTAAAGGCAAAGGGATGTGGTAACCCAAGCCCTTTGAAGATCACATCTTGCTACTGTATGCCCCAAATGCCAGATGTGGAGCTTCAGGATTTCTTTGACCAGCTGAGTTTGCTCTTGTTTCTTCTTTCTATTCCCTTACTTCTCCCTTTAAAAATGGGAATGTTTACTTTGTGCTGTTATATATTGGGTACATGTAACTTGCTTTTAATTTCTACAGGGGCTTACAGCCAAGAGTTTGCCTTTGGTATCATATGAGACTTTGTACTTGGACTTTTGGGCACTGCTGGAACTGTTAAGTCTATGGGGGCTCTTGGTGATGGACTAAATGCACTTTTCATTGTGAGGTGGACATGACCT
This sequence comes from Tamias sibiricus, assembly GCA_025594165.1. NCBI lineage: Eukaryota > Metazoa > Chordata > Mammalia > Rodentia > Sciuridae > Tamias > Tamias sibiricus. The sequence continues at coordinate 39,660,678 of CM046665.1, read as the reverse complement.
TTTGGGGGACTGAGGCCTAATGTTATAGTTTGGATATGAAGTGTTCCCCAAAAGCTTCAATGTTAATGCAGGAATATGTAGAGGGAAATGATTTGATTATGAGAACTATAAACTTTTCAGTCCATCCTAGTTTGAATTGATTAACTGGGTGATAACTGTGGGCATGTGGGGCAAAACTGAGGGAGGTGGCTCACTGGGGTCATGTTCTGGAAGGATCCATCTTCCCTGTGGCTTCTTTCTCTCAGTCTGCTTTCTGGCTTCCATGAGCAGACCAGTGCTCCTCCCCCATGCCCTTCTGCCATGATGTTCTGCCACATCTTTGGTGCAGAGCAATAGAGTAGACCAACCATGGACTGAACCTCAGAAACCATGAGCCAAAATTAACTTTTTCACCTCAAAGTTGTTCTTTCCATGTATTTTGGACACAGTGATGAAAAACTGACTAATATGTCACCTAATCATCAAATCAAATTCCTGCTTAGTCTCCACGAATTCCCTAGATACCAGCGGATCTCTTTTTAACCTTTTGAATAGATTTTACTTGAAAATGTAAATCTCCTCCTATGATATCTCAAACCTATGTAAACAGGTTTTTGCATGTGCTACTCCACCAAATCTATCCTTGTCACAATCTTCAATAGTTCTTACTCCATTGGCCAATTCTTAAATCAATTTATTTGACCTATCAGCAGCCTTTGACAAAATGCATTCCTCCCCTTAAATGAGAAGAAATATCCTCAAAATAATTCCTTCATTTGGTTTTCAGAATAGCCACACACTCTTGGTGTACTTATCTATTTTCCTGGCTTTTTAACTACCTTGCTTGTCCCTAATTTTCCCCAGATTTATTAAGTGAAAAAATGCTTCATGCCTCAATTATTTAGCCATCTCTTCTGTAGCTGTACTTTCTACCAGCTCTTTGGTGTCTTTTTTATTTTTTTTTTAATTTTTTGATCAGAACATATTGTATATATGTATTGGAATATCCTTGTATCCCATAAATATGTACAATTATTGTGGGGTTTTTTGTTAGCAAGAATCGCTAATTGTGTTGATTCACATAGTAAGATGGCTACTCCATAGGCAGAGTAGTAAGGAAGTCAAGGGGTGCATAGCATATATGTGTTTTGAATCAAATACTAACATATTTATATTCTACATAGCAGAATTTGACAATTTACACATGATCAAAAAATGTACCTAAAATTTTGTGAGGTTTTCCTTCTGGGAGTATTTTAACTTTCCTGTATCAAATATGAATACAAGACCAGTGTAACTCCACATCATGTTCAACCACTAGAATGGGATCAAAATTATAATGAGTTATACCCCATGAACATATAATATGTCAAAATACACCCTACTATAATGTATATCTAAAAATAACAACAACAAAGATAAATGGCAAGAGGACCACGCCTAATCATATCCATTGCTGAAGGAAAACAGCAGCACAGTGTGGAACCACAGATCCAGTGCAGGCATATCTGACCACAACTACTTGTCCAAAAGTAAGAGGAACCCTCATTTAAATTAATTTGCATGGTATCTCTTTTTATAAGGACAGTAATCCATTAGATCAGGGCATTTACAACCACATTTAATCTTAATTACTTCCCTAGCAGCTTCCACTCCAAATATAGCCACATTAGGGGTTAGGGGTTAATGCTTCAATATATGAATTTGGGGGACACATTCAGTCTATAACACTGCACTAGAGTCTTATCATTTATTTATTTATTTTGTAATGGGGATTGAACCAAGGGTCACTTTAATACTAAGGAAAATCCCCAGTTCTTTTCATTTTTGATTTTGAGACAGGGGTCTCACTTAGTTGCTGAGGGTCTCACTTGCTAAGGCTAGCCTCAAACTTGTATTTCTCCTGCCTTAGCCTCCCAAGTTGTAAGGATTATAGAAGTGTACCACCATATCTGGCTGCATTAGACTTTTTTTTTTTTGGGGGGGGGGGGAGAGGCTACTGGGGATTGAACTCAGGGGCTCTTGACCATGGAGCCACATCCCTAGCCCAATTTTGTATTTTATTTAGAGAGAGGGCCTCACTGAGTTGCTTGGTACCTTGCTTTTGCTGAGTCTGGCTTTGAATTCACAATCTTTCTGCCTCAGCATCCTAAACTGCTGGGATTACAAACCACCACACCTGGCTGCATTAGACTCTTAACTGACTCTTGCTTCCACTTTGGTGTAAGTCTGTTACTAGTATAGCAACCAGGGTGATCCTTTCAAACTCCAAATCAGATCATGTCATACCTGTGCTCCAAACTATTCATTGGCTCACCAGTATACATAAAGTACAAGACAAAGGTCTATCTAAAATCAATAAATCCTTATATACTGTGAACTCTCTCCAATTACAAGCTCATCTTCTGCTCCCCTTCCCATACCTAACCTTATCACTAGCGTCCCCACTGACCTTTTATTCATGAACATGCCAGGCATTCACCCACCAGTTTTGTATGTTTTCTCTTCCTGGGCTTCTCTTTCCCCAGATATCTGAGTGGCTCACTCTTTTGCCCATTAGGGCTTTTCTGAATTGCCATATTTTTGAAGAGTTCTATCAAATAACCTGATTTGAAGTTGCAAGCATTTTCTCTATTCTGACTTTTTGTCTCCTCTATTTTTTTCTCCATCACATGTATCATCCTCCAATATTCTATAGGTATTATATTTTGTTTAATTTCTTTCTCTCTGACTAGAATTTATAATTCAGGAAAGCAGATATCCACCCCCCCCTATACTTTTTAACTCATAAGCTTAAGAACTATGTATGGCAAATAAAAGGTTCTCAGTAAATATTATTATTACAATGAACTAATGCATGATGGATAAAACAAGATATTTGCATCCCATAAGAAAATTATTATTTATACATTAGTATACTTTGAAGCAGAACCATGCAACTATAAATTCTTAGAATTAATAAATGTCTTCATAAAGGTGACTGGAATCATTTAACACACATGATCTATAGATTTCCAATATACTGCATAAGAAGTTAGGTAATTTAAAGGACGGGGAAAGAAGATTCCATTCTTTATAACAGTGGAAAACAGTAAATCTTTGTTGTTAAATATGTATTTGAATACATGAAGATTTGAATATATGTAGAGGGACATTTCTGGATGATATTTTTAATAATGTAAATATTATTTCATTTAAAATGACTCTTCATATGGAATAACACATCACTGTGACATAAAAAAAAAAATATCACAATAGCTAGACTATGGAACCAACCTAGATGTCCCTCAATAGATGAATGGCTAAAAAAATATGGTATATATACTCAATGGAATGTTACTCAGCTTTAAAGAGGGGTGAAATTAGGGCATTTGCCAGTAAATGGTTGGAGTTGGAGACTATTATGCTAAGCGAAATAAGGCAATCCCACAAAACCAAAGGCTGAATGTTTTCTCTAATATGTGGATGCTAATTCACAATAAGGCAGCCAGGGGTGGGGGAGACCCACTAGGGAAAAATAGCATTAGATTAGGTAGAGGGAAGTGAAGGGAGGGGAGGGAGGGGATGTGGGGATGGGAAAGATAGTGGAATTAAACAGACATTATTACTGTATGTATATATATGACTACATGACCAATATGATTCTGCAACATGTATACTTTGAAAAATGAGAAATTATATCCCTCTATGTATATCATAGTGCATAAATGCATTCTACTTTCATGTATAAATAATTAAAACAAATTAAAAAATTAATAAAAAGAAAAATAAATAAAAAGGCAGAGAGATTAAAAAGGGTTTTTCTACTACTAGAATTTATAATATAAAAAGTAAAACACTGATATTGGTGTAAGACAATAAATAATTAAAAGGAAAATGATTTTATATAGTTAAACTGTACATAGGTAATAGATTCATAAATGATAGTTAAACACACTTATGAATTTATCAAGACTTAGGTGAGCACATAGACTAAAAGTGTACAACAGGCAAGTAGTTACAAGAACAAGGAGAGCTGTCTCCAAAAGATGGAATGACTATTGGGTAAAAAATTAAATCATGTATAAATAAGTCAACTATGAAATTTAGAGGGATCATAATCCACAAGGTTAGCATCACTCTGACATTAAGTGTAAATTCTGGGTGCTCTCAAACCTTTTGTTTTCACAGTTCACTGGAATATCTCAGATTACTCACTGAGAACAGTTATACTGATGGTTATAATTTATTTTGGGGAAAGTATATAGATTAGCAACATTGAAAGGAAGAAGTGCTTAATCTGGGAAAAGCTACGGATATGGAGCTTCCATTATTTTGTCCCCATGAGTCATGGGCAATGTTACCTTGTTAGCTCTGATGTGTTACAACACAGTATCGTCAGCGAGGGAAGCCTACCTGCATCTTGGCATCCAGTCTTCACGGAGGCTCTGTCAGAGGGGCACAGTAGACTAGGGCTGAGTTCAGGTTTCAGCTCTTTAGAAATTGTTCTATCTGGGTGGCCATGTGCCCCCAAGCAAATCTACTCATACCGGATGACATTTCAAGACCAAGAGATTACTTTCCAGAAACCCAGGACAAAGCCTAGACCTCTCTTTGAATAAGGTTAGAACTCATTGCTCAACATACAGTATGTAAGGTAAAACATTAACCATCTAATCATCAGCTTATTATTTTAATTCATCAAATTTTCTGCCTCCTTTATACCTTTATCAATATTGTCTCTTCTCTTCTATATCTATTCCCTTTTCTTACCTCCTTTGTCCTGTTTCCCCTCATCATCATGAAAATCCCTACATCACATTAGTCCTACTCCACAGCATTCCTTTCCCTCACCAGCATGTCCAATAAAATATTTCAAGTTAGAAATACATTGTTTACAGTGGAAATAGTGAGTTAAAAACATGCATCTGCATAGAATTCTTGAAAGCTGTACAGGAAATAGGTTTATATACCTGTTATTTGAAACATAGCTATGTACTATATATGTGACCAGAAAACTGGTGGAAGAAAAGGAAAATATCCCGTTATAACTTTTGAGAAATAAGTTATCTTTGGGGAAAAAATACCTCAATAATGGCGTTACTGTAGTGCTTAATAAAGAGATGATCATGGGGCCAGGGGTTGTGGCTAAACAGTACAGTGCTTGCCTCACATGCATGAAGCCCTGGGTTCCACCCCAGTATCACAAAAAAAAAAAAAAAAAAAAAAAAAAAAAAGATAATCATGGGCTGAAGTAAGGAATACAGAAATGTTTCTTTAATAATAAAATGAACAACACTACTGAGGACTTAACTGCATGATTGAAAGAATATTATATCAGGAAGGAAGAGAACTCGCATCACTTATGACTCCTAGCATGAGAAAGTTGTGTGACCTCGTGACCTCTCTACACCCTGAGTTTGTTCTACTGTAAATTAATGTAGAACATATGTTATCTCCCTTATAGTGATACTAATGAGATGCTTGAAACTATATATGTAAAGGACTTCTTGAATCTCATTTAGTGTAAATTTATGTATATTTGTAAATTTGTATACATACATATCATTTTATTCATTCAACAAGCTTCAAGTAAGTTTATTTCCTCAGAAGAAAGGATATTCTTGAATGTGCTGTAGGTTCAAGTAGGTTGTGTTTTTGTGTGTGTTTCTATGTATGTGTTTCTTTCTTGAATTTAAATTCCTTTCCCTTTGGCTCATAATCTTCAGTAGCTTTATACAAGACTATTTCTTTTATTTCCTCTGTCTGGCTGTATTCCTAATACCATAAATAGGAGTTAGGACTTGAAGGATAATGATGATAGAAAGATTACTATATATGTAGACACATACACACATGCACTATTTTCCATCGATTAAGAGGGGAGAGTCATCAAATAATCAGAAGATCTGGTAAAACAGGGGCTTCTCTTCTTGCATAGCAACCCTTCACTGAGACTAAATAGGGTCCCTTTTGATCCATAATCTTTAGTTTACCATTTTCATTCTGTTGCTCACCTTACCATTTCATTTTTCTTTCCAAGTCCCCGTGGACATCTGAATTTGCAGCTTATGGATCAGGGAATGCTGAGAGAGGAGAAGGCATCTCATAAACACTGGGATAAACAAAGAGAAAAAAGTCACAAAGTCACTTGAGTATAGCTTCAGTTTGTCTAAGCTAAAGAATTGAGGCAACCTTAAAAGGAGACATAATTTTAATTGGAAATTAGGAAGTAATAGAACAGTGGAAATAGAATGCTTGGACAGTAGCAGGATATGAAATTAATGAGCAGAAAGCCTATACAAGGCAGAAATAATTTCAGCAAAACTCAGTCCCAATCCCTGCTTTCCAGAAGGCATGGACTGCAGAGTGGTAACAGGAGGTACACCTGGCATCCCAGAATTGACTTTGGCATCAGACAGCACATGCTAATCAGATGCAAGCTGCCAGCCCAACAGCCACCCTTCTCCCTGCTGCTGTCAGAGTCCCATCCCAGTCAGCCCACTGCCAATTAGGAAAGTGACTGAAGCAAAATACATTAATAAACCAGGGCAAGGAAAATTAGAGAGCCATACTCCTTCCAGTCTAGAGGCAGGCCAAGAAGTTGTTTCAGCAATATAGGTAGGCTGGTTAAGTATAATCAATGTGGATGAACTATTATCTCCTTGTTGTAAGGACACAGGGAGAGAATTAAAAGTATACATTTTTAAAATTTGAGGTTTTGACAAGGACATGCAAATATTTCCTTAATATGGTTGTGACATAATTAACAGGTAATCCACTCTCATTTCATGCACTGAAATCTATGTAGCAATAATGATGGGAAAATAATTTAAAATAGCAGTTATTGAGCATTTCTGTACACGATATACTGTATCAGGCATGTCAGACCTATTCATCCTGTAATTCTGGGAAAAAGATCCCAGTTAGGAAAGGAACATTTTCTTCCCTTTTCAGACAAGAACATTGAAACTCAGAGCTGTTAAGAGGCTACTCCCTTATCAAAACAGCAGGCCAGTACCAAAGAAAGACTTGGACCTTAGAATTCTCTGACTCTAACACTTTTGCTTTATTGCATTATGCCATCAAAGAAACCTTTCCTTTTCTCTTTTATTTCTTTTAGAGATTGAAATAAAATATGTCTTGGCTGATTGCTAGATAAATGAGCAATTTCTGTTTGAGAATCAGGGCACTAAATATAGATCAGAACTTGAGGTATTTGGATTTCCCCAGTTAACTGTTAGCTGTCAGCAACTGTTTATTGAGGTATTTTGGATATCTTGACAGAAGTTGTTACTCCCACATTATGGGACAACAATTAATACAAGAAAATGGCTTTCAAAGTTCTATCCAATTCGTGTCATATTCTGTATTTTTAATCAAAATTAACTTGGCTGACCTCAAGGTCTTTAAATGTATAGCTACTTATAATTGGATCATCTTAGTCATTAGAAACTTCATGGAATCTGAAGTGAAGAATTTGATTATGGCTTTTGACTACATTTTATAAACATCTTTGCATAATATACTTTGGGGAAAATGCTTAAGAACATTTGTTGTTCTTGTTTTATTCCAATTTGATTTTTTGTGAATATAGTTTTTGTTTTCTTCACTTAAACTTTGAGATCATAATGTTGGAAATAATGACTTCTCTTATTATTCTACTATTTTTCCAGATTTGGGTCACAATCACTAAATAGTAACATACTTAGTTTCAGCAGCAACATTTTAAATGCATATGTATTATTAATTTTTCAACTCAAAAAAGAATAAAAACTATTATTTATTTTCACATATGTTCTAGTCTTTCAAGGAAATGATTTCTAGTTGGGTGACTTCTTTGTGATAAATATGCTCTCATAATGCATTATTCATCACAAATAACATAATATCTCCCCAGTTAAATCATCTTAGGGAGTTATAAGAAATCAACAAGTATTTATATTTGAACAGTCACACTTCATTTTATGGCAGTGCAATGGGGAGTCAATATAGATTTTCTGTAGGCTCCTGTTCTCTTATTGTCACCATACCAAACATATAATTTTATTTTAAACTCATTAAATCAGAATATCACTGTGATGCTTAGTAGTAGCCACAGCAGATTGGACCTTCTTGGATAAAGGAGCAGAGAGGCAGGGGTCTTGGGCATCCATATTTGACAGTTCATAGATTCAGCCTTACTTTAATACAAACTCCAGCTATTTCCTGATTTCATTTGAGATTAGATGTGAACCACGCTAGATTTCTTGGAAATCAGCTCAAATGTAGTAGATTATGAGAAGTTATTCTTGCAGGAGATTGGTCTTTGGTCATTATGACACTGCTACATCATGCGTAATTATGGATCTGAATCATATCCTTTTGGAAATGTAGGAACAGACTAGTTCAGTCATGAAGAAGAGACCAGAATTTTTTATTCCAAAAAGAGTATGGACTTTGTTGGAACAACGGAAGATTGGAAGGAAATCTAGTTCAAGACTTGCTTTTCTCTTTCCTTATGAGCCATATTAAATTCTTTCTTAAGTTCAGAAATGAATAACTAAAATAAAATTGCCTTAGGCTTTCTTTGCAGCCATGTAAGTAGTGAGATCACTAAGTGTTCTTTGATTTTTTTTTCTTAAACTACCACTAGGTGGGACTCTTGCATCCTTCGTTTATATTCTTAGCGTCTTTATTCACAACTTATTTGGGGGTCTAATGAAGTAAGGAAGCAGAGAAGCTATAGAATTCTGTATCTGACAGGTTCTACACAGGGCATTTGCATGTGGCATTCAGTGTTTGAGTATCTATAAAACACTGACTCTAGTTTCCATTTTAGAGATAGTCACTGAAGCTCAGAAGAAAAGGAGTGGGGATAGACAGAGTAAGGAGAATTTTGTATTGGTTGGACAATTGTATATTTCAGGTATATATGCTTATACTCTATCCTCTGGAAAATTATAATCTCCATTTTGTAAGTGGGGAAAGGGTCTGAGGCTTATAGCAAGGTAACATAGATTCTGGGGCAGAAGCAGAATCAGAACCCAAGTCTAACCTTAGTGCCCATTTTTCTCTAAGCATAGCTACTCTTCAAGCAATTTACACACTTTACAATATGATACAACTTTAAAATCTATAAAGAACTTAGGGTCTACTAAAGTACAAGTTAGGGATAGATTAATGATATTGAAAAATATATGATATGGGCATACCAGTGGCTTTGAAAGTCAAATTAGCAGTGGACTTCAGTAGTGGTAAATTACAACCTAGTGATAAAAATTGTCAAATATGGTGTCTGTCTACCATTTTATATCTCCTCTCTACTGCTTGCTAACAGTGTGATCTTCAGTAGGATAGTAAACCTCCCTTAGCTTGAAGTTTCTTTCCTGTAACAAGGGTATGATACCTAAATCACAAGATTGTTATGAGAATTGCACAATTAATACATGAAACCATGTTAAAATAGAAACTGGCACATAGTAAGTCCTTTTAAGTGATGTGTTTAAATTAGTCAATCTGGAATAATATAAGAATATAAGAGTTATGTGCAAAAGACATAAATTTATACAACTGAAAAATTATAAAGTGATTAAACCTCTGCTTGATTCTAAATTTTACTGTAATCTTAACTTACAGATCCCTTCTAATGGAATCTGTAAGCACCACCCACTAGTGTTTACTTTTCTGAGTTTGGTGGCAGTATTTTAAAAAGAGCTAATTCCTACAAGCTGCTCAGAGTGTGTAGGCATTAGACATTAATGTAAATAAATAAGTGTAGCAAAGGACCATAAGGGCTGAAAGAGAAATATTCCAAAATAAGTTAATGACAAAAGAAGAAAAGAAATTTTATCTGAGGAAGTCAGAGGAGACCACAGGGAAGAAGAACCATGGCATGCTTCACAAATTAGCAAGACCAGATTCTAAGCACAGGGTCCACAAATATCATAAAAACTATAGAGTGTGTGGAGTACAACATGTTATTGATTAGTCCATCTTAGCAAAGGATTCATTTGTTTTAAGTATGTTCAGATAGAATCCAGTCCTTGAGCAAACTTTTTTTTTTTTTTTTTTTTTTTTTTTTGGTACCGGGGATTGAACTCAGGTGCACTCGACCACTGGGCCACATCCCCAGCCCTTTTTTTTTTTTTTTTTTTTTTTGTGTATTTTATTAGAGACAGGGTCTCACTGAGTTGCTAAGTGCCTCACCATTGCTGAGGCTGGCTTTGAACTCGTGATCCTCCTGCCTCAGCCTCCCAAGTGCTAGGATTACAGGTGTGCGCCACCACGCCCGGCTTGAGCAAACTTTTATCTATTTGAAACTACTTGAAGGGTGTTTTAAACAAGTTAGTAAAATAGGCACATTTTAGATGGGGGAAGATTATTATGGTGATTATTGCATAAAATAGAGTTTGAAATGGGATGAGAGTGAATCCAGGGTGACTGGAGGCATGATAACTGACATCATCAATGAGGTGAGAAGCAATGAGGGAATGAGGGCCTGAAATAAGAACATACATGTTATTGGAAAGGGAATTACAGATCTCAGAGACACTAGGAAGGGAAAATATGTAGATGTGGTGAGTCTGAGTGAAATGTAGGCATTATAGAATACACCTAGATTTCTATTTGAATGAATAGGTAATGCAATATTATTTCTTGCAATGGAGAATTACAGGAGCTATAATAGGTTTATAAATGTTTATAGATTTAGTTGGGAGTATTTCACATTTGAGCTTTCTATAAGTCTCATCTCTCTTGGTATACCATCAATGGTTGCTCTATTCTCCCTGTCTCAAGTCTTACTTCCTTTAGCTCATTCTATACATTATAGCAAGAGTAATCTTTCTAATACTCAGTTCCAGCTATAAAACCCTCTCCCACCTGAAAGGTTTTCATGGTTCTAAGTTGCAATCAGTGACTCATGAGCCTACCCAGCCTACCCTGCTGGAAATTCTCTTTTTGCTATGTTGACCTACATATGACATAGAAATATGTTTTGTGCATTAAACACATTCCTTGAACTCATCAAGCCTTCTTTTAAATATTACTTCCTCCAGGAAGGCTCTGCAACTCCAAAGTCTTCTATAAGGTATCCCATTGGTAGTTTTGGAGTGATACCTACTTTCCTTTTCACATTTCATACTATGTAATTTGTCTGGACATTATCTCCATCTTTCAGTAGGCTGTATTTTCCCTGAGAATATAATTCATGGCTTTTAAATCTAACAAAGTGACTGGCACATAATAATCTGGATACATTTTTACATATGGAAGATTCAAAACTTATTGAGTAGATGTGAAGATGCTCAGAAGTACCTGAGTCTGGAGCTCATGGAATACATACAATAAGAACATCATATGGGAGCAGGTTGGTAAATGAGAATAAAGAGGTTGTCAAGGGAGAACATAAAAAAAGAAGAGAAGAGGAACTGTGTGGTACTTTGTAGATTACCACCAATTAAATGACCAGTGTCAAAGGGAAGAAAAGAGTACTGGTCAGAAGATAAAATGTGCATGAAATAGTAGAGACTCTAGAAATTCTATTTGTATGGGACCAAACTATTTGGAAAAGAGGCTTCAGAACTATCCTGAAGCTGTATTTTCATAGCAAACACACTGGAATGTCTGGTAAGAGGTCACTGTATTTATGTTGAATATTATTTTCTTAGGTAGTTTGGGATTTTAGAGAGTCAACATAAAATATTCTTTCTTCCCTGTCCAAGTTTGACCAATTGTCACATCCTGTGGCTAAATGATCACAACTATCCTTCAGTCAGAGATGATTAGCTGTCTCCTGATATCAAAAATGATAATAAAAGTTTTGATTTGAGCTCTGTGCATTGAATCAATACTATATTTCTTGACCTACCTTATAGCCAGGTATGATCATATGACTAAATTCTCAAAGAGATACAAGTAAAATCTACATATTTAATTTTCAGTTTGTGGCCTAAATTTCAGGGATATGCCCTCAAAGTAAACATATTTTCCTCTCCTTCCCTTTTTTTCCTTTCTGTTTACTAGAATGAAAGCCTTCTTCAACCTCAAGGCCATGAGACACAATAAGAAAGAGGAGTCCTAGGTCTCTCCTACCTTTGAATATCTTATATCACATTTGTTAAATGAGAAGAAAGTAGAGGGGGAAAAATCCTTTCGTTTTATGCCACATGCTCACTCCAAGAATAGCCTTTAGTTGGTGCTTAGCTTGTAATACTAATACTCATGTATGTTTTTTTAATAGAATTATGAACACACAAACATTTATTTAAAAAGTTCAGAATGACCATTTTTCTATGTGCAATCTCTAAATCACCATTTCTGTAAACACTGAATTCTTCAAAAATAGTTATCTTCAGGTTTTCTGTATTTAATCCCAAATACACGCAACCACACTCCCTTATTTCTATGTCTGTATCTGCACAGATTGGTGCATTTGCTTCATATGCTATGTGTATTTATTCTTGCAGTGGTTAATACTTTCAGGCATAGCAAGGCCTTACAGATACAATGGTAACAAGAAAGAGATGATCTACCCTTACAGAGATTAGAGTCTGTTTGAGAAGGTAATAAGGAAAATAAAAAGCAGTGTATTATGACATGTTATGTTATGGAAATATGCAAGGTGCTATCTGGTAAAACTGAAGTGACTCAACCCAGAATTGGAATATTCTTTCATCCTCATAGCTTAAGGCTTCACACTGATTCCCTGGAGTTCCATAATATCAATGGGTATATATGTTAATGGAGGGATAAGGCCAGCTGATAGAATAAATCAGATACAAAATTTATAGTAATTAAACACTTCTTGAATTTTCCATTTTTTAATCAAGTTATTTGAAAATGCCATAGATGCAGCAGTATTATAATAACCTTTTGACATTATATTAGAATTCATTTTAATTTCAGTTTCATATTCTTTCTAAGTCCCCCTTGTAAGATTCAGTTACCTGGAAGACAGTGAACTGCTCGATCACCTTAGTGTCCATTTAATCATGCTGGCAAGATCCAGAGATTTATGAACTTGCCTTGTTGAGTATCAATCACCTGCTGATGTTAACATATTATTTAAATACCAATGATTGTCTATGTTATATTGATTTATTACCTTAACTATTACCCAGTTTTCCTGATATTTGTCAAACTCAGCTACCCGGGGGGGGGGGGGGGGGACTCAGAAGAAGAAAAAGAATAGGCATCAAGTGATAGCATAGGAAGTTGTTGGGGGGGGGGGAAACAACAGAAATATAAACATTAAGGCCCAGAGCATCAGACTTCAATGCTGACATGTTCAAGGCTCGCAAGTTGTCACTCCTGTCCTTACCACAAGATAAAGCTGAAGAAACTGAAAACTAAAGACTTCCATTGCATTCACAAGAGAGCTGAGGTGACAGGCAAACTGTCACCCCACATTATGAAAAGGCAGGTATATTCAGAATGACACAGCCAGGATCTCCTTACCTGGCAGAGAAGCTGTGGAAGCCAATTTCTGGTAGGAGCACTTAAGTGGTAATTTTCAACCCTGCTGTACATATGTACGGGCTGTACATATTCATGGGTTTTACCTCTGAGAATCTCACCAATATCTCAAGGTAAAGGTCTGAGAAATCATCCTTCCTAACTATGGCAGGGGAAGGGTTAGGGAGAGTAGTAATTCTGAAACATGACCATACCCTTCTCCATGACAGATTCCACCATCATGGGGAGAGACTTGGCAAAGGCCTTACCTCAAGTGATGTCAAGGCATTCCTCCCCATCCAGCCCCTCCAAGCCTCACAGACATAACTGAGGGGAGTGGGAGGAAACCACATAGCTATCAGGGTTGGGGCTTCAAGGAACTAGATTAGGAAGGGATAGATTAGGAAGGTTGTAGTTAGGTAACTAAGTGAGGCAATGGAGAAACACTGGTGAAGGTTATAGCCTGAGACACTGGCACTGGGAGACTGAGATATAATTAACAGATTATAATAATCCTCCTCCCTTAAAAGTTGCCACTACACACTTGCTACTGGGCTCCAATGAAATAGTAGCTTATAGAAAATAACAACAATAGCAACAACAAAAAGAACAAAGCAACACAAAGAAATCTGCAAGATACAAATACTCTCTGAAGAGAAGTACTAAGGGAAGTTCAAAGTCTAGAGGGGTGTTTGAGTCTGCTTTCACATCTTAGTGACCAAAAGACTGACAAGAACAATTTTAGAAGAAGAAAAGTTTGCCACAATTTCAGAGGTCTCAGTCCATAGCTGGCTAATTCCATTGTTCTGGAACCTAGGTGAGGCACAGCCTCATGGCAGAAGGACATGGCACAGGAAAAAGTTCAGGACATCACACCAGGAAACAAAGAGAGAGGGACTTCTCTATTCACCAAGGACAAAATGTATACTTCAAAAGCATGTCCCCAATGACCCACCTACTCCAGCCACATTTTACCTGCATTTGTTTACCACTCAGTTAATTCCTTCCAGGGGATTAATTAATTCACTGATTGGGTTAAAGTTCTCTTAAACCAGTCATTTTGCCTCTAAAACTTATTGCATTGTCTCACACATGAGCTTTTGAGGACATCTCCCATGTAAACCATAGCAAAGGGAAAGATAAAAAAAAGAAAGCTAAAGGAATTCATTTTCTGTGGTATCTATAATTATTGCAAGTATTAAACACTGCAGACATTAAACTGAATTCCCAGCAGGAGTGATATAAATCTTATACTACAAGTCCATTTATCTTAGTCCCTATTGTTAAAATCTACATCATCAGCTTTCAAAATAAAATTATATTACTTGACAAAAGGAAATACAAAAACAAAAATAGTCAGAAGAAACAAAGCAAATGCCAGAACCATGGTAGAGATGTTGAAATTATTGATCAGGGAATTTATTTATTTATTTATTTATTGTTTTTTTGGGATTGTTTTATTTCACTTAGTATGATATTCTCCAGTTCCATCCATATACAGGCAAATGCTGTAATTTAATTCTTCTTTATGGCCGAGTAATATTCTACTGCATATGCTTTAGTCAGATTTTTCACTGCTGTAACTAAAGGACCCGACCAGAACAACTGTAAAGGAAGAAAGGTTTGTTTAGGCACTCATGGTTTCAGAGGTCTTATTCTATAGAAAGCTGGCTCCATTCCTTGGGACTTGTGGTGAGGCAGAACACCATGGTGGAAGAGTGTGGCAGAGAGAAGCAGCTCATGTGATAATCAGGAAGGAGAGAGAGAGAGAGAGAGAGAGGGAGAAAGAAATTCTCCACTGTTGAACAGGGAATTTAAAGTACTATTAATCACTATCATTGCTATGATAATGTCTCTAATAGAAAAAGAAACAATATGCCAGAGGTGGGTAATATAGGTAAAGAGATGCAAACTCTAAGTGGTAATCAAAATAAGTCATAGAAATAAAAATCATAGCAAAGGAAATAAAGAATGCACTTAATAGGCTCATCCGTAAGCGCAGCATGGTTAATTAAGGAAAGAATGGCCAAGGTTATATCTAGGTCATGGAAACTCCTAAATGAGATGGATATCATTATCCTAAATGCATGATTGAAGATCTGAATGGTACTTATATACTTTGTATACAAGCAGTTGTATGTAAAAAGATACTATACTTGTGCATGATGAATAAGTAAATAAATAATTAAAAAAAAAGAGAAACTCAAGTAGAATAAAAAGGAAAGAATGAATAAATAACAAAAAAAATGACCTGCAATTTCAAGAGATATAATATACTCATAATTGGAATATTAGAAAGAAAAGAAAGTGAGAACATAGCAAAAGACATGTTGAGGTAATAGTGGCTAAGAACTTTCCAGATATGAATAACAGACAACAGACAGAAAGTTCATAGAACACTAAGAAAGATAAAGAGAACAATAAGAAAGAGACTGTATACCAGCTTAAATATTCAACAAATTGCAGGAACCAATGTGCGGGGGTGGGGGGGGAACTACTATAGAAAGAAAAAGAATAAAACATTACCTTAATTATAGAGGAAGAATAGTCAAATTAATATTTTAAACAAGAATTAGTGATCATGTCACTACCCTGTTGAAATTTAACTCTATAGTAGCTGCTCATTGTCCCTGAAATCAATTTACGATACCTTGACATAGTCAAACAGGCCCTGAGTAGTCTGGCTCCTTCTACATTCTCAGGAGTCATCTCCTTCCTTAAAACCCTCATTTTCTGCCATCCCTATTTGCAGCCTTCCTTACACTCCTAAATTCCCCACTTTGCCATTTCCCTGGGGTTCTGCACACACTATTTTCTAATCTAGTACTAACTTTCCTTCTCTGATGCCCCCTTGTCTCCCCTTATTTCCTTACATTTCCCCTTGTTTCCTTAGGGAAGGAAACCCAACCTTCGGGCTAGATAGATTGCCCTATCATAGCTCAGCATGGGCCTTGTCCAATATGCTACTAGATTACTTTTTATTCTTACTTTTTAATATCTCTTAGTTTATCTGGTTTTGCTCATATTCCATTCACAACTCCACGGTGCCAGCACAAAGTGAGGATGAAATACCTCGCTACCTTCATGAAAACAAGAATAGGTTTCTTGCAATTCTCCTAATAAATAAATGTTTATCCATTACAGACAACTGGGGGCATGGTTTCAATAAATACTAATTCACTCAAAAACTATTTAATTGGCTCTTACCTTCCACTAGGCACCATCCTAGATTTTAGAGAAAGAAAAATATGTTCTAATTTTTATAGTTTATTAGGGTATAAAATTGTGAAAACCAACAGATAATTTGAAAAGGACAGGATATGATAGAGGTGTGCATTGAATCAGGTCATAGGTGCCAGTAGGGAAAAAAAAAAATCCTTCAGATTGTAAAAGCTGTGCCATGTATATGGCAATGTTAACAGATTGTGTACTGTAGATGTGGGAATCTTTGCTATTTTGTTTACTGATATGTTCCCAGTGCCTGCAAAATTACCAGACATTTGGTAGGTGCTCATTAATAATTTATTAAGTGAACGAATAGGAATTAGCTAAATGAAAAAGAGAGGAATGAGTGACAGAGGAAAGACTCCAGGTAGAACAAACAGCATGTACAATTGCCCAGAATGACAAAATATTTATGTGTCTATACCTCAACTTCAATGTAAAAATAACATCATTTAGATTGTGGAGCCTTTCAATGAGTGACAAACTTCAAGATGAAAAGGGTTTGGGGAGAGAGATATGAGTTTTGGATATATTAAATCTCTGATGTATTCAGGTAAGAAAAACAAAACAAAACAAAAATCAGTTTGTCATTCCCTCAACAGTGTGGCCCATAGGGTAATTAGTCTTTCAAATGTTTCTTCTAAATCATAATTATTTCTGTATTAAATTAGTGGAGATTACATTAGATTTTATGACAAAGATATGTTATTTAGATTTTAATTTCTCTAACATGTAGAATGTAGAATGTTCAGTGGTTTTCATTCAAATATAGTATAGTTATGAGTTAAAATTATTATCTTTTATAATGCATTTAGTCTGTACTTGTAAATGTCATTTTATTTTATTTTGGAAGGAGTTTATTGCTTTTCTAAAAAGAAATAAACAAAACAAAACACTTTTTTTTTTTTGTTCTGCCATTTCTAGCAGTAACCAGCAGGTGGTATCAAACAATTTTACATTTGTTCTATGGCAGTTTTTGTGTCTGATTTCTAACTTCCATCCGACACCCAAATATAAACACTGATATACAAGCCCTTGATAAAATAAAGGTCTGCAGGAGGGTTTCATTTTATTGTACCTTTCTTATTTAAATTTGTTTGATTATTTTTTCAGAGTGATTTTTTTTTTCTACACATGCATCAAAGTATCTTTTTATAATAGAGGCACAGCTTTCCATGCAGTAACTCAGTTGGTCTCAATAGCAATACTACTGATGTTTGTAATCACCACTTTAAAAATGAGGAAACTGTGATAAAAAGAGGCCAGAAAAGTTCACCGAGGTCATAGATTCAGAACACAGAAATCTGGCCATGGAGCCCATTGTGTATCTATGCTGAAAGCACCTCTTCTGATTTAACCTTTTTCTTTCAGTGCATGTTTTCATCCACCTTTGCTTAAATACTGTTTGCTAAGCTACTATGAGTTTAAATACCAATTACATGTGTAATGTTTTTGGCATCTATACCTTAAATAAGAAACAATATGTAAAATGAAACTGGGATTTTAAAAAGCCATATGTTAGTGTCTGTGCAAGGGGAATGATCAGATATATTTCAGACATACGCAAGGAATTTTTGTGCTAAGTGCACTAAAGATACTTGCCTTTTTTATTTTACTGAGAAAGAAACAAGCCTTCCATAGGGGAAATATGTTGTGAAGGTCACACAGAGGTGATGAAGGAAGAAAACAGTCTATTGAAGGGATGTTAAGGGAACACTCATTTATGTCATACCCTATAAGGTGTAGAAAAAACGCCCAGGGTTGAAGACACATGGAAGATTTGTGAGCTTTCCAGATAAGTACATCACCTGTCTATTAATGATCTGCTCTATTTACAGTGTAATGAGATCAGGCTAGGCTGAACCACTAAGCAGAAGAGCTGACATGAAAAATTTGTCCTTCTAGTGAAATAGTAAAAGGGAAAGGGAAAGGATTCAGGAAGGGAAGACAAGGGTCCTATAGATAATGTTAACAGGGTTATTATCAAAATTCAAAATCAGATTAAAAAAAAAAGAAATTTAGATAGGGGGAAGATTTGAATATGATGAAAAATAGCCTTGCTGTAAATTTATATTGAAATTGCTATAATATTTTATTAGTGTGAATGAATAGAAACAAATCTAATTTTAAACTACAAATGTAGACCTTGAAACAATATTCAAGCTATGGTTTTCCATCATTTGAACTTTTATTTTATGCTAGAGGTATTTAAATTTTTTTAAAAAATCTATCAGCATTAGGTCATCCATCAGCCATTCTGAGAATTTACACATGAATTAGAAATGAGAGATGACATTGAGTATCCCTTTTTAAATTAAAAACTTTTGTATGCTTTTTATCTAAAAGGGAACCAGGTTTACTGCAGGAAAATAAATCACATAAAAAATTAGTGATAAAAATCCCTTTATTATTAATTCCCATAAGTAACTAGTGTTACGATCTTATGTTCTTTCTATAGATTTTATCCTTTAATTTTTCCCTGGTATTCATTTTTTTTTTTAACCAAAAAATGTAAAACAATAAAAAAATCAGTCAAAATCCATTTTCTATTTTGTCCATTCAAGTTGGCTATTAAAGCTCATTCAGAAGAATTGTCATTGTTTGATCTGAATGATGGCTCCATGGAAGACCCTCTCCAAAGGTTTGTCTTTGGTTTCCTGACTCAGAACTCCCTAGTGCCAGAGTCAGAACCTGGAAGGCATTCACTGAAAGTGTTTGTAGACAAATGTTTTAGTTTCATCCTACCTGAAGCAACAGATAACATTTGGGTCAAATAATAGACTAACCAAAAAATTGGGAGGAAAGGCTGGAGAATGAAATGTTCCACAAGAATTTTGAAAAGCACTGATATGTTTCTTGGAGTCTATAAGGCCATATGTACACCCAGGGTCATATATGTCTCAGGAGACCTGAGTAAGCCCTATTTTCTCACCTCTGGTTGTTCTTGAGGATTTATACAAGCAGAAAGTAAATACCAAGGCAGAATTATAAGCAGCCTGGCTGAATGTTGAAAATGTAGCCTGAACTACACATAGAACTATATGACAGAGATTACGGCTTGGGTTTTTGTTTGTTTGGTTGTTTGTTTCTGCTTCAGGTGTATAAGGAAAATTCTGTCCAGTCATTAGGTGATCGCTAAGTTAACAAAACAGAGACTCCTAGGGCCTCAAACTTAAAAAGGATATAGACTTACAGAATCAATGAGGAAACTCACTTCTGCAAAAATGACATTTCATGTAAAGGCATCCTCAATGTAATTAGCCCCTAACAAATCTTTAAGAATCAAACCAGGAGGCAGGATATCATATGAAAAGTGTGAAAAGAAAGTCTGTTTGCTAAGAATTCTATATCCATCAAAACTGTCTTTCGAAATTTATGTAGAAATCAAATATATTTAGATAAACAAAACTAAGTTTTGTCATTAGCAGACCTGGTCTACAAATTGCTAAAGAGTATCTTCAGATATCTTTAGTGTTGTCTTTTATTTCTTCCTGTGAATCTGAGTAATTAATCAGTGTCCTTTCATTTTAGTCTTAAGAGATAAGGTCATCTGATCTTGAAATAAATAAATCCTTCATAAAGTGTCCAGCTTCAGGTGTTTTGTAACAGCAACAGGAAATACACTAATGTAATTTTTATTATTTATAACTATATATTTTAAAATTATTTTCTTAGTGTTTGTCTTGCAGATTAAAATTTTAATAATCTAGCTTGAATTATTACTGATTAAATATCAATAATGTGAATATTTTGCTTTTATACAGCTCTATCCCCCTTCTTTATGTTGTTATATCACAAGTTATATCTTTAAACATTGTATAAATATCAATACAGATATATAATTACTGCCTTGTGCACTTGTGTTTCAAATCTGATAGGAAGAAAAGGAATTAAAATAATAATTATATTTGTACTGTCTTTTGAATTTACCTATACAGTATAAATATAATTAGAAAATACTTAAATAAAAATGTATATATGTGGGGCTGGGGTTGTGGCTCAGCGGCAGAGCGCTCACCTCGCACGTGCGCGGCCCGGGTTCGATCCTCAGCACCACGTAAACATAAATGCGTTGCATTGTGTACAACTAAAGCAAATAAATAAATATTAAAAAATGTGTATATGTATCAAAACATCACATAGCACCCCATAGACATATACAACTTTTATATGTCAATTTATTTTAAAACTTTAAGGTAACTTATGGACTATGACATAGCCATTTCTCAAAGAGAAATTTGTACCAGTAAATACCTATGTTAAACAGAGAAAATTCACTGGACATAATTTTCCTATGTTCATATTTGAATACATGGCCAGTGTAACTCATGTACAACCACAAAAAAGGGAAGTTATACCCCATATATGTATGATATGTCAAACTACATACTACTGTCATGAATAACTAAAAATGTCAAATGAAAAAATTAAAAAAAAAAAAAAGAAAATTCATCTCAAGTCAATAACCTAAACTTCCTCCTTAAAAAGTGGAAAAGTAACTGCAAACTAAACCCAAAGCAACAAGAAACAATAAATGTTAGAGCAGAGATAAATGGAATAGAGAATAAAAATAAAAATAGATAATGTCAATATAGAACCATAGCTGATTTTTAAAAAGATAAACAAAATTTCCTAATCTTTAACAAGAAAAAATAAGGGAAAAAAATTAAAGAAGGCAATGGCTCAGGAGGCTGAAGCAAGATGATCACATGTTCAAAGCCAGCTCAGCAACTTAGCAAAGCCCTAAGCAACTTAGCAAGAACCTGTATCAAAGTAAAAAAAAATAAATAAATAAATAAATAAAAAGGGCTTGGATGTGGCTCAGTGATTAAGGGCCTCTGGGTTGGATGCCTGATACAAAAATTAATGAATAAGTAAAGGAGGAAGAAGAAAACTTGAATTTCTAAAACCAGGAAAACAAAAGGGAACATTACTACTCACCTCACAGGGAAACAATCACAAGTATACTAAACAGTTCTATGCCATATTGTCAAGATTCCAGAGGAAGGAAATAAACACAGATTAATATTCCTTGGGAATATAAACACAAATGACCTCAACAAAATACAAACAGTGGAATGAATCTGACATAACATTTCTATGCACATATATGAATACACCACAGTGAATCTCACCATCAGGTTCATCTACAAAGTACCAGTTAAAAAAAATAAAATGGTAAGTAAATAGCAGAAAGATCCATAGAGCAGAGGAAAGAGAACAGATGTAGGAAGGAAGAGAGGGGAAGGGAATTACTCAGGACTGAATTAGAATAAGTTATATTCAATTCTTTATAATTATGTCAAAATGAATGCTATTGTCATGTATAACTAAAAACAACCAATACGTAAATTTAAAAATAAAAAAAGGATTACATATTATAACGATGTAGGATTTATTTCAGGAATGCAAGGTTGGTTCAACATACAAAAATAAATGAATGTAATTCAACATTTTTCTGGAAAATGGGAAGAAAAAAATGAAAATTATCTCAACAGATACAGAATAACTTTTGATAAAATACACAACTCTTTTTTTATATATAGACACTCAATAAACTAGCAATAGAAGAGACTTTCCTCAACTTTGATACAAGAAAAGCCATGGTGAACATTACAGTTATAAGTGAAAGACCAAAAAACATTCTCCCTGACATTAAGAACAAGATAAAAATGTTTATTCTCACTTATTCTTTTAACATTATACTGCAGGTAATAGCCACAGCAATTAGGGAAGAAAGAAAAAATTAGGGAAGAAAGAAAAAAAAAAACACACACACACACAAAGTAAAAACACAAAAGTCTTTTTACAGATGACATAAACTTATGCATAGAAACTTCCTTTAGTAAACAGCATAAAGCTATAAAAAAATTTCATCTAAATTTTAGGTACAAAATGCACACACAAAAATCAGTTGTATTTCTATACACCACCAATGAAAAATCTGAACAGAAAGTTAAGCAAATCATTCCAATTACATTAGCATCCAAGCAAATAAAACACCTATAAAATATTTCAACAAAGGAGGTAAAAATTTTATACACTGAAGGCAACCGAATATTGCCAAATGAAAGAAACAATGGAAACATTTATTTTTTATTTATTTATCTAGTTTCTCTATCTTTAATGGAAAGATATCCCATATTTAAAACTTGAAACTCTTAATATGCTTAAGACAGAAGTACTACCCAAAGTAATCTGCAGATTAACTGCAATAACTACCAAAACAACAGTACTTTTTTTTTTTTTTTAAAGAAAAGGTCAAGCTGATTTTAAAATCATATGAAAATATAAAAGACCCTGAATAGCTAAAACAATCTTGAAAAAGAATAATATGTTGAATAAGAAAGGACCTCAACTTATTGATCTCAAAAATAAACCTAAAGCTCGACTGTCAAAAATAGTGTGAAACTTGCATATAGATAGATATATAAATCAATGGGTTAGAATTGAATGTCTAGACATGACATGAAAGTAAAGTTAATTTATTCTCACCAGAGATCCCATGATGTTGAGCAAGACTTTTCAACAAATGGTGATTGTACAACAGGCTATTCATATGCAAAGAATAAACTTGGATGTTTACCTTATATCATACACAAAATTTAATATCAAATTTGGACCAAACCCGAAATGTAACAACTAAAACTATAAAATTGAAGAAAACATTGGACTAAATATTCATGGCCTTAGATTAGGCAGCAGTTTCTTAGCTATGACACCAACTTGTAATCACTGTGAAAGAAGATATTTGTTGCCTTCCATTCTCTTCAACATCTCCTCAACAAGCACAGTATCAGTCTTTTATAGCTTTGCTAGTATTTTGATGATAAGAGTGTGTTTTTTTTAAAGCATCTCATTATTGCTTTGTATTTCTTTGGCTCATGGTGAATTTAAGTACATTTTAATATAATGAATAACCTTTCTCATATGTGTATATATAAAATTCTGTCGTGTGTGTGTGTGTCTCATATTTATTCTTCTCTACAAAAGTCTCAACAGAAAACATCTCATCAGTCTATGGGACCTTAATAAAATAGGTGATTGTGGCCATCTTCAGTGCTGATAGCACAGCTTACCTCCTGAGTTACTGCCTTCTTTTGTTTTAACAAGTTTGACTGCCCTGATCATAGGCAGAAAAAACTAGAAAATGAATGAGATTTTATTTTAAACCAACAAGCTTATAAACTATTCTTTAAAAATAGGTATATACTTTTTACAATGTTTTATTTTTTAGTGCCTTGTTTTATTTTGTGTAGATTCTAAGCTACAATAAGAAAAACAACTATTTTCACAACACTGAGCAATCCAGAATTAATTTCATACTTATTTAGTCAGTGTTGAATAAAGAAGTTACTCTTAGTTCCATTGTGATCACCTGTGTGTGATTGATTCATCTCTTAGGGTGCTTCCAATATGTGATGAACAAATTAATGTGAGTTGTGTGTACATTTTAAAATTTATGTTAATGAGCAATGGGTCAATTTAAAGTGCCTAGTTTTCTTCAAAGGTTTTATGTCACTGTTATCACTGTCTCTTTAACCTAAACAAGCTAAAAACAGAAAGATAATTCATACAGAATAATAATGAAAATTGAAGGCATTTTCAGAGTTATTACTTCAAAAACTACAACTATTATACACTGTTGCACTGATTTCTCACACCATGTAATTTTGGGGAAAATAAAATGGCACCAAAAGATAGCTTTTAGGAAAAGAAACAATATAAAAATGAACTACTGGTTCCAACATATCTTGCTAGCACCTATTGATGTTTTGGTTTCCATCTTTTCTTTTGCAGGAGTAACAACTGTTCTGACAATGACAACTCTAAGCATCAGTGCTCGAAATTCTCTCCCCAAAGTGGCTTATGCTACTGCCATGGACTGGTTTATTGCTGTTTGTTATGCATTTGTGTTTTCTGCCCTAATTGAATTTGCAACTGTTAATTATTTCACCAAAAGAGGATGGGCTTGGGATGGGAAGAGTGTAGTAAATGACAAGGTAAGTGAGAACTCCCTTCTGATCTTAATTGAACCCCCTAACACATCTGCCTTGTGGCAGATATTAATTTGATATTAATAAAATTCATATATATGTACATATATGGTTTTATATCATATCAACTTTTACAAAAGTATTTTCTTGCCTGAAATCCTTTAGGAGTGCCTATAGCAGTAGTAACACTTGTTAAAACCACTCTCCAGCGTCTGTTGAGCTCTATGTGTCAGACACTGTGCTAAGTTTTTACATATGCTCTCTCACATAATCTTTACAGTAATCTTAAAACTAGGGTCTCTCCTTAATTCTCAATTTTTACTGATGAAGAATCTGAAGTTTAGTAACGTTATTTACTTGACCACACTCACACAGCTGGTTAGTACGTGTACTCAAATCCAGATCTGTCTATCTGACCATCAAGTTCATGCTTGTAAATTACTACACTGAATAATGGAAGAGATTGTGAAAAGAAAACGGGAATTAACTTCACTATAATAGAATTCCAGGTTCTATCAATGGCATGAATACTCTTCACCTCTTCTTATCTTTGTCACTTGGTTGTAAAAGCCCAAATAGAATTCATATTTTCCCCCATAGTATGTGGAGTAAATATGCAGGTGTTAGAATACCGAGGAATTTAAATTGCTCATATAGTCTAAATGGGAAAAGTTATTTGCTTTTAAGATTAACTTATTTTAACATTATTGGTATCCATATTTTAGGTTGCAAGTACTGAAGCTAGTGGGTACTTTGTTCAATGATACAATAGTTGTTTCCTTAAGACAAGGCTTTGGATTTTAATAAGATATAAAATATTCTTAATAATAGTAGAGACTTCTATTTGGAGAATTTCTTTCAACTCTATATCTACTAAATTTATTTCATTAAATTTAGAATAACATTTGCTGATTTTCTTTAATTATTTGAGTATACATTTTCCCTTTCTATGACATGAAGCCCTTTAAACATATTTATAATGATTGTTAATAGTTGAAAAGTCTTGCCTCTTTGTCCTAAATTTCATCATCTATAGAAGTTTTAGAGAGTGTTGCTTTATTTCATTTTATAAACTCTTTTTCTGGCCTACTAACAGATACAATTAATATATATTAAAAAGTATCTAATCAATTTTCTATGCTTAACTTCTAGGCTATTTCAGCATTTCTAATGCATTTTATGGTTGATTTATGTTTTCATTTCCCATATAGTGTAAAACTTTTCATTTTACCTATGCAATTACTTCTTTTTAGCTGCATTGGTCACACATGTACTTTTGTACTAACATTTTAAAGATAGAATATTAGTATTTTGTAAATATGTCACAAAAGATAAATTATAGTGTTTTGTTGTAAGATTTTATTTGGTGTATTATTTTCAGTTCTAGGTGGTGCCAATCTAGTTGACATTTTGATTTGGCCTATGAAATAATATACCTTCTCAACCCTTACACTTGAAAATTGAAGTACCTATAAATTAAAAAACCAACTTCTTAACAATGATTTCTAATTGCAATAACCTAGTACTAACCAATGATGGATTTGTCTGCCCACATATGAAATCACACATGGACAAGATAAATATGTGTTGAAATTGTTGATGTTCCAATCTAATATTGAAGAAAGCAACTAACATTATTTCTTTAGTTCTGAGGTTTAGTTAGAATAACACATCAGGCATGTTGCTTGTTTGTATTAGCTTCTCCACAGGTAGAGTGACCAGCACAGTGCCTGACACTGAGCCATTTCAAAAATATTTGTTGAATAAGTGAATTTCTAATCTTAAATCTGGCAGTGTAATACCGATGAAAGGACTCCTTTGCCTTCATGAAAAGGTTTTAAACATTTTACAATGGTGAATTTAAAAGTGGGTACTCACTCCATCCGATTTCATGATGTACATGGATTTTGAGAGGTATTTTCTAAACTTACTTTAGAAATAAACAAGTCCTTAGAACTGAGAGGAAATTAACTAGAAGTCCTAAAGATGGCCTATCTACCTAGAAGATATCTCATTGCATCCTACCTCTGCTTCAGTTTTTCTTACATTTAATTTTTAAGTAGAAAATAATAATTTCATTGAGTTTTTTGTTGCCTAGTCCATTATTGGTGTTCTTTCAGATTAATGTGTCTGAAGGAAGTTCTTTGCTTTTGTGAACATAAGTAGATGTAACTAAATTATCTGTAAATACAAAGAGCATTGGAAAGCTCTTAAAATTTGTAAAATAGCAGTATCAATTAATTTCACAAGAAAAACTACTCAGATCTGGGGTTGGTGGTACACACCTGTAATCCCCTTGATTTAGGAGGCTGAAGCAGGAGGATCACAAGTTTGAGGCCAGTCTCAGAACTTAGCAAGGCCCTCAACAACTTAGTGAGCCCATGTCTCAAAATGAATAATAAAAAGGGCTGGAGATGTAGCTCAGTGGTTTAGCACCCCTGGGTTCATTACCCAGTACAATCGCCTAAATATATATGCACTGCTCAGAGCTATAAATTGATCATGAATTTTTTTATAAACAGTAAATATATATTTAATGTAATTAAACATGGGTTTATCAATCCACTGTTTGCATGTAGATTGTGTCATGTTGATTTTTATAGATACTTTTTGCAAATAAACTAGCAGGTTTAGCAGGTCCACTCCTTTATGTTCAAGTTTCTTTTGAACCCTGTATTTAGAAAACAGAGTCTACCTTGCTCTCAGTGTCAAAAGGACTTTACACTATTTTTAGCCTCATTTGTGAAACTGAACAATAATACCTTATCAATCTAAATCTGTATTTCTGGATGAAATAATCCAACTCCAAATTTTTATGTTCTTCTGTATACAAAAGTACCTATCTATGCAACTTCCAAATACTTCTAGAAACTTCCTTCACACCCAATTTTCCTTCTTTAGTCCAAGACTAATTCTACCATCTCAGCTCTTCAATCTTTTATGTCTGTGGTTTTTTCAAACTTTTTCCATCAGTTTTTTTTTTTCCTCTTATTTCATCAAAATCAACGATTCCTTTTTATCTTTCTTTTAGCCTATGAAGATGGTTAATATGCTTAATTTACCATAAAATCAACAACAGAATGCCTTCCACAGATTCTACCTTCATTTATCCATTCAAACTTTGGAAAAAATTGCTTAATTGGCCCACTGTAATCTGAATTCCCCCCTCCCCCATTTACTATCCTGTAACTGAGGAGCACCAGTAACCTCCATATTTAAGACCAGATAATTTTCCATTTTCCTCAAGGAATCTTACTGAACCTTTCTGCTGTTATGCCCCAGGACTCTATTTCAGGGCCAGCCCTGAAACTTTTTGTCTTCTTAAAACAGAACTCAGAATACCAGCTTCCTTCCCTCACATGCTGGCAGCTGCCAGGATTCCTTCTGTGTTTTGATATTCTCTGCCAGAGTTCACAGTGGACTCAGCCTTTCTAGCATATGTTCCTATTTATTCCCAAAGACAGTCCTTTCAGCTTTCTTTGATGCTGCTTTAGCTTTACTTTTCACTGTGTGGTCCCCAATTTAAGAATATTGCTGACAGTATTTTGAGGATTATCTGCATCACTAAGCATACTGTCCATCCATTTGCTATTTCCAACTCATCCTTAGCCCAAATATCAATTCCTCAGTAAATTTCTCAGCACCAATAGTCCAAAAATAATTAGGACCCTCCAATTTTCAGTAGACCTCTTACCATAGTTTGTACTTGCATATTTTTATTTCAACTTCTTTATCAATCACAATAATGATAACTATGTTGATTTTAATAAATCATTTATTATTTGCACAGTATTTTGCATATATTAAGGCCGTCTTCCAATAATATTCTCTTTCCTTCCTTGAATACCAAATTCCTTTTTATTCCTTAACCTCTATCTGATCTTATTTAATCTCAGAACTTTCCAGACTAACATAATAGACATCTCCCATTGTATTTCCACAGCACTTGGCACAAATTCCTTTTTTACCATCTCATTAAATTCTAGTTTTATTGTCAGTATTTTTTTTCTATCACTAGGTTACAATATATGAGAGAAAATGAATTTTGTTTTATTAATTATTATATCTGCTCTAGCACAGCATCTGGCACATAGCTTAATTGAGTTATATTTTTAAAAATTCATTAACTTTAATTTCTTGAGATTGCTTCCATAAATCTGGGGCAGTAAGTCTAAACTGGATAAGAACAATATGGAATACATAGATAAAAAATTACTTAAGATACAGACATATCAACAAACTATCCAAACTCTTATGGAATGTGCCATTGTTTTCTGAGTCACTTTAATTCATAGAAAACATCACATTTTTCAAGTGTATTATTTATTTGTTTATTTCCATTTTTAACATCCTATCTTGTTCCAAAAGAATTTCAGGCAGTTTAACAAAGAATGCATGTTCTTAAACTATGATTAACTAAAATAGAAATAGAAAACCAGGATGAAGGAAAATAGGTTCCGATAATCCACCATTGGTCCAGCATATTAGCTTGCAGTCCACAGATGCAGTAGTAGAGTTTCAATTTCTAAGCTTCTTGGTGACAAATGTAACACATGGGGGAAAATTATTTTTTTCTTTAATCAAATAATGAAAACAACTTTTCTTAGAGAAAAGCTTTTTCTTATACTGAAATTGCTTTTTATAAATCAAAATGCCACGTGGGGTTTATCATAGGAAAAACTGGGTACTGTAGCAAGTGATGTCAAATTTTTCCCAATAAACTCAGTAATGAATTTCATATTGATGTTTCTTGTAGTCCCCTTCAATAAAAGCTGAAGGCATTATATTAACATACAACTCAGTGAAGGCAATTCTTCAAGGCGCTAAACTAATATGGTCCAAGTATGTAGCTTTCTCATGGCCCAGTTTAATCCAAGGAAAAACTTTAGAGTACTTAGAGAAGTGGATGGACTGTTTAACCTTCAAACAATCTTCTGTAAGTATCACTTTTCTTAGTCAGGGTGGTTAGCAGACAGTTGGCAATAGATTATCTGGCCAGGGAGCATGTTGTTGTTTTACAAGTAACAGGCTTCTTAGCAGCCACAGTAACTGTAAAAAGGCAACATGGAATGGTAGAAAGAGCATAAATTTGCACTTTGGAGACCTGGGTTTTTCTCCAAAGCTTGTTGATGCAGTGTTTGATATAAGAGGCCCATTTTTTTTTTTTTTTTAATCATAAGAGACAATCTCTGAGACACTTTCCAACTTCGGAACCATGCAATTGTTATTTTCATTCATTTAACATGTCACATCAATAGTGTATACATCTTAGATAAGTCATTTGCTCAAATTACTTAGGGCATTATTTTCCCTACCACAGAAGAGAGGGCAAGTTTGGTTTCCCACCATTGTGTAAGACATTTGACTTTTGTAGTCAGGAACTTACCAGACCTGACATTTTAAATATGTATTGAGAGACTCCAATAATATAACAAACTAAAAATATTCTGAATCTTATGAAACATCATCTAAAAAATTGAAAATTAATCAGCGTGAGTTATATTCCCTTTTCATTCCACTTCACTGACAACTGAATTGTCAACAAACTACATAACAGCATAGTTTACACCTTTACCCCCACTTAGTGTATAAAAATGTCATTTATTAATTTCATTTATAAATCCCATCTCACTCCTTTCTTCCTTATGTGGGTCCCAATCACAAATAAAATGTCCATGGCATTATTTTTTGGTTGAGCTTATTTTACTAACTTCCACTCTTCCATGTGTCTAGATGGTAAACTTGAGGACTCTGGGGATAATTTACATAATATAATTGTAGAAAAGCAATTGAATTCTGTTTCTGTCAATTTAACAAAGATTTAATTGTTTCTTATAAACATAGTCTCTTATACTTTACATTTTATATATACATTTTATCATAGTAATCATTCTAGTAACTATCATTCATTTATCATTATGCAAATGTTTTTTGATTCTGCTCTGTGCCAGGAACTCTGCTAGGAGCTCTACAGCACACAGTTTGTGCCTTCCAGGAGCTTACATTTAAGTGAAAGGGAAAGAAAAAGAAAAAACTACACATGTGTGAAATAGAGATAAGTGCCAGAGTGCTGTGGAAAAGAATAGAAGGGCTACATAATACCAGAAACATCTCAATACACATGACTCAGAACTGAGTCAGTGTTAGTCTGGTCATGGTAAGAAAATAAAATGTTTCTGATGGGAGGACCAGTGTAAAGTTAATTACCAGTTCCTGTGGAATTATGGTACCATTCACATGCCAGGGAGTACAGAATGATGTACAGACTTGGACAGAAAGTGAGAGAGCATTTAAGTGAAGTGTGTTTCTAGATAGTTTATATTTTAATTACCTGAGGTACATGTAGGTGGTGAAGTGAAGTGAAACATAGTGGTTAAGAATTCAGGAGATACTTTAATGGTCATCCATGTACAGGCATCAAAAACCATGAATTGCTCAACATTAATAGAACATTGTCAGTCTATCGTGATTTCCCTATTTTCCTTATAATTTAGTCCAATATTAACTTTTAATGTTATTTTTAAATTTTTACTTAAAAAAAACCCACTCTGTAGTCATATATATGTTTTCTGCCATAGCTGCCTTATCCTCCAAGTGATATGAAGTGGCTTATTTAAGTGCCTTAAAAGAGACATACAGCATAAGATTAAATTAGATTATGGGACATTAGGTAGTAAGAACTACCAGAACTTTCCTACTTCTCAA
Source organism: Tamias sibiricus (assembly GCA_025594165.1). Taxonomy (NCBI): domain Eukaryota; kingdom Metazoa; phylum Chordata; class Mammalia; order Rodentia; family Sciuridae; genus Tamias; species Tamias sibiricus. The sequence goes on along the minus strand of CM046665.1, from coordinate 39,629,356 downwards.
GTGAAAATTTTATAAGGGCATTAAAAAGTGACTTTCTGGCAGTGAGTACTCTTTTGAACAGTGAACACAACAATGGTTTCATTGTACTGTTTTTATTCAAGTGTCTTATTGCAAACTAAGGGTTATGCTAAGTAGGGAAATAAGCCTGGAGAGGTCAAAGTCATGTGGCCCAAGTAGTCAACCTGCTGATGGTCTGGCTTGATCCAGGGCCTGCATAATATTCAAAGAGCTTTTTACAGTAAAATTTCTCTCAACATAGTCCTTTTCAATAGAATTCTGTATAGAATAGGAAAGGTAATATCTCCTGGTAATGGTGTAAGGGTATGTCTATTCTTTGGTACTATCACTGTAAAATCATTCTTATAAAGAATAATAATAAAATATATTATGAGGACTTAATCTAAATGCTGTTTTAGGTTATCTTAGAATTATTAAGTCATCTGTGAATTCAATAGTATTTTTCCTCTGTGCACATTTAATCTTAAACAAAGAAAATAGTGCTTGACTGTAGATCTGTGATTATTATTTTCAAATGGACTGAGGGAAACGATTTTTTCCTTTAATGCAAGATTTTGTAAGATCCTGAGCCAGGAAAGCTTTTTTGTGCTAGGAATTGAGGAGATGTGGCACCATATGGGGGCTTTGCCTTTCATTCAGTGAATTGGTAAGAAATTACAGGTGCCAGCACTGGAATCTTGACTGAAGATACACCATATGGCTTTTACATTTTCTTTTATACTGGTCCTAAAAATGGTAAATTTTCCAAGTTCCAAGGGAGCATGTTGAAGCCAATGCCATCTCGTGTGTTTAATGTTAAGCCCTTCTCTATTTATATTCAGGTTTTGAAGCCATATTTTGAATAATGAAGAAAAACTAAGGTGAATTCTGTCTTTAACTAGCTTAATAAGTTTGTTTATTAGCTCAATACAAGTTTGGAAGTGGTTTTTTTTAACACTACTTCTTTTAGAAACCACAGTGTTATTATGAAACAAAAACCACTGCTAACATAAATATGCAGGGCTGATATTTGGTGAACCTGCTGGTAGATCCCTTCTAATTATCTACCACTAATGTCCACTCTGATTGGTCAGAGTATTTATAATGATTACTGATTAGTTGCTGTGTTCTACAGTTTGTTAAGTGATTTTAGTATTACTTTTGCATATATGTGCAACTGAAGGGTATGTAAGTGGGGTACAGGAGGGATGTTGGCTTAGAGTTCCTGTCTATAGCCTCCTGTTGCAACAAAAAACATTTCCATTGTATGACTCTTTGTCTAAATGTCTAAATCCTACCATAGTTCCTGATCCAGCTTAAATGTATCACTTCCACAAAACCTTCCTTAAGTTTTTCCACACAATGTTTATGTCTTATTCTTCCTAATACATAATAAATTGTTATCTATGCATCTTGTGTGCCAGCAGTCATTGTCCAAATTATAATAGTGATCATTGTCTCTGCACTGCACTAAGAGAATTTATATTTCTTAATGTGGTTAGAATATACATTAGTTCATTTTTGTATTATAGGTGCCCAGTATAGCTTTGTGGTCATTATCTCCCTTTCTTCAAACCAAAGATAGAAGCAGGGACAGCAGGGAGAGGTTAAAGATCCTTTCCAAGACCCCAATTCTATATAAGTACAATTGTATTTCATCATAAATGGTGATTACATGTAGTTGAAATAATAGTATAACCAATGGATGTTATACCCTTTATGAGTTGCCAAGTTCTTTTTTTTTTTTTTTTAATTTATTTATTTGCTTTAGTTGTACACAATGAGTTTATTAATGTGTTTATTTTTACGTGGTGCTGAGGATCGAACCCGGGCCCGCGCGCGTGCTAGGCGAGCGCTCCACCGCTGAGCCACAATCCCAGCCCCGCCAAGTTCTTTTTGAAGATTGCTATATGGATATAAATCTCAACTGGAATATTTTAGGGAACAAAAAATGTACTCCCAAGTTTCAAACAACTTCCTTATACAGGTCATTCAACATAACTTAAAAGCAAAGGTTTGGAAATCAGACACATATAATTTGTGATTTTTCAAGCATTTAACAGACAGAATACCTGGTTAGGTCACAAGACCTGGTTAGCCTCTATTTCTAAACTTATTAGGTGGGGTGAAAAATGGAAATTGCTTCCTAGCCCATAGGTGACGCCCTGGGCTTGACAACCTGACACACTCTCGGTTGGAAAAGGTGTTAGCTCTAGTTTTCTTATCAGAAATACACATGGTGATTAAGCTTCATTTGTAACATGAAACTACAGGCATCACTAGGAAGGAGAGCTGTTATTTTAGCTTTTATAAAGTTGCAAATGGTAATCCTTCATCCCTTCTTTTACATCTAAGCAGATCTGGAAGAACATCTTGTCAGTAGGAAAAATAGGAGAGGGAGAAACCCTGCCAGTGAAAGCTGGGTAATTCAGACCTGTTTCAGATCCTCCTGAGCTTTCAGAGCTCCTGCCTTATTTTATTTTAACATTTTGAGAATTCTTTATTAAAGTAACTTATACCCCAAATTCTATTGTAGTTGTCTTTAAATCTGTGGTCTTACTATTTTGAATAATTTATAACTAGCCAAGTTTCTTTGCATTTAGATAATTCACAATTTACCTATATTAGCATAGAAATAAAAATAAATACCACTTATATTTTCAGATTTCATTAATTCACCTACTTATTGGGTACCTACTTCATGGAGGGTCTCATGCTAATTGCCAAGGTTACAGAGGTGAACAAGAAAGAAGCAGTTCCAGCTTTCATCATACTTAGATTCTAATGAGAAAGGAAGATATCAATCAAATCATCACATGACTAAGAATTTATACTTTCAAAAAATGCCATCATAGAAATAAATCTTGATACTTAAATATGAGAAACAAAGACTACATTAGAGTGACTAGGAAAGGTTTTTCTGAGCAAATGATATTTAAACTTGGACTAAAATATGAAAGGGAATTGATCTTGTGGAAAATGTGCTGAGAAGAAGGCATTCCAAGCTGGGGAAGTAGCATGGTCTAAGGCAACAAAGTGAGGAAGTATTCAGAAAACTCAAGTTATTTCAGCAAGACTTTCATGTAATGAACAAAGAGAAATCATGGTGAGAATTGCCATTTTTATTCTAAGTTTCAGGGGATACTACTTAAGAAATTTAAGCATAGGGATGATGTGATCCAATTTGTGTTTTAAAGAGATCTCTGTGGCTATAGTGTGTCTAATAACTTAACCAAGGTCAGGGCACTCAGGAAGAGCACAAGAAATTGCTTCATCCAGACAGGAGATAACGTGACCCAGGCAAGAGTTGTGGATAGGTGCACTAGCAATTAGAAAATGAAACAGATTGGGGATGAGTTAGGTGAAATCCCAAGAATTGGTATTTAGTTGTCCTTGAATGGTTTCAGTCAATTTTACACTACCATCTGCATAAGGTTACAATTTCCCACCATCTAAGTAAAGTGTTGCTGTATGAATTTGACACAAGGAACTCTGTTATCAAGTTAGAAATATGAGATCATTCATTGTGGATGATCATTCCTCTTGTTAAAATATTTCTGCATTTCATTTATTCATTCACTCATTAATTCAACAAATATTTGAGTGACTCATAGGTAAAACATGTATTGCTTGTTAAAAGTTGTATTTTCCATTGTTTATTTTCCTTGTAACCTACAAACACTGATTTTTTAAAAAAAATGACACTATTGATTTTAATCTGAGGTAAAATCCTAATGGTTTTAGGATTTAATAAACTCATTTCATTTATTTTCCTAATTTTTTTTTTCTAATGGATAATGATATGTATCAGGATATTTTTCTTCAGAATTTGAACTGGAGTTTGGAAAATTCTAAGTGGCAAGCTCAACCCACACTGTTAATTCTTGTATTTTTCAATAGAAAAAAGAGAAAGCTTCTGTCATGATACAGAACAATGCTTATGCGGTGGCTGTTGCCAATTATGCCCCGAATCTTTCAAAAGATCCAGTACTCTCCACCATCTCCAAGAGTGCAACCACGCCAGAACCCAACAAGAAGCCGGAAAACAAGCCAGCGGAAGCCAAGAAAACCTTCAATAGTGTTAGCAAAATTGACAGAATGTCCAGAATAGTTTTCCCAGTTTTGTTTGGTACATTTAATTTAGTTTACTGGGCCACGTATTTAAACAGGGAGCCTGTGTTAGGGGTCAGTCCTTGATTTTAGACACAAGTTATCTTTGGGATGTACAGCAACATTAAACTTGGGTGTTTGCCTCTGTACAGTCTGACTAATAACTGCTAATTTGTGAACCAATATGTACAGTATGTATATAATGATGTAGCTTACCAGTAGACCTTTAATGGAGACATGCATTTGCTAACTCATGGAACTATGGGCAGAAAGCACCCTATGCCAAAAGAGCCATTGTCTTTTTAAAAGATTTCCCCTAGGACTTGGTTTCAAGTGGATTGCAGATGACCTGATTTTTTTTTTTTTTCCTCTCCTAATAACGATGAAAGTGGAGATCCTGTATCACCCTTTATGGAACCTTTTGATTTAGGTATTAAATAGGATTATTTTCTACTGTTGCTTAACTGTGATAGAAGATAACATTGTCATTCAAAGATGAATACTTCTAAATAGCAGAACTTTATATCTGCAACATCAGTTCCCTTCATGAATGCACAGAATCCCTGCTAATGCAATTGGAAGCTTGACACAGACACGCAGAAGAAGAAAAACTAGAGATCTGGAATCAGCTTTTACTTATTCTGTATAGTATCTATAGCCATGTACATATTACAGCATGACAAGCTCAAACAATTATGAGTGACCCTGACAGGATGTTAATTATGCCTACAATTTAATAACTATTGGGATGTCATGTCATTATGTTTTTAGCTTCAGAGTTTATTTGAAACTAATAATTGAGATTCCACAACTTATTTCAAAATTTTAATCACTGGCAACTACCTTAAATTAAACAACAACAACAAAAAAGACAACAAATGTGTCATACTTTTTCCAGGTATGTGTTGAACTGAAATGGATCAGCTAAATATATTTTTATTTATTTATTTTTTTTGGTGCTGGATACTGGAAAGTGAATCCAGTTTGGCTGCCGTGGAGCAACATTCATACTGGATTAGAAAATTGTGCCAAAAACTCCAACTGATGAGAATTCATAGGTGTCCCAGACTATAGCACTTATGTGATTCTCTTCTTTCCTGTTTACTGCAAATTCTGCCTTAAGGCTTCTTTTCATCAGGACTCAGAAGCCACTAATTATAAAGGAAAGGGCAGTTAGTTGGCACATTTTTCTGTCTGGAAAGCATCTCTTTCAGATAAGAATTAATGTAAATCTGCTTTTGTAAATTGCAACTTTAAAGTTCACTGACTCAAATTTACAACAGCTTTGTATACCAGAAGAGGCTTTGGTAAGTGTTGAACATTTTTAAACCATAACTTTAAAACACACAGATTGTGGGTTCACATGCACAAATATGCACACACACATACACACAAATGTATAACTAAATTCAAAACCAAATTACAATTTTATATTATTGTGAATTATTAGTGGGCAAATTTATTTTTCTTTTACTATTTTAAAAATGCCATTATGTCCCTGAAATATGCTAATAAAAGTTAACAATTGTGTATCATGCTTAGATTCAAAATTTCTGGCAAATCTCAAATACTTTCGATTGACTTGTACATTAGCAGTTATTAGCTGACTTTTAACAATAGATGCACCTTCACAATGATGTTTTTGTAGAAATACAAATAGTCAAATAGTGGCATTTCTTGCAATTTTGTACAGTATTTGAGTATAGTGCAAAAATAGGTATGTTTACAAAATCAATAAAAGAGTATCTTATGAAAATAAGCAAAATCTCAACAAAAATTGCTTTTTCTTTGCCTCATTTATTTTTTTTTCCATTTTCTTTGTTTTAGTATGACTCTACTATGTGCTTTGCATGATTGTATTAATACCAAGGTCACAAATGCATCTTTATTAACATAATTTGCAATGAAGAGAGAATTGACATTAAAAAAATTCCCCTCACAAAAAGTAATCCATAATAAAATACAATTGTTACTTGAGCCAATAAATGTATTTCTTCAAAACCCTTCTAGTAACACGTTCTTTGTCATTTCAGTAGTTTTAAAATGTGCATTGAAATAGCAGATGTTCTATTTTCATACACATTTAAACATAGCATAGGTCTTCTGTGTAGTTTAGGTTTGTGCACAATAGTATGAGAAAGTTCATAATGTTCAAAGTCAAATAATAAAAATGCTTTGTATGGTAGGCACACTTTAAAAATATTTTAGACATTTGTACTTCCCCTTAATATCTGAATATAAATTATGAATTATATCATTATAAAATATGTACATATGTAAAAATAGTTGTAAATAACAGTTTCTGTAGGAGAACTGAAAAGATTTATCTGTAACTTAACAAAAGGCTGTGACTACATTGATGGTAAGCAGTTTTAGAGTGTTTATGGCAGATTGATAGAAAACTTACCATTATTGTTATTCTTCAAAATAATCTAATTGGAATTTTTAATTTCAATAACTAATATCTTATTTGAGACTAATGATGGTTCTGATGGTTCCAATTTCCCTATAATGTTGTTCATAATTTTCTGATTTCAATAACTTTGGTATACTTTTACACCGTACTTATTCTTTTTTTTTTTTTTTTTTTTTTTTTTTTTTGTGGTACCGGGGATTGAACTCAGGGGCACTCGACCACTGGGCCACATCCCCAGCCCTTTTTTGTATTTTATTAGAGACAGGGTCTCACTGAGTTGCTAAGTGCCTCGCCATTGCTGAGGCTGGCTTTGAACTCGCGATCCTCCTGCCTCAGCCTCCCAAAGTGCTGGGATTACAGGCGTGCGCCACCGCGCCCGGCGTACTTATTCTTTTAAAGTTCAGACAAATCAAAAGACTTGGCTCTTGCTGGAGAGAGGAAGGATGTTACATTGTAAAGCATTTTGAAAAACTGAACTAGATTTTTTAATAATTATTCACTTTTCCATAAACCAATTTAAAAACACAAAAATGATATGAATTTGTCACCATAAAGCCAATTTTTCAGAAAACACATTTTTATATATTAACATTTGTCTATTTGGCCTACAAAATAACACATAAGTTATTGTATGCAGTTCTGCAAAGAGTTACACTATGTACAAAATATAGATAAGTATATGTACATATAGACAGTCTCACTATTGTATACCAAATATCTAATAGATTAATGTATTTGACCTCCTATTCTGGACAATGCCCTGAGATTGGTTTTAAATCACACATATCACACATAATTTAGTTTGAAAATTAAATTTCATTCTTATAAATATTTAAAATCAAAGGTTAAATGAGTCATATAAATTAATTTAGTGCAGAGAGGTGTTTAATGACCTATGACATCACTACTATGCTAAGATGTTAGCTGTTTTGCCTTTTTTGCTATACATGTTTCTGTTTGGTTATAAAAATGGAACTAATCTAACTATTTAATATTTTTTAAACTCTAGTGAGTCCTTTTAAGTACCAATGTTAACATTAGAAATCTTTTTTCAGGGATCTCTCTATTTTGAATTTACCTCAGGATTGGATAAGTGATCCCTTGAGCCACATTGCTAAATTTTTCCCCTTAAAATATTTATAGCTTATTTTTAAAACAACACAGAACCTGTTATTTTGCTCATATTTTTCTTTGGTAAATGTGTTTGTTAAGAGAGACAAAGTGTTCTCTCTATATCACATGTATCTATGTGACTTTGTTTGTTACTGGTTAAGGGAACTAAACTGGGCCGTGACATTAGGATGGACTTGTGAAGGGCACCAGAGTTCTGTGGGCACTGTACTTTGGCATGGTCTGTCATTATTCAAGTGAGAGGAGAAAGGAAATGGCTCAAGTCACTTTCTGCACCGTCATGGTCCTTCTGCACCTGTTAGGAATTTGTTTCACCTGTTCCATACTTTCACCTGTTCCCTATACCCTCAGGTGCAGTCTGTGAAACATAGGAAATATTTGTTACTTAATTTGAAATCTGGGGCCATATTACTACTAAACAGATTGTTCCAATTACTAGTCTTCTGGCACTCTTACATCCATCTTCACATTTTGGAGGCAACTGCTAGATTTTTTTTTTTTTTTTTTCATATTAAAAGATTAAGAATTTTGAAGGAATCATGAGCTCACCTACTGCCTTATAGTGCCATTTATTTTCCTTTTAACTGAGTTTTCACAGCTGTTCATGGGCTCTTCAGGCTACATAGAAGCATAAAATTGAAAGTGAGGAGCGGTGCGGTTATTTTTAACGTCTGCATGCTTGGGAACCAAGGACAGTGTTCCAAAACCACTTATAATAGTGTGAACAAGACAAATATGATATTTTCTGTATTGAATTCATGCTATAAAATGACTATATTTAATAAAATTATTCATAATATAACCCTTTGTTATCAAAATTTATATTAAATATATTCATATTTCCCATCAGCTTTTCAGAGCTCATTCTTTTATCAAATTCAAAGAGAAAAATAGGGAAAGAAATATCAAAGAGAAGAACCCACAGGAACAATAAAGCTATTGATAATTAAACCAAATAAAGCATCTTTCCTTTCTATATACCAAGAAAGTGAACAAATTAGGAACATATTTGTATATATAGAAATATGTTAACAGTTATGATTTTATCACCATAATCATCATTACTAAAATACTAAACTATAGTTGATGTGAAGGGCCTTGGGCAGAGTAATAATAAATTATTCAAAATCTATTTCTGACAAGAAATTTTCTTAAAATTCTTAACTAGTAGCATATTAACACATCCATTTCCTTTAGTTGAAATATTTTATTTCTGCTTATTTATATAAAGAATAGGTCATATGGATAAGTTGTACTCCACCGTAAGCCACTCTGTGTTGTACTTAACACATAATTAACAGCTAATATTGCCAGTAGTGAAGAACAATTAACAAGTGCATCTTTTGGCATATAGTAGTATTCCCAAAGAAACTTTAGTAAGGTCTTAGCTTTATGTGTGTGTGTGTGTGTGTGTGTGTGTGTGTGTGTGTGTGTAATTCCCAGATGTATAAAAATGTGCATTTTGAGAAATTCTGGTAAATTTGTAAGACCCAAACTATTTATTTTTTAATGAATGAATCCAATCACACATGTATTTCTTGTTAAAATAGCAATTAATCCAGTCAATGGAATTCCTTTTTCAATTGGCTTATAACCAAACTATTATTTATAATTGATCTTGAGTCATATATATTTAGAAATGTTCTTTCTATACGGATGTAAACATATTCCCAAAGTATGTCTAGTTGATTCTTTTAACCCATTAAGTTAAAAATGATCTTGCAATTCTGTTTAGGAAGGTAATGTGAAAAAACATGAATTCCAAGTTTCTCAGTGAAGGTTTTTGGAAGCTCTTTAAAGAGTAAATATGTGGGAGTCTAATTCTCCCACATCTTAGACGTGTTATAAATATTATGTGTTCTTTTTCCTATACAAAATGAAATATCTCAATAATCATTTCCAAATGTCAAGTAATCTATTTTCATTACTGATTTGTTCCATACTTGATTTTTTAAATAAAAGGATTTGGAGTATATTCTTATAAGAGCTCATTGCAGACTAGTCAGTATTCTAAGCCCTTCATATATATGTGTGTGTGTGTACACGTGTATGTGTATGTATACACAAATACACACACACACACACACACACACACACACACACACGCACACTATATTACCTCATTCAACATTCAGTATTCATGATAACCGTAATCACTGTGTGACTTGAAACTCTGGAAGACTATATTTTCTATATAATACACCAACACAACAGTCTAACATATCTTAGGGAAACTTTACAAGAATTAAAAACTTCATTTTTTCTTGCTTTAATTCACATTAATATTCATATCTTTTTTGACTCCCTCATATAAGAAGGCCACTCTGTTTTTCAACATGACAAAACCAAGAAAACTGCACTGTGCAGAAATCAAAACTCCACTTCTGTGATGTTCACTTTTCACTAGCAGTAGTTACAAATATAAACATGTTGCATTTTCCATTTTTGGTCCATACATAATTAACATCTATTTTAAAAAATTGCTTAGAGTTGATTAAGCAAACAAAAGTTAGTACTTGGGCTGGGGTTGTGGCTCAGCGGTAGAGCGCTTGCCTAGCACGTGCGCAGCCTGGGTTTGATCCTCAGCACCACGTAAACATAAATGCATTGCATTGTATACAACTAAGGCAAATAAATGAATATTTTTTTAAAAAGTTAGTACTTAACCTCTTTATCTTCTAATTTTTTTCTTATTTTGCCAGATTTGTTAAGAATTGGAAAGGTTTTGTTTTCACTTGGCATACTGTCAGTTTCATGACATTTAGACCTGTTGGATTTAAAGGATTATATATTCATTTTATCAAAAATTTTGTGGTAATTACTATCTATAAAAAGAAGCCTAAATTAATCGTAGATAAAAGCCATTTTTTCCCCACTGGAAGTATTGAATTAGCTTAGTTGGTATGTTGGTATGAAAATTCAGTCTTTATTCTCCTTTTTAGAAGACATACTTTGCCATAACATGCTGCCAAAATGCTATCCTACATTATTGGATAAATATAAATATTCCCAAAGTATATTTGTAGAAACAAACAGTACTAGGAAAGCAAAACACAGAATTAGTTTAGAAATAATGACATATAAATTTGTTCCAAATATGTCTATTGTTTAAGAATATTCAACAAAGTAGTTGGAGCTCTATGCTTTAAATCCAGAATCATGTGTAAAGATGTATAATGTATGATTAGATAGGCATAAATGAAACTGACCTGTTGAGCCACATTGTCATGAATTAAACTTCACCATCCCTGGAAAGGTCCATGATTCCTTGTTGTCTTTGCTATACTTGATTTTAAGTTGTTGATGTCCTATTTGTTTTCAAGATTTTTCTGAGAATATATGAATTGAGATGTTTGGTGTGCTCCAAACTAAGGAATTTGACCTTTCATGAACTATCCTCATTAGAGGTGATGTGCATGGAAACTTGAAAAAGCTTCATATTTGTTATTACGTTAGCAATTGAAAAGAAAGAAAGAAAGAAAATAAATGAAATGCTTTCCCCCAGCTACAATTTAAATTTTAAATTATTTACATAGAGAATTCACAATAAAGCTCTAACACTAAACTTTGAATATTCATATTACATGCAATTTGAAATTTTCTGGGTGACACAAATATAGTAGATTTTTTGGGCTGAGAAATAATTTGGGATCCAATAATATTTGTAATTTGTGACCTTGTTATAATTGGGAAAAGCCACTAGTTTTACATATGTGAAAAATTTGACCTTTATTGAATGTGTCATTATGTTTGCTGTTTAAAAATTCCTAATTAGTCACTTGCAAATTAATGCTAAACATCATCTTTTTGTACTTATTAAAATTTATTTAAATATATTTGATATGAAAATTGTGTTTTTTTTTTTTAATACTCTAATGATTACATGGTTCTTACCAGAATGGGATTTATTGTAATTATGGCTTTTTTATATTGAGATATAACATGATATTTTATCATAGTGGTTTTAAATGTTGTTAGTTTCTTTTTAAAATAAAAAGATACAGTTAGACAGGAAAAGAATAAATCTACCCTGAAAATTTTGGGGGAAATCATGAATTGCTAAGTGGGATCTTTTTAACATATAAAAAAGTGGTGCTATTGAAAAGTTCACCCAGAAAATTGGCTACCTTCCATTATAAAAGTGTTTCTTTTAATGAAACTACAAAATAAAATAAATAAAATTTTCTTTCTTTAGATAGACTCAAGTTTATCATTCTGTTTATAAACTTAGACATCTTGCAGTTTTCTTACTGGATCTATTTTTTAACAATATTATTTAAATAAGTTCCTCTGGATTATTGCTACCATTACTGATATCATTGTGATAAATTGCTTTTCCATGTCAAAAGGTATAAAACAAAGCAATTTTTATCAATATGGTAAGGTTCTCATATACTATTTTTCAACCCTAGCCATATTTTAAAACAACCCAAGAAGTTAAAAAAAAAATGGGGTCAATGAGAACAATTTAATTTATAATGGAATTGTTAATATTTTTGTCTGTATAATGTTAACATAAAATAATAAATAAATATGTAGGAGAACAAAGGATATATGTATTTCATAAATTTTATTGTAAACATTTCTATTATCTAATGGGAATGTGGACCATTTACATTTATGTTGACCCATACTGGCATGGTTTCTCTAGGAGTATGGAGGTGGTTGGGGCTCTGACACATTGACTATGATTGCTATGTGGACCTTATCAAACAAAAATTAAAACTCTGTTTTCTATCTGGAAGAATCCAGGACTAGAAAGACTGAAGTTTAATGGCAAATAGAAATTATCTGTCAGGAAATATTCTAGGAAAAATACAATAAACAGGTAAAAATGACAAGAACAAGGCCAAAACAAGAGGATTAGAAATGAAACAGAACTGGGATGAAATTAGAACAAATTTTATAATTGAAAAATAGAGTCTCTATTAAGCACCAAAGATGAAACTGAAATATCTGTTTTATCTTCATTCCTCATTATCTTCATAAGTCCATGCTTGGTTACACTAATATCAAGCAAAATAAAGGAAAGGCTACAATTTGGATACCTTTTATTCCATATGGAAAATCTGATAGAGAAATGGTGATCATATATAATATTTAATACAAACAACTGATTAGCATATTTAAGGCAATATTGTACTATTTTCTGAATGCGAGATCTTATAATTTCACTTTTTTGCCTAGAATAATGAAGTTCTGTTTACACAGAATGTCACTATTAATAACACATTGTTATTAAGCTTACATTATTATAATTTTTATAAAATCAAACATCAGTTTTTATTTCTTTAAAAATTATAAAACAACAGCTAGTATTTAACAATAGAACTGAAATTAGATTATTTGTAGCATGTTTTGTATTATTTGAGCACAGCACAGACAAAATTTCAGAAAACTTGTGAATTAATGTTGAACAGAGTCAGGCTTGACATAATTTCCTGTCTGTCTGCCATTCACAGCTACCCCACAACTAGGTGTTGCACTGGAGGAAAGTCTTATTGCATACCTAGCTTTTCACTGTTTATACAGTGAAACTTAGAGTACTGTTTCCACAACCTTTCCACTGACCTGTACTATGTATCAAGCTCAAAGTCCGTTTTGTTGAAAATTTGTGCCTAACTGCATGTTCCTATGCCAATTACTGGACTACTGTATTTCTCACACGTATTCAATATTTATTTTCTCCAGAAGTCTATAATATTATTTGATGTGGGTATTATGCCCAACTTTTCCACAGCTTTTGATTGAAATTCACTGGGATTCTTTGAATCTGTTGATGTTCCTAGTTCTAGAAAGTTCTCTGTCAGCCATTATTTCTTTAAATATCATTCTTTTTCTCTGTACTTTCTCCTCCACTCCAATTACATATATATTAGATCTTTGCATACTATACACCATGTCACTTAATCTCTTATTTATGTTCTCAGGTCTTTGGTGTGCATTTTGGATAATTTATTTTGAGCACAGGGCAAATAAATTCCCTAAAAAATATGTTTAACATATTAAGTATCAAATCCATGATCATTAAATTGCACAATCATTCCATATACTCTCTACCTTTGAAATGAATTAATCAGAATATGAAAATTCACATATTTAGTAAGACTTTATGGAAATCCTACATTAGGCCATTGGGAAACTCTAGGTATAAAATTTGAACAAGTAATTTTAGCCAGATCAGAGAAAATGAATACCTTTCATATTCCTGTATATTTTCTTTTAAATTTATGAGTAATGTCAGTTGCTTTAAAATAAAATCAAAATTGATCCATTTAAACTTGAGTGCTTTGAATAATTATCTTATTTAGGCACCAAATTTTAAATAGCTCTTTCTAGCTCTTTCTTTCATAAATGGGCACAATATAGAGATCCTGTTGATAAGAACATTAATTAAATGCTGCATGAGAACAAATATGCTCTGAACTATCACTTGGATTTCTCAGAGAAGTCATTATAGTGCATATACTCATGGAAAAATTAAAGAGAAATCAAGTGAGCACAGAAATAAGGAGTAGACATTTTGGAAACAATTCTCCACAATTGTTAAACATTTCTTCCTATTCTGTGAGCAAAGGCACTGAGGAACTTCGTCCCATAACATCTTTTCAAATATGTTTGTGTAGTAGACAGCCTAGAAAGATAGAGATAACACCAAAGTCCAGTTATTTACAGCCTAGTATGAGAGAGATAATGTTTTACTCTGGATCAAAGATCAGGAAATTTAATAGCCATTAAAAACAATTCTCATCCCCAAGCTTGAGGTTGCTTTCCCATACTATATTTTGTGGATGTGTCTGCTGAATTTCCTTTTGTTGTCCCATAGGAATAGAGGCTTAGGATATAGATTCAAACATGATGATATTCTGGCTAGTGTTAGTGTTATAAATAATACACTCTCTTTTATCTCTGACCCAGTAATCTCTTGTATTTTGCAAATATCTGGAAAACGGTGAAGGGGTAACCTCCTAGCTGACATGTAAGGTAAAATTTTATACTTGATATTTCTTGAATAATAACAACTGAACAACCATAATGGTAACAATAATAACTATAATATTTACAAATAACAAAGAAAGCACTCCATACCAGATATCTTTCTAGGTTTTTAGACATATATTAATTCATTTTAGTTTTACAACAAAGCTACAAATTAGTCCTGTTATGCAGATTTGGAAATTGAGGCAGATAAGTTAAATTATTAAAAATCAAACAGTTAATATATGGCAAAATTGGATATAAATATAGGCCATAAATCTTTGGCCTATGATTTTAACCAATGTCACAAAATTGGTAATTAAAGTAACTCTTCTAATATTGAATGTCACACCCATGTTTTAAACTTATGGTAGTACAAATATTTCCAAGGAAATCAGGTCAGTTACCTCCAAATTCTCATTTCCTTATGAAACTGTTACTTTCTATCACTCATTACCAGTTATTTTATCAGTCAGTATTCATATGCAGAAAAAAAAAATTCCACTCAATTTTAAGCAGAAAAAAATTTCTCATAGGATACAAATTACATATAGACTCATCAAAAATATGTGGAAGAAAGGTGTAGGTTAAACAAGTCAAAGATGTGCTGCAGAATGATTATCAAGAAAACCAGGGACCTCCGCTTGAGCATGGCCAGGTGCAGTTCACTCCTGCTGACCTCCACCAAGCACAGGCGGGCCAAGGACAGTCCCGTTGACCTCCACTCAGAGTAAGCCTGGATCAATCCTGCCACCAGCAAACACCCGCCAAGCTCAGGCTCTGCCATAGGACCGCCTCTTCAGACCAACAGACCATCGCGGGAGCTCAGATTCAACCAGTTCTGCCCACACCAACCTGTATGGGACCCAGGCCCAGGGTAGGTCCAGAATCTGCTGCTACCCCACCCCCACCTGGGAGCACAAGCTCACTTCCATCTCGAGACACTGCAAACATAGCCATAGCCTTCCCCACACAGTAGCCCCTACCTTTTGACAACCGACAGGGCCTAAAAGCAGCCACATCTCAGAGTAGGCATCCCAAAGACATTGTAAGACCCACCCTGTCAGACCCATCTCTGGAAAATGTTTCATTCATCTTGGGGCATCTTCACTGTTATCTCGAGTTATCTTCACTATTGCAGACACCACCTTTAGTTGCAGTAGCATACATTGAGGGATACCTGCAAGGTCTGAAAGCCCAACAGTAAGGTGAGGCACAGACAACCTGCATGAATACTACAAGAATATAGGGTAGAAACTCAGAGCTACACTTCAAGAAAGGAAGGCAAATAGACAACATGAAAAAACAAGGGAGGAAAGTACCCCAAACAAACCAGAATACTACAGAATCCACTCAGTGAAGTTGATAAAATGTCAGAGAAGGACTTCAGAAGGTTCAAAATTAAAATGATCCGTGAATTAAAAAATGACGTAAATGAGCAAATACAGGCAAAAATTGATCACTACAACAAAGAAATATGAGAGCAAATACAGGTAGCAAAACATTACTTCAAAAAAGAGATAGAAACTCTGAAAAAATAAACAGTCAGAAATCATTGAAATGAAGGAAACAATTAACCAAATAAAAAACACAAAAGAAAGCATCACCAACAGACTAGATCAACTGGAAGAAAGAACATCAGATAATAAAGACAAAGTGTATAATCTTGAAAATAAAGTTGACCACATAGTGAAGATAGTAAGAAACCATGAACAGAATATACAAGAATGATGGGACAGTAGCAAAAGACCAAATCTAAGAGTAATTGGGATAGAGGAAGGCACAGAGTTTCAAACCAAAGGAATGCACAATCTCTTCAATGAGATAATAACAGAAAATTTCCCAAGAATGAAGAATGAATTTGAAAACCAAATACAAGAGGCTCATAGGACACCAAATGTACAAAATTACAACAGATCTACACCAAAACACATTATAATGAAAACACCTAGCATATAGAATAAGGATAGAATTTTAAAGGCCACAAGAGAGAGGAATCAGATCACATACAGGGGGAGACCAATTTGTCTCACAGCAGATTTTTCAACTCAGACACTCAAAGCTAGGAGATCATGGAACAACATATACCAAGCTCTGAAAGAAAAGGGATGCCAACCAAGAATCTTATATCCAGCAAAATTAAGCTTAAGATTTGAGGAAAAAATAAAAACCTTTTATGATAAACAAAAGTTAAAAGAATCTACA
This sequence comes from Tamias sibiricus, assembly GCA_025594165.1. NCBI lineage: Eukaryota > Metazoa > Chordata > Mammalia > Rodentia > Sciuridae > Tamias > Tamias sibiricus. The sequence goes on along the minus strand of CM046665.1, from coordinate 39,612,519 downwards.
ACTAGAAAGCCAGCACTACAGATCATCCTCATCAAAGTATTCCATGAAGAGGAAATGAAAAACAATGATGAAAATCAGCATAGGGAGGTATTACACTAAAGAAAAAAACAATCAGAGGAGAAACCATGTCAAGTTAAATACCAAAAATAAACAAAAATGGCTGGGAATACAAAACATATCTCAATAATTACTCTGAATGTTAATGGCTTAAACTCACCAATCAAAAGACATAGACTAGCAGATTGGATTAAAAAAAAAAAAAAGACCCAAAAATATGCTACATTTAAGAAACTCATCTTATAGGAAAAGACATTCACAGGCTAAGGGTGAAAGGTTGGGAGAAAACGTACTACTAACATGGACTAAGGAAACAAACAGGGGTTTTCCATCCTCATATCAAATAAAGTAGACCTCAAGCTAAAGTCAACCAAAAGGGATAAAGAAGCACACTACATACTGCTCAAGGGACCCATACACCAGCAAGACTTAACAATTATAAACGTATATGCCCCAAACAATGGAGCATCCATGTTCATCAAACAAACTCTTCTCAAGTTCAAGAGTCAAACTGACCATAGCACAACAATTCTTGGAGACTTTAACTCACCCCTTTCACCACTGGATAGATCTTCCAAACAAAAGCTGAACAAAGAAACTATAGAACTCAAAAATACAATAAACAGACTTAACTTATATAGAATTTTCCATCCTTCAATGAGCTAACACACTTTCTTCTCAGCAGCATGGATCATTCTCTAAAATAGACCACATATTATGCCACAAAACGACTCTTAGTAAATATTAAAAAAAATAGAGATACTATCCTGCATTCTATCAGACCATAATGAAATAAAATTAGAAATCAATGATAAAATAAGAAAAAAAAAGCTACTCCAACACCTGGAGACAAATGATATGCTACTGAATAAACAATGGGTTGCAGACGACATCAAGGAAGAGATTAAAAAATTCTTATAGGTGAATGAGAACACAGACATAACATATCAAAATCTCTGAAACACTATGAAGGCAGTTCTAAGAGTGAGTTCATTCCTCAAAAGAAGAAAAAGTCAACAAATAAATGACTTAACATTATATCTCAAAGCCCTAGAAAAAGAAGAACAATCCAACACCAAAAGAAGTAGAAGAGTAGAAGACAGGAAATAATTAAAATCAGAGCTGAAATCAATGAAATTGAAACAAAAGAAACAATTGAAAATATTGACAAAACAAAAACTTGGTTCTTTGAAAAAATAAATAAAATTGACAGACCCATAGCCAGGCTAACTAAGAGAAGGAGAGAGAAAATTCAAATTACTAACATATGTGAGGAAAAAGGAAATATCACAACAGACAGTACAGAAATACAGAAGATAATTCAAAATTATTTTGAAAATTTGTACTCCAATAAAATACAAAATATCGAGGATGAACAAATTTCTAGAGTCATATGATTTGCCCAAATTGAATCAGGATGATATATACAATTTAAACAGACCAATTTCAAGTGATGAAATAGAAGATGCCATCAGAAGCCTACCAACCAAGAAAATCCCAGGATGGATACACAGCTGAGTTCTACAATACCTTTAAAGAAGAACTAATACCAATATACCAATACTCTTCAATTTATTTCAGGAAATAGAAAGAGAGAACACTTCTAAACTCATTCTGTGAGGCCAATATCACCCTGATTCCAAAACAAGGCAAAAAGACATCAAAGAAAGAAAACTTCAGACCAATATCTCTAATGAACATAGATGCCAAGATTCTCAATACAACTCTGGCCAATCGGATTCAAAAAAATATCCAAAAGATAGTGTACCACGACCAAGTAGGGTTCATTCCAGGGATGCAGAGATGGTTCAACATAGGGAAATCAATAAATGTAATTCATTACATCAATAGACTTAAAGATAAAAACCATATTATTGGCTGGAGTTGTGGCTCAGTGGTAAAAGCACTTGCCTAGCATGTGTGAGGCTGTGGGTTCAATTCTCAGCACCACATATAAATAAAAGAATAAAATAAAGGCCCATCAACATCTAAAAAATATTTTTAAAAAGAACCATATTATTATCTCAATAGATGCAGAAAAAGCATTCAACAAAATACAACACACCTTCATGTTCAAAACACTAGAAAAACTAGGGATAACAGGAATATATCTTAACATCGTAAAAGCTATCTATGCTAAGCCCTAGGCCAACATCATTCTAAATGGAGAAAAATTAAAAGTGTTCCCTCTAAAAGCTCTTTCACTGCTTCTATTTGACATAGTTCTTGAAACAATGGCCAGAGCAGTAAGACGGATGAAAGAAATTAAAGGGATACAGATAGGTAAAGTAGAACTCAAATTATCACTATTTCCTGATGTTATGCTTCTATACCTAGAAGACAGAAAAAATTCCACCAGAAAACTTGTAGAACTCATAAATGAATTCAGCAAAGTAGCAGGATACAAAATCCACACCCATAAATCAAAGGCATTTCTATAGATCAGTGACAAACCCTCTGAAAGGAAAATGAGGAAAACTACTCCATTTAAAATAGCATCAAAAAATAAAATAAAATAAAATACTTGGGAATCAACTTAGTGAAAGACGTGAAAGACCTCTATAATGAAAACTATAGAACACTAAAGAAAGAAATTATAGAAGACCTCAGAAGATGGAAAGATCTACCTTGTTCTTCAATAGGCAGAATTAATATTGTCAAAATGACCATACTACCAAAAGCACTATTCAGATTTAATGCAATTCCAATCAAATTCCCAATGACATTCCTCATAGAAATAGAATAAGCAATCATGACATTCATTCAGAAAAATAAGAGACCCAGAATAGCAAAGCAATCCTTATCAAGAAGAGTGAAGCAGGTGGCATCACTATACCAGAACTTAAATTATACTACAGAGTAATAGTAACAAAAACAGCATGGTATTGGCACCAAAATAGACTGGTAGACCTATGGTACAGAATAGAGGACACAGAGACTAATGCATATAATTTCAGTTATCTTATATTAGACAAGGTGCCAAAAATGTACATTGGAGAAAAGATAGCCTCTTCAACAAATGGTGCTGGGAAAACTGGAAATCCATATGCAACAAAATGAAATTAAACATCTATCTCTCATCATGCACAAAACTCAAATTGAAGTGGATCAAGGACCTAGGAATTAGACCAGTAACACTATGCCTATTAGAAGAAAAAGTAAGCCCTAATCTCTAACATGTCAGATTAGGCACCAACTTCCTTAATAAGACTCCTGTAGCGCAAGAATTACTATCAAGAATCAATAAATGGGATAGATCCAAACTAAAAAGCTTCTTCTCAGCAAAAAAAAATAATCAGTGAGGTGAACAGAGAGCCTACTAATTGGGAATAAATTTTTCCACATGCATGTCAGATACAGCACTAATCTCTAGATTATATAAAGAACTCAAAAATCTTAACACCTCCAAAACAAATAACCCAGTCAATAAACGGGCCAAGGAACTGAACAGACACTTCTCAGAAGAAGATATACAATTAATCAACAAATACATGAAAAATTGTTCAACATCTCTGGCTATTAGAGAAATGCAAATCAAACTCATTGTAAGATTTCATCTCACCTAAGTCAGAATGGTGGCTATTAAGAACACAAACAACAATAAATGTTGGAGAGGATGTGGGGAAAAAGGCACACTCATACATTGCTGGTGGGACTGCAAAATGGTGCAGCCAATATGGAAAGCAGTATGGATATTCCTTACAAAACTGGGACTGGAACCACCTTATGAACCAGCTATCTCACTCCGCGGTGTATATCCAAAGGACTTAAAAACAGCATACTACAGGGACACAGCCACATCAATGTTTATAGCACAGTAGCTAAACTGTGGAACCAACCTAGATGCCCTTCCGTAGATGAACGGATAAAGAAAATATGGTATATATACACAATGGAGTATTATTCAGCACTAAAAGAGGATAAAATCATGGCATTCACAGGTAAATGGATGAAGTTGGAGAATATAATGCTAAGTGAAGTTAGCCTATCCCCAAAAGCCAAATGCCAAATATTTTCTCTGATATAAGGAGGCCAATTCACAGTGGGGTTGGGATGGGGAGCATAGGAGGATTGGAGGGACACTAGAATGGCCAATGGGGAGGGAGGGGAAGGGAGGGGGCAAAAGGATGAAGAAAAAAAAAAGAGGGTAGAATGAGATGGATATCATTACCCTAAGTGCATGTATGAAGACACGATTGGGGTGAATATACTTTGTATACAACCAGAGATATGTGAAAATGTGCTCTATAAGTATAATATAAAATGTAATGCATTCTGCTGTCATGTATAAGAACTCAGAATAAAAAAATAAAATAAAGGAATCTAAAAAAAAAAAAACAAAACCTGGTAACTCGTTTATGGGGAGACCCCAGTGTGAGGCAGATACCACTGCCACAATAAAACCAGCATTCTGAGGCAACTCTATAATTTGTCTAGATCACAAATGGTATGCTTTAGTCCTAGTCAAAATGAACAAAACAAAACGTATGCTGTTATGTTGCCTTTAAAGTTCTATAGAGCTATAAGAATGGTATTTTTACTATAACTCCTGAAATTAACCCCAAAATCTCCTAGACTGTGCTTCTTAGAATGAACAACAAAGCAGAAGATACCTTGCCTTCTTTGGGTTTTCATTATTTCAAGTCTTGGATGAATTTAACTATTTGGCTGAATCCAAATCAAATCTATAGCTATAAATACACAGAAGACTGAAAAATCAAAATGTTAATGTGCTGACTTCAACAGAACAGGAAAACATATTCAAAACATGGTGGGCTAGATGCAGGTAACGATTCCACCAAATTATATATAATTCATTGATTTCAAATCCAACAGATATAAAATCTGATCAAAATGAACAAGAAAAATTTAAAATCATAATTGTACAAAGCAGGGCTGGGTGGGGACAAGAATTTTTATTTTCCATGCTGTGGAAAGACTAATAAAGTAAGGGTATAAATGGGAGGTGAAAACTTTGGTGAGAAAATATGGCATATGATAGGGTCAGAGTAATAGTTTGGGTCACTGTGACAAAATACCTGAGAAGACTTACTTATATAAAGGGAAAGTTTATTTAGCTCAGTTTGGAAGTATAAATCCACAGCTGGGCAGCTCATTTGTTTGGGAAAGCCTATTGAAAAGTTGAAAAAGTTACATGGTGGTGGGAATACATATCAGATACACTGCTTACATCATGAGCCAGGAAGTAGAAAGAGAGCCGGGCATGGTGGCGCATGCCTGTAATCCCAGCACTTTGGGAGGCTGAGGCAGGAGGATCGTGAGTTCAAAGCCAGCCTCAGCAATGGCGAGGCACTTAGCAACTCAGTGAGACCCTGTCTCTAATAAAAACAAAAAAGGGCTGGAGATGTGACCCAGTGGTTGTGGTTGAGTGCCGCTGAGTTCAATCCCCGGTACCAAAAAAAAAAAAAAAGGAAGTAGAAAGAGGTCCAGGTGGGTTTTCCATAGACCCCCTTCAGGAGCACATGCCCAAAACCCAAAGGATCTTCAGTACGATGCTAATTCTTAATGATTCACGACACCTCCCAATACTGTCACCGTGGAGGGTAAATCTTTGCATAGGGACTTCTGTGGAACACTCAACATTCAATCTATAGTAGTCAGGAATTAATGCTATTTTAGATTGATTTTGCTCATTAGTCATTACATAGATCTAAAATTAAAAGTAGATTAAAAAGTCCAGGCTAGAATTTAAAAAAAAAATTTAAATTTTCTATATATGCACTACATTTGTGTCTCTATAAAGAGTATTGAAATTATAAAGCTGTTTATTGAGTTGGATGCTAAATTATTTTAATAGTGTACTGTGGGAAATTATGGTCAAAATCTACTGCAGAATAACAACATTCCTTAAGCTAAAACACATCAGCAATGAAATTTTGTATGAGATAAATTTCTGGCACTGTTATGTGATGATTTTATGGGTAGTGAAGAGAGAAATTAAGGACATGGTACAATCTGTCCCTCAGAAGATACACTGTAAAGTGCTCTCATGGGAATGACAAGTGAATAATTGAATGCATGTGAAGAGAGCATTTGTGAACCAAAATATTGATGAATAAAGAAGGATGATTCTTGGGAAAGAAATATGTGACTTTTAAACTTCTAGTTCAGTTTCTTATTGAAATATAGGAAAGAATGAATGTGAGGCAATTCTGAAATTGTAATTAGAGAGGGAAATCTGTAACAATCACTTTTGCAAACACTTCTGAAAGTGACAGTGGAAAAGATTTTTAAACAAATAATTTTCAAGCCTATTGAAAAGATAATGGAGTGTGTAGTTTTCTCTTGGCACAGACAACTGCTCACTCTGTCCAGAAAATTATAGGGCAGCAATACAGAACACTTGGGCTTCATTAAGAAGAACACAGTACTCTATGGAGTTGGAAACATGTGGCTTCTGGAAAAAAAAAAAAAAAAAAAAAAAAAAAAAAACAGAAAGGCACCCACATCAATACCTATTTGCCATTTTATTCAAATATCATTTTAAATGTCTTCATTATACTCTCATCTAATTCTCTATAGAAAAAAACACTGAGTCCTGTTTTTGGAAGGAATCCAGATATTCAGACAGGTTAAGAATAATGGGATGAATGGGATGAATGGGTATATATATATATGTATATATATATATATACAGCCAGTGCACAAAGGACAAATGTTTATTGCATAAAAACTCTAGAATATAATGTGGGATTTGTCTTACTGAGTTTCTGAGCAAGCAGATTGTGGCTGCCTCTTTGTCCACTTTCTTATGCGATTCCAATTATTATTCTTGGGTTGTTTTAAGAGTTACACAATAAAATCACATCTGTCACATTGAACTTCTCAGCTGAAAGGCCAATTACTAAACATATGATTGAGATAATATTATATTTTAGGTTCAGGACTTTTATAGTATCCTAAGAGCTTAGGGATCAATTAAATATGCACCTCTGTCTTTCAAAATATAAGAAATTTAAAAAAATGAAGTTGCCCTCTGAGAACTCAATCCTAAACTCAAAAACAATTTTTAAATTTATATTTAATAGATAAAATATATTTCAGACCTGATGGACATGAATATAAATCTGATTACATGTTTTAACATTTCAAAATAGAAAATTTAAATTGGAGAGACCCTTGATCAGCCACAGAAACCTAACAAAAGAAGATCCTTAGAAGCAAACACCTGCAATGCTCATTCAAACTCTACCTAAAAAAGAGGGAGACTTAGCAAACATATCACAATATCTTGGTTTTTTGTTTTGTTTTGTTTTTCAGTATTGGGGATTGAATCTAGGGGCTCTCTATCATTGAGCTACAACCACAGTCCCTTTATTTTTTTTTAATTTGACACAGAGTCTTACTCTGTTGCTTAGGCCCTCACTAAATTATTGAGGTTGGCCTACAACTTACAATCCTCTTGCCTCAGCCTCCCATCTCTCTGCAATTACAGGTATGCTCTACCACATCCAGCCTAATTTAAATTAATGATGAATTTTGTTCTTCAGACTCTAAGAGATTAAAGGATGCTCTCCTGCTTTGGTGATGACAAATCTTTTTTATTCAGCTTACTGATTCAAATGCTAATTGCTTCTGAAAGTATTCTAACAGACACACCCAAAAATGCTATTTCATTTTTTTTTAAAAAAAATTTTAGTTGTTGATAGACCTTTCTCTTATTTATTTACATGCAGGACTGAGAATCTAACCCAGTGCCTCACTCATGCCAGGCAAATGCACTACCACTGAGTCACAGCCCCACGTCCCAGAAATAATATTTTAAAAGCTATCTGGTATTCATTAGGGCACTCAAGTTGACATACAAAATTAATTACCACCTTCACTTTCACCAGTGTCCGAGAGTGTCATCCAATTCATTGAGGGATCAAATAGAACAAAAATTTGAAGGAAGGGAGAATACACTCTATTTGAGCTGGGACAGTATACTCCAACTGGGACTAACACAGTCTGTACCCTTCAGTGAGCTACAGTCAGGATGTACACAACTGGCTCCCATGGTTCTCAAGTCATGAGACTCATACTGAATTTCACCACGATTTTTTAGTAGTTCTCCAGCTTGCAGATGGAAGATCATGGAAACTTTCATTCTCCATAATTACATGAGCCAATTCTTATAATCTCTCTTTACACACACACACACACACACACACACACACACACACACACACTGGAGAACAACAACTAAATACAATGGGAAAGCCTAGACATTAATTTAAAATATAAGCATAGTTAAAAAAAAGTGATCACAATGTAGGAGTCATCAACAGCAACTAGATTTCCATGTTTGGGTCAACATATTAAAAAGAAAATTATTGAATAATCTCAATTTTATAATATTATTCCTTAAGAAGCTGTACACTTTGGGGAATTGGACTTCTATGTATCAGACATGTCTCTACAACATAATATTGCCTTATTTTACTTCACTATGATTCTGTTTCCTCATCTTCAGAATGGATTTAATAATGGCTGTGAATGATATTTGTGTCCCTACAAAATTCATTTTAAAATTCTACACCCCAAGCTATAGGAGTTGGGTGTTTAGGAAGTAATTAGGTTACAAGAACATGAATGAGATAATTGCCCTCATTAAAAGGGTATATATCTTGGAGTATTTCTACTCTCTGCCTTGACAGAACACCATACATAGGAAGACACACATCTGCAAACCAGGAGGTGAGCCCTCTGAAGACACTGCATCTGGTGATGCCTTGATCTTGGACTTCCTATCCTACAGAATTATGAGAAGTAAATTTATGTGTTTGCATCCCCTAGTCTATAGTTCTTTTCTGTAGCAGCCCAAACTGATTAAGACCTCAATATTGCCTAGTTCCTTAGGTTAATTTAAGTATTACACAAGTAACAATTATATAATGCCCATGTGGCACTGTGTCTGTCAAATAGGAAATGTTCAAGGAATAATAGCTATTTTTATGGCTTAGATTGGAAATTTCTTCCAAAAGCTTATGCATTCAAAGCTTGGTCCTCAATGCAGCAGTATTCATAGTTGGGGCTTTGGGATGATTAAATCATGAGTACACTGACCACATCAGTAGATTGATTCATTGTGGGACTCACTCAAATTGGCCTGCTTTGAGGGCATTATTGGGAGTTGGTGGAAATTGTAGGAGGTAGGGTACAATTAGAGGAAGTAGGCCACTGGAGGTGTTAAAACCATAAATGAACCAGGATATGTGGTGTCCTCCAAAAGCTCATGTGTGAGACAATGCAAGAATGTGCATAGCTGAAATCATTAATTATAAGAGCTATAACCAATAGATTATTTCACCTGAATTAATTAACTGTGTGGTAATTATAGGCAGGTAGGACATAGGCTAAACATAAGCTTCGTATAGGTAGGATATAGTTCACTGAGGAGCTCTCTGTTTCTTGACTGACCTGAACTGAACAGTTTTCCTGCACCACATCCTTCCAACATGATGTTGTGATTCACCTTGGATCCAGAGCTGTGAAATTGACCAACCATGAACTGAACCTCTGAAACCACTAGCTCCAAATAAACTTTTGCTTTTCTAAGTTGTTCTTGTCAGATATTTTGGTCACAGTGACATAAAGCTGACTAGGACAGGGGATGTACCCTGGAAGGATATTTCTAGTTCCTGTCCTCTTTCTCTCAATCCCCTCCTCTTTCTTCCTCCCTTTCTTCTTCTCATCCTCATCTGCCTTCTTCCCTTTCCTCCTCCTCCCTCTCATATTTTGGCCATCATAAGGTTAGCAACTCTGCTACATCATGCCCTTTCCAGCACAATACTCTGTCTTACCACCCTTGCAGAGCAATGAAGTCAGCTGACCACAGACTGAAACCTTTAACACCTTAAGCCAGAATACATCTTACCTGCTCATAAGTCATTATTCACATGTATTTTGTCACAGTGACAACAAGCTAACACAGCTATTATTAAAAATTTAATTTTGAGTCATTGCTGTTAGCTAGGATGTTTTTCAAGCAAATACATATCTGGTACATATTCTGAAATTTCATTTCTCTGAAACATTTCACTGTTGTCACTATTCATTAAAGACAGCTTTACAGGATAAACATAAGCTTTGGTCCTACACTTTCCTTTATGTATTTCGTAGAGGCTACTCCATTGTTTTCAATCATCTTGTCTACAGGAGAAAACTAATATTACTTTGCTATTTAATTATTTCATCTTTGGATTTTTATTTTATTTTGGTGCTGGGTTTTGAACCTAGTGCCTCCTGCACAGCAGACAAGTTCTCTACCATTGAGCTACATCCCCAGTCTTCTTTCTTTGGATTCTTAAACTGTTTGTGTCTTAAAATATAAATACTTTCTCAGATTGTTCATGAGTTCAGACCTGCTTTATTTGGCTTTACTTAAAAAGTGGTGACCTCTTAAGCTAAAGGTAAAAATGACAACATACTCCCTGTTGCTGCCTGAAGTGATTGCCGCTTGGAGCAACAATGCCACGGGAATAAGTTCAGAGGCAGACTGGAAACGAACAGGCTCTTTATTCTGCCAGCTTCTCTCTCTGACTCCAACAACACCCCAACACGCAATCCACACTCCTCCAACCACACCACAAAAATGGCACCGACCCGATCCACAATCCCCCGGGGCAAGTCTTGCGAGATCATGCAAATGGCGCCGACCAGATCCACAATGTCCCGGGCCAAGTCTCACGAGACCATGGAAGGTGGTAATGTTTATAGCTCACAGCTAACCACAATCTTAGCTATCTCCTTAATTAGGGCTCCTGCATTTCCCCCCTTTTTGTTTTAAAAGAGGGGATGCTCTAGGACGTCTATGTGCAGCCAACATTCTTACCCGTCATCGGATAATCAAGGCTGTGCCCTCGACTCCTGTCTTAGGTTGATATGTCGGCAACATGAGACTGTCCTGTGCGACTGTGCCTGTCTTAGGTTCTCCCCCTCTGGGGATCTTACCCATCATTGGCTACCAGCCATCCAATGGAGCCCTTCAGGATCAACTGTGTATGATGACTAACAGCCGTCCAATTTTGAGGAGATGCTGCAGCTTTAAGGTGATAAGCCTTCTTCTGACAAGCCAAGTTGCATAGCATATCAAATTCATTAAACAAATCAGCTTCCCTGAGTTCTATCAAGTAACACACTGAGTTCTCTACACAAATACCTGCAAGTAACACACTGAGTTCTCTACACAAATACCTGCAAGGCATTGTCCCGTAAAGTCCCAAACAATGAAAGATCAAAATGTCCACTTGTTATAACACGTTGATCTAGGAGGCCCCATGCATGCAGAGCAGAGGCCACACTGCTGGTGAGGTTGTTTGATGCTTGAGCAGCAGGGATGTTTGCAACGACCGTGATCCCTGCAGCTGTAGCAGCAACTGTCTTTTTTATGTCTAGACAATGCCACTGGCAAATCTTAAGGGCCCGCTACCTAGAAACTCAAGCATCAATTATTAAAGGAAAGGCAGTGCTAATCCAGCACTGAGTCAAGAGGCGAGTTGTCAAACTAAAAAATAGAATTATTAGATTAGAAAATTAAAGTTGATTTCTGCTCACACACATTGCTGCTTGAGCTCCCACAAACATAAGCTGGCAAAATATCATATTCAGAACAAAACAAAGAAAGACTGAGGGTATTTAATGCATTAAAGATAGAGTAAAGAAAAGCTGAAGGCACTTTGGAAAAATAATTTGTTAGCTGGAACCCTCAAGTCTCTGTAACCTTCCATGAGATTATCTGTTGAAATAACTCAAAGTAATCAGCTATAGAACAAATAAAGTTCATTACAAATAAGCATTCCTATGTCATAACACCAAAATATCAGGTTATACAGCACTAGTCATATTCTTCGATAAAGAGAAATCCCTGGGACACCTATAAATCAAAATTGAAAGTACCTTTACTTATAAAATTATTTACCTAAATTGAATATTGTTAAACTAAAATGAATTAAAGTTATTTGGATCCATATATATATTTTTTTCATAAGTGCTTTGTTATTTGTAACATCACACTGGACAGACGCACAAACATACAAACATATATTTGTGATGTCACATTAACATGAAATGTAGACAAATGTACAGACATAAAGACATGTATAAAAAGAAAAAAATAATAATACAATTGTGTGCACACTAAAGAGAGATCTCCTAGTCCCAGCTGGGAGGAATGACACTTAAGTTGTGAAATATTTTGAAGGACTTTTTTAAGGGAATCATTCCATATCTTCATCTTGGTCCTCTTGATTTTGTACCTTTTTTATTAATCTTGATTCCTCAGCAACTTCATCTTCATCCTTTTGATTTGGTACCTGCTTTATTAATCTAGATGGTATCCATATTGGAGAGGATTCATGCTTTGGAAAAACACAAACAGATCCTTTCCCCCCAATTAATACTGGATCTGGACCCTTCCATGTACCTGAAAGAACATCCTTCCAGTAAACCAAAGGTTTATGTTGTTGGTGTGTGTTCCAATGTCTGTCTCCAGCAGAATAACCATTAGAGTCTAAAGTTGAAAAATTTAAGGTAAACAGGGCAACTGCCAATCTGTCCCTAGGATTTTTCCAATTTCCTTCTTTTTGTTTTAATAACATAACTTTCAGTGTGCGGTTTGCTCTTTCAATAATGCCCTGACCCTGAGGATTGTATGGGATGCCTGTTTTATGCGATATATTGAATTTTGCACAAAACTGTTTGATAGATGAGGACGTATATGCAGGGCCATTATCTGTTTTAAGCATTTTGCAGCAAAAGCTTGCAAACAATGAGATGTAACATCTTTAACTTTTTCTCCAGAATGTAAGGAAACAAAAATCATGCCTGAGCATGTATCTATGGTCACATGAATAAATCACAATTTTCCAAAACTTGGCTCACGAGTAACATCCATCTGCCACAAATGATTGGGCATTAATCCTCTAAGGTTAACACCATAATGAGGATTGGGCAAATGTGTCATACAAGATTTACAATCTTTTACAATTTTATTCTGGCTTGCCCCTTTGTGATTTTAAACCTACACTGCAAGGTGGTGCTATTGACGTGAAACTGGGAGTGAAATAAAGTAGCTTGCTGGAGAGGAGCGCTGAAAGTATAAAGATTGTTTGGGTAAGAGCATCAGCCTTTTGATACCTTCATGGAGGGGACCAGGCAAGTTGGTATGTGCTCTAATATGCCCTACGAATAGAGGTTCTTTTCTTGCCCACAAAAGTTTTTGTATTTGATAAAACAATTTAAAGGCTGGAGTATGAGGTGCTATTGGTTCTGCTAGCTCTAATTTTGGGATGGCATGTACAATATAGTGGCTATCTGAAAAAATGTTCATGGGCTGTTCTCTAAAATTTTCCAGAGCTCTTACCACAGCTTCCAGTTCCACTAATTGAGCTGATTTGTGTGTAGTTATGTAAGTCATATTTTCTTTTTTAGTGACTACTGCAGCAGTACCATTTGAGGACCCATCTGTGAGTACATTTAATGCATTAGGAATAGGTTGATTTTTTATTACTTGTGGAAATATAATAGGATGATTAGTACAAAAAGATAATATAGGAGACTTAGGAAGATGATTATCAAAATTTGCAGAAGTAGAGCATTTAGCTATAGCCCAATCATTATCATTGAAGCATAAATATTCAATCTGTGATGATGAATAGGGAGTAATAATAGTAGCAAGGTGAATGCCAAATATTTTAGTCTTAAGTCCTTGAAGAATAAGTTTAGCCACCATGGAGGTATAAGACTCAATTATACTTTTAGGAGAGATGGGCAAATGTATCCATAATAAAGGCCCTTGTTGCCAAAATACTCCTGTGGGTGTATATTGTGAAGAAATAATAATCAACATCAGCGGTTGAGTTAAATCAAATATATCACAATGAGCTCCTTTGATGGCTTTTTCTACTAACTTTAAAGCTTTCCTAGCATCAGGAGTCAATGTTCGTGGTGAAGATGGATCAGGGTCTCCGCGAAGGATGTCAAATAAAGGTTTTAGTTGGCCAGTAGTGAGGTTTAGTGTAGGGCGAAGCCAATTAATGTCTCCCAGTAGTTTTTGGAAATCATTGAGGGTGGTCAAATGTTTTTTATTTATTAAAATGTTTGGGGGTCTAACAAAGGTATCCATGATTTTAAATCCTAAATATAATATGGGTGATCTGGTTTGAACTTTTTCTTCTGCTATATATAATCCATAATTTTTAAATTTTCTGCCACGTCACTGAATATATTAAATAAGATTTTTTGATTAGGGTGGGCCAGTAAAACATCATCCATGTAATGTAAACACATGAGGTTTGGATATTTATTTTTAATGGGTTGGATTACTTTGTCCACATATATTTGGCATATGGTGGGGCTATTAGCCATTCCCTGCGGTAGCACTTTCCATTGATGTCTTTTATCAGGGCCATTATTATTGAGAGAAGGAACTGAAAAAGCAAACCTGGGGGCATCTAGAGGATGTAGGGGAATGGAAAAGAAACAATCCTTTATATCAAGAGTAATAAGATGGAAATTTTTTGGAATAGCTACAGCATTAGGAAGTCCAGGTTGAGTAGGGCTCATGATTTGCATGGTTTTATTAATTTCTCTAAGATCATGTAACAATCGCCATTTTCCTGATTTTTTCTTGATCACAAATATGGGGGAATTCCAGGGAGAGGTGGAAGGTTCTATATGTCCTGCTTCTAGTTGTTCCTGAACTAGTAGAAGGGCCGCTTGTAATTTCTCTTTAGATAGGGGCCACTGAGGGACCCACACTGGCTTATCAGAAAGCCATGGTATTTTCAAAATTATTTTCTCAGTGGCCCTGAAAAAAAATATCTTTTTCCTTTATGATAATGATTACTTTTAGGGTTAAGATTACTCTGTACTTTTTGATAATGATTTCTTTTAGGGTTAAGATTACCCTGTAGATTTTCACATTTAACACCTGCAGGCTTGGTTGCAAGGTGTACTCCCATTTGTTGCAAAATATCTCTTCCCCATAAAGTAACCGGTAGGTTAGGAAAAACATAAGGCTGAAATGTTCCTTTATGCCCTTCATCATCCTCCCATTTTAAAATTACTGCACTTTTCTCTGGGAGGTTATTATATCCCAAGCCTCTTAAACTGGTTGAAGCTTTTTGCAGAGGCCAGTGCTTGGGCCATTGCCACAGATTAATGATGGAAGAGTCAGCTCCAGTATCTATCAGTCCTTGTATCTCTATTTCTTGGATTTTTATTTTACACATAGGCCTCCCTGAACAATCCCGAACCCAGCAAGCCATATGTTCTGAGTCAGTGGAACAAAATCCTCTATTGTTCCTTTTTGGAGGCATACTCATTTTAAATGAATTATGTAAATTAGGAAGGAGAAGCAACTGAGCAATTCTATTAACAGAACTTATACTTTGGGGTGAGCTAAGCATTATTTTTTATTTCCCCTTTGTAGTCTGAGTTTATTACACCTGGGGTCACTTGCAAACCTAATAAGCTTTTAGGATTTCACCTGAGAATGAGTCCTACAGTCCCTGAGGGAAGAGGTCCCCTGACTCCTGTGGGAATCAGTTGAACCCCCATTTCAGGTGTTAACACTATTCGGGCGGTGGAACAGAGGTCTAATCCTGCATTTCCTTCTGTTCCTCTGGTGAGGGAGTGGATGGGTAGTAGGGATTGTGTCAGGGAAGCATTTGAGTGGATGCTTGATGATACTCCTCCTCCAATGCCCCGTACATTTGTGGGCCCCAGGGCATTGGGCCCCGTGCCCCGTTTTTTGAATTCCTGAACAAAAGATTTCCATGGATGTCAAATTTTGAATAGCATTTATTGGCCCAATGATTTCCCTTTTTACACCTGGGGCAGCAGCCTGGGGCACGGTATGAGCTTGGTCTTATTTCTCTTTTGGGATTTTGCCTAGAATAGCCTGATTGATTATGATAATTTTGCCTGGAATATCCTGATTGATTATAATGTCTAGTTTTAGCCTTTGTGAAATTTCTAGGGGAAGCACCTCTCATTGAGGCTGCAATCACATTTCCTGTGACAAAGGCGTCATTTATATCTTCACATAGTTGTATATATACAGAAAGATCCTTTTTAGTTCTCCATGGCCTGATGGCTTCCTGGCAGTATTTATTAGCATTTTCATATGCTAATTGAACAACTAATGGAATAGCTTGATCAAAGTCTTCAAACAATCTACCTGCAGTTTTCAAAAGTCGATCAGCAAAGTGAGCATACGGCTCATTAGGTCCTTGAATCACTTTTGACAAGCTACCTTGTAGATCCCAGGTCCTTGTAAAGTTTTTCATGCCTTTAAGGCAGCTGCATATATCTGAACATATACACCTGGTACATAATATTTTTGAGCCTGTGAGTCTGTGAACTGCCCCTCTCCTGTGAGCATTTCTATGTTATGGTCTCCAAATACTGCAGCTGCGTTTCTTTTAGCTGTTTCTATACAAAGATCTTGAAATTGCGATCGCCAAACCAAGTATTGCCCACCACTTAATGCTGCTTTACATAGAATTCTCCAGTCTGAGGGGGTTAAGCTAAAGGTATTAAGGGACTCCAGCATACTTAATGTGAAAGGAGCTTGGGGTCCATATGTCATTACTGCCTCTTTGAGATTTTTTATTGTTTTGAAATCTACTGACTGGTGGATCCTCTGTCCATTTTAATTTCCAAATACTGGCAGTTCCCAATGTATCTGTGAGCTACCCTAGAGAGCGCATAAGCTCTCAGAAAGACTTTTTATTTCTGTTTCTAGGGTTTGCAAACACCTAGTAATACCCTTCATATTTTCTGTAATGGATTCCACCCATGGGGGAGTAGGGGCACAAATGGTTCCGCTACTTGACGGTCCTTTTTCTGTTTTAATTTATTTTTGTTCTTTTTACTGGAGACTGTGCTCCCAGAATCACCTTTTGATTCCTCTTCACTACTATCACTTTTACTGGTATCCTGAATTTCAGCTTCTAAGGAGAGTACATACTCTTCGGCTAATTTCAATAAGTTTCTGATGACTTTTGCAGCTCTTACTTTTGAATTTACACCACTACTCTTCTCACTGGTATTAACTGACTCAGAGGCTATGCTTTCTTGATCACTTTCCTCACTATCCACTGACTCCATGATATCGAAAAACTCATCCATGGCTTTTATTATCCGACCTTTTGTTACTTTCGCTCCCATTTTCAGTTCTTACCTGCCGGCCGAACTCCCCGTGCGGGCCACCACCTGTTGCTGCCTGAAGCAATTGCCGCTTGGAGCAACAATGCCATGAGAATAAGTTCAGAGGCAGACTGGAAACGAACAGGCTCTTTATTCTGCCAGCTTCTCTCTCCGGCTCCAACAACACCCCAACACGCAATCCACACTCCTCCAACCACACCACAAAAATGGCACCGACCCGTTCCACAATCCCCTGGGCCAAGTCTCGCGAGATCATGCAAATGGCGCCGACCAGATCCACAATGTCCCGGGCCAAGTCTCATGAGACCAAGGAAGGTGGTAATGCTTATGGCTCACAGCTAACCACAATCTTAGTTATCTCCTTAATTAGGGCTCCTGCAACTTCCCAAAATTTTCCCCACAATATGTCACAATTATTTTTTATTGTAAATATGTGATTGTTTATCCAAAACTGCTTCAAAAACTGAACATTTTTGTCATCTATTTATCACACATTTTTTGTCACTTTTTCCTTTCCTTGAAAACATTGAAATTTAATCCCCTAGGGAGGCAAATGTGATTTCCTTTATGTTAAATCTAAATTTATTACTTTTTTCATGGTGTTTACATATTTATTATTTCATTATCTTAGTACATAAATCTTTAAAATATATTTATTTGTTCTAATTAGTTATACATGACAGGAGAATGCATTTTAACACATCATATATAAAGGGAATATAACTTCTCATTTGTCTGGTTGTAGATAATATGAATGTATTATTTTTAAACCTTCCAATCTTAATTTTGTTATTAACATTTGTCGGGGCTGGGGCTGTGGTTTAACGGCAGAGCACTCGCCTCGCACTTGCGCGGTCCAGGTTCGATCCTCAGCACCACGTAAACATAAATGCATTGCATTGTGTACAACTAAAGTAAATAAATAAATATTAAAAAAAAATTGTCTTTTGTCATAATTTATTTCACTTTTCTTCCTATTGCCTTTTTTGCTTTTTACTCATTCCCTTCTACAGTTTTCTGTTCATACTTCACAGTGCTCATGTTTTCTTGCCTTAGAAGTCATCATGCTGGACAGTCCCTCATCTTCCATTTGGGTTCTTCTGTTAGGTCATTTTAAAATATCTGCTTTGTTCTATGTATTCAAGATGTCCTTGTCTTCCAAAGACTCTGTAACTTCTCTATCCATACCCCTGTTTTCTCTTTCTGTTCACTCAACATTGAAGTAAAGTGAAGCTAATAAGTTCCAGTAGCTTCCAATGTACACATGAATATTATACCCTTTGTTTCATTCTTTGTACATTTGGTTTTTGGTCTAGTCCACTTTCAAATATATGGCTAAAGTAATTTGATGTCCATAATCTTAAAATAATTTTCTGTACCTGTTGGTGTTTACAGTGCTCTTGTGTTGAAATATCCATTTACCCACCTCTGTAATGTGGAGTTTTGACACTCTCTCCAACCTCTTCTGTGATCTTGGGTAATTGATTTGTCTGGTCCCAGTTTCTAATTTGCTAAGTAAATGTATTATCTAACTGTCATCATAAGTATCTAATTCATAGAGCTGTTGGACAATACTAAATTATGTAACAAACAGTATCTTGTACGTTATGACTTAATACATGTTGAAAATAATTCCTGTTCTTGTCCTAATTAGTTTTAGTTTTAGTATTATTTGATCAAATCACCAGAAGACACTGCTACCGTACATCCTTCTTTCTTCACCTTACAGCACTTCATTTAGGGAAATTAAATTTTCAAAATGCACTGTGTGGTTGCCATTTCCATTTTCCATATCCTGATAACTTTTTGAAATTTGCTGATAATATTAGTGTATTGTGCAGCTTTCCATCATTATGATAAAATAACTGAGATAAATCAACTAAAGGGAGCAAAGACTTACTTTGGCTCACAACTTCAGAAGTTTTTCTCCATGGTCACTTGCTCTGTTTTTCTGGGTCTGTGGTGAGAACATCATGACAGAGAGAGTGACAGACAAAGGTGTCCATCTCATGGCAGCCAGGAAGCAGAGGGAAAGAGACAAAGGAGCAGAGGACAAAATTACACACTTCAAGGGCACACCCCTAGTGAACTACTTGTTCCTAAATTTGTTCACAACCTCCCAGTAGCACTTCCAGGTAGGGACCAAATCTTGAACACATGAGCCCTTGGGGGATGTCCCAGATCCAAACCACAACAATTAGTATAGAGTTCCTTTTTCTAATTTAGAGGCAATAACTGGTAGAAAAAGAATGATCTTGCTGCTACTTTCAGGAGGGCAGACTTGCATAAATTGTCCACAATGGACTTTTAAATGAATTTTGATCATCTTTGAAGTTAGAAAATATTCTTATAGAAACTAGCAATAGATCTTAACAATTAGATCTTCTTTAATTGGGGTAGTTTAATTTTTAAGTAAAGTTAATATTGATTATATTGTTGATGTTTAAGTTAAATCAGTGGGGACATTATGTGAGTCTTTGCTAATCAGAACCAAATATATCTGAGGTGATGTGTCTACTGCTAATCTTGCTCACTGGTGTCTTAGTTTGTTTGGGCTACTATCACAAAGTATCATAGACTGGATATTTTATAGATAACATATGTTATTGGCATTATTTCCTGGAAACTGGACATCTAAGATTAGGGTGCCAGCTTGGTCATGTTCTAGTGAGGGTTAGCTTACTAGTTCATAGAGAGCTGGTTTTCTTGTTGGGTCCTGACATAGCAGAAGAAGCAGGGGAACTTTCTGGGATCTCTTGTATCATCACAATCATAAAAGCTCCATACTCATAATCTAATCACCTCCCAAAGGCCTCCAACTTCAAATACTACCACATTGATGATTGTTTCAACCATGAGTTTTGGGGAAAGGGATCATAATATTAATTCTATAGCAACAGGGGACTCTCTCTTTCTCTCTTTCTTTCTGCTCATTTCCAGTTCCACTTTGATCACAGGTGCCACCAACCCTATGTGCCATAATCTTTTACCAGGTAAGCATATCTACACATTTATAGATGTTTGAGTTATCTTAGATTATCAGATGGCTGGCTATCCACAGGTTGAGACTCCGTCTTGAGAAAGGAGTTCCTCAAGTCACTTGACTCCAAATCAACTTTCTATTCTTCTCTTAGGTCCTCCTGAGGAAGAAGTGTCTATGTCATCAACCTCCTGTAAACCAGAACCTAGATTTATCCCTTACTTTGTTTTCAAGTTATTTCTTTTTCTCTTCCTCTCTATTCACCATTAATTGTTGTTAAACACAGTTAACATATGTAGAGCTAGATTTACCTTGACAGGCCCTTCATGAAGAACTGTACATGGATCTACTCATTTAAGTATCATATAAAATATGAGGCATGTACTTGTATAATGCCTACATTACCTCTGAGAAGTCTGAGTGTAGTTTAGTAAGTTGCCTAGAGTCACATCACCAGGGAGAAGTAAGGCAAGGAGTTTGGTCAACAGCTTTACATTATGCTCCAGACATTATTCCTAAGAAAATAGAAATCTTACCTATATTCATGTAAAATAGTATTTATTTCCATTTAAAGTCTCTGTAATTGCTTCCAAAGTGAATATGTAAAGCCAAGTAATACACAAATGAGGCAGGGGAAAACATCAAGAGTAACATACAGAAAATACCAGACTCAGCCAGTATTATTAAAATAATATTTCAAAAATAGCAACTACTATTATTAAAACTTGTAGGAGCCCTGATTAAGGAGATAGCTAAGATTGTGGTTAGCTGTGAGCCATAAGCATTACACCTTCCATGGTCTCGTGAGACTTGGCCCGGGACATTGTGGATTGGGTCGGCGCCATTTGCATGATCTCGTGAGACTTGGCCTGGGGGATGGTGGATCGGGTTGGTGTCATTTTGGGGGTGATTGTAGGAGTGTGGATGGTGTTGGAGTTGTTGTTGGAGCCGTAAAGAGAAACTAGCAGAATAAAGAGCCTGTTTGTTTCCAGTTCGCCTCTGAACTTATTCCCGCGGTTTTGTTGCTCCAAGCGGCAATCGCTTCAGGCAGTGACAAAAACTCCATAGCTATTTATTACAATTATAGTAAATTATGCTAGATAATTTGAAAAATAATTTTAGTATATGAAATATACTAAACTTTACTGATTTGTCCAAACTCTGAATAAGCTATAATATTTGATGCATCTTCCTCTTTAATAAAAGAACAATTGCTCACCTCCAATGGGGAAAACTCATTTAGTCATATTACTGGAAGTTGTATTAGATTTAGTGACATTAAAATGTTCTGTTTCTTAGAAATAGCTTTTTACTGACTCTCCTGATTTAATTGCATAGGTAAATGGAGGTCAAGGAAACCTGGGAACAAACACTAATATGAGGCTCTAATGTTCTATTGTATAACCATTCGTATCATCTCACAGGGTAATGAAAGAAAAAGTTCCAGTATGTAATAAGAATCTTGTTTTACATTATGGAAACACAATTGCTTATAAAAAATGACTAATAAGTGTATCTGTGGTTCCTTTGAGGTATTTGATTCACCCATTAAACATCTTCTCAAAGGGGTTTGCATAACTGTAGCAGATTTATTTCCATCATCTCCAGAGTTTGTGTGATGGACCATAATCATAACATTAAAACAAAACAAAACACAACACAACTCCACTAATCTGTGGTTTTGTGAAGACAGTGGTAATAACTGCCTTGTCATTCTCACTTCAGATCACTAAACTTTGACATGGATTATGCAGGCTCCTTATTTACAAATCAACCCCAAGATGTCCATCTTCAAGGCAGTCAGTAGTAAATTCCAGGTGACTAAGGATAAACATTTTAGAAGTGTGCTGATTCTTTCACAAGATTTTGTACCTTTTTAGTCTCTAGAATATGTAGTGTGTATAAATTGTGTGACCAATCCCCAGCATTTAATATCCTGGTGAATTGTGTAGAAACAGTTTTGTTAAATAGTAATTAATACTGTTAAGGATGTGAGGAAAAGGTACACTTATGCATTGTTGGTGGGGCTGCAAATTAGTATAACCATTCTGGAAAGCATTGTTGAGACTCCTCAAAATACTAGGATTGAAGACACCACATGACCCATTATCCCACTCCTCAGTATTTATCCAAAAGAACTGAAATAAGCTTATGTAGTGATACAGGTACATTAATGTTTATAGCAGCACAGTTCACAATAGCCTTCACTTTTAGGTCCCCATCTTCTTCCCTTTGAACATATTCCTCTCCTCTTTCTCTCCATCCCTATTGATCCTTAATTTTCTCAGCAGAGTTTTCTACAATCTGAATATGTCCTATCAGAGTACCACATCTGTGATTTTTGTTTTATATTTTTCATGTTAGTTTTTGCTATTGAGGCTCTTAAAACATTAAATAACTCATTTTTTAATGCAAAGGACAATGGCTGTTGAAGTAGAGCATATTCATCTTGGTCTGATTACAGTATGTCTTTTGGACTCTGCCCATTGCTTCTGTAAGCTAATAGCCTACAGATGCCTGTGATTTTGGCAGCCCATGTTAAATGGAACCTTTAATAAATTCTCAAAGTCCATAGTTCTCCATGACCTATACATTATGCTGATGTGGTATTTTTTTCTACTTTGAGTTTTAATGAAAATAATATGGAGGTTAAAGCTTATGTCTGTTTCAAGCATCTTAATTTCACTTGGAATGAAATTAACTCCTACAATCATCTATTACAGTTTATGAACTTCCTTTGTCTGAAGACTTTTGACCATCTGAAATTATGCTCCTAACCTATTCAATTTAAATCACTTGGCAATGCTAATGAACCCCACCAGGGAAATACAGAAGAGCTGTAGGTACCCATTAATAGTAACTATTTCAGCCAATCCTGATCACTTGTGCACATTAAATGCCACTCTGAAAATGACTTCTGACATATGCAACTGTTTGAAGCCATTTTGCATGAAAAAAACTTCAGAAACATAAACTTTTCCGTATTATTTTATGTTTTTGTTCAGATTGTCTTTTTAAAAAATAGCCAAATGAAGAATCAAAGTGAAATGGCTTAAAAATGGTTGAAGAGACAGAAAAGTTTTAAGATTGAAGCCAGCAGGGTATCGTCAAAGATGTCAAATATATTAAATAGAGATGTGGAAAGAAATGTTAAAATACTTTCCTAAGGTTTATTAATAATCCCATATAAAACATTTAGAATATAAAAGATTGAAATTGAAAGGAAAATGTAATATATACACCTAAATGGATTTCCTTCTTGTAGAGATATATTTGAATCTCTATTTCTTATATCAAAGAGATATAAAAAAGTACAAATTTAGATAACAAGGGATATATTTTTTTCTAGAACAATCTATAAAGAAATATATTAAATTCTAATGAGTTTGCAAGTTCACATAACAGAAGTTCGGGTAGTGAGAGATACATATATCTTTATTAGTGTTGTGCATGTTTATTCTAAATTATTGGATAATTCATCGTTCAATAATGCTTCCAATTTCCTCAAGAAACCTTCCATGTAGTTATTGGGAACATTTTTCTCTGAAGACCATTTTATTTTATTTTTTGAACTGTCTAAAAATTTCTTATTATTTATACTTAATTTTATTTGTCACTTCATGAGGCACTATGTTACAACGTTTTGCCTGGTCTTATTTTCAGGTGGTGAGGGTGGCTCTTTGGGCTTAACACTAAGCACTTGAGGAGAAATTGGAAAATCTTGAATTCAATTATTCCTCTTTCACATAATGGTCTTTAAATCCTCCATATCCTTTTCCAAATAATTTTTCCTCAAAGTTCTCTAAGTTCATTGAGACCTTTGGAATCTGGACCTCCTTACTTCCTCACTTCTTCAATACTTTTTTCCTAGGACTGATCTGGGTCCTGGTCTCCATTTATTAATGATAAATCTCTGGTGAACACTTCACTTTCTTCCCATATGTTTCCTCCCTAATACTCTTTTTATAAAACTCAAATCTGGATGTTTCCAATAGTTTGCCTTTTCTCTAATTCAAATGAAAGAGTTAACCCATGCTGGAGAAAGGTTAGGCAATTGATAGATGGTGCAACATTAAATCACTCTCAGCACCAAGTAGATGCCCTTAGAATGTGTGGTCAATGCTAGCTTAACCCCCAATAAGCCTCTTTCTCTTTCAATAATCAGTTTATTTCTGCTTTCTGACCAATGACTCAACCTCATTCACTCCCACCTCACCAGTTAATTTTCAATTTATGATTCACCTTATTTTTTAATTCAAAAAATAGAAAGTTTGTCTTGGGAGAGTCTTTTCCTCCACAAAATAGTTATAATCAGAAAAAATGTAGATTTGAATGCAATTGATAAGTGACTAAAAATAATAGTGGATTAACTAAGTTGGAAATACATTAATTTACTTATGTTCATATCTGAAGACAGGTGGTCTAGGACTGATACAAAGGGTTTGTTGCCCCGGTTCCCAGGAATTCATCTCATTTTAGTCTAGTACTCACCCTTCTTAGCCTTTACTTCCAAAATCACTCCATGGACAGAGAGACTGAGATGGCTCCTGCATCCCTAGCCATAATTGTGTATCTAGCTAGAAGGAAGGCATAAAAGACAAAGGAAAACAACAACAACAAAAGACATATCATGTGAAAGCTGTCTTATAAAGAAAACTGCTTTCTTGTCATTGCCTAGAACTTAATCACATGGACAAAACTAATTGCCAGAAATGCTGAAAAATGAAGCAATATTCTGGGCTATCATGTGCCCATAAAGTATATCAATAAATGGACATTCTATTACTATAGAAGTCTAACTAAGAGTCTGCCAGTTTTGCAAATCTTTTCCAAGAAGATTTAATTTTTGTGTTTGATGATACACATATACTTCGTAATTTTCTGTTTTTTTTTTTTTTTTTTTTTTTCCTAACGTCTTCATTTAAATAAAGAAGTCTAGAGAGGTGGTAAATGCTGGGGAGTGATATTGACCAAATTGTATTGTTTGTATGTATGAACATGTAAAAACAAATCCCATCAATATGTACAACTATAAATATATATAATGCACCAATAAAAATGGAACAAAAAGGAGGGTAGAGGAAAGAAAAAAATACAGTGAAGTCTATAATTTTCAAAATTTCTACCCCTTAATATAAACTTTGATAGTTGTTCATTATCTTCAAAATCACTTCCACTGCATCACATGAATATTCTGTGTGATAGTTTAATTATTCAATTATAATTAATTTCAAACCTCTGCTAGGCTTTATTTTTTATATACAATTATGGAGAAGTATATTTTCAAACTAAAGAAATTTTTAACTTACATTTTGCTGCTGATTTCCAACATAATTATTTTTTTTAAAAGGTAGCATACTTGTTGGATACAGATTTCTTTTTAATTTCTTTATACTTGATTGGTTACAGTTTGTGAGAAAAATGTTTACTCTTCAAATAACAGATGAACAAATCAACATATTCCTTTTTAAACAAGATTGCTAATTGGGTTATTCAAAATTTATAAATATTCATAAAATTTTTGTCTGAATTACAATTAATTTGATAAACATTGCTGTATTATTAGCTTTTTCTTAGCGCTTTATAATTTTTTGCTTTCATAATTGAGACTTTTATTGAGTACACATGAGTTTAGAATTGTATCTTCCTGGTGAAATAAAATTTTATAATTTTATAGTAATCCTACTTAATTTTTATTTGTGTTTATTTAGTATAATTTTATTTTGGGTGAACAGTCTTCCCAGCTTTTCTTATTTACATCCTCAGTTGTACTATATATATATATATATATACACATATATATATATACACACATATATATATATGTGTGTGTGTGTGTGTGTGTGTGTGTGTGTGTGTGTGTGTATTTTTGGTACCAGGGATTGAACTCAGGGGCACTCAACTGCTGGGCCACATCCCCAGCCCTTTTTTGTCTTTTTTTGTATTTTATTAGAGACAGGATCTCACTAAGTTGCTAAGTGCCTCGACATTGCTGAGGCTGGCTTTGAACTCACGATCCTCCTGCCTCAGACTCCCAAGTGCTGGGATTACCCGGCTAGTTGTACTTATATTTTAATTAGTTGTTTTAAAATAGCTTTTGATTGTATATTGCTTTCTTTTTAATTGACTTGTATTTTTTAGAGTAGTTATAACAGAAAACTGAGGTGAAATACAGAGAAAGCTCATATACTACATCATACTTCCATCAGAGCCTTCACACAATTTCCACGATTTTTTTTTTGAGTTTTTAAGAATATTTTATATTTGTTCTAATTAGTTATATGTGACAATAGAATGTATTTGGACTCAGCATACATAAATGAAATATAACTTCTCAATCTTCTGGTTGTATATGATGTAGAATCACACTGGTCGTGTACATAGGGTAATATGTCCAATTCATTCTATTATCCTTCTTACCCCTGTACTCCCTTCCCTCCCTTCACTCCCCTCTCCCCAATCCAAAGTACCTCTATTTTTCCCTAGCCTCCATCCTCCCTTATTGTGAATTAGCATCTGCATATCAAATAGAACATTCGGCTGTTAGTTTTATGCGATTGGCTTATTTTTCCTTAATGATATTCTCCAGCTCCATCCATTTACCAGCAAATGATATTTTAAATCTGTTTTTGTCAATGTGTTCTTAAATGAGAAGCTTAATACATTTTTGTTTACTGAGAGCTTTTGAAGATAGACTTATTTCTACATTTACATTCTTTGGATGCCTATATATTTTTCTCTTTTTATGCTTCTTATTTTCTTTGATCTTTTCTTCCCTTTTTTGGGAAGTTTTCTTCTTTTTTATTCAATTTATTCTTTTCTATATGTTTAGAGTTTATACCTCCCGTTCTATTCTTTTTTATTGGGTACCTGTTCCTTCAGTAATCTGAAATTTTCTCTTCCAGATTAAATCCTTCATTTCACTTCATTCTGTAGGGTGTGTTTTGATATAATCTTTTCGGCAATAACTTTTCCAGAAAAGTAACTCTTATTCTTATAGTATACCTTTTTTAAGAAATTGTCCTTGAATTTTGATAACCTGTTTTTGTGTTGTCTGGTCTCCACTTTATGGTAAAAGTTTGATTTCTACATTATTGGTTATTTTAGGGTCGTCTTTTTTTTTTTTTTTTTCTTTTTCTCTTTTCTTACCCTTCCTAGTATAAACACATTGAGTTGGCCTTTTTTTTTTTCTAATTTTGTTAGTATTACTTCTGCTTTTTTTTTTTTTTATGTCTGTGGATTTCTGTGCTTCACCATTCTAAAGTTAGTCATATTTTCTTCATATATCAGATTTTTTTATTTCTTTCTAATGATTGATTAAAAATTTGATAAATATCTCACTCCCTCTTTTATATGGATTTATTTGCCTTTATAATTCCCTCATCTCTGAGCCTTTGCATTTCATTCTGAGTAATTTCCTCATATTTATCTTCAGATTTACTATATTTTTTCTTCAGTAATATCTAATCTGTAATTTATCCATTGATATTTTGATTTCAATATTTTATATGTTGTATTCCTAAAATTCTCTGATCCACTTTTGATCTTCTTGAAATTTTTTGAAATTCATTTCCTAACAATTTTTGACTTTTATATTTTATCTTAAAATTTTTTATAATCACTGTAATTGTTTATCTTATAATATCTGAAATGTTTTTATGGGATCTAAATTGGTTGGACATATCTTTTTGATTTGTTTATCTGATCCAAATATTTCTACAATCTCATATGTTTAGTGATCTAGGTCATTAGTTCATGTAATGTTTATCTTAATTTGTGGGAATTCTGACAACTTTTTTTGTATATCATTTATCCCAGAGAAAATATGCATTTGCTTCAGGATTTCTGAACTACTACTTTCTTGAGATATCTTTGGCTCTTGTGAAGAACTTAAATATAGGATACTTTGGTTCAGTGTCAAATATACTGAAGGGATGTGGAGAAAAACGTTAAAGTACTCTACTAATGTTTACTAATACTTCAGTATATATGAGAATAGAGTTTATTTTGACAAATTTATACAAACATGGAGTAGATCTTATTCTAATTAGGATCACAGGCTTGTGGTTATACATGATGTGGAAATTCACTGTGGTGTAGTCACATATGTACATAGGAAAGTTATGACAGAATCATTTCCCTGTCTTTCCTATTTCTATCTGCCTTCCCTTCCCTTCATTCCCCTTTGTGGAATCCTCTGAAATTCTATTCTTCATCTTTCCTCCCTTGTTGTGTGTTAGAATACATATATCAGAGAGGACATTTGACCTTTGGTTTTTTGGAATTGGCTTATTTCACTTAGCATAATAGTCTCCAGAACAACAACAACAAATTTAGAATTTTAAAAGTTGAAAGAAAACTAAGTAAAATAAAAATCCTAAACAGATCTGCTTTTGTACAGATGTATTTGAATCTCTATTTCTACTTAGGTTCAAGGCTGATACTGTAAGCTGATACAAATATTTGCTTCAGGCCATCTGAAGGAGCCCCAATTAGGGAGATGGCTATTGTGGTCAGCTGGAAGCCATACGTTCCACCTGATAATAAGTATGTATGTGACGCACCTGTAAATGCACGTGAGGCACCCGCAAAGCTATATAACTGGGTGAAAGCGGTCGGAGTCGGGAGAAGAATGAATTCATTCAGTCAGTCATGCAGTCGCTCGGTCGGAAGAAGAGTTCGGGTCAGAGAAGAAGAAAAGAATCAGAGCGGCCAGAACGTAGGCAGAGCGGTTACAGAAGAGAAACCAGATAGAAGAAGTAATTCCTGGTCAGAGTCAGGCCGAGGCTCCCGAGGAAGAAAGAAGAAAGAAGAAAGAAGCTCTTAAAGCTAAGTTCTCTCTCTCTAAAGAAGAAATCTCTCTCTTTAAAGCTCTCTCTCTTTCTCTCTAAGCTCTAAGAAGATGAAGAAGAAAAAGCTCTATCTTTCTCTCTAAGCTCTAAGAAGAAGAAAAAGCTATCTCTAATCTTTCTCTCTAAGTTCTTTCTAAGAAGAAGAAAAATCTTTCTTTCTCTCTCTAAGCTCTCTCTAAGAAAGTAGAAGTAAAAGTAGTAGTATCTTTACTCTGCCTCCGAGTTTTCCTCCCGCGGCGCCGTGGCTAGCCACGACAGGCAGCTTACAGCCATCACTCATTTTAGCTCCTGGTATTTGTTTGTTGGTTTGTGTTTGCTTTACAGGTAAGAGAGATTTTTTTTAGTATTTTTTTTTCCTTACCCTTCTGGGAGCTTAGGAATCCAGTAAAACAATGCTGTGAGTAGAATCTAGTTACATGGTGTTTGGATTATCTTCAGATTCCTAGTCAGGTATATCCTCTGCATATTGTTTTCATTGTTTTTTGTTTGTGAGTGATTTTTTTTATCAAGGTCCTTTATCTATCTAATCAAAGCTTATAGTGTTAACATCTCCAAATATTCAATGTTTGCTTATAATATAAGAACAAAACCTTTTATTATCACCAATTTACTGTGCATAATACTGAATGCAGGTTGTTTATAACTTTTAAATGAAAATTTCAGAGTGGAACAGTACATATTCATTAATGCTCTTTGACAATAAGAATGTTTGAATTTTCACATCAGAGAGAATGTTTTCCTCATTGGGGAAACTGAATTTACAATTAATCTTTCACTAAGAGGTATGCTTTTGTTGTGGTTCAGATGTGGTGTCCACCAAAAGCTCAGGTCTGAGACAATAGAAGAAGGTCTGGAGGAGAAATGATTGGGTTATAACCTCAACCTAATCAGTGAATTAATCCCAAATGAGATTAATTGAGTGGTAATTGGAGGTAGGTGGGGTGTGGCTGGAGGAAGTAGTTCACTGAAGGGTGTGGCTATGGGGGTCTATATTTTGTATCTGGAGAGTGGAGTCTCTCTGCTTTCTGATCACCATGTGAGCTGTTTTCCTTTGACACACTCTTCCTCCACAATGTCCTGCCTCACTTCAAGCCACAAGGAACAGAGCTGGCCTTCTATGGACTAAAATCTCTGAAACCATGAGCCCTCAAATAAACTTTTCCTCCTCTATAATTGTTCTGGACTGGTCCTTTAGTTGCACCAGTCAACAAAGCAGACTAAAACAACTTTCAAGTTGTCATGAATCAAAATGTTTTAGTTAATCTTAGATCACAGTGTAGATATTGGAATATTTAGTAATATGAAATAATTAATATGGTGACTATGCATGTGTAAAATTACCTCATTTATTTTCATCGCTAATATGTAGGTACACTAATATTGTCACTTTAAAGATAAGGATACTTCTGCTCAAAGAATTTAAGGTCCAACACATGCTGACCCTGAACTTAGTTTTCTGCTCTAAGCTGAATGGACTTCCTAATAAATCATCACAAAGCACAGCTTTTTCAATGCATGAAATATTAATTTTTTTCTGACAGCACTAATCAAATGAATCATTAACTTTCATTTCCTTGTATTGTATATGTTGTTTTTATTGTTTGGCTGTATTATAATTTTTCAGACAGGCTTACATAAGAATGAGGAAATTGCATAGTCATTTCTAATTTATTTCTAAATCAATAATCTACCAAATGATATCAGGCACAGTAGTATTGTTACCAACTGAAAATTAATCATCCTTTTATATATCTGTCCATATTTGTGTTAGCTGGGATTTTACAAAATAATTTAAACTCTGCATGAATTGGTAAATACCCAAGTGTCATTCAGTATTAAATATCAATAATAAGTAACAAGACTCATTTATTGGTAGAGCTTAAGTTAAATTATCACTCATACATGTTTTATCCAAATATCTTGGATTGCAAATTATATCCTATTACATTTCTATCCCTAAGGAGCAAATGGAATTGGTCTATCCAATAAATATAATAAAATGTAATATTTTTATTTTTCTTTATAATATATTTTTCAAATGAATTTAAACTCAGAGTATTAGCAAAAATCAAATGATATAAAATAATAGAATATTACAAATAAAAATAAAATTATATGAAATACTTAGTTTAAAGAGGAAAGCATGTATAAGTCAATATTGAATTAAGCAGTACAAGTATGTTCTATAGAGCTAGATTTGAAAATATTACCTTTGTTTTCTTCAGTTGCATAGAATCAAGGGCATGACTGTGCCTTGATAAAGGGTTGCATTTAAAGTTGTGGTTTTTCAAGAAAGTATACCAAAGTGAGAAGGAACCAGAGAAACATTATTTTATTATTTGTGAAATTGTATTTATTTTCCTCTTTATACTGTTCTATGTTGGAATTAATCTACTGGAATTGCTTAATAATTTAAACTTTTCTGTCTAAAACTGTCTGTCTGAAAGTTCTGTATTTGAATCCCACTGTTAAAATGTATAAAGATGGGTAGATTAATTATTCTCTCTGTTCCTCAGATTCTTTCTCTATAAAACGTCATAGATATCTACTTTAGATGACCAATTGGGGAGTTAAATGAAACAATATCTATTAAACATCATGCAGTGTCTCAAACACATCACTTAGACAAACCTTCAATGAACTTTGGCTATTTCATATGAATTGCACTTTGATTCTATCCATTATTTATTCATTTTTGAAACAATTGTATTTTTCTTAATAATTTGCATGGCTAATTATTGACCTTTTGTTTACCATGTGATTTAAATATTCCCTCCCTATTTATTTTGTTCTCAATTTTTTGTATTTCACTACTTTGGATATATAAAATTTTTAAGTCACATCTGGTCAAACCTATGGATATTAACTTGAGGTGTCCTTTTATTTCTTTTCAGTTTAAAAACAGTTTTCTTATTGAAGAATCAAATTAATGTTTGTGTATGCATTGCTTTGTTATTGCTGGCTTCCTGTCTCTATTTAACCATTAATCAATTGGAAAATTTTTTTATAATGCTAAATATCTTTGGTTTTTTTAAGAGTAAAAAGTAGACTATCCAGCTTGTGCATCCTGTGATCTACAATGCCTCTCACTGTGCACACGATAAAGCACAGTATATTAACTCACTCAGCAGGTTTTATCAAGTACACCAGAGACCTTGAGCTATGTATCAGATCCTAGGGAGAGTGGTGAAGGACACAGACATCACCTTGTGTAGGATAATTTTTCTACAGAAAGAAAATCTGAAACTGAAAAAATGCTAAAATTATTATTTAAATAAGGCATGAAGGAAATAAAAGATAGAGAATAGGAGAACATGAGAGAGCCAGGAAGAGGAACTACTTCAAATTTGGTCAAAATCTTACTCTAAAATATAATGTGGAAGAGAAGATGCGAAGGATGAGAAGAAAATGTATTGGGATAGTAGCATTCTTTTTTAAAAATTTTATTTATTCTAATTTGTTATATATGACAGTAGAATGCATTTCAACTTATATTACACATATAGAGCACAATTTTTTATGTTTCTGGTTGTACACAAAGTAGAGTCACACCATCGACGACTTAAACATGTACTTAGGGTAATTATGTCCATCTCATTCCATCATCTTCCCTACCCCCATGCCCACTCCCCTCCCTTCCCTCATCTTTGGCCTATCTAAAGTTTGTCCATTCGTCCCATGCTCCCCCCACTCTCATACCCATTATGAATCAACATCCTCATATCAGAGAAAACATTTGGCATTTGGTTTTTTGAGATTGGCTTATTTCACTTAGCATAATATTCTCCAGCTCCATTCATTTACCTGCAAATGCCATGATTTTATTCACTTTTAATGCTAAGTAATATTCAATTGTGTATATATACCACATTTTCTTTATCCATTCATCTACTGAAGGACATCTAGGTTGGTTTCACAATTTAGCCATTGTGAATTGTGCTGTTATAAACATTCTTTATAGAAAAGACAACAGAAGAAAAAAAAAAGGGGGGGGAAAGGGATTAAGTTGTTTAAGAAAATGAAAGAAATCACAAAGACTGCAGCAGAGTGAGATTGCAGACCCTATACAGCATGGCAAATGTGCTCATAATTGTAGTTCATAACAGCGAATAAATAAAGAACATCTGGAATGTACTATTGAATTCTTAAAATTTGTATCACATAACCAAATAAGATTTTATGAATGAGCCAGGGCGCGGTGGCACACGCCTCTAATCCCAGCACTTTGGGAGGCTGAGACAGGAGGATCACGAGTTCAAAGCCAGCCTCAGCAATGGCGAGGCACTTAGCAACTCAGTGAGACCCTGTCTCTAAATAAAGTACAAAAAAATAAAAGGGCTGGGGATGTGGCCCAGTGGTCGAGTGCCCCTGAGTTCAATCCCCGGTACCACAAAAAAAAAAAAAAAAAAAAAAAAAAAAAAAAGATTTTATGAATGGCTGTTGAAGTTGGCTGTTGAAATTTGTTGGCGTTTTAGAAATAATTTTTATATAAAATAAGAATGGCCTTTTTGCCTCAGCAACAGTGAGGCACTAAGCAACTCAGACAGACATTGCTCTAAGTAAAATATAAAAAAAAAAAAAAATGCTGGGGATGTGGCTCAGTGGTTAAGCACCTCTGGGTTCAATCTCTGGTACCCCCCCCCCAAAAAAAAATGACCTTTTAATTTCATAGTCATCTCATTTAAAGCTAATGTTTCTCAAAGTATTACTATAGTATTGTTATGGTAGTAGAAAATAGTTTTTCAAATGTAAAACCACACGTTCTGCTGCTTTTCTTTTTTCTTTCTTTCTTTTTTTTTTTTTTTTTTTTTTTTGGTATGGGGATTGAACTCAGGGGCACTCAACCACTGGGTCCCAGCCCCAGGCCTTTTTTTTGTATTTTATTAGAGACAGGGTTTCACTGAGTTACTAAGTGCCTCGCCATTGCTGAGGCTGACTTTGAACTCGCGATCCTCCTGCCTCAGCCTCCCAAGTGCTGAGATTACAGGCATGTGCCACCACGCCCGGCCTGCTTTTCTTAATTTATGATTTTTGAGTGTTCTAAATTATTCTCATTTATAGGATTTTACTCATCTACTATGTCTACTACTACTAATAATGTCTACTACTAATAATAATGACATTTATTGCATGTTTACTATATTATGGACAATACTATAGAACTGTAAGAGCTCTCTGTATATTAATTTTTTTAAACCTAACAGCCTTGTGAAACTTAATAAGTTTATGACATTTTTCAAGCAAGAGCACTGAAATTCAGACAATTTAAAGTACTTTCCATATTATTAAATGTAATAAATATTAAAGTTGAGAATAAAATCCAGGTAATCTGGTGATAATAGCTAGATCTTAACCTTTCTGTTATAATCTACTTATATTTAATTTCTCAGTTTTGTTCCTAAATCTGATATTAATGATATTTGATTCACATTAAACAATCATGTAAGGATGCTATTATCTGGCATGTTGAAAAAATGATGAAAAATTTATCAAATTTCTACTTTGTGATAAAATATAATTTAAGTTAATTTTCTTCATTTTTGTTAAATTAACAGTAAATTTCAGGAAAGTGTTTTAACCACTTTGTAAGGAAGACTGTATACTGAATTTCTTACTCTGCCCTCATCACACTAACCTTCTGGTGGATGTTAGAGAACAATGTTCAGGGAAAGGGTCCTTGAGACAAGGACATCTAGACTAAGAACCGAATGATGTGTGGGAGGTAAAAAGGATGCTTCAGAAATATTCTGTGTACAATGTGTGAGTCAAAGAGAATCACAACAGTGCCATGCAAATGGAGTGTAAATTCCTGAATGGATAGCATTTTACATTTAAGAGAAAAGGATCAATTTATTTTCTTGTATGCTAATTTAAGTAGTGTGGACTTTGTTCTAAAGTGCTCTGAGGATAAAGTAAATGTTCATGCATGGTAGTATGTCCAGGTTCATTTTAAAATCATTCTGACTGCAGTTCAGTAATGAAAAAAAGTAGAAAAATAAAAGAAATGAAAACACAGCGTCATCAGCCAGGGTTGTAGCAAGAAATGTCATCTCAACTATGTGCAGGAAATGTGTGCGTATATAGATTTGCAAACTATTTAGGAGGTTGAATGAATAGATATTAGTGACCTACCAGATGTAGGTCATAAAAGGAGAAATAAAATTCTACGAGTATTTCCATATTTCTGACTTTAGAAACTGGATTGATAACACTTGGCACCCCTAACTAGAGAGTGTAGGTAATATATGCTGGGTCAAAGGAATGTGTGTGAAGAATGTTTTTCTTAGTGATTTTGATTCAGGTTCCTCAGAGTCTGGAGGTTTTTAAAGTGATCTGGGCTGGTATTAAAGAGTTTGGAATAATCAGAAAATTGATTTTCCATATAGCAGTAGTGTCTGAGACGGAGAGAGATGAATTCTTAGGCCCTAACATGAAGGAGCATTGCCATATATATGAAGGGAATAAATATGGATACCTCCAAATAATTAAAGAACATTGAGAAGCATCACTATATTTGTTAAAAATTTACTGTTAATAGGAAACTTTGAGAATATTAAAGTTATTTCATTTTCCTAAGATTCCTGAGATTCCTTTGATACTAGGTGAATGGGGTAGTTCTAGAGTTAAATTATTTATATGTGCTAATTTTCTTCTTCTCAGAAAACAGAATTTTTTTTTTATTGAATTTAGCACAAGGAACACAGACATAGAACAGTTTTTGAACATGAGTGCCAGTAGTCTGAAACTACAAATTGGTTTGAATTCCTGTTACATTGTAAGCAAGGAATTCAAGTTCTTATATTTGACCTCAGTTGAATTTCCATCTCATGATACATAAAGAGAAATCACATCTAGTTGTAAATACTTCAAGGAAAAATTGATGTGTTATCTAGATATAAAGGTTTCTTATTCAAAAATGTGAAAACTTGAGAGCTCCAAACTATTCCAGCTGTTTTCTGTATCTTAAGAAATGATAACAAGTTATAGTTCCAGGAATCTAAAGGAAAAAAATAAAGTTTTCATGATGAAGTTAGGTTTACTTATTCATTCAGTTGTTACTGTATTCATACTAAAAAATCAGTGCTTGATTTTCCTTTTATTTGTTCAATAATAATGTATATTGGTGGGTAGTCTTTCTCTTTTTTCCTCTTGGAAAACTATGAATAATTAGATGATGATCTTAGATAATATTTATTAGCATCATTAATTCTCCCTCTATTCCATTAGTACAAGTAACCAACATATTATCATACAGATGAAATTTCTACTTACATATGTTTTAAAGTTAAAAGCCTTATTGTAGAATAAATAAATATTGTGTTTCTTGGTATTGTGATCATTGTTTGGTTCTCTCCAACCTATTTTCTAGTTGCAAACACCAGCAAAGAAAATAATCAGAAGATTAAAGGATATTTTCAATTGTATTTTTTCTGAAATAACAAAAACTTAAGTCTGTGATTGCAAGTCATTGCTTGAATTTAATTTGACACAATCTCAGGTTAGTAAATCTTGCTTACCTGAGG
Source organism: Tamias sibiricus (assembly GCA_025594165.1). NCBI lineage: Eukaryota > Metazoa > Chordata > Mammalia > Rodentia > Sciuridae > Tamias > Tamias sibiricus. The sequence continues at coordinate 39,575,929 of CM046665.1, read as the reverse complement.
TACACCCATCTTTTTTGGCTGATTATAAAGATAAATCTTGCAGTGGCGGAAAAACTGTCAAGAATAAAGAGTGTCATGTTTTATTTATGGACTAGATTTCATTCTTCTAAAGGTTCCACATTGTGTGCTTTTCTGCTGGTTCATTGAACACAAGTACAGAATATGATGTGACATAATTAGACGTGATGATTCATTTTGCCTCTCTACCTCTCATCTACTAACACCTTGACCATTGTTTTTTTCACCCCTTGTCAAGTGAATGCAGGCTATAAAAAAAGTCTCACTCAGATGTTAAGCAAATAGAATAAAGAAAACTTCTATTTTATTGGAGGTTTGTAGGTACTTGCTAGAACATGTCTCTAGTTTTATTATTGAATCCCTGGAACTCCTCTTCATGGTAGAGATGTGCCTGATTTACAAATTAGGAAATATAAACCTAATCAACACCTCCTTCTGGTTCCAGGTTACTTTGATTTTCTTTTAGCTTGGAATTTTACAGCTAATGTTTATGTGTAGTATTTCTGAAGCATAATAATTACAATATTGATAATTAGCTCATATATGGTGCTTATCATGTTCCAGGCACTGATTAGGTACTTCATAGGAACCAACTCATAACAACCCTAAGGAGTAAATCCTATTGTTATTACATTTTTTATATAAGGAGAACAGATTGAATTGTTTGCTAAAGATCTTTCAACCAATAATCAGCAGAATTGAGATTTAATCCCAATTATTTCAATATCATGCCTTTTACAAATATATTTAAACTGGATGCAGTAGTGCACACATGTAATTCCATCAACTTGGGAGCTGTGAGGAGGATAGCAAATTCAAGGCCAGGCTTGGCAACTTAGCAAAACCCTGTCTCAAAATTTAATAACTAAACAGGACTGGAGTTGTAGCTGAGTGGTAAAAGATCCTCAGGTTCAATTTCGTGTACCAAAATGGTAATAACAATGTGACCTTTGAAGTTTACCCCTAACTACATCCCCACAGGAGTTTGTCAGTCCTGGGGTTGGTACATGAACTTTAAACTAACTTTAAGAAAAGAAAGAAATATAACCATGGCAAAAGGTAAACTGTGTGGTTGTGTGTGTGTGTGTGTGTGTGTGTGTATGTGTATGTGTGTGTGTGTGTGTGTGTTGCTGAGGACTGAATCCAGGGACAAGCACTCTACTACTGAGCTACACCCACAGCCCTAGTATTTGTAAAGTAAGCATTACAAAGAAGAAATGTGATGAAAAAGGTAGTTAAAAACATAGAAATTTAAAACTAGAACTGATGCAATCAAATTGCAGCACCAGTGATGTTAACTCCTTTTAAGCTACATGTACTTTTGTTTAAGCAAAATACTACAAAAGACCCAGTTTTGCCTAAAGAAAGGCATCAAAGGGCCAGAGGTGATATGGAGAAACTCTTTCTCCCCTCAATCTGTATCGGAAAGCCAAGTATCTGATAAAAGAAGCAGGGGTCTTGGGTGTCCAACTGAGTGGATGAAGAGATATCAGTTTTATCTGAATTACAAAAGAAAAGTAATTTCAGCAGGCTAGAATAGAAGACTTGGGCCATCTCAACTGACATCTGTGCTTTTGTCAGGAGCTTTAATATGGACCTTCTAACTCAGGAACAGCACTTCTTGTCAGAAGTCTCCATCTGATTGAACATCCCTGGCAGCCAGCCAAAGAGTAACTGGGGAAAGTACAGAAGTAGTTATATTCCTTGTCACACACATTTAAGGATTTAACTATTCAATTTCTCTTTAATCTTGATACATGATCTTGGATTCTTTACAATTCCTTGAGGCAAAGAAAACTAATTCTGCACATATCATGAATAATATAGTATCGAAGAATAAGATGTCAGAATAAGCCCTTCAACAGTCAAGTGATTTCTAAGTTGATTATTTTTGAGAAGTTTTACAATGATTTGTTGTAAATTTGGAATGGAGCACTTCACAAAAAGACTCTGATTTTCCATGTCAAAATACTGATTTTTCAAGATTCCTCCTATTATTGGCAAAATATCCATTTACACTGACTATATTTTAAACCATACATTAGGATGCTAAGAACATATGTTTTTAACTTTTTAAAAATATTTTAAAATAAGAGATATCAGGATATAACTGCTAGTGGGTTCATACGTTCAATATCCCAAAACACATCAAAGGTTGAGTAGCTAAATTGTTGTTATATACTCATGCAATGAAACAGTATATATGGCAGTGTACAGATTAAAAATAAACAAACTCATGCCCCAAGCTAACAATGGCTATATATAATTTTACTAGGTAAAAAACTGGCAAAACTAGTCTATACGTGAAAAGTATTCATACTTGGGATTTATAAATTGAAGGAGTGTATGAGGGAATTTTCTTGGTTGCTAATAATATTCTCTTTGATTTGGCTGCTGGCTACATAGGTGTGTTTAATTTCTGAAAGTTCGTTTTATTATACAAGTGTGATTTGTACTTCTCTCTATGTATATTCTACTTCATAAAAAGTTTATATTAGGGTAATCTCTGTACACACACACACACCACATGAAATCCTGAATGTAGGTGTCTTGTTTGAAAAATAAGGTAAAAATAACTTTGATGAATTCTGAACAAGATGCTTGCCCAAAAGTCAGCAATAAAAGCCCAGTAAAACTAAAATATTCTAGAGTAAGTTTTAGTTACTTTAAAAAAAATCTGATCACTTCAGTTTTTTTATTTGTTCCAATAATGAAAAAAATATACACAGCTATACTTTCAGTTGAAGAGACATTTGATAATTTATGCCTTCAAAGTTCAGAACAAAAGATCTCTCTAAAATAGTTACATATAAATACTAGGGAAATTCCACCATTTTCCCCTAAAGCTTATTTTTTAAAATATTATCACACAAAATGTATTTCAAGAAATTCACTTTGGTATATAAAAAATCTATAATGTTCTGAAATTACATAGTTACAAGTGGGAATTTCTTCAAGTTGTTTCTGAGGCCCATTTGGTCTAGTAAAATGTCTTCAACATTTGAGAATTTGTTCCCATATTGTTTTAGTCAGCTGTTGCATTGCAGAGAAAAAGAGGGAAAGGCCTCAGGGAAGACGCACCCTTCCAGGGAATGCTCCCAGGGACCCACCTCCTCTAGTCATGCCCCACCTTCCTGCATTTACCACCCAGTCAGTCCATTCAAACTGGGATGGATTGATTAGGTTACAGCTCTGATCATCTAACCCATTTGCCTCTGAATATTCCTTCATTAACAGGAGATTTTTGGGGACACCTCAGATCCAAACCATAACACATATGTAGTGTAATACTCTGTACATGGTAGGTTTCAGTGAATAATTGACAGAGAGTAGATGGATACCTTGAAGACTTCATTTTATTTGTAGGTATGTATTTTGAGAGAAATCACTGCTCTGGGCTTACTGTGTTCTGTAGTGATTAGACAGAAAGAACTGAGTGAAGTTCCAAAAGAAGTCTAGAGCTGAAAGAATAGCTGACCTGCAGAGGCTGACTTGCCAGCTTTTGCTGAAGGACAGCACTGTCACCCTGGATTTACTTTACTCTTCCAAGAATGTGAAAACACAGTATGTTCAAATTACTTTTTCTTTTGACAGAATCCTTAGGTTTGGCTGAAGAAATCCTTAGTTTTGGCTGGTATCTTAAACTTTACTTTTCTAATCTGATTGGTATTTAATTTCAGTTATGGAAATGAACCTCCTTTGGATTTTATTTCTAATGTGTTCTATGTATTAATGAAAATCTAGAGATGTGAGAAACCAAGAGAAACTGAACCTTTATTTTCAGATAACCCAGAAAACATGAAATAAAATACCTATGCACATACTAAGGTTTGTGAACCTAAATGATATGAAACAAACTAGCGAAAGCCCATGGTTAGAACCTATTTTAACCCTCATTCTTTTTTATTAGCATGCAGTATCGTGTCATCTTCATGTAAAATATCTATTTTCATATAAGACCATGCATAACCTATAGACTTTAACTAAATTTCAATTTGCAGCCCAAACCAGATCATCTGAAGTCTTTCTCCCTCTGTGAATATCACAAAATCTTCTATGCAAAGCCTAACTGTAACATTTTTTTAACATTTGTGTCACATTTTACATAATAATTTTATTAAATATATTGAGAAATGAATACTTTATAACCTTTCTTTTGTGCCAATATGTAAAATTTTTGAACCCAGAAACTTAGAAGTAGGTTAAAAACATAGCATAATTTTATTAGTCATGTGGAAATATTTCTTATACTTAGTCAAAGAGATATTAGTAATAATTTATTCTACTTTTCCTGTCATCCAGTTCTCCTTCTTCTTAGTAAGTCTCTTTGGCAGTCAATGGACTGATGGTAACAAGAAGCAAGATGACCAGTTTTTCTCCTAAAGAAAGATTTTCCATTGCAGAGCATGTGTCTGAAAGATGCATGTTTCAGTCTCTGAAAACTACTTTCTGATTTTGTTTTTTTATGCATTCCTCCATAATTCTTTTTCTGAAAGATTTTCATAAAATTGCTAAAATAATTATATAAAAAAATCTCAGATACAGAGACATGTGTTCACTGTTCACAAAGGGATTGCATGCACCATTTTCAGTCAATGTATGAGTGTGCCTTTGAATCCTCTACTTTCTGATTTGTGTTTAGCTGCCATTCTGACATGAAAAAATCTTAGAGTAGTTTTGATTTGCATTTTCTAATTGCCAGTGATGTTGAGCCATATATAATCGTGTTTTTCTGAAGTGTTTATTGTCATTTAAAAGCTTTTTTGGTGTTAAGTTTTTTTACTATATACTTCTAGAAAATATCTGATTATATTAAAAAAATTAGTTGGCTCTCTATTCACCTCACTGATTGTTTCTTTTGCTGAGAAGAAGCTTTTCAGTTTAAATCTATCCCATTCATGGTAATAGTTCTTGTTGTTCAGCATAAAGTTCACAAAGGGATGCCACTTCAATGTTTATAGCAGCACAATTCACAATAGCTAGGTTTTTGCCCCTCAGTAGATGAGTGGATAAATAAAATGACCAATAAGTGGCCCTCCAGAAGGGGGTTTGGAGTATTGTCAATCCCTTTACCTATGGCCTTTCCATCGTTAATACATGGGCTTTCAGGTTTCTAATATTATCTTTCATCAAGTTGACTACTGCAGCTACAGTGTAGCAAACTGTATTGTCCCCATAGAAGTTATTTATAGTCAGCTCAGAAAATGACATGACAGATACCCTTACATTCCATTGACTGCAATAGGTCAAATCACCAAATCTACCCATGAGGTAAAGATGAGAAATTTAGTATAGCACTGTGCACAGAAAGAGGAGTATAAGAGTTTGATTATAGTTTTGCCAGTTACTTGTACACAATTGAACTCACATTATAGTGTGAATGATCAAAAGTGAAGGATTAAAAAAGGATTAGGCCCTGTTCTTCCTGGATAACTAGAGAATGAAAAATTATTTACATATAACGAATCCATGAAATGAGAGATTAGCAGCATTCAAAATATAGTCTGAAATGAATCTCATCCATAGCATCTGTTCCTAGCAAAAGCCATGGTAGGGAAGAATGCTTTTACCTTAAGAGATGAAGAAAATGGCAGAGAGGGGAAAAATCATTCTGTTATTACCTTATTCATCCCCCACATTTCAATAGTCTTTTTTTTTTTTTTACGTTAATGCGCTAATACTGAGTACTTATTTTGAATGACATGTGAGTGGATCAGAAAAGACAGAGTGGCATCTTACATTCATATTTCTCTAGTTATTCCAGGGGAACTCTAGATAAGCCCATTTTTCTCTAATGTTAAAGATTCAGGACTTGTTAATGGATTTTTAATCCTTAACATGAGAAGAAATAGAATAACACATTGTTTTCAACATTTGTATTTATTGTACCATCATAATGTCCTTAGAAGGAAAACAAATTGAATAAATTGTCTTCCTTTTTAGTCTCTTAAACTACTCAACCACAGACACGCATATTACCACACACAGAGTTAAAGAGGGATCATTATATACATCATGTAGATCCTTAGCTATTGGCCTTCATAATAATGCATTTTGCTTAGAACAAAGTGTAAACAAAGCAAAATGTCTGACATCTTTAATCTAGTTGCAGCAGCAACAAAGAATGAAAGTCAGAGATCAGCAATACATGCGTGGTTGTGCTTGATCCGAGGCAGTCCCATCCCTCCAGCTCTACAGAACCATAGCCACATGGAGTCCCACAGATGCAAGACATCACAATTACAGGCAATGGTTCCTGTACCTTTTCTGACACAAAGCAGGGTTTACCTTGTGATTTAGCCAGAAGACTGTACAGGATCTAGTCATGGTTAAACACTTTGATCTCAGTTTATATCATTTTCAGTCTCGTTCACCACACCAGTTACGGTATTTCTTTCTGTTTATAAAAGTCTTTTCCCCTGGCTTTCCAGATACTGTTAGTTTTTGTTACTCATAGTTCCTCTCCAATGTGATTGCATTAGAAAGGTCTTATCTGACCACCCTATGTAATAATTTTGATCACTTCCCTCTCTCAGTCATTCTATTAAATCATTGTTTTGCTTTCTTCATGGTACTTAAAACTTCCCAACATTATTTTATTTATATCTTTATTGCTTATTCTGTTTATATTATGCACTTGACAAGGAAAGTGAACTTGTCAGTCTTGCTTATTGCTGATGTGTCATTTCCAGACCCAAGAATAATGCCTGCTGTATGAGCACATAGTCGATATTTGTTGAACAGGGGAGACAGTAGGTGATGAGTGGGTTAGAGAAGTGGATGTGAATCCTGTTTAGTACATAGAGTGATTCTGAAATTGACAGACAAACTGCACATTTCCTCTGAAATACTCTCTGGGTAAAAGATTATGGGTCTTCTTATCAAAGCTGAATGAATATGTAAGTCATTTGCCATATTTCCACAGAAGCTCACCAAGGAAAACTGCCTACTCTCTAATATTTTTATTCTTCTGATCATGGTAGAATTTTCTCAGACATCTTTGAATTATTTTCTTAATACCAGTTCAGAGAATAAACAAATCAGGGTAATGCACATTTATTCTTCATGAATGTCATTACACCACATCAAATAATAAGGTATTATAATTATCAATGATAGTAATAATAATCAATTTAGTTGGTAATGAAAATCAAGCACTACTGTTCAATGAACTTTGTATACCAAGAGTAATATTCCTCTTTTACACATTAAGATACTAATATTTAGAGAGGTTGGGCACTCTGTCAGAGGTCATATATTCAATAATGGTGAGGCAGTTTTCTACAAGTTTTACTGATGCTGAGGTTTATGTTTTTGGACCACTTTGCCTAATTATCATCAGTATCAGCAACAATTGTTTACTGAATCTTCCTATGTCATATAGGGCTGGGATATGAACCCAAAAGTATGGTTTGAGAAATTATATTTGTAATCAATACTCTAAACAACTATCTTGTTTTCAATGTTGACTCTGGTCCTCAATGTAAACATATTGTTTTTTAAAATAGTTATTTCCACCTATATAGGACATATTTTTAAGTGTAGGTTAAACATGATTATTTAGTCTGGAATTCTTTGATAGGATACTACAATAAATTTTGAAAATTTAGAACAATTAAAAATTGGGAATTATAAATCTGAAATATTTTTTATAGAAGAAGAAAAAGAAAAAAAAAAGAAGAAAAGTGAAGATCACCTATAATCCCTCCCTTTTAGAATAACTGCTGTCAAGAAATCTTTGAATCAGAAAACAAAATTGTACTTAATGGCAAGAGAGATGAAAGTTTAGAGTACAAAATCCTTTAAGGTCTCAAAAACAATCAAATGGTGTTTTGATCTTCAGAAAAGCCATTGAAGCCCCTGAGTTTTCACATGGTGTCATAGATAGAAATCACCAAAATATGCACAGAATTGCCAGGTGTCCAGGTTACTTAACCTTTGATATCTCAGACACTCCTTTGAAATGTAAGGATAATAATAAGCCCTATCTTACCTGCCTCAGGGATGTTTAAGGATAAAATTAGATGATAAATGTGACAGCTCTTTGAAATGTCTTTTCTCTTGCTGGGTACTTCCCTACAATTGTATTCTGTTACTCTGCTCCCTGACCTTTTTCCTCACTTGAGAATCACCGTATCTAAGTTGGGACTCTCTTTGCCTCCTTTAACACAGCGTGGAAAATCTCTGGACTACACAGGCTCTCCAGGTTATTTTCAGATTCAGTGCTAAAATTTATGGAAAGAAATAAATGACAAACTTGCTAGGGAGAAAATGCATTCAGGAAAATATTGGAAAATAATTTTAATATGTTGTCTTCCTGTGGCTCAGTGTGTCACAGGTCTGTCTAATCTGTCTGGTCTTGTGAACTGCCCCTGTTAGGACTCTGATTGATGAAAGATGAAGCACTGAATTATTTTTAAAATCACTACATTTTTCATTCCTAGGGTCTCATTATACCATTCCCCGCTTTTTTTTTTTTTTAATTTTCAAGCACTCCTTATTTCCATATGGTTTTCATCAGCATTTAAATATCTTATAAAGAGTCTCCCCAATATCTCACTTCTGACTATTTTTTGCCTTATCTGATCCACCTTCCTTTCAGGAAGAGTCGTCACGCTGCTGTCTGTTTTCTTCCCCCAAAATGCCCAATTATACTTTCTTAAAATTAGTTGTGAAAGTAACATATGTAATAACAAACCTCAAAAACACGTCAAAAGTATAGATAATCACATCCCAGACTATCAGTCTCACAATCCAAAGTAAAATTCAAGGTCAATTAGCCTTACACATGGCCAACTTGTAAGTCATGAGAGCTTGATTCTTCAAAGTCAGTTGGAAACTCTCCAGTGCTTTGTCTCTTCTTTCATGAAAAATCTGGGTCTTTTTAAAAAGAAATCTCAGCTTAGTAGGTCTGGAAAAGCCCATCTCTCTTTTAACTAACTCAAAAATCAACTGTCTAGGAACTGTATTATATCTGCAGAGAATCTGTTCATCTTTGCCATATGCTGTTGGTTAGAAACACATCAAAATTCTACCCACACTAAATGGGAAGATATTTTAATTTTCATTTAGAATAAATTTAATTGATCATTTTATTTCTATTTTTGGGTTTGCATTTGTTTTGTAAAACTCTTCCCATTCTTATATTATGGGATAAACATTTATGGTTAGTATTTTTGAGCTGCTTTTAAAGCTTCATTTCCTACTTACTTGCCTTTTTTCTTATACTTCCTTTTTTTTTTAAATTCACTTGTTGACATATATGGAGTCTTTGTTATGGTTGTAAATGGTACTACTTAAGTATCTTATTAATTTTCTCAGAGCTATTTACAGAATAATCCATTTTACCATTTGATTTAAAATGGTACCTTTAACATATAATAAATATTGTGAACAGTTCCTTCCCATGCTAAAATCTCAATTCTATTTCATAAATCTGTTCACTGTTTTCTGGATCAGAACACAATATTTTCAAATCCCTTTGGTCCAATGCTTGCATATATTCTACTGGAGGAATAGAATTCACGAGTTTCCATTATTTAATTTAGAAATTTCTTAGATATTTTCAAATGTTTATTTACAAAAAAAGTTAAAAAGTTATTAAAAATGTTAGTTCAATATATAAAGTATTGATAATTTTACTAGAATAATATTACATATTAGTTAAGGAAGCATTGTACACCTTCAAATAGTATCGCATACCTTATCAGAGAATAAAAATTTTGCTTTAGTTAACTTACTTTTATGTCAATTAGTAAATTTGCATTTAGAGCTTTTTATGTATTTGATTCAATAAATATCTTGATTTTGACTTTCATCTATGACTTTTTTAAACATAAGTTTGTTTTATTTTATTTTCTAGTTGTTTATTATTTCCATTGAGTTTTTTGTAAAATATCTTTGAGAAGATTATTTAAAGGGGAAAATGATTTTAATAGATTGTCATTAATTTGAATTGTCCAATTTTATAATCAAATAAACTGGAGATAATGATATTTTCCCTCTTTATTTTTCAATATTATTTCTCATTATTTTTTCACTTGACAAAAGACACTACAAAGTAAAAAAAGAAAAATATCAAGTAATGATAATTATGGTGAATATTCTTGACTTTCCATTTTGTCATGAGTTTTATGCATCATCCTAAAGTATTATGCTTGGAATTAGACTCAATTTATGTAGTAGTAAATCAAATAAATGGTCATTTGACCTATTTTAACAAAAAGTTTCATAAGCAGAATTTTATATCATGTTTTAACAATTTCTTTAAATTCTAAAAGTTGATCGTACCTTTTCCTCCAGCACATTATTATAGTAAATATTTTCAAAAACTTATCTTGTTTGTGATATATTATTTTAAAAGTAATTCTCCATTCTAATAACACTGCATCAAATGTTTATATCAGCATACAGAGCATAGATAAGGCCATTTTCTTCTTCCTCTGATATTTTACACTATTTGTTCTCCAGGAATTTATTCTTTTCCTAGTTTCTTCCCTTCTCTTTAAATTATAGTTTGTTTGGGTGCACTCATCTGCATGGTTTACTTACTACATCTTTTCTGACAGGCTCATCCCTGAAAATCCACCACACACTTCTCCAGTTGTGCTACATATATCTGTTTGACAAGAACACCACCCTTTGAACAAACTGTGAGCACCTGAAATTTAAAATGCTGAGAATAAAGTTTATCAATCTCTTCTGCTCCTTGTTGCCCATCACTCCTTTTCCTATTTGATACCAAGTAAATAAGAAAACCTTAACGATGTCCTACCTTATAAGGACTTCCAATGCTACACCCTGGGCATATTGGTTTGGAGTGTGCTCTGGCCCTCCTTCTCTCTTCATTCAATTCTCCTTTCCTACTATCCCATTGCCAACTTTGTTCATTTAGATAAGTGATGGGAAGACATTTCAGTGCACTTATTTAAGGCATGGACTCTGGCACCGCACAGCCTTTGCTAAAATCTGATTAAACCAGTCCTCTGTGTGACTTTAAGTCTGTGAACTTAACTTCTGTATGCCTAATAAAGTACTGTACCCATTATAAGGCTGTAATAGGAATTCAATCATAAGCATATAAAGCAATGGTACCTGGCAAGAAGTAAGAACTAGGAAATGTTTTCTCTTAGTCTTCTAGGCACCAAATAATCTATTCCCTATTATAAAATCCCCAAAGCTCTGCAAGCAAAAAGCTTCTTGGAAATTGTGTGGCAAAAAAGCAGACCTAACCTGACCTGCACTCATTTGGAGGAAAGATCTGACCTGAACTAAAGTGAAACTATGCTATTATTTATTAATTATGGTAAATATTTACATTTATCTGTTGAAATAGAAATGTTTTACATACTGGAGTATTGCCCTGAATCCCATTATGGATGCTACAAAATATGCTATGTATGCACCATGCTACCTTTCTCTAGAATGTAAAAAATTCTGAAGTCTGACAGAAACATATCTGGCTCCAGTGTTTCAGAAATGAGGATCACTAGCTATATTAACTTTAGACCTTAGTTTGACTATCACCTTCTTACTGAAATTTTCTTCAAATTCCAAAACCATGTTTAAAATACCCTAGTGGTTGCAATTGTACCCTGTGCTTTCCCTATCATAGCACTTTTTGAGCAATTATATTTGTCTATAAGGTACATTCATAGTACCTAGCACCTGGTAGAAACTCAGTAATTATATATTAAACACTTCCTGAATAAATGGGTTGTAGGGCTTACCTACACCAAACCAGTCATATTCATGTTTACTGGTTACCTACTAGACTTAGCTTTGATGCCATGATTGCAATGAGAAACAGAATCTGTCCTTGAATCAATTAGAATGTAATGGTTGATACAAGAATACTTGTATTTGATTAGACAACAATATTGACATTTTATTCAATTTAAAGAAATTTATTTTGTTGTGCAAAAATTCATGATGGTGTGGTATGAGTAATTTGAGGAACCACCATTGGGGTTCTGGTAACATTTCTTGGGAACAGAAAGCCAGTAGAGCATAAGATTGAAGGAGGAAAAGTTGTCAGCTCTACAAAGAGCACAATCTAAACAGAGAGTTTGTGGCCAAGGTCACAGAAGCCTGAACTTGCTAGATGAGATTGAGGAATCATGAACAAGATTATTTCCTTGGGTGAGAAGAGGTAGAAGACTAACAAGAGTCAGAGTGGATTGATGTGACACCTGGAGAGCAATTAATAGTAATTAAGTTTTTCATTTGCAAATGGTAAATCCAAAGATCAAGTAAGAATGTGCTTGGGAAAAATAGTCTCAATCTATATAAATCTACTGATTCTTTCTTATGGCCTCATAACCTGGAATTTTCTTTAAATTTGATTCTAAATAAAATAACCATTTGATCACTGGGTTTTATAAATTTTGATTTATTCTCTGAAAATCGTGTTGCTTAATATCTTCTTAGAAGGATGACAAGAGAGGAAGTACAAAATTATTTTTGCTTAAATAGATGAATTGAAACATTTAAGGTACAATAAATGCCTAGGATTGACAAGATCACTGAGGATTAGAATGTCATACATTGCAATACTTTTTTTTAGCAAGATTTTAAAAGATAGTATGAAAAGGTTTAAACTGCTGCCTTGAGGGAGATTAAGATTAGAGTTTACTGGATATTTTTTAATATGAACAATGAGACCAGTTGCCTTTGTTGTAGTAAAAGGAAATATTATCAGATCTGGATCTCTAGAGAAATCCTCTATGTTGTTTTCTTTCACAATCCCTGTTTCTGAGTTGAACATTATCCTATTCAAAATGTAGCTATCTTTTCTCACAATATCGATAACATTAGGCATTTGAGTTAAACTAGAGGAAATAATGACAAACACAGGACATTGGCTCCTTTTGTAGCATCAGGCCTCAGGCTGCTATTTGGGAATTATAGGTTTCCAGTACATTACCTGAAAATTTTGCATTGAAAATATAGATTGATTTGCAGTATTTGGAAATTTACTTCTTTTTGTAAAGACAACAATGAATTTTGTTTTGTATTTGACTCCCAGGCATAATGTTGACTTTTATTATTTAAAAAAGAATCACAGTAAGTCAGAGGCTGTATTCACATGATGTCATTAATAACTAACTGAAAATTGTTTATATTAAGCTATGAAAAGAAAAAAAAAAAGAACCTGTGGAAAAATATAGAAGTTTCCCTTTTCTATATGTTTTTTATAATAACTCAATTAGATATTATGCATTATTCAACAGTAAAGTGATATTGTGTCTATAAAATTCTGAAAGGCAGAGTGAATAGGGTAGTTCACCAAAAGAACATTTGTTTGAATCTTGCCTTGAGGAATAAGTTGTTAAGGGCATAGGGTAAAAAATGATAAAATCAAAGTTACACATTTTTTTTTTCCAATTTAAGTGCTATTGACTCATTAGAATATAAGTTTCACATGGGTGGTTATTTTGTGTTTTATTATATAAGGAATTCCTAGTGCCTCCATAGTACTAAGAACTTGGTGTGCGCTAAAAAACAAAAGTTGAATGAGTGATGGAACCATCATAACATGGGGCCTTTGATAAAGAGGAGGGAGGAGAGTATTTTTATATTTTTAAAAATGATTAATAGTATTTAATCCTTACGACAAGTCAGGGAGGTGGATGTTATTATATTCACTTAATAAATAAGAATGTTAGCCGGGCGCGGTGGCGCACGCCTGTAATCCTAGCACTTTGGGAGGCTGAGGCAGGAGGATCGCGAGTTCAAAGCCAGCCTCAGCAATGGCGAGGCACTTAGCAACTCAGTGAAACCCTGTCTCTAAATAAAATTACAAAATCGGGCTGGGGATGTGGCCCAGTGGTCGAGTGCCCCTGAGTTCAATCCCCGGTACCACAAAAAAAAAAAAAATAAAAATAAAATAAAAATAAAATAAATAAATAAATAAATAAGAATGTTAAAGCAGAGCTAGAACATGCCTGCCATACACCCAAAGTACACTTGTTCAAGTCTTCGTCCCCAGCTTGGTGCCATTGGAAAGTCATGGAGACTTTAAGAGGTGAGGCACAGTGGGACATTTTCTGGTCATGGAGGTTGCACCCCTTTAAAGGAGAGTTCACTGGGTTGTGAGGTGAACTTTGCCCTTCCTTGCACTCCCCACCATGATGTCATACTCTCTACAGGTTCAAAGCAATGGAGCAATAGAAAATGGACTGCAATCTCTGAAACTATGAGACAAAATAAACATTTTCTCTGTAGAACTTAATTATCTCAGATACTTGTTATAGTAACAGAAAGTTCTAGCACAATATGTCACCAAGTTATATATTTATGTATGTGAACACAAATGTACTGATGTCTATTTGTCTATCAATCAATCTATCTATCTATCTATCTATTTAACCATCTATCATCTGTCTTTCAGTCATCCAGACCCCTTATCTGTCTAGCAATCATGTCTGAAAGATAATCTTCATTTATGTATCTTTCTCTCTTCCTCTTATTGTCTTATATTTATCATGAAGATTAAATAAAATATTTTTTAGGGTGAATTAACATTTAGTCTTCTAGACTAAAATAAGGTCATATGGTGATTTAAACAGCAAAATTTTCTTTCTCTCTCATACAATGATATGAGACTTCAAAAAAGATCTCTGTGTCTCCAAAAGTATAGCCACTTCATTTGATCTGAACTTTTATTAATTTCTATGAAAAATCTGGCATTTCCCTGTATTTTTCACAGATTGCAATGTAATCTATTTTTACATTATTCGAATTTGTGGTTAGAGATGTTGAAATTCCAAGAGCTTAAAAGATATATACTATGAATCAGAGAGCTAAGGAGGTATAAAATTTAAAGTAATGTATTCATTTTGATTGTGCTAACCTTTCCCCGCAGATTTTGAATAAAATTTACTTCTGGAAAGGAATGAGTGTTCAGAGGCTTTTGGTTATTGAGAAAATGAGGTCAGTACATAAAGCATGGCTAAGCACATCCATAAAAAGATGATTTAAAATTCAGGTGTACTTGGAAGAAGCATTTATCAAGTCATAGAAAAGCTTTTCTTGTAAAACTTAGCCATCTTTATATTTTCCACTTGAGAATTATTTATGCATTCAGGCATATTGAAATATCTCAATATGTAATTTTCAGAATTTATTCTTAATAAGTGTTTCAAGTACTTCAGTGTGATTTGTGCTCATTTAAAATATATATTTAGATCTTGTTTTTCCCAAATACTGGGTTAAAATGTAGATTATAATTCATCTTAGTCTTTTTCAACAGAGAAAATATTATAGACTCGTTAGAAGAGACACAAGTCTATTAGTTAGTGTATTGCTCAGATTGATTACAAGCTGTTTACTATTATATTGGTAACCAGAAAATAAATTTAAGGTTTATATGAAATACAATTCTTTGAAATATTTTTCTAGTATTAGGTCACAAAAAATTAATTGTAGTCCTCATCATTGAGAAATATTTTCCAGTTAAGAAATTATTCACATATTTTTGTGGCTTTCATTAAGGATGTTCGCATATATTTACCTCTGTTACTCCCAAGTGTGTATGATTTGTTTGGCTAATGGAATGTTTTTTTTTTTTTTTTTCTCTGTGTGGAAGCTTTAAAACCTAGTGCATGATTAATCATATTTTATTTCCCTGCCACTACAATCTTAAGATGGAATCTCTGTCAGCCCAGGTCTCTGAGTGACTACAATGAGTAGAGCTACTGACCTTTATTGCACATGGAATGTAAGTGAGAAATATACTGGTTGTCTAATTCTAGTGTTGGTTTCTGCAGTGTAATAGAGCCTCTTGTAACTGATACACTGCTATTTGAAACTGATATAGTTTGTATATATAAATGATAGTTATAGGTACTTAAAAGCATATAGAACATTAACACATTATAATGATTATCAGTAGTTTTGTCTTTAAAACTAAAGAACAAGACCCATTTAGGTCATTGTGTAACTGCACTAAGTATTAAGTAATTAATGTTTGCACGTTATGACTGTTACTTAACATCTTGTCTTCAGAGTCATTGTGAAAATCCAACCTGACGGTGTTAACTGTCTAGTATAGTAAAGCAGCACAGTAGGCACTCGATAGCCGTTAATGTTATTCTTTCTTTAAGTTTTAACTGACATGACACTTAACTATGTTCTTCTGAGAATTTAGGACTTGTCTAAAATAAGTACTTGCCCTGAGAAACCCAAATCATTGAGTTCTTAGATTAGTGCATTAATAAAAACCTCAACTCTTGTTTTAAATGGGTTATAGTCTTTAATCAAAACATATAGCACTAAATTATCTGTGATCTAGTTCCTCTAGCATAAGCTAAGAATACTAGGTGGGTTTCTGTGCATTGGTTATACTCAGTACTTATTTAAATCATAAGTCATATGTGTATATGTGACACAAATGCCTAATCTTTCAGAGTTGATCCATAATACATGTCATGTTTCCTCATACCTCCATGCTCATACAGATACTATTCTACACAGACTCACTGACTGACTATCAGGTGCCTGGCTCTATGATTCCATATAATTGTTACTTTTACAGAAATGTCCACCTTATCTACTACATTTTTATTTTCTGGATTCATAAAAGAGTTTTCACCAATAGTTTTATATGTTTCAATTTTCTAAATATTTTCGGACATAGAAATGACAAAAAAAAAAAAAAGCAACTAACTCTAAATTGGTTTTAACTAGTTCCATATTATAAATTTTTCCATGGTGAAAGTTGGCATTTATATCCAGAAAATATCCAATTTCTGACAAATTTCTGCCACATTTTCTTTTGCCACATCTTTAAATTTGACCTTTATCATTTCACACAGAGCTAACCACAATATCCTTTAGATGGATTATTGCAGACAGTCCCCCTGCCTCTAATCTATTCTGCAGTGAATCACTAGAATAAGCCTCTTATACATGCTCTGTAGAAATAAAACAAAATAAAAACACACCATACCAGGAGTCAAACACTGTGATCAGCTATATGTCTCTTCTACATTTCGAAGTCCAAAACTTGCACAAACAATAAAATCTAGAAGCCCGTCAATGAATGAATGGATAATGAAAATGTGATACCTATACACAATGGAGTATTACTCAGCCATAAAAAAGAATTATGTCTTATTATTTGCTGCAAAATTGATGGACCAGGAAGAAATCATGGTAAATGAAGTAAATCAGACACAGAAAGAGTAATACTGCATGGTATCTCCCATATGTAGATGCTGAAAAATGTTGATCAGAATGTATGATAGTGGTTACTAGTGTCTTCAAAGGGTGGGGAAAGAGGTAGAATGAGGTTGAACAATGGGTAAAATATAGTTAGAAAAAAGTAAGCTCTAGTGTTCTCTAGAACAGTGGAAGGACTAGTTCAGAATGACCTTTTATGAATAACTAGAAGAGAGTACAAAGGGTTCAAACACAAAGTATGAGAAGGAGGTAGAGGAAATTAAATCAGTACATACTGGACATGTGTAGAAATATCACTGTACTTCTTAAATACATACCATTATCATGTTAATTGAAACACATCTGTATGTATACATACTTAAAATGTATGTATATTTATGTAAATTTATTATGATACACTGTGTTGTTTTATATATATGCATATATATAAAGTATATATACACATATATAGACTGACCACATTTTATTCCATAAATATATGCAATTAAAACAATAATTAATAAAAAAAAACCCATATACATATGAACCTAAATATCCCTATTTGTCAAAGCAATTAATTTCTGAATTGAATCTCAGCAAGTATGTATGTATGGATTGATACTGGGAATTGAACCCAGGGACACTCTTCCACTTTGTTACATCCCCAGGCCTTTGTATTTTTTGTTTTGCAACAGTGGGGGTCTCACTGAGTTTCTGAGGCCTTTATCTTGCAATTCTCCTGCCTCAGCCTCCCAAATAGCTGGAATTACAGGAATGCAACACTGTGCCTAAATTCAGCAAGTATTTATTTTTTATACACTGATTAAGTTCCATATTAAGTTATTTATTTCCTCACCAAATCCCTAAATAACTTTTATCCTGTAAATCTCATTTGGTATATATTATTCATTGCATTGCATAGTATTATGAATTCTTTTGGATTCTGTCCATATGTTACTTTTGAAACTAAGTTGTAAAAGCAATGAAGTTAAGTGTTTTCTATCCTTCCCAAATACTAATGGCACTTAATGGTATTTAAAATTTGATCCTGATAATCAATACACTTCATTTATTTTTGTGAGAAACAAAAGAACATTGAAAATCGCCACATTAACAAGCATTCATAAGATTTACCCTCATAAATGATAAATGGAATTATTACATAATGGAATGACAAATGAAATCATCATACAATTCCTTACATAAAATGTTCAGAGATTAAAAAACAAACACAGATTTTATGTGTAATACCTGCAAAATTTAGTAACCTTTAATCCCCTTTCTTGTTAGAAGCATTGAATAAGAGAATCACTCTCTTCTCTCCAGTGCTTAACCTCCAGCTTTTGACATTTATAAATTATCATCCTAGCAAGGTGACTTCCATTTCAGTGTGATAATGTTATTTCAAGATGGAAGGGAATAAACAAGCTATCAAAATATCTTTCAGAAGAGAAATATGGTTTTTAAAAAAGGAGGAATGTTTGCTTATGTCAGAGCAAAGCAACAAAGATAAAGTGGTGAAAAGTCTTATTTGTTAGCCTGCAAACTGAGTCTCTGCATTAGTAAACACTGAGAGATACGTTGTAAACATAGACCAAATAAATAATTAAATATAGAAAAAGATGAGAAGAAATTACAAGATACAAGGAACATAAGTGCATTTTGAAGCCAAACTTCTGCCATTGTGTGGACAGGTTAAATCACATACTGTGAAGAAAAATGCTTTTTTCCACTCTCTTGAACAAAGCTAGGAGGAGGGAAAAGTGCCATTAAGAATAATAGAGTTTGAGATGTTTTATGAGAAGTCAGTCTCTCCACTGATCTGGGAATGGTCACATTTCTCTGCTTTTTAATTCTGAATCACCTTTAAGAAATCATATCTTCATATTAATATTTGTAAAAGCATTTGGTTCCATAAAGATAGATCTGGTTTTGAGATATTTTGAGATACGACAAATTTAGATTCTTAAAAAAAAAAAAAAAATCCATTTTCCTTTCACTTGAAGTAACTAAGGACAGACAGGATTTGCCCTTGATGAATCTTAGTGTGATTATGAGCTAAAGGCTAAGATTCCCGATATGCAGTACACAGGGAGAAAAAAATGTTGTCTGCCTTGGAAATGTGTTCAGTTATTTCACTGTTACACATGTAAAGGCACTAGACTGGACTCCTTGTCTTAGTATTTAGAAGCCTAACTTGCACTTTTGAGTACCTCATCTGTCAAAAACAAACAAAGCCAGACACTGGCTAAAGTAAGGACAGATTATTCACTGAGGCAAAGGGTCCACAGTGAACTCAACTCAACTTCAATTTGTACAAAGGTAACTGGACATTTTAAAGAAAGAATTAGTGCGAGAGTTAGAGTGAGCTCAGACGCAGGGAAAGAAAAAACTGTGAAGGATGAATCAGTGTGAATACCCCTTAGGCCAGCTGTGTCTGGTAGCAGGCAATGATCCCTTAGGATTTCATTATCCCAAGAGACAGAGAGCCCATTGCTCAGGTGTTGGCTAGAAACCTTGGTAAAATTTTATCAGCCTTGAGTTTCCTTAGGCACTTGAAGGGAAGATGAAGTTATCTTCAGGGTTTGGCCTTGAGCAGTTAGAACTTTTGTTGGTGTTTGTTCAAGTCTTTACAAGCCAAAGTTGAGACATATTGAAGAAGAGGACTCAGAGGAGCCTGTTTAGAGTTTGGTCATTGTTTTAGTCAGATTTTTAGCTGCGGTGACCAAAGATCTGACAAGAGCAATTTTTGAGAAGGAAAACTTTTTTGGACCCTTATTGTTTCAGAGATCTGAATCCCTAGACAACTTACTCCATTGCTCAGGACTTAAGAACCTCATGGCAAAAGGGTGTGTAGGAGGAAAGCAGCTCAGGACATGGCAACAGGAAGCAAAAAGAGAGATCACTCAACGGGGGAAAAATTATAAACCCAAAAGGCCTATCCCAGTGACCTGTCTCCTCCACCAGCCTGTAGTTATTGCCCCCTTAATCCATATCAGTGGTTTAATTCACCGTTTAGGTCAAAGCTCTCATAACCCCATCATTTCACCTCTAAACTTTCTTATATTGTCATACGAGCTGTTGGGAAACACTTCATATCCAAACCAGTCATGGAGAGAATCCATATTGAATTCTACATTTCTACACTATGTAGCTCTTCCTTACTTTTCACCTCTCCCACCCAATCCATAGCAAAAGTCCTAATATGGTAGACTGCTTTTTCTTATTGCAAAACTACAAATGCTCTTTCATGTCATGACCCTAATCATTTCTCCAGTCAAGTATCAAGTATTGTCATAAGAGATTAATGAATTACTAAGCAGGTTGATTGCTCAAATGACACTGTTAACTGTGCTTGATAACAACATTGTCTTTTGCTTGCTTTGAAAGAAGAAAAGAACAAAGCATTACTGTGAAAGATCTGCAAATTTCCGGTAGTCACAATTCATCTTTGGTCTTTAAAAACCATATATATGTATATATATATATGTGTGTATATGTGTATATATGTGTGTGTATATGTACATGTATAGGTGTATACACAAACACAGATATAAAGGTAGCACAGCATGATTAATATTTATGAATATAATATGATAAATAAATAAATAATATTTATGAATATAATATGATAAATTTTTGAAAGAAAATGGGACTCTAAATACTTTCTAGCAGGAAAACGATAGAGATAATTCAATTCTCAGGGAAAAAAAGTGGTCACTATAGTTGCATGAATAATAGCTGGGACAGATAGTGTGAATAAGACTGACTGCTGGCACCCAGGATACACCAACTTGTGATCTGTGTGGCACAAAGGCTTGTCATTGGAACTTACTTTCTGGAAAGCAATATCTCTCTGCCTGTTCCCACTTCTCCATTTCTCTCTCCTTTTGGATTGTGGGATTCTTGATAGGAAAACAAAATGGAATGTGTATTTGGGTCTACATTTTTTTATAACTCAAAAATATTAGCCTTTGAATATTTTTTAAAATGCTTCTTGTTTCTCAGCCTAAATGTTCTACAATATCTATATTCATTCCTCATTTCCTATATCAACCCAGATGTTGTCTCACTTCAGTATTTCCCAGTTTCTAGATGGCCCTTATCCTGTCACGTTTCTGAGAGGTGAGTACTTTTTCATGCTTAGTTGTAGATGCTGTCCTGTAGATTATGGTTGATTTTTACTTCTTCGATGCTTATGGATATACCATGTTTGCAGTATCTAGAAAAAGAAGACTATTTTATTTTATATTCCAGTAACATGTTACCATTTCTTTTGCACGTGGAAGTATATTAATTATTCAATAATTATTTCCTTAGAATATGCAAGAGATTCTGTATGCCAAAAACAAACAAAAATAGCCCACAAATTCTACTCTTTTTCTTCTATGTACATTTTTTGAGTTTTGTCTGTTTTTCTTATTCTCAGTATTCCTAGCTCTGCCATATCCTCTGATTCACACTTGCTACCTACTATTTTTTTTTTATTTTTTCTTTTACACTCACTTCTCAACTTTAAAGCACACCACATTTGACATAATTAATTACCTATACATTGCCTGCTGAATGCTCTTTCCCAGGACTTCCCCTCAAAGAGTATTAATGAACTTTCAAAATTTTTTTTGTTGATATAAATTAAATATGATGCCCACTGTCATTTAAACTTACATTTGCCTCTTTCGTTACCTTTTTCCAAATTTGAGAAACTTTCTTTGCATGGGTAGGTTATTTACATTATTTATTTGATGAATTTTCTGCCTCTTTTGAACTGTTTAAACTCTCTAGTTTTTTTTAATAAATTCTGCTTCCAATTCATTTCATATAGTTCAGGTATTTTTATATAGCCTGTCATTTGCCCTTTTACTTTCTTTAATGTTTAAAATTAATTTGAGAAGTGACACTTTATTTTACAAAGATTTCTATCAAGACTCTGCAATATTCTAAATTTATTTCAGTTGTCTATGTACCCTCCCTTAATTAAAGTGACAGAATTTTCTTTATTATAGACATTACACATTTATGTTTTCTTCTTAGGTTTCTCTTACATTTGTTGCTATTTTAATATTTTTATTTAATTTTCTCCATGTTGTATTGGAGAGTTATTGATGATTACACATTATTTTGTTTGGCCACTTAAATTTATGTATTGAGTGCAATTTCTAGCCTCTGAAGATATATTAATATATAAAACATTCATATTTTTATAGAATTCACATACAGCAAATGTGACACATTTAATCAAGGTTGCTTGTCTTCCTTTCCAATAGCTGTAGCGTGTGTGTGTTTGTATGCAAACACCTGTGATTTTCTTCTTCTTTTTTTTCTTTATTGGTTCTTTTTAGTTATACATGACAATAGGATTTATTTTGACATAATTATAAAATAATGAAATATAATTTGTTCTAATTCAGTCTTCAGTATTTCCCCCTCCTTTCCCTTTGCCCTCCTCTGTTCCCTTCCTTCTACTTACTGATCTTTCTGCCATTTACTTATACTTACTTTTTTTATTAGTGTCTTGTGGATGTACCTAATGGTGAGATTCACTGTGGTATTTTCATATATGTACATAGGAAAGGTAGGTCAGACACATCCTACTGTCTTTCCCTATCCCATCCCTTCTCCCTATGCTTCATTCCCCTTTGTCTATTTCACTGAACTTTCTTCTAATCTTTGTTGTTGTTGTCGTCATCGTCGCCCCCCCCTTATTTTGTATTAGTTTCCTCACATGAGAGAAAATATTCAACCTTTGATTTTTTGAGACGGGCTTATTTCACTTGGCACGATAGTCTCTGGTTCCATCCATTTACAATTAAATGCAATAAAGTTATTCTTTTTTATGGCTGAATAATACTCCATGGCATATATATACCACATTTTCTGTATATCTTTATCTCACACGTTTCTTATCAAAACATTTCCAGGAAAGCATTGAAAAATAACACCTTTCTTATTTACTTCTTGACCTTAATGAAACTATATCTAATATTTCACCATGAAGTTTGATGTCTTTGATAGATTTCTTACAGTTTTTTAAACTAAGTAACTTTTAAATGTAAATCTGCTATTATTTTTTAATAAGTACAAATACATATTAGGTTTCTATTGAATGTTTTTTTTAATATCTATCATGGATAATAATGTAACTTTTAAAATCATTTTTAGATAAAGACAATTTAAATTGGATGATCATTACATTCATGGTACTAACACTTATTCATAATATACTATAACTTTAATGAATTCTAAATTTGATGTAACCATAAATTACATTAAAATGCAGTGAATTACTGCTCACTATCACTGTGAATAGAAAATAATCCATTCATTAATTCTTGGTAATAATTCTTGTGCTACAGGATTCTTGTTAAGGAACTTGGAGCCTAATCCGACATGTTGGAAATTGGAGCTTACTTTTTCTTCTATTAGGTGTATTGTCTCTGGTCTAATTCCTAAGTCCTTGATCCACTTTGCATTGAATTTTGTGCATGGTGAGAGATACAGGTTTAATTTCATTTTGTTGCATATGGCTTTCCAGTTTTCCCAGCACCATTTGTTGAAGATGCTATCCTTTCTCCACTGTACATTTTTGGCGCCTTTGTCTAATATAAGATAGCTGAAATTATATGTATTAGTCTCTGTGTCCTCAATTCTGTACGATTGGTCTACTGGTCTATTTTGGTGCCAGTACCATGCTGTTTTTGTTACTATTGCTCTATAGTATAATTTAAAGTCTGGTATGGTGATGCCGCCTGCTTCACTTTTCCTGCTCAGGATTGCTTTAGCTATTCTGTGTCTCTTGTTTTTCCAGATGAATTTCATGACTGCTTTTTCTATTTCTTTGAGGAATGTCATTGGGATTTTGATTGGAATTGCATTAAATCTGTATAATGCTTTTGGTAGTATGGACATTTTGACAATATTAATTCTACCTATCCAAGAACAAGGTAGGTCTTTCCATCTTCTGAGGTCTTCTTGATTTCTTTCTTTAGTGTTCTATAGTTTTTGTTATAGAGGTCCTTCACCTCTTTTGTTAAGTTGATTCCCAGGTATTTTATTTTTTTTGATGCTATTGTAAATGGAGTAGTTTTCATCATTTCCCTTTCAGAGGCCTTGTCACTGATGTACAAAAATGCCTTTGACTAAAAAAAAAAAAAAAAAAAAAAGAAAATAATCCAGATTTATAGTATTGCTTATTTTATACTTACTATTATACCTATCTTTATTTTTATCATTTAAAAAAAAGTTTCCCTTGAATTTTCAAGGAATTCTTTTAAAAGTCTCCCAAAAGTAAACTAACACTTAAAAATTGTTAGTACTTTTGGCTCAAAATATCTTTGTTTTATCTTTTAAATTCAAAGTATTGATGTAAGTACAATTTTGTGTTGAAAATAAATGTCATTCAGAAAATTAAAGAGATTAATTTTTCTAGTGTCTGGTTGTGCAAAACAGAAATTTCATATAAATTTAGTTCCAATATTTTTAGCATTATTCTTTTTTCCCCTCTTGAAGCCTTGAAGTTTTCTTTTACCTTAAGATCACTATAATTTTATTATTTTGTTAGTAAGTCAAAGTTAAATGAAGTAATTATTTCTTAGATTCTGTGGGGCCCTTTCAATGTGAGAACTAGTTTCAGGAAAATTATCATCTTAAAGCACAAGCAAAAGAAATGCCTCTCTCCTGCTCTGTTTCTTTTGTTCTTTTCTGTACACATGACACATTAAACAGAGTTCCAAAGACCTTTAGATTGATCCTCTAGATGCTGGAAGATTTCTCATAATTTTCTTTCGGGTAATATATTTTGCCTAAGTACAGACTAATAAATGTGTGTACTTTATATTTTTTAAGTATGAATATCTTTAACATTTGTTTTGTTTTCACAACAGCATTTATGTTTTTCTCTGAATTAAATTTTTTCTGAAACTTCTCTGAGTATTTCTAGTACAATTTTTTTTTTTTTTTTTTTTTTTTTTGATTCATGTCTCTTCAGGGTTTAGTTGTTTTGGTCATTCATTTTGGTCCTTCTCTTTAGGTCTATTACTCATCCTTAAACTCCGAGTAAAATCATCATATTAGTGCATGGAAATTCAGTTTTGTCTTTATAGTTATGTAATGGAGGTGTCCTTTGTATTGTATGAGTTGATTTCTCAAACAAGCCTTATTCCATTATTTAGGTGGTGGAGGAGGGGTGGGTTTTCTATTTCCTGTGTACAGAGTTCAGTGTTACCCTCTCTCCCCTCCTCCTCACCTCCACACAGGCCTCACTTCAGTATACAAGGGCAGAGCACTGGAAACCAGGTTATGTGCCCTTCCTACTACCAAAATAAAGAGGCATGTATTCTAAAATATTGGCTATTAAATTTTTTGCAAGTCCCAAATTTATGAAAACTGTTTTCTGTATTTTTTTGGCTTGTTTGTTGAACTTAGATTTATTATTTTTAAAGTGTATTTATCTATTTATTCTAATTGGGTACATATAACAGCAGAATGCATTTTGAGTCATTGTACACAATTGCAGCACAACTTTTAATTTCTCTGGTTGTACACGATGTACCATTGCACCATATGTGCAGTCATACATGTATCTAAGGTAATGATGTTCATCTCATTTCACCATCTTTCCTGCCCCCATGCCCCGTACCCTCCTTTCCTCCCTTTGTGCAATCACAATTCCTCCATTTTTCCCATGCCCCCCTCCCATCATAGATCAGCATCAACCTATCAGAGAAAACATTCCGCCGTTGCTTTTTGGGATTGGCTAACTTTGCTTTGTATGATGTTCTCTAACTCCATCCATTTTCTTGCAAACAGCATAATTTTATTCTCTTTAAATGCTGAGTAATATTTCATTGTGTATATATGCCACAATTTCTTTATCCATTTATCTATTGAAGGGCATCTACATTGGTTTCACAGTTTAGCTCTTGTGAATTGAGCTGCTATAAACATTGATGTGGCTGCTTTACTATAATGTGCTGTTTTGAAGTCCATTGGGTATAAACTGAGGAGTGGGAAAGCTGGGTCAAATGGTGGTTCCATTTCAGGTTTTCTAAGGGATCTCCATACTGCTTTCCAGATTGGTTGTACCAACTTGCAATCCACCAGCAAGGTATGAGTGTGCCTTTTGCCCCACATCCAACACTTATTGTTGTTTGTATTCTTGATAACTGCCATTCTGACTGGTGTGAGATGAAATCTTAGAGTAGTTTTGATTTGCATTTCTCTAATTACTAGAGATGTTGAAATTTGTTTTAATATATTTGTTGATCAATTGTATAGCTTTGTCTGAGAACTATCTGTTTAGCTTCTTAGCCCATTTATTGATTGGGTTGTTTGTTGTTTTGGTGTTAAGTTTTTTGAGTTCTTTATATATCCTGGAGATTAGTGTTCTATCTCGGATGTGTGAGAGCAAAAATTTGCTCCCAAAATGTAGGCTTTCTCTTCAACTCTTTTGTTGAGAAGAAGCTTTTTAGTTTGAATCCATCCCAGTTATTGATTCTTTTAGGCCCCAACATTCACACTAGTAGAACTATTCAGACAGATGTGTTGTTGTAATACATTTATATTTAAGGTAAAGTGTATTATTCATTAAAATATTCTGAGATTGGACCTCTTTATCATTTATTTCTTGACTACTTTTGGAAGGTCATGAAATTACAATAACTTGTGCAGTAAATTATCATTTTATGTTTGTGCAATGTGGTGGGTTTCCTTCAATCCTGTTTCTCAGTCTTTGTATCATAATCTTAAAGATGGTCTGCCCCAAGAAGTTTTCAAAATACTTGTCCCATTTATGGTACCCTTTTGTTTTATAGGGCTATTAAGTTTTCCTTTAACAAAAGGAGCATTTGTGCCAGTTTACAACAAATAGGCTTGGAGGAAACAAATGTTTTCTAAGTCCTCTGTTTGGGCCCAGTATTTGGAAATAACCTAAATACAGTGATGAAGTGAGAGATGGGCAAACCATCTAGTTTTTTGTGGGCTTTCTTTCTTTTGTTTTCTTTTTCTTTTTTGGTTGCTACTGAGGAATTAGCGACATGGTTCTGAGTGGAATATTCTGGAGGAGTAGTCTTAATTCCTAGTTATTGCTGTAAGGCAGTGTGCTCTTTGGGCAATTACTTGCAATTGTGCATTTCTGATCTTTCAATTTTGTGATTGTGACAGAAGTTTAAGGAATCATTCCCAGGGCTTAATTAAGCCTGAGTCTCTTCTTATACACCATTCTTTTGACATCCTTAAAAGTATTAGAACAGTGCCTGGCACATGTTAAGCACTCAAGAAACTTAAGGTATTATCATTAACTGCTTTTTTGCTTCCTGCTTACCATATACATAGCCTGTTGTATAAAAACAAGGACTAAATCTCATTTAGTATTCTACACAAACATTGTCTTGGTGAATTATAAACACAAGAAACATGGAAGCTTACTCAAAATAATTGGTTTTACTTATAAATATATACTATAAAAATTATGCTGGGTTTAAATTTCATATTCAAAACATACAACAGAGCTTTATTTCTCTGGATAACTTTGGGAGAATGTGTTGCTTCCATTTCTGTAAAAGTTAAACAATGTACTCATAAGGACAAACTATTAATATAAAGCACTCTAATAGAGAAAAACTAAATATGCATAATTATATTCATGCCAAGATAACAAAATAATTATCAAGTCAAATACAACCTGTATTACTTTTACTAATGATAAACCTGTTGTAGAAATTTAAAAATCATTTTTTCAATGACAAAAAATTTTTAATAGAGAATATTTACAACTTTCTTTCACTGATTAAACTCATTACTGGCAGCATGAGTATGGAAATATTTTAATTAGATTAAGAAAATCGTCTTTTCAAAGCAACTGAAGAGTAAAATATGGAATTGAGAATGAACCACACTTGAGAGGGATCCCTGATCTTTAACTTTTCTATATTGTATGCCTCTTCAGTAATTACAACTACATTAAACATTAAAAGTAAGTGTGGTGTGCCACCCGTAAAATTACTTCAGTGGTCTTTTATTCAGTCCTTAGTCAGGAGGAACTTAGGTCTCCCCTTGAGAAAGATCCGGCATTCTCTGTGCGTAGACTACCCAAGCTGTAAGATCTCTGCCCTTGATCTACCAATGGGATAGCTCTTGTAGCTGGGGCGTGGGAATTTGGCATAACCCATTGGGTTTGGATAGCCCATCTCCTGCCTTATTTGGCAAAGAATATTCTGTAGAACCTTTTGACATTCCCTTGTATAAATAAACCAAACACAGGCTCACAAGTGGTTTCTCTCTCTCTCTCTCTCTCTCTCTCTCTCTCTCTCTCTCAATTACTTTCTGTGTAGTGTGGTTTCTTGACCACCTTCTTTTTTCTTAGCTATATTTCGCCACCATCCTGCATAAATTCCATCGACCATGCCAGATGGGATGTGGTGGAGAACTTCACTCCAGTCAGAATGGCAGCTATCAAGAACACAAGCAACAATAAATGTTGGAGAGGATGTGGGGAAAAAGGCACACTCATACATTGCTGGTGGGACTGCAAAATGGTGCAACTGTTATGGAAAGCAGTATGGAGATTTCTTGGAAAACTGGGAATGGAACCACCCTATGACCCAGCCATCCCACTCCTGGGTCTATTCCCAAAGGACTTAAAAACAGCATATTACAGTGACACAGCTATCTCAATGTTTGTAGCTGCGCAATTCACAATAGCTAGGTTGTGGAACCAACCTAGATGTCCCTCAGTAAATGAGTGGATTAAGAAAATGTGGTATATATGCACAATGGAATTTCACTCAGCAATAAAAGAAAATAAATTAATGGCATTTGCAGGTAAATGGATGAAGTTGGAAGACATAATGCTAAGTGAAGTTAGTCAGTCTCAAAAATCCAAGTACCAAATGTTTTCTCTGATATAAGGAGGCTAGTTCATAGTATTGTTGGATGGGGGTACATAGGAGGATTAGAGGAACACTAGAATGGTCAAAGGGAAGGGAGAGTAATGGAGGGAGCAAGGGGGGACGGAGGGGGAGAAAAGAAAAAAAAAAGGTGGTTGAATGAGACAGATATCATTTTCCTAAATGCATGATTGAAGACCTGAATTGTACGAATATACTTTGTATACAAACAGTGGTATGCAAAAAGATGCTAAATACATGCACTATGAGTTGTACATATTAAAAATTATAAAAATAAAATTAAAAAAGAGTCATGTAAAATTATAACAGTGAGTAAGTTTTCGTGAAAAGTCAAGAAAGTTTTTTATTCCCAACACCTTTTTGATCCTTTTTATTTGTTTTGTGTGTATATATTAATCTGTAGGGGAAGCCTAACATCAGCTCAATCATAGCTACAATTGTGTGTTAGGAGCAGGGCATGAGGATGGCATGTTAACTATAAAATATTTTGTTATTTTCACACACATGTATATGCACATATAAATGAATAGCTAAAAATATCACATATTTGCATAGGTACATACATAGATATTTATAGCTCCTCATTGCTTAAAGATCATAGAAGGGGGGGGGGGGGGGGGGGGGGGGGGGGGGGGGGGGGGGGGGGGGGGGGGGGGGGGGGGGGGGGGGGGGGGGGGGGGGGGGGGGGGGGGGGGGGGGGGGGGGGGGGGGGGGGGGGGGGGGGGGGGGGGGGGGGGGGGGGGGGGGGGGGGGGGGGGGGGGGGGGGGGGGGGGGGGGGGGGGGGGGGGGGGGGGGGGGGGGGGGGGGGGGGGGGGGGGGGGGGGGGGGGGGGGGGGGGGGGGGGGGGGGGGGGGGGGGGGGGGGGGGGGGGGGGGGGGGGGGGGGGGGGGGGGGGGGGGGGGGGGGGGGTTGGTGACTTACAAACTACACTGTTTAGGAATCTTATGGAAAAAATGCATTAAAGATTATTCTTGCTGGATGGTGGTGGATAAGAACAAAATTTCAGTGTATATGTCAAATGCAGCTCTATAACCTGTGCATGCCTCTTAATTCCACCAGATCAGATCTATTTCTGTCTGTTTTGAATGTTTAGATTCATGGTAAGTTTTCACTGGAGAACAGGGTTCTCTAATGAAAAACAAACAAAAAAAAAAAAAAAACGAAAAAAAATTAGATGAAACAGATATTTTAAAATGAACTTAATAAAGCTTTATATTTTCAGGTGAAGTAACTCAAGCCTAAAATTATCCTTTGATTAATGCCAAAGTCACAATTTAAGACCAATTGCTCATTCATGTCCCATTCCTTGTTCTGCAACGCCACATTGCTTCTTTTTGTGTTGGTCTTTATTCATTCATGCTTTATTCAATTTATTTAAAAAAACATATTGCGCTCCTCCTGTATTCCATGCAGAGTGCTAAGCCCTAGAGACATGAAGATGAATAACACACACTTTTCTTTTTCACATTCTTGGTTTACTTATGAGATGGGCAGTAAATATGAATTTTCAGAATATAGAGGTTAATGCTGCAGTGATGTTCAGCATACCCAAGTAGAATTAAGATTTTTTTTAAAGACAAAATTTTTTGAGAAGGGGCCCTTATTGCTGGTTTTGTTCACTCTGGATATGAAAATCTTGATTCCAAGGTTCAAACAATATTCACGAAGCTCATATATCAATATGTGACATATCTGAGTATTTTTAGCTTGTTTTAACCCAGAAATTTTAAAAGTTGACAGAAGGATTCATTGAGCATGATTAAATCTACATTCATTTATGAAAACTATATGGAATTTATTATACCATTATTACATACAATGAACCCTAAAGAATTGTAGCTTTTGTTATTAATTTCTGGTTCTTCTTCATTAAGTAACAAGTAATAATATTTAGCCTTTTTGTAAGAAGAAATCTCTGGTCCAGTTGTCCTTTAATTCCCTGTTGATGAACAGCATGCTGTTCTTTTCCACATTTTCTGGTTGATCTTGGAATGTTTATGTTTCAATTCAAAGCTTTTGTTACTAGGTTCTTGCAATTTTGTTTGTTTTGTTTTCTGCTGTAGTAATTTATCTCTGTCTCTAATCTGAATAATTATGACTCTGGGGTCTCCATCAGATGTATTCCTCCAGGTTTTAATTTCAGTCTGGTAGCTAGAGATGGGTTGTACGTCAAGTCCCTTTGGCTACAAGACTTTCTCTGCTCAACTGAAAACAGAGCCCCACTTGTCAGCTGATACTCCCATGAATCATCATGGAGAGCTCAGGATCTGACTGTTTAATCACGGACCAGTCACTGTCTCATGCCTCATGCACAAGGGGAAGCTCGATGTAAGTTTAAATTATCAGAATTTACAGCCGATTTCCCTGGAAGCTATGTACTACCAGGAAATCTCACAACCTGACAGAACTCTTTTCTGTGTTGCATTATACATAATGCTAGCTTCAAATATCTTTGAGAAATTACCGAGCATTTATTTTAGTACCAGAGAGTGACTTGAGGCATCAAAACCCATGGCTTAATATTTATTTATGATTGATTTTTCTTTATAGTATTTCTCTGCAGTCATCTTTACTACTTGTACTTGTATGCCTGAAAAATTATGTTTGTCTCTGTAACAGTGGTCATTTAATCTTGTCATTGAATAAATCTATGATCTCTTTGATGATAAGCTGCTAGAAAGATGCCAGAGCTGATTGTTGTGAGACTGACTTCTTCACTAAAAAATTCAGATACCTGAATTGAATATGTAATCATAGAGTCCAGTCAATGAACCCATGCATCTAATAAATTAATTTGGATAAAGAAAAACATTAAAATGATTTCTTTAAATTTAAATGGGAAAAACGGTTTTAGTTATTTGAGTATGCAAGTCCCAAATTTCTTTTATGATTAAAGAAATCAATGCTTTTTTTTACCATTGATATCCAATTTGCAATTTCCTTCTTTGATGTTTTACAAGCATCATGTTACTTAAATGAAGCAAATGTGCTCTTAGCTTTAAGCGCTACTTAAATCCTTTTGAAGTTCAGTGGAAAACAGTAGGGTGCTAGAGTTTAGGAAGTCCTGAGATTTAAATATCAGCTTTGCCATTTGGTGCTGTGTAACCTTGGGCAAGTTATTCAACTTCTCTGAGTCTCCATTACTCCATCTATAAAATAGATACAATAAAATTAGAAGATGTCTAGTGATTAAATGAAATGATAAATCTATACAAAAATACAACTTATTCCTATTAAAATTAATTGATAATTTAATGGAAACTATTATTAATTTTATTACTGACATTCTCAATTTCCATAGCATAATTTACATATGCCAATGTTTTAGCATAATTTTATATTTAATATCAACATTTTTAATTTAGAATATTCTATAAAATATAGGTTGGTCTTTCAAATAGTTTACTTTCCATGTCTCAATCTGTTTTCAGTTGTGAAGTCTACTCCTTCCTCTTCACATTGAAAACTATTTGACTAGGAAGTAAAATCATGAATGCTGAACCAACATCCTTAAACTACCCCAAGCTTAGGAAAGAGACAAAGAAAACTCCAAACTATCTCTTACAATTTAAAATTCTATAGAATATATTTTCAGAAATACTTTTTATCATAATGAAAATTCTTTTAGTATATATAAAATGAAAATGAAATGAAATGAAAAATGTGTAACTAATATTAATTATTAACCATACTTCTTAAAGATTTTCAGATGGCATAAAGCTTTGAGAATTTCTATGGGAAAGAAATCTAAGTCTCCTTGGACCAGAATTTTCACATTTTTCTAATCAAGTAATTAGTTTTTGGAATAATGTTTTGGCATCAATAAAAGCCTATGCAATTAATGAGGTTTCTTTCCTTCCTTCCTCTCTCTCTCTCTCTCTCTCTCTCTCTCTCTCTCTTTCTTCCTAAACCACATTGGGAGACCATGTCCTGAGGCTTTGACACCAGACCCTTCTGTAAGGCCTTCAGCTTGGATGAACAGGCTGGCCTACACAGATTTAATGTCCCAGTTTTTCCTCTACACTAGATTTATGTTTATGGAGATGAAGTCCCAGTTTTATCACTTTTAAGAATAGCTGGGCATGGTGGTGCACACCTCTAATCCCAGAGGCTCAGGATGTTAAAACAGGAGGATCTTGAGTTCATAGCCAGGCTCAGCAATTTAGTGAGGCATTAATCAGTCAGACCCTGTCTCTAAATAAAATATAAAATAGGGCTGGGGATGTGGCTCAGTGGTCGAGTGCTCCTGAGTTTAATCCCCAGGAAAAAAAAAAAAAAAAAAAAGAAAAGAAAAGAATTAAGAATTAATAGAAGGAAAAATGTTCTCAAGAGACAAGTTTTACCTTCCCTGTTCTTGTACTTTCCTAAATGTGTGAGTATAAACAATTTAATTAACCTCAGAGTTCAAAACATAAACTAGTAAAATGGACCCAAAAAGTGATTTCATGAGTTGGTTTTTTGGGTATGAAATTTTTCAATCTATGCCTTAAATCTATGCTTTAAAAATACAAGTAAAAATAAATAAATAAAATATAAAAACACAATTGTTGTTCATTATCATTACCAAAACTTGAAGACTCCAGCAATGAAGGAATCTCTGAGTATATAAGCATACAATATGTGAGGCACACGCTTATGTAATTTACATATTTGTTTAAAAATAAATTTATAAGCTATCCCTACATTTTAACAGCGACTTACTCTTAGATTCTTGTTCTCTAATCTCTACCTCCACTTAAATTTGGGGATCCATCACTCTTACCGTACAATTGCTTTATCTTAAGAAATGTAATAGCATTTAATTTTCAGAACAGAAATATGCCTTGTGCTAGCAGTTCCCTTCATTTGAGTGTATCATTAACTTTTTCTTCTTGTGGATTAGATCACAGGAGCTAAAATGAGAACTGTGAGTCTGTAAGGAAGGAGCCAAGAAAGTAACTCGATTAACTTAAGACCAAAGAAAATGAAGATAAAGAGTCTTGGTGACAGAAATATGTGTAGTCCAATCCTGTTCATCAAAGTTCAAGGCTTTACATAAGGGTCTGGTGTCAAAGCCTTAAGGCAAATTTTCCCAATCTTTTACCAAAAACAAACAAACAAGGAAACAAAACCAAAAAACCCACCTCATTAATTTCATATTTTTAAAAAATTTATACTAAAACATTATTCCAAAAAATGATTATTTGGTTAGAAAAATATGAAAATACTGGGCCAAAGTGATTTATGTTTATTTCCTGTAGAAAGTTCTCTCCATAAGGACCTTTACAGAGAGAGCTATCATATTTGCTAGTGATTTTGATTTCTCATCTTTCCTCCCAAAATAGCATCAGTTTCATAAATGGATCTAGCCTCTTAGATTTTTTTTTTTTTTTTTCATCAGAGATTTTTCGCTTGTCAACATTTCTCTTAAAGTAGGACACTGTCGCGATGGGCAAATGTGTGATTTACACAGTGGAGGGCGAGAAATAAAGAATGTCCATGTGCTTCTGCCCTTTTCAATGCTTTATTCACTCAAATCACTCAATACAATTTCACTCTATAGGTTCTTAATCAAGAAAGGACAATCCTTAATGCTAAGCACTGCAATAGACATAATCAATTCACAGCAAACAATTCTAAGTTAATTCTAAGCCCTGCAAACACACTTAATCATGACAAACTCATAACAGACATTCCCTCTGCATGTTAAGCATAAGTGCTAGATTAAAAGTCTTAAGTCTTAGGCTCTCAAGACCAGCAGATGTCCACTCACTCATACTTCGGAGATCAGATCAGGAACTAAGGCAGGCTTCTCCTGGTGTGGAGCTGATAGCTGGTTGAGGACATGGTTGTAAGAAGTCCTTTTTCTCACCAGGGACAGGATGTGGTTGTAGAGTTTGAGAGCGGTGAGGAAGATGCAGAGGATCAGGCAAACGATGAGCAGAGTTGGGATGTCAGTCCAGGTCCTCATCAGGCTCTCTAGCATGTGGGCATCAGTGTCAGCTGGCTGAATGTCTGTTCATTTGGCGTCATCATTTATACTTAATTTTGAGGTTTCTGACTGCCCTTTCAATCCCTATCAGTTGCTACCAGGTTTCTGAAAGACATCATTCATCCTAAGGTTAATCAGGTCCCCACCCTGATTTTGACTTTTGCCTTTGGCAGGGACTTATCAGGGTGAGAGTAACATGACAGTGATTTCCCTCTGGGTTTAAGCCAGGGTTAAAAGGAGTGCCTTTATCAGGTTATGCCTGATGACCATGTTGGAGTTGCTCTGTAAATGGCCCTGGTGGGGGACTGCAGGTTCAAAGTGAAGTTTTAAAATGGAGCAGCTTACACTAAGGCTCAAGGCCATCCTAATAGACACCCAGAATTAAAATAGTCCAAATAAAGTTTGATTACTCGTGTATAATATAAATGTTGTTTTCATGACCTTTACAAAAGGCTTTTATTAATTTAAATTTTGATGGGTGTTCTTTGATTTTAGATCACACGATTGAATGATGTGAAAACCTTTGATTATGTGGTTGCATAAATCCTATATTGTTTGACTGCCCTTTCACTTAGATTTTGTTCACACCAGTCCTTATTTGTATATAACTGCACAATTATATTTCAATAAGTATAGATTTTTGTTTAAGATGTAAGAAGCTGCAATGAATGGTACACACTAAAAATAAGAAAAAGATTAGTGATTTACGAAATGAGTGCTTTTATTGAGCCCATCAGAGACCTAAGTTTACAATATAGCTAAGTAAAAACTAATTTCTAAAGAGGATTAATGAGATAAAAATAATCATTTCGCTTTTGGCATAGTACAGAAGGACAAGGAGATCATTAGACAATTGGATAAGAAGAAACCATTTAAAAGTTTGAGAAATAATTAGAGGCCAAACATCAGCTAATGTGCTAATCTGTAATAGCTGGGAACTCCAGAAAAAAATTGTAGTTCCTAATCATTAGAAAGCTTTGCTTCCAAGGTTGTACCTTGTTCCCAGGGGAAAGTTTGTGGACAAGCAGAAACTGGAGAGGGCCAATTTGTGGTGCAGATGAATGTGAGCTCTGGGATGGAGGAGCAGTGATGATCTCAAAGTCCTGTCCACCTCCCTGGATTCTTCTCCCCTTATAAAAAGAAGACAGACCCCACTGTGGGAGGGGCAGCAAACATTCCAGCTGTGGTATAGGAAAATATGTATTACTTCTAGGGAGGAGAATCTCAAAAGGTTCTATCCCTTGGGGAAGGATAAGGAACAACCTTGGTTCCAAAATTCTGTTATCAAAACCAAGTGGACATCTGGTACCACTGTGAAAGACACAGGGAACATTCACCCAAGATGAATACAAGACTTAAGGCAAAGTTTGGCATTGATAAGCCAGAGAAGAATAATGACAGAGAAAGACCTATTCCAAATTCCTAGTCTACACAGTAAGTCAAAGACAGGCTGGGTCTGGGTTATAGCACCCCTCCCCAAACAACACTCCATATACAAAGTACAAACTGTAAGAGAAAAATTGATAACTATAATGAAAATCTTTTAGACAGAGTGATGAAAACAAAAAGATATGCTACGGACTTGGAGAAAATACTTAAAAATCACATTCATTAAAAGGATTAAACCAGAATATAATAATAAGCTCTCATAATTTAGTAATAATAATAATAATAATAACAATAATAATAATTCTATTAAAATGAAAAAAGAATTCAACAGATTACTGAAAATAACAGAAATGGATGGGAACTAAGTATACTTAAGAAGTTCAACAGTATTATTTATCAGGGACATATGAATAAAAACCAAAAGAAGATTTCATTATGCACATATAAGCATGCCTAAAAAATCACAATGCCAAGAATTAAATGTGGATGCAAAGCACTTCTTATGCATTGTTGCTAGAAATGTAAAATGCTGATCATTATGAAAAACAGTTTAGTATCTCATATATAACACACAAAATGTATCTATGTATGTAATATAATGAGCAACCATGCGATCAGCCTTCCAGGATTCTTCCCAAGAGAAAGATTGCATATGTCCACAAAAAGACCCATATGCAAAAGTCTTCAGCAAGAAGTGGTCCATAAACCACTAAAGGAATAAAAGACATTGTGATATCCATGCAATGCAGCACTCTCTAGCAAAAAAGGGAACAGTATATTGGTAATATCTAACAAAAAAGAATCTCAAACTTATTATGCTAAATTAGACACATATAGACTTAAAACTTACATACTTTATGAGTCCACTTATATTACATTCTGGAAAAGGCAAAATATACGTGGAAAAAAATCAGGTCTGTAATTTCTATGCATTGGTTATTAGGATGGATTACAATGATCATGTGAATTAATGAAGTAATGGAAATATTTTATATCTTTATAGTGACAGTGGTTACATAGCTGTATAAATTTGTCAAAACCCATGTAATTGTACAACAGGAAAGCATTTACCAGTTGTGAATTATATCTCAATAACTATAATTTAAAACAACCTACATGTTGTTCTTTGTACTCATTCTGGTTAAAAGCTTTCTCTATTACTCTCATGTTTTTCACTATCTTAAAAATGATGTCTTTTAATCTAATTACAGGGTGACATTAATAAATTTAATCTATACAATCTTATTTGATTATTTTAAAAACTTTAAATCCACATAAATTTTAGCTTTCAAATAGAGTGAAGCGATATAACAAGGGCATTGAAACCATGACCCTCTACCACACTTTCTGGCAGTAAGTTCTAGCAGTGTAGTTAACTGAATTATAGAGAGGATTGATAAAGTTATCTCAAACTAGCAACCTGTATCTTGAATTCCATTATAAAAAAAATAAAACCTCTGAGGCTAATCCATGTGCACACTAATGTGAAAAATGACATCATTTGACCTTATTTCTTTATCACAGTCCATTCTTTTTATTCTAAGGGTACATAAGTTCCTGGTAATGGCACTGAGATTTGAAATTCAAATGATGCTGTTTGTGGTCTAGGGTAAAGGTCAGCAAACATGTAAATCCATGGTTTTTCATGAATACCTAGGACATTAGTTCTTGATCTTTGAGGGAACCCTTAATAGGTAATCAAGTATTTGCTGAGTCAAAAAGAAAGACGTGGAACCTCTTCCCAGAAATATAAAACACACACACATTGCTTGTGTAGAAGGAGTTCAGAGACTATGGATCTTATCCATCTTTGCCTTAAGAGTCAAAAATTTTCAATAGAAAGCTCACCTATATATAAATAATTGTATTGGTGTATGATACTTGCTAAGATCTAAGCAATACTTTAATATTTTTAGAAAAGAGATAAATTTAACAAAGCAATCCTTATTTTGCTTATATATCCATTGAGAAAATTCAGATTGACTGCATTTTGCCACCATGTTTGATACTAATGGTATCAAATACAGGCCTACATAAACTTTATGTAAGGATCTCTTGAGAAGCTTATTTAACATAGATTTTTCAGGATTTCACCTACTAAAACTGAATCTTATCGTACAGTGTGGTAAGATTTGTATTTTTAAATGTTCTACTAGTTTCTGTTAAACAGCCAAGTTTGGACATACAATTCAAAAGTAGACGCCGGGCGCGGTGGCGCACGCCTGTAATCCCAGCACTTTGGGAGGCTGAGGCAGGAGGATCGCGAGTTCAAAGCCAGCCTCAGCAATGGCGAGGCACTTAGCAACTCAGTGAGACCCTGTCTCTAAATAAAAAATACAAAAAAGGGCTGGGGATGTGACCCAGTGGTCGAGTGCCCCTGAGTTCAATCCCCGGTACCACAAAAAAAAAAAAAAAAAAAAAAAAAAAAAAAAAAAAAAAAAAAAAAAGTAGAGAACATCTGGGCTTTCCTTTTCACTCTTTATAAAGGCATACAATTACCTAACATGTTGTTAGACTTCTTTTCAATGAAAAAATTACTGATAAACTTATTCCTAAAGATCATGAAAGATGAATCCATGCCTTCATAACCATTTCAAGCAGTCGTTTAGGGGAGAATAATTTATGAGTGCCTTTAGCAATAATGAAGAAACCATTACCAAGTGAACTACTAACTTCAAAGAAATAGTACTGTCGTGCTAAAATAAAACTTAATTATCAGAGAATAGCACACAGCTCTTTATTATTCTTGTCGTGGGGAAACATAATTGAAATTGACTAGTTATAAAGCCCTCTAATAATCAGTACTGTTAATCAAATATTCAATTTTGAATAAATATTTACAACATTATCATATGTGCTGTGTAAATCTTTAGGTGGTTTCTCTTTATCCACTCTACAAACTATTTTAATGACTTTTACCTCACTTGACTTTGTGCTTCTGGTTTATGTGCCCCACAATGTTTCAGAGATTCATTGCCCATACCTCTGTTCTTTGTCACTACTGTAGATATCTAAACAAATATATTGCCATCTTCTACCTATGAGATATGACACAATTTCTATGATTACGTTTCATGTCCGACTTTGGTCAACAACAATGCAATAAACTGCAATTCTGAAGGGTTCGTTTGCAACATACCCTCAAATGATCTCAGTTTCTAATGAGAGCTCTCTCTTCGTATTAATTTTTATATATTCTCATCCTGTGTACCTACATCTGCTGACAAGTCTATAATTCTTGACATACACATTATAGTAAAAGCAAAGAAAAATACACTAGACATAGATATGTTATGGTTATTAATGCATATATGTGGGATATGTCCATAAAATTTTAATGTTAAAAATATATCTTACGTTGTAGATCATTACATGAAAATTTGATTGTTCTCCAATATTTAAATGCCAATATTCTTGGAGACATTATAATTTGGACTCTTATCAGAGCACTCCTTCCCTTTGCTCAAAATTAGTTAGCCTTCTGTAGGAGTCCAAAATCACTAGGGGTGTATAAGGACATCAACTGTACAAGGTAGGTAGAAGAAAGCGATAGAGAGAAAGGACAAGCTGAAACTTGGGGTGTTTCTCATACACTCTAATGCTGACAACTTGAGTAACTTGTAGAAGAAAATGACATCCTTGGAAGGGTCCAGTTTGATTGCTACCAGTTGATTGGTTGAGGCAGGTCAATGGTACTATTTTGTGCACTAAATATTGTAGTCTTCTATAGACTGGTTGGATGCTCACAAAGTCAGATTGTACTTGTTGAGTAAAAGTCTACTTGTTGAATCCATGCATAACATTCATCCATGCTTTTCATGTCTACATGTTTAAGAGCATAGTATGTAAAGGCAGGGGGACTGGAAGAAGAGGCTGATGGATAACCATACAACAGATCATCTTGTTTACCTGAATATCAATATTTTACTCTGTCAAAGCTACCCTTCATTGAGAATTCATAGATTGAAGCCAAAGTATCTTTATGCTTTGTGTCTATTTTAAAAGGTCTATCCACACTTTTCTTCTTCAGCTCTGTTTGTCACCAGTTTTCTAATTGTGTCTCTTCTCAGCCTCTGACCTTTAGCCACAACAAATTATCATTGTGAGTTCTACTTTTGGCATTCTCTCACTTCAAAACAAACAAACCAACAAACAAGTATCCTACTCAAAGATTTGCATATTCACCATTTTATGGGAGGTAACCCTTGACTGGAATTATGAATTGTAGTTGTAAACTATTGGGTGCTTCCAGCCAATCCTATAGAACCATTTCAAAATAAATTAATATTTTCTTTTTGTTCCACAGTAAGGTAGTCATAGGAAACACCTAATGAAGCTTTCAGGGTGAGGTTTGAAAGATAGGGGCAAGGTAGCCAGAGCAATAGTCATAAGCATCTGAGCCATATCCTCATATGACTTACGTATGTCTTCAGGCACCATTCAAGACTAAGGCCATATGTAACATTGTCATTTGATAATGACTCTTCACTCTATGCCTGATATTATGGTGTGTTGATCAGACAGTATCAGTTTGTGAAGGGTAGCTAACATTGCATGGTAACTTAATGGCTCATGAAAAATGTTTAGTTTCTACTGGAGACCCATAGCAAGCTGGAAGCTACGCCTAAAAAGGAGAATAATGTGAAAATATTTGCATAGTTTCACTCTCAAATATTTTGAAAGATGCAATTGTCTTTGATTATTACATACAACACAATATTTTTTAAGTACATATACATTATCAATTGTGGACTGGTTAAATCTAATTAACAAAAAGTCTACTGTATACTTAATCAATAAAAGTCTGCCAAAGTGTAATACAATATAGCTATCTGCTACAATCATTTTAAACATAATTGGATCTGCAGTATCTTATGGTGCAAATGGTAGAGCAGCTTGTACAATAGTCTAAACCTATTGCAAAGCTTTCTATTTTTCTGAGTCCTAATAAAAATAGTAAAAGTTTAATTAAAAATATTTTAAGAGTATTCCAGCAATGGGTTGTAGTAATAAGTTCTAAGTACATACTGTGTTCAAAATCCAGAGAGACATTATATTCCTCCCTGAATGATAGGAAGAAACTGGTGCAGCAAATTACCCTTTATCTTCCCAGGGATATCTAGACATTACAGAAAATTGATCCCTTAGAAATTTCATCAAGTCCCTTGAATTTTCATAGGATTCTTTTTTGACATTCTTGTATGTATATATTTTACTAAGGTGTTTAGAGTAATTCCTTTTTCTGTTCAGCAGGTCCAAACGGCATATAGCTAATGTTATGAAACATCATGAGGTCTTGTGAAACAGAGGGGTGATAAAGGTCCCTTTAGACTAGATTATGTCTCAGGGCTGGATATTTTATTTAGCCCTATGTATATATGTGCATTTTTTACCATTTTAGCTGAGAGTAAATGCATGTAGAGTTTTTTTCCACTAAAATATTTGTTATGTACCAGGTAACAGAGAATTGTTGATTAGCTCTAGCATACAGGATAGTAGCTGCAATTAGAGTCATTTCCTACTTACTTTTTTTTGGTATTCCACTACAATTTGCATACATACATTCATCTGCTTTCTGCCTAGGTCAAATAAGCAAGACAAATGTGCATGGGGTGAGAAGCACCATTCCCATTGTACCTTTAAACTCCTTAATGAAGAAACATGTGGCATGTGATGTTGTCTATTGTTTATTACATTGATAGATGAAAATATCACTTGGTTTTTCCTGACAGGTCAAGGAAAAAATCCATATTATTCCTGTTTTTGATTATATCCCTAACAACTTTATATTTCATAATTGGAACAGAACCACACTTTGGGTTCAAGGTAACTAGGCCTGCTGTGAGATAGACCATAACCATATACCCAGTTATTACTATAGGACCCTCTGCTATGACCACTGCACCATTGTTCGTATTTTGCGCTCCCAGGAATTACTGACAGAGTTAGGGCCTCAAAGTCTCCAAGGTCTGGTTATTATCCTTTTACAATATTCAGTCACCCTGATAAATGTTGGCAGGATTCCTTGAGGGAAGACTAGGAAGTAGATTTACACATTAATTTTTGTCTGAATAGTCACAGGCTTCCTTAAGAAAACTCGATTTTCCCCACATTAGGAGACTCTGGGCTAAAAAAACTAGATCAAGTTTTGAAATTAGTTAAGGGATCTGGACTTTGTTATAATGATTTGATTCATATCTGTCTTTATTGGGACTAGTGAGATTTTTCTTATACGCATCAATAAATCTCAGTGGACTGATCATCTATTCCAGTTCTAAGGATGCATGATCAATTAGCAAACTATCTTAGTTTTTATTTCTATAGCAGAATAACAGACTGAGTGGCTTAAACAACAGACATTTATTTCTCACAATTTTTTAGACTGGGGATTTCAAGATCAAGAGGCCAGTAGATCTGTGATCTGGTTAAGGCAAATCTAATTGTATCCTCATGTGGCCAATAGAAATTCTATCTATCTCTCATGTTTCTTCTTATAAGGGTAGTAATGTTATTCATAAAGGCTCCACCTTGAAGACCTAATTACTTTCCCAATGTTCTGCCTCCTAACACCAACAAAAGAAGGTTAGGCCTTCAACTTCAACAAATATGAATCATAGGAAGTCATAAATGCTATAACAATAACACAAAGGATCTCTGCAGGTCACACCTTGATGATAACTCTGTGGGTTCTGCTATCCATTATTACAACCCTACTCAGCTTACCTCTGGTTAGTCTGCCTTTTGGCCTCTGCCATCCTAGAACTTCACCATGCCCACGGAATACAGAAATTCCCTGGAAATCCATTATCCATATTGAATTTTGGGAATCTGTTTGACAGCAATCTTTACCACTGTCATCCTTGGCCTATAGGCAATGGCCTCAACACAACTCTTCAAGGCTACTGGAGTTTCCTTCATGAATTCATTAAGGGTTAAAGAATGTACTTGGAAAAATTCAAGGACATTGATTGTGATTGGTTAGAAGGTCTTACAGGACCAATCCATTCTGATATTCTTTTCTTCCTAAAACTTGGATAAATACTTGGCAATGCCAAGTACATTTCAAATTCATTACTGTAGATTACTTTTGGTAAATGTTTTGTCAACCAGAAAGGTGACACTCTTACTTCCTTGATTTAACATGTCAAATTCAGAATCTTTACTTAGTGTACTCACTCATTTCAACACATTTTGACAATCTGACAATATAATTCTTCCACCCTGATCCAACATATTTAGAACCTATTTTCATATAAACTTCTGAAATATCTGCCAATAGACTGGGGGCTCGTTGGGTATATCTGGTACCTGCTTATGAGGACAAAACGAGACTTGATAACTATGAATGGTTTCCAAATATTGACATGTAGTTATAGTGTTCTTTGGGGAACCAAAAGTTGTGGTGAGACAAATAAGGGGAGAAATATGCAAGTAGAAGGAGGTTCTCTCTTTCCCTCCTTCTGAAATCTAATGGCTGTAAGAAATTATATTATTCTTTAGCTGCTAGTCAGTCATGTAAGTAGACACATTATGGGCTATAAACTGGATGAGTAGGGAGTTAGGTATTGGATACAACCCATTCAAAGATGCCCTGGGGGCTACTATTTCAATGGCAGTTCTGCTAGCAAGGCA
Source organism: Tamias sibiricus (assembly GCA_025594165.1). Lineage (NCBI taxonomy): Eukaryota > Metazoa > Chordata > Mammalia > Rodentia > Sciuridae > Tamias > Tamias sibiricus. The sequence goes on along the minus strand of CM046665.1, from coordinate 39,531,849 downwards.
TTTTAAAAATAAAATATATTAGGCTATATATGAGGTGAGTGAGTAATTGATATAATAAAGTTCCATCAAAACCTTGAGGGTTTTCATTAAATGTCAGGTTACAATAAATCTTCACGTGCTGGACCTCTTTCCTATAAGTGTCTCATATCTTGAACAGGACTATATACCTGTGAAACATGGTTGCTTAAGGGTCATTCTTCAAAAATTCTTTCCCACTTTTGAGGTTTTTATGGGATGGCTCTTTACAATGAAATATGAAAGGTTTTCATGATGATGATACCCTGGTAGGTAGTCACAGAAATAACTGTGTTAGTTAACCTGAGAAGGAAAAGTTGGTGTTGGCAGAAATAAATCAAATTCATGTGCTAGTCAAAGAACACTGTCACAGAGCAATTCAAACCATGGGCTCTGAAACCTAATGCTCTAGGTTCAAATCTCACCTCAGGTCCTTATGTACTGCAAGACCTCAGAAAATTACTAAATCTCTGTTCTCTAGCTGCCTCACTTGATATATAAAGGAGTAATATTGGAAACTGCCAGGCAGGGCCATTGTAGGGTTTCAATCATCTAAGCTATTCAAATCAATTAAGATATGCTTTTAGTAAACTATGGGGCCTATATAAGTGTTAGCTCTTGATAATTGGATTTCTGTATCATGTCTTCTTTAATTGCTGTTATTTTGTATGGATCATCAATATTAATGAAAATAATATAACACATAATATTTCTACATCACTTATTAGTCTACAAAGTGTTAGGCTAAAGTTATTTTGTTTGACATTTATACTAATACATTTTGATAAGGGAAATGAAGGAAAAAGGGGGAGATAGAAAAAGAAAAGACAGTGGGATGACTCCTAAATAATTTTCCAATGTACATATATGAGTATACCGTAGTAAATTCCACCATAAGAATGGGTTCCTAATTAGAATAAGATATATTCCATCTTTATATAATTACATGAAAATGAATTCTACTGTCATGTATAACTAAAAAGAACCAATAAAAAGAGTAATTGTCAATAATTATCATCTCCATTCTGAAATTATTTAAAGTGAGATTCAGAGTGATATAATTTTCCAAAGTCAGGGAAAAAAAATCAATGCAGATATGATTTAAGTTTATATTACATAAATCTACTTCTGTTTCCAAGTATAACAATTATATGATTCAATTATAAAAGCATATTGCATAGTGCACATTTTACATACATTATATCACGAATGTTACATCAACTACGCAAAGTCCATGTTAAAATTCTTCCCCACTGGGTGTGGTGGTACAAGCCTGTAATCCCAGTGGCTTGGGAGGCTGAGGCAGGAGGATTGCAAGTTCAAAGCCAACCTCAGCAAAAGCAATGGGCTAAGCAACTCAATGAGACCCTGTTTAAATAAAATACAAAATATGGCTGGGGATGTGGCTCAGTGCTACAGTGTCCCTGAGTTCAATCCCTGGTACCCACCCCAAAACGATAATGCTCAAAGTATAGAGATAGTAGTGTGGAAATGTGATTCATTCCTTCTTTCATTTATTCATTAATAAATGCCTATGAGGAACACTTTGCTGGCCATTGGGATGAGTATGGAAAATGAAAGAAATGAAGGCAAAGTCTTTAGGAGAGAGAGAGAGAGAGAGAGAGAGAGAGAGAGGGGGGGGGGGAAGGAGATAGATATCATGTTATTAAAAGTTCAATAGAAGTCAATAGAAGGTCTCTTTTTGTTTATTTTCCTATCTTTGATATGTATAAGAGTGCTTGAAGCCCAGGTGCTCTATAAGTATTCTTTAAATTGATTAAATTAATGAATTATAAAATAGAACAAGTGTCAGGAAGGAAATGTGCTGAGTGCTATTAGATGTTATAATTGGGGAGTTCATTTCAATTGGGAAACCAAGGTTTCTTTGAGAACTGCCAGTTAAACTGAGACTGAAAAGCAGACAAGAAGATCACCCAATGAAGGATAAGAATTGATGTGGACAGGTACAGAGGAACTGTCTGCAAACCCATAAGTAAAGATGGGACATGACAGTGAAGAATTTAACAGAAGACATCTTGTCTGGAACACCTTGAGAAGAGAGAGCTGTAAGGATGAAGCAGGAGGGAGGAAGAGGTCAGAGCTGGAGGGTTGAAAAAACCATGAAAGTGATATTTCCTTTTGTTCTAAGTGCAGTAGGACATCATTGAGTGATATAAGCAGAACAATGTTTTAGATTTTCATTTTGTAAAAGGCCATTCTCACAATTATGAAAAGAATAAATAAGATATAGACAACATTGGAAATGGAAAGTGATTGTAGCAGTGTTTTTGTCAGCCTTCTCACTGCTGTGACCAGAAGACCTGACAAGAACAATTAGAGGAGGAAAAGTTTATTTGGGGGTTCACAGTTTCCGATGTCTCAGTCTATAGCAGGCTGACTCCATTCCTTGGGGGCCTGAAGCAAAGCAGAATATTATGGTGGAAGAGTGTGGTCAGAAAAGTGGCTAAGGAAGGAGAGAGAGAGAGAGTGTGTGTGTGTGTTTTTCTCCTCACCAGGACAAAATATAAACCCCAAAGTCATGCCCACAGGGATCCATCTCCTCCAGCCAAACACTTTCTGCTTACAGTTACTGCTAAATTAATTCCTATTACAGGATTAACACACTGATTAGGTTAAACTTTTTATAGCCCCATCATTTCATCTCTAAACTTTCTTGCATTGTCTTACACATGAGCTTTTGGGGGTCACCTAGTAATCCATAACAAGCCGTCAATGTAACATTTGATGCCCACTTGGATTAATAGGCAGTAGAGTTAGAAAGAAGGCAATTTAAATAGTACTAATTGTTAAGATTATTATTTAGTATGTGTCAGGCACTATTCTAAGTATTTTGTATATGTTAAATGATTCTGTTTTCCCAGAAACAGTAAAGGAATGAAGGTATTACAAAGAGAAGTGAGCTTTCTATCATTACACAGAAGTAGAAGATCTTGGATTTGAACACAGCCTATCTTACTCATGAGTCTATGGTTACTACAATCCATTTACACTGGACAGATAGAAGATAATATTTGGAAACATTGAAAATAGTTGACAATAGAATAGAAAATGTGTTATGTTGAGGAAAATAACTTTGAGGTCTCTGGTTTGATGAACTGACAGGTATAAATTGCATGAAGCCCCAGAGACATTCCTTGACTTCCAGTATCGTTTGAGCAGATATGCTTAAGCTCTTACAATGGTACATACAAATTTGCGACTAGATGGGAATGCCAACGGTGAAAGCGTGATATAAAAGAAAATAACTTGAACTGATATATAAAGAATACAAAATATTGAGTTTAAAAAGATAGAATAAGCACATAAAGACATTTGAAAAAATTAGCTAAAGGGTAATCAAAATATACAGGAGCATTTGACAAAGAAGGATGATCAACTGGAACAAGTGCCGATGAGGGATCTCACCAGTTAAGAATTGAAAACCTGTACTGGATTTGGCAGCATGGCAGCATTTATGGTGTAGGGTAAAATACCAGAGCAGAGAGTTTAGAGAATGAATGAGAGGTAAAGAATCCGAGAAGGATGGCTATTAAGGAAGGTGCAACTAAAGCATAGAAGACTGGGAGGTCAAGGAGGTTAATAGAACATATTTTAATGTTAGACATAAAAGCATACTTGTGTGTTTATCAGAAAACCAGTAGAAAGTAAAATTTTAAAAATGGAGATGACTAGTGACAGAATTTCAGGTTCATAAACTACAATGGTAATTATAGGTCTTTCCCCAACCTCCAGAGTATAGACAATAGGAGTCTAGAATCTGGCCTTTGATGTTAAGCAGCAAAGGATTTGTAGCTTCTTTCCCTTAGGCCCTTCTATTTTTTTCTTTTTGCTTCTGGTGGCTAGTGAGTCAGAAGCTACCTATACATTGCTGCCTAACATCAAGAACCATCTTCTAGACTCATCTTGGTTATTTCTGGAGGCCAGAAGCAGGATTAAGAAGATTGACAGATTGACAAAGAAGGGGTAAACACCCTCAATCTTTTGAAATCTCTGTATATTGACCCTCACCTCTGTTTTACTTAAATAATAAACTGCATAAACTGAAGTAGCTTGTTTGTTACTTTTGGTCTTGGATATGTATAAGTCAGAAAAATAATCCTTGTGGTCTGATGGGAAAAAAATAAATCAAGAAATCAAGAAGCAAGATCTGGAATTTGCCTACTTAGAGATGGGTACTTGAGACCTAAGATGAGGAATAGCGATCCCTATATAGCTTCAGAAATACAGAAAAGGATTAAAATCATTCATTTGCATATTCATTTAGTTGTGCATTGAATTCTTATTCATTATACAGATATATATTGAATGCCTGTTACATATAAGTCATTTCTTTGGACAAAAGGTTCACAGTAAAAATGAAATGAAAAAAAAAAGGTGAAGTGCTTGTGTTCATGGGGATACATTCTAGGGGAAAGAAGTATTAATCAAATACATGGATAATAATAATACATAATAATAATAATAATACATGATATGGTATTTGATAAACATTATCAATCCTTCACATATAAAATTCAAAAATAGAACTGGCATTTGATAGGAAAACAACTAATTTCTTAAAATATGTTTTTTTTTCTATGACACGGATATGAAGCAATTGCTTTAGTATAGATCACTACATGTACATTAATCTAGGATAGTCAAGCACCATACCTGATAATACATAATTAGCCCTCAATAAATAGTAACTATTATTACAGGCCATACATGTAACAGACTAGAATATAGTGTTCAACTAATAAAGACTTCTTAGAAAACAATGACTCTAAACTTTTAAAAATTTTTTTTACTTTTTAGTTACACGTGACAATAGAATATATTTTGATAAATTTATACGAGCATGGAGTATATCATTCTAATTAGGTCTCAGTCTTTTGGTTGTATAGGATGTGAAGATTCACTGGTTATGTATTATTCATATAAGTTCACATTAAAGTTATGTCTCTCCTAATCCTGAACCCCTCCCTTCCCTTCATTCCCCTTTGTACTGAACTTGTGTTCTTCCCCTGCTCCCTGTTGTAAGTATCCACTTGCCAGAGACTTTGTGTTTTGGGGATTGGTTTATTTTGCTTAGCATAATTGTCTTTAGATCCATACGTTTACTGGCAAAAGTCATAAAGTCATTCTTTTGTGGATGAATAATATTCCATTGTGTATATATACTATACTTTCTTTATCCATTTGTCTGTTGAAGGGCACCTAGGTTGGTTCCATAGCTTAGCTATTGTGAATTGAGCTACTATAACCATTGATGGGACTACTCCACTGTGGTATAATGGGTTTAAATCTTTTGATTATATGCAGAGGAATGGGACAACTTAGTCAATTGGTGGTTCCATTCTAAGTTTTCTGAGGAATTTCCATACTGCTGTCCAAGTAGTTGTACCAACTTGCAGTCTTACCACCAACATATGAGTGTACTCTTTTCCCCACATCCTCACCAAACTTATTGTTACTTGTATTCTTGATTGTTGCCATTCTGACTGGTGTGAGATGAAATCTCAGTGTAGTTTTAATTTGCATTTGTCTAATTTCTAGAGATGTTGACCATTCTTTCACACATTTGTTGAGCATCAAAAAGAATGAGGAAAGATTAGGCAGATGATGATAGGGAAGGGTCCCTAGGCTAAAAGAGTAGAATGTGATAAAACCAAAAGTATATTGAATGGTAAATTTAAGATCCTTAATATCAGAAGAAAAGTACATCAGGACATATTGAGTTATCAGATCATAACTCAAAATGTCCCCTTTCCCTGGAGAATCCAGATATTTGGGTAATATTGAGGGTGAAATGAGAATGTCTGTTCCTTCCATCCTCTCTATTAAAATTCACATTTTAAAACTTTGCTGTATTAGTGGCTGGTATGAATTTTTAGATTTGAAACCTATCATCTAGGAGATAGCAACAATAACATTTTTAATAATTTCTATTATTCAGGCACAATTTCAAATTATCTCTATGCATTAATCTATTAAATCCTTAAAACAACTTTATATGCTAAGTAGAATCTATTTTAGATGAAGAAACAAAGGTACAAAGAAGTAAATCTTGGTCACCATTGTATTTATATATATAATCAAAACTATTCCCACAATGGAAGTCAGAGAACTTTCTCCAGTTCTTTACATAGTTAGCAACTTTTTCAGTTCTAACCTAGAATCCTGTAAGACACCTGATATGTTGTCAATGGATCTTTATTTTACTTATTTATTTGTTTGTTTGCTTATTTATATGCGGTGCTGAGGATTGAAACCAGAGTCTCACACATGCCAAGCAAGCACTCTAACACTGAGCCACAACCCAGCCCCTCACCATTGTATTTCTAATGTCACGAATGGTGGCTGACATCAGAGTTTCTTAATAGATGTTTTCAAATTAAAATCATGCTGAACCTTAGCTTTATTAGGACCAGGGTTGCACATCCACAATCAGCTCTCTTGCTGGTTATTTTGAGAGATGGTGGTAGGATAATGGTCCTCAAGTTTTAATGCATGGAAACTTCCAGAAATTCTTGATTAAAATTTTCATTCATTATGTCCAGAGTGAAGCCCATGAATCTACACTGTAGTATGCATCCCAAGTATTATATGCTAAGTTGATTTCTGAGCAACATTGAGAAAAAGAAAATTGGTATCACTGTGAACTGATAGTCATTATAACTAGATACAGAACCATTTAATAATCAGAGAGCCCCAACCATCCAAAGGAAGAGGGACTAGAAAGGTGACTTCAATGATAGTATAAAAAATAGTCACCCTTTATGGAATCTGCCTACCTAACCTCTTCACTCATATCAGAGGGCTTCTTGGTGGTGCCAATATTGTCAGTTTGACTCTGCAATTCTGTGTCATGAGAGGACTTTTCTGTAAATTTAAGGTTCTAGCCCCAACCCTTTCCTATATCCACTAGATACAACAGCTTACCCAAACCACAAGTGTGGCAACTGAAACTTCCTCCATGCACTGTCAAAATCCCATAGGGTCAAATGGTCTCCAGGTCAAAACTACTCCCACAATGGAAGTCAGAGAACTTTCTCCAGTTCCTTACCTACTTAGCAACTTTTGCAGTTCTAACCTAGAATCCTGTAAGATACCTGGTATGTTTCCCTAGATGTGTCCTGTGAAACCCTGCTTTTTTTTTTTTTTTTTTTTTTGATAAATATAATGTACCTTATTTGCTTTATTCAGAATTTATAGTATATAGGTTCTCCATTTCCTAGTCTATTCCACCCCACAAATACAGCTGGTTTATCAAATGAAAGGGTATAGACTGTTAGAATCAAGATATGGCTGATATTCAAACTATCATTGCTTTTATCAGGTTCCAGAGAGATTAGATCCCTTTTACACAGTTTACAGAGAGATATAATTAACTGCACCAGCAGAATAGGATCCGCTTCTGAGAAGATATATAAGAAGAAAAAAAAATATATATCAGATGAACATAGAACTAAAAAATCAAGTAAATGTATGTGAATAAAAATATTGGAAAATATTTCAGCACAAAATTAGAAAAACAAAGATTTTTGGAATATACAGGAAAGTTTCCTTTTTCCAGTTCTTTATCTTTTAGTAGAACAAGCAGGCACTTTGTTCCTACCCAAGGATATCTCTTTCACCTTTCTTTTTCATTAATTTCTTTTAACTGTCTTCTGCATCTTTCAGTTACATATGAGAAGAGTTAAGAGCAAAACCTCATTAAGAGTTATTGATGGGAAAACTATCAACAACTGTTTCATAGCATTAGCTAGTATTATATTCCCATCAATATGTGCCAAACCCTCACCTAATTTTAGGAAAATGCAAGGGGTAACTAGACAAATATTTGTTATTCACAACGTATTTCAAGTGAATTAATTCCTACTGAGTGACTAATCAGATCAGTGAATTAGTGTGTGCGTCCAATGAAACATATAAATAATTATCCAAAGCACATTTTTTAATTGAAATAGGAAAAAGGAAACAAAAGAAAAACCAAAACCCAGGGTTTATATTTGCATTACCGTTCATCTAAATTGCCTAAATTTATTTCTCATAGTCTATTAAAATAGACCTTTTTGTTATATAAGTAACTTGATATGTGCTGCTTTGATTAACATGCTTTATGGAAGAGAAAGATGCTGTCTAATTAACGTGAAATGGGAGAATAGAAACAAGGATGTTCAATGGGCATTTTCAGAAGAGCAAAAGGATGATGAACAAGAGAGGAAAGAAAAGTGTAGCTCTACAAAACATCTGTTATTCCAGGCAAGAAAAATCCCTAACCTTGTTATGTCCATCCAGTTCCTTTAGGTGATTTCAGTGAGTAGTGTAGCAACAGTTCCCTTACCGCTATGCACAAACACTGTTACTTCTGGCTTGAACTGTTTGCTGGGAGACAAATATTCTCAAGTAACTAGGTGGTAAATTTCAGTTCAGCCCTGAATCTGGCCAATTCCAGGTGGTTGTGGAGTGATTAATGAGGCAGCCAAAGACCCCAACCTCAGGCGACTTCCGTGGGAAGCAGGGATTTACCAAGGCGTAAAAGCAGAAGATGGCTGGGCACAGAGCCTGCTTCACCACCACCACCGTCTTCGCCTGTACAGTTGTTCCAGCTGCCAAAGGCTTTCTGGTTGCCGTGGCAACTCTGCGGCTCTGCTAGGAACTCAGAGCAGATCCTCTGAAGTTAGAAACCACACACTGGAGCTCAAACGCAACGGCAACTGGGGAGGATGAAGAGAACAAGGACCACCCTCCTGAGGCTAAAGGAACCTTTCCACAATCAGAGTTTTGTTTTTGTGTTTTGAAATGAGATAGTTCTTGCCTGCCATTCTTCATTAGTGTCATCCTTAGGTGCCTGGCGGGAGTAGCTGACTGTAAATCCTGTGGCTGGAAAGGCCGGGAGGGGATGGGAAACATTGTTATCCGGAATGTGACAAGCCTTCTCACTCATTCATTCAATTACATATTCAGCATCTCCCTAGAGCTCTTTTGTGCAGAGCACTGGGTCAGGTACAAGGTGTGCAAAGAGAAACGAGGCACCGTCCCACCTTAAAAAAAAAAAAAAAAAAAAACTATAATTAACCAAAACGAACGGAATTCTCCGGAGCCGGGGTGAGGGTGGGGTGGGGGAACAGCCGCTGCCTGCTTCCCCCGATCTCTCTTGGAAAACAGATTCAGAAGCCAAACCCAGGAGAGGAAAAGAGGCATTTTCCCTGAAACAGACCAGAGGGAAGGCTGGGGACGGGGCGGCGGGGAGAGGGAGGCAGTCTTTCCCTAGGGAGGAGGTCTGTCAAGGCCACTCAAACGTTTCTCAGCGGCTGGGAGGAAGTAGAGGTTTATTTTCTTTTAGAAAAGCGGAGCCCTTTTCCCTACTGGGCTCGGTTTCTAGTAGGGGAAGCTCCGCCTCTCAGGGCCACTGATTGGTCCAACTCTTTTTAAGATAATTTATGCCAGCATCCTATGGATTTGATTGGCTTCCTTGCTTAGTTCCCCTGGGAGTCGCATCCTACCTGGTTAGGAGGTGTATTGCCATTCCACACTCTCCCAGCTCCTACTCACTGGGCTGCTGCTGAGGTGGGAGGCAAAGTCCAGGTCTGGAAATTGGGCTCGTGCTGTGTCAACAGAACAAGAGATCCCGATGGGTTCTTGGAAAGCTTTTATCTTCTCTCCTTTTCTTCTGTGGAGTCAAAGTAGAGGGGTGAGGTTGATGTTCTTATTATTGACCCTGCATTTGGGAAACTGGTGAGTAAATTCAAAACTTAAAACTATTCTTTGACATCTAACTCTTTTCCCTTTATTTAAAAGAAATCATTCTAAATAAATTGCATTTCCTGGGGAACATGTGTAATATTTACCATCATTTTATCTTATGATTATATCTATTCACTCTCAGCATAGAATTAGCTTATTTCTGAAACATTGAGATTAGTTCAGTTGCTGCTTTTTTTCTTCAAGCAGAGTACAAACTAGTAAAGGCTCAGTTACTGAAAAGGGGTGTGGAAGAGTAGAAATGACTTTGCTACTAAATTTAGTGAATGAATGTCATTGATGAACTTTCTGGATGATTCTGCATTTTAGAGACAGAGCTCAAACTTCTTAACAGCATGCATAATTTGTTTGTTTGATGCTTTTCTATATACTAATACTGTTTTTCTCTCTTATTCTTTAGTAACTTTCTGGAATAAACCAGTGTCTTACAAGATTATAAATCTGGCTAAAATCTCTATCAAGGTTGAAAATGTGCAATTTTTAAGTCGGAAATGACCCTGTATATTTTATTGAAACCGGAGTTGAGTGGTTTTATTTTAGTTGGCTGTCCACTAGCAATTACAAAATGTAAGGTTATATGAGTATCTTGGCTGTATATATGCATGATATTACCAATCACGAGCCTCCAGCCTAAGAGGAACAAGATTGGGCGGCAATACCTTTCAGTGAAACTTTGAAATCATTCTGGTAGGGAAATGAAATGCTCAGATATCATGTCTGGATCATATGAAAGAATAGAGGTTGAAAAGAATTAAAATGTATTGATTAAAAAACATGAGCGCTATACATGTCTGGGCCACATCACTAAAATCATGTAACTTGTCTTAAGTAAGTGTATATTTAAAGTTAAAATATTGTATTATATAATACTTTTTAGAACCTGAGTAAGGAACTATGTAGAAACATGACTTTAAAACTGTAGCATTGCTAAAATGAATTATTATCATAATTTATTGTATAGCTGGAGTATTTTCTTTTTCCATTACCAGCAGATAGGACAAATATATTTTCTTTCAGAAAATTGGGATTGGATTAAAGTATAAGTACTATCAGCCTTGCTGGAAAATTTTGTGTCATTCGGTTTTTTCCTGGTTTCACAGTTTCAATTTATTTATACATTTCCCTTAGACTGTCAAGTGTTCTATATGTAACAAACATGCTCACCAATGAATTATTCCTTATATATGTTGCATCATAATGGCTTATTTCTTTGACTATATTACAAAATTTTGTAGAAGCTATTTAAGTAGAACACATATCTTCATAGTATTACAAAAGTAAAAGCAAATTTACCTAGTGGTTTTCTGAAGTAACAACCTGTATACTCTTCTGTTGTTGTAAGGACAACTTTCTCTTTCAATCTAATAAGCAAACTACTTAGTAAAAATCATGTTGTCCATTCAAGAAATCCTTTAAATAAGTATACTTTGTTTTTGAGGATATTTATGTTAAAATAATTTCAATTGGCTCCTGAACTCCAGTTTCTCAGAGTTAAAGAAGTCAGTGGTGTAGTGGACAAGGCACAGGCTTAGCAGTCTGAACACACCATCCGAAGTCTTAAGCATTTGTAACCTGTCTGGGCTCAGTTGTTTAATCTAAGAAATGAGGGATAGCAGTAGGCATTTATAATTGTTTCCAGTGTTGACATTCAATGCATGTAAGATTTGAACTGAAACATCAAATGACTCAAGGGTTGCTTCACTGGCTTTTCTTAGTAGTTCTCAAAAGGGAAATTTGTAAATGTGAGTGCCATATACTTTTTTACCATGTGCATGAATGGATGTTACACAGTTCAATTGATAAATAATTCATTTTATCATAATAGTATAGATAATCCGCATTATTCCACTCAATGAATATACATTAGAAAACAAATCTGTTGTTATAATTAGCTCTTAGAGCCTCATGAAAGTTTATGCCTTCTATTTTTAAAGTAGTGCTGAACATTTGCTTTTAATACTTACTTGGGGATAAATGATGTTAACATGTATAAACCACGTACGATCATATTTACCCTTCTCTTTCTTGTTCTGAGGGATCTTTTTAAAACTGACCACAGGTAGTTCTGTTTGTAAGTATTTTGATGTCATAGAGTAAATAAATTAATCTTCACAATCATCTCAAATCATCTATTTTGGAATTGGAAGCTATTGTTTTATTTTGTGTGTGTGGTACTTAGGGCTCTTCCACTGAGTCACATCCCAACCCCTTGTTTGTTTTTTGAATTTTGAGATTGTATTTCATTAAGTTGCCAAGGCTAATCTTAAACTTTTGATCCTCTAGTCTCAGTCTCCCAAGTAGCTGAGATTACAGGGGAGCACCACTCTGCTTGGCTAACCTTTGTTGTTGTGTTGGGGATTAAACCCACATTCTCCTGGGTTTAATGTGTGTGGGGATTAAACCCACAAGCACTCTACCACTGAGCCACATCCCTAGTCCTTTTGTTCCTTTAATTTCAAGACAAAATCTCACTAATTTGCCCAGGATAACCTCAAACTTGTGATCATCCTGCATCATCCTCCCAAGTAGCTGTGATTATGGTCAGGTAACACCATGCCTAGCTAACTTTCTTTCTTTCTTTCTTTCTTTTTTTTTTCCTTTCTTGTCTGTTGGTGCTAGAGGTCAAATCCAGAGCCTTCTGCATGCTGGGCAAACACTCTACCACTGAACCACATCTCCAGTCCTTATTGTTTCTTACATCTAATCAGAGGCAAAACCATCTATCCTTATTAGTTTTCATTAAAACCTTTCATTAATGCTTTCTCTCTTTATTACTTTTCATTAAAAACATAAAGGAGAAATATTGTATTAATTTTCATTATTGGTAAACTGTGAACATTGATCCTTCTTTTGTAACTAAAACCTGTAGTGATGAATCCTGTGTTTAATTCATCAGAAGACCTTATGGTCTCTGTTCAGGTAGGTTTAAATTTATTCAGATTGATTTGACTTCTTTGTAATGTTGAAAAAAATATAGTTATAATCAGGTTTTCAAAAATATTTTAAAAAGTGCTTTGAGATTTTATCTATTCAAAAATGTAATCTATGATAAGCTTTGACCAACAAGTTATAGAAAATATTTGCTTTATGTAAAAATTTTCCCTGAATCAATAATCATACAGTGTAGCATTCAGTTTCCCAAATGAAAATATTAAAATATAATTTCTTTAAAATATACTTTTAAAGTTATCTCTGTGGTGGTGGGAGTGAATGAACGATTTTTCTTTACTTGTCTAGATTTTTTGTTTAAATTTTTAATAAAATGCTGAAGATAACCAAGAAAACTTGGGGAAAATGTAATGATGCTCTGTGATAATTACATATTTAAAGAACTGTGAGAGAGCATAATTTTGAAGATAAAATGCAAATGTCATAATTAACAGGTCCCTTATGTTAAGTCTTTTAAGTTATCCAAACAAGCAATACCTTTGTTCAGTTTCATTCCATTCTATACTATAAAATGTACTTATGAATAAATAATAAAATAAAATGTTTGATATTTCATTCAAACATTAAATAAATTAATATAATATTTTATAGTTTCTCAAATATGATTACAATTGCTTTGGGATACAAGAATGAAGATGGAGGCCCAAAGAAGGTAGACATGGAAGGATAGAAAGTTGAAAAGTGGCAGTTGTGATCTTGAGAAAATGTGATCAGTTACATGCAATGACTGTCATGAGATAAGAGGAAGAATGGGCACAAATGGAGTGCACAGGTGTAGGAGAATAATTCACATGAGCAGGCCCCAAGTGGAGATCCTGGATTTTACCATCAAATTTAAATTCTCATTTCAGCTTTACCATTTCTTATTTGAATAATTTCAGACAAGTCTTTGAGGCAGAGAGTTTTAATTTGTCATCTGTAGGTCCAGATTATTTCAAGACCAACAAAGAAAATTTGTGCAAAGAACTGATCACTTACCATTTTGTCTGAAAAAGACAGAATAGCATATCATATATTGTGTAGAATCACAATAAATCAGAGTAGTACTGATCTTTGTTAAAGTAATTTTAAGTCCAGTAGAACGAAATCCTTAGATTCTTATATGTAATTTAATACTCTTTAGATTTGGGAGAGATCACCCATTCATTTATTCAACAAATGTTTATTGAATACATCCTGTGTATGGAAGATAGTGCAATATGCTAAGCTCACAGTGAAAGAATAGACAGGAGTACTACCCACATGGAGCCCATCTATCCTCTAAGATCTAGATTTATGTTTTTTTTTTTTTTTTTTTTTTTTGGTACCGGGGATTGAACTCGGGGGCACTTGACCACTGGGTCACATCCCCAGCCCTTTTTTGTATTTTTATTAGAAGCAGGGTCTCACTGAGTTACTAAGTGCCTCGCCATTGCTGAGGCTGGCTTTGAACTCGCGATCCTCCTGCCTCAGCCTCCCAAAGTGCTGGGATTACAGGCATGCGCCACCGCGCCCTGCTAGATTTATGGTTTTAATCTGAATAAAACATCTTTTATTCAAAATAAGTAAACATAGCTACAGGATTTAAATTTTTGAAGCTAGAGGATGCTGGGAGCAAATCATGATCAAGAAGAGAGAACTGAAGAGCCATAAGATTTCTCATCAGCTGTACTATAATACTCTGGGGAAAACGTCTCCAAAATCCTTATGACAAATATCCAGACTAGATGAAGATATTTAATCAAATTTCCAGTTAAACAGGAAGGAAGAATATAGTCTAGATACTGTTACTTGCCCAGTTTACAAATGCAGAAACAGGCAGAGATTTTTTTGAAAACTTAATACTCATTTTGGTGATAAGGGTTGGATTCAAAACTCAAATACAAGTGTTCTGTGTCCAAAGCCTGCATTCTTAAGGGTCAAACCACTCAGATTACAAATACAATATAAATCAAAGCAAATAGCCTGACTGTAGATGAAGGGGAAGGAAAAGGAAGAGAAAGAAGAGACATAGGAGAGAAGGGTAGGGGAGAGGAGAGCCATTCTGGGGAGGGCTAGAAAAGGAAGGAAAGATAATGTAATTGCCCTTTCATTGATAAAGGCAGAGTAAGTAGAGAATTCTACTCTGCACATACTGTGTACTTTCTGGGATATCATATACACTGCTAGAGAAATTATTTTATGAAAAAAAAACTTTGACACCCTGAACTCCTTGATCAAGAAAATAAGATTATAGGATAAAGAATTAAAAGCAAGAAATCTTTTTTTTGTGTGTGTGTGTAGATACACTTTGTTGAGGAATGGCTACTTTATTTTTAAGGATATTACATAAAATCACAGTTGAATTTATTATGCATATTTGTACAGTCATACCATAACTAAGTAGTGAATGTTACCTGAAGGCAGATTTTCATGCCACATAGAGGTCCTTTAACAAGATAATGGATGCCTAATCACTAGGTTTATTCAAACAGAAGCCTGTTAGCAGTTTCTTGTACTCTGTAGGAAGCAGATAAATTTATGATTTTCTTTCTATTTTTAAACATCTCAGAAATGAATTGTCTCTGTATTAAAATAGTTTGGAGAATAAAGCCCTGTGTTTCAGAAAATAGTCTTAGCTGCTAATGCATTCTGTAAACATATATTTTAAAAATACCATTCATTCAGCAACTATTTACTCAGTGGTTTTTACGTAATAAGGGTCTTAGGACCTGCAGATAAAATGTTAAGCAAGATAAAGTCCTTGCCCTTTGTGTTTGTGTAGTACAAATAGGATATGTATATATGTTTGTGTAGTACAAATAGGATATGTGTATATATATATATATATATATATATATTGTGGCATAAAAATAGTGACATCCTACTAAAAGCTATATAATTTAGTGTAATAGTGAAATTCTGAATTGTGGGAATCTTTATATATATATATGTATATGTATATATATATATATATACACACACATATATATATGTATCTCCTATTTGTACTACACACACACACACACACGCGCACACACACACATATATATGACTTATATGTGAGATGCACAGGACAGAGAAATCTGAGGCCTGTTTCTGGTGAACTTAATTCTGGTAGTTTATGTTGAAATGATTTATTAATAGAAACAAGTAAAAGAGATGAAATGTAACTGCTACTCAGAATTCTAGATGAGGTGCAGTGAGAATACTAAGGAGGCTGCCATCAATGAAACTCTGGAAAAAGATTGTATGCTGTCAATTGCCATATGCACAAGTTCAGGTTAATGTTAGTGAAGGATGTAGAGAAACAGGTAATATAACTGTAACTCCTGGTCTGGTTTCATAGTTTTATAGTTTTTTTGAAAGGTTTGTTCTTTGGCCATCTATCTTGTGGCATTAAAATAGTGACATCCTACTAAAAGCTATATAATTTAGTGTAATAGTGAAATTCTGAATTGTGGGAATCTTTTTCTACCAGAAAATATGTATTCTAAAATTGAACATTTCTCTTTTATTTTTGGACATACATTGAATGGCAAAGTAATGGAGACTATGCTAAGTCATAGAGATATGGAATTAAACTAGACAGATCCTGCTCTTCAAACTATAGATAGAGTGGGAAGATCAAAAAAATCTATTATCAGAATATATTTGGTTTAATACAAACATTTTAATGGTTGTGTGATTTGGTTCTCCAGATAACATTAAGACTGCTAGAATGGGACTGTGTATGTAGCTCAGTGGTAAAGCAATTGCCTAGCCTGTGTAAGGCCCTGTGTTTGATACCCAGAATAGCAAAACAAACAAGCAAACTCTAGAATGGAGAATTCTGGTGTCCAAGTTTGTTTTTGCATAGATTTTTAGGACCATCATTTACAATTACACAATATGTGAATTGCCTAAGTACAGGAACACATTCACCTCTCAGCCATCCTTGATGTATACCATTATAAAAATTATTTTCCAGCATATATCACACTGTTTTGAGTAAGGAGCACCTATTACACAAAATGGCCTTATGATCAGCAAAGTAGCCATATTAGCTGGATTGGATTTCAGTGCTACTCATACCTCTGTATTCTATAATCTATTTTTTTCAATTAAGTACAGGTGGCTTATAAGTATGTTTTTTTCTGGGATTTCCTTACTAATGATTCTTTTTGAAAAACCTTAAATTCATAACTTGAATATATTAGAAGGAAAGGTTGGTTGTTTCTTTTGTACTTATTTTTATTTTCTTCTTTTTAAAGTGAATTATCTAAGAGGATTTTATGTTAATGAAAAGATTTCAGTCTGATTTTAAGATTCTGAGAGAGGAAAAATATGTATATGCTTCTATATTCAAAGGTATTAATTTTCATCTTTTTTACTTTTAAGGTCTTTTTATGTATTTTATAACTTAAAGTTTCAATATGATGATTTCATTTTGCAAAAATCTTAGCATCCTTAAAACATTTATCTGGTGCATAAATGCATCAAAGATTTACAAAATGTGAATGTCATGAAAGGTTGAATCATTTCTTAATCTAATTTATGTGCTAGTAAGCTTTATGGATACAAAATAGAAAAAAAGAAAAAGCTCAGGAAACAGAAGATTTAAAAATATACTATAATAAAATTGTTTTCTTTCTCTTCCTCCAAAAAGTATTCACATAGAAGTGGTTCCAAAAGGACATTTATTATCCCTGGATATTCACCACATCTCTGAAGACTAGTCATGGGATGCATGGTTATTAGTTTTCTACACTCTATTTTAAATAGCAAAGTTGACCTGCCAAACAAAGTAAATAAAATGAAAACAAAAATCCAAAGGTTGGCAAAGAATGTTGTTTTATTAGTAGTATTTGTTGTTATCCTAAGGATCAATCAGTAAACTACAAAAGTTTCAACTGTATAACAAAAGACATTTAGAAAAACATTTTAATAATTCTTTTTTGCAGTCTAAATATATGTCACTATATCTACTAGTTTAAAAAACAATTCTGTTATTACACTCTCCCTTTGTTATTAGTGATTAGAATTTTACATTCTTGCGTGTAAATTGATAAACTGTGTTCTAATAAGCTTAGGAATTGCCCCAAATCCTTTTTAAAACCAATGAAACATTCTGTGCTAAAATTTTAGATACCTATCTACCTTTCTAGATCAACATACCTCTTTTACCCCCTTTTTAATGATAATGCAGCATTCTGCATTACAGAGGTATAATTTATAAAATTATTCCATAATAAATTATCTCACTTGCATTTTGTCTATTGTAAACATTACGTGTGTCTCTATACATGTCTTTTATTTCAATGTATGAATCAATATTGTCAAATTACTTACCATAAAGCCAATCTCACAGTCTATTAATGGTTATAAAGTGCCATAAATGCATATAATCTTTTAATATTTTGCCAGTATGGATAAAATTTTTGTCACAATTTTTATTTATTTTCTCTTGCAATCAGTATTAGCCAAATTTAATATATATACATATATATTTAATATATATATTTGCTTTTGACCCCCTGAATTATTGTATACTAGTGATATTGTAAATATATGTCAGCTGATGTTTTGTGTCTAGCATAGCCTAAAGTGATTTATGCCATTCATAAATTCTTTTTAATCTTCTTTTCTGTTCCTACTTTGGTTACCCATTACCTCTAATGTTCTCCTTATGCCAAAGGTCAAAAAACATTTACAGTATGTTTTTTTAATTGTTTTACATGTTATTTATTACATTTTGGTCTTAATTATATTATGTGAGTTAGGAATATTATTTTTATTTCTTCTGAATTAATCAGCATTTCCATACAATTTACTGAATAATTGTTTATTTATAAATCAATGAGTAACTATTATCCTACAATAGATTTCTATACATTTACTACTTAATTTTGTTATCACTGTTTTTTTTTTTTTTTTTTTTTTTTTTGGTGTTACTGGTGATTGAACCCAGGGTGTTAAGATAAGGAACATCCCTAGTCTTTTTTATTTTTTAAATATTGATACAGCATTTCACTAAGACACCTGGGCTGGCCTCAAATTAGTGATCTTCCTTCCTCAGCCTTCTGAAAGCCTGGGATTACAAGCCTGCACTAACTACTATGCTTGGCTCACACTGATATCTTTATGTTTTGTTATAGTAAGGTTTAAACTATAGTATACACATAGTATACAATATATATACAAGATTTTAACCATAGTATATATATTCTGGCAGCACAAATTCCATCTAGAATTTTTTTTTCTGTAATTTCTTACAAAACTGTATTATTGATTATATACTTAAATAGATTTTAAACTGCTATAAAATTTAAGATTCTGGTTAAAACTGAATTTCAAAATTTGGAAATGAGATATTTATAATAATTTATAGTCAAATATTTATTTTCCCTTCATATTTTGTGTCATTATACTGTTCATCGATTCATTTAGTTTTCTTCACATAAGACTCATATCTTGGGCTGGCTCAGTGGCAGAGTGCTTGCCTAGCACATATGAGGTACTGGGTTCCATCCTCAGCACCACATAAAAATAAATAAAGGTATTGTGTCTATCTACAACTACAAAATACAAAAAGACTCAGATCTTCCTTGTTACATTAACTCATAAATCAGATTTTAATTGTGAAAGGAATCAGTTGTTTTTCCTTATGTTTTATTTATTATGGATTAGTGCTAGTATCAGAAAAAAATTATGTAAGATTAGCTATCATAATTTTCCTATTATGCTCAACAGATATAATTGCTTATGTTTTAGATTCACTTTAATTTTACCTGAAAATAACACCCGGAGGTCTCACATCCTTTCCATTCATACACATTATATAATTTTTAAAATAATTATAAGACCCTTAGAGTGTGTTGGACTTTGGGCCAGTGATGTCATATTGAATGCCCTAGGCCCTGCCTTACAGTTGTCTAGAGCTTAGAGAGGCTCATAAATAAATACATAACTAACTAAATAAATAGTTAACTAAGAGGTAATATGATCAATATTCTTAGTTTATGCTACCTGTGCCAATGAACTAGAAGTAAGAATTTGGGCAAGCTACTTAAACCTCTCAGGGACTCAGTTATCTTCACTTATAAAATTTATAGGATACATGTTTATTTATTCATTCATGCAACAAACAATCGTGTGCTCAATTTGTGCCAGGAACCTTTCTAGGCACTGACATTGCATCAGAACACAAAAGAGAAAAATTCTCAGGTTCATGGATCATGGTGAGAACTAACACAATATGTTGAGAACCCTAGCAAAATGCTTATCTTTTAAGGTTATTGTGAAAGAGTGAACTTCTTTCATTTAAAACAAATTTTAGGATCAGTGAAGGCATAAATTCCACATTTAGCTCCTCATTCTTCTGGCTCCCTCAGATATCTGCAGTCCCTAATTTTGCCATTCGAATTTTAGCATTTTTCTTGTTTATCAATGATGGTGGTTAGGACTTTATTTTCTCTCTCTTTGTTACTTTTGGTTGATTTCTGAGAAAGGAATGATAGCATGTATACTTTACCATTTTCAAAATGAAGTCCTAAATTACCTGTTACAAAAGTGTTTTGATATTTGTTTACCTTCTAAAGGATTTACAAAGCTCTAAGCTCTGCAAGTTGAATGATAAAACTGTCTCAAAGATATTTATAGACTTATCACATGTTATCACACTATCATTAAAAGATTAACATTAATGCAGAATTTAAGCTTCCATCTTCTATCCATGAGCTTTCCTCTGGGGGTTGCTTTATTCACCTTTGTATCCTCAATGTCCAGGAAGATGCTTGGTATACAATAATCATCTAATAGATATTTTCAAATGAAGTTGAATAAAATTTAATGAAAATTTTAAAATAAACTAACTGGAATATAATTTATGTTAGGTCAAATGACCAATACATACAAATAGGTGTTATTTATTTAGCATTATTCTACTGTACTCACAGATTATTATAAGTATTGTATTTTGTTAACAATAAAGAAAATATTATGATATAAAATTTAGGCACTATTTCACATCCATTATATTGGAAAAATAAATTATGTGACTATTCATTAATAATTTACTAGTTATATATATGTATATATATAATATATATACATATTTGTGTCATTTAGGGATCCATATGTATATAAAAATGTAATAATTAGCTATTCATACTAATGAGTAAATTTACCATTACACTATACCACATTCATTACAACAGTTATAATCATTGGAAAGAGAGAGAAATGTAGAAGGTTTTATTCTTTGAACTGGGTGTTGGCTTCATAAACAGTTGATTATTGCATTACCTACTGTTTTAGAGTTCCTAAAATATTGCACAGTAACCTCTTTCTACCATAACCTACCATCACACTTAATTAGAAGATATTAATTATATATTATTAATCTAAGTAACTAGTAAAAGACCTGGTAAGTATAATCATTGATACACCTGAATTACTTAATTATACTTATTTTGCATGTGATATGATAATTACATGGAACTTATTTTGTCATTAAGTATTTGTGAAACCTTAATGAAATCATTTATCTTTTCAGAATTCCAGTCTCCATCTTTTTTCTTTTTTAATGTAAGCAGTAGGACACAACAGGTTCTAATTGTGTGAACTTAGAACATTGTATATTCCTAGAGATGCTTAATGTGGGCGCCAACATTTTAAAGCTTATAGAAAATATCAAATTTGAGATTATATCCATATTTTTGATCTCAGTATACCACTTATGTGTGATTTTTCTCAAGTTAGTAACAAACACCAGTGATGATATCAAAGCAAACTGGTTAATCGTCTATTTATATTAAAATGATAGTACAAGCAAAATGTTCTAGTTAGTTACTTGTATTCAGTGGTATTAATATAAGAGTGATAGTGGTAATCATGATTTTTATGTCTGCATTTGTTTACTTTCTAAGTGCAAAAAAGGCAAGACTCAGATTTCTTGTTCAAGTGTGTTTAGCTAGAATGTCAGTACTGAGTTAACTGATTAACTTGTTATTAATATTTACTAGCATTGATTTTTAGAGAAGATAACTAGGTAACTTCAAAGAATAATAATGTACAAAAACAAATTTGATATTTGTTTTGTAATAAGCATGGAAGAATTTTTTACCATGACGATCTAATGATCAATTAATTACTATAAAAATGTCAAAGTGTGAGTAAAAATCACAAAGTATTTATCGTAGTTTTCTCATCCTTTTATTTGTAACAATGTATCTACCTAGTAAAAGAAACAGCAATTGTTCTTTTTTTCAATGAAATATATAAATGGCATCATCAGTGCATTTAACTTGCAATTTTAAGATGTTTATTCAAACTATGGAGGAAAAAAAATTATCAATATTCCTCAGTCTTTAGTCAAATTCATTAGGCAATTCATTAAGCTACTCTGGGTTTCAGCTCTGCTTTATTAGCAGATTAATGGAAAAGGCTTCCTCAAGTGTCAGTATCAGAATGTTTGCAGTCACTTTTATGTGAACTATATATAGGGTGACTATATAATTTGTTATACAAAGTAGGTCATTTTGTGGTGAGAGGGTACTATTAAAAACTATTCCAGGACAACAGTTGTAAACCAGGACTGATTGGGTCAAACTTCAGTGAATATTTATCTTATTCATGAAAAATGCTCTATATTAATTGATTGACCTTCTTTAGACATATTTTCCCTCTAGTGGTAAAAATGTTCCTCTTCATGTTTGTATGGCATAGCCCTCTTCATGTTTTGTCTTTACTTAAAGCATCTCTCAGCAATTAATTCAAAACTCTTATTTGTTACATAAGAGTTAAAAACAGTCATTAAAGCACTTTTTATATCCCAGTGGCTCAGGAGGCTGAGGCAGGAGGATTGCAAGTTCTAAGTCAGCCTCAGCAATTTAGCAAGGCTCTAAGAAATTTATCAAGACCCTGTCTCAAAAAAAATAGATAGGTAGATAGGTAGAGAAGATAAGAAAAGATAAAGGCTGGGGATGTGGCTTAGTGGTTAAACATCCCTGGTACCCCCCCCCAAAAAAAAAAAAAAAGAAAAAAGTACTTCTCACATGCAATAATTTATTATATCATCTGAAAAAAATTGTATAATCTGTTAGAGTAATAGCTAAGACAAAAACAAGTAAACAATTATATGTGTGATTCAAAACTTACTTTAATAAGTAGTTGCAGGTTATAATTGCAGAATGTACAAGCAGAGGCCTTTAAGAAGTTGATGCCAATATGAAATTAGACACGCAAGATATTTTTAAAAGAAATGTCTAGGAAAAGTAGGAGGAAGAATGGTGAGTAGGCTTGGGAGAAGAGAAGTTTTGATAACATGCTTGTCTGACATCTATAAAAGTAGAGGGTGAAGAAGGAGTTTGGGTCAAAACAGTCTCAGAGTGCAGAGCCCTTCTAAGAAAGTCTTGCCAGGCCAGTGGGGTTCCTCCAAGACAAGGGGCCTTTTAGAGGAGCTCTTACTCAGGCAGGAATGGATCTGCCCTACTGCTCTCTCCACATTCAGTTATTGCCTGAAAGCAGCCTGGGGCAGCGTGGGTCTGCACAGACTGTCAGTCCTGAGCACTGACAGCCAGGCTAGCAGCAGTTAATGTTCCCAGTCCAGAGAACTGAATGGCAAATTTTCAGGGCTGCCATGATAATTTTCTTGACAGAGGATAATGCCCTGCCTCTCTCCAAAAAAGTCTCTATTTAATTATTTATTTTGTATGATTAGACATTTATTTCAGAGCATTTCTGGTATACAAAAAGAGGCAATTTATTTTAAGGTAGGCATTCCTGTCAAATTAACTCTTTTTTGTGTATTTATATTATAAAATGCATCCAGAAAAATTGTTGGATTCTATTAACATACAGAAAAAAATAAATTTTTCATAATGCCACTCATGTAGAATATTAAGTGTGTACATTATAATGTTTTCACATCAAATATTTTAAGGTATTTTATATAGATGAAGTAAATAGATTCTTTTGTTATTTTTCATGCTATATTAAATTATGAACATATTTTATGTTTTTACAGACTTTTACCATCAATCGAATGGATGTGTATGTTCTATTATATGATTGCATCATTTGTTGAAACCATATTCTATTGTTTTAAAATTGTGCTATCACATTAAACTGTTATAAGCATTATTGTGTATAATGCTTTCTCTATTGTTTGAGTAATTTTTTCCTTTATTAGAAAATATGATCATCTAAGTCAGGAATACAGTGTTATTTGCCTTTGTATTCCCAGCACTTCATGCATTTTTAATACATGGTAATTCCTCCATAAGTGAATTAAAGCACTGGGTCAGAGACTGAGCACATTATAAAGTCATCTTCATCAGAAGTGTGATTCATTGAAATGATTATTTTGCCTTCCCAGAACACAAATGCTGGGAGACTAAGTATTCTAGCCACACACAATCCAAGTAATTCCTAATTGCATACCATAACAATTTCTGTGTTCTTTTGAATTAGGAAATACAAAACCCAACTCCCTGGATTGTTAAACAAAGATGACATGAGATGGTACCAGTGAAACTTCAAAGGGAAGAGAAACATGTCTTCAAATTAAAGCAATCTTGTTTTAAATCTTGATTATGTTATTAAACAGCTGTGTGTCCTGCAAATTGTTATTATTTTTTATCTGTAAAATAAGTATATAAATGTTTATTTCACAAAATTAATGTGGATTAAATATCATACTGTGTGAAAAGAAAATGACACACAATTCTTAAAACCTAGTAGGTACCTAATGGTATATTATAGACAAATAATTGCTCAGAACAAAAGTGAATACCTCAATTAGTATAAGAAACAATTTGTAAATTTGCATTATCAGGAACCTAAAAGTATTTCCATTTAAGTAGAAATAATACTAATTTATTTAAAATAAGCTGAAAATCATATTTACCAATTGAATAGTTACATAAATGAATAGTTATCCAAAATATGTAAAAGTTATTAAAACTTCCCAGCCCTCTAACAGAGATTAAGATATCAGGTATGCTATAACAACTGTCTTAAATTTATAAGTACTATTTAACCACAATAATAACACTAATATTAATAATAATATATTTAAAGTATGGCATGACCTGCCTGTATCCATTAGATATTTCATTCTATAAAACTGGGATTCAGGGCTGAATGGAAACCTAAAATTTGAGTTATTGCCAACAAAGCTAATTAGTTAAGAAAACACACCAGCAGAGATTCTTAATAGTTCAGTATTTTCACTGTTTTGGTTTAATATATATATATATATATATATATATATATATATATATGTATATATATATATAAATATATATGTATACATGTATGCACATATATGTACACATATATTTACTGTTTTATATGTACATACATTGACTGTTTTATGTAGAAAAACATTAAGAAATTTTTGAAGAAAATCATATAATATTGTTTCAACAGTACGTACTTTACCAAGCTAAACACATCAAAACAATTCCTGTAAGAGAAAACTTAAATAAAAGTCTTAATTAAATATGAGATAAAAGTTGATCTTTGTACTGTTTGTAACAGTTAGTGCATCCTTGAAGAGTGAAGTCAACATCTTCATGGTCATTTATAAATTTTCTTCACATTGAAATAGCAGCTGAATTCACAATAGCTAAACTGTGGAACCAAACTAGATGAGATAAATGGATAAAGAAACTGTGGTATATATACACAATGGAATATTACTTAGCATTAAAAGAGAATAAATTATGGCATTTGCATGTAAATTATGGAGTTGGGGCATATTATGCTAAGTGAAGTAAGCCGATTCCCAAAACCAAAGGTTAAATATTTTCTCTGATTAGTGGATGCTGATCTATGATGGGAGGCAGCATGGGAAGAATGGAGGAACTTTGGATTGGGCAAAAGGGAGGGTGGGAATGGGTTATGGGGGCAGGAAAGATGGTAGAATGAGATGGGCATCATTACCCTAGGTAGATGTATGATTGCATGAATAGTGAGTCTCTACACGTTGTTCAACCAGAGAATTGAAATATTGCACTCCATTTGTGTACAATGAATTGAAATGCATTCTGCTGTCATGTACAACTAGGTAGAACAAACAAACAAACAAAAAGAAATAGTATTACATTGTCATTGTGTATGGCTGGTGTCCGAATATCAGACCTTCTGTATTAGCAATGTTACTTCCTTTGTTCAAGTTAAATAACTTATCATAGATTGTTTCCTCATCTGTAAAGACATGAAATGTAATCATATGAAAGGCACATGCCCCTGATGGTTAGCCTCAGGTGGTACCAGGGAGCTTTCCTGTGTTTGGGTAATAAGCCCATCCTCTTTACTGGAATTATATCTTAGGAGGGGTTTTACCAAGGTTATCTGTTTAATTCATGTGTCATTGGTGGAGGAACCTGATGAAATTTTGTTGTAGTTGAATAGAGGTATGTGTTAGTTAACATCTGTTGTTTGATAGATGAAAAGAAATGGAACCATAACAGAAGATGTTAAGCTGTGGTAACAAACAACTCCCAAGCCTCAGAGGCTTATAACCATAAATATTTATTTCTTACTCAGGATATATGTCCAAGGTGGTTCACCTGTGGTCCTGTTCATGTCACCCTTACTCTAGGAGTGAAATAATTCAGTAGCCTTTCATTGCTACTGGTGTTTTGGCAGAAGAACAAAAGAGACATGATCAACTACAATAACACTAAACCTTCTGCTTGGTAGTGACATGTGTCACTTATTTTCCGTAAGCCAAAGCTCATCCCAGGTACACAGCCGAATTCAACAGGTCAGGAATGTACATTCCTGCAGAAAAGGACATTATAGGCAACATGAGCAAGTTAGAAGTTAATGGGGTAAGAAGTATAATTCCCTGACAGGAATGAGAGGACTGACATTGAGAAAAATAAGAAGTACTCTTATCTGTTGATAATAATTATAGAATTATTGTAAAGGTGAAATGGGAGTAAATTCTTTAAAATTATGTTTTAATTAATTTGTTAATACCTGGGTTAGACAGCTTTTCATTACTTAACAAATATCTGAGATAATCAGCTTACACACAGAAAAGGTTGATTGGGCTCACAGTTTGGAAGTTTCAGTCCACGGTCAGGTGACCTCATTATTTTTGGGCTAGTGGCATGGCAGCCTGGAAGCAAAGAGAGAGGAAGAAGACAACAGAGTCCCACTGTCCCCTTCTAGGGCATGTTTCCAATATCCTAAATATTCTCCCACCAGAGCGTACCTTTTAAATTTTCTACCACCTGCCAGTAGTGCCACAGACTGGGGACCAAGCCTTAATACATAGACCTTTGGGGGACGTTTAAGATCCAAACTATAGCAATACCTACTAAGGATCAAAGGAGATGGGGCTGCATTTGCTAAGATGTGTAGGTCCAAATCAGAAGAGATCTAAATGGATAGTGTAGAAGACCAACTAAAAGATATTAAGATAAAGTGTTGGATATTTACTACTGGAAAATATGTGAATATATCTCTGAAATATATATAAACAACTTAGTAGAAAACAGATTTACTTGATTTTCCCAATGTTCACATTTAGTCTTTTGGAACTTTTTCACTGGAGGACTAGAGACTTACTAAATAAGAGGGTGTATTCTAAGTCTAGGATGATATCTCTCAAATGAAGGTGAGGTTACTCATGTGTAATAAAAAAAAAATTGCTACATTTGATGACTACTAAATATCTGCATTACTGCAGATTTGTACCACAAGTTAGAATTAAGCTGAATCTTTACACTTGATAAGCACACAGGTGTGACAGGGAATATTAGCTGGGGAGTCAGAGGGTTTTTTTTTTTTTTTTTTTCAGTTTTAGATTCATCCTTTGGTTTTCAGTTTTCTCATTTACAAAATTAAGGCAGGCGGGTAATTGGATCTCTTGGTTTTTCCTTCTAATTTTGTAATTTGATAAATATGTTCTTCCTGTCCTTTAAAAAATATGTGCAGAGGGTGAGTCATCCACTCTTGTGATTTGATGATCATACAATCTTTAACAAAGTTTTTGGAATAAGTTATCTTTTTTTTTTTTTTTTTTTCCATTTAAACTGAAGGAGCAGGAACATGAGAGTGTATAATGCTTTTCCTTTTTTTTTTTTTTTTTGTTTTCTGTGTGTGTGTGTGTGTGTGTGTGTGTGTGTGCGCGCGTGTGTAGGTACCAGGGATCGAACTCAGGGGTGCTCAACCAGTAAACCACATCCCAGCCCTATTTTGTATTTTACTTAGAGACAGGGTCTTGCTGAGTTGCTTTGCACCTTGCTTTTGCTGAGGCTGGCTTTGAACTCATGATCCTCCTGCCTCAGGCTCCTGAGCTGTTGGGATTACAGGCATAGGCCACTGTACCTGGCCTCCTTAATCTTTTATACACATGCATTTTTATATATCCTACTAGGCTATTATGACTTTTCCGCTAATTTTTATTTTTTGTTTTAGGGTGTGGTAGTTTAAGAGTACTACACAAATCTAGGGGATACCATTCATATTTTTAGCCTGTAGTTTGTATGAATTTTAATAGCAATTGTGGGAGTAAAGATTCACTTTGTTAAATTATGACATTGAAATCAATATTGCACATTATGTTGTTGGCACCAAATTCTTAATTTTTAAGTATTATTATATCAGATACCTCGTGAGATAAAGGCACTAGTCTTACTGGAAGCAACATTTCTATAATGTTCTTTCCCCTATTACTACTTCCTTATGCAATTACAATAATCTTAAACTATTCTTTATATAAACTTTTTGATTAAAATTTCTATCACCCCAATTTTTCTTTGAATTATTTTAGTGTTGATAAAGCAGATGACGAAGATGATGAGGATTTAACAGTGAACAAAACATGGGTCTTGGCACCAAAAATTCATGAAGGAGATATCACACAGATTCTCAACTCATTGCTTCAGGGCTATGACAATAAACTTCGTCCAGACATAGGAGGTAAGTTTGATTTTCCTTCAGGGATTTTG
Organism: Tamias sibiricus; assembly: GCA_025594165.1. Taxonomy (NCBI): domain Eukaryota; kingdom Metazoa; phylum Chordata; class Mammalia; order Rodentia; family Sciuridae; genus Tamias; species Tamias sibiricus. The sequence goes on along the minus strand of CM046665.1, from coordinate 39,503,203 downwards.
ATGAATATGAAAAATATCTTCATTGATACTATTTTAAACATTTACCTCATATTCTTTTGAGTATCTCCCGTATGAGAGGCCATGATGAGTTTGAGGGTTATTGGTTGAAATGGTCACTCTTTAGAAGTTTACAGTCTGGAGTGAGACAAAAGACAAACATTTACAATATAATTATTTTACAACTACTATCTTAAAAGTGCTACTTCACAGTTAAGATAGAACTGCCTGAAATACTGAGCAGTATGTCATAAAAGAGCCAATATTTGAAAATAATTGGGAATTCTAGTTTTGTGCCAATGCCACAGTGTTTTGGGTTTTTTTTTGTTTGTTTGTTCTTGTTTTTTTGGTACTGACAATTGAACCCAGGAGTGCTTTGCCACTGAGCTATAACCCCAAACCTTTTTAATTTTTATGTTGATATAGAGTCTGTTGAGTTGTTGGAATTACAAGCCTGTGCCACCACACCCAGCTTTTAGCTGTTTTGATTAACATAATCTTGAGGACCCCTAAGTGGAAGTAATGAACTAGTTATTCAAGACTTTTCCTCTTGTTTCCTTGTGATTTTGTAAAAAATTTATAACATAAATAACTTGTAAGTTTCCCACTATAATATGTTTGTAATACTACAAACATAAATGAACAAAGATTTTCTTTGCAATTCAATTAAATTTGTAGTCAACAAAAGAAAATTGGAATCTTTACCATATTGAACATTTGCCATGCCAAATTTCTAAACATTATGTTTCACTCTATTTATATGTTCAATTTCTAAATTATTTTCTCATGAATAAGTGTTAGCATTTTTGTTAAATTTAATTCTAAATAGTTGGAGCTTTAATGCAAGAATGAATGGATTCTTTAAAAAAGGTATATTCTAATTTTTAGTTTTCAGTGTGTATGAACAGAGTAGACTATTTCTATATTTACTCTGTTCTCAAGAGCCTTACTAACTTTATTAATTTTAATTACTTATTGTTAGGTTTCTCTGGATTTTTTTTTTAAACTGGGCATTGAACACAGGAGTATTCTTCCTCTGAGCTACAATCCAGCTCTTTTTAAAATTTCATTTTATACAGGGTCTCAAAAATTTCCCAGGCTGACCTTGAATTTGTGAACCTCCTGCTTCAGGTTTCAGCCTTGAGGGTTGCTGAGATTATAGGCCTGTGCCACCTTGCTCACCTCATTCGCTGGACTTTTTGTAAGATAGAAAATAGTGACTATTTTTGCAAGTAATATTATTTCAAAAATCATACATTTTCATGCCATACTGTTCTGAGTAAGATTAAAGTACAAGGTTGAATATTTTTGTTTCTTATATTATTTTGTTTCTTATATCTTATATTTTTGTTTCTTAGATCTAGTCAGTATGAAGTTTTCTCTGGGCATCTTTTTTAAACCATCCTTTGGTGATTACCTTCTGTTCTTATTTTGTTAGCCCCCACCCCCAACCCTCATGTTTCAAATACTTTCTGTGCAAGTATTAAAGCAATCATATTGATCATATTTTGCTTTTTATTTTTATTTACTGTTCATGTAATAATTTTTTTAAACTTAAAGTTTTCCTTACTTTCATAAATGAAACTTGATTCTGATATAGTAACCTTTAAAATGTATCAATAGGTTCAATTTGGTAATATTTTGCTTTGGAATTCTATATGTTCATGAGGGATATTGGCTGTTCTTTTACTTTTTTTTTTAAATTTTATTTTTATAATTTTTAATATGTACAACTCATAGTGCATATATTTAGCATCTTTTTAGATACAACGGTTTGTGTACAAAGTATATTCATACAATTCAGGTCTTAAAAAGAAAAGAAAAAAAAGAAGAAAAAAAAAAAGAAAAGGTGGTTGAATGAGATGGATATCATTTTCCTAAATGCATGATTGAAGACCTGAATTGTTCTTTTACTTTCTATAATGTATTTTCAGTTTTGGAATCAGATTGTACAAGCATTTAATAATGAGTTATGTGTTAAATCATTTTTTTATTCCTGAGTTTATCTAAGATGGGTGCTATTTTTTCATTAAATATTGAAAAGAATTCTTTGTCACAGGTATGTTGGCTTAGAGTGATTTGGGGGAAATATTTTTAACAGTTCAGTATTTAAAATAGATATAAATATATGTGAGCTTACTATTCTTGTTTTCTCAATTTCAACAAGTTGAAATTTATAAGGAATTTAATCTAAAAATTTCAAATTTACTAGTATTGAAATGTTTTATATTATTTTTGTGATATGTTTAATTTTATGATGAGTTTTCCCTGTTATTTGTTATTAGTAATCTGTTCCATCATTTGTGAATTAATCTTGAAAGATTTTTTCTAATTTTATTAGTATCATCACAGAAACAAATTTTGACTTTTTCAATTTTCTGTGTTAAACAATTATCTTAAATTTCATTGTTTTATAATGTTTGATTTATTATGCTAATCTCTTATCTGTTTCACTAGATTGTTTAAATCATTTTATTTGAAAATAAATTTTACATTTAGTAATGTAATGTCTGTACATGAAACTATTATAACCCATTAATTTTTTCTGTTTCTTTCATGACTATAATAATTTTGAAAAGTACTGGCCAGATGAGTGCCTTTGAATTTGATTTTTTTCTGATGTTGTAATTATTAGAGTGAGGTTAGGCATTTTACCAAGAATACCACAGCGATATTCTCCCCTTTCAGTGTGTTGCTTCAGGAGATCCTGTGTTTATGTATGGCTTCTTTTGGATTTACCTACTGGAAAGGGTTTATTTTCACCGCTTTGATTTTTAAACATGTTTTGAGGAGATACTGTGGGAGTATGCAAATGTTTCGCAGTGTACTCTTGGCCATTGCTCTAGTGTCCACCAGTGATTCCTATATGTAACATTTATTACTGTGCTGTTTGCCATCATTCTATGTGTATTAATTGTACTTCTACTATAAGGTAGGTCTGTACTTTCTCTTCTATTTACTTATTTATTTACTTATTTGCATCATTACAAACTTGTAAACTCTTGTTTTATTTTATAATTTATATGCTGTTGATCTCTTTTTATTTGTTATACATTATTAGAGATTTAGCTTCCTACAATTTAGCTCTTGTGTCCTTGTACACATCCCATTCATTTTCTAAACTCCTGCTGTCTTTCAATACATCAGACTCTACAGATTCATCTTGACCCATCAATATAGCTCACTATTTCTCCTAGAATACTTAGACTCCCCCCCAACCCTGTCACCTTTTAAGAACGATATTTGGAATTCAAGATCTAGGAGTTTGTTACGCTCATTAAAACTGAGTGTCATTGCTTTGTGATGCCCTCAGTGGACAGAATTATGTAATAAAATGTGTTCTACACACTCACAGGCTTCTATATTTCTCTTTTCTTTGAATGTATGCTATGAATCATGAATTTGAACTGGTAGCTCCGATTCCATTCCAAACACCACAGGATTCATTCCAGCCTTCATAATTTCCTTATTTGTAACTCACATTTTCAACATAAGAACTTGACTCTCATGTATCCTATTTGCTCAATTCTAGTAAATACATAATATAGTTTTAGAACTTAATGCATCTCTGTATATCATACATATTTATGAAAACAAATTAATGAATAAAATATTTATGTACAATTCTTTTTGTCTTTTGTTTTATAGAATATAGTCAGAATACTGTTCCCCAAATTTAATTAGGTTAGTCTTTCTTCAACCTTCCCTCCAGTGTTATTATGTTCCTCATTTTTAACACAGTTTGATCCAAGTGTTACTGGTGATATTCAATTTTCGGCTCATCCCACATTGTGGTTATTTTAAATTATTTTTATATGCATGGGGAATTATCATGGTTCTTATAGTCAGAATCATAAGTGAATATATAATTTGTGCAATGTCTCTGTCCTAACTTACCTTCTACCTTGTTTCCATTTCTATAATGAGATAACTAAGGTCATTAGGTTGTACTCTGTATTCATTTGAGCAAACACGCAAATATAGCTATATATTCTCATATACCCTTTAGCTTACATGAAAGACAGTCTATTATTTTGAACTCTTTTGGTTTTCACTTAAATTTTTATTTTTTTAGTATGTGCATTTTAATCCCATGTGGAATTATGACTTGTTCAAACATTCTTCTGTGAATGATTGGTTCCAATATTTTGCAAATACCAAGAATGTGTGTATATATGTTTTAATGTTGTTGGACACTTAATTCATGGTGAATTCCTAGACATTGGATGTCTGTATCAAAATATATATGCATATTTAGTGTTTCTCAGAATCAGTTGACAAATTATTTTCCCAAATACTTACACCATTTTAAATTTCTATCAGTAATGTATGAGGATGTCTGTTTCCCAGCAGTCCCAACATCAGGATATATTGTCTGAGCTTTCAGTTTGGGCAATCTTGATAGCTGAGAAGTGGTTTCTCATTGCTGTTTTAATTTGTGTTTTCTCTAATTGTGAGAGAGAATGCTCTATGTTTGAATTTCAATTTAATATCACTGTTGGAAATTTTCTGTTCATTTTTATTTCTTATTTTTCAATGGATATTTGGGGTTTTATTACTAAATTTTAAGAGTTTTCATTTTTCTTTTCTTTTTTTTTTAATACAACTGGAATGTAGTGGGCTCCATAAAAGATGCTCATGTCCTAATCCCCAAAACCTGTGCATGTAACTTTAGTTGGAAGGATGATCTTTGCAGTTATAATGGAATTAAAGACTTTGAGATTAGGAAATCATTTGGAATTATCTAGAGGGCCCTAAATCCAGTTACAAGAATTTTTATCAGATATAATACATAAAGGTACAAAACAGATGCACAAAGACAGACATGTAGAAGAGAAGGAGATATTAAAGAAGACTGCAGAGAAATGAGAATTACTGCAACTACCAGAAATTGTAATAGACAAGGACTAGATTCTCCCCAAAAGCTTCTGGAGGGAGTGCAGTATGTCAATACCTTGATTATGGGTTTTGGTATCCAGAACTATGGAAGAACAAATCAGTGTAGTTTTAAGCTACCACAACCTTAGAAAGCTAATTCAGTATCGCTTGCCCTTGTTTTGTGATATATTATGCAAATATTTTCCATCAGTTTTTCATTTGTCCTTTTGTTTTGTTTATAGTAGATTTTTGTTGGTATTTATTATTATTTATTCAGATTTGTCAATCTTTTCTTTTACTGCCTCTGGATATTTAGTCATATTAAAAGTCATTCACTATGCTGAAGTAAAAGAGGAATTCATCCACGTTCCTTTCTTGTGATTGTATGCTTCTATTTTTTGTTCTATCATCTATTTGGAGTCTATAACTGTGCTCAGTGTGAAATCCAAATCTAATTTTATCCTTTCCAAATGACTACTCTGTTGACTCAGCATCATTTATTAAAAAGTCAATCTTACCCTTTGTTATTTGATATTTTGCTGCGTTATTTGTGCTACCATACTTTGTTAATGACAGAAATTCAATGGTTTATTTTCTTTTTCAGTTTTATTCTGGCTTTCCTTTTATATTTTTATATACCAGCTTTATTGTCAACAAGTTTAGTCCCTCAGAATAAAGTCATGTCTTTATTGGGACTGTATTATATTTTGAAAAATTAACTTTGGAATGACAGACATCTTTATGACATTGAGTGATCTAATATAAGAACCAAAACTATCTCCATCTCTTCATATTTACTTTGTGTTTTACTGCAGTGTTTAAAAGATTTATTCACACAGATTCTTACATTTCTTAAACTTATTCTTAAGTATTAAATTCTATTTTTTTCACTGCAAGTAATTTTTTTTGGTCCATATATCAAGGACTTTTGATTGATGGATGTTCATTTTATATTCTAGTACTTACTTTTTATTGTTAATAATTAATTCTCTGTTTTCAAAATATATTATTATACCTCTGTTCTTTTTGTTGTTGTGACCAAAATACCCGACAAAAGCAACTTAAAGGAGGACATGTTTATTTTAGCTCTTGCTTTCAGAAGTTCCAGTTCATGGTCTGCTGGTTCCGTTAGTTTGAGCCTGAGGTGAGGCAGATCATGGTGGAAGGGTGTGAAAGAAAGCTTCTTAGCTCATGGTAGCTGGGGAGCAAAAAAAGAACGAAAAGAGATGGAGACAAAAGATTCCCTTCCAGGGAGTACCCCCAGTGACCTATTTCCTCAACTATGCCCCACCTTCTTCAGGTTTCAACACCTACTAAAAATGACATCAAATTACTAATCTATCAATGGATTGATCTACTGATATGGTCAGAGCCTTCATGATCCAATTACTTCCCAAAGCCCCACGTCTGAGCATTGCTGCATTGGTGATCAAGTGTTCAATACATGAGTCTTTGGGGGACATTCCACATTCAAACCATATGATAACATATACAAATGGGCATTTTTAGTGCCAATTGATAATATTTATTAATATTTCTATTGCATAATTTCTTATTATCTCTCACAATACATCTTTGCGAATTAGATTTACATCTTTGTCCTAATCTTTTAGTCTTTAATCTACATCATTAAGTTAAAATTTTCCATCAATAGTCTTTTTTTCCTGAAAATTTTCCAGTCACTTCTTCCATGAGTACATTTTTCATGTTGTTTTTATATGTTGAAAATTATTTTTCTGTGAACTTGATTCTTGAAGGACAGATTGGCTGGATACAAAACCCTTGATTCATGCTTTTTATCACTGAGTTTCTTTTCAATATGTTATTTCACTGGTGACTTGCTTTGTTGAGTTATTTTTGAGAAGTCTGATACCCATCCAATTGTTTAGCCCTGTTACCTTTGGTATTTTTCTTTTTATTTCAACTGAGTAGTTTTATAGTTATATGTCTCAAAGTTGTTCAGCGTGGGTAATCTTTTTTTCCAAATTCCTGATAATTCCTTACATAATGTAATTTCAGGATTTCTTTCTACTCTAAGAAAGATTTACTTATTTACTTATTGATTTATTTTGCATTTTGCTTAATATTAGTTGCAATCTATTATATTGGTTTTCTTCATGGATTTTGCTAAAAACTATTTAATCATACTCTGACTTGCTTGTGTTTGTAGCACTTTTTCTCTGGTCTTCTGACTTCTGATTTTCACATCTATGCGCTCTATTTTTTCCTGCCTATTACTAATTTTTTTTGTGTATTGATTGTTGGTCATCTTGTAATTTTATCTTTTTCTTCCATTTCTTTCTTTCCTACATTTAATCAATCCTTTATTCATTTCTACCTTTTTGTTTAAGGGGTCATGAAAGTGCATTCTTCTTTATTGCTTTCTAAAGTTGATTTGAAGTCATTTTTTTCTATCCCTAAGTGCATGTTTAAATGGATTTAACCATCTGGAGCAGTTTCCTATAGGATGCTGATAAGGAATGTGTTTGGGGGATTTTTCCAAGGTTGATTTGTATTGGATCTTGTTTTCTTACTTCGTAATAATAGTTTTATCATTTATCTTGTGGTTCATAGTTGTATTACCAGATTATTAGTTGACTGATGTCTTCTTTTGCTGTAATAACAAAGCCCAGATGTTTTGAATGGATATGTTGTTGTTTGTTCTCTGGTGAGGCACATATTATATTTTTGCAGAAGCATAAAATCCACCTCTCTTTGCTTCTTTTTTCCATCACCACACAATTTCTAAAGTGGATTCTTTTTTCCTTTTTTGATATTTCTCTTTGCTCAGAAAAAAAAAATGCTTTTGTTACAATATTAACATATCTATTGTATATATTAGTGGGATTTGCTGTGATATTTTCACAGGTGAATACATGTGTATTGATCATGTCCATCACTCTTCCTCTCCCCTCTCCCACTTTCTTCTGTCTCTTCCCCCTTCTGCTCCTGCTGTCCCTCTAATACCTAGGATTAGACTTTAGTAATCCCTTTTCTACTTTTTAGGTAGTGGTTTGTGCTTAACATGATACCTACCAGTTTCATCAATTTCTCATATGTGAAAACCTGTCAGATACACAAAAAACAATGTTAAAAGGGAAATTTATAGCAACTAGTGTCAACATCAAAAAATAGAAAGTTTTCAAATAAATAACCTAATCAATGTATCTCAATGCCTTAGAAAAGCAAGAATAAACAAAACCCAAAATAAATAGAAGGGAAGAAGTAATACAGAGAAGAGCAGACATAAATGAAATAGAGGCTAAAAGAACAATAAAAAGTATCGATGAAACAATAAGTTAGTTATTTGAAAAGATAAACAAAATTGAGTCTGGGGATGTGGCTCAGTGATAGAGCATTTGCCAGGCATGTCCAAGGCCCTGAGTTTGATGCCCCAGCACTGGAAAAAATAAAAATAAAAATGATGAATCATTATCTAGACCAACCAAAAATTGAAAGAAGACTCAAATAAAATTAAAGATGAAAAATTAGACATAATTACAACAAGAAAAATCTGAAGAATTATTAGGAAAAATTATATGCTTTAATTTGGAAAATCTAGAATAAATGGACAAATTCCTGGATGCATAGGACCTACTGACATTGAATCAATAGGAAATAATCATACCTAAATAGATCAATAGCAATAAAAGAATATGAATAAGTAATAAAAAGTCTCCTAACAAAAAAATCTCAGACTAGTTGTCTTTACCACTGATTTATTTTCAAACTTTTAATGAAAAACTAATATAATGCTCCTTAAGTGATTTCATAGAAGTAAAAGGGAGGGAACTCTTCCAAACCCACCCTATAAGGCCAATATTAACTAGTACCAAAACCTGACAAGCATAAAGCAGTAAAAAAAAAAAAAAAAAATCTGTAGACAAATATCCCTAGCATAGATAAAAAAATCCTCAACAAAATGTTGCATATTTAACATCACATTTTTCAATCACATACCATGATCAAATCAGTTTCATTCCAGGGATGCGAGGATAGTTTAATATATGCAAACCAATAAAGATAATATGTAACATAAATAGGTTCAAGACTAAAAAGTCACATGATTATCTCCATAGATGTAGAACAAGCATTTTATATAACTCAACATCCCTTCATGATAAAAAGTTCTAAACATATTAAATATAGAAGGACATACCTCAGTATAATAAAAGCTATATGTGGCAAACTCATAGTCAACCTCATGTTGAAACAACTTGTTTTGAAGGCTACTTTCACAACACAGGTATTTATAGACCTCTTTTCTGTTCGTTCTTGTTCTGGTCTTGGAACATATTTTTAAATATTTTCAAATTGGTGGTATGCTTATTCTCTTTAGTGATCCTTTTAGATCTATCACAGGCCCATTGCTGATTTCCTTTTTTCTCTTTTCTGCACACTTTATTTTAAGTCTGCAGTGTTGTGGTATTGTAGAGTGGAGAGGTTTGGCCAACACTTGATTTTCTTTTTTCACTTTTTTATAGATAGTCTTTTAGAAATTTGGGTCTTCTGTTTTCAAGATGTGCTCAGGACATAATTTTTGTGCACTTTTATTTTTTCCATTTTTGTTGTTCTGTGTGTTTTTGGAAGAATATTTGGAGATGGGGTATAAGAAACTTATATAAATTTCCTTAAGCACTGATTTAACCATTCACATTTTATTCCTTTGTAATTTCTTCTTGGGGACATGGATTAGTCAAATAAATATTGCTTAGTTTTAATAACTGGGCTTTTATCTAGTTATATTTTGTCATTGATACTTAATTTAATTCCATTGTGACTGGAGAACATACTCTTTGTAAAGTTTCTCTTTCTCCTAAGGAATAGTCATTTGAGTTGTCTCAACTGTGAGCTTAAGGTTGGCACCAGAAACCTCGCACCTTGATGGTCCAGTTATCCCTGAAATAGCCAAATTTCCTCCACATTATTGTAAATGCTTAGAAACCATTTATATTTGGTTTGTCAGCATCACATCATACACATGAACACTGTAGGAATTAGCAAATACCTTCAGGGGAAGTTGCATGTTTAAATGTTGAACTAAATTCCTTGTTGTTTCCTTTCAATTCTTACTCTAGTTTTTCTCTCAAACTGTGATATCAGCCTGGTGTTTTCTTTGTTGGAAGATGTTTGGTTATAAATTCAATCTCCTTAATAAACACAGGTTTTCTTTAAGCAAATAAGGATTTATTTTACTGTTTTTTTTAATTTTTTGGCCAATTTTACTAACTCATAAATTGCCTTTCATTCTTTTATATTTGAAAAAATAATTTATTTCCTTAAATTTCTTCCTGATCCATGGATTATTTTTAAATGCTTGCTTAATTTCTAAATATTTGTGGAATTTTCAAGATAGTTTTTTATTGTTATACATTTCTATTTTAATTTTTTTTATTTTAACCTCATATACATGTGGTACAATCATCAAAACCAGAAAGATGATATTGATATATTTACTACCATTGAATAATCATGTTCAATTTCCACTTGTCCCAATAATATATAAGGATTCAGGTCAGAAATAGTCATTATCCCCCTTTTTTTTTTCCCTTCGGTAGTGAATTCTATCATATATGTAAGAAGTAAGTAATATAAATCTTATAAAATAACTTTTAGTAAATGTAAGAATAAAGATTCCCAACTAATTTTACTAAGCAAGTATAATTCTGACAACTAAACCAGACTGAGACATTTTAAGAATTGAAAGGTATTAATTAATCTCTCTCTTAATAGATCAGTTGAATTAAATAACATACATTGAAGGAATAACTATAATACCTAGATCAGTGGGGCTATTTATTTACTTATTTTTTTATTTACTTATTTTTAATGACTATTCTTGGACGATTAGGAAAAAAAAAAAACCTGTAAAACTGTTTTCCAGGATTAGAGATTTTAATTGACCGTATTTATTTTAATAAATAAACATTACCAAAAAGCTACATAACTGGCTGAAAACTTCTTAAAAAAATTGGAGTAGAGTGACTAAGGAAACATGATTAAAATCGATTGAGGAAAAAAAATTTAAAATATTACATTTTGGTTTATATTTTCTTATTGATAAACCAATTATCCATATCAAGGATTGGCTGTCCTCAGGTTTTGCCTTAGCTACGTTGTAACCAAATGTGAAAATTTGTTGGTCTCACTGTTTTCTTCTTTTAAGATATTTAAGTTTTTCTTCCTCTTCCTATTCTGTGGATGCTCAATTTACTCTGACTGTATTCTTTCTATCTACTTACTCCCTCTGGGAGTTTATCTACTTACATTCTGGTGGTGTTCTTAAAGAAAAGTACTTAAATCACAGCACAGAAAGAGGTCTTGCAAAAATAATCCAATGTCATCTCTACCTGCCTTCTATATATTAAAGAAATGTAATTTGCTGTAGCAGTACATGGGTTTCTGACTTATTGTTGCACTACCGCAGAGAAAGATCTTTGATCTTAGTGTGTATTGATGAATTAAACATAATCTGTGTCTACTTTCAAGACATCATTAAATAGTCCTGGAATGACAATTCCTTTTCAGTTGCATTTTTCAAGTTTTGAATTGAATTATGATGTTTTTCCTTTTTGAACATCATGAAGATCCTGCAGTTGAAGAAACTTTATACTAAAAAAAATCATAGTATGGAGAAAAGGTATTTTCTCACCCTCTAAAAAGCTTTAATTTTACTTTTACCCACAGTATTATTAAAAACCATTAGTCAATCAAAGTGACAAGGACTCATTATTAAGGAGCAGTTACATATTTCTGTTGGTTTTCTCTTAATTATATATTTTGTCACATATAATCACCAGCTGTAGTTTCAAAATTAATCTTAGATATTTTGTTTTACTTTTGGCTTTATTCTTCCTCAACTTTTGGATATACAGATTAAAGTATAGATCAAAGGCCAGCAGCATAAAATTATAAAATGGGTTACAAAATAATTATATATTGTATACTTTGCAAATATATACTAATTCAATGATTGCTAACTGAGTATCTTCTTTATTGGTAGCAGTGAACTTACTGTCCCAGCCCAGGTGCAGTTGCTTCATGTTGATTATGTCCCCATTGCCATGTAGCTCATGTCCTAAGGCCAGAGTTAATGCTTTTATGACATACAAAGCATCATCCTATAGTTGGCTAGGAGATTTTGATATCGGGAAAGTAAAGTAACTCTCCTATCCAAAACTTTCTGCATTGTAAATGTGACAAGCATGGCCTTTAACTAAAAATTTCCCCAAGAATCATTTATTTCTCAGTGTAAACAGTATTTTCCCTGAGTATTGTGCAATAAAATCAGAAACTTAATATTTGTTGATTCATCAGTATAATTGAAAAAAAAAATCTATGTAAGAATGGTATGTGCTTACATCAGTTATAATTGCTTTATGTAAATGGAATTAAAATACCTATTGTATTATTGTTAATTGGTTTTTGGAAAGAAACAGTAGCTGAAATTAGCTTCATTATATGATATCAATTGGCCACAATGTATAACTTGTCAGAAATAAGTGGCAAACAATTAAAACAACTCATCTCAGAAAATATCAAGTTAAATTGTAAAATCCTTTTATTTACATTATCTAAGGGTTGACTAGCAAGGTGAGTTACCTTTTCATTTATTGTAAAAGTATGAAAGCTTACAGTTTCACATATTGAAACTGTTTTTAAAAATCTTTTTAAAGTTTTCTAGTTAATAAAATATGCATAAAATGTAAGAAATTTTTTATCTGAGGAAAAAAAGTAATTATGTGATGTATGTTTTCCTAAATGAAGTTTGTTTTTTTCATTGCAAGGGGTAAAAATAAATATTGTTTTAAAGTCTACTATTTTGCAAAAAGTCTCCTTTCCATGGAGGTTTGGTAGCTTAGAAACTGTGCCAGATTGGAAAATGCACAGATAGAGAGAATAAGGCTGCAGAAACATTCAGACAGGCAGATTGGGCCATGTATTAAAGGTGGAGATAATCCTGCCAGGTCATTCACAATCTCTGAATTATGAGTGATAAATACTAGGCCAAAAAGGGAATATAGACAGTTTAGCAAGGGGAACTGAGCAAATATAATTAAAACTCTGCTATAATACCAGAAAATTTTAATCTGCAGAGTAACTTTTATTTTGCTTTATCTCATTTACATTTTTCTTTATAAAAATTTTTTGTGAAATATATGACAGATTATCTTCTTGAAATGTTTGTCTTCCTGTGGTTCACTTTGTGAATGCTTTATATCTCTTCCTTAACAAGCATTTGCTGAATTAGGAAATGAATCCTTTTTATCTTATTGGGTGGTATTCACTAAAGGAGTAATAGCAACTATGTGAAAATGTTTTTCATAGCAAACAGAAAAATATATGGGCATGAATCATCATTACTCTGGTAAATTTCATTAAAGGAAGCTGTTTTAGTCAGCCTTTTCAGTACTGTGTCCAAAAGACCTAAAAAGAACAATGTAGAGAAGGAAATGTTTATTTGGGGCTCATGGTTTCAGTGGTCTCAATCTCTAGATGGCTAACTGCATTGCTCTGTGCCCAAGATGGGGCAGAACATCAAGACCAAAAGGTATGGCAGAGGAAGGCAGTTCAAGACATGGCAACAAGAAAGGAGGGGGTGAGGAGCGCACACTGCTCATCAGGGACAAGACATATACCCCAAATGTAGGCCCCCAGTGACTTACCTCTTCCAACGACATCCTACCTATTGTTACCACCCAGTTAATCCATATCAATAGATTAATGCATTGTATAGGTTTAGCGTTTCATACCTCTATTATTTCATCACTGAACTTTCTTGCATTATCTCACACATGAGCCTTTAGAGGACACCTCACATGTAAACCATAAGAGAACACAAAAAATCTCATTAAAGGGAATCCCAAAAGAGATCAGAAAGTCTAAACCACCATCAAATAAGGCACTGCTGTGGATATTTGTTAATTATATCATTTGTTAAATGTTCACAAACCTGATGAGTTCCACACATTTTGATAGAATATAAAAACATATAAAGATTAACTGGAAAAATACTAATGGTTACATACAATGCACAATAGATAAGGTCCATAGGAATGTCTATGAGAATTAAGTAGATAGGTGCCTCACATTGGAACCTTGGAGCTGGCTATCACCAATCTGAAGGAATGTTGCTAATAAGAGAGGGATGAAAGGGATATGCACAAGTATTTATTAAGGTCATATGAGTTAGGAGGTAGTTTCTTTACAGACCTTATGTTCTTTATTCCTAATGAATATATTACAAGTTCCAATGTGTGCTAGAACCAGCTCATACTGGTTTACAATAGATAATTAACCACATATTATTCTAGCTCTGAATTCAGTGATTTCATATTGATATCTTTAATCAGGTATTGTGGGAGTATTTGCAACTTTGAAATAAGCAAAAACTACAAATTAGTGCATTTTTCTCTCCTCTCCGAGAGCAAGTTTGTTAAACATTTAGCAGAACACTATTATAGGCAATAAGTAGAGTTACATACTATTTAGGCTCTAGTATATCTCCTAATTCCAAAATTCTGCAAGTTAATTATCTAACTAATATTTTATTGAATGGGCTTTCTTATCTTAGGTAGCTCTAAATATCTAAATTATGTTTTACAGTGAAAACTTTATCTTAGATTACTGATTTAGATATTATAAATATATTATTTTCACACTGGAATTTTTTAGTTAAAAGATTAATTTTTTAGATAAGTCAGTGATTTTTCAACTGAAAAAATTTTATGTTTTTGAAATGGAGCATGTGTCTACATTTCATCATGAGGAATGTTTTATGATTCTAATAATAAAAAATGTGAGTTACTAAGATTTATTTAAAACTATGATTTCTCAAAGATAATTTCTGATAATATTATCTTTTTTGGTGTTTTTCAGTGAGGCCCACAGTAATAGAAACTGATGTTTATGTAAACAGCATTGGACCAGTTGACCCCATAAATATGGTGAGTAATTCATATTAAAATATAGATATCCCAAACATATGCCTTCATAATACAATGAATATATAATATCTGATAGATGACACAGATGAATTCAGATAACCATATACAAATACTCTGTGGTAGGTATTGGCAATTGGAACTAAAATATCCCTTATCTAAAAAACTAGAATGTTATTCCAATGCATTGAATTTGGTAAGACTATTCTAGGGCACAGATCATTGTCATGTGATCCATCAAAAATGTGTTTCTGAAGAAATCTGTAAAAAGAAAATCAAAAGCTCTTAGAGGAAAGTAGTTAGGTGGAGAAGGAATTCATGACAGAGAAAGCAGAGGGCCCAAAGTCAGAGGAATGAAATGATTAAAGATCTGAGTGGTACTTAAAAAAAATTAAAAAAAAAAAAAAAAAAAAGATTAGGAGAACTTTTACAAATTTGGTATTAACTCAGGCTGAAGGTATATTAAGGGCCTTCTTTAGTATGATCTTGGAAGCCATCATATTAGGAAGTGCATGTATTGTGTTATGTTTTGTATCTTTTTGGGTAAAAGAAATGTCCAGAAGCTTTCAACAGGGGTATGTTGTGGTCAGATTGATATTTTCATAATCTTACTCATAAGAGTACAGAAGATGGATGTGAAAAAACAAGATAAGAATTAGAGAGACCAGTTAAGGGTTGTTGCATTAGTCTGGGCAATAGATCTCCAAGGCTTTCAACAGTAACAATTGAGAAAAAGCAGACAATGGCACATTTAAGAAATATTAGGTGAATTTTTCAGGTTTGATGACTCAATAGTTGTACATGGGCTGACTGCAAGGTATAAAGCTGGGTGATTTTGCAGATGGTAGTGGTATTATTTAAGATGGGAAATACAGGCCTGTGTGCCCCAAATGCAACAGGCACATTCAGGAGGAGCTGTCCAGCAGAGATTTTTATTATAAGCCTGTTCTTCAGGGAAGATGCTAGGACTGGATATCGACATAGATCAGGAAGAAAAAGGGGGCAAGCAGCTTGTAATTTATCTTAAAACCACAAGAATATGTGAGAAAATCCAAGGGCATAATTAGATTAAGAAAAGCACAGGTCTGAGGATCAGTTTGTATAATGAGATCAATGTGTTTAAAATATAGGTGGAAGAAAGATCAGAAAGGGGTCATATTCAGGTAAGTCAGAGGGGTAGAAGAACCAAGAAAAGAGGATGTATTATAATCTGAGGGGTTAAAAAGGATGAAGAATAGAGGAAGAACGAATTGCCCATGCACCTTAAATTAAATGAGAAATAGATTAAATTAGGCCTACTGGCATTAACAATTAGGTGGTGATTATCTCTGTTAGATGAAATTTGTTAAAATGGTGTATTAGTCAATGTTCTCTAGAGGAACAGAATCAACAGTAAGTATGATTATAAAAAGGGGATTATTAGATTGGCTTACACAGCCAGAAGCTGTGTAAGCCAATGGCCATCTATAGGCCAGAGAGCTGGAGGAATGAGTAGCTGCACAGTCCAAGATGCTGAAGCCTCACAACAAGAAGGATCAATGACGCTACCCTAGTCTGAGACTGAAGGCTTCTGGAAATTCCCTGGAGAATCACTGGCAGAGTCTACTTTGGAAGAGTGAAGGAATGAGAGTCTGATATCTTCAGGTGATTACAGCAATGATCAAGAACCCAGTCAAGAAGAACTGAGTTTGCAACCTTCATTTTAATTGTTCTTCCAAACTCCATTCTCATCCAAACCTCCAACCTTATTGGATGGTGCTGCCCCCACTTAGCAAGGGTCTTTACTTTAATCCACTCTCCCACATGCCAATCATTCCTAGACACACCTTCATTGACATGCCCAGAAGCCTCTTAATCATTGGCATCTCTTAATCCAATCAAGTTCAAATTATCCATCACAAATGGTGAAGGTAGGGAAAAGAAAACAGTTGAATTGAACATCATTTTTCACCCTCAGAACTGGTCCCATATTGAATCTTAGTGCCCTGAGCACTGAAGATACAGATGGGTTCTGCTGGGACAGTTATGTAATCAGAAACTGGTTTGAGGGTGCTGAGTATGGAGTAGGATTGTGGATTTAATTTTATGAGCAAATAATCCAAGAAACTTGGCCTAGAAGAGTACAGGGATAGGTGGGAGAACAGTGCTCTGTAGCATGGGATGACTATAATTTACAACAATTTATTATACTTTTCATGAGGAATGAGAAGAGTTCAAAGATTCCCAGTACAAGGAAATGATAAATGTTTCAGGAGATGGAAATTTTAAGCACCCTGATTTGATCATTATAAATTATATATAAGTATCGAATCATCACATTGTAGCTCATAACTATGTGCGATTATTATGTGTTGTGTTAAAAATTAGAAAAAAATATCTAAGAGTATGGGAGTAGAGAAGGTACAGAGAATGAGAGAAATAAGAAAGAATATGAGAAAATATCAAGGGAGGGCCCTTTAAGAAGGAAAAAATAAAATAATGAAGTGTGCTATTCATATTGTATTATACATATAATGCTTGCATTATACATCTTTATTACTATTTGTGATACTATTTGAAGGTATAATTTAATACAAACAACAGAAATCATTAAAAAATAATGTTGTGCTTCAATTCCTATCACACCCTTTCTGTGATTTCAACTACAGGGTCCTACATAATGGACTTAGTGTGTTATACTATTCATCTCATTTGATTTTACTATGGATATTATTAGTCTGCTAGGGTTGCCTTAACAAAGTAGCAAAAACTGTGAGATTAAAGCAACAGCTCAGGGTGATGGCTGGCCTGGTTTCTTCTTAGGCCTCTCTCTGCTTGTAGATGGTCACCTTGCTGCATTCTCACATGTTTTTTTACCTATGGGATTTTTCATCCCTGAAATCTCTTTGTATCAAATTTTCTCTTCTTATTACAAGTCAAATTGGATTAGGACCCACTTTAAGGCCCTCATTTTAAAATAATCATTTCTTAAAAGTCCCTATTTCCAGATATAGTCACATTCAGAGATACTACACATTAGGGTTCCAGCATCTGAATTTTGGGGGTAACACAATTCAGCCCATAAGAAATCCAAAGATCATTCTCTGACATTTTGCTTATTTTCTTCCTCACTTGACTTATTCACTTATTACAAGAGTCAAAATTATCTCTTTATTGCAGGCCTTAATCATTTTATACCTGGAGAACCATCCTAATATGCTAACCTCTGCCTCTGTCTCTTTATTCCTGTAGTATTATAGCTACACTCCGATTTTCTCTTCTTAAATATGATGTTCACGTCCGTAACTGGCATTCACTTTCACAGCTGTTTGCACTGATTGCTGTAGTGACAGCACCCGGGCCATGCCATTAAGTGACATCTTTGTCACCATAAAGCAAATGAATAGAAACTGGCTGTGGATAGATTGATTTTGAGAATATGGTGGGATGTCCTGATAGTCTGGCCTAGAAGTTGCTCTTAAATTAGGGGCTCACACTGTGGAAATATGGGGCTGAATCCAAATCTTTGTAAGAAATTTGCTAAACCTGTGCAAGATAGGGGAAAGAATCCTTAACAAAAAGGAAAGAGAGAAAGAAAAAAAAAAAAAAAGGGGGGGGGGGGGAGGGGGATGTTTAACAGGCCTTAGGAACCCATCCTTTTAAGGATGTGAGAGCCAAGGTAGTAAAGGAAACAGCAGATTTGGGAAGAAAATGAAGGCACAATAGTGCCAACAAGAAACAAAAGGAAGAGAAAGTTTCAATGAGATTTTAATGTGAGCTTTGCCCCAAACAAGTTCCTATACAATCTGTTGATAGTTATAAAGAGAAAACATGTTAAGTACCTGTGTGTAATAATGTTAAATTTTAACATCATGCAAAAAAAAAAAAAAAGTTTCCTAAAGTAATACATTAATTAAATGTTAATTTTTCTCTTGAATCCTAATATATTCAGTTTCTAGGTAACCAACACCTGGAGAAGATAAGCCTATTGAGCACATGGTAAAGTCTGCATTTTCCTGGTTTGGGTATTTTTTTGTTGTGAGGTTTTGTTCAATTTTCCAAAATTCATTAAATATCAAATGTAGTCATTAAGATAAAGAGAAGTAAGACCATCTGAGCCCATGAAAAACACCAAACTGAGAAAAGGATATCATACCGGGAATGGTTGAGCAGAAAAGTGGAAAGAATCTGGGTCCCCAATGACATTTACCTACCCTGGAACCATGGTATTGTTAGTTTTATTGTTTTGTTTTTGTTAAGTAAAATAATGCATTCTGTTGGCAAAAAAAAAAAAAAAAAAAAAGATTCAAAGCTCTATCAGTAATCTTGAAACTCTTTGACATGAATGGATACCTAGAGGCTTCTATGATGATCTTCCTCTATAAAAGATTCATGCCTAGTATAGGTTTTGTTTTCTCAGTAGGGCAAATTACACACTTGTAACCTTGGACAGTGATACTTTTTTAAAAAGCCAATTAAATGAAATTGCTATTGAAAATAGTGATAGTAAAACAAGTTAGAGAAAACTCTATGGAACAGTTTTTAGTGTTTATTAAAAGAAAAGCATTGTCATAAAAGGGAGTAATAAGAAGCTCACGTAGTAGACTATTTTAAATAAACAATGCAAGAAGATTAGGATTCACTTTTCATAAAATGAACAAAACTGTTTTGAATGTGAATGTAATCAAGCAAGGAAACTTGAGCATAATTAAGCAAGCAGGAGAGTAGTGATTTAAAAACATTTTTTTTTTCTCTCCTTAACTACTCATACAATTTAAGTGACTGGAAAGAACTAACTTAATATATTGGCTTAACTGTTTTCTTTTTTAAGTTAGCCAAAATTTCCTTTGTTGTAAGATGGATGTTTCTTTTGAAGCTTGCCTACATAAAATAACATTTCTATAAATTACTGATAAATCTAAAACATCATTCTACAATGAGATTTGTTTTTCTTTCCTGTTTCAGGGTTACATGGACATTTTCAGCTTCTCTATACCTATCAAAAGTATATGCTTAAATGATGAGTGAATCAGCCAATGAGTAGATTATTTATTTAATTCTCATTTTAAGAATTTACAGTCAAAATGAATAAGCATGCACTGAAAAAATGGAGTGACTCAGGGAGTTCAACTTTATTTATGTTCCAATTAGACCTATCTTACATACAAGTAGAAAAGAATAAGCAAGTAGAACTGAGAGCAAGAGAGAGTTAGTACTATTAAGTTAGACTAGAATTGAAGCATGTTTTTTTTTATTTTTTTTTAAATATTTATTTATTTGCTTTTAGTTGTACACAATGCGTTTTTACATGGTGCTGAGGATTGAACCCGGGCCACGCACATGCTAGGCGAGCGCTCTACCACTGAGCCACAACCTCAGCCCCCGTGAATGATTTTTAATGGTTCAAAAAAATTTGATTCCTTAAAAAATATTTCTTATCATGTGTAAATACATTGTGAATTCATAATAGAAAAATATAAGAGATTTTCAACTTTAAATATTCACACAACACATTCATTCTCTAAATCAGTGAGTCTTAACATTTGGAGACATAGATTCTTTTAGAATTGGATGAAAGTTATGGATATTCTCCTGAGAAAAGCACACTTAGAGACAAAATTTAGCATATAGTATCATAAAATTCATAGACGCCCCCCCCAAAAAAAAAATCATCCACAAAACAAAAAATGTTAAGAACTCCTCCTCAATAAATGTATTAACGCTAGCAAAAAGAGACTCTTTTATCCAGTAATTGGAATTACTTTGTTAACATTCCCTAGTGATGTAAAAACAGAAGGAATCCTTTCATAATCCCTTTATACAGGGGAAGCTTTCAGGGTTTATATAAAATATCAGGGCACAGAAGAAACATAAGACTTGTAACAAAGAGAACAACACACTTAGAGATTTGAAAAATAATCCCAGTAGAATGTTTCAATCTCTTAACTTTACAAGTTTAGAGGTATGTTCTAGTGTTTTGAGAACATGTCTTACCATACCAACTTAACTTCTTATTAGCAAGTACAACATTCAAAGGTTATAACAATTCTTCAAGACAAGTCAGGATCCATGAGAGCTCTAGGAAGTTCCAGATGATATTATGGTATCTAAAAGAGGCTACAACAGAAGATTAGTAAGTATAAACATAGTTATAATAGAGATTGTAATGCATACTACTATTATAAATACAACAACTTTGAATAAAAAAAAAGAAAATTACAGATATGATTTGGACATTGGTTTACTCATAGGGACTGGTAATGCTTATAACTATATTGGACTTCCAGTATGAGAGGATGACTAAAACAGGAACTTTGAAAATGAGAAACAAGAGAGAAACAGCTTATAAAGACTGGTGAAGAATGAGAACTCAGTTCATATATACATAATTTAATCCTTGCCATTCTAATTATAAAAGAGACATGTCACATAGTCCTAGAATTTGATTCTGAACTGGATAGATTCTTCTGCTAGATATTCTGATTGGTCTTGGTAAGAGAGACAAATAGGACTGAGGAACAGAGGGGCACCAGCTATGAGAAGGATAACTTAAAAAGATATGGGGAACCAGCTGGTCTATACTCTAAAATAACTCCCTGCCAAAAAGAGCTACAAAGGACCAGCAGTATAAACACAATTGAGTAAATTTAGTAAATAAATGAAGTAAATTTATACTGGCCACAATATAAATATCTAACAAAAATAATCCTTTTCAGATTCCTTTTAACAGAAAAAGGAAAATCCAGTTTCTCCCTGTGAAAGGCAAAAATAAATATATAGAGAGCTACAAGAGTCATAAACATTATTTATTATTGAATGATAGTAAAGGATTTTTCTCAGTAATAATTTCTTTGTTTTGCATTCATTTAAATGGAATGGCCAAACAGCAAATATTAATTTGGGGTGTGTGTGGGGGGGGGGAGTAGAGTTAAAGAAGCTATATTAACATTCAGGTATTTATATGTTACCTTCCTTTACCTGTCTCATTTTGATAATAAACCCAGACATGCAACTTTTGTTTAAACATTCTAAATATATTGAGAAAGCTACTGTAAACAAGGAAATTTTTCTTATTATTTTTTATTGCAAGTGCCACGTTTCTCCATCATGGTTCATACAACTGGCTTTAATATTTCATAGGTTGAACTATCTCTGTCTCCTTAACTCTTTCATTTTTGGACCTTTCCTCATTCCCTCCCCCTCTCTTTCCCTCCAGAGCTCTCTCTGTTTTGCTGCTTCTAGATTTAAGGAGACAAAGCTTTAGGAATACCTTTTCTATATCAAATAAAAGTTTTTATTCCTTTTAATATATTAATAGGAAACAGTCACTGCCTGCCCAAGTATATTAACTTGAGGAATTAGGAACAACAAGAGCGGCACGGAAACAAGATTTTTCCCCCCTATCTAATTAATAGACCTACATCTGCAGCAAAAGAGAAAAATTTGAGCCTTCTAGGAAGTGATGAATTGCAAAATTTGAAGAAATGCACTTGTACTTTAAAATTTTAGGTTTATTTTCTTAGTTTGTATATTTTAATAATTTTAATTTTTTATTTCTGCATGTTAACTTTTCTTTTGTCACTGGATGATATAAAATCTATTTCTTTTGGCAGATCTTATTTTAAAACAATATGAAATTTAGTTACTTTTTGAGTCAACAGTAGGAGAGATAAAATTTTAAAATAGAAACATTAAAAAATTAAATTAAGCCAGGCACAGTGGTGCACAGTAATCTCAGTGGCTCAGGAGGCTGAGGCAGGAGGATCACGAGTTCAAAGCAAAAGAGAGGCATTAAGCAACTCAGTGAGATCCTGTCTCTAAATAAAATATAAAATAGGGCTGGGGATGTGGAATGTGGCTGAGTGGTTGAGTGCCCCTGAGTTCAATCCTCCACTCCCCCAAAATATTAAATTTAACCTCTATATATTAAAAAATTATAAAAATAATTTTATCTATTTGTTTAAACTACATTTAAGCACTTATTTTTATTTCATGGTCTTGTCATATTTATTTACCCTTCATATTGTGACAATTAGTGCATTGGTTTTTCAGTTAGTAAAGATAAGGCCTCATTCTTTCAGATAAGCATAAAACCTATCATGGAAGATGAGAAAAAAATTAGAGTATATAAACGAGAAAGGTCAGGAAAACGTCTATGTGTAATTCAATACAGATTTTAAATTATAAATGATGACTTAATGCTGTATTTTCTTTTTAATTTATTTATTTAGGTACTGGGGTCTGAATCCAAGGGTGTTTAAAAACTGAGCTACATTCCCAGCCCTTTTTATTTTGTATCTTGAGAGAGGGTCTCATTAGGTTGCTTAGGGCCTCACTAAGTGGCTGAGATTGTCCTCAAATTTGCAATCTCCTTCATCAGGCTTCTGATTCACTGGGATTAGAGACATATGCAATGCTATATTTTCTAAAACAGAATTTCAGAAAAATAGTGATTTTCTTGAATCCCATGAAAACAGAAGAGAGATCAGTGGAGTACAGAAAGATAAGTGAGAGGGAAGGAAAAGGGATAGGAAAAGGGAAGAATGGTGGAATAAATCTGATCAAACTTTCCTGTGTAAATATATGAGTATGCCTTGTGAATTCTACCTTTATGTATATTCATAATGCACTAATAAAAAGAAAACTAAATAAATAGAAGAAAGATCAATAGAGGAAAGGAAACAGCGGGAGAGATGTGGGGAGGAAAAGGGGTACTGGGAACCAGATCGGAGTAAATCATATTCCCTGCTTGTATGATTATGTCAAAATAAACCCCAATAATTTATATGTGTATAAACACACACACACACACACACACACACACACACACATACACACATATATTATGAGGTAATTAAAATAAAAAAACCCATGTGCAATATAGGAAAAATAGAAATTACATTTAGGTAAAGAAAAAAATTAACAGATCCTAAATAGTATCCAGTAGCTACTATTGTTACTATCATTTTAAGTAATTTTATGTATATAGCTTTACCAAATATTTCAATATCATATATATTGTTTTTAAACATTGCCTCTTTCTATTATTGTATTATAAGTGTCATTTTACTTAATTACCTTTTCAGATAAGCATATATCTTACATAATATTAGAGGTTGTATTTGTACCATGATATATTTAATAATCTATTATTTAACATTTGGTTGTTTCTAATTTGTTTTGATTATGAGTATTGTTTATTGAATCCTTTTAGTCACTCATAATTATTTCATTGGGATAAAGTACACATGCCTGAAAGTAGAATGATGCCTTTTTTGAATTATTTTCTAGTAACATTTTTCAAGATAGAGTCCCAATTTAGTTATAATCTTGAGTCCTATGGGTTAATGTATAGGCATGCACAGCACGGTAATTCTGGCCTCTGGCTACTTTTGAGGGGGAAAGTGCTGGCAGAATAACAGCCTTATGTATTTCAGCTTATGACTTTTCATATAGGTAAATTAAAGCCTGGTTTTAGCCTTGCTTTCAACTTTACTCCTCCAAGTCCCTACTTCATATGTCAAGTGTTATAGTTGATTCAAACATATACTATGATTCCTTATTTTCTAATCCCTGGGATTAAAATTGAATTACTTAAACTATGTTATAATTATCGAGGATTTTCAGTGCTGAACTCAGTTATTATGTAACCTGTTTGTTTCATTTCTTAATATAAAGTTTGTAGGAGAAGAGTGACAAGTTAACACTTTGCTAATAATATAAAAACACAGCAAAAATAATACACATCTGGGAAAAAGGAGTAGTGGCATTGCCTTAGATAACTTCAGACAGCCAATATTTTGCCCTAGGAGACTACAATCTAAAATTATATAATGAGTTCATATATTAGTTGAATGTTGTAAACTAAATGTACTCTTAAAATGTACGTACACAAACATTCTCATATAGCAGTGAATATGGAAAGCTAGTATGTAAAGAAGGTAGGCCACATGATTCAATTTGAAGAATAGTGACCATTTATGGATATTAATCCTAAAATTAATTTGAAGTCTGAAAATCATGCAACTAGGTTTCAGTTACTTGAAATTGAATTTTAATAAATTCAGTTTCTTTCTTTGCTATTCTTTCCTTCTTTCTCCTTCTCCTCCTCCTCCTCCTTTTCTATTTCTCACTTTTTATTAATCTATTTCTTCTTTGTCAGGAGTCTAGTACATATAAAAACATTGAGGAATTGATGGAATCTTAAGCCAAAGTTTTCACATTTTAATAATCCGAAATTATAGATAAGAAAAAGGTAAGTTTTTCTTTAAAAGAAAAATCCAAATTCTCAGACAGCACTTCTGTAGATTTTGACTTAGTAATCTGAGGCAGACTAATAAATCTGCCTGTGAAGAAATTTGATTAATTAAGCTTATCAGCTGCTATTTTTTTTTCCTTGTCTTTTGAGGCATGGTCTTGCTATATTGCTTAGGACCTAAATTGCTGAGATTAGCCTCCAACTTCTGATCCTCCTTCCTCAGCTTCCCAAATCGGAATTATAGGCAAGTGCAACTCTGCCCTGCCTGGCAGACACTTTCTTAAACCATCTTTAATTATAAATTTAGGGGAAATTAGGCAATGATATGGACAAATAGGAACTATTTTTGTGAGGAAGCATCGTTGGGAAACACTATACTGATCTTAGCTTTTAATCCCTCGTATAGTTAGAACATTTTTAGCATGCTAATTTCCAACATTTTATAATGTTTCCATGATGAATCAGACTGGGAAAGACCAGAGTGATGAATTCTACCAGTGAGGGCAGCTGAGTGACATGGTCAGCACCATGCATTAGCAAATGGCTAAATGGCTGACTCAGAACTGAGACATGATTTGCTCACTCCATCCAATCCCTGGTCTTTGCACTGCGCACAATTTCTCACTACTGCGCACACTTTGATTCATTCAGAAATTGTCCCATTGCTTATCTAAATGTTATTTAAAAGTATGCATGTAATTAAAAGACAATGCCTAATCCTTAATTCAATGTGTTTCTTTTTTAATCTATAACCACAAAGGTTTTAAATAATTTACTTCCGTTTTAGATCTTAGGTTGGCAATGGATTTGAGCCAACATTGGTTGTCCTGCAGTATAATTAAAATAGGAGAGATAACTTGTTTGAATATCTTGACTTTGGACATTATAATGGAAGTTGTGAAAGATTAGTTATAGAAATACATCATGTATTATATATTATATAGTGTATAAATTATGATAAACCTTGGCATTTCTAGTAGAAATACCCAGCACTGTGATATGCACAGTGGGACCCAAATTATAAGACCGAGGAAAACACAGGAAGGAAAGACTTCTGACAGCCATGCCAACAATGCCCTCTTGGTAGAAACCTACTGACAGTTTTGGAAAATTCTTCATTTTCTGCATTGAGAATATGGACAGTGGTAAGAAATCCATAAACTAGAAATAATATAAATAATTGATGAGCTATGAGCTATGTGGGTTCCTTCTAAATATATTATTTCAAATATAGTGTTCTCTTTTGCTTAATAAGGCTAGTTCAGGCAGTAATGAATGTATGTTGAATATAGTACCATTTTGGATACAGAAACACTTTTCCTACAGAATATAGAGCAATTAATGCAGTTATCTACCACTGAACCAAACTATCACAGATGTTGCACATTTGGATGGAAATCACAATTTCCAATTGGTGATGAGGCTTTTGCAGGAAGAAGTGTCTTAACCAGAATATCAAGTATCCACTGCAGAGAATCCTTCATTGTGCTTTTAATTGGGGGTAAATCTAGTAAGCAAGGATAGTTTCCATGTATTTGCTGTCTGTTTTAATCAGTTTTGTATCACTGTGAACAAAATACCTGAAAAAAAAAAAAAAAAAAAAAAAAAAAAAAACTTAGAGGAGGGTAAGTTTATTTGGGGCTCATGATTTCAAAGGTCTCAGTTCATAGACAGCCAACTCCATTGTTCTGGGCCCAGGTTGAGGCAGAACATCATGGAAGGGAGATTTTGTGGCAGAGGAAGGCAAGTGAAGTTGCTCCTCTTGTGTCAGCCAGGAAGCAGAGAGAGAGGAGAGGGATAAGGGACTGTCCAGGACATGCCCCCAGTGACCCACCTTTTCCAGCCATTCCCCATATTCCTACAGTTACCACCCAGTCAATCCATTCAAACTGGGAGGACAGATTAGGTGGCAGCTCACACAATCTGATTGTTTCACCTCTGAATAGTTCTGTATTAACACAGGAGCTTTGGGGGAACACTTCACAGCCAAACCAGAATACTGTTTTACTATATTTTATACTCAGGAAGTTTGCTACAAGCAGGTTAAGCACATTCATTCATTCAGATATTCCACAATGATAATAGGTATATAAATGTCATTAAAATAGAAAATATAATGAAAGAAAGGACAGTATGACATAAGTAACCAAAACTAGAAATTGGGAAAATATGAATTTCATCTCTCTAGATTACAAATTTATGTCTCATATGAATAATGTGTATTACAGTGAAGAGGTAAAAGTTGTGGGATATGTGATCAAAATTTCTTACTTGCTATATGACCTTGGAAAGTTATTTCCTTGTATCAGTTAGAGTGGGAAAAATCAGAATAGCATGAGAAGCTAGAACTTGAAAATGTAATCATTTTGCAAACACAATTTGATGGACTCTAGAAAGCAAATGCTGTGAGGAAAATTACTTTTAGCTTTATCTGCTTAAATGAAAGATTACCAAATGTATATTTGAATTTAATTAAAGTCTTATGAAAACATTTCTAATTTAGTAAAAATAGTAGACTCAGAGTGAATTTCATGCTTTTGGTTAATTGTTTTTTTCTTTTTTCTTTTCTAAAACTGAAACACATGGTAGTTTTTATTAAGGCCTTATGAATTGATGAATGTCCATTCCTGCTGTTTTAGATCTATGATGGTTAATTTTTATGTGTTAGCTTAGTGACTCAGATATTTGGTCAAACACAAACCTAGATTTTTCTGTTAAGGTATTTTTTATATGTAATTAACATTTTTCATTCAATCAGATGAAGGCTTAAAATACTGACATCCTAAGAGGAGGAAAGATATTTGGACTTGCCAGCCTCCACCATGTTATATGAGCCAATTCTTTAAAATAGACCTAGCTACTCTCTCTTCCATCTGTCCCTCTATCTTATTGGTGAAGTTTCTCTAGAGAACCCTGGCTAATATAACTCTGTAAAGGTAGTTCCCACTGCAGATCTCAGAGTACTTATTTTATATATTTGGAAGCTAACCCTATTATGTTACAAATTTCTTATTGATGTAAAGTTCATTTATCATTTTTCTGTATTTTTTGTGGGGTTTACTTGTTCTGTGATTATACTATTTGATGTGTTCCCTTTCAAATTATATATGGAATATTGTAGAATATATATCCAGTAAGAAATTTATGACAAAATATGATGAAGAAACGTAACACATAGGGTTTTAGAACATTCAGTTTATAATCCTCATTTCAGCAGTACCTGGGTTCAAACAATACCTAGGTTTTAAGGTCAATTACTAGAAATTGTTAATTGTAGATAAAGTGGACAAAAAAGTCTTCCAGATGTTGAATATCTTGCATATTTGTGGAACGCATCTTACCTGACATACATAAAAGAATGAACTACATTTTTCATATGGTTTGCATTCTTCAGTTTCCCCATTATGCCAGGCATTCTTTTCTTTTCTTTCTTTTTCTTTTGTTTTTGTTTTTGTTTTGTTTTGTACCAGGAATTGAACACAGGGGTGCTTAACCACTAAGCCACATCCCCCGCCCCGCTTTTTTTAATTGTTTATTTTGAAACAGGGTTTCACTAGTTGCTCACAGTTTGCTAAATCTCTGAGACTGGCTTTGAACCTGTGATCCTCCTGCCTCAGCCTCCCTAGCCTCTGGGATTATAGACATGCACTACCACTCAGCTATGCCCTGCATTTTACTATTTGTCCCTCTCCATTTATTAACTAATCCTCGTATGTATCTGAATGTTCCTATGTCCTTCAAGGTTCTGGTCAAAAACAATTTTCATCATGAAATCTGTCTTAATCTCCCACAACTGAAAATAATATCTATTTTGATTTCACTTTATATATAACTTTCATAAGTTTTATGGATTTCCAACTTTATGTGTATGTTCATACCAAGAGGTGCCATTGTCATCCATGACAGGAACAATGTAGAATAATTGGAACATCAAAACAAAAACAAACAAACAAAAAAACCCCACAACAGTTTATTAGCTGAATTCAGGGTTCATGGCATTTTTTTTTGCTTTTTTTTTTTTTTTTTTTCTCAATTGATGTATGACATAAATGATTTAAGCAGTGGGCTATAACTTCTTTGCTGCTTAATGTTTTTCCTTTTAAAAAATAGAATAACACCAACTGTTTTTAATTACCATGTTGTGATGGTCTCAAGGACCTGGTGCTCTTACAATACTTGAGAAAAATAGAGATGATATTTATGGACATTTGCCAGTAAAACTCCTTGTGCTGTGGATTAGCTACACTTCTTTCTACATGTCTCTAGCTTTAATATCTGATTTCCTGCTAACCATAATTTAGCCTATTATTCTAACTTTACGATGTGATTAGGCAATTTAGGGAGAGATTAATGCAAAGTGGAAAAACCAGATCAGGATCAATTAAACTTTATGATGAAAGTATGCATCTATGTTAGTTGGCTAGGCAGATCTTGTATTTTATGTGAAGTTTCTCCCATTGCTAGAAAGACTGTATTATTGAGTTAACTAATACTTTAAAATGTAAGATGTAGTGCATAGTTGCAAAGCTGACAATGTATTAATAAGATGACACCATGCATTTTTCAGTGCTTACAGTTTGAGTTGATTAAGTTACAGATCAGGATGACCCACTTTTCACATTTATTTACTAATGCTATTTTGTCAGTTAACTTGCAAGGAGATACAATAAAGCATATAAAGTGCATTTGATATCAAGTTTTAAATGCACTATTCCTTATTTCAAAATGTTTATCCTAGGAGCTATTGTACTTGTTCTGAGTGAATAGAAGTCCCATTTCATATTTCCTTATTTACTATGTAGATGATTATAATATCTAAATAGAAAAATTAAACATGAGAATTTAGTTTGAACATTTTCTGGAAATTCCCCTTAATACAAATGATTAAATTAAGTTGGATTTTTTGATTACTTATAAAATAGTACAGACTCGATTGACCTTCTTATCTCAGTGAGGCATTTATTCAGGATTAGCCATTTAAAAGGGCTTGGGTATATTAGCCTCTGCTAAACTTTAAGAAGGATGGATTATCAAGACATATGCCCTGCATCTTTCAGTTTTTTAATCTTACATTGAAGAAATAATTGTGGGCAGAAAACTTGACTTTTCTTCAAGATGCATTGCTAAGAAAAATTTGACTCCTTAGAAGTCATAACCCTTCCAACAGTGATGACTACTTTTAGAATTAGGTGTTCTGAAGAAATTCCTGGGCTGGGAAAATAGCTAAGTGATAGAACACTTGCCTAGTATGTGCAGTCCCCAGGTTAGATCCCCAACACAACATACATACATACATACTTACATACATACATAAAAACAAATAAATAAATTTAATAACAGTATCCACAACTGCTTGTGAAGTTCTACCTCTAGACAAATCAGTTTTCAGATGCCACATTTAATGTCCTGCCAGGAATACACAGATAAGTATACCTACCAAGTAACATGAGGTTCTCACTACCAGCCAATGTTGGGTAGTTGCCAAATCAAAATCCTGACAGGTGTCTCAAGCGATTTCTGTTGTTTCATCCCATCCAAAAATATGACACAATTCTGCCAAATAACATTAACTAATTGTTCTTTCCAGGGTATTCATTAGAATGAATATTTTAGTCAGCTTTTTCTCTGCTGTGACTAAAAGACCTGATAAGCACAGTTTTAGAAGAGGAAAGATTTCTTTGGGGTTCATACTTTCAGAGGTCTCAGTACCAGTACGTAGATGTCTGGCTCTATTGCTGTGGCTGGAAGTAAGGCAGACTATCACAGCTGAACAGTGTGGCAGAGAAAAAACAGCTCAGGACATGACAATTAAGAAGCAGAGAGAGCTGGGTATGGTGGCGCACATCTGTAATCCCAGAGGCTTGGGGGACTGAGGCAGGAGGGTCTTGAGTTCAAAGCCAGCCTCATCAATGGTGAGGCACTAAGCAACTCAGTGAGACCCTGTCTCTAAATACAATACAAAATAGGGCTGGGGATTTGGCTCAGTGATTGAGTGCCCCTGCACGCAATCCCCGGTATACCCCGCCCCCCAAAAGAAGCCGAGAGAGCGTCCCTCAGCATGGACAAAATATAAACTCCAAGAACACATCCTCAGAAAAACACCTCTTTTAACCACACCTTACCTGCATGCAGTTATTGCCCAGTTAATCCCTATTGGAAAATTAATGCAAGTTAAGGCTCTCATAACCTGATCATCTCACCTCTACACTTTCTTGCATGTTCTCACACATGAGCTCTGAGGGGACACCTCATATCTAAACCATAACAATGAGCCTTCTCTCTATTCACATTTACTATTAAAACAAAAGTCATGTCATTAGCATGGCTACACTGTTAGACTCTGAAGAGTTAATCATTTCTTTCAGATGAAGAGGCTACTTGACTAAATCATAATTGACTCAAGAATTTTAAATAACATCAAGCCTGAGAAGGGGGCCAGAATAAGAATTTTTGACAACATTAGTCCAACAAGTTTCAAGGAGGAGTTACAACAGAGATATTGTGTATAGGGATCCATTGGCCCTACTGAATGCAGGCACACATTGTATACCACTACATTAATATTACTCAATAAGATAATTAAGCATCTACTGGATAAATATGCTTCATTAAGCACATATTATGCCATATGTTTATGTCTTCACTTAAGTTAAAAACAGTACATCAGCAAGATTGTGGCAATGGAAATTACAAAGCTTACATGGTTACAAAAATACTTTCAGCACAGTTTGATTCTGTGCCACACTGACATTTAAAAAAAGGCAAAGTTTTAATTATCAGCATGACATCCAATGAAATGTGATGAGAGGGTTGCAATGCAAAATTTTTTGAGCACAAAGACTTCATGTCTTTACATACACACAAAACAATAATATACATACAATAAATGCTAAATATATTGATAATCACATATTACATCATTCTATGGAAAAAATTATCCACAATAGTTCATATATTTATAATATAGTTATCTACATTATACATATAAATTATTACATATAATATATATAATTACATAATAAATAACATATCTCATTCAATTACATAATATCTGGCTGTTGTTTGATTTCAACATATATGTGCTTTTCCAATTTGCAACATGATTCATTTAAAATAGATGAAATACAGTGCCCCTCTCAATTTTTCTCTATATTTCAGTTAAGAAAATTCCAACTTCCATATTTATAAGTTGAATCTTAGCCCTTACATATTAGTCTTCCTGACACTTTAAAAAAATATTTTCATCATTAATCAAACTCCCAATTTTACTTCCATTTTTTATATTAAGCATTTCCCCAATTGGCTACTGATTGTAAATATCCTGTCAAGAGCAGGTAACTAGGCTTTCCCAAAAGTAACTCATGTGATAGCTTATATTCTTCAGTTTATTTATTTTTTTCTTAATGTCTAAGTTATGCACACACATGCAATACACATCTTTTCAATTGTCTACCTTCATGGCACTATTACTGCATTCTTATTCATTAATTATTTTGAATAAATTTTAATGCTTATAAGATAGCAGACATTTAGGATAAAAAGGTAAATAATAACTAGTTACCACCTCCTGTTCTCTCCTAACTGAGTGACTTTGTATTTAGAGTTACTCGGTACTTATGGACAGTCTGTCCAGTCTTGCAACCATCAGGCTCACTTTTGAAGCACCATGTCATGCATGTGGTATGGAATTGGGCTTGGACTTCAGTATTTCAATGGCTCAGTTTCTCTATCAGCCAATTATTAACCCTGTGATGTGGGTAGAATTAATTTGCCTTTCTTTTACTCGGTAAATATTACTGAAAAATAAAGATGATAGTAGTGCACATTTCATAGGGATTGAGAAAGATATAGTGGCACAAGACAAGGAAAACTCTTAACATGGTGTTTAATATGCTATAATTGCTCAATAGGCTTATTTGTGGTGACTTGAAAATATTTGAAACCAGTGGACCTAAATAATTGGAATTAATGTTTCAGACTGAGGACTTAATTAAGAAATTAGTTTTTCTGAATAAGCCTTCTAGATAATTTAGTAGCTATTTTCCTCTTGAATTTGTACTTAGTTGTGATTTTTTTTTTGTGTGTGACTTAATCATTATATAAATACCACAAATTAGTAACATTGCTAATATTAAGAAAAATTTGTTTTTTTAAGTAAATTTGTGAATTTACTTTTAATTTTAATGGCTACATCATGCAAAGGACAAAACTTTGAATAAAAGATACAAAATAGAAAAAAAAATAAAACAACACTGGGCAGCAGAAATTGCTGGAAGTCTTGGCTTTTATTTTATATGATTCACATAAATAATTAAAAGGAAAAGTAAAGAAAATGGATCATTTTTTTTTCATCCAAAAAGATTGAGCTTAAGTACTATTAATTTGCAGGAACTTTATAATATGAAAATTTAAACTTTTTGGAAAAAAAAACACCTAAAGTAGTGGCTTTACTAATATATTATTATTATTATTTTTATCCTCTAGGAGTACACAATTGATATAATTTTTGCCCAAACCTGGTTTGACAGCCGTTTGAAGTTCAATAGTACCATGAAAGTGCTAATGCTAAACAGTAATATGGTTGGAAAAATTTGGATTCCTGACACTTTTTTCAGAAACTCAAGAAAATCAGATGCACACTGGATAACAACTCCTAATCGCCTGCTGCGAATTTGGAATGATGGACGAGTTCTTTATACTCTCAGGTAATATCGTTTAAAAATTTTGTAGTTCCTCTAATTTATTTTCAAAACTAATATTTAATATAGTGTCTGCATTTTCTCCTTCCAACTTGCAAATTTAGGAAATGTGGGGCTCTTTTTCCTATGCTAAAGTCTAAAATGGTGAAATGTTTTGGGAGTATTTAATCTCAAGGTTACTATTATGTGAAAAATAACCTGTAATGCAAATTATTGAGATTTTTCTCTAGGATCTTATCTTACTATAAAATTGTATAATCTGAATTTCAAACCACCACACTTAATAAAGCATCCTTAAGAAAGTAGTAGAACTTCCTCCAGAAATGATTGACATATAAGGTTTCTGTGCAAGGTTCAAATATATTTAGTTTGTTTCCTTGAAGATATCTGCTTATTAAAAATCATTCTTGGGGCTGGGGATATAGCTCAGTTGGTAGAGTGTTTGCCTTGAATGCACAAGGCACTGGGTTCAGTCCCCACCCAACACCACAAAACAAAACAAAAACATTCTTAACAGGAAAATATTCATGATATGTTAAGATAAAAAAACTGTAACACTTAACCATGTACAATTTATTAATCTGATATATGTATGCATGTGTAAGTGTATGTGTGTTGGTGAAAATCCTGAAGTATAAATTTTTTAAATCATTATTAGTTTTGTATTGGTTCTTTTTGGTAATACGTGACAGTTGAATCTGTTTTGATATAATTATACAAGTATGGAGAAGTATGAATTTTTAAGTACCAAGATTTTATTAAAATATATAGAGAAGTGACCTGGTTGGCTGGAAAGGAGAGTATTAGAATTTTCATATTCACCTACGAATATTATAATATCATCATTTAACACTTTTTGAGATTTCAAAATTAATATTACATTCTAATCCATCATACTTCATTATTGTAGACTAAAATCATGTTTTAAAATTAGACAAGAGAGTTTAATGATGAAAAATTGTCTTTGTTTAATACTTATCTTTTCATCTAAATAGACTGACAATTAATGCAGAATGTTACCTTCAGCTACATAATTTTCCTATGGATGAACATTCCTGTCCACTGGAATTTTCAAGCTGTAAGTCAGAAAATACTTGATAATTTCATACAGCTTAGTCTCAAACCTGGTTTCTTTAAAAAATGTAAATCAAAATGAGAATAAAAAACAGTTTTTGGAAGAGTAAATTATATTCAACTCTCTTAGATAAAATAATTACAAGTAGTGAATGAATTCCTTGCTTTTAAATTAAAAAATGACAATAAATAGGTAGTGAATGTATATCTGTTTTATTAAATCATCTTTACAACTATTGTTGTATGCAAGTCTAATTTTCTTAGTTTGAATAATAAAGGAATACTTAAGATAGTTTTGTATTCTTAAGATAGGTTTGTATTCAAATGTTTTTATAGAGTCAAGAAAAATTTGATTCAAAGTATATTCATTTTCCTGAAGGCAACATTTAAATTTATTGCCTTGGATTTTAAAATGTGTTTCAAAATTGTTTTTGTGTGAGGAGTATTTACTACATGAATAACAAATATTTGAGAAGACTTTAATGAGTTGGAGATGAGCTTCTTTAATTAAAGGAAAAAATGAAACACAGGAGTGGTTAGAACTGACTAATTTGAACCTAACATTTTATTCCAAAAATAGTTACAATATTTTTATTGCAATATTAATTTTATTTTATTCTTATAAACATATTTGTACTCTTGTATGTTCTTAGGAAAATACTACTCTAGATAATAATTAGACAATGTATATGACTATTTAAAATGCTATTGCCTATATCTACAAATTGTTCAATGCTATTTTCCTTCCTTCACAATTGGATTTTTTTTTCAAACTTTATATTCTAGAACCTATTCCCAGTAGATTGTGATACAGGTATTTACTAATAAGTAGTTCCCCACCTCTTCATTTAGTAAATTCTAAATATTTCTGTTGCCCTTTATTGAAGATTTTATTGAATTATCTTCATGAACTTTATCTTATTATATTAATGATCTTATATCTCATTCATTTTATAAGACAGCCAAATCAAAGCAAAAGACTTGATAAATAGGAACTCTCAAGGAAGAGTTGACATGCAAATATTGAATGATGCAGCAATTAGTGCACTCTTCCCTAGCTGACATTCTTAAACCTTATGATTTTGCTTCGACTTTGTTTGCCATTACTGGCAATTAATAATACATCCCTGTAAATGCAATTGGGTGTCAATGACACAATACAATCATCATAACTACACTTCTCAGGCATTCTGTACAGGCCCAGTAAAAAACTTAGCCACTACCTCTAATATTTCACAACAAAGATGTCTGAAGGACTTTACTCTAGCCCCAATTTAAAGTCAATGTCTTGAGAGTCAGAGTGGCTAAGTATCTACACAATCATATTTATTTGTACTCACATTCCTATATGTTATCACTTTTCCTCTCAACTACCTCTGTAATTATAATGAATAGGAACTATGGAAAAGCAATGTAACCACAGCCCTGGAGAGCAAAAAGGAAAACATTTTTAAATAGGTTAGCAGAGATGAAAACTAATTTATTACATTACCAACAGGAGATCCTGCAAAATAATATACTGTTTTGGAAATACTAGGGCATTTGTGAATTCTGTTTTTGAAATATGGTAGAGCAACCCTTGTGTTGAAACAATTAAAAACTTCATATTATTAAAATATTTCCAAAAACAGATGAGCAATCAAAACTAGGAGGTATTGTTTGTCCACCAAAAAAAAAAAATTCACATAAAAAATTGAGATCAGAAGGAAAAGTTAGCAGTGAATTGTGAAAATTGTGATTTTCAAAACATGGTAAATCCATGCTTTGGTTTTGACAGTCTTGTGGGGTGAATTCTAATAGAATATAATCTCTACATAAATCTGAGATATAAAATGCTTAGGATCATGTGAAGAAGTATCCCCACTCCCAAATAACAAGGGCTAAAATATAAGTTGACTCTGCTATTAACATACAGGGTGAAATAACTGTTAAATATGATTATGCTTTAAACATGCATATTTCATTCAGTTTTTTCTATATTTGGTATATCTTATAATAACACACAAGGGAAGAATCTCCAAGAGTTGGTTTTTGGAGAATGTTGGTATTTCAAAGTTAGCAGCTTTGGAACTTGCTAATCTATATATTTTTTATTTGAATTTTCCTGCCAGATGGATATCCTAAAAATGAAATTGAATATAAGTGGAAAAAGCCCTCTGTGGAAGTGGCTGATCCTAAATACTGGAGATTATATCAGTTTGCATTTGTAGGGTTACGGAACACAACTGAAATCTCTCACACAATCTCTGGTAAGGAGAAAACACAAATTGGTGAATGATTCTAGCACAGAAAGGCACTTACATTTAAGTATATAAATTGAAATGCATATTTTATATATTTTCTAGCCAAAGTAAAACATGTATTTTTCTTCCAGGGGATTATATTATCATGACAATTTTTTTTGACCTGAGCAGAAGAATGGGATATTTCACTATTCAGACCTACATTCCATGCATTCTTACAGTTGTTCTTTCTTGGGTGTCTTTTTGGATCAATAAAGATGCAGTACCTGCAAGAACATCACTGGGTATGATATATAACATTATGCTATATTATTAAAGGATTTTTAAAAATACTGAAGTGGAATAAAAGTCTACAGGTGCAAATACTAGAAATGTTCCTCTAGACCATAATCGAGGGGGAAATGTACTGAAATTCTATTCAAATACAATGTTGAAAGAAATGTATAGAGGACAAGTAGAAAATAAAATATTAAAGAATTTGAAATCAGCCGGGCGTGGTGGCGCACGCCTGTAATCCCAGCACTTTGGGAGGCTGAGACAGGAGGATCGCGAGTTCAAAGCCAGCCTCGGCAATGGCGAGGCACTTAGCAACTCAGTGAGACCCTGTCTCTAAATAAAATACAAAAAAAGGGCTGGGGATGTGGCCCAGTGGTTAAGTGCCCCTGAGTTCAATCCCCGGTACCACAAAAAAAAAAAAAAAAAAAAAAAAGAATTTGAAATTTTATAAAATTCCTTATTTTTCATGCTCATGGAGTTCAAATAAAATATAATTCACAATAAGAATTAATACATGAAAATCACACAAAATATCTAAATCTCATTTTGGTAAATATTTTCATAACTTTGATCAAATTTTATTTTATCACTAATAATCAGAATGTATTTGCTGGTACATGTTTGAATGGCTCTAAAATTTCTTCCTCTTATAGTGTTGCAAATGAACAGTCAGCTGTTCCACAGGACAGTTACCTGAAAGGATCAAGAAATTCCTTAGCTTATGCAATATATAAAATGTGCAGTTAGTATGTGAATATTTGAAGGTTGCTGTTTGAAGAGTAATTCATAATTCATAATGGATAAAACAGATTTTTTTATCTTTCTGTAGCAATCTAGTATAGTAACCAAATCATTTGAGGAAATCAGTGACTAACTACCATATTTTTTTTTAAATGAAAGTGATAATCTACATTCATGTATTCATACACAAAGAAAATTTACTAATTGGTTTATTTTCAAGATCAGTCTAAAATATGAATCAATTGTGTGCAAATAATTTTCTCTTGATAATTATGTATTAGAAAACATAAAGAAATTTGAGACAGTTGCAATTTTAATGGTAAAGAGTTTTCATGTGGTTTCTCTGATAGCTGGTAAGTAATTCCATTTAATAAGTATAGTAAACTGCAATTCACATAAAAGTGGCAGCAATAAAACTTGAATCATGTAGCTCTAGAAATGCATTTTCTTTGTGACTCTAAGTACTTTCTCATAAGTGTTATTTTTTCAATTATTTCAAATTGTTTTGTGTTTTAAAGCATATACATCATTATAGTTTCCTTATATGCTGCTACAATTATAAGTTGAGATGGTATATTTGCTTTTATTTTCATATTGTTTTTCCAAAGAGAATTTGAGTGGATTATTTCTACTATTGGATTTGCATAAAAAAATCATATGCTAGTGTGTCATGAAAGAGCAGATCCAATTTTATGTATTCATATTTTTTCAATACTAGCATGTTTATTGTTTTACATGTATTCATATTTTTTTTCAATACTAGCATGTTTATTGTCAAGATAGGCATAATTAGATCTAACTTAAAATATACCTCTCGTAATTCTGGGCCCTATAAAGTTGTACAATCAATTTTATAAGTGTTCATACATATGTTTACATCTTGTTGAAGGACAATTTATTGAAGTAACTTATTCAACATTGCATTTTAACATTTATGAAATGTTTTCTGTGAAACAGTGTTCTTGGTTCTTCACTGCTAACAATAAACAAATGTTATAAACCGATCATGTGCATGGGACCTTTCAGTGAGGAAAAGGAAAATGATAAATTTGAAAAGAATGTAACATTTCAGTGAGTGGCAAAGGCTATGAAAAAAAGCATAATAAATGGTCAGAAAATGACAAGGGATGTGGGTGGACATATTTGCTATGGTATAGTGTAGTGTCCAGAGAGTCCTCTGTGGAGGTGGCATTTGAGCAGCGACCTAATGATGAAATGCTTGATGAATATTTGGTAGGATAATGAAGGCAGGAAGAACCTGCCAGGGTAAGCTTGATGTCCAGAAAGATGACAGCTGTGGCTAAAACTAACTGAATAGTGTCAAAAAATGAGATTGGAGAGTGGACAGTGCTTGGATCATTTAAGTCTTTGTGAGCCGTTTTTAGAACTTGGACGTTTTCCACATGTGATGGGAGATTATCATAGGATCTTGACCAGAGGAATCCATGGAGAAAATAACAATGATATCTGAATTGGTTTCTTATTGTCCTTTTAATATCCCAGATGTTTTCCTATTAGCATAAGTTCAGAGGTACTTTAATAGGAAATCCATCATTGTCTTCTCAATTTAATCACTGTGATATTAATTGCTAAATTAGAGAAACACATTTCTGAAAGCTAAGTTGTACTGTGGTTTTCCTTGCCTTATTAAACAGAAATGTAATAGTGTTTTATTAAAGTAAAATTTAATATAATCATTGATAATAAAATACATGCACACATTGACTTTATGACTTTTAAAGTACAGATGGGACAGAAAAATCTTCCTTTGCCTGATTATGAGGTTGTTATAATATACTAAACCCACCCCCCGAAAAAAAAAAAAAAAAAAGAAGTGTGGAAATTTGAGGGAAATTGGAGACTGGCATTCTTTGAAATTATTTAGCATTTACTATATACAAAACCTTTAAAATACGGTTTTGGTTTCAAAATAATTGAAGCAAAAATTCTCAGGAATAATGGGAGAAATGGACAAATTTGTAATCATAATTGGACATTTTAAAGTCCCTTTCTCAATCAGTGTTAAAACTACAAGAAAAAAAATCATTCAAGATGTAGAATGAGATTCCAAATGCTTGAATCAATTGATATTTACTGAATGCACCACCTAACTTCAACACATATGATATTTTCAAGTGCATGTGGAACATTAACCAAGATTTCAGCACAATTCAAAAGATTCAAGTTTTCCTGAGCATATTTTTGAAAAATGGAAGTAAATTAAAATTTAATAAACAATGTAACTAACAATGTCCTCAAACTTTTGAAAATTAAAAAGAATGGTCTTTTAGATAACCATTGGGTCAAATAAGGAAAAAAAGATAAGTTAAAAAATATTTCAAACTGAATTTTAATAGAACATAGCATAAATCCATGTGGAATACAGGTGGACATAATGTTTGCTATCATGCAGTGTGGTGTTTGTATAAGTCTTTATGTAGAGGTGGCATTAGAACAGTGACTTAATGAGGTATGAGGCTGACACACTCCTTAGATTGCAAATTATAGTTTTAAATACTAATTTTAGAAAGGAATAAAGATTTAAAATCAGTAACCTAAGTATCCATTTTATGAATAAGTAAATTAATTACTTTTTAATATATTGGTTATAAGTTTCAAGCAAGGTATTACTGTTAGTTTTTTTAGATGAGAGGCATAGGAATAAGGAAATTTCCTTAAGATCACAAAGATAATAGGTAGGTCAGGGCTTAAATCTGCACTTGCTTCCAACACACTTGTGACATTTTCTGTTCCAATCCTAAGAACTGGTAAAACTAGAAAGATGGGCATGTTGCAAGGAATTGTTAGGACATGTTGCAGAGCAGACATGATGGAAAATGGTGGCGACTGCCTTCATCCTACCAAAGAGGCTGTTGCTATAGCTCTATTGTTTTATTATCATCAATGCTGTCATTCTATAAATATTAGCCAAATTAAGAAGCATTTAGCATTATACTTAGTACTTTGAAGAGTAAACAGTTCCAACCATAGAGCCATATATGGTATGCTAAAGAAGGAGGATTGTAGCAGTTTAGGCAAAAAGAGACCTAGCAAGTGCATCTGTGATTTAGGTGACCAAGGTGAGGCAGGATATGATGGTGGAAAGATGTGGTGGGGTAGCATTCATACCATCCAGGAAACGAAGAGAAAGAAGGGGCCACAGGGAATACGCACCCTCTGAGGGTTCACTCCCAGTGACCCACCTCTTCCAGTCATAAACCACCTCAGTCAGCCTATTCAAACTAGGATGAGCTGATTAGGTTACAGTTCTAACAATCCAATCATTTCACCTCCAAACATCCAGGGATTAGCACAGGAGCTTTTGAAGGACACTTCATATGCAAACCATGACAGGGACCTAAGATTAATGACAGGAACCACAAGAATGCCAGTGGGTAAAGAGAGGCAGTTATTTCCAAAGACATATACACTGGGACACTACAGTAGGACTCTTGGGCATATCCCTATTACACATGTTGAGTTCTTAAATATATAAATCTTTACCCCATCTGTCTGAAGTAGTCACGTGACATAATTATGCCTGGATACTTAAATTCTGAGGTTTAAAAGTAAGTTTAAATAAATTTATCAAATAAGAAGGCTCTATGGTCATTTGGATTCATTTTAACCACATATAGCAGAAAACCTTCAATTGCTGTTGCTCCAATTAGGTAGAATGGTATTTGTTTTCCTGTGAAAGTTCAGTGGTAGATAGTGCAAGGTGATATGGCGCACTGCAGTAGGAGGAATTCAGGCTCTAAGCTTTCTTCTGAGTTATGGGTGATCTGAATTTCCAGGATCATTTACTGGTCTAAGATAACTGCTGGCTCTCCAGCCATTGCATTCTGGCAGAACAGTTACAGAGGGGAAAAAAGAAAAAAAGGCCTTTCCCATTTCATTAATGCCATCTTTTAGACTGCTTTCATTATTGACTCAGTTCCCCTTGGCTAAGATCTTAGCCTGTGGTCACACTCTGCTGCTGAGAAGGTGGCAAATAAAGTTGTTCTTCCAGGCAACCACATACTAGTTTGAAAATTGGCATTTTATTACTATGGAGAAAGAGAAGGATGGGTATGGGCATCAATTTGCAGTCCACAGTAATTTAAATGACTAAAATTCACAGACACAAAGAGCGCATTGAACATAGTGTAGCCATGGTTACCAGTAATTCTTTCTGTAAATCCCTGGTAATCACATTCTTTTGTTTCCATTGTTTATTTAAGCTCAAAATATTGCCAGATCAGATGGAAAAATAAAGTGGTCTGTTAAATTATTTTTAATCTATTTTTTCCCTTCTCTCCATAGGTATCACTACCGTTTTGACTATGACAACCCTGAGTACAATTGCCAGGAAGTCTTTACCTAAGGTTTCTTATGTGACTGCGATGGATCTCTTTTGTTTCTGTGTGTTTCATTTTTGTTTTTGCCGCCTTGATGGAATACGGAACCTTGCACTATTTTACTAGCAACAAGAAAGGAAAGACTCCTAGAGACAGGAAGCTAAAAAGCAAGGCCTCGGTATGTCACAAAAGAATTTTTTCATAAAAACCAACTTATGTGGAGATGCTGTTTCAAATGCTTGTGTGGTATGTGCTTAAGGCACTAGGGGGTATTTGAGGCACTGTGACAAAAGGTACATAGAAAGATGAAAATGGAGAGCCCAACATTGCCTGCCAATTTTTCTATCTATATTTCCTCAGTAGTCCTATTGGATCTGTCTTGCAGAGTAATTTCTAATACTGTAAAATCTTCCACAAGTGGTATATTTTTTGCAACTAAAACAATTTTTAAGATTTGTCTTTGATTCTATTTTTGTATTAGAATTTGGATTTCTAACAAATTCAAATTATTACATATTTATACTCCCTTAATCCCCTTTCCTAGCATATCTACCTTAATTCATATTATATCAGTTTATATATTGAAATCTATTTTACTGATTCTAATATACTTAAGTATTGGATAATTGACCATAATTTCCTTCTATAATGTCAATTATCAATCTGAAAGTTATATCTAACACTGACTGTTTCAGGCACCTCTCAGAACATTCTATATACATGATTTTATTTATTCTTACAGCATAAATTAAAGAATAAGTTCAGTGATTTGCATAAGGACAGCATAGTAAGTGAGAGATCCAAGACTCAAATTCAGGTTTCTTTTTGTACGAGAACTCAAACTTGTAACCCTTTCTTTATATTTCCCTATTCTCAGGGAACTCAAAAAGGTAGACATTTATTTCTCCAGAATTAACAAAACAGATGATTCATTGTTAATTTCCTTAAATGTTGTCAAAACAGATTTGTTCCAAAATACTCAAATAAATTACAACTGTATACACCAGCTACAATGAGTATGAACTTAAAAGTCTGCCATGTTGTATATACTGTGAGGCATGGAGTTTTCCATATGACCTAGTTAGTTTCAGGATTCAGTGATTTTTCTCCCTCCCACGTTTTCATTAGTTTTTAAATGAATTTTTGTCCTACATTTAAATTATAATTTACTCTTCATGTTATATTCCAAGGAGCAAGCCTTGTTATATTTTGTTTCTAGACTCCCACTATATTATAAAAGCAAAGCACATTGCTGCCAGTACAAATTTGAGAATTTACATTGTACAGTGATGCTGTCACTCTCCTGTTACATCATTTTAGCTTATACATGGGACATAGTGATGTTCCTGAATGAACACATCAGAGAGCAAGAATGTCAGCTTCAATATTCATTGCTTTTTTTTTATTTGTCCTAATTAGTTCTACATGACAGTAGAATACATTTTTAAAAATTTGTTCTAATTAATTATACATGACAGTAGAATGCATTTATGCACTTTGATAAAACATACATAAATGGGGTATAATTTCTCATTTTTCTGATTTTACATGTTGTAGAATCACATCAGTCATGCAGTCATATATATTCATAAGCTAATAATGTCTGTTTCATTCTACTATTCTTCCTATCCCCATATCCCCTCCCTTGCCTTCACTCCCCTTTACCTAATCTAAAGTAAGTG
The DNA here is from genome assembly GCA_025594165.1 of Tamias sibiricus. NCBI lineage: Eukaryota > Metazoa > Chordata > Mammalia > Rodentia > Sciuridae > Tamias > Tamias sibiricus. The sequence goes on along the minus strand of CM046665.1, from coordinate 39,459,092 downwards.
TATTCTTCCCTAGTACTGCCCCCCTTATTGTGAATTAACCTCCACATATTAGAGAAAACATTCAGCCTTTGTTTTTTGGGGAGTGGCTTATTTCGCTTAGCATGATATTCTCCAACTCCATCCATTTACTAGCAAATGCCATAATTTCATTCTTCTTTAAAGCTCAGTAATATTCCATTGAATATATAACCACATTTTCTTTACTTATTACTCTATTGAAGGACACCTAGGCTGGTTCCATAGTTTAGCTATTGTGAAGTGACCTGCTATAAACATTGACATGGCTGCCTCACTATACTATGCTGATTTTAAGTCCTTTGGGTATAAACTGAGGAGTGGGATAGCTGGGTCAAATGGTGGTTCCATTCCAAGTTTTCTGAGAAATCTTCATACTGCTTTCCTTAGTGGTTGCTCCAACTTCCAGTCCCACCAGCAATGTGTGATTCACAATAGCCTCAAAAACACACACACACACACACACACACACACACACACACACACACATACAACACATACTTGGGAATCAATCTAACAAAAGAGATGAAAGACCTCTACAATAAAAACTACAAAACACTAAAGAAAGAAATTGAAGAAGACCTTAGAAGATAGAATGCATTTTGACACATCATATATAATTGGAGTATAACTTCTCATTCTTCTGTTTGTACATGATGTAGAGTTACACTGGTCATGTAATCATATGTGCACATAGGGTAATAAGCTCTGATTCATTCTACTATCATTCCTACCCCCCCGTATTCCCTCTCCTCCCTTCACTTCCCATTGTCTAATCCAAAGTACCTCTATTCTTCCCTAGCCCCTCCCCATCTGCATATCAGAGAAACCAGAAAAATTGCTTCTTTGGATTGGCTTATTTCACTTATCTTTAGATAAATAAAAATGAAGGTTTTCTATTACTTTCCTTTAATTAAAGCCAAGTATCCTTGCTAGATTTTGTTGTATAGTATGTTTGCTACCTTCAAAATTTTAGTTCTGGAAATTTTGATTGAAAATGTTTAGAATAAAAATAACTAATGTTAAAAGCCAGACAATGTATAATCTCACATGGATTTTCTAATATCACTCTAAGAGTACATAACAAGTTCTATTATTTTATTACCTAATGACAGAAAACTAAAATGTGGGTACTGTAGGATAGTAGTTGATCAGTTTGACTGCAGATCGTGTACTCAACCACTGTTCTAAATGGCACAATTATTCAAAAGAGCTGAGATGATAGAAAGCAAATATTAAAATTATGGTGTTATTCAAATGTAAGCTCATCAAATATATATTAAAAACTTCCAGATTCTGTTCTAATATAGCCACTTAAGAAAAAAAAAAATCTATCAAGTATTTAAAATTTAATCCAGGATGCAAAATGTTAAAGGTGGAAAAACCATGAATAAAAATAAATGACAGCTCTGAACCACTAAACAATGACAACAACAGTTCAATTGACATAACTGACTACCTATGCGATAACAATACCTTTTTGCAGTCATACAAACTTGAGTTCTTTAGTCTTTCTTTGTTCAGTTATGAGCTTAATGAGCTCTTTCAGTCCTAAATTATGCTTTGAAAGGCCAGGATTGAAGGAGCCCCAATTAGGGAGATGGCTATTGTGGTCAGCTGGAAGCCATAAGTTCCACCTGATAATAAGTATGTATGTGACGCACCTGTAAATGCACGTGAGGCACCCGCAAAGCTAAAGGTATATAACCGGGTGAAAGCGGTCGGAGTCAGGAGAAGAATGAATTCATTCAGTCAGTCATGCAGTCTCTCAGTCGGAAGAAGAGTTTGGTCGGAGAAGAAGAAAAGAATCAGAGTGGCCAGAACGTAGGCAGAGCGGTTACAGAAGAGAAACCAGATAGAAGAAGTAATTCCTGGTCAGAGTCAAGCCGAGGCTCCCGAAGAAGAAAGAAGAAAGAACAAAGAAGAAAGAAGCTCTAAAAGCTAAGCTCTCTCTTTCTCTCTAAAGAAGAAATCTCTCTCTTTCAAGCTCTCTCTTTCTCTCTAAGCTCTAAGAAGAAGAAGAAAAAGCTATCTCTAATCTTTCTCTCTAAGCTCTTTCTAAGAAGAAGAAAAATCTTTCTTTCCCTCTCTAAGCTCTCTCTAAGAAAGTAGAAGTAAAAGTAGTAATAGCTTTACTCTGCCTCCGAGAGTTTTCCTCCCGCGGTCTGTGGCTGGCCATGACAGGCAGCTTATACAGGATCACTAATCAAATCTGACTTACTGCCTGGTCCAGTGTTTAGCCATATGGTCTTCCTAATCATGTAAATCAGAATGTACTTTTATAAAAAATACATAGCCTTTGATTCTTTGGGATTGGCTTATTACAGTTAGCATGATAGACTCCAGTTCCATCCCTTTATCAGCAAATGCCATAATTTCATTCTTTATGGCTGAATAATATTCCGTTGTGTATATATACCACATTTTCTTTATTTGTTCATCTGTTGAAGGGCACCTAAATTGACTCCATAGCTTAGCTATTGTGAATTCAACTGCTATGAACATTGATGTGGCTTTGTTTGCTATCATGTGTATCTAAAAAGAACAAATAAAAAAAAATATTTTTACATTTAAAAAAAGAATAGACATCTCTGTTTTCTTTTGTCTTAAATATTCGATTTAAGGGTTTTGTGGAATCCACAGTTCTTCTCTTTCAACCAGGAAAATTAAAGGTGCCCTGGACTCAGAGATCCTGTAGCATCTTGTCTTACACCGGCTTGTCCTTTGACAACCCATTTTTATCTGCCTCTTTCTCTTTAGTTTTCTTTAATAGACTCAAAATTCTGAACAGTTTGAAATCCAGAATTTCCTCTTTTTTTCCTCAAATGTTTGAAGGAATGTTCAGTCCAAGACAAAAGTCATTTGCCTAAGTCACTATATATCGTCAATTTATGAGTTATTAAGCAGAACTGAAACTCCCTTCTTGACATCTTTTCAACTGCTTAACTAAGCATCATAGAAAGCCCTGATTTATTTTCTTTAGGTAGAGATTATAGTTGAACACAACAGATTTTTAGCACTTGTGAAACCTTTAAGAAAAACATGAGTGAATAAAGATGTTTTCTATTCTATTCTCCCTATTAACTTTCTTTCTCTCTCTCTTTCTTCCTTTGTCCCTCCCTCCCTCCCTCCCTCCCTTCCTTCTTTTGTCATTCTTGTATTCATTTATTTTTAAATTTTTCTTTAATTTGCCTTCCTTGCTTCTTTTCCTCTTCCTTTGTTTCTCTATATTTTTCTTCTTCCATTTATATTGTGCATATTAATGATATTTGATTTGGTCCACATTCCCAGTCAATATTTTTTTTTCTTTATTGCCACTCATTCAGAATGTGACTTAGGTATATTGTTATACCTTTGCCAGGGACTTGATATACCCATTTGAGAATAAAAATTATTTTTAGGGTCTCAACTTTATGAAAATGTAAAATGATACAAATGTGTTTTCTCAGGCCTGGGTAGGGCAATTTGGAGACAAAAAGAATGTGTTCTCTGGAGCCAGATGTGGTGGCACACAATTATAATCTTAGCAACTTGCTAGACTTAAGCAGGAAGATTGCAAGTTTAAGGCCAGTCTCAGCAACTCAGTGAGACCCTGTCTAAAAATATGAAATAAAAATAGGGAAGTAGCCCAGTGGTAAAGCATGCCTCGGTCCAATCTGCAGAACTAACATAAATATATATATATATATATATATATATATATATATATATATATATATTAAAAATATATGTTCTCTGCTTTCAGAATCTTTAAATCTTGTTGTGAAAAAAAATAGACTAGAAATTCAATATGTTTGACAGTATAACATAAAAATCAAAAGTAAAGAAAGAAGCTATTAATTAATGATGAGATGGGTAGTTTCATATATTTTCAGAAGCAGAATTTTGTTTACAATGAATATAAATAAGCTATAGGATAATATCTATATTTTTGAGGAGCTGTTTGTTGAAATAGATGCTGAAAGCCTGGCCTATGCAGCCAATACCTAACATCCAAGGCAGTCTTGAGATACCGTGTAATATGGTCTGTGAGTCATTGATTTATCAGGCACATAGCGTTGAAAAGAGGCTTATATCAATGTGGGTCACAGTGGAGTAGGAAGGCTTCCTTTAATTTCAAGTGTAAATAATTCATTCCAAAAGCATGCAAACTAATTCTTTCAAAGGATGTTTGGTAGAGAACATTTCAGAGAACATATGACATCACTGAAGTAATTATTTGAAAAATAAGTTACATTTTTTACAAGAACCACTTATAGATAACTTCTAAGACAAGAGAGAACCATATGAACTAAGGGTAGCTTACAAATGAGAATAAGAGGTAGAAATTTATGTCCTAAGCTGTGATGGCTCATAGAGTACCTACTAGCTATATATGGCTAGGCTGAGTCAAGTTAATTAAAGTAACATTTTAATATTCACTATCTTAGTAGCACTAGGCATTTTTCAAGTGCTCACATTCATGGTGACTGTTGTCTTGGACAAAGTGGATATGGGACATTTCTATCATAGGACAGTGCTGGTTTAGAAAATGGGAAACAGAAAATAAGTTAACCTGTACTGAAGTTAGAAAAATAGTTTATGGCCAGATTGTTCAGCCCCCAGTGCAATACTAAGCAGGTAGATTTTGTTTTATCAGCACTGGTAAGTCATGCACACTTTTTTTTTTTTTTTAAGCAGGATGGTATGTTTACACACTTTTTTGAAAGAAACTTAGAAGTAACATAAAGTATATTCTTATATGGCACATGAATCAGGGAAATAAATTTGGAGACCATTACCATTACAGTAGTTCAAGAAGTAATATGCTATTGAGAGCCAGAATCTAAGTATTAGGATGGAGATGAAGAGAGATTTTCCTCCCCAATGCCACCTCACAAACTCTTCTCTGCAAGGAAAAGGAGAGATATTCTTCTTTAGTTGATACATATCTGTATGAATAAACATTCATCTACCTTTCAGAGTATGTATTAGAATCACAAAAAAATACATCAGTCTACAATTTCACAAATTTATAGATTTTTTTTTTTCCTGTAATGGCATTCGGCAAAGCTCCCAGGAGGGATTACATGAGGACTGGTGAAATGTGAAATACAGCAAAATTGTTGCTCAAGGAATTGTAAAAGTCAGTGGATGGTGGGATGTTTTCAGCAGATAGAGTCATCATTTAATGTCAGTTGTGACAATGGTCTTATGATGTTCCCCTGCAGATGTCTAGATACCACCAATGGCTCTTTTTTTCCATTTTGACTTTCAAATAACATCCTTTCATGTTTTTCTTCCTACGTAGAGCATCACAGACTATTACAGCTGAAAGAAACCAGAATAATCATTGAGGAAAACTCATTTAAAAAAACAACTAATTTGAAACTAATAGTAATATGAGTACATGGTTGAAGCAGATGGATAAATGGAAAAATAATGTAAAACTAGGAATAAAATCCTCTACCTAGCAACCTTGGTCTGAACTCAGAATGTACCTTGTTTTCACATTTTTCTGATGATTACTTTTCTTGTGCTTTTAATTCTTGCTATACCAAAACTCAAGCTATCAAAAATAGAAAAAAACATCAAAGAGTAATTAGCGTTTCTACTATTTCCTTGTTCTTTCTTAGTATTTTATGATTTATAGTTACTATATTGGTTAATTTTTAACCAATTTTAACATTTGCATTTATGTTTGTGACTAATTCTACTGCCAATCTGATTATTATTTGTAAGTAAACCTTCTTTTCTTAACATTTTCCATTATGTTTGTCATGGTGTAAAATATTTCTTAAATATAGGTATTGTTTTTACTTCAATACTTAATAGACCCTCTGCTATTTTTGTGAATATTTTTTTGACTTTTTGTTCCAATAGGTTTCTATTTTCTCCTCTAAAAACTATTGTTAGATATTTTTAAACTTCTTAGGTTAACTGTGCATTCCAGATTTTCGTTTTATCCTTTTTTTCAGTGAGGTATTTTTTTCTTGTATAGGATGGGAGATTTCCTCAAGATTTTATTTTAGAATTTCTTTTTTTTTTTTTTTTTTTGAGTGTTTTAAAGCTTACCCAAACATGTTGAATTTCTTAGAGGTCTTATTTTCTAGCTGTTCTCCCTTTGCTTCTCCTTAAATGGATTTATCAGCTCAAGTACTTCTGAGTGAACTAATTACAATTACAATTAATTAATGTTCTTCTTTACTGAATTATTAGTAATTCTAACCGTTCAGTTTCACTTTTTTTCTTTTTCTTTCTTTCTTTTTTTTTTTTTTTTTTTTTTTTGCATTGTTGTTTTACCTCAAAAGTTCTTAAGGATTATTCTCCAATAGACCCTGCAAATGTGTTATCTAAGTGTCAAGTTCTTAGTTGTCAGATTTCATTTTCCTGTGTGTTTGGGAACATATCATCTCTTTGCTTCCAAATATACACACATACTCTCTAAATGATGAGTATTAGGACAATGAGGGCATTACTAGAACATTCCAACATTGCCAAAGGAGTCCTAATTTTCCCCGAGGTGATGGGAGGTTATTATTTTATCCTCTAAGAAGTTAAGGAGTGGCCACAATGAGCAAAGCACCGACTGTCAGCGTCTGACTTCTGGGCATGCGCAGTACAAGGGCTGTGGTTCAAAGCAGTGCAACTGATCAGGAAATGGAGGCATTTAACTACCAAGATGTTTTTATCCTACTTAGCACCCCATTCTTTCTCCCTTAGGGGGAGCATCTCTAGTGTTTTGATGGGAAAGAACATCTTCCACTCTCATGTTTCCATTTCCTTGGCTTTTCTGAGATGCCTTTCTCTTAGATATACTTTTTACATTGGCCACTGTTCTTTGACTTTCACAAATTCATAATAAACTCTTAATTTGTAGGTTGACAATTTCTTTTCACCAAATCTACTTCCTGTTTTAAGTACTGATGTGGTTTTCATAATTTTTAAAAAATTTTTTTTTTAGTTGTAGGTGGACACAATACTTCTATTTATTTATTTATTTATATGTGGTGCTGAGGATCGAACCTAGTGCCTTGCACATGCTAGGCGAGCTCTCTACTGCTGAGCTACAACCTCAGCCCCATATTTTTTTTTTTAACATTTTAGCTGATACTTAAATAAAATTTATGAAAGAGAGGTAGATAAAAACAATGCTTAGGTTGGCATTGTCATGTATATTGCTTTAGAAGGGGAATTAATGGGAAATATATTATGATTTAATAACATAAACAAGTTCATCTAATGATATTTGCTATTTATATTGCTAACTGAATAGCATATATGGTATAAATAGTAATTAAATAAATACAAAACCTTATGTTTTAGTTAGCTTTTGCATCACTGTAACCGAAATACATGACAAGAACAATTTAGAGGAGGAATAATTTATTTTGGTTCACTGTTTCAGCATTTCAGTCCATGGTAGGCCTACTCCATAGCTGGGCCTTAGGTGAGGCAGAACATCATAGTGGAAGAGTGTAGAAGAGGAAAACAGCTGAGGACATGACAACCAGGAAGCAGAGAGAGAGCTCTGTTTCCCAGGGAATATATGTATATACCTTGAATTCACACCCCCACTAACCTTCCTCTGGCCATATTCTACCTGCTATAGTTATGGTTCAGTTAATCCATCAGGGAGTTAATCCACTGGTTAGGTTTCTCCTCTAATAATGAAATCATTTCACCTCTGTAAATTCACCTCCTGTCTCACACATGAGCTTTTGGAGGATACCTCATATCTAAACCATAACACCAAGTAAATGTAATTTGTACGTATGTGGTGATTTATCTAGTTCTTATATTTGACATTAGTATGTCTTGGTGCTTAAAATGTTATTTTACATATTTCAGTATACTATTAATATAATAGTAAAATAGCACTTGATGTATGTATCTTTAGTGGTGGGAATGGGATGAATTTCTGAAAGTTATGTTTAACCCTAGTCTTAGGGACTTTGTGAAAATAATAAAACATGAACTATCCTTTAAGCTATCTCATAGTAAAAAATACCGTTCCAATATGTTGTTTCTTTTTATATCACTTTGGCTGATTTACTTTTATTTTTACAATGTATGCTGTTTTGGAGGGCAGCCAGGGTAGTGTAGCTGCACTTCAGAAAGTGCTGTTGGGAATGTATATATTCTTCCCATTAATCATTCAGTGGTTTCCAAGTCAGAAGTCCGTGTGTCAGCAGTATTTTATTTTATTGATACTGTGTCAGGTCTTGGGTATTTTTTTCAGTCTAGATAGAATCTATTTCTGTTCACTTTCATCATTCATTGAACTGCAGTCTTTTTTAATTTATCAATTTGGTTTTCTGGAGGGAGGGAGGGAGGGAGGAAGGGAGGGAGCAGCAAGATATAAGAAAATTGTCCAAGTGTCATTACAAGAGAATATCCATGACAATGACCACCAAAGATTAGTCCATTTTTAACTGAACCATTTGAAGATTTTCTCTATTTTTGTGCACTTTCATCCTTATTCATCCCTCTCATGCACAACTGATATCTTCTGATATCATATTTCTATTTATGACAGTGCTGAGTGACATAGGGATATGTGAAATGTGTCTTCGACCATATAAACCTTAAAAGTGCCAGCTAAACCCTTGTATTTTAATTAGTTTTCACTGATTAGCATATGAAAAATGCTTTTAAGTATTAAGTGACAAGGAAATAAATACCAGTTGGTCTCATTTTTATGTAATTTTAGTGCTCCACCAAACCGTTAAAGAGTCTAGTCAAGTAACCCAAGTGCCACTCTCAAAAAAAGCTGTCATTAACATTACATAATAAACCACATTTGCTTTTACAATATGTCTAGGCAGTCATGAATTTATTTGTGTTTAGGTCATTGATGCTTATCTCCAAGCTGAACATTTTGATTCAAATATGGATATTGTAACTTGCATGTTTTCAACTTTTAAGTATCACTAAATGCAGTTATATGCTTCATTTTGCATATAGTGAATTGTCAATATTTATTGGTTTGGATTCTGGTTCTTTTTAAAAATAGAATGGCTTTGATTCTTTTTTGTTTAATTTATAAAATCTTTTCCATAAACTATTTAATTTGTCTTGATCTGGGAGTTATCTTTTCCAAAGTTCAAAGTGAAAGTAATTTTTTTTTTCTGATACTGGGGATTGAACTCAGGGGCACTGGACCACTGAGCCACACATCCCCAGCCCTATTTTGTATTTTATTTAGAGACAGGGTCTCACTAAGTTGCTTAGCACCTCTTAGTTGCTGACACTGGCTTTGAACTCTTGATCCTCCTGTCTCAGCCTCCCAAGCCACTGGGATTACAGGTGTGCACCACCACACTCAGCTAAACTGAAAAAATTTTGATAAACATTTACATTATAAAGAATTAAGATCAGGTTATTTGTTTTTTTGGTGTTAAGATTTTTGCGTTCTTTATATATCCTAGAGATTAGTGCTCTATCTGATGTGTATGTGGTGAAAATTTGCTCCCAAAATGTAGTCTGTCTATTCACCTAACTGATTGTTTCTTTTGCTGAGAAGAAGCTTTGTAGTTCGAATCCATGCCATTTATTGATTCTTGATTTTAATTCTTGCACTACAGGAGTCTTATTAAGGAAGTCAGGATCTAATTTGACATGATGGAGATTTCAGTCTACTTTTTTTTTTTTCTAATAGGTACAGTGTCTCTGGTTTAATAACTAGGTCCTTGATCCACTTTGAGCTGAGTTTTTTGCATGGTGAGAGATAGGGGTTTAATTTCATTTTGTTGTATATGGATTTCCAGTTTTCCCAGCACCATTTGTTGAAGAGGCTATCTTTTCTCCAATGTATGTTTTTGGTGCCTTTGTCTAAATAATCCAATCAATAAATGGCACAAGGAAGTGAACAGAAACTTCTCATAAGATGATATACAATCAACCAACAAATATATGAAAAAATGTTCAATATCCATAGAAATTAGAGAAATGCAAATCAAAACTACTCTAAGATTCCATCTCACTCCAGTCAGAATAACAGCTATTAGGAATACAAACAATAATAAGTCTTGGAAAGAATGTGGGGGAAAAGGCACACTCATACATTGCTGGTGGGACTGCAAATTGGTGCAGCCAATATGGAAAGCAGTATGAAGATTCCCTGGAAAACTGGGAATGGAACCACCATTTGACTCAGGCATCCCACTCCTTGGTCTATACCCAAAGGACTTAAAAACAGCATACTACAGGGACACAGCCACAGCAATGTTTATAGCAGCACAATTCATAATAGCTAAACTGTGGAACCAACCTAGAGACCCTTCAGTTGATGAATGGATAAATATAATGTGGTATATACATAATGGAATTCTATTCAGCATTAAAAGAGAATAAAATCATGTCATTTGCAGGTAAATGGATGGATTTGGAGAATATGATGCTGAAATTTTTTCTCTCATAGAAGGATGCTGATTCATAATGGGGTTTGGGGGGAACATGCGAGGATTAGACTACTTCTAGATAAAGCAAAGGTGAAGGAAGGGAAGGGAGGGAGCATGGGGGGTAGGAATAATGGTGGAATGAGATGGACATCATTACCCCAAGTACATGTATGAAGATACTAATGGTGTGACTCTAATTTGTGTACTACCAGAGATATGTAAAATTGTGCTCTACATGTATAATATGAATTATAATGCATTCTGCTGTCATATATAACAAACTAGAATAGAAAAAGAATTAAGATCAAATTAAAACAATATTTATAGAATGGCATTGTATTTAGTGTTGAAATAATAAAACCACTGATTATAAGTTGTTAGATTCACAACTTAGATATCCCTTGAAGCAGGCAGAAGTTCTGAAGGATGAATTACTAAAACTGCTATATTCATGCATATTTTACAAGGCTTTTATTTAAAAATTTATTAATTTTTTTCAGGAACTCTTTTGATTAAGTTCAGGGGTTTTGTTGTTATTATTGCTTATTGCTTTTTTGTTTTGTCATGTATTTTATAGTTGATTGTGATATATCCTTGTCAGGAGTCAATGGTGAAACAAACCGTTAACAGCAACAATAATTAGTGTCTACTGGCAGTTGAACACTTGTTATGTTTCACATATTTTGCTAGGTGCTTTATGCATCATCTCATTTACTCATCAGACAGGTCTGCAGTATTGTTATAGTGACTTTTGCACAGCAGAAGACTCTGAGGCTAGAGAACAGTTGCATTTCCTGTTCAAGTTTATACAACTCTGCTCAGTCAAGCTAGAATTTCAGTCTGTTTGTCTGACTCCAATGGGCTTGCCTTAATGCTCTATAGTATTCTGGCATTGCCTTATTTTTGATACTTTAAAAACACTTTGTATTTTAAGTATATTCAGATCCTGGCATCAAAAAATGTACTTTGATGTCTCCCAAGTAATCCTGATATTAGTGGTCACTACTATTACTAGGCAAGATGGAGCCCTAATAATTCTACAGTAAGTTATGAAATTTACTCACCACAGCTATCACAAAAATTAGGTGCTAATATAATTCCAGCTATGATGATAGGGTAGAGTGGTAGAATAAGCAGGTTTTGAACACCAGTTGTTCTCAAATCTAGGTTTTTAGCTTGTGTGCATCACTTCAAAATATTGTGCTTTGCACTTATTCACTACAAATACTCAATTTCCCCCTGTATATTCACAACTTGTTATGCCTTTTGCATTTTTGAAATACCTTCTTTGTTATTTATTCTTATTATTACAAAAATGAATAACACATGATATGGCAAAGAAACATTGCATTGTAAATGTTTTAGTGTAACATAATAAAAATATAGGGTTTATTCTAATTTTAGTATTAAATTCATGTTGACAGTATTTTGGAGGACCAACTTTCTAAAGATTTAAAATATATCAAACTTTTAGAGTTATTTGTATTGTACATAATCTCTGGAAGGTAAGGAAAGTTACATGTTGTGATGTAAACTGTAATCTGAAAATACATTAAAATTGAAAATACTTGATTTTGGAAATTATTATTACTTCTATTGCTTATCAGTCTCTCAGAGTTTTTCTTGAGGAGAAAAATGATCATTCTTTATGCTGCTTCTTTGTCTCAAAAACTAATTTATTATTTTGTCAGCTATCCTCTGGTCTCCATGCTGGATCCACTCTGATTCCAATGAATAGCATTTCTCTGCCGCAAGGAGAAGATGATTATGGGTATCAGTGTTTGGAAGGTAAAGATTGTGCCAGCTTCTTTTGCTGTTTTGAAGACTGCAGAACAGGATCCTGGAGGGAAGGAAGGATCCACATACGCATTGCGAAAATTGACTCCTACTCGCGAATATTTTTCCCAACAGCTTTCGCACTATTCAATCTGGTTTACTGGGTTGGTTATCTTTACTTATAAATTCCACTACTAAACAAAAAATCATAAGAGATCTGGCTAAATCTGATATAATCTGTTGTACTTCAGTAATATGAGTGTCAAATTTAAAATGGGGAGACTCCAATGGTTAAAATCTGAATAGTATTGTAACTATTTTAAGGCCTTCGTAAGTAAAATAGCCACTTTTAGATTTATTTACATAAATTTATAGGAAACTCATTAATTGTCAGAACCAGTATGTTAAAATATTATTATATATTTTTAATTTATTAGGATTAAACTTCGTTAGGATTTTGAAAGCCTCATAATTTATGTGATACATATTTTAAAGATGAAATAAATTTAATATGTATATTGTTCAAATACAACTATCACTGTATTGGGAGACTAATGCCTAATGTTTAATAACATTTTTGCCTAGAAAAGTGGCTTACTTGATTTTTTTTTTTCTTGATTTTTATTTATCTGCCCTGTTTGGGATACAGTTTGTTAAAACAAGTCTATGATTTCCTTGGATTTATTTCCAAGATTTTTTATTCCCCAGAATACATTATTTTTTAATTTTTAAAAGTTATTTATTATGAATTGACAACTTATAGTTGCATAAATTTATGGAGTGAAAAGTGATATCATTATCTATGAATACAATCTGAAATTATTAAATCAAGCTAGTTGGCAATTACAGATGACTTATGAAATGGCCAGTATGTACCTGTCATTTAATCCAATCCATTTCCTGATTCAATGTTAAACAAAACTCTGGCCACATTAAATCTGAGGATCTGTATACTTAGATGGAAACTACTAACATTAGTTTTTTGAAAAGCATGGTGAAAAAATTTCAGGAAAAATGTTACATTTATCCATTTTATTTCTGCCTAATAATATTTATGAAGCATGAAGATGTTCACACTGAAATGCTAAAATCTGCTCACACTAGAATTAAATGCAAAGGGAAAAGATAATTGTTTTCTTTAGGCACTAAAAGAGTGTTACAGTCCCTGAGTTAACAAGCATTAGGCAAGAGTGGTTGCATGTGCTCTTAATGGTTAAAAAGGTATTTAGAAAATTAGGTTGCAAGTCGTATTGAGGGTACGATCTTAAATATGTAGTATTAACATTTATTAGCTCATATGTATCTGGAAAAGAGCTTAAGGCCTATGTCATGTATCACCTCTTCCACCTCTTGAGTTCTGGTGCAATTTCACAATAAATGGTTCTGTTCTCTTTTCTAGAAAATGGGGCAAGCCTCAAAATCATGTTAAAGGTAGAGTTTTTTAGAGACATCTTTAATGAACATGAGTGTGGAAGCTCTATAAATTTCTACAGGAAGCATTAGAAAAAGTGCTGATAAAGTCTCACTGTCTCTGGTTAAGAAGGGAATTAAAGTTAGGCTTCAATGATCATATTCCAGTAAGTCATTTAGCATATCAATTGCTTTTACAAGCTTCATATTCATTCACCAAAACCTGATTTTCTGGAGAATCACCATGGTCAGCTTAAAGATAAACTTTAAAAAGTGTTTCCATTGCCAAGAGCAAGATCAGAATTAAGAGTTTTATGATGGAAGCCTTAAGAGAGTTGAAGATCAAACTATCACCTACATATTTGACACTTGAGTTTTTAATGTGAATTTCCTTCTCTGCTTGGTCAGTGAATGGGGCTCTGGCATGGTTATACTTGTTTTTGGAACATACAGGATTTTTTTCTTTTAAACCAAAATATATTTCATTTTGTGTTACCTGGCTAGATCTGATTTTTTTTCACTTTTCTTATAAACCTCTGAGAAAAGAAATACGAATTGAACAGTAATGACAAATATCCACTGAGACTGCCTTTTTTTTTTTTTTTAATTAATGGAAAGCCAATTAAATTTTGGCTATGTATATATTCATTTGTAGATTATTCATGCATTCAGGTTTATAACATTGAGTATTGGTGGATATTCTAACCTGCATATTCATTTCTGAAAAAATGAAAAATAAAATATCCAAGAAGAAATAAAATACTTCATTAAATTTTTTTATAGCTAGTTCACATGTTTTAAGCTATAGTCTTCTCATTATCATGGGGCACTTTTGACTTTGGGGTTCTTTCAATTGTATTTAAGCATGACTACATTTTAAAGTACTTAAAATGCTTGATATAAATAGCCTGGATTTTCTCATTGGTGTTTTATTAACTAGACTTCAAATGTTGACAGTATCTAAAAGTGAAAAAAAAACCTAATAAAAAGATAAAAGATGATTTTTCTATTTACATTTCTTGTATATATCATAAAAATAAGCCCTTTGTTTTCAAATCTGCTATTGTTTTGAGCAGTTTTATTTAAATATTCAGATTAGAAAGAGAGGTATACAAACTGATTTTTTTCTAAAAATGAGCATGAAAAGGTCAAAATGCATTTAGACTCTTTTTACAAGAAATGAAAAAGAACTTATTTTCAAATGGGAGACAATCCAATCCTTGTCCCTTTATTCTTTCAAGTATTAATTTTACCTTTTTGGGAAATATGTTTTTAAAAATCTTCCTCTTTTTCTATGTGAGTTATGTCTAAATTTACTGAGACTTGTGTTCCCTGGATGAAAAAAAAAAATGTTTTTAATACTCATACCAAAACAGTGGATATAGCAAATGAGAAATATAACTGAAGCAGAAGGATTTAGTAGAATCATTTAAAAAAAAATGTTAATTCATGTAGATGTGTCCTCTAAATATATGACCAGGATGCAAAATTTCTGAAAGAAAAATGTGATTAGCATATTGTTTTTCCCTTTAGATTTACAATAACATGGTAAAATTTTATGTATCCTTGAGCTGCATGGACAAAATTAAGCTCACTTGAAATCAATTACTACAATGTTGGGTTGTTAAAAAAAAAAAAGATACTTAGATTTCTGAGAACTCAGTAGGGAAAGGGAACATTTTTCCCAGAAGTCTCACTAAATATAAAGTTTTGATGTAAGCAAAAATGAGACAATTCTTTGAATATATTTTATTTTAAGTTAAAGATAGATTTCATTATGATGTTTTTAAAGCTGATCAACTCTGGACTAAAGCCCAGTAAATATGGGGAAATAAAGAGGTGATGATCTGCATTTTTTACCTTTTGTGTGTTCCTATATTCAGGTAGATACGTAGTCATAAAACAGGCCACATCATTCTTTAAGAACAAGGACAAAATTGAGGACTGTTTTTTTTTATTTCTTTTTCACCGATGGACCATTATTTTTTATTTATTCATTTATATAGGGTGCTGAGAATCGAACCCAGTGCCTCACATGTGCTAGGCAAACACTCTACCCCTGAGCCACAGCCCTAGCCAGAGGACTGCTTTCTTGACAATGACTCAAGATCAAAAAGAATGGCTGGTAGTACTTTCAAACCAAGGGGCCCATAATTTCAAAGATGAAATTGTGTATCAAGTCAATATATTATGACTAAATGCATTCTATACTTTGATTATATAGGAGAAAAGCTTTATAGGATGATTTATTTGAGTAAAATTGAAACTAACAACTAGTGTTTGAATAAACACAGCAGAAGAGTAAACATAGGCATTACAATGATCCAATTTCTATATCAGTGCTTATTCTCAGACTTGTAAACTTTGTTGGAGAAAGAGGCCACATTCACAATCATTTCATTATTCTCAGCACTAGGGTAAAGGAGACTCAATTGATGCTTTAATGATTTAGAATATGTCCCATTACAGACATTGTAAAAATTATCTCTGTCCAAGTATTCCTTTCTTTAATTTTTTAAATTAATTTTTTTTTTTATTCTAAGATGTTATAAATGACAGCAGAATGCATTACATTTCATATTACACATATAGAGCACTTTTTTACAAATCTCTGGTTGTATGCAAAGTATATTCACACCATTCGTGACTTCATACATGCACTTAGGGTAATGATATCCATCTCATTCTACCATCTTTTTTTTTTTTTTTTTTTTGTACTGAGGATTGAACTCAGGGGCTCTCGACCACTGGGCCACATCCCCAGCCCTTTTTTTGTATTTGATTAGAGACAGGGTCTCACTGAGTTGCTAAGTGCCTCACCATGGCTGAGGCTGGCTTTGAACTCGTGATCCTCCTGCCTCAGCCTCCCAAGTGCTAGGATTACAGGCATGCGCCACCGCGCCCGGCTCCATCTTTTTTTTTTTTTTCCTTCACCCTTTTGCCCCCTCCCTTCCCCTCCCTCCCCATTGGCCATTCTAGTGTTCCTCTAATCCTCCTATGCTCCCCATCCCAACCTGACTGTGAATTGGCCTCCTTATATCAGAGGAAACATTTGGCATTTGGCTTTTTGGGGTTGGCTAACTTCACTTAGCATTATATTCTCTAACTCCATCCATTTTCCTGCAAATGCCATGATTTTATTCTCTCTTATTGCTGATTAATATTCCATTGTGTGTATATACCACATTTTCTTTATCTATTCATCTACTGAAGGACATCTAGGTTTTTTTTTTTTTAAATCATCAAATTTATTCAGCTTCAGTGTCTTACTGTATGAAGGTCAGCTCTAATTGGTATTGTGTTTCTGTTAGCCATTCTTTGTCTTTTACTGCTAGAGAGGCCTTATCATGCCACAATGAAGTTGCAAAAACCATTAACAAGTCTTTATTAAAGACATTCCAAATGTACTTTCCAAACACCATTGATCACATTGCTCTTGTAGACATGAGGTTGTCTCTGCTTTTTTGTGTTTGCATTTTAGAAGTGAAGTAACCTAATTTAAATATTTATAAAGCATTTTCTATATACAAAGTAATATTCTTTATAATACAAAATATAAAGATGAACTCTCAAGGAACAAACAATCAAATGGATGAGAGGATTACTTAACAATTCAAGAAAAGGAGGATAATATAGGGAAGTCTTCGTAGATATATGTTTATAGATGGAAACTGGGGGGTTCAATATATTAATAGGTGAGGAAAATAGAGATCACAACTCCCAGGTGAGAATATAGTCTGCATAAAGAAGCAAAATCATAGACACAAATGAAAATTTCATTTAATTGGAGGTCAAGATTCATATAGAGACTCGAAGGTGAGGCTGGAAATATAGGCCTTTTTCTATAGTAGAGAAGCAAGAATACAAACTTCAGGAGACCAGATATCATAAATTCATTAAGACTTCACATAGTTCTTTGAATACAAAAGAGCCTTTATTAAAATTGGAGAACTTTCATCTTATTGGTGCATGATCTTGAGAGTAAGAAAAATAAGGAAGCTAACAGAGTATAGAAGTATAGAAGCTGAGGGATGAAGATAAGTACTCAATGACAGAAGTTTTCAGTGGATGGGGGAGAGTTCATGTTGATTAAGAAAGAAAAGTGTATATATACCACATTTTCTTTATCTACTCATCTACTGAGGGACATCTAGGTTGGTTCCACAACCTACCTATTGTGAATTGTGCTGCCATAAACATTGAAGGGGCTGTGTCACTGTAATATGCTGTTTTTAAGTCCTTTGGGAAAAGACCCAGGAATGGGATGGCTGGGTCATAGGGTGGTTCCATTCCCAGTTTTCCAAGAAATCTCCATACTGCTTTCCATAGCAGTTGCACCATTTTGCAGTCCCACCAGCAATGTATGAGTGTGTCTTTTTCCCCACATCCTCTCCAACATTTATTGTTGTTTGTGTTCTTGATAGCTGTCATTATGACTGGAGTGAAATGAAATGTTAAAGTAGTTTTGATTTGCATTTCTCTAATTGCCAGCAATGTCAAAGAGAGAATAAAATAATGGCATTTGCAGGTAAATGGATGAAGTTGGAGAATATAATGCTAAGTGAAATTAGTCAATCTCAAAAATCCAAATACCGAATGTTTTCTCTGGTATAAGGAGGCTAGTTCACAGTGTTGTTGGATGGGGGTACATAGGAGGATTAGAGGAACACTAGAATGGTCAAAGGAAAGGGAGGGGAAGGGAGGGAGCAAGGGGGAGAGGGAGGGGGGGAAGGAAAAAAAATTGGTGGTTGAATGAGATGGATATCATTATCCTAAATGCATGATTGAAAATCTGAATGGTACTTATATACTTTGTATACAAGCAGTTTTATGTAAAAAGATGCTATACATGTGCATTATGAATAAGTAAATAAATAATTAAATTTTAAAAAAGTAAAAAATAAAGAAAGAAAAGCGGCAAACATTAAGCATTGACTCATAAGCAACATTAACTAAAAGACTTGGCATATTTTTGGGGGATCCTTTCTTTAATACTTGTCTGTGTAAATAGACACTTAAAGCACTACAAAGAAATTCTAGTTGTGTTACAATCTTGTTTGTTGTTAATCCAGTGATTATATTTTTAAGGATCTGTTTTTTTCTGGAGTGTAAATCATAGGTGGGCTGTCCAGATTACTATTTTCATTATATCTGTCCCTTATTGAAAAAGTTGTCTCTTCAACTAGCCTCTTCTGTCTTTCTAGCTGAGACACACACATACACACATCATATATGTGTACATATATATATATATATATATGTGTGTGTGTATGTATGTGTGTGTGTGCATATATATATATATATATATATATATATATATATATATATATATATATGCAAGGAGAGGAATAGAAGAGATGCATAAATAGAAATAAGCCACTCTAGTGCCATACAAATCCAGGAAGTTGATTTCTGATCCTCAATTTCTGAAATATTTGACTTAATAAACAAATGATTTTTTTATTGTTGGACAATGAAATGGACTTGGACCTTTTGACTCTGAGTAGTAAATGCTGTATAAAAAATACTGACTGGAATGTAGTCAAGCAGAAAGGGATAATAGACAGACTTTTAGGACATCATTGGCCTAAATGGAAATGTTTTCAATCTCAATAAATTGCTGTAATAACAGCTATTTGCATCCATTAAGTGTATGTAGTCACCTCACATAATAAAGTTTTATGGCTTGTGATGAAAATGGCTTCTGCTTTATTTCTGTTTCATGATTTTTAGAAGCATTTGTAAGTGTGTGGCAAAAAATATTTCAAATTTTCCAAGTGTTCTGTACATTCATGATCCTAAATACAAACTAAACCTAGTAACTTATTGTGAAATAAAGAGTTACATGTTACATCTCTTAAAATGTGTCCTGTTTTTATACCGATATCTCCCTGAATTGTTTCAGAGTGTGTGACCATGATTTTAGCACTAAAGTTAATTTCTGACCATTTCACATTTTTTGGATTAATATAAGAGTTTGTCCTTGACAGAGAGTTTTAAAAAGAAATTGAACCACAAGCTGTTAGGTAAATATAACTAATACTAACTAATTTTCACTGCTCAGACCATAAATTTCTAGATTATTCTAACAATTTGTGATTTCCTCCTAATCAGAACTGTCCAGTAATCTTACTCAGGTAAATCAATGAGAACAATATATACTAGGAAAAGCACTTGGAATATTGCAAATAACTCATGTTATGAGAAAGTCTGATTTCACTTGAGAAAAAAGTTACTGAAGGAAAATAGAAAGCCAGAAAATCAGGAAAAAAAAATGTACATATATATATTTTATCTTCCCACTTCTTTCTTCCCTAACTCCAAAGTACAGTATTAAAGAAAAAGTTGGTGATCCTTTGTTAAGGTCCAAAGTAGCAGATATACTATTTTCATAAAAAGCTATATAAGGAGGGGAATGACTTACATTTTTCTTGAGTACCTGCTTGTCTTTGAAACCTTAAATGAATTAGATATTAATTATTTAGTCTTCAAAGAAAGGAACTCTGCTTAGCAGATAGGAAAATTGAGGCTCAGTATAGCATGTACATTCTCCAAGCACATATACCTGTAAGCTAAAATCAAATTTAGATACATCTAGCTATTAAGAGCCTTATCTTTCAGTTACAATGAATTACTCCAATGGCAAAATGGTTGCTCATATTCATTCAAATAGTATATATGCAATTCCTTCACAAATGGGAAGTAGGAACCTGAAAAACAACACACTCCATTCCATTTAAAGCAAAAATTTACTATTCTGTATTATTCAATAATAGCATAAGTACACCATCTGTTTTAGCCTTTAATTATTCTTTCCAAAGTGGCTTTTTATTTCAGCTTTAACATATTCTAAAAGTCATTTTAAAAAGGACTCCTGATATCTAATCAAAATATAAAGTACTGGGCTTTTTAGAAAAGGGATCGACAAACTCTGGTCACATAAGTGGTTATTGGGACATGGACACACCCAGAATTAACATATTGACTGTGGCTGCTTTTTTGCTGATATTAGCCCAGTATGTACAACAGAATCACATGACCTGTAATGCCTTAATATTGACTCTCTGACACATTACAGAAAAAAATTGAAGAATATCTGTTTCAGAAAATCTTTACTATGCTAACTAAAGGACCATATTTTAAAATATGCATTTTCTTACAGTTTTAACTTTGAAAGAAAAAGAAAAAGTCTTGGTTGAAGAGTTTTATGTGATATGGGGGAACTAATTGCTGTCTACTGAAGTTCATATTCTTAATTTCTTTCGAAGATATAGTAATCAAAGCTATGCCTTCTTTTTAAAAGTATATGAAAAATTGTAAATCTGTCCTGTTAATGAAAATACTGCTTTTAAATACTTATTTCAATGTTATTTAAAGTAGATAAAGTAGGTCAATCTAGAGATGAACACAAGATTTTTTACCACTAAAATTGACACAAGATTCTTTAAAAGATAAGAAGTAAATGTAAATATTAGAATAATTTAAAAAAATTCTCCCTTGTAGTAGTAGATTTCCTCATTAAAATTGTTTGTGTCTATAATCTTGCATTTAACAACATTTTTCAGAACACCAAAACCCAAGCAGCCTTTTATGAATAATTCCATTGGAATAAATATTTAATTTACCTTGCCCATTACTCATGTGCTTTCCCTCTCCATTTCAGTATGTGCATTTCAATTATTAAAATTTACATTTCAAATAATCACAAAAATAATTTGTTAAAAATTGCACACATGGAATAAAGTATGCAACCTTCTTTGAGTTAACATTATATAATAGATTTGTTCAGTAATGATATACCTTCCACCCACCATAAATCAAATATCTGAATATTAATTCAAGGAACTACTAAATTTTTCTTACATTAATACTCAGATTTGAATTTTAAATTTGGTTTAATTTCTTACCTTCAAATCATTATGCTTAAATTTCAATTTTTTTATTTTTTATTTTTAAAACATACCTATCATAATAAAAATGTAAAATTTGAAATTCTCTCCTTACATTAATATTAACTACTAACATTAGCATATTGTTCTTATATAAGCTTTTTTATATTATTGATTCCAGATGAACATTAGCATAGTTTATGGAACATGAAGGACCAATATCAGGCATTCCATTTAACAAATAAAATTGTGAGCCAGAGAGCTAGGTGACCTACACATTATGACATATATTAAAATCAAAATTTTGCTCATACATTGTGTTTATAATGTAAACCCCAGGCTTTGGGAATGTTATAAAGGAATTAGAACCATTCCCATGCTGTGCCTGTGGCATAATCCCTCCTGTTCTCCCTTCCTTTGTCTCCTTGAGCATGAGTGAGGAACATAGAAACATAGAAAAACTCTCACCCCAAGGAGTTTTTGATGTGATTTTTCATTCATGGCCCCAGAAGGAGAACAATGGAGCATTTAAACTGTGTAATTTTAATTTGCATTTCTCTAATTGCTAGAGATGTTGAACATTTTTTCATATATTTGTTGGCCATTCCTATAGCTTATTCTGCAAAGTACCTATTCAGTTCCTTTGCCCATTTATTGACTGGGCTATTTGTTTTTTTGAGTTCTTTATATATCTTGGAGATTAGTGTTCTATCTGAGGTGCAGGTAGCAGAGATTCTTCTCCCATCCTGTAGGCTTTCTCTTCATGTTCTTGATTGTTTCCTTTACTGTGAAGGAACTTTGTAGTTTGATACCATCCCGTTTATTGATCCTTGATTTTACTTCTGTGCTTCAGGAGTCCTGTTGAGGAGTTCAGTTCCTAAGCTGTCACAGTGGAGAGTTGGGCCAACTTTTTCTTCTGGTATGCACGTATCAAAAACGTACTGATGGTATTCTCAGGTCCTGAAAGTAAGTATTTGTAATACTACATGGGGAAGCCATGGTTTGATTTTAATTCAAGCCACTTTTGATAAATAAGTGTAAAGAGGAAATTGAAAATGACACATGAAACTAATTATACTGGGGAAAAGACATGTTTTTCTAAAAGAACTTGTGAGAGGTGATGGATTTTGAGAAGAAAGAAACAAACAGGGAATACAAAATATGATGATAAGAAAAAGTAGTAATAGTCAGTGCATACTATTTACTGGGTATTGTCATGATAACCTCAATAATAATAACTAATTGAATCCTTACAATATCCCTGAGAAATTACTGCTATTATCATCCTCAGTTTACACAGAAGGAACTGGGGCTCAGAATAGTTGATATAATTCCTCAAATACCAAAAGAAGTGAGTAGTACAAGTGGAATTAATCCCAGGCATGTCCCTCTGGGAATCTGCCCTGGTGAGCCTTCTGCAAAACTGCCTGTCCATAGATCCAGTCTCTGCTTACCCAGCATAAGTCTAAAAGCATTACTATGAATGTATTTTGTTGTAGTCATTAACATTAAAGGAAAGGGCAGTAGAACGTGCTTGTCCAGTATCGGATTGAAAACAGAAGACTCAAATAAGGGTTTGGCAAATCAGAGAAACCAGATTATCTACCTTAATTCATATAGCTAGAAAACCAAAAGTCACAGGCTAATACAAGATTGTAAGGATGAAGGAGAAAGAACAAACAGGAAACCTCCAAATGATGTCTACGGACTTAATGTTTTAAATTATTTTATTAATTAAAATTACTTATACAATGATCTAATTGAAAGCAGAATAAATATATAAAGCAGAATTTCCAAAAGATATATAGATGCTTGCCCCCCAATTTCATTGCAGAATTATTCATAGTATCTAATTGGAAGCAACCCAAGTGTTCACTAAGGGATGAAAGGATAAATAAAATGTGGTAGATACATACAATTTACTAATATTCCACTTTAAAAAAGAAATAAATCCTGGCACATGCTAGGGATATGCTATGGATGAACCTTGAGGGCATCATGCTAAGTAACACAGTCAGTCCCAAAAAGACAAATGCTAAATAATTTCACTTTTATGATGGTTTTAAAGTAGTCAAACTCATAAAAACAGAACGTAGAATGGTGGTTTCCAGGAGCTCAAAAGAGGAGAAAATAATGAGTTGTTCAGTGGGCATAGAAATTACGTTTTTATAGATGAAAAAGTTTTAGATCTGTGTTTACAGCCAATGTTTAAGATGATAAATGCACTTTACATGTTTTACTACAGTTCATAGGGGTATGTACTTGTGTTTCTATACATTGTGTGTGTGATAGGAATAGTCATTATAGTTATTTAAATCACAAGCCTTGTTGTATAGTAAAACAGAGAAGGACCTTAGAAATTAAAAAGAATCGAAATAATAACTCTCCATGATATGTGACCATGAACACATTATTTAAACTTCTAAGTTTTATTTTTTTACCTTCTAAACATTGAAACTAATATATCATTCAGATGATTTGATAAAGATAATTTTTATGGAAAACATTAGCATCTCACAGGTGTCCCAATTGGAAGCAAGAATCTTCTCCTAAAGTTTATGTGAGGCAGGGCTTAAGAAAGGGAGATTTCTTGAAATAATGATCTGGGATAGTAGTATGAAGCAGCATTGTGTAGCTATTGAAAACGTGTCTCTGAAGCTCAGCTTCCACCCCAGCTCTGTTAGCTACTGAACATGTAGCTCTAGAAAAAAGATTTAGCTCTCCAAGTTGCACTCATATCAACTGTAAAGGATGGATGACAATACAGCACTGACCACACAGGATGTGCAGCAGACACTGCTAAGTGTTGTCAACAGGGGCCTTCACAGCCCCCTCATCTTTTTCTACTATGGAAGCCAAAGCAAAAAGAACATTTGTCTCCTAAACTTCTTAATAATTTAGAGGTGACCATAAGATCCACTCTCATTAATTACATGTAAGAAAGAGGCTGGGAGACGTTTTCATCAAGATTTTGTTACTTTTCTGAAGGAATAAAATAGAATGATATATGAAATCAGTTCTGAGAGATGTCAGCTTTTGGCCTTCTCTTTCTTCATTGCTGGAATTCAGACACAAGCCCTGGAGGTGCAAAAGTGGATGTATGAAATGAATATGGATCATTTACACTACTACTGATTTGCCGTAAAAGCCTTAGAGAGCTTATCCCAGGATTTCTTGCCTTTATCAATTAAAAAAATAAAAAGCAAAAAAGCTTATTTGCTTAAAGCACTGTACAGGTTTATTGCAAGATTAAAGTAAGTAAATAGTGGTGATAGCTTAGGACAGAGACTTGCCTGCAACAAATTGTTATTAACAGACAGGCATGCCTACTTGAATATACCGCTCATAACCTTTCTCTTTCATATTCTATCATGCTGAGCACATGTTAGAAAAATGCATTGGCACTGATCTACACGTAAGTCATAATCCAATATTTTTATCAACCCCTAAAACTTTGTCAATAAATATATGATCATGAAGAGCTCCTTGCACTGTATGTTTCCTTGGTTTCTCAGAGCCAATTTCAATAATTCTGGTAGATTTATTGTACAGTTAGGAAAGCAAGCATTCAAGAATGTGTGCAAATATATTGTGAGAACTTCCAGAGGAATTGGAAAAAATCATTTCTGGTACTGATTTTCTCTCTGTGTCAAAAACTTGGCTATGCATTTGCTTTGAACTATTTTGATGAAGCTTAAAATATCTTGTGGGGAGTAGAATGCTTACCATGTGCTCAAGGCTTAGTTCATTGATTAGTTTATTGAGCAGTGCTGACTTCCCAGTGTAAAGCTGATACACTTTGTGATTCATCATAGGCAATGCTAATAAGAAGCTAAAATGCTTTTTTCTGGTATTCTAAAATATGTATGTTTCTTAATGGTTTTTAAATGGCATAGTTTTCAACCATGACCTGAATTTCTTAAACTATCAAGAAAAAATTAAAATAGCATTTAAACTAAAATGTTATATATGTGAAGTGAGGATGCTTCTATAATACTTTCAGAGTTCATTTAAATTTTTTTTTTAGTTTTAGATGGTCACAATATATTTATTTATTATTTTTATGTGGTGCTGAGGATGGAACCCAGTGCCTCACACGGATGAGGCAGGCGCTCTACCACTGAACTACAGCTCTAGCCCCTCAGAGTTCATTTATTTACTGAAATGGATGTCCAGAAATGATTGTAAGGATATTTCCCAAAGCATATGTTCTTACAATGTGACTTTGACCTTACTCTCATTAACAGATAAGACCTAAGTTATTTCTTCATCATCCAAATAGGGTTGTGACTCTGATGGAAGCAATGTACCAAGTGTTCCAATTGAAGTCATCAAATGTAACACAACTTTTGCATGCTTTTCTTATGTTATTAGTCTTACATCTAGCTAACATGCTATGAGGAAGGCCAAAACAGTCCATTCAGGGAGATCACATTAATGTGTAGTTGTTTTAGCCTTTAGGCCTTCGAAGGTCCCACTTGCTAGTCATGATAAATACTAAACCTGTGATCAAAGATATGCCCAAAGAACACCTGCCCCCAGCACTGAGCTGCCCCTTGCCTTCTAAACATCTCCACCAATACTCTAGATGTGGTGAAATCAAGACACACTATCCCACTGAATTCTTGATCTTCAAACTTTGAGCTTATTCCTGAAGGTGTTTAATGCAATAAGTTTGGGGCACTTTGTTAAGCAGTACAGTTTCTCTCCTTTAGAAGTTAAGGTGCCCTAAGTGATGGTGCCAGGATTCTTTAGTAATGGTAATGCTATTATAATCTACATGTATATTATATTGTTCCTCCCATTATACTCAATAAGTACAGGCTTCATAAGTGGATAAACATATATTAATCCCTTAATTTAAATAATTATTAGGCCAATATTCTACCTAAATATATAAGTTCTGAAGCTTCCTAGCTTTTACTGGTGGTTTGATGAATCTGGTAGCAAACTGAAAATCATGGATCTCAACGTAGACATATGAAGAAATATTTATTGCAAGATCTTGAGAAAAATACACATGTGAGTGCCTGCCCCCTGATGACATATTTGTTTCTACATTCCCAGTTCATTTCTCTCTAGCTCTACTGCTCCAAACTAGGAAATACCGTCTGCATTGTTTCTCCTGAACTCAGAATCTGCTTAACAGTAAATTTTCCCACTATCATCCTTTTTCTCTGCCATCATTTATTCACAAAGCAGTTTGAAACATTTTTTGCTTTTGTTTTTAATATCAATTAAATCAGTCGCTTATTTCCTAGAAACCTGTAATATTTGGTCCTGCTAACATTTATAAGTTGGTCTACTGCCATTTCAAAGACTTAAGGTGTTCACAGCTAAGAACGTTGTCATAAGCTGTTATTTCTGCTTAGACCCTTCTTTACCCTAAACAGACAGTAGACAACTTAGAATAGTTGAACTGAGGATTTTTGTACTTCACAATGTTATGAAGGTTTTTATTTTTAAGCAAAAATAAATATTTTTAAATCAAAAACTAATCACTTTATTTTTCTTTTTCTGGACAGTATTTAATAAATTATGTTAGGTGTTCAATCCTTTAATATAAACTTGGTTTTGTGTTAGATGATTTTATCCACTTGTAGGCTAACATAAGTGTTCTCCAGTATGTTTAAGGCAGGTCTGTATACTACTTCATCTGGTTCATCTTTATCCCATTACATCTTATATTAATAAACTAATTAAATCATAAGGAAAGTATTTTTCTGAGTTCCATTAGCTGTTCTAGCAAATTATTGGGACCTTAAAAAGGGGTCATGGAGTCCCTAATTTAAGCCAGTAGGCCAGAGGTATAGCTGATAACTCACTTTTCATGATGGGTGTCTGAAAAGTGGGCAGTTTGGTGGGACGGAGCCATTTATCTGTGAAATCTGGTACTATCTCCAGGTAGATCATATCAGAATTGAATTGAAGTGCAGGACACCAGCTGGTGTGGTCTGTTGAGGTTTACTTGGTGAGTGGGGTAATATTCCCACACTTCTGATGTCACCAGTGTAGTGTTGAGTGACTGTGTAAGAAAGTGGGATAGCACTTGGGTCTTTTAATCTCTATTGACAAGCAAGTCATTAAGAGTAAAATGGAAAAATTATTGGCCAAACAATAAAAAGTTTAAAAAATACATCTAGTATAAACAAAGTTGGAAAGGTAAGAAATATAAAATATCAAATAAAGACTTGATACAACAGCGAATGTTTTTACAATTACACAGTATTATTAAATGGCAATGTAGAATATTTGAGATTGATATGACAACATTAGCTACAATGTCAATGTGAATCAAGGAACAAGGACACCAGAGTCAAGAGAAATTTAATAGTCAATTATTTCAATATTTCAAGGAGCAAAACTGACATGAATTTTTTTTAAAAAACCAATGTGACTTTCATATAAAATTTCTTTTAAAATAATAAAATAGGATTAAAAAGGAGAACTAAGAAAAACTATAGCCCTGTTGCATTAATGTGTATAGACAATATGTTCTTATATGAAATTCTAGCAAATAAAATTCAGCAAAGATGCTTTCATGGTTGACAGAGAATATCACTGGCTACATATATTACTATGAGCTTCTAAAATGACATTTCAAGAGTTTTGTGATCAGCAATGCCTCACAGAAATCACATAGATATAGCTTCACAGAGCATTTTTCCTGTTGCTAGATTTTCATTTGCACAGGCTGAATATTTAATATGACATCTCATACATATGAAGATTTAAAATAATATTGTTAGCTCAAGGACTTAGAGGAAATGTTACAGTAATAAATGTGCTCATATATAAATATACTTTTAATATTTCACTTCAATAACAGTTTAAAAACAATTTATTAATTATTTATTTCAGGCAATTTAACCATTATTAAAGAAGTTTCAAATCAGGTAAAGTAATGAAAGAACATGTTTTAACAAATATTATTTTCTGTAACTTATAAAAATCAATTCCAAGTGGGGGTTTTAACAGTTTTTTTCCTGTAATTTATAAAAATTAATTCCAAGTTGAATATCTAAGTTTACACAATCTCTCTCTTTAATTTTCTTTCTCACAAGAAAATGTCATGCAACACATTTTCACAGCCAGTTTTAAAGCTTATGAACTGTTTTTATGAGTGATTTAATTCTACTATTTGAAAAATTCCTGAATGGCAACGGGTCAAAGATAGAAAATGGAGCCATTTCAGGGAAGAAGATCCTTGTCAACATGGGCTTAAATAGCGTGGATGCTTATTACATTATTTCATTACATTATTACATTAATTCCATAAGTCCTTCTGTGAAATAGTTGTTCTAAAATTAGGTACTGAAAATACTAGGACTAGAGATATCTGCTCAGGTCTTGTTGTTAGTAAATGTCAGGGTAAGATTTGAACTTGGATTATTAGCCTAATGGCAAAACCCATACCCATTTTCTTTGCTCTATACTATTTACTCTTTAATTGAATATTTACCCTAAATTAAATACAGCATGTGTGTGCATGCATATGCTTCAGTATGTGTGCATAGGTTTTCTTCTTTCATAATTTTTTATGGAAATGATAAGGAAAATGCAGCTAACTCTATTAAAAGCAAAACAAATTAATAAGCATTAACAGACACATTAGAAACAACTCAGAATGTCAAATAGTAATACAAACATAATGGATTATTTTTCTAAATCATATTGTTTTAGAACCATATTTTATTTCCAAATTACAAAATACCAAAAACGCAAACATACTATCATTTCAAAGGTACATTAACATAGTAAGAAATTAAAGCTAAATTTCTTTCAGAATTGATGAGAACTGCTATTAATGAAATAAAGTCTTAAAAAGTCATAAAAGTGGCAATCAATTTTAACAAACTCCAAATTTTCTCTTAAGCAGCAAAAATGGAAACAAACACTTCTGTAATACTCACAAACTACTTGAACAATCTCACTATGGTTTCAATTCCTATTCCAATTGATTGCAGTCTAAATATGATTTCTTAGGCAATGTCTCTTAGTGGTTATAAAGTCACTGCAAACAAATAAGAAACTTCAACTCAACTTTTCTCTTTTGTACCTACATGACTTTCTCCAGTGATTATTTCAAATATTCAATTATTTTGAATATGAATTATCCCCACTAAAAGTTCTACTAAATTCAATGGGTGTTTACTCAAGGATACATTATTTTTGGGTTTTATCATATTTTCTGTTTATCTCATTTATGAAATTCTGACTACTAACAACAATATTCATACTTCCACTAATAGTAATCATTTCACATATATCGCCCCTAGTATTTTCACTGAAACCAGGAAAAAAAATTTAGTTATAGACAAACAGAGCTCTCTATTATATTCAATCACATTAAATATGCCATTCAGTTCCCATTTACCAGTTTCTGCACAATTGGATACAGTACAAGCACTTGAACCTCATTTTGAAAATCTGAATCAAGAATCTTTCCAAACCTGAAAAAACATCTGTTACTCATTTCTATTTCAGGGTCTTCTTCCACACACAGCATGACATCCATTAGAATCAAGAATTAGTGTAGAAATGCTTGGAGATATGATTCAACATTCAGAATTAAGAATGAGCAAACAATTTCAGATACAATTGATGTTATGTAGCAAGATAAACTCATCAAAACAGAAGGCTGCTATTTTTTATTTCTATTACTGCATTTCAAACTCTAGGAATATTATATCTATATTTTTAAACATTTTTTGTAGTTGTAGGTGGACAGCATGCCTTTATTTTATTTTATTTATATGTGGTGCTGAGTATTGAACCCAGTGCCTTACACATGCAAAGCAAGTGCTCTGCCACTGAGCTACAACCACAGCCCTATTATATCCATTTTTAAATGTGACTTATTTGAAGTAAATACTGAAAGTTAATCCTTTAAAGGAATCCATTTCTTTGTGCATATGTCACAGTGAGGTGCAGGAGAAAACATATGGTGTCATACTTGGGTTCTTCAAGAAGTAGAAGCCAACATGGGGATAGGCAGGGAAGAGATGTATTGGCAGTACTGCCAGAGAAGGATGAAGGGAAAAGAGCCAGAGAAGACAGACCATGATGAGTGTCTAATATCTGTGAAACAAATGGAGAAGGAAGAATCAGGTAGGAAGATTCTTAGACCATAGCACAGTTCCAAGGAAGATTTACCAAGGTCAGTGAGACGTCCTTATATCACCTGTTAAAGTAGTCCTAAGTCTCTCAATAATGAATGGTCCTATCATGCTCCACTATTGAGGAGTGTGTTACCAAGGCCTCCACACACAGAATTCAGTCAGGTTCGTGAACTAAATGTTAGCAGCTCATACCATTTGCTCATCATTTCCCAAATTCTGTAGCATTTATTTTTGCCTTCTCCTTACTTTCAGTGACATACCATTCAAATCCCTTTTTTGATACACTGTATATAAATAGCACAAATTGTTTATTGGTGGAGCCTTTCTGCCTTGAGAGAAGACTGGATAAGAATGTTTTGGAGTATATTTTTCTTTTTTGTTTGCTTGTTTTGTTTTTCTTAAAAATTCTTTTATTTTGATAAAGTCCACATAACATAAAATTTATGATCTTATCCATTTTTATAGAACAGCAGAATGCATTTCAATTCATATTATACATATGTAGCATATATAGGTGTATATCCCTGGTTGTACACAATGTAAAGTCATACGATTCGTGTAGAGTACATTTTTCTATTATCTAGTTGATAAAAAGAATGCAGAAATCTCCTATACTACAACTGACATTAGAGGTGCCAATTATAACTCTTGCCACTCCTTGGACTTCTCCAAATACAACTGGTTAGGAACCAGAAATGATTTTGTGATGCAAGGGCAACTATTTCTATGACAGGATCTATGATCTAGGGTAATATTTTTAGTATGTAAAAAAGAAATCTTGGCTGCCTAATTCTCAGTTTCAATACTGTGAATTAAAGAAAGCTCAGAAAATCACCTATTTTTCAATAGGTATGGAGAATTACAGGAGAAATTTCATACATTTATCAAAAAGTCGCAGCAAAATTAAACCCCAATTGCTCATGGCAGTAACAAGTTTGTGTTTGTTTGTTTTTTGATTTTTTAAATTTTATTTGTTTGTTTGTTTGTCTGTTTGTTTTTGAGATAGAGCTCACTAAGTTGTCTGGACTGACCTCAAACTTTCAGTCCTCCTTCCTCAGACTTCCTAGTTGCTGGGATTTCATGCATGTGTCACCATGCGTGGCAGTTCTTCATTTTTAAAATAACTCTCTTTGTCTTTAAAAAGTCCTGATTTGGGGAAATCATCTCCCACAGTCTTTAGTTTTCAGAGGAGCCTAGGTTAGTAAAACTGAGTACTCTTACTTTTCATCTCAGCTTAGCAGTTTCCCCAGAAAAAATTTTCTTAATCTATCATTTGAAACTTAAGGACCTTCACCCCAGCACAGCCAGCCCCAGATCAGTCCCTCTGACATCCCTTTGAGTGTGGCCAAGCTCAAGGAAGTTTTGCCAACCTCTGCCCAAGCACAGGCGGGCCCAGGTCAGCCCAGCCCACACCCACAGAGCTCAGGCAAGTCTAGGACACCTTCACTGACCTCTGCTCAGAGGACTGCCTCTTCCAACCAGCAGACCACCGCAGGAGCTCAGACTCAATCAGTTCCACCCACACCAACCTGCGTGGACCCAGCCCCAGGTAGCATACTTTGAGGGACAAGGGCAGTTTCTGATAGCCCAACATTAAGAGGAGGAACAGACAACCTGCAAGGATATTATAAGAATATAGGGTAGAAACTGTAATATCTCAGATCTACACTACAATAAAGTAAGGCAAATAGATAACATGAAAAAACAAGGGAGGAAAGTACCCCCCAAAAACCAGAATTCTACAGTAACAGAACCCATGCTCAGCAAAGTTGATGAAATATCAGAGAAGGAGTTCAGAAAATTCATAATTAAAATTATCTGTGAATCAAAGAATGACCAATGAGCTAATACAGGCAAAAAATGACCACTACCACAGAGATATACAAGAGCAAATACAGGTAGCAAAAGATTACTTCAAAAAAGAGATACAAACTCTGAAAAAAAAAAAAAGTCAGAAATCCTTGTATTGAAGGAAACAGTTAACCAAATAAAAAACACAATTGAAGGCATCACCAACAGACTAGATCAACTGGAAGAAAGAACTTCAGACAATGAAGACAAAGTATATAATCTTGAAAATAAAGTTGACCACACAATGAAGATAGTAAGAAACCATGAACAGAATATACAAGAATGATGGGACAGCAGCAAAAAACCAAATCTAAGAGTAATTGGGATAGAGGAAGGCACAGAGTTTCAAACCAAAGGAATGCACAACCTCTTCAATGAAATAATATCAGAAAATTTCCCAAGCATGAAGAATGAATTGGAAAACCAAATACAAGAGGTTTATAGGACACCAAAAGTACAAAATTACAACAGATCTGCACCAAGACACATTATAATGAAAATGCCTAGCATACAGAACAAGGATAGAATTTTAAAGGCCACAAAAGAGAGGAATCAGATCACATACAGGGGAGACCAATTCGTATCACAGCAGATTTTTCAAAGCTAGGCGATCATGGAACAACATATTCCAAGCTCTGAAAGAAAAGGGATGCCAACCAAGAATCTTATACCCAGCAAAATTAAGCTTTAGATTTGAGCATGAAATAAAAACCTTCTATGATAAACAAAAGTTAAAAGAATTTACAAGTAGAAAGCCAGCACTACAGAACGTCCTCAGCAAAATATTCCATGAAGAGGAAAAGAAAAACAATGATGAAAATCAACAGAGGGAGGGATTACACTAAAGGAAAAAACAATCAGAGGATAAACCATGTTAAGTTAAATAACAAAAATTTTAAAAAATGACTGGGAATACAAAACACGTCTCAATAATAACTCTGAATGTTAATGACCTATACTCACCAATCAAAAGGCATAGACTAGCAGATTGGATCAAAAAAACAGACCAAACAATGCGCTGTCTCCAAGAGACTCATCTCATAGGAAAAGACATCCATAGGCTGAGGGTAAAAGGTTGGGAGGAATCCTACCACTCATATGGACTGAGGAAATAAGCAGGGGTTTCCATCCTCATATCAAATAAAGTAGACTTCAAGCTAAAGTCAATCAAAAGAGATAAAGAAGGACACTACATACTGCTCAAGGGAACCATACACCAACAAGTCTGAACAATTATAAACATATATGCCCCAAACAATGGAGCATCCATGTTCAGCAAACAAACTATCCTCAAGTTTAAGAGTCAAATTGACCACAACACAATAATTCTGGGTGACTTTAACACACCCCTTTCACCACTGGATAGATCTTCCAAACAAAAGCTGAACAAAGAAACTCTAGAACTCAAAAATACAATAAACAACTTAGACATAACTGATTTATATTGAATATTTCATCCTTCAACAAGCGAATACACTTTCTTCTCAG
Source organism: Tamias sibiricus (assembly GCA_025594165.1). Taxonomy (NCBI): domain Eukaryota; kingdom Metazoa; phylum Chordata; class Mammalia; order Rodentia; family Sciuridae; genus Tamias; species Tamias sibiricus. Next base: position 39,425,159 of record CM046665.1, on the reverse strand, counting down.
CAGCACATGGATCCTTCTCTAAAATAGACCATATACTATGCCACAAAACAACTCTAAGCAAATATTAAAAAAATAGGGATGCTACCCTGCATTCTATCAGACCATATGGAATGAAATTAGAAATCAATGATAAAATAAGAAATAAAAGTACTCCAACACCTGGGGACTAAATAATATGCTACTGAATGAACAATGTGTTGCAGATGACATCAAAGAGGAGATTAAAATTTCTTAGAGTTAAATGAGAAACACAAAAACAACATATCAAAATCTCTGGGACACTATGAATGTAGTTCTAAGAGGAAAGTTCATTGCATTGAGTTCATTCCTCAAAAGAAGAAAAAGTCAACAAATAAATGACTTAAAATTACATCTCAAAGCTCTAGAGAAAGAAGAACAATCCAACACCAGAAGCAGTAGAAGACAGGAAATAATTAAAATCAGAGCTGAAATCAATGAAATTGAAACAAAGAAACAATTAAAAAAAAAACTGAAAAAACAAAAAGTTGGTTCTTTGAAAAAATAAACAAAATTGACAGACCCTTAGCCAGGCTAACAAATAGGAGAGTGAAAACTCAAATTACTAACATATGTGATGAAAAAGGAAATATGACAACAAACACTACAGAAACACAGGAAATAGTTTGAAATTAGTTTGAAAACTTGTACTCCAACAAAATACAAAACACCGAAGGCATTGACAAATTTCTAGAGTCATATGATCTGCCCAAATTAAAGCAGGGTGATATATACAATTTGAACAGACCAATTTCAAGTGACGAAATAGAAGATGCCTTCAGAAGCCTACCAACCAAGAAAACCACAGGACCAGATGGACACACAGCTGAGTTCTACAAGACCTTTAAAGAAGAACTGATACCAATACTCTTCAATTTATTTCAGGAAATAGAAAAAGAGGGAGCACTTCCAAACTCATTCTATGAGGCCAATATCACCCTGATCCCCAAACCAGGCAAAAACACATCCAAAAAAGAAAACTTCAGACCCATATCTTTAATGAACATAGATGCAAAAATTCTCAATAAAATTCTGGCAAAATGGATACAAAAACATATCAAAAATATAATACACCATGATCAAGTGGGGTTCATTCTAGGGATGCAAGGATGGTTCAACATATGGAAATCAATAAATGTAATTTATCACATCAATAGACTTAAAGATAAGAACCATATGATTATCTCAATAGATGCAGAAAAAGCATTTGACAAAATACAGCACCCCTTCATGTACAAAACACTAGAAAAAAAAGGAATAACAGGAACGTACCTCAACATCGTAAAAGCTATATATGCTAATTCCCAGGCCAACATTATTCTAAATGGAGAAAAATTGAAAGCATTCCGCTAAAAACTGGAACAAGACAGGGATGCCCTCTTTCACCATTTCTATTTAACATAGTAATTTAAATGTTGGCCAGAGCAATAAGACAGACGAAAGAAATTAAAGGGATACGGATAGGTAAAGTTGAACTCAAATTATCAATATTTGCTGACGATATGATTTTATACCTAGAAGACCCAAAAAATTCCACCAGAAAACTTCTAGAAGTCATAAGTGAATTCAGAAAAGTAGCAGGATACAAAATGAACACCCATAAATCTAAGGCATTTCTATATATTAGTGACAAATCCTCTGAAAGGGAAATGAGGAAAACTACCCCTTTTACAATAGCATCAAAAAAAATAAAATACTTGGGAATCAACTTAACCAAAGACATGAAAGACCTCTATAATGAAAACTACAGAACACTAAAAAAAGAAATTATGGAAGACCTTAGAAGATGGAAAGATCTACCCTGTTCTTGGATAGGAAGAACTAATATTGTCAAAATGACCATACTACCAAAAGCACTATACAGATTTAATGCAATGCCAATCAAAATCCCAATGACATTCTTCATAGAAATAGAAAAAGCAGTCATGAAATTCATCTGGAAAAATAAGAGACCCAGAATAGCTAAAGCAATTCTTAGCAAGAGGAGTGAAGCAGGTGGCATCACTATACCAGACTTTAAATTACACTACAGAGCAATAGTAACAAAAACAGCATGGTATTGGCACCAAAATAGGCTGGTAGACCAATGGTACAGAATAGAGGACACAGAGACTAACGCATATAATTTCAGTTATCTTATATTAGACAAAGGCGTCAAAAATGTACACTAGAGAAAAGATAGCCTCTTCAACAAATGGTGCTGGGAAAACTAGAAATCCATATGCAAGAAAATGAAATTAAACCTCTATCTCTCACCATGCACAAAATTCAACTCAAAGTGGATCAAGGATCTAGGAATTAGACCAGAGACACTACACCTAATAGAAGAACAAGTAAGTTCTAATCTCCAACATGTTGGATTAGGCCCCAAGTTTCTTAAGAAGACTCCTGTAGCACAAGAATTAATATCAAGAATCAATAAATGGGATAGATTCAAATTACAAAGCTTCTTCTCAGCAAAAGAAACAATCAGTGAGGTGAATAGAGAGCCTACTAATTGGGAACAAATTTTTACCACATGCACATCAGATAGAGCACTAATCTCTAAAATATATAAAGAACTCAAAAATCTTAACACCAAAAAACAAATAACCCAATCAATAAATGGGCCAAGGAACTGAACAGACACTTCTTAGAAGAAGATATACAATCAAACAACAAATACTTGAAAAAATGTTCACATCTCTGGCAATTAGAGAAATGCAAATCAAAACCACTCTAAGATTTTATCTCACACCAGTCAGAATGGCAGCTATTAAGAACACAAACAACAATAAATGTTGGAGAGGATGTGGAGAAAAAGGCACGCTCATACATTGTTGGTGGGACTGCAAAATGGTGCAGCCAATATGGAAACAGTATGGAGATTTCTTGGAAAACTTGGAATGGAACCACATTATGACCCAGCTATCCCACTCCTGGGTCTATACCCAAAGGACTTAAAAACAGCATACTACAGGGACACAGCCATATCAATGTTTATAGCAGCACAATTCACAATAGCTAAACTGTGGAACCAACCTTGATGCCCTTCAGTATATGAATGGATAAAAAAAATGTGGTATATGTACACAATGGAGTATTACTCAGCAATAAGAGAAAATAAAATCATGGCATTTGCAGGTAAATGGATGAATTTAGAGAATATAATGAGAATTGAAGTTAGCCAATCCCCAAAATCCAAATGCCAAATGTTTTCTCTGATATAAGGAGGCCGATTCACAGTGGGGTTGGGATGGGGATCATAGGAGGATTAGAGGAACACTAGAATGGCCAATGGGGAGGGAGGGGGAGGGACAGGGCAAAAGGGTGAAGAAAAAAAAAAAAAAAAAGAGATGGTAGAATTAGATGGATATCATTACCCTAAGTGCATGTATGAAATCACGAATGGTGTGAATATACTTTGTATACAACCAGATATATGTAAAAATATGCTCTATAAGTATAATATGAAATGTAATACATTCTGCTGTCATTTCTAACAACTTAGAATAAAAAGTGAATTTGAAAAAATAATTTGTGTTCCAGCGATAAACCATATACACAAAATTATATCTTATTACAATGGTGTCTAATTCTAAGTACATATTTTTCTTCTAAAATTGTTAAACAATTTAATTTCATTAGAGATATAATAATTTTATTGGTCTGTTTTCCTTCCAGTTACGGCAACAGCATGAATCTAGAATAGCTATAGAATGTGTCAATTTACATTACAGTTAAATTTCTATTGCTCATAAATAAAGATGCATTAAAATAAAGAAACAACTTAAACCAGATTTTCCCACTAGAGTCTTTCACTTATTACATCATAGCAATTATCTTAAATTTAAATGGGACTTTATTTTGCAGTACTTGTTGGATTGTGATATCCATAATGACAGAGATCATGCAATTGTATACCCAGCACTTGTAGGATCTGATGTGCATATAGGACTCAATAAATGTTCTGTGAAAGAATAACCTATTTCCAAATATAAGAATGGCAACTACAGCTGAAGTTATTTATTCATTTAAATATGCATAGAAGATGAGCAGGAGAGGAGAGCAGCTGACAGGAGAGAAGCTGAGACTTTCAATAATGGAACACTGAAGACCAATGTCATCTGCTAGGAATTCCTCTCCATCCAATTAGGTTCCCCTACAGCTGAAAATATTCATGTGAATCATTCTCTTGTCCAACTTAGTTTTTACTTTTTGTGATTTCTAAATAGCCACCTTTCAACACACAGGCATGAACTGTAAGGCATGAATTGTATAGTTTATACAGTGTCTGGAACAGGTGAATGGAGAAATTATATGTCATGAACTTGAATCTCAGATCTTAATGGCCATGTATAAATTAATTGAATATTCCTCATATTCTTAATCTCTAATATATTATGTAAAGTGAATTTGTAACCTACATAACATGAAATATGTTGACAGAATCTCAGAAAGTGTGGTTAGGAGGAAACTAGAAATAGAAAGAGGTGACCTAAACTATCACAACTATTGGAAATAGAGTTGAAATGAAAATAAAAATATAAAAGAGGTTGGCATGAATTTTCATGATATGCAATTTAATAGATGGAATAAGCAGGAGAGAGAAAGTAAATTTAAAGATCAGCATTTAAATTCAAGTTTTCTGGATGATGTTTATGCACAATTTTAGAGATACCTTGATGAGCTTTGTTGGATTCACTTTAATTTTTGAAGCACTGATACATATAGGTTAAGATGTTCCAAACCCAGGTAAAAATGTGGGAAAGAAGTCAGAGCTGAAGTCTGTTAGTATAGTAAACACATTTCATAGGATCCTGCACAGAAATGTATACCTAAAAAGTAATTATTCATAATTAATTAGAGATGAACTAGGTTAATATTTAATTTATTAAGTCATCATAATCTAAATGTTTATATTTTAAACATCCCTTAATATTTTAAGATGTAAATATAAGGGGCCAAATATTAATGAAGTTTTTTTTAATTTTTAAATATCTGATATTTCTAGATATTCACAGGAAGAATTAACTCAGTGTAGTTTAACATTAATTAAGTGTCCATGATGAACAATGCACCAGTTAGAGAAATCAGTCAAAAATTATTACTCTCATAAATATTGTATCACAAAAATTACTGTTTGAATGGCATGCTGAAAAAAAAAGATAACAATGTGAATAGTTACAAATGAGTCAAACCAAATAATTTTAATTACCTTGGTCAGTAGTATCCCATGCTTTCTGCCGTATAACACTTATGATGCTATATACTTTTCTTGTTAAAAGTATTGGTTTTCCAGACAGAAAACTAGCATATACTAGTATTTTCCTCATAACAACTTTCCCCTAAGATTTTAATGTGGCACATAGTATACATTTAATTAGTGTTATTTTATTATTTCCCTCCTAATTATTTTCTTTCTTTCCCATTCTTGTTATTATTATTGTCTCTTACAAATATTTTCACAAGTATTATTGGTGTTATGCAAAGATACCATTTTAGAATTTATGAAATACCCCCATACATATTTTATTAATTCTGTATCCTGTCAAGCCCTAGGTTACCCAAGGGCAGAAACCATGTGTGAACTTCTTATCATAATTTTCCACAGAAGAATTTCTGGAACATGTCAGTATTCATTACTGCATAAATTAATGAATTTGGATCTTGCAAAAAGGGAGAACTGGCTAATGTTTATTAGTTTCATTTAATACACTAATAAATAGTTATTTTTTTTTTCAAATCTGTTTTTCCTTTCTTTATCGTAGTTTATCTCTTCACTGCAAGCTTTTCTGGGAAATGTTATTGACCTTGTCAGAAGCTCTCTCTGAGTAAGTTCCCACATGAGGAGGGTGTTAAATCAGCCATTGATGGAAGCTGACCTCTAAGATTCAGTCACACTGAATTAATTACAGGTAGCTAAGTATGAAGCAGTTATCTATTACATAAAAGCTACATACCAATTAGCAGGTAACCTATTTTATCTGCTATATATTATTTTTATTTATAAACTGAGTATAAACATTGTATTAGCATGGATAGACTAGGCTATGCAATGCCCACAAACAATTCCCAAACTTGGGACAATAGGAGTTCATCTCTCATGCCTGGAATCCATGTTCATTGTAGCCACTCAGGAACTCCGGTTAATGGAATGGTCAAAATTCTAATATTTATCGTCACTATGCCAATAGTGGAAAGATTAAATTTAGAGATTTGAAAACACCTGATAAACAAAATTAATACTACTATGACCATCTCGGGGTGTATTTTTAAAATTTTTGTAATTTAATAGTATATTTTTGTACCTGACTATCACAACATTTCAGTAAATTTTAATGATGTAGCTCTTCCCCAACTAAAGATATCTCCTACCCCTTTCTGTCCTCTATGCCATTCCTTTGGGTTCAGCAATGGAGAGATCTCATTTTTGGAAAGGGTCTACTAAACACTCAGACAACTCCTAATAAGTTACAGGAGGTTTGCAGGGAGCCTTCACTGCCTTCTTTCAACTAACATGCAAGAGTGTATCTGAACTATAATATCCACTTGTTTTCTGTATGTCTTACTGTTTGCTAGGCACTTCAGGGAAACATTTCATTTGATCTTCAAAATGCTAAGAGATAGTAAAAAAGTATCAATTGTTGTCCTCTGTAGGCTGGAGAGCTGGAGGAACAAGTAACTTCACAGTCCTTCTTGTTCCACCTCAGAACAAAAGGAATCAATCATGCTACCCCTGTCTAAGTCCAAAGGCTTCTGGAAACTCCAAGGAGAATAACTGACAGAGTCTGCTTTTGAAGAGGGAAGGAGTGAAAGTCTGATGTCCTCAGATTATCACAGCAGCAATCAAGAACCCATTCTAGAAGACTGAGCTTACATCTACTGCTGCTTCCTTGTTCTTCCAACTTTCATTCTACAGAAGTATCCAACCTACTGAATGGTGCTGCCCACATTTAAGGAGCCTCTCCACTTCAGTTCACTATCTCATGTGCAAATTATTCCTAGACACACCCTCACTGAAACACTTAGAACCCTCAATCTTTGGCATCTGTTAATAATCCAATCAAGTTGAGAATTCAAATTAACCATTACTCACAGTTAATGAAACAATGACTCATTATTCTCTGAAAGTTAAAGAAGTAATATCTTTATTTGATCCAATTTTCTTGCCCCAGTACCATTCTTCTTGTATTGGTGAGCTCTCACTTTGAACATTTTAGATAATCAAGCCCTGTGAGATATGAGGAAGGAGGAAGAGGTTTTGAGGGAGAGCATTGTTCTTGTGAGAGGATGAGTTTGAATCACAAGAACAAATGCTTTTTGGATGAAAGAATATCTGTATTTGTGAAACTAGGTAGGAAGTAAGAAAACAAAGGGGCAAAGACAATGAAGGCACTGCATGGTGGGAAGGCATTAGACTTTCCCAGGCATGGTCTACTTCCTGTCACATCATAAAACTTAAACATTTAATGACTTATTAACAAATTTGACATTGTAATAAAACTAATACTACAAGGTTGGATAGTAGAACACAAATATAGTCAACTACCTGGGCTGGGGATGAAGCTTGGTTGTGTAGTGCTTGCCTGGCATACATAATACTATGGGTTTGATCCCCAGCATTGGAAAAAAAAAAAAAAAAAAAAAAAGAGGGAGAGAGATAGGGGGGAGAAGAAAAGAAAAGAAATCATAATCATAATACCTATCAAATGTAGGACAATTCTTCAATATAAATTAAAAATACACAAGGTTGGTATAAAGCATAATGAATTTGTTCTGATAAAATCTGTAAAAGGATAATTCACATTGTCAGTTCAACTGAGCTGCCAGATGTTAGAATAGTTTATTAATGTAGTAAGCCAAAAAAGGAAATAGTCAGGCTTTTAATATTTATTATGGTAGTAAAAGCAAGAGTCTTACATGGAAAAGACATCTTCTACCACCTCTTCCATTTTAGCATATGGAAAGACACATTGGTATATGACCACAAATGAGGGGGTCTTCTTATTATTGAGGGAACCTGGAACAAAAGGGTTCAGAAATTTTAAAAACTGAGGGGTTAGAGGGGAGGGACTATAATTAGGCACCAGGAGTGGAAAAGTACTGCTATCTGAGTAAGAGTAGAGGAAAGTGCCTTCAAGGATTGTTCCTTCTTGCCTCCTGAGGAGACTACCATGGTTTGAATGTGTCCCCAATAGGCCATGTGTTAGAAACTTAATCCCAAAATTTGTATGTTGGTGGCATTTGGAGGTGGGGCCTTTGGAGTATAATTAGTGTTTGATGAGTTCATAGGATGGGGAACCCATAATGGGATTAGTTGGTTTATCAGAAGAGCAAGGCAAGAGCAGCCTGTGTTTACAGCTTGCTCTCGTCATGTGAGGCCACCCATCATGCCATGACATGGCAGGTGGGCTCTCACCGGATGCTGGCATCTTGCTATTCAACCTCTCAGCCTCCAGAACGATAAGAAGTAAATTACTCAATCTTAGACATTCTGTTATAACAGCAAAAAATGGACTAAGACAGAGGTCTAAGCAGAGCACCTGACTTCTGCCCACTTAGTGAGATTTAGTTATGAAGGCTTTGGGACTAGGACTGCAGATATTATAAAGAATGTGACCAGTGAGAATGCCTGAGCCTTTCAATTCCCTGCAGAGGATGCAGTGCATCAGCTGGACCCAAGTCCAATCTGTTGGGGAGGGCTGCTTTCCTATACAAGCCCTTCCAGACAAAGACTGTTAACTGTTCTAAGTCAAGCAATAACAAAAATTTCTACATAGCTTTTTAACTAGTAGCCAGACTCATTTTATGTTATTTTCTTTCTGTGCATCCAAACTATATTCTATTTTCCTTAAACAAACAAACAAAAAAGGGAATGGCATTTCATAACAAATGCAAATTCCCAACTATTCCTTTATTTCCTCCTCAAAGTTATATCTTTATTTTCAACCATGTTAAGTATGGAAACTGATAGGACTGGTGAAGAAAATCAGATCTTGTATTACATTTTTAAAGCATCAGGCTTGGTGTTTGGATCTCAGTCCTTAGATTCTTTTCTTTATTAACTCACTCTAGTCCTAGGTGATTTCATCTGGTAAATGCTATACAAATGCTAAAGACACATATCTCCTTTGTGAACTCCATATCTAGTCTACAACTTAACATCTTTACTTGGTTGGCTAATGAGTATCACAAATTTTCACCAGCCAGGCATGGTGCCGATACCTGTAATCCCTGCTATGAGGCTGAGGCAGGAGTATTGCAAGTTCAAAGCCATCCCAGGCATCTTAGAGACATCCTGTCTCAAAGTAAAATAAAAAAGGCTTGGATGTATCTCAGTGTTTACCTACCATGCATGAGGCCCAGGTTTCAGCATTTAGCACTGAAAGACTGAATTAAATTTATTAAAAAATAAATCTTTGCAAATTTTGATTTCCTTTTCCTGAGATATGCTCCACCTTTAGCCTTCTCCATCTGAATAGAAGACAACTTTATTCTTCAAGTTAGTTGTTCAGTGTAAACAACTCAGAGTTGTCCTTGAATTCTACTTTTGAGGGAAACTTCATATTCAATCAGGAAGTCTTATTGAATCTACCTAAAAAATGTATCAAGTTTATTTCTTCTTAGCACAACCCAAACTCTCCCTATGGTAACAAGATCCCATGTCTTTCTGGTATTAAATGGACTCTTAAATTTCCCTTCTCTGTTCTACTCTCCTGGTCACATTCAGAGAGATCCTTTCGATATACATGTAAACCAGATCATTCCAATCCTCTGATTGAAACATTTTAATGGCTTACTAACTCTTTCAGGTAAAAATCCAAAATTCTTAAAATCTTCTACAAAGTTGCATGAACAGATCTCTCGCTGCCTCTAGTCCTCATCTACTTCCACTCCTTTCTTTATTCTTCTTATCCTGGTTGCACTGGCTTTTTTTGTAATTTGCCCAAACATACCAATATATATAGGCCAGGCCTTGTACTTAGCATTCTCTCTTCCTGAAAACATTCAAATATCACCTCAAGATAAAGTCTAATGTTCTTATCAAGTCAATATATGGAACAAAATAAAATAATTGCATAAAAGTAATTATTATAGGGACAAAACTAATTTATGAGATGTTTTGTTCAAGTGAAACAAATTCCTCAAACATCTTTGTTCAATCAACCATTCATTCATTCATGAATATATGTAGAAAATTTTAATTTTATTCCTTTTATAACAGGATCTAGGTTAGCCATTCTGTATCAAAGGTAAATTAAAGAAAATTCCTTGGTTTACCCTTTTCAGGATTTGATTGATCTGGTCTTAATTGTGATTAATCAATAATGCAATCCCAGGTAAACTATCCGTACATGACACTTTTATTTAAAGTTAATCCATATTTTATGTTCCTTGTAGAAGATGATTGTTTTGAAATGAGTTTCCTGTGATTATGAGCTTTCAATTCATAAAGCAGTTTCTAATTATACAATAGTTATGCTTGATAATATGATTTCTATTTCTTCCTTTCAAAATATTGCTTTGAGGCAATTTAGAAGAAGACTTACTTGTTTTTACAATACCTTACCAAGCTAACTGGCAAAATTTTCTAACATGTGTGTTGTCTATAAGGTGAATGTACTCAAATTTTAAGGAATTAAACATACAATATTTGCTATAATTGTTTTATCATGAAGAACAGAACTGCTTGTACTTATTTTTTTTTAAAGAAGGACTAAATTCATATCCAGTTGACTTCAGGGATATATAGACATATCAGAAAATGTTGGCAATTCCTTCTCTAATCGGTTTTTCTGTTTCTTCTCCAACACAAGACTTTTTAAAGCAGGGACAAGTTCTGACAACTACATCACATAATGCTTGTTACTATAACCTACAAGAAGAAAATGAAGTTCTCTAGGTAGATGTTTCCTAAAGTACATGTTCTAGTTACAGAGAATCAATTTTAAATGCATTGATGTTTGACATTCCGTTTCAGAGAAGAAAAGTGAGTTTGATAAATCAAGGAATAGTTTAGCAATTATAATTTGGTCCAGTTAAATCTATGCTGTATATCCTTTTTTATTCTTTGAAATGTGTCAGTTTGTATCTGTAGCATTAACAGTTATCTCAAATTAGATCTTTAAGTATTGATTAAATAAATGCTTATTATGACAGGAAATCTGACTACACTAAGGTTTTAATCACATCATTCAAAATTTATATATAAAAGTATAACATATATACATATAACATAAATGTATACATGTGGGATATATATTCCAAAAAATTGCAATTGAATTGGCTTTTTCCATTATAATAGTCTTTAAATCTAAAACAAATATTTTCTTGTGGGCTTATAATATATACTTACATCTTCTAAGAAATTTAAGAAAGGAAAGAATAGATATTAAAAACAGAAAATAAACCTTTTAGTTGTGGAATTACAATGTTATTAGTTCTTATGAAGACAAATTATGCTAAAATATTATGAATGGCCTTAGAATGACAAAAATTGCATGATCCTTTTAGTCAGCATTATAAAACATGTACAACTTGAAGAATATTGATAAATACAGAAAAGTGCTATTAGGCAATTAAGATTCCTATTGTTTTTTATAGGTTTCCTAATTGATTTTTTACCCATTTATCATATATAACTGTTTTTAAATAATTAAAATTATTGTAATAGCACTACATATCAGGTGGTTAACCATTATATATCTAACCAAAACAATTATAGACATGTTAGAAATCATGGAATGTGTAGGTAAATAGTCACTTTTATACTTTGATTCTAGCATAGTTGGTTTAAATGATACAAAAAGGAAAATTAGAATAGAACATATGGTATGTTAGAATTCATCAAGAAAAGAGTTAATGACTGTGAAGATTAGAGACAGCAGTGGAGAATAAGACATCTAATTTAAATATTTGGTTAAAAGTCACATTATGAAATCCTGAATATTTTCAGTGGAAAAACTCAGCATTGCTACCAGATATTAAACAGAATTCTTCTATAAAAATGTGTTTTAGTTGGGTCTTTTTAGTTATACATGATAATATTATTCATTTTGAGGTAATTGTAAAATATAATATAATCTAATTCAGTCCCCAATATATCCCCTTCCCTTCCCCTCCTTCTTCCCACTGATCTTTTCCCTCTACTTTATTGATCTTTCTGTTATTAGAGTTTTGTTCTTAATTAGTGCCTTGTGTATATACAAAAGGTCAGATTCTCTATGGCATATTCATAAATGCACATAGAAAAGCTAGATCAAATTATTATTCTTTATATTTGTGTGATCTCTGTAATAAAATTATCATTCACAGTTTCCTTTTCAATGAATTAAGGTATAGGTAATATAGAAAAAACTCTGTAGTATTCTTGATTGAATTTATTCTTACTACAATGGTGGTAGAATGGCAATCTTTCTGATTCCATCATTTTCTCTTTTTTAATAATTATTAGTTGACATTCTACTGTGATGAAAAACTTTCCTTTATTTCATTATTTGCTTGATTTTTACTGTTGACATGAATTATTTCAAAGTTCTAAGTTCTGCAAACCAAAAGAACCAATATTATAAAGGTCCAAAGGTTGACCGGCCTAACACCCAAGAAAAACCAAATTTGAAAACCAGGAAAAAAGAAAAAAAAAAAAAAAAGTGAAAGAAAAATAGAGTTCAAGTGGTAAGAGGGGAGCCGGTCCCTCTTATTTCTGGGTTGTTTAACTCTTTGTTCCATTCAGATCTTCAGCTGAGTGGCTAAAGCTTACCTACATTAGGGAGAGCAATCAGATTTACTCAATCTACAGATTCAAATGTATCTCATGAAGAAACAGTCATTCCCACCTCCCACCTCTACCCCAAATTGTGTTTAACCCTGGGTACTCTGTATCCATGTCTAGTTGACACATAAAATTCACTCTCACAATATGAGACTCATGAACTTCTTACCTTCAATGTGTTATAGTTCATAAATACCATTATTTATTGTAAGATTTGGTTTCTCAGTTTTGGTCAGTGGGATATTTATCAAAGTGGTTCCTGTGCCACTTAGATATGGCTCATATTTGGTGTGGGGGGGTTATATACTTTCTGGCACAGTAAAATATTCTAGAATTATGTCATGCTTTCAATTAAATCAACTTTTATCCAAGTATTCTTTTTGTGCTTTTAATAGGGAACTGAATTTAAAACCCAACATACAAACCAGGTCCTCTAATGCCAGCAACTTGAGAGGCTGAGGCAGGAGGATCACAAGTTAGCAAGACCTTGTCTCTCAAAGTGAAAATAAATAAATAAATAAATAAACAGGACTAGGGATGTAGCTCAGTGGTAAAGTGCCCCTGGATTCAATACGCAGTACCATAAAAAAATAGAACCTAACACACAGTTGTTAAGTGTGGTCATTTATAATTGGGTTTACTTTGCTTCTACATCCTTTTAAAGTACTGAAGTAGGAATTTACGCTGTGTGCATTATAGGAATGAGGAGATGATTGAATCAGCCATGTTATTAGAAGTCAGGGTTTTCACCAACAGAGAATAGATAGATAAATATACAGAATGGAGAAAGGCCAACTCTTAAAACATGGAGTTGGCATTCAATTTATCAGTGTAAAGTAGTAATTGTACCATTGGAATTTTTTTCTGTAAGAAGCACTTTAACTTTTGAATCCTTATCAGTTTTCTCATCTTGTCATTCTTTTACATCCATTCCCATTGGCATGGAAGAGATTGTTCTAAGTGATTTTAACAGAATACTTTTTCTAAGAGATGTTTTATCGTTGAGAAAAGATTTTCCAATCAGTGAACTTGGAAAATGTTGCATTCTATATCTCTCCTTTGAAGATAGACAATGTCCAGTAGCAATTTAAAACAAGTAAGATGTTTAACAGTACAGAAGTTTATCTACACAGATTCTCTAAAATATTTGGCCTCTAAACTATTTCCCCTGTACAAAGGGAAAAATCTGATGTTCCACAGAATGCATTCTGAGAAATGTTTTTCAAGATAATATCTGCAGAGTTATGCTCTGGAAGTGTAAAACTTAATGGAACATTACAAACTAGACAGAAGGATTTTATGCTGCCTTGACAAAAAGAAACATCCAAGGAACAGTTTTTTCTGGAAAGATCCAAAGGAGGGTAGTGAGCTAATAAGGCTCTTTTCTGACTCCAGTATACAGAACGTAGATTGTATTCCTATCCTAAGTATTACATAGTCTAAGTCACTCGCCTAACAATTATTTTTATAAGGCCTCTCATTTTAAAACCAAATCCAGAAAACAAATTGTTGCCTCCCAAGTCACAAAGTATTTCTTTTGCTTTATGTAACAACAATGATTTGGTGTATAAAGAGTTGGAATTACAATGTGACAAACCTTGGAAGATGCCTAGAGTTGCTTTCACTATACTTCTTTCTGCTCTATGAAAAAATTTTTTTTTCAAATTTGAATGAATACCAAGTAGTTGAAGATGTAGAGATTGAAGTTAGTATACATACTTGTTGCTAAAGGCCATGTTCACTATGGTTTTACACAAATGAAAACTCACACAAATTCTTTGCACATCCTAGATAGATATATTATTTCTCTTGTTGGGGATGAGGGATGAGTTCTAGCTAATGTTTCTTTAGACGACTGATTATATCATTAAATGAGAGCTTACATGACTTTAATTATCTAACCCCTTTTGCTGCTTTATCTGTGATTTTATATAATGAAATTTGGAACACTTTGAGAGTTGTATAAATCATACCAATTTTTCTCAGCTTTTATTAAGCAACAAAATTGAAGGAAACTGGTTGCTGTGGTTTAGATATGAGGTGTCCCCTAAAAGCTCATGTGAGACAATGCAAGGAAATTCAGAGTTTCAGAGTTCAGAGGTAAAATGTTAGGGTTATGAGAACCTTGACATAATCAGTGCATTAATTCACTGATATGGATGAAATGGGCATAATTGTAGGCAGGAAGGGTGTGGCCAAAAGAAGTAGGCCACTGTGGGTATGCCTTTGGGGGTTTATATTTTGCCCTTGGTGGACAGAGATCTCTCTGCTTCCTGGTGGCTGTGTCCTGAGCTGCTTTCCTCTGCCATGTCCTTCCACTGTGATATTCTGCTGCAGGCCCAGAACAATGGAGTTGACCATCTATGGACTGAGACCTGTGAAACTGTGAACCTCAAATCAACTTTTCCTTTTCTACATCATTCTTGTCAAGAACAATAGTGACAAGAAAGCTGAGTAAAACACTGGATATTCTTTCACGTGCTATTAAAAAAAATCCTTGCTCTAATTTTCATGCACTAACACAAAGAGCCAAATAACTACACATATATTCACTTCTTGTTAAACTGTACACACCAGAGCAAAGGAGCTGAAAAATTGACCTTGAGGAAAGAATTCTCTAGACATGTAACAGGTCTCCCTTTTGGCTTTGATGAAAGGTTACTAGGCAAAGGAGAAAGCATTGCACAAATGTGAATGAAATCCCTTTGGTATGAAATTTGTGCATAAACTTAGAAGGAGGCAGTTTTCATGTGGTTTGGAGCTTTCTGATGAAAATTTCACACTCTTCTAGTTTGTTCCTTTCCCCTAGGAATCCTCACAAATGAGCCTGTGTGAAGCAGTTCCCCAGACAGACATTTCAGTTTATTAGCTTTCCTTTCTTTCTCTTGTGGCTGTGTTTTATCTTTCTCTTTCAAATTCATGCATCCTGGACTCTCTTGCTATGTGTTAAATCAAATTTTTATTGCATTGCTCTCTGAATTTTCTTCCTAGGAATGGGATGTTCTTTTCAGTGTACTTTACCAATTAAACACTCTGGGGTCAATTTTTCCTTCAGAAAGGTAGCTTGAGTTCATCTAGACAACATCTGTATTTGCTTGAAGACCAAGGGAAGCTCAGAGAGTTAAGTGAAATTGACTTCTCTACTCCAAATGACCCTAGTGACACGATAGTTTCACATCTCCTTCCTTGTTTACTATAACACCTACAAAACTGATATCATTGCCTTTGGACTTGTCTACTCTAATCCACTCTCCATGCTGATAAAATGAGCAATCAGGCTAAAATGCAGTCTTCACGCTATAAAATCTTTATGTGACTTCCTTTCCCCTTAAAATAACTCTTACTCTCCACTACAAAGCTGAGACATATGCTTACTTCTGATTATCCAGCTTGAACTCCCCTTACCTCTCCTATATTTTCTACCTATGTGGATTCCCCCTACCACCTTGTTTATGTGTGCCTCTTGGCCTTATAACTGCAGATATCCCTTGCTCCATGTGGACTACCACCTTCACCTTAAATCTAACTACTGTAAACTATAGGTCAGAACTCAAATGTCACTCATACCTCCTGTATAGTGCCTTAGGTTACGGCAACCTCCACAAGGTATTCCTTAGCCATTAAAATTATGTATTATACATTTTTAAAATTTATTTTTACCCATTTGACTTTGACTTCTATTGTCACCAGGCTTTTATCTGTTCTTTCTACTTGGGGAGACTGTAACTAGCACAGAGTTCAGCACATAACTGGCTAAAAATATTTGCCTATCAAATGTAATGAAAACTGGAAACTGATTTCCTCTTTTTTTAGTTTGATGGTCATTTCCTCTGCTCCATATATTTTAATCTTATTTGAATTGCCTAAAATATTTCAAATTCATTTCCCAGCTGCATTTACTCCCTATTGAGCACACTGCAGTTCCAGTTTATGTGATTATGTGCTGCTCCTCTAAAGTGCAACCTGTGACATTTGTCTTCTATCTTCTTAATTCATTAAAGTGGTATTCCTAAGTTACCACCTCTATAAAGCCTTCCCCTGGTTCTCTAGGTTGAGCTTCTTGTGCCTTAACCTTTTGATTGTAAATCTGCACATACTTTCAAGATGACCTTTATCACATGTGTTTGGCACATACCTTCCAAATATATTTTCTACATTTGTTCATATAATGACTTCAAACTTTCGCCCTAATGGTTTCAAACTTCCTGGATTTATAGTTGTATATTAGTCAACTTTCTGTGATTGTGACAGAATTCTTTCAGGGATCAACCTAAAGGAGAACATCTTATTTTGGTTCATGATTTCAGTCGATGATTATTTGGATCTGTTGCTTTTGGGCATGTGGAGAGAGAGAACATCAGGGTGGGGAGCCTGTGGTGGAGCAAAGCTGCTCAACTGAAGGTAGCCAAGAAACAGAGAGAGTGAGGAAGGGAAGATGAGTCCAAGGTCCTATATCCCCCCAGGGACAAGCCCCCAGTGATATAACCTCTTCCCACTAGGCCCTACATCCTAAAGGTTCCACCTTCTCTCAAAAGGGCCATCAGCGAGGGATTAAAATTTTAACACATCAACACTGGGAGACATTTTTGAACCATAACAATTTGCATCATCCCTCCAAAGACTCATTTCTCACAGTGCAAAATGCTTTCGGTTTATTCTCCAAGAGCCCCAAATTATTTCTGAACTGTTCCAACATTGCTCGAAAATCTAAGTCAAAATCCAAAGTTTCCTCTGAGACTCAAAGCAAACTCTGCTGTGTGTCCCTGTAAACATCAAAGAACAAGTTGTATACTTCCAAGACAGTATTCCTCAGGATAAACATCCTATTCAAAAAGGAAGGAATAGCAACTCAGAAAGGAGGGATCAGACTAAGGCAAGACTAAAACCCTGAAATTCCTACAGCTTTATGTCCAGCATCCAGGACACATGGTGGCATAATATAAGCTCAAAAATGTTAGACAACCTATCCCTAAGGCTTTGCTGGCTGTAGCCCACAGGGCCACTCTTTTGGACTAACTGTTCACTGTCTATAGCTTTCTGTGGCACCTCTAACTTCCTGGAGTGTCCACTGTCATGTTAGCTTTACTTGCACAGTTCCATGTATCACCATAAGGGGCTGCTTGCTGGTACTTTGATCCTTCCACATTCCAACTGGCCTCCAAGGATGCCTCAATGGAAGCGTGTTTGAACCCACAAATCTTGCATTCTGCATGACTACAAAACCAGCATTATGTGGACTATGTCAAAGTCTGCTTCTGCAGTGGCTTTACCAAGGCCCTGGTCAGGCCATGGCTCCAACAACCTTGAGTGCATTGATGGCTAAACTAGGGAAATGAATCACAGGGAAACAATTCATAGCATACACAATCATCAGGGTGCCCTGAAGTTCCCTTTTCAAAGGAAAAATATATGCAATGAATTTATATTTCTATATCTGGATGGGGTTTTGTTGATTCCTGAGATGTTCTCAAGGCATCTTTCTTATTTTCTCTGTATAAAGCACTTGGCTACCTACTTTTGAATTCTTTTTTTCCCCCTCTACACTCTCTTTGAGAGCAACTTTAAACACCACTCACTTTCTGGCCCAATTGCAAGTTTTTCAAGTCTTTCTGCTTTGAATTATGTTCCTGATCTTCATTATACATTTGATTAAGAGCAGCCATTGCCTTAAAGCTGTGTTGTCTTGAAATTTCTTCTTCCGGATAAGTGAGTCTTAACCATTAAATTAATACCAAATAAAGTTCCAGGACATGGACAAAATGTTGATGAGTTCTTGGCCAAATCTAACATGAGTAGTCTCTATTTCAGTTCCCAATAGAGTCATTATTGCCTTCTGAAACTTCATGTAGCTGGCCTTTACTTTCCGTGTTTCTTTCAGAATTCTGGACTCTGAGCCCCCAACAGAATAACCCATTAAAGCTCCAGGCTTTTTCCAATCTGCCTATTTAAACTTTTCCAAGCTCTTCCAGGAAACAGATTTCAAAGATTTTGAATCACATCATTAGACGTAGTCACGGCAACAACCGCACTTCTATTTTTTTTTTTCTTTTCTCTTTTATGTAGTTCAATTTTCTTTTTCTGTGACAAAATACTTGAGAAAATCAACTTAACAGGAAGAAAGTTTTATTTTGGTTCATGGATTGGATCTGTTGCTTTAGGCCTGTGGTAAGACAAATCATCATGATGTGGAGCCACTGTGGTAGAGCAAAGCTGGCCAGGAAGCAAAGGAAGAGAGAGAAGGGGTTGGAGAGAGAGAGAAAGGGACTGGAGTCTCATATCCCTCTCAGAGACAAAGCCCCAGTGACATAGCTTCCTCCTACTAGGCCCCAATCCTTAATGCTTCACCACCACCCAAGAGTGCCATCAGCTGAGTAAGCCTTTAACACATGAGCCTGGGGGGCACTTCCAAATCATACCAGGTTGTGGCATTCCTATTTTTCAAGTTAGTATTTATTCAATAATCTGATGTAAGTTAAAAGTTTAATTAGTGCCTATTGAATGAATAAGAAAATGAGGATGACTTTTTTTTTTCTTTTTAAATCTATGAATATTCCTCCAATTCCTAGAGAGAGAGAGAGAGAGAGAGAGAGAGAGAGAGATAAAGAAATTAGGACTGGGATTGTGGCTCAGTGGTAGAGCACTTGCCTAGCATGTGTGAGGCACTGAGTTCAATTCTCAGCACCACATACAAATAAATAAAATGAAGGCCCATCAACAACTAAAAAATATTAAAAAAGATAAGTTATTTTGCATATGTAAAGTAAGAAACATATGTTTAGCATCAGTATACCAGTGAAGGAGCCCTAATTAGGAAGGGCTGTTGCAGCTAGCTGGAAGCTATAAGTTCCACCTGATATGTATGTGACGCACCTGTAGGCACCCGAAAAGCTGAAGGTATATAACCGGGTGAAAGCGGTCCGAGTTAGGAGAACGGAGAATTCATTCAGTCAGTTGCGTAGTAGCTCGGTCGGTCAGAAGAAGAGTTCGGGTCGGAGAATCAGAGTGGCCAGAACGTAGGCAGAGCGGTTACAGAAGAGAAACCAGATAGAAGAAGTAATGACTGGTCAGAGTTAGGCTGAGGCTCCCGAGGAAGACAGAAGACAGAAGAAAGAAGAAGGAAGAAAGAAGAGAGAAGAAAGAAGCTCTAATCTTTCTCTAAGCTAAGCTCTCTTTCTTTCTCTCTAAGAAGAAGCTCTATCTTTCTTTCTCTCTAAGACTCTAAGCTAAGAAGACAAGAAGAAAAGCTCTCTTTAATCTTTCTCTCTAAAAATCTTTCTTTCCCTCTCTAAGCTCTCTCTAAGAAAGTAGAAGTAAAAGTAGTAAAAGCTTTACTCTGCCTCCGAGAGTTTTCCTCCCGGTTTTCTGTACCAGGTAGCTTACATACCAGTGTTCCAGTTCTGTTATTTATGAGCTGAATTATCTGGAGCTATTATACTTTCATTCAGAATATCAACTTCCAGCTCAATAAAATGGGTTGAAAAGTAAACAAGTAAATAACACTTGAATTAAAATGTTTAATTTTAATTAATAAAGGTCCAGTGGAATACATTATTATATGAAAATGATTACATGTGTTTTTAAAACTGTGACATGATATATTATCAGAAATATATGCAGAATTAAAATGAGAACTGGATTTTTTCTAAAGCATTTAATTGATTTTATTTCAGATACTCTTTTCAGTAATGTTTACTACTTTTTTTCTGAAATAGTTTTATTTCTAATTTTATAAATAATCTGCTCAATATATAGATTATGAAATATTTAGAAGGATATAAATAATATAAATATTTTTTATCTGCAAAGGATATTTAATTATAATTATATTTTGGTTTATTTCTCTCAGCCATTTGTTTATATGTATTTTTATTTGTTTTAGATTGTTGTGATAATATTACATAGTCTGTACTGTATTCTTTTTATGTTAATAATTCACCATAAATATAGTTCATGTTATATTTCAAAATGTTTTAATAACTCATATTACTAATATACCTAACAGCAACTTTTGTATTTTTATAGTTTCCAAAAATTTAATGTTATAGTTTATGCATACTATCATTTTGCCTAAAAATGTTTTGACCTAAAAGCAAATTTACAAAATTCTATTATTAGGTCAAGTAATAAAAAATAATTTTCCTCTCATGATAAATATTTTGAAATTATTTCTATAATGGCTACTACAAATTACATTATAAATTATAAAAGAATGTTATTTTCATTGTAAACCCTGTGTATATTCATTCTTATATTTTCCCATATCTTAACTACTTTGAAAAAATAAAACACTTTTTCACTTTTTTCAGTACACTTTGCTTTCTTAACCAAGTAGGTTTATTATTGTCCATAAATAGTGTATTTATCTTCCTTTTATAATTACTACTTACATATTTTTTGTAGATTTATTTTAAGTATTTCAAATAAAATTATGAAAAATTAGTATAACCAAATAGTATAATATTTATTCTAAATATTTGTCCTACTTGGTTCTTCATATTGGCTTTTGATATTTAGAATTATTTTGGCTGCTTATTGCATATTATCACTCTTCCATGTACTTTCTCAGTATTATCCTACTCAATCCTCACAATCATCCACTTTCTTTAAGCTTAAGGTAACTAATGTATAAGGAGATTAAATTATTTGCAGTAGCAGTGTCACAATTCTGTTCCAGGTACCTGGTGTCAGACCCGTATTCTTTGGCAGTATATCATGCTATCCCTTAAGATCTAAATTAAACATTAAATGTGATTACCTGAAAAAATTTGCTGGGCTTTGCAATGTATACCTACCATTCTTAAAATTGTTCAGAACACTGTTAATTGTTTTTCAAGAAGTAAACTATGAGCCGGGCGTGGTGGCTCACGCCTGTAATCCCAGCACTTTGGGAGGCTGAGGCAGGAGGATCGCGGGTTCAAAGCCAGCCTCAGCAATGGCGAGGCACTTAGCAACTCAGTGAGACCCTGTCTCTAATAAAATACAAAAAAGGGCTGGGGATGTGGCCCAGTGGTTGAGAGCCCCTGAATTTCAATTCCCGGTACAAAAAAAAAAAAAAAAAAAAAGAAGTAAACTATGGGGTTCCAACTATTCAGGCTGTTTTACAAAACAATATAAGGTAAAATATATTTAAGTTCCCATTCTGATTTGTCCCTGTTGGTCCCAGATGCCTTATATAATTGATAGGAATTCAGACGTCTGTTATATTTTAGATGACAATAGAAAAGCAAGAATCTTTCATCATGTGTTGGGGATACAAACAAACAATTTCTTCTAAATTCACTATGCACTCCAATTTGATATACAGATCTGGCTTCATAATGGGAAACTAGTTGTTGATCTGTTAAAATTGCATTTGACTTTTATTCTTTCAAAAATGGAATTAAAAAATGTCAACTATGTATTTTTGAAATGTCATTATTCATAAATATTTGGTGTATTATTTCATAGAGATTCTCTGACTTCCTCTGAGTTCCCTTAGAAATGATTTGCAATCTTTAGATAACATATACTATGTAAACATCAAACAATATGATTTATTAGATAACATGGAAAAATAATTCATATGCACAATAAACAAGTAGGTGCATAAAAATAAGCCTTCGTCCTGAATTTTTTTTACATGAAACAAAGGCTCTATGAAAACTGTTGGTATAAAAGGTAACACTTCTAGCTCACCAATTAAAAAGGAAAGACAAAAATCCATACCAATTAGAGAAAATTCTGACCTTGGTTTTGAATACAAACATAAACTGCATTAAACAAATCAACAAAAAAAAAATAAAGCGCGTCATTTCATTTATTTTCTTTTGCAAGATGATGTGATGGTCATTAAGATTTTTTGAACAGTGATAATGTTTACTCTGAGATGTCAGGAGAAGATCTTGTAATGAAATGTCAATCCCAAAGCTCTGATGAATGCTTTTGCAGACCTAGCAAACTGTCAACTCCTAACATCAAGAAAAAACACCAGGAAGCTGCAAACATTTTCTTCCATTCCTTTAAAAAATGTAATCCTTTTGAATACAATTAGCATCAAATTAAACTTTTGTTGTTATATTTTAATATAAAGCTATGCTTAATATTTTGTCTTATACGTGGTATGGCAACTTAGTAAATATTAAGTCGTCTATAACACACATTGAGCACTTAAGTAGTTCTCCAAGTGGCCTTTGTCTCACCCAGTTTTCTCATCTTTCTCACTTGAAGTTCTCGAGAATAATTGTAGAAAGTGTAGGGAACACAACATCCTGAGATAAGGAGGAACTATC
The DNA here is from genome assembly GCA_025594165.1 of Tamias sibiricus. Classification (NCBI taxonomy): domain Eukaryota; kingdom Metazoa; phylum Chordata; class Mammalia; order Rodentia; family Sciuridae; genus Tamias; species Tamias sibiricus. The sequence goes on along the minus strand of CM046665.1, from coordinate 39,402,119 downwards.
CAGAACAGCCTGTGCTCTTTCCTAGCCTCCCTTAGAAGCAGGATGTCTTTCATCACTTTATGACAGCAATTCACATTGCCCTGGGATATAAAACCTAGGATGGTCTGCTTTTCAGTGTCCCTCAACTGAAGTGTAGTGGGACACAAAGAAATGAGATTCCATTCACCCTGAGTAGCTTTTCTGGCTCATAATGAATCCCTTGCTGCCTATCTGTAGGTAAGAAATGTACTTCATGTAACTTGTTGAGTGCCTGTCTATTCTCTAACCTGGACGAGTTAGTAACCAGTGCACAGAGAACCTGGCTCACATTAGCATGTACCCAATTTAAATCTCACAGCAATATTCAAAGGTAAGTTTACTGTCCATTATGAAAGAACTTGAGATATGCCCAGAGCAGTTTCTATGGATCCTAAAGTTCAATATTACAATAAAAATATTATTACTACTTCTTTATGGATGGACTCTAACTTATAAAAGTTCAATTTATAATTTTAATTTTATCATGGTGCAAAAATTATATGCATTGAACACAAACCTATTTCAAAATTTGATCTTTTCCCAGGCAGTAGAGTACTTTTTGGAGATGCTGGGCCACAAGCCACAGCTTCCAGTTGCTATGTGATCATGAGGATGAACAACCCATGCTCTGTAGCATTCTGTGTTGCTAAACTATGTTGTTCTTTAGGTTGGGCATGCTAAATGCATTTTTGACTCATGGTATTTCAATTTTATGATGGATTTATCAGGAAGTAGCCCTATCCTAGATCTGGGAATATCCATAGTTATTTTCATGATTGCTATTAGTATATAACTATTTCTTGAACCATATCATTACATATTAAAATTGACACATTATTTAAGGTAAACCTAATTACTAAGTCATATTTAGCAGTGAAGAAATTGATTAAGTATTTTTTAAAATTTCAACAACCATGCTAAAAGATTAAGATAAAATTTATTAATATTGACAACTTTTACACAGTACAAAATAACATTTTATTGTGATGGTATTATTGAACTTTTACTGGGATGAATCTGCAAGTATTATCTTGTATGAATACTGGGGAGAATGAACACATTTATTTGAATAAAAAGGTCACATATAGTATTTATACATCAAACTTAAAATTGTTCATTGGCAAGTGTGCTATTTTAATAACAAACAGAATGCTGTTGGGGTTGCTAATATTTGATAATTCAAAAAAATCTTGATCAAACATGTTTGCATTGCATATGGATACCTAATCAGAAATCAATATGGGAATCAGAGGAGCAGGAAGAAGAGAGTGGCCTGGGAATCCAATTCGTTTGATGGTTTTAATATTATCATAAGTGTTTAGAAGTCTTCTTTCTTAGATTGTATTTTATTTCATTAGTTTCCTGCTTAGTTTATTTTTATATCCATCCCACTTTCATTAGAGTGTACTTTCATATATCATTAGGGAACTATTTGGATCTTTTAAAAAGTATACAGTATCATTGGATGCATGCACATGTTTTAGATATATATTTAAATAAGATAAATATTGAACATTTCTAAGAATAAGTTAGGTGTTAATATGTACCAGGTACTTTTTGAAATTTATCTATTATCTCGTTTACCTATTGCAAAAATGTTATGGTGCAGGTCCTCTTACTTTCTCCATTTAAAAATTTGGAATCTGATGAAAGAAGTGGTAAATTGTCTGATTTGACTAAGATTACATAGCTAGCAGGAGGTCACACCTAGAAAATATGACTCCAGAGTCTGAAGGCTTTAATCTGCATATTGCTGCTTATGCTATGTTGTGTTATATTACAGATTTAGTTTTACATCTAATTTTTTCACTTGACATTGTATTTTAAAGATCCATCCACTTTAGCATGTAAATGCTCTTCACTGTTTTGGATTGCCTCTGCAGAATACAGTTCTATAGAATATATTCACAACATCTTATTTAACTCTTCTAGTTAGAGACACCTTGTGCAAAACCGTCCTCCTAGTGGCTTCAAAAAAACCGAGTTGTCCCTCTTTTCTTGCTTGTAGATTTCAAGAATAGCTGTAGAAATGTGCAGGAAATGTAACATCCTGAGATAAGTAAGGACTGGCTGGAACAGCCCACACTCTGTTCCTGTCCCTCTTGAAACATAATGTCCTTCAATACTCTAGACCAAAGTGTCATGTTGCCCTCAGGTTATAAACTCAATGCAGTTTGCTTTCCAGAGTCCCTCAACTGTGTCAATGAGGCCTGTGCATACAAGACTCCATTCATCCAGCTTTTGTGATCCTTGGGTGATTGGTTGATTCTGAATCTTAGGCTTCTGTCGGTGCTTACTACCCATCTGTAATATCTGTAAGTAATGAAACTTGGAAGTATTAACTACTCTTTGTAGCGTGTGTGTGTGTGTGTGTGTGTGTGTGTGTGTGTGTGTTCTATCTCACCAAACTTTGCTGAGTAATAACAGTAGCCCAGATGCACTGGGCTGACATGGTGACCAGTGCACAGGGAAACTGGTTCACACCTAGATTGTTTCCAACTTTCCCTTTCCATCAATCAACCCTGCAGTGAACATCCTGCATGATTGTCTTTTGAGCTCATGTGTATATTTGGATAGGAAGGAGAATCCCTGACTCATGGAGATATACACATTTAATTTTACTATGCCCTATAAAAATTATCTCTTTTCATTTCCACAAAGGGGAACTCATACAGGTTTATATTTTGTCAGGTGTAACTAAAGACTTGATGTTTACCTAATAATGTTTGACAACATGACTGAGGAAATATCACTGTATTTTCAATTTGACCTTTTTTAATTCCTAGTAGGGTTACTCATATCTTCTTCTCCATATAGTTTTAGCCATTGAGATTTCTTTTTATACAAATTGGCTGTTCATATTATTGGTCTATTTTTCTAATAGATTTAATTTTTTTTTCTTATTTGCTTGACTTAGTTTCCTGGAAATTCTAAATATTAATGCCATTTCTTTTTAAAACTACTTAAATTCATTTTTATCATTTTTTTTTAAATCAACAGTTTTTCTGTGACTTAGTCTAGTCACGTTCACAAGCAAATTGCAAGCAGATGTCTTTACTGAAAGCAAGAGATCTGGTGAAATTTTAATAAACACAGATTACCAACACTGAAACAAAATGAATAACAACAGCAAACTCATGATAGTCTGTTAGTGAAAGTAGAATAACGTAGCAGAAAGTGCTCTCTGAATAGCAACACAAAGAAGTAGGCATTGTTTTCCTCATTTTAATGATGGTCAAAAAGAAGATTTGGCAATAGAAGCTCAAATATTACTTAGGTGTGGCTAGGAGCTTAGCTCAGTGGTAGTGCTGGCTTAGAACACATACAGATGTGATCCTAAATCAGAAAGAAAAAAAAAAAAAATCTTCAAGTAAGTGTGATGCAGTGGGCCCCATATCATCTGCATTTAAAAAAAATTTTTTTTTATCAATAGAACAAATGATTCTAATAGATTTAGTTCTGTCAACACTTTTTCAGAAAAATACTTTATTGAAATCGTACGTTTGTCAGTGACTACGGCTTTGTAAGTGGAAAAGAATTAAACTATGAAAGCACGAGTAGAGAAGTAAACAAAAACTTCTTTGCTAGTTGTCATGATTACTCTTGATAAATATAAATGCTCAAGTATTTCTTGACCTACATATAAAAAGAAAGATGTATTGGCAAAATATAATTGAACACACTCTTTTGCCAACCCAGAAAACCTCTCCATAAACATAGCAGAGAAAGAAATCAGTTTTATTACTGAATAAGCATTAAACCAGAAAGTGATGCACATCACAAGCAAGCTGTTTTGTGCAAAATGGAATCACACAATTTTATACACTGAAGCATGGCAACATATTACTACACATGTTCTTAACATATATGATAATTAGACCTCAAGTAAGAGGACTTGATAGTACCTTTGGTAGAAAGTCCACCTTAAATTCACCTGGTAATTGGAGTGATCATCTGTATTAATTAATTGACCTTATACAAAGGAAAAATAAAATTTCATACCTTTATAAAAGGGTAGTTTTATAACTTAGAGGCAGTTGAAGTTAAGTGCCCACTCTCTCTGGGACAGAGAGACTGGGTAATAGAGATGTTTTTGCCTTAGAGATTTGCATTCCAATGAGATAGTTCCCAGGTGCTTGAGAAAATCATCCTAAATCATGAAGCTAAAAAAAGGCATACTTAGCTTTAAAAAAATATTTACATATATTACAAAGAAATGAAAAAAGAATTTACAACTGTTTTAAATAAAATGCTCTAAGAAAAGTAATGGGGAAAATTTTATTCTTTTTAGTTAATTTTAATTAACAAGCTTATTTTGTATTTGACAAATAACAACTACATTATGATTATATTATTATATCTCAAGTACATATGAGATATCATGCAATGCTTCAATATATGTATACTTTGTAGAATGATCAAATTTGCTAATTATCATACATAACATTTAAGATACATATAATTTCTTTGTGGTAAGTTCATGTAAGAGTCACTCTTTCAGCATATGAAAGTATATAATACATTAAGTAGAGTCAGCTGTAAAGTAGATCATCAGATCTATTCCTCTTTTCTAGCCTAAACTTTGTACCTTTTGACCAACATCTTCCCTTTGACCAACATCTGCCCTCTTCTCATCAGCCTCTTTGTGAATCTGACTTTTAAAAAATTCTACACATAAGTAAGATCATGCAGTATTTGTCTCTCTGTGCACGATGACTTATTTGAACTAACATTTCCTTTCATTTAACATCATGATCTCCATCCATGTTGTTGCAAATGACTGTTGCTGCCTGAAGCGCTTGGAGCAACGGAGCCGCGGGAAGAACCTCAGAAGCAAACTGGAGACAAACAGCTTTTTATTCTGAAAACTTTTCTCTCTGGTTCTAACAACAACTAACTCACGCCAAACACACCACTAAAATGGCGCTGACCCGATCAGCAATTTCGGCCAAGTCACTCGAGATCCCGCAACAAAATCCCGTGAGACTACAGGTGGCAACAATGGCCAAATCTCCACGGCTCATAGTCAACTGCAATTCAAGCCAATCCCCAAACAGGGCTCCTGCATTTTCCCCCTTTTTGTTTTAAAAGAGGTAATGCTCTAGGACGTCTATGTGCAACCAACATTCTTACCCGTCATCGGATAATCAAGGCTGTGCCCTTGACTCCTGTCTTAGGTTGATATGTCGGCCACATGAGACTGTCCCGTGCGACTGTGCCTGTCTTAGGTTGTCCCCCTCTGGGGATCTTACCCGTCATTGGCTAACCAGCCATCCAATGGAGCCCTTTAGGATCGACTATATATGATGACTAACAGCCATCCAATTGTGAGGAGATGTTGCGGCTTTAAGGCGACAAGCCTTTTGGTGATGAGCCAAATTGCATAGCATATCAAATTGTTTAAACAAATCAGCTGCCCTAAGTTCCATCAAGTAACACACTGAATTCTCTAGACAAATACCCGCAAGGCATTGTCCCGTAAAATCCCAAACAATGAAAGATCAAAATGTCCATTTGTTGTAACATGTTGATGTAGGAGGCCCCATGCATGTAGAGCAGAGGCCACACTGTTGGTGAGGTTGTTTGATGTTTGAGCAGCAGGGATGCTTGCGGCGGCCGCGATCCCTGCAGCTGTAGCAGCAGACGTCTTTTTTATGTTTAGACAATGCCACCGGCAAATCTTCAGGGCCCGCTACCTAGAAACCCAAGCATCAATTATTAAAGGAAAGGCAGTGCTATTGCAGCACTGAGTCAAGAGGCGAGTTGTCAAACTACAAAATAGAATAATTAGATTAGAAAATTAAAGTTGATTTTTGTTCACACACATCGCTGGTTGAGCTTCTACAAACATAAGTTGGAAAAATATCATATTTAGAACAAAACAAAGAAAGACTGAGGGTAATTACTGCATTAAAGATAGATTAAAGAAAAGGTAAAGGCACTTTAGAGAAATAATTTGTTAGCTGGAACCCTTGAGTCTCTGTATACAGAGCAATCTTTTACCTGTTGAGATAATTGAAATTAATGAGCTATTAAACAAATGAAGTTAATAACAAATAAACAATCTTAAGTCAAAACACCAAAATATCAGGTTATATAGCACTAGTCATATTGTTTGCTAAAGAGAAGTCCCAGGGACACCTATAAATCAAAATTGAAAGTACCTTCATTTATAAAATTATTTACCTAAATTGAATACTCTTAACCTAAAATGAATTAAAGTTATTTGGATCCATATATATATATATATATTTTCTTTTTCATAAGCGCTTTGTTCTATGTGACGTCACACTGGACAGACAAACAAACATACAAACATATATTTGTGACGTCACATTAACATGAAATGTAGACAAATGTACAGACATAAAGACATGTATAAAAAGAAAAAAAAAAATACTGTTGTGTGCACACTAAAGAGAGATCTCCTTGTCCCGGCCGGGAGAAATGACACTTAAGTTGTGAAATATTTTGAAGGACTCTTTTGAGGGAATCATTCTATACCTTCATCTTGGTCCTCTTGATTTTGTACCTTTTTTATTAATCTTGATTCTTCAATAACTTCATCTTGATCATTTTGATGTGGTACCTGTTTTATTAATCTAGATGGTATCCATATTGGAGAGGATTCGTCTTTTGGAAAAACACAAACAGATCCTCTTCCCCAAATTAATACTGGATCTGGACCCTTCCATGTACCTGAAAGAACATCCTTCCAGTAAACCAAAGGTTTATGTTGTTGGTGTGGATTCCAATGTCTGTCTCCAGCAGAATAACCATTAGAGTCTAAAGTTAAAAAATTTAAGGTAAACAGGGCAACTGCCAATCTGTCCTTAGGACTTTTCCAATTTCCTTCTTTTTGTTTTAATAACATAATTTTCAGTGTTCGGTTTGCTCTTTCAATAATGCCCTGACCCTGAGGATTGTATGGGATGCCTGTTTTATGGGATATATTGAATTTTGTGCAAAACTCTTTGAAAGATGAGGACGTATATGCGGGGCCATTATCTGTTTTAAGCATTTTGGGGATGCCCAATGCAGCAAAAGCTTGCAAACAATGAGATGTAACATCTTTAACTTTTTCTCCAGAATGTAAGGAAGCAAAAATCATGCCTGAACATGTATCTATGGTCACATGAATAAATCACAATTTTCCAAAACTTGGCTCATGAGTAACATCCATCTGCCACAAATGATTGGGCATTAATCCTCTAGGGTTAACGCCGAAATGAGGATTGGGCAAATGTGTCATACAAGATTTACAATCTTTTACAATTGTTCTGGCTTGCTCCTTTGTGATTTTAAACCTACGTTGCAAGGTGGTGCTGTTGACATGAAACTGGGAGTGAAATAAAGTAGCTTGTTGTAGCGCTGAAAGTATAAATACTGTTTTTGTAAGTTCATCAGCCTTTTGATTACCTTCATGGAGGGGACCAGGCAAATTAGTATGTGCTCTAATATGGCCTACGAATAGAGGTTCTTTTCTTGCCCACAAAAGTTTTTGTATTTGATAAAACAATTTAAAGGCTGGAGTATGAGGTGCTATTGGTCCTGCTAACTCTAATTTTGGGACGGCTTGTACAATATAGTGGCTATCTGAAAAAATGTTTACGGGCTGGTCCCTAAAATTTTCCAGAGCTCTTACCACAGCTTCCAATTCCACTAGTTGAGCTGATTTGTGTGCAGTTATGTAAGTCATATTTTCGTTTTTAGTGACTACTGTAGCAGTACCATTTGAGGACCCATCTGTAAATACATTAAATGCCTTAGGAATAGGTTGATTTTTTATTACCTGTGGAAATATAATAGGATGATTAATACAAAAAGATAATATAGGGGACTTAGGAAGATGATTATCAAAATTTGCAGAAGTAGAGCATTTAGCTATAGCCCAATCATTATAATTGAAGCATAAGTATTCAATCTGTGATGATGAATAGGGAGTAATAATAGTAGCAGGGTGAATGCCAAATATTTTAGTAGAAGTCTTAAGTCCTTGAAGAATAAGTTTAGCCACCATGGAGGTATAAGATTCAATTATACTTTTAGGAGAGACAGGCAAATGTATCCATAATAAAGGCGCTTGTTGCCAAAATACTCCTGTGGGTGTATATTGTGAAGAAATAATAATCAACATCAGCGGTTGAGTTAAATCAAATCTATCACAATGAGCTCCTTCGATGGCTTTTTCTACTAACTTTAAAGCTTTCCTAGCATCAGGAGTCAATGTTCGTGGTGAAGATGGATCAGGATCTCCACGAAGGATGTCAAATAAAGGTTTTAGTTGGCCAGTAGTGAGATTTAGTGTAGGGCGAAGCCAATTAATGTCTCCCAGTAGTTTTTGGAAATCATTGAGGGTGGTCAAATGTTCTTTATTTATTAAAATTTTGGGGGGTCTAACAAAAGTATCCATGATTTTAAATCCTAAATATAATATGGGAGATCTGGTTTGAACTTTTTCTTCTGCTATATATAATCCATATTTTTTTAAATTTTCTACCACATCACTGAATATATTAAATAAGATTTTTTGATTAGGGTGGGCCAATAAAATATCATCCATGTAATGTAGACACATGAGGTTTGGATATTTATTTTTAATGGGTTGGATAGCCTTGTCCACATATATTTGGCATATGGTGGGGCTATTAGCCATTCCCTGTGGTAAAACCTTCCATTGATATCTCTGATCAGGGCCATTATTGTTCATAGAAGGAACGGAAAAAGCAAACCTGGGGGCATCCAGAGGATGTAGGGGAATAGAAAAGAAGCAATCCTTTATATCAAGAGTAATAAGATGGAAATTTTTTGGAATAGCTACGGGACTAGGAAGTCCAGGTTGAGTAGGCCCCATAACTTGCATGGTTTTATTGATTTGTCTAAGATCATGTAACAATCGCCATTTTCCTGACTTTTTCTTGATCACAAATATGGGGGAATTCCAGGGAGAAGTGGAAGGTTCTATATGACCTGCTTCTAATTGTTCCTGAACTAATTGGTGGGCCGCTTGTAATTTCTCTTTAGATAGGGGCCACTGAGGGACCCACACTGGCTTATCAGAAAGCCATGGTATTTTCAAAATTATTTTCTCAGTGGCCCCGAAAAAAAATATCTTTTTCCTTTATGACAATGATTACTTTTAGGGTTGAGATTACTCTGTACTTTTTGATAATGAGTTCTTTTATGGTTAAGATTACTCTGTAGGTTTTCACATTTAACATCTGCAGGCTTGGTTGCAAGGTGTACTCCCATTTGTTGCAAAATATCTCTTCCCCATAAAGTAACCGTAGATTAGGTAAAACATAAGGCTGAAATGTTCCTTTATGGCCTTCATCATCCTCCCATTTTAAAATTACTGCACTTTTATCTTGGAGGTTATTATATCCCAAGCCTCTTAAACTGGTTGAAGCTTTTTGCAGAGGCCAGTGCTTGGGCCATTGGCATAAATTAATAATGGAAGAGTCAGCTCCAGTATCTATTAATCCCTCCATTTCTATTCCTTGGATTTTTATTTTACACATAGGCCTCCTTGAACAGTCTCGAACCCAGCAAGCCATGGGACTTGAGTCAGTGGAACAAAATCCTCTATTGTTCCCTTCTTGAGGCATACCCATTTTAAATGAATTATGTAAATTGGGAAGGAGAAGCAACTGAGCAATTCTATCTCCTTGATTAACAGAAGTTATACTTTGGGGTGAGTTAAGCATTATTTTTATTTCCCCTTTGTAGTCTGAGTTTATTACACCTGGGGTCACTTGCAAACCTAATAAGCTTTTAGGACTACGCCCGATAATAAGTCCTACAGTCCCTGAGGGAAGAGGTCCCCTGACTCCTGTGGGAATCAGTTGAACCCCCATTTCAGGTGTTAACACTATTCGGGCGGTGGAACAGAGGTCTAATCCTGCATTTCCTCTTGTTCCTCTGGCGAGGGAGTGGATGGGTAGTAGGGATTGTGTCGGGGAAGCATCTGAGTGGATGCTTGAGGATACTCCTTCTGCAATGCCCCGTACATTTGTGGGCCCCGGGGTACTGGGCCCCGTGCCCCGTTTTTTGAATTCCTGAACAAAGGATTTCCATGGATGTCACATTTTGAATAGCATTTATTGGCCCAATGATTTCCCTTTTTACACCTGGGGCAGCGGCCTGGGGCACGGTATGAGCTTGATCTTATTTCTCTTTTGGGATTTTGCCTAGAATTGCCTGATTGATTATAATATCTACGTTTAGCCTTTGTGAAATTTCGAGAGGAAGCACCTCTCATTGAGGCTGCAATCACATTTCCTGTGACAAAGGCGTCATTTATATCTTTACATAGTTGTATATATACGGAAAGATCCTTTTTAGTTCTCCATGGCCTGATGGCTGCTTGGCACCATTTATTTGCATTTTCATAAGCTAATTGAACAACTAATGGCATAGCTTGGTCAACATCTGCAAACACACTACCTGCAGTTCTCAAAAGTCGATCAGCAAAGTCGGCATACAGCTCATTAGGTCCTTGAATCACTTTTGACAAGCTACCTTGTAGATCCCCAGGTCCTTGTACAGTTTTCCATGCCTCTAAGGCAGCTGCATTTATCTGAGCATATATATCTGGGTCATAATCTGTTTGAGCCTGTAAGTCTGCGAATTGCCCTTCTCCTGTGAGCATGTCTATATTATAGTTTTCAAACCCTGCAGCCGCGTTTCTTTTAGCCGTTTCTATACAAAGTTCTTGGAATTGCGATCGCCAAACCAAGAATTGCCCCCCGCTTAATGTTGCTTTACATAGACTTTTCCAGTCTGAGGGGGTTAAGCTAAAGGTGTTAAGGGACTCCAGCATACTCAACGTGAAAGGAGCTTGGGGCCCATAAGTCATTACTGCCTCTTTGAGATTTTTTATTGTTTTGAAATCTACTGACTGATGGACACTCTGTCCATTTTTCTTTTCAAATGCTGGCGGTTCCCAATGTATCTGTGAGTTGTCCTCGAGAGCGCATAAGCGATCAGAAAGACTTTTTATTTCTGTTTCTAGGGTATGCAAATGCCTAGTAATACCCTTCATATTTTCTGTAATGGATTCCACCCATGGGGGAGTAGAGGACACAAGTGACTCCTCTGCCTGACGGACCTTTTTCTCGGTCTTTTTAAATTTCTTTTTCCTCATTTTCTCAGGATCACTTTTACTAGATTCCTCACCACTGCTAATTTCACTGACAGCAATATCCTGAGGCCCAGGTTCCAGTGAGAGCAAGTATCCTTCAGCTTTCGCCAATAACTCCCGAATAGCTTTAATAGCTTGGATTTTTGTCATTTTTGGGTCTCTTCTAATACTCTCTTTACTGGTCTCAGTTGGCCCAGTGGAATCTACACTTTTTTGATCACTTTCACTTTTATCTATATACTCCTCACTGAGAACAGAGTCAGGTATATCAAGGAGTCTTTGCATAGCCTCTATCACTTGGGATTCAGTTATATTCGAACCCATCTTTAGAGACCTTTCAGTTCTTACCTGTCCGCTCCGAAGTTCCCCGTACGGGCCGCCACCTGTTGCTGCCTGAAGCGCTTGGAGCAACGGAGCCGCGGGAAGAACCTCAGAAGCAAACTGGAGACAAACAGCTTTTTATTCTGATAACTTTTCTCTCTGGTTCTAACAACAACTAACTCACGCCAAACACACCACTAAAATGGTGCTGACCCGATCAGCAATTTCGGCCAAGTCACTCGAGATCCCGCAACAAAATCCCGTGAGACTACGGGTGGCGACAATGGCCAAATCTCCACGGCTCATAGTCAACTGCAATTCAAGCCAATCCCCAAACAGGGCTCCTGCAAATGACAGGATTTCATTCTTTTTTCATGTGTTAATAGTATTCCATGGTATATATGTATCACATTTATCAGTGGATAAACATTTAGATTGTTGCTTTTCTTGGCTATTTGTGAATAGTGCTGCAATGAACATGGAAGTGCAGAAGTCTTTTCAGCATATTGATTATATTTCTATCAGAACCGGTAGATCATAAGCTGGACATGATGCTGCTTGCCTGTAATCCTAGCAGCTCAGGAGTCTAAGGCAGGATGATCTCAAGTTCGAACCCAGCCTCAGCAAAATCAAGGTGCTAAGCAACTCAGTGAGACCCTTACTCTAAATAAAATACAAAATAGGGCTGGGAATGTGGCTCAGTGGTCCAGTGCCATTGAGTTCAATCCCTGGTACTCCCCTCAAAAGGAAAGAAAGAAAGAAAGAAAGAAAGAAAGAAAGAAAGAAAGAAAGAAAAAAAGAAAAGAAAGAAAGAAAGAAAGAAAGAAAGAAAGAAAGAAAGAAAGAAAGAAAGAAAGAAAGAAAGAACTGGTAGATCATATGATGGTTGCATTTTTTTCAGATTTTGAGGAAACTCCATACTGTTTTCCATAATGGCCACACCAATTTAAATTCTTCAAATAGTGTGTAAGGTTCTCCTTTCTCTGTATCCTCACAAGCACTTATTATTTATAGTCTTTTTGATAATAGCCACTCTGATAGGAGTGAGGTGGTATCTCATTTTGGTCTTGATTTGCATTCCACAGCTGATGAGTGATGTTGAATATTTTTTTTTTTTACAAATCTGTTGGACGTTTATATGTCTTCTTTTGAGGAATGTATACTTAGGTCCTTTGCCCTGTTTTAAATGTGGTTATTTAGTTTCTTGTTATTGAGTAGAGTTTCTTTATATATGTTGGATATGACCTCTTTAGCTAATGTAAAATTTGCAAATATTTTCTCCCAGTGGTTATGTTTTGACTCTGCTGTTTGTTTCCTTTGCTATGCACAAGCTTTTTAGCTTGATGCAATTCCCTTGGTATATTCTTGCTTTGGGGGTCATACCTTGGAAATTACTATTCAGACTGTTGTCATGGAACTCTTCCCTCTTTTCTTTTATTAGTATAAAACTAATAGGTCTCATACTTCAGTGTTTAATAAAGTTGGAGTTGATTCTTCTATCAATTATCCAGAGTTGCAAGGTGTTACAGTTTGGATCTGAAATGAACCCTAAAGGCTCATGGGTTGAAGGTTTTGTTCCCAGATGGTGGCACTATTGGGAGGTGGGGCATAGTTGGGGTAGGTTGGTCACTGAGGGCCTGAGTTTGAAGGTAGATTTCATCCCTAGCTGCTTCTCCCTCTCTGCTCTCTGCTTTCTGGCCGCCATGAAGTGAGCACTTGATTCTGCCATGTGCTCCCTGCTATGATGTCCTGCCTCACCACAGTCCTATAGAGGTCAAGTGACGGTGGACTGAAACCTCTGAAAATATGAACCAAAATAAATCATACTCTTTTAAGGTGTTTAGCTCAGATATTTTGTCAAGGTGACAGAAAGATTCATAACACACATGAACTCATGTATGGACTCTGTTCTATTCTAAGAGCTGATACTTGTTTTGTGTTATTACCATGCAGCTTTGATTACTATATCTTTGCAGTATATTTTGAAATCAGGTAGCATGGTGTCACCAGGTTTGTTCATTTTGATCAAGATTTTATTGGCTATTTGATTTATTCTGTGGTCTCGTACAAATTTCAGGAATTGTTTGTTAAAATCTGTGTAGGATTACTGTTGATCGTCCCAGGGTTCTTTTGCTATATTGAGTTGGAAATCACCAAGAGGCCAACAGTACCAAATGAATGAGGTTTTAGAGAGCTTATGCTCCAGGGCAAGAGAAACAGACATGGCCCAAGGCTCCTGGACTGGCCTTTTGAAGATATGTTTTTAAAATTTCTATAGTTTGAATGTTGTCTGTGTAGGTGTAGTGATGGTTGTTGAACACAATTCAGGATTTCTGCACATGTCTCATCTGATCTTTGTCCCTGGTAATGGGTCCACTCTTGGCATCATGTCCATATTCACTAAGCTTGCAGAAAGATGGAAGAAAACCCACTACTAACACCTCAAGAAGATCATATAACAGTTATGGCTGGGCTTTCTGCACATGCCAAACCTGCAGCAAAGTCCCTTTATATTCTCTAAAGGAAGCAGGTGACAAAAAGAGGACTGAACCAATATCTTGTTAAAGACGGAAAACATTGTTGGGAAGCAGGGCCTTATTTTTTTCTATTGCAGAATGACATGGACATTTTGACAGGGATTGCATCAGATGTAGTATGGACATTTTTGCCTTTGTACTTACAGGTGCTAATCTATTCAGTAGTTAGTGCTCAAAGATATTCTACACTGTCCTGAGTGTCTTTTATACATCTCTAATTTTAGGTTAATGATAAACATTAGGGTAAAACAAGGCATAGTGAAGCCAGATTTAAAGCTAGGTAGTGAGTGTAGTCAGGCAAATCGGGTCTAACATCGAGTTTCATAAAAGAACATGGAGTCTATAAGGAAAATGGAGTCAGCCTGAGTCCTGGAAAAACACAGAGCAACTCTAAGGGAGATAAGATGGTTAATGTTCCCAAGTTTAGGACCCATCTTATGGAATGTTAATGAAACAGCTCCAGCAAACAGAGATGCTAATCAACTAGCCCTAAGCCCTTCCTGTGAATCTCACTCCCGCCATGGGCCCTCCAGGTGTCACATCTTTTGACATTCCTGTCCCCTGTCCCAGGAAGGACAGACATAGGGAACATGAAAGGGACAAAAGAAATATTTCAGATATAAAAGGGAGAAGGCCTCTCCTCCTTTTGGATTCCTGGTTTCCAGGTCCCCTTCTCCCTCTGGGGGAAGTCTTTTTGCTATCCTTTCAATAAAGCTGTCCACTTTCCACTCTACGCTTGCCTCGGAGTGCTTCTTCGGCGTTATTCTTCAGCGTTCGGGGAGCAAGAACTCCTCACGGTAAAAAGCGGTTTCAATAGGAATTGATAAAATATTTCTAATATATCGAGAAAATTATTTCTGAATACAATCTACAATCGACATTTCTAATATATTGAGAAAATTATTTCTGACTACAATCTACAAACACAATGTCTTAAAGATAACGACATTGAAACACAAAGCTGAAATATTTCAATGTAGCCCATCTTGAAGCCAGGAAAATTAGCTTCTATGTACTCTAGAATCTTTTGTGTAGAATTCTGTCTCTAGCTTTCCCACTAACAAGTATTTTCTACCTCTCCTAAAGAAACTTTCGATAACATTTTAAATTCTGAAAAGTGCTAGTAGTTTGTTTCCTTCTAGACACATACAAACTTAGCTTTCTGAAGGAATCGAGGACAATGGCAGCCAATTACTGTTACCAAAAACCCGGTTCTTGTCCCCGACCCAATCCAATAAGGAGGACAGGATTTTGAGGGAAAAAAGTAAAAGGTTTATCGCTTTGCTAGCAAAGGAGAAACATAGGGGACTCTAGTTCCAGAGGCTGTGATTCGGCCCATCAGGGAAACAGGGCTTTTAAAGAGGCTATTCAAAGACTACATTCCAGGTGTGCACTGGCAGGGGGCCCCAGGGGTGCCCCCTTGGTGTGTTGAAATTCACTTGTTAATTTGGGGGATAGTCACTTCCTACTTCTTCTGGTGACATCTCCTTCCTGCGGAGAATAGATAATTTAAGGTGCTCCTGTTCCCTGACCCCAGGTTAGGGAGGGGGAAAAAGAAGAGGAAAATAAAAATATGTCCTTTTAAAAATAAGCAGAAAGTGCTATGTTCAAAAGGTAAAATGGACCACTGTTACACTATTTTGCAAGTTTATAATTTGTGTCTCTTTAATTCCTGCTCAATAAAGCAAAAATTTATAAAATATGAAAGAGGGCACAAAATCATTTTGCCTCTTAACCTTTCTTTCTGCTTATATAAAGGACATAGAACTGCCTCACAAAACCTGAAATATTTTTTACATTTCTGTCAAAATGAAAATTTCACTATAAGCAATCATACCATAAGGATATAACTGCCAAAGCAAAAAAAAAAAAAAAAAAAAAAAAAAAAAAAACTTGCCTGTTAAATGTGTTTTTCCTTCTTAAATCTCCAAGGAGTGTAAATTAAGTGTAGGTGTTTAGGCTAAACACTGGGAAGAGTTGAGGTGAATAAGGTTCTGGCCTTCAGAAATTCACACACTAATAAGAAAGGTGGGTCTATTAACATTCCAAACGTTGTTACAGTTAGAAAGCCTCTTCTGTATTCATTATCTTATCTGATCTTCACCACAAATAGAGAAAGAGGTCTTACTTTAATTCTCTCTACATGCAAGGGAAAGGAGGCTGAGAAAGGTTAATTAATTTGTCCAAATTTATACTTTAAGCGAGAGAACTTCCTTTTAAATCTTATGTTCATTCCACTGCACAACAGACACTTAATTCACTAATACTACCATTTAAAATTAAACACCAAGAGTTCTATTTTCCTGTACCTCAGTATCAAAGGGGTATTCGTTCTAGTACTACCCTTTTTCAGATACCACAATGTATAGGTGTTCAAGCTGACTATATATCAAATAACTGATATTTGACTTATTTTCTATATTATTTTGGAGAAATGTGTCTATATAATGCTAAGTTCATCCAGATTCTGGTAAAATGCACTTTGGTTTTCATTTGGGTGAGATCAGTCACTACTCCTCAGACTTAAGGTTTATAGATAGCACTGGGAGTACATTGCCCAAATTCTCCAACACTGTCTTTCTCCGTGCTCCCTATTCAGCTTCTATGTGCATTTATTTCCACTGGCTTGCATCCAAGACTGAGTGCTCCTCAAGAGATAGCCCTTAGACCCCTGGGGATATCTGCCCTCATGCATGTGGGTCTGGAGTTTATGTTTCTCTGTGGCCAATAATTTAAAAGTGTAGGAATAAACATTGTCTGCAAGATAATGTTGGCGACAACTTTTTCTGCAGTCTGCTGAAAACATACCTTTCCTTAGTTTTCTTCCTTCCCTGTCCTCCTTTCTGGCTTTTCCTAGAAATACAGTCTTAATAACTTATTTAGTTATCCTTCTCTTAGGGTCCTCCTCTGGGGCAACTGCTCTGATACAGAGGTGGGTCAGGAGAACTGGTCCTCAGATGACTCACATTCTTCTGCCATAAATTTGTGTTAACTAGTTTAAACAAGTCAATCAGATTTCCCTAAGAATGGTACAATAAAGAATATTGCCCTTTCTTAAGGGAACTGAAGATGACAATATAAAGTCTTGATTGCCTACAGCTAGTTTTCCCTGCCTGTTACAGAGTGTGAGACAAAGACTGAAGAAGTCAAGTTGAGCCAAATGGTGGGGAGAAAACAGATGTCTAGGATATCAACCCTGCCTGTACACCAGTCTGTGCTTGAAGGCAGCCCAACCTCTGAACTTCTCAACTACAGAAGAAAAAAAAAATCTTTTTGTTTATGCCAGGTTGGCTCAAATTCAAATAAAGAAAGATTGCCAATTAATAGAAAAAAATTGAGATTCATTTTTTGTTGGAGATGAAATAAAAAGCATCAAGCCTTCTTTTTCTCAGTAATGAAGAACACTGTGTAACCATTAAATATTCTCAAATTGTAGGACTATGTATTTTAACCGAGGGAACACTTAACTGCCTTCTTTAGCTATTGGAATAAATGTTTTCCTACAAAGGAAAAATAATTCTCTGAAGTATTATTTGTGGACTGAAAAAAAAATCCAATCTTGGCAGAAAATCTATATGGTAAAGTTAATACAAAAGTGTAGTACAAATGATATTGGTTATTTTTCAGTAAATTAACTAAATACTTTACACATCACTTTAAGAACTAAACTATTAATTTATAAATGTTGAGAAAGTAGTTGGTAACATGAATAATTCAAAAGATAGTATATCCTCACTGAAAGAGATACTATTATTAATTAGAAGCACTGCATTGTAATAATGTGGTTTCTGATGTTATATGGGTTCTAGAATTGTATGCAACTCTTGACAAATTTTAGTAATCTAGTATTTGGGGGGAAACAGCTTTTCTAGGCCTGAGTGACTGTATCAGTACATTAAGTATTAAGATAACATTTATATCACTACCTTGTCTGAGATATATGTATGTCAATACATGTCTAAACTCTAAGCCACTTAGTAAAAATTTAACATTAGCAATTATCATTGTTGCTGAAGCTGAAATAATTTATTCACACTTGTTACATAGGCTACTTTTAAAGGAATTATTTTTTTCATCAAAATTATCTCTTATATTTAGTATGTTAGAAGCTCACATAACAAAAAGTAAACTAATTTCTCTTTATCATATCTCTGGAGAAGTTCTTAATGTAATACACAAAGAGTCAAGTTAAGAAAATGTGTGATAGGCTTTTAGTCAATGCATAAGAAATGTTCACTGAATTAATGTATGCCACTTTAGTAGGAAGTTGTCCTTACATGATATAAAAAAGTGTAAAGATCTAGTTTTATCTAAGCAACTAGTTGATTTATTTGTATGACATAATTGAATAAAAACTTTAACTTTTAATGAATATTTTCATTCCATTTTTTCCTAGGAGTCAATATGTATAATTGTTATTAATAATAAAAATATAATATAGGGCAAATATTATAGGCAATACTCCTAGCATTCAAAGTTTTGAATATTATAAAAGTCTTGAACATACTAGCACATCTGATTCAGAATATCTATATGGATATAAGTTGGTATTAATATTTCTAAATAAAAAACTAATAGTCTGGTGCTTATAGAAGTGAACTAAATTAAATGAAATTGGAAAGTTGAGTTACCTTGTCTGCCCCTTGGGTCCAAATCTCATTTTTCTCAGAACAGATTCTGCCATTTTGAATCACTCATGTGATCTGTGATAAAAAAACAAATCAAGGAAAGTTTATAGATTAAACTTTTGAAAAGCATGTACAGAGGAACTTTGCATGATCTAAACCCAAACTAACCTGATAATACTTTTATTCTAAGAAGTGTGGTGAAAAGGGTACAGTCTTTCACCATATTCTCTTAGGGCAATAGTTAAGCTCATGTCAATTGGGCAGAATCCTGTCAGTTATTTTAGCTAAGAAAGTATAAAACATGGTAATAAGGGATTGGTTTTTAGCATCATATAACTGTGAAACAGCAAAAATGAAACACTAAGGTAGTTCTACTACTTAGAACTACTAATAGTAGTTTTCAGAATGTGTTCCATAGATGCCATGGAATCACTAATATGGTTTCATGGGGCCCATGAGTTTAAATCTATAGTTATATGTTATTATTAATAATAATAATGTATGATTTACCCTTTTTACTCCCACTCTTATGTTTATATGAGTGGACTTTTCTGGAGAATGAGTCAGTAATGAGATCATTGCTCTGATGATTATTGGAATATGTGTCTTTGTTATTTTTTTTAAAGTTTTTCTAGATAATAGTTTGTGTCTAGATGTGTACATACTTAATAACTTAGATTGTTCTTTTACTGTGTTCCTATCAGGTTATCTTTGAGTTATACTTGTTATAATATCTGTGACCTCATTATTGCCCAATAAGTACTTAAGTCCTTAAATTTCCTAAGTATATAAATGCAATGAAGTAAATATATTATATTATTTTTGTAATTTTATATTTTTTCATAAATAAAAATTTTATTTTTATAAAAATATTTATTTTTTACAAATTTTAAACTTTTATGTATATCTGTCATTACTGTTAAATTTATGAAATTTTATTTAAAATAAAATAATATTTTAAAGTTCTGTCATAATTAATTGGGGATCATTGTTTAAAAAGGGAGTTGATGGTAGAATGAGATGGATATCATAACCCTAAGTGCATGTATAAAGATATGAAGGGTATGAATATACTTTGTATACAACCAGAGATATATAAAAATGTGCTTTATATGTGTGTTATAAATTGTAATGCATTCCGTCATATACAACAACTTCAAATAAAAATTTTTAAAAAGAGAATTTAGGAGACAACTTTATTCACACATGGGTGTGTTTCAAGGAGCTAAAAGCAATTAAACTGACGTATCAGAGATTCCTCTGATTCTTAATAGTAAATCTACTAGAAAACTGAAGCAAATTTAAATGTGACGCTGTCTTTTTTCCTCATATATATATGTATAGATGTTAATAATTTGCCTTATTTTACATTATGAACAAATTTTTTCTAGTGTATCATGGAGCCAAGTGAATTATAATGTTTTTAGGAGATAAAGAATTTCTTCAATAAACATATTGGAATAAAAAGGACATATCAGAGAAAAAAAATACCAGTGAATAATTGCAAGCTTGACACAGTGGTTTGTGCCTGTAATCCTACTTACTTGGGAGAATGAGGAAGGCAGATCACATGTTTGAGACCAACCGAGGTGACTTAATGAGACGCTTTCTCAAAATTAAAAATAAAAAATGGCTAGGGATACAGCTTAGTGGTAAAGTGTTAAGAGGCGTATTCCTTAGTCCCACCAAAATAAGTTTAAACATTACATTATATATCAATGATGTATGTTTCAATTATAAGGTATTGACAATTTTTCTACAAAACAAACCATTACTATTTACACTCTAGAAGAAACTAATTCAAAACATGAAGACAGACATTAAAAGTAAAATGATGAGAAAGATATACTATGCAAAATACCATAAGCTTCAGAGGCTATGTTACTAGACAAAGTAGAGTTCAGAAGAAGGAATATTATCCGTGATAAAGAGGGATATTACATGATGATCAAGTGTCCATTCATCGATAGAACAAAATAATATAACCCTTAACATGAATGGAAGAAAAGTTAGACTTGGAAAGATGTTCCCTGTATATTTTAAAACAAAGAAAAGAAGACATAAATAGTATGTATAACATCTATGTATTTATAAAATGAATAATATATATGGATAGAAAAATGTCTGAAAAAATAAAACTCCAAAATTTTAGTATTAGCTACTTTTGGAGAGTGAAATGAGTATTATTTCATTCTTTTTTTTTTTTTTTTTTTTTTTTTTTAGTTGTTTTTCCTATCTCTCCCATCATTACAATGATTGAAATTTCAAATTTTAAAAATAAATAAAATTTAATTTTAAATAGAAAAAGAAAATAAGTAGACAAAATATATCAGAAAGAAAGCTAATATTGCACACCCTCACCATAACAAAAGAAAATGCACATGCAGCCACAAATTTGTTATGTTCTCCTAATTGCTGTGATTCATTATTAACACATGACAGGATTTCTCAAAGCCATCCATCATTCAGAGCATAAGGATGGATTAAAAAGAATATCTAAATATTTCAGAGGAACATAGGTCAGAAAATCTCAAGCACTGCCAACAGTTTCATTCTTTATGGTTTAAAGCCATACCTTCTAAAAAGACGTGAGCTTAAATAATTTAGAATCCACAGTCTTCTCTGTTGCAAGTATGCAGTTAAGAGTCTTTATGAGCTGCTTCCCTGAAAATCTTGTTAAAAATCAAAGGCTAGTGTTCAGTTCCTCAGGTATTTTAATTGTATATTTTTAAAAAATTCCCCTTGTAGGTTTTATTTCAAACAGTAAAGGTAAAGATATAGCTTTAAAGCTGAGGTATGTTACAAATGGACACAAGTGACCTGGATCTTAATTCTGAATGTCTGAACTTGGGCAGCTATGTGTCTTTTAACATTATTCCATATCTCTGAGAGACATATTTGTCTTACATTATAAAGTTAAGACCAAATAAAGGCTGAGGTCTCTAAAATTAAATTTTATATACCATTTACTAAATTCCTATAGTTAAAAGATAGGATCTCCATTCAGATTAATGTACCACTCAGATTAATATAATAATTAAATAATTATTAAAAATTGTCACATCTCCAAGACCACATTCTCAATGCTTTCTTATGAGCCATATCCTACAATCTGACAGCAAATATCTGAAGTGGGTTTTCAGACACTTGTCTTTATAGAAAATAATAATAAATGTTAACTTGGGGGTTGTTTAAAAAATTAGATCTATTTAAGGGGAAAAACTAACATATCTTGTAATTCCCTCAAACATATGTAAACCTCTTCTCTTGCTAATTCCACAGAATTGATCATAAATATTTATTATATTCTTTCTCTCTCTCTCTCTCTCTCTTTTTTTTTTTTTTTTTTTTTTTTGCGGGGGAGGGTGGTACTGGGGATTGAACTCAGGAGCACTCGACCACTGAGCCACATCCCAAGCCCTATTTTGTATTTTATTTAGAGACAGGGTCTCACTGAGTTGCTTAGCACCCTGCTTTTACTGAGGCTGGCTTTGAACTCGTGATCCTCCTGCCTCACCCTCCTGAGCCACTGGCTGTTCTCTTGAATGTCTCCCAGAGATTTATGTATTTGGAGCTTTGTTGCCAGCCTGTAGTGCTATAGGCAGTTGGTGGAACTTTTGCAGGGTGGGGACAGAAGGAGATAATTCTTTGGAGTCTTTCCCTTGAGGGAAGGGATAAAAAGATGGGCCTTTCTTACTCATTCTCTCTCTCTGTTTCTTAGCTGCCATAACATAAACAGGCCTACCCTACCAATATGCTATCATCATGGTGTAGCTGTACTGTCACAGGGTCAAAGAAACATGGCTGAGAAACTGTGGATTGACACCTCTGAAACTGTGGGCCAAAATAACCTTCCCTTATTTCAAGTTGATTGTCTCAGGTATTTTATCACAGTAATGGAAAACTAGCATAGGGAGAAATAAGAAAGGACAAAGGAATAATGGAAGAAAGAGAAACATACTTGTTCTTCACTAAAAATATTTAGGTCATGATCAAAATGTATAAAATATAATTACAAATTATAAATAAAATTTTTAAAATAAAAAACTATGTATAATATAAAATATACATAATAGCAAATGGATTACATTTTGCAAGAGAAACCAAAATGAAGAAGGTAAAAAAGCCCACATGAGAGTGTGCATTTCTGAGCTAGCTACAACCATATAATAAGAACAGTGAATTTTTCAGCGTGAGGGACATTTTCTGTGGGAATCACAGAAACAGAAACTTTCTGTTTCTTCTCTCCAACTGGCCAACTTCACTCCAAAGAGTTTCACTCCAACTTCACTACTTACACCCAGAGTTCTAGGCATTTTCATTTAATCTTACTGAGCACTTTTTCCACAAATTTGATCTCAAAGAAGCAGAGGCAGCCTCCTTAAGATCCAGTGATGTTTCTGTATTTCAGAGGCAATGAGAAAAAAAACATGATAAAAGGCAACTTGTTTAGCTAAAGATGTGAGGTGAACTGTTGGCAATTCAAATCAGTGAACACCGTGGAAGATCACTAGCCCCAGCCTGTGAGTCTGGCTGCTAAGCAGGTAGATGACCACTGGGACATGGATCGCATCACCAGGTGCCATCAGGGCTCAAAAGACCTTCTTCTGAAAATGAATCCTACCAGAATGAAGATAATGTCTTGGGATCTTCTTGGAGGCTCATCACAAACATAAAGAAGAAATTAGTAATGTCTGAGCAAACTTGCTGAGCTGTAAGAATTGGAGCCAACACATGAGCTAATAATTCTCCATTTCTGTATGTTGTCTTAGAATTATAATAACATTTCTGTTAAGTAGCACACATCCTAATCTATGCATTCTCTGAAGTTAGGTGGTGTTCTCTGAAGGAAGCCAGTAAATGCAAATCAGTCTTCAAGGTGATTATCTGTAACAGTACAGAGTAATTCTGATTGGCAGGTGGATTCACTGCAGACAATACTGACTGAAATACTCTTTCTTTTGTAAGGGTCAATATAATGGCATAATTTTTACAAATTAGCTTTTATGCAATCCATAGGTGGCCCATAATAATGATTTTTAAAAATATCTCAGGATAAAATTCAAACGGGCAAAGGACTTTTTAATAATGGCTTTCTTGTCTTCTTTTTTTAATAATATTGAGAAGAAGAATAAAAGCTAACAACATTTTCCCTTAAATTGATTTTGAAAAAAGTACAGAACTGGAACATTAGTTCTTAGAACTGTCAAACATGTATTTTTTAAAAGATTTCATCCTTAGAAAAGAAGTTACCAAAACTCAGCTGAGTATTGTTAATGGATAACTTGCTTTCCTTATGGAACTGCAAAGACTAACCATGAAACATGTATCTGTGTTTCCTCTTTCTTTAATCTGTATTCAACTTTGGGTCTCTAAAATCCTGTAAGATTTCTTGTCATTAGAAGCCTCCAGACTGCCTGAGTGATTCAGAAAAAAATTCATTTTGAGTAGAAGGAAAGATGATATTTTAATAGATCCAGTATACTGACTATTGATTTGAAAAGAAATGTTTTAGTGACACAACAGGAAGTGCTTCCATATTGTTTTGAATGTTAAACTTTGATTGACATCAGAATCCAGAAATGCAGTATTTCCTAAATATGAACCAAACTGACATTATAATTTTGTTAATAAATTTTGTGGCTGAGTCTGCAATCTGTCTTTTGACATCCATCATCCATTCTCTCTCCCTCTCTTTCATAATAGAACCCTTACCTATTAGCAAGACATGTCACTATCAGAATGAAGATCACATTCTCTAGTCTTTGCAGGTAGGTATTATCTCACTAAGTTTGCCTGATGGACTATGACTAGAAGTCTGTGCACAACTTCTAGATGTTATCTCTAAGTGATTGGAGAACACCCTCTACTTCTCTCTGTTTCTCTTACCTGGGTTGAAATGAAGCTGAGTGGTAAGCTATTTTAGGAAATTTAGGCAGTAGAAGAGGCAGAAATACTCACCGAATATTCCATATATTTGTAATATAACCCAGGCCCAAGTGTTAATGTAAGCTGAATGACTACTGTGAGTAGACTTAACCTGAATCACTTCCCAGCTGAACAGTGAAAAGGTCATATGTAAATCTGGGATCCTCTCTTCCTCTGCCACAGGGACCAGGGAAACTTCAGATTCCATTCCAAGAGCCTATAAGGTGGCAGAGTCTCCATCACCCCCATGTTCCTGAGTGATTTTCGGGAATAAAGCCCTTTGCTGATGATATGCTGTAAAATGTGTAGAAAATAAAATTTTCTTACATTAAGCATCTGGAACATGAGAATTAGTTATTAGAATTAGTTATTAGTAGCCGGGCGCGGTGGCGCACGCCTGTAATCCCAGCACTTGGGAGGCTGAGGCAGGAGGATCGCGAGTTCAAAGCCAGCCTCAGCAATGGCGAGGCACTTAGCAACTCAGTGAGACCCTGTCTCTAATAAAATGCAAAAATAAGGGCTGGGGACATGGCCCAGTGGTCGAGTGCCCCTGAGTTCAATCCCGGTACAAAAAAAAAAAAAAAAAAAAAAAAAAATGAATTAGTTATTAGTTATTAGATATTAGCTTATCCTAACCAATGGGAGGATAAAGACGATATCTGTGGATAGGAGGATCCAAAAGTTGAAGCTCCAGCACCATGGAGCTTCTGTATCAGTTTTGGGCCTCTTAAAAATTATGTTAGAGAGAAATAGATGTCTTTTTTATTTACGTTCCTACTGATGGTCGTATATATATATGAATTTCCACACCCCAAGAATCATTTACCAAATTTCAATTTAAATTATTTGATATTTGCCATTTCTAAAATAAAAATTATAATTGCATAATTAAATACATTAAAATAATACTTGTTAGTATGCAAAAACATACTTTCAAATCTCTTTTGGATAATAGTTGTGAAAATGTTCTTTTCCATGATTACTCAATTTTTAAAATAAATATAAATAATGTATAACGTTTTGAACTTGGACTTCCTCTTTCATACATTAATAAACATTTATTGAGCTTTTAGTACTGTCCAGATATTATATTATGCAACTTTGCATATTACTTTGTTACTATTCAGATCTCTGAGAGATAGACATTCTAAATATGATCCCAATTTTACAGTTGAAGAAGTGGAAGTATAGAGACGAAAGTAACTTTCTATAAAAGACGGGCAATAAATAGCCAAGGCATGATTCAGAACAAGCTATTTTTTATTCTAAATCCATTTGCTCTACACAAGAGTACATTTGCATTCATGATAAGCTTAATGCACACCTGGTGAAAACATTCATTTTTTCTCTTGTCAATTTTCTATCCATGTTATCTTTCTTTCTCTTTTCCCCCTTTTGTCCCTCCCTCTCTTTCTTCCTTGATTATTTCTTGTGTTTTCATATTTTCCTTCTTTTAAAAATAGAATGCCCACTGTATTAAAGATTAGAAATCTGTAGGATTGCTGTGTTTGCTTGTCACTGTATAACAATAGATCTGTATAAAAATTACAAACTCTCTCCACTTGCATGAAAATCTCCCGTTACTCTTGTAGCCATAATTTCATACCTGGGAAATTACTTTTTGGAAACAGCAAATTCATTCTGGCGAATTTTTGTGCAGACAGGTCTAAGATCAGGATCAATTTCCTTTTTATTGCCCCTTTCTTTTCATTCAGTGTAGATGCTGGGCTGGTCTCTGCCTTGTCCCTGCATTGCAAGCAGCTTGATAGCTAGCTCCTCGGTGTGCTTTGAAAAGTTTGTGCCTCAGCTGGGGGCTCATTTCAAGGTAGGCTAACAAGTGGGCATGAACCATATGTCTCTATAAAAAACTTCTATACTAGCATCGTATACTTCTAATATAATAATCTGATTTTGATGCGCTAACAATGAAATAAGGGGTAAGTGCTAAAGCTTAAGAAATACAAAGCACAATTTTGAAAAAAGTGTTTCAAGATTGAAAAATAAAAACAATACACATGATAAACTTTTGATAGAGATAAATATACCCTTCTATAGTAACAGAAAAGATAAATATGGAACTGATTTTAGACATATAGAGGAAAAGGTAATATGTTAGATAAGTCTCTGGGAGTGCGATTCCTTTCATATTACATATAAAAAGCACAGTTTTCCAAGTCATTGGTTTTACACAAAGTATTTTCATACCATTTGAGCTTTTATACATGCACTTAGTATATTGATGTCCAACTTCTTCTGCCATGATTTCTATCCCCTTGAAAATCCTAAAAAAAAAAAAAAAAAAAAAAAAAAAACAAGAATTAAATACTATAGCTTTTAATAAGCTTTTTAGTCATGAAACAGCATTCTTTCCATTTTGTTTGAATTTTGACTATTTTTGAGATATTCATACAATTTAGAGGTTCAATGCAATTCCTAAAAGAGCTTTCTTTTTTTTTTTCTGCAAAAAATAAAATAGGGATTTTGATACATATTACCTGAGGTCTCCAGATGGCTTTGAGTAATACAAACATCTTTTAATTTTATCTTTCAATTCTTAAGCAAGACCATGTTCAAGAATGGTCAGTTAATTGCAACATATTTATTGATTTCTGAGCATTGCTTTCAGTTATGATTTCTAATTTTATTCCATGATGTTTAGAACATAATTTTTAATATTTTCATATTTATTAACCTTTTTTTTTTGTTCCCTAAGAGTTGGTCTATTCAGTATAATATTTTATTTACTGTTGAGAACATTGAGTATATAAGTCTAATTTGTTTAAAATAATTCTCAAAGTCTTCTGTTTTGTGTTTGACATTTTGTTTGACTTTCTTTTACTTTACAGTAAGTGGGGATGTTTATTTCCTGGTATTACACTGTTGCTTTCTATTTTCTTATTCAATTTTCTCAACTTTACTTTTTATATTCGAGAGGTATGATGTTAGTTACACATGTAACTACTTCTATTTCAGTATCTTCATGGAAGTTCCTTTTATCTTTTTATTATATTCTACTTTGCCTCTTTTAAAGGTATTTTTTAATTTAAAAATTATCTCATAACTTTTTGTTGTATACTATGTTTTATATACCATAATTTTGCCAGCCCAGCTTTCTTGGCATTACTTTATGCAACAATCTTATATCCTTTTGCTTTCAATCTGTGGCCTTAGATTTAGAGTCCCTTGCAGATTACATACTTCTATTTTGTTACATGTCCTTCTGTTAATCAAGCTTTTTGCTTTGATTGCTAATGTGTAATAGTGCATTTAAAATGAAATATTAATTTTTAATCAAATAAATTTATAAAAGTGAAAAAAATAAGTCTCTGGGAGGGATTGATCAGTGTTCTTGAATCTTAAATAAAAAATAATAGTTAGCCAGGTAGATCATCATACTAATTTGAGATTAAGGTGTTTAAATTTGCTGATATTCAATCTTTTTTCACTTTTTAAAAATGACAATTTCACTCAATTTAACTGAACATATGCTTTGCAATTATCTAAGTTTCACAATGATTGATTTAATTCTCATAATGATCATAGGAGTTAAGTATTGCCATTTTACAAAGAAAATAAGAATAGAAAGGTTAAACATACTCTACAAAGTCAAAAAAACAATTGATCTGAAAAGGCAGGATTCATAGCAGGCCATCTGGCTCCAGCATACCTTCTCTTAGTAACATCACTGATTTGCAGTCCAGACAGTAAGGACATTCCTTTCCTCTTTAAAAGTCAATAACTCTGTTCACATATATGTCCAATTCTTATAAATTTCCAGCATTCATGCTAGCTTAGAGTCCTCTTTGCTATACACAGAGAATGTGTACTTAATTTGTCCACTTAAAAACAGTTGGTGAAGCCAATCTGGAAAGTAGTATGGAGATTCCTAGGAAAACTGGGAATGGAACCACCATTTGACCCAGCTATCCCACTCCTTGGCCTATTCCCAAAGGATTTAAAAAACAGCTTTCTACAGGGACACAGCCACATCAATGTTTATAGCAGCACAATTCACAATAGCTAGATTGTGGAACCAACCCTGATGCCCATCAACAGATGAATGGATAGGGAAACTTTGGTATATATACACAATGAAACACTACTCAGCACTAAAAGAGAATAAATCATGGCATTTGCAGGTAAATGGATGGAGTTGGAGAAAATAATGCTAAGTGAAGTTAGCCAATCCCCAAAAACCAAAGGTCGAATGATCTCTTTGATATGAAGATACTAACTTATAAAGGCAAGAGAAAGGGAATGAGAGGAATGAAAGAGCTTTAAATAGAACAAAGAGGGGGGAAGGGGATAGGAATAATGGCAGACTGAGTTACCATGATTACCCTAAATACATGTATGAAGACACAATTGTTGTAAAAATACTTTATATTAAACCAGCAACTCGAAAATTTGTGCTCTTTATATGTAATATGAAATGAAATATACTCTGCAAATGTGTATAACAAATTAGAATGATAAAAAAAAAAAAAACCAGAGATCTATGTCTTGATGCCCTCTGAATTACAACTTCAACAAAGTGATATTGTGGGGACATTTAAAACTCCTAAACTATAAAGCAAAATCATACTAAATTCTTTGACTATTTTCCTCCAGACTAAACCTATCTGTTTTGAAGACTTAAAAATGTGTTTAAATGACACTAAATATTTTTTGATATGTGTGAATGTATAATCACAATCAGAAGATTAATAAAAAATTTGAATATATTATACCAGGCTATTTACAGAACAAAAAACTGAAGTGCTGATAAAACATTTCTAAAAGAAAAACAAATGTATTTCATTAACCACATACAAGTTTATGGCATTCTGATAATGAGCAATAGCTTTATTACATGGATTTGTCAAATAATTTAAAATCAAATCATTTTAAATATATAATATGAATGTCATGTTTGGGTACAATTAAATTAAATTTTATTTTTTAACAGTATTTACTCAAAATCAAGTCAGATATTTTAACCAAATGTTTTGTGCAATTGTTAAGTTTAGTTAGATTTTTTTAGAGATTCTCATAAATGCAAAACTGCTCCAATGTAAACAACAACAAAACAACTCTTACTAGTCAAGAGATTTTATCTTCTCGTTCAAGTTTTTAAGCCATAAATGTGTGCAGTTTTACAAATTCACCATTCATAAGCAAGGTCAAAAGAAAATTTGTTAATTTTGGTATTTTATTCATTTACATTTTGATAAGTCTGTTTTAAGAAGGAAAGAAGTTAAGTCAAAGATTCATATATTATGCTCAGCCACTGAAGTATGATTGAGTATGTAAGCAGGGCAAAAGCCACAATATGTCTCTGTGATTTCTTAGACTATGGATATGAAGCAGCTATTCACAGACAATAGGTATTTGTCTAGATCTAGTGGAGAGAGGGAAGAGCAACAGTTATAGTATTTTAATTGTTCTATTATTATTTTCATTACTGTCAGTTTGCTAAGGAGAATGGCTAGTTTACTTCATTTTATAAAAAGATGATAGATATTTGTTATGCCCTTGAAAACTTTCTTGGAATATAACAATATGATTTAGGATTCCTTACTAGAGACCTCATCAGTTCTTCATCAACCCACATAACATGTACATGACATCTGCATATTTATTAACCTTAATCCCTCTTTGATGTTGACCTTCTACCAATCCAAGTTTGATAGAAGCTCCTTATTCCCCATACAGCTTCTTAAAAGATGAGGCCAAGGCTCAGTTCAGAAAATATTAAATTGATGCTCATGTTTTCTGCTTCCTCCAACATTCTGCTTCCAACCCGTTAACTTTCCTTTTTGAAACAAATACATCCAGGTAAAAAAAAGAGAGCATGTTCCCCTAAGCAGGAGCATCTTCCCTTTCCATTTTTCTTCCTGCCCCAGGTTTATTTTTTCAAAAGGTTCCTTCTAGAAGTGTGAGCAAAAAGGAAATCTTGTGCCAGAGTGGATAGGGTTATATGCCCCTCCATCTCTGGGAATCCTGAGTAAACGTCTTTTGAGTGATCACTATGAATATGAAGCTTCTGTGCCTTGACACCTGAAAATGGGTTCAAGAAAATGGATTTGGTTCACTTAAATTCATCCTCCAGTCTGGCTGCAGCCCTGTCACCAATTTTGTTATACACTGTTCAGTCATTCAGCAATCTGCACACATAGCCAGGAACTGGATGTGGGTACTTCTTGAATGCTACTATCAGTGTGACTACAAACTCAAAGATCCTTTTTGTTTAGGTTAAGTGACCAGGTCACCCCTCTTACTTCTGTACCTGTCTCTTACAAAAATAAAGACAAAATATCAGTAAATGCTCCCCCAGGCTCAGGAAAAGCAAACCAAAAACTGCTCTTGCAGCAAAATGTTTTATCTTTCATAATTTCTTCAAAATACTACTTTATTTTTAATAAACACTTAAACATCTTATGAGATATTTGGAATAATAAAGAGGATATTTTTCTAGCAAAATGATAAAAAGAGAATCTGTGACATTCTTGTCTACAATGATGTCAATGATTTAGGGCCTAGGTAATGTTTACGTCACAGAAGTTTGAGAAAACCTAGATCATGTACAGGACATTGAATTATAAATAGGAGGAAACTACTGAAGGAGATCTTTAGATAGGGAGCTTGGATGTTCCAAAGCTATTATTCTTTCCCTCTTGCCTACATGTGGATGCACTTATGACTCTCCTTTGAATCTGTTCAGAGAGCATGAAAACCCAACTCTCCTCACTAAGAATCTGGACCTCTGCCTCAGGACTGCCTGTATACTGAGGGAGGTCTGTCCTCTCACCAAAAATGGTGTGTGTGTGAAACAAAGTACAACAGACAGAATGAAGATCACTAAGTTTTGTATATAAGTCCAGCATTTATTTCTAGCCTCTTCCACTTAATAAATTATATAATCTGGGATAATCCACGTTCATATTTTTGATCCTTAAGTTTCTCATCTATATAGAATAGGGACAAAATATCTACACTCCAACTCATTTAATTTTGTTGGAAATTTTATAAGATGGTGTTTTAGCTTGTTTCACCTTGCTATATCCAAATTCCACAGACTGGGTAATTTGTAAGGAGAAGAAATTTATTTCTCATAGTTATGGAGGCTGGGAAGTCCAATATCAAGGTGTCAGCACCTGGTGAGGGCTTTCTTGCTACATCCTGTCATGGTAACACATGGAAAAGTGTAGATGCTTGAGTATTTCTTCCTCTTTTGAAGTTACTAACCCTATTTTGGGGACACCACCTTTATGACTTTACCTAAATCTGATTATCTCTCTTCCAGTATTAACATATGAATTTGAGTTATAAATTTCCAACACATGATTTTTGCCAAACACATTCAAGCCATATCAGATGGTGAATATTAAAGTTATGTAAAAAAACACAAATTTCATTTCAAATAAACACGGGCCTCAATAATAAAAGTGTGTGTGGGAATAGTAAAATATTTGGAATTAAAAATCAGATAGCTTCTACTACTTATTAACTTTGTAATACTTATCAATTTTATAATCTTTCAAAACTCACCCTCTTCTTTAGGAAAGTATGGCTAATACATCCTGAGTTTTGTGATGTTTCAATAAAATAATGAATACAGTATGCATGGCATAAAGTTTGGTATTTACATAAACCCTCAGTAAGTAACAGCTAGAACTTTTATCCTTCTAGAGAAATACATATATATTCCAACTTGATTGAACTGTTTTTAATATCCCTAAAGCTTTATATATTTTAAAAAGTATATTAAAGTTAAACCAGAAATTCTTCTGTGTATTGGAGAGTGTCTTAACCTGTTTCATGTTGCTATAACACAATTCCACTGACTGGGTATTTTATCATGAACAGAAATTTATTTAGCTTGTGGTTATGGGGGTTGGTATGTCCAAGATCAAAGAGACAGCATCTGGGTAATACTGTGGTGGCACTGCTAGGTTGAAAAGCATTACATGGGCAAGAGACTATGTGCATGATAGAGAGAAGAGTTTCACCCTCACTCTAATAAACTCAGTCTCATGATAATAACACTTAACACTGTTTAAAGGCCCTACTTCTGAAAAATATTGTTTTAGGAGGTACTGAGGATTGAGCTCAGAGGCACTTAACCACTGAGTGACATCATCATCCCTATTTTGTATTTTATTTAGAGACAGTGTCTCAATGAGTTAATTAGCACCTCTCTTTTACTGAGGCTGACTTTGAACTCGAGATTCTTCTGTCTCAGCCTCCTGAGCTGCTGGGATTACTAGCGTGAGCCACCACTCCAGGCTCAAAATTGTTTCTTTAGGGATTAAATTTCCAACATATGAACCATGGAGGTCACATTCAAACATTAGTGTTTTATTTATAGCCTGCTAGATTTATATCTTTCTAATAGGCAAAGCACAGTCGCTCCAATTCAAACAGCCCCTGAAGTCTAAACTTGTTCCAGCATCAACTCAGTCCAAAAACTTATCTAACTCATATGCTAGTGAGACTGCAGGTACCATTCGTTCTGAGGCAGTTTCTCTCCAACTCTGGGCTTGTGAAGTCAAAACAAGTTATTTACTTCCATAATATAATGGTGTGACAGGTCTGGGATAGACTTGTCCATTCTGAAAGTGGGGAAAAGGCAATAAAAAAGAGGGTAACTTCTTCCAAGTAAGTTCAAAACACAACATTGAACCTTAGAGTTCCAGAACAATCTTTCACTGAAATTGCCACTTTCTAGACAAACTGGGTCCATTTGGTCCCCAAGGCCTCAGACATCCCTGCCCTTCTATTATTTTCTGGGCAGTTTTCACAGGCTGGAATTTCATGTCTATAACTCTACCAAGCCGGCATTGCACACTGGTATCTCCACAGTTCTGGCCGCTTGCAGGTGGTCTCATTTCCATAGCTCCATCATCATTTCCCTAGTGGAAACTCTCTGTGGTAGCCCTGCCCCTGAAGCAGGTTTCTAAGTGGGCTCCCATGCTGTCCAATATATCCTTTGAAAATTTGGATGAAGGCCAATCAGGACCCACATTTCATGCATTCTGTGCATCTGCAGAATCAGAACTGTCCGTTTATCACCAAAGCTTTGTACTTTGTGTGGTATCAGGAGTGGTATTTAGGCTTTCTGGATCCATAGTAGGGGCTGCCAAGACACACTGTTCCAGAATGTGGGGAGCAGAGATTTGAAGCAGTATAGGACAATGGATGGTGAGGTGCTGAAGGTGCCTGTCTTGTTTTCAAAGTCCTGATTTGCTATGAAAATCTCTGAAATGCATTTGGGTCATTCTCCCATTGTCTGATAAATAGCACCTGACTGATCAATACTGAACTTTCTAGCAGATGTTCACTGGTATGTGCCTGTGTCTTAGTTTCCTAAAGAGTGTTTAACTTTTTACATGGAAAGGCTGTGAATTTACCAAATCTTCCTGTTCTGCTTTTTATTTAATTATAAATTCCATCTTTAATCATTTTTCTCTTCTTTTGTTTTACTATAAGAGGCCAAAAGAAGTCATGTGGCTACCTCAACACTTTACTGCTTAGTATTTCTTCTGACAGACATTCTAGTTCTCATGCTTAAGTTTTACCTTCTATGAAATTCCAGGACACAGACACAATTCTGCTAAGTTCTTTGCAACTGTACAACAAGGAAGACTGTTACCCCCTGTTCCCAGTACTTGCTACTGATTTAATTCTGAGACCTCATTGAAATAGCTTTTACTGTACATATTTCTATCAATATTCTGAACATTATTAGTTAATTAATCTCTAAGATATTCCAAACTTTTCCTACATTTCTTGTTTTCTTTTAGCCCTCACTAAACACCCCAGTCATTGCAACCAACGGATATTTGCTCACCAAATTCTTCCAGCCTCTGCCCATTATTCAATTTCAAAGTTGCTTCCACATTTCAGGTACTTGTTATAGCAACTTGTGCTTCTATAACAGAATACCACATATTGGGTAATTTATAATTTATAGCAATTTATTTGGATCATGCCCCAGAAGGCAGAAAATCCCTATTGAGGGAATAGCATCCGATAGGGGTTTCCTGCTGTATCAGGACATGGCAGAAGGTGGTAGGGAAAGAGAGCACATGGAGAAAGCAAGGGAGGCCACAACTCACTTTTATAACAAGCCACTTTTATAACAAGCCACTCCAGTGATAACAAACATATTCTCATAATAACCACATTATTCCATTCACAAGGTCAGAGCTCAATGACCTAATCACCTGTTAACGGTGCTACTTCTCAACATTGCTTCTCTGGAATTGAATTTTCCAATACATGAACTTTGGGGGACACATTCACACAGCAGCAACAAGCCAGGACACCTTCACGACACAGAATCCTATAATCAAACCAATGACGCATAAAATTATTTCTGTCCTTCGATATTATTTGTCACACTGCCACATTCTCTGTCAAGTAGAGGTGATGGAACATGCTGGACTATGTGTTTATAATCCATCTCATCATTGCATGTTTGTTCCATTTGCATGGTATTAGGCAAAGGACAATTTTGAGCACAAGTGCTTTTTTGTTCTTAGCAATAAAAGATTAGTTGGCCCTCTCATTTCCTAGCTTTTATTTGACCTTGGAGGACACCGTTGCCATGCAACCATATTTTTTTTGGTCTAAGCATCTGGAATCACATAGTTGATGGGCTATGAATCTATAAATCAAGTTTTCATTAATGGATAAAGCCTAATTATTGTCACTCTAAATGACAGTGTTAGTAAAAATGCAAATACAGACATTCGCCACAGAAACGTGGCCACCCATTTTAACATGTATCTAGTTCAACTTAAGGAAGTCATTCCTTAATTAGTTTTATGTTCTTTATTTCTAGTGTACTGAATTAAGAAAATTATATTTTATTCTGAATTTTTTTTGTTTTTCTTTTTTCTTTTGGGTTCTGGGGATTGAACTCCGGGGCACTCGAAGAAACAAAGGTGGGAGAAGCCCGGCAGAGTAGAAGCTGCTCTTTTGAATTTGTGATTCAATATGATTATTCACCTCAGGACTTCACTGAGCCATTTTCCCAGCCCTATTTTGTATTTTGTTTAGAAAAAGGGTCTCACTGAGTTGCTTAGTGCCTCATTGTTGCTGAGGCTGGCTTTAAACTTAGGATCCTCCTGCCTTAGCCACCCAAGTTGTTGGGATCACAGGCTTGTGCCACCATACCCGGTTTATTCTAAAAATTTTTAAACAGATAGAGAAATGCCTTTTATTTACTAACAAAGGCTTGCTACTTCTAGGGAGAATGTGTGTTTGTCATCATATTTATAATTGGTTTTGTCGATAAGATGAATTAATTACAATGTTTAAATTTCAACAAAATCATAAAAAATGTTCAATTAATGAATCATTAATTTATTCTCATATATTTACATGTCAGGTAGGTCTACTTGAGTCTTTAAAAACAATAAAAGTTACTCAGGAGAAAAAAGTGAACTAGCAATTTAAGAATTCAAGAATCATTTTTTCGCTGGGCGCGGTGGCGCACGTCTGTAATCCCAGCACTCGGTAGGCTGAGGCAGGAGGATCACACGTTCAAAGACAGCCTCAGCAATGGCAAGGCACTTAGCAACTCAGTAAGACCCTGCTTCTAAATAAAATACCAAAAAGGGTTGGGGATGTGGCCCAGTGGTCGAGTGCCCCTGAGTTCAATCCCTGGTACCAAAAAAAAAAAAAAAAAAAAAAAAAAAAAAAGAATTATTTTTTCAAATGGGGAGTATTTAAGAAGAAAATATTTGGGCAACAAATTATCATTTTTATTATAAGGAATAATATATATACAAATAGAAATACAGATAGCCATGTATGCATATGCACTCATGTATGTGAATGTGTAACTACATACACATATCCATAGGTATTCCAAAAGAAACTATATGTATTAGTTAGGGTTCTCTAGAGGAAGAGAATCAACAGTAAGTATAATTATAAAAAGGGGATTTATTAGGTTGGCTTACATGAAC
This sequence comes from Tamias sibiricus, assembly GCA_025594165.1. Taxonomy (NCBI): domain Eukaryota; kingdom Metazoa; phylum Chordata; class Mammalia; order Rodentia; family Sciuridae; genus Tamias; species Tamias sibiricus. The sequence continues at coordinate 39,365,584 of CM046665.1, read as the reverse complement.
AAAAACTGGTCCACAATGGCCATCTGCAGGCTGGAGAGCTGGAAGAACCAGTAGCTGCAAGAGGCTGAAGCCCCAGAACAAGATGCATCAATGATGCTACCCTAGTCTGAAACCTAAGGCTTCTGGAAACTCCCTGGAGAATCACTGGCAGAGTCCACTTTGGAAGAACTGAGAAAGCAAGAGTCCAATATTCTCAGATGATCACAGCAGCAGTCAAGAACCAGATCAAAAAGAATGGAGCTAGCATCTGCTGCGCTTCCTTTTTCTTCCAACTTTTATTTCATCCAAGCCAACATCCTATTGGATGGTACTACCCATGCTTAGGAAGAGTCTTCACTTCAGTTAGGTATTCCACATGTCAATCATTCCTATACACACTCTGATTGACAAACCCAGAAGATTCTTAATCATTGGCATCTCTTAATCCAGTCAAGTTGACAATTCAAATTAACCATTATGTTATACATATAAAATCCTTCATTTGCTTTCTTTACATTCTGAGAACAGATATCCTTGACAATTCAGTCCAGGTGAACATTTTCTCTTAGATGTTTCACTAAGCCCTACACGTCCCTGCTGTTCTTGTTGCACGTGCAAGTACTTGTTCATGATTGTTTTACCTATGAGCAAAGAGACCATTTTCAATTTGTTCCTTGTTATTTCCTCCAGTTTCTACCTAGCAACTGAACATGTTAGTCACTCAAAGGAATGTATGTTCAGTGATTGAATGGAAAAATAAATTGAGATATAGTTTCAATTATAAATATCTCTCCTATTCATTAAATAGAATGACATTTAGATAATTCACTAATATGTCTTCCCTGTCTTCTGTTCTTTCTTGTAATGCTCTTTCTTCTATTTAACCAAAGGCATCCAATGCTTCAAGGGCAACTAGAATCATCTTAGTAGGAAATCACAGGGGAAGATAATGTTTACTTAGAGGATCAGGTATTAATTTACAGAATTTACAGTGTGTATGCATATGTATATAAGGCAAGATAATAATTTGGCATGTTTTCTGTAGAAAGAATATTCAAATTTCAAAGGCATTCTCATTTTAAAACCATAAGTAAGCCTCCCCTACAAATTATATGAGCCTAAATGAGGAGAGGACTCGGGATGAGATAGAAGTAAATTTCTACCCACTGACAGAGAAAAGGCAGAGCATTTGGAAAACTTCGAGACACAGAAGACAGGAGAGGACAAGGCACACAGTGAGATTCCTTGCTTCTTCCCCCCTATCCCATCATTGGAGTTAAATTTCAAGGAGAATGTTAGAATGAACATAGATAATTTAGGAGTGGGAGGGAATCAAAAGCAGAAATGAGTTTTAAATCATTTTTGAGTTGACGATGTTTGAATTCAGGATGTGTAGACCACTTCATTTTGCTGTGGGTACTGTGGAGGAGATGGGGCTGCATGCTGCATCCTACAGCAAAGCAGTTCTCAGTTAGCCTCAACTACCTCTTAGCTTTCAACATTACCATTAGGTCCCTGTAACATGCAAGGTAGAGAGGTTCCTGTGCTGCTATTGGTGAAGGAACCAGAAAAACAGGTTGCAGAGCCAGCCAGCCTGATGTGGAATGGCTGTGATGAAGGGAGGTGCATACCATACAGATGGCAGCCAGGCCAGGAATAAGATGGAGGACATGATGGAGGATTAGTAACTACTGTGTTGGCATCTGGGCCTATGACATGAGAGGACACAACCTCTTTTGAAGTTCCAGCAAAGGAAAACTAGCAGCAAGATCAGCAATAGTGAATGTGCACAATGACCACATAGGAGAAGATGCATTTTTTAAGTATGGAATACCAACTGGCACAAAGGGCCGAATTAAGAATCAGTTGGCACATCCCTTCTGCCATGAGGCCACCTAAGAGCTTACCTACACTCAAGAATCTTTGTAGGAAAGGAAATGAAAAATGGTCATCAGATGAGAGGAGAGAAATATTCCTGTTGGGGTGTTAATTCTGATTTGACTAAACATTTGCTCTGAAGAATTTGCTTAATATAGAAATAGATTGTCTACATTAAAAAGAGGAGGTCTGGGGGTGTAGCTCGGTAATAGAGCACTTAACAGGCTCTTGGTTTGATTCCCAGCACCACCATGAAAACAAAAACAGAAACAAAAAATAGAAGAGACTAAGTTTGAGTTTCTTGACATATTTAAATGTTAGCCATGTTCTACCCCCTCACCTCTGAAGGGGATATGGGTTTTAAAATAAGAAAATTGGGGCTGTGTTGTAACCCTGAAGATTTGACATATACTTTCTCTCTAATCTTTAGAATAATACTATATAAAAGACATTATCCTCATTTTGTAGACAGGAAAAGTAACTTACTAAAGATATTGTGTAGTGAAGTCAGAATTCAAACAAGGATTTGTTTCTTTCCCTAAAAGCAACCTCTTTAAATGCCATAATGCATTATTAGTATACTCCTAAAGCAATGAACTGGTGAATATTTCTCATATAGTTTGTGTTTTTAAAGAACCATTCTTTGACATTCACAAGCTTTTCTTATTTGACATAATAATACATATTATTGTTTTATAACACTAAATTATTTTAGATAGTTGTAGCACTATGTAAATATCTCAAATAAAATTTCATCTGCCTATATATATATATATATATATATATATATATATATTGGTTTGAACTCAGGGGCACTCGACCACTGGGCCACATCCCCAGCCCTTTTTTTGTATTTTATTAGAGACAGGGTTTCACTGAGTTGCTAAGTGCCTCGCCATTGCTGAGGCTGGCTTTGAACTCGTGATCCTCCTGTCTCAGCCTCCCAAGTGCTGGGATTACAGGCGTGCGCCACGGCGCCCAGCTTGCCTGTATCTTTACTTAGTATGATGTTTTTATTCTTCAGTGAGTGGAATTTTGGGACTGGGTGTATTTTCTGCTATAAGGCATGCATAATCATTCTATGGAGAGCTCTTGTATCTACAGGGTTTGCTGTGATCCATCTAGATAACAGTCTTCAACCAAAGATCTTTCACAGTTAGTGTTCTTAGTTGCAAGCTACATAAACCAAAACAAATGAACTTTAAAAAGGAAAGTAGATGGATTTATTGAAAATATTTCAAAGTCTTTGTAGAACTAATAGAAAGCTTTAAGCATGAGCCACTGAAAGCAAGGAGAATCTGAATTCTGCTACAGGGGTAAACCTATAGATTGATACAGCTCAGGAATAAAGTATGAGTCAACTCTGTGTAGTATAGCCAGCTGCATATATTTACATCCACTGTGGAAATAATCTTGATCTATATTTTATTTCATGTCTATGTTAATTTTCCAGGGCTGCCATACCAAAATACCATGACTGGGTGGCTTGAACAATAGACATTTATTTTCTCACAATTCTAGGGACTGGAGTTCAAGATCTAGGTGTCAGCAAGTTTGGTTTCTTCTGAGCCTTTTGTCTGTGTTGCTTACAGACATATGTATCCTTACCTGGTCTTTCTTCTCTGCTCAGGTACTCTTTCTATTTTTCAGTGTGTCCAAATTTTCTCTCTTAATGATAGCAGTTGGATTGGATTAGATACTGACCTCACATCTTCAAAGGCTGTATTTCTAAATATAGTAACAATCTGAGGTACTAAGTAATAAGGTTTCAACTTATGAATTTGGGAGGATATTTTCAACCAGAAGCATGGTCATAAAATCCAAATTCTTAGGTAGGATGTTTGGCTTATGTACAGATTAAAAAAAAAAAAAAAACTGTCATATTTTACCAAATTCTCAAATGTTTTTACAGTTCGGCCAAAGTATATATAATATAACAACCAATGGTATATTATTTTCTGTTTTGTCCAACTAAGTGTAAAAATGATTTCTATATGCATTGCTATGTAACAAAGTGCCTCAAAAAGCAGTGGGTAATAAAAGATGTTACTATCGCTTATGACTCCATGGTCTGATTGGGCTCACTAGTTTTCATTGCTGATTAACAAGTGGTTTTAAACCCCAGGCTGGTGCTAGAGTCATTTGAAGGTTAGACTGAACTAGTTGTCTAGATGGCTTCTTCATCACATGCCTGCAACCCAAGCAGGAATGGAGGGAATAGTTGGAAATTGGCTGGCATCTTTTCCTTTCCATATTGCCTCTTCAGATGACTAGCTTTGGCTTCCTCACAACATGGCAGTGGAGGAGAGCCCATTTTCTTAGAAGGTCACTAGCTTTGCCCTATAAACTTTCCAAGACACTAAGAAACCATAAGACTTCTTGTGACCTTGTCTTAGAATTCACTTACACCATGTACTATTTGCTAGATAGAGCTAGCTTACATTTAGTTTGGGAGAGACTACATGGTAGGGTGTAAAACAACATCATGACTCATGGAAGGCCGTTTTGGATTTTACTTACAATGAATATTTGGTATTTGTGATTGTAATATTTAATAGATGGAGATAAGGAGAAATTTGCTATTGATTATTCCTTGAAAAATATATTATTAGTAAGCACAAAATTCACACTGAAACAAATAGACTTTATCTAGCTGTTAAAGTAAAGCTTAGGTAGAAAAGTTTCTTAAATTTTCTTTCTATATTGATAAACCCAATGATTTTTATAATCATTTGTTTTCTGGATACAGAACTAAAGTTCGTCCATGTAAGCATTTTATGTAAGAAGAAATCAACAGGTGCCAGAAAGTTACTCATAAACCCCTTTCATTAAATGTGAAGTAATGATAAATATCACATATTGCTTGCAAGAAACCTGCATATGCCAATGATTATTAGATGTTTATGGCTTTAAATAAATTATGTCATCATATTTTGACTTGTAACTATATGAAATTGATATTTTTGTCCAGTATTGGGGATTGAATCCAACAGCACTCTACCAATGAGCTACATCAATTCTTTTCTTTTCTTTTTAATTTTGAGACAGTTTTCTACCCTCCAACCCCCAGTCTGAGTTGCTCAGGCTGGCCTTTGACTTGTTATCCTCCCTCAGTCTTCCAAGTTGCTGGGATTACAGGTATGCACCTAGCATACACTTTGAAATAACTATTATGCTCCATCTAGTAGTAAGGAGACAGGAGAAATTAAGAAACATAGTCAATATAGTCAATATATTGAGCTGAAATTTAATTTAAATTTTATTGATTTAAAATTTAATTTAAATTTTATTGATTTAAATTTTATTGATTCAATAATTTTTGTAGCTACCACCTCTAGGCATCTATAGGATAAATCCAAAATATATTTTCTAACCATTCTGTCATTTCAAAATTAGTCAAACTGGTAGTGAAATAGAAAGTCTGTGGGGGTGAAAGAACCTGATGATTGTAAAATACTATCATTCTCCTTGCCAGTTATTATTCAAATAATAACTTTACAGTGATTGTGATTTTACTGATACTTGGAGACAGACCTGGCAATCCTCTAATGCATGGTAAATGTTAATTCTTTTCATTTGAATTGTAGACAGAAAAATATTTCAGTTATCACAAGTGTCACAAGTATCACATTTTCACTTGTTGTTTGGCTTACAAACTTTGGTTACTGGGATATTCATGATCAGAATGCTTGGTTACATGTTAACTTTAGTGTTTGATAATCATACTGACAATTACTAAAGGAAAAAGTATTTAGCAGTTAACAGGCAAAGCTCTGTAGTATTAAAATATACTTATCTAGTGTACTTTAATAAAAAAAAGTAAATATAATTTAGAAACATGAAAATGTATTTTGTTTCTAAAATACTAAACACAAAATCCTAAGCTGAATTTATATTATCAATGTAATGTTTTATTTTTACAGAATGACAAAGATCAGACTTTTAAAAGAGAATCAATATTTAATTATCCTCCTAAATTTTTGAAAAAATACCATTTGAAAAGTGAATCTCTTAATATAAATGATATCTGAGAGCTTGAAAGATATGCTATTTGTAATGGGCTGCTAACTCAGAGAGTACATGGATTACTTAGTGTGTTGTCTTTGGTGGAAAATGTAATTAAAAACAAAATTCCCTTCTAACCCAGAAAACCTCAACACAAAAGTAGAAGGGGAAAAAAAAAATTTATTAATGAATAATATTAAACCAGAATTTGATGTGCATCATAGGCAATTCACTAGAAGAACAATAAGAACACCTTACCCTTTTATAGAGTCAAGCAAATATAATCCATTACATCTATGTTCTTAATATAATTAATAATCCTCAAGTAGAGGACCTGACAAAACCATTTTACATGTATAGTTCATCGTGGTACTTGAGTTCACCATCAACTGACTTTATCCAAAGGAAACAATAAACTCATTACTTTATGGTATTAGATAGTTTTTGAATTATGCATCAACAGAAGTTAGAATCCCACTCTCCCATAGAAATTGGTCAAAAAGGATACTATTTGTTTGAAAGACTGCATTGTAAAGAGATGGTTCCCAGGTCCTCACATGACATTTTTGGGTTTAAAACTGGCAATACAATGAAATTTCAAAAAAAAAAAAAAAAAAAAAAAAAAACTTATATACATTCCAAAGAGAAGAAGAAATAACTTAAATTTACAAGTTATATAAAGTAGATGCTCAACGAAAAGGAGGTAAGAGCCTCCATTCTTTTTAATTTATGTACAATTTATAACTGCTTCTGGTTTTGAAAACAGTGAGTCCATTTATGAAAGACTAACATTGGGAATCTATGAAAATCAAGAACTCTAAAAGCTGTCCATGGTGTTTAAAGAACACATTTGGTATTTTAGACTGTGATTGCAATGTGCTAAAAGTTTCACATTTAAAAGATATGAATAGAATATTCCTTGGCATTTACCCAAATGATCTTTTAAAAATTGATGATTTATAAGCACATATTAATATGCTTCTGTGGTATTATTATTTAAATGTGCTTATTATTTCTAGTCTGTCTAATCCCCAACCCTTCAAGATACTGTTTGTTTCATACAGTGTCTAAATAAGTCCCTTGTGAAAATGATTCTCTCAAGTCATGTTTTATTCATAACTTCCTTCCTCTTAGAGGATTTGTGTAATTGCAAATGATTAATTGAGATATATTAGCTAATTCTCATTGCTTAGTATAGAGGAAAAGACATTATTTCCTTTTTTTTTTTTAATCAGGTTACTTGATTTTTCATTGTATTTTCAATTACCCCATGGGAACCAACATTATTAGGAGGGCTTTTAAAAGTAAATATTATAATGACTTTATGAGAATTTTTCCTCTCATTAGAATTAACAAAGCACAATAAATAAGGAAGCTCTAAACTCCGGGCATTTGGCTACACTCCTTCTAATGTACTCAAACCCATATGTCTATTTTTCTTGCAAAGAATATGATTCACATAATTACTTCAGTAAACAAGTAAGCAATTAGACATCTTCAATTCTCAAGAGATGTGACAGTGACTATATAGCTACTTTATACTCAGTAGTTAGGGAGCAGCTCTCCAAGGAAATATATGGAAAGGTAAGCGTTACATACAGCAGAGTCACTGATGGAAAAACCAGGGTGCAAATCATTATTCTGATTTTCTTTGGCTGATGGTGGGGTGTAATGGCTGCATTCTCAAACACAGAAGAAATTCAAAATTCAAGATGTCTGTACTGAGAAAAATAGCACTTAACTTTTTGTATACTTGGAAATGTAAAATGTGACTTTACCTGGAAATAGGGTCTTTGAAGATATAACTGGTTGAGACATGGTCACAAAAGATTAGGGGAAATTGAATTCTAATCATTGGAATTGGACAAAGACTGGGGATAATCCATGTGGAAAAGGAGGCAGCATTTGGGAGTACCACTTCTCTTAGCCAGGAACACCAAGAACACCAAGAACACTGCTACTGATCACCAGAAGAGGGGAGGCCATCCTCAGTGCTTCCAGAAATAGCAAACACTATTGATATCTTCACTGCAAACTTGTGGACTGCAGAACTATGAGAGAATAAATTTTTGTTGTTTTAAGCCATCAGTATATGACAATTTATTATAGCAAATATTCTAGGCTTTGTTTGCCCCACATAGTCTGTTGCATATTCTTTGTTTTAGTTGTATTCTCAAAACATTAAAAAAAAAAAAAAAAAAAAAAAAGGAAACGTTCTTAACTCTGTGGACCACACATACATAAATAAGCCCAGGACCTGGGTCAGATTTGACCCAGGAACCATAATTTATCTTCCTTGCCTTATTATTTGATTACATTGCTTCAGGAGAAGATGATATTGCATGGCCCAATATGACAATACAACATTTTTGTGTTAGGAGCTCTGTGAATATAAAAAAGAATGGGTTTGAAAAACTGCTCTTGATGCACATTTTATTGCATATCCCCTCTCCCTTCCTTTTTCGTCTTCATTCCTCCCTTCTATCTTTCCTTCCTCACATCCACATTATAATGTGATATCTGGTTAGGAATTAAAATTCAATAAATGGGAGCTGTTATTATTATGCCTATGATTATTAGCATAAAGAATTCACTCATAGTAAAAGAAGATTGAATGCTTAAAATGACCAGAGTAGAGGCATATTAGATAATTTTCATTACTATCATTTTGTTTTTGCTCTCAGTTACACATTGTAAATTTATGTTCAGTGTTTTGTTAAGCAATTAACTATTCAGCTAAGTAAATGATAATATAGAGTGGATAAAAGTAAGGTTTTGGGAATGATTTCTTGGTCTAATGAGGTACCATTAATTTAAGCAATGCATCAACCTGTTTAGGAGGTTTTATAGATTGTTCTAGGATAATGATTTTATTTATTTATTTTTTAATGCTTTTGTTTTGTGGAGAAATTCATGTAGAAATTTATAAAACCTTGGGGGTCTGAATTATATATCTCATTATTCCCAAGTGAAAGCACTGAAACAACAAAAAAGAGTACAAAATTGAAAGACCAATCTTCAAATATGAAAGCTTCATTATGTCTTGAGGAGAATATCAGTGGCTTAGTTGACATTGGAATTAACAATGATTATTATTTCTATATCTTTACAGTAACTCAAATACCCTGTCTCCTTTCTTCACTTCATTAATACCACAGAACCTAGGACTCATACAGGCTATCTTTCTGCAGAGTGGTGCTTTGTCAGAAGTAGGATAAATAAATAAACAAGAGATCAGCTTTCCCATTTGGAAGGTTGACTCTACTAGACTTTTTCATTCCTTAACTCTTCTTGCCTTAGTGTCAAAATTATACTATGGGCCAAAGGAAGAGACCAGCCAATAATAATTCCTCTTGGTTTCTGTAACTTACATGATGCACCATCCAGAGATTCTACAAGTAACTTTGTGTGATTATTGATTAGAATCTCACTTCTGGGTGTTTTTCTCTCCAGATCAGGCTATTTTTTTTTTTCATTTTAATTATGTTTGTCTAGCTTATCAATTTGGAGTGGTTACAGAAAAGATTAAATCAGCTCTTATAAGTTACAAAAACAAAATATTTTAAAGTTAAGAGATTTTAATTCAGAGTTTTGTTCTTATCGCTTTATCCTTGCTTCACTGATGGCTTACTAGTGAAAGGATTATATTAATTTGTTCAGTGAAACTACATTTCCTATAGGAGATACAGAAAACCAAAGTTTACCCAGTTGCATTGATAAATGCTTGAATTAGCCAGCCATGTTTCCAAGTTTCTTCTGAAGTTTATTTTTTCTGTTAAATTTGATATACTCTGCAATGCTACTAAAAAGTGTCATGGACAATATACCCATAGTTCAAAGTAGTTATGAATCAATAAGTGTAATGCATTTTAAGGGTTTTATCTTTTTTTTCAGTCTGTTTTTCATTAGTATGAAAACTCTCCATGCAGAGGCATTTCTAAAACCAGTTAAAATGGAACAAATTGATCAAAGGAAAATTTTCTGTTTTTAATTAACATATTTATTTATGTTGTACCTTGTTTCAAAATAAATGTAAGAAAACTGCAGATGACTTAATTTGTTCACTGAAACACATGCATATACAAAATTGTTACCTAGGTTTGGGTACAAAGCTGATAGATAAAACTGAATACAAAAGTTGAAACAAGTTTGAAAAATGATAATTTAAATGTGCCACATTTGTCTAAGTGTATGTGTAAACATTCTATAAATTCAAAATAGATTAAAGGCCATAACCTGATATTTTGTCTCTTGGCAGATTTTTCTCAAATGTATTCTGGATAGGAAGATCAGACCCTGATATTTCTCAACAGGAAATGAATTTCATAGGAATCCTAAATACTTTGATCTAATGTTTAAAAACATACTGTCAGAAAATATTGGTTACGTGCATTTGAAATTCATTCTGTTGCTTTCTCTGCTCAGTTCATTCCTTGACTAGAGAGAGGCAAGGGAAAGTACTTCACTGCTTACCTAAGAATGCTCACAATGCTCATGCACGCTGCTCAGGTGATTAACTTCCATCACCTGTGGGACTCCATATTCTGTTTGGTACATAGTGATAAATGAGGGCTCAGATAATCTCTGTATATAGGGAAGAGAGTTTGTCAGAGTCAGGGACATGATTCCATAGTCAGTATGAATATATGCATTAAGCATTGCTCCAAAGGAGTGTAAGGAAAAATAAGTGTGATCAATATCACTCTTAAATTGTCTTGTCATATTCATATATCACAGGACACATTTCTGTAGTTCTACAATGTCGCTATAGTTTTTGATCTACATGATCACTTTCTCGCTTGAATATAGGTGATTTTTCTTTTCTTTTGCTCTTGTTATTACTTTGTACTTATTTCTGTAGAGTCACTTGGCAAGTGTTTCAAAGTTTATACAAAACACTCAGTCAAGACCACACACATTTGGTCCACTAACATGGACTTACTGATGAGATGCTTTTAAAAAATCAGAACTCTGTGAGACAATATAGATGCATGTGATTGATTATTTAGTACATAGCCTAAGGAACACGAGAAGTCTGAGAAGAAGATAGATGAGCACAATTCCTTTGTGCAGGAGCACCCCTCTGCTAATGAATAGCTGATAGAGGACACCCTTCTAGCCAGTGAAAAGCAGATAAACTGCTTCAAAAACTTAAACATGTCAGGGAGAATGTTCCTTCCATGACTGTGTAACCTAGCATGACATGGCAGGAACGAACAATAAAAACAACACAAAGTAAGTGAAGAACTTTGACACTAAACAAATTTGGGATTGACTTATTTCATGTACATTTACTGTAGGCTTTGCAGGCATCAGCCAAACACTTTCATCAACTGAACTCAGTGTCTTTAATTCTAAACTCAGGATAATGTTCTCTAACAGTGTGTATTTAAGGATTACAGATTATTATCAACATGTCCCTCATTTAGATCTTATTCAATATGTGGTAGCTATTAAATTAATGATTGGAATTACTATGGAGGTCAGAAGTAAACTGATTGCACCAACTCACAATTATCTATACTTTTACATCTGAATAAAAGCATTCCTTTTCATAACACACAAAATACATGCCGATTTTGGAAATGTGTATAAAATAGGCAAATTCCATGTACAGTTAATGGCATTTGTAATTTATCCTCAACAATAAAAGTAGTAATAGAAAAGGCATAATGAGGGCTGGGTTGTGGCTCAGCGGCAGAGCGCTCACCTCGCACGTGCGAGGCCCGGGTTCGATCCTCAGCACCACGTAAACATAAATGCGTTGCGTTGTGTACAACTAAAGTAAATAAATAAATATTAAAAAAAAAAAGAAAAGGCATAATGACTACATTCCAAGTACTGTGAAACAATTAACTTTCTGTTCGAGACATTATGGGTGGTGGGAATGGGTTAAATTTTAGACCATGGTATCTTTTGACACTGCTCTTACATTTCTCTACAATGGATACTATTTGTAGAAAGACCCAGGATTCTTTTGCTAGAAAAAAGGACAGTGACTATAAAGCTGAAGAGATGTTTGGCCTTTAAGTGCTTCTCACGTCAGGTCAGAGGCTTTAGGAGATGAATAGTAACCCGTAGATGGAAATGCCTGGCCAAATACCACCTTTCTGGGATGAGTTTAATTAAATGAAGCCTTCAAATCATGCAAAAAATGGACTAGTACTATACTATCGTGTTACAGTCAGAAAACCATGTGTATGAAAGGACCTGTTATGATACATATGGAATTCTATGGCATATTTTTCCCTGGATTTCCGAATTACTGATAAGCAAGCATAAATCATTTTATGTTACAGCGATTTCAATTGGATGGACTGCTTGATATCTAGCCTTGTTTGAATGCCTATTCCTTTCTGCCTGCTGTATCAGAATGTGTATACATACTCAAGTTTCATAGAAGTCCTCCTGTTCTCTTCAGGGCTGGTGACAGTTGGAAAGTGGGGATCAGTAAAGAGAAAGATTAATCAAAGCCAGAAATGAATAGCTCTAATTCATTGAAGTCTTTGCAACTAGTAAACTCTACTTTTATAAATTGTTTTAGGAGCTAAAACGAATTATATTTAGACATTGTTGGATCATGGCCATGTTACCATCTAGATAAAGTAAGTATATGGATAAGCATGGCAGGGGCACTATATAGAAGTCCGGAGATTTAGATGCATGGCTTTCATGTTTCCAAAATTTTATAATGCTGCTCTCCAACAAAGGTTAAAAATTATGACCCACAGGAAAAATTTGACTTCCCATCTGTTTTAATAAATTAAGTTTTACAAGAATATACAGGTTACTAAGAAGGTTATCAAATGATCATCTCTCTCCTGCCCTAATTATGTTTTTCAATCTCACTGACCCATGTTTATATCTGTATCATTATAGATAACAGCAGACATTCAGACTGCTATGCTCATGATAAATAAGTACTGAATATAGTGAATGTAAAGAACACTGTTTGATTTATATTCTGTGAGTATGAGGGGATCTTGTTGAAAATCAATGTCAAATTCTTATAAAACTCTCATAAAATATGGCCTAGTTCTCTTAAATAATTGTGTTTTATACTTGGTATTTTTATTTGACCTCTGGGCCATGCCAGGATGACTCATAGGTCATTACAAATGAAAGTCTGAAAACGAAGGGCAAGATTGAAGAAAAACTCATCCATCTTCTTCAGTCCAGAAACCAATGCAATATGGATCTGTCCTGAACTAAACCTAGAATGTAACAAATCTCTTATTTGTAATCATAGCACTGACTTAAAAGTCTGTAGGAGTCTGGGTAGATTTCCAGAAAGATCACTGCCTTGGTGGCATTTCTGACATAATATGTGCTAACCCAGGTATTATGTATGTGTCCCTTTAGCTTTTCTGGTCCCCACCTATTTCTCTGTGTAAGAGGGGTCACAATGACTCACTTTCACAAAGCAAGAAGGTAAGCATCATCAATTTGGAGATATTTTCTTGTTTGAGATGAATTGGAGAATTCTGACAGTCAATATTTTTATATTTGTTTTGCAGAGCAGAATCTGAAAACAGCATACTACAGGGACACAGCCACATCAATGTTTATAGCAGCACAATTCACAATAGCTAAACTGTGGAACCAAACTAGATGCCCTTCAGTAGATGAATGGATAAAGAAAATGTGGTATATACACAACAGTGGAATATTACTCAGCAATAAGAGGGAATAAAATCATGGCATTTGCAGGAAAATGGATGGGGTTAGAGAATATAATGCTAAGTGAAGTTAGCCAATCCCAAAAAGCCAAATGCCAAATGTTTTCTCTGATATAAGGAGGCCAATTCACAGTCAGGTTGGGATGGGGAGCATAGGAGGATTAGAGGAACACTAGAATGGCCATTGGGGAGGGAGGGGAAGGGAGGGGGCAAAAGGGTGAAGGAAAAAAAAAAAAGATGGTAGAATGAGATGGATATTATTACCCTAAGTGTATGTTTGAAGTCACGAATGGTGTGAATATACTTTGCATACAACCAGAGATTTGTAAAAAAGTGCTCTATATGTGTAATATGAAATGTAATGCAGTCTGCTGTTATTTATAACATCTTAGAATAAAAAATAAATAAATTAAAATTAAAAAAATATGGAAACTACAAATATTCAGGAATAATAGCTGGTTGTTTTTGCTGGTATGTTAACAAGAGAAAAGGAAAATGCACACACACACGCACAGTTAAGTTGCTTAAAAGACTGATTGAGCCTATTCATGTGAATATCATTGTCAGAATTTTGTAATTTGAGTTCCTTAGAATACTGGTTGTGGCAGCCATGGAGATGCATAATTTGGATCTTCTGTCGTGAGGAAATCTCTTTCCAGAGACAAGGAGCACTGTAGATTGTCAGCCTCCAGCTCCTCAACACTCTTAGGATCATCTCAGCTTGTAAGCTGCAGCCACAGGGAAACCCTTAACTAATTTTATTGAACATGGTGATACACTCAAATGAGGCAATTTTCTTCAATGTAGAGCTTTTCTTCAGGAAATTTTTGTTCCATAATTTCCTGTGGCTTATTGAAGATTGTCATAATTTCATTGCAGTTTGACACTTTCTCTGTTCAATCTTACTTTATTCCTGCCTCATACACATGACTACCCAAATAAAACTCTTGCATTGCTAACTAGTTCTCAGCTCTACCTCTCAGACTATCTGGCATATTGATATTTAATGAGTTATTTATATAGTTATTAAATAAATAGCTTATAGACAAAAATTATTTCACATAGATATTCACAAATGCACACAAATTACCATTGTAGAACTTCAAACATCTTTTGATTAACCTTATTTGAATTTGTTTTCTTAGCCTTATTTAAAAACATAAAATTTTTTCCTATAAATATTTTAAAGTAATTCCAGTGTTTTATAGATTTTGGTACATTTGTATTACATTGTTACAATAAAAATATTTCATGTAAGAAAGGGGAAAGAGTCTCTCTAGTGTTTTTACAAGCCATCTCTTGCACTCCTAAATTTTTCTTTTTCAAAGACATTTAATCCAATTGGTCATATTCTATAATGATGAGTTGGCTGTCTTACTGGAAACTAGAGTCAGTGAAAATTAGGGTCTTTCTTCTGTCACTGTCTTGTTGACCTCCACTTTTCTCTCCAACTATGTGACTGCTGAGTTAGGACTGGGGTTTATGGTTTATTGGGGTTTACCCTAATCTGGGTCTAAAGATTCAAACTGACTGATGTTTTGTAAGAATTTTATCATGGATTTGGTGATGAAGTCTTGAAAATGAATACTAAACCAGAGAGGTTTTATTAGAAATCCTCTAGAATATCAATATCTGGATTTGTATACCAAATATGCCATCCAATGAAAATCCTTATATTAGTTCCAGAGATGGAAGAGAAGATTTACAGTGACTCTCAGATTTTCCTATCCAGAATACATCAGCTAAAAATACTTCTAATCCTCTGTGTATTTGTGGACATCTAGCTCAATTTTCCTGTTCTGAGAACTACATGCTTATACAAAGAAGTTCCTGTCTAGAGAATTGGAGAACCCTAAGGTAAACTTGTGGGTGTTCTAAAGTACCTAGTAAGGCAAACTTTACACAGCCATTAAGCTTGTCATATATGATATCAAATTAAGAACGGAAATCAGAAAATGTAAATTCTTTTGTCATTATATTTCTTGTTACCTATGAGAACTTGAGCTTGCAAAATGAGAGTAAAAGTATTATTTCTCCACTACAGAATTGATAAGTATATCCAGATTGAAAAAGACAGGGTGTTGCCGCCTGCAGCAACAATACCTCGGGAAAGAAATTGAAGCAGACTGGGAATGAGTGGTTCCTTTATTGTTTCTTCTTCTTCTCCTTTCCCTTCTCCATCTTCTCTCTGATTCCGCTTGCGTTCCTCTCTACCATCTGGTTAAATACTTTTTACCTATCATAGATGCATTAGTTCTCTTAATAAGCATACACGTGTCTCATCACAATCTCAACTTAATGCTACAGCATCACAGATGCATTAGTTCTCTCTCTTTTTTTTTTTTTGGTACTGGGGTGCAGGAGCCCTGTTTGGGGAGATAGCTAAGATTGCGGTTGACTATTGGGCCATAGACATTTTTGGGCATTTCCGCCTTCCGTAGTCTCACGGGACTTGGTCTGGGATCTCGTGGGACTTGGTCGAGGATCTCGAGAGATTTGAACGGTGACTCAGCAGATCGAGCTAGCGCCATTGCTGCTCGGGCACATGGGAAGAGACCAGAGAGAGAAAAGACAGGGTTATCGCTATTGTATAGATATATTGTAGTTTATTGTAAGATTAAAGAATATTTTCGTCTCCATCCTGTCTCTGGAACTCCTTCCCGCGGCGCTGCCGTTCCAGGCTGCAATCCCTTTCCGGCGACAACAGTTGGTGGCCCGTACGGGGATTTCAGCACGGCAGGTAAGAACTGAGAAACCTCGCAGGAGTCTCTAGTCAGAGCGGTTAAAATGGGTTCGAAAATAACTAAGACCCAAGTGTACGAGGCTCTTGATGAATTCTTTGATATAGATGAGTCTGTCGTTAGTGAGGAGGATTTAGAAAACAGTGAAGGCGATCATGAAAGCGTAGATTCCGCTGAGTCAACTAAGACCAGTAAGGAGAGTATTAGAAGCGTCCCCAAAATGACAAAGATCCGAGCTGCTAAAGCTATTCAAGATTTATTAGAGATACTTCAAGGATACATGGTCTCAATTGAACCTGGGACTCAGGATGTTACTGAGTCAGTTAGGACCAATGAGAGTAGTAGTAGTGAGGAGGAATTAACTAAAGGTGATTTTGAGAAAATGAACAAAAGGAAATTAAGGAAGACCAAGATAAGGGATCATCAAGTGGAGGAACTTGTGTCCTCTACTCCCCCATGGGTGAAATCGATTACAGAAAATATGAAGGGTATCACTAGGCGTTTGCATACCCTAGAAACAGAAATAAAAAGTCTTTCTGAGTGCTTATGTGCTCTCGAGGGTAACTCACAGATACGTTGGGAACTGCCAGTATTTGAACATGAAAATGGACAGAGGGGCCACCAGCCAGTAGATTTCAAAACAATAAAAAATCTCAAAGAGGCAGTAATGACTTATGGACCCCAAGCTCCTTTCACGTTGAGTATACTGGAGTCCCTTAACACCTTTAGCTTAGCCCCCGCAGACTGGAAACGTCTATGTAAAGCAACATTAAGTGGGGGACAATACTTGGTTTGGCAATCGCAATTTCAAGAACTTTGTATAGAAACAGCTAAAAGAAATGCAGATGCAGGGTTTGGAGACCATAATATAGAAATGCTCACAGGAGAAGGGCAATTCGCAGACGTACAGGATCAAAAATATTATACCCCAGGAGTATATGCTCAGATAAACGCAGCTGCCTTAAAGGCATGGAAAACTGTACAAGGACCTGGGGATCTACAAGGTAGCTTGTCCAAAGTAATTCAAGGACCTAATGAACCATATGCTGAATTTGCTGATCGACTTTTGAGAACTGCAGGTAGAGTTTTTGGAGACATTGATCAAGTTATGCCATTAGTTGTCCAATTAGCGTACGAAAATGCTAATAAGTATTGCCAGGAAGCCATCAGGCCATGGAAAAATAAAAAGGATCTTTCCATTATACAATTATGTAAAGATATAAATGATGCCTTTGTCACAGGGAATATGATTGCAGCAGCTGTGAGAGATGCTGCCCCTCAAAATTTTACAAGAGCTCAACATAGACATTATAATCAATCAGGATATTCTAGGCAAAATTATCATAATCAATCAGGCTATTCTAGGCAAAATCCTAAAAGAGAAATAAGACCAAATTCATACCGTGCTCCAGGTTGCTGCCCCAGGTGTAAGAAAGGAAATCATTGGGCCAATAAATGCTATTCAAAATTTGACATCCATGGAAATCCTTTGTTCAGGAATTCAAAAAAACGGGACAAGGGGCCCAGTGCCCCGGGGCCCACAAATGTACGAGGCATTGGAGGAGGAATATCCTCAAGCATCCACTCAGATGCTTCCCCGACACAATCCCTATTACCCATCCACTCCCTCGCCAGAGGAACAGGAGGAAATGCAGGATTAGACCTCTGTTCCACCGCCCGAATAGTGTTAACACCTGAAATGGGGGTTCAACTGATTCCCACAGGAGTCAGGGGACCTCTTCCCTCAGGGACTGTAGGACTTATTATCGGGCAAAGTCCTGAGAGCTTATTAGGTTTGCAAGTGACCCCAGGCGTAATAAACTCAGACTATAAAGGGGAAATAAAAATAATGCTTAGCTCACCCCAAAGTATAAGTTCTATTAATCAGGGAGATAGAATTGCTCAGCTGCTCCTCCTTCCAAATTTACATAAGTCATTTAAAATGAATATGCCTCTAAATAGGAACAATAGAGGATTTTGTTCCACTGATTCGAAATCCATGGTTTGCTGGGTTCGGGACTGTACAAGGAGGCCAATGTGTAAAATAAGAATCCAAGGAATAGAAATGGAGGGTCTTATAGATACTGGAGCTGATTCTTCCATCATTAACTTACGTCAATGGCCCAAACACTGGCCTCTGCAAAAAGCTTCAACCAGTTTAAGAGGCTTGGGATATAATAACCTCCCAGAAAAAAGTGCGGTAATTTTAAAATGGGAGGATGATGAAGGACATAAAGGCACATTTCAGCCTTATGTTTTACCTAATCTACTGGTTACTTTATGGGGAAGAGATATTTTACAACAAATGGGAGTACACCTTGCAACCAAACTTGCAGGTGTTAAATGTAAAAATCTACAGAGTTATCTTAACCCTATAAGAAATCATCAAAAAGTACAGGGTAAGCTTAACCCTAAAAGAAATCATTATCATATAGGAAAAAGACATTTTTCTTCGGGGCCACTGAGAAAATAATTTTGAAAATACCATGGCTTTCTGATAAGCCAGTGTGGGTCCCTCAGTGGCCCCTATCTAAAGAGAAATTACAAGCGGCCCACCTACTAGTTCAGGAACAATTAGAAGCAGGACATATAGAACCTTCCACCTCTCCCTGGAATTCCCCCATATTTGTGATCAAGAAAAAATCAGGAAAATGGCGATTATTACATGATCTTAGACAAATTAATAAAACCATGCAAGTCATGGGGCCTACTCAACCTGGACTTCCTAGTCCTATAGCTATTCCAAAAAATTTCCATGTTATTAGTCTTGATATAAAGGATTGCTTCTTTTCTATTCCCCTACATCCTCTGGATGCCCCCAGGTTTGCCTTTTTCAGTTCCTTCTATGAACAATAATGGCCGTGATCAGAGATATCAATGGAAGGTTTTACCACAGGGAATGGCTAATAGCCCCACCATATGCCAAATATATGTGGACAAGGCCATCCAACCCATTAAAAATAAATATCCAAACCTCATGTGTCTACATTACATGGATGATATTTTATTGGCCCACCCTAATCAAAAAATCTTATTTAATATATTCAGTGACGTGGTAGAAAATTTAAAAAAAATACGGATTATATATAGCAGAAGAAAAAGTTCAAACCAGATCTCCCATATTATATTTAGGATTTAAAATCATGGATACTTTTGTTAGACCCCAAAAAATTTTAATAAATAAAGAACATTTAACCACCCTCAATGATTTCCAAAAACTACTGGGAGACATTAATTGGCTTCGCCCTACACTAAACCTCACTACTGGCCAATTAAAACCTTTATTTGATATCCTTCGAGGGGACCCTGATCCATCCTCATCGCGAACATTGACTCCTGATGCTAGGAAAGCTTTGAAAAAAGGTCTTTTATTCTTCTTCTCTCTAGTAGCTCTAACTCCAACCACCACCTTCTTCTTCCCCACAAAAAGCCATCGAAGGAGCTCATTGTGACAGATTCTTTTTGATTTAACCGCAATCTTTAGCTATCTCCTTGATTATAGGCTCCTTCACTCAACCGCTGATATTGATTATTATTTCTTCACAATATACACCCACAGGAGTATTTTGGCAACAAGGGCCTTTATTATGGATACATTTGCCTGTCTCTCCTAAAAGCATAATTGAGTCTTATACCTCCATGGTGGCTAAACTTATTCTTCAAGGACTTAAAACTTCTACTAAAATATTTGGCATACACCCTGCTACTATTATTACTCCCTATTCATCGTCACAGATTGAATATTTATGCTTCAACGATAATGACTGGGCTATAGCTAGATGCTCTACCTCTGCAAATTTTGATAATCACCTTCCTAAGTCTCCTATATTATCTTTTTGTATTAATCATCCTATTATATTTCCACAGGTAATAAAAAATCAACCTATTCCTAAGGCATTTAATGTATTTACAGATGGGTCCTCAAATGGTACTGCTGCAGTAGTCACTACAAAAGAAAATATGACTTACATAACTGCACACAAATCAGCTCAACTAGTGGAATTGGAAGCTGTGGTAAGAGCTCTGGAAAATTTTAGAGACCAGCCCATAAACATTTTTTCAGATAGCCACTATATTGTACAAGCCGTCCCAAAATTAGAGTTAGCAGGACCAATAGCACCTCATACTCCAGCCTTTAAATTGTTTTATCAAATACAAAAACTTTTGTGCGCAAGAAAAGAACCTCTATTCATAGGCCATATTAGAGCACATACTAATTTGCCTGGCCCCCTCCATGAAAGTAATCAAAAGGCTGATGAACTTACAAAAACAATATTTATACTTTCAGCGCTACAACAAGCTACTTTATTTCATTCCCAGTTTCACGTCAACAGCACCACCTTGCAACGTAGGTTTAAAATCACAAAGGAGCAAGCCAGAACAATTGTAAAAGATTGTAAATCTTGTATGACACATTTGCCCAATCCTCATTTTGGTGTTAACCCTAGAGGATTAATGCCCAATCATTTGTGGCAGATGGATGTTACTCATGAGCCAAGTTTTGGAAAATTGAGATTTATTCATGTAACCATAGATAAATGCTCAGGCATGATTTTTGCTTCCTTACATTCCGGAGAAAAAGTTAAAGATGTCACATCTCATTGTTTACAAGCTTTTGCTGCATTGGGCATCCCCAAAATGCTTAAAACAAATAATGGCCCCGCATATACGTCCTCATCTTTCAAAGAGTTTTGCGCAAAATTCAACATATCTCATAAAACAGGCATCCCATACAATCCTCAGGGTCAGGGCATTATTGAAAGAGCAAACCGCACACTAAAAGTTATGTTGTTAAAACAGAAAGAAGGAAACTGGAAAAATCCTAAGGACAGATTGGCAGTTGCCCTGTTTACCTTAAATTTTTTAACTTTAGACTCTGATGGTTATTCTGCTGGAGACAGACATTGGAACCCACATCAACAACATAAACCTTTGGTTTACTGGAAGGATGTTCTTTCAGGTACATGGAAAGGTCCAGATCCAGTATTAATTTGGGGGAGAGGATCTGTTTGTGTTTTTCCAAAGCATGAATCCTCTCCAATATGGATACCATCTAGATTAATAAAGCAGGTACCAAATCAAAAGGATCAAGATGAAGTTGTTGAGAATCAAGATTAATAAAAAAGGTACAAAATCAAGAGGACCATGATGAAGATATGGAATGATTCCCTTAAAAGAGTCCTTCAAAATATGTAACAACTTAAGTGTCATTCCTCCCGGCTGGGACGAAGAGATCTCTCTGTAGTGTGCACACAATTGTATTTTTTTTTCTTTTTATATATGTGTTTATGTCTGTGTATTTGTCTAAATTTCATGTTAATGTGACATCACAAATATATGTTTGTATGTGCGTCTGTCTGTCCAGTCTGACATAAAAAATAACAAAGCGCTTGTGAACATAATATATATATATATATGGATCCAAATAACTCTAATTCATTTAAGTTTAAGAGTATTCAAATTGGGTAAATAATTTAATAAGTGAAGGTACCTTCAATTTTTGTTTTATAGGTGTCCCAGGGATTTCTCTTAAGCGAAAAATATGACTAGGGCTGTATAACCTGATATTTTGGTGTTTTGACATAAGGTTGCTTATTTGTTATTAACTTCATTTGTTTAATAAATGATTAATTTCAATCATTTCAACAGGTAAAGGACTGCTGTGTATGCAGAAACTCGAGAGTTCCAGCTAACAAATTATTTCTCCACAGTGCTTTTAGTTTTTCTTTAATCTATCTTTAATACAGTAAATACCCTTAGTCTTTCTTTGTTTTGTTCTAAATATGATGTTTTGCCAGCTTATGTTTGTGGGAGCTCAGGCTGCAATGTGTGTGAGCAGAAATCAACTTTAATTTTCTAATCTAATAATTCTATTTTTTAGTTTGACAACTCGCCTCTTGACTCAGTGCTGGAATAGCACTGCCTTTCCTTTAATAATTGATGCTTGAGTCTCTAGGGAGCGGGCCCTGAAGATTTGCCGGTGGCATTGTCTAGACATAAAAAAAGACGGCTGCTGCTACAGCTGCAGGGATCGCGGTTGCTGCAAGCATCCCTGTTGCTCAAATGTCAAACAACCTCACCAGCAGTGTGGCCTCTGCTCTGCATGCATAGGGACCTCCTAGATCTACGTGTTATAACAAGTGGACATTTTGATCTTTCATTGTTTGGGACTTCATGGGACAGTACCTTGGGAGTATTTGTTTAGACAACTCAGTGTGTTACTTGATAGAACTTAGGGCAGCTGATTTGTTTAAAGAATTTGATATGCTATGCAATTTGGCTCGTCACCAAAAGGCTTGTTGCCTTAAAGCCACAGCATCTCCCCACAATTGGACGGCTGTTAGTCATCTTACACAGTCGATCCTAAAGGGCTCCATTGGATGGCTGGTTAGCCAATGACGGGTAAGATCCCCAGAGGGGGACAACCTAAGACAGGCACAGTCGCACGGGATAGTCTCATGTGGCCGACATATCAACCTAAGACAGGAGTCAAGGGCACAGCCTTGATTATCCGATGACGGGTAAGAATGTTGGTTGCACATAGACGTCCTAGAGCATCCCCTCTTTTAAAACAAAAGGGGGAAATGCAGGAGCCCTGTTTGGGGAGATAGCTAAGATTGCGGTTGACTATTGGGCCATAGACATTTTTGGGCATTTCCGCCTTCCGTAGTCTCACGGGACTTGGTCTGGGATCTCGTGGGACTTGGTCGAGGATCTCGAGAGATTTGAACGGTGACTCGGCAGATCGAGCTAGCGCCATTGCTGCTCGGGCGCATGGGAAGAGACCAGAGAGAGAAAAGACAGGGTTATTGCTATTGTATAGATATATTGTAGTTTCTTGTAAGATTAAAGAATATTTTCGTCTCCATCCTGTCTCTGGACTCCTTCCCGCGGCGCTGCCGTTCCAGGCTGCAATCCCTTTACGGCGACAACACTGGGGATTGAACTTAGGGGCATTCGACCACTGGGCCACATCCCCAGCCCTTTTTTTTTGTATTTTATTAGAGATAGGGTCTCACTGAGTTGCTAAGTGCCTCGCCATTGCTGAGGCTGGCTTTGAACTCATGATCCTCCTGCCTCAGCCTCCCAAGTGCTGGGATTACAGGCGTGAGCCACCACGCCCAGCTCATTAGTTCTCTTAATAAGCATACACATGTCTCACAAGCTCAACTTACAGGTGCAGCACGCAGTGCCCACGAGCACAGAAAAATTCTTAGTCAATTACTATAAAGGTCAGGTGTAAGTTGTAGTAAACAAAGCCTTGCTTCTGACAAACAAGTAAGCGCCACCTCTTGGCTCTCAGCCAGCTGCCATCTTAGAGCTACTTCCTCATCAAAGGCTCTTACAACAGGAAAATTGTTTCATATATGAAAAAGCACTATACAAATGAAAATGGAAAACCTAAAGATAAAATTTAGACAATGGTTATAAAGGAAATGAATTTTGTTCTGGTTCTTGGAGATTACTAAATATATCCTGTAAGTCTATATTCTCTCAGCTTGTAGGCCTGGTATGGAAAATAACTTTCTGAGATGTTCTTGTGGTGTCTGATTTTGGGAGAGAAGCTTGCTTCTAGCTATCAGAACATAACAAAGGGATATGGTGGGATGTCACTCTTTTGACTGTGTTATAGTATATGGAAAAGGTGTACCATGCCCAGGATCACCTAATGTTACATTTTTTTTTTTTTTTTTTTTTTTTTGTTACTAGACTGGAGTAAGAGACTACCCTAGGTACCTGAAGAAACAAGCTGCCATGATATGTGAACTGCCTATGGAGACTATCACATAGCAAGACAGCAAAGATAGCAGGGGACCTCTGGGAGCCAAGGACCTTAGTTTTACAACCAAAAAAAAAAAAAAAAGAAAAGAATTTTGCCAACTAGTATATGATGATGGAATAGAATGCAGAACCACTACAGTTTGAATATTTTTCCTGTTCAAAACTAATGCTGAGATTAATTGTCACAGTAATAGCATTAAAAGGTGGGACTTCAGGAGGTGAATAAGGTTAGTTGGGTCCTAAGGATTGATCCCCCATGATGGAGTTAGTGGCTTTATAAGAAGAGGGAGGGATCCCTAGAATGCCATGTGATGTTTGTTGCCATGCTGTGATGTAGCTTTCATCAGATGTCTGTGCAAAGGTTTTGGACATCCCAGCCTCTAGAACTATGAGCTAAATAATCTCTATCTGTATTAAATTACTCAGTCTGTGATATTAAGTTATTAGCAACAAAAAACATACTAAGAACCTCAGATGAAATCATAATCCCAGCTGACATTTTAATTGCAGCCTGTGGAACCCTAAGCAGAGGATTTAGCTAAGCCATGTCCAGATTTCCTGATGCATAAAATATAAAATAATAAATTTGTGTTATTTTATGCCATAGTTTGTGTTAATTTGTTTTTCAGTCATAGAAATGACAACAAAAAGTTACAGGCCTTTCCTTTTATATTCAAATTAAACTTTCTTGTTTTCCAGAGTTAATCTGATTTATGAATTAATAGTGCATTAACAATCAGCATTTGGTTATTTTTATTTAATATACATTAATGGTAAATATGCATAGGCAATAATGTAAATTCCTTAACTTTTATAATTTTCAAAATGATTTACTCAGAGCCATAGAGAAGTTTAATGGAGATAACTTTATATTTCAGATTGGTAACCTGATAGAAGAGGAATATACAATAAACTTCCAGTTCCCAATCTCAACTTTTTTGCTGCAAACACAGCAAGAAATTCCTTTAGGAACACAAGTTTAAACTCATTTTCTTAATAGTTAGTCAAATCATAAAACATTTGATTTTCTTAAACCAAAGCACTTGTGGATGGTGGAGGTAAAAAAAAGTGAAAGGCTTCATCATCATAATTTTAGTTTCAAGCTTAAGTAGACAGCCAATAAAGAAAGAAATGATAAATATAGGAAGGAGTGGAGGGAAGAAGGAAGAGATAGGAGCCAGGACAGTGAGAAGTAATGCACAGCTGGCTCTTCACATCTGGGGATCAAACAACTGATTATCAAAAAAGTACATGATATTGACTGTTTTTCTTGCCATTATTCCCTAAAAACACATTATATCAACTATTTGTATTAGTGTTTACATTGTGTTAGGTGTTGTAAAGTTATCTAGAGATGGTTTAAAATATAGAGAAGGATGTGCATGGGTTATATACAAATATCATGCCATTTTGTATAAGAGTCTTGAGCATCTATGAATTTTGGCATCCAGAGGTGGTCCTGTAACCAATACACCATGGATACTGAGGGACAATTGTATAGAGAAACTCTATATCCCTAATAGAAAGATAACAACATTACCTTTTAATATGATTTATTGTGTACATTCATAGGATTTCATTTTCTTGTGTTCTCTAGAAAAAATAGAAAGTACCTTTTTAAAGGACAAGTCTAATAACTAATAATCATATCAGTTCCCTGCTTCAGTTTAAAGGTGCTGAAATCCAAGAAAAATGATAATGACCAGTAGATAAAACAAGAAATGCAATATTTATTGCATTGCATACACAAGGAAACCAATAATAAGTGAGTTACTGATCAACTTGTGATCCTTTAATATCTACTCTCATTCTTTCATATATGCTAAGACTGTGTGCCTTGGACATCATCTACAACACTTAAAGAGATATTCAAAGAATTGTACATTTTCTTATTCATTGGTCTAAAAGGTAAATGCAGTAGAAAGCTAAAGCAATTCAAGTTGCTCACTCATGCTCACTGAATTGAGACACTTAGAAAGCAACTAGAATTTCAAATGGCAAGATGGAATTTAAGTTCTCATGAACACAGAGAAGTAATTCCTGATGTGACAGCAGTGTGCAAGTGTAAGGCAGCTCAGAGATGGGCTACAGTTTTTAAGTAAGTTCACTCAAACCCAGTGAACTTGCTATAACATTTTATATTAGTTATAGGGCTGGAAATGGCAAAGCACTTAAATGTGTCAACTCCTTTTATCTCTAGCATGTCTATCTTAAATATAATGCACACCAACCCACCAGATTTTATCTAATATACTTGCCAGCATCCTTAAACTTTCCCTTTGACATCCTTGCTATTAAAAAGTCAAGAGTTTCAGCAAGCTGTGAATCTGTAGGAACATATTTTTTGGTATTCAATCATGAATGAGTATCTTTTAAAATGTACATGAGACTTTAGACTTCTGAAATGCAAATAGGGATGTTTCCCTTATAGGCTTTCAATTGCCACATTTCATTTACTGTTTCTTATGCTTTTCCCCAATAAATTTTAAAGCCAAGCCACGGGGAAATGATTTCTCTCAGTGTTCATCACTGCACACATTCCAGGAATCATTCAGTTGGATCCTTACTATCGCTTGATGAGTACAAATTATGTGAGAGCCAGTGGGGCAGCAGAGAAGAATGACAAAGGACAAATTTGTCCAAGGAAAATATACAGGTCACTCATGATATTCCTGACTTATTTTGAACACACACAGAAATTACATGCTCAATCAATTATTTCTGTCCTAGAAAATCAGTGAGTGAGGAGAATTTTTTGTACAACATAAAAGTAGAGAGTAATGGGGAAATAACTGAAATAAGAGGCTCATATGAGAAACTGAGTGTAATTGTGATGGTTTGAGGGATGTGCTGCTCCATCCTCTTGTCAAGAGAATCTGTTGCTAATGAGTGATTCTGGAGGATAGACTGCAGTTACTCTGTATTAATCAACTTTCCATTACTGTAAGAAAACACTTGAGATATTCAACTTAAAAAGAGGAAAAGTTCATTTTGGCTCACAGTTTTGGA
This sequence comes from Tamias sibiricus, assembly GCA_025594165.1. Taxonomy (NCBI): domain Eukaryota; kingdom Metazoa; phylum Chordata; class Mammalia; order Rodentia; family Sciuridae; genus Tamias; species Tamias sibiricus. The sequence goes on along the minus strand of CM046665.1, from coordinate 39,338,511 downwards.
GGTTTCAGTCTGTGGTCAGTTGGTCCATTGCTTTTGGGTCTATGTCAAGGCAGCATAACATAGCTCAGAGAAGGTGATATAGCAAGTGATCATGTCATGGCAGACAGAAAACAAAAGAAGATGAGGAAGAAGCTGAGTTTCCTCTCTCCCATTCAAGTTTATGTTCCTGGTGACCTAGCTTCATTCCATTAAGCCTCTTAAAAGTTCCTCCAACTCCTGCATGGATCTTTTGGGAACATTTAAGATCTAAACTCTAGTATTCCACCCTTAATCTCCAAAGGCTCAGGTCCATCTCATAATGCAAAACACTCTCAGTGAATCTCCAAGGTCCCTGAAGTCTTAATTATTTCAAAATTGCTCAATAGGTCAAGTCCAAAGTCTTCTCTCTCTCTCTTTTTTAAAAATATTTATTTATTCACTTTAGTTGTACACAATGCAATGCATTTATGTTTACGTGGTGCTGAGGATTGAACCCGGGCCGTGCACATGCTAAGCGAGCGCTCTACAGCTGAGCCACAACCCCAGCCCGGAAAGTCTTCTCTGAGACTCAAAGCAACTGTCGTGAGACCCTGTAAAAATCTAAAAGAAAGTTACATACTTTCTGTATGTTACATACTTCTGTGATGCAATGGCTTAGGGCAAACACACTTCATGATTGAGCCAACTCAGATTAGAATTGAGCCATTTTTGCCATCTTGAAATGTCTCTACAAGTAAGTCTTTGCTATAGGACTCTGTCATTCTGTGCATTACTTCTCCAGAGCTGTTGATCTCCCTTCCCACCTCTCTCTCTCTCTCTCTCTCTCTCTCTCTCTCTCTCTCTCTCTCTCTCTCTCTCTCTCTCTCTCTCTCTCCCACCTCTCCTATGTCAGTACCAACTGTATATAAAGAATGTGTGATTATTGTATTGAATTCAAGGCACAGACCTTAGCTGTACTTTTCTATGATTTCATGAAATAAACCCCAAATAGGAGTATAGTTGGTGTTCTGGGCAAAGACTTGGTTGCTGGTTTCATTTGCTTAGCCTTCAAAAAAATAAATGAGAATCCTAGTATATCCTGAGTGGCAAGGTTAGTCTCAGTGAAGCTGGGCATGAGTTAAAGCATTAGAAATAAGAGTAACAGATGTTTGATGGCACAATTAAAAAATAATATGGAAAACTCTCTTAAACACTGCCAATACCGTGTGGAGCATTTTGGGGCCCCTGAAACTGACAGCTCTTTATTATACAACCATAGTGGGTCACACTTCACATAAGCTTACATGGGCAAGAGAGGATCTTCAGGCTTTTTGCTGCTTTAAATACTTAGCACTTTCTTCAGAAATGATATAACTGGCACTTCTTTGGTGTTTTAGTGTTTCTTTTCAGTTAAAATAAAAAATGTCATTTATATTTGAGCAGTCATTACTTTCTATAGTTCGGTTAAACATCATGCCAAAGAATATTGTACAGATGGTGTCTGTTGAAAGAATATGAAGCAAAATCGTATTGATTTCAGTTGCACTTTGCCTACTAGCATTTGCATCATAAATATCTTAAATGTGGAGCTTAGATATCACACAATGAAAAGAGTGAAGGAGCTGATGTTTTTGCTCTACAATATGACAGATTCAAAAGCTTAATTTACATTACTTTAGGTCTAGATAACTGAGTTTTGATGTCCTGAGATCTTAAATCTTATTATTTCTTGTATTTACAAGTTTGAAATTGGTATTTTAGATATGAATAGGAAATTATGCTAATGTGGGATTAAATGAATATTTATTAACTTGCTAGAGTTTTAAGAACACTTGTCTATTGCATGTAAGCCTGAGTCTCCAGGTGGCTAGTTAAACCCACGTGTTTTCAATTCACAAGGCATAGCCTCACCCCCATTTTGGGATCTTAAGACTCACTCACATAAGGACTATGGCTATGTGGAAACAGCTTGCCCAAAATGATGAGCTTGGTGACATAAAAAATCCTGAATAGTTCTATTTCAGAATATTGGTTAGATCATAGTTAGAAATGTAACACTATATTATGTTAATAACAATGTGTTATGCACTGCAAAATTAAAATATAACTAGGAAAGTTATCCTATATCTTTATCACTTTACAGTCAGGAATAATGAAGACTGTCTTATGAAGATGCTTGTTCCAGAAAATGCTCATTGGGGGATAAAACTATAGAACATAATAAATAATTCCACTGAATACTTTAGGAATTTGTTAAAAGTTAATTCATCTGAATAATGGTTTCTTGTATCAGCCTCTTCTCTGGACAATAGATCACCTAAGCAAGCTGTCTGCTTATCAAACAACTATTTAAAATTAACACTCAAATCTTGCCTTCCTTTGACAAGCAACCCTATGCTGTCATGAATTTTATGAACTCCAATTGAAATTCCATAAGGAAAGCCCCACCTTAAATCATGGAACCCCAGACACCAATACCCTCTAGTATTCTGCCCCATCCTCCCTTTTCTGAGATCCTACTAAGACTGCAACAAGCTGGTGCTCTCCCCTGTGGCACTGTGGCAGTAGGAAACAAATTAGCTTCATATGATTGGTGAATTATTTTGGTACTTTGGTGAGAGCTGTCCATCAAAACATTACTTTTACCTTTTGATGATACAATCACTCCATAAATTGAAAATACCATAACTCAAAAATGCACTTAACATACCTAACCTACTTAACATACATTAGCACCATAGAGTATGGGTTGTTCAGCCATATGACCATGTAGCTGACTAGGAGCTACAGCTTACTGATGCTGAGCAGCATCAGGTATTTTACTGCATGTTACTAGCCCATGAACAGGTCAAAATGCAACATTCAAAGTATGGTTTCTACTAAATGTGTATTGCTTTTGTAAAAACACATAGTTGAAAAATCATAAGTCAAACCATTGTGCATTGAGGTTCACCTGCCCAAAAGCATTTACAAAGTATTTACACATATATCATCTTTTAAAGTCCTCTATTAGTAAATCTGTGAATGTCATATTCAAACCTACTCTTTTAAAGCAGGAAAACTGAGGCTGAAGAGCATATGGTTCATCCAAAGTAAAAAATCCTAAGTAGTAGAATTACCTTAATCTTAGGTTTTTTGGGCAAGCTTGCTCCTCCTATGTGGGTGTTCTATGCTTGGCCAGCTACATAAATTTGAGAGACCAGAACAAAATGAAAATACAGTCCTCTTTGTTAAAAAAGCAGAAAGAAAAACTGTTCTTAAAGGTATAAAAATATACAACTTTTTACTTTAAAAACAATATAATACTTATAAAATGTAATGGAGTAATAATGGTCCATGCAGAACAAAACATTGTAAAGTAAGGAAAATAATACTTTCAGTTTCATAATCTTATACAAAAAAATGAAGAATAGTATTTATTAATATTCTATCTTTACTGATGATAAAATTTGTATGAATTGCTTTTCTAAAGATTCAATGGTTACATCATCAGAATTTGTAATTTTGGCAACTTCATTTTACCACATAAATTAACAGCAACATTGATTGCAGTTGGTGCACATAAGGTCAAAATAATTTTTCCTAACATTTTAATTTTGAAAGGATCTTTCTGCTGATGCAAATATTACCAAAACTATTAAGAATATTATTTTTATGGTGCCAAAATTGAGATAAATTTTAGATAAATTATTTTGAAATATAAATTTTAGTACATCTTGAGCTGACTATTCTCATAGAATATTTTTTTTTCCTTGAGTGATTTCTAAATCCTCTAAGTTTTGCTCAAGTCAGAACTTTTACTCTCTGCAATGGAATCAAATGTTTCCTGTGTCGCTTTCTATAACTTATGGATGTCATACAAGGACTCAAATTGACTTTATAATTTGAATATAATTCAAACTGCCTATTTGCATATTTACTGGTACATTTTTCATCTTAAGGAAAAAATGATTTTTAAAAAAATTGTCTTCCTTGTCAGTAACTGGTTTATCCAAAAGTTCATTTGAAAGTAGTATGCTCTTTTCTATCAAGTGTGATTTCTAATTTTTAAGCCTGGGGATATTTGCTTTTAAATATCGTAGCATTTTTGTTTTAAATCAGAGATTCCAACTGATTTGAATAATTCAAATAACTGCCTGATACATCTTAGGGTAACTTATATGTGTAGGCTTTTGATTTTCGATATTTTACTAACAAAATTTATTGACTAAGGACCAGCAATTTCTGAGCTAATACTCAAGTGAGGAATTAGTATTTGTGAAGATAAACCAGGGATGGGTGTGGGGAACTAAGGGCAAGTTGGCCTCCCACCATGATGCATCCTCTGGCTCTCATGCTGCTTCCATGCAGAGACCCTCCTCTCCTTCCTGGAGCTGTGCTGCTGCTTCTCTTGCTATGGCTCTTGTTACCACTGCCAATAGTAGCCAGTTGTTTTGGGGCCCCTCAGTGCCCCAATCTGACTCCAGATAAACACATTGCAACCTAGATGCTATGGTTTCAATGTGAGATGTCCCCCCAAGCTCATGTGTGAGACAATGAGGTTTAAAGGAGAAATGATTGGTTTATGAGAGTCTTAACCCAATCAGTGAATGTATCCAGTGATGGGATTAAGAGTGGTAACTGAAGGTAGGTAGAATGTGCCTGGAGGAGGTGGGTCATTGGGGACATGCCCTTGGGGTATGTTTTGTATCTGGAGAGTAGAGTCTCATGTGAGTCATCATATGAGAAACTTCCCTCGACCACATTCTTCTGCCATGCTTGACCTCAAGCCTCCAGGAATGGAGCCTGCTGTCTATGTGGATTGAGACCTCTGAAACTGTGAGCTCTAAAACAAATATTTCCTCCTCTATAATTGTTCTAGTCAGGTTTTTTAGTCACAGCAGCAAAAAAGCTGACTAAAACACTAGGCCATCTCTATGGCTCACACTCTGTCTCAATTATCTTGTCAGACTTCATTTACCAAATACAAGTTCAGAGACCAAATTATTAAGAAGGTCTGCATGGTGCCAGTAGAACATCAAATCAAGCATCATGCACCAAGCATAGGGCCTTTCTGGATTGCTCAGGTCACATCTGCAAAGACAACTCTTGTTCTATGGCAAGAAAACAAACAGATAAAAAAAAAAAAAAAAAAAAAAAAAAAAAGAAATATTTACAAAACAAAGCCAACAACATTTTACATGTTTTATATTGTCTTTTAGTTTGCAAAACATCAAAGACAAGTAAATTTAGTCATTATTATGCTAGGATCCATCATTTGTTGATGATCCAATGATATTTGGATTAGCAATAAAAACAATAATTCAGTGAAATGATGTTATATATTTATTTCATAAATTTTTAAACTTCATTTCAGCAAATATTTTGTTGTTATAATCATGATTTGCACATGTTCTATGGTCTCTCAACAATGATGTTATAAAACATTAAGTACAATGTGCAAATTTTTGAAAAAGGATACCCAGATTAAACATATTTTTATCCAAATTAAAAATTAAAGTGTAATTAAAATCAAAGATTATCATTATTTTCATTTTCTCCCAAAGGCAATTTTTCTTTTAGACATTTAAAATTCTGTGCTAAGATTTAAAGGCAAAATATGTGCTATAACTCACAAAATTTGAATTATAACTTTTTATGCTTTTTGAAAATTTTTATTAAACTTTATGAAATCTATTCACAGAAATCAACTTCTAATATTCAATATCTATTTAATTTCCATAGAAAGGGTGTGTATCACACTTTACATGTGTTTTTGTTTAGCTCTTTGATTAAGCAAATTATTAATGATCTCATAAGGTAAAATGTTTATTTGCTTCTTTATATGCAAGTATTGAGGATATCCCACTAATTTGAGTACAGTTAGAACAATAAATTGATATGGGAAGAAAATGAACATTTGTCAACGCTTGAAACAATACATTATGCAAGAATGTAGTTGCAATCTGATTTCTAAGAGGAGGGTTTGACAAGTTCATACATATATCTTTTCTACAACCTAAGCCCAATGTGCACAAATCAACCATACCCTCAATCAGTGTGTTTCAGACATTGATATGCAAAAGTCCCAAAAGTCCCTTCCTGACATTTGAGCAGATTTGCTTCTTTTTTGTGATTAGAGGACAATCAATATCAAACCAGTGCTACTGTTATGCAAGGTCATGCAAGGTCATGTGTAGTGTGAAGATCATGATAGTCAGCCCTTCTAGCATTTCTAAGACTGGTACTCTTTTCGAGTCTAAATAAGAATGGCAGTGCCCTACAAAGCTTTAAGCTTTCATCAATTCTACTAAAATTTTAGAAACACATCTCTTATTTGTAAAGTAATCCATAGGAAGCAAGAATACTGTTCCAGGGATTCATTCATAGTATATCTTCTTTAAAGGAACATGGTTGCAAAAAGTTAAGATTTGTAAATATTTGCAGAAGTGATGACAGGAAATCACCAGCAGATTAGATGAGACTGTAGATAGGAGTTCATCTCAAACAGGAATTCTAACTCTGGATGCTTACGGTTCTATTCTTTGTTTTAACATATACAAGAATATGCTGGTTTTTAAAGGAAAGATTGTTCACATAGAGCCGGGGCGCGGTGGCGCACGCCTGTAATCCCAGCACTTTGGGAGGCTGAGGCAGGAGGATCGCGAGTTCAAAGCCAGCCTCAGCAATGGCGAGGCACTTAGCAACTCAGTGAGACCCTGTCTCTAAATAAAATACAAAAAAAAGGGCTGGGGATGTGACCCAGTGGACGAGTGCCTCTGACTTCAATCCCTGGTACCACACAAAAAAAAAAAAAAAAAGAAAAAAAAAAAAAGATTGTTCACATAGATAAGTTGCAAGAAGCTGAAGAGTTTATGAAGGTACACATGAGGATTACTTTCTGGACTACAGATAAGAGAAAGGTGGAAAGAAAGTAACATTCTGGGATAGAGTTGGAAGGAATCTGGTGTGCTCAGCTAATGTTCACTTGAGCAGTGGTTGATATTTGACGGGTGTTGGCCATTTTCCCAGCTCTGGGTAAAGAAGTTGAACAGACTTATCTTGCTGATTACATTTCTTTAGGCCCCTCCAGATTTGAATAATCTCCTTGTTCTCTTCTTCCTCAAGCAAACAATCATATCTCCAACTTGAGAAAACTTTATGCTTTCTGTCTATTCTCTTTTTATCCCATTATTTATGGAGTAAATAAGTTTTGTATCTCATTCTTTCAGAGTTTTACTCTTTGATTTGAAACAGACATGTCTTCCATGATCACAAGGGATGTTTTTCAAAATATTGCTTCATAAATAAACCTCAATGGCCCATCCTAGTTTTTTGTTGAATCTGGGCATTATTTTTTAGTGTCCATACTATGCCCAACCTAATCTTCTCTGAGGATTCAGTTAGAATTGAATAATGTACAGATTATATACTAGGAAATATGAAAAACAAATGTATGTTAAATATTTTAGTACCTTCCTTTAGTACTCATAATTAATTATCATTTCATGGTGCCAAGAAGCCAATAAACCCTATGATTCTGGGAAGTAGAGATACAATGTGGATTTTTCTAGATACCTCTCAATTATTTCAAGGTGATTTGCTTGACATCTTTATAATTTTTTTTTTTAAATATTTTTATTTATTTGCTTTAGTTGTACACAATGCGTTTTGTTCAAGTTTTATTTGTACGTGGTGCTGAGGATCGAACCTGGGTTGCCCACGCGCCAGGCGAGCGCTCTACCGCTGAGCCACAATCCCATAATTTTTAATGTGGAAAAATAAAAATAGCTACAAGAGATTACCTTTAGATTTGTGAGATGACTGGAAAGAGATCTAGACTTTATTTTGTATTTGTATCCTAAGCACTTAGCGTAGTATGTGGAACTTACGTATAGCATCTGCACACAACATATACCATACTTGGTTACACAGATCATGATAATTTGTGTTAATAATTAAACAATGTGTATATGTATGTCTATGTATATCAAATCATGACATTGTACAGCTGGAACACATAACAATATTTAATAACTAAATATTTTAATATAATTAAAAAGTTTATGAGTTGACAGTTAAATTGAATGATTTAAGAAACTGTGATCACAGTAACATGTTACACACTCTTGAGTACACAGTTCAGACCATATTTTACATAATGATAATGCAGAAAAGGTCAGGATTTTTCATTTATATAAAATGGTTTTTGTCACTCCCTGAATTTGTACCATGTACACTGTGTGAAGTTTATTCTCTGTTCCAAAAATATCTTTCAATATCACAATGCCTGAGATTCTTTTATTTGCATCATTTTTAGTTTATTTTGTTTTAAAAATATAGCTTCCTTTAAAGAAAGAATATATATCTATGTACCACTGGGCTAAGTAAAAGTTCTAGGTCCTTATAAATTTACTCCTGCTGAGAACAATGCTTTTGGATTGGGACCCAGAAAACACACGGAACATGATTCTGGAATAGGGAAAGGAGTCATTGAAAAATAAATAGTAGGAGGTTTTCAAACAAACAAATAAAAAAAATCTTTAATTTTATTTTTCTTGTGTGATAAATTTCCTTATAGAATCTATTCTCCCTGAAGGTTAAATTATAAAGTTCTTTAAAAACAGTCTTTTAAGTGAATAGAACAGATATCACCATGATCTCTTTCCCTAGATGCATAGAAGAAAGGGTGCCCTGGCTGCTTCAGGGAAGGGTAAAACATGATCAGATATTCTCGCTCCCATCTGCTTCTGTCATCGGTGCTGTCAGAAGAAGAGTGCTTGAGTTCTAGGCAGCCAAGGTGCATCAGTTGTGTTTCGACAGCTGAGACAGCCGCTCTTCCTGCTGTTTGGAAAGTTGCTCATTTGACTTGCTTCCTAGTGCCCTTCCTGCTTATTGGTCCCATAATACTGCCTGTTAAATGCCTTCTAATAATCTCACTGGATGGTGCCCTCGTGGAACATTAATTACAGGCACATAAGCAACTCAGATAGCTTCAGAAAACCCTAAATGGCACTACCAATGATTATGGAATTGCTAAGGAATCCCAGAGAAACTTCCAGGAAACACTCAGAGCCAGAGTCCTGAAGCTCTGAGCCCTCCAGAGCTTAAAGAAAGCATTAGGAGAGCTCTTGACACTATCCGAGCAGAACACACAGAAGCCTGACATCAGCCTCCTTCTATAAAGAAAATAGGGTTATGTAGTTCAGTTTGAAAGGTTGAAAGTCCAAGATTGGGTGATCCCATCTGTTCAGTCTCTGGTAGTGGCCCCTTTGGCTGTAACACAACAGGGCAGAGACCCAAAAAGGGAAATAATCTGCTGACATTTGAAGGAAATGTGGCTACCACTTTTCCAGAGGTGTTAGAAATTATCAATTATGATGTGCATGAGTAACTGTGGAGGACTAAGAATTATGACATAACTATGAGAGAATAACTGTGGTAGGGAAGACTAGCGAGTAGTTACACTACCACTTCCTTCAAGAGAAGGAAGACCACAGCTTCTTTGTTTCTTATATTATTACAGTTTTTTGTAAGACAGACCCAGTACTTTTGAAAATTCTTCACCACAAAAACAAATAGATCATTTCAAAAAGTTAAACTCTTTACTAAACTTTGCAGCCCTGAAATAATACCAGGTTAACAACAAGAGAGGAAACAGATCTCTGTCTTATGTCTTAATTTGAAAGTGCATTCATGTCTTCACTTTGTCAAGTCTTTATTTTGGATTCAATGCTAGGTATTGTCTATCCTTCCTTTCTTTTTTGGAGACAGAATTCTTGAAATGATACTAAATCTGGTAGACTTTGTCACTTCTTCCACCCTATAATTCCAGAACTATGAGCAGCTCATGTATCCGTATAAGATCTCATACATTCCTCACTCCCTCCTTATTACCCACAAAGAAACTAAACTTGGATTTATTATATAACATTATAAAAAAAGTCACAATGCCCTTAGAATCTTCCCATAACAATAACATCAACAAAACAAAGCTACTATAAATCCACCTTTATCTTTCAGGTCCAGCCTAACATTGTTTGGTGGCACATTTTGACTAGAACTAGAAATAGAAATCATATTCTGTTTCCAAGGAAGACCCCAAAGGGAAAGTGAGAAAATATAGAAAATACTGATTAACAATATTCAAAAATCCTCCCTTAAAAAAAATATTTTTAGGAGAAATGCAGGGATTTAGCTTCCCATTATTTATATTCAACTTGAGTAACTTTGGTTTTTTGCATGTAATTGCATTTGCTTTTATATCTATAAAGAAATGTTGAAATGTTTTAAAACTGACTTTCATCTTTATTCAAAAGTTAACTTTAAAATGAAAGGCCCCTGAAGTATACAAGCTGCCTACTTCTGCCTGTGAGCTTAGAAAACATTCACATAATGAGGATGCCTCTGCTGTCTTCCAAAGTGCCACGCTAGGGTGCCCCAGTGAAATTCTACTGATCATGTTTCAAGGTTTGCAGCAAATCTGTTTTTGTCCAAAGCATAAAATTCTCATTCTTCTCTTAATAAGGAAATGACTTCAAGTAGGGAACTGAGACTTTTGATCAATGTAATGTCTGCTCTTTCAGACTTCAAAATTTAGAAAATTGTTTCACAAATTTTTCTAGGCATAAGAATTCCCAGGATACAGATTCTCAGGTTCTACTTCTATAGATTTTGATTCAGTAAGTCAGGTTTGAGGTTCAGGAATAGGAATATTTACCAAAGACACGAGTGATAAGTTAAAAGACGTTGACCTGTAGAGCATATCAGAAGGGAACTTATCATGGGTGAGGTGGGAAATAATGAGGCATTTTTTATTATATTTGTATAAAATCTTTTGGCATAGGATATAATGTAGCCTATTGCTTGAGAACATGGTCTCTGGTGTTCAAGACAATTCCAAAGTATGGCACAACCCTTTGTTTATTCTATGACTTCAGTTAAGTTTCCTCATAGGATAAAAATAGTGCTACTCCATGGGATTGTTGTATGAGTTGAATGAGATAATCCATGAAAAGTACAACAAACAAGTGCCAAATAGTGGTAATTAGTCAGTAATAGCAAACCATAGTCCTCTTGTTATTGGCATTATCACTACTAAAACAATGCTTGAGTGCACTCCAGTTACTTTAGATGCCCTATTAAAGAGATAAAATAAAATCATAGTTCTTTGTTTAAATGTCAGGATCTTACCTGATATTGAGAGTTTGTGCTGTAGGGAAACCATCAAAACAGCTATATCTCTGAAAAGGAGGATGGAATGGTAAGGAAAAACCTTAGGTTAGCTTCAGAATGGGAAATAAAGTTCTTTTGTCTTTGCTAAAATATTTGTGGAATAGTCTTGATTGTTGAGATGTAAGAGAAAGAAGAGGAATTAAAAATAACTAGTATTATTGATACTGCAATTAATGTTCAACTTTCATTGATTATGATAATGTACAGTTGGGATGAGTGTGGATATCCCTAATTAAAACAGTTCAAGGGGCTGGGGCTGTGGCTCAGCGGTAGAGCGCTCATCTCACATGTGTGAGGCCCTGGGTTCAATACTCAGCACCACATAAATAAAATAAAAGTATTGTGTCCACCTACAACTAATATATATATATATATATATATATATATACACACATATATGTATGTGTATATACATATATATATAAATAAAAAATAAAACAGTTCAAGAAACTGTTCTGAGCTCACTTGAACGTAGTAGAGACAACATTTGAACTATAATTTTTCGAAAGGCTTTTCCTTCGTTCATTTATTTATGTTTTTAAAGTTAAATTTGTAATTTATTTATAATTAACAAACATAAACATTGTATATTTGTTTCAAAATATGATGTTTCAAAAAATGTATACATTGTGGGATGGCCAAGTGAAGGTTTCTAACCTATGTATTACCTCATAGACTTACCAATGTTTTTGTAGTAAGAACACTTAAAATTCCTTCTATTAACAATTTTCAAGTATATGATACCATTGAAACCATTTTCTGGAATTTTTGAGAGTTTGCCAATTTGAATGTGTTTACACATGAGTGGAATTTGGCACTAAATTACATGAGAAAGAAAGCAAGGTACAAGGCATCTATTTTAATGGTACACACCACCACTTGGTTGCACAGGTGAAGCTTTCTGCTTCCATGGTTTATATGACTCCATATCAGTTTTTCACATAATGGGAGAAGCAGCGAGGTTCTGGGGCCTGCTTTGTTCTTGAAAATACAATTTAGAGGTCATCCAGTAGCTTATATAAGCACCCCAAAGTTTTCTTTTTTACCTATCAGACACTTTCTTTGTTTTTAACAGAAACCTTAAAGACATATTTATTGCTTTTTTGCAGAAGATGAGATGAGGCCTAGAGAGTTAAGTGAGTCGCCTTAGAGCATTTCACAAGCATAGTGTACTCTAAGAGACATATCATGACAATAAGATTAATGACAGCCATAAAGCTCACTTAAGCATCTCAAAGGCTGATACTACATGTCTCTCAGCAGTATGATGCAACCTAGCCAAGGAATTTCCATCAGACAAGGCCATAAAGGTCATATATCTTAAAAACTTTTCCTTAAAAGAAGAGCTTGAACTCCTATTAAAAAAGAAATACTTGGTAACTGACCCTAACTGAGTAAAGGTATAAGGAAAAAGATAAGAATCCCTCAAGCCCTGAGAAGGGTCTCCATATTGAGATGTTCCTAGAGAGAGGGTCATCAGATCCACTGACTGTGTCTGGCTCATGCCACTGGCCAGCTCCCACTAACTATCTTTTAGGAGTGCTTGAACATCACGTAGTGTCTAAGACTCATATTTGGTTCAAATTGGACCAACAGAGAGAAGTTGTACATGGGAAACTGGTCAAGTAGGAAGGATTGGGACTTTCAAACATGGAAGCTGTGAACACAAGAGAAAGAATACAACTATGCCTGCATGCAGAACCAAAAGTAAACCTCTTTATATTCTTGTCCTAGGAGTTTAAAGGGCAGTATATTCCTAAGGATTTGCATTTTTGAATCCAGCAGTAGTTAAGCATTTGTGAGAGTATAATAAGCTGTAGAAAACTGATATTGAAGTATTGGACAGCTCAATCTTTGCACTTATAGATTTCTCCTCCAAAATCAATCATATAAAATGCTGAATTTTGCTTTATTAGCAAGTAGAGTTTTCTGTTATATTCTTACTTACTTGGGACACGATAATAATTCAATAGCTTCCATAATATCCTTTGAGTTTTTCCCCCCAATGGAAGAAAATTACATATGAAAGTCAATGTAGTATAGTTGTTTAAACTTTCTTGACATGGACACAGTTAAGAAAACATTGAGTGATTTAAACATAATATGTGGAATTAAGGCATGAGCTGTGGTCGTAACTTTATGCTTTAGAAAACACAAATCTAAGCCATTACCTAATTACCTTGACAATCTCTTTTCTTACCTGTATAATGGAACAAATGATGTTGTTGACTTCGGTGTCAGATGCAAATTACGTAAGTGCTATGTAAGATTCACATCCTTATCCATGCACTTCTTATTGCACATACTTCCTTATACTTATGAGGGATAAGAAAATATAAAATTATCAATTTAAAATCGCTTAGGCTTGCTGTCTTCTTATGAAAGAATATTTGTTAAACTGTCTCATTCTTTTCACTGTCATTTTAGTGTACTCAGACATAAATTGTAGGGAGGTGATTTTAAATGTACATAGAACAACACTAAGACTATCAACTGTCAAATTTGGTACAGTAGATACAAACGTAAATAACTATTTATCTTAGACCATTTAGACAGCTAAAATAAAATTCTTCATAGTTATAAGGGCTGTGAAGTCTAAAATTCAGACTGGCAGATTTGATGTCTGATGAGAACCCACTTCCTGATCAGACTGTGCATTCCTTTATGTCCTAAAAGGTGGAAGGAGACAATGTGTCTCTCTGGGATTCCTTTTATAAGAGTATTAAACACATTTCATGAGGACTCCATCCTTACAATCCAATTAACCCCAAATCTCCCACCTCTTGATAACTGCTACATTGATGATTAGGTCTTTACACCTGTTTTTGTGGGGAGATGAGTCTCCAGTTCACAGTATCATTCAATATATGAGAAAAAGAGAGAAAAAAAAAATAAAGCCCAGACAAAATAGAATTATACTGAATTCAGAAAGTTGTCAATGAACATGCAAATAGATTCCTGACTGTGTAAAAGGCTACTGGCACTTTCTTTAGTCAAAACACAATGACAAAATCAGTAAGATATTGCTCATTAATTAAGAACTATGTCGTTAACACTTAAGAAAAATGCCTATTGTTACTTCCAGTTTGTTGTACATCAGAAATAAATTGTATCAAATCAATACATGAGTAGACATGTCCTTTTTGTCTGAATGTGTTAGTTGAAACAAATAGGAGAATTATGTAAAAAGACATCCAGAGAAGGATAATGATTCCGTGTTTCAAATAGCCCAGGACATATCGTTAAAACTAATTGAGCCTTGCTTTATTACAGTTAATTATCATGAATGTGCTTCTAGTAATTTAGGAACATATTTCAGGTTTTCAATAGAGGTAGCTAATTTTCAATAAGAAGAATTAGACATCAATTGTCTAAATAAAGAAATAATTTTATGAAAATAAATTAAGAATATGGAAGAGGGGAGAAGGAGTGTAACATTTATTTTGCATGTACTCTGGATGCAATACCTCATTTAATTTTCACAATAATCTTTTGGTATAGTTCCTAATTAGGTCATTTACAAATGAGGAAACTGAGCTTCATATTGTTAATAAATGATATGGGTAATTTTTTAACCTAGGTCTATCAGGTACCAAAGTCTTATTGTATTCATCACAGGACCTTGCTTTTTTAAAAGGTAGACTTTAGGGCTAACATGAACCATTTTCCTGAAAGAATATGATCATACATTATTTTCAATGTAATAAACTCCAAATTCAAAATACTAACTTAATAGCATGTCTCCATTACAGAATAAACTAGTTTTTGGAGAAAACATAATATTAATAAATGGAAAGAACAATAGGGTCATCTACACTTACTATCTTAATTTTAAGAAACATTCATGGATTAGATCATTCACTCAAAGAATACTTCTCTTGCTGGGCACTCTGCTAAATATGAGGAGGCCCAAATTGGTGAAGGGTATGTGTAAGTAGTTGGGACAGACATCATTACAGGAACTGAGTTCCAAATCTCTGCCTTATGTCTCTGGTCCCCAAGCGCCTTCTTCTCCTGTATCCAGATATCAAATCCTTGTGAACACTCCTGCTTCTTAAATATACGTATACTAATGCATGTATACACAAATATCCAAACAAGGAGTTAGGACATTTTATTTTGCAATATCCTAGTTTTGTACATAATATTTTATTATTTAATGTCTATATTAATATAAGCTCACCATTATTACTTTCCCACTTTTTTTTTGTGTGTGTGTGTGTAGATACATAGATATTGCATCATTTATATATAGCTGCAAAACAGAAGCATATATTTTAGTACTCTGTCTGCTTAACAGGAAAGTTGTTTACTTATTCAACATTCAAAAGTATTTACTGAAGAACTGTATCAGGTGTTATTCTAGGTGTTTGGGGGAAATTCAGTGAACACAAACAGACAAAGCTCTCTCCCCTTGTGGAGCTTGAAAATTGTATGGAGGATTAGTGGTCTGAATGAGAGGTGGGATTGCAGTTTTCAGGGGTGGGAAGTGGAAACATCTAGTGCAGAGTTCCTAAGGGGAAAGCATGCCTTGCATAAATGATAGAGATGGAAATACAAAAGGAATAGCTGACTTCTTAAACTTCACCCATAACTATAGAGATGGCCACATTATTTTTATTTTCTTTTGTTTATTCTTATCCTTAAGTAATCACAGGTAAAGTTATAAGAGGAGATGCTATTCAGAGAAAACACAAGCATGCTTTCTGCAGTTTGGAAGAATAATGGGCTGGTTTGCCTTACAGCACCATCTGGTTTCTAGTTACTTAACTCATTTAATCATTTTTGTTTATATCAAAAAGTCACAATATTTTGAATCAAGGTATATGTAACAATGCAAAATGGCATTTAAAATTCTGCTTACATGAAGATTTTGCATTGGATTAAGATATTACAGTTTTAAAATGTTTTGTGCATTTTGCAGTATAAGAAATAGGCTCACACATTTTAATTGTCTTAACCATTGGATTGTGCCTTGTAAGTGGAAGAGTAACAAATCTTAATAATTTAACCCTTTGGAAATGAACTACATTTGGTTAATACTAATTAACCAAATCATTTGCTCTTTGCACTACTTTAGAGAAATGTTTCCTCTGACATTTTGGCTAGAGGTATATCTTTTCTTCTATATATTTTTCTTTATTTGCAGGGAGTACATTTTGTCTCCAAATACTTCTACAACTATGTTTAAAAGGCAAAAACACAACAACAACAACAAAAGGGAAAACAGATGGTGCTTTTTTTTATAATCCCCTAGCTTTTCAAACCGTGTCAAAGGTATCAGGAGACAAAATCTAGTATGATCTATGTCTATAAAAAGCAGACATTCTGGAGAATTTTCATAATGTTCCCTTAAAAAGCTTCTTGTTTCCCAAATATCCTACCTTAGAATGATTGTTCATAGGTGTTAAATTAGATGAGAAGAGCCTTTATAACTACTTAAAAACAACAACTGCTATATTTTGCAATTGTATTTTTATTGTATTATGTACAGGCAAATATTAACAAATACATATACAGCATGTTTTCCAAATCTCAACCCAAACTAAAAGCTAGGCCATAAAATGAAACTGAAATCTTTTACAATTTTCTTTTACTATAAATCTTTTTATGATTATGATTGCAGTGGGTATATTTTTGAAGCACCAAATTTACATATATGTAATATATAGATATAGATACATATTCTGTCATTTCTTTCAATGTGTGTCAGTTTACTTTCAGACACAAAGAATAAAACCCCAACTCAAACTGACTTGTACTATGAAGAAATATATTATGTCACACAATAAAAGTTACGCAGTTCTTGAGTTTTGAAATTGGTTAAGTAAGTTAACAGAATGATGTCCAGAAAGATCCATGCTCCTTTCATTAATTCATGTATTTGTCGGTGCTCTCCTCAGAGTGCTAGCTCATTCTTCATGGTAGTGAAGTAGATGCTGCAGCTCCAGATACCACATCCCTACAAAGCAATAAAAGTACTGGCCAGACAAATCTCTCTGTCTCTTTCTATCTCTGTCTCTCTCTGTCTTTCAGTGCAAATACATGTGAGAAGGACTACAGGTATTAACTATACAAGAGTTTTGAGGAACACATACACTGGTGTAGTTCATCCCCAAACATAGAACATAGTAATGACCTCAACACACTCCCCAAATTTGCTTTCAGGCAATCTTGGCCCCAAAGGTAAGAAATTATTTTTTTCTATCACCATAGCTTACTTTTGCTTATTCTTAAAGTCACTTTAATAAATCATATGACATGGATTTTTCTTGTGTATCTATTTTTTTCCACTCAACATAAAAATTTTAAATTAATCTGTGTTGATGTATACACCATTATTAAATTATTTTAGATTGCTGGGTGACATTCTATTCTATTAATATAGATTGATCTAATATTTCTTTACCTGTTGCTTTAGTTTGTGTTGTTGGCAATCCAAATTAGAAAAAAAGTTATTGTAAAGAAAGATACTAGACATATTATTATATATTTATTTTTTAAAACTACATGTCTACTTGTGCAAATATGTAGAAATGAAATTATTGTGGCAAAGAATAAATTTATAATAAATAGATGATCTAAATAATTTCCAAAGTGATTTTCCATTTTGCCCTTCCACCAGCACTATGATGATTTTGGGCTACTCAACATTTTACCAGGTTTTCTTGTTGCTTTTACTTGTAATTATTGCTGATCAGGGGCTGTGATATTATATTTCTTTGCTTTTTCAATTTGTAATAGTTTATGATTAATATTGCTGATCATTTTATGAACTTAATCATTAAGTTTATCTTTTTTGTGAAGTTTCTGTCTTCTGTAGAATATATTGGGTTGTTTGTCTTATTCATATGAGTTTTTAAAAATACATTCTACAGAATTTTAAACTGCAAGTGCTTTGTCAAATACTTGTGTTATAAATCATTTTCCCAGTGTGTGTCTTGAATTTTCATTTCCTTACAGTGCTTTTTGATGATAATGTTTTTTAATTTTATGAAATCTAATTTATCATTTTCTTATCATTTATTTTATTGCTTTCTGTTTTCTGTCTAGGAAATCTTGCCCACTGCAAGGTAATGAATATGTTCTTCTCTATTTTCTTCAAGTAGTGCTATATTTAATCTACACATTTAGTTCTGTGGCCATCAAAAATTAGTATTTTTATGTATAGAGTAAGGTAGAAGTCAATGTTTAGTGTTTTAATTTGTCTCATCATTTCTTGAAAGCATTCCTCATTCTGCATTAATTTACATGATATTTTTGTTAAAATTAATTAACTATTTATATGTGTCTATATTTCTAATCACTTTTTTTCTGTGTCAATAATTTACTTGCCAATAAATCAACTTACAACAACATGGTTTTGTTTAAAAATAAGTGTAAGCTGGGCGCGGTGGCGCACGCCTGTAATCCCAGCACTTTGGAAGGCTGAGGCAGGAGGATTGCGAGTTCAAAGCCAGCCTCAGCAATGGCGAGGCACTTAGCAACTCAGTAAGACCCTGTCTCTAAATAAAATACAAAAAAAAGGGCTGGGGATGTGACCCAGTGGTCAAGTGCCCCCTGAGTTCAATCCCCGGTACCACACACACACACACACACACACACACACAAAAAGTGTAGAAGTGAAAAATTTTCTTCTTTTTAAAGTCAGATTTGCTATTATAGGTACTTTGAATTTCTTTATTTAAGAAACTACTTTTCATTTTCAATGAAAAGACAGGATTTTTACTGACATTGCATAGCATCTCTAGATCAGTGGTAAGATGCTTCATCCCTCCCAGTGATTCATCTTTTATATGATCACCACCCTTTCGGTATGGGTAGAACCAGTAAATAACAGTGATGTCTATTCTATGATTATTTTATAGGGCAAAACTGCAGAAAGTAAATACCCCTATTCAGTTGATTTTGAGTTAATCGAAAGGATAATTATTCTGGGTGGGCCTACCTAATCAGGCTATCACTTTAAATAGAGATTGAAGCCTTCTCTGAACTCAGAGACTTTCCTGCTTGTGTGTGAAAAAGCAAGTCAACATCAATTGCATAGGTGCAAGGAAATTAATTTTGCCAACAGTTATATGAGTTTGGGTGAAGATTGCTAGAGTCAGATAGATCTCAATGTCCCTGCAGTGGATACTTTCACTGCAGCTTTGTGAGACAATGAGTGAAAGATCCAGTTAAGTCATGCCTGGAACTACTCCAAGATCCAGGATAGTGCATGGATGTTGTTGTGAGCTGCTAATTTTGTGGTAGTTAAACAGAAAAAGGAAATTAACAATCAATTGTCTTAGATAACAGGAATTTTAAAGTAGTAATAACTAGACAAGATGGGAGGATCAGGAGAAATTTTGTAGGTGTTGGACATGGCAAAATTAGGAAGATTGCTAAATATATCCCATCTTTTTTTTCAAATGGAAAATTATTAAAAGACTAGAATATGAAGAAAATTTGTGAAGTTTTCTGGAAAAGCAGAAAAGACATAAGGAATCAAGGGGACATCACAGTAACCCATGATAGAGTCCAGTTCTGTGTGTGATGCTGAACATGCAGAAGAATAATTAAGAAATTGTCCCTCTCTAAGATTTGAAAATTATTAGCTTTATTTAAACATGAGGGAAATGTAGGTGCTTTAGCAGACAAAGAAATAATTGACTTTATTTATTTCAGTAGGAAGAAAAAATACATATTAGAGTCTGCAGGAAGGTGTTAGAAAACATGTATAAGGACTACAAACAGAGAAAAATATAGAATGTAGATAAACTGATCCAGGAAACAGTACTATTCATATATAATATAGAAAAGACAGGAACATGACTGAGTAAAACACATTAATAACTTTGTAGTTTTAATTCTTAGCTCTTTCTTCACCAGAAGAGGAAATGAAAGAGGCTTCCCACTTTTTCCTGGAAAATTGAGAAGAAAAGAAATATTTATTCCTCCGTTGATTTTTAGCCAGATTTTTGTTACCATTACAAACATTGGAAGCAGGCAATTTATGAAGAAATTTTTGTTATCTTACAGTACCTGAGGTTCAAGGTATAGAACATGCATGGGTTCAGCAGTGTTCAGAGCCCTCTCACTACATCACACCATGGCAGATAGCAATGGTTGGAATAATGTGGTGGCAAGGAATCATATAACCAGACATGAAGTAAGAAGGCTGGATGAGGCCACTCTCAGATTTTTATAATAATCCCTTTGTGATAAGTGCCAAGTGGTTGCAGGGGAACTCCTGTAATTCCTTCTCAAGAGAGTGCAGAGCATTGATCTAAATACCTTACATAAAGTCCCATCTCAGAGTTTCCACTCACCACCCACCAATACACTGGGAGCCAGATCTCCAAAGCATAAATATTTGGGAGACAATCAGCCATATCTAAACCATAGCAGTTATCTACAAAAAAGTATTTGGAGAGGACTATATGGCAGGGGACAGTGGTTATGTCTCCTGAGGGCAAGGGAATCAAAAACACAACGAACATACCATTTCAAAGATCTCTTAGAGAGTGCTCCTCATGTTGCATATTCATAAGGTCTGAAGTTAAAATTCAGATTTAAGATCTTTTCAGGGTCATTAAGAAGCATTCATATAATACTTAAAAATGTGTCTCTGGGATTTCAATTGTAATTACATTATATTTTTTGATTACTTTGTAGAAAATTTATATTACTTCAGCATCAAGTAGCTTACCAGAATAAAACATCAAAAATCTTTAGGTTTCTTCTTCGGTATCCCAGGGAAAATATAATTTTATTCATATTCATATTTATGTTCACTTTTGTAACATTTTTGCTGCCATTTATTGTTTTCATTATTCGTAGCCTTCGTTGTTGGCATTATCCAAAGCATGTATCTTTTTTATATCACATATAATCTTTCATTCATTATTTAGTGCATTTCAAAGTATCTCCTTAAAATCACCAGTATTTTGAAGTAAAAAGATGTAACTCTTGCAAATAGTGTAATTTTTAGATTTGATTATGCATATTCACAAATTTTATGTCACTTATTTAGATCACTCTCTAAATATGACATTGTCTTGGTACATTGTAATAGGGATGATGGGAATACTGGCCTTCCTATTTCTTTCTACCCAAGATGATGCCTTTTGTAATTGCTTACTAGATAAAGGCTATAAAAATATCATTCCTGTCAAATTTTAAATAAATTAACTAGAATCAAGAAACTTTTAAAATGTTGATGTTGACTTTTGGAAGAAATATAACCTGTGTTAGGATCTTTTTAATTTTTAATTTGTATGACATTTAAAAATACTATAACACCTTTATTGAGATAAAATTCACTTGCATAAGCTTTATAATGTATGTAATATGTTAATAGTAATGTTTACAGAGTTTTATTACCCTCAAAACTGACAATTAAGTATTAACATCACCAAAAGAAACTTACAACAATTAACAGTTAATCACTACTTCCTCTCTCTTTATTCCCTCAGAATAAGTTATCTACATTGTATATCATTACTTTACTTTTTGGATTGGCCTATTCTAGACATTTTTAAAATAAACTGAATTGTGCAATATGTGGTATTTTATAATTGACTTCCTTCACTTAGCATAATTTCTTCCAACTTCATCAAAGTTGTAGCATGGGTCTGGATTTCTCTGAGTTTTATTGCTGAATGATTGCCAGTTGTAAAGATGAATTACATTTTGTTTATTCATTCATCTGTCCATGGACCTTTGAGTTGTTTGCATTTTTTGACTATTATGAATAGTGCTTCTATGAACATTCTTAGCTAATTTTTCATGAGTATATGTTTTTACTTTTGTCGAGTATGCAACTAAGAGTAAGATTTCTGGTCACATGGTAATCCTATATTTAGCATTTGGAAAGAGGATTGGCCATTTTGTAATTGACAGCAATGTATGACACTTGTGGTTTCTACAAGTATTTGCCAACATAAGCTATTTTATTTATGTTTTAGTTATATGAGTGTGAAATTATAACTTAATTTGGTTTTGACTTGGAAATAACTATTCACTAATTATTGTGAATATCTTTGGATATGCAGAAAGGCTATTTTAAAATATCTTCTTTGGAAAAATATCAATTGAAATCCCTTGCCCATTTTAAATGGATTACTCCCCATTATATTGTTGAGTTGTATGAGGTCTTTATATATTCTGGGTTCAACTTTATTATTTAGTAAGTAATTTTCAAATATTTGCCCATTCAACGGACTTTCTGTTTACATTCTTAATGGCATCCCATGAAAAATAAGTTTGGTTTTGATGTACCACAGTATATCTTTTCTTTCTCTTCCTCTCTCATTTTCCTTTTGGTCAATTGTTTTTGGTGGTGTTGAAGTTTGGATCTGGAGCATCCTTCAAAGGCTCATACTTTGCATATTTGGTGGTGTTATTAAAGGGTAGTAAAAACTTTAGGAGAAAAGGTATGTAGTTGGAGGAAGAAAGTCACTGGAGGCATATCTTTGACAGGTATATCTTGTCTTTGGTCACTTGCTCTACTCTCTTTCTTTGCTTCCTGTCCTCCAGGAGGTGAGCAACTTTGCTCCACCATGCCCTTCTGCCCCTATGTTCTGCCCTTATCATAGACTCACAGCAATTGTGCCAGATGACCACAAACCAAGACCTCTGAAGCTGTGAGCCCAAATAAATCTTTTCTCCTTTAAGTTTATTTTCTTAGGTATTTTATCATTGTTGACAGAAAACTAACACATGTGTCACACCTAAGATTGCCTAAGACAAAGTCACAAAAGTTACTCCTTTTCCTTCTACAAATTTTATAGTTTTAGTTGTCATATTTTAGTCTATAGTCAATTTCAAATTTAATTTTGTATGTAGTATGAGGTAATAGTCCACGTTTCTTTTCTTTTCCTTTTTGCGTTTAAATAACCAGTTGTCTCAGCATCATTTATTAAAAAGAACCCCCCTCCACTGCTGAATTTTCTTGCGCCATTATCAAAAAAAATTGATAATAAATGTAAGGATTTGTTTCTGGATTCTCAATCCTGTTATATTAATCTTTGTGTCTGTACTTACACCAGTACTAGGATTTCTTGATTACTGTGACTTTGTCATAGGTTTTGAAAATGTAAAAAAATAAAATAAAAAAAATAAATAAAAAAAGAAAAAAAAATATTGCCATGGCCAAGATTCTGTCATTTACCTACAGGAAAGGAGATGACACCTCCAAATCAAATGCTGATAAACGGGCACTGATAAATTGGAACCTGCACTTAGTTCTGTGCCCCTGCACCTGTGTTAAAAGCCCTTAGGGCTTTAAAAAAAAAGAAATAAAAGAAAAGAAAAAGAAAATGTAAAATGTGAGTCTTCAAATATTCTTTTTCTTTGCATATACTTTTTAGCCATTTTGTGCATTTCCACAAAATTTTCAGAATTAACTTGTTATTTTCTATAGATAAAATAGCTACAAGTTTGCTGGAATTATTTTGAACATAGAGATAAATTTGGGAAAAATTTCCATCTTAACTATTATATGTCTTCGAATAAATGAACAAAAGTCTTTAAACATATTTAAAATTTTTATTTTCTTTTAACCATATTTTATTCTCTCAGACACCTGTTACTAAGTTCACTTTGATAAAGAGGAAACAAATATTTAACATAAACAATACTCAAACACAGTTTTGTTTGTTTGTTTTGTTTTGTTTTTATTCTCATCTTTCCTCCATGACTTTTCTGGTTCCATTTCAAATCTTTGCCTCACTTTTCCTTCTTACCTGAGAATTTCTCACCTTTAATGCTACTTCAACTTGGATTCAGGTTCACCTGCCTATTTCTTGGCTCTCTCATTTGTTTGCTTCATTTTTCCTTTTCTTTTTGTTTGTATACAAATAACTGAAACATTGGGGTTTTTTCTCTTCATACTCATTCATATTTTTCATGAAGTTCAATCCTGATAGACATGTCATCTCTTTTCACTGAACTAAATTTTGTGCATGGTTTACCCCTTTGACATTCCAAACACTGTATCAGCATAGTCATAGACTCTTAAATATGAAATCCCAGAACAATTTGTGTTAATGCTTCAGAATAACTTACACAAATGTGATGCCTTTGTACTCTCTAACCCATAAGGTTGATTTGGGCCCCCATCACAGTTATCCTAGAAATTACTATTGTTTTATCCCTTGTCGTTTTCACTCTGAACTTTTCTATATTGTATTTCTTTTTTCCTATGATTTTTTTTAACATTTAAAAAAGTGCAAAATAATAAAAACAATAATGTCTCTGCACCCTACGTTCAACTGCCAGCAGATATTAACATTTGCAATGTTTGTTTCAGTTTTTTTATTTTAAAATAGGTATTTTAAAATAGTGTTGAGGTGTGTATGGTGGTGCACGCCTGTAATCATCAGAGGCTTGGGAGGCTGAGGCAAGAGGATGTCAAGTTCAGTGCCAGCCTCAGCAACTTAGTGAGGTCCTAAGCAACTAACAGAGATAGTCTTGTCTCAAAATAAAAAGTAAAAAGGGCTGGGGATGTGGCTCAATGGTTTAACATCCTCAGGTTCAATCCTTAGCACCAAAAAAAAAAAAAAAAGAAAGAAAAAAAAATAGTGTTGAAACTTCTCTGTCCCTTTCATGATCTCATTCCTCTCTCTTTATAGATATAAAACTTACCCTAAAGTTGGTGTTTGTATTTCATCTTTTTGGGGATGGTTATTTGACTATGATCAGTTGAATTCTGATTTTGGTTTCTCAAGTGTTGTGATCAACTCAGAATAAACTAGACAGCTCTGCTTTCTGGTTGTTTTAGTCATATTTTTCACAGCTGCAAACAAAAGCCCTCACAAGAACAATTTTAGAGCTGGAAAAGTGTATTTGGGAGCTCACAGTTTCAGAGGTCTTGGTCAATAGATGGTCTATTCCATTGCTCTGGGCCAGATGGGAGGCAGAATATCATGGCAGAAGAATGTAGAGGAGGAAAGCAGCACAGAACATGGCACCAAGAAGCAGAGAGAGCTCTGCTCAACAAGGACAAAATACAAACCCCAAAGACACTCCCTCATGGGCCCACTTTCTCTAGCCACACCCTTCCCACCTGAAGTTACCCTTTATCAGAGAATTAAGGCAATAACTAGGTTAAAGCTCTTATAATCCAATCATTTCATCTCTAAACCTTCTTGCATTATCTCACACATGAGTTTTTTGGGGACACCTCATCTCTAAACAACATTGGGGTTCTCCCCTTTTTAGGAGGCCCCTTGGATCTCCTTCATATCCTTTGCCCCAAATGCCAGGTTCTTTCACATATCAACATCAGATTTCCCAGAGTGACCAGAAGTGTTTTAGTCCATTTGTGGCCTGTATTCAGATGGCATATTTTCTGTTTCCTCTCATTTTGTTTGACAACACATACTGCAAAGTCAGGCTAGAACCAAGGGTTCAAAAAATATACTCTTACTCTTCATTGAAGGAACTGTAAAGTCATATTTCTAGAGAATAATAATGGGTAATTATAGCTATTTCAACAGGGTACTACAATCACACACCAGCTGCTGAAACTATGCATGTCTGGTCTCCTAAATTTGCTTGTAACTGTTGCTTCCTTGCTCTTACTCCGGTTTCTTTAAAATTAATCTACTGTCTTTCCCTTCTCGCTCAACCAAAAAAGTAATTGTAATTGAGTTCAACTGATTATGTGTGTGGGTGTGAATATACACACAAGAACACATAGATAACAGAGGATTTTGCTCCATAATATTTGACAGTTTGCAAAGCATTCCATTCTTTTGTCAAAATATATATGTTTATATATACGCATATACATACATGTTTACATACATATACACATTGCCATATTATTAATAGCATTCTGTTTATACACACACATATAACTGGTCAACTCTTAAGTACAGGTACTTTCTTGGAATGAGGGGTCAGGGAGGGCAACTGTTTTAAGAATTGGGGACAATGAAATAATTGAAAGAAATATATATATGTATATATATATATGTGTGTGTGTGTGTGCGTGCGTGTGTGTGTGTGTGTGTGCATCTCTCTCTCTCTATATATATTTTTCTATGCTTTGCAAATTGTCAAACATTATGGAGTAGAAATTTTATTATTCATGTTATGTTGTACAAGTTATAATCATCCTCTACAAGAAATTGAACAACATCAACAGCAGCAGCAAAATAATTAGGTGCAGAGTTACTACTTTATGGGTCAATTAGAGCTTAGGTTAAAAGTTGTAGCAGATGTATGGCCAGGATTATCTGAAAAATATATAATTTGAAATTAGCTAAATGACTTTAGTGATATTTCAAAATGTTGTTTTGAATAAGCTCAGGAAAAGTGGTTATTAGCTAGTAGAGTAGATGCCTAATGACTCAATCAATATCCTACCATATTTACTTTTAAAACATAAATTTTTAGTATTCAGAAGGAACAACCAGGCAGTTTTTCTTTTTTTTTTTAAATTTTTTCTTTTTTTGTCTTTTTTACTGTCCAGGAAATTTTTATTCATTTATTACCACTTTAATTTCTTCACAATCAAGACAGATATTTTTCACAATTGATGAATGAGAAAACAGAGAATCTTTATACAGGCAATGAAATGGAGACAAAGATTCAATATTTAAATTAAGAAAACTTGCATTCAAAGACTGGTTCACTACCACTATATGACTTACATTCATATAGAAGGCCAAACAAATACTGCCTTTCTTTGTCTTCCAACTTTGATGAAAGATTAATATTCTTTTTTTCTTTTTTATTTATAATAGTAGTATGTATTACAATTCAAAATGCACATATATAGCATCTTTTTACATACAACTGTTTGTATACAAAGTATATAAGTACCATTCAGATCTTCAATCATGCATTTAGGATAATGATATCCATCTCATTCAACCACCAATGTTTTTTTTTTTTTCTTTTTCTCCCCCTTTCTCCCCCCTTGCTCCCTCCATTACTCTCCCTTTCCTTTGACCATTCTAGTGTTCCTCTAATCCTCCTATGTAGCCCCATCCAACAACACTGTGAACCAGCCTCCTTATATCAGAGAAAACATTTGGTATTTGGATTTTTGAGATTGACTAATTTCACTTAGCATTATATTCTCCAACTTCATCCATTTACCTGCAAATGCAATTATTTTATCCTCATTTGTTGCAGAGTAAAATTTCATTTTGTATATATAACACATTTTCTTTATCCACTCATCTACTGAGGGACATCTAGGTTGGTTCCACAACCTAGCTATTGTGCATTGTGCTGCAATAAACATTGAAGTGGCTGTGTCACTGTAATATGTTGTTTTTAAGTCCTCTGGGAATAGACCCAGGAGTGGGATAGCTGGGTCATAGGATGGTTCCATTCCCAGTTTTCCAAGAAATCTCCATACTGCTTTCCATAGTGGTTGCACCATTTTGCAGTCCCTCCAGCAATGTATGAGTGTGCCTTTTCCCCCACATCCTCTCCAACATTTATTGTTGTTTGTGTTCTTGATAGCTGCCATTCTGACTGGAGTGAAATGAAATCTTAGATTAGTTTTGATTTGCATTTCTCTAACTGCCAGTGCTGTTGAGCATTTTTTCATGTACTTGTTGATTAATTGTATATCTTCATCTGAGAAGTATGTTTTCAATTCCTTAGCCCATTTATTGATTGGGTTATTTATTTATTTATTTATTTTGGTGTTAAGTTTTTTGAGTTCTTTATATATTCTAGAAATTAGTGCTCTATCTGATGTGCACGTATTAAATATTTGTTCCCAATTAGTTGGCTCTCTATTCACCTCACTGATTGTTTCTTTTGCTGAGAAGAAGCTTTTTAGTTTAAATCTATCCCATTCATTAATTCTTGGTATTAATTCTTGCGCAACAGGATTCTTATTAAGGAACATGGGGCTGAATCCGACATGTTGGAAATTGGAGCTTACTTTTTCTTCTATTAGGCGTAGTGTCTCTGGTCTAATTCCTACGTCCTTGATCCATTTTGAATTGAGTTTTGTGCATGGTGAGAGATAAGGGTTTAATTTCATTTTGTTGCATATGGATTTCCAGTTTTCCCAGCACTATTTGTTGAAGAGGCTATCCTTTGTACATTTTTGTTACCTTTGTCTAATATAAGATAGCTGAAATTATATGTATTAGTCTCTGTGTCCTCAATTCTGTACCATTGGTCCACCAGTCTGTTTTGGTGCCAATACCATGCTGTTTTTGTTACTATTGCTCTATAGTATAATTTAAAGTCTGGTATGGTGATGCCACCTGCTTCACTTTTCTTGCTCAGGATTGCTTTGGCTATTCTGGGTCTCTTAGTTTCCAGATGAATTTCATGCCTGCTTTTTCTATTTCTTTGAAGAATGACATTGGGATTTTGATTGGAATTGCATTAAATCTGTATAATGCTTTTGGTAGTATGGACATTTTGACAATATTGATTCTACCTATCCAAGAGCAAGGTAGGTCTTTCCATCTTCTCAGTTCTTCTATGATTTCTTTCTTTAGTGTTCTACAATTTTCCTTATACAGGTCTTTCACCTGTTTTGTTAAGTTGATTCCCAGGTATTTTATTTTTATTTTTTGATGCTATTGTAAATGGGGTAGTTTTCATCATTTCCTTTTCAGAGGTTTTGTCACTGATGTACAAAAATGCCTTTGAGTTATGGGTATTGATTTTGTATCCTGCTACTTTGCCAAATTCATTTACTAGTTGTAAAAGTTTTCTGGTAGAGTTTTTTGGGTCTTCTAGGTATATTATTATGTCATCAGCAAATAGTGCTAATTTGAGCTCTTCTTTTCCTATCTGGATCCCTTTAATTTCTTTTGTCTGTCTAATTGCTCTGGCCAGAGTTTCCAGCATTATGTTAAATAGCAGTGGTGAAAGGGGGCATCCATGTCTTGTTCCAGTTTTTAGAGGGAATGCTTTCAATTTTTCTCCATTCAAGATAATGTTAGCTCTGAGCCATGCATAAATAGCTTTTATAATGTTGAGATATGTTCCTGATATTCCTAGTTTTTCCAATGTTTTGAACATAAAGGGGTGCTCTATTTTGTCAAATACTTTTTCTGCATCTATTGAGATGATTATATGGTTTTTATCTTTAAGTTTATTGATGTGATGTATTATGTTTATTGATTTCCAAATGTTGAACCAGCCTTGCATCCCTGGAATAAACCCCACTTGATCGTGTGCACTATCTTTTTTTTTTTTTTTTTTTTTTTTTTTTTTTTTTTTGTGGCACCGGGGATTAAGCTCAGGGGCACTCAACCACTGGGTCACATCCCCAGCCCTTTTTTGTATTTTATTTAGAGACAGGGTCTCACTGAGTTGCTAAGTGCCTCGCCATTGCTGAGGCTGGCTTTGAACTCGCGATCCTCCTGCCTCAGCCTCCCAAAGTGCTAGGATTACAGGCATGCGCCACCGCGCCCGGCTTGCACTATCTTTTTGATATGTTTTTGTATCCGATTTGCCAGAATTTTGTTGAGGATTTTTGCATCTATGTTCATTAAAGATATTGGCCTGAAGTTTCTTTTTTGGCTGTGTCTTTGCTTGGATTTGGAATTAATGTAATATTGGCCTCATAGAAAGAGTCTAGAAAGAGCTCCTTCTTTTTCTATTTCTTAAAATAGTTTAAAGAGCATTGGTATTAGTTCTTATTTAAAAGTCTTGTAGAACTCGGCTCTAAACCCATCAGGTCCTGGACTTTTCCTTGTTGGTAGCTTTTTGATGACATCTTCTATTTCTTCACTTGTAATCAATCTGTTTAAATTGTGTATAGCCTCCAGATCTAGTTTAGGCAAATCATACGACTCTAGAAATCTGTCAATGCTTTCAGTATTTTCTATTTTATTAGAGTACAAGTTTTCAAAGTAATTTCTAATTATCTTCTGTATATCTGAGGTGTTTGTTGTGATATTCCCTTTTTCATCACAAATGTTAGTAATTTGAGTTTTTTTCTCTTTTTCTTTTCCTTAGCATTGCTAGGGGTCTCTCAATTTTGTTTATTTTTTTCAAAGAACAAACTTTTAGTTTTGTCAATTCTTTGAATTGTTTCCTTAGTCTCAATTTCATTAATTTCTGCTCTGATTTTAATTATTTCCTGTCTTCTACTGCTCTTGGTGATGATCTGTTCCTCTTTTTCTTGTGCTTTGAGGTGTGATGTTAAGTCATTTATTTTTGTTTTTTTTTTTTTTTTTTTCTTTCCTTTTAAGGAATGAACTCAGTGCAATGAATTTTCCTCTTACTACTGCCTTCATAGTGTCCCAGAGATTTCTATACGATGTATCTGTGTTCTCATTTACCTCTAGGAATTTTTTAGTCTCCTCTTTGATGTCTTCTTCAACCCCTTATTCATTCAGTAGCATGTTGTTTAGCTTCCAGTTGTTGGAGTAGTTTTTCTTATTCCTTGTTTTGTCATTGATTTCCGATTTCATCGCTTTATGGTATGATAGAATGCAGGATAGTATATCTATTTTTTTTATATTTGCTGAGAGTTGCCTTGTGACATAATATATGGTCTATTTTGGAGAAGGAGCCATGTGCTGCTGAGAAAAAAGTGTATTCCTTTACTGAGGGATGAAATATTCTATATATGTGTATGTGTTAGGTCTAAATTATAAATTGTTTTAAGGAGGCCTAAAGTTTCTTTGTTTAGCTTTTGTTTGGATGATCTGTCCATTGGCGAGAGAGGTGTGTTGAATTCCCCTAGAATAACTGTGTTGTGGTCTATTTTACTCTTGAACTCAAGAAGAGTTTGTTTGATGAATGTAGGTGCTCCATTATTTGGGGCATATAGATTTATGATTGTTACATCTTGTTGATGAATGGGTCCCTTAAGTAGTAAGAAATATCCATCTTTGTCCTTTTTGATTAACTTTGGCTTGACGTCTACCTTATTTCAAATGAGAATGGAAACCCCTGCTTGCTTCCTTCCGCAGGCCATGTGAGTGAAAAGACTTTCCCCAGCCTTTCACCTTCAGTCTATTGATATCTTTTTCTATGAGGTGTGTTTCTTGGAGACAGAAAATTGTTGGGTCATTTCTTTTAATCCATTCTGATAATCTGTGTCTTTTGAATGGCGAGTTTAGGCCATTAACATTCAGGGTTATTATTGAGATGTGATTTTTATTCCCATCCATTTTTATTTGTATTATGGTCTTTTGCTTGATTTGGTTTCTCTTCTGGTTGATATTTCCCTTAGTTTAATATATCCCTTTGTTGATTTTCGTTGTTATTTTTCTCTTCTTCTTCATGAAAAATTTTGCCCAGGATGTTCAGAAGTGCTGGCTTTCGAGTTGCGAAATCTTTTAACTATTGCTTGTCATGGAAGGTTTTTATTTCATCTTTGAATCTAAAGCTCAGTTTTGCTGGATATAAGATTCTTGGTTGACATCCCTTTTCTTTCAGAGCTTGAAATATGCTATTCCAGGATCTTCTTGCTTTTAAGGTCTGGGTTGAAAAATCTGAACATAGTCTGATTGGTTTCCCCCTATATGTAATCTGCTTCCTTTCTCTTTTGGCTTTTAATATTCTCTCTTTGCTCAGTATATTAAGCATTTTCATTATAATGTGCCTTGGTGTGGCTCTGTTGTGATTTTGTATGTTTGGTGTTCGGTAAGCCTCTTGAACTTGGTTTCCCATTCATTCCTCAAGTTTGGAAAATTTTCTCTAATTATTTTATTAAATAAATTAATCATTCCTTTGACTTGAAACTCTGCCCCCTCCTCTACCCCAATCACTCTTAAGTTTGGTCTTTTTATCTTGTCCCATAATTCTTGAATGTTCTGTTCTTGGTTTCTTATTGTTTTTGCTGTGTAATCTAGATTTTTCTCTAGGCTATATATTTTGTCTTCATTGTCTGAAGTTCTTTCTTCCAAGTGATCTATTCTGTTGGTGATACTTTTGATTAAGCTTTTATTTTGGTTTATTGCTTCTTTCATTTCCAGAATTTCTGTTTGGTTTCTCTTTAGAGCCTCTATCTCTAATCTTTTACTTCCTGTATTTGTTTATGGAGTTCTTTGTCAAATTACCTTTTGCCACCTGTATTTGCTCCCTCATCTCATTTTTTAGTTCATTCTTAAGTTCTGCAAACATTTGGAATATGTAATTTTTAAATTCCATCTCTGGCATTTCACCAACTGTGCTTGCCATGGAATCTACTGAGGAGGTATACTGATTTGTTTGTGTCAGTTTCTTCCCTTGTTTCTTCATATTGCTTGTGTGTCTTTTCTTCCTGCACTGTGGGACCTTGACTATTTCAATTTTACCTTAAAGCCTTATGTTGCTCCTGTAGTACAATGCTATCAGATCCCCTTATAATTCCTTTACACTTTCTACTCAGAAAATCCCAGTATGATCACAATGTACAGATTTAGTTAACCCAGATATTGTTTCCAGTTTACTCTGTACACTTCTGATGGGGTTTTATAGTTTCAAGTATTGGACACAGAGGTGATATGTTTAGGAAGAAGGAAGTGAGTGTATTGAATTGTTCTTTCTTAGAAAGTATGAAAAGAGAGTTCTATGGAAGTGGTTTAGTATCAGCCGACGAGAGAGGAAAGAGAATGGAGTGAATGATTAGGTGGAAAGACCGATTTATATACAAACCTAACTTATGCAGCAGTTGAGAGAAGAGATAAAGAAAGTTGGAAAAGAAAAAAAAAAATAACAAAGGAGTAGAAGTTAGTGTACGAGAGAGGAGAGAGAGAGAGTCCAGAAAATAGAGAATAAACTATATATAACACCACTTTGCTATATATTTCAATTACACACATTCTAGAAATCCCAATTTCTGCGTATAACTTGTTTTTGCCTCTGTTGTGTATGCAATGGCAGGGTGTAAATAGGGAAGATGAAGGAAGAAGAAAAGATACAAAAGTGAGAAGGAAAAAAGAAAGAAAAGAGGAGCAGAAGCAAATGAACAAACACACTGTCAATCAAATAAAAAACAAAGCAAAACAAAACAAAAACAAAAACAAACAAAACCCCCCCCAAAAAAACAACAAAACAAACAAACAAACAAAAGTTGAACCCTGGAACAAGTCTCAAACAAAATGGACCCTGGGAAGCCCTTCTTTTTTCCCTTCCAATTTAAGCCAATTGACCCGGATCACATCCAGTCAGGGATCCTGTTAGTGGAGTCAAGGCTGCACCTTTGGGCAGTTGCAGAATGGCACAGTGGAGGAGTGGCTCAGGGGGATTGTGTATCAGCAGCTGAATGGCACCAGGAAAGGGATCCTCCAGAAGGCACCCTTTCCCCAAGCCCACCCACAGTTGTACCTTCTTGGGTCCTCTGCGCTAGCCTCAGACACTCCCTCCCCTGCTGGTTGCCAGAGTCTCACCCAGGTGTGTGCTGTTCTCAGAGCGCTGGAGGATCCCTGGATATCTGCAGCTACTTTTCCTTTCTTCTTAGTTCCTTTGACCTGGTCAGCCAATGCGTTCCTCAAATATGGCGGTGTTCTCCTTGGGCTCAACAGCAGTTCTGCAGACCTCTTGTTTACGTCGCAGCTGGGCAGGTCCACTTCCCCTGGAAGTGGAGGGGCCTTTTTCTCAGGTTGGGCCCTGCGTGTAGCAGCAGGGAGCTGCTACTCTGGGGGACCTGGAGGCCAGGCGAACTGGTGGCTAGGTCTCTCCTTCTGGGTGGGTGCCTACCTTTTGTTCTGGTCGCAGCTGGGCAGGTCGCAATTTCCCCGGGAGTGGAGGGGGCTTTTCCTCAGGTCGGTCCCTGCGTGCAGCAGCAGGGAGCTGGTACTCTGGACCCTGGAGGCCAGGCGAACTGGCGGTTGGGTCTCTCCTTCAGGACCGGTGCCTACCTCTCCCAGGCAGTTTTTCTTTGTTTTATTTTAATTTGTGTATTTCAGAGATAATGGCTTCTAGGAAGATCCAGAAAGTTGATTACCTGGTAAGGTCACGTTCTCAGACACCGATCAGGATTTTTCCAATATAAAATTTCTCTTCTCCACTGACTTATTTCTACCAATGTATTTATTTTTTCCCTTCTCACTTGATTTACAAAAATTCTGTTGTGGAGATATCAGATATGGTACATTCAGAGAATTGGCAAGATAGAGAATGAGCCCATGATGAATCTTATAGGGAGAAAATTTAATGGCATCGCGCTTGCCATTAAAAACAAAATTACAAAAAAAGAAATAAATAGAAATATGAAAAATGACAATTAATTTACACTAAAGCAGTTGATAAAATCCCTTTATGAAATAATGATTCTGAACTTACTTTAAAATATTTTTTAGGGATCAGGTTAGTTACTCATAAAGCTGAAGGGATCCTACTCTTTCAGTCTTTATTTCACACACCTGAAGGACAAAAGTGAGAATTTGTGGATTGGGAACTACTGATCAGGACCTTGCTGATCTAGTCACATTTCCAACTAATGTTCTTTTTCTTTTTGGTACCGAGGGTTGAACTCAGGGGCACTCGACCACTAGGTCACATCCCCAGTCCTTT
Source organism: Tamias sibiricus (assembly GCA_025594165.1). Taxonomy (NCBI): domain Eukaryota; kingdom Metazoa; phylum Chordata; class Mammalia; order Rodentia; family Sciuridae; genus Tamias; species Tamias sibiricus. Next base: position 39,303,909 of record CM046665.1, on the reverse strand, counting down.
TTTTTGTATTTTATTAGAGACAGGGTCTCACTGAATTGCTAAGTGCCTTGCCATTGTTGAGACTGGCTTTGAACTAGTGATCCTTCTGCCTCAGCCTCCCAAGTGCCCCCAATTAATGTTCTTATCCCATTGACAATGAAAACTGTATATTTCAATGTGTTTGGTGGATTCTACTTTAATATTCAACACATTGAACAAAAGGGAAGGGCTGCACACATGATATAGTCTCCAAGGGCATGATCTGAAAGACACATTACTCCAATTCCAGAAGGTCCCACCTCCTATAATACCTTCAGATTATTAATACACTGATGAGGTCAAGGCCTCTGGATCCAATCACTTCCTAAAATCTCACATTGGAATGTTGCTTAAATGCACAAGCCTTTGGGGAACATTGAGGATCCAAACCATAGCATAATACAGGATAGACTTGCATCTAAAACACACTAAAGATGAATTTCCCTAAAACTGAAAAGAAAGCTCATCGTGTTTTACCAACCACTAAAGTAATTTTTCAGTGGGGAACTGATTTAAAGTTTTCATAATTCCAAGTAAAGGAAAACATTTTGAGCTAATCAAATTAACTGCTTAAATTGCTGAAGCAACTTAATTGAAACTAAATCAAGTAATTTGCATAAATCACACCATCAATTGTTTCTCTCGAAATCTATTTAGTTATGATTTGTATAAAGAATAAGTTCTCACAGATATTAATATAAACCAGGTTCTTAAAGTCCTTGTACTATTATGGAGCATTATAAATATGTCATTACTTAAACTTAATATTTTAATGTTTTATACAATTTAAGTTTTGTATTGGAAAATATAGTTCTGCACTGTCTTATTTTTTGATTTTCTGAGGATGAAATTTATTCAATAAGGGTATTATTCATCAAATAACTGAGCGGATTTACTTTCTGGCATTAAAATGCTTTGTTGCTTCTTATGCTGCTTTATATATATAAATATATACAATATAAATATATTTATTATACATAAGTTACTCTTCAGAAATGTTTGTCTTTTATGGAGGGATAGTCAAACATATTTAAAAATATATGGAAGACAGAAATATGCATATTAATATGTATAATACTTTGTATTTAAGATCAAATATTGTGTTTATACAAATCCATGTTTGATTTCAGTTTTAAGCTGCATGTGTTTATTTTGCCTTTGAGACTATCTTTGTGCATAGGTATTCTGAAATTATTTTATTGTTGAGAATGAATCACCCTGTGCATATGGGGAAGAAGAGCTGATATTATTAAAATGATCTTTTGTTGAATCTTTTCCCTAGAATTTTATTTTTACTACCAAAATACAAGTAGTTTTGTAATACATATGTATACTGTAAATAATAATAATAATAATAATAATAATAATAAACAACATAGCACACACACTGCCTATCTTAAAGAAAGTTTATTACTAATATCTTTAAAGCCCTGTAGGTCTGCATTTGTGTTCCTTTGTCCATCCCGACAGGTAGTTACATCTATGATTTGTGTTCAATATTTAGTATTACATTTCTTTGTATTTAAGTCATATTCATGGTGATCTCTGAAATATAAATTGTTTACATTCACTTTTCTTTGAGATTTATATATACATGTAATTCATCCATTTACTCACTCAACACATATATTTTGAGTAGCTATTACATTCCAGGCCTTACTTTTTTCCAATTACTATAGTAGAAATAGATTTTACTGACAGCTGTGAGATGAAATCTTAGAGTGGTTTTGATTTACATTTCTCTAATAGCCAGAGATGTTGCACATTTTTTCATGTATTTGTTACTTGATTGTATAATTTCTTCTGAGAAGTATATGTTCAGTTCCTTGGCCCATTTATTGACTGGGTTATTTTTTTTATTTATTTATTTATTTACTTTTTGGTGTTAAGATTTTTGTGTTTTTATATATTCTAGGGATTAGTGCTATATCTGACATGCATGTGGTAAAAATTTGTTCCCAATCTGTAGGCTCTCTATTTACCTCCCTGATTTTTTCTTTTGCTTAGAAGAAGCTTTTTAGTTTGAATCTATCTCATTTATTGATTATTGATATTAATTCTTGCACTACAGGAGTGTTATTAAGAAATTTGGGGCCTAATTTGACATGTTGGAGACTAGAACTTATTTTTCTTCTAATAGGCATAGTGTTTCTATTCTAATTCCTAGGCACTTGATCCACTTTGAGTTGAGTTTTGTTAAGAATACAAACAACAATAAATGTTGGAGAGGATGTGGGGAAAGAGGCACACTCATACATTGCTGGTGGGACTGCAAAATGGTGCAGCCAATAAGGAAAGCAGTATGGAGATTCCTCGGAAAACTGGGAATGGAACCACCTTATAACCCAGCTATCTCACTCCTTGGTCTATATCCAAGAGACTTAAAAACAGTATACTACAGGGACACATCCATATCAATGTTTATAGCAGCATAATTCACAATAGCTAAAGTGAGGAACAAACCTAGATGCCTTTCAGTAGATGAATGGATAAAGAAAATGTGGTATACATACACAATGGAATATTACTTGTCAATAAAAAAGAATAAAATAGTTACTCGGCAATAAAAAAGAATAAAATAGTGGCATTCGCAGATAAATGGATGAAGTTGGAGAATATAATGCTAAGTGAAGTAAACAATCCTGAAATCCAAATGCCGAATGTTTTCTCTGATATAAGGAGGCCGATTCACAGTGGGATTGGGACAGGGAGCATAGGAGGATTAGAGGAACATTAGAATGGCCATTGGGGAGAGAGGGGAAGGAAGGGGCAAAATGGGTAAAAAAAAAAAAAAAAAAGGAAATAAAAATTTAAAAAAAGAGAAATAGATTTTACTATAGTAAAAATCTAAAAGCAAACAGAATATTCTGTGATGCTTTCCATAAATTTCATAATCAATACAATACAAAAGAAACCAGTGGAATATAAATAAAGTTTTAAAAAGTGATATTGTTTTTAAGTATTCCAGGACAAAATGTTCATATATTTTGCAACTGATTATTTGATTCATACATATTTTGTGGCTATAGTAAGATAATTCAATACATACATATATTGTGTAATGATCAAAGCAACCATTTTTTTTCAATCTTTTTTTTCTTTAATTACTTTATTTTATTTATTTATTTTTTTATGTGGTCCTGAGGATCAAACCCAGTGCCTTAACACATGCTAGGCTCTCTACCACTGAGTGTCAACCCCAGCCCAAGATAGTTAGCATTTCTATTTCCTTAATCATTTATAAATATTTTGATCAACATCATAATTATACATAGTATGAGGTACACTCTTAAATATCTGGGCACATTTATAAAGAAAACAAAAAAAAATTGGAATAGTTGAGATACATAGAGATACAACAGGAAAGAGAACTGTCAAAAATCCCCAGACCACAGCAGCTAACATTCTGGTGATGGAGAAACTTACTGAGCAAAGATGATGAGTCAAATATATAAAAATAAAAATCTTAAGGATTAATGCTAGAGAGAAAATTCAGCAGGGAACCATGTGATAAAATTGGTGCTTTAATACATTTAGTTAAGGTGTGATGGATGTCTTCACTGAAAATGTGAGTTTTGGTTAAAAAACTGAAGAAAGTGAATGAATTAACCATGCTGATAGAGAGCGAGAAGAAATGGACAATGCAAGGTCCTTGAGGTCACCAGGAAATCACAAAGCGCAGCATGCTGAAAGAGAGTGAGTGAGGTGGAAAGGGCCAGAAAATGTGGGATATGCCAGGTAAGAGTAACCATGTGAAGCCTGGTATGGAATTTGGCCTTTCCTTAGAAGCCATTTGTAAGCTGCCTGTCGTGGCCAGCCACAATGTCGCGGGAGGAAAACTCTCAGAGGCAGAGTAAAGATACTACTACTTTTACTTTTACTTTCTTAGAGAGAGCTTAGAGAGAGAAAGAAAGATTTTTCTTTTTCTTAGAAAGAGCTTAGAGAGAAAGATTAGAGATAGCTTTTTCTTCTTCTTCTTCTTAGAGCTTAGAGAGAAAGATAGAGCTTTTTTTTTTTAGAGCTTAGAAAAAAAGAAAGAGAGCTTGAAAGAGAGAGATTTCTTCTTTAGAGAGAGAGAGAGAGAGAGAGAGAGAGAGAGCTTAGCTTTTAGAGCTTCTTTCTTCTTTCTTCTTTCTTCTTCGGGAGCCTCAGCCTGACTCTGACCAGCAATTACTTCTTCTATCTGGTTTCTCTTCTGTAACCGCTCTGCCTATGTTCTGGCCACTCTGATTCTTTTCTTCTTCTCCGACCCAAACTCTTCTTCCGACCGAGCGACTGCATGACTGACTGAATGAATTCGTTCTTCTCCTGTCTCCGACCACTTTCACTCGGTTATATACCTTTAGCTTTGCGGGTGCCTCACGTGCATTTACAGGTGCATCACATACATACTTATTATCAGGTGGAACTTATGGCTTCTAGCTGACCGCAATAGCCATCTCCCTAATTGGGGCTCCTTCATTGCACAATACTGAATTGAGTATATGAATACTCAACAAATTATGAATTAGTGGAAGGCTCAATGAAAATGACACTGTTTGATGAAGAATGTTTAGACCCCATTCTCTGCAATACTCCTTAATCTCTGTGGCATGGACACTCTTATCCCCACCACTAGTGCATGAAACTTTGCAAAGTACACTAGGACACATTTTTAATGTACTCACTGTGTTTCCTTAAGTACTTAGCAAAATGGTGGAGTCAAGGCTTGCACTTTGATGCCTTGGAAATGGGCTTTCAGGTGATATTTACTGGAAGTGCTGGGCTACTACTAGGGCTCTGAATGAAAAAATTACAACTGCATCTTCTCTCTTTTAATCTTTCCTTTGCCATCATGTTCTCCTATTGCTAGGACAAAGCAGATCCTCAAACTTGTCCCATATCTCAGTGTTACCCTTCTTTAGTTGAATATCCCAACAAGGATATTTTCTGTTGGCAAAATATTATCAAAATATGCATTAATTTTTAAATAAAAACATTAATTGAACAAAACTTATTCAACCTACAGTATGAAAAACTTAATTCTTTTCATCTCTTTAAATTTTAATTTATTTGGAAAATAACAAGGATCTTTTCCTTTAAACCCGTCTTTATTCTATTTGCTATGGATACAAAAGATATTCATGTAATTTTCTGCATTTAAATAATTCTTATGTATGATAGAAAGTCATTTGTTAAGTAACAAATGACATAATTAATGTTATATCACAGAATTGTGCTTAAATTAAAAGTGAAGATTAATAATGCACATGATTTTCTAGTTTTAAGTATACATGGAAGGATCTGTTTGAATGATACATCTTTTACAATACCATCTCAACTGCAGTCCTATTAAATTCTATCCAGTCTTCTACAGGATGATAAACAAAAGAACAAGGTTCTGTCACTGGTTTGCACACTTTTGATACATTGCTGAGTCCTGCTCTAGTCCTTGGATAGGTCACTAAAAGTAAATGGACCATGCTTTGACTTTCCAGTTATCAAAGTGTATGTTAACAAAATTATCTTAAGCTACATTTTCATGGGATGCATGTTCGTTGCCTTTATTAAGGCTGACTTTTAATATGTTCTTTTACTGCTTAATAATACAGATCAGTAGTTTCCAGAATCTCCCTCAAGGACTTGTCTGATAAAGATTGCAAAGGTGAGCAAAGCAGGTTTTAAAAATAATCTGTTTCAGTTTCCAGATTTCCTGATGAGTGCCCCACAAAATCTCATCAGAATCAAATATACTTTTATGGGTTTCTAGGAAATCTTTCCAAATGCAGTTAAATCTAAATTGATCATATAATTATGAGCAACAAGATTCTAATTTAATATTTACTGTTGTGGAATAAAAATTTATGTAATACATCATATTAATAATACAAAATGCATCCTTTCTTCTTGATATAGTTTTCTTCCTACTCTGATTCTATTCTGATTAATCTGAGGGCTTGGGCAGTTTATGTAAAATCTGACTCTCAGCTTCACTTGTTCACAAATAAAGGTTTGGACTAAATTTTGATCTCTGGATCAATTTCTAAGTATTAAAAACCTGTGACTCAATGTATCCAGAAACAACAAAGAATATGCATATATGATCATACATTCATATTAACACTATAGCAAATTTACAGTTGAATAAAAAATGAAAAATAGTCTCAGATTATCAGCAGCACAACACTGAGAAATTTTCTGTACTTTGTTATTTAATAAAGCCACTTCTCCTCAGGCTTTAGGCAAAAAACCAGATGTGATGCTTCCTGTAAATCACAAGACAATTTTCCATGCAAAATGATTGACCTGAAGCCTAAAGGCAATTTTATGACTAGGGAATATTATAGCCCATGTACTCTAAAGAGTATTAGCATAACTTTACTTATGTAAAGAAATTCTGATTTATATGTGCCTCTGGGTAACAAATACATGACACATAAGTAATTTAATATTCTAAAAAGCAATATTCAAATAACACTCTTGTCAGTCATGAATATGAGAATCATTATACATAATTTATAATACAATGTATTATCTTCTTTATAGAATGTTATTGAGAAAAGTACGTCATTCTGTAGGCTTCAATTGCTGTCTTAAGAAATAGTAACAATGTTTAACATTTGTTTAAAAAATGTCTGAACAAGCAAAACAACAGTTTGAACCAAGGACATCAGTCAAAATGCTTCTCTAGATACCTTTTCAAATTGTAAATATACAGGTCATGAAATAACACTTTAGGCTTGCTTCAGATTAAATGTTAGTTTCATTTTATTTCTCAGTATATTAGGTAAAAAAAACACTTTGCTTCTTACCATCCAGATATAGTGAATCTTTCAATTTTGAAAATATTTTCATCATTTTAGAAATAATTTATAGAAATTAAAAATGACTTCATTAATGTGTGAAAACTTTTTAATTTTGAGATAATTATAGGTTTATTTAAATTGTAAAAAAATTATTCTAATTTGTTATACACTTTTGCAGAGTACATTTCATTTCATTTTACACATAAAGAACACAGTTTTTTTCAAATTGCTGGTTTAATATAAAGTATTTTTACAACAATTTTGTCTTCATACATGTATTTAGGGTAGAATAATTAGAATAATAAAAAATTAATTAAAAAAAAAGAATTCAGGCCCATGAACTAAGGTATTAATCCCAAGAAAACTCATGATATGATAAAAAAAAAAGTTGTAAAAAAAATATACTGCATACTTAATCCATTTTTCCCAGTAAAACATCTTGCAAAAGTCAAGTAAAATATTAAAAAACAAAATAATAACATGGAGGCAGGAAAGATATAGAACTTTTCTATTACCACACAAATTCCTCATGTTGCCACTTTATACCACACCATGGTCCCCTATGGTCTCTAACCATCCTTAGCTCTCTTCAACCACTAATCTATTCTCCATAGTTTTGTCATTTTAATAATGTTTTCTCAGTGGACTCATAGAGTGTGTAATCTTTTGATAATGCCTTTTATTTCACTCTGCACAATTTTCTAAATTTATACAAATTGTGTATCTATCAATAGTTCCTTTTCATTCCTGAGTATTGCTTCATTGTATGGATGAACCGCAGTTTAGCCATTTATCTCTTGAGGATAACAGAACTGTTTTCACTTTGGGGCTACTATGAATAAAACTGATGTAAAACTTTATGTATATTTGTTTGCAAATATAAGCTTTTATTTCTCTGAAATAAAAGTCTAGATGTTCAATTAATAGTTTTCATACAAATTCCAAATTTTTTTTTTTTTTTTTTTTTTTTTTTTTTTTTTTTTTTTTTGTGGTACCGGGGATTGAACTCAGGGGCACTCGACCACTGGGCCACATCCCCAGCCCTTTTTTTGTATTTTATTTAGAGACAGGGTCTCACTGAGTTGCTAAGTGCCTCGCCATTGCTGAGGCAGGCTTTGAACTCGCGATCCTCCTGTCTCAGCCTCCCAAAGTGCTGGGATTACAGGCGTGCGCCACTGCGCCCGGCCACAAATTCCAAATTTTGCTTTTTAAGAAACTTACATAATATTTTAGAGAACAGCTGTGTCACTTTTTATTACCACTGGCAATGTATGAGTGGTCCACTTTTCCGTGGTCTTCAGAAGCATTTATTGTTGTCATTATTTTACTTAACCATTCTCACAGTACACAAAGAAATACTATTTTGGCTTTGATTTGCATTTCCCTAACGGATAAGGTGTTGAACATCTTTACATTGCTTATTTGATATATGTATATTTTCTTCAGTAAAATATCTTTTTATGACTTCTAGCCATATTCTAGGTGCATTATTTCCTTTTTTAATTGGTGTGTTCTGAAATTTCTTTTTAAGCTATACAAAACTCACCATTTGATGGAAAACTGTCAGCAAATTCCAGTAGTCATCTTGTCTTTTCTTTCTCTTAATAAGAAGCACAAGTTTTAAATTTTGATAAAGATTATTTTACAATTTTTTTCTTTTAATGATTCATATTTTTGGTGTCAAGAATTCTTGTCTTGCTGTAGATAATGAATATTTTACCCTCTTCTTTTTGTTTCAAAATTCATAGCCTTGTCTTTTTCATATAATCCCATGACTCATTTTGAGTTAATTTTTGTCTTAGTTGTGAGACAAAAATCAAGATTCCTTCCTTTACCTTTCTCTCCCTCCCTTTCTTTCTTTCCTTCCTTCCTTCCCTCCCTCTTTTCTTCCTCCTTTCTTGGAAATTGAACTCAGTGGTACTCTACCACTCAGCCACATTGCTAGCTCCTTTTTATTTTTTAATTTTGAGACAGGACCTCCCTAGTTGCTGAGGCTGGTCTTGAACTTGTGATCCTCCTGCCTCAGACTACTGACAAAATTCATGATGCCTATGAACATTGACTTGTTCCAGCACCATTGGTTGAAAGGCATTCTCTTATCCATTGAATTGCTTTTTTGACTTTGTCATAATCAGTTGGGAAAGAATTATAGTTTCAGCCATTTACTTAAAGAGCATAGAGGTTTTCAGTCATTATGGCAATGAAAGACTGAACAGATGGAAAATCTGATTTTTCTTGGATTCCTCATAGAACTGAGGTGGGAACCATTATCCTGAAATCTGAAAACAGGCAAATCCAAAACAGAAATGTATCTTTTCTTTTTAAATCCAGAAGCCATGCCTGCAGAAATGAGTAGAATAAAACAATTGAAGGACAGTCATAGACAGTTCTAGGAGACTACAGATAGATAGTCAATAAAATTATGAAACACACATGATCTGAATAAAAACATTAAACAAAATTATAGTCAAGAGTCAAATAAAAATCTTGGAGTTGAAGAATATAATCAACAAAAATGTAGTTGAGAATTTCAACAATATACTAGATCAATGTAGCAGAAAAAAATACTGAAAACAGGTCTTTTGATGCTGAATTTTAAATAGATTCAACCCAAAGGTCATCTCTGAGGCACATGATAGACAAAGTATTGATACTAAAAAAAAAAAAAAAAAAAAAAAAAGATGAGAACTTCAGATACAGCAAGAAAATAGTTAAGTCTCATGAAATCTGTCTCAGCCAATAGGAGCTTAAGGAGACATAATTTTAAAGGTAAAATGCTTTCCTTTTTAAATTTTTTTTATTTATAATAGTAGTATGTATTACACTTCATAATGCACATATATAGCATCTTTTTACATACAACTGTTTGCATACAAAGTGTATTCGTACCATTCAGGTCTTCAATCATACATTTAGGATAATGATATCCATCTCATTCAACCATCTTTTCTTTTTTTCCCCCTCACTCCCCCCTTGCTCCCTCCCTTCCCCTCCCTTACCTTTGACCATTCTAGTGTTCCTCTAATCCTCCTATGTACCCTGATCCAACAACACTGTGAATTAGCCTCCTTATATCAGAGAAAACATTTGGTATTTGGATTTTTGAGATTGACTGATTTCACTTAGCATTATATTCTCCAACTTCATCCATTTACCTGCGAATGCCATTATTTTATTCTCTTTTATTGCTGAGTAAAATTCCATTGTGTATATATACCACATTTTCTTTATCCACTCATCTACTGAGGGACATCTAGGCTGGTTCCACAACCTAGCTATTGTGAATTGTGCTGCTATAAACATTGAAGTGGCTGTGTCACTGTAATATGCTGTTTTTAAGTCCTTTGGGAATAGACCCAGGAGTGGGATGGCTGGGTCATAGGGTGGTTCCATTCCCAGTTTTCCAAGAAATCTCCATAATGCTTTCCATAATGGTTGCACCATTTTGCAGTCCCACCAGCAATGTATGAGTGCGCCTTTTCCCCCACATCCTCCCCAACATTTATTGTTGTTTGTGTTCTTGATAGCTGCCATTCTGACTGGAGTGAAATGAAATCTTAGAGTAGTTTTGATTTGCATTTCTCTAGTTGCCAGTGATGTTGAGCATTTTTTTCATGTACTTGTTGATTAATTGTGCATCTTCTTCTGAGAAGTGTCTTTTCAATTCCTTAGCCCACTTATTGATTGGGTTATTTGTGTTTTTTTTTTTTTTTTTTTTTTTTGGTGTTAAGTTTTTTGAGTTTTTTATATATTCTAGAAATTAGTGCTCTATCTGATGTGCATGTATTAAATATTTGTTCCCAATTAGTTGGCTCTCTATTCACATCACTGATTGCTTCTTTTGCTGAGAAGAAGCTTTTTAGTTTAAATCAGTTACATTCATTAATTGTTGATATTAATTCTTGTGCTACAGGATTCTTATTAAGGAACATGGGGCCTAATCCGACATGTTGGAAATTGGAGCTTTCTTTTTCTTCTATTAAACGTATTGTCTCTGGTCTAATTCCTAAGTCCTTGATCCACTTTGAATTGAGTTTTGTGCATGGTGAGATATAAGGGTTTAATTTCATTTTGTTGCATATGGATTTCCAGTTTTTCTAGCACTATTTGTTGAAGAGGCTATCCTTTCTCCACTATACATTTTTGGCACCTTTGTCTAATATAAAATAGCTGAAATTATATGTATTAGTCTCTGTGTCCTCAATTCTGTACCATTGGCCCACCAGTCTGTTTTGGTGCCAATACCATGCTGTTTTTGTTACTATTGCTCTATAGAGCAATATATAATTTAAATATATAATTTATAGTCTGGTATATATATTTATAGTCTGGTATAGTCTGGTATAATTATATATTTATAAATATATAATTTAAAGTCTGGTATGGTGATGCCCCCTGCTTCACTTTTCTTGCTCAGGATTGCTTTGGCTATTCTGGGTCCTTATTTTTCCAGATGAATTTCATGACTGCTTTTTCTATTTCTATAAGGAATGTCATTGGGATTTTGGTTGGGATTGCATTAAATCTGTATAATGCTTTTGGTAGTATGGACATTTTGACAATATTAATTCTACCTATCGAAGAGCAATTTAGGTCTTTCCATCTTCTGAGGTTTTCTATAATTTCTTTTTTTAGTGTTCTATAATTTTCGTTATAGAGGTCTTTCACCTCTTTTGTTATGTTGATTCCCAGGTTTTTTTTTTTTTTGATGCTATTGTAAATGGGGTAGTTTTCATCATTTCCCTTTCAGAGGCTTTGTCACTGATGTACAAAAATGCCTTTGACTATGGGTATTGATTTTGTTTCCTGCAACTTTGCTGAATTCATTTACTAGTTGTAAAAGTTTTCTGGTAGAGTTTTTTGGGTCTTCTAGGTATATTATCATGTCATCAGCAAATAGTGCTAATTTGAGCTCTTCTTTTCCTATCTGGATCCCTTTAATTTCTTTTGTCTGTCTAATTGCTCTGGCCAGAGTTTCAAGTACTATGTTAAATAGCAGTGGTGAAAGGGGACATCCCTGTCTAGTTCCAGATTTTAGAGGGAATGCTTTCAATTTTTCTCCATTTAACATAATGTTAGCTTGGGACTTTGAATATATAGCTTTTATAATGTTGAGATATGTTCTTGATCTTCCTAGTTTTTCTAGTGTTTTGAACATAAAAGGGTGTTGAATTTTGTCCAATGCTTTTTCTGCGTCTATTGAGATGCGATGACTTTCCAACCAGAGATGACTTAGACTTTTTGTCAGCCTGCTCTGAGAAGCTCCTAATCTACCACCCTATGCTCATTATGATGTTCCTCGCACTCTCCATTGGCCTCTTCACCTCTTCACCTCTTCGCCGTAAGTCCCACCTCGTGAAACACAGGCCGATGGACAATAATCCATCTCACCTTCTTTCCCTTTGTTGCTTCCATAACAGTGTAACCTGTAAACTGCAAGGCCTACAATTTCTACATGCTCTTCGAGAGGATAGGTGGCTGACTCCCTTAGTGACTTTCTACAGAAGCATGGTTTGATACCCTCACTGATATCTGGCTTCAAGGAAACTTCATCCATCTCATACCTGGAGAGATTCATCTTTTTTGCTCATATCTCCTGGGAATTTTTCTGCCCTCAAGCCTGACCTGCCTGCCAACATCTCCTCCCCTCATAGCACCCACCATCGCCCCACTTCAGCTTGAAGCAGCCAGATTGAAGCATGATACCCCGCTCCCTAAGAAAACAAAAAGGGGGGGAATGTTGGATTCCGGGAAGGAAGGCCACACCTCCCAGGTACTTTGAGTAAATACTACACCTCCCAGGTGCCTCAGGCTGGCCAGCTCTTCTGGATAGCCCTAAGGTGCCCTCCCCGTCCCCTCTTGACCTCCGGCAGCCCATGGGGACACGGACTAGCTCCGGGGGTACCTTGGACCACCAGTTCGCTATTTAAGCCTGCTCAACACACCTCTCTCACCAATGGATAGATCATCCAAACAAAAGCTAAACAAAGAAACTTTAGGCCTTGTTAAAACAATTTATAACTTAGACCCAACGGACATATATAGAATATTTCATCCCTCAGTGAGCAAATACACTTTCTTCTCAGCAGCACATGGCTCCTTCTCCAAAATAGACCATATATTATGTCACAAGGCAACTCTCAGCAAATATAAAAGAAATAGAGATACTACCCTGCATTCTTTCAGACCATAAAGGGATGAAATTGGAAATCAATGATAAAACAAAAAAAAAAAAAAAAAAAAAAAACTACTCCAACAACTGGAAGCTAAACAGCATGCTACCGAATGAACAAGGGGTTAAAGAAGACATCAAGGAGGAGACTAAAAAATTCCTAGAGGTAAATGAGAACACAGATACATCGTATAGAAATCTCTGGGACACTATGAAGGCAGTAGTAAGAGGAAAATTCATTGCACTGAGTTCATTCCTTAAAAGAAAAAAAAAAAAAAATCCAACAAATAAATGACTTAACATCACACCTCAAAGCACTAGAAAAAGAAGAACAGATCAACACTAAGAGTAGTAGAAGACAGGAAATAATTAAAATCAGAGCTGAAATTATTGAAATTGAGACTAAAGAAACAATTCAAAGAATTGACAAAACTAAAAGTTGGTTCTTTGAAAAACTAAATAAAATTGACAGACCCTTAGCGATGCTAACAAAAAGAAGAAGAGAAAAAACTCAAATTATAAGATTTGTGATGAAAAAGGGAATATCACAACAAACACCTCAGATATACAGAAGATAATTAGAAATTACTTTGAAAACTTGTACTCTAATAAAATAGAAAATATTGAAAGAATTGACAGATTTCTAGAGTCGTATGAATTGCCCAAACTGGAACTGGTGGCTATACACAATTTAAACAGATCAGTTATAAGCAAAGAAATAGAAGACATCATCAAAAAGCTACCGAGAAGGAAAAGTCCAGGACCTGATGGGTTTACAGCCGAGTTCTACAAGACTTTTAAAGAAGAACTAATACTAATGCTCTTCAAACTATTTTAAGAAATAGAAAAAGAAGGAGCTCTTCCAGACTCTTTCTATGAGGCCAATATTACATTAATTCGAAATCCAGGCAAAGACACAGCCAAAAAAGAAAACTTCAGGCCAATATCTTTAATGAACATAGATGCAAAAATCCTCAACAAAATTCTGGCAAATCGGATACAAAAACATATCACAAAGAGTGCACCACGATCAAGTGGGGTTTATTCCAGGGATGCAAGGCTGGTTCAACATTCGGAAATCATTAAACATAATACATCACATCAATAAACTTAAAGATAAAAACCATATAATCATCTCAAAATGGTATCCTTGATTAGAACCTGGTAGAGAAAAACATAAAAGATATCCGATAAATTTTGAGCTATAATTAATAATAATTTATCAATATTGGTTGATTAATTCTGACAAATGTCACATAATATGTGATACTAATAATAGGAGAACAAGGGACATGGTAAATAGGAGCTCTCTGTACTGTCTTCACAATTTTCCCATTTAAAAGAAATCAAAATGCATGTTTGTGTGGGTCTGTTTATGGGTTCTTTATTCTGTCCTATTTGTCTGTGTCTTTTCCTTCTCCAATACCACATAGTCTTAATTACTTCCCATATATGATGGTTTGAAATCAGATAGACTGAGCTATCATTGACATTTTCTTCTTTTTTAAGACTATTTTAATTTCTTTATTGTTCATATCAGTTATAGAACAATGTTTTCTATACGTACAAATCTTTTTGAGAGTTCGGCAGGAATTGCGTTAAACTTGAGTATCAGTTTGGAGGAATGGCCATCTTGACTTTGGTGAGTCTTCTCATCCATGGATACGGTTTGTCCCCACATTTACTCTGTCCTTTCTTTCTTCAGTGTTTGGCAGTTTTTATCATACAAGTCTTACATGAGATTTGTTAGTTTATATGTAGGTATTTTATAGTTTATATTTTTCTTATTAGCAAGCGCAAATGGCATTGTATTTTAATGTTAGGGTCCAATTTTGATTATGACTAGAAAACATTTTTTTAAACTTTTCATACTATGACCATGATTAATTAATTTATTAGTTCTGGTAATATTTTTGTAGAATATTTATAGGAAATAATATCATTTACAAATAAGAGTTTTATTTTTTATATAAATCCATATTCTGTTTCTCTCATTCTCCACATTGCCTACCTATTTCATTGCATATAGCTTCCAGCACTATATTTAGTTAGAGTGATTAGATTGGACACTCTTGCCTTGTGCCAATAATAGTGGGACACATTCAATTTTTCACAATTAAATGTAAAGTTAGCTGTAGACTTTTAGTAGATTTTCTTTATTGTGCAATTCTTATGAGAATTTTTGTCCTATAATATTGAATTTTGCAAGCTGGATGCGGTGGTGCACGCCTGTAATTCCAGCAGTTGGGAGGCTGAGGCAGGAGGATTGCGAGTTCAAAGCCAGCCTCAGCAATGGTGAAGCACTTAGCAACTCAGTGAGACCCTGTCTCTAATAAAATACAAAAAGGGTATGGGGGTGTGGCCCAGTGGTTGAGTGCCCCTGAGTTCAATCCCCAGTACCAAAAAAAAAAAAAAAAAAAAAAAAAATTGAATTTTGCAAACATGTTTTCTGCAGTCATTGATATATCATGTGATTTTTCTTCCTTAGCTTCTTAATATGGTGGATTAGGTTGACTGATTTTTCAAAAATTGAACCTGACTTGCATTCTTGGAAGAAGTCCCATTTAGTCATGGTACCCAGTTCTTTTTATATATTTCTGAATTCTATTTGGCTGAAATTCAAAATCTATACTACTACTGCCATCATTCTTTTACCTATAGTTTATAGGCGTGATATTTTATTACTTGCTGTTTATTTACATGATATTATAATAGTTTGTATCTTCCATTTTTCAAACTGTAAGCATAATTGATTTGATGACAACCTAAAACTATTACTAGGTTTCAGGGTCAAACCACTTTATACCTTTTTCTCATCAATTGCTTCATTTTGAATTTAGATATGACAGTACAAATCAAGTATCTTCTTAAATATCTAGAATATTGAGAAGCCTCTTTATCCAAAAAGTTCTTAAAATAATAATATTTTTACAAAAGAAATTTCCCTAGGGATATGTGTGTGCATGTATGTATTGTATATTTGAAAAAAAAATGATTGCAGACATGTATGTATTAGCTTCTGTGTTAATTATCTATCACTTTTAGAGAAGTGCATCTATTTTTGTGGTAAAGATTGACACAGGAATTGTCTTGAACACGGACCAATCTTTTGCATGCATTTTGTATTTTTTGGCAATGTGTTTTTTTCTTCAAAAACGAGAACTGTATTATTCTTCATTTAGAAATCCATATCAGTGATCCTCCCATGTTATCAGAATGTGCTCTGATCAGTTTTCCTGCAGTTAGCCTAGTAGTCTGTATGCCTTTGTTACCTTTGTAGGTAACACTTTTGTCTTTCTGGTATAAGAATGAAAAATGTCTCATGGTTCCTGGTACCTTTTACTCATAGTTCCAAGAACAAAAATCATACAGAAAGCTGATTTCACCTATTTTTATATTTGGTGTAACCCATAGCAGAGGTTTGCATTTTTTTTTTTTTTTTTTTTTTTTTTTTTTGCCAATATTTCCAGTTTACATGCTGGGTCTAGGGCATATTTAAAGCCTCAGTTGCTTTATATAGCACCATGATGTTATCTTCACCTTTGACAATCTCATTCTAGGGTGGATGTATTCAAAGTCCATATACCCTACCCGAATCTGCTGGATGAAGTGACGAAGTCTGATTTTGAATCAGTTGATTTCAGCAGAACCTCTATTTCTAAGCTTTAAAGTGGGATTTATAGCTATGAGTGAGTCTTTAAGCTTGGGAAAACATTTTTCACATTATTTTTACCAAAAGACCATGTTTGTTTTGGATTTTGGTAACAAAAATAAACTAAAAGTAAATATTGCCTGGCTTTTACCAAGAAGTGCTTACCAGTCTGTCAAAAATGACAATTAGAAGGCTCAGCACCTTGATTGATTACAGGTAAGCTTCTAGATATAGGCACGAGAATGCTGTGTGCTAAAGTATCAGATCTTGATAAGGTTTCTGCTACTTCTCTATCAGCTGCATCATTCTTGAGTTTTTAAAAATCACATTGGAATCCCTTCCAGCTCAAATTTTAGGCCAATTTCTTTCAGTTGCTCTATCATATGTAACACAACCAAATAAAAGTCCTAAACAACTTCAAAGATGAAGCTAACATCAATTATGAAATGCCATTGAATACAACAAAAGATTCTTAAAATTTTAATTTTTAAAGTCACTTATACAGGCTTAAATTTTTTTTTATCATGCTTCAACCCTCATTAATATTTGCTTTAATCCAAACAATTTGTCTGGCCAAATCATATTGGATTGCATCTATGGTTCTAGTACATTGGGCAGTTTTTGCTTTCCAATATCATAAGTTTCAGTGTATTGATTTGCCTTTACATTTTGTAATGATTATCAATATAAATAAGTCACATATTTTAGATTTTGATTTGGTTCCAAGAAATTATCTGGCTATCTCCCCTACCTTTAGGAAATACATTGCTGCTGAGCAATAGAAAAAATCCTTGTAAGTGAAACATTTTAGGGATCTTAGTACTCCTCTAAGCACAAGCAGAGTCCTGTGACTGCTGCTACAGTTGGCATTGTGCTACTTTTGAAATACAACCTGCAAAACACCTGGCAGACATGTCTCCCTAAGCCACATTTGGGAGATTAAATATGGGATAGTGCCTGACTGTAAAACTTCAGGAATTTTCTCTGAAGTGGAAGCTATCTATGCTCCCTATTTTCTAAGTGAATCATATGTCTAAAAGAAAAAAACATTCTCCTACATGGAATAAAATGAATCTCAGTCTGTGTAGCTCTCTCTGGCTTAGTGCCAGTCTTTTTAGATGGTGATTTTCGTTTTCTTCAGGGGCATTATGTCTTCAAGCTTTTTAGTAAATGAAAAACTTTTTTACACATAACTTCCTCTTTATTCTTGATTTAGAACATTCAACATCACTGTCATCTTTGACAGACTGGTAAGCACTTCTTAATATAAGCTAGGCAATACTTTTAGTTTCTTTTCTATTTTTTTCCACTCATTTAGTGGAAGAGCTACTGAGATAGTTTAACAATGCTGGCTTGTATATAGTAGACTTCAGAAATAAGACAAATAAATACATGACCCAGGGAACAATGACTTCAATATCAAATATCAGAAGATCCGTCATTCTGCTACATATGAATTGAAGTAGACTTTTTGAGACTAAGGATTTCTTGGTTTTCATCAAATCCACTGTCTGCCAATTGACAGAGTTAAAGCATGTTTTGTTTTTGTTAGTGCTTTATAATTGTGACAATTATCACTAAATTAATATGATTATAAAAAATAATGATAGCTAATATGAATTGAGTCTAAAGTGCTAGCCATTATGATAATTAAGCATTAATACAACTGATGCATATGACAGCCTTATGAATTAAGAATCATTCCTGCTGTTTATTTGAAGTAGAACCCACCCTTATAGAAAAGTAACCCAAACTCTCACTATTTTTACCAGTTAGATTTTGCTCCTATGCTGTATTTACAACTTAAATCCTGGATGGCTAGGTTTCCCACACTTAATTTAGATGAGAATATACATGACATTCAAAATAATGCTTCTTTTGTATTACCTGCAGTTCAATTTTTCTTTGGTGTTTCTGTTTTTTATGAGTTGGATGGAATGATGTGGGTGTGGTTGCTTGTTCTTACCATAGAGGCCAAGACCTAAAGGACTACCTGCTATCTAAAGAGGTATTTTCACACATACAAGGTGGCCCTAGTTAGGTATTTTATGAAAATTTTAAAAACACAAAAGATTTACCATAGTATAAAAGCCCAGGAACATAATCAGCATGAAAACTACAAAGACACATGGCTCCATTTTTCTTTTCTCAGGATACAATGCAAGCAGGAAAAAATTCTTAGGAACTGTTCAGAATTTCAGTATGTTCACCACAAATAAAAGTCCAGGCAACCTTATTGGGATCTCAAATATTTATCTCAACTGGTTTGGCTCAGATTGCATGTGTCAATGTTTTCCAGGAAGGATTAAATACAGCAGGCGTATTCTTTCCTTTCATGAATGATAAGTTCCTCATCGTTATCACAAAACACATAAGTGAATACCTAAGCATAGACAGAAAGGATACTTTTCTCTGCTTCTTCACCTTGGCAGCATATAACTGTGATGATATAATTTGTACTATAGGCTAATGGATGTATTACACCATCATGGAAATCTAGTCTGGTTAAATCTTCATCAATCAACTGGAGAGGTATAAATCATAAGGAAGTATGCTGTCAGAACTAGAAGAACATTAGACCCAAGATAATCAATGATGTTTATTTTACTAAGGAGACATATAGTTCAAGAATGGTAAAATAACTCCCTGGTTCAAGGATGCATATAATCAGTGTCGGAGTTTCAATAATAATAGATCTGTTGTTTCACATTTCCTATGGATGGGAAGGAACCCAGTGCATTTTTGCTTCAACATAAGATTTTGAATCACTATTGATGGAATATAATAGTTTGCATTCTCTTTGTGGAGAATTTAAAAATATTTTAATTCATCACTATGTTCTACATGGATATAATATCATATTAAACCATGGCATTTAATTTTAATCAAATCTCTTTTGTTTTCTATTGGTTTTCAGAAATGAATACTTAGATTTCTGTTACTAAGGAAACAAATTTTTGCAAAGATGTAACACTGATGTCACGGGAAACCACCAAAGTGGAAATTTTGAATGTCTTTCAACCTTTAGAGAGTAAGCAATTTGATCTAATCAAAATGAATTCAAAGTTCTTATCAGCATATACAAACATGTTTTAAAAATACATTTCTTTTGGTAAAAATTTGTTTTACTTATCTAGTTATTCAAAATAAAAAAATAACTTAGTATATGATTATGCCATATGCAATTAATATTTTTATAGCCATAATTTACCATAAATTTAATTAAAATATTACTTAACAAAGCAGCTGTAGGTGTGGATAAGAACGAAACTATTAATTTAAAAATCAAGTGATTTTCATTATGAAGGAACTTAGTGTGATTTTTTTTTTTTTTTGGAAGGGTAAAGGTGAATGACATGATTTATACTTTCTTTCCCAGCTCAAGTTTTCTTAATAAAAAAATAAGGTGATCCAGACAGTTGTGAAGCAAAATTGTTTAAGATAACAGTAATGAGTTCTTTAAAATTGATACTCAAACCAGGAAAGGGAAGTTGATCATTTAAAAGCAGCACTTCAATTTTCTTAGTAATGTTTACAAGCCACAAAAATGTTACCTCTCTGGGATTTTTTTTTTTTTTTTTTTTTTTTTTTTTTTTTTTTTTTTATCAGTGGCAACATGGTAGCAGTTTTCTTGATATTTTCATTTCAAGCCAGATCCAGGGTGTATCATGAAATGAACAGATGTTGGCTTATTCACAGCTCTTACCTTTGGACAAGTGACTGGTTATCTGAACGGGTCCTTTTAAGAAAGAAGGTGAAGAGCCTTCCTTTCAAGAGATCTGAATGGTAACAAAGTGTCCATGGGTTCCCAACAGTGATAGGGGTCCCACATGTCAGTATTACATTGTATCAGCTGCATTTACAAGAGGGCCACTGCCCAGATCCTTTGGAATAGGACGCTAAAACCTGGGCTTTATCTTTTGAATCCTTGAGAAAACTGTTCATGGTTTTTGGTTGTAGTATGGGAAGGATGCAAAGAAGTCTTTTCTTTTTTCCCCCCCCAAATTTAAGAGAATTTGAGATCAAATCATAAAATTAACAGTTTTATAAGTCAGGACACCTCATTTTTTAGTAGGGCTTAATATATTTAATATACTTTGTATTAAAATTTTTAGTTCATGCATCTTGTTGTTGGGATACTACAAATTTTATTTATACTTTGTCACATCAGGTGCTAGATGGGTTAGGAAGCATTCTTTTCTCTCATGTTTATAATACAATGTTTAGAGACAGCGAAATTATTATATCTTAACATACTTACAAAATTTATAAATTCTGTACAGCACAGTCATTATGTTTGTGTATAAAATAGAGAAACTAGATAACATACTTGTATCAATTATTTTCTTTCATAATTGAAGCAAGAGTTGTCAGTTTGTGTGCATGTGTGTGTTTTGGTACTACTTTTTATTTTTTTATAATTATTATGGTTCAAATTTAATTACCACATGTTGATCAAATCAATTGTGTATAAAATAAATTACTGAAAATGTTATAAAATATTTCGTGAAAATGTTATCCAATGCCATTGTAGACAAAATACATTAAAGAGAATAAATTGTATTTCCTAAACTGGCCTACAATTACAAATACAAAGTAATTCAAAATAATAGAGAACACTTTTAAATTTCTCATCTTGAACCCCTAACAAACAGCTTGTGTGATTTTCTCCCCAAATAAGCATTGATTCTGAGTGGCTATTAACATATGAAGTGACCCTAGAAAAATGTCTTAAAGAAATTTAAAAAATACTGTTGCATAGGTGCTTGTGGGTTTAAGAATAAAGTGTAAAAGAATGCCAAATAGATTTGGTTTCTCAGTGAATCTCCACTGAGAACAGGTTGCTACATCCTGTTCTAGCAATCTCTCCCTCCCTCCTACCACTCCCCCACCCCACATATCTCTTCTCTCTCTCTCTCTCTCTCTCTCTCTCTCTCTCTCTTTCTCTCTCTCTCTCTCTCTCTCTCTCTCAGGGAATGTTTCAAATGTGCCATCCCTTCATCTCTAAGCCTTCTTTTTACCCTTTCCCAGAGTTTCAGCTTTCACTTTCACTTACCTTTTTCTATTCTGGGAAACAATATAAACTGTGAAGTATGGAGATTGGCAGCTGAAGAAACCACACTATCATCAGATAGGTCTCTGGTAGAATCCTGCCTCTTACTTACTAATCATGTAACAATGAACATGCTAACAAATCTCTCATGCCCCATCTTCTCATTTGTAAACAAAGATTAGAAAAATATTTACGTGTTGGTGAGATATGCATGTAAAGCCAGGAGCCAAATGTCTGGCACATAATTAAATGCAATAACAGATAGCTGCACTGATGATGATCTATGCATAGCCATGGAGTGACACCCTAGATAAATCAAATGGTTGTAAAATCCTGGCATTAACTCCTATGTGAAGGATTAAAATGAGAAAAAATGAATTACTAAAATAGATTAAGATAAAATCATTCCAGACTGTCTTTAGATCAAAATTTTCTTTCCCATTCTAAAATAGAAAAGAGATTGAATAATGTTATATAGCTTATTAGAGATAAAGAGCTCAGCAAGCTTTTAATTAAGTTATTTTTTAATTAAGGGGAACAATGTACTGGGGTACAGAAAGTTTATCCCTTACCTTGGAACCAAGGACCATTTTTGATTGCCATGCTATACCACATTTACTTGTTCTACAGTGCAATCAGTAAATGCAGTGCTTTAAAAGGACATACATTAAAATAGCCCTTCCCTTAATGTTATAGTTACAAAAATTTTGAGGGGCAATGATGAATGTGGGTAGGAGAATATTTTGAGTGAAAGATATGAAATATTTTCTCAAATATTAAAATATGCAAGAATTTTTATGCCAGAACATTCTGCCTTTTAGTATTCAATGCATGATACTAATAAAGTTATATATATATATATATATATGCATGCTTTGGGTGTTAAACTACATTTTGATTGTTCCAAACACACAATTTTTATTATATATATATATATATATATATATATATATATAATTATATATATATAATTAGTTGCTGATGGACACTTAACTTTATTTATTTATTTATTTATATGCAGTGCTGAGAATCCATCCCAGTGCCTCACACGTTAGGCAAGCTCTCTACCACTGAGCCACAACCCTAGACCCCTAATAAAGTTTTTGATATATTGCATCAAAATATACTCTACATTGGACATGGTGGGTTGACGCAAAAGGATCTGGAGTTCAAAGCCAACCTCAGCAAAAGTGGGATGCTAGGCAACTCAGTGAGATCCTGTCTCTAAATAAAATAGAAAATAGGCCTGGGGATGTGGCTCAGTGGTTGAGTGCCCCTGAGTTCAATCCCTGGCAACACCCTCCACACCAAAAATAAAAAATAAAAAATAAAAAAAGAAAAAGAAAAAAAGAAAGGTGAGGATATAGTAGACCAAAAACTAGCATTAATATTCAAGAAAAATAATAAAGTCTACAATGAAATAAACCAAACTACATATTGTACATGTATTAATAGATCAAGAATGGATTCATATCAATAATTCTCACTTTTATGTATAACTATAATGTGCCAGTTAAAAATAAATAATAAGTAAAATAATAAAATCTAATAAAAATATCTTATATTGATGTTGAATAACCTACCTTCACATTACACATTTTTTTGATGACAGTACTTTATGCTCTCCATTATAGACCCATTGATCTAAAGTATGACTTGTTACAGAACAAATTTTATTTAACTATTTCATGTGCTAAAATTGACATTTGAATTTTAATCCATTTAAAATACCATAGGAAATCATTTTAATTTGCTATCTGGAAATATTTTCTGTTTCCTCTTATATTAGGTTTGAAGTGTGTTTCCATAGAAACCACTCCATCAACCAAGAGGCATGAACATTTTTTTTAACATAAAATGGGCTTTATCATTTCTCTTCCTATAATGGAATAAATAACCCAAAATAGCATTCAAAGCAATTTTACATGTAGGCCAATGTTTATAATGCAGTCCCTGTGGTCAGTAGCCAGAAAGTTCATGAACTTGTTCTTTAGTGGTTTCTCAGCATAATTCTTGGATTTAGAAGTTTTCTTGACAGTCTCTTCCCTCCCTCCCCAGCCACTTTCTCTCTCCCTCTCTCTTGCTCTTTCTCTCCCCTGCCCAACCCTGTGCTGAGGATCTAACCCAAGGCCTTGTGCATGAAACACATACACTCTACCACTAAGCTATATCCCTGGTCCGTTTTTTCCTTCTTTCCTTCCTCTTGTTATAATTTCCTAAGGCTGCAGTAATAGATCAATATGATTCAAAACCTAAGCATTGTAAAGCATATTTTTTTGAAAAAGCAAAAAAAAAAAGCATATACAATTATGCCTTAATTAATAATAGAGATATATTCTGAGAAATGATCATTAGTTGATTTTGCTGTGGTATAAGCAATGTAGAGTGTATCTTTCATAAACCTAAATCATATAGCAGCCCACTATACAGCTATGCTCTATGGTATATAGTCTGTGGTTGATCAAAACATTGTTATGCAGTATATGACTGTATTTATGTGCACAATGTACTTCTTATAAGTGGTAACACACTTGGTGGTTTAACACAGCATAAATTTATTTTCTCTTTTAGTTGTAGAAGGCAGAAATCCAAAATTAGTTTCACTGGACTAAAGCCAAGGTGTGGTGGGCAGGGCTGGCTCCTTTTGTAGACTGTAGAGCAGAAAACATTGTGCCTTTCCCTTCTAAGCTTGTAGAAGCTACTATGGTCCTTGCCTGGTGATCCCTTCCTTACATGGCTTTAACTACTTGCTTCTATTGTTACTTCTACTGCCACTCTGCTCTTCTCTCTACCTCCTAGAAGAGCTCTTGTGATTTTATCACACCTACCAGGAATAGGACAGTATAATCTTCCCATCTTAAAATCTTTAATTTATTCACATTGGCATAGTCCTTTTTGCCATATAAGGTAACATTCAAGGTGCTCCAGATTAAGACATGAGCCTTTTTAGCCTATTATACTTCCTTTCTTCTCTCACTCTCTCTTTATATCTTGTATTTCAAATTCTTATATGTACCAAAGCAAAGGCACAGCACTGTTTATAGTTTTAGGTAATGAATAAAAAGAAATAAATATTCTCACCAGTGAAGATTCAAGTTCAAGGTGAGTTTGAAGACTACTGGGAAGATGCAATTTGCCTGTCCCTGTTAACAAAAATACCAGATAACTTACTCAATATAAATTCAGTGATGGTGATAACAGAATTTTGTTTCCTTAATGCCATAAATATTTGTGTAGAATTTCATGCAATACAATATCAAGGCTGATACAATTATGCCATTTTTTTCTGATCTGAAAGTCAAGTTCAATAAACCCTAAGTACCTTGCAGAATTTTCCACAATGCAGAACTTCCACTAGGGCTGCAAGTTAAGTGTGGGGCTATCTCCTTACTCAGCATTTTCTATTAATGTATTTAGAGGATACCAGCTGGGAAGAGTATAAATTTTTTTTTTTACTGCTTGTGAGAAGTATATCATTCAAATGAATACAGTCATAACTGCATAGAAACATTTTGGTCAAGGACAGTATACACCATAGAGCCTAGCTGCATAGTAGGCTATACCATCAGGGTTTATGCAAATAAGTGCTATATTGTTTGCACAACAGCAAAATTGACTAATTATGCATCTCTCAGAATTTATCCTTATTATTAATTAAGGCACTGCTTTATATACTTTTCATTGTCTTTTGTTTTTGTAGGAATCTGTTATGACTATACTTAGATTTTGAATCATACACCAAATTATTTTTTACTCTGAAAAGCTTGGTTTTTGTTCTACCTTGCCTACCTTGGATCAACAAAAGAAAACAACTCTTTGGCAAGTGTTTGATAATTTTATAAATCAGTACAACAGAAAATGTAAATGAATCAACTGTGACCACACTGCCTACTTAAACGCATCTTTATTATTGGCATGATTACATCATATCTTCTCTGTATTTTTACAAACATGTTTGGACTTTTTGTTTTTGCAAAATTAAAAATTCATTGTGATCTTTTTTTTGTTTGTCATTAGACACAGAAGTTTTTGTATATATTTGCTTATTATTAAATAACCTTAATAATTTATAAATATTTAAAAACATAAATATTTAATAATAAGCAAATGTATTTTTGTGTATGTATTATATTATTTTTAGGGTTTAAAAAAGTAAAATAATGTGTGTAAATATGATTAATACTAACATTCTATTTTCAAAATCCCACATGTTATCTATTAGAGTCTCTCTAGAAGTTATTGATGAATGGTCATATTCTTGGCATTTCATCAGTATTGGATGTACAATTCTCAATGTTTTTCAATTATTTAAAGTGCTGTATCTTTTTCATGATATATTCTTATTTTTCTGTTTTTTTTTTTTTCCTGTAAATTTTTCTTTCTTTTTACTGATAAAAAGGATAAAGTCCATTGATTGTTCTCACGGGCCAAGAAAAGAGGTTTATCATATAGTTATTGAACTTTGAATGCTTCACAGGAAGCTGGCATAAGAAATGATAAGAAAAAATGGGGCTCAATTTTGGATGTGATTTATGTGGAAAGCATTAGATTTTATTATACCCCAAACATATTAAATATCACCTTTTAGCTCTATTTAGTGTGTATACAAATTTAATTTTATATCAAATTTTATATTATTAAAATTCATTCTTCCCCCTGAAATGCAGTGGATCAAATCCAGGTTTGTTTGCATACTATCCAAGCACTTTACAGCATGAGCTATTTCCTAACCCTAGATTATTAAAGTTCTAATGGAACAGAAATGATTAGAATTAAGCTGTTCATTCAATGAGCTGACATAATATAATGGTGAATAGTATAGGTGTGTAACTAAGATAAACCTTGTTTCAACTGCTGCCTCTTACTAGTATTGCATTTGTGAAGTTACTAAAACTGAGTATACCCTATAGGCTTGGTTTCCCATAAGAAGACAGAAATGTTTTTTACTCTTTCAGGACTATTTAGAGTTTGAATGAGGTAAGAATAAATGTTAAGTTTATGGCCTGGGACAAAGCAAAGGCACTTAAGAAAATCCACTTTAAGGAAGTTTTAATAAATATCAAAGTGGAGAGAGGGGATAAAGGGAAATTGGCTATCAGGTATTGAAACACAATCAGATAGAAGCAAATTTTGAGGCTGAGTGCAGTGGCACACACCTGTAATCCCAGCAGCTGGGGAGGCTGAAGTAGGAGGATCATGAGTTTAAAGCCAGCCTCAGCAATTTGGTGAGGGCCTAAGCAACTCAGGGAGACTCTGTCTTTAGATTTAAAAAAAAAAAAAAGGGCTGGGTATGTGGCTCAGTGGTTAAGACACCTCCACCCACCCGTGGGTTCAATCCCTGGTCCCCAACCCACAAAATGAAAGAAAGAATAGAAGTAAAGTTTGCTGCTCCACAGCCCAGTGGATGACTGTAGTTCACAATAACCTAGTACATATTTTATGGAGATCTAGAAGAAGGGAGCTCAAAGGATCCAAACATAAAGAAATGATTAGAACATAGAAATGTTAATTACCCTGATTTGATCATGGGAATGCATGGTTTGAAATATCACACTGGGTCTTATTAATATGTACAACTGTCAGGTTAATAAAAATAAATTAAAATTTAGAAAAAAAAAAAGCTTTAAGAAAACATGACTGATGATACTCCCATGATACATGAAGATTAGGAAGACAGTTTTTCTACCTATATAAGCTTTATTTAAATTTAAAAACAAATGAGAAAATTTATAAAAATATTGAAACCTACTGTATAAATACCAGAAAAATCAAGAGTAAATTCAGAAGGCAGGAACATCTTAGTTGATAATAAACTGGGGTGTGCGAGCCCCTGTGAATAGCTTGGGTTTAACTGAGTTTTCTTATTTATTACACACAGATGACCAATTTTTAATGAATATGTCAAAATACTCATAAAACAAGATATCTTCTAAAGATAATGTTTGTTTCTCAAATCGTTCAATATTTTATATATTCTAAAGGAAAAGAATGATTAGGTGGTATTCAGAATTGATAGAAACTCAGTCATTACTTTGTAGTATGATCCAGTATTACTATATTGCTATGTAGTATAATCCAGGAAATGCTTGTTTGAAAAGAAATCTGTCTAATCAAATGTTGTATAGACAAATGTTAACTTTTTAAAATATCTGTCATAAATCTTTGTCTTTGGTAGAACTGTTATAGATTACATGATTTTTTTTTCATTCACGATCATATATACTTTTAAGTAAACCAAGCAAACATAAAAATACATATACCTTCTAAGAAGTATTATTCAGTATTAACTAAAGAAATGAATACTATAATAGCAGATAGATGAATTCTTGCTGAACAGAAACTTTCAAAATATGATCTTTAAAAAAAAAGACTTGGAATGCCTCTATATTTTACTAACACTGCCATATTTAACTTTGCATTTGAAAAATGTGCCATTAATGTAATGCTTTATAGACTTACCAAATTACTCACTCTCTGTTCTTTTGGACAGCAGACTAAGTAGTTATGGATAATGATGTTATTATTCAAAGACAGCAGGAAAGTGAAAATTTTATAATCATGTTACCTTGAGGCAAGATAAGAGAAGTAAAATCATTTTTATTTGGATAGTTCATATGCATTAAATTCTAAATTACTAAGGTATTGGATCAATTCTCTGTTGAGCAACTTTAGAAGTGGGTCAAGGGAATTAAGAAAATTATGTTTACAAGTGAAGAATCAAGGAACAAATTAAAGTACTTATCCAACTTTCTACAGCATATTTTACAAGAGAAATGTGTGAAGTCTATAAGAAATGCAGACTTGTAATCAATACATAGGGTTCTCCAATTCCATGTTGAGAGATAGAGCACCCACACAAACTCCATTCGACCATCTGCTTATACCTCAAAATCTGTTAGCAAGAATATTTTTTTTATTGTTTTCAATTCTATTATTAACTTAAAAAGTGATTGTTTGGGTTGGGCCTTCTAAATGAGAATATTTTCACTAGAATTTTAAATATAAGATACAATGTTGAATATAGAGATGATTGAAACACACTTGTAATTTTTAGGAAATAACTGATTATCAATTTAATAACTAATCAGTTAAAAATAAATTTAAAAACAAATGAGAAAATTTATAAAAATATTGAAATTTTTATAAAAAATATAAAATTTTAAAATATTTATAAAATAAATTTTTATAAAAATTTTTATAAAATAAATTTTTTATAAAATTTATAAAAATATTGAAACCTACTGTATAAATACCAGAAAAATCAAGAGTAAATTCAGAAGGCAGGAACATCTTAGTTGATAATAAACTGGGGTGTGCGAGCCCCTGTGAATAGCTTGGGTTTAACTGAGTTTTCTTATTTATTACACACAGATGACCAATTTTTAATGAATATGTCAAAATACTCATAAAACAAGATATCTTCTAAAGATAATGTTTGTTTCTCAAATCGTTCAATATTTTTATATATTCTAAAGGAAAATAATGATTAGGTGGTAATCAGTTAAAATAACTGATTATCAATTATCAATTTAACACTTAAATTGATAATTTTTAATATCAAAATTCTATACAACAAATAATGTTTGAGTGCTTAGGCTGCTAAAATATGTTATTGACATGAGTAGGCATTTGACATGGCACTAACACTTCAGAAATTAAATAGGAGATTAACATACACAGTTTACTGTATTTGTCCTAGGTTTGGCTACAACTGTATGCACACTACCTAGTCTTAAGCCTTAGAAAAGATAATGTCATTATCTCTGAAAGCAAACAGGAATCCTGGTGCTGTCACAGTCATCTGGTAGCCAGAGTCAACAAGCCCAGGGCATGGCCTAGAGAAGTCTTCCAGCACTGAGGGCTTACAGATTCCTTGTTGTGTAAGAAAATAATTAAGTTTTTAAAGTCAGTCTTAAGGCAGAAATGCCACCTCTTAGACCACTTGTATAACTTCTTCCACTTCTTACCCATTTCCTCCAATTTTTTTCCAAGACATTTCAAACTCTCTGACAGTTTAGATCCTCCAAACTCCACTTCCTTTGAAATCTTATATGTAAACCATCATTTAGAATTCATCTTCCAGGGTTACCTAATCCCTTACTAAGTTATAAAAACTATTATATAGGATAGTATAGAAAATCAGTTTGGGTGTCTGAGGACTATAGTGACATAAAACACATATTCTTATAAAATCCAATCTTATTTATACATGGATGATGCCACAAAGTTTGGAGGTAAGGTTAAAAATGACTAATTTAGACAAAGCACCATAAGTTCAAATGGTTTACACTACATAGGTTAATTGCACGGCAACTTACAGTTATTTGTATTTTTTAAAAATATTTTATTTATAATATTAGTATGTATTACAATTCATAATGCACATATATAGCATCTTTTTACATACAACTGTTTGTATATAAAGTACCATTCGTACCATTCAGGTCTTCAATCATGCATTTAGGATAATGATATCCATCTCATTCCACCACCTTTTCTTTTTTTTTTTTTTTCCTCCCCTCCCTCCCCCCTTGATCTCTCCCTTCGCTCTCTTCCCTTTGACCATTCTAGTGTTCCTGTAATCCTCCTATGTACCCCCATCCAACAACACTGTGAACTAGCCTCCTTATATCAGAGAAAACATTCAGTATTTGGATTTTTGAGATTGACTGATTTCACTTAGCATTATATTCTCCAACTTCATCCATTTACCTGCAAATGCCATTATTTTATTCTCTTTTATTGCTGAGTAAAATTCCATTATGTATATATACCACATTTTCTTTATCCACTCATCTACTGAGGGACATCTAGGCTAGTTCCACAACCTAGATATTATGAATTGTGCTGCTATAAACATTGAAGTGGCTGTGTTACTGTAATATGCTGTTTTTAAGTCCTTTGGGTATAGACCCAGGAGTGGGATAGCTGGGTCATAGGGTTGTTCCATTCCCAGTTTTCCAAGAAATCTTCATACTGCTTTCCATAATGGTTGCAACATTTTGCGGTCCCACCAGCAATGTATGACACCTTTTCCCCTACATCCTCTCCAACATTTATTGTTGTTTGTGTTCTTGATAGCTGCCATTCTGACTGGAGTGAAATGAAAATCTTAGAGTAGTTTTGATTTGCATTTCTCTAATTGCCAGCGATGTTGAGCATTTTTTCATGTATTTGTTGATTAATTGTGTATCTTCTTCTGAGAAGTGTCTTTTCAATTCCTTAGCCCATTAATTGATTGGGTTATTTGTTTTTTTTTTTTTTTTTGGTGTTAAGTTTTTTGAATTTTTTATATATTCTAGAAATTAGTGCTCTATCTGATGTGCATGTATTAAATATTTGTTCCCAATAAGTTGGCTCTCTTTTCACATCACTGATTGTTTCTTTTGCTGAGAAGAAGCTTTTTAGTTTAAATATATACCATTCATTAATTCTTGGTATTAATTCTTGCGCTACAGGATTCTTTTTAATGCCTAATCCAACATGTTGGAAATTGGAACTTACTTTTTCTTCTATTAGGCATATTGTCTCTGGTCTAATTCCTAGGTCCTTGATCCACTTTGAATTGAGTTTTGTGCATGGTGAGAGATAAGTGTTTAATTTCATTTTGTTGCATATGGATTTCCAGTTTTCCTAGCACCATTTGTTGAAGAGGCTATCCTTTCTCCACTGTACATTTTTGGCTCCTTCATCTAATATAAGATAGCTGAAATTACATGTATTAGTCTCTGTGTCCTCAATTCTGTATCATTGGTCCATCAGTCTGTTTTGGTGCCAATACCATGCTGTTTTTGTTACTATTGCTCTGTAGTATAATTTAAAGTCTGATATGGTGATGCCACCTGCTTCACTTTTCATGCTCAGGATTGCTTTGGCTATTATGGGTCTCTTATTTTTCCAGATGAATTTCATGACTGCTTTTTCTATTTCTTTGAAGAATATCATTGGGATTTTGATTGGAATTGCATTAAATCTGTATAATGCTTTTGGTAGTATGGACATTTTGAAAATATTAATTCTACCTATCCAAGAACAAGGTAGGTCTTTCCATCTTCTGAGGTCTTCTATAATTTCTTTCTGTGGTGTTCTATAGCTTTCATCGTAGAGGTCTTTTACCTCTTTCATTAAGTTGATTCCCAGGTTTTTTATTTATTTATTTATTTATTTTTGATGCTATTGTACATGTGGTAGTTTTCATCATTTCCCTTTTAGAGGCTTTGTCACTGATGTACAAAAATGCCTTTGACTTATGGGTATTGATTTTGTATCCTGCAACTTTTCTGAATTCATTTACTGGTTGTAAAAGTTTTCTGGTAGAGTTTTTTGGGTCTTCTAGGTATATTATCATGTCACCAGCAAATAGTGCTAATTTGAACTCTTCTTTTCCTATCTGGATCCCTTTAATTTCTTTTGTCTGTCTAATTGCTCTGGCCAGAGTTTCCAGTACTATGTTAAATAGCAGTGGTGACAGGGGGCATCCCTGTCTAGTTCTAGATTTTAGAGGGAATGCTTTCAATTTTTCTCCATTTAAGATAATGTTAGCTAACTTACAGCTATTTGTATTCTTAAAAATTGCTATTCTGATGGTAGACAGATGAAAGCTCAATGTAGTTTTGATTTGCATTTCCTGCATTGCTAGAGAAGTTAACATTTTTTTTTTTTTTCATATATTTTTGGCCATTTGTATTTCATCTTTTCAGAAATGTCTGTTTAGCTCTTTTGCCCATTTATTTATTTATTGTGTATGTGTGTTAAGGGTTTTTGTTATTGTTGTTGTTGTTGTTTCTTTTTATGTTGTGGATAATAATGCCCTATCTGAGGTGAGCAGGTGGTGAAGAACTTCTTTCATTCTGTAGGCTCTCTCATCATGCTTTTGTATCCTTTGCTGTGCAGAAGCTTTTTGAGATTTTAAATTCAAATTTAGGGGGCTCTTATACAATTTTAATTACTAAAGAAAGTGCTTTTTCTTATTAACACAATATTGTGTATGATTTCTGCCTCTAAACTAGTCACTCTTTTTTTTTTTTTTTAACTAGAAGGAATGAGAAATAACCAAGATACTCCAAATACACACACACACACACACACACACACATTTTGTTGTTTTGTAATTTTCACTAACTCCACAACACTGATGTGTACATGGCCTGAATTCAGGCCTGCAGTATGCTACAGTTTGGAAAAATATCTGAACCCACAGTAAAAGTCATTATAATTTAGATTAAATTTAGATTATTTGTAACTTCCTTAATCCAAACTATTTCCTCTACTTAATCTGTTACATACAAGATTTTCTAGACTAATGTTTAAAGTTTTTCCATAGTTCTGGCTTATTTATTTATAAGTTCTTAAGTATTTTGGTTGTTGTATGAATAGAATGTAGCTTTTCTATATCTGTTTTCTATTAGTTGTCTGAGGAAAAAACATGCTTATCTGTATCATTATATACTCTTTCCTACTTTAATTCTAGTTTGGCTGATTTAGCACTAGAATAGTGATTTCTTTCTTTCTTTATTTTCTTTTTTTTGGGGGGGGTATTGTTCTTATTTGTTGGCAATTATTTTTCCTTTGCTTAATTATTTATCTTTTCTAATTTTGGCTTATGTTAAAGTCTATTTTATTTTTATTTTTTGCATTATTTGGACCTCACTCAGGACCTCACACATCAGACAAGCACTCTATCACTGAGGCACATCCCCACCCTCAATGTTATTTTTAGTACACTCTCAATCTCACCTTTTAACAACTAAACTTACCTGATTCTCAGGTTTTGAAATTACTGGTAGTTTTGAGTTTAGTTTCTGTTTTCCATTTTTTAATGTGTGTCTGTGATTTTGCTTTGCTTCTATTTTCTCCTTTCTAAATTTTTATAAAATCAGAAGATTTTTTTTTGTATTTTTATTTATTCCCAGTATTAGATTGAAACACTTGTAACATTTCATAATTTCTGAGATCTATATCATTAAACTTTCCTAACATGACTATTTATTGAAGAATCTTACAATACTGGCAGATAGAAGAAAGTGATGAAAGAAAATGTCTTACCTTTTCATGAACAACCATATTATTATTACCTCATTGAGAAAAGTTCATTATTAATGCTCCACGTTATACAAACTTATCTTTTTAATTACATACAAAAATTGTCTAAACTATGAGATAATAAATTTGTCTTTGAGCCACTTCATATGTGCTAATTTGTAATGACTGTGTAGAAAATAAAAATAATTCAGTTAGAATAGTTCTCCATGTTCCTTACATATGGTTAAAAGAGAAAAACCCATTTTGGGTGTATGTTTTTGTGTGTGTGTGTGTGTGTGTGTGTGTGTGTGTGTGTGTGTGCTTTTCTCAGTATCAAGGATTGATCCCAGGAGTATTTAAACACTGAACTACATTCGTAGCATTTTTAATTTTGAGACACTAAGTTGCTTAGTGTTGTGGGTAGGTATGGGTCCCACTCAATGCTGGAGTAAGTAGCTATGGGGCCAGTATGCGAACCACATGCTAAGGGAATGACCCATCAAGAACTTCTGACACCAGGGGTCCAGTGAGGCAAAGGCAGTGAGTGGTCCAGCTGCATGCAGACTCCAGCTGCTTAAGGAAATGTCAAGTGGTTATAAAGCATTATTAAGCCAATCAATGTTTACATGTTTAGCATAAAATCCAATCACTTGATGCCATGGGGCACAGACACCCAGACCCCCCAAATTCTCCTTGGCAACAGCAAGTCTGCCCGGAGATTGTAAGGTCCAATCACCTTTGTACTAGTCTGAAAAAGCACAGACCCAGTCTCTGACCAAGCCTGCTACAGATGACAGCTTACTTCTTAGCTGTCACCTTGGCTGCTGCCAACTTGAGGAAGTGGGTTTTCTCATCTAGCCTGGCCACAAAGCTGAACACAGCACCATCCCGTTCAGACCTTCCTGAAGGATTGTGCATACATATGTTTTTCCTAATGTATTTGAGCTGTTCACAGCTGTTAGGCCAACGGCTGGGAGTCTATCCCACAGCTTAGGGCCTCACTTAGTTGCTGAGACTGGCCTTGTACTTATGAACCTGCTTTAGCCTTGAGAGTCACTGGGATAACAGCCATATCCCACTGTATCTGGCCACATATCTCTAATAAGACAGATATCATCATTATATAATCAAACAAAATAGCCCAGGTTTTCTGCTATGTTAATTGCTGAAGATATTTACTTAGAAATTTTCAACCATCTTCATTAAGCTTGGAGTACAATGAATATTTTGTCACATATTTTCTGTACAAAGATCTCATCATTTCTGTCATTTTTTTTAAAAAATAAATTACCACTGAGAACTGAGATTTTTCAGAGAAATCATCCCTAAGTTAATTTCTTTTTGTCATTGCAATGACCTGAAAAATTGACTGAATATTTCTTGAAATAATGGTTTTATTATGAGTAATATGTAAAATATAAATTATGAGGCTGACTAAAAGTCAATAAACGAGATTATCCCGCTTTCTATTATGAATGAATAGGATGTCAAAGAGGCAAATAAAGAGGACAGTACTTCTCTTATACAC
This sequence comes from Tamias sibiricus, assembly GCA_025594165.1. Classification (NCBI taxonomy): domain Eukaryota; kingdom Metazoa; phylum Chordata; class Mammalia; order Rodentia; family Sciuridae; genus Tamias; species Tamias sibiricus. The sequence continues at coordinate 39,268,680 of CM046665.1, read as the reverse complement.
AGAGGTTATGCTCTAAAATCCTCAGTGGATACTTGCAACTTTGGATATTCTCAATCCCAACATGTTTTTTTTTTTTTTTTTTTTTCCCTGTACAAATTTGCCTATGATAAATGTTCACCTTTTTATTTACAGGAAGCACTTTATGGCTTCTCTTTGGCATATCTAAATTACCAGTTACACTACTTCTGTACTTTGAAGACTTTTGTAAGTAAAAAAAAAAAAAAAAAAAAAGAGTTACTTGACTATTTGACTATGAATACTGTTCCTATGACAGTTTATCTGATATCAGAGATGACTGCTAAATAACTTATGGATAGATAGTGTATACAGAGTAGATTTACTTGGAAAGGGGATGGTTTACATTCCAGGTGGGACAGTGTGGGATAGTGTAAGTTTTTTTTTATGCTACTCAGAACTGTGTACAATTTAAAAGTTATCAAATGTTTATTCCTGAAAATTTTAATTTAATATTATCAGGCCATGCTCAATAATGACAACTGAATTTGCAGAACATGAAATTGCAGATTAGGGGTACTACTTATATACATGTATAAATGGTTAACTATTCTTCTCCATGAGACATCATGTTCAACAACTCTTACCTATAGAAGCTGAGCAAATTGAAATGGAAGATGATGGGCATGGGCTAAAATGTACTAGATGGAAACAGTACTGATTCTATTGCAATCGCTCTATGTCTTGGCACATCCCCAAAAATGTATATGGTGGATTTCATTAAACATTTATTTTTTTTCATCAGCTTTGAATAGTCATGCAACACATGCACAGCTGATGAAGTTTTCTGGGCACAGCCATGTGAAGAATTCACAGAGCAATATGGTTTGAGTTCTTGAAAAGGTAGGGTCTGTGACCTGATCTTTCAATCTCCAGCACTGAGTAAGATGTTTGACCCAGAATAATTGCTTTAAGTGCTTATTTTCCTATTTGATGGTGATTATTAAAAATGCATAGAAGAATGCTCAACTAAAGCAAAATTGAATAAATAATGAATAAGGTATCCTCATTCTTGGAACACCAAATGCAGTTCAAAGCACTAAGAGATTCTACCTGGCCAACTCTATATTTAATTATATATTTTATAGCACTTCAAAAAATATTGACCTGTTTTCTTTTATATTCTGGAAACAAGAAGATAAAAACATGTTTAAAATTTAATGCTTTATCTTATTCAAGCAGATTTGAAATCACTCTAAGAGTTAACAGGTCTATTCTATTTTCTTTGATAATTTTCCAGTCATTACTTTTGTAGAAACCTGAAAATATCAAAGGTTTTGTGTAACTTGAAGTTAAATCATATTTTCAGAAGAAATACTGCATAATGAAAAATAAAGAAGACTAGGTGCTGCCAGATGTATGAGTTTTTAACATTTTTTTAAGATTTTATTTTCTGAGACAAACATTGATGATGATGTCTTTTGTCTTCCTTATTTATATTATAGAATACATTTGGATATGAACTGTCTAAAGTGAGAATTATCTATTCAAATTTTCTTATTTTGATTCTTATAAGAATTGCATTGTATGGTAGTAAAAACATAAGCATAATTAATTATAATTGCATAATTTATAAATGATTATATCACTGTTATAGCTTTAAAAATAAGTCACCATATTATAAAAGCCTAACAAAACTGTAAGGAAATTCATTCATATCTGTCATTTATTAAAATATTAAGTAAACATTGCATATGGAAGCTGTTTGAGAAATATGTTAATGTTAATAATCAAGTTATTTCATGTATATAATGGATATATATAATGAAATTAGCATCAATTTAAATTTCATTCATGGAGCAAGGCATGATTCTAAGTATGAGCTTTCTCCTGTCTTTATGCGGCTTGGTGGCTTCTTTCCCCTTTCTTTTCATTGAGGAAAACAGAAATCACCCTGAATTTATTTAGTATTTTCCCATTGTATAAAACAGCAGGACAATTCTACATCATTTTATAAATAATAGCAGGTATTTAATTTCTTGTAAATAAGGCCAACATACTAAGGAAGAAGAGCATTACTACTTTGTAATGAAATATATATATATATATATATATATATGCAGAATTTTGTGATTCTTAGTCAAATAACTATGTAGAAATAAAAATAAGAATAAGAAGAGATTCTTGCACAAAAGAGACAAAGATATTTCCCACTGTGTTTGGTCTCAAGACATTTTCAAAATTAGATCTTCTAAGTTATATTATTTTATCATAGTCCTAGTGTTGCTTTGTGACTAGAAATTGGTTTATTAATTTTTCAGTTACACTCTATCAGTGCAGTTTATCCACTGTGTAAGTGACTACCCCCCAACCCCTTGCCACCAAAGAGTGTGCTGATAATTCTGCCTCCACTGTGAGTAAGGACAATTACAGCATTTGATACGGCCTTCTTTGTGTATCTTTTGTTTATCTCCAGATACCTACTTTTTATATAATTGCATTACTTTTTTCTATAAAAACCACTCTCTTCTGACCCAAAATTAATCTCTTTATCATGTATTGAATTTTGCTCAACTTCATATTTTTAACGTAATTAGTTATTTTTTCTCTTGGACCATCTTTTCATAATCTACTTCTCTGTCTAAATTGCAAATTCTATTTACAATGAAATAAATATGGAAAAGAAAATATTCATTCTTTCCTACTATTCTAAGCTAATAGTCACATCATTTTTGTTTCTTTGGACAAAAAAATACTCAAAATGTTTTTATGTCATTATGACATTTTTTCATCATTCATTTACTTCTTTCCTACTTACAATGTGATTTCCACTACCTTATACTAATCACATGATTATATTGTTCTATTTATGGGATATATATATATATATATGCATATATATATATATACACATACGTATGTATATATATGCATACATGTATATCCTTGCAAGTGTACAAGTATATTCTTTTAAAATTTTTTAACTGACACATAATAATTCTATGTTTGTGGAGCATAGTGTGATATTTAAATACATGTTTACCAATTATAATGATCAAATCAGAGTATTTAGCATTTCCATCTTACCATTTCTTTATATTTGGAAACTTCTAGCTCCTCTCTCCTAATGCTTTCCTAATATACTGTAGTTATTATATATAAACTATAGTCAATGGCCTTACTCAATAGTGGATATTTTTAAATTATTTATGTGTGCATTTTAGGTTTCAATATTAAAATGCTTCATCATCCTTTCCAGAATGTACAATTGATTGAGAAATATAAAACATAGGCAGATGGGTATCAAACTTCATTAATAGTAAAGCAATTTGGCTATAGTGTTACAAGCAACCTTGTAATTTTTCCTTCTTAGTGAAGTAGATCCCTCTCATCCAATTATATTCAAAACTTAACTTTTATCAACTTTCCTCACCTGTGAAGAAACTATCTGATGATGGAGCAGCAAATGTGGGTGTGCACACTGACCATGACTTGGTTCTAAAAGTAGAGAGAAACCAGCAAGGGCTGTCTTCATCTTTTTGCAGACATTAATCAGATACAAATACCTTCTGTGAATGAAAGGTAAGGAAAGAGACTAACGTAGTCAGTCAAGCTTCCAATACAAAGCTGAAGAAATTGCAACTTTGACATTGGTGCCCATTTCTTTTCTTCATGATGTTCATGATTTTGTCCCACCAAACATTTCTTAACTTTAGGGTTTTCATCATGTCTTATATCGTCTTTGTTGACTCTTTTTCATATTGTATAACGTTAATTTTAGAGAATATCAGGTTGCTTTTCTTTAGTCCCAACTTTCTCTACCATTCTCTCCTTATTGTTTCATTCACTAGGAAATCTAATCTATTTCTTCTTTACTTGAGTTGGAAGATCAGACTATACTAATTTTTATGAAATCTTCAGCACCTAAATCAGGACTTTACCCATGATAGATTTTCAGAATATGCTTTCTAAGTTCAATTTAAAAGAACTCTTTTCAATATAGCATATATATAAAAGCTCACTTATAAAATTTGTGTTAAACTTCTAAACTCATAACCAAAGTCACTGCTTCTTGTTCTCATTGTCTGGCATGAAGTCCCTTTTTTTTTTTTTTTTTTTTTGTACTTCCACACTGTATATTAATATTATTTGTAGAACCATTGGACTGCATTAAGGAAACATTTTGTTAATTATTGGATATTTAGTGCAATAAATGTTTGTTGAAATGAATATTAACCAGAGTAAAAAGAATTTAGAGTTTTGATTATCTGAAATGGAAAGGGCTGATGGTTAAAAAAATTGTAAGACAATCAAAAGATAGTCTTAGTTATTTTTCAAAAATTACAGTAGAGGCAGTAAGTAATCTGTATACATCTGGAATTCAGGAGAGAAGAGTGTGTTAAGGATATTTATCAGGAGGCCATTAGAAAGAACCTGTTTGTGAGATGACCAAGGAGATGATGAAAAAAATTGCCATAAAGATTTCTGGGATATATGGCAATGTTCATGCAGTATCCAAAAATCTCTCTGTGTTGGCTCTCAGGATGATTAGGAATTAACTAAGTAAAGATCGCTGAGATTGTCAATGCAGTTAAAATCTAAAAATAATAAAATTGCGCTTTGGGTAAAAAAATATATATATATGTACATATACATATACATATATATATACGCATATACATACACACACACACACACACACACACACACACACACACTGCTACAGATTTTTCTCTTCTTTAGAGTGTATACAAACATTTCCAAGAATTTTATTGAAGGCAAAACTGGAATAGTTGAAATAACAAGAGGCAGACCTTGAAGCACAGGAATATCTCACTGTTCCTTTTTTCATAAACCTATGTTGGATATCACATCAGACTTGAAACCACCCTTACACAACCATACCTGTCAGACTGTTGGGCTGAGGATAGCTAACCATCTATATTAGTACTCATAATCTATAATTAGAATAACCAGTAGGCTAAAATAGTCTATTGATGAATAATTAGAAAATAATTAATCAAATTTATCCAGATTAAGGATTTCTCAAACCTGATTAAGTTCTGTAGAGATCTAAAAAGTCCCCTAACATGTATAAAATATATTCTATGTTCTTGTAATTTAGTTACATATTTCTTATCAATAAAAACTAATACTCAGTTGACTGATGCTGAACATATATTCATAACTTTTAGAACAGTAATGTGAAACAATTAGTTAATGATGTCAAATTTGAGTGCAGGGAAGGAAAAATACCATTTTTGATTAAGTAAGCTAGTGGAGAAGTTGACTTAATCATATTTCCAATCTTTTCAGAACACTGAATAGTGAGGAAGCTAACTGATATTTTTAATCATTTATTAAAATAAGGATTCATATGTATTTTTCTTTCATGTATAACCTTAATGTGTAAAAAATAAATGGCTGTATAACACAGTTATTGTGGAAGCAGGGATTATAGATCTGTTAAAAGCTTTTAACTGAAAGCTAATTTCTAGCCCCAATCCTCTTAACCTCTATCTTTATCTTCTTATCAAGAATTCAAAATGATTTTTTGTAGTGGTTTTCTGAAATACAATATGAAGGAGCACTGATTCAGAAAATAGGAATTATTGTCATTTCATGTTGTTAATTTCCCACATTAATCACTAAGTTGTTTTCTGTTTTTACAAGTAGGCAAAGTGTTCACTCAAGCATTGTATTAGCTGTTAACATGTAAAATATATTCTGATAGTAGGTTCATCTCTACAAAAATATAAAGAGAAGCTCAAAAGCCATGATTCCCTCTGATATAATTGGTGCCTTATTTTTTCTACATTTTACTTAGTTAATACTTATACCTTGATCTAGTTTGATGATTAAGTTAATGATTTTTATTTATACATTTTTTTAAAAAAAAAAATCTTTTCAACCTCTTCCACTTTGTATTGGATCTTGTTCTCTAAAATTTCCACTGTTAGTATGTTTGTTTATTTGTTTGTTTGTTTTTCTAGTGCTAGGGATTGAACCCAGGGTCTCATGCATGCTTGTTAAGTGCTTGGCCACTGAGCTGCATCTCCAGCCTCCAAGCCATGTTGATAGATTTGTCAGCTCATGAAAAAAAAACTATATAAAATCTGTTTTCCAACTGATTCTTAATTAAATTCCAAATAAACTCAAAGGAAACATTTTAGTAGGTTTGCATTTTATTGTGAAGAATCACACAAAGCTTATTCTGAAGCAAATAGTTGCTTGTTATTCTTCATACAAATTTATACGACTTTCAGATTTCCATTACTGTTAGCATAACTTTCCTACAACCGCGGGCTTGTCATTTTCTCTTCCCCATTACTCTCTTCTAAGAACAAAATCTACCTGGTTTGCCCACTTTTCTTCAGATACTCCAATTTTATCTCCTTTTTCATTAGCCTAATTCAAGTCTTAATGAAAGCCTTGTTTATTCCTGGTCTCTTGGTTTCCCCTCCTGCTTCCGTCCTGGCTGTCTAAACTCCAACTTGAACAGTACTACAGGATGAGTATCCCATAACAGCCTGTTATCATGTTTATCATGTCTTTTTCCTTCCCAAAACATTTACATGTATTTTGCATTTTATAAGATGCTCTTCAACTTTCTCAATATCTCACTCTATGCTTTTTTGTTGATAACATTATATCCGTGTTATAGTCTATGTTGTTCATTCCAGTGAATTATTATATTACTTTTCTCTGTCAATCATTCAGAAACTAATAGATAATGAATAGAAGACTAGAGTTGCTAAATTTCACATATTTAATATGTGAGGTCCATCACTAGATCCTGTGACTGAACACTTTTTTTTAAATTTTTTTATTTAGTTAGGTTCTCAATAAATAAATAATAAGCAAGTGAATCAATGTGCTATCAAACTGTTCCTATACTAACAACTACTTTAGTTGATGTCTTCAATATTTTTTCAGATTTAATATATTCTAGTCCTTTGGAACATGAACTTAAGGGGAAAAGCCTAAAGATTTCTAGACAACAGTGGTCTTGGGTCACACAAATGTTAAAAAGATTTAGAAAATGGATGAGGAGACATTGAGGATTAGATATGCAATCTCTGTAGCAACTTTAGAATAAGCTATTTTATTCTTTGTCCCTTCTAGGACATGATATTTCAATATTTTCCAGAATAAACAAATGATTAAAATAATTAAAGCAAAAGTATAAGCATAAAATTTTACAAAAATACAATGGAATTTTCTATATTTAGTGATAATACATTTCAACAAGTGATAGAGATCTAAAGATTTTCTCAGATAAGCAAATGCTGAAGGAATTAATCATGAGTAAACTTACCTTGCAAGAAATTTTGAAAGTGGTTTTTCAGTGAAAAAGAAAAAAGATAAAGACCTGAAAATTTGTACATAAATTTAGATAAAAAAAGAATATCAGAGAAATAATTAAGTGAAGTAAAATATGTGTCTATTCTATATCCTTAACTGATCTAATAAATGAAATTCTAAAGTAAAACGAGAAAATGGAAAAGCAAGAGAAGAAAAAATTTATAATTATGACAAAATAGTTATGAAAATTGTAAATATAAATTCAACTTTGCTAATAATAATTTTAAATATGAATGGTATAAATGTACTAATTATAAGATAGAGATTGTTACATTGGTTAAAAAATAAGAGAAATAAATGACATCTTCAAGAAATTAATTTTAAATAGAGTGGTACATATATACTAAAAATAAATGGACTGAGAAAGATATATTGTTTTAATACTAAAAAAATTAAGTTGGCATACCTACATTAACTTCAGTTAAAGTACTTCAAAACAGGAAAATTATCATAGGGACAGTATAAAAAGAAAAGGAATCAATTCCCCCAAAGACATACACATCTTCAGCAAGTACACATCCAAACATAGGTTGTTGCTGCCTGAAGCGATGGCCGCTTGGAGCAACGAAGCCGCAGGAAGAAGTTCAGAGGCAAACTGGAGACAAACAGCTTTTTATTCTGATAACTTTTCTCTCTGGCTCTAACAACGACTAACACGCACCGCACACACCACCAAAATGGCGCTGACCCAATCAGCAATCTCGGCAAAGTCACTCGAGATCCCGGGCCAAGTCCCGTGAGACTACGGAAGGCGACAATGCCCAAATCTCCGTGGCCCATAGTCAACTGCAATTCAAGCCATCTCCCCAAACAGGGCTCCTGCAATAGGGCATCAAAATATATGAGCAAATACTAAAAATGGTAACAATAAATAGAAAAGAACATATTATTATACTTGAAGATACCAATGCTTCCCTTATCTATTGGCACATAAAGCATGTCAAAAGTTGGTAAAGATAAAGTTGACCTGATGGTAAGTACCATCACTCAAATGAATTGATTTGGCATTTATAGATTATTATGGGCAAGCAAAATTGACCTTCTCAAGTTCATATGCAATATTCCCCAGGCAGACCTACATGGACCATAAAACACACATTCACAAATATAAAGGAATATATTATACATAGGGTACTCTCAGCCTTTAATGAAATTAAACCAGAAAACCATGATGGGAATAAAGCTGGAAAACCTCTGGATACATGATGATTAAGCAACATACTTCTAAATCACATTCGAACCAAAAGAGTCTCATTAGAAATTTTAAAAATATATATTTTGAATATAACAAAGATGAAAATGCAAGTCAAAACTGGAAGTTTTAAGAGTAGTTCTTTAAGGGAAATTTTGAATACATAAGTTAGACACAGAGAAAGATCTAAAATTAATATTCTAAGAGTCCATTTAGGAAAGTAGAGTAAGAAGTGCAATATAAGACTAAAGAAAGAAGAATAAAAGAGATAATAAAGCCAGGGGCACTGGTACATGCCCATAATCCTAGCTAGTTGGGGAGCTGAGGCAGGAGGGTCACAATTTCAAGGCCACCTCAGCAACTTAGTCAAACTTGGTCTCAAATAAAGATAAAAAATGTTGGGGATGAGACTCAGAGGTAGAGTGATGGCTTAGTTTAACATGGATGAGGCCCTGGGTTCATTCTTCAATACTGAAGGGAAAAAGAAAAGGAGAAAAAGTGAGAGAAATGAGAGAAGGGCTTCCCCTATCCATCCCATTGATATTATAAGAATAATGAAGAACTTCCATGAACAATTTTATGCCTACAAATTTGATAACTTAAAACAGACTGATTTCTTAAAAGACAAAAACTACTGAAACTCATACAAGACGTATAGACAATCTGAAATATCTGTATCTATTGTAAAAACTGAATTTAAACATATGTTTAAACTAAAGAAAACATAAGGAGCAAATGGACTTTCTAGTAAATTCTGTCAAAAATCTAAGAAGGAAACTATCATTTTTTACATGATCTTCCAAACTCTTCCTAAGGAAGCCTGTAATACTCTACTACCAAAATCTATATTAACATATTATAAGATAAGTGAACTACAAACTAATATTTCCCATGAACATAGATGCAAAATTCACAAAAATTTAGCAAATTAAACTCCAAAGTGTCTGCAATATTTATACCATGTGACCAAGTGGGATTCATTTCAGATATGCAAAGCTGGTTCAACATTCAAATATCATTTAACGTAATTCACCACATCAACAGGTTAAAAAAGAAAAATTACATAATCATATTAGTTGCTACATAAGAAATATTTGAAATCATTCCAAATCCATTCATTATAAAAAGTCTCATGAAACCAGAAAGGAGGGAAACCTTACATATGTGATAGTAAACATTTATGAGTTAGCAACAGCTAACATCCCTCTTAAAAGTGAAAACATGTATTTTGTCCTACTAGAACCAGAAACAAGGCTCTGATGGACCCTCTAATGGTTCTCACCATTCCTAATCATTGTTCCATAAATCTTAGCTAGTACAAATGACAAGAAAAGTCAAGAGAAGGTATACAGATTGAAAAGAAAGAAATGAAAGAATCTTTTCTTTATAGAGTATATGTTTATATGGAAAATCCCAAAGAATTATTTAAAAATACTCTTATAACTAATAAGAAATTATAAAACATCATTAAATGCAAATTCAAATACAGAATTTTTATTGTTTTCTATAGTAAGCAATTAAGGACATAATACCTTTCTCAAATTCTTTCCAAAATGATCTACAGATTGAAAGCAATCCAAATCAAAATGGCAGTAAAATTTTTTTTTGTGTTTATCAGAACACTGTTTTTAAATGTCTACAGGAGTATAAAAAACAAAACAGCACCAGAATAGCAAGCAGAATACTGGGGAAGAAAAAGAAAAAAAAGAAGTAAAAGTGAAAGACAGTCTCTGACTTTAAGATTCACTATAAATCTGCAGCAACAAAGAAAATATTCAGTTAGTGACAAAACAGACATATGTGACAAAGTAACAGAACAGAGAGTTCAGAAACAGACCTGCCAATTGCACAAACTGCTTTTTGATAAAGAAGAAAAGGTAACTAATGGATAAAGTATAACATTTTCAAAGATGATGCTGGAATATGTGATGATCTATATGTCAAAACCTTCATCATCATCATAATCATAATCATCATCTAGACGTATGCTACAGCTGTCACAAAAATTCAGTAATCATAAATGATAGACCTAAAGGTGAAACTACAAGACTTCTAGGAGAAAAGAGAACAAATCTAGATAATCTTGGAATTAGTGATGAGTTATGGTTAAAACATCAAAAGTATAATGGATGAAAGAAGATGGGTTTTGTTAAAATTGATAACTTTTGCTGTATGAATAACTTTGATATGAGAATGAGATAACATACTATAGATTGGGAGATTTTATTTGCAAAAACACATTCTAATAAGGGACTTGGAATTATAATATACAAAAATATATCTTAATACTCAACAATAGAAAAACAAATAATTCAATAAAGAGTGGGCAAAAGATCAGAATGCACTCCTCATCTGTGAAGATATATAGATGGCACACTAGCATATGAAAAGCTACTCAACATTCTTGCAAAGGTGTGGAACCTCTTACTCATTCCTGGAGTGAATGTAAAATGAGGTGGACACCCTAAGACAGTTTGGTAGTTTCTTACAAAGCTGAACATAATATTACCATGCGATCCATCATTTTTACTCATATATGTCTTTCAAATGAGTTGAAAATATGTGCCCATATAAACAACAATAACAACAACAAACATATTATTAATGTTTTTGACAATTTTATTTATAATTTCTCCAAACAGGAAATAATCAAGATGGCCTCCAATAAGTGAGTGGATAAATTGTGGTATAATCATTTAGTGAAATTGTATTCAATGATTTAAAATAAAGGAACTATCAAACTGCAAATAGATATGGAGGAAACTTGGATACATAGTGCTGAGAGAAAGGAGTCAGTCTGGAAAGTCTACACCATCTTAAATAATTTAATGATGACTACAGTGAGCAAATGTGGTTGATTTGACAACTAAACTCGGATTTTTGTTAGTTCCATAACTGTAGTTTTTACTTCAACATTATACTATGAAAGAGTCACCAGGAATTTATGAACATCTTTCTCAATAGTCAAAACCCTGTAAGTTCTATAGTAGAAACAGAACTTGTAAGTAAGTTACTATTGTGTCATCACACACACCTGTAGGGATATCACTGAGACTTATGAATACTGATGTAGCCTCCATCTGGGATGGCTTCTACTCTACCTCCTTGAGGACCTAGTAAGATGCCAGGGAACTATTTCTACTCACTCACTTGATTATTTCTTGATATCCTTGGTGATATTTGTTCTTTCTTGGTAATAAAGCGGAAGAGAACCCAACACGAGTAGGGGCTGGCAACTTGTCATTTGAACTTGTAAAAATTTTAACAAATATATATGAAATTGGTCTGGACTGAGTTAAATCATTTTAAATGAAAGACCGAATATAGACCCAGAACTATAGTCCCATATGCATCATGTCCTTAAATGACAGTGTAGAATACATAATGAGATTTAGATCTCTCCCCTAAGCAAGCTAATTGCTTGAAGAATTGGAAAACTATTTCTAGATAGGAAATAATGCTTGTCAAATATATCATGATGATCTGAAGACATTAAAAACAGGTAGAATAGTTAGACCTTAACATTTACTTGATAATTTCTACAGAAAGACAATTTTTTACATATATACACTTGGAACTGTGAATAATCCTTTACTATGGGGATCTCCCTTAGCCATGCACAACAGAACAATTAAAATAAAAATTTCATGCTGGGAGGAGGGTAAAACCAAAAGTTTTTCATCAAAGTGTACAGAGTTTAATCCTTACCAAGTAAATAAGTCCTACAGATCTACTGTAGAGAATAGTATCTATAGTTAACAGTATTATATTGCATTCATAAAATTCTTCGAAGAAGGTCTATCTTTTATTTTTATTTTTTTACCCATACCAATAATGAAGAGAAAAAATGAAAAAAGGAAGCTTGTGGAGGTAAAGAGAGCCACCTCAGTGAAACTAATTTTTTTTTTCAAATAATTATTTTTCTTTATTTTGGAAGAGATCACACTGCCTTTCCCTCCTCAATCTTTCTTGATTTCCTCAGCCAAACAGTCAATTGTTGACAAGTTAAATTGTATACTAATTTTAACATCAACTTTTAGTTAGTTTTATAACATCATGGATAGTGAGATCTGCATCATAAGTAATAAAGTATGATGGGCAGTTACCTTTGTAGACTATTCCCTGTTGTTTTCTACATAATTTACTATTGTTAATAACATTAAAAAAATAAAAATTACCTCACATAAACAGGTAGTTCAATGAAATGAAAACTCTGCTACTAATAAGTTAATCAATGTTACTGAGTCTTGATTTTCTATTTTTAAAAAAATGAGCACAATAAACTAGTTCGTGGTATTATTTGAGGTCAAATGAAATAATTAATATAAAGAACTCAAATACATCCTGCTACTGAGCCCAGATTCAATATCATTCACATTATTAATACTAATGCAGAAGAGAAGGAATCACTAGATGAAAGAGTTGGTCATATCTATAGGATGGTTATGAAAACATAAACATAGAGATGCTCTTGGTAAAGAAAAGTGTGTATATATGTTTTAGTTGTAGGAAGCTTCATAGACTTGCTTGTAATCTATCTTCTGTCTAGCCAAACAGAGTACTTTTTGAAACCTTAGCTATCTAGGAAGAGTCATTTGACAAGACATGGATCACTGCAGCTCTCTAGGGTTTTGGCATTCCTGAAATTCTAAGATTCTAATATATTGAGCTTCCTGAAAGAACTAAGGTGTTAAACTGAAAAGTGGACCAGGGATGTTTAGCATGGTGTTCTAGAGTTGATGAGGGATATCACCGAAAAAATTACAGGGAGAATGAATACTGTAAGCTCATTTCTCAAACTCCAGAAAATATTAAGGATCTCCCAGCTTTTTCAGCACTGTCATAAGACAGATGATTGTCCATGCAGTTGTGTTTACTATTTTCTGTTTCTAAGAATTGGTAATATGCAATACTGCCTGCTCTACTGCTCCACTGAAAAATGAGCCTCATTGTGCTGATGTCCTACAGTTGTTCTTCATTACCTGAGATTCTGTTAAGAAGTTTGTATAGTTAATAATGATTACGGATTCCCTAATCATATAATTAGCACTGTTGGAAGATTGTGAAGTGTTCTGTGCCATTGTATATGAAATTGATTTTCTTAGTCTTGGAAAAAATTGTTCTTTTTTCAAAAATGTTGCTTTTATGAGACATAATTTATTTGAAAACAATGCACGTTTGGAACAAATCCTGTTAGAACAGTGCACTTCATGTTGTGGTTCTTCAGTTGTCAATGTTCATGTTGATATAAGTGAAAATTGGTAGAACTCAACCAATGTTTGAGGTAGTGCTTGAAAGAGGTAGTCAAAGTAAAAGTCAAGTAGATGTTTCTCAGTACTATTAAGGAGATATATGAGGATAATTTTATCAAAATGCCTAGTGGTTTCTAACTAACAAAATGACCAACTGCCACTAAAATTATTTATTCATTCCTAAAGAACATTTTCTTCTAAATGGCTTTTTTTTTTGTTTCAGTTTCTTGTGCCTTAATTGAGAAATCTTCCCACCCCATGACATCAAGATATCCCTCTTTACCTAATGTTTCACATTTATTTGCTTATTTGAATAGGCATATTTAAAAGTGTCAAAAATAAAAATTTCATTAATCCCAGTACTTGGGAGGCTGAGGCAGGAGGATTGCGAGTTCAAAGCCAGCCTCAGCAATGGCGAGGCACTTAGCAACTCAGTGAGACCCTGTCTCTAATAAAATACAAAAAAGAGTTGTGGATGTGGCTCAGTGGTCAAGTGCCCCTGAGTTCAAACCCCAGTATCAAACATAAATAAATAAATAAATAAATAAATAAATAAATAAATAAAAATAAAAATTTCATTAGATGAGAACAGTTTTTCCAGAATATGTCCCCTATCCTCTAAAACACTATGCATTCTAAGTAGTAATAATGTTAGCTTTTCGCTTTCCCTTCCTAAGATTTATTTGCAAATGTGTCCACAGAAAAACAGTATTTTCAGACCTTTAATATACAACTGTTGCATAATTTTTATAGTTTGTATATCTTATTTTTTATTTGCATATGAATGCAAGTCAAGAGTGCAAGTGTTTGTTAGTTTCTAGGGCTTTAATTATTTTTATCATAAATAACAAATTTTCCAAAACAGCTTATTAGTCATTTCCTCATTGCTCCATTCAGGTGAATGTCCAAAATGCAGGTTTATATTATCATTCCACTTATCAAAAGCAAAGTTTTAAATTATTACTATTTTATTTTGCTATGTATCTGAGCAAATATCTTTCCTTCTCTCTTTTTTTTTTTCTTCTTCAAATCCTTTTATCTTAGCATGTATTCAGGATCAACATCAAATTCTTTGTGGGGGTAAAAGTCTAAATAGAAAAGGAAATGGAAAAGGGAATTAAATTTTTATAAAATTGGATATTTCCATTCATAAAAAATTGATCTATCACTTTTATTCTTTTTTTTTTATTTTCATATTAATTTGACCCTAAGGTTATGTTTATCTAATAATGAATTCATATCTAATATTTGGGGTTTGTTCAATTGGTTTTTGATTATTAATATTTAGTTACCATTTTTTAGTATTGAAGAAAGAATGGCTTTTATTTTTAGCCCTCCAAATCGAGAAGGAAGAAATGAGGACAAATTGAGCCTTATGTGAAGATGTCTAAAATAATTACTATAGTATTTAGTGCATCTTTTAATTATTATGTAGAAACTAATCAGCCAAATCTAAATTGTTATAGGGCATTTGCATTTGCTTACTCCAAAAATTGAAGTAGCATTAAAAATAAAATTGAATATCAAAAGATATGTAAGTTGCATTCCAAAAACATATGATGGCAGTTCTTTTGGGATTCAGTTTGAAAAAGTAAATGTTAAAAAGGCATCTTTGAAACAACTGGGAAAGGTTAAGCATGGATATTAGATAATATTAAAAGTTATTGTTGATGGGAAGTTAGATTATTTAAATATCTTTATTAGCCATACTTATGCATTTAAGATTGAATGAAGTGATGCCCATATTTTCCATTAGAAAATAAGGAAAGAAAACCCACAAAAACAAACACACACACACACACACACACAAAAAAAAATTCTATGGTGTGCAAGTGGGGGTTGCAATGTTTATTTTTCTAGAAAGAGGTGAAACAAGAAAAATGATTTGAAAAATATAAATAATCACTGAATCTTAGGTTCCATTATACTATTTTCCCTATGCTTCTTTATACATTTGAAAATTTATATAATGAAATTGAAAAAAATTAAGAATATTCTGCATTTAGATAGCTTTGTGGATTTTTTTAATTTTTTGCTCCACTGAAAGAATGAAATTAAGTACTCTAACCTATAGCTTTTAAAACATGAATAACTATCCCCAAAACCAACTTGAAAAATAAACAAAGGATATAGTCAGAGAGCTGGCAAAAAGAGAAATATACTTTTCTATGGAAATATACTGAATTTTATCCATATGTTTGAAATTGCAATGTACCTTTTCTTATATGGTTAGCAGTATTAAATATTGCTATAACATAATATTGGACACAAAATGAAGCACATATCAATTTTTAGACATTGTAAGGGAGGAAGTAAAGCATTCAACTTTGGATGATATTTGGGAACTGAAGTGTAGGAATTTATTAGACAATTGCATATGTGTAAAATACCCTTCATGCAATGACATTTGTTCATCGATTGTAATAGAACAAAAATTAGAATAAATATATATATATATGTATACATATATATTTATGATTAGAAGATTGATAGTTTACATGTATGCAGTGGAATAAAATATATTATTAAAATGAATTAGGGCATTATAAAAATCTATATGGATTCATTTTCAAGATGTAAGAGAAAGAAAGACAAGATAAAAGCAATTTTCACACATTAAAAATTTGGACAGCAACATAAGTATCCATGTATGTGTGGTTGTCATGAAATTTTTTATAGTATATAACAGTATGTGAAAGCTCTCTTCTGTATTACCTGACATGATTGAGTCACTCAAATTTAACAAAAGATTAAGAATATTTTCCTATACATTTTAAAATTTAAGGTGAAAAAGTTAAAATAACCAGGAAATTATAGGATAAGTGCTTAAATTCTCTGAAATGTAGATATCATTTGAAAATCAATGTCATTAATTATGATTCAAGAGCTTATAATAGTTAGTTATTCCAACTGTTCTTTTCTCTGCATGCTATCTTTTGAAAGCCCAAAAAATACATGAGCACCATGCCCATAAATAAACACAGGTTAATAAAGCATGGCTGTATTTTCACACATGGATATCAGAATAGATGGTTTAGGGAACAATTTCATTTATTCTGTACTTGTCAGAATATCTCAGTATGCAGTGCAAGGTTAAGATTAACTTATAGTTTTGAGTTACACATGAATATGAAATCCACCTTCAAAAAGTACTATGATATCTAACACAGTTTGCTTCTAAGTTTGGAGAAATAAATTTTCTGATATCTTGGAGCTCTAAATGTGAAGAAAAAAAGTGTATTCTAAAGTTGTCTGTAAAGCAGAATGTACCTCTATCAGGGCCTTCACTGACGTTTAAAACAAAATTCATTATACTTGGTCTGTTTATCATTATCTACTAGTTAAGTATAGTGTTTTCTTTTCATACACAGAGCAATGTAATTGTAGAGATGTTTGATATTTGAAGTAAGTAATATTTTTATATGTAACCACTAAAATATTTCACAAATTCATATTCTATATATGGTATTTGACACCAGTAATAGGAGTAATAGAACTTTTAAAATATGCTGTTTCTGATACAAACAGTGCTATTATATGCTTACACAGAGCTCATATTCTCCATTCTTAGCAATAAGAATAATTATTAAAAGAACAGAAAATGAATGCTATCTGTTTAGACATGACCATTTTTCTTTATTCTTTAACACAAAAATATATGAAACTCAATGATAATTAGAAATATCAAAGCACATGTGCTTTTATGCACTCTTAAAATTTGACATATCTATTTCATGGATTTCCCCACTCCCTCATATTTTCCCCTTATTTTGGTCTAGCTTCTGAAAATGAGAAAACATTTATCCCTTGACTTTCTGAGTCTTGCTTGTTTCACTTAGCCTGATGTTCTCCATTTCCACCCATTTATCAGCATATTCCATCCTTTCATTTTTCTTTATGATTGAATAAAACTCTAGTGTGTATCCTTATCACATTTTCTGAAAATAGAAGGGGGGATCAAGATGAACAGAGTAAATGGATTGATGGGGGTTGGGGGTGAGAAAAAAGGAATGGTAGAATGAAATTGACCAAATTATGCTATGTACATATATGAATATACCACAGTGAATTTCACTTTTATGTTTATCTATAAAGCACTAATTAAAAAAAGAAATCTATACATAGAAGATCAGTAGCATAGAGAAAACATGGGGAAGGGAGGAAAGGAGGAACAGGGGGAAAATTGGGGACTATAGTGGAGCAAGCTATATTCCATGCATATATGATTGTGTCCAACTGAACCCAAATATTATGCATAATTGTAGTGCACCAATAAAAATATAAATAAATTTGATATTTATGTT
Source organism: Tamias sibiricus (assembly GCA_025594165.1). Lineage (NCBI taxonomy): Eukaryota > Metazoa > Chordata > Mammalia > Rodentia > Sciuridae > Tamias > Tamias sibiricus. The sequence continues at coordinate 39,250,612 of CM046665.1, read as the reverse complement.
ACCATGATTTTTGTAATTATTTTAGAGAATAAAAGAAAGAAACAAGAGTGTAATAGTACATGACTAAATTGGTATGCAGTAATTAAGATAAACAGAATGGTGTTCTTATTGAATTAAATTGAATATTTTATATAAAGACTTAACAAATCACTGCTGAATAAAATTACACACTCCAGTACTTACCTCATTATGTACATTCAAATTATTTTCCATGTGATCACTATTAGGATAATAATCACTTATGAATCACTTATGGCAGATAAAGCCTGCCACTAACTTGTTAAATTGGAATTTTCTGGTATGAATGAAAGAACTCTGATGCAGAAAAAATTGAATGAACACACATGGTTCTGTTTATTAAATGCCAGCTCAGGAATTGTGAAGGCATCCAACATTTCACTAAACCCCTCTTTCTGAATGCATCAGAAATCAAAAAGGGCAGTGGGAATTCAATGTTTCACATTGTGCACCAAAGACATTATTTCTTCTTGGGTGATCTTGGCACCTTGAAAGGGAGTAGTCCATGGGAATTCCAATATAGGCTATGTTGAAGTGAGATGCAACTGTTTTTAAGAGAAGAAAATTCTTAAATCTTGGGCCAATGGGTTGTGTCAGTGAAATTATTAAATTATACATTATCAAGTCATTGACTTTAAATAGAAATTGAATTAAATGATTTCGATTTTACAGTATTAAAATCAGATAATTTCTTTCAACTTCATCATTATCTTAGCAGCTCAAATTTAAGAATTTAATGTTAATGAAAGACTTTGTCAAAAAGGAGTGTGGAACAGGGCATGGTGGCACATGCCTGTAATTCCATCTACTCAGGAGGCTGAGGCAGAAGGATCACAAGTTGATGCATAGCCAGCCTCAGTAACTTCGTGAAAACCTCTCTCAAAGAAAAAAAGTAAAAGGGCTAAATGGAGATGTATCTCAGTGATAAAGGATCCCTAGGTTCATTCCCTAGTAAAGCAAAAGTTTAAAATTTTTAAAAACTGGAATCTGGAAGTTCTAATTTATAATGAAACAGTAATCATGTGTTTCATAAATGAAACATATCAAAATGCAACATTGTTGAAACCTACAAATTGAGTACCTGTTGAATAAAATAAACACTAATGCTGTTTAGAGCATATCATTAAAATCAAAACGGATGAATGTAGTGTCTTCTTTTGCTGGAAGATTTTAAAGAATTGGGAACAATTCTCTTCGTCTTCAGACATCTCCCTTTGGAGAGATTCAAATGCCAATGTCTTCAGAAATATTGTCCCAGTCATACTAAGAAATAATGCTTTGTCTTCTGACAAATAAGTGGTTTTGGGAAGATCTTATATACAGCTTACCTAAGTTAGTTTAAACTATAATAAAATTTATAAAACTGAATTTGATAAAACTATTTTCAATTATAGATTTGAGCAAATTTTCAATTATTAATAGGCACACTACCTTCAAATGGAATTTGTTTATAGATATTTACTCAACTACTCTTTCATTCATTGAACAGGTACTTTTTGACTATCAAACTTCTGTCATAGAAGAATCAGAGGGTAAAATTGTATACTAGGGTTCTCCATGGAGGCAGAACCAATGGGATATAGATAGCCATATGGATGGGGGAATTTATTAGAGAAATTGGCTCATGTGATTACAGAGGCTGATCATTCATATGACAACCTACTTGCAAGCTAGAAACTAGGGAAATTGGTAGTGTTGCTCAGTTGAAGTCCAAAGGCTCCAGAACCAGACAAGTATCTCTGCTATAACTCCCAGTCCAAGGCTGAAGGACTGAGAGCTCCAGGGATGCTGTGCAAGTCCTAGAGTCTAAAGCCAAGAAGCCAAGAGAACCTAGAGGTCTGATGTTCAAAGGCAAGTGAGGAAATATGTTCTACCTCAAGGAGAAATTGAAAGAAATAGAGGTTGCTTTTCCTCTTATCTTAGCTGATAGTCAGTTCCCACCCACACTGGGTGAGGGAAGATCTTGTTTACTTACTTCACTGATTTAAATGCCAATCTCTCCCAGTCACAGCAAGAAATAATGCTTTACAATCTATCTGAGCATCCTCTAATACAGCCAAACTGAAAGCTAGAATGAAGTTTCCACTAAAGAGCTATGCATAAAAACATTTGTTAATGTATTATTTTATTAATTCCACAAGTACTTATTTTAAACTAAATATATATGTGCATATATCCTTTATTGAGTTCTCTGCACAGAAGAACATCATCACCTAACTATTTCCTAATAATTACAGTATTATATTAGTGAGGATAGTTTATCCTGCAGTAATAAGACTGTCTCAAATTTCAGTGACTTAAAACCATGAAAGTTTTTATTTTTTGTGGTCATGCTACAGGTCCATTCATGGTCAGCTGTGGATGTTATTCCACATTATCATAGGCCTGTGCCTTAGTACTCTGTCTTACATATTAGCCACAATCTCAAATATCCATGATCAATCTGGCAGAGAAGAAAGAAAGAGAAAAAAAGCAATGAAATTATTTCCAGTAGACAATTCATGATATACTCACCAACTAAATTATATGTGGATGATACAGATGAGAAATTTAAAGGAAGAATAGTTCTTACAAGACTTTCTGAAAGTGAAATGTCAAACTCCTCCCACACTTGATACGAGTTGGAATTTAAGAATTCTGTGAAGTAAAATCTTACTGGTTGCCAATCTGATGTCTAAAAGCACTTTGAAAATTATTCATTTGGGGACATTGAAAATAGCTGAAGTGGAACACTATGAAAGGCCACCTGCTGTCTTAAAGCCAAAACCCAATGCTACTTTAAAATAATCACAGGGCTCTCTTCAAACAGCCAGATCCCATGCTGTTACGTCTTATGAAGCTTTCCTCTCTGAACGTTAAGCGTGTTTGTTCCTCAGTCTAATCTGCATAATGAGATGAGTATGCAACACACAGATATTAATTGGAAAATTTAGTATTAATCTATGTTATCTCTACAGAGAACATCACTGTATACCCATAGAAGTAAAGATTTTATTAAAGAAGTCTATTAATGTTTACTCTTGGATAAAACAAACTTGTTGGAACATAAGATTGAAAGTGATTCAATCTAGAGAGTTCCTGAAGATCTACTGAAGATGCTACTGAATTTCCCCAGACATAATTCTGCAGCGTGGGTTATTAACCAAAATAGTCCACTTTTCTCTTCTTTCTATATTCCAAGTGATTTTGATATGTCTGAGCTCAAGGTGTGAATGATGGAAAACAGCTATTTTATTAAAAGGCAATACTGATGTATTCTTGAAGATTAACCCAAGCAAAAAGTCCAATTATCATAACATATAATTAGGTACCATCATGACTTAAGAAATAAATTAATAACAAATACTTTATTTTATATGTGCTCTGACTAAAAGTTAGTTTCCATAAAATAGTTATATAGCTTTTGAAAAAAAAATGAGTCACTCTAAAATATTTTCCCAACTGCTGTATCAAACTAAAGTTGACAAGAAGAGAAGAGACCAATAACTACAAGTGTAATTTCAATGATGGGCAAGTTTCCCATCCAAAATATATGATTTGATTTCTTTGTGAAGCCAATCCTTCAAACTCCTGAATTGCCTTTCATTCAGACGGAGGTATTTTGCATAAATATCTGATAAAAACCTGTGACTGTAATAATGTTGCAAATCATCTACCTAAACATGAAGAAAACCTAGTCATCCAGAAAAGATGTCTTTATTTAGGTCTCAGTAACACTTTTTCTCATTCCTTCTACCAAGTAATGGGTAGTAAGTCAAAATTTTCAAACACATACCGGTATATATCTACAAATATTTTCCAAAGAAGTTCATACTCACAAAGATTGCTTTGGAAGCTAGGTAACCATAGAAACAGGGTCTGTTGATAAATTAAGCAGAAAACACATAGTGAGAATATCATTTTTCTGGAAAATGCTTTACAAGACCGGGGACTATACTTCAAAAACTGACATTGAATAACACATGGTCAAGTGAACTGGTGGGATGCTACTTGGTGAAGTGTGGCAAAATAATCAGACTTCTAACAGGTTTGACAATTAAGACATGCAAGTACTTGGACTCTTATCTTTGAATTTACTTGAATTAATTTATTGTCCTCTCATTTCTATGTCTGTTGAAAATCATGCAATGCATCTGGCCTTTATGATTTTAACATACTATAGAAACACGGGATATATGCACTTTCCTTTAAATGTGAAAAGGGTCAGGAATATGGAAACCAAGATTTCAAAAGGCAAATGGAAAAATGGAAATACTATTTTTGCTACTAAAATGTTTTGAGAGACGAAGGTGTCAGTGCAAATGACTGCTTAGGGTCAGAAATGATAGCTTAGATTCAGTCATTGTTACATGGAACAAAAACCTCCTTTATATACGTGAAATTTTTGTAAGAGAAGGATCTTAGTATAGGCATAAATATTAGTGGGATGAAAGGAAGTGTACCGCAATTTCTGAAATAAAGGACATCCAAGAGAAATGTAAATGGCTCAAAATTAAATATTTTAATAATTCCAATCATCCAAAATTTATATGTTCATATGTAAATTTCAAAGATCAAAAAATATAAATAAATGTATGTATTTAAGCCTGCATTGATTAAAAAATTAGCCTTTTCTTATGTTATTGAATTTTGGTTAAAAATATAATTAGTATAGATTTAATTAAATTTAAAATTTTCAGTTTAGGAACTCTTTTGATGTTCTCAGATACAAAAGTGCAAACATGTTTTACAAATAAAGAAAGATGTTGCTTCTTATATTTAACCCTGAATTTTTAAAATGTTTTTTCAGAAATATAGTTTTATACATATTTTTTAATTTCTAAGATTCACTTACATATACATTATCATAGTCAATTATGATGTTATTTTGTTCCAGCTACATTTAAATGTGTATTTTATGTTTACTTCAACTATGCACATTATAATCAGACCCGAAAGTTATTTAAACCATGTTGATTCAAGAAAACACAGAAAGGGATTCAGTGTCTCAGCACTTTTGTACATAGATTTCTAGATGGGCATATATTTATATAAATATTTTTGTTAAATAAATGAGCACACTTTGATGAATCCAATCACTGTAACAGAACAGGGCATGGAGAAAACCACCAAGGCTTTGGAGATAGGTCTTTCACAGGTAGTTACATGACTTTTCTAATCAAAGGATTCTTCACCTGTGTGATGGTAATAAAAGCTTACACATTGTCATTGTCTACAATGATGCCTCTTTGTAATATTAGCTCTTTTAACCCTTACAACAACCGATAGAGGTATTATGTAATCATCCCTACATTATACAGGACTTAGGCACAGAACCCTAATTGGACTAATGACCCCCAGAGAATAAGTTGGTACAATGGTTTGAACTCTTAAGTGTTAGCTTCACTTATTTAGCCTAGATTCGTGTAGAATATACCCATGTATGTAGTGCTTGGCATGCACGTAGGTATTAAAATGGCAAGTTTTTCAGACGCATAAAACCTAATGCATTTGAATTAAATCAACAGTTACAGAATCTTGATTTTTGAAAGGATAGAAGAAGGGAAAGAGGGATAACAGTTTAGAAAAACACAAAATCTTAAAATTTTTCATGTAATTTGAAATTATGTAATCTAAATTTTGTGGCGTGATGATATAGATGGTCAATTCTATGTAGAAAGTTTATTTTCAAGAAAATCAATTTCATGCTATTTCTCTTCAACAATTTCCTAAGATTTTTGTCATTGTTCACAATTCACTGCTGTCACTTAGGATGATTTTGTGTCCTTGTCCTTTGAAAAGGTGAAAGATTTATAGGTTTGAAGAGATACCTGAGTATGTCCTTGTCCTTTGAATGTTATAATGCTGCACTTCTTTGTCCTAATGTTTGGCTGGAACACAGAATTTTCTTTTGCTAATGCAATGTGTATAACCATGTCAAATGTCTTTCCCAAACTGAACTTTAAATTCATTTGTGCTGGTTGGCTAGATTCTATTTTCTCCCTCTGCTTCTATAGGAGCACATCCAAAGACCAGCTTCCCCTTCAGCCTGGTACTATAGGAAGAAATGTGGAACAAAAGGTATAGCCTTCAGTGGAGGTATAGCTGACCCATAGCCTACATGTTGCTTGATCAAGAAATTAATCTTCACTCCTGAAAACCACAAGGAGATGGATGGTTGCTTGTAATGCAACAAACATGACTAATGCACCATAGATAGCAATGTCCAATACTTGTATCTTTGATTAAAGCACAAGTATTACCTTAAGAAACAACTCTGTATGGTATAATTTATTAGCAATATCTTCATACTCCTTCCTCATATTTAATAGTTGAGTGTAGGAGCCCTGTTTGGGGAGATGGCTTAAATTGCGGTTGACTACGGGCTTTGGACATGTTTGGGCATTGGCGCCTTCCGTAGTCTCACGAGACTTGGCTCGGGAACTTGCGAGACTTGGCCGGAGATCTCGAGGGACTTGGGAGAGATTGCGGATGAGGTCTGTGCATCATTTTGGAGGTTTGAGGAGCGTGGACGGCGTGTCGGGGTGTAGTTAGAGCCAGAGAGAAAAGTTATCAGAATAAAGAGCTGTTTGTTTCCAGTTCGTCTCTAAACTTCTTCCCGCGGCTTCTTTGCTCCAAGCGGCCATCGCTTCAGGCGACAACAGTTGAGTATTAGTTATTAAAATTATAAATTACATAGATCATATTCTGCTTTATTAAGTTGGGGGTGGATCCCAGTATCTGAAATTTTAATACATAGTCCAGAATATTCTGATATTGATGTTCTGAGAACTCAATTTAAAAAAAAAAAAAGTCATTCCACTTAACTCTCATGATAACATTTACTTCCATGAAATTGCTGTACTTTGTAAATGAAGAATAAAGTGGATTCTGAAAATTATGCCTATTTTCTTAAAGCAGCATTAACTGTGTTAATTGTTATTATCCTAGGTATAAAAGTACTATTAGAAATTCCAAAGCTTTTTAATTTCACTTTTCATTAGATTTTATATTAAAAGTTTGAATATATTATATTATAAAAAAAGGAAGACTGCACAGAAATATATAAAACTTAATATCTTCAATAATACCACCTCCTATTTAATGTAATTCCCAGGTGAAAACCAATAACAATGTTTGAACAAATCCTGCAGGCTTCTACTTTCTAAGCGTAATAAAGCGTCAGTATCCCTTGATTCAGATCTTGCCTATCACCACTCTAACTTTATATTTCTGTATGTATCTATCATTATCATCATCATCATCATTATGACTGTCATCTACCTATCTGTCTCTCCTTCTGAAACATTTTATTTAAAAGAATATTACCCTGCAAACAGTCTGTAAGTTACTTGACTAATTTAACAATGTATTTAGGATATCTTTCCATGTTAGTACATTGAGAAGAAAAACTTATTTCTATAAATGCCAACACAGAAATACCTACTGGGGAGATTTTGTGGTTAATTCTACCAGACACATACAATAAGACATTCGATTTCTATGTCTTATGTTAGATGTATCACTGAATGAATCACACACCATTACACTTTGAAAGTGATTTTCTTTTGAGAAATAGATGATTATGGAATGTCACTTTTTGGTATCATTTATTTCCCACTGTAATACATCAACTGATTTAGCATTTGAAAAGTCACAATGTCTTTAAAATCGTCTTGGCAAATAATGGTTTATGATAAGAGAATTTTTTACATGAAAATGAAATTTAAACACTGACCAAATTGATATATATGTAATGTCCTTCATTATAGTTAAATGATGAGTTTTGCTTTTTTTATGTGAAGGTAGAGACTTAGCAATCATTATGCAAAAGAGTTTCTTTTTTCATCACAATCTCAGTCTCTTCATTTCTTTGCTCATACTATTTTTTGCTGCAATTATCTTTCATTAAAAGAGTATTTGATAGTGACCTTCTTATCCAGTGCTCACAATAAAATCTCTTCACTGTTCTTTTTTGATTTTCATTATATGTTCTGAATGTGTTTTTGATAAGCTTCACTTATAATTTCCAGGATGCATCAAATAGCTTAAGATTTTAAAATTTTTTCTGTATTCTCTTTATATTTAGGCAGTCATTTTAACTTTATTAGTTGATGAGGTTCATTTTGTTCCTTGTCATGGTTGTTTGACTAGCATTATCAGTCCTTTAATTTTTCCCTGATTTTTCCTAATATTGATATTCCAAAAACAACAAACAAAAAGACAAAATATTCTTTCCTAACATATAATGGATATTATTCTTATTACCTTGTTTTGACTGTTTCCTGATACTCTACTATTTTAAATCAGATATTAAAATATTCCATGTTTATATATATATTCACAAATGTAAATAAAGTGTGATACAGCATGTAGATTTTCTGATTCTGTTGTTGTTGTTTGTTTTTGTTTTTTGTGCTGGGGATTGAACTCAAGGGGGCTTATCTACTGAGCCACATCACTAACCCTTTTCATATTTTATTTTGAGAAAGCATCTTGCTAAATTGCTGAGGATGCCTTTGAACTTGCAATCCTTCTGCCTCAGCCTCCTGAACCACTGGGATTACAGGCATGTGCCATCGCACCCACATAATTCTGGTTTTAAGAATGTCAGTGTAAGGTCTAGTAAGCTATACCTAATTTATTTGTTCCTACTCAGAGAATTAGGACTTCAAACCATCTCAGGTATTATCTTCGGTAAATGTCTCTTCCTGAGATATGAAAAAGCTGAATCACCACAATTGAATCAAAGCTAGGTGGAGGATTATAACTGTCTGCGACATAACCATGATAGCCTACTGAAGCAGTTCCTACCAATTTCCAAGTAAGATATTGTGGAATACAAAAGAAAAAGAAAAAGAAAAAGAAAAAAAAACTGAAAAAAAAAAAAAAAAAAAAAAAAAAAGCTGTAAAGAGTTTTTATTAAATCAGGGCTCATTAAACTTTTTTTTTTTTTTTTTTTTTTTTTTTTCCAGATAAGGACAGATGGAAAATATTTTAGGCTTGCAGAATAATCTCTGTTCCAGTTTATACATTGTAACCATTGGGTATTTTGGACCAAACATTAACATGAATAAGAAAGACCATGTTTCAATAAAACTTAGAAAAAGAGAGAGTGGGCCAGATTTGACCAATAAGCTGGATTTGACCCATGGGATTTAGTTTGCTGACCACCTCCCCAAAATATGATGTCTTCTGTATGAAGTGAAAAAAATCGGAGACATATTCATATTTCATCTCAAGCAACAAAATAATCATACCTACCAGGAAGGAAAACTTGGAAAAAATCTCTTTCTTTTAAATTATTAACCCCATATCTCAGAAATTTTCAGATTTAGTCCATTGGTCTCAAGTAATAATGTCAGAGGAAAGGCAGTTCAGGTCTTATCAATACATAAACCCCATCCGGCTGGATGGGCACAGGCAGCTTTGTTTGTGGTAGGCCAAGGCTTCTATTGAGAAGTTCTCTTATTATGGCTGTGATAATTACTTCTTCCTGTTGTGCCTCAGACATTGGTGTATTAAAAGTTCCCTACTTTTGTTAGGCCTGGGGTGGTGCATTTTGCTTATTGGATTCTCTACATTATCTTAGAATCTTAAAAAAAAAAAAAAAAAAAAAAGATCTCAGTATATCCCTGAATCTAGCATTGTCATTACCTTGCCCTCTGTGTGTCCCATTGGCATCCTCATTATAGACCTGGTGGCATCATGCAGACCAAAGACTGTGGCATGGTCCAAAGTACATCTTGATATGTCTATATACCCAGGAGTAGCAGTGCTGAATCCTTCTTCTATTTGAAATCAGAAAATATTGTTTTTCCCTAAATTTAGGTTCCCCTGCTAATTGAAGGGCTCTTGTATCCAAATGCTCTCTGCAAAAAGACATTTTAGTCATGTTGTGTATAGAAATCACCAGCAGAAGAGAACAGGTATTGTTGATCATCTTTCTTTCTGATTTAACCACATTGAGTGAGAAGACTACCATGTTATTCAGATCTCACATAAGGTAAATAAATGTTTTCTGAATTCATTTTGATATAAGAAGATAAAAATTCAATATTTTGATTACAATACTTTAAAAATATTTAGCGTAATAAAAAAAACCTCAGGACTCCAGAGGAAAGCTGCACCATGTTTCCACTATGGATACTGCACTGTTCGATTTTTCATGTCTTCATTTGCAAAGTTGAAGTTTTTAGAAATATCTATTTTTTTTTCCAGTTTAGTTAGTAGTATAATCTGCAGTAATGGTAATGTTTTCATTACTAACATTGGTATGTTTGTACATTCTATTTCTTCTCTTTCTTTCATATATTCTCTCAGTTTTGCTAGAGGTTTACCATTTCTTTCAATTCTTTTGAAAAACAGATTTTATGGATTTATACTCTATAAATTCAGCTTATCTTTATCATTACTTTTTATTACTTCCTTTTTATTTAATTTCCTGACTTTTCTAACTTCTTCAAATGGATGCTAATATCATTCATTTTCAATTCATCTTTTAAAAAACACATATATACAAATTTTCAATTATTCTGGTAAGCACTGTCTTATATATAATATGCATTTTCGTTGTCTTTTAGTTCAAAAATGTTTCCTATTTTCTTTTTGGGTGACAGGGATTGAACTCAGGGAACTCAACCATTGAGTCACATCCCTAGCCTTATTCTGTATTATTTTATTTATTTTAGGATTGCAAGTTCAAAGCCAGCCTTTTTTGAGACCCTAAAAAATTTTTATTATTTATTTACTTATTCATCATGCACAAGTATAGTATCTTTTTACATACAACTGCTTGTATACAAAGTATATAAGTACCATTCAGATCTTCAATCATGCATTTAGGATAATGATATCTTTCACTGAATTGCTTAGTATGTTGTTTTTGCTGAGGCTGGCTTTGAACTTGTAATACTCCTGCCTTAGCCTCCAGAGCTGCTGGGATTACAGGTGAGCACCACCTTGCCTGCTTTTATTCCTCTTTAACCTATGTTAACTATAATTCCGTGAAATAATTTTCATATATTTGATAATTTCCTATAAACTTATTTTTGGATAGTTCTTTTAAAATTAAAGATCATACTTTATGATTTCAAATCCTTTGAAATTTGTTGAAGTTTTCTTTATGTCTCAGCTTCTGAATCATTTTTATTTAATGCATGTGTGCAATTTGAAAAAAAGTTGTATTCTAAATTTTTGGTTGCCAAGTTTAATATTTGGCAATTTGAATGATTTTGATAATCATGTTATTCAAATATCTTCAATCCTGCCGGGCGCGGTGGTGCACGCCTGTAATCCCAGCACTTTGGGAGGCTGAGGCAGGAGGATCACGAGTTCAAAGCCAGCCTCAGCAATAGTGAGGCACTTAGCAACTCAGTGAGACCCTGTCTCTAAATAAAATACAAAAAAGGGCTGGGGATGTGGCCCAGAGGTTGAGTGCCCCTGAGTTCAATCCCTGGTACCACAAAAAAAAAAAAAAAAAAAAAAAAAAAAAAAAATCTTCAATCCTTTATAAATACTATGTCTACTTTACTTGCAACTTGTAAGACTGTTTTAAAATTTCACAATGACTGTAGATATATCTATGCTTCCTTTTTGATTATTCCTATACATATATTGAGACTATTCTAAAAATTACAGAATAAAATAGTTTCTGATGAATTGATATTTGTCTTATTATAAAATTTTCTTCCATAGCTACACTTTAGTTACACAAGCTTACTCTTACACAATATTTGCTATATGTATATATATATCCTTGTTTTTTGATTATATACATAAACATACATACAAACATCCTTTTACTCTCAATTATTCATTTTTAATATGTTAAGCTTACTTTTGGTTGAGTGACATAATTATGGATCAAAAATTGTAGTATTTGATGATGTATAGCATATTCTCATGAGGAAGATTTCATTTTGCTTTTGGCAAGAGATCATTTCTGAGAGAGAACTTGTAACTACAATCTAAGGTTAAGATGACCTAAAGCTATATCAACCCTCTGAGAGAGCTGGCATGTTTCTGAATCATTCTAATTTCTAAAATCTAGCAATACTTGTGGAAAGAACTGAAATTTCATATGTTCACTAGAGATTGTCCTCTTTGCAATTCCCAAATTTAATATATTGTGATTCAGTTCTACAAATGGCCCCCAAATTTCTATTGACCTTCTGAAAATTTGCTCATAACTTTCTGTTTAACATCTCAACCTCTCAGCTGCTACTTCAGTAATTAACAGGAAGGGGAAAATCTATATAAAATTGAGGGTTTACTTCTGTGATCTTTTCTTTGGGATGCCACGTCTATTTATCTTGACTTTTTTGGTATTTCTCCTGCTCCTTAAAGATGATGATATTTCATTTTGTTTTTCTTGTAAGTGTTGTAAATAACTCAGTCAAATGTATTCAAGCACATCATTTCGAAATATTTAAATTTTTGAATTCAATGAACAGGGATCTACAATGCTTGGGCTTAAACCAATACAAAGAGACACAGAGGTGATACTTAAATAGGGTCTTGGAGTCCCCTCCTGAGACAAGCATTCCCTCTATGACTTATGACCTTTCAATCCCAAGAGAAAGACAAGAATATAAAGCAAAGATCCTCTGAAAATCTTCAGGAAATGCCTCTTTAATAATACCTACATGAAAATGTCTCAACATTTTAATATCAGGTAATAACCATAGTCGAGTGTACTAGCTGAATATCACCCTTGTGAATACTTACACAGCTGAAGCACCCTTCAAGTACAAGAAAATCTTTATTTCCCTAAAAGTAAAAGCTCTCATTATGATCATTTACTACTTTTCATTATATAATTTTTGGGTTGTCAAGGCAAATAATTAAATAAAGTATACTTAATGATACATTTCTAGTCTTGGGGAGTTCCAGAACTGATTTATAAACTACGTCTTTGTTTTTGTGTTGACTTTTCTACATTTTTTGAAGTCATTTTCACAGAATAAATAAGGATAGGGAATCTCATCTATCTAACTTTAAATTGGAATACTAAAATCATTCTTGAGCTTCAATTTTGTGTTCAAGAGAACACCAAAGTATGAGTAAGGATATGGTTACTTATTGTATAACAATTATGCTTAGTGATTGACAGGACCTCTCTGAATCTGCCATAAAATCAACTCTGAAAGTGGTGGTAGACCAAGTAGCTGCACGCACATCTTGCATTAAATGTCCAGTTGGAGAAGAAGGGTGTGATGGCTGAAATCTAATATAGTAAGAAATGCTCATGAAAGAGACTAACAAGTGCAAAATAAAGAACAGACTGAGTTCAAAAGCTGATAGAAGAAAAGAACTTGAAAGATAAAACAAAAAGTCCTCTATAACAAGAAAATATAATACACCCCAAGGAAATAATTATCATTGTATTAGCACAAATATGTGACTGTTCCATTCAAAGTTTTAACTTAGGACGATCTATGATTTCATGTTTTGACATTACTTTCAAAATAAATCATGCTCATCGAAATAGTTTGGTAAGCACATTAACTATATGCTATCAGACTTCTATTATAATCCTTTTCAATAATTCTATTTTTAGCAATTTCTGCTACTTTAAAAATAAAATTAATAAGAAAAAAAAATAATGAAAAGAAAGACCAAGCTAGAGAAATTTTTCTTTTTTTCTGATTCTTTTGTATAACAGTACTTGATATTTTTGATAAACAAATATATCTAAACAAAATGATAAATGGTTCAACAAATATCTCATCTTGAATTAAAATTAATTTATGATATAAGTAAACATTGTTCCTGAATAGAAATTTAAATTCCTTTTAGGATAAAGGTCCAATTATAATTTTCCATTTGTAAGTAAACTTTTAAACTCCCATGTTAGTTACTTTCCAACAAAACCAGAGGTTACTGATAAAAATATGTATATTTTAAATAACTTAACACAATAAGAAAGAATGAGTTTAGGAGTACAATCAGAACCATATTATTAATTTAGCTGGATGTTGAATAAAGCATAAAACTTTATTTGTTAAATAGTCTTGTAATAGTTTCAGAAAACCAGTTTCCTAAATCTGTCCATGATATAAGTGGTTGGAGATAAATATTAAAATAGATTTTGCTTCATAACATTTTTGTTTCTGAAATATAACTGTTCATTGAAATATATAATTTTATTCCATGAGTAAAATCGTTTGGCAATTTGATAAAATGATTTCACAGTCAATAAAATATTTTAAGAACCAGTAATGTTTTAATTATCTGGCAGTGCAATGAAGAAACATTTTATGTTCTAATCTCATATATAAATTAAATAAAAGTGCAATATGGCAAAGAGAGATGTTGTATTGAGGTATATACTACTGTTTTTGTTAAAATTGTATTACTTGAAAGATAACCCCAGATTATTAAAGAGAAGGGAGTTAGTTAATGTAGCGATCAAGTTCACATATTATTTTTGCCTAAAACAAAATGGTTCTTATATTTTACTTTTGTCACAAGAGCCATCTTTGTTAATATTGTCATAATTATCTTCACTATTGTCAATACAATGTTATGCAGTCACTGAGTTATTAAATTAAATAGCAAAAGCAGGAAAAGTACCTGAAAAAAGAACTTGTGAATTCATTTAAAAGTATACTAGCAAGATTACCTTTTATATTTATAAAGTGTGTGTATGTGTGCGTGTGTGTTAATGTAGTGATAAAATATATCTGAGAGAAAGGGATAGAATAAGAAGGTGATTTGAAATCTGAGTGGTTATGGATTTTCAGACTCATTATTTTTAAGATTATGCTATACTTTTCACATTTGGTCTAATTTATATCCACTAGTATTTCAAGATAAATTGAGGCATCAAAGAATAAGTGATATTTAAACTGACTACTTTCTAAAATACAGTCTTCTCTAATCAATTCTCATGATTGAAAAGCAGCCTACAGTACCTATAAAATTACAGATATAATACCTACTCCAAACATTGATACTATCCTGTTTTATAAATTTTAATAAGTGCCTTCACTGATCTCATTTTAATTTCATCAGAAATATTCAGATTTGATCTCAAACACTTCCTGT
Organism: Tamias sibiricus; assembly: GCA_025594165.1. Lineage (NCBI taxonomy): Eukaryota > Metazoa > Chordata > Mammalia > Rodentia > Sciuridae > Tamias > Tamias sibiricus. Next base: position 39,235,564 of record CM046665.1, on the reverse strand, counting down.
GTGGTAAAAAATATGGATATAAGAATTAGAACTAATTTTAAAATTTATATTTCAGTGATTGGGATAAATACATCAACTTCAGGATTGCTACAAATACATGATAATGTATCAGTTGTAAAATATTTATTAGGCTGGGTGTGGTGGCTTGGGAGGTTGAGGCAGAAGGATCACAAGTTTGAGCCCAGCCTCAGCAACTTAGTGAGTTTCTGTCTCAAAATAAAATATAAAAAAGTTCTTGAGATATAGTGCATTGGTAGAACACTGCTCAGTTCTATCTCCAGTACTGTAGCAAAATAAATAAAAATAAAATATGCATATGTATTAATTATATTGCAATGACTATTTTGATATCAAAATTAAGATTTAAATAAATTGAATATTAAAAAAATACAGTTAAAACCCAAAGAAATAAAACTGTTCACGCAGACACAAATTTTGACAAAAGGAGACTTTTTATCCAACACAGCTTATGTGTTTTGTTAGTATAGAATTATATTCAATAAATATTAACTTAAAAAATGATAAAGTATTGTTGTAAGAAAAATACCATTACAATAGATAACACGATTATGTGTGATTTATAAAAAAAATGGCTTCCATTTTTACAAATGCAAAATAATAAAGATATAAACATTAATGAAAATATAGACAATATCCTTGGTTTAATTTTGGGAATAACATATTTCATTCAGATATCAACTGTGAACAGTTGCTAATGCCTTTTGTCTAGAGTTTACTCATTATTTTATCAATAAAGTAGCATGAAGATAAGAAGATGCTATCTTAGGATAAAGACTTGATTTTCTTTAAGCAATTCAATATTTTCCCATCTCACAAACAATTTAATTCAGAGACTTGAAAATATTAATGATTTATCTGCATTCAATCTCATGATTTAAATTTAGATATTTTAAAAATTATTAATTAATACATACAATATTGAAATATAGATTTAAATTCTGAGAAAGCATGTTCATCTCACAGCAGAGGTAAAATTCATGACCTGAGTAAGATGCCAGACTAATGTAGTAAGAGATGCTCATGGAAGAGACTGACAAATGCAAAATAAAGAACAGACTGGGTTCAAAAGCTGATAGAAGAAAAGAACTTGAAAGATAAAACTATGTGGTTATTAGTCCACATGATTCTATTAAAAGGAAGATATTTTGCCCTGATTTGTTGAAGATTTTGTTCTTCTTTTGTATTATGGTTAAACATTCATTAATGACAGCAAAGAAGTGAAGTGGTCTCTAAATTGGTGATTTCAAAAAGAGTTTGCCTGGCCTTCTGCCCCAGAATGCAGAGGTGTAAGGAATAAGGTTTTTGTACTTTAGAGGCTTGGAAGGGGAATAAGATATAATGGGTGGAAAAAGCAATGCAGTAAACAGCCCTAGAGTGTATAAGTGATTCCTGTTTTATCATTGTGGGATAAAGAGGAAAGTACAGCCAAAAATGATGCTGGAATGTGCACTGGAGGTGGGAATGTGATGGTTGTTAGATTCCTTCTTAAGAGCATGAGAAATAATCCTTGAATGAAAGATAAATGAAAAATTTTGAAAAAGAACAAAATGATCAGTACTATCATTTGAAAAACCGTATGAGGAACATTCTAGAAGAGAAAAATGAAGGAAAGACCAAAAGGTATGCATTCATTGTTTTTTGCCTCTTCAATCTCCAGACTCCTGCCTGGCAATTTTCTTTGGGGAACTGTTTGACCACCACCGTCAGTCAATATGTTTTGACCTGAATTAGCATAAGGAAGGTGTTCAGATCCACCTCAAAATATGTTCTGTTGGCATGACTATTTTGAGATGAAAGCAATTGAGAAATAAATAAATAGATGCAGGAATAAAATTTTTTCTGGTCTCCTTTCATCTAACTGAAAACAAAACATTAATACCCCTTATGAAGTTATCTCCCCTCCTCCACACCCTTTTCCACACCAGGAAGGTGATTGCAACCTCATTATCAGAGAGCAGTCAGCAATGAGAAAGAGTCTACATAAATAAATCTTACAAACTTATGTGTAATTAGTTTACCTGTAGATTTGCCTTCCCACAATTTTCACAGACTAGAAGCTGAAGGTCCTTACCTTTGTCTTGCAATTTCTCTAAAAAATATTGATCTTGGTAGAGATGCTATTTAAGACCAAGTTCTAACCAGTTCAGTTAATTCAGTTGCTCATCACTGAATACTCAGATACATATATGCTTGATGCACCTGTTAACAAACTTCTGTTTATTTTTCTCTTGTTCAGCTGTCTATTGTCAGTCTAATTTGCAGGGTACCAGTCACTGAAACCAAGACAGGGGAAATGGAAATTTTTTTTTTTCCTTCTTTATGTAACTATGACAAATCTATGCCTCAAGGCCAAACAAGGCTATAGAGTTGGAAGTCCAGGGATGAACAATGTTGATTGCAGTGGAGAGATTTGTTATCTAAGAGCAGAGTCAAGTACTGGAAAAAAATAAAAGACTGGGAACAAAAGAGAGTAAAAACTACTTCTGAATACATTGTTAGAACTATTGCTTTCAATAGGGGAAAAAATTATAGACAACTGTTTTAAAAACTCAAATTGGGCAGATTCTGACAAAAGATTTCTGCCTAATACCAACATCTTATATGTAAATACCAATGAAAGATCAACAGCCACATCACTCTTTTTGCTGTCTTCTCCTGGTTTGCTAACTTTTTGTTTCCCACCAATAACATCATAGAAGATAATTCTAGTTGCAGCTTGTCAGACCACCATGAAATTTTCACATTTATAATTCAGCTGAACAGCAAGGTTGGAATCAAGTGAGGATAGTCTTATCAGGAGGCACAATATCTGCTATATATTGACGTGTAGCTTTCCTGAAGAGACAGCTTCACATAACTGATAACTGAGTAGCACATAGTGACTACTATCATTTTCTTTGTAGGCTTCCCGTAACTCCAAGTGTACCAAGTTTCTATCTGTAGTTATTTGAATTCTTTCTTTGATCTCTTATGTAGGTACACCAATGTTATCTCCTCAAAAGACATTGTATATTCAAATATTATTAGCACATTTGCAAACATGTGCCATTTTGACAGACTATAAATGCTTTTCAGATCATATTTTCTACATTTCATGTGCAATATGGAGTGCAATTTGGTGATTTAGAAGTGCAGAACCAGGAGTTATACCCTGTTTGAACTCCAGCTCCATTTGGATTGCTTTGTCATTGGGCAAGTTCCTCAATGCCTTTGAACTTTATCTTTCTTTTCTGATGTGTATGACAAAAGAAACTGTTTACTGTGCTTGTTCTGTGTCATAAATGTATAAATAACTGGAAACAACTTATTACAGTATCTAAAACATATTTGGGGGCTAGCAAATTTTAACTATTAAAAATGTATATTCTTTATGTGTAGAGGTAATATTAAAGAGTTGTTATTAATGAAAACATCAAATAGACACTGTTCAACAATGGTGGAATTTGGCAATATATTGTAGAGTAACTGATTCCATTCAAGGTGATTTTACGAAATCTCTAAAAAAGACTCCTAAAGCACAAGAAGTAAAATTAAAAGTCAATAAATGAAATGGCATCAAATTAAAAAGTTTCCTCACAGCAAAGGAAACAAGAGCATGAAGAGAATACCTACAGAACCAGAGAAAATCTTTTTCACTGATTTTTTAGATAAGGCATTAACATCCAGGATATAAAATGAGCTCAAAGGAAGGGATAAGGAATGAGATAGGGAAAGTCAGTGGAATGAATCTGATTAACTTTCCTACATACATATGTAAATATACCACAGTGAATCTCATCAGTAAATATACCACAGTGAATCTCACCAAAATAAATAATAATCAATAAATGAGTTTAAGAAATTGAACAGACACCTCTTGAAACAAGAAATATGAGTGGATAACGAATATATGAAAAAAAAAGATCAACATCTCTAGCAATTAGCGAAATTCAAGAAACTACACTGGGATTTCATCTCACTCCAGTCAGAATGGCAATTATCAAGAATACAATTAACAATAAATGTTGTTGAGGATGTGGGGAAAAGTATACACTCATACACTGTTGATGAGACTGCAAATTAGTACAACCACTCTGGAAAGCACTATGGAAATTCCTCGAAAAACTATAAATGAAACCACCATATGACCCAGCTATCCCACTCCTCAGTTTATATACAAAGGACTTAAAATCAACATACTACAGTGGCCAAGCCACATTAATGTTTATAGCAGCACAGTTCACAAGAGCTGAGCTACAGAGCCAATCTAGGTGCCTCTCAACAGATGAATGGATAAAGAAAGTGTGTGTATATATACACAATGTAGTATTACCCAGACATTAAGAATGACTTTATGACATTTACTAGTAAATAGATGGATCTGGAGACTATCACTCTAAGTGAAATTATCCAGTACCCAAAAGTCAAAGAATAGAATATTTTCTCTGATATGTGGAAGCTAATCCAAAATGGGGAGAATAGAAATAAGATCAGAATAGAAAAAGGAAGGGATAAGGGATGAGATAGGGAAAGTCAATGGAATGAATCTGATTAACTTTCCTACATACATATATAAATATACCACAGTGAATCTCACCATCATTTATATCTAGAAGACACTAAAAAAAAAATAAGTAAACTACAGAAAGATTAGAATAAGAGGGAAGGGAACAGGAGGTAAAAGGATGAGAGGAAGGGGAAATACTGAGGACTGAATTATAACAAAGTATATTCCATGCTTTTTTTACATCATAGTATATTCTATTGTTATGTATAACTTAAAATAACCAATAAAAAAGAAAAAAAAAAACAGGAGAAGTAATAAGGTCAAATATTCCCAGACATTAAAATATTAATGGGTAAAATGTAATGCTGATTTATGATAATATTTGTTGAAACAAATGAATATCCTAAATTACAATAATATTTTTTAAAAAAGATAAATATAAAATCAGAAAAAGAACATTCTTCATAAAATAATGGATTCCTTGAAAAATATCTAGCATAAACCCTGCCATACAAACACAGACATGCACACATACATAATTACAATCATGTGAAATATTTATATATAATTAATATTATGGAAGGAATGAAAGCAATTACAGTTAGTGGAATACTGAGTGTAGGTTTAAAAGTGAACTATGTTTTCTTTTTATTTATTTAATTTTATTTTTTTAATTTAAATTGATTTATTAAGCATTTTATTTTATTTTTTAAAATTTATTTATTTTTTATTTTAAGTTGTTAGAAATGACAGCAGAATGCATTACATTTTATATTATATTATACAGCACATTTGTACATATCTCTGGTTGTATACAAAGTATATTCACACCATTTGTGACTTCATACATGCACTTAGGGTAATGATATCCATCTCATTCTACCATCTTTTTTTTTTTTTCCCTCTTCTTCACCCTTTTGCCCCCTCCCTTCCCCTCCCTCCCCATTGGCCATTCTAGTGTTCCTCTAATCCTCCTATGCTCCCTGTCCCAACCCCACTGTGAATAGGCTTCCTTATATCAGAGAAAATGTTCAGCATTTGGCTTTTGGGGATTGGCTAACTTCACTTTTTAAAAAAGTCGTTTGGCTTCCCAATATCTAAACTTTTTTTTTTTTTTTTTTTTTTCTGGCATGATTTGTAAAGATCTACATCTTCATTGAATATATATTATGGTTGGGATATTTGTGTCCCTCCCTCCAAAATTATAAATTTAAACCTAACGAGTAAGGTGGAAACTTGAAGAGGCAGGGCTTTTGGTGGGGGGCACCTTTGGGAGGTATCAGATGATGAAGGCAAAGCTCTCAGACTATGACCAGTGACTTTACAAAAGACAACTCAGAAAGAATGTTAGCTTTACCACAATGCAAGTCACCTCTATGGACAGCAGAAGCAGGCCTTCGCCAGATGCTGAATATGCCAGGACCTGGATATTGTACTGTCCACAACTGTAAGAAATAAATTTTTGATGTTTGAAGCTACTCAGTGTATTCTATTGTGTTATAGCAGTCCAAATGAACAAAGTAATATATTTTAAAATCAATGATATTGCTTAGATCAATTAATTGTGTTCCTGGGTGTTTACTTTAGAGGTTATCTGTAGACCTAATTAAAAATAATTGGGCTTTTTGTGCTTAATATCTAAATGTTCAATTTCAGCAACTTTAAAATCAAAGTCAAGCAAGATAAATAAAACAAAGGAAAAAGTGTGAACATTCCCAAAAGGATAGTTCTCTGTCAAGCTCTAATAAATGTAATCTTATTCCAATTATATTTTGGATTACCTTTTTAGGCATGAATTTTAAAAAAAGGAATCTAATACCAAAACATAAATAATGAGATGATACCCCAATTAAACATTTTAAGTATATTAATTATAGGATTAGAATTTTCTTATTTCCCAAATTCCCTTTTAAAGTATTCTAATCCTTTAATTCTTCAAGTATTATAGAAAAAAACTTAGGGTCATGTTCAATCAAGTGTTTGTAAAGTTTATAATTCACATTATAATTTCTCTGCACCAAATGGGAAAATAAAGTAAATGGTACAGTAGCTCCAAGAGGAGTCACATTGCGTTTTCAAATCTGTGTGCTTGCTCATCTTTGTTTCATTACATTTCCCCCCTTAACAATTATTCTCTTTCTACTTTTCTACATCTAAACTATTATGTTCAATTTTTAAATACTTTGTGTGATATTCCTTACCAAGAAATACAAATATTCTGTTTGGCAATGCCCTGGTGTTTTCAGAGGATAAGGTGCTTGTGAGAGATAATGTAGTTAAGTTTGCTTTCTTAATTACTTAATTATCCACTCCCATATTTTAGGTAAATGTTTGAACAATGATCCTTACAGCCTATTTATATCCTTGCTAACTTACATGAATACTACTTTGATTTTCAGGTATCAATTGCCAATAATGTCTTCTCTTTATTTATTTATTTTCAGTACTGGGTACTCAATGTCTTCTCATTGACTAGATGTCAAATTTTGTGGCCTTATCTCTAAGGTTTTCTACAAACTTACAACAATTTATAGTTAAAGTCTTCTTCTTACAACTAAATCTGATAAATCTTATCTTCTAGATGCTCTTTTCTAATTATTTATCACCCAGAATATATTGCAAGTCTCCAGCTTTGTACCTCTGTTTATGTGATTCACCCTGAATATGTATCCATTTGCTGAAACTATTTTTTAATGGATGGGCTAAATAACACTCTCTTGAATTCAGTATGCATTTATCCCTGTAGAATTTATCTTTCTCTTTTTAAATTCTCCTGCATCAGGATTATTAAAAATAGGTGTAACTTAAATAATAAAGGACAAGTGGGTAAATAAGTTTATATGTGCAAATTAGGGAAATCAGAAAGATTTTCTGCAGGAATATTATATTTGATGATATAGGTAAAGTCAAATTGCAAAGGAAGCCCTGATACATATTCCACTTTTTTTATGATGTGAGGTTTGAAGAAAAAGTGTTGTTTTAAGATAGTTCTAATACTTGATACTCTAAACTCTAAAATTTGAAAAGCTGTCATATCTAATCATTTAATCAAATGTTAGAATTATCATCCTTGATATATAATTTCAATGCTATAATGCCATTACTTATAATTCTTAGTCAAAAGTGAAGTGGTATATTTTTGAAGTAAAAACAGCAATGAAAATTTGCTGGAATTGCCTGTTTTCCCCTAACATGGTGAGAGAACCCACAAGGACAAACAAGAACACCAAACCAATTGCCTTTCAGTATTTGTCAAGATTTGGATATGAGGTATCCCCCCAAAGCTGGTGTTAATGCAGGAATATTCAGAGGTAAGATTAGTCTATCCTAGTTTGAATGAACTGGCTGGGTGGTAACTGTAGTCAGGTGGGACCAAGCTGAAGGGGGTGAGTCACTAGGGGTGTTCCTGGAAGGGTATGTCCCCTTGCCAGATCTCCTGTTCTCTCTGCTTCCTGACCCTGCCATGGGCAGTGAAACACTCCTCTGTGGGGCCTTTCTGCCATGATGGGCTGCTTCTCTTTGGGCCCAGAGCAACAGACTTGGAATCAGACATTTATGGACAGAGACCTCTGAAACCACGAGTCCCAGATCAACTTTTCCTCCTCCAAGTTGTTCTTGTTGGGTGTTTTGGTCACAGTGACAGAAAAGCTAACTAATGAGTGTTATACATATTGTGCATCTAGAATATATCTGAGGAGAAAAAAAAATAGCCCCTAAAATACCTTTAGGAGTTTATGTGATTTACCCTGAATATAGATTAATTAGTGGAAACCATTTTGTTATGGATGAGCTAAATACCATTCTCTTAAAGTCAGTTTTTTTTTTTTTTTTTTTTTTTTTTTTTTTAAGATATTTTATTTCACTGAAAGGAAGAAGGACCTACTACTTAACTGAGTGTTAGCAGACCCTACTTAAGAAGCATTGATCCTGGTAAGTACAAAAAGTATTCCAGGATTTCCTCTCTTAAAATCAATTTTAGTGGTAAAAAGTCCATGGATGTTCCTCAGAGTCTTCAGGAGTAAGACAAGCAAAACATTTTTGTGTCAATTTCCTTGTTTAGTTTAAAAATTGTTCTGTTGAAAATATTTTTATCACTGTTCTGAAAATATTTATTTATTCTAGAACAAAAGAGTGTGGTATGAGATGTTATTTTGTTATGTTACTATTACTAATTAACCATAAACAAAGATCCATGTACTTATGATGACTTTCCTTGCCAAATGAAAATTTGCATAATAACATTTTTGCATACTGCTATCTTATATATTTTTTCAAGGGAAAACTTGTTATTACAAAGAAAAAAGTGTGAAAGCCATATTTCTTTTTCCTGATATAAAAATCAGTTTACCATATAATAAAATAAATCATATGCAAAAATGTATTTAAATATAATTTTTTGGAAGAATTCTCTAGTCATTTAAACAGTTTTTCAAAGATTTCCTTAATACCCAAGAGGTTAAAAACCTCTTGCTAGTAGTTGGCTGTACTTCCTACTGCATGTCCTGAGACTCAGAACCTTGGTGAAATTGGCAAAATCTCTGTATAGAAAATCAGTTTACAAATATCTTCAAGTATATATACACATTTAAATATTCGGGTAAGTAACTATGACTTTATTTTACAGAACACATAGGTAAAACCAGCTTCAATATAATTATGTGGATTTTTAAAAATATTTTTTTTAGTCGTTGATGAACCTTTATTTATTTATTTATTTATTTATATGTGATGCTAAGGATCCCAGTGTCGCACACATGTGAGGCAAGCACTCTACTGCTTAGCCACAACCCCAGGCCGAATTATGAAGATTTTAAAAATACATAGAACAAGTTTATTTGACTACAATTCATATACCATACAGTTCACCTTTTTAAAGTGCACAATTCAGTGGTTTTTGGCATATTCACATACTTGTGCAATCCTTAACACAGTTAATTTTATACCATTTTATAAACTCAGAATGAAATCACTTATCCTTCAGCTATAATCCTTTTTTCTTCCTCAATTTCTTAGCTCTTATCAGCAAACTAATTTCTGTCTCTGTAGATTGACCTTTTCTGGATATTATATTTAATGGAATCATATACTGTACAATCTTTTGTTTTCAAGGTTCATCTATGTTTTTGCATATGTAATGGTTCATTCATAATCTTTCACTGTAAGTAATGCCATATTTTGTTTATTTGTTCATCAATTGATAAGTGGGTTGATTCCAAATTTGGGGTATTAGAAATAATGTGGCTATAGATACTCATGCACAAGTTTTGTGTGAATATAATTATAAAAGAATTAGGTATATAGCTAAGAGTAGAAGACTTCAAAGTCCAAGATCAAGAAAGCCAAAACTTAAATGTTGAATCTAAAACAGTCATACTCATTGAAGCAGAAATTACAATGGTGGTTACCAGAGTGGGGCGGTGAAAATGAAGAGATGTTGGTCAAAGGGTATAAAATTTTAGTTAGAGGAGTAAATAATTAGTATTTGAACTGATGCATGAGCTAATTAGATTAATTCAGTACTTCTAAACAGTATATATGAATCATAGCATCACTTTTTATGTATATTTAACATGCACTATTGAATTGTTTACTTTAAAAGGGTGAATTGTATGCTATGTAAATTGTCACCAGATAAAGTTGCTGTAAGTATTTTAAAAGTCCGAACAGTTATATTGAAGTTCTAATTAACCTGGTTTCATCTATGTGTTATGTGGCATGGAGTCAGTAGTTTACCTAGGTTATCTACATGCATGTATGCCATGAATGTATACACTTTCTTATTATAATTTGTTAATAAGAAAAACAAAATATTATTGTATAATATGGAAAAAAATGGAAAGAAAACCTAAAGATTGAAAAGAATATTTGCACATATTTAATGAAATTTGAATCTAGAATGTAAATTCTTACAATTCAGTAAGAAAAAGACAAGTAACCAAATTGAAAATAGGCAAAGGATCTAAATAATTTTTCCCAAAAAAAAGATATACAAATGAATAACAAGAACATGGAAAGATGATTTACATCATTAGTTAACAGGAAGAGGAAAATCAGGACCATAATGGGAAACCACTTCACACCCATTAGAATGGCTAAAATCAGAAAGTCAGATAATAATAATACTTGCAATGTTTGGTTCCATCAATCAGAAGCCTAATACACTGGCAAAGGGAGGATAAAATAATGTGATCATTTTATGGAAAAGTTCCTTAAAGATTGAAATGTAAATTTGGTTTATGATTATGTGTTTTGAAAATTATTTTGTTTTTTCTGATACCAAACTCATGAAATATTTCTAAAGGACCTGAGTCTTTTTGAAGAATTAACTTCAGAATAATTAGTGAAAAGTATCTACAGCAAGTTATAATACAAGTAAAATGCCTTTATAGCAGTAAATGAACCGCAGCATGGGATATCCCCTGGCCTGATTAACTTCCAATCCTTTATAATTTACAAAAGGAAAAATGCCACTAGATATAGAAATTTCAGGATCTAGGGGAAGATGGATATGGAAGTGAATCAGCCTTGAATTTGGTCAGAGAATATCATAATAAACTAGATTCAACTATATTTTCCATCATATAAAATATATAAAATATGGGAAAAGGAATAGAAGCTACATTTAAGCTTTCCATTGACTTATCAGGTTTTGCCTTTAGTCTCATGCAGTCCATGACAATCCTTCACTGAAGCCTTTACAGTATTTTTCAGATCTTTGGTAACCCAGTATCAGCATTCACCATGCACTGAAGCACTCCTACAAAAGAATCTTTTTGATTTCCCTTCAACCTTCATTCTGTGTAGTTTAGTATGAATGTTCCTCAAATGTCAGTTTACCTGTTGAATTGTTGTATGCTGCAATTAAAACCTCTAATAAAGTCTTCCAATATTTGAAGAACTCTATCTTCATCTCCCTCTATACTCCCACCCTGCCAGGATAACGCAGATCTAACATATTACCCTATAACTTTTTGAAAATAATAGATAAGCCATGTGTGTTTTCTTCTATTCAGATTTTTATCTGAATCCTTCAAAGCGAGGCTTAATTTTTTTTTTTTTTTTAATGTACATGATCTGACAAAGATTGAGAGCAATGTGACAAAGACTACTACAGTGCTTTTCAGGGCAGAAAAGCCCAGGACCATTATATCTTCACTCAAGATTGTGATATTTATTAACATAAAATAAGTCTTGTTTCATATATCACATTTTTGTCTTAATAGTGGATGTTAAAATCACAATACTGCTTACCATTTGTCATGCTTATTCAATATCCATTTTTAAGTGCTGTGTCATAGCAATTTTTATTCACATTTTTCTCAGTCCTCATAAACATTTTAATTGGAATTTCAAAAAAAGGCAAAACTGCTATTGATTACTTGCCAATATCTAAACCCAGGGAAAAAACCCATATGTTACATATTTCAGTATAAAGTTGTAACTCATGTTTTTCTCTCTCTCCACAAATTTTCAACTGTTATATAAAAATGTCAAATCTACTACACACTTCTCTTCTTTACAGAGCAGATAATTCTATCATGACTTACCAAGGGGGGAAAACATTTAAAAATACTTGTCAGAAAATAAAAACTCAAGTTGTCTGCTCTCTATGACATAACACAAGAATAAAGGAAATGAAGTTATATAGAGAGACCCCTGTGTAAATGGGGCAAAGAAGTATTCCATACTATATCATTTGAAATCTTATTCTTTAATTAAGGTACATTTCTGAATATGTACAGAAGTCTTCATAGAGTCACTGTACATGACTGACTTCCTGTGATTATTATAAGCAATGGAAGTAAGAAAACTTCTTTTGGATTTTATATAAATTAATTTCCAAAAGACATTACCTATTTGCCCATGAGAAAATGTTCCCAACGACAATGCAGAAATCCATTTATAGCCAAATCCTATTAAATATTTGTTTCCCCCAAAATTTTTATTTATCTATAGAAATATTTAACATTTAGATTCCCCCTTTACTTTTGTACTGGGTATGGTAAACTTATAGCCAAATTTTATGTTTGGATATTGTCCTGGGGAGAGAATATGTGGGTAGTGGATGTGGAAAGTTCTGTAAACCCAGTTGAGAGAGACTTTGGCATTAGCTGTTTACTTGCTTCATGTATAAGCAAATAGATTTAAAATGTGTCAGATGAAAAAATCAAACTGAAATGTATCCACTGGAGAGCATGGTGGAGTAAAGCTGTGATCTGTCCTCCTTATATAATTTTTAAATGGTGAATAGAAGTGTGTCACAATGATTTCATGTCTACTACATTAAAATAACTTTTTCATAGAAAAAAACCTATTTTCTTACAAATCAAAATTAAAGGGGGAAATTGTATGTGTGTGTCATCACCATCAATTATTTAGGTGTAAAAAGGGACAGGCCATCATAAAGGAAAGGAGCACTGACATATTTCATCCACAGAATTCTTTCTATGTGTACCTTCTAGAAAGTTTATGTGCAATTCTCTAAGCACTTGAGCTCTTTAAAGGCCAGAGATTTTGTGAGTGAGAAGCTAAGAAGGAAATACCGATAAGACATTACTTAAATTTATTCTGTGTTAAATAAAATGTCTCTGAGAGTTTGAAATCTCCAACCACTGAGAGAAAACCTATTCTTAACTAATTTGTTAATGTTAAGTAATTTCAAGTTTGTCGTTTTGTAAATATATACCTCATTGTTAAAATCTATTTTATTAGTTTTTATTTTCACTATCACTTTTCATATTTGATATATTTTGCATTAGATATTTAAAATCACCAGTCAGAAATCTAAGGAGAAAATCATTATTTTATTATTATTTTGTGCATTATATAGGAAGAGTCATTATGAAATACATTAGGCAATGCTTAACATTTGTTAGTGGCGAATCATAAAAACATCATGGAACTAGCAACTAATCAAATAGAAAATATTCAAACATTTTTTAAATATAAAATATCCTCATTAAAAGGGCCCTAAATCCAAGAAATAATTTTTATTTCATAGATTTGGAACTATTTTTGTTATTCTTGACTACAGCCTTAAAAAGTAGCAAAGAAGAAGTACACACAGTGTTTTTACGTTTTTTAATTTTTGAGAAAAGGTATGGTCATTTACAACAAAATATCTAATGTATAAACTTTTAAAAAAGAGAATCTTCTAAAATAATATAGAAAACCCTTATAAAGGCATATGATTATGAAGAAAGATTTAAACATTAAAGCAAATTGAGGAAATTTGGGTAAGCTTAAACCCAGAAATTTGTTTTCTGGGAATAAGGCAAGATGTCTATTTTGGGTTGAATCTGCTTATCTAAAATATTTGTACCAGCAGTACTTCAAATTTGAGATTTTCACTTAAAATTTTAGAATACTTTTAATTATATAATAAGGTGTCTTGGGGGATGAGATTCAAATCTAAAATTAAAATTCTTTTATGCTTCACATATACCTTATAGGCATAAACTGAAAGGAACTTTGTAAAGTATTTGTCATAATTCTTTGAATGAAAGAAAGTTTTTCTACATAGAGCCATCAGATTTGTGATGTTATGTTAATATTTAAAATATTTGGATTTTGGATTTTTGGATTAGAGATGCTCACCTGTATTGTGAGGAAAGGAAACCAATCCTCTGTCCTCAGTTAAAATTAATTTCTTTTGCTTCTCAGATCTTTGAGGATTAAGTGATTTACAACTAATGTACAGATCACTTCAGCCTCCCTATTATTATTAAATACAGAAAAATAAGAAGCAATTTTAAAAGGAATATGATCAAAGATCAGTTAGTAGAAGAACCATTAGATTTTAATAAACCAGAATTAACATAAAAATGAAGTCCAATCTGACAATTGAAGATTGTGGTAATTAATTGGATTGTCAACTTGATTGGATTAAGAGATGTCTCAGATTAAGAGGATTCTGAATGTGTTGACTAGGGTGGGGATGTTTACAGAAATGATTGGCATGTGGGACAGCAAACTGAGGGCAGGATGCATACTAAATGTGAGTGGTAGTTCAACAGGTTGGGGCTTGGTCAGAATAAAAAAGGTAGAAACACAAGGTTGTCCATGTAGATAGGTGAAAGCTTGATTCTTCTTGAGCAGGTTCTTCACTTGCTGTTGCAATCCTTTAAGACATCAGACTCCAGCTCCTTCTCTCTTACAAAGTGGTCTCTGACTACAGGCTTTGTAGGGAGTTAACAGGCTTTCAGTCCCTGACTGGAGCTGTATTGTTGGTCCTTCTTTTTCTGAAGCTCCAGCCTCTTGGACCAAGCAGCTACTGGTTCCTCCAATTCTCCAGCCTACAGCTGGCTCTTGTGGTTAGCTTCTGATCCTGTAAGCTGATTTAATAAATCACCTTTTTATGTTCATATAGAAGGGAACATAGCCAACAGGAGATCTATGTATAGTCTACCCTGACTAATATAGATCTTGGTACCAGAAGTCTTTCTAGAAAGAAGAGGACTCTATTTAGAAACTGGAGTAGAGGCCATTTATTTATTCATGTTATATTTTAGCAAAGAAGTTGTTTACATTTTGTCCATGTTCTGATACTGTCTGTAAGACTGAATTTAAAGGTGGTAGACTAGTTAATGTGGTAATGAAAATTTCAAGACAACACAGACTTCAGACAGTGGTATGGATATTTCTGGTGGATTTTAGTTAAGTTTACTGTGATAATCAGAAGCAGAGTAGAAAGATAAAAAAAAAACTTATAATTTGGTCAGAATAGCATATTTAAAACTGGGGTCAAGGAATTTGTAATTGTTGAATAGATTATAATTCACTGAAAAGATGCTAATAACTTTTGGAATGGAGATATTTGCTCTGTGGTATTATACATTGAGTATATGTAACTTGCTTTTGATCTTTTTAGGGGCTCACAGCTAAAAGTTTGCCTTGAGTCTCAGATGAGATTTTGGACTGGACTTAAGGGCAATTCTGAAGTTGTTAAGACTATAGGCACTCTTGGACTAAATGTATTTTGCATTGTGAGATGGGCATGAGTTTTTGGGGAAACAAGTGTGGAATGTTATGGTTTGGATATGTGATGTCACCCAACAACTCACATATGAGACAATGCAATGTTCAGCAGTGAAATGATAAGATTATGAGAGCTGTAACCTAATTGGTGGATTAATCCACTTGAATGAATTAACTGGGTGGTAACTATAGGCAGGTTGTATGTGACAAGTAGAAGTAGATAACTGGGGTGCATCTTGAGGTTTATATTTTCTATCTTGTGAGCAGATCTCTTTTTGTTCCCTGGTTGTCATAAACTGAGCAACTTTTTCCTGATATGCCCTTATACCATGATGTTCTGCCTCACTTCAGGCCCAGAGCTATGGAGTAGGCTGATCATGGACTGAACCTCTGGAACTGGAGTCAAAATAAATATTTCCTACTCTTAAGTTGGTCTTGTCAGGTCTTTTGATCAAAGCAACACAAAGATGGCTAAAATAAAGTTTAAGGCTAAAAGAATAAGGTGATGGAAGATTGAGGGATAAAATGCTCAAATTGGGTTATACTGAATTGATGTTGATCAGTACTTTGATGATAAAATTCTTTTGCATGTATTTAAATAGGATTTGGGAAATCACAGAAGAATTAATATACTAATGAGTGTTGTAATTACATAGCGACTTACATTGGTGAATTTTTAAATCTTTCTACTGTGCTTTCTGTTCCTGATTATCACAGCGAGCTTGGTTAAAATTCACCAGAAATATCCATTCTACTGCGTGAATGCTGTGTTGTTTTGAAATTTCCTCTTGTCAAATTAACTAGTCCATAACTGTTAGATTTAGTCTCACAGAAAGCCTTAAGATATAGACAAAATGTGAACAACATGTTTGCCAAATGTAACATGAATGGTTGAATTGCCTCTACTCCAATTCCCAAGATGGTCCTCCTTAGGACTTTTATTGCTCATGGACACAATCCTGGCCTTGGAAAAAAATTAAGAAAAAGAATAAAGTAGTTTACAAAGGAGGAACTCCTTCCATTTATTGTTCAGATCCACAAAAGATAAATATTCCAGCTCTTTGAATGATAAAATTCTCCCCAAAATTCAAAGATATTGGCAGACAGCATCTCACTGAGTTGCTAAGTGCCTCGCCATTGCTAAGGCTGGCTTTGAATTAGTGATCCTCCTGCCTCAGCCTCCCAAGTGCTGGGATTACAGGTGTGCGCCATTGTGCGCCCATCTCCAAACATCTCTTAATTGGAATCACTTAATGGGAACAACTTGAAGTACCAGTATTTTATGCCTCAGTGATGCTTTCTCAGTCAGGAAATAGACAAAAATTATGAGTAATTGCTGATTGATTTTAGAGTAAAACTTATTTAAAATCTATAATCAGTCTATAGGTTCAGTATTAAAGATGAAAAATTCCACTGCCAGTTCTGGGACAAGAGAATCTGTCATCACATGGTATTCCCTAAAAGAATGGCTAATGGAAGTCCTCAAGATGGAAAGAATTAAAGAAAAAGTCTTGGGATATCAGGAAGGATTCAATCTCAATGTAAAAGAATATAAAACTGGGTAAATACCATGGACTCATGAGTTTTCAAAATTATATTTGGCTGTGAAGATAAAAATTATGACTTTATCTAATGTAGTTCTTATTTATGTATGGGAAATATTTAAGAGATTATTTTTTGAAATATGAAATTGCAAAGAGAATTAAAGGAATATAAATTTTCAACATTTCACTTAAAAGGGTCATCAATAGTAGACTATAACAAATTATATATACAATTATATGTACAGAGCAGCTACCAAAATATATATGCAGAAAGATACTCCAAAACCATATAAATAAATCAAAACAAAATTCCTAAAAATGTATAAAGCAACTCAGAAGAAAAAAAAAAAAAGAAAAAGAAACAAAATATAAGCAACAACAAAAATTAAAAATCTAGATTTGTGCCTAACATAGCAATAGTTGTATTAAATTTAAATAGCTAAAATACACCAATTTAAATGCAGAAATTGGCCAGTGAATTTAAAAAGCATGATCCAACCATATGTTGTATACAAGAAATATTCACTTTAAATAATGCAAGTAATGTTGAGACAGCATCTAAAACTATTAAACTCAACAAAATATTAGAGGTACGGAAAATTACTTTTATCTTACTGAGAAACAGTTCCACACCAATTCATTATATTTATATTGTTTCTTTATTACTCTTATAAGTGTAATACACTAACAGGGATTAAAAAAAATATCTTCTTCAAGATATTAAAGAACTTTAACTCCCTTAGATACCATCATTAGTTTTAAACAATAAAAATTCACTTATAATTAAATTTCCACCATTTTTCTTTCTGATTATTTCTTGTATTTAATATTTACTTTGGGGATCATTTTCCATTTTCTTGAAATATATAATATGGGAGTTGTTTCAGTGGCATTTATTTAGCAAACTGTTGGTTTCTTTAGTATGAAATGCTACATTTAAATTTCATTGCTGGATTAACATCAAGCTGGAGATAAAGTATAGAATGAAAATTTCCTTTTTTCTTAGCTTTCTGACAATATTGTTCCACTGTCTCTTAGATTTCACTGTTGCTTTGGATAATTTTTTGTAGTGATTTATTTATTATTTGCCAGTGACCTTGTGTACTGTTGATATTTTAAGATATCTTTGATTTTGGAATTCTACAGTGTTATTATTATATGATTTATAATACATTTTCTTTTATTTATACTGTTAGTGTGTATTATGCTTCCTGAAACTGTGAAATTTTCTGTCATTTCTGACAACATCTCCCCTCAAACATCACCTCTTTTTTAATCTCTTTGTTCTATTATTTTGAAGTTTTAAACAGGTTTTAGACAGGTTTAACTTTATGGAATCCTCTGGTTATTTGTTTTCTACTTTGCATTTTTTATCTCTTTGATTTAATATTATAAGAAATGCCTATAAAAGTAACTTTTAGTTCATTAATTCCACTTACCTTTGACTGCTGCTTTAAATACCAGTTTTTTTTTTTCCTTCTTCCTGTAAGGATGATCATTTTTATTAATTAAATTTCTGCTTTCTTAAATATGCTGTTCATTATTCTAGATTTTGATTTCACCTATTTTTATTCTTATAGAAAATATTCTTATTTTTATGTTCTATTTAATACATTTAAGACCATAATTAGAATTAGCTTTGATTTCTAATTAAGCAGATAGTACATTAGAACCAAGACAGATTCCTCAATTTTTTTTTGTGTGTGGGGGGTATTGGGGATTGGACTCAGGGCCCTTGACCACTGAGCCATATCTCCAGCTCTGTTTTGTATTTTATTTAGAGACAGGGTCTCAATGAGTTGTTTAGTGCTTTGCTTTTGCTGAGGTTGGCTTTGAATTTATGATCCTCCTGCCTCAGCCTCCCAAGCCTCCTGAATTACAAGTGTTTGTCACTACACCTGGCTCAGATTCCTTAATTTAACATCAATATTTCGTTAATTCTAAGTATTTAACCACAAATCCTTTATTAACTTAAATTTATGTGAATTTTAAAAATTAAAATATATTTTGGAACTTTCATTATTTTTCACATTTAATGACAATTATTACAAATATATCAACAGTTGATTAAATAAATTATCAAGACAGAAAGTGAGACCTCACACCATAAACTGATTTAATTATCAATACATGTTGTTTGATACTTTAACAATACAAAAGATTTTGTTTTGTTTTGGGATGTGTGTGTGTGTGTGTGTGTGTGTGTGTGTGTATTGGTCCATAGTCCCCCAAGGTCCAGGGCTGATGATTTGTCAAGAGGACTCATAGTATTCAGCATATTTGTATTTATAACTATGGCATATTACAATGAAAGACACAAAGCAAATTTAGCAAAAGGAAAAGGCAAGGTGACAAAATCCAGAGGAAACCAGGTGCAAGAATCCAAGAGTCCTCTCCCCTAGGAGTCTTTCAAAATGTACTTAATTCCTCCACCAACCAGAGTTAACAACACATATGAAATATTTTCTATAGGAAAACTAATTAAATACTCAGTCCTGGGATTATCTTGAGGCTATTTACTTTTAGTATGTGCTTGAGGTCATTGGAATATATCCAACATAATTTTATTTTCTTTTGCTGAGAGGAATTTCCTTATTTTTATAGAATTTTCACTCCATTTCTTAAAAGGTTAGCATTTATATTATTTAAAATAAGTGACTTTAATATAAAAAATAAATATTGTCATTGAGCAATCCA
This sequence comes from Tamias sibiricus, assembly GCA_025594165.1. NCBI lineage: Eukaryota > Metazoa > Chordata > Mammalia > Rodentia > Sciuridae > Tamias > Tamias sibiricus. The sequence goes on along the minus strand of CM046665.1, from coordinate 39,215,839 downwards.
TGAAATTTGAATCCAGTTCATATAAACTGTCTATTTCAAGCCTTTAAAATGAAACAGAATTGAATTCAAATCATTGGTCTTCCATCAAGCCAACAATTTTTAAGCTTAGGAAGGAAATTTTACTTCTCTAAACTTCAAATTCTGTAACAAAAAGATATTTTTTTATGAGAAAAGGGTGATGTATACATATGTTTTTGATCAAGTATTCCATGAGGGTGTATTCTCTGTTATTATTGCCACTAGATCTGGTATGTTTCTTTACACTATTTTTCTTCTGCTCTGATGCACAATTTTCCATAAATGAACCATCCTTCATCGTTTTAGGATGACTGAAATTACAACAGAAACATCAAAATATTTATTTATTAAGAACACTGCCCCTTGCCATAGCATTATGTTCTTACATCTTTTAGCAATTAGTTTTGAAGGACACATGTAAATTCCTTGTTGAATCTTATTTTTACCCCTGCTAACACTATCTGCTGAGGTTTTTATGTTTTTTTTTTTTTTTTTTTTTTTTTTTTTTTTTTTTTTTTTTTTGAGCATTTGGGCCAAATACACTCCTACAGTGTATTTATTTTCATGTATTGTGCTTGTAGTAAAGCACATTTTTAAATATAGCTACCCTGTAAATAACTTATATTAGACTCCTTTACCTCCATATATCCTCTGTCAGAGGGTTAGTCTCTGTTACTATTGCAACACGAGTCTTTAAAAGCATCTTGGTTGAAATAGATTAATTTAAAATCCAACAGAGAAAGCAGAGTGCAGAGTAATATCTATTTAGAAACAGTGATTTTATTTCCACAAAAAGCCTGCTGGAAATTTAAATGGAATTGCATTTAATCTATAAATCAATTTGGAGGGAATGAACATCTTTTAAAATGCTAAGTGTACTGACCCTTACATATAATATATTTCTCTGGTTATCTTGGTTTCTCTATTTTAGCAATGTTTGGAAATTTTTAATGTAGAGTCCTTGAAAACATTTTCATAGAATTCTCCTTAATGTTACTGAGTCCTTCTGTAAAGAGCATTTCAATTAATTTTTAATTTCAATTTCCAAATATTTATTGCTACATATAAACATATAGACTTTTGTATATTAATTTTGTGCCCTATTAAATTATTAAGTACATCCATTAATTCTTATGCTTTTAAAAGTAAAGTTTCAGGTATTTATATGTAGACTATTAGTAATTTGCAAATGAGGACAGTTTTACTCCCTCTCTGATTATGGATTTTATTTCTTTTTCTTTTTTGAATGCACTAGATAGATCTTAGTATGATATTAAATAGAAGTGGTGAGAACAAATAACCTTGTTTTGTCCCCAATATTTGAGGGGAAAAAAAGCCTTCTCTTTCACTATTAAGTGTCTTCTTCACTGTATAAATTTTATATATGCCATTTATCAGAATGAGCAAGTTTCTTTCTATTCCTAGATGATTTAAGAGTGGGTTGAATTTTGTGAAATGTTCTTTTTTTTTTGCATCTAATGTGATTATCCTTTTATTTCTTTTGTAATACACAATGTGGTAAATGTTATTGATTTATTTTTCAGTATTAATTCAGCATCCTGCATTTCTTGGATAAAATCCTGTTAATATCATGAGTCATCATTTTTATGTGTTGCTGGGTTCAGTTTGCTAATATTTTGTTAACATTTTGCCATATGTGTTCATACAGAATGATCTTATGTTATGTCTTCTTTGCTTTTGGTATCAGAATAATTCTAGCCTATCTTCAGAATTTTTTTTTAACTCCTAAGGTAATTGCCTTTATACCATTAACAACTGAAAAGAAAAAGAGAGAGAATATGTATTATTGACATTGTTTTCAGACACTGTACTGTAGACAGTATAGGATTGTGATTCCTAAAAAAAGAGAAACAACTTGATTCTTACTATTGTCCTCAAATATTGTCTCAAGATAGATTTCAGGCCACACCATGAGATAAGGTAATGAAAACAGCCTTTCAACTGTGGGCTTCAATTCAATAAGTCAGAGGGAGTAAGAATGTATGAGGTAGACTCCTGGAAAAGAGGAAATTAGGAACAGAGCAATGCTAAGTCTGTAGAAGAGTCTCCTTTTCTTTGATTTGGTCCTGATCTTTTCATGCATTGATAAATACTCCATAGAATCTACAGAAACCACCAGACCCAGAAGGCCAAACTATTTCTGTAAGTCACACATAGCTGGGAAGAGTTGTAGTTCCTATGAACTAGAATAGAGAGACTTTATATTACATGGGACTTTGGGCAGAGCCCTTACAAGAGTCATGCTTCAAGAGTAGAGATATCCTATTTCTTATGTTCAAAATAGATTCCTCTGGATATGCCACAATACAGCGTAAAAGCAAAATTTAATGTATGAGTGTGCCTTTTCTCCCACATCCTCTCCAACATTTATTGTTGCTTGTGTTCTTAATAGCTGCCATTCTGACTGGAGTGAAATGAAATCTTAGAGTAGTTTTGATTTGCATTTCTCTAATTGCCAGAGATGTTGAACAGTTTTTCATGTGTTTGTTGATTGATTGTATATCTTCTTCTGAGAAGTGTCTGTTCAGTTCCTTGGCCCATTTATTGAGTGTTTTTTTTTTTTTTTAATTTTGTTGTTAAGATTTTTAAGTTCTTTATATATTCTAGAGATCAGTGCTCTATCTGATGTGCATGCAGTAAAGATTAATTCCCAATTAGTATGTTCTCTATTCACCTAGCTGATTGTTTCTTTTTCTGAGGAGAAGCTTTTTAGTTTGAATCCATCCAATTCATTAACTCTACATTTTAATTCTTGTTCAATAAGAGCCTTATTAAGGAAGTGGGAGCCTAATACGATATGATGGAGGTTTGGGCCTACTTTTTCTTTTAATAGATGCAAGGTCTCTGTTTTAATTCCTAGGTCCTTGATCCACTTTGAGTTGAGTTTTGTGCATGGTGAAGGATAAAGGTTCAGTTTCATTTTGTTGCACACAAATTTCCAGTTATCCCAGAACCAGTTGTTGAAGAGGCTATCTTTTCTCCAATGTATGTTTTTGGGACCTTTATCTAATATAAGATAGCTGTAGTTGTGGGCGTTACTCTCTGTGTCCTCTATTCTGTACCTTTGGTCTACATGTCTATTTTGGTGCCAGTACCATGCTGTTTTGTTACTATTGCTCTGTAGTATAGTTTTAGGTCTAATATTGTGCCTGGGTCTATTCCCAAAGGACTTAAAAACAGCATACTATAGGGACACAGCCACATCAATGTTTATAGCAGCACAATTCACAATAGTTAGGTTGTGGAACCAACCTAGATGCCCCTCAGTAGATGAGTTAATAAAGAAAATGTGGTATATATACACAATGAACTACTACTCAGCAATAAAAGAGAATAAAATCATGTCATTCGCAGGTAAATGGATGAAGTTGGAGAATATAATGCTAAATGAAGTTAGCCAATCTCAAAAATCCAAATGCTGAATATTTTCTCTGGTATAAGGAGGCTGATTCACAATGGGGTTGGGTTGGGGAGAATAGGAGGATTAGAGGAACACTAAAAAGGCCAATGGGAAGGGAGGGCAAGGGGATAAAAAAAAAAAAAGATGGTGGAATGCGGTGGATATCATTACTCTAAATGCATGTTTGAAGACATGAATAGTATGAATATACTTTGTATACAAACAGTGATATGTAAAAAAGGTGCTCTATATGTGTATTATGAATTATTATGCATGCTACTGTTATATATACAACAACTTCGAATAAAAATAAATAAATAAATAAATAAGCAAAATAAAAGAGAATCAAACTGATCCAAAATAATGTAACTACCTCAGAACAAGTATAATACCATTAAAAAGAATATTAAAACTCTGGTAATGATCACTGTAAACTCAACAATGTCCAATATCTGCTAAAAACAGTTTTCAGGTTTACAGAAATAGCATTGACACATAATCAGAAGAAAAAATCATTCAAAGGGAAATTTAAATGATAAAAAATGATTTTTACAAAGCTATTATTAACCTTAAAAAATATATATGTGTATAAGGAAAAGCATAAATATAATAATATTTCTAATACAGATATTAAAAATAAAACAAAAATTCAAATGTATCTCTCTGGAATTTAAAATCTGATATATGAAATAAAAAATACATGAGATTAACCACAGATTAGACATAAGAGAGCATCATTGACATTAAAAATATAGAATTTGAAACTATCCAAAAGGAGGCACTGAAGAGAAATGGATGAAAATGAAGGAAACATTATCAATGAACTATAGGGAAGTACCCAGTGATTTCATATCTACAGTAATAGAAAAAGGTATCACACAGATTTTTAAAAAATCTTTCTTTTATTTATTTATTTTTTATGTGGTGTTGAGGATCCAACCCAGTGCCTCATGCATGCGAGGCAAGTGTTGAACCACGGAGCTACAACCCCAACTCCTCACACAGATTTTTGAAGTTATAAGAGGTACACACATAAACACAAAGATATTTACACAAAGGCAGATCATAATTAAGTTGTTGGACAACATTGATGGAGAGAAAATCTTAAAAGCAAGCTGAAAGAAAATGCAAAAAACAATTATGTATAGAGAAGAAAAAATATGAATAAGAGCGCACATTTCATTGAAACCCTATAATCTAACGGGCAATGGATAACTAAAGTGCTGAAGTAAAAACTATCCACCTAAATTATTTTTACTAAGTAAAAATATCAATCATAAATTATGACAAAAAGATCTATTTCCTGAAAAAGCAAAATGAAAGAATTTAACCAACAGACCTCCCATGAGGGAAATACTATAGAAATTTCTTGTGGCAGAAAGAAAATTATGTAAATTAAAAATTTTAATTTTTAAAAATGAAGAAATGCAGAAATGTCAGATATATGGATACATATGTGGTCATTTTTCTACTAAAATTCAGCAAAAGTAATATATTGTTTAAAGTAAACAAATTCAAATAATAGTGAAATTTATTACATGTTTAAATAATAATTTCATAAGGAATTTGAAGAAGTGTATGCAACTAAAATTTTGTGAGATTATTATACCGTATGTATAATATTATTTAAAGTTAGATAGTAAAGAACACATATTTGTAAGCCCTGAAACAATTACTAAAATGTTGGAACAAATATATATAGCTAATGATCCAATCAAGGTAAAACAAACATAAAACATGTTCAACTAATCGAAAATGAAAGAAAAATATTGGTGGTCCAGAAATCGGAGATCTGGAGAGAGGCCTGCCCATGCCCTTGCAGGAGGCACCCTACGCTGGGGTTCCTTATTCACCAAAGTTGGCTCCACAGCCCAACATCACGGTACATATGGGCTTGAGGCTGCCACCACCAAGAAACTGCGATATTGCTGCTTCTATCAAGGGACAACAATAAGGACCTGGTAAGACATCACCAAGGTCCTTTCCACACCAAGGTACATTATAATGAAAATGCCTAACATACAGAATAAGAGAGAATATTAAAAGCCACGAGAGAAATGAATCAGATTACATATAGGCAGAAACCAATTAGATTATGTTCAGATTTTTCAACCCAGACCTTAAAATCTAGAAGATCCTGGAACAACATATATCAAGCTCTGAAAGAAAATGGATGCCAAGCAAGAATCTTATATCCAACAAAATTAAGCTTTAGATTTGATGATGAAATAATAATATAAACATGATAAACAAAAGTTAAAAAAAATTTACTACTCAAAAGCCAGCACTATAGTATATCCTTGGTAAAATATTCCGTGAAGAAGAAAGGAAAAACAATAAAAATCAGCAAAGGAAACACTAATGAAAGATGAAACCAAGTCAAGTGAAAAACCAAAAAATAAACAAAAATGACTGGGACTATAAATCATGTCTCAATAATAACCCTGAGTTAATAGCCTAAACTCACCAATCAAAAGACACAGGCTAGTAGATTGGATTAAAAAAAAAGACCCAACAATATGTTGCATTCAAGAGACTCATCTCATAGGAAAAGACGCCCACAGACTGAAAATGAAAGGTTAGGATAAAATATACCATTCACACGGTCTAAGAAAGCAAGCAGGGGTTTCCATCCTCAGATCAAATAAAGTAGATACTTCAAGCCAAAGTTAATCAAAAGGGATAAAAAGCATTTGACAAAATACAACACCCTTTTATGTTCAAAACACTAGAAAAACTAGGAATATCAGGAACATATCACAACATTATAAAAGCTATTTATGCAAAGCCCCAAGCTAACATTATCTTAAATGGAGAAAAATTGACAGTATTCCCTCTAAAAACTGGAACAAGATATGAATCCCCCCTTTTACCACTGCTATTTAGCATAGTACTTGAAACTCTGGCCAGAGCAATTCGACAGACAAAAGAAATTAAAGGGATCTAGACAAGAAAAGAAGAGCTCAAATTAGCACTATTTGCTGATGACATGATAATATACCTAGAAGACCCAAAAAACTATACCAGAAAACTTTTTTTTAATAAGAATTGAAAAAAAAATATATTTATTTATTTACTTTAGTTGTACACAATGCAATGCATCTATGTTTACGTGGTGCTGAGGATCGAACCCATGCGAGGCAAGCACTCTGCCGCTGAGCCACAACCCCAGCCCTCTACCAGAAAACTTTTACAACTAGTAAAAGAATTTGGCAAAGTAGCAGGATACAAAATCAATACCCATAAGTCAAAGGCATTTTTGTACATCAGTGACAAAGCCTCTGAAAGGGAAATGATAAAACCTACCCCATTTACAATAGCATCAAAAAAATAAAATACCTGGGAATCAACTTAACAAAAGAGGTGAAAGACCTCTATAATGAAAACTATAGAACACTAAAGAAAGAAATAATAGAACACCTCAGAAAATGGAAGGACCTACCTTGCTCTTGGATAGGTAGAACTAATATTGTCAAAATGTCCATACTATCAAAAGCATTATACAGATTTAATGCAATGCCATTCAAAATCTCGATGACATTCCTTGAAGAAATAGAAAAAGCAGTCATGAAATTCATCTGGAAAAACAAGAGACCCAGAATAGCCAAAGCAATCCTGAGCAAGAAGAGTGAAGCAGGTGGCATCACCATACCAGACTTTAAATTATACTACAGAGCAATAGTAACAAAAACAGCATGGCATTGGCACCAAAACAGATGGGTAGACCAATGGTACAGAATTGAGGACACAGAGACTGATACATATAATTTCAGCTATCTTGTATTAGACAAAGGCACCAAAAATGTACAGTGGGGAAAGGATGGCCTCTTCAACAAATGGTGCTGGGAAAACTGGAAATCCATATGCAACAAAATGAAATTAAACCTCTATCTCTCACCATGCACAAAACTCAATTCCAAGTGGATTAAGGTCCTAGGAATTAGACCAGAGACAATACGCCTAATAGAAGAAAAAGCTCCAATTTCCGACATGTTGGATTAGGCCCCAAATTCCTTAATAAGAATCATATGAAGAATTAATGAATGGGATAGATTTAAACTAAAAAGCTTCTTCTCAGCAAAAGAAACAATAAGTGATGTGAATAGAGAGCCAACTAATTGGGAACAAATACTTCATATATGCACATCAGATAGAGCACTAATTTCTAGAATATATAAAGAACTCAAAAAACCCAATCGATAAATGGGCTAAAGAATTGAAAAGACACTTCTCAGAAGAAGATACACAACTAATCAACAAATACGTGAAAAAATGCTCAACATCTCTGGCAATTAGAAAAATGCAAATCAAAACCACTCTAAGATTTCTTTTCACTCCAGTCAGAATGGCAGCTATCAAGAACACAAACAACAATAAATGTTGGAGAGGATGTGGGGAAAAAAGCACACTCATACATTGCTGGTGGGACTGCAAAATGGTGCAACCATTATGGAAAGCAGTATGGAGATTTCTTGGAAAACTGGGAATGGAAGCACCCTATGACCCAACCATCCCACTACTGGGTCTATTCCTAAAGGACTTAAAAACAGCATATTACAGTGACACAGCCACTTCAATGTTTATAGCAGCACAATTCACAATAGGTAGGTTGTGGAACCAACCTAGATGTCCCTCAGTAGATGAGTTGATAAAGAAAATGTGGTATATATACAAAATGGAATTTTACTCAGCAATAAAAGAGAATAAAATAATGGCATTCGCAGGTAAATGGATGAAGTTGGAGAATATAATGCTAAATGAAATTCGTCAATCTCAAAAATCCAAATACCGAATGTTTTCTCTGATATAAGGAGGCTGGTTCACAGTGTTGTTGGATGGGGGTACATAGGAGGAATAGAGGAACACTAGAATCGTCAAAGGGAAGGGAGGGGAAGGGAGAGAGCAAGGGGGGATGGAGAAAAAAAAAAAGGTGGATCAATAAGATGGATATCATTATCTTAAATGCATGATTGCAGAAATAAATAGTACGAATACACTTTGTATGCAAACAATTGTATGTAAAAAGATGCTCTATATGTGCATTATGAATTGTAATACATACTACTATTATAAATAAAAATAAATAAATAAATAAAATTAAAACTTTTGGAAAATTTAAAAAAAAGAGCAATAGCAAAAAAAAAAAAATAAGCAAAAACAAAACAAAAAATCAATCAAAGTACACTCTGGGTGAGGGAGCAGGGAGCACAAATCACCCTAACAATGAGTACATAATAGTATATCCATTATACATAGTGATTCTATTTAAGCAGTTGCTTCTGATATGTGAATACAGGGAAAATAAACCAAATAGATTTAAAAAAAAAAAAAAAAAAAGAGAGAGAGAGAGATAAAGCATACAGTTGGAACAAGACAGTATGTAGTTTTTTCAGATTGGCTTTTTCACTTAGTTTCATGCATTTGTTTCCTCCAATCCTCCATATTTTTTTCATGGTTTGATAACTCATTTCTTCTTAGCATTTTATAATGTTCCATTAGGTGTACCACAGATAATATATCCATTCACTTATTGAAGGACACATTGGTTGTTTCCAAGTTTTAACAATTGTGAATATAGCTGCTATGAGCATTCATGTTCAGATTTTTTGTGAATATAATTTTCAATTCATTTGGGTAAATATCAAAAGAGTGTGATAGTGAGATCATATGTTAAGTGAGTATTTACATTTGTAAAATATTGCTAAACTCTCTTCCAGAAAGACTGTACCATTTTGCCTTCAAATTAACAGTGAATGAGAATTTTTGCTACACCATATCTGTTGGGACTATGTCTGCCAAGGGATAAAGATTTGACTGCTTACCACACCTTTAAGGACCGGGGCTAAACCAAGGGGTGTGGCTATGACGTAGCGTGAGAGGCTGAACCGCCTTGCTTGCTGATTGGTTAGTTCTAGGCCTATTTAATGTCAATGCTTGTTCAATAAAGCGAGTTCTTCGGACATCCCGTGCTATATACAAGACTCCCTAGATGTGGCGTGTTATTTGTTCAAACAGGCAGAGGTAAGGCATCTAGCGATTTCTGTCTTAAGCTCGCCCCGCCGGGTGAGTTGCAACTCTTCTTGCAGGCAGGAGGAATTCCCTTTAGGGCCCATAAAGGGAAGCAACTCAGAACCTGGCTCTATTCATAACTCGGACCCCGGCAGGTTGGCGCCCAAACGTGGGGCGGGAACAAGGAAAAAATTATCGATGAGCTTAATAAGGTTAGAGACACAGCGTCTCTTTCGCTGCAGAAATCCCCTTTTATTATGGGACAAATCTTAGCATCCAGGAAATCACGAGACCCAGCCCTTGAGGCGTGGCGCAGTTTATTGAGAAAGCAAGGTCTCCAAATATCTGACGGTCAATCGGAGATAATATGGAGCTCATTAAAACGGGCGGCTCCCTGGCTCCAAAAGTCTGATTTTAATTCTTGGGAGATTTGGGACGAAATAACACAAATTTTAAGGGACCAAAAAATTGAGTACGGGGAATCCCCGCCTCCGGGAGTTTATCCAGCTTTATCCGCCCTAAAAGCGTACTCGCTTTTACAAGAAAAACAAACACCTAACTTTTCCCGGTCCGCAAATTTAAAGAAATCTCACTCCAGGGAATTAGAAACTACAGCCCCTCCTTTAGAGAGTTCTAACAAGGTCCCCGAGAACAAAGACCTCCAACCACGTGGCTCGAAACTTTCTGAAAGTGATCCGCCATTTTCTGAATTAGCTCTTAGTAAGCCTTTGGCGCCATTACCATACCAAGAGGCGCCAGCGCCCTCTAGTGGGCTTTCACCTGTAATGGCATTTCCAGTTAATTTAACAAAACTTCCTATAGCTAAAATCACTCAAAAAGCTAATAAAAATCTGGCCACATTTATTGAGAAAGTAGAAAAAGGCCTTCAAAGAAAACTTCCACCTAATGACCAATTTACAAAAATGTTAGTTTGGAAAGAAATGACCACAAATCACAAGCTGGCCTATGCTAAGTTAAAAGATAAATTTATAAAAAGATGGATTATTACCACCAAAGATGTGGGTTCAACAACTCACCAGTCTCAGATATTAAACACTCCCATTAATGCTCGTACTAAGATATTAACAACAGTTTTAAATAGAAAAGAAACCTATTTTAAATACGGACGACAAGGCTATTTTAAAAAAGACTACCCCGATGGTCTTGGTCGGCCTCCAGAATGCTCCCCTGGCCAGATCTCAAAAGATTTAACCTTAATTATTATTGATATTAAAGATTGTTATTTTTCAATACCTCTTCATCCAGATGATTATGAAAAATTTGCATTCTCTGTCCCATCAACCAATTGTCATAAGCCAGATGAAAGATATAAATGGATAGTGCTCCCTCAAGGTATGGCTAATAGCCCAGCTTTTTGTCAATATTATGTTTCATGTCTTCTGTCACCATTAATGAAAAATCACAGCTTACCTTATATGTCTATATGGATGACATCATCCTGGGTGCTACTGATGTCCAACAACTAAACTCTGCTTACTTAACCCTCCGAGAGCTCTTAGAAAAAGGAGGATTACACATATCCAATGATAAAATACAAACTATTCCTCCCTTTAAAATATTGGGGACAAAAATTAGCCTAAACTCTGTTTGTCCTCTCAAACCCCAACTTCTCATTCAAAAATCTTATTCCTTGACAGAGTTACAAAAGCTATTAGGAGAGCTAAACTGGTTAAGACCTTGGCTTCATACCTCTACTGAGGATTTATTACCTCTCTTTGAGTTGCTACGGGGAAAATCCCCCTCTGATGTGATTTTACTAGAAGAGAGTCATCTGTCAATATTACAAAAAGTCCAAGATGCCCTCAATTCAGCCCAATTGGCTCGATACCAACCAAAGCAACCTTTATATCTGTGGGTTTTCTCAGATGCTAAGCTCCTTACAGCTGTGCTCACCCAGATGGGAAATCCCTTAGAATGGATACATTCCTCTGTGGGAGGAGCACCTCGAGTTTATTCCCAATTAGATCAATTAGCAGATCTTATAATAAAAGGAAGAGATACATCATTGAGGCATTATGGAAAAGACCCAGATATTTTAACAATTCCTTACCGTTTGTCAGATTTTGAATGGATACAGAGAAACAACCCTAGAGTCTCCTATGCATTAGAAGGATTTCTAGGAAAAGTTGACTGTCATTACGGGTCAAGCAAATGGACTTCTTCTTTCCCCAAACTGGAGTGGACTCCCCCCATCTTGTTTTCTAGCAAGCCACTCCCCAAGGCAGTAAATGTCTTCACAGATGGAGGAAAAGAAGGGTCAGCAGTTATAATATTTCACCCATCCTCAGGCCAAAGGACACAATACTTTGAAGCAGTTACTGGTTCTGCTCAATTTAAAGAATTATATGCTGTTGCATTAGCCTTGACCCATGTCCAAGAGCCTATGAATCTTTTCTCAGATAGTTTATATGTAATTAACCTATTACCTACTTTAAATGCCTCATATATAAAGATAGATAATAATCCTATCACCCCTCTGATGATCCAGGTTCGATCCCTGTTAAAAGGGCGTAATGAACCTATGTTCCTCCAACATCTTAGGGGACATCAAGGCGTATCTGGGCCCCTATCTGAGGGAAATCAGGCCGCTGACCGGTTGGCCACCACAGATGTATTAACAGTTACAGTTCCATATCAACAAGACCTTCAGTTAGCTCAAGGTCTTCACAACCTTACTCATTTAAATTGGAGAGGTCTACATAATAAATTTCCTTTAGTTCCTATAAAAGATTTAAAAAAGATTATAAGGACATGTAAATCTTGTTTGCCCTTCTTACAGGTCCCACCTCTCCAGTCCCCTGGGGTAAATCCCAGAGGCCTAAGGCCCAACACTATCTGGCAAACTGATGTAACCCATTATGTGCCATTTGGAAAATTAAAATATATATTTATGTCCATAGATACTTATTCACATGCTTGTTGGGCCACGGCACATTCTGGAGAAAGGGCTAAACATACTGAAAGTCACTTTTTACAATGCTTTGCTATTCTTGGATTGCCAAAACAAGTTAAAACTGATAATGGACCCTGTTTTGTAAGCAAATCATTACAAAAATTCTTCCAAACTTGGCATATTAAGCATACCACAGGGATTCCATATAACCCAAAAGGACAAGCCATAATAGAAAGACATAATAAAACCTTAAAGGACCAATTAATAAAACAAAATGGGGGAAGCAACCCTCATGACCAGTTTGAAAACAGCTATGCTTGCTTTAAATATTTTAAATTTTTCCAAACAGCAGCCTCTATCTGCATTTCAGAGACACTGGTCTAACCAAACGCCTTATATAAAAGTTGAGGTCCGATGGAAAGACCCATTAACTGGAGTCTGGAGAGGTCCTGATCCATTAATAAGTGCTGGCAGAGGTTTTGGATGTGTCTTCCCAATGGGGGAGCAAAACCCTATATGGGTGCCTGCCAGAGATCTCAAATATTGCCAATCCGACCAAAATGACTACCCAGGAGCACAAGCTCTTGAGGAGTGATCCTTTCTTTTTCCACAGAAATGAAAAAAAACCGTGACAAAGCTCCTGTCGTGCTGTGATTAACCTTCTCATCACATCCATTTCAAAATTCATCAAAGACACTATCCTGGACTCCTTCTTTGTCAACATCTCAACCCTCTGCGATGAGAGAAGAAGGACTGTGCCATTCCTGTGACAATTATCTGGACTTTATGCTAGATGACTTCCTTTGGACTCTGAGAGAAGAGCGCTATATCTTAGGACACTTATTTAGACTTTGTGCTGGACGGCTTCCTTTGGACTCTAAGAGAAGAGTCCCATTCCTGTGACAGTCATCTGGACTTTATGCCAAAAGGCTTCCTTTAAACTAAACTAAATAGATGGACTTTCTCTTTTTGGTGAAATCCTTGTTAAATGGGTGGACTTTCTCTTTTTGGTGAAATCCTTGCTAAATGGGTAGACTTTCTCTTTTTGGTGAAATCCTTGCTAAATGGGTAGACTTTCTCTTTTTGGTGAAATCCCTAATTGTCATTGTCTTTGTGTGCACCTTTAGCCCTATAGAACTGGCCAGATACAGCTAGGTGGTCTACTGTCACGCTGAGCTATAGCCCTATAGGCTTGGCCACGGTCCTTAACAAGATGCAGAGGTATGCCATCCAGTCAAGCCTTCCCAAAGGTGACTGTCATGTCCCGTGTGCTCCCCTTGGCCACCTGCTGGCCCTAGACACGTCCACCTAAAGTGCTAGAGTGATAGCCAATAACAGGTAAGATTTTTCCCAAAGAGGAGAAGTCGACCTAGACGGGCACACTCTCTATGAGTTGGACACCCTACAAGATGGGACATCCCATTTAAAAATAAATGGAGAGACCCATTTTTTAAATAAACAAAAAAAAGGGAATTGTTGGGACTATGTCTGCCAAGGGATAAAGATTTGACTGCTTACCACACCTTTAAGGACCGGGGCTAAACCAAGGGGTGTGGCTATGACGTAGCGTGAGAGGCTGAACCGCCTTGCTTGCTGATTGGTTAGTTCTAGGCCTATTTAATATCAATGCTTGTTCAATAAAGCGAGTTCTTCGGACATCCCGTGCTATATACAAGACTCCCTAGATGTGGCGTATTATTTGTTCAAACAGGCAGAGGTAAGGCATCTAGCGATTTCTGTCTTAAGCTCGCCCCGCCGGGTGAGTTGCAACTCTTCTTGCAGGCAGGAGGAATTCCCTTTAGGGCCCATAAAGGGAAGCAACTCAGAACCTGGCTCTATTCATAACTCGGACCCCGGCACATATCCTCACCAACATATGGTGTTGTCAATGTCTTTGATTTTGGTAATTCTAATAGGTATTTAGTTGTATCTCATCATTCTTTAAATTTTTAGTTCTCTAGTAATAACATATGATGTTAAGTATTTTTCATATGCCTACTTAAAATCTATATATATTCTCTTCAAAAAAAGAAGGAAAATATTTTTTATTTTTATGCATCTTTTAAAAGGTAATTGATTTAAATGCTATTTTATTAAAGAATTATATGCATAAAATAAGGCAAATAAATGTAAAGATTCATGTTTACAAACGTTCATATACTTGACATCATTTATTTTTCACAAAGAAATGGATAAAACATGCATAAAATTATGAAGATCATGAGCTATCAAAATGGATGTCTTTTTATTCACGTTGCTGGTTTTATATAAAGTATTTTTACAACAATTGTGTCTTCATACATGTATTTAGGGTAATCATGGATAACTCAGTCTGCCATTATTATTATCCCCTTGCCTCCTCTCCTCCCTCCCCCTTTTTGTTCTATTTAAAGCTCTTTCATTCCTCTAAACCCCACTCTCTTGCCTTTATAAGTTAGTATATTCATATCAAAGAGATCATTGTTGCATATGGATTTCCAGTTTTCCAAGCACCATTTGTTGAAGCTGCTATCTTTTCTCCAATGTACATTTTTGGTGCCTTTGTCTAATATAAAATAACTGAAATTATATGCATTAGTCTCTGCGTCCTCTATTCTGTACCATTGGTCTACCAGCCTATTTTGGTGCCAATACCATGATGTTTTTGTTACTATTGCTCTGTAGTATAATTTAAGGTCTGGTATAGTGATGCCACCTGCTTCACTCTTCTTGCTAAGGATTGCTTTAGCTATTCTGGGTCTCTAATTTTTCCAGATGAATTTCATGACTGCTTTTTCTATTTCTTTGAGGAATGTCATTGGGATTTGATTGGCATTGCATTAAATCTGTATAGTGCTTTTGGTAGTATGGTTATTTTGATAACATTCGATCTGCCTATCCAAGAACAGGGAGGATCTTTCCATCTTCTAAGGTGTTCCATAATTTCTTTCTTTAGTGTTCTGTAGTTTTCATTATAGAGGTCTTTCACATTTTTGGTTAAGTTGATTCCCAAGTAGTTTATTTATTTATTTATTTATTTATTTATTTATTTATTTATTTTGATGCTATTGTAAAAGGGGTAGTTTTCTTCATTTCCCTTTCAGAGGATTTGTCACTGATATATAGAAATGCCTTAGATTTATGTGTGTTGATTTTGTATCCTGCTACTTTGCTGAATTCATTTATGAGTTCTAGAAGTTTTCTGGTGGAATCTTTTGGGTCTTCTAGGTATAAAATCATATTGTCAGCAAATAATGATAATTTGAGTTCTACTTTACTTATCTGTATCCCTTTAATTTCTTTCATTTGTCTTATTGCTCTGGCCAGTGTTTCAATTAGTATGTTAAATAGAAGTGGTGAAAGAGGGCATCCCTGTCTTGTTCCAGTTTTTAGAGGGAATGCTTTCAATTTTTCTCCATTTAGAATAATGTTGGCTTGGGGATTAGCATATATAGCTTTTACAAATAACCCAATCAATAAATGGGCCAAGGAACTGATCAGACACTTCTTAGAAGAAGATATACAATCAATCAACAAACACACGAAAAAAATGTTCAACATCTCTGGCAAATCAAAACCACTCTAAGATTTAATCTCACACAAGTCAGAATGGCAGCTATTAAGAACACAAACAACAATAAATGTTGCTGAGGATGGGGAAAAAAAGGCATGCTCATACATTGTTGATGGGACTGCAAAATGGTGCAGCCAATATGGAAAGCAGTATGGAGCTTCCTTGGAAAATTTGGAATGGAACCACCATTTGACCCAGCTATCCCCACTCCTCGTTCTATACCCAAAGGACATAAAAACAGCATACTACAGGGACACAGCCACATCAATGTTTACAGCAGCACAATTCACAATAACTAAAACATGGAACCAACCTAGATGCCCTTCAGTAGATGAATGGATAAAGAAAATGTGGTATAAATACACAATGGAGTATTACTCATCAATAAAAGAGAATAAATTCATGGCATTTACAAGTAAATGGTTGAAGTTAGAGAATATAATGCTAAGTGAATTAGCCAATCCTAAAAAGCCAAATGCCAAATATTTTCTCTGATATAAGGAGGCCGATTCACAGTGGGGTTGGGATGGGGAGCATAGGAGGATCAGAGGAACATTAGAATGGCCAATGGGGAGTCAGGGGAAGGGAGGGGGCAAAGGGTGAAGGAAAAAATTAAAAAGATGGTAGAATGAGATGGATATCATTACCCTAAGTGCATGTATGAAGTCACGAATGGTGTGAATATACTTTGTATACAACCAGAGATATGTAAACATGTGCTCTATAAGTATAATATGAAATGTAATACATTCTGCTGTCATTTCTATCAACTTAGAATAAAAAAATAAATTAAAAAATAAATTTGTCATATTTTTAGAATTATTCTAAAGTAACTGCTTGCACACTTTTGTCTTGTTTTGTTTTATAAAGACTGATATAAAAGTTTCCAGAAGAAAAAGGGTGTGATCAATATAATACACAGAATATAAAGTATGTTTTGTCTTAATATTTAAGATGTTTAATATTATTTAGTCTTATAATAATTAATAGTCAATATTATAAAATAAACATTAAGTTTAATAATGACATGAACTTTTTAAAAATATTATTTAGGTGTCAGTAGACTTTTATTTTAAATTATTTATTTATATGTGATGCTGAGAATTTAACCCAAAGCCTCACGCATGCCAGGCAAGTGCTCTACCACTGAGCTACAACCACAGCCCATGATATAAATATTTATATTGAAATATTTAATATTGTAATTCATATTGTATCTAGGAAAAACAATGGCTATATTTAAATATTCAATAAAACATGGGAATCTTAACAATATTTTTATTTACTCCTTAGTTTTGTCTTGAAAACCTGAAACACTTGTATCTAAATGTAGAGGGCTATGCATTCTGGGATTTTTGCTTAATTTTGTTGTTCTTTCTCTGCCAGCCCCCCATTGCTGCCTTTGCTAGTAGCATCTAAGTTTGCACCAATGCTATCAATAACAAAATATGTAGAAAGAAGTTTGTTACTGTGATTTAACCCCCAGGTAGGAAACTTTTAGAGTTTGAGAGGAAAAAAAAGAATTTGGCTATACCAATTGCTCACCATATTATTTTGCCTACCTTAAATAATATCATTTATAAGGTTATAAAAAAGAGAACCTGTATTTTTTCTCATGCATGATTTGGACTGATATTGTTTTAGTTACATACTGCTTATCTCTCACAGCTTATGCAACAGCAGACAGTTAACTCAAATGTTGTGGGCCTCTGTCTCTTGTAAAAGAATTCACTATCTTTCACTTGGAATAGTAAAAATTAATTTGTTACAATGTATAATAAAACCTTTAGGTCAGTCCATATCCCATATTGGTAAGTGTTAAAAACTTGTTAATTTTTATTTTACTATTATTACCATAATAAAAATCATTATTTCACAGTAATGATTGTTTATTAGATAAGCATCATTTACATTTACATGTCATAATTGCATTAAAAAAAGATGGTGTTCAGATTCTATTTGCCAATATTTTCTCCTATTTCTACGAAATGTTATTAACATCTGCAAAGATGAAGCATAAGGTCCATGAGGATGATGAAGCATCCAAGCTGTTCTATCCTTAATTCTGTCACAGCAATTAGAAGTCATCTATGAAATCATATTATCCCTGATTAAATCACAATTATAATGTTCTGTTCTGCCTGATCTACTTCCTAGAATTAATAAAGCTGGATTATTTTAATGATTACGAGCCTCTGAAAATTTTACATAGCATTTCCAGATCATTTGCACTATTGTTTACAAAGCACTTCAGAATTTTTAGGATGCATTTTAAATTACAAAGTTTGGAGATAAAATGAGAAATTAAAATAAATCTCTTGATTTGCTATTGAAAGCTATATAGAGGTTTTTCCTAATTGTAATTTCCAAGCATATTACCTGTGGATCTATGAAATACTATTTTGGTTTCAACCAGGTCCTTCTACTTGGTGTCTATGAATAGAATGCATGCTCAACTTTATGCCTACTCCTAAACTCTTGATTTCCCATGCAAAGAGTTCATCAGACTGCGGTTACTTTCTTTTCTTCTTTAAGGTCTTCTTGGCCTCTTCTATTAATTTACTAAGCTTTTTAGGCTATATAAAATACTTCTCAATCCCCTATCACTTCCATTCCCAGGCTTAACAATACCTCCTATATAATGTGCTAATTGGTTTATAAGCATGGTTTATATTATATATGTAAGACACACACACACACACAGGTGCACTGTAGGGGGTTTAAAAGTGCTGTGCATCCTCCTTTGCTATCCTGTGATATAAAGATACTGCTTAGAATTCTTATATTAAAGAGTAATTTTCAATAAGAGGAAGAGACCAGTTTCAAAAGTTAGATATAGAGAAAAAAATAGTAATATAGTATTAGAGAAAAAAGTATTAGAGAAATAGTAATAAAAAAAAAGGTGTACTCAAGCAGTGTTGATACAGTGACATCAGTAATTAAAATATTGGAATGATTCCATATCAGTCTGCAAAAAGCTGTCTTCTCTTTTATTTCCTACCTTTGTTGCCCTGAGTCTCCCTCTGTACACCATTACTGGATAAGTTTCAAGCAACAAAACTGTGAATGCCTGATATAGCCAGGGCATCCCCAGACCTGCACCAGCATTTTAGCCTTCCTCTTTTCTAAATGATCAATGTCTTTGTCATGTCATTAAGAATTTTTTTGATTATCCACCTAAGTAAAAGTGTATTGTGTAGAATCGTGGTATAGCCAAAAAAGCAATGTGACCCTGTGAATACCTGGAAAGAATTGAGTTCTTGAAATTCAGGCAATGCATAGAGACAGAGACTCTAAAATTAGGTGACTAGGAAGATTTAAGCACATAGAAGATGTGCTACTTTGTGACTAGACAGCACTGTGTAATATAGCAAAAATCTAGGCGGAGTTCTGGTATTGCAGTTAAGAATGGGTGTCTGAAAGACACTGATAAGAAGAAAACAGGTTTCACTGTCTAAAAAGTTGTTTTTTCAAGGAACATATTTATATAAATAAGACTTGGTTAAAGAAACTTGGCTAAATTAGAATCAGATTAAAATTAGCAGGTAGTTGGCTTATTGTTCCATTTATTGGTCATGAAATTCAAATTCTGATGAATATTCTGTATATAACATAAGATAGAGATGAAGCCCTATATGACAGTCAAATGGCATACATGCTAGATAGGGGGAGGGAATTCCAGGCACCATATTTAAAAGCAACTATTTTCATGCACTTAATACTAGTAATGAAATTATCCAGTTGCAAATGCACCAAGCACCTTAGTTTCAGGCATATTCCACCACATGGCTCTCTAGATTCTTCTCTTAGATGTCAAGGTATCTTGGAAATGATCAGAAGATTATACTTACTAAACTTGCTCAAAAGCCACGCTATCAAGCTCCAGTTTGAATATCTGTGCTTTTCAAAATGCTTTTGTCATAAAAATGGCTGATCTTATTCCCCTTAGCATTTATTACAAGCTTTTCCCACAATTATTAAGGATTTTATCTTATTTGGTATTCTAATAAGACACTCACCAGTATTACTCACTACTACTATCGGAATGATCAAGGCCACCAGTGATAGTTATGTTGCATTTACTTCACCTCAGAACTTCTAGTGTCTTCATCTTTTTCTTGCCTCCATTCATTTTTGAAGATGAGCTAGCCTTCTTTTCAATCCATGACCCTATTTCTTTTGTACTTCAACTCTCTTATTTATTAGCTCACTTATGAATATGTGATTCAGGGTATACGTTAAATAAGTGTGGCTATAAATTGAGAGCTGTGCAAGCTTGGTGCTAAGGACTTAGTAGTTTACTATACTGTTCATTCCATTATTGCATATGTTGAGGATTCTCTATAATAAATAAAATATTGGGGGAGGGGTTCCAGGGATTGAACTCAAGGACACTCAACCACTGAGCCACATGCCTAGCCCTATTTTGTATTTTATTTAGAGACAGGATCTCACTGAGTTGCTTAATGCCTTGCCATTTCTGAGGCTGGTTTTGAACCTGCAATCCTCCTACCTTAGTCTCCCAAGTTTCTAAAAATAAATAAAATATTTTAAAAAATAAAATTTGCAGAAAGAAGTTGAAAATTTAAGATTCTAATGTAGTGTTGGGATTAGAGGCCAGAATTAAATAATGAAGGAATAATTAGAAATTAGATTATGTAGTTTTAAAAAATAATAAACCAGAGTAGACAAAATAGGTATATATATCCAGGTTAGATTATTAACATAGAGACTACACGAGCATTTTAAAACATAGAATAGTAAACCAAAGGGGGAAAAAAGAGCTTTCAAGTGCAAAATAAGTCAGTTTTGAGATTATCCCAACAGTTTATTTCTGTGTGGTACTTACTGGTGGATAAGTATATAAAATCTTTCACAGAAGATTGATCTTTCCAAATCAGTGGATTTTAAGTATCCATTCTGAGACTCCAGTAAATTTCTGTTTAAGATTTTGTTGTTGTGATTGTTAACCAAAAAGAAATAATTGGAGCCTAGGACTGTGGCTTTCTATATCTAAACTTCCTTTGTTGTGCCAGGAAGATATAACAACCAAAGTTCTAGGAATGATAGACTTTAGGAAATCTGAAAGAAAAGGAAGTTTCACTTAAGTTTTCAGAAAAGACCATTGTATGTAAGTATTCTCCAGAGAAGACCACTTAATCACAAAAACAATAAAAATAAATACAAATTTTTCCCTATGAATGTGCAATTCCACTTGTGAAAACATAATGCAATACATTGGAAAACAAGTCTAATTATAAAATATAGCATATATCAATCTCAATTGGTCACCTCTCCCATCTTTTTCAAGATGGTCTTACTTAAGTATGAGTGTCTGTGTTTTTTGTCAAAATTGTATACTTTTGGTATTGAATCAAAACAAATTTAATTATAATATATAGTAGTCACTTAATCGATAAGAAATCACCAATGAAACATACTTGTATAAATTTTTATTAGCTTTGTTTGGTGTAATCGTTCTTCCTTCAAAAAAAATTAATGAGACTGTCATACCTTAAAAATCAGCATCTGACACAAATGCTGCTTGTTCAGGATTTATTGCTTGGTTCAGCCCCATTTTTTTTCCACACTACATTAGATAGTAAAGATGACTCAGACTGAATGTTTCTACTTTCACTTGTCCTTAAAAGAAGAGCTCTGCCTGGAAGCAAGTAAGATAAGCACACAAGGAATAGTAGTTGTTGTCCCTATGGTGGTGGAAGGCAATGGACAATCCTTCACATTTTCTGTTATTTTCACAGTGGCTTTCTCCAGAAAGGGAAATCAATCACAGGAGCAAACTAGAAAACCAAATACACTCTTCCAATTCCCATTCATTTTCAGGAATTTCTCTTTATTATCTATCTTTAAGGAACACTCATCATTTGGACTATAATGTTTCAGCCATCCAAATTCCATTTCTGCTTGGTATCAGTGCATGACAGGAAATCATGTATAAAGCAGATCTAATTATTTTGCTATTATTCCTCAGTTACATACTCATAAACAACTCCTCATTAATTAATCCATGGCTGTAGATTAAGGGAGGTAGGTATGTGATAGAACAGGATTCATGATGAAGAGAAGATGCAAATCTATTCAACAATTTAGGTCATATGGCCACTTAATGGTACCAGGGCCAAATTACCAACTAGGAGCTATTTCTAAAAAATGAAAAATTATCTAAAGAAAAATATAACAACTTGCTCCAACTTTCTATTGCAATTTTCTAGAGACTCCATGTAAATTTCTTATTTTCCATAAACATTTCTGTCATTTGTTCTATTGAGTTACAAGATAAAAATTACAGAACTTCTTGGACTATAGCCAGATCTGTGATACAAAGTGCTCTGTGACTCTCAGGTGAAGATAGAAAATTTAACTTTAACTCAGAAAATGAATCAAAGGACCACAATCAGATGGAGTAAGTGTTGTCTCTTAAATACAAAATTTTGTGTATCTTTCACTGTGGTGAAAGTCATTAATGAATCATCCACATGTTTTCACCACATAGAAGTTTCCTGCAAAACATCAGGCCTATTTATTTCTTAAGCCCACTTGGAGAGTTGCGACTCCAGAATTTTCAAAGCAATTATCTCCAATGTTTTTTTCCTTTAATATTTTCCTTTCTAAATTTTTATTAATTCATTATAATTATATATAATAGTGGGATTAATTATGTTGTATTCATATATATGTACATGGAATGATTTGATTAATCTCATTCTTCCGTACCTTCTTTTGCTTTCCCCTTTTCTCTCCCTCTGATCTGCTCCTTCTACTCTTCTGATCTCCATTCTATTATTATTATTATTATTATTACTATTCTTATTTCAATTATTGCATTATAATATATTTATATTCATATATGTAATATACGATCAATATGATTCATTGTGGTGTATTCATACATGAACGTAGAATAATTTGGTGGACTTGATTTTCCCAGTACTTTCCCAAACCCACCTCTCCTTCCTTCCTCTCTATTCCTTTCTTCTACGCTGTCGTTCTCCCCTTTTTATTAAGATTATCTCCTATATTTTGAGAAGTATGTATTACTATGTAATGTCATCCTTTTCTATTTCCTCCTTCTTAGGATTAATCTGAATAATTTTATCAATGAAGGAGACAAGTGTGATGTTCAATTGACTCTTTTTTTTTAAAATTTATAGTAGTAGTATGTATTAGGATTCATAGTGCACATATATAGCATCTTTTTACATACAACTGTTTGTATACAAAGTATATTCTTACCATTCAGGTCTTCAATCATGCATTTAGGATAATGATATCCATCTCATTCAACCACCTTTTCTTTTTTTTTTCCCTCCCTCCCTCCCCCCTTGCCTCTCCCTTCCCCTTTCTTCCCTTTGACCATTCTAGTGTTCCTCTAATCCTCCTATGTACCTCCATCCAACAACACTGTGAAGTAGCCTCCTTATATCAGAGAAAACATTGGGTATTTGGATTTTTTAGGTTGACTAATTTCACTTAGCATTATATTATCTAACTTCATCCATTTACCTACAAATGCCATTATTTTATTCTCTTTTTAAGTTGATGAATATCTCCTTGACTTTAAGATGTCAGAAAACAGTTGATTCAATCTGTCCTTTTGGCTAGGTAATGAAGAAGTTGTCATGTCCTTACTGGCTTTTGAAAGTTCTTTCTTTACTTGGAGTAAAGATGATGATGACAAAAATAAAGGAAAAAAAGCAATTGCCTAACAATTATCTACTTATTATAGCCAGGGGTTGTGCTGACTTCATCTACCATATATACAACAATTGTTGGAGACATTACATTTTACAATATTTCTCCAAAACTCATTCAACTTAATACCTAGGGGAAAAATCATAAGTGAAAATAGGATGTGGCAGGAATTATTGTACATATTTCTGTCCCAAAGAATATTTTCACCATGTAGGACTGACATCATCTCAAAGCCAGCGTTATGACTCAGGTTATTACAGCACAGTAACTCAGGTGTTTGGGGGCTGGGTGGATAGACAGAATTTTGCCACAATAATTATATAGCATGTAAGGATATAATGCCCAACACTTACAACTTTCAGATGAATTACAATTTTAAAGGTAATGCTATATGAAAATTAGAAAAATATTTTATTTATATTTTATTTATCTTGATATATAAGTAATCATATATATATATATATATATATATATATATATATATATATATAAAACAGAAGATTCTTTACAAATAAATTTACTTGCCTGGTCCACTGGTATACAGTTGTAATCCCGGCAACACAGGAGTCTGAGGCACAAGGATTGCAAGTTCAAGGTCAGCTTTGTCAATATAGCAAGACCCTGTCTCAAAATAAAAATTGAAAAACGGCTATGGATAAAGCTGAGTGGTAAGAGTGCCCCTGTATTCAATCCTCAGTACTGAAGAAAAAATTAAATGTACTTATATGGTTTATAAACAAAGATTGGTAATCTGGAAAAATATTTTCAAATTTAAAGTTTAGATACCAACAAGTAAATGCAATGAATTTCAGCTCAACCTCTTTTTTTTTTTTTCTTTAATCCAGATTAAGGAAGACCAAATATATATATGACACAATTTTAATACTATTATTAAAAGTAATATAGCAACACTCTAATATTATTAGGGAGAAAAGAAACATTTTCATACATTGAATTATCTATTTATATGCTATGCTTTTGTGACCAATATGCTAATGTAAAAATCAAATATTTAATAATTTAGCTATACTTCTGTGAATTTGTTCTCTAAATATAATGCTCCATTATGTAAAAATAATGTGCAAGGCAAAAATTAATGTGTTATTTTATGCATATTTCTATTTTTCCCTGTAACAAAGAATCTATATTATTTTAAAATAATTGTCACTAATAAAAATGGAAATAATAACATATTTATAGTATTTTCTCTAAGAGTAGATTTCCAAGAGATGGGATTTCATATAATGTCAAACAAATTATCATATTTGATTTTACTGAGTAGGGAAAAGAAGAATTTATAATTTCACAGGGACAAATGGAAAATTCAACCTTTTAAAATGAATAAGATCCTTTATTTTTTATTTATTTATTTGATACAGGGTCTTATTATACTGCAGCTTGCCTTGAACTTGTGTTCCTCAGTCTCCCCAGTAGCTGTGATTACTGTGTGTACCACCATGCCTGGATCTTTACTTTTAGAATTCTTCTTCTTCTTTTTTTTCTTTTTTGGAACCAGGAATTGAACTCAGGGCATCTCGACCACTGAGCCACTTCCCCAACCCTATTTTGTATTTTATTTAGAGGAAGGGTCTCACTGAGTTGCTTAGGGCCTTGCTAAGTTGCTGAGGCAGAGTTTGAAATCACGATCCTACTGCCTCACCCTCTCAACCCTCTGGGATTACAGCTATGTGCCACCACGCCTGGCTACTGTTAGAATTTTATAATATAGATTTTATTGGAAAATATTTTGAGTTCCAAAGATGTATGAAGCTTTATTTGCATTTCTTCATTTTATTTTTTTTAATTCTAAGTATAATATTAAATGCCTTTCTAATTACTACAAAAATGTACTGTTAATTTTTTTAGGAAAAAAATATGAGTGACATGAGGTCATTTTTCACATATGTAATTATCTTCTACTTGTTCAGACCTGTTATCTTGCTTTGGAAAAGAAGAAAAAATTTCTGTATAAATAGGTAATACATGGATAGAACATCTTCACACATGTCCTCTTCTTCATGCTGTCTGGTACATGTTTGTTAGCTAATGAATAAATAATGACCAATATATTTGAGGCCTCAGAAAGCCTTCAAAATGATTATCATAATTTTATAAAAACATTTCTATTCTCAGTGTTATTTTTAGAAGCTAAAGCAGAAATCACAAAACTTTGTAGTATATGAAGAATTTTTGCATGAAAGACTGACACTTTTTTTGTATTTTACCCATTATTAATGAATATTGTTTTCTTTATTGTGTTCTTTAAGCATCACAGTGGTACATATGAATCTATATATTCCAGGTGATCCTTGTATTAGTTGCTTAAATTGAGATGAGGCATGGTCCTGAATCATTGATCACAAATGGTATCCCTTGCAAATGCTTTATAATTCCATTAAGTGTTTTTTAGTAAATGATATAAACTAGATTAAATATCTTAATCATTGGATATAATCACTCCAGAATTTATATTGTTTCTATAAACTTATATGTAGTTTGAGAGTTGAAGATTCTCCACCTATGAGGTATTTAAAAAGTACTGAGCAAGTTCTCTGAACACAGTGCTGAAGTCCCATGCAAGAGAAGCACAACTGGAATGAATAAGGACATTGAGTTCTCAGCAGGAAGGATATAAGACGGCTAAGTCATGTAAGTTCAGTGATCAACAAACAGGTGTCAAACACTGTCTCTACCACATAGTTCTATGCACAGTTCTAAGTGCTAGAATCCTACAAGTGAATAAAACAAAAAAATCAACACAGTCAAAAGCATACACAGGGTGGCCACAGTGGCACAACCTGTAATCCAAGGGACTTGACAGGCTGAGAGGAGGATCCCAAGTTCAAGGCCAGCCTCAGCAACTTAGCAAGTCCCTGTGTCAAACAAGGGTTTGGGGGATAGGCTCAAAACACCCCTGAGTTCAGTACCAACCAAATAAATAAATAAATAAATAAATAAGAAAAAGAAAAAGAAAATTAGAGAAGGAAAGAAATTTAGAGTGGGTATACATTATGTGGACATGTTTTATATACTTATAGTTTTAGTTGATAAGTATTAGGGAGAATATAAAGCAAAAATAAATGAGAAATATAGGTATTAGTGAAGGTTTTGCAATTTCAGATCAAATTAATCAAGGAGAGTTTACATTTCCTAAAAGATCAAAAAGAATTAAGGGGGAAAACACATGATGCTTGAAGAAAGACAATTCCAGGAACAGGAAATCCAAGTACGACAAATCTGAGTATGAAGTATCCTGTATGCAGTAAATATATTCAATATATTTATATAATACAAATGTACAATGATTAATGATTTATTTAATAACTAGATAGAGGGTCAATTCCCCTCTTGTTCCTGTATATTATGACATGTGTGTGAGTTAATGAATAAGAAGTCACCCTTCACTATTTGAATATTTCACTTGAGCAATGTGAACAAAAGAAAATAATAATATAGTATGACTGATAAAATGGAAAAAAAATTAAAATATCTTAGTGTTGCCTCTCCTTGCCAAAATTGTCAGGCTTCCTTTAGACCTCCTCTCAACTAGGCCTCAACTTCAAGCTTCCTTGTCCATTCTTCCACAGTATAGTTTAACCAAGAATCCTGATAAGACAGTTTAGAAAGAATTCTTACCCTCTACCTTGACCTGCAAATTTCTCATTCTCTACCACCATAGTTGGCATATGATCACCCTGGCAAGAATTCTATCAGGTTGGTTTGGCAAGAATTTTCCCTACTTTTGATGCCTCCTTTAAATTATTTTCCACCTACAGATCCTTGATCCCCCCAAACTGCTCCTTGACTATACATCCACAGATCCTTGATCCCCCCAAACTGCTCCTTGACTATACATCCTTCTTTGTCCTTGTTTTATTCAAAGTTGTATCCAATCTTCCTCTTCTATTGACATCTATTGCAACAATCTTGAATAAAGTCCTTCTTACCATTTTAAGAGGTAATAAAATGTCTTTCAAAAAAAAAAATAGGATCCTGATTATTGTTAATTTATTGTTAATGTGTATTTTGACTTTGAAAAAGTAAACTTATTATAATTCAACAAAAGGACTGCAAATTTATAATGAAGAAAAAAATTAACACGTGATTTTTTTAAAAAAAAAAATATTTATTTATTTGCTTTTAGTTGTATACAATGCGTTTTTACGTGGTGCTGAGGATTGAACCCGGGCCGCACACATTCTATGTGAGCGCTCTACCGCTGAGCTACAACCCCAGCCCTAACACATGAATTTTTAAAATGATAAATCTGCTGTGGCTATTTAATAGTAATTTTACCTCCCAACATTAATTCTTCTCAAAAGTCAGAATAATTTAGATTTTAAAATTTATAAAATAATATATCAGTATTTATGTAAAAATAACAGGTAACATTTTTTTTTCTACCCACTGAATAAGTAAGTACTTCCCTTCTTGTAAAGGAAAGATAGAGCACGGGATGTTGCTAGATTATGAACTCCTAGCAATTACTGCTAAGGGGAAATTGACTGTTACCAAGGAAGGAGGTATTAAGATGGTTCACAATGGGGGGCTGATTTTCAAAATGGACTCAAATAATGAAATGAATGTTCCTAAAGGGGAAAAAAATAAAGTGCACTTGCTGAGCAAGGGGAAATCTCACTGGCAAAATAGGGAAACATATTGAACTAAAAGAGTGTATTAACAAGTCAAAAAAAATAAAATAAAGGAACATAGGCATGGGTTAATGAACTGCAAGAAACAGTTTGCAAAAGTATTCATGGAGGGGCACATCCTTCCATAAAAATTGAGACAAACTGTAGGCAAGTAATTTCAGGATTTGTTGTTCATGAATTCTAGTGGTAAGTGTGCTAAAACAGACACCCACAATTCAGAAAAGAATGGAAAAATAGTGTAGAAAACACAGAAGGAGACTGATTATATCACACACACACACACACACACACACACACACACACACACACACGATTACTCAGTTGCTTAACTGCTTGGCTGATGGGGTGCATTTGTTTGAAGAATTGGATAGCAGAATCTTATTAGTTAATCATCACAACTGATACAAACATTATTTCACTGTAGGACAGACTTCTGTGTGTGAATGTTAAATTTAGAGTTTGGGTTGTCTCTAAAAATGTACTTGACTTTATTTAAAATCTTTTTTGCTTATCAATAGTGCCCTGATCACAGTGATCTCTGCAGAACAATACAAGTAAGATCCTGATTTCCAGAATGAAGGAGACAAAAAGGATTTCTCTTTTAACACTACTGGTCTGTGCACTAACTTTTGTTTCTTCTTTGTAGTGCTGAGGATTGAACTCAGGGCTTCAGACATGCTAGGAAAATACTCTACCACTGAACTGTATCCCCAGGCCCTACTGCAATACATCCCTAGCCCTTTCTATTTTTTATTTCGAGACAGGGTCTCACTAAGTTGCTTAGGGCCTACTAAACTACCAGGGCTGGCCTTGAATTTGCAATTCTCCCATCTTAGCCTCGTAGTGATATTACATTTTATTCTGTCCTGAAAACAAGATTTTAGAGACTGATCATTTTGAAGTGTGTGCAGATAGCCTGGTTAACTTCATCTCAAAGTACTTACGAGTCAGGTAGCACATACTAGAATGACTAACTCAATTAAGTCCTTGCATTAATATATACAGTTTTTAGTGACATATTTAATTAAAATTTCTGTGTTTTTCTTACAAAAATAATTAAAGTCATAATAACTTTTATTGGAAAACATTAACTATTCAATATGAAAATATTCTTTTATTTTCTGTTATGATAATTCATGAGTTAAAAGTGAAACAAGAATATTGATTTTCTGATTTTTATATACAATCCTGTCATGAGCGGTCCTCTGACACTGACTCTGCCACACCTAGGCTATTAGGCCTCTTAAATTCTTGTATGATTTATATATGAGGTGTCCCCAAAAAGCTCATGTGTGAGACAATGCAAGAGGGTTTAGAGGAGAAATTAATGGATTATAAGAGCTTTAACCTAATCAGTGTATTAATCCTCTGATCAGGATTAAATGAATGGCAACTACAGACAGTAGGGTGTAGCTGCAGGAGGTGGGTCCTTGGGACATGCCTTTGGGGGTTGTACTTTGTCTTTGCTGAGCAGAGCTTTCAGTGCTTCCTGGTGCCATTTTATCAGCTGCTTTCCTCTGTCACAGTCTTCCACTATGATGTTCTGCTTCATCTCAAGTCCTTAGGAATGGAGCTGGACTTCCATGGACTGAGACCTCTGAAACTTTGAGGCCTCAAATCAACTTTTCCTCTTCTAAAATTATTTCTTGTCAGGTCTTTTGGACACAGCAGTGAAAAAGCTAACTAAAACAAATTCCAATGTGATGATGGCAAAAACCATATTACCTGAAAATACAGTTTTCATTTATCTCATTAAATTTGTTGAGAATGGCTGTTTTTTTCTATTACTTGTTCTTGAAAAATTTTACTCAATCACTGATTTAATTCCCCTAAAAGGAATAAACATCTAAACATAAAAAGGTCTCCTAACTATAATTCTATAAATAATCATAGAGTTCAGTTGGCTTTAACACCACCCAAGATATCTATGTCATCTTAAATTTTTTTTTAACCTCCTTATTTTTACATGTTGAGTGCGGCTGAGGTCTGTCAAAAATGTCCTGCACTGCTCGAAGTGCTTAAACCCCATCTTAGCCTCCATCAGAAATCACTGATCCTGTGGAAGCTTAGGCTAACCTTCTTGCTGTCCTCATTTTGGGGACAGGTTGTCACCTCATTTCTGGGTACAATCATTTGTTCCACTCCATGACCTGACCCTTCAGTGTACAAAACCAGTTGACTTGAAGATTTTCATAGACCTTAGCCTAGGACTGTGTCCAAGTGGAAATTAGAGAGAGTCTATTCAATATTACACTTTAAAGTGTTGCTTCTTGATGGTGATTACTGAATTAATTCAAATGTCTTCATAGTTCCAGATTTAATCAAAATTAATGAACTCATCAGCAGTGCACTGATTTATTTGTGTGATTAGAATGAGAAAGGGCCACTCTCATCTTGTTTCATCTCCTTTAATCTTTGTATTTCTATTGAGGAGAGTAGATGCAAAGTCTTTTGAGAAATGTTTCATTTTGTTGTATTGTGTGATTCAATTTGATTTTCTATAAGTAGGCTTTACTCCACTTTTTCAATGAGTTTTAAAAGGATATAATAAAAGGAAGAGCTGTGTATCTATTTTCTCTAAAAGAATATCCTGGAACAAGAGCTATATATATAAAACCTCCACAGAACTTTAGGAACACTTCTATTACCATATCTGATGGTTCAAAATCATCTCTTTAATTCTTCATCTCCTTCCCTCTTCCTTCTTCCCATGGAGTCTGAATTTGTAAAAGAAAAATGTAGGTGCCCTGTTTGGGGAGATGGCTTGAATTGCGGTTGACTATGAGCCATGGAGATTTGTGCGTTGTCGCCTTCCGTAGTCTCACAGGACTTGGCCCGGGATCTCGAGTGACTTGGCCGAGATTGCTGATCGGGTCAGCGCCATTTTGGTGGTGTGTGCAGCGCGTGTTAGTCGTTGTTAGAGCCAGAGAGAAAAGTTATCAGAATAAAAAGCTGTTTGTCTCCAGTTTGCCTCTGAACTTCTTCCCGCGGCTTCGTTGCTCCAAGCGGCCATCGCTTCAGGCAGCAACAGAAAAGAACTCTCATATCATGGTAGTGCTTAGTATTTGCTCAATCATATTTATTGGCTAAATGGATGCAATTTATTGTCTTTTTATTGTTTTACACAATTGCATTTTAAACCAATTCATATTCTCTAGACCCTACAACTGTTTTTCCTGATGTCAGAAATCTGCCTCTCTCAAATGAGGAAGTAGTATTCCACATAAGTGAAAGGGAAAGAACAAGAAAGGTGAAAAATGTGTCATTCTTTTTTCTTATGAGGATAAGAAGAAATAAAAAGCTAAAAGCAAATATGCAGGTTATCATCCTGTGTTAGTTTTCTAGTGTTGCTGTAACAAATTACCACAAACTTGACAGTTTAAAACAGCACAAATTTATTTTCTTTCAGTTCAAGAGGTCAGTCACAAGCCTCAAATGGGTCTCTCTGAGATAGAAAAATCAAGGTTTTAACTAGGCGGCATTCCTCTCTGGAGGCACTACAAGGGAATTCATGCCCTTACATTTTCAGCTTCTCAAAGCTCACTATTTTCCTGAGATTGTCATCATCTTCCTATAATTTCAAAGTCATAAGAGCTACATCTTTCTCATGCTACCAACAGTCTGGATTTTCACTTTTCAGCTTCTCTTCTACCCCTTTATTTTATTTTTTCAAAAAATACTTATGTTTAGATTGGACTCATCTGGTAACATAAGATACACTTCCTTGTCTCAAGATATTTAATTTTATCTCATTTTGCAAAATTCTTTGCCATGTAAGGAAACATAATAGCTAATATTTTGCCTGCTGCATATCCTATTGTGACATGTTTCTTGCAAAGTATAAACACATTATGTTACTGTATCGATCCCATATGCAGCTATTGAACTCACTGTAATTCTCTACAAAGGGTGCCTGAGGTCTTACAGAAAAGGAGAGGGAGGGGGGAGAGAAAGAGAAAGAAAGTCAATTATTTTCAGAAAAAAATGCTGTTCCTTATAAGGCAGAAGGGAAACAATCCAATCACATTGTCCAAAGTAACAATTCATCTTTCTAATGGATGGTTTAAAATTGACCTGTGTTTCTTGTAGGTAGGACATTCAGCAAAGACAGCACCTAGATCCCACTGTGATGAGAGCTATATTGTCAGAATTTTGCATATCCTCCTTCTCTGCTACCATGACTTTGTGAACCTGTTATACCAAGACTTGGGAGGTCAGTGACAGAAGCTGGATGTTGTGAGTAGGCAAAGCTATTTTTTTGCTGATTTGTTGTTTTGTGTTTCTTCCATGTACTATTATGGAGCTCAACGCACAACACATACTTCATTCCCACTCTAGTAGGTCTCCTCACATACTTCTATACTACACTTCCTTCCAGTCTTCCAGGCACTTTATCCACAGTTGACTTACTAGCCAATCTCTTCACTACTGTCCATGATAATAACTTTCACCAGTTTTTATCCAAAGGGAATGATCAAAATGTTTGCATAGAGATCTTACAATAGATCTCCCGCTCATCTCTCTGTCTTTCAACCAGACACCTAAATGTAATGTGCTTTTTTTGTTTTTTGTTTGTTTGTTTGTTTATTCCAATATACTGAGTCACTAATCTCTGAAAGAACTTAGACCTTTCCTATTTCATCAGGTGACTTTTCATGCTAAAGGATAATAGACAAAAAAAAAAAAAAAAAAAAAAAAAAAAAAAACCTTAGACCTTGCTTATTCCAATATACTGAGCCACTAATCTCTGAAAGAACTTAGACCTTTCCTATTTCATCAAGGGACTTTTCATGCTAAAGGATAATAGACAAAAGTGGAGGATGGCAAAAAAAAAAAAAAAAAAAAAACATAGTCATTCTCTTGCATAGTTTTCTGTAGCCTTTAACTCTGCTCATCCCTGATCTTGGATGTACCATTTCCATTTTTATATGTTGCTCCTTGGTTCATTATAACTTCTTATTTATTGGATCTGACAGACTCAAGTGGATGAGAGATAATTTGGGTCACATAGTTAATTTGTATCGCATGGTAAGGGACTCCATCTCTACCAGTGCTTCATCGCACTGGACAGGTTTTATTTTTATTATTTAATAATGCATAATTTTAAGAAACAAGTGACATGAGTTTATTATAACAGCTTATGAATCTACATCATTGTTCTCCTATTGAAGTTACACATAAGTCCACATGACAATTTTCCCTATGTACAAAACTGTAATATCATGGTGCTTGTCAGGGTTCATGATCTAAGAGTTATAATTGATTACACTAGAGGTTGGAGCTACTAATGCAAGCACTTTTTCTGATCTAATGTCTACAAAGAGTAAGAATCTTTCCATGTCATTGAATAAATGAGTTGGAGCAGTATTTCCATATGTGGCATGCAGTTCCAAAACTTAAAGAAGACTACTAGGTATTATATGTTCTTCCTAGTTACATGAAGGGGTCAGACAAAATAATTTATCCTTGAATATAGAGTAAGGCTTCTGCATAGACTCCAAAATATTAAACATTAAAATTAATATGGTACACCTTGACTTTTTGTAGAGGTAACAACCTACTTTTCTTTTTCATCTGCTGCAAATTCCATTATATTATTGAGAAAATGGATTTCTATACTTTTGTGTGGAAAATACAAGTAATTCATGTGCTTTCGACTGCAACTCTGGCAGAGGGTAGTAGAGTTAATATATTCTCAGGACGGATGATAAATACTATTGTCTATTCCATGTGAATATGAACTGTTTCTGAGTCTATCTACTAACAGAGATGGGAGAAAATGCAGTGTATTTAAGGCTGTGATCCTCTGTTTTACAAGAGATCTTTTCATTAAGTTTTCCAGAGTCCAACATCATCTTCCAGATTTTTCTTGGGTTTTAAGGGACCAGACTGGTAAATGCAATAGATTATGAAACAGTACAACTTTGTCCTCATCATTTACATCTTATAGATGTCTTAGTCATCTTTTCTTCGTGGGGACAAATCACATGGGATAACTTCTAAAGAGGAAAGCTTTACATTGGCTCATGGTTGCAGAGGTTTCAGTCTAAGATCACTGGGCCCTGTTGTTTTTGGTCCTGTGTCAAGGCAAGAAGTATGTGGCAGGAGAAACTCCTCATGTCTCATGGTAGCTTGGAGGCAAAAAGAAAGAGAGAAGGGGCTGTGGTTCCAATATCTCCTTAGCAGACACATCTCCAGTGACCTAACTTCCTCCCACTATGCCTCATTGCCTAAAAGTTCTAGTACCTCTAATAGTGCACAAGCTGGCAACCAAGCCTTTTTGCATATGGGCCTTTGGAGGGAATTCTATGTCCAAACTGTAGTAATAAGTGTCACTAGTCTTGTCAGTCCCCTCTCCCCACACACACCAGAGTTTATTTTTTATGTTTTTAAAGTTAGCTTTCTTGGCTAGAAAAATAGACCAGTTTTACAGGATTTTACTTGGACTGTGTGACAACGTAAGTTCTTACTTCACAACTAAATGAACTGAAGAGGGATTTCTTTGAAGTATCAAGTACTTCCATTCCTTCCTATTATACATTCCTTGACTGGAAAAAAGACCAATTAGTGAATTTATGGAGCCAATAGTTGTGCTAAATATCATGTTTTGCAGAGGACTCTATTAAACTGTTCTTTGTATAACCCCACAGGAAGAACATGCTTTGGGTGTCAGATATCCATATGATTGGAGGTACAATTATAGTGAGGTACAATTTATTTATAAATAGACCACATATTTTTAAAATATATGATTTGCTTATTATTTTTAGGTTTTTTCATATTTTTAAAATTCAGTGTTGTTGTATGTATAACAGTCACATGCTTTACAATTCATAATACACATAAAGAGCACCTTTTTACATATCACTGTTAGTATACAAAGTATGAAACGATCACCAGAATTAAGACAATAACATAGTCATCATACATAAAAGTTCTCCATTCTTTTATACAAACCAAACACTCTCCTACCACCACCATAACTTATCCCCACGTCACCACTAAAGTGCTTTTTGTCATGATATGATTCATTTATCATTTTTCTTAAATTAATGGGAATTTTCACTAGTTAAATTTGTGGGGTTGCACATGCCTGTAATCCCAGTGGTTCAGAAGGCTGAGGCAGGAGGATTACAAGTTTAAAACCAAGCTCAGCATCCTAGTGAGGACCTAAGAAATTTAGTGAGATCCTGTCTAAAAATTAAAAAAAAAAAAATGAAATGGGCTGGGGATATTGCTCAGTGACTATGTATCCCTGGATTCAATCCCTGGTACCAAAAAAAAAAAAAAAAAAAAAAAAAAAAAAAGTGAGGTTGAAGAAAATACTGTACATCTACATCTTCGTTGAAATGGAAATCATAAAACTTAACTGTTTATCTAAATTCATAGTAATGTACATGTAAAGAAGCTTAATGTTATTATTTGATAATTATAGTTCAGAAGACTGATTTAAACAAAGAGTAAGTATTTAATGAGATACAAGAGTCTCTATTATTTAGCCCAAGATCTCACTGTCTGTAAGTAGGGGATTTGGGATTTTACCCAGCCAGTATGATTCCAGATATTAGATCTTAACAATTTTAATTAAAATGTAAACTTATTGTGACATAATAAATTAATTTTGTACTAGTTTTAAAAATTTACTCATGTAGGATTCTGACACTTTTAGTCTTCTAAAATATCATTATACCTGTGATTTTCTTGGAAACTCAAATAGAAGAGCTCATCTTTCATAAACATCAGGACTCTACCAGGGGACTTTCTTGACTCTTGTAATTTTTACCTCTTCAAAGACATAAACAACAGCTGTTGTAAGTAGTTCAGTTTAAAAAGCTGTGGTCAAAACTGAAAAAAATACAAAATTGTATTAGTATGATTCTAGTTTCATGTACTTATATCAGAACAATCAAAGAACATACAGTCAGAGCCAATAGGCACATTATGAAATTAAAGAGACTATTAATGTCATGTTCCTAATTGACATTTAAGGAAATAAAATTAGATGATTTGTTTGATGGTACAAAAGTAGTTGAGGAGAAGCTTGACGTAAGCTCTGAATTCTATTGAGACTAATAATCTTTTCACTGGTATATGATAATATTGGGGTTGACAACAAACACTATTCAGAGTACTGAGAAGAATCAGGATGGGATTTCTAAGTACAGTGTGAATGTTAATCAGTTTGAAAGAATATGACTTCTATTAATTTCTTTATTTACCCTTATAGGAACTATATGCTAGTTGAATTGTGAAATATTTGGCATAAGGAAGCAGAATATTTTAAGGAAATAAAAATTATTGCATAATCAGTCCTGATAAGGAATATTTGAACATCATGTTATGAAATATTGAACAAAATCACTTAACAGCATTTCGGCAGTCAAATGACATTCTATTTACATATCACTTGAGAGGGAAGAGAGAGATGAGATTTTATCATTGAACTCATGTAAAGTGGCAGCAGCATTCATCTATTGTCTCAGAGTGATGAGGTTGCTCTTGTATATCAATTTTTTTATTTGTCTAAGTGCCTTGAAGGATATTCTCATCAGATTAGAAGATTATAAACATTTTTGGCAATCTTGTTTTAGGAAAAATAATAACATTTCCATATTGCTAAATAATGGTTTTCAAAGTAAGTTTTGACATTAGTTATTAAACCATGTAAACTTCCTCTCTAATACTTAAGGAAGATAATGGGAAGTATATAATTTTTTAAATTTTAGAGGATTTGGCCTTACAATAAAGGAAAAGCATTAAATCAAAGCATGGGTAGGAAGGCAATTTCCTAATTGTGTTCATACCTACCTCAATTACATTCTTATCATTGGATATAACCCTAATTTTTTGCTTTGATAAGTCTCAGATAGCTTTCAGTGTTATTTTGAGAAAAGGTTTATTGTACAGAATACAAATATGATTTATTTGCAATTAAAATTGTTTTTATATAACAGAAAAAAAAAGGAAAAAAAAAAAAAAGAAACGTGCCTATTTTGGGTTGAATAGTGCCACTCTAAAAGATATGTTAAAGACCTAATTTCCTGTACCTCAGAATCTAATTATATTTGCAAGTAAAATTATTGTGGTTGTAATTAGTTAAGATGGCATCACATTAGAGCAGGGTGGACCCTTAATCTGATATGACTGGTGTCCTTATAAGTAGGGGAAAAGAAATGTAGCCGTAGAGACACATGGATGAGAATACCTGATTAAAATAAAATTTCGAGTACACTTTAAAACATGTGTTTACTTTATTGCTATAAATAAATGTATTGGCATTAACATTGGTAAAACTAGGACTAGATAATAATACTACCAATTATGATTTGGATGTGAAGTATCCCTCAAGAACTCCTATGCCAATGCAGGAGGGCTAATGATTAGGAGAGTCATAAGCTAATGAGTGAATTAATACATTTGATGGATCAATAACTTGAAAGGACTCCCACTTTGGGTGGTAAGTGTAGAAAGGTGGTGCATGAATGGAGGAAGTAGGCTTCTGGGGGATTATATCTTGTCTCCCTAGCTCCTCACTCTCTCCTTCCAGCTGCCATGCAGTGAGCAGTGTTCCTCTTCCTCACCCTTTTGGCCATGATGTTCTGCCTCATTGTGGGCCCAGAACAATAGAGCTGTGTTGAGAGCCATGAGTGGGCTATGTGTGGAATACATTGGTATCACATAGAATCTGGCATCTGGGCACTTCCAGAGGAAATTTCCTCTGGCCAAGACCGCTAAAACACCAGATTCTCCTATTCACTGGCTGTGATGCCAATGTAGTCCACACATAGCTTATGGATGGCTCTCAACAGAGCCTGCTGACCATGAACTGAAATTTTGAAACCATGAGCTCAAAATAAACTTTTCCTCTTCTAAGTTGTTTTTGTCACATATTTTGGGTATAGCATTTAAAACACTGACTGACACACTTCCCTTATTAAAAATTATACAAATGATGAATAACAGCATGATTTTTATCTATAATTCTATCTTTACATAAAATTATGCCAGTAGGAAGAGTAAATTCTGTTATGTTAGAAACATTCCCAGGCTGGAAAATAGAATTTTAGTGAGTTTATTTTTTTTTGTTTCAAACTTGGCCATTAACAAATAGTTTTTCTCAAGTAAATCAATTAAATAACTCTGCACTAAAATTCTCTCTCTCTCTCTCCCAACCCTGTCTCTCTCTTTTGGTACTGGGGATTGAATTCAAGGGCAGTTAACCAATGAGTCACATTTTAGCCCTATTTGTATTTAATTAGAGAGAGGGTCTAACTGAGTTGCTTAGGGCCTCACTAAGTTGCTGAGGCTGGCTTTGAACTCACAAACCTCTGTCTCAGCCTCTTGAGCCACTGGGATTACAGGCATGCACCACTGCGCCTGGTACTAAACTTCTCTTTTTTTCTAACTAACATAATTCACATTAGTTCTCCTCATATGACAGGAGTAATTTGAATAATATTTTCTCCCAAATTTATTGTAAACCTACAATCTGCCAGTCAACCTACTAGGCCAACTAACCAATCGAAAGAATAAATGAGATTTTGCATCCACATTGAAGAAAAGGAAAATTTTATGTGCCCTGAAGAGAAAAAGAACTATGTAAAGTTTTTTTCAATCATTATTACTTTTAGTAAATGCATGCTAAAATTTAAATAGAGTTAACAACATCATATAAAATAAGAAGGAAAACAACAAGGTAATATAATTGACCAAAAATTTCATGTTGAAAGATTTTCCAGGAATCTGGGAAGCTCTTCCTTAAATTCAATCAATCAGACACAGGACACATATCTAGAATATATAATAAACTATTATAAGTCATTTGAAGGGCAGAGGAACCATGCTGGAACCAGCCCCTAATGGCCGGTGGGGACCTAAGGACAAGTGGAAGGGAATGAGGAAAACCAGCAGGGAGTAGAGGAGATGGGACTATGAAAAGAAAAGAGGGGAAGAAGGGGGAAAGGGGTGGAAAGGGTGAAAAGGGCTGGAAAAGGTGAAAAGAGCCAGAAAGGTGAAAAGGGGATGAGTTTCAGCCTGGCTGGGGGTTTAAATAGCGACTCCGGTGGTCAGAGGGACCCCTGACTCCATAGGCAGCCTGGGGTCTGAAGGGGAATCTGTGTGCCATGATTGGCTCAATAAGGGACCTGAGGTGTGGCCAATTTAAAGCGCCTGGGAGGTGTGGCCTGTCCAAGGTTCCTGGGAAGTGTGGCCTGCCGGCCTGGAATTATCTAACATCATTAATAAAAGAACAAATAATTTAATAAATGATGAGCATATAATTTGTACATATACGTCATGAAAGCAGAGCAAAAAATAATCAATAAGAAGAAAACATGTTCAATGTCATTAGACATCAGGAAAATGAAATTAAATTCTAGTGCAGTCCTCATTTCACACATTAAAATGACTAAAATTTAAAAACTACTGGTAAGGACATGGAAAATTTTGTTCTGGCCTGCAATGCTGATTGAACAGTGTGAAAATAGTACAACTGTTTTGGAAACCAGTTTGGAAATTGGTTAAAATATCTAGGAAGTTACTATGTATTCAGGCCATTTCACTGCCAAGAGTCTAAGAGATTTGTAAAAAATATGTCCAAAAAAATTCTATATGAAACAGATCTAACTCATTATATCCTAAAATTGAAAAAAACTCTAATTTCATCAGTAGGTGAAAACATAAACACCTTGTGGTAAATTCAGACAAAGGAAAACTGCTCAACAATAAGAAAGGATAATAATAATATATATGCACATAATAATAATAATATATGCACAACTTGAATGAATATCACACACATTATACTGACTAAAAGGAGACAGAAACAAGAAGTGATACTGTATAGTTCCACTTACATGGATATCTAGACCAGGTAAACCTAATCTACAGTGAAGAAATACAGGTAATAGTTAAGAGGGACAGGTGGGGGAGGGACAGGTGGGTGGGTGAGATCGTCTGCAGAGAAACAAGGGAAACTTTCTTTTTTTATTATTTTGATTGAGATGATCATGATCTATATGTGTACATTTGTTAAGCTTTCCATCTAAAACGTGCAATTTATTTTATGTATACTTACCTCATTAATATTGATTGAAAGAAAAATCATATAAAATAACCATTGCCTTTTTATGTACAAAATTGATGTGAAAATTTGGCTTTAATTAGAAAATGAAAAGCATGTTTTCTAATTGTTGTTTATCTTATTTTTATTTTAAATTATTGCTACAATGTATTCATACATATTAAATTCCCCTGTTCTGTCCCTAATCATAAAATAGCCCTTCTTTAATGAAATGTAAACACCTATGCACAATGTTGCTTTACTGTACATTTTCCTATCTATTGTTTGGAGAACCTGGCTTTCAGACTTTTTGACTGGGCATAGCCATTGTTTTCTTAGATTAAGAGGTAGTGAGGAGAGAGAGACAGAGAGAACAAAAGAAAAGACAAATGATGAGTAAATTAGGGGCAGAGGAAATCCCAATTGGAAGAAGTAGGGGCTTAGGGTCTGTGGACATAATGACCATTTCACTGTCAGCTGAGCATGACAGCACAAGCCAATCAGACACCACAGAGAAAAGTAGAATGCAGAAGAAAGCTGCCAAAATGCCACACTAATTAAAGCTTTTGGCTTATGGCAAATGCAGGAGAGGAGAGTTGCATGCCACAGCTTTCTCACCAATCTTTATTGTTTAATTTGATGGAGATATACCTTATCTTTGAATCACAAAGTTACCAGAGTTTAGGTAAGCTATAACATATGCATTTAGGCTTGGTTTTATTTTTTTAAGGTTTGCAAAAGTCTTAAATTACAAATAGAAAAAATTAGCATATGTTAAATATCTAAAAATTAAGAAATGGAATTAACTTTACTCACGGAATCCAGCTACTTCAGTGTCTTCAAGGAGCCAGTCAGTCCTGTGCTACTTGTGCTACATGGGTTTCTGATTTAGAGAAGTTCATAAAATAGGCATAATGATAGATAAATCATATTATATCCAGTAGTATTTTGAAATATTATTAATTGTTGAACTCTTCAATCTCATTTTATGTCATTTTTTCTCTTTTCTAGTCTTCTGTGGACATTCATTATTCCTTGAGGAAAATTAGCATTTTGATAGGAGATGTTAAGAAGAACAGAGAAAGATAATATTCATTTTTAATTTTTTTTTGTATTTTACTTCCAATATGAGTCTTCAGTACAGTAGAGAATAGCCTCTGTGGATCAGAGTTATGCCAAAAATGCATACAGAAATTAATACTACTGCTCGTGGCCCCATGGTATAGACATGCATCATATAGGGCTGAAAAAGTCAGGAAAAGATGAAGCTTATAATAAAAGGAAGTGAACTGAGGAAATCTGGAAATGAAGGCTCCTCAGGGAGGGAATATAAGCAAGCACAGGGTGGTGCCAAGGTTAATGAGCCTTGTAGCAGTTGAGCTCAAGTGTACCACTCAAATGAACATCAGACTTGTAGATGATCAACCCTTATTCTACCAGAATCAACAAAAGAATATTTTAAAAAATTTTTTAAAATCATGTGGGAATTTCCAGTCTAGACAATTTCTTTTTTCTTTATTCAGTGTTTCCACCTACACTTCAAAAAAAAAAAAAATAGTAAAGCAATTTCAGAATTCTTTGACATTCTCAGAGCCAGTAGGGAAAAAGAAAATGTATACAAGTCAAGATGTGTACTTCTAGGGTGAGACTAGATCATTTTTAAAACATAGCTAGCTACTGCTGTACTTATACAAAGTATTTGTGTATTAAAATAGCATCACAGGCTACAAAAGGCAACTGCAAAGCCTAGAGAAATAGCGTGTATTTAGAGAGGTTGATATGTCATGAAGTATGCAGTGAATAAGTGGTGTTTGAGAAAGAATCAGCAAGGGATACAGGAAGGATTGGAACATTCAGAGAGAAAACATGGAAAACAGTACCGCATGTTCAGAGAAGAGTAAGATTTAGGACTTGATATATTTGTGTGCATTAGGGATCCAGATGGTGCCTCTGTCCTGCAACCTAAAATATATTTAATGCTACAGAATGTTCTATTGAAGAATAACTGAATAAGTAGCATATGGGTAAAGAGACAAGAACTGGAAATCTTATGAAATAAAATCATTTTTAGTAATCCTTATCATCTTGAAGAAGAGTAGGGAATCATCACAGACTGGGATGTTAAGATAGTGTGGCAGATTTTTCTGTAAAGCTTTAGTTCAACTGCAGCCAATGATAGAAAAATTAGACATTTGACCAAACCTCCAGCTACCCATTTCAAATATCAATATTTAAAGACAGGTTGAAATGATAGGAATGAGGAAAGTGTGTCTGTATTAGCTTTTCACCACTGTGACCAAAATACCTGAAAAGAACAACTTGCAGGAGGAAAAGTTTTAAAGGTTCAGTCTCTGGTCAGCCAACTTCATTGGTTTGGACCTGAGATGAGGCAGAACATCATGGTAGAAAGACATGGCAAAGGAAAACATGGCTGTGTTCAGGAAGGAGACAGAAAACATGGCAGCCAAGAAGGAGACATTCAGACAGACAGATACAGGGTGGGGGCAAAAATGGAAGCAGGACAAAATATAATCTCCGAGGCTATATCCCTAGTGAACTACTTTCTCCAGCCACACACCACCTGCCTATAGTTAACACCCAGTAATCCATTCAAACTATTAATACATCAGTTGGAGCAATCTGCTGATTAAATTATAGTTCTCTTAATCTAATAATTTCACCTCTGAATAGTCCTGCACTA
The DNA here is from genome assembly GCA_025594165.1 of Tamias sibiricus. Lineage (NCBI taxonomy): Eukaryota > Metazoa > Chordata > Mammalia > Rodentia > Sciuridae > Tamias > Tamias sibiricus. Next base: position 39,172,797 of record CM046665.1, on the reverse strand, counting down.
GCCTGACACATAAGCTTTTGAGGGATACCTCATATCCAAACCATAACAATGTCAAAAACCTCAATTCCACAGTACATGCATGAATCTTAGATGAATATCAATTCCCATAATAAAATACTAAAGAAATGGACCAAAACAGGGCATTTCTGGCATAAAGTTTCAGAATTGGGCATAAAAAAAATCACAAAATACAGAAAAATACAAATTTCAACATCAGATTTATTTAGATAGGGCTAATTTTATAATAAAGATAAGCTGACACAAATAAAGATCATGCTATTTGTCATTTATTATTTTAATTGCCCTCACATTCAAAGTCTTTTGATCATCTAATCTACTCTGTTAGGTAAGTCTTATATTTCCACTTTACAAATGAGGAAATAGAGTTATGAACTGTTTCAGTCAACTTTTTTTGCCAACTGACCAAAAGACATGACAAGAACAATTTTAGAAGAGGAAAGGTTTATTTGGGGCTCAAGGTTTCAGAAGTCTCTGTCCATAGATGGCAGACTGTACTGCTCTGGGACTGAGATGAAATAAAACATCACAGCAGAAGGACAAAAGCAGCTAAGAACATGACAATCTGAAAGGAGAAAGGGCTCTCCACTCACCAGGGACAAAATATAAAGTCACACACACACTGACCTATTCCTCCAGCCACACCCTATCTTCTCACAGTTACCACCCAGTTAATCCATTCAGGAGCATTAACACACGAATTGGGTTAAGGCTTTCATAACCCAATCATCTTATGTTTTCTCACACATGAGCTTTTGGGGGACACCTCTTATCTAATCCATAACATGGAATAATTTCATAATTTGTTGAATAAAACAAACACGCAAAAAATAAGAATTAATTGAGCAAAACTTTTGCTCATTGCCACATAATAAACAAGTGTTATACTTCATATTATTCATTGCTTGATAAATATTTGTTAGATCTAGTATCTTTTTTAAAATTCATTTATTTTACAGTAGAATGCATTTTGATATATTATACACAAATGGAGTGCAACTTCTTATTCCTCTGGGTGTACATGGTGCAGAGTCACTACAGTAGTGTAATCATACATGTATACAGGGTAATAATGTCTGTTTCATTCTACCATCCTTCTTCCTTCCCATCCCCACAACCCCATCCCTCTACACAAACCAAAGTTCCTTCATTCTTCCCTATCTTCCTGCCCCAGGGAAAGAATTCAGCTTTTAGTTTTGGGGGATTGGCTTATTTCACTTAACATCATATTTTCTAGTTCCATCCATTTACCTGCAAATGCCATAATTTCATTCTTCTTTAAGGCTGAGTAATATTCCATTTTGTGTATGTACCATATTCCCTTTATCTATCATCATTGAGGGGCATTTAGGTTGGTTCCATAGGTTAACTATTGTGAATTGAGCTGCTATAAACAATAGATGTGTCTGCATCACTGTAGCATGCTGGTTTTAAGTCCTTTGGGTATAAACCAAGGAGTGGGAAAGCTGTTCAAATAGTGGATCCATTCCAAGTTTTCTGAGGTATATCCATACTGTTTTCCAGATTGGATGCACCAATTTGCAGTCCCACCAGCAATGTATGAGTGTGCCCTTTCCCCCACATCCTCACCAACAATTATTATCATTTGTATTCTTAATAACTGCCATTTTGACTGGTGTGAGATGAAATCTTAGAGTAGTTTTGATTTGTATTTCTCTAATTACTAGAGATTCTGAACATTTTTCATATATTAATTGATCAATTTTATATCTTCTTCTGAGAATTGTCTGTTTAGCTCCTTAGCCCTTTTATTCATTGGGTTGTTTGATTTTACTTCTTGTGCTTTTTTTTTTTTTTTTTTTTTTTTTTTTTTTTACAGTCATTCATAATAATTTAAAATGCTGTGTTCATGCTGCTTAGCTTTAACATTTTAGTATATCCATATAATTCTGCATTTATACATACACACATATGCACATATGTATGAATGAGCTTATACTACATAAAATGATTTGCTATTAAGGGATTTTACATAAGATAAACTTATAATACATTGCCTCGCCTTGCCAATATAGTCAAATAATACCAGATGTGTGACATAAAAGTTAAATAAATTATTAGAAGTTCATTAGGGTTCTGTTTAAAGTTCTTTCATTTCTCTCATCCCCATTCCCTTGCCTTTATAAGTTAGTATCTTCATATCAAAGAGATCATTCGACCTTTGGTTTTTTTGGGATTGGCTAACTTCACTTAGCATTATTTTCTCCAACTCCATCCATTTACCTGCAAATGCCATGATTTTATTCACTTTTAGTGCTGAGTAGTGTTCCATTGTGTATATATACCAAAGTTTTCCTATCCATTCATCTGCTGATGGGCATCGGGATTGGTTCCACAATCTAGCTATTGTGAATTGTGCTGCTATAAACATTGATGTGGCTGTGTCCCTGTAGTAAGCTGTTTTTAAGTCCTTTGGGAATAGACCAAGGAGTGGGATACCTGGGTCAAATGGTGGTTCCATTCCAAGTTTTCCTAGGAATCTCCATACTACTTTTCAGATTGGCTTCACCAATTTGCAGTTCCACCAGCAATGTAAGAGTGTGCCTTTCCCCCCACATCCTCACCAGCATTTATTGTTTTGTTTTGTTTTGTTTTGTTTTGTTTTTTGTTTTTTGTTAGCTGCCATTCTGACTGGAGTAAGATGAAATCTTAGAGTTGTTTTGATTTGCATTTCTCTAATTGCTAGAGATGTTGAACATTTTTTAGGTATTTGTTGATTGTTTGTATATCATCTTCTGAGAAGTGTCTGTTTAGTTCCTTGGCCCATTTATTGATTGGGTTATGTTTTTTTAATTTTTTTTGGTGTTAAGGCTTTTTAGAGCTTTATAAATCCTTGAGGTTAGTGTTTTATCTGATGTGCTTGTGGTAAATATTTGCTCCCATTCTGTAGGTTCTCTATTCACCTCACTAGAGGGGGGAGAGAGGAGGGGGGAAGGGGATAGGAATAATGGTAGAATGAGTTATTATCCATCATTCTTAAAGAAAAATTGGAATGGGGAAGAGACTGCATTTTGTAGCAGGGCTTGTCTCATATTGTTTTTATGAGGATAAAGTCAGATAAACACTCTAACACAAGCCTAGCTGTCAAAAATTATTTATCCTTTGTATTATTAAGTGCCCAAGCAGTGAGCACTTTTGATACATCACCTATGTTTTGAATTTTTTGTTTCAAAATAACTACAAAGTGAGATTAATCCCCTTTTACCAGTGAAGGGACTGAGACCCATAGAGGTAAATACCTTTCCCCAAATCAGGCAGCTCTTCAGGGGGCTGTAAATCCAGGATTAGCACCTCTGTCTTTAAGACTCCACAAGACAAGCTTTAAACATTAAACCAAGACACATCTTCTTTCCACAGTTACTGATGACTTATACTTGTCATGTGTAGATTGTATTTATAATTTTGTAAATTATTGAGAAATAGGAATATAATGAGATACAGCAAAAAATGTGCTATGTTTCAGTAAGTGATTATTTACAACATATTGCTTCTAGTTGGTGACTTCTAGTACTCAGCTGTGACTATAATGAAATGTGGGAATGGAGATGGTACTCTATGATTTTGAAGATAATTAATGTTTTTAGGTATATAATACCATTTGATGTCGGAGAAAGAAACTGTCAGATTTAATGAGCAAGAAAGTGATTGGCTCCCTTAGAGAACGTGTCAGTGTTAAGCAAATGTAAGGGGAAATGGAAGTCAATGATTACGTCTGGCAGAAAACTGCTCATAAGATCAACAGTAGTTGAGTGGGTGATAATTAAGAAAGCAAAAGCTGTACGGGATGCTTGAACATAGATAAGTGTTTATTACGCCCTGTTTGCTAAAGCAAATTATAAGACAAAAATTAATCTTGGTTGAGTTCTATCTTATAACATGTATAATTTCCTAAGGGTCCCAGGAAAGTTTTATTTTCACCTTTCATAGGATATAACAGAATTATTAAGAAATCAAACTTCAGAGCCCAAAATCTTATTAGTTATATAATGTTGTTAAAATTCCTTAATCACTCTTTGTGTCTTAAATTAAAAAAAAAAAAAAGTATATATGTATGGTATGTATGTATATATGATGGTAGTAATAATAACTTTTACCTCATAGGTCAGTCTTATTGCTTAGATAGAATAAAAAATGTGAAGTAAAGAGTGCTGTGCTTTGTACATATTCACACTGTATGAAACAGAGCCTTTATTATTGCTGCTTCTTAACATGCTTCATTGTGCCTGTGGCTTATTTAACAACCATCTTGAAAAGCATATTGTCTTCTGGTTGAAGGCTTAATCTAAACCATTCTTATCTTTAGGCACAAAGCTAGGCACCTAGATGAGCAAGATATTTCAACATGTTTGGCCAACAGTCATCTCTAAGAATCTCATGAAAACTCTATCTGTTGAATTTTTTAAAAATATTTTTAAACACTTTCTGTATACTATATCCTAATACTCTAGATTAAATAAACAGAATATCAGAACAACAATCTTGTAACAAACGGGAATATATTTTGTACCATGAAATAATTAATGCCCACTTTATGAAACAAATATAAACCAAAACACTCACTTTTCCTTCTGCATAAAAATATACTTAAACAAGAAAGCTGTGGATTGGTATGTATAAAATATTGCAAGTTTATTGTGGTCATTTTCATATTAATATCTGTGTAATTCTTGGCAAAGAAGGAAAGCAGATGTTGGTTTTTGTGTGTTTTGAAATTGTATACACAAAGATGAGTAATTACTAACACTAAGAGGTACATTTGAGTCCTTACTGTGTGCTAGGTATTGCTAAGTTCTTTTTCCCCACTGTGTAATAAGAGTATAGCAAAACATGGAATCAGAAAATAATTGTACTTTTTTCTAACCTGTCTCACATATCTTTTTTTTTTCTATGCCATTCTTTTTTTTTTTTTTTTTTTTTTTTTTTTTTTGTCTCACATATCTTAAACAGTATATTATTTCATCTTAGATATTTGGTTGTAAATGCAATTCTGTGACTTTTTTCCCTCTCTTAAAAAACAGCCAGATAGGTTTACATTCAACTTCTCTTAACATTGAGACTTCCCAGTACTTATTTAGATTTCTGGAGTTTGTGAAGCCTACAAGTGGAAAAGAAAGTTGTACCTGACTTCTCAGCTATTTTTTCCCAGTTATCTTCTATATTTTTCCTTTCCAATGTGGTATCTTATGCTTTGCATCTGCATTGCTACTAGGGCATAATATTAAAAGGACTTATTAATATGGGTAAAAATTTCCACTTTGTTTAAAGCACATTAAATCTTTCTTGTCATTCAGTTTCGAAAGTCTGTTTGCTTTCTTTCTCTGTCTTTTTCTGGTGGTCAAACAGACAGACAAACAAACAAACTGGCGGGGGCGGAAGGATACTGACTCAAAAATCTACTTGTTTAAGATTAGGGCCTCAAAATTCTGCAGTGAAAAAAAAAAAGAAACTATTGTTTACTTATTTCTAGTCATATTTCATGGGGGCAAATTTTTTCAGAAAGCTTATAGCAGTCCTGGCTCCAATTCAATTAATACCTATAAGGGCAATAGATCAGATACTTACAGACCTATTGGAAGAGTCATTTCTCAGCATATATTGACATATCCAGCAGAGAGTCTTGTTGAACTCCAGATCTCTCTTTATCTAATTAAATGTGTGGCAAATGATCCATCTGAATGTAAAGTCCACTGATTTTCTTTTTAGGCTAGATTTAAGTGTGTTGGTAAGCTGTTGTGGTTTAGCAAATTAGCTTAAAAAAGAAAAAAATAGTTTAAAACAATAAATATTTGTTTCCAAGTTTCTGTGAATCAAGAATTCAGGAGTGGTTGAGTTAGATTCTGGCACAGAGTCTATCCAAACTTCACAGTTGGTTGGGATATTGGCCAAAGCTGCTGTCATCTGAGAGCTTCACTGGGCTGGAGGTCCTTCTTCCAAGAAGTGTCATTAATGTGCTCACTGACATAAGGCCTCAATTCCTCTCTGGCTGTTGGTAAGAGGTTTTAGATCTAAGAGATGGCAAATGAAACACACAGTCTTTTTTGTGAACTAGCCTCAAAGTCACATTATTATCTCTGTAGTGTCTTATATAGTGGTTATGTCAGTCAGCTCTACTTAGGGTAAAAAGAGACTACTCAAAGGAGCGAAAATCAGAGACAGAAATAATTGAGGGTCATATTAAAGCCTGACCACCACAGCCTGCCCTTTACCCCCAAAGATAATTCATGCTCTCCCCAACATGCAAATTCATCTACCCACTACTCCTATGGACTACAAATGTTCCTTCCCATTATAGCAACAGACAAATGCTCTGATGATGATGTTCCAGAATCTCTTCAAGTAAATCTAATATGGGTACAGGTGTGGCTCCTCAAACATAGTATTGCAAATGCAGCTTGCAAGCATACCTTTCAATCTGGAAACCTACCAACAAATTGTCTACATTTTCCTCCAAAATACAATGATGGAATAGGCCATTACAAAAAACATATCTAGGAGTCAAGTTGTCAGAAGCATGCTGAGACATTTTCTCAAGATTATAAGAAAAATGAGTTTTTGTCTCCTATCACAAAAAGGAAGTTGTTCCTATTATGTCTCTGTGAACTCTGGAAACAGTATGTTACACATCAAAGAAAAATGTTCAGGCCCATATATTGGGTGATACAAATAACCAACAGCTGTAAGTGGAGTCCAGAGAGGAATTTTCCCTGTAGCAAGTCCAGGCTGTGTTGTAAGTAGCCTATCTCTTGGACCATTACATCTGGAAGACCTTTCAGTTTGAACAATAAAGATAAGACAAGATCTATAGGGGATTTAAAGCTCAAAGCTCTGGGATTATAAAGCAAGGACATTATATCTACTGCAGAGAATTCAATGTTCCTTTTTTTTTTTTTTTTAAGGTTCTTGACATATTACTTGTTCTTGATGGAGACAGCATGGCAGATAATGAAATAACAAGTGACAATACAACACTAACTACCCATCATGAAATGATCCCTGTAAGAGCCACAAAATCATGAGATGAGACACATTTAGTATTCCTAATTACATATGGATTATACCATAATCAGGACCAAAGGGTATATACCAGATACTTGAGAAGTGTGGTAACCAACCTCAAAGATAACCACCATGATGCCCCTTTTGTTTTCTTTCCTAGGTCTGTGTGACTAAAGGAAATGGGCAGATGTGATGGCATGTCACTTCCAAATACGGTTATAAAAGATACTGGCATCAGTTTGTGTTACACTCTTTCTCTCACTTTCTTCTTACCTTCTCTGGGGATACCAGATGCTGTGTTGTAATCATCAGCACGTAATGAGTAACAGAATTTTCCTGTTAACAGTCTCAGGTGAATCAGATTGCATTGGATCAATCAGTCCCAGTTGAGTCTTCAGAACCCATAGCCCCAGCTTTATTGCAACTTTGTGAGTGACCCTGGACCAGAAGTACCCAGCTAAAATTACTTTTGTATCTATATATGTGTGTGTTAATGTATATGTACATATATAATGTGTTGATTCCTAACCAACACCTATGTGGATATACACATGTATGTATACACATATATATTCATGAGTTTCAATAAAGGCCAAGCAAGGAATCAGTTCAATTAACTTAAATTAAAACAACAGTAGATCTAGGACAAGAAATGATATCAACAAATATCCTGTGAAACTGCTCTCCAAATATACATACAGAAAAAGATCAAGGTGGCCCAAAGATCATATAGAGACAGATATAGTTATACCACCCATATCTCCCTTCATGGAGGGTCTCCATACCCAATTACAGGGTGTGTGATCATTATAGCACCTCTGTTTGTCAGATCCTTTGGCTCAGCTTCAGTTACAAAGAGCTTCCATATCTCAGGTAATTGGCCTCCCTCGACATCCTGCATCTAGTGACTGCATGACAAGTTGTGTCATAAAATGCAGGCTGCCCAAAGCAAGATATTGTAATAAGTAGGTTTGCTCTAGAACTTCTTGTCAGATTGCTTGTAGACACACATTTCCAGGCCTGTGTTGTAGTGTGCCTCTCTTCTCTGCAGATCCTCCTTTCCCCACCCTCTGTAGACATCAAATCTTAACAGCTGGTACCCCAAACGCCTCTCAGTGTCTACTTTCAGAGAACCCATGCTGTGACAGTGATCCTTCCAGAAACAGTTGAAGAAAAAGTACTTACAATTTGGAAAGTTCAATAAATCTTTTTTCATGTGGCTTTCCTTTGGATGGGAATGGATCTTTTCTGTCCACATTCAGATCATTCTAGATGATACACTTGTTCCTCAGGATTTCAGTCTTTGGATAGATAGTCCTTAGTTTCAAGAAGGGAAATGCTTTTAATTTTAAAAAATATCTTTTGTCAACCAGCATTCATTCTTTATCCACGAATTCAATATTCCCGGATATGCACACAGCAGCCACTCCACCTCCATCAGTAGTTTATTCCAGAATCACCTCCTCAGTAAGGCTTTCTCTTGCCACCCATCTGTCCCCACAATCTTTTTTGCCTGTTCTTTATACTGTTTTCTCTGTAACTTTACTATCTATGGGCATAGTTTATTTATTTACTTAATTTACTTGTCCTTCCTAATAGTTTGTGTGTTCTATAAGTACAGGTACTTTTATCATTTTTATGTTACAGGATTGTATTTGCAGATGGTTAGGGCATAAGGATCAATAAAAATATATATCACATAAATAAATGCATGCTTCTGGGGACCTGAAAATTGCCTCTTTCTCAGTTCACATGTTTGATATGGAATTACTCAGATCAAAGGACTTAGGTCTGGTCATTAGAAGCAGGCAATTTCTTGATTTTGGTAATTGTTTATGAAACTGTGAGTGACAAAATAAATCCCCAAATATATATTTGCTATCACTTTTGAAAAAAAATCCACGAACTTCCCTTTCTGCTAAATTTGAACTTGTGATGATGTAGCAGGACTGAGTATAAAGCAAATGTAACAGAAGCAGTTATAAGAGAGATTCAGGCCTGTGATACCATTTAACAACATAGATTCAGCTACAGCCACAGTGAATTCTACTTCTAAAATTCTCAGTTATATTTGGTAATAAATTTCTCTTCTACAATAATCATTTGAGCTCATTTTGTTCTGTTACTTAAAACCAAATATTTTCCAAGCCAATGTTTCTTCAAATGAGATTCACAAATCAGCATTATCATCATTTCCTGAGAATTTATGAAAAATGCAAATCCTGGGCCCTCGCTTCAGACTTATTGAATCAGAGTTTCTGTAAGTCCAGGAATTTGCATTTGAAGAAGCTTTCCTCCAAATGATTATTAGTGCCCCTGCTAAAGTTTATGTGGTGCAATGGATGGAACCCAGTGCCTCACATGTGTGAGGCAAGCACACTATCACTGAGCCACAACTTGAGCCCAACATGGTAAAGTTTAAAAAGCATTGTTTTAACAGTACACAACTTATCTCTGTAATTACAAGATCACTCAAACTATGATACTCTTTGGTCACTTTAATTGAGAACTGAATTTTAAACCATACATCTTCCTCTTTGTCAATAATTCATTCTTTTCATCTTTTAGAATGAAAAAATTGATCTGTAATTGTTTTAATCAGTTGTTTTTTTCATTGTTGTAACCAAATGATTTGACAAGAACAATTTTAGAGGAGGAAAAGCTTATATGAGGTTTATGGTTTCAAAGTTCTCTCTCCGTAGATGTCCAGCTCCATTGCTGTGGACACCACCAGGTGAGGCCAAATAAACATGATGGCAGAAGGATATGAAGGAGAAACACAGTTCAGGGCATGATAACCAGGAAGCAAAGAGAGACAAGGGACAAAATATAGCTTCTTCACAAGGGACAAAATATACACCCCAAAGTGAGCCCCCAGTGAGTCATCTCCTCCAGGCACACCCTACCTTCCTACTGTTACCACCCAGTTAATCCCTATCAGTGGACTAATGCACCAATCAGTGCATTAGGTTAAAGGTTTTCATAAATCAAAAATTTTACCTCTTAAGCTTTCTTGCATTATCTCTCACATGAGGTTTTGGAGGATACCTCATATCTAAATTATAACAGTAACTAAAATGTACAGTTTCTATCAGCTTAAATGAAAGAATATTTAATTTACTATGAAATACAAGTTGAATATATTTAGTACTGACAGGGGTTGTAAGAAATCAAATTTCTAAACTTATACCTCCATATCAAGCTCTGCCTGTGAGCCTGTTATGCATACCTCACTTGATTTTTCCTTACAGGTGGTTTAACTTAGAAAAAAATATTTTGTTCTTAGTATAGAAAATAATGCATTACTGCTGATTCACTAATAAAAGTAAAATGAAGCATGAATTTTAAATCTAATTATGTGGGATTCTTATACTCTGTTACCAAACATCCCCAGGGGTTATTTGTCTCTACAGCATATGTCTACTTTTATCTATATCACAGAAAAATAATACAAATTTTCAAAATGTATTGTCATTAATTTCTTTAAATCGTGTACTTTTGTGACTACGAAGAAATACACTTTGGTAATGCATGCCTATAATTTCAGCAGTTCCATAGCCTGAAGCAGAAGGACCACAAGTTCAAGGTCAACCATAGGAATTTAGTGAGGCTCTAAGCAACTTAGCAAGACCCTCTCTCAAATAAAACATTAAAAAAAAAAAAAAAAAAAGGCTGGGGAGGCTCAGTGACGAAGCACACTTGGATTCAATTCCTGATACCAAAAATATATAAATAAGTAAATGAATAAATAAATAAGTAAGAAAAGAAATATACCTTATATGTTTTAAGAAGTACCTAATGATATTTTGGAATAGTAATAACCATAATATTAGTTGCTTGAGACAAATACTGTATCATTCTCTTTTCTCCTTTCAAATATGTTTATATATGGCTACCTGCATTGATTGAAATATGATAAATTGCTTGATAGAATAACAGTGGTACATTAATACAAAATATTTATAAATGTTTCCAAATTTCCCCATGTCAGAGATTTTTCTTTCTGTAATTATCAAACTAAATATGTAGAATCTCTATGGTACATTCAATAGATAAGATAGAGTTTATTCCCCTTGATTTGGGATGACTTTCATGATATATTTTTTTTCCTTGAAACTTCTTTGGTTAAACACCTTGATCTATCTAAGGGATATTAAATAGATATTTTAAAAAATTTCATAATCCTTCTTCATCATGTGCTGTTTTCCAACACAAATTTTACTTTATTCTGTCATTGGGGTCTCAGTCTTAGTCACACTTTGAGTTATATAATTCATTGCTCACTCTTTTTCACTGGTCACTTTATCAAGTCTTTATTGAAATTTTACTATGCAAGGCAGTATTTAATCACTTGAAATGCAGTAGTGAGACAGAAAGCAAAGATTATTTTAATTACAAAGCTAAAATCTAGCCTTCTGAGATAATGGATATGGGTGGTAGTTTGCCAGAATCAGTCTTCTTACACATACTTGAATATTGTACAGTATAGATTGATAATAATGTGGGTATGGAGAACTCAATTATCCAAACATCTTTCTATATGAAATTAACCATATCAACTAATTTGAATTTCTTACTCTATCAAAAGCAATAGGATCTACCTTTTCAAGGTAACAAATTGAAATATATTAAACAATATTGAAATTAAAACAAAATGTTTGGCCGGGCGCGGTGGCGCACGCCTGTAATCCCAGCACTTTGAGAGGCTGAGGCAGGAGAATCACGAGTTCAAAGCCAGCCTCAGCAATGGCGAGGCACTTAGTAACTCAGTGAGACCCTGCTTCTAATAAAAATACAAAAAGGGCTGGGGATGTGGCCCAGTGGTCAAGTGCCCCTGAGTTCAATCCCCGGTACCAAAAAAAAAAAAAAAAAAAAAAAAAAAGTTTGACATTTTAACTATTGATCCAGAGATCTAAATATATTTGGGAAACACATTGCTATATAATTCAATTTTCTTTCTAAATAAACATTAAATCAATGGGCTTGCCATATGTTGGACATGGCTGTTTAATTAGAGCAATATTCATTTATTCATTAGAGTTGTTATAGTCTACACTTCAGTTACAGAATTTCTATAGTTATAACATCTACATCTACACCTAGAATTTAAAAATCTAAGTACAAAAAATCAGACAGTAGAAGTTTACACAGGGAATAATGATAGACACGTTACTTATATATTGTCTTTTTTGCTCCTTGAAGTTTCCGAGTGTGTGTGTGTGTGAGTGTATGTAAGAGATTGTGTGTGATATTAAACATGCATACACACACAAATACATATAGCTATATTATAGTGAATTTAATGAAATGCAAAACCATGAAAATAATTTCACTTGATTTCTCCACTTTGAGCATAGATTTTATGTCACACACAATGTAAGTGACTAGTAATTAATATTTAGTGATTAAGTGATTAAATACTTCTGAGTAATATTTAACTTAAACACAAATGATTTCACTCAAATTGTGGTAACCAAATATTGTGTATTTGTTAAGATATCTATTTTCATTCTTCCTTTTATTGCATTGCATAACCTATATGATAAGTAGTTTTTAAGGTTCACAGAGGAAAAATATCTGAATATTTTATTTGTAATGATTGAAAAAAAAAAAAAAAAGGAGGGATGCCAGAGTAAAGGTAATAATTGACAGTTAAAACATCATGTAATGTAGCAGATGGTCATTTGAACCTACTAGATTTTATGCTCTAGGATACATATATGATAAAAAAATGCATTGAACAAAGTGAAAAGTTGAAAGCATAGAGGGTGGTGAATGTTTGTAGAAAATAGTATTTGTTAATTTTTAAATATTTACTCAGCTTAATAATCCCTTCCCACCATGTACTCTCTATTGTTTCAGGGTCTTCCCTAATATTAGTAAACCTACATATGTCACAGCCTCTCCTATCTTCAGTCCTGGCCTACTTGGGAAAGCCACTCACTAATGATGTTGGTGATCCTCTCACCAGTGCGTCCCTATGGGTTTTGGTGAATAGAGTAATTTCTGTAACTATTTCTGGACATAGAGTGTATGTCTATTCCAGCATGTCCACTTCCTTGGTCTTTTAATATCTTCCCTCACTATCTGCCAGTGCATCTCTAAATTTTTGCTTAGCAATGGCCATTTCTCTTTTCATGTTTTACAAGCTATCCAAATAGTCAGTTTGCAACACCTCCTGGACTCTTTGCCAGGGTTCTAAAATTGTAATTCAATTGAATGCTGCTGAATCATTAAATATCACCCTGTTCAAACTTCTGCCCCTTCATTTAAGAATCTTTGAAATCTATTTTGTCATGTACTTTCCCAGTTCCTTGGAATATATTCTGAACGAATCCTCAGCTCTTTTCAGATGTAATTCCTTTCTTCCCCATTGATAGGTTCTTGGCTGAATCACACTATGAATTTACCATAGTTGTAGTTTAGTGGCTAGGAGGGGAAGTTATGGGCTTATTTTGAGAAGGACAAACAATGCCATGCTGGTGAAAGGCTTCTACAGTGTCTTAAAGGAAGTTTGGAGTACTTGTTCTAATAGGAAAGAGACCAACAGTTCTGCAGGGTAAGAGTAAAGACCAATGCCACTGTGCTGGCCCCAATTGTTCCCAAACTGGGCCCTGACACAAAGAGAGAGACTAATTTGATTCCTTGGTTTACCTTCTATGGCATTGTTATCACTTGATGAAGTTCTGGTACTTAGATCTATTATCTTCTCCTGTCTCAGGTGATGGATGCCTCTTTCTAATATACCAGGAAGGATCACTGTATTTTATGCTTGGCTTTCAAAAATTTGTTAAGTGTCTGTAACTTCCACTGTTTCTTTCAGAGTACTAATGCTTAACAATGCCATCCAGCATCATCTTTTTAACTATTATTCATACTACATGTTTCAAACACTCAATAAGTCATAGCTGTTACTGCATTCTCTACTGCCCAGTGTATCTTCCCAAGGAACTAACAATGGGATTTTTATAATTGGATTATCTTGTTTTTGCAGAGACCTCCATAGTTCTATCTGGTACCATGAATATAGTCTTCATTGCCAGATTGATTCTGAGTGATCCAACTCCATAATAATATCTGATTTTCTTTCTCCGAACACTCCAGTATTACCTTCCACAGATTGGCTTTGCAAGAAGGACATGCTGAGATAATTTAGTGTGCGCAAAACACTTTTTAGGAATTTATACCTGTGAAATGGAGAAGGAGAATCAGGAGTGGGCATGGTGAGAAAGAAATTTGCCATTCAGGCCTGGAAATGCATTAGTCAAACACATAGGGAAAGCTGGAGGAAATATGACCTGTCAGAGTTGTCCCACTTTGTGCCAAAATGGATGGGACTTTATACCTCCCTGTCAGGCATTGATTATAGCTGTAGGACAGATGCAGTCTTGGGTGAGGCAGGTTTCGCTGCTAAGTCAAGTCTGAAAGTGCTGAGAGTAGGCAGCCAGTTGTAGCTTGAAAGAGAATCTGGTAGTTTCTCTCAATTACACAGAAGATTGGTTATTACAAATTATAAATTTAGTAATCTGAAAGTAATATAAATAGAAAATACCCAAAGTGAAGTTCAGAAATAGGAAAAAAAAAATCAAAGTGCATCAGCAGAACTTACAGCTGAAAATGTAACTGATGTGTAATTGGAGTCTCAGAAGAAAAGGAGAGGTTTCGAGTAAAAGAAATATTTGAAGTTATAGTGTCTGAGAGTTTTCAAAACATCAAATAATACCGAAGGACAGATTCAGGAGATAAATAAACCCTAAACAGAATATGCAAAGAAAACCCAATTGAGGTATATTATGGTCAAACTACTGAAGACCATAAGGAACTTGGTCATTATGAATGAGACTGATACTATGTCCCATCCCCAGATTAAAATACCATATTTCTTATTCCAGTGGTTCCTATGGTTGTGGCTAAGTGCAACAATGGTGGGTATTGCCCACATCCTACGTGGGCAATGGAGTCAGGGTCATGCCGTGTGAATTGGGCTAGTAACGAAAAGACCATAAACGAACACGGAGATACCTTTTGCAGGGGTCATGGACCGCTCTGTGACCTCAGGAGTCACTTCCACACTGGAGAGCAAGAGGAGCAAGGGAAGCAAGAGAGAGCAAGTGCACCCCAATTCCTGTATTTATTAGGGAAAAGACATTCGATAGACTATTCCACCCAAATAAGGCAAGGGATTGTGTTACAAGAAACAGGGGTTGTAGCCCAATCCCATTCGTTGATGCTCTAGTCTAGGGCTGCACTTCTTTGCTGAGCAAAGTTAAGGCCCACTTGCTTTGCACTGTGTGCAATGCCAGTTCAATACCTCCATTACTCAAGGCTGAGGGGGAGTGCTCAGCTTGTGTGCAGGGTGGCCCTCGACAGGTGGGGTAGTTACAGACCATAATGATTTGACACATTCTCCCTAGAGATGAAAAGTCCTAGGTTAGCAGTATTTTCCAATTCTATGTCTTGTTCTAGTCCCTTTGCCCATGGACATAGGAAACCATACCATTGAGGCTGTATTTGCTATTACAGTAGACTATATGGGTCCCCTGTAGCATGTCCTATGGCAGCAGCGACAGCAAATTATCCTCGGACTAATATGCCTAAGACATGTAATTGCTATACAACTGTTTTTACTTGAGGAAAAAGCCTCAAGGGTTCCAAGTTCCCAGTCCCACCAGGCTTTCCCTACTACTAAATCATACAAGGTTTTTTTAATGTTTTTGATGTTAAGTATGGAATGTGGGGACACTTCTTCAACACTCCTAAGAAGGTCTGTGTGTTTGGGACTAGGGAAAACTTGGAATTTATAACAGCAGTATCCAACCAAATAACCCCCAAGTACTTGACAGACAGCACATGCTTTTACAATTTGTAGGAGCTGATGGTTTATTCACTCTCTTGAATATGCACCAATAAAGTTTAAGCTGCCTTCTCTAGGAGCAGAAAAGACTCAGGAGTTTAGATCACATCATCAATATAATGAAAGATCAATACTGTTTTTATCAATCAGGTTTTGTCAACCAGACTAGAACAACTGCCACCATCAATGAATTTCTGAATTTTGAATATTCTCACATAACCTTATTATTTATAAGGAATTAGCACTTTGGCTTTCTACATTTTTACTTCATATCTTTGGACTATGTAAATTACCTTTCCCACATGAAAGCAAATTGCTCCTCACTTTCCTTGTTGGACCCCTTCTGTTTTCTTTGCCCTCTCTATCTTCATCTACTTGATTCATGCTCAATATCCCTCACTCCTCTTCTTTTTAGTTTCTTTCATATCATCTACTGCTTTTGAAACAGGAAGGCCCACTAAAGGGCTCAGGATGATACCACAGCTCAATAATATTGCCTCAGAGCTATTTGGAGAATGGGGTACTTTATTCCTACTGTGAATGTTTCATTATCAGGAGCAGTGTAGTTCACTGTGTAAACAAACAATGTACTCATCACTAAAGGTTTGAGGAGGCCTTGCAGTTCTATGGATTGCCATCTCTGGGGTGCCATTGGGCAAATCCCCCATAGCCGGCCAAGTATTTTTGCAGGCAACTATCTTCCAGGACAATTAAAAGGATGGCATGGTTCTCATTACCAGCTGGACTTAAATGTTGCCACAATGTAGTGCATGTGGTGACTCAGGCAATTTTACTCATTTTATCCCTGACAGAAATGCACCATCAACACCAGCATCAAAGCCACAAAGGCCATTCTGCTACATTTTCCCTGCCTTTCTTTTTTTTTTTTTTAATTTTGTTTATTTTTTATCTTTTTCTTTTTTATTTATAATAGTAGTATGTATTACAATTCATAATGCACATATATAGCATCTTTTTACATACAACTGTTTGTATACAAAGTGTATAAGTACCATTCAGATCTTCAATCATGCATTTAGGATAATGATTCCCTGCCTTTCTACCTAAACTTTATCTCCAGTTTTACCAATTCCATAGAAGTATAATCTCTCCTGGAGCTATGCATATGCTGGTTGAAAGGGAGAAGATTCTTAACACCAGCTCAGAATTATTGTATACTTAATAATAAAAAAAATTATGAAGTTGAGAAGGATTTGCATTACAAGGCAAAATTACCTCCAGATGGATTTCAAATCTAAATATGAATAGGAGAACAAGAAAAGTTAAGAAAAAAATGAGAACAAATTATTGACCTTGGAGAGGCTGATAGAATTTCCCATAACTAATGTGATTGAGAAACTGCTGTTAAGCAGCTAGGTATGGGTAGTGTCTCTGGGGAACACGGAATCTATACCTATGCCTGACTATCTATATCTATGCCTGACTAGCTCGCAACATTGAAGAAAACTCCCTGCTTATTCCTGATAATATTTCTTTGATACTTGAAAACATTGCCAAAAAATTAATTATTTTATTATTCCTGTATTTTTAAAATGGCTTACCACATCTTTACAAGTTCTAGGCAATTTGGTGCTCAGTTTTGCGTGTTTTTAAGTTTTTATTATCTTTATGTCCCTGTATTATTTATAAACCATAATAACTTCAATTTCCTACAGTTTTACTTTTCTCAGGTTATTCAACACTAATAACAGTTATTCAAGTTCCTTATGTTGTAGCTTATTCATTCTCAGTGCTTACAATATGATGACTTTTGAGTTTACTATAATAATTTGTCTCTTATACAGTTAAATGGCACTTAATCTGCTTAAGGTTTTTATTATTATGAATACTTGCAATGAAGAATTCTGTGCATTTTTCCTGATCCAAACTTTTCAAGAGTCATAGAAGGATATAAAACTAGGACATAATGTAGTCAAATGTTCAACTTTACTATATCATCACAAATTGCATTTTGAAATGATTGCACCTGTGTTAACTTCCACTAGAATTTATTTGCAATCCTAGAAATTTAATTGCAATCGTTTGGGTTTCATACTCTTACCAACACTTTGTATTGTAAGACTTTTTCATGTTAAATCAGAATCATAAAATAATTACTGACTGTGATTTTAATTAGCATATTTCTATTTACTTAAGGAGTTTATACATTTTTTCATGTTGTTATTATTATTCAGGAATATTGTCCTTTTGGGGAAAGGCCTGTTTGTGCATTTTGATTCTTTTTCTCGTGGTTTGATACTTTATATATATTTAGGGGATTCTTTTTACATTTTTAGTTCAATATAAGCTTTGTCATTTACAATGTAAATAACTTTTCCTAATTTGTAGCTTGCATTTTTTATATATTTTATGGTTATCTTTTGACAAATTATTTCATGACACATCAGTCTTTTCTTTAGTGTTTATCACTTTTTGAGTCTTGTTTTAATTCTTTCATTATCTGGAGAACATAAAGTTCTACATATATAATTTATCTAAATATGTAGAAAAAATTTATTTCACATAAAAATCAATGGTTTATCTGAAACCAGTTGTTTTTAAGTTTTAAGATAAAAATCCATTTTTCTGTGCCCAAGAAAACCCAATTATCCCTGAACTGTTCTCCTCTTTCTCCAGAGGTTGATAATGCCACTTCTGTCTATAAAATAGTAAACAAATACATTTAAAAAATAAATAAATCACAAATGAATGTATCTGATTCCAGCTCTCTGTTCCAAGGATTAACTTTTCTATTTCCATATAAATATTATAGTTTGAATTGTAATAACTTTAGGATAGGAAGTGATCACTGCTATATAGCTGGCTTTTTTCTTTGGCAGTTCGTGACTTTCTTTGTCCTTTATGTTACAATACAGCTTTATGAATCACATGCCAGGTTCTTTAACAGTTATAATGGGATTTTGATCTGGGGGGAAGTTTTACATACTTTTTATTTTAATATTAAAAATTGTAATTAAAGAAATTTAAAGCTATCATGAACTGATGCAATTAGAAAAGAGTTTGATGATTGATATAAGATCATCTTCTCTTTTTACATCCTCACTGTTGATTCCTTCATTTTAGAAAACACCATATATAAATGTGAAGTCTCTAAAAATATTTCTAATTAATTGTTCTAATGAATTAGGAACTTAGACCAGTGTACTGAAGACATGTAATAAACCATTTCTCCAAAATGGGAATTCCACTTTGGCTCCTGAAATTATATGTTAAATAGTAAGTTCAGTGCCAGCTAAAGAATATATAAAATGTTCTACTGAAATTTTTAAAGTTTTTTTTTAATATTTATTTATTTGCTTTAGTTGTACACAATGCAATGCATTTATGTTTACGTGGTGCTGAGAATTGAACCTGGGCCGCGCACATGCTAGGCGAAAGCTCTACCGCTGAGCCACAACCCCAGCCCCTACTGAACTCTTTGGAGAACTAACTTCTCATACTATGTATGCTCATTTCCTGGTTATATCATGATGTCTCTACTAAGTTTTATATAACAGTAATAATATCAGAGACCATTATTGAACATTTACAAAATACAAAGAACACTGTCTTGGTCTATCTTTATTTCAACCCATGTTTCTATTATCATAACCAATTGAAAGTTGATGACTTTGAATTGCAAATCACAAACGTGTTAGCTAAATTTCCCTTATCTACATGGTATGTATGCATGTTTTAACCTTTTTGCCAAAAGGTTAAAACATGGCTACATTGAAAAATATTTAAAGATATTCTCTAGCAAGGCATTAAACTACTTAGTGAGACCCTATCTCAAAATAAAAATTAAAAAAAAAAGGTGGAGGGGTGCTGGGGATGTGACTCAGTGGTTAAGCAACCCTGAGTTCAATCCTGGATATAAAAATTAAAAAAAGGTCTTCTTTTATTGCATCTCAGCATTGGTTTCTGTAGTGGGCTTAATAATAGCCCCCTTCCTAAAAGATCCATATTTGAATCCTCAGAACCTATAGTAAAACTAAAGAGGTAGAGATGGTGAGATTATCCTGCTTCATCCCAGTAGGCTTGTTATCCTTGGTATCATAAGGGTCCTTACATGAGAGAGACAGGAGATTGCAATGGTAGTAGGAGACAAAGTGATGGTAGACAGAGGTGAAGTGATTCAAGGAAGGGATCACAAGGCAAGAATTCAGGTCACCTGTAGAAACAGAGGCATAGATTCTCCCCTTAAAGCATCTAGCCTGAGCCAGCTTTGCCAGGATCTTAATATGATATGTAAGGCCTTCTCCAAATTTCCCAAATGAGACATTGTTCCAGCAATAGGTTTTAATTAGCAGACCTTCCAGTAGGTTAGTTCAGGACATGAAAGTATATCTGTGCTTGATATTGATATGTCCACTAACAAGATGCTTTTGGTATGTTTATTTAAGCAAAACAAACTGAGTTAGTTTCCTATTCTTATTGTAAGAAACTGTCATAAACTTACTGACCTGAAAAAAAATTGTATTATCTTACTGTTCTGGAAATCTGAAATCCAAAATTATTCTCATTTGGCTGGAGTTGAAGTTTTGGCAGCACCAGTGGGAGCCCAGGATATAAACCATTACATGGAAAAAAGCTGATGCTCCAGGTATTTTTGTCAGCTTTTTTGCTGCAATTACTAAAACACCGAACAAGAACAATTTTAGAGAAGGAAAGGTTTGTTCGGGGGCTCATGGTTTCAGAGGACTCAATCCATAGACAGTAGGCTCCATTCCTCAGGGCTCAAGGTGAGGCAGACCAACAAGCCAAGATTATGGTGGAGGGAAGCAGCTCACATGATGATCAGGAATCAGACAAAGACTCTACTTGTCAGATACAAAATATATGCCCCAAAGCCTTGCCCCCAATTCCTAACCTCCTCCAGCCACACCCTACCCACCTTCAATTACCACTCAGTTAATCCCACAGAGGATTAATTCACTGTTTGGTTTAAGGCTCTGAATCATTTATCTTCTAAAGCTTCTTTCATTGTCTCACACATAAGCTTTTGGGGGACACCTCACATCTGCACCATAACATCTGGGTCTGCACATGAACACAGATCTATCAGCAGTAGTCACTCCGAGTAAGTAAATTAAAATCTTGGTTACCTACTCTGCATTTTCTGTAACAAAAACATTTGTGGAAATTTCCGGAGTCTTTTTTATTATTTTATAGAGTCAATCTTTAATTTATATTATGATAAATATATCCAAAGAAAGAAGAAAGGCAAGATAGTGAAATTTATAAATCTATCAATCAAATATAGAAAAAATATATATACCTATATATTTTTACATAGTACTGGGAATTGAACCCAGGACCCTTTTTATTTCATTTTTTGGAGACAGATTTTCTCTAACATGCACAGCCTGGCATTGAACTTCTGATTCTCCTGCCTCAGCTACCTGGGTAGCTGGGGTTACAGACATTTGCCACAGGTCCTACTGAAACTTTGATATTTGCAGCATTGAATTTTTGAGCATCGAGCTTTTCTTTAAATCTATTCATTGCCAGTGCTAGAAATCAACTAAATAGACTATAGCAGGTCATTTTAAATGAGTAATGTAATACAGCTAGCAACATTATTCATTAGAAAACATGAAATAAGTATATTGAGAATGAATCTATAATCTAGTTACTTTTGTTTCTCTTGTAGTTTTTATCTATAACTCAGCATATTTTGCTCAGAATGGTTAAGCAACCCTGAGTTGCTTAATGGAGAATGAAGGCACATTTGGTTTGCAAATTCCAGAATTCATTGAGCAAAAATCAGTATGATTTTAGAAGACACATATAGGGCTAGTTAGATGGCAATATTTATTTATTTACTTATTTATTTTTGCAGTATTGGGAATTGAACCTGGGACCTTGAGCATGCTAGGCAAGCGCTTTACCAGACTCAGATCCTCAGCCCTATCTAGTAACGTTATATGAAATAAGTAAATCTTTTCTTGCATACATACCATGTAGATAGGGAAATTTAGTTGACACATTTGCAATTCAAAGTCATCAACTGTCAATTAGTTATGATAATGTACTTTGATGGTGGGAGAAATAGATGCTAAAACTACAATGACTATTTATTTTAGGTGAAGTGACCATTTGAAAGTACAAACAGCTCACTTGTGTGTTTTTGCCCCTTTCATGGGTTTACCTTTTTTAATCCCTCTTTCCAAACTGCCTGCTAAATATCAAGAAAGTCTTCATCATCTTCTTCATTATTGTCTTCACCATGGAAGGTACAGTCCATCTGCTCATTAGTTTGCATCTGGGATCTAGGTTGGTCATTGTCAACATACCCCTTATTAGTGCTGCTCTCAGTGTCCCCCTGTCATCAGGAAACAGTCCACTCTTACTCCATTTTGCATCTTTAATCCACCACAGGAATATAGGGAAATGCCTTCAGACCCCAGGTAGTTCCTATGCTCATATGCTAAGACAAATATTCAGCTTTGGTGACAAGTACTATTCTTGAACTAACACTGTAGGAAAAAAGGCTGGGGTTACTCTTCTAGCTCCACCCTAAACATGATTTTGGCATAGGACAGTGGATACTTACTCTACCTTTTCCAAAATTTTGAATAAAATATTTTAGAATTCAGAATTAGAAGGATATTAAACAGCAATTATTAATCAAGCACGTTTCTATTTATACAAGGAAATATATGAGTATTCATATTAAGTGGTTTTCAGAGCTCTTTTGATTTTGGAAGTGTGGAAAAAAGACTGTGTACATATAGTACATATAGTTTCTGGGGCTTTGCCCTTTATAAATTTTTATAAAAACTTTTCTCTCAGAATCTCCAAAGGTTTACTTATTTCTTATAACATTACTAGACAGGGCTGGGGATCTGACTCAGTGGTTAAATACTTGCCTAGCATGCTCAAGTCCCCAGGTTCAATTCTCAACACTGCAAAAATAAATAACTAAGTAAATAAATAAACATTGTCATCTAACTAGCCCTATATGTTTCTTCTAAAAATCATACTGATTTTTGTTCAATGAATTCTGGAATTTGCAAACCAAATGTGCCTTCATTCTTTTTTTGTCCTTTGTCTTTAACTTTCTTTTGAATATAAGGAGCAATAGATTGTACGACTATATAAGATTTGGGTAGCTACTCTTTTACCTAGTGACGAGAATTATACCTTTAACCCTACTGAAGTCAAGCACAGCCTGTAACATGCTTTGGCTAATGAAATGTGAAAATTCTCAAAGGTTACTTTTGAGTGGAAGTTTATAAAATCAATTCATGATACCCTTTCTTTTCTCTTTCTCCTGCCTCTGTGGTCATGGAAGCATGTGTTAAAATAGGGTCTCAACCAACCTGTCAACCCACAGTTCAAATAAGTGGCTGATGCCAAGTGAATGAGAGGTAGGACACAAGAAGTGTCAGAAACAGAAACTTTTTATACAAAATCAATGTTTTGCATAGCTATTTAAAAACATGTATTCAAACTAGAACTTATTAAATACATATCTAAGTAAATAGACAACTAGTCAAATAAGAAAATAAGTAGATTTAAAAAAATATTATTTATTTGTTTTAGTTGTACACAATGTGTTTTATTTTTAAGTGGTGCTGAGGATCGAACCCGGGCCGCACATGTGCTGGGCAAGCGCTGTGCCGCTGAGCCACAACCCCAGCCCCAGATAAGTATATTTTTTGAAAATCAACACATAGATTTTTTTCTGAATGCAATTGGGAATATATATGTATATATATCCAGGTACATACAAAGTGCAATAAAATTGCTAATGGCACTAAGTCATGGGAAAATAAATGTTGATATCCTTATTAAGTGATTTTCCTGAAAATTTGGTCAAGGACAAAAACTGATACAGATACAGATGTGTCAGATACAGAGGACTACTCTTGGTAAGAAACTTTATAATTTAGGCAACACTAAATAAAATACACTCGGGCTCTTCCTCACTCCATGTCTAATCTTGGTTAGGCAGCTTAGTTCATTTCCTAGTATACTACTACTTATTTGCTAGGTGATGTGGGTGATTCTATAGTAACTGGTTGTCTCCATTACTGCAGGAAGGGGAATTCCTGGGATGAGGGCCAAAATGAACTCTGGAATGTTTAATGATATCTGAATATCTAAATGACCCTTGGCTATTTGTGTTACTTTGCAAATCCTATTTCTTTTCACTTAATCCAAAGAAAGTTCAGAGGTCTGATTAATGATAAAGGATTTTTGATAAACATAGTACGTGAATAAACAGCCATTGAATTGATGATATTTAAAAATAGGCAATTTATTTTTCATCCTTAATTTTTGCTAGAATTTTAAGCTAAACGACTGTTAAACAGGATTTTTCCATTTTGTACTCACTCCTTGTGATTAAATGCTCATGTCCTCTTTCTGGTAATATTTTCTCTCATTACCTTCACATATCATTCACTTCTCAAACAAAATATAGAATTAAAACTTAGAAAAAGTACAGACATTAAGAAATTATCATTACCTCATAACAAGGGTTGAGACTGCATGAAGTTTATGTTACATTGTTAGAAATTAATGTTATTTTATATATTTTTAATCATGTATTATAATAGATGAGGTAAATTTCATTACCTTCTATATCATTTGTAATGAAAATAGATAAGTCATCCACTATGTTTGACAACAATAATTTTTAAGTCACAGTGTTCTAATTCATGATCAGTCTTAAAAATATATAATACATATATCTAGGTACATGTAAAGTCAAATAAAATTGTTAATGGCACTAATTCATGTACTTTTATATGTCCTTCTATATTTTTTAGTTCTATAATAATTTTTATGCGTACTGTTTGAAAATGACACTGAATCCTTTGTCTTCAGCCATTAGGATGATGATATACGATGTAGGTATATATTCTTAAGAAACTTTTTTTTTCCCTGAAGAAACTGAGTCAAAATTGAGGTTAATTAATTTTCTTAACATAGCTTTAATAAAAATCCAAGCTTTTAACCCAGACCTCCATAGTCACAAGTTGATTTAATATCTACCAAGTATGATGTCTTTGAAGGACGGATATTTATTATAGGAACCTCAGTACTTATTGTATTTCTCTAAATATTTCTATCTATCCATCCATCTGTGTACATACACACACAATGAGCCATAAATTTAAAATGTAAAAATTTTAGGAAAGAATAGAAAATTTTAAAAATTAAATCATAGTATTCTGTCAAGCTGGATAATCTTCAAAGATGAATGAAAATAGTAGAAAAATTGAAATAGCTTGGCATATTTCACATAAAAGAGAAAATGCATAAATGATTAAATAGATCTGTGGATAGAAATATAGGTGGAAAGAGAGCTATATTCTGTTTAGAGGCAGAATGTCACCCATTGATTGGGCAGGTTAATAGAAATGAGTTATTCAGTTTCTGTTTTTAAAGAAGAATGCCGGGTGGTGAAATGCTTAAGATGAAGGAATTGTTCTTATTTTCAAAAAGGCAAACGATAAACAATTTGGAGGGATCAACACATGAAGGAGACCACTATAAAGGGTAGGAAAGATTTCTTGATCTGAGTAGGTCAGAATATAAATCACACCTATAGGATGTAATTTTAAATATATGCTGAGCCACCTCTTAATTATCTTCTCATATGCATATTTGTTTGTTTTTCTGAGTGTGGTGAAGCAACTTATATGGACAGAAATAGAAGAGGGAAATGGATGAGGTCAATGAAGCATTGATAAATGAGCAGGAAAATACGGAATATAATGAGTAAAATCAAATGCTAATACTCAAAAAAGAAAATATATTCCAAGGCCTATTTAACTATATTATTTTTGATTCTTTTTAATCCACAATACCTTTTTTCATTTGCATTACCTTATCCTGTGTATCTTTAAACCACATTGATGTTTACTTGTTATTTTATGCAGTTTCCCTAACTATGAGATGAAAAGTTAAATCATAAAAAAGAGAAATTTCAATAATATTAAATATTTTACATACTATTGCAGGAGCATGACATAAAAGTAATGGTCTAAAATCACATATTTAGTTATATCAATAGCCAAATTCCAAGCAAATATGATATATAAATTCAGAGATTTGAGTATTTACTTAAAATGCCTACATTGAATTTGAGTTTTTATTAAAACATGCTTACTTTTCTGGTTTTAAGAGTAATACATAGACATGTCAAAAATAACAACTGTGAAAATAAAAAGTACAGGTAGAAATTTTTTAAAATTTAAAATAAAATTACCTGAAAATTATGCAGAGATAGTCATTGTTAGCACAATAAAATACAATTTTCTTTTCTTTCTTCTTTTTTTCTTTTTTTGTATTAGGTGTTGAACTCAGGGCCACATCCCAAGCACAATTTTGTATTTTATTTAGAGACAGGGTTTCACTGAGTTGCTTAGGGCCTCTCAATCCTCCTATCTTAGCCTTCTGAGCCTCTGGGATTACAGGTGTGCGCCATCTTGCCCAGTCAATAAAATATAATTCAAAGCTCATTAAATTTTGTTAATCAAAATATAGAATTAAAACTTGGAAAAAGTAAATACATTAAGAAAATATCATTACCTCAGTACAAGGGTTGAGACTGCATGAAATCCTTCTGAAGTTTATGTTACATAGTTAGAAATTAATGTTATTGTATGTAGTTTTTAACCATCTATTGTAATAGAGATAAGGAAAATATTCTACATAGTGAAATTTAATTGACAGTTCATGAAAATAACCCATTTGATTTAAAAAATGGCCTTTGATTAACAAAACAAAAACAAATATGTCATAGTGAAATTATTATCACAAGTTAGTATTATAAAGTAAAAGACATAAAGAAATAGAGCATGAAAGCATATAATCTATGCTAAATGACCTGATCAATAGAGTTCTGGCTTTCCTGCAGGAGAAAGCACCATTTTTATACTTGATCAATTGCTTTAAATCATCACACATATCAGATTACTTTATAATTGAAGCATGATTTTTTTGTGTAAAATTTTGTTATGTAGTATCTTCCCTGTCAGTTTCTTCAGTTGAAGAAACACATATTTACTTTTAGTTTTTTGAAGACAGCTTGCTAATGAATTCTTCTTGCTGTACTAAATACTTTCAAACTTGCTGCTCGGCTGTCATCCTGGAATTTATCTCTGAGGCTCTATGTTATTGTACTCCATATTTCCTATTCTTCCTTGGAAGAACAAGGTAAATAAAAATTTTGAGTTCTAATAATTTATAAAAATGTTTTTCTGTAGTTAGAAATGACATTTCAGATGATCAGAAATAAAAATTTTGTCAGTGAGCAAAGATTTCCAATACCTGATTAAAGGTGCACCTTTCTTGGCATTCTGGGAGCCCCGTCAATTTTAAGTCTCAAGTCTTGTCCTCCAAAGCAATTTAATGTATCTGATTAATTATGTTTTTAATTAAAGATTTACCTTCTTTTACATCCCGTATGAGTTATCTCTATTGTGTAACAAATTATGCCAAAACTTAGTTCGAAACAACTTCATTGTCACACAGTTTCTGTGGGTCAGGAATCTGGCCCTGGCTTAATTTGGTGTCTCTAAAAAAGGCATCCAAGATTTCACCATACTGTACCTTTAGAAGTGAGGCATTAGCTCCAACTCAGAATCTCAATAGATGTACACATAAGAGCATGAATGGTAAGAAGTAGTGATCTGATGCCCAACATTTAGTGTTATCTTCCATATATAAAATATCCTCACTCACTTCCTAGGTCTCCAAAAGGCTCATCCCAGTTAAGCATTGGTTCAAAGTAAGAATCTCGTTTCCTAAATTAAGTGGATAATGGCCTTTGTGTGTAGTTCTTTAACTATAGTTTCTCGGGTATAGTTCCTCCTGATTTTTAGAATCACATAATTAAAGAGATGAAGCATCTGTTTCTATATATCTAACCTGCACTTGGCCTGTGGGGTTAGCAATATCAGTAATGACAAGAGATATTCCTATTAAAAAAAGGTGAGGGAGTCAATGAAAGGCACATAGGAGTCCATAACAATTCTGATATCCAGCTAGGAAAATGCCCAAATTTCCTTAATTTTTTTAAGTCCCAGAATATTTTTTCATACTTTTTAATCATTTTTACCACCACCTCTGACTTATCCTTTTTCAGGAAGGGTAGGATAAGTTTGAAGCTGAGTATTTTCTGTCTACTTCCTGAGAGTAGAAGTTTGGAGATCCTGTGCCTCTTTGATTTTGAACTTGGACCAACCCAACAGGATTAATGCAAATAATAGTCTCCCAAAACTTCTGGAATTTCTGTAATTTCACCAAGTTTCACTCTTTTAAACAAAAGCCACATCTATGAATCTCTGAGATAAGCCGTTAAACTTCTTGACAGTCTTACAGTTTGATTGTGAAGATCTGTAAGACATTCCTTTAATGTCTTTGAAGGTGCTTTTGTGTGACTGACTAGTACTCTGAAGAACTATCTCAATACCCCTGAGGTCTTAACAAAAGGTTTCCCAGTCATGCCATCAGCCTCTTTAGACCAAATTTCACTTGTAGTTTCCTGAATTAGATATTTTTTTTTTCAGAAGACATTTCTTGATTTTAGCATGATTTGCAATCTGAAAAGGTTTAGAATTTTTAAAGTCATCAACACTATTTCTTTTTATTTAACAATCCTTCCTGCCCTTCATCTCCATCTCTCACACTGTACTATAAACAGCAATATATAATCAGATGAAATTTAACACTTTACCTGAAAATGTTTTTAGCTGTATCACCCAGGTTATTAGACAATTCTTCCATGTACTGTAAGCTGCCTGTCGTGGCCAGCCACAAACGCCACGGGAGGAAAACTCTCGGAGGCAGAGTAAAGCTATTACTACTTTTACTTCTACTTTCTTAGAGAGAGCTTAGAGAGAGAAAGAAAGATTTTTCTTCTTCTTAGAAAGAGCTTAGAGAGAAAGATTAGAGATAGCTTTTTCTTCTTTAGAGAGAAAGATAGAGCTTTTTCTTCTTCATCTCTTAGAGCTTAGAGAGAAAGAGAGAGAGCTTGAAAGAGAGAGATTTCTTCTTTAGAGAGAGAGAGAGCTTAGCTTTTAGAGCTTCTTTCTTCTTTCTTCTTTCTTCCTCGGGAGCCTCGGCCTGACTCTGACCAGGAATTACTTCTTCTATCTGGTTTCTCTTCTGTAACCGCTCTGCCTACGTTCTGGCCGCTCTGATTCTTTTCTTCTTCTCCGACCCGAACTCTTCTTCCGACCGAGCGACTGCATGACTGACTGAATGAATTCATTCTTCTCCTCTCTCCGACCGCTTTCACCCGGGTTATATACCTTTAGCTTTGCGGGTGCCTCACGTGCATTTACAGGTGCGTCACATACATACTTATTATCAGGTGGAACTTATGGCTTCCAGCTGACCGCAATAGCCATCTCCCTAATTGGGGCTCCTTCAATGTACCACATCTTCACAGGATATATTGATGACATCCTTTCTTTTACTATCTACAAAGAATCCCCTTCCTCCAGTCTCAAATAACATGTTCCTCCTTTTCTTTAGAGCATTCACTAGCAGCATCCTCAAAATCTAGATTTCTATGGATAATCTACTCAAAATAATTTTGTCCATTACACACACTTAAAAACCCTTCTAATATCTACCCTCTGCCTGCTCTAGGGCCAAGCCTATATCTTTATATTAAGAAAGTCAAGAAAGTATCTCACTTCTGGAACCAAAATTCATATTATCATCTACGATGCATAACAACTTCCCCCAAATTTTACAGTTTATACACAAACACTTATTTTCACACAATTTTGGTGGATCAAGAAACAGGGTGCAGCTCAGCTAAGTGTTGATGGCTCAAGGTCACTCATATGGTTTCAATAAGCTTTCAGCTTAGGGGCAGCAGAGGAGGGGGTCTGTTTCCAGGATCACCTTCATCATTGTCTGTGATTCAGCTCCTCACTGGCCATTGAACTGAGGGCACTTGTTCCTTGCTACGTGGGCCTCTTTATAAAGCAGTTTGAGCATGGAAGTGTGCTTCATTCAGAGCAAGTGGGTGAAAGAATACAAGAAACAGAAGCTTCAGTCTTTGTATAGAGGCAAGCTTAGGAATTATTTGGAGCCACGTTAGAGGTTGCATAGAATTTAATATTTTCTTCTTAACTACTATCCATGTATTCCATACATGTGTATAAATTCTCATCTCTTCATATACTCATTTATGGAAAAAATCTATAAGAAGAAAAATTTATTCTAGCACTGAACTGAAAGAATATTCAGAACCCTGTTTGCCTTTTTTCACAAGCTTTAGATAATTTTTCTGTAGGTGTCATTCAAATGATTCAGGAAAAGAATATACACAAAAGCACTTGCAAAAAACCAGATAAATTTATTCACACATACATACGCATATGTAGTAAGAGAAAAAAAGAAAAAAGTGACAATTTGCAATTAACGGCTCTAGGTGAAGATTGTATGGATTTTATCCTACTAGGCTTTCATTTTTTTTTTTTTTTCTGTTGATTTGACATTTTACAAAATGAAAATGTGGGAAGTAAAGTAAAGACATTACTTAAGATCTATAAAAAAAAAAAACATGAAAATTTTATACAAAATGAAATACTGGAAGAATCTTGCATTTAAGCTTTCACAATTTTATTTTGATAAAAAAAGAAATAAGATATATGGTTCTTATAAAAGATTATCTTAATATTATAATTTAGATTTTCTAAATAGAGTAATTAAAATTCATATTAGGTAATACAGTTATGTGCCACATAAAGATATTTTGGCCAACAATGTATCGTATATATAATAGTGGTGCCATATGGTTATAATTAAGCTGAAGTTTTCCTACTGCCTAGTGATACTGTAAGCATCTCAATGTCACAGTACAATGTATCACTCACATATTTGTGGTGATACTGGTGTAAACAAACCTTCTGTGCTGCCAGTCATATGAAAATATAACACATATAGTTATGTACAGTACCAAAGCTTAATAATAAATGACTGTTACTGGTTTATGCACTGTCTATATTGTACTTCTTAGTGCTACTTTATAGTTTACTCCTTATACTTAGAAAAGTATTTACTTTATAAGAGTGTGATATGTTACACCTTCAGCAGTCTCACACATCTGTGTTTCCTGCATGTCTTAACTTTATCAAGAAGTGACATCAACTGATTGACCTATAACATCTAGGTTTATGTAGGCATACTAGATGATATTAATACAAGGGTAAAATAGCTTAGTGAGTGGTTCTTGGTATGGTATCCCCATCATTAAGAGATGCAGGATTGTATTTTATGTTGAATGCCTTGTTTAATATTACATATACAGAATTACTTCAGGTTTATTTTAATATTGTTAATATAAAATAATAAAAAAATAGTGACAAAGTATCTTATTTTTAGAAGCAATGGCTCTGAATTTAAATATTTTAACAGTAAGAGCTTTGGGCATCATCTTTAACTTCATCTCTCTCTCCCTCTCCCAAGGTGGATCAGTAAGTCTTATTCATAATGCCTTCTTTTTATCTCTCAATTATAGTTCCTTTTCTTCACCTCCTTTGCCACTGCTCTGCGTTGATCATCATCTCTGCCCACATGGTTATTATAAGGGATTTACTTGTTACCTTGTTTACAGACTTGCTTTATTAAGTTCATTTTCAAGAAAAACCCTTTGTAATGCAAAAGTGATTGCTGTCACCAAAGATATTGTGATTACTTAAAAATAAAAGTATTTCAAGGTCCTTTTTGATGGAGCATCTGATTTCCTTTTGAAACTCATCTCTAGTTACTTTTTCACTTACAACTCTATACTGCTGAAACGCTAAACTTGAATAGTATGTGTTCTTTTATTCACACAACTTAAACCTTCTGAGTGAAACATGCTTCCTGTTCTTTTCCAAAAGGATTTTCTGCTCATCTTGCATGTCTAAATTTAAACATAAAGCTTTTCATTTCTACCTTATGTATGTTTCTAAAATGTCCTGTAGCTACTTTATAGTACTTATGTGTTCTCATTATTATTCGTGTTCCTCCTAGCAAAGAAATTTTACAAGGATGATAGAATCTATTAATTTATCATAGTATGACCAGACCTAGCACAGGTAGAAAATATATTAGATAATTTAAAAATAATAATTATTAAAACTTAATTCAATAATAATTATATGCCAGCCACTGTGAAAGCCCCTTTAAAGGATTATCTTGTATCAAAAGAAATCTTTAAATTTAGTTCAGATTGTTTTTACAAGGAAGAAATGGGTATAGAAATGCTAAATTAATAAAGGTCAAAGCTTATTTTAAACACAGAAAACAGCTTTAGCATACAAGATTTTTATCACTAAGTTACAGGAAATAAGGAGAGATCAGTAGTACATGTGTCTGCCCAGAACATGAAATGTTCAGGAAATTATCTACTGTTGGACTTGGAAAGAAAGCTAATTATAGCCTCTTTATATAAATCACTTTAAAATATACTGTGGCACATAGTCATGTCTGTGTATTTCATTAAGATTCTTATTTTATTATGCAGTCCTAATTGCTTAAAAATCCCCATTGTGGGATGCAAAAATATCTCTAACTATCACTTTTGTGTTCTCATTCTATTCAATATTATTAGTTATCATTTGATATGAACCAGAACACATATAATTTCTATTCCAAATAATAACCATATATATTTTTAATATTAGTTGTCATGTTTCAGATTAATGATATTTGCTTTCCAACGTATAACTCACTTATATATTTAAGGTATATTAATTTGTTCTTTTTTTAAAAAAAGGTTTAGAATAAAAGACAAACTTCAGCAACATCCACACACTTAGAAGACAAAATTTTATGTTAACACTGTTTCAACCTCATTTATTGAAAAATTTACATTTCTTTGTCATATTAATGTCATTGGTGATGAATAAAAATGGTGCATGCAATATTTATAAAAGTCTAAAGCTCAATTCACAATGAATTAAAGTGACACTATCATTGAACACAGTGACCAGAACTCTGTCATCACCTTTGTTTACTTAGGTATTCACATAGACCATTACTCTCTTGCCTGCCCTCTATCAGAGGTTGTCACTAGACATGATTCTGTCTTGGTTACTATACCAACATCTATAAAATATTTTTATTACATACAAGTGGAGTCTCAATAAAGTGTTATTGATACACACTTATACTTGAACTTTACAGAAATGGCATCACATTAATAGTCTTATGTGCCTATCTCTTTTTCTCACACGATTATAGTTTAGAAAATCATTTATGTTGCTTGGGGCAGTTGTAATGTATTTACTTTTATGTCTATGTAATAACCCATTGAGAGAATATACTGTCTTACTTTTTAAGGGCTGCTGTAACAACTCATAAATAATGGAAATTTATTTCTCATAGGTCTTGGTACTAGAAGTCCAAGATCAGGATAGCAGTATGATCTATATTTGGTGTGTGCTTTCTTTCAAGTTGTGACTGCCAACTTCTCATTATATATTCTTAGGTAGAAGGATTCATGGAACTCTGAATCTTTTATCAGGGCACAATTTCTATTCATGTGAGCTCTGTCATCATGACCCAATTACATCCCTAAATCCTCACCTCCTAATTTTAACAAGTAGGGGTTAACATATGAATTTTAGGAAATACAAATATTCAGTCTATATGATAGACTCAAAAATATCTTCATCCTCTTTCAGGTGAGCGTTTGGATGATTTCTTACTCTGGTATTATATTTGTTAACATTTTGTACATAGCTACTGAAGCATGTATGGGTGAATTTCTCAGAAGTACATAATCAAGTGTTGGAATGCTGAGTTGTAGGATGTACATGTGTTCAACATTAAAAAATAATGTGAATGTTTTTTTCCAAAATGAATTATATATCATTTGTGTTCATTTATATGTCTATATGCAAGTGATGTTCACTCTTTATGCCTACCCATTTTCATTTACCTCTTTATCATGTAAGTAGCTACTATGACCACTTTGATTACTTTCTTTTCTCCTCCTCCTCCCTTCCTCTTCTTCTTCTTCTCTCTTCTCCTCTCTTCTTCTTCTCTTCTTCTTTCTTTCTTCTTCTTCTTCTTCTTCTTTTTCTTCTTCTTCATGGGGATTAAATTCATAGACACTTTATCAATGAGCTACTAAGCTGCATCCTCACTCCTTTCAATTTTTTATTTGAGACACTAAGTTGCCCAGGCTGACCTTGACCTTGGGATTCTCCTTCCTCCTCCTCCTGAGACCCTGGGATTATAGGCCTGTGTCACAAGCTGTCCTTGGGCTGTGTGTGAACTGTTGTGCGTAGTAGTCTCTGAGGTGATAAGTCTGGCATTGCCAACTTCCCATGACAGCCCCACAGTAATTGACTGCCTGATGCTGGTGAACTTCCCCCTCAAGCTCTGCCAAAGATCCCACACAGCACCTGAGATGGATGTTACCTGCCAAGATGTCAATCAACCTGCTGACTAAAATATATCACAAAGCAAGACCCCACCCTTGAAACCTTATCCCTGCCTTTGATTTACCCCCTTAAGTAAACCACCAGAGCCATCTTTTCTTTGTGTAGTTCCAGAATCATGTGGACTAGATCTATTAGGGGCTTCTACTATTGCAAATATATTTCTGAGTATTTGTGTTTTCTTATTCACTAGTTGTTTGAGATTTTAAGTTTTAGGGTGGATTACAACCCTCTGGGCAGTAATATGAACCCCCAACGAAATGCTGGCCATTATCCCTGAGTAGGCCTGTACCACTAAACCTGGTGTTCGTTTTTTAACTTCTCATTCATAATTTTAGAATTTTACTGAATTAACTAATGATATAGCTAACAAACATAGTTATACATGTACGCATCTTTAACTTTGCCATATTAACTATTATGAAATTCGATGATTGAATACATTAGGATTTTGACAGCAGAAGGTGTTGTATATAGTTTTATTTAGACCTGGTTTCTTCCATGTAAACTGCTATTCAGTATGCTTATGTAAATAAAGCGTAGTTTACTTATCCCTTATATTTATGACTAATTTATTTTTGGTTATTAAATTAAATACTAACCCTTATATTTTCAAATGTTTTAACAAAACTCTTTGAAATATTACTTTTAGTGGTACTTAATTAAAAGAACTATTATTAAACTATATCATTATTTTCAAGTTAGCAGATATTGTTAAATTAAATATATGTTTCTACCCACACTTATTGTTACTGTTATTGCTAGGTTACTTACTTATTTTAGTGTTTTTATAAGTCTTTTTTCCTCTTGAAATTTTTATTGGTTATTGCTAATGCTCTGGCATATTCTTAATTTATTTATATATCTTGGGGGTACTACGAATTGAACTCAGAGGCCCCCACTATTGAGCCACATCCCCAGTCATATTGTGTATTTTATTTAGAGACAGGGTCTAACTGAGTTGTTTAGCACCTCACCATTGCTGAGGATGGCTTTGAACTCTAGATCCTCCTTCCTCAACCTCCTGAGCTTCCGTGCCCAATTTTATTTTATTATTATCATTTTCTTTTTGTGGTGCTAGGGATTGAACCCAGGGCCTTGTACATGTGAGGAAATCACTCTACAAACTGAGCTATATCTCTAGCCCTGATTTTATTTTATTTTTTTTGATACAACTACTTTTAACTAACATTTCATTTCATCTACACATCAAAATTATCTTTATTTTAAAATATTTTACCAAAGTTTTAAAAAATGTTTTGGATTACCCTTTTTATGATACATTATGGTTCCTTGGAAAATACGCCACACCTCCTTATGTCACTTCCCTTCTTCTCACTCCTTGTTCATGTAAGAGTTCAACCTCTGGGTTCTTTCTGATCATTGCTAAGTGATTTATTTGCATAATATTCCTAATCTTAAAGCTAATGCTATACAAAATATTGGTTTTTGAATGGACTTGTGAGATACTGATAGATGGTTGAACTTTAATACACATACACAGATTTAGAATAGAATAGTATAAAATATGGTAATGGAAAGATTTAGAAAAACAAAATACAGCCTAAGGTACTGAGGTCTTCATGTTTCCTAGCTAATTAGTTTCTTTAACAAAATGATATTGAACTCTGAACAAACACCTCTATGAGATCCTTCAGTGTTCAAGAGCATAGTTTTTAATACCTACTATAAGCCATTAATTCAGAAATCTCTAACGGTTAAAATTTTATGCAGCTGCACACATTTTATTAAGAAAAATAAATCTTGTGCATGAAGGTTCTTAATGTTCTACAACAGGGACTTTCTCTGTAGAGACAAGTAATGGGTAAAAATTCATATAATTAATTGCTGAAGAATAATGTGTAAAAAGCAATTTTATCTTAGACAAGGCTTTTATGTGATGAATATATATTTATTCAGAAGTTTCCTGAAAATAAAAAGACAGATTAAATACTGAAATTATACAACATGGTATATTTGACATGATGAAAACTATCATAAAGTTTGGTGTTTAACTGATTCCTACAACCCTGATACTTAATGCTACTGCATTTCAGTTCCCTATGCTTTTAAATGGAAATAATGGTATTTGTTTACCTAACAAATTTGAATTGAAGATAAAATAAGTTATTGCATATGTATGTGACAAATAGTATTCTATTGTGTATCACAACACATATCATTATTTAAAATATTTATTATTCAATATGTAGAATATACATTTCTGAACATGATGAAATAATGCTCATTTGATCTAAACACAACTAGGAAAAGGGAAGGGAGGAGAAGAAGGAAAGGAGAAGTACTAGAGGATAAATTAGAGCAAATAATATTCCATGCATTTATAATTATGTCAAAATTAATCCTTATGTTATATATAACTAAAAAGAACTAATAAAAATAATATTTAAAAACATAACTTTAGATCTCAATGCCATTGTTATATTTATGAAGAACATAGTTTATATTTCCCATATTTTGATTAAACTGATCTGTACAGATTTTTAAACATATGCTATTTACGGAAAAACAACTAAAATCAGAATTGTCTCCATAATAAATGTGAAAAAATCCTAAAAAAACATTGTGCTGGAAAACATCAAATGAAAATTATATGGCAATCTCATCCTCATGGCATCAAAAACTCATTAAGAAGTGAAAAAGAAACCCAAGTTTATATTAAATGTTTCATTCCTCATGTAGAAAGAAATGTGCAAATTTACTATAACTTAAACCATTTAGAAATCATGGTTCCTAATCAGAAGCACTTTAACTTTCATTTTGTTAGATGCTCTGTAATGGGCTTGACATGATAATATTTTCTCTGGCTGTTCCTGCAGTAAACTTTCTGAAGACTGAGTTACCATAGTGATATATTGTTTTAGTCTATGAGGTTTTCTCATGGGAAAAAATGTTCACAAGTAGATGTTTCATCTTAAAATACAGTTTATTTCCATTTTGACAATTTAACAAGCAAAGTTATAAATTAAGCAATGCAGTATTCTAGTTACAAATCTTTAGTACAAATCTTTGAAGATTTTTGTCCATTCGAAAGGGTTTAATAAAATAATATGGTTTTATACATCATTTATTCAAATATGAACTCATGTCCTGGTGCAGTGGCTCAAACCTATACTCTCCGTGACTCCAGAGGCTGAGGTATAAAGATTGCAAGATAGAAGCCAGTCTAAACAACCCTTTGAAACCCCGAGGAACTTAGTGAGACCCTGAATAAAAAATAAAAAGGGGTGGGGATATAGTTCAATGGTAAAGCATCCCTGTGTACAACTTCCAGTACCAAAAAGATAAAAACCCACACCCACACCCATTCACCCACCCACACACACACACACACACACACACACACACACACACAAACACATATGTATATACACATATATTTTTTAATGAAGTTGTCAGAGATGCAACAAGAAATAACAAGACACTTTGCAAAGAGGTACCCACAAATGTTTAGTAAACAAAAGTTTTCTTTCTTTAGTGGGGTAGAAGACTAACAGTGAAGTCTGGAGATGACTATAGTATGTGAAAGCTAGAGAGAAAAAAAGGACAAAAAAATGGAGACTCTCATGAAAATAGAGGAGAGATCATAGTAGAGGAAGAAATCTGGGTGAGAGAGGATGAGAAGGTAATGTGAGGTCTCAGGATTGAAACTGACTTAAATTATATTATTTGTATGTACAAATACACCACATTGACACCAAGTATTCTGTATAACTATTTTACATCCATAAAAAATGTGTGATGGAGAATAAAGCTTAATTTTAAAAATTTAAATAATGCAAAGTCTAAAACCTAAGTTTATTATTTGTGATATTCATCATCAATTGCTCTGTAAATATTATTTAAATTTATCACATATAGTTGAACTAATGATGTTAAAAATGAACCTCATTTACTCTTGATTTTATCATTCTTTTTCAGAAATGAAATGTTCAAATCATAAAAAAAGAAATCAAAACAGAACTAAGCATATGTTGAGACAGAATTGCTGGAACACAAGAATAAAGCTGAGCTGGATGACAATGGCTATTTCAGGGACAGTATTTCAGTCTGGAATAATTTGAAGTATAAATTTGAATTAAGATAATCTTGACTGTTTAGTGTCCCAAGTCTTTTGTCAAAAACTGAACATTGCTGGGTGTGGTGGCTCATACCTATAATCCCAGCAGCTGAAGAGGGTAAGGAAAGAGGACTATAAGTTCAAAGCCAGCCTCAGCTACTTAGCAAGACCCTAAACAACTTAGCGAAGGCTTGTCTCAAAAATAAAATTAAATAAAAAAGCCTGGAGATATTGCTCAGTAGTTTAGTGTTTAATCCTTGGTACCAAAATAAACAAACAAAACAAACAAAAGACAAAACAATGAACATCAACTGTCTATGGAAGAAAATAATATCACATTCTCACACCATTTTTATATTGCATATGAATAATATCTGACATTTAATTACAAAGTATCCAGAAAGGCACAGAGACAAGAGATTGTGAGTCAAAATAAAATTTAAGAAAAGAGACAAAAAAGTAAAAACAGATGCTCATTTAATAAATGACAAAGAGGCATAAATAATTATCTTACATATGTTCAATGTTAAACGTAGACATAAACTTATAACAAACCAAATGGAAATTCTACATATTACATAAGCTAACTCAAATAAAGAACTTAATATATATATTAATACAATTAAACCAGGTTGATACAAAAACCCATGAACTGTGAGACAAATCAGAAAAAAAAATACAAGTAAAGGATGGGGAAAAAAAATAACAGAAAAAGAGAATTGTATAAAGAAATGAAGTGGGAAGTTCCAAAAATATCTACACAGAGTTCCATAAAACAGAAGAAGGAAAATGGGGAAGAAAAAAAATATTTAAAATCATAGGGTTGAAAAATTTCCAAATGTGACACAGTCCTAAATGTAAACATAACATCAAAACAGAAAATTTTAGATCAGCATTATCAAATATATTATGTTAAATTTGTTGAAAATAAAAACAAACATGATTTTAAATCCTGGTAGATTAAAAGATATCCTATTCATTAAGATAATATGACTGATAACTCTAGTCTCAGGGGAAATAATTACATCCAGAACAAAATTGGGGCTATTTTAGGAACAGGAAGAAAATAGCTAACAACAGAAATTGATTGACATACACAAAAAGTCATCAAAAAGTAAAGTGGTAGCGCACTTGCCTAGCACATGTGAGGCACTGGGTTCAATCCTCAGCACCACATAAAAATAAATAAATAAATAAAAGTAAAAGTGTGATTAAGCCATTAGAGAAAAAACAGGTGACAAGATTCTCACAATCCTAAATATCACCCCAAAACATACATTGTAATATAAAAATACAAAATAAATGTAACAAAAGTACAAAAAACCACTATATCCTATGCACATCTTGAAGATAGAGAATGTCCAAGAATCAGGATACTTTTAAAAGAGAAAGAGAGAGAGAGAGAGAGAGTTTAATGCACTTATTGCCAAAATTCAAGGACATTTGTAACATACCATGAGTCACTATGTCAAGGTAAGACAGACTGAATAAATAAATATATAAGATAGTATGACAAAATGCAGAAAGCAAACATTTAATTGTTAAAAAATCCTCTTCTCTCATACAGAAAAGGATAAGAAAGAAAACTGTCAAACGAAAAGCTAAAACCATGGTCCTGCTTACAATCAATCTTCAACTGTGTTCAGAAATGTAATTTCTCTGGTCAAGAACTTTCCTTCCCACAATTCATCTCTTTATTTTCTCATTCATCTTTAGCATATTTACCTGGATTTTTTTTCCAGGCTGCAACTTCAAACTCAATTCTTCCTGAAAATTTTCTTTGTCTCTACTCTGTACTTCTAAAGTATCACCTATCCAATTATTACACAAAACCATGTTTTTTTGAAGGTATTTAATATTATAGTTGGAATCACATTGTCTAGTAAAGTACACAGTATGTTCTTGATAAATGAGTTTTGGAAAAAAAATACACGTGTGGATTACGGAGTGACGGAATTCTCACTTTTATGTTGCAGGTGTCTATAAGAACCATTTTGTAATGGAAGTCAGTATTTTCAATGATATCACTGTGAAAGGTAGATGATTCAATCCATCATGGTATAAACTGATAATTTTTTAATAATTAGTTAACATCAGGGCTATCATAAGGGTACATTTAAAAATATAGACTTGTAAAAAAGAAAAAAAAGCTGAGTCAGATGGCCCCACAGTGTTCTTATACTACATGTCAAAGTTAGTAAAGTGAAAAGATGGGGAGGGGAGAGGTGTTTTCATGCAATTTAACTATTTAATTATAGTGTAAGAAAATGAAACATTAAAAAAATTCAAAATTATGACCAGATGGTAATGAATGCAATGATGGAAGCCAAATTGGACAGTACCAAATAATACGACTTGTGGATTTTTTTTTTCCCAGAAAAGGCAGAAGTTATATATAAAGTGAAACCATAATTTTAAGGAGTCAGCCATTTAGTGGTCTGAACAAAGATCATAAAAGGCAACTGGAAGAGCTAGTGAAAACACCACTGGGAAACATAACCATGGGCTAGTCAAGGAGAAGAAAGAACTTACCTTTTATGTGATTTTATCTCTCTGAACCTTTGTTTCATCATCTGTAAATTGGGCATAATTATAGTTCTTCCCTTATAAGAATATTGGATTGCTTTATAAACAATGAAAAAAATTCATATTTGTAAAGTATTGCAGTGAAGACATGCATTAAGTGATAACTATTGATAATATTTGCTAATAAGTTAGATGAATAGGTACAAAAAGATGACAAATAACTTGAGATTTAAAAAATATGTTTTAGTTTCCTAGTGTTATTGTATTAAATCATTACAGTATTATAAAGTTCTGTAGGGCAGAAGTCTGAAATGGGTAAAATCATAATGTCAGCAAAACAAATGGGTAAAAATAAGTGGCTAAAACCATACTATTGGCAGACCTGTCTTCTTCCAGAGACTTTAGGGGAGAATATTTTTCTTTCTTTTTCCAGCCTCTGGAGGTTGTTAACATTTCATGGGTTGTGGCTGAATCTCTCTGACCTTTTCTTCAACATTTGTTCTTCCCTCACTCGGACTTTTCCCTCACTCTTATGAAGACTTTGAAGATTACATTGGGCTAACATGGATGTTCTGGGATCATCTCCGAAGCTCTAATCCTTAACTTAATCACATAAGCTAAAGTCTTTTTTCAAGGTAATGTAGCGTACAAGCAGGTTCTGGAGATTAGATCATGAACATCAATGGGAAGGGTTATCATGCTGTTTACCATAGAGTTTTATCTATACACATATAGAGAGGTAGCATATACATGTAGAAATAGAGATATGGATATATACATATAAACACAAATCCACTTGTATGTATATATAGATATCAAGAAACTGTTTATCATGGACAATTAAACATTAGCAATAAAGTGATGAAAATAATAAACTATGTATTAGCTAAATACAAGCAAAAAATATAGAATCTCTGTCAATTGTTTTAGTTTTTGTTATGTTGTGTTTAAAATGTGCACTAAATATCGAAGCCCATGTGGATAAACAGTTAAATACTTGAGTCTGAAGTTCTTGGGTAAAAATCTTGGCTTGACATATAAATCCAAAAATTGCCAATGTATGCATAGTATTCAAAAGTCTTTTGTCTGCATGCTGTCATCAGTTGTGATAAGTGTAAATATATGTAAGCGAAGATCCCAAGATCAAGTCTTGGGGCATTTCAAATGTTTGAGGAAAGCAGCAGTCACTCAA
Organism: Tamias sibiricus; assembly: GCA_025594165.1. Lineage (NCBI taxonomy): Eukaryota > Metazoa > Chordata > Mammalia > Rodentia > Sciuridae > Tamias > Tamias sibiricus. The sequence goes on along the minus strand of CM046665.1, from coordinate 39,130,693 downwards.
TCTCTGAAGGTGACAGGAAAACCAGTTGCATGTGTTGTCTTGGAAGTCAATGATAAATGTGCATCAAAGAAGAGAAAGCGGCTTAGTGCACCAATGTTTCAGATTGACCAAAGAAGGCCAAATTCAGTATGGATTGAATTTATCATTGTGCATTTCATTTATTAATTTGAAGGTCATTTTTGGTTTTGAAAAGAGCTCTTTTGTGAAGTTACAAGATTCAATAAAAAGGCCAGAGTGGATCTGAAATGGTTAGGGATAGATCAACTTTGGAAGAAGTTTGTTATTAAAGGAAACAAATAGGGCAGTAGCTAGTTGGGATATGAAATTATGGAGTTTTAGAATATGTTTTAGAATGGAGGACAGTTTTGAGAATACTTTAATACTTATTGGAATGATTCAGTAGATATTGGAAAGTCCAATATGGGATTCATGAGAGAATTGCAAAACTTAATACCCTAAACAAGAATGAGGAAAATGGCATGTAGTGTCTAAGCAGAGGGGTTGGCTGATAGAGGTCCTGGCATTTTACCCACAGTAGCAGAAGAGAGGCACTGGTGCAAACAGGCAGATGAATTGCCCTTAGAGATTTCATTTCCATTTTCACATTATTTTTAAAGTAGAAAGCAAATCCATCAGCTGAATGTCAAAAAAGCAAGGAAACAGTAAAGAAATTCCATAAAAGAAGAGATTGAAAAGTAGGACTTGTTGGCAACACCAACTAGAAGGGAGGAGGTAGGTTGGGGAGAGAGAGATGATGTGGAAGGTTCAGTGTGTTATGAGTTTCAATGTGTGCATCTTTCTCTAAAATTATTCTTGTCAGGTCACAGCAGCAAAAACATGCATACACTGATGATGGAATTCAGTCTGTGATTTCATAGAGAAGGCAAAAATGACCTTGGGGCAGGAATGATGAGTAAAGAGGATTTGACCCCAAATACAGCTCATGACAAGAGAGAAAAACAGGAAAAATAAAATACACCTTGGGAGAGTTATATGACAAGCAGTGTCCTCAGGGAATTGCTAGATTTTGATATAATAATGATCAATGTTAATCTTTAAGAGGATGTTTAAGAGGGTGATACGGTAGTTAGTATTTTCAAATAAGATCTCTTAACCCCATTAATTTTGTGCTGGTTGTGAAAAATAATGTTACACACAATAAACTCAAAGAAGCCCAGTATAATGTAAAAACTTTGGGCTCTGGAGGAACAGCACACTGAATATTATTTTCATTATTTCCTATGACAAATGGGTGACCTTGGGCAAATTGCTTGATATCATTATGGTATTGTGCTTTGGAGAATGAGGCAATAGAGCCTTAGGTTTTAAAAGTACATCTATATATCTCTCAAAAGAAAGTTCTGTGTATGGCTCTTTAGTCACCTTGATACTGGAAACCTAAGGGGAGGATTTTTATTTTTATTCAGGATATTGAAGAGGAGGACCCAAAGATCTCATGAAAATAACTTTCAAATACCAAAGCAATCACATCTTTAACAATGTCAGCGAAATCCATCTCCTCTGAGAACATCCTTTTACAGGGACAGAACTGAGTATTTTGAGAACACAAAGACTCTCCATCCCTATTTCATAACACTTTACACATTTGATAAGAAAATCCTCAAAGCCAGAGGTTCTGTGAGGTGACTGAAAATGACCTAAACTCTATTCTTCCCAGTATTCTTAGGGGTCAAATTCAAGTGGGAAAATGTACACATTAGCAGAATATGCAATTCAGAAAAAGAACAAGTACCTGAAAACATTCATGATTTTGCCTATATAAAATTAGAACTGTGTGGCCTTAGAGGTTCTGATGTATTCCCATGTTTTCCTCTTTAGTTCATTTTTTCCCCTTTTTTAGTGGTTTTATATTTTACTACTACTTGATAATGTCTCTGAGTATATCTGTTATTGTGATTGATCTCAAATTGTTTTAAGACAAGACAAATCAATAAATGTCATGTACAGCCAATCCTAATTGAATAAGGAATAAATACCATGAAATAACCACAACCACCGTATAATTAAGCAGATATATGTTATAATTTCTTGGTTCTTATGTGTGTTTGCTTTTGTTCAGTGGAGAACATAACCATCCAAAATATTTATACCTGGTGTGACTATAAAAGTATATGTCTGAATCCATTAGCCAGAGATAAATGCCTTTCATATTCTCCATATACCTCTGGGTTTGAGTAAACAATTGTAATTTCTCATGAAATTAAATAATGAGATTTCTTCTCTTTCACTTATGCTCAAGTGCAACCATCCACTTAATTACCTAAACCAATAATTGGGGTGTCATATTTTGTAAATAAATTTGACAGAGGTAAAATTAATCCAAAGCTAGTACTGAATTTCCCTCTTACAAAGGCTTCTACCTTTCTCTAACCCAACTGTAACTACTTTATTTTGAGCTCTTTCCTGAATCATTAAGTGTCCCTGAACTGTTTTTCCTATCTCTGATCCTATTCCCTGACTTCTAATGCTACACAGCTAAGCAGTTCAGAGGGTTACAAAATACAAATCAATTCCCTGTTGAGACCATGCTGTTTTATGACAAGATATGCATAACTGTGGGATTTGACTTTTACTATAGTTTACACTTTGAACCTTCATAATGTTGTGTGTGTTTTCTTTTCAGTGTATCTCACTGTAGCCCATATCATGTTCCTGGAGGCCCATTTCTTTACCCTCATTCTCTAAAACGCGTGTCTCCAGTCTAATTTCCCCCTCAGCTCCGCATCATTTTCTGCTGGAACTCTCCTTTCTTTGAGGAAGTTAGAGATATATTCTCTAGTACTATGCCTTTAACAGAGTAAAAGGAAATTATCGTTCTATCTTCACCACAAAGTCACCAGCAATTCCATCCCTGACGTTACAGAAAGTCTTCAAGCAGAAGGAATAAGATAGATCAAATAGGTAACAGCAGGTGTATTTAGGATCTGAATTTTCAAGCTTCAGGTGGGCTGAGGAAATATGGATAGATCAGGGACATAATCAGATTTTTCCATATCATTAAATAACCCTTTGTATAAAAGTGAAATTAGCAACAGAATTAAAATGACAAAACTTTCATCAACTACAAAATTTATTTATTTATTCAGTGAATTGTATGCTTTTGCATCAATAATCATTTATGTGTTAAAATTCCACTTACATGTAACAGTCAAAATATTATTGACTCTATACAAATGTGGAACTAGCCTTCTAATGTTATTTTAAATCATCTTATGAAATTTTAGTCAACTGTAATTTTTAAAATGCTTTTTACTTATCTTTTGACATGACATCTAGCAAAATGTGTCTTTTAAAGTATTTTTTTCTGGTTCTATCTCTTAGTTTGAGTTAACAATAAAAACCATTCGATGTCTACCTGAAATGAAAGGATTCAGTTGTTGATTATTGCTAATTTTAAAATTACTGATTGGATGCTCCTTTTCCAAGAAAATGGTATCTAATCAGAATATTTCACTACTACTGTCTGATTTCTATTTTTCTGCATAGACTTGCTAATAATTTTGGTTATAAAAATCAACTTTTTCATCATTTTATTTTGCATAATTCCAAAATGAATATTGAACAGTTTTAGTGACCAGGATGCATCTTGTTCATTGGATTGAGATAAAATATGCAAAAGCAGGTTTGTTCTTTCTTTCTTTATGCCTAGTCTCCATCCACTTCAAGGAAACTAGACAGAATAATGAAGATCTTCTTTCTAATAAAGAAATAGCAATGAACATTGCCATGATAAAACTTAGGTTAGCTCTTCAAAATCAATTATTATTGTGTTATTTTTCCCCAAGCCTCAAAGAACTAATGATACTGAATAGAGTATATTGACAGTCATTTAACACACACACAAAAGCTTTGGTGGATGGAGATAAATAAATTCAAATCACAATTGTGAAGCTACTCATTCATTAATGACTTCATTAAAAAATAAAAAAAAAAAATGTGCTACATACTTGATGTATCCAGCAAATCAGTTAGTCAGACAACAAGAATAATTAAAGAAAGACAAATCTTCTGGCTCTATCTAAATTAATTCTAGTGAGGATGGTATTCATTAACCAAATATTAATGTGAATAAACATATTTAAAAATTGTATTAATGCTATGTAGAAAAGGAATAGTGTGTTTTGCATGCAAATAGGTGGTCTTTACATAGTCACAGCAACAAGGGAAAATTTCCCTGAGGAAATTATGCTAAGATAAGAAAGAGAAAGAGGCCATTGAATAAATGTGAATATGTATAGTGTTTTGGAGACTGAAGGAGAGGCCAGCATGTTAGAGAATAGTAAGTGATGGCGGAGAGTAAAACAGGCCCTCAGTCATGGACAGGCTCAGGAATCATGTTGAACACTTTTATTTATTTATTTATTTTCTGAGAACAACAGTAAAATTTCATCTGATAATTATTGATTTTTGTCTACCCAGAATCTGTTCCTCATGATTCTGGTGACTGGCCCAGTTTTTATTTGAGAATCTCTTTTATCCAACAATCATACTACATCCCCTCAAACTTTGGCACAATTGAGTCTTATGTCAAGCCCCTGTAAGTCAATCATAACCACCAAAGCTCAGCCTTTTGCTTAAATGCTTGGAAAGAAAATTTTTATCATGTCTTCTTAGTTGAATATAAAAAAATATATAAACTTGCACTGTCAAAGCCAACCTGTATATGTAAGTATGAGAACAAAGCCTGTTGAAAGAGAAAGAGCAAAGAATTGGAAAATAGCTGGCTTCTGATAGATTGTTAGATTTCCACTAAAGCTGCTTCTTGAATTTTTTAATTTTTTAGTTAAATTTGTTTTTAATTAAGATTGCTTTGTTCTTTCACTTATAAAGAGATCTCACATAAAGATGTAAACCTTCAAGCAAGAGAAGGGAATGATAAGATTTGATTTTAGATTTTAATTTTTAGTTAACAAGTGGATGCAATTTGAAAAAGGTATTTTATAGTCAAAACAATCTTCATTTAGAGATGACTATTATAGTGTTACAGATAAGATTTACTGCACAAATATAAAAGGAAATAATAATGGGGACAAATAAATAAAAATACATGTAGGGAGTAAAGTATCCCTGATCTTGAAATACATTGGTCAAGGGCAAAGATTACGATGAAGAACACCTAGGTATGGGACCTATGAAAGTGCATGGACAGTTACCATTGAGTAGGTACAGAATAATAAGCAAAGTATTTGTAGAATATGTTTTGAATTCAGTTTTAGATGTTTTGAATACCCTTAATATATCCAAGTGGAGTTGCTAAGACCTGAAATGTACAAATTTGTTGTCACTGAGTGTAGAAAAAATAAAGTGAGAAACTAGAATGAAAAAAATCAGAAAGACCTAATCTTGAACTACAACCATAAGGACAACAAAGGGAAAATGTCCATTGTAACAAAAAAGAAAACTGAAAAAAAAAAATGTACCATTGTTGAAAGATTCCTAAGTTTGATAGAACGAAGTTGGAAAATCATCTTCTGTGTCTATTTATTTCTTAAATAAGGGACCAAAGTCATCTCCTGAAAGTAAGAGGTTTGGACATTGAAGAGGACAGAGAAATTGAAAATAGTTCTTACAGAAAATGAAAAAAAAAAGACTTTTATCCAGAGCCACATTTATTTATTGAAGTCAAGTTTTGGCTATTTATAATTCATAGAAATGAACACAAAAATCTATCAATATCCCGAAGCAAAATCTACTATAAAAATGTATGAATGAGTCTGTGGTGATGGTTTCACAACTTGTGAATATATTAATGTTAAATTGTGCACTTTGGATGGATGTATGGAAGGTGAGTTATATATTAATAAATCCATTCAAAACCAAACCAAAGAACCTAGTACAGGCTGTGACTGTAATAATGTGCTCAATAAGCCTTTATACATTCAGTTCTGGAGAGCCAACGATTACATCATGATATAGTATAGTCTTGTTATTTCTAATTATTTTTGAATATCACAATATCCTATTATACACTATTATAAGATGTTAAATTTTTGTTTCAAACTGACTCCTTTTACATTAAAACATCAGCAATACATTTCTTACATAATATCTTTAAGAATATAAAAATATCCTTGGATGCAAAAATAAGTAAGTATATGCTTATCCTTTTAGTAACCCTGTTTTGGGGGAGAGAATGGAATGACAGGTAGCAAAACAAAACAAAACAAAACAAAACAAAAACTAAACAGTTGAAATGATCTTAAATTGAATAAGATAATATCCAAAATAGGTCAAATATATCAAATGGATCACATGTAAAAGAACAATAACAATAATAATAGTAAATATATAATACAGTACTGTTAAATTAGATTATATTAGGTCTAAGGCTACCTCTGAGCTTTGAGCTCCTTTGTAATGAACTGCAACCTAACAGCACTAATCTGAAAACCTAACTTGGAAGTATACTATTTTTGTAACAAATAGCTGTGTCTCAGCCAATCACAGGAGCTGAGTTCTATCACAGTGGCCAACTAATCTTACTGTTTTCCAATAAGGAAAACTGATCTGCAAACTGTAATTTTTGTGTACCTCACTTCATTTTCTGTCCATAAATGTTGACAGACCATTGCAGACTGAACTTTTCTGAGGGCTGTCCAATTCCCAAACTGTCCTTTGCTCAATTAACTTTATTAAATTTGCCTAAAGTTTTTTTTTGTTTGTTTGTTTTTTTGTTTAACAATGATATAGTACTAAATTCTTGCACCAGAGATAATGTGTTGTAGAGCTCAGAGAAAATTTTTGAGTATCACAGTGCTCTATTTGTAGTTATCCAAAATTTGATCTGCCTAACAACTACATTGCCTGGAGTACGTGTGAAGATATGAATCTTTCTGGACAACAGAAACAGAGGTGGTCAAAGAGTTTTACACACTCTTGCTGAGACATCAAGTTGGTGCCTATGTGGCCAGTCTGTACTTTGAAGGGGACAATAGCTGGGGTGCAGGCCTGCTGAGGATCAGAAGTCACCATGCTGAGGACAGTGTGGAGGGCACTGAGTTGGGTTCAAACCCAGACAGTGACCCAGCGCCAGTCTTTGGCCTGCTGGGTAGAAAGAGCACCAGGCTTCCCTCAGACCAGGAGGCCTGCTGCCTCAAAGTCTCCTACAGACCGCCCAAGGATATGCTGTCCTAACACCAGCCCAAGCAAAACAATGACCCACCCTCTTCCAGGCTGCTCAAAGAATACCAGAACATCCCGAATTGAGAAAGTTGATGATATTGTGAAAAGACTTTTGTCTTTGGAAATGGCCAACTAGAAAGAGAAGGTAAAAATCAAGCAAGAAAAGTTAATGAACACAGTCATGGCAAACACTGAGGATACAAGATCCCTGGAGGCTCAAACTATTGCCTAGCCTATCAAGATCCACAATTATGAAGAACACATGCATAAACATGGAAAGCACACAAACGCTGTCTACAGATGATCATTGACCAGAGGAAAAAGATTCTCAATAACCTCCATAAGAACAATTACGATGTCTTTGAGAAGACATGCAGGGGCTCGGGATCCAGTACACCTTTCCCCCTCTCTGTTACTAAACTACTACTCACTGATAATTTGGGTTGGGGGGGGCGGGGAGGGAGAGGGCTCTGTGCCTTTGTGTTTTCCAGGAGGCACAAACCTGAAGAAACAAAAAGGGATTTTAAAATCTGCAGTCAAGTAGTCCCCAAACAAGAAGACCAAGGGATCCTACAGAGCTCTTCCAAAGCCTGAGCAGAGGCACTCAAAGAAACCAATAAAGTCTGTTAAAATTTAAAAAGAAAGAAAGAAAGGAAAAAAGAAGGTAAGAGTTTTGCCTACTCTTTATTAGCTGACTCCTCTTTCCCCCAAATTTGGTTGAGACTGATGATGTCACGCATGCACAGGTTCATTACTCACAAAATGAGGCTCCTGGAGATGCACAGCAGGCTTCCCAAGAACATCAGAAAAGTGCTGAGATCCAGGAAAGGAGAGTGATTGGGATTTTTATGAGAGTTGGTGAGTGTACCTCAGGTGAGGATTATACACAAACTTGAACTTGAACTTGATGATTTAAACTTCCTTATAGAGCCTAGGAGGGAAAACCTGGACTTTCTTATCAGCTTTCCCGAATGTTGAATGGAAGGGAAGGAAGAAATGTGACTTCAAAGCTGTCAAAAAACATCAAAGAATATATTCAGGTTCATTAAGACAGCTATTGAATGCATTGATGAATACTTTTCTATGGTTCCTAAGCTTTCCAGCTAAAGCTGAAAACACAAAGAGGTCCTTATGATCCTAGGCTCCAGAGGTGAAATGGATCACTCAGTAATGTCAATCATCTTCAGAAGAGGTGCCTTACAAGGGGGAAGGGAGACCTTTACAGAAATTTTCAAGGCCCTTTTCCAGCAAAAGGGAATGAGGATAGTCATCTCTTTGATCTATCAAGGTTTGAATTGTATAGAAATTTACTTATCTCTGAATATCTTTTAAAAAGTAGGCAAAAGCAGAAACTTTGATGGGAGCAGACAGATGACATTGGTGGAAACATGAGGTTAAAGGAATAATTCTATAAAATGGGCCCACATTGCTGACCTCCAAGTGCTTTCTTTCCAAGAAGCAATTTACCTGTAACCTTGACTGGCTTAAGTGGACAGGATATGTCACCCTTTCAGCAAGCTAGCTATTAATTGTAGGAGAAATTCAGGCCCAAAACAATCTTGATAAGAGAAACCCAAATTACTCTAAATGGGGAGATCTTTGTGACCTTTTTCACAGACCAGATCCTGAAACTCAGGGAGATAAGGATAATTCACTCATTCTAACCATGAACTCCGTAAAAAGTATGGTTAAGAATCTAATTATAACCAGTCAGCATGCACCAAGGTGACCTAGAGTTGTCATGGCAATGGGGACTTGAAGGTCTGATGTTATCTTGTTGCTGTCAATCAAAAGTCAAGAAGTAAACCTGTGAAGGACTCTTTGGAAACTTCTCTGGGATCCCCAATGAAACTGGAGTGAAGGAGAGAGACACACTGTTCCTTTATTCTCCAAGAGGATCCACTCCCTCTGCTAAGAGTGTCCCCTTTTCCCTTTTCCTATCCCTTCAATAAACTAATGCCTGTTACACTGAGGGATATGTCTGAAATCTTTCTGACTCGATCATAAGAATTAGAGTATGGGGTCTTCATGCTGCCTCAGTCTCCCTGAAGGCCCCAGGCCTGTAACACTATCAGGTCGTCATCTACACCATGGGAGTTTTATCTCTTCTCACTTAAATAAATCACTCTCTGTCGCTGCCTGAAGCGGAAGTCGCTTGGAGCAGCGAACGCCACAGGAAAATTCGGAGGCAGGATGAAAATGAAAAAAGGTCTTTTATTCTTCTCCTCTCTCCAGCTCCAGCAATCACTCCAAATGCTCTAACTCCAACCACCACCTTCTTCTTCCCCACACACACTAACGAACCTCACCCAGTTATATACATATAGCTTTAACAAGGACACGTGCTTACAGCTCGAGCTTACAGGTGCGTCACGCAGTGTTCACGGGCATACAAAGATTCTTTGAATAATGTATCAACATCAGGTGGAAACTAGAACATCTTTTATGGCTCTCAGCTAACCGCAATCTTTAGCTATCTCCTTGATTATAGGCTCCTTCATTTCCCCCTTTTTTAGTTTTAAAAGAGGGGATGTTCTAGGACGTCCATGTGCAACCGACATTCTTACCCGTCATGGGAGTCTAGGCTGTCCTGACTCCTGGCTTAGGTTGACATGCCGGCCACATTAGACTGTCCCGTGCGACTGTGCCGTGTCTTAGGTTGTCCCCCTCTGGGGATCTTACCCGTCATAGGCTAACCAGCCATCCAATAGAGCCCTTCAGGATCGACTGTGTGTTGACTAACAGCCGTCCAATTTTTAGGAGATGCTGCGGCTTTAAGGCGGCAAGCCTACTGCTGACGAGCCAAGTTTCCATAGCGTATCAAGTTCTTTAAGCCAATCAGCTGCCCTTAGTTTCATCAAGTAACGCACTGAGTTCTCTTAGACAAATACCCGCAAGGCATTGTCCCGCAATGTCCCAAAATAATGGAAAATCAAAATGCCCATAAGTTATAACACATAGATTCAGGAGGCCCCATGCATGCAGAGCAGAGGCCACACTGCTGGTGAGGTTGTTGATGCTTGAGCAGCAGGGATGCTTGCAGCGACCGCGGTCCCTGCAGTTGTAGCAGCAGCCGTTTTTTTTATGTCTAGACATTTCTACCGGCAAATCTTCAGGGCCCGCTACCTAAAAACTCAAGCATCCATTATTAAGGGAAAGGCAGTGCTATTCCAGCACTGAGATCAAAAGCTGAGCTGTCAAACTAAAAAAAGAATTATTAGAGTAGAAAATAAAAGTTGATTTCTGCTCACACACATTGCTGCTTAAGCTCCCACAAACATAAGCTGGCAAAATATCACATTCAGAAATAATCAAAGAGAAACTGAGGGTGTTTACTGCATTAAAGATAAAGAAAAGCTAAAGGCATTTTGGAAAAATAATTTGTTAGCTGGAATCCTCGAGTCTCTATATACACAGCAATCCTATACCTGTTGAAATAATTCAAATTAATCAGCTACTAAACAAATGAAGTCAATAACAAATAAATGATCCTCTGTCGGAACACCAAAATATCAGGTTATATAACATTAAACATATTCACAGCTGAAGAGAAGTCCCGGAGACAACTATAAATCAAAATTGATTATCATTATAATTGATTATCTAAAAATATTCTGAACTTATATAAATATCTATTTATCTATCTATCTATTGATTATCAAATTAGAATATTCTAAGCTTAAATGAATTAACGTTATTTGTTATTTGGATCTCTATCTATCTACTTTTTTTTTTTATATTTTTTTTTAAGCGCTTAATTATTTGTGACGTCACACTAGACAGACGCACATATAAACATATTTGTGACATCACATTAACATGAAATTTAGACAAATGCACAGACATAAAGACATATATAAAAGAGAAAAAAAAAATTACAATTGTGTATACACTGAAGAGAGATCTTCTTGTCCCGGCCGGGAAGAATGAAATTTAAGTTGTAAATTTAATGGAGAACTCTTTTAAGGGAATCACTCCATACCTTCATTTTGGTCCTCTTGACCTTGCACTTGTTTATTCAATCTAGACTCCTCAATAACCTCGTCTTGATCCCTTTGACTTTGTACCTGCTTTATCAATCTAGATGGTATCCATATTGGAGAGGATTCGTGCTTTGGAAAAACACAAACAGATCCTCTCCCCCAAATTAATACTGGGTCTGGACCCTTCCATGTACCTGAGAGAACATCCTTCCAGTAAACCAAAGGTTTATGTTGTTGGTGTGGGTTCCAGTGTCTATCTCCAGCCGAATGTCCATTAGAATCTAAAGTTAAGAAATTTAGGGTAAACAGGGCAACTGCCAATCTGTCCTTAGGATTTTTCCAGTTTCCATCTTTTTGCTTTAGTAACATATTTTTAAGTGTCCGATTTGCTCTTTCAATTATTCCTTGTCCCTGAGGATTATAAGCGATACCTGTTTTGTGGATAATATTGAACTTTGTACAAAATTGTTTGAAGGATGTGGATGTATATGCAGGGCCATTATCTGTTTTAAGCATTTTGGGGATGCCCAATGCAGCAAAAGCTTGCAGACAATGAGATATAGTATCTTTAACTTTTTCTCCGGAATGTAAAGAAGCAAAAATCATGCCTGAGCATGTATCTATGGTGACATGAATAAATCGTAATTTTCCAAAACTTGTCTCATGTGTGACATCCATCTGCCACAAATGATTGGGCATCAAACCTCGTGGGTTAACCCCATAATGTGGATTGGGCAAAAGTGTTACACAAGATGGACATTCTTTTACAATTCTACGAGCTTGTTCTTTTGTGATTTTAAATTTTTGTCTTAAGGTAGTGCTGTTAACGTGGAACTGGGAATGAAATAAAGTAGCTTGTTGTACTGTAGTAAATATAAATATTGTTTTAGTGAGGGCGTCAGCTTTTTGATTACCTTCATGGAGAGGACCAGGCAGATTAGTGTGAGCTCTTATGTGACCTATAAATAAAGGTTCTTTTCGTTGCCATAGGAGATTTTGGATTTGAGAAAACAATTTAAAAGCTGAAGTATGTGGTGCTATTGGACCTGCTAGCTCCAATTTTGGGACAGCATGTACAATATAATGGCTGTCTGAAAAAATATTCATAGGCTGTTCTTTAAAATTTTCCAGAGCTATTATTATAGCTTCGAGTTCCACTAATTGAGCTGATTTTTTGATTAGTGATATGAATCATTTTTTCATTTTGAGTGACTACTGCAGCAGTACCGTTAGAGGATCCATCTGTAAATACATTAAATGCTTTAGGAATGGGTTGATTTTTTATTACCTGTGGGAATATGATAGGATGATTGATACAAAAGGACAGTATAGGAGATTTAGGAATATGATTGTCAAAATTTGCAGAAGTAGAGCATCTAGCTATAGCCCAATCATTATCATTGAAGCACAAATATTCAACCTGTGACGATGAATAAGGAGTAATAATAGTAGCGGGATGAATTCCAAATATTTTAGTAGAGGTTTTAAGTCCTTGAAGAATAAGTTTAGCTACCATGGAGGTATAAGACTCAATTGTACTTTTAGGAGAGACAGGCAAATGTATCCATAATATAGGTCCCTGTTGCCAAAATACTCCTGTTGGAGTATATTGTGAAGGAATAATAATCAATATTAGTGGTTGTGCAAAATCAAATCTATCGCAATGGGATCTTTCAATGGCCTGTTCTACTAATTTTAGAGCTCTCCTGGCCTCAGGAGTTAATGTTCGAGGTGAGGATGGGTCAGGGTTCCCACGAAGGATGTCAAATAAGGGTTTTAATTGTCCAGTAGTGAGGCTTAGTGTAGGGCGAAGCCAATTAATGTCACCCAGTAATTTTTGGAAATCATTGAGGGTGGTCAAATGTTCTTTACTTATTAGAATTTTTTGGGGTTTAACAAAAGTATCCATGATTTTAAAGCCTAAATATAGTATAGGTGATCTGCTTTGAACTTTTTCTTCTGCTATATATAATCCATATTTTTTTAGATTTTTTGTTATTTCACTAAATATATTAAATAAGATTTGTTGATTAGGGTGAGCTAATAAAACATCGTCCATGTAGTGTAGACACATAAGGTCTTGATATTTGTTTTTAATGGGCTGTATAGCTCTGTCCACATATAGTTGGCACAGTGTAGGGCTATTTGCCATTCCCTGCGGCAATACTTTCCATTGATATCTTTTATCAGGGCCATTATTATTAATAGAAGGAATTGAAAAAGCAAACCTGGGGGCATCCAGAGGATGTAGGGGAATGGAAAAGAAACAGTCCTTTATATCAAGGGTTATAAGGTAATAGTTTTTTGGAATAGCTACAGGATTAGGAAGTCCAGGTTGAGTAGGGCCCATAATTTGCATTGTTTTGTTAATTTGTCTTAGATCTTGTAATAGTCTCCATTTACCTGATTTTTTCTTAATTACAAATATGGGAGAATTCCAGGGAGAGGTGGAAGGCTCTATGTGTCCTGCTTCTAATTGTTCTTTAATTAATTGATGGGCCGCTTGCAATTTTTCTTTGGATAGGGGCCACTGAGGGACCCAAACTGGCTTATTAGAGAGCCATGGTATTTTTAAAATTGTTTTCTCAGTGGCCCCTAGAAAAAATGTCCTTTGCCTTTTTTATTATGAGTAGGATTTTTATTCTTAACACCTGCAGGCTTGGTCGCTAGGTGTAGCCCCATTTGATGTAAAATATCTCTTCCCCATAGGGTAACTGGCAAGCTGTTTAAAACATAGGGTTTGAATGTTCCTGTATGGCCTTCATTGTCTTGCCAATTTAAGATTACAGCACTTTGAGCTGGGGTATTACTGTATCCCAAGCCTCTTAAACTGGTTGAGGCTTTCTGTAGAGGCCAGTGCTTAGGCCATTGTTGTAGATTTATGATGGAAGAGTCAGCTCCTGTATCAATCAGCCCCTCCATCTCTATACCTTGAATTTTTAATTTGCACATAGGCCTCCGTGAACAGTCCTGGACCCAGAAAGCCATAGGTCCTGAACCAGTGGAACCGAATGCTCTGCTATTTCTATTTTGTGGCATGCTTTTAAAAGAATTATGGAGACTGGGAATGAGGAGCAGCTGTGCGATTCTGTCTCCTTGATTTACGGAGATGATGCCCCTGTGTGTACTTAGCATTATTTTAATCTCTCCATTATAATCTGAATCAATAACCCCTGGTATAACATTAAAGCCTAATAAACTTTTGGAACTACGCCCAAGGATTAGTCCCACAGTTCCTGAAGGGAGAGGTCCCCTGATTCCCGTAGGAATCAGCTGAACCCCCATTTCAGGTGTCAGGACCATCCGGGCAGTAGAACAGAGATCTAATCCTGCACTTCCTCTTGTCCCTCTGATAAGGGAGTTAATGGGTAGGAGGGACTGTGACGAGGAATCATTTGAATCTGAGGGCCTTCCTCCTCTAGTGCCTCGTACATTTGTGGGCCCCGGGGCATTGGGCCCCGTGCCCCGTTTTTTGAAATCCTTGATAAATCATTTCCATATATATCATATCTAGAATGGCATTGATTGGCCCAATGTATACCTTTTTCTTTGTCCCTGTTCATTTTGAAATACTGGCAGTTCTAGGTGCTCCTGCGGTCTATGTTGTTCGAGAGCGTATAAGCGCTCTGAAAGGCCGCCAATTTCTACCTCTAGGGCACGTATACTCTGATCCATACTCTTTATTGTTTCTGTTAGGGATTCTATCCATGAAGGAGCAGAGGGCGCTAGTGGTTCCTCTATTTGACGGTCTTTTCTCTTTTTTAATTTCTTTTTGTTCTTTTTATTGGAGACTGTGCTCTCCGAATCGCTTTTTGATTCCTCTTCACTACTAGCTTCATAATTCCTATCTCCTTGATTATAGGCTCCTTCAACTCTCTTCTTTCATTATTGTTCATGGGTTTTATTCTTCCAATCTGCAAGACAAAAACCCAGAAGGAAATTGGTGAGTCCTGCAGCTGCCCAAACCCCATCAGCCAGCAGAGCCAGATATTTTAGTTTCATCTCAAAACTCCAGTTTCAGCTTCACCTTTCTTATTCAATTATAGTGCATACAGTTGTTTTTTTTTTTTTTTTTTTTTTTTTTTTTTTTTTTTTTTTTTTTTTTAAAGAAAGTCTCAGTAATTTGGTTTGTATAAGTAGCTTTAGGAAAACAATGGTCAAAACAATAGTATTTTCTATATCTAGGGGAAATTTACTCTGTTAGGTGACTTGATTTTTTTTTTTTTTTTTTTTTTTTTTTTTTTTTTTTTTTTACAAATTCTTCCCAAAATCATCAATAGAAACATTTTTAGAGAAAAATAGGCATTCAAACTGAAGTAAATTTCAAAAAATGCATAAAGATATTGTATGCATTTTAATAATTTTTTCCAAAATATTTTACCAGGATGGCTCCTTAAAAATTAGCATAACTTTAATTGTATTGAATGCTGGTACATATTTTTAATCTCACAGAAGCAAAAATCAGCCTTTTAGGGTTTTCATAGGAAATGTTTGAAAATGATGATTATAGTAGACAGGATATGTCCTGAGCATTCATGTCCCTTCCTCCAGTTGTAAGAATTTCCAAAGTCTTTGGAGACACAAGTCCGGTTCATAGCACAAGACATAGTATAGGCCAAACCTAGTTTTATCCTCACTGGACACTGCATTGGATCAATAACACTGACTTTCCGTACTGTTGAAGGAAATTATGGTTCATAGTGGCTTTCTCTTGCTGTTGATAGAATGTTAAAAAGAAATCAGAACTGCAATTGCTGAATCCAGTTAGCTACCTAGGAGAAGCCAACCTGAAAACAAAAGGCCCTATTTTGAAGAGTCCTACAATCCTCAAGATTAGTGATAGAGCTCTGATCATACTGTACCTAAGGCTTTCTTCTCTTTAATTAAGGGGCTCAGTAAAGTTCTTTATCAGTGGAAGTTTTTGATTTTGTTTTGTTTTTGTTTGCATCAAGGATTGAACCCAGGCGGGCTTAACCACTGAGCCGCATCCCCAAACTTTTTTCTTTTTTTTAAATTTAGAGACAGTGTCTCACTAAGTTGCTTAGGGCCTCACTAAGTTGCAAAAACTGGCCTTAAGCTTGTGATCCTCCTGCCTCAGCCTCCCCAGATGCTGGGATTACAGGAGTGTGTCACCATGCCCAGCTATCAGTGGAAGTTTGAGTTGGATTTTGGTAACTTATAACCAAAAGTTGTCCTGTTCAACAAGAGAGAAAAGAGAGAGAGATGGTTACATCACACACTAATGGTGTCTAAAACATTGGTAGACTGAGTTGGAAAAAAAAAAAAAAAAATAGAAATGCAGAAATGATGGCTTCTTGCAGTCTTCAGTAAAGGATATAAAATTTCTTCATACACATTGTCCAAAAGCACAGACAGAATTTTAAAAAACTATCTTTCCTAAAATAGACATTGTCTACAGCTATCAATTAATCATACTTCTGGCTGAGAAAATAATCAATTCAAAACTTAGAGAGTTAGCAGAAGTTAGTTCTCAACCTATATGTACAGTTATGGAACAGAAGCACACAGGGAGAGGAAAAAAAAATATCTGTACACATATAACATTTTTACTGATTATTATTTTCTAAAATATGTTTTATTTAAAGAATTATAAAGATGATTAAAAAGTGCTTTGACTTGTTAGAGTTTAGAATATATTCATTTTATTTGTATATTTTAAAATTTTATTCAATATGTATATGTTTTATAATGAAATATAAAAAAAATTGATGGGCAAGTATGTGTAGAATATGAACTAAACCACGTAAACAGAAGATACTTATAAAGAAAATTCAGAAAGACCTCTTCCAATAGGTGTAAGGGACTGAATCTCCTTATGTTAATGTTATGTGTTTGTTTTTAAAAATTTTCTTATATACTTGTATCTCATACTACTATAAATTCCACATGCCACATAAAGACTTTATTACCAAAATATTTAAATATTTTCATCATTATAACTCCCATGGATTTTAAGTTTATTTCATATAGGAATTAATTACTTCTAAATGCAGATTTAGTTCTGATAACAATAAAAGCATAAGCATTCCAAATTAATCATCACTTTTAATAATGCTTTCTAGAAAGATTTTATAGAAAGTATGCTGAAGTTTTCAAATGAATTTTTCTTTCACAGTGGTTTTGGAGTATAGAGAAAACAATATACATTATTTGTTATATTATTATATTCATTAATGTCATGAATGCCAAATTCATGTTTTCTTTAAGCTTAAGTTCATCTTCTAAATTTTATATTTACATCTTATAATTTAAGTTATAATAAATAAAAAATAATGTTATAGAGGTTTAAAATATTATTTAAATTCAAATTAAAGAAATTAAACTTTAAATATTTGGTTCCATTTATAAACTTAATTACATTCTCTGGGCCTGTTTGCCCCTCCCACCACCTCAGGACATAGTAAGTTTGTCTGAGCCTCACCAGATCCTGAAATCTCTTTGATCTTTGATCATTGACTTCCCAGGCTCCAGAACTAAAATAAATTTCTGTTGGTTATAAATTTGTATGTGTGTATATGTGTGTGTGTGTATATATATATATATATATATATATATATATGTGTGTGTGTGTGTGTGTGTGTGTGTGTGTGTATATACACACACATATGTGACTTTTGTATGTATATGTGTATCATATATATATTTGTCTTCTATACATAAAAGAAATCATATAGTGTGTGACCTTATGCCTCTGGTTCCTTTCACTTAGCATGTTTTCCAGGTATATAAAAGGAATAGTATCAGTACTTTGTTTCCATTTATGTCTTAATAATATTCCATTATTTGCAGATAGCATCATTTGTTTATCTATTCATATACTGAGGGACATTTGGGTTATCGCCACTAATTGAATATTATGAAAAATGCAATTATAGACATTCATGTGCAAGTTTCTCCATGGACATATGCTTCTATTTATCTTGGTACATATCTAGAAGTGAAGTTGCTCAGTTATATAATATTACCATATTTAAATTTTGAGAAACAAACTCTTTTCCACAGAGGTTGCTCCATTTTACATTCTCAGCAACACGTGGATTCCTATTTATCCACTTATCCATAAACATTCGTTAATTTTCATGTTCTTTCTTAAAGAAATTCTAGTAGGTACGAAGTATTATCTCACTGTGGTTATTTAACTTATTTATTTATATTTTTTGTGGCACTGAGGATCAAATCCAGTGCCTCACACATGCAAGGCAAACACTCTACCACTGAGCCACAACCCAGCTCTCATTGTGGTTTTGATCTGTATTTCTTGCCTATTTTTAAATTAGGTGTTTGTGTTTTTGTTGTTGAGTCTGAAGAGTTCTTTACATTTTCTATTAATTCCTAATCAATTACATGATTTACAAATATTTTCTCTAATCTTGTAGGAAATCTTTATATATTCTTGATAATGTTCTTTGATCTTCAAAAGTCTTTCATATTTATATGGTTCAGTTAGTCTTCATTTTATTCTGTTACTCATGTTTTAAGGCCTTCAACTGATTGATGGAGGCTCAGCCATATTACAGAGGGTAATATGTTCTAAAGTCTACCAATTGTATATGTGAATATACAAATAACCCATTGCCAAATCTGAGGGAGGATTTTCTTCGATTTACATAAAATCTTACAGTTTTTGCTTCTATAGTTAGACTATCCATTTTGAGTAACTGTGGATATAGTGAGGAAAGGAATCTATGATGGTCAACTTTTATTTGTGAATTAGTTAAGATATAATGAGCATTTGTTTGGTCAAACATTAGTCTCAATTTTCATGTAAAGGTATGTTTTATGTGTGATTCACATATACAATTGGTAGACTTTAGAACATATTACCCTCTGTAATATGGCTGAGCTTCCATCAATCAGTTGAAGGCCTTAAAACAAAGAATAGTTTTCCTTCAAACAAAAGAAAATTTTGCTTCAGGACTGCAGCATAAAAACAGACTTTTTAGTCTGATGACATGCCCTGTCAATTTGGTAGATTTCAGATTTAAGACTGAAACATCAGCTCTTACCTGAACTTCTAAACAGTAGGACTACCATACATATTTTAGATTTTGCAGGCCCTAGGTTGTGTAAGTCTTTTGCATGTGATTTTCCACTATGCTGACATTAGTTAAAAGTGTTCACATCCAGCTTCTTCCAATTCTAGCTTGGGACCCTGGCTTCTCATATCTCAGTTTTATCTTCTATAAAATTAACATTCTATACATGTGATATTGGGGGATTTAAATGAATATTTATAAATTGCTTGTTTTAGTCCCTGGTCCAAAGTAAATGACAAATAAATTTCAAATAAAATACATTCCATTTTCTCACTTAAAAAGAATCAATTACTAGTTCTTCATATAATTTAATTATTCAATTATGTATGTCCATTTCCTTTTGAGAAAGGAAAGCTTATTAGTACATATGCAAAGAAACATAATACAAAAATGAAATGATATAAATAAAATCTGTTTTAATGAATAAGTATTTAGACTTGGAGCAAATATTCATACACATATATACACATACATATTCATAACAGTGATCCACTTTATGCTTTGTATATAGCCCTTGCTGTTCTGCCACTGCAACTTATTTTTAAAATGGACATTTTTCTTTCTCTTTCTCTTCCTCTCTCCCTTCTCCTCCTTAATTAAAACACCCCTGCCCCCAGTCTTCCTCTCCATAATCTCAGGGGAAACAGAGTAACCTTTCTCCCCATTCTGGCAGGGATACCTGTCCTAGGGCGCATACCTACTGCAGGAATGAAGTAATTTTCTATTGGGATGGCACCAGAAGATCTAAGAGATGGTTATCTCCCAAGTTAACAAGTTAATTATAACTCCAGAAAGAGAATACCTATATTGTAACCTTTGAATCACCTCTTTTAATACCCCTTGTTCCTCCTGATGGGGAGAATCACAGCATCTGTGACAGGTGTTCTCTGTGTTTTTCCTTTCTAGCAAAGAAATAAAATGTCTTTTTTCTTTTTCTAAAAATGATATTCTCTTTATTGAATTGGCATCAGAATCAAGAACAGAGCTTTTGGTAACAAATTGTCAACCCAAGATGGGACCCAAGAGCAGTCCGTGCTCCAGCTTTGTTGGTCAGGACTGGGACTCCAAGTAACCCCGCTCGCATGCTGAAGATTCAAAGTAGCTTGTGAACTTGTTCAGAGATGACTGCTGGAGAGTTAAACTGGAGATGAGTGAGTTTTCCTCAGGTCAAACCAGAGGGACTGAGGTACAATCTCAGCAGTTGCCAAAACTCCTTTTGCTTTGTAGAACTCCTGCCTTTTCTCCATGAACTGTATGGATTTCTCCATGTTTGTCTACTTTGAGCAAAAAGAAACTAAAAGCAGTAAAATTGAGAAACCCTTGGCAATCTGGTAAGCTCTCGCAGTGTACCCACCTAGACCCTTAATTCCACACATCTGGTTTTCCTTTGTGGGAACATCTATTTCCTTTTTCGTGAGGGCATCTATGGTGCTGCTGGTGTAGGAGTTATAATTAAGTGGGAACAGGAAATTTAGGGGATTTACCTCCATCTGGTCTGTCTCTTTTAAAGGTTTCTGTTGACCATCATTTTGGGGATCCTCTCTAGTTGTCTCCCTCTGTATTTTTTTGTTTGTATCTGGTACTGGCGCTTTAAGACATAGACAATGCTTTGTGGATCCTATACATAATTTATGGGAAAGTTCTTGACTGAAAGAAACACCTATAGGGATAAGAATGTCTAAGAACAAGATGGTATTTTACTGTAGCAATCTGGCCTTTGAACAGTTTTTTGAATTATTATATAATCTTGCAGTTGGAGTTGATCTGTCAGAAGCAAAGTAAGTGCAAGGAATTCTTTAAGTACAGGCATTTATGCAGTTGCATGATGAGTCTGAATGGTCAGAAACTAAGTTGAGGTTGCAAAAATGCACAATCTCTTCTATGCAAAGAAAGCAGGACACCTGAAGAAAGGGTTTAAACAAAGATTTAAATCCTTCAACTCAGTACCCGCAGTTCCAGGACTACTTCTCATCCTGGCCCCAGGCAGCTGTAGATTGTCTCCTTTGGGTCACAGACTCCAGAAGACTGAGGGAAAAAAATCCCAAGAATGCTAACTGGACTATAAAGAAATGGGCAAAAAAGACCTGGTCTTTGCCCCTGGGTAGTGGAGGCTACTGACCACAAAGGACTTGGCAATAGGTACCAACACTGTTAGTTTATGACCTGGGGACAAAAAGTCTCCCCAGGGGAAAAAATAAATAAAAGACAACCCAGTTTTGTTGGTAAATTCTTTCCTTTTTCTCAAAGCTGTGTCCTCATTTTGGATTGGCATCAGGGACAAGGACCAAGCTTTCACTAACAATGTGTTCATAAACACATACACATATGATTTTAACATGCGTGTGTGTGTGTATATATTATATACACTTTATATACAAGCACATTGCTGTGCTTACATAGCCATACAAACATGCATCAAATTTTTGTAAAATAGGTTATATTTGTGTCATGTAACTTTCAGTAATTTTTAAATATTTTTCAGATTTTTGCCTTCTTTACATAAAGAATCATTTAAATGTTTTACAAGTCACCGTACACAGAATGTAAAATTAAAAAAGAGATTATATCCATAACTAGATTATTACAAAGTCTAAATGAGAAGCAATGAGGTTTGGCTTGATTATAGTTTATTTTTCAAGGTAACTGCTGCGTTCTGTGATGAAAAGTGATAGGGTTGGATTCCTTTAACTTTAACCTTTTTTACCCCAGTCCTAATTATTTCAGCATGGATGTCTTGTAAAACTATGTTAAATGTGTAGATTTTAACATTTTAGATACTCAGCCTTAAAATCATGTTGCAAACTTTAAAAGATATTACTCTGACCAAAGAAATGAGATGAGTCATCTAGCACTTGGGTATTTTATATCAAATCAGGGGCACACCTGTTTAGAAACCAAACTTTAAAGCAGAGAGATAAATCAAGTGGTCCTAATGACGGAATCCTTTGCCATTAACAGAAAAGCTGTGTCATATTTTTACTAGCATACATTCATACACGGCCTTTTCTTTAGTTTACAAGTATTTTTTATTTGTTCTAATTAGTTTTACATGACAGAGAAATACATTTTGACACTTCATCCATAGATGGAGTATATCTTCTCATTATTCTGGTTGTACATGATGTAGAATCACATTGGTGATGCAATAATACATGTACATAGGGTAATAATTTCCAGTTCATTCTATTATCCCTCTTATCCCCTTATCCACTCCACTCCCTTCACTCCCCTTTGCCTAATCTAAAGTATCTTTATTTTTCCCTAGCCCTCCCTCTTATTATGAATTAGCATCCACATATCAGAGAAAATATTTGGCTTTTGGTTCTTTGGGATTAACTTATTTCAGTTAGCATGATATTCTCCAGCTCCATCCATTTACCAGAAAATGCCATAATTTCATTCTTCTTTAAGACTGAGTAATATTCAATAGTGTATATATACCATGGGGTTTTTTTTTGTTTGTTTGTTTGTTTGTTTGTTTTTAATCCAGTCATCTGTTGTAGGGCACCTAGATTGGTTTTATAGCTTAGCTATCGTGAATTGAGCTGCTGTAAACATTGATGTGGCTGCATCACTGAAGTATGATGATTTTAATTCCTTTGGGTATGAACTGAGGAGTGGGATAGTTGGGTCAAATGGTGGTTCCATTCCAAGTTTTCTGAGGAATCTCCATACTGCTTTCCATGGTGGTTGCACAAATTTGCAATTCCACCAGAAATGCGGAAGTGTACTTTTCCTCCCACATCCTGGCCAACATTTATTGTTGCTTGTATTCTTGATAATTGCCATTCCAACTAGAGTGAGATGAAACCTCAGTGTAGTTTTAATTTGCATTTCTCTAATTGCTGGAAATGGTGAACATTTTTCATATTTGTTGGCCAATTGTATTTTTCTTCTGTGAACTGTCTGTTCAGTTCCTTAGCCCATCTATTGCTTAGTTTGTTTTTTTTTTTTTTTTTTTTTTTTTTTTTTTTTTTTTTTTTGGTTTTTGGGTTTTTTTTGGTGTTGAGTTTTTTAAATTCTTTATACATTTATACATCCTGGAGATTAATGCTGTATCTGAGGTGCAAGTGGCGAAGATTATCTCCTATTCTGTAGGCTCTCTCATCATATTACTGATTGTTTCCGTCACTGAGAAGAAGCTTTCTAGTTTGAATCCCATCTAATGGTTCTTGATTTTACATCTTGCACTTTAGGAGTCCTGTTAAGGAAGTGTCTAAGTGGACATGTTGAAGATTTGGGCCTACTTTTTCCTCTACTAGGCACAGTGTTTCTGTTCTAGTGCCTAAGTCTTTGAGCCACTTTGAGTTGAGCTTGGTGCAGGGTGAGAGATAGGGGTTTAATTACATTTTGTTACATATGGATTTCCAGTTTTCCCAGCAACATTTGTTGAAGGGGCTATCTGTTCTCCAATGTTTTTGGCCCCTTTGTCTAATATGAAATACCTGTATTTATGTGGGTTTGTCTCTGTGTCTTCTGTACCATTGGTCTACATGTTTGTTTTGGTGCCAATACCATGCTGTTTTTGTTACTATGTCTCTGTAGTATAGTTTAAGGTCTGATAATATGATGTGTTGAGATTTTAATGGAAATTGCATTAAATCTGTATAATGCTGGTAGCACAGCCATTTTGACAATATTAAATCTGCCTATATAAGAGAATGGGAGATTTTTCAGTCTTCTAAGATCTTCTTCAATTTCTTTCTTTAGTGTTCTGTAGTTTTCATTGTAGAAGTATTTCACCTCTTTTGTTAAATTGATTCCCAAGGTTTTGTATTGTTTTGTTTTGGTTTGATTTGGTTTGAGGCTATTTTGAATGGGGTAGTTTTGCTAATTTCTCTTTCAGTGTATTGATCAGTTAAGTATAGAAACATGTTTGATTTAGGATATTGATTTTATATCCTGCTACTTTGCTGAATTCATTTATTAGTTCTAGAAGTTTTCTGATGGAATTTTTTAGATCTTCAAATATAAAATCATGTCCTTGGCAAATAGTAATTGTTTGACTTATTCTTTTCCTATTTGTATCCCTTTAATTTCTTTTGTCTCTCTAACTGCTCTGCCTAAAGTTTCTAGGACTATATTGAATAGAAGTAGTGATAGAGGGCATCCTTGTCTTGTTCCAGTTTTTAGAGGGAATGCTTTCAACATTTCTCCATTTAGAATGATGTTGGCATTGGGTTTAGCATAGATAGTTTTTCCATGTTTTGAATATGAAGGGGTTCTGTATTTTGTTGAATGCTTTTTCTTTTTCTATTGAGATGCTCATATGATTTTTTTCTTTAAGTCTATTGATGTGATGAATTACATTTATTGATTTCCCTATGTTGAACCAACCTTGCATCCCTGGGATGAAACTCACTTGATATGTTTGTATGCAATTTGGCAAAATTTTATTGAAAATTTTTGTATACTTTCATCGGGGATATTGGTTTGAAGTTTTTTTTTCCCTCATGTGTCTTTGTCTGGTTTTGGTATCAGGGTGATATTAGTCTCACAGAATGCGTTTAGAAGGGTTTCCACCTTTTCTATTTCATGGAATAATTTATGTAAACTCTCTTTCTTATTAGCTCTGTTATCTGGTTCAGTATCTCTACCTTACACAAAACACCTTATTTTTTAATTAAAAAGATGAGTAATTGAGCTTTACATATAGAAAGTAGAACTATTTAATATTTTTCAATATTTAAATAACAGAATTATTGCCTCTTACATATAGGAATAAAATGTTTCCTAATATCACTTATCTGGTTTTCTTGTCTCATTATAATACATTCAAATAATAGAAAATACATTTACAAGGAGTAAAAATAGCAAGAAAATAGTTCTTAATTGTTGTCAGAATTGATATATGTCTGTGTAATTTCATAACAATATAATCAGCATAGCATTAAAATTCCTATTTGTTCTAATGCAAATTAATGGAAGAAGATTGACTTCCTCTTAATTCTACCAAAATCAGGATAAAGAGTATAATGGGCTCTGTTGAAAAATAAGTAAATACATGGTACCCACAGATTAAGTGTAGAACCCTAACAAAAGTAACCAACTAAACCCCTCACAATGTAAATACTACAAATGATACAAACAGTAAAATCAGAAATATTATTAATTTTATAGCTGATTTGATAAAACAGGAAGAAAAATATCTGAGTGTAAGGAACATTGAGTGAACCAAGTCTGTCATGTTATGTAGGCTGCACTGGAGAAGGACACAGAAACAAAACTTAAAGACTTGGATTTTGAATATAATGTTCACAGAGACAGAATATATGTGTGTTAGACTCCTTGAGTTGCTATCAAAATTTTTTCTATAATCTGGGTGGATGAAGCTATTTATTTTTCTCATAGTTCTTTAGCCTAGAAGTCTAAGATCAATGTCCCTTCAGGGTTAGTTTCTGATGAGATCTCTGTAAATTAATACATAAATACATAAATAAATAAAAATAAATTCAGTGATACCCATTAAAAAAAATAAGACCAACTTTAATCAGGACCATCATGATAGGGATAGGGATCACTGCAATGAGATTTTGCAGCATGGGTGAATATTGAGGTCAATTTTAAACACAGTATGGCCAAATGGAAATTGATAACCAAGGAACATGGTGGAATTAATTAAATAGAACATTAATAAGTAAAAACATGGGGAGTAAGGGAATTCTGACTAAACCAAGTCTTTTTAAAGACAAGCCCTGGTGATGTGTCATCAACTGGTGGGTGGTAAAGGATAAAGAAAGTGATTAGATCTCAAAAATGATGAGATACTGGGAGATTCTTGATAAATATATTTACTAGGGTTCTTGCTAAAAATTTATTTTACAAGTACCTTATAATAGGCAGGCCTATACAAAGTATATTCACACTGTTTGTGTCTTCATACGTGCAGTTCACCAGAGATATGCAAAAATGTACTCTATAAGTATAATATGAAATGTAATTCATTCTGCTGTCGTTTATAACAACTTAGAATAATAAAAAATAAATAAATAAATAAATAAATATAATAGGCAGGCCTAGGAGAAGATTTAAGAGACCAACTAAAGGTTGTTAAAATAAAGAATCTTTGTCACCTCTCTTCCTGACTTGTTCTTCATGAGTTCTTTGGTGCCTTTTCATCTGTTCAAGTGGGCTGTGACAGGTGTGCTCTTATCTGTCCTTTTACAAGGATATCAACTCTATCAGAGCAGGTTCCCACCCTTATAACCAACATCATAATTACTTCTTTAAAGTCACCATCTGCAAATGCAGTTTCACTGGGAGTAAGAGCTTCTATAAACCTTCTATAAAAATATTTCTTCTGCTGACCTCACTTATCCTCAGCTTATTAATAAACCCAAATGAACTCACTGCTCAATGATTCTTTTACCTTCTCTTCTTTTTAGCTGGATATACATTTACAATTAAAATTGTACTATATTTTCTGATTTTTAGCTCAATTTGAAATACCTGTTGATCTTATTCAGTCTTCCTGACTAGGTAAGTCTTGACTTAATCTGTATTTATCTCAATTCTTTGTGGATATGTGAGCATTCCTTTTTGTTTTTAAGATTCACTATTGAGAAGACTGTGGTATATCCTCTTTTGCAAGAAAATTTCTATTTTTCTTAGTAGTGTTTTCTAAAATTTATCTTAAATTATATTAACCTATCAGGATATATGTCAAGTTGATATTTAAATGCTCTCAGCATTAACTGTTGTAGCTAAGACTTGCTCAACCACTGTTCCTTAATGCATGAAACACAACGGTCTAGTGATTTGGTAACAAACAGTTCAGGTTCATTCATACTATCAACTAATGGTCTTCATTCAGATACTGGCCTAATTCTAGTGACATATGTTTTCAATAATGCTTGTTTTAGAACACTTGTTTTAATCCTCATAACCCACCAGTCATAGATACTTCTCTTGTATCCTTTAGTATCAGCATATATGCTCAGTGAAACATAACCAAAATAATCTTCCTTTTGAATTTTAAATACTTTGTATTATTTCAATTTTGTTTTTTTTTTTCTTTCAAAGGCTGAGAATTTCTTATCCACATTAATCTATATTAATTATAGATTATAGGGGGGGACATTCTTTTAAAAAAGAGACATAATTTATGCCTCAGAGTTTTACCTAGGATTTTGGCATCCCATTTGAGTTTTGTTCTCCTAATAACAAAGCAAATGAGGCCACCACCAAGAGAAATACCAATGGCTTTTATGATTTCTCAAAGTATATATATAGTGATACTTTAATATTGAGATTTAAGAGAATTAGGAAAAGGTACTAGAAATGTTGAAAATCCTCATCTTGTATAGTTAGCAAGTCATTTGTCTTAATCAATATGCCAATGTGTGTCTTTGGAATAATCTATTTTTGTGCAAAAAAGTATATTTTTCATAACAAGTTGAGAATCTGGTGAATTCCTTGGTATTCGTTACAAATGTCTCAACTTCTCAGCAAATGATTCCTCTCTGTGACTTTCTTGTGACCTGATATGTTCTTATTTATTCTTTTAAATTTTTGTTTATCTCTAATTGCTCCCATTATTACTACCCATAGCTATAATTGCACAATTGTCTCAAGATATATACATAGCTCAAATGAGCAGCCTAACATGGGCTTGGATTCCTAACAAGTCAAAAATACTGAACTTATGTAAAAGGTTATATATGAACATAAATGACCATTTTGAAGGAAAGAAAAAGAAAATGGGGAACCTCTCTAAAGATGTTTAAAGAATTAACAATGCATTTCATTAGGTAAAATATTCCCCTATTGAATATGAACTTTGGACTTTCCCTTTGTTGTAAAGTTCCATTTGTCAAGACATAAAACTTGAGTACTAAAATGTTTACACATACATGTTATGTACTTCCCAGGAAGAGCCCTTTGCTCAATATTTAGCCATGATTTATTTATAGTATTTTGCAATCCATCCAACATGAGTTTCTGGAGTATTTCCAGAATGTGCCAATCCTATATCTTATTGTTCCTGTAAAATTTTCAGTTACTAAAACATGGTCTGTCAAGAAAAATCATTACAACTTCTCTCTTCCCCATTGGTCTTTGGCAAGGTTCTCTCCCTTACAGCATCTGGCAAACACTATAGCCTTTACTGAAATTGAATGCACTATAATGTATCCACAAACCCATGAATTCACAGTTTATTCTCTGGGTAATTTTCAGCCAACAGTATATATGGTAAGGAATCATTTTAAATTATTTATTATAAACTTCAGTGAAAGAAATGAAACTGTGTTTTCTGTTAACATTTTTATTATTCTTAAATGCCAGCAGAAAACAAGCTCTTGAAAAACAAGAGGACCATTGACAATATTTAGTTTTCAGACGTGACAAGAAGCAATCATTTTCTGTAGTGTATTTTTCAGTCATTGATCACATTATACGTTAAAATAAATTTTTCCATTGCAACTATTTCTTTTTCTAGAATAATCCATTTTATAGGAAGACATGATTTCATATTTTTCTTCAACATATTTATTCCTATTGTTGTCAATCATATATTTTATATTATTGCCAAAATTTAGGAGTGAACCTTGTACACATAAATGTACTCACATGGGAATAACTGATAAAAAAGTTAAATTTAGCCTTTTGAACACAACAAATCAAAATAGCTTGTGGTCTTTATTTTTGGGGAAATACTTGTATTTGTTTTAATTCATGCTCGTTTGAGTCACAGAGGCCTGGAATTGGACAGCTATTTAAGACATTCAATTCATCATTTTAAACCTTTCTTCCATTATATATTAATTAGGGATTGTGATATTTCTCTTAAGGGATAAAGTGTGCACACACTCACACTGTTTTTGCCATAGAAATGGTACCACAATAATGGGTAAAGGTAATACTATAAATCTTATTATCAACTTTTCAAACTAATGTGTAATTTTTACTTAAGGATGAAAATATAACTTCTGATTATTAATATATAATGTTAATATTTTTACCAATTGATTATTCATAATACCAAACAAAAAACATTACCACTATAGCACATTGAACATGAAAGTAAGCTACATTTGCTTTAATATCTATACTAAATATGAAAATGATGCTGACATATATATTTTTCATGCATATTGTAATTTATTTTTTTTGGTGACTTCTGAAGATATTACCAGGTAATGAACTTGGTAAAATTTCTCTTTTGCCCACCTCCAGCATAGAAGCTAGAATAATCATTTCATCAATGGTCTTTGTAACTTGAAATGAAATTGTACCAGTTATACCAATGAGATGCTAAGTATAATGAAGGAGCCCCAATTAGGGAGATGGCTATTGTGGTCAGCTGGAAGCCATAAGTTCCACCTGATAATAAGTATGTATGTGACGCACCTGTAAATGCACGTGAGGCACCCGCAAAGCTAAAGGTATATAACCGGGTGAAAGCGGTCGGAGTCAGGAGAAGAATGAATTCATTCAGTCAGTCGTGCAGTCACTCGGTCAGAAGAAGAGTTTGGGTCGGAGAAGAAGAAAAGAATCAGAGCGGCCAGAACGTAGGCAGAGCGGTTACAGAAGAGAAACCAGATAGAAGAAGTAATGGCTGATCAGAGTCAGGCCGAGGCTCCCGAGGAAGAAAGAAGAAAGAAGAAAGAAGAAAGAAGCTCTAAAAGCTAAGCTCTCTCTCTCTCTCTAAAGAAGAAATCTCTCTCTTTCAAACTCTCTCTCTTTCTCTCTAAGCTCTAAGAAGAAGAAGAAAAAGCTATCTCTAATCTTTCTAAGCTCTTTCTAAGAAGAAGAAAAATCTTTCTTTCTCTCTCTAAGCTCTCTCTAAGAAAGTAGAAGTAAAAGTAGTAATAGCTTTACTCTGCCTCCGAGAGTTTTCCTCCCGCGGCGTTTGTGGCTGGCCACGACAGGCAGCTTACAGTATAAATATACTGGGGAACTCTTGGGAAACATTTTGCATTTCTCTCTCTGATAAATCCCTACATCCTGCCTTAGAGCTGAGTAAGTGATCTAATGAAAATGACAACCCTCACCAGTTCAAGTTTCTAACACCATTTGCCTTGTTATATATTAACCTCTAAAATATTAAACCCATTGGTTTTTCCAACAGCTGCAACTGCAAAGTATTACTAATTGCTGCATTGTGCAAGTAAAGGGCTTGCCTCACCATTAAATGACCCATGGGATTATAGATTTGTACAGCCATGAGGAAATTTAAAACTCACCCAAATATGCATTTTGTCCCTGTATACTGGGAAACTAATGAAAGTCAAGGTTGTTGACTGAGATTAATCACCTCATTACTATTAAACTAGGACAGCATACTTTGTTGGATTTCTGTAAACCTTGATTCATCCAATAATACAAGCTCCCCTTCCTCATAATACTGTATGATAAAGTGTTCAACCTGCATGCTCAAAAGATAACTATTCTATGTATGTAATTTGGAAAGAATTCTCTAGTCAAATATGTTTTGTTTAAAATAAAATGAAATTAAAATAATTCCCACATTATTCATTCTGAATTTTAGATATGACAATAAGATAGAGTAGTAATACAAATGTTATTATATTTAATAGGCTTAGATGAAGCAATATATCTCCATAAACAGAAAATATGATTATGAGAGTAATAATCTTAACAAATGTTGTGTTATAGATGAGATAAACCACTAAAAAAGTAATTCATCTTTCATAATTGTTTGTAAATGCATCAATAAGGAGTTGGC
This sequence comes from Tamias sibiricus, assembly GCA_025594165.1. Classification (NCBI taxonomy): domain Eukaryota; kingdom Metazoa; phylum Chordata; class Mammalia; order Rodentia; family Sciuridae; genus Tamias; species Tamias sibiricus. The sequence goes on along the minus strand of CM046665.1, from coordinate 39,099,821 downwards.
AACATTTAAGCAAAATCAATATTATGGATACAATATTAGGAGATAAAATTGAAGCAACCATGTGTTTAAATAAGAGGATTAGAAAACACGAGTTATTATTACTGTGACTATTTCCAGAATTTCCCTAGTTTTGATGATCTTGACAGTCTTGAAGAGTCCTGATCAGCTATTTTGTAGAATGTCTTATTGTGATCATGTAATGTTTTTCTTATGATGTGGATCTGGTAAGAAGACCACAGAGGAATAGTGCCACCATTATCACATCATATTTAAAGTATCCACATGACTTGTCAATGTTGATGATTACCTGGCTGATGTAGGTTTTTTTCAACAAAGATTTATTTTATCCCCCTTTAGTACTATACTCATTGGGAAAAAAAGGTGTTTTGTAAAACTCATACTTAAGGAATTAGGAACTACATGTGCCACTTTTTTGACAGTTATTTACAAAAATTATCTGTAATTATTTTGCATAGATATCACTTCCTCACATATTTATTTATTTGTTTTTATCTGTACAAATGAGTGCATATGTAATTTATGTTTTGGGTTCTAATGCAATATTATTTATGTTGTGCTCAAATTTTTCTGGCTTTGACTATTTTCAGCTCTCCTAGGTCATTCCTGTGTCCATTCTGCATGTTTTTAGCACTTTCTTTACTTCAGGGTATACTAGACACTCCAAGCTTATCTTGTATATTTCCTGCCTCTGTGCTAAATCAACCATTTCTACAAAAGTTTTTTTTTTTTTTTTTTTTTTTTAATGGAGAATGGTAGTCACCAAGAACTGTGCTAGGTGTGTTTATCTTATAAAAGTTTGGTTTCTAGGCCTTCTGATCAGACAGAACAAATAAATGTATACTTATATGTTAACCTATATATCTTTAAGTACCTTTAAATATTTCTATATGTAATAGTTTGTATCTATCTTAAGTTAAACATGAATATATACAGTTACCTCCTACTGTAAACCATTACTACTTGGGTCTCTTAACTTATTGCTCTTAACTTCTTAACCTATCTATGAGAAAAATTGTTTTCTTCCATTTTACATCAATTTACATAACTGTTCAATTTCAGTACCTCTAGCCACATTAGAATTCTTAGCCCATATCTCATTGGAAACAACTTACCAAATGGAGCATGGAGCTTATGTATACGTTTTTCTTACCTCTATTTTAGGCTTGGGCCATTTCCAGATTTACTTAAATCTGCACATGTCCCTCAATCCTCATTATTGAAGTTGTTTCATACATTTGTAACTATCATATTGTCTTCATATCTTCCATTCCACCCTGAGATTCTTCAAATTCCTGAATAACTATGTTTTTAATGTTCATACATTAAGATTCTCTCTTTGAGTTGTTAAGTTTTATGACTTCTGCTAAGTGGGAACTGGGTAATAAACAGATGATGGAAGAGTTTTAGATCCTTGCTTGAAAAAGTCATGATGGCTGTGAGTGGACTTTTAAAGGCAATTCTAGTGAGCGCTCAGGTAAAAAAATGGGAGCCACAGGGAAAACTTCTCTCTTCTTAGACAACTTCTAACCATGTAAACTCTTGGTAGAAATAATGATTATAAGATACAAATTGGTGAGATTTCAACAGAAATGAGAAAGAGGTTAACAGAGAGTGGGAAGAAGGCAATCCTTATTATAAAATGGAAAAGAACTTGTCTAAATCATATTTATCCTGTAGTGTTTTGGATAAGGTAAAACTTGTGAGTGATCAAATTGGATATTTTGCTAAGATTCCTAAGCAAGTTCTTTAAAGAGTGACTTGGTTCCTCCTGAGTGCTTATATGTAAGAGGAAAGAAAGAAGGAGTAGAAATGTTAATTCTGAAGGGTTTTGCTTTAGGTCATTAAAAAAAAATCAAACATTCCAAAGCAATGAATATACTGTCCAGTATACAGGAAGCATCCAATAAATATTTCCTGATTTTACTTTTCTTTCCAACAGATTTTGTCAAAATTTTTAAAATCTCTAGCATTATTTACTTCAAAATTACTGCTTCCTTATCAACAAGGAACATATTTTGTAAGGTTGTAAGGGTAGTACTAGATGAAACCTATTTTGTTTGTTAATTTGATAATCTTTTCACATGACAAATACAGAGGTTATTCTTATATAGCTATTTTTGCTATTGTATATATATATATATTTATATATATACATATATAAACATGTATGTATGTGTATATATATATGTGTGTATATATGTGTATATAAAATCCTTGGCGTTTGTCTTTATAACATAACATCAAATCATACTTTAAAAATGTTAAGTTTTAGTGGAAGTAAATAAACTGGAAGTTGGTATTGGCTAGATAAATATGATTTAAATCTTAGCTCTTTGGTGTATCATTTATTCATGGACACATTAAATATTGATTGTCTACTACATTTCAAACACTGTTCGAAGTATAGGGAAAAGAATACTAAATAAGACAAAGTCCTGCACTCTAGGTGTGATCCAACCAGGTATTAAGGGAGAATTCAGCATTCCTAGAGTAAGTAGATAATAAGATAGCAGATAAGTTTCCTGTGGCTTAGCTGCTAAATAAATGTAGGTAAAATAGCATGTTTTCAGACATAAGACTCTGAAATTCCAACTCAGTCAGTTGCTTTAAACAGTAAATAAGTGGTTGATCCAACTGCTTAGTCATAACTTCATGGACTACATCACCCTTACCTCTGGCTTCATCTTTATTGGCAGCAATATATGTGAAACAGTATCAAGAATATAAAAATAAATAAATAAATAAAAGAGAAACCCTCTTTTTAGGAATTTTTTACCTGTCTATCTCCCTTGGTGTGCCCCTCAGCCTTGGGGAATATTTTTGCTATAATTTATAGTTCACAGGTTGCTGTGAAGAAATGAAGTCAGGAACAGAACTCTAGTCTTTTCCTATATGTACCAGAACCGTTTCTCTTCATGTTACTGACACACTGTTTTGTGCTCTACTTCTTAAACATGTAAATTTTCATTGTAAAACTTGCCAAGCTTTTTGAGGGTTTTTCACAAAATAATTTTCTTTCTTTTTTCATTTACCTTCTGAAACTTCTGTAAATGGTGGTCTGTATTATTGGACTCTGAAACCCATTTTTAGTCCAAACTTTGTTTAGTATTTAATACTGCGCTTCCTAGTGAAGAATCATATTACATTAAATTTGCATGTTTAGAAATATGATTTTAAAATAATCTTTAATCATAAATCTTGAGCCAACTGGGACTTGAGTCAGATTTAGGTAGCAGAAATACATATTACAAGTGGTAGAGAAACCTAACAGTTCTCTTTTTCATGTTAATGAAAGCTGTGATAGGCAGTCCAGGACCAATGTCATGGTCCAGCATTACTAAGGAACTAAAATCCTTATCATTCTGGCTTTGTCATTTTGAAATTTGGTTCCTTCACAAGGAAATAAGATGGACACTGTACTTTCAGGAATCTTGTTCATCTCAAAATGTAACTATGATTCTATAAAATTTAGTGTTTTTATTTTTATGGACCTTTAAGATTAGGTTATACAGCCATCGTCTATTCCTATTGGCCTGCAGCATTCTCTCACACAGAAATATTGCCTTGTGATTTTCCTCCTAAGAGATTGCTAACTATGTTTGTGATTAAATGGCTAACAGTTTCAATCATAGCATCAAAGTTGTCACTAGAGGGACAACTGCCATCATAAAAATGATGAGGCTCTGTTGTAGCTCTTGCAACCACATGAGAGTTGCCACCTACTTCACAATCTGCCACCTGCTGTCACTAGGCAGGATGTGGCCAGACTCTGTAGGTCAAAGTTTTGAGAAGTCTGCCATTTCCAACTTTTGAATCACTTAATGGTTCCCAGGTGGCACAGTGTCCAAGCCAGAGCAATGAGAATGTGATGAATATGTAAGATGTGCTGTTTACTGTGCCTTTATAGTGCTGTATGATTGCAGGAAACTTCCTGCAACCACACAGGTGCTTTGGGGTTTAAGTTCTTAGATTCTTTTTTTTTTTTTTTTTTTTTCTTTTCCTTTTCAAGCTGTTGCCTTCCAGGTCTGTCCTAAGAATAATAAGAATAAAGTTCCTTTAATGTATTCTCTAACACTTTCATCATCTTTAAAAGAAATATCACGACTCTCAGCTGCCGATGGCATCAAATTAAACCATGTTATGATAGATCTAAAAATTAGATTCTTATAATGATTCTCCCCAAACATACTATATCTAATATTTATTCTTTAAAATTATTAAATGTGTTTGAATCTTCACCACACCACTTATATTTATAATACCCTAACTATTCTAATTGTATCACTGATATTATGTCATACATTTTAACAGATAACATTGCCCTTTAGCTCCATGTTATTCTTTTAATCTTAAATGTCTCCCAAAAGGTCATGTTTTAAAGGCTTTGTCACTAGCTGAATTGACTATTGGGAGGTATTGGACCCTTTAATTGCAGGAAATAAGTCATGGGGGATGCTCATAAAGTATATATTGGGATTCTTGTCCCTGAAAATCTCTCTCTCTCTCTCTCTCTCTCTCTCTCTCTCTCTCTCTCTCTCTCTCATTCTGCTTTCCATTCACCATGAGGTGCGCAGCCAGCTCTACCATGTATGTTCTCCCTGCCATGATGCTCTGCCTTAATACAGGACCATAGTAATGAAGTCAGCTGATCAAGGACAGAAACCCCTGAAACCATAAGCCTAAATCTTTCCTCCATTAAGTTGAGTTTCTCATGCATTTTGCCACAACAATGGAAGACTAACATACTTCCCTATAGATTACAACTACTTTCATAAAAAATATAGTCTTTATTAAGATCAAATAATTGTTTCCTATAAACTCAAGCAAATGTGAAACTTCATAATACAGGTATTTTAAAAGGAATAATATTTGCAGATGCTATATTCTATAATATTTTTTCTTCCTCAATATTTACTTTTTTTCTTTCTTTGATTTTAGCAGAAACTAGCTTTTTGTTGTTCATTGACATAGGAAAATCTAGAAGTATTGTAGCAAAAAATATATTTTTAATAAAGATCATCTACTTATAAATATGTTTTTTTTTTTTTTCTCCTGCAGAATCCTAATACCTCATTAGGGAAGGGAAGTAAAAGTGGAGCTAAAGGGACATAGCAAATATTAATTGTACATTTTACTCTTATTTCTTAGCTCTTCAAGTCAGATCTTCATCTTCCCTCCAAGAAGCTGGCCTTTCTCCAATGACTAGTAGTATTTTTTGAAGGCCCTTCTTTAAAAAGATGGCTAGATAATGCTCACAAATCATTTCTCACCTCTTCTCTCTGACTGTCACCTAGCTGGCCTTCTTTGCTGCCTTGATGGTACTTTAGGAATCTGAATCTTAATGCAAAATGTTTTAAAAATGTAAGAGTTTTATTTCTAGTCACGCATTGTTCAAATTCAAATTTATAACAACAAAAACATTGTCTACTTTATGAAATATATGCAAGTATTGAACTACCTGATGAAGAAACAGAGTCAAGATCATGAAGCTCCTAATATTTAGGTGTTTCCCTAAACAACCCAGTATTTTTAGTAGTTCTGTGCTTCTACTAGTTGTAGACTATCATTACTTCAACTTGATCACTGGTTCCTACCTTCTTCCTCAATTGGGAAACCTTAGGTATCATTGCATTCTTTGAAGACTGACCCAAACCTTTCCATTGCCTTTCTTATGTTTCTTTAGGAGCACCGATTTTCTACCTTAAATTATAGTTTTGACTACAGATATAGACCTCAGTAAAATTTTATACTGTTTATGAATAGGAATCCTGTTTTCTTCCATCCATTGTACAAAGCAATAAAATTATATAACTTTTAGTGACTGAACAAAAAACAGTTCCTACATGGTGTAATGGGTATGTTCACAGTAACATTTCTCATGTGTTTGTTTTTGTTTCACTCTAACTTCTGGTGTTTTCTGTCTGTAACTTTTCACTTCTTCAATTTCTATGCTACATATGTGGGGGGGAAAAAACAAGAGTCAAATCACAATCAATAACTGTAATAATTGTACTAGTAAAATTCTAAAGTAAATTTTGATATAATGCATCATATGGCATAATAAAAACATGCATGAGTACTTTTTGAAACCTTCTTGAACATCTTTGTATATTACCCTATCTTGACATGAGATAAGATGCTAAATAGATTCCTGCACATAGACCCTTTTTTTAGTATTTCTTATATAGCAACTATTAAAATCACACAATTTATTATAATGTTTTATTTTAAATGAGTATTTTATTTTGCTGTATCATGGATTTCATTACATTCTGGTGAGCATTTAAAGCATTTGCATGGCATGATGTATTTGGAGCCCAACCTTTTGATTAGTATGCTGGGTGCCATATTATTATGTACAAAATATATTCACTCATGGTCCTGATAATGTATGGACACATTTTATAAGATGACAGAAATAAGTGGTTGAATTTATATGCATTTTATGACATTTCAATATGGAATTATGCTCTTTACTTACAGAAAGGGGATAGAGCATTTTTTGTTGCTTAATTCCATAGTTGTTTTCAAGGTCTCCCTGAAATCTCTTTCAAAATCTTTGAGATTTTTTAAATGGGAAAACCAGAATACTGAGGTGACCATTCTTTTCATAATATATATATTTCAATCACTGAGCTACTGCTATGATGTTAGTTTTCAAAATACCTTCATGTTTATGCCTCAAAATAAATGTGGAATATATACATCCTTATAAAATTGTTACATATCATTAAATGAGACATGGACAAGTGAATAAGCTTCTCTATTTTCATATAGTTAGTAGAGTGCTCAAATGAAGATTTCATGCAGGAATTTTTTTCACAAGTCTTATGCATTTTTCTATAACATCTGAACTATTTATGATTGTCTTAACTGATTATTGTAGTCATCTAAACTTAGAGTTTCTGTGACACTATACTGGCTGAAGAAAAAAAAAAAAAGCTGTCTCAGGGCTACTCTGGGCTTCTGATTCTAATTTACCTCTCATCTAAGGTAAAACACATCTTCAGTTGGTAAAGAATTAAGGTTTTCACTTTATAAGTCATGACTAATTATGAGACATTTGGAGGTTTTTCATATTAAAATTCTCTAAACAATATAATTTAACGGTTTTCTAGTGGGATCACTGCATTGTGACTCATGAACATGAAATAATAAAACAATTGTTATCTTGTGGGGCCCAGAGACTTATAGAACTCTCTGTAAAGTAGAAAACACAGCTGAACATCTCTAAAACTGCCTTTAAGGGCCTTGTAAATTTGTGATATTTCTACATACATTTAATTAAATAAAGTGGCTACAACAATAAAATCATATAAACTGCTGCATTAAAACCAAATCTCCAGATTGGTTTCAAAGACGTGTCCTGTGTAAGATTTCTTTTGTTGCTTTTGTTTTATTTGGTTTGCCAATTTTAGTCACTGGGAAAGGGAACGGAAAAGGGATGGTTTACACTAGAGAGGAGCCCAATAAGGGACTGAAACTAATCCACAATGTGAACAGCAGACATCATTTTTCATGCAACTGTTTATCTGTCAATCTGCACTTGAAGAATTTCAATATATCAGAAAGGAGCAAGAAGGGTAATAATACATTATAAAATAGTCACATGTTGACTGGAATACTGGAGGCAACTGATCTGCCAAGGAAGCCTCTGGTAATCCCCAAGCTAGGAATGAGGGCAAGGGTAATAATTATAATGACACAAAGTGAATTCATTGATTAAAACTGAACAGTGACCTATTATGAGCACCTCCAACCTCAGCAAATTTACATCTTGGAATTAAGAATCTACTCTTCCAAATAAACACAAAATTAATAAAATTGGGGGGAATTTCAAAATTTCAGTAACAGATATGGGCTTAAGTTCCCCAATTTATAAACTCATCTATTCTGAAGTTTAGGCAGTGTTTTGTAATTTTCAGCTACCTCAGATATCCCAGGGAAATGACAAGCAGAAACTAGGGTGGCTTTGTAAAATATAAAAGCATTCCCTCTCAATTATTAGAAGTACTAATGAATAATTAAATAAAATAAATTGATGTTATTTCAGTTTTCTGCCAGGCAAATACAATAACATAAATATTCATAATTATTTATATTATTTGTAAGTATAGAAGTTATATATACTTAGTTAATATATAACTTATGAAAGCTATATATAACTTTTATGTGCAGATGATACACACACACACACACACACACACACACACACAACTTATTTAAAAGAATAGGTTTATGTCACTCTTTCAAATGTTCAGTAGCAAGTCAAAATTTATGTGACAGGCCAGAGTGCAGGATCTGAAACTGCCATCCACAGTGAGAATTTCTTCTTTGAGAGACTTCAGTGGTTTTAGGCAGCTTTTTTGCCACTGTGACCAAAAGGCCTGACAAAAACAATTAGAGGAAAAGTTTATTTACATAATAAACTTTAAGATAGCCAGCTCTATTCCTTGAGGCTTAAAGTGAGGATGAATATCATGCTGGCAGGGTGTGGTGAAGGAAAACAGCTCAGGAAACACTTTAGGAAGGACAAAGAAAGAGAGTTCACTCACCAGATAAAAATATATATACTCCAAAAACAAGCCCCCAATGACCCACCTTCTCTACCCATAACCTATCTGTCTACACTCACCACTCAGTTAATCCCTATCAGGGGATTAATTCACTGGTTGGGTTCAGGTTCTCATAATTCAATTATTTCACCTCTAATGCTTCTTTCATTGTCTCACACATGAGCTTTTGGGGAACACCTCACATCTAAACCATAACATCAGCTTTGTTCTTAAAGCTCTCATTAATTGTAATAAATTCAACCATATCATGTAAGATTATCTTAATTTAGAGTCAATGACTGTTCATAAAAGCACATCTACAAACTACCTTCACAACAACACACAGATTAGTGTTTGCTTGAATGAATGGGTAGTGTAATTTGACCATAAGACACATAACACTAACACTTGCTAAAAATAAAAAAAGGAAAAGATTCCTGATGGCTAACAAAATTAGAGATTTGGACATGTATAGATTATTTGATTTCGTCTTTACAACAGGACTAAGGAAAATCTTATCGTGCTTACTTTGTAGATGACAATTATGACTTTCTTAGAGTTCAACTTTCTCAAAATCAAACTAGATAACAAGGATTCAACCCATGATGATTACCAGGTATGTTTAATTATTAATCCATTTTTGTTAAGGACATTGTCATAGTTCATTATGTAAAAAATAAGCTTACTAATTAAGTTTAGCTTAGACTCCCTCATCATAATTCCACTAATCTTCATTGGGTGCTGCTATATTCCAGGAATTCTAGGAATACAAAGCACCATACTCAGAGCGGCCAGAACGTAGGCAGAGCGGTTACAGAAGAGAAACCAGATAGAAGAAGTAATGACTGGTCAGAGTTAGGCCGAGGCTCCTGAGGAAGACAGAAGACAGAAGAAAGAAGAAGGAAGAAAGAAGAGAGAAGAAAGAAGCTCTAAGAAAAGCTCGCTTTAATCTTTCTCTCTAAAAATCTTTCTTTCCCTCTCTAAGCTCTCTAAGAAAGTAGAAGTAAAAGTAGTAAAAGCTTAACTCTGCCTCCGAGAGTTTTTCCTCCCGGTTTTCGGTACCAGGTAGCTTACACCATACCATAGCATTTGAAAGCATGAATTATGGAGCTACATTTTATAGTTCTATAATCTTGGAGCAATAACTTACTTGCTCAAATTCTCCTCTATAAAATGGATAAGAACAGCATCTATCTCATATGGTTATAAAGATTAAATGAATTTATAGATGTAAAGAAAACCTTCATATTGCAAATAATTGGCACAAGATTTGTGTTACTTTTTACTGACTACTATTTTCAGTATTAAGTTAGCAACTACTTACTGCATTGTGTCCACATGTCAGGTCCTCTTATGTCCTTCCCTTCAAAGACCAAACTGTGGATCTCTTTCTCACAATCTATTCTTTTACTCACAAGTTTTATAATCTGAACTTAGTAAGTTTCCACATGATAACTTTTTGCAAAATTTCAAAATTACTTTTTCTTTTATATCTTCCCTTAATTTACTAATAAAACTACAAATTATGAAAACATAATGTGTTTTGTAATTTATTTTGGCAGCAAAATTTAATCTGACCTGAAGATATTTAGATTCCTTATTGCACTCACTCTTATAATGTTTATAGGTTTCACCCAAGAAAGACTATGTTTGTTTATAGGTGACTTGTGCAGATCTTACTGGGGTATGATGTAAAATTTACTATATGTTCATTCTTAGATCTCTAAAATTTAAAAATTATTTTTAATTCTAAACACATGTAATCCTCAGGTATTTGGATAAAGAATTATGAATGGGTACCTGAATATGTTGAGCATTTATTTGTGCTAGACTGGAAACAAAATAAGACAGATAAAATTCCAGTACAGTGATAGAGAAAATATGAAATAAAATAAAATATTTATGGGCTGTGAAGATCGATAATTATAGCTGTGAGGCACTTTAACTAGGGATATCAGGGAAGACCTCAGATTAAATAAGAACTATAAGTCATTTATCAATAGGAAATATTTCTACACTCAATATATTTAACCAATAGCAAAACTGCTGTTCAATGTGAAATGAAAAGAATATGTGCAATTGTGCTTAGCTAAGTGATGACATCTCATTCTTGTCATTCATGATAAGTGTTCCTTCAAAAGGAATAATTGTAATGGTCACACAGAGGTTCTATACTCATGTTACAATGTCATAAATTTTCAACAGTGTGTAAAAATGTATAAAATGAAGTTTTAGGTCAATTTATAAGTTCAATAAAACTCATTAAAACCAGCAGTTATATAAATGTAGAAACCAATTGTATTAGGTATAGATAAATAGACAAGGTCTCTTAAGATAATGTCATTTCAAGGCCAAAGAACATTACCTTTCTTATTACTGCAAGGTCTAATGTGAGAATTGTTATTCACATCATTACATCTATTTAAGCCAGTTCAAATGTCCTCCATTTGATTAGCACAGTGGATTAAAATAAGGTGTTAATAATTGTGGTCATAGGTTTGGTCTCAGGTTAATGTAGGCTCTCACATTGCAAACCCTTATAAAATGAGATGTGAGAAAACTGAAATACAAAAGTATTTAAGCAAATTGTTTCACATCTATACTGTCTGCAATTTAGTCCTAGCTCCCAAATTTCAATTATGATGATACATTATCCCCTATGGGAAGCTTCCACCTCTAATTCTTAGTAAAAGTATAGGCACTAATTATTCCTTCTGTGTAAAACATGAAAGAAAACTGAAACCACAAAATAAAATTAAACCAAGTATAAAAAATGAATGGATTTGCTTAGGTCGCCTAAGTTTTGATGTAAGATTTCCTAACAAATCATTCCAATGTAGTAGTGAATACTTCAGAATTCTTTATCCCTCTCCATTTTACATAAACCATCACTTGGGTTGATTAACCCGTAACTCAGTGGGGATCTCTGAGCGATATGAATTAATCTAACTAGCACTTTCTCTATTTTTACATGTACTAGTTCAATCAAACAAGATTTGAAGTTATCACTATCATTGCATTTCTCTTTCCCTAGTACATAATAAGATATTGTTAGAAAAATCTCCTTGGAGCAGTATTTATCTGGGAAATATCAAAACTGAATGCATGTTTCATTACAGGGAGCTTAAATGCTGATACATAAGCTTTGAGTGACTGGAATGGCAGATACTCATGGACCCAGTTGAAGGCACTTTCCTAACCAATCAACAACAAAACATGTTTCTTTTATCCAGAATGAAAGCTAATAACTTCTTTGTTGGACAGGTGCTGTCTCTTCCTCAGTAGTAGTTGGTTTTAAACAACAAACTATGGACACTTCTCCTTTACCTACTACCTGTGCAAGAATATATTTTTCCTCAGGTTGCAGCTGGTCACTATCCACACCACAGAAGTCAAGCAGCCTCAAAATAAAATAATGTGCTTGCCAGGCCAGTGGCAGAAAGAAATGGAAGCTATCACGCCATTTCTGAGCCCCAGGCCCAGCTAGTCCTGCCTCTGCCCTACCCCCAAATTTTCTGGCTAAACAGCCACAAATTACTTACTGTAAAGCCATTTGGCTTACCAGAAACAGAAAGCATCACAAATGATCCAGATACAAATTTATCTGATTAAACTTCAAGGAATTCATATTTATTTGGTCCAAAATTAAATATAAAAATTTATTTTCATTAGCTAAATTTGGTCTCTCTCTTACTGGTAGTTGCTTTTAAACAGCCTTTTAACTTTTTAGCATGTAAAGCTTTAAAGTGGACACACCTTTGCATATGATGAAAGAATGAAATTTAATGACTATATTCAATAAAATGCATGAGGAAAATTGGCCCACTTTCGTTATATACCTGTCCAGAGAACATGATTTCTGATAAGCCACATGAAGGTGCCAAATGTGCTTATAACAGTTCTGGAATATAAAAATAATAAAAAGTATTTTATTCAAATGAAAACCAGAAGTGCATATTCCAAAGTTAAATATATATAAACTTTAAAATAAAAAATAATAGTTTTATTATAATGTTATTATTTCCTTTTCTGAAAAGAAAGAAACTACAGGAATAGATACTTGAATGCTAATCAATATAGTTAGTATTTGAGTGTCCTATCTGGAGAGTGGAGTCTCTCTCTCTCTCTCTCTCTCTCTCTCTCTCTCTCTCTCTCTCCTGATTACCATGATGTGAGCTGCTTCCCTCTGCCATCCTCTCCCTCCATGATGTTCAGCCTCACCTTGAGCCCTGAGGAATGGAGCCAGACTAAGTTCTGATACTTTGAGCAATCAAATAAACACTTCCTCCTCTATAATTGTGCTGGTCTGATTCTTTAGTCACAACAGTGAAAAAGTTGACTGAAACACTTAGTAAAAATAAAAATAAAAAATATTAAGTCCTGGGGATATAACTCAGTGGTTATGCACCTGTGGGTTCAATCCCCAGTATGGACAAAAAAAAAAAAAAAAAAAAAAAAAAATCAACTTCTTAGTTTTAAATCCTGTCAATGCCTTGTTTTGAAAAATATCCATTTTGTATCTACCCAGTAGTACTAAGATCTTGACAGAGAAAGAGTGATATACTAGAAATGCCATTTTAATAAAAAAAATCACTCATTAGTTGACTGACCTTAATGAGGACAATTAACTTCCATATTTTTCTCTCCTATAAATTAGGGTTATAATGAAACTTTCCCAATTTATGGGGCCTGCTACTATAATGATAGACTATGAGATCAGTCTAATTGCATTGTAAGTAGCAAAGTATTAAGCACGGATAAGGGGGAGTTGAATTAATTGGTATCTTTGAGAATCAGTGCCACTCATTTATGAGCAAGTGCTTCACTAACCCCACAAATAAAATTTATTTAATTCTAAATGCACCAACTGGTATTATTTAGGATATTGTAATATGTGATATCATTTGGATTGCATATTATTCATTCTTTTCAAACAAAATCAAGCATTGCTTATTTTTCTTTATTATCTCCACTAAATATTTCATTCAGTTCAAATGATAAAACAAACACTTATTTTTCTATAAGCAACCCAATCAATTATACATAATTGTATAAAACTAGAAATCAACATGGAGAGTTGATAGTACAATATGTATAGTTGTATTACAATTCTGGCATAAAACTAGAAATCAAATTTAAACAATCTCAAATAACCTAATGTTGCATCTCCGGGAACAAATTCAACCCAAATTTAGTAGAATGAATAAAATAATAAAAATCATAGTATAAATAAATGAAATAGAAACTACAAAGACAATACAAAACACTAAAACAATGAAGAGGAATTCTTTTTCATAAAGATAAAAATGACAAACCTTTAGATAGATTAGTAAGAAAAAAATCAAAAGACTCAAATATCATCAGAGATAAAAAAGAGAGGTGGAAAAGGGGAAGTATCTGGAAGTGAAATTGACCAAAATTGTGTTATGTGCACATACACATATTCACAAGGATTCTGTTATGCATAATTATAATAAACCAATGAAAAAGTAAAACTAGAGCAAAGATCTAAATATAAGACTGCAAACTATAAAACTACTGGAAGAAAACAATTAAAGAGATACATTACATTGCCGTGGGTAATCATTTTTTGGATATAATTTCAAAAACTAAGGCAACAAAGGCAAAAAAGACAAATAGAAATACAGGCAATTTAGAAGTTTCTGCATGGTAGAGAAAATTGTCAAGAAAATGAAGATACAACTAAGAGAATGGGAGAAAATATTTTCCAATTATAAATATGATAAGGAATTAATTTCCAAATTTATAATAAACTCAATTCTATAGCTATAAAACAAAGCATAACTATATAGAAAGTGAGTGAAATAATTATATTCTTTTCAAAAGAAGACATACAAATTATCAATGGGTATATGAAAATAAATAAATAAATAAATTGGGCTGGGATGTGGCTTGATGTTTAACCACCCCCAAGGGTTCAAGATCTGGTACCAAAAACAAACAAATAAGCATATATATATATTTTTTTTTTCCCCCAAATTTTCCTTTGGGAAACTCATGGTTTAAGATTTTATGGGAAAACATTTACTTTTCCAATGGTAACTTGTAAAAATAAATGTGATACTTCTATATACTATAAGCATATCTTTTTCAAACATGATATAAATACCCAAATGTAACTTGGCCAAAACCTATTTTTCTTTACAAAATCATCTTTTAAAATGTTGCAATTAAAAAAAAAAATACAAGCTAAGTATCAGTTTCTGTCTACATATGAAAAAATACAGGTATAATAAAAACTTTTTAATATCATTAATCATTTTGGAAATATAAATCTAAACCAAAATGAGATATTACCTTACACCAAATAGAATGCCTATTATCAAAAACACGAAAGATCAGTATCAGCGGGGATGCAGAGGAAAGATAACTGTTAAACACTGTTGGTGGGAATGTAAATTAGGATCATCATTATGGGAAATAGCACGCAAGTTTCTAAAGTTATTAAAAATAGAAATATTGTATGAGCCAGCAGTCCCACTTCTGAGTACATATCCAAAAGAAATAAAGTCATTGTTTTAAAAGATATCTACATTTCAAGTTTTATTGTAGTATTAATCAAGATGCAATCAACCTAAATGTCCTCAACTGATGAACAAAGAAAATGTAGTATGTATTCACAATGAAATACCATTCAATACTATTCAGCTATAACAAGGGACAAAGTGCTGTTTTATGCAACAAAATAGATGATCCTGGAGAACACACATGAGGGCAGAGAGCATATGATTTCTTTCATATATGGAATTTCCAAAATAAATTATCCCACAGAAGTAGAGAAGAGAATGGAATTTAATGTGGGCTAAAATGGGTGGGGAAGATTGAAGGGGTGATGTTTATCAGAGAACACTATAATTTCAATTACATAGGAGGAATATATTTTTTCACATATGCAGATTAGGCAAATATATAGATATAGAAAGTAGGAAAGTGACTTACTGGGGACAGGATGTGGGGGAAAGGGGTGACACGGGGCACCCATATTACTGGTTATGTAGTTTCTTTTTATGTGGTGAAATGTTCTAAAAGTGAATGAGGTAAATGTTGCAGCACTTGGTAAACAAATGAAGAAAACATTGTGTCATACACCTTAAAATTTTAGATAAAAAGTAGGAGTTGAGCAGTGAATGTGTCAGGTAGTGAGTTGAATGAAACCACATAGAAAAATTTTTGTACAGTAATAACAAATGATTTTTGAACTTTGCTTGAAATTATAAATTGTACCATGATTTGAATATATGACTGTTTTAGCAAGCCCAAATGAGGCCATTTCTTTTTCTGGGTGGCTACCAGATTGGATAAATGAGAAAACTAAACAGAGAAAAAAAAAAAAAGAGAGGTTAGTTTGTCCTATGTTTTCTGTATTTTGCTGCAGACAATAGATACTGATTTTCTATTAGCATTACATTGTCAAATGGGAAATTTTAGCTACCTCTTCAATGTAATGTGCAGGCATTTTTCCTTGTTTTTATTTCAAAACTGAACTGAAAATTGATATCAATCAAGAAATTCAGTAACTAAATACATGGCAGAGTACTGTTCTCAGTACAGTTGGACATAAGTCAATATAGATTGCTAAAGAATTCCAGCCCCTGCCCCCTCAAAAATTAAGTATACAAGTATTTGAGAAATACTGGAAGTAGAAACAAGAAATTGATGAAGACACAAGGAAAATTACACTGTAGAAAGTTATGTTGTTAGTTTGCTAAAATTGGAATTAGATTTTATTTTATTATTCTGTGATCATAGAAATTAGGATGATTTATACACTAAACAAAACTTCCAAATTACTTAGAAATGCTCTGTGAATGTAACTGCATTTTTCTAGCTCTTAATATCCCTAAGCAACAGTTTCTGTGAATTGTGAATATCTCTGTTCAACAAATAAATATTTATTATTGTAATAACACATTCTGGTAAAAAGCATGTAACAACAAATAAGAAAGAAACCGGCCTCTAACTAAACTCATGTATCATGCAATACAGCTTGTGTTTTCAAAAATTTTCATAGAAAACATCAACGAAGGAATAATAAAATATCTATTAACATAATTCTCTACTGCTTTACTTTTGTGTGTAGAAGACAAATAATTTAATATTTGTACAAGCACTTGGAAAAAATTGTCATTAGGTATTTTTATTACTTCTGAATGTAGGAATCTAAACAAAAAATACAAAAGAGTTCCAAAAAATGTGCCATAATATACAGTAAAATTAAAATGTTATCTCACATATTTCTGTCTGAATAGACAATATAATGAATAATTATGTTTTACCTATAATGGCTAGAGTTCTGTGGGATGTGGGGACCACCTAACATTGTTTTCCAAGTTCTAAATTTGCTCAATAGCAAATTGTATAATCTAGCACTTCTTCCAGGAATCCTTTTATCACTAACCAAGTATATTAAACATTCATATGTGCTATGATGTGTTGTGTAATGTCTTAGCATTACACCTACCTTAATTTATAGTAATTATTTAAAAATTATGTCTACATGTTGGTCTTCCTTCTTCTGTTTATTTTTAAAGACTATTATGACTTCTTGTTAATTTTCTCAGTAATTTCTACTATTTTATCATCTTTAAATATCTATTATTTGCCTTTATGATAAGTTTTTCCTGGTATATTTTATGGAATTCAGCAAACATAAGTTAGATTTGAGGGAAATTAGTGTGTGATTATGCCTTGGGCCCTAAATATTTTCCATGAAAGACATATGGATAACAAGTTGTAGGTCATTGATTGATGACAGTTCTAGTATGAAAAGTACTAGTGGACTTTCAGAATGTTATGTTCAATGATGCAGCAAACAAAATCTGAGAGCTTGTAAGAAATGTGTGTTCTTTGGCCACATAGATTACCTACAGAATTAGAAAGTGAGAGCCAGCAATATTTTTGGTAATTCTGATGTACGCAGCACTCCAAGAACCATCATTTCAGTACTAATATGAAGAAGAGATTAATCTCTATAAACCTTTGTCCATTAATTTCTGATGGACAAGAGCAGTATGAAAACACACACACACACACACACACACACACACACACACACAAATGGCCACTGGAACGGACTTTTGGTAGTAGCTTATAGTCTGTCTGTTTAAGCTTTGTTCATATTTCACGTTATTTTATCTCAGCTAAAATTGACTGGTAAAATATACTGTTAATCACATTATTTGAAATTATACAGTAATTTTTTTCTTATTTGCAGGGGATATGTTCCAAGATCCCCACTGATTGTCTAAGACCACAGAGAGTACTGAACCCTAGACAAACTATTTGTTCCTATATGTAATATCTATGATAAGGTTTAATTTATAAATTAGAGACAATATGAAATTAACAATAACTAATAATAAAGCAGAATAATTTAACATGGACTTTAATACAAATTATGTGAATGTGATTTCTCTCAACAGTTAGACAGGGTAGGGTATGCAGTGTGGACACCCTAGATAAAGAGATGATTCCCATTCTAGGTAGGGAAGAGAAGGGTAGCAGAGAATTTTATCATACTATTCAAAACATAAAGTTAAAACTTATTAATTTTTTATTTTTGTATTTCTTAAAAATATTTTCAACTGTGATTGAAGTTTTACTTAAACATCTTGAGTAAGTCAGGTTGTAGGCTTTGCTAATGTTTCTGGGTATTATATAGGAAACTGGAGGTAATTGTTTCAGGTTCATTTAAGTACATGTAGCTTGCCTCAGCCCTTTCAGGTCTCTCCTGAACTTTTACACAATTTTGCACACTGTCACAGCCTCAAGAACTGCATGTAAAATTTTATCAGGGCTTGCTTTGTCATAGTTCTCTTATTTCCTTGTTACAATTCTGTCTGGTCTGCTGTTCTGTTACTTGCCTGAATTGATATTGAGACTGCAAATTACCTACACTGTTGATCTTCTCTGCTTGTTTCCAAAAGATATTGCTATTGTTTGGGACAGCACCCATGGACATTAAAATTCTGTATTTTGAAGGAAATAACATCAGCTTCTCTTTCACTACGTATTCTGCAACTTCCATACTACAAAGCTGTTGATGAGTGGGTGAATGGAAGCACCCTCAGGCTAAAATACTGTGTACTATTCATCATTATTAACCCAAATTCAGTGACCTTTATGTGAATAAATACTTCTCAGTTTGCTGAATTGCTCTGGTCAATGTTCTTAAATGGTTGCTTTTAGTCAAATTTGTCCAACTTAATTATTGATTATTGGGCAGAAAATTTTTAGTCAGCTTTTTCACTGCCGTGGCTAACAATACCTTGCAAGAACTGTTTAGAAGAGGAAAAGTTTATTACCGGCTCATGTTTTCAGTTCACAGATGGTCAACACTATAGCTCTGAGCCCAAGGTGAAGTGGGACATCATGGAGAAAAGCTGCTCAGAACATGGTAAACAGGAAGCAGAGAGACAGCTCATTCACCAAGGACAAAATATATCCCCAAAGGCATCCCAAAGGTTAAAGTTTTCATAACCCAATCATTTCATCTCTAAAATTTCTTGCATTATCTCACACATGAGTTTTGGGGGACACCTAATATCTAAGTCATACTTACTTACTTATTTTAGAAATTTACTGTCACATTCCCTTTTTTAAAAAAAATATTTATTTATTTGCTTCAGTTGTACACAATGCCTTTATTTTTACATGGTGAGGATCAAACCCAGGCCGCACACATGCTAGGCGAGCGCTCTACCGCTGAGCCACAACCCCAACCCTCCCTTTTTTATCTTATATTGAGTTTATCAAATTTTGAAGAAGAAATTTCACTTATTTTAATCATGTCCTTAAAAGTTTGAGTTTATTTTGCTATTTGATGTACTTTTCGTTTTCTTATATAAAATTATTGTGTGTTTCTGGTATATGAGTTTCTATAGAAAGAAAATATTCTGTTTTTACATTTACTTATGGTATTTTAAATTTTATTTTATAAAATATATTCTTACGCCCGTGTTTCTATAGTTATTAATATTAAAAATTCAATAATTTTGCCAGGCGTAGTGGTGCACACCTGTCATCTCAGCTACTCAGGAAGCTGAGGTAGGAGAATCATGAGTTCAAAGCCAGCCTCAGCAAAAATGAGGTGCTCAGCAACTCAGTGAGACCCTGTCTCTAAATAAAAAACATGAGATAGGGCTGGGGATGTGGCTCAGTGATTGAGTGCCTCTGTGTTCAATCCCTGGTACATCCCCCTAAAATTAATATTCTTAATTTCTTTACATATATGAAAATTTCAGTAAGTTTGTTTACTTCAACAATTTAAAAATTTTCATAAGTATCATACATTTATCTTATTAGTATGTGTTCTGAGTGTTGCCCAAATATATAGTCATTATGTGAACTTGAATAAAATATCAACCAGAATCACGGTAAATAGTCTTACTATAAAGAAGATACTACATTGAAAATTAGCACCTTGAGATCAAAAGATATTCCTGCAATATTCAAATTGGAGTAATTATTTAAAATCAAATTTTGTTTTCTATATCTAGTTAGGCTTTGTTTTTATCAAGTGTTTAGTAATACAGATGACACATATTGTTCCCCATTTTGAGTCCTCTTTGGAAATGCCTGCCATTTTTTTTTTTCCTTCTTTCAGGGTTTATTTGTGCACAAAATGTTCATTTTGTGACTTCCACATAACATAAACTTAAGGATGATACTAAAATATTTAATAATTACAGGTATACTTCAGAGACTTTGTAGATTCAGTTACAATCTACTGCAATAAAATGAACATCAAAATAATGAGTCAGGCATTTTCCTTTTTAAAAAAAAAAAAAATTTCAGTGCATGTAAATTTTGTTTCCTATAGGTTATTAAATGTGCAATAACATGCCTAAAATAATATTCATTTCTTGATTATTAATGTTTTATTGCTGAAAATGTTAATGATCATGTGAAACCTCAGCAATCTGTTATTTTGTGTTGTTTATTTTGGTAGAGGCTCTTCTTATTTCACTGTGAACATGTGCTGACAGTTCAGAGTGCTGGTTGCTGAAAGGTGGTGTGGCTGCGGTAACTTCTTTAAACATGATATTGAAGTTTATGTTTCCTGCATGGATTGCCATCTTCCTTTCATGAAAAGTTTTTGTGTAGCCTGTAAGGTTATTTGTTAGCATTTTACACCTCAAAACTTTGAAAATTGGAGTCGATTCTCTCAAACATTGTACTGCCATTTTATCTAAGGGTATGTAATCATCCAAATCCTTTGTTGTCATCTCAGCAATGTTCAAAGCACAGTTATCAGAAGTATACCCCATCTTAAGAAACCATTTTCTTAGCTCATCTTAGACAAGGGACTCCTCATCTGTTAAAGATTGATCATGGTTTCAATTTAGTTACATCTTCAGGCTCTGCTTCTAATTCGAAGTTATTCTGTTTTCTACCATATCTCTAAGCTATTTCCTTTACTGAAATCTCCAATCCTCAAAGTCACCATCCATGAAGTTTGTAATCAACTTTTGGGTACTTTTTTTGATACTTATTTGTGTTTCCTCCCATGAATCACAAACGCTTTCAATAGCATCTAGAATCGTAGCATGGGGCATGGGGTTAGGTTCTTTGCCAGGCAAATTCAAAGAATGAAATCCGTGGACATAAGGGTGAGAGCAAAGTAAAATAATTTATTAAAGCAATAGAAAAAAAGCAGAACAGAGCTCCCAAAGGGGAGGGGTCCCACAGGAGGGATATCAGTTTTCAATTTACTCAGACCTAATCTTAATCTGTGGCATGGTAGCTGTAGCCTTCAACATGTATTTCTTAAACAATACAACTTGGAAGTCAAAATTATTCCTTAACTTCTTTCCCTTTATCTGATGCCTTCTTATTGTATTTACAATTGTATTTTTATCTCTTTTTATGACTTGTTAAATGGAAATGAGGATATGAGAAAGAAATCATTAGCTCCTTGTACTTTTCAAATACAAAAGTAAATATACTGTTTTCTTAGTGTCTAGTGGAAAATACATTTTATACACTTACCTGTCAAATTCCATATTATTTGTAAGTACTATTTTTCCTAATATATACTCAGTGATGAGATACAGTTATACCATGTTCTTTTTTGTTTATAATTTACATTCTATTTTGGGAATTTTCTCTTTGATAAATGATAAATACATACACATATATTCAGACCAAAATTTTGTTCAAGAGAAGCAGGGTGAGAGAGAGTTATACATTTGAAAGGATAAACATTTACCAAGTGAAAAAGGAAAAACTACTAAAAATTCTAATATATTCTAGACTAAGTAAGAAAGTCATGTGTTTAAAAATTGCATTTATGGCTCAATTTCATGTACAAATCAGTTGTGATTATATACTTGATGTTATTATTTTTGTGTAACAAAAGTATGTTTAAATTATAATTGATATTAATCAGGCAGTACAGATGAGAAACAGACACAGAAAGATTTAGTTTATTTGCCCAATATTATGGACATATTAAAATGAAGAAAACATGGTAACAACTCAAATATTCTGAAAAAAATGATCATATGTGTTTTAAGATACAAATATTTCTTCTTTATTGAATTCCTTCCACTTCCTATTTTCATGGTTGATATTAAATAATTTGAGTCTTCCATTTTACTTCATGCCATGGCATCTAATATAATAAGTCTATAATTGTAAAATATATGTGTGAATTTAAAAAGCAATTGGCAAAGTCAATAAGGGCCCATAGTTAAAAAAGAATATTAAGGCAAAATGATTTTTTAAGAGAGAAGCTATTTAATCTCAAGCTTCCCTTTTTGTTTTTCCACATATAAATATGCAAAACATAAACTACTTTCTTAAGATTATAATTTTGATTTGACTAATAGTTTTTTCTCAACATTATACCTGGAGTTTTAAATTTTTTTATAGGAAAAAATGAGAAATTTCCATATCTCCGGTAGAGGAAAAACAAAAATATGTTTGATTCTAGATTCCTCATCCCTTTAGGAGAACAGATTTTAGTTAATAATGAAATTTTAATTTGAGATGTAAGTAGGTACTTTATGAATTTGACATAAATAAATATATAAAATAAGTGACTGTATTTTTATATTTCTATTTTTAATGAGAAAATTTCTAAATTACATGAAATTTTACTATATTAACTTTGTTCTGATGTCTGATTTTCATGTTAAAAACATCACCAACTATATCATGTCATAAAAATTTAGATATAGACCTGTGTTTGATGTGTACACAATTCTTCATGCTGGTGCTAAATTAATTCTTCACATTTTTGCTTTCCAAACTCTCCTGGCATTTTGTAGTTTTTTTGATACCTGTCCCTTTTCTTATTGAATCCTTATATTCTCAGTCTATCGATTCTACTTGAAATGTGCTGCTATAAAATGGGAACACAAATCCAAAGGAAGTTGTGAGTAATTTTAAATTTTCAAACTTTTGGAAAGAGGAAAATTTTTCTTAAAGGTAATTTTCTTTTCTTTTCTACATATTTCTTGTTTCCCGTTACATTTTAATATTTGAGATGGTTGACAATTTAACTATTAGGAAAGTGATGCTGCACAATTTTTACAATTTTTACAATTCTATTTCTGTTCATAAATTGTATAGAAAGTTCTTTAAAAGATTTTTTCTTCTGATTCTAAATGACTAAGTTGAGAACACAATGAAATTTCCCCGTAAAGCACCACAAAAAGACATTTAAAAGTACAAATATAAAGTCCTGACAAAGAGATCAAACTGGGTTTTCTAGTTGCCAATGGTGTAGAAGGCATTTGTTAATGAGAAGAGAAGTAGAAAATCTATTAATGAGGACCATAGAGGGGAGCAAGGTCTTCCAGAAGGCCACAATAGACAAGAGAAGAGGGCAGGAGACTGGGGCTGCTTGCCTCAAATGAGACATTTCTGAAAAGCCATCATGATTCCAGAGTTTCACAAATGTTCAACTCTTGCTTGTGTTAGAATTCGTATTTTTAATGCTTTTTGATGAGAAAATTTCTAAAATGCATGGCACTTTATTATCTCCTTCCTGATTTCTCACTTTCCATGATGTCAAACTCTCCATATATCTTTAAAACATTAAAAGAAGAAGAAATCTGTCAATCCAGAATTCTATAACCAGTGAGTGTATTTTTTTTTCAAAATGAGAGTAGAAAAACAAATATGTACAAATGCTACTTATTTTTCTGACAGATTCCAGAACACTGTATTTGCTGGACCTGGCCAGCCGCTTTACTTGAAAGACACTTAACTAAAGACAACAGATCTGAACTGAGATACCAAGCTGCCACAGGTAGCACGAGAGATAACAAACTAACTTTGGTGAGGATTAAGCACTTGCTTAAAGGAGGTAAGATAGAGAGCTCTCAAATAAATCCTTGAAGAGATGGCTTTTACCCTAGGTTTAAAGTAAAGCATGTACAGCAAGCACCACAGCCTCATAATGTACATGGAAAAACCTATGGATATTCTGGTTTGGAGAATAAGTAAAAAGATTGTCAGTACAGCATGATTACTGGAAAGAATAGGGATGTCCTGGAAGATAAAAGTTAGAAAGGGCATCATCCTTCATGTCTCTCCCCCCCACAATTCAGACAGACCCTCACACAATGAATTGTGCAGAGTAAACTTAAAGCAACTCAACTAGGAAGAAAAAAAAAATGACATGAGACATAGTTGCTGCCCCCAGTTTTCAGTTCAAATCTATCAGAGAAATGTACCTTCTAAAACAAATATCACTCATTGTATAAACGTAATAAGATTCAAGATCTCCATAACTTAGCATTTATACATTTCAGGTACAATCCAAAAATATCCAAAACACAGAAAGATTGTGGCAGGTGATAATAGACAAATACTAAGTGAATCAATAATAGCCTTAATATATGCTGCCATGCTGGAGCTAGTGATTTGATAGAATGATTCAACATAGTTTCTGGTATTTGATATGTGCAGTTCTTTTAAATCCTGATTAGGAAAGGTGATCAAAGTTATTTGACATTCACCTGGGAAGGACAGAATTTCACCATCTGCCACAAAGTTAACATTCATGTATTCTATTATAGTTCCACAAATTCCTAATCCTGTTTTTATTGCACAGCTTATTCAAATGGTTCACCACACTGAAGACATTATGCTAATTGGACCTGCTAAGCAGGGAACATCAAGTAGTCCTAATGCCCTATTAGATGCATGCATATGAAAAAGTGAGAAAGAAATGTTATAGATTTCAAGGGTTCAAGGTCATGCCATAACAGTGTAGGTTACAGGGCTAAACTTTAGAGCATAAAGAGACATTCTGATGACATAAAGAACAATTATAGAGACTTACTCCTCGAATGCTAAACAAGTGGCATAGCATTTATTGTTTTATTTTTGTTTTACATTTAAGAGAGAATATACAACACTTGGGACTACTTCTCTGACCCAATCTCTAACAATGATTCAGAAAGCTGCCTATTTTGAAAAAGGAAGAGAATCAGAGAGTGCTCTCCCACTGATCCAGGTTTTGGTTAATGTACCCCATCACTTGCAAAAATTAATTCAGGATGGTAGAGATATTCATGAAATTAAATATATTATATTTTGTTCCTTGAGATACTCGAATGAGGGTTCTGGGTTCTGGAAGAATATTGTTTACTAGCTGAAAAGGACTCTTTATTGGAAAATATCTCCTGGGAAGATACACCTAGTAGAGACCAAACGCCTGACCATGGGAGATAAGTGACTATGTAATTATCACTGTCTGTCAGCAACTTCATTCTGTCAGAGACATCAAACCTTAAGGTCAGTACAATGCAGAATTAATCTATGTTCTATGAAAATGATACACGTGATCCTGGGTGGATCCAAAGGACTCACTCAGTATTTCTCAAAAGGTCACTCTGAATGTCATTTCACTTATCTCTGATGCAACATTACTTCTCCTACAGCTTCCACCTATGGCTTCATGCCTAATGTGACCAGTAGGTAAAGGAGAAAACAAAACTCAACTGGAATTGCTCAGTGCATTTGTGTAAGCCTTTATGTCATATTACAGTCTTGCCTGGTGTGGTTTAAAGGATAGTGATGAGAGAAACGTTTTCTTAATTAGGCAGAGTATTGAGTTCTAAAATCCTTTTTGTAGGAAAAAACAAAAGGTCTTGTGATAATGGAACTAAAGGGACTCCATCTTGTCCTTCAGCAGCCATCTTAGGAGTTCCAAGAAATAGTTCTGTTTCTCAGAAACAATAGAACACAGAAAGTCCTGCCTCTGTACCCATTAATTTTTATCTAGCATAACATACTTGGCAACACAAAATAGCAATTCTTATGCAATGTAAAATTGTTCTCTTTGGATTCCATTTTTCTTGGGCAATGTACCTTGTCAGAGATTGATTGTCTAGACATTAGTAACCATCATCTGACATGTACTCAGCTAGGGTCATTTTGATCCCCCCTTCCCTTCTACTTGCTGCTATGCCAACCTGGAAAGTCCCATGGGAAATATCATGGTGCCCATTGCATTGTCTTGCTAACTGCCCAAATTCAGCTTCTGTACCATGGCTTGCTTGCATTGGCTGAACAACCAAATATAAACCCTTGAAAATAACTACTGTTGCACCATCTTGTCACGCTGTGTAATACATGCAGATGGTGGCCGCTGATCAGCTTAATAAAGGCTTTTTTTTTTTTTTGGCTCAAGTGTGACATGGCTTAGAGTTTTAATTCACATTTCACTGCTTATAACATTTTTGGTACAACACTCTGGTTTAAAGAACACATAAATTTTGAATATTATTCATTGAGTCGGCTAGTAGTTAGTGCCTGAAAGGAATAATATTAGATAGAGACAGGAAAGTTAGAGGAAGGAAGTTAAGCAGGTTTATGGGTGTGACTTCAAAGGACACAGCTCTTCATGTCCTTGTTAATATATAGCAGAGCCCTGGCTGTGGAGAATTCACTGAAACTAATAATTTCAGAGATTAAGATCTTACAGGTTAAGTATCCCTTATCTGAAATATCTGGAACAAGAAATTTTCAGATTTGTCAAAATTTTGGAAAATTACATTTGCATAACGAGATAATATTAGTGATACAGCCAAATTCTAAATGCAAAATTCAATCATGTTTCATAGACAACAGCTTATATGCATAGCTCAAAGTTTACATTTTGAATGATTTATCATATAAGGAGGGGTAGAATTTTCCACTTGTGGCCTGATGACAGCATCAAAACTTTTGGATTTTGAAACAATTCAGATTTCAAACTTTTTAGATTAGGGATGCTCAATGTGTATTTTCTAGAGAATTATGAAGTTCTAAAATAGTCTGATAGACACTTCTCAGAAGATGATGTACAATCAATCAACGAATATATGAAAAATGTTCAACATTTCTAGTAATTAAAGAAATGCAAATTAAAGCTACTCTAACATTTCATCTCACTCCAGTAAGAATGGCAGCTATTAAGAATACAAACAACAATAAGTGTTGGGAAGAATGTGGGGAAAATGACACACTCATACATTGCTGGTGGGACTGAAAATTGGTGCAGCCAATCTGGAAAGTAGTATGGAGATTCCTTGAAAAGCTTGGAATGGAACCACTATTTGACCCAACTAACCCACTACTTGGTTTATACACAAAGGACTAAAAACAGCTTTCTACAGGGAAGCAGCCACATCAATGTTTATAGCAGCACAATTCACAATAGCTAAATTGTGGAACCAACCTTAAATGCCTTTCAATAGATGAATGGATAAAGAAAATGTGGTATATATACACAATGGAATATTACTCAGCATTAAAAGAGAATAAAATCATGGCATTTTCTGGTAAATGTATGGAGTTGGAGAATATCATGATAAGCGAAGTAAGCCAATCCCCAAAAATCAAAGGCCAAATGTTTTCTCTGATATGTGAATGCTGATCCATAATAGGGATATGGAGGAGCATGGGAGGAATGGAAGAACTTTGGATAGGGCAAAGGGGAGGGAAGAAAAGGGAGGGGGCATAGGGGTAAGAAAGATAGTGGAATGAGATGGACATCATGACTCTAAGTATATATTGAAGGGCGAAGGAAACCCACGCCAGGACCGCCATGTAGTAAAAGGGATTTATTAATCTGCAGAGGGACACGTGGAGGGGATGGGAATGAGGAAAACCATAGGGAGGGGAGGAAAGGAGACGGGACTATGCAAAGAAAAAGAAGGGGCAAGTTTCAGTCTGGAGAAGGCTTAAGTAGCCAACCGGTGGTCTGAGGGACCCCCCCAGAGAGACCCCCAACTCCATAGGCTGCTGGGGATCAAAAGGGGAACCCATGTTGCAATCGGTTCAGTAAGGCACCTGAGGTGTGTCCAGTGGCATGGCCAGCTTAAGGAGTTTGGGAGGTGTTTCTTGTCTTAAGGTACTGGGAGGTGTGGCCTGGTTAAACTACCTGGGAGGTGTGGCCTGGTTAAACTACCTGGGAGGTGTGGCCTGGTTAAACTACCTGGGAGGTGTGGCCTGTTGGCCTGGAGTCTAACACGTAAATGAAGACATAAATCGTGTGACTCTACTTTGTGTACAACCAGAGAAATGAAACATTGTGCTGTATATGTGTACCATGAATTGAAATGTATTCTGCTGTCACATATGACAAATTAGAATAAATAAATAAATTTTAAAAAATAAAAAATAGTCTGATAAAAATTTAAAATATTAAAAAGTCAATTAAACTTTATTTGATGATCTAGTCATCCTTTTCTCTACTATCAGACTTAGGCAGTTTTATGATTAATTAAATTAAAATTTTGAATGTAGATTGTTGTAACTCTACAAAGATTATGAATAGTAAAGTTTTATAAACACATGTAAGATCCTGAAAATAAGTGGAATGGATTCTTGGTAAAAGACTTTTTAGACAGTTTTTTAAAGCCAAAACAAATTGATTTGGCTTAGGTGGTTACTAAGAATTTGTAATAAATTTAATTAAATTATATCTGTAGGTATTATATTTTAAAGCAGGGTTTTCAACTGAGGAATTCTGCATGATAGGTCAATTCAAGAATGATATAATAAGGAAATGATATAAGCAGTTATACCTTAGGAATAGAAATTTGGGGAATTTTCACCATATAATTTTCTGCATTAAAATGGTTTTCTATTCCCCCCCCCCCACCCCGGTTTGGTCACTATTTGAAACTAAAAAAAAAAAAAAAAATTCTCCTATTTAAAAAAAAAAAGAAAAAAATGGAAAAAGCCATTATACTTAACATTTTTAAAAGGTAATGTTTTGGAAAAAGACAACTAAGTATTTGCCTTCCTGACCCAGTTATGAATTTTCTGGAATTCAGTAACAATAGTCTTTCCCTTGCCCTTGGCTAAAAAATGCCAACATTTAAATTGCTGCTTTCAAGGCACTAATCAGTGACAGTCATCCACACAAATTATTGGAAAAAAGTTTTAGAAGGTCAAGTAAGAAAAACATCCTATAATGTGTTCAATTAATCACAAAAGTCTATAAGCATTGAAATAAAAACTTTTAGAAAAAGAGTCTGAAGTTTTCAGACATTACTACTAAAATTAATATTGTTTTTGAAAATTATTAAGTTAAGCAGATATTTAAGCATCATAAAACAAAGTTAAATTAATTAAAATTCAATTCAAAATATTCAACAAAAATAACAACATAGTGAAATACATTCCTGTATATTATTTGTAGCTTTGGAGTTATTTAAATTATGTGAAAATTATGAACACATTTACACATCTACTGAAGTGTTCACTATATGTACTACACTTTTTTATTTCTGTACAAATGCAGTGTTAAAAAAAAAAAAAACTATATCAAATCTTCCTAATAGTTTTATGGCTTTTTATTAAAATAAATGTCCATTTTGTAACACTTTCACAAAATAGGTTCAATACAGTTTCTTAAAACAAAAAACAAACAAACAAACAAAAATACTCTAAATGTGTCTGAACTCATTGTATTTTACTAGAGTAATTTCGTATTCTCACTTCAATAGCTTTAATATTTATTTATTAGCTCAAAATGGTTTGTTTTTGTTCAAATTATGTAAAACTTTATTTTTCTATATATTAACTTCTAAAATATTATTATAAATGTACATATAATTTTCAGTAGATTTGAATTTTCTTACTTTGTATTTTATCAATTTATTAATCATACCTGAGATTTGTCAATTTTATTGTTTATCTTCCAAAATATATTTTAGGTTTTATAGTGTTATTTTAGTTCATAAATTATTCTGCATTTAACTATGGTTATTACCTTCCCCACACATACTTTTTTAAACCTGTTTCCTTTTATTAAATCTTATTATTTCTTTGGTCCATTTTCTGTTTGAATGATTAACTTACTAAGAGGACTTTAAAATTATATTACAAAGATTTATAAATATGATTTTTATCAGTTTTTAGGCATATTGTATGCGTTTTTGTATGCATTACTTCTCTTTATTTTTCCCTGTACTATATTCCTTCTAACCTGGGTATTATGTAGCAGGTCACTTTGAAGATTACAATAAGAGTAGATTCATTTTGAAATCTAAGAGAATGGTTTTTAATTTAATCATGCATTCTTTAAATATTTGAGAGCTACCTTAGGAAAGGAAATATTTTGGAGTAAAAATCTAGTCACATTATTGATTTTTTGGTTATCTTGCTCAGCTTTTAATTCTTCACCTTTTTATTATAGATTTCAAGCTCTTTTTGAGTTGAGATACTGTTTTAACTCTTTTTCTCTAACTATGTTAGCCGCATTGTATATGATCATTCTACAGTGTCATCCTGAATCTTCTGGGTGTGTGGATACTGGCCAATCTAATTAGGAAAACTCACTTTCTGGTTTTGAGCATGTGATTTATTTTTTATGTTGTCTTCATCCTGTTTTATGGAAAAGTGTATTTCTATAGGCAGGGAAACAGCCACATTCTTATTTATTATTATTATTATTTTTTTAATGTGTGAAGTCCAAGCACTGTTTCTACCTCTTTGCTTTTCACCTCATTCTCATAGGAAGATCCTAGGGCCTCTTGCAGTCTGTACTACCTGCTGTGCATGCTCTGGGCCATGGAGCCCAGAAAGCCTGTAACATTAGCTCCCATTCCCTAGTTTGTGTTCCTTTTCTATTTATGATCTTCAAAGATCATTTTTCTTCAGAGATAAACAGGGAAAAAAAAAAACTATGCGTGGATAGTCTATGGTTGGCTTCTCTCTGTCTTGCTCAATCTCTGCTTGTGTACATGTGGGTCTCCATTATGCCTATGTTTTTGAAGCAGAGGGAATTATTCAATATCTAATGCTGATTGGAATGCTTGTACATTATTATGATCAGTAGGATTTCTAAGTAACAGAGAGTTAAGATGTGTTATAAAGTGCATAGACTTTGTAGTCAGATAGCCCAGGTCCAGGTCTTGCCACTTTGACAGGACCCTTATCTTCTAATTAGAGGGAATAGTAAAGTAATCTACCAATTACTAATTGTTTCTTAGGACTGGTAGCTAATATCTCTAATATCTCTAAGCATCCTATTTGTAAAATTTACAGGACTGTTCTTAGTGCACTCTTTTGAAGAGAATATTCAAGTAAGACAATCTATAACAAACATATACAACATAGTGAAAATCATTGATAGATGTTCATGTTTTCCTCTATAATTCAAGAAACTTTTTGTCATAAT
Source organism: Tamias sibiricus (assembly GCA_025594165.1). Lineage (NCBI taxonomy): Eukaryota > Metazoa > Chordata > Mammalia > Rodentia > Sciuridae > Tamias > Tamias sibiricus. The sequence goes on along the minus strand of CM046665.1, from coordinate 39,068,591 downwards.
TAAGTCCTTAGCTGAAGTGCACATTTCATAAATCATAACATAGGACTTTGAACAAATTTATATATGCTATAATAAGTATAATAAAGACTCAAAACTTCAAGAACATAAAATTACGATCATATGTTCATGATTCAGTCCAATTGGGTCACTCCTCTATTTTTTTTTTTTTTTTTTTTAGTTATACATGATAGTAAGAATGTGTTTTGACATATTATACATACATGGAGTATAACTTCCCATTCTTGTTGCCGTACATGATGTGGAGTTATACTGGTTGTGTATTCATATATGAACATAGCAAAGTTATGTCTTTGCTGTCTTTCCTCTTCTCACCCTACTCCCCATTCCCTTCTCTTCATTCACCTTTGTCTAATCCAAGGAACGTCTCCTCCCCCCCCCCCCCCATATTGTGTGTTAGTATCTGCATATCAGGGAGAATGTTTAGCCTTTGGGTTTTGAGGATTGGCTTATTTCACTTAGCATGATAGTCTCCAGTTCCATCTATTTACTAGTAAATGTCATAATTCATTCTTCTTTATGACTAATATTCATTGTGCATATATACCACATTTTCTTCATCCATTCATCTCTTCAAGGGTATCTGGTTGGTTTCATAGCTTAGCTATTGTGAATTGAGCTGCTATAAACAGTGATATGGCCAAATCACTGTTGTATGCTTATAAGTCCTTTGGGTATATGCCAAAGAGTGGGATAACTGGATCAAATGGTGGTTCCATTCCAAGTTTTTAGAGGAACTTCCATACTGCTTTCCAGAGTGGTTGCACCAATTTGCAGTCCCACCAGCAATGTATGTTCATATGTTTATTGACTAATCATATTTCTTCTTCTGTGATGTGTCTGTTCAGTTGCTTTGCCCATTTAATGATTGTCACCTTTCTGATTTTAGAAAAAGTAAAAACACAGCAAACAGCTGCCCTTCCTATTTAATAGATTCATTATTTATGCATGAATTCATCTGATGTTTGCTGAATATTTACCAAAACTATCATCAACAAGTAGACATGGTTCAACAACACATATAAGAAGTTTAATATATGTGAAACATCTCAAAATAGCTATCAACACGAATATATAACTATTATATATTATATTACCTTCTTACCATGAAGGTAAAGAATATAGCTTCATGATAGAAAGTAACAGGGGCCATCTACACATGTGGAGTAGGGGAAGCTTCACTGAGAAAGTGTTATTTTTCTTGAGCTCTGAAGAACAATCCATCATGCAAACTGGGACAAGGATGGTTCCAGGCAAAAGGAAGATTGGAAATCAGGAAAGACTTAGGTATTTTAAGTGATTCAGAGAAGGCCAGTGTAATATGAAACTCAAATGTTTTTGGAGAGTTTTTTTTTTTTTTTTTTTTTTTTTTTTTTTGATCCATTTTACATTGCCATTAAAAATTAAAAAAAAAAAAAAAAAAAAAAAAAAAAAAAAAAAAAAAAAAAAAAAAAAAGGCCTGAGGCTAAGAAATTTAAGAAGTAAAGGGATGTAATTACTTAATGAGACTGGAAGCTGGAGGGTCCAAACAACAGGGCACAGGTATCCTGTAGAGGCCCTCTGGTTGTGTCACCACATGGCAGACACAAAGGAGACTATCTTTGTGTATAGATGACCAAGTTCATGAGGTATCTTTGTTTTATAAAACCCTAGCTTCATGAAAATTAACCCAATCATAAGAAACCTCACCTACTTCCCAGAGAGAGTAGAAATCCATTCATAAGTGTGGAGACCCCATGACCTAATTATTTTCAACTAAATCCTACCACTTAAACCTTCCCACACCATCATACTGGAAAACAAGCCTCTAATCCATGAAATTTAGTGGGAAAAATCACATCCAAGCCACAGCAGTGAGATAGAAAGTTTCCCCTCTTACCAAGATAACTGAATTAAGCAGATGAATCCATCCACTTATGTATCCTTACTATTTGCCCCAGTAAGACTAAAAATGATACTTTTCTTCTTTTATTCCCCCCCCTCTCTCTCTCTCTCTCTCTCTCTCTCTTTCTCTCTCTGCAAGTAATAGGCTACAATAAATTTCTTTACAGCAATTTTGCACAAGTTATAGATTAACAAAAAATGGCAAGGAGGGAGGAGTTCCCTAACCTAAATCCAGTTTCCACTATTATTAATATCTTACATTACCTTACATTACATGGTGCACTTCTTACAATTTTGAACATTTTTGTACATTGTTATTAAAAGACTATATTTTACTAAGAATCTTTCAGTTTTCGACTACTGTCTTTTTCTTGTTCTAGGGTCTCAAATTACATGGACATAATAAGCCTTCTTAGGTTTCCTTTGCCCGTGACAGTTTCTCACATTTTCCTTGTTTTTGATGCCGAGAATTTTAAGACAAGATAGCATATTTTTTTTAGTTGGGATTTATCTGTTTTGTTATTGTTTTTAAATGCCTGGGGTTGTAGTTTTAGAAGGAAAACAACAGGACTAAGGTGCCTGTTTTTTATCACATTCTGAAAAGTGTACCTGCCATCAGCATGACATCACTATTGATGTTAGCTAGTTTCTGGTTTTTGTTTGTTTGTTTGTTTGTTTGTTTGTTTTATTTTATTTGGGGATCCTGAGGATTGATCTCAGGAGCACTCAACCACTGAGCCACATCCCCAGCCCTATTTTGCACTTTATTTAGAAACAGGTTCTCACTGAGTTCCTTAGCTCCTCTAAAATTGCAGAGGCTGGCTTTGAACTCCCAATCCTCTTGCCTCAGTCTCCAGAGCCACTGAGATTACAGGTGTGCACCGGTGCACCTGGCATAGCTAGGCCATTTATATAAATTATTTGGAATTATGCATGGAAGACCTGTCTTTTCTCATTTATGCACATATTTGTTGATTTATTTATTCATTTTATTTATATTAACATAGACTGATGGTTATATATTTTATATTTTTTGTTAGATCCATACTACTTTATTTTGTTGCTCATTTTTCAGCTTTGGCCATTGGGAGCTTTTCAGTTGGTACTTTATTTTCTAGCATTTCTTTACTTTATGACATTATAAGAATATTTAGGACCCAACACCTTGTATGTTTTCTTCCTAGCCCAAGAATGAGCCATTTTGCCAATGATCCCTGTACCCTTTTATTGAGAAATATATTAGAAATTGAGATCTAGATGTTAGTCCCTGTCTAAGTAGTTTATTGTAACTTTGTGTAACTGGCAGATGATGTCTCTCTCATTAAATATAAAATATAATACTATCTGGAGATAAAATTAGAGGTTAAAAGGAAACAGCAGAAATTATACATCAAATTAAATCTCAGAGTAAGTTAAAAAAATTATCTAATTATGTCTGCCTATAATTGGTCTGAGCAAGGTAAGTAGCCTATATTTTCAGAATACATTTGTGAAATGAAAGATATATAAAGCAAATTTTATCTCATGAAATATTCTGCCATTAATAAAGAAATTTACTGAATATAAACCATTACAATTCTAGGAAGCTGTTACTAGACCAAAAAATCATGGAAGCAAAATTGAGAATTTTCCTTTATGATATAATGGATTGCAGTGAGTTATAAAATTCCTCAATTTTAATATGATATAGTTTAATACTATTAACAAAAATATTTTAAAAAGTATTTGTCTTAGTCAAATTCCCATCACTATAACAAAATTCTTAATTAACCTATGAAGAGTAACAGGGTAAAGGACAAGGAAAGGGTAAGGGAACTGCTGGTGACTAAATTGGAACAAATTATATTCCATCCTCATATGATTATGTCAAAATGACCTTCAATATTATGTAAAAATATAGTGCACTAATAAAAAAAAGAAGTGAGGAAAATCCAGGCAAATATGTAAACCTTTTCTCTGAGCTTCCTCTCAACATTAGGAGTGGGTTGCATTCAATAGACATTAGTGTTTCAAATACTGTTTGAAAGAATTGATAAGTGCTAGATTATCACAAGTGACCATCACTATTTCTTTGGTGGAAATGAAATAAGTAGAGACTTAGAAATAATTAAAACAGCTTTCTTAGTAAGAGTTCAATTCAATAAATTTTATCCAAGCTCCTACAATATGTAAGACAAAGATAAAACACAAACTCCAACCTTGTGTTAATTACAACATAATTAGAGAATAATACAAATCTATGTATAACAATAAAGGTAGACTGTTAAATAAAGAGAAAAAAAAAAAAAAAATAAAGATTAAATCAAAGAGTGCATGTTTACTTATTTCATTGTTTTGGAGGTTCCAGTCCACAATTGAGTGGCCCTACAGCTTTGGGGCTATGGAATAACAACATATCAAAGCAGGAGTATGTGTTAAAGCAAATTTGGCAATTTGTTAGCCAGGAGGAAAAGAGAAAGAAAATGGAGCTGAAGTATACCCCAGTGACTTAAGGATATCTCATTAGGCTCCACCTCCTACAGATCCCATCACTTCCCAGTAGCACTACCCAAGAGACTGAGCTTTTAGCACATAAACCTTCAGGAGACATTCAACATCTAAACTACAGCAAGGTTCTAAGTGAAGTATTTAAACTAAGTGTGTTGATCAATCATATGTTATGTAATTCCACATATGTTGATTTCTGGTGATAAATCATAAACTAAATGATTCTGTGGAGTTTTGAGGTTAATGATAAAACTATATAACACACAGTATTATTCTGAAGAGCTAATTCGTTTGATGTATATGTAAATCTTAGAAATTTTAGTCAACCTAAAAAATTATTTTAAACATTCATCAACCATGTACAATTCTTCTGTTATACATATAAAAATATTTTTGCTCTTTGAGATGATCTGAAAAATATACGTTGGAAAAAAATTAGAACAGCCTTCTTAGCAAGAGTTCAACTCAATAAATTTTATCCAAGCTCTTATAATATATAAGACAAAGATAAAACATAAACTCCAATCTGAATCAAGTCATTGAATTTTTTAAGACTTCAATCATGCTAATTTGATTATTATATGACATAAGCATGTTGCTATATAATATCATGATACAAAAAACTGAATTTGAGTATAAGCAGTGTTTATACTTAATTTATAGATATTTTATTTTCTAAGTAAAAAGATGAAATAGTGCAGTTTTAACCAAAACTTTGGTCATCTAACTGATGGCTAAGTGTGGAAGTTAACATGTGAATTAGTAAGAGCTTGATAAAGTATTTGCAATTTATAATGTTAAATGCAAAAACAGGCTATTCTTAGAGATGCATTGTTATATATCAGATATTAAAAAGCAGTACTATGTTCATTCATCTATGTAATTGTGATCCCCATTTCACTTTTTTTAAAGCAAAATTTCCCTAATTAGATTTTTTTAAAGGAGCAAGAAGTCAACGGCATACAAAAAAAAAAAAAAAAAAAAAAAAAAAAAAAAAAAAAAAACAGAGGAAACATGTTCCTATGCAACAAGATTTCTGATTTTGTTTTTATGTGAGGATTACATAAAACATGTGTTTTAAAGTCAGTCTTCAAAAACATTTTCCATGTTTGTATTCCAAAATAAAGGGTTAAGAAATTTTTTTGTTACCAATATGTTGGCATGCTTTCTGTAGTCCTATAATCTCTTTAGAACATGTAAATACAGTTGGCTATATTTCTTACATGTAACTTACTTGCAAAACCTAAGTTGTCTTTTAAACATCTTCTCTGTTAGTTGTGTTCTCCAGGAGGCAAACACTGAAAAGGAGTTAGGAGACTAGGAGTCATTGGGGAAATTAAGAATATAAATTATAATGCATAAAAGGGAATGGGAGAAGCATTCCGGCAATGATTACTATGTGAACCCAACTGTGGAAAGAGGAAAGGAAGAAAACATGATGAGGCAGTTAAAGTCTTGGTCCCTGGTGCCTATCTAGCACAGAGCAGTAACCCAGCAGGGGTCTTGAATAAAGACAGCCCATTATGGGGATGTCTTGTGTTGGGCAGAAATGGTTTGGCCTTAGGAACACTACTGAAACCAGAGTTTGAGATGAAACTAGATTCCATACTTAGGTTGGAAGACGGAGTTTGTTCAGGCTGTGCACTTTACCAATTTCCTCTGGGTTCTTGTCTCCCAAATTTGAAGAATGAAACTCATGGACAACAATGGAAGGTCAGAGAAAACCAAGTTAGGATTCATTTATGTGAGAATAGAAAATATAAAATTCCTGCAATGCAGAAGGGAACCTGATAGCAGGAAAAACAATTTTGTTGTGCTAGCCTAGGGGATTAGATGATTTGGGGGTATGAGCATTGACCAAAATCTATGTTAAACAGGCATTGAAAAATTACCAAAGCCATTGATCAAAATCAATTTAACAGTATTGAAAAATATCAAAGGTATTGACTGTGTCCATAACCTCCCCTACCCACCCAACACACTCACATTTTGGGACAAAGAAGTTGGCTGGAATGTTTCCAGGGCTTAGTCTCGTGATGTGGTCTTTATATTTGAACAAGATCTTAATTGTGGCCTGTTATTCTCTATTGTTCTCCACTATTACCATGTGGTCACTGGTTGGTGCTGTCTGGAGCCAATGTCCTCAGTTTGAAAACTGGAAAGGAAAAGACTTCTAAAGGAATAAGAGACAGTGCAGGGTAATTGCCCTGTTTCCAATTTAAGTTCAGGCATTTCCTTGAATGGGCAACCAAGCAAGCAGTGCTCCTCTTTGCTGCCACATATGTCACATTTACCTTCTTTGAGAAGACAATTTTTTACAAACTGCAACAAATATTTTAAAATAAAAGTACAGAATATCCCAACAATTAAGTATAGACCATCATCCATGCTTGTAGGTTCCCCATCTGCAGATTCACAAGTCTTGAATCAAGAACTTATTTTTTTTTTTTTAAATTGAGTATGCACTGACTATGTACAAACATTTTTTCTTGTCATTATCCCCTAAACAATACAGTATAACAATCAATTTGAATAGCATTTACATTGTATTAGCAATATAAGTAATCTAGGGATGACTTAAAGTGTACAGGATGAAGTGTGTAGGTTATATTCAAATACTACACTTTATATCAGGGGCTTTAGCATTGTGGATTATGGTATCCCAGAGGGGTGCTGAAACCAATTCCAGAAGATACTAAGGGAAGACTGCATTAATCATTGCCCCGATTAAGTATTAGAGAAACATTTTAACTAAATGTCGGGCATTGTACAACCATTTAAGTTGTATATGTTGATAATTTAAAGTTCAACTTCTAAAAATAATATGTAAAACCTGAAACATTATAAGGGCAAGGATTGGCAACTATAAGTACAAATTAAACTTAACTGTTATTTTTTAATTGGTGCCTCTATGAACTGTAATTACTGTGAAAGGAGGCTTGTTACTATTTAATAGCTGGCAACAGTATTTTGTGTATAATGTGTGTGCTACAATATCTGCCAGTTTCTTTTTATTTTAATCAATGTTTTAATTTCACTTATTGTTTTAAAAAATATGACTAATGGAGTTATATTTCTTGACTAGTGCAGATATAGATCATAATTTTCTCTCAAACTTTGAATGGATTGGTGATGGCAACATCCAAAGAATATAAAATACAAATGTATTTTATAATTTAACAACAAATTTAAACTTATTGATATTTGGTAATTGCAGTATTTATCCCTGCTGATATCAATCTTATTGTTGATTGACACAAACCACTTGTAAATTATTATAAGCAATTTCATGTCATTTTTAGTTCTATCAATATGTTACTTCTATGACCACACCATGTACAATGTTCACCAGGAGTTGTCAAACTTGTCACTAATAAAAGTTGTGTGTCAGTTTTTTTTTTTTTTTTTTTTTTTTTTTTTTTTGTGGTACTGGGGGTTGAACTCAGGGGCACTCGACCACTGGGTCACATCCCCAGACCTTTTTTGTATTTTATTTAGAGACAGGGTCTCACTGAGTTGCTAAGTGCCTCGCCGTTGCTGAGGCTGGCTTTGAACTCGCGATCCTCCTGCCTCAGCCTCCCAAAGTGCTGGGATTACAGGCGTGCGCCACCGCGCCCGGCTATGTGTGTCAGTTTTGATATTTAAAAAAAAATAGCCCTGTACCACAGATGAAAATGAAAGTATAGAATTTTGTATAGCATGTCCATGTACTTATGCTGATGCAAAAGTTATAAAGTCATACAGTTCTTATAGATTTCGAAATATAAAAAAGTTAAAAGTTAATGTGCTTCTTGTTTTGTAAAATGGATATTTTGTGATAAGATTTAATTTTTAATTCTTTGTTTTTTTAACCTTATTTTACCATAAATATTAATGTGCTACTAATATATTCATAATAATAGTTAATGTGTTGTGTATATTACTGTGCCACACACATATGCATATTGCCTCTATTGTTCTTAGTAATCCTGAAAGGTGATTATTATCATTTCTGTTTTTTAGGTGGAGGTATTAAGACCCATTAAGCCAATAAGCAGAAAAGCTGCAATTTGCACCTAAAGGTAATTTACTTCAATGCATTGTTTCCCAAAGAGAATTATGCTGTCCTAAAAAGTAAGCACTGAAACCAAATCATATGTTCAAGATTATACTTTATCTATGAGATAAATCAGAACTTTGAATACTGGAATGCCTCTATACTAGTAATATTTCTACACCAGGTACCATAACAAATGAAGGGGTAATATTGAAAGTCTCCAAATTATCAAAAAATGTACTTCTGTATTTCCTCTATTTTATACAATACCAAAATCTCACATCTATAAAGTCTAAACATATCTCTGCTCCTGGACTTCATCAAATTATAAGTTCTCATCTTCCCTTTATTTCTACTGTGTAGCAGTCTGTAGCGATCTGCCGCTTGGAACAGGGGTGCTCTGGGAGAAAACGCGGAGGCAGGATGGAAAAGAAAAAATTCTTTTATTCTTCTCTCTATGGCTTCTGTAACCTCTAACACCACACACACTCCCACAAGTTGTTATAACAACTTAGAATAAAAAAAATTTAAAAAATGCAGCTGCAAAATTTTATATGAGTTGCTTACTCAACTTATTATTGAGAAAATTGAATGTAGGATTATAACATATTTATTTTTCCTTATTTTGACATTATGTTAGTTTTTTCTATTGCACATTTTAAGTAGTTATTCTTATTTTAATTAAAAAGGCTCTTTGCAATCAACATTTAACTAAAAATTGTACAAGGTAGATAATCCAATAATTCATTCAAAAAATATGAAAAGCATATAAACATATAAAAATGTTTAATCACACTATTAATCAAATAAATGGGAAGCAATGTATGGTGTATTTTATATTTCAAAGTGTATAATGGTGATGGTTTTAATGATAACAATGAAATCTTATGAATTTGTGTCTTGGCCAATATCATTACAAATCTGAAGGAATATAATTGAATATAATTGTGTCCAGTTTTCCTGGGAAGCAATTCGAGCACTATGTATTTATATTCATAATATTTTGTCATTTCTTATTTAAAGAAGGCAATGAGGAATATATTCAAATTGTATGTATACATGTGTATTCTAAATATTATATAAATGAAATAATATTGATAAAATACTTTTTAATAATCATTTTGTTAGCATAGTAATTTTCCATAAAAGAAATACAAAAGGAAATAAAAATGCACTAAAATAATTATTAAATATTACTTTTTATTTTTATATTGTTTTCTCTAACCATGTTTTAAACTCACACTTATAATAATTTTATAAATTTTAGCTTTCTCTGTTTTAACAAGTGTATATTATTCTTTTATAATGTAAAATACTTTAAGAAGATAGGTAAGATGTGCTTTTATTTGTCTTCTCATATAGCTTCATTTTTCCCCCAATTGCACAAATTAAAGAGTCCCTTTCAGTTTCTTGAGCAATCTATTGGAACATGTTTTAGAATTTTGTGCTATGTATTCTTTTAGACATCATTTTCTCAGTGAAGCTAAACTTCAGGTGGCTTTGGTGGTTTCTATATATATGTTTCAAATGCATTGTGTATCTGTTATTCAGCAAGTATCATGTTTAATGGTAAATCTTTCTGAAGACTCTTAACTCCTTCATGGCAAGAACCATCTACCATGACTTGGCTTTTGATATTTCCAGTGTTTCACACTGAGTATTTTGCATAGAGTGGAAACTTATAAATATTTGTTGAATCAATGTCAGGAATATCACATCTATGGCATCCAGACCATGCATCTTAATACAGAATTACTCTGTATTTAAGTTAGCCATTATTAACCAACCATAGCAATGGTTTCTTTTTTATCTATATTTGACTTTAGATCTTTCTTGACATAAACCTCCTAGTGGTTACTAACAAAAAATTAACTTAGACATATATTCTAAGGCCAACTCTGACATTCTGTCTTAAGTGATCTAAAGCTCTTTCAATACTTGTCTCTAATTTCTTGTTATGCATCTTTAATTCATCTAAATACTTGTCATCTGACTTGATTATGTCCAAGGTAAATGGGCAGGAACTATCCCAGGACAGAGCCCTTCTTTTCCTTATCTGTCCTCTGTGACAAGGGGTCTTATTCTAAACAACAGTCCTTACACTGTGATGCTAGGATCTACCTGGTTCTGTGTAGTGCACTGACTGCAGGAAGTTCCACTTACCCTACTCATTATACATTGAGTTGGCCAGGAGGGATGAAGTGTGTACTATTTACAGTTCTCAGTTAGGTAGACTTCAATTTTCTGGTCATTCTTTACTAAGAGGAGACCCAACATAACATGTTTCTTCAACTCTCCTATTTATTTCTGTTTACTAAAAGCCTTTGCATGGGAGGATGCAACCATCAAGCACACATGCAGTAGGATAACTCTTACCAAGTACACATGGGAGTAACTATTAAGTCATTTATTTTCATGCAAAACTCTAATAGTTTTATCAAAATGTGCCATACCCTAACTATTAAACTACCTATTATCTTATGCCTCAAAGTGTTATCACACACTTAATATACATGATAAAATTATCCACTTATAAAAATTTGGGGTTTACTATGGACTGAATTCTGTTGCCTCCAAATTCAAATGCTGAAGCTTTGACTCCCATGTGACTGTTTTGGGAAAAGAGGTGATTGAGGTGATTGATTGAGGTTAAACGAGGTTGTGATAGTGGTGCATTTATAAAATCGTAAGAGACACTAGAGATCTCTATATGTCTTGACAGTGTGACAATATAGCAAGAAGTGGTTATCTGTAAGCCAGGAAGAGAGTGCACAGCAGAAACCATTTAATCATAAGAATGTTCTAGGCCCTACCTGTTTAAGTTAATACTGCAGTGCTCACAACCTTCCAATCAACTAAACTCTCTAAATGAGTATCCATGGAGACCAGCAGAGTTAACATGAATCTGAATCAACTGTAGAGAAAGAATAAAGTAGAAAAAAAATAGATGAAAGTTTTTCTACTTTCCTTAGCTTAATATTATTAAAGATACGAAGTTCTGCATGCCTCTGCATGAAACTTGATGTTGTATTTTCTAGTCTCTAGAATTGTGCGAAAATAAATTTCTATTATTTTTTCTGGACAGTTTATAACAGAATTGTAGCAGAATATCATAGTGTTCTTTTTATTGAAAAAAAAAAACATTTTTTCTCAGTTAAAAAAAATAGACAGTAATACCTACAATTTTGTCACTCTCCTCTCCCTAAGAGTAAGTAGTAACTTCTTCTGGTTTTAGAAACAAATTCCGGTTTGTCATTTTGCTAGGAAACCAGTGTCAGGGTCCAAATAATTTGACTACAATAGTTCTAAATTTCTTTAAAAGGAATTCTGTATCCTATTTTATCATTTTATAAGCTTATATTATTTGCATATGTAGGTACCAATTGTAGATATTGGTTGGAAAAGCCTTCAGATTCTTTATTGTTTAATCATAAGAATGTTCTAGGCTCTACCTGTTTAAGTTAATACTGCAGTGCTCACAACCTTCCAATCAACTAAACTCTCTAAATGAGTATCCATGGAGACCAGCAGAGTTAACATGAATCTGAATCAACTGTAGAGAAAGAATAAAGTAGAAAAAAAAAATAGATGAAAGTTTTTCTACTTTCCTTAGCTTAATATTATTAAAGATACGAAGTTCTGCATGCCTCTTATAAACCTGGGGAATAAAATAGGAAATAATGGGAAAATCAACCTTTTGTAGATAATAGGGGTTTTAAAGGATTTGTTGCTCTTCTACCACCAGAATTAGGATTTGTTGATTCTAGTAGACCTGGGCCTATCTATTCTACTTATCTGAGAGAAAATGTTAACATCTTATTTATTTCAATTAAATACTAGATTTTAATTTTCTTAATCTCCGTTGAGCTGCAGTCTTCTTATAAACTACTATTTGACAATATGAAATGTCAGAAAACCCAAGGATCTTTGGAAACTATTTATGGATACCTGCTCTTCCTGGTGATACATACAATCTATCCTGACACAAACATTCACCAGATCTATTTCTCTTCTGGGACTCCCATTCTTCATGATCTGTAGCCAATTGCCTGATGCTTCAATACCTGCCTAGTACTTTGACCCTTTCTTTGGAATGAGTGTTCCATGTTGTAGTTACCAAAATCTCTTCTGTCAGGTCTAGATCTAACATAGTTGGTTCAGCATTAACCTAAGGTTTGTCTTGCCAATCTGTTCTTGACAGTGATAACAACTATATTACCATTCCTTAATATTAGTTTGTTTATTTACATAAGGGTGCAGTGTTGCATGCCCGTAATCCCAGCTGCTCAGGAGACTGAGGCAGTAGGATTGCAAATCCAGCCTTAGCAAATTAGTGAGGATCTTAGCAACTCAGTGAGACCCTGTCTCTAAATAAAATGTGAATAAGGGCTCGGTATGTGGCTCAGTGGTTAAGTGCCCTTGGGCTCAATCCCAGTACCAAAAAGGAAAAAAGAGCTCTCATTCCTGATGATAGCCATTTAACAATGTCAATGTAGATGAACAAATTTGGTGATAGAGGGTGTGTTTTTAAAATACACAAAAGTGAAATATTTAAAGACACAAGTTATTCCTAGAGATTTGTTTGTGAATATAGGTATATTCCACAAGTTGTTCTTCTTTATTATTTTTTTTTTCCTTCTTGGAATCAACCTTGAGAATATTAGGGTCAATTCTTGAATGATTGTGAATAATTATTTATTTCTCTTATATTTTATTTTGAGTGATGTAGAGAGTCTAAAATTTATACTTTAAATAGAGTATTTAAAATGTGTGTGCACCATAAAGCTTTGTATTTAGTTTTATTTTCAACAATTCAGAGATTTTCATTCACTAATTATACTTAATCATTTCCAATGTAATGTGTATGTTTCAAACAGACACATGGGAATTAAATTGACAAAAATTCTCCATTTTAAGTAGTATGGACTGCAACAACTTTCCAAATTCTTGTGTTCAAAATAGCACTGTTATAACCTAAGGTAAGAAGGAATCGGATTTAAAGATAATCTTCAGATAGCTGTTACCTAGACATTTTTCTTTGCTTTCTGTACCTACCATTCTCCACTATTGAAAAGGAACTAAAAGCAACAATGAAATGTGCTCTGAAACAATGACAAGTAAAGGTCACTTATATTCTGTAAAGAAATATCTGTAATTTCCATAAAATCCATTTATGTAAGTTACTTCCACAAAGACAAATGATGGTAAATTTGTTTTAAATTATCTTAAAAGCTTTATTTTAAATGGTAGAACAAATGTCAGAGACTCTAATACAAGAAGAATAATAACATCACTCTAGTTTCAAATAATATAAATGTACAAACTGATTTATTTTCCAGAAAGGGTACACAAATACAGTTAAATAATTTTATATTTCCCAGCTGCCTGGAGAGTCAGAATTATCATATACCAAAATCTCACTTCTACAGCATGTCAGGAAGAATTATAAGAATATTGGTAACAATTTTATAGACACTCAACTTTATTATAATTTTCTGATGGCTATAGTAACTCAAACTAGAAAAAATGAAGCATGTTTGTTTGAGCAAATCCAGAGTGACATAGAAGGGTCAAACTTTAGCTGGCCTATTTATAACGCAATGCCAGTCTTTTCATTACATTGATAATGGTGGTTTAATGCATGTGTTTGTGCCCTTTAGGCATTCTTTTGGCAGAGCATTAACTAGTATAAACTCCAAGAAAGCTAAGATGTTCGAGCTTCTCAATGCTCCATATGGATAACTTTAAAGTTTAAGTTTCCTCTTAGACTTTAAAGAATTTATCTACAGAGGATCTAATTTCATTTTCTTTTATTTCATGCACAAACTCATGTCACTCTACCATGAGCATTGATATTGGATTGGGGTTTTTAAATCAAAGTAACACTATATATAAGAAGACGTAAATATAGAGTGCCAGCATACTGCAAGCATAAAAGAGTACAGGTTCTCTTGATAGATGATTTTATAATTCAGTATTGAAATTGCATATACATGGGGCCAGATGCCTCCGAAAAAATAAAATTAGTGGATATAGGCACCAAAATAAATGAATAGTTGGAAAATCAAAATAAATGAATAGTTGGAAAATCTTTAATTATAAAACTTAAATCTGAAACTATCTTTTCTATGTATTAGTGAATTTTGAAGGAAAGTGAAAATGGTCCATTTTCTATTACCTATTAGAAAGCAGTCCATGGAATGCAGGATTTTCATCTAGATACAACAGATTCACAAGCTACATAAGTCAAAGGTGGGAGACTCACAAGTCATGAAAGCCAATATTTCACGTAGACAAGATATGATGAAAACTTTAAACCCACAAATGTAAACTCAATGCATGTCAAACATGAGAATCATGAGCAATTTGCCCTGTTCATATCATAATCAATTTGCTCAGCAGAATAATCAAATTACTGACAAGATTGCTTATCTGAAAAAAAGGAAATAAAAAGATAGCCCAGAACATCTTTAAATATTGAACACATAATTTTGTCAGCCTAGTGTTTCATCTCTAGTGAAATATTGTTCAAAGAATGAAGATAAATTGAAAACCTTTTGAAATACTCAAAGTCATAAGAATTCATCACTAGCAGAACTACACTATACAATACATAAAAGTTAGTGCTTCAGGCAGAAACAAATGATACCAGATGGAAATTGAATTTACCCAAATGAATGAAGAGCATTGAAAAACAACTGCATGGACAAGTTTATAGATTCAAAAAAATATATATTTTTTTACAAGGTAGTTAACTATCTAATTTTTTTTTTAAATGTACTGTTTAAACACATGTAAGAATAGAGAACATGACAACCATAGCACAAATGCTAGCATTCTAGCATTTGTGAAAAGATGCTATTACAGACAAGGATTGTACTTATCTGTGAAATGTTAAGATAGCCCTTGGAGGTAGATCATGGTAAGTGAGGGATATATATTATGAATGTTAAGTAACCATTAACCAGACAATGATAGATAGTAAGCAAAAACAGCAAGTAAAATAGGATGATGAAATGTAGTTAAACTAAAAGAAATTTTCCTCCACCCAAAAATAAAGAGAAAGTGGACTAAGAAATGATATGAGTAGAAAATAACTTCAAGGTGAAAAGTTTAAACGAAAGCACAACATTTATAATAATACAGAAATATTCCAAGTAAGGTAGAGATTTTTAGATTAAATTAAAAAACAAAGAAACAGACACAGCTATTTGCTGCCTACAACATGCAGTCTATATGTGTACCTTTTCAATAAAGAGACAGCTTAAAGTAAAAAGAGTAAAATAAAACTCACAGCATTATTTTGATTAATCAAAATAAAAATAGTAATATGTCAGAAAAAGTAGGTTTCAGAAAAAGAAGGGCACTTATTAATGATAATAATCCATCAAGGGACATATAACCTTCATCATTTATTCAATTAATAATGAAACTTCAAAATGCATGAAGCAAAAGCTGAGAAAGATTCAAAAGAACTAAACAAATACACGATATTAGTGGGAGATTTTAATTTCCTTCTAGTAATTGTTAGAGAAAGTACACTGAATCAGTAAGGATGGAGAACACTTGAGCAACACTGCCAGACAGCTTGACCTACTTGCTATGTACACAATGTTCAATCCAGCAATGGAAGGAGACAGACCAATGTTCTTTCTCAAGTGTATGAAGATTGTTTTTAATCAAAATAGACCACTTTATGGAACAAGAAAAATGTCAGGAAACACAATGGTTTTAGGTTTTACAAAGCATATTCTCTGAGCAAAATACATTAAAATTATAAATCATAGAATAATCTCTGAAAAGTTAGTAAATATTTGGAGATCAAATGAATATATAATGATATAACATATGCATCAAAAAGTAAAAACTGAAAATAAGTATTTTGAGCAGAATTAAAGTGAAAATATTTTATGTCAACATTTATAGGGTACTTATGGAAAAAATATTGAGTATGAGACATTTTTAACAAACTTAGTTTTGATCTCAGACTTCATTATTCTCATTGTCTTTTAATCTTGTGTTTTATTTATTGACTGAATTTGCATAGACAAAAACCAGTTATTTTCTAAAAATAAATTTTGTTTCTTACATTCATATGCTTTTTGATGTGTTTAAAATTTTATTGTTCAATGCATTTTTACTGTAATGTTTATAATTTCCTAACTATAAAAATTTTGCAAAGGCCTAATTTTTATGGAGTAAGAGAATAAATAATCTAATGAAGAGGGATCTCTTTATGCAGGGTTCACCAATCATTGGTCATGTAGCCTACACTTGAGAAAACAGTGTCCTTTGTAGTATTCTCATTCATTGTTCCATCTTTCCATGTGAAATGTGCCTGGCACACTTTTCATTTTGTAGGTATCACCATTTTTTGATATGATTTTTTCCTGCTTTCAAAATTTTAGATTTCATACTTAAGAGTTTATAAAACACATTGATAGCTTAGAAAGTCATGATTAGTAAATATCTGTGTATGCATTATCCAGATCAAGGAAGAAAACTTTACCTTTAAAAAATCCTTTCATTTTTACCATATCTTTATTGAGAATTGACCACTAATAAGAAATTTTGTGCATTATTCACCTGTGTTTCTGTATCAAACACATGTATCCGTTCTTAAAAATCAATAGTTTATATATCTTAAAACTTGTACAATATAATTGTACCTGTTATTTTTAAATTTTCTTCTTTCAATCAACATGACTTAAGACAGGTGTCTCTGTTGATTCATGCAACCATAGTTTTTGATTCTCAGGTGGGGACAACCATTAAAGGAGCACTTTAAAATTCTGTGGAAATACTTTCTTTTCTCACAAAGATAGAAAAATATCATTGGCATTTAGTAACCAAGAGTGAAATGTCACATCCTGTGCAACAATTTATTCAGGGGTAACTGAACTGGTTGATGAGTGAATTAGGAAAAAGACAAACCTGCACAAAAGTAGAGATAAAGCCCAGGCTTGGTGGTTCAGCCTGCCTCTGCTGAAGGAAGACTGACTACAAGCAAACTCAGCATGTTTGTTATATAGGTTTAAACATCAGAAGGATTTCTTGTGAGAAAGCTTCTTTAAGATAAACAAAACCAAAGCTGAGGATAAAAGCACCCTAATTAGCGCTTATCCCCTTGCACCTATATAACTCTCTACTTCCAGGCAGCAAGCATTGGAACCAAGGTTATGAACTAATAAATTTTGTGACTGGCACAGAAACCGCCTTTGAACAGGGCTTCACTATATAAATTGGGGAATCTTTGGTAGGTGCCTTAGCCCTGAGAAATTCTCAAGGAAGTTCTTGCCACTGTCATTGGGCAGTTCAGACCCATGATTCATTTGCTCCTCCCAACTTTTTTATTTTATTTTTTAAGTACAAGTGATGTGCTATTATTTGAAGTTCTTGGATGCCTTTTCAGAATATGCAGCATTCTGCTGTCATAACACAAAAGAGAATTAGTAGCAAAGGCATAATTGCAAAAATGTATCATGTTGAATGTTTAAACATATTGGCAGGATTAAAAGGATTTAAGTTATTAAGTGTTTGTTCAGCAACCCTGCAGGATCCACAGGATGATTCCTTCTTTCCTGAATATCCTGAAAGTGATGCTGTAGCTCCATAAGGTCTAGACTGTCATTATTTCTGTGCCAAATGCCCATTAAATGATTTTTAACTTTTTTCCCATTCTTATTGGGAAGCGTTATATGTGGCTGCTGTAACACAAATTTATAGCCAGTATGTACTATGGGACAAACATATAGGTAAACTCCCACTATAGCCAGTAAAATTAAATCCAATTGAATGAAGAGGTGTAATATGTTTATCTGAAAGACCATCCAACATTTGAGTATCATTAGTAAATACTGGAATGGATTCTTCAGTCCATACAGCTGGGTATACTAAAAGTAGATCTGGGAAATGAGTCCAGTAAGTTTCCCCATGAACCATACTTACCTAACATATCAGTAAAGCCAGCACAGGCACAAATATGGTGACTGGAGACGTAGGGCCTCCCTGTTGTTTGACTATCTATTTGTTCAGTCTGATGTGTGAATTTCTTCAGTTGTTTGAATTGTGACTTGAAATCCTCTATGGTGATGGTGAAGAGCATATTCAGAGGAGAAGAGAGGAGAGCTGTACTTTCTGGAAGTACACAAGCATTGCCTCTATCCCATATTATTACTGAATCTTGTCCATTCAATTGTCTTCTTTGTAAGTTTCTCCACCAGACTAGGCCTGACTGACCTCCTATAGTAGACTCCATGTGTTGCTCAACAGTACTATGATCTTCAGCATCACAATTTAAAAAATTTAAAATAAAGAGAGCATGATTCAAATAATTTTGTAGTTCTACCTCCCCTTTTTGTTTTTGTAATTGTAATTTAAGGGATAAGTGAGTGCACTCTACCCTACCCTGGCCTTATGGATTATAAGGAATACCTGTTTGGTGATATATATGATATTGATCACAAAACTGTTGGAAAAAAAAAAAAAGAAAAACTAGTATAAGCAGGATCATTATCAGTTTTAAATTTTAGAGGATGCCCAAGCACCAATACAAGATATTTAAACAGTGACAGATGACTTAATGAGTATTATTTTCTTAGCCAGAAAAATTAGTGAAAGTCACCTGTCAAGCTTGTGAAGATTGCTAAAGCCAATGTTGTTGTAGAACTAAAAAGGGTTCCACAATGAAAGAAAGCTCAGCTCCCACCAATTGTATGACTTTAGTAAAAACTGAGCAACAAAATTATTTAATGGGGTCAGTATAAATATTGGAAGTCAGCCTTCCATCTTGTTTGTCCTATATGTGATGGCCCCATAATTTTACTTTTAACAACAATTTTACTTTTAACTTTACAACAAAAGTTGTAAAGTTTATAAGGAAAATACAAAATTAAATTAACAAAAGTAAAAACATATTCTTTAAGACTAGTTTTTCTAAATAATAGAACTTAATAGACACAAGAAATTATTTTGTTGGGATGAGAGTAGATTAATGTTTTAAGAAATCTTATTACCTTAACAAATATAGGGTTAAACTTTTGGTTTATATCAGTACATTAATATTTGGCTTGTGTCTGGGGAAGCAGTCACTTTTTCTTTTCTCTCTCAGCCTTTATTTAAAAAGCACAATTACCTCCTGAATTGTAGAAGAGGTCTGTGAAGAAAGCTTATCTATTTCTGTAAACAGGCTCCATGCCAGAAACTCAGCACAAAGCCAGTCTAGTAGATTAGGAACTTTTCTTTTCTTCATTTTTCTTTATTTTTAAAGGAGAAAAAGCCTTTAATAACTTTAGCTGATTTTGTTAATTATGTATAACCAATTTAATCACATACAAACGTTCTGAAAGTTATCCTACACAAATCTTTGTAATTTACTTAGACATTTTATTACCTTTTATTTTACAAAAGGACCTTTTTATCCAAAAAGCATTTTCATGTATTCTTTATATGAAAATATATTTTTACATCTAAAAACTTTCTTATCCCTTTCGTAGTTAATGACTTCTTTCAAAATTTATATTTTGAAACAATCCTTGTGAGATTTTTGAACTTAGGCAAATTGTTTTACTTTAATAAGATGAATTACTTTTGTTTTCATAGTATCAGACTGAAAACTCTTATACTCTATAAATCATACCTGAAATATAGTTAACTCCTAGCAACACTGTTTATAGTGAAGACACAGAAACAAAGAAATCTCAAACCTTTTCCATTAACCAATTTATAAAAATACCTCTAATGTTTAAGCACATTTTAGTTACGTGTGCTTGATTTTATATTTAGTAAATGATATTTTAGCACTTTAACTTTGTAAATTAATTATGCATCTCCTTAACAAACATATTCATTAATATTATTCCCATTTATATTAAATATAATTATTTGACCTGTAAAAGTGAAGCTATCAAACAAATGTAGTTCATAGTATTAACCATCTCTTTCCTGTGGAAGATAATTATTAGAAGCATTGGATATTACATTTTGGACATCTTATAAAAACTAATACTTTATTAATTGGCTGACCACCAAGAAAAATTTATGAGTTAATAATGTTAAAGTCATATTTATTCTTATCTGTTTACCCAATTTAAACTGAACTTCTGTTTAAGTCACATAAATTTAAAAAATATTTGGGCCAGGTGCAATGATGCAGGCCTGTAATCCCAATGACTTGGAAGCCCGAGGCAGCAGCATCATGAGTTCATAGCCAGCCTCAGCAACAGTGAAGCACTGAGCAACTCAGTGAGACATTGTCCCTAAATAAATTAAAAAGTGGGGCTGGGGATGTGGCTCAGTAGTCGAGTGCCCCTGAGTTCAATCCCTGGTACACCCCCTAAAAAAAAAATTAAAAAATAAAAATTTGGATCCATTTTTTATTTTTATTTTAATTTCTGAGCACTCATTTATCTATATGTCAATTTTAATATCACATACATAATATATACACAAAACAATAAAAGATACCATGCATACATAAAACAGACCAGAAACAAAGATCTTATAACTTTTTGTAAGTGGAGCTCCACAGGTAGGAGGCAATACTACAGATGTTTATTCAAGAATCTCTTAGATTCAGCCTGTTAGAAATTAAAATAGAGCCAATCAGACTTTTACATTATGACTTAAATATAGAACATGCCCATGCAGATGAAAATGCCAGGTGGAAAATCTAACAACCATGAGGACAGTAAAATAAAATATTTCAGAAGGCCAGCTTATTGTTCTAATGATCGATCATTGGATCCACCCCCAACACCATCATCCCTAGAAAAATTTACCTCTAAGTAAAGGCAGTATAAAAACCTCTACAGCTAGATAAAATAAAACTGATTAGAAAAATATATATAATTTAGGCACACAAGATCAAATGTTAATTCACCATAAAATGATGAGCTCAAAGATATAGAATTTTTTTTTTTCTGTAGAGAAAAACAAAAACCATAATTACGTTCGTAAAGCACATGTAGAACATCTTTATTAATTCAGTATTCACTTTAAGTTCAGACTAGGGTCAATTCAGATATTTAAAGAATGTGGGAGCCTGTAAAATCTTCATAAAAGGTTTTTAAGAATAGAAAATTTGTACATTTGGAATCTTTCCATTGTTCTTTCCCAGTGCTGTAGCATTTGGGGGTTGGGGAGGTTATTAACAAGACAGGTAGTAAAGACATCCAATTAAGCTAAAGCAGAAGAGGCTCCCATTTAAACATGACACTGTTTTTTGTTGTTGTTGTTGTTGTTTATTTGGTTTTTTTTGTTGTTGTTGTTGTTGTTTTTGCTTTCATTTTTCCCCTTTAGCCAGGTGAGTCAGAAATAGCTTGAATTTAAAAGGGACACTTTTCTCCTGTGGTCTTAAATCTTACAGGATTCTCTGAAAGTGTAGAGCTACAGTTTATATTTTTTTCTGGAAACACTATCCCAGTAAGCTGTTAACAGGGGAAGTAAAAATTGTCTACATTTGTGATTTACAATCATTAGCCCAATGTTTACAGGGACAGCAACTATGGATTCAGACCTGATTTATTTTTATGATGAAGCACCTTCTGACAGTTTTTAGTCAAGTATCCAGGCTTGTCACAGTTAACACACTTCCTTTTGGAATTTTTATTTTTCCAGGGAAGTTGCAACATGTCTCTTAAAGCCAGAGTTTTAACTTTGTTTCCCCCCACTCCTACCTGCTCTCAGGAGACAAAGACTCTGGCTGAGCAGGGGCAGGGGCTGTGGGAGACACTGCACTCTAAAGACTCTTTTGTTTTCAGCCTCTAATGGCCATAAACGCAGTAGGAAGCTTCCTTTAATCAACACGTGTCTATTTTAGGAGCATCCCACTCACCTTGACAAATCAAAGTTCCCATGTGTCTGATGTCCATGTTTGTGGGCCAAATGTCATGTCGTGCACAACAATTTATTCAGGGGTAACTGAACTGGTTGATGAAGGAATTATGAAAAAGATAAACAGACACAAAAGTAGAGAAAAAGCTGGGGCTTAGTAGTTCAACCTGCCTCTGCTGGAGGAAGACTGACTACAAGCAAACTCAAATTCAGCACCTTTATGATATAGGTTTAAACATCAGAAGAATTTATTGTGAGAAAGCTTCATTAAGGTAAAACCAAATCTGAAGCTAAAAGCACCTTAATTAGCACTTATCAGCTTGCAACTAAAACTCTATACCTCCAGGCAGCAGGCATTGGAAACCAAGATTATGAACTAATGATTTCCATGATTGGCACAGAATCCACATATGAACAGGGCATCACCATTTTTTTAAATTTTATTTTTATAATTTTTAATATGTACAACTTATAGTGCATATATTTAGTATCTTTGGCACCACCATTTTGATTGGGCAATCTTAGTTTGGCAACTTAACCAATTTAATTATTTTTTAAATATCCAAGATGATAGCTCTATCAATTTCTTTCATATTTCATTCAATATTTGATTTCCATATGTTCAATGTAATAACACAAATTCATAATTTCTTCTAGTAACTTCACTCTTGTCAGTATGGAATGATCTTTATTTCTATTTGTTATTATTATTATTTGTTCTAATTAGTTACACATGACAGAAGAATGCATTTTATTCTATTGCACACAAATGCAGCACAACTTTTCATTTCTTTGGATGTAGACAATGTTCACACTATTCATTCAATCATATATGGACCTAAGGTAAGGGACATATGATGTCCCTCTTATTCCACCATCTTTCCCACCCCTATGTGCCTTCCCCTCTCATCACTTTCCTCCACCCAATCCAAAGTTCCACCATTCATCCCTTTCCTTACTCCCTCCCCCCATTATGGATCAGCATCCACATATCAGAGGTTTCTGGGGGATTGGCTTATTTCACTTAGTATGATATTTTTTAGCTCCATCCATTTAACTGCAAATGCCATGATTCTATCCTCTTTTAAGCTTAGTAATATTTTATTGTGTATATACACCACAGTTTCCTTAATCATTCATCTATTGAAGGGCATCTAGGTTGGTTCCACAGTTTAGCTATTATGAACTGAGCTGCTATAAACATTGATGTGGATGCATCACTATAATATGCCAATTTCAACTCTTTTCGGTATAGACTGAAGAATGGGATAACTGGGTCAAAGAGTGGGTCAATTCCAAGTTTTCTAAGGAATCTCCATACTGCTTTCCATAGTGGTTGCGCCAATTTGCCATCCCACCAACTATGTTTGAGGGTACCTTTTCCCCTTCATCCTCACCAATACTTATTCTTTCTGTGTTCTTGATAATTGCCATTCTGACTGGAGTGAGATGAAATCTTAGAGTAGTTTTGATTTACATTTCTGTAATTGCTAGAGATGATGAACGTATTTTCAAATATTTGTTGATTGATTGTATGTCTTCTTCTGAAAAGTGTCTGTTCGTTTCCTTAGCCCATTTATTGATTGAGTTATTTGGTTTTTTGCTGTTAAATTTTTTGAGTTCTTCATATTAGTGCTCTGGAGATTAGTGCTCTGTGCTTTAAAAAAGAATAAAATTATGGCATTAGCAGTTGCTCTGGTGTACATGTGGTAAGGATTTTCTCCCACTCTGTAGGATCTATTATTATTATTATTATTATTATTATTATTATTATTTTGGTACTGGGGATTGAACTCAGGGGCTCTTGACCACTGGGTCATATCCCCACCCCTTTTTATTGTATTTTAGTAGAGACAGGGTCTCACTGAGTTGCTAAGTGCCTCACCATTACTGATGCTGGCTTTGAACTGCCCCTCCTGCCTCAGCCTCCCAAGTGCTGGGATTACAAGCTTGACCCACCGCGCCTGGCTTCTCTTCATATTATTGATTATTTTCTTTGATGAGAAGAAATTTTCAGTTTGAATCCATCCCATTTATTGATTCTTTATTTTATTTCTTGCACTTTAGTAGTCTTGTTAAGTAATTCAGGTCCTTATCTGACATGATAAAGATTTGAGGCTACTTTTTCTGTTATCTAGTTATTATTTTTAACATTAAAACTATTATACATGGCATTATTATAGCTTAATCAACTCTTCTTTGTTTTGTGGTATCCTATTTTAAAGTGGATTTAATGTAAGCTTTATTGATATCATTATTGTAATTGTTATGGGCATAATTTTTTCAACTTCCACTTTAACAAAAGTCAGGGCTTATATACATATAAGCCAGTCAATGGTGTTGGTATTACAGAGTTCATTGATTTTCAGTCTATAATGTTTTACCAATGTTTACATAGTATGGGGTGGCAGTTCTTGTAAGTTATACTTAAAAGTTTCATTGCAATATAAATTTCAATTTAGTACATATCCAACCAATTAATAACTACATTTTAAAATACCTTCTTCAATATATGAGTAGAAATGATATATGCAAATATTTTGAAATGTCCTGAATAGAAGGAGAGATGATTTTTGGTCAGGTGTGGTGAAGCATGTCTCTAATCCAAACAACTCAGAAGGCTCAGGTAGAATGATCTCAAGTTCACAGCTAGCCTCAGCAACTTAGCAAGTCTCTAAGCAACTTAGTGAGACCCTGTCTCAAAATAAAAAAAAAATCAAAAGGGTTGGGGATATGGCTCAGTGGTAAAGCACCCCTAGGTGCAGTCCTCAGTACCCAAAATAATAATAATAATAATAATAATAATAATAATAATAATAATAAATAATATATAATAATAATAATAATAAAGAAAGAGGCTTTTCCCCTTCCCTAATGATTAGAGGAAAGGAAAAGATTTTGACAAGGAGACAAGAACTGTTAGTAATGGCAACAAGAGGTTGGACTCCTTCATACTATGTGACCAGAATAGAAGGCCTGTTTTTTTTTTATAGGCCTGGACTACTTACATGTGAGAGAAACAAAACATCTTCTCTGGTAAAGTCATTGTATTTGTACAATATTTTTACAGTACTCCATAGTGTATCCTAAATAATACATACGATTACTGAAAATGCTTTAATTTAATATGGGTTGAAATGCATTCATAAAGCTTGTGTGCCCTTCTTATATCTAGAAAATTCTTATATGTATTTATATGTTACATGATTTTTGCTTCAAATACATGTGGAGTAGGAGGGTAACATGAACAAGATGGCTAAGTAGGAAGCCCTGTTACCCTCTTACCCTCTACAAATACACGGATTTTGCAAACACAAACAATTTCTCCTTATGAGAAATAAGAAACTAATTGGAAGGCTTCTGTATCCTAGGAAAATGTAAAATAAAATTTACTGAAGTTAGCAAAGAGAGCCAAGATGCCCATTTTTTCATACTCCCTTCCCCAGGTACAGAGTGATATGATCAAATTTAGATTTCTTGTCTTCAATCTTCCCCAGGAGGGTGAAGGAGTTGTTTTGTACAACCAGTGCCCCTACTTTTCTGGGATTGCTATGATAAATAGAATCTATCTCACCCAGCATGAATACAGTAGACCCTCTACAGTGATCATATGAAAAAGTCCAGCAACCAGCCTCTCTCCTTGGAGGGAACAGAAATTGATCCATGGGCTTCTCTGGGTAGCCCAAAGAGCTGCCATCTATTTTGCCAGACTTGAAGGTCTGACAGAGTTGGCAAATTTGGCTTGATAGAGAATAGAAATGTTGTAGTTTCCCTCTCACACTCCTGACGTGCTTTAACATAGAATGCACAGACAAAAGAAGACAGCAAACCACAGCTTCTTATTTAATCTGGTGTGAGAAAACATTAGCAGAGGCTCCTAAATGCCATTATGTGAACCATTTAGCATGTTTGCCAATATATAGTGTACATAAACCTGAAATTAATGTTAGTTCACTTACTGATTTTATAACATTCCATCCATGATTTTATATGGCATGTGTGTGTGTGTGTGTGTTTGTGTGTGTTTATGTAGATACAACTAACTTAAGAAATATTTGTTGAATTTTTACATTGTTCATTGCAGTATATGCATATAAATAATGACACTTTAGAAGTCATATTATGCAACCAATGGTGGTAAATTATGTTCCTGTACTGTATGAGACAATTTGGATATTAAAACACATTTTACCCCAACATTGTTTAAAATAACAGAGCCTGAATCATAAAATAAGGTTGCTACTCTTTACTGGAAGATAAAATCCTGGGAAATAGGAGTGAGGGAAATAGGAGTGTGAGGCAGAGAAGGAGAGAGTAAGGATAAAAAAAACTACCTCACAAGTCTGGCCATGGATTTAGAATATGAATGATAAGCAACACTCAATGATAATATTTGCTGTTATTGTATTAATTAATGTATGCTATTATGTCAATGTATTAAATATCTGCCATTCAAAATGAATGAAAAATATAAATCATCACAGATGAATGTGTCAATATATCAGGGCATATTTGAGATTTAAACAATGTCTTTTCAAGGCTTATGATAAAACTGCAAAAATTGATATGCTGGAAGAGAAACTTCCACCTGCTGATAACTCAATAATCCTGGCTGTCTTAATTTTAACCTCGCCTCCTGTATTTGTTGAAATCACTTGTGGATAACCAAAAAGCAAAACTTCTTGTTCAGATACTGGCTGCATAATAGACTAAACAGAATTGAGATGATTTTGAATTTTTTCTCTGTGAAACTGTTTTGAGGGAATTGGAGTCAATGATGTATAGTGAATACTTGGTAAAAAATAAAGAATGGTTTCATGTAAAGTCTTTAATGTTTATATAATTTTGATCTCATTTTATTTCTAAAAAGAAATATTATTTAAAATAATTATTTTTGTAGGTGTAATGATGATTTTCATGCACACAATGTTATCCTAAATAAATTTTATTACATATATTCTGAAACTTATGACAAAAGAATGATTTAAGAACACTATAACAGTTAACTACTTATTTTTTCCAGATGTAAATGATATTTTATGAAGATAATTAGAAAATGCTTCCAAATCTGAAGGGAGTCACCCAAAGTAATTATCAAATCCCATCTCAAAATTTTGAACAGATAATAAATAAATTATCAGGTGGAGGCTAGAACATG
Source organism: Tamias sibiricus (assembly GCA_025594165.1). Classification (NCBI taxonomy): domain Eukaryota; kingdom Metazoa; phylum Chordata; class Mammalia; order Rodentia; family Sciuridae; genus Tamias; species Tamias sibiricus. The sequence goes on along the minus strand of CM046665.1, from coordinate 39,041,175 downwards.
CCCTTTATTATTGTTAAAGATTCTGCTATAATCCAAATGCTTATGTGAGAATGTGATTTAAACAGTAACTGGAACCTGATATAGTCAGGTGGAGGGGTGGCATATCTTTGAAAGAGAGGCAGTGTGCATAACTAGTAGTTTTTCTCAAAAACTGTCAAAAATTGTCACTCTAAGTCTTCATGGGTTTAATGAGTCAGGAGATGAGAGAGAAGAAATGTTATAGAGAAGTGTCCACTCTGGAACACAGTATGGATATTCCTCAGAAAACTTGGAATGAACCACCATTTAACCCAATTATCCTGCTTCTCATCATATACCCAAAGGACTTAAAATCTGCATAGTACAGTAATGCAGTCACATCAACGTTTATAGAAGTTCAATTCACAATAGCTAAGCTATAGAACTAACCTAGGTGACTTCAACAGATGAATGGATAAAGAAAATGTGGTATATATACACAATGGAATATTACTTATCCACCAAAAAGAATGGAATTACGCATTTGCTGGTAAAGGATAGAACTGGAGACTATTATGCTAAGTGAACTAAGCCAATCCTTAAAAAACAAAGGCCAAATGTTCTCTTTGATATGTGGATACTAACACAAAATAAGGAGTTGGTTGGGGGTGGGGGAAAGAGAAGTTAATTTGATTAGACAAAGAGGAATGAAGGGAAGGAGAGGGTATGGGAATAGGAAAGACAATAAATGAATTGGACATAAATTTCCTGTGTTTATATATGAAATCATGACCAGCGAAACTCCACATCATTACATTTTCAAGAATGGGATCCTAATTAGAATAAATTATACTTCATGTATGTATAATATGTCAAAGTACACTCTACTTTCATGTGTATCTAAAAAGAACAAGTAAAATATAAATAAATAAAGTGAAGACATTGTATAAAAAAAAAACAAAACAACAAACAAACAAACAAAAAAAAGAGAGTGAAGAGATAATCTAGAGAATAGGAGATCTTTGTCATCAGCCTCTCAGGTAGGGAATTAATATCCAGAATATACAAACAACTCAGAAAACTTAACATTAAAAAAACCTCAAAATAATAACTCATTTAATAAATGGCAAAAGAACTAAATGGATACTTTTTATAACAAGAGATAAAAATGACCATCAAATATATAAAAAAAAATTGTTCAACATCCCCAACAACTCCAAAATGCAAATTAAAACTTCATTGAGATTTCATCTTACTTTAGTCAGAACGGCAATTATCAGAAATACAAATAATAAATACTGGTGAGGATGGGGTGCAAAAGTTACACTTGTACATTGTTAATTGGACTGCACATTAGTACAACCACTCTGAAAAGCAATATGGAGGGTCCTCAAAAAACTAGGAATGGAACCATCATGTGATCCAGCTAACCCACTCTTCTGTATTCATCCAAAAGAACTAAAATAAACATACTATAGTGGTACAACCACATCAAAGTTTATAGCAGAGCAATTCATAATAGTAAAGTTACAGAACCAGTCAAGATGTCCATCAACAGGTGAATGGATAAAGAAAGCATAGAATATACACACAATTGATTTTTACTCAGCCATTAAGAAGAATGAAATTATGGCATTTGCCAGTAAATGGATGTAAATGGAGAACATTGTGTTAAATTAAATAAGCCAGACTCAGAAAGTCAAGGGTCCAATCTTTTTGTCTCAAATGTGGAATCAGCTCAAAATAAGGAGAAAGAAAAAGGTATGGATCCTATTAAAAGAGAAAAGAGGTCAGTGGAGTAGAGAAAAGGGATTGAGGGTGGAGGGAGAAGGAACAGGAAATGGGAAGAAAGGTGAAATGAAAATCATCAAAGTATCCTATGCACATAAATGAATACGCCATAATGAATGGAAGCACTAATTAAAATTAAAAAAACTATAAATAAATGGAAGGAAGACCACGAGAAGAGGGGAAAAAGAATGGCAGGGAGGAGGAAAGGGGAATGGGAAGTAGTAGGGAATGAACTGAAACAAGTTATTTTCCATGCTTCATTATGTCAAAATGAAGTTATTATGCATAATTAAAATGTACTAATAAAAAAATAAAGAAAAGAAAAAAAAGTCTCCACATGGAAATAAAGTTAGGAAACAAGTATTACCTTCTAATATATATGATCTATAAATACATAAATGTTCTTGCTGGGAGTGTATTTGAATAAATTCCTAAAAGTCAAGACAAACCAAAACAAAAATCCTTGATCTAAAAAAGTGGTAAAGAAATAATTTTTCCCACAGTAATTTCAACACTGAGTGATTGTTTTTGTCAATGTATGTTTTTCAAAATCTTATGACTCTCACACAAAAGAATAAACATATGGCAGCTAAGTAATTAATAAATGCATGATATGGTAAACTTAAACAAAACAGAATTTGGTAGAAACAAGTATAGAAACACAGAAAACAGGGAATTTCCTTAGATATCAATAATTTACAGACAAAGGTGGTTTAGTAGTATTGTACAGCTATGTAACTATAATCTTCAGGGTTATCTTGTGTACTGCACAGAGGTCATTTTTGTCTCTACCAGAAAGTAATCTAAAAACACCATGTTATTTTAGGAATTCTAATTCCAAATGAATGGCACATGTTAGATGAATCAAGACCACTTTTCCTCAGGGAATTAAATAATTGTTGGATGGGTCTGTAAAACAATACTACACTTTAGAGTCTGAAGTGAGAGGCAGTCATCTTTTGGTTTAATTTCTGATTTCTGCATAATTTTTCACAGTTTCAGCAATGTATTAATTTTTCAAAAAAATATTGAAAGTAATTTATTCATGATAGAAGAACTCATAAAGGCTAGAAGAGAGGATAAAGGTCTTTACACTAGAAGGCCAGTAACTTCTTCATTTATTGCAACCTTTTCAAGCAACTTTCCAACAATGTCATCTACAAAATAAATCTGTCTACAAATTAGTGTCCAGGAGCCAGGCCTCAGTGTTCAACACAGAAAACTCAGCTTATAAGGAATGAGGCATTAGCACAGCCAAAGGGAAGTCAAATGTATGGAATTTTGCATCACCTCTCAACCATTTGGCTTTTCAGCATTTTATCAAGCATGAGAAAATGTGGTTTTATTTTCTTAACATAAAGAGTAGACATGAGTTTCTAACTTACTCCAGTAAGAATCATGTTGTAGGATGAAGTGAAAAGATGATATCCTATAGCACTTTGTATCTGGAGACAGACCAATAAATGAATGAATGGAGACTCAATGTTTAAGTTAGTTGACACATGAAAATTATATATGTGAAGATTTCTGCTAGAACTTATTTAATTGCAAGTAAGCTTGTATAAATATATTTATAAATAAACTGGAGTTTTTCAGACTGTGCATCATTCTTCACAACTTTTTATTATACCACATGGGGCATTTTAATAAAGGAATCCACTCTCAGAAAGTGGCAATAGTAACCACCAACTCATCATTGTGTGTGTGTGTGTGTGTGTGTGTGTGTGTGTTAAACTTTTGCTGAGATGATTTTAAAAGATTGTTTAGTACAGTCTGGATTATAATGAGAAGGGATTTGTGAATAATCAAGAGCAGATGTCATATCACACTGTGTCCACTTCAAACCTTGCAGACATAATTTTTAAACAGGTCTGAAGTCCCCTTAGAGACATCTGCCTTTTCAGGGCATTTTCATAACATTTTGAAAAGATAATAGAGACACATCCCCAGATATTCAGAGAGAAAAGTAAGAAAACTCATTTTGGAAAAGAATTATATTTTCAACACTATCAATATTTCAAGGGCAGTAGGTTATGTTCAAGAGAGCTGTAGATTTCCATCTTAATTGCTGCAATTTTATATTATAAGTACAATAATCAAAATTCTATTGCCTCATTGACTACTTGTTTTCCCAGGTGAGACTAGAATGCCTCAAAATGGTATTACTTTGAAACACTTAAAACTTTTGCATAAATAATAAACAAGTGAAGTTTTAATTCATTTATTTCTAAATGTTTTATGATAAGTTATTAATTGGGATTTAGATCCTGATATATTATTGGCACTGAAGGTACAAGTGATAAGTGCGATAGATTGGATAAGTGGCTTTTGAAATGAAAGAAGACCTGTTTCAAAAGCTGAATTAACACATACCAATGGTTTTGCAAAATGTGTTTCAGAATATAGGAAGAAAGAGAGAGAAACGGAAAAAAAAGGAGAGAGGGAATTTCATCAAAACAGAGAAAAGATCAGTAGAAACACTTGAAACATTTGCATAAATAATAAACTAATGAAGTTTTAATTTATTTATTCCTACATGTTTAGGATGAAGGGGATTGTAGAGGAGGAAGAAAGGACAGGAAAGGGAAAGAACAGTGGAAGGAATTTGACTGAACTTTTATACGTGCATGCATGGGTGTGGCACAGTAGGTCCTGGCATGAGCTGTTTCCACAGGACACTGACTAAAAGAAAAAAAAAGGTAAACTGTAAGTGGATTGAAGAGGGACAAGTATGAAGTTGGGGAGATTAGTGCTGAGGACTGAATTAGAGCAGATTTTTCCCATGCTTTTGTGAATACGTCAGAGTGTATCCTGGTGCTGCTGTATATAATTAAGGAGAATAACAAAAATTGTGTTTCAGGAAACATTTTGTGATATATGTTGGTGCATCTGGATTCTTTGATTGTCTAATTCAAACTGAAATTTAAAATATAATTTTTCTTAAACTGTAATAAGAGTAGAAATTTAAAATTTTTATACTAAACTTTAATATCAGGTTTATTGATGAATGTGTCAACCTGTGCTACCTGGTCAACTAGAATAAAGGTTTTGTAACCATTTCTGATCATATATTCAATCTTGGTGGAAGTGCATTAATGATTTAGAATGTTGCAACTATGCAATTGCTTATTTTTAGGGGTGAGGTCCTGGATATGTTTGTTCACATACAGTTTTACAGACAGCACCCTGGTGAAGCACAGATCTATGTATTCAAATAGCTGGAAAAATTTACATGCATGTTCTTAAGGCTCATATTTACTGTGACTACATCAAATTTAATGACAAGATCATATTAAATATATGGCCAACTGTTTAAGTTTTGAGTATTTGTCATTTGGTTTTCATAGTGTGAAGATTTTGAACAATTGATAATATTTTTATTCAAGTGAATCTAAAATATTCCACTGCTGATATGAGAGTCTGGCTACCTTCACTATAAATTAACCTAAAGTTAAGATATGAGGTCTTAAAATAGGTGGCTTCTAGGTTAATTCTATGAGACTCTTTCAAACATTAACAAAAATATATATGAAAAGTATAGTCACTTTGCTTTCTACCAGTATATACAGACTGTTTCCTTGATGTTAACTTTGAATTTCAGAATTATTCTCAATCCTCAACTCAAATAGAACTTCCTCAAACTTCCTCAAACTGACTCTGATTGCTTTATTTTCTTTCTAACATAAATTATCTGAAATTATTGTATTTATTTGCTTCAGTGATTTCCATCTGTCTATGAAATTATAGCTATAATTTCCATGAGGAAAGCATTATTTCCTGTCTTGAATACCTGGAACCAAGTACACTAGAGAGAAAATTAGAAGATAAGGACTAATCAGATATCATCAACTTTTATAATCTCACAGACACTGAGGAATTTATCTCACACTCAGAAAGATTAAAGGTGATCCAGAGAAACCAATTAGAAAGGTGAGAACAAAATAATAATGATTTTATTTACACTAGTCATGCTTAGTTTCTACAATCACTAATATAATCATTATATATGAATGTAAAATCATATGGAAACTCAAAATGGATATTGAAATGTCACCAAAATTTAGTAGTAGTAGCTTGACAATCATGACATATAATTGACCAAAACATAACACATATTGTTTCATAGTTCAAGTTATACTAAAGGTGTTATAGTGTACCTCAAAAACATTATTCACATCAATGACCAGTATAGGAAATTTAATACATGAGTGATTCAGAGTAAGTTCTCATGTCATTGATGGGAATGTGCTGTGTTCTTAGTGCCATGGTCCCTAAGGACAGGCAAGCTTTAGTCATATACTTGTTCATCCTGCCCTTACCATGATTAGTACCCAGTTTTCTATCTATAATTCCTTCTATCATATTCTCATTTTTAAGTAAGACAGTATATAGGTAAAATCTTCATCCATGAAGTGTATACAAGAAACATGATAACGTATTTAATGCTTACATCTCAGGGACTTCACAACCTTACAAGAAGAGTTCCAGTCTCTTATAGATAGGAAAAGCTAGGTACATAGGAGTAACATCACACATCCATAGTCAGTCAATGATCAAAACTTGGAAGATTTTAACCACATTTTCTTTGACCCCAAATTTAATGTTTCTCTGTGTTCTTTAATTTTTATATATCACACTGACCCACTAAAAATAAAAAAAAATTAACACCACATTAATTTTAAAATGCTAGTTATCAACCACATCTACTTCAAAATAGATGAAGTCAGTTTCAATACTTATGAGTCAAATTATATTTTTGGTCTGAGTTGTAGAAGACTTCATGAGATTCAAAGTATCTATCCATGACTTGTTTATATAAAACACATAAATGCATATCCAAAGCATGTATTTCTAATTTCTACTATAGAAATCAAATTACTGAATAAAAAAGAGTTTTAAGATTGATAAAAAAAAAATTAACAATCATGTGCTTAATGTTATAGTAAATAATTTAGAAACCATTTTCCTTAATTTTCTTCAGTGAGAAACAAAGTTTAAATTTATTCAAGAAAATTACTTTGAAAAACAGAAAAATTAATTTGAACCCTTTATTAAAACAAAGGATTAGGATGTGCACTCAACTAGGGTCTCAATATTTTTCTCAATATTTCTATTTTGTCTTACCTTTCCTTAAAAGGAGACATAATTGTTTCCTAAGCCTTTCAAAAAGACAAAGACATTATAAATAATGACTTTTAGTGTGTGTATGTAGTTTCTTTGTTTGTGCATACCTGAAAATGTTTCTGAACACAAATTTTCCTCTAATTCTAATATTTTTCCACTACTGAAATTTAGAGCCATACATTTTTGCCAAGAATACAATAATTCAATTTTACAAAGTAAAAATAAAATCTTGATTTTATTTAAAACTAGTGTTTCTCAGCACCGTACTAGAGATGTTTTCAATACTTAGGCTCAGATTTTTTTTTTCATATATCATTCTGTAAAGTCATATACTTAATTTCTATGCATGTTAATAGCAAATTATTTTTTGTATTTATCAAGTTACTTTTCTCACGTGGTACACTTTGTATATACTAAAATACGAATATCCTAAGTTTTCAAGTCTCTAACTTTTGAGAACTATGTATGCTTATAAAAATATCACCCAAATAAATTTTTTAGAAAATTCAATTATCCTAGTAAGTGCCCTATGCGCTTTTCTGTTTTATTTCACCCAGAGACAACTGTTTCCTCATTTCTAACATTTTGGATAATTCTGCACCCTTCTTTATAGTTCACATGAGTAGAATTTAACGTATAACAATCTGTGTGTACTTTGTTTTGCCCATCATGTTTTTCAGATTGATCCATTCAGTAGTATGTATGAATCAATACTTTGTTATAGTCATGTATGAATATAGCATTAGTCTTTATGCATTCTATTGTTGAATGGATATTTCGATCTTTATGGTTTTAGCAGTAATTAAATAAAGTAAAAATTACCATTTTTCTACATATTTTTGTGAGAAAAGTCTTTTCATTTCATTTTATGTAAAAATAAGGAAAATTGCTGAGTTATAGATTTTATTTTAATATTATAAGAAAACATTAAATCATCATCCAGGCATACTGGCATTAATCCCAGCTACTCAGGAGATTGAGACAGGAGATTGAAAGTTCAAACCCAGCCTGGGTAACCTAGTGAAACCACGTTTCAATCTTCAATACTGCAACAAATAAGTAAATAAATAAATAAATAAATAACAAAAACATTAACTCATAGTTCAATAGTTCATAGTGATTCTAATATTTTATGCTGACATATCAGTTGCTCCAGATTTTTAAAAAGAAGTAGCTAAAAATTAGATTGCTTCCACTTTAAATCATACACTTGATATTTTATCAGAATTCATGCATTACTACAACATGACTGGTGAGAATTATCCTGAAAATTCAAGCAAAATATTATGTCTAATATTATATAATTTCCCATATTGAAAATTAATTTTAGTAGCTGAGCTAAAATAAAAAATATGTTTTTGTCCTACTTAAACAACTCCTATGCCATTAGATGAGTAACCAAAATAAATTACCCTTCTACTTCAATTTTTCCCTTTCAACATGATGTCAATTGGCTTAAAAGCATTCACTAAAATGTGGTAAATGCTTTAGTAATAAAAATGAATGCATTGGATTGTCTCTTTAAATCTTAAGTTTTAGCTAATATCGAGGGAACAGAGAAAACAATTAGAAAAACAAGAAGTGACAGTCATAGTAGCCCTAGCCTTGTGTGGTTATCATGTACTTGAAGTGTAATTGTTATTAGAAATATATGTAATTAATATAAAATATATTATAAAATATTTCAATAATATTTAAATTTATTTCATTTTGAGATGACAGTTTGTATATGTTGCATTAAATAAGCTGTATTATAAAAATTAATTATACCTGTTTCATTTTATATTTTTAGGTGCCTAATATTTAAAATTGTACATGTGGCTTACATTTGTGGCTCACAGTATGTATCCAATGGACAATACTTATCTAAGGAGTAGTCATAGAATTAGAAAGCAACCCTAAGAAGAAGACAAAGCATAGCTTAGAAGTGCTTTAAGCAGCATTCATAAGGGAGTTACACAAAGGCCTTGTAATAGGAAATTTGAAGAGGAATTGAACTTACTGGCTAGTATGAATATAGCAGTTATAAGAATCTCTCAGATTTACCAGCAAAAATAACTGTCTAAGATGTCAAAGATTTCTGTGACTTTTGATCCCAATGATAATATAGAGGAAAAAAATGATAATAATAATTTAAGCTCTGGTGGTGAAAATATTGACTATACTCAATTGCCATAAATTGTTTTATGATATCAGACAATATTTAATTATTTTAATCTACCTAGCAAGTTTATTTATACAATTACATGAAGCATTAAGATACTTGGCTTATTTTTATGTTAAACAGAAATAAATCTGTTCAATTTCCAATATGAATTTATAGGAGTTAAATGCTAATTTCTGTGGCAATTAAGTATATGATGTATCTAAAACTAGTATAAAAGTGAGTCTCTTTCTAAAGGAAATTATTTAATTTTTCTTCAAGAATTCACATTATTTGTTAGTTTTTTTGTTGTTTCGTTATGTGAAGACAGATCTCTTAGAAGACACAATTAAGAATTTTATAGCCTCTGCTGTTATCTTTAGCATATAGTGATAATTACAGAACAGGTTCTGAAAAAATCAAAGATTAAAACATGACTGTGATATTTTGAGATGATTTCAGAGAAGTACTTACTAGAAATTAATCTTCTGACTCTTGATAACCTGTATGTTCTCCCTAAGGCCATTGTAATTCATTATATTTATAATCAGTTATAATATGATAATTTTCAATAATTTGAAATGAATATTGTTAGTAAAGTGTGACACTTTGAGCATTATAAATTTAAATGAAGTTAATTTAGTGTGATGATAAAACATCATTATTAAAACACTGAACATTTTATTCTGCATACTGGACTCCTGATATATAAGACAAAACTTTTTCTCTCCTGAATTCAATTTTAAGGAAAAATTTCATTTTCTGATATACCTATAAACATAAAGTATCATTTAGCATTTTCACTTTCAAAAAAAAAACAGCAAGTAATTAATTTAATATATTCATAATCTATTCATATATATATATATGCGCGCACGCACACACACACACACACACACACACACACACACACTATTATTGGAGTCAAGCAAAACAATGCCATCTACACAGAAAAGTCTTTGATAATGAGGTTACTATCAGGCTACTACTACTGTGGTTATTTGCAAAAAGAAATGAAAAAATAAAAGAACAAGAGACTCTGAAAGAAGAAAAAGATATGAACTATGCGTTCAAGAAATTGAAAAGAAAACTTACATTAACTTTTAGAATGAATGCTTTAAAAATAATTTAAAAAATTATTCAGCAACTGCAGCCTCAAAGCACAGATGTGAAAGCCATTTCTGGAAAATACAAAACAGCTGGCAATCCTGTGTATTAGAAAACAAAAGCAATCAGTTGAAAACACTAATTTCACCAAGAGTGAATTGCCACAATTCCAAAAATAGTTCATTTCCATTAAGATTATTCATCTTGGTCCTAGTCCACAATTTGGAAAAAAATAAACTTCTTTCCAGAACATAAAAGATTAGTAAAATAACATGAATTTTAGATATAGAAGACTGCAAGCCATAAATTCTTAAATCTTTAGTGCTTGGCATACATTTGCTTTGTTTCTATGTTTTTCTTTCTTTCTTTCTGATCAGAAAGTCCACTATGTGAACAGGTTATTAATGTTTGACATGGATCCAAATGTAGTAATAAGTGAATATAAAGTTATATGCCTGAAGGAAAAATAAAATGTCTTTTAAACATTCTTTCTTTCTTTTAACTATGCAGGATTCGTTTGTTTATGAAGTTTGCCATCCACACAGGTCAAGACCTATTTCAAGGATAACATCTTACCTAAGTACACTGGTATGTACATACTCATTGTGAAAATGGTCCACTGCCTCCTTTCATTCCCTCTTCTGTTTTTTGAAGTACTTTGACCACCCTGAGGATCCATGCCTCTTCAACATCCATATGATATAGAACCCCTGATTAACAATCTGTCTTGGTGGGGGACAACAGTGACACAAAAGGCATTCATTCTGACTGGTCTGTGACAATACTATATAGATTTTTAAATGTTCCTTTTTGTTGTTTTTGTTATTTTTAGATATACATGATGGTAGGGTGTACTTTGACATAGTAAAATTATGGATCTGAATGATCTGGTGGTTGATGGCAGTTTCTGCATCACTTTTTGTTTATTTGTTTTTAGTACTGGGGATTGAACTCAGGGACACTCAACCACTGGGCCACATCCCCAGCCCTATTTTGTATTTTATTTAGATACAGGGTCTCACTGAGTTGCTTACCACATAGCCATTGCCAAGACTGGCTTTGAACTCGTGATCCTCTTGCCTCAGCCTCCTGAGCCACTGGGATTACAGGCATGCACCACTGTGCCTGGCTCTGCATCCCTTTTGACATCTCTTTATTCATACTTCCAGAAATGGCCACTTGTCAAATGTTAACATCCTAGCTTTGATGTATATAGTTCTTCCATGAAGAGTTAATACATAAACAGCTGGGTCCCAAAAATATTCATACCTATAGAATAATTACTGCATTTATTCAAATTTTTACTGAACTTATGTATCCAAATGCTGTACTTTTCCCCAAGAACACAATATTTAATAATCTAGACTCATTTCATGTTACAAATATATTTTATATTTTTATTCAATGGAAGCTTTCCAAAGCATCATTACCATACGTATTTAGCACAAAAATAAAGAAACATATCCTGAGTTTTTAATTAATGTTTTTTTTTCACTATGATAGTCATTAAAATTACTTAAAAATGGGAAATTATTTTCTGCCTGAAATTAAAATAAAGTGTTAAAAATACAAAAATATTCTTTGTTCTGTTAAAACTGGCTTTTCTGTATGCATAAAATTATTAAAATATTTTTCTAAGAGCATATAGACACACAATTCCTAGCACTATATGCATGTAGTAGATATTTAATAAGAGAGAAACACTATTCAGTTGTGACCCTAATGCATTCCTTTAGTTAACTTACACTGAAGAGCTTCTCTCTTAACTTGAAATATCTTTCAAACTTCAAATAGCACCTCTAAATTTATAATTTTGGGACTTAGTATAGAAGTGATTATTCAGCTTATGTACACAGTGTTTGTTTTCATTATGCATCAGCCACTTAGTATAGAACTTCACTAGCAGGAAATGACAAACAAACCTTAATTAAATTGGATAATCAAAATGTATATTATATTCACATTCCCAGAGTTATTCTGAAGGTCTACTCATTCTTTAATTTTGAATATGATCATTTAAAACATTGATGCAAAATATAAAAATTATAATTTTTTTACTCTTTCAGAAAGCTAAACTGACTTTGGGAATTTATCTGGAATATCCACATTAATTAACAGATTTTTTTTTCTTAATCTTCTTTACAGCAATCTTCATATGAACTCATTTGGAAAGAGTTAACTTTTAGGACTCTAAATGGAAACTGAGGATAATATTACATTAATTCTAGATTTTGATTTGTTCTTTAATATTTTTATTATTTTATTCATATATCCATTGAGTAAATTGTTTTTAGTACCTAATAATTACTAGGTGCTATGGTTTGGAAATTGAATATTCCCCAAAGGCCCAAGTACTGCAGACTTGGTTATAGCCTGTGGTGCTATGGGGAGTTGAAGAGCCTTTGGGAGATGGGACCAAGTAGGACGAAGTTGGGTCACTGTGGGAGACTTCTTGAAGAAGATAAATACTGGCTCCTCCTCTTCTTCCCTCCCCCTGCCTTCTACTCTTTCTCTTCTTCCTTTCTTTCTCCTTCTCCTTCTCCTTCCTCTCTCTTCCTCCCCTCAACCCTCTCTTTCTTTGCTTTCTGGCTGATCTGAAGTGAACATGCTTCCTTTGTCATGCACCCTTGCCCCATTTTGTTTTCTCTTGTTCCATGTTCTTTATAAGTCAATTATATCAAGTATACTGTCACAGTGACAGAAAGTTGACTAACACTATGCGTTACATTTTCAGAATTGCTGTGGTTGATCAAATTTTCTTTCTGAATAGAAATAATTGTTTTTTCTTAGAGAGAGAATTGCAGAGTAAACAAATAATTGCATATTGCAATTAGTGAAAATATTACAGAAGAAAATAAACCAAGGAATGAGATAGGATGTACCAGGTTTGCCAATGGAAGATATTGCAAGTAAAGGAAAATGTTAGGTGCAAATGCCCTGACAAAGAGCAAATAGACCAGTGTCCAGAACAGAGAAATATGGAAGAGAGTAGAGTGTGTAAAGGCAGACGGGTTAGCTATTATAGTGAATGGCATGCTACATATGGCCTATATTTCTGCAATCAGAATATAGCTGGCTTTGAACTTGTGATCAGCCTTCCAAACTGGTGGGATTACAGGTGCCCACAACCACCTCAGCTGGCAATTCATTTTTAATAAAGCATTTTGAGTTCTAAAATTGAGGATTATAAGAACCAACTGAATAATTCAATTTATAGAATATATGATGATTGTAGGAATATGAAAAAATATTGATATTTTGCATCACATATTTTGACAGTTTTGTGAAGTTTTGAGAACTTTTTTGGAAGTCAGATAATCATCATCTTTACATTTTTCTCTACAATTTAATCAATGTTCAGAAATCTAGCCATCTCCTCCAATTTCATCAGTGAAGGAAGTATGAGAAATTAGATGACTAAGCTCCAAAAACTTTCTGAAGTTTATCTTGAAGGCTTAAAACTTCATGAATATTAATTTATAGAGTTTATTTATGAAGCAGATTTGAAAAGAAATATTTTCACTAGAATGCAAATGCAATTTCCTAGTGAATGTTTTTCTGTTAATATGCATAGTATAGATTTCAGAAAATAAATATTCTGCAATTACTTTTCAGAGAGTTTTGGTCATATCTCATATGATTCATATCAAATTCTCCCTGATAAAACCTTAGAGTTAAATATGGAGATTCAGTCATTTTGCCTAGTGAAATAGAACATACTCAATATATTCTTAAAGACTTATAACAAAATTTTAAGGAGGACTGGATGAAACTCCCTTTTACTTTCTACGCCTTTAACTTTACAATCTAGCCCAGTGCCTGTTTGGCGGTGGGTCTTCAGTAAGTGTTCTTAATCAGAACAAAGAAGGTTGCTAGTGGCAAATACTCTGAAATCTCTCCACTTATTATAAATATTCCTGTGAGTATGATCTACAGCATTGAAATTCATGTGTATTGCTAGATGCTTGGAGGTTTTCCAAGAAAATGAAAAATTAGATATTTGAGATAGGTAGGAGTGAGGTAAACTTTATTTGCTGTTAAAATCTAACAGAGGTTTCAATGATTGACAGTTGATTCAGATCATTGCAGAACACTCTAGGCCTACTCTGATAGGCCTAATATATAATCATAGGGCACACACACAACCATACATGAAATACACATACAATTCAGTTCTTAGTGTTCTTTGATTCACATTAATTTTTCATACTTGAATATATGCTTTAAATCTGCAATACTCAATCTGACAAAAGCAGTGTTAAAGGACGGGGAATGAAGAATAAAGTTCAGTAGGGCACTGGCCTTGTGTGTTGAGGTTGTGGGTACCACCCCTAGATCCACAAAAAAATCAAAAATAAATAAATAAGTGAAAAAAGTTAAAAAATAAAGTTAAGAAAAGACAAAATTATAGAGATAGTACAATATTAGTGGTTGTAGGTATTTCAGTGTGAGAGGAGTGAATGGATAGATGGTGCTGCACAGGGGATTTTTAAAATAGCACAAGTATTCTGAATGATGCTATAATGTGAATAAATGACAATATTGATTGTTTTTTGGTAAAACCCTAGAACTAAACAATGCAAAAAGTGAACTCTAACATAAACTATACACATTTCATCCAACAGTAAATTAGCTATGAATTGTAACAAATATATCAGACCAATGCAAAATATTAATAGTAGAAAAAACTGCTAATGGGAGAAGGGGGAAAAGGGGATATATGGAACTCTGCACTTTTTGCTTATTATTCTATAAACACCTAACTTCCCTACAAGATAAATTTTATTATTATTAAAAATTAAATTCTACTAAAACTAGGCTTAGACATATACTTTAAGTCCTGCAGAAATTTCATCTCAAAGGGTTTTAAACTGCATGTAATATCAATAAATAACATAAAAACAAGGAAAAATTATACATTTTTATTTTATTTATTTAATTAATTAAAAGTATTAAGAATTAAATAATTTGAGGGGCTAGGGTTGTGATTCAGCGGTAGAATGCTCGCCTACTACATGCGGGGCTCTGGGTTCAATACTCGGCACCACATAAAAATAAATAAAATAAAGGTATTGTGTCCAACTACAACTAAAAAATAAATATATAAAAAGAGCTAAATATTATGAGTACTTTTAAATTTCAGAATATTTAAGATTATAAACAAAATATTAAATATTAATAAATAGTAAATATAATCAGCAATAAGATGAATAATAAAAGTGATAAAATTAACAATTTTGGAAAGGCTCAGTATTAAAAAGCTCTCCTAATATGCCAACATTTAAAGATCAATATATAATAATCCATATTGTCAAACTCAGAACAATGCAAAAATTTGCAAAGCAACTCTAACATTTTGATATATCCTTGAAACTATTAAAATGTATGTTAGTATAAAAAACCCAATAATTTGTCTCATGTTGATATAGTAAAGGCATTCTTATTAAAGTCAGAAATATGATCATGAACCCATCACTTCTATAAGTTAATATTAATATATGGATTTCAAGATATTATTTTATAATAACATTATGAATATAATAATATATTATGATACCATTTCATAAAGGAATAATCAAAATTACTATGTATTGATGATGTCATTGTATATTTGTGAAGCAAAGGAAAATAAAACAGTAAGTATGTGAACAATAAGTTCAGTGATCAGTTGAAATTATAAAATTCAAAAATATTTTGATATCAATTTTTCTTTTATGAAAAAAAATTATTATCTTCTTTTGCAGGGGAGATGATCCTCAGGATTGAACACATAAGCACTTTGCCACTAAGCTACATCCCTAGAACTTTTGATGTTTTTACTTTGAGACAGGGTGTTTCTAAGTTACTAAGGGTCTCACTGAGTTGCTAAAGCTGCCCTTGAATTTGTAATTCTCCTCCTTCACAAGTCATTGGGATTATAGGCATGTGCTACCATACCTGGCTTAAGTCTTTACTAATTCATATAAAAACCAATTTGAATTAATTTGGAATCATATTTTATTCCTAATCAAGAAGCATATATGTTCTAATATTATTGTCTATAGATTTGCAAACACATTCACTGTAATTTTTTCAGGCTCCTAATGCATAGTCTAAAATATTTTTTAATGGCCTAGAAGAAACAGTCTAAACCCCTTTAAAAATACTCACAGGAGAGATAGAACAAAAAAAATGAAAGATAATAAGTTCGCAGTAAAAAAAAAAAAAAAAAATCTCACATCCGATATTGAACAAGCTGAGGTTTTAACTACTAAAATACTATGATACCATCTTGGAAATAGAACAATTGTATCTATGTGGCAGCAGGTGACATAATATTTGATAGGCAGAGGTTTAAATGACAATGTTCTTCACTATTACAACACCTGGAAGTGGACATTTTCAGATGTGTTTTCCTGGATCAATGATTCTGGCCCTTCCCTTATCTTGACAAAACATATCCCATGGCAACAAGCAAGTCCTTACACAACAGTAAATCATAAAAGGGGTGGGTGAGGAGAATTTTTTTTTTTTTTTGGTCCCTAATATCAAGAAAAAAAAAATTCAGTATGTCATATACCAGGTGATTTCCTTGCTTACCTCTTGTCTTAATACTAACAAAACAGTCGGATTATAACGGACCGATTAAGATTATTATGATTCAACCCCTGATCTTTCTTCACACATTTGTCCCTGGGAACATAACTGGGATAATGTTAACATTAGTTGGCAGTGAAAGATGTTCAGAAGATAAATCATCATCTGTACTCCACATTTCAATCAATAATAGGGTGTAGAATGCGGAGTCATTTACTGTAAATTTTGATTGAAATAGAATTTCTAATCAATGGAATGAAATATGAATTATTCAATAACTGATATTTGGATAACTGCTGATGTCAATTGAAAGAACAAAATGAACTTTTAACATTCATTATACTTTATAATAAAAAAACAAATAATGATTCCAAAGTAGAATTTAAAAATCGTAAAATTAATTAAACAAGACAGTTTATAAAATGTTTTTAACCTTGAACTGGGAAAGATTATAAAAAATTGACCTTAAATTCTTAAAGGAGGCCTGGCATTGTGCCACATGCCTGTAATCCCAGAGACTCAAGAGGCTGAGGTAGGAGAATTGAAAGTTCAAAGCCAGTCCCAGCAAGTCAGGGAGGCCCTAAGCAATTTAGTGAGATCCTAACTCAAGAAAAAAAATAAAATAAAATAAAAAAGATATGGGATATGGCTCTGTGGCTGACTTCAATCCCCAGCACCAAAAACAAAAACAAACAAAAAAACCTTCATATTTGGCAATTTAAAATCATATTAAGCCAAAAAGTTAAAAAAAGAGTTTAAAATTTGAAGACAAGTGACAATATAAAAACAATATTTACATTATTTGCAAATGAAAAAAATTATTTTATGTTTTATTAGTTCATTATAGTTGTACATAATATTTGGGTTCACTTTAATATAATCAAATATGAATGGAGGGGTTGGGATTGTAGAGCAGTGGTAGGGCATAACGTGAGTGAGGCACTGGGTTCAATTCTCAGCACTGCATACAAATAAATATAATAAAGGTCCATTAACAACTAAAAAATATTTTTAAAAATATGAATAGAATATAATTTGTTACACTTTAGATCCCAGTACTTCCCCTTTCCTTCCTCCTTTCCTTAATTCTTCCTCTACTGTATTGTTCTTCTTTCTATCTTTTAATAGATTTTGTTTAATTAGTGTATTACAGTTATACATAAAGGTGAATTCAGTGTGATATATTTATAATCATACAAAGTATAATTTGGTCAATTTCATTCTACTGTTACTCCCTTTCCCTTCCTTCATTTCTCTTCTGCATTGATCTGCATTCTATTTTCATGAGATTTCCCTTAATTTCCCCCTTTATTTTGGTCTGATTTATGCATGTGAGAGAAATCATTCAACATTTGACTTAGTTGCACTTAGTATAATGTTCTCCAGTTCCACACACTTGCCAATAAGTGTCATAATTTCATTCTTTATAGTTAAGTAAAACTCCTTTGTTCATATATATTGCAAAAAACTTACTTTTGAAACAAAATTATTAAATTGCCAATTAGTACTCTACTAATATTGATACTTACCACATTTATTAAATGATTATTCTTCATGATAAAATGAATAACTACAATTTCATGCCATTGACACCAACAACCAATATGGTAGTGCTCTCATAATAGTTCCTTTACATACATAGAAAAATGGATACTAATGACAGGTTAAAAATTCACTTGAGAACATAGAGAAGTACATAGAAGAGTTAATATGAATTTATATAGAAAAATGTATATTTACTTAAAATAGAAATTAAGTTTATAGGAATTATCCTAATGAGATAATCAGAACATAAGAAGATATGTGTACAAGAGTATTTATTCGTAACACCATTTTTACAATGGCACTCTTCCAAAATCATATATAATGTGTACATCATAGAGATTGGTTAAGTTAATGATGGTACATATATTATGGAATTTTAAGCAGTCATTAAAATGATAATGTAGCTCATTCATTTGCATTGAAACATGACTACAACATACAGTTGGGTACTAATTAATTACATTGAAACAGAGATGACTGAGAGAAAGCATTAATCTCTCCTTCCCAAAATACAACTAAAATAAATGTAAATGAATCCTGATTGTCCACCTGTGAGCGTGTGTTACTAAAGAGAATAAAATAGCAAAAGTAGAAGGTCACAACAGACTTAGATGAGTGATGGCAATACCTTTTTGGTTGGACTGCTGTTATGGAAAACAGTATGGAGATTTCTTGGGAAAATGGGAATGGAACCACCCTATGACCCAGCCACCCCACTCCTGGATCTATTCCCAAAGGACTTAAAAACAGCATATTACAGTGACACAGCCACTTCAATATTTATAGCAGCACAATTCACAATAGCTAAGTTGTGGAACCAACCTAGATGTCTCTCAGTAGATGAGTGGATAAAGAAAATGTGGTATATATACACAATGGAATTTTACTCAGCAATAAAAGAGAATAAAATAATGACATTCACTGGTAAATGGATGAAGTTGGAGAATATAATGCTAAGTGAAATCAGTCAATCTCAAAAATACAAATACCAAATGTTTTCTCTCTGATATAAGGAGGCCAGTTCACAGTATTGTTGGGTCGGGGGGTACATAGAAGGATTAGAGAAACACTATAATGGTCAAAGGGAAGGGAGGGGAAGGGAGGGAGCAAGGGGGGAAGGGGAAAAAAAAGAAAAAGTGGTTGAATAAGATGGATATCATTATTCTAAATGCATGATTGAAGACTTGAATGCTATGAATATACTTTGTATACAAACTATTTTGTGTAAAAAGATGCTCTATATGTGTAGTATGAACTGTAATATATACTATTACTATAAATAAAAATAAAAAATAAAAAAACAGAAAAAAATAAATAAAAGGCCAGTGAAAGCTCCTCTTCAGAGTAAAGATCTTACAGAAGGAAACTATTGGACAAATTCCAATCCCTGAAACGTTTGGAAATTAGCATCTTCAGGTATTTGTTAAATTTGGATAAAGTAAACTAATAATAATAATAATAATAATGATAAATGAAAATATTCATCTGTGAAAAATCTTACATAGGCACAATAACTTACTCAGGTATTCTTAGTAGTTGTGCAGTGAACATTTTGTTAGTCTGGCGAGGCTTATGACCTTTAAAAATAACATTTTTAAATACAGAAAATAAAGTACTTAATGATATGAGGAAAACTAGCTATATTTACATAAAGATAACAAATTATTAAAATTATAACAATTACATGTTCTTTGTTGTTTCCTTAAATAAGATTTAGCATACATTCTGTCATGAACAGAATGGTTGTAAAAGTATTTTATTATTTCACTTGGTGACAAAAATCACAGACACTGCTGGTATACTGGGTTTTTTGTTTACAATCTACTTAAGAATGCTAAATTTTAGAGAGAAATGAATGAAAATTATACACACACACATACATACACATACACACACACACAATAGAGTTAATCACTGATAAAGAGGAATGAAATTATAGCACTTGTTTAATGGTTGGAACTAGAG
This sequence comes from Tamias sibiricus, assembly GCA_025594165.1. Taxonomy (NCBI): domain Eukaryota; kingdom Metazoa; phylum Chordata; class Mammalia; order Rodentia; family Sciuridae; genus Tamias; species Tamias sibiricus. The sequence continues at coordinate 39,020,966 of CM046665.1, read as the reverse complement.
AGTATCATGTTAAGTAAAATAAACAGATTCAAAAAATCAAGTGTTGAATGTTTTCTCTCATATGTGGAAGCTAGAGCAGAATAAGGGAATAAACGAAGGATGGGAGTCAGATATCATAAAAACAGATGGAATATCAGTAGAGCAGCAAAGGGAGATTGAGGAATGAGGAAGAATATAAAAAGGGGAGGTAATGAGGAATGAATGTGAATTTATACATGCTATGTACATATAAATATTCCACAGTGCATTCCACCTTTTTGCATTACTGTGAAACACTAATTATAAATAAATAAATAAGTAAACAAATGGGAGAACATAAGAGTAGAGGAATGGAAACATGGGGAAGGAAAGGGAAGGGAAAGAGAACACACTGGGGGCTAAAATTGAACAAATCAAATCCATGCATGTATGACTATGTCAAAGTGATCCCAAACAGCATGTATAATTTAATGCAGAAATAAAAGCATTTAATAAGATAGTTTTCCTTCTTTAATTTTATAGATATCCTGAATAAAATTATTGACATCTTTAGATACCAAGAGTGGATGAGATGCTATTCACTTAAATAAATAACAATTTACATAAAATTAAGATCTACTTAAAGTAGGAAAATGAGGAGAATAGAAGACAACTGAAACAAGTGAATGCAGAAACTTTTGAGGAAAAGAACTGAGAAATAGGAAAAAATGACTATTTTTGTTTCAGTTTTTACTTTTGCATTTTATTTATCAAAACCTATGTATTACCACTTGATTTTAAATAATCAATAGTAAACTTTATAACAAAAATATTTTCTTAAAAATATTTGCATTTCATTAGTAATCTTGTCCCATTTCTGTAAATTATGTACATGTGTACAAAGATGTCTACAAGGACATTTTTTAAAATGTTATCAGTGATTAACCTGTGGATAAGATTTCAAGTGGTATTTATTTCTGTTTTCCATATTATTTGAATCATTGTACATTGATACATACAAATAAATATGTAGGTGACATAAATATGTGTGCACATAAATTTAAAATACATAGCATGCACCTACTATTCAGAATGTAAGAGATGGGCATATAATATTAAATACATTTGATTCAATGGTAAAATTAAATAAATTGATATTTTATTAAGTTTGTTATAGACTAAAGAATGTTGCAAGTTATCATACATAACTTAGAGAAAAAATATAAAATCTTCTTTGTAGGGGAATACAAAAGAAAATCAATTTTTAAAAATATCTAGTAAGAAAATACATGAGAATTTAAAAATTTAAAAATCTTATAAAATATGTTTTATTAAAGTAAAACAATTACATGTTTATTAATTTTACATTTAAATTTAAATTTTCTGGAATACCATTCATATGAAATAATTTATCCTGATTCTTATATAATCTTGAGTGTCATTTCATATCACAAAAATTCTGGCACATGAAATTTTGATTATTCTAAATCAAAATTCTATTATACACTGTGGCAATTTAGTGTTCAAAAATTGAGTACAGTATTGAATTTATTTATGAATCAAAATATATACTGAGTATATACCATGTGCCAGGCATGGCATTAAATGTGAAATTTTAAATATATGAAGTCCCTGTTTCTACTCACATTGGTGATATATGCCAGTGATCAATATGCCACTGGTGAAATGTGTCAGTTCTAGTTGCTACAGCAAAATTTCCATTTGCTTGTGGTCTTTAACTAGAGAAATTTCTTTATTTCAGTTCTGAAAGCTGAGCATTCCAAAATCAAGGTGGTGGCAGAACTCAATGTCTAGTGAGAAATGCCATCTTGCACTATCCTCACATGGAGGACACAGTAAGTCTCTTTCTCTTTTTATGTAGACATTAAACCATTATGGAGGATCCATTGAAGTTCATCTAAACCTAATTACCTCCCAAAGATACCATCTCCTAATGCTGTGTCATTAAGGTTAACACTTCAACATAGGAATTCTTCAGTGACACGAACACACAGTCCATAACAGCCTACTAATGAAGGTGTAATTAAAACTGAGCAGATGATTCCATACAAAAGAAAGAAAAACACAAAAAGATATATAGCAAAGAATCTGATTTAGAATTTAATAAAAGGAAGTCTACTCTGGGGGATTAGAATTGGGTTGTATCACAAAACCCAAATGGGAATTAGGGGAAAGGGAAGAAGTATTGTCTTTCAGAAAGAAAACACCACAATCCTCTTAGAAGAAATATTACATAGCAACAGTATTTAGGAATTCCAAAATCCAAGATGCTAAAGTGCATAGCAAGGGAGAAAGTCAGTCTCTTAAATTAAAATAAAAAAGAGGGGAAGTCACAAAATCCACATCATACAGTAGGTCAAATTAAGGAAAACACTGGTTAGGTTTAAATGTGAGTTTTATGGAAGAGTTGAGCAGAGTAAATTGATAATTTTTGTAATTTTAAATTACACTGTGGAAAGCAAATGGGAGAGGTTACATGATGGTCATGTAGAAACTAAGAAACAAACTATTGTTAACTTTTTTGAGAATGTATATACCCTGTTCCTCAAAATACTGTTTGACCATATTATAAGCATACTGTTTATACTGTCTCCTTCGTATATTAATGAGTTGAGTAAAATTCTGAGATAGTTCACTCTAGATTTTTTATGATTTATTTTAAAAACTACTATAGTTTTGGAAGGCTATTGAAATGACCAAGGACTCCTTTCACTATTGGTTTTTTAAGTGTTTTAACTTATGAATTCATTAACTTCAAAGCATTTTTTTTTTTTCTGTTTTCAGTTTCTGTAATGAATCCTTTGAGGCAATATACCCTTTTCTGGCTATTTCTTTTACTAAAATTTTATTGACTGCATTTTCATATTTTTTCCTATTTTGGGGAAGGTTTGTTCCTTTGTTCTGCTTTGTTCCTGACCAGATGATTATTTGTCACTGGTTGCAGTTAATGACAGGGACTCAGATTTTACTATCTATTTGGTGATTTCAATTGGGTGGATACTTAGCATTTTTCTAATCCATTATTTGTGTGATAAAGAACAAAAAAATCCAGTCTGTTAGCAGTTTTTGTTTCTGTGATAGAGTTCTAAGATCATCCCCGTGTTCTTGTCCCTATTGTGTTTCCCTGTGATTAAGTAACATAACACCAATGAAGAGATTTTGTAGACACAATTAAGGTATCTAATCATTTGTCTTTAAATTGGGTATTTAATCTGGGTGAGATGATACTAATCACATAAACCCTTTAAAAGCAGAAAACTTTCTCTTACAGGTGGCAGAAAGAAAGTTCCAAGACATCTTAGCATAAAAATAATTTACCAAACAGAAAGATTTGGCACACCTTTGGAAGACGCATTGGGGTAAGTAGACTTAAAAGTAGCCTGTAATTGCTGAGATCAGCCCTTGATCTGCAGCCAGTCAGAAAACTGAGACCTCAGACTTATAGCAGCAAGGAAATTGATTCTGTCTATAACCTTGGAGCTAGAAGCCAGATTTTTCCTTATGCCTCCCAATAAGCTTCCAGCCCAATCAGCAACCTGACTTTGGCCTTAAGTGACTCTAAGCAGAAGACTTAGTCATACCTGCTCACACTTTTCACATACTGAGATAATAAGCAGATGTTGTTGTAAGCCTTTAAGTCTATGGCATCGTTTTCCTCAAAAATAGAAAACAAATCAGGTTTTTCCACTTAACTGTGTGATCTCAAACCAACGAAGAAAATACTTATTGGAAAGGGGTGCAGCTTGTTAGTATTGGAAAAATAATGCTCAGAATTGCTCTTAAATGGTCTTAAAGCATCTACTCTAAATTTCAAGAAATAAGGTAGGTCTTTGACAAAGTACAATTTAAGAGTCTAATAAAAAATGCTGTACTAAAGTGTAGTCAACTATTGCTATATAAAAAAATTTCATCTTAGCTACAGATTATCATGCTGACAGCTATTAAACCATGTTTCATCTGTTCCATAAAACTGATTTAGGATTGCAAAGGCAGTCTGCAGTCCAGAAGCAATTAGCTGTGGAGAGTGGTGACAGAGAATGGGAGAGCAGTGACTGAGACAGGGGGTCTCTAATGACCTCATGGCTGTGGCTGCCTGTGCCTGGGAATGTTTCTATGCAAAGGTATAGGATGCCCAGCTAACAGTAACTATAAACAATTGACTTTCTTGAGCTCTACACTAAGCTCCTAACATTGCACATTGCAGCTGCATAAAAGCTGCATAAATGTTTCCAGTTCTGTAACTTTCTGAGTACTAAGAATAATGCTTGCAAAGACTTTAACCTGGTAATGAGACATATATAAATAAAGATTGCTGGGGAAACTCTTTAGATCTGCTTCTCCATCAGAAAGCAGCACTCCACCTGCTCACCACTATTTGTCTTCATAATTTATGTGTGTGAGTTTTTATTTTCTAATCCCCTATCTCCATTTGCCAGAACTGCAAGTTTGGCTGCACTGGACACAGCAATTAATACCATGGAAGCAGGCTGCTGACCCACGATCCAGATTAATAATTTATTACACAGAAATAAATGAATCAAAAAAATAATTTAATGGGAGAGAATTTGGGAATTTGTTGATGAACCATTTCCTAATAAACACAGGAGGGACCCCACTTTATTTCTCCATGATGATCTTTAACAATCATTTTAGATTGACTTTGTTTTCCTTAACTGCAAGAAAACACTTTAATGGTGTATAATCCTGTGATTCTCAGATTATAAAATTCTCGTTTTTACTGAGCATTCTAGCCTTTCACACACACATATATATGTGTATGTTCAATAAAAATGTGTTCAAGCTTTTACCAGATGTATTAATTATGCAACAGATACCTAATCTGGAGTTTTAGATTTGAGAACTATTTTTATTTGGTAAAGAATGATGGCCTTGTAGGATATAAATCAGTTTTATATCTAACTCAGCAAATCTCATTCACAATGCCATTTTTTTTCCGGTATATTGTAAATACTTTGCTCCTCCATATTATGATTGAAAAATGATCTCTCCACCAGCTTTAACATTCTTTTTATTTTTATTTAACTCAATATCAGTTGTGAATTGAATTAAATATTTGATATGTGTTCCAAACACTTTATATTTACATAAATCATGGTCTTAAAGTTTTTTGGGGACATGTTTACAACACACTGCCTTTTTGTTTTGTTATGTAGATGGAAGTAAAGCAAGAGATACAGAAATAATGTTATGAAAGAAATAATTATGAAAAATTAGGAGAATTAGTATTTTATGTGCTATGGGGTTTCAAGGTGAAGAAATGGTGAGTATATCTGTTTGCACACACAAAGATATCAATACTGTTAAGTGACTAGGAACCACAAGACAATAGAATGAGGTTACTCGTTTAGGTGGAGAAGGGAAGGATTGGAAGAGTAGGAAAGAATAAAAAATCAAAGGTCATGATTCTTGTCATAGGTATCTGGGGGTTTGAGGTACACCAATCTATAGGTGTTGAGATTATCAATTTGCAGTTGGCTGTAAATGTCAGAGTAGAGTTTTAATATAAAGATAGAGATATCACTTTGATTGTCATAAACATCAGTGACTTAATTGAAATTGTGGACATTGGCCATGGAAGAAGAATGAAGAGAATATTTCAGCCATGAACTCGATCAAGATATCCTGCTTTTGGCTCAAGTTATTCAGTAAAATATCCCCTTTTAGGGTGTGGGTTAATGCAGAAAGTCACATAATATTAGAAATCTGTCTCTTCAGCTCTGACTAATCTTTGCTGGCATAATTTCAGATAGGCATTGTGCCAGTGTGATGAAGATGCCCTTGGTACCTCCAGGATTGCTTGTTGAAAGAGTGATAGTTTTCTTGTACTAAAAAGTGACACTGGAAAAATGCCTGTGACTGAGAGCATCGGGTAATCAGCCTTTGCTAACAAATCGGCTCTATTGATGGGGAAATTGTGAACCCTTGTTTGAAATCTCTGCCAGATAAAGCATGAGAAGATTGTGAGAGAATCACTGGTTTTGCTTTCCAGAAGATAACAGAAGATATTCTGGGCAGAGAAAACAGACATCTGCACAGATTAAGAGAGAATGTCAGAATTCCATGTATTTTGGGGTAAAGCCTGGAAGAAATCAGCTCAATAAATATTGAAAAAAAAAACCTGAGTGATTTCAAACAGTAAAAAAATCTTCATAGCAAATTGGTGTAAACATTTATGAAAGTGTTTGTGTCGATAGATGAGCTGAATAACAACAAAAAAACTAAACTTATATGTCCTAGGTGGATTATTTAAAAAGTAATTTTATTGAGTAAACATTTCCAATATTTTTAATAAAAAATTAGGAATTGCTACTTTTGTCAAACTAAAGTATGGTGGTGCTATACTACAGTGATTGAATACTGGGTAAAAAATGCTTTCACCAACACATAAAACCAAAGATTTTCGTTTGTTTGTTTTAGCTTTATGGTGAACCAATGTTAATATAAACAAATAAACAAACAAACAAATAAATAAAATACTGGGTAAATACCATTGCACTTTTAGTCTGTTGCTGAACTGAAAAGGTGAAAATATGAAGCTACCAAAAACAAGTTAATTTAATATCAGAATGATAGACATGAATTAGAATTATCACTGAAAATTCCAGTCCGAAAAGATCCACTAGTTTCCCCCAAATCACCCAAGAGATATTAGCCATTTGGCCCATGAAAGAATGTGATGAAAGGATTTAGGACTTGGTTCCCCAAGAAAGAGACTCTGAAATGTTATTTCATCAGTGAATGTCTAGAGGACAACTCCCACCAAAAGAGAAAAATCATCTGGCAGGCAGAGAGATGGCAAGCTATGATATATTTTCTTCTAAAATTCTAGCTGGTAAAACACAAAGAAATGAAAAAAATGATCATTAGTATGGTATTAAAAAGAGCTTAATAATGCAGTTTTGGAGTATGTATATAAACTACTATAAAGTTTTGAAAATCTTAATCTGAAAAATTTAATTTCAAATAAAGCATGATTGTGAGCCCACATGACTCCTGTAAAAAATTTAGAGATAGAACAGAGAAATTTTTCTCAGTTCACACTCTAAGGATTTCCCAAGATTCCATACCTAAGGACTTGCTTTGCAGGCTTTCCAGTGACTTCACACCTTTAATTGTCCCCTCACTAAATTTTTGTACTCACTTGAGTATACCTTGATCAATTATGTGCAATCAGAAAATGGTATGCATTTATCAGTGACACAAGGCAACAGTTGGATAGTCTACAAAAGAACATTCTCTAGATATTTCCTTATCACAGGTACTCATGAAATTCAAACAGGGCTGCATCCCACTTCCGTTCAGCTCAAATTTGTCTTTATCTATTTTTTTTATAATTTAACTGCATTTAAGGAAAAGTTCTGTCAATTGATATATGCAAAAATTATTTTAAAGCAGAGTATAACATTTCTTCTAACTATAAATTTAGTCTTTATAATGAATAAAAAACAGAGAAAGTCATAATTCCTAGTTCAAATGACAATAATTTTTTAAAAAGCAGCTCCAGGGTTATTGAATGAAAATTGGTATATTATAACATTTAATTTAATTCCCATTTTTGTAAATGCCTGAGTCCTGATACAAGGGAAATGACATTGATTTTTTTTAGCTTCAAATGATACATAAGAAAAAATTACATGATTCAAATTCATAATAATAGCTGTAATTATAACAGCATGATGTTCTCTTATATGTGAACTAAAATGAAAGAATTTATAAGTGACAATGGAAATGAAGTATATTTATCAAGAGTTATTCTAAACGAATTTTACTGTAAGATAATTTTAAAAGTTATATATTATTTATTCAGTAAGTAATGTTGTAATCTTTAATATGTGCCAGGAATTATGAAGTCAAGATAGAGATATTCTTCTTAAGTAAGCTATTGCTTATTCTCTTTGAATTTCTTTCAATAATACTATATTGGAAGATATGATTCTGAAATGCCACTAAGTTAATTTTAGGTATTATCTCAGATCTCTCAAGGGGAGTGTCTATAGATTCATCATGTATTGCATATATTCAAATGGCAATAGAAAAGTTTCCATCCTGAAGCAAGGGCATGTTTCTTGGGCACATATTACAACCTGAAATTTGAATTTGTGTGCCATAATGTGTTAAGTTTCATGGGATAGAAATGTCATTGGCTATTACAAAGGTCAAATTCAGTTGACTGATGGGGAGATTGGTAAGTTTCATGTGAACTATATATTCACAATAATTCTATGATGTGTCACCTAAAAATATTCCAAATTATTAATACAGAGGGTGCAACTGTAGAATTTTAGATAAAACTGAAAGGGGGACTCTGATACTGACTGGTTCTATAAAGTTTCTGGTTGTATTAATTTGCAGGGCTGGAACGTGTTACCACCAACAGGTCTTTAATTAGACTTTCTGTTTAAGATATCACCAATTCATTTTCTTAAAATTTGTGGAAGTCAAATTTGTAAAAATCAGTCTTACAGGGCTAAAATCAAGATGATTGCATAGCTCTTTCTTTCTTTTTTTTTTTTTTTTTTTTGACTCTAGAAGAGACAGATGTCCTTGCCTTTCTGACTTATAGAGGATACCTGTATTCCTTGGCCTGTGGTCCTTTCTTTGTTTTTTATCTTCAATGCAAGCAGTGCAGCAGAGTAAAATCTCCTTCTCCACGCAGCCCCCAACCCCATTTCCAGAGACCTGACCCTTCTTACTTTGTCTTATGAGAGTCCCTGTGGTCATGTTGGAGGCATTCAGAAAATTAAAAATAATCAGGATGTCCCAAGATTCTAAACCACAACTTTTGCTGCAAGGAAATATTAGACCTTTTGACCTATTAGGTGATAGTGACAAATTCCATGTATTAGAATGTAGACACCTTTGGGGGGGTGCTGTTCAGTCTACCAAACTTTGTGAACTTGGGCAAGTTAAAGTTCTGTGTTTTTAATTTCCTCATAAAAAAAAATGAAATAGTGTAAGTGCTGATGTCCTGAGTAAAATAGTGTGTGTATACTGTATATCTATCTACATATCTGTAACTATGTGTATATCACACATACATAATATGTAAGCATATTATCTATTTATACCTTTATTCATCTATTTAGGTATCATTAAAATGATACCTGACTCCTAGTGTGACCCATGTCTATGTGTTAACTGTCTTTATTATGTATTGGTCAAGCTTTTAAATAGCTGAAGACTTCTTGAAATCATAAAAACAATCTTACTAGATTAATGAGAAATATGAACTCTGAAAAATAAGTTGTATTAATCACCTAATAATAATAATAATAATAATAATAATAATAATAGCAAGCACCTTGAATGCTTATTTCATGTGCTCTCCTTAATATAATTTTTAAAAAATTTTGATCACTTATTGGCTCTTTTTCCCATTCCATCCATCACCAATTCTCATGAACTTAATGCTCTGAAGTTTTCATGTATCCTTAAGGAAAATAGAGTACTAGTTTGAAAATATTCCATGTTTGTTTTTAATTTAAGTAAATGACATTTTGCTATGGTTTTCATTGTTAGCTTATATTTTCACACAATGCTATGTTCTTAGAGAACTTTGATTAAAAGTACTGTATTTGAAATAATATAGTATGAGTTTCTCTGGTGCTATCACTTCATATACATGTGATGTAGAAAATCTGCATCACCTTTCATCTCCTCAGTGTTTCTAGGTTATTCCTTCTGGCTGCATCCTCACATGTAACTTATTTTCTTTTCCCAGTGATAGACACTTCAGATTCCTCTAATGTAAATAGTGCAATTAATGTACTTTTCCATTACAGAGCTATGCTTGAAATATGAGAGACATACCACAGATGGGAATATCTTGATCCTTAATTCACACAATTTCTTAAATTCAATAAGTAATGCCAGTTTTTCTTCATAATATTTTATAGATAGTACGGTAATGCACAGTCGCTTTATGTCCTCATTAACTCATGGTTATATGACATTTTTCTTTTGTCAAGGTGAATGACACTTCAAAATTAAGGTAAAATTAAACCACTTGTAGACATTTTTCAGGCCTTTTATCTTCCACTCAAACACTTGTGCTATACTGCTAAATAATAATCCTGCTATATTAAAAAAAAATCTTGTAGAGTAACTATGCTTAATATTGTCATTAAAAGTTTAAGATACATAATTGCTCATTTGTTAGTAAATTTTATTTTGTAGTAAATTTAGAATTAGAAAATTCCAAATATAGAATAGAAAAAAATTAAAATATATTTTTTACCCAATTTCCCAAATTGTTAACATTTTATACTACCATGGTCAAAATGACAAATTTGACATTGGTACATTACTCTTAATGTACATTTACTCTTAATGTACATTGGTACATTTGGGGTTTTGTCAGTTTTCCCATTAATGTAATATTTTTCTTCTAGGATCTACTCCAGTTCACCACACTGTGAAGAGTAACCACATTTCCTCACATAAGCTTGTCTATGAGAACTTCATCCTGTTTTCCAGTGAGAAGACTTTAAGGTCTTGAGAGCTAGGTCTATCTCCTGTAGAATGTCTTTGATCTGGGTTTTTGTTATTGACTTTCACATGATTAGACTGGGCTGTGGTCATTTGGGGAAAATTTACAAAAGATAAATTGAAAATCTCATCATACCACATCCACATACTTTATATCTACATGCCACTGGTGAAGTTACTTCCATTACTTGGATAAGATAGTGTTTAATGGGTTTCTCTGCTTTGTCTTCAGTTTGGTGCTTTTGGAAGATGGTGGGGATCTGTAAGAAAAGGGGCCTTGTTGGAGGTTTTAGGGCACTGTGGTGTGCCCCAAAAGGGAACTGTTGACACCAGTCTCTTCCTCCCTATTTTTCACATCCTGGTCATGAAGTGAACAGTTTGATCTACCATATTTTCTCTGCCTTGATGTGTTGTCTTTCCACAGGCCAAAAGTAATGGGGAAAACCAACTATGGACTGAAAGTTCCAAAATTTTGAGCCAAAAAAAAAAGTTTTATTCTTTATAAATCAATTAGCTCAAATATTTGATACAGTAATAGAAAGTTGACTAACACATGTTACAATAGCAGAATACCGTAGAGTGGTTTTGTTGTTGCTGTTGTTTTTTAAGTTAGAACCTGGAACATCCAAGATCAGTGTGCTGATTTAACATGCATTCTGGATGGGTGGGTTCTTTGTCTCATGAATTTGAAGAGTAAAATCCATGGATGCAAGAGTGAGAGTAAAGCAACAGGATTTATTAGAGTAATAGAAAGAAAGCAGAGCTCTCAAAGGGGAAGTTCCCCAAAAGAGTAATGCCAATAGGCGTCTGTCATCTAGAGATTTTTTAAAGTCATATCTGATAGACCAGTGCAGGTCATTGGTGAGGTAAGGGATGCCAGCATGGAACAATAGAGCTCTTCAAGCCCTGAGCTTAATAAGCCAATCAGTACATGATATCAATTCTTCATTTACATAAGTAAGAGGACGGGTCCAATCTTGTGGTTGGACACATCTTTTGGGCAGAGGAAGCACTTCAGGTAGGGGGATCTATGTTGTTCAGCCATTGCTAGGGGGTAGAAGCAGTGTAAACTAAGGAAGGGCTGCTATGGTTGAAGCTGTGAGGAACAGAAACAGGTATTCTAACTCAGAAGAAGTCATCATGGTTAAATCTGACAGGGAGTAGTAAGTCACAGAAGTCCTCCAGACCTGATGTCTCCTATCAGGTTGGCATGATGCTCCCCTCTTTCCTTCTCCAAGGCCCTCATCCTGGCTGACTATGGGAGATTTATCTTCCTACTTCACTGACAGATCTGGTGTCTGGTAGTGGACCTCTCCTTGATTTATGTCCTCACAGGATTGAGAAAGAAAGATCTAATCCACAAATCCTCTTAAAAGGGAATTAATTTAATTCATCAAGTGTCCTGTCTCATGACTTAATTACCTCCCAAAGACCCCCCCCCCCCCTAATAGTATTGCATTGTGTGTTAGGATGTTAACATATGAATTTGGAGAAAAGATAAATAGTCCATAGTAGAGAAATACAAAAACAGTATTTCCACTCTCTCACAAACAACTTTCTATCATAAAACTCTCACTTTATTGTTTTCAGGCATGACAGTCATGACCCTGGTATAAAGGATAAAGCTTCTGAATGATGGCCAAAATTTGATAAGCTACTGTGTTGCCAAATGAAGTGTAACACCTGTTCTTCATAGAGAGGCTATACAGTCAGTATGTAGTCTTTGAATTCATGTCTTTCTATGTATTTGTTTCTTATATTGATTGTAATTTTGATTACATAGAAAGATATCAAAGTTATGGCTTCTCATACAAGCAAGTTTTTTTTTTTCCTTTTTATCAAAATGAGCCTCTTCTATATTATCAAAATGAACTTTCAAGGAAAAAAAGCAACAAATATTAAATAACTACTACCAAATAATATTAGAGAAAAACACCCAGCTTCAAGTCTATGGGGAAAAATGCAAATTTAAGTTACACTATTCCAAAAATCCCACTTTTATTTAAAATGTATCTAAACCTATTTAAAATATAGTGTGAAAATATCACAATACAGAATACATTAAAAATGCCATTCTTATTTCCATGTGATATAATAAGATATCTATTCTCTCCATTAGTTAAGAAGAGAGTTTTTCAGAGTGGAAAAAAAAAGGGTGTATGAATTTGGTTAAGATATTTCTGTATTTAAATGATGATAGTTATAAGTTATTTAAAATCTGAAATATTTGCATCAAAATATTATTTCTTAATATTTATAAAAATAGTTGAAATTTAATTCCCTTCATGATACAGTGTTATCATTTGTATCTATGAATGTCATTAATATCTACAACTATATTTCTATTGGGAGAAATAGCTCCTTAAATATACCTTAAAATGTATTTTGCATCACAAATTTGTTTTAATCTCAAATAAAATATATTATAAAATAATCTTTTAATTTGCTTTGTGAGTTTTCTAAGTAACTATTCATAAGAGAAAATAATACTTAAGAGCAGAAATGAAAAGAATGTGTACTAAATATCAACAAATATAGAAAATAGCAAAATTTCAAAGAAGAATAGAACAACAAGTTAAATTAAATTTCACCAGTTTTCACTGGAATTAGATTTAAAATATTATAAATACCACCAGAGATGCTCAGCAAATCATTTAAGGACTTAACCTTCATGAATGGGAATCATCAATTTCAAGGTTCCTCAAGAGTAGGAAAAATATGTTTTTATAATGTCAAACAGCAAGTTTAAAGAATTCACATATTTTATTTTATTGTATCTAAAAAGTAGCATTGTATTCAGTCTGATGTTCTGACCTAGAGTTATGCACATTAAAAGATAAGCCATTACAATGCATTTACACTGTAATTGTTAGTGGAACATCACAGGGGCATCTAACATTGAAGAGAGTTGTAGTGCAGGGTAGTCTGCCCTCCTAACAAAGCAATTCTTGGAAATAGAAATCACATATATGGGTTTGTTTTTCTGCTATTATTTCAGTATATTCTGCGTAAAAAAATGCCTTTTTTATTCTAACGTTATCAGAATAAATGAAAATGTAGTTGGTGGTTATTTATAAAAATTGTTAGGAAATATTGATCTAGAACCAGCATAAAATATCTGCATTGTTTTTGAAACACAATTCTCAAAAGTACTAATGTGCCAAATAAGATAAAAATCAGACCACAGCTTGATGTCCCTTTATTCATCTTGGCCAACTCTGCAAAACATTGGCACCAAACATCAAAATTTTGTAATGGTAGTTTATTTCTTGTATATTTTTTCTTAATAGAGCTTATCTTTTCCTGACTTTTTAAAAAATGTAGGTCAACATGGATTGGGTATTTCAAAAGAAGAGTACTTCAAAATAATCAATTTTAAGTGTTTGAAACAAAACTTAGAAGTTCTGTATAAGATGAAGAAATTATAGCATTGCAACCATGAGCATTTGAAAACAAATGCCACCAAATATGTTCTACCTTTTTGTGTCTTCCAGTACTTTTCAAAGTAACTCAATAGTTATTTCAGTCCTGATTAGAATGTTACTATATGCAAATGATACTGTATTTTTTCATTTTTAAGCTGACAGTTAATATATTTGAAATGCATACTGGCTCCAATATAATTATCCTTAAAGATGATAGACCATAAGTTGAACTTCATATAGTTATAATTCTGGAGAAATTAGATAATTTTGGTTTTTGGACAGCATGGAACACAATGTGTATTTCCTTGTAGAACAAGAAGAGAGCATCAATTTGGACTGGGCCTATTCTTTAAGAACACAGAATTAATAATATTTCTGTGTTGCTGCTTATAGCAGAGAATCATCATGATTTTTTTTTGGGGGGGGGCTGCATTTTAACTACTATCACTTTGGTAATTAAGATCTCAACACATCTGAAATGAATTAATTTCAAACTTAAAGGGAAAGAGAAATAGATATAAAGTAGGGGGGAAAAGGAAGATGCAGAAGGCAATGATACTGGACAGAAAGTGTACGAGGCAATTATTTTTAAAAAAGAAGACTCTTTTCTGAAAATCAATCTAAGCCATTATAGGTAGGGGGTCTCTACTCTGTCTGAACTGAACATTGCTTCCTGCTGTTTCTGTCAAGAAAAGAGACATTGTGATTTCCAGTGTAATTTTAAACCTTGTGATATGAGGTTGGCCATCTGCCCCTGCCGCATGCTGGAAGATCTCACACCTGAATGAAAGGTAATTTCACCTCTGTTGTGAGGTGATGCAAGATGTGTTCTTCTCAAGGAAGAATAATACAAATTATTTCCTTCAAAACATACAAAATTGCAAGATGCTTATTGAATCTTACTTCAAATTATTTTATTGTGCTTCTTCTGTATGTATTAGACATTGAAGAAAAGGAATGGATTTGGAAAAGCATCAGGATATTTTTTTTTAATTTAATTTAATACTTTAAACTTAATGTCAGTGAATTGTATACCTAAAAATGATTAAAATGCCAAATTTCACGTTGATTTTTTTAGTTGTTGATAGAACATTATTTTTATTTATTTATATGTGGTGCTGAGAATCAAACCCAGTGCCTCACACATGCTAGACAAATGCTCTACCACTGAGCTACAACCTCAGCCCCTCATGTTGATTATATTTTGCTGCCAAAAAATGCATATTTACAGTGAACATGCCTCTCTACTCCTTAACACCCCACAGCACAATTGAATAACAATTCTTCAATTTCTTCTGTATCATTCCAGATTTTTCTCTCCTTTTATTAAAACAAGTATCTAAATATTCTCATATTTTAACTTTAGGTTAGCACAAAATGATGTCAATTTTCACAAAAAAAAATTAAAAATGATATTAAGATACAAAACAAGCTATAAACTGTGTTAGATAAAGTATTCATCAGGGTCAAATCAAGGTTTAGAATCTATGCCATGAGTTAAACAGAAGACAATAAACAGAATTATTAAACTCTCATTAAAGTGTACCCATAAAATACAAGGGCTTTTCCTCTTGTAGGGCTTGGGGAGAATACCCCACAGAAGGAACATTTTGAAAGGGTACTTTTTCCTCTACTCTCTGATTTGCCTTGACTAGCACTGCTCTGAAGTCACTGGCAACAGGAAGCAGCACTCCAGAGTTGGACAGGTGTAAGGAAAATAAAAAGGAGACACAGACACAAGATGCAGAGGCAGGAAAGAAAGATGGCAGAATGGCAGAGAGGCAAAGCTCTCAAGCTTTATTTATATCAACAGGTTACTTTAGGTCATTGGCATCATTAGTACATATTGTTCATTGTGTTGCTAGGCAGGTTACAGACATAGCAACATAATGCAGCTTATTCCTCAGTTACACACTGAATGGCAATGTGCAACGTTAGGAGCTTTGTGTAGCTCTCAAGAAAGCCCATTGTATAAAGTTAGTGTTATGTGGGCAGGTTTAGGCTCAGTGAAACATTGTGGTTGTCTAACAAGAGCGTTCCTTTATTCCCAGGAGCTATGTGCTTGAGATCGAGGTGGAGGCTGATAAGACTCTAGCGGCATTGCCACAGCAGCTAGAATAGCACATCTATTAGTTATCTTACTAGTTCCTAGGAGAAACTGCAGGGCATTCTAAGGGTGGGAAACAGAGTGCCAGTCCTTACCCCCCCCCCCCCCCCCGCCTCTGAAAGTTTGCTCACCAGAGGAATGCTTCCTGTATATTTCCACTGTCACAGACAGGTGTGTGTTTGTTCATGAGCAACAGGAAGTGCAGGCAGCAAGAAGCAGTGGTGCTTTGGTGAGAACCCTTAGACTACAGGCAGAGATATCAGGAACATGCGGGAGTCAGGATATTAGTGCTGGAAATGGCCTTTGGAGTACCAGTTTTTGTGTCAAGACAGCCATGTGAAGAGGCTCAGCGCAGGTATCACGAGTACCGCCACCTTGTCACCAAGAGACCATGTTCTCTGGCTACAGGCTGAGGTAGAGTTTCACTGGATGTCCCTATGAAGGCACACTGCTGATTCAACATGCAACTACTAAAAACCTAAGAGCCCTCTGTTTTGCAGTATCCCTCTGGTGCCCTCTACTGTGAAAGCTTAATAGTGTACCTACCGACTGTGTAGATGCTTAAAGTGATTGTGTAAATTGACATTGTATGTGTGTGTGTGTGAGAGAGAGAAAACAAAAGAGTTTGGAGCAGAAAGACAATAAATTCATAAATGTAACAGATAATATGATAAAACTTCTTACCCTCACCTAAATACAACTTACACAATAAGGAAGAGGGAATGGGGAGGTTAGATGGTATGGTTTCACAAACGGGGCAACAAGATGATTTCTTTTAGGCAGCAAATATATATATATATATATATATATATATATATATATATATATATATATATATATATATGTCGGAGCTGCTGAGTTATGAATGGGGCCGCGGTCTAAAGCTACCCCCCTTTTGGGCCCTAAAAGGGGGTTCCTTCCTGCCCGCAGAAAGGAAGTAACTTACCGGGCGAAGATGGGCTTAAGGACAAAAATAGCTGAGTGTCTCCTATCCGCCTGCTGGGCAAATACCACGCCACACCCAGGGAGTTTTGTATAGCAAGCGAGAAAGCCAAAACTCAACTTTATTGGCAAGGTGCTGAACTTAAATAGGCCTAGAACTAACCAATCAGCCAGCAGGGCGGTTCGGTCTCTCACACTATGTCATAGCCACACCCCTTTGCTTAGCCCCGGTCCTACTAGGGCGTAGTAAGCAGCCAAAGTCCTTCCCCTTGGCAGACATGAGTCCCAACATATATGTGTGTGTGTGTGTGTGTGTGTGTGTGTGTGTGTGGGGTGTGGTTCTGTGTTGATGGCATCAGTGCAGTAATGACAAGCAAGATACACAAATATCAATGTATTTAAGACTCTCATCAATGTTCAAGTCAGTTTTGCCTTTCAAGAGAAAGAATAGGTCTCTTTGATTCACCTCCTTCTGCCCTGTGAAAATGTGGGAGCATATTGATATGTTTGCTCCTACTGTCTTCAACTATAACTCAAAGTTTATGTGAATAAAATAATTTATTTGAAAATTTTCTTCATCATCAATTTAAAGATAATTTTACAAGTCCAGGGCTGTTTTATTAGGTTTAGGATAATTAAGATCACAAGGAAGAGCTTTTATGCACATGGATGGTAATCTTGATTAGTTTATCAAACAAAAGTACCAGTTAAGTCTTTTTACTTATTCTGATGCTATTTTGAAATGTCAGATTCTTTATTATAATTCTATGTAGAAATAAATCTGCTTGTTGTGATTTTTTTGACTGTTTCCTACTTTATAGTGAAAAACTCTTACATCACTAGTCTTTTATGCCTATTTGACATAGAGTCAGCAATTTACAAAAAATCAAATGAATTATTAGAGATTGGAGTAAAACATATAATATGTATACTCATTACATATATTTTAAAGAGATAAAAAGAGGTATTAAAATTTCTCTTTTAAGAGGCTTTTCAAAATTATTATTTATATACAATATTATTCAATGTATTTAATAAGTTTATAAGGCCATGTAACCAAAACCACCGTGATTTAAATGATTTATATGACCCAAAAATGTATTTTTGTGTCTATTTTTAAACTTTTTGCTCTCAATCTCAGCCCCAGGTAGCTACTGAACTCCTGTCTTGATGTGTTTGCCTTTCCAGGAAATTCCTAGTAATGTAATAAATATTTTGTATCTGCTTTCTTTCTTTCAGCATAAGATATTTTTGTATTTATCTGTCTTAGACCACAGTAGTTAGCTCCCTTTTGTTGCTGAACAGTGTGCTATTACATGGATATATAGTATTTGGTCTGTTCACTGAGAGTGGATACACACTTTGAGGAATCAATATGCAGGTGAATCTCACTTATCCATTTATCGTTGCTAGGATTATATCCTATTTGTGTTTTTGTCATTATGAGTTATAATGTTCTAAATATTATATGAACCTTTGTTTGAACTTATATTCATCTCTCCTGATTATAAACTTAGAAGTGAAATTTCAGAATTACATAGTTTATAATATACTACTCTGGGGATGTGGGCTGGGAATGAGGCATGGATGGCTGGCCCATGCACACTATTCTCTTCCCAAATAGCCATGGTCTGTCCATTTAGCAAGAACTCCTTTAATTGTTGTATATCCAATCAGGTTCCAGAATGTCAAAGTAGTTGATTTCAGTCACTCTCCAGTTTAAACATTCCTTCAGTAGAAGAGGGGCTACAATGTTTACAGATTCCTACTGAACCATTTTGTGTGACATCACATGGCATTGTCTTTTTACTGCTCTCAATACTTTATAAGCTGAGTTGAAGCACTTTTGAACAGATGAAGTCCTATCCTTCTCATACCTGGACTATTAATGAATAAATCTTCAGGAGCCCATCACTAAATAACAATTGAGAAGCAAAACAAAAACTGGAAATCCTGAGGATTTGGGTAAGACAATGGAGATAGCTGTATTATGTGCCAATATTGTGAACGCTTACTTCACAAAGCAGTATAATTATTGAGAGCATCATTGGCCAGTGTTCTCTAGAACATGCTCGCAGTTTGCTTAGTTGGAAGTGTGTCTTAAGTGTCAAGATGAACCCATGAAGTAATTCAAGTGAATGAATAGAGTATGGTAAGATCAGGAAGCACTTTCTCATCATCCTTCAGTAGGATGGGAGATTTACTGTTTTGCATCCCTAGCGGACAGTCACCATGTCTGGTAAATAGTAATTGTAGTTTAGAGTAGTGTCTTGGGAATAGTAAGCCATTTTTCTTAGAAATATAATACATGTGAGTCTTTATCCCATTTGTAATTTATCTCCATTGGGACTGCAGTCTAATATTTGAATCATAAAATTAGATCAGTCAGTGTGGTTAAGGACCTGAGTAAAGGTTATACACAGCAAAACTCAAGGGGGTGCTGCTTATGTCACAGTCATTGTAGCAGTCTTAGCTGTTTATAGCAATAATTACTTTAGCAGAAAGCTACAAAGTATCTTTGAGAATAAATAATGTCACCCCTGTAATTTGTAAGGGATAAGGAAGATGCTGCCCAGAGAGAGGTTTTGCCTGATTGTTGTATTTGTCATTGACACACAATACCTAATCTTCTGCTCCAAATTGTTTCTTTCCTCTGTGAGCAATCACAGCTAAGACTAAGTATCAAACATTAATGGTAAAACTAGCCTCAAGTCCAAAGATGTATAAGGCAACCTTCATAATGCTTCTGGGGTTTCAATCACAGAGTGTGGTAATTCTAGCTTTGAACAAATAAAGACAGTGGCAAGAAAAATTATTTTTAAAGTAGACACAAAATTTCAGTAATTTGAAGAAGTACATGTTTAGGAGATTATTAGAAATGCAAAGACAAAGAAGGGTGATTAAAAAGACATAAGAATGAAAGAGTATGTTTCTGAGGACCAAATTTATCCTTACATTCTAAAAGAAATAGTTTTTGTTGTTTTTTTTTTTTTTAAGAGTTTATTTTCCTGAATTCAAAATGGGAACAGCAGTGAAAATAAAACTGGAAATTAAGAACACTTATTAAGTTGGGTGCATTGGCACAGGCCTGTTATCCCAGTAGCTCCTGAGGCTAAGGCAGGAGGATGGTGAGTTCAAAGCCAGCCTCAGCAAAAGAGTGGTGCTAAGCAATGCAGTGAGACCGTGTCTCTAAATAAAATACAAAATAGGGCTGGGGATGTGGCTCAGTGGTTGAGTGCCCCTGGAATCAACCACTTGTAACACCCACAACCCTCCAAAAAAGGTCATATGTTAATAACATTAGAAGGAGAAAGACATTTCCTTAAGGGAAAGGGAAAAAAACTCAAAGACCAGCTTGGACAAATAAGAAAGGGAAAAGGAAATATTCATGGCTGCTCTTGTTGATGGGACTAGCAAAGGTGGAACCTTTCTCTTTAACTTATCAGTGAAAATGAGCAAACCATAAAAGACATCACAAAAAGAAAAGAGGAAAAAATATCTCAGAAATTCAATGGGAATATCTATCTCTACCTAAAAATATGTAAGTTCAAAAATTATGTAGGGGTATCTTCTTAAATGTCAAAAAGAAATCAAGAAACAGTCTTGCAAAACAGCACTTGGGTAATTGGAAGACTGCAGTTGTGTAGACACCAATAGAATAGAATAAAAGTGGGCTGAAATTGCATTTTTAAGGTGCTATGAAGGCACATGTATGCATTCATATAGTTAGACTCCAACGGAAAACATCTAAAGGAGGACTCACACTAAAGGGAACCAAAAATTTGAAAAATTGAGAGTACAATTTTGAAGGGTAAGAAAGTAGAACTGGGCTAAACAGAGAGATAATTGACAAAATATCTAAAGAATGGATGATTTGGACAGTTGAAGGAATCACTCTATTCATAAATATTTATTACTGAGGACTGAAAAATCATGGATGGAGAATTATTTTAGGAATGAAAAGGAATTGACAGACTTTATACCTACAAATGTGGTGTGGTGGAAAGAAGAAAAAGAATAGTTAAAAAGTAAAACAATCTGTTTCTCTAGTTAGTTGGGAGATGGGTTTGTTTAAGAGAAAAACAAATGAATGGAATGAGGCCAGATAAAGAAGATCAATACTGTGGCTACAACCCACAGACCACAGATCATGGAAAAAAAGAAAAAAGAAAGTGAAAAAAAAAAAAGCAGAAGAAAGAATACTTCTGCTGCCACATGTCCATCCAAATGTTAGAAAATTCAAAAATTAGAGAAAGATTAATTTTAAAGAACAGCACTTACAACAGGATGCATTGATCTTCACTCAGTACCAAAATATAACATAAAGTCATTAACTGATGTCTGGTTTAAGGAATCTGAAGTATTTTTACACACTGGAGATAGATACAGAGTCAAAAGCAAAACTACCACCACAATTTTCTAGCCAAAGTCAAAGTAGCCTCTGAGACAAGGTATTAAAATGCTTTGAAGTTTTTCTGGGAATGGAAAAATAGAGATCTTATAACAATGGAATGAGACTGTTAAGAAGAAAGATTCAGAAATAAAATATAACTTGGACAATTGTAGTTTAAGCTTTTCAAGCAGAAGATAAAAGCCATGTTAGTAAGCAGGCCTCACACTTAATTTCTGGATTAGGTTGCTAGAAAAACACTGATAAACGAATACTTGGATCAAATGTGTTGAAATAGTAGAGGATGGAATAAAAGTTAAGTAATACCTGTTTTACATGATTGGCATAATTGCACATCTTAAAATTTGTTTCAGATGCTAGCAACTCATACAAGAATCTCTATACCTAGGGAATTTTAGAATTAATTTAAAATGCTTTGCTTACTGAACATCTGTGTCAAGGGGATATTGTCTTTTAGCATGCAGACACTTTGATTTATGTTTTAACCAGTTCATAGGAAAGTTCCTTATATTAAGTTTAAAAAGTTCCAAATGGCTGATCTTGTGAACACCCTGACGTTCTCCTTAGAAAAAGCTGGATATCTCTTGGAATGTAACAGAAACTAGTTTCTGGAGACATAATTTCATCATAAAAGCTTCGAAAAATGGAAATTATCTAGTCTTCTCAAAATATCAAGTTTGAAATATGAAGCTATAGCTATTAGACCCTCAAGAAAAATAAAATAGCATAAAAAATAAAATAGCCTCCATGAAAAAAAAAAAATGGAAATCAATCTAACAAAAAAGGTAAAAGATCTCTTCAATGAAAACTACAGAACACCAAAGAAAGAAATTGAATAAGACCTTATAAGATGGAAAGATCTCCCATACTTTTGGATAGGCAGAATTAACATTATCAAAAATGACATACAAACAGTTGTATGTAAAAAGATGTTATATATGTGCATAATGAATTGTAAAACATACTACTATTATAAATAAAAAAGGAAAAAAAAGGCATACTATACTGATTTAATGCAATTCCAATCAAAATCCCAATGACATTCCTCATAGAAATAGAGAAAACTGTCATGATATTCATATGGAAAAATAAGAGACCCAGAATAGCTAAAGCAATCCTTACCAAGAAGAGTGAAGCAGGTAGCATCACACTACCAGACTTTAAACTATACTACAGAACAATAGTAACAAAAACAGCATGGTACTGGCACCAAAATAGACAGGTAGACCAATGGTACAGAATAGAGGACACAGAGACTAACCCACATAATTGCACTTATCTTATCTTAAACAAAGGCACCAAAAACATACATTGGGGAAAAATATAGCCTCTTCAACAAATGGTGCTGGGAAAACTGGAAATCCATATGCAACAAAATGAAATTAAACTCATCTCTCACCATGCACAAAACTCAACTCAAAATGGATCAAGGACCTAGGAATTAATCTAGAGACCCTGTATCTAACAGAAGGAAAAGTAGGCCCAAATCTCCATCATATCAGATTAGGCCCCAACTTCCTTAGTAAGACTCCTATAGGGCAAGAATTAATATCAAGAAACAATAAATGGGATGGATTCAAACTTAAAAGCTTCCTATAAGCAAAAGAAACAATCAGTGAGGTGAATAGAGAGCCTACATTTTGGGAGAAAATTTTTTACCACTTGCACATCAGATAGAGAAATCTCTAGTACGTATAAAGAACTCAAAGATCTAAAACACCAAAAAAATAAATAAATAAATAAATAACCTAATCAGTACATGGACCATGGAACTGAACAGACACTTCTCAGAAGATGATATATAATCAATCAATAAATCTATAAAAAATGTTCAACATTTCTAGCAATTAGAGAAATGCAAATCCAAACTACTCTAAGATTTCATCTCACTCCAGTCAGAATGGCAGCTATTAAGAATATAAACAACAATAAGGATGTGGCGGGAAAGGCACACTCATACATTGCTGGTGGGACTGAAAATTGGTGCAGCCAATCTGGAAAGCAGTATGGAGATTCCTTGGAAAACTGGGAATGGAACCACCTTATGACCCAGCTATCCCACTCCTTGGTTTATACCCAAAGGACTTAAAAACAGCATACTACAGGGACACAGCCACATCAATGTTTATAGCAGCACAATTCACAATAGCTAAACTGTGGGACCAACCTAGATGCCCCTCAGTAGATGAATGGATAAAGAAAATGTGGTATATATACACAATGGAGTATTACTCAGCATTAAAAGAGAATAAAATCATGGAATTTTCAGGTAAATGGATGGAGTTGGAGAATATAATGATAAATGAAGTTAGCCAATCCCCAAAAACCAAAGGCCAAATGTTTTCTCTGATCTAAGGATGCTGATTCACAGTGGGGTTGGGACAATGGGAGCATGGGAGGATTAGCCAAACTCTAGATACGGAAAAGGGGTGGGAGTGGAAGGGAGTGGGCATGGGGGTAGAAAAGACGGTGGGATGAGATAGACATCATTACCCTAAGTACATGTATTAAGACATGAATAGTGTGACTATACTTTGTGTACAACCAGTGATATGAAAAATTGTGCTCTATGTGTGTAATATGAATTGTAATGCATTTTGCTGTCATATATAAATTAGAATTAAAAAATTACCTCATAAGAAAGGCCATAATACCAAAAACATTATATAGATTTCATTCAATTCCCATTAAAATCCCAATGACATTGTTCATAGAAATAGAAAAAGCAGCCGGGAAATTCATTTGGAATAATAAGAGACCCAGAATAGCCAAAGCAATCCTTAACAAGAAAAGCGAAGCAGGAGGGAACACTTATTTCATACTAGATAAAGGTGCCAAGAAGATACTTAGGAAGAAAGACAGTGTCTTCAATAAATATTGCTGGGAAAACTGAAAATCCATATATAACTAAATGTAATTAAATCCCTATCTCTCACCCTCCACAAAACACAAAAATTGGATCAAGGACTTAGGCACTAGAACAGATATCCTGTGCCTAATAGAAGAAATAGTAGGCCTGCAATCTCTATCATGTCGGCTTAGGAACTGACTTCCTTAGCAAGATTCCTATAGTTCAAGAAGTTAAATAAAAAATCATTAAATGGGATGGAATCAAACTAAAAATTTCTTCACAGCAAAGGAAACAATCAAGAATGTGACAAGAGAGCCTAAAGAATAGGAGAAAGTCTTTGCCAGCTGTACCTCATATAGAGCACTAATCTTCAGGATATATAAAGAACTCAATAAACTTAACACCAAAAAGACTCCCAAATAATCTAATCAATAAATGTGCTACAGAACAGGGTACTTCCCAGAAGAAATACAATTGATCCACAAATATATGAAAAAATGTTCAACATTTCTAGCAATTAGAAAAGGCAAATTAAAACTACACTGAGATTTCATCTCACTCTAGTTGGAATAGCAATTATCAATAATACAAGCAATAATAAATGTTGGCAAGAATGTGGGGAAAAAGGTACACTCACACATTTCTGGTAGGATTGCAAATTGGTGCAACCACTCTGTAAAGCAGTAAAGCAGTATGGAGATTCTTCAGAAAACTTGGAATGGAACCACCATTTGACACAGCTATTCCAGTCCTCAGTTTATACCCAAAGGAATTAAAATCAGTATACTACAGTGACACAGCCACATCAATGTTTATAGCAGCTCAATTCACATTAGCTAAGCTTTAGAACCAAACTATGTGCCCTTCAACAGATGAATGGATGAAGAAACTGTGGTATATATACACAATTGAATATTACTCACTCTTAGAGAATGATATTATGCATTTACTGGTAAATGGATGGAACTGGAGAATATCAAGCTAACTGAAATATAAATCAATCCCAAAGAACTAAGGACCAAATATTTTCTCTGATATGTGGATGCTAATTCACAATAAGGTGGGGGTAGATAAAAATAAAGGTGCTTTGGATTAGGTAAAGGGGAGTGAAGGGAGGGGAGTGGGTGAGGGGATAGAAGGGATAGTAGAATGAATTAGACATTATTATCCTTTGTGCATTTATAATTACACAACCGGTGTGATTCTACATCAAGTACAACCAGAAGAATGAGAAGTTATACTCCATTTATGTATAATGTATCAAATGCATTCTACTGTCATGTATAACTAATTAAAACAGTTTTTAAAAAGTGAAATTAAAAGTTAAAAAAATAAGCAAATTAATTTGAATAAGATGATATAGGAAGCATGAGCCGAATAAGAAATTGAAGACAGGCTATAAACTTCTATTTCCTTGATGTTTCATTTTCATGGGAGGTGAATATTTTATAGTTTAGCTCTGTAATTGTAATAGTGGGGCAATTCATACCGGTCAAATTTGGGAATATTTTAATACTTGTATGATATTATTTAGAATATTGTTATGGTATTATTTGAGTCATATTGTCATTATTGAAGAGATGTTGAATAACATGGCTGTTTTTCTATGAGAAGAGAAATAGAATGCATGGTAAAATCATGATGTATGGGTCCCTCTAGTTTTCTGGAAACAACAGCCAACTATTCCTATATAGATTCTGAAAAGTAAATTAACTGAGTAAGATAGAGAAAAAATATTTTCAAAGAGAAGATGCTGGACCTTTGTGATTTCACCTTCTTTCCTCAAATGGGCTCAGGTCCAGTTCCATGCTGACTTTAGATTTGATTGTTAAACCAGTATTCCGAAAATAATAACCCAGTGGCAAATGCAGAGAGAATCCTCATTCACCTTACTCTTCTTTTCCTTGGCAGGCAGAGAACCTCTGCCCACTCATCTGGAGAAAGTACTGAATTAAGTAGTATTGGATTAAAATTTACATTTCTTCTCAGTTCTTATAAAAACACATAAATGGAGGCATGACCTATTTAAGTCATGATATTAGTGAAGGACTGAATCCAGTGAGCCCTGAGCCTGGTTTTGCATTGTAATCAGATAATTGTGGTGTAATGTTTTCCTTAGATACACACAAAGTAGTGTGTGAACCATCCAAATTATTCTTTCTTTCTTTCTTTCTTTCTTTCTTGATTTCCTAAGAAAATTCTGTTCCCACTGCTGTGAAGCAAGATAATCATTTTCAGACTGTGTCAATTGTTTTCTAGGTAAATTGAAATCAAGAGCTAGAGATAGGTGGCTTACCTACATTTTCAAAGCTAAAGTTACCATAACACATGTGCATGCACACACATACACACAAATTCTGATATGAGTACATTAGTCAATTCTTCATTAGTCAATTCTCATATCAGGTCAGATGAGAAAACTTGTAAGTTTCTGACACCATCCAAACATCAGGGTTTGGGTAAAAATTTTTTAAGTGTAATAAAATATGTTCTACTACATCTAATAGACTAAGGCATTATTATTAAATTATAAATTAAATTACCCCAGGAATCATTTATTTTTTGCAATAGATATTTTCCCCAGAGAACTGAAAGTCCATTTTTTAGCAAGTTCTAAAAAAAGAATGTACATTGTAAGAAAATAACATGCAGTACTATTTTTTGTAGTGAGAATATGCACCTGAGGATTAACAGCGAAAAACCCACACAAATCCATTAACTCCACTTTTTCACATTTTCTAAGAAATTTAGAATTCTTTTCTAAACAAATTTTGCATACAATTGTCTTACTTTTCCATTAATGCATGATCATGACTTATTGGTCTCCAATGGGCTATTATTTGAGCATACAAATATCTCTTCTAAACTTGAACAATTTTGAAAATTGCTTGTCAAAATAAAGCAAAACCTATTTGAGAACAACATGTGTTTCAAATAATCAAAGAAGACTGTACCAGTATGTGTAGCATTTAAGCTAGAAGGAAAAAAAACAATCTTCAAACTAACCCAAACTTTATGTATAAAGTTTAGTAGCACAAAGACATGCTTTATTTCCTAATTACTGCTGCTACTATGATTTACATTCATTTGCATTAATTTCTGAAGCTTTTTAACTAGAAAATCTATACAGTTTGACCTTGTGTATTATCTGAAAATTGAAAAAGAAAAATATATAAATATAAACCATTTTCAACTTCACCACCTAGGGATAGGGATATTATACCATAATTATTTTACATAAAGTTAAAATAACATTTTTTGGTTGTTGTTGTTAAAGACCTTTGATATTTAAGTAAGCTTGCCTTTGACCTGCTGAAATATATGAATACCTTGTGATAAGAGAACTAAAGGGACTCCATCTTGTTTTTCAGCAGCCATTTTAGAAGTTCCGAGAAATAGTTCTGTTTCTCAGAAATAATAGAACATGGAAAGTCCTGCCTCTGTACCCATTAATTGTTACCTAGCATAATATGCTTGACAGCATAAAAATAGCAATTCCCATACAATGTAAAATTGTTCTCTTCGGTTTCCATTTTTCCTGAGCAACATACCTTGTCAGAGATTGATTGTCTAGATGTTAGTAACCATTCTCTAACATGTACTCAACTAGGGTCATCTTGACCCCATTCCCTCCTACTTGGTCATTGATATACCAACCTGAAAGTCTCATGGGAAATATTATTGTACCCATTGCTTTGTCTTGCTAACTGCCTAGATTCAGCTTCTGTACCCTGGCTTGCTTGCATTGGCTGAAACCCTGCAATTGAATATTCCACCCTCTGTGATTTTTCTCTTTATAAACTCTTGAAAATCACTGCCAGCACGCCACCTTGTCACACTGTGTGATGTGTGAGGATGGTGGCCGCTGATCAGCTTAATAAAGGCTTTTTATTGGCTCAAGTGTGACCTGGCTTGGAGTTTTAATTGGTATTATGCTGGGTACAACATTTTTGGTACAACAACCTCTGCAGCATTGTTACAATTCTTGTGGTCACCTTTGCCACTGGATGTTGTTTCATATACCACAGTTTTTCTGTTCCAAAATTTAAACTTTGTTCTGCAATCTATAAGCCCAGATTTGAAAGTCAGTCTTTTCTACATAAAAGCTCATTCACAGAAGGAACTTTGACTTCAGGTGACTGTCTCAAAGGATCTGTTCCTGTTGCAGAGATAAAGGTCGTAGATCAGGTAGCTTAAGTCTTTTTATACCTTAGCAGTGGCAGTGAAGTGAATTTCAGTATTACACACTTGTTTTTACAAAGTTCTTTGGAGACTATAGACCAGCCCCAGGTATGTAACAAATGCTATTTAAGCATTTGGTTTTTATTTTGAGAATAGAAAATACCTCCTCTCAGTATCTCTTCCAGGTGATCTTCAGCCTCACCCCAACAAAAGTGATTATCCTAGATTCATGGTGTTCCCCATGTTTTGCTTGACTTTTTAGGAAAACTACAGATAACTCTTGTAATCAATATAAAGAGTTTAAATTATAAAGAGTTTTGCTCCCCTTGCCCCCCCCACCACTTTGTTTTTTTCTATTTCAATGTCTTTAGGTTTCTCCTTTCTTCTAATCATAAAATTGATATAGACATCTTTCTCTATTTTCGTGACTAAGGGGAACTTCCATGCTTGCTATAAAGTTAAAAGTTTTATCTTCATTATATTGGGATATAACCAAAATGGGATATTACTAGATTTCTTGTTTGCAACCTATACTATATTCTGCAAACATTTTCCCATATCCACATATGTACATACATTTATTAGTTAGCCTCTAGCAAGGCACAAAGACAGTCATGAACATGAAGATTTCCTGGGGTCAAGGACATTTTTAGTTCTACTTTACCCCTGAGTTTTATAAAATTAAGAAAAGAGCCAAATGTGTGCCTATTATTGACATCTAACTTTTAAGTATACACTTGTTTTAGATTATATTTTATTATATTAAACATCATTTGAACACTGTCCCCAGGTCATCACATCTGAAATTGGTGATAGTACAGGCTTTGAATTTTTCAGAATTGTATGCATGCATGTTAAAT
The DNA here is from genome assembly GCA_025594165.1 of Tamias sibiricus. NCBI lineage: Eukaryota > Metazoa > Chordata > Mammalia > Rodentia > Sciuridae > Tamias > Tamias sibiricus. The sequence goes on along the minus strand of CM046665.1, from coordinate 38,991,700 downwards.
TCTTGTTTATTTTCTTTATTCACAAACATAGGTGCTTACGTGAAACAGACATGTCTTTCATAATTTTTTCATATTCAGTGGTAGTCATTAATCACAATACAAGTTGAATGAATAATTAAAATAAAAACTAGAGCAGAATTCATTTTGATTTAACTCTTTCTGCTTCAGTCTGTTTGTCAGGGACATCATTACTTGGAAAAGAATAGGAAGACAAAAACTGCTAGGTAACTCCCACTTCCTGTGACAAAACTATGCAGTTCTGAGTTGGACAATTCTCAGACAATTCTCAGAATAATACCTCTCAGCCTAGATCATTGGGAGAAGTGATTTTTGTCCTCAGAAGTCCCCATTACCAGATATAAATAACACTTTAGCTGGGCATGGTGGTACACACCTGTAATCCTAGTGACTCAGGATGCTGAGCAGGAGTGATCATAAGTTTGAGGCCAGTTTGGGAAACTTAGTGAAACTCTTCCTCAAAATATAAAGTAAAAAGTTCTGAGGATGTAACTCAGTGGCAAAGCATCTCTGGACTCAATCCTTAGTACTATTGATAATAATAATAAGAGTAATAATAATAAATAATAATAATAATTCTTGAAAAACTTGAGATTCATTGATTATGATTTTATTTGAATTTACCTGTCATTTGTTCAGAAATTTAAATAACTCATCATAAGTCAGTCAATAATACCACTAGAATGAATTCATTACCATTGTTTTTGTTTTATGGTTTCTACAAGGATGATAAAAAATAAATTAATCTTTAAAGTCCTTATTTCTTTTAGTATCATTTAGTGCAGATGAGTGCCACAGAAAAGTCAGGCATATTAATCATAGAATATGAAATAAAATATTTGATTGCCTCTTCTATGTACTAATTAGCCACATAGTAAGAATATGAGTCCTTAACAAGTGAAAGTAAGGAGTAGATAAAAAACATCACACCTCTCTCTCTTGGAATCTTTCTTTTTTTTTCCAAATTTATTTTTTTATTCTAAGTTGTTAGAAATGACAGCAGAATGTATTACATTTCATGTTATACTCGTAGAGCACATTTTTACATATCTCTGGTTGTATGCAAAGTATATTCACACCATTCATGTCTTCATAAATGCACTTAGGTAATGTTATCCATCTCATTCCACGATCTTTTTTTTTTTTTTCTTCACCCTTTTGCCCCCTCCCATCCCCTCCCTCCCAATTGGCCACTCTAGTGCTCTTCTAATCCTCCTATGCTCCCCATCCCAACCCCACTGAGAATCGGCCTCCTTATATCAGAATAAAACATTTGGCATTTGGCTTTTTGGGATAGGCTAGCTTCACTTAGCATTATATTCTCCAATTTCATCAATTTGCCTGCGAATATCATGATTTTATTCTCTCTTATTGCTGAGTAATACTCCATTGTGTATATATACCACATTTTCCTTATCCATTCATCTACTGAAGGGCTTCTAGATTGGTTCCACAGTTTAGCTATTGTGAATTGTGCTACTATAAACATTGATGTGGCTGTGTCCCTGTAGTATGCTATTGACTGAGGAGTGGGATAGCTGGGTCATAAGGTGATTCCATTCCCAGATTTCCTAGGAATCTCCATACTGCTTTCCAAATTGGATGCACTATTTTGCAGTCCCACCAGCAATGTATGAGTGTGCCTTTTCCCCCACATCCTCTCCAACATTTATTGTTGTTTGTATTCTTAATAGCTGCCATTCTGACTGGAGTGAGATGAAATCTTAGAGTAGTTTTGATTTAGAACTAATAATGTCTCTCTTGGAATCTTTCAAACAGTGACTTTTAGTTCAAACTAACAATCTTGGCAAGAAGGCAAGAAAATGAAAATGCATATTGGAATCAGAATGGTTGAGGTAAATAGAACAGGCTATGTCAAATGGACATTGGAATTTCTTTAATAAAATTGCAGTATTTGAGATAAGCTCATTTATTATTTTGAAGTGTATGGGAAGAGCCATATAAAAATCAGACCCTGATAATAGATTTAATCAGACAGGATAGGTAAGATATCCTACAATAACAAACACTCATTACATTTCATGACATTTCAATGATGCGACATAACAAAGATTTAACATTTTTTCACATACACAAAAAAAATAAACAAAATTTACTTTTGTGGTATTTATCTTTATTTTGGACTGAAGATAAAGACAAAGACCCTATGTGAAAAGATGTTTACGACCACCTTGGCAGAGGGAGCAGAGAGCTCTGGAGGAAGATGTCTTGCAAGGGCAATTAAATATTCTGGACTTAAAGTGATATATACCATCCTTGCTACCTCTCCTTGACCAGTACTAGTCACATGTCCTTACTAACCTGCAAGGAGTCAAAAAATTAAAAAAAAAAAAATAAAACAAAAACATACTTTTATCTAGTGTTGGCAGGAGACAATCACAAAAATTTGCATTCATATTCATGAATGCTAAATTTAAAATGTGGGGAAAAGGGCACACTCTTACATTGCTGGTGGGGCTGCAAATTTGTGCAGCCAATTTGGAAAGCAGTATGGAGATTCCTAGGAAAACTTGGAATGGAACTACCATTTGACCTAGCTATCCCACTCAAAACAGCATACTACAGGAACACAGCCACATCAATGTTCATAGCAGCACAATTCACAATAGCTAGATTGTAGAAACAACCCTGATGCCCATCAATAGATGAATGGATAGGGAAACTTTGGTATATATACACAATGGAACACTACTCAGCACTAAAAGAGAGTACAATAACGGCATTTGCAGGTAAATGGATGGAGTTGGAGAAAATAATGTTAAGTGAAGTCAGCCAATCCCAGAAAACCAAAGGTGGATTTATTCCTTTGCTATGATGATACTGAATTATTGTGGCAAGGGAAGGGGGATAAGAGGAATGAAGGAATATTAAATAGAAAAAAAGGGGGGAGGGGAGGGAAAGAAGCAAGGGGATAGAAACAATGGCAGAAGGAGTTTGACATCAATACACTAAGTGCATGTATAAAAACTCAAATGGTATGAAAATACTTTGTGTAAAAACAATGGCTTGGAAAACTGTGCTCTTTATATGTAATATGAAAGGAATTACACTCTAAAAGCACGTATAACAAATTAAATAATAAATTATAATTATAATTAATTATAAATTAATAAATTATAAAATAAGAAAATAAAAAATAAAAATACAACTAGTCATTGTGCTGAAATTGGCTCATAGCAGTTTGTAAGAGTTGACTGTGTGTATCTCTTCCCAACTCCTTATTCAGCTTGGATTGTTATACCAGGAATATTGGCAAACACTAAAAATTAGGGTTTTTGTGTCCTCTAAGAGCCAATGGTTGAAACTTTCACAGAACACCAGAAAGTATTAAGTCATGAAGATAAACTGGAGCAGAAAGTAAGGCTAGTAGAAGAACAGTATTCATGCTTATATCTTGAAAATTTTGAAGATATCTGTATCATACTCCTGTGTTCTATACATTTGAACAGAGCATTTATGCATGGGAAAATAATTTAATTGAAAAATACTTTACTTTTGCCTAAGTCCTTTTCTAATGTGGTATTCTTAGATAAGCAGATGCCTCTAATTTTCTCCTTAGTTAAAAAGAGGCAGTTTCAGCTTTCTTATAAATAAAAGTAACATATTGAGACCTTGTTGGAACTGCACATTTTTAAACTCCATTTTATAGCAGACTAGAGCTATATATGCTAGCAAAATGCCTTCTGGTGCTGGAGAGAACTTACTTTCATAACTGAGCTAATATTATCTGGAATGCCTTATAAATTGCTTTGTAGCATGTTAAATTGCAGTTAAAGAAATTCATTATTTAATTTTCTTACATTTTTAAATATATTCACCTACTGCAAAGTATTTTCCTTAGAAATAATCTTCATTAAGTTAAAACAAGTGAATAATATTCTTATATATAATTTCGAGCTTCTGGTATAATTTTATTCTTATTAAGTATGTTCTAGTAAAGAAAAATTGGACTTAATGAATTAAAAAAGCAAAGTTATACTCCATGTATATATAATATGTCAAAATATACTCTATTGGCATATATATCTGAAAAGAAAAAAGAAAAAGAAGAAACAGCAGAAGAACTTGGGTGAGTTGATTAGAAAACTATTGAAAGAAATTGGAGGACAAGTTGGTCAATGTGATTAGACAAACTGTGTTTGCCAATTAGAGCTTACAAAAGTTGGGCTTCTTCTTTCCCTTAGAGACAAGGGGAGAGGGGGCTCTATTTTCCTTAATGGTAACACTAAAAAATATGACCTTGAAAAAAACATTCTGGATTGTAAAATTGGCAAAAGAATTTAAGCATATTTATATTTCAAAGGAGCAGAGAAATAATTTGGAATCATATTCATGCTTTCTAAAGTAAATGTTCTAAGAAAAAGGAGCTCAGGAATTTAGAGTAAGGAAAGAGACAGTTTAATACTCAGTCAAGCTGAAAACAATGTATTGCTCTCACTTCTAATTTTGATAATAAAATAGGGACAATGAGTATGGTGTTATTCAATAGTCACATAAATTGCATTTGTTTTTATACAAGCCACTACTCCTGCATCCTTTCATATTCATTTGTCATTCTCCTATGTAAGGTTGTATTTGCAAGTTGTTCTAGTAGATAGAAAAGTTAAGGCCGCAAAACTGGAAAACACTGAAGCTAAATGATTGTCTAAAAAATCAAAGCTCTAAATAGATATTCTTGATTTTGATGTCAAAGTACAACTTTCCCATGAGGGGTCATGATTTAGCTACTACTAATCATTAAGGGATTATGTTATGAAACATTTAATTTTAAATATACGTTGAAACAACCAGAAATTTTGAGTTGAAAATTCACCCTATGATAGTTAAAATGACAAAGAATAGCAAAGGCACTCAAAACAAATAAACAAACAACAGAGCATGGTGGTGGTAAAGACAGATCACATAAAATAGAAGCAGTTCCATGCATAAATGGTCACTTTAAAAATGACAGCAGTCACACTAGAGATAATTAATAAAAAAGCCCCCTTACTTTTAGATGTAATGCAAAATAAATAAATAGAATGTTGTTTTGAATATTGGATTTCTATAGATGGAAATAATTAAAATGTTTCCTTATATTACATCACACTTAAAAATCTCGATTACTTGTATGTCAGAGTTCTACCTATAAAAAGAAAAAAAAAGTATTACTGTTTTAAATAACAAAGGGTATTTTCATGACTTCAGGTAAGAAAATTATTTATTAAATAAATAATTTGGCAAATAATTATTCCATATGGACAGTAAAGAAAATATTGACACTGAACAGATATTACAAATATCTGTACAGATATCTGACAGAAAAATTAATAATGAAAATATAGAGTACTCCTAGACTTGATTAGAAAAAAGAGGAGAAAAACAATAAAAATTAAGCAAAAGCCTATTTTATGTATATGATATATTCTTTTTTTTTAAATATTTATTTATTTACTTTAGTTGTACACAACACAATGCATTTATGCTTACGTGGTGCTGGGGATCGAACCCAGGCCGCCCACGTGCGAGGCGAGCGCTCTGCCGCTGAGCCACAACCCCAGCCCCATATGATATATTCTTAATTAAAATAGATGAAAACAATGACAGACAAATTGATTGGAACAAACGCGAGGTTATCTCTAAATCAAATCACATCACATAGAAACCTACCTCTGAAAATCATTCTGGAATGCAGAGGAAAGAATGATCTGCTAGAAATATGTCAATAGGTGTGTGCTACACATAATCAGCTGGATTCAGACAAGGATAGAATGATCTGCTAGAAATATGTCAATAGGTGTGTGCTACACATAATCAGCTGGATTCAGACAAGGATGGGAGGGAAATTATTTTATATTTTAAGCCTTTTTTTTTTTTTTTTTTTTTTTTTTTTTGTGGTACCGGGGATTGAACTCAGGGGCACTCGACCACTGGGCCACATCCCCAGCCCTTTTTTGTATTTTTTTTATTAGAGACAGGGTCTCACTGAGTTGCTAAGTGCCTCGCCATTGCTGAGGCTGGCTTTGAACTCGCGATCCTCTTGTCTCAGCCTCCCAAAGTGCTGGGATTACAGGCGTGCGCCACCACGCCCGGCTAATATTTTAAGCTTTTGCTTGCTTTGTCTATTTAGTGAACATAGTTATGATTATCTTTGGTGGAATGTTTCTAATAAATATTTTGTTTTCCCTTGACAATGATGGTACCTCAATTGTTCTTTGCACTAAGGCTAGAAAAAGTTTGCTTTCAACTATACGTAACATAAAGGATGTGCTATACTCCTTTAAAAAGCATCCATTGTGTGAAGAAGCCACATTTAAAGAAAAGACAACTTGTCATAGGTAATAGTTCACAAGTGTACTAATTACATAAATGCTACTTTCTTAAGCTCAATTTATAATTGTGAATGTTTTTCATAAAAGAAATAGTACATCAGCTGAATTGGGAACTAAATTTTTTGAGCTTAGAATTTGGTCACGAGCCAGGTCCTGGCATTCAGAGATGGTTCCCCAGCACTAGATTCAAATTATTCTAATTATGATTTTTTCCATCATCACTGAGTGTACATGGATAGATGGATAGTATCAGACACATTGAATTTGTATTTTTATAATTTTATATATTATGCTCTACTTTTGGTGATGTTTTTTAAAAAGTGGAGTTTGGCTTAAATCCTGACGTAAAACTCATATATTTTTAAAGCCTGTCACTCTAGATTCTAGCAAGTTACATGACAAAGATATAAGAATAGCCTCTGGATTCCTACAACCTGTAAAAAAAGAAAGGGACATTTATATAACTTTAACATAAGTAGAACCAGAGGTTTAAATTTAGTGTATATGACTGTTAGATGCTGCCAACAACTCCAACCACAGAACTAATGCAAAATTTATGTTTACCTTTTATATTTCTATAAAAGTTTATTTATGATGATGTGTTAGAATTTTAGAAGTGCTGAAAAATAATTCCAGTCACTATACAGGTTGAATAGTTTCATTGATAGCAATGTGTGTGTGTGTATGTGTGTGTGTGTGCATTTAAAGGATACACACACACACACACACACACATACACACACACTCAAACATATGCACACAATGCAGGCTATGTGACTAGAGGAAAATTCTGCCAATGCAGATAAACAAGGTATTAGCTTGTAGCCCTTAGTTGAGTGCCCACCTTGGGAAAAGGTGCTGGAATTTCATCAAGAACTATATCTAGATAAGATATATATATTCATTCAAAGGATATATATACATATTAGGTAATATCTGGTTCAAAATCTTTCTTTTAAGGAAATCTTTCTTTTAATTTCTATCAGAATAGAAATTTGTCCCTCATACCAAAGGTAGTTTCTTACTAAGGACTAGAATCTATCAACTCCTATTTTTTTTTTTTTTTTTTTTTTTTTTTTTTGCTTTCTGACAGCATTTGTTAAAGATCACATTTATTATTTTGTGGATGTATACAGTTATTTTACAGGATTAACATTTTCTCTAAGCTTCTCTGCTCTTTGCTTCAGAAGTATTTTTTCTGGGATACAATATGAATTAAAATATCATTTTAGCATTATATAAATGTTATATAAATGAGTCTTGTCACAACTAAAATTTCTATTCTGAACTCAGACTTGATAGCCATGCAGAAATAGCAGATGACTCATCACCAGTAGCTCTCTAGAAAGGTTGGGAGCGTGTTTAAAAGTTAATACAATTTCTTCACCTTATTCTCATTAGTCTTGGCTGACAGTCTCAATCACAATTCCAATACAGACTAAAATAGAATCATGGAAATTTCAGAGACTGCATGACTAGAGGTAAAATCTAACAATTCAGACAGAGAAACCTATTAGCCTGCAGCCTTTAGTGAGTGCCCATCATGGGAGAAGTTGCTGAAATTCCATGACAGTGATGAGTAACACATCCTCCTCCCAGAAAGAAATGACAAAGCTCACTGTCTTCAGAGGGAGAATTTTAATTAGCATCTGTGAAGTTCTCATAGGTTTACCCACTGACATCTGTATCAGTTTATTTTACCTTCACTTCCTGATATATAATTTTATTCCCATTTCCCTGGGGAAGAAATTGAGGTCCAGAAGACTGCATTGATTGTCTATGTTAATTATCTTGTTTTTTTTTTTTTTTTTTTTCTTTTTCACTTTTTATATTCCTCCTATGCTGAAGAATGTTAAACATAAAATTACAATCAGCTCTGGATATATCAACAATTTGATATTTGACAAGTCATGAGAATTATTTTACTTATCAACAATATAAAGGAAAACTCTCAATTAAAATAACCATCCAAAATTCTCACTTAATGACATATATATTCTCCTGTAGGTCTTTTGTTCTGGTTCCTGCCTTCTCTCTTTACCAGCCTCCCAGTACCCATGCCACATGCATAGAGCTGAGTATTAGTCATTAGAAAGTTTGTCATAGATATTCTAGACTGAAAGATACCCCAGAAATCTTTCATGCTAATATTTCTTTTTTGTTTATTCAGGCAAATTAAATAATCCTAAAATCAAAGCACTTTTGGAATTTGGCAGACCTGAATAATTAATGGCAAAAATTAGAAGGGTAGAGGGTGAAGAATAAAATTTCAGTTTTTGATTCTAATCTGGTAGTATTTTCTTATATTTCAATGTTCCTTAGTAGATATTGGGCTGAATTTCAAATTCCTTTCTAAAAAATATTTATAGATTATACTTAGTAATTGAATAAATATTTATAGATATACTAAACATTCTAAGTATCTATAGAAATACATTCTTCAAAACTCTCTGGCTTAAAATTTCTTGTTTTAGTTAGTCCAGGATACCAACTTAACTATCAGTTTAACGAAATTGCTTTGTTTTAACATCCAAGTAGTAAAAGAGGTGAACAAAGCAGACTTCTTAGAGCATGACAAATTCAAATTTTTCAATGTAGGAAGAATAGAATTTTATATTAAGATTAATAACAACTAGAATTTATTTAGCATATGCTATATGCTGAGCAATACTAAAATACTTTAAAAATAATTTCTAATATTACCAAAACAAGTTTTGTGGGATTGGTACTAATATTATTGTCATTTTATAAGTGCAGACACTAGGATTTCAAGAGGTTAAATAATATTTTCAAGGCCACATATAGTTCACTAAGATGTAGAAACAACTCATCATTTCAAAAGAAGTATCAAACTGCTCACTGGGTTTTATTTCCCCAAAGACTGTTGGTTATTTTTCATGGTGTAGTGTGTTTATTGACTTAAATGTCTATTGCTAATGGCAACAACATGGAAAAAAAACCTGTTTTTTCTAAAGATATTATATCATGTGGAAGAATAGAATATCATACCATTTAAATAATATAACTTAGTTATGTGTAGACTTGTTGCAGAAAACTGAATTCTTTGACAAGTCATTCTAACAAGCTGGCTCTTAGTCCCAAGCCAGAGAGAGAAGATATAGAATAGCACATAATATCATCATTTTAAATCAGATCTGCAAATATTTAAGAAAGATCAATTAAAAAGTATAAATGGATGAACAAATAATATTTTAAATTCTTGTCTTTTAAAAAGTCACCAAACTGTATTATCTAATTTGAAAATTGTAATAATTTCAAATATATAATATTTTGTTTGTATAGCCATTAAATTGTCAATAGATGTTTCCATTAAGATAAAAGAATGTTTTGATACAGTATTCATTAGATAAAAGATGATGCAAAAACCTCAAAGAATGCTTTATATATTAGGTGGATTTTAGGTTTAGTCTTCAGAAAAATTAGGACCTAGTTTGTTTGCTATATTAAGTTTGCTAAGTGAAGACATACTAAGTTCTAATAAAATCTGAAATGGCACTCGAAGAACCATGTGTTTTTTTATAAAAAGTAACTGCAATAACAATTATTTTAAAATCAATTATTTTTGTTCTGACATGGCCACAAAATTCTTTATTTTATACACTAAAAAACCTTTATATTTTATTACCATTTAAAGTTGAGTATTTTCTCCAATCTTTTCATAAAACTTGGAACATCTACCAAATAATTTCCCTTAAAGTCATTTCTAAAGGAAACTATTTTTCCAGATTAAATGAAATAATAGTCATTTTAGGAAAAAAAAAACCTTTGATATCTGATGAATTGAACCTTCCCGCTGAGGCATCTCCTCATGTGGAACATTCACAGATCTTTATTCCTACATTACTATTATTATTATTAAGTTGGTCATTTCTAGATGAGGAAACTATACCTAATGTGTTTGTCATTTTGATAGTTCTGCCATTCATTGGTTCTATTATTTTCCTCATTAAAATCCTAACAATTAATAAATAATGAATATCAGTGGAGGGCACTGTATACCAACTTTCTTCATGGAGATTTCTCCATGAACTTTACCATGAACTATGATAATCTGCCAGCAATCATTTCACTCATGGTCTCCCAGAGGTGTGGTTTGATGCAGGGTAGAGAGGCATGAGCCTGTGGTCCTCCTACTCAGGAGACTGAGGAAGGAGGGTCACTTGAGCCCATGGTTTTGAAGATGGCCTGGGAAAAAACTGAGTCCCACCTCAGACAAAAAGGGAAGAAAGGAAGGAAAGAAGGCAGGATGGAAGGAAGAAAAGTTAAAAGGATAACCTGCTGGTGAGAAAGTTCAGAAGGTTTGCCAAAATTCTAGGTCTTGAGTGCATTTTCTAGTGTTTTGGGGTATAAAGAACAGTTTTCTGCAGATTAATACAGACTCCTGGTATATGTGAAGTATCAAAAAAGTTTTGGTGCAATATGAGTTTCCTGGTATATGTGAGACAGTTCCAGTGGTGTTTCTTTTTCATATGGTTTTGTCAATGTCCCCTGTGAACCGACTTTGGAAAAAAATTTTCTGATATAAAATGCATCAAATTTTTCATCTGCATGAGTTCTCAGGTACACTCTGAGCTGTGGCTTCCAACAAAAGATCATAAGACTTGGGCTGGTGTTGTGGCTCAGTAGCAGAGTGCTCGCCTTACATATGTGCGGCCCGGGTTCGATCCTCAGCACCACGTAAACATAAATACATTGCATTGTGTACAACTAAAGTAAATAAATAAATATTAAAAAAAAAGATTAAAAAAAAAAAAAAAGGTCATAAGACTTGAGTGTGGCCAGGCTCAGGTCAGTCCCACTGACCTCTGCCTGAGCACAGGCAGGCCCAGGTCAGCCCAGCAGACACCTGCAGAGCTCAGGCAGGCCTAGGACAGCTTCAAAAACCTCCGCTCAGAGGACTGCTTCTTCCAAACAGCAGACCACCCCAGGAGCTCAGATTCATCCAGCTCGGCTGGCCCACACCAACCTGCATGGGACCCAGTCACAGTTTAGGTCCAGAGGCCACTACCTCAACCCCACCTGGGAGCACAATTCTAACCCACTTCCATTTTGAGACACTGCAGACATAGCCATAGCCTTCCCCATGCAGTAGCCCCTATCTTTTGACAACAAACAGGGCCTAAATGCAGCCACATCTCAGAACAGGCATTCCAAAGACATTATAAGACCCACCCTTTCAGCCCCATGTCTGGAAAACATTGCATTCATCTTGGGGCAACTTCACTGTTACTTCGAGTTACCTCCACTACTGCCACACACCACCTTTAGTTGCAGAACTATACATCGAGGGACACCTGCAGGTTCTGAAAGCTCAACATTAAGGTGAGGCACAGAAAACCTGTACATATATTACAAGAATATAGGGTAGAAACTATAATGTCTCAGATTTACACTGCAAGAAAGGAAGGCAAATAGACAACATGAAAAAACAAGGGAAGAAACTACCGCAAACAAACCAGGATACTACAATAACAGAACCCATGCTCAGCAAAGTTGATGAAATGTCAGAGAAGGAGTTAAGAAGGTTCATAATTAATATGATTTGTGAATTAAAGAATGACCTGAATGAGCAAATACAGGCAAAAAATGATCAACAAAGATATAAAGAGCAAATACAAGTAGCAAAAGATTACTTCAAAAAAGAAATAGAAACTCTGAAAAAAAAAAAAAAAAACCAAAAACCAGAAATCCTTGGAATGAAGGAAACAATTAACCAAATTAAAAAAAAAAAAAAAAAAAAAAAAAAAAAAACAATAGAAAGCATCACCAACAGACTAGATCAACTGGAAGACAGAACTTCAGATAATGAAGACAAAGTATATAATCTTGAAAATAAAGTTGACCACACAGTGAAGATAGTAAGAACCATGAACAGAATGCCCAAGAATTATGGGACAGCAGCAAAAGACCAAATCTAAGAGTAATTGGGATAGAAGAAGGCACAGAGTTTCAAACCAAAGGAATGCACAATCTCTTCAATGAGATAATATCAGAAAATTTCCCAAGCACGAAAAATGAACTGGAAAACCAAATACAAGAGGCTTATAGGACACCAAATGTACAAAATTACAACAAATCTACACAAAGATACATTATAATGAAAATGCCTAGCATACAGAATAAGGATAGAATCTTAAAGGCTGCAGGAGAGAGGAATCAGATCGCATATAGGGAGAGACCAATTTGTATCACAGATTTTTCAACTCAGACACTCAAATCCAGGAGATCATGGAACAACATATACCAAGCTCTGAAAGAAAAGGGATGCCAACCAAGAATCTTATATCCATCAAAAATAAGCTTTAGATTTGAGAATGAAATAAAAACTTTCCATAATAAACAAAAGTTAAAGGAATTTACAAATAAAAAGCCAGCACTACAGAACATCCTCGGCAAAATATTCCATGAAGAGGAAATGAAAAACAATGATGAAAATTAGCATAGGGAGGTATTACACTAAAGGAAAAAAACAAACAGAGGAGAAACCCTGTCAAGTTAAATACCAAAAATAAACAAAAATGGCTGGGAATACAAATCATGTCTCAATAATAATTCTGAATGTTAATGGCCTAAACTCACCAATCAAAAGACATAGACTAGCAGATTGTATTTAAAAAAAAAAAAGATCCAAAAATATGCTGCCTCCAAGAAATTCATCTCATAGGAAAAGACATCCACAGGCTGAAGATGAAAGGTTGGGAGAAATCCTACCACTCACATGGACTAAGGAAACAAGCAGGCGTTTCCATCCTCATATCAAATAAAGTAGACTTTAAGCTAAAGTCAACCAAAAGGGATAAATAAGGACACTACATACTGCTCAAGGGAACCATATACCAACAAGACTTAACAATTATAAATATATATGCCCCAAACAATGAAGCATCCATGTTCATCAAACAAAATCTTCTCAAGTTCAAGAGTCAAACTGACCATGACACAATAATTCTTGGAAACTTTAACACACCCCTTACACCACTGGATAGATCTTCCAAACAAAAGCTGAACAAAGAAACTATACAACTCAAAAATACAATAAACAGTATAGACTTAACTGACTTAAATAGAATATTTTATAATTCAACAAGCAAATACACTTTCTTCTCAGCAGCACATGGATCCTTCTTTAAAATAGACCATATACAATTCAGGTCTTCAATCATGCATTTAGGAAAATGAAATCCGTCTGAATTGTACGAATATACTTTGTATACAAACAGTTGTATGTAAGAAGATGCTAAATTCATGCACTATGAGTTGTACACATTAAAAATTATTAAAAAAAAGACCATATACTATGCCACAAAACAACTCTTAGCAAATATAAATAATAGAGATACTACCCTATATTCTATCAGACCATAATGGAATGAAATTACAAATCAATGATAAATAAGAAATAAAAGCTACTCCAACACCTGGAGACTAAATAATATGCTACTGAATGAACAATGGGTTGCAGATGACATCAAAGAGGAAATTTAAAAATTCTTATAGGTGAATGAGAACATAGACACAACATATCAAAATTTCTGGGATACTATGAAAGCATTTCTAAAAGGAAAGTTCATTGCATTGAGTTCATTCCTAAAAAGAAGAAAAAGTCAACAAATAAATGACTTAACATTACATCTCAAAGCTCTAGAAAAAGAAGAGCAATCCAACACCAAAAGTGGTAGAAGACAGGAAATAATTAAAATCAGAGCTGAAATCAATGAAATTGAAACAAAAGGAACAACTGAAAGAAATTGATAAAACAACAAAAAGTTGGTTCTTTGAAAAAACAAATAAAATTGACAGACCCTTAGCCAGGCTAACAAAGAGAAGGACAGAGAAAACTCAAATTACTAACATATGTGATCAAAAAGAAAATATCACAATAGACACTTTGGAAATACAGGAGATAATTCAAAATTATTTTGAAAACTTGTACTCCAATAAAATATAAAACATCAAAGCCATCAACAAATTTCTAGAGTCGTATGAATTGCCCAAATTGAAGCAGGATGATATACACAATTTAAAAAGACCAATTTCAAGCGATAAAGTAGAAAATGCTATTAGAAGCCTACCAACCAAGAAAAGCCCAGGATCAGATGGATACACAGCCTAGTTTTATAAGACCTTTAAAGAAGAACTAATACCAATACTCTTCAATTTATTTCAGGAAATAGAAAAAGAGGGAGCACTTCCAGACTCATTCTATGAGGCCAATATCACCCTGATTCCAAAACCAGGCAAAGACACATCAAAAAAAAAAAAAAAAAAAAAAAAAAAAAAAAAGAAAGAAAGAAATTCAGACCAATATCTCTAATGAGCATAGATGCAAAAATTCTCAATAAAATGCTGGCAAAATGGATACAAAAATGTACCAAAAGTATAGTACACCACAATCAAGTGAAGTTCATTCCAGGGATGCAAGGATGGTTCATCATGCAGAAATCAATAAAGGTAATTCATTACATCAATAGACTTAAAGATAAGAACCATATTATTATCTCAATAGACACAGAAAAAGCATTCAACAAAATATAGCACCCATTCCTGTTGAAAACACTAGAAAAACTAGGGATAACAGGAACGTATCTCAACATCGTAAAAGCTATCTATGCTAAGCCCCAGGCCAACATCATTTTAAATGGATTAAAAATTAAAAGCATTCCCTCTAAAAACTGGAACAATACACAGATGCCCTCTTTCACCACTTCTGTTTAACATAGTACTTGAAATGCTGGCCAGAGCAATAGACAGATGAAAGAAATTAAAGGGATACAGATAGGTAAAGTAGAAATCAAGTTATCACTATTCACTGATGATATGATTCTCTACCTAGAAGACCCAAAAAATTCCACCAGAAAACTTCTAGAACTCATAAATTAATTAAAAAACTAGCAGGATACAAAATCAATACCCATAAATCTAAAACATTTCTATATATCAGAGAAAAATCCTCTGAAAGGCAAAAGAGGAAAATTACTCCATTTACCATAGCATCAAAACAACAACAACAACAACAACAACGTGGGAATCAACTTAACCAAAGACATGAAAGACCTTTATAATGAAAAATACAGAACACTAAAGAAAGAAATTATAGAAGACCTTAGAAGATGGAAAGATCTACCTTGCTCTTGCATAGGCAGAACTAATATTGTCAAAATGACCATACTACCAAAAACGCTATAGAGATTTAATGCAATTCCAATCAAAATCCTGATAACATTCCTCACAGAAATAGAAAAAAACAGTCATGATATTCATCTGGAAAAATAAGAGACCCAGAATAGGTATAGCAATCCTTAGCAAGAAGAGTGAAGCAGGTGGCATCACTATACCAGACCTTAAACTATACTACAGAACAATAGTAACAAAAACAGCATGGTACTGGCACCAAAATAGATGGGGAGACCAATAGTACAGAATAGACGACACAGAGACTAACCCACATAATTGCACTTATCTTATCTTAAACAAAGGCACCAAAAACATACATTGGAGAAAAATATAGCCTCTTCAACAAATGGTGCTGGGAAAACTGGAAATCCATATGCAACAAAATGAAATTAAACCCCTATCTCTCACCATGCACAAAACTCAACTCACAATGGATCAAGGATCTAGGAATTAGACCAGAGACACTACGTCTAACAGAAGAAAAATTAAGCTCTAATCTCCAACATTTGGATTAGGCCCCAACTTCCTTAATAAGACTCCTATAGGGCAAGAATTAACATCATAAATCAATAAATGGGGTAGATTCAAACTAAACAGCTTCTTCTCAGCAAAAGAAACAATCAGTGAGGTGAATTAGAGAGCCTACAAATTGGGAACAAAATTTTACCACATGCACATCAGATAGAGCACTAATTTCTTGAATATATAATGAACTCAAAAATCTAAACACACACACAAAAAATAATAATAATCCAAACAATAAATGGGCCAAGGAACTGAAAAGACACTTCTCAAAGAAGACATAAAATCAATCACAAATACATGAAAAAATTTTCAACATCTCTAGCTATTAGAGAAATGCAAATCAAAACCACTCAAAGATTTCATCTCACACCAATTAGAATGGCAGCTATTAAGAATACAAACAACAATAAATGTTGGAGAGCATGTGGGGGAAAAGGCACACTCAGACATTGCTGGTGGGACTGCAACATGGTGCAACCAATCTGGGAAGCAGTATGAAAATTCCTTAGAAAACTGGGAATGGAACCACCTTATGATCCATCTATCCCACTCCTCAGTCTATACCCAAAGGACTTAAAAACAGCATACTACAAGGACACAGCCACATCATTGTTTATAGCAGCACAATTCACAATATCTAAAGTGTGGAACCAACTTAGATGCCCTTCGGTAGATGAATGGATAAAGAAAATGTGGTATATATACACAATGGAGTATTTCTCAGCATTAAAAGAGAAAGAAATCATGGCATTCGCAGGTAAATGGATGAAATTGGAGACTATAATGCTAATTGAAGTTAGCCAATCCCAAAAAGACAACTGCCAAATGTTTTCTCTGATATAAGGAGGCTGATTCACAGTGGGATTGGGACGGGGAGCATAGGAGGATTACAGGAACACTAGAATGGCCAATGGGGAGAGAGAAGAAGGGAGGGGGCAAAAGCGTGTAGGAAAAAAAAAAATAAAAGATGGTAGAATGAGATGGATATCATTACCCTAAGTGTAGTATGAAGAAACAAATGGTGTGAATATACTTTGTATTCAACCAAATATATGTTAAAAGGTTCTCTATAAGTATAATATGAAATGTAATGAATTCTGCTGTCGTTTATAACAACTTAAAATATAAAATAAATAAATAAAATGGCCAAAATATGTTCACAAAATTATTGAAAATGATTATTTTAATGTTCCTATGTCTCCAGGTCACATGCAATTGCCTGGTACAGTGATGGACAGCAGGCCCAAGTATACATTCTTCTATCTCTCACATCAGGGTTTCTCTATTGTCTACAACTGTTTCACTAAGAGCAGGACTTGCATATAGAATTGGGAGGTTTGCTGTGGAAGTATTTCTCCAGGGACTGTTTTATATTTTAGGAGCTCTTTCAACTTTCAAAGACTAGGGCTAACTAATGCATAGGAGTGGAGGTTAAGCAAAGCAAAAGAGAAAGACAACTGATGAAAAGTATAATTCCCCTCTGTGGTTTTGAAGGCACATGATTTTTCTGAGAGCCGGAACTGAAAATCTGAATTACTGAATGTTCTTATGTCTGGGGAAAATTTGTCATTCCTAAAATGAAAACAGAAGTTGTTGACAAAACAGTTCAATTAATAGTGGTGTATAATATAAGTGTGTATTGTTAGGGAGTATGATAAGGTTTGGGAACAAACCTAGCATTTTGAAGTGAAAATTTACCTGATATACCTCAGCAATTAAGCATATTCAGCTCTATTTTAATATTTTCTTTTTGGTAATTATAAAAAAATCATAGAAAGAGTGTTCACTTATATACATAGTATAGAAAAATGAATCAAAGTCAAAAAGTTGATATGAACAATCCCATATAACCTATTTAATAATAACCTATTAAATAATAGGTTTAATAATAAACTATTATTAAAAACTTAGTTGTAAATGATGAACATCTGCTTGTCCAATTCTAGTATTTATTTAATAAGCTTCATTGAGACATAAATACAACCAAGATAATAATAATGAAAAAACAGTCTCTAGTATACATCTTTACTGGAGTGAGCATTTGAAACCTTTTCTCATTTGTCTGGTACAACTTACCATGGATTTAGAAGTTGAATGCTGAGCTAGAGCAAGTCATGGGGCCATAATCAATTGATATCATTTCCTTTGCTCCCATTGAATATATTCAATGACCCCAGTTTTTCTACCAAGGACTTGACAGGACACTTTGGCAGAACCCATATACTCATTAGTTATGACTGTAATAACAATATAATTAGATTTTAAGTCTCAAATCATACTCCATTTTCAGATTATATTACTACAAAATACACAATACCATAAAATAGAAACAAATAATTGGAAAACTGAATTTTAAAGAGTATTGACATCAATAAGAATCAAATAAATTCTAAATTTATCAGACATTGTAAATTATCTATTCCTTAAACTGTCATTGCTGATGGAAATTTTTAATTTACTTTTTCTTTAGATTAAATTTATTTATTTATTTCTATTTTTAAATTTATTTTATTCTAATTTGTTATACATGCATGCAGAGTGCAGTTCACTTCATATTACATATAAAGAGCACAATTTTTCAAGTCGCTGGTTTAACATAAAGTATTTTCACAACAATTGTGTCTTCATACTTGTACTTGGTAGGGGATAGGAATAATGGTAGAATGAGTCAGATATTATTACCTTAAGTACATTAAATTTATTTTTAACTGATACATTAAAAAGTATGCACGTTTATGGGATATCAGGTGATATTTTAACACATATACATATTGTATGATGTTTAAATCAGGTTAAATGTATCTATCTTCTCATTTTCTATTTTTTACAGTAAAACTTTCAAAATCCTATCTTTTAGCTTTATTAAATACATATTATCATTATGACACCATACTGTGTAGTATCACATCAGAACTTCTTACTTTCTCACTATAACTTGTTACCAACAGAAATGTAAATGACTTATTTAAATACGACATGTACCATAATAGCACACTGAACTAAAGTTTAAATTGTTAATTCTGTAAATTCACTGTTACGTTCAATGCAATCTCAAATAAAATACAAGCAGGTTTAGTCTTTGAAACTGACTATAAAGTTGACAAAGAAAGTGATTATAAAATTGGTAAGGAAATGGAAAAGGCAAAAGAGGCATGCTTGAAAGACTTTCTACAAAGCTTTAACTATTAAGGCAGTGGGGTATTTGTGCAGATATCAAGAGACCAATGGAACAGACTATAGAGTCCAGCATGTGAACTTTACATTCAATAGATTTTATAACCAAAGTGCCATTGAAATGCAGCGGTGACAATATTCTTTTCAACAAAATGTTTTTTATCTAATGGACTTTCCAATTGTGGAAATAAAAAAGAAAAAAAGTTAAAGCTTAATCCTCACTACACATCATTCACAGATATGAATTCCAGGCACACCATAGACCTATATATGAAAATAAAATCATTAATAATTTAAGGAAAACAAAAAATATGTTTTCAGGAATTTGAGGTAGGAAATATTGGTTTTGCTATTTTTGTTATGTCTTGTTTTTCTGTAAGCCTGACACAATAAGTAAAAACTATATAAGATGTGAAGAATTGAGTATCAATAAAAATGAAAAAATATTGTATGCTAAATGCCTATTGAATAATCTGCCCACAGAATGTGAGCAGATCTTGCAATAAACATTTTCAAAAAAGAAGTCATATCAATAATGTATAGTTGTCCTACAGATCACTAAAATGAGTTAGCAATATCCTATTTCCCAACCATTCCACATTTAGTCACTTTACTACTGCTCCAAATTAAAGTGCAAATTGTCTACATAAAATATACATATAAAATATTGACCTTATCTATAGAAGCCCCCAAATTGAAAACAATTCACTGGACCACACCAACAGACTATAAACATATTTTGGAATATTCATATGGTATAATATTATGCATTAATGGGAAGAAAACTTAATGAAACATGCAATAAAAACATTCTCAGGTGTTATTTCATGAAATAATCAATTATCAGTAAGTATATGCAATTTTATTACATTTATATAAATAATTTTAAAAATCCCTTAAGTGTAAACTAATGTTGGAGAAATCAGGCAGAAATTCTTATGAATGCATGGAAAGAAACCTCGGAGATGCCATCCTGGCTCTGGTCAGCAGGGGAACAAGCCCGTGCCTGCAAGGGTTTTGGGTAGGCCCTACAGTGTGCTTTCCCAGCTCGGCTCATCCACTCAGGAGCCACAGGCATTTTCCGCCTCTGCCTACAGGTCAGAGAACAGGCCCTGGGCCCAGGAACAGGGGATATTACATGAGGATACCCATCTTTTGTTTCTCCTGCTAACACCCCAATTCCCATGATTACCCTCTCACTAGTCAAATAATCTAATACTTCTATCTTCTCACATCCTACCTCACAAATGTTTTAGCCAACCCATTAGTCCCCCCTTCTACCATTAGATACTGTGAACCACCACACAAAAATAATGACTAAATGGTAGAAGATAATTGATCTCATTATTTATGGTTAAAGTGTCAAATTGTTAATATAAATATAGAAACTAACTGATATATGGCAGTACATTGGGTACTTTGAATGCTGTAATATTGATCTTTCCATTAAAAGTGAGGCATCAGGTAACCTGTAAGGAAGATTTAAGACAATAGGACAGAAAGAGTAATACCTCAGACTTACACTATAAGAGGAGAAAACACATAGATATTATGAAAAAGCAAGGGAGGAAAATGCCCCAACCAAATCAAGATACTACAGCAATAGAATCCATAGAAAGCACATAGGTGAAATGTCGGAAAGGAGTTCCAAATACACATAATTAAAATTATTTGGAATTTAAAAAGTGACCTAAGTGAGCAGATACAGGCAAAAATTGTTCTCTTCAACAAAGAGATAAGAGATCAAATACAGGCAACCATCGATCACACCAACAAAGAGATAAGAGAACAAATACAGGTAGCAAAAGATTACTTCAAGAAAGAGATAGAGAGTCTGAGGGAAAAAAAAAAAAAAAAAAAAAAACAGAAATACTTGAAATGAAAGAAACAATAGGCCATTTAAAAAACTCAATAGATAGTATCACCAATAGATTGGATCACTTGGAAGATAGGAGCTCAGACAATGAGGACAAAATATATAATATTGAAAATAAAGTTGGCCACACAGCGAAGACGGTAAGAAACCATGAACAAAATATTCAAGAAATATGGGATACCATCAAAAGACCAACTATAAGAATTGAGGAAGGTGCAGAGAATCAATCCAAAGGAATGCAAAATCTCTTCAATGAAATAACATCAGAAAATTTCCCAAACAAGAAGAACAAATTTGAAAACCAAATACAAGAAGCATATAGGATGCCAAATGTATAAAATTACAACAGTTCTACACCAAGGCACATCATAATGAAAATGCCAAGCATACAAAATAAGGATAGAATTTTAAAGGCCATAAGAGAGAAAAATCAGATAACCTATAGAGGAAAACCAATTCGCATCACAACAGATTTTTCAACCCAGACCCTCAAAGCCAGGAGAGCCTGGAACAACATATACCAGGCTCTAAAGGATAAGGGATGCCAACCAAGAATCTTATATCCAGCAAAATTAAGCTTTAGATATGATGATGAAATAAAAACCTTCCATGATAAACAAAAGCTAAAAGAATTTATAATAAGAAAGCTGGCACTATAGAACATCTTGGCAAAATATTCCACGAGGAGGAATTGAAAAGAACAATGAAAACCTTCAAAGGGAAGACCAACAATAAAGGAAAACTAACCATAGGAGAAATCAAGTCAAGCTAAATACCAAAAATAAAATACAATTAAATAAAATTTAAAATGACTGGTAATATAGATCATATCTCAATAATAACCCTGAATGTTAATGGCCTAAACTCACCAATTAAAAGACATAGGCTGATAGATTAGATTAAAAAGAAAAAGACCCAACAATATGCTGCCTTCAAGAGACACATCTCATCTGAAAAGACTCCCACAGACTGAAAGTGAAAGGATGGGATAAAATATACCACTCACACGGACTATGTAAGTAAGCAGTGGTTTCCATCCACATACCAAACAAAGTAGACTTCAAGCCAAAGGTAATCAAAAGAGATAAGGAAGGGCATTTCATACTACTTAAAGGAAATCATACATCAACAAGAAATAACTGTCATAAACATATATGCCCCAAATAACGGAGTATCCACATTCATCAAAAAACCCTTCTCAAGTTCAAGAACCAAATAGACCACAACACAATAATTCTAGGTGACTTTAACACACTGCTTTCACCAATGGATAGATCTTCCAAACAAAAGCTAAACAAAGAAACTGTAGAACTCAATAATACAATCAATAGCTTAAATTTAACTGATATATAGAGAGTATATTATCCATCAAGGAGTCAGTACTTTCTTCTCAGCAGCACATGGACCATTCTCTAAAATAGATCATACGTTATACCATAAATCAACTCTAAGCAAATATATAAAAGCAGAGATACTACCCTGCATACTATCAGATCATAATGGAACGAAACTAGAAACCAATGATAAAATAAGAAACAAAACCTACTCCAACACCTGGAGACGAAATAATATGCTAATGAATGAACAATGGGTTGCAGAAGACATCAAAAAGGAGATTAAGAAATTCTGAGAGGTAAATGAGAACACCAGTACAACATATTGAAATCTCTGGGACACTATGAAGGCAGTACTAACAGGAAAATTCATTGCATGGAGTACATTCCTTCAAAGAAGAAAAGGTCAAGAAATAAATGAATTGACATTACACATCAAAGCCTTAGAAAAAGAAGAACAAATGAACCCCCAAAGCAGTAGAAGACAGGAAATAATTAAAATCAGAGCCAAAATCAATGAAATTGAAACAAAAAACACAATTGAAAAAATCGACAGAAGCAAAAGTTGGTTCTTTGAAAAAATAAATAAAATTGATAAAGCATTAGCTATGCTAACTAAGAAAAAGAGAGAAAAAACTCAAATTACCAATACATGTGATGAAAAAGGAAACATCATGACGGACACTATAGAAATACAGAAGATAATTAGAAATTATTTTGAAAATCTATACTCCAACAAAATAGAAAATAATGAAGACATCGACAAATTTCTAGAAATATATAGCCAAACTAAATCAGGATGACATACACAACTTAAATAGATCAATTTCAAGAAAAGAAATAGAGGATGCCATCAAAAACCTACCAATCAAGAAAAGCCCAGTTCCAGATGGATACACAACCGAGTTCTACAAGACCTTTAAAGAAGAACTAACACCAATACTTCTCAAACTATTCCATGAAATAGAAAAAGAGGGAACCCTTCCAGACTCGTTCTATGAGGCCAATATCACCCTGATTCCAAAACCAGACAGAGATAAATCAAAGAAAGAAAACTTTAGACCAATATCTCTAATGAATATAGATGCAAAAATTCTAAATAAAATTTTGGCAAATCGAATAAAAAAAAAATCATCAAAAGATAGTACACAATGATCAAGTGGGCTTCATTCCAGGCATGCAAGGTTGGTTCAATATAAGAAAATCAATAAATGTAATACATCTTATCAACAGGCTCAAAGATAAAAATCATATGATCATCTCAATAGATGCAGAGAAAGCATTTGACAAAATACAACATCCCTTCATATTCAAAATGCTTGAAAAAATAGGGATAACAGGAACATACCTCAACATCAACATCATAAAGGCCATCTATGCTAAGCCCCAGGCCAACATCTTCCTAAATGGAGAAAAATTGAAAGCATTCCCTCTAAAAACTGGAACAAGACAAGGATGCCCTCTTTCACCATTCCTATTTAACATAGTTCTTGAAGCCCTAGCCAGAGCAATTAGACAGATGAAAAAAAAAAAAAAAAAAAAAAAAAAAAAAAAAGGGGATACGGATAGGAAAAGAAGAACTCAAATTATCACTATTTGCAGACGATATGATTCTATACATAGAAGATCCAAAAAATTCCATGAGAAATCTTCTAAATCTAATAAATGAAATCAGCAAAGTAGTTGGATATAAAATCAATACCCATAAATCAAAGGCATTTCTGTACATCAGTGACAAATCCACAGAAAGAAAAAGTAAGAAATCCACCCCATTTACTATAGCCTCCAAAAAAATAAAATATTTGGGAATCAACTTAACAAAAGAAGTGAATTACCTCTACAGTGAAAACTATAACACGCTAAAGAAATAAAATAATGAAGATCTTAGAAGATGGAAAGATTTACCTCGTTCATGGATAGGTAGAACTAATATTGTCAAAATGACCATTTTAACAAAAGCACTATGCATATTCAATGCAATAGCAATCAAAATCCCAATATCATTCCTCATAGAAATAGAAAAAGCAATCATGAAATTCATCTGGAAAAATAAGAGACCCAGAATAGCCAAAAAGATTCTTGGCAGGAAGACTGAAGCTGGTGGCATTTACTATTCCAGAATGTGAATTGTACTATAAAGCAATAGTAACAAAAACAGCATGGTATTGGCACCAAAATAGACCAGTTGACCAATGGTACAGAATAGAAGACACAAGAGATGAACCCACAAACCTACAGTTATCTTATATTAGACAAAGGTGCCAAAAACATTCACTGGAGAAAAGACAGCCTCTTCAATAAATGGTGTTGGGAAAACTGGAAATTCTCATGTAATAAAATGAAATTAAAACTCTTTCTCTCACCATGCACAAAACTTAACTCAAAGTGGATCAAGGATCTAGGAATTAAACAAGAGACCTTGCACCTAATAGAAGAAAAAGTAGTCCCAAATCTCCATCATGTTGGTTTAGGCCCCAACTTCCTCAATAAGACCCCTATAGCACAAGAACTAAAAAAAAGAATCAATAAATGGGATGGATTAAAACTAAAAAGCTTCTTCTCAGCAAAAGAAACAATCAGTGAGGTGAATAGAGAACCTACAGAATGGGAGCAAATCTATACCACAAGCACATCAGATAGAACACTAACCTTAAGGATTTATAAAGCTCTCAAAAGCCTTAACACCAAAAAGAAAACAACAACAACAACAAAAAAAAAATACTCCAATCAATAAATGGGCCAAGGAACTAAACAGACACTTCTCAGAAGATGATATGCAAACAATCAACAAATATATGAAAAAATGTTCAACATCTCTAGCAATTAGAGAAATGCAAATCAAAACAACTCACAACTCTAAGATTTCATCTTACTCCAGTCAGAATGGCAGCTACCAAAAAAAAAAAAAAAAAAAAAAAAAAAAAAAAAAGAAAGAAAGAAAAACAACAACAAACAACAATAAATGCTGGCAAGGGTGTGGGGGAAAAGGCACACTACTACATTGCTGGTGGTACTGCAAATTGGTGAAGTCAATCTGGAAAGCAGTATGGAAAGGCCTAGGAAAACTTGGAATGGAACCACCATTTGACCCAGGTATCCCACTCCTTAGTCTATTCCCAAAGGACTTAAAAACAGCTTACTACAGGGACACAGCCACATCAATGTTCATAGCAGCACAATTCACAATAGCTAGACTGGGGAACCAACCCGATGCCCATCAGTGTATAAATGGATAGGGAAACTTTGGTATATATACACAATGGAACACTACTCAGCACGAAAAGATAATAAAATCATGGCATTTGCAGGTAAATGGATGGAGTTGCAGAAAATAATGCTAAGTGAAGTTAGCCAATCCCAAAAACCAAAGGTCAAATGATCTCTTTGATATGAAGATACTAACTTATAAAGGCAAGGGAGTGGGGATGAGAGGAATGAAAGAACTTTAAATAGAACAAAGGGGGTAAGGGGGAGGGGGCAAGGGGATAGAAATAATGGCAGATAGATTTTCCATGACTACCCTAAATACATGTATGAAGACACAATTGTTGTAAAAATACTTTATATAAAACCAGCAACTTGAGAAATTGTGTTCTTTATATGTAATATGAAATGATATGTATTCTGTAAGCACGTATAACAACTTAGAATAAAAAAATGGAATAAAAAAAAAAAAAAATAAAAAAGATAAAAAGATAAAATAAAAATATTTTAAAAAACATAAGGAAATCAATAAATGTTATTCGCCACATCAATAGACTTAAAGATAAAAATCATATGATCATCTCAATTGACACAGAGAAAGCATTTGACAAGATACAACACCCCCTCATGTTCAAAACACTAGAAAAAATAGGGATAACAGGAATATACCTCAACATTGTAAAGGCCATCTCTGCTAAGCCCCAGGCCAACATCATCCTAAATGGAGAAAAGCTGAAAGCATTCCCTCTAAATATGGAACAAGACAGGGATGTTCTCTTTTGACATTATTACTTAACATAGTCCTTGAAACCCTAGACAATGCAATTAGACAGACAAAAGAAATAAAAGGGATATGAATAGGAAAAGAAGAATTCAAACTATTTTCTCTATTTGCAGACAATATGATTCTATACATAGAGGATCCAAAAATCTCCACCAAAAATCTAGATCTAATAAACAAATTCAGCAAAGTGGTGGATATAAAATCAACACCCATAAATCTAAGACATTTCTGTACATCAGCAACAAATCTCAGAAACAGAAACTAGGAAATCCACCCCATTTACTATAACATAAAAAAAAAAAAAAAATACTTGGGACTCAACCTAACAAAAGAAGTGAAAGACCTGGACGATGAAAACTATAACACACTAAAGAAAGAAATTAAAGAAGATCTTAGACGATGGAAAGATTTACCTTGTTCATGGATAGGTAGAACTAATATTGTCAAAATGACTATTTTATTCTACAAAAGCACTATACAATTTCAATGCAATTCCAATCAAAATCCCAATGTCATTCCTCATAGAAACAGAAAAAAAAAAATCATGAAATTCATCTGGAAAAATAAGAGACCCAGAATAGCCAAAGCAATTCTTATCAAGAAGAATGAGGCTGGTGGCATTACTACTTCAGACCTTAAATTGTATTACAAAGCAATATTAACTAAAACAGCATGGTATTGGCACCAAAATAGAACAGTAGACCAATGTTACAGAATAGAAGACACAGAGACTAACCCACACATCTACAGTTATCTTATATTAGACAAAGGTACCAAAAACATACATTGGAGAAAAGACAACCTCTTCAACAAATGGTGTTGGGAAAACTGGAAATCCTTATGTAATAAAATGAAATTAAACCTCTATCCCTCCCCATGCACAAAAATCAAATCAAAATGGATCAAGGACCTAGGAATTAAACCAGAGACCTTGCACCTAATAGAGGAAAAAGTAGGCCCAAATCTCCAACATGTTGGATTAGGCCCCAATGTCCTCAATAAGGCCCCTATAGTACAAGAACTAAAACAAAACATTAATAAACGGGATGGATTCAAACTAAAAACTTCTTCTCAACAAAAGAAACAATCAGTGAGCTGAAAAGAGAACCTAAAGAATGGGAGCAAATCTTTACCACATGCACATCAGACAGAACATTAACTTCAAGGATATATAAATCTCTCAAAAACCTTTACACCAAAAATCAAAAAACCCAATCAATAAATGGGATAAGGAACTAAACAGACACTTCTCAGAAGAAGATATACAATCAAACAACAAATATATGAAAAAATGCTCAACATCTCTAGCAATTAGAGAAATGCAAATCAAAACTACTCTAAGATTTCATCTCATGCCAGTCAGAATGGCAGCTATCAAAAACACAAACAACAATAAATGCTGGCAAGGATTTTGGGAAAAGGGCACACTCTTACATTGCTGGTGGGGCTGCAAATTGGTGCAGCCAATTTAGAAAGCAGTATGGAGATTCCTAGGAAAACTTGGAATGGAACCACCATTTGACCCAGCAATCCCACTCCTCCATCTATACCCAAAGGACTTAAAAACAGCATACTACAGGAGCACAGCCACATCAATGTTCATAGCAGCACAATTCACAATAGCTAGATTGTAGAAACAACCCTGATGCCCATCAATAGATGAATGGATAGGGAAACTTTGGTATAGATACACAATGGAACATTACTCAGCACTAAAAGAGAATAAAATTATGACATTTGCAGGTAAATGGATGGAGTTAGAGAAAATAATGCTAAGTGAAGTCAGCTAATCCCAGAAAACCAAAGGTTGATTAATTTCTTTGCTAGGATGATACTGAATTATAGTGGCAAGGGAGGCAGGATGAGAGGAATGAAGGAATGATAAATAGGAAAAAGGGGGGGAAGGGGAAAGGGGATAGAAACAATGGCAGAAAGAGTTTGACTTTAATATACTAAGTGCATGTATAAAAACTCAAATGGTCTGAAAATATTTTGTGTAAAACCAGTGACTTTGAAAACTGTGCTCTTTATATGCAATATGAAAGGAATTGTACTCTAAAAGCATGTATAACAAATTGAATTAATTAAATTTAAAAAAAGAAAGAAAATGTAGTATGGGTGTATAAGACGTTACGCAGGGGAAACTAGGTGATGGGTACATGCACGGACCTCTCTGCTATGTTTTGCATCTTCTTTTGCATATGTGGTTATTTTTAAATAAAAATTTTTTAAGAATTAAAAAAAATTTAAAAAAATGCAAGAAAAGGAGCTTTGATATTCCTTAAATACTTGATCAAAGTTATAATATTTTTTCAAAAATCATCTTTTAATGGTAGTTCCATCATTTCTGTCACTTATGAATCTATTTCTCTACAAGTTTTACTTCTTTCTGGTCATGAGTGACATTTCTTGCTCTTGTCTTGTGTAAGAATTGTAATTGAAAGATTTATGTCTTCATTAGAGAATGTTTCTTTGTTTTGGTGGAGAATTGAGGTTTTCGTTGAGTATGTCAATAGTTTTGGAACTATTTTTAAGATTTTCTGAAAGGATCTAGAAATGCTTTTACTCCAGAGAGAGTTAATTTCAGCTACTAATTCATGACCCATCTGGTCTTTCTCCTAATGTTCTACGTGATCACTGAGGATGCTCCACTGTCTAGTCAGAGAATGAACATCTCCCTACTAGTATTGTGTTGCGGGTTAGCATGGGTCCCACTCAATGCTGGAGTAAGTAGGCTATGAAGTCAGCACGTGAACCACACACCCACACACAAAGGGAATGACCGGTCAAGAACTCAGACTCTGGGAGTTGGTGAGGCAAGGCAGTGGGCAAGTGGCTTGCAAACTCAGTTTATTACAGAAATGCCAAGTGGTTATAAATCATTATTAGCCAATCAATGTTTACATGTTTAGCATAGAATCCAATCACTTGATGCCATGGGGCACAAACCCCTTAATTTCTCCTGGCAACAGCATGTTTGCCCCATGATTGCAAGTTGTTCAATCACTCTGTGCCACAGTCTGCAAAAGCGCAGACCCCTTCTCTGCCCAACTTTTTCTGTGAGCTTTGCACTAGCTGACAGCTTAAGAAAGTGGTTTCTCTCACCTAGCTCAGCCACAGCAAAACACCCCCATCCTGTTCAGGTCTCCTGAAGGCTTGTGCATACATAGATTTTCCTAATGTATTTGAACTGTTCACAGCTGTTAGGCCAAGGGTTGGGGGTCTATCCACAGTATTGAGGTCTGGAAATATTTCAGCTTATGACTCTGGTTGTTCTTTCATTATCTTTGAAAATATCACACTTCTCATGGTTAGGCTTGTAAGTCATCTAATTTCTGGGGTTTGTTTTCTATGTAGCTCCCACATGACAAGAAGACTAGTCTAACATTTCCAAGTACCTCAGCACCCCTAACTATTATTATGAACAATTTAGCTCAGTGATGTTCCCTTGTTGAGATAGGCATTCTTATCCTTGCACTATGTCCTGGAAAATACATTTAGGAGGAGAGCTGGGGTGATCAAAGTACTTTATCCATCTCTTCCTTCTCTCAAGAATCGTAATCTTGCCTTGCCTGTTCTCCAATGTCTGAAAAGAGCAAACACACACACACACACACACACACACGTGTACACAACTACAATAAAAACACAATTATTGTACAAGATTAAATCTTGTCCTAAGCAGATTTTCATCAATATTAATCGTTTAAAATCATTTGTTTTAAGTAGTTTTTTATATAGTAAATCTTTTTATTTTGGTTTGTTTTTTATTGCTTTTATTTTTTTTTTTTTAAATTGAACAACTAGTTGATTCCTATTAATCATTTTTAGAGTAGTTATAAGAAACTCAAACTAGGGAGCCAGGCGTGGTGGCACATGCCTGTAATCCCAGCACTTGGGAGGCTGAGGCAGGTGGATGGTGAGTTCAAAGCCAGCCTCAGCAATGGCGAGGCACTTAGCAACTCAGTGAGACCCTGTCTCTAAATAAAATACAAAAAATGGCTGGGGATGTGGCCCAGTGGTCAAGTGCAAATGAGTTCAATCCCTAGTACCAAAAACAAACAAACAAACAAAAAAAAGAAACAAGATACTCAAACTATGTGACTGCGTGTTGTTTTCTACCTATCATTTCACAAAAGGCTACTCTGTTGTTTCTCACGAAATTCCTTATTTATTAAACCTCTTATCTACTTCTGTAAGAGGAATGCTGACATACGAGCTCAATTTGTTAAAGCATTAAAACTGTCCTACATACAAAGAGATAATTATTATGATAATTTTCATCAATTCTAATCAGGGCAAAATAAATAATATTTTTAAAGTAGTATGTCATATCATGGTAATAAAATATGAACTTAGTAAATAGGCAACATTATAATACTCTCACTAATTTTTGTAGTTATTTGTATTTTTACAGCAAATTTTCTGAAATGTATGTTACCTAATTTCTAAGTACAAGAGGAAAACAAAGCCAGTTTTTCCCTTTAAAATGGACATCTTTTTAAATTTAATTTTTCACATAGAGTCATAATAATCAGGAACTTTAGATATATCATCATTACCTCTTCAGACCCCTAAAATCACATA
Organism: Tamias sibiricus; assembly: GCA_025594165.1. NCBI lineage: Eukaryota > Metazoa > Chordata > Mammalia > Rodentia > Sciuridae > Tamias > Tamias sibiricus. The sequence goes on along the minus strand of CM046665.1, from coordinate 38,960,671 downwards.
TACCCATAATCATTTGTAACATGTAGCTTACAAGCTGCTTCATGAGTTGCAGCCATTAATATGTATCGTAAGCTTAACAAGCAAGACCACTGAACATTAAAAACTCTATACAGAGAAATCAAATTCATGGGTAACATAGATATTGCTGAAAACATGGAAAAGATTAATTATACTATTAGACTAATAGCCTCATTTTCAAGGTTCCTATGAAAATGTGGAATCTGCTACTTTAATATCTTGACACCATCTGTTAATAGTAACCTGATTCAACAAATTAAAACATTGTCTGTTGGAAATCACATCCATTATGTTAATACAGATAGAGAAGAATAATCACAAAAGACATAAACTACAGTAAACTTGCCTGATGTGTGCTAGCATAATGTTACATGCCCATTATTCTAATTGTTATGTTTGTACATGTTAACTGTATGGCTCATTTTGATATAAGAAGAAAATAGTAAAATTGGACATTATTAAATCAAAAGTAAAAAACAAATATAAGTTTATCCAGTGAACTGCTGAATTCAAATAAAGGAGAAATTTCATTACTCATTAATACAGAGGCTGATGTGAGAATATAATAAGAAAGATATTCTCTATTTTAAAGATGTCATGTTTCTTAAGCCCATACCTAATAAGCTTTCAAGTTTCACTGTAATAATTTTTATAGTACTATTGCTAATTGCTAGATATAATGGCTACTTTACCTTTAAAACATTTGTTTCTAATTATCAGCCTTTGAGAAAATAAATCACCACCATTTTTTTTCATTACCAATGCTAGTAGTGCTCATGTAAGTAATAAACATATTTTGTGTGGCTGTGGAAATTAAACGTGAGAGAGAGAAAGACTAGGCAGTAGAACTCATTTGACTGTGATACAGTGCTGATGTGTCTGAAAGGAGAGATAAAGGAAATGAGTAGTGGGCAGAAGAGTCTTAAAACTCTTGTGGAATCTTGAAGCAACCAGAAATGGTAAGTCCTATGCCACTGTGGTAATCAGACACTGAGTGGAGACTTTCGAGGATGCTCAAAGCCAGGGCTGGCAAGCTGAGATAGATCCTGAAAGCTGACACAGCTGGACACTGTCAGACAATGTCACACCATGAATCAGGTTCCCTCTTCGCTTGTTGTCTGAAAGGCATGTCTCTGTGGGTGGCACTTAATCTGAACTTAAGTTGAAGGGTTAAATCTTTGAATCTAAGATAGATGATAAATTTCATCTTCTAGGACAAGGTAAAAAATAAAAGCTTTGCATGACCATAGTACTATCTTAAGAGATCATTGTCAAGTGACCACATCTGAAGAAAAAATGAGTAACAGATTCTATTACCTAAAATCCCCACATTATGTGGAATGTGTATGTTCCACACCAAGGACGGACCTTGTATTGGTAAAAGATCTCCAGACACAAAGAATCAAGTAGATAGATATAGATACAAATATATAGATATATAGGAGGAGATTTATTATAGGAATTGGCCTATATGATATGGAGGTGATAAGTCCCACCATATCTGGTGTGCAATTTAGAAAACCAGGAAAAAGCATGGTATAAAAGTTTGAAGGTCTGAGAAACAGATAACTGATTGTATTTTTCTCAGTATGAGGCTAAACTCCTGGAAATTTGAAAACTGAGAACATGAGAACCTGGGGAGGGAATCCCTGGTTCCTAGTGCATATATCAGAGTATCAAGACCCAAGAACTGAGAGCTGTGATGTTTGAGGTCCAGAAAAGTTGGATATCTAGTTCAAGGAGAGAGAGACTATGAGCCAAGTTCCATGTGAAATGCTTACCAACTTTTCTGAGTCTAGTATGAAAGAGCACAAATACACACAACAATGATTCAAGGCTTATTACTTACAGATGCTCAACAAGGGTGTCAAAAGACTAGGAATCATTGAAAACTGGTCCTCCAAAACTCAGAAAAGCTGCCCAGGGTGGATGGAGTCTCATTTTCATAATCCCCATTTGCCCCACAATTGAGTGCCACAGGAAAACAGTTTATACTGGGTTTTATACATGGAATTACATACATAATCACACGTGGCCATTTCTCCTTCCAAGAGAGGTCTATGACCAACTGCATAGTTCTACCCAGTGGGAATATATACCTTTGCCACTGTCCTTCAGGGATGTTTTGGAGAGAAAACATAGTGCTACAGCTGTCCTCTTTCAGATGGTCCCTGCTTATCACCAAGGCCCAGGTATTCTCTTCCACTGTCAGCTGATCATAGGATCCTTCACATAAGATGATAGGTGTAGTGTGGAAGAAGAAGGGACTGTGTCAGGTTGACGACCATAGGCATTTAAAGCACTTCTTCATGAAACTTATTTGCACCTTGATGGCCTGCTAGGGACTAATCTGTTTATAACTCTTCTGCTAAATGACAATGTTGGTATGCATACCTAACTTCGTGTTTTAGTGGGTCAGATACCAAATTAATATACAGTTACTTTGGTTAAAGTATGTCAATCCACTTGGGAAAAGATGGGAGAGACATTAACATTATCATTACTCCATAGCGTATCCAGATGCTTCATTGAGGTGGCCCAAGCTCCCTATCTTTCAAAATGTTTTGGATTTGTAAATTGATTCATCTGGAAATTGTTTGAATAGCCATTATTACTTTGTTTTAATTATTTTAGATAGATTTTGTTCACATCATCTTCAACTTTTCTGCTTATACAAATAAAGTAGAATAGATTCTCCAGCACTTAAACTTTTAATAACTATAACTAGCCACTACTGTGTGTCTGCTTACATAAGACTCTCATGATTGCTGCTTTTATGGTACCTACTCTGTTATAGCTTGGAACTGAAATGTCCACCAGTGACCATGTATTGAAGGCTTGGTCACTAGCCCATGACACTATGGAGAGGTGGTGGAAAATTTAGGAGGTGGGGCTTAGTGAAAGGAAGTAGGTCATTGAGGGCATGCCCTTGAAGGGAATATTGGAACTCCAGGCCCTTCCACTTCATCTCTTTTGGTTTCCAGATTGCTGTGAAGTAAACAGTCTCCTTTGGCCTTTTGCTTCCACCACGATGTACTATCTCACATACACCTAAAAACAATGGGACCAATCAATGGACTGAACCCTCCAAAACCATGAGCTGAAATAAATATTTCCTCTTTAATCAATTTTTTATATCTTTATTTTATTTATTTTTATGTGGTGCTGAGGATCAAACCCAGTGCCCTGCACATAGTAGGTGAGCGCTCTACCGCTGAGCCACAATCACAGCCCCCCCCTTTTTTTAATCAATTTTTTATATCTTTATTTTATTTATTTAATATTTCCTCTTTAAAAGGTGATTTACATCAGGAATTTGTAACAGAAACATGACCAATATAGAAAGTTGGTTCAGGGAAGTGAAGCTGTATTTGTAACTGTACATATTATGTGATTCAGAAACCGTTGGAATTTGTTTGTAGAAGAAGTTTGGAAAAAGTTTGTAGATGCAGGTTGCAAAAACTCAAGAATGTTTTAAGTAGAGTTTATGGGCAATTCTCTTTTGAGTTCAAAAGGCCATAATGCTGATAGAAAAAATGGGCAATAAAGACAGTGATTATAAGGTTTCATATGGAAATGAGGACTATTGGGAATGGGACTAAAAGTCACTCATTTTATGTCTGTCAAAAAACTTACCTACATTTTGTCCCTGCCTTGAGATTTTGTGTGAGACTAAGATTAAAAATGATGGGGTATTTTATCTGGTGGAGGAATTTCTATGTGGCACAAGATTCAAGCAGTAGAATACGTATTAAAGACATCTTTTATTTAAATTTACAGGGAAAAAAAGAGTAAAAGAGATAAATACTTGAAAAATGTGCAGTTTGGCCAAAAGATGTGTATGTTTAAAATTATGGCCAAGGAGGATGCAGTTGCCAGAGATTAGCTCATTTAAAAGGAAGTCAGGTACTTTGTACCAGGACATTAAGAAAGATGCCTTGAGAGCTTTTCAGGAACCAACAAGACTTTATCCATTGCAGTATCAAAGGTGAAAAAGTATGAATTCATTTCAAAGACTTTCTATGAAAAGAAAACCCCAGACTGCCCAAACTCATGTAGGGACATCTAGAGAATTATATCCCTGGAATTTGTTTCCTTATGCATGTCCAGCCTTCAAGATACTCAGAGATCACTGCAACTGACTTTTGAGTGGGCTTGGGTACAGCCTGTGTTAGCGGCAGCAGGCTTTGGTGTCATTAATGAGATGTTTTCGCATGCATGCATAATGCAAGAGTTATGAGGTCACCAAGATTTTAGAAGAATTTCTGTGATCCCAAGCAGTGTTTTGCAGTACCAGAGGCCCTGGAAGCAGTCCACAAGGGGGGAAATGCGTAATGCTTGAGAGTGAACTTGAAGCTGTAATGGAGACTCCAAGAAGTTAGAGATGCCAAGGATGTGGAACATCTGCAGAAAGAAGCTCAAGTTATTGGCCATATGGGATGCAGCCAGCAAGACCATCAGGGCAGGGTTATCCAAGTTGTTAGAAGCTCAGATCACACTGCTGCATACCTATAGATATAGAGCTATAGTACTTAACATTTTCTCTGCTGTGTTTCAGTTGCTTTACATCCCTATCCCCCCCTTTTGGAATAGAAATTTTTACTCTGTGCTTGTCCCACTGCTGTATCTTAGAAGTATGTAAATCATTCTTTTGATTTTTCTAGCGGCTCAGAGGAGTTGAGTTTGCCTTGAGTCTCAGAGGAAACTCTTTACTTGGACTTGTGACCAATGTTAGAACAGTTAAGAACTTGCAAATTTCTGCAGGTGAACTAAATGCATGTTGTATTATTGAATAAACATAAACATTTAGAGGTGGGGAAGAATGCTAGAGTTTGCTTCTTGAATATCCCTGAAAGATCCATATGTTGAAGCCTTGGTCCCTAGCATTGGATGCTATTGGGAGATGATGGGATCTCTAGGAAGTAGGACCTAGTGGAAGGAAGATGGGTGTTTGAATCATGTCCTTTAAGGAAATATTAAAACTCTTGATCCTTATCTTTCCTTTTTCTTCCTTGTCACCATGAAATGATTAGGATTCTTCTGCTGTTGGCTTCCATCATATGTATTGTCTTGCCACAGGACCAATAGAAATGAGACCAAGTAACCATAGACTGAAACCATGAGCCAAGATTAACTTTTCCTCTTTTCAAGTTGCTTTATGTCAGCTACCTGTTACAGTAATGGGAATTTTACTAACACATACACCTACTTTGGCTAAGGCAGTTGAGTTCTGCTTTGGTAGTCTATGTCTCCTTATTATCATATTTCCACAACTGTATTTAAGTCTTCCAATTGAATGCTTCTAGTTTCCACTATAAAATCTGGCCTATAGAGAAGGGCAATCACTGAGATCTTCAGGGATTCTGAGTCTTTCCTCACAGGTGTATTTGTCAAACTATGAAAGCTTTATATTTTGGACTCTTTCAATCTGAGGATCTCCTAAATGACAAACCTACTGGTATTCCATTCTCCTTTACCCTTTGAATTCCTTCCTTGGCATTAAACCAAAGGAGATTGGACATCTCTAATTTGCTTAGAGTGGGTTCTTTTCTTTTCTTTTTAAAAATAATTTAGTTTTAGATGGACACAATACCCTTATTTTATTTGTTTTTATGTGGTACCAGGGATTGAACCCAGTGCCTCATGCATGCTAGGCAAGCGATCTACCACTGAGCCACAACTCCTGCCCAGTGGGTCATTTTCTATCCATGTTTTAGCCAATCAACCTAACTGTTAAAGCCTTTTCTAACTCTATGAGCTATTTAAAGCAGTATATTTGCTAGCAGGACCATATCAATACATTTGACCTGACTTAACTCTATGCTTTTCCCAGCATTATTCCACAAACTTAATATTCATTCCCAAACGTATTCCTCAGATTTTTTTCTTGTATAAATTTAAAAAAACTCAAGTGGTTCTTTTGAAGTGTTGTACACATTCTTCTGAATCAAATTTTGTATCTCCCATTTAAGAGCTCCTGGGGATTAAGTCCAACTATAGGTCTAGAATCAAAGGGGGATTGTAAGCTACCTGGTACCGAAAACCGGGAGGAAAAACTCTCGGAGGCAGAGTTAAGCTTTTACTACTTTTACTCCTACTTTCTTAGAGCTTAGAGAGGGAAAGAAAGATTTTTAGAGAGAAAGATTAAAGCGAGCTTTTCTTCTTCTTAGCTTAGAGTCTTAGAAAGAAAGATAGAGCTTAGCTTAGAGTAAGAAAAATTAGAGCTTCTTTCTTCTCTCTTCTTTCTTCCTTCTTCTTTCTTCTGTCTTCTGTCTTCCTCAGGAGCCTCGGCCTAACTCTGACCAGTCATTACTTCTTCTATCTGGTTTCTCTTCTGTAACCGCTCTGCCTACGTTCTGGCCGCTCTGATTCTTCTGACCGACCGAGTGACTGCCCGGCTGACTGAATTCTCCGTTCTCCTAACTCGGACCGCTTTCACCCGGTTATATACCTTCAGCTTTGCAGGTGCCTACAGGTGCGTCACATACATATCAGGTGGAACCCATGGCTTCCAGCTAGCTACAACAGCCCTTCCCAATTAGGGCTCCTTCAGGGGATAATGTAGCAGGTCCTAAAGATAGTCAACATTGTCATAAATTACAGCTACCTTAATGGAGGTCATTATTGCTTGCTCAGGTAATGTGGGGATAATCCCCTCAGACAGATGCGAAAAAGCTGATTCCACTTATGATTGGGGAGGATTGACACCAATGAAAGGGGGAGAGATCACCTCCATTTGGGTTAGGAAGACCACTTCCACTGGAGATAGAAAGAATGTTTTTGCTATGGTTAGGGAGACTTCTTCCATTGGTAGGGAAGCTTCATAACGTGGAGAGATTCAGCATCCACAGCTTAGGGTTTCCCCAAATCTTCCCATCTCAACTTGCAGGACTTCACTGTCTGCCAATTATGTTCTTAATTTTAGTAGTGTACAACATACAGAATGGAAGTTCAACTTTATGGCTTTTAGGGAAATAGCAGGATAAGATCTTATGCTTGATTTTCAGCAGTTTCAGTCCTGTGAATAAAGGAAATATGGCTTTCTTTTAGGGCACGCCAGGAAACTATTAATAATTTATGTATGTTCAAGGTGAAATTTGAATCCCTGAGCTCAGCATTTTTCCCCACTTTATTCCCCAACATTAGGAGCAACCAACCAAGGTCATTACATTTATTCATTTTCAAAAAATGTTTTAAATTATATATAAAGTTATGTTCCCTCTTTCTTCTTTTTTTTTAAAATATTTATTCATTTGTTTTAGTTGTACACAATGCCTTTATATTTATGTGGTGCTAAGGATCAAACCCAGGCCATGCATGTGCTAGCCGAGCGCTCTACCGCTGAGCCACAACCCCAGCCCCAGCCTCTTTCTTCTTATTTGTGGTTGATTCAGCATATAAATGAACATATTTTGCCTATCTCTACAAACAGTTCACATCAAGGACTACCAGTCATTTCTTTACTACAGTAAATACAATCATTACGAATTACTTTAATTCTAATAGAATTAGATGGTAATTTCAGAGACCTTAAAAATTCATAAAACTCAATGTTAAAATTGTTTTTATCTAAAAGTATCAATAACACCAAATGCTGTCTTGATCATTATTCCTCAGAAAAACAGAACTAATAGGATAGGATAGAATGTATAGGTACATAGATACATAGATAGATAGAGATATTTAGGTAGACATATAAGGATATTTATCCTTATTATGAAGGCCAAGAAGAGAAGTCACTTTGTATGTCATTTGAAAGCTGAAGAATCAAGTATAAAGGGCAAGGAATAGAGGATCTAAAGTTTTCTTTCGGTCCAATAGAATGTCTTGAGCATGTAGCAGAAGACCACAGGTATAACCAGACTCTTATATCTTTGGGTCCAAAGACCCAATAAGGCAAATTTTCATTGTCCAATAATATGGGTTTTCCAATTCAATAAAAAAGAGAGAGAATTCACCCCATCTCTGCCTTTATGTCTTCTGGACCCTCAGCGAGTTGAATGGTGCTAGCCTACATTCATTAAGATACATATTGTTCACTCAGCCTACTGATTCAAATGCTGACCTCTTCCAGAAACACCCTCATATACATATGCAGAAATAATATTTTATGAGCTATCTAGGCACCCTTTAACCCAATCAAATTAACACATAGAATTAATAGTAACAGTCTTTATCTAAGATACATATTGTCAATGTTAAAAATATTAAAATAACTAAATAAAAGAAAAAATACAAATAGTCAACAAAATATATATATAAAAAAAAAACTTTAGCATCTCTAGCCATTAGAGAAATACAAATTAAAACTTGGTAAGGTTTTGTCTCAGTCCAGTCATAATGGCAAAAATCAAGAATACAAGTAACAACACATGTTGGCAAGGATGTAGGGGAAACGAAACACTCATACATTGTTGGTGGAACTACAAATTGGAGCAACTCCTCTGGAAAGCAGTATGGAGATTCCTCCAAAAACTAGGAATGGAACCACAGTTTGATCCAGTTATTCCACTCCTTGGCATATATCCAAAGGATTTAAAATAGTATACTACACTGACACCGCCATAGCAATGTTTATAGCAGCACGATTCACAAGTAAGCTATAGAACCAAACTAGGTGCCCATCAACAGAGGAATGAATAAAGAAATTGTGGTATATATTCACAATGGAATATTACTCAGTTGTAAAGAAGAATAACTTTGTGACATTTGCCAGTAAATAGATAAATCTGTATACCATCATTCTAAGTGAAATAAGGCAATCCCCCAAAACCAAAATTTAAATGTTTTTGCTGATATGTGGAAACTAAACCACAATAAAAGGGAAGAATAAAAGAAGTGAAGTGAGTGTATTAGGCATATGGGAATGAAAGGAATGGAGAGGGAATAGGAATAGAAAATAAAATAGAATAAATCTAAAATATTTTCCGATTTATACATATGAAAATATCTAAATGAATCCCACCATCATGTCCACCCACAAGAATGGGGTCCCATTTAGAATAAGATATATTTAATATTGTACAACTTTATCAAAATGGATTCTACTGTCATGTATAATTAAGAAGAACCAATTTTAAAAATGGATACTCATTTTAAAAATAAGAAATTCTATGTACATAGTCATCCAGTTTATATCTAGACTGTACTCACTATAAGGTATAGAAGAATTTTTCCTAATAATGTATATATCCTTTTCTTTGTTTATATTAATTTATTTTTGTTGTTGTTAATGTGGTTACTGAAGGCAGGAAACATTGGAAAGATTCAGTCTTTGTTGTTGTCAGCTTTTTTGATGCTGTGACCACAAAACCAGACAATAACAACATAGAAGAGGAAAAGTTCATTTTGGCTCATGATTTCAGAGGTTTCGTCCATGGTCAGCTGACTCCATAGTACTAGGCCCAAGATAAAGTAAAGCATCTTGTGAGAAGAGCATAGCATAGGAAAGCAGTTCAGGACATGGCACCAGGAAGCAGAGTGATCTCTGCTCACCAGGGACAAAATGCAAACCCCAAAGGTATGCCCCCAGTGACCCACCTCATCAGTCACATCCTGCTTTCCTAATGTTACCACTCAGCTAATCCATATCATTTTATCAACTCACTAATTAGGTTACAGCTCTCTTTAATCTAATCATTTCACCCTTCGATGTTCTTGTGCTGTCTCACACATATGCTTTTGGGGGATATCACATATTCAAACTATACCATTAATCAACTTACTTGGAAAAAATAATGAGAGCTTTATCAAAACTTGTTGAAGATGGTTATGGGAGAAGTTGGGGAAATGCATCCACATATAATGGTCCTGTATAGAAGTTATGAGTGGGTCATTTACAAAGATGGAGAAACATTAGTGATAACGGATGATTTACCCACTAGACCATATTTCCTCAGTGAGTATTATTCCATGAACTATACAACCACCACTGTGAGAAGTAAATAATGTATAAATTATTCATATAAACAGAATAACTAAATTTATGTTTCTGTTCAACTGTCAAGTCAAAACACAGCACATTACTTTTCAACTGCTGTAGTAACAAATTACCAGAAATTTAGCAGATCAAAATAACTCAAATATATTAATTTAGGGGTTTTATATGTCAGAAATCAGGATGATCTTTTATTTCATAAAATTGAAATCAAGGTGTTTGCCTGGCCTCCTTCCTTCTAGTCGCTCTGAGGAATAATCTGTTTCCCAAGTTGTTTATATTGTTGGATGAAATCATTTGCTTGTGGCTGTAGGTCTGAAGTCTCCATTTCCTCTCTAGCTGTCAACCAGAGGCCATTTTCATGCCTAGATGCTATTTGTATTCTTTTTCATGTTTTTCATGTGGCCTCTTCCAGTAAAAGTCAACCAAGACCCATTTATGCTCTAAATGTCTCTGACTACAATCTCATCCATTTGCTTTCAGTTTAGAACATTCTCTGCTTAAGGGTACATGTGATTAGATGAGAGACAGTGAGATAACCCAGCATTACTATTCTATTTTAAGATCCATTTTGTTAATTATAACTGCAAAAACCCTTTTTGACTTACACTGAAACATATTCCTAAATTTTAGGGATATTGATATGATCATCTTCAGGGAGCATTCTGATGTCATAATATGTCATAAGTTTCTGAATATGTATTTTTAAAATTTAGTTTAGTACTAGTATTGAAACCATAAACATTGTACCACATTTTAAATGATTTTCATTTTTTTTTTTAATTTTGAGAGAGGGTCTCATTAATTTGCCAGAACTGCCATCCTCTGTTTTCTGCCTCCTGAGTCACTCGAAGACCATATGCCACTGTTGCTAGTTTTCTTGATTATACTTTTAAAAATATAATGGTATTATCCAAATTACTAAAGTCAAATTTTGAAAACATGTAAAATCTGCATATGCATATATACATATACTTATATAAATTCAAGCATACATGAATTTCCTCCAAATGTCTGAAATTGCTGAGCCAAGATCTATTTTCCATCTACTACCTAATTGTCTCAGCTCAACATTTCATTTCAATGTGTGGGATAAAAAGCATGAAAACTTGTTTTAAGAAGTCAAACCTCTCTGAATGAATGATTTTGATTTAGAAATTCACCAAAGCAGTATCACTAACAAACAAAATATCAAGAAGGCTTTCCTGATGTCTACATTTAATTTTAATTTCTTCCTGTCCTTTGCCATAAACAATTACTGTTCCATTTTTCTAATGAAGGATAGATGAGCAGTTTCTGATTACAAGCATAGTTTATTGTTTAAATATAGAGAAACAATATTGTTTTATAAATAGACTGCACTATGCTCCATTTCTCTGTAGGAATTTCTGGGAAGAAGTGAAAATGATTTTTGCTACAGTAGCACTGCCTACATCAAAATAGAATTATAATTATGTTGCAGGTGGCAAAATACTCAAGGTACCTGCAGAGTACAGATAAAGTGGTTCGTTGGCCATCCATTTCCCCAGAGGTTTAGCTTAATCTGCAGAGTATGTATAATGCATATTAATCCAAATAGCCCTGAACCATGGCCATTTGGAGAAAGTACACCTGACTCTGCCTTTCAGAATATGTTTTGTCAGGCAGTTTTTTTTCTGGTTCTAATGACTATCACTGGGTATTTTAAAACCTATCTAGAAACCCATATTGCCACTCTAAAGAGTTTATCCAGAATTTTCACCCCTCTGGGATTTTCCTACAATAAAATGAATAATGACACCCTGAATGCGTGCCATGTTAGAAGATGTTCAAACTATCGCATCATAACTAAAAATATGTAAACTCTTAGTCTGAGTTATTATTGTAGGCAGATAGCTCAAGTTAAGAGGAAAATTCCCAAAATATGAGCTATTATATCTTTCTTTAAATTACATTAGTGTCAAAAATAAAAGCATAGCTTACCCATTCCTACAAAAACATTTACAATTTATATACCAAACTTAAGATATATTTTAAGATATCAGGACACTATGCCAGATGGATCATACAGGATGAGATGACAAGCAGGCTGTGACTTGAAACACAACTGCCAAACTGACAACAGGCAAACAAGATGCCAACTACTATTTATTAAATCAGTGTTGGCCCTAATTCATTGATGTACACAGATCAGCAATCCTTTTTGCAATTTGGCTGATTACCTCCATGTTTTTAGGTAAAATATCTATGAAAACTGTATGCTGTCCAAAATCATTTTTTACTAAAATTAAGTTTCTTGAATCAAACCATGTAACAAAATTAAAACACATATATATATATATATATATATATATATATATATATGATGTCTATTTCAATTGGAAGAAAACTCTGAGATCTTCAAATGCATAACAGACTCATCAATAAATTTCACATATTATTTTGTGATTTTCATTTTTCAGTTTTTCATCACTGGCCAAAATTTCTGAGAAAAACAACTTAGAGAGAAAAAAATTATTTTGGCTTATGATTTCAGAGGTTTCAGTCCAGTGTTGGCTGACTCCATTGCTCTGTGCCTGAGGTCCAGCAGAACCTGGGAGAAGGGCATGAAGGAGGAAACATGCTTAGCTCAGGGCAGCTGTAAAGCATGGGGTGGGGGTAATGGAGAGGAGGAAGAGTCCCAGGACAAGATATAGTCCTCAAGGGCATTTCCCTACTGACTTATTTCCTCCAGCCATGCCCCAACTGAAATAGTATATTTTTTTTTACTTAATCTGAGACAACATTCCTATTAAAACCATCTTGTTACAATTTATCCAACACTCTCAAGCTTATTTTCTTGGCTGATACAGAACTTTACCAAGAAAATTAACAAAACAAAGAGATTTAATGCTTTAACTAAGCTCTATTCTCTGTTTTAAGCAAAAAACAGAGAATAAACTACGGTAGTGTTGCTTTGTACAATCAGTTTTTAAGAGGTAATATGTCTATACGTCATCCAAATAAACCCTCTAAAAATTCAAGAAAAGATGATTTCTCAATTTTGCTTTGATTTATTTCTGCAATTGAAACAAAATAAGTAGTTTTAATGAATAATTCCAGGAAAACAATGTTAAATCTGAATTAAATAAATATCTGTTTTCTATAATGCTTTAATTTTCACATTGTTTAAATAGTATAAAGACAATCTCTCCAAAGTAGTCACTGAAAATTTTTACAACTTATATACTTTGTAGTATAGTGTTGATTTTATCCAGAAATTCTGGGAAGCTTGATAAATGTTTCAGATATTTGAATGACAGTTAATTGTCTCACAAACTCTCCATCTCAAAGGTCTCTAATTGAAATATATATGTTATTATCTCTACTCATAAGGTATTCAGCATTTAATCTGTAATGGATCCAAATTGCTAGAATGGATATTCTCAATTAATTTTGTTCGGGTGGTGGCGGGGGCAGGGGACTCCAAATTCTACAATTTGGATACAATGATAGGGCTTAAATATTTGAAAACCACTAAACAAATCATTAATGATTGAATTATATAGTTATTTTTCATCTGTCAGTTTCTACAAACAACAGAAACCCCTTTCTCTCTTTACTTGATTATCCTTCAGTGTTGTCACTGCTTTAGATTCTAACCCTAATCCCTTTCTTTCAGAACCCAAGGACAATTTTTCTAATTCATTTTTTTGCCTCTTACCCAAACTATTAGTAAAATATACTCAATCTAGACAAATCATTGGCAAACATTTTAATAACATCACACACAATTAGTTGACATAAAAATAAATTTCAAATCCTAAATATTTTTCTTGTCTGGAGAATTTTAATGCATTCTTATCCAGGACATATTGCCTGAGCTTGTTCTACAGAAACAACCAATGAGCACCAAAAACTTGTTAGAATGGTCCCCTTTTTGGAGGGGAGGGTGCCAGGGATTGAACTCAGGGACACTTGGCCACTGGGCCATATCCCAAACCCTATTTTGTATTTTATTTAGAGACTGGGTCTCACTGAGTTGCTTAGAACCTCGCCATTGCTGAGGCTGGCTTTGAACTCACAATACTCCTGTCTCAGCCTCCCAAGCCACCAGGATTACAGGCGTGCACTACTGTGCCTGGCAGAATGGTCCCTTTTAATACATTTTTTTTCCTATTTGTGCAGGTATAATCCATCTCTTTAAACATAAGCTTAGGACACATAATTCAGGATAAATTATCTTGCTTACACCTTTTATAACCTTAAAGATTAGGTGTAAATTGTGCATAACTGCTGTACTATGATTACATTTTAAGTGTTTTATATGTATTTTTTTTTTATTTTCAATATTTATCATCTTGCTACATGACATTTTTCCATTATAAGTAAACATGTATAAAATTGGAACTGAGTTCATATAGAGAAATTGGTTTTAAGTTTAGTTCATAACCCACAGTTTGGTTCCCTATCTCTTTGTGGCTGCATGATTTCCCTATTCTTACATGGTTAAGATGTGGGAGTTATGAAAGAAGGCTTTGAAATAAGGTAGGTAATGTTTTCCCTCTGCCTCAGTCACATGCCTGATGAAGTATATAGACAAGTTTTGTGAATATTTTTCATCTATGTTTCATTAATTTGTAGTTGGATTAGGTCATACATATTTTGTCTAGACCAAAGTAAGTGGGTCCCAAATGCCAACTTTCTTAGCACATTAGAAATGGGGCTTATGGGAGGAGATTATAAACATACTTCTGAACAAAGCTGCATTCATGGTGGGTCCATTAATTACCACACTAACCTAGAAGTAATTTCCTTCATTCTCAGACATATAGTCAGGATGGACCTTCAAAGTGACAAAGAAAAATACCTTATTTATCTCTTGATTGGCAAAAGAAGAGCCATTACTGCGGTAAAGGCTATGTTCCAACTTTAAAAACTGACTGACTTCAGTCTAAGAATGTAAATTGAAAAATAACATCACATTATTTGTGGAATAGTAGGTACGTGTGTCAATCTCAAAGATTTTTTTGATAGTAATTTCTCATTATATCCAAGTATGCCAGTGTATGAAATATACCCCTGTGGTCCTATCAGGAAAATCAGATATATAAGATGGATGAAGTGGTCTACTGTACATTTTAACCACATTTACTGTCCCAGTCAGCTCTTTGATAGTGTGACCAAAATACCTGACAAGAACTGAGAGGAGGAAAAGTTTATTTTGGCTGATATTTTCTGTGGTTCACTCAGTAGACTCCATTGATCTCCCAAGAGATGGGGAAGAGTGAGGCAGAGGAAAGCTACTCAGCTCAGAGAGGCCAGGGAGCAGAGAAAGTGGGTGTGTGTGGGGTGTGTGCCTACACTCAGGGAAGGGACCACAGAGAACATAAAACCTTCCAGAGCACACCCTCAGTGATCCACTTTCTCCAGCCATGCCCCACTTGCCTACAGGTGTTGCCCAGTTATTCCATTCAAAGTAGGGTGGATTGATTAGGTTGCAGCTCTCATAATCCAATCATTTTACCTCTGAATATTCCTGCATCAACACAGGAAATTTTGGGAGACCCATAATTTTGAAGGATATTCAAACCATAAGGATTGCTGTGCCAAATGTGATGTAATTACTAGAACTGATTGGCATAACCTCTGGTATCTGGGAAATAAATACGTAAATTTTTCTTATATCCACTAGGAAGGAGAACCAGGAACAGTTTGCATTTGCCTAAAGCATATAGACAAGCTTTGTGAATATTTTTCGTACACATTCATCATCTTGCTCTGGAGCAAGGTTGACTTTCCTACTTGCTATAATATCATAACTCAAAGAGACCTTGACTTTTTAAATTTCATAACATATCATGATAGTTCCCTCCATTGATGAAATTAAGGTTATTGGACCTCAAAGTGGCATGCAATTTTTTAATTGTTCTAATTAGTTGTATATGACAATAGAGTACATTTTGACACATGATACATAAATGGAGTATAACTTCTCATTCCTCTGGTTGTACATATATGTACAATGTAAAATTCATTCTACTATCTATCTGACCACCAAACCCCTCTTCTCCCTTCACTCCTCTCTGCCTAATCCAAAATACCTCTATTTTTCCCTAGTAAACCCACCCCCCCCATTATTGTGAATTAGCATCTGCATATCAGAGAAAGCATTTGGCCTTTGGTTTTGGGGAATTGGCTTATTTCAGTTAGCATGATATTCTCCAGCTCCATCTATTTACCAGCAATTGTCATAATTTCATTCATCTTTAAAGCAGAGTATTGTGTATATATACTGCATTTTCTTTATCCATTAATTTGTTGAAGGCATCTAGGTTGATTCCATAGCTTGGCTATTGTAAATTGAGCTGCTATAAATATTCATATGGCTGCATCACTTTAGTATGCTGATTTTAAGTCCTTTAGGTATAAAATGAGGAGTGGGACAGTAGATTCAAATGGTTGTTCCACTCCAAGTTTTATGAGGAATTTCCATACTACTTTCCATAGTGGTTGCACCAATTTGCAGTACCACTGACAATTTATGAGTGTACTTTCTCCCCACATCCTCACCAACATTATTGTTGCTTGTATTCTTGATAATTGCCATTCTGACTGGTGTGAGATGAAATCTTAGAGTAGTTTTGATTTGCATTTATCTAATTGCTAGAGATGTTGAACATTTTTAATATATTTGTTGATCAATTGTATTTCAATTTCTGTGAAGCATCTGTTCAGTTCCATAGCCCATTTATTGACTGGATTATTTGTGGGGTTTTTTTGGTTTTGTTTTGTTTTGTTTTTTGGTGTTAAGTTTTTTGAGTTCTTTATATATCCTGGAGATTAATGCTCTATCCAACGCACATGTGGTAAAGATTTTCTCCCATCCTGTAGGCTCTCTCTTCAAATTATTATTTCCTTTGCTGAGAAGCTTTTTAGTTTGAATCCATACCATCTATTGATTATTAATTTTACTTCTTGCACTTTAGGAATTTTGTTAAGGAAGACAGTTTTTAAGCTGACATGTTGAAGATTTGGGCCTCCTCTTTTTTCTAATAGGCACAAGGTCTCTGTTCTAGTGCCTAAGTCTTTGATCCCCTTTGAGTTTTGTGCAGGGTGAGAAATAAGAGTTTAATTTCATTTTGTTACACATGGATTTCTAGTTTTCCCAGCACCATGTGTTGAAGAGGTTTTCTTTTTTCCAATGAATGTTTTTGGCTTTTATGTCTAGTTCAAGATAACTGTATTTCTGTGGGTTTGCCTCTGTGTGTTTTATTGTTTACTATTGGACTACATATCTGTTCTGGTGCCAATACCATGCTGTTTTTGTTACTATGGCTCTGTAGTAAGTTTTGAGGTCTGGTATTGTAATGCCTCCTCCTTCACTTTTCTTGCTAAGGGTTGCTTTGGCTATTCTGGGTCTCTAACACTTTTCCCAATGAATTTCACGATAGCTTTTTCTATTTCTATGAATAATGTCATTGAGATTTTAATAGGAATTGCATGAAATCTATGTAATGCTTTTGGTAGTATGACCATTTTGACAATGTTAATACTGTCTATCCAAGGGAACAGAAGTTCTTTCATCTTCTAAGGTCTTCTTCAATTGCTTTCTTTAGTGTTCTGTAGTTTTCACCTCTTTTGTTAGATTGGTTAACAAGTATTTTATGTTTTTTGAGGCTATTGTGAATGGGATAGTTTTCCTAATTTCTCTTTCAGTAGATTCATCACTGATGTATAGGAACAAATTTGATTTATGTGTGTCGATTTTATATCCTGTTATTTTTCTGAATTCATTTATTAGTTCTAGAAGTTTTCCAGTGGCATTTTTGGATCCTCTAAATATAGAATCATGTCACTTGCAAATAGTTATAGTTTGAGTTCTCCTTTTCCTATTTGTATACCTTTAATTTCTTTTGTTTGTCTAATTGCTCTGGCTACATTTTCCAGGGCTATGTTGAATAGAAGTGGTGATAAAGGGCATCCTTGCCTTCTTCCAGTTTTTAAAGGGAATGCTTTCAGTTTTTCTCCATTCAGAATGATGTTGGCCCTGGGTTTAGCATAGATAGCTTTTACAATGTTGAGGTATGTTTCTACAATCTCTGGTTTTTCTAGTGTTTTGAACTGAAGGGAAGCTGTCATTTTGTCACATGCTTTTTTCCACATCTATTGAGATTATCACATGATTCTTGTCTTTAAGTCTACTGATGTGATAAATTACATTTATCAATTTCCATATGTGGAACCAATCTTGAATCCCTGGGCTGCACCCCACTTGTATCTTTTATAAAGTAAGATTTATGTGCCAGTTGATGAAAGATGAAATTTGTAAAAATCAAGGCATGTGCTATACTAGTTAGTATTTTAAAGTTTCTATTATTGTGAAAATCAATGGGTATGTACTCCAAAGTAATTGGTAATTTAATGCAGAGTTCAAATATTACCATAAAGATGGCACAGTCCTTGGTAACCATTCCTTGATTTGGTGGGAGCATATATAGTACTTGTGAGTAGTACATTGGATGACCTAGGGCTTGTGATTTTATAGAGTTCAAAGTAAGAAGAGTCTCTATAGTAATTCCAGACTACCCACAATATTGAGGCTAGATCGTCATATAAATTTCACTGTGCTAAATGTGGTAAGTGAAGATCCCGCATAGATTTCCAAGGATGCCTTAATTTGATATTCATAATCAGGCCCCTACGTTTTTACCATCTGCAGCAGAGAACTACACATCATCTGGAGATAATTGCTTTGCATGCTATTTTACCATGATAATGTTTTGGTGTTATCAAAAGGCTATTAGACTAGAACTGCCCATTATTACCTGAGTACTCTTAGACACAGTGAGACATAAGATCAGGTAGAACTAACAGCAAACTATCTGGAATAGAAAGAATATATTATAGACTGATGAGAGACAAGCTCTATAAACAGGTGGCCCTCATCCTCTTGTTCTATAACTGTTGTTCTTCAACTCATGATGATGGCTTTAGTTCAGAGAGGGGAATATTTTTCAAGGCAAAATGGAACTGACTCATTAATGTATCCTGATGCAGGGCCAGCTCTAAAAGAATGGTAAGGAATCCTACCACTTTCAAGGCAGAGAACCTGTTAATCCACTTTGAATGGATACAGTTATGACTCAGGAATATAATCAGTTTATGTTCTCCATGGAAACAAGCAAAAGGGTATCCTATATGAGATAAGTTATAAAGGAATTTTACACAAGAAATTGGTTGCATGGGTCTGGAGGTTGACACACAGATGAACAAGATGAGCCACTAGCATAACTTCAGTGCAAGCTCAGTTTTGAAGACAGAGGAGAACTCTTTTCCCAGATCAAAGATAGGAAGAGACAGCAAATTCTCTCTTATTCTTCTTGTTTTATTCAGGCTTTTATTGAATTAAATGAAGTCTGCCCACCCTAGGGAGGAAAATCTGCTTTACGTGGTTTACTGTTTGAAAGGTAAATCTCATTCAGATGCTCCTTTGCAATGCATCCTGACTAACTTTGAAATAAATACTGGGCACCAGTTGGTCCAGTGAATTTGACACACAAAACTGACTATCACTATTGCATTCATGAATATTAGAAATACTTTGTGTGGCTAGGAGCATGGTCAGGAACAAAATTGGAATTTTGAGCCCAAGGAGATACAGAGAAGAAGCTCATAATTGAACCAGTGGGAGTTAATATAAAGTACAAGAATCTCTTTCTCACATTAATGTCCACCAGAGAACATTCTCTACAGAAGAGGTATAGTTAGAAAACCCAAGACAATGAACTGAAAATTACTACAAGGAAAGGAACTTTTTAGGACAGTATAAAAGATAGTATAAAATATATTTCAGGTATTAATTCCAGAAATGAACAACTTTCATTTATACAAAAAACCTTGATAAATTATTTAAACTTAAGTTAAAATAGCACAATAATAAATACATCTGAACATAATAACAACAATAAATACAATTTAACCTATAATTAAAAATTTTAGAAATGACAACAAAAAAGAAATTAAAAGATGTGATGAGAAGCATAAAGTAATCCACTACTTTTAAAAGTAAAACTTAGCCTGTAATCCCAGCACTTGGGAGGTTGAGACAGGAGGATCGCGAGTTCAAAGCCAGCCTCAGCAATGGTGAGGCACTTAGCAACTCAGTGAGACAGTGTCTCTAATAAAATACCAAAAAGGGCTGGGGATGTGGCCCAGTGGTTGAGTGCCCCTGAGTTCAATCCCAGTACCAAAAAAAAAAAAAAAATAATAATAATAATAAAAAATAAAATAAAAGTAAAACTTAGAAGCATTCAGAAAACATGCAAAATATTTGGACAAAATAGAAAGTTACTATATTTTATTTTTGGTTATTATGATTTATGTAATAATAAGTATCAACTCTTTAGCATTCATTTTATTCCTGTCCATGTCAAGGTCTCTTGTTTTTTTTTTGTTTTGTTTTGTTTCTTCATTTGTTTGTTTTTGGCACCAGTGATTGAACTTAGGAGCACTAGACAACTAAGCCATATCCCCATCCTATTGTGCATTTTCTTCAGAAACAAGGTCTTACTGAGTTGCTTAGTGCCTCACTTTTTGCTGAGGTTGGCTTTGAACTTGCCATCCTCCTGCTTCAGCCTTCCAAGCCAATGGCATTACAGGTATGCACCACTGTGCCAGGCTAACACTAAGCTCTATTGTGAGTGGAAAGTTCTCCCCTGCCCTTTGACATTGTGACTGTCCTAGTGACCGACTTTATCCACTTCACTTTCTGCCCCTTTATCAATACTATAATATGAACATAATCTAGACACTAGCTCAAGGAAAATGCAAATTAAATCACATTTTCAGAGGGACAATGCCCTAAATATGATTAAAATCACACAGCAGTATGAATAATCCAGTCCAAAAAATAAAGACAAATTTCACCAAAAGTTGTGAATGTGGCTCTTTCTCTTCAGTACAGTGGCCAAGAGGCAGATGCAGAGATGCAGATGTTTGTGAAGACCCTGATGAGAAAGACCTTCACCTTGGAGATTGCACCTGTTGGCACCACTGAGAATATGAAAGCTAAAATCCAAGACAATGAGGGCATCCCTACTGTCCAGTACTGTCCAAAGGATAGCCACACAAACTCTTTGAGACTTTAACATCCAAAGCCCCACTTGGGGCTTGGCTTGTAAGGTGGCCTCATTGAGCCTTTCCTCTGCCAGCTTATCCAGAAATACAACTGGGGCACTAGGATCTGCTGCAAGTGCTAAGCTCACCTGCACCCACGTGCTATCAACAACTGCAAGAACTGTAGCCACACCAACACCTCTGCCCCAAGAAGAACAAATAAGATTCTTCAATCAACTCTTCTTTCCCTTGATAGGAGGCATCTGGCCCAAGCCCCACAGTGCTAGAGTCTCAATAGAGTTTACCCTCACTGACTGGTGCAGCAGCAAAACAACAAGAGTGAATATGGCTTTTACCATAGGACTGGAATTCTACACTTCAGATAATTTTGTATAACCAAAAAAATTATTAATTTAGGGAAACAGATTCTTCTGAGACCTGGGCTGTAATGTTTCCAATAACAGAAAGTAATTTGGGGATACTGGTAGCCACCAATAAGGAACACCTCTTAATATACTCTCCAGAAGTTAATATGTAAGTTAACAGAAAATGAACACTGTGGCAAGCAGTGAAGCCAAGAGCCTCGCAAAAACGTTGACCTGGGAGGCAATCCCAGGAATTGGAATTGAAGGTCTTATTAAGCAATATTCAGTACCCAAGAGATTGGGTTACATTTTCCCAATTTTATTTCAGAATCATTATGTGAACTAGTGACTGCTATAAATTTCTTATTCTTCCTTTTCCTAATAATAATGTATATTCTTTCACTGTGTAACCATGTTAAATAGGATAAATATGGTGCAGAGAATTTGTTTTTTTTTTTAGTTTATGTGTTTTCAAACTAAGAGATCTCATGTTTCAACCTGACGTAAACTCCCATAACTAAGAATTTACGTCTAAAGCCATTTCCATCTGATTAATATGAGACATATGGTAATCCTTGAATGGAGGCAAGTGTATTTTGCTTGTGGGAAATATAGGAATAAATGAAGCCAAGAAGGCAGACCATGTTATGTTTTAGTCCAATATTCCACTATCCCTACATTCATAGTATTGCTATGACCTCAAGGTGACCATAGTGTAATTTTCCACCCTTTTACTTTTTGTTTGATTATAATTTGCTTTGTCCAATGTCTTTTTATACTTTTTATATAGTGTGCCAGTTACAAACTTAGAAGAAAAGTCATTTTATATGATTACACTTGCTTTTGTACTTCAAGCTATTGCCCATGAATGGCGCACACTATGGCCAATATTGTCATCTTGGGAGAATGGAAGACATGGAGAGCTAAGTGGCCCCAAGCCATTCATCATCAATTTCAATGAGAAGTAGAATCACACCAGACAAGTCCCATATGGAATCAATGAATGTGAATTACCCAGATTCATGAGAATAGATCATTATTTTTAAGCTACTGGGAATAAAAAATTGTCATACACGTTTTTTATGGTATTCTCTTTCAGACAAATGACAGAATGTCATAACAATTCAAGTCCTCCTTATTTGGTTTCCAAATTGAATGTTATCCTAAAAAATATCAACTTTTAAAAAATGGAGTTAGACAAACCCAAGCTAACATTCATATTGTGAAAACAATGAGTAAACAAATATCTTACCAAGTTTTTCAAAAGAAGAGCAGAACAGGTGGACTAGGTCATAAAGTATTCAAATATAACAAAGACAGTGATTAAATTATGAAATTATCATACAAATAGAAAGATAGATGAATGGAACACATAAAAATACAGAGATGGGTGAAGATAGATGCAAATGTTTCAGATGCAATAAAGGCAATATCTGAAATCAGAATAATTAATAATTTAAAAAAGAAAGAAGAGAACAAATGAAACAGAGTTCACATGATACTTCCCAAGACAGCAGTTTAAAGCTGTAAATATGAAGCTTTTGTTAGTAAATGACAGTCTAGCTTTGTACCTGTCTGTATTTGCTCTTCCTTCTCTCCATTTTAATTTCCTCCACTTTTCCCTGAGATTATACTTCTTCTCTTAATAAAGTGTTGGCTCATTACATCTTTTTAAGAAAAACTAGTTTAAGAATAAGAAAATGTGGCCACTTAATATATAGAAAATATTTCCTTGTTATAATGTCATATATCATTTTGTTTTTATCCTATAATTTTTGTCTTTTCTGTAAGAAAAATCTGAAAGATTTTTTTTATTTTATCAAATATCACTTTTAGCAACTATGAAGTGCTATGTTTTTTCTCCTTTGACATACTAAAACATGTTTGCAATCATTGAATGAACTTATCTTGGTACAGATGTTATTCTTTTAATATGTAAGTGGATTACATCTGCTAATATTTTATTTTAGGAATTTGGTACTTTTTTATCATAGAAATCATTTTTTCTGTACATTTGACAGATTTTATTATTATTGTTATTCTATATTTGCATAAAATAATTTGAAAGATTTTCTTCATTTTCTATTCTCCAGAATAATTAGAGTAGAAATGGAATTATCTGCTTTTTTAGGATTGGATAGAATTCAATTATGAAAACATCTGGGTCTGGTACTTTTGGTAAGTTTTCTTTATTCTGTTCTGAAATGCTTTGTTCAAACACCTTATCCATTTCTTATAATAATTGTTTGATTTCCTGTGTATTAAAGATATTCACTTTTTCTGTGTATTTGTTTTTCTTAACATTTATTTTCTATTTCCTATAATTTGCTTCTTGTCTGATGGAAGGCATTTGTGTCACTGCCTTCTTGGAAGGTCCTTGAATACCAGCTGTTATGGTCTAATCACCTCCGAAAGATTTCATCTCCTAATACACTCACCTTGAATTTTGAGGAAGTGTAAGAATTCAGATGACAGCAACTTCCTTATTAAAAAGCCATTCCACTATCTCAATCTTGCAAAATTGGCCATTGTACATAGAGATCCACTGTTTACCTCTTCTTTGTCAGTGACATGTAGGTTTGGATCAACTGCAAATTCTTACATCACTTCAGGTTCTCAATATAAAGAATATGACTTTTCTCTTTGATTTTTATGTCTTTTTAGATTTCATAGTAAGGATAAGAAAGATAAAACAACCAACAAAGGGCTAATGACATATTGTCTAATGAATTTTTTAATATGTCTTAGAAATACCTAGACAGATTTTTTAAAAATCCTTCATTTATGAGATTACCATGTCAGTGGAGTTAAAATAGGTAGTTACTTATGATTGCAAGGAAGAAAATAAAACAATTGTTTCTGGATAGTTATTCTATGAAGAGAACACAGAAATTAATGTGAATCCAAGTTGGAAACTACTTATCTGGATTCACACTTCAGAGCTCTATTTAATCTCAATATCCTCACAGTGTCTTACCAAGGCAGTCAAATGATTTTGTTCATAATTATGTATTCTAGGTGAAAGTTTAATTGTCATGTGATTTAAACATATTAGATCATCTACACTTAACTCAGTTTTTATTGGCAGTGTCAGTTTTGGTTTTTGATTTAAGCAAAATTTTATTATATAACAAACATTATTGAGATAAAAGAAATAGCTCATAAACCCACCATGTGACAACTTTTAAATGACCAACAAAATAGTATATATGCATGTGGTTTTAAAACAGTTTTAAACATTACAGAAAGGAACAAAATTGAATGCAAATCTCCTCTTTCTATAAGTTTGTATTTGCCCCATTTAAAAAAAATTACCACAATCAGCACTTTTTGATGGTTGATATGGTCTAAATGCTAAACACACACACACATAAACCCAGCACATTTTGAGTTGACATATATGATTTGTGATCGATTAAACTCATTTGAATAATAGGTGTGTTATGATATCTTCATAATATTTGAAATTAGTATTCCAGGAACCTTAAAAACAAAAATATTGAAGTAAGATTAAATGATATTTTTCTGTGAAATACTTCTATTACTATTTACATAAAATACAATTAGATAACCTAAAAAGGTACATTTAAAATTGCTTTTGTGTTTCCTTGCCTCTAAAATCATTATTGGTGCCATGCAGACTCAAGTAAAAGTAGCAAAAATTTTTACAAGCTTTCATTGTCATTCATTAAACATCCATTGACATTCAGACAGTGTTTATAACTTTTAATGAATTATGTTAGATGCTTTTCACTGTATTGAGAATGACATTCCTTATTTTGCTTTCTGGGGAAATAGAAAGCAGTTAATTTTGATATCATGATATACATTTTCCTTTCTGCCCCTTCTGACTAAACAATGAACTTTACAGGTACACCGACTGCATGCATCATTAAAAAATTGGCATGTGATATTTAATTCATGAGTGAGTTTGAGATATGCCACCTGGAATACAGTGATATGCACTTCCGCTTTCAAAGCAATTCTCACAAAAAACTTGGAAATTCCCATGGCTCCTGAAAAAATCTCCTATGGAATGCAAATATCGCATTTGAAACTTTATTCTGCTTGGGGGAAGAAGGAAACTAAGTTTGGTCTATCATTAACACGGGATTTCAATGCAAAGACTGAAGTGAAGACTCTTTAACTACATATATAACAATAAATTTTATGGATTTTGCATGCTTTAGATGCTTTTGTATGCCATTAAGATGTAACACTAAATTTTTAAAGTAGGTTATTGTATTTAATCCCTATGCTTCCTGGACATGGCAACCCTAAATATGTCTGTTTTTTTTTTTTTTTTTTAATTTTAATTACCTTACCTCTAATTAGTTAGCTTTATTACTTTCTCTATTATAATTTGTTATTTTGAGTTATGTCATACATGCAATGTTTACATGAAATCATAGATGCATTTATATAGTTAATTAAAATATTATTAAATTCTAACACCAAGTGAATTTTTTTTCCTTTGATACTCATATCATTTAAGATATTTTCAATAGACAGCATTAAACTTCAAACTAAGTTATCAAAATCAATTTAATTTCTCTATTATGACAGTGATGGCCACCAAAACTTTCAGGCTAGCCTCCACTTTTAATTTCTATCTTCAGTGTTCCAAATAATTCTAATTCTGTCATTCATCTACCTCTGGACTAATCATTGTGAGTATTCTGGTTGACCAGTTGGAGTTGTAGGTTCATTTCTCTAGGAATGAAAATCAAGTACCATACCAAGTAGATAAGTGGATCTTTGGAGGAAAAATGGTTGGTATTTTAACAATGGTAATGAATATTCAGCATTCATAATGTTCAGAGTTTTCACAGCTTTACTCTAGAGTTTTAGACTTAGGCTACCTTTTTAGGGATTTAAACTCAAACCTATACAAAATCTATTACACTCATGGGAACTCTCTCATTCTCAATCTACCTTGGCTATATTCTGCTCACAGTAATGCTGTGGGTGAAGATTATACTGTCCTCTGTCCCATGTTTAAATTTCTCCCAATTTCTGCAGCACTGGAAGATCTGAATATTTTAATTCCCTTGCTGAATTAGTCTTAGTCAATTTGTAAACTTTTCCTTTGGTTCATTTGCTTGCTCTTTTGTATATCTTTCAAGATATTTCTTTTCTATATTTTATTCTAGAACAAGTTGTCCTAAACTCCATTGTTCAGTAATGTTATTTTTTGTTGTTCTTTAAAAACACTATACCCTTTTACTGTATTTTTTCATTTGAAATTTGAATATGATGTACACTATTTAATAGTGTATTGAAATCCACCTACCTTTGCCCACTCATTAATAAAATATCTAGTACCTTTTCATCTTCTGCCATGGATCATTTATTCTAGAAAATGTACACTCCTACAATAAAAATGGTAGTCAATTAGTCTGCTTCTGGTTACAGCCTAAATTTGATCCTGTGCCATATGTGTAAATTGTATTATTTTTAAAACATGTACACATATTAGGGACGAAAAGTTAAAATGTTTATGAAAAGGCAACGTGTCTAAGATCTTGATAATAAGGTGTAAGTCATGGATATTCATGATTACATTTTCACAAATCATATCATTTTTATAGTTTGCCTCTTAAATGTCCCACCAAGGTCCATGTGTTAAAGACTTGGTCCTTAGTATGTGGCACTGTTAGGAGGGAGTGGAACTTTTAGGAGGTGGGGTCTAGTAGAAAGAAGTTAAGTAATGGAGAGCATGCCCTTGAGGGTGATATTAGAACCCCAGCCCTTTGACTCCTTTTGTGCCTCACAGCTTTTATAAACTAAGGAATTTCTTCTGCCATGTTTCCATCATGATATACTGCCTAGCCACAGGCCCAAAAGCAATAGAGGCAGCTAACCATAGGCTGAACCCTCTGAGACCATGAGCCAAAATAAATCTTTCCTCCTAATTTTTTTTTTTATCTCTGATATTTTGTCCCAGTGATGGAAAGGTGACTAATAGAAAGTTTGTGCCATCACGTGGGGTCATTGATATAACCTGACCCTGATTCTATAGTTCAGGAGCCTTTGGAATTGGTTTGCAGGTGTAATTTGGAAAAGTCTGGACACTAACTGGATACATCCCACAATACTAGAAGAAGCATTGTTTGCCAGTACTGATGGGAGTTCTGAAGACCAAACTACTGATAGGAACACAGATAGTAAAGGCTGTGCTGATGAGGTTTCCAACAGTAATGAGGACTCCACTAGGAATTGAAATAGAAGCCATACATGTACACTCTATCAACTTATTTGACTACCTTTTATCCATGCCCTAAAACATTGTATAATGTTGAGTTTAAAGGTAATATACTGGTTTATCTGGTAAAGAAAATCTCAAGAAAGCACAGCATACAGGCAGTAACTGGCCTCCTTTAGTAAGGTTTAAAAGTCAGAAATAGGAGCAAAGAGAAGAGTGGAAATTTTTGGAAAACTTGCATTTTGGATAGAAAAGGAGCCCATTTTAAAGGTGCTGTCAAGGAAGGTGCACTTGCTAAAGGGATTAGATCCAGTAAAGAAAGAAGTCAAGTATTTGCACTTGGAAAATAGGAAAATTAGGAATGGACAAAACCTCACCTATCTGTGTGAGGTGCGGAGTGTAAAAGTAGATTCAAAGAAATTCATATTACAAGAGAGTCCTGGGACTCTCTAAACCACAGAGCTGCCAAGGGAATTTGTTTCCCCAGGATTCATTTCCCTGTGTTCAGCCATCAAGGCACTCAGGCTGCTGCATCCATGATTCAAGCAGTCCCAGTTATAGCTTATAGAAGTGGAAGACCTCGTCATCATTCATGTGATGCTGTTTTTGCAGGCATGCAGAATGCAAGGGTTATTTGGTTATAGAATTTTCCACTGAGATTTCACAAGAAAGACTGGAAGACCAGGCAGGTTGTGGAAGGTTTGAATCTCTTTCAAGCATCTCCTGAAAGAGTGAGGTGTGAATATGTAAGAGTGAACCTTAAGTTGCAATGGAGATCCGAGAAAGTTAGGGATACCAGGAACATGGAATATATCTCAGAAGATGCAGGGAAAGAACAGTCTGCAAAGAGGATAACCGTGTCAGCTACTGAAATGTCCACTAAAGGGACATGTATTGAAATCCTGTTCCCAAATCTGTAGTGCTATTGGAAGGTAGTGGAACCTTTACAAAGTGGGGCTTAGAGAAAGGAATTTAAGCCATTAAAACTTTGGCTTTTTAGGAATGCCATGACTCTGGCCCTTCCTGTTTCTTTTTGATTCTCAGCCTCCAAGTTTCCTCTGCTCCGTACTGATGCATTGCCTTATTACAGGTCCAAAAGCAATGGAGCCAAATGACCATGGACTGAAGTCTCTGAAATCATGAGCCAAATAAAACTTCTTTCCTCATAAGTTGTTTATTTCAGTTATTTTTTCACAGTGACAGAAAGCTCATTAATGCAACTATGAAGGTAATTTTAAAATTCTATAAGGTGAACTATGGAGCATCCTTATCTCTCATTGTTTTAGTCAATGACATGGTTGTCTAACTTATAAAAATATACAAATAGATGATATTCTTCCACATGTGACATAAGTTTTGTAATCACACAGAGCAACAGAATCAAGATAGGTCAAAGGAGAGGAAATGAGAAGTTAAAGTAAGGGAAGATGCTTATTACCAATTAGTATTTCCTTATTGTTAGCCCTAATCTTCTCTTCATGCTAATATTTTATAATTTATGTATTTTGTGTTTATTTTAATATTCCCCATAATCCAAAAAGAGTTTTTTCCCAACATATCATAATTAATAACCATAATTCAGTAGCTTCTTGATGTAGAAAGAAACACATATCCTGGCATGTTAACACTAAGGAAGTAATAACTATTCCCCAAATTACTGAAAGACTCAGTTTTTAACCCTTTGTGCAAAATTTCTATAGCATAGATTTGTTCCTCAGCTATGCTCAAAAACATTACCAAGTAAACATAGTGGAGGCTGTGCATGACTATTGCTCCAGTGTCCTGCTCAACCATCTTTTGTTATTCACAGTGAAAAAATTGTTTCATTAGCATTTGTGACTTTTCATACATGCAAATGCTAGGGTGAAGAATAATCAAATTTTAACAATGATAAGGCAAAATTGAGGAAGTAATATACTGGAGAACCAACAAAGAACACCTCTGAGGCCAAGAACTATTGTCTACTTCTTTAAAACATAGAATATATTTGGGAATAAAATTAAAGTAAGTTGTCTTATAGGACCATGTGAAAAGACAAACCTTATTTCATCTCCATCCATTTTGGGCTATCCATATTTCATATTAACAATGTGAGAATGATTGGCTTTTAAGATTAAGTGAGCATGTTTTAGACCTACTAAAGGATATAATTTATTTACATTTTTGCAGTGCTGGGGATCAGTCGAGGAGCCCTGCACATTGTAGACAAGCACTTTAATATTAAGCTACACCCCAGCCTAGTAAACATTATATTAATTGCAAAGTTCTATGATTTTCATAAATATTTATACTCAGGTTACCATAACAAAAATAAAGATCAATAACAGTTTCTAGCTCCCCAAACTTCACCAAATTTCTCCATATGCTCCATTGCAATCAACAAGTCCTTAATCCATGATTTAGATCATATCTGCTTTCTGTGACCATAGATTGATTTACTTTCTCCAAAATTGATATGCATGCTGTGTTAATTTCCTGAAGCAATGGTAAAAAGTCACCTCAAAATTTGAAGCTTAAAACAAGAGAAATTTATTCTTTTATAGTTCTGAGCACTAGAAATTTAGAATTTAGCAGGGCCATACATTTTTTTGGTAAGTTGTCCATAAATATCTTTTGATCACTTTTAATAGGTTGGTTTTAACCTTGTTATTGGGTTGGAAGAGCACTATAAGTATTTTCAAACCCAGTTATCTTGTTAATCTACATGCTTCAAATTCTCTCCCAGCTTATAAATCACCTGTTGAAAATGTAATGGAATCTTTTGAATAAAAAGACTAATTTAGCAGATGTCTATTTTATATTTTTATAGATTTTGTTTGTACTTCCTGTGTTTTATTTAAGAAATCTTTCATTACTCAAACATCACAATAATTTTGGTTTTCCTCTTGTAAATTTTAAAAGTATAACATTTACTTGTACAGCAGGATGTTAATTTGTCTGTGTACACATATGAAATGAGTTAGGCATTAGAGTACATTTTCCCCTAGATAGATACCACTTATTCCAGCAGCAATTCTTAAATATATTGTTGAATTATACTGATACATTTCAAAAGAAACTGTTGTTTATAAACATGTAAGGACATTTTTGTACACTGTGATCTATCTCATTGATCTATATGACAGCCTTTACCACATCCACTGTTTAGATTTCAATAGTTTTGTTCTAAATCTTAGGGTCAGTGAAGTTTGTCAAATTCAGAAAACATGTTATATGTCTTCTACAAAACTGGTACTTCCTTTGATCTCAAAAATCATCTTATGAATTTCTTCAAACAACCAAGGTTTTTTTTTTGAGTATATGTTTAATTTGTAGATTTACTGTGGGAGAACAGGCATATTAAATAATAATCACAAAAATAGAAAAACAGATACAAGTAATATTTCCTGAAAACTACTAAATATTTATTAAAATATTAGGAAGGAAATGTTTTGTCATTTTCAGGGCACAGTGCTTACCATGTATTTCATTATATTTATATTTAAATATTTCTTTATTTTGGGGGGATTAGTATTTAGCTTTATTGGTGTTCAAAATTAGTATTTACTATTTCAAGATTGCAAGCTCAGTCAATGCTGAACTGAAATGACATTTACACATTTCATTTGTGAAAGTTCTTTTCCATACATGCAAATATTGTAAAGCTTTGCTATTCACAAATAAGACATGAAACAATTGATCATATTTGTTGCAGAAAAAGCATTTGTAGAATTCCATGTTATTACTCTTTGAGAATTTTGAGAAATGAGTTATTTGTCACCATTTGTTACTAAATTTGATTTCCCAATTGTTTCAGATATGTATAGTGAGACCACACTCTCATTGAAAGTATACATGCATAGATATAATAAATATATTACATAATTATAAATATATTTATATGAATTATATGTTCTATTTGACATCCATAAGGAATATCTTGTTATTTCTGTCTTGCACCTCAGAATAAGAACTTTCTTTAAAAAAACTCCAGCATTTTCTTTCATTGGAGAACGGTATTGACACTGGTTCTCTAGTCTGCTTAAAACTTGTTTTAGTCAGCTTTGTGTAACTGTAACCTAAACATCTGACAAGAACAACTTAGAGAAGGAAACACTTATTTGGGGTTCATGGCTTCAGAAATATCAGCCCATAGATGACCAATTCCATTGCTCTAGGTCTAAGGTGAAACAGCACATCATGGGAGAATGGTATAATTGAGTAAAGCTACTAAGCTCATGGAGGGGTCAGGAAGCAGAGTGCAGGGGTGCTGCTGGAAAGATGCACCCTTGAGGGCATGCCCCAAGTGACAAACCTCCATCAACTATGCCCACCTGTCTACAATTACCACTGTCTGTCCATTTAAACTAGGATGAACTGATTAGCTTAGAGCTCTCATAATCCAAAAATTTTACTTCCACATATTCCTGGGTTAGTAGTACTTCTATAACAAAACTGGATGCTAGCTAAATTTGTTCATTTATTATTAGATGGCCATGCTATCAGAACCTCTATGTAGAAAGAGTTGGAAAAGTAATGTGCATTTATAAAATACACATTTAAATTTGTAAGTATTTTCTATCAACATATTTGTATAAAATTGATCAATAGCAACATAATCCCAATTCTATTCAAATTATCAATATCCATTTCATTAACTTGTCTATATTTATAATTTATTTCTCTAACAGTAGGAAATGTAGCTTTCACTTTTCTTAATATATTTATATTTTAAAACCACCCTGCTCATATATGACTAGTCTTCTATCACTGGTCAATCCCTCTTCAATGCAGATGCCTCACCACACTCTAGCTCCAACAAATCCAGAAACTGTTCCTTGTTATATGCCCTGCTTAGCCTGCTTGAGTTCTGAAACACTTTGCTAAGACAACATCTTCATGAATGCCTTCTCTCCCACATTCAGGCTCTAGTGACCAGTGTAGATAGTCATCATGTGATACGCTTTCATTGACATCTTGGTTTCTAACACACTCTTTAATCTTCTTGATGACTTAATCTTCAAATTATCTCTTTCAAACACTTCCTCCAAAGGTATTCTTTCCCACATACCTAGACTTGTGCACAATGCTGAATTTCTTCACCCTAATAAGTCCTATACCTTGATATGCTCTGAAACAACAAAACAGGGCACTCATTTGTGTTGATGTCCCTCTTCATTGGGCTTGGATAAAAAAGCACCCAAGTTACCACCCCTGCTCTGACAGTCCTTCCCTGTACTTCACTTAGAGGCTCTGACATTCATTCCAGGCTAGAACCCCATGGAGGATACCTTATCTATGCTGCTCAGGTCTCCAATTTTCTTTCACCCTCAATATTCCCTCACTCCCCAAGACAATTATATGTTTTCCCCCAGTTAGTGACTTTAAGATTTTATTTTTAAGAAAAGGGAAAAGACAGGAGAAGAAAAAGCACATAGTCCAATTTTTAAATTATGAGTTTTATAAAGGTTCTTTTTTGTGCAGAGTTTGGGGTTGGTACCAGGGATTGAACTCAGGGGCACTCAGCAACTGAGCCACATCCCAGCCATAGTTTGTATTTTATTTAGAGACAGGGTCTCACTGAGTTACTTAGTGCCCTTAGTTGCTGAGGCTGGCTTTGAACTCATGATCCTCCCGTCTCAGTCTACTGAGATGCTGGGATTACAAGCATGCACCACTGTGCCTAGATAAAAAGCTTCTTTTTTACTCTATTGAATTTCTTCTTTATTTTTTACACTTTGTCCTGGGAGAAGAGAATAGATTATTTCTTATCAAAAATTATTTTCAAAAATCACTCAAATTTCTCATTTACCTCCAGACTAAATTATAAAGTTAGAGATCATCCCTGTGATGGTTAATTTTATTTATTTATTTTAATTTTTTTATACTCTAAACACTCTATTTCACTTTATTTTTGAAATAAATTCTATTTTGTATATTTAGCATATACAGTATGAGATTATGGGATACAAATGGATACTAAAATGATTAATGAAGCAAATTATATTAGCTATCATTTCACAGTTACACATTTTGTGTGTGTGTGTGGCAAGAGGAGGTAAAATCTATTTGTTTAGCAACCAATATTTTATTCTACAGATCTATGCATTTTAATTTATTTATTTAATTTTGGATTCCCCATATAAATGAGATTATGCAATAGTTTCTATCTGCATCTGGCTTATTTCACTCAGTATAATGTCCTCCAGTTTGACCATATGTGACACATAGCAGGATCTCCTTTTTTTAAAGGCTGAATAATATTCCATTTTGCGTGTGTATTTGTATATATGTGTAAATGTATCCAGTTTCTTTATCCCTTTATCTATTGATGAACACACACTGAGGTTGCTTCCACATCTTTGCTATTGTGAATAGTGTTGCTATAAAGACAGGGGTGCAGGTATCTTTACAAGGTGGGACTTCTGGGTCATGTGGCAATTCTATGTTTAATTTCTTTAGGGTCCTCTATACTGTTTTCCATAAAGGCTGCACCAATTTGCATTCCCACCAATGTTGTACAACCATATACTGGGTGCAAATTTCTTATTTTACAAGCTATTGTAAATTATATTTTTAAATTACATTTTTATTTTTTTCTTCTAACTTTTTAAAATTATGTATATAGAAACTTACTGATTTCTTTGGTGTTAACCTTATGTCCTGAGATGTTCCTAAATTAGTAGAGAAGCTTCCTTAAAGATTTCTTGGAATTTTCTCTCTACATGATCATAACGTCTGTAAATAAAGACAGTTTCTCATCCCCTCCACCCAATATTTGTGGCTTTTCCTTGTTTTCTTGTATTACTGCTATGGATAGGAACTCATGTATAATGTAGAATTAAAAGTAATGATAATGGGCATGCTTAACTGTTCTCAATATGGAAGAATATTTTGTCTTTTACCTTTTATGTGTGTGTGTGTGTGGTATATACTATATATATATATATATATATATATATATATATATACATATGTGTATATACATATGTATATATATATATATATATATATAGTATATATATATATACATATGTGTATATACATAATACATACATATATGTATGTATTATGTATATACACATATGTATGTGTGTATATACATACATGTATAACATAGTATAAAATATATATTTATTGCCTTCTGATATTTACTTTGATTTTAATTGTACCTTTCCCTTTATCTCTTGAATTGGAAAGTTAGGGCATTTATTTTGGACTTTTTTACTTCCTTAACATTTTGTGCTATGAAATTTCCATCTACACATTGCTTTATTTATATCTCCAAAATGTTGATATGTTGGGTCTTAATTTATATTCATTTCAGAAAAGTATAAATAGAATTAACATATGATTCAGCAATCCCCCTTAAAAGATTATACAAAAAGGAAATGAAATCTATACATTGTAAAAATATCTTCATTACAATTACTATTGAAGCAAGGTGCCTATAAATGGATGGATGAATAAAGAAACTATGACTGTGTATGTGTGTGTGTGTGTTTGTGTGAGTGTGTGTGTGTATGTGTGCGTGTGTGTGTGTTTATGCACACATGCATATAAATTATAATTTTATTCTGCTGTGTGAAAGAAGGAGATCCTGCAGTTTGCAACAACATTGATGACCCTAGAGGACAGTGTGCTAAATGAAATAAGCCAAACACAAATTCTACATATATTACATGATTTCATATATATGGAATTTTTTAAAAAGGTGATACATTGAAAATGAAAATTATGAAGTGTAGTGCCACCAGAGGTGGGAATGAGGTGGAAGAAATGGGAAGATGTAGGGAAGAGAGTAAGATGTTGCACATATATAGGATGAGTTGGACAAGAGATTTAATGTATAATGAGGATGATCATTAAAATACTGTGTTATGGAAAATTTGTCAAAAGAGTAGGATTTAGAGACTTATCACAAAAATAACTATATAAGATGAATATGCCAATTTGCCCAGCTATAATTATAACTCTATTATACATTTTTCTACACTTAAATACATATGATAAAATACTAGTTCCCTTTTGATTTTTTTCTATAACCATCAGGTTCCTTAAAATTCTGTTAATTTCCAAGTACTTAAGAGATTTCTACCTGATTTTAATCCATCCTTCT
Source organism: Tamias sibiricus (assembly GCA_025594165.1). Lineage (NCBI taxonomy): Eukaryota > Metazoa > Chordata > Mammalia > Rodentia > Sciuridae > Tamias > Tamias sibiricus. The sequence continues at coordinate 38,924,972 of CM046665.1, read as the reverse complement.
AAATTTATTGCGATTTGTCTCAAAAACCAGACTATATTCTATTATGATGAATGTGCCATGTGAATGTTAAACACATGGAAAAAAATGCATTTTGTTGATGTTGCTTGTAAGGATCAATCAAGTTAAGGTGAATGAGAGTGTCATTCAATTGTTTGCATCTTTTCTTTCTGGAATTCAATCTACTTATCATAATTAGTGAAAGAAAAAATGTGTGTGTGTTTATGCACACTTGCATATAAAAGAAAATAAAATTTTGTACCTAACATGTGAATTTGTCTATTTCCATTTTTATTCTCTCAGTTGTTACTTAATGCCTTTTCAAATTCTGGTATTAGATATTTACACACTTAAAATACATCTTCTCATAATTTTATCATTATGAAATACTATTTTAATACACATTCTTTCTTATTGAAACTCTACTTCTCCTGATATTAATGGAAACCCTTATCTCTCTTATAAAAATGGATTCCATGGTGCATTTATCTTCTTTTCTTTTATTATGTGCTTTCTATATTTTTTATTTAACATCTATTTTTAAACACCATCTATTTGTAACTTTCTTTTTATAAACACTTTGACAATCTCATTCTTTAGTAATGCAATTATTTGTGTTTTAATTTAACATAATTTTTGCCAAAGAATTTTCTTTGACAATACTTTGTACTGCAGGTCTGTGGATGACAAATTTTCTTTTCATTTTTTTAAGGAAATGTTTATTTCAGTTTCTATGCTTTCACAAAATAGAATTTTCAGTAGGCAATTTATCATCTTTTTGTTTTCTTTGCCTACTTACGTCATTCATTTAAAAGTCATTTGCATTATATTAGAGTTTGAAAACTTAAACTTAATCATGCATTCTTCTTTTTATTCATTTGTACATACTACATCAATTTCTGTAATTGCTAGCAGAATTTTTATAATCACAATTTTTCATAAAATTTACCCTAATATATATAAACTTGCATGGTTTGGGGCTTGTGTTATTTTGTTCTTATGATTTCTTGGTCCCATGGGCTTACTTTTCATCAAAGTTAGAAAATTTGGAGTCCATACTCTTTAAATTTTTTCTTATCTCTTCTTGTTTTGGGAGTCAAGTGTAAATGTGTAACTGTTTGATATTATTCTTAAGATCTCATGTTCTGGGACTCCAATGTATATTTGAGCACAAGATGTTTTGTAATAGCTATTCTATTAACTCTCTGTTCTTATTGAATAAGACTATTTTTTCAGTGTTCCATTTTAGTGTCTGCTACTTTATGTTAGAATTTATCTTTCTTTCTTCTGCATACCTAATTTTGATTACTTCCATTCAGAGACTTTTTCAATTCATATACTGTAGGTTTTCACCTTTTAAAATTTCATTTGGTTCTTTTCTATATCTTCTATTTCTTGCCTCATTGTTTCTATATTGTTCTTTTTAAACCTGAAATCATACTTAAAATAACTTATGTAAAGTTCTTGTCTGATAATTCTATTACCATTGTTGTTCTGTTTATCTTAAATCATTTATCTCTTTGTTATAGGTCATATTTCTTATTTCTTTACATAGCCAGTACTCTAATTGAATATTAGACCTTGGGAATGTTATAGGATCCAATGCTGGAATTTATTTTTCTCCTGGCAGAGTATTAAATTTTCTTCTGCTGGACATATAAGTTTCTGGAAGGTAAATTTATGAATTTAGAGTTTGTTTTTAGGAGGGTATTATCACTAAAGAGTGTCCCCCTTCCAATTTATATGTTGTAGCTATAAAACTCTCTACCCCAGAATGTTACTATTGTTGGTGAAAAAGTCTTTAAATAAGTGATTAAGTTAAAAAGAGACTGGGAGGGTGAATCCTAATCCAATCTGATCAGTGTCCTTGTAACAAGAGGGTATTTGATGACATAGAGAGGGACCAAGTATGTTCATGAAGAGATCATCTAAAGACACAGTGAGAAGATGGCTATTTGCAATCCATAGAGAGAGGTCTCAGAAGAAACCAGATGTGCTGACATTTTCAGTTTGAACTTCTAATGTCTACAGGTGCAAGATAATAACTTTTCTGTTATTTAAGCCACAAAATCCATGATATTTTGCTATGGTAGCCATGGTAAAATAATACAAGAAGTCTAGAGTAATCTTTGCTTTAAGGATAGTTTAGCTTAGGTGTTACTACATGTCTTAGATTTCCACCATTTTTTAGTTGGATCTTCATCTACCTCCAATCATGCATGAGCTCCTGGAAATTTTCAGTCTACATCTCACTTGTCATTTTTTGTCTGAACTCATCATGTAGTTTTATCCTATGAATGTGCAAATCAATATTTATCAAGTACAAATTTTCCTGGCAGTTTCTCGGCATAGCTTTCTTCTTTCTGATATTCTGCCTTGTAAATTGAAACTCACTCACCCTTAAACTGTGTTCTCAGTTGCCTCAACCTGTGTGCTTCCTTTAGGTTCTCCCTCTTTGACTCACCATGATCTGCCTACAGACAGATCTGTATGGTCTTTGTTGTTTTTGTTTTGGTAGTATTGAGGATTAGACCCAGGGCCTGGGACATTCTAGGAAAGCACTCTACTAGTGAGCTCATCCTCTGTGGGCGATCTCAAGGCTGACACAATATGTTTACTTTCAATCAGACATCACAGCTCATCCAATGACTAAAAAATGATATTCAACATATTTTTGCAGTTTCAGTATTGCTTATAATGGGATGTTAAGGATGATCAAATGAAACTCACATACATAATTTTTCTTACTGTTGTGAAAGTAGTAAATACACATTATGGCCATTTTATGTAGTTTGAAAAAGCCACAAAGAAAATGAGCATGTAGAAATAGTAGCCAATAACATTCTAGCATACACAGAGATAAAATTGTATCAGTTACAATTGTATATTTTTTTTCTAAAAAAAATTTGCCATTTTATTAAAAGTTAAATATTTTGGGCATCCAATGATATTTGATCAATATTATTTTATATTGTATCTAATGTGTATGTTACTCATTGATTTATTTACTGTATGATATAGTAAATTGATCTAAACAAGTTCCCCCAAGATCCTCTACTCCCATTATTCAAATATTAACCTAAGTATTGCTATGAAGTGACTTAAATTTAAGGCTATTAATCATTGATCTTATGAGAGAGAAGATACACTTTGTATAGAGTCATATACATTTATAAAAACAGAACAGGAAGGCATAAATGAGACATGCAATAGAAGGAAAGAGATTTGAAACATGGGGAGATTCCTTCACCATTGAAGCAAGGAAGGCACATGGAAAATTGCAAAAAGATTATGCACAGCTGGTAGAAGCGAGCTCAAGCCCATTTCCAGCCCACCACTAAATGAGCTTCTCAATTTAACAAGTGCAGGGAAATGAATCATAACAACTGAATGAACATGGGGTCAGATTCATCCCTAGATCGTCCCTCAAGAAGTACAGCCTTAAGAGAGGTTATAAACAAAAGCAGAGAAAACATGGCATAGTGGCCATAAGCAATGGTAGAGATGCTTATCAGAAGTTATACGATATATTTATAGTGGTTTTAAATGTTCTGCTTACTTTTCTTCTACAGAAAATACAATGTTCGTGTTCCAGGTACCTCAGGGGAAAAACAGGCATAGAAGATTCTGATGGTACATTTCATTCTATTCTACTTTTCCTCATCTATTCAGTTCATTCCAAATATATGCTAATAAGAGACATGTTTTAGACTAACAAGAAGCAGAAGCACTGCTTGACCCTGTAAACAAAAGGTTAAAACAAAAAAGCAAAAGAAAGGCCAGTTAAATAAAATTAGCTTTATGAGGCAATTTATTTGCATAGAACAAGCTTTATTGCTATTTTAAAATGAATTTTATCTTAAATAATAGGCCTTTTCTTCCAAAAATGTTTTAAACATTCTCCACTCTACTTATTGCACAGTATATAGAAGAAAATGTGATGTAGTGGTTTCCTTAAAAACTCTTTTTACTTTCCCTTCCTCTCTCTTACAAACCCTACCTCTCCTCCTTTCCCTACCTCTCCTCCCTTCTCTCCTCCTCCTCCCTCTCCTTCTTCCTCTCCTCCTCCTCCCCCTTTCCCTTCTCCCTCTCTACCTCTCTTTCTCCTCTCTCCTCCTCCCTCTCCTACCCTCTCCCCTTCCCTTTCCTCCTTTCTTCTCCTCTCCCTACCCCCTATCCCCCTCTCTCTCTTCTCATTTCCTCCCTCAAATCTCCTCCCCTCCTTCCCCTCCCTCTAAACCTCTCCTCCCCTCCCTTCCTCTCTCCCCTCTTTTCTTTCCTCTTCTTTCTCCCCTCCTCCTCCCCCCCTTCCTTCCTTCTCTCTCTCTTCCTCTCCCCCTCCCTTTCTCCCTCCTACCCTAGCCTCCCTTTCCCCCCCTTTCTCCTCCCTCTTCCCTATTTCCCCCCTTTCTCTTTCCCCCTCCTCTCCTTCTTCTCTCCCTAACCCTATCTCTTAATCTACATCCTTCTAGTAGTAATATATTCTGAGAATATAGTGCCCCTATTCCTCTAAAAATAAATAACTATCCCCAATTTAAGAAAATATTTATATCATATTTTTATAAATTATGGCTAGTTGAAGTGAATTATATTTCTATTCAATTGTTAGCCTCAAGGAACATATTACTTTCAATTGTACATAAAACTCTAAACAGTAATACAAAATATTTTTAAATGATCTATTAATTAAAAATCATGGCCATTAATTTCTCAGTGTGTCATATGATTCCTTTGCCTGCTATGTGAACATAGTATTTGACTAGAGTGATAAGATGTATTCTAAAGATGATTATAATAATTAAGCATAATGCAAAAAATTTGGAAATCAGGCATAAATATGACAATAATTAAAATAATCCAGAGCACTTAGTCTAAAATGTAAGCGTTATGAGCTTTCACATTCATTCTAAATTAAATTTATACTAATGAAGAATAAGGCATTTCTTTCATTAAGGGTACTGTTAACATTTATTTATTTATTTTTTTCCTTTTCATAGGTCAAAAGATACCTACTTAGAGATATTTTACATAAAGCAATATTCACACCACTGTCAGGATTTATAATTGAAGTGAACTGAACTAAAGTGTTGTAACAGCACTGCAGTTGACAATAAGTGTCAATGTGATTGGAGCTGGCAAGGCCAGTGTGCAATTTGTGTCTGCTCATAGGAAATCCTATATGTTGCCAATGAAGTGTAACCTTCTGCTTAAGCATAGTTTTTTTTGGAAATGTGCAGAATGAGAAAAGCAAAATAAGAGAAGGAGAACAGAATAGAAGGTATGAAAGAAGTAAATAAGAATGAGAAATTTTCAGATGATTCAAGGAGAGAAAATGGAGAAAATGATGTATGGGTTTCAAAGTATGATTGTTGCCTTAAGACCATGCAGATTATGTTAGCCTATGATGGACTGCAAATAAATGGAAGTACTGCTTTTAGTAGACTTGCACAACATCAGTATTCTGATTTGAAGTATTTCTTTAGGTAATAATATAAGAATTTTAAAAAAACCAACATCCTACAAAATCAGTGATGGCTTAGAATATGCACTCAAGCACAACATTCAATGCAAGATTTTGGATAAAAATTAGAATTACATGGAACATAAAGATATACTTCATCCAGGCATTAAAGTATTATATAAAAAATTTTTATCATAACCATTTTATGATTTGATAAAATTACATAGTGTTACATTCAGTTATACCTATCATAATAAAAAGAGGGTGAATAGGTGTGAAAGAAACCTTTCCTATTATGACAAAAGCATGTTAAATTTCTGGCTTCATTTTATTTTACAAAGTGTTCTGGGAAAATCCTTTGTAAGTTTTGTTTTATTGTTTTCCTTCAAATTCATCTTCAAATGTTTTCCTGAAACAGATCTTACCCTATATTTTCTCAAATATTAAAATTCTTATTTTAATATTCTAAGAAATCATGAACATACTGCAATAATAAAATGATCTTTAGAACATTTCATATCAAATAAGTATGTACTTTAAGAATAGATAGAGATAATTTTAGCATTCAAAAAATTTCCAAATATCTATAGCATTATTCTCACCAAAAGAATGATCTAATAATACAGTACAACATTATTTATATACTGTTTCCAATCTCTTTTTCATCACCATTTTTCTTAGCAGCATAGTGTCACAAAATGTTTGTGGGATTGGATTTCAGAAAAGATTTGAATTTGTATCCAGTTTCTGTCATTTGTTGATTACAGGAACTTGGACATATCACTCAAATACAAATCATGGTTAATAGAAACTGAGTTATGAGGAAGATAAAATATGTGAAGAAGCTGTATGTGTAAGTGTACATTTATTTCCTTTCCCTTTGCTTTTCTTAACTAGGAAAAGAGCTCTTGTAAATCAGAGAACAGATTTCCCACAGTGAATGGTATGGCCCTCAACACATTGTTGATTATTATGTCTGTGGCATGTCTTTCACCTTATATTAAGGAAACATAAGCAGGTCTGAGGATGTGATATAGGACAATGAAAATCATCTGCTTTAAAGAAGAAATGAAAATATCAGGAGTAATAAGTAGTCAAAATTTGCACTGAAGGAATAAGTGAAAATTTGCATTGCTTTGCCCATCACTGGAACACCCAAGCCATAAGTGTGCACCTGGCTCAGTGTTATATATCAAGATCCTAAGCCTCATCCAAGACTCTTAACTGTTAGAAGAAGCAAGTATCCAGAAACTGCTTAGTAATTATACTCTGAAGCTCTAAAGCAGGTGGTCCATGGGAAGAAGGAAAAAGAGCATCTAATACATATGCATTAACATAAAACCTGAACTGCTTAAATACGCTGATTCTACTATTCTACTTCTTCTGATTTCAGATATGGTACACAAATGGAGTGTGCTTAGTTTGGAGCAAAACTTCTCAAATGCTGTTTTCAAACTAATTGGTGAGAATTTATTTAATACTGCAATGCTATTTTGATACAAGTTTTTATGTGTGGACCACTGATCCAGATTAGAGAGTGACTTTGCCCACAACAACAACAAATAATGATTCTTTAACCTACACTTGGTTGAATAACACATTGTCAAAAAATTGATGACCTAACCTTGGGAACAAGTCTTCACATAAATGACAAAAATATCCAGGATCCAATAATTCATAAACTCGTGGACTTTTAAAAATATTCTTGTTATAGTTCATGGTGAATGGGATTATTAGTACACCAAATTCAGAAGAAGAATTACAGTCCCTTGTAGGTGCTCAATTTGCAGATCCCTGTGCACAAGAGGAAAATATTAGGAAGGTTTGATTTGATTCATTGGCACATATTTGCTGATACTCACACAGATAACCATTACAGGAAAGAAAATTCAAATGACTCTAAGTTTGTTGGAATGGAATAGTCTACTTTTTAAACAACATAGTAATAATGGAGAATGCAAATTAATTAAAAATTGGTAATACCTTCTGTTTCAGTACAAGGGCTTCCTTCTTTAAATAATAATTATGTATTATATTCTTCCTGTATATCACCAGACTACATTAAATGCCAAACATATTACATTTTTGGTATTTAGAGAAATTAAGAATAATAAATTTTGTATTAAGCAGATACTAAAATATTCTAGATATTTTTGTGTTCATGTGCTTATGCACATTCATAACATGTCATATTTATATATTTGAAATTGTTTGTGGAATGTTTAAATCTGTGTTTTAGAATTGTCTTACTTAACGAATAAATAAATCTTAACGCCACTTATATTTCAGTATAGTTTTGCCATGTCAACTCATTATTCCACACCTACTACCTTACATAGGTTTGAAATTTTAAAAATAAAATTTAAAAATGACATGGCTCATTGAAAATCACCTAGAAAAACAAGATAGCATTTTTTGCAAAATCTAACAGTGAAATGATGACAGAGAAGCTTAACTAGAATGCAGAAGGTTTTGGTGAGTATGGTTCTGACTCAGCTAACTCTACATTCTCCATATGGAAATAAAGATAAAAATTCTTTTATGAAATGTCTCAACCAGTACAAAAGTTATTCATAATTTAAAAGAGAATAATTCATGACAGTTGAAAAGGTAATTAATGCGTGGTATGAAAATGTGCAGAGGAAACATGTGATTCTGAATGGAAATATAATTTAGGAAGAAGCCAGAAGCCTATAAAAAATATTTCCATATAACCACAGGTGCTAAAGTTACCAGCACAGCATTTAAAGCAACCAATTTTATGAGCAAAGACTGGTTCAAGAATTTTAAGGAGCATTTTCATTTGCATAATGTGAAGCTAATAGGAAAGGAGGCATCAGTTGAATACATAACTGAGAAAGTATTCCCTACCAGGGCAGAAAACACAAAGACATGAGCCATAGGCAGAATAAATCTTACATAGAATTTCATCATTCAATAACAGAAGAAATATCTTACTAAATATGCACTCATGCTGTTGGTAGTGAACACACACACATGAAGCACAACATGAATCATAATCATGTACTCTTTTAACCTTGCTAATTCAGCATGAAGTCCACAGTTAATTTTACCATAATAATGACACATTAACATATAGGATATAGTTTATTTTACTAGAAAAACAATATAAAATTAAATAAAATATAATCAACACTAGTATTTTGGACCTTACCATTTTGAGACTCAATTGAAATATTTGTTAAAAGAGTACAATTTTTATGAAAGAGTTTTAAATATTCTAGTGGCATCCCAAATTTGTAGTTCTGCAAATGTCTTGTAAAATATTGCTCACGAATTCCAATTTGAAATACATCTTATTTTAGCAAACTTGATATATAAAGATTTCTGGCTGCCTATTCTTTAAAGATACTAGATAAAGTTGCATGTTTCTGCTTTAAATAGCATGTGATTTTATTTGGCAGTTTGCATATAAAAGAATGTGACTTCCAGAAGAATACAAGAAGCCTTCAGTTTTCTAATTATGTTATAGACAAGCACTTTCCTTTAACTTTTCCACTAAGAAATTTGGTTAGATTGTTAGTGGTTTAATGATTATTTGAGTTGTGTAGATAAAGTTGTTTATTTATGAAACATGGGAGTCTAGATACAGGCTCTTGTTCTGAGGAAGTTTTTCCAACCTCTATCTACACTGTATTTGTCAGGTTAGAAATATCTGCAGTAACATCTTTTAAAAAATCTTAGTAACTAGACAAAACAAAAGTATGTTTCTTGGTCTCACCAAGTCAGTATGATTTCAGGTGTTTCTCAACAAAATGTCTCTCGTGGAAAATCAATGATTCAAGCCATTGTTATCTTGAGACTTAACTATTACAAGGGAAAGCTTTCTCCATTATTGTTTTGGCAGGCGAAGAGTAAGAGAATAGAACTCCATAATGACTTATTTTCTATTTTAGTCTAGAATGACACATTTCTTCCAAACACGTTGAAATGGCAAGCAATTATACACATAGTTTAGTAAGGAAAGTCTCTTTTGTACAAGTAAGGGTAAATAAGTATATCAACAAACACTAGAAATCTCTATCTCCAAAACATAGCCTAAACCTATAATGTTCTTGTTTAATGTTTTAGTCTAGAATGACACATTTCTTCCAAACACATTGAAATGGCAAGCAATTATACACATGGTTTAGTAAGGAAAGTCTCTTTTGTACAAGTAAGGGTAAATAAGTGTATCAACAAACACTAGAAATCTCTATCTCCAAAACATAGTCCAAACCTATACTGTTCTTGTTTAATATAATAAAATCAACTAAATGCTAGGGTAATGATATGCAGAGTTAGATAAAATTATTGTTTGTAAGACCATTTATTTTTTTAATTTTTTTACTGGCCACAGTAAATATGGTTTGGGAAAAAATGAGAGGAAATATCCTCCCATTTTGGAGAAATGTTAAATGAGATAAAGTTTGCTCTAAATATAAAATATTCCTACACATTCTCCAGATGAAAAAATAAAAGAATATAATGGCACCCAAATAATATTTATTTATTTATTGAATAACCTCAACACACTCAGGAAATGGGAAATTATACAGTATCAACAGTCTATGGTAACCTTGAACTAAGATCTTAGTAAGCCATTCAAACCACTCAACCTCATCTTATATAACAAATAATTATCATTGTTTAAAAAATTAAAGGCACTTTAATATTTTAATTTTTTAATAATTTTAAAAACAGAAAGATTTATATAACATCCACTTCAAATGTACTATAAGAACGTACAAAGTTGCTGTCAAAACTTTTCAGGAGATGAAAATTAACTAACAATTATGAGGCAGAAGAAAGTTTTACAATACAACACTTAAATTAAATAGCATTAAATAAAAATCGGGAAAAAATAAAAATTATACGAATCAGAAATCAACAACCCAGAATAGAAATGTACAAAGAGAGAGAGGGGGGGGAGAGAGAGAGAGAGAGAGAGAGAGAGAGAGAGAGAGAGAGAGACAAAGAGCAGAAAACACAAATCAATCTTGAAAACATTATGCTAAGTGAAAGAGGCCAATCACAAAAGGCAACATGTTGCATGTGTCCATTTATATGAGAGGTTCAGAATAGACAAATCTATAGAGGCAGAAGATAGGTTAACTGGTGTCTCAGGGTGAGAGGTTGGATAGAAAGTGACTGCTACTTGGTACTACTTTCCTTTTTGGGTAAAAAAAAAAATGTTCTAAATTAAGAATATGGTGATGATTACAGAATTCTGTGAACATCCAAAAAACACTGAATTACATATTTTAAATTGGTGAATTATATTGTACCCAGATTGTTACTCAACAAAACTATAGTAGGTGTGCGTGCATGTGTGCACAAATACGTACACACAAGAAAATTTGAAATCATGTTGCCTGACTTGAGGGGGGAAAAACAACTAAAGAAAAAGACAAAAACAACCAAAAATGAAGACTGAATTTAGATGTTCTTGAGAGGGAATCATTTTATTAAAAGTGTAATAAGGGAATTTGAGAAATAAAAGAAAACCAATTAAATAAAAGGTAAAATGAATGAGATAAAGAAATCTATTTAAAATATGTTAAAGACCTGTGGTATCATGAGATCCCTTAAATTGAAAATTACAACAATAAAACAACTAAATTTTAATGATAGAAGACTCTCTAGAATTTAAAATGACCTGCATCAACATTTTGAAAGTATGTACTTCCATCTTGTCTATTTGACTCAGCATGGTTAACCTTGAAACATACCTTTGCTTATTATATTTAAAAATAAAGATAACCAAAATCACTGACCATCCTGGTAAGAAGATTAAGTCATGCACCAATGACAGACAATGAAGATAAAATGTAGAGTAACATGCAAATCAAAAGTAATAAAGTTATATTGTCAAGATATACAATAGAAGACAGAAAAGTGCAAGGATTTTATATTTAGTAACACTGCCTTTGAACAACCTGAGCTATAGAGACAATGAATTAATAGGATGGCAGATCAGGAAGGTCTAGGCCCTTGTTTTGCTACAGAACAAATAAATAAACAAAATCTGGATTGTTCAAATTAACTGTATATGAGCTCTGGAAATCAAAGATGTACAACCAAATAAGTGTCCACGTGAGCAAACTGCCACATTCAAAATGGTAGGATTTTGTTTTATTATTACTCTCTTGCCCCTGACTCTCCCCGAGAAAATTTGGTTTAAGAAAAGCAGAGGCTGGGTCCTCAGCTAACTCCCTTAACTCAGAGAGACAGAAGAAAGAGAGTTAATTTGCAGCATACTAACCTGCATGTAGTTATTGGAGAGACTGATATCTATGTAGCCTAACTCAAAGGTCAGACATCAAAAAGAAACACAGCTTAGATCTTTAGCTCTGACAAGCCACAGGAAGCAGTAGGAACAGCCACTAAAAGCCAGTAGGAAACTAAAATCCAGAAGATACCGGGAACAATAGATTGCTGGCAGAAGATTAAAATATAACAGCTAAAGACCTGAGAAGAAGCAGAGGTGAGATTCAGGGAAACTAAGGCATTTAAAAGCAGCCACTTATTTTGGGGAATTAGAAAAAAAAGCACACACCTCAGGAAAGAGTCATGCCTGAAAAAGACCCAAGAAATCTTTAAACCTTCTCACTAGGCTGATCCTAATAATTATAGCATGGCCTCTTAATTAGTTTTATACCACCTGGACCAAGTCCACAATTGTTAGAGATTAGACAAAGTTAACCCAGGGCCAGGAACGCCATTTTAATAAAAGGGGTTTATTAGGGACCATGCGGAAGGGTAGGGAGACGTGGAGAGCAAGGGAAAAACAAGAACAAGGAACAAGGGAGAACAGGGGCGGTTTCAGTCTAGGGCAGGCTTAAATAGCGAATTGGTGGTCAGTCCGTGCTTCCATAGGCTGCGGGAGGTCAGGAGGCAGTGGTGAGGGCACCTGGGGGCCAGGTTTACTGGCCAACCTGAGGCACCTGGGAGATGTAGTCTTTTCACAAAGTAACTGGGGGGTGAGGGGGTGGCTTCCTACCTGGGAGGCACAGCCTCCCTGCCCAGAATCCAACAACAATAACTTTTTTCAAATGTATAATAGTCAACAAAAATCGATATGCACAAAGAAAAAGGAAAATATGGCCCAAAGAATAAAATAAATCTTAAGAAACTATTTCTGATTAACAACTGTCTTAAATATGCTCAAAGAATTATGAATTATAAACACTATGTAAAATTTTTCTTGTTTAAAACACTAGAAGTCCATGAAAAGAGAAACAACATTATAAAATTATGAAAATTAATTTCTATAACAAAAACATTCAAATATAAAAGTCAATTAATAAAAGGAAACTTTCCTGTGCAATTTGTGGACATATTACAAATTACCACAAAACTTAAAAACAACTCATTATCTTAACCCATAAAACGGAAAGTATTTGTTGGCCAGTAATCAGAGCAAAACACTAACTCTAATATGAGCATAAGTGAAAAATCTAAAACATTGTGATTATAGAAAATTAAAATGTATTAAAGGAAATCGATAAAATGTAGGAGCTCAGATTTTGCTTATGTACAAGACATAATTCAGATCTGTGAAGAATTAAATGTGATAAAAAGAAATTTTAAAATGTCATTGATCATAATTCACAATAAATGTAAAAGAATTTTAAACACTTATATGCCAAATAAAAAGCAGCCATCTTGCATGAGCAAAATCTACAAGGCATAAAAGAACAACAACAAAAAAAAGCACAATAATTATTAGCAGGACATAGGCAAACATTAATCCACTGATGAATTCACAGCTAAATGGGTTTTTGGAGGTAGTCAAAACTTCAGGAGGAGAAAATTATTGGAAGAAAATATGTCACTAGGGATATACCCTTGAAGCAAATATTTTGTCCCAACCCCTATTCCCCTTTCTCCCTCTCCCTCCCTCCACTGCCTTTCTGACTCTCAACTTGCATGAGGTAAGCATCTTTGCTGCGCCCATGCACCTCCACTATGACGCCCTACTAATGGCCCAAAGCAATGGGATCAAGTGGCCAGGTACTGTAATCTCAGAAAACATGAGCCAAAACAAACCATTTTCTGCTTTAAGATGATTTCTCTCAGGTATTTTGTCATAGCAACAGAAAGATGACTAATACACTTGCCTAGGCCAGTACCCAGAAATTTTGTTGAATGTTATTATATATATTTCTGAAAAGATATTTTAAAATTGGTTTTTATATTTAAATCAGTAGACTTAAAGCAGATCATTGTCCATAGTGTAAGTGAAACATATTCAAACTAAAAAAGGTTACTCTTACCTAGTTGAAGGTGTTCTACCAACACACTGTCTCCAGATTCCATATGAAATTTTGCCTCCCACCCATATTAACACAAACCTTGAAGGAAGAAGGGAGGGAGGGCATGAGGAAGGAAAGGGATGGAAAATAGTCACTGAACCACAGAAATAGTATATTTCTAATGAAACCCAAATGGAAATTTTTTTCATTTGATTGTGATTGAATCCTAACTATTCTCTGTGTAACTCCTCTATACATTAAACTCAAAAGACTCCTAATTCCATCCTCTGGGACTGCATGCCTTGTACCAATTCCTATAGATATATTTTTAAGTGCTGTTGGCCTTCTTTGGCAGCTGTCCAGATTTTGTGATACACTTATTACTGGTTCAAGTTTGAAAGATGAGGTTTGATTTAAGGTTCAAATAAGCAGGGGTAATCTTTGCCTAATTTGCTTTATTGGCAAGACAATGCCTCAAAAACTTATTGATCTTCAGTCTATTTGCTTCATATCTTATCTATGAACCAGGAACACCTTAGCCATATGCAAAATTATTTCCTAATTCTAATCCTAAACTTTGCTTTATTGCTTTGATTCCTACGTTGGTCAGTGACTCCTCCCTAAACCACTTGCTCTTTTCCTCTTCCTCTCTCTTTTCCCCATGCTGAACACTTTTGAATATTTTAAGAGTATCTGAACTAATAGGCTAACCTAGTTCAGAAAAACTTAATCTGACTTTTGCATAAGGTTATGTTATTTTGTTTTCCTGAGAAATCTCTTGCTTAAATCTAACTGTTGAGAATCCAGAAGCAACAACATTTTTGTGAACTTTTGAGAACCTCTTTTTTGTTCAATTTTATTTGCAAACTGCCTCTTTACTGAGTTTCTTTCATGAAATACCTTATTAGAAGCATAATGTAAAAGCCAATACATAAATTTAATTCTTATACTTTCTAAAACTGTATACTTAATTAGCAAATGGCCAATCAACTTAGTTATCAAAGGCAAGTTTTAATGAGGTATTGCCATTCCCTAAGGAGGCTGCATAATGCTAACTCTTGTTAACAATTCCTTAGACACTACAGTCTGATTGCTAATCTGACCTATAAAATGCATGGTTATGCTATGGAACTACCTCAAAGCACCATTTCTATATTAATTAAGGACGTGATAATGTTATATAACAAGCAAAAATGTGTAGTGGCTCAATCAAAACAGGAGGTTATTTGCAGCTCACATAAAGTTCAGTTGATACTCTCAATGCATTAGTTTTCTCTTTCAAGAAATGACCTGACACTGAGGTCCTCCCATCATGAAGGAAGACAGTTATGCCATCATCATCATGTTTTTCAGGGTCACTGTGCACATTTGCTTCACAACACTAGGAGAAATGAATGGAGAATGATTCATGGGAAATTTTTATGTCCAGGGATGGAAACAGCCCCATCCCTTCTGTTCATATATCCTCAGATCCTTCAGAGTGCTTATAACAAATTAGCATGGAGTAGGTGGCTTTTTAAAACAAACATTTATTTCTCACATTCCTTGAAGGTGGGAAGTCAAAAATAAAGACACTGACACTGTCAGTAAAGACCAGATTTCTGGTACAAAGACAGCTGTCTTCTGGCTTCGTCTTCACATGGTAAAAGGGAAAGGGAGCTCTCTGAGGACCCTTTTATAAGAAAACCAATTCCACTCATGAGGGCTCCAGTCTCATGACCAAGTTACTTTTCAAAGTTATCACATTTAGGGTTAAAATCTGAGCAAATGGATTTGGTGTTGGGCAGGGGGAGACACAAACATTCAATTTATTGCATATATTCTTGGCCCAAATTTATCCTGCAGCAGTCTTGGTTCCTCATGTTTAGTGTTAGCCTGAGGTGGCTCTAGGGTTGTATCTGTGATCCTGTTGCTCCTTAGTTTTCAGATGCTTGAACACAGGCCCACTTCAGAGTCAGGGTGTCTCCATGTTTGGGCCGTTCTGCAGAAGACTGCTGTCAGGTCACTCTGTGCTGCGTTTATAATGGTAACGATCCTCCTGGGCCAGCTGCCAGTCTTAGTGAGGATCTGTGCACCTGGGTCTTAGTGACTCTGGCATTTCTCTCTGTGGTAGCAAACTGAGTTTTATTTCTGGTGGTTTTCAGGAAGGAGAATGTTCTCTACCTTTCCCTATGTAGAAGCAGACCTAGGTTTGGTTCAGTTTTGTTGTTTTTGTTGTTGTCTTTTTTGCAGTACAACAAGTAAGGCCCAAATTTTCCTGGGCCTTTCCTAGATGTCAATAATTTATACTATTACCCTTTCTCCAAAATTGGTATACATTTGCCTGAATTATGGCATCTGCAAAGAGAATTTCTTACCTTCTCAGATGAGCTGTACCATGAATAAATTAATCAGTCATTCCATTCTCATAAGAGGGCTTTCTTTTTTGGCGGAGATGGTAACAGGGATCGAACTCAGGGGCACTGGGCCACTAAACCACATCCCCAGCCCTATTTTATATTTTATTTAGAGACAGTGTCTCACGGAGTTACTTAGCAACTCACTTTTGCTGAGGCTGGCTTTGAACTTGTGATCCTCCTGCCTCAGACTCTCTAGCCACTGGGATTACAGGCATGCACCACCTTGCCCGGCTTAAATCTATTGCTCTCTTGATTCGTGTGTTCTGAGAAAAACACTTTAAAACGTTGGTTTATGGATTTAAAAATGTCTATGTGGAGAAAGAGAGAAAAAGGATGATAGACTTTAAAATATGTCTTAGTCATGATACCCAAACAGATGGCCAAGCCTCAGCGGTCTTGCAGAAGTTGTTTTCAGAAAAGGCAAGGCAAAACCAGGTCTCACCCTTCAGTGGACAGTGAGTAAGGGTGCAGTGTAGGGAAAGCAGCAAACAATGTTTCTCTATTTCCTTTGAAGGGAAGATGAATGTGAAATAACTCGACCTTCATGCTCTAGATGGCAATTTCCCTGCTGGGCACTTTATGACATCACAAAAAAGCACAAAGAAGAAAAGAACATAAGTAAGACCTGCCACATATCCCCAAATCATGGGATTATTGAAAAGTTTCTATTAGTATCAGTAATAATAATAGCAAATAATAACAATAACTCCTATCATAAATTAAATTACATGAATTATTATTACCTAAAACCTCAACCAACATTTATGGAATATCATAGAGACTGTTTAAAAATTAATTAATGAAAAAAACATAAGCTTAAAGTAAAAGTTCAAAGTTCTTAGCAGACTGAGAAATGGTAGACTAAAAATCACATTTAATATGGTCAAAGTTATTACAGGGTATACATAAATAATAAAGAAATAGAATATTGAAAAATAATCAATTTATTGAGTTGTTAAATACTACTTATATGCTTTTGTGAATTTCTTGATGGTGTGGTTAAGGTCTGAATTGTCATGATAAGAAATTCATTTTTACTTTTTTCAAGTTTACATGAAAATATTTCCTGACATTTATAAAACCTCCATTTCTTTCAACTTTGCCAAATATAAATATGATGAGAACTATGTTTGCAATTACATGCTTTTTGTTAGCTACAGTTTTCAAAAGTAAAAATCTTCAGAAAAACTAAATTTAGTATTATGGTTTATTTTACCCAATATATCAAAAAATATTGTCAATCAAATGTACAGTTTTAAAAGGTTGTTAATGAGATGTCTATATTTTTCTTATTAAGTCATTTAAATACAGTGTGCATTATTTTGAAGTTATAATATTAAGTAGTTAATATTAGAATTTTAATTAGCTCCCAAGTAATTCTTTTCTGATATATTATTCCCATTAATTTATGTGCTATTTGCATTATAAACATCATAGTGACAATAATGTTAAAATGTAGATATTAGGGAGAAAATTTCAAATATATAGTTATTTCTAAATATTCCAATAAGCTATATTTGAATTGTCATTTGATTTGAGTATTAGATTTTTTCATTACTAGGGTAAATTCCAAATTTTTACTTTAATAGTGATTTCTTTCAAAATTTGGAGAATCTTCCATGAAATTCATTGTTAATTATCTCTGCAATCCACTTTTTCAGTTTTCTTTAATAATTGTTGTCTTTAAATGACTCAGAACTTTCAATTAATCATATTACAGTATTTTTTAAAATATGTTTTTGTCATTGATACTTTCACTAGGAAGAAAGTTAAATTGCTATAATCACAAAAGGACCATATCTTTTCCATATTTTCCATTTTTTTACAAAATAATAAAAGCTTACTAGAAAACCATAAATCATAAGTAAAATAATCCTCTCAGAATCTAGTTTAATTCATAGAAAACACATATTTTGTAGTTAAATCACAATTACTGGATAAGGAACAAATTAAGTGACATAAAATGTAATATTGCTTAACATTATCCATGTTATGATGTTGAAATTGTCAAATCAAGTAGCCTCAAAGCAAGTGAAAAATCAGTTTAATAGTTAAAAAAAAAAAAAAAATCTACTCCATGGCCATGCTGTGAATTGTATGCATAGTCAACATGTCAACATGTTATGCAATAGATGTCAAATATTTCAGAACTCAGAATGCTGAACCAGTGAGACTACATGCCATTATTCACTCAGTATCCATGTCTTCATTGTTTCATCTGAATATTCACTTTCTTTTCACTTTTCTATTGCTTTTCTCTTTTTGCCAGAATTTTGCTTTTCCTCAGTCTTTGACTCTCATGTCACACTGTTCTAAATTTCCCTTCAACCATACTCTACTTCTCAAATTGAGAAGAGGAAATAAATGATCATGGAAGAGAATAGAATATAGAGGAAAAGGCAGAAAGGGGGACTATGGATAAAGGAGAGATGGAAAAAGATCATGATTCCAAAGGGAGCCTCCCTGATTTCTAGGCATTTGCTCTGCTTGTTGTTGGAAAAATGCCCACAGCTGACATGCATCATGTGACAGATCTGTGCCAGGCATCACTCAAATCTTTTACTTGTTTGAAGGTGTTTAATGTGCAAGTTTGACACTTAACAGTTGTTAATTCAAGACACATTCCCTTAACTGGTTGTGTTTTAATTAATTTTATCTAGGTCATCTTTTATTGGAAAGGTATCTTACTTTGGTGTAATAAACATATTTTTCTCTTGTTATTTTGTGTTTTGAATATTGCATAAGGATTTATGTTTTGCTCCATATTTTCTTTGCATAGATTTTTAGCAATTTTATTTAAATCTCTTTTTTATCTGTCATCTACTTTGTAGGGGTTCAATTTTATTTTTACATATAATGTAAATATTATGAAGACTCATTCGTTAAGTATTAAATTTTACTATATACAAATATTTTAAAATGATTCTATATTATATTCCATTTATCTATTAACATGTTTTCAAATCATATTGCAAAAAATAAAGTTATCCAGAAAAAGGATTTCTATGGTCACATAGGAGGTATTTAGTAAAGGATGTGATGTTTTCCCACATTCCGTTCATGCTATAGCATCATTTTCCAATACACTTTCTGAAATAATGGGAACACTAACCCTGTTCAGTATAGAAGCAATGATAGGAAGCCATTGAACAGGTGAAATGTAGCTTAGCATGATCAGGAAACTGAAATTTACCTTTTTTTTTTTTTTTTTTTGTACCAGGGATTGAACTCAGTGGCACTTAACCACTGACCCACATCCCCAGCCATTTTTTTGTATTTTATTTAGAGAATGGGTCTCACTGATTTGCTTACAGCCTTGCTAAGTTGCTGAGGCTGGCTTTGAACTCATGATCGTCCTGCCTCAGCTTCCCAAGCCCCTGGAAAAACTAATCTGTACAAATTCACATATTGTTAAAGGTTGCCATACTGGCTACTGATCAATTCAATAAGATTTGTACCAGTGAGATATAAAAACGTTTTTAAGATCTATATTTGACTGTATGATCATCATTTTAAACTACTACATTTGAACTAGTAAATTTTCTAATTCACTTTTCTATACCAATTAGCACATCTTTCTTGCTGCTGGTGCTAAAAGGAAGCTAGAACCTCATAGAGAAGAACTGAACAGGATATTGCAGACAATAGAGAAATTTGGAAAGTGCTCTTAAGCATGGCTTACTCTCTCCAGTCTGCATCAAATCTCACTTTTTTTTTTTTTAAGAAATATCTTCCCAAATGATACAAACTTTGTCTTCTTTTCCAATAATTTTGTGTTTGTATTCTATAGGCATACAGTCCAGCAGAAAAGAATAGGGTATTATTTTCCTTGTGTTTCAAAGCACTTGTTTTATTTTATTTTAACCTTAATATTGTAGACTAACATTTTAAAAGACTACTAAATTTACAAATAGTGAAAATAGCAATAAGCCTTTTGATTTGTATTCTTCTGATCTAATATACTTTTATTATTGTGGTATTCTGACTTTAAAAACAGCTATAATTTGAAGTCACTGTCTTTTCTTTCTTTGGTTTCCTTTAATGTCCAAGGTCCTTCCTAATTTGGTACTTTCACGTGCTAGTCTTGGGGGCTAGAACTGTTTCTGCCTCCCTTTACACACTGCTTATTTGTTTTTCCATGTGTTATGTTTAAATTTATAATATGATTTTATATTACCAAAGGATTCAGGTAACTGAACATTTTAGATATTTGAATATATGTTCATAAGTGAAAAAAGTCTATGGTTTTCTGTTATCATTAGAGGGGGATTACACAGCACTTGAATATGAGGAAAAATAATTGTAGGGTGAAGGATTATGTAGAGTTGTGAGGTTTAATTAATTTTGTACTTACTAAAAATAACCTATTCAGAATTTATTTTCCTACAATTTTTGTATTTATATACTTACATAAATTTATTCCTTTCAAATGTATTTACAAATTTGCAAGGAAAAAATTTTTATATATATAAGTTTGCATATAATATATGTATATAGACATATATATTATCTTCTGAGACAGATTTATATATACATATATAAAGCATATTTCTAAATGTATATATGGATATTATATATGTACATGAATATTCTTTACATATAATATATGTGTATTTATAAATGTATATTATATATTTCTAAATATAAATGTGTATGTACATTTATAATAAAATATACACATTTATAATATATACACATATATAAATACATATACATAAATGTATATATACATATGTATATATGTGTATATTATATGCATTTATAATATACATCTATAGTTATATGTATATATAAATACATATCATATGCATATTTATATATGCATATTTAAATCTGTCAGAAGCTATTTATATTATTAATTCTGAATTTTTCTTTCTCATATTTTCTTTCCTTTCTTCCTTATTACATTTTCCAAGATTTGTAAATCATGCTAAGCATTTTCAAACACAGCCTTGGTTTTTATATTTTTTCTATTGCCTATTCTTTTTTATAGTCCTTTGTTTTACTCATACAAAAATTTTGCACAAGTGTTCTAATCTTGCTATCACGCTTCCACTCATTATTTCTAACAAAGCAACTATATTCAGGTATTTATCACTTCCATATAACTAGACGTCATTTTTGTCAAGGAAAAAAATGTCCTTTTCATTGTTAAATAAAGTAGATATTATCTGTAAATCCTCTTAACCAAATATCTCACTATAACTAACCAATCTTATCCTTACCTCATTACTTTAAAACTCATAAACTCATTTGTCTCTTCTGTTGTCTCCATTTGTGTTGAGCACACTCCAGTATGACTTCAGTCTCTTTGGTACAAGGAAATATACTTTGTCACATATTCAAGGTAAAATTCCAGTCCTCACCTTATATACTACCTGTACCAATTGAGGCAGTTGTTCATTCTTGAAACACATCCTTAATTTGGCATCTTGGGTGCCTACCTCTCTTAGTATTCTGACAATACTACATGTTCTTAATCAGTGGTTTGTTTCTTCCTATCTTCTCCACACACTATAATATTTAAAATGAACTTATCAGATCCATTGATGAAAGTGTAATTTTGGTGGTATTGATTTCATATGGCACCTGAATTTTATACTCATATTAAATTACCTATCCAATATCTTCACTTGGTTAACTAATAAACTTCTCAAGCTGGACATAGTCTGTGTCAAGATTGTCTTAGCCCTTATCCCCAATTGCTTTGTGTATAGGCTTTGTCATCTCAAGCAAATTTAACACTTTTAATCTAGATGGCCAGTAAAAACATCATCCTTCTGGTCACCCAAATTTTCATAGATCTTGAATAACAATAATCATGATTGATTTGAGCATATATATATATATATATATATATATATATATATATATATAAATGGCTAAATGGCTTAACAAGATAGGTTTAATATGATTTAGAAAGCTTCCCCAAACTATAAATTCTTAAAAAATGAAGATTGATTGCTTTTAGGGATCATTCACTACCTTTTTCTTTTTCTGTACAATAAACTAGATAAAGTAGGACCTTGGACAGAAAAAAAAAAAAAAAAGACTATCATGTGTTTATGTTTAGGAATATGTTACTTAATGACAAGAATATGTTCTGAAAAATGCATTGACAATTGAGTCATCATGGAGTGCATTTATACAAACCTGGATGATAGAGCCCACCATATGTCTAGAGTGCTGCTTCTATCTCCACATCTGGACAGCATGTTACTACTGTGCTGAATGCTTACTGCAGCAATTGTAACACAATGGCAAACACTTGCGTATCTAAACATAGTAAAGGTATATAAAAATATAGTATAAAAGATAAAAACTGGACAGGCATGTTGGTGATATCTATAATCCCAGCGGCTTGAGAGACTGAGGCAGGAGGATATCCAGTTCAATGACAGCCTCAGCAACTTAGCAAGGCCCTGAGCAACTTGGCAAAACCCTGTCTCAAAATAAAAGGATTCTTTAAACGAACTAGGAAATGTGGCTCAATGGCAAATTGCCCCTGTGTTATATATCCAATACAATAAATAAAAATTAAAATAAAATGGTGTATAAGGCACTTACCCAGAATGGAGCTTACATGATTGTGAGCAGTGAGTGGGTAAGTGAAGGTGAAGATCAAGCGCATTACTGTCCAATACTGCAGACTTAGCATTGTAGATTAAGTTTAAGATGTTTTTCTTTCTTTAGAACTTTTGAATTTTTAAACTTTGATTCAGTCTTTTTTAACAATAGTTGAAAACACAGTGTAGCCGCACAAAGTGTCTTCTTTATATCTTTATTCTATAAGCTTTATTCTATTTTTAAAGTTTTAATGTTCTAAACATCTCTGTTAAACACTAAGACAGAAAACACACACACACAGCCTTGGCCTAGACAGAGTTGGGGTCATTGATGCAACTGTCTTCCCTCTTCATACTCACATCTTGTTCTACTGGAAGGCCTTCATGGGCAGTGGCTCACATGGATAGTCTCCTATGATCAGAGTGCCCTCTTCCGTAATCAGAAAGGACATGACTGAAGCTGTTTTACACTTATTTTATAAGTAGGAGTAGTACATTTTGAAATAACAATAAAATGTATAGCCAGGCACTGTGGCACATGCCTGTAATCCCAGTGGCTTGGGAGGCTGAGGCAGGAGGATCACGAGTTCAAAGCCAGCCTTAGCAATGATGAGGTGCTAAGCAACTCATTGAGACCCTGACTCTAAATAAAATACAATAGGGCTGGGGATGTGACTCAGTAGTTGAGTGTCTCTGAGTTCAATTCCAGTACACCACTCCCAAAAAGTATAGTGTAGAAAATACATAAACCATAAACTTAATTAGTTATCATTATCAAGTATTATGGACTCCACATACCTGTAAGTGCTATACTTTTACAGAACTAACAGTGCAGTGAATTTGTTCATGGCATCATCTTCATGATCAAAAGAGAAATGCAATGTGTTAAAACATGACAAAGGCTGCAGCATCACTAAGCAACAAGAATTTTCAGTTTCATTATAACCTTGTGGAATTGCTACCATACATGTGGTTCACTGTTGAGAAAAGTGTCATTATGTGGCACATGTCTGTATTTAAAAGTCCTGTGACTACTCATAGGATCATTTATAAAATTATAATTAGGGCCAAGATGACATACTGGTCTTTCTCTTTAGTAATGCATAGAAATTATGTTTCTCCCAAATGCAGTCAGGTTGAAACTACTTTCAGATAGCTTTAAATGCAATTTTATCTCCCATATAGACAGATTAATAAATAAATTAGCTCTTCTGAGTCCTATAAAATCTGTATCAAATACTTTGTACTCTCTGAATTCAGGAAAACAAAAAAGACAACAATTTAATGCATCTGACTTATTATACCATAATTTTACTTGTAAATAAAAACAATAAGTAGTCAAGAAATTATCACTGTTAGAAAACAAACAGACGAAAACCTATAATGTAGCTACAAAAATATTAATTTCTGTGTTATTTGCAACCTGTATTTCTGACTCTTATTTCTACTAGATTTCAAGTTTTCTATGCTATTATCGAAAAAAAATTACCTGAATCATAAAGTTATGGGAAATCACCAGAGCCAAAGTGATTATGTTTTTGATTGAGATGCAAAGTTTAAGATGGCATCATTTTATATATTTAAAATTTGGGGAAAATATGAAACTGACTAGAGTCCTTATTATCCAAAAATCTTTAATACTATTCAATTTATTCATCAACATTTTATAATCTTTTAAACTAAAATGTTCATGAAACAAAATTTCAAACATTAAATTCATAGTGCCCCGTGGTTTTTGCAGCAATTTTGTAGTAGAAAACCTCTAATAGGTCTTGATTAATTTGCAGGCCAATATATATTTCTTTTGCCTCGAGCATGCATGGTCCTAGTGACTCATGAATACAACAAGTAATGGAATGATTTCTGCTGTTAGTCTCCACAATCTCCAGTTCTGTCTTGCTCTTTCTTCTCTTGCTTTCTCACTCTGAGGGATGCTCACTGACATGTGGCAAGCTGCGTTATGGAGAGGTACATCTAGTGCAGAATTTGTGCCCTTGGCCAGTGCCCAATGAGGAATTCAGTTCTGCCAATAATTATTCTTGGAAGTGAGACAGAAATAAGCTTCAGCCCCAATCACAACAGGCTTGTGAGAGGCCTTGAGTCACCGCTGAACTGTTGCCCGATTCCTGATCAGGAAAAAAAAAAAAAAAAAAAAAGTGAGATAATAAATGTTTGATGTTTTAAGCCAATAAGTTTTGGGGTAATTTATTACAGAGTAATAGGTACTCCTGTAAACCCTAGTCGATGTCACATATCCAGATCTGTAGTTTAGTTTATTCATTAAGTCTACCTAAATACATTTGTTTGTATTTGCTTCAACTAATGTTTTCATACATTGAATCAGATATATTTGTTCCATAGTACACAGTTCATGATCAATAAACAAAAATCTACTCAACGAAAATATCACTGATGATAAGTAGCTTGTGATTGAGGCTTGAGGTGAAGATGGACAAACTTGCACTTTCCTTAGATAACAATTCCTCTGAAATGTAATTGCTTTTAAAGGTATAAAATTAGAATTAAAGAGTAAACTTGTAAAAAGTTTAAAAGAAACACTTAGCAAGACTGTTAAGCAAAAACTGGCTAGAGATCAAATTGTGTCACACTGAAGGCAGGCATAATAAATGCCTATATAATTAGAAAGTTTTATTTTCTTTTACTAGTACATTTTAAGATGGTTTGGTTCAGGCATTACACATACACACACAAAGAAGAGACAAAGAGAATAGGATCAGCTGTGCTTTTCAAAATAAATTATGACAGGATAACATTAACAAATCCTAGCAGTGCCATATTTTATCTTTGTGACATTTTATCTAAAGTTAACTAAACATGCATAATTATTTAAAGATATGAACATAGCTGGATGGAGTGGCGCATGCCTGTAATCCCAGTGGCAGTGGCTCTGGAAGCTGAGGCAGGAGGATCACAACTTCAAAGCCAGGCTCAGCAATTTAGGGAGACACTAAGCAACTTAGCAAGAAAATTAAAAATAATAATAATAATAATAAGTGCTCAGAAGGTGTCTCAGTGGTTAAGCACTAGTGGGTTCAGTCCTCTAGTACAAAAAAAAAAAAATAAAAATAAAAATAAAATAAACACAACTATTTAAAGGAATTGATTTTTCCTTTAAGGAATACCTTAACACTTCAGTCAGTGACAGATGTACTTTATCACATATATTTCTTCCCTCTGTGAATTTATCCACATTTAGTTTTCAATTTTAAATATCTATTATGTGCTATAAATTACTTTTGTGACTTTTACATCCAGAATAAATCTTCCTAATTTACAAGTTCTTTTATTCAATGAGCTCAAATGATTGTCATCTATGTTCAAGTACTTAATGGTTTTCTACTTTCTTAGTTTTAAGTTTAAATAATTAATTAAACCAGTACATATATTATGTGAGAAAAACAGGAGCAAATTATATAAATTTGAATGGAGCATCAGTATAACATATCAAATAATAAGTGTATATATCTGTTATAAATTTTAAAATATCTTTAAAATACAAAAAGGGAGTTTTTATAATGAATTTAACAAGCAATAGTCAAATTCATATTTTTAATTTATTAAGAGAGATGTGCCAACTAATTGTATCTCCTCTTTTTGTTCTTTAAATAAGTATGTGAGTTTGAAGGATCAGGTCTTAAGAATGGCAGAGATAGGAACTGAATCCATTTCACCTTTTCCTAGTGAATGCATGCATTTTACTGTACCTGTTGTTTTTTTTCCCCTACTAAGTATCAATAGTTGAAAAAACAAATTATAGTTTCAATAGAAATTAATATAAGGGATTGAAAATAACATTTGCCCAACATTTCTTATAATACTTGCATGAAAGATAGAAATGCATGTAGCTTGAAGTTATCTTTGAAAAACTATTGGACATTTAATATATACTAGACACTGTTCTATGTATTTTAAATAAGAACTCATTTAATCCTCACACTGCCCTGTGATTTATAAACTAATATTATTCATAGTTTGCACATGAAGATAGACAAAGAGAATTTAAATCACTTGTGAAAGGCAACCTAGTTTTTACATGGCAGACAAATACTTTGAGTCTGGCAGTCTGGCTCAATAACTATGACTTTTACCAGTATGTTATATTTCTCATTCTCAAGGCTATTAATTTCACTGAAATTCACATAATATTCTGCATAAACTTAATGATCAATTAACCCTACAATTTCATTTGTGTGACTTTTAAAAATTATATTACATTATGTGTCTGATTATAACTTAGCCAAGGAGAAATTCAGTTCCTGAATTATAGGCTTAGACCTTACTTTTTATTATGTCCTTTCCTTTGAATTTATGAAGCTTTAGGATATCAACAATAATAAAGTAAGAATAGATTTTGCAAACACAATATAGAAAAAGTAGGTTAAAATTATCATCAGTTAAAATCTTTCTTGGCCACTAATTAAAGCAACGTGATTTGGGACTTTTGTCAAAGTTTTAGGAAATGGTTATTTCTAATTTGAAGAATTGACAAAAAGATGCACTAGGATAAAACCATGCTTTTACTTGTCCTTGATAAATACAACTTCTTGTGTATGACATTTTAAAAATATTATTGATGCAAAAACTTCTTGTGGATAATTTAAATAATTTGTTTAAATGATTTTTTTTTTTTTTTTTTTACTTTGTAAGACTAAGTCCTTTTCCTTTAAAATACTAGTGCTAAGTTAAAAGGAAAAAAAAAAATTGATGGCCGAGGATGGGATGTCTTCATTAAGAAGTAGGTCAGGACCTTTTTAGACTAGAATATTTTGCAAGGAATGGAGCTGCTGGTGAAAGTCTAATGTGAACACATGGCATTTAATTTCATGAAAGTTTCAGTAGTCTGAGTAAAATATAAGAATGAGTAAAATAATCAAATATAAGTGGAATGGCATGACAATAGTGCCCTACTGGGACTTGAGTGGCAGCCATGGAAGGGGATGTTCCAGGAGCATCTGTCTCTTTGGCAGAATTCAAAGGCAGTTGCTCTGGTGACTTTTGTAAGGCTCATGAGATTTCCCTTTGATTTCAGAAATAATGCCTACCCTCTATTGTTGGACCCAGGTCGTTTGCATTTGCCTTACCTGTATTGCTGCTGCATTATTGCATTATTTAATTACTTTTGAGAGAAAAAAAAAAAAAAAAACTGCTTCCTGAGAAAATCTCATTGAAATGCTTTAGAAAACTCTTAAAATTTAAGCTCAGTTTTGCCCTCATATATTCTTTCCTTTTGCAAATTTCATCCTTATTTGTATTCCCAATATGATAGATGGCAGCAGTTGCAAACTCATAATATCACTTTTCTTATCACACCCTGATCTCTTGTAAATGCTTTCCTTCTTTGAGATGACCTATTATATCTTTCTCTGCTGTCCAACTATTTCCTTGTAAAGAACTGATAAGGTAAATATGTGCCTGCTATATTTCTCTCCAAGAGCAGTTGTTTCCTTCTACAGATACTTAGAAATTCAGGACATTGTTATCATAACAATATGGAAGAATCACCAGTATATTTATCTCTAAAAGTAAGATTGTAAGAGTTTGTATAAACATACTATAAATATTTATAAAAATAAATGGTGTGTCAATTATTGAACCAGTAAATGTGCTAGAATTGCTATTTTGTCAGTTTTAGCTGATGGTCTTGGGCAATTTACTTAGTTTTCAGGTTTCCTTTCTTCATCTGCCAAATAATGAAATAAGAAATCATTTATTTGGAGAAGATATTTCACATATATATTTTAAAGTTTGTAGAGAGAGAAAATATGTCGTATAATCTGCTGACATTAGCTCTATCTCTGAGGACACTAAAGAAGTACAGCTAAATACTAGATGTTGAAATCCTCACCTAGTTTTCTAATAACAGTGGCTTTGGAAAAATAATCTCTTGAAGTACTATTTTTTATTTGATTTACAATTTGTATGTGACATAAGAAAAAATACAAGAAAGATTAGAACTTAAAAATAAAAGCCAATGCAATTAATCAGAATTATAAACAGAACATTATCCAAGAGAGAGAACAGAAAAGTTAGTGATGGATATTGAAAGAGAAGGATATCAAATGGGTACAGAAGTTAAGTGGAAATTATGCAGCTAAATTTTAAAAGAAACACACAAGGTATGCTTGAAAATGAAAGGTTCTTAGAGCAATTTAGAGTGCAAATACGAGTATGATCAGTGAACTCATTGAATTATGGAAATTAATGCATAATGAATAAAGAAATCTTCTCAAACTGGTTTACTTTCAGAGAATGTAGGAGGTTGTCATTGAAGGATTGTTAAGAAATGACATCACAAGTACAAAAATATTGAGTATTGCATCCCTGAAAATTAGCCATTGTGGTGAATATTTTTCAGTTGCTCTCCCAAATCTATTTTACACTGTTCTTCTCCTACTCTATGACCAGGGAAGGCAAATTACCATGGACCCGCTTATTAGAATTTTCTGGCCCACTTTCAGTTGGGTTTGGGGAAATACCAGAGGATGGGGAGGCAATGAGATCAGAGTAGGTATTTTCCACAGCACTGTCCTTGCTAGTAGTTTGTTTTGGACCTCAGATCCCTGCTTTTGTTGAGCTGTAATATTTTGAACAATTATTTGTAAGACTGAAAACGACTCATCCTTTGCTAGTGTCTCCTCCTCTCCTGTTTCCCTTTCTTATAGCCAGAAAATTACTGCAAACTTCCAACCTGCTAATCCTATCATCCAAATATCTTTTGAACATGTCCACTCTCCTGTTTCTCCCTACTTCACCCAACATTGCCATTGCATGATTTACATATCACTTTTTCCCTGGATGAATAATTTAGCCATCTGATCAATCTACCTACTCTAAGTTTGTGTCTACACCCATGTATTTTCCACATAGCAGTTTTTTTCCACTTCATTTTGTTTTATTTTATTATTTTTAACTTAAAGATATCATTTGATTTTAGTATGTCCTGTTATTAAAAATCGCTTTGACATTTAAAAGAGAAAGAATCAGAACCCATTCCTTACCTGGTTCCCAATGATTCTTTTTTCATGAGGCTTACCACAAAACCCATACAGAGATTGTAATAAGTGTCGTGGGATAATGGCAAAAGAATCTGAGAATCTGATGCACAAAGTCCCCTGTCCCTGATTTAAGTAGGTCATTTCTGCATTATCTGCATTATAAATCACAGTTCTAGATTTTTTCATTAAAGGAAAGATGTAAAAATGTTGGAAAATTATAATTTTTCTGAAGACTTTTTTTATCATGGCAGATTCAATGCATTCATGCTTACAACAGAAATCCTAATGAATGAATCTGTAAAATAAGCCCATCCCCACAGAGTGTAATAGTTCTCTGGGAATTTTTTCTGCTCTCATTAGACTATGGTTACTCATTTTCTCATTCTGAGTCTGTTGTTGCTTTTCTGATGAGCAGGCTGAGTTGACCTAGATAAAAATCAATTAATTTGACTATCAAACTATACAATTAAAAATAATATAAGCCTTATCAACTTACTAAATGCATACTTAATAGAAAACATGAAGAGAAAAAACATTGTTTCCAAAATAGTCTATTGAGTTTATAACTAAAGGTAATCTGAGATAATTTTTTACACTTTACCCTTTATTATAGAATCAAAAGTTCCTAAGTGTGTGTGTGTGTGTGTGTGTATACTGTACTTTTTTTTGGTATCAACAACTCCAGGCTAGAAACACTGAGTATAAATGATAGTAAACTAAGCTTCATAAATCTACATTCCCCATTATTTTAGTTTGCTAGTTCTTTGTTAGAAAGATTGTTTTCTTTTCCTTCTTCTTCTTCTTCTTCTTCTTTTTTTTTTTTTTTTTTTTTTGTTGTTGTTGTTTTTTTGCAGGAGCACTAATTAAGGAGATAGCTAATATTGCGGTTAGCTGTGAGCCATAAGCATTACCACCTTCCATGGTCTCCTGAGACTTGGCCCGGGACATTGTAGATCGGGTCGGCACCATTTGCATGATCATGCGATACTTGGCCCAGGGGATTTTAGATCTGGTCGGTGACATTTTTGTGTGGTGTGATGTGGTGGTGGTTGGCAGAGTGTGGATAGCGTATGGGAGTTGTTGTTGGAGCCAGAGAGAAAAGATAGCAGAATAAAGAGCCTGTTTGTTTCCAGTCCACCTCTGAACTTATTCCCTTGGTGTTGTTGCTCCAAGCGGCAATTGCTTCAGGCAGCAACAGGTGGTGGCCCATGTAAAGCGTTCAGCCAGCAGGTAAGAACTGAAAATGGGAGCAAAAATAACCAAAGGTTAGATAATAAAAGCCATGGATGAGTTTTTTGATATTGCGGACTCATTGGATAATGAGGAAAGCAATCAAGAAAGCATAGCCTTGCCAGGCGCAGTGCCGCACGCCTGTAATCACAGCACTTTGGGAGGCTGAGGCAGGAGGATCGCGAGTTCAAAGCTAGCCTCAGCGATGGCGAGGCACTTAGCAACTCAGTAAGACCCTGTCTCTAAATAAAATACAAAAAAGGGCTGGGGATGTGGCCCAGTGGTCGAGTGCCCCTGAGTTCAATCCCTGGTACCGAAAAAAAAGAAGAAAAAAAAAAAAAGAAAGAAAGAAAGAAAGCATAGCCTCTGAGTCACTTAATACCAGTGAGAAGAGTAGTGGTATAAATTCAAAAGAGCTGAAAAAGCCATCAGAAACTTATTGAAATTGGCTGAAGAATATGTACTCACCTTAGAAGCTGAAATTCAGGATACCAGTAAAAGTGATAGTAGTGAAGAGGAATCAAAAGATGATTCTGGGAGCACAGTCTCCAGTAAAAAGAACAAAAAGAAATTACAAAGGAAAAAGGACCGTCAAGTAGAGGAACCACTTGTGTCCTCTACTCTCCCATGGGTGGAATCCATTCCAGAAAATATGAAGGGTATTACTAGGCATTTGCAAACCCTAGAAACAGAAATAAAAAGTCTTTCTGAGCACTTATGCGCTCTCGAGGGTAACTCACAGATACATTGGGAACTTCCAGTATTTGAAATTGAAAATGGGACAGAGGGTCCAACAGTCAGTAGATTTCAAAACAATAAAAATTCTCGAAGAGGCAGTAATGACTTATGGGCCCCAAGCTCCTTTCACGCTGAGTATGCTGGAGTCCCTTAACATCTTTAACTTAACCCCCTCAGACTGGAAAAGTCTATGTAAAGCAACATTAAGTGGGGGGCAATACTTGGTTTGGCGATCGCAATTTCAAGAACTTTGTATAGAAACAGCTAAAAGAAACGCAGCTGCAGGGTTTGGAGACCATAATATAGAAATGCTCACAGGAGAGGGGCAGTTCGCAGACTCACAGGCTCAAAAATATTATGTACCAGGTGTATATGCTCAAATATATGCAGCTGCCTTACAGGCATGGAAAACTTTACAAGGACCTGGCGATCTACAAGGTAGCTTGTCAAAAGTGATTCAAGGACCTAATGAGCCGTATGCTCACTTTGCTGATCGACTTTTGAGAACTACAAGTGGATTGTTTGGAGACGTCGATAAAGCTATGCCATTAGTTGTTCAATTAGCATACGAAAATGTTAATAAATATTGCTAGGAAGCCATCAGGCCATGGAGAAATAAAAAGGATCTTTCCATATATATACAACTATGTAAAGATATAAATGACGCCTTTGTCACAGGAAATGTGATTGTTATAACAAGTGGACATTTTGGGACTTTACGGGACAATGCCTTGTGGGTATTTGTCTAGAGAACTCAGTGTGTTACTTGATAGAACTCAGGGCCGCTGATTTGTTTAAAGAATTTGATATGTTATGCAACTTGGCTTGTCAGCAGAAGGCTTATCGCCTTAAAGGCGCAGCATCTCCCCACAATTGGACGGCTGTTAGGCATCATACACAGTTGATCCTGAAGGGCTCCATTGGATGGCTGGTAGCCAATGACGGGTAAGATCCCCAGAGGGGGAAAACCTAAGACAGGCACAGTCGCACGGGACAGTCTCATGTGGCTGACATATCAACCTAAGACAGGAGTCAAGGGCACAGCCTTGATTATCCGATGACAGGTAAGAATGTTGGTTGCACATGGACGTCCTAGAGCATCCCCTCTTTTAAAACAAAAAGGGGGGAAATGCAGGAGCCCTAATTAAGGAGACAGATAATATTGCGGTTAGCTGTGAGCCATAAGCATTACCACCTTCCATGGTCTGTGAGACTTGGCCTGGGTCATTGTGGATCGGGTCGGCACCATTTGCATGGTCTCGCGAGACTTGGCCCGGGGGATTTTGGATCAGATTGGTGCATTTTTGTGTGGTGTGGTGTGGTGGTGGTTGGCAGAGTGTGGATAGCATGTGGGAGTTTTTGTTGGAGCCGGAGAGAAAAGATAGCAGAATAAAGAGCCTCTTTGTTTCCAGTCCTCCTCTGAAGTTATTCCCTTGGTGGTGTTGCTCCAAGCAGCAATCTCTTCAGGCAGCAACAGTTTTTGTTTTTTTGTTTTCTTGTTTCTGGTATTGGGGATTGAACTCAGGGACACTCAAACACTGACCCACATCTCCAGCACTATTTTGTATTTTATTTAGAGGCAAGATCTCACAGAGTTGCTTAGCACCTCACAATTGTTGCTGCTGGTTTTGAACCCGAGATCCTCCTATCTCAGCCTCCTGATCCAATGGGATTTATAGTCATGCACCACCATGCCTGCTTTTCCTCTCTTTCTTTTATTTTACTTTTTCCAGTGTTAGAAGTCTAACCAGGTATTACATAGGCTAGGCAAGTTCTCTAACACTTGTTACTGAACCCAAGTCCCTCTGCTCAGCACAACGAAATCCAATTAAGTCAAAAGATAAGATTGAGACAAGGCAGACAACTTTAATAGAAAAGCCAGATGACTGAGATGCAACACTAAGGAGGACAAAGCCCATCTTTCCAGGAAGCTAATTTAGTGGAGGTTTACATAGCTGGGTAATGGGTGGGCACCTTTTCCCAGAACCTCTGATGTTAATTGACTAGTCATATTTTTCAGTTCTGAAAATATTATGAGGAACAGTGATTATTTTTGTTTACTGATTAGTTATCCTCTGTGGAGTTCCTGGGATGTACAAGGAATACACAAGGGGGCAGCTACCCAGAAAAGAAAGACAGGGTCAGAAGTTAAATATGAAATCCTTAATTCTTGGCTCCACACTGAGCTATATCCAAGCCCTGAAAAGACTTGATTCTTGTCACCTCCCTGGTTTAGTTTCAAAAAAGAAAAATGACAGTCATAATACTAGCAACTTTTCCCCCTAGGTGGAACTGGTGCCTCTTTTCTTGGTGTTGTCCTTTATGCTAAGTTCAGAGAAGCCAGTTATGCTACCCCCTCATGCATTTGCAACCAAGTCAATTAATTTATTTACTGTCCCATGTCAACTTTTAAATTATTTGCCCTATCACATAAACTACCTCATTTATGACTCACTTTGTTAAGAAGAGCTAAGATGAAGAAGAATTTTCTCATTTGTATTATCTTCATGCCTGCCTGACCTTCAATCTCTCCATTTTTTACTAGGACAGAAAAGTTAACGAAAGATTCCCAATGATATCCATCCTGTGTGGCCTGTGTAAGTTCTGAGATCTGTTCCTTTCAATCAGCACCAGAGTGGATGTTTCTTGTTACTATGGCAACCAGTTGCCTTCAGTTATTTTGACAATCTCTGATTTCCATTAGAGATTCTATTTTAGTAATTCTTTACTAAATTTAATCTGCTGTATTTAGCAATTTCTGAGTCTTTATTTCCTAAATCTGCTAATTTTTGCTTTCAAATAATTTTAAATATAATTTTGTATAAGTAACTAAAAAAGATTTTAAACAATAGAATTTTTGTTCAAAGGTACAAATGTGCAATGTTACAAAAATAGTTGGTAACTGGATTGAAAAAATTAGGACAAAGTCAATGTTTTATTGGAAACTATGTTGTTTGAATGGCTTCATTAAGCAGTCCCACTAACCTCTACCCTGTGTTTTGTGTAAAATGTGGATGTCCCTTTAAATGATATGGCTACATTTCTTGATTCCTTAATTGGCTGGTTATTGGCTCAACATTTCTAGATTTCTCTAAAAATAAAAATATGATTCTTTGGGGGAAGCACAAAACAGGGGTTAACCAAGTTAAAAAAAAAAATACAGTAAATAGGGCTGGGGATATAGCTCAGTGTGTAGAGTGCTTGCCTTGCATGCACAATCCCCAGCACCACAAAAAATATAGTGAATAATAAATTGTGTCCAATAAAAATATTTAATGGCAAGAGTAAGATAAAAAACAAATAAATGATGTATTTGAATTTCATTTTTTTATTTGAAAAATTAATAGAAAGCAAAAAAAAAAGAAATCAGTGGATTTCATTAGTCTTTACAAGATTAATGTCCCTTGGTTATACACCTTAAGAGAGATTCCTTGGTCACATGATAAGATAAGCAAGTTTAGAGATCTAATAATATGCAACATGGAGTCTAAGTTCATAAGATAGCATTAAGGATTTTTGCAAAAAAGTGATTTAAGCTACACTTATCAAACACAATACTTATGTGAGATGTTTATATGTTAATTTGCTTGATGATAGTAATTATTTTTACTATCTATATATACACACGTGTATCTCTCTCTCTATATATATATGTATACATATATATATTAAACATTATGATGTACACCTTACAAATACAATAAAATAAAAACTTTTCATGGTAATCTTCATTTTCTCCAGTTTCAGAGTTGATAGATATGACATTAATAGGAATCTCTCACACTGTCTTTGTTTTTGATTAGTAAAAATTACCATGATTTTTTAATACCATGACTGTGTTATTTAATGTTTGGAGGTTGAAATATTCAATTCTATTTAAATGTTTGTTTTTAAAAAATTCAACAATTGTGTATTTATATTATCAAGGACAGGATGAGAATGCAGTTGAGTCATTGGGACTGCAGGATCAGATGTTTTCTTTCTTTAAAGTTTTACATTTTTCTCTTCATGGATATTTTGGTTTTACATTTTAAGTTTACAAATATTTAATTAAAATATGTATCTTGAATGCTGAGATTTTTGTACACTTCAAATTTTGTACCTCTTGGGATTATGTGACTCACTTCCTCTAATTGTGTTTTTGCTTATTACCAAGATTTTTGGAGATATTTGATATGTTCACTTCATAATATTTAAAATTTTGTCTGTTAATAAAAGATTGATGATTCTATAGAAACACATTCATTTTTTATGTAGTTTTCTTTCCATAGTCAACAACATTAAATTGTTTATGGTAATGTGTAATTGTGGCTTTTTTTTTTTTTTTGATGACCTCTCAGAAAAAGTAAAATCAGAAAAAGCAAAAAAAAGAAAATAAGTTATTTTACAAGAGCATTTTAAATACATAAACTTAAATTATTTATATACAATGCATTTTCTTAAAGGAGAAAAATCTATTTAGCTGTACAAGATATATTTTTATCTAGGATGAACTTTTCAAAATAAATGAAATTCTAGATATTACATCAATATTATAATAAAAATATTTGCAGAATACAATTTAAAATACAATTTAAAATGTAATTAAGTTCATAATTCTTTCTCGTGCATTCTTCATCATCTTACAAAGGAGATTTTTTACATTTAGTCATATTTACTAGTATTCCTATAAGTGGGACAACAAAATTAATGTAAAGGAAGATTAATATATGATGAATTATATGTTGGAATTATCCATTCTGCTGATAAATAGATAGAAGAAAAACAAAATATTTTTTTTTCTGTAAATAAGTGTATCTTCCTTTTGGCTAGAAATCAATAAACATTGAAAGACCATGATAGCTTTGTTGGATCTTATGACTCTAAATATTGTGTGACATAGTTTTAAGATATTTCCATGCCATACATTGCTACATTTCACTGGGTAAATGGTGTGTACATTGGTGCATCTATAACATTATTAATTCTTGACTACATATATTCAAATATCTTACTTTTATAGGTGGAAAGATGCCACAGATAAAAGTCAAAAAGTGGGAAACAATCATATCAAATAAAAGTTCATTGAATTCCATTTCTCTGAGGTAATTTGTTTTATATTTGACCCAATAGTAGAAAATCTCTCCATATTTAATTGAACTATGAAAGTGAAAGCAAATTCCTCTAGAATCTAGCTTTTAATGCTCTTATATGAAATTACAGGATCCTATGCTTCTCTTCGATGTTAATGTAAATGGAAGGAATTAACTCAGTGTAAATATACTTCACAGAATGGTGTGCTACAGGAAATAATGTCAAATGCACAACCAGTAGAATTAGTAATTAAAATTAGGCATATACTAATTATCACAGCATGAATAAGTATATCCACATTGTTACTGACAAGCATCATTGAAGATAACACTGAAAATAAGTTGAAAAGTTTCTTTCACAATTCAAGGTAACCACAGTCTTCTCTAAGACCCTCAATCACAGTATGTGTATATATTATATTGATTTTCAAAAGGACAGCAATGAAAACATTACCAGATTATGCTAACCTCTCAGTTACTAAAGGACAAATCATTTATATAAAATAAGTCTTATAATCAGAAAACTTTATTACTATATGTTCTCTCACTAGCTAGATACCAACTACTTGCATTCTAATCCTTGGCCTGAAAAGGACTAGAAATCACTACAGAACTAGAAATTTCATAGTTTCTCATGATAGTCAAAGTGTTAAATAACCAAATGTCAACACTGTCTTCCATCATTATTTCCTTGACACTGCCTTAAAAAAAAAAACTATCATGTGATATATGTATATGTATATACATACTTTGAGAAACAGAGAGAGATACAGAGAAACAGAGAAGAACAGAGATTAAATAAAAGTCTACTAATTTTATAATCATAATTTTGGGGGATATAACCAGGCAATTCTTCAGACTCACTTCAAATAAATTATGCAAAGTTGTAATCAATCCACTAAAAAAAGTGTATGTTGATTATTTAAGATAGGTGAAAAAAAGATTCAGGACTTTTTCTTCGGTATTTTTGATAAATATTATTGAGTGCTTAGCTGAGCCTTTCTGAGTAAATACTTATAGAAGCCCTGAAGAACTATCAATGAGGGTAGATGTAAATGAGGATCTATTCATTTGGATATGTCCATTACTGCATACATACACACATGGAAATCCAAAAATACATACTCCACACATACATAAATATTGATAGTTCCACATTTTTTTCATGTCTTGAATTAAACAAATACTTAGTGCCTTGCATCTTCCCTGATATGCTGATCCTTTTCTAGTTGTGGAGTATATTTTTTTTCTATTTCAAAAAAAAAAAAAAAACCTAAAAATTAAAAGGTGAGAATTCATAGTTACATATTGAGGTCCTCAATGAGAATGGTTCTAAACATGGGCAAGCTAAGAGGTGACAAGAGCTGCAGAAAGATGCACCAAAAGGTAAGAAGAAAATAGTAAATTTTCTCTTTCTCTATACCATGGTGAAGTGGTTGAAATAATTTTCTCACTGGTCAGCAATTACTAGTTTAAAATGAAATGAGATTAAATACAATATGTAACATTAACAATATGTAAAATATCTAGTTAGAAAAATGTCTATATGGTAAAAACTATAAAAGTTTCTGAGGAATAGAAAACATTGGAAAATGGTAAATGAATGTCATGCTTTGATAACAGACATAATAAGTTTATTAAGTTGAAAGTGTAATTCTGTGAATTTCCTGCAATCTCAAAATCAAATATATTTATTTTTGCAAAATAAATATGTAAGAACAGATATATGAGACAAACTTCAAATTCTAAGGTTATTTAAAATGACATTGTACTTTTCGAAATACTAAAACACATTCCATATCAATAATAACCAAAACATAATTATTCTACAACAGATATATTAATAAGTGAATATAAAATTGGAAACATAAACAACTGCATGCATAAATATAATAAATGAAACATTTATATAACACAATACCAATATCTTAAATTAATGTCAAACATATAATTTTGCCTCATTTTTTGAAATACAAAACCATAAACTTGTCGTTGAAATATATAGTCTTAGAGAAGAGAGAGACACAAGAAGAAAAATAGTTAAATAAGAAACTGACATATTGACTAGGGAATAAACACTACTAACTATTAACATTACTAAACTTAAATATCAATGATTTTTAAAATGTTTGCAAAATGTTGCCTAAATAATTAATATTCTTAATACCTAAGCAAAACAATACAAATATAGAAGCAAACACCTCACAAAATGAAAAAATACAAAATATTCAACATAAATCAGTATGAATCAAATAAATATCTAGTTAAAGCAATAAAAGAACATCTATTAGTAAAGATTTAAAAGGAATGAAGATAAGCAGATGGGTGAAGTGAAAAAAATATATCTTTTATAATTATTGGTGAAAATATAAATTGTAGAAGCCAATCTAGTAGCAACATTCAATACATCTAACTATACACTTTTTCTATGCATACACTTTTATTAAATCATTACTATTCTAGAAGTGTATCTCATTAGAGGTACAATTCAAATATATAGATAAAATAAGGTTAACTGAATTTAATTTAATATTAATAGAATGGTACATATACAAAACTTCAATAGCCCAATTGATTTTGTAATTATATGAGGGAATAGAATAAAATATATAAAATCTGAAAAAGAGTATATAGTGAGCAGTCATAAACAGATGTTCTAAATAATGAAGACAATAATGCTAATGTGAATTAAAAGTAGGACTGAGGTTTTTATAATGAAAAGATATCCTCTGCTTCTATTTATATCCCATGATGTATGAATGACCTCCATGACATGTAGCTGCTGCACAATTTAAGTATCCATCTGCATATGCACCATGTAAAACCAATGACTATATACAGTATTTTTCAATGGAGTAAAACATAAGAGAAACCAAAAGAAATCATCTATGAAATTCAAAACCTGAACGGCTGCACATTTCATAGGAATCTACATTGTGCTTCTCTGAACATGATTTTTGGAAATGTTACAGGAAATTTCTGGTTAGTCTCTTAAGGTTTCATTCGGACTTGAGTTCCCCATATCAATTAATCTTGCTGACCACATGCTACATCATATGTCCCCTGTACTTTGAATATTCTGCAGTCTGTGAAATCTTTCTACTAGATATTTCCTCTTATTTATTCACATTGTAGTCTTCTTTATTTCTATTATTTCATTCAAAATTTAAAAACAATTTTTCACAACATTTCAACATAAACTCTTCAATTTGCAGGCATCCAAATGTGTGTTGGCTACATCCAACCTCTGCAATGCTTTACATCTATGACATGTTAACCACCTTTGTGCTAAAACTTTATTTCTTCAGGGTGGGTGGACTTTCTATTGAGAATCATTTACAAATTTCCAAATTATAGTTTTTAATACTAACCTTAAAACTCTTTAAGAAGTATGACCCCTAACTTCTATATCTTATCTCTTAGTCTTTCCTCTGATACTGTATTGCTTTGAACATATTTAATGTATTTTCCTATTTGAAATAGTTGGAAAAATTATAAATAAAACTGTGTCGTACCTAATAACTTATTGTGCAAGAACTTCAAATCTTGCAAAGATATGTAATGTTCAGAATGGGATGAAAAAATTATTGCAAAATAAATTAATAATAAAATCATTGGGCAAGAACAAATATTATTTTATGTTAAAATAATTTGGTGCAAATATAGCTTGAATTGCTTTTTAAACACAACTCTGAATAAAAATAAATTTTGAGTCTTTGAAATTTCTATTGGACAGGAGGAATAGGATTTAACATTGAGTACATAAAATGATTGCTTCCTGGAGAATTCTTCCTTGTCAGCAGCTATATCCTGCTCTATCTCCAACCTTGAAGAAGTCAAAACAGGTGCCAAATCCCATTCTCCTTCCCCTGGCTCTTGCTGGAATACCTTTGTCTAATACGTCACTTTTCTAGTAAAATGTATCAAATATAA
Organism: Tamias sibiricus; assembly: GCA_025594165.1. NCBI lineage: Eukaryota > Metazoa > Chordata > Mammalia > Rodentia > Sciuridae > Tamias > Tamias sibiricus. The sequence continues at coordinate 38,884,302 of CM046665.1, read as the reverse complement.
TGGTCCATTAGCTGCCAAATAAAATTATTCCCAAATGGATTTATGTGTCATTTATAATGGAGAGTTATATAAAAAAATAAGTACTCAAGAAATAAGAGTAATCAGCTGGAGAATTACTTTCAGGTACTACTGAAGGACAGATAAAATAGGAACATAAAACAGAAAGGAAAAATCAGAAGACAATGTTTTTCTGTCAATAATATTTTGAGATGTTCTAATCAATTTTACTTATGTATTCTTTTGATACATGTTACACAGATAAAATGAGCCATATAAAATATTAAGTGACCCTTTCACATTCTGGGTTTACTATTCAATTGTCTTTAGAATTTTATGAACCATTACATTCAAATAAATGATTCATGAACATTCAAAGAAGTAAAAATCAGAGTCAGCACTGTGAAGAATGGCTATGTTATCAAACATGACAATATGCCTTCTGAGATAGTCAAATAAAAAGAAATAATTTTGTTCACATATCTGAATATGCAATTTGCAATATACACATAATGTTGAAAAATTCAAAAGCAAATTCACATAAGCTTCAGTAGATTTATTGTCAAAACACCTTGGTGTTTTTAATCTCAAAACAATTATTTTGTGGTCATTTAGTTCACTGGGTATGGTTTCTCTTAAATATAGTCTACTAATGAATAAAATATGCAAATTACTTCATGACAATTAGTGGAGAAAACTGTGAAAGTGTAATCAACCTCTCTATAGATTTTATTAATAGAAGTAAAGCCAGTTTGGGTAGGAAATCAAAATGTTCTGAGTTAATTAGCATATTTCTACAATATTTCTACTCAAAGTATATAATAATACGTTGTTTTATAAGTGGAAAGTTTTCATTTGGAATGCATTAAAAATAAGCCCAGAAACAGAATAGTTTTAATATAGTACATGTAAAGATCCAAATGTTTTCACTAGGAAAAATAACCCATAGAAAGAATATAGTCAAATCTATTTAGAAAGTAAAAGAACAGCTGAGCACAGTGGCACATACCTTTACTTTCAGAGATTCATGAGGCTAAGGCAGGAAGATTGCCAGTTTAAGAGCAACTTGGGTAACTCAGGGAGACCCTGTCTCAGAAAAATTAAAAATAGAGGATGGGGGAAAGATTGGGGATATAGCTCCTCGACGGTAAAGTGCCCCTGGGTTCAATCCCTAGTACAAGAAAAAAACAAAAAAGAAAGGGAACAGAGATATAAAAAAATGCAACTTTTCCATTTCAAAGAAATACTGTATAACTGTAACTAAAATTATCAGTATGTAAAATCAAATGGATAGTGGATGAAGCACTCTCCTAAACAGCAATAATTTGAAGATTTCTTGTTCTCAAAGAACAAAAGTAGAGATAAAATCACATATTTTTGCATTTCTCTAATTGCTGAAGATGTTGAACATTTTTTTTCATATATTTTTTGATTGATTGAATTTCTTCTGTGACTTGTCTATTCAGGTCCTTAGCCCATTTATTGACTATTGTTTTTGTTTGTTTGTTTGTTTGTTTTTTGGTGTTGAGTTTTTTGAGTTCTTTATAGATCCTGGAGCTTAATGCCCTATCTGAGTTGCATGTGGTAAAGATTTTCTCCCATTCTGTAGATTCCATGTCACTCCAGTCAGAATGGCAATTATCAATAATACAAACAATGATAAATGTTTAAAGGATGTGGGAAAAAAGGTACACATTGCTAGTGGGACTGGAAATTTGTGCAACTACTTTGGAAACCAGTATGGAGATTCCTTAGAAAACTTGGAATGGAACCACCATTTGACCCAGTTATCCCAATTCTCAGTTTATACCCTAGGAACTTTAAGTCAGCATACTACAGTGATGCAGCCATATCAATGTTTATAGTAGCTCAATTCACAATAGCCAAACTATGGAAACAACCTAGTTGCCCTTCAACAGGTGAATGGATAAAGAAAATGTAGGATATAGACACAGCGGAATATTACTCAGCCTTGGAGAAGAATGAAAAGATGCCATCAACCAGTAAATGGATGGAACTGGAGAATATCATGCCAAGCAAAATAAGCCATTCCCAAAAGACCAAAGGACAAAAGTTTTCTCTGATATGAGGATGCTAATTCACAATAATGGGGTGAGGATGCTAGGTAAAAATAGTGTTACTTTGGATTAGGCAGAAGGGAGTGAAGGGAATGAAAGGGTATGGCAGGTAGGAAGGACAATAGAATGAAAGACATAATTACCTTATATACATATATGATTACATGACCAATGTGATTATACAACATGTAAAATTTGAAGAATGAGAAGTTATGCTCCATTTATGTATGATGTTTCAAAATGCATTCTACTCTCATGTATAAATAATTAGAACAAATAAAAAAAATCTAAGAAAAAAACAATTTCAAAGATTTATACTCTAATTAAACTAGAAAATCTTGAAGATATAGACAAATTTCTAGAGACACATGATCTACCCAAACTGAATCAGGAGGACATATACAATTTAAATGGATCCATTGCAAGTAATGAAATAGAAGATGCCATGAAAAGTCTACCAACCAAGAAAAGCCCAGGACAAGACATATTCTCGGCTGAGGTCTACAAGACCTTGAAAGAAGAATTAACACCAATATTCCTCAAATTAGCCCATGAAATAAAAAAGGAGGGAAAACTTCCAAACTCATTCTGTGAGGCTAGTATCACCCAGATACCAAAACCAGACAAAGATACATCAAGGAAAGAAAACTTCAGACCAATATCCCTGATGAACATAGATGCAAAAACCCAATAAAATTCTGTCAAATCACATACAAAAACATATCAAAAAGATAGTGCACCATGATCAAGTGAGGTTCCTCCCAGAGATACAAGGTTGGTTCAACATAGAGAAATCAACAAATGTAATACATCACATCAGTACACTTAAAGACAAGAATCAGTCAATCATCTCAATAGACACAGAAAAAGTATTTGACAAAATACAGCACCTATTCATGTTCAATACACTAGAAAAACTAGGGAGATAGTAGGAACAAACCTCAACATTGTAAAAGCTACCTATGCTAAGTTCAAGGATAACATCATCCTAAATAGAGAAAAACTAAGAGCATTCCCTATGAAAACTAGAACAAGACAGGAATGCCCTCTTTTCCCACTTCTATTCAACATCATCCATGAGACTATAGCCAGAGCAATCAGATATAAGAAATTAAAGGGATACATATAGGAAAAGAACTCAAGCTATCACTCTTTGCTGACAACATGATTCTATATTTAAAAGATCCAAGAAATTCCACCAGAAAACTTCTAGTACTAATAAATGAATTCAGCAAAGTGGCAGGATATAAAATCGACACCCATAAATCTTTACATCAGTGATGAATGCACTGCAATATAAATTAGGAAAAATTCCCATTCACAATAGCCTTGAAAAATAAAATAAAATGCATGGGAATCAATCTAACATAAAAGATAAAAGATCTCTACAATGAAAACTACAGAACACTAAAGAAAGAAATTGAAGAAAACCTTAGAAGATGGAAAGATTTCCCATGGTCTTGGATAGGCAGAATTAATATTGTCAAAATGGCCATACTAATGAAAGTGTTTTACAAATTTAATGCAATTCCTATTAAAATTCTAATGACATTCTTCATAGAAATAGAAAAGGTAATCATGAAATTCATTTGGAAAAACAAAAGACCCAGAAGAGCCAAAGCAATCCTTAACAAAAAGAGTGAAGCAGGAGGCATCACAATACCAGATCTTAAATTATACTACAGAACAATAGTATCAAAGACAGAATGGTGTTGGTACTAACATAGACATGTAGACAAATGATGCAGAATAGAAGACACAGAGGCAAACCCATATAAATATGGTTATCTCAAACTAAAAATAGACACCATAAACATATTGGTGAAAAGATAGCCTCTTCAACAAATGGTGCCAGGAAAACTGGAAATTCATATGTAGCAAAATGAAATTAAACCTCTATTCCTTACTGTGCACAAAAATCCGCTCAAAGTGGATCAAAGACATATGCACTAGCCCAGAAGCTCTGTGAATAATAAAAGAAAAAGTAGGCCTTAATCTTCATCATGTCGGCTAAAGATCTGAGTTCCCTAACACAACTCCTAAAGGGCAAGAAGTAAAATCAAAAATCAATAAATGGATGAATTCAAACATAAAAGCTTCTTCTTAGCAAAGGAAACAATGAATACAACAGAGAGAGAGCCTACAGAAAATCTTTACCATATGCACAACAGATAAAGCTCTAACCTCCAGGATATATAAAAAGCTTAAAAAAATTAACACCAAAAAACCAAATATCCCAATCAATAAATGAGCTAACGAACTGAACACACTTCGTAGAAGGTATATGCTTGATCAACAAACAAATGAAAAAAAGTTTATCATCTCTAGAAATTAGAGTAATGCAATCAATACTACTCTAAGAGTTCATCTCACTCCCGTCAGAATGGCAGCTATCAAGAATACAAAGAACAATAAGTGTTGGCGAGGATGTGGAGGAAAAGGCACACTCATACTTGCTGGTGGGACTGCAAATTGGTGCAGCCAATCTGGAAAGAAGTAAGGAGAATCCTTGGAAAACTTGGAGTGGAACCACCATTTGACCCAGCTATCTCACTCCTCAGTTTATGCCCCAAAGACTCAAAAAGAGTATACTACAGGGACACAGCCACATCAATGTTTATAGCAGCACAATTCACAATAGCTAAATTGTGGAACCAACCCAGATGCCCTTCAGTAGATGAATGGATAGGGAAACTTTGGTATATATACACAATGGAATATTACTCAGCATTAAAAGAGAATAAAATCATGACATTTGCAAGTAAATGGATGGAATGGAGAACATAATGCTTAGCAAAGTAAGCCAATTCCAAAAAATCCAAAGGCCAAATGTTTTCTTTGATATGAGGATGCTGACTCATAATGGCAATGAGTGGGGAGCATGGGGGGAATGGAAGAACTTTAGATGGGACAAAGAGGAGGACATGGAAGGGAGGGGGCATGGGGGTAGGAAAGATGATGGAATCAGTTAGACGTCATTTCTGTAAGTACAAGTATGAAGACAGGAATGGTGTGAAAATACTTTGTGCAAAACCAAAGACTTGAAAAATTGTGCTCTATATGTGTAATATGAAATGAATTGTATTCTGCTGTCATATATAACAAATTGGAATAAATAATTTAATAAAAAATAATACAAGCAACCATAAATGTTGGAGAGGATGTGGGTAAAAAGGTACACTCATTCATTGCTGGTGGGACTGCAAATTGGTGCAACCACTATGGAAAACAGTATGGAGATTCCTCAGAAAACTTGTAATGGAACCACCATTTGACCCAGCTATCCTACTCCTTGGTTTACACCCAAAGAACTTGAAATTAGCACGCTACGGTGACACAGCAACCTGTGTTTATAGCAGTTCAATTCACAATAGCGATACTATGGAACCAACCTAGACGCTGCCCTTCAAAGGCACCTACATGCACCTAGATGAATGGATAAAGAAAATGTGGTATATATACACAATGGAATATTACTCAGCCTCAATGAAGAATGAAATTATGGTATTTGTTAGTAAATGGTTGGAGCTGGAGAAAGCATGCCAAGTGAAATAAGCCAAACCCACAAAAATGAATGCTGAATATTTTCTCTGATAAGTGAATGTTGATCCAAAATACTGGGGTTAGGTAAGAATGGAGGAACTTTGGATTGGGCAGAATGGGGTGACAGGAGGTAGGGGGCTTGGGGTAGGAAGGATGGTGGAATTAGACATTATTACCTTATACATATAAATGATTACACTACTGTTGTGACTCTGTACCATGTACATCCAGAGGAATGATGAGGTGTGCTTCCACTTGTTTACAATGTGTCATAATGCATTCTACTATCGTGAATAATTAATTAGAACAAATTTTTTTAAATCACATATTTCATATAAATAGCAAACTTAGAATAATGTACATACATATGTAAGTTATAAAAGTGAAGACCTTTCCAGTATTGTATTAATAGAACTGAAAAATATCACTTTTATGCATATTTCTAAAACAGCTTAAAAATGTGGAGGGAAATTATACTTCAGCTCTGATTTTCATTTTCCTGTAGTATTCTGGCATATAGTAAAATCAAGAAAAAGCTTCAATAGCATTGAGGTGTTCAGAGGTAAGTAGGTGACCTAAAAAAGACTAGCACAAATTAAATAAATATTGCACAGTGGAAATTGGTGGGAAATGCCCTTCTTGTGAGAGGCCAGGATAAAATGGAGGCTCTGCAGTCCATTATTACAAGGCTTTTAAAAATTTCATAAATACTCTCTATTTTACCAATAAGATAGTGAGGAGACCAGACAGATGTGTAGTGAATTTTGTTTGGGCTGACCTTAGTTCTAATTACAATGTCCCATCCATTGCTTTATGCTTATTACTTCACCCTCACTCTAAATTTATAAATTGTAAGAGCCTTTGATGAGGAAGTAGCTCTAAGATTGCGGCTGGCTGAGAGCCAAGAGGTGTCACTTACTTGTTTGTCAAAAGCAAGGCTTTGTTTACTACAACTTACACCTGATTTTTGTAGTAGCTCATGGGCACTGTGTGCTGCACCTGTAGGTCAGGCTTGTGAGACACGTGTATGCCTGTTAAGAGAACTAATGCACCTGTGATGGGTAAAGAGTATTAAAACAGACGGTAGAGAGGAACCGGGGGAGGAATCAGAGAACAGAAGATAGAGAAGGAACAATAAAGGAACCACTCATTCCCAGTCTGCCTCCGATTTCTTCCCCGCGGTATCGTTGCTGCAGGTGGCAACAAGTGGTGGCCTATACGGGAGCTCATTGGCATGGCAGGTAAACTGAGGAACCTCGCGGGAGTCTCTGGCCAGAGCGGTTAAGGGCGAGGGAAAATGGGTTAGGAAATTTCAAGGAACCAGATGGTTAAGGTTATTAGAGATTTGTTAAAGATAGTTAGGGAAGAAGAAAATAAAGAAGAAAATGGAACAGCAGTAAATTGAGTACTGTGCAGAAATATGTCCAAACGATAATGAAAGTAAGCTCATGGTTTATAGTGACAGGGCTATTTACCATACCACAATGGGAACTTCATGAGCAAGATCTAATAGTGGCAGTAAAACAAGGATTTCCCCTTCCAAAAGGGACGTTTCCAATGTGGCATTTAGTTAGGAAATGCCTGCTCTCAACTAAACCTAAGGTTCGGGAAAGTGTTACCGAAAGTGCCGAAGCTTTGGGATAGGTACAAGAAAGGGAGTCAGTTAGGGATAGTGAGGGTAATATTAGTGAGGAAGAATTAAGTTGGAAAGGCTTATGTAAGGCAGTATTGAGCGGGGGACAATACTTAGTTTGGAGGTTTCAATTCCAAGAGCGCTGTGTTGAAGCCACTCATATAAATGCGGCTGCAGGATTTCCAGGTCATAACATAGACAAGCTAACTGGAGAAGGGCAATATGCTGATTTACAGGTTCAAACTCAGTTAGATCCTGGAGGTTACGCTCAAATATACGCCGCAGCTGTTAGGGCTTGGAAAATTATGCAAGGAACTGGCGACTTACAGGGTAGCTTGTCTAAAGTAATTCAGGGATCCAATGAGCCATATGCCGAATTTATTGATCGTCTTTTACAGCCAGCAAGTAGAGTTTTTGGCTCTGTTAAGATCAAGCCATGCCATTAGTTGTTCAGCTGGCATATGAAAATGCCAACAAATATTTTCAAGACACTATCAGACCTTGGAAATCTAAAAGGTCCTTTCTGTTTATATAAAGCTTTGCAGGGACATAAATGATGTATTTATTACAGGCAGTGTAATTGCAGCAGCCATGAGAGGTGCTTTTCCTCTTAACACTGGAACTCACATCAACAACATAAACCTTTGGTTTACTGGAAAGATGTTCTTTCAGGCACAAGGCAGGGCCCAGACCCAGTATTAATTTGGGGACGAGGATCTGTTTGTGTCTTTCCACAGCACACGTTCTCACCGGTGTGGATACCATCAAGATTGATAAAACAGGTGCCAAGTCAAAAGGGCCAAGATGAAGTTGTTGTGGATCCTCCTCTTAATGATTCCCTTACATAGTGGAAAAGAGGTAAAGCTTTGATCAATAGTGAAAGGATGGCCATGGCTTTTGCCTTTAATTTGTTATCAATCCACGCACCTGTGAGAGTTCGTCTCTTTTCTGACAATGGGTCCTCATCTTTGCCTCTTCAGCTAAGAAACTTTTAAGCTGCGTGCTTAATAAACTCACGACTTAAAGTCTCATTCCTCCCGTCTGGGACGAGAGGATCTCTCTCTAGTGTGCGCACAATTGTGTGGTTTTTTTTTTTTTTTTTTTTTTTTTTTTTTTTTTTTATGTTTTTATGTCTGTGCGTCTGTCCAGATTTCATGTAAATGTGATGTCACAAATATCAAAAACCGAGCGCTCATGAAAATTAATTTTTAAAAAAATGGATCCAAATACCTTTAATTCATTTAAGTCAAAAGTGTTCAATTCAAATTGGGTAAACAAATGAAAAATGAAGGTACCTTCAAACTTAATTCACAAGTATCTCTAGGACTTCTCTTCAGCAAGGAAAATGACTAATATTGTTCAGCCTGATATTTTCGTATTTGACATGGGATTATTTATTTGTAATTAACTTTGTTAAACAGCTGATTAATTTAGAAGGTTAAATTGCTCACTGTTAAATATGCCATCAGGTATTGATTGTTTTCATAAATTGGTCTTTGCCATCAGTGAAACAGGTTAAAGTTTCAACAGGTATAAACAGATGTGTGTGATTCTATATAAGGGTTCATAAAAGGTTGCTGTGTATGCAGAGGCTCAAAAGTTCCAGCTGCTCCAATTAAGAGTACTATAAACAAAATATTTTTCTACTTTTCCACAAAAAGTTAAATGCTCTTAGCCTTTCTTTCTTTTGTTCTAAATGTAATATTTTGTCAGCTAAATACTCTCAGCCTTTCTTTAATCCATTCTAAATGTGATATTTTGCCAGCTAATGTTCATGGGAGCTCAAGCAGTAATGTATGTGAGCAGAGATCAACTTCAGAACTAAAACACCTGACCTAAGATCTAATAGTTCTATTTTTATAGTTTGAATTGCACTCCTACAACTTGCTTCTTGACTCAGTGCTGGAATGGCACTGCCTTTCCTCTAATGATTGTTGCTTGAGTTCCTAGGTACATCCCTTTGCCAGTCCTAGTGGGCCCTGAAGACTTGCTGGTGCATTGTCTATAAAAGAGATGGCTGCTGCTGCTACAGCTGCAGGGGTCGCAATCGCTGCAAGTATACCTACTGCTCAAGCATTAAACAACCTCACCAGCAGTGTGGCCTCTGCTCTGCATGCATGGGGCCTCCTAAATCAGCATCTACATTTTGGAAATTTTCTTCTCAATCAACGTGTTGATCTTCTCCAAGAGCAAGTGGACATTTTGGCAGATCTTTCTACCATAGGATGTTTAGGACACTACACAGGACAATGCCTTATGGGTATCCCTTTTCTTAACCTTAATAGGGCAGCTGATTTGTCTAGAGAACTCAGTATGCTACTTAGTGGAACTTAGGGCAGCTGATTTGTCTAGAGAACTTAGTATGCTACTTAATGGAACTTTGGAACTTGGCTCGTCAGCACAAAGAAAAATGCGCTTGCTGCCTTAGAGACCGGATTATCTTCTCATACTTGGTTGGTTGGCTCAATTGGACGGCTGGTAGTCAAAGATGGGAAAATCTCATGTGACCAACATATCAACCTAAGACAGGAGCCAAGGGTATCTACAGCCTTGATTATCCGATCATGGGTAAGAATGTCAGTTGCACATGCAGACGCCTAAGACAGGCACAGTCAATCCTGATGTGGTGAGGGTCGTCACCCATCCATTTAAGCTATCCCTCTTTTAAAACAAAAGGGAGGAAATGTAAGAGCCTTTGATGAAGAAGTAGCTCTAAGATGGCGGCTGGCTAAGAGCCAAGAGGTGGCACTTACTTGTTTGTCAAAAGCAAGGCTTTGTTTACTACAACTTACACCTGACTTTTGTATTAGCTCATGGGCACTGCGTGCTGCACCTGTAGGTCGGGCTTGTGAGACACGTGTATGCCTGTTAAGAGAACTAATGCACCTGTGATGGGTAAAGAGTATTTAAGCAGACGGTAAAGAGGAATGGGGGAAGGAATCAGAGAACAGAAGATAGAGAAGGTAGAAGAAGAAGAAACAATAAAGGAACTCATTCCCAGTCTGCCTCCGATTTCCTTCCCGCGGTATCATTGCTGCAGGCGGCAACACTAAATGTATTGAATTTTTAAAAAATTATTTTCCAGATTAATGTAGGGGAATATTGACATAAATTCAGCAAGTTCAAGAAATACAAACGCTTTTATATTTAACTTTAGTATATATGATTTTCCCCCAACTCTTGTTGAATTTCTTAATTATATTTAGTTTAGACAGCATTCCAATTAATTGACTTTCATTGAAAACACATAAATCCCTAATGGTAGACATGAAGTTTCCTGGGATTAGAATGAAACCCATTGTTATTTGTTTAGGGAAATCTACATATTGACTTTTAGGGCAGAATACCAAGCATTTGCTCTTGACACTAATCTCTCAACAAATTCTATTTGAGCATCAGGTGCAAAAATACAGATTGCATCAATATTATGTGTTATATTAGAAATTTTTAAAAGTGGAATTCTATATTTGCTCCTGTAACTGACCAATCTAAACTTCTACTATCAGGTAACTAAGTAAATTCTGCTTAATCAGTAACACTGACTAGAGTGAACTTGTCAAAAACTATCAGTGTGAAGAAAAATTTATATACCTGTATAATGACAAATATCTATTAAACTACTGAATATAAATTGAAAAATAAAATGTAATATTCAAGTATTAATTCTACCATATAAAGATCTCTTGGGTCTCTATGGGAAAAACTGAGAAGAAATTCAGTAAATGAAAGTTAAGTTGTAAAGGTATAATTGACCTACTAGCTTTTCTTTAAATTTTTATAATCCTATGTGATATCATATTGCCTAGAATAGCCCTCATGAGAAAAACATATATAAATATAATTAATTCAGTATCTTTTATTTTGAAATATAACTAAGTAGTGTCTCTTTTATATCCATAATAAAGCCTTGCATCTTAAATTTAATAACAGCAAACATAAACAGTATTATCAATGGACTAAGAGATGTGTCCTTATATTCAGAAACTTTTATACTACATAGCTTCAAAACTTATATTTTAAAAATACATATTATAAGCTCACAAAATAAATTAATACATTTAAATGATAACATTATGCAATGTAGATTAAAGGAACCCATAAGGAAATGTAAAACAATGTATATTTATTGATCATTTCTGTGCTTAGTTCAATATTCTGGAAAAGAAATTTTTTGGCAAGTCACAATTTCTTGTCTTGTTATGATGAATCAGAAGTTAGGGGGTTATTTTTAACTTAGGCAACACTGCATGACTGGTATGACTCACTCATTCTTTTAATGCCTCTTTCCACTCATTTATTCATTATTCAACTCTTAATCTAGTCAAATGATGACTGTTGAACACAAAATTGGTGTATGAGCACAATATCCAGTGTATACAGACTTCCATACAAAGAAACACAACATATATTTATCTATATAACCAATGTGGTTCAAAAACAAAAAATCCTCTACATAGCTATGTTGTCTTCTAAGTAGCATTTCATTTAAAGTTAAAATTCAGAGAAACTTTCTATTCAAAAATATCCTGAGAAAAGTATATTTTGAAATATAAATAAGAACTTTTAAATTTGTCCACATAGCATATTTTTGTGATATTTTAAAAAATATAAGACATATTTGTTATTACTGTTTAAAAAAATACCAGGAAGGGGCCAATTTACCCTTAGACTGTTTCCCTCTGAAGGTACATTATGAACTTAGTGTTAAAGTGGCACAAATTTAGTACTTAGAGTCCTGTAGGTCAGCATTCTGACAGGGGTCTCACGCAGGTGAAAGTGCAAGTTTGGTGGTCTGCCTTCCTTTCTGAAGGGCTTCAATGCTTTTCCAGATTCTAGAGTCCCCCAAACCCCCAGCCAAATGCTTGGCTTATGGCTCTCTCCTCCATCCTCAAAACTGGCCCAGTGCATTCCTCTGACCTTTCTCCCAGGTCCCATGTTTCTCTGACCACAGGTTGGAAAGTTTCTCTGCTTTAACAGTTCATGTGATTAAACTGGACCCAGATTCATAAGCCCAGTATGTTTCCAGCTCAAGGTCCATAAACACAATCATATCTTCAAAGTCCATCTAAAACAACATATCCAAAGTTTCCAAGAATTAGGACATACACCTCTTTGAGAAAGGTATATTCAGCCTCCTTCAGGGAACAATACAGAAAAATTAGAACGATGGCTGACATTTATCTCCAAGTGTTCCCTACTGCCAGAGAAGGGGCTAGAGCAGGGATAAGACTTCTTTTTACCCTGAATATGGATAAGGCTTTACTGTATTTTAGCAAACATCTGGTTTTGTGTAAGCTTTCAGATATAGTAGACATGAATTCTTACTCATTGGTTTTCAAAATGATTTGCCATCTCACGAGTATGGTTTTGAATAGAAATTAGCTTTATTTTGTCAAAATGATGTCTGAGGAAAAAAAGTTTCCCTTAAAATCTGGTAAAAAAAAAAAAAAAAGAAGTCTTTTTGTTGTTGTTTGCACTAGAAGCTCAAATTTTAAAATTCAATAAAAATTCCTGAATTTTAAAATGCACTAAATTTTCCATGTGGATTGAAAAATGTACTGACAATTCTTTCCTTGTACAGATGCTTTTAGAAGTGCCATGTGCATGTCATGTATAGCAGCAGTGCCTTTTATCTATGTCACAAGATGTACATGCCATAAATTTGTCATGTGTAGATGTGCAAGTTAAAGATTACCTTGCTCTAGGGGACTCCAATTATATATGGACTTTGTAAATTTGAATTTTTAGTTGTCACAATATTCCAACTAATGATCACAACATATTTGGAATGATAACTAAAAAAAATATAGTTTTCTCACAAAGAAAACTGTAAAACATTTAAATTATGAAGTACCATGTTTACTAGTGGAATACCTGTCCTAAAACACCATCCTTTTATTTAAAAGTTGTTGTCTTAATTCAATTAGAAATTATTTCATGTACTCAGATCCATACTGTGGATTAAAAAAGATAATGTCTATCCAAAATGACACTTGAAGTATTCCAGGAATTGTAAGATATTCATATTAATGACTAACAGAAAATTAAATAGCTCTGTGGAGAAAATATGTGTCAAGGATCAATTTTGGGGGAAAAAATCACCTTTATGTGGGTACCAGTTTAGAACTTGGGGAGTATTTTGGGGTACTTAGATCACCATCACCAGGACTAAAGTCTCCCAACATTTCATGCATTACTTCTGACATTGCCTCCTTGTGTTTCACTGGAGAGCAACTGTCAAGCAAGAACAACCTCAATGGGTAAAGATGCTGAGGTTTTACAGAAGCTTATCTTTCACATTTTAAAGAGCCTGTACTCCTGAAGCTGATACTACAACATCAAAATCTAGGAGTGGTGTTAGTAAACAAAGATTGCTAGTATTTAAAAAATAATAGTAAAAATAAATGGCTTAATCAAACATCCTGAAAGCAAAATCATTTTTCCCCTCATTTTTCAGTAGGCTTCATGTCTGTCATGGATCTGCCCATCTGTTCTTTTCTACAGTTCTTCTAGGCTTCTTTCTTTTGCATTAGTAGGATTTGTCACCCTGGCCTCTTTGCTGCAACTCCACTTCTCTCCAGTGAGGATCTGTGTTCAGATGGGGTTAATCTATCAAAACCATAAATATGCTGAATTCTCACTCTTTCTCGCTTCCTATTTACTGAGACTAAGACAGATGAGATGGAGGGCAGTAGAAATGGAGAGAAGTAGAGAGATAAAATCAGAAACAGATAGTTTGAGGTGTTTGGAGGAGGTGGTAGTAAGAGAAAAAGCAATGCCATTTTAACACTTGGAGGAACCTATGCCTTATAATCTGTAGTTTACATGTAACCCCACAGTAACAATCTCATTTGCTAATCTAGCTCTTGCTCTGGACCACTGGCTGAAGTTAGGCTCAGAGTCTCCATTATACAGTTGTTTCAAAATTCTCTCCCAGTTGCTCCACTTTCCTCCCAGTCTCTTTAGGTGACATATGCATGGTCTATAATATCGCTAATCACTCTTCATATGCAGTAAATCCTGTACTGACACATCTACTCAATATCATTACTCCAGCAATTCTCACTGATTTATCCTACATGATTTTCTTTCACATTTTGCTATATCAGGTCTATCATTTCACAAATATGCTGATACTTATTGCCTCTTAAAATGAACATACCACAAATGAGTAAATTTTCTTTTGACTCCATTCTCCATTTTTGGCAACCCACTCGGCTTATTCCCATTCTCACTTCCACAGCAAATTTCCTCAAATGAATCATTCATATTTACATTTCCAATTTCCCTTTCACATCTCATAAGCCTGTCTTAATTAGGCTTACTCACCCACCACTCCACTGAAACTGGTCTTTCTAATGAATCTGAGGATCTCACATTGCAAATGCAAAGAATTAACTACCAATCTTTCTTTTTTTAAAATTTTTTTTTTAGTTGTAGTTGAACACAATACCTTTTATTTTTATATATTTATTTTTATGTTGTGCTTAGAATTGAACCTAGGGCCTTGCACATGCTAGGCGAGCAAGCTACTTCTGAGCCACAACCTCAGCCCCTTAACTACTAATCTTTATGTTATGAAATCTTTCAACGGTATTTAAAATTGTTTATCACTGTTTTTTCTTTTTTATTTACTTTTAATTGACCAAATTATTTATATTTATGGTGTATAACAATATATCTGAATGTATATGTACATTTATGTGTGCATATGTACACACACATACATATATACATTGTGGGCTGGACAAATCAAGCTAATTAGCATATGTATTATCTCACATACTTAGCATCAGAAGCACAAAGTGGAATGGTGGTTACCAGGAACTTGGTTGAAGAGGAATTGGAGAGATACTAGCCAAATGTCACAAAATATCAATTAGAAAAGAGGAATAAGTTCAAAAGATCAATTATACAACATGGCAACTGTAGTTAATAACATAGGGTACACTTGAAAATTTCTAAGGGGCTAGTTTTACATGCTCTCACTGCCCTTTCCTTTTTAATACACTTCTCCACATAGCTTTTGGAAAATGTGATTTTCATTTCTATTCTACTGTGAATTTTTCACAACCTTTGCTCCTTCTTTTTTCCCTCCAAACTTTTCAATCCTCTTCTTTCTGCAATCTTTGGAAGATATCATTCAATTATACACTTTTAAGTACCAAAATATGTTAATAATTACAAACCTAATATCTCAGCTGACATCCCTTCTGAATCTAGACTTGTTTTTTCAATCCCCTTTTCAAACATGAACCTGAAAGTCTAATAGAAATGTCAAACTTAACGTGACTGAAAGTGAGATCATGATGTTTCCTTTAAATTTTGCAATCTCTACTATTTTTACAATCTCAGGAATGACACTTTAAACTTCTAGTTTCTGAGGAGCATGAATTTGGAGTCATCTTTTATTCTTCAAATACAATTCACTGTCAAACTGCATTGGCTTTTATTAATTAAAAGTATTCATCTTTCACAATTCTCTGAAATTTGGTACTGCAGAAGTCAAATTTAAGTGTTTCTTTTAATTTGTCCCAATAATGTAGAAATCATGATTTTTTGAGTTACAGTGTGTGTAAATGCCTATAACAAATGTTCTAGGTAAGTAGCCCAATAATAGAGCAATGCTTATTCAAGGAAGAAGAGGAAAGAGAAAAGATTAAAACCCATGCTAAAGATGTCATCATTATTAAAAGAGACCTTTCCACTACATAATTTAAGTAGATTATTGGCTCTGTCTTACAAATAATAATTAAGTATATTAAAGTAAATAACAGTTGCTATATACTATGTTTGTCTTAATAGCTCAGCTTTAAAAATATAAAACTCAATACAATCTAATTTTCCTTCTAGAATAGGTCTTACCCTACCTAGCCTTTTTGAAATGCTTAGAGATGAGATCATGAAGAGTTTCATCCACTTTCTCTTATGATAGTCAGTTTTCAAAATATCCTTCATGCAGTAATAGAAAGTGTTGTATATCTCTATGCTTTTATTATACTGAAGTCACAATGCACATGTTAACTTGGTAACCATTAAATAATTATTTTGACACTTGGTAAGATGATAAAAAAGACTATCTAATACTATTGCAATACTTGAGACTGTTGCAATAAGAGAGAAAGATAGTGTTCCACTCCAAAGGCAGCCAGGGGTTCTATAGCCAAGGAACCGAATGAGGGGTCAGTGGAAGGAAAATTGCTAAAAGAAGCCATTAAACACTGGAGAATTCCTGCTAGATAACTTAACCAGGTCCCTGTTGAAGGCAAGACAATGTGTTCAGATACCAAGAGGAAGAGATGAGAAATTTTATCAAATATCAAGAATCATCAGATTTCAAAAATGGGGAATTTTCAATATATATTGATTTCATTTCAATAATCAAGATTTTTGGTAAAACTGGCCTGGGACAGTCAAAGACAAGGATAAGGCCTAGTCAAAAATAATGTCTCAGAGGAGACTGAGTTTGGTCATAGAGGAAGTATTTGTCACAATCAACTTTTATTAAAGACTTAAGGTTTCTAAATGTTCTATGGTTTTTATTATTTCATAATATTACAGTGGACCAAAATTAGTTAAAATATATGGTGTCTGTAACAACTCTTACTTGAATTACTTACTGTATGATACACTACTTCTGCCATCCAACTTATACATATTTCCCTAGAATAAACACAGAATTATCATTTGTCAGTTTTCTTTGTTACCTTTATCTTCTTTTTTTTTTTAAAAAATATTTTTATTGGCACATATATTATACCTAATAATGCAATTTATTGTGACAAACCTGTACATGACTAGCTTTTCCAATGTCACTCTTTCATTTGTTTATTTTGATGTATCAAATTGTACCTCTGTAACTGCCGGTGGGCGATCTGCCGTTTAGAACAGCGGGGCTGCAGGAGAAGACTCGGAGACAGGATAGAAAAGAAAAGTTTATTTTATTTTTCTCTCTCTGGCTTCAGCAACTCACAGTCTTACAATCACCCCCCCCCCACACACACACACAATGGCGTTTACTCTGCACGCTCTTTCCCGGGCATTGTCTCACGCGCTCAAGCAAGAATGGCGCCGGCGAGAGAGTTCTCCCAGCGTAAGTCCATTTAGATCTCATGCCAAGTCCCGTGAGATTTTGGGCTAAATCACGCGGGCGAGATTCTGGGTCAAGTCTCACAAGCAATTAGGGCTTCTGCATTTCCCCCTTTTTCGTTTTAAAAGAGGGGATGTTGTTAAGGCAACAAGCCTTTTGTTGATGAGCTAAATTGTATAGTATATTAAATTTTTTAAACAAATCAGCTGTCCTGAGTTCCATCAAGCAACACATTGAGTCTTGTAGGCAAATATCATCAAGGCATTGTCCCGCAAAGTCACAAACAAATGAAAGACCAAAATGTCCACTCGTCACAACACGTTGATCCAGGAGGCCTCATGGATGTAGAGGAGAGGGCACACTATTGGTGAAGGTGTCCGATGTCTGAGCAGCAGGGATGTTTGGAGCGACTGCATCTCTGTAGTTGTAGTAGTAGCTATGTTTTGCGCAAAACTGTTTGAAAGATGAGGACTTATATGCAGGGCCATTATCTGTTTTAAGCATTTTGGGGATGCCCAATGCAGCAAAAGCTTGCAAACAATGAGATGTAACATCTTTAACTTTTTCTCCAGAATGTAAGGAAGCAAAAATCATGCCTGAGCATGTATCCGTGGTCACATGAATAAATCGCAATTTTCCAAAACTTGGCTCACAAGTAACATCCATCTGCCACAAATGATTGGGCATTAATCCTCTAGGGTTAACACCAAAATGGGGATTGGGCAAATGTGTCATACAAGATTTACAATTGTTCTGGCTTACTCCTTTGTGATTTTAAACCTACACTGTAAGGTGGTACTGTTGATGTGAAACTGGGAGTGAAATAAAGTAGCTTGTTGGAGCGCTGAAAGTATAAATATTGTTTGTGTAAGGTTATCAGCCTTTTGATTACCTTCATGAAGGGGACCAGGCAAGTTAGTATGTGCTCTGATATGGCCTACGAATAGAGGTTCTTTTCTTGCCCACAAAAGTTTGTGTATTTGATAAAACAATTTAAAGGCTGGAGTATGAGGTGCTATTGGTCCTGCTAGCTCTAATTTTGGGATGGCATGTACAAAATAGTGGCTATCTGAAAAAATGTTTATGGGCTGGTCTCTAAAATTTTCCAGAGCTCTTACCACAGCTTCCAATTCCACTAGTTGAGCTGATTTGTGTGCAGTTATGTAAGTCATATTTTCTTTTTTAGTGACTACTGCAACAGTACCATTAGAGGACCCATCTGTAAATACATTTAATGCCTTAGGAATAGGTTGATTTTTTTTTTAATTACCTATGGAAATATAATAGGATGATTAATACAAAAAGATAATATAGGAGACTTAGGAAGATGATTATCAAAATTTGCAGAAGTAGAGCATCTAGCTATAGCCCAATCATTATCATTGAAGCATAAATATCCAATCTGTGACGATGAATAAGGAGTAATAATAGTAGCAGGGTGAATGCCAAATATTTTAGTAGAAGTCTTAAGTCCTTGAAGAATAAGTTTAGCCACCATGGAGGTATAAGATTCAATTATACTTTTAGGAGAGACGGGAAAATGTAACCATAATAAAGGCCCTTGTTGCCAAAATACTCCTGTGGGTGTATATTGTGAAGAAATAATAATCAATATCAGCAGTTGAGTTAAATCAAATCTATCACAATGAGCTCCTTCGATGGCTTTTTCTACTAACTTTAAAGCTTTCCTAGCATCAGGAGTCAATGTACGCGGTGAAGATAGATCAGGGTCCCCGCGAAGGATGTCAAATAAAAGTTTTAGTTGGCCAGTAGTGATGTTTAATGTAGGGTGAAACCAATTAATGTCTCCCAGTAGTTTTTGGAAATCATTGAGGGTGGTCAAATGTTCTTTATTTATTAAAATTTTGGGGGGTCTAACAAAGGTATCCATGATTTTAAATCCTAAATATAATATGGGAGATCTGGTTTGAACTTTTTCTTCTGCTATATATAATCCAAACTTTTTAAAATTTTCTACCATGTCACTGAATATATTAAATAAGAATTTTTTGATTAGGGTGGGCCAGTAAAACATCATCCATGTAATGTAGACACATGAGGTTTGGATATTTATTTTTAATGGGTTGGATATCCTTGTCCACATATATTTGGCATATGGTGGGGCTATTAGCCATTCCCTGTGGTAAAACCTTCCATTGATATCTCTGATCAGGGCCATTATTGTTAATAGAAGGAACTGAAAAGATAAACTTGGGGGCATCCAGAGGATGTAGGGGAATAGAAAAAAAGCAATCCTTTATATCAAGAGTAATAAGATAGAAATTTTTTGGAATAGCTACAGGATTAGGAAGTCCAGGCCCATGATTTGCATGGTTTCATTAATTTGTCTAAGATCATGTAACAATCACCATTTTCCTGATTTTTTCTTGATCACAAATATGGGGGAATTCCAGGGAGAGGTGGAAGGTTCTATATGTCCTGCTTCTAATTGTTCCTGAACTAGTAGGTGGGCTGCTTGTAATTTTTCTTTAGATAGGGGCCACTGAGGGACCCACACTGGCTTATCAGAAAGCCATGGTATTTTCAAAATTATTTTCTCAGTGGCCCCGAGGAAAAATATCTTTTTCCTTTATGATAATGATTTCTTTTAGGATTAAGCTTACCCTGTACTTTTTGATTAATGATTTCTTTTAGGGTT
This sequence comes from Tamias sibiricus, assembly GCA_025594165.1. NCBI lineage: Eukaryota > Metazoa > Chordata > Mammalia > Rodentia > Sciuridae > Tamias > Tamias sibiricus. The sequence continues at coordinate 38,864,302 of CM046665.1, read as the reverse complement.
AAGATTACCCTGTAGATTTTCACATTTAACACCTGCAGGCTTGGTTGCAATGTGTACTCCCATTTGTTGTAAAATATCTCTTCCCCATAAGGTAACCAGTAGGTTAGGTAAAACATAAGGTTGAAATGTTCCTTTATGTCCTTCATCATCCTCCCATTTTAAAATTACCGCGCTGTTCGCTACTGCTAGGCTGCCAGAGCTGGGCCGCCCTCTGTGCAATCTGCCCTTTAGAACAGCGGGGCTGCAGGAGAAGACTCGGAGACAGGATAGAAAAGAAAAGGTTATTTTATTTTTCTCTCTCTGGCTTCTGCAACTCACAGTCTTACAATCACCCCCCCACACACACACAATGGCGTTTACTCTGCATGCTCTCTCCCGGGCATGGTCTCACGCGCTCAAGCAAGAATGGCGCTTGCGAGAGAGTTCTCCCGGTGTAAGTCCATTTAGATCTTGTGCCAAGTCCGTGAGATTTTGGGCTAAGTCCCGCGGGCGAGATTCTGGGTCAAGTCTCAGGAGCAATTAGGGCTTCTGCATGCCTCGTAGGTTTATTTTGCAGTTTTAGTCTTTTTACCTCTTTAGAATATGTTTATTTTGGTCTCCTTCTTGGACTTTTTGAAATTTCTGAATTTTATATCCTGATATTGTACAAGGAAGTGTTTATGACAAGTGTTCCTTGTAGGAACAAACCTCATAAATCCTGTCTTATTTCAGTGTCATAGTCTTCTACTTATTTCAGAAAAGTATCTTGGACAAAGTGTTGTACTGATAAGACATTTTAGTTAATTTAACAGTTAATTATAGTAGTAATTTTTAATACTTTAAAGATCTATTGATTTTTAAATTTTCTTTCCTTTTATTTTTCTTTTTGATGCATTCTCATTGTACATAATGGTGAGATTGATTATTACATATTAGTACATGCACACAATATAACAATATAATTTGACCAATCTCTCTCCTCTCTTCTTAACTACTTTAATGTTTCCTTAGTTTTTAAAATAAATTATATATAAAAAATATTGTTTTTTTTCATTCCTGAATGTTATCATTCCAACTTTCCCCCTCACCTTACCAAGTTAAAATTCTGAATTATTTTTCCAATGAGCTCAAAGCTTCTCTAATTTTAAACAAATATATAAAACCTAGACCGAAGGAGTACATTAGGAACCTGATAAATCTAGCTTATTGTGAGAGTTTTTCTTTTATCTAATGTGGTTCATTTTTTCTAGTTTTTTTCTACTCTAACTAGTATACAAGAAATCTGTAAATAGTTGCCATTTTCTCTTTCTTGCCATGTTGGCTTTAGTTTGATTTTTATATCAAACCCCTCATTGAACACTCAGTTCTTATTAAGACCCTGTGCTTAAAGTCCTGAATCCTGTTCAAATTTCTTCTTCTTTATTATTTTCAATTTTTATTTTTTAGTTGTAGGTGGTGGACACAATAACTTTATTTTATTTATGTGGTGCTGAGAATCAAACCCTGGGCCTCACACATGCGAGCCGAGTGCTCTACCACTGAGCCATAGCCCCAGAACCCCAATTTCTTCTTGATTCATCCTTCTGCAGAACAGAATCTAGTCAATATTCAAAATGAATTCTCCCTGGAATCTATATGCATTATGAGCACAGATCTAAGGTTATGATGCTCTTCTATAAGTCCCTATGCTTCTTGTAGCCTATGCCACAGTGACATAAGTGCCTGTATAAACTATTTCTCCAGTGAAATGTTGTTGGGGACTTAAGAACACATCGGCCGGAAGGATAGAGAACTCTAACTCTTTGGTTGCTTCCCACTCCTGGTTACAGACCTGGCCTAAGCAGGAGGCATTCCCCTGAGGTGTCATGGGAACCGAAACTACCCTAAGGATAGGGTAGGAGGCTCCGCCAATACGATTTGCCCATGTTTCTTATGTGTCCCTGCATTCTTTCTGTTGATTGGCCCATGTCCTCTATAAGACCGTCTAACTTCCTCAATAAACTTGAGTTCCTGCCTTGACCATGCTCCCTGACCCGTCTGTTTGTCCTCTGAAAGGAGGGCTGGGATGTGGGCGGTCAGTTGGCCTTTGCCTTTCCCAATCTTGCCTCTCGCTGTGGCGTGCTCTCCCAGCCTTCCCTGCTGGACAGAGAAGGTTTTCCCTGGCCCCGGGAGAGTTAAAAACCACAGCAAAATCTAAAAGTTCCCAGCGAAATGTAATTTTAATGAGAGCAAGGTATCCTTGCTGAACAAATTTATGTCAACTTGACTGAGCTAAGGAATGACCAGATATTCAGCCAATATTATTTAAGGGCCTATCTACCAGTATGTATCTAGAAGAGATTGGCATTGGAATCAGTGGACTGATTAAAAATTATCGATCTCATCAATGTAGGTAGCAATCATCAAATCCATTAGATGGCTGAATAGAACAAAAAGGTGGAAAAAAAAAAAGACAAATTTACTTTCTTTTTGTTCTTAAACTTCCATCTTCTTCTGCACTAAGACAGTGTTCTCAGTTCACAGCCTTCAGTTTCAGATCAGGACTTACTTTATTGTACCCTCCCTTCAGGACTAAGACTTGGACTAACTTATACCATTAGTTTTTCTCATTCTCCAGCTTGTAGAAGATTGTGGGGCTTCTTGATCTCTAGAATCCTGTGAGCCACTATCATATAATTAGATGCAATGTCTTAGTTATGTTTTTCTGGAGAATTCTGACTAGTACAAGAAGAGAATATTAACTTGATACTAAAACCTGACATAGTACAAGGAAAGACCAGCATCCATTTTGAACGTAGATGCAAAAATCTGCAAGATCTTATTGAGATCAAATCCATCCACAAAAAAATAAATAAGTATAAAAAAGAATAGTACATTAAACAAAACTAAGTCATATTTATTCCAGAAATATAAGGCTGGTTGAACAGCTAAACTTAAATCTTTAACCTATTATTTTAGCAAAATAAAGAATAAATACTATGTGAGAAAATCAACAGATACAGAAAAGTATTTGGTAAAATAAATTTTGGTCTTGGAAAATTCTTAAACATGTAGGTCAATGTTATGAGCATATAGCTCAGCAATATGGTCAAACAACTTGAGAAAATAATTCAAAAACAATTTATTGGGGAAATCTTTTTTCATAAAATAGTTTTGAAACAATTGAACCTACAGACTCAAAAAGATAAAATGAATCCATACTGTACTTCACTCCTTTTAAAAATGTAATCAAGTACACTAAACTTGCCAAGTTGTATACATTAAATATAAGCTTTTTATATGTCACTATACTTCAGTTAAGTGATTTTAAAAAATTAAAAGATCAATAATGATACGTTAAATAAAATTTGCTTCACTAAAAAATAACAAAACGATTCATAGATACAAATATATGAATAAAACTATGAAAGTTCAGAAGAAAACATGAGAGAAAATCTTTATAACATTGTCTTAGGCAGAATAATTCTTAGATATGATAACAAAACAAACATTTAAAAGAAAAAATATTGATAAATTAGACTTTATCAGAACTAAGACTTTTGCTGAGTAAAAGACTATAAAAGGGGAAGCTAAGCAACATGCTACTGAATGAACAAGGGGTTGAAGAAGACATCAAAGAGGAGATTAAAAAATTCCTAGAGGTAAATGAGAACACAGATACATCGTATAGAAATCTCTGGGACACTATGAAGGCAGTAGTAAGAGGAAAATTCATTGCACTGAGTTCATTCTTTAAAAGGAAAAAAAACCAACAAATAAACGACTTAACATCACACCTCCAAGCACTAGAAAAAGAAGAACAGATCAACACCAAGAGCAGCAGAAGACAGGAAATAATTAAAATCAGAGCAGAAATTAATGAAATTGAGACTAAGGAAACAATTCAAAGAATTGACAAAACTAAAAGTTGGTTCTTTGAAAAAATAAACAAAATTGACAGACCCTTAGCAATGCTAACGAAAAGAAGAAGAGAAAAAACTCAAATCACTAACATTTGTGATGAAAAAGGGAATATCACAACAAACACCTCAGATATACAGAAAATAATTAGAAATTACTTTGAAAACTTGTACTCTAATAAAACAGAAAATGCTGAATGCATTGACAGATTTCTAGAGTCATATGATTTGCCTAAACTGGATCTGGAGGCAATACACAATTTAAACAGATCGATTACAAGCAAAGAAATAGAAGATGTCATCAAAAAGCTACCAACAAGGAAAAGTCCAGGACCTGATGGGTTTACAGCAGAGTTCTACAAGACTTTCAAAGAAGAACTAATACCAATGCTCTTCAAACTATTTCAAGAAATAGAAAAAGAGGGAGCTCTTCCAGACTCTTTCTATGAGGCCAATATTACATTAATTCCAAAGCCAGGCAAAGACACATCCAAAAAAGAAAACTTTAGGCCAATATCTTTAATGAACATAGATGCAAAAATCCTCAACAAAATTCTGGCAAATCGGATACAAAAACATATCAAAAAGATAGTGCACCACGATCAAGTGGGGTTTATTCCAGGGATGCAAGGCTGGTTCAACATTCGGAAATCAATAAACATAATACATCACATCAATAGACTTAAAGATAAAAATCATATGATTATCTCAATAGATGCAGAAAAAGCATTTGACAAAATACAGCACCCCTTTATGTTCAAAACACTGGAAAAACTAGGAATATCAGGGACATATCTCAACATTATAAAAGCTATTTATGCAAGGCCCAGAGCTAACATTATCTTAAATGGAGAAAAATTGAAAGCATTCCCTCTAAAAACTGGAACAAGACAGGGATGCCCCCTCTCACCACTGCTATTTAACATAGTACTGGAAACTCTGGCAAGAGCAATTAGACAGATGAAAGAAATTAAAGGGATCAAGATAGGAAAAGAAGAGCTCAAATTAGCACTATTTGCTGATGACATGATAATCTACCTAGAAGACCCAAAAAAACTCTACCAGAAAACTTTTACAACTAGTAAATGAATTTGGCAAAGTAGCAGGATACAAAATCAATACCCATAAGTCAAAGGCATTTTTGTACATCAGTGACAAAGCCTCTGAAAGGGAAATGATGAAAACTACCCCATTTATAATAGCATAAAAAAAAATAAAATACCTGGGAATCAACTTAACGAAAGAGGTGAAAGAGCTCTATAAGGAAAATTATAGAACACTAAAGAAAGAAATCATAGAAGAACTCTGAAGATGGAAAGACCTACCTTGCTCTTGGATAGGTAGAATCAATATTGTCAAAATGTCCATACTACCAAAAACATTATACAGATTTAATGCAATTCCAATCAAAATCCCAATGTCATTCTTCAAAGAAATAGAAAAAGCAGTCATGAAATTCATCTGGAGAAATAAGAGACCCAGAATAGCCAAAGCAATCCTGAGCAAGAAAAGTGAAGCAGGGGGCATCACCATACCGGACTTTAAATTCTACTATAGAGCAATAGTAACAAAAACAGCATGGTATTGGCACCAAAACAGACTGGTGGACCAATGGTACAGAATTGAGGACACAGAGACTAATACATATAATTTCAGCTATCTTATATTAGACAAAGGTGCCAAAAATGTACAGTGGAGAAAGGATAGCCTCTTCAATAAATGGTGCTGGGAAAACTGGAAATCCATATGCAACAAAATGAAATTAAACCCTTGTCTCTCACCATGCACAAAATTCAATTCAAAGTGGATCAAGGACCTAGGAATTAGACCAGAGACAATACACCTAATAGAAGAAAAAGTAAGCTCCAATTTCCAACATGTCGGATTAGGCCCCAAGTTCCTTAATAAGAATCCTGTAGCACAAGAACTATTACCAAGAATTAATGAATGGGATAGATTTTAAACTGAAAAGCTTCTTCTCAGCAAAAGAAACAATCAGTGAGGTGAATAGAGAGCCAACTAATTGGGAACAAATATTTAATACATGCACATCAGATAGAGCACTAATTTCTAGAATGTATATAGAACTAAAAAAACTTAACACCAAAAAAGCAAATAACCCAATCAATAAATGGGCTAAGGAATTGAAAAGACACTTCTCAGAAGAAGATACACGATTAATCAACAAATACATGAAAAAATGCTCAACATCACTGGCAATTAGAGAAATGCAAATCAAAACTACTCTAAGATTTCATTTCACTCCAGTCAGAATGGCAGCTATCAAGAACACAAACAACAATAAATGTTGGAGAGGATGTGGGGAAAAAGGCACACTCATACATTGCTGGTGGGACTGCAAAATGGTGCAACCGCTATGGAAAGCAGTATGGAGATTTCTTGGGAAAATGGGAATGGAACCACCCTATGACCCAGCCATCCCACTCCTGGGTCTATTCCCAAAAGACTTAAAAACAGCATATTACAGTGACACAGCCACTTCAATGTTTATAGCAGCACAATTCACAATAGCTAGGTTATGGAACCAACCTAGATGCCCCTCAGTAGATGAGTGGATAAAGAAAATATGGTATATATACAAAATGGAATTTTACTCAGCAATAAGAGAGAATAAAATAATGGCATTTGCAGGTAAATGGATGAAGTTGGAGAATATAATGCTAAGTGAAATTAGTCAATCTCAAAAATCCAAGTACCGAATATTTTCTCTGATATAAGGAGGCTGGTTCACAGAGTTGTTGGAAGGGGGTACATAGGATCAGAGGAACACTAGAATGGTCAACGGAAAGGGAGGGGAGGGAGGGAGTAAGGGGGGGGTTGGAAAAAAATTGGTGATTGAATGAGATGGACATCATTAACCTAAATGCATGATTGAAGATCTGAATGGTACTTATATACTTTGTATACAAGCAGTTGTATGTAAAAAGATACTATACTTGTGCATGATGAATAAGTAAATAAATAATAAAAAAATTAAAAAAAGACTATAAAAGGGATAAATAGACAAGCTATAGCTTGAGAAAATATTTATGACTGCATATCTAATGAAGGATTTATCTCCAGAATATATAGAAGATTTTCAAACTCAATGATAAGAAAGTAAATAACTCAATTTTAAAATTAAGAAACCAGGCATGGTAGTAGATGCCTATAATTACACGTACTTGGGAATTGAGGCTGGAACATTTTAACTGAAGGTAGTCTGAGCAGCTTAGTAAAACTGTGCTTCAAAATAAATTTTTAAAAAAGGCTAAGGTGTAGCTTGAAGGTAGATCCTGAATTCAATTCCCAGTACTGAAGACAAACAGAAAAAAATAAAGAATGAGAAAAATTTTAAATAGACACATGAAATAAAATAGATGTAAAAATAAGCACATCAAAGGAACTCATGAAAAATAAATACGCAAAAAGTTGTTCAACATCATTGTTCATTAGAATAATTCAAATTAAAACTATAATGAGATATTACTGCACATCTATTAGAATAAATTCATAACTGTTGATAGTATAAAGTGCTGCTGAGGATCCATAACATCTGTATATCTCATACATTGGTTGGTGCATGTGTTAGCTTTTCATTGCTGTGACCAAAACACCCGATAAAAAGCACTTAGAGAATGAAAAATTGATTTTGGTTCATGGCTTCAGTCCTCATTTGGCAAATTCCATTGCTCTGAACCCAAGATGAGGCAGAACATCAGGGTAAAAAAACATGGTGGAGGAACACTGCTCCACTCACTGCATTGGGAAGCATAGACAGAACAAAGAAGAGCCTAGGGGACAAAATATAATACCCAAGGACAGGCCCTAAGCAATCCCCTTCTTCAGTGATACCACATCAGCTTATAGTTACCACACAGCACAGTAATCCTTTCAAACTAGGACGGACCAATCAGGTCATGTCTCTCATAATATAATGATTTCACATCTGAATATTCTTGCATTGACACAGGAGTTTTTTGGGGACACCTTATATCAAAACCATAACAGGGTAAATGCAAAGTTGTAGGCTACTTTGCAAGACTTCTGGGATTTCTTATAAAATTATAAATGCACTTACTATAAGAGCCCAGCAATACTATTTTAATATGCAGGAATTAAAGAAAAATTCATGTCCAAATGAAAGCCTATAAACAAGGTTAATATCACCTTTATTCATAACAAACTCTAAACTGGAAACTATCAAAATTCCCTTTGAAAGGTGAATAGCTAAACAAACTTGTACATTCAGACAATGGAAGAATACTCCATAATGGAAAGGAGTAAGCTTACTATAACAGATGAGTGAATCTGAAAAGCATTTTGATTGAATAAAGGCATCACAAAATGTATGGCTCCATTTCATATGGCATGCTGGAAAGTGTAAAACTATAGGAACAAAGATTGCTATATTAGATTGTGGGTGGGGGTTAGCATAGGAAAGAATTTTAACTCTAATGTGACTGCAAGAGGGAATGCAGGGAAATGATGGAAGCATTCCGTGTTCTGACTGTGCTGGTGTTTATACAAATCTACCTAAGCCCATGGAATTTTGCACCCCCAGAAAAGATAATTTTAATGGATGCCAATAAAAATATGTTCCACACATATATGGACAGTAAGGCGCTCTATTTATTATGTAAGAATATATTGAAAGAACAGCCACATTTCTAACATCATCAGTCACCATGCCAAGGAGAAGAAAGAGAAAAAAGAAAACACAAAACAAACAGAAATGATAACTCATTGCTTCAGCTTGAATATTATGCATGGTATTTCTACTTTTAGATTTTCAAGAAAAAATTCAAATGATTATATTTAACATCAAGGTGTGTTGATAAGTGCACTTATCACAGGAAGTTTGACATGGGAAGGAGATAGAGCACTTATTGAAAATAGCCAAAAGCACCACCAAAGTTGCTAATTTTATTTTTTTTTTTATTTTTCATTTTTTTTGGTACCAGGGATTGAACTCAGGGGCATTCAACCACTGAGCCACATCCCCAGCCCTATTTTGTATTTTATTTAGAGACAGGGTCTCACTGAGTTGCTTAGTGCCTTGCTGTTGTTGAGGCTGGCTTTGAACTTATGATCCTCCTGTCTCAGCCTTCTGAGCTGCTGGGATTACAGACATGTGCCTCCATGCCCAGCTAAATTTGCTATATGTCTTACAAAATACTTATCCAAAAGACTTAGGAGAATAACCTATTATTCTTTACCATTCCTAAAAATGTGTGTCCCCTTCAATTTGTCTTTTTATATGGAAATAGGAATGCAGCAATGTCTGGACATTTATCATAATGCAAATGAACAGTGGTACTTCATGATTAGACCTAAAGGTTTGGTCATAGCCTACAGTGGCAGTGGTCATTAGCCTGGTATAAAAACTTTCTCAATCTGGCCTCAAAATCTCATTTTATTAACTGAAAATGAATATTCCTATGCTTCTGCCTATAACAATTACTGAAATTTTGAAATCATTAAGTACAATGTAATAATTGAGGTTAATAATTAATATTTAATTTCATTACAGAACTTTAACTATTGTAATATAAAACTTGGATGGTGTTTGAAGAGTTATGTCTTATCTGTATAACCTCCAGTATTTTAAAACAAATACAACTGTTATTTCTTTATTAACAGAGAAAATTAGTTTTCTTAAAAGCAGATATTTTTTGAAGATTATTACTCCTAAGCCTGCCTACAGAAATTTTTTTTGATAGCTTTAGTGAAATATCTTTTCAATTTAGATCCTAAAAGAACATTCTCCTTTTTGTAATGTATATTCATTTCCCACTAATGTTTACCAACTAGTAATCTTTGTCTTCAGAAATAACGTATTTAATGTCTATAATCCCAGAAAATCAATCTTCTTTTCTCTTTCCTATCCTGAAGACTTGTGCTCTTATAAAGGATTTTCTAGTAAGTACAATTGAGAGATTACACAGAGACATGGAAAAAACAAGCAGATCATAGAATTAGTTGTCCTTTAACAGTGACACCTAGGAGAGAGATCAAAAGTTTTTATAAAACCATTTCTTTTTTTTACAAAATTGACTTGTCTCATCAAATCTCATGTACATATAAAACATTTGAAAAATGACTTCCTCATAGGCTTTAAAGGGACCAGCATTATGGAAAATTTCAAGTCGTCTCTCTTTGTGTATACCAGCACCATATCTCTCTATGATTGCACTGGACAAGGGTTGATGAGTTTGCTCATGTACTGTATAAAACCACTGACCTGAATCACAGTAGTAAAACTCAGCTTTGCATCAAATAACGTTTCTTTTGTGTCTTTTTCTTTCTCTGCAAGATTGATTTCTTAACGTATGAAAGTGTTTTCTTTATAAAACACTGCTGGCTTGTTTCCAGAATTGGATCCTATGGAAAATCAATTTCTTAAATAAGAGGCTCAGACAATGTTTTTCTTTAGTGTTGTTTATCTATGGCCACCATGGTGTATTACAACTAAAATAAGAATCTCCCATCATCATAGAATAATAAACAATATTTTTAACACACACCATATCTGTCAATAATATTTTTATTAAAGATTAAAATCATCCAATTTAGAGATTATAAAACACATAAAATGCACATGGAATAAATCCCAAATATATGACTGAAGACATTTTTCCTTATCATGATTTGAATATGTTCAAGAAACTGGCTCTAAAGTCCATTTGATCAAAAAACAAAAAGAATGAAAATGTGAGCTGTTTATTAAAATATTTTAATTGCTGGTCTTTGCTTTGTGGTGAATACTTTATTCTGCTAGCATCATCATGTTCCCCCCAAATAACAGGAGTTCCAGAAGTTCATTTCAAAACTCTATTCCTTCCTAACTTCTTGCCATCCTGCCACTCTTGGCAGAATGTTATAGCGTACTCAGGCTTAGTTCAATAGCCTATCACCTCACCAGAGTGACTTGTGAACTTGTCTCTCTTGGATTGGTAGGAGAGACTACTCATCAATCTGTAGCAGAGAACCAGGCATAACAGTGCTCACAGCATAAAATGTCAAGAACAGTATAGTGGGGGCTGGGGTTGTGGCTCAGTGGTAGAGCACTCGCCTAGCATGAGTGAGGCGCTGGGTTCGATCCTCAACACCACATAAAAATTAATAAATAAAATAAAGATATTGTACCCAACTACAACTAAAATAAATAAATAAATAAACAGTATTAGCTAAAACTCGCAGGAAATTTCTGCAATGAAGTGAAGAAACAATCCACTTTACTTATGAACCAAACTGATTACACAGGATGTGATTCATCCTAAAATTACAAATGAACTTTAAATACATAAATAAACATTTTTCTATCTTTAATGTACTCAGATACTTTCTTTGTAGGCCACCTCTCCTTGTAAACTCTTTGCAAAACACTTCATTTCTTTAGATCTCAACCTTTATACCTATGAAATGCCAACAAATGATAATGTGTTAAATTCCCTCTATTATTAACATTGTTCAATTCTATGGCATTTTATTGTGTTCAAGAGATGTGGAGTAAGGTTTCTCAGTCAAATGTCCAATGATATAAAGAATAGTCAGAAAAAAATTAAGTAGACAAGTCTCTTATTTATCATGGACTACAAATTGCATAAAGTTATATGGAAATTTTAAAAATTGAGAAATTACAGGTAGTATGTAGATGACAGTTTATTTACTTTTGTTAATTAAAACTGAAATATTTTGATGAAAAACTGGTGCATATATTTCACAGTGGTTGGACAGAATGTCTAATCCTCCTCACTCCACCACCTCCAAAAAATATTTTTGGTAGATTCTATTCAACATTTAAAAAAACATTTAATAGTAAAACAATAAGCCTACTAATCAATGGATCAATGTCAATGCATTTATTTATAACTCGTCCTTGGAATTTTGATGATGCCACATAATTCAAATATTATGAATATTTTTAGTTTTCTACTGAACTTCTTCCTTCCCCCTGTGATTTCACCTGCCTTTCTACTTCCTTTCCTTTACCTTCTCCTTTTCCCTTTCCTTTTCTCTTTTTCTCACTTATTATCAAACTTTAGAAATGAGAAAATGTTCCAAGAAAGTATGTAATTATGTCTGTTTTACAAAACAATATACATTTAATTATTAGCATGAAGAATGGATAACCAATACATATTTGCTGAGTGAAGTATCTACTACTTGTATTTTTCTGATAGTGTTTGTTTTTTGGTGCGGGGGATTGAACCAAGCAGTGCTTAACCATTGAGCAACATCCCCAGCCCTTTTTTGTATTTTATTTAGAAACAGGGTCTCACTGAGTTGCTTAGCGCCTACCTGTTGCTAAGGTTGGCTTTGAACTTGCGATCCTCCTGCCTCAGCCTCCTGAGCTGCTGGAATTACAGGCTTGAGCCACCATGGCTGGCCTGAGAGTGTTTTTTTTTTTTTTTTAATAAAAAATTTAAGAATCTTTGAGCTGCTTACTAATATGCTCATACCCATGAACAGCAGAAATATAGTTCTGTTCAGGAGAATGTACTTGCTAGGTCTTTCAAAGTTCAGAAGTTCTTATCATACATAATTTTAACTCAGCTTGTTTAGATTGTCTTAGCTCATTCTTATGTGAGGAAGAGAGGCACTTCTATTCAAGAAGATATGCTTACTAGAACTTTCAGATTTCAGAAGTTCTTATCACTCCTACCTTTAACTCAGCTTGTTTTCAAAGTATATTTTTATCTCCTCAAATAGAATATTAAAAATTTGTATCCCACATCTTGCCAAGATATAATTCCCAATAATTACAAAAATGCAGGCACAATATTTCAGGTACTTCAATACCTTATTTTTTTTTACTTTTTTATTTATTTATTTTTTATTTATTTATTTATTTATTTATTTTTTTAACCAGGAATTGAACCCAGGGGCACTTAACCAGTGAGCCACATCTCCAGCCCTTTTGTGTATTTTATTTAGAGACAGGGTGTGGCTGAATTGCTGAGGCTTGCTTTGAACTCATGATCCTCCTGCCTCAGCCTCCCAAGCCACTGGGATTACAGGCATTTGCCTGAAAGGAAAATAAAAGGAGACACAGAGACAGGAAAGAAAGATGGCAGAATGGTGGAGAGGCCAAACTGCCAAGCTTTATTTATATCAATAGGTTAGTTTAGGTCATTAGTGCCACAAATATGTTATTGTTTAGTATTTCTTATTTCCCAGGAACTGAATGTCTTGAAATCAAGGTCTAGGCTGATAAGACTCTAGAACAGAGCCTCTTCACAAAGGAAATTACCATAGCAAGTAGATACTGCACCTGTATTAGTTATCTTACAGCTTCTAGAAGAAACTGTCAAGCATTCCAAGCGGGAGAAACAGAGTGTCAGTTACCCCCAGGTGTTTGCTCACCAGAGGAATGCTTCCCTATATATTTCCACGATCAGAATCACTACATGTGCCACTACACCGGCACTCAATACCACAATAAAGTCAGAGTGTATTTCGAGCTTGACCAATAGCCATCTTGTTTATGTATGAATTGCTTAGTGTTTTAGCATTTTTAAGCTAATGATGAAAAAATAGGGAAGTTTATATAAATGCCAAGATTTTGTTTTCCATCAAATATAAAAGATCAAGTGACACCAGGCCCTCATTTTCAGGTTGAAAATTATTTATCTAACTTAAATTAACATAATTCCATCCTAGAACAAATGTAGGTAAATGGATGAGGTGGGGGGGAACCAGCGCAAGAAAGAGAGAGTTAAGAAAAAAATTTTCATTAAACTGTTTGTCTAATCTGTTAATTTCCTCCATGATGATAGTTATATTGACCTTTCTCAATTTTCTATATTTTATTTTTTTCTGCCTTTTTAATAAAATAGCTAAGGATTTCTATGTTCATTCATTTAAAAAATAAATCATATTTTCAAAGTCAACTATTTCTGTTATCATTTAAGAATGCTTTTGATTTTTATTTATGTTCTTCTCTATGTATGCCTTCTTCTCCTGAGTATAATTATGTGGTTTTGATGTTCATAATTTCATCCTCAGTAAAGAAAAGTGTTTGGTTTGAGCATACATAGGTTTCCCCGCTTATAAGTTTGATCTCAGATATTTTTCTAATAGCATTCTCTGTATTACAATTTATAAAAGTGTTATTTGCTTTAACTTCAGAATCATCTGGATAAGGAATATTTTTCACTTTTCCAAGTGGTTTAAAAAGTTCTGAGTATATTTTTGTGATTAATTTAAATTTTATTACATTGCTTTTATGCAACATAGCTTATGCTACTATACCTAAGGATTTAGTTATAACCTTTTCAGAAAGGCTTTATGTACCTTATATATGTATTTATAGGATTCCAAATAGTGTTTTTCTTAGTAGGACTTAAAATTTGAGATATATGTGTTTTATCAAACAGAGTTATTATCTGTCAGCTTGATTTACTAGGGAAGAAGAGATGTGCTCCCTCTCACTTGATATGCATAGGATGTTTATGCCTATTTCTTGTTGTAGCCATTTAGAGAGGTTGATTCTGGAGCTAGAAAGCTTGGGTGTGAACTCCATTCACATTTAATTAGATAGATATTTTACCCTGTCAAGTTACTAAACTCTTGTTTTATAGATTCACTTTTTATTTTGTTATTAGTGCATTGTAAGTATATGTGATATTGGAGTTCATTTTAACATAATTTTGTTAGCATAGAATATCCTTTGCTATAATTCAGGCCCTGGTATTTCCCCTTTCCCTTTCTTCCTCACTTCCCCTGTTTCCTTTCTTCTATCCTACCAGTTTTTCTTTGATTTAGTTATAGTTTTTTATTACTATATTATAGATAAACACAAAGGTGAAATTCACTGTTAGTCCAAAAAATGTACAACAAAATATGTGGTGATAATAGTGCTGACTTCATATGGTTATTCAGACACTTATGAAGAGCTTAGTTCAATGAATTGCTTAAGTGATTTTCATGGTTTTAATGTTTGTTTCAATTAAAATTCAAATGTTAAAGTCCTTTGGAGACCAAACACTTCAGAGATAATTGTGGTTATATCAAATCATCATGGTGTTGCCCCATTATGTGATTATTGCCCTGGTAAGGGGGGGAAAAACCACTAGACTCTTTGCTTTCTTAACAACTATAGGAATATACAGAAAGAAGCCATCACATGACAGAGAATTTTCCAGATACTGAGTCTACCAGCTCCTTGAACTTGGACTTAACAGCTTCATAAATATGGGAATTATATTTCTGGTTTTTGTACCATTAGTCTATAGTGATTTGTAAGTGTAGCCTTAGCTGACTAGGGCAGTGCTTAATATATGTTAATGAAGGTTTTTTTTTTTAACATTCAACTTGTATATCTCATGGATTTCCAGTGTTATCAGATGCCATATGATCTACAGGATCAGTTTTACTTTTTGAAATTAAATACTTCTAAAATAATTTAACTACAGGATATTTACTGTGCAGTATACTAATTGACCATATTCTGTATACTTTCTTTCTGATCTCTGCACTGATAATCTCTCTTATTAGTAATTTAAACAATTTTATTATCTTCTTCGCATTTAAAAAACATCTCTTTAAGCTGATATGTCTTCATCTGATATTTTTTATTTATTAAACAGGATTTTTTGCTGTTCTTGATGCTGATATTTTAAACATGTCCCCATGTAATTTCTTGGTATTTTCCTCTTCTCTCTTATGGTTAATTTTTAAAATTAATTATAATTTATGACTTCTTTTTTATAGTTACTAGATGTTCTCTGAAAGTTTTTCATATTTCCTGGAGTAGCTTTATTTCAAGAATGTGTTCATCTTCTGAAAGCACTTAGTTCACAGGACCCAAAAACTCCAATGTGTGATTCCTATAGTTCTACTTCTACTCCTGTCCCTCATATTTTCAGATGAGTATTTATTTATATCAGAAAAATAACTTGCACCAGAATAATTTATTTGCAAAGCACATAGTCACAAATACTGAATTCAATATTCCCATGTTCTTTTTTTCCCACAAATGACAAAGGGTTTCTAAGCAAACTATTACTTATATTTTTGTCTGGATTCTGGCCATTGCTCTTCCAGTGTAAACATCCTTAGCAGGACTTTTCTGCTTTCCTTTACTGCCACCTGAACCACAAGAATTTATTCATGAGAAGTCAGCTATAATACCACTTAGTGAAATTCTGTCTGTTCTCCACTGTAATAACTTTAGCAAGAATCATTAAACTGTATTCACATGAATTGCCAGTTTTCTTATTTTCAGTGCCAATAACTATATTTTCCAGTTTGAGTTAGTCAATTTTGGAAAGTCTAGATTGGAGAGGAGGGCAATGGGTTTGTTTTCCAGCTGAATTAAAACTAATGCCCACTCAAATACCTGCACACACACACACACACACACACACACACACACACACACACACACGATGGTTTATAAGGTTTATTTATAACAGACCTAAAATGGAAGCAACTAAGGTGTCTTTCAGTGAGTAAAAGGAGAAACACATTGTGGTCCATCCATACAACAGGTTATTATTGAGCTTTAAATAAATGAGCTATCAAAACACAATGTAGATGAATATTAAATGTATAGTGCTAATTAAACATCTATTATGGAAAGACAACACATACTATCCTGTCAGTTATACAACATTACACAAAATGCAGACCTAAAGTGACTGTAGAAAATTAGCTTATAGATTAGATTGAGGGTGGGGAAATGGACAATGTAAACCACTGCAGAAATTTAAGGTCAGTGTGATTGTGAATAAGCCATTATGGATTTACCAAAGCCCACAGATACTTAAAGTACAATGAAACTTAATGACTCTATATTTTTAAAAAACTCATTTAAAAACTCAGGGAATCCCAGAATTGAATGCAGAAAGTGATAAAACAATTCAATGAGACATCTAGCTTAACTATAAATACATGAAGTGACTTCTACCAAAGGTGGATATATGAAGAAGTATTGAATTAAGTAACTTTGGAAATGCTGGAAGAATAAATGCAATGAAAATGTAAATGGACAGTGAACTCCAAATGAGAATTTGTTTTCAATGGGGGTACAGTTTAATCATTCTGATACTGATATAGATATATAGATAGATGAGAGAGAGAGAGAGAGAGAGAGAGAGAGAGAGAGAGAGACTGAAATTAAGTAAATGGATTATACTGGTAGTAAGTAATAGGATTCTCACTGTTGAGGTGGCATTTTACAGATAAGGAAGTAAAATAAACTAGAATGGTTCATGTGGTAATAGATTAAAGATGCCAGTACACTGGGCTGGGGATGTGGCTCAAAGGTAGAGCGCTCGCCTAGCACATGTGTGGCCTTGGGTTCAATCCTCAGCACCACGTAAAAATACATAAAGTTAAAAAAAAAGATGCCAGTACAAATTCATAACTATCTCAAAATACACAGAGATGATTAAAAATGGAAATATTTATAGACATATGCATATACTTAGGTTAGCATACACTCATATATTCCTTTTCTCTGTAAGCAGAGAGCTCTGGAGCAATGATACCCTGATAGCAATTAGCATGCCAAGCACATAAATCTTGATTTCTAGTGCCATTCTTGCACAAAGGAATCAAGCCTTCTTAAAGAGTCGGCTGATTCTAGGACTTGACAAGAGTTACACATGATGAACCTAGAATATCTTGTAGTGCTAAAGTAACAAAATGTCCCCTTCTCCATCTATCTTTCACATATACAAATTTCACGAAGAGAGTACATCAAGGGACAGAGGTAAAAACAAACAGTTTCAAATGTCCAAACTAAAAAAAAAATTCAAGCAACAGTATAAACAAAGTAAGATTGAATTATAATCCAGAACATAAAATACTCTTGAGTCCATAGTAATAATAAGAATAAAGAAATGAATAAATAAATCAATGAGGCCGGGCACAGTGGTGCATGCCTGTAATCCCAGCACTTTGGGAGGCTGAGGCAGGAGGATCACGAGTTCAAAGCCAGCCTCAGCAATGGCAAGGCACTTAGCAACTCAGTGAGACCCTGTCTCTAAATAAAATACAAAAAAGGGCTGGGGATGTGGCCCAGTGGTTGAGTGCCCCTGAGTTCAATCCCTGGTACCAGAAAAAAAAAAAAAAAAAAAAATGAATGAGGGAGAAGAGAAATCTCTCCACGCTAAGAATTTAAGAATTCTAAATGATTTATGCAAATGACCAAGTCCTCAAGTGTGTGTTAAACAGAATCAAATCTTTCCAACTAGTGTTGCAAACTAGTGTAATTTAAAAGAGACAAACGAATGTCTATACAGAATACAAACCTTATAAACATTTATTCAACCAAGTGATTCAGGTAATGATGCATAGCAATAAATGTTGAAAATAAATATCCTTATTATGATGTGCTGAAAATAGATTTGGAGGGGTGGCTTTTAGTCTTTAATGATTTAAGACTTTAGAGATTTTTGATCTTCCAAGATTCCATCATAAAGGATTATGACCCAAACCTGTTCTCATTGGATCCATACCAATTTTTTAATTTTATTTTTAAAATTTGTTCTAATTACTTCTACATGACCGCAGGATGTAGTTCCATGCATAGTACACAAATGGAGTACAGTTTTTCACTTCTCTGCTTAAACACGAAGTAGAGTCACACCATTCGTGCAGTCATACATGTACCTAGGGTAATGACATCTGTCTTATTCTACCATCTTTCCTAACATGATACTCCCTCCTCTCCCCTGCCACCCCTTTTACCTAATCCAAAGTTCCTACAGTCATTCCATGCTCTGCCCCACCCCCTTGTGGATCAGCATCCACTTATCAGAGACAACATTCAGCTTTTGGTTTTGGGGGATTGGTTTACTTCACTTAGCATCATATTCTCCAACTCCAACCATTTACTTGCAAATGCCATAATTTTATTCTCTTTTAATGTTGAGCTGTTGAGTAATACTCCACTGTGTATATTTTTCCACAGCTTCTTTATCCATTTGTTTATTGAAGGGCATCTAGGTTTGGAATTAGATCAGCGACCCTGTGCCTAATAGAAGAAAAAGTAGGCCCAAATCTTCATCATGTCAGATTAGGCCCCAACTTCCTTAACAAGCCTCCTAAAGCACAAGAAATAAAATCAAGAATCAATAAACAAACTGAAAAAACCTTCTTCAGCAAAAGAAAGAATCAGTGAGGTAAACAGAGAGCCTACAGAATGGGAGCAAATTTTCACCTCACACACATCAGATAGAGCCCTAATCTACAGGATATATAAAGAACTCAAAAAAAATTAACACCAAAAAAAATATAATCCAATCAATAAATAGTCTGAAGAACTAAACAAACACTTCTCAGAACAAGACATACAGTTGGTCAACAAATATAGGAAAAAATGTTCATCATCTCTAGTAATTGGAGAAATGCAAATCAAAACTAGTCAAAGGTTTCATCTCACTCCAGTCAGGATCCAAACCAATTTTTGAGAATAATTACATCTTTGTAATATTGAACTTTCCTCCAAAGTGGCATATCTTCTACTTCTGTTGCAGGTTGCTATGTATGATCCACTAACACTTGAGCTTTCCTAGGAGAATCCTGGGTCACAGTAATTCCTCAGCTATTTCCACTTAGTTATTGATTTCAGGACCCAGTATTGCTGTAGACATTCATGCAGAGAGAGCAAAATTAACCCCCTGGTCCTGCACACTCTAGGTCATTTCTGAAAAGTAGCAATTGACTGAAAAAGAAGTTTTACACCATTAGCTTTGTAGCAAAGTATTCCCATTAAGCACACGATCTGTACAATTACTGTATTTACTTATAACCCTTCGAAAGGAATAGTAAAGCAGTGATCACTCACAAATCAGAATTTTTTTAAAAAATTTAGTTGTAGATGGACACAATATCTTTATTTACTTTTCTGTGGTGCAGAGGATCAAATCCAGGTCCTCACACACGTGAGGCAAGTGCTCTACTACTGAGCTACAACCCCACCCCAGAAATTTTCTTTTTTTAAAGGACATTCATACACAGATTGTAGTCATTAAAAGGATAAAGAAAAACTTAATTCCAGTACAATTGACAATTGAAAAACAAAAAGCATGCCTTCTTCAAAATACCAAACAATCTTTGAAACACCAAAACTGACATAAGAAGGAATAAACCTGGAAATAAAATACTTATTATCTTTTATAAATAAAAATATGTAATCATACATATAGAAGCTGTGGCCATTTTTAGGTCACATAGCTAGTAATTGAGGAAACTGCAATAAAACTAAGTTGAATTTTCCCACATCTTTTGATTTCTTTTCTGATCATAGAGCCCAGAGTGAATGTTTTCTACTTTAATATGCTACTTTATTTATTATTAATGCATAAATAAGAAATAGGTTTAAACTCATGTCCTTATATGTCAAATTAAGAGTGGATATTTGGGACATTGTGATGATCTCTCATCTGCATAGGAAGAATAGAAAGTCATGAATAATTAATAATGTGACAAGTAAAGTAGAGACACATGTGGCATGCACATAAGCTCCCTGGAATTGGCTAGCATGTGTTATTGCAATATTTCACTTTATTGTGAATATATATAATTTCTAGCAATTTTAAGTACTTGAAAGACAAAGATTATATTTTAATTTTCAGTCCATTATGAACATTTCTAAGTAGCATTGGTGAAAGAGATATAAATATTAATTGCCTTAAATAAGATGAAAAATTGCAAGTAAAACCTTTGACATTATATAAAAATGAACATAAGACTCTGAAGTATGAAGGACAGTTCCAGAGACCTCATGACCTGAAGAATGAAATGATTACTAATTTCCCAATTGCTACTGTTGCCTTATACTGATGTTGGAGAAGCTAGCAACACTAAAATTTGAGTGAACACAAACAAATAAACAAGAAGCTCCTCCAAAAGTCAAAAGTCTAACCAAAAGATCTTGAAGAGGATGTATTAGTTAGGCAGAAAATGTTTAGATAATAACTGTGGCATTCCATCAAAATATCACAAAAAGGTGATATGAAGCACCTATACTATTACTGGGTGTGTTAGTCAGTTTTTGTCTCTGTGACCAAAAGACGTGACAAGAACAACATAGAGGAGGAAATATAGAGAATTTGGCTCTCGCTGTTTCAGAAGTGTAAGTCTATAGATGAGGCAGAACATATGGAGGAAGAGTATGTGGAGTAAATCTGCTGGGAACATGGCACCAGGAAGGAGGTGGGGGGGGGGAGAGAGACACTGACTATGCTAGGCTCATGAAATAGATAAACCAAAGGCACATCCTCCCAAATGACCCATCTCCTCCAGCCACACTTACATGCCTACAGTCACCACTCAGTTAATCCTTATCAAGGAATTTATGCACTGATTGGGTTAAACCTTTCATAACCCAATCATTTCACCTCTAAACCCTCTTGTATTTTCTTACACATGAACTTTTGGGGGATAGCTCATATCTAAACCATAACACCCGGCATTAGGGAAGACTGGGTAGGGAACAAAGAGTTTTATCTGCTATGATGGCAAAATTTGCTCTTCCAGCATGGACTCTGTGAAAACCCATTGCATCCTGAGCCCCTACCTCTATACACAAGTAATAAGGCACCCCAACTTTATTCCCTGGGGAGTCTCAGAGAAAGCTTGCTAATACATGCATCAAATAAGATCTAGGGACCCATAACTTATCTAAAATGCCAAAGATTCAGTACAAAAAATTACTTGTCATAGCTCAAACCAGAATGAATGCAACTGATTTATATTCATATCACACTATGTTTATATTGGTGGGGCTGTGCAACTACAGCAGGTCATCCATCTCCAGTGCTGTGTGGGATTTTTGGCAGAGCTGAGGGGGGAGTTCACCTGCATCAGGTAGTCTATCCCTGTGGGGGTGCCTTGGGAAGTACCCACTGCCAGACCTATCCCCTCACCTGCTGCAATGCACAGCACAGTGCTCATATAGCTCAGGGACGGCACTCCATAACTCGTAAGTATGCAATGCATCAAAGAACAGAGCTCTAAAATATGTGAAGGTAAATCTTCAAGAATTAGAAGCAACAGACAAATTCATAATTATTCTTGGAGACTTCAATATTCCTCATTCAATGTTTGATGCCATAACTAGATAGAAATCTCACATGGATGTAGAAGAACTGAAAAATAACATTTTCTAACAGGTCTTATTAAAAATTATAGAAAAATGTACCTAGCTAGGGGAGAGTATGCATTCTTTATAATTATACAAGATAGATCACATACTGGACTATAAATCATATTCTAGCATATCAGTATTACAATTTAAAATAAAATCATAGAATCCTGGTTCACAATAGAATAAGTATATAATACACATACATTTTTCAAATGTTATAAATTCATATAAAAAGAAAAATCCACATTTTTACCAAGAATAATACAAGATCTGAATTGAAAGCAACCATGTTATCATGTTATTGAACAGGAGTACTAAATATGCAGATCATCTCCAAAATTATTTTATAGAATTAGTGAAATTCCAAATAAATAATCATGCAATTTTTGGAATATTTCATAGTTTATCTAGATTTATAACTGTAAACATAGTTAAGAGATTATAAATCAGGTGTACCAATCTAGGCCTATAATTCTTTTTTTAAAACACTATTTGAAAACATGGTCGCTGTCTATTCAAGTCTTGTTTGCTTCTTGGTAAAATATAAAATTTTTATATAAATTTACAACGTTCTAAATGTTTATGTGTATTATATATTTATTCTCTGAGTCAGAGTTCTAAGAAGAGGATATCATGTTAAAACATTTCACAGGATAACTCTGGCCAGTTGACTATTCCTAACATAGTGAAAACTTTTTCTTCTTGGCATTCATGACAACTCATTCTCCTAATTTTTTTCTTACTTATCTCTTTGTCTAGTCTCTTTGGTATTTAGAGTGTTGTAATTCATCTTTAATCTTAGTTCCATGAAATGTTGTAGCTTCACTGCCATTGATGTACTGAAAAATAAAACAATAACAACAAAAATAACATTTATCAGCCTGATTATGACCTAATCGTCACGATTTACAATAATGTAATTATTGATACAGTTTCTTGATTAATGTTTGCTCCTTTGCCTTTTCATTAATTATAATGTTCTTAAAAGCAGAATGTGTGGGTATTAGTTCAACTATAAATACTTGGGTATAACAAGTTTAAATAAAGCACAGAGAGGAGAGGAATTTAAGTGTAGATTGTCACATGCAAACTGAAATTCAGTATAGCGATATAGAATATTAATTGAAGATTACAACTGAAGTGATGACAGCATTTAAAATTACCTATCAAAATATTAAAGTTAAAAAAAAAAAAGAATTGAGAAATTACCACCCTTTGGCACAGCATAGTCCTCCCCATGCCAATAAATTGCGGACTACACATCAGGCTGTGTATTGGCATTGGTCTGATAACAGTTATCAGATAATGAAAATCTGATTACTCTTCTGCAGTTATCAGAACAACCGCAACTATTTATTTATGTACTAAGAGCACTTTCATGCTACGACGGCAGAGTTCGCAACTATTTATTTATGTACTAAGAGCACTTTCATGCTACAACGGCAGAGTTCAGTTGGTGGAAGAGATACCTTATGACTCACAAAGCCTAAATAGTTATCATTTGGCTGTTTACAAAGTTTGTCAATCCTTCATTTATATGAAAAGACTTCAGGCAAAACTCAGAAAAAAAACATCAATCATTTTGTGAATGAGAAGTAGGCGCCATAAAGGAAGATGAACGAAGAGAGTGAAGGGAAATTAATATATCAATGACTTAAAGAAAGCCAAAGGAAGATCTTGTTGCCCCCTGTAGCGATTGCCGCTTGCAGCAATGACACCGCGGGAGAAAATTCGGAGGCAGAATGGAAATGAAAAAGTTCTTTTATTCTTCTTTCTTCTAACTTCTCTCTCTGGCTCCAACAACCTCTCCAACTCCAACTCCAACCACACCTCTCACTAACCCTCACCCGGTTAAATACTTTTTGCCTTAACAAGGACACATGCTAACAGCTTGAACTTACAGGTGCGTCACACAGTGTTCACGGGCATAAAAAGATTCTTAGATAAATGCATGAATATCAGGTGAAAATATTTGAACACCTTTATGGCTCTCAGCTAGCTGCCATCTTAGCTATCTCCTCAATTAGGGCTCCTACAAGATCTCATTTTAGGAAATAGTGGTAATCAACATCAGGAAATTTCTCAAAGTATAAGCAGTGTCCCGAATTTTATCAACATTCTGCTAGTCAGTACCATGCAGACAGCCCACATAATGCAATGGATGAAGGAGATGGCCTTTAATTGAATCCTGCTTCACTAGGGAAGATGTGACTGCAATTGCATTTCAAATGAGGAGAGGAGGAGAAATTATATTAAAAGTTAATCACATTTCGAATCGATTTCCCCATCTGAAAAAAATGTGTGTGGGGGGTGCCAATAATAGTGTTTTTGAGCAGTTGTAGAAATAAAAAAGTCATGTTTTCAAGGACATGGCATTGTGTCTAACATTATAAAATTTCTCAATAAAAGTTCATTAATAGCCTAGCATGGTTGTGTGAGCTTATAATCTATCTGCTAGGGAGGCTAAGGAGAAAGGTTCATTTGAGCTCAAGGGTTAGAGATCAGTCAGAGCAACATAGCAACATTCATCGCCAAAAAAGTTGTTGTTTCTTCTCCTCCTCCTTCTCCTCCTTCTCCTCCTTCTTCTTTATTATTGTTATTAATATTTATCTAAAGTGAGTAAAAAGTGACAATATGCTTGATACCATATAGGCATTAACTGTAAAAAGAAAAAAATCTGCATTAAGTGAATTTTTTACATAAAATACATAGTATATATTTTGTTTTTTCACAGTTTAATGTGTAGTCAACAGCTCAAATTTCTCCTTATAATGTATCCTATCTATTTATTAATTAATATTATTGGGAAACTACTTACCATGTTAGTATTATTAAGAATGTGTTAAAACTCTAGTTCATTTTTTATACATGCATTTGCATATCAGTGAGAGAGAGAGAGAGAGAGAGAGAGAGAGAACAAGAAGAATTTGTGTGTATAGATGTTATGAATGTGTGCCTTCTCATCATTGGTATTGGTCTACTCTGTTCTTACTACCAGAGGACATGTACAATTAAACAAACTCTAGGCTCAATTGGCTTGTTTTTTTTTTTTTTTTTTTTTTTTTTTTTTTGTGGTACCGGGGATTGAACTCAGGGGCACTCGTCCACTGGGTCACATCCCCAGCCCTTTTTTGTATTTTATTTAGAGACAGGGTCTCACTGAGTTGCTAAGTGCCTCACCACTGCTGAGGCTGGCTTTGAACTCGCGATCCTCCTGCCTCAGCCTCCCAAAGTGCTGGGATTACAGGCGTGAGCCACCGCGCCCGGCTCAATTGGCTTGTTTTTAAGCATGGCTTTAATTTATCAACTCTTGCTAATGAAAAGTTATAGAAGTTAAATAACCAAAATATTAATAAAGACAAAACATTATACTTTAGTTGTTCATTATTTTCAGATTCAGTCTTCAGTGTCTGTTTTAATTTCAAGGAAAATAACACTGATTTGTAAAGAAGTGCTGATTTTCCGTTGATTCATGGCAATGCATACAAACAAAAAAATATATGCTAGTAACATAATTTAAACATAAAACATCAAAATTGTAACCACTTGAAATGTACTTTACTTTTATTTTGTAGATTAGTATCAGAAATTATTTTAAATGCATCTTGAATATCTTAAATGTTATTTAGTAAACAAATACAAGAATATAATGTATTCAACCAACAGCTCTTTTTTATTTTCTGCAAGCCTCATAAAATCATATATGTTTATGTATTAAGTTGGGACTTTAAAATTATCTTATACTTATAAATAAGTATGTGATCAACTTTTTTAGTCTCTGACTCTCAAGGGATTACATTGCTCTGTAGAAGGGTTAAAACATGTATTAATTATCTAAATTTATACCTTTAATACTTAACTAAGTTAAGTTAATCTTTCTACAAACAAAATATAAGTTACAAAGTTAAGGTTTTTTTTTTTAATTGGAACTTCACAGGAATAAATAATGTCTTTCAAATAGCTGTGGGTGCATATTCTTCAATACTCAGTAGATGAGAATTGAAGAAAATAAATTATTTCCATAGGTAAATTTTTTGTCTATTCCAACCTCTGCTATTGAGGTCAATCATAATGTTTTGTTTTAGGATGAAAAAAAAAATAATCAGACTCACTATTATCATTTCAGGACACTCAGTGGAATCAATGACCAGGCTGATCCCTTGTAAATGTGCTAACAACCAGACCTCCCTGTACCCAATTTAATAGTGTGTGTTAGAAGAAAAATAAACAGAAAATGCTGACTGAAATATTTTTGGTTAATGTAGTTACTCTTTCTAGTTTGCTTATTGCCTAAAAAATGGGAATACATGCATTTATGGGACATAGCTAGATAGAGAATGGGGTGAGTGTTACATAAGCATTTTTCTGTCTATGTCATTAGTGGATGGTAATATTGAATAGTTTCAAAACAGAATTGATTTTATGAAGAGTAGGTCCATGTGCATTGCATGAAACTTATCCTTTAATCTGAAACCAAAGGTGATTTTTTTTTGTGTATGTGTGGTACTGGAAATTGAACTCAGGGGCACTCGACCACTGGGCCACATCTCCAGCCCTTTTGTGTATTTTATTAGAGACAGGGTCTCACTGAGTTGCTAAGTGCCTCGCCATTGCTGAGACTGGCTTTGAACTCAGGATCCTCCTGCCTCCCAAGTGCTGTGATTACAGGCAAGCACCACCACGCTCGGTCTGAAACCAAAGCTGATTCAATGAAGCCGAAAAGAGGATCTTGGAAGCTACATCAGGTACTTTGGGCATCCTTCAGGAAAGGATTCTGCATCTGGTGCTGGCCTCTAACTTATCAGTCATTATTACAGTTGGAAGAGACTTATTACCAGTCTGCTCAGACATTTAAACTTTTGTGGCAAAAAAAAAAAAAAAATATATATATATATATATATGTATGTATATATATATAAGCATATATATATATATATATATATATATATATATATATATATTACTAAACCTAATTATCTGCCACTAACAAACAACATGATAGATGATGTGAAGCAGGTACCTGCACAACTATGGATGCTGATATAAACTTGCATAGGGTGTGACTAAAAAGATTCATAAAAGAGAAGCTAAACATCTACAAATGATGCTAGAGTTGGGAAAGGATTGTACAAAAATGGCATTAGCCAGTTTCAACTCTTTCATTTGCTTTCATTATGAATAACATATTTTAAAAAGGAAAATCTGGCCAGGTGCTGTGGCTTGAGCCTGCAATCCCAGTAACTCAGGAGGCTGAGGCAGGAGGTTCTCGAGTTCAAACCCAGCCTCAGCAACTTAGTGAGGCCCTAAGCAACTCAGCGAGTCCCTGTCTCTAATAAAATATATATTTTAAATAAAGGGTGGGGGATTTGGTTGAGTGGTTAAGTGCCCCTGGGTTCAATCCCTGGTATAAAAAAAAAAAAAAATGTATAAAATTTTTAAACAGTTATCCCTTTGACAAAATCATAGAACATGGAAATGATTTACCAAGGAGCCAAATCTATTTTCCCATCCTCCCCCATAAGGATCCTGAAAAGTTTGTGATGATATGGTAGAATGGCCTAAGGGTATAAAGAATATTTTTTTTTTAGGATTTTCACCTGAGTTTAAAGTATGGTGATTACAAAGGGAGATCATAATGGTTAATTTTTGAGAGTCTTAATAGATTTTTACTTTAATTATTAATTGACCAATAATTGCATATATTTATGTTGTACAATGATGTTTTAATGCATGCATACATTGTACAATAATCAAATCAAAGTGATGGTCATTTTTTGTGTGTCTACAAGGAAGGTATTTTGGATGAGGTTAACATTTAAATTTGTGGCCTTTGGGTGAGGCAGATTGTTCTCCTTAATGGGGGTGTCCCTCATTTAATCAATGAAAGACATGAATAGAACACAAAGACCAATCTCCTCCAACAATAGGAAATTCTTCAGCCTTCCAGCCTTCAGACTGTTACAACAATTTTGGTCATCCTGGTCTCCATCCTGCCAATCCACCTACAGATTTTGAACTCCATAAAACAATCAACTAAGCCAATTCCTTAACATAAATCTATTTCTATGAATATACACATCTAGTTGTTTTCTATTTTCTAGAGAACCCTTACTAATACAGGGAGAGTGCCTACTAAATTATCCCAAACTGAAACTTGGAGGGAACAGAGATGGGTATTAAAGTCATAATTAAGCCACAAATTGAAATATGTGACTGAAGAAGGTACTCTGTGGTTCTGTGTCTTGTGACCATTTGCCCAATTACATAATTATAATGAACAGTATTTACCAGTGAGTATGGGGTCTCCTCCTGTATCCTTCTCACTTGTGATATCAACTGATTCTTCCCTGGGTGAGTTTTAATGGGGCATTCTAAATGAGATCCCTTGGAACTTCCCAAGGCTTCCTTTGTAGTAAACATTAAGAAATTTTGAGAGGGCAATAAGAGATGATTGCTTTGATTAAGAAAATGGATAAAGCATGAGTTTGCTTTTCACTAAGCCCTTTTTCAATAATCATTTATATCGATATATAAGAGAATTGTGTCAAAAAAAACAATGAGAGAGAGACGCTCCAAAGAATAATTATATTTGTTTGAGAATAAAATAGTATACAATGGGAATATATGTGCCATAGTAAACTAGGAATTATATTCAAAGAGGTTGAGGTAAGGAGAAGCCTATACAGGTAAAATGAGGAGGATCACATAATACATTTTAAAACAATAATACTTGGCTAAAAGGATTAATAACAAGAGTGATTACAAACCACTCTTGAACAGACAGTTGCTGAGCAGAAGTTCTTGTGGAAGTGCTTTTCTGTGTAAGGTTGTGGTAGTCTTGCTGCAAGTTGTGGTCCCTTAGTATCTTTTATGCCATTGATTATGGTGATTATATATGAAAGCTCTTCCTCTATAAAGTTATGGAGTTTTTAATTTATGTTTTTATAAGATTTACATCAATGATTCCATTTTATACAGACAATGTTCACAATTTGTTCATAAAGACAGAGAGTAGATGTATGGGTCTGCTGGGCTGCCATAATAAAGTACCAGATATGGAATAACTTAAACATCAAAATTTTTTTCATGGTTCTGGAGGCTGGAAAACCCAGGTTCAAGTTCCAGTCAGGATTTGGATTCTGGTGAGGGCTTTCTTCTTGACTTGTAAATGGCTGCTGTGTCCTCACATGATTTTCTTTATGTGTCTGTAAAGAGCAAATTCTTGTGTCTCTTGTTATAAGGACATCAATCCTTAAGACCTCAGTTAATCATTACTAACTTCTCATGGATCTTATTTCCAAACACAGCCACATGGGGAGTTTGGCTTTAATACAAGAATGGAGAGGGGTTATAATTCATAGCAAAAGACACCAAGGACTAAATGGGATGGTGCTTTTGATTGCTTTCAGTCATGCATCCTATTGTAAAACTGTTGTCAGGCTAAGGGTAATTGGTGTACTACAGGGGACTTGGTGAATGTCTTCTTTTCCTTTTTAAATCTCAGTATCCACTAGGGCACAATTTGCATTTCCCTAGAATAACATTTAATATACATGTATGGTTTTGCCATGAGCGTATTTCAACTCATCCATATGTGGAAAAAATCTGTACCTCAGAATTCCAACTTGATAAGATTTAAAATTAACATTGTGCAATATTTTGTGCAATAGACTGATTACATGATGACCACCTTCTTTAGGAAGTAGTATAAGGGAAGTGAAATGATCTAGACACCCATGTTCACAGAGGCAAAAACTCAAGTTAGGCTGTCACAGTAGTAAAAATATTTTCATTACCAAGCTTCAGAGAAAGTCCTGTAATTCTTTACTTGTCCAACTCTACACTTTCATTGGAAAAGACAAAACATAAAACTCTGACTGGACTGATGTTACTGGATTTTTTTAAATTTATTTTTAATTGATACATAAAAACATGAAAATTATACATATTCATGGGATATCATATAACATTTCTTTTTTTTTCAATATGTATACATATTATATTATATTTAAGTCAGTTTAAACATATCTAGCCCATCAAACATTCATCATTTCTTTATGGGTGAAAACCTTCAATATCCTTTCTTGTAGTTTTTGGAAATGCACAGATCATAATTGTGATCTGTATTCACCCTACTGTATATTAGCACCACAGAACTTCTTGCTCCTATCTAACCATAACTTAGTACCTACTAATCAACATTTTCCCCATTATTTTCACCACCAAACTTTCCCACTCTTCTACTCTTAAATTCTAATTTTTTTATGCTCCTCAAATTTTTGTGCCTAGCTTATTTCACATAATGTATTCCAATTGGTCTTCAAGTGTTAAGCTGTACATCTTCGTAAATCAATTTCCACTCATCTAGTGCCCATATATGTTGGCACTAAAAGATGACTAATCCATAGCTCCTAGGGAAATTCATACTTCCCTTCATGTTTTTTTTTTTTAAATGGTATCTCCTCCAGATAAATTTCCCAGAATTTATTTATCCAAAACATCTTTCCTTTCTCCAAATCCCCATTATCTTTTGTACTTATATGAGTAGTTCAAATTAATGTTAATCTTATTGTTCCATGAAACATGAAAAATGTTATGCACCTACAGAAACCCATTCTGTAAATACTCGTAATAAAGGATTGAATTAGCAGAATTCAATAATAGCTTCAAAACTCTTACTTTTCCTATTTAAATAGCATAAACATGGCCACCTTGGCAAGTTAGTATAGTTGAGAATTATCTTTATTTATCTTGTGAATTTAGAAAGCCAAGCATTACTGTTCTTGTTATTCTTACCCACTTTTATTCTCTAAACAAAGAAGTTGCCCTATTCTGTCTTCTACTTGCAAAAGACCTGAAACACATATTTAACGTTAAGAAAAAAAAATATGCCCTTTCAAAGAATAATATAAGCAATTGTTCTCCCTGTCACAAGCTTGTGTCTTTTCTATTATACAGCTCTTTGGTAGTTATTTGGGATAATAATGGATTAGAGATATTACATTTTAACCTAACATCATGAAAGACATGTAAGAAAATAGGATAAAAAATATTGAATATGTAACACCTAAATACTTTTTAACCCAAAACAACAAAGAGTTCCTATCCAAAAGGAAATAAGTTTTGTCCTAAATTACATTTGAGATCTTTGAGAATTTGACATATTTCAACGCCCACTTCCAATCATCAGTAATGTTATTCATTTAACAGTTTTCCTTCATACTAAGTACTATTCCTTGTATGAAATATTGTGCATTTAGATCTATTTTGGTGGATTATCTTAAAAATCTTGACAAGTAAATGTGATCATAGGTAGCTTCATGTTGCTGAGTGAGTTATTCCAACTCAACACAAAGAGAATGAAATAGATTAAGCAGCATGCTTTTTTTTCCCTTTTACATATGTGTATATTTTAATTTCTCAACCTGGAGGAAAATATTGATACATACATACTTAATATTTGTTATAAAAGAGCAAATAGAAAACAAATACAAGAATGAGAACTCCATATTTTCCTATCTCCCATTTTTTGACAAGAGTCCTAAATTGTACACATATCAACCCCAGATAGATTTTACATTTCTTCTGTAACTGACTTCTCTGCTCTGCTTATGTCTATTTTTGCCTTTTGGGAGAACTCCATTACAAAGTTCTATGGCCATACTCCAAAGCAGCCGTGCTCACTAGCTCTCTGGACTAAACTGTAGGTTGTTACAAACCCAGGTCACCGTGACCTGGGTGGCTGAATGACAAACTATTTAGTCCCATGTCTGTTCTAATTGTTCTTACTGAATTGAGGGAGAACTCACTTTAAATTTTGCTTAAACATGGGGTTAAACTCCCCTAAATGATACTTTTTTTGTATCTTATTTTTGTTTTTGCTGTTTCCTAAAGTGGTGATACTATTATATTATTAAGCATGGTTAAATCTAGCCCCTTTCCTAAAAAGCACAAGATAATTTTCCTTGGACAATAAGTGACATTGTACATTTTAATATCTTCATTTATACTCACAAATACACACAGAAAACAAATGACCCAGAGTCTCAGAAACAGAGCATTGGGGCCTTACTTCTCTTATACCACAGTATATGAAATGAGGCTCATATGATGCTCTGTCTTTTCTAGTATTCATCCCAATGTTTAAATTCCCATTTATTAACACTCATAACAAAATAGATAAAAGGTATAATCATGAAGTGGTTAAGCCCAGGTGCAGAAGCCCAGGTCCTGTCAGTTCAAATCCAACATACATTTCTTTTTTTTATGTTTTTTTTTAAATAATTTTTAATATGTACAACTCATAGTGCATGAATTTAGCATCTTTTTACATACAACTGTTTGTATACAAAGTATATTCGTACAATTCAGGTCTTCAATCATGCATTTAGGAAAATGAAATCTGTCTCATTCAACCACCTTTTTTTTTTTTCCTTTTCTCCCCCTCCCTCCCCCCTTGCTCCCACCCTTATTCTTCCTTCCCTTTGACCATTCTAGTGTTCCTCTAGTCCTCCTATGTACCCCGCCCCATCCAACAATACTATGAACTAGCCTCCTTATATCAGAGAAAACATTTGGTACTTGGATTTTTGAGACTGACTAACTTCACTTAGCATTATGTCTTCCAACTTCATCCATTTACCTGCAAATGCCATTAATTTATTTTCTTTTATTGCTGAGTAAAATTCCATTGTGTGTATATACCACATTTTCTTAATCCACTCATTTACTGAGGGACATCTAGGTTGGTTCCACAACCTAGCTATTGTGAATTGCGCAGCTACAAACATTGAGATAGCTGTGTCACTGTAATATGCTGTTTTTAAGTCCTTTGGCAATAGACCAAGGAGTGGGATGGCTGGGTCATAGGGTGGCTCCATTCCCAGTTTTCCAAGAAATCTCCATACTGCTTTCCATAATGGTTGCACCATTTTGCAGTCCCACCAGCAATGTATGAGTGTGCCTTTTTCCCCACATCCTCTCCAACATTTATTGTTGCTTGTGTTCTTGACAGCTGCCATTCTGACTGGAGTGAAGTGAAATCTAAGAGTAGTTTTGATTTGCATTTTCTAATTGCCAGCAATGTTGAACATTTTTTCATGTATTTGTTAATTAATCGTGTATCTTCTTCTGAGAGGTGTCTCCTCAATTCCTTAGCCCATTTATTGATTGGGTTATTTGTTTTTTTGGTGTAAAGTTTTTTGAGCTCTTTATATATTCTAGAAATTAGTGCTCTGTCTGATGTGCATGTACTAAATATTAGTTCCCAATTAGTTGGCTCTCTATTCACCTCACTGATTGTTTCAAATGCTGAGAAGAAGCTTTTTAGTTTAAATCTATCCCATTCATTAATTCTTGGTAATAATTCTTGCGCTACAGGATTCTTATTAAGAAACTTGGGGCCTAATCCGACATGTTGGAAATTGGAGCTTACTTTTTCTTCTATTAGGCATACTGTCTCTGGTCTAATTCCTAGGTCCTTGATCCACTTTGATTTGAGTTTTGTGCATGGTGAGAGATAAGGATTTAATTTCAATTTGGTGCATATGGATTTCCAGTTTTCCCAGCACCATTTGTTGAAGAGGCTATCCTTTCTCCACTGTACATTTTTGGCACCTTTGTCTAATATAATATAGCTGTAATTATATGTATTAGTCTCTGTGTCCTCAATTCTGTACCATTGGTCCACCAGTCTGTTTTGGTGCCAATACCATGCTGTTTTTATTATTATTGCTCTATAGTATAATTTAAGGTCTGGTATGGTGATGCCCCCTGCTTCACTTTTCTTGCTCAGGATTGCTTTGGCTATTCTGGGTCTCTTATTTTTCCAGATGAATTTCATGATTGCAATTTCTATTTATTTGAAGAATGACGTTGGGATTTTGATTGGAATTGCATTAAATCTGTATAATGCTTTTGGTAGTATGGACATTTTGACAATATTAATTCTACCTATCCAAGAGCAAGGTAGGTCTTTCCATCTTCTGAGTTCATCTATGATTTCTTTCTTTAGTGTTCTATAATTTTCGTTATAGAGGTCTTTCACCTCTTTCATTAGGTTGATTCCCAGGTATTTTACTTTTTTTTTTTTGATGCTATTGTAAATGGGGTAGTTTTCATCATTTCCCTTTCAGAGTCTTTGTTGCTGATGTACAAAAATGCCTTTGACTTATGTGTGTTGATTTTGTATCCTGCAACTTTGCCAAATTCATTTACTAGTTGTAAAAGTTTTCTGGTAGAGTTTTTTGGGTCTTCTAGGAAGATTATCATGTCATCAGCAAATAGTGCTAATTTGAGCTCTTCTTTTCCTATCTGGATCCCTTTAATTTCTTTCATCTGTCTAATTGCTCTGGCCAGAGTTTCCAGTACTATGTTAAATAGCAGTGGTGAAAGGGGGCATCCCTGTCTTGTTCCAGTTTTTAGAGGGAATGCTTTCAATTTTTCTCCATTTAAGATAATGTTAGCTTGGGGCCTTGCATATATAGCTTTTATAATGTGAGATATGTTCCTGATATTCCTAGTTTTTCCAGTGTTTTGAACATAAAGGGATGTTGTATTTTGTCAAATGCTTTTTCTGCGTCTATTAAGATGATCATATGATTTTTGTCTTTAAGTCTATTGATGTGGTGTATTATGTTTATTGATTTCCGAATGTTGAACCAGTCTTGCATCCCTGGGAAAAACCCCACTTGATCGTGGTGCACTATCTTTTTGATATGTTTTTGTATCCGATTTGCCAGGATTTTGTTGAGGATTTTTGCATCTATCTTCATTAAAGATATGGGCCTGAAGTTTTCTTTTTTGGATGTGTCTTTGCCTGGCTTTGGAATTAATGTAATATTGGCCTCATAGAAAGAGTCTGGAAGAGCTCCCTCTTTTTCTATTTCTTGGAATAGTTTGAAGAGCATTGGTATTAGTTCTTCTTTGAAAGTCTTATAGAACTCGGCTGTAAACCCAACAGGTCCTGGACTTTTCCTTGTTGGTAGCTTTTTGATGACATCTTCTATTTCTTCGCTTGTAATTGATCTGTTTAAATTGTGTATAGCCTCCACATCCAGTTTAGGCAAATCATATGACTCTAGAAATCTGTCAATGCATTCAGTATTTTCTATTTTATTAGAGTACAAGTTTTCAAAGTAATTTCTAATTATATTCTGTATATCTGAGGTGTTTGTTGTGATGTTCCCTTTTTCATCACGAATGTTAGTAATTTGAGTTTTTTCTCTTCTTCTTTTTGTTAGCATCGCTAAGGGTCTGTCAATTTTGTTTATTTTTTCAAAGAACCAACTTTTAGTTTTGTCAATTCTTTGAATGGTTTCCTTAGTCTCAATTTCATTAATTTCTGCTCTGATTTTAATTATTTCCTGTCTTCTACTGCTCTTGGTGTTGGTCTGTTCTTCTTTTTCTAATGCTTTGAGGTGTGATGTTAAGTCATTTATTTGTTGGGTTTTTTTCCTCTTAAGGAATGAACTCAGTGCAAGGAATTTTCCTCTTACTACTGCCTTCATAGTGTCCCAGAGATTTCTATATGATGTATCTGTGTTCTCATTTACCTCTAGGAATTTTTCGATCTCCTCTTTGATGTCTTCTGCAACCCCTTGTTCATTCAGTAGCATGTTGTTTAGCTTCCAGTTGATGGAGTAGTTTTTCTTATTCCTTGTTTTGTCGTTGATTTCCAATTTCATCCCTTTATGGTCCGATAGCATGCAGGGTAGTATCTCTATTTTTTTTATTTGCTGAGAGTTGCCTTGTGACATAAAATATGGTCTATTTTGGAGAAGGAGCCATGTGCTGCTGAGAAAAATGTGTATTCGTTTACTGAGGGATGAAATATTCTATATATGTCGTTAGGTCTAAATTGTTAATTGTTTTGAGGAGGCTTAAAGTTTCTTTGTTTAGCTTTTGTTTGGATGATCTATCCATTGGTGAGAGAGGTGTGTTGAAGTCCCCTAGGATAACTGTGTTGTGGTCTATTTTACTCTTGAACTTAAGAAGCGTTTGTTTGATGAATGTAGGTGCTCCATTATTTGGGGCGTACAGATTTATGATTGTTATATCCTGTTGATGGATGGTTCCCTTGAGAAAAAGAAATATCCATCTTTGTCCCTCTTGATTAGTTTTGGTTTGAAGTCTACCTTATTTGATATGAGAATGGAAACCCCTGCTTGCTTCCGCTGGCCATGTGAGTGATAAGATTTTTCCCAGCCTTTCACTTTCAGTCTGTTGATGTCTTTTTCTATGAGGTGTGTTTCTTGGAGACAGCAAATTGTTGGGTCATTTCTTTTAATCCATTCTGATAATCTATGTCTTTTGATTGGCGAGTTTAGGCCATTAACATTCAGGGTTATTATTGAGATGTGATTTTTATTCCCATCCATTTTTATTTGAATTATGGTCTTTAGCTTGATTTGGTTTCTCTTCTGATTGGTATTTCCTTTAGTTTAATATCTCCCTTTGGTGATTTTCGTTATCATCTTTCTCTTCTTCTTCATGAAAAATGTTGCCCAGGATGCTCTGAAGTGCTGGCTTTCGAGTTGTGAAATCTTTTAACTTTTGCTTGTCGTGGAAGGTTTTTATTTCATCTTCGAATCTAAAGCTTAATTTTGCTGGATATAAGATTCTTGGTTGACATCCCTTTTCTTTCAGAGCTTGGAATATGCTATTCCAGGATCTTCTTGCTTTTAAGGTCTGGGTTGAAAAATCTGAACATAGTCTGATTGGTTTCCCCCTATATGTAATTTGCTTCCTTTCTCTTGTGGCTTTTAGTATTCTCTCCTTGCTCAGTGTATTAGGCATTTTCATTATAATGTGTCTAGGTGTGGATCTGTTGAGATTTTGTTTGTTTGGTGTTCGGTATGCCTCTTGAACTTAGTTTTCCATTTCATTCCTCAAGCTTGGAAAATTTTCTGTAATTATTTCGTTAAATAGATTGCTCATTCCTTTGGCTTGAAACTCTGCCCCTTCCTCTACGTCAATCACTCTTAAGTTTGGTCTATTTATGCTGTCCCATAATTCTTGGATGTTATGTTCTTGATTTCCAACGAGTTTTGCTGTATGGTCTAAATTCTTCTCTAGGACATATATTTTGTCTTCATTGTCTGAGGTTCTTTCCTCCAAGTGGTCTACTCTGTTGGAGATGCTTTCAATTGAACTTTTATTTTGGTTTATTGCTTCTT
The DNA here is from genome assembly GCA_025594165.1 of Tamias sibiricus. Classification (NCBI taxonomy): domain Eukaryota; kingdom Metazoa; phylum Chordata; class Mammalia; order Rodentia; family Sciuridae; genus Tamias; species Tamias sibiricus. The sequence goes on along the minus strand of CM046665.1, from coordinate 38,827,142 downwards.
TCATTTCTGGAATTTCTATTTGGTTTCTCTTTAGAGCCTCTATTTCCCTATTGAAGTAATCTTTTACTTCCTGTATTTGTTTTTGGAGTTCTTTGTCAAAATGATCTTTTGCCTCCTGTACCTGCTCCCTCATCTCATTTTTTAGTTCATTCTTAAGTTCCATAAACATTTGGCATATGTAATTTCTAAATTCCATCTCTGGCATTTGACCAACTGTGCTTGCCATGACATCTACTGATGAGGTATCTTGATTTGTTTGTGTCATTTTCTTTCCTTGTTTTTTCATGTTGCGTGTCTAATCTTCCTGCACTGTGGGACCTTGACTATTTTGATTTTACCTTAAAGCCTTATGTTCTTCCTGTAGTACAATGCTATCAGATCACCTTATAATTCCTTTACACTTTTAAAACCTAACACTTTCTATTCAGAAAATCCAAGTTTGATCACAATGAACAGATTTTGTTAACCCAGATATTATTTCCAATTTACTCTGTACACTTCTGTTAGGGTTTTATAGCTTCAAGTATGGATACAGAGGTGTTATGTTTAGGAAGAAGGAAGTGTCTTGAGTTGTTCTTTCTTGGAAAGTATGAAAGGAGATATCCATTGAAGTGGTTTAGTGGAAGTGGTTTAGTATCAGTAGACGATGGAAGAAAGATAATGGGGTTGACAATTAGGTGAAAAGATCAATTTATATATAAAGTAAGTTGGAAAAGAAAAAAAATGATAAAAGAGTAGGATTTAATGTAAGAGAGAGGAGAGAGAGAATCAAGGAAATAGAGAGTAAACTATATATAACACCACTTTGCTACCCAGTTCAATTGCGCCGGTTCTAGAAATCCCAAGTTCTGCGTATAACTTGTTTTTGCCTCTGTTTAGTACGCACTGGCAGGATGTAAACATGAAAGATGAAGGAGGAAGAAAAGATACAAGAGTGGGAAGGAAGAAAAGAAGGAAAGAAAAAAGGAGCGGAAGCAAACAAACACACTAACAATCAATGCGGAAGGAAAAAAAAAAAAAAAAGCAGAACAAAACAAAGCCAAAAAAAGAAAAAGAAAAATAAACAGACAAACAGACAAACAAAAAAAAAAAACCTCCCTGCAATCCAACAAGACAAGCAAACCAACATAAAGAAAAGGAAAAAAAAAAAAAAAAAAAAGTCGAACCCCAAGTCTCAGACAAAAGGGGCCCTGGGAAGTCCCCCTCTTTTTTTTTCCTTTCCAGTTCAAACCAATTGCCATTGGACCACGTCCAGACAGTCTGCGATCCTGTCAGTGAAATCAAGGCTGCATCTTAGTCCAGTGGCTGCACGGTTCAGTGAAGGAGTGGCCCAGGGGGTTTGCGTGTGTCAGCAGATGAATGGCACCGGGAAGGGGACCCTCCAGAAGGCACCCCCTCCCCAAGCCCACCCACAGTTGCAGCCTCTTGTTGCTGCTGCGCTAGCCTCAGAAACGCCTTCCCCTGCTGACCACCCGAGTCTCACCCAATCGTGCGTTGTCTTCAGAGAGCTGGAGAGTCCCTGGATGGCTGAAGCCGTCGCTCTTCGTCTCCTCCCCTTTGTCTGGAGCTTTCAAAGATGGTGGTGCTCTCCTTCCAGTCAGCAGCAGCTCCGCAGACTCCCGTATCCTCGCCGATCGATTTCAAGACAGTTGGGTGGATGTCTCCCTGCCGAAGTAGCACCGGGAAGCCACACCTGTGACTGTGGTGCAGACAGCGCTGTTTCGGACTGTGGCCCGCTCCACTCTGCCCCTGTTTGCTGATCGCTGATCTCTGCGCCGCTTTGTCCGGGGCCCCACTACTGAGGGTCGCGTGAGGCGGAGTGTGGATTTGAACTGGCGCTGTGGGCCCGCGGTCTCCCGTGGTTCCCCAGCACCAATCCCGCCGGCTGTTATCGCTGGTTTTTATCGTCGGTTTCACGCTGGTGTGCCTGTGAGTTTGGTTGGGGGTTGCAGTAGTAGCGCGGTCTCCCCACACTGACTTTGTTTCGGACGGCCTGTGCACCACCCAGGCGGTTTTGCAGGAGCCTCGCGGCTCCAGCCTCTACAGACAGCTTGTCTCTTTCTCTCTCTGGTAGTGGTAATCAAACCATCCAGGAGATCGGTATTTTCAGCCTATATATATATGAAGAAAGGCAATTTATCTGCTTTGTAGGATTCTTTCCACGGAGCTGTCCTGAAGTGCGTCTTCCTCTAATCCGCCATCTTGGATCCGCCACCATTCTTTAAGAAGCTCAAAAGGTAGAAAGTGCCACATGCTATGCTTGGCATTATTAACTTGCCAGGATCAGCTAGAATGGCTTCTTAGAATGAATTCAGCTCAAACATATTGCAACTCTGCAGGCTGCAGCACAGGTCCTCCAGGTAGGATATGCGTGCACATTAAATGCCAGCAAGATAACTGCCCACTTCCAATATATCGGGCTATGGTAAAATCACTGGAGGCGGGGAAGATAGAAAAAAAAAAAAAAATTCTAAAGATTCACTATAAAAGAATTTCAAGCAGGAACACTGGCCACTAGGAAATTATGTGTTTTGGTGGACCAATGGAACAGTCAATTGCCATTGGAATCAAATGTTTCAAAGCTGATGAAAGAAGAAAGAGCTTGCAAGAATAACAGGTTGTAATAGGCATGACTCTTAGGAGACCAGTGAAGTGATGAGCAAAACAAGGGCTTGATCATTGGAAGATGTTATGGGTTATAAGTCAAATGGACTAAACTCATTATTAAACATGACATTACAAGTGACTGTCTTATGGCCCATTACAATTAGCAAAGAAATTCCTAACTTTTACCCATTGGGCCCTTATAATAATGCTGAGAGGTACATGGGTAGCATTCTTTTTTTTTTTTTTTTTTGGGTACCGGGGATTGAACTCAGCGGCACTAGACCACTGGGCCACATCCCCAGCCCTTTTTTGTATTTTATTAGAGACAGGGTCTCACTGAGTTGCTAAGTGCCTCGCCATTGCTGAGGCTGGCTTTGAACTCGCGATGCTCCTGACTCAGCCTCCCAAAGTGCTGGGATTACAGGCGTGCGCCACCGCACCCGGCTTAGCATTCTTATTTTGGAAATTGGGAAATGAACGATCAGAGCATTCAAGTTTGATGCTCAATCCAAAAGATATCAAGCAGCCAAACTATGTTTAAAAGATAGATTTAAAATTTTGTTTTTGAAGATTGTTTTCATTACACCAATTTTTATTTCAGTAAGAAAAACAACTGAGTATAACTCCGATAAAGAATGATACAGATAAGGAAAAGTAATAAAGACAGACAGAAAAAAAAAAATCAAGGTACCCAGAAAAATGATGACTAAGTGTTTAAAAGTGAATCTTCATATATATAACCCTTAGTCAATGGAAGTGCTTTTATTCGAGCAAATAAAATAAATTAGTCCACAGTAAAATTGTCTCTCCAGCTACCACACAAATGGTGTTGCTTATTTTTGACAAATTCAATTTTAAGAGTAGTCATTACATGGTGATTATGATGCTTATGAATGGTTCAGTCATGTTTACTGGTGTAATTATATGTCTGTGTATTAACTTTGAAAGAATCCTACTTTAACCCTTAGATATGGTATGAGAGATATTTCTTTTCTCGCCTGAGAAATCATTTATAGTAACTCTGCAAAATCTTTGGACTGTATGTGAGGCTATGTAAACATTCACCAAAACAGAGCAGTGTTCGTGTTCTGTACTGTGGATAAACATTTCTTCCAGGAAAAAAAAAAAAAAAAAAAAAGTCTTATCAATAGTTTCTGAACCATACCATTTAACTACTGGAAAAAAAAAAAAAAAAAAAAAAAAAACTTTAGTCAAGTTAAGATTCAGCTTAAATAGATAAACTTAATTGGGTTATTAACATATCTTACCAGGAATCAAAGAACAGTTTTCTTTTTATTTCTCCTCAGCATGAATAAAGCTACAGCTCATTTAGCAGATTTTTTTTTCCCTCTCTCTCTATTCCATCTCTTAATAGGACCTTGGCTTGCTCTTTCACCTGCCAAAGTGGCAATTTGCCATTATCAGAAATGTAGAGAGCTCTTTTAAAGTGCATTTTAAGTTTTTGAATGCAGATTTACAGATTGGCTCATCTTTAAGGTTTGGAGAAATAACATCTAATCTATCACAAATACTTAGTTTAATATCATTAAGTTAAATGAATTGACATTGTACTTCTTGCAATTTTCTTTACAGCTATGATTTTGCTATTTTTATGGTTTGGGTATGAGGTGTCTCCACAAAGCCCATGTGTGGGTAAATGCAAAAAAGTCTAGAAGTGAAACGATTAGGTTATGAGAGTCATAACATAATTAGTGCATTAATCCACTGGTAGGGATTAATGGGGTGTGTAGGAGCCCTAATTAAGGAGATGACTAAGATTGCGATTGGCTGTGAGCCATAGAGATATTCAAGCATTGCCACCTTCCATGGTCTTGCGGGACTTGGCCTGGGACATCGCGGACAGGGTCAGTGCCATTTTGTGGTGGTTGGAGGAGTGTGGATTGCGTGTTGGGGTGTTGTTGGAGCCGGAGAGAGAAGCTGGCAGAATAAAGAGCCTGTTCGTTTCCAGTCTGCCTCTGAACTTACTCCCGCGGCTTTGTTGCTGCAGGCGGCCATCGCTTCAGGCAGCAACAGGGGTGGTAAATGTAGGCAGGTAGGGTGCAGCTGAAAGAGCTAGGTCACCAGGAATGTAACTTTGGGGTAAAGATTTTGTCTCTGATGAGCCTGGAGTGCTCTCTCTGTTTCCAGGTGCCACCTGCAGGACTACTGTCCTACACCACACTTTTCTGCCACCATATTCTGTCTCACTTCGAACCATGTTGGTCCTCTACAAATAAAACCTCTAAAACTGTGAGCATCAAATAAACTTTTCCTCCTCTAAAATTGCTCTTGTTAGGTCTTTTTGTTACAGTGACAGAAAAACTGAATAAAACTCTTATCATGGCATGGTAACACTTTCAAAATTGTCTCACAGATTTCTGATTATCTTTACAAAGCTAAAACTCAAGTGTGTTTTGATTATAAAATGGATATAGTCTTCTAAATATTTCCATAGAAAATAGTTCTTAGCTTCAATTTCAACAACTGTAGACTGGATAGAACTTCGGTGCAACTGTCTGTGCACTTCATTTTTCCCATTTCTTTCTCCCATACCATATGGCACACATTGTATACCTGTGTACCCCTCTAAATGATTGCTACTGCTTTGGTTATAAGGAATGTTGGTGAAAAATAATAAAACTAATTTTAAATATCTATACAAGAATTTCCTTTGGTATCTTTCCACATATTATATAAGTAAATACTCTACACTCTTTCTTCCCTCTTCTGAATTGTGAGCTCATAGATGCTACATTTTACATTTAATTTTTCAATTTATTTTGTATGCTCAAAACTGTTTTGCAGACTGACTTTTGACAGTTATTGTATTTATATTATACATTAATTTGGGGAAACAAGCATTATTTCACTCATCATTCTTCCCCTGCAGGAATATAAAGAATCTATGACTTTATTACAATTTCTTATGTTCTGAAGGTTTTATTTTATCTCTCAATTATTTTATAAAAATATATTCTGATTTACTTTTGTTAAAGTTTATACTTAAGCATTTAAAATATTATTTTTATTGTAAATAGAATATTTTTTACTTATTATTTTAGTTAGTTTTTTTGCTGCTCTGACTAAACTAGGAAAGGTTTATTTAGGGGCTCACAGTTTCAGAAGTCTAGTCCATAAGAGGCTGGCGTCATTCCTCCGGGCTCAAAGTGAGGTAGGACATCATAGCAGAAGAGTGAGGCAGAGAGAAGCAGCTCACATGATGACCAGAAAGCAGAGAGAGAGAGAAATTCCACTCGCCAGATACAAATATATAACCCCAAACACAACCCCAATTCCCACTTCCTCCAGCCACACCCTGCCACTTCAGTTACTACTCAGTTAATCCTTATCAGGCGATTAATTCAATGATTGGGTTAAGACTCTCACCACCTAATCATTTCCCTTCTGAACCCTCTCACATTGTTTCACATGTGAACTTCTGGGAAACATCACATCTAAACCATAACACTTATATTTTTCTTACTGATTGTTTCATGACTTTTAAATAATTGTTTTGAAGAGTTGTCTGTGTTAGTTTTATTAACTTGTTTATGTCATTAATTTTTCTAAACAATTATATCAGGCATTTGTTGGGCTATTTGTCTTTTCCTGAGTGTGTATATAATATGTAGATTACACATATGTAGTACACACATACACATATATATGTGTGTGTGTAATATATATACATATATATATATATATATAATATGAACATTTGTTAGAACTTTCAGAACAATTTTAAGTAATAATGTCCCCCCCAAATGTTATACCTATGTCAAATTTCTAACTATAATGGGAATGTCCATGGATTTTAAATCTCATGAAAAATATTGCCTATTGTCATTAAATAAGAGTTTATTAATTTTAAAATATTTAGTTAAGATCAACTGCATGCCGGGCGTGGTGGCGCGGGCCTGTAATCCCAGAACATGGGAGGCTGAGGCAGGAGGATCGCGAGTTCAAAGCCAGCCTCAGCAATGGTGAGGCACTTAGCAACTCAGTGAGGCCTTATCGCTAAATAAAATACAAAAAAAGGGCTGAGGATGTGGCTCAGTGGTCAAGTGCCCCTGAGTTCAATCCCTGGTACCAAAAAAAAAAAAAAAAAAAAAAAAAATCAACTGCATGCCAGTTACTAAGCAGGGCACATGAGATAGGGTAACTTCTGAAGGGAAAACAAACAAACAAACAAAAAAAACCCAAGAATGATTAGTGGCTTGGATAGAATTTCACTTCTCCTCAGAGCAATGCTAGGTGGGCTTTAGTGCAGTCGTTAATCATCATTCACATGTGACTTCAAAGTCTCTCTGAAGAGTGAATACATTCCGGGCAACCTGGTCAGAGCAAAGAGTAGTGGTACTAGAAAGTTTTAAAAGGCTAGGTCTTGAAATGGTGCATCTTTTTGCTTACATTCTGTGGAGTTCAGTTCGATCACAGTTTTCATATTTCACTGTGGGGACAGTTGGATGGCCAGTAATAATAGAATATGAACTTGGAAAGCAGTTAGCTGGCTCTTCCACAGAAGCCAATGAAGAGACCACTAGAAGTGATACCATCTGAATTTGCAACTAAGTCATAAAGGATACAATTTCACTTAAGTATTTTTCTTCCTCTCTCTTTTTCCTCTGTCATCCAGACCATATGGAGAGATCACATGTGGATAGTCTGGCTGATAACTGGCTTTCTCAGCTGACAGCCAGCGTTAACTGACAAGAATGTGAATGAATAAACTTTCATAAGATGTCCTGCCACCAGCACCAACACCACCACACCACTGCCACATCACCACCCCCAAAACATTGTGTCTCCCAGAACCCATCCCTGTTTTACTGTTTGAATCTTAATACACAGAATCCCTGAGCAAAATGGTTGGGTGTCTCATGCCATGAAGTTGAAAAATAAAACAATTGCCCAGAAATACTTATATTTCTATACTCGTTTTCTTGGAAAAATTTACTTAAATTACTCACCTCACCCATAACTTCTAAAAAACTATTTTTGAAATATTTAAATTTCACTTCAGCATGTAATTTTTGAACTGTTGAAACAATTTTGGCAATAGCTCTTTGTGTTTCCCACCCAATTTTCAATTTGAGTCTCAAATACATACTTTTGCAAGTATTAAATGAAATCACACTCACAAAATCTTTTGGTTAGTTTACTTAAACGTGGTAGGCACTTAGTAGTTACTACCAATAATATTATGAGAAGAGTCATCCTCAAAATACATACAGACTTAACTCCAGGATTTTTTTTTTTTTTTTTTTTTTACTATTTAAGAACTATATGCTCAAGTTAATGTTTAAATTCCTGAAACATAAACTTCATGTAGTGGTAATAAACATTTTGATAAAATTTTGAAATACATATATCATTCTAGTGTTACTGTCTTTCATATATTAACACTTTAACCGTCAGGGTCAAATTCAAGTTTCTTCTTCATGAGAAGTCTACTGGTAAAATTTATGCTTATAATTAAAATAAATTTATATTTATTTGGTACGTATTTAAAAAAAAATAGAGAGTAAACTTAAATGTTTCTCCAGCAGAGATAGAATCAGTTTGAACAGAAAGAAGCAACTCTTAGAAAATAAGTCATTAGATTCAACATTGGGTCTCAAAGGGTCAATAAAATCTTAAAAGACAAACTTTCCAACTGAGAATTTTCTTGACTATTCAGTGATGAAATCTCAAATGTCAGACCATTCCAATGTCAAGAAGCAAACAGAGAAAAAAAGTCTGCTTTATTAAAATATGACAGATTCCACGTGGTGTCAGCTGAATAATCTCCAGAATACCACCATCCTCCAACATGGTGACCTTTCTCTCTCAGAAATCTTTCATAGAATGTTTTTAAAAATCATTTCCATCTGTCTTGAAGCCCCTGACATATTTTTTCTACAGTTCTTTTAAACTCTTTTTCCATGCAGATGAATTAAAACACAACTGAGCCTATGTAATCTAAAAAAAAAAAAAAAAAAATGAGATGAAGTATGCATCAGTGTGTGGGGTCCAAAGAATACATACATAGGGGGTAAACATCTGGTAGCTTGGAAGCAATAAAAAATAAGATATCGCCGGGCACGGTGGTGCATGCCTGTAATCCCAGCACTTTGGGAGGCTGAGACAGGAGGATCGCGAGTTCAAAGCCAGCCTCAGCAATGGCGAGGCACTTAGCAACTCAGTGAGACCCTGTCTCTAAGTAAAATACAAAAAAGGGCTGGTGATGTGGCCCAGTGGTCGAGTGCCCCTGAGTTCAATCCCCGGTACCAAAAAAAAAAAAAAAAAGATATATTCCATGTATGTATAATTTGTCAAAATATACTCTACTGTCATGTATATCTAAAAAGAACACATTTTTAAAAATAGAATGAAGAGAAAGTTTCTCAACATAGGAGACTCATTTATATATATATATATATATATATATATATATATGAGATTGTTTTATATATATAAAATCAACAAGTCTTCCCTTGTATTCAGGAGTTACTCATCAGTCATTTCAATTATTTGTTTTGTAATCTTCCTCCTTCTTCTCCTCATTTTGCTATCTTGTCATATAATTGACAGACTATAAACACTATGAGCAGCTTATATTAAAAGTGTCCAATCTGATAATTGGTACTATGTGTATACACTCATGAAATAATGACCACAATCAAGGTGGGGAACACATCCATCACTCCATTTCTACAAGTGCCTTTGTGATTGATTCCTCCCTCCTGTGACTCTTACTTCTTGGCTTTCCTGAAGTTCACTGGTAGACTTCTTGTCAGTATAGATCAGTTTTCATTTTCTAAAAATTCTTACAAATAAAATCATATAGCACATACTATTTTTATTGACTTCTTTCACTCATCATAATTATTGAGCTCCATTTATATTGCATTTATCAATAGTTCTATTCTTTGATTAATACATACTATTCCCTTGCATCAATATACTTTAATTTGTGAATCCATTCACCAGTTGGACATTCATTTCTACTTTTTAGCTGCTGTACACGAAGTAGTCATAAACTTTCATATGCAAGTTGTATTTTAACACAATTTAATTTACTTCAAGCAAAGACTAGGGTAGAATGGTAAGATCACAAGCAGGTGTTTAAGTTTCAAAGAAATGTTCTGCTTGCTCAACTTGTCTGTACTGTTTTTCCATTTTCAACAGATGTATGTGAAAATTCCAGCTCCTCTATATTTTCAGAAATATTGGTAGGATTAGACTTTCTGGCTGGTATATAATAATATTTCATTGTGGTTCTAACTGCATTTCTCAGTACTTATGTATTGTTCATGCTTTTTTACATGCTTATTTGTTGTTGTTATAATTTCTTGGGTTAAGTCTAAGTGAAAATATTTTTCCAATTTTAAGTAGATGACATATTTATTTGTTTTGGAACTATGAGAATTTATTATATTTGGATGCGAATCCATGTTTTCTTTTCTTTTACAAATATTTAGCTGTTCTACATTATTTTCCATATGAATTTTAGAATAAGCTTTTAAATTTTCTGAGATTTTATTTTATCTTGTGTTGAATCTACAAATTAATTCGGAGAATTAACATTTTAGCAATTTGAATCTTCCAACACATGAATATTCCATCCCTAACTTTATGTTGTCTTCGTTTCTCTCTTCCATGATTTTTTGTTCCCGGTTTCCATACTTTGCACATTTTGTCAAATTTATTCTGATATATTTAATATTTTAATATCTTGAAAACAAAATGACTATGGTAAATTATGTTTTTTAGGCTATCTATATCCTCATGATTTTCTGTCTATCATTTTTATCAATTATTGGGAAAAGAATTTGAAATTTTCCTTATTTAAACTTATAAAACTCAAAATGAATCAAAGACTTAAATGTAGGAGTGAAAACTACAAAATTCTTAGAAGAAAATATGCAAGTTGTTGTGAAAATACTTTATGTAAAACCAGTGACTTGAAAAATTGTGCTCTTTATATGTAATATGAAATGAATTGCACTTTGCAATCATGTACAACAGATTAGAATAAATGAATAAATAAATAAATAAATAAAAAAAATAAATAAATAAATAAATAAAAAGAAAGAAAACATGAAAGGAAAATTTCATATTTGGTAGTGATTTCTTGGATACAGCACAAAAACCCAGGCAGCAAAACAAAAGAATAGGTAAAGTTTAAAATTAAAATATCTCAGCAACAGAAGACATTATTAACAAAGGGAAAAATCATACACAAGAGAAAATTAATATACATAATATATAAGGAAATACTATAGATCCAAAAAAAACTAAATAATCAAATTAAAAAATGGACAAAGGATTTGAATAGACATTTCTCCAAAGAAGATATACAAATGGTCAATAAGCCATTTGAAGAGATACTCAGCATAACTAAGGGAAAAAAAATCAAAACCCAATGAGATGCCACTTTAAACCCACTAATTTATTTTTAATCCAGAAAAGAACAAGTGTTTATGAGGGTATTGAGAAACTGGAACACTTTTATACTGTAGGGAAAAGGCAAAGTGATGTAGACAATATACAGAATAATGCATCAGTCTCTCAAAAAAAAAAACCTTGAATACAAAATGTATGATCCAGAAATTCTGCTTCTGAATATATCCAAAAGAATTAAATGCAGGGACACAAATACAATATTTCTAATTGCATGATTCACAGTAGCTAAAATAAGGAAGCAACTCTGGTATTTATTGACAGATGAATGGATAAATGATATTTAATATTAAAGGGAAGAATATTGACACATGTTACACCGTGAACCTTTAGTATTATACTAAGTGAAATCCTCCAGTTACAAAAGAGAAATATGGTGTAATTCAACTTATGAGTATTTTTGGCAGTGGAATTTAGAAATGCTTGTACTAATAGATGTTTCTGTGTCTTCAGGGTGGTGTGATTTTTAACCCTCACTTCTTCGATGTGTGCCCCCAAACCCCTACAATAGATAGAAAGAAAAATGCTAAGGAAACTTCTTAAATCCTTATATTTGCCTAAGTGTGGTCGATGAATCCACATTAGGTTTTTCTTCCTTTCTACCTCTGTGTTTCTTCTTAGACTGATCTGTTTCTCCTCTAGTGTGTTCCTACTTTTCTTTCTCATAACTTTGCTGGTTCTCACTCCATCTCTGTGTAAAGCCTCATGCTTCTGCTTGATTTAATGTCTTTCTGTAAATACAACCTGATATTTATGGCAGGCACAGGCAAATTTTAGTTCCTTGTTGAAGGGCAAAAATCACACCGGAGACAACCATGCAACCAAGAGATTTATTCACCAGCCTTTATGACTGGCTGGAGGTAGAAAGGGTGCAGGTAGAGAGGAATCAGGGAGAGAGGAGGTGGGGGCAAGCTCTGGACAGAAGGTAGGTGCCCCGGACACGCTGGATGTGGTCTCTGGAGCTGTTGGCTGCAGCAGCTGCCCTTGGGTTGGAAACAGTGCGTCTGGAGCTGGTGCAGTGGCTGCCTCCTCTCAGCAGGGATGAGCTGTTGAGCCTGAGCTCTGGTCAGGCAGGGACTTAAGTAGGGATTTCTGGTGGGCGGTGTACCAGAGCGACCTTTAACGCTATTTGCTCTTTGCCCTGGGAATAGGGCAACCTTTAAGCCCATTGGCTCCTGCCTGGGGAACAGAGCAAACTTTAAGCCCATTGGTTCCTGCCCAGGGAAAATGAAACCAGGTTGCTTCTCATGGAAATTTCCATGGGGGAGGTGGCACATTGGCCCAAGCCTATCTATCACTTGTTAATTTTCCAAGAAAGTTATATTAGAACTAAAAAGGAAACGTAAGCAAGCTAGAAAAAGGAACCATTCTTCTTCTTGTTCTTCTTCTTCTTCTTCTTCTTCTTCTTCTTCTTCTTCTTCTTTTTTAATGTACTTGGGATTGAACCCAGCAGCACTCTACCACTGAACTAAATCCCCATCCTTTTTTTTCCAAGGGTCAAAGTTGCTTGAGGATGGTATCAAACTTGAGATCCTCCTGATTCAGCCTTCAAAATCTCTAGGATTACATATGTGTGTCACTTGACAGGCAAAACCATTTAATCAATTCTAGGAAGAAAAAAAAAATTAATCATCTTGTATATTCTGATTGATCAAGCCAAGGGAACTTCTTCTCTGTGGAATATTTTCCACCAGATTCATTTTTGAAAGTACACCCTTGTTCACTGTTTCTATGCTGGTATGTAATTGTCACTGATCTACACCCAATTCTATAAACTTTCCAGAAATCATCAGTTACACAAAGCAGAAAAACCAAAACCCTTATTTCTTATTGGCTAGTAAAGATTAATAAAGAAAATATATAAATACAGAAGTATAAGAAAAAGCAATGCTTAATCAGAAAGCTCTCACCCAGTAGTCATTTTAAACAAAAGACAATTAATAATAAAACAAGATATGCAACTTTTTTTTTTTTTTTTGTCTGAAAGCTATGCACTGCTTGTCATCTATACTGTTTGGATCATTTCTTTCTATTGCAGTTATTTTCTTGGAGTAATGTTACTGCATTTCTTTATTGTAGGTCAAAGTCTTCATGCCTAAAATGAGACTCACATTTTAGCATTTTTTATTAGGAAAAATCTTCTATATATGAAATTATATGGGAAAATAATATCTTATTTTATCCCAACGTATTAAAGGGAAAAAACAAAATGATATGAAATGAACAATAAAATCTCAAATATAATCCATTTACTTGCTTATTTCCTTAACTACATCTTCAGAGTTCTATTTGAATAAGAGCAGTTATATATCAAATTGTCTTGTTGGGTTTTTCTTTTGTACTATTTCTGCTTATATCTATTTTATACCCACATATATGCAAATTTGGCAACAAAAAGTATATGCACATAATTAATGTTATGTATGTTGAGTTGGAAAAAATTCAAATAAAAAATTCACTTGATTAATGTGTATAAAGTCAGAAGAACAGCATATGATGGAGGAAATATATTCATCCATGCCAGAAGTGGTAGTAATGGATCTTACATTATCAAATGCACCACTAGTAAATACATTAAAATATCTTCTGAGTATATTGAAGATATTGTATCTATATGTGTTAAAAAATAAAAGACTAACTTTTCCATAATCAAAAATCTAAGAGGAATCTTGCAAAAATTACTTTCTCTTGATTGGTCTACAATTAGAAATGTGTTTCTTAATTGGATTTATGTTCTGAACTTCATTTTGATTATCTTTCTCTGTACATTTTAGAAGTATGTGAGTGCTAAAATGAGGTTGCTCTGACATTTAGGATTTTTGTTTGATTGTGTGTTTCTTCTCAAAAAGCCATATGCTAGATGATTTCATTTTACCGGTAACATGTGGCCCATGAAAATTGCTGTGACCTTTTCTACCACTAAATTTCCTAGCTAGGCCAAAAAATTCATTGCACACTGAAAAATCATGATCTTTCTCAGCTGAATAGTGGAAACAGTAGAAAAGTAGATGTTAAATGAAATAGTTTTATTTTATCAACAATGGCAAACCCAACATTTAAATTATCAGAACACTGCCCATCATTGGTGTTAAAGAGAATTAATTAGCACATTGTAGATTATAGATACATTTTCAGGTATTATGAAACACTTTTAATAGTTAAAATTTAATCAATAGGAGAACTGAAATTTACAAAACTTTAAGATTTAAAAATCAACAGGTATACTAAATTACACTTATATTTTTAAGAACCTGCTGATGTTTGTTATTACATCTGAGATTTAAGAGATTCAAAAATTAAACCCTTTCTTAAAAATCAGTGGTGTATGATGCCTGAATTCAACTTCCTCTGGCTCCTATAAGTGACAGCCACGAACCAGGTGGATTAGAAGAAAGAAATTTTATTCTGTCACAATTCTGGAGGCAGACATCTGAGGTCAAAGTGTTGGTGTCTGCAGAGTCACACACTGTCTTTGAAACCTCTAGGGGAGAATCTTCCCCTGTTTGGTCCAGTTTGTAGTGGTACCAGGTGTTCTTTGAACCGTGGTTATACATACCAATATCTGCCTTCATCGTCACATGTCCTTCTCTGTATTGATGCCTTTTCATCCTTTGTCTCTTATAAAGATCATCGCCACTAGATTTAAGGCTTATTCAGATAATCCAGGATGATCACATCTCAACATCCTTAATTTAACATATTCAGGGACCTTTTTCCAAATTAAGTTACATTCATAAAGTTCTGGAGATTAGGATATTGACATTTCTTTGGGGGAGACATGATTTTACACATTATTCTACTCGTGAATGCAGATGCTTTGTTTCTATAATAAGACATCAAATCAAAGTTATATTTATCTAACCTAGATTACATCATGCCTGTTGCTGCCTGAAGCGGAAGCCGCTTGGAGCAACAAACGCCGCAGGAAAATTCGGAGGCAGGATGAAAATGAAAAAAAAGGTTTTTTTCTTCTTCTTCTCTCTCCAGCTTCAGCAATCACACCAAATGCTCTAACTCCAACCACCACCTTCTTCTTCTTCCCCCACACTTTAACCAACCTCACCCAGTTATATACATATAGCTTTAACAAGGACAAGTGCTTACAGCTCGAGCTTACAGGTGCGTCACAGTGTTCACAGGCATACAAAGATTATTTGGATAATGCATTAATATCAGGTGGAAACTAGAACATCTTTTATGGCTCTCAGCTAACCACAATCTTTAGCTATCTCCTTGATTATAGGCTCCTACAATTCCCTTTTTAGTTTTTAAAAGGGGATGTTCTAGGACGTCCATGTGCAACCGACATTCTTACCCTCATGGGAATCGAGGCTGTCCTGACTCCTGGCTTAGGTTGACATGCCGGCCACATTAGACTGTCCTGTGCGACTGTGCCGTGTCTTAGGTTGTCCCCTTCTGGGGATCTTACCTGTCATAGGCTAACCAGCCATCCAATTGAGCCCTTCAGGATCGACTGTGTGTTGACTAACAGCCATCCAATTTTTTTAAAATTTTTATTTATAGTAGTATGTATTACAGTTCATACTATACATATAGAGCATCTTTTTACATAAAACAGTTTGTATTCAAAGTATATTCACAGCATTCAAGTCTTCAATCGTGCATTTAGAATAATGATATCCACCTTATTCAACCACTTTTTCCCCCTTCCCCCCTTGCACTCTCTCTTCCCCTCTGTTCCCTTTGACCATCATAGTGTTCCTCATCCAATTTTTAGGAGATGCTGCGGCTTTAAGCCGAGCCAAGTTTCCATAGTGCATCAAGTTCTTTAAGCGAATCAGCTGCCCTTAGTTTCATCAAGTAACGCACTGAGTTCTCTTAGACAAATACCCGCAAGGCATTGTCCCGTAATGTCCCAAAATAATGGAAAATCAAAATGTCTGTAAGTTATAACACATAGATTCAGGAGGCCCCATGCATACAGAGCAGAGGCCACACTGCTGGTGAGGCTGTTTGATGCTTGAGGAGCAAGGATGCTTGCAGCGACCGTGGTCCCTGCAGTTGTAGCAGAAGCTGTCTTTTTTATGTCTAGACATTTCCACCAGCAAATCTTCAGGGCCCGCTACCTAAAAACTCAAGCATCCATTATTAAGGGAAAGGCAGTGCTATTCCAGAACTGAGATCAAAAGGTGAGATGTCAAACTAAAAAAAGAATTATTAGAGTAGAAAATAAAATTTGATCTCTACTCACAAACATTGCTGCTTAAGCTCCCACAAACATAAGCTGGCAAAATATCACATTCAGAAATAATCAAAGAGAAACTGAGGGTGTTTACTGCATTAAAGATAAAGAAAAGCTAAAGGCACTTTGGAAAAATAATTTGTTAGCTGGAATCCTCGAGTCTCTATATACACAGCAATCCTATACCTGTTGAAATAATTCAAATTAATCAGCTATTAAACAAATTAAGTTAATAACAAATAAACAATAAAACACCAAAATATCAGGTTATACAACATTAAACATATACACAGCTGAAGAGAAGTCCCGGAGACAACTATAAATCAAAATTGATTATCATTATAATTGATTATCTAATTAGAATATTCTGATCTTATATGAATATCTATCTATATATCTATCTATCTATATTGATTATTAATTAAAATATTCTAAGCTTAAATGAATTAACGTTATTTGGATCTATATCTATTATTATTTTTTTTCATAAGCGCTTAATTATTTGTGACGTCACACTAGACAGACACACATAGAAACATATATTTATGACATCACATTAACATGAAATTTAGACAAATGCACAGACATAAAAACATATATAAAAGAGAAAAAAAATACAATTGTGTATACACTAAAAAGAGATCTTCTTGTCCTGGACGGGAAGAATGAAATTTAAGTTGTAAATTTAATGGAGGACTCTTTTAAGGGAATCACTCCATACCTTCATTTTGGTCCTCTTGATTTTGTACTTGTTTATTCAATCTAGACTCCTCAATAACTTCGTCTTGATCCTTTTGACTTTGTACCTGCTTTATCAATCTACACAGTATCCATATTGGAGAGGATTCGTTCTTTGGAAAAACACAAACAGATCCTCTCCCCCAAATTAATACTGGGTCTGGACCCTTCCATGTACCTGAGAGAACATCCTTCCAGTAAACCAAAGGTTTATTTTGTTGGTGTGGGTTCCAGTGTCTATCTCCAGCCGAATGTCCATTAGAATCTAAAGTTAAGAAAGTTAGGGTAAACAGGGCAACTGCCAATCTGTCCTTAGGATTTTTCCAGTTTCCATCTTTTTGCTTTAGTAACATATTTTTAAGTGTCCAATTTGCTCTTTCAATTATTCCTTGTCCCTGAGGATTATAAGCGATACCTGTTTTGTGGATAATATTGAACTTTGTACAAAATTGTTTGAAGGATGTGGATGTATATGCAGGGCCATTATCTGTTTTTAAGCATTTTGGGGATGCCCAATGCAGCAAAAGATTGCAGACAATGAAATGTAGTATCTTTAACATTTTCTCCGGAATGTAAAAAAAATCATGCTTGAGCATGTATCTATGGTGACATGAATAAATCATAATTTTCCAAAACTTGGCTCATGTGTGACATCCATCTGCCACAAATGATTGGGCATCAAACCTTGTGGGTTAACCCCATAATGTGGATTGGGCAAATGTGTTACACAAGATGGACATTCTTTTACAATTCTATGAGCTTATTCTTTTGTGATTTTAAATTTTTGTCTTAAGGTAGTGCTATTAATGTGGAACTGGGAATGAAATAAAGTAGCTTGTTGTACTGTAGTAAATATAAATATTGTTTTAGTGAGGGCATCAGCTTTTTGATTACCTTCATGGAGAAGACCAGGCAGATTAGTGTGAGCTCTTATGTGACCTATAAATAAAGGTTCTTTTCATTGCCATAGGAGATTTTGGACTTGAGAAAAGAATTGAAGAAAAAAAAAAGCTGGAGTATGTGGTGCTATTGGACCTGCTAGCTCCAATTTAGGGACAGCATGTACAATATAGTGGCTGTCTGTAAAAAATATTCATAGGCTGTTCTTTAAATTTTTCCAGAGCTATTATTATAGCTTCGAGTTCCACTAATTGAGCTGATTTTTGATTAGTGATATGAATCACTTTTTTCATTTTGAGTGACTACTGCAGTAGTACCGTTAGAGGATCCATCTGTAAATACATTAAATGCTTTAGGAATGGGTTGAGTTTTTTATTACCTGTGGGAATATGATAGGATGATTGATACAAAAGGACAGTATAGGATATTTAGGAATATGATTGTCAAAATTTGCAGAAGTAGAGCATCTAGCTATAGCCCAATCATTATCATTGAAGCACAAATATTCAACCTGTGACGATGAATAAGGAGTAATAATAGTAGCGGGATGAATTCCAAATATTTTTAGTAGAGGTTTTTAAGTCCTTGAAGAATAAGTTTAGCCACCATGGAGGTATAAGACTCAATTGTACTTTTAGGAGAGACAGGCAAATGTATCCATAATATAGGTCCCTGTTGCCAAAATACTCCTGTTGGAGTATATTGTGAAGGAATAATAATCAATATTAGTGGTTGTGCAAAATCAAATCTATCACAATGGGATCTTTCAATGGCCTGTTCTACTAATTTTAGAGCTCTCCTGGCCTCAGGAGTTAATGTTCGCGGTGAGGATGGATCAGGGTTCCTGCGAAGGATGTCAAATAAAGGTTTTGATTGTCCAGTAGTGAGGCTTAGTGTAGTGAGAAGCCAATTAATGTCTCCCAGTAATTTTTGGAAATCATTGAGGGTGGTCAAATGTTCTTTACTTATTAGAATTTTGGGGGGTTTAACAAAAGTATCCATGATTTTAAAGCCTAAATATAGTATAGGTGATCTGCTTTGAACTTTTTCTTCTGCTATATATAATCCATATTTTTTTAAATTTTTTGTTATTTCACTAAATATATTAAATATGATTTGTTGATTAGGGTGAGCTAATAAAAACATCGTCCATGTAGTGTAGACACATGAGGTCTTGATATTTGAATATTTTTAATGGGCTGTATAGCTCTGTCCACATATAGTTGGCACATTGTAGGGCTATTTGCCATTCCCTGCGACAATAAATTTCCCATTGATATCTTTTATTAGGGCCATTATTATTAATAGAAGGAATTGAAAAAGCAAACATGGGACATCCAGAGGATGTAGGGGAATGGAAAAGAAACAGTCCTTTATATCAAGAGTTATAAGGTAATAGTTTTTTTGGAATAGCTACAGGATTAGGAAGTCCAGGTTGAGTAGGGCCCATAATTTGCATTGTTTTGTTAATTTGTCTTAGATCTTGTAATAGTCTCCATTTTCCTGATTTTTTTCTTAATTACAAATATGGGAGAATTCCAGGGAGAGGTGGAAGGCTCTATGTGTCCTGCTTCTAATTGTTCTTTAATTAGTTAATGGGCCGCTTGCAATTTTTCTTTGGATAGGGGCCACTGAGGGACCCAAACTGGCTTATTAGAGAGCCATGGTGTTTTTTAAAGTTGTTTTCTCAGTGGCCCCTAGAAAAAATGTCTTTTGTCTTTTTTATTATGATTAGGATTTTTTATTCTTAACACCTGCAGGCTTGGTTGCTAGGTGTAGCCCCATTTGATATAGAATATCTCTTCCCCATAGGGTAACTGGCAAGCTGTTTAATACATAAGGTTGGAATGATCCTTTGTGTCCTTCACCATCCTCCCAATTCAAGATTATAGCACTTTGTGCTGGGGTATTACTATATCCCAAGCCTCTTAAACTGGTTGAGGCTTTCTGTAGAGGCCAGTGCTTAGGCCATTGTTGTAGATTTATGATGGAAGAGTCAGCTCTTGTATCAATCAGCCCCTCCATCTCTATACCTTGAATTTTTATTTTGCACATAGGCCTCCATGAACAATCCTGAACCCAGAAAGCCATAAGTCCTGAACCAGTGGAACCGAATGTTCTTCTATTTCTATTTTGTGGCATGCATTTAAAGTATTATGGGCCGGGCGCGGTGGCGCACGCCTGTAATCCCAGCACTTTGGGAGGCTGAGGCAGGAGGATCGCGAGTTCAAAGCCAGCCTCAGCAATGGCGAGGCACTTAGTAACTCAGTGAGACCCTGTCTCTAATAAAAAAAAAAAATACAAAAAGGGTCGGGGATGTGGCCCAGTGGTCGAGTGCCCCTGAGTTCAATCCCCGGTACCAAAAAAAAAAAAAAAAAAAAAAAGTATTGTGGAGACTGGGAAGGAGGAGCAGCTGTGTGATTTCTGTCTCCTGATTTATGGATATGATGCCCCTGTGTGTACTTAGCATTATTTTAATCCTCTCTATTATAATCTGAATCAATAACCCCTGGTATAACATTAAAGCCTAATAAACTCTTGGAACTACGCCCAAGGATTAGTCCCACAGTTCCTGAAGGGAGCGGTCCCCTGATTCCTGTAGGAATCAGCTGAAGCCCCATTTTATGTGTCAGGACCATCAGGGCGGTAGAACAGAGATCTAATCCTGCACTTCCTCTTGTCCCTCTGACAAGGAGTTAATGGGTAGGAGGGATTGTGACGAGGAATCATCTGGATCTGAGGGCATTCCTCCTCTAGTTCCTTGTACATTTGTGGGCCCCGGGCATTGGGCCCCGTGCCCCATTTTTTGAAATCCTGGAAAAATCATTTCCAGATATATCATATCTGGAATGGCATTGATTGACCCAATGTATACCCTTTTTGCACCTGGGACATCGACCTGGAGCGCGGTATGAATTTGATCTTATTACCCTTGGGGGATATTGCTTAGCATATCTTGGTTGATTATAATAATTTTGTCTGGAATATCCTGTTCTAGGTTGAATCCTTTGGGAATTTTTGAGGGGAGGAATTTTTCATCACTGAAGCAATTACATTGCCTGTGATAACAGCCTCGTTAATGTCTTTGCACAGTCTGATATAAATTGATGTCTTTTTTACTTCTCCACGGCCTTATTGCATCCTAGCAATATTTATTAGCATTCTCGTACACTAATTGGATAACTAGGGGCATAGCTTGCTCGACTTCGCCAAAAACTCTAGATGTTGTTTTTAAGAGTCGGCCTTAATTGCATCCTAGCAATATTTATTAGCATTCTCGTACACTAATTGGATAACTAGGGGCATAGCTTGCTCGACTTCGCCAAAAACTCTAGATGTTGTTTTTAAGAGTCTATCTACAAAATCAGCATAAGGTTCGTTAGGCCCTTGTATAACTTTTGATAGGCTGCCTTGCAGATCCCCTGTGCCTGATATTGTCTTCCAGGCTTTGACAGCTGCTGTGTGTATCTGGGCATACACACCGGGATCGTATTGTAGCTGATTTTGTAGTTCAGGGAACTGACCTTCCCCTGTCAGCATATCTATATTGCATTGAGGGAAACCTGCTACAGCATTTCTCTTTGCTATTTCTGAACAAAGTTCCTGGAATTTGAGTTTTCCAGATTAGGTATTGTCCCCCACTTAGTACTGCTCTGCATAGACTTTTCCAATCTGAGGGGGCTAAGATTAGGTGTGTTAAGTGACTCTATCATACTTTAATGTGAACGGAGCTTGAGGCCCATAGGTCATTACCGCCTCTTTAAAATTCTTTATTGTTTTAAAGTCTAGGGACTCGTGAAACCTTTGTCCCTCTTCATTTTGAAATACTGGCAGTTCTAGGTGCTCCTGCGTCTATGTTGTTCGAGAGCTTATAAGCGCTCAGAAAGGCCGCCAATTTCTACCTCAAGAGCACATACACTCTGATCAATACTCTTTATGTTTCTGTTAGGGATTCTATCCATAAAGGAGCAGAGGGCACTAGTGGTTCCTCTATTTGACGGTCTTTTCTCTTTTTAATTTCTTTTTGTTCTTTTGATTGGAGACTGTGCTCTCCGAATCGCTTTTTGATTCCTCTTCACTACTAGCTTCATAATTCCTAACCGGCCTTAGGGGAGGAGACCGTACTTTCATGGTTTGGCTCCTTGTTACTATTATCACTTTCACTAGTATACAGGCCACCACCTGTTGCTGCCTGAAGCGGAAGCCGCTTGGAGCAACAAACGCCGCAGGAAAATTCGGAGGCAGGATGAAAATGAAAAAAAAGGTTTTTTCTTCTTCTTCTCTCTCCAGCTTCAGCAATCACACCAAATGCTCTAACTCCAACCACCACCTTCTTCTTCTTCCCCCACACTTTAACCAACCTCACCCAGTTATATACATATAGCTTTAACAAGGACAAGTGCTTACAGCTCGAGCTTACAGGTGCGTCACAGTGTTCACAGGCATACAAAGATTATTTGGATAATGCATTAATATCAGGTGGAAACTAGAACATCTTTTATGGCTCTCAGCTAACCACAATCTTTAGCTATCTCCTTGATTATAGGCTCCTACAATTCCCCTTTTTAGTTTTAAAAGGGGATGTTCTAGGACGTCCATGTGCAACCGACATTCTTACCCCTCATGGGAATCGAGGCTGTCCTGACTCCTGGCTTAGGTTGACATGCCGGCCACATTAGACTGTCCTGTGCGACTGTGCCGTGTCTTAGGTTGTCCCCTTCTGGGGATCTTACCTGTCATAGGCTAACCAGCCATCCAATTGAGCCCTTCAGGATCGACTGTGTGTTGACTAACAGCCATCCAATTTTTTTAAAATTTTTATTTATAGTAGTATGTATTACAGTTCATACTATACATATAGAGCATCTTTTTACATAAAACAGTTTGTATTCAAAGTATATTCACAGCATTCAAGTCTTCAATCGTGCATTTAGAATAATGATATCCACCTTATTCAACCACTTTTTCCCCCTTCCCCCCTTGCACTCTCTCTTCCCCTCTGTTCCCTTTGACCATCATAGTGTTCCTCATCCAATTTTTAGGAGATGCTGCGGCTTTAAGCCGAGCCAAGTTTCCATAGTGCATCAAGTTCTTTAAGCGAATCAGCTGCCCTTAGTTTCATCAAGTAACGCACTGAGTTCTCTTAGACAAATACCCGCAAGGCATTGTCCCGTAATGTCCCAAAATAATGGAAAATCAAAATGTCTGTAAGTTATAACACATAGATTCAGGAGGCCCCATGCATACAGAGCAGAGGCCACACTGCTGGTGAGGCTGTTTGATGCTTGAGGAGCAAGGATGCTTGCAGCGACCGTGGTCCCTGCAGTTGTAGCAGAAGCTGTCTTTTTTATGTCTAGACATTTCCACCAGCAAATCTTCAGGGCCCGCTACCTAAAAACTCAAGCATCCATTATTAAGGGAAAGGCAGTGCTATTCCAGAACTGAGATCAAAAGGTGAGATGTCAAACTAAAAAAAGAATTATTAGAGTAGAAAATAAAATTTGATCTCTACTCACAAACATTGCTGCTTAAGCTCCCACAAACATAAGCTGGCAAAATATCACATTCAGAAATAATCAAAGAGAAACTGAGGGTGTTTACTGCATTAAAGATAAAGAAAAGCTAAAGGCACTTTGGAAAAATAATTTGTTAGCTGGAATCCTCGAGTCTCTATATACACAGCAATCCTATACCTGTTGAAATAATTCAAATTAATCAGCTATTAAACAAATTAAGTTAATAACAAATAAACAATAAAACACCAAAATATCAGGTTATACAACATTAAACATATACACAGCTGAAGAGAAGTCCCGGAGACAACTATAAATCAAAATTGATTATCATTATAATTGATTATCTAATTAGAATATTCTGATCTTATATGAATATCTATCTATATATCTATCTATCTATATTGATTATTAATTAAAATATTCTAAGCTTAAATGAATTAACGTTATTTGGATCTATATCTATTATTATTTTTTTCATAAGCGCTTAATTATTTGTGACGTCACACTAGACAGACACACATAGAAACATATATTTATGACATCACATTAACATGAAATTTAGACAAATGCACAGACATAAAAACATATATAAAAGAGAAAAAAAATACAATTGTGTATACACTAAAAAGAGATCTTCTTGTCCTGGACGGGAAGAATGAAATTTAAGTTGTAAATTTAATGGAGGACTCTTTTAAGGGAATCACTCCATACCTTCATTTTGGTCCTCTTGATTTTGTACTTGTTTATTCAATCTAGACTCCTCAATAACTTCGTCTTGATCCTTTTGACTTTGTACCTGCTTTATCAATCTACACAGTATCCATATTGGAGAGGATTCGTTCTTTGGAAAAACACAAACAGATCCTCTCCCCCAAATTAATACTGGGTCTGGACCCTTCCATGTACCTGAGAGAACATCCTTCCAGTAAACCAAAGGTTTATTTTGTTGGTGTGGGTTCCAGTGTCTATCTCCAGCCGAATGTCCATTAGAATCTAAAGTTAAGAAAGTTAGGGTAAACAGGGCAACTGCCAATCTGTCCTTAGGATTTTTCCAGTTTCCATCTTTTTGCTTTAGTAACATATTTTTAAGTGTCCAATTTGCTCTTTCAATTATTCCTTGTCCCTGAGGATTATAAGCGATACCTGTTTTGTGGATAATATTGAACTTTGTACAAAATTGTTTGAAGGATGTGGATGTATATGCAGGGCCATTATCTGTTTTAAGCATTTTGGGGATGCCCAATGCAGCAAAAGATTGCAGACAATGAAATGTAGTATCTTTAACATTTTCTCCGGAATGTAAAAAAAAAATCATGCTTGAGCATGTATCTATGGTGACATGAATAAATCATAATTTTCCAAAACTTGGCTCATGTGTGACATCCATCTGCCACAAATGATTGGGCATCAAACCTTGTGGGTTAACCCCATAATGTGGATTGGGCAAATGTGTTACACAAGATGGACATTCTTTTACAATTCTATGAGCTTATTCTTTTGTGATTTTAAATTTTTGTCTTAAGGTAGTGCTATTAATGTGGAACTGGGAATGAAATAAAGTAGCTTGTTGTACTGTAGTAAATATAAATATTGTTTTAGTGAGGGCATCAGCTTTTTGATTACCTTCATGGAGAAGACCAGGCAGATTAGTGTGAGCTCTTATGTGACCTATAAATAAAGGTTCTTTTCATTGCCATAGGAGATTTTGGACTTGAGAAAAGAATTTAAAAGCTGGAGTATGTGGTGCTATTGGACCTGCTAGCTCCAATTTAGGGACAGCATGTACAATATAGTGGCTGTCTGTAAAAAAATATTCATAGGCTGTTCTTTAAATTTTTCCAGAGCTATTATTATAGCTTCGAGTTCCACTAATTGAGCTGATTTTTGATTAGTGATATGAATCACTTTTTTCATTTTGAGTGACTACTGCAGTAGTACCGTTAGAGGATCCATCTGTAAATACATTAAATGCTTTAGGAATGGGTTGAGTTTTTATTACCTGTGGGAATATGATAGGATGATTGATACAAAAGGACAGTATAGGATATTTAGGAATATGATTGTCAAAATTTGCAGAAGTAGAGCATCTAGCTATAGCCCAATCATTATCATTGAAGCACAAATATTCAACCTGTGACGATAAATAAGGAGTAATAATAGTAGCGGGATGAATTCCAAATATTTTAGTAGAGGTTTTAAGTCCTTGAAGAATAAGTTTAGCCACCATGGAGGTATAAGACTCAATTGTACTTTTAGGAGAGACAGGCAAATGTATCCATAATATAGGTCCCTGTTGCCAAAATACTCCTGTTGGAGTATATTGTGAAGGAATAATAATCAATATTAGTGGTTGTGCAAAATCAAATCTATCACAATGGGATCTTTCAATGGCCTGTTCTACTAATTTTAGAGCTCTCCTGGCCTCAGGAGTTAATGTTCGCGGTGAGGATGGATCAGGGTTCCTGCGAAGGATGTCAAATAAAGGTTTTGATTGTCCAGTAGTGAGGCTTAGTGTAGTGAGAAGCCAATTAATGTCTCCCAGTAATTTTTGGAAATCATTGAGGGTGGTCAAATGTTCTTTACTTATTAGAATTTTGGGGGGTTTAACAAAAGTATCCATGATTTTAAAGCCTAAATATAGTATAGGTGATCTGCTTTGAACTTTTTCTTCTGCTATATATAATCCATATTTTTTTAAATTTTTTGTTATTTCACTAAATATATTAAATATGATTTTGTTGATTAGGGTGAGCTAATAAAACATCGTCCATGTAGTGTAGACACATGAGGTCTTGATATTTGTTTTTAATGGGCTGTATAGCTCTGTCCACATATAGTTGGCACATTGTAGGGCTATTTGCCATTCCCTGCGACAATAATTTCCATTGATATCTTTTATTAGGGCCATTATTATTAATAGAAGGAATTGAAAAAGCAAACATGGGGACATCCAGAGGATGTAGGGGAATGGAAAAGAAACAGTCCTTTATATCAAGAGTTATAAGGTAATAGTTTTTTTGGAATAGCTACAGGATTAGGAAGTCCAGGTTGAGTAGGGCCCATAATTTGCATTGTTTTGTTAATTTGTCTTAGATCTTGTAATAGTCTCCATTTTCCTGATTTTTTTCTTAATTACAAATATGGGAGAATTCCAGGGAGAGGTGGAAGGCTCTATGTGTCCTGCTTCTAATTGTTCTTTAATTAGTTAATGGGCCGCTTGCAATTTTTCTTTGGATAGGGGCCACTGAGGGACCCAAACTGGCTTATTAGAGAGCCATGGTGTTTTTTAAAGTTGTTTTCTCAGTGGCCCCTAGAAAAAATGTCTTTTGTCTTTTTTATTATGATTAGGATTTTTATTCTTAACACCTGCAGGCTTGGTTGCTAGGTGTAGCCCCATTTGATATAGAATATCTCTTCCCCATAGGGTAACTGGCAAGCTGTTTAATACATAAGGTTGGAATGATCCTTTGTGTCCTTCACCATCCTCCCAATTCAAGATTACAGCACTTTGTGCTGGGGTATTACTATATCCCAAGCCTCTTAAACTGGTTGAGGCTTTCTGTAGAGGCCAGTGCTTAGGCCATTGTTGTAGATTTATGATGGAAGAGTCAGCTCTTGTATCAATCAGCCCCTCCATCTCTATACCTTGAATTTTTATTTTGCACATAGGCCTCCATGAACAATCCTGAACCCAGAAAGCCATAAGTCCTGAACCAGTGGAACCGAATGTTCTTCTATTTCTATTTTGTGGCATGCATTTAAAGTATTATGGGCCGGGCGCGGTGGCGCACGCCTGTAATCCCAGCACTTTGGGAGGCTGAGGCAGGAGGATCGCGAGTTCAAAGCCAGCCTCAGCAATGGCGAGGCACTTAGTAACTCAGTGAGACCCTGTCTCTAATAAAAAAAAAATACAAAAAGGGTCGGGGATGTGGCCCAGTGGTCGAGTGCCCCTGAGTTCAATCCCCGGTACCAAAAAAAAAAAAAAAAAAAAAAAAGTATTGTGGAGACTGGGAAGGAGGAGCAGCTGTGTGATTCTGTCTCCTTGATTTATGGATATGATGCCCCTGTGTGTACTTAGCATTATTTTAATCTCTCTATTATAATCTGAATCAATAACCCCTGGTATAACATTAAAGCCTAATAAACTCTTGGAACTACGCCCAAGGATTAGTCCCACAGTTCCTGAGGGGAGCGGTCCCCTGATTCCTGTAGGAATCAGCTGAAGCCCCATTTTATGTGTCAGGACCATCAGGGCGGTAGAACAGAGATCTAATCCTGCACTTCCTCTTGTCCCTCTGACAAGGGAGTTAATGGGTAGGAGGGATTGTGACGAGGAATCATCTGGATCTGAGGGCATTCCTCCTCTAGTTCCTTGTACATTTGTGGGCCCCGGGGCATTGGGCCCCGTGCCCCATTTTTTGAAATCCTGGAAAAATCATTTCCAGATATATCATATCTGGAATGGCATTGATTGACCCAATGTATACCCTTTTTGCACCTGGGACATCGACCTGGAGCGCGGTATGAATTTGATCTTATTACCCTTGGGGGATATTGCTTAGCATATCTTGGTTGATTATAATAATTTTGTCTGGAATATCCTGTTCTAGGTTGAATCCTTTGGGAATTTTGAGGGGAGGAATTTTTCATCACTGAAGCAATTACATTGCCTGTGATAACAGCCTCGTTAATGTCTTTGCACAGTCTGATATAAATTGATGTCTTTTTTACTTCTCCACGGCCTTATTGCATCCTAGCAATATTTATTAGCATTCTCGTACACTAATTGGATAACTAGGGGCATAGCTTGCTCGACTTCGCCAAAAACTCTAGATGTTGTTTTTAAGAGTCGGCCTTATTGCATCCTAGCAATATTTATTAGCATTCTCGTACACTAATTGGATAACTAGGGGCATAGCTTGCTCGACTTCGCCAAAAACTCTAGATGTTGTTTTTAAGAGTCTATCTACAAAATCAGCATAAGGTTCGTTAGGCCCTTGTATAACTTTTGATAGGCTGCCTTGCAGATCCCCTGTGCCTGATATTGTCTTCCAGGCTTTGACAGCTGCTGTGTGTATCTGGGCATACACACCGGGATCGTATTGTAGCTGATTTTGTAGTTCAGGGAACTGACCTTCCCCTGTCAGCATATCTATATTGCATTGAGGGAAACCTGCTACAGCATTTCTCTTTGCTATTTCTGAACAAAGTTCCTGGAATTGAGTTTTCCAGATTAGGTATTGTCCCCCACTTAGTACTGCTCTGCATAGACTTTTCCAATCTGAGGGGGCTAAGATTAGGGTGTTAAGTGACTCTATCATACTTAATGTGAACGGAGCTTGAGGCCCATAGGTCATTACCGCCTCTTTAAAATTCTTTATTGTTTTAAAGTCTAGGGACTCGTGATACCTTTGTCCCTCTTCATTTTTGAAATACTGGCAGTTCTAGGTGCTCCTGCGGTCTATGTTGTTCGAGAGCTTATAAGCGCTCAGAAAGGCCGCCAATTTCTACCTCAAGAGCACATACACTCTGATCAATACTCTTTATGTTTCTGTTAGGGATTCTATCCATAAAGGAGCAGAGGGCACTAGTGGTTCCTCTATTTGACGGTCTTTTCTCTTTTTTAATTTCTTTTTGTTCTTTTGATTGGAGACTGTGCTCTCCGAATCGCTTTTTGATTCCTCTTCACTACTAGCTTCATAATTCCTAACCGGCTTAGGGGAGGAGACCGTACTTTCATGGTTTGGCTCCTTGTTACTATTATCACTTTCACTAGTATCCTGAGTTTCAGCTTCTAAGGAGAGTACATACTCCTCAGCTAATTTTATTAAGCTTCTGATGGCTTTTGCAGATCTTACTTTTGAATTTACATTACTACTCTCCTTGCTGGTCTCAACTGAGTCAGAGGATATGCTTTCTTGTTCACTTTTCTCACTATCGTCTGAGTTATCGATATCAAAAATTTCATTCATGGCTTTTATAAACCGACTTTTTGTTATATTTGCTCCCATCTTTTTAAATTTTCTTTTTTCTTTTTTTTTTTTTTTTTTTTTTTTTTTTTTTTTTTTTTGTGGTACCGGGGATTGAACTCAGGGGCACTTGACCACTGGGTCACATCCCCAGCCCTTTTTTGTATTTTATTTAGAGACAGGGTCTCACTGAGTTACTAAGTGCCTCACCATTGCTGAGGCTGGAAATTTTCTTTTTTCTTACCTGGCCGCGGAATTCCCCATACAGGCCACCACCTGTTGTTGCCTGAAGCAGAAGCCGCTTGGAGCAACGAACGCCGCAGGAAAATTTGGAGGCAGGATGAAAATGAAAAAAAGGTTTTTTCTTCTTCTTCTCTCTCCAGCTTCAGCAATCACTCCAAACGCTCTAACTCCAACCACCTCCTTCTTCTTCTTCCCCCACACTTTAACCAACCTCACCCAGTTATATACATATAAGTGCTTACAAGGACAAGTGCTTACAGCTCGAGCTTACAGGTGCGTCACAGAGTGTTCATGGGCATACAAAGATTATTTGGATAATGTATTAATATCAGGTGGAAACTAGAACATCTTTATGGCTCTCAGCTAACCGCAATCTTTAGCTATCTCCTTGATTATAGGCTCCTACACATGCATTCTGCATGCCTCATATAGAAATATATAAATATATCTATTTTTTGTCAATTTAATTTAAAGAATAGGTTTCCTGACATCCCTTTCTGAAGGTGGTTATTATTATTATTTTGTGGGGCTACCATTGAACCAAGGGGCACTTGGCCACTGAGCCACATCCCCATCCCTATTTTGTATTTGATTTAGAGATAGGGTCTGACTGAGTTGCTTAGTGCCTCACTGTTGGTGAGACTGGCTTTGAATTCATGATCCTCCTACCTCAGCCTCCTGAGCCACTGGAATTAGAGGTGTGCGCCATCACAACCCAGCTTGAAGGTGATTATTTTAATAGCATTATGAACCTGTGTATTTAATCAAAGTTGATGTCTTTAATCCATTACATTTATCTAATTTGAAATTCAAGAGTTCGGCCTGTGGGCTCTGTGAACTGCGGGCAGTGTTCCCAGTTCAGGGGCTGGCTTAAGTTCCCAGTTTGGCCTGCCTATGAGAGATCCTGGTTTGGCCTGCGGTCCCTGCAACCTACAGGTGGAGTTCCCAGTTCAGACTGCCAGCATAAGTTCCCAGTTTTCCTCGTGGGCCCTGTGGCCTGTGGGCAGAGCTCCCAGTTTGGCCTGCTGGCTTAAGTTCCCAGTTCAACCTGCCTGCGTGGAATCCCAGTTCAGCCTGCTGGCCCTGCGACTTGTGAGTGGAGCTCCCAGTTCGCACTGCCAGCTTATGTTCCCAGTTTGATCTGAGGGTGGGAGCTCCCAGTTCAGACTACCAGTGTGAGTTCCCTGTTCGACCTGCTGCTGGGAGCTCCCAGTTTGGCCTGCCAACCTGCCTTCACAGTTTGGCCTGTTAGCAAGGGTTCCCAGTGGGCCTGCCAGCATGAGTCCCTAATTTGGCTTGCCAGCTTGCCTTCCCAATTCAGCCAGCTACTGGGAGCTCCCAGTTCAGCCTGCCAGCATGGGTTCACAGTTGGCCTGCTGGAAGGAATTCCCAGCTTGACCTCCCAAGGGGAGGTCCAGCTGGGCACACCTGCAGGATTTCCAGCTCTGCCCATCCACCTCGAAGAGGCCATTCCTGCTGAGGACAGCAGAAGTGGGGGGCAAGCCCCACCCACCTGCATCAGTTCTAGCTCAGCCCACCTACTAAGGAGCCACAGTGACAAAACTGTAAATATAAAAATAGAAACTAACTGATATATGGATATATATATTGAAAGTTCTAATATTGATATTTCCCTAAAAAGTGAGGTTTTCGGTAACCCGTAGGGACCTTATAAGACAAAAGAGCAGAAGCAGTAATACTCCAGGCTTTCCTTGCAAGACAGGGAAATACATAGTCATCATGAAAAAACAAGGGAGGAAAATGCCCCAAACAAACCAAGATACTACAACAATAGAAACCATAGAAAGCACAGTAGGTGAAATGTCAGAGAAGTAGTTCTGGATATACATAATTAAAATGATAAGAGATTTGAAAAACAACCTAAGTGAACAGATACAGGCAAAATTAGATCCCTCCAACAAAGAGATAAGAGAACAAATCCAAGTAGCAAAAGATTACTTCAAGAAAGAGATAGAGAGTTTGAGAAAAAAACAAACAGAAATTCTTGAAATGAAAGAAACAGTAACCCACTTAAAAAATTCAATACAAAGCATCACCAACAGATTGGACCACTTGGAAGATAGGACCTCAGACAATGAGGACAAAATAAATAATCTTGAAAATAAAGTTGACATCACAGTGAAGATGGTAAAAAACCATGAACAGAATATCCAAGAATTATGGGATAGCATCAAAAGACCAAATTTAAGATTTATTGGAATAGAGGAAGGTGTAGAGATTCAAACCAAAGGAATGCACAATCTCTTCAATGAAATAATATCAGAAAATTTCCCAAGCAGAAAGAATGAATTTGAAAATCAAATACAAGAGGCCTGCAGGATGCCAAATGTACAAAATTACAACAGACCCACACCAAGGCACATTATAATGAAAATGCCTAGCATACAAAATAAAGATAGAATTTTAAAGGCTGCAAGAGAGAAAGGTCAGATTACCTACAAGGGAAATCCAATTTGCATCTCAGCAGATTTTTCAACCCAGACCCTCAAAGCCAGGAGAGCCTGGAAACATATACCAGGCTCTAAAAGATAAGGGATGCCAACCAAGAATTTTATATCCAGCAAAATTAAGCTTTAGATTTGAGGATGAAATAAAAATCTTCCAAGATAAATAAAAGCTAAAAGAATTTACAACAAGAAAGCCTGCTCTACAGAATATTCTTGGTAAAATATTCCATGAGGAGGAAATGAAAAATAATAATGAAAATCTGCAAAGGGAAGAACCACAATAAAGAAACGAACCAACCAAAGGAGAAACCAAGTCAAGCTAAATACCAAAAATAATAAATAAATAAATAAATAAATAAAATGACTGGTAATACAAATTATGTTTCAATAATAACCGTGAATGTTAATGGCCTAAACTCATCAATTAAAAGATATAAGCTAATAGATTGAATTAATAAAACAGACCCAACACTATGTTGCCTTCAAGAGACACATCTCATAGGAAAAGATGCCCATAGACTGAAGGTGAAAGGATAAGATAAAATATATCATTCACATGGTCTTTGAAAACAAGCAGGGGTCTCTATCCTCATATCAAATAAAGTAGACTTAAAGCCAAAGCTAATCAAAAGAGATAAAGATGGACATTTCATAATGCTTAAGGGAAACATAGATCAACAAGATATAACTGTTATAAATATATATGCCCCAAATAATGGAGCATCTACATTCATCAATCAAACTCATCTCAAGTTCAAGAATCAAATAGACCACAACACCATAATTCTAGGTCATTTTAATACACCTCTTTCACCACTGGATAGATCTTCCAAACAAAAGTTAAAGAGAGAAACTATAGAACTCAATAACACAATTAATAACTTAGACTTAACTGACATTTATAGAGTGTATCATCCATCAATGAGCTAATACACTTTCTTCTCAGCGGCACATGGCTCCTTTTCTAAAATAGATCATATATTATGCCACAAAGCAACTCTAAGCAAATATAAAAAAAGTAGAGATACTATCTGCATTCTATCAGATCATAATGGAATGAAATTAGAAATCAATGACAAAAAAAAAAGAAAGAAAAGCTACTCTAACACCTGGGGACTAAATAATATGCTATTGAATGATCAATGGGTTTCAGAAGACATCAAGAAGGAGATTAAGAAATTCTTAGAGGTAAATGAGAACAAAGATACAATATATCAAAATCTCTGGGACACTATGAAGTTCATTGCATGGAGCTCATTCCTTCAAAAAAGAAAAAGTCAACAAATAAATGAACTAACATTACATCTCAAAGACCTAGAAAAAAGAAGAACAATACAACCCCAAAAGAAGTAAAAGACAGGAAATAATTAAAATCAGAGCTGAAATTAATGAAATTGAAAGTAAAAAAACAATTGAAAAAATTGAAGAACAAAAAGTTGGTTATTTGAAAAATAAATAAAATTGATAAACTATTAGCTATGCTAACAAAGGAAAGAAGAGGGAAAACACAAATTACCAATATCTATGATGAAAAAGGAAATATCACAACGGACACTATAGAAATACAGAAGATAGTTAGAAATTATTCTGAAAATTTATATTCAAATAAAATAGAAAATAATGAAGGCATTGACAAATTTCTAGAAACATATGATATGCCCAAACTAAATCAGGATGATATACACAATTTAAATATATCAATTACAACTAAAGAAATAGAGGAAGCCATCAAAAACTTATCAACCAAGAAAAGCCCAGGACGGTATGGATACACAGCTGAGTTCTACAAGACCTTTAAAGAAGAACTAACACCAACACTTCTCAAACTATTTCATAAAATAGAAAAAGAGGGAACACTCCCAGACTCATTCTATAAGGCCAATATCACCCTGATTCCAAAACCAGACAGAGACAAATCAAAGAAAGAAAACTTTAGACCAATATCGCTAATGAATATAGATGCAAAAGTTCTTAATAAAATTCTGGAAAATTGAATACAAAAACACATCAGAAGATAGTACACCACAATCAAGTGGGCTTCATTCCAGGCATGCAAGGTTGGTTCAATATAAGAAAATCAATAAATGTAATACATCATATCAACAGGCTCAAAGATAAAAATCATATGATCATCTCAATAGATGCAGAGAAAGCATTTGACAAAATACAACATCCCTTCATGTTCAAAATGCTAGAAAAAATAGGGATAACAGGAACATACCTCAACATTGTAAAGGCCATCTATGCTAAGCCCCAGGCAAACATCATCCTAAATGGAGAAAAATTGAAAGCATTCCCTCTAAAAACTGGAACAAGTCAGAGATGCCCTCTTTCAACACTCCTATTTAACATAGTTCTTGAAGCCCTAGCCAGAGCAATTAGAAAGATGAAAGAACTTAAAGGGATACAGATAGGAAAAAAAGAACTCAAATTATCACTATTTGCAGACGATATGGTTCTATACCTAGAAGATCCAAAAAATTCCACCAGAAATGTTCTAAATCTAATATATGAATTCAGCAAAGTAGCTGGATATAAAATCAATACCTATAAATCAAAGGCATTTTTGTACATCAGTGACAAATCCACAGAAAGAGAAAGTAGGAAATCCACCCCATCTACTATAGCCTCCAAAAAAATGAAATATTTGGGAATCAACTTAACAAAAGAAGTGAAAGACCTCTACAATGAAAACTACAACATGCTAAAGAAAGAAATTAATGAAGATCTTAGAAGATGTTAAGATCTACCTTGTTCATGGATAGGTAGAACTAATATTGTCAAAATGACCATTCTACCAAAAGCACTATGCAGATTCAAAGCAATACCAATCAAAATCCCATTATCATTCCTCATAGAAATAGAAAAAGCAATCATAAAATTCATCTGGAAAAATAAGAGACCCAGAATAGCCAAAGCGATTCTTAGCAGGAAGAATGAAACTGGTGACATTACTATTCCAGACCTTAAAGTGTACTACAAAGCAATAGTGTAAGCTGCCTGTCGTGGCCAGCCACAAACGCCGTGGGAGGAAAACTCTCGGAGGCAGAGTAAAGCTATTACTACTTTTACTTCTACTTTCTTAGAGAGAGCTTAGAGAGAGAAAGAAAGATTTTTCTTCTTCTTAGAAAGAGCTTAGAGAGAAAGATTAGAGATAGCTTTTTCTTCTTCTTCTTCTTAGAGCTTAGAGAGAAAGATAGAGCTTTTCTTCTTAGAGCTTAGAGAGAAAGAGAGAGAGCTCGAAAGAGAGAGATTTCTTCTTTAGAGAGAGAGAGAGCTTAGCTTTTAGAGCTTCTTTCTTCTTTCTTCCTCGGGAGCCTCGGTCTAACTCTGACCAGCCATTACTTCTTCTATCTGGTTTCTCTTCTGTAACCGCTCTGCCTACGTTCTGGCCGCTCTGATTCTTTTCTTCTTCTCCTACCCGAACTCTTCTTCCGACCAAGCGACTGCATGACTGACTGAATGAATTCATTCTTCTCCTGACTCCGACTGCTTTCACCCGGTTATATACCTTTAGCTTTGCGGGTGCCTCACGTGCATTTACAGGTGTGTCACATACATACTAATTATCAGGTGGAACTTATGGCTTCCAGCTGACCGCAATAGCCATCTCCCTAATTGGGGCTCCT
Organism: Tamias sibiricus; assembly: GCA_025594165.1. Lineage (NCBI taxonomy): Eukaryota > Metazoa > Chordata > Mammalia > Rodentia > Sciuridae > Tamias > Tamias sibiricus. The sequence continues at coordinate 38,791,424 of CM046665.1, read as the reverse complement.
TCACAATAGTAACAAAAACAGCATGGTATTGGCACCAAAATAGACCAGTTGACCAATGGTACAGAATAGAAGACACAGAGATGAACCCACAAACCTACAGTTATCTTATATTAGACAAAGGTGCCAAAAATATTCACTGGAGAAAAGACAGCCTCTTCAACAATGGTGTTAGGAAAACTGGAAATCCTCATGTAATAAAATGAAATTAAAATCTCTTTCTCTCACCATGCACAAAACTTAACTCAAAGTGGATCAAGGATCTAGGAATTAAACCAGAGACCTTGCACATAATAGAAGAGAAAGTAGGCCCAAATCTCCATCATGTTGGTTAGGCCCCACCTTCCTCAATAAGACCCCTATAGCGCAAGAACTAAAACCAAGAATCAATAAATGGGATGGATTCAAACTAGAAAGCTTCTTCTCAACAAAAGCAACAATCAGTGAGGTGAATAGAGAACCTACAGAATGGGAGCAAATCTTTACCACAAGCACATCAGATAGAACACTAACTCAAGGATTTATAAATCTCACAAAAGCCTGAACACCAAAAAAACAAACAACCCAATCAAGAAATGGGCCAAGGTACTAAACAGACACTTCTCAGAAGACGATATGCAAACAATGAACAAATATATGAAAAAATGTTCAACATCTCTAGCAATTAGAGAAATGCAAATCAAAACTACTCTAAGATTTCATCTCACACCAGTCAGAATGGCAGGAATCAAAAAAACAAACAACAAGAAATGCTGGCGAGGATGTGGGGAAAAAGGCACACTCCTATATTGCTGGTGGGACTGCAAATTGGTGAAGCCAGTCTGGAAAACAGTATGGAGATTCCTAGGAAAACTGGAATGGAACCACCATTTGACCCAGCTTTCCTACTCCTTGGTCTATTCCCAAAAAACTTAAAAAACAGCTTACTACAGGGACACAGCCACATCAATATTTATAGCAGCACAATTCACAATAGCTAGACTGTGGAACCCACCCTGATGCCCATCAGCAGATGAATGGATAGGGAAACTTTGGTGTATATATACACAATGGAACACTACTCAGCACTAAAAAATAATAAAATCATGGCATTTGCAGGTAAATGGATGGAGTTGGAGAGAATAATGCTAAGTGAAGTTAGCCAATCCCAAAAATCAAAGGTCGAATGATCTCTTTGATATGAAGATACTATCTTATAAAGGCAAGTGAGTGGGGATGAGAGGAATGAAAAAACTTTAAAAAGAAGGAAGTGGGGGAGGGGGAAGGGGGTAAGGGTATAGGAATAATGGCAGACTGAGTTATCCATGACTACCCTAAATACTTGTATGAAGACACAATTGTTGTAAAAACACTTTATATAAAACCAGCAACTTGAGAAATTGTGGTCTTTATATGTAATATGAAATGAAATGTACTCTGTAAACATGCATAACAAATTAGAATTTAAAAATGGAAAAAAAAAAGATATTCAAATTGTCTCATCTTTGGCCTAGAATTGTCAAATGAATTCCTTATTCCATTTGGCATGACCCTGGTATTCTTTAATAGCCTTCTCATGATGTGGTATGAGAAGGTGTCCCAGGCTTAGACATTCCCCCCAGTAATGTTGGTTTATTTTATTAAGTATTTAAAGACAAGAACACAGATGCTAGTGTTGATCATTGTTCTGAGGTACTCATTGTTTGTAGTTCTCTTTGGTAGATGGACCTAGCATTCATGTTTGTGTGTATATAAGATACCTTATGAATATGCTTTATTATTTCCAATTCAAATTAAAGATTGTAGAGATTCTAACTAACCACCATTCTGCTATATTTGTATTTCCTTCATTTCTCCTGAAGAATCCTGTAAGTCTTCTTAAGGACAACAAGCAGAACAACATTAGAACAGTCCATGATCACCATTGATTTTATTTATCAATTCTACCACCAATGTGCACACTAAAGGCATTTTCTTTTTTTTTCTTTTTTAGTCTATTCCAGATTTATTTTTTATTTTTTATTAAAAATTGTTGTATTTATAATAGTAGTATGCATTATAATTCATAATAAACATATAGAGCATCTTTTTACAAAACACTGTATACAATGTATATTCATACCATTCAAATCTTGAATCATGCATTTAGGATAATGACATCTATCTTATTCAACCACCTTCTCTTTTTTCCCCTCCATCCCCCCTTGCTCCCTTCCTTCCCCTCCCTATGCTCTCCCTGTTCACCTCCCATTGAAATAATTTCATTGTATCTATATTACGTGAACATAAAGCTATAGCATATACTCTCCCTCTTACTTCTCATTTAGTTTAAAAAGCAATGATACAATTAATGCTTGACAATTATCCTTTTGCTGTTGTCTGTTTAGTTATATTGATTTTCAACCTCACTCTGTTTGATTACTTAAGGATGGTAATAGAACAACATTAGCTGAACAGAGATTTGACTGTTAACAAGTTGTTGATGTTCTTTACACATAAAAGCTGATTTGTTTGAATTTAAAAATGCTTGTTTCACATTTTATCTCCTTAACTGTTTCTTTAAAATTTTATTAGTTATTTTTACTTATACATAACATGAGGATTCATTCTCACATAATTATAAAAGCCAGGAATATAATTTGGTCTAGTTCCGTCCCAGTACTTCCGCTTTCCCTTATATAAAGAATAAAAGCAAAATTTACAGTATGCCTTAGTTTCACCATATATCAGGGGTGATAAATACCCATATATTTCTTGGATTTATTAAATTAAACTATTGTGAAATAAAAGAAGGTTAGGTATACCACTAAACAACTTTTTGAATGAAAATATAAGAACAGTAACAAAATGTATGTTTGGCTATGAATAATTATCTTTGCAATTCTTATATTATAGAGCCTCTGTTAAGTACCATAACCAGAAAGAAGTCTAGATGGGAGAAAAAGAGACAATCCACACAGTGTAGTACAACCCTCCCTCTTACTAATAACCACTCTGTTTATTTATATACCAGAATAAATTAGAGGTATATTTGTCCTCGTACATATCTAATGATAATCTTATGATTGTATGTTTTCCTTTACTATAGAATTAAGATCATTAAACCTCTAAAAACTGGATTTTTATGCTCTATTATTAAAAATAGACCATAAATTACTGTAATTTTTGTAAAAAAATCATTGTATTGAAAAATATTCCCCAGGGAAAATGACCTTATGGCTAAGAATGGTTTGTGTAGATAATTAGATTCTATATTAAGTTTACTTTAGTCATAGGTAATCAGTCCCTGCTTGGCACATAGTGGGGAACTGTAAGACCACCCAAACTTATGTACAGTATTAATGTACAATGTTTTCTTAATAGCAATGGGGAAATTACAAGTGTCCTATGATATTTACACATTTTTATTAGAATATTAAATATATTGTCAATGACAAATGTAGAGGGAATTGAAAAAGATAGTAAGTGGTACACAGTAATTTAAAACTTTAGAAACATTGAAAACAAAGTTTTATTTATTTGGGAAAAAACACTGAACAAGAGAAGTTTGAACATTGCTTGCCTTCTTGCTGTGTAACAAACTGTACAGAGCGAACATCTTTCCTATGCCTGGGGAATTGTCATAATGCTTGCCAAGTCTGGATTAGCTTCTCACATTTTATCCTTTACACTTTCAATGACATGTCATGAAATATTCCAGGTTTCTTTAATGTGAAGTGATTTTACAGGCATCATTTCCTCTGGGACATCTTTATCCTTTTATTCATCAACGCTTTGCTCACTTATGTCAATCTGTTCACTCTAAGTTGCTTTGACTGCAGTGGACCTAGAATCTTTCAAAAAACAGCAGTGCAAGCATTGACATGGTTAACTCATTCTTCTTTAACTCCACTTAATGGTTAATTTGAATTTTACCCCAACTTCTTTTTTTTTAATTTATTTTGTATTCAAAGTTGTTGTATTTATAATAGTAGTATGCATTATAATTTATAATAAACATATAGAGCATCTTTTTACAAAACACTGTATACAATGTATATTCGTACCATTCAAATCTTCAATCATGCATTTAGGATAAAGACATCCATCTTATTCAACCACTTTTTCTTTTTTCCCCTCCATCCCCCCTTGCTCCCTCCCTTCCCCTCCCTCCCCTTTGACCTTTCTAGCATTCCTCTAATCCTCCTATGTACTCTGACCCAACACCACTGTGATTCAGCCTCCTTATATCAGGGAAAACATTTGGTATTTGGATATTTTAGATTGACTAACAACTTAGCATTGTATTCTCCAACTTCATCCATTTACCTGCAAATGCCATTAATTTATTTTCTTTTATTGCTGAGTAAAATTCCATTGTGTATATGTACCACATTTTCTTTATCCATTCATCTACTGAGGGACATCTAGGTTGGTTCCACAATCTAGCTATTGTGAATTGTGCTGCTATAAACATTGAAGTGGCTGTGTCACTGTAATATGCTGTTTTTAGGACCTTTGGGAATAGACCCAGGAGTGGGATGGCTGGGTCATAGGGTGGTTCCATTCCCAGTTTTCCAAGAAATCTCCATACTGCTTTCCATAATGGTTGCACCATTTTGCAGTCCCACCAGCAATGTATGAGTGTGCCTTTTCCCCCACATCCTCTCGAACATTTATTGTTGTTTGTGTTCTTAATAGCTGCCATTCTGACTGGAGTGAAATGTAATCTTAGAGTAGTTTTGATTTGCATTTCTCTAATTGCCAGCGATATTGAACATTTTTTCATGTATTTGTTGATTAATTGTGTATCTTCTTCTGAGAAGTGTCTTTTCAATTCCTTAGCCCATTTATTGATTGGGTTATTTGTTTTTTTGGAGTTAAGTTTTTTTGAGTTCTTTATATATTCTAGAAATTAGTGCTCTATCTGATGTGCATGTATTAAATATTTGTTCCCAAATAGTTGGCTCTCTATTCAACTCACTGATTGTTTCTTTTACTGAGAATAAGCTTTTTAGTTTGAATCTGTCCCATTCATTGATTCTTGATATTAATTCTTGCACTACAGGATTCTTATTAAGGAACTTGGGGCCTAATCCGACATGTTGGAAATTAGAGCTTACTTTTTCTTCTATTAGGCGTATTGTCTCTGGTCTAATTCCTAGGTCCTTGATCCACTTTGAATTGAATTTTGTGCATGATGAGAGATAAAGGTTTAATTTCATTTTGTTGCATGTGGATTTCCAGTTTTCCCAGCACCATTTGTTGAAGAGGCTATCCTTTCTCCACTGTACATTTTTGGCGCCTTTGTCTAATATAAGATAGCTGAAATTATATGTATTAGTCTCTGTGTCCTCAATTCTGTACCATTGGTCTACGAGTTTGTTTTGGTGCCAATATCATGCTGTTTTTGTTACTATTGCTCCATTGTATAATTTAAAGTCTGGTATGGTGATGCCCCCTGCTTCACTTTTCTTGCTAAGGATTGCTTTGGCTATTCTGGGTCTCTTATTTTTCCAGATGATTTCCATGACTGCTTTTTCTATTTCTTTGAGGAATGTCATTGGGATTTTGATTGGAATTGCATCAAATCTGTATGAGGATTTTGGTAGTATGGTCTTTTTGACAATATTAGTTCTACCTATCCAAGAACAAGGTAGGTCTTTCCATCTTCTGAGGTCTTCTATAATTTCTTTTTTTAGTGTTCTATTGTTTTCGTTATAGAGGTCCTTCACCTCTTTTGTTAAGTTGATTCCCTATTTTTTTTTTATGCTATTTTCACTTCCCTGACATGATTTGGCTGGTTCTCTCTACAAAACTATAGCATCTTAAAATGGTTATTGGGAGACACAAAGGTGAAACCATACACACCGAATATCAGAAGAACGGTGAAGAAATCACCACCTGACTTTGAAAGAAGTGATTTGATCTGTCATTGATCACCCAGTGCATCTGGCACTGGCATACTGATGTGTAGACTAAAGATCTTATGGGTAAATTTTGTACTTTGTGTACCTATTTGTAGTAAGTACAGTATAGTAACTGAAAATTCATCCACGTTTTGGGTGGACTCATTTAACTAAATTTTGGTAACAGAAACTTGTACACATCAGAAATGTTCAAGTGAAAATACATTTATCCAAAATTCTACCCACTTGTTTTCTTGTTTATTTGGAGAACATCAAATCACTCACTGAAAAGTCACTGAATTCTGACCCAGTGCTTTATGTTATTATATAGTAAATGTAAAAATGAAAAAAGAATATTTGATGATATAATTTAAATATTATTTTTAAAACAATGAACCTTATCTAATAACTGTTATGTTCACCTCAGACTTTTATTATCTTTAAAACTTTTCAATAAATGAGTTTCAAATCATTATTATTTGTTGTAGTAAAAGAATCAAATTATTTAAGTATGTAACTAATACTGCAGAATGTACATCAAAATAAAATTAATTTTTATTATATCTATTAAGATTTTAAAAAGAGAAGTTATTGACAACAAATATAGTGTGTTGCTGCCTGAAGCGCTTGGAGCAACGGAGCCGCGGGAAGAACTTCAGAAGCAAACTGGAGACAAACAGCTTTTTATTCTGATAACTTTTCTCTCTGGTTCTAACAACAACTAACTCATGCCAAACACACCACTAAAATGGCGCTGACCCGATCAGCAATTTCGGCCAAGTCACTCGAGATCCCGCAACAAAATCCCGTGAGACTACGGGTGGCGACAATGGCCAAATCTCCACGGCTCATAGTCAACTGCAATTCAAGCCAATCCCCAAACAGGGCTCCTGCATTTCCCCCTTTTTGTTTTAAAAGAGGTAATGCTCTAGGACGTCTATGTGCAACCAACATTCTTACCCGTCATCGGATAATCAAGGCTGTGCCCTTGACTCCTGTCTTAGGTTGATATGTCGGCCACATGAGACTGTCCCGTGCGACTGTGCCTGTCTTAGGTTGTCCCCCTCTGGGGATCTTACCCGTCATTGGCTAACCAGCCATCCAATGGAGCCCTTTAGGATCGACTATATATGATGACTAACAGCCGTCCAATTGTGAGGAGATGTTGCGGCTTTAAGGCGACAAGCCTTTTGGTGATGAGCCAAATTGCATAGCATATCAAATTGTTTAAACAAATCAGCTGCCCTAAGTTCCATCAAGTAACACACTGAATTCTCTAGACAAATACCCGCAAGGCATTGTCCCGTAAAATCCCAAACAATGAAAGATCAAAATGTCCATTTGTTGTAACATGTTGATGTAGGAGGCCCCATGCATGTAGAGCAGAGGCCACACTGTTGGTGAGGTTGTTTGCTGTTTGAGCAGCAGGGATGCTTGCGGCAGCCGCGATCCCTGCAGCTGTAGCAGCAGACGTCTTTTTTTATGTTTAGACAATGCCACCGGCAAATCTTCAGGGCCCGCTACCTAGAAACTCAAGCATCAATTATTAAAGGAAAGGCAGTGCTATTGCAGCACTGAGTCAAGAGGCGAGTTGTCAAACTACAAAATAGAATAATTAGATTAGAAAATTAAAGTTGATTTTTGTTCACACACATCGCTGGTTGAGCTTCTACAAACATAAGTTGGAAAAATGTCATATTTAGAACAAAACAAAGAAAGACTGAGGGTAATTACTGCATTAAAGATAGATTAAAGAAAAGGTAAAGGCACTTTAGAGAAATAATTTGTTAGCTGGAACCCTTGAGTCTCTGTATACAGAGCAATCTTTTACCTGTTGAGATAATTGAAACTAATGAGCTATTAAACAAATGAAGTTAATAACAAATAAACAATCTTAAGTCAAAACACCAAAATATCAGGTTATATAGCACTAGTCATATTGTTTGCTAAAGAGAAGTCCCAGGGACACCTATAAATCAAAATTGAAAGTACCTTCATTTATAAAATTATTTACCTAAATTGAATACTCTTAACCTAAAATGAATTAAAGTTATTTGGATCCATATATATATATATATATTTTCTTTTTCATAAGCGCTTTGTTCTATGTGACGTCACACTGGACAGACAAACAAACATACAAACATATATTTGTGACGTCACATTAACATGAAATGTAGACAAATGTACAGACATAAAGACATGTATAAAAAGGAAAAAAAAAACTACAGTTGTGTGCACACTAAAGAGAGATCTCCTTGTCCCGGCCGGGAGAAATGACACTTAAGTTGTGAAATATTTTGAAGGACTCTTTTGAGGGAATCATTCTATACCTTCATCTTGGTCCTCTTGATTTTGTACCTTTTTTATTAATCTTGATTCTTCAATAACTTCATCTTGATCATTTTGATGTGGTACCTGTTTTATTAATCTAGATGGTATCCATATTGGAGAGGATTCGTCTTTTGGAAAAACACAAACAGATCCTCTTCCCCAAATTAATACTGGATCTGGACCCTTCCATGTACCTGAAAGAACATCCTTCCAGTAAACCAAAGGTTTATGTTGTTGGTGTGGATTCCAATGTCTGTCTCCAGCAGAATAACCATTAGAGTCTAAAGTTAAAAAATTTAAGGTAAACAGGGCAACTGCCAATCTGTCCTTAGGACTTTTCCAATTTCCTTCTTTTTGTTTTAATAACATAATTTTCAGTGTTCGGTTTGCTCTTTCAATAATGCCCTGACCCTGAGGATTGTATGGGATGCCTGTTTTATGGGATATATTGAATTTTGCGCAAAACTCTTTGAAAGATGAGGACTTATATGCGGGGCCATTATCTGTTTTAAGCATTTTGGGGATGCCCAATGCAGCAAAAGCTTGCAAACAATGAGATGTAACATCTTTAACTTTTTCTCCAGAATGTAAGGAAGCAAAAATCATGCCTGAACATGTATCTATGGTCACATGAATAAATCGCAATTTTCCAAAACTTGGCTCATGAGTAACATCCATCTGCCACAAATGATTGGGCATTAATCCTCTAGGGTTAACTCCGAAATGAGGATTGGGCCTCATTACGTTGCAAGGTGGTGCTGTTGACATGAAACTGGGAGTGAAATAAAGTAGCTTGTTGTAGCGCTGAAAGTATAAATACTGTTTTTGTAAGTTCATCAGCCTTTTGATTACCTTCATGGAGGGGACCAGGCAAATTAGTATGTGCTCTAATATGGCCTACGAATAGAGGTTCTTTTCTTGCCCACAAAAGTTTTTGTATTTGATAAAACAATTTAAAGGCTGGAGTATGAGGTGCTATTGGTCCTGCTAACTCTAATTTTGGGACGGCTTGTACAATATAGTGGCTATCTGAAAAAATGTTTACGGGCTGGTCCCTAAAATTTTCCAGAGCTCTTACCACAGCTTCCAGTTCCACTAGTTGAGCTGATTTGTGTGCAGTTATGTAAGTCATATTTTCTTTTTTAGTGACTACTGTAGCAGTACCATTTGAGGACCCATCTGTAAATACATTAAATGCCTTAGGAATAGGTTGATTTTTTATTACCTGTGGAAATATAATAGGATGATTAATACAAAAAGATAATATAGGGGACTTAGGAAGATGATTATCAAAATTTGCAGAAGTAGAGCATTTAACTATAGCCCAATCATTATCATTGAAGCATAAGTATTCAATCTGTGATGATGAATAGGGAGTAATAATAGTAGCAGGGTGAATGCCAAATATTTTAGTAGAAGTCTTAAGTCCTTGAAGAATAAGTTTAGCCACCATGGAGGTATAAGATTCAATTATACTTTTAGGAGAGACGGGCAAATGTATCCATAATAAAGGCCCTTGTTGCCAAAATACTCCTGTGGGTGTATATTGTGAAGAAATAATAATCAACATCAGCGGTTGAGTTAAATCAAATCTATCACAATGAGCTCCTTCGATGGCTTTTTCTACTAACTTTAAAGCTTTCCTAGCATCAGGAGTCAATGTTCGTGGTGAAGATGGATCAGGATCTCCACGAAGGATGTCAAATAAAGGTTTTAGTTGGCCAGTAGTGAGATTTAGTGTAGGGCGAAGCCAATTAATGTCTCCCAGTAGTTTTTGGAAATCATTGAGGGTGGTCAAATGTTCTTTATTTATTAAAATTTTTGGGGGTCTAACAAAAGTATCCATGATTTTAAATCCTAAATATAATATGGGAGATCTGGTTTGAACTTTTTCTTCTGCTATATATAATCCATATATTTTTAAATTTTCTACCACATCACTGAATATATTAAATAAGATTTTTTGATTAGGGTGGGCCAATAAAATATCATCCATGTAATGTAGACACATGAGGTTTGGATATTTATTTTTAATGGGTTGGATAGCCTTGTCCACATATATTTGGCATATGGTGGGGCTATTAGCCATTCCCTGTGGTAAAACCTTCCATTGATATCTCTGATCAGGGCCATTATTGTTCATAGAAGGAATGGAAAAAGCAAACCTGGGGGCATCCAGAGGATGTAGGGGAATAGAAAAGAAGCAATCCTTTATATCAAGAGTAATAAGATGGAAATTTTTTGGAATAGCTACGGGACTAGGAAGTCCAGGTTGAGTAGGCCCCATAACTTGCATGGTTTTATTGATTTGTCTAAGATCATGTAACAATCGCCATTTTCCTGACTTTTTCTTGATCACAAATATGGGGGAATTCCAGGGAGAGGTGGAAGGTTCTATATGACCTGCTTCTAATTGTTCCTGAACTAATTGGTGGGCCGCTTGTAATTTCTCTTTAGATAGGGGCCACTGAGTGACCCACACTGGCTTATCAGAAAGCCATGGTATTTTCAAAATTATTTTCTCAGTGGCCCCCAAAAAAAATATCTTTTTCCTTTATGACAATGATTACTTTTAGGGTTGAGATTACTCTGTACTTTTTGATAATGAGTTCTTTTATGGTTAAGATTACTCTGCAGGTTTTCACATTTAACATCTGCAGGCTTGAAGGTTGCAAGGTGTACTCCCATTTGTTGCAAAATATCTCTTCCCCATAAAGTAACCGGTAGATTAGGTAAAACATAAGGCTGAAATGTTCCTTTATGGCCTTCATCATCCTCCCATTTTAAAATTACTGCACTTTTATCTGGGAGGTTATTATATCCCAAGCCTCTTAAACTGGTTGAAGCTTTTTGCAGAGGCCAGTGCTTGGGCCATTGGCGTAAATTAATAATGGAAGAGTCAGCTCCAGTATCTATTAATCCCTCCATTTCTATTCCTTGGATTTTTATTTTACACATAGGCCTCCTTGAACAGTCTCGAACCCAGCAAGCCATGGGACTTGAGTCAGTGGAACAAAATCCTCTATTGTTCCCTTCTTGAGGCATACCCATTTTAAATGAATTATGTAAATTGGGAAGGAGAAGCAACTGAGCAATTCTATCTCCTTGATTAACAGAAGTTATACTTTGGGGTGAGCTAAGCATTATTTTTATTTCCCCTTTGTAGTCTGAGTTTATTACACCTGGGGTCACTTGCAAACCTAATAAGCTTTTAGGACTATGCCCGATAATAAGTCCTACAGTCCCTGAGGGAAGAGGTCCCCTGACTCCTGTGGGAATCAGTTGAACCCCCATTTCAGGTGTTAACACTATTCGGGCGGTGGAACAGAGGTCTAATCCTGCATTTCCTCTTGTTCCTCTGGCGAGGGAGTGCATGGGTAGTAGGGATTGTGTCGGGGAAGCATCTGAGTGGATGCTTGAGGATACTCCTTCTGCAATGCCCCGTACATTTGTGGGCCCCGAGGTACTGGGCCCCGTGCCCCGTTTTTTGAATTCCTGAACAAAGGATTTCCATGGATGTCAAATTTTGAATAGCATTTATTGGCCCAATGATTTCCCTTTTTACACCTGGGGCAGCGGCCTGGGGCACGGTATGAGCTTGATCTTATTTCTATTTTGGGATTTTGCCTAGAATTGCCTGATTGATTATAATATCTACGTTTAGCCTTTGTGAAATTTCGAGAGGAAGCACCTCTCATTGAGGCTGCAATCACATTTCCTGTGACAAAGGCGCCATTTATATCTTTACATAGTTGTATATATACGGAAAGATCCTTTTTAGTTCTCCATGGCCTGATGGCTGCTTGGCACCATTTATTTGCATTTTCATAAGCTAATTGAACAACTAATGGCATAGCTTGGTCAACATCTGCAAACACACTACCTGCAGTTCTCAAAAGTCGATCAGCAAAGTCGGCATACGGCTCATTAGGTCCTTGAATCACTTTTGACAAGCTACCTTGTAGATCCCCAGGTCCTTGTACAGTTTTCCATGCCTCTATGGCAGCTGCATTTATCTGAGCATATATATCTGGGTCATAATCTGTTTGAGCCTGTAAGTCTGCGAATTTCCCTTCTCCTGTGAGCATGTCTATATTATAGTTTTCAAACCCTGCAGCCGCGTTTCTTTTTAGCCGTTTCTATACAAAGTTCTTGGAATTGCGATCGCCAAACCAAGAATTGCCCCCCGCTTAATGTTGCTTTACATAGACTTTTCCAGTCTGAGGGGGTTAAGCTAAAGGTGTTAAGGGACTCCAGCATACTCAACGTGAAAGGAGCTTGGGGCCCATAAGTCATTACTGCCTCTTTGAGATTTTTTATTGTTTTGAAATCTACTGACTGATGGACACTCTGTCCATTTTTCTTTTCAAATGCTGGCGGTTCCCAATGTATCTGTGAGTTGTCCTCGAGAGCGCATAAGCCATCAGAAAGACTTTTTATTTCTGTTTCTAGAGTATGCAAATGCCTAGTAATACCCTTCATATTTTCTGTAATGGATTCCACCCATGGGGGAGTAGAGGACACAAGTGACTCCTCTGCCTGACGGACCTTTTTCTCGGTCTTTTTTAATTTCTTTTTCCTCATTTTCTCAGGATCACTTTTACTAGATTCCTCACCACTGCTAATTTCACTGGCAGCAATATCCTGAGGCCCAGGTTCCAGTGAGAGCAAGTATCCTTCAGCTTTCGCCAATAACTCCCGAATAGCTTTAATAGCTTGGATTTTTGTCATTTTGGGGTCTCTTCTAATACTCTCTTTACTGGTCTCAGTTGGCCCAGTGGAATCTACACTTTTTTGATCACTTTCACTTTTGTCTATATACTCCTCACTGAGAACAGAGTCAGGTATATCAAGGAGTCTTTGCATAGCCTCTATCACTTGGGATTCAGTTATATTCGAACCCATCTTTAGAGACCTTTCAGTTCTTACCTGTCCGCTCAGAAGTTCCCGTACGGGCCGCCACCTGTTGCTGCCTGAAGCGCTTGGAGCAACGGAGCCGCGGGAAGAACTTCAGAAGCAAACTGGAGACAAACAGCTTTTTATTCTGATAACTTTTCTCTCTGGTTCTAACAACAACTAACTCACGCCAAACACACCACTAAAATGGCGCTGACCCGATCAGCAATTTCGGCCAAGTCACTCGAGATCCCGCAACAAAATCCCGTGTGACTACGGGTGGCGACAATGGCCAAATCTCCACGGCTCATAGTCAACTGCAATTCAAGCCAATCCCCAAACAGGGCTCCTGCAATAGTGAAAATTCACAAGAGCAATAATCTCTGACTTACATGCATGTACTCTGAATTTACCTGATTCTTGTAAAAATAACAGTCTGTTATATGAATAGTCTGTTTTATAGATATATCATAATTTTTATCTATTTTTTATACTAATTGACTTAAAATAATTTCTGGTTTTTTCTCTTTTTATTATAATTATTAGTCCATAATATTGTATAAAGAATGGTTTTACATGACTACTACTTTAAGTAGTGGGTGACAGATTTGGAAAAATAATGAGAAAACCTAAATATTGTACAGAGTGCACTTCTTTTTCTACTGATGGAAAGTTTTCCTTATTTTTTATTTTACATATTGATTTAACTTCTTTCTGAATTCAGCACTTAGTAATTTTTTTGGTTGTTGTTTGTCTTTTTAGTTATACATTACAAATTGGCATGATTATAAACACATAGAATATAACTTATTTTATTTAGGATCCCACTCTTGTGATTGTACATAATGTGGAGTTACCCTGGCTGTGTATACAAATACAAGGCTAGGAAAGTTATGACTCATTAATTCCACTGTCTTTCCTATTCCCTCCATGCTCTCTTTCCTTTGTTTTCCTTTGTCTAATCCAATAGATTTCTATTATTACCCTCACCAACATCCCTTGTTTGGGATTAGCATCCACAGATCAGAAAGAATATTTCGCCTTGGGTTTTTTGATATTGGATATTTCATTTAGCATAATAGTCTCCAGTTCATCCATTTACTGGGGCAAATGCTATAATTTCATTATTCTTTATGGCTGAGTAAATTCCATTTTGTATATATACCACATTTTCTTTATTCATTCATATATTGAGGGACACAAATGTTGGTTCTCTAGCTTAGCTATTATGAATTGAGCTGCTAGCATTCATGTGGCCATGTCACTATAGGATACTGATTTTAAGTCCTTTGGGTACATGTTGAGAGTAGGATAACTGGGTGAAATGGTGGTTCCATTCCAAGTTTTCTAAGGAATCTCTATAATGTTTTCCATAGTGGTTGCACCAATTACAGTCCTACCAACAATGTATGAGAGTACCTTTATCCCCACATCCTTTCCAACATTTATTGTTACTTGTATTCTTTATCATTGTCATTCTGACTGGAGTGAGATGGGATCTCAGTGTAGTTTTAATTTGCATTTCTCTAATTGCTAAAGATATTGAACTTTGTTTTATGTATTTTTTTGACCATTTGTATTTCTTCTCCTGTAAAGTGTTTGTTCATTTCCTTTGCCCATTTATTGACTGGGTTACTTATTTTTCTGGTGGTAAGTTTTTTGAGTTCTTTGTATATTCTGGAAGTTAATGCCTTGTCTAAGTTAATGGTGTTGAATATTTTCTCCCAGTCTGTAGGATCTTTGTACATTTTCTTAAGTGTTTCCTTTGCTGTGAAGAAGCTTTTCAGTTTGATACCCTCCCATGTATTAATTCTTGATTTCTTGCGCTTTAGGCATCTTGTTGAGGATGTTGGTTCCCAAGCCAATATGTTGGAGAGTTGGGCCTACTTTTTGTTCTAGTAAGTGCAGAGTCTCTGGTCTAATGCCTAGGTCCTTGATCCACTTAGAGTTGAGTTTTGTGCAGAGTGAGATATAGGGGTTCGATTTTATTTTATTACATATGGATTTTCAGTTTTCCCAGTGTCATTTGTTGAAGAGACTAACTTTACTACAATTTATGTTTATGGAGGCTTCGTATAATATGAGATAACTGAATTTATGTGGGTGTGTCAGAGTGAAATTTTGAAGAAATTATTTAATGTCAATTCCACTAGGCAGTAAACATGTCATGACTAAAAATGAAATGAAACAAACAAAATTAAAAAAAAAATGTTGCTTGTGGGAGACTACACTTGCTTATTTATTACTATTAGCCAGTAGGATATCATGGCAAGGGGTTTCAGGCCATTAATTGATTGTTGGTTTCCTTTATTATGAAATGATGTTTCTATAGGAAAACTGAAGAACCAATTAGAAGCAGCTGGCTAGCAACTATCAAATTAAAAAATAAGAAAAATCTATTTTGCTATTTCATTTGTATCCTGCCTACCTGCTTCTCACATTAGTCTGAATAAAGAATGGAAAATCTGTGATGAATGCTTATTTTGCTGGTATTGAAGCATTCAGAGATTTGAGTACATTAGCAATTACAAAAATAAAGACCATATCTTCATTTTATGATTTTCAACTTGGATAGAAATATCTGTACTTCAGAATTTGGGACATTAGACAAGCACTTAAATTTCTTAAGAATAAAACACAGCCTTTGCTTAAGACACATTTTAAAGTTAATAGTTTCTATATCATTTTCTTATCAGTCAAAAGGATGTGCCAGATAGAAAATTATTTGAATTCAATTTACTTGAAACTTTTTAAAATATAGGATAAGTGAAGCAATACAGAAATGTTCTCATTCACCTCCTGTTCCAATTCACCTCATTATTTTCATGTTCTCTACACCATTTTTAAAAGGCAGATATTTGGTTAAATGGGAAAAGTGAAAAATTCTGTTGACACAAAACAGCCAATTATGTTTATAAGAAGTTCCTTATCCCATCCAGTCAGGTATGAACAATGAAGGTGGAAATAGGAGGTCCTGGGAGGAAGAGAAAGAAAGGAAAATCCATCTGTTCCAGAGATTCAGACTTAGATGGTTTATCATGCATTCAGTGAACAAAGTAAAGAACTTTTTAAAATGATACTGTGGTTAATGAATACTTGTGATTATCCAATTTTATTTTTATATTAATGAACCATTCCTTCTTGCCTTTCCAGACACTGCAGGGCATAATTATGAGATCAAGCTAATTTTAATTTATTTTCAATTTAAATCACATTCCTTGTCCTTGTTATTATACAAATGCCCTGTTCAGAATTCTAGCTTTGTCTGAGGTTGGCTCTGAGTTGTTAGGACAAGAATTATGAGCCCACACTTGGGCCTCAGTATGAATCAGGGATGAATCATGGAGTCATTAATTTAATAACTTACCATTCAATTTTTAAAAAGACACATATTTAATATTCTTGAAGAGAATTATCTTCTTGAGAAAGCAAAGATTAAAATGGATTGTTTTAGAAACCATATTAAATGTTGGTAACCTTATAGAATTTGTACTCTACTGCTTATGAAAAGTATGATTACTTTAAAATGAATTTTGTACCAGGTTCTGTACTAGTTTTCAGGAATACAAAGTTAAATAAACAAATAAACACTACTCCTCAGCAGCTCTCAGTTCAATGAAGGAAACAGACACTCAGAATGTTAATACTTTACAAACTAGTTATGATTTAAATATGGGATTTCAAGGTGGAGGGTGGTTGTTTCAGACACAAGGTTTCCATGGCTCCTCAATTGTTCCAATAGTCTTATTCTGTCCATGTTCCTCCTCTGGTCAAACTTATCCATCAAATATCAGAGGAAGCTGACCAGGCCCCTATCCTGTGTGAGCCTGCAGCTCAACCAACAAGATGCCTAAAGTTTTCAGTCTTCCAGGACTTCGAGGTGGTTGATGAAACAACATATTATATGAGCAGGACTATAAGGTGCCATGAGGGAGCCTTCAGGAGCGAGGAGTTAGTTTATCTTAGGATGAACTTTGTTCAAGATAAACAGGAGATAAGGATGGGGTCTTTCATTTCCTACCAGACTTACCACCATGAACTTCTTCAAAGAATGCTTTTCTACTTGGCTCCCTTGAGAAGTCCTATGTATGAGCAAACACATTTGCTGAGTGACCTGTTGTACCACTCCCTGAATCATAGTGAAGTAGCAGTCAGCTGTGTAACATGTAATTTCAAATAACATTATATCAAGTATTAGCTCCTTAATTCTTGCCTTAGATTCTGTTTCTTGGAGGACATGAGCATTGATATGTTTCTATACAGTATAACCTAATCAGGGAATTTTATGGTAATATTGCTCATTTATCTGAAGGCATCACTGACTTGAGTGGATGAGGAGCTGGAGTTGCTTCTACACAATGAAATTGAGTATAAATACACACACACACACACACACACCAAAGATGGATAACTGTCAAATGACACTCATGTCTATTCATGAAAAATGCTGTTGTAAAGCAAAACCATTACTTTCAAGGGAAACAATTAGAATACAGAGCCATGAAAAAACTTGGCTACTTAATTCTTAGGAGGGGAACATATCTAAAATATATTATAGATTAACTCCTGAGCTATGGTGAACTACTTTGCTAATCTTCATACTCCTAGAAGACATAAAACTGGAAGAAGAAAAATAAGAGGGTGCCTGAAATGGAATTATGTAAATGAAATTATGGAAATGAACTTCATGTGTGAGTATCATTTATTTCCACATTATGGCCAACAAAAGAGCATGCATTTCAGAGTAGGTGCTTAAAAAACCAAGTGGGAGATATGACAGATTATATCAGGCAACTTCCTCACTAGCCACTCCAGTGCTAATGGAAAGATTGTACAAACAGAACATGCAAGATGGCAAGAGGAAGGCTATGTATGGGTTTAACAATGCAATTTGCTTATGTCCCTTCATTAGAAATGATCTGTGTTTCTCCAGGTTGATCATCTAATATCTAAGCAGCAGACACCAATACTGACCATTAAATATGGCACCATTCCTCTTGTGAGCAAACTATCTCTTGCTGGCCACATGATAATTTTTAAAATCTGTCATCAGAGGTGAAAAGGGGATGATTGTTTACCCTTATATAACTTTATAAAATCTCCAGACATAAATTTTCTTCATTTCCTACAGTATCTTTACCAGCACTATCATCCCAGGGCTGATCTACCTACACAGTGCCACACATACTCTTCAGTCCAAGGGAACTAAGTTACCAAAAAAATAATAATAATAAATAAAAAAATAATTGTATAATATGCTTATGATCTTTTTTTTGCTTTTATCATTTTTTTCCAACAATCAGTCACTTTTTACCTGCTATAATCTTGGTATGAAATATTAAATATATGCTTAAATTAACAAAAGTTGGAAAAAAAAAACTATTGTTGGATTGAGATTTTAATTCTTCTACTTAAACTCACAATATGGGATTGACCTAATGATATATGTATGTTACTGTATTGATTACTGCTAGGAGACATTGATCTGGGAATCAATAATTGTGATTAGGAAAGTTATTCTCACTGTTGTATCAGACCACATACTATTACATTCTTCACTTACTGGTGGAATTTTTTCTTCTCTTTTGGAAAACCGTGGCATCTTCTGGATAAGAATATATGGTTCCAAGCCGGGCGCGGTGGCGCACTTTGGGAGGCTGAGGCAGAAGGATCACAAGTTCAAAGCCAGCCTCAGCAATGGCGAGGCACTTAGCAATGCGGTGAGACCCTGTCTCTAATAAAATACAAAAAAGGGCTGGGGATGTGGCCCAGTGGTCATAGTGCCCCTGAGTTCAATCCCTGGTACCAAAAAAAAAAAAAAAAAAAAAAAAAAAAGAATATATGGTTCCAAGGAAGATAAAATCTCCTCCAGAGGACATAACAAAAGCTATACTGAAGCAGAAGTTGTACCTATTTACTGTTCACTTTGAGATCCTCGTGTTATAGAACACAAACACAAAAATGATTTACATCATCACTGGCTTGAGTGGAAGAGGAGCTGGAGTTGATTCTATACAATGAGTATAAATATGTCTGAAACTCAGCAAATTCATTGGTTCTTCTCTCTGTATTTCCATGTTTGGTAAAGACCATCAACACAATGAGAGGAGAAGAAAATAATTAGTTCTAAATGAATATATAAAAGATTTATTTATCAAGAATAAAAATATGGATAATATAAACCTCATCATCTAAATTATAGCAAACATAAAGGAAATCTAAAATGTGTAGAGGAGAAGGAAGAATATGAATATTTAATAACAATGGAAACACCAGGCATGGCAACACTAGATTCTAATATAATTGGAGGGTATGAGGGCAATTGTGTAGTGCAAAAAAGTATACTGTACCAGATAAAGATTACATTACTTTGCACTTCCCTTTATTGCCTTTGTGTTTCTGAATGCACCTTCCACCTCATGGACAGTGTCATCACAACCATGCCAAAGTCACTATCTCTGGGACAGTAAAGCACAGCCAACCGGACACATTCCATGTTTTGTTTCATTTCCAGATATTCTTTCGACTTTCAGATTTGAATGAAATGCAATAACAAAGATCTTATCTGTTGAACACAATTATAAATAACTACTTAAGTGGCCAACAAATGCAAATTGGATATCAGGGTAATATAATTTTTCATGGTGTGAATTTTAACCAACTCAAAATAAGGAGTTTAGCAGTGAAATCATTCTTCCTTTTTCTCTACTTCAAAAGACAGTCACAAGGGCAGTCTCTCTTAAGCTTGGCATGGCAAGTAAATATACCAGCAGATGACCTGATATTGTCATCGTAGCTTATTGAGAAGCATTAGTCTAGGATAGGGAACAGTTTTTCATATTGCTTCTTCACTTTCAATGGTTTAATTTATTTTTACTTAATGTTCTGTTTTGTATGAGCACTTTAATCTTTGCCTTAGGTTCAATTTTTTAGAGAACTAAGACTCATAGTCTGTGGCTGAATTTTTATTAAGGAATTAAAATTAATTTTTATAGATGTCTATGTAGAAGTTAAGAAGATGGACTTTTTAATTTTTTTTATTCTAAGTTGTTATATATGACAGCAGAATGCATTACAATTCATATTATACATATAGAGCACAAATTTTCATATCTCTGGTTGTATATAAAGCATATTCACACCATTAATGTCTTCATACATGTACTTAGGGTAATTATGTCCATTTCATTCCACCATATTTTTTACCCCTTGCCCCATCCCTTCCCCTCCTTCTCCTTTGCCCTACCTAGAGTTCATTTAATTCCTCCTATGCTCCCTGTCCCAACCCCACTATGAATCGGCCTCCTTATATCAGAGAAAACATTTGGCATTTGGTTTTTTGGGATTGGCTAACTTCACTTAGCATTATATTCTCCAACTCCATCCACTTACCTGCAAATGCCATTATTTTATTCTCTTTTATTGCTGAGTAATATACCATTGTATATATATACCATATTTTCTTTATCCATTCATCTACTGAAGGGCAACTAGGTTGGATCCACAGTTTAGCTATTGTGAATTGTGTTGCAATAAATATTGATGTGGCTGTGTCCCTGTAGTATGCTGTTTTTAAGTCCTTTGGGTACATACCAAGGAGTGGGATATCTGGGTCAAAAGGTGGTTCCATTCCTAGTTTAACTTATCAGTAATATATCCTTGGGTGTCTCACCTGAGGTTTTGTGATCTTTATTTTTCTCAACTGTAAAACTGTGTTAATACATTAGAGAGAGGATAGTAATTAGAAGTGTGTATCAAACACTGTTCTAGTCTGTGTGTGCTGCAATAACAACATACCATGACATGGGTAATTTATAAACAACAGAAATTTATTTCTCATACTTGTGGAGGCTGAGAAGTCCAAGGCAAAACCATCAATATCAGTGTGTCTGGTGAGGGAAGCTCTTTGCTTTTAAGATAGGACTATGTTGTTGCATTATCACCTGGTAGAAAGCAGAAGGGCAAGAGAACCACCACTATGTGAAGCCTCTTTTATAAAATCTTAATCCCAATCTTCTGATCTATGTCCTCATGATTAATCCACCTACTAAAGACTCCATTTCTTAGTACTATCCCATTGGATATTAAGTTTCAAAATGTGAATTTTGAATAAAACATAAACATTCAAGCATAGCAAGTATACTTTTAAACAATTCCATGTAATCTACATAAAACATTTATGATTAGTAAGTACTCACTCTTCATTAAGATTCATATGATTGAACAAGAGCCTTCAGTTCTGCAATATCTGACAGACTGAACTTGAACTTGAACCTGATTGGGCAGGTGAGCCAAACTAAGATGACCAGTTTTACCTCAGACATTTGTGAGCTAAAACCAAGAAAATTTCAGTCCAGAGAATGGAAGGCATAACTTATAAAAGTCAGAAGATTTCATTGACTATATTTCCTGCTATGAAAAATAAATTTCTATGGGTTGAGAGAATCCTACATGAGAATAGGATCTGAGGTAAGAGACTGACACAGATGTCTTCAGTGACATTAGGATTGTTACCCTCAAGATACAAAGTTGCAGGTTCTAGTTATGAATGGGGCCCATGTCTACTTTCCCATTAAGGGGCCTTCTTTCTCAGGACTGATTTGATTTTTTGAGCCAATAATTTTTTAGTTTTGCTTTATTTATCTCAAATTTGGATTACTTAATTGTGAAAAAAAAAAACACAAAAGCATTGAGTACAACTCTTTTTTTTTACATAAAAGCACTCCATATTGACAGTACACATGTTTGTAGAAGAGTTAATTCATTTAAAAGAGTAAAAGGTAAAATTTTCAAAACTTTCTTGGAGCATATATAATATTCCTATATAACTCCTTAAAATAGAAATTCTGGTATATTAACTACATCTCAAAAGAATAACTTGAGATAATAATCTCCTTAAGGGAAGTAATAGCTGACAGTGGAATAAAATGAGAAATATGGGCATTGATTTTATATCAGATTTCTCTTCAACCTTTACTGACTGGCTACAGTGGAAAGGAAAAAAAAAAAAAAAACAGAAAGAAAATTTAAAAAAAAAATAAAGAAAAGAAGAAAAAAAGGCCCAAGGCATTTTATGAAGAACAAAAAATAATTAAAAAGAAATTCTCAGGCCCACTGGCCCATATTTCATCATTTCATATGTCAGTTTCAAGTTTCAAAGAAATGCTCAACTGGAGCTTTGGGAACAAATATTTTGTACAGTGAAATCATCCTTGCAGGGCTAAATGGATATACAGATATGACCACAGTCTTTTATGTCTTTAGTAACATTAGAATTGTTACCCTCAAGATTGATGCTCAAATTAATGTGTATAAGTAAATGTATTCAGAAAAAATAGTGACTATTTTGCATATTTCCTTATTGAAAATACAGAAGCACTATTGAATCTTCTTTGTATGTTTTATTTTGTACTAGGATATAACCAGGGACTTTTTTTTTTTTTTTAAGTACGAAACAGAAAAATGTAACAAATTTTACTACCCTATTTTACTAGGTGATATATATATATATATATATATATATATATATATATATATCAAGATGACAAGATGTTATGAATATTTGGCTCACGTGGCAACAACTGTAGACTCCATTGAGCTCTTAACCATAAGCTTTCAGCACACTCACAAGGAATGAATAAGAAATAGCTAAGATGACTACTGGAATCCCAGCAAATGCACACATTAAAGCACATGCCACCCAACATAGAGAATTTGGGTAATTTAAATTCAACTTAATCAGATAGAAAGAACTGTTCAAAAACTAGGTGAAAACTCCCAAATGTAAGAAGATAGTACAGTGTTGAAGAAACTATTCAAAGAAGATATGGCAATAAGAAATCTTCAGAGGCTGACACACCTTCCCATATTTCTTATGAGAACCCCTGATCACTAAGATCATTTCTATCCATCCTTAAGCATTGCATTGGCACCTCTCTCCCATTTCTTCTTTCCCTACGAAGTCTTTTTACTTGTTTCCTTTGAGCACAATGATCAACCTTACTCTGCCTGGATTCTTTTCCTCATCTTAACCTCAACCGGTCATGATATCTAAAAAGGTCTCAGAATAAGACTGTTTCATTTGCACCAGACACTACCCTGAGCCTGAAGATGGACTCTACCACCTCTTTATGACCATCCATACATAGCTTTTTCTATCAATTCTCTGCTTTGAGGAACAGAAGTTGCTGTCCATGTACATCACAATTATAAAAAAATCATACATCTCTCCTTCTGATCATTCTTTTACAAAAGGTGGAAGTAATACATCTTTTTTCTTTCTCACCCAGATGTCCCTGTCCTCACACTTGGACGTGTTTCCTATTGCTCTAAATGATTCACCTAACACTGTGGCCTCTGTGCCGGGAGCTCCTCCTGGTAGCTTGTTCCTTCCTCTCCCCACTCTATTTTCAACTTTCTCTATTGCTTCCTATGCTTCAGAGTCCTTTGTCTGCCTTCTGTACTTCAAATACAATATTTTCATATATTTTGAAGACATACTCTGATTGTAGGATATTAGCCAAGTGATGGACTTTAATAACACCATGTTTTACAGACTCCTTGAACTGTCATTAGAAGGGATATCATTCTGTGTTATGATAATGAAAGATGGACTCTAGGCAATAATCCTGGCCAATATTTTGGCCTACCTTATTCTTCACCCACAGTTCCAACACTCATGGAAACAACATACTCCTCCTCAGCCTACACATCCTAGTTTGTTAGATTCTTCATTTTGAATTTTCCTTGGAGTACTGTCCAAATCAGACATAATCCTTGCCTTCTCAGGCATTCATCAAACTTTCTGTATATGGTTATTAAGTTTCCACTGTTTCCAGATTGCTGACCTCTTAATTTTGGTTGTGATTCTTCATCCTTCCAAGTCTACAGCTCCACTCTGGTCCAAGCCCACATTAAGAACTACAGATATCTTGGGTTCTCTCACCCCTACTATTTCTGGAGTTAAACATTTGCCTTTAATATGTGGATATTCAAATTTGTGCCTTCTTAAAGTTCAGAAATAAAGAGAGTATCTCCACTTTATTTTTTGCTCTTCAGTTTGATAGAGATCTGCTTGTCTCCAATCGCTCTAAGAATGCACATGTGTCCTATTTAGTTAATACTTTTGCCTGTATGTGTGTCTATTTCTTTGCCTTTGGAGACACTTCTATTATAGCTATTTCCTAGATTTAAATTTCAAATTTTAAATTAATATTTTTAATTCTTATATGTACTGTTACTTATTTCTTCTTAGTTTAATTAGTTTCCTTTTAAATATCATTTGAAGATACCAACAAACTACTCACACTTAAGTATACATATAATGCAATAGTTATTTTTTCCTTGAAATAGGTTATCTTGTATGTTCAATATTTTATACAATGTACATATTATACTAAACTGCATTGTCTATTTCTATCACTTTGAAATTGCCATGTATTTTTTTTTTTTATTAATCTTTGTGTTGTCTGGGTGAAAAAAGTTTTTTTTTTAATGAGAATAAATGTCTTGCATTGAAAAGAAATCAATTTTAAGGACATAAATCCATAAAGCCTGCCAAATATATGCATATGAATTGCATCATAATCTAGATGTGGAACATTTCCATTCCTCGGAACATATCCCTGTCCCCTTCAAGTCAATCTTTAACACACTGGGGAAGATGCAGCTGATTTTTATTACTATAAGGTAGCTTGATTATTTCTATTTAAATATAATCTTACAGTATGCACTCTTTGTTATCTTCCTTTCACCTAAAATATTTTTACATTCCTTTGAAGTTATTTTACATATCAGAAGAGTAATATTTAGTCTATAACAATTTATAATTTGTCTATCCTTCTGTTGATGGGTGTTTTTTGTGTTTTTTCAATATCAATGTATAGGCCATTATAATAGACTTGCTGTGATGATTTTTATGAAAACTGTTGATACATGTTCTTTCCAGTTTGGTAGATATCTAGATGTAGAATTTTGTGAGTCAATTTTTTAAACAAAAGAAAACATTCATGGCACTCTAACCTTTGGGTTTGGCCATAGTAAAGCAAGAACTAGGGAGTATGAGAAAGGAAAGTTCAATACTGATTAGCCCATAAAGTATCTTGCTGTGCTAATCGAAGGGATTATTCTGAAATCAATTAAGATATATCGCAGAATTTTAAGCACTTCCTGATTAAAATTATATTAATGACTTATAAAGATCGTTTCAATTATGCCATCAGGGAAGTATTCTCTGAGGAATCATATCTAAGCTGAAATGTGGAAGGTAAAGAAGGAGTCAATCAAGCAATAAACATTGGGGCAAATATTCTAGCCTAAGAACAAAATAAGCTCAATATTCAAATGAATCTTTAAATTTTGGGGAATCAGAAATAAAATCATAGTGGATGAAGTGGGACAACCCAGGGAGCATATATGCAAGGTATGGTTCTAAGCAAGGGCCAAATAATTTCAGATCTGGAGGTCAGGTTAAGGAATTTGAATTTTTTTCTAAATATGGTTTAAAATAACTAGAAAAAAAGCAACACTATAAGCAATTTTTTTTTTGTTTCAAAAAACTTAATTAGGCCTTTGGGTGAGGTATATTTGATATATTCTTAATATATTCTGTAAATAAATTAAAATTGTGTTAAATTAAAATTTATGTGAATTAAATATATTATTCTGTATAGTAGAATTTATATATATGATTGTAGTATATAAATACTTTAGAATGTTATAAGTTATACAAATAAACTATATTATAAATGTTACATTCTATATTTAAATATATATGCATTAATGTATATGTGAGCAAGTGTGCACGTATGTGTATGCTACACTCTGTATTAGTACTACCACTACTATTAACTACATCTGAGAACAATTCTAAGAATTGAGATTCTGCCCAGGAGAGTGCCAGTTTTAAAAGATGTTCACAGAATCAAAAGAGACTGAATAGAGAGGCCAAAGAAATCAGAGGTGGAGCAATTTTCAAAATTTTAAGTGATATTTAATATTCATCAAATATGTAAAAGGAGGTCCTAAAAGATTCAAACAATAAGAGCCATCTATGAATCTGTCAATACAGGAACCTTTAATGTGCTCAGGGAGATGGGTTTCTTGAAAAAAATAGAGGCATACATATTCCCCATAACCAGACTTTTAGCAGCTCTTTGTAATAAACTGTAGACTAAAGCATGAATGTTTTTAAAGTATAGGTTATGAAGACATTTTCTTCAAAACAAGTGATGCAATGTAAATGAGAAGAGATGACTTCACTTAGCATTTTGGTCAACAGTCTCCGTAACTTCCTTGGGATTATGTCCAGAATTTCATTGCAACATTCACTGGGGCACGAGCCACAGATCAACAGCAAATACTCAACTTTCAACAAGTTCCAAGACTGTCATCAATAGCTGTATGTACAAAGCATGTATGATTAAACACCAGTATTCTCCTTAACTAAGAGAGATACATTACCTGTCTTTCTTAAAAGAGTGGTAATAAATTAAGCCATTTTTTAGCTGTTAAGCTTAAAAAAAATTGTATTATGTTTATTTAAGAAATACAGCATGGTGTTATGGGATGCATATAAGTAGTAAAAAGTGAAGCAAACAGGCATTTCTACAGATATAATATACCACATGAGGTCTAAAATTATACTGTATTTGGGATTCACGATTAGCAAGTACATTTTACCTGGTTTTGCCACAAAAACAAACAACAGGGGGTAATTAAATTAAGTCATTCAACATCCTTTAAAATTGACTTTAAAAAATAAATATGAACAACTTATCAGTTAAAATAAATATAATTATATTTTTGAATAATTGGAATAAGTCTAGTATAGTATTAGTCAGAACTTAGATATTGAACAGATTTAAATCAATTAAATTTAAATAACCAAATTTAAATCATTAACAAAAATATGACATTATTAAAATTATTTGACTAACAACTAAATATTTTTGAGAAATTACTGTGTGTGTGCGCGCCTGGTTCTAAATTAGTGTGTGTGTGTGTGTGTGTGTGTGTGTGTGTATCCTTTCTAAATGTTTATAAGATATCTACCTCTGATGAAGACTCATGAAGTTGGCATTAAGTTAATTTTTAATGCAGAAAGAAAGCTTACAAAGTAAAGTTTAACAATAAAATTATGAAGTATCCAGATTAGGGTTTGACCAAACAACTTACCATCATGGCCTAATCAAGATGGAAAAAAAAAAAAAAAAAACTAAACCAAACTAATTTTCCTTCACTTAGCTCTGTCTTAATGTGTGTTACGAGTGCCTATGAAAGTGGAACATTTGTGCTTTTAGTTTTTCTTTTTGCAAATTCACTTGGAAACAAATATAGTTTTTGATATACTCTATATGAAGCTTTACTAATCATAATTCCATTAATTGAATGCAATTATTATGGCCTGCTCCATGTACTTGTTTTCCCTTGGTATTTCTATATACATAACTATTTTCCATTAAACGGTAATTGGAAGGAGGTTTATGTGACAGAATTTGGGAAAGGTAATTAATTGCAAGGAGAAAGGAGATTCAAAACAATGAACATGAAAGGAAGAAGTGAGTCATTTATTTTCCACTCCTACCATCATTTCCTGGCACACACTTCTCTTTGACTAATAAATGTGGGTGTCAACAGTACCACTGCTGAGTAGGAAGAAATGGAAATATTCGCCAGGTAAATATCATCCTCATAAGTCTCAAACTCTAGGCAGGTGGCAATTTCACCCAGAATTATTGCTAAGGCAGTAGAGGAAAATTTCACCCCAGAGAATTGTTTTCCCTCACCTTGTATATGTAGAGAATCAGCCAGAACTGAGAGTATATTATTAAGAAAAGTTGCTCAGTCCTGAAGGATTTCTCTCCTATAGATATGTTCAATGTTATGCCATTTTCAGGTGTGAATGCATTTATCTGATTAATGTGCTACTAATCAGATGAAAAATCAGCATGATAAAGAAAGAGTTTTACAAGTTGATCTAAATAGAATCCTGGCTCTGGATCTAAACACAATTTTAAACTTTTCTTTATATGAATATTTTGAAAACATATTTTTTTCTTTAAACATCTTTTATAAGCATCAACACTTTAGCAAAAATAGTTCCTAAGTAATCCCTAAGGTCTAAGAATGATATTTTTTTATAAA
Organism: Tamias sibiricus; assembly: GCA_025594165.1. Lineage (NCBI taxonomy): Eukaryota > Metazoa > Chordata > Mammalia > Rodentia > Sciuridae > Tamias > Tamias sibiricus. Next base: position 38,763,186 of record CM046665.1, on the reverse strand, counting down.
TATCAAATGTTACTAAACTATTTTGAAAAATTCACTTTTCCTCAAAACCATTGCTTGTCCTAAAAAATAAATATTATCCCTGTTCTGATGAGAATATGCAGGTCTTTAATTCAAGGTACTTTAGTTAAAAAATGAAAAATAAACAACAAATTTGTAACTGATAACAGAAAAAGAAAATGTTATTAATCTCCATTCCAATCAAGTTATTTAAAATATGGTATAAAAATAAAAGAAAATAAGGTAACCAAGATTCACATAGCATAGGCTTGCTGATAAATCTTCACTGGGTAATTAATTATAGGATATGAGATTATAGTTTCAGAGATCATAGCAATATTATCTGGAAACTTTCAAATGGATAAGAAATACACGTTGTTATGTGACTAAAATTTTGGTATCAGTGCTGGTAAATCAAAGGAACATCAATATAAACATTAAATTTCTTTTAAATAGCTTAGAATATTAATGCAAATGTCAGACATTTCAAAATTTAGGTTCTATGCCAAAAAAAGGAAAAAAGTTAATACAACTTTGAGAATTTGATGAAATTTTGATCCTCTTGTCAAACAAAAAAAAAAATGTTATAAAAGTTTTATCCTAGGTAACCTGCAAATGGAATTAAACCTTTTTCCTCATTTATTTATTAAAATTTTATACATGGTGTAGAATAAAACACTAAAAGAGGGCTGATGGTTTTTGACAGAACAATCTCCTTCTCTCTCTCATTTTTTTTTTTTTTTTGTTTTTCATTATACTCTTCCTCTGAGATAATCACTCTTCTGTGTTTCTATAATGGCCCAAATAGTAGTTTAAGAAAGAAAATTTAAAAACCAAAACAACAACAACAACAACAAAAGCAGATTACAGAAACCCTACTAGAGTTTATTTCATTTGAGCTGATGTGGATTTCAGGCTTTGTTATATTTTAAATCTTCCCAGATAATTCTACATCATATTTGTTTATAGGTATTTTTATATAACAATATACAATTATATTACTTACAGTCAGTGATGACAATAGTTGGCACCTCTTTGCACCTTTTTTTTATCTTATTACCTTCCCTTTTCTGATTGCTTTCTCCAATACAGTCAGACAAATTTAGTGTGGTATTTAGGAACATTATCTATTTTGCTGACTATAATGGGAAAATTTCTAGTGTTTTGCCATTAAGCCTGGATTTGTTTCGGAATATATGTTTTACTATATTATTATCAATTTTTATTGTTTTTAAAATGATATTTGATGCCTTTTAAATGGAGAAAATAATAATGGGAATTATCTCCTGCTAGAGTTTAATTGAGATAGTGAATAACAACATCTTGGCAAAGTTCTGTATAAACAACACTTGAAAATATATGTAAGAACACTAGAATGGTCAACGGAAAGGGAGGGGAACGGAGGGAGTAAGGGGGGGGGGAGGAAAAAAATTGGTGGTTGAATGAGATGGATATCATTATCCTAAATGCATGATTGAAGATCTGAATGGTACTTATATACTTTGTATACAAGCAGTTGTATGTAAAAAGATAGTATACTGTGCATGATGAATAAGTAAATAAATAATTAAAAAAAGAAAATATATGTAAGAAAACAATTTAATATATTTGAGCTAATTATTTGGAATTCATATAATGTACTACCTGAGGAAAATATATGAGTTTATTAATCTTCAAATTAATTCTATCACAGAGCAGTTATTGCAATATTTTATTTTTCTTCACCATTGTATGAGATATGAATATTTTATTTTCCTGAACATGTGATTAAAGTCAACCTTTCTTATGGTGACCTATTTCGGATTGTTTTAATTATGTATAAAAACCAATATATAGTAATTAGATCTTTAGAGATGTAAAAGAATAATGTAATGAATAATAAATCCATGAGAAAATTTAAAATTTCAAAAATACTTTAATCTTCTTATCCCATCTAAAAGGTAGGAACTAAATTAAAGAGCTTAGAAACATTTTTAAAGGGCCAACATTACCCCAATAAAAGACTGATTTAAATCATAAAATTAGAGGATATTTACTTTGCTCCAAATCTGACCACCACACCAATATAACTCCACTATAAAAACAGTGGGTTTCACATAAAAAACCTGTAGCATGTAAGTTCTATCTAAGGAGGATTTCTTAGAAAACAGAAAAGGTAAAATCAAGTGCACTAGTATTTCATTTAGCCTTTTTTGCTGCTGTGACCAAAAGATAGGAAAAGAACAATTTGTAAGAAGAAAAGTTTATTTGGGAGCTCATGGTTTCAGAGGTCTCAGTCCATAGATGGTTGACTCCATTCCTCAGGGCCCAATGTGATGCAGGACTTCATGGCTGAGGAAAGCAGCTAGAGACATAGCTCCAGGAAGCAGAGACAGGCTCCACTTGCTAGATACAAAATATATGCCCTAAAGGCACATCCTCCAATGATCTACCTCCTCCGGACATACCTCACCTGTCCACAGTTACTACCCAGTTAATCACTATAGGGAATTAATTCACTGATAAGGCTAAGCCTTTCATAACCCAATCATTTGACCTCTAAACCTTCCTGTATTGTCTCATGCATGAGCTTTTGGAGAATACCTCATATCTAAACTACAACAATTAGTGTAATTTAAAACCTCTGACACCTACAGCTACAAAAAACATTAGCTAAGCCCTACTCCTAGCCAAATCAACATACAACCTTACACTAAAGACCTATTTGTCTTATTTCTATTATCCAGTAAATTGTGACTGACTTCAATTACAAAATATGCTAAAATACAAGAAAAACATAGTCTGAAACACAAAGCAAGCAAAGGAATCAGACTCAAATATGCCACAGTATTTGGAATTAAAAATAACCACTGAGGGAAATTGAAATATCTATGACTAATATGCTAATTGTTCTAATGGAAAAAGTAAAAGTGGTAGAGAAACAAATGGGTAATAGACAGAAATGCTAAGAAATTGTTTAAGTAAAATTCTGGTACCTTGGTTTGGATCTTGAATGTCTTCCAAAGGCCCATGTGTTGATGAATTGGATGCCAGCTTGTCACATTATTGGGAGGTGGTATTTAGGAGTTTAGCAGAACATCAAACAGTATAAATGCAGTAGAATTTGAAGAGGTGGGGCCTTATGAAAGGAAGTTAGTTCACTGAGGGGTGCCCTTGGAGCAAATATGATGATCTTGGTTCCTTTGATTTCTGGATAGCATCAACTGGTCAATTTCCTCTACCACAAACTTCCACCATGGTGTACTGCCTTGTCTCCTTCCCAACAGCAACAAAACTGATCATGGGCTGAAATCTTTGAAACAATGAGTCCAAATAAGCCCTTCCTCCTTATCAGTAGTTTATCTCAGGTACTATCATGATAGTATGGAGCACTGCCTAACACAGCTACAGATTACATACACTATAATAGAAGTAAAGAATTTCTTTGATAGGTGGATAAATAGAAGGAACACAGCTGAGAAAAGGATCAATATCCTTGAAAATATGTCAATAGCTACACAAATTAAAATTAAATTAAATGAGAAAACCAGAATGTTAAAACTGAATAACCAAAAATAATATAAAATCCAAAATGCAGTAAAAATTAAAAGTGGTGTAAGTTAATGTAATTGAGATACCACAAACAAAAGAAATTAGGGCAAAACAATTTTTTGAAGTCTTCAACTATAATAGTGAATTTGTCCATCTGTCTTTGTATGATAATGACTGAGCATTTTCAAAAATTATTGGCAGAGAACAAAAGTAGATCTCAAAGTTTAGGAGAACATCAAAACAGTACAAATACAAAGAAACAAACAAAAGCTGTACCGAGGCATACTAGACTTAAACGGAAAAAAAAATAGAGAAAGAGAAAACATTGAAAGAAACTCACACATTGAAGGGACAGAAGGAATAATATATATATACACACATATATATAAAGGAATAATAATAAATAAACAATGTGGACATTTCATTAGAAACTACACAGTCAAGAAGAGAATGAGGTCAAACATTTAATGTGTTGAAAGAAAAACAATCATCAATCTAGCATTTTATACCCAGTGAAATTATCATTCAAATGGATATTGGGGGAAAAAACTACAAAGATGGGTTAGGACCTGTGAAGAAAATTAAATTAAAATCCAAATTTGATGGTACTGTGTACTTCTAAGATGGCTAAAACTGAAAATTCTCATAATACCAAACCCTGAACTCTCATAAACTTCTCAAAGTTGGTTAATTAATTTCAATCACTTCGGGAAACTTTAACACAAACTGATGAAATCTGTTATAGCCATAATCTATAAGCAATGAATTTTCTTTTCCAAGGAATGAATGCACATATGCATTAGATATGAACAAGCATGCTATAGCATCTGTTAGTCCATAGCCCCAAATTGGAGAGAATTCAAATATCTACCAGAATTATAGCAACTAAAATGAACAATATTTTCTACTCTAGTGACTTGAATGAATCTCCCAGTCATAATGATACATGAAAATCATTGACCAGGTATTTGTTATTAAAATGAGATCAAAAATAGATTTTAAAATATTTCTGTGAACTTAAGTGTTTCTAAATTCTGTTACTTCTATTTATCCTATATTAAAATATTCTGTGACAGTTTTATTTCAAAAATTCCTTTAAAAAATTGAATGATTATTATACTTAATTTCCTCATTACTATTCATCAAAAGGTCAACCTTATCATATTTACTTTCTTTTTCTTCAGCTTTTTAAAGCAGTTTTAATTTATTCATTTTAGTTAAACATGAGAGTAGACTGTATTTTTTTTTTATATCATATATACATGGAGTATAACTTCCCGTTCTTGTGGTTGTACATGATATGGAGTTAGACTGGTTGTGAATTCATATATGAACATAGGAAATTTATGTCTGATTCGTTTCTACTGTCATTCCTATTCCCATCCCTCCCTTCTCTTTATCCCCCTTTGTCCAATCAATGAATGTCTATTCTTCCCACCCCACTTATTGTGTATTCAGATCCACACATCAGAGAAAACATTCTGACTTTGGATTCATAGGACTGGTTTATTTCACATAGTATGACATTCTCCAGTTCCATCCATTTACCAGCAAATGCCATAATTCTATTCTTCTTTATGGCTGAGTAATATTCCATTGTGTGTGTGTGTGTGTGTGTGTGTGTGTGTGTGTGTGTGTATTACCTTTTCTTTATACATTCATCTGTTGAGGGGCACGTAGGTTGGGTTTAGCTTAGCTATTGTGAATTGAGCTGCTATAAGCATTGATGTGGCTATGTCACTATAAGATGCTGATTTTAAGTCCTTTGCATATATGCTGAGGAGTAGGATAGTTGGGTCAAATTGTGGTTGCATTCAAAGTTTTCTGAGGAATCCCATACTGCTTTCCAGAGTGGTTGCACTAATTTCAGTCCCACCAGTAATATACGAATGAATCTTTTCCCCACATACTTGCCAACATTTGTTGTTATGTGTATTCTTAACAACTACCATTCTGAGTAGAGTGAAATAAAATCTCAGTGTAGTTTTAATTTGCATTTCTCTAATAGCTTGAGATGCTGAAAATTTTTTTCATATATTCGGTGACTGTTCATATTTCTTCTTCTGTTTGTTCAGTTCCTTTGTCCATCAATTGATTGGGATATTATTATTATTATTATTATTATTATTATTATTATTATTATTTTGGTGTTAAGTTTTTTTCAGTTCTTTATATATCCTAGAGATTGTTGCCTTATCTGAGATGAAAGTGGCAAAGATTTTCTCCCATTCTATAGGCTCTTTCTTCACATTCTTGATTGTTTCCTTTGCTGTGAAGAAGCTCTTCAGTTTGATACCATCTCTGAAGGAGCCCCAATTAGGGAGATGGCTATTGCAGTCAGCTGGAAGCCATAAGTTCCACCTGATAATAAGTATGTATGTGACACGCCTGTAAATGCACGTGAGGCACCCGCAAAGCTAAAGGTATATAACCGGGTGAAAGTGGTCGGAGTCAGGAGAAGAATGAATTCATTCAGTCAGTCATGCAGTCGCTCGGTCGGAAGAAGAGTTCGGGTAGGAGAAGAAGAAAAGAATCAGAGCGGCCAGAACGTAGGCAGAGCGGTTACAGAAGAGAAACCAGATAGAAGAAGTAATTCCTGGTCAGAGTCAGGCCGAGGCTCCCGAGGAAGAAAGAAGAAAGAACAAAGAAGAAAGAAGCTCTAAAAGCTAAGCTCTCTCTCTCTCTCTCTAAAGAAGAAATCTCTCTCTTTCAAGCTCTCTCTCTTTCTCTCTAAGCTCTAAGAAGATGAAGAAGAAAAAGCTCTATCTTTCTCTCTAAGCTCTAAGAAGAAGAAGAAAAAGCTATCTCTAATCTTTCTCTCTAAGCTCTTTCTATGAAGAAGAAAAATCTTTCTTTCTCTCTCTAAGCTCTCTCTAAGAAAGTAGAAGTAAAAGTAGTAATAGCTTTACTCTGCCTCCGAGAGTTTTCCTCCCGCGGTGTTTGTGGCTGGCCACGACAGACAGCTTACACATCTCATTTATCAATCCTTGATTTTACTTCTTGTGCCTTAGGAGTCTTGTTCAGGACATCAATTTCTGAGCCAACATGATGGAAAGTTGGGCCTACTTTTTTTTCTGTTAGGCACAAAGACTCTTGTCTAATGCCTAGGTCCTTGATTCACTTGAGTTCAGTTTTGTGTAGGGTAAGAGATAGGGGTTAAATTTTATTTTTTATTTTATGGATTTCCAGTTTTCCCAGCACCATTTGTTGAATAAGCTATCATTTTACCAATGCATGTTTATGGTGCCTTTGTCCAGTATGAGATAACTATATTTATGTGGGTTTGTGTCTGTCTTCTATTCTGTACCATTGGTCTTCATGTCTGTTTTGGTGCCAATACCATGCTGTTTTTGTTACTATAGTTCTGTAGAATAATTGAAGGTCTGGTATTATGATGCTTCCTGTTTCACTCTTCTTGCTGAGGATTGCTTTGACTATTCTGTGCCTTTTATTTCTCCAAATGAATTTCACAACTGTTTTTTCTATTTCTATGAAAAATGTCATTGGAATTTTAATAGGAATTGCATGAGTTCTGTAGTTTTCATTGTATAGATCTTTCGTCTCTTTTGTTAGATTGATTCCCAAATTTTTTGTTTGTTTGTTTAAGCTATTGTGAATGGGATAGTTTTCCTAATTTCTCTTTCAGTTGTTATGGGTGTTAATTTTATATCCTGCTACTTTGCTGAATTTATCTATGAGTTCTAAAATTTTCTAGTGGAATTTTTATGTCTTCTAAATATAGAATCATATCATTGACAAATAGGGATAGTTTGAGTTCTTCTCTTCCTACTTGTATCACTTTGATTTTTTTCTTTTGTCTAATTGTTCTAGCTAGAGTCTCAAGGACTATGTCAAATAGCAGTGGTGAAAGAGAGTATCTTTGTCTTGTTCTAGTTTTTGGAGGGATTGCTTTTAATTTTCTTTATTTAGAATGATGATCTTTACTTTAGATAGTAGAAAATAATCATAAAGATATGTTGTTGCATTTTAAAACTTAAAAACGACCATCTAAGCTTAAATAATATTAAAATCATATTTTCTATCCTGCACTAAAATTGATTTCTTACTATGAGGAAATAAACTATTATGATCACTTAATCATAAGGTAATATACATCTAAGAAACATGTCATAAAAACATGGCATGGAGATATACTTTATTTAAATCTCTTGTGATATATAAACATAAGAATTATTTTAGGAAGTCTTGTATCATTCAGAATTAGTTTAGTTTTTTTTTTTTGTTTGTTTGTTTGTTTGTTTGTTTGTTTTTTAACAATCAGTAGTGGTCTAAATGAGGTCACATAGCTACCAAGCTATTACAGTGGATCCAAGATAGCTTACTAGCCAAAATCAACTCCAGAACTGAACTTTCAACTGCTCAGCTTGCTGCCTGGTGGCCTAATTCAGAAGCAGTTTCTTCAGTTAACGACCAAGAAAGAATTGAAGAAAAGACAAAGCCCAACTTCAAGGCAATACAAATACCACTTACATATAAATGATATTTATGGACAACAGGCACTGTTTCTAAGTAATTTGTGGGTGTTATATTTTGAGCCCTTATAAAAATCTTTGGAGGGAGGAACTATGAACAACTATTCTACCTATAAAGAATCTAAGTCACAGAGTCCTTAAATAACTTGTCCCAAAAGCAAACTGTAGAGCTGGATTTCAGGTCCAGGGTCCATGATTTCAATCAGTATGGCATATTACCATCCACCTCAGAGCAGATAAAGTCTTGGAAAATTCATAGGAAATAGAATTAAGCTACATATTTTAGGAAATAGAAGGCAAGGACAGATAGACAGGAAAGCAGGAAGGGAGGACAAGGGCAACAGACACTAACTCTGGCCAGAAGAACCTGAGACACAATGACATAGTCCTTTGTACTCAGCAGAAGGACTGAGAAGGATATTCGGGTGAAAAGATAGGAAACTTCAAATCATAAAGGACAACTAATTTTGGATTAAGGATTTGAAATTTATACTGTTGCATAATGATTAAAAGAATTGTTCATTACTTGATTGAAATTATAAGATTTAGGTTTTAGAAATAAGATTTGAAAATAAGATTTAGGTTTTAGTTCTAACTATGGTGATACTGTAGTTTGGCACTAACCATCCTGGCTTATGTCAGTAATCACAGAAAAAGTGTTAATAAAATATTTTTTTTCCTTTAAAAAGTTCCTAATTAGAATAACATTTTTAGACACCTTATCTTGTACCAATATTTATACTTTGGATTGGCAAAATATTTTTTTTGACATTAAGTGGTGATGAGTTTATCAGATTTTCAGTTGGTATGGTGAATTTGAAGGACAGCTTCACAGAAATAATTGCATTTTTAAAGCAATACCAGGCCTTGATTCCTACCTCAGAGAAATTTGATAATGTGCACAAGGAGTTATATATAAATATGACAAATATCTAATTGCATTATGAAGTAAGCAAAAAAAAAAAAAAACCCTTAACTTCCAATAAATTGTCACATAAACCATAGTATATGTATATTTACTCTCCATTGTTATGCTTACGAGTATTGACGTATAAAACTAAATGAAGCAATAGTAGTATTACTTTACTGCATCTATTGATATGAGTAGTGAAAATTTAGAGGGAGACCTAAAACTAATTCATCAAAGAAGGGACTGGAATAAGGTTTGTGAACAATTTAAGGAGTTATCACCTCCATCAGTAATCACTTAAGAGAAAATGAACCATAGTTGTGGCTGTATACATAAAGCAAAAATAGAGCTAAGAAATTGCATTAATAGAGTTAACAATATTTGGAACTTCATTTATAAACAACAAAGTATGGGCTGACTCAAAGAAGGTTCCAAATCATGAACTCATCATCCTGAGACCATAATGATCTCATTTCAGAAATACTGATGGCAGAAAATAATGGTGTCTATTGTTTTGTATCCTTCACTTGAGCCCTTGATAGACCTGCTGTGCAAAGATTATGAGCAATGAGATGACCTGGCTTCTCTCTTCACTCCTTAAGACCTGTTCTTACTCCTATGCTATTTGGTGTGGCATTATTTTTTGTTGTTCTTCTTTCCTTGCTAGTGTGTAACCTTGAAAACTTTGTTCAGTTTTATAAAATATGAGCCAAATCTTTACCTATTATGATATCCCATATTACCTGTGAAAATAAGTGCAATATCAGCTTTTCTTAGAACTTTTTAAATAATACTTTAAACATTGTATATGTTTGTTTTTATTTCTATGTAATGTGATGGTGATATTTTATTGATATGATATAATTTATAACAGCATTATTATTTATGATTGAAATTTTATCTACTAATCACTAATTTGGGAGCATAGGGAGCACAGGTCTCCCTTATTATAAATCATATAGTATCTAATGTGTGATAGATATCAAAGGAAAGAATGCTATTGAATTAAAATGCAGAGTTACATACAATGAATACTGAAATGCTTGCGGAAAAGGCTAGAAGAAATTAATAAAGTATGATTTGCTTTTCACCTAAGTTTGATTAACAATTTTGTATTAGGGCACTATCCAATGTTTGTTATATGTCTTTGATGTACATAATCTCCATTGAAACAATTTCTAAAGCAAATTTCAGAACTATACTGTTTGATATTAGAAATGTGTATTAGGCAAGGAATTAAATTGGTAGGCCAAGCAATGTGAAACTATATAGAAAAATTCAAAATTATTTCTTCATGCTGTTTTACTAAAAAAAAGTTAAGGATAGACTTTAACTAATTCTATAGAAGAGTGGCTCATTTAGTCTCATCAGTTCATTCATATTTGGATTTTATTAGACCTACAATATTGTTTTTATTTAGTCAAGCATGTCTTTGTTTTGTGCAGTCTTACTCATTCTTCATTATGTAACTTAGCCTTTGAATATTTGGCTTGAAAGCCAGCTGCACATCACATCACAGGTAATGAATGCTATTCTGATTACCATCACAGGTAATTAGAAATAGTTCATTGTGAAGGAAAGCAATGACCATTTCTTATTTGTTTGTATTCTTGACATTTTAGTTTGTCAGTTTGTAGATAAATGTGTTGATTTAATTATCTTACAATAAATATTACTACAGTTTCTAAGTTTATACATGACAAAATTATTAAAATAATATAGTTCAATTAATACTTTACATTTTCTAGCTTCACTTATATGCATTATATTGAATATACAATTATCTGCTCCAAATAAAAAAATATAAAAATTTGTATTCATATTATCATTTAAAAAGCTGGAAAATGCTGGGTGCGGTGACACACACCTGCAATCCCAGCAGCTAGGGAGGCTGAGGCAAGAGAATCCTTAGTTCAAAGCCAGCCTCAGCAAAAGTGAGGCATTAATCAACTCATATGCTAATATGTAGAAACTAAACCACAATAAAGGGGTCAGGTCCCTGTTTCTAAATAAACAGAGACCCTGTTTCTAAATAAAATACAAAATAGGGCTGGGGATGTGACTAAGTGGTCAAGTGCCCCTGAGTTCTATCCCTTGTACCCCCTTCCCCCCAAAAAGGCAGCAACAATAAAAAAATCAGTATCCATTACTCATTATGAGAACAACTAATGACATGAAATATTATATAAAAAGAAACACTAGTACAATTTTGAACTTTTACAGTTAAGCACTTTTTATAAAAGAAAAAAATATTTAACCTCTTGCGATATACTACAGTATTTATTTTACAGTGTTCATATCTTACTCTATGTTAAGTGTCTGTAAAAATGTTCATAGGAGTTAAAAAAACAACTGCACACACACATAAACATAAATTCCTTTGAAATAGAAAAAAAGAAAATTTTCAACTGAATAAAAATATTTAAATTCTGAATCAAGTTTATCACTAGCAAACTGTAGTTTTATAAAATGTAGTGTTAGTATCAAAAATCTGAATATTTACTACAAAGAGGAAAAGAATAATCTATCACATCCTCAATAACACTAATATAGATAATAAAACTCAACTGATGCCAAGGCTGGCCTCTAAGAAGTCTATATTTCAACGTAATAATAGTTTACTTTTAGAGTTTTATCAGCCACTAGAAACAAAACCACAAATCTAACAGGCTTGTTTGCATACATGTGAGAGTGTGTGCATTCATTACCTGTGATCATGTGGGGAAAGTGCTTTGCTCAGAAACTTGCATAAAAAGGCAGAAATATTGTTCAAGGACACCTTGGATACTTCATTATCCAACATTCATTCCCTGAATAAGGATGTATTTCAGCTGATGCTGAGAATATATAAGAATCAGCATAGATTATTTTTATAAAATAATCAGAATGAAAGCCTATCAATGAAAATCATTAACTGTTGCTAGATATAAACCCGATATAAAAGACATGTGGTGTAGAAGTGCTTGGCTCATACATGAACGGGAGTCATTTGCAGTGATCATGTCTTATACAGAGCAAGCATCAACTACTCTTGCTGTGTTACATTCTATATTCTTGGCTAAACAAATCATAAATATATATACATTTATATACATAAATGTATTTGTATGAGTGTGTGCATGAATTATCCACCTTCAGTAACCTGTAAACTGCTTTCCAACAACGAACATGAAAATTATTATACTGATTCAGAGATATACTACAAACAAAAGTGCAATGTTAATTTTAGAAGTATATCAAAAACATCATTATTCAGTTATCCTCTTTTGTTTTAACTAAGTGAAATCAATTCATCGTGCAAAAGTACTTATCAGAAAAAAGCATACTGAGCTGAATTTTCATGAGCAGTTCTCCTTACTGCAATAATATTTTAAGATCTCTAGATTATTAACTTTGACATTTCTGTACAAGGCACTCACAAACCATTATCCAAATGTGTCCATGTGAAGTTTTTAAAAACTTAAAACCAAAATTAATACATTAAAAAAATTGTATTTAAAAACTTTCTAACCAATGTCACAACTATCATCAACCTAAGCCTGTAGTAATTTTTTAGCCCAGTAATCTCTCATAGAATTAAAATAATTAATAAGTTAACAAGCAACTCTTTCCTTCATTTTTATTGCAAGAGAAATCAGAAGAAGAATAATGACTGCATTGTTTAACACCATCCCTGTGTGTTAAGAGAACACTCTCATCTCATTTATATCGTCAAAAATGTAAATGTTATCATTGTTAATCTCTCAAATTGTCATCATTATATGGATTCTCTATTCTGCATAAAAGCTGGCCTACTTGATCAGAATTTCAGAAATAAAGAAATAAAAGGAACATAAAAGACCATTTTATGCAAACCTCTTATTTTACATATGAGTGAAGAGAAATGCTAAATGACAAGGTTATTTCAATTTAATGTATTACTTTTAATTTCCTCATACTGAAAATATAGTCAAGACTTTAATTAATGTGTCAAAAAATTAGCAGCCTGCTTAAGTCTTATTTCTGCTGAAAAGAGACATATTCTTACATATTCTTCTAGTTACTTATCTCTCTATATTGCTATTTACAGCACCAGCTTTTGAAAGGGTCTCTCCTTACTATTCAACATTCTTACTACCATTTAAAATTTTCAGAAGGGACAGCCCTTAACTCTAAGTGGAGATGTCTAAAGCTCTGGAGCTTCTCAATTTGATAGTTTAAATTCATAAAATTTCTATACAGAGAGAGTCCCTAGTGTATCTACCTCACACATAAAAGTACTAAACAATAATTAGTTATACACTTCAAAATATTTCAAAAAGTATATAAAGTACATGTAAATTGCTGATTATGGGTTTGACAGATGTTGACTTCTGATACCATCTCTATGTTCCAGTGAGAAATGGCAACTACAGAATCATAGCGTGAGTTATTAACCCAAATAATTAGGCTACTGTGAAACTGACAGTATACCTAAGGTTGTACTTAGGCACATAGGCAAATGTCTTAGAAGTTTGTGGTGGTTTGGAGGCAATGGTGGAGACTTCAATAACAACAGTAAAACAGGGTCACACTGTAGGCCCTACCATAAACTTCAGATGACTACACCTGGCTTCTCCTCCCTCTCCTCCATAGGAGCTCTTTTTACATAGTCACTTATAATTTACTGCTAATTTTAATGTATAATTTTCAATATTTAATTTCATTTTAATACTCTGCCACCCCTGACATTTTTATAACCCTCTTCTTATTGAAGTTCTCCTCCATCTTGGTTTTGTTGATGGATTGATTTAAGACATTTTAATATATAAATTGTTGGCATTAACTTTAACTTAAGCAGCCTTTCCTTATCCATAGTTTCACTTTCTGCTGTGTCAGTTACCTTCAGTCAACCTTACATCATCACAAGAAGGATGAGTACAGTTCAATAAGATATTTTGAGAGAGAGAAAGAAGGACCACCTTCACATAACATTTATATTATAGTGCAATTTTAAATATTCTATTATTAGTTTTTGTCAATCTCATATTGATCCTAATCTATAAGCTAAACTTTATCATAAATATTTATGCACAGGGAAAATCACAATATACAGATATAGTTTGACACTATCTGCATTTCAGGCATGCACTGGGGGTCTTAGAACATATTCCTTGCAAGTAAAAGTATACCCACACAAAGGGCCCTCTGTTTATCATCAGTACCCTCATCACCAGAACCATTATAGCTATTACTATAAATGACTAGTTTTGTATTATTTTTAGGCAGCCTAAAAAGTTCCTACATTCTAGAATATCCACATCAAACCAAAATACATCCATTTTTCTCTTTAACACATTAAGAAATAATGAGGGTTAGAAGTGAGAAATAGGACTGGTATCATCCATAATTTCAGAGATGATACTCATCAAAGAAAATAATTTAAAAGGTAAATGAAAATGAAAATGGGTATTTGTTTCTTGTGGGATTAGACTTTTGTAGATTTATTTTGCCTGAAAGAGTTATTTTAATTCTTTCTGAGCTTGGCTTCTCAAAATCTTGTTCTTAATTGAGTGCCATTACATCATATTTCAAACCTGATAGGAAAGTGCATACACTTCAAATAACCTACGGGTATTGCCAATTCCCTTACATTTACTTAAGCACTGAATTCCTGCACCTGCAAATCAGATATGCACAGCAGGACAGCTTTTTGCTTAATTTAGCATGGAAACTGGCAGCCAGAATCACACACACACACACACACACACACACAAAAAGAATCTTATACAAACATATACATGAATTATCCATGAAGAAAATGGTAGTCTAAGGGATAAGGAGAGTTTTCCTTTACCCTTATTATTTTAATTGAATATTGTAAAAGGTGAAAATCTGAATTAAGGAGTTAAGAATTCCAGCAAATTAGGGCTGGGGCTGTGTAGCTCAGTGACAAAGCACTTGCCTAGCATGTGTAAGGCACTGGGTTCAATCCTCAGCACCACATAAAAATAAAACAAATCAAATAAAGGCATGCTTTCCATCTATATCTACAAAAAAATTTAAAGAATTCCAACAAATGATCTTTAATAAGTACAGTTTATTTCAGTAAATAATTTTAATTTACTGAAGCGCAATGCAGTTAGCTTAGAAATGCATATATAAAAAATGTTTATATCAGAGTCCGATCCCTGAAACAGTGGACTGTCTATAATTGGGGTTTAAAGGGTAAGCTTATGCACGATGAACCTAGGAGGCAGAATGAGAGATCATGCACATGCAGACAAGGTAGCTGTCACATCTAATTTGGAAAATGTAAATTCACATTCATGTTTGTTTCCACTTTTTATTCAGGTTTTACTGAAACTTCAAAATAGAAGCTTTCTTTCTTGCCTAGAGATGGCTTTCCAATACAAATTTTTCACCAGAGTTTACGTTTGACACCTTAGGGTTATGATGCATAGAAAGTCCTAATAAATATACACGAAGTTTTTTTCCCTAGAGAGATGTGGAGGTGCAGTGACTTATAACCATGTAAAGAAATAACTTGTTACTGACACTTTCCCTTGTAAAAGGGCAGTCCTGAACAACAATGTGGTCTATTTGGAAAGAATTCTGGCTTAAAATTGGAGAGCTGATTTCCAAAACTCTTCTTCCTTTGATGTTAATAAATTCCAGCCCAATTATTCTCTACCTATCCTCAGTATTGAGTCTTCTCTCTGGTATCTGTACCCATGGAAAATTAAAACATTGCCATGTGGTGCAAAACTCTCCAGAGAATATTTTATTTAGTGTCAACATGAAAATTTGCAGGTGGTCAAGGAAAGCCTCCCGTGTAGGTCATCTGGGTCAGACAGTTAAAGAAGTGAGCAATAAGCTATTCACACACCTTGAGAAACAGCATTCCAGGCAAGAAACAAAAACTACTAAGCCCCCAAATAAGAACAAATTTGGGACACTCAAGGAGCAGGAGGAATTTCAATGTGACTAAAGTGGAATAAAAAATGTTACAGTAGTACAAAATGGGGCATAGAGGTTAACAGAGAGAGAAAAATAGGGTCCAGTGTTAGTTAAGATGATGCTGATTAGACTTTATAGACAGAACTGAAATATCCATAATAACATAATAAAAGTCCAACCCAACGTTTTCTGATAGGTCAATCGGGTGGGGGTTGAAGGTGTCACTGTTCCATAAAGTCTTTGAGGCATCCAGAAAAGGTCCCATCTTTAACACAAGTCTTCCAAGGCCATTTTCTGCTAAAATTCCTAACCATAGAACACATTGATAAGGCCACAAGTCTTTGAAAGGGAACCTGGGATGTGTCATATACCTATATTCTCATTAGAAGATTCAGGTTGAAGGAATAATTAGGTTCTTTCTACCAAAGCTGTAGCTGCCTGCTGCTGCCACTTGCAGCTACGACGCCGCGGGAGAAAATTCGGAGGCAGGATGGAAATGAAAAAGTTCTTTTATTCTTCTCTCTTCTAACTTCTCTCTCTCCAGCTCCAACAACCTCTCAAACTCCAACTGCAACTCCAACTCTCCTCTAACTCCAACCACACTAACTCTAACCACTCTAACTCCAACCACTCTAACTCCAACCACACCAGCCACTAACCCTCACCCGGTTAAATGCATTTTGCTTTAACAAGGACAAGTGCTTACAGCTCGAGTTTACAGGTGCGTCACACAGTGTTCACAGACATAAAAAGATTCTTAGATGAATGTATGAATATCAGGTGAAACTTGAACATCTTTTATGGCTCTCAGCTAACCGCAATCTTAGCTATCTCCTTAATTAGGGCTCCTACAATTCCCCCCTTTTGTTTTAAAAGAGGGGATGCTCTAGGACGTCCATGTGCAACCAACATTCTTACCCGTCATCGGATAATCAAGGCTGTGCCCTTGACTCCTGTCTTAGGTTGATATGTCGGCCACATGAGACTGTCCCGTGGATGGGTGATGACCTCATCCGGATCGACTGTGCCTGTCTTAGGTTGTCCCCCTCTGTGCTGTCCCTAAATTGGAGCTAGCAGGTCCAATAGCACCATACACTCCAGCTTTTAAATTGTTTTCTCAAATCCAAAATATCCTAAAAATTGGACAGCTGTTAGTCAACACACAGTCGATCCTGAAGGGCTCGATTGGATGGCTGGTTAGCCTATGACGGGTAAGATCCCCAGAAGGGGACAACCTAAGACACGGCACAGTCGCACGGGACAGTCTAATGTGGCCGGCATGTCAACCTAAGCCAGGAGTCAGGACAGCCTCGATTCCCACGACGGGTAAGAATGTCAGTTGCACATGGACATCCTAGAACATCCCCTCTTTTAAAACTAAAAAGGGGAAATGTAGGAGCCTATAATCAGGGAGATGGCTATTGCGGCTAGCTGGAAGCCATAAGTTCCACCTGATAAACAAGAAAGCATAGCCTCTGACTCAGTTGAGACCAGTAAGAAGAGAGAGCCAGCGAAACTGCAGCTTGGCGAAAAGCCATAAAGAAAAAGCATGGTGAAAGCCATGCAGAGAAAAGCCATGAGCTTTGGCGAAAAGCCATAAGGAGAGAAAGCCATAGAGAAAAGGCACGGCAAAGAAAAAAAAAAAAAAAAAAAAAAGGCCATGCAGAGAAAAGCCATGAGCTTTGGCAAAAAGCCATAAGTCAAAAGAAAAAGCCATGAGCTTAAAAAAGCCATGAGCTTACAGAGAAGCTGCAAAAGCCATCAAACTGCAGCTTGGCGAAAATTAAAATTCAATAAAGTCAGTGCTTAAGCAGTAGGCTTGCCACCTTAAAGCCACAGCATCTCCTCAAAAAGGGCTCAAACATCCACTCTTTTTAAAACAAAAGGTGAAAAGCCAGGTAGGGACAAGAAAATATAGAAAATAGGGAAAATAAAATATAGAAAATAGAATTAAAGCACCTTTTAAACTGAAAGGGAGGAAGTGAAGCAGCCCCAATCAGGGAGATGGCTATTGCGGCTAGCTGGAAGCCATAAGTTCCACCTGATAATAACCATATGCACGTGATGCACCCGCAAAGCTAAAGGTATATAACCAGGTGAAAGCGGTCAGAAGCAGTATTCATTCAGTCAGTCGTTCAGTCGCTCAGTTGGTCAGAAGAAGTGTTCGGGTCAGAGAAGAAGAAAAGAGTCAGGGCAGCCAGAATGTAGTTAGAAGAAGAAATAAGAGTCAGAGAGGTTAGTAGAGAGAAGTAGTTGTTGCTGGTCGGAGTCAGGCCGAGGCTGCCGAAGAAGAAAGAAGAAGCTCTCTCTCTATCTCTCTTCTCTCTCTCTCTCTAAGCTCTCTCTAAGAAAGTAAAAGTAAAAGAAAGTGAAGAAGAAAGAAGAAAGAAGAAGCGCTCTCTCTCTCTCTCTCTCTCTCTCTCTCTCTCTCTAAGCTCTCTCTAAGAAAGTAAAAGTAAAAGAAAGTAAAGTAAAGAAGTAAAGAGTCAGTAGTCAGAAGAAGTAAAGAGTCAGAGAGGTTGCTGAAACAGCCAGTGTTAGAGTTTTGAGAGATTGCTAAAGCCGAAGAATCAAAAAACCTTCTTTCATCTTCATTCTGCCTCCAAGTTTTGCTCCCGCGGCTTTGTTGCTCCAAGTCAGGAAGCAACACCTCTGGGGATCTTACCCGTCATTGGCTAACCAGCCATCCAATCAAGCCCATCAGGATCGACTGTGTGTGTTGACTAACAGCTGTCCAATCGTGAGGAGATGCTGCGGCTTTAAGGTGACAAGCCTACTGCTTCCATAGCGTATCAAGTTCCATAGCGTATCAAGTTCTTTAAACAAATAAGATGCCTGAGTTCTCTAGACAAATACCCGCAAGGCATTGTCCCGTAATATCTCAAACAATGAAAGATCAAAATGTCCACTTGATTTAACACATTGATCTAGGAGTCCCCATGCATGCAGAGCAGAGGCCACACTGCTGGTGAGGTTGTTTGATGCTTGAGCAGCAGGGATGCTTGTAGCGACCGCGATCCCTGCAGCTGTAGTAGCAGCCGTCTTTTTTATGTCTATACAATGCCACCAGCAAATCTTCAGGGCCCGCTACCTAGAAACTCAAGCATCAATTATGAAAGGAAAGGCAGTGCTATTCCAGCACTGAGTCAATAGGCGAGTTGTCAAACTAAAAAATAGAATTATTAGATTAGAAAATTAAAGTTGATCTCTGCTTACACACATTGCTGCTTGAGCTTCCACAAACATAAGCTGGCAAAATATTACATTCAGAACAAATCAAAAAAAAAAACAAAAAACTGAGGGTATTTACTGCATTAAAGATAGATTAAAGAAAAGCTAAAAGCACTTTGGAAAAATAATTTGTTAGCTGGAACCCCCGAGTCTCTGCATACACAGAAATCCTTTACCTGTTGAAATAATTCAAATTAATCAGCTATTAAACAAATAAAGTCAATTACAAAAAAACAATCTCATGTCAAAACCAAAATATCAGGTTATACAGTATTAGTCATATTCATAGCTGAAGAGAAGTCCCAGAGACACCTATAAATCAAAATTGAAGGTACCTTCACTTTTAAATTGTTTATCTAATTTGAATATTCTAAACTTAAATGAATTAAAGTTATTTGGATCCATATATATATATATATATATATATATACATATATATATATATATATATTTATAAGCACTTTGTTATTTGTGACGTCACACTGGACAGACGCACAAACATACAAACATATATTTGTGACATCACATTTACATGAAATATAGACAAGTGCACAGACATAAAGACATATACAAAAAGAAAAAATACAATTGTGTACACACTAAAGTATAGTGCTAGTAACACAACTCCCACTCTCATGTGGCTACATCAGTTGCTTGTGGTCGCAATGAAGTATAAAAGAGGATATAAGCTGCTGAAGATTTCACAGAAGAAATGGAGATATCAGAAACTTCGTGATCATCAAATTTAAACCATCGCTGTCTTACTGCATTTTTACAATACGCAGTATAGTGGCCTCCATCCAGCCCACTGTAGTAGTGATTTGAAACAGAAAACAAATTATATTTCTTTAAATTGTTCTTTGGACCAATAACATACTGTGACAAGTCAAGATTTTCTAAAGGGAAGTCCAAAGATGTCTGTAATATTTGCTTCCACCTGCCATCATAGGAAAAACATTTCAAATGCACTATAAGAACAGGTGGTAACTTCCAGATTTCGATCTTTTTTAGAGAATCCCGTCAAGCTCTGCAATAACTGCAATAAAATCTGTTGTTGTCTCTGAGTTTTTCTTCTTTGGAAAATAATCTAAGGCAATCCTGTAATGTACATTTACTTGTGGATGCTAGTGGTAGAGATAAATACACGAAGGCCTCAAATGTCCTAGATTTTTTGTGACAGGTGAGGCACTGTACTGTGGATTTGAACTGACCCTGAAAAAGTGCAGCAATAATAGACTCATTAAGCTGCTTTATTTCTGCCAAGCATGTTCTGCAGCTTTAAAGTCATCGAGATGATCATTATTTTCTTCTTTATGTCTCTTTTGATTATCAGCTTTATTTAGGTCCTCATGGATTCCATCCATGAGGAACAGAAGCAATTCTTGTGAATCTTGTTGGCTATATCCTGCAAACTGGTTATTGATCTTTCCAATAGTGATTTTAAATTCTTTTGGACTGATATATCTATACTGTCCTGTCCACAGGGCTTTCATGATTATACCAAACTCTTCTGCCACTTCACCTTTATGCCCTCACAAATTTGACCTGTTAATATCATCTTGATAACAGTTTTGGTTGAAATAATCAGCCAAATGTGGGGCATTATATAGGCACTGCAATATTGAATTCATATAACAAGTATTTCCCAAATTTTGAAGTCCAGTAAGCGCTGGCCCAGATCCTCCAAAAACAGGATTGAGGTTCCGGATCTGAGAAGCAGAAAGCCTTGGGATCTTAGCTTTAGGATAGCATACTGGCTTATCAGAAAGCCATGGTATCTTTAAAATTGTTTTCTCAGTGGCCCCTAGAAAAAAATATCCTTTGCCTTTTTTATGGTGATTTAGATTTTTATTTTTAACACCTGCAGGCTTGGTTGCTAGGTGTAGCCCCATTTGATGTAGAATATCTCTTCCCCATAGGGTAACTGGCAAGCTGGTCAAAACATAAGGTTGGAATGTTCCTTTATGCCCTTCATTATCTTCCCAATTTAAGACTACAGCACTTTGTGCTGGGGTGTTAGTATATCCCAAGCCTCTTAAACTGGTTGAGGCCTTCTGCAGAGGCCAGTGCTTGGGCCATTGTTGTAGATTTATAATGGAAGAGTCAGCCTCTGTATCAATCAGCCCCTCCATCTCTATACCTTGAATTTTTATTTTGCACATAGGCCTCCGTGAACAATCCTGAACCCAGCAAGCCATAGGTCCCGAGCCAGTGTAACCAAATCCTCTATTGTTCCTATTCTGCAGCATACTCTTGAATGAGTTGTGGAAACTGGGAAGGAGAAGCAGCTGAGCAATTCTATCTCCTTGGTTAACAGAGCTAATGCCTCTAGGTGAACTAAGCATTATTTTTATCTCTCCTTGGTAATCAGAGTCAATAACACCTGGTGTTACTTGAAAACCTAATAAGCTTTTAGAACTTCTCCCAAGGATAAGTCCTACAGACCCTGAGGGAAGAGGTCCCCTGACTTCCGTAGGAATCAGTTGAACCCCCATTTCAGGTGCTAGCACTATTCTGGTGGTGGAACAGAGGTCTAGTCCTGCACTTCCTCTTGTCCCTCTGACAAGGGAGTCAATGGGTAGGAGGGATTGTGACGAGGAATCATTTGTATGGATGTTTGAGGATATTCCTCCTCTAATGGTTCGTACATTTGTGGGCCCCGGGACATTGGGCCCTGAGCCCCATTTTCTGAATTCCTGGACAAAACATTTCCATAGATGTCAAATTTAGAATGGCATTTATTGGCCCAGTGATTTCCTTTTTTACACCTGGGGCATCGCCCTGGGGCAGGGTATGAGCTTGATCTTATTTCTCTTTGGGGATATTGCCTAGAATATTCTGGTTGATTATAATTTCTAGGTTGAGCCCTTGTGAAATTTTGAGGGGAAGCACTTTTCATTGCTGCTGCAATCACATTGCCTGTGACAAAGGCATCATTAATGTCCTTACATAATCTGATATAAATTGAAAAGTCCTTTTGACTTTTCCATGGCCTTATTGCATCTTGGCAATATTTATTAGCATTTTCATATGCCAATTGGATGACTAGGGGCATTGCTTGTTCCACATCCCCGAAAATTCTGCCTGCCGTTCTTAAGAGTCTGTCAGCAAAATCAGCATACGGTTCATTAGGCCCCTGTATTACTTTTGATAGGCTGCCCTGCAAATCACCTGTTCCTGATAAGGTCTTCCAGGCTTTAACAGTGACAGTGTATATCTGTGCATACACACCGGGGTCGTATTGTAGTTGGATTTGTAGTTCAGCAAACTGTCCTTCACCTGTTAGCATATCTATATTATGTTCTGGGAAACCTGCTGTAGCATTTCTCTTTGCTGCTTCTAAACAAAGTCCCTGGAATTGTGACTTCCAGATTAGGTATTGTCCCCCGCTCAATACTGCTTTGCATAACCCCTTCCAGTCTGAGGGGGTTAAGGTTAGAGTGTTAAGGGACTCCAGCATACTCAACGTGAATGGAGCTTGAGGCCGATAGGTCATTATCGCCTCTTTAAAGTTTTTTATTGTTTTAAAGTCTAGGGATTGGTGGTACCTCTGTCCATTCTCGTTTTCAAATACTGGCAGGTCCCAACGTTCCTGTAGTTTTTGGTGTTCGAGGGCGTGTAAGCGCTCAGAAAGGCTGTTAATCTCTTCCTCAAGGGCACACATATGTTCAGAAATACCCCTCATGGTTTCTGTAATGGATTCCACCCATGAGGGAGCAGAGGGCACTAGTGGTTCCTCTACTTGACGGTCTTTTCTCCTTTTTAATTTCTTTTTGTTCTTTTTATTGGAGACTGTGCTCCCAAAATCACTTTTTGATTCCTCTTCACTACTACTCTCATTGTTCCTAACTGGCTCAGTGGAGGAGGCTGTGCTTTCATGGTTATTTGGCTCCTTCTTACTACTATCACTTTTACTGGTATCCTGAGTTTCAGCTTCTAAGGAGAGTATGTACTCTTTGGCTAATTTCAATAAGTCTCTGATAGCTTTTGCAGCTCTTATTTTTGAGTTCACATCATTACTCTCCTTGCTGGTCTTAACTGACTCAGTAGAGGCTATGCTTTCTTGATCACTTTCCTCCTCACTATCCACCAAGTCAGCGATGTCAAAAAACTCATCCATAGCTTTTATTATCCGGTGCTTAGTTATTTTTGCACCCATTTTTATAAATTTCTTATTTCTTACCTGCCGACCGAAAGCCCCGTATGGGCCACCACTTGTAGCTGCCTGCTGCTGCCACTTGCAGCTACAACGCCGCGGGAGAAAATTCGGAGGCAGGATGGAAATGAAAAAATTCTTTTATTCTTCTCTCTTCTAACTTCTCTCTCCGGCTCCAACAACCTCTTGAACTCCAACCGCAACTCCAACTCTCCTCTAACTCCAATCACACTAACTCCAACCACTCTAACTCCAACCACACCAGCCACTAACCCTCACCCGGTTAAATACATTTTGCTTTAACAAGGACAAGTGCTTATAGTTTGAGCTTACAGGTGCATCACACTGTGTTCACAGGCATAAAAAGATTCTTAGATGAATGTATGAATATCAGGTGAAACTTGGACATCTTTTATGGCTCTCAGCTAACCACAATCTTAGCTATCTCCTTAATTAGGGCTCCTACACAAAGCCACATGGACCCTGGTAAGGGATGGTGTTTTCATTGTAAGTATGGTTAAAAGACCTTGAAGAAAGAACCAGGAAAATGACATTATAAAATAATATAGGTCAACAAATTAGAACCAGAGTTAACATTATTTTCTTTAAAGAGATGGTAAGTGCTTAGACTACACTAGAGTACTAACTAGGAAGGTAACAAAATATGTTTAGGTTTGGCTGTATTTTGCTGATGATTTTACACAGGATGTAATTTCAACAGGAAGTACCCAAGGCTAGGTGATACTCTCCTCTTTTGATGATCTTTTGCTGTCCTCTGTTTATCACTATTACTGCATTTAAAACTCTTCATTTTTCTTAACCATCAGTTTATATGCCTGCTTCCTCTATTACATATTGAACACTCTCAGGGCAAAGACTACATCTTGATAACCCTAGGTTATATTACACTGCCTGATGAATTGGAGCACACAATCAATTATTTTTTTATTGAATCAAATGAAGAAACTTGCCTATGGACATAACACAATTACAATGTCAGAGCCAGTATTGGAATCCTGATGTGGCTTATTATAAAACCTAGCCTTTTTCCACTACTTCATGTTCTAGCAATTTATATACATCAAAGGAAAAAGGCAAACTTGTATTTAATCTAGCTAGTTAATACCCTGGAGTCTTTAATCTGGAAATTAAAATTTGCAACACAATTTAGAAACTTATAACATTTTTTGTTAGATGGATAGTTCTGTGTACTTTATTCTATTTGAAACAAATTTCTGGATGGAATTCAGGGGAGTGATAAATGAGACCTAAGACCTTAAAAGACAGTACTGATCTGTGCTAATATATAGAATGAATTGATTTTATTAATACATAGAATGTCAGAATTCAGTCCCCAAATGTAAAAGCACAGAGGATTGATTAATATTGATAATCATTGGTTGATTTGCCAATTCATCCCAGAAATATTGACTATGAATGAAGAATTGCTCTATCTTCTGAAGGTACAAGAGTGAAAAAAAAAAGTTCAAATATTATGTGCTGGTGAAATGTGCTTTCTTCTATACACTGAGTTTGATTTTAAACATCTAAAGGAAGTCCAGACCAATAAAATGGCAGAAACATGTCAGATGCTAAAGGGAAAATTATATCTAAGGAAAGAAAGATGTTTAGTCCCAGATAGATAGGATACCAATGAGCCTAGAAAGAAAAGAAGCTCCTGCTTTGTTCAGGACCATTCAGGGAGTAGGCAAAAGTAACACTATTCATTAAAGGTCTTCAGTGGTTGAAACTGAGTGGAACTGGAGAAAAGAGTATTATGAGGTATAGTTCTTATTTCAGCCAATGCTTACAAAACTGAAAGAGATAGATAGGAGCAAATAGTAGAGAATTCTGAGAAAAATGGAGGTTGTTTGGGAAGTCTCTACTCATGCAAGGAATCCAGAGAAAACTCATCCACAAACAATACTTCACTGTTCATCATGAAGCATGGAAAATATCTTTGAATAATGTCATAATTAATTAGCAACAGTTTGTGGGTACTTTGCTCATGTTTCTCCAATCAGAAGCTTGGCTGATAAATTTGAACCTCAATCTTTGCATTTTCTCTTCAGAAACTCTTTCCATAAGAATTCTAAATTGTTCCCCAAGAATGATCAGGGCATTTGGTTTTATTCCATCTTAATTCTGACTTCATTGTATTATTCAGGTATTCTTCAGTTTTAAAAAAAAAAAAAAAAAAAAACTTAGTCTTTATTTTTCTGTGTTTGTATATAGCATTGTCCTTATTCTTTTTATATTTTATCTAAATTATTAGATTTTTCTATTTTAATAACAAGAGACAGAATCAGCCAAAGTATCAGTCTTAACCATAAACCTTATTCAAATGATCTAATAGATATATTTTTCTCCAAATTAATTTCACAAAAGTATTTTCATCATTATGTCTGATTATAAATCATGATCTGAGTCCTGACATCAAAGTCAACTATTGGATATGGTCAGCAGACATGTACTAAATTAATCACACTTGGCTATTTAAGATTTTAAGACAAATATTTTACTGAAACAAAGGAAATTCTACAGAGATACATTATACTGCAGGGACTTCAGACTTTCCAAGCAAAAATAACAAAGAAAAAGCATGGCTCCAATAAACTAAATATGAATAAATGCTAGTGATTTCTCTTTATTCTTGAGAAAAACACATTAGCTGTTCTAATTTATCACAAATTAAAAATGAAAGACGTGCCCCTCAAAATTAATTAAAACTTAATAAAAATCAGGATGTAGAAACTGATTTGTGAACATGCCTATTTATACCTAGTTGACTGTTCCAAGAAGAATAATTCGTTATATGTAGTCTTAATTGGGCAGTTCAGTCCTAATTAGAAATCAAAGAGCTAAGAATATGTCCAAAATGGGAAAATAGCCTAAAAGAAATCTAAATTATGACCAAAGAATATATTTTATCATAATTTAAGATATTTGATATTTACAATTAAGATCATAAAACTCAATATCAAAGATAATTTACCCATTGTATGAATATGCAATATAGTTTAAAGATAAGAGTTTCCTTTACTGGAGTCATCAAACAGGCATCTAATGTTTCATATTAAGGAAATGCATGTTCATATCATTATGCAAATACGTAATCTCCAACAGTAATTAATTCAGCCAATAAGCAGGAGTTTAGAGAATTGAGTATGATGTAAATATTTTAACATGCAAATATACTGCATATCATATGCAGTATTCATAATCCTAGCCCAGGAAGTATAATTTATGTCATGTAGTCTCCAACCACTTATGATACAATCACCTGAGGAACTTGTTAAAATTTCATATATGGAAATCCTCTTTAGACTTTCTTACCTTCTCTGAAAAAAAAGGGATAAAAATAACAACTCCTGGGATTAAATGAAAACACCTAATCCGTCTTTTTGCAAAGTGCCAGATATCTAATTATTATTATGGTTTGGGATGGACAATCTATTTTATGCTCATAACCAAACTTTGAGGACCACAGATAATGAGTACTGCATGTTTAATCAACAGTTTTTAGACAATATAATCTTTCTAGAACCATCAGTTCATATGCACCTAGTCTTTATCTGTAATATGAATTATTTAATGGAGTACTTTACAATAAGAACAAAATGTTAGGATTACACCAAAATACCTGAAATAATATATCAGAAAGCATATGAATAATTTAATAGGATTTTATTTTTATAAGGTATAAATAAAGATTTGTGAGTATAAAGAAAGTATTGGTAAGGTGAATGTTATAAAATTTATGATTTTTATCAAAATTTAAATTAAGAAAATGAAAAATGCAGTCATTTTATTCACAGAATAAAATCAAATAATTAATGAGATCTAGCAAGGTCTGTCACATCTTTTCTTTTGAG
Organism: Tamias sibiricus; assembly: GCA_025594165.1. Lineage (NCBI taxonomy): Eukaryota > Metazoa > Chordata > Mammalia > Rodentia > Sciuridae > Tamias > Tamias sibiricus. The sequence continues at coordinate 38,736,075 of CM046665.1, read as the reverse complement.
TCACTTCTGCCTAGTCCAGTTGAATATGAGTACACTAATGCAAAACCTGGAGAAAATAAGTGAAATGATTGAGAGATGTGATGATAAACAAATACATACATCATGTACACACATATGCAGCAAAGAAGGCTATTGTGTGGATCTGTAGCACCGTGCTCTAGGTAGTTTCAGCCAAGGTAAGGTAGGCTTAATTACATCGCACTAATAACATCATCAAAGAATCAGAAACTTTTTAGTAATGTTTATCCCTCAGTCATACCAAGTGTACTGTGAGTCTAGATGACTCTCCAAAGCAGCTCTTTCCTCTGTGTTCACACATTGTTTTGATGAGCTATTTGATTTCATGGCATTCTATTTTACTTTTACTGTAGGAGAGAAAGAAAGCATGGTAATCATTCATGACTCTTAAATGTTTCCACTCAAAAAACGTGAATCAATTCATGTTCACATTTCATTGGTCAATATCCTAGGGGTATGTGCACAGAAGCAGAATAAAATCAGATATTTCAATGAGATCTAGGTAGGTCTATCACAATATTTCTTTTGCCTTTTCAATTGAATATGAGTACCCTAATATAAAAGCTAGTTTTAAAAATCCAGTTTTAAGCTTTTTTTTCTTTTTTCTTTCTTTTTTTTTTATTATTAGTAGTAGTACTAGTAGTAGTTGTAGTAGTAGTAGTAGTGATAGTAGTACCAGGAGATTGAACCCAGTGGTGCTTAACCACTGAGCCACATCCCCAGCCCTTTTTCTAATATTTTATTTTGAGACAGGGTCTCACTAAATTGCTAGGGCTTCACCAAGTTACTGAGTCTGTCTTTGAACTTGAGAACCTTCTGCCACAGCCTCCTGAGCTGCTGGGATTATAGGAGTGGGCCACCACACCCAGATGTTTTTAGTATTTCTGTATTAGGTCCTAAATATAAATGATTTATCTATATATTAATAGTTTAGTGCCTTGCCATTTAATTATTCAACCCAGCTCAAGAGCAATAGTTTTTGTTGTTTCTAAATTCTTAAAATGAAAGGTTTTCTTATAGGAGTTTACATGTAGGGGTATGCAGTTTCTATGAGCACTGAATCTAGACCTGTCTAATTAAGTCATGCAGGAAATACATGATCATCTAAAAGTATTCAAATCCTCATTCTTTCATTCATTAAATCCTCTCAGTGACCCTTTTTTGGAATTGTGATGCTGAAAATTATTCCTGATTTTTTAATCAATGCTGCTCTTTCATTTCCCTATTGGAGCTGGAATGATGTTGGGCAGGCTATTATAATAGTCACACAGGGACAGATTGCAGAATTGCATCTTGAGCTGTCTGTGGAAACTAATATTGGATAACACCTATTATATCTATATGACATTAAAAACATTTTGAGTAGCCAGACAAAATGGAGTAAAATGACAAGCAGAAGTATCTCCAAAATATGATTTCAAATACATCATTTTAGTGTAAACATAAAATGTTACACATATATTTATATAGTTCTTAATATCATTACCCAAATTATATTAATAATATGATATAGTAAATAAAATGTTTTCCTTAAAACCTCCTCAAATAACTATTATTAAATATTTTGATTGCAATTAAAATATTCATTTATTTAACTGACCAATGTTTTGGATGTCTGCTAATACCCTGAACAATTTGGTTTGCTGGAACAAAGAGAAGACAAATATGGGGTTATTTTTTATTTTTGAGGAGATTTTTAGTAATTATAATTCTATAAAAAATATCAGGCTCCAGAACAAAGAACCAACAAATCTAAGCAAATATAAGTACATGGTTTACTGCCATTTCTAGGAAGACTATAAAAACAATTTTCCATATTTATTATGGATTAAATTTCATTTCACTCCAGTAGTTAGTTGACTTCTGAAAGTAACTCATTCCCTTCTAATTCAAAGGATAAACTTTTGATTAATAGCTATGGAAGGCATTGGCTGGAATTCTAACAAGTTATTTATAAATCAGTGTACTTGTCTTCCTTTACTAATAAAGTATTAAAGCTAAAGTGCATATTTTTTAATACTCCTTGAAGCTATAATTAGCCATGTAAAGTACTCAACAGAGGTCCTATCTTCCTTAGGTGCATTCCTGTTTTCTTCATTTAATTGAAATATGTTCCCAAATGTACACCAATCATCCCATGATTGTGGCAGCCCAAACCACAGACTAAAATTAATAAAGTAGGAAGATAGAGGATTCCAAGTTGCCAATGCAGTATTCAGTCACACTACCATCTCTGGATAACCTCCTCCAGAATTTCTTTACAAGAGAAATGTTAACCTGCAGGAGCCCTGTTTGGGGATTGACTTGAATTGCAGTTGACTATGAGCCGTGGAGATTTGGCCATTGTCGCCACCCGTAGTCTCACGGGATTTGTTGCGGGATCTCGAGTGACTTGGCCGAAATTGCTGATCGGGTCAGCGCCATTTTAGTGGTGTGTTTGGCGTGTGTTAGTTGTTGTTAGAACCAGAGAGAAAAGTTATCAGAATAAAAAGCTGTTTGTCTCCAGTTTGCTTCTGAAGTTCTTCCCGCGGCTCCGTTGCTCCAAGCGCTTCAGGCGGCAACAGGTGGCGGCCCGGACGGGGAACTTCGGAGCGGACAGGTAAGAACTGAAAGGTCTCTAAAGATGGGTTCGAATATAACTGAATCCCAAGTGATAGAGGCTATGCAAAGACTCCTTGATATACCTGACTCTGTTCTCAGTGAGGAGTATATAGACAAAAGTGAAAGTGATCAAAAAAGTGTAGATTCCACTGGGCCAACTTAGACCAGTAAAGAGAGTATTAGAAGAGACCCCAAAATGACAAAAATCCAAGCTATTAAAGCTATTCGGGAGTTATTGGCGAAAGCTGAAGGATACTTGCTCTCACTGGAACCTGGGCCTCAGGATATTGCTGTCAGTGAAATTAGCAGTGGTGAGGAATCTAGTAAAAGTGATCCTGAGAAAATGAGGAAAAAGAAATTTAAAAAGACCGAGAAAAAGGTCTGTCAGGCAGAGGAGTCACTTGTGTCCTCTACTCCCCCATGGGTGGAATCCATTACAGAAAATATGAAGGGTATTACTAGGCATTTGCATACCCTAGAAACAGAAATAAAAAGTCTTTCTGATCGCTTATGCGCTCTCGAGGACAACTCACAGATACATTGGGAACCGCCAGCATTTGAAAAGAAAAATGGACAGAGTGTCCATCAGTCAGTAGATTTCAAAACAATAAAAAATCTCAAAGAGGCAGTAATGACTTATGGGCTCCAAGCTCCTTTCACGTTGAGTATGCTGGAGTCCCTTAACACCTTTAGCTTAACCCCCTCAGACTGGAAAAGTCTATGTAAAGCAACATTAAGCGGGGGGCAATTCTTGGTTTGGCGATCGCAATTCCAAGAACTTTGTATAGAAACGGCAAAAAGAAACGCGGCTGCAGGGTTTGAAAACTATAATATAGACATGCTCACAGGAGAAGGGCAATTCGCAGACTTACAGGCTCAAACAGATTATGACCCAGATATATATGCTCAGATAAATGCAGCTGCCTTAGAGGCATGGAAAACTGTACAAGGACCTGGGGATCTACAAGGTAGCTTGTCAAAAGTGATTCAAGGACCTAATGAGCCGTATGCCGACTTTGCTGATCGACTTTTGAGAACTGCAGGTAGTGTGTTTGCAGATGTTGACCAAGCTATGCCATTAGTTGTTCAATTAGCTTATGAAAATGCAAATAAATGGTGCCAAGCAGCCATCAGGCCATGGAGAACTAAAAAGGATCTTTCCGTATATATACAACTATGTAAAGATATAAATGACGCCTTTGTCACAGGAAATGTGATTGCAGCCTCAATGAGAGGTGCTTCCTCTCGAAATTTCACAAAGGCTAAACGTAGATATTATAATCAATCAGGATATTCCAGGCAAAATTATCATAATCAGTCAGGCAATTCTAGGCAAAACCCCAAAAGAGAAATAAGACCAAGCTCATATCGTGCCCCAGGCCGCTGCCCCAGGTGTAAAAAGGGAAATCATTGGGCCAATAAATGCCATTCAAAATTTGACATCCATGGAAATCCTTTGTTCAGGAATTCAAAAAACGGGGCACGGGGCCCAATACCCCGGGGCCCACAAATGTACGGGGCATTGCAGAAGGAGTATCCTCAAGCATCCACTCAGATGCTTCCCCGACACAATCCCTACTACCCATGCACTCCCTCGCCAGAGGAACAAGAGGAAATGCAGGATTAGACCTCTGTTCCACCGCCCGAATAGTGTTAACACCTGAAATGGGGGTTCAACTGATTCCCACAGGAGTCAGGGGACCTCTTCCCTCAGGGACTGTAGGACTTATTATCGGGCGTAGTCCTAAAAGCTTATTAGGTTTGCAAGTGACCCCAGGTGTAATAAACTCAGACTACAAAGGGGAAATAAAAATAATGCTTAGCTCACCCCAAAGTATAACTTCTGTTAATCAAGGAGATAGAATTGCTCAGTTGCTTCTCCTTCCCAATTTACATAATTCATTTAAAATGGGTATGCCTCAAGAAGGGAACAATAGAGGATTTTGTTCCACTGACTCAAGTCCCATGGCTTGCTGGGTTCGAGACTGTTCAAGGAGGCCTATGTGTAAAATAAAAATCCAAGGAATAGAAATGGAGGGATTAATAGATACTGGAGCTGACTCTTCCATTATTAATTTACGCCAATGGCCCAAGCACTGGCCTCTGCAAAAAGCTTCAACCAGTTTAAGAGGCTTGGGATATAATAACCTCCCAGATAAAAGTGCAGTAATTTTAAAATGGGAGGATGATGAAGGCCATAAAGGAACATTTCAGCCTTATGTTTTACCTAATCTACCGGTTACTTTATGGGGAAGAGATATTTTGCAACAAATGGGAGTACACCTTGCAACCAAGCCTGCAGATGTTAAATGTGAAAACCTACAGGGTAATCTTAACCCTAAAAGAACTCATTATCAAAAAGTACAGAGTAATCTTAACCCTAAAAGTAATAATTGTCATAAAGGAAAAAGATATTTTTTTTCGGGGCCACTGAGAAAATAATTTTGAAAATACCATGGCTTTCTGATAAGCCAGTGTGGGTCCCTCAGTGGCCCCTATCTAAAGAGAAATTACAAGCGGCCCACCAATTAGTTCAGGAACAATTAGAAGCAGGTCATATAGAACCTTCCACCTCTCCCTGGAATTCCCCCATATTTGTGATCAAGAAAAAGTCAGGAAAATGGCGATTGTTACATGATCTTAGACAAATCAATAAAACCATGCAAGTTATGGGGCCTACTCAACCTGGACTTCCTAGTCCCGTAGCTATTCCAAAAAATTTCCATCTTATTACTCTTGATATAAAGGATTGCTTCTTTTCTATTCCCCTACATCCTCTGGATGCCCCCAGGTTTGCTTTTTCCGTTCCTTCTATGAACAATAATGGCCCTGATCAGAGATATCAATGGAAGGTTTTACCACAGGGAATGGCTAATAGCCCCACCATATGCCAAATATATGTGGACAAGGCTATCCAAACCATTAAAAATGAATATTCAAACCTCATGTGTCTACATTACATGGATGATATTTTATTGGCACACCCTAATCAAAAAATCTTATTTAATATATTCAGTGATCGGGTAGAAAATTTAAAAAAATATGGATTATATATAGCAGAAGAAAAAGTTCAAACCAGATCTCCCATATTATATTTAGGATTTAAAATCATGGATACTTTTGTTAGACCCCCAAAAATTTTAATAAATAAAGAACATTTGACCACCCTCAATGATTTCCAAAAACTACTGGGAGACATTAATTGGCTTCGCCCTACACTAAATCTCACTACTGGCCAACTAAAACCTTTATTTGACATCCTTCGTGGAGATCCTGATCCATCTTCACCACGAACATTGACTCCTGATGCTAGGAAAGCTTTAAAGTTAGTAGAAAAAGCCATCGAAGGAGCTCATTGTGATAGATTTGATTTAACTCAACCGCTGATGTTGATTATTATTTCTTCACAATATACACCCACAGGAGTATTTTGGCAACAAGGGCCTTTATTATGGATACATTTGCCCGTCTCTCCTAAAAGTATAATTGAATCTTATACCTCCATGGTGGCTAAACTTATTCTTCAAGGACTTAAGACTTCTACTAAAATATTTGGCATTCACCCTGCTACTATTATTACTCCCTATTCATCATCACAGATTGAATACTTATGCTTCAATGATAATGATTGGGCTATAGTTAAATGTTCTACTTCTGCAAATTTTGATAATCATCTTCCTAAGTCCCCTATATTATCTTTTTGTATTAATCATCCTATTATATTTCCACAGGTAATAAAAAATCAACCTATTCCTAAGGCATTTAATGTATTTACAGATGGGTCCTCAAATGGTACTGCTACAGTAGTCACTAAAAAAGAAAATATGACTTACATAACTGCACACAAATCAGCTCAACTAGTGGAACTGGAAGCTGTGGTAGGAGCTCTGGAAAATTTTAGGGACCAACCCATAAACATTTTTTCAGATAGCCACTATATTATACAAGCCGTCCCAAAATTAGAGTTAGCAGGACCAATAGCACCTCATACTCCAGCCTTTAAATTGTTTTATCAAATACAAAAACTTTTGTGGGCAAGAAAAGAACCTCTATTTGTAGGCCATATTAGAGCACATGCTTATTTGCCTGGTCCCCTCCATGAAGGTAATCAAAAGGCTGATGAACTTACAAAAACAGTATTTATACTTTCAGCGCTACAACAAGCTACTTTATTTCATTCCCAGTTTCATGTCAACAGCACCACCTTGCAACGTAGGTTTAAAATCACAAAGGAGCAAGCCAGAACAATTGTAAAAGATTGTAAATCTTGTATGACACATTTGCCCAATCCTCATTTCGGAGTTAACCCTAGAGGATTAATGCCCAATCATTTGTGGCAGATGGATGTTACTCATGAGCCAAGTTTTGGAAAATTGCGATTTATTCATGTGACCATAGATACATGTTCAGGCATGATTTTTGCTTCCTTACATTCTGGAGAAAAAGTTAAAGATGTTACATCTCATTGTTTGCAAGCTTTTGCTGCATTGGGCATCCCCAAAATGCTTAAAACAGATAATGGCCCCGCATATAAGTCCTCATCTTTCAAAGAGTTTTGCGCAAAATTCAATATATCCCATAAAACAGGCATCCCATACAATCCTCAGGGTCAGGGCATTATTGAAAGAGCAAACCGAACACTGAAAATTATGTTATTAAAACAAAAAGAAGGAAATTGGAAAAGTCCTAAGGACAGATTGGCAGTTGCCCTGTTTACCTTAAATTTTTTAACTTTAGACTCTAATGGTTATTCTGCTGGAGACAGACATTGGAATCCACACCAACAACATAAACCTTTGGTTTACTGGAAGGATGTTCTTTCAGGTACATGGAAGGGTCCAGATCCAGTATTAATTTGGGGGAGAGGATCTGTTTGTGTTTTTCCAAAAGACGAATCCTCTCCAATATGGATACCATCTAGATTAATAAAACAGGTACCACATCAAAATGATCAAGATGAAGTTATTGAAGAATCAAGATTAATAAAAAAGGTACAAAATCAAGAGGACCAAGATGAAGGTATAGAATGATTCCCTCAAAAGAGTCCTTCAAAATATTTCACAACTTAAGTGTCATTTCTCCCGGCCGGGACAAGGAGATCTCTCTTTAGTGTGCACACAACTGTAGTTTTTTTTTTCCTTTTTATACATGTCTTTATGTCTGTACATTTGTCTACATTTCATGTTAATGTGACGTCACAAATATATGTTTGTATGTTTGTTTGTCTGTCCAGTGTGACGTCACATAGAACAAAGCGCTTATGAAAAAGAAAATATATATATATATATATGGATCCAAATAACTTTAATTCATTTTAGGTTAAGAGTATTCAATTTAGGTAAATAATTTTATAAATGAAGGTACTTTCAATTTTGATTTATAGGTGTCCCTGGGACTTCTCTTTAGCAAACAATATGACTAGTGCTATATAACCTGATATTTTGGTGTTTTGACTTAAGATTGTTTATTTGTTACTAACTTCATTTGTTTAACAGCTCATTAATTTCAATCATCTCAACAGGTAAAAAATTGCTCTGTATACAGAGACTCAAGGGTTCCAGCTAACAAATTATTTCTCTCAAGTGCCTTTACCTTTTCTTTAATCTATCTTTAATGCAGTAATTACCCTCAGTCTTTCTTTGTTTTGTTCTAAATATGACATTTTTCCAACTTATGTTTGTAGAAGCTCAACCAGCGATGTATGTGAACAAAAATCAACTTTAATTTTCTAATCTAATTATTCTATTTTGTAGTTTGACAACTCGCCTCTTGACTCAGTGCTGCAATAGCACTGCCTTTCCTTTAATAATTGATGCTTGAGTTTCTAGGTAGCGGGCCCTGAAGATTTGCCGGTGGCATTGTCTAAACATAAAAAAGACGTCTGCTGCTCAAACATCAAACAACCTCACCAACAGTGTGGCCTCTGCTCTACGTGCATGGGGCCTCCTACATCAACATGTTATAACAAATGGACATTTTGACCTTTCATTGTTTGGGACTTTACGGGACAATGCCTTGCGGGTATTTGTCTAGAGAATTCAGTGTGTTACTTGATGAATCTTAGGGCAGCTGATTTGTTTAAACAATTTGATATGCTATGCAATTTGGCTCATCACCAAAAGGCTTATTGCCTCAAAGCCGCAACATCTCCTCACAATTGGACGGCTATTAGTCATCATATATAGTCGATCCTAAAGGGCTCCATTGGATGGCTGGTTAGCCAATGACGGGTAAGATCCCCAGAGGGGGACAACCTAAGACAGGCACAGTCGCACGGGACAGTCTCATGTGGCCGACATATCAACCTAAGACAGGAGTCAAGGGCACAGCCTTGATTATCCGATGACGGGTAAGAATGTTGGTTGCACATAGACGTCCTAGAGCATTACCTCTTTTAAAACAAAAAGGGGGAAATGCAGGAGCCCTGTTTGGGGATTGACTTGAATTGCAGTTGACTATGAGCCGTGGAGATTTGGCCATTGTCACCACCCGTAGTCTCACGGGATTTGTTGCGGGATCTCGAGTGACTTGTCCGAAATTGCTGATCGGGTCAGCGCCATTTTAGTGGTGTGTTTGGCGTGTGTTAGTTGTTGTTAGAACCAGAGAGAAAAGTTATCAGAATAAAAAGCTGTTTGTCTCCAGTTTGCTTCTGAAGTTCTTCCCGCGGCTCCGTTTCTCCAAGCGCTTCAGGCGGCAACATTAACCCATAATTAGCATAAGTCATAGAAGTAGGGTTTCCTGTAATTCAGAGCCAAATGGGAACATAATGATATAGTGACTATCAGAAAACTGTTACTAAAAATTCTTCTAAAGAAACTTTTTATTTGTCTAACTACTTCTATTCATGTTGATAGGAGGAAATAAATCTTTATTTTATAAATCAAGATTGAACTTCTGACTTATTTTCTTGGCATTTCTCCTTTTCAAAATAAAATGAAAGGACTGAAAATATTCTCCACAATGTTGTCATGTAAACAAAAATAATATTCAAATTCATGAGTTTGTAGTTGTATTCCCATTATCAGTTTACACAAAGAGCAATGCACACATATGTGCATATATATTTAATTCATAGAAAAGGTTGGTATTTTTAAAAAGCAATTATGCACAGCATGGGGGAAATTAACCAGATGTCTTTTAAAATATGTACAACAGGCATTCTAAAGAAAAATTTCTAAAATATAGTGTTAAATCAGGGATATGCATTCATAATCCAGGTGCTGAGGGATTAGATCCAAATTTTAGTATTTGACCTATTGTTGAATGATGGATTGTTTCTCTTTCATGGATTTACTGAAAGCAAATTTGCCCAGTTCAAACTGTGTGTCACTTATCAAAAAAAAAAAAAGTTTTATTATTTTTACTGAGAAATTACTTGTAACAAATAAATAAAAGTTATTAAAGATAGACTCCCAGTTTGTAGTGAGTTTTTCAAACTGTGAGTCTCACTAACAGCATTTGCTTGTCCTTGCAGCTATCAAGGGTCTAGACACTTCCTGCAAAATTGTATCTAGGAAGGTAAAGTCTCAGGTTAATTATTTGATAGTGATAGGTAAAGGAGACCTATAGTAATTGATCAAGGCTATTACATATTTCTTTTTCTGACTCTTTCACAACCTCTGATTTCTTGTTCTCATAAATGGTCTCTTACTACTTTTCATCCAGTAGCTCCAGGAAGGGATGCTTTTGCTTCTCTGTCACTACTCAACTAGGAAGCTAGTGAGGACATGAACAATTGGCTAGATTGAGTAAAGCGCAGAGTGTTAGTCATTGCTGCCACTGTCAAAAGTGTGGTGTGACAAGCAGACTTTATTTGCAGTCAAAATGAAGCATATCATCCTTTAAATATGAAACTGTCCATATTTGGGTTTATTAACTTCTGCTACTTAAAAGGTTGGATATATGCATTATAGTGAAAGACTATTAGTTTTTGCTGAAAAGTTATTTGTAACAAATGAAATACGAGTTAGTAATGATAGGTTCTCAGTTTATAATGTGCTTTTCAGAGTCTTTGAATTTCTTCCTATCAAATATGTTTGTGTGTGATTAACCATTGTCTATTACAAACAGAGTTTGAAGACTATGATAAAGGGTAGCACAGACTCTAGGAACTTTGACTCTGTTTCTATGCACTTATTTGTGTGAATGATTGGTATAATAGTAACTCCCAGGGAAATGCTGATCACCCTGATTTGACAGTGCACACTCTTTGCACGTAATCACACAGTACACATTACCCCATTAGTGTGTGCAAATATTGTATATTCACCAAAATTTTTAAGTGCAGGATAATACAGTAACTCAAGAAAGTAAAATCTTAAGAGTGTCTCTTCAGACTCCTTCTTAAGCATATGTATGATAACATGATATCTCAAAGTAAAAGTTGCATTGATAACTTTAAGACGAATCTGTAATAGTATTGTTGCTTAAAAGGGAACTAAAAAGACTCAAGAGAGTTCACTGTAAATTTTCCCACATGGCTCATTTTCAGTTGCTTGAATGTCTTTAATCGCCTACAACAGGCATGAGAGTGAATGGCAAGTTGTCAAATAAGAACTTTAGCGAAGTAATTTCTTTCTTGAAAATAAAGAACTGAATTGAATAGACCGGAAGCAGTATTGCTGAGGGACATATATGGATATAACTGTAAAACAAAAATGCTCTCGAATCTCCACCCTTTCAGGAGGTCTGCTTACTTTATTGAAGAAAAATATCTCATATTCTTATTTCACCATCAATAAAACAGAAATTTCAGTACCTCCCAAGGTGTTAGAGAAGAGTAAATGAGTAATAAATGCAAAGATCAAATATAGTTGCTAGAGAATACATATGTACAATGGAAACTAAATCTCATTATTTTATATTTCATACAGAATATAAGTAGATTAAAATAATAAAAACAATATAAAATAATTTTATATAGTGCAGAGGTGATGCAGTGATTTCTTAATTTTAAGTTCACTAATTTTATGTGCCTTAGATAGTCAAAACTTTATTGTTGTTTTAATATCCTCACATGTGATGAATATCCACTTTCTGACAAGCAGTTAGCCATCCCTACTTGAATTTCACTTAGGCATCTTCAACTCACTGGACTGAATCTGCCAATTCACATGCATTGGCATAAGCACAGGAAAACACACCAAACATCAGCATTACCACTACCAAACAATTAGAATTCCTTCTTCCTTCAAATTCTCAGAGTTTTGCCAAAATTGTCCTCAATTCTCCTGTAACCTATGGCCAATTGTTACTACATCCTAATTACTTGAATATGTATCCATTATACTCTCTATGCTCAAAATCTTAGCTCAGTCTGTGTCATTTTTAATCTGAACCACTATGAGAGATCGCCAACTAACTACTCATGTCATCTGTTGGCTGCAGCTGTATACATTATTTGCTGGAATGTCTTCCATTGTTTGTTTTCTTTCTTTCTTTTTTTCCACCTTTCTTGCTGGCTTGCTTTCTTGCTTCCTTTTTTCAATGACTAGGAGCATGCTGTCTTTCATAGAGAATAAACTTGTCTTTTTAAAGAACAACACTGGGCCTACCACATTCTCTTTGGTGAACAGAGGAAATTCCTGCATCTTCGCATGACTAATATATTTTTATCTGACCATATGTCTGGGTGTAGAAACCTAGGGAATAATAAGTACTACACAGGAACACAAAGAAGTTAGGGAGGTGAGAGGAGGCAAGACTGAATATTTTGGTTTTAAAAGAAGGGAATTGACAATATATTTTGTTATATTTTAAAGGGAACATTTTGTCAGATATGCAGCTAAAAGTTTGCAAAGGAACAAATATAGAGGTGCATTTTCAGTAGGCAGCTAAAATAATCCCATCAAGGAATAATGATTAATTAGTATAGTGAGATAATGGTAGAGAAAAAGAATTAGAGCCAACAAATTCACTGGAGGGATATGAGATGAAAAGAGGTGTTGTGCATAAATTCAAAATTTTGACTGGACTTGCTTTTTTTTTCCCCTGAAATTTAGTAGTACATTGCAGATACAGTAGGGCTGAAGAAAGAAAGCAGGCATCACATTATTGTTTAAAATGTTTATTTTAAAATATGCATTTATATTCAAACTGCACGTAGAGTTATCAACTTGACATGGAACTGAGACATCTAAATATGAGATAGAAATTTTGTAGTTATCATTGTATAAATAGTACTGTAAACAATGAACTTAACCAGAAAGAAAGAATAATAAAAAGGATATGAAGACTGTAGTCTGAGAAATTGCATGGTTTGGACATATAGATGGGAAGGAACTAAGAGAGGAGAGGTCAATAAAATGAGAATATTGGGAAGGGGTGCTGCACCAGAAGCCAAACAAAAAATGGTCAAAAAAGATTGGTAATCAACTTGTACATTTGCAGATAACAGGAGTACTAAAATTAACGATGACATATAGTGAGGTCCAGAGTCTTGGTATGTTTATATGGACTATTTCTTTTTGGGAGGGGAAACTAGGGGGGTAATGGGGATTGAACTCAGGGGCACTCAACCTCCCAGCCCTATTTTGTATTTTATTTAGAGACAAGGTCTCACTCAGTTGCTTAGTGCCTTGTTTGGCTGAGGCTGGCTTTGAACTCAAGATCCTCCTGCCTCAACCTCCCAAGTCACCAGGAATAATAGGCATGTGCCACCACTCCCAGGGGCTATTTATAGGGAATGGTAGAGAGAAAGTCTAGTTAGAATGGGTGCAAAGAACTGGGAGAGAAATACAGACATTAAGGACATACTTTCTTTTTAAGTGTCTTGCTGTAAAGTCCATCACTACATCTTGAGATTGCTAGAGATCAAAGTCAAGGTTGTGGTGGTGGTGGAGACAATACAGCATATTTGAATACTAATGGAAATGATTGAATAGAAAGAGAAAATTAAGGATGCTGGAGAGGGGTGGGGGAATGAATTATAGTTATCTATGAAGAAAAAGAGGATAAAATCCAATGCACAAATGGATCTTAGTAAATTTTCTGTACTTGCAAGAGCAAAGATAAAATGGTTATAAACTAGAAGTATGGGCTAAAGTGATCTTAAAGAATTTCTATTTGCTACAATTTTCTCAGTTAAATACAAATCAAAGTCATTGGCTAAGAATGAACATGGGAGTAGTGTTATTGGTGATTTGAGTTGAGGAAAGAAACCCATGAATTAGACATCTAAGATTTTTCAGGATGAGAGGTGAAGCAGAGTGACCCTGGCCCCATGTGTGGGGGAAGAGGAGAGCAACTGTGCGGCGCCCCACCACACCATCTACTAACACGTGGCTCTCCCAGCTGGCTTCCATCTCAAGACAATAGCCAGGGCTTGGAAGACCATCACCAAGGTCCCTGCAGGCCTGGCTACACCAGAGTTATCCCTGCAAGCCTACTTATCTTTCATTCTTCCTATGATCTAATACCTCTATGTTCTCACTTCCTACCTCATAAACCCCACATCCTACACCATACCTCACCTTTTTGTCCAACATTAGAAACTGTAGTCCCTTATGCAACCCTACCACTTATATTGTAGATACTAATCAAATACATCATTTCTGTTTATTGCGACAAAAGTGTAATTATCTAAATTGGATTTATTTGGTTTAAGGTTGCATATAGTTTGCATGGGGTTTCCTTAAAGGTGAGGTATTTGTAACCATCAGGGACACTAAAAGATTATAGAGAATGTAATACCTCAGATCCTCACTGCTAGAATGTAACACACATGGACAGTATAACAAAAATAAGGGAAGAAAGCAAACCAAATTGATAAAATAATAGAATCTGTTGGTAGCACAGTAGAAAAATGTCAAGAGAAGGAGTTCAGAATGTACATAATTAAAATAATTTGTGAAACACAGAATGATATGAGAGAAAATACAGACAACAATTGATCACTGCAATGAATAGATAAGAGAGCAAATAAAGGTCGCAAAAATTTACTTCAAGAAAGAGATAGAGATTCTGAAGAAAAACCAAACAGAAATCCTTGAAATGAAGGACACAAAAACTCAATAAAAAATACAATAGAAAGCATCACCAACAGACTAGATCACTTGGAAGAGAGAACCTCGGGCAACGATGATAAAATATATAATCTTGAAAATCAAGTGGACCACAAAATGAAAATGGTAAGATATCATGAACAGAAACTCCAAGAATTATGGGATAACATGAAAAGACCAAATCTAAGAATTATCAGGATAGAGGAAGGCACACAGATACAAACCAAAAGAATGAACAATTTTAAAAGACACAAGAAAAAAAAATTTCAGATTTCATACAGGGGGAAACCAGTTAGGATTTCAGTAGATTTCTCAACGTAGACCCTCAAACCTAGGAGATCCTGGAACAACATATAGCAAGCTCTGAAAGAAAATGGATGCCAACCAAGAATCTATATCCAGCAAAATTAAGCTTCAGATTTGATGACAAAATAAAAACCTTTCATGATAAAAAAAAGTTAAAAGAATTTACAGCAAGAAAGCCTGCCTACGGAACATTTTTGGCAAAATATTCCATGAGAAGAAAATGAAAATCAGCGATGAAAATCAGCAAAGGGAAGAACTACATTAAAGGAAAAGCCTGTCAAAGAATAAACCCATTTAAGATAAAAACCAAAAATAATACAAAATGACCAGAAATACAAACCATATTTCAGTAATAATCTTGAATGTTAATGGCTTAAATTCATCAATTAAAAAACAAAGACAGGCATATTGGATTAAAAAAAGAAGAAGAAAAGCATTCTGCCTTCAAGAACCTCACCTCATATTTGAAGACATCCACAGATTGAAAGTAAAAGGATGGGAAAATCATCACGCACACAGACCACATAAATAAGCAGAGGTTTCCATCCTCAGATAAAGTGGACTTCAAACCAAAGTTAGTCAGAAGGGTAAAGAAGGTCTTTCATACTGCTTAAGGGAAAAATACATCAACACGACATAATAATCATAAATATCTATGCCCCAAACAATGGAGCATCCATGTATAACAAACACACCCTTCTCAACTTCAATAATCAAATAGACCACAAAGCAATAATACTGGATGACTTTAACATAGCTCTTTCACAACTGGACAGATCTTCCAAACAAAGACTAAACAAAGAGAGTATACAACTCAATAATACAATCAATGATTTAGACTTAACACACATATATAGAATATTTCATCCATCAACAAGTGAATGCACTTTCTTCTCAGCAGCATATGGATCCTTCTCCAAAAGAGACCATCTATTATGCCACAAACAAAGTCTTAGCAAATACACACACACACACACACACACACACACACACACACACACACACACACACAAATGAGATGCTACCCTGCATTCTATGAGACCATAATGGAGTGAAATTATAAATCAATGATAAAATAAAAAGTAAAAGCTACTCCAATACCTGGAGACTAAACAATATGCTATTGAATGATGCATGGATAACAGAAGATATCAGGGAGGAGATAAAAAGAAATATTCTTAGAGGTAAATGAGCACTCTCATACAACATATCAAAATCTCTGGGACACTATGAAGGCTTTTCTAAGAGGAAGGTTCATTGTATTGAGCTCATTCATTAAAAGAATAAATAGACAACAAATAAATTACTTTAAATTACATGTCAAAGCCCTAGAAAAAAGAAGAAAAAATCAACACCAAAAGTAGTAGACGACAGGAAATAATTAAGATCAGGGCTGAAATCAATAAAATCAAAACAAAAAAAATTCAAAAAATTGACAAAATAAAAAGCTGGTTCTTTGAAAAATAAATAAAATTGTTAAACCCTTAGCCACCCTAACGAGAAAGAAAACTCAAATTAGTAAAATTCTTAATGAAAAAGGAAGTATCACAATAGACACTATTGAAATACAGGAGATAATTAGAAACTATTTCCCGAAGACACTGACAAATTCCTAGAGGCATATTATATCCCCAAACTGAATAAGGAGGATATACACAATTTAAACAGATCAATTTTCAAGCAAGAAAATAGAAGATTCCATCAAAAGCCTACCAACCAATAAAAGCTGGGCACCAGACAGCTTCTCAACTGAATTCTACAAGACCTTCAGAGAAGAATTTATACCAATACTCCTCAATTTATTCCATGAAACAGAAAAGGAGGGAACCCTTCAAAACTCATTCTATGAAGCTAGCATCCCCCTAATATAAAACCAAAGACACATTAAGAAAAGAAAACTTCAGACCAAATCCCTGATGAACATTGATGCA
The DNA here is from genome assembly GCA_025594165.1 of Tamias sibiricus. Classification (NCBI taxonomy): domain Eukaryota; kingdom Metazoa; phylum Chordata; class Mammalia; order Rodentia; family Sciuridae; genus Tamias; species Tamias sibiricus. The sequence continues at coordinate 38,719,217 of CM046665.1, read as the reverse complement.
AAAATTCTCAAAATTATTCTTGCAAATCGCATACAAAAACATATTAAAAAGATAGTGCACCACAATAAAGTGGGATTCATCCCAGGGGTGCAAGTTTGGTTCAACACACAGAAATCAATAAACATATTTCAGAACATCAATAGACTTAAAGACAAGAATAACTTGATTATCTCAATAGTTGCTGCGAAAGCATACAGCCCCTGTTCATGTTCAAAACACTAGAAAAACTAGGTATATACTTTAACATTGTAAAAGCTATCTATGCTAAGCCCAAGGTCAACATCATTCTAAATGGAGAAAAATTAAAATCATTCCCTCTAAAAATTGGAATAAGATAGGGATGCCCTATTTCACCACTTCTATTCAACATAATCCTTGAATCTCTAGCTAGAGCAATTGGATAGATGAAAGAAATTAAAGGGATACACATAGTAAAAGAAGAACTCAAACTATCACTATTTGCTTACAACATATTCATATATCTAGAATATAAAAAGACTCCACCAGAAAACTTCTAGAACTAATAAATGAATACAGCAAAGCAGCAGGATATAAAATCAATATCCATAAATCAACTGCATTTCTATACGTATGTGATGAATCCAGTGAAAGAGAAATTAAGAAGACCACCCCACCCACAATAACCTGAAAAATAAATAAATAAATAAAATACTTGGGAATCAATATAACAAAACAGATGAAAGATCCCCTACAACGAAAACTACAGAACTCTAAAGAAAGAAATGCAAGAAGTTCTCAGAATGTGGTAAGATTTCCCATGTTTTTGGATAGGCAGAATTCATATGGTCAAAATGGCTATACTAACAAAACTATTATACTGATTTAATGCAATTCCCAGTAAAGTCCCATGACATTCTTCATAGAACTGGAAAAAGTAATTATGAAGTTCATTTGGAAAAATAAGAGACCCAGAATAGCCAAAGCAATCCTCAGCAAGAAGAATGAAGCAGGAGACATCACAATACCAGACCTCAAACTATACTACAGAGCAATAGTAACAAAAACGGCATGGTATTGGTACCAAAAGAGACACGTAGACCAATGGTGCAAACGAGAAGACACAGAATCAAACCCACATAAATATGGTTATCTCATACTAGACAAAGGCACCAAAAACATATATTGAAGAAAAAATAGCCTCTTCAACAAATAGTGCATGGAAAACTGAAAATCCATATGTAGCAAAATGAAATTAAACCTCTAACTTTCACTCTGCACAGAAGTCAACTCCAAGTGGATCAAAGACTTAGACACTAGAACAGAAACTCTGTGCCCACTAGAAGAAAAAATAGGCCCAAATCTTCATCATGTTGGCTTAGGACCTGACTTCCTGAACAAGAATAAAGCACAAGAAGTAAATTCAAGAATAAATAAATGGGATGTATTCAAACTAAAATCTTCTTCTCAGCAAAGGAAATAATCAATAATGTGATGAGAAAGACTACAGAATGGGAAAAAAATCTTTATCACATGCACCTCAGATGGAGCACTAATCTCCAGGATACATTTAAAAAAAAAAAAAAAAAAAACTCAAAAAACTTTACACTAAAATAAATAAATAAATAACCCAATCAATAAATGTGGTAAGGAACTGAACAGAAGAAGACACTTCACAGAAGAATACAACCAATCAACAAACATATGAAAAAATGTCCATCATCTCTAGCAACTAGAGAAATGTAAATTAAAACTACTCGAAGGTTTCATCTCCATTCAGGATGGCAATTGTCACAAATACAAGCAATAATAAATGTTGGCAAGGATGCGGAGAAAAATGTGCACTCACACATTGCTGGTGGGACTGCAAATCCGTGTGACTACCATGGAAAGCTGTATGGAGATCCCTCAGAAAACTTGGAATGGAATCATTATTTGACCCAAGCTATCCCATTCTTTGGTTTATACCCAAAGGAATTAAAATCAGTATACTATAGTGATGCAACCACATCAATGTTTATAGCAGCTCAATTCACAGTAGCTAAATTATGGAACCAACCGAGATGCTCTTCAACATATGAATGGATAAAGAAAATGTGGTACATATACACAATGGAATATTAATCATCCTTAAAGAAGAATGAAATTATGACATTTGTAAGTAAACGGAAGGAACTAGAGAATATCATGCTATGTGCAATAAGCCAATCCCAAAAAACCAAAAGCATAATGTTTTCCCTGAGAAGCAGATGCTGATCCATAGTGAGGCAGGGGGATAGAATGAAGGAAAGAATGAAGGAACTTTGGTTAGTATACACAGGTATAAGGGAAGGGGTGGGGCTATGGGAATGGGAAGGATGGTAGAATGAGACAGACTTAATTACCCTATGTACATGTGTGATTACACTACTAGAGTGACTCTGCAGCATGTACAGCCACTGGAATGAGAAAGTGTGCTCCATTTGTATGCAATATGTCAAAATACATTCTAGAGTAAAATAAATAATTTTTTAAAATATTTTTGAGGATGAATCAACAAGAACAATGGTCCTCAAATTTCATTAGACATGACATGCATCAGAATCACCCAAACATCTTGTTGAAGCACAGATTTCTGGGTCCTACTCCAAAAGGAGGATCAGTGCATTTAGAGTAAAGCCTGAAAATTTACATTTCCAACTAGTTTCCAGGTGGTGTTTGTCCTAGGGATTCAGCAGCCCCAGTTTGTAAATTTATATACTGAGCAATTTTAGAATTTCTGGACAGCTCTATTGGTGGTAGATTTAATTATAAAGGTTTTACATATTTCCCTTACCGTATACAGTTGAAAGAAATAATAGAGAACTTAGATTTAATCACATTCCCCATCTCTTGTCAACTAAACAGAGAATAGGAAGGGAGTTGAGGGTTTACATATGAGTGAATATAATGACAGGACACAGACTATTACTTCAAAGAAGACAGGCTATGTGGGAACAACAGGGTGATGGACAAGAAAAAGTTTTACTCTGCCTAGAAAATAATTAATGTAGCCAATCTAAGAAGGCCATCTTTGGAAAGTTTTCTTAATAAGATGGTCTTTTGCCTGTCACTGGGAGCTTGAATTTTGGAATCATTTCCACCATTATCTGGTAAGAATGGTTTACTGTGCCTTAACTGCATGTGTATAAACAGTATAATTTATGCTGAATATCTAGTTTCCTTCTATAAATCTAAAATTTTGGTACCTGCATGACTGGCGCTCAGTAAAATCTGTGGACAATGAATCTCCAAAGAGCTTCTCTGATAAACATTTTAACACAATGACACAACTAATTGGTGTAAGAATTAAGTTTATCTTATTACGCCTTCATTAAGAAAGATATCTTGGGAACTTGCACCTGCTTTCTTTCAAACTTTTGCCTATATGCCTTTCCTTTCCTGATTTTTTATATCAATTCACTATAATAAATCCTATATATGAGTACTACTATATACCAAGGCCCATGAGTCCTAGAAAATTATTCAACATGAGTTGATCTTGGAGACTACCAATACCATGAGGTCAATGAATAACTTGGACATTATGGAAGTTTATGTTATAAAGTGGGTGTGACTGAAAATGTAAAAGGTTATGGCCATAGAATACGGTGCTTGAAAATTAAATTATTAGGGAAATACAGTTATTATAAATGAAAATATTAATGAGTATGAACATGGAAATTGTGCCTGAAATAGAATGAAGGATCAGATTACTGAAAGATAAGGAAACAAGGAATCCAATGGTTATTTTCCTGTTAAATCATATTAAAATCACGAGTATGTAGGTTTTTAAATTATTTTGCTAGGCACCAAAGGGCTCTTTTCCATCTGCAGACTTATGCCCTTCATCCTTCATTCCTTTGAATAAATTTTCTTCAATTATCTCATCATTTTATTTTATCTTTTCTTTTTTTTTTTTTTTTTTTCTTCTTTCCTGTTTGTAGACTTCATTTGTTTGGGGCTGGATTTCTAAAAATAACTTATTTTGTGTAAGCTGCCTGGTACCGTAAACCGGGATAAAAACTCTCGGAGGCAGAGTTAAGCTTTTACTACTTTTACTTCTACTTTCTCAGAGCTTAGCGAGGGAAAGAAAGATTTTTCTTCTTAGCTTAGAGTAGAGTAGCTTAGAGTAAAGAAAGATAGAGCTTAGCTTTTCTTCTTAGCTTAGAGTAGAGTCTTAGAAAGATAGAGAGTTAGAAAGATAGAGCTTAGCTTAGAGCTTAGAGTTAGAGTTAGAAAGATAGAGCTTAGCTTAGAGAAAGATTAGAGCTTCTTTCTTCTCTCTTCTTTCTTCCTTCTTCTTTCTTCTGTCTTCTGTCTTCCTCAGGAGTCTCGGCCTAACTCTGACCAGTCATTACTTCTTCTATCTGGTTTCTCTTCTGTAACCGCTCTGCCTACGTTCTGGCCGCTCTGATTCTTCTGACTGACCGAGTGACTGCCCGACTGTCTGAATTCTCCGTTCTCCTAACTCGGACCGCTTTCACCCGGTTATATACCTTCAGGTTTGCGGGTGCCTACAGGTGCGTCACATACATATCAGGTGGAACTTATGGCTTCCAGCTAGCTACAACAGCCCTTCCTAATTAGGGCTCCTTCATATTCCTTCCCTTTAGTTTAAAAAGGTGCTTTAATTCTATTTTCTCTATTTTATTTTCTCTATTTTTTTTTTTTATTTTTTTGTCCCTACCTAGCTTTTCACCTTTTATTTTTGAAAGGGTGGATATTTGAGCCCTTTTTGAGAAGGTGCTGTGGCTTTAAGGAAGCCTAATGCTGAGGAGCAGCTAACGCACCTAGTTAAGCACAATTGCATAAGCGGCTTTGACTTTTTTTTTTTTTTTTTTTTTTTTCTCCTCTATTTTTCTTTATGGCTTTCTTGCCAAAGCTCAGTGGCTTTTTTTTTTTTTTTTTTTTTTTTTTTTTCTGCATGGTTTTTACCATGCTATTTAATTCTCTATTTTCTTTTAAGCTCATGGCTTTTTTCTTTATACTAAAGCTCAAGGCTTTTTCTCTATATTTTTTATGGCTTTTGGCCGGCTACTCTGCTTCGGCTTTTGGCCGGCTCGCTTCGGCTTTTCGCTGGCTACTCTGCTTCAGCTTAATTCTTAACTGGCCTCAACTGAGTCAGAGGCTATGCTCTCTTGTTTCTACTCTTTTTGCTGGTCTCAACTGAGTCTGAGGCTATGCTTTTTCATTGCTCTTATTTCTTAGCTTTTCTTCTCTGCCTGCCGAGCCCCGGACGGACCACCATTTGTAAGCTACCTGGTACCGAAAACCGGGAGGAAAAACTCTCGGAGGCAGAGTTAAGCTTTTACTACTTTTACTTCTACTTTCTTAGAGCTTAGAGAGGGAAAGAAAGATTTTTCTTCTTAGCTTAGAGTAGAGTAGCTTAGAGTAAAGAAAGATAGAGCTTAGCTTTTCTTCTTAGCTTAGAGTAGAGTCTTAGAAAGATAGAGAGTTAGAAAGATAGAGCTTAGCTTAGAGCTTAGAGTTAGAGTTAGAAAGATAGAGCTTAGCTTAGAGAAAGATTAGAGCTTCTTTCTTCTCTCTTCTTTCTTCCTTCTTCTTTCTTCTGTCTTCTGTCTTCCTCAGGAGTCTCGGCCTAACTCTGACCAGTCATTACTTCTTCTATCTGGTTTCTCTTCTGTAACCGCTCTGCCTACGTTCTGGCCGCTCTGATTCTTCTGACTGACCGAGTGACTGCCCGACTGTCTGAATTCTCCGTTCTCCTAACTCGGACCGCTTTCACCCGGTTATCTCTCAGAGGCAGAGTTAAGCTTTTACTACTTTTACTTCTACTTTCTTAGAGCTTAGAGAGGGAAAGAAAGATTTTTCTTCTTAGCTTAGAGTAGAGTAGCTTAGAGTAAAGAAAGATAGAGCTTAGCTTTTCTTCTTAGCTTAGAGTAGAGTCTTAGAAAGATAGAGAGTTAGAAAGATAGAGCTTAGCTTAGAGCTTAGAGTTAGAGTTAGAAAGATAGAGCTTAGCTTAGAGAAAGATTAGAGCTTCTTTCTTCTCTCTTCTTTCTTCCTTCTTCTTTCTTCTGTCTTCTGTCTTCCTCAGGAGTCTCGGCCTAACTCTGACCAGTCATTACTTCTTCTATCTGGTTTCTCTTCTGTAACCGCTCTGCCTACGTTCTGGCCGCTCTGATTCTTCTGACCGACCGAGTGACTGCCCGACTGTCTGAATTCTCCGTTCTCCTAACTCGGACCGCTTTCACCCGGTTATATACCTTCAGGTTTGCGGGTGCCTACAGGTGCGTCACATACATATCAGGTGGAACTTATGGCTTCCAGCTAGCTACAACAGCCCTTCCTAATTAGGGCTCCTTCAATTTTGAGTTTATTTTTTCTTTCCACTAAATTAAGATACTTCTCAACTCATTTTTAATTGATATGTGAATGTTTCAAATTTTATTTAACAGGAGTTCTTTAAAATGTTTAAGAATTTTTTAAATACCATCCTATTCTTTATGACTTTAACATCTTCTCAAATATCTCTCTCCATCCCTCCTCTCCTGCCTTCTTCACTCTCCCTATTCATACATACATTGTAAGATTTCAAAAGGGAACTGTTGAGGATCAAGATCACAGAATATAGAAGATTATTGCCCAAATTGTTCCATGTTGTGTTGTTGGGCAGGCCACCCATGAGCTATTAGCCATCCTCTCTCAGCCTTGAGCTAAAGGGGTACTGATCTGGCATCCCATGCTGTCTGGACTGTGCATAGCAGGTGGCCTCCACCTTTACTCCGCAAAGAAGTGTGCATTCTCATAGCTCTGGATCTGGGAGTTACCCATTGGGGCTAGGTCCCCACCTTCTGTCTTATTTGGCGAAGGATATTCTATCAAAATTCCTTTGTTAATTTCTCTATTTAAAACAAGGATTCTGGATGCAGTTTCTCTCTTTCCAGCACTTTCTTTCCAGAATTGAAGCTGACCCTTAAGGTCACAGAGCCATCCTGCCCTCAGTTTAAAATGTACTCTCTGTTTGTGTGATTTTTCACCACTTTTGTAACTTAATGTTGCAACCAGCTCTTTTAAACCCAGTTTGTCTCCTCTGTGTGGGTCATGGGCAAGAGTGTGGGACGAGGAAGTCAGTAAATAAAAAAGAAATCCTATTGGGATTTAACATTGGATTCTCAGAACAGCCTAGGGACAAAGAAGTTTCAATAGAATAAAATTAAAAAATTAAAAAATAAATGAAAGAAAAAGCCCACTAGTAGCACTAGTGGATGCTGATGTGAATCTGACCTGGGAAGGTCAGAGAAATAGACTAAGAGAGCCTGCATTTTGCGTGTAATCAAGGCCTGTCTTGAAATGGAGAGGACAGTGATTGGGGACATCATTGAGCTGATCCCGTAGGTGAACTGGCTGCACTTTGCTTTCATGTGAAAGGGATGCTGTGCACCTCTCAGTGACCTACAGAAAACAGGGTCAGCTGTCATCCTTTTGCAGTGTACTATGGTGGCCAGTGGGTGTGGGTCCAAACCCAGGCGCCCAGACCAATATAACTCTAGCTGGGTCTGAAAACATGACCTGGCAGAGGCCCACCACATAATTCAGAGTGTGACTAGAAACCAGGTGAAATTCAGGTGTGGAAGGTGTTGCACCCAGGGGAATTTGAGATACTCAGACCTGAGAGATTCTGCATGCCTCTCACACTTTGAATCTCGCAGCTGGCAGGACCAGCTTATGATTATGGGGACTTGATCAGGCAGTGTGGGGAGTGAGCACAGGAGGCTGAGATATGGGAGGCTCTGAAAGGCAGGGTGGGGGGCAGGACTGGCTCATCTGTCACTTGAACAGAACCCAGGGAAAATTCAAGTGATACAGATGCCTAGTGCAGACCAGAAGCAGCTGAGCTCTGGAGGTGTGCTGATTTAAAAGCTTCATCAAACATCATTTGACAAAGCAGCAGGGGTCTAACTAGACTCAAACACCACCTCTAGGAACTCCACCTCTGGGAAATGCTTTCACAAAACTCTACATTGATTCCTCACTTTAAGTGGAGCAGACAACATCCTCCAACCTGCCCTACCACATTCTTTTGAGAAGGGAAGCTGAGAACAGGCAACAATGATGAGTTCTAAAAAATAAGGAATTGACAGCCCTTAACTACTACCCTTGTACATAATACATACCTCAAGAAAAACTGAAAGAAAGACAATTGGGAACTGACAAATAGAATATTATAGAATATCATAATATTGAAAACAATATATAATATAATATAATATAATATATATTTTCAACCATTGCAATGGAAATAGTCCCTTAATCTTTCATCAGGAATTTTTAAAAATCTTTTGTGTGCTGAATGCTCCATGGATATTTGAACATATACATATATATACTTGACTCACTCTTCTTATTTCAAGCACTTTTTTAGGGTGGTTATTTTCTTGACATTGTCTTTTGAGGACTAGGGTTTTGACCAATATACCTTGGTTTTGTTTTATATTATTTTGTTTGATTCATATTGATTTTCTCCTATTTCCCTTGGTTCTTTTCCTCTCTTTTCTTTTGCTAACAGCCAAATTCTATTGTTCTCTCTTTCACTCTTCCTTTAACACACACACACACACTCTCTCTCTCTCTCTCTCTCTCTCTCTCTCATCCTTCCTCTCAATTATTGTATTCTACATCTTCTGTATTCTCCATCTTCATCTTTTTTTTTGAAATAGCAATCCTTTTTGTTAATGTAACATCACTACTATTGGCAATTGCCTACCACACCATTTCTGGTTATAGTTTACATTAACATTATAGGTGTCAAAATACGGCTTAAGTATTTAGTTAAATGGTGAATATTGTTTGTATTGGTTGTTGTTATTATTTGTCTTCTCACTAAAAAATATTAGGTACTAGAATCTTCAGGAACACTATAAATGCATAGGGTAGAGGTTTTGCCACCTCAGATTTCTACTGATAAATGGACAGACTTGCAAACAATGTGAAAGAGCAAGGGAAAAAACCATCACAAACAAATCAAAATACCTCATTAACAGAATCCAATAATATCAGAGTGGAGGAATTGTCAGAGAAGATATTTACAAAAATCATAGTTAAGTTAATCTGTGAGGTAAAAGATGATGTAAGGCAGGAAATCATAGAGAAAATCCAAGAAGTGAAATATCACTTTAATAAGGATATAGAAATAACGAAGGAGAATTAATAAGAAAATCTCAAAATGAAGGAATCAATAAACCAAATTAAAAAAAATGATTGGAAAGCATCACCAGCAGACTAGACTACTTGGAAGATAGAGTTTCAAGCGATGAAGACAAAATATAATATCTGGAAAATAAAGTTGACCATGGAGAAAAGTTGTTAAGAGAACATGAATAGAACTTTCAAGAAATATGAGAAAACATGGAAAAGACCAAATTAAAATTTACCATTATAGATGAAGGCTCAGAAACACAAACCAAAAGAATGCACAATCTATTAAAATAATAATATCAGAAAATTTTCCAAATCTTAAGAATTAAATAGAAAATAAGATACAGGAGGCTACAGGACTCCAAATATACAAAATTATAACAGACCTACACCAAGTCACATTGCAAAAATGCCCAATGTACAGAATAAGGTAAAATTTTAAAGGGTGTTAGAGAAAAATGACAGCTCCCTGTTAGAGGGAAACTAGTTCAGATCTCAGCTGATTTCTCTCAACCCAGACCCTCAAAGCTAGGAGGTCCTGGAATAATATATACCAAGCCCTGAAAGAAAATGGATGACAATCAAGAATAGTATATCTGGAAAAATTAAGCTTCAGGTTTGACAATGAAATAAAAACCTTCAATGCTTAACAAAAGTTAAAAAACTTCACAACTAGAAAGCCTGCACTATAAAACATACTCAATAGAATATTTCATGAAGAAGAAATAAAAAATAAAATTGAAACCAGCAAAGAGAAGAACTATACAAGAATAATAGTTAATCAAAAGAGAAACTAATTTGAATTAAAAACCAGAAATAAACCAAAATGACAGGGAATAAAAATTATTTCTCAACAATAACATTGAATGTAAATGTTCTAAACTCATCAATCAAAAGACATAGACTGGCAGACAAGATTAAAAAACAAGAACCAACAATATACTTTCTCCAAGAAACTCACCTGAGAGGCAAAGAATACATAGATTGAATGTAAAAGGATGGGGAAAATCTTATCTTTCACGAGGATCTCACAAACAAGCAGTGGGTGCTATTCTCATATCAGATAAAGTGAATTTCAAATCAAAGTTGAGCAGAAGGGCCCAAGAAAGTCATTTTGGAATTATACATCAACAATATATAACAATTATAAATATTTACACCCCAAACAATGGAGCATCTAAGTATACCAAAGAAAACCTTCTTGTTGCCGCCTGAAGCGATGGCTGCTTGGAGCAACGAAGCCGCGGGAAGAAGTTCAGAGGCGAACTGGAAAACAAACAGCCTTTTTATTCTGATAACTTTTCTCTCTGGCTCTAACAACGACTTTAACATGCACCACACACACCACCAAAAATGGCGCAGACCCGATCAGCAATCTCGCTTAAGTCCTGCAAGATCTTGGGCCAAGTCCCGTGAGACTATGGAAGGCGGCAACAACCAAACATCTCCTTGGCCTGTAGTCAACCGCAATCTTAGCCATTTCCACCTTCTGAATTTCAAGAATCAAATAGAACATAACAAAATAAGACATGGTGACTTTAACTCAACTCTTTCATCACTGGGTAGATCATCCAAACACTAACTAAACAAAGAAGCCATAGAATGAAGAAATATATTTAATAACTTAGACTTAACAGATGTATAAAATATTTCACCAATCAATGAGTGAATACACTTTCATCTCAGCAGCACTTGGATTGTTTTCTAAAATAGACTACATCTTAGGCTAAAAAGCAACATGTAGTAAATTTTAAAAAATTGAGATAATCACTTTCATTCTATCAGTTATCATTCCAAGGAATTCTAATACCTTGGAATGAAATTAGAAATCAATAATAAAAATTAGAAGCTACTCTAACCCCTGGATACTAAATAATATGCTACCGAATGACCAATGGCTAGAAGAATAAATCAGGAATTAAAATTTAAAAAAATACTTAGAGGTAAGTGAGAATAATGACACAACTTATCAAAATCTCTGGGATCCTATAAAGGTGGTTCTAAGAGGAAAGTTCCTTCCAATAAAATCATTCATTAAAAAAATATGAAGTCAACAAATAAATAACCTATTATTACAACTCAAGGCCCTGGAAACAAAAGAAAAATCAACACTAAAAATAGCAGAATACAGGAAATAATTAAAATCAGAGACAAAGTCAATAAAATTAAACAAAGAACCAAAAGAAAAAAAAACATTTTAATCAACAAAAGAAAAGGTTGGTCTTTTGAAAAAAATCAATAATATTGATAAAACTTTAGCCAGGATAATCAAGAGAAAGAGGGGAAAATGTTCAAATTCTAAACTCATAAGGAAAAGAAAATATCATCAGGGACACCACTGAAATACAGAAAATAATTGGAAGCCATTTGAAAACCTATACTTAAATAAAATATAAAATTTTCAAGACATTGAAAATTTTCTAGAGAAAATTGATCAACCCAAGTTGAGCTAGGGGGACATAGAAAATTTAAACAGATCAATTTCCAGCAAAGAAATTGAAGATGCCATCAAAAGCCTACTAAACAAAATAAAGCCCAGGACCAGATGAATTCTCAGCTAAGTTCTACCAGACCTTCAAAGAAGAAATAACACCAATCTTCCTCAAACAATTCCATGAATTAGAAAAGTAAGGAAGCTTTCCTAACTCATTCTATGAAGCTAGTATCACTCTGATCCCTAAACCAGATGAAGACACATCAAGGAAAGAAACTTCAGGCCAATATCCTTGGTGAATATAGGTGCAAAACTTTGTATGGCAAATTGCATTCAAAAGCACCATGATCTAGTGGGTTTCATTCCAGGCATGCAGGTTGGTTCAATATATGGAAATCAATAAATGTAATTCATCACATCTATAGACTTAAAGACAAGAATCACACAATTATCACAATAGATGCAGAAAAAGCATTTGACAAAATATAGCATCCATTCATCTTCAAAACACTAGAAATACTAAAGATAGTAGGAAAATACCTCAATGTTGTAAAAGCTATATATGCTAAACCCAAGGCCAACATCATCCTAAATGGAGAAAAACTGAAAACATTACCTCTAAAAACTGAAACAAGACAGGATGCCCCCTTTCACCAATTCTATTCAACATAGTCCTTGAAATTCTGGCCAGAGCAATTTAAAAAAGAAAGAAATTAAAGAGGTACAAATAAAAAATCTCAAAATAGCCCTATTTATCAACATGATTCTATATTTAGAAGACACAAAAACTCCACAAGAAAAATTCTAGAACTCATACATAAATTCAGCAAAGTAGCAGGATATAAAATTAACACCCATAAATCAATTGCTTTCCTATACACTAATGAAGAATCAGCAGAAAGAGAAATTTAAATAACTATCCCATTCATAATAGCCTCAAAAAATAAAATAAAATAAAATAAAACATATGGGAATCAATGTAACAGAAGAGGTGAAAGACCTCTCCAATGAAAATATAGAACACTGAAGAAATTGAAGAAGAACTTAGAAAATGGAAAGATCTTCCAAGTTCTTGGATAGGCAGAATTAATATTATCAAAATGCCCATACTACCAAAAGCACTATATAGATTCAATGCAATTCCAATAAAAAAATCCAGTGATGTTTTCATACAAATAGAAAAGGCAGTCATGAAATTCATTTGAAAAATAAGAGGCCCAGAATAGCAAGACAAGTGAAGCAGAAGGTATCACAATACTAGACCTTAAATTATAACACAGAGCTATAGTAACAAAAATAGCATGGTATCGGTACCAAAACAGACATGAAAACCAGTGAAACTGAATGAAATACACAGAGACAATCACACATACATATAGTTACCTCATACTGGACAATAGTATTGTGAACATACAATTTTTCCCCCAGTGCTGGGGCTTGAATCTAGTGTCTCAGTACATGCTAGGCAAGCACTCTGCCCCTGAGCTACATACATCTCTAGACTTCCATCATAAACATACATTGGAGAGATGATAGCCTTTTCAACAAATGGTGCTGGGAAAACTGGAAATCCATATGTAGCAGAATGATATTTAACCCCTATCTCTCACCCTGCACAAAACTCAATTCAAAGTGGATCAAAGACAAGAACATTAGATCAGAAACCCTACATCTACTAGAAAAAAAGATAGCCCCAACACACCATTATGTTGGCTTAGAAACTGACTCCCTCAACAAGATTCCCAAAGTGTAAGAAATGAAATCAAGATTCAGTAAATGAGATGGTATCAAACCGAAAAGCTTCTTCACAGTAAACAATCAAAAGCATGAAGAGAGAGCCTACAGAATGGGACAAAATTTTGACACCTGAACCTCAGAGCATCAATCTCCAGGATATATAAAGATCTCATGAAACTTAATACCAAAAAAAAAAAAAAAAAAAGCCCAATTAACAAATGAGCAAAGGAACTGAAGAGGCACGTCACAGAAGAAATACAAATAGTCAACAAACATGAGAAACTATTCAACATCTCTATCAATTAGAGAAATACAAATTAAAACTTCACCGAAATTCCATCTCAATTCCATCAGAATGGCAATAATGAAAAATATAAGTACCAATAAATGTTGGTGAAGGTGTGTAGAAAAGGGTACACTCATACATTGATGGTGGGACTGCAAATTGGTGAAACCACTCTGGAAAACACCAGTGGAGATTCCTCAGAAAACTTGAAATGGAACCACAATTTGACCCAGTTATCCTACTCCTTGGTATATACCCAAGGCCTTAAAAATAGCACACTGCATCTACACAGCCACATCCATGTTTACAGCAGCTTACTTCATAATGGCTAAGTTATGGAATCAAGCTAGGTGCTCTTCATTAGATGAATGGATAAAGAAATTATGGTACATATTCACAATGGAATACTATTCATCCATAAAACAGAATGACTTCATGAAATAAGTCAGAAAATGGGTGAATTTGAAGACTATTACACTAAGCAAAATGAGCCAATCCCAAAAAATCAAAGGTCAAATATTCTCTCTCATATGTGCATACTAACACACAATTAAAGGGGAAAGGGTTTGAAAAGAAGTTCAGTGTATTAGACATAGGGGAATGAATGGAAGGGAGAGGGAAAGGAATAAGAAAGACAGTGGAATGATTCTGACATGAATTTCCTTTGTGCATTTATGAATATACCATAGTGAATCTCTACATCATATACAACCACAAGACTAGGATTCTAATTATGATAAGAAAGATGTACTCCATATTTGTATCAATAAATCATATATTATAATCTACTGTCATGTATAACTAAAAAGAAAAAATGTAAATAAATAAATAAATAAGATTTTAAATAGGAATTAAGCATGTCTTAGAATTTTGGCAAAAGCAAAAATTGTTAGAGAATGGCCTAAGCCTTCCCATTTCTAAGACTTCTAAGAAGATACTAGATATCCACTGTCAGTGTATTTAGAGCATTCTCGAGCCTTATTACTAAGTCCAGAATTTCATCATCATCTCCATGTTGTATAAGGAGTGTACTAGGAATCAAGGCAACATTAATTAAATTAGGAAAATGTTTCCTAGCAACAGTGCTATGGCATATCTTCTTTTCTGCCAGCACAGTTCATATGGGAGTGTAGTAATGATGGTGTGGTAAATAAACAGCCAATTTTCCCAAGTTAAATGAAGGTTAATCCAGGAGAATTACCCACAGAAATCGAAAAGATCAGAAAAAATGGTAATCTCATGCGTGTACCTAAACTAACTGTGAAAGCCCTGCCTCAAAATTACTTTGAAAAGTGAACTCCACACAGCTACCCACTTTCCTGTGTATATTAATGCTTTGATTTTGGCAGCTTTTGGTTTGTTTTAAAATAAAGTCATTCCTATAAAATTAAAAAAAAAAAAAGTGAATTCCATTCAGCATAAGGCATGCTCTTAGTTGACAGTCTTTAAGTTTTGATGTGTCCAGAGTTCAACTGCTTCAACTGCTTTTTCAAATTGAGTCCTGTGCTTTTTTTCTTTTCTTTTCTTTTCTTTTTTTCCCTCAACCACAAACAATGACTGAGAGGGCTCTTAATATAGACTTTAGACATTTTGGCTCAATATGGACTTCTTTTAACTTGCATTCTTTGCTCTAGTCTCTCCATGGTGTTGCCTAACAACTTTTTAAGTCCTGCATTATATTCAGAAGATATCCTGACCTGAACCTATTTCCTGTATTCTTTTCTTTCACATGTGTCAATATCTGAATCATCTGAAAGCTTTTATAATTTAATTCTGCTTCTTCCTCCTTTTAAATTTCTCAGACATTTGCCGTCCACACTCATCCCCATAAGGCTCAAGTACTGCTTAACTCTAAGTGTCTACTTCCTAGAGAACTGATTCATTGCAATATTTACTTTTTGATAGTTATCTAGCTAGATAAATATGAAAACATGAATCCCAACAAGATGTAGTTTATTGTATCCCTATGATAGTTTTCTTGGAAAATTTTGCCATCTACTTAGGAAAAATTATTTATTATCTATATATACAAATACATATAAAAAGGCCATATCCATACTTATATGCTCTTTTTTTATTTTAGAAGGTATTTTTTATTTGTGTGGTCATCTCTTATTTTGTTCTCTTTTTACAAAGCTTTTCTTATATCTTTTTTGTCTTCTCATATTAGATATTTGTCCCTTTTATTTTTATTCTTGGGAAGATATTTGTTCAGAGTTTTCATCTGTTCTATAGAGATGTGTTTTTTTCTGATGATATTCTCACTCTGAGAACTTTTGATTTTATAATACCTTTGTAGAATTCATGTAACGATTTCTTGGTTCATGTATGTTAGCCTTGTTTTAAAGTTGAGTTCTCTCTCTTGTGAGTGAGAACTTGAGCTGGTGGGTATGTCCTATGTATTTCCAGTTGTTACATGGTAGGAAGGTTATTTTAATTCATATTTCCCATCTGCATCTAGGAGTAATAACTGAACAGTATAGAACTCCTTATATAGTACCCCTCACTTCAGCAGATTAGTCAATGAAAAAAATTGTCTATGAGACTTATCATTTGGCTTTGTGGCCATTGCTTTGTCTAAATACTAAACCAAGGCCTGAAGAAAATGTCCCTTGAGCCTGCTTTTGAAACATTTTCTAGAAGCCCTACATTTTTATAGCTTCCTTCAACATGCATTACTTCACTGATTTTGAAAACCTTTCACTTTATTACACTCTTCCAGGTTTCATGTAGTTCTAATTTAATAGAGAGTGTAGATCTGTGTTTATGTATTCTCCTACTTCACTGAATGTGAGATAGAAAGCCAAATATATCTAAAAGCAAATTCTTTGGACCTTACTTTTAATATTGATTCTTAGTTACTGACAGTTCTCTTTCAGATGGAATGTTTGTGCACATTGTGTGGGATCTGTAAGGTTTACATGAGGTGGCAAAAAGCCTACTTTCAAGTTTCTGGCTCACAGAATGTCAGAACAAAAGGAAAAACAAACAAAACACTTCAAAATGGAAAGAAAGAGAAAAACAGTCCAGAGATCTTGTGCAACTCCTTGCATTTACATAACATCTTGAAGTTTCTTAAATGTGTCTCTAGTTTGTTTTTTTCAAATAAAATACTGGAATCTGACCAAGTTATGTTTATTGATTTCCATTTTTATATTATCTCTTATTGATTACAACAAACTAAACTTAAGAGATTTTTTTCTGACAGGTAATGGGGATTGAACTCAGGGGGACTCAAACACTGAGCCACATCCCCATCCCTATTTTGTTATTTTATTTAGAGACAGGGTCTCACTGAATTGTTTACTGAGCTTCAAGGCTGGCTTTGAATTAGTGATCTTCCTGCATCAGCCTCCCAAGGCACTGAAATTATAGGTATGCCCCACTGCAACCAGCAACTTCAGTGATCTTAATTAAGTTCCCTGATGCTGCTCAAGGCTCATGGCGTTAATTGCATTTCTTTGAGAGACAAAGGTAACATTTCTAAAGAAAATAATTAAATAATCATGATTAGATATTAAATTCAATCAGATTTGAATTTGAGGCCACTGCACAACTTTTCCAGAGAAAATAAGGAGGTGGATGTAATAATTCTGTGTGTGTGTGTGTGTGTGTGTGTGTGTGTGTGTGTGTGTTTCTTTTCTTTTTTTATGAGCTTGGATAGGATGTAGTACCCAGTTATTTATTATATGCTAATCTAGATGTTACTTTGAATCTTTGAATGTATGTTGTAGATAGCATTAATATCTACAACCAGTTAACTTCAAGTAAAAGGATGTTATTTTTAATAATTTGGATCTAGGACTCATCTAATCAGTTTAAGGCCTTAATATCAAAATCTGAGTTTCAGCAGAGAAGAAGGAATTCTGCTTCAAGAATGCAGCATCAGTCCCTGACTGAGTTTCCAGCCTGCAGTCTTGCTCTAGGATTTCAGACTTATCAACTGTCAAAATCATATGTCCTAATTCCTTATCAGAAAAGAAATCTCCTGCCCATCCCACACCCATCTCTCTCTCTCTCTCTCTCTCTCTCTCTCTCTCTCACACACACACACACACACACACACACACACACAATCACACAATTGCAATTGGTTCTGAGACCTCTTAATTGAAAAAATGAGATGTATTCTTGCTAAGGAGGTTCTGTCACTCTATCATAAGAGATTCCCATAGACAAATGGCAGAGAAACCTTCATTAGTATTTACTACTACCCCTGGATTCTGGTCCTAATACAAGTGAGTTTGCACTCACTCAAAAGCATTCTATAGACCACCTCTGATTACAATTTTCTTAGAACAGCTCTCACAGGAACATGCTTATATTTAGAAAAAAATGGTTGTAAAGAACAGTAATGTTACATTGTAAGAATCTTACTGATGGAGATATTTGTATTACAGCCATTATGAAAAGATAGCATATTGATTAGAACGAGAGTAGAAGATACTAGGAATGAGCAGATAATCTTGCATATTTAACAAATACATAAGCAAATATGAAAAACTCAAAATCTTTTAAAATTAGGCCAGTCATTTATTCACTTAGGTAATGTCATATGATGTACATAAGAAAATTATGTTAGATTTATTCTACTGTCTTTCCTATTCCTTCCCCCTTACCTTCCTTTCATTCACATTTGTCTAATCTACTAAACTTCTCTTCTCCCCACCATCCTTTATTGTGGTTTAGCTTCCACATATCAGCAAAAACATTCAACCTTTGGTTTTTTGGGCCCAGCTTATTTTGCTTAGCATAATAGTCTCCAGATCCATCTATTTACTGGCAAATGTCATAAAGTCATTATTTTTTGTGGCTGTGTATATATACACCACAATTTCCTTATCCATTCATCTATTAAAAGGCACATAGGTTGGTTCCATAGATTAACTGTTGTGAATTGTGCTGCTATAAACATTGATATGGCTGTGTCACTATAGTATACTAATTTTAAATCCTTTGTATCTATGCCAAGGAGTGGGATAAGTGGGTCAAGTGGTAATTCCATTATGAGTTTTCTGAGGAAACTCCATACTACTTTTCAGATGGGACACATCAACTTGCAGTCCCACCAGCAATATATCAGTGAATTTTTTTTTCTTGCACATCCTCTCCAACATTTGTTGTTACTTGTATTCTTGATAGTTGCCATTCTCACTTACTGAGATGGAATCTCAGTGTAGTTTTCATTTGCATTTCTCTAATTGCTAGAGATGTTGAAGATTTTTTTTTTCATATATTTGTTGACCATTCATATTGTTTCTTTTGAGAAGGGTCTGTTCAGTTGCTTTGCCCATTTATTGATTGGGTTATTTATTTATTTATTTTTAATTTATTTATTTTTATTCTAATTTGTTATACATGTTTGCAGAGTACATTTCATTTCATGCTACATATAAAGAGCACAATTTTTCAAGTTGTTGATTTTATATAAAGTATTTTTACAACAATTGTGTCTTCATACATGAATTTAGGGTAAACATGGATAACTCAGTCTGCTATTATTCCTATCCTCTTGCCTCCTCCCCCTCCCCCCTCTTTGTTCTATTAAAAGTTCTTTCATTCCTCTCATCCCCACTCCCTTGCCTTTATAAGTTATCATTCGACCTTTGGTTTCTTGAGATTGGCTAACTTCACTTAGCATTATTTTCTCCAACTCCATCCATTTACCTGCAAATGCCATGATTTTATTATCTTTTAGTGCTGAGTAGTGTTCCATTGTGTATATATACCAAAGCTTCTGTAACCATTCATCTGCTGATGGGCATTGGGGTTGGTTCCACAACCTAGCTATTGTGAATTGTGCTGCTATAAACATTGATGTGGCTGTGTCCTTCTAGTAAGCTGTTTTTAAGTCCTTAGGGAATAGACCAAGGAATGGGATAGCTGGGTCAAATGGTGGTTCCATTCCAGTTTTCCTAGGAATCTCCATACTGCTTTCCAGATTGGCTTCACCAATTTGCAGTTCCACCAGCAATGTAAAAGAGTGCCTTTTTCCCCACATCCTTACCAGCATTTCTTGTTGTTTGTTTTTTTGATATCTGCCATTCTGACTGGAGAAAAATGAAATCTTAGAGTAGCTTTGATTTGCATTTCTCTAATTGCTAGAGATGTTGAACATTTTTTCATATTTGTTGATTGTTTGCATATCATTTTCTGAGAAGTGTCTGTTTAGTTCCTTGGCCCATTTATTGATTGGGTTATTCGTTTTTTTGGTGTTAAGACTTTTGAGAGCTTTATAAATCCTTGAGGTTAGTGTTCTATCTGATGTGCTTGTGGTAAAGATTTGCTTCCATTTTGTAGGTTCTCTATTCACCTCACTGATTGTTGCTTTTGCTGAGTAGAAGCATTTTAGTTTGAATCCATCCCATTTATTGATTCTTGGTTTTAGTTCCTGCGCTATAGTGGTCTTATTGAGGAAGTTGGGACCTAAACCAACATGATGGAGATTTGGGACTACTTTTTCCTCTATTAGGTGCAAGGTCTCTGGTTTAATTCCTAGATCCTTGATCCACTTTGAGTTAAGTTTTGTGCATGGCTAAAGAAAGAGATTTAATTTCATTTTATTACATGAGGATTTCCAGTTTTCCCAACAGCATTTGTTGAAGAGGCTGTCTTTTCTCCAGTGAATGTTTTTGGCACCTTTGTCTAATATAAGAGAACTGTAGGTGTGTGGTTTCGTCTCTGTGTCTTCTATTCTGTACCATTGGTCAACTGGTCTATTTTGGTTCCAATACCATGCTGTTTTTGTTACTATTGCTTTGTAGTACAATTTAAGGTCTGGAATAGTAATGCCACCAGTTTCATTCTTCTTGCTAAGAATCGCTTTGGCTATTCTGGGTCTCTTATTTTTCCAGATGAATTTCATGATTGCTTTTTCTATTTCTATGAGGAATGATATTGGGATTTTGATTGGTATTGCATTGAATCTGTACAGTGCTTTTGGGAGAATGGTCATTTTGACAATGTTAGTTCTACCTATCCATGAACAAGGTAGTTCTTTACATCTTCTAAGATCTTCATTGATTTCTTTCTTTAGTGTGCTGTAGTTCTCATTGTAGAGGTCTTTCACTTCTTTTGTTGATTCCCAAATATTTATTTTTTTTTTTTTGAGGCGATAGCAAATGGGGTGGATTTCTTAGTTTTCTCTTTCTGAGGATTTATTGCTGATGTACAGAAATGCCTTTGATTTATGGGCATTGATTTTATATCCAGCTACTTTGCTGAATTCATTCATTAGATCTAGAAGATTTCTGGTGGAATTTTTTGGATCTTCTATGTATAGAATCTTATCTATGTATAGAATCTTATCATCTGCAAATAGTGATAATTTGAGTTCTTTTCCTATCCGTATCCCTTTAATTTCTGTTGTGTGTCTAATTGCTCTGGTGAGGGCTTCAAGAACTATGTTATATAGGAGTGGTGAAAGTGGGCATCTCTGTCTTGTTCCAGTTTTTAGAGGGAATGCTTTCAATTTTTCTCCATTTAGGATGATGTTGGCCTGGGGCTTAGCATAGATGGCCTTTATGATGTTGAGGTAAGTTCATGTTATGCCTATTTTTTCTAGCATTTTGAACATGAATGGATGTTGTATTTTGGGTTATTTATTTATTTATTTTTGCTGTTACGCTTTTTGAGTTCTTTACATATCCTGGAAATTAATGCTCTACTAAGATACAGATGGTAAAGATTTTCTCCCATTCTGTAATCTCACCATGCTCTTGATTGTTTCTTTTGCTGTGAAGAAGCTTTTTAATTTGGTACCATCCCATTTAATGATTCTTGATTTTACTCCTTATGCCTTAGGAGTCTTGTTCTGGAAGTCAGTTCCTGTGCCAATATGTTGAAGTGTTGGGCCTAACTTTTCTTCTGGTAGGTTCAGGGTCTATTCTAATTTCTAGGTCTTTGATCTACTTTAAAGAGTTGATTTTTGTGCATTGAGAGATAGGGCTAAACTTTCATTGTATTACACATCAATTTCCAGTTTTCCTAGCACCATTCATTGAAGAGTCTATCTTTTCTCCATTGTGTGTTTTTGATACCTTTGTCTATTATGATGTAGGTGTATTTTTGTGGTTTGTCTCTGTGTCTTCTGTTTTGTTCCGTTCTTTCCTATTTAAATACAGTGTCATGTCATACCATTTTTGTTATCAAAGCTCTGCAGTAATTTTTTTTTAAATGTCTGCTATTGTGGTGTCTCCTGATTGATATTTCTCACTGAGTATTGCATTGGCTATTCTGGGCCTCTTATTTTTCCAGATGAATTACATGACTGCCTTTTCTGTTTATATAAAGAATGTCATTGGAATTTTGATGGGAATTGCATTGAATATGTGTAGTGCTTTGGTAGGATGGCCATTTTGACAAAATTAATTCTGCCTATCCAAGAACATTGGACGTATTTCCATCTTCCAAGGTCTTTCTCAATTTCTTCATATAGTGTTGTGTAGTTTTCATTGTAGAGATCCTTCACCAATTTTGTTACATTTATTCCTACATTTTTTGTTTTTGTTTTTGTTTTGTTTTGTTTTCGAGGCTATTGTGAATGGAATGGTTTTCCTCATGTCTCTTTCAACTGATTCATCATTGGATTATAGGAATGCAATTGATTTGTTGGTATTGATTTTGTAGCCTACTAATTTGCTGAATTCATTTATGAGTTCTACAAGTTTATTGGTGGAGTTTTTGTGGTTTTCTAAATTTAAAATCATGTCATCAGATATCATTTGAGCTTTTCTTTTTCCTACTTTTATCACTTTAATTTCTTTCTTTTACCTAATTGCTCTGGCTAGAGTTTCAAGGACTATGTCGAAAAGAAGTGGTGAAAAAGGCCATCCCTGTCTTGTTTCTGTTTTTAGAGGGAATGCTTTCAGTGTTTATTCATTTATAATGATGTTGACCTTGGATTTGTCATAGATAGCTTTTAAAATATTGAGGTATGTTCCTTCTAATCCTAGTTTTTTTTTCAGTGCCCATCTACAAGAATGGGGTCCTAATTAGAATAAGATCTATCCTATGCTTGTATTATTTTAACAAAATGGATTCCATATCACATATAACTAAGAAGAATGTATAACTAAGAAGAACCAACAAAATAAAATTTTAAAAATTCATGAGATCAGAAAATTACCAGACATTGACATTACCTACCCCCCCAACCCCCCCCCCCCCCCCCCCCCCCCCCCCCCCCCCCCCCCCCCCCCCCCCCCCCCCCCCCCCCCCCCCCCCCCCCCCCCCCCCCCCCCCCCCCCCCCCCTGGGTGATAACTGTCTAGCTCATACACATTTGAGGGGAATTAGTTCTTGCTAATGGTGTGGATTTACTAAACATTAGACATACTGTGTTCATTCTTTTGAATTCTTTATCCTTTATTTTATCCAATTCTATGTTATTGGGGTCAGTTGCTGTTGAATTATAAACCTTATAACATGTCATTTTACCTTATTTTTTTTATATTTCTTGTGTTCTTGTATTGAGCTCTGTGCACATGTTGAAATGAATTTCTTTTCTACTTTTATGTGAGAGCCTTTTTAAAACAAAGCCTTCTTTTAGTGAAGTGTTCTGGAATTTCAGGGTGTTGGTAATGGAAAATATTTCTAAGGTGTTTTAAAAATTACCTTTAGTTAACATCATCAAACTATTATTCAAAATAACATTATACGTATTTTCTTCTTGATTATAATAATTAAATTCCCTGGGTTAAAAAAAAAAAAAAGAGTAATTGGTTCAAACCTCTGACTTCCCAGGTTAGCTTTTTAAAACGGCAGAGGTAGAATGAAGAAAGGAAGCAAGTGTTGAAACTGCATGTGGAGTCAAGAGTCAGGAGTCAAGGGTCAGGCAAGTGTTAAGAAAGGATTAATATGGGTGAAGCCAAACACTTTATCCCTGGTTACTAACCAGTGTTTGAGGTAGTTTAGTAGGATTAATATAAAAAACAGAAGAATCTTACTCCAAAAACAACTGGAATGAAAGTCAGCATGGACATATGCAATATCCTCAGGACTGAGTTAGTATTTAAGAAACTTGCTCATAGGTAAGCTAAGAAAGCTCTTGAGGCATCCAGTACAAAATTCAAATAAGGAAACTAAAATTGATTACAAAGTTGTGATATTTGAACCAAAACAAGTAGGATAATTTGTATAAATCCTGTTTACTAATAATGATGATATTTTTCGTATCCTATTGTGATTTTTAAAAAATATCAAGAGGTGTGGAATGTTTTGAACTCAAGATAAATTTCAGTTTTAAAATTCATAAAACTGTTTTATACAGAATATCATAACCTACTTGTACTCATTTGAAGACTATTTACTTTTGGCCTTTTCTGAATAATGTGTAGTAATGAAAATTGTGGCTATTTACAGATAATTTGAAGTGTCAGGAAAATCTTATGTCGTTTGGAATTCCTTGCTGATTTTCCTATTGAAGTGTTATTTGTTTCTTGCCACTGACTTGCCACAGCATGGCATTCTTTAGCCTGAGGAGGTTAAGTAAGACAATTATTCTTTACAGACTCATTTTTAAGTTTCAGATGCACATCAGTGGATTTTAAATCCTGCAAGGCAAGGTCTTTTATAATGTATTAAGCAGAGAAAATCATTATTTCAGGGGAAAAATAGATTGCTTGAAATTTTGTTTTATAAATTAGACTTCAGGGTCCCGATGATCAGTCAAACAGTAATAGTTCCAAAGCTATGTGGGGGTAAGCAAAGAGAACATCATTAACCATAAAGGTAGTAGGTATTGTCCCTGCCGAGGAATTGTCCTGCAGCTTCCCACTCAAAGCTGGTTAATTGGCTGAATGTCATTACAGAGAGGAGAATTTGTGACATATTGCCACCACAGGACATTTACAAATTATGACTGTTCACCTGAGTACACATAAAAAGATTCAAAACGTGGAATTTCATCTAAAGACTTCAAATGGCAAATTCCATCTCAGCACTAATTCACCCCTGATCTATTGTAAGGAAAGTCAGAAGATCCAGGTTCTCAGCTGGTTTTGTAATATTTTGCAAGAAAACTGGATTTGTTGTCAATTGAGCATCTTAAAAATTAAACTAATGGTCACGTTGGTTTTAAAGACCATGAATCTTTGGAGTTGGGAAAAAGTTTGTTAAGACAAATGGAAGATTCACAGAGTTTGGGCCATTACAACTAATTGTCACAATTATAGCTTCCATGAAAAGTTACTATGAGCCAGTTGGAGAAATGGTTGTCAAATTCAGTTTTTATAAGAGTTTTAAATATATAGAATATACTTTAATCAGCCTCATTTTATAGATGAGGAAATGATTTACTCAATGATTAAATATGAAAGTGGAATAGCTATAGAGTAGTGCTACAGAGTGAACTCAATTCATGTGTCAAAAAACAAAGAATTTTTAAATGTGTGGCCATGATTGATTGGGTAAAGAGGATTATTCAATCTTCCAAATTTTTGCAAAGTCAAAATAAATTCAGCTTCTTATCTAAAGAATTGTTTCCCCTTATTGAATAATTCCCACTATCTTGCCTGGCTATTTCAACTCCACTGTATCTGGCTGTGGGTAGGATCATATGAGCATTATTTTTTATGGGCCCTCATGGACTACATGCTTTATGATACATACTTGTGTCTACTACACACAGCAGCTGCACAAGAATGATTTCATAAGAACGTTTGCTACTCTGCACACAATACAGGATGATCTCCATCCAGATTGAGTTCCTCCCCTTCCTAACCTAAATTCTTCCCAAATGCAGATTTCTTCTTAGTGTTTCAGTGTGTAGTCACATTCAATAATGTAATCTATTTGGTCCATAGTTTCTTTGACTACACAAGGGGGACCCTCAGAAAATCTCTATATAAATCCATTGTGATGATCCCCTGAGACACTAAATATAAAGTACTGAGATCAGTGTCTGAAACATACTAGTTTTGGCAACAGTGAATAAACAGATGTAGAAATGGTGGTGGTGATAGACATCATTGGTAGTTGTAGATAAAGTATTTTCATTTTATTTTCTTAGGTTCCAATTTTAAAAGATAAGAAAAGATCAGAGAGCAAAAAGGAAAGGAAAATTATTTATTTAAGAAGGATTAAAGAATATAAAGCAGTTCACTGTACATTTCTCACTGTTCCATAATTTATTTAATCTGTTTCCCTGGGATGCCTTCAAGTACAGAAGTAAAATGGGATATTAAACTGCTTTAAAATAAGAAGCAGAAAATGAGAAGTCTTGTTTAAAACCAGGAGTTGGTGGCAAAAGAAATGTATTGTTGACCAACAAGAAATTCAAGTGAATGTAGGGATGATGAAGAGATAATTTCAAATCATGTATTTCCAGCAGTTATTCTGTTGAATAGCAATTTTTATAATGATTTTTAATTTTGAAAATGTTTTTTTCATATATTGTATCCATCTCTTTGCAGCACAATTAAGAATCTTAGCAAAGATTTTATATCCATTTCACAGCAAAAAAGTGAGGTTTATAGCACGGAGTCAGACATCCAATATCAAAGAGGGAAACATATCAGAACTAGAGTTATAATATTTTTCTTCTGATGTATACTCATACATTTTACTACATTGTTTTTTGGTCTGCCATTCATACTAGAGAAATCAAATAATTAAAAATCCTATCCTATACTTTCTCTATGTAAGTCAGTTCTTAAGTCCATAAAAGAAAAAATAGGGAAATGCAGAAATATGCCTAAGGCGAAATCATTGCTAGATGTTAAAATGTTTTCTGGGCGTGGTGGTGCATGTCTGTAATCCCAGAAACTTGGGAGGGTGAGCAAGAGAATCGCAAGTTTAAGGCCAGCCTCAGCAGCTAAGCAAGGCCCTATTTCAAAATAAGAAATAAAAAGGCCTGAGGATGTAGCCGGGCGCTGTGGCGCACGCCTGTAATCCCAGCACTTTGGGAGGCTGAGACAGGAGGATCACGAGTTCAAAGCCAGCCTCAGCAATGGCGAGGCACTTAGCAACTCAGTGAGACCCTGTTTCTAAATAAAATACAAAAAAAAAAAAAAAAGGGCTGGGGATGTGGCCCAGTGGTCGAGTGCCCCTGAGTTCAATCCCCGGTACCACAAAAAAAAAAAAAAGGCCTGAGGATGTAATTCAGTGGTGAAGCACCCCTGGGTTCAATCTTCAATACAAAAAAGAAAATGAAAGAAAAAGAGTTCTATCATTATTTTCCTGAGATTGGTATTTTCTAACTCTTACATTTTGGGGTTCTAAAAATGTAACCCCTACATATTCAATGATTTGATTTTCTATTACATCGATTCAAAAAAGATATCAAGTGCTTCTTTGCAAAACATTATCATATATCTTATTAAATTTTTGGACTCTGTCAGAAAGGCCCTATTGAAAGATGCAGTGGAAAACAACACACTTTAATGATTTGTTGGCACACACATTCATATTTGAAATAACAACTGTGTGTGTATGTTTACTTTTTATATTCATATTATCTTTTCCTTTTCATGCAAACTTTTTTTCAATTTGCTTTCATCAGGAATTGCCAAATATATTCAATGCAGACTGTATGCATATAAAGATATATCACAATAAATACCATTAATATATACAATTAATATATATCAATAACAATAGATATAAATAAAGAAGTATGGCCCAAAGGTACAAAGCAGAACTTTTATTATAAATATAGTAAACATATAAAACCACTTTACAAGTTTAATCTTTTAATATTGACCTTCAAATCTAATGAGGAATTTTGAAATTCTACCTCATTCCTATGGATTTTTGTACATAGTAATAAGTGACAAAACACATCCCTTGAACTGGGAATCCTACAAATTTTTAGAAACCAATATGTCTATTTTTTTCTTATGAAAAAGAAATCTAATACTGCAAGAATGGCATTAATTAAAAAATTAATCTGTGTGATTAATCTCAGAGAATTTAGCTTGGCAGATGCCTGGCTTTTTCAAAATGACTTCAAGCATTTTTAATGCTAGGTAAAATATATGCTAACACTGAAGGAGAAGGATTTCTTCTCAAATTGCTCTTTCCTGTTTTATTTTCTTCAATCATGTTAATAACTTGTTGCTTTAAGTTTCAACATTTGCCACAAACAGGATAGAAAATGTGTTTCTGAATTATAGTTGCATTCTTTTGACTGTGAAAAATATGCAAGAATATATTATTCAGGATTATTTCTAACTACTTCTTGGTTATTTCATTCATTGTCATGTGAAATCAGGACACTCGACTTTTAAAAATTAACTGCAGTCCTGTTATCAATCAAATCAATTTGACAGATTTTTTTTGTCCCAATCTTATGCACATGCATGCAAAACTTGATAGTTATAATTATGGATAGCTTGCCAATGTGTTTTTAAATTTTTCATATTTTAAATCACTGAGCTCTCAAAGATGCAAAAGGGGGGGGGGCTTTCAAACCAAATTCTAGTAAAGTAATAAAATTAAAATCATTTTGAATTTGTGTGTTGCTATTCTTTAAAAATGAAATTAATCTAGTTACACCCTAGAAAAGTTGGTTCATTTGACCTTTACCTGTCTAGTAGCTACACTCTGGAATGATGTGCCTGAAAGTATGTAAGGCTTTTTCATTTTCAAAAATAAAAATATCATTAAGCAATATTGTTCAGTCAGAGGTCAGCTATAACTCCAGTCATATCTATAATGACAATATAATAAGCATTTAGAATACTAATGCATCCATTCTATAGAAGAGTGAAATGAGGATTCCCAAGTGGCTGTGTGGCAAAGTTGAGTTGTATATCATGTATCCGAGCTAGCATTTCAGCAGGTCAATCAATCATTAATTAACTTTTTTATCCTAACCAAGAAGTTCTTTTCTGTTGACAGACATCTCAGCAGATTTCATTTTCAATTTGACAGAATGCCAAGCATCCAAATGGATTGTTTATCTGGATTCAATACACAGAGGATTTTGTCTGAGATACATAATACATTTTTAACATCATAGTTAGTATGAGTATGTTGTCCTACTCTAAAGATGCTTCTTACCTAGGCAATCAAGCCTTGTCAATCAAAGTTAACCTAGAACATGAATTATTTTAGTATGTACTTTTTCCTAAATTTGCCCATGTTTTTTCTTCCTTATATTCCACCAAAGGTTCAAACAGAGATTCAAGTAACTTGTATAACACTCCACACCCAGCCTCCAGAATCTCAGATTATTCTACAAATCCTTTAGCAATCAGTTACTATAAGGCTTTATTACTTTTATACCTTTTTAAAATTATTTTTTGTTCTTAGTTTTTGTAAGTTTAAAACTTATTTCATAATTAGTTTGTGTCAAAAAGTGACAGAAAGCCTAATTATTAAAATTAGGCTCCACCAAAGTTGGAGACATATCTGGATTAAAATCTTAGTTCTGTTTCTAGCTGGATAATCTGAGGCAAGTGTGATAGATATTGCTAGTCAATATAGAAAATAAAAGTATGCTTCTTGTCACCTTGAAGATAGAAATGAACTTGAGTTTATCCTTGATTAATGAAAATAGAGCAACATGTTATGTATTTCTTCTGAATGGGAGCCTTTAAAAGCTTGTGTTCAATTCTGCAGGAAGGCCACATGTTTGAGAAGCTATAGGCATTGGAATCTTCCTCAGCCAGAATAATTGTATCGCCTGCCCTGCAGTATCACTAGGATCTGCTGTATATTTTTTATAAGAAAGATAATAACATTTTCTTGTATTAAGATATTTGGAGCCGGGCGCGGTGGCACATGCCTGTAATCCCAGCACTTGGGAGGCTGAGGCAGGAGGATTACGATTTCAAAGCTAGCCTCAGCAATGGCGAGGCACTTAGCAACTCAGACCCTGTCTCTAATAAAATACAAAACAGGGCTGGGGATGTGGCCCAGTGGTCGAGTACCCCTGTGCCAAAAAAAAAAAAAAAAAAAAAGATATTTGGATTTTAATCTTATTTGTTATCATGGCATAATCTTGCCTGACCTGACAGACACTGTAAATTTCTTAAAGTTCTTATTCTCCATTTTCTAACTTATAAAATGATTATAGGAAGATCTTATTATCATAGGGTTATTATGACTATTAATTTGAATGTTTATATATAAAATATTTAAAAATCCCCTTATTGAGTCAAAATCAACTATTATTGTGTATCATAATACATGCACTGCTATAAGATGGATACTCTGTCACTATGCATACTAATACTTTCTAAATATTAAGTGGCCTGAACTTTTTTGGTTATATCTTGAATGACCTACCATATTGAAGTAATCCATGTCTTGTCCTTAGAATTTCTGATATATTCTTTAGCTTTATTATTTCAATTTTGAGATAAATAATATTTAGTTTAGCTCAATATTGACTGATTCATCCACTTACTTAACAAACATAACTGAATGAAAATTATGGGTAGATGAGACACATGTGCATTATCAAATCTACTTTTGCTGTTGATCAGATTTTCTAATAGGCTGCTTCAGTTTCCCCACAGAAAAATCAGCATAGTAACAAAATTTATCTTCTACCAATTTCCTGGGAAAGTCATGATAATTTATGTTTTAGTGCTAGTACGTAAGGAAAGGAATAAAAAGGAGGACTCTCCTTCTATGATGAGAGAAAGATTATTTTAAAAACTGTTGAATTGAGAGGAAGTGGCTGAGTCTGATGCTAGTGTCCCAAGAAATCCGAGTATCTCCAAAGTGCTTTATTAACACAGAGTAGGCAGAAATAAAATGATAAAGAGAAGAAAATATGAATAAATATGGAACATAACCTGTGGTCTCTAGTTTTGGTCTAAATATTTTATATTGTGTTAGATATTTTGGTTTGGGGTTCTTTTTTTTTTTTTTTTAGCTGTATATTCCTCAGATTCTAGATAAGTAAATTAGAGTCTTATTCCAAATGAATTTAATATTTATGTCAATACTAAAATAGAATATTTTGCTATAGACCATAAACATACATTAGAAGTAGAATGTGGCTGTGTGAAGGAAAAGGAAAAAGAAATTAAAATGAAAGATGAAAAATGTTATATTAGAGTTTACAGAATAGCTCATATGAGAATAAATTGGCAAGAGTAGTGGATGGATGGATAGAGGGATGGATGGATAGAGGGATGGATGGATGGATGGATAATAGATAGATTAGATAGACAATAGATTTCAACGTGTGTCAAGCAGCTATTTTCATGATAAGACTGAATAGTAAATAACCTAAAAACTCAGAGCCATACAATAAGTACTATTCTCCTGTCAACAAAACATTAGTTTCCTCCAGCAGCTCTGTTTCAACTTGCAAATCTCAAAGTCTGGTGGAATTTTACTGATCAAGGATGGGTTCAACTGGGTTTGGCTCAAAGCTCTGAGTTTGGTCCAAGTATATTTTAAATATTAATCATTTTAGATCAGAGACTTCAAAATGCATGTTTTGTTGTTGTTATTGTTGTTCATTTTTTTTTAAACAGGGAAGAGATTGTAAACTCACAGATGGGTGACAATATTTCATTAATTGTCAAAGGGAAATCTCTCATGACCAAATCTTGGATATGTTAAAAAGAGTTTCATGTTTGATGACAAATGGTTTGAAACCACATTTCTCCTTCTTGCCCTTCTGTTTTACAATTGGGAAAGCTGATATTGGAATAAAAGAAAAAATTCCCAGGTGTTTTATCATTTGGTACCAGCAAAAAGTTAAAACCCTTTATTTATTTCCTCTCCCTAACCATCATAAAAATCTGAAACCATTTCCTTTCCTTGCATTCTTAAACCATTTTAAATTAATTTGGGAAGTTTGGCTGACTATTCTCAGAAAGCCTCATTAAGGCATTTTTACACTGTCTTGGTGCATCTATAACATCATCAGTCTTAGCATCCAAAACAAATTTTAGTTGGGATCCATCTTGTCCTTACTGTGGTCATACCACATGGTTTCTCAAAGTGAAATTCAAGGACCCTTTGGGGACTTTGATTAAAATCCAGGTTCCTTAGCCCTGCTACAGCCAACAAATCTGAACTCCAGATTATGAACAAGCTCCATAAATAATTTAAGTGCATAATAATGTTAGAAATGTACTGCTGAAATATTGCCTTAGAATAAATCTTCTCTTTTTCGTAGCTTAATTTTTTGTTTGTTTGTTTTTCAGAAACCAGAAGGAAGCTTGGATTACATGTGAAAATTACTGCAATTTTTCTCAGTACAATAAGCATAGCAATTAATTTAAATATAAATTTGGCCAAAATTGGCTAGAATCACCTTTTTTTGTAATCACTTTTTTTCAACGGCATTTATAACAATTGTTCTTAAGTTACTTCTCATATAACTGTATTTTTGGAGTCTATTTTTCCCTGTAGAATTTAGATTTTCTGAGGGAAAATCCACATTTTTTTCTTATTCACGACAACATTTCTGATGACCATCACAGGGTATGTTGTATAGTAGTTTACTTAATATATACTTTTTCAAAGGAGGAAAGGAGGTAGGGAAGGAAGAAGGAAGGAAAGAAAAAATGGAGGAAGAGGTGGAAGAAATAATTAAGAGCACAAGGAAAATGAAAAGAGTGAAGAAGGGAGGGAGAAGAAAGCAAAGGAACGAGAAAGAGGCAAGAAAGACACATTAGATGTCCTGGTATTTCCCCTATTTCTTTTTTTAACAATATTCTAGAAAGACTCTGAGTCTCTCTCAAGAGATGCTAGTGTTTGGAACAAAGTTTGTGACAACTGAACTAAAGTTGTTTTAGAGATGTTTTCAGTGTTTCCTTGATATTCATTTTCCACACCCTTTCACTTGTCCAGAATAGGAAATGTATATGCCTGTATCTGTGACTCATATAAATCTCCTTCAAATTCTACCATTCTGATCATTTCTCAAGGGTAGGGAATGACAAACACCTAAGCTAAAGTAGCTATCAAGTCAAACCTTCATGTCACCCTATTTAATATTTCTCTGCATTCCAATACCTAATTTCTCATACCTTTTCTTTGTTTACTCTCAATTTCCTCCACCCTCCTCCTCATGGATATGGGTTGGTAAGAAAATAGAGGCAACCATTGTCTCATTTATTTCTGCACCTCAGTAACAAAAACAATGCCTGGAACATGGTAAGATCTCAGTCAATATTGGCATTGAATGGATGAATAAATAAATAAATAAGGCAGGGAAAAAACCTGAATTTTTTTATATTATTTCAGAATGCATTCTTGACTCTGATACAAAGAAATATAAGCTTGAAGGAATTTTTTACAGGTTACGTTATTTGAACAAATGCTTTGGAGTTTCAAATAGGCTAAAATAAGTAAAAGACCTAAAACCTTGAAGTAATTGGATAGCTAAAATTGATGAGAAGAGTGCACAATAAACTTTTTTATAACCCATAGTAAACTAAAATTTCTACACCTGGAAAGAAAACTGTCAAGTGGAACACAACCCTGAAGCCTGCAGCTGACTCTGGTGGGCTCAGCATCAGCATCAGAGACCACTCAGCCTTCATCCAGAACTCCTATGTTGCCAGTATCAACATCTGAATGGCAGTAAGAACCAGTGCAGACCATCCAGTTACCTTTCAAAGGAAGTTTTATATGTCTTCACATCTACAGCAGCCAAAATAGCATCCATGTGAAGATCATTAAATGTATTTACCTCTAGCAGTGACACTAACTTGTGCCTCAAAATGCTGTTCAGTCCAATCCAGAACACATAAACTTTCAGTGACTCAGGAGAACACATATACCCTGATACTGAAGTCAGAGGGTGCACACTGAGGAGTTGGGGGATACATTTGTATCGTGAACCAGGACTTCTTTGGGGGTTGGGGGTGCCAGGGATTGCACTCAGGAGTGCTAGACCACTGAACCACATACCCAGCCCTTCTTTGTATTTTGTTTAGAGACAGAGTCTCACTGAGTTCCTTAGCACCTAGCTTTTGCTGAGGCTGGCTGTGAACTCATGATCCTCCTGTATCAGCCTCCAAGCCACTGGGATTACAGGCATGGACCACCTTGCCTGGTTATGAAGCACAGACTCTTGAAAAAAAGCTTAAGACCTTCAGCAAAGGCTAAGGTACAGTCAAACAGCATCTCTACCCACAATGCATATATAAAAACTGGAGAAATAACAAGAAAGATTTAATCCATTGTATTAAAAAGTTTCACAAGCTCACTTCTAAATGCTTAGCATTTAGATACTCATAAGTCCTAAGGCATCAGGGTTTGACTTTAGCTTTCTTAGCAAAATATAGGACAACAAAGGCACATAAACTTGCCAAGAGGCAATGACTCACTTGAAATTCAGTTCAATAAACATCATCTAATGGATGAATATGTGACTTGTTGAATCAATGATGGAAATTAAAAACAAAAAGTAACATAACAAAAATAAAATCAAAATAAAACAAACATAACCACAGGACAGTGAAGAACAGAATGAAAAGCTCTACTGTTTACTGATGCAAAGGAAATAATCATACCATAAAGTTTATTCCTCTGTGAACAGTGTCATGAATATTGAATATTGTTATCATTAATATTTCCAGTCTTCAAATGCCATGAATTTGAGTTGGGTTAATTTGAAAATAATTATGTGGTAATAAGGAACTACTTTCATTTTTTAGGAATTGCTTATCCTACTCCATTAATTATACTCTCATCTAAATTTGTATCAGTGATGATAGAACTAAATGTTTTAAAAATGTATTAAATATTAGGTAAATTAACTCACATAACTTAGGTAAGCAACTGAATATTATCTGTACCCTAAGCTTCAAAGGATGTTGAAAGTTCTCACATACTAGTTTGAATCAGTCAATATCAAGGTCACACACAAAACTGTGCTGCTATGCTTCTGATAATTTGTGATAAACCTTGCCAGCAAAAGAGCAATCCTGAGCAAAAAGAACAATGTTGGAGGCATCACAATACCAGACTAAATTAGGCTACAGAGCTCTTGTAACAAAAACAGCATGGTATTGGTGCCAAAAGAGCTATGAAGACCAATGAAATAGAATAGAAGACAACAGAGACAAATCCACATAGTCACCTAATATTCAAGAGAGGTGCTAAACAACATGTTGAATAAAGGATAGACTTTTTAACTAATGGTGCCAAGAAAACCAGATCCAATATGTAGAAGTACAAAACTGTCTCTCACCATATAAGAAAGTCAAGCCAAAATAAATCAAAGATCTAGGAATTAGACCATAAACCCTGCAACTTCTAGAAGAAAATGTAGGCTCAACACTCTAACATATTGACACAAGCATCAAATACATTAACCAGACTCCTAAAATACAAGAAATAAAACCAAGAATTGGATGGCATCAAATTGAAAAGCTTCTGCACAGCAAGAAAATAATTAAGAGGATAAAGAAAGTCTACAGAATGGGAGATGATGTTTGCCATCTGCTCCTTGGATAAGGGAGTAATATTCAGAATAAATAAAGAACTCAAAAACTTAGCACCACCCCCAAAAAATAACCCAATCAATAAATAGGAAAAATAACTAAAAATAAAATGCAAATGACCAATAAATATATGAAAAACTGTTTAACATCTCTAGCAATCAGGGAAATGTGAATCAAAACTACACTGAGATTTCATCTCACTCCTGTCAGATGGCAATTATCAAGAATACAAATTATAATAAATTTTGGGGAGGATGTGGGGGAAAATGTACACTCATGTATTGTTGGTGGAACTGCAAATTAGTACAACTACTTTGGAAAGATGTTTGGAGGTTCCTTCAAAAACTAGAACTAGAATCACCATACAATCCAACTATCCCACTCCTTGGTACATGTCCAAAATATTGAAAATCAACATACTATAGGGATGCAATACATTTTGTTTGCACCAGTGCAATTCACAGTAACTTAACTATGGAACCAGCCTATATCCAGATGAATGAATAACAAAAATGTGGTCTATGTACACAATGGTGTTTTTCTCAGCCATAAAGAAGAATGAAATTATGTCATTTGCTGGTAAATAGATGGAACTGGAGAACATTGTATTAAGTGAAACATGCCAGACCAAGAAAGTCAAAGGTTGCTGGGCATGGTGGTGCACGCCTATAATCCTAGCTGCTCTGGAGGCTGAGACAGAAGGATCATGGGTTCAAAGCCAGCCTCAGTAACAGTGAGGCACTATGCAATTCAGTGAGACCCTGTCTCTAAATAAAAACACAAAAAATAGGGCTGAGGATGTGGCTCAGTGGTTGAGTGTCCCTGAGTTCAATCCCCAGTACCCCAGCAAAAAAGAAAGTCAAGGGTCAAATGTTTTTTTTCTCATATGTGGAAGTTAAACCAAAATGGGGGTGATAGAGAAGAAAGGGAGGGTGTGGGTCTCATGGAAATAGAAGAGAGATCAGTGACGTAGAGGAAGAGATTGAGGTTGAGGGATGAAGGACAGAAAAATGAAGGAATGGTGCAATGAATCTGACCGAATTTTTCTATGTACACTTATGAATCTCATTTATATGTATATCCATAATGTAGTAATTTAAAAAAAATCATAATTAGATGAAAGTTCAGTAGAGTAGAGGGAAAAGAACATGGGGGTGTGTAGGAGAGGAGGGAATTGGGAAGTACTGATGATTGAATTAGAGAAAATTATATTACATATTTTTATAATTTTGTTAAAATGATCACCAATATTATGTATAGCTATAATTAATTTAAAAAGAGAAAAGAAGACAAAATCTTAATAAAACAGCTGAACCATTTTATTTGGAAATTTTGTCAAGTTTTAGCATATTTACTTTATGAATGAAATTCAACATAACAGAATGCACTTGCATTCAGATTTTACTGTTCAGTCGTAAGCTTGTACATCAGGGTCAAAATGACTTATTTTAAGGAATCATGAATATTATCGCTTGAAATTGCTTATAAACTACCTCCCTGATCAAACACTGATCCACAGAAATCTCAAATGCAAAATATATGAGAAAATATTGAACAATATTTATTTGAATGAGTTAATAATTATTCAATAATTCTGATTAGGGAATTCTCAAATCCTCCCTAAGACATAGGATTAGATAATTTAATTTCATTCATGGACGTTTGGAAAGCCACTACAAATTAAGTGGCTCATTTTCAACATGCATTGCTTTCTCCTTAGCAAGATGATGCAAAGATTCAAGCCTAATCTTCAGATTTACTTTCTCTAGCTATCCCTCCCTCTTTTTAACAACACTGAAACATATCTACCCTATTTCTTTTCTTTTTAATCAATACTTATTAGTTTCATATTTGACTTTTAAAATGTGCTTATTTATTCTGCTTTATCCCAATACTAAGACTGAAAAAAAAAAATATTTACAACAGCAGCAAATTGTATTTCAAATACTGGAAAACAAATTATCACAGTTCTCAAAATACATTACAAAAATCAATCGGTGTATAATTAAATATTACTAAAGGGTACTCATGATTAGAAAAACAATTTCTGCATTTGAAAAGAATGTTCAGTTTGGTGCATAAGTGAAGATTTGTAATAAAATCTCTGAAAATAAAAAGCAGCATGGTATATAAATTCAGCGTATTACAAATAATTTTATATGATAAGTGAGAGAATTTTTAGAACCTGAGAAGGAAATTAAGACTCTGCAATAAAATAAACTATCTTCTCCAATATACTAAATGTTTGTACAAGTCATTTAGATATGAAAATAAAGCCTGAATTTAGATATGAACATTTATTTATATAAAATCCCTAATATAGTTCTCATGGTCACTAAACGCATTCATACTAAGCTGTAGCAAAATGTTTCATTGATATTCATTTCAGTCATTTTCAACTGATCTTACTTGTAGGATATGTAAGATTCCAAATTAAAATGTCTGATTCTTCCCCACTTTCCCCCATATTCATAGATACATTTTTTAACTGGATAGATGTCACCTGGTTTTACAGTGAAGTGCACAATATCCAGAATAAGTAAAGGAGGTAAGCTACACTCCATGAACGAGTATGTCTTCACAAGGTCCATATAGATCCATGTGTATGCTCACTACCAAATGCATTTACATAGCATAAACTGACCACTTAAAAACTATTAATAGCCTATTCATTTCTATTTTTTAGTGTATGTTGAACTATTTTAGTGATCTGCATTGACATTCTTTGTGTCTTAAAGACTTAGAATAGTATCTCTTGTGCAATGATGCTCCTTAGGTTTTTCAGAAGAAATTAATGAAAGAATAAAAATATGCAGTTCATCACCTATCCTGCAACTTTAACAAGACAAATGTTGATGTTCAAGTAACATAAGATATCTTGTTCACTCATAAGTTTTGATTAGGTAGCACATAAATTGATTGCCAGTTAAAGGAAAAAATAATAGTCTCACATATCAGTCTCTAGAGAAACTGATTTATAGAATTCTATCCAGGTGGAATTCTAAAGTAATGAATTGAAATAACTCTGTGGTAGAAATATAATTAAAAACTGGTATTACCTTTTGCATTTAACACATCTTAGGGAACGCTAAGCAATAAGACTGTCAAAGATAAATAAGGTCTAATATCTGCTGAGAATTCGGGACCAGAAAAATCAATGTTATAAAAATGGAAAAAATTATTTAAATCTCTGATAATGTATACAATTAATTGATATAAAGTATTGCATATTTTATTATAAAATTCTGAAAAACAAATAAAAAGATAAAAAATATTTTATATTGTGCAAAGTATCTCAGCATTTTCATGGCAAACATACTGTTTTCATATTCAATAAGTTAATGATTATCAAAAAACTTCAAGTAGCACCGTTTAAATTTTCTGTAGTGCTTTGTTTGCCTTAGCAGATGACTCCAAATGAGGCAGAATCTATTCAATTAATACAGTGTCAGAAATATCTATTGAACATGATATTAAGATGACTGCCAGATCATTCATCAGCTCAATTCTATGTGGGAAATCTTCTCAATGAAAAGTGCATTCAGGAAAATATTTAAAATTAATCATTTTAAATATTCTATTCTATTATTATCCAGCAGTTTTACGTTCTATATTTGCAGAGTAAACTATGTTTCAATTGCAAAGAAAATTACAAAAAAAATTGTTCTTACAATTCAGTAAGCCCACAAAGAACACAACAAGAATAGACAAAAAATTTGAACAATCACCTTATAAAATATGATAAATAAATAACAATATTAATAAATAAATGGCTAATAAATAAGCAAGTCAAAAGTTTTTCAACATCATTAGTTTTAAGGAAAATATAAATGAAGCAATAATAAAGTATGACTAGAAAACTATTAGAAGAATGGATATTAGAGATATTAGCTGGGCGCAGTGGTGCATGTCTGTAATTCTAGCCACTTGGGAGGTTAAAGCAGAAGATGACAAGTTTGAGGACAGCTTCAGAAATTTAATGAGGCCGGGCGCGGTGGCGCACGCCTCTAATCCCAGCACTTTGGGAGGCTGAGTCAGGAGGATCGCGAGTTCAAAGCCAGCCTCAGCAATGGCGAGGCACTTAGCAACTCAGTGAGACCCTGTCTCTAAATAAAATACAAAAAAGGGCTGGGGATGTGGCTCAGTGGTCGAATGCCGCTGAGTTCAATCCCTGGTACAAAAAAAAAAAAAAAAAACTTTAAAAAAAAAAAAAAGAAATTTAATGAGATCCTGCCTCAAAATAAAAATCTAAAAGGGTTGGGGAGGTAGCACAGTGATAATTCACCCCTAGGTTCAATCTCTAATACTACATAAAAATGTATTTGCAACATCCAATAAATGGAAAAAAAAAAAAACCATTTCCATCAACAAATGAATGCATAAAAAAGATAAAAATTATGTAATGAATCATATTTGTACATAAAAACAAATAAATTGTGTCATTGTAACAGCAAGAATGGATCTTGAAAACATTATTTTGAGTGAAATAAATCAAACACAAAAAGGCAAATACCACCTACTCTCACTCATATGTAAACTATAAAAATTTGAGTTTATAGGAGTTGAGAGTGGAATGGTAGCTACCAGAGACCAGGGCAAGTAGTGGGGAGGGTGGAGCAGGAAAATGGGTACAAAATTACTGTTAGATAGAAGAAATAAATTCTCATGTACTATTGTACAGTAGAATTACTATAGATAATGATAATGTATTCCAAAATTCTAGAAGGAAGAATTTTGAAAGTTTTCTCCAAAAAGAAATGATAAATATTTGAGGAGGTGGATATATTTGACCTGATTTAAACATGTATACATTTATTGAAACATTACATGGCACACCATTAATATGTATTTTTAGTTTTATGTGTCAATTTAAAAATTTTAAAGGAAAAAACAGAGTGGCTGAATGGACATGTGTGTGTGTGTGTGTGTGTGTATACACACACACATGTGTATATCCTATATATCATATATTTACATATTGTATATGATATATGTCATATTTATCATATCTTATATATCATATATACATACATATATATGAAGACCCAACTATTTATTGCCTACAAAAGACACATCACCTGTTGTGGCATTTTCTATCCTTTTTCATGAAAGATATCATGGTGTTGAAAGAGTTAACTTTGACTTCTACTTGCTGTTTAGATCTTTATTCACATATATGGCCACCAGGTATTGCTATTTCAATTATTCAGATCCAGACTAACTCTGTATATTTATCTTTTCTTGAAAAATAAGAAACCTAACGTAGAAGGAATAACACAGGTCTTTTTCTATAAATACTTAATTTCTAGTTAATAAGATTTAAGAATCTTTTTGTGATTAAAAATAAATTTCTCTTACTTTTAAAGTAGCTATAAATCCCTTAGAGCAAAAAGTCTTTCATGAGCTAACATTCAGCCTTGCCTGCCTCTTTCCCCTGCTTCTAGATTTTATAAATAACTGCTATAAAAGAAAAACAATAGTGCTTTGGAATCCCAGATAAAGAGAGTTGACTTTTATCAGACAACCTAAACAGTGTGCAGAAAGAATGACTAAGATCCAGCCTCCAGTTTGCCTGGCCTGCAGGGCCCAGAGTAGCATCTCTCTTCTGCTGCACGCAGGGCCAGACCTGGGGAAGCACCTCCTCCACTCCCCGCAACCCGCCCAGCTGTGACCAGAGCAAGAGGTAGGCATCCACCTGTGCGCCAGAAGGAGAGATCCAGCCTCCAGTTTGCCTGGCCTGCAGGGCCCAGAGTGGCAGCTCCCTGCTGCTGCACGCAGGGCCAGACCTGGGGAAGCACCTCCTCCACTCCTCCACTCCCCACAGCTGTGACCAGAGCAAGAGGTAAGCATCCGCCCGCCGGCGGGAAGGAGAGATCCAGTCACCAATTTGCCTAGCCTGCAGGGCGCAGAGAGGCAGCTCCCTGCTGCTGAACGCAGGGCCCATCCAGAGGATAAGCCCCCTCTACTCTTCCACTGTGCCATTCTGCAAAGGGCCAAAGGTGCAGCCTTGACTCCACTAACAGGATTGCTGACTGGACATGATCCAGATCAATTGGCTTAATCTGGAAAGGAAATAAGAAGGGCTTCCAAGGGTCCATTTGGCTTGAGACTTATTCCTGGTTTCAACGTTTTTGTTTGTTTTTTTGTTTGTTTTGTTGTTTCTTGGTGGGGGGTTGTTTGTTAGTTTCTGGTTTTTTTGTTTATTTGTTTTGTTTTGTTTTGATTGACAGTGTGTTTGTTTGCTTCTGTTCCTTTTTGCTTTCTTTCTTTTCTTCCTTCTCACTTTAGTATTTTTTCTCCTTCCTTCATCTTCCCTATTTACACCCTGCCATTGCATATTCAACAAAGGAAAAAAACAAGTTATATGCAGAAATTGGGATTTTTTGAATGAGTACAATTGTAATATATAGCAAAGTGTTGTTATATATAGTGTATTCTCTATTTTCTAGACTCACTCTCTCTCATACTAATTTCTACTCCTTGGTCACTTTTTTTCTTTGTCTTCCTTTCTTTTTTTTCTTTTTCTTCTTTTCCATCTATATTTCTTCTCTCAACCGCTGCATAAATTAGGTTTTTATATATAAATTGGTCTTTCCACCTAATCATTCACTATTTCCTCTCTCATCTGCTGATACTAAACCACTTCCATAGAACTCTCTTTTCATACTTTCTAAGAAAGAACAAGTCAGTTCACTCACTTCCCTCTTACTAAACATACCACCTCTGTGTCTATTACTTGAATCTATAAAGCCCCATTAGAAGCTTACAGACTAAATTGGAAACAATATCTGGGTTAACTAAATCTGTACATTGTGATCAAACTGGGATTCTCTGAATAGAAAGTGTCTGATTTTAAAGTGTAAAGGAAATATAAGGGGATCTGATAGCATTGTACTACAGGAGCAACGTAAGGTTCTAAGGTAAAATCAAAAGAGTCAAGGTCCCATAGTGCAAGAAGAATAGACGTACAAGCAAGATGAATAAACAAGGAAGGAAAGTGACTCAAAAAAATCAATATACCTCCTCAGTAGATTCCATGGCATGCACAGTTGGTGAAATGCCAGAGATGGAATTTAGAAATTACATTTGCCAAATGCCTGTGGAACTTAAGAATGAACTCAAAAATGAGATGAGGGAACAAGTACAGATGGCAAAAGATCATAAAGAAAGATCACAAAGAACTCCATGAACAAATACAGGAAGTAAAAGATTACTTCAATAGGGAGATAGAGACTCTAAAGAGAAACCAAACAGAAATTCTCGAAATGAAAGAAGCAATAAAACCAAAATAAAAGCTCAATCGAAAGTATCACCAACAGAGTAGATCACTTGGAAGAAAAAACCTCAGACAATGAGGACAAAATATATGCACTAGATGAAAATCTAGATTGCACAACAAAAATGGTAAGAAACCAAGAACAGAACATCCAAGAATTATGGGACAACATAAGAAGACCAAACATAAGAGTGATTGGGGTAGAGGAGGGGGCAGAGTTTCAAGCCAAAGGAATGAATAATTTATTTAATGAAATAATTACAGAAAATTTTCCAAACTTGAGGAATGAATGGGAAAACCAAGTTCAAGAGGCTCACCGAACACCAAACATACAAAATCACAACAGATCCACACCAAGACACATTATAATGAAAATGCCTAATATACTGAGCAAGGAGAGAATATTAAAAGCCACAAGAGAAAGGAAGCAGATTACATATAGGGAGAAACCAATCAGACTATGTTCAGACTTTTCTACCCAGACCATAAAAGCAACAAGATCCTGGAATAGCATATTTTAAGTTCTGAAAGAAAAGGGATGTCAACCAAGAATCTTATATCCAGCAAAACTGAGCTTTAGATTCGAAGATGAAATAAAAACCTTCCACGACAAGCAAAAGTTAAAAGATTTCGCATCTCGAAAACCAGCACTTCTGAACATCCTGGGCAAAATTTTTCATGAAGAAGAAGAGAAAAATAAAAACGAAAATCAACAAAGGGAGATATTAAACTAAGGGAAATTCCAACCAGAAGAGAAACCAAATCAAGCTAAAGATCATAATACAAATAAAAATGGATGGGAATAAAAATCACATCTCAATAATAACCCTGAATGTTAACGGCCTAAACTCACCATTCAAAAGACACAGATTATCTGAATGGATTAAAAGAAATGACGCAACAATTTGCTGTATCCAAGAAACACACCTCATAGAAAAAGACATCAATAGACTGAAGGTGAAAGGCTGGGAAAAATCTTATTACTCACATGGCCTGCAGAAGCAAGCAGGGGTTTCCATTCTCATTTCAAATAAGGTAGAATTCAAGCCAAAACTAATCA
Source organism: Tamias sibiricus (assembly GCA_025594165.1). Classification (NCBI taxonomy): domain Eukaryota; kingdom Metazoa; phylum Chordata; class Mammalia; order Rodentia; family Sciuridae; genus Tamias; species Tamias sibiricus. The sequence goes on along the minus strand of CM046665.1, from coordinate 38,675,919 downwards.
AAAGGGACAAAGATGGATATTTCTTACTACTTAAAGGAACCATTCATCAACAGGATATAACAATCATAAATCTATATGCCCCAAATAATGGAGCACCTACATTCATCAAACAAACTCTTCTCAAGTTCAAGAGTAAAATTGACCACAACACAGTTATTCTAGGGGATTTCAACACATCTTTCTCACCAATAGATAGATCATCCAAACAAAAGCTAAACAAAGAAAACTTAGGCCTCCTTAAAACAATTAATAACTTAGACTTAACGGACATATATAGAATATTTCCTCCCACAGTAAAAGAATACACATTTTTCTCAGCAGCACATGGCTCCTTCTCCAAAATAGACCATATGTTATGTCACAAGGCAACTCTCAGCAAATATAAAAAAATAGAGATACTACCCTGCATGCTATTGGACCATAAAGGGATGAAATTGGAAATCAATGACAAAATTAGGAATAAGAAAAACTACTCCATCAACTGGAAGCTAAACAACATGCTACTGAATGAACAATGTGTTGAAGAAGACATCAAAGAGGAGATCAAAAAATTCCTAGAGGTAAATGAGAACACAGATACATCGTATAGAAATCTCTGGGACACTATGAAGGCAGTAGTAAGAGGAAAATTCATTGCACTGAGTTCATTCCTTAAAAGGAAAAAAAAAAAAACAACAAATAAATGACTTAACATCACACCTCAAAGCACTAGAAAAAGGAGAACAGATTAAAACCAAGAGCAGCAGAAGACAGGAAATAATTAAAATCAGAGCAGAAATTAATGAAATTGAGACTAAGGAAACCATTCAAAGAATTGACAAAACTAAAAGTTGGTTCTTTGAAAAAATAAACAAAGTTGACAGACCCTTAGCGATGCTAACGAAAAGAAGAAGAGAAAAAACTCAATTACTAACATTCGTGATGAAAAAGGGAATATCACAACAAACACCTCAGATATACAGAAGATAATTAGAAATTACTTTGAAAACTTGTACTCTAATAAAATAGAAAATACTGAATGCATTGACAGATTTCTAGAGTCATATGATTTGCCTAAACTGGATGTGGAGGCTATACACAATTTAAACAGATCAATTACAAGCGAAGAAATAGAAGATGTCTTCAAAAAGCTACCAACAAGGAAAAGTCCAGGACCAGATGGGTTTACAGCAGAGTTCTACAAGACTTTCAAGAAGAACTAATACCAATGCTCTTCAAATTATTTCAAGAAATAGAAAAAGAGGGAGCTCTTCCAGACTCTTTCTATGAGGCCAATATTACATTAATTACAAAGCCAGGCAAAGACGCATCCAAAAAAGAAAACTTCAGGCCAATATATTTAATGAACATAGATGCAAAAATCCTCAACAAAATTCTGGCAAATCAGATACAAAAACATATCAAAAAGATAGTGCACCATGATCAAGTGGGTTTTATTCCAGGGATGCAGGGCTGGTTCAATATTCGGAAATCAATAAACCTAATACATCACATCAATAGACTTAAAGATAAAAATCATATGATTGTCTCAATAGATGCAGAAAAAGCATTTGACAAAATAGAGCACCCCTTTATGTTCAAAACACTAGAAAAACTAGGAATATCAGGAACATATCTCAACATTATAAAAGCTATTTATGCAAGACCCAGAGCTAACATTATCTTAAATGGAGGAAAATTGAAAGCATTTCCTCTAAAAACTGGAACAAGACAGGGATGACCCCTTTCACCACTGCTATTTAACATAGTACTGGAAACTCTGGCCAGAGCAATTAGACAGACGAAAGAAATTAAAGGGATCCAGATAGGAAAAGAAGAGCTAAAATTAGCACTATTTGCTGATGACATGATAATAATATACCTAGAAGACCCAAAAAACTCTACCAGAAAACTTTCACAACTAGTAAATGAATTCAGCAAAGTAGCAGGATACAAAATCAATACCCATAAGGCAAAGGCATTTTTGTACATCAGTGACAAAGCCTCTGAAAGGGAAATGATGAAAATGACCCCATTTACAATAGCAAAAAAAAAAAAAAAAAACCTGGGAATCAACTTAACAAAAGAGGTGAAAGACCTCTATAAAGAAAATTATAGAACACTAAAGAAAGAAATCATAGAAGAACTCAGAAGATGGAAAGATCTACCTTGCTCTTGGATAGGTAGAGTCAATATTGTCAAAATGTCCTTACTACTAAAGGCATTATACAGATTTAATGCAATTCCAATCAAAATTCTAATGTCATTTTTCAAAGAAATAGAAAAAGCAATCATGAAATTCATCTGAAAAAATAAGAGACCCAGAATAGCCAAAGCAATCCTGAGCAAGAAATGTAAAGCAGGGGGCATCACCATACCAGACTTTAAATTATACTATAGAGCAATAGTAACTAAAACAGCATGGTATTGGCACCAAAACAGACGGGTGGACCAATGGTACAGAATGGAGGACACAGAGACTAATACACATAATTTCAGTTATCTTTTATTAGACAAAGATGCCAAAAATGTACAGTGGAGAAAGGATAGCCTCTTCAGCAAATGGTGCTGGGAAAACTGGAAATGCATATGCAACACAATGAAATTAAACCCTTATCTCTCACCATGCACAAAACTCAATTCAAAGTGGATCAAGGACCTAGGAATTAGATCTGAGACAATACGCCTAATAGAAAAAGTAAGCTCCAATTTCCAACATGTCAGATCAGGCCCCAAGTTCCTTAATAAGAATCCTGTAGCGCAAGAACTATTACCAAGAATTAATGAATGGGATAGATTTAAGCTAAAAAGCTTCTTCTCAGCAAAAGAAACAGTGAGGTGAATAGAGAGCCAACTAATTGGGAACAAATATTTAATACATGCACATCAGATAGAGCACTAATTTCTAGAATATATAAAGAACTCAAAAAACTTTACACCAAAAAAGCAAATAACCCAATCAATAAATGGGCTAAGGAACTGAAAAGACACTTCTCAGAAGAAGATATACAATCAATCAACAAATACATGAAAAAATGCTCAACCTCTCTGGCAATTAGAGAAATGCAAATAAAAACTACTCTAAGATTTCATTTCACTCCAGTCAGAATGGCAGCTATCAAGAACACAAACAACAATAAATGTTGGAGAGGATGTGGGGGAAAAGGCACACTCATACATTGCTGGTGGGACTGCAAAATGGTGCAACCACTATGGAAAGCAGTATGGAGATTTCTTGGGAAAATGGGAATGGAACCTCCCTATGACCCAGCCATCCCACTCCTGGGTCTGTTCCCAAAAGACTTAAAAACAGCATATTACAGTGACACAGCCACTTCAATGTTTATAGCAGCACAATTCATAATAGCTAGGTTGTGGAACCAACCTAGATGTCCCTCAGTAGATGAGTGGATAAAGAAAATGTAGTATATATATGGTATATATACAAAATGGAATTTTACTCAGCAATAAGAGAGAATAAAATAATGGCATTTGCAGGTAAATGGATGAAGTTGGAGAATATAATGCTAAGCGAAATTAGTCAATCTCAAAAATCCAAATACCGAATGTTTTCTCTGATATAAGGAGGTTAGTTCACAGTGTGATTGGATTGGGGTACATAGGATTAGAGGAACACTAGAATGGTCAAAGGAAACGGAGGGAAAGGGAGGGAGCAGGGGAGGAGAAGGGGGGAATAATGGTGGTTGAATGAGATAGATATCACTATCCTAAATGCATGATTAAAGATCTGAATGGTACTTATATACTTTGTATACAAGCAGTTGTATGTAAAAAGATGATATACTTGTGCATTATGAATAAGTAAATAAATAATCTAAAATAAAATAAAAAAAGAATGACTAAGTTAGAGATATGGTGTAAAAATTACATACGCAGATAGTTACGTACAGTTCTTGTAACTCTCCATCTGTACGAAACATGTATGTCTGATATGTAATCAGTAGATGATTCAGCCTCTTTCCTAAGTTTTATGATGTAAAAGAATGTGTAATGCCAAGAAATGTTGCTTATATACTTGTACAAACTGAAAATAAACCAACAAAAGATTCCACAGCCTGACCCGTGTGTCGGTTTGTTATTTTCCCCTTCGCTGCTTCTCTGCCTCTGTACTTCGCTGAGCGCTCGTGTTGTACCCCCTAACTGGGGCTGGCCCCCAACAATACCAATAAGAATACACAAGAAATAAAGGAAAAAAGTTTTTATGCATATAGATATAAAAAAGGAAAGAGAGCTACCTTTTATCAGATTATTTTAAAGGTCATTATAGAACGATATAGCAGTAAAATGTAACAGAGGATAGATACAACAAATGTAAATATATGTACAACCAAATTTGCACAACTTTGGGGACTGGGGTTATAACTCAGTGGTAGAGCATTTGCCTAAAATGTGTGAGGCACTGGGTTCAAATCTTAGCACCACATAAAAATAAATAACTAAAATAAAATAAAGGTCTGTCAACAACTAATATTTAAAAAATACATGTAATATAGCAAAAGCAGTTCTAAAACAGAAGATCATCGAAATAAATCTCTACATCTAAAAAGTAGAAATATTTCATACAACCTAACATACTTAAAGGAACTTGAAAAGTAAGAACAAACTACACAGAAAATTGCCAAAAGAAAAAAAAAAAAAAAAAAAAAAAAAAACAAGGATCAGACCAGAAATAAATGAAGTAGAAGCTAAAAATAACAACATGTAATATCATAGTTGGTTTTCTGAAAAGATAAATCCAACTGACAAGCTTAGCTAGACTAAGAAACAGAGATGACAAAGTAAACAGTATCTAAGATGAAAATGTAGACATGACAAATAATATTACAGAAATAAAATAGATCATAAGAGTATCATGAACAAATATACACAAAACAAATTGGAAAACCAAGGAGAAACCATTTAATGCCAGAATACATAAAACTTGCTAAGAATTCAATCATAAAGAAATAAAAAATCTGAACTAATCAAAAACAAGTACTGACATTAAATTAGTGGTTTTTTTTTTTTTTTTTTTAATCTCTCATCAAAGAAAATACCAGGACCCAATGCATTCATTGCTGAATTCTATATTTAAAGAAAAATTAGTACCAATTCTTCTCAAGCTATTGCAGAAATTTGACAAAAAGAGGTTTTTTGTGTTTGTTTTTTGTTTGTGTTTTTTTTTTTTTTTTTTTGGTTTTGTCCTAAATTCATTCTCTGAAGCCATTATTACCCTATACAAAAATCAAACAAGGACACAACAAAAATGCAAACTACGAGTCAATATTCCTGATGAAAACAAGTGCAAAATTTCAACAAAATACTACAAAACCAAATCCAACAGCACATTGAAAAAATGATTCAAAGTGATCAAGTTTGAACAAGACCAGGGATTTAAGGATATTACAATACATGCAAATAAATAAATGTAATTTATCACATGAACAGAGTTGAGAGAAGAATTGTTTAATAGGTGCAGAAAAAGTATTTGATGAATTCCAACATCCCTTTGAAAAGCTCTCTCAATTAATTAGGTACAGAAGAAATGTATCACAACACAATAAAGACCATAAATGACAAACCCACAACTAATATCATACTGAATAGGAAAAAGTTAAAATCTTCTCCTTTAAGACCTAGAAGAAAATAAGGATGTCCATTTTTACTACTTCTCTTCAAAATAGTAGTAGATGTTTGGCAAGAAAAATTAACAAGGGTATCCAACTTGGAAAGGAGAAAGTCAAATTGCTTAGAGATGACATGATCTTATATAAAGAAAAATGTAAGATCCAACCAGTAATATATTATAAGTCGGAAATGAATTCAATAAAGTTTTAGTTTACAAATCAAAATTTGAAATCTGTCTTGTTTTATATACTAATAGCAAACAATATTAAACAGATACCAAGAAAACATTTTCAATTACAAAAGCTTTTAAAAAGTTAGAAATAAATTTAACAAAGGAGGTAGGTAAGATATATCTAAAATGAAAAGTATGAAATGTTTGTTAAAAAAAATTGAAGAAGGCACAAATAAATGGAAATATATCCTGAGTTTATGGATTGAAAGAATACTTTTAAATACTTTTAATACTTTTAAAATGTCCATTGCAGGGAGCCATCCGTGCAGGACATGGGTGGGAGTCCATAATACAGAAGGTGTTCTACAGATTCAAAACAGCCCTATTAAAATATCAAGGACCATTGAAACTGGAGGCACCAAAATCCCAGACCTTAAATTATAATACAGCTTTACAGTAAAAAAAAAAAAAAAAAAAAAAAAAAAAAAAAAAAAAAAGGCATGGTATTGGCACCCAAACAGATATGAAGACCAATGAAACAGAATAGAAGACAGAGAGACAAACCCACATCTGTACAGTTATACTAGATGAAAGTGCCTTAAACATACGTTGGAGAAAAGATATCCTTTTCAATAATTGATGCTGGGAAAACTGGAATCCATATGTAGTAGAATAAAACTTAACCACTATCTCTCACCCTGAACAAAACTCCAATCAAAGTGGATCAGGGACCTAGGCAATAGACCAGATACCCTGTGCCTACTAGAAGAAAATGTAGGCCCAACTCTTTATCATGTCTGCTTGGGACTTGTTGACTTTTTCAACAACACTCCTAAAGCACAAGAAATAAAATCAAGAATCAAATATAAGATGGTATTAAAATAAAAACGTTTCTTCACAGCAAAGGAAACAATCAAGAATGTGTAAAAAGAGCCTACAGAATTGGAGAAAATCTTTGCCACCTGCACCTCAGATACAGCATTAATCTCCAGGATATACAAAGAACTCAAAAAAAAAAAAAAAACACCAAAAAAAAAAAAAATCTATTAATAAATGTGCAAAGAACAGAATGGGAACTTAACATTAAAAGAAATACAAATGAGTCAACAAACATATGAAAAAAATGTTCAACATCTGTAGCTAGTAGAGAAATGCAAATTAAAACTACAGAAATTTCATTTCACTCTAGTCAGAATGGCAATTATCAAGAATACAAAAAAATAATAACTGTTGGCAAGGATGGGGGGGAAAAGATACATTCAAATATTGCTGGTGGGACTGCAAGTTGATGCAACCACTCTGGAAAGCATTATGGAGATTCCTCAGAAAACTTGAAATGGAACCACCATTTGACCCAGTTATCCCATTCCTTGGTATATACCCAAAGAACTAAATATACTGAACACTACAGTGACATGGCCACATCAATTTTTATAGCAGCTCAATGAGAATAGCTAAGCTATGGAACCAAACTATGTGATCTTCAACAGATGAATGGATAAAGAAACTGTGGTATACATACACAGAGGAATATTACTCAGCCATCAAAAAGAATGAAATTATGGCATTTACCAGTAAACAGATGCAATTTGAAGCTGTCAAGCTAAGTGAAATAAGCCAATCTCCAAAAAGCAAAGGCCAAATATTCTCTCTTATAGGTAGATACTAACATACTAAGGGTTGGGGTAGAGAAGAATAGAAGTGCATTAGATTAGATAAATGGGAATGAAGGGAAGAGAGGGAAAATAGAAATAGTAAAGATGGACATAACTGTCCAGCGTTCATATATGAATACATGACCAATGAAACTCCACATGATGTACAACTGCAAGAGAGATGCTAATTAGAGTAAGTTATTCTGCACATGCAGGAGCCCTGTTTGGGGATTGACTTAAATTGCGGTTGACTATGAGCCGTGGAGATTTGGGCTTTGTTGCCTCCCGTAGTCTCACGGGACTTGTTGCGGGATCTCGAGTGACTTGGCCAAAATTGCTGATCGGGTCAGCGCCATTTTAGTGGTGTGTTTGTCGTGTGTTAGTCGTTGTTAGAACCAGAGAGAAAAGTTATCAGAATAAAAAGCTGTTTGTCTCCAGTTCGCCTCTGAAGTTTTTCCCGCGGCTCCGTTGCTCCAAGCGCTTCAGGCGGCAACATGCACACATATATAATACATCTAATGTTGTGTATACCTAAAAAGAACAAATAAAAAATGTAGCAAGGACATTCTTTGTTGCTGCCTGAAGCGGAAACTGCTTGGAGCAACGAACGCCGCAGGAAAATGCGGAGGCAGGATGAAAATGAAAAAAGGTCTTTTATTCTTCTTCTTCTCTCTCCGGCTCCAGGAATCACTCCAAACGCTCTAACTCCAACCACCACCTTCTTCCTCTTCCCACACACACTAACTAACTCACCCAGTTATATACATATAGCTTTAACAAGGACACGTGCTTACAGCTCGAGCTTACAGGTGCGTCACGCAGTGTTCACGGGCATACAAAGATTCTTTGGATAATGTATTACTATCAGGTGGAAACTAGAACATCTTTTATGGCTCTCAGCTAACCGCAATCTTTAGCTATCTCCTTGATTATAGGCTCCTTCATTTCCCCCTTTTAGTTTTAAAAGAGGGGATGTTCTAGGACGTCCATGTGCATTCGACATTCTTACCCGTCATGGGAGTCTAGGCTGTCCTGACTCCTGGCTTAGGTTGACATGCTGGCCACATTAGACTGTCCAGTGCGACTGTGCCATGTCTTAGGTTGTCCCCTTCTGGGGATCTTACCCGTCATAGGCTAACCAGCCATCCAATAGAGCCCTTCGGGATCGACTGTGTGTTGACTAACAGCCGTCCAATTTTTAGGAGATGCTGCGCCTTTAAGGCAGTAAGCCTACTGCTGACGAGCCAAGTTTCCATAGTGTATCAAGTTCTTTAAGCCAATCAGCTGCCCTTAGTTTCATCAAGTAACGCACTGAGTTCTCTTAGACAAATACCCGCAAGGCATTGTCCCGTAATGTCCCAAAATAATGGAAAATCAAAATGTCCATAAGTTATAACACATAGATTCAGGAGGCCCCATGCATGCAGAGCAGAGGCCACACTGCTGGTTAGGTTGTTTGATGCTTGAGCAGCAGGGATGCTTGCAGCAACCGCGGTCCCTGCAGTTGTAGCAGCAGCCGTCTTTTTTATGTCTAGACATTTCCACAGGCAAATCTTCAGGGCCCGCTACCTAAAAACTCAAGCATCCATTATTAAGGGAAAGGCAGTGCTATTCCAGAACTGAGATCAAAAGGTGAGCTGTCAAACTAAAAAAAGAATTATTAGAGTAGAAAATAAAAGTTGATCTCTGCTCACACACATTGCTGCTTAAGCTCCCACAAACATAAGCTGGCAAAATATCACATTCAGAAATAATCAAAGAGAAACTGAGGGTGTTTACTGCATTAAAGATAAAGAAAAGCTAAAGGCACTTTGGAAAAATAATTTGTTAGCTGGAATCCTCGAGTCTCTATATACACAGCAATCCTATACCTGTTGAAATAATTCAAATTAATCAGCTATTAAACAAATGAAGTTAATAACAAATAAACGATCCTATGTCAGAACACCAAAATATCAGGTTATACAACATTAAACATATTCACAGCGGAAGAGAAGTCCCGGAGACAACTATAAATCAAAATTGATTATCATTATAATTGATTATCTAATTAGAGTATTCTGAACTTATATGAATATCTATCTATATATATATATATATTGATTATCTAATTAGAATATTCTAAGCTTAAATGAATTAACGTTATTTGGATCTATATCTATCTACCTATTTTTTTTTCATAAGCGCTTAATTATTTGTGACGTCACACTAGACAGACGCACATATAAACATATATTTGTGACATCACATTAACATGAAATTTAGACAAATGCACAGACATAAAGACGTATATAAAAAAAAAAAATACAATTGTGTATACACTGAAGAGAGATCTTCTTGTCCCGGCCGGAAAGAAGAAATTTAAGTTGTAAATTTAATGGAGGACTCTTAAGGGAATCACTCCATACCTTCATTTTGGTCCTCTTGATTTTGTACTTGTTTATTCAATCTAGACTCCTCAATAACTTCGTCTTGATCCTTTTGACTTTGTACCTGCTTTATCAATCTAGATGGTATCCATATTGGAGAGGATTCGTGCTTTGGAAAAACACAAACAGATCCTCTCCCCCAAATTAATACTGGGTCTGGACCCTTCCATGTACCTGAGAGAACATCCTTCCAGTAAACCAAAGGTTTATGTTGTTGGTGTGGGTTCCAGTGTCTATCTCCAGCCGAATGTCCATTAGAATCTAAAGTTAAGAAATTTAGGGTAAACAGGGCAACTGCCAATCTGTCCTTAGGATTTTTCCAGTTTCCATCTTTTTGCTTTAGTAACATATTTTTAAGTGTCCGATTTGCTCTTTCAATTATTCCTTGTCCCTGAGGATTATAAGCGATACCTGTTTTGTGGATAATATTGAACTTTGTACAAAATTGTTTGAAGGATGTGGATGTATATGCAGGGCCATTATCTGTTTTAAGCATTTTGGGGATGCCCAATGCAGCAAAAGCTTGCAGACAATGAGATATAGTATCTTTAACTCTTTTCTGGAATGTAAAGAAGCAAAAATCATGCCTGAACATGTATCTATGGTGACATGAATAAATCGTAATTTTCCAAAACTTGGCTCATGTGTGACATCCATCTGCCACAAATGATTGGGCATCAAACCTCGTGGGTTAACCCCATAATGTGGATTGGGCAAAAGTGTTACACAAGATGAACATTCTTTTACAATTCTATGAGCTTGTTCTTTTGTGATTTTAAATTTTTGTCTTAAGGTAGTGCTATTAACGTGGAACTGGAAATGAAATAAAGTAGCTTGTTGTACTGTAGTAAATATAAATATTGTTTTAGTGAGGGCATCAGCTTTTTGATTACCTTCATGGAGAGGACCAGGCAGATTAGTGTGAGCTCTTATGTGACCTATAAATAAAGGTTCTTTTCGTTGCCATAAGAGATTTTGGATTTGAGAAAACAATTTAAAAGCTGGAGTATGTGGTGCTATTGGACCTGCTAGCTCCAATTTAGGGACAGCATGTACAATATATTGGCTGTCTCAGAAAATATTCATAGGCTGTTCTTTAAAATTTTTCCAGAGCTATTATCATAGCTTTGAGTTCCACTAATTGAGCTGATTTTTGATTAGTGATATGAATCATTTTTTCATTTTGAGTGACTACTGCAGTGGTAACGTTAGAGGATCCATCTGTAAATACATTAAATGCTTTAGGAATGGGTTGATTTTTTATTACCTGTGGGAATATGATAGGATGATTGATACAAAAGGACAGTATAAGAGATTTAGGAATATGATTGTCAAAATTTGCAGAAGTAGAGCATCTAGCTATAGCCCAATCATTATCATTGAAGCACAAATATTCAACCTGTGACTATGAATAAGGAGTAATAATAGTAGCGGGATGAATTCCAAATATTTTAGTAGAGGTTTTAAGTCCTTGAAGAATAAGTTTAGGCACCATGAAGGTATAAGACTCAATTGTACTTTTAGGAGAGACAGGCAAATGTATCCATAATATAGGTCCCTGTTGCCAAAATATTCCTGTTGGTGTATATTGTGAAGGAATAATAATCTATATTAGTGGTTGTGCAAAATCAAATCTATCACAATGGGATCTTTCAATGGCCTGTTCTACTAATTTTAGAGCTCTCCTGGCCTCAGGAGTTAATGTTCGCGGTGAGGATGGATCAGGGTTCCCGCGAAGGATGTCAAATAAAGGTTTTAATTGTCCAGTAGTGAGGCTTAGTGTAGGGGGAAGCCAATTAATGTCTCCCAATAATTTTTGGAAATCATTGAGGGTGGTCAAATGTTCTTTACTTATTAGAATTTTGGGGGGTTTAACAAAAGTATCCATGATTTTAAAGCCTAAATATAGTATAGGTGATCTGCTTTGAACTTTTTCTTCTGCTATGTATAATCCATATTTTTTTAAAATTTTTGTTATTTCACTAAATATATTAAATAAGATTTGTTGATTAGGGTGATCTAATAAAACATCGTCCATGTAGTGTAGACACATGAGGTCTTGATATTTGTTTTTAATGGGCTGTATAGCTCTGTCCACATATAGTTGGCACATTGTAGGGCTATTTGCCATTCCCTGCAGCAATACTTTCCATTGATATCTTTTATCAGGGCCATTATTATTGATAGAAGGAATTGAAAAAGCAAACCTGGGGGCATCCAGAGGATGTAGGGGAATGGAAAAGAAACAGTCCTTTATATCAAGAGTTATAAGATAATAGTTTTTTGGAATAGCTACAGGATTAGGAATTCCAGGTTGGGTAGGTCCCATAATTTGCATTGTTTTATTAATTTGTCTTAGGTCTTGTAATAGTCTCCATTTTCCCGATTTTTTCTTAATTACAAATATGGGAGAATTCCAGGGAGAGGTGGAAGGCTCTATGTGTCCTGCTTCTAATTGTTCTTTAATTAATTGGTGGGCCTCTTGCAATTTTTCTTTGGATAGGGGCCACTGAGGGACCCAAACTGGCTTATTAGAGAGCCATGGTATTTTTAAAATTGTTTTCTCAGTGGCCCCTAGAAAAAAATGTCCTTTGCCTTTTTTATTATGATTAGGATTTTTATTCTTAACACCTGCAGGCTTGGTTGCTAGGTGTAGCCCCATTTGATGTAAGATATCTCTTCCCCACAGGGTAACTGGCAAGCTGTTTAAAACATAAGGTTGGAATGTTCCTGTATGGCCTTCATTGTCTTGCCAATTTAAGATTACAGCACTTTGTGCTGGGGTATTACTATATCCCAAGCCTCTTAAACTGGTTGAGCCTTTCTGTAGAGGCCAGTGCTTAGGCCATTGTTGTAGATTTATGATGGAAGAGTCAGCTCCTGTATCAATCAGCCCCTCCATCTCTATACCTTGAATTTTTAATTTGCACATCGGCCTCCGTGAACAATCCTGTACCCAGAAAGCCATAGGTCCTGAAGCAGTGGAACCGAATGCTCTGCTATTTCTCTTTTGTGGCATGCTTTTTAAAAAACTATGGAGACTGGGAAGGAGGAGCAGCTGTGTGATTCTGTCTCCTTGATTTACGGAGATGATGCCCCTGTGTGTACTTAGCATTATTTTAATCTCTCCATTATAATCTGAATCAATAACCCCTGGTATAACATTAAAGCCTAATAAACTCTTGGAACTATGCCCAAGGATTAGTCCCACAGTTCCTGAAGGGAGAGGTCCCCTGATTCCCGTAGGAATCAGCTGAACCCCCATTTCAGGTGTCAGGACCATCCGGGCAGTAGAACAGAGATCTAATCCTGCACTTCCTCTTGTCCCTCTGATAAGGGAGTTAATGGGTAGGAGGGATTGTGAGGAGGAATCATTTGAATCTGAGGGCATTCCTCCTCTAGAGCGCATTCCTCCTCTAGTGCCTCATGCATTTGTGGGCCCCGGGACATTGGGCCCCGTGCCCCGTTTTTTGAAATCCTTGATAAATCATTTCCATATATATCATATCTGGAATGGCATTGATTGGCCCAATGTATACCCTTTTTGCACCTGGTACATCGGCCTGGAGCGCGGTATGAATTTGATCTTATTACCCTTGGGGGATATTGCTTAGCATATCTTGGTTAATTATAATACTTTTGTCTGGAATATCCTGTTCTAGGTTGAATCCTTTGGGAATTTTGAGGGGAGGAATTTTTCATCACTGCAGCAATTACGTTGCCTGTGATAACAGCCTCGTTAATGTCTTTGCACAGTCTGATATAAATTGATAAGTCTTTTTTACTTCTCCACGGCCTTATTGCATCCTGGCAATATTTATTAGCATTCTCGTACGCTAATTGGATAACTAGAGGCATAGCTTGCTCAACTTTGCCAAAAACTCTAGATGTTGTTTTTAAGAATCTATCTACAAAATCAGCGTAAGGTTCGTTAGGCCCTTGTATAACTTTTGATAGGCTTCCTTGCAGATCCCCTGTGCCTGATATTGTCTTCCAGGCTTTCACAGCTGCAGTGTGTATCTGGGCATACACACCGGGATCGTATTGTAGCTGATTTTGTAGTTCGGTGAACTGACCTTCCCCTGTGAGCATATCTATATTGCGTTGTGGGAAACCTGCTGCAGCATTTCTCTTTGCTATTTCTGAACAAAGTTTCTGGAATTGAGTTTTCCAGATTAGGTATTGTCCCCCACTTAGTACCGCTCTGCATAGACTTTTCCAATCTGAGGGGGCTAAGATTAGGGTGTTAAGTGACTCTATCATACTTAATGTGAACGGAGCTTGAGGCCCATAAGTCATTACCGCCTCTTTAAAATTCTTTATTGTCTTAAAGTCTAGGGACTCGTGATATCTTTGTCCCTCTTCATTTTAAAATACTGGCAGTTCTAGGTGCTCCTGCGGTCTATGTTGTTCGAGAGTGTATAAGCGCTCAGAAAGGCCGCCAATTTCTACCTCAAGGGCACATACTTTCTGATCAATTCTCCTTATTGTTTCTGTTAGGGATTCTATCCATGAAGGAGTAGAGGGCACTAGTGGTTCCTCTATTTGATGGTCTTTTCTCTTTTTTAATTTCTTTTTGTTCTTTTTATTGGAGACTGTGCTCCCCGAATCGCTTTTTGATTCCTCCTCACTACTAGCTTCATAATTCCTAACTGGCTCAGTGGAGGAGACCGTACTCTCATGGTTTGGCTCCTTGTTACTATTATCATTTTCACTAGTATCCTGAGTTTCAGCTTCTAAGGAGAGTACATAATCCTCAGCTAATTTTATTAAGCTTCTGATGGCTTTTGCAGTTCTTACTTTTGAATTTACATTACTGCTCTCCTTGCTGGTCTCAACTGAGTCAGAGGATATGCTTTCTTGTTCACTTTTTTCACTATCCTCTGAGTTCTCGATATCAAAAATTTCATTCGTGGCTTTTATAAACCAACTTTTTGTTATATTCGCTCCCATATTTTTAAATTTTCTTTTTTCTTACCTTGCCGCCAAATTCCCCGTACAGGCCACCACTTGTTGCTGCCTGAAACGGAAACCCCTTGGAGCAACGAACGCCACAGGAAAATTCAGAGGCAGGATGAAAATGAAAAAAGGTCTTTTGTTCTTCTTCTTCTCTCTCCGGCTCCAGGAATCACTCCAAACGCTCTAACTCCAACCACCACCTTCTTCCTCTTCCCACACACACTAACTAACTCACCCAGTTATATACATATAGCTTTAACAAGGACACGTGCTTACAGCTCGAGCTTACAGGTGCGTCACGCAGTGTTCACGGGCATACAAAGATTCTTTGGATAATGTATTACTATCAGGTGGAAACTAGAACATCTTTTATGGTTCTCAGCTAACCGCAATCTTTAGCTATCTCCTTGATTATAGGCTCCTTCAATTCTTCATAACAAAATAGAAAGGCAATTGTAAAATTTATGTAGAACCAAAAAAAATCCCAGATAGTTAAATAATCTTGAACCAAAAGAACAAAACTGGCCATATCACATATCCTTAAAAATACACTACAAGTTAGCAGGGTATGGTGGCACACACCTGTAATTCCAGTGGCTCAGGAGGCTGAAGCAGGGAGATCATGGGTTCAAAGCCAGCCTTAGCAACAACGAGGTGCTAAGCAACTCAGTGAACCATTGTCTCTAAATCAAATACAAAAATAGGGCTGGGGATGTGACTCGATGTTTGAGTGCCTCCAAGTTCAATCCCTGGTACACCACGAAAAAGAAATACTGCAAGTCTATAGTAACTAAAACAGCATAGCACGAGCATCATTAGCTGACACACAAACCAATGGAACAGAAAAACGTCCACACATTTACAGCCAACCGATTTTCAACACTGGGACCAAAAATATGAACTGAGGAAATATAAGCTGTTCAATAAACAGTCCTTGATATCCACATACCGAAGGATGAAACTAGATCCCATCTCCTGTCTCTCTCTCTTTCTCTCTCTCTCTCTCTCTCTCTCTCTCTCTCTCACACACACACACACACACACACACACACACACACACAAAACAACAACAAGAAAAATAAAACTCAAAATGTACTAAAGTCCTAAAGGTAACACCTGAACCGAAACTATGAAACTACTAGAAGAAAAGGTCAAAAGAAGAGCTTTATGACATTGGTCAGGGCAAGGATTTTCTGGATATGGCTTCAAAAGCACAGGCAATAAAGCCAAAAATTACATCAAACTCAAAATATTCTTAAAAGCAAGGATAACAATGAACAAAGTGTAGGAACAATGTATATACAGAATGGAATAAAATATATGTGAATGATGAATCTGATGTGGGCTATGTAGAGTATGTGAGAAACTCCAACAACTCAATGCAGAAAATATTAATAATCCAATCAAAAAATATGCAAAAGAACCAAAGAGACATTTCTAAAACTAAAAGACATACAAATGTCCAAAAAGTATATGAGAAAATACTTAATATCTTTAACTATCAGAGAAACCCAAATCAAACCTAGAGAGATATCACAAATCCCAGTTTGAATGGCTTTTGTAAAAAAAGACAAAAATATAATAAATGTTGGTGAGGATGTGAAAAAAAAAAAAGGGAATTCTTATGCACCATTGGTAGGACTACTAATTAGTACAGCCATTAGATAACATTAGGAAGCTTCCTTAAAACATTAGAAATAGAACTACCATATGGTCCAGCAATCCAATTGCTTGGGGTAGAAATCCAAAGGAAGTGAAATTAGTTTGTCAGAAAGATATCTCCACTCCCACTATTCACAATAGTTGTTTGTGGAATCAACTAAGGTGTCCATCATCGAATGAATGATTTTTAAAAATACAGTACCTATACTGAATGGGACACTTTTCAGCAAAAAAAAAAAATGGACAAAATATACTGTCATTAGTGGTGACATAAATTAACTCGTAGGACATTATGTGGAATGAAATAAGACAGATGATCCCACTCATGTGAATCTAAAATTATTGATCTCATTGACATAAAGAATAGAATGGTTGTTACCAGTGGCTGGGGAGGGTATAGGAAGGAGATGGGGACAGGCTTGTCCAAAGATTTATAATCATAGCTAGATACAAGGAATAAGTTCTGATGTTCTAGTGTACAATAAAATGATTATAGTTAACAATAATGTATACATAAAGAGGTAGAACAACAGACTGAATATTTTCACCACCAAAAATATTAGATGTTATATATAGTTACTATTTCAATTAAAGTTAAAGCCAAACATTCTTTTTAAAGTGTAGAACATTTTTTTTAAAGTGTAGCCTATGTGAAACTAAGTTCTTACAAGTCTTTCAGCATCATGTCAAATTTCAAAAGATATGTACCACACTCCATATAGGAAAAAAATTGAACAACAAAAAAATATTTCAATAAATAAATGTAATTTTTGAAGACCAAAAATTCACTGCCAAGAACGTAAACAACTTGATTTCACACTAACTGTTGTGACATAGTAAAAGATAACTTTAAAAATGATTTGGGCTCACGGGTATTACTTTCTCGTGGTTACAGCATGGGTTCTGAAACCAGATGCAGCTGGGGGTATAGCTTACTGATAGGGCAATTGCCTAGCATGCACAAGATCCTGGATTTAGTCCCATCCCTGAGAAGACAAAACAGAACAACACATTTAGATGGAAACTTGGCCACTCAGAATGCTGAGCCCCTGCACCAATCACAAAAGCACTTTTTGTCTCCTTGCATCTTTGAAAATAACCTGTCAAGATTTCATGAATATATTTTTACTAAAAAAAAAAAAAAAAAAAAAAAAAGGAATCAGTTCTCTGAAAAAAAAATTCATTCTCTCACTTATTATTCAACATGTATTTATTAATAATTTATTATGTAGCAGACAGTATTCAGTCCTAGAAATCTAGAGAACAAGGAAGTATAGGGAAGAGTTTCAGGAATCAGATATCTGAATTTCAAGTTGATTTATATAGCCTTAAAGAGACTTGGAACATCATGCTGTCCACACAAACATTTTCAGTGGTTTTGTTTGTTTGTTTGTTTGCCGCCCCGCCCCAAGTGATAATTGAATGAAGTTAAAGAATAGAAAACTAGCTCAATATAAAGGAAAAAAATGAAAATCTGAATTTTAAATGTATTTTTATGCTAACTTCACTCACTAATGTGATAATCAAATTATTGGTGAATACTTCCTGGTCTACTTATAAGCTTTAAGTCACATCCCTAGATTGCCTTTCTTTTCTTTTCTTTTAAAAAATTTACTCAGTTCCCATAACTTTTAAATGCTGGTTAACCAAATCATAAGTGTTAATAGGTTTTAGGTCTCCACAAAGTAATTGAAGTCACTATTGGACAAATTTTTCAAAGCATTTTAAAATTTATTCAAAGAGCTTTAAAACAGTGCAAACTGAATATTCTACAGGGTTTAGAGATGAGGAAACAATCTTCAACTTCCTCAGTTCTGGACTTCTGCCTCAGAAGTTAAATTACTTAACCACAAAGAGTTGAATTTCACAAGAAAAGAACATGTAGTAACTGGAATCCTCCCAAGTGTGAGAATTGAAAATAGAAAAAGATGAATCAAAGAATTAAAAAGAGTGGCGGTGCTCAATGGAAAGTAGTATATCATGGGAATGTGGAATGTTAGCTTATGTCAATTGTGAAGTTCCATCTTATGTGTTTATAAACCAGATTTGTTTTTTTCAAAATCATTCTCTGTCATAATTTTTAAATGTACCCTTCCTTTAAAAAAATTCATTCTGCTTCAACTGTACAGAAGAAAAGCAAAATAAAAAAAAAAAAAAAAAAAAAAAAAAAAAATTCCCCTTCAATCCCTTACAAGCTAGAAACTTTCAGGGTGAGAAAAAAATAGCAGGATTTAGAGAGTTTTTCAAAGCACTGAGAGTGCTCCTTAGAGAAAGCTGGTGAAAATCTTTGCAGCTACATTGCTTTGCAGTCTTATAGGCAGCACACTTTCTGTAGGTTTTCCTACTCAAATGTAAACCTGGCATTTTGTGGCAGTAAAGGTCAGGAAATCCTTGCAAAGGATGTCACAGTTATCACTGAATATTTACACAGATCTGAATGGTATTTTTCCTTCAAAGCAAGGACAAGTTTTGAGAGATGGGGCATGTAAAACACTGATTAAGACACTGGGCTTTGAATTTAGACAAATGTGAGTTTTACATCCTGATACAGCATTGAATATCTCTGTGAACAAGAGCAGGTTGACAAAGTTCTCATTCCTCTGTTACAAATTATTCCTTCCGCAGATTCCTTATCTGGTCAAAGTTGAAAGTGCTATTGCATTAAAGTACTTAGTATTCTGAGCCCTTCAAAATGTTGTTATACTTCTCATAGTACGTTCTCAAAAATGTTGTTAGTATTATTATAATTCTGATTTTAAATTTTCATTTTCACCTAAATTTTATATTCAACTATATTCTTTAGCAAATTTTATTGTTAGTGAGGGACAAACGAAAGCAGAGGTAAAATCAAAATGTGTTAGCTAGATCACTTCAAAGAAGTAAAACAAACAAATAAACAAAATACCTGTTTTTTTTTTGTTGTTGTTGTTGTTGTTGTTGTTTTTTAAAATAGGCTGAAGCAGGAGGCTTCCCAATTCCAGGTCAGCCTCAGCAACTTAGCAACCCTATCACAAAAACATAAACAATAAAAACAGCTGGGATTGTAGTTCAGTGGCAAAGCACTACTGGGGTCAATTCCTCATACCAAAATAATAATAATAAAAACAACAACAATAACAATATATCCTTTTGAGGACACACAAGACATTTTTGAAACTAGAAAATCAAAGATATTAATTTAAGTTAAAAATGGAAATGTCTCCCAAGTATATAAATGCAAAAGCTACCCTATAAATTATTTTTAAGGTATAGAAGAAAAATTATTTGGGGAAAAAAATAAATAAACCTATAGTATCTTTTTTAAAAAATTAAAAAGAAAGAACAACTTCAACTCCTCATTTATTGAAATTCTTTATTCTTATTTGCTATCTATACCCAATATTGAATATTTTCTATTGCATTAACATCCTGAGTTAGCTTCCCAGTATTATGTCACCATGTAAATCAGTTAAGAGTTGATTACAAATATTCATTTATAACCCAAGAGCCATCTGCAACAGAAAGGAGAGGGGTTTTTGTTTGTTTTGTTTGGGTGGTTTTTTTGTTTGTTTGTTTTTGTACTGGGGATTGGACTCAGGGGCACTCAGCCACTGAGCCACATCCCCAGCCCTATTTTGTATTTATTTAGAGACATGGTCTCAATGATTTGGAGTACCTCACTTTTGCTGAGGCTGGCTTTAAACTCATGATCCTCCTGCTTCAGCCTCTAGGGACGCTGGGATTACCACGCCTGGCAGAAAAGGAATGTTTTAGCCACTGGCACAATACTTGTAGAAATTGAAAATATTACTGTATGTCACTGAAATTATACCTGTTGACAGTCAATATTTTAAAGCATTAACAAGTGCTTTAGTCACTATCTCCTGTACAAGTGGACAGACAGTACAATACTAATAAAATGAGCAATAATGCAGGTGAGTGATATGTGCTAGACAAGTATGTCTTCTCAAACATTGGAACAAAAATAGATGCTTGTAGAAAACATTCATTTTTTTATGGACTATAATCTTTCTCTCAAAATTTCTTTGCATATAAACCCAAAGGTCAATGCAGGACAGTTTTCTGGATAGCCTTGGACTTCCCCGGTTCTCACCCTTTCCTCACTTACAAAATAATGGTAGAATATGGTGGGAATCAATATCCTTAGACAGTTGGAGCTGGCCAGAACAGCATGGACTCTGTTACAGACCTCTCCTAGAAATAGGGTGCTCTTCAACTCTTTTTCCTAGCTGTTCCTGTATGAATTCCAGGGTATAAATTCCAGAGGCAATAAAACCTAAGGAAGGCTGTTTTACAGGGTCCTTCAGCAGCAGTGCAAGTGGAGAAAGTGCAGAAAAGACTCCATTCACCCAAGCATCTTTCCTGAGGTTTGAAGGAACAGCTCATCATGAATTCTAGACCTCTGTTGTCTTATGATGCCTATCTGTATGTGATAAATATGCTTCATGTAACTTGTGTATGAATGTTCTGTCTCACGGAACTCAGGCAAGTTGGGAGCCAGTACAGGGAAGCTGAATCACAGTGTGATTGCTAAATCATTTGGTAGTTTTATTTTTAATTTTGGGGGAAATTCTTTTTTCCATTAAGCATAGAGGTTACACTGATTTGCATTCCATCAAAAGTCTACTAGTGTTCCCTTTTTTCTACATACTCATAACATTTATTAACACTTGTTCACTTGTTTTCTTTCTTCTTCTTCTTTTTTTTTTTTTTTGGTAACAGTTGTCCTTGAAAGGTGTGAGGTCATACGTCATTGTGGTTTTGATTTGCATTTCCCTGATAATTAAAGATGTTGAGCACTTTTCTTATGCCTGTTGGACCTGTGGTGTGTAGATTTTTTTTGTTGTTGTTGTTGTTTGTTTGGTTGGTTGGTTTGATTTGGTGAGTAGATTTTTAATGTTTTTTTTTTTTTTTTTTTTTTTTTTTTTGCTTTTCAGAAGTATCTACTTCCCCATTTTAAATCAGGTTGTTGTGATTTTTAGTATTGAGTTATATGAGGTCCTTATACATTTCAGATATTAACCCTTTTTTTTTTTTTTTTTTTTTTTTTGCTATGCACAGGCATTGATATAAGTCCACTTGTCTGTTGTTGTTTTTGTTACCCATACTTTGGGAGTAATAGCCAAACAATTATTTCCAAGATTGATTTCAAAACAAATCTCCATTTTATAGTTTCAAATGTTATACTTAAGTCCTCAGTATATTTTGAGTTGATTTTGTATATATTGTGAGACAGGTGTCCAGGTCATTTTTTGCATGTGGATATCCAATTTCCCTAAAACCATTTATTGAAATGACATCCTTTTCCTACTATATGTTCTAGGCACCTCTGTTGAAGATTAATTCACCATGAATGTGTGAATTTATTGCTAGGTTCTCTATTCTGTCCCATTGGTCTATATGCCTATTATTATGCCAGGATAATACTGTTTTGATTATTACACTGTTATAATTTTGTAACATGGATCTATGAAATCAGATTCTTTTTCAAGGCCTGAGAAAAGTGACAGGGTTTATTGGGGTAAAGGTTTATTATAGAAAGCAACCAAGCAGAGCTGTTGAGGGCAAGGAGCCCCAAGAGAGGGATGCCAGTGGGTGGCTGTTGTCTAGGGGTTTTTAAAGATATATCTGATGTCCTAGCACAGGTGATTGGTGAGGTGAGGGATCTAGTAGGTCCAATCAAGATCTTTAAGCTGTGAGTTTAATAAGCCAATCAGAAATGCAAGTCTTTAATCCCTTATTTAAATAATTAAGAGGACAAGTCTAAGCTGGTGAATTTTAACATGTTTATTAGAATAAGCATAGTGGATGGGGTCCGCTTGTGGTCAGCCATTGCTAGGGTTAAGGGCAAAGGTGACTAAGGAAGGACTGCTGTGTTTAAAGCTGTGAGGAACATAAACAAGTATTATAACTCAGAAGAAGACCTTGTGGTTAGCACTGGTAGAGAGCAGCAAGTCACAGAATGTCTTTCAGACCCACTGTCTCCTTTCAGGTTGACATTATGTCCCCTGCCCCTCCTGTCCTTCTCTGAGACCCTAATCCTGGCTGCCTGTGGTAGATCTATCTTCCTGACTCAATTTGAACTCAGGAAATGTGAAGCCAATAGCTTTATTCTTTCATGATTTCTTAGTCTACCTGGGATCTCCTGTGGTTCTATGTAAATTTCATTATTTTCCCTATATCTACAAACTATGTCATGGAGATATTGATTAATTGAGGTAGTATCGACATTTTGACAATATTCGTTCCTCCAATCCCTGAACATGGGATATCTTTATGTTTACTTGTTATCTCTTTAAATTTCCTTGTTCATGTTTTCTAACTTTCAATACCCTGATTTATTCTGCTATATTTTATTTATTTATTATTTATTTTTGTTGCTATTGTAATTGATAGGGTGATGTTTTAAATTAAAGCACTACAGTTACACATAATAGTTGTGTTCATTTTGACAAAATCATACATGCATGGAATTTGATTTATTCCATTTCAGTTCCCACTATTCCTACCCTTTTCCTTCCCCCATTTTCCTTCCTCTGCTCTACTGATCTTCTTTTCCCTAATTGATTGACTTATTTTTGATTGGTGCTTTATATGTATATATACATAAAGATGGACTCCACTGTAGCATATTTATGCTTGCATAGCATGTGATTTTCGTAAATTAATTCCACTTTTCTTCCACCTTTTCCATCCCTCCTCCCTCCCTCTCAATCTTTTTCTTCTACTCCACTGATTTTCCCTGTATCTTTATAATATCCAATCCCCTCTTGTTTTACTCTTTCTTGTACATATGAGAGAAAAGATTCAAATTTTAATTTTCTGAGTTCATTTTATTTTACTTAGTAAACTGTTCTCTAGTTCCATCCATTTACAGGCAGATGCCATAATTTCTGTCTTCTCTATGGCTGAGTAAAACTCCATTGTGTACATATACATTTCCTTAATCCACTCAAATACTGATGATCATCTGAACCAGTTCCATAATTTGGCTATTGTGAGTTGTGCTGCTATAAACATTGATATGACTGAATCACTGTGGTATGCTGGTTTTAGTTCCTTTAGGTAAATACCATGGAGTGTGATAGTTGGATCACATAATAGTTCCATTTCAAGTGTTCTGAGAAACACACAGCTTTCTAGAGTGGTTATACTAATTAGCAGTCCCACCAGCAATGTATGAGTTTAGTGTTTCCCCACATCATTGCCAGAATTTATTATTATTTGTGTTCTTGATAATTGCAATTCTGATGTGTGATATGAAATCTTAGTGTAGTTCTGCTTTGCATTTTGCTATTTGTAAAAGGTATTGAATATTTTTCAGATATTTTTGGCTAATTTGTTTCTTCTTTTGAGAAATGTCTGTTGAGTTCTTTTGATCATTTATTGATTGAGTATTTGTTGTTATTCTTTTGGTGTTTGTATATTCTGGATATTAAGCCCTGTCTGAGGAGTATCTAGCAAATATTTTCACCTATTGTATAAGTTCTCTTCACACTCTTAATCCTTTCTTCTATAGAAGCTCTTTAATTTGATGCCATTCTACTTATTGATTCTTGGCTTTATTTCTTGAGCTTTAGTGGTCTTATTAAGGAAGTTGGTGCCTGCACCAGTATGTTGCACTGTTGACTCTGTTTTCTTCTAGCAGTTGCAGTTTCTGGTCTAATTCCTAAGTCTTTGATTCACTTTGATTTGACTTTTGTTCAGGGTGAGAAATATGGATCTAGTTCCATTCTTGTACATATGGATATTCAGTTTTCCCAGCACCTTTGTCAAGGATCAGATGACATATATGTGTGGATTTGTCTATGTTAACCATATTATTCTTTTGGTCTTCATGTTTATTTTTGTGCCTAAACCATTCTGTTTTTGTTACTACAGGTCTGTAATATAATTAGATCTCAAACTACATTACAGACCTGTAGTAACAAAAACAACAAATCATTTGATCACAGGAAATTACCTAGTATTGGGTGAGAAAAGGTGGTTTAAAAAGATATGTACATGAAAAATGTATATAATATACATTTTTCTATTCTGCTTTATATCAAATAAAGTATTGTTCACTGCTAGAGTATTAATTTAGAACTATAGTACAATATTGTATTGGAAAGTTGAACAATTTAGATCAAATTGATTGTTTTTAAGGCATATTGGTATAGGGATGTGATCAGTTTTCTATATATTATCTAGTATTCAATATAAAGACATAATATACCAAGGAGTGAGATAACTGGGTCAAATAGTGGTTCCTTTCCAAGTTTTCTGAAGAATCTCCATGCTACTTTCTAGAGTGGTTATACCAATTTGCAGTCCCACCAGCAATGTATGAGTCTATCTTTTCCCCCACATACTTGCCAACATTTGTTGTTACTTGTATTCTTGATAATTGCCATTCTGACTGGAGTGAAATAGAATCTTAGGGTGGTTTT
This sequence comes from Tamias sibiricus, assembly GCA_025594165.1. Classification (NCBI taxonomy): domain Eukaryota; kingdom Metazoa; phylum Chordata; class Mammalia; order Rodentia; family Sciuridae; genus Tamias; species Tamias sibiricus. Next base: position 38,651,003 of record CM046665.1, on the reverse strand, counting down.
AATTTGCATTTCTCTAATTGCTAGAGATGTTGAACATTTTTCATATATTTATTGACCATTCATATTTCTTCTTCTGTGAAGTGTCCTTGAGTTCCTTTACCCATACATTGATTAGGTTATTAGGTTATTTTTTTCTTTGTTTGTTTTAGTCCTTTGTATATCCTTGAGATTAATGCTCTGAGGTGCAGGTGGCAAAGAATTTCTGTGAAGAAGCTTTTTAGTTTCAGGCCATTCCATTAATTGATTCTTGATTTTACTACATGCACTTTAGTAGTTTTGTTAAAGAAGTCAGTTTCTGAGCCAATATGATAACATGTTGGACCTACATTTTCTTCTAATATGAGCAGGATTTGTGATTTAATACTTAGGTCCTTGATTCACTTTGAGCTGACTATTTTGCAGGGTGAGAGAGAGGGGATAAATTTTATTCTACTGCATATGGATTTCTAGTTTTCCAACACCATTTCCCAGCTATCTTTTCTTAAATGTATATTTTGGCACCTTTGTAGGAGGTAAACGTATTTTTGCAGGTTTATGTCTGTGTCTTCTGTTCTATTGGTCTTCTTGCCGTTTTAGTGTCAATATCAAGCTGCTTTTGGTACTATAGCTCTACAGTATAATTTAAGGTCTGGTATTGTAATGCCTCCTGATTCTCTTTTCTTGCTAAGGATTGTTCTGGCTATTCTGATTCTCTTATTTTTCCAAAAAGAATTTTATGATTGCTTTTTCTATTTTCTTGAAGAACATCATTGAATTGAATTTTGATGGGAATTGCATTGAATTTGTGTAGTGCTTTTGCTAGGATGGCCATTTTGATATTATTAATTCTGCCTATCCAAGAGGGATAAGAGGCAGATATTTCTTTTTTCTAAGGTCTTCTTTATTTTCTTTCCTTGGTATTCTGTACTTTTCATTATAAAGGTCCTTCAACTCTTTTGCTAGATTGATTCCCAAGTATTTAATTTTCTTTGAGGCTATTGTGAATAGGATGGTTTTCCCAATTTCTCTTTCAGCTGATTCACCATTGGAGTATAGGAATGCAATTGATTTATGAGTGTTAATTTTGTATTCTGCTACTTTGTTGAGTTCATTTATGAGTTCTAAGAGTTTTCTGGTGGGGTTTTTTGGGTCTTCTAAATATAGAATCATGTCATCAGCAATCAGAGATAGTGTGAGCTCTTCTTTTTCTATTTGTATCTATGTAGTTTCTTTCTTATGCCTAATTGCTCTAGCTATTGTTTCAAGGATCACATTAAATAGAAGTGTTGAAAAAGGCTATCCCTCTCTTATTTCTGTTTTTAGAGGTAATGCTTTCCATTTTTCCTCCATCAACAATAATTTTGGCCTTGGGTTTGTTGTATTTAACTTTTACAATGTTTACGTATGATCCTTTTATTCCTATTTTTCCTAGTGTTTTAATCATAAGTGGATGCTGTATTATGTCAAATCTTTTTCTGCATCTATTGCACTAATCATGTGATTCTTGTCTTTAATTCTATTACACTTATTGATTTCTGTATGTTGAACCAAACTTGCATCCCTGAGATGAAACTCACTTAGGCATGGTGCACAATCATCTTAATTTTTTTGGTATGCAATTTGCCTGTATTTTTTTCTTTTTGAGAATTTTAGCCTTGATGTTCATCAAGAACATTGGTGTGAAATTTTCATTCTTTGATGAGTCTTTTTCTGGTATTGGTATCATGGTCATGTTGGTTTCATAGGATGGAGTTTGGAAGAGCTCCCTCCATTTCTATTACATGGAATAATTTGAGGAGGATTGGTATTAGTTCTTCTTTAAAGGTCTACCACCATTTGACCCAGTTATCTCACTCCTTGGTATATATTCAAAGAATTTAAAATAAGCATAGTACAGTGACTCAGCCACATCAATGTTTACAGCAGCTCAGTTCACAAAATCTAAGCTATGGCATTAACCTATGTGCCTTTCAATAGATAAATGGATGAACACAACGTAGTATATACACACAATGAAGTATTACTCAACTATTAAAAAGAATGACTTTATACATTTGCCAGCAAATGGATGGGTCTGGAGAATGCCATGCTAAGTGAAATAAGCCAATCCCAAAAAGCCAAATGTCGAATGTTTTCTCATAGAGGGGTGAGGGGCAGAATAGAAGTTCAGTAGATTAGACAATGGGGAATGGAGGGAAGGAAGGGGCAGATAGGAAAAGGAAAGATAGTGGAATGAATGTAACAAAATTTTTCCATGTACATATATGAAAACCACACAATGAATCCCACCATCATGTACATCTGTTAGAATGGGTTGCTAACTAGAATAAGATGTACTCCATCTTGTATAATTTTGTCAAAATGGATTCTACTGTCACGTATAACTAAAAGAAGCCAATAAATTTAAAAAATTAAGAAATACATAATAAAAATTACTATGATTGAGACTCTTGCCTTTGCAGAAGGAGATGTTAGTATTTTAAAATGAGACAGAGCAAGAATAGAAATAGTAAGTTTTAAATTATACACACAAACATATACACACAAGTATATAGTGATTCCTTAGGGTATTCCATTTATTAATATGGTTTAACTTCAAAATAGACTTAAAATGCCTGCCAAACAAGTATATCATGTTGTTGTCAACATTACTAGCACATTATATCTCACTTGGTGTCAGCAGAGGAAAGCCAGGCTGAGATTTTACTTAAATATAATAAAACATCAGGCATCAGCCCCCATTATTAAGCACCCTTACTAGTTGCTGACAGGAAATAAACTAATCATATATAAAATGAGAACACATAGTAATTGATTTCATCTTTCATGAGTTTATTTTTAGTAAAATAAATGCTGTCCTGAAATCATGACATCATTTGGGCTCTTTTCTGAATCATACTTTTCTGCAGATCTACCACATTGCCTAACATGTGTAGGAAAACAACAGTTTTCTGTTGCATATGGGATACCAAGAAACATTTAAGGACATAGACAGGAGCTTTGAAAAAAAAATTGTGTATTATTTGCCAGAAATTTCAGTATTATTTAATGCATTCAACTTATGACCATGGTATTCAATCTCTGAATGTGAGATGTTATCACATAAAAAATCCATTAGAGAACTTTCAACCTTGTTCTTAGAATAAAAATACAATTATAAATTTATTTTTATCTGTACTGCTGTTTAAAGTAAATCTTAGCAAAAATTGCAGCCTGGTATCAGGTTCAAAAACAAAAGTGATCTAATACAGGCAAAGGCCATGAACGACTTTGCTGAAATGCCATAAATTCATTGTCATAAATACTTGAAATAAAAAAGAATATTCACCCTAAATACATAGAACAAGAGAGAAAGCCAGGTGCATTCTGATTCATGATGTTAGTGATTCAGAAATAATGGTAATGAAACTTCTGCAGATGAAGTAAAGGACACTGACTAGAAGTGGTAATAGTTAGGGGATTTTGTATTCAATGATTTTTTTTTCCTTCAGTTTTCCATACACAAATTCTTTTTTCACAGAAATGAAAATCTTTTGAGCTCTGTTTAAGAGATCATAAGACTGGGAAATTTCATCTCAATGTCATGAGAAAAGAGATAAACAAGTACGCTAGTACTGAAATTCTTTTTTTTTTTTTTTTTTTTTTTTTCCCAAAAGAATATCTTCAGAGTCAACCTGATTATAGAGGCCTCATCGGTAATACATCCCATCCCACCTAGATATGCACCTGGTCACAATACTCAATAAGAACAGCATAACAATAGTTAAACATACAGTTTAGAATAAGAGTCAAGGAGGCATGGAAGATATTTTAGAAACATATCTATCCAAATGGAATTCTGAAGGGTTTTATCAGCTCACCAGTGTCAAGTTGTCCTTAAGGTTTGTCTTTAGAAGTACATAGGCAAGTTATAATTACACCATTATTGATAGAGCAGGGATAAAATTTTATGTCATAATTTACTTTCTTAACTCAAACACTGTGGTTTCTAGGTTGAATAGATGCTTTAACATTGAAATTTGAAGTAAAGATAAAAGTTTTTCCAACATTATGCCTGCTCCCTTTATCTTGATGTTTTATATACAACACTAAGAAGTAGATGAAAGACAATGAGATTCAGAAAACCTAATAAAATGTCTGGTACATAATAAATTGTAGCTTTTAATAATATAAATTTTTGGAAAAGTCCAATAATCAAAATCGTTTTTTCTTCAGGGATTAAATTTATAGGTTGATAATGCTTAAGGACTATAAATTAATTGTGATAAATCTGCTTTCTTCAGAGCATCTAAACATCCTACGCAGCAATATAGTTTCAGTTGCATTGTTTTTCTCATTTTTGTTATTGGTGGTCAGAATACACAGCTTTTAAGGGCAAACAGAAAACTGTAGGTTTGTCTATGCCTTAGAGTAAGATTGTAAAGGTCAAATACACAATTTTATTATATCACAAGCTGTTGACCTTGAACCGAAGCAATGACTAGTATGGAAGATAAGATTGAATTGCAGAAACCATGGTAGATGGTATTCCAAGAAAGAAATTTAAAATAATTCACATTTCTGACAACATTGATTGTAAACACATTGTCATTTCATATTCAGCCTTGTATCCCTTAACAATGGGATACATTCTGAGAAATTTGTTGTTAGGCAATTTTTGTTGTTGTTGTTATGTAGACATTATAGAGTATACATACACAAACCTAGATGTTTTAGGCCAATCACTTGAAATGGCCTTTTTACAAAATCAAGAGCTATGGCAAACACAAGATGTATGAGACATAATGGGGCACACTATTTTTCAGTAAGATAGTGAGCTTTTTTTTTTTTTTTAATAAGTAGAAGGAGTATACTCTAAAATAGTATATTGTAGTAAATACATGAAACAGTAACATAGTCATGAGTTTTCATTATCAGGTTTGATGTGCTGCATGTAATTGCATATTCTATATTTCTACATGACCAGCAGCACAGGAATAATACATTGTGCTATGATGTTAAGATGACTGTGATGTTGCTAGGTGACAGAAAATTTTCAGCTCCATTGTAATCTTATAGGACTGTGATGGATAATACTTATAAGGTGTATTTAGAACTGATGAAATACAACGTCCTAATTTATGCTCTTGTTTACAAGTGGAATGCAAGAAAACTAGAGGAGTTTCTCAGGGAACCATCAAGCTCTCAGAAGTTTCATCTTTGTGCAGGAAAACCATAATTTCCAAATCAGAAAAAAACATAGTAAACATAGCACTTTACTCATCTCTACCATGACTGTGTAAATACTGCTTTGATAGAAAGCTGCCAAATCATGGAAGCAATGAATGCAGACATACAAATTCCTAGCCACAATGTAAATGTCAAAAATGAATACCTTTGCTTCTTTTTATTTTCTTATTTCACTCATATTGGAATTAAAATCTCCTTGCAGTGCATCTGACTCTCAGATTTAAGTCACATGTGGAACACTAGCTGCAAAGGAACTTGGGATATAGAGTTCCAGCTGTCCCGTTACTGCAATGCAGAAAGACACGAATAGAAGGTTAGAATTTGCTAATTTTATTCACTGAGTCATATAAAAGGTTGGAAGTGAAAATGGGTGCTGAGATAGCCATACTCCATTCTACTTTTACTATCAAGTATTTAGCTCACTTTGGAAGAGAATATGGGATGTGCGGGGGTAGATTATGGCCCTCTCTTCAAAGATGCCCACATCCTAAACCCTAGATCACATGAGTACATTATGTTACATACAAAGTAAATTTAAGGTATAGACAGAATTAAAGTTGTTAATCAGCTGATCTTAAAATAGGGAGATTATCCTAGATGGGTTGATGAAATCAATGGAAGTGCAAAAGATTTCAGAAGTGGAAGAAAGAGACAGATGAAAAAAATCAAAGGGGGATGTTACTATAAGCCTTTGGTCAAACTGAGTTTACACTGCTGGATCCAAGAAGGAAGAAGGAACCACAAGTTAAGAAATGTGGGTAGCCTCTAGAAACTGGAAAGAGCAAAGAAATTGATTCTTCCCTATAGTTCCAAAAAGAATATGGTCCTATTAACCACTTGATTTTTGCTGGTCAGGTCTGTATTAGACTTATGACCTACTGAACTATAAATAAAAAAAAAAAAAAATTAACATTGTTCTAAAAAGTCACTGAGTGTGTGTTAAAATGCTACAGTTGAAATAAAAAAAAATTAATCCAGGAAGTAAACATTATAAGCCTTTGTTTAGTCAACCTTTCAACCCATGTTTGTCAAGTGATTACCATGTATCATCTTTCTTTAGAAAAGCATGGTGTGGTCTATGTCCTCAAGGACCTCAAAACCCAGTGAGAAATAGAGACGGGTAAAGAGAGTGCTGCAGTATATTGTGATTGATTTTATAATAACAAATGTACTGACATAAATTAGGAAGTTTCTAGACAGCCATTTCTCTATGCAAAGAATAGTTATTGTTGGCAGTTTCTAAATTCTTACAGAAGTTAAGGACAGGAGAGAGGACAGAGTTCTATTACCCAAAACAAAAAGAAAACTTGGTTTTATATCCAGGCTGAGCTTTCAGATATTGAGCTAAATGATCTGAGAACAATAATATCTTAACTGTGTAACAGGCTTTCTATTGCGTTCATGCTCCAGCAAATAGAAGAACTTTTCCACAGCTTCTTAAAGGTGATGAATGATTTGCCACACTATTAAAAAACAGTGGTAGACATCATGTACTTTGAAGCATCTGTGATGTGCTTAAACCTGTCCTTCTGAGCCAAGGCTTTATGAGACAGAATTTCAGTCAATGTTAATATTTTAGGATTCTTTCCTAGTACAAGCCATTTAGAAAACTTGAGACTGTAATTGCTCCTCTACAGTATTGTCATTGTGGCCCCCACAAAGGAATCCTCCCACCTTGATTTTCATAGATGAAAGAATATGAATAAGAATGGAGGAGTAGCATCAAATCTGGAGAGCTACCAGACTGAAGGTACAGCTACTGGCAAAGGACTTCTCCAATTGAATCATCATTAGCTACTTTTGTTCTTGCCTATTTGAAAACTACAATAAATGATCTGAATTTGATAAGTGACTTTTATTATTTCAATGGATTCTCATATGGATTCTCCTTTTTATGTTTGTTCATCATAAGTTCATAGAATATGCCATAAAAATAATTATTCACCATGAGCTCACAAAATGTAGATCAATGGCATATATCTTAGTTTTTGTTTTTTGGTACTGATTTTTAGTACTGATGTCCAAAGTCTTAAAATTAAAGACTCTCAAAATTCAGGTGGTTTACCCTTATAGATGTGGGCTCAGACTAATCAGATCTCAATTCTGACTCAGGCTCTTTCTTCCTGAATGAACTTGAGCAAATTTTACTTGCTTTAATTACCTTATATGCAAAATGAGATTAAAAAGAACATATTCAAATATCCAGCAGGTATGTGAAAGGTGTTCAACATCACTAATCATCAGTGTTCCATAATGAGATATCACTTTATACTTGTTAGGATAGCAATTATTTAAAAAAAAAACCTAATTATTATCATTGTCAAGGATAGGAAGAAATTAGAGTCCTTACAAATGGTTGGTGGGAATGTAAATTAGTACAACCATTATGAAAAACAGTATGAAAATTCTTCAAAACATTAAAAATATAATGTTCATATAACCCCACAATTCTACTTCTAGGTATATATCCAAAGAGTGATCTTTACCTCTATATTCATTATGGTATTATTCACAATAGCCAAAACAATATCCACAGTAGCCAATATGTCAAGTAGAAAATGGATAAAGAAAATGTAGTGTATACATACAATAGATTACTATTCAGCCTTAAATAAAGAAGGCTCTCTTGCTGTGCGTAACAACATGGACAGACCTGGAGGGCATTATGCTAAGTGAAATGTCAGGAAGAGAAAGACAAACACCATATGATTTCATTTATATGTACAATTTAAAATAGTCAAACTCATAGAAGCAGAAAGCAGGATGGTACTTGCCAGAGGCTGGGGTGGGGAGAATAAAGTAGTGTTGTCATTGTTGTATTATATGCTTTAATATATACTAAGAGGACAAGACTATGTGAAGTGTTCTTGCCACATGAAATAGTAACAGTAAAGAGGCTGGGAGGAAACTTTAGAAGGTGATAAATACATCCATGGCCTTTCAGTAGTGATGGTTTTATAGATGTCTACTTATCCCCAAACTCACTGACCTATATACATTTCATATACATAGCTGTTTATATGTCAATCATACCTCAACAAAATGATTTAAAAAAGTGTTTGTGTTAGAGGATTTTTGAGGATAAAAATAAGTAAATATTGAATTATACTGAGAATATTGCCTGATACGTAACAGCATTACTATTTGTCAAATAATAGAAGATGAATTAAAATTGCCTCAATTGCAGATAACGTATTAAAATTCTGTAGCATTTGTTCTACCACTCTTAAAACACGGGGTATTTTCTTACAATCTTTCCAGTCATTCATTTAATGTGAGAAGCTAGTAAATGGTACCTCATAAAATGGATGCAGGATCTCAGGCTGCAGGTTAGTGGTAGAGTGCAGGCTTAGCATGTATAAGACCAGGGGTTCAATCCCCAGAACACACACACACACACACACACACACACACACACACACACAAATTTGATGTAAAAATATTTGAACTTCATAGAACCTAGAATTTAGTGACAGGTGCAGATACTACACAAAGGATTACAAGAGTGATGATTGCTATGAAAGGGGAAGCACACAGGGCCTTGTCAGCAAATACACGATATAATTTAATGAAATGCAATGGAAGGTAAAAGGTAAAAAAAAAAATCAGCAAATCATCCAAAATATAATCAAAATTCAGACACTGGCTATTCCATGAGGACTAAAGTACTGAGTTCATGACATGATATTAAGGTAGGTGTCATGATGAAATAGACTTTCTGACAAGTTCTTGTTATATTAAAACTAAATGTTTCTTATGCTACACTGAGCCCATTTTGTCAAGTATAGACTTTGGATACAAATCAGAATACAAACATTGTTAAAATAAAAGGAAACCAGGATTCGCCTTTATTTCTCAGACAGTGATATTCTATTCTTTTAAAGCAATTTTGCAAATTTTGTAAGAAAAAATCTTTTAAAGTAGCAGCTATTTAAAAAAAATAGATTTGGCTGGAAAAAAATAACCATGGGCAAAAGGACAATTTAACCTAAACATTTTAACTATAGATATTATATTTATATTATATAGTCATTACATTTGAAAATTTCTAATGAATTTAACAACTGGCAATAATGTAACCTTTAATGGCTATCAGTGAGGTTTTTTTTTAAAATATGTAATGAATTTTAAGAACAAATTGTTTATTCTTCTCCCATCAAGTAGATTTGAGACAAAATGCCCTTAGCTACATATATAATTAAGACTACATTATAAGAAGTCATTTCCAAATTCCTCACATTGATAGAAAAGAGAGCATCAATAATGAGTATTCCTCATCCACTGATATTAAAAGGTAAGTCTAAAATCACTATTCTACACAGTAGTGTGATTCTATTTCTCTTCAACAATGTGGATGATCAAGATTGATAAGGCAGCCTGGGCACAGTGGCACACACCTGAGCACAGCGGTGCACATCCCAGCATCTCAGGAGGATCCCAAGTTCAAAGCCAGCCTCAGCGAAAACAAGGCACTAATCAAATCAGTGAGATGCCTCTAAATAAGATACAAAAATAGGCCTGGGGATGTGGCTCAACATTTAAGTGCCCCTGAGTCCCTGAATTCAATCCCAGGTACAAAAAAAAAAAAAAAAAAAAAAAAAAAAAACTGATAAGAAAGGACCACTTCTAATGGTCAATGTTCCACATCAAAGAGGAGAACACACCCCAGCTGGTTCAGGCAATAAGAAATTCACTACAGGGTGTAAAATGCTTCACTGAGTCACTGGTATGGCTGGGGAAAAATACAGATACAAGATTATACTTTCAAGAAAGACTTCTAAAGCTTCAGTAGAGAATGGGTCACTAAAACAACCACATTGCCTATGTTCAGAAAGTCACACATTAAATGGAGAAACCGACATTATATGTGTTTCCTCTCCCCTCACAGACCACCATTGCAACTAGAAAGGCGACTGAGACACTACAATTCCTCCTTTCAGCTTTTGAATCATGCAATAATGGAAATGTTCAAAATAGATGTCCTTCAGTGGTAGCTCTGCTAAATTGTTCTGAAAAGATATAAATATGTAATTATATAAGAAAATTTAAAGTCTCCACAACATTGCAAACAAGCAGAATCCTCAGAAGCATCAAATGTGCAGCTTCTGCCTCATTTTCCACTTTCCAGTACTGCATGGAGATATTTCCAAACTTCTTTGAAATCTTTCTTGCATAGAAATATAGAAATTTTTCAGTATCTGCAGTTCAGAAAATTTCACTACCAAGAAGTACAAAATAATGTACCAATTCCCCAAATCACATATTTCCATATTGTGAGTGTTGGTAATTTTTAGGAGATTAGTGTATTTAATCTAATAGAGCTACCTTCTAAGCAATCTAAGCCATTTACAACCAATTCTTGTGAGAAATCATGAAGAGGAAAAATTGTCCTGTCTCAGAAAATTTATCCAAATCCATTTTCTCAATACAGATAGAATTTAGATGCATGAATAATGGCTACAGATGATAATTTTTCTATCACGAAATAATCCCTAGGTAAGACCCAAGTTAGTGAAGTAAACATGCTCTACTGGGTCACAGAAAACATAAATATTTTACATCCCTAGCTGTGCATCTCCGGAAATGCGGCACTTGAAGTATAGACAAAGCTAGGTGACAGCTATTTCCTGTTGGCTGTGTTTGAATGTTGAATTTCCCCTAAAGGCCCATAGGTTAAAGGCTGGCTTATTCAACAGTTTGTGGTCTATTGGGAGTGGTGAAGGCTTTAAGAGGTGAGAACTAATGGGAGAAAGTTAGGTGATTTGGGGGGTGTGTCTTTCTAGAAAATTTTGGGATCCCATGCCAGTTATGCTTCTTTTTTCACCTCCCAGCCACCACGAGGTGAACAGTTTCCTCTACCAAGTGCTTTCACCATGATACATGCCCAAAATCAATGGAGTCAACTGATCATGAATTGAAAGCTCTGCAAATATGACCCAAACTAAACCTTTCATCTCAATCAGTTGTTTTGTCACAACAGAAAGCTGAATGGCCCGTTATTTTAGTTCATTAAAAAGGAAATAGTGAAGGGGAACTCACTCTTTTTTTTTTTTTTTTTTTTTTTTTTGTGTGGTACCAGGGATTGAACTCAGGGGCACTCGACCACTGGGTCACACCCCAGCCTTTTTTTGTATTTTATTTAGAGACAGGGTCTCACTGAGTTGCTAAGTGCCTCGCCATGGCTGAGGCTGGCTTTGAACTCGCGATCCTCCTGCCTCAGCCTCCCAAAGTGCTGGGATTACAGGCGTGCACCACCGCGCCCGGCTGGAACTCACTCTTGATACCATTAGGTTCAGACCTAAAAATGGCATATACCAATTCCTCTCACATTCTACTGGTAAGAAGGTAGTACATTTGACAGTTTCCAGCTAAAATCTAAAAATATATGAACCCAGAAATAGTAGGGAAGAGATATTGATGGAACCATAGAATGTGAGCAGATGGGAATGGAAGAGATTTGTTTAAGTGGTGGCACTCAGTTTCCTAAACTCCTTCTAAAGTTTATATTAAAAATCACATGTTGATAAACCAGCAAAGTATATATTTAATAATTAGTTTAGATTGTATTTTAATTTGTTTATTGGGTTTCACTTAACTGGAAAAATAATCCATAACTGGAAACTTGTTACCAATAATTAGAGATATTTTTTTTTTCTTTCTCAATTTCTGGGAAGTGTGTTATACGCAGAATTGTAATATAATACCAATAGTCTCATCTCCTGGTGCACACGCTGTTTTATCCCCTCACTTTGACAATAGTGTGGATGTGATGGATTTCACTCCTGTTATTAATTTTAATTACATGGAAAAGGTGAAGGCATTGACAGATGGAATTAAGATACCAACTATGTTGATTTGGAGTTAATAAAAATAGACATCATTCTGAATTATATTATTAGTCTAAGAAAGCATTTAAAGAGGAACTGAGTCATTCATGGAAAAAGATTCTCCTGATAGCTTTCAAAAAGTAAGCTACCATTCTGCTGTCATTGTGTTGGATGTAACTTTTCTTTGCTCATAAGTAAATGTATGACCTGTCTAACTCCACATTGTGTAGAAACACAAGAATGTGATCCTAACCGGAATGGGTTGTACTCCATATATGTAGAACACATCAGAATACACTCTACCACCATGTATATCAAAGAACAACAAATAAAAGAAGAAAAACATAAAAAATTAAGCTACCATATTTTGAGAAATGTGCACCATGTGGCAAGGTCCAGAGGACAACCTATAGGAGCTTAACATGGTTCTGCTCTACAGGTAGCAGGAAAGCAGAACCTACCATCATGAAAACACAAGGAAAGTAGTTCTGCCAACAACTACTGAGTTTGGAAGAGGACTACTGATGAACATCAGATGAGTTTTCAACCCCGATGAGTTGAAATCTTAACAGTAGTTTTGTGAAATTCTGAGTAGGAGACCCAGCTAGACTATGGCCCATGGAAATGTGAGGTACCAGATGGGTATTATTTCAAGCTACTAACTTTGTAGTAATTTTATGTAGTAATATAAACTAGTATTATTCAACGGTAAAAAAATGAAACCCTGCCATTTGTGATAACATGGATGAACATGGAAGACAGTATACTAAGTGAAATAAACCCAGTGCACAGAAGGATAAATACTACATTATCCCATTTATCTAAGAAATCTAAAATAGTCAAACTCATAGAAGCCAAGAGTAGAATATTGGTTTCTGGGGGCTGAGGTTGGGGAGTAGGGAGATATTGGTCAAAGGGTACATACACAGCTGCAGTTTTGCAAGCTAAGTAAGTCCTAGGGATCAACTGTGCAGCACAGTTCCTACAGTTAACACAACTGTACTGTAAACTTGAAAATCTGATGAAAGAGTAGATTTTGTCCTAAGTATTCTCACCACAAAAAGAGTAAGTATATAAGCAATAAAGAAGAAATTTTGAAGATAATGGATGTGTATAAGACATCAATTACATGATGGCTTCACAGGACAAACACATTCAAATTCACCAAGTTGTATACACTAAATATGTATAATTTACTTTAACTGTACTTTAATAAATCATTTTTAAAAATAAAGTAATGCATATACCAAAATATTTTATAAACACTTCCACATTTAACTTATTTATATATGTTTTAACTGAGGCATTTTATTAAAGTTAATAAATAAAGGGAATTAGAAAAACCACAACATTTATTAATTTTAGTATATCTTTGAAACCCATGTCATAGTCTAAGGAAATGTTTAATTGCTTCATACATTTTAGATATATCAATAACACAGCCTTAGAGGTATGAATTTAGTACATTCAGTTTGCTAAAAATGTATAATACATAACTTACTTAGCAGACCAATTTTTCATTAAGTTACCTAATCAAGCTTACTCTGTTTAAAAAAGAAAAGTAATATAATTTTTAATTCAAATGTAGATATTGAACTGTGACATTTCAACTCTTATCTTGTTTATGATTTCCAATTATTAGATAAACCCACAGTTAGCTAAAGCATAGAGTGTCACCATTAGTTTTACAAATTAATTAATGAACCATAGTTATCAAAAATTCTTCCCATGCAACTTCTGATTTTCATTAATGGGCTCTTCACTTAGGAGTAATTAAGGCATTTTTCAGTATTCAAAAGATTGAAGAGAACATGTCATTAAGTGAAAATTATCATCATTTGAATTGCCCCACACTACCTCTGATTTAAGAACAACCTAATAGGGCTTTAAATATCACATTTTTTAATATAGCTATTTGCCCTTAACAGAAATATGTTATACCCAAAGAAGCAACAATTAAGAGATTTTCTGAAATCAATACATAGAATTGTTTACTTGTTTGATGTTCCTCCAGATTTTTGCATTCTAAGGTAATGCACATCATATTAAGATTCAGTATGGGTAAGATTTATACCTTCTTTTATAAAATAAGACAAAATGTGCATTTTGAAAGCACATTTCATTTTCATGTCTATGGCCCAATCTCAGGTTAACGTCACATGTGAGTATTATAGAGTTTGCAGACATAGATTTTTTTTTTCTTTTTTTAAAATATCCATGTTTAGACAACCTATTTTTGGTGTCTACTGAAATAAAAATAGTGAAGCAGCCTAACACACTAACACATGTTCAATATGTACATTTTAATGATAATAATACTGTACTGTATATACTCCTCCCCAATGTTCTGTGGAAATCAAAACAAATGCATGCTGTGACAATCTTATCATCACTTTTTTCTTTTATATGATAGTATTCTATAATCATACCATGATGAACTTTAAACAACTTCATTTACCATACATATTGGTTATTTTACTCAACATATCAGAAGGAACTAAGAGTTTTGGGTATAAAATCAATAAGTCCAACCTTCTTTTCATCCTTCGAGTTTCTCCCCAACTCAGGGGCAAAAGCCATGCACTTAATTTGTCTCACTCTCAATTTAGTTTAGGTGAAGAGATACTCATGAACATGCCCATTACAAATAATTCTGTAAGGACAAGGCCAAAATCCAAAGAATATTTCTTTGATAGATGCATGCGCTTATGCACCCATAGGAGCAGATGCTTCTAGTTTCTTTCAGAAGATATTTTATCTTTCCACATCTCCATAATGCTATTGTGAGATTGTATCTTTGAGTAATGAGATGAGGAAATCCCCTGTCATCTTGTTTTCTTCCTTTGGTTTTCCTTTTAAGACCTGCCAATATTATTGTTTTTTCATTCTGATAATTTTCAGTTAATCTTCCTTATCGTTTTCAGTTTCAGTTCATAAGTTCTTATGTGTGACTATAGTGAGTAAATCTAGCTCTGTATTTGGTTATTTCAACATATGTCTTTCTTTTTCAACATTTTTTTCTCATTCATTTATCAGAAGGAAAGATAGATTCCTTATCTTTTCAGTTAGTAAGTTTTGTGACTATTGGAAAAATATCATCTTTCAGTTTGCAAAATTAAAGGTCAGCTTTAAAATAATTGTCTACTTCTAGAGCTATATTTAATATTAAACACTTTGTAACAAAAGTCATAAAACTTGTCAAACCTCCATTTATGTGACTCACATGTAAACTTGAGCAAGAGTCACTTAACTTTTCTGTCTTTCTCTATCAACAACAGCAACAACAACAACAACAACAAAAGGAATAGAGTGATCTCAAAACTCTTAGAGGTACTGAGGATACAGCTCAGTTGGTAGAGTGCTTGCCTAGCATGCACAAGGCCCTGGGTTCAATCCCAAGCACCACGCCCCCCCCCCAAAAAAAAAAAAAAAAAACTCATTAGAACTCTAATGTTTCTAAATTCTTAACATAATTTTTTCTAATGCAGCAACTTCTAAAACCTTTCCTGACCTCTTTATCATTAATTAAAATTATTCAGAATTTTTACACAGTAATATTAACATCCACTTATTTTATGGACATTTATTAAAATCCTACATTTATTAATGCAGAACACATAGCACAGGGTATAATGCTTAAGGACAGTCATATCTTTGTTTCTTTATCTTCCTGAAATCCCCAATGCCTAGAGTATCTTGGTTACAGTTTATAACGCTGAGACATGGCATTTTTATTTCATTGCAGAATCAGAATATCTGCAATTTGCAATGTTTGTTTACCCTTATATAACCCAATCTTCCCTTTGCAGTAGATAAGACTTTCTATAGAGGTCTGTTCCAGGAGAAAGCCCAAATGATTTCAGACTTAAAATCCAGCGTGCTGCATGCCATGTGAATAGTGTTTCTGCCTCATTCAATACCCACAGCCAGTGCTGGTTTGAGGTGGGTGACTTTGCTGACTCAGTTTGCATGAATAAACCATAAAGAAAGTTTTGCACATTCTACCAGTAAGCTCTACATTTTCTAAAGTATGAGAAGGAATTTCCAACAAAATTGTTTTTTTTTTTTTAAAGGATAAACAGTTCATGGGAGGGGAAAGGAAGAAAAGAAGAAAAGAGAAGAGAGAGAGAGAGAGAGAAACCCATACATAGAATGAGAATCAATATAAAAGTGCAGAGAAGAAGATGAGTACAAATACAAAAGGTCATTTAAGGCAAGATTTCAAAGAAGAGTCAAATATCTTCAGGACTGACTCCTACTTGGCCCACCTCAAGAACCAATCCCTCCCACTGGCCTGCATAAAACAAGGTTTGCTGCCAGCACAGTACTTAATGACCTCAGAACTAGAAGCTCAGCAAGACAGGAGCTAGAGCAGTTACTGTACCATAACAAAATAAACTTTTTATTTTGGAAAAGCAGCCAAGTTACAGAACATATATTAATGACAGATTATTATTAAGCAGTAGAAATATTTTTGACATGTAACATTTATGTCTATTTAAAGATGTGATAAAGACATCTGGTTTTATAGATTTAAAATAATTGTCCATGAGTTTGCGCAAAATATACAACCTATATCCCAAACTGTTTCTGGACTTCCATCATTAGTAGTAGAGGCTTGACCTCTGATCTTGTAATATTAATAAACTGTAATATTAATTCTGAGAGAAAAGAATTACAAATCCCCACATTGACCATACAATTTAACAGGGCCATTTTAGAGCTCCTTTATTTAGAATTGGGTTCCACAAAGGAGTATTTATGCAGCACTGTAAATGAAAATATGGACAATAGGAAAAAATGAAAGCTTGCTATTTATCTGTCTTATCTTACAGAGAGAGGAAATTCAGATAGGTGAAATGACTTCCCAAAGCAATACAACAATAAGGTATAGCAGGTACATGTGGATATTTTTCCCCTGTCACAGCCATTTCTCAACTAGATACATTGTGATATGAATTTCTCAAACAAAAAGGGATTGCTTCTCTGTGACTCACAGTATCTTTTCTCCACACTCCCCAAGGTCTCAACGTTTTTTTTCCTCTAATAGAATATCAACATTACATTAAATATGCTCTCAGGTTATGTGATTTCCACTTACCAGTTGAGAACTGGAAGTCTTTAGAGATTAGACAAAGTATCTGTGCAAAGATAGAGATGGTGGTAAGCCAGAACAAGAGCATAAATTCAAGTACAGAGTGCAAAACCTAACTGCAATACCTGGTTTTACTTATATGAAAACATAAGCCTTGTAATTGTGTGCAATAAATTTGGAGCACAAAAATCTGTATTTAGTCCTATTTTATTTCTTTTCACTTTGCACCTCTCTGCCCATTAGATATTGAGCTGTTGAGTCACAACATTCATGCTATTGCACATGACAGAAGCTGCTAGCAATTCTTAAATCCGATTTCATTGTCTTTCTGAGCACACAGCTAGTCTGCAGTTCCCAGCCTGCTTTGCATTTGAAGGGTTGTGGGGACTTGAGTTCTAGCCAATGAGCCAGTAGAAATGATGTGCATTATTTCCAGGTCTTGCCCATAAAAACACTTCCCCGTGTGATTGCCTGTGCTTTTCCCTTGTTTTGTTGGCTTGATGCAAATGAGCACAATGATCTACAAGATCAAGATAGAATAACAAGATAAAAGGAGGCAGAGTACCAGGAACACTCCTTGGATGAAAACTATTTGTCATGTAGAACACTAAGGTTGGACTTTAGGTAAGTAAGAAACATACTTTCATTCTTGTGTGACATCATATACTTTCAGGTGTGTTCATTACAGTCACTAGCTTTACACTATCTAATATATGTGGCGAGAATCACATTTTCTTACTTTGCTTAACAGAAAAAGTGCATCAAAAGTACAAAACTACTGCTTAAGTAGGTTATGTTACCAACACAGTTTAAAGGTAGGGATTTCCACCCAGAGTGTGTGCCTCAGTGGGACTGATGATCCACTCCTACCCCTCATCCTAAAATTGAAAATGACTCCTTACAATGATAGGCTGTGCCAATGGGAGTATTTTATGTTTTGGAAAATGTCCAGCAATATTCAGATATCCCAGTTAACATCTCAGATCTTCTGAGATATGATTTATATTTATCAAAACCTTTCAACCTCTTAACTCAGAGCATTATCTTTCTTAATATGGGATTCCATGTCAGTAGTAGTAATGACACAAAAGAGAACAATGATATCCCTTTTGGAATGAAAGGAGAGTTTCAGCTTCTTAATCCCTCTTAGTGGGTGGATTCTACATATGATTCTACAAAAAGTTGGTATAATCTAGAGCTGTTCAAGTATGCCTTCCAGGTATTTTTTTCCCCCTACTATTGGAAGGGACCTCAAGTCTGTCTCTGAATGATGCACATCTTGAATTTTTTTCCCATGTAACATAGGTCTTTATACTACCAATTGTTTACAACCTTAATATATGTACTGTGAGCCTTAGCCTTAAAAGTCTAGCAAAATGATTATTAAGTGGCTATTAAGGGATTATACAATCTATTAACAACCACATAATCTATCAATAATTAAGCCTTCCTGGCTTAGTCTCAAAACTACTTAAATTAGTTATATCTCTTCCCCATAACACAGGGATTCCAAGAGGGGTTGTTGAGAGTAGAGTTGGCAAGCACTTCCATTCTTTCTCAGGGACAATAATTCTTACTATTTACCTGATTCTATCTAGTGAACCCTCTAAATCAATCAAACACTATCCAAAGTGTAGGTAAGCCAAAAATTATTTCACCAGGAAAGAATCTATGTCCTCAGACTTGGGAGACTCTCTGAAAAAAAAAAAAAATCACACTCATGTTAGCATGTTTTAAGAAAATATTACTGAACCAATAAATTTTCTTCAGTTAATCTTCTGATACTTTGATGTTAACAGCTTTTTTAAAAAAAAAATTCATCTTGGGGGATATCTGATAATAATGCCTCTTCACTTTAAGTGAAATTTGTTGCAGGGAGTAAAATAAGAATCCCCATAGAAAATGAAATGCTTCAGTAATTGGAAAGAAATAGAAATTATCATCCTAATTGAGAAGTGTTCTGAACATATATAAATGAGGGCAGAAAAGAACTTGGTAAAAGTCGAAGGATATAATTAAATGGACACTGTTTTAGAAACAATTAAATGTTGTAATCTTGACACTTCCTGAGGATGGAGTGTAAATCAACTTCTGAATGACAGGACTAAACAAAATAAAACATGGTAAAGAGGATCCCTTTAAGATTCAGATTCTCAGAGTAGTTATGCAATTTTTTTTTTTTTAGTTTAAAATACCTCTGCAGAATAGATTATCTGGATTATTAAATTACCATGTTCACCAACCATGAGGAAAATATGCTGAGAGTCAGGTGAAAACTAAAAACTAAAATTGGTACAGTTCAAAATGTGATTTGAAAATGTATATGTGTGATTTATGCATTCTAATATGAGTGGTCATAGCAAGGTAATTTTCTTGGAGCATACTTAACAAAACAATGGGATTTAGTCATGGGGATTTTGTTATTATCAGAGACCTCGATCTGATAACAGTAACTTTTATTTAACAAAGTTGCTATATAACAAAATATATATATATATATATATATATATATATATATAAATCATAAAAATAAGACTGATAGTCTAATGTTGTGGGCCTTGGCCCAGAGATTGCTGTTGACTTACAGTTTCAGAGTAAAAGGCTTCCTGTTTCTCTGAACTGCTATGGTTATGATGTACATGCTGTGTTCTGATAGCCACAATCTAAACTCTTCAGAACCACAGAGGCAAAATGAGCTAAGAGCTCTGACACATTTTCCTCAGTTCTAGTGCTCTCCCAAAACATAAAAATGTTTTGGCTCAGCATCCCTGAGAGTAATTCCGGGTGGATTGCTAAACATTTCTCTAGGCAGTTGGGGTACTCATATCTGGGAATAATGCAGAGGGACTAATCTATGTCTCTTAAATGGAGTTAATTATACTCTGTGCGATAATGATAACCATCACCAACTGCAATCTCTAAGGTTTGAAGGGATTTTGAACATTCAAGGAGCCCACATCCTTTCTGAATCATGAATCTCTTCAGGTACAAGGAACTCAGTATTTCTAAAGAGAGTAAACAATGTCCTGAGATGGCTGCAAAAGAAAAAACATCATTCCTTACATTGCACTCATAGTTATTTCAGTTTAGTCTCATAGTACAAACCACCTGGTAAAGTCTATCTTATAACATGTTCTATAAACCAACTCAACGAAATTGTTATTTATGGAAGCAATAATAATCTTAAGTTAATTTCCTTGCTGAACCTAAACTTGTCTCTTTAAAAGTATATGGCATTCAATTTATATGAAATTTAATATAAATTAATAATTTTGTCTACTGAAAATGAAAGGTGAATCCAAAAAATGAATATTGCCTTTCATCCTATACCTTTCTAAACCCAACAATGACTACTGATAGAAAACTTAAGGAATTTTCAAATGTAACATTTCTTTATTATAAAATATTACTAATTCATAAACCAGATATTTAATATAACCATTCATAAGATGTAGCTTTGCAATTTTGGATGCCATCTGACACATGCAAAGCAGAACAGAAACACAACTTCTTATCTAAACTTTTACTTTTTATACACAGTTCAAATTAGCTTGTTGGAAACTCCAACTGCCAACTCATAAATATTCCACTGTTGATTAAAACTGGTACTCTTAAAAATATATAAATTGCACCTAAACAACATTTCATAAAGCAATACAGAATTTTACATGTTCCACATTCTACTAGATTTTATCATGCTGGGTTTTATCATGGATCATTACTCCAACCTGTGTCATTGTTAGAGTTAAAATATTCTCAAACATAATATTTACTGTTTTCCTGTTGTAACAGCTATATATTTTCTATGTACACATGCTGTGTCTTTACCTATATTAATTTTAAAAGGAAAAAGGAAGAACCATAAGAACCTCTACAGAAAGAACTTTACATCTCATAGCAGAATAAACATCAGATCAAGTTGTCCTCAATTACTAAAAGTACATATTTAAGTAAGAGTATTTGCCTGGATAGCAATGAAACTTATTATTCTTATATCCTATCCATATTTCTCTAGACAGAGGGTTTTTATAAAATACCTCAGACTCACTGTTGAAAGCAATATCCTGCTTTGTAGGATAATTGAAACAAAGAATCAAATGAAATGGTGAGAAAGGCTACTTTCTCATCAGAGACCAAAAATTTTGTTCTAATAGTACTTGGTAAAACATAGTTTGCAAAGCCATAAAGGCACATATATTTTGTGGAATACCCATGTGCTCACTTTTTAAACATGATATCTTTTGCTCATCCTTAATTTTTAGTTATTATTTCAATTATTTCATTGGTGTATAACAAACCATAAAACTCAATTATGTAAAGCAAAACTTCACAATTTACTGAGTCATAGTGGACTCAGTAGGATGGTATTTGAAATCTTACTATATATACTTACTTGGCTGAGAAGGCCTATGCCAATGCGATATCTCAACTGTCCAGCAATTCATTGGTGCTGTGGAATGGGGAAAGTCCCAGTTCTGCCTCACTTGTCCTCTCTGAGAGGATAGATCAGTTTTATCACATGGTGTTAGTGCTATTTAAGATGAGCACTCCTGAACTCACTGTAACTTGTCAAGTGTCTATAAAGTCAATGTCAGAGAAGACTGCTCAAGGGTGAGGATATAACATGGCTTAGTTCATTGGTCGTCTTTAATGTAATAGTCTACCCAGATACATTTCCTGTTCTACAGATTTTTTTTTCCAGAAATTACACTGACAATCATTTTATGATTCCATTTGTAGTTTAATCAATTTCCTAGGATATAATTAAAAGTAGCAAAAGTCTTGACTGAATGCTAAAAATCTATGATCTCTGTATCCATCCTGGACTTCAATAGTGATAAGAGAGGCCTTTTGGGAATAGAAATCTAAATTTGAGACTAAAGCCAAGAGTGCCAGAGATAAGACTCTGATCTAGCAGAAAACCAGGCAATGACTACATCCAGCAAAGGCTAGTGAGAACAGACCCAAGAGAGAGAATATAGTTGTGCCAAAAAAAAGACCACCTTTTGTGTGAGTTTCAGAGAAGTGTTTGTAATGAAAGTTGTTTTTAAAGGAAAATACATTTCATACAGAATGTAGTTGAACCAGAGAGATTGATTTCAATAGATGATGGCACCCATAAGGAGCCATAGTATTGGAACCAGGAGTAGTTCTACAAAGTTGGGAATTGGCATAGTCAAAGAGATAAGAAAAAAAAAAAAGTAGCAAGAGTGAGAAAGAGAGTTGTTTTCCCCAAGGTCAGCCTGCTTATTCTCTACCAAGGAAATTCCTTTATTGATTATTTTAATTTAACTCAATTTTCCTGTAGAATACAGGCGATACACAGCGTCTTCCTAAATAAATCCCTCTTCACTTACCAAGGTTTGCTTTTGCATTTTCAGTCCAAATATTAGTCTTTTTGGCAGAGAAGGCAGAAGTAATTAACAAATGAACAATTCTTCAAGGAATTGTGTAAAAAGCTTCCAATCATGAATGTATAGTTCTATTTTATTTACTAGATTTCATCTCAGACACTTCATTTGTATAAATATTATATTGATTTGCATATATAATAAACTTCTCCATACAAGTAATAAAAGAGCTACAAAAAGTGAACGTGCAGATGCTATAGAAACACTCACAAATACATATACATATAAATGGTTCAATATGATTTTCTAGATCACCCAGAGTTCACTATTAATTTATACGTAGGAGAACTTTGGCAATTTTTAGGACAATTCTTATAAGACAGAAAATAAAGCATTTTTTCTTGTCACTTGCACTTTCTCTTGTCATTGCAATAAGGAAGAGTCAACAGGATTAAAGGGAGTTGTTACTCATAAATAGTAGCCATCATTGAGAAAGTCTGTGCAAGAAAATATATAAGAGAATCTTAAGGCCAAATAAGGCTTAGATATCCATTATTTAGCCAAATTTTCCAGCCACAAGGAAGAAAACAAGCAGTGAGTAAAAGACCAACTGGATAGAAATGAACAAATTAAATGAAGTTGTATGAACAGGTTAAATAAACTCATTAAAGCAGAAAATGGGCAGAAATAAAGAGCAGATAGAAGATGAGAGCAGCATTTGCACAAAGGATGGGCTGAACTGGAATTCAACCTGATAAAGCACATTGCTAATTAAGGACATGCAAAAAAGGATTTCTATAAAATCATGTCAATGGTGCATATAGGAACTTCATCAAGATACATAAATAGCCTCCCTCTCATTCCAGGAAATCATATAGGCCATTAATAATAAAGTTTATTACTTTTTGAACCATTATCAATATCCTCAGTAATGCCTTGACATTTAAAATGGACCTTGAAGCTGAGCATGGTAACACCTGTAATCCCAGCTATGACAGGAAGATTGTAAATTCATTCGAGGCCAGCCGCCTCAACTTAGCTAGATCCTGTCTCAAAAGAAAAAAAATAAAATAAAATAAAAAGGGCTGAAGATGTAGCTCAGTGATAGAATATCCCTGGGTTCAATCCTCAGTATAACAACAACAACAATAATAATGATAATGATAGTAATAATAATAATTTGAAAATAAAAATGAACTTCATTTGTCTGAAGAACCACCTTTCACTCTACCTTCTTTGAATAGGAAATAAAATCCCCCCCAAAGCATTTTACACCTAGTTCAGTAGGAGGGTAACACTGAACATAAATGATGATTGTCTTATCTACTCTCAGGCAAATATGTAGATTTTCTCATCCTCAATTATGAAAATGGAGAGATCCCACAGGAAATGCTAATGGATTGATGACCCTGCTCCATCACAGGTTGTAGCATATTAATTCTCAAATTACCCAGATTGTTAGTTCTGAACATGCAAAATGTTTTAGGGTCTTCATAAATTACTGAGACACTGGGGAGTTCAGAGGTGATGGGAATAAGGGGCAAGTAATTAATATATCCAAACTAAACCATATAACCTAATTTTTCATAAGGCCAAAAATAAGCTCTCCTTTTTCATATTCTGGAGAAAGAAGTATGTTTGTTTAAAGAATTGTCCTTGGAATTTCTAAAAGGGAAAGAACTACCTAATACCAATCATATGAATCAACATTCAGTGTCCTAAATGACGGCTTCATATGAAAAAGGGAAATGAATGGTCTACTTAAAGTTTTGTGGATTTTTTTAAATGTGAATAACCAAAAATGTCATACATTTAACAGAAAAACTTCCATATTTTTTATGGAAAATATGAAATCAATTTTAAAAAAGAGAATATCTTCACCTCTAACAATGTATCTTCAATAAATCTTAGAGAAATGTAGACTGATGGCGTGGTTTAATATTAGTAAATTCAAATATCCTTGAATTAAGTCCTTCAGAAAGGTAATCTTGCTTACTGCACCATATCACACATAATTGAAGTGGTGACATCCCTATTAAGACATTACTTCATATAATAGAAAATATTCTGTGCTTTCTAGACAAAATAGATGAGGTATTTTGTAGTATTAAGCTGAAGCTAAATTACAAAAAGGGTCAAAATCAAAGGAGTGTTAATGTGTTTACAAGGACAGCAGACCCCTCAGATTCAGAAGAGAACATTCATTACCCACACTTCTGTCTTTGCATTGAATCTCATCATAAGCTATCATTTCCAGTGAACCCTCTGTGCCTTCAAGTAGTCTTAACAAATACTATTTTTGTTTTAATTTATTAAAGAGGTTACTTTTCTTTTCTTTTAAGTTTTATTTTTTTTTTCTTTTTCTTTCCTTACAGTGGCACACTAAGAAACAAAACCATCAAGGGTCAAGAGAGCATCTCATCTCAATTCTGTGCATTGCGAAATGGATTTTGTTTTTCTTTACAAACAGTCTATAGAAAACAATTAAAAATATTTCCTCCCTCGTAGAACACATAATATATTCATGTTCATGCAGAATAAGAATAGGTTTTAAGAGGTGTTTATAAAATATTGTCAGTTTAACATAGTGACATGAAACAAGTCTATGGATAAGATTTTGCCCAGCTCTAGGATTCACGACCAAGTGACTGATTTTCTGGTTTCTTATATTCAAAAGTGAGGGAAAAAATGGATGGAATGAATTACTTTCATAAAAAGAAGAAATGATGACTTTTTTCCACTAGTTTGAGGCCAGGGCCAAAGGGCAGTCAGTGTAAGTAAGGAATGTTCAGATCAGGAAGATGGAAGCTGATTCAAAGGGAATGGAATATTAATATCTTTAAGACACTTCCACCCCCCAACCTGTTGCTGAGTTCACCTGCCTCCAGGGAATTTTTCCTCCCTGCAGGGAGTTGTTAATGGGTACTTCTTAGGTAGCTTCCTTCTTGCCTGTACCTCTGGGCATCTTCTTCTGTGCCCTTGGATCATTCTACCTTTTGGTCATGCAGGCAGGATGGGAGAAGGGGGCTTGAGAACAAAGGAAATCTGAAATCTATAAAAGGGACAGAACACCCCCCCCCATTCCCTTGAGCACCAACTTTGGACATTTCAGAGGAGTCAGTCTCTCTCTCTCTCTCTCTCTCTCTCTCTCTCTCTCTCTCTGCTTCATCCTTTAAATAAAACTTTTTGCTCTTGCCTCAGAGTTTCTTGGGTATCCTATCTTCAACACCAGGGGAATGGGACTTGGACCTAATTTCAACACTGGTATCTTCTCTTGTTTCAGTATCAAAGAAATAGTGTCACATATTCAAAAGGAGTTCATGGCTTAAGACCAAGTACAATACCCCAATTCCCCACTTTTCAAAATTGGTAACAATAGCTTACAAGTATCATTCAAGATGAACTATGAAAAACATCTGTACTTTCACACTGAGAAGTCTATGCCAATGTTATGGGACAAACAAGCAGAAATGAGGTATATTTCCAGGTCTCTTTATACATTCAAAACAGGAAAACTGTGTGGAAGACACTGCACATTGTTTTAGACTCAAATTAATGTTAATATAGGAATCTCAATGTTAGAGATATTTATATGAATAATTTTACTTAATTTTCACACTATGCATTTCAATTAAATATTATTACCATTACACAGATGAGAAAATTGAATCTCAGTGAAATTTTTCATTACTCAAAAGACAAAAAAAATCAGGATGGACCACAATATAAACACAAATAGTTCTAATATTCATTATTAAATTTATTGATTTAATTGCAGGTAATGTTGAAAATATATTTATTAAATACAATGTTATATCTTGAAGCACAAATTAAATGGAATGTTCCTTCTACTTTATATAGTTCATTTATCTTATTTATAGATTTATCTAGGATCTGTCAAAGAAAGGGACTTGCAAATGCAAATCTTGAGCTAATATATCCAACCTCCTACTTAAAATTTCCTCGACTTGGTATTTCTGAAACTAAGCTGGTTGCCACATCTGCTCCCACAGAAATAAATAAAGGATAACAAAATTCCCCAACATTTTTTCTCATCTCAACAAATGATACTGTAGAAGTGGTCTACTTTATTCTTTGAATATAGCCCTTGCTGCTCTGCCACTGTGACTTATTTTTAAAGGACACGTTTCTTTCTTCTCCTTTATCCCTCCCCTTCCCTAATCTCTCCTGCTACCTAATCTCTCCCCTCCCTCATCTCAGAGGAATTAGGATTACCTTTCTCCCCCATCCTAGGTGGGGTTGTCTGTCCTTGAGCACATACCCACTACAGGAACAAAGTAAATTCAGATATGTGGACAGCACTAGAATATTTAAGACATTAGTATCTCCCAAATTAACAAGTGAATTACAACTGTGGACAGGGAACATAAAAAAAAAAAAAAAAAAAAAAAAAAAAAAAACCTGCCTCCCTACTACTTATGTGTCACCTTTTTCCTCAATGATCTATTTCCACAGTGATCAGAGTGATTGATATTTTTTAAAAAGCACATGAAATCTTAACTCTTCATCTTTTATTAGATTCCTTTGTTGATTTTCGATTGCTGATAGGTTAAAAAAGAATCCAATTCCGTTTTGATAGCCACAGACGCTATCTTGATAGTTTCCATTCAACTTCCTTGACTGCTGCATCTTATTCAGCTAATGAGGTGGGGTGGGGGTGGGGTGGCAAACTGAGGAACGATGCTACACTGATTCTGCCATTACCCTCCCACACTTCTTGAGTAGCTTTTCCAGAGATGGAAATTTTGCACCCTTTTAAAATATTATTTTAGTTTTAATGTCTCCAGGATAAAATCATCATAATGAGAATAACTAGGCAGTCCACCTGGAGAGGCATCAGCTCAGACAACAGAAGAACATGGTAAAGGCAACAGGATGCTTCTGTCAAGTCTATCATCCAAACACTCCGGGTCTATCTTCCCAAACCACTGCCTTACTTACTCTAACCCTATTTTCCCATTTCCCAGAAGAACCACATTAATCAGATTGATTTGTTCATTATACCTTAAAATTCTCAGTACATTCCTCCTTCCTAAATCACTTAGAAGAGTATAGTCTGCATTGCCCACAGATGAACTCTGTTCACCAGTTTTAACTGTCAAGAAAAATGTCATGGAGGAACTTCTGTGACACCTATTTATTACCTGGAAATGAACAACTTATGCAGTCAACTTGTTTTACTTTTATATCTATCCTCATATCCAAGTAGCAATGTGCAAACAATAACACAAAGATCCTGAGTTTTGAGCTTTTTTATCTGTCTGTATATGCATATGCTTCTCACCTTCCTCTCTGGCTCTCTAAATAGTAGCCATAATTCAAATATTGGCTAGGTCCTACTATATTATTCACTAAGTTCCCTGAAAGCACCACTTAAATTAATGAAGACAATCTAAGAGCAATGTGTTTGACAAATCAAGATGGGTGGAAAGAAAAGAAACAAAGAAGAATTTCAATACAATCTGATAAAGATTTGGGAGTATTATTTCTGTCTTTTGTGAATTTCTATTATTTGTTTGAACAATCAAGATTATTATACTTCTTCTCCATTAAATATATAAATGTAAGAATGAATAGAAGTTGACCTGCTCCAAATTCAAATTATGTTTAAATTGTTTATATAAAGGATAAGTGTGCTGTGAGTCTTCACAACTACTTTCAGTGCAGAAAATAATTAAAGTAGATTAACAAGCAACCAAAAGAAATGACTATCACTAAATATCACCTTCTTAATCAAATAAGCAATGAAGCTAATATTATCATCCTATACCAGCTATATTTTTTTTAAGTTCAGTGTCCTTTTTGTAATTTTTTTTAGTTGTAAATGAACACAATATCTTTATTTTATTTATTTATTTTTATGTGGTGCTGAGGATCAAACTCAGCACCTTATACATGCTAGGCAAGCACTGTACCACTCAGCCACAACCCCAGCCCAACTAGATACATTTTTAAACTATTTAAAGTAGAATATATTCTGCCTATGAATTAAAGAAAACTGATAATAAAAGGATAGCATCATACACAAAATAAATATAATTCACATTTTTAGCCTAATAACAAGCTGTTACAGACCAACTTGTGCTTTATTCTAAAATACATAACAATTCTGAAGTGCTTTTTTACATTTTCAGATCAAGATTCAAATTAGAATTAGAAATAAAAGGATGATATTCTTATTTCAGCACTGAATAGAAGTGGAATGGTTTGATTTTCTGAAGACTGAGTTCTTCAGCATTCATCTTGGTTTAGTAGTTAGAAGAGTTACTTTTAATATGTTACATTTGTAAGCCTAAAACACACCTTTCTCTCTGCTCCACTTGTTATTCTGAAGGACCCATCCATATCAGGGATTAATACAATATGCATTATAGGTTCAAAAATTTCAATTTGCAGCTATCTTTAGCAAATAAAGAGAAACATCTGGACTGATTCAGCTGGTTGATTGAAAATTGAAAGTCATTGATCTTGCAATCGAGAAGCTTTTATGAAACATGAAATTAAATAAGATTATATTAAGCATTCTAAAGTTCAGCAGAATGACACATCAAATATGAAGTTCATTTTCCTTCATATTTATATAAGGAGCCCCAACTTGCAGGATGGAACAGAAATAGAAACTTAAAACATCTAGATACTGATGTACTGAACAAAAGTCCACAGCTGGTTTGCTTTGTTACAAATAAACATTTTATATGGTACCTGAAGACTTTAATTCCTTGCCAAATACCATCTGTAAGTAATCAATTATTAATAGAATTATAATTATAAATATACACAGATTTCCCTTAAAAAGAGCAAATTTTTAAAGAAGTGAATTAGCAATAATCTTACCTAAGAGTAATATTTTAGATTATTTCAGGTCATTTTCTTATTATCTGTCTCTTAGAAAGAAAGGAGTCTTTTACAAAGCTAATGAAATATTACCTAATTTTCACAGCAATTTTATGGTAAGCCAGACTTATCCTTCCCTTTTAAAGAATAAAAGGCTAAATTCTCCAGTTGCTAGGTCACTTGCTCAATGCTTGGTAAGTAGTAGAAAAGATCCAAAACTTGTATTTTTTAAAATTTCTAGCCCCAAATATTTTCTATCAGACCTTGATTCTTGCACAGAGAACACTCTCACAGATAACTAAAAGTTTACAAACTCATTTACTTAAAGTTGTTTTCAAAATCCCATATTACAGAAGGAGTTTGACATCAGTATACTAAGTGCATGTATAAAAACTCAAATGATATGAAAATATTTTGTGCAAAACCAATGACTTGGAAAATTGTGCTCTTTATATGTAATGTGAAAGGAATTGCACTCTAAAAGCACGTATAACAAATTAAATTAATTTTTAAAATCCCATATTACTTACAGCTCTTGCATATTTTCATGTATAAATGACATATTTATTCAAGAGAACTTCTCTACATTTGCAAGGTATTCAGCTATTAGTAACTCAGATACTGATCACATAGTTCAGCATCAAAGCAACATTTGACAACAGTAGCCAGCATGACCTTCCAGCTGAATCAGAAGACATGCCTTTTAACTGGAGGAAGGTATTCTTCAAATTTATGAATGTCCAGAACACATTATAAAAGAAAACCAAGGGCCTGAGCCCCATTATAAAGCAGTGTCACTATTCCTGGAAATATTTAAGGATCAAGGGTTTTCCCAAAATTGAAAAGTCCAAAAATTGGTATACTACAGAATGACATGAACATATTTCTCAGTAAGGAGCATTGTAGAATGTGACAAAGCATACATTTACGAAAATAAGTCATTTATTTAAGTACTAAAAGGCAAATAATAACAATCCAGCCTGTCAAAGAAAACATCATATATGTGTTCACAAAGATAATATAATATTTACCAGTATTTATATTATATTTAATACTCATGAGATGTACAGTCATAGAATCGTGCATTTACCCAATGAAGTACTACTCCCTTTTTACTGCTAGAAAAACTTCATGGAGAAAATGATATTTCATAAACAATTCTAGGAAAAAATATCTTAAGAGATTGTGGAGAAAAGGGCATATTTTGGAAATAAAACACAGCTTGAGAAAAGCCCAGGGGCAAGAAGTAATGCATCACTGGCTGGTGTAAATGAACCATTTAAACTATAAGATGTGTTCATCCAAGCAGTGAGGCTACCTTTATATATCTAGACAAGTGATACAAACACCCACACGGAGCCCTGCAACACTGGACGTTTACCAAATGTGAGCCCCAGCATAGGAGCTAAGGGCAAATAACTGATTAAAGGTGCCCATCAACCAATGAGCAAGAAAAAATGAAATGTCAAACACTCTTACCTTCATCTTTTCACTGACTCCTGAACAATGCAGGAGAAAAGTTTAGTCCTTGAAGAAAAAAGATGAAATTAATAAATTACTTGAGGCTATATGAGAAAACATAACTAACAGGGTTTTTTGGACATACCCATTGCATTCCTTCTTACAGGATAGATTTACCCTTGATCATAAAAGTTAAAAACAAATAGCTCAAGATAATCCTAACTCCCATTTCACTCCCTTCAAAACATTTGTGTTTATTATCTTTTTTTAAAGTGTATCATTAATTTTATCAAAACAAGTGTTAAAAGTGGGACCACATGTTATCTGTATCTTGTATGCTTAATATATTCTAAACACTTTTTTGTGTTATCACCATTCACATAATTGTCAGAACTGTCAAGATGTAACAGCTGAATATCAATTCTGAAGGTAGGTGTTATTATTCCTTCTCATGAGGAAATTAAGAAGCA
The DNA here is from genome assembly GCA_025594165.1 of Tamias sibiricus. Classification (NCBI taxonomy): domain Eukaryota; kingdom Metazoa; phylum Chordata; class Mammalia; order Rodentia; family Sciuridae; genus Tamias; species Tamias sibiricus. Next base: position 38,619,736 of record CM046665.1, on the reverse strand, counting down.
GAGAAGTTGTGAAACTATTGAAAATTTCCTGGCTCCTGGGTGGTAGACCAAGCATCAACCTGGTCTGGCATCAGAGATCAATCTGTTAACCTCTCTGCCATATTTTCTATTAGATCAGCAGAAAGAAGGTATGAGAGGCATTAATTAATACATTAACCATTAACCTGATACAATGAGTTCTGATATGTACAGTAATTCTCAGAAAATATGAATGTATTGTTCCATAATAATTCAATGCTGGTGCTCCTGATGAGCATATTTCTTTTTTCTGGAAATAATTCAGGGCCCCAGAAGCCTGCCATACTGTGGCTCTTTTCCCTTCTTCTAATAGCTTATCACTTTCATTCAGCAAATGGAATGGGAAGAAAAGAGTGGGAGGAGGCATATCTACAGCCTAAAGGCCTTGGCTCAGACCTCATACACATCATTTCCTGGCACACTCCACACACAACAACTTCTCATGTAGCCACAGCTATTTGGGAAATGTTCTCCAGCTGTGTACAGAGGAAGAACGGGAAAGTGATTTAGGAGAACACAGATCCTAAACCATACAGAATGAGTTAACCATGAGAAAACCCAATGATATGTTCCATCACTTTAAAGTTTAGTGAGATTGGGGCTGGGGTTGTAGCTCAGTGGTACAGCGTTCACCTAGCATGTGTGAGGTCCTGGGTTTGATCCTCATCACCACATATAAACAAATAAAATAAAGGTATTGTGTGCAACTACAACTAAAAAATAAATATTAAAAAAAAGTTTAGTGAGATTGGTAAGTAATAATCATGATTGCCAGATAAGGAAAACTATAGCAAATTTTTAAAATAACACATCTTTTAAACTTTAAACATTCTATTCCCATAACTTCATAGGATGGCTAACAATGAATTGTATTATTCCCTTCCATTTCTTTCTAAGAAGCACCATAACAGCAATGTTGGCATTTCCAGTATGACATTGAAATATGTATAATTGTTATGGGTCAGTGCCTTAGGGAGAAATATAATCTTCAAACTTCAGCTTGGCGGATCTCAAATGTGTGGCCTTCACCAACTTAATTTCTTTCTTTTTATTTTAATGAATATTGAAAACAAAATAACTGCTTTATAAGCTTGTTGTGAGGTTTAAGAGAACATATAAAATATTGGAGCTCTGTTGACTGAGAGATCTATGAGTAACATCAGTGCTCCTGTCAAGCTTCCTCCTGCATGTTCTACCCCACACCTTGTTCCTGTTCCTCTTAAACTACCAGGGGCTTGCTTAGAGTAATTGTGTTCACCATCACCACAACCTCTACTGGCAGGGCAAACTTCAGTTTTTTAAAATACAACTGAAGGGGCTGGGGGCACAGCTCACAGGTAGAACACTTGTCTAGCATGCATGAGTTTGAGCTCCAGCAATACAACTAGAAAGTAGTTAGCAATTTCAGTCTTGGTTTTTCATTTTATGGACCTAACACATTTACTTGGTGCCAAGTAGCTTATACAAACAAGCATTACAATTGTTGATCCTGATTTACTGAATCCACACACCATGTTATAAATTACTATTAGAATCACAAGTATTACTAGTGTTAATACTAATTAGCATTCTACATACAGAGATTAGAGAAAACAAAGCATGGTATATACCATTTTACCTCCAATCCAGGTCTAGAGTAACTTCTACTTCATAGTCAGTTGTTCCCTCTTCATGAACCATCAGGAGTATCATTATTCTAAGTAATGTTTACTTCATGCAATTATCATACTTAAGTGTAAATTATTATTTGAGTAATCATTTTATTGGAAAATATTTTTATTGGTTCTCAAACATAGAGGATACAATTACAACACAATGAACTTGATTATAGATACAAATATGTCTTTTTATTCTACTGACTTCTTTACACATTTTTAGAATCCAATGAACACTTGTGAACCTAGAATCGAATCCAATAACCAGAAATTTAAAATAATTTAAATGTGTCCACATGCTTCCTGTGTTTTATCTCTATCTTATTCCTCTCTTAACAATCAAATATAACTGCTATTCTATATTTTGAGGATCATTATCTGTGTACAGACAAGTATGGGTATGTGTGTGCTTTATCTTTATGTTTGAACATTCAAAATGTAACAATATATACGTAATTCTCTGAAATTTCAGTTTAAAGCATTCAACATTGTCACATTAATATTGAACCATGCACATATCTATGGTTTGTTCATTTTCACTGTTACATCAATTTCCATGTTAGAATTATCCCTGAGTTCATTTATTCAATCACATATAGATGGGCATTTGGGATTTTCAATATTATAAAGATTGCTTCTACAAAGACCCTTGTAAATGTCTCTTGGCACATATGTCTGTAAGTTTTTCATAAATATGTATTTAGCTGTGGAATCTCAGGGTCCTGGGACAAGAAAGTGGTTATGTTCTGTATTTATTATAGCAATTCACACTCTTTGTGTCAAGGCATATCACTGGGGAAAGAAAAAGACTATACAACAGATGAAGATGGGAATACTGGTAAATCATGTGGAAAAACCTGAAACTGATTCTCTCTTAAAAATAAATATTTAACCTATATAAAATATTTTAAGTGAAACGAGCACAAACAAAATACAAAGATTTCTACTTTGGACCACATTGGAATAAGAGGGACCATATTACCATGTTGTCTTTCCCCAAGAGAGCAAATGTAATACGGACAAAATAAGTAAAACAATGACTCCCTAGACCTTAGTTATCAGGCAGTAATAGATAATGTTCCTTGACAGACAGAAGGGGAAAAAGAGAATGAGTCTTATAATTTCCCCCATCTAACTACCTCGAGAGAGTTTCTGGGCTTTAGCAGAGAAAAAGGAGAACAGAGGCAGATCCCAGGGAATTGAAGAGAGGGAACTGAGACTGGAGACACAGAGAAGACCATGTTCACATAACAGAGTACCAGCAAGGAAAGGGCTCCATGGACAAAGAATTCCAGAATCAGCGAAAGGAGCCCTTCAAACCTTCTCCAGAAAAACAGCCAGTGCTTGAATATGAGGAAACCAAATGCTTGAAAGAAATCCTTTCCAACAGAAAGGATTAGGTGTAAATCAACAGTGATCAGCCCTCATGCAGGACATGAAATTGGTACCCAGTTCTATTGGCCACAGAGGAAAGCATATTTTGTTCAAAGTCAGTAGATTGAGGACACAGAAGAACTTGTCTTAAGTAGTGAGAAATAATTGGCTCTAGGCACAATTGCTATGATCCCACTAAACAAAAATTAAAAGCAAAATATAAAAAGAAAAAAATATTTTCAAACTTCCCAGGAGCAGTGGCACACACTTATAATCCTAGCACTTGGGAGGCAAAGGCAGGAGGATCTCAAGTTCAAAGCCAGCCTCAGCAATGGCGAGGCACTTAGCAACTCAGTGAGACCCTGTCTCTAATAAAATACAAAAAAGGGCTGGGAATGTGGCCCAGTGGTCGAGTACCCCTGAGTTCAATCCCCAGTACAACAACAAAAACAACAACAACAAAATATATATATATATATATATATATATATATATATATATACACATATGCACACACACACATATATATACATATATATTCAAACTTTAATACATCCCATAGTAAAGCTCATGAAGATTTACACAAATTTGTAAATATCCATTAAATGACATGGCAAAATTCTCAGGCTGGCATCTAGTAAAAATTACCAAGCAGGGAAGCACAAACCAGAATGAGGAGAAAATAAAAATCAATCAGAACTTAAGCAAAATTAGAATTAGCAGATAATTATATTAAAATAATTATTTTAATTATATTTCATGTGCTCAAAGAGCTAAATGGAAAAAAAATGAAACAGATTCAAATAACAATTCCAGAGACAGAAATTATAAGTGTAAAATAAAAATACATTGGCTGAGATTAACAACAGATTAGAATGTTGCAGGAGAAAAAAATATAGTTTTGGTAAAGAAGAAGTAATATAAATATGTACAGAATGAAATATAGAAAAATAATTTAAAACAATCAATTTAAACAATCAAATTGATTTATAACATCCAATTTAAAACTACAGAGAACTTTGGAACAACTGCAAGCAGCCTAATATACATGTAATTAGAGTTCCTTAAGAAAGGAGAGAAAGGATGAGAAAGAATGAAGAAACCATGGTAAAAATAAACTGAAATTTTGATGAAACCATAAACTAAGATCGACAAACTCCAAACACAAGTAACATGAAGAAAAGTATACCACAGCACATTGTATTTAAATTGCTTAAGAAGTAGTGACAAAAAATTTTAAGAGCAGTCAGACTCTAGTTGAGGTGGACAGAAAATGCATAAGAGAAACTAACAAAATAAACCTATCAAAGAATACACTAGGATTATATCTAAGAGGGTCTTATGAGCACACCTAGACATATTCCATTAGCCAAAGATAGGACAATTAGAGCATCAAGGAAGGATTAGAGTGGCCATTTGAATTAAAATTCATGAAATATATTTAGACCTGTGAATTGACAATAATGTTAAAAACATCCAGTTGGAAAATCTTTAGAAGAGGCAACAAACATTACTTTGAGAATAGTTTTATCAAGAGAAATAATGAAACACTTTTTCTGCCTCTTTATGTCTCTGCCTAAGGGCTACAAAGATAATGAGAAGTTGCTCTGTATAGAACCATTCCACTAATAAACAAAGAAATCATGATAGAATTGAAATATTACCTATTAGCAGCTAATGAAATAATAGATAATAGCAAAAATCAGTGGTTGATAAGATCATAAAAAAAGACAATCAGGTTTTATGTGCATTCTGCTAAAAGTATACTGTAACTCCTATGAAGTAAAGTTGCCAAAGTTGCTTTGGTGGGGAGGAACTCTAAAGGATACAAATACTAGATGTAAAGGCTGGAGTGTACCCGGGTGGTGGAGTGCTTACCTGGCATTAGGGAGGCCCTGGGTATCACTGCTAATCATTGACAAAAAAGTAAATTAAATAAAACAACCATCCTATGTTTAATAATCAATTTGCCTAAATAGAAAAGAATTGAGCTGAGTAAATGATACCCCAATAATACAAATCTCAAATTTAGAACTATGGAAAGTCTACAGAATTAATATGAAGTCTTCAACAAAACAAATGTCAGGAGAGAAAATAAATGCTGGAGAATTTATTAATTGAAGGACTTGTCTACATTCAAACAATTATAATGTAATGGACTTATATGAAGCTATTTCAAACTAAGAAATTAAGATGATCAGAAAAATGTGAATACCAATTATTCTAAGATACTAATGAATTGTTATTAAATCCTATGCTAACAGCATTATGGTTACCATTTGTTAAAGAGCCCTAAGTATCAAGATGTACACTGTAATATATACCATTGAAATCATGTGACATTCAGGATTTTTATTTAAAAATATATATTGGTGGATGAATTGCAAATATAGTAGTACAAATGGAACAAATTTGGTTATATATTTATTATTGTTTCAAACTGGGTGATGGATATTTCAGGTCATTATACTGTCTTCCTTACTTTCTCCAGTAATTTACATTGCCATAATAGATAAGAATATCTGATTATCAAAATATAGCTCAGTGTAAGTGAAAAAACAAACCAAAAAGATGGAAATTTTATTAGAAATATAGTGGGCCAAGTATCAAGTGTTCCCACATGCTATATATTAAAAAGAAAGACAAACAACTCTAAGGCACAATGGGTAAGAGGCTTTAGTAAGTGCTTTACAAGCATGTATCCAAATAGCCAACAAAATATGATAATGTCCTCAAATTTGTTGTCATATAAAAGTAAATGAAATTGTATGAGGGAAAGAACTGTCTTTTCTCTCTACTCACATCATTGTCAATAGTTCACTTCTGACACCAAATGTTAGGGTTTTTCATACAAGTCAATTCTCCAATACTCTAGAGTATCCTACATTTTAAATCCATTCTGGTACTACCTGGAATTTGCAGAAGTTCCCAGAAGTTAAGGGTTAAGACCCAAGGACTACCCCCAGACGTATACTAGTCCTCAGTCTAGGTAATCACCTGTGATCTGACTGATCAACCATAAATAAAAGCTTCCCAGGACTCCTCAATCATTTGCTAGAATGGCTCAAGGAACTCAGGAAAATGGTATACTTATTAGATTACTGCTCTATAACTAGAGAAAGATGGAAGAGTTTGCATAGGTTGAGGGAGGTGGAAAGGGCCATGGAGCTTCCATGACCTTTCTAGACTCCCTACCTTCCCAGAATCCTGAACCCATGTTCAGGAGCCCCAAAGTTCTCTCAACACCTATCCTCTTGTGTTTTAATGGAGGCTTCTTTCGGTAGTCATAAGTGATTAAGGCATTGTCATTTGGTGATTAGCTCAGCTTCAGAACTTCTCCTTGCACTGGAGGTGTGAGGTGACATGATATCATTCCAACTCTCTTATCACAGAGCTGCTTCACCTGGTGACCAGCCCCCCCCCCCCCATTCTGAGACAATTCAGATGCTCCCACCCCTTAGTTATCTCACTAGCATACAAAAGGACACTAATCATATTGAAAATTCCAAGTGCTTTTGGGAGCTGTGTGCTATGGCACAGAAAAGAGGAACAGAGGCAGATCCCAGGGGGTTGAAGACCAAACTGGATGAAGACCAAACTAGATATTTCCTACTTAGAAAATGCATACACCAAACCTAGTGAGCATCTTAGCCACACAGTACACTGTAGAGTACTACTTTTTCACCCTCACGATTATGTGGATGATGAGGCTGTATTTATCATAACATTTTAGAACATCATCATCAGTACTATTTTTTAGCTATTTAGCAATAATTAAATATCAAACTATCAAGTCTGAGAAGTTCAGAATCAATCATACTTTGTTACACATTGTTAGGAAAGGGTTTTTTGAAAACTTCATTAATTGAGATTGTATTTCCATTACAGATAATCCCTGCTTTGCAATGGTTTTAAACCAAGAAATCATGAATAAGTTTAAAACAAAAACAAAGGCAGTTTTTTCAGTAGAGAACATATTTGCTAACCAAGAGACATAGGGCCAATTAGTAATGAAACCGATATTCTATCAAGGGGAAGGAAGACTAAGTTTTTAAAGGAAAAAAAAAAAAAAAAAACCAAGGTGAAGAAACTTGTTGGGAGCAATTTTTAATTGTCCCTATTATTTGCACAAGTTGTTTCGCACACATTTATGTTGGTGCTGGGGTGTCTGTCATATTAAACTACACATGATTCATTGTCAGGGTCTTATATCCGTAGTACTTTATCAGCAAAAAATAAGTCTTTTGGAACAGGCAGCAAGTCAACAGAAGCCCAATGGTTGGAAACTGCTGCCATCTATAGTCTTGTATCCATTTTTTTTTTTTTTTTTTTTTAAGAGATTTGTTAGAGAAGTCAAGATTGGGGGACTTGTATCTGTTAGTAAACTGGAGCCTGCCAAATTTGATCTCTGAAGCTTATAGAAAGTGTTTTTTGTCTTCTTGGCCCATCTGCAGCCACCTTAATTTTCATTTCCAGAGGTTTGACTTCTGATTTCTTTGACTTTGATAGTTTGAAAGTAATATGCATTCAATAGAAATTCTACTTTTTGATTTTTTTTTTTTTTTTTTTTTTGCTGGGCTAGCAATATAGAGTACAACAATTTCTTACTATGCTGGGCAATATCTGTGAGACCTGTCTTCCAAGCAACCACATAATCACAAAAGTGAACAGTAGATGCTCTAGAGTGATAGTGACCTGTGTTGCTAAATTATGATATTATGTTAGCTTCCTGTCACTATAAAAATACTTGAGATAATCAATTTGTAAAGAGAAAAGCCTTATTTTTGCTCACAGTTTTTAAGGTTCCCACTTATGATTGGTTGGCTTCTTTGCTTTGGGCCTGTGGTGAGACAACACATCATGACAAGAGCACAGAGCAGAACAAAATCACATACCAGGAACTAGAGAGCAAAGAGAGAAAGAAGGACAAACGAAGCCCCACAATTCCCTTTGGAGCATATCCCCCAATGACTTAAAGAACTCACACTATACTCTACCTCTCAGAGTTTCCTCAACCTCCCAACATGCCACCGTGGGAGCTAAACCTTTAATATATGGGTCTGAAGTGGCTGTTCAAGATCCAAATGATAGCATATTTAGATTAGGCACTTTAAATACATTTCATTTACTACTTGCAGTATTTTCAACTTATGATGAATTTGTCAGGATATTAGTCCATCTTAATTTGAACAATATTTGTATTTTCATCTTTTTCCTGAATTTTACTCAAATGAGTCATACAGGGCATGCCATTTTTGTTTTAAGCAGAAAAAAAAAAAGTGAAGTCAATTAAAATAGTAAGAAAAAAAAACTGTATGGATGGTACATGGTTAATTTTATGTGTCAACTTAACAAACCAGAGGATTCCCAGCTTAAATATTGCTTCAGAGTGTGTTTATGTAGGTGTTTTGGGATGACATTAGCCTTTGAAAGTAGACTTAGTAACATAGATCTCCTTTTGGTGTACTCAGGCATCATCCAATTCACTGAAGGCCTGAGCAGACCAAGCACATAGGGAAGAGGAAGTTTCCCTTTATTTCTTGCTTCACTGCTTGAGCTAGGACATCTCATTTCATCTTCTCTTACCTTCCCAATGGATTTATCAATACCTCTCCCAGTTCTCAGGTCTTCAAATTCAGTTATACCACTGATATTTTCCTAGGTTTTCATCTTACAGAGAGCAGATCATGGAACTTCTCAGCCTCCATAATTGTAATCACTTTTGCCAATTACTCTCTCTCTCTCTCTCTCTGTGTATGTGTTCATATATGTATATATGTATATATATATGTGTGTGTGTGTGTGTGTGTGTGTGTGTGTGTATATATATATGCATTCAATTGAGAATTCAGTACATACATTGAAAATAAAATATATATTGTATAATATATATACATGTATACATACATATTTCTCCAAAGAAACAGAATAGATATATGTGTATATAGATATACAGTATCTATATGTATATGTATACATTTTCCATATATATATATATATATATATATGTATATAATTGATTCTATTGCCTGATAATCACAGTAGGGAAGAGAAAGGTTTATAAATTCACCCATACACCATACTGAGCAAACATATAATGACCACACACTGTCATTTGGCATGTAAATTTTCTGGATAATTTTTGGATTCTGAAGGGACTTGAATAAAAGAAATTTCACATGGATAAAAGAAGATTGTAGCATTTAAATATAATCATTGAACTATGCTACATTTTAGCCTTGAGGGGAAAATCAAGGGGTGCAGGATATAGCATAGCAATATTTACTATATAAAAACATTTATGATATAAAAATATTACTAAGATACCTTCAAATTAAATTGTATAAATACAGTTTGAAAAGTTATTATAAATTTACATTTCTATGCTGGCTTTTACAGAATATTTCGATTTTCATAATCAAAATAACAGCTTCTGAAATAATTTCTATTAACAACCTAGTGCAAAAATGTTATAATTTATTGCTTAGTATTTGTGAATTGAAACAAAATTCATATTTTCTGCATCTGAAAATACTATTTGGAAAAGTAAATGACTAAAAATTACTCATAATTTAGTAGCATTTTATTATCATGGGATATATATGTAAAATGTCCACATGGATGATTTTATTTCCATGATCTATAATCAAAGATATGTTAAAATATTCAGTTATATTTGTGAATTCATTTAAGAAGTCTCTATCAAAATATTTATGCTTCCTCACTTAAATTCCTCTCATACTGAATTCAAGTATATTCTTTTACAATGTATTATATATTTATTATATTTATTATTATTATTATTATTATTATTATTTTCATATGTTTTATGTTTTTCCTTGTAATGGAAATTATGTGTTATTAAGGGAGATCAAATTAACAGTGAAAGTATTGAATAGCAATAATTTAGAAATGTTTATCAAGATAAACTGAAAGCCTTGGAATTACTTACATGTGTTGAGCATCAGCTTTATTTTGATAAAGTAAAATGGAATCTTATTTCATATATCATTCAGCTTAATTCTCCCCCAGAACTTGAAATACAAGTCATATTGCTATGACAGAAACATGGTGCCATCTATATTATTCTACTTAGGTTGCCATAAGAAAATACCACAAACTAAGTGGATTATACTAGGGATTCTTTGTTTCTTCCTCACAGTTCTGCAGGTTGGAAGTTCCTGACCACAATGAAAGCCTATTCAGTTCCTAATGAGAGCTCTCTTCTTCACCACTTTTTCCCTGTGTACTCACATAGGAGAGAGACAGATTGACAGAGTGTGTGCATTCTCAAATGTCTTCCACTTCTTACTAGAGTACTGGTCCTATGAGGATCCCGCTCTTATGACCTCACTTAACCTAAGCTTCTCTCAAGGTCCCATTTCCAAATACTGTCATATCAGAGGTTAATGTTTCAATGTATCATATTCCAGAGAACACAACTGGGCCCAAAAACTTTTCAACCATCCTGACTACTCCCATATATGTTCTAGCCCACTGCATTTATACAGGGACATTGACTAATTTAGCCAACAAAGTTGAATTAGAGTAGTGTGTGTCTAAATATTTAATAAAAGCTAAAGTATAAGGAGTCTAAGTATAAAAATGCTAAAACAGAACTCTCTAGCACTGTCTTCCTCTGCCACCCTGATAGAGGAAACCTTGTATAGCAGATGTTACAGTACATGTGAGTAAACTGCATTGCTGAGACCTCCACAGATCATAGTCCCCATGCCTACATGTAACATGATTAAAAATAACATATTCAGATTAGCCAGTACACATTTTGAATTGCTTGTTACTGCAGTTTACATACATGTATACCTAAATGTCTATGCCACAAGTTACAAGTCAGGAGGCAAATTATCTTATGTCAACTCTGCTACATATAAAAACTGAACTTAGACAAGTAAGTTCCTTAACATTTTTCTCATTCCTCTTCTGTAAAATGGGGGTAATAATGATGCCCATGCCACAACATTCTCATGTAGGTTAAATGAAAGGTTACCTGTTGTTAAGTACTCTTTAAAATGGTTTGCATTTAATTGGAGATTAAGAATTGCCTGTTATGTTTATGTTAAGAATCTGTAGCTCAGAGTTTATGCACATATTGATGATAAACCTTAAATTTTGATGAGTATTTTGGGGAGTTCTTTGGGACAAATAGTGATTTGTGAAAGCAAAACAATAGCAACTGAACTGACCATTTGTTTAGCATTCCTCTAAAAATGGTGAAACTCAGATACACAAAGTTGAGTTGAAAAAACTTCCAAAATGTTTACATTGAATTGCACATGAGTTCACATCCACTCCTGGGTTCCACCATATGAGCACAATGTTGCTAGTGATTGTTATGTAATAATCCTTGCCCCAATTCAATTTGTCCACATACATTTTTCCTGGGCATACATAACCAACAGCAATTCACTCATATTTTTAATTTATGGATACCCACTAGGAACCAAAACTACCAGATTCATATATGTACTAGGCACTAAGTACCCAAAGCATTCTGTTATAAAAATTTATTAACACTCTTCACATCATGAAGAAGCAGTTTCTAGTTGCTTATGTAAACCTAAGATACATTAATTTCAAATTTCCCTAGCTCACATCCTCCAGAAAGTCACATTTTCAACATTTCAAAAGACTGTAACAGCTGTCAGAGGGAAGATCTGTCTGAAATTTTTTAAAAAAATTTATAAAAAGAGGCTTCTCTGAGATTGATATATTTATCTCTTCTATAATCTCTTGATAAACTTAATTATTGCTTTCTTCCAAAAGGTAGATATGTATTTCTGGTGCTGTAAAGTAATAAAGGTATTAGGCTTCCCTAAATGTATTTGGTCACAGAAAGCCTCAGCTTTGACTGTCTTACTGAGATACCAACACAGTAATCACCATAAACACACTGGTGGATCCCACCTCAGAAAACAGAGGGTTATGCACTAGGAGCTAGCATGCAGAATAATTAGGAAAACACACTGAAGCCTGAGAATGTAAGCCATAGTTCTCACTGACTTCAGGAGCCAACTTACTGTAAATCTTTGAGTTTATTTCTCTGCCTTTAAAATGTAAATATCAAGTTATTTATATTATCTTTTATTTGGAAGGGCATTCTTACTATCTGTGAGATATGAACACTGTACTTCAAATAAAGTCCTAAGTTATCTGAAACGTAGTACACTTTCAATAAATATTATCTTTATCATTAAGAGTTAGAAAAGGACTGGGGTTGTGGCTCAGCAGTGGAGTGCTCGCCTCGCACGTTCGCGGCCCAGGTTCGATCCTCAGCACCACGTAAACATAAATGCATTGTATTGTGTACAACTAAAGCAAATAAATAAATATTCAAAAAAAATTTTAAAAAAAGAGTTAGAAAAATTTACACACACATAATATGTTAAAATTTTACAATAAGCAAGAGAGGAGGTTAGAATTATCCATTTTGGTATGGAGTTGGAAACATCAGTAAGAATTCACATTTAGCTTAATATGTTAAAGATGGCTGCACATGGAAATATTTATAGTTATCTTTTTGCTCCATTAACTGAAAAGGCCACCATAGTAGTACTGCCCATATCTAGTGCCCAGATCATTCTCTTGTAGAAGGATCTAGAAGTTCATTAGAGAAATGGTTGCTTTAAGGACTGGCACAGGAATTATACAAGAAAATTTTGTAGCATATTATAGTGCCAAAATGTAAGGAAGTACTCAAAAACAGAAAACAAAACAAAACAAAAACAGTAACATTATTGGAAGGATGTTAAGAGAAACCCTAGCCAAATGAAAGAGCCCCCAGTGGCCAAAGATAGAATAATATGAGCAACAAAATAAGAAAATCACATTGTATTATAATACAGTTATAATATAAAATTACCATTTGTGAGTCCACATTGATATATGTAAATGATTGAATAAATTAATAAATGTAGAAGATATGAGTCTCCCATGGAGAAGAATTGCAAACGATTTATATAGATATTTCTCCTTCAAAGAGGGTAAACATAAATCTCAATTTTTTTTTCAATTTTTTTAAAGTTGTAGATGGATACAATCTTTGTATATTTTCATGTGGTGCTGAGGATCGAACCCACTGCCTCATATGTGTGAGGCAAGCGCTCTACCACTGAGATACAATCCCAGCCCCATAAATCTAAAATTCTTAATTGTGGGTTGTTCATACTGATATTCTTTGAAGAGAGTACAGCATGCACAGGTGGAAAAAAAGAGTAAATTTATAGTGGTGAAATAGGATAAATACTACCTCAGCCAAGTTATTATCAATAGTCATCATGCAGCTTCCGTATAGTTCATGTGATACGACAAAAATGTCAATTTATGTTTGTGATATTCCTCCTTGAAAGCCCTGAAACCCATATTCCAAGTATAAACATGAGGAAAAATATCTGAAAAATCCCAATAAAATAGAATCCTACAAAAGTACTATTCAAAACCACCAAAATGATCAGAAACAAGAAAATCTGAAAAACTGTCACAGTCTAAGGAGCTTAAGAAACATAACAAGTAAGTATAAAGCAACATACTAGATAGGATTCTGAAATAGAAAGAGGACATTAGTTTAAAAATTAAGCAAAATTGAATGGATTATTATATTTAATAATAATGAACCAATGTTCATTATCTACATGTCCAAAATTAATGTTAAATATTCAGAAGATACCAAGTGCTGAGTATATGAAAACTCTTCACTATCTCCTCACATTTTCTCTAAGTTTAACACTATTCTAAAAAATAAATTCTATTTTAAAAATGCATTACACTAATTAGAAGCATTTTGTCTAAAACCTCAGTTAATTATTCCAGAGGATAACAGGTTGCATGGAAAGTACTTTAACATTACACAGAGTTCAATTCCACCTCTGCTACTTAGCAGATGCATAAATCAGCACATTATCTTATCTCTTGAAGACATGGTGCCCTTTTATATGCCCAATGAGGATGACAATAACTTCCGAAAGTTGCTATGAAGTTTAAATGAAATCTAATATATAGATCATCCAAAACAATGCTAATAACAAAATCCTAACTGCCCAAAGATTTAAAACTGGCATACAGAGAGCCAGGATTTGGATCTGGCTCAGTTAGAACCCATTGCCATGATCTTACCATTATGCTATTCACTTTTAGAAGTTAAAAAATCGGAAATCAGTCTTCAGAGCATTGCTATTTGCTTCTCTAGCTCCTCAGCTGGAAGATTATATAGACCTCCTTTAGCTATGACAATGTGACCGTGAACCCCATACAACAGTAAAATGTGAATCCAGATTCCTCCCCTGAGGTCTGGAATAAATAAGATGACATAAAGGATGTTGGAAATAATGAAGACACAGAGATGATCAAATGAGAACAAAAAGGAATATAAAATACTTGAAGGGAGGCAGAAGATTAAAATTTATATCTACCTTGTCTCCAACTGAGTTGCCTCTGCTCCAAGCTTTCTGCAAGGCAGATTGCTGAATTCACTTGAATTTAACACACTCTGATTAGGCATTCATCATGACATACTTTAGGGTGAATATGACACATGTTCCTATAAAATATATTTTATTCAATAACAATTTAAAACAACCCTCTCTCTTTGCTTTTGTTTCTTACATTCAAGTAAATAGATTTTACATTTTATTAAATACATTGCATTAAATGCATTTTACATCATATATATGTATATACATACACACACACACACACACACACACACACACACACATATATAAAACAAAGACAGACCCTGAATCAAGACCTATAAACACCTAAGCCACAGTCACATACATAAATTTGAAATATGCAATTTCAACAATTTTAATCCTTAAAATGTTACTATAACCTGTAGCTATTTATGATGATACATGTGGCAGAAATAAAAAGATTTTAATATAATTTCCTCCCTCTTTGAATTATGGAGTTACTCTCACTGGTTTCTTCTGCCTCTGAGCTGCATCACTGTTTCTGAAAAACAGAGGTTAAAAAGCACCAGGGAAGAACGTCAGGTATAGAACATCATCTATTTTTAGACTTTAGCTCATTCTGACGTGAATGCAAGATCCGCTGCAGCTACAATACCTGGGAATTTCCTGTACTTAGTAAACAAGGTCAATATAAAGCATTCAGTGAATATTGAGCTCTAAAATTCACAAAATATTTGACATATGTCTTAATGTAGGATTGAAAAAAAAGCTTGAAAATTTCACAGATGCCAAATCGAATCATCCCAAGGAACAAAGAGATGCCTAGGCGGAAAATGCCTTAGAGATTTCAACAAAGCAAGCAAAGGAGGAAAAAATAGAGGAGAGGAGGGAAGGAAACAAAGGAAGAAGAGTTTGCACTGACAACTTGGAGGGTGTGATGTTTGCACTGGGGATTTTTACTTGCATCTCACTGGTTTTCATATATTTTCTATACATAGACCACCTCTGAGCCTCAGTCCCCTCATCATTTAAACCATGAAAGATGGCTGTAAGGATTAACAATAACATATCCTAACCCAGGGGTGGGTATTTCAGAGATATTCAGTAAATTGTAGCTAGTATCAGTGTCAGTTGCCATCCTGCTATTTTCCTAAGGGTCATTCTGAACACATTCTAACATTCACAATAGGAAGAAGAAAAAAAAAAAAAAAAACAAAAAACCAGAAAAATGTTGTTGTTATCATCCTTTAGAAGAAGGATATTTAGGGTCATCAGCATTATCTTCCATCTGCATAAGTTATTGCAGAAAGTAAAATCTACTCTCCTTAAGATGCAGCACATTTGAGCCACTGTTTACACAACTGCAGCATGCAGCTTGTGTGTCAAACATGAAGTGATAGCCTGGTGCAGTGGCTCATATCTGTAACCCCAGCGGCTTGGGAGGCTGAGACGGGAGTACCACAAGTTCAAAGCCAACCTCAGCAATGGTGAGGTGCTAAGCAACTCAGTGAGACCCTGTCGCTAAATAAAATACAAAACAGGGATGGAGACGTGGCTCAGTGGTTGAGTGCCCCTAAGTTCAATCCCTGGTACAAAACAAAACAAAAAATGAAGTGATGTCCCTTAACGACTCAAGCAGGATTGAGAATAGTAAGGGGCAGTCGAATGGTATTTTCTCTTCCAGATCAGAAACATCACAGTTCACACACTACAAACAGTAAATGAATTATGAATCAGTAATATGATCCCCAACCCTGAAAATGAACCAGAACTATCCATAAGAATTCCCTCCTTGATTTCTAAGTTTTACATGCTACATGTGTTCACTTTGGATGTTTACATGGATTTACTTTCCTCTTATTAACCAAAATAATAATAATAATGTATTTAAATTGATATTTTAATTTATAATAAAAATTCATATTTTAATAATAATCATTATCATAAGATAATATATATTATTATATGATAAAAATAATAATATTTTACATGGTAATAAGTATTATTCTTTGGTGTGCTGGGGATGGAGCCAAGGGGTACTCTATCACTGAACTACACCCCCAGCTCTTTTTATTTTTTACTTTGAGACAGGGTCTTATTAAGTTGTCCCAGTTGGATTCAAACTTGCAATCCTCCCTCCTCGTCTCCCTAGTGGCTGGCATTATAGGCATGCATACTGCACCCAGCCCTGCCAAAGTTATTTTTATTGTGTCAACTACTATGTCCTAAATAGTTCAAGGGATTAGACCTTGTACTACTTGTGAAATTGTTTTAGTCAGCTATTTTGCTGCTGTGACTAAAGGATCTGACCAGCACAACTGTAGGGGAGGAAAAGTTTATTTGAGTGCTGTTTGTTTCAGAGAAAGTCTGCTCCATTCCTCAGGGCTTGAGGTGAGGCAGAACATCATGGCAGAGTATGTGGCAGAGGGAAGCTGCTCACATCATGGTGGTCAAGAAGCAGAGAGAGACTCTAGCTCTAGATAGCCATGCCCCCAATTAATCCTTTCTCCAGCCATACCCCACCTGCCTCTATTAACCACTCAGTTAATCCCATCAGGGATTAATTCACATTGGGTTAAGACTCTCACAATCCAATCGTGTCTCCTCTGAACCTTCTTGCATTTTCTCACATGTGAGCTTTTGGGGGACACCTCATATCCAAACTATAACAGAGATGGAATAAAATTTAGTGATAAGAATACAAATAGGCATGCCCTTCTAGATTTTTGCATAGTGTTTATGGCATAACCATACATCTTCTCTCTACTAGACTTTATGGATAAACAAAACTTCAAATTATAGACATCATTTCACCTCCCATCTTTCACTTCTGCTATACTTTCTATTGGCTTATTCTTACATAAGATCTCTTCATATGTCAGCCAAAACAGACCCCCAATAGTACCAGTATTGTATGGTTTGCAGATTTACAGGAGCAGCCCTTTCTTCCACAATGTTTATATCAATCCTCAATAAAGAACATTTTTTTGGACATGCTACAATTTGGGGTCCTTATGTGGATTGCTCATTGTTATTATGTTAGACAAATAAGAAGATTGCATCCCTCTAAAATGAAGAAGGAAGGACCAAGCATTTAATAAATCCTTGCAGTACAGGAGGGAGAGAGGTGCCGCCTGACCTGCAAAAAAAGCCTAAACATGTCCTCTGCACTCAATTTCCCTTAATCTCAGCCTTCTTATTTATAAAGTATAGATGGTAGCCACTATCTCACTGTTAAGCTGGGAAGATTGAATGATCAACAATTATAAAACTCCTGGCAATGAGAAATGCCCAATATATATTAGCTGCCTTCTCAACTGAAAATTCAGAACATAGTGATTAGATCTAAGGATATATGATCACTCTTAATCATCAATTGTATATCTATATAAATATTATATCCAGAGTAGTGAAGCAAGGTAAATAACATTCCACCTGTTTTTAGTTCAAGAGTTGAAGGAAAATTGCCAGTGAATGAAACTGTACCTTTGGTGCAGCAATTTGCTTTTGCTTGACTAGCTTATTACACCTGAAGGTTACTCATTATTCCATAACAATCTCATCACTAATGAAAATGAAATTACAATGCAACATTGCCTCATGAAGTTACTTGATGATTTCCCAATTTTTACATTCTGTAGGTTAATCACAAATGTTGTTTTCATTTAAAAAAAATCATAATGCCAATCTTGTTATTCATGTCAGAGCATAAGCATGCAGAAATTTTACTTAGATACTGAAACTAGTGACACTCCTGTCTCCACAAATTATCTATTTGATATCACAAACAGACTGACAACAACTGGGAGAATTATTTCAATCTTTCAGTTTGATAGGCCACAAAATAATGGGCAAGTTGAGAATGACCTAGCAAGACACTTTTGTATATACTCTTTCAACCTAAAGGTTTGCATCTATATATTTTCTTGTGACCTATTCTTTACATATATTATCTTAAAATTCAGCCTTTTCACAGTTTTCCCATCTTTAAAACTCATATTCAATATTTCCCCATTGGTCGAACCTTCCAAAATTACCTGTCAACCCCAAATGGAATCATGGAAGTGATCTTGTACCTCATCAGAAATAAATACTCTCAAGTTATTTTATTAACATTATTTCTGGAGAAAATTTTAAACATCATCTCTTGTAGACATTAGAGTTTAAGACCTTCTCATTACACCTTTGTAACCTGGGCAGTATCTAGTTTAAGACCTTCTCATTACACCTTTGTAACCTGGGCAGTACAAAGAATACAAAGAGCTACTTCACAGTAATATAAAATAGTGTGCTTTCCCCATGAAAAATGAAATGGAATCAACAAAATTCTTTCAGAGAAATCTGTAATTCATCTCAAAGGAATTTAGTCTGATTCAAAAATATATAGATCACAATTACAGTAGATAGATGTTGAGTCTATCTTTTGCAAAATAACATATTTATGGCATTCAAGGAAAAAAATAATTTCGCTGTAGGAAAATTTCCAAGCATCTCAGACATTCTGGAGCAGAAAATGCGACTTTGTTTTAGAAAGGTTCCCAATACTAACATTTACAGAGAAAAAGAGTTACCTCTCTGGGGCACAGAGGATTGTGTTAAGATACTTATGGGACACCACCAAGAACAGCATGGTAAATGAAAGAAACATAAGAGATGGCATCTGCAGGGATGTAGCATTAGAGAGATTCTCTCCTAAGGCACCTAAAACATCAGACAAGGATTGATTCATGAAAAAAAAAATTAGAGCATATATTGAGGATAGGATGTTGCTCCACTATTTTAACATTAACCTTCTAATTTTGATATGTGTCAATTATCTTTAAATTTTTCCCTCTGGTATTATGCCGTAAGACACAAAAGAACTTAAAATTTGTCCTAATTTTTATTCATTATAGCAACTAACATGGTTATTATAAATACAAAAATATTAGCTAAATAAAGTATGCCTTTTAGTGTCAGTTGAAGAGAATTCTTTATGCTAAGTATCATAAAATTATAATGTAATACTTTGAGATTAATTTCCTTAATACTAAATGTATCATTAGGACACATTATTATCTATTAAAATAATTTAAACAAGGATTTAGACAAAATAATACTTTTTTAAAAAATCAGAATCCTTAAGGGTAATGATTCCATCCTGTGATAAGTGCAGTGTTGTAAAAATTTAAGGAGAGGATTGGCATTTTTGCTTCTTATCTGGAGACTGTAAGGAACATTACTGTTGATTTCATGGCTCATAAGGTCCGATCATGTGCATCTGGTTCCCTGATGGATGCCTTTATTGGGAATGTAAACTCCTCGAATATGATAAAAGAGTAAGCATATATGATTTTGTGATGCTCAGTAGTCATCCATCATTGCAGATTCATCTTCAGTACAACAAATTTCCTTTTGTGAAAGTCAAAAGTACCAACCCAAAAGCTATGCCATTCCCAGAATTGTTATGGAAAAGCACTTCCTGCAGGAGCCCTGTTTGGGGAGATGGCTTAAATTGCGGTGGACTACGGGCTTTGGCTTTGGACATGTTTGGGCATTGGCGCCTTCCGTACTTGGCCCGGGATCTTGCGAGACTTGGCCGGAGATCTCGAGGGACTTGAGCGAGATTGCGGATGAGGTCTGCGCCATTTTGGAGGTTAGAGGAGCGTGGACGGCGTGTCGGGGTGTAGTTAGAGCCAGGGAGAAAAGTTGCCAGAATAAAGAGCTGTTTGTTTCCAGTTCGTCTCAAAACTTCTTCCCGCGGCTTCTTTGCTCCAAGCGGCCATCGCTTCAGGCGACTACAGGTGGTGGCCCGGACGGGGAATCGACACGGCAGGTAAGAACTGAAGAACCTCGCAGGAGTCTCTAGTCAGAGCGGTTAAAATGGGTTCGAAAATAACTAAGACCCAAGTGTACAAGGCTCTTGATGGATTCTTTGATATAGCTGAGTCAGTTATTAGTGAGGAGAATTTGGAAAAAAGTGAAAGTGATCATGAAAGCTTGGCCTCGGCTGAGTCAGTTAGGGCCAGTAAGGATAGTATCAGTGCGGGCTCAAAAATGACAAAGATCCGAGCTGCTAAAGCTATTCAAGATTTATTAGAGATAGTTCAAGGATACATGCTCTCAATTGAATCCGGGACTCAGGATGTTACTGAGTCAGTTAGGACCAATGAGAGTAGTAGTAGTGAGGAGGAATTAAGTAAAAGTGATTCTGAAAAAATGAACAAAAGGAAATTAAGGAAGACCAAGATAAGGGACCATCAAGTGGAGGAACCTATGTCCTCCACTCCCCCATGGGTGGAATCTATTACAGAAAATATGAAGGGTATCACTAGGCGTTTGCATACCCTAGAAATAGAAATAAAAAGTCTTTCTGAGCGCTTATGTGCTCTCGAGGGTAACTCACAGATACGTTGGGAACTGCCAGTATTTGAATATGAAAATGGAGAGAGGGGCCACCAGTCAGTAGATTTCAAAACAATAAAAATTCTCAAAGAGGCAGTAATGACATATGGACCCCAAGCTCCTTTCACGTTGAGTATACTGGAGTCCCTTAACACCTTTAGCTTAACCCCCTCAGACTGGAAACGTCTATGTAAAGCAACATTAAGTGGGGGACAATACTTGGTTTGGCGATCACAATTTCAAGAACTTTGTATAGAAACAGCTAAAATAAATGCAGATGCAGGGTTTGGAGACCATAATATAGAAATGCTCACAGGAGAAGGGCCATTCGCAGACGTACAGGTTCAAAAATATTATACCCCAGGAGTATATGCTCAGATAAACGCAGCTGCCTTAAAGGCATGGAAAACTGTACAAGGACCTGGGGATCTACAAGGTAGCTTGTCCAAAGTAATTCAAGGACCTAATGAACCATATGCTGAATTTGCTGATCGACTTTTGAGAACTGCAGGTAGAGTTTTTGGAGACGTTGATCAAGTTATGCCATTAGTTGTTCAATTAGCATATGAAAACGCTAATAAATATTGCCAGGAAGCCATCAGGCCATGGAGAAATAAAAAGGATCTTTCCATATATATACAACTATGTAAAGATATAAATGATGCCTTTGTCACAGGGAATATGATTGCAGCAGCTGTTAGAGATGCTGCCCCTCAGAATTTCACAAGGACTCAACCTAGACACTATAATCAATCAGGATATTCCAGGAAAAATTATCATAGTCAATCAGGCTATTCTAGGCAAAATCCCAAAAGAGAAATAAGACCAAATTCATACCGTGCTCCAGGTTGCTGCCCCAGGTGTAAAAAGGGAAATCATTGGGCCAATAAATGCCATTCAAAATTTGACATCCATGGAAATCCTTTGTTCAGGAATTCAAAAAACGGGGCACGGGGCCCAATGCCCCGGGGCCCACAAATGTACGAGGCATTGGAAGAGGAGTATCCTCAAGCATCCATTCAGATGCTTCCCCGACACAACCCCTATTACCCATCCACTCCCTCACCAGAGGAACAGGAAGAAATGCAGGATTAGACCTCTGTTCCACGCCCGAATAGTGTTAACACCTGAAATGGGGGTTCAACTGATTCCCACAGGAGTCAGGGGACCTCTTCCCTCAGGGACTGTAGGACTTATTATCGGGCGAAGTCCTCAAAGCTTATTAGGTTTGCAAGTGACCCCAGGTGTAATAAACTCAGACTACAAAGGGGAAATAAAAATAATGCTTAGCTCACCCCAAAGTATAAGTTCTGTTAATCAAGGAGATAAAATTGCTCAGCTGCTTCTCCTTCCAAATTTACATAATTCATTTAAAATGAGTATGCCTCAAAAAGGGAACAATACAAGATTTTGTTCCACTGATTTGAGTCCCATGGCTTGCTGGGTTCGAGACTGTACTAGGAGGCCTATGTGTAAAATAAGAATCCAAGGAATAGAAATGGAGGGACTTATAGATACTGGAGCTGATTCCTCCATCATTAATTTACGACAATGGCCCAAACACTGGCCTCTGCAAAAAGCTTCAACCAGTTTAAGAGGCTTGGGATATAATAACCTCCCAGAAAAAAGTGCAGTAATTTTAAAATGGGAGGATGATGAAGGACATAAAGGAACGTTTCAGCCTTATGTTTTACCTAACCTACCAGTTACTTTATGGGGAAGAGATATTTTACAACAAATGGGAGTACACCTTGCAACCAAACCTGCAGGTGTTAAATGTGAAAATATACAGGGTAGTCTTAACCCTGAAAGAAATCATTATCAAAAAGTACAGGGTAAGCGTAACCCTAAAAGAAATCATTATCATATAGGAAAAAGACATTTTTCTTTGGGGCCACTGAGAAAATAATTTTAAAAATACCATGGCTTTCTGATAAGCCAGTGTGGGTCCCTCAGTGGCCCCTATCTAAAGAGAAATTACAAGCGGCCCACCTACTAGTTCAGGAACAATTAGAAGCAGGACATATAGAACCTTCCACCTCTCCCTGGAATTCCCCCATATTTGTGATCAAGAAAAAATCAGGAAAATGGCGATTATTACATGATCTTAGACAAATTAATAAAACCATGCAAGTCATGGGCCCTACTCAACCTGGACTTCCGAATCCTGTAGCTATTCCAAAAAGTTTCCATGTTATTAGTCTTGATATAAAGGATTGCTTCTTTTCTATTCCCCTACATCCTCTGGATGCCCCCAGGTTTGCTTTTTCAGTTCCTTCTATGAACAATAATGGCCCTGATCAGAGATATCAATGGAAGGTTTTACCACAGGGAATGGCTAATAGCCCCACCATATGCCAAATATATGTGGACAAGGCTATCCAACCCATTAAAAATAACTATCCAAACCTCATGTGTCTACATTACATGGATGATATTTTACTGGCCCACCCTAATCAAAAAATCTTATTTAATATATTCAGTGACATGGTAGAAAATTTAAAAAAATACGGATTATATATAGCAGAAGAAAAAGTTCAAACTAGATCTCCCATATTATATTTAGGATTTAAAATCATGGATACTTTTGTTAGACCCCAAAAAATTTTAATAAATAAAGAACATTTAACCACCCTCAATGATTTCCAAAAACTGCTGGGTGACATTAATTGGCTTCGCCCTACACTAAACCTCACTACTGGCCAATTAAAACCTTTATTTGATATCCTTCGAGGGGACCCTGATCCATCCTCACCGCGAACACTGACTCCAGATGCTAGGAAAGCTTTAAAGTTAGTAGAAAAAGCCATTGAAGGAGCTCATTGTGACAGATTTGATTTAACTCAACCGCTGATGTTGATTATTATTTCTTCACAATATACACCCACAGGAGTATTTTGGCAACAAGGGCCTTTATTATGGATACATTTGCCCGTCTCTCCTAAAAGTATAATTGAATCTTTATACCTCCATGGTGGCTAAACTTATTCTTCAAGGACTTAAAACTTCTACTAAAATATTTGGCATTCACCCTGCTACTATTATTATTACTCCGTATTCATCGTCACAGATTGAATATTTATGCTTCAACGATAATGACTGGGCTATAGCTAGATGCTCTACCTCTGCAAATTTTGATAATCACCTTCCTAAGTCTCCTATATTATCTTTTTGTATTAATCATCCTATTATATTTCCACAGGTAATAAAAAATCAACCTATTCCTAAGGCATTTAATGTATTTATAGATGGGTCCTCAAATGGTACTGCTGCAATAGTCACTACAAAAGAAAATATGACTTACATAACTGCACACAAATCAGCTCAACTAGTGGAATTGGAAGCTGTGGTAAGAGCTCTGGAAAATTTTAGAGACCAGCCCATAAACATTTTTTCAGATAGCCACTATATTATACAAGCCGTCCCAAAATTAGAGTTAGCAGGACCAATAGCACCTCATACTCCAGCTTTTAAATTGTTTTATCAAATACAAAAACTTTTGTGGGCAAGAAAAGAACCTCTATTCGTAGGCCATATTAGAGCACATACTAATTTGCCTGGCCCCCTCCATGAAGGTAATCAAAAGGCTGATGAACTTACAAAAACAATATTTATACTTTCAGCACTACAACAAGCTACTTTATTTCATTCCCAGTTTCACGTCAACAGCACCACCTTGCAACGTAGGTTTAAAATCACAAAAGAGCAAGCCAGAACAATTGTAAAAGATTGTAAATCTTGTATGACACATTTGCCCAATCCTCATTTTGGTGTTAACCCTAGAGGATTAATGCCCAATCATTTGTGGCAGATGGATGTTACTCATGAGCCAAGCTTTGGAAAATTGCGATTTATTCATGTAACCATAGATACATGTTCAGGCATGATTTTTGCTTCCTTACATTCTGGAGAAAAAGTTAAAGATGTCACATCTCATTGTTTACAAGCTTTTGCTGCATTGGGCATCCCCAAAATGCTTAAAACAGATAATGGCCCCGCATATACGTCCTCATCTTTCAAACAGTTTTGCGCAAAATTCAACATATCCCATAAAACAGGCATCCCATACAATCCTCAGGGTCAGGGCATTATTGAAAGAGCAAACCGCACACTGAAAATTATGTTATTAAAACAAAAAGAAGGAAATTGGAAAAGTCCTAAAGACAGATTGGCAGTTGCCCTGTTTACCTTAAATTTTTTAACTTTAGACTCTAATGGTTATTCTGCTGGAGACAGACATTGGAATCCACACCAACAACATAAACCCTTGGTTTACTGGAAGGATGTTCTTTCAGGTACATGGAAGGGTCCAGATCCAGTGTTAATTTGGGGGAGAGGATCTGTTTGTGTTTTTCCAAAACACGAATCCTCTCCAATATGGATACCATCTAGATTAATAAAGCAGGTACCACATCAAAATGATCAAGATGTAGTTGTTGAGGAATCAAGATTAATAAAAAAGGTACAAAATCAAGAAGACCAAGATGAAGATATAGAATGACTCCCTCAAAAGTATCCTTCAAAATGTTTCACAACTCAAGAGTCATTCCTCCCGGCCGGGATGAGGAGATCTCTCTTTAGTGTGCACACAATTGTATTTTTTTTTTTTTTTTATACATGTCTTTATGTCTGTACATTTGTCTACATTTCATGTTAATGTGACGTCACAAATATATGTTTGTATGTTTGTTCGTCTGTCCAGTGTGACGTCACAAAGAACAAAGCGCTTATGAAAAAGAATATATATATATATATATATATATATATATATATATGGATCCAAATAACTTTAATTCATTTTAGGTTGAGAGTATTCAATTTAGGTAAATAATTTTATAAATGAAGGTACTTTCAATTTTGATTATAGGTATCCCTGGGACTTCTCTTTAGCAAACAATATGACTAGTGCTATATAACCTAATATTTTGGTGTTTTGACATAAGATTGTTCATTTGTTATTAACTTCATTTGTTTAATAGCTGATTAATTTCAATTATCTCAACAGGTAAAAAATTGCTGTGTATACAGAGACTTGAGGGTTCCAGCTGACAAATTATTTCTCCAAAGTGCCTTTAGCTTTTCTTTAATCTATCTTTAATACAGTAAATACCCTCAGTCTTTCTTTCTTTTGTTCTCAATATGATATTTTGACAACTTATGTTTGTGTGAGCTCAAACAACAATGTGTATGAGCAGAAATCAACTTTAATTTTCTAATCTAATAATTCTGTTTTTTAGTTTGACAACTCGACTCTTCACTCAGTGCTGAAATAACACTGCCTTTCCTTTAATAATTGATGCTTGAGTTTCTAGGTAGCGGGCCCTGAAGATTTGCCGGTGGCATTATCTAGATATAAAAAAGACGGTTGCTGCTATAGCTGCAGGGAACGCGGTCACCACAAGCATCCCTGCTGCTCAAGCATCAAACAACCTCACCAACAGTGTGGCCTCTGCTCTACATGCATGGGACCTCCTACATCAACGTGTTATAATAAATGGACATTTTGATCTTTCATTGTTTGGGACTTTACGGGACAATGACTTGCGGACATTTGTCCAGAGAATTCAGTGTGTTACTTGATGAAACTTAGGGCAAATAATTTGTTTAAACAATTTGATATGCTATACAATTTGGCTCGTCACCAAAAGGCTTGTTGCCTTAAAGCCGCAACATCTCCTCACAATTGGACGGCTGTTAGTCATCATAAACAGTCGATCCTAAAGGGCTCCATTGGATGGCTGGTTAGCCAATGACGGGTAAGATCCCCAGAGGGGGACAACCTAAGACAGGCACAGTCGCACGGGACAGTCTCATGTGGCCGACATATCAACCTAAGACAGGAGTCAAGGGCACAGCCTTGATTATCCGATGACGGGTAAGAATGTTGGTTGCACATAGACGTCCTAGAGCATTACCTCTTTTAAAACAAAAAGGGGGAAATGCAGGAGCCCTGTTTGGGGAGATGGCTTAAATTGCGGTGGACTACGGGCTTTGGCTTTGGACATGTTTGGGCATTGGCGCCTTCCGTACTTGGCCCGGGATCTTGCGAGACTTGGCCGGAGATCTCGAGGGACTTGAGCGAGATTGCGGATGAGGTCTGCGCCATTTTGGAGGTTAGAGGAGCGTGGACGGCGTGTCGGGGTGTAGTTAGAGCCAGGGAGAAAAGTTGCCAGAATAAAGAGCTGTTTGTTTCCAGTTCGTCTCAAAACTTCTTCCCGCGGCTTCTTTGCTCCAAGCGGCCATCGCTTCAGGCGACTACAACTTCCCACGGCCATTATGACCAAATCATAGATTTTAAGTGAGAATTGTGAATTCTCATGAGATTGTGAGACGTAATCACATAAAGAAAATAAGTCTGGGGCTGGGATTGTGGCTCAGCGGTAGAGTGCTCGCCTAGCACGTGCGCGGCCCCGGTTCGATTCTCAGTACCACGTAAAAATAAACACATTGTGTACAACTAAAGCAAATAAATAAATATTAAAAAAAAGAAAATAAGTCTGAATTCAAAGTGCATTACATGCACACAGAATTTCACAACTACTACTGTATTTTCTCCATCCTCCCCCCCTCTATCTCTTTTACATTAACTGAGGGCCTGAGATGATTTAATAGTCCATGGTGCATCTGAACAAGAGATCAGACATTACCTTGCCTAAGAAATTGAAAATGGAATAAGTGGCAAGAATGTCACCTAACATTAAATTGAGATAATGCTCTCCTGTGTGTGGCATGCTTTAAGCATAAATCATCACTCTTAGAGATGTGCAAGAATTGACAAAAGTGAAATCATTGCTATAGCTACAAAAATGTAGGCTGCATCCATAGAGAGCTGCCAGGCTTAGCGCTTCGACAAAAATAGCTTATCCATTCAAACAGCTCCTTGGTTAGACCAACTATCAATTTTGTTGACTTTTCTCTAAATTGAAAATTTTTGACTGAAGTAATTGAGCCAGCCAATTTTTTTTTTTGACCTCCTACAGCTATATCCATGTAGATGCTGGCCAAAGAAATAGATTCTCAGTCCCAAAATGCTCTTTCTTATGATACACAAAGTAGAATTTGCAATATCAAATATTTATAGAAACTATGCAAGTAAGGCAAAAATTAGCAAATAATAACAGACTGGAAAGTTCATAAACCATCTAGAAAAAGAAGTTGAACACAAATTAGCATCACATTAGTCATTATTTCTATCTAATTGTTGTGATGCTAGAATGGAGAAATGCTGTAATGTTTAAATTTAGGAATAGAATTTCTGGACCTTTTAAATTTTTGAGAAAATTAAAAACCCAGATTCCTATTTGAAATTTTAATTTCTAGACCTTTTAGATTTTTGAGAAAATTAAAAACCCAGATTCCTACTTGAATTTTTTTTTCTATTTTTGAATTCTAAAAACTACTTCAAATACTTAAAATGGAAGTTAGCATTTACTCCACCTCTATATAAATAGTATTATTTGTATATGTGTGTAAATATATATACATATATGTATGTGATTGTGTTAGTTAGCTATGCACCACTGTGAACAAAACACCTGATAAGAACAACTTACAGGAGGGAAGTCTGTTTTGAATTCAACTTTTCAGAGGTTCAGTCCATGGTGAGCCGAGTCCATCATTCTAAGCCTTTCGGCACATCATGGAAAAAGGCATGTTGGAGGAAAACTACTTAGCTCATGGTCAGCAGGAGGCAAAGTCAGTGAGGAGTCAGGGAGGAAATATAAACCTCAAAGTCATGCCCTAATGCTCTGTGTTACTTGCTATTTCTCCTATATGATATTTCCAACCCAACATTGCCTTGTTACCATAAGTTATCTTTTACACATCATTGTTATGAAGAAATCTCCCCCAAACTCCTGAACATTCACCCTGACTCTAAGTATGATAAGCATCTTTTCCTACTCATATTACTTTGCTTAATTAAGTCTTATAATAATACATGTTCTATAGCATTGAGTTTATCTATGTATGTTTCTCAGCAGGGGCAATTTTTTTGTCTTATATTTCAATTCCTGCAGCAAAGTAACTGACTTACAGAAGGCTCTCAATAAATGATTGCTTAATAAGTAATTTTACAGTAAGATGAGGACAATCAGAGAGAAATCTTTTTCAACCTGTTGTATGAAGATGAATGCATTTTTAAAAGTAAGAGTTATCTAAAAGTCATTATAGATAATGAATTCTCAGAACAACATTCGTTGACCTCTGTCCATCACTTTGAACATCACACCAAGTAAAAACTTTAAATTTTTTTCTCACAAACACTTACATACTTTCTAGCATTGCTCTCTGTACCTGAAGACAGTTATAGTTTAAGGACATAGAGGTCTGTAGAAGACTAATGCTAATATGCAAGGTGTGTTAACTTTGTGTCACTGTGACCAAAATACCAGACAAGAACATCTGAGAGGAGGAAAAGTTTGTTTTAGGCTCATAGTTTCAGATATTCTGTTCACAATGAGCCCTACTCCATTGCTCTGGGCCTGAAGTGAGACAGAACATGATGGCAGAAAAGTAATGTTGAAGGAAAACTGCTTAATTCATGACTTCCAGGAACCAGCAGAGAAAGAGCCAGGAGCCAGGGACAAGATACAATCCCAAGTGCATACCCCCAGTGGCTTACTTTCTCCAACTATGTCCCATCCACCTACAATTACCACCAGGTATTCCATTTAAATTATTAAATCATCAAATGGATTAATCCACTGATGAGGTTACAGCTCTCATAATCTGACCACTTCACCTCTGAACATTCCTGCCTTGTCTAGCACATAAGTTTTTCCATGGACAGCTCATATCCAAACAATTGCAGAGGGGATATTTGTTTCACTATAACTTTAACAGTTTACCATAGCATGTCATTCAAACAATTGGATTTGACAGATTAAAGAATCCCCAACAAATTTAAATTCTCTCTGCCCCCTTTTTATTTTATTAACTTAATTTATTCTTAGTTTGAGTCCCACAATTATGCATTCTTCCCAGTAACCACGTTCATTTCAATGTAAATTTGTGCCCTTCCTAACAAGGATAAAGTATATCGCTTTATCTCTTGACTTTAGACTGATATTGTGTCTTGCTTACTAGTGAAACGTGGTAAAATTGGAGTTGACCCAGTTCCAAATCTAGGCTCTGTTATTGCCCACTCTTTCTCTATACCAAGCACCATCATATAAACATGCCCAGGGTGGCTGCTTGATGATGAAGGTATCTGACCCAGCCACCATTGTCACCACAGCCAACATCCACTCAAACCCAGAAGCAGAGCTCCTTAACTGATGTTCATCTATCCACAAAAGAATTAGGGAGGCCAACCATGACAGAGCAACTGTTCCAATGAGCCCAAACTAATTTGCTGAACCACAGAATCAAGAACTAAATAAATGGCTGTTACATAAGGCACTAAGTTTTTGAGCAATTTGTTATACAACAGAAGTTAATTTGTACAACTCCCTTGTGCTTTGGTTTCCTCATTTGTAAAATGAGATTAGAAATATTACCCATCTTATATGGATAACTTGAAGATTATATTAGCTAAAATGCACTGCATGGTGCTTGGCAAGAACTAACAGTGATAACTATACAATATTGTTATTTGAATATAGCAACTTTACTTGGAGCAAGTTATTCAAATACTCTTTTCTAATAGGCCATATTCATGGCAAAAGCAATACTCTCTTCATCTCCTAGAGGTGACATGACCAAAATACTGTTTTGCCAAGAAGTAATAGTTTCCCCCAAAGGTTATTGACTTCAAATTACATTCTTATGAATACTTCATTTGAATACTGCCTCTTATTTAAAAGGACATAATATTAAAATTTGAATATATATTAAGAAGTGTTTGCAGAGTGTCCACATCTTTTGATAACAGTACATAAAAATAATGCATATATTGTCAATATTTCGACTAGTACTTATTTATGGGGGTGCTAAGCATTGTGTAAACTATTATTAAACCATACTTGAGTATTATCGTAACACTTTCATAATACACCATGAAATTGGTTACAAATGTATAACTAAAGATGTCCAGAAAAAAAGATAAAAATCATTGGATCTCAGAGGTTGGGTCAGGATTCAGACACAGATAACAGTTTTGAAATCATGGGCAGATAGGATGACATCAATTGATGAGGGAGCAATAAAAGCTTATGTTCACAGCTCTTCAGTGAAAGTGTGGATTTGTATTTAGATAAACATGAGGAAAATCTTCATGTTCTTCCTATCTGCTTCTCTTCAGGTATTCATTCCTTTCTCTTGGGTTTGTTGTTTGTAACCATCCATGCTGCTCCATCCCCTTTTCCAAAGCTTACTGGGGTAGAGAAGAAAATATACTTCTAGTAATGTGAGCTTGAAAATTTTTAAATCGTAGTAACAATTCCCTTCTCCTACCCTTTCCACACTGATAAAACATACATAAAATTGGATATTGTTTTAGTTCAGAAATTCAAAAATGGATTTTTATAATTTTTTTCTGACAACACTGAGCATTTAATTTTTAAAAATATAAACAAATTAGTTTTGATGTTTAAATTAGCATTAGGTTCAGGTGAAAGTGACAAAAACTAGCAAAAAGAATAATATATTAGGCAACTCTACAATGTCTGCATGAAAATTAATAGTCCAATGACAGTGTCAGCTGATGACTCCTATGAGCTCTAAAACAAATTTCTGATATGTTTTGCTACTTCCCATAATCAGGAATCTTGAATTTTGGTATCAAAAGGCTGAAATGGGATCAGTTCCTCTGGTAGTATCTTTAATGAGTGACTAAGAAAATAGTTGTTTCATCTCCCTACAAAACTTTGTTGGCTATAGAGATTAAAGTTCTTAAAAGAGGAATTTGTCTCCCAGAGGATACAATAAGAACTCTTTTGAACTATGAGCTTAAATTTTCACTAAGCCACTTTGGACCTTTCCTGTTTTCGAATCTACAGACAAATAATGGAGTTATTATTCTGGTTGAGGAGATTAACCCTGTTTATTAAAAGGAAATAAAGTTGCTACCACACAGAAAGTAACAAAGGAGTGTATCTATAATCCAGAATATCATCTAGAGCACCATTTACTATTCTTAGGTTCAGAGGAAAAATGTAATGAAGGGTAGTGTAATACAATATATTCAGGGTGACAAATGCCACAAACACTTCAATAGTTAGGTTTGGATCCTGTCAGGTAAAGATCCATGAAGAACTGAGGTAATATCTGCCAACAAAGGAAACAGTAGCCAAATATGTTCTAAATGTAAACCACAGTCCTGTAACCATGGAATGATTGTAGTTATAGACATATTTTATGCCATTACATGTACATACTTGCACATGGAAAACTTTTTTTCTTCACATGTTCTACTTCTATTGACTTATACATACACTAATAGTAGTTAAGTATAATTCAATACTTAACTTATTGTATAACCTAAAGGAAAGTAAAGGACCTAGAAAAGCAGTGACCAGAAGTTCGGGTGGGTAGACGCCATGTGGGACTTTACATGACCTGCTTATATAAGAGGAGTTTCATCATGTTACCTATGAGTGCCGCACTGTTCTTGTCTTTATTTGGAAGTTTAAAATGTGTTAAAAACACTACCAGATGCTGAGTTGAACAAGGAAGAGGAACATGGGGTGCTGTCTGTTTACGAGTCAGCATCCTCACAACCCCATTATAAGTTTTCTTGTAACCCTAAAAAATTGCATTTCTTAAATCCTTTTCCCAATGATTTGAGGTTAGAGTCTTGCAATGAGAAATTCTCATTTGAGATTTGGAGGTGAAGAAAGGAAAGGTCATAGCTTCTGGAGGCAATGATAGAGAGGTCCTCAAGAGTGTGACTCACAGCAGCTTCCCAGAGAGCTCTGTGACCTACTCACTTTGCAACTGCTGACAGAGAAAACTAAGTGAGAACTTCTCAGAGATTCCTCATATACTCAGCACACTTCCAACAAGCTCCAAAGAACTACCCTGTTGAAGGAGCCCTAATCAGAGAGATGGCTATTGCGGTTAGCTGGGAGCCATAAGTTCCACCTGATATTCATACATTATTCAAAGTATGCACGTGACGCACCTGTAAAGCTAAAAGTATATAACTGGGTGAAAGCGGTTAGAGGAGGTTCAGAAGAAAAAAGTCAGTCAGAAGAAGAAGAAGAACGTAGTTAGAAGAAGAAAAGAGTCAGAGCGGTTTAGAGTTCGAGAGGTTGCAGAAGCTAGAAAAAGCCAGAGAAGCTAGAGAAAGAAAAAGAGAAAGCCAAAGAGAAAAAGAAGAAGAATATAAGGAAAAGAGTTTAGTTTAGAAGCCAAAGAGAAAGCTAGAATAAAAGATTCCTGCCTCCGAATTTCCTCCCGCGGTGTTGTAGCTGCAACAGCATCAGGCAGCTACACCCTGTTTCTGACTTTGGACTAAGAAAATCACTGGTAGTTCCCTGACATTTGGTTCCCCCCTTTTCCAATTGCTGGATAAGTTCTTAATTCTCTATATTAATCTATTCAATGTCTGGAATAAATAGAATGACTTTTATTTTAATTGACTATTTTATTTCCATTAAGGATACTTTTAATAAGCTGATCATATTACTGTTGCAAGAACTTAGTGAAATGAAAGATGAGAAATACCATCCTTTTCAGGAAACAGTTACCCCCATCTCCTGACCATGAACCAATTTAAAATCAAAAGTGCTCTCACTAAAAATGAAATAGAAAGTAGATACCAGTGGCAACAAGCGATCTCTGCCTCAAATAAATGGTCTCATTATGTTTTGTTTTTTATTTTTGTTTGTTCATTTTTTTGTTTTTCTTTCTTTGGTCATCTCTTTTTCTTTCTGGTGATCTCCTTTCAGCCCTTATTATTTTATTCTGGTGTGTTTGGATATCACTGAATATACAATGCTCTAATGTTATCTTAGACCTCCATGAGCCTGTTTCTTTAACTATAAATTCAAAGTAGTGATGCTTTTACCCTGCTTATTTCACAAGGATATTTTAGTGATAAAATGAGATAATGAATGTATAAGTATTTTGTGACTGACAAGAGCCCCATGCAAATGTAAAGGATCTAAATTAGTATTACTCTAGTGGCTATACCAAAACATTCTATTGATTTCATTTCTAAAAAGTTTCTCAGGAGAAAAGACCTATATATGGCCTTGGCACCATGAAATGGATAAAGTCACCTTCTTTTTAAAATTTCTCCTGGCAACTTTAAGTAACCCAGAGCAAACGGGTCAGCTGAGTCATATTTCCCACAACAGGATGACCCCAACAAGTGTGTTTTTGCCACCAGCAATGTGTGTGTGAATCTTAACATTCACGGTCAGTGCTTATGGGCTGACAGCTGGGATTTAAAATACTTGTAGCTAAATCATAAGAGCAGCTGAAAAGCACAGGCCATCTGCTGCAGGTGTACTCTAAAATGCCCTCGAATTCATCAAATACACGTTGACACCCATTAACAAAACATTTAGCAGTGCAGTTTTCTTCTGGACTTGTATTTGGAGGTAACTCCAAAATGTATCAGTAGGCTTTATGACTTATTCACAGGAAATGGTCACTGTCCTTAGCCAAGCATATTCTGACAGAGTGTTGTTCACATGGCAACATCTATCGGACCCCATGAAAGCTGGTGACCTGGCACATCTTGGCTTTGCACCTCATCTGTCTGCACTGGACATTTATTGAATAGGTGCTGGCAGTGAAGATGGAATTTTCTCTATCTCATTATAATCCCTTGAATTGACTTAATCAGCCACAAAAAATAGCCAGAGTACAAGATAAGCCTTGGGCTCAAATTTCCAGGAAGCTGGAGTTTACATTTAGTTTTGCTCTGCTTAAGTCATGTTTTCTACTTCATGGGCTTCTGCTATTCTGACTATCATTTGTCTCAAGCTTCTGATGTGCAGCTAAGTCTCCACTGTGTTTTATTTGGTCTAACTTTTTTAAGATTGCTGCGTGAATACCGTGTGTATTCCCAGCTAGAAGTGTTACTTTTACAGGAAAATAATTGGATTAAGTTATTGTATAACAAGCCATGAGTGATCTCTCATAAATTCTTATGTCTTCAGTGAAGATGTATATTGGTCACGATTCTTCAGAGAAATCAAACCAATCGTGTGTGTGTGTGTGTGTGTATGTGTGTGTTTGTCCAGAATGAAATTTATCATCAAGTTTTGACTCACATGATTCTGTAGGCAGAAAAATCCCACAATCTGCTGACTGCAGGCTGGACACCAAGAAAGGCTTAGTGTAATTCAAAACCTAAGACCCAGTAAGTCAATTTTGTTTATTTCAGTCCAAGTCTAAAGGCCTGAGAATCAGCAGCACAGAAGGGAGGAGATCAGTGTCCCAGCTCAACCAGTCAGGCAGGCAGAGAGCATGAAGTCAACTGTCCTCTTGTTTGTTCTGTTTATGTTCTCAGCAGATTAGATACCTTTCTACACTGGGGAAGGCCATCTACTCTACTCAGCCCACGAATTCAAACGTCAATCTCTTCCAGAAACACCCATATACTCTTTCAGAAACAATGTTCAATCAGCTAGCTATCCAGTCATCCTATGACCTAGTCAAGTTGACACCAAATTATTACAAGATGCTTGATAACTAAGACGTCTTCCAAGCCAGTCACGGTTCACTAGGAATCCTTCTTTGATGAATTGTGTTCAAATGTAGCTTTATTTAACTCAGATACACCATCTCCCTCCATTTTGACAAAATATAAACAGTAGTATACAAATCTATATAGAGATAATCCTGTACTTAAAATAGGGTTTTGTTCAGATAAACCCATCATAAATTGAAAATATATTGAGTCAAAAATACACTTAGAGGAGGGTACGTGCCGCGCCTGGGAGGCCCAGCGAGGCCGCTGCGGAGGCAGAGGCCAAACGCCCCGGGCGGCGCGCGGCCCCCGAAGTCCGTCCCTTCCGTTAGAGGACCAGCGGTCGAGAGGAGGGGTCAATCCAGGGAGAGGTCTGCCGGCGCCCTCCTCCCTGGGGCCCACGCCTCTGAGCACACCTCTTCTGCGGCCCGGCCCGCTGGCCTCTGGCCTCTGCTCTCCACCATGTATCGCCGCCTGGGCGAAGCGCTGCTGCTATCGCGGGCTGGACCCGCTTCGCTGGCCTCTGCAGCAGCGGACTCCACTGCAGTGCTGGGCTGGGCCCGCCGGCAACCCGCCGCCTTCCCACAGCCGAGGTTCCCGCCGCCAGGCCGGCGCCACTACGGGGAGGCGGCGGCCAACCGCGAAGACGACCCCAACTTCTTCAAGATGGTGGAGGGCTTCTTCGACCGTGGTGCCAGCGTCGTGGAGGATAAGCTGGTGCAGGACCTGAAGACCCGGGAGAGCGAGGAGCAGAAGCGGAAGCGGGTGCAAGGCATCCTGCGCATCATCAAGCCCTGCAACCATGTGCTGAGCGTCTCCTTCCCCATTCGGCGCGACGACGGCTCCTGGGAGGTCATCGAGGGCTACCGGGCCCAGCACAGCCAGCACCGCATGCCCTGCAAGGGAGGGATCCGTTACAGCACTGATGTGAGTGTAGACGAAGTAAAAGCGCTGGCTTCTCTGATGACTTACAAGTGTGCGGTGGTTGATGTGCCATTTGGAGGTGCTAAAGCAGGTGTTAAGATCAATCCCAGGAACTATACAGATAATGAATTGGAAAAGATCACAAGAAGGTTCACTTTGGAGCTCGCCAAAAAAGGTTTTATCGGTCCTGGCATTGATGTGCCTGCCCCAGACATGAGCACAGGCGAGCGAGAGATGTCCTGGATTGCTGACACCTATGCCAGCACTATAGGGCATTATGATATTAATGCCCATGCCTGTGTTACTGGTAAACCCATCAGTCAGGGAGGCATCCATGGACGCATCTCTGCTACTGGTCGTGGTGTTTTCCATGGAATTGAAAACTTCATCAATGAAAGTTCTTACATGAGCATCTTAGGAATGACACCAGGATTTCGAGATAAAACATTTGTGGTTCAGGGGTTTGGTAATGTGGGACTGCATTCTACCAGATATTTACATCGTTTGGGTGCTAAATGTGTTGGTGTTGGTGAATTTGATGGGAGTATATGGAATCCAGATGGTATTGACCCAAAGGAACTGGAAGATTTCAAACTGCAACATGGATCAATTCGGGGCTTCCCCAAGGCAAATGTCTATGAAGGAAGCATCTTGGAGGCTGACTGTGACATACTGATCCCCGCTGCTGGTGAGAAGCAGTTGACCAAATCCAATGCAGCCAGAATCAAAGCCAAGATCATTGCTGAAGGTGCCAATGGACCAACCACTCCAGAAGCTGATAAGATTTTCCTGGAGAAGAACATCATGGTTATTCCAGATCTCTACTTAAATGCTGGCGGAGTAACAGTATCTTACTTTGAGTGGCTGAAGAATCTGAATCATGTCAGCTATGGCCGATTAACCTTCAAATATGAAAGGGATTCTAACTACCACTTGCTCATGTCTGTTCAAGAGAGTTTAGAAAGAAAATTTGGAAAGCATGGTGGAGCAATTCCTGTTGTACCTACTGCAGAGTTCCAGAACAGGATATCAGGTGCATCAGAGAAAGACATTGTGCATTCTGGCTTAGCCTACACCATGGAGCGTTCAGCCAGACAAATTATGCGTACAGCCGTGAAGTATAACTTGGGCTTGGACCTGAGAACATCTGCCTATGTCAATGCCATTGAGAAAGTCTTCAAAGTGTACAATGAAGCTGGCTTGACCTTCACATAGATGGATCATGGTTAACTTCCTCACCACACTCTTCACCTGTAACTTCTGCAGAACTCTTTCTCTTGTCACTCATTAAATAATGGACATTACTCTCAACAAGTCAATCTGGATTCAGCCCCTTAAGAAGAAAGAAATTAAGTTTAGGGGATCGTGTACAATCTGATAAGTGTGAAAGTAGAAATCACGTATTCCAGAAAGCCACTTAAGCAATTTACTTTTAAATAAAAAGTCCCTTCCACTGTCTGTGCTGCCTTGCTCCAGGGTCTTCCCA
Source organism: Tamias sibiricus (assembly GCA_025594165.1). Classification (NCBI taxonomy): domain Eukaryota; kingdom Metazoa; phylum Chordata; class Mammalia; order Rodentia; family Sciuridae; genus Tamias; species Tamias sibiricus. The sequence goes on along the minus strand of CM046665.1, from coordinate 38,581,879 downwards.
ACACAGTCTGTGCTGTTGTCAGGGAAAGCAGTCAGGAATAGTTACTCAGTGTTGCTCTGAACAAGTCTGGGACATGCTGTAATGTTGACACATGTAAGAATTAGATATATGGTTTTCAGAAAGTGGCATGGTCCTCAAGTGAGTTATTGGTATTTTACATCTGCATAATAAGTCAATTTTACAAATTACAAATAAAAGTAAAGGCTGTCTTGTATGCATTTTATTCTCATAGAATAAGCACATGCTGCTGTAACAAAATTGCCTTGAATCATTTAATAAGCCCAATCTTGACTCAAGCAGGGAATGCCTATAAACATAGTAAATGAAGAAAGTATTTTTATGACATAAACAATATCATTTATAGCTTATCAGTCATGTATTGTCCAGCAGAAATAAAAAAGCCTGATGGAGGTTTGTCTTCATACCTAGAAACATGGGAGGCTATTTTTGTTAAACCTATCAGAATTTGCTAACTACCATTATGACACATAGTCCAAAGAATGTAGTAACCTCCTTATCATTAATGTTAATTAATTGTTCTTCCCTTTTCAAGATCTGTTGTGTTGAGTAAACCATAATTCAAGTGGAGTGTCCCAAGAAAAACCACTGGGCTCCCTGTTTGCAGTCCAGCTGGCTCTGAGCACTGCTGGTGGCCCAGACTCAGCCTGTATGCTTCTCCTTCTGGAGGCTTTGCATCCTGCACCCAGCTTCATTAACAGCAGCCTGAAAACAACATAGGGTCCAGTGTTTATATAGAGATTTTTGGCCAAGGCCTTTTGAGCAGTAGTGTCCCAACGAAGTTCTAGATATTTATGTAAAAATGAGTGTTTATTTTTCTCTTTTCTTTTTTCACAAATTTCTAACTACTTTGTAACTGCATGACTATACCTGGTGATAAAAGAAGTTATTAAAAGTCTACCTTTTAAAAAAAATCTCTTAATCCATCCCTAACCTAACAAACATTATAGATCAGCTTGTCCTACCTTAAGCATGTTCAAAACACAGTAATTCACATTTAAAGTCATATAACACAAAATCTTTTTCATAATAAAGTGTTGAATATCTCATTTAATTTATTGAATTCCATGACAAATGTGAAGAACTGAATGGCTATGTGGGTATGCTTTTGTTTCAACATAAAATTCTGTATTTATGACTTGGCAAGCCTTTGGAAATCCTCTTAAACATATTTTCCAATTAAAATTATGTGTAAAATATAAGTGCAGCCACAATTAAACCTATAGCTATGCTACAGTCCCTTGTCAGCATGTGGTTTATTCACATTGTGGCTATTTCCACTCAAGTTCTAAATTAATTTGATTTACATTTTAAAATTGAATGGTCCTTAATATGTTTCTATTAAACATGACTCCAAAATATTTTAACCATTGAACCTTTTAAAAATTTTGTTTTTCTTCAACAGAACTAGGGATCAAATTCAGGGCCTCACTCATGTTAAGCAAGTGCTTTATCACAGAGCCACCTCTCCAGCCCAACTATTTAAATTTCAGTACCCAAATTGAGATATACTGCAAGCATGAAATAATCAGCCAAATTTACAGTTTAAGTGGGAAAATATTTAGTTTCAATAATTTTAATATTGATTACATGTCAAAATGATATTTTGAATATATTGTTCAAAATTAAGTTACTAAAAATAGCACCCATTTCTTTTTGCTTATCATTAATATGGATATTAGAAAATTTAAATTTACTTGTTACTCTCCTTATATTTTCATTGGACAAAATCACCCAAAGGACAAAGCCAACAGAGCCCCTGTATTGATCACTGCTTTGCTCTTGGTAAAATTGGAGTCTCCTATACATCATCCAACCAAGAGTCTTGATCCTTGTACCTCTATGCTTACCTGATTTTGTTCAACATCTGTTCCAGATATCAAATAACAAAAATCACCTAAGAGCAGTTAGTATTCCTAATTGCTTTTCCAGAAAAGAGAAAAGTGGATGTACGAAAATATAGGCCACCATGGTAATTGATTTATACATGGTGGATGTGAGGGATTCAGGCAGGAAATAAAATTTGGTTTCTGAAAATCTCAAATTTTATTTGAAGCAATTTAGCAAAAGAAATGTTTTTACAAATAAGTTTACAATGTTTAGTTGCTTTGATACTAAGCCATTTCCCATATACCATAAATTAAATGCATTTTGATCAACTGTTTGAAGGACCTAACTAAATCCTTAATATTATTTATTTACTTTTTTATTAGAGCTTTATACTTGCAATAGCAGTTGGGTTCAGTCCAACAAAATCATACATGCATGGAATTGAATTTCAGTTCACAATCTCCCCCTTTTTCTTCCCCCTTTTCCCCTACTGTTCTTCTTTCCCTTCCCCATTGTCCTTCCTCTACTCTGCTAGACTTCCTTTGGCTCATCTATTTATATTTGATTGGTTATTTTTACTTATACATAAAGGTGAAATTTCCTATGGTGTATACACACATGATTTTTAAAGAATCCATTCCTCATTGGTTCCCCTTTCCCATCCTCCACTCTGCCTCTCCAACTCCTTCTTCTATACTACTAATCCAACCTATAGCTTTATAATATTCAAGGCTTCCCTCCCCTTTCATTTATTTTACTCTAGCGTCCAAATATGAGTGAAAATAGTCAACTTTTGAGTTTCTGGGTCTGGTTTATTTAACTTAGCATAATGTTCTCAATTTCCTTCCATTTTCCAGCAAATGTCATAATTTCATTCTTCTTTAAGGCGGAGTAGAACTTTGTTGTGTATATACAACACAATTTCTTAACTGCTAATCTACTGATGGGCATCTGGGTTGATTCCATATTTTATTTATTGTGAATTGTGCTTCTATAAACATTGCAGGAGCTGTATCACTACAGAATGCTGATTTTGGTTCTTCTGGGAAAATACTAAGGAGTGGGATAGCTGGGTCATATGGTGTATTCCCAGTTTCTGGAGGAATCTCCATATTGCTTTCCAGAATGATTGCACTAGTCTGCAGTCCCACCAAGAATGTATAAGTGTACCTTTCCCCCACATCATCACCAGCATTTATTATTGTTTGTAATCTTGATCATTGCCATTCTGACTGGAATAAAGATGAAATCTTAGGGTAGTTTTGTTCATATTTCCTTGATCGCTAGAGATATTGAACATCTTGTCATATATTTATTTGCTGGCCATTTGTGTTTCTTCTTTTGAAAAGTTTCTGTCTAGTTCTTTTGACTATTTACTCATTGTGTCATTTTTTATCTTATTGAATTAATTTATTTTTGGTGTTGTTTTTGAGTTCTTTGTATATTCTGGATATTAATCCTCTTTGGGAGGAATAGCTGGCAAAGATATTCTCCAATTCTGTAAGCTCTCTCTTCATGCTCTTAATCATTTCCTTTTTAGTATAGAAACTTTTTAGTTTGATGCCTTCCCACTTATGATTCATGGCTTTATTACTTGTGTCTTTGAGGTTCTTGTTAAAGAAGTTACTTCCAGCAACAATATGTTGGAATATTGACCCTATGCTTTTATACAATTGCAAGGTTTCTGGTCTGATTCTTAAGTCTTTGATCTATTTAGATTTGGCTTATGTATAGGGTGAAAGAGATCTAGTGTTTTTTTTTTTTTTAATAGCTATCCAGTTTTCTTAGCACCATTTGTATTATCTTCTCTATGTGTTTTTGAATGAGGTTTGCTGATATTTTATTAAGGATCTTTGCATCTGTGTTCATCAAGGACATCGGTATGTTGTTTTCTTTCCTTGATGCATCTTTGTCTGTTTTTTTGTATTAGGGTTATACTGGCTTCATATAATGCATATGGAACGGTCCCTCTCTTTCAATTTCATGGAATAATTTGAGGAAGCCTATTGCTAGTTAAAGGTCTTTAGAACTTTAAAGGTCTGGTAGAACTCAGCTCAGAATCCAGGTGGTCCTGGGCTTTTTTGTTTGTTTGTTCTGGAAGGCTTTTAATTGCTGTTTATTTTTATTACTTGATATTGATCTGTTTAGGTTTTCTATATCTTCCTGGTTCAATTTAGGCAGGTCATATGTGTCTAGAAATGTGCCAATGTCTTCTAGATTTTTCAGTTTATTGGAGTGTAAATTTTCAAAAGTTTCTGATGATCCTCTGGATTTCAGAAGGATCTATGCAAATATTTCGTTTTTTTTATCTCTAATTTTATTGATTTGAGTCTTCTCTGGTTTTTATCAATCTTATTTATCTTTTTAAAGAATCAACTCTTTGATTTTATGTTTTGATGACCTATTGGTGATAACTGCATTGAAATCACCCAGTATTATTGTTCATGAGATTTAATGTCATTGAGTATTTTTTTACGTAATTGGGTACATTGACATTTGAGGCATAAGTGTTTACTATCATTATATCTTCTTGTTGAATGGTTCCCTTTACCAGAATGTAGTGACCTTCATCTCTTCTGATTAGTTTTTGCTTAAAATCTGCTTTGTCAAATATGAGAATAGCTAATTGTGTTGTTTTCAGAACCTGTTTGCATGAAATATTTTTCCATCCTTTTACATTTAGCCTGTGGGTATCTTTTCCTGTAACATGAGAATATTCTAAACATCATATAGTTGGATCTGTAAGGCTTCTGCTAATCTATGTATTTTAATTGGGGAGTTGAGTCCATTAACATTCTGTGTTTATTATATATATATATATATATATATATATATATATATATATATATGGTTTCCTGCCATTTTGATTTCATGGTTTGAACTGAGAAATTAGAAGTGAGCTTTATTGGTTTACTTCTAAACATAACCTAATAGTGCTGTCTTGCAGCTTTTAGTATTCTCTTATTTTCTATGTTAGGCTTCCTCTATTCGGGAGTTTTAGGATTTGGTTTTAAGCGCCTCTGTCTCTTTCATCTCTTATATTTGCTCTTTTAATTTATTCCTTAGATCTTATTTCAGTTTATTTAGTATTTTAATAACCATTTTTTTTATAATCATTCTCTGGGGTTTCATTCACTTCAATATCAGTGGGATCCTTTGTTGGGGTATTGTGAATTTTGGTGGGACATTTAAAAAATATATTTATTTATCTTTAGTTGTATTTGGACACAATACCTTTATTCTATTTATTTATTTTTATGTGGTGCTGAGGATTGAACACAGCCTTGCACTTACTAGGTAAGCGCCCTACCTCTAAGCCATAACCCCAACCCTTGGTGGGACGTTTATTTGGCTGTTTTCTTTGTGTTTTCAGAAGTCTAGGACTTGCACATCAGTTGAGATGGGTTCCCCTTCCTCTTTTTTATGCATGTACTTTTGTGCATAGTTTTCTTATTTGTTCTGGAACTTCTCTCTGTTTTTGACATATATCAAATGTCAAGTGATGAGACCTGGAGTTCCTCTCTGATTGTTCCTCCTTGGACTGGGACTTTTGGTTGTTGGTTTAGGATAACTGTCTCTTCAATTACTTGAGGTAGAGTAATGTTAAATTTCAGGTTGAGCTGGATTGTGTCTTGGGTGAGATTCACTATTGCTTGTTTCAGATCTGAGTATTTCTCAGCACCAGAATCTCTACTTTGTGATTTTGAAGTTTCTCAATCTTTTTCCAGCCCCCTGGGGGAGACAGGAATGGCATTAATGTCAGCAACAGATTGTCCAGTGTCGACTTTGACATCTATAACACTAATTGCCACCTATATAGGAATAGTGGGGGCAGCACTTAACAACAATACCAAGAATAAAAACAAAACATCAACTAGATCAGGTGTTCAACAGCAGGTGTTGTCCACTGTATTAATCACAACAATTTGAATGAGGCAGGGATTGCATAACCTATATAGCTTTTGTTATTCCGAAGCATTACAATTTCTTAAGTAAGAGAAAATAAGGTAAAAAGGCAAGAGAAAGTTTGAAATGTTTGAAAAAATCATCAGAGGATAGGCAGGAGACAGGGAGCAAGTGTCAGCTATAAAAAAGGAAGAATAAGTTAACTGAAATTAATGAAAAAAGAAAGAGAGAAGGAGGAAATAAGAAAAATTGGCCATTATTGGAAGAAGGGAGTAAAGATGAGAAGATAGGTAATACATGAGCCTAAGACCTAGATATAACCAGCAAATATAAAATTGAAACAATTTGAACCCTCATATGTACCCCACTTAAGTCGTCTGATCTAGGCTATATAATAAACACATGCAGGAGAGAGCTATTCATGTGAAAATAGTTATATAAGTAAAACTATATAAATATATACATACATACATATATATTTGTGTATATATGTATATATACATATATATATTCAAACATATCCATGTCATGTTAGATAACATTACCACATATATGCACTCATGGACACAAAAATAAACAACATGAAAAAAGGTTATGAATAATACGAGATAAATGTTTGAAAATTTAAAAAATAAAACTTATAAAGAGTAAAATATGAGATCATGAAGAAAAAAGAAATAAGAAAAAAGGAAAATGGAAAAAGAAAAAAAATAAAAACATCTTAATGAGAAATGGTGGACTTATTTCTAATGTGGTGATTACATCTGTTGGCAGGGATGGATTGTTAGTCTTTATATTTATTTTTTGGTTGTCTTTTTGGCCATTGTACTTGTGTGCCTTACTTAGCTGCCAGCAGGGTGTAGTACCTCTCAGTTTCCAATTTCCCAGTATTGCGTGGATAACTGGGGAGTGCTGATAAATTGTGTAATTCTTTAGTGGGGGTGTTGTGGGTTCTAGATTGGAGTTTCCACTTTTGGGGGTGTGAACTTGGATGGGTTTTGGAACTCTGTGTGTGGGTATTTGGGATTTGGTTCACTTCTCCCATTGATGCAAATCTTCCTCTCTCTGCTAGGCTTCTGGATCTCTCGAGCTTCACAATTCCACTTAGGGAATAGGGTCTAAACCTTCTCGGGTGTTATCTTCACCCACTATGATGAAATACAGGTGGATGTGAATTACAGGTATCCACCCTGGAGTGTAGATGCACTTGTGTGGCTGCAATGAGCATCACCATAGCTCTAATGGGGTGCAGCTGTTATGGGATTTTTCTACCCTAGGATCCAGAGGCTGAATGGTCCAGGTAAAATTTGTTCTTTGTGCTTGTCTCAGTCTCTCTGTTTCAGGCACCCTCAGGAAAGTTTTTTGTGGGCTGCTGGTAATTTATGAGTTCCCAATCCCCCATTTCTTTTCACAGCTGCACAAGCTGAACAGGGATAATGTTCAGTGCCTGGGAGTGTTTTCCTCACCTGCCAGTGTGTTCTGCGCTCCCCTAGGGCTTTGGGCTCTAGGCCCCAGGAGGAAGATTTGCAATGTGATCCTGAACACTGCCCAAAAGGGCTGCCTGCCCAGGGCTTGCTGCCTACACAGATCACTGTCACCCCAGTGAACCACTTTGGATTTCTTTTCATGAGACTCCAGCCCTACCAACTCTGTGTCAATTAAAATCAGAATTCCTCTCTAACCCACAGGTTTCCCCACGTTGATTTTTCTTTACTTTAAATTTTTTTTATCCACTCGCTACCCGTCTCTTTTGTCTGCTCCACTGGCGGCTGGAGCTGGCGCATTTCTAAAATATTGTTTCTTATGCTCAAGTTACCAACTTTCTATAGCTCTTTTTTTTTTTTTAATACTTTGGTATTATATTTCAGTGTTACTCACCTCACTGAGGAGGAGTCTACTTGCTTTATAAGTCTGGTGCTGAGGAACTGCTGGGCTGTCCCTTCTTTCTCCACTCCTCCATCTTGTCCCTCCCCAAAATATTATTTAAGTGGAATCATTTATTCTTACTTCTGATAAACCAGTAACTGATAATAGTTTAGCATAATTAATCAAAAGAATTCCGTATGTCAATAAGTATTAAATCCTTGTAATCTTGAAAAGCTTTTATTTTTTAACTAAGATTCATTTTTTTGTTGTTATTATTTGTGGAAGTCTCCTCATGTCTCTAGACTTCTTCAAGATCTTCAATATAACTAAAGTCTCCAGTTATCTGTCCAGGTTTCTTAGATGACTGTAATTTTCTTTCTTCCACTATGAATCTATTTCACATTTTGAGTCATTACTAAAAATGTAGCCCATGTAATTGTCTTGTCTTCATTTTGTATATATTCTTTTTGTCTTCCAACTGGGTTGCATATTCCTTAAGGGTACGGTTATAAACATATAAATTATATAGATTATATAATTATTCTATATAGATATAGAATAAATGCTTGCCAACAGGAATGTTTTAGAGAATGTGTACCCATTTTGTATTTTATGATGAGTAGTCTTCCTAAGTCTTTAGTTAAGTCTAACTAGGGTAAATTTAAGCTGGAGACCAGGAGACCAGGATGACAAAGGGCAAGCTTTTATTGAGTTTATGATTAGGTATGCTAGGATTTTAAAATAGGCCTTACAGCATATTCACACTTGTTTAATATCTGCAGATTATCTGTATGGGAGCTGTTCAATGGTACCAAATCTGCTGGTTAAATTAATCATTAGCTTAAAATTATAGTCATCAAGAATACATAATTTGGTTAGAAATAAAAATTAAAGGAGGAAAAGTTATTTCACAGAATTTAGAGGGAAAGGAGTAAGTTCAATAATATTAGACATAACCTGGATTGAAGAAAAGAGAGAAAATCTTTGCTGTATATTAAGGTCTCATCTAGAAACTCCAATGAACACAGGGAGTAGCCTATCTTGTGCTCACATTGGGTGAACTCTGTAAGTGGGTGAGGGAGACGTTCTTTTATCCTTGGACTTACTCTGTTTTATTTGCAGTATATTGTGTATTCTCATGAGTCTTTTTATTAGATTATAAATTCCTTAAATAAAGGACTCTTCATTTTTTTGTTACATTCATTGAGTTTTTAATATGTGCCAAAAGCTATTTCAATTAAAGTTTATCTCCTACATCTACACACTTGGGGATCTCAATAATATTTCACACTTAAAATATTTTAGTGCTACAGGATCATCTTCTCAAATATCACTTATTTTACAATGAAGGAAGTACAGAAGTTATATGAAATCAGATGATATCTGCAGGGATAATAAACTAGACCCTATGAGGATTAATTGATATCAATTTTATATGTTATTCGCCCCTTTCTCATAAAAGCTGAGTGCAAAAGTTGCTCATGTATTTGCCATTTCATGTTATTTGGATTTAGGATAATAAAAGAGAACACTCATGAATATAATATGAACTACTTTCCTTTGTTTGTAGAAAACATTTCTGCTTTTATTTCCATCTATGCCTTTGTTGGTGTACTGCTTATAAAACATAACTATTCACCTAGATATAATATTCTTGGTTATCTGTAGAGCTTCTGATTTTATGATAAGAACAGGTGCTTTCCGGAAACAAAGAGTAAGTTAGACCTGCTTCAATTGAAGATGAACAACAACTCATATAAAGCAGTAGGTACTTAGATATCTCTTAGGAAGACACTTATATAAAATTTGAAAAATTGTGAGAGATATCCCGGCAGTTGGTGTGCAAGTCCTGCTAGTGAGCATGATTCACTTGTATGTCCTGGGACATCTCAGGCAAAAGAAAGATAAAGTGTCACACATTACCAGTGACAACTTCAACTAAGAGCAGACCTCACAATAAATGTGTTTATAATTATCTGGAATTCTAAAGGCATTTTTCTGGGCAAAAAAGAAGTTTGGAATTGTATATTTACTTACCTTCCAATCTCTTAACATCAAGCATAACATAAAATATCCCTATTTTATTTTGACCTTGTGAATATCAATGAAATCGCATTGCTTAAAGTAAAGCAAAAATCAGCATCCATATTACAAAGTAAAAAATAGAGATTCAGTTTTTTTAAGATTCAGTTTTTGCTTTATCCTTATTAGTTAAGGATAAAGTAGCTTTTCAAGGTCAAGGAGCCAGTATGTGGTAACAATAGAACATAAGTACATACTTTGAATATAATAGCATGTCCTTCTGTGGAACCCTCCTTTTTCAGCTTCAAGCCTCTTTTCAGTTTAACCGCTTCTTTTTGCTTCTGTAAAATGCTTGGCTTAAAGACAATAGAAGCCAAACTGCTGTGACTCCATTTTGTTATCAGCTGCCCCAAACTGTTGCAAGTCTCCTGTCACAAGGCATGAATAAGCCTGGATATGATAAGCCAGCCCAGGCACAATAAACGAGGGCAATGGCAGGGCCCCTGGCCCTGCAGGGCCCTGCAGTGAATAGTCAACACATTCCATAGCTCTGGAAATGGCCTTCACCAATGAAAACTTCCTTAGACACACATGGTCTCCCCTGGCCAATCAGGCGAGCCCCCTCCCTCTCCTTGCTTCTAGCCCTATAAAGACTCAGTCTTTCCTCAGTTCTGGGCTCTCAGTACAGATCCACTGTGTTGGTGAGGTCTGAGAGTCTGAGCTTAAGCCCGAATAAAGGCTCTTTGTTCTTTCATGCACTCCGGATTCCTTGATGGTTTTGGGGGGGGTCTGTTCTCTGGACATAACACTTCCAACCATTCTAAAATGCCATGATTCTGCAACATGTATACTTTGAAAAATGAGAAATTATATTCCATCTATGTATGATATATCATAGTGCATAAATGCAATCTACTGTCATGTATAACTAATTAAAACACATTTAAAAATTAATAAAAATAAATAAATAAAATGCCATTCCAGATAGAACACATTACTAGAATAGATAGAGCTCAAAATAATACAGATGAAGAATGACATTACTTTAAAGCCAGGAGTAAAACATTATTTTAGAATTATGGGTTAGGCTAATTAAAGTACTTTAAGTTTACACTCTGACTTATTCTGTGACTATTTCTGTTTCCTTTACATCTACTTAACTCCTGAGTGTGTGTTTGTATAGAGGTATGGATGAGAAATTCTTGCAATTTTTGCAAAGTAACTAATCAATACTTTTTACTAAAAATAATTAGATGTTTCCATTTTTCTCTACTCTTCATTGTAGTTATCCTTCAATTATTTATTATATTTTATTTTTTCTTATTAAGTGAGATGTGATTCAAACATATCCCTCCTGTATGGTAAAATTCACTTTCTTGAAAACTTAATACTTCTTTAATATTCTTAAAGTGTTTCAAAGCCCAAATCTTTTGAATTGTAAAGAAGAAAGGAGATACCAGTATAATAAAGAAACAATTTTGTAGGAGGAAGCCAATTTAGAAGTCTAGGTAATGGTTTGCATTTTTCTAGTGACAAAACTAAGGGATGAATTTTCCAAGTAAAAGTGTTTTAACCATATTTTCAAAAAGGTTGGTAATAAGTAATGAGGGTTACTGCTATTAGAGGAATTGTCATATAATGATACTATTAAACTGTGACATTAATTCTATCTTTTTTTTTTTTTTTTCTTTTTGGAGGGTGTGTACTGGGGATTGAACTCAAGGGCCCCAGACCACTGAACCATCACTGATCTGCTTATGATGCTCCTGTCAGCCTCCCAGGCTTCTGGGATTACAGGTGTGCAAAACTGCACCCAGCTCATTTTATATTGCTAAAAAACAAATAGGTCAGGCTGGGGTTGTAACTCAGCAGCAGAGCACTCTCCTAGCATGTGCAAGGTGCTGGGTTCGATCCTCAGCACCACATAAAAAAAATAAATAAATAAATAAATAAAGTTATGCTGTCCAACTACAACTAAAAAATATTAAAACAAAAAAAAAACATATAGGTCATTTCTTGGAGGAGAGAAAAAAATATAAACAGAGATATATTATGGATAGATGAATTTTGATGATATATTATAGATAGGTGGTAAATAGATTTTAGATACATATCAGATCATATATCATGGCCAGATGAGGGAGCACACACCTGTAATACCAGCAGCTCAGGAGGCTGAGGCAGGAGGATCGCGAGTCCAAAGCCAGATTCAGCAAAAGTGAGCTGCTAAGCAACTCAGTGAGACCCTGTCTCTAAATAAATATACAAAATAGGACTGAGGATGTGGCTCAGTGGTCCAGTGCCCCTGAGTTCATCCCCAGTACAACCCCCCCCAAGAAAAAAGATCATATATCATGGTTTGGATATTAAATGTTCACCAAAGGCCCATAAGTTAAAAGCTTGGATTCTGTCATGCACCATGGGGCATACGTGCAATCACAGCTACTGACTGGCTAAGGCAGGAAGATCCTAAATTCAAGGCCAGCCTTGGCAAAATGGAGAGACCCTATCTCAAAATAAAACATAATAAAGGGATTGGGATGTATCTCGGGGGTAAAATGCCCTTGGAGTCAATCCTCTGTTCCAAAAAGGAACAAAAAAAGAAAGAAAAAAAAGAAAGAAAGAAAGAAAGAAAGAAAGAAAGAAAGAAAAAAGAAAGAAAGAAAAGAAAGAAAGAAGAAAGAAGAAAGAGGATGCCAGCCATTCCTCTTTCTTTGTTTTATGGGTCATGATGTGACCACCTTGCTTTGCCACACACTCATGGCATGATGTGCAGCCCTTACCAGGGACCCAAAGCATAGGGCCAGCTCATCTTTGACTAGAACTTCCAGAATTATAAGAAAAAAAAAATTCCAGAATTTATCATTATAAATTAATTGCCTCAAGGCTTTCTTTATGGTGATGAAAAACTGACTAATGCATGATGCTTTCAGATTATTTAAGATTCCTGTGTTATTCACTTTCTTTATGTTAATCTAAATCTGGCCAATTTAAATATTGCATCACACTCCTCTGTCTATACCCAAAGGACTTAAAAACAGCATACTACAGGGACACAGCCACATCAATGTTTATAGTAGCACAATTCACAATAGCTAAACTGTGGAACCAACCTAGATGCCCTTCAGTAGATGAATGGATAAAGAAAATGTGGTATATATACACAATGGAGTATTATTCAGCAGTAAGAGAGAATAAAATCATGGCATTCGCAGGTAAATGGATGAAGTTAGGGAATATAATGCTAAGTGAAGTTAGCCAATCCCAAAAAGCCAAATACCAAATGTTTTCTTTGATATAAGGAGGCTGATTCACAATGGGGTTAGAATGGGGAGCATAGGAGGATTAGAGGAACACTAGAATGGCCAATGGGGAGGGAGGGGAAGGGAGGGGGGCAAAGGGTCAAGAAAAAACAGAGATATGTAAAAATATGCTCTACAAGTGTAATATGAAATGTAATACATTCTGCTGTCATTTCTAACAACTTAGAATAAAAAATAAATTAAAATTTTTAAATAAAAATCATCACAAATTAAACTTAATAGATGTATAAAGCATAATCTGTATTCCTTTTTAAAATAAAAATAGACTCTTATTAGGTTTCTCAGCTTTCACAGTTGTTTTTCTTCCCCATTTTCTCTAAATTTGGCCTGTTGTGACTTGGTTCAGAAAGGCCCAGCAAGAATAAAAGTATTCCTGTGAAAGTTTATTACTATGTTGTATCTGATCAGCCCTTGAGCTCTGAGGGCAAGTGCCACAACTGCTGTCACATTGCCCTATGGCCTTTGTTTTATATTTGCTTTCTATCTTAACTAAAAAGTGAAATAATAACTCCACCGCAAGTTTAGAAGACAGAAAAATAATTCATTCTTTTACCTAAACAATCTTCCATTTGTCATCCATCCTTGTACCATCAGACTCTTCCACCTAGCTCCAAATATAAGGTATATAGTAATTAAGCCTATATTCTGCCATCTGATAATTATAAGAAGTGACTGATAAAGGATGTTCCAGCAGTTGTTAAAAAAGAAAAAAAAAATGATTTTCCCTCCTTATGCACTGGCCTTCTATCAGTATGTCCAAAAATCGTAAAAACCTATCCTCATTCTATAAGTGGCAGGATGTTATTATTCTTTGTTTTCCTCCCTGCCTCATCGTGAGTATGAAAATTTGATTTTCTGTGCATGCTTTTAAAAGAACCTTGTCTAATCTTTAGGACTGAGACCTATACTGTAGGACATGAATGAGATAATATTTTACTGGGTAAAAATATACTTGAACATAAACAAATTAGCTTTCAAAACCTGCAAGAATTAGTACACATTGCTCTACCATGTTTTCCCAACAAACAAATAAATAATGTTGACCCTTCTAAATAGGAGATCAGAGTGGAAATGTCAACAAGCCTATTGTTCTCTATTCTTCATTTGAACATTTTTGTTATTTTACTTACATCCATAGAATCATACAGAAAAATTCCAGTTCTAAAAAGTCAACTGAATAAAACATCTAACCAAAAAAAAAAAAAAAAAAAAAAAAAAAAGGAACACTTAGGCAATAGGGTTATCCAGAATGGTATTTATCACATTTAAGGAAAAAATGTGGTCTGTGTTTATTTTTTGCATAAGAACATTTTCTCTTCTCACAAATAAGTCTAGGAATAGGCTACAAACAGGGCATAATGTTCTAGCTTTTATTTTTGATCCATAATTGCTGATTTTCTACCATCTCACTAATATATATGGAACATTATTATTCGATTTTTCAGTTTGCCTCCCTTGTACCCATACATTTTATTAGTCACTTTCTCAACAAGTATGTGCCAAACACCATTCTAGGCAGGTGGTACACAATGGTGAAAAGAGGTTTCTTCATTTGCAAAGATTTCTTTTGAGTAGGGAAGAACAAACAATAAAGAATAAACTCTAATGTATATGGTATACTAAAAATGTGTAAAAGGAAAAAGATAAAAGATAATAAACATAGATGCTAATAAGAGATAAATATAATATAAAAATAAGTAGAACAGAGTAAGGGGGATCAGGAATGCTTAGAAGAACAGTTTGCTGCATTAAATATGATTACTAGGCAGAAAAAGCAATCAGAACACAGCTTCCAAAGGGAGTGTCTGACTATCGGGAAATACCAAGCATATCCAACATATCCAAGAGGAGGATAGTAAGACTCCATGTGGGACAAGTCCCGGAGGCCTGACCACATATAGCTTTATACACCATAAGGAATTTCTTACAGTCTCAGAGAATTGCAACCATTTTAGAATAATCAAATTTAGCAAAGGTCAAGACAGGAAAGCTTAAAATTAGTTTCAGACAAACAATGAATATTTTTGGTAGAAGTATGTCCTATGTCATATTTTTGACATACTTTAAAAATTATCTGAATAATTATAAGTATGTTTAATGAAATATTTAGGATATCCTTAATTTATAAAATATTGTATATTATTTACCTGAAATACAAATTAAACTGGATGGCCTATATTTTCTCTCACAGCTTGAAATTATAAAATTATTTTAAGTAGAGGAAATGCATGACCTGACATTATTTAAATGGATCACTCTGGCTGCTGCATAGGAAATAAATAAGGAGGTGTGGATTCAAGAGAAGAAACAACAAAATCTGTTGCCACCTGAAGTGATGGCCACTTGGAGCAACAAAGCCGTGGGAATAAGTTCAGAGGCAGACTGGAAACAAACAGGCTCTTTATTCTGGCAGCTTCTCTCTCTGGCTCCAACACCACCCCAACACGCCGTCCACGCTCCTCCAACCACCACAAAATGGCCCCGAGGACCACCCACAATCACCTGGGCCAAGTCTCACGAGATCATGCATATGGTTCCGAGCCGATCCACAATGTCTTGGGCCAAGTCTCATGAGACCATGGAAGGTGGTAATGCTTATGGCTCACAGCTAACCGCAATCTTAGCTATCTCCTTTATTAGGGCTCCTGCAAAAATCTACTGTGTGACTTCTGCAGAGGTCTGTGAGAAATAAAAAAGTGCCTGAAGAGAGAAAATGATGAGGAAAGATAGAAAACAAAAGATAGAAAGATAGAAAAAAGATATTTATTTACTTATTGATACATATAGAGAGAAATATGGTTGATATCCATGTTTGCTTAATTTAAATTAGTTCTATGGCCATATTTTCCATAAAATCAATGAAAAATAAAGAAAAGACAAAGAATGCCTTTATTGTGGACCCGATGTAAAAGCAGAAATGCAAATGAGGACATTGGACTATAAATCAAACACCTGAGTCTTTTGTCACTACATACTGTTAGATAAATCACAACTACTCAGAGCTCTAGTTTTTCCTTTTGTACATGTGGATAAAAACATCCATGTTCTTGCCTCTCCAGTTTATGGGGAGGAACAAATAAATATAGTACTTATGATTGTCTATAATGTGTTATGTAAGTACTAGTTGTCACAAACATATTGAGGTTGCAGGCAAATTATATGGATATGTTAGCTTTTCATCACTGTTACCAAAATACCTGACAAGAACAACTTATAGAAAGAAAAGTTTATTTTTGGTTCACACTTTCAGAAATTCTATCAATGGTCGGCCAACTCCACTGCTCTGGACACAAAGTGAGGCAGGAATGTGATGACAGAAGGCATGGCGGAGGAAAGCTCATGTCGCTGAGAAGCAGAGAGAAAAGGAGTACGGTGCCAGGGACAAAATGTGTAATTCCCATGAGCACAACCCCAGGGACTCATGTCTCCAGCCAGACCCCACCTGCCTACAGTTTTCAGTCAGTAATCCATTCAAATGATTAATCTACAATCTACCAAATGGATTCATCCGCTGATTAGGCTCAACTCTCATAATCTCTAATCATCTCTGCATTGTCTCACATATGAGATTTTTGAGACATCTCATATCCAAACTACAATAATGGACAAAACTGTGCAAGTGGAGAAAAAAAAGGTTCTGTAAACTAAAGAGATGTCATCTTTCTTACTTCAAGGAACCACCACTAGAAGACATTTTTATTTCAGATAAGAAATGAAAGATACCAAGAATCCATAATGGTCTGTGGGAAATCATGTACATGTCTCCATTTTATCCTTTTCTCTTCATTGTATCTTTTTTTCTTTCAAAAGAAGCAAGCAGATTGCATCTATCAGTACACATTCTTTTCAGTATAATGACATTGTCTACTGAGAAAAGAAAAGTAAACTCCATGAACATTCAGTTTCTCTATAGAGCAGAAAATTATTTAGAAATCACAGTGGAATACAGTCAAGGTGATTAATGAGAAAAGAATATAATATTCTACTATGGCCCCAATAAGAATAGATCTGTCACTGGTAGAATCAGTATATGAAATGAAGTGAGGAACTGAGAAAGAAATGTGGCCAGTATTCATCTGTAGGTTTATTTAATAGTTACTATCAATTCATTTAATAATTACTTTTTGAGAATTCACTATGCACAATGGTCTGTAGGATATTCATAAATAAAAAGTAGAACCACTGCTCCCAAAATATATATTCACTAATAATCAGAATATAAGGTAAAAAGAGACAAGTACTATAGGAGAAATTTAGATAATGCACTACAGTAGTTCAGCTAGAAGGATGGACACAGCAAAGTTTGGACATGGCAGTGACTGTCCTGTGATTTTCTAACAAGCGAGATAAAAGCATGCATGAGTCATTGTGATTACAACATAGAAAAATGAAACAAATGGAAAAAGCAAAGGTGTGTTAACATTGTGCTCCTAACATTATGGAAAATATTAAGTGTCCGATGAAGGCAGATGGTTTTATTATGTTGGCATAAGTGAGTTATTTATTGAAGATGCTTGAACTAGCTGCGACACGATAACGAAGATTAAGAAAGACCAATTTGACAGCATGGATGGGAAGAACTGGATACATAGAGACAAAGTAGAAATAATTACAATGTCCAGTGGAAAAATGGAAATGGAATTAAAGGATTTGTTTGTAACGTGTGTATCAGTTAGCATTGGAATTCAATAACAAGCAATCTATTACAAGAGTGCTCAAATGCTTGATCCATCTCTCATTTAAAACAAGATTATTAGTGGCACTCAATAACTAATCTAATAACTCCATAAAGTGTTCAGATACAGAGGATCCCTTCTTTTCTTTTTGTTCTTTTAAAATTTTCTTCTTTAGGGTCTAGTGGGGATTGAACCCCTGGCATTGGAACAATTAATTAATTTTGTAAATAGTAACTCTTTTTTGGTGCAGAGGACTGAACTCAGGGGCACTTGACCACCGGGCCTCATCCCCAGCCCTGTTTTCTATTTTTATTTAGAGAAAGGGTCTCACTGAGTTGATAAGGCTCGCCATTGTTGAGGCTGGCTTTTGAACTCACGATCCTCCTGTCTCAGCCTCCCAAGTGCTGGGATTACAGGCATGTGTCACTGTGCCCAGCTAAATAGTTACTTTTTTAGTGGCTTATCTTTTAGGGTTGATATTCTAGCCCTATTATTCAATTCAGAGATTTTTGTAATTGTGAAATTATTTTGACTATCATTTTTTTTTTTTTGCTTTTATCTTACTACCTTTTAGAAGATTCTTGGAAAATGGATGAATTTTTACTCTCACCTGATTGCACATATTACAGTTATAATTAAAGTACAATAATGGCAATACACCACTCATTCATCCATTCACTTAACAAATGTTTATGAATGCCTATCACATGTTAGGCATTGTTATTAGTGATAAAGGTGCAATTGTAAGTAATGCATACAAGTATTTGCCCTTATGAAACTTACATTTTACTGGTAGTAGAAAGATGTCAGACAAAGAATATACATATATATATTTATACATATATATTTATACAAAAACATGTACATAATGAAAGGAGTAAATAGAGCAGAGACTGTGAGACTGTGGGACAAAGAATAATGGGGGACATAGAAGAAATGAGCCACAAACAGTTGTCAACGAACTCAGCATACAGAGGAAAGAACAAATGCAAAAAAGAAGCAGGAAAGGAAAACAATTCCTGGGGTGTGATCATATACTGACTTATAGCAAATGGAAAGGACTTTGTTCAAAAGTGTTTGTTTGCTTGTTTTTTAATGAATTGCGTGTGAATGGAAGGAAGAATGAAAGGTCATATGGATTACAGAATCTGATGTCAAACTGGTTTGAAGAAACTTTTGGTTTGTGGTAATGGATGTTGCTTCAATATAATCTTAGTAAAAATAATCAACTATATTTTGAAATTTACTTATTCAAAATAATTCTGCAGTTATTCAATTTGCTTTGCTTTTGTTTTGTGCTGATTTTGAGTACAGTTAACCTAAAGCCACAGGTATCTGAGCCAATATGTGTGAACCTAAAGTATGCAAATCTGTTATATCTTGGATGTGTGTTATCTAAAAATTCCCTCCCTATATGCAAAGTTTGACTTCTGTAATTTTTCCAGAGGTATTTTCTTCTGATCTGGACTATATGGGTTAAAATCTCAAACCCATGGTAAGTCTCCATGGTTACAAGAGCCCTCTTTGTGCCTACAAGAGCTGGAATTGTTTTCACCTGAAATTGAATAGCACCCAGGCTGCATTTGTAGAATGATAAACTCAATAGTGAGTGACACATTTCTATTTCAATATAAACAGAATGCATTTAAATCACATTAAGGGAGAGATGAAGAGCATTAGTAAAGGCACTTACTATTCCAGTCCACACTGACACAGCATTCAAGAGCATGAACTCAAGAGGTCAATTGTGCAATTTTGAATTTGCTGAACACTACACTTGGAATAAAAATCTCTTCTTAGAAGAAGCATACAGAAGTGAACTAAAATCAACCAATAATTGATAGGACACAAAACTTGTTTTCCTGGAATCATATCTACATAAACATAGAATGTGCTTATTTTCCCAGTTTAAAGTTTTGAGCCTTTAAATGTTTTTATGAATTCTCCCAGTTATGAAACTCTACATATATCCAATTTAAATGAATAAATTTTCTTCTCAATATTCTTTTGATCAAAAAATGCTTTAATTCAGATTTTTTTCTTATTATCTCAAAAGAACACACTAAAATAATTTTGGTGATTTCAGAGTAGCTATAATTTTTTTAAATCCTTCATATTTGGCGTGAAACTGTTTGATGTTTAAACTGAGGGTGAGCACTTGTAATTATTTGTAGGTTGACCTTCTAGAGCAAGCCAGTACTTGGTGCTAGTCTTGAACAACAGGAATGTCCACAGGTAAGAAAAGAACTTCAATATAGATAAATCAAAGAAGTACAATAATACATGCAAAGGACAATAATGAAATTAAAGAACAAATGGGGATTGACATCCATTTTATAGCATTAAAAAAATCATCCAGTCATGAATGTATGACAGCAGTTAAGCTAACATTCTAGCAGTTCCTTAAGATGTGAATATTTGCATTCATATCAGGTGTTATATGAAATAAATTAGATACCATGACAAAACAGAACTTAGGTATGCAAAGCTGATTCAATATTTAAAAATCAATTAATATAATCCATCAGATTAATAGGCTATAGAAGAAAAATCACATGATATCAGTAGGTGTAGAAAACACATTTGAAAAAATCCAACATCCATTAGTGATTTAATAAAAAAAAAAAAAACTCAATAAATTAGGAATAGAGGCAATTTCCTCAATTTGATAAGAATATCTGTGAAAGACCTATAGTTAATACACCTAAAGGCGAGAAATCAGAAGCTTTTCCATTTGTGTTAGGAATAAGACCAGGATGCCACCTTGAATCACTCCTCTTCCCAATGTACTGGAAGTCCTAATTAATGCCATAAGACAAGATAATGAATTAAAATTTATAAAAATTAAGAAGGAAGAAATAAAATTGCACTTCTCTGCAGATGACATGATTATCTACATAAAAATCTGAAAGAATAAAAAAACAAAAACAAGAGAACTTCCTGGAACAGATGTCAAGAAACAAGATTAATATACTAAAGTCAATCACTTTCCTATATACTAGCAATGAAGAAGTAGAATTTGAAATTTAAAATACAGTGCTCTTTACAGTAAGATTTCCAAAAAATGAAATACTTAGGTACAAAAAGCACAAATTTAGCAATATGTACAAAGTCTATGTAAGAAAAACTGTAAAACTCTGATGAAAGATTTCAAAAATAACTAAATATATGGAGAGAGATTCCAACATAATACATAAGAGGACTCAACATTGTCAAGGTTGCATTTCTTCCTAATTTGACCTATATGTTCAACAATCCCAATGAAAATTCCAGAAAATTACTTTGTGGTCATTGAAAAACTGTGTCTAATGTGTACATGGAAAGACAAAAGGTCCAGAATAACCAACACAATGTTGAAGGAAAAAAGGAAACCTGGAGGACTAATACTACCCACCTTCAATGTGTACTGTAAAACTGTACTAATCAAGACAGTACGGTATTGATAGAAAAAGAGATAAAAATTGATAGGTGCATGGAAATAGACGTAAATGTTTAATCAGTTCATCTATAGCAATGCAATTTTCAACATGTGGTACTGGAATAACTGGATATTCACATGCAAAACTAAATAAATAACACAGAACTTGAACTCTTCACAAAAATTAAGTCTAAATGGATTATCGACTTAAATATAAAATTCAAAACTATAGAACCCCTAGATAATAAACAGTATAAGCTTTAGACAACTTTTGACATTTTAGATGCAAGGAAAAAAATACAATCCATGAAAAAAAGAATTGATGAGCCATACTTCATGAAAATTTAAAGTATTTTCAGTACAAAAGTAATTGTCAAGAGAATGAAAAGACAAGCTGCAGGATAGGAGAAAATATTTGTGAAATATATAGCTGATAAAGATCTGTTATGGAAAATATATAATGAACTTTTAAAACTCACAATGAGAAAATGAACAGCTAAAATAGAAGCCCAAAGAGTTTAATAGACACTTCACCAAAGGACATATACAGTTAAAAACTAAGTATCTGAAAAGATGCACAACATCGTATGTCACTAGAGAAATGCAAATCAAAACATCAATGAGATAACACTACACACTTATCAGAATGGTTAAGGTCTATAACAGTGGCAATACCAAATGTTGATGTGGATGTGAAGCACCAAGAACTCTCATTCCTTGCTGATGGGAATGAAAAACATGAAAACTACTCTAGAAGACAGTTTGGCAGCTTCTTAGCAAACTGAATATACTCTTACTTTTTGATCCAGTAATTGCATTCCTTGGTGTTTATCAAAAGAGCTGAAAACTTGTTCTACACAAAAGCCAACATATAGATGCTTATAATAGTTTTATGAACAAATGTTCAACATCTCTGGCAATTAGAGAAATGCAAATCAAAACTACTCTAAGATTTCATTTCCATTCAGCTATTAAGAATACAAATAACAAAAACTGTTGGTGAGGATGTGGGGGAAAAGGTACACTCATACATTGCTGGTGGGACTGCAAATTGGTGCAGCCAATATGGGAAGCAGTATGGAGATTCCTTGGAAAACTGGGAAGGGAACCACCATTTGACCCAGCTATCCCACTCCTTGGTCTATACCCAAAGGACTTAAAAAACAGCATACTACAGGGACACAGCCACATCAATGTTTATAGCAGCACAATTCACAATAGCTAAACTGTGGAACCAACCTAGATGCCCTTCAGTAGATGAATGGATAAAGAAAATGTGGTATATATGCACAATAGAGTATTCCTCAACAATAAAAGAGAATGAAATCATGGGATTTGCAGGTAAATGGATGAAATTGGAGAATATAATGATAAGTGAAGTTAGCCAATCCCAAAAAGCCAAGTGTTTTCTCTGATATAAGGAGTGAGGTTGGGATGGGGAGTATAGAAGGATTAGAGGAACACTAGAAAGGTAAATGGGGAGAAATGGGAAGGCAGGGGGCAAGAGGGTTAAAAACAAAGATGGTAGAGTGAGATGGAAATCATTACCCTAAGTGCATGTATGAAGACATGAATGGTGTGAATATACTTTGTATACAGAGATATGTAAAAATATGTTCTATATGTGTAATATGAATTGTAATGCATTCTGCTGTCTTACATAACAACTTAGAATGAAAGAAAAAAATCAAAATTTCCAAAACTTGGAAGTAATCGCCCTTTAGTAGACAAATGGTGTGATGATTAATTTTCGGTGTCAACTAGATTAAGGATTAACTACAGAATGGGCGAGGTTTATTTCTGAGTATATCTGTAGGGGTATTTCTACCAGAGACTGGACTGTATGGGTAAGATCTGCCATCAGTGTGGGTAGCATTATTCACTCAGCTGAGGGCCTGAATAAAACAGAAAGATGATTTTATCTCTCTCCTTAGATGGGATACATTCTTCTCCTACCCTTGGACATCAGAAGTACAGGGTCTCTAGGCTTTGGACTCTAGAACTTACACAAGCATCTTCTCAGTTCATCTGCTCCGTACTGAGTGTTACACCCTGGTTCTGAGATTTCAGATTTCATCGAGCAATGCTGCCACCTTGCCAGGGTCTCCAGCTTACAGACAGCTTGTTGTGGGACTTCTTAGCCTCCATAACCATGTGAACAAATAATTATTTCCCTAATAAGTACTTTTGACATATTTGTATCTGTTTCTGTATCTCCATCTGTATATCCTATTGATTTTGGCTCTTTGGAGAACCCTAATATGAATGAATAAATCAACTACAGTTTATCCAATCAAAGGACTATTCTTTATCATTAAATAAAATGAGCTATAAAATTATTAAAAGCCATGGAGGAAACATAGATGCATATTACTAAGTGAAAGAAGCCAATCTGAAAAAGCTATATAATGCATGATTTCAATTATATGGCATTCTGGTAAAACTACAGAAAAAATATATAAAGATCAGTTGCTCTAGGAGTAAGGGTGGAGAGAGGGATGAATAGGTGGAATACAGGTTTTTCTTAGGGAAGTGGAACTATTCTGCATGATACATGATAAAATTGTTGAAATCTATAGAAAGAATAACATAAAGGATAAAACCTACTGTAAGCTATGGACATTGGGTGATAAATGATCTATCAATATAAATTCATCAGTTGTAAAAGATGTACCACTTTAGGGGTGGGGATGTTGATAACTGATAAGGCTGTGCAAACGTAGGAGTAGGAGTAGGAGGTGTTCTCCAAAAGCTCATGCGTGAGAAACAACAAGAAAGCTTAGAGATTAAATGATTGGGTTACCAGAGTCTTAACCTAGTCAATGCATTAGTCCACTGATAGGGACTAACTGAGTGTAACTGTAAGCAGGTAGGGTGTAGCGAGGGGATGTGGGTCACTGAGGGCTGCCTTTGGGATTTATATTTTGTTTGTGGTAAGGGGAGTCTCTCTGCTTCCTGGTGAGCGGTCCTGAGTTTCTTTCCTCTGTCATGCCCTTCTGCCATGGTGCTCTGCCTCACCTCAGGCCCTGAACAGTGGAGCCAGATGTCTATGGACTAAGACCTCCAGAATTATAAGCACCAAATAAACTTTTCCTCCTCCAAAATTGTTCTTTCTAGATCTTTTGGTCACAGCAGTGAAAAAGCTGACTAAAACAGGAAGTAAATATGAAATACCTCTTTGTACCTTTTGCTCAATTTTCCTGTGAAACTAAAATTGCCATAAAAAATAAAATCTATTTTTAAAAATGTAAACATTTCTCACATGAGGAAAATTGACAAACCTGAATACTACAGTTTAGAATGTCTAGAATAATTTTTGCCAATCATCATAAATATGTTTGTAATATATTAAAATATGATCATATATTTTGGCCTACAAATTTCAATTCAAAGAATCCTTAAATTATGAGTTAGGCAAAGATTCAGCTGGAGGATTTTTCACCTTAATATAATATTTGTAACATAAAATTTGAAAGTAGCCTGAATGTCTCAAAATAATTAAGCAAAACATGTTAAATCTATTTCAATAAATAGAATATTATGTAGCTATTATAATGATATACTAGAATATTTAATATAATCTCTTCTTTTTAAAGAAGTGAATTCTTGTGTAGAAAAAAAATAGTGATGGCATAGATACCAAAATGCTATTTTTATAAGTTTATTTTATTTATTTATTTTGTTTATTTATGTGGTACTGAGGATCAAATCCCATGCTTCACACATGCTAAACAGGTGCTCTACCACTGAGCCACAGCCCCAGCTCCCCTTAGTCTTTTATTTATTTATTTATTTTTATTTTATTATGTTTTTTTAGTTGTAGATGGACACAATACCTTTATTTTGTTTATGTATTTATTCTTATGTGGTGCTGAAGATCGAATCCAGTGCCTCACATGTGCAAGGAAAGCGCTCTACCACTGAGCCACAACCCCAGCACCTTCAAAATGCTATTAATAAGAGTTGTAAAATAGTGCCATTATTGAAATTTATTTTTCTTCTTTCTTATTTTCCTGATTTTTCAAAATAAATACATTCTTCCACATATTTGCATATTTTTTAAAAAAATCTTGTCTCCATTTCCACTGGATTATAATATTAGTAGGAGAAGAGGTCATGTCTTCTATTGCTAAAGTCACAGGACATGGTGTGAAATAATGTATCCACTCAATAATTATTTGTGGAAAAATGACTGAATAAATAAAAAATTATATGAATCATGGTTAAACAGATCTAGACTGCATATCTCATGTTTAGCTGACCCAGCACAGTCTACAAATTAATTCTTCTTAAGCAGGTTTCATCTTATAAGTGCCTAGTAATGAATTATCCCCAGTGTATTACTATCTTTTCTAAACATTAATTTCCTCAAGAGTAAGCAGATTAAATAAACTTCATAGAATTGCATTGGAATTAGAGATAATCTAGATAAGAAACCCAGTATGTATCTGACCTAAAGAAATTATCACCATTGGTATCACTGTTACCCACATCTGTGCTCAGTCTATTCCTTCAGTTTTACCACCCCCTTCTCACATAAACATATCCTGTTTCAGTCAAATGACATCACTCACTTTTTATTAAAATAACCTATGAAATTTTCCATGAATTAAATTACTTATATGTCACATGCATATGCTATTTATTTACTTTTTTAAATATGCCTTTCATTTTGTTTCTTTGATTCATTCTTAACAATATTGAGGAAATCATGGGCTCAACATTTTTCTTATATAAATTACCTAATTATTAAATAAGGGAACACATGTACACACATACATTCTTCTTTCTTCTAACTCAAAGACAATGACCTACACTACAGTGGCAACTGGTACTGTGGACACCTTTTGTGGATTCAAATAATTTTGTGAGTTCAAATGTGACTCAGAGATGTCTTCACTTTTCTGTTTCTGTTTCATTTAGGTAATTGGTAGTAAAATAAGGTAAAGGGTGGAAAAAAAGAGCAGTTTAAAAATATTCCAGTCTTTGTTCAATGAAAATGTTTAAAAACAATGACTAATCCAGTGGAAATGAGTATTCTTAGAATACCCATATTGTAGCCTTAGTTTCTATTTTAGATTATACCAGTTCAGATTTCCTTAAAGAAATGGGTGAGAACAATAAGATGTTTCAATAATATGACTATATCATAAGAAACCAGTTTGAATAGGTTCACAGGGATTAACATGAAGCAATTTAAGCAACAATACGAATAACTTAACTGCAATGAATTGAAACTTCAATAAATCCAGGACTATATAATGAAACAAAATCCATTGACCATATTTGGTGGGTGCTAAGAAATTAAGTCATTATTTTGAAAACTGATAAGTAGAATCAAACATTCAGCCTTTCCTACCCTAACTTCACTTGCTGACCACCAAGTAGTTAATGAAAGAGATATTTACCTATTGAAGTAGTTCAACTAGTCAAAGCAAGAAAACAACAAGGTTCTCTGCCCATTTGTATAGCCATTAAGGGAGATATAAGCGGCCTATAATGAATCCAGGCTTGTTGGTCAGAGGTCATGGCAGGATGTTTTGGTGATTAATGGAAACAGAAAAATTCAAAAAATTAATAAATCTTGTCTCCATTTACACTGGATTATAATATTAGTAGGAGAAGAGGTCATGTCCTCTATTTATTGCTAAATATTAATCCTGCCCTGGGACAGGTCATTTAACCCTCAAGACAGAGCTTTCCAACTGGTGAGTTAGAAATCATAAATTCCACACAATGATTTAAATTTTGCGAGAATTAAATGAGATGATATGCAGGAAAACATGTGCAGTAAAATTTTTGAAACAAGTTTTACATATTACTAAGACATTGTCTTTCTTAATTTGAGCCTTCCAAACTCTATCACTTATATTCATATCTTTTAGTTGTTTATACATTTTTTTAAAACTTCTAAGGCATGGAAAATATTTTGCTTATTTCATATGCCCTATTTTGCATGTGTAAAATTTTGAAAATATCCTCCATGCAAGTAGAGTTCTGGATATCTGCCAGAAGATATTTTATTATTCACTTCCAAAGGAACTAGGATGTAAACTTTCTACTTTCTATTACACGCACTTCTATACAGCCACCGCTCTGACCTGGCACCTTAGAAAAAATTTATTAGTACCTCTATGGCTTCAAACAGATATTTGTTGAATCAATGAATGCAAAATATACTAAGCTCAGACTAAGGTCTATGAGGCTTGCTTGTAAGTAAAGTACATGAGTTTTGTTGCAAACACTTTACAACCTTTTTCTCTCACTGAAAGATTTTGCTTGCTTAACAGCTCTTAGATATTTCTGATAAGGACAAGAAGGGATACCAGATTGACAAAATGTTAATATAATCAGGACATGATTACCTTAACAATAAAAGGCATAACTGTCCCCTTCTAACCTTATTTTAAAATGTCACTGTTGCCTACTTCCAAAACCTATCAGTAATCATTATAATAAGACCTGATTTACAATGGAAGGAAATTCTAAGTACTAGGAAAATGACAGAGGAATTAAGTGCAAGTACATCCAAGCCGAGTTTTTAGCACAGTTTCATTACATGATGATGAAATGTGATTTTAACCCCACATAAGTTAGAAAAAATGCAATCACCATAGCAATTTTGAATAATATGTTTTTAGATACAAACTCTAATATCTCATATCTAATGAACTAAATTGAAATTATTGACCCTAGAGATTTTTTTTTCCAATTCTTGTACTATAAAGTCAAACTCTATATCTTTATATCCGAGCTCCCCACTCTGAAGAATATTTCCAGAATGTCAGTGGGAGATAGTCCTTAAAAGTTTTATCTCCCAAGGACAACTGATTCAAATCTAAAAGTTAAATCTATTCAAATTCAACTAGTACAGAATTTATCTTAATTTATACAAGCCATTTCAATACTTTTGAAGAAAAATATTCCTTAGTTTACTTACAAAATTAAATAAGGTCAAGAAAAGTTTTAACTAGCCATATTAAAATTTGAAAATTAAACTACATATATTATAATAAATTTTAAAATATATTTTCCAGAATATTTCTATTGGAAACAGTTTCAGTAGAAAACATTAACCTTAACAACAAATACAATGTTCTCATTTGTAAAGTGAGTGCAGTAACATAAAGAATTTTCATTATGCCTTTTGGACAATTAGAAGTGTTTTTGAGAATGTATAAAAATCAGAATCTTCAAGTATTGCTGATCCTAATGTAAAATAATAGTGCATCTGCTTTAAACATCTTTGCAATTCTTCAAAAAATTTCTCTTGATATCATCGTATTACTCAGAAATTACACTCTTTTGGCATATATCCAAGTTAATTGAAAGTTTATTTGCACACCAAAATTTACATGTGAATGTTCATAAGCAACATTTTCCCAAGAGCCAAAAAGGGGAAACAACCCAAATGTTCATCCACTAATGAATGGATAAGCACAGAAATATATATAAGTTGGCATGATATGCACCCATGGAAAAGAAAAAGGTTTTGATTCATGCTACAATGTGGGTAAATCTTGAAAATGTTATGCTGAGTAAAAACAATTAGACAAAAAGGCCACATATTATATGATTCCCCTTATGTAAAATCTCCAGAAGAGGCAAATACATTGTGTCAAAAAGCAGATTTGGGCTGGGGTTTTGGCTCAGTGGTAGAATGCTCCCCTCACATGTGTGAGGCACTGGTTTCAATCCTCAGTACCACATAAAAACAAATACATAAAATAAAGGTACTAAAAAAAAAAAAGCAAATGTGCAGTTGCCAGGAGCTGTGAGTAGGAAGACTTGTGGAATGATTGATAATGGTGTGAGGTTTCTTTTGGGGGTTATGAAATGTTATGGAATTAGATAGTGGCAATGGATAGACAACTTTGTGAGTATACTTAAAAGCCTTGAATTGTACATTTTAGAAATGTCAAATTCATATGAGAATTACATCTCAATGAAAGAAAATTCAGTAGGAAGAATAGATAGATGTCTTGTTACCATTGACATTTATCCCACATGATGAATCAGAATATTCATTTAGAAAGGCTGTGCTGGCTAGTACAAATTTTACTTTAATTCATGACACATTTTAAGCTAAAAGAGATTTATTACCTAGTTCTAATATTGTTAGTATGGATTTTGCTTTTTTGCTCTACAGAAAAAAATATATAAATATTCTGTGTTAGAAAATTTCTTCCTCTGAATTGAACTCTTTCTTCTATTTTTCCATACCAATTTCCAACTTTAGATCATCTCAAAAAGAATTTTAAGAAATATCTTATTCTTTAAAGTTCACATTTTAAAAAAAGAATTGAGTATTGAATGAATAAAGAATATACAGCATTATTTGTATGAATCTGTAAGAGTGTTTATACTTATAAATAACCCCTCATAATGTGGGCTTACCATTTAAAATAAAGATATATCTTATTTTTTCATTAAAATATTTTAATAGATTGAAAATATACAATTATCAAAATGTGAAATAAAGTACAAAATACTAAAGATTAAATTTTAATTATTTGTTTTAATGGACAAAACTTATTAGTTTTCCATATTGGCCGTACCATTTTGCAGTCCCACCAGCAATGTATGAGTGTGCCTTTTCCCCCCACATCCTCGCCAACATTTATTGTTGTTTGTATTCTTAATAGCTGCCATTCTGACTGGAGTGAGATGAAATCTTAACAGTAGTTTTGATTTTCATTTCCCTAATTGCTAGAGATGTTGAACATTTTTCATATATCTGTTGATTGATTGTATACCACCTTCTGAGAAGTGTCTTTTCAGTTCTTTGGCCCATTTGGTTTATTTATTTATTTATTTATTGGTGTTTAGCTTTTTGAGTTCTTTATATACCCTAGAGATTAGTGCTCTATCTGATGTGCAAGTAGTAAAGATTTGCTCCCATTCTGTAGGTTCTGTTTACTGCACTGAATTTTTTTTTTTTTTCTGAGAAGAAGCTTTTTAATTTGAATACATCCCATTTAATAATTCTTGATTTTAATTCTTGTGCTATAGGGGTCTTATTGAAGAAGTAGGGCCCTAATCCAATATGATGGAGATTTGGGCCTACTTTTTCTTCTATTAAATGTAGTGTCTCTGGTTTAATTCCTAGGTCCTTGATCCACTTTGAGTTGAGTTGTGTGCATTGGGTGCAAAATGGTGCAGCCAATATGGAAATCAGTATGGAGATTCCTTGGAAAACTTGGAAGGGAACCACCTTTTGACCCAGCTATGCCACTCCTCAGTCTATACCCAAAGGACTTAAAAACAGCATACTACAGGAACACAACTACACAATTCACAATAGCTAAACTGTGGAAACAACTTAGATGCCCTTTAGTAGATTAATGGATGAAGAAAATATGGTGTATATACACAATAGAATATTACTCAGCAATAAAAGAGAATAAAATCATGGCATTTGCAGTTAAATGAACGGAGTTGGAGAATATAATAGTAAGTGAAATTAGCAAATCCAAAAAAAAGCAAATACTGAATATTTTCTCTGATATAAGGAGGTTGATTCATAATGGGTTTAGTGACAAGGAGCATAGGAGGATTAGAAGAACTCTAGAAAGGGCAATAGGGAAGGAGGAGAAGGAAGGGGGCATGGGGGTAAAAAAAGATGGTGGAATGAGATGGACATAATTACCTTAAGTACATATATGAAGACATGAATGGTGTGAATATACTTTGTATACAACCAGAGATATGTAAAATTGTGCTCTATACGTGTAATATGAATGATGATGAATTCTGCTGTCATATATAACAACTTAGAATAAAAATTAAAAAAAAAATTAGTTAAATTATTGTGATTTAAAGTGTATATGCACATTCACATAATTAAGTGTATTTAAAATTGCTTGAATCTTGATTATATAAACAAGTTATCTGCAAATATACTCTTAATATAGATTTATAAAAAATTCAGTGGTTATACATAATTACATATAAATTATGCTCTCAAATAAATTTATTTTAAAATTACAAGAATTTTGCTGTAACTATTGAGAAATCAAGGCTTCATATGTAAATTCTTTGTCATTTTCCTAAATTTACTGCCTAAAACTGCCTTTCTGAGATACAACCATATCAAAACACACAAGCATTTAACTCACAAACACAAAAGTACATTTACTTGTGATGGACAGGTGTGTGGATAGTATTATTCTTTCCCTTGCCATTAAAATCACAAAGTCACACATCAAGAAGAAATGCTCACAATAAAATAAAAATGAAAATATTAAATCTGTTTTGAATCTGATTCATTGAATGAATCAATCAATCAAGACTGGGACAAGGATGCAGCAAAATGAGCCTGGAGCATCTTACAGTGCCAGGGTAAGGAAGTGATCAAACAGATATACACAATGACCAACTGTTTTAAAGATGACAAAGAGGCAGAGGAGTCAACTGAAAAAAATAAAAATAAAAAAAAAAAAACCTCCTTATGACCAAGCTGGAACAATCTGAGCAGCAAAATATAAAATGTAATACTTGATAGTAATTCAAAGCACATAAATCCATGAGGCCTTACTAACATCAATAAACATCTGGGTAAGTAAATAAGTAGGGAAAATAGGCAAACCTCTCATGCAAAAGAATTCCAAGCAATTTGTGCAGATGTTCACACTCAAGAAAGGAGGGTGTAATTCCCCATTCTTTAACTGTGTGTGGTGCAAAAATTCTTCCCCAAAACTAGTATATTGAATGGAGGAAAAAAGAACAACTTTATAGTAAAGAAGTTTGACAAGCACTACCTCAGCCAGGTTAACATCAAGGTTAACATCCACAATGATAAATTATATTGATAGTATGTAGCCTGGACTTGATGTGAAGACAATGGCATTTTACTTCTAAGGTCTTCCTCCCAAACTCTGAAATTTCTCCCAAAATTCTAGTGTAATTGGTGAGAGAACCATAAAAATTCCAGTTGTGAAAGATTCTACAAATACCTAACAAGTATTTCTAAAGACTGTCAAGATTAACCAAAATAATCAGTCAGAGAGGTTGTCACAGCCTAGAGGAGTCTAAGGAGTTATGACAACTATTACCCAAGAAGCTCTTTGGTATCCAACAGTGATGCAGTTTTTCATGACTATTATATTACAGAATAGGATACTATATATTTGTATTTGAAGGGACATTCAAGGGATTTGCCTTTTTCAATGACAGTTTAGATTTGAATTTTTTCCCTAATTCACTGACTTTGTCCTTTTTTCCTACCTGAATCTTTCTTTCATTACCAGATTGAAAATCTCAAAATATAACATGTAATGCCATCCCACTTATTGATTTCTGGTTTTATTTCTTGTGCTTTAGGAGTCTTATTAAGGAAGTCAGCTTCTGTGCTGAAGTGTCAGAGCATTGGGCCTATATTTTCTTCTAGCCGTTTCAGAGTTTCTGGTCTAATTCCTAAGTTTTTTGATCCACTTTCAGTTGATTTTTCACAGGGTGAGAGATAGGGGTCAAGTTTCATTTTTCTACATGTGGATATCCAGTTTTCCTAGCACCATTTGTTAAAAAGACTATCTTTCCTCCAATGTATGTTTTTGGCACCTTTGTGTAATATCAAATAACTTTAGGTAGGTTTCTTTCTTTGTCTTTGATGCCATGAGTCTTCATGTCAGCTTTGGTGACAGTACCATGCTGTTTTTGTAGTATAATTTGAGGTCTGATATTGTGATGCCACCAGCATTGCTCTTTTTGCTCATGATTGCTTTGGTTATTCTGGGTCTTTTATAAAAACCTTCCACACAGCCTGATGTGGTGGTGCATGCCTTAATCCCATCAGCTCCGAGGCTGAGACAGGAAGATCACAAGTTCAAAGCCAGCCTCAGCAATGGCAAGGTACTAAGCAACTCAGTGAGACTCTGTCTCTAATAAAATATAAAATAGGGCTGGGGATGTGGCTCAGTGGTTGAGTGCCCCTGAGTTCAATCTCCGATATCTCTCCCCCTAAAAAAGCTTCTGCGCGGAAAAGGAAACAATTAAGAAAGAGCATGAAGAATGAGCCTACAGAATGGGAGGGGCCTACAGAATGCTCCTCAGATGGGGCATTAATATCCATATATATATATATATATATATATATATATATATATATGTAACATATATATATATATCAAAAAAAATTAACACCATAAAACAACCCAATTAATAAATGGTTAATAGAGCTAAACAGACACTTCTCAAAAGAAGAAATACAAATGACTAACAAACATGAAAAAAAAAAATGTCCCACATCTCTAGCAATTAGGAAAATGCAAATCAAAACTACCTTGAGATTTCATCTCACTCCAGTCATAATAGCAATTATCGAGAATACAAATAATAATAAGTGCTGACAAGGATATGGAGAAAAAGGTATACTCTTATATTTTTTGCCGGACTAAAAATTACTGCAATCACTCTGGAAGGCAGTATGGAGATTCCTCAAAATATGAGATATCAAAAATTGTTGCCGCCTGCAGCTGTTGCCGCCTACAGCAATGATACCGGGGGAAAGAAATCGGAGGCAGACTGTAGGTGCTTTATTCTTGCTGCTTCTCTGCTTTCTCTTCTGTATTCTCTCTCCAACTCCAACCAACCTCTCGCCAACCCAACCTGGTTAAATACTCTTCACCTTAACAAGTATACATGTGTCACAAGCTCAACTTACAAGTGTGTCACACAGTGTTCACGGGCACAGAAAGATTCTTAGTTGATTACATTAAGGTCAGGAGAAAACAATTAAACACCTCCTCTCTGGCTCTCAACCAGCTGCCATCTTAGCTACCTCCTCATTAAGGCTCTTACAAAAACCCATATAACCCAGGTATCCCACTCCTCAGTATATATCTAAATATCTAAAATTCACATACTATAGGGATCCAGCCACATCAATGTTTATAGTAGTACAATTCACAATAGCCAAGCTATGGGATCAACCCAGGTTCCCTTCAACAAATGAATGGATAAAGAAAATATGGTATATATATCCACAATAGAATATTAGCCATAAAGAAGAATGAAATTTCAGCAATTATTGATAAATGGGTGGAACTGGAGACTATCCTGCTAAGTGAAATAAACCAGACCCAAAAAAATCAAAGTTTAAATGTTTTCTCTGATAGCAAAAGCTAGTCCAAAAGAAGGGAGAAGGGCAGTCATGGCGGGGAGAGGGGGGGAGGCAGTGGAGAAACAAAGAAAGGAAAAATGGGGAAAGAATTCCATCAAAATAGAAATATAGAAGAAAGATCAGTGGAGTAGATGTAGGAGATTGTGGGGGAGGGAGGATGGACAGGATAAAGGAAGAATAGTGGAATGAATCTGACATAGTTTTCCTATGTATGTATATACGAATGTACTACAGTGAGTCTTACCATCATGTATATCCACAAGACACTAACTGGAAAAAAAAATTTAAGTAAACAGAAAAAATTAGTAGAGGGAAGGGAACAGAGGGAGGGAGGAGGGGAGGGAAAGTGGAAGTCCTGGAACTGAATTGGAGCAAATTATATTCCTTGCTTTTATAATTCTGTCAAAATGAATCCTAATGTTATGTATAACTAAAAAGAACTAATGAAAAAATATTTACTTAAAAATATAACATTTATGCAATTTTTGGAACTGAAGTTAAATGGGGAGGACATGTTATGTTGAAAATGAAGATTGCAAGCTCCCCCCCACTCCCCCCAAAAAAACTAATACAAACTAGGTTGATTGCTGGTAGAGCTGTGCAGTAAGATGGTCTTGATAATTATTTTAAAATTCACCTTGAGAAACGGAAGTTCTTTAAAAATTCTTCATAAAAACATTTTTTGTCTTATTGCATGACACTGTACTTTTGTTAACACTTCTGCTTTCCAAGAAATGAAGGAATGAATATTTATAGGTAAATACTCACCTCTTAAATACCTTTATTTGTATTTTAAATTAGACATTCTTGGAATCTCATATTTTTGATTAATTTGATGAAACAATGAAGCCAATGAGAGAGATATTAGAAGAAGAAATTCCTTTTCAAATATTAAAGATATTATCAAGGGTATACAAATAATTTTTTATAGTTTGTATAGTCTCTTAAGAAGGTTTTTAATAGGTCTTTAAAAACAACCATCACAAAAATTAACCCTTACTTTTTAGAGCTCAAGTAGAAAACTTGTAAGGAAAAGTGTATGAATGTAGAAATTGAATATGCCTAGAAGTTATTTGCTGCACTGTATGGGCATGCTACTTAATCTCTTTGAGGTTCAGTTCTTTCATGTATAATACGGAAATAATAATGCTTAAAGCATATTGGGGAGTATTCATGAACTACTATGTGGGAAGCCTCTAATAGGTGGTCATGCACATACTTAGTGGTAGTAGCCAGGAACATCCATTTACTCATTTCATTAGATTTAAGAATAGCAGGACATTCCACGTCCAAGAGGGCCGCTGTCGGCAAGGAGAGATGTCGCTAAGGGGCTTGCCTGAGGCGAGGGGATTCTGAAGTTTTCAGACAACCTTTTGGAAAGAACAAGTCTACTCCAATAAATGAAGGAGAATAAAGAAAATTCAAGCCCTTCAGTAACATCAGCAAACCTGGACCACACAAAACCATGTTGGTACTGGGATAAGAAAGACCTGGCTCATACACCCTCGCAACTTGAAGGACTCGATCCAGCCACTGAGGCCAGGTACCGCCGAGAGGGGGCTAGGTTCATCTTTGATGTGGACACACGTTTGGGGCTACACTGTGACACCCTGGAAACTGGAATAATTTATTTTCATTGCTTTTATATGTTTCATTCCTTCAAGCAATTCCCAAGATATGTGACAGGAGCTTATTGTCTCTTTCTGGCTGGGAAAGTAGAAGAAACGCAAAAAAAAAAAAAAAAAAAAAAAAAAAAAAAAAAAAAAAAAATGTAAAGATATCATCAAAACAGCTTGTAGCTTGTTAAATGATGTGCAGTTTGGCCAGTTTGGAGATGATCCAAAGGAAGAAGTTATGGTTCTGGAGAGAATCTTACTACAGACCATAAAGTTTGATTTACAGGTAGAACATCCATACCAATTCCTGCTCAAATATGCTAAACAAAGGTGATAAAAACAAAATTCAAAAGTTGGTTCAAATGGCGTGGACATTTGTAAATGACAGTCTCTGCACCACCTTGTCACTGCAGTGGGAACCAGAGATCATAGCAGTAGCCGTGATGTATCTCGCAGGACGTTTGTGCAAGTTTGAAATACAAGAATGGACTTCCAGACCCATGTATAGGAGATGGTGGGGGCAGTTTAAGATGTCCCTGTTGACGTTTTGGAAGACCTATCTGCCACCAGATCCTGGATCTTTACTCACAAGGAAAACAACAGATGCCTCATCACACCCCCCATCAACTGCAACAGCCCCCATCTCTTCAGCCTACACCACAAGTGCCACAAGTACAACAGTCACAACCATCTCAAGGCTCCGAACCAGCCCAGCCCCAGCAGAAGGACTCCCAGCAGTCAGCCCAGCAGCCTCAGCCGCGGCCCGCACAACCACCCAAGAAGCCCTCCCCTCAGCCCAGTCCTCCCCGACAGGCGAAGCGTGCCGTGGTGGTTTCTCCCAAAGAAGAGAGCAAAGCAGCAGAACCACCACCGCCTAAAATCCCGAAAATAGAGACCACTCACCCACCGTTCCCTCCGACCCACCCACCGACAGACCGGAAGCCTCCCCTCGCTGCTGCTCTAGGCGAGGCCGAGCCGCCTGGCCCCCGTGGATGCCAGCGACCTCCCCAAAGGCCAGATTCCTCCTCCGGCCCACGCCGCCCGCCCCCGTGCACCAGCCACCTCCTCTGCCACACCGCCCCCACCCCCCTCCAGCTAAATTGCAAGGATGTCCACCACCAGCTCCTACATGTCTGGAGAGGGTTATCAGAGCCTGCAGTCCATGCTGAAGACCAAGGGCCCCTCTTATGGCGCCCTGCCCCCAGCCTATGGCCCGCCAGCTCACCTTCCCTACCACCCCCGCGTCTACCCTCCCAACCCGCCCCCACCACCTGTGCCTCCTCCCTCAGCCTCCTCCCCACGACCTGCCTTCCCGCCCCCTACTCCCGGTTACCCACCACCTCCACCTACCCACAACCCCACCACCTCCACCTACCTACAACCCCAACTTCCCACCCCTGCCCCCACGTCTTCCCCCCACCCATGCAGTCCCGCCTCATCCTCCTCCAGGCTTGGGTCTGCCACCAGCTAGCTACCCACCTCCTGCAGTGCCCCCTGGAGGACAGCCACGCGTGCCCCCACCCATCCCCCCACCTGGCATGCCTCCTGTTGGGGGACTGGGGTGGGAGGCCTGGATGAGATAACCTGACGCCTTTTTTTCCTTGCCTTTTTTTTTTTTTTTTTTTTTTTTTTTTAAGAGTTTTTCATTTGCAGGTAAATGGATGAAGTTGGAAGACATAATGCTAAGTGAAGTTAGTCAGTCTCAAAAATCCAAGTACCAAATGTTCTCTCTTATATAAGGAGACTAGTTCATAGTATGGTTGGATGGGAGGGTACATACGAGGACTAGAAGAATACTAGAATGGTCAAAGGGAAGGGAGAGTAAGGGAGGGAGCAAGGGGGGAGGGAGAGGGAGAAAAGGAAAAAGAAAAGAAAAGGTGTTTGAATGAGATGGATATCATTTTCCTAAATACATGATTGAAAACCTGGATTGTACGAATATACTCTGTATGCAAACAATTGTATGTAAAAAGATGCTAAATACATGCACTATGAGTTGTACATATTAAAAATTATAAAAAAATAAAAAATAAAATAAATTTAAAAAAAAAAAAAAGAGTTTTTCTAATTAACTTGAAGAGTAGTTTAAGTGGGTAAGCCGCAGGGTACCTTGTGTAATGTTAAGACAGTTGCAGTAAGGAAAGAGGGACCAGATCCCTGGGATGAAATTGGGTTGGTCCTCACACCTGGAGGATGGGGACAGCCGGCTTCTGTGTGGCCTTGGCAGCGCCTCTTGCAGTCTGACTGTACAGATTCAGCTAACGTCGTCTGAGAGTCCTGTACTGGGTTACTTTATACTAGTGAAAATGTTAACCAGCCATATTGGCTCAATAAATAGCTTCAGTAAGAAGTGACTTTCCTTGTAGAAATCAGTGCTTATTTTTCCTGGGAACTCAGTTTTAAATAGTCCAGTTCCATCTGAGGTCAAGCTGTTGTCATCATTGTCAGTGATGTTCTCCCCATGAGACCAGCAGGTCAGATGAACCACTTTTTTGATTTATAGGTATTTGCAGCCTTTGTATTAAACTGTTGTGAAGGGGAGAAAAAAAAAGAATAGCAGCCCTCACAATTTAAAATTTGTTAAAATATTAAATGCCATGAACAAAAATTGAATGACCTTAAGCCACCACATTCCACAGATAGAAACATTGAATTCTATAGAAGTTAAGCAAAACCTAGATAGGCAGGCCATGGCCAAGGACCCACAGGACACCATCCCAACAAGGTGTCCTAGTATTCCTACAAGAGCCAAAGGTTGCTCCTGAACATTACATTTCTGGTCAGTGTTACTATTTAAATGAATTTTTTCAGGTTCACAAATGCAGAAGGTACAAAAGCTGCCTTAATGTCACCATTTTTAAAAGTAGATTTTCTTA
Source organism: Tamias sibiricus (assembly GCA_025594165.1). Taxonomy (NCBI): domain Eukaryota; kingdom Metazoa; phylum Chordata; class Mammalia; order Rodentia; family Sciuridae; genus Tamias; species Tamias sibiricus. The sequence continues at coordinate 38,543,208 of CM046665.1, read as the reverse complement.
TTAAACTGTTATATATGATTTTTTTCTCATTTTAAAATCTCTTGGGGAATGCAAATTGATATTTAAATTCAGACTTGAGTTTTCCCCAAAACAGTCAAAAGTATAGCTAATCCTTTTTAAAACTGATGAATATTTATTTTCCCTGTCAAGGATATTATCCTGGATTCAACTTATTGAAACCCCCTTAGGATATGGTAATGATTACATTATTTGGCTGATTCAATAAACAGGATGAAGGATTACTAAGCTCTCCAGGGAACTGTTGGAAAAATTATGTCCAATAGCAATAACAACTCCTCCCTGTGCTTGAAATTGTTTCTGATTTTGGACAAAATCATTTTTAATGTAATAAAAATAAAAATATCTGAAGATTTTGACATTATGTATAAAAAGAATTAAATACAGCTCAACAGTTGGGAGGGAGTTACTCACACACCATGATTCAAAGTGTCCTTAAAGAAACTTCTCTTTTCTGCTTTAAGATTTCCTTTACCCACACTAACTGAGCAAAGACTATAGAGATGCAGATATTTCATTAATAAAAGTGAGCAGGACAAGAACTGCAGATGAATATGTTATACCAACTATCAATATCCAGCATGTGGCCACATAATGACAGTATCTGTCCTTCTTGTGCCCAGTGTCCTCTTTTTAATCCATTTGCAACATAGCAAATTAATCCCTAGATTTCCTGCTTATGAGCTTCCCATGGCTTCCTATTGTAAGTAGAGTAAAATTCAGTTCTTTATCTTACAACACCAGAGATGGCCCCTTTCTGTCTCTCTGAGTTCATGTCGTGCCCTTTACTCTTCTCAGTTTCTCTTTTAAGGAATCCTTGTACTTTCTGCTTTATCTGACCACATTATTGGAAACTTTGACAAGCCTGGCTGCTTCGTATCTTTTGTATCTTGGCTTACGTAGTATTTCCAAAGGGGTGTTGATAGAACTAATATCTAACTCCACAGGGAAGCTGAGGAGGAAAAGACTTGTTTCCGGGAAGGAAAAACTAGATAAGCCCAGTGAAATCTTCTGTGCTACGTATGGGTAGAGAAAAAATGATGGCAATAAATCCTACTGGAGAGGAAAGGTTTCTTCTGCACCCTTCATGTTTCCTTCTGTGAAAGTTCCTCCCTTCCTCATGGTCCTATTCAAAGTCCCCTTACCAAAGTACTCCCCAGGGACAAGGAGCAACTTAATTTGATAAACTGGGCATGTATATCCCCACCCCTTTCTCATCCCACCAGAATCACTGCCTTGCTGCATCCAACTTAACATACGTTTTACAGAGGGAGCATCTGACCTTGAACTGAATAGGTAAGTCTGTCTATATCCCACTTAGCTGCAAAATGGTAAACACTTGTCAATTTCCACAAGGCATTTAAAAGTTCCCGTGTCTCTTTCCTGAGCAAAAATGCTAACCTCATGAGAACTCAATTCACAGCTGCTTGGCAAAACATTATCAGGGCTTGTTATCACAGTTGCCCAGATTATCTCTTTGAAGATCAATATCCTAGTGAGCAATCAGATCTGGAGCTGCTGATCTAATTCAGTCACTTAAATGTCCAGTTAAATGGAATAGTGGTGGTAATTGTGGTGATTAAAATGACAAATACAATTCAATTGTACATAATTGACATATCTCAGTGCTTAGCTGTGATGTCAACACACACAAACTCTCTGAGCCTGACCAACGTACTTTGTGGACACATCTAATCCATACTGCCCCTTTCTGGCCACCATATTGAATGATTGAGGTCTATTACTTTTGACAGTCCACCATGATAACAAAATATATTTCCATATTACATATATATCCTTATCTTAGAGAAGAAAGAATCTGATTAGACCCTACCTCAATCATATTGAATTTAAAGGTAGAGTCCTAAGAATATGATGAAAATATTCACAATCATTTATCACTTTAGTGGGAAGAGGTTCCTTTGTTTACAAAACAAACATAATGCTGCATAATTTATGATTTTGGAGAACATTTTAGCAAAAGGAAATCTGGAACACCTGTTGTTGTCAAAGCTCAGAAAAACTCCCAGTGGCATTTTAAATGCTGCCTTTACCTGTTTCACACAAAGGCTGATTCTCACCATATGGGCCAGGCTGAAATTTCCATGGGTTGAGCCAAATTGTCAGAATGGTTTCTTTTTGTCTGTCCTTCAAGAAACGGGGGCTGCTTGGGAAAACTAAAAATACATTTGACTTCAGAAAGCTGTCTCCAAATTCATGAAGCCTGTGTGCCATAAAATGATGGAAAGGGCATTAGGCTTACACACCGTATAATCATTTCTGGAGCAGCAGTATATTAGACCTGGGGATTAAGCCAACAGAGCATGTTTGTTTTGAATTGTGATAATTGCTGAGTGCAAAGAGTATTAAATTATTCCTCAAAATGGAACATTGCATTTTCCTAATGGTCAACTAAATAAATAAACATGTGGTGAGTGTTTCAACAAGTCAAGCAATAGAACACTTTAGAGCAAAACTAACATATACTCTCAGATCATAAACTTTTAGTATGAAACATTTTAGATGATGCCAATGAAATTTAACTGTGCTTAAACATTTTATCTGCTGAGACTGTGAGGATTTTAAATGCAAAATTATTGATTAAAAGGAAAACAAAAATCAAATCATAAGGTTATTGACTGGCGGAATGAGCAATGTTTTTCAACAAAGCAAAATGACAAATAGTGAAATGTGAAGATTTTAAGTGCAATATTTCAGTGCATATAACAATTGCAGATATTTATGTACCCATGCCACATGTTTAAAATTATGCAAAATATTTTCATCAATCCAGGAATTTCTTTTTATGCTGTTTCCAATCTTCACTCCTTCAGCAGAAATTACATGCTGCTTTCTGATCTCTTGTGCTAGGTTTACCTGCTATAAAATTTCATGGGAATGGGGGTGTTTCTACTTGTTTTGTTCCTTCCTTATGGTTTTAAGTTTTTCCTATGTCAATGCATGTCTTAGTATTATTTAATTGTATAAATACATCATATTTAATTTATGTTTTTTTCTGATTGAAAGCATTTAGGTTATATCCAGTTTTTGTCCATTTTGAACAAAACTGTAATAAACATTATTAATAAGTCTAGGAATAAATGTTTTAAATGTTTCCAATGCTCTTGGGCATACACTTACTGTAGAATTTTCAGATGATAGCAGAGAAGTATGTTTAACTGTGTAACAAACTTCAAAATTTTCTTCAACCTCTTGTTTTTCCAAAATAACATTATTTCATACTTATTTCTGATGACTGCTGAAGTCCAGCTTCAATGGGGGGTATGGGACACGAGCAGATGATGAGGAGTCAGCGGTTGGAGGTGGAAGAAACAGCACACAGACTCATGAGTCAGGCTGCTGAATACCCTTTTACTATCTAATTGCAAGTAATAGAACATGTTTCTTTGGCAGCACACACTAACTTTTGTGGTTACATCACAGTCATAAGATCCAGGGAAGCAGCTACATCTGCTGATTACATTCCAGACATTTTAATCTTTTACCCAACATATTCAAGGTCTTGTGGAAACCGTGGTCACACACACTATCTGAATGCTTTGCATTTTTTTTTTACCAAACTTTATCTGTAACCAGTCTAGGTTTGATTCATTCCTTGTGAACCATGGATTTTCTGAAGCCACTCCTCTGCACCACCTGTTTATCTGCTTGATTGAAGTTAATTTTTCTGCTTGGTTTTAAAGCACTATTGTGTTTCTATAATAGTTTTGTTTTGAGCTCAGGAATAGGAAAGAGAGACATAGCTATTTTCATCTAAAATACTTAGAAGTCTTTATACGATTAAAATGTGCAGACATAAAGTTTCTCATCTATGGAGGAAATGCATTTCTATACCTAACTTATCATGTCTTTGAAGGAATATGATAAACCTTTAAGAAGTAACAAAGGAGGTTCATATATCTAAACTCTCATAACTTTAGCAAAGTGGGTCAAATTGGGGATGCTTCCTTGTTTCTGTATCTGGTTTCAAGTGCTTTAGCCCACTGCAGACTATATAATTATCACATCAGTCTTGGTAGTCATAAGAAAAATAGCAAGAACATAGAGAACAAGAATAAGCCATTCTAACACCATTTTTATGCCATGTATCCCTGAAGGAAGGTTGCCTTACACCATCCATTTCGGAGAGTCCTTGCTCATTCGCAGATCAAGAAGCGGAGAGTCTTTGCTCATCCATAGATCAAGAGGGGGACGTGTCAGATGACCATTTTAACTGAATAGAGAATACTTGGTTCAGAGTTTTACTTTTTCCTTTTGATTTTTTGGATGATATTTTTCCATTACCATCTGAATTACATTGTTCCAGACAAGAAGTCAGCTTTTATTCTTATCTATTTCTTCCTCTATGTGTCCTTTTTTACTATTTTTTATTAGTTATAGATGGACACAATATCTTTATTTATTTATTTTTTCCATATGGTGCTGAGGATCGAACCCAGGGCCTTACACATGTGAAGCAAACCCTCTACCAGTGAACTACAACCTCAGCCTTATGTGTCTATTTTTTAAAGTCTGAGACTATTTATAAGATTTTTGCCTCCTTAGTTTCTGTTTGTGTATAATATTACCACTTGATATTATTATTGTTTATCTCCTTCTATTAGTTCATTGAGTTTCTTGAATCTGGAGGTTGATTTTCTCTTTTTTAATCAAATTTGAAAAATTTCTATGCATTATTTTTTTCAATGACTTTTTCTGCCATAATCTTTCTTTGCTCATTCTGGGTCTTCACTTGGATTTATATTGGATTGTTTAGTATTTTCTCATAGATATCCACTGGTAAATTCAGTTTTTAAGCATTTTTCCTCTATGTTGTAGCATACGTGATTTATATTTATTTGTCTACAAATATACTAATATTTTCTTTTACAATAACAGTTTTTAAATCCTATGTAGTGATTATTTCAGACATCTTATTTCTCAATTTCATAATCTCCTTTGGGTCTTTGCAAAATATTTTATTTCTCTACTAATATTTTCCACATTTTCCCTCAATTTTTAAATCTTTCCAATGAATCCCTAAATATATGTACCATTACTGTTTTAAAGATTTAATCTGTTAATTCTCTCATTCTACATCCTTTGAGTCAGTTCTACTGCTTGCTTTCATGGTAATGGGTCACATTTTCCTGCTTCTTGAATTTTAACTGAATGTTGAACAACATAGATTCTTTATTGATGATTCTAAATAGCATTGCATTTTATTTCACCAAGAAACTAATTTTATGTCAAGTCGCATGTCTATTTGAAGGCTTAGCATTCTTGCTTCTAAGACACAGTATATTAATCAGAATTTTCCAGAGAAACAGAGTCAACAGGATATATACAAGAAGAAATTTATTATGAGAAAATGTCTTCCAAGATTATGGAGACTGAGAAATTCCACACTGCAGAAATGCAAGCTGGAGATTCATAAATTTTGGTGGCAAAATTCCATTAGCGTCTAAAAACCTGAAAACCAGGGAAGCCAATGGTAAAAAATCACAAATGGCATTCCCTAGTCATGCTAGTGAAATCAAAAAGAGGAGAATTCCTTCTTCTTCTGCATGTCCATTCTAGCAGGATCACAAGGGATTGAATGATGCCCAACAAATTGTGTGATTAGGCTCCATTGCCTATTCAAATGTTAATCTCATCCAAAATACACTTAAAGACACATACAGAAATATGTGGTACTGTACTGTTCTGTAGGCTCTCTTTTAACCTCACTGGTTGTTTCTTTTGCTGAGAAAAAAATTTTCAGTTTGAATCCATCACATTTATTGATTCTTGATTTTATTTTTTGTGTTATAGGAGTCTTGTTAAGGAAGCCGGAGCCTAATCTGACATGATGAAGATTTGGGCCTACTTTTTCTTTCTAGGCGCAGGGTCTCTGGTCTAATTCCTAGGTCCTTTATCCACTTTGAGTTGAGTTTTGTGCATAGTGAGAGACAGGGGCTTAATTTCATTTTGCTGCATGTGGATTTCCAGTTCTCCCAGCACCATTTGTTGAAGAGGTTTTCTTTTCTCCAATATCTGTTTTTGGTGCCTTTGTCTAGTATGAGATAACTGTATTTATATGGATTTGTCTCTGTGTCCGCTATTCTGTAACATTGGTCTACAAGTCTATTTTGGTGCCAGTACTTTGCTGTTTTGTTACTATTGCTCTATAGTATAGTTTAAGATTGAGTATAGTGATGCCACCTGCTTCATTCTTCTTGATAAGTATTGCTTTGGCTATTCTGGGTCTCTTATTTTTCTAGGTGAATTTCATGATTGCTTTTTCTATTTCTATGAGGAATGTCATTGGGATTTTGATTGGGATTGCATTAAATCAATAAATGGGATGTATTCAAACTGAAAAGCTGCTTCTTAGCAAAATAAACAATCAGTGAGGTAAATAGAGAGCCTACAAAATGGGAGCAAATTTTACCACATGCACATCAGATAGAGCACTAATCTCTACAATATATGAAGAACTCAAAAAAACCTAACACCAAAAAAATCAAATAACACAATCAATAAATGGGATAAGGAAATGAACAGACATTTCTCAGAAGAAGATATACAATTAATCAACAAATATATAAAAAATTGTTCAACATCTCTAGCAATTAGAGAAAAGCAAATCAAAACTACTCTAAGATTTCATCTCACTCCAGTCAGAATGGCAGCTATTAAGAATACAAACAACAATAAGTGTTGACAGCCTGGAGTTGTGGCTCAGCAGAAGAGTGCTCACCTAGCACATGAGAGGTGCTGGGTTCAATCTTCAGTACCACATAAAAATAAATAAAATAAAGCTATTGTGTCCAACTACTACTTAATTTTTTAAAAAAGGTGTTGGTGAGGATGTGGGGGAAAAGGCACACTCATACATTGCTGATGGGACGGCAAATTGGTACAACCAATATGAAAAGCAGTAAGGAGATTCCTTGGAAAACTTGGAGTGGAACCACTGCTTGACACAACTATCCCACTCCTCTGTTTACACTCAAAGAACTTTAAAAGAGCATACTACAGTGATACAGCCACATCAATGTTTATAGCCACACAATTCACAATAGCTAAATATGGAACCAACCGAGATGCTCTGCAACAGATGAATGGATAAAGAAACTGTGGTATATATACACAATGGAATATTACTCAGCACTAAAAGAGAATAAAATCATGGCATTTGCAGGTAAATGGATGGAGTTGGAGAATATCATGCAAAGTGAATTAAGCCAATCCCCAAAAAACCAAATGCCAAATGTTCTCTCTTATATGTAGATGCTGATCCATAATGGGATTGTGGGGAGAGCATGGTAAGAATGGAGGAACTTTAGATAGGACAAAGGGTAGGGAGTTGAAGGGAGGGGGTTTGGGGGCAGGTAAAATGGTGGAATGAAATGGACATCATTATCCTAAGTACACGTATAAAGACATGAATGTTGTAACTCTACTTTGTGTACAGAGACATAAAAAATTGTGCTCTGCATGTGTACTATGAATTGAAATACATTCTACTGTCATGTACAACAAATTAGAATAAATAAATAAATTTTTAAAAAGATAAATGCAGAAATAATGTTTAATCTGAGTTTAGTCTGCCATAATCAAGTGGAGATTTCTCCACTCAATGTTTTTGGAACCACTACATATCCCCACAATCTGTGACAAATGCAATTCCATTTGGTTCCCAATTTCCCAGTTCTCCGCTGTTCTCTGCCAGGACTTAAAGAGTCTCACTTCATGATTTTGCATCTAAAACATTTGGCCCTCTACTCTGATTCCCTGCCCTGCAATGTACAGCCACAATTGCAAATACCTTTAATCACTGCATCCTCAGTGTGATGAGGCAGTTTAACTTGGTTAGCATCCTCCTCCCTGTGTCATTGTTCAGAAGGTGCTTCAAGGCAGAGTGCCAAGGAGTTTCTATGGTGCACATCAAGTACTTTTGCTCTCTGAGGGATTGTAACAACAGACTGACTTCTGCATTGTAGCCAACAGTTAGTTTGTATGCTGTGTCTTTGCATGACTGGGGCAAGTCGAAGTCAGGAGTACCAATCTCAGTGCTATTTTACAATAGATATTTTACAATAACTGAATGATATTTTATAAGAATTTTCAGAATGTGAAACAGAAAGCCTCTGAACTGCCTCAGGCTGACAATGAAAACTTTCTCATGCTGAGGACATACTCCAAGAAAACTGAAACTTACTTGATCTCTGAATAGCTAAGTTTGCATATGTACATCTCCTGACTTTGGGTTCTATAAATTGTAAGGGGATAGGGGTCAGTCTCCCTGCTTTCTATACAGTTTGACCAAATTGCATAAAATTCATTTTTTCTTTTTACCTTGTTTATTTCTTATGTGGGCAGGCAGTTGAATCTGGTCAGCAGGTTCCAGGCAGATTCCTTGGCTCAGCTGCTGGTAACGGTTATAGTCATATTTGGGGGGGGGGGAACACTTGTTTTTTAAATATGTGTGTTATATTCTTGGACTTTTTTTAATATAGTAACTAATACATTATCATTAGCAAAAAATTAATAATTTATGAGCTTTTCTAATGCGTGTATTCACTCCTTAAGTTTAAATACATAAATAAATAACAAAAGAGACAATTCAGTACTCTTATTCAAAATTTATTTCTTTTCAAATTAAATTATTGCCTTTGGCATTACATGACAATTTATTATAATTTGTTTCTGATGTCAAGGTAATTTCTTCCTATACCATCCCTTGATTATCCAATTTTGTTTTAGTTTTGACTAAATTTTACTTAATTTTCTTGATGCTCTTTTGAATAAATGGAAATATATCAAATAAATTACCTTCATATATATCAAAGTGAAAAGCCAATAATATCATGTTTTGCTTTTTTTTTTTTCAAAAAGATCTAAAATGTCTTTATAACTTATACCTTGAAATGAAGTATTTGACTGACCACAAATGTATTAAGGGACATTTGAAATCATCCTATATTTTGTTGTTTGAAAAATATTCACCAATAAATTATCTTCAGTTGATGAAAGAGAAAATTAGGAAATAAAAACTATCCCATTCAAAATAGCTGCCAAAATATACTAAAATATTCAGGAATCAATGGTGTAACAAAAGATATCTAGAATGAAAACTACAGAACTCTGGGAAAAGAAACAAATTGCACAAAATTCAATTCAAAGAAGACCTTAGAAGATAGAAGAAAGATCACCCATGTTCTTGCATAGGCAGAAACAAAATAATATAGTCAAAATGGCCAAACTACCAAAAAAGCATTATAAACAGATTCAATGTGTATTAAGGTTCTAAGATTTCTAAAGAAACAAATTGAAGAAGACCTTAGAAGATAGAAAGATCACCCATGTTCTTGCATAGGCAGAAATAATATAGTCAAAATGGCCAAACTACCAAAAGCATTATACAGATTCAATGTGTATTAAGGTTCCAATGATGTTCTTCATAGAAATAAAAAATAATAATAATAAAAAAAGCAGTCATGAAATTCATGAAAAATAAGAGCCCAGAATAGCCAAAGCAATCCTTAGTCAGAAAAGTGAAGCAGGAAGCAGCACAATACCAGGCCTTAAATTATACTACCAAGCGATAGTAACAAAATCAGCATGGTATTGGCACAAAAACAGACATGAAGACCAGTGGTACAGAATAGAAGAAACAGAGATAAACCCACATAAATACACTTATCTCACATTAGACAAAGGCACCATAAATATACATTGAAGAAAAGATGCCCTATTCAACAAATGATTCTTGGAAAACTGGAAATCCACATGTAATATAATGAAATTAGACCCCTATCTCTCACCCTGCACAAAACTCATCTCAAAGTAGATCAGGGACCTAGGCAATAGACAGAGATGCTCTGCCTACTAGAAGAAAAAGTAGGCCCAACTATTCATTATGTTGGCTTAGGAACCAAATCCCTCAACAAGACCCCTAAAGCACAAGGAATAAAATCAAGAATCAATAAATGGAATGGTATCGAACTAAAAACTTTTTCACAGCAAAGGAAACAATCAAGAGCATGAAGACAGAGCTTACAGAATGGAAGAAAATAGTTGCTATTTGTACCTCAGAGCACTAATCTCCAGGATATAAAAAGAACTTAAAAAACTTAACACCAAAAAACCAAATAACCCAGTCAATAAATGAGCAAAGGAACTGACCAGACACTTCACGGAAGAAAAATACAATTGGTCAACAAATAAATGAAAAAGTGTTCAACATCACTAGCAATTAAAGAAATGCAAATTAAAACTACACTGAGATTTCACCTCACTCCAGTCAGAATGGTGATTATCAAGAATAAAGAAACAATCAGTGAGGTGAACAGAGAACCTACAGAACGGGAGCAAATCTTTACCACATGCACATCAGACAGAACATTAACTTCAAGAATATATAAATCTCTCAAAAACTTTTAAACCAAAAAAACAAACAACCCAATCAATAAATGGGCTAAGGTACTGCACAGACACTTCTCAGAAGAAGATATACAATCAATCAACAAATATATGAAAAAATGTTCAACATCTCTAGCAATTAGAGAAATGCAAATCAAAACTACTCTAAGATTACATCTCACGCCAGTCAGAATGGCAGCTATCAAAAACACAAACAACAATAAATGCTGGTGAGGATGTGGGGAAAAGGGCACACTCTTACATTGCTGGTGGGGCTGCAAATTGGTGTAGCCAATTTGGAAAGCAGTATGGAGATTCCTAGGAAAACTTGGAATGGAACCACCATTTGACCCAGCTATCCCACTCCTCAGTCTATACCCAAAGGACTTAAAAATAGCATACTACAGGGACACAGCCACATCAATGTTCATAGCAGCACAATTCACAATAGCCAAATTGTGGAAACAACCCTGATGCCCATCAATAGATGAATAGATAGGGATACTTTAGTATATATACACAATGGAACATTACTCAGCACTAAAAGAGAATAAAATCATGGCATTTGCAGGTAAATGGATGGAGTTGGAGAAAATAATGCTAAATGAAGTCAGCCAATCTCAGAAAACAAAAGGTCGATTAATTCCTTTGCTATGATGATATTGAATTCTAGTGGCAATGGAGGGGGGGTGATGAGAGGAATGAAGGAATGTTAAATAGAAAAAAGGGGGAGGGGAGGGGAAGGGGTAAGGGGATAGAAACAATGGCAGAAAGAGTTTGACTTTAATATACTAAGTGCATGTATAAAAACTCAAATGGTATGAAAATACTTTGTGTAAAACCAATGACTTGGAAAACTGTGCTCTTTATGTGTAATATGAAAGGAATTGTACTCTAAAAGCATGTATAACGAATTAAATTAATTAATTTATTTATTAATTATTTAAAAAATCCAGTTCCTATAATAATCATAGTCATAAATTAGGGCTCACAGATTTGCAAAAGAGGTGCTTTAAAGAGCTAAAACTCAGGAATTATCTTTAACCTCCAAATCTGAATAGATGCTAGTAAAGCACAGGCTCTGATAGTGTAAGTGCATTTTGTGCTTAATGGAATACTACTTGGTAAATTATCTTTTTGTCAGGGTGGGAGAGGTGACCATGGGGATTTGGTACTTGGATCAAACCTGTCTAGCTGGTTCCCTTCCTTACTTCTCATATTGATGAAATAGGGTTTAAAAAATTAGGAGAAAATTTGACTGGAAAGATATTTGCAAAATGGTGAAGAGCAGTTTTGGATGATGCTGTATATGGACAAAGGAATGAAGAAGTCCATCTAATTTGTCCTGGAAATAGCAAGAATTTGGATTGTCCTTTTTTTAAAAAAGCACTGAAAAGTCAAAAAAAAAAAAAAAAGAAGAAGAAGAAAAGTAACAATAAATATTGGTGAGGATGTGAGAAAAGGTACACTCATACATTGCTGGTGGGACTGCAAATTGGTGCAACCACTATGGAAAGCAGTATGGAGATTTGTCAGAAAACTTGAAATGGAACCACCATTGAACCCAGTTATCCTACTCTTTGGTTTATTCCCACAGGACTTAAACTCCACATACTATATTGCTGCAGACACATCAATGTTTATAGCAGCTCAATTCACAATAGCTAATCTTTGAAACCAACTTAGGTGCCCTTAATCAGATGAATGGATAAAGAAAATATAGAATATGTACACATTAAAATACCATCAGCCATAAAGAAGAATAAAATTATGGCATTTGCAGGTAAATGTATAAAACTGGAGATTATCATGATAAGCAAAATAAGCCAATCCCCAAAAATCAAAGGTCAAATATTCTCTCTGATATGTGGGTGGGGGGGGGGTCACCAAATTGGACAGGGGGCAGTGGGCAGAAGGGAGGGGTCATGGAATGGAAAAGACAGTAGAATAAATTGGACATAACTTTCCTGTTGCCGCCTGAAGCGATGACCGCTTGGAGCAATGAAGTCGCGGGAAGAAGTTCAGAGGCGAACTGGAAATAAACAGCTTTTTATTCTGATAACTTTTCTCTCTGGCTCTAACAACGACTAACACGCACCACACACCACCAAAAAATGGCGCTGACCCGATTAGCAATCTCGGCTCAAGTCACTCGAAATCCCGGGCCAAGTCCCGCGAGATCCCAGGCCAAGTCCCGTGAGACTATGGAAGGCGGCAATGCCCAAATCTCCATGGCCCATAGTCAACCGCAATTTAAACCATCTCCCCAAACAGGGCTCCTGCACTTTCCTATGTTCATATATGAATACACGACCAGTGTAACCCCACATCATGTATAACAAGTAGAATGGTTGCTATACTCCACGTATGTATGATATGTCAAAACACATTCTACTGTCATGAATAATGAAAAAAATAGATATAAACCTTTTAAAAATTATTTTAAATTGAAAAGAAAGTTAAGAATTTCTCAGAGGTTTTCATGTTTTTGCTGTAGTACGTGATCATTGCTATCTAATTAGAGTACTTGTTTTATTTATGGTAGAAAGTGTTAAAGTAGTGGTCAGTTCTGCTTCATTTATTAGATTTATCACTTTTTTGTCCATGCTTTTCTTTTCTTTTCCTTTTTATTTTCTGTTTAATTCTTCATAAACTCTTTTGGATAAATCAATCACATTTTGTTCACCTGTAATTTGTTAAAAATCATTTTGCCAAATATTAATCAAATTCACCCATAGTCATAACACTTCCCTTACATGCAAATGCCTTTGCATCAAGACCTATGAAGACTAAACCTCCTTTATTTCAAACCTTAACCACTGCTGCCACTCTTTTAGCACTTCAAAGAAGAACTGAATAATCTGTCTTGTCAAAGATACTGGTCTAGTGAATTTCCGTTAAATCTTTCAGTATCAGAGTACATATAGATTTTTTTGATTACTAACTACTTAATGATAGTCAAAGATCATCAAGATCACCTGGTTTATCTATAACCAGTTTATAAATATAAGTAAACTTTAAAATCACAGTAGGCTAACAAAGATTGGGTATGAGTTTAAAATGTTTTCTTAACTTTCCAATTCTGTTAGCACAATACCTTGTTTCTAATTATGTATTCTCTTTGATTCTCTATAAATACTCTTTGGTCTATGATTATAAGTAAACAATGCAATACTCTTTAAATAGTGAATGATGTTCTTATTCACTAAGGTACTTACTGAAGATCTTATTACTTATCAAAGTCAACCAGTTCAAACAAAACTCCTGCTCTCCTTCATATATATTCTGTTCACAAAAATTTTTTTCTCTTTGCCACTAGTCTTTTATTTTGTCCTTATGTTTTCCTCCCTCTATTTGGGTGTGTCCTCATTCTCATAATTTTACCAATCAATTCTATTGTAATTTTTATTATCTGTATCGTTAGCAACTGTATTCTTTCCATTACTTCCATTATTATTCCAATTCTTTTTGTATCAAAAAAATTGGTTTTAGTTACTGTGTTGTGAAGGAGCCCTAATTAGGAAGGGCTGTTGTAGCTAGCTGGAAGCCATAAGTTCCACCTGATATGTATGTGACGCACCTGTAGGCACCCGCAAACCTGAAGGTATATAACCGGGTGAAAGCGGTCCGAGTTAGGAGAACAGAGAATTCAGCCAGTCGGGCAGTCACTCGGTTGGTCAGAAGAATCAGAGCGGCCAGAACGTAGGCAGAGCGGTTACAGAAGAGAAACCAGATAAAAGACAGAAGAGAAACCAGATAGAAGAAGTAATGACTGGTCAGAGTTAGGCCGAGACTCCTGAGGAAGACAGAAGACAGAAGAAAGAAGAAAGAGAGAGAAAGAAGCTCTAATCTTTCTCTAAGCTAAGCTCTATCTTTCTTTCTCTCTAAGACTCTAAGCTAAGAAGACAAGAAGAAAAGCTCGCTCTAATCTTTCTCTCTAAAAATCTTTCTTTCCCTCTCTAAGCTCTCTCTAAGAAAGTAGAAGTAAAAGTAGTAAAAGCTTAACTCTGCCTCCGAGAGTTTTTCCTCCCGGTTTTCGGTACCAGGTAGCTTACAGTGTTGAAATAGAGTGTTTGATGTTTTTCTTCTGTACTCATCTTTTCTTAGGGTACATGTATAAATTTTTAGGTTCCACAAAGCTACTTTGGAAAAATCGATGATTCTGAAAGTGTATGCAAAATTATTATGAATTTAAGTACATGTGAATACAATCATGATAAAATTGAAAATTATTGCTGTGTATGTTGAATTTCATATATGTACAATCAGGTTATTTGTACATGATTGATTGACATGTTAATACATGAAATTGTATCACTGAAACATTTGGGTTTTTCTTGCGCCATTTTTCTGTGTGAATAAATTTTTGGTCTTGTGTTGCTGGAATCCACAGGAGATACATCATATACCCCAAGAGATAATCTAATCTAATACTCTGTGACAAATCATGTGATGTCACATAAATATGTAACTTCTTTATATGTTTCTATGCCTTTTTGCCCTATGAAAACAGTAATTATGATTAATTTTATTGTTATTCCTATCAGAAAAGAAAAAAGTATCAAGCAGTCATAATTTTTATCTTAAATTATGCACTCCAGACAGGACAAAGCACTTCACTTAGCCATCAATGAGAACCAAATCCCTGTAAATAATTCTGCACATATAGTGATTAGGAGAATTCTATCCTAGAAGCTTCTAACTTCATGTATATTAAATTTGCATATCCCTAACTACCACAAGTTTCTGGGCCAGGTGCCCCAGAATGTATTTATATCACAATAGGACCTCTTTCACCTTCAGTCTCCATTCGAGGTAAGTAATTAGAGTGAGCAGATGAAATATTCCTAGAAGTCATCCCTTGTTCAGAAAGGCTAACACAGTAAATGAACCATTAGCTAAAAGCTAGCTAAATTAATATCCCACTGAATTAAACAAATCTCTTTCTTACCCAACAGAAAGGGAAGCAGATCAGAGGAAAAATTGAAGTGGAAAGAGACCATAGTATTAACAAATTAAAATCTGTTACTCAATGTATTTTACACTAATAGATAATTGTGCAAATACTTTATGAGGATTTTCCCCTGGGCCCTCTCTAGCTCTCAAATGAAGTCTGTTGAACAGCAAGTGTTCTGCAATTTAAGCTTCATTAGCATCTTGGTAAATCCACCTCAACAGAACATTTGGATTAAGTAAATTTTATATCAAATATCCAAAAATGAGTATCCACCAGCTAGAATATTTTGTACTTCTTTCTTTGACAGAAATATATGTCTTAACACACCTTTAATCCAGTTCAAGTGGGAGGAAAGAACTCATGAGTAGTAGAAAGGAAATCTCCTGACTAATGTAGCAGGTCTAGTTACAGATATTTTCCAACTATCCTTTCCAACAAAATATAAGAATAAATAAGCAGAGAAGCTAAATTCAGTAAAAAAAAAAAAAAAAATCCGGCCTGTATCCCAGTAACTCATGGTCATTATCTGACTTTTATGAACCTGGAAAATAGCCAAAACTTGACCAAGAAGGCTGGATAATCAAGCTTTCAATTGAAATATTGATTTTTAGCAGTACACTTAATTGATGATGGATTACATGGACTCATCTCTCTAATTATTATACCTATTAATTTACCTAACAAATATTTCCTCATACTTACTCTGTGCCAGACACTTAATAAATAAGATAGACCAACGTTTTTAACCTTAAAGAGCTTGCAAAGGGATAAACCTAATACCTACCAAAATAAATAATATATTCTAACCACATGTAGAAATTGAGTGCTCAGAGAAAAAAAAATAAACAGAACAAAGATATAGTGACAAGATAAGTGGACGAGGCACATTTTATACACTGGAAAAATCTTTGTTGAGTGGGTAGATAGTTCAAAAGAATATGATACATTAAATACAATGATTAGGGAAGGCTTTACTCAAGAAGTGCCTTGTAAGCAGATCTGAAGGGTATGAGTGTCTAGAGAGCTAAACAATTCAGAGGAAACACATGCAAAGTCTCAGAAAGGAGCAGGAACTTAGAATAGCAGCTAGAAATTCAACTGGACCAAAGCTATGAGAATAAGCAAGGCAGGATGAGGGCAAGGGCATGTTATTAGAAATAGGCCAGTGCCAATAAGATGATCATGCATAAATATGAATGAAAAGTTTTGGAGGAATTTAAATAAGGGAATAATATATTTTGACCTGTATTTTTAAAAGATCAGTCAGACTCTATGTGAATGGAAGCAGAGAAGCTAAATTCAGTAAAGTACAAGTATTTGGTCTCATAGATTAATAAATATGTCAGAAAGGATAAGGAAAGGCAAGATTTGAGCTTAATTTTAAGAAGAAGCTTAAAGAACTTGAGAATAGTTTAACTGTGGGTTTAAGGTAAGGAGAAGACTAAAGGATAACTGAATAACCTCTAGAGATTTATTCTGAGCAACAGTGTGATTGGTGATAATATCATATATAAAATGGGAAGATGCAGCAATAAGTTGATTGGGAATTATAGGGAATTGTAGATGAAGAATTGAATATCTTTCAGACATCCAAGAAGATATGTAGAGAAAACAGTTGCATGTAGAGGCCTAAGTTCAGAGAATTCAGACAATTTCTCAAGTTCAAATGTCTATAACATAGAAATGATATTTCAGTGTTTGTTTTTCCCAAAATAGCACAGCCAGGGTTAAGGATACAAGTAGCAAGTAAACATGGTTTTCTGATGCATTTCAAAGACCTTCCTGTGGAAATACTCCTGGAGAAGACTTGTCACCAAAGCTTTTGAAGTTTGGGTTTATTCGTGTAGCCCTTTGGGATTGGTGGTCCACAGATTGGAGGAACACAGAAAATGAAGATTTGCAAACTCGGCTCAGTGGCACATGTCTGTCATCCCAGATACTAAGGAGGCAGAGGTAAGAGAATCGTAAATTTGAGGCCAGATTCATCAATTTATCTATACCCTGTCTCAAAATAAAAGATACAAAGGGCTCAGGATGTAGCTCAATGATAGAGCACCCCTGATTTCATTGCCCAGTACCAGAATAAAAAACGGAAGAGAGGAAATGAAGATTTGCTGCAGTCAATAGAATAGGCTAGAATCAGCTCTGTTACTTATATGAGTCTTCCACCACTTTTAATACCTAAGGAAATTCTCCCCTATGCCACCATTGTGGACATCATTCGCCTCAATTATCCTTTTCAATTGGACCTTTATTTTGTTTTTGTATAGCAAATCATAGTGAATATAAAGTGTTTAATATGCTCAATTTTTACAAAAATCACATAATTCTGTAATTAGTATTTACAAGTTGCTTTTCTTTCACAGAATAAATAAAGACATGAAATAAAAACATAAATGCTTACAGGTCTACTTCTTTCTTTTTAAACATTTTGTAAAATTCCAACATAGGATATAGGTATCATTTAGCCATTTGTTACAAAAGGACTTTTGGGTCATATTCACTTCATTAATATTGAAATTGATGTTGCAATAAAAATATCACAATGCAATTTCCTTTTCCTCCATTGCTTTATCTGTCAAGGATATATATTTAAAAGTGAAACTACTTACTTGAACTCAGTGCAATTTTTGTTTCAATAATACTGCCAAAACGTGTTTTAATTTACATTCAGGTTACATTCCCCATTACTGTGTGATTAGCACCCTTTCCCACAAGTCCACAGGTGTTTTTGTTTATTGTTTAAATTTTGCTAATATTAAAGTCATTCTTATTTTAACCTGTACTTTCTTATTTTCTTTTGATTGCTGATTCATGTTTATGTCTTAAATTTATCTAAATTTTAATTTCACATGGTACAAGATAAGAACGTAATTTTGTGTTCTTCTTAACACTTACTGAAATGCTTTTCCCCCATTATTTTTTATATTTTATTGATTTTTATTATGCATATATATATTTAAAATTTACATACACCCATATCTATTCCTGAACTTTTTATTCTATTAAATTACTTGTCCAGTCATACACTGATTGCCCACACTTCTTATTTTCATAGTTTTATAGTATGTTATTGTCTGGTAGAAAAAGACTTCCTTCTTTGTTCTTTTAAAAACTATTTTATTGCCAGTCTTATGAATTTCAAAAACTGTTTAATTAATTCCATAATAATCTTAATTGAGACTATCTACAACATAGATGAATTTAGGAAAGACTGATATCTCTATCATGATTATGTTGAATTTCCCTTCAATAAATACAATAAAGATTTTCATTTACTCGTGTCTTTTAAACCCAAGTAAAGACCTTAAAAACATGTTAGAACTTTCTCCATGATAATGCAATAAAATTACTAGAAATTCATAGGCATGCATATACTGAATACTTGGGAGTTACTGTTACTAATGTGGAAAGAATCCTTAATGATTATAACTATGGTTATTATATTTCCTAATTTCATTGTTGGTCTTAATTAGGAATTATTATTTTTTTTTAGCTTTTTTTTTTTCTGACTGACTTGTTTGATCAAGTGACAACCCTGTTAGAAATCAATCTCTATTTATAAATCTGGAACTAATAACATTAGATAAGTCTATCTTATAGTTGAGAAAAAGATCTTAGAGTATTCTTTGCTAACTTCACATAAAGTTAGAGGAAATTTAAGCACAGCTGGAACTGGTACCAATCATTGCAGAATAGGACATCAAAATCCATAAGCTTACCAATAAAACCTCACATACACTGAGAGATGTTCTGGCTATTAACAGGATTTGGATGAGAATAAAATGAGAAAATCTGACTTAATATATGTAGAAATATCTTGAAGCATTATGTAAATGTGCAATATTCTTAATCTTATTATGTGAAAGGCAGTTTGTGTTGTGCTTGAAGGACAAATTGCCAAGATTAAGTTCTGGCTCTTCCATTTATGGCTGATGGACTTTGGAAAGTTCACATAACTTTTCTGCATTTCATATTTAAGATATTCCTTCATATTTAAGATAGAGGTAATAATAATAATACACGTATGCAAGGCTTGAGGTTAGTAAGAGATGAATTAACAGGAAAAAAACTTAAATAAGCATCTGTCACATTGACAGTATTAATGATTTGTAGCTAGTATTTGATTTATAGCATCTACAACAGGGTCTTATATAGTAGCAACCTAATTTTTTTAAGAAATCAAAATTTAATTAGACTAGGACATATATATGTATACACATATATCCATTTCCATAATTAGAACTGCTGCTATCCTGTTGAACATGAAGTTCTTCTATTTGACAACTAGTGTGTCCAATAGCTTCATCACTGATTTTAATACAAAAAAAAAAAAAAAAAAGGAAAAGAAGATGTACATGACATTGCCTCAATCCCCTTCCTTTCCTCAACAAATCAGTTGAGAAGTAGCTTTGGCTATATATTCAAAACATTTATGAAAGATATATAATTCACTCTAAGCTGTATCTTCTCTCACCTGGTCAAAAGGAAAGCATGTCTCATCTCTGGCTTTGGTGGATCATTTGATTCATCCTCCACACAATAGACCAAATGATCCTCCAAAAATATAAAAATGTATCTCAAATTGCTTTTTTTTATCTTAAATTTCTACAGTAATTTCCTTTGCATTTTAAATTTAAAAAAGGACTCTTGACCATATTCTAAAAGATGTTTTATGCTAGAGTACTACCCCCAACCTCCAACCTCCTTATTTATGGATGTAGATAAGAAAATATGTAAAAACTCTAACTGAATTACATTTCCTGAGCTTTTCTCACTTTCTTTTTCTTCAGCATCTTCTTCCTCATCTCTTTAAGAGTGAAGCTCCTTATGTCCTTTGACTTCAATTGCACTAGAACTCATAAGAAACATCTTTCTGAAACTTTCTACCTAAAGTAATTTTCTAACAGTTACTCCCACTTTCATTTCTACCATTCTATTCTAATCATAACAGACATTCTCTCCTGTAATTACCTTATTTATTCTTTCTTTAGTACCTGTCACCACCTCACTCTAGCCCATATTCAAAACTAGAATCACATTAAAATTCAGCAAGGACCTTGTTTTTCTTGTTCATCACTGTACATAGCTCTAGCATCCAGAAACCTTCCTGCCACATGGCATATTCCCAGTAAATATCTGTTAACTCTTTGCTAATATTAGAATATAGTATTGAGAGTAAATGTGGTGATGCCACATCCTCTCTTTTTTAGCACACACAACTTGAACAGTTATAATTTTAGCCTCTGGAACACACTGGTTTGTTAGGTTTTACTTCACATACCCCCCTTCAAAATGAGAAGACATTCATCATTACATACCTATAGGTTTTATCTCCTTGTAGGGTTCACTTCAATTTAAGAGGTGAAAAATTGAAGTGGTTTAGAATGAGATGAACATCTTCTGCATCTACAAACCTGACTTAAAGCTCTAAATAAAGTGTTAAAAACTAAATCACCTCCCAACATGTATAGACTTGGGATGTTGTGATAAAGCCCTTTGAAATTATGAAACTCATAGCTATGCAGATATTTGTATTATGTAAGCTTAAATATTTGTCTACCTCATTCAACCTACCAGAGTATCAGAGTATGTCCTTTGGAAGTCATTGATGGCTAAATCATATTGCTTTGTGCTCTGTTATCCCTCTTTTATATAACTTCTCTGCTAAATCTTTTTTTTTTTTTTTTTTTCTTTTTTTGGTATGGCTTTTAGAGCTGAATTGGTCAGCCTCACTCCAACTTCAAAGCCTGATACAGCTTGTAGAATTTGGATAAAGCATAAGACTATCAAAACACAATTTTTTTGACCTGAAGTAGTCATCACTACAGAGGAAAACATCAATAAACACTGAATTTTTGTATTTATTTTTATTTTTATAATCTGATTCGCTAACTTATCCTTTCCATTTTATATGCTAATAACTACCCTACATGATATCTTTTCATTATAATATCAAGAAGTTAAACTATTTCTTTTATGTGAAAGAGATACTAAGCCAAATTCTTATATTTTAAAAGCCAATGATTTTTTAATATGAATTTCCAGATAATCCCACAGAGAAATTAGACTACATACATATCACTAAAAACCTATTATACACATAAAAAGATGTCCTGAAAAGTGATATCCAATGACCATAAAACTTTAAAATTGTAACATTTTATTATAGGTAAGTTTAAACATATGCAAAGCACAAGGAAAGTAGATAATGGACCACCAGAACTCATCACCCAGCCTCAACCTTTGTCAGTTTAACACTTACCATGCTTCATCTGTTATTCTTTCCACCTCCACCCTCCCCAGATTATTCTGAAGCAAATCTCAGATATGTCACTTAACCAGTAAACATTGAGCATGTTTCTCTGAGATAAATAACAATAAGACCACTATTACACTAAAGTCATTAAAAAGAATTTCTTAATATGGTTGAATACATAGTCCACAATGGTCTTTTGTAATAGTCTATTTTAATTGGAATCCTAAATAAAGAACACACTTAAGAATTGCCAAAATATCTCTTAATTGTCTTTTTATATATTTCTTCATATGTGTTCTTTTTCCTTGCAAAAACGATTTTGTAATTGAATAAGTCAGGTGTCTTGTTCTGTGGTATTTCCCATGTTTTGGATTTCACTGATTATATTTTTGAATATTGAATTTTCTTTTTATCACTCAATAAGTAACTGGGAAAAAATGAGAATGCTTTAAATATCCAAAGAAAGGGGACAGGTTGAGTCAGCTGTGTAGACTCATGCAGTGTAGTATCATGTAGCCTTAAAGAAATGAGGAATTCCCATAAATAGCACAATGTGGTGATGTCTAGAATATATTGTCTTAAAAAAACAAAGTTCAAATGTATCTAAGAACAGAAGGACAACAGTATATGTAATCAATTCCTAATGCTAAAAAAATCCACCTGGATAAATCATAAATTTTTCCTTGAAGTGTTCACATATAATGAGAGAAAGAATGGGGTGAATATAATGAAAAGATAGAACTAGAATCCTTTGAATAAATATTCTAAAGTTTACATTAAAAATATAAATATTTGGGGCTGGGATGTGGCTCAGTGGTAGGGCGCTCACCTAGCACGTGCGCAGCCCGGGTTCGATCCTCAGCACCACATAAAAATGCATTGTGTACAACTAAAAGAAAATAAATAAATATTTAATATATATGTATATATAAATATTTATTTTAATTACTAAACAAAATTTAATCTAAAGAGTACTCCCTTAAAACTGAAAGTAATGTGAAATAAGTGAACTTATATAAATGCTTGGTGGTACAAAACACAAAGAGAAAAATCATATCAATTGATTTTAATACATCATAATTTGATTATATACCCTTGGTAAAATATGCTCTGTAGCAGAAACTGAAATAATGGAAAAAAAAATAAAAATGCCTTGGTGATGATATATTTTGTGATAATATTGGCATTCTATGTCAAAACTGTTGTTACTATAAATGATAAAGTAACTAGTAAAGTATTACTATTACAATTGAAAGCAGACTTCTTTGTCTTAGAAAAAAGAAGATAGGGTTGTAAGATTTATAAGGTTAAATTAAAATCCTATTGAAATAGAAATGTAGGTATTAACTCATGACACATTTTATTAGATAAATAAATGATAGATAATATAGATGATATGTATTTCATGAAAATTTCACAACAAAATGGCCATTCAGTAGCAATAAGCACAACTAGCAGCTATATTTTATTGCTACATATAATTTCTCATAAAACAGATTTTATTGAAGAAATGTTTAATTCTTGGTCTAGATCAAGAAATACAAACTTAGCTTGGAATAGCCTGTCATTCTACAAGGTAAGAAAGCCATTGAAGATTTGTAGTGTTTTTATGAAGGATATATTTAAATAGTCTCTTTGGGTTAAATAGAACCATTTGAACACCAGTAAGATAATAAGAGGATAAATACAGTGAATACACAATAAATGTATTTAAAACCATCAGTTTTTGATGAAGGTGGGAAAACCCACCACAGCAGTCAAACATAAAAGATGCTAGGGAACAAAAGTATTTTTGTGAAAATTAAAAAATAAAGGGGGTGGGAAGGCATTTATCTTGCTTTCTCCTAAAAAATTAACCCAAGGGTAATCAAAATTTGATGAGGACAAATTTCTGTTATAACACAGGAAAAAACAGGAATATGATTAAAATGCAGTGATTTTACAGTGTCTGCAGAATTAATACACAAGGAGATGATCATCTACAGCTGCTAATATCATTTAAAGAAAGTGGTATGGTATTATGTGCCCCTGATGGAGGCTCACAGTACCATATATGAAGTTGTTTTAGGAAGGCAGGTAGGCAAGCAATTTTGCAAGTAATAAAAGAAAACCTTGAAAATTTTAAAGATAATATTCATAGCATCACAAACTTTACAAAACAACTACAGGGCCTCACATATATGTCAGTGAAATGATGGTATCTAACCCCTTGCTGGGCCTCAAAAAATTGTAAGTGTACAAATTTTTTGAAGGCACTCCTTTTGCATTTGGAAAACTGCTGGAAATACTCTTTGAAAAACTTCAGTCAGAAATATTAATAGAAAATTTGTTTCCTAATGAGTATTGAACATACACAGTTATTGATTGAGAGGAAAAAGACAAAAACAGACAATGTAGTTTATGTTCTTAGAGTTTTTCCAAGACAAAGTGTATCTTTAGTATAAAAGAAAAAATAAGCTGTTAGCATTGACTATGACTCACTTTAAAATCAGTTTGCAAGCTTCTCTCAAAAATAATCATAATAAGAGATATTTCTAAAGGATTTTTTTTTTTTTCTGGTTAAGGTTTGAAAATCAGCATGAGCTGCACAACCCCATGCAGGGGAGAATGAATGTGCTGAGAAGGTGACAAGCTCTTTGTCCACAGGAGAAGAAAAAAAAAACTGTGTCATCCATATCCTTGCAAAAGCCATCCTGCTGCGCGGTAACTTTGCAATGATGACACTCTTTGTCTACCCTCTTGGACTCATGTGGATCTGATACACATAATACTATTTCCTACATAGTCTATAGCATTGATTTTTGTGTGATGATGTTACAAACTATGTCTTAGTCATTTTCTGAGAGACTATCCAGAGAGTATAGTCACACACACACACACACACACACACACACACACACACACACTCCCACTTCATCTGTCACATTTTCAAAACCAACTTTCTGATTTTAAAGCCAACGCAAAAATATAATTCTACTTGTATAAAATAGGCATGCTTAAGAAACAACTATGTGAAATGGAACAGTACGTTGATTTTATGTAAAATTTATTAAGTTTTTACTATCCAATAATTTTTAATTGACTAATGATATTTATTTACATCTTATGATTTCCTTATCATTAACTCAAAGGTTATAAAGGATACAAGACATACCACCAAATAACTTTGCAAAAGAGGGAAAGTCATTTAACCTTTCTAAGCTTCTGAGATTTCTGTTTGTTTTGTTTTTAAAAATCTGGGAAATCATGGAGAATTGAAATAAATCTCATCTCCAAATTACCTCCAATTTGAAGGTTCTGAGGGTTCTGAGATATTAAACACCATTTAATATCCTACCCTCAATATCACAAGCAATGTCTATCTATACAGTGTGTCTAATTGGCTGTTTATAAGTGTTCATTTACACACGTTTTTAACATGTTTCACTTGAGAGGCAAAGGCCATGCCTACTATTGCTTGCAGTTAAAGAAGGAAAAATAAAAAAAAATTCAGATACAGATTCTGCCCTGCATGACTCATTGGACAATGGTGATATAGATAATAGTAGCATGCTAGTTAATTTTTTTTGTGACTGTAATCAACATACCTGACAAGAACAACTTAGAGGAAGAAAATTTTATCCTAGGATCATGGTTTCAGAGGTCTCAGTCCATGTTTGGCCAGCTTCAGTCCTCTGGGCCTGAGTGAGGCAGAACAATATGGTGAAAGGGCATGGCAAAGGAAAGTTGCTCAGCTCATGGCATCCAGAAAGCAGAGAGAAAAAGAACAAGAGGTGAGCCATGGGCAATATGTAATCTCCGAGGGCACACCTCCAGTGATCTACATCCTACAGCCGGGCCCCACCTGCCCTCAGCTACCATCCAGTCTTTTCAAATTATTACTACATCAAATAAACTAACCAACCAATGAGGTTACCATTCTAATAATCTAATATTTCATCTCTGAACATTCCTGAGTTAACAGATGAGCTTTTGAGCAGACACCTCATATCCAAACCATTAAAAAGGTAATTTTCAAGGCTCAGATGCAGTACATCCTACCACTAAGGTAAAGACCTAGTACCCTTTCAGGATCAGGGAAGTGTTCACATAGGTGCTGACTCTGAACTGAATCTTTAAGTACATGGAAAGTCTGGTACAATCTCTCCTACATGTTTCCAGATACTGTCAGAGTTCTGAAGGCTCAGTACTGAATCTTGTTTGTCTTTATTTTCTAATGTTGTAACCTATTAGAGGCTAAAAATATTTTCTGCACTAATTTCAGAATGGAGAAATTTCAACTTATAGAATTAAATCAGCAAAAATCATAAAAAGTTGCAAAGAAAAAGCTCTAGATGTAAAGAACAAAATGTTTTAAAATCTCCCAGAAATGTTATTCATTATAACTTGAAGAAATTTCTGAAAATTTCAGGAAATATTTCAATTTAAAATTGAACACAACCTTGGTAACCAGATCTTATAATAAATCATCTTAATCATCAGTGCATTTTTGCATATTAATTATGGTTGAATTAACTTATTTTAACAATGATTAAATCCATTTCTTATTTCATTCTCTATGAAAATACACAAAAGTCCTAACCACCCTATTGATTATATAATTAGGATGATATTAAATTTAAAAATGAATACATGAGTATGGATGTAGCAAACAATTTCAAGAACACAAAAAGTATATAGCCTTTATTTTTCCTATACCATGTCTTAATTTATAAATAGATCTCCTATTTGCTTGATATATTATAACTTAAAATTGCTCTTTTGGTAGTTAAAAATATGAACTTTATTACCTAATAAAAACTTAATAATATTCATCATAAAGCTTTCTCAAGTCAGTTTGATCTTTCCTCCACTCTTCTCCATTCTCTTCCAAACTTCTTACACAACAAAGAAGTTAAAAATAGAAAATTTGTCCACAGCCCAATAACCAGAGAGAATAGTTGCTTTAAAAGAGTATTCCAAAACACTTAAAGAGCAGGGATCCTGAAACTGACAATGAATACTTTGCAAAATTAGTAATTGTTTGAGTCATTTTTCCCAATTACCACCACCATATGATACTCAGTTATTCACAGTGTGAAATAAGATTGAAAGTTTTTGATTATTCCAGGGGGCCTGGAGAGATCATATGGCAATAGAGGCTGTAATTGAGCAGGAGCAGTTGCAGCCAGACTCCCCTAAGGTGATTGTGAGCCGACAATGCAACCATGACAGCAAGCCATCCACACTGGGAAGGGCAGGGGGTGTAGCATCTTGGTTGCCTTTTGTGGCCCTCTGGCTGGATGGTCTTGCTCCTTCCCTGCTACAAGGCTTCTCTGAGCATTTAAAATGGAAAATTGGCTTTCAATTCTTCTCTCTACTCAGCTTTTCTTCAGTAGAAAAAAAAAATTCCTCTTTTTAAATACAGGCTTGGAGTACAAAATGACCCTCTAAAGAAGTCAGTGTAACTCTCTAAGGATCACACATGCAATCAGAGGGCAACAAACCCCAGGAAGAATCAAAGTCAAAAATACTACCAATTTTACAAAACCTTTGTGAGAGATTTGTAATTAGATTAAATGACTTTGAAATTGTGAAATTCAATGAAAGGTTTCATTATTTCTATTATTGATAGAGCTAGTAAGGGTCATGTCCATTATGCAAGAGCAGAAGAGACAGGGAATTTTTTTAAAATCACTTCCATTAGGCTTAGGTTCTAGTTCATAGTTAAAATGTTGGTCATACTCTCCTGTTTAATATTAAAATATTGGACATTTTAAACCATTTTTATTTCATCTGTATTTTATATGTGTTTTTAAAACACACACACACACACACACACACACACACACACACACACACACATATACTTGAGCAAGAGAAAAATTCCAAATCATTGTAATATTTATTTCTTTAAGTATTGGATAATTTCTTAGCATGTTTAAGACTTTTTCAAGTTGTATCTTTACAATCTTTGCCTTGGAATAGACTGACAATCATAACTTCATACAAAGAAACATTTTTAATATTCATTAATAGAATTTATTTAATGGGGCCTAAGATAAATTTTCTTCCTAATGGGCTA
Source organism: Tamias sibiricus (assembly GCA_025594165.1). Classification (NCBI taxonomy): domain Eukaryota; kingdom Metazoa; phylum Chordata; class Mammalia; order Rodentia; family Sciuridae; genus Tamias; species Tamias sibiricus. The sequence goes on along the minus strand of CM046665.1, from coordinate 38,515,500 downwards.
TCTTTAGAATATTAGGACTCCGTGAGTTTTATAGTATGTATATGTCTATGTCTATACTATTTATTTGATTAATCAACCAAATTTTGATTAATTTTAGCATATATCACAATTACCTAGAGAGGGTTTGTTAAAACTCTGATTCCCAGGTCTCATCTAAGAGAAAGCAGGTCTGTGCAACTTCCATTTCTAACACAGAGCAGGTGATATGGATGATATTGATCTAGGGGGCACATTTGAGAAAAACCAACCCAGAAGACAGAAAGTCTATTGCTTTAAATCTCTATACAGAAATAATTAAGTGTGAAAAACCTTAATAATCATCAGCATAAGAAAACCTTACTTGAACAAAGTGTTACCTGAGAGACAATGAATGTCTTCTAAACCTTTTAACATGAATTAATAGATCATGTTATAGAAATGATAGAAAAGGTTAGGAAAAAGAGCTGAGGCATTGTTATTAAGATGTGAATATAGAATCAATTGTATAAGACAGTAAAGGAAATATAATCTAAATAGGCACCATATCTATGTGTTATTTAAACTATGTCAGAGATTTACCACATAAAATTTGCTAGTGTAAAATCAGCAAATCTCACTACTGTACCCAGCCCCAGCAAATACGCTACAGATGATGTCACAAACAGCAAATTTAAATGCATTTCCTAGTTTTTATATGAGTTATGTAAGATCATAAAAGCTATATAAACCATTCAACATATTAAACTTTATATTATATAATGTGGGAATGGCATCTATTACTTTAGTGATCACAAGTAGGTAAAATGGTCATCACAACATTTTATCAGCCTTAACTCCAAATACAAATAGGTACAATTAGAAATTATGGGCCTTTAAATTGACCTTTTTAAATATCTGAAAATGAAAAACATTCATCCATGTGCCACGAAAAGTTCATTCCTTGGAAGGGCAAAGTAGAAGTCCATGATCTGGAACAGTCATTCTTCATGCCTAGGAAAAGAATTTCCATACATAGAAATATTTGCAGTTCAACATGTCCTAATTTAAATGGAGTTAGATTATATCAATTTTTTTTTTCTTGGCAATGGACAAGAAAAATCAAGAATGTAACTATGTAACTTTGCAACTGGGAGTTGGTCATATGTTTCAAAATAGGAAAGTTTTCTCCCTCCTATGTTTGTCTTGGGTCCCAAAGAATTAATACTCCAGCAATGCCTCAATTCCCTATCAGAGTTTTGAATTAAAAGTCAAAGACCCATGCAGATGAAGATCAAAAATGACAGCTTCATTTTTAAAACAGCTATTGAGGATTTATATAGTAATAATGGATTTCTGCATTACTATAGACAAAATTATCTTCTTAATCACAGTAGTGCCAGACACTGAAAGCTCCCCTATTCCTTCTTCCCATCATCATAGATGTACAAGCACTTTCTTAAGATATTGATTAAACTAATTATCTACGACTAAAATCTGCAAATAATTTCAGATAGTAATATGCTTTCTGAGGCAAAAGTATCTTTTTAAGACACAAACAGAAAACATGAACTAATTCAATATCGACTAGGTGATGTTTCATCCATGCAGCATGGGGCTTCTGCTTCTTTGACAGTAAAGCTGCAGGTTGAAAAATGGTCAGTTTTTGAATGATGGACTTTAGTCAAAAGTTACAAATAATGAAGCTTCTGCATTCGTGGGCCAGTGTGGTTTTTTTTTTTTTTTTTTTTTTTTTCACTCAAACAAATCCAAACAAGGTCATATTTTTCACAGGGAACCATCAGATACAAAGTTAAAAAAAATAATAGAAAGGCCCCTGGGGCCTATTGTTTATTTTGAAGGTTTTAATGAAATGGGAAGTTGGGAGTCCAGAAAGAGAAAGCCACAAGGAAGAAAAATGTCAAACTCCTGACTTCTGGTAGTTCTAACAACCAATACCAGGGCTGTCACAGCTCAGATATATGTCCTTGAATATTTTCTGATTAGTGGCACTGAACACCATATTTTAGAAGTACATGAATGTCCTTCCTGCTGTTAATCTCAAAATTCTGAGATATCTTTGCCAAACATCATGCTTTCTCCTAATAACTCAAATATAACTATATCTCCAGCTGAGACCTCTGCTTCTGACTGCAAACACATACTAAGTTGCCTAATTATCATCTTCACTTGAAGGCATAATAGATGTCACAGTAAAAATATGCCAAGTGGAGCTCTTCATCTCCCTCTGCTGTTGGCCCCACTTGCTCACCATCTTCCCCATCACAGTGAGCATACCCCATCCTTAGTGTTGTTAGTTCCCCCAACGATTTCCGTTTCATCATTATTCCTCTCATTCTTTGAAAATCCATGTTATGTTAACAAATGTTGTCAATACCAGTTCAAAACACATTCAGATTATGTCCATGTCTCACCCCCATCACTACTAACCTGCCAGAAACCATGACCATCTGTCTGCTGGACAGTTAGGCCTATTGCTATAGCCACAACTAGTCAACCTGCTTCTGTATAGCCCTCTCCTGTCAATTATTTTCTCATTTCTATAGCCAGAGTGATTCCTGCACAGGATATTCTCCTGTTTATAGCACAGAGATATGGCTACAGAGTACACATGCACCATAATATGTTTTTCATACATTTAGTTCCTTCTCATTATATTTTCTTTCCATTTTTGTCTTCTCAAAATAGAGTTCTAATTTCAGTTCCTCCTACTACAATGGATCATCCAAGTTTTTACTACTTCTTTAGATAATTATGATCCCTCAGCTAGAAGCTCAAGGTGATCAAAGCCTGGAAAATGGAAAGAATAAGAACCATTCCCCTGCTTCTACCCTCTATGGAATTCAGTTTGGTGCGGTTCTGTGTTAGTTTTGTTTTTCTGTAAAAGACAATAGAGTCTATGCTCTTGAATAAAGTCACCATCATGTTAGTGAGATATGACTCTGGAGGAGGGAATTTCTTAGTGATGATTTTGATTAACTTAAAATATTTAGAAAGGCCAAAATTCTAAATGTGTATGAGAACTGAGACATCTTCAAGAAATGGAGAACTTCCATCTGGTTCAGATGATGTTTGAGACACTCACCATTTTGGCTTCATCTTTTTGAACAAACTACCAGTTAAGAACATAAAAACCAAAGCCATAGGAGCAGAGGGTAATTTAGTATTTGAGCATCAACTATATACTGTACACAGTATTGGGCACTGACACACCTTATATGATGTAATTCTGACAATTCTACAAAATAGAAATCATTCTGTAGCACATATTCAAATGTCTATAGACAATCATAGGTGAGCTAGAGACTGAATGCTGAAGTAAGTATTCAAAGACAAAAATACTACACACTTTCATCAGAATGTCCTTGTTTATGATGCTTTTCCCCAAACTGGTAATGGTGACTTTTGCTTTCTTTTCTTTAAAATATCTATTTCAATTGCAGTCATTATGAAATAAAAGTATGTTTAAATGCTGCATGTTTCCACTTACATGAGGTGTCTAAAATAGTGAGATAGTAGAAAGGTGGCTGCCCTGGACTGTGTGGAGGAGAAATGGAAGCTGTTGGTTACCATGTAGAAAGTTTCAATTCTATGAAATGAGCAAATTCTTGAGATCTAATGTGCTGCATTGTGCCTATAGTGAAGAATACTGTAATCTGCACTTCAAAATTCTTAAGTAAGTAGAGCTCATGTTAAGTGTTCTTATTTTAATAAAAAAGATGTATTTTGCACATTTTTTTTAAAAATCACACATAAGCTTGAATTTCACTTTATGTTTCACAACTTGAAATGAAGTTAAAAAGGTATGTTTGTATTTAAACACATCTAACAAAAGGAAAAGTTACAAATAAATGATCACTCATAAATAAAATATAATCCTGGAGACTGCTATTTTTCCTTTCTGTAGACTACCCACCATTAATCTTTGATAATTATGTCAACCCTATGCAAAATAATGATTTCTCAAAAAGCAATAGAGAGTAAAGAGCAGCTCATTACTGAGGAAATTTTGAATCGTGTCTAGCAATTTTCAGCATCCCCTTTTCTTCTCTCAACCTTGGTACACTTTGCCATTCTGTGATCCTCTTCTCTGGGACACAGGATGTCAGTTATCCACAGCATCCTATGGGGATGTCAGTGGTCCTTAACTCAGCAGGACTCTCTCAGGGCCTGGCTTTATGTCAACTTTGAAAGTCCTATGTACTGTTGTTTAGCTGTACAATACTTTCCATGATAATTACCTAATGAGGGCTACTATCTTCATATTTTTTATGTTAGGTTAAATATCCTTAGGTCAAATTCCATAAACAATTCTAATTATGTACCTCCTTTGAATTAAACTCTGAGGCTAATTTATAAGAAATTGGCACAACAATGGAAAGGCTGGGAGCAGAGAATGGTTCCAGTATTTACTGAGCTGTCTCTAAGACCACACTGCCATTGACCGTTACAGAATGCTTTTCAGCTAATAAAATTAAAGTAATTATTAAAATGGAAACTTGTTATAATCCCATGTGATAGTAAGGACTTCAATCATTATTCAGAGCTTACAGATGAAGCAGTTAGGTTTAGCAGTTTTAAAAGATTTGTCCCAGGTCACTGGTTTATTAAATGATAGACTCAAATCATAACCAAATTTTATGCTCACATAAGACTATAAAGAAGAAGGCTAATTGAAATGAATTATAAAATGTTCTTACAGCCTCAATAGCTATAATTGACCATCTAGAGATACTTTCAATAACAGTCTGATATAACAAGATGGGTATGATAAAATCAATTTGGTCTATTGTTTAGAATTGGGCAATATTTTGTGTATATGTGTGTGTGCTTCACAGCTTTGCTAATTTAAATTACTTTCATTTCAACAGAACTCACCGATTCACACGATTTTCCTTATAAGCCATTGAATAGATTTCTTACAGCAATTCTTGCCATGTTTATATCTAAACACCATTTAATAGTTATATTTATTATTGTATAAATGTTTCTTGAATAGCTTCACAAGGTGATTTCTAGACTCTAGTTTTCAAGACTGAGCTAAACAATGTTCTTGCTTTCATGGAATTTATATTATTGTGTAAGTAAGTGATGTGTAAATACACAAATAATTTATGAAAGTATCAGCATAAGATAACTTTCAGTAATATGTAGTATGAAGGAAAATAAAGTCAGGCAAGATGATAGAAAGTACAAGGAGATTGCCCATTTTTGATGAAATGGACAAACAAAGGCCTCTCTGAGGTTGTGACATTCCAGCAGAGATCACAACAATGCCAGCAAGTGAACTTGTGAATATCTTCCAGGAAAGGCAAGTAAAATAAATCTGAGGTGAGACCTAATTTGATGTATTTGAGAAAGGACAAGAAAGTCAACACAATAGAATCAAACTGAGTCACTGTAAGAAAGATAGAAAATGGGGTAAGAGAAACAGCCTAGAGTCTTATTCCTTATTTAGTGTGGCATTTTAGACTTTAGGATTTTACTCCTAAGCAGGATAGGGCTTCACTGAAAGACTTTGATGGGGGGGAGAGAGAGAGAGAGAGAGAGAGAGAGAGTCGTTAGGAGCTAAGTTGGTTTATGATATGATTTAGATGTTTTCAATTTGTAAAAGGTCTCCATGTTATTTGAGTAGGAAATTGTTGTAATGTGTCAGGGATGTCATTCAAGACAGGGTGACTTAAATGACAGAATTTATTTCCTCACAAGTCCAAGATAATGATGTTTTCAAAGTTGACTTCCGAGGACTCTCTCCTGGCTTGCAGATTGCTACCTTTTCCATGTGCTTTCACTTTGTCTTCCCTCTGGACATGCCTGTGTCCAGATTTTCTCTCCAAGGTCACCAATTAGATTGGATTTGGATCCATTCAAATGACTCCATTTTAGTTTAATTACTTTTTTAAAGATTGTATCTCCAAATACAGTCACATTCTTTGGCATTGGTGAATACAATTCTAATGTATGAATTTTGGGGTAACACCTGAGGCAACTGAGAAAAGAGAGAGATGATGTGGAAGGCTACTGTATTAGTCAAAGGACTAGAATGGAGGTCATGAAAATCAGTCATTATATGAGCTATATAAAGAAAAGAATCATGAAGTTCTTCAAGGCTATCACATGAAAACCTTCTAATGACATTTTATATTTACTACTGTTCTCCTGATACTGACTATAATTCACATATAGTGTCACTTAGCTAGAAATTCAGAAGTTTGAATTTAAACATTGATGTGTCCAGTTCCAAAGATCACATTCTGTCCTCTATAACGTGCTTCCACAAGGTTCAGTTTTATTCTCTTCTTTATTTAATACTATGTGCATAGAAATGATTTTAACTAGAAAGTCTTTGATTAAAACCTTAAATAAGTGGGATATTATATAAGTTTTCTTAAAGAGATCATGAATATTTAGCTTGTCTTTGTACAGAACATGTATCAGTAGTAACTAGACTTCAAATCAAGGTTTTTTGTTGAATAGTCATTTATGTTGGCTGTATTACTTATTGGATTCCATAATAAATTCTGTGGGGAGTCAACAGAATTGGCTGTATTTTATTTTAAGGAATTTCCCATGATGTTGAGAAGAAAGGTGATACACACATAAAAGTAGGGTATTTACAGTGTACCAAATGAGTAGACTGACAATTAGTGTCAGGGGAGTTTGGAAAAGGAAAATGGAAATAATTTCATGCATAGAATAAGTTAAAATATATAAAACATAACTTCCAAGAATCTCTACATAGTCAATCAGCAAATATGCCAATGCCTCACAAGTTCAAGTTTACAAAAGTAGACACTCTTCATTCCAGGTCGGCAAAAGTTTTCTCTTTCGAAGTACTGTGTAAATCTTAAGCCTAAGTGTTTTAAGTTTTCAAAGATTGCTATCATATACTCAGAGAGCATCCTGTGCTTTGCATTCCTAGGAATCCTCATCTGTTCATTTTGCTTGCTTAACTCCTGTATCAGCTGGTAACTGTCAGGCATTATTAAAGGAGGAAAGTCTCCTGATTCAATTCTTTTTTCCTCTCCCATCCAGCAAATAGAAAATGTTAAGCAAATGACAGTAGATTGAATGCAAAGATATAAAAAGTGGCAGGAATCAAAATCAGATGAAACATTTGTACAAAGTAAGATGATTTGGTAGTAATTTTTTCCTAGCCATTTCCCTTGGGAAAATATGGGATGATGTGACCACTATTTTATGGACTTTTTGTTGTTGTTACTGAATGGCTTACTTACAAATTATGAGTGACCCCCACATTAAAAGTGAGATCAATATCAGTCTTTTAATGACTCTATATTACTTTATTGGGTAATCATGTTATAATTCATTCAACAAATGCTTTATTGTTGAACATTTAGACTAATTCTGATTGCTTCCTTTTATAAAAATGCTGTATTAAATATTTTCATATGTATTTTTAAGATGCAAAATTGCTAGGTCAAGAGTTGTGAATAAATTTAGTAAATATAGTCAGAATTCTCTCCAGAGAATATATAGAAAACGTCTTTTATTTCAGGAAATAAGAATAACTGCTATATATATATATACTTCTGAGACTTCCGGCACATTTTTTGTTTGTAAGATTTTTTTTGGTTGTTTATTTGGTTTTTTGGAGGTTATTTTTGTTTTTTGTTTTTGTTAAGTAGGTTTCAGAACTACTTAGTATTCAGTGTTCATGGATATTTGAAGAACAATTTCTCTCTTTGGGATTATTTCTCTAACATCTATAAACAAATACCAGTGAATTCGTTCTCTGAAGGAAAATATAAAGCATAGAGAAATTAAATGCTGCTCAAATTTTGAAACTATGAAAATATAACAATGGAGAAAGCAAATAGAAAGTTTTTAGCTACTCAATGACTTTAGCAGCTGGTGGATCCCACCATGCCTATTTTTGCATAGAATGAAAAAGACACAGCAGGTTCCTTTGGAACATCAAACTGAGAAAATTGACTACAGCTTTAACAGTCTTAAAAGAATTTTTGGCAGAATGAATAAGTATGCATAATTGAGAAAAATACCCTAATCTGTGGGGAAAAAAAATAGATATAAAAAGAGGCTAAACAAGAATGTTGCTGCCTATTCTTTTCACAACAATCTTCCACCTGTCCCTGACTGCAATATTTAGCAAATCAAGTCGTAGAGTGAGAAAAGAATAGGAGGTTGGGGAGCTTAGGATGGAGGCAGTGAGGGCTGTGTAAATTGCAGAGAACTTGGAGACAGACAATTTGAGTGACAAGCTTTTGTGGATGGGTGATAGAAGCAGGAAGCCTGGCCTTTATCCCAAATCAGCTACTAAATAATCCTAGGATCCTGGACCTGGACGAATGCATTTCCTTTTAGGCTGAGTTTTCACATTTTTACTAAAGATAGCAATAGTGCCTTGCTGTCTCAGAGTCTGCTTTGTATTACTTACTAAATATTAGCTATTAATCTATTATGTAACTAGATCATGAACTTAGAGTCACTCTATCTCGTGTCTCAAATTCAACTGGGAAATGAATTAGATGATCACGTGATGTCACTTCTAGATTTTGAAAGTCTGTGATTCTATGAGAACAACAGCATTACCCTGCTACCATCAACGCTGGTTTGGAAGCAATCTGAAGTCAACAAATATGAAAATGAAGCATTGAAGCAAAGTGAAGGATAAAAGGAAAAAGGAGAAATAAGTAAAAGTTACCTTTAGATAAAAAGTTTTGTTAAATATGCAGTTATCATCTCATGTAAAAATTAGGATTTACTGCATAGTCAGTAAAGCCACTATAAAATAGGCATTAGTCCATTTTAAGGACAGCACTTTTCCTTTCAACTTCCCTTCTACCAACATAAAGCATACTCATAGGTGCTTTTCATTTGTAAATGTTTTACTGTCATCATGGTTCTTCTCAAAGTACAGAAAATCATAACAATTTTATCTTTCCTATGTACAAAACCATGTATGAATCACTTAAAATTGAGAAATGGTTCCATGTTGCTAGCTTTTAGCCAGGTCATAATTTCAACCACAGATCAGGATTGAGTTTCAAGGATCCCATAAAGTGTATATGTAGGCATTTTCTTGGAGAGTGTTCATAGTATTGAAAAGATTACCAAAGACAGATTTATTGCAAGAAATGTTAAAAATCATGGCCAAACTGAATTATCTCTTGTAAACATTCCTGCAGTATTTTTGGTTTTTTACTAAGTGTGCAGAGACTCTCTAATCTCTGTTATAGTGTAGGCTCCAAATAAATATTGTGGAGCCTATAAAAAAAATTGAATAAATGGCTAACATTTACTTAACAGTGAGACTTCCACTGATAAAATAAAACCCCAGGCCTCCATATTTTTCTTTAGTTTCCTTTATTTTTCTCCATAGCATTTCTTATGGTTCAGATATTAGAGGTCCTCAAAAACATTAGGTGTGAAACAATGCAAGAAAAATAACTGTAATCCCAACACTTGGGAGGCTGAGGCAGGAGGATCCTGAGTTCAAAGCCATCCTCAGCAATGGTGAGGCACTTAGCAACTCAGTGAGACCCTGTCTCTTAATAAAATACAAAAAAAAGGGCTGGGGATGTGGCCCAGTGGTCAAGTGCTCCTGAGTTCAATCCCTGGTTCAAAAACAAAAAGAAAATTTAGATATGAAATGATTGGGTTATAGGAGGTTTAACCTAATCAGTACATTAATCTGCTGATATGGATTAACTTGGTGGTAACTGTAGGCAGGTAGGTTGTGGCTGGAGAAGAAGAACTTTAGAAGAATTTAGAGGAATGTATAATGTTCAATTTACTTTTCATGCCCTAGACTCAAATTATTAAATACTTTATCAAATGTGACTTGATTATTACTGTGTAATTGACAATTTTCTATATATTTTACATGCACTAAAGTTTATTTTAAAAAGAACTCATGAAGTATATTTCAAATCCTAGTTTTAGAGATGAGACAACTAATATCAAGTACATTAACTTGCTCAAAGTTACACATGGTGAAGTTGAGATTCAAACCTTTATTTGTCAGAAATCAAAGCCCAGATTTTAAACATGAGCTCTTCTGCCCACTGTTTTTTCTTGCTGATTATTGTTTGAAGCTCTTGTTTCTGAATCTGAGCACCTTCCATCTAGGTGATGCCTTGGACAGCATTCCTGGATTCTATCTAGCCTTAGCAGTCTGAAATCTCTCAATAGTCTGGCCAAGGAACATTCCTGGTGCAGACTGTCCTATGACATGGCAATAACCTCTCTCACAATATATTTCTTCTCATTTTTCCAGGTATACCATGGGATGGACTCTCTAAAAATGGATGATTTCACTATTTGACCTCAGGCTAACAGCAAAATACCATTGACTGCAAGGCTTTTAAACCTCAAATACTTATTTTCTCAGAGTTTTGGAGGATAGAAGGCAGAAGCATCAAATCAGAATTCCAGCATGTGCAAGGAACACTATATATATATAACAACAAGAAGATCTATATATATATATATTGAACAACAAGAAGATCATAGGTTTTATAAGGGCAGCACCAGTGATTAAAAACATTAAACCTTTATGGGAGTAAATCTTTAAATTCTAGTGACCCTCAATGAGCCTCACATTCTGCTAATCATATTCTTAGATAACGTCCTCTCCCATTGCACCAGCTTTGGTCTGTGTAACCAACAGCATGTGGCACAAAGATGCCACTTCTGCACCAGTTCTGAAAAACATGGCTTCCCTGCTTCCATCTTCAGAGTTCTTTCTCCTTTTCTCTCACTCTTTCTTACTCTATTTCTCTTCTTCTTGTCTGTTTTCCTTCTTGCCTCTATTTCTAGCTGTGGTTGAAGTTAGCTGTCCTACAAGGAAGTTATTTAGGAAGCCTACAGAGAGGCCCATGTGGCAAGGAACAGAGGCCGGCAAACAGCCAGTGAGAAATTGAGGCCAGCCAAGAACCCTGCAAGGGAGCTTAGAAGTAGATCCTCCAACCCCAGTCTACCCTTGAAACAAGTGCAGCCTTAGCTGACAACTTGACTGCAACTTCATGAGACATTCAAAGCCAACACCAGTTAGCTATGCTGCTCCCAGATTCCTAAGGGCCACAGAATCACTGTGAGATTATAAATTGTTTTAAACTGCCAAATTGTGGAGTGATTTGTTATGCAAAAATAGGCAACTCACATAAACACAAGTTTTCCAATTCCCAAGATAACAGTTTATTTCACAATTACAAGAGGTCCAAAGCAAATGTCCTTAATGAGGAGGTAGTTTTCTCTTCCAACTGCTGATTTAGTAATGATGCCAATTCTATCCTGTGGATCCGCCATCTTTGTTTGACTTCCAGGTTCATTATTCTCATCTATATAAAGCAAATGTAAGAAGAAACACATGTAGAATTGCAAAAGGGACATTTCTTCCACATTTTTTATTGTTGTGTTATAGTTGTACATATTGTTGGGATTTGTTATTACATATTCTTACATGCATACAATATAACAAAACAAAAGTGTTGTTTTTGACTGGCCAGAGATGGAAGTTGTACACATCATTATTTTTTAATCCATTAGTTAGAACTGAATCTTAAAGGCTTACTTAACAGAAGGGAAGCTAAGAAATATAGTCTATCTGTGTACCTAGTCAAAAGAAATAAAGGGATTGGTGATCAACTTGAGATCTCTTTCAAAACTGTGGCTCTTACATTAGTCTCCCTTGTGAACTCCAGAGCAAATATCAAACCATGTGCATAATGTCCATCTTCACTTAAAGTATGATTTCTCAACCTCAACACCATTGTCATTTTATGCCAGAAAGTTCTTTCTGGAGGGTGCTATCCTGCATATTGTAGATTTTAGTAACTTGCCTGGTCCCCATTCACTACATGCCACTAACACTTGGTATCCCAATTGTGACAAATAAAAAAAACTTCGGATATTGACCAACCATAGAGATAAAAAATCAACTGTTTGTGGGACAGTGAACCTCAATATTTTCAATAATAAACTCTTCACCTTCTACAAAAAAAAAAAAAAAAAAAAAAAACTCACTTCTGATTTCCTCATCCAGGGAATAGCAGAAAATTAAGCTACTATTTCACCACCATACTGATATTTAAGCTTGACACTGCTATCTTCTTCAACCCACCATGAAAACAATGAAACTCTGCCAGTCCTGCCACCTTAACAGATCTCAAATTATTTGTATTCTCTTCACTACCAATGCTAATATATTAGTTCATACCTCTCCTTATTGAAGGTCATTGGACTCATCTCCCAGCCTTCACTTTTCTCTTCATTTACCCTAATGTTCTACTACCAGATTCTTCTTTGAAATAAAAACCTGAGGTTGTTTTCCACTTAGTGATCAGAGTCTCCAGCAATTTTAGTTTGACTTTCTCCCTAAGCTCTCAAACAAGGACAATATAGAGGTAAAATATATTTAGTGAAACAATGAATGAAACAAAATTATAAATAACAGCTATAAAGAATAATTGCCAAAGATAGTCAAGTTTGTAAAATTCAGATGGATAGATAAAATGAAAAATAGACCTAAATAGACATTTCTCAAAAGAAGACATACAAATGGTCAACAGGTATATAAAAAATCATTCATCACTAATCACCACGGAAATGCAAATTGAAACCCCAATAACAATGGTTGTTATCAAAAGGACAAGAGAGAAAGCTGGTGAGAATGTGGAGAAAAGGGAACCCTTGCACACTGTTTGTGGGAAGGTAAACTAGTGCATTCATTATGGAAACAGCAAAGTTGTTCCTTGAAAAATTAAAAATAAGACTATCATATGACTGACTAATCTTACTACTGGCTATAAAACCAAAGAAAATGAATTTAATGTATTGAAGAGACGTGTCCACTCCATGTTCATTGTAGTACTAATCACAATAGCTGAAATAGGAACAACCTGAGTATCCATCAAATGATGAATGAATAAAAAAAAAGAATAAATAAAATACCATGCACTTATATACAACAGAATATTATCCATCTATAAAAAATGAAATCCTATCATTTGCACCAGCATAGATAAACTGAAGATGATTATGTTAAGTAAAATAAGTCAGGCACAGAAAGGCAGCAACCACATGATCTCACTCGTGTGAATTCTCAAAAAGTTGACCTCATGGAAGTTGAGAGTAACATGGTGCCTACTAGAGCCTGGGAAAAGAAGGATAAGAAAAATGGTTAATCAATGGGTACAAAGCTACAGTTAGTTTGGATAGGAGCAAGAAATTGCAGAGTGCTATGCACAATAGGGTTGCTATGGAAAACCATTTTAAAAAGCTCAAAGAAAGAATTATGCAAGTATTCACCATAAAGAAAGTAACAAATGTTTTAGGAAATAGTTCTGTTGAATTGATTTAAACTGACAAAGCACATGAAGTTATCAAAATATTACACCATATCCCACTAATATGTACAATTTTTAGACTTTTTATATCAGTAAAAGTTTAAATATATATTTGTGTGTGTGTCTCTGTGTGCGCATGAGTGCATGTGTATGTATAAATTAAATTACCCCAAATTACCCAGCATCATTTCATAGAATGTCCCAGGTATACTGTATACCACCATATGGACAGTCACTATCTTTTTCTTTCCTCTAGGTTACAAAAGTCAACCACATGTGCAGTGGCCTTATCTTTGCTCCTGTTAATTCAGGAAAATACAGGAGTGATGAGCAGAGGAATGAGAATGGGAGAGGGAAGGGAGGTTGAGAGGCAAAAAGGAGAGAGATAGGGGAGGAGATCATTCCATGCATGTATGAGTTTGTCAGGAAAAAAAAACTACTACATATAACTAGAAAGTTCTAATTAAAAAAAAAAAGAAACAAAAGAGAAAAAATTCTTAACCACAATAAGCCCTGCACCTGCCAATTTTTTGTCATCTGAAAAAATGGATTTATACAGTGAGAGACATAAGGGGGAAAAACTGCCATCAAGGTTAATTCAGAGTCACTGGGACTTTCCACTTACAGGAAGCCAAATCAAGTCAAAAGGGGGTAGGAGCATTGATAAGCAGTTTCAAGACCACAGAAGGAAGCTCAAGCTGCCTATGGTAACTTCCCACTCTCCAGGCATTCCCTACATTATTTATAGAAGAATAAATTATCTGTTCCCAGAAGAACTACTCAAGTTAAACATAAGGAGTAAGTTAGAAATATCTATGTAAAATTACCATATTAAAAAGAAGAGAAAATCAAAGCAGATGAGTATCCCACAAGAAAAAAGTTTATATATAACTAGCAAAAGTTGTAACTAATCTTTCTTGAACTAAAACATGATATGAAAGAAAACATGACATCTTTAAAAATAAAAACTTAAGACATAGATGCAATGGGTTAGCAAAAAAATTGCAAAAGAACAGAAGAATATGAACAGTGAACTAGTTGCTCAGCAAGAAAAAAAGCAGGAGGTGATTCCAAACTAAAAGCATTAAGGATTTATGGATGTCCTGGACTTACATGTGGCCTCTTCTAGCCTGGTAGTTTCATTTCTTACATGGTGGCTATTAGCAAAGATAATGTCAACACAAAGCTGAAACTGCATGGTATTTTCTAAGCTAGACTTGGAAAGCTATACATCATTCTGTTGCATTCTATGGTTGTAAACAATGTACTAAAGTTCATCAAATTCTTGTGGTAGAGGACAAATGGTAGGTTGGCAAGGTCTTGTTGTAGAAGAGCATGTGGAATGAAAGTTATTGTTTCATCTATCTTTGTAAAATTATGTTTTTTTCCAGAGCAATATGCATAGAAGCCACATAGAAATAAGTTTGTTAAACACGGTAGATATCCATCAGTTATGTTTTACAGGAAAAACATAAAAGCAATGCTGAAAATAAATCATGTTGAGGGAGAACAGTTAAGAAAGCTACTCTTAACTAATTACTCCGTTTTTCAGGACAAGGAGTGAAAATTCAACAAAAACTGATAAATTGAGTAAAACAGGTATGCACATTTCATTTAAGGTATAAATGTCACCATTGACAAGACTAGAAATAATATAAGCAGATGGTGAAGGAGACAGAAGGAAGCTCAAAGTAAATGAATTTACATATTCTACTTTATCTTAGAGTGTGAAGTCACCGAGTGTCTAAACTAGTAACATTGAGATCCAGTATTGTTTCATTTCCCAAGCCACATGTAAGAATGTTCTCCCAAAATATAGAAATAAATTATTTATTTGTATCTGGAATATAAATGAGAATTTTATTTTTATATACTTAATGCAAATACTGATAATTTTACATATGAAAAGTATATAATAATTTTATATAAATATCAGGGCTGTGTTTTGGATTTCTAAAATTAATAATAGCATATGATCAAAAAGTTCAAGGATTACTGACAGTTATAAAGTTGCCACTTGAACAATGTAGATTTTAAGGTTTTACATTGTAAAGGAAATACGCACAAACTCAAATAAAACAAATATTGAACAATCTTTGGTTACAATAAAATGAGAACATGTGAGAAAAATTAATTAATTATAAACATAAACAGAAAGTTTTCTGTCATATCAAGATGAAAAAGCATTCATATACTGAAGGAAAACAATCGCTTAGAATAAAATCCAGGAACATATTGTATACAATGATTCAAAAAAGTTTGAAATGTGACGCACGACTTGATTACTATAGCCTTGACTGATGTTAAATAGCAGTATATTAAGGCTACTTTATACTTTAAAATAATATTACCTGCAAAAATAAGTCATCACTCCTTAAGAATATAAAGTTGAAGTAGCAAATTTTATAAATAATTTACTACAATAAGTACTAAATGTACAAAATCATGCTAGTGAGACTTTCATGCTAGTGAGACCTTAATAAATACCCTGAAACAAGTTATCCAAGAATTCCAAATGTTTACAAAGTATCTAGGGAATAGAATACTTGAAAAGTATGTAGCTGCATAAGCCACAGAAAAGCAGAATGAAAATGATAGGGGGATAGACAGACATGAGAAGAAGGAACATGAGGTTAAGGGAATAATTCTATAAAATGGGCTCACTATGCTGACCCCACATGCATTCTTTTCCAAGAAGCAATTTATCTGCCTGGCTTAAGTGGACAGGATATGTCACATTTCTCAGAAAACTACCTGTTACTTGCAAGAGAAAAATGCAGGCCCTAAATAATTACAATAAAATGAGCACGTTACCCTAAAGGAGGCACTTATCCTTTTACAGACCAGATTCCGGAACTCAAGAAGAAGGACAGTTCCCCAGATGGTAGTATATGTAAGAACATGTTCCAATTAGAACCAGTCAGCATGGGCCAAAGTAACTTGGAGTTGTCATGGCAATGGGGACTTGAAATTCTGACATCATCCTTTGTCAGTCAAAAGTCAAGAAGTGGACCTGGGCAAGACTGAAAATTTCCCTGGTACCCCAATAAACCTGGTAGTCAGGAAAGGCACACTGTTCCTCTCCTTTTTGAGAGGACCCACTTTCCATTGAGAGCATACCCTCTCCCCCTTTCCTGTCCCTCCAAATACTCATGCCTGTTATTCTGAGCAATAACTCTGAAATCTTTCTGACTTGATTACAAGAACTGGGGCTTGAAGGGAGGCCTTTGTGATGCCTCAGTTTCCCAGAAGGCACCAGCCCTATACCAAAAAAAAAAAAAAAAATTGGTAAAGTTGAAAAGAGGAATTCATAATTTTTAAAGTACAAATAAATAATAAATACACAAAAATCTGATTTTTATGAGAAAAAGACAGCAAAATAAAATAGAATATATGAACCTTAACCAAAGCAATAATAAAAAAAAAAAGCTGAAAGGCATAAATTTAAAAGGTATAGAAAATCAGATATGTAAATATAAGAAATCTTATTCAAAGTAACCAATATTATGAAATAAATTTGAATAATGACATGAAATTATTTTCTAGGCTGGTATAATAAGTAGAAACTCTCAACTCTTTATTCTGGAGAATCTAGAAATCTGAAAATTAAGAATGATAGCTGTTGTTTAAGCAAGACTCAGGAATTAACATTTACATATTTTGCTCCTGAACTTTCAATGAAAAGAAAACATTACATTTCTCTAAATCCAGCCAGTTGAAGAGAGGATCCACATCTATCCATCTTGTGTAAGGACAATGTAATACTGATTCCAGTGTGGCAAGAGTGATACATTAAAAAATTCATCAGAATAATGTCATAAAAAGTTCAAATATGTTAAATTAGCAATTAAACTTAAAACTGTAAAAACAATTTGAAACCAGTGGTATACAAAATAGAAAATGGTTAAACATTTGGAATCTGTTACAGAATTTGTAAAATTTGTAAGTGTGAAAACTTTACAATCATCCCCATAAGTACCAAAAAGCCTATATATGAACAACAATAAGGGACTATTATAACAGATGAGATAGAAGGGTTTTCTAAATATATAATGAGTTCCTCCAAGGTATTCAGAAAAGGCCAAAACAATCCAATCTGGAAAAAAAAAAAAAAAAAAAAAAAACAGTAAGCAAAAGAAAAACAAAACATGCATGTTTTATAACTCTGTGAAGAGATGCTCAACTTTGCTCAAACTAAAGATGTGGAAAGAAAATATCAGAGCTCAAATCTACAATAGTATTCAGTGTCAGTGGTAGCCTTAACTGGTAAAAGCCCTTCAACAAGCAACTGAGAAAATATTAAAATTAAATACACATTACTATTGAAATTTTATTTTTAATAAATTACAGAGAAACCCACATATGTTTGTGAAAGTACAGAATAGTCTACCCATGGAAGCCTCTGTTGACTGACTGCTCCAAGACTTGGTTCACTATTTCCTGCTACAAATTGTACAAATTGTTCCTGTATCTTTCCTACTAACCTTCTGACAGTGCTGATCTGCCTGTATAAATTACCATTCTCTCACCATCTCTGCTTAAATAAATAAGTAATGTATAAACTACTTGAGGGCAGGAATCATTTCTCAATAATCACATAGCCAGTATTCTTTTATAGTGTCAGCAAAAATTCAGTGACTAAGAAATCCTTTGGGTATCAAATAAGGACAAGATGGGTAAGATATTAATAGAACATATCATTAAGTAACTGGTTAGGAAACAATATATGAATTACTTTTAGTGTAAAAAAATCTCATAGTCCCACTTTTAGGTTCCATTTTGGAGGAAAAAGTACAAATTTATAATTTAGCTTCTGTATTTATTTATTTCTCTTTCTTTATTCTTTTCACCTCCCAAGTGAGAAAACAGCTTTCAAATGCTAGAAAGTGTGTGTTTATTATTCACAAAAACAATAACAACACTAGAAACAGCACTCTCCTTGCTTCTTGTTCATAGTTAATTTGTTATGCTTTATTTTTAATAGAAGCCTTTTCTCCAAACCTGCCTGTTTCCTTTACATTAGTTAAGATGGCTTTCTGTTCACTTAAACGCAAGAAGAGGTGAGGTAAGTGAGAAACTGAGATACATTTTACAGAGGTCTTCTTCCATGTCAGATTAAGGAGAGGCAGAAAGTGATCCTTAAAGGACAGAGGAAGCAGATGGCAGGCATCAGCGAGGAGAAAGTAACAGAATGAGGCATTTGGGTGCACTCAATAATGGTAGTGAGCAATAGGGATTTGGGGAATAGACATAAATATGTTAATGTAGAAACCCATATAAATAGTAGAAAGGTAATGGGAAAGTCAAAATATCTGAATTAGTGTTAATTATGATTACTAGGAATTTAGGGAGACCTAGTATTGATAAGAAATGGTATTAATAATCATACATATCTGATTTATAAAAAGTTACTTATCTAGGGGAAAAAAAGTACACTTTCCCATTCTCAACCAAAAACCTTTAGGGCAAAACTGCAAAAGACTCAAAATTTGCATAATGTCTTTTTTTCACTTTGTTTAGTAGCCTCAGCTAATTTCTTGAGAATTCCACTGATTAAGCAAGACAGTATTTAAAATCCCTTTTTGCATTGTGTTGTTGTTGTTACACACACTGCCATAGTTTGGGGAAGAGAAAACTTGGGAAATTATTAAGTCATTTCAGCTTTTATAATCTTTTTGAATATCAGTCTCCGTGAATCAGGCTTACTACTTACAACATCTGGCTGTCTTGATTTAATAGCATCTTGTGCCAAGAAAATCTCCCAAACACATTTCTGGTGAAAGTTTTCAGTCTTGTGTTAAATATTCCATGATTAAAGGATACTAGTTATAGCTAAAGGAATACGGGGTCCCAGCCTCACAAACAAAACTGTGTAAGAAGTAAGTTTATGTTTGGGGCCTGATCATGAAAGCTTTTAAGTTTTCCTCAGGCTAAAATCTTGAGAAAAGATTCTTCCTGACTATGGGCCCCTAACAACAGCATTTCTTTACTTGTAAAAATTTTCATTTGGGAGTTATTTCTCTGTCCTTTGAAATGTAAGTAAATCTTCTAGTAGCAATTATTAAAACCCAGGAATATTTCTCTCAATGACCTGAAACCCATCTCTTTGAAATGTAAACATTGTAGGAAGCAGCAACCCTACCTCCTAGTCTCTGTGGCAAAGTGGAGGATTTACTTCAGTGGAAGCCATCTAGCATACACAGATGGCCTAATCACAGCACCAAAAATTGCAGTCTCAGGAGTAACTTACTGTGCTGGATAAATCCCTTTTATCAACCTCCGTAAAGTCCTCCAGTGCTTTTCCACCAACCCAACTCAATGCTGAAAAAACATTCCAGTGTTATATTTCACAGAATTGATTTTAGGCTATCTCTCCTTTTCCAGTAGGCTTGAATAATGTTTTCTTTACCTGTTTAACTTTTTTCAGTGCAATATTATTTTTATAAACATAAGATGAGGGTATTTTGGGCTGAGGAACATATATATCCATTTGAATATAGCTTTGAGAATGATACAGATTTTGCCAAATATTGATTATATATCTACCATTTTTTTCTTTTCCCAAAATACAACATTTTCTAAGTCATTCATTCATATAACCTCTGTGGCAATTAGAAAGGAATAACTCCATAAATAGCATATTTTAAGAAACTGCCTCATAAAAGAGATGCAGAAAGATGCAGAAACATGGACAATGAAGATTTTGTATATTCAAAGATCCTTGAAAATTAAGGGCAAAAATCTCAGTGAACACCTGAAAACTGCTTTAGATTTGGCTTGTGAAAAAGGGTCATCATATTTAAAATCAGAATTTTGATAGTTTTGCACAGATTAGAAACTAATATACTATATTTTCTAGGAATAGAAATGCTCTTAACTATGAATAGGTATGATTGACAAAAAATTTGAACTGTAATCTAATTTTACTATTAATTTTAAAGCTAACATGGAACAGCTTTTCTATCTAAAAGAGAATGCCCCCAACTATTCTTTTTTTTGTTGTTGTTGTTTTACTTAAAATTTCTTGATGTGTTTTAATATATATTTGTTTTATTATATTTTGCTTTAAGAACTTAAATGAATATGATATTCCCAAATGTCTTAGGATTACTATGGCATCAAGAAAAAGATAAACATATCTATTGAACAACTACTTTATATGTGTCCCAAATCTTAGCTACCTTAATGGAAAGGAGGGTGTACAACAGCTGAAGGAAATCACTTTTCACATGTTGAAATATTTGTGTTTCATAAACTCATGTGACAACAAATAGCATTTTTCACCTCTAAATACAAGAACAAAAACATTCAGTTTATAAAAGCTACAGATAAAAAAAGAAACCAGAAATGTGTCCTACACATGAATGAAAAGGCAATAAATGAATCAATTGCAATTTTGTTCTTAATTTCTCTTTTTGAAGAATGAATTTATTTTATGTTTCATAAATATTTTCATTAAAGAGCCATTGCCAAATTAAACTATATTTAGGATACATAACATGATCTTTATGACACAAAATCTTCAAGGATTTAAATATCTTCCAAAAATGTTATAAATTATAGACTTTTTGGTTTGCTCTTCTAGACTCACTTTAATGTAAGGCAAACTCTGGTGAGGACACAGCAGAAACTATTTTGAATTTGGGTGTGTGTCTCCTTATAAAGGATTTTCTCTATGTTCAGACAGGGTCAATCTGGCCATTTGAAGATAAACATATTCATAGGTGAGTGGGCACATCTCTCCAAATAGCTGCGACATCTGTTCAAATAACACATTTTCCATTTTCATTACTCAAGTCACACTTTCTAATTGTTTGTTACAGATGCTGCAAGTTTTTTAGTAACACTCTTCTAACTTCTTTTGAAAGTACCACTTTATAATGCATTGCTACTCTGAATCCTTAAGGTTTGCTTTGGCTTAAAAGGTGTAATCAATATGGCTCTTATTTATGATTCTATTTTGGTAGAAAAAAGTTTTAATATCCACTGAATAAGGCCTAAATATGTTATACTACATCATCTTAAAAGAACTTATTTACATTATTGTACCTGAGTCCAGTAATTTTATTGTTTATCCCTACCTGAGTAGGGATAAACAATTACCTGAGTCCAGTAATTTTATTGTTTATATCTACCATCTTTCTTCTTTTCTTTATTTATCAAACCAGAAATTTATCTTTCAACCCACGTAGTTTTTATATGATAATAATACTATATCTCAGAAATCAACTATATAAACATTAGATAAATGTGAAATTTTAACCACCTTGTATCTTAATTGAGGAAAAAAAATTAATCAAACTGCCCAAAGCATGCATATTATGTTAACTTAAAACAGCTGTTGCTGTAAACTCAGAACTTGGAGCTAGACTCTGTCAAATCTCAATCCCTGAAGATAATAAAAGATCACTGTGTCATTATAATAAGACAGTTGAGAAAGTTGATGCAATGTCCATGTGGGCAGATGCAAGATGATCTGGACAGGCATCAATCACCAAAACAGCAAAATTCCAGGGAGAGAAAGTGGCAGGGTAGAATAAGCAGCAGTGAGAACCACTTCTTGAACAGGGGATGAAGATAGATTGAGACAAATGTTTGGTTTATAGAAAGACAGATGAGTATTAAAGGAAGAAGATATAGTATTCAGCTCCAAAATAAATGCACTATCAAAAGGAAGCCTTGTCAGTTTTTTGGAAACCTGGGTTGTCATCCACCACAGGATGTCCTATCAAATCTGAATAGGAAAGAAGCAGGTCAGAACTTTCTCATTTTGGTTTGGCAAAAGTGGTATAAAAAACCATGATGATATGATACAACACTTAATACTCAACAGAATCCAGGGCTTACTGTATTACTACAAGCTCAACAATACCACCATGAAATCAGACCTCAGTTAAAAGATTCAGGCTTATGAACAGTGATGTACTGAAGCTGGCTTGAACCGTGAGGAAAGCAGCTCAAAATTGCTAATGGTGGTATCACCATGCGAATAAGCAAAATTCAAGGCTTGCTTTCTCTATTCTTTTTCCAAAGAGCTTATCTACTCCAGCTGTGTATATATGTTTACCTCCCCTAGCTAGATCCTACTAATGAAAATCTTCATCCTTGACCCAAGTTGACAAAGGCTGGAATCAAAGCTGTGATTTCCTGTCTTTCCAAACTACTGTCTTATCACAACAAAGTCAACCTGAAAATCCTTAAAATAATCACATTTTTTTTCACATTTGTAACAAAAACAAAGCAACGTTACAAAACAATCAAAAACTATTTTGAATCCTGTTGACCCTGTGTAGTAACAATAGCATGTATCCACTACAGAGTTTGTTCAGACACATGAGAAAGATAATTACATTTATTGCATCTTAAGGATCAACTATCAGTGACTAATTTACTTTTTCCTAAAGGTACTAATTTTAAGAGAGCACAGAGTTAATAGCTTGTATCCAGTCTTGCCCATGTTTTCAGTGAAACTTGTCCTACTAGATTCTCTGTGGTTATAGAGAAAGACTTCTATAGTGAAATATATGAGAAATAAATGTATATAGCTTGGCTAAGTATTGATGCAGTTATAGAAAATGCCCAAATCTTAGGAGTTATTCAAACAAAGATATAGTTCTCCTGCATGTCTTCATCCTTCAGAACTCAGCCTTAGGGAGTAGCCCCTATCTGCTGCGACATGCTAGGCTGATGACAGAAGAAAAAGAGTGAGAGAGAAAATATGCTACATCTTAAATTTTTTCACAGAAGTAGTACACATTCATTTTTCTAGCCAAAACCAAGCTACTGGTGTAGGAATCAATCATAATCCTCTTAAAGGATGCATTCATAATTAGAACAATAATACATTCTAATTCATTTACCACACTCTAGCATCCTCTTTGATATTTACATGTTCTGTTAAATGCTTTGAAGAATGATGAAGCAGAAAAGGAAAAAGAAAAAGGCCTTTAAAACCCATTCTATATCTATTAGAAGTATGTTGACATTTATCAGAAATGGCAACTATTTCTAATACATCATTAGGATCTTATAAAATCACCAAGTCATTGTCTGTGTTGCAAGTTAGAATCCCCCATAGACACGTGCACAATCCTTGTTTTCCATTTCATCCAGAAGAACTGAATTTTTCTCTTCCTCAGGAAAAAAAAAAAAAAAAAAAAAAAAAAACATAGAGCATCTTCTTTTCAAGAAAAACTTGAAGTCAGCTTGTCCATGTCTCACTTGCCTGTAATATTTAATCACCACCTGTCATAGTCCATTTTCTGTTGCCTATAACAGAATGCTGGAGACTGGGGTGATTTATAGAGAATAGAGACCTACTTAGTTTAGGGTTCTTCAGGCTGAGAAGATTGGTTTGCCACATCTGGCTAGGGTCTTGTGTCATTACACAGCAGAATAGCAGAAGGGCAAGTGGTGGTGTGGAAGATACAAAACCACAAAGGATGTCCTCGCTTTACAACAACCTACTCTCTAAGCTACTAGTTCAGTCCTTTGAGAATGAACCCAGTCTTCCAAGAAAGGCATTATGCCGGTTAACAATCTAATCACTGTTAAAGGTCATCCTTTCCAACACTTAACACTGCCATAAATCAAATTCCATAGCTTCCTGCTCCAGCACCACATCGAGGCACATATAAGAAAGAGTTGTATTTTAATTACAGAGAAATATGATTCCTCCCATATTTAGATTTCAATTTCAAATATACGTTTTTAAATTTTATAATAAGCTAGTTCTTTTTCAGATATGTAATTAAGGCTCTTTTAAATAATTTTTCAACATTAATTTCTTGTCCTATAAAGTGGGAGTGATATTGGATTGTCTCTAAAGTACTTCAACTTTCAAGCCTCCCTTGGGTTTATTTTAATCAATTATTTGGTGTGTATGAAGACTATGGCCACACAGATTGATAGTAATTATACTGAATTTGTGACAATGCCTTAATATATACCCAAATAGCCAAATCCATCTCTCAATTAAATATGCTGGATGTTTTCTATAAAATAATAATTCTTTCTATTCACTAGACTCAAAGAATGTATTTCTTTTATTGCATGAATTTTGAAGTTAAAGAAAAAATACGAGCAATTCTTTCACCAAGCATCTAAAAGAACTTTCAATTTTCTAAGTTCATTTGGTATAAAATCACAAGTGATTTCTTCCAGGCTCAGGGGATTTTCTTTTCTAAGATGCTGTGAATTCCTTCCAAGATAGCACAGATCCTCAGTCTTATTTATTTATCTTTTGCCTCTAGTAATATACTGCTCTATCCCTTTTCAAATTTCATCTCACAGAAATGCACATCTTTATGTGTTCCATTCTCTACTATTCTATTTTGGATTCTAGATATTTTTCTTCTTTTGTCAATTTATTTTAGGATACCAAAACTTTTCAGTTTTCTTTTTGTTGTTTTCATGGTATTCTTGTAGTACTCTTGGCAAGTGCTACCTTTCAGTCTTTGTTAATATGAAACTAACACCTGATACACTTAAATACTAAATGTTAAAGATAAGAACCATCTGCTAAGAAAATGACAATTGCAAAGACACCTTTGTTAAGACTTTTAGAGTGGTTCCCAATGAAGAACACAATTACCACTCTGCTGAGGTTTGGATAGTTGTCCCCTAAAGGTCCAAATATAGAGACTTCATCCCTGGAATAGTGGTATTGGGAAGTTCTGCAGACCTTTAAGAAGTAAGACCAACTAACAGGTCATTAAGTTATTGGGGATGTGTATCTGAAGATGATGGTCATATCCAAAACTGTATACTCTCTTTCTCCTTGGCCTCCTGCCTTGAGAGGTAAATACAACATGCTCACCTGTCATGATGTACTACCCTTACCAAAGACTCAAGCCAATAATAGGGGTGCCAAGTGTTGGACTTGAACTTCCAGAACCTGAGCAAAATTTGAACTCTCTTTATTTCATTAGCTGCCTGTGTCCAGTGTTGCATTAAAGTGATATGAAACTAAGAACTTTCCTTCTCTTGTTTTGCCCCACATAGGGGACATTTTGAAATATGTGGGTTCATATTTAGTTGTCCCTATGACTAGAGCAGGGAGTGTTTACTGGTACTTAATGGAGGACAGAAATGCTAAGCTTCTGAAAATGATAAATACAGCCCTACAATATTAGGAACCCCTTTGCTTGACATGAGAAATAGTGCCATCTATTTCTACCAGTGGCTGAAAATGTTAGAAAATTTAAACAAACAAATTGTGGGGAAATTGAATAGCTTTACAGTGCTTTGTGGCTGTATCTTCTTCATATAATTTTACTATTTATTTGAAATGTAGTGTATTTTCCCAATATCAAAAGTCTTTGGTCTATATTCAAATGTATCTGTAAAATCTCACTTATAATTCTAAGAATTTTTCCACTTAAGAAAAAACAAACAACTAATATTTCTTGAATCCTAGGGCTTTAAACCATTATTACAATTAATTTGTAGTTGACCAGAAAACCTATGTAATCTAGCCACAATTATGTCTCAGTGATGTTATCAACAGCTGCCAACCAAAATTCTAAATGCTGACAGATCTGTGGTTACTCATTTTTAATTTAGTGTTTCATTATTTAAAGGGACTCAAGATACTTGTGAATGATAAAGGTGCCAGAGATAAGACATCTTATCAGACCAAATGGATGCTCATGTCAATGAGTGTTTCAACCTGGAGTAGATGTCTGGAGACTGCCGTAATGACCAAAGAGGTGGTTTCCATGACAACCGTGTCAATGATATGTGCAGAAGGGTCCACATTTCAAAGATAATATTAATTCTGCTTAGGACCAGTACATCAGTGATATTATCCACATTTTGGTCTCTTCAGCTAATTGCTTTGTGGCTTGCATTAATCATAAATCTGTCAGTAATCATAATTGCTTTGCATTAAGATCACAACTTAATTAGAATTTGAGAAGGATTAAAATGCAGCAGTAGGTTATCTAACCTCTGATTGAGGAATCCTAAATGAGGAAGCTGGGATCCACCCTGGAGGTGAGTAGAGAGAAAGCTAATGTAACCTTAGGGTCCTGTGTCTGAACCCTGGCCAACCAAGGGAGTCACTCACAAACTCTTCACATTTTTCTCCAGGCTAAATG
This sequence comes from Tamias sibiricus, assembly GCA_025594165.1. Lineage (NCBI taxonomy): Eukaryota > Metazoa > Chordata > Mammalia > Rodentia > Sciuridae > Tamias > Tamias sibiricus. The sequence goes on along the minus strand of CM046665.1, from coordinate 38,489,093 downwards.
TTATTAGTATTGATAACATGGCATCTTTGTGAACAGCCAAGGCTAGAATTTGCATTTAATGAAAAGTGTAAATCTACAAGAGGCTGTTCTCTATTCAATTCAGGAGCAGACTGATACAGGTAGGAGGGAATTAACTTGCGGATCACTTATTTGGTATCGTATTTGGCATGTATTTCCTTTATACCAGTGTAGAAAGGGGGCATTGGGAAAGAGCAAGAAATTAGCCTCCAAGCTTTACCAATTTATAGTCTACCCTAATATGATCCAATATGATGATTATTTCTTCAATGTGTAGTTGAATTCCACAGTTTACAATAAACCGATATGGCTTGACTTGGTTTAATAACTCATCTAAATTAGTTCTTTCAATAATTTGTAAAGATCAAGATGTCAAGTTTCTCTAAGCTCTTGTGTGTCTTTTCACAAAATTAAAGATATGATTCATTTAGCTCCTGACTAGAGGGGTTGAAAAAAATTAGATAAATTGCTATAGTGTACTGTCAACAAATTTTATATTTAAGCATTTATTTATATGTTTATCAGTTACCTGTGATGAAAATGCCCTATATAAGTACTGATCCTCATAGAACTTACAACCTTAAAAAGGAAGTATTGAGAACTCTTTACTTTTGTAATGACAACAATCCTATACAAATAAAATCACATCATTTATCTGTCTCATTGGGGTTGATAGAACTAATATAAAAAAATCTTACAAAACTCTCCAAAAGATAAGTACTCAGGATCTAGAGTCTACAATAGTATGAGGATAAAACACATAAGTGAATAAGGAATTAGGATTCTGCAGGTTTGAAAGCTGTTAGTGATCAATGTCAGGAAGTCCTTGTGTGTCTCATATGGATAAACCTAGGCTTGCTTCTCAGACCAAACAGCTCTTCACAGTTTCTTTCTCTGACTTATTTCAAGCACTAGAGACACAAAGTTTTTCCTTCTGACAGTGCTATTACTCTACACAATAGGAGTTCTTTTCTTTCACTTTCCTTTTTCTGTTCCTCTACAGAAGATCATACTTGTTTCAAAGACTTTTGTTGTTACTTGTTACAAGAAAATAGGATAATAAAAATAATAGACATCAGCCCTGTGCTGGGGTGCATGCCTGTAATCCCAGCAACTCTAGAAGCTAGGACAAGAGAATCACAAGTTTGAGACCAGCCTGGGCAACTTAGTGAGACCCTGTCTCAAAAATTTCAAAGAACTGAGGATATAACTTAGTGACACAGCACCCGGGGGCTGAATCCCCACCACTGCAAAACAAGTAAATGAAAACAAATAAAATATAGCAACATGAAAATCATATATCTTACAATATATGTTCTAAAGTTTTACAGAAGTGATCCCAAATTAACTGTTCTGATTCCCTGGTTATGATGGTAATCTATTCCCATGATCTATTTTCTTCCTGGGTTAGTAGGAAGAGAGGTTCACCTCCCCATCTCCACCTCTCCTGAGTGTTTGATCTTGTCCTGAATTTATACAAAAACTGAAAATGTATTCAAAAGAAACTGAATCCCACATTGACTAGGTTGTTCAATTTTTATGAGTATTTTAGGATTGAAAGTCATTCCTCTGTTCATGCTACCTATATAATAATGGGTATTAAATTTCCCAACTTTACAGTATAATTTAAACCATTTCAAAGTGGTATGACAGAAAGGCTGCCTACTGAAACACTATCATCATTACTACCAGACAGTATCACTGCTCCATAATGCTTTGCATGTCTACTGATTTATCAAATATTGAGCAGCCAGGAATTGACATTTATTTATCTATTGTCAGAAAAAGATATTGAGAGTGAGTGAAAATAGGACAGCTAGAAGATCTGGGAAATCTGAAAGAAAAAAAAAAAGCAAAACAAATACACAACAAAAATTTGGGGATACATCCAGATACAGATAGTCATCCAGTTAATTAGTCAGAGTTTGTTATTGAGCCCAGTAAAGTTTTAACATTTGGGTGATTTAGGTATAAAGAAATCATTATATTGTGGTAGTGATTTATTTTTAAGTCTGTAAATACATCACAATGGAAATTACAAAGGACTAGTTTCTAGACAATTTTTCAAAACAAGTATTCAGAGAGGGAAGTTGGACAACGGCTCATTTACTACAATCAGGAATAAATTAAAGTCTCAAGAACAAATAAAAAAATAAAAAACAAGAATGTTAACAATGAACATTTTTGTTGTTAGTGATGGGAACATAACTAGAATTCATTTATAAGAACACACACAAAAAGAGTTTTTGATGCACATGGGGGTAAGTCAAGGAATCAATGGCTAGGCTGCAGAAAGCAGGGAACTCCAGTAATTTCAGCACCTGAAGTCTGCAGATTTCTCTATTAATTCATTTCCTTACTCTCACCTTGGTTTATCTCTCAATATCAACCTCTTATATAAGATAACATTCCTATTTCTTTATATGTCTATATCTCAGACATAGACATGGACCCTCGGTGTCAGATATCCAGACCTAGAATTTGAGTGTTAGAGATGGCAGTACTGGGATTGCCAGCTACACACTCATGTTGCAGCAGTGGGTGAAGGATTCATTACCTAAGCGTAAGCAGGGTGTAGACATTAATGTATAGTGTGACAACCAGAGCAATGGTGTGAATGGTGATTTACTCAAATACCACACATCAAGGATGGGTCTGAATTTTTTCAGTCTTTGCATTGAATAGAACATCCTGGACAGGAAAGCCAGTTAATGCAATCATAACCAATATGATATAACAAGAAAACAATCTGCTGAGGCTTCAAGGTGGCTGGCATAGTCACCTCCACTGAACTTGAACCTGAAAGTTTACAATTGAACAATTACTGTAATCTTGCCACTACATGTAGCCAAAGGGTAAAACCAAGACACTTGTGAGATTTGAATAAGAGAACAAGAAAAACTTAATTTTGATGAAATTGTTTGAACTCAAGGAACTGTACTCAAAGCCAGTTGTAACCCTGACCTTTTTGATAAAAATAACCCAAACATTTATTTTTGTTTATATCCATTTGAATTTTATTTTCTGTCTCTTGCTTCAAAACTATCCTGATAATAATATATTTGCTTTGTTCTTTCACAAAAGAAAAGGGGAAAATGCTTAACATTCCTACCAACCTTTATACACAAACACCTACACATACACATACACATACATACACAGGGAGCATTTCATCACTGCATACAAAACAAAAGCAAATCAAAATTAAAAGTAAGCTTATCTTGGTGATAGTATAATTCAATTGTTTAATAATTGTTCAATTGTTCAATAATTGATAATATAATTCAATTGTTGACACACTTGAAAAAACATCAAGATCAATCTTAGTGTCTGGCATTTTATATTATACTTTGTCTTAATGTGGGACATTTTGTAAATGAGCAAGCAGAAGAGATTTGAAAGCATGGAAACAAACATTTCAAAGTGAGAATTGAATAATTATTATATTCTTACTCTCACACGATCCAAAGAACCTGAGGCAGAAGACTGTTGAAGAAATGCCTATTTTCCTTAACCTATGTACATCCACTGATCTGTACAAGAATTCAAGGTGGGAGTCCGGGAGTGCATTGATTGGTAGTTTAAAATGTAGTTTCATTTTATTCACCTTACTACCATTCCCAAGAGACAAACAAATAAATTCATGATTGAACATAATGATGGTAAATTTTATGTGTCGACCTGACTGGATTAAGTGATGCCCAGGTAGCCAGTAAAACATTATTTCTGGGAATCTATGAGGGTGTTTCCAGGAAAATAACATTTGAATCAGTAGGCTGAGGAAAAAAGGTTACTACTACCAAGGTGAGTGGGCATCATTCAATCCTTTAAAGGCTCAAATAAGGACAAAAATGGAGAAGTGCACATTTACTCCCACTGCTGGGGCTGGACCATATATCCTCTCCTGATCTCAATCCTGATACTCAGGACTTCAGACTCTGAATTGGATTTAACACCATCATTTTCCTAGTCCTTGGGCCTGAATGGGACAACCACATCACTGGCTTTCCCAAACCTTCAATTTTCAGAGAGAAAATTACAGGACTTCTCAACACCTCCATAATCATGTGAGCTGATTCCTAATAGTACAACTCTTTCAATATATCTGTATCTAACTATATCTACAGTTTCATCTATATACCCTACTAGTTTTCTTTCTCTAGAGAATACTAACACAGTGATCAGATATTGGTCATTCATTGTTTTAAAGTCATCAATTTGAGGGCTGACATTTTTACAATAATAAATGATGGATTTACTACATCTCTGGGTGGGTTGTTTAATAAGTCTTTTTCCATTTTCCTCTGTAAATGGTGTTAATTATACTTCCTATCTCCCATAAGTGCTATGATAATTACTGTTGGTAAAGCACTTAGGTTTCCATGGAGAAGGGAGATGGTGTAAGGGCAATGTATTACCATCATAATTATCATTGCCCTGGGCATCTGCTCATTAATGACTGCATTTGAGTAAAAACCCATGAAAGGTTTAATTGATATGAGGCAGAAATTGGTCAACCTTAGCCATATTTACTGCCAAGTTTTAGTCCATAGAGAAAAACTTTTCTCTAATTAGATCATCTCAAATATCATCAGAAAGAGGAATACAAGAATTTCAAGTGTTTTAACAACTTAGTATTCACTCATTTAACAAATATTTGTTGAATATCTGGTATGTGACAGGCACTTCTCTGAGTTCTAGGCATATAATGATGAAGAAAAAAACAAGTGCCATTGTGGAGCTTAAGTTCTAGAATTTAAAATGTGCACCAGGGCTACAGTTTTTCCTCTCTGATCCCAATCCTTTATTTTAGTTTCTTCATCAAGTACCCTGTCCCTAATGCCACCTTTTGCAACACATCACCAACAGCTTGCATGATTTCCTCTCTGGTGAAATTAGTCCTAAATGTTTATTTTTCCAAAAAAATAAATAAATTTCCATCCATTATTGAAAACAGCAAACATATATGCTTGTCATTTTCTCCCTAAAACCACTGTATTTTGTCCAATTGTCTGTGACATCAATCACAGTACCATATATATGGTGTACTAAGAAGTGATTCCTTAATTAAATTAAACAGGTTATATGAGTCCCTAATATTTTAAAAATCAATCAAAATTTAGATTTGCCAATATGTGCCATCTATTTTTTACTTGGCAAAGCAAAGCTAGGTGTCATGGTTTAGATATGAGGTGTCCTCCAAAACTCGTGTGAGACAATGCAAGGTTGAGAGGTGAATTGATTGGGTTATAAGAGCCTTAACCATATCAGTGCATTAATTCCTCATAAGAATTAATTGGGGGGTAACTGTAAGCAGGTAGGGTGTGGCTGCAGCAGGTGGGGGTATGTCTTTGTGGTTTATATTTTATCATGGTGAAGAGAGGCATCTCTTTCTCTGCTTCCTGGTGACCAAGCCCTGAGTGGCTTTCCTCCACCTCACTCTTCTGCCATGGTTTACTTCACCTCGGGACCCTGAGGAATAAAATTTACCATCTATGGACTGAGACTTTCGAAACTGTGAGTGACAAGCTTTTTCTCCTCCAAATTGTTCTTGTTAAGCCTTTTGGTCATAGCATCAAAAAAGCTGACTAAGACAGCCGGGTTGGAAAAAAGAGAAGATTTGGGGGGGGAAATATATATATATATATATATTTGTATATGTATAAATGTATATGTATAAATACATACATACACTCCATCTGCTAGTTCTGCCATTCCACTGCTTACCTGATATGGCAGGATTTTTAACTTCTAGAAAGGGGTTGCTTGCTAAAATCATTTCAGGCATCCCGTGGTGTTATTTTTTGGACACTCATGTTAATTAACAACCATAGAACATCCAAGAATGATTTCTTCTATTCTGGTCTTCTTTGATGCTGTCAATTGCAGGGTCCCCAGTCATTTCTATAGCTGCATAATGAAGGTACCTTATCTCTTTGTAGGTCAAGCTTTCTTTTCCCAAGTACTGTTGATGCCACTTATGCTGGGCAGCAGTGTAGTTACAATATCCTAGAGCACTGGCAATAACAAACTAATATGCAACTTTATCCAAGGTTAGGATTTCAAACCCATGTTGCCAGTTCAATAAAATAAAGGAGAAAAGTACATTCCCTTTCCTTTTGTTGTTCATTGCCCCCAGAACACCAACGAAATACATAAGGATCCTTTTTGTTTTGTTGTTGTTGTTGTTGTCATTGTTTTGGTACTGGGACTTGAACCCAGGGGCACTTAACCACTGAGCCACATCCCCATCACTTTTTTGTATTTTATTTAGAGGTATGGTCTCACTGAGTTACTTAAGGCCTCACTAAATTGCTGAGGCTGGCTTTGAATTTGTGATCCTCATGCCTCAGCCACTGGGATTACAGGTGTGCACCACTGTGCCCCGCTACAGAAGGATTCTTTAGACAAACTTTCTCCATTAGATTCTACATTTCTAAGCTGAATTTTTCCTATTCTCTTTCCCACCCCACTCTCTCTGCTCCCCAGATTGAATAAATGGTTATATAATCAGACTAAATTCTGGCCTCTAAAAATGTGTTAGAAGGCCCAGCTTAGTTATTTTAAAGTAACATTGTCTTCTCAAAGTTCTTCCATGCAAATAATTTTCTCTCATGATAATCCACATTATCTTCCCAAAATGGACATATATCAGATTTAGGTTGAATCCTTAGAACAATGACTTTTCGGTCTCTTCTTTGTAGAATCGATGAACTGGGAAATTATAGATCAAGCAATTACTGTGTTTTGGCCACTGAACCATTCCGATTTCTCAAAACGAGAATATTTGAAGGATGTGGAAAAGTAAGTAAACTTTGTGTTGCTTTCAATAAATGAGAACTATAAAAAAATGTCAATTTAAACTAGTTTTATGCTATAAAGTTGTCATTAATATTGTGTACATTAGAAACGATGGTGGGTTGGGGGTGAAGTTACTCAATATTAGATCAAGAATGCCAAATTATTGCTCATCAGTTAAGTCATTGCACCTCCAAATTCCAACCAAAACTTTCCAAAAGCATTATTCTCAATCAAGGAACATCAGCAAAATGAAAATAAAATACTATCCAAAATACCTATTGTAAGACTCTGTTAAAAACTGAGTTTAAACACATGCTTTAGTCTTGAGAGCAAAGGACTGCTGCTCCCTCCATCACTTTCATATTTCTTCCTTTCCCAAATCTAAATCTTGAGTTCCTGCCACATTCTTCTTAGTTATGTGAAGGAGGTTAGAAGTCAAAGATAAAGAGGAAGCAAGAAGGTTGAGATTAATATTAGCAATGCAACTTCATGGACAAGTCATTTAATTTCTTTTTGCCTCATTTTCTTGTCTGTGAAGTGGAAATAATAATCATATCCATCCCGTAGTCAAATCCTGAGTAATTAATGTACTTATTTGTGTAAAACACTTTAAACGGTGATTAATAGCAAGCAGCCAATGAGTATTAGGTATCATGAGATGATAATTATCATCACCGTGGTGCAATCTCCATCACTACATCAGGCATGTATGCATCTAATGATTTAGATGAAAGGGGAAAAAGAGAGATGCATTCTGAGTTCCTTCCACATCACGTGGAAGTGAGCAAACAGGAGATGTGTTTTCTCACTTGGACAATGTATCCACATCCAGGTAGCCTAGTCAAATGTTATAAACTTGAACTAACCAAACTGGAATATTATCTTCCTTTCCAGAAGATAACTTCTGGTCAAGCAGATGTGAAGAGGGACTGGGGAATAAACCCCCTCTGTGCATCAGAGATATCAAATGATGACATGCAGATGCCTCAAAAATACTGAATCAGAAATTAGAAGGTCAACTTGGGAAGGCTGAGAGAGAGATGCCAGCAGTAGCATGGAGTTGAATATGATGTTCTCAAGGGCGTAAGTTGTAGAGGCAGAGGCACCATCATGGAGAATGGGGCTGTGGTAGTGGCGAGGCTGTATTGGGGAACAAAAGACTCACTGTAAGTATAAAAATGCATTTTGTAGATGAGTAGGGGGCTTTGGTTTGTGCAAGTGGAAAAATGTCTCCTCTGAGTGTTTTTTATATTCATTTTGCATGTGTCTATGTGTCATATGAAAGGAGAGTACAGAGAGTATAGTCTGATATGTCTAATGATCAATATCAAACACAAATACTTTTCAAACATATGCTGGTTAATCTACAATTTATCTTTTAGCACTAAACTTTCATGCCTTCCAAATGCCCAATAATTTGAAATCACAGCCCCAAGTTCTCCTGCAAAGCATATGACACTATTGCAAGAACAAAGCCAATCATATCTACACTAACTTTAGTCACCCAGAGCCTTTCAGTCTGGGAGAAAATCAATAATTGCATTTCAGTAGTCCAGAAGAGAACATTCAAGTTTCTGTCTCTTCAAAAGAGATGCATGTCTGAGACAGCAATGACTGCTCTGTAGATTTTTGTAGAATGGAGCCATTCACATCACCTCTGGTACAAATAACAAAGATGTCGAGAATAAAACAGAAGATTGCTGATCTTACCTTACTAGTGAATGTCCCCAGGGAGGCAAAATCAGATTAATCGTTCAATCTCTCAGGAAACTGTGCCTAAGGAAAAGGACAGCAAGACCATATTTGGTGTCACTCCACACAAAACATAGCAAGCCATCAAAGTAATCACAGAACCCAGTCCCCAAGAAGACTACTGTAAAAAGGAGAATAAGTGATAAAGAGAAGCTATTTTATGTTGTATTGTGGTAGTCCTATTTTCTTATATCAATTCCTTTTTAGAAAAGTGATAGCTTAAGTGATGTATTTATGTATGTGTGTGTGTGTGTCCGTGTGTGTGTGTGTGTATGTGTCTATTCCTAGGGTAATCATAACCCTTTTACTTTAGTGACTCATATTTTGAAAATTGCCAGTTTTCTTTTCCTCTTTAACAGGAGGGTGCCTCCTTTCTTTGGTTTCTGACCTCTGCTTATACAATGTAAAAAGTGATTTGGTGTCACACTAAGGTAGAACTATTTGTTATTGTTGTAGTGTTGGGCAGTGGTGGTGCAGTAGGACACTATCATTAGACTAAAATGTTTTATTAAACACATCTATATTTTAAAAATAAAGCCATTTGGAAATGAGGCATAACAAAAAAAAAATATTCAGCATAGTTATCCCAGACATACAATCTGTTAATTTCAAGTCAATATACATTATTAAGAACTGGTATCTAGATGAATAAGAGAAACACACTGAATTCCTATGGTAATCTAGGCTGACGTTATTTTCTTTTAATATGCAATTTTGAAACCTTGGTTAATTTCCTCTTGTGTAGTCAGACAATCTGACATTCTATGTTTGATCTGGTACTACCTTCCTCTCTTCCTCAAAGATGTATAGGACATTGTTTTTAAATTAAATTAAACCATCTTTAAACCTTCTTTTAAGAAATTTGAAGATACCAACAGGAAAAGAGAAAACTTGGAAAACAGGTTGACACAGAGTTTAAAAGAGGAAAAAATATATATAGTCCATAAGTGTTTCTTTCCCTCAGTGTTGCTGCCTGAAGCGGAAGCTGCTTGGAGCAACGAACGCCGCAGGAAAATTCGGAGGCAGGATGAAAATAAAAAAAGGTCTTTTCTTCTTCTTCTCTCTCCGGCTCCAGCAATCACTCCAAACGCTCTAACTCCAACCACCACCTTCTTCTTCTTCCCACACACACTAACCAAACTCACCCAGTTATATACATATAGCTTTAACAAGGACACGTGCTTACAGCTCGAGCTTACAGGTGCGTCACGCAGTGTTCACGGGCATACAAAGATTCTTTGAATAATGTATTACTATCAGGTGGAAACTAGAACATCTTTTATGGCTCTTAGCTAACCGCAATCTTTAGCTATCTCCTTGATTATAGGCTCCTTCATTTCCCCCTTTTAGTTTTAAAAGAGGGGATGTTCTAGGATGTCCATGTGCAACCGACATTCTTACCCATCATGGGAATCGAGGCTGTCCTGACTCCTGGCTTAGGTTGACATGCTGGCCACATTAGACTGTCCCGTGCGACTGTGCCGTGTCTTAGGTTGTCCCCTTCTGGGGATCTTACCCGTCATAGGCTAACCAGCCATCCAATAGAGCCCTTCAGGATAGACTGTGTGTTGACTAACAGCCGTCCAATTTTTAGGAGATGCTGCGGCTTTAAGGCGGCAAGCCTACTGCCGACGAGCCAAGTTTCCATAGCGTATCAAGTTCTTTAAGCCAATCAGCTGCCCTTAGTTTCATCAAGTAACGCACTGAGTTCTCTTAGACAAATACCCGCAAGGCATTGTCCCGTAATGTCCCAAAATAATGGAAAATCAAAATGTCCATAAGTTATAACACATAGATTCAGGAGGCCCCATGCATGCAGAGCAGAGGCCACACTGCTGGTTAGGTTGTTTGATGCTTGAGCAGCAGTTGTAGCAGCAGCCGTCTTTTTTTATGTCTAGACATTTCCACTGGCAAATCTTCAGGGCCTGCTACCTAAAAACTCAAGCATCCATTATTAAGGGAAAGGCAGTGCTATTCCAGCACTGAGATCAAAAGGTGAGCTGTCAAACTGAAAAAAGAATTATTAGAGTAGAAAATAAAAGTTGATCTCTGCTCACACACATTGCTGCTTAAGCTCCCACAAACATAAGCTGGCAAAATATCACATTCAGAAATAATCAAAGAGAAACTGAGGGTGTTTACTGCATTAAAGATAAAGAAAAGCTAAAGGCACTTTGGAAAAATAATTTGATAGCTGGAATCCTCGAGTCTCTATATACACAGCAACCCTATACCTGTTAAAATAATTCAAATTAATCAGCTATTAAACAAATGAAGTTAATAACAAATAAACAATCCTCTGTCGGAACACCAAAATATCAGGTTATACAACATTAAACATATTCACAGCTAAGAGAAGTCCCGGAGACAACTATAAATCAAAATTGATTATCATTATAATTGATTATCTAATTAGAATATTCTGAACTTATATGAATATCTATCTATCTATCTATTGATTATCTAATTAGAATATTCTAAGCTTAAATGAATTAACGTTATTTGGATCTATATCTATCTTCCTATTTTTTTTTCATAAGCGCTTAATTATTCGTGACGTCACACTAGACAGATGCACATATAAACATATATTTGTTACATCACATTAACATGAAATTTAGACAAATGCACAGTCATAAAGACATATATAAAGGAAAAAAAATATACAATTGTGTATACACTGAAGAGAGATCTTCTTTTCCCGGCCGGGAAGATGAAATTTAAGTTGTAAATTTAATGGAGGACTCTTAAGGGAATTACTCCATACCTTCATTTTGGTCCTCTTGATTTTGTACTTGTTTATTCAATCTAGACTCCTCAATAACTTCATCTTGATCCTTTTGACTTTGTACCTGCTTTATCAATCTAGATGGTATCCATATTGGAGAGGATTCATGCTTTGGAAAAACACAAACAGATCCTCTCCCCCAAATTAATACTGGGTCTGGACCCTTCCATGTACCTGAGAGAACATCCTTCCAGTAAACCAAAGGTTTATGTTGTTGGTGTGGGTTCCAGTGTCTATCTCCAGCCGAATGTCCATTAGAATCTAAAGTTAAGAAAGTTAGGGTAAACAGGGCAACTGCCAATCTGTCCTTAGGATTTTTCCAGTTTCCATCTTTTTGCTTTAGTAACATATTTTTAAGTGTCCGATTTGCTCTTTCAATTATTCCTTGTCCCTGAGGATTATAAGCGATACCTGTTTTGTGGATAATATTGAACTTTGTACAAAATTGTTTGAAGGATGTGGATGTATATGCAGGGCCATTATCTGTTTTAAGCATTTTGGGGATGCCCAATGCAGCAAAAGCTTGTAGACAATGAGATATAGTATCTTTAACTTTTTCTCCAGAATGTAAAGAAGCAAAAATCATGCCGGAGCATGTATCTATGGTGACATGAATAAATCGTAATTTTCCAAAACTTGGCTCATGTGTGACATCCATCTGCCACAAATGATTGGGCATCAAACCTCGTGGGTTAACCCCATAATGTGGATTGGGCAAAAGTGTTACACAAGATGGACATTCTTTTACAATTCTACGAGCTTGTTCTTTTGTGATTTTAAATTTTTGTCTTAAGGTAGTGCTATTAATGTGGAACTGGGAATGAAATAAAGTAGCTTGTTGTACTGTAGTAAATATAAATATTGTTTTAGTGAGGGCATCAGCTTTTTGATTACCTTCATGGAGAGGACCAGGCAGATTAGTGTGAGCTCTTATGTGACCTATAAATAAAGGTTCTTTTTGTTGCCATAGGAGATTTTGGATTTGAGAAAACAATTTAAAAGCTGAAGTATGTGGTGCTATTGGACCTGCTAGCTCCAATTTAGGGACAGCATGTACAATATAGTGGCTGTCTGAAAAAATATTCATAGGCTGTTCTTTAAAATTTTCCAGAGCTATTATTATAGCTTCGAGTTCCACTAATTGAGCTGATTTTTGATTAGTGATATGAATCATTTTTTTCATTTTGAGTGACTACTGCAGCAGTACCATTAGAGGAGCCATCTGTAAATACATTAAATGCTTTAGGAATGGGTTGATGTTTTATTACCTGTGGGAATATGATAGGATGATTGATACAAAAGGACAGTATAGGAGATTTAGGAATATGATTGTCAAAATTTGCAGAAGTAGAGCATCTAGCTATACCCCAATCATTATCATTGAAGCACAAATATTCAACCTGTGATGATGAATAAGGAGTAATAATAGTAGCGGGATGAATTCCAAATATTTTAGTAGAGGTTTTAAGTCCTTGAAGAATAAGTTTAGCCACCATGGAGGTATAAGACTCAATTGTACTTTTAGGAGAGACAGGCAAATGTATCCATAATATAGTTCCCTGTTGCCAAAATACTCCTGTTGGAGTATATTGTGAAGGAATAATAATCAATATTAGTGGTTGTGCAAAATCAAATCTATCACAATGGGATCTTTCAATGGCCTGTTCTACTAATTTCAGAGCTCTCCTGGCCTCAGGAGTTAATGTTCGCGGTGAGGATGGATCAGGGTTCCCGCGAAGGATGTCAAATAAAGGTTTTAATTGTCCACTAGTGAGGCTTAGTGTAGGGCAAAGCCAATTAATGTCTCCCAATAATTTTTGGAAATCATTGAGGGTGGTCAAATGTTCTTTACTTATTAGAATTTTTTGGGGGTTTAACAAAAGTATCCATGATTTTAAAGCCTAAATATAGTATAGGTGATCTGCTTTGAACTTTTTCTTCTGCTATATATAATCCATATTTTTTTAAAATTTTTTGTTATTTCACTAAATATATTAAATAAGATTTGTTGATTAGGGTGAGCTAATAAAACATCGTCCATGTAGTGTAGACACATGAGGTCTTGATATTTGTTTTTAATGGGCTGTATAGCTCTGTCCACATATAGTTGGCACATTGTAGGGCTATTTGCCATTCCCTGCGGCAATACTTTCCATTGATATCTTTTATCAGGGCCATTATTATTGATAGAAGGAATTGAAAAAGCAAACCTGGGGGCATCCAGAGGATGTAGGGGAATGGAAAAGAAACAGTCCTTTATATCAAGAGTTATAAGGTAATAGTTTTTTGGAATAGCTACAGGATTAGGAAGTCCAGGTTGGGTAGCCCCCATAATTTGCATTGTTTTATTAATTTGTCTTAGGTCTTGTAATAGTCTCCATTTTCCCGATTTTTTCTTAATTACAAATATGGGAGAATTCCAGGGAGAGGTGGAAGTCTCTACTATGTGTCCTGTTTCTAATTGTTCTTTAATTAATTGATGGGCTGCTTGCAATTTTTCTTTGGACAGGGGCCACTGAGGGACCCAAACTGGCTTATTAGAGAGCCATGGTATTTTTAAAATTGTTTTCTCAGTGGCCCCTAGAAAAAATGTCCTTTGCCTTTTTTATTATGATTAGGATTTTTATTCTTAACACCTGCAGGCTTGGTTGCTAGGTGTAGCCCCATTTGATGTACGATATCTCTTCCCCATAGGGTAACTGGCAAGCTGTTTAATACATAAGGTTGGAATGTTCCTGTATGGCCTTCATTGTCTTGCCAATTTAAGATTACAGCACTTTGTGCTGGGGTATTAATATATCCCAAGCCTCTTAAACTGGTTGAGGCTTTCTGTAGAGGCCAGTGCTTAGGCCATTGTTGTAGATTTATGATGGAAGAGTCAGCTCCTGTATCAATCAGCCCCTCCATCTCTATACCTTGAAGTTTTAATTTGCACATCGGCCTCCGTGAACAATCCTGTACCCAGAAAGCCATAGGTCCTGAAGCAGTGGAAGCGAATGCTCTGCTATTTCTATTTTGTGGCATGCTTTTAAAAGAACTATGGAGACTGGGAATGAGGAGCAGCTGTGCGATTCTGTCTCCTTGATTTACGGAGATGATGCCCCTGTGTGTACTTAGCATTATTTTAATCTCTCCATTATAATCTGAATCAATAACCCCTGGTATAACATTAAAGCCTAATAAACTCTTGGAACTATGCCCAAGGATTAGTCCCACAGTTCCTGAAGGGAGAGGTCCCCTGATTCCCGTAGGAATCAGCTGAACCCCCATTTCAGGTGTCAGGACCATCCGGGCAGTAGAACAGAGATCTAATCCTGCACTTCCTCTTGTCCTTCTGATAAGGAAGTTAATGGGTAGGAGGGATTGTGATGAGGAATCATTTGAATCTGAGGGCATTCCTCCTCTAGTGCGCATTCCTCCTCTAGTGCCTCATACATTTGTGGGCCCCGGGACATTGGGCCCCGTGCCCCGTTTTTTGAAATCCTTGATAAATCATTTCCATATATATCATATCTGGAATGGCATTGATTGGCCCAATGTATATCCTTTTTGCACCTGGGGCATCTGCCTGGAGTGCAGTATGAATTTGATCTTATTATCCTTGGGGGATATTGCTTAGCATATCTTGGTTGATTATAATACTTTTGTCTGGAATATCCTGTTCTAGGTTGAATCCTTTGGGAATTTTGAGGGGAGGAATTTTTCATCACTGCAGCAATTACGTTGCCTGTGATAACAGCTTCATTAATGTCTTTGCACAGTCTGATATAAATTGATAAGTCTTTTTTTACTTCTCCATGGCCTTATTGCATCCTGGCAATATTTATTAGCATTCTCGTATGCTAATTGGATAACTAGAGGCATAGCTTGCTCGACTTCGCCAAAAACTCTAGATGTTGTTTTTAAGAGTCTATCTACGTAAGGTTCGTTAGGACCTTGTATAACTTTTGATAGGCTGCCTTGCAGATCCCCTGTGCCTGATATTGTCTTCCAGGCTTTCACAGCTGCAGTGTGTATCTGGGCATACACACCTGGATCGTATTGTAGCTGATTTTGTAGTTCGGCGAACTGACCTTCCCCTGTGAGCATATCTATATTGCGTTGAGGGAAACCTGCTGCAGCATTTCTCTTTGCTATTTCTGAACAAAGTTCCTAGATTTGAGTTTTCCAGATTAGGTATTGTCCCCCACTTAGTACCGCTCTGCATAGACTTTTCCAATCTGAGGGGGCTAAGATTAGGGTGTTAAGTGACTCTATCATACTTAATGTGAACGGAGCTTGAGGCCCATAGGTCATTACCGCCTCTTTAAAATTCTTTATTGTTTTAAAGTCTAGGGACTCGTGATACCTTTGTCCCTCTTCATTTTGAAATACTGGCAGTTCTAGGTGCTCCTGCGGTCTATGTTGTTCGAGAGCGTATAAGCGCTCAGAAAGACCGCCAATTTCTACCTCAAGGGCACGTACACTCTGATCAATACTCCTTATTGTTTCTGTTAGGTATTCTATCCATGAAGGAGCAGAGGGCACTAGTGGTTCCTCTATTTGACGGTCTTTTCTCTTTTTTAATTTCTTTTTGTTCTTTTTATTGGAGACTGTGCTCCCCGAATCGCTTTTTGATTCCTCCTCACTACTAGCTTCATAATTTCTAACTGGCTAAGTGGAGGAGACCGTACTCTCATGGTTTGGCTCCTTGTTACTATTATCACTTTCACTAGTATCCTGAGTTTCAGCTTCTAAGGAGAGTACATACTCCTCAGCTAATTTTATTAAGCTTCTGATGGCTTTTGCAGTTCTTACTTTTAAATTTACATTACTACTCTCCTTGCTGGTCTCCACTGAGTCAGAGGATATGCTTTCTTGTTCACTTTTCTCACTATCTGAGTTCTCGATATCAAAAAATTTCATTCATGGCTTTTATAAACCGACTTTTTGTTATATTCACTCCCATATTTTTAAATTTTCTTTTTTCTTACCTGGCCGCCGAATTCCCCATACAGGCCACCACCTGTTGCTGCCTGAAGTGGAAACCGCTTGGAGCAATGAACGCCGCAGGAAAATTTGGAGGCAGGATGAAAATGAAAAAAAGTCTTTTCTTCTTCTTCTCTCTCAGGCTCCAGCAATCACTCCAAACGCTCTAACTCCAACCACCACCTTCTTCTTCTTCCCACACACACTAACCAAACTCACCCAGTTATATACATATAGCTTTAACAAGGACACGTGCTTACAGCTCGAGCTTACAGGTGTGTCACGCAGTGTTCATGGGCATACAAAGATTCTTTGAATAATGTATTACTATCAGGTGGAAACTAGAACATCTTTTATGGCTCTCAGCTAACCGCAATCTTTAGCTATCTCCTATATTATAGGCTTCTTCACCTCAGGACTACCATTTTCTCTTTTCAACTTTAATCTCTCTGCTGTTACTTCCTATAGTTGGACTGCCATCTTTTCCCTTGTAGAGAAACTATTATGGGCAACTGATAGCTACCTAGACTGGTATTTTATGTAAAACTTTCACTCATATAAAATGACACATTTTTTACAAATGATTTATAAACAGAATTTCAGAACAAAGAAAGTATATATTTAAGATTATATGCGGATCATTTTCTCCTCACAAATTTTAGACAATTTAAAATATGCATTGTTCATGCACAATCATCTTCCAGGTATTCTACAGCTCTGTAAAGGGCAGTTAATGTTTTATAGCATCTCTTTTATTATTATTATTATTATTATTATTATTATTATTATTATTATTATTACTATTATTTTGTCATGCTGGGAGGATAAAACCCAGGGAATCACACATGCTGGGCAAGTGCTCTAACACTGAGCTATACATCCCCAGGCAATTAGCCTTTCTTATAGATGTATCTTACTAACCCAAACAAGATATAGAAATGATTTTCTATATTTAGCTGTAACCCAGTGGTGGGTAATATGATCCCATGTATATAAAATGAAAGAAAGTGACCACAAGGGGAAATGGCAAAATGAAATTAGGTCACAGAGCAGCAAATGAAATCTTGAATGAATGAACGAAGAGAATTGTTGGGTTTTGCAAAAAGTTACAAAAGCGTTCTTAGGGGTGTTTATAATAATGCTTAAGGATTATTAGACTCTATTTTTCCTATATTTCATTTTCAAATATACCAACTTTAGGATTTCATTTCATATATAAGAAATTTTTAAGTATGTTTTAAATCAAATGTCTTTCAAGAATAAATTTAGCTTGAAAAGGAATTTTCATGTTAATACATTAAATAGAAAATGAATATCCTTAGCCATATATAGAAATTAATATAAATAAATAAATGCAATAAGAGTGATGTTAATTTTCCACTTTGTTTACTTCATGCAAGAATCCTCATTAATACCATTTTGTATTGACTTTACATCTTAATATTTGACAAGTGTTTATCTGGAGGCTATACACAATTTAAACA
Source organism: Tamias sibiricus (assembly GCA_025594165.1). Taxonomy (NCBI): domain Eukaryota; kingdom Metazoa; phylum Chordata; class Mammalia; order Rodentia; family Sciuridae; genus Tamias; species Tamias sibiricus. The sequence continues at coordinate 38,471,282 of CM046665.1, read as the reverse complement.
GATCAATTTCAAGTGATGAAATAGAAGATGCCATCAAAAAGCTACCAACCTACAAAAGCCCAGGACCAGATGGGTTCACGGCCGAGTTCTACAAGACCTTCAAAGAAGAACTAATACCAATACTCTTTAACTTATTTCAAGGAAATAGGAAAAAAAAAAAAAAAAAGGAGCTCTTCCAAACTCTTTCTATGAGTCCAATATTACACTAATTCTAAAGCCAGGCAAAGACACAGCCAAAAAAGAAAACTTCAGGCCAATATCTTTAATGAACATAGATGCAAAAATCCTCAACAAAATTCTGGCAAATCAAATACAAAAACGTATCAAAAAGATAGTGCACCATGATCAAGTAAGGTTTATACCAGGGATGCAAGGTTGGTTCAACATACGGAAATCAATAAACGTAATACATTACATCAATAGACTTAAAGAAAAAAAAAACATATGATCATCTCAATAGATGCAGAAAAAGCATTTGACAAAATACAACACCCTTTTATGTTCAAAACGCTAGAAAAACTAGGGATAACAGGAACATATTTCAACATTATAAAAGCTATTTATATGAAGCCCCAGGCTAACATCATCCTAAGTGGAGAAAAATTGAAAGTTCCCTCTAAAAACAGAAACAAGACAGGGATGCCCCCTTTCACCACTGTTATTTAACATAGTACTTAAATCCTGGTCAGAGCAATTAGACAGAGGAAAGAAATTAAAGGGATCCAGATAGGAAAAGAAGAATTCAAATTAGCACTATTTGCAGATGATATGATAATATACCAAGAAGATCCAAAAAACTCTACCAGAAAACTTGTATAACTAGTAAATGAATTCTGCAAAATAGCAAGTTACAAAATCAATACCCGTAATTCAAAGGCATTTATGTACATCAGTGACAAATCCTCTGAAAGAGAAATGATGAAAACTACCCCATTTACAATAGCATCAAAAAAAAAAATTAAATTAAAATACCTGGGAACCTACTTAATGAAAGAGGTGAAAGACCTCTTAACAAAAATTACAGAACACTAAAGAAAGAAATTATAGAAGACCTTAGAAGATGGAAAGACCTACCTTGTTCTTGGATAGGCAGAATTAATATTGTCAAAATGACCATACTACCAAAAGCACTATACACTATCAAAATCCCAATGGCATTCCTAAAAAAAAAAAAAAAAAAAAAAATCAACTCAAATTCTTAATTGTAAACCATTAAGTAATCTGAAGTTTCTCAGTCTCCTTGAAGCTCTGCCAAGCCTTCCCTGCTGTATCTGAGCAATTACCATTAACCATGATGTGGCCATTTCTCCTTCAGTACAGTGACAGCTCAGGCTCCCTTGGGGTACTAATGATATCTTCCAAAAAGGAAATCCACTGTACCATCTCTACAAGGAAATTGAGAATTTAAAACCCCTCTTCGGACTGTGTCCCATTCTGAAAAATAAACATTTTTTAAAGTCTAGTGTCCAGACAGAAGACTGTCAGACAACCAAAATGGATATTTATTACTTTTCTCAATAGATTTCTATCTTCTTATTTAAGGTTAAGATTTTGGGCAAATATTTATCTGCCTCAAATAAAGTTGACCAAGTTTTAACTAATTACTGGAGATACCTAACTGTCCTAACCAAACGAAAGCTACTACCTGAAAACTAACAGACGAATGGACATGTTTCAATGGAAATCTCTATCAAAGTATTTAGATATTAGAAACATAGATATCTAAAGAACATTTCAGATAATAAGACATTTTTTTTCTTTTTCTTTGTTTGGACATGTATGCTTATAGCAGCATCATTCACAATAGCCAAAAGAAAGAAACAGCCTAAATTTCCATCAAAAAACTAATAAACAAAATGTAGTATGTCTGCATATCTGAATAATATTTGGAATAATATTTGTAAAAAAGAAACAATGCACTTATGTGTTCTAACATGGGTGAACCTTGAAAACTTCTCACAAAGTGTGAAAAAGCCAGTTACAAAAGACTACACATTGTATAATTCCATTCATTAGAAAGTCCAGATCAGAGAAATCAGTAGAGATAGAAAGTAGATTAGTGGATGTTTAGAGCTGGGGACAGGGGCTGAGGACATACAATTACAGTACTTCAAAGCTACAATATTTCTTATTGAGGTGATGGAAATGTTCTAAAATTGACTGCAGCAATGACTATGCATAATTTAAAAATGTGAATATATTAAAAAACAATGAATTATAGACCATAAGTGGGTTGAGTACATGATATGAGAATTCTATCTCAGTAAAGCTGTTGAAAAAGAAAAGAGAGCTGTCTGCTCCAGCTGTTCCTAGTTCTCTCCTTAAATCTGTTCCTTTTGTTTGAAAAGTAATACCTTTCGTTTTTGTACTTGTGTTTAGTTTTTAAGGAATGATATTCATATTCCTTCTGAGCACTATAAAACAAAACAGTATGAAAATTTCCTTTGAGTGTGTGCAGAAAATAAGACAAGCAATAAATCTGAACTAATATTGTATAAGTAATTTATTTATTCAAAGTCATATATTAGAAGTTTTTCATGTGTCAGGAAACAGCTATGGGCCCCAATTAGGTAATTAGTGCACAGTATTAAAACAATGTGCTATCTTAGAACACAGAATATAAGGATTCTATTGCTATTTGCAGAAAATAGAATATCTTACCTCTGCCTCATCTAAAAAATCTTTTCACTGTGTTATCATTTTAAATCAAATGTATCATAGCAAAATCCCTTATCATGACTTAGGCAGGGGAACAATCACAGAAGCAGTAGCAGCTAAAAGAAATGGAGCATACAGTGAAAGCAGGATCTTTCGAAAATCCAGTTCACAAAGGTTTCCATGGCATGTAATTTATTCATGGCTCCTGCTGGATTGAGATAATAGCAGCTGCTTCTCCTCTTGGTCCTGGTAGTCATCCCCTAAAATGTCTCAACTCATATCCCAAGATAGGAGGCACTGCTGCTCATCTACAATACAATTCTTCCAAAACAGTATTATGTACATCAAGAGGCATTAAAAGAGGCACAATGGCCCTAATCTAACATATGCCCTTCACTTTATGTTTTTCTTTATTTAGAAATCATGTTAAAAAGAAAGTCAAAATGATTATCTGATTACTACACAAAGGAAGAAAAAGATTCTATAACATACAAATGAGAGACTGAATTTCTACTTATGTTTTGTGATTTTCCTGTATACCATCATCATGGGTTTAAAATAATTTATTATCTAATGATGTAGAGGCACTTTAGAAATAAGACACCTATTCTTACAATATAAATAAAATCATGTGCCTATTTATATAAAATTTGTTAAGTGTTTATAATAGAATTTTATTTATGTTATATTTACTTATGTTATGATTGCAACAGTCCTGTAAGGAAATATCTTTATTCCTAAACTTTAGCTGAGATAATGAAGTCCCACATATATACTCAGTCAGTAGATACTGGAGCTGAATTAAACTAAGTTGGTTAAATTCCAATCTAGTTTTGTTTCTGTTACATTACAGCTGCCACTTCTCTCAGAATCTGGCTACATGATTCAATATTGAGCAGAAATTGAAGAAATGGTTGGAGCTCAGTAATTGAAAAGTGTCATTCACTGATCTTAGGTATGTCCATCTCCTGGTCAGATGGGTAAAGAGTAAATAGTACCACTCAGACAGGAAATGGGATTGTCCCTAGCTTTGAAGTAGTTTGAAGCTACCTGATACAGTCTTAAAAATTCTTTGCAGCCGGGCGCGGTGGCGCACGCCTGTAATCCCAGCACTTTGGGAGGCTGAGGCAGGAGGATCGCGAGTTCAAAGCCAGCCTCAGCAATGGTGAGGCACTTAGCAACTCAGTGAGACCCTGTCTCTAAATAAAAAACACAAAAAAAGGTCTGGGGATGTGACCCAGTGGTCAAGTGCCCCTGAGTTCAATCCCCGGTACCAAAAAAAAAAAAAAAAAAAAAAAAAAAATTCTTTGCAAAGTGAACATCCAGCATTGAGACCACATTATGCCTAGAGAAACCATGACCTATATCACTCAATGAGAGATCCAAGTCAAAAATACTACCTAAGTCCAAAGGAGGATCACCCTTAAAACTGATTATTGTATGCAAATAGCAAAGATAAATCACTAAGAGGAAATTTGTGTACACTCAGGATATTTATGAGACCCCAAAGAAAGCCATATTAAACATTGCAAAAGCAGCAGCTGCCATATCAGAGAGGAAGTGCCTATATGAATTCAGCAGGAAAGGGCCTCCCTCATTTAAGGAAGGATTTGCAAATAAAGTGAATGTGTAGAGACAGATCAGTCAAGAATAGTCCTGTAAGGACAGATATAATTTCAGAGAACAATACTCAAGATTGAATTAGAAAGTATGGCATGGGGAGAACTCAGAATCTTACAATATTAAAAATAACATTAAAAATAAATATATCTGATCAATAACTCCACTTGGCTCTAGGAGTTTACATTTATATCTTACATTTATATCTTTAGCATTTAAGTCAATACAGCTTTTTTAAAAAAAATGATTATAGTAATAGTCATATTACATGTACTATGTTAGTGGCTTTATTCTTTTGTCTTAATATCAATAAATCATTCAATTAACAAAATTGACCAACCTGATATCCCTGTATTAGGGGAAGGTAACTTAAAACAAATAGACTTCAAAATGTCTAGTGCATCAGTCATGATAGAAGTTTAATATTCACTTCCATAAATAATCCAAAGATGTGCCCAGGAAAGATTAAGTTCATTTTACTCAGTGGTTTAAGGATCTAGGCTTGTTACATTTAGGAATCCTGCCATCCTCTAGAGTCTATCATCATTTGCTTAACCAGTGAGAGGGAAAGAGAGTAAAGACAAGCACATTCATTTCCCAAAAGAGTTGAGCAAGAGATGCACACATAATCTTTTAGCTGGGTCAAATGATGCACACATATGGCCATATCTAATAGGAAGACTGGAAAATATAAGCTTGCTAGGTTTCCAAAGAGGACAGAGAATTGTGAATTTGGTGGCCATGTAGCATTTTTTGCAATGTTTTTTCTTCATTTACATCTATGTGTAGACAGTGAGCACTGAGTGTGATAATGGCAATGACCAAAGGCTACAGCACATTTAATGTGAAGTACACCCAAACAGAATGGAAGTATAATATGGTAGGTACCAACCAATTCAAGAAAGCCAAGGGGACTTCTAATGGGAAAAAAAAAAAAAAAAAAAAAAAAAGCCATGACTTCCATTTCTTTTTAATTCTAACATAAATGATTGTTTTTCTTCTTTACCCCATGCTATATTTTAATATCTATGGATAAGGACATTCATGGATAAAATGTTTCTTTGGGTCATATATATGACCTTTCATGATTAAAGAAATTAAACACCATACTCTAAATATTGGGATGTGATATGCATCTAGAAATAGCTAGAAACACCTGTGAACTTTCTCAGTATTAATGGATTAACATTAATTCTACACTTTGTTATCAGCCAAAAAGATAAAGGAAGAATTAAATAAGACCAACACAGGATATGCATCTCCAATTAACAGGCAAGGGGGTAAGGTGAAAGAGGGAAAGATTTACAGATGGACTCCTCTGCTCTTCTACAGTAATTCCCGGTATTGACGTTGACATGACATTTAGAGGCAACTAAATGAGAGGTTGTTGGGTAAAGTTGATGAGGATTTTACTTATGTAAATTCACTCCTTTAAGGTAAGATTGAGATTTTGCCTTGTTTATTCCCATGACAACATAGGTTTTGAGGCCTGGAAGACAGCAATGCCAATAACACAGAAAATTTCCAAAATTCAGGGAGACAGTGAATGTAATTTAAACAGACAACGAAAACTCAGTAGTTAGAGAATTAAGGCCAGCTGAAGATGCCAACTTTCCATTGTACTTGAATAGTCCACATGGGGTTATGAATCATTTGACCACTTGTCTCAAGCCTATGTATCTCTGTTTAAAAAGGCTAATCAATACCTGCAGAGAGAAACAACCCATATATAAATGCAGACTCCTATCAAGACACTAAAAGGTATTGAAGAAATTCAGTCTGCAGCAATACCAAGTCTTTTATACTTTCATTCTTATTTCTTCTGATGTGAATATCATTAGGACTATGATCACCGACATTTAGAAAATAGAATATTTTTCCATTTCAATTTTTGTTTATTCTATCCTCCAAAAAATAGAGAGTATTTTTTCTAATTTTTATTTTCTTTTTATTGGCATGTTTTTATTATATATATATATATACATATATATAATATGTACATATCTATATATATACATTATATAGTATATATATATATGTATCAGTTGGATTTGTTATAATATATTCATATGTGCACACAATAAAAAAGTATAGTTTGATCAGTTTAATTCCCCAGTATCTCCCCTTTTCTTCCCCTTCCTCCCCTTGATCCCTTTCTATTCTACTGGTCTCCCTTCTATTTTTTTAATTTGTTCTAAATGGTTGTAGATGACAGTAGAATGCATCTTAGCACATTGTATACAAGTAGAGTACAACTTCTCATTCCTCTGGCTATATATGTTGCAGAGTCATACGAGCAGTGTAATCATATAATGTCTGTCTCATGATATCATCCTTCCCATCCCCACAGTCTCACCCCTCCCTTCACTCCCCTCTGCACAATCCAAATTTCCTTTATTCTTCTCTACTGCCCCCACCCACTGCCACCCACTGTGGATCAGCATCTGCTTATCAAAGAAAACATTCAGCCTTTGGTTTTTTGGGATTGGCTTATTTCACTTACCATGATGTTATCTAGTTCCATCCATTTGCCTCAAATGCCATGATTTCATTTGTCTTTAAGGCTGAGTAATATGAATAATATTCCATTGTGTTTATGTACCACATTTTCTTTATCCATTCATCTGTTGAAGGGCATCTAGCTAGGTTGGTTACATAGTTTAGCTATTGTGAATTGTGCTGCTGCGTCACTGATGTGGCTGCATCACTGTAGTGTGCTGATTTTAAGTCTTTGAGGTATAAACCAAGGAGTAGAGTAGCTGGGTCAAATGATGGTTCCTTTCCAAGTTTTCTGAGGAATCTCCATAGGGCTTTCTAACATGGTTGCACCAATTTGCAGTCCCACCAGAAATGTATGAGTGTACCTTTTTCTTCATATCCTTGCCAACATGTATTATTGCTTGTATTCTTGATAATGGGCATTCTAACTAGAGTGAAATGAAATCTTAGAGTAGTTTTGATTTGCATTTGTCTAATTGCTAGAGATGATGAACAATTTTCCATATGTTTGTTGATTGTTGTATTAAAAAATAAAAGACAAAGAGACAAACTCATATAAATACAGTTATCTCATACTATACAAAGGCACCAAGAAAATACATTGATGAAAAGATAGCCTATTCAACAAATGGTGCTGGGACAACTGAATATCAATATATAGCAAAATGAAATCAAACCTCTATCTCTCGCCCTATACAAAAATCAACTCAAAGTGTTCTTTGGTCATTAGACACTAGAACAGAGACCCTGCACCTAATAGAAGAAAAAGTAGGCCCAAATCTTCATCATGTCAGCTTAGGAACTGACTCCCTTAACAAGACTCTTAAAGTACAAAAAGTAAAATTAAGAATCAATAAATGGGATGGATTCAAACTGAAAAGTTTCTTCTCAGCCAAAGAAACAATCAATAATGTGAAGAGAGAGCCTACAGAATGGGAAAAAATATTTACCACATGCACCTCAGAGAGAGTACTAATCTCCAGGATATATAAAGAACTCAAGGGCTGGGGCTGGGGCTCAGCAGTAGAGCACTGGCCTAGCAGGTGTGAGGCACTGGGTTCAATTCTCAGCACCACATATAAATAAAAGAAAAAAAAAAGGATTATCAACAACTAAAAAATAAAAATTAAAAAAAAAGAACTATAAAAACTTAACACCAAAAAAAAAAAAAATAAAAATAAAAATAACCCAATCAATAAATGGGCTGAGGAACTGAACAGACATTTCACAGAAAAAGAAATACAATCAACCAAAAAACATATGGAAAAATGTTCATCATCTCGAACAATTAGATAAATGCAAATCAAAAACTACTCTAAGATTTCATCTCACTCCAGAATATTTTTTAAGAAAAAAATAAATTTGATGTCTACCCTGGATAGCAAGTAATAGAATTGAGATGGAGTAGGGAATTGAAGAATATTATAGCACTCCTTGAAATTGATGGAGACATCTTAAGGTGCACTCTTTGAATCACTTGAGTTTGATTTCAGAGTTATATTCAATGATTTTATTTGTTTTTTTCCAAAATTTACCTTATTTTAATTTCTAGATTTTTCTAGCCACTTTAGAGCAAATAGACTTTTCCTGGCTTGTCCTGAGGAAATGTTCCATCTGAGAAAGATATATATTATTAATTACATTTGAACTTGAACACAAAGAAATCTTAAAAAGTAAACTGACATAGTAAACTGGCTCAAGGAATTTAAAAATTGTTTTCATGTCAAAAATAGGTATCTGATTTAATTAAAGCCTATATTATTCCATTCTAAAATACAACCAAAAAAAATAATAATAACTAGTCAAAACATTAATCTAGGGCTGGCTTAGTGACAGAGAACTTGCTTTGTATGCACAAGGCTCTGAAGCTAGAGGTTAGACCCTCAGCACAGAAAACAAACAAAAAAGCTAAATGTTAAATTTACCAAAATATCAAAATAGCTGAATGAATTTCATCAAAATTTTAAAACACACTGAAATATCTGATTTTTGCTAAATGTATCTGTCATTTTTCTTAAATCTTATTTTTCTTTTCTGGAAACTCTATTCACATGGCAAATATACAAATGAGAACTACCCAGATTCTGGCATCACAAAATTGTAAGATTGTTTTAAATAAAATTCACTACAGCAAAACAATTTCAATTTCTGTATTCCTAAATAAACAAGCTAAGAAAGAATTTGAGCTTCATATTTTAAGTTTCATCCTTAATATTTTCAGTTTTCATTCTTACCGTGTTGGTGAATAACTATGTAGAACTCTGTTGTGTAAGTTTGACAGACATCACTGATAGCTACATAATAGACAATACTTTTATATCTTTCATTTATATTATATTGAATAAATAGTATAATTTTTTTGTTTACTGTTAATTCTAGATTAAACCAATAAAAGTGTTGCTTTTCAACTTATTTGATCTTCTCTAAGAGGCTTGGGCTATTTGAATTTAAAAAAAAAAAAAAAGATTCAAATGCAAGCAAGAGGAATTTCTAGTACCTAAATATAAAAATTTGAAACAGTAAAATAACATGGTTTATATTGATAAATAGAACAAAACATATAAAATGTCAATATATTCCAAATTAGGCTTAAGGTTTAAGTTTTATTCTAGTTTTATTTGACATGTAATAATTATACAATTATGTAGCACAATGTTTGAATACATATATTATGAATGTGTGTGTGTGTGTGTGTGTGTGTAATGATAAAATCAGGGTAGTTACCATATCCATCACCTCAACCATTTATCACTTTTATGGGGTTCAAATGTTCAGTTAATTTTCAATTGGTTGGAATAATATTGTATTACTACAGAAAAAAACTCTGCTTGATCATTCGGTAAAAGCAATGAAGCAAGTAGCATCACTATACCAGACCTTAAATTATACTACAGAGCAATAGTAACAAAAACAGCATGGTATTGGCATTAAAATAGACTGGTAGACCAATGGTACAGAATAGAGGACACAGAGACTAATACATGTAATTTCAGTTATCTTATATTAGACAAAGGCACCAAAAATGTACATTGAAGAAAAGATAGCCTCTTCAACAAATGGTGCTGGGGAAACTGGAAATCCATATGCAACAAAATGAAATTAAACCCCTATCTTTCACCATGCACAAAACTCAACTCAAAGTGGATCAAGGACCTAGGAATTAATCCAGAGAAACTACACCTAATATAAGAAAAAGTAAGCTCTAATCTCCACATGTTGGATTAGGCCCCAACTTCCTTAATAACACTCCTGTAGTGCAAGAATTAATATCAAGAATTTATACATGGGATAGATTCAAACTAAAAAGCTTCTTCTTGGCAAAAGAAACAATCAGTGAGGTGAATAGAGAGCCTACTAAATGGGAACAAATTTTTAACCACATGCACATCAGATAGAGCACTAATGTCTAGAATATATAAAGAACTCAAAAATCTTAACACCAAAAAAAAAAAAAAAAATAACCCAATCAATAAATGGGCCAAGGAACTGAAAAGTTGCTTCTCAGAATAAGATATACAATCAATCAACAAATACATGAAAAATGTTCAACATCTCTGGCTATTAGAGAAATGCAAATCAAAACCACTCTAAGATTTCATCTCACACCAGTCAGAAGGGCAGCTATTAAGAACACAAACAACCATAAATGTTGGAGAGGATGTGGGGAAAAAGGCACACTCATACATTGCTGTTGGGACTGCAAAATGGTGCAGCCAATCTGGAAAGCAGTATGAAGAATCCTTGGAAACCTGGGAATGGAACAACCTTATGACCCAGCTATTCCACTCCTCAGTCTATATCCAAAGGTCTTAAAAACAGAATACTACAGGGACACAGCCACATTAATGTTTAAATCAGCACACTTCACAATAGTTAAACTGTGGAACCAACCTAGATGCCCTTCAGTAGATGAATGAATAAAGAAAATGTGGCATGTATACACAATGGAGTATTACTCATCAATAAAAGAAAATAAAATCATGGCATTCACAGGTAAATGGATGAAGTTGGAGAATATAATGCTAAGTGAAGTTAGCAAATTCCAAAAATCCAAATGCCAAATGTTTTCTCTGATATAAGGAGGCCGATTCACGTTGGGGTTGGGATGGGGAGCATAGGAGGATTAGAGGAACTCTAGAATGGCCAATGTGGAGGGAGGGTAAGGGAGGGGGCAAAAAGGTGGGAAAAAAGAAAGATGGTAGAATGAGATGGATATCATTACCCTAAGTGCATGTATGAAGAAATGAATGATGTGAATATACTTTGTATACAACCAGAGCTACGTAAAAATGTGCTCTGTAAGTATAATATGAAATGTAATGCATTCTGCTGTCATTTATAACAACTTAGAATGAAAAAATTTAAAAAAATATATGAAGAATCTATGGTTCTTTCCCCTATTTATTGTGATTATACATACACTTCAATAATAACAACAACAGAAAACTTTCTGCAATGTAGTATGGTGACAACAGTTTGGGACAAAATGTTTGCATTACTATTGTAGCACTTGACTTTTGACTCATTGAAGTATGAACATCCTTTTGGCTGTATAATTGGGTTTTGTAAGAGAAATAAAGTTTTGAATTGGCACCATAGTGCAAATTTAATTAAGACACAGTTCCTATATGATCAGAACATCAGTGTCATGGCCAAATAGTTCTCACTGCTTACATTTCTAAGACTTTATTTTGGACCTTAAATAAGGCTCATTTAGCTGCTGATAATGGACAGTTATTAACAACTTTTAAATCTTTTGAAGCAATTTTGGTGAGTATTAATAATTCATGTAAAGTTAATTATAACAAGTAAGTAGAAATTTTTAAAGTTGGTATTTTTACAAGTCAAAACTCATGTTTATGTAATTGCCATTATTTAATTCAAATACTTACTTGAGATTTTTAGTCAAGTATGCTTTTAACTGATACATAATAACTTAAAAATTGTATAGATCTATGGAATAACATGTGATAACAATAGTGTATAGATCTATGGAATAACATGATTTTAAGCCAGAAATAATACATGATCCAGTACTGTTTTTAGTGATGGAAATTGCCAATCCTACTATGTCTACATATTGTTCCAATTAAGACTAGATATCAAAATTGGAACTGAGGACCTAGTCTACTGCTATATATTGTTTGCATATATTGTTGCTATCATTGGCCTCCTACACCAAATCTGTGAGGTACTAGTAAGATACAGGGATACTATAAAATTGCAAGGTAGAAACTTCACAGCATTAGATCCATCTAGACAGATGGGTAGATACACATACACACACACAAAAAAAAAAAACATATATGAAAAAGCAAAGAATCAAACCACCCCAAGTAATACAGACTACCTTAACAATAAACTCCATTAACATCACAGTGAAGGAAATATCATTTAGAAAGAATTTAGAAAGTCCATGCTTAAACTGATCTATGAGGTGAAAGATGATGGAAGAAATGAAATCAAGAAGTGAAAGGTCCTTTCAATAAGAAGATAGAGATCATGAAGAGGAATCAGTCGAAATCCTCAAAAAAAAAAAAAAAAAAAAAAACCAATAAACCAAATAAAAAATTCAATGAAAAGCATCACCAACAGTCTAGATCACCTGGAAGACAAGAGTTTCAGGCAATGAAGACAAAATATATAATCTAGAAAATAAAGGTGACCATAGAGAAAAAATGTTAAGAGACCATGAACAGAACTTCCAAGTAATGTGGGATAACCTCAAAACACCAAACATCAGATTTATCAGGATAGATGAAGGCTCAGAGATACAAACCAAAGGAATGTACAATCTTTTCAATGAAATAACATCACAAAATTTCCCAAACCTTAAGAATGAAGTGGAAAACCAAATACAAGAGGTTTACAGGACCCCAAATGTACAAAATGACAACAGACCCATACCAAGGCACATTATTATGAAAATACCTAACATACAGAGTAAGGATAGAATTTTAAAGATGCCAGAGGAAATCAACAGGTCATATTTAGAGGGAAAACAATCCAGATTTCAGCTGAGTTCTCAATCCATACCCTCAAAGCTAGGAGATCTTGGAATAATATGTACCAAGCTCTGAAAGAAAATGAATGACAGCCAAGAATACTATACCCAACCAAGTGAAGATCCAGATTTGATGATGAAATAAAAGAACTTCCATGATAAACAAAAATTAAAAAGAATTTACAACTAGAAAACCTGCACTACAAAACATATTCAATAAAATATTTCATGAAAAATAAAAGTGAAAAGCAGTAAAGGGAGGAACTACACTAGAAGAATAGTCAATCAAAGAAGAAACTAATTCAAATTAAAAACCACAAATAAATAAAAATTACAGGGAATACAAATCATATCTTAATAATAACATTGAATATAAACAGCCTAAACTCATCAATCAAAATACAGACTGGTAGAATGGATTAAAAAACAATACCCAACAAAATGCTGTCTCCAAGAAATTCACCTCATAAGCACAGAAATCCACAGACTGACGGTAAAAGGATTGGTAAAAAACATACCATTCACATGAATCTCATAAACAAGCAGGTGTTTTATCCTTATATCAGATAAAGCGGACATCAAACCAAAGTTAATTAGAAGGGACAAGAAGGTCATTTCATACTGCTAAAGGGAATAACACATCAACAAAACATAACAATCATAAATATGTATGCCCTTAACACTGAAGTACCTATGTCCACCAAACAAACCTTTCTCAATTTCAAGAATCAAATAGACCACAATACAATAATACTGGATGGCTTTAACCTGCCTCTCTCATCACTAGATAGATCCTCCAAAATCTAAATAAAGAAGCTATAGAAATAATAAATACAATTAATAATTTAGACTTAACAGACATATATAGAATATTTCATCCATCAAAGACTGAATACACTTTCTTCTCAGTAGCACACAATAATAGACCATATCTTAAGTCACAAAGCAATTCGCAGCAAATACAAAAAAAAATGAATAAAAATATGAATAATACCTTGCATTCTATCAGATCATAATGGAATGAAATTAGAAATCAATGATAAAATAAAAACAGAAGCTAATTTAACACCTGGAGATGAAATAACGTGCTGGTCAATGACCGATGGATAGTAGAAGAAATCAGGGATGAAATAAAATACTTAGAGATAAATGAGAATTGTGACAAAATTATCAAAATCTCTGGGACACTATGAAGCCAGTTCTAAGAGGAAAGCTCATTGCACCGAGCTCATTCTTTAAAAGAATAGAAAAATCATCAAATAAATAACCAAACATTACATATCACATCCCCAGGGGAAAAAAAAAAAAAAAAAAAAAAAGAACAAATCAACACTAAAAGCTGTAGAGATAGGAAATAATTAAAATCAGAGCTGAAATCAATGAAATTGAAAGAAAATATTCAAAAAGTAGATGAAACAAAATATTGGTTTCTTGAAAAATAACTAAAATCAACAAACCCTTACTCAAGCTAACAAAGAAAAAGAGAAAACTAAAATCACTAAAATTTGTGATGAAAAGGAAAAATCACCACAAACACTATTGAAATATAGATGATAGTCAGAAACTACTTTGAAAATCTATGTTCCAATAAAATAGAAAACATGAAGGCATCATCAAATTTCTAGAGACATATGGCCTACCCAAATTGAAACAGAAGGACATAGAAAATTTAAAAAGATCAATTACAAGCAATAAAACTGAAGACCACCATCAAAAGCCCACCAACAAAGAAAAATCCAGGACCAGATAGATGGATTCTCAGCCACACTCTACAAGAAGTTCAAAGAAGAATTGACACCAATATTCCTAAAATTATTCCATGAAATAAAAAACGAAGAAATCGGTCCAAACTCATTCTATGAGGCTAGTTTCACCCTGATGTCAAAACCAGACAGATACATCAAGGAAAGAAAACTTCAGATCGATATCCCTGATGAACATAGATACAAAAATTCTTAACAAAATACTGTTGGATTGCATACAAAAATTGCATATGAAAAGATAGCGTACTATGATAAAGTGGAGTTCACTTCAGGTATGTAATTTGGGTTCAACATATGGATATCAATAAACATAATTCATCACATCAATAGACTTAAAGACAAGAGCCACATTTTTATCTCAATAGATGCAGAAAAATGATTTAACAAAAGTCAACATCCATTCATGCTCAAAATACTAGAAAAACTAGGGGTAGTAGGAATACACCTTAACATTGTAAAAGCTATATATTTTAAACCCACGGTGAACATCATTCTAAATGTAGAAACATTGAAAGAATTTTCTTTAAAAACTGGAACAAGACAGGAATGCCCTCCTTCACCAATCTATTCAACACAGTCCTTGAAACCTTAGCGAGAGCAATTAGACAAAAGAAATCTATTAAAGGGATACAAATAGGAAAAGAAGAGCTCAAACTATCCCTATTGGCTGATGACATGATTCTATATTTAGAAGACACAGAAAGCTCCTTGAATTTAGCACAATAGCAGGATATAAAATTAACACCCATAAATCAATTGCATTCTTATACACCAATGACAAATCAGCTGAAAGAGAAATCAGGAAAACTATCCTATTCACAATAACCTCAAATATAAAAATAAAATAAAATAGTTGGGAATCAATCTAAGAAAGGAAGTAAAACACCTCTACAATGAAGAGTATCGAACACTAAATAAAGAAATTGAAGAAGACCTTAGAAAATGGAAAGATTTCCCATGTTCTAGGATAGGCAGAATTAATATTGCAAAATGGCCATAATATCAAAAGCTCTATACATACTTAATGCAATTTCCATTAAAATTCCAATTATGTCCTTCATAGAAATAGAAAAATAAGTCATGAAATTTATTTGGAAAAATAAGAGGCCCAGAATAGCCAAAACAATCCTTAGCAACAAAAGTAATGCAGGAGACATCATAATACCAGATCTTAAATTATACTACAGAGCTATTATACTACAGAATCTGTTCTGTTGTCAGAAAGGTTTTCTTCATATCTAGTAAC
Source organism: Tamias sibiricus (assembly GCA_025594165.1). Lineage (NCBI taxonomy): Eukaryota > Metazoa > Chordata > Mammalia > Rodentia > Sciuridae > Tamias > Tamias sibiricus. The sequence continues at coordinate 38,455,492 of CM046665.1, read as the reverse complement.
AAAAATGGCATGATGTTGGCACAAAAATAAAATTGAAGACTAATGGAACAGAATAGAAGACACAGAGACATACACAAATAAATATAGTTATCTCATACTAGATAAAGTTGATTTTAACAAATTTTGATACTAGAAAAACTAAAGACAAGGAAAATAATCTGAGCTAGAGAAGTTTATTCTGGAGAAACATAAGACTTTTATGTGTGAAAATTATTTCTTTCTTCTTTCATCTTTTGATGAAAGAGAAAGTTGTTAACTAACATCTGAATAGGATATATATCTATATATAATACACACACACACACACACACATATATATATACATACATATATAATGGGAGAACATTTCTATTACTCAGGTTGCATTTAAACAGGTAAAAATTAAAATATACTGAGTGATTTGGGCTTTTGAAAAAGAGTAGGTATTCAGAGGAAGGTCACAGAAGGATAGGCACCAATGTTCTGAGGAAAGAAGTTCTAAAAATGCAGAAATTAGCCAGAAAACCTGGTGAGAAAATATCCACTTCTATGTTTTGATATCTTAACAATGCTCTAAGTAATTTTTTTTCTTTCAGTTTTAGAAGGATGCTTTCAATACAGTAGATGAGGGTAGACATCTTTGAAAATAATGTACCTTAAAAGGCAGTAAGGAACTGGGCAGTTTAGAAAGTGTAAAGACACAGACATGTGGATATGTATGTGTAATCACAGCTAATGCTCTAACATATAAACAAATGGAGTGTGGAATTCTGGACAACCCAAAATGCCATCAATTAGAATCTATTCTGTTGTCAGAAAATTTTTTTCTTCATAACAACTATAAAACAGGCAAAAGGAAAAGCTTTGGTATACTTATCTGTCCAACAGTGTTCCAGGCACAAAGAATCCAAATAACTTGATCTAAAAGAATGTATATGAAAAACCATAACATTCTTTTGAAAATATTGCTGCAATGTGTTCTTTTTCACACCTTGAAACAGAAGTATCATAAGGATAGGCATATTTTCCTCTTCTTTTTTCATCACTATACCCTTAGTCCATAAAAGGATGCTTATGATTAAATGCAATCTCAATAAATATGTATCATACAAATGAAAAAAATAGGAAAACACACTTGGAAACAGTGAGCACATTTTTCTTCATGATGGTCATGATGAAATATAATTTTTAATATACCAGCTACCCTTGATATGATCCTATGCTAACCAAAGAACCATTCAATTAGGGAGACACTCTCCCAAGCAAAAATGATTATGTATACTCACTGAAGTTAGACTTTCCATTACAGGGTATTACTTTGTATTCTATTCCCTTGCTCAATAATTCAGAAAATGTCCACTTTGAACCAGGGAAGGCATCCCTTTTGTTGACGTATTTAAACACTTTATATTTTTCATCAAAGCCAAGGTTTCCAAGCCAACATCTTAGGAGAAAGAAAAGCTATGATAGGAACAAAGACTAGAGCTATGAGGAAGGAATAAAAAAACTTTCAGAGCTTGCAAAAATTGATTTTTGTGGGAAATCTTGAACTTTTTCTTCTACTTGATTTCATATTTTGTGTTAAAGTTAAATTATTATTTTTGGTAATATAATTCAATGATTTAGATAAATAAATACAGAAAATAAATAAGAAAGCAATGACATGCTCTGTTGATCCACAGAATATCCATTTGACCTGGATCATTATCTTAGAGACTTGAGCCAATGACAATTTCACTTCTTTCAGATTTGACATGTCAGACCTCAGAGGATTACAGTTGTATGTAGGACTCTTAGAACATAATCTTAGACGTCTCTTCATTATGAAAAAGGAATTCTGAAACAGATTGTAAGAAATGGCTTTGGGGTTGGTTGATCAATTATGAGATGCTATTTATATTATATGTGCTACTCATTCTTTTTTTTTTTTTTTTCAAATAATGACCTCTTAACACTTGTTCCAGTTTTATTCACTCATTGAAGATTTCCCTGGACACCCTTCTTATAAAAAAATAATACACAAATTCTCCTATTCACTTAACCCCATGATATTTTTCTCCACAACTCTAATAACTGCATACCATTCCATAACACCAAGAAATGTGGAAAGAAATCTGATCTGCCACCTGAAAACCCAATGCCATAGAATAAATGAATGTATCTGCCCAAAATTCGTATGTTGAAATCCTAATCCTCAGTGTGACCATATCAGGAGGTGGGGCTCTTGGAGGTGATTGAGGAATGAAGGCAGCCCTCCCTAATGGTATTAATGTCCTCATAAAAAAAATATTCAAGAGGGCCCCTTGCAACTTTCATGATCTGAGTACACAATAAAAAGCAATTATCTATGAATCAGAAAGAAGGTTTTCACCAGGCAGCACATCTGCCAGCAACTTGATCTTGGACTTCCCAGCTTCCAGGACTGTGAGAAATAAGTTTCTGTTTTTCATAACTTCCCCATTTTATGGCCTTTTATTATAGCAGCCAAAATGGACTCATATACCTGTAATAAATAACAGTCCAGATTCAAATGGAAAACTGAAGTTTTCTCATAGATTAGCAAAAATTTTCTCAGTCCATACTGTTGTCTGGTTTAAAGACTTCATTGGAGTCTAATGTTTTTCTAAAGTTTAAGTTTTTGGTATTAAAACCAATAAATAAAATTAAGTAATTAAAAAAATCTATTAAAACGGTCTTACAGACCTCCAAATGTACCAGACTCACCTATGTCAAATTTATGCATTTACTGTATTACACTGCTTAGAATAATTTCCCTGCAGAGTCTGAGTTCACTCTTACTTTTTCTGCATAATAACTTCTTAACTCTTGCTCCAATTCATTCACTCATTGAAGATTTCCCTGGACACCCTCCTTATAGAAGAAACAACAAACTCTCCTATTTACTTAGCCCCATGATATTTTCCCCACAACTTTAATCACTGTATACTATGTTAAATAATAAATTTTTATTATTTGTTTTGATTATTATCCATTTCTCCTACAAAAAATTAGTTTGCGTGATGATGAAACTTTTTGTCTACTTGGTCCTTTGCTATATCCTCAAGAACCTAGACTATTAACTAGCACATAGGAAGCATGAAATAATATTGCCAAATGAATAAATGAGCAAATGGACATATGAAAGATATTCCTTAGAAATCTGGTTGCTTCTCAGCAAAACAACTGCAGTCTTACAGTCTTCTCTACTTTGTAGCGTCAGGACCAAAGTCTTGGACCATAGAAACCATCTCAAATTCCAATGCTCTGTGAAGCATCCCTGGTTCTTGCTATCTTATCAACATGAAATCTCTCTGTTTTTTAACTTTATCGTGCTTTTCTGAATTCTGTGTTTAAGTTGCTTTTGAAATGCTAGTTCACTACTAGTTTTGGTAATAGAAATAATAAGAATATGGGCATGTTTGGTACTGCTGGTGCATACCATTTTCACATTTGTAAAACTTGATATAAAAGTGGTTTTGAAATGCAAACAAAATAATGTAGAAACAAATGATTTAAAATATCATAAATGTTATTTTATATTGTTATTTTAGTACTAATTATTTGAGTAGATTTTTGTAAGATTATATTCAATTTGTTTCTCCCCATTCCTTAAATAAACTTTTATTGAGCAATCTGCTATATTTCAAACCATCCTAGGAATGGAGAAATGAAGATAATATATAATTCATGCTCTTTCAAGGTTTACATTATAGTGTATGTACACAGAAGATGAAGAAAACATATAATGACAAACATGTACATCATTATTATTAGTTATTATTGCTTTTGTGACAAATCACCACAAATGTCAGTGAAAACAAACAAAATATTATTATATAATAGTTTGGCTTTTTAAAAATATTTTTAGTTGTTGATGGACCTTTATTTATTTATTAATCTGTATGTGGTGCTGAGAATCGAACCCAGTGCCTCACATATGCTAGGCAAGCACTCTACCACTGAACCACAACCTCAGCCCTATCTTACGGTTTTTACAAGTTAAAAACCCAAAGAAGGTTTCACTGAGCTAAAGTCTAGGAGTTGACAAAGCCATGTTCCTCTATGGATGCTCAAGGATTGTTTCTTTGCCATCTCCTGCTTCTAGAAGCTTTCCTCATTCCTTGATTCATGACCTCCTTTCTTCATTTTCAAAGCCAACAATCTTCTCCTTTCTGACCATCTCATAGTCACATCTCCTTCTGATCACAGCAAGGAGAAGTTACATAGAAGATTTGGATAACCCAAGATAATTTCCCATAGAAATGGCCTTAATTTAATCCCATCTGCAAAGTCCATTTTGGCATGTGATATAACATTCTCAGGGTCTGAGGACAGAATGAAGACATCTTTGAGAGTCATTACTCTTCCTACTCTGCTGCAGTGGTGAATAAAGAGTACTATAAAGAAAAATAAAGACCAAAGCAGACAGAAAGCAGTTGGTGGGAGCAGATTTTCTTTTCTTAGCTCTGCTGATCTAACATTACAGATCAACACTTTCCATAAATACTTGTTTTATATTTAATAAACAGAAGACAGAATGTGTCACTTATCAAAATATGTAAAGGGTAGACCTCTTGGTAATCAGAGCCTATAGCTCCACCTGCCTTTGGTTTAAATCTGTACCTAATGCCTTGTGCCAAGGACTCCCCTTGGTGTCCATACCACCATGTGAATCCAGCAAATCTACTTTTGTCCTCTTCAAGAAAATTCCACCTTTGCAGCATGAAGAGATGTCTTGTACATTTATGAGTCAATCTGCTATAGTGGCCTGGAGCCAGCAGAGCTAAAGTTCTTGCCATAATCACTGGTTGTTTATTTGGATCTTCTTCAGATCACATTAACACACCCTTTCCAAATCCACACAAGGGTGGGCTAATCCCCTTAAGGACTGTTGCTAGACATCACTACATTTCTCCTGATTTACATCCTTTTTTCTCTTAACCAGAATATTATCTTCTGTCCTTGATTTCTTCTAATGATCTTTTACCTTTTCATGAAAGGTTCTATTCAATAATTTTTCTCTAACCTATTAGGCTTTTTTGCTTTATATTTTCAACTGACACATTGTACCTGTTTATAGGGCTCTGTGTGATATTTCAATATATGAATATAATATGTAATGACCAGATACAGAAAACTGGCATGCCCATCATGTCAAACATTTATTACCTCTAGGAGGCTGGGACATTCAAAATTATTTCTACTAGCTATATTAAAATATCCAATTAATTCCTGTTTACCCTAACTACCTTACTGAGTATTAGAAGTTCTCTCTCATATTCAGCTACATCCTTCCACCTGTTAACCAGCTTCACTCCATCTCCATTCCACCCTACTCCACCCCTCCCCTGCTTCCCAGAATCTGGTAATCACTATTCTTATTAAGCTTTTGTGCACTATTAAAAGTAGGAATCATACTATTACTACAAATTAGAAGGTATCACAATGTAATTAGAAAGATAACTGAAGCTTAACTTTTCCTTTACTTAAGTTTTTATATTAACAATTTTAATTTTAAAAAATTCAAAGTACATTGTGTATTTTCTTTAAGTAGAAGGTACAGAAAATAACTCTTTCCTTGAATTGAGGACATTATTGCAGCCATTTATTGCTGTCTTATGCTGCAATGGTGTCCCCCCCTCCTGCCCCACCCCTTTCAATGGTGTCATCATATCTGCTAATTCATTTACTATTTACCTGGGCTTTGTAATCATCAATTTCAAATAAGCTACATATATGAATGAATATAACAAAATCGATTCAGCTTGAAAACCCTAGACTAACAACAAGAAAAGAAAATGGCCTTAAGAGATTTCCTACAAATGTAGTATATGAATTTGAATGTACATAGCTCTCTACTTTGAAAAGTGAAATGTTATTATTTCATATTACTTCTGTTGCTAAAATTGTAGCTATTACCTTTACTTCTTTTGCAACATTAACCTGAACTGGTTATTTTCTGCCTGCTTTGTGAGTTATGTGAATAAATGAACTCCTCTATATTGCTACTTTCCTAAAAACACAGAGGGCTACAAAAGATCCCCCACTCAGAATAAAAGGAAGCTGTTTCTACTTAGAAAAGGAGTTATCATTCAATATCATTCACGGGGTAGAGAGATTAAGGGATTTGTGAACAACTAAAGAGAGCAGACTGTGTGATGATAAGGATAGGCTGGTATGGGAAAACTAAAATTAATTTAAGTGTTCCTAAATTCTAAATGTTTGGACTACATTCTCTTATTGCATAAATTTAACATAAATTATAGAAAGCACGGTAATTTAGAAGTTGTTAAAGATAAAGAAATTTTCAGACAAAGAAAAAATGGCAAAATGGCATTTGAAATTTCCTCGGTGATGCATATTAGCTTATATGCCAAACTGGCAGCATGAATCTATTCATGAAGCATTAAGGGAGGTAGGAAATTCTGAAGTCCTTTATTCCCCTCCATATCTTGGTGTTTCAAAGTGCTCATACCTAGCAACCACATATCTCCTCTTTCTGGAAGGCCCCTTGTTCCTTAGTCTTAGTAACCATCACAGCACCCACTCATGAGGACCTCACCTGTGCTTTCCCTCCTCTAAGAAGCCTCCTGGGTCCAGCATAGAACTCTCAACCACACTAACACTGCCTGGCCACCTGTCTGTATTCCCTTATAGAATGCAAACTCCATGAAAGCAGACAAAATATTTTCTCATGGCTGTTCCAGCACTAATTAGCAGTTCCCCAGCAAGCGCCACACACTTAATTCTCACACATAGTTTGTGACAAAGTGATAAATGTTTATTCTCCAATTCATACTTGGACTTGGCCTTAACATGGACTATAGCCCTCTTGGCAAGTAAAAGAGATTTGGAAGCCCTTAATGCTTCATTAAGTGCCTGCTGGGAGGAGGACACCTGTACAATCACAGGTGTACAATTCTAAAATGTTAATTCCTATCATCATATCATCACCTTTTCCTGTGACAAGAAATATTGGGAAAGAATGTGCAAAGGATGAAAACTGTGCCTTTTATGATCTTTGAACTAATTTATAACTATGTAAGTTGTAGCAAACTAGCAGTAATGCAAATGAATTGCATCCAGTGCACTGCAATTACTGTCTTATGTATATGAACAAATTTTCCATTTATTTGTGAATGTGTTCATCAGCCCTGATTGCTTTCATATGGGTGTTGTTGAACTTTTTCTTTAAACTTAATAATTTATTAATTACTGAAATTGCATATATATATTTTGCATTTTTGTAAGATTTATGATCTTATCCTTTAAAACTTATCCTTTGATACATGCCAAATTTATAAAAGTAAATTTTTAACTCTTTAAAAAAATCAATTTAAGCCAGGTGTGGTGGCACGCACCTGTTATCATAGCAATTTGAGGAGGCTATGACAGTGGAATAGAAAGTTTGAGGACAGCCTCAGCAACTTAGTGAGGCCTTGTCTCAAAATAAAAAATAAAAAAGGCTCTGGATGTACTTCAGTGGCAAGGTACCACTTGGTTCAATCCCCAATGCAAAAAAAAAAAAAAAAGTTATTTTTAATTTCAACTAAATAACTAAACGAGAGACCTAAAGTGTAATGTTATAAAGCATCTTTCTCTAAGGGTCATATGACTCTAATATAAAAAAAAACAAAAATTATTTTAAAAAATTGAAGCTGATAGTACAAGCATTCTCCTGTCTTCTCATAACACTGATATAATCACCTTCTTTAACTAATAACAGCAGGCTAGCCACATGCTTTTTAATGACAACATGCTATTTAATCTTCATTTTTAAAAGGGGAATTAATAATTCAGTTCCATAAAAATAAATGAAGGTGAAGATGTATGCCAACATCAATTTACAACTTTATTCTGTTTAATTAATATTATTGCATGTTTTTATTTGAAGTGTGTTTTGCTCATCAACATGAGATGTTTAATTTATATGAAACTTCATTCAAAAGACTGCCTCCAGAGAAGCAACAATTTATTCTGGGCTATGTATACACACTTTGAATAAAGAATTCAGTTCACAGAGGACTTTTCTGCAAGCATCATTCACAATTAAATTGAGCTTGCAATGATACAGGCTTATTCTTAATAAATAAATTACTTCAATATAATTGATAGCAAACACAAATAGGGGGACTCCCAGTGTCTGATTCATCTTCAATTCCTTCATCTATATTTTTTTATATTGCCTGAATGCACTTTTCTACTGATTTCAACTGGCAGCACTTTATGCAAATTCTTCATTGTCTTTGCTCAGATCATAGCAGTTATCTTCAGCCTCATCTCCCAAACTCTGTCTTCATCATCTGGAACACAGCCAGAATGGTCACTCCATTTAGCTTAGCATCATCTACATTCTCTGTAATTCCTGGTTTTGTTGGTTTATTTGTTTGTTTGTGCTTCTTGCTTTTTTTTTTTTTTTTTTTTTTTTTACTTTTAGAGTGCACAAATCTGGCAATGTCAATACTCTACTCTAAAAAGTTCTTTGATGATTTCTCTCATCACTCATTCTCAACCTCTCTCATACCCTGTCCTCTGTCTGCATGGTTCTATCTGTGGCTCTCAAACCTTTCTTCACAGCTCTGTATATACCCTGCCTATAATATTATGCAACATCTCATACTCCTTACTGTTCAAATACCTGATCATCCTCCAAATCTTAATTCAAGAACAGCTTCCTTTTTAAATATTCCATAATTGTCTGATATATATCCATTCTTCTAAGAGTTCAAAGAACTTCATTCTTTATGTAATTTGATACTGTTCTATAATCTTCTTGAGAAGTGAGACCTTGTTTTATGTCTAATATCTTACACATCTACTTGTATATTAACAGAAAATGATAGCTCAAAAAGTCTTGATGAATATACTTTTATTGGTTGTATATTTTATTTAACAACAAAGCTATTGAAATAAATAGCTGACTTTGGGACATTTTAAGTTTGGGGGTCAATTAAAAATGTTGGGTAGGATATTTTATTAATGAGTCTCAGATTCAGAGGACAGGTCCAAGATGAGGGAAAAATATGGGAGAGTTTTTTTAAAAAAAATTTTTTTTTGGCGAGAATGTAGGGAAAAATGCACTCTCGTACATTGCTGGTGGGACTGCAAATTGATGCAACCAATCTGGAAAGCAGTATAGATATTCCTTAGAAAACTCGGAATGGAACAACCATTTGACTCAGCTATCCAATCCTTGGTTTATATGCAAAGGACTTAAAAACAGCATACTACAGTGATGCAGCCACATCAATGTTTACAGTAGCTCAATTCACAATAGCTAAATTGTGGAAGCAACCTAGATGTCCTTCAATAGATGAATGGATAAAGAACCTGTGGTATATATACACAATGGAATGTTACTCAGCATTTAAAGATAATAAAATCATGACATTTGCAGGTAAATGGATGGAGTTGGAGAATATCATGTTCAGTGAAGTAAGCCAATCCCACAAAACCAATTGCCCAATGTTTTCTCTGATATGAGGATGCTGATCCATAATGGGCATGGGTTGGGGGGAGCATGGGAGGAATGGAAGAACTTTGGATAGAGCAAAGGCGAAGGAGGGGAAGATAAGGGGCGTGGGGGTAGGAAAAATGGTGGAATGTGATGGACATCATTACCCTAGGTACGTGTATAAAGACACGAATGGCGTGACTCTAATTTGTGTACAACCAGAAGAATGAAAATTGTGCTCCATATGTGTACTATGAACTGAAATGCATTCTGTTGTCATGTATAAAAATTAGAACAAATAAATAAATAAATAAAATTTAAAGATGTTTTTATTATTGCATTCCAGTTATACATAATATTGGGATTCATTTTGAATAAATTTAATTTGCTCCACCTTGTTCCCAGGACTTCCTCTTTACATCCTGTCCTCCCTTCTCTGATCCCCTAATTCTACTCTACTTGTCTTTCTTCTACTTATTTGTATTTTTTAAATTCACTGTGATGTATTCATATATATGTAACATAGTATGGTCAAGTTCCTTCCACCACTCCTCCTTCTTTCTGTCCCTCTTTCTTCCCTTAATCCCTTCCCTTTATGCCCTTCCTTTACTAATTTCCCTCTTAAATATTGTCAAAATGGACATACTACCAAAAGGGTTACGCAGAATCAATGCAACAATGCAACCACCATCAAAATATTAATGACATTCTTCACAGAACTAGAAAAAAAAAAAAAAAAACGGACCTTAAATCCATTTGGAAGAATAAAAGACCCAGAATAGCCAAAGCAATCCTGAACAAGGAGATTGATATTGGAGTCATCACAACAACTGATCTCAAAATATACTATTGAGCTATGGTAACGAAAAGAGCATTCTATTGGTACTGAAACAGACATGAAAACCGATGGAATAGAATAGCAGACATAGAGACACATTCACATAGGTAATATCATCTGATACTTGAAAAAGGTGCCAAAAACATACAATAGATAAAAGAGAATCTTTTTAACAAATGGTGCTATAAAAACTGGATATCCATATGTGAAAGAATGAAATCAGATCCCTATATTTCACCCTGCACAAAAGTCAGTCAAAGTGTATTAAAGACTTAGGAATTAGAACAGAAACTTTAGAACTGCTGCAAGAAAACATAGGCTCAATACTCCAACATATTGGTGCAAGTACCAACTTCCTTAACAACACTCCTTCATCTCAAGAAATAAAAACAAAATCAATAAGTGTGATGGCATGAAATTAAAAATCTTCTGCACAGCAAAAGAACATTTAAGAGCATAAAGAGAAAGCCTACAGAATGAGAGAAGATTTTTTTTCCAGCTGCTCCTCTGACAGGGTATTACTGCCCTGAATATACTTTTTGTAAATACGAACATGTTTATATTTTATGCAGCCAAGTTAAAGTAACCAATTATGATTATTTATACACAAGAACACTGAAAAACCAATTTCAAGGGTTTCATTTTGAAGTGGACAAAAACAATTTCAAAAGTGAAGCAGAAGTAATAGTGAATTCATTCTTTTAAACTTTTATTATCTCCAGGAGAATATTTCAGGAAAATTATGCCAAAGTATGAAAAACTTATTACATCTTTATGATGAATATATATTTATATATTTTACATACTTTGTCTAAGAAATACTAATTCCATCGAATTTTACTGAGGCCTTATTTTCAATCATATATTCAGGATCTAAATACCATCATGATACCTCTCTGTCAATTGGTTTCCTTCCCCATATTAAATTGATCCACATTAAGTTGTGATTTTAGTATGTCAAAAGCTGTTGAATATTGGGTATTTCATATAGTTCAAGTTTACATTATGAAAATAAACACTGAGCTTAAAATATCAAAAGTAGTCTGTCTCAAAACTTTAAATAAAGTAAGAAATACACCAGGAAATAAAAAGGAAGAAAACAATCTTAATTTGGAATGGAATTCAGAAAAGCTACAAATATGCATTAGGCATTAGGGTTGATTATTAAGAATTTGTACAATTTCAATTGATTCAAAAAGGTGAAAATGGCATTTTAATTAGGAGTTTCATTAAGATATTTTAAATGGAAATTGGCAAGTCTCATCAAAGCTATTTTGAATAAAACAAATGAAAGTATATTCAGTAGCTCAACTAAAGAGGATTGTACCAAACCATAGGTTGGTATGATAGAAATTAGAACTGGAAGTTGGGATAAAATCTTTACTCACCATATCTCAGATATTAATTGTTCTGGTTTAACCAGATTGCCTGAGTTCAAATCCCAGCTACCTCTTAGCCACAAGACCTCAGGTAAGTTATTTACCTTCTTTAAAATGTGCAAATAGAGCTATTAAGGTAAGTAAATAATGTCCACATATTCAGGGAGCATCTCAATAAGGCAAGATATATAGTAAGTGCTATGTAAAAATTTATTGATAGTCTTGCTGACCTATTCCATTTTTTTTATCCTCATTTACTGATTCCACTATTCATCTTGCTTGTTGTTCAGCATGAAAGTCTCCTAACTCCTCTGTGCCGGATGAAACTGCTTTCCCTCTAGCAAGATAATGCACTAGCTAGGTTTTAGGTCAGATGTGTTATGAGGTCATATTAGTCATGGGTACAAAATGAATGATATCCTATAATATGTCAAACTTTAAGAAAAGTGGTCAGATCTAACAATAAAATATAGCTTAAAGGAAATATGCATATTTAATGTAACAAAAGTGCCTGATATGATTGAGACTTCTTGTCTAATCCAGGATGGTTCTTAAAGTGTATAAAAATGATGAAGTAAATTAAACCCAATCCTGAAGGCTATGACTATCCTGATAAGAAGTTTAGACTTCATTGAAAGATAATGAAAAGAATCAAAGACTATGTGCGAGACAGTGTATTTTAATAAGATAACCTTGAAGGCAATGTAGAAATAGAAATGCACTGTGGAGAAAGGGAAGTATATGGGAGGTAAGAAGGCAGGACACTAATATAGTTTGTGACTTGACCACCATGATTCACAAAGAGAAATTAATAATCCTGGGGAAAGCCAAATTTCTGTCATGTTACTACTATGTGAACCAGTCCACCTGTACTGTAACTAAATTTTGAATATATTCCTTATTTGAAAAAGATAAACAGAAATACTTTAATGTATTCACTCTTCAGGCTTGCTCTAAAGATCAAATTAGATATGTCTGTATATGTCCAAAGGGATTTTGAAGATACTGAATATGATTAGAGTATGGTATGATTAGAGGGCATTGATTGATATTGTTTAAAATCTAAATAAAGTCTACTTTCTAATAAAATCAATTCCCAAGGGCAATGTTATATAATGTGTTCAAAAATAGTAGCAGCCATAGCAAATCCCACTATATGTACAGCTATAATGCACCAATAAAAAAAAAAATGTAGAGAAAAAACTAAATAGCTCTTCCAAAAATATACATACACAGAACTCAAAAAAAAAAAAAAAAAATACTAGGAGCCCAACTATCACTTACATTCCTACAATGAAAATACAGAACCAAAAACATTGTAATATGACTTCAAGTTGAAAACTTCAAGTTGAAAATTTTTCCCAGAACACTTATTTTCTACCTCCCATCATTGTAGTGGCAAAAATTAGCACTTCAGAATCTTCAGAATTCACCTCTTGGTAATCTCAAAATATGCCCTGTTACACCTGGTTTTCTTGTTTCTGGGAATCCTTAAACCCATCAAATATGTCTGGCTTCAAAACCCACTTGAAGAATCTTAAATCAATAAATATTCAAAGGGTGATACTACTCTGTCCCATTCCTTCTATTGGTGAGTTTAATGGCCATCATTTCATTCTTTCCACTCTTTGCCTACATTTCTTGGAGATATTACCTCCAGGATGAAAACCTTCTTTTTCATAATTTCTTTTTAGTTATGTCAACATCATTCTAAAATATTTTACTCTAGAAAATATGAGAATAACAAAAAGCATTCCCTAGTGTTACTGTTTCTAAAATTTTAGTCAGTTTTACCATATGTTGGCTTGAACTTTTTGTACAATATTTGATCACTGAAGGCCAGATTCAGGTAACTCTTTGTTGATGTTTAAATCACACATATGGCTACAGGATTCTAGCCAGTTCAAGAATCCTGCGAAGAATATCCTGTCCTTTTGGAGTAGCTCATTACTGGGTGGTGCACCAACCATATTCCAAGAGCCATGACTGCTGGAAGCTAATGGAACGGAGGGCTCCCTCTCCAGAGACTGGTCCCAGAGAGGCCGCCATATGATGGTCACACCTCACTGCCACTCTTAATGTGACATATAGCCAAAGTCTGAGAGTTACAAATAGCCAGCCATCTCATTTCAAACAAAAACAACTTTGAAGGGACTGTTTATGCCACAGACTTCTCCATGGATCTAATCAAGTTCCATTTAACCTGAGACAACATGTTCACATGATCTTCCTCTCCCTGTCTTCCTTTACTTTCTTGCCTACAGACTTTTCCTTAACACACCTCATATACTTATCCATAACACCTCATATACCAAGTTTCTATCTTGGGGTGTTCTTCTAAGGAATGTTATTCACAGGATACTTAAAAGATTTCTCCTTAGCATATAAGGATGGATCACACTAAGAATATGTATTAGAATACTTCTTTCATTGACAACTTTTGAAAGGTATAAGACTTTTGTCAAAGTTCAATAATTATTTATGGAACAACAACTATTTAAAATACCCAGTGCTTAGAAGCAAAATCTCCATAAATAATACCCATTATTGTTAGTCTGTTACTAGAAATATATCCCATAATTTTGTTTAAAGACAAATAAGAAAACCATTATTTCCATGTTTAGTGTATACACACACACTAAGCTAGAACAAGCACAAATTTATCACTCGTGGGTTCCCTAAAATACCTCAGCCTTACCATAAAAAGGTGATCTTAAAAGGATTGGTAGCAATGTGTATTCATATAGCTACGTGTTATTCCAATTTCAAATTAAATTTAAACATTTTACGAAAGTGATTTTTTGATTTGTACTTTTCACAGTTAGCAGAATGGTCACAAGTTATTTTTTACCAAGTCAACATTGTTGTTTTAACTAATCCAGAAGTATTGATCAGGCATAGTTCCAATATTAGAGCATAAATTGCATTCTTCTTTAGTGTTTTGAGACTTAAAGTAGAAAAAAAAAAATGAACATTTGTCATTGTCTTCCTCTTTATTTTTTGAAAATGTTAGCATAGTTAATATAATTTTTGTTCTGACTCTATAGGGAATGAGATTTTCTGACATTGTAGATAGTTAAAACATACCATATTCCTGTCAATGCTTTATTTGTTTGAATGCATTTAATCCTCACAAAAATCCTATTTAAAGGGAACTTTAGTATCACCATATCATGCATTGGAAAACAAACCACAGAGGTGTTAAATAAATGGCTCGAGATGACACAGCTATAATCCAGGCTGCCGACTCCAGTGTCTACATCCTTACCATCTGCTCTATAATGTTTTATTGATCACAAAGAAAAATTTGGTTATGATACAAAATATATTGAAGTAATATTACTAAAGTAGTACTTTCTGTAGCCAATTGTAAAAGTTAAGAATGGTGTCTTAAGAGCTATATTTCTGTTAAAAACTTGGAAATCTTGGTTTTGACTCAATATTATAATATGTTGGTTATGTCCCTACATTTATAGGAGACGAGAGTGAACTATCACAAGCTTTAATTATTTTGACTGACTAAAAATAAGTTTAGACCAGAGGCCACAGTCTCAAGTATTAATGAAAAAGAAAATTACTGAAAATCTTTAAGAACTTGTTCACACAAGTGATTTTGAAAATGCTGAGGACATATTGAAGAATGAGATTTTTGTTCACATTAATAGAAAAAAAAAAAGTTCCACAGTGTTTACCACAGTTTTATATTAAATTAATTCTTTTGCTATATCTAGCTAATGCAAAGTTAAGTTTCTCTCAAACTCTACTAACTTGAAGACAAAACTCTATGATGCCATTTAATGACTATTGAGTTGTAGCTTTGAGACTATTAATTCCTAATATAAGAAACTCCATTTGTTAAAATACTTACTACAGAAAGTGCTTGTTCTCTTCAAGTTGTAAATCTCCTGCCATAGGAAGTTGATTTTTTCACTATCCTCATGAATATTAAGCCACTGACTCTGAACTTGCTGGTCTTCTCAAGACCAATTGAATCAATTAAAGAAAATTGCAGATGCCCTTAAGTAAGAGACATTCCCTAAGTTCTTCCTCCTTGTAAAAGAACAAAAACCAATTTATCTGATATGCTTAATGATTGAGTGACTTTAACAGGTTCATCTTAAAACCCAATGCACAATCTTGATTTTTCCACCTCAGCAAAACACTGATATCCTGGGGGTGAATTGAAATAAATGACCCAGTGAAAGTGCCTGCAAACTATGTTCTGGGCTGAAGAGTCGAAATAAGTGAAATTACTTAATCTATAGGAAAAGAACCTTAGGATGGAGAATAATGACAGTTACTTAGAACTCACTGTTCTAAATGAAATCAGTTTTTCATCCCTATTAAATATATCATGCTTCTTTTGATTCAAAGATTAACATAAAACATTTTGGCTATGTATATATAGGTGCATACTGATAAAGATGGATTATTTTATTTACTTCTACAGAATTTTAAATGGTATTGTGGTTACTATTATATTTTATGATGATAATCTTTTTACAAAAATGAAAACTAATTTAAGTGGAGGAATTTAAATTTGAACCAGAGAGTCTAGTTCAGGGTCCACTTTCCACATGGTTTCTGTCTCTCTCAAGATAGAAAAGTCAAAAGAGTAGTCAATTTCAATAAGAAGACAATTCATGCCAGCTCATCTTAGCTTCAAAACTAGACAGAATCCAACAGAACCCAGTGAAAGATGAATAGAGACCTACCGGGACCAGCCTATTTCTGACTGAGAAAGCAGAATCAATACTTTGAAGCAGTGTTTTTCAGTCTTAGCACTATTTACATTTGGTAGCAGATAATGCTTGTGTAGGGCAGCCTCTGTGCATCCTAGGATATTTAGCAGACTTTCTGACCTCTAACCCCTAGTTGCCAGTAGCAACCCCTCAGTCACAATAACAAAAAATATCTCCAGACATTACCAAACATCCTCTGGCAATCAGAATCACCCCCTGTTGAGAACTACTGCATTCAGGACAATAATAGAGAGAATCTCCTCTCTGTACAAGAACAAAAAATCACCAGAATAGAAAATTTGAGGTAAGAGCCTAGAACTATAGATGATAAAAATGTATCATAAAGGAAAAAGCTATATACATTCAGATACCTGATAAAAAGTAAAAAGCAGTACCAAATGTAAATGATACACATTCAAAATAAAAGAAGAAAAGAAAGAAAGAAAAAAGAAGTCTCTAATTTCAAGGTCTTATTTCCTTCCTCCACTTACTACTATTTAAGAATGACAAGGATTCAAACTGTTTTTTTATAAATGGTAGAAAAAAGCAACAAAGTTTTCAAGTGCTCTAAGCACATTTTAGAGCAAAATGGCATTTATTTTCTCATATGTCTCATTCTCAACCAAAGATGGGAGGTGTACAAAAGGGCACCCCACCCCCCCTCGTTGCAGCCATAGCAGGTGCCACCACTGGATGGCCCAGTTTCCCTGCCATGTGTAGATGCAGCCTCAGATTCCCCCTCAACACTGTATTCAAGGCAGAACCTATCACTAATCAGAGTTGACATGTGAAATAAAATCAATTTTTCATACCTGTTATGAATGCTGAGTTTCTCTTGATGCATTCTAAAATGAACACAGCTATTTTGGCAATCACATAAATCTACTAATTCACAGTGAGTTTCTCTTTCTTACAGGCACCTTAGCATTCTTTCATTCATGTTGCTATGAAGCCATGTTGGAAAGTTCAAGGCATTATGGAATGTTAACTTACCAAAGGAGCTCTTGTTTTTAACTTGTATTTAAACCCATGGAGAGCTGAGAATCTGGCACCCATGAAACAGTTTTCAATTACATATCCTGTCTTGAATCATATGAAAATTTGATAAGAATTATTTTTACCTCATCAAATAAATTAATAAAAATCTCCAGCAGATTCCTCTTTCTTGAGTAGCCTCATAATTTTATAGCAGTCTACCTTTGGATACGCTTGGCTTCATATTTAATCAACAAACATCTGCTAGCAGGAATTCTTAACAGTTTGCTTTGGCTCCTACCCTAAAGATACCCATCATATTCTATAAACACGCTTTTCTAACTAGAAGAGGGAGAAAATTCATGTACTTACCAAGAAAAGATAGTACGAATGACTAAAGTAAACTTGATGTAGAGAAAAGCAGTACAAGTCCAATGAAATATGGCAGCTGACAACCTTCTCAGTGTTGGGAAGAAAACAGGAACTGATTTGGACCATGGCAAACTGAAAAGGGCATGTCTGCTCAAAGAGAGACAGCTGTTATTTAGTTACAAAGTTTGACGTGTGGGCACATTGATCTGGTCTCTTGAGAGAATCTGGGAATTCAAAGTTTGTGTGAAATCTTCTAAATTTAAAATATTGGTTAATTTTAATATATCATTCAGATCAAAGTAAACAGCTATGGCTGCATAAAGCCTGGGGGAAACCAGTAGGCAACCACTATTCTAAACAAAAACATGTCTTTTCCAGTTAATCTTGGTGCCAGCTGTTAAGCAAATAAATTTTTCACGAACACCCACATTATCCACATTTTAAATGCCAAGAGAAAGCAGTTCATAGAGATGTAGCTAGTAATTTGCAAATTTCAAAGCTAACACAAGAAGAAGCCAGTATGAAATAGCCATAGAATTTCCGAGTTTATTTTATCCAGTTCAGTTTATTTTAGATGAACATGCCTTTACATTTTTTCTTTGAAGGTGCAGAATGATTATTTTCATTGTTAGCACAAAAATGCATTCGCTTTGAGGTGAAGCAATGATGCAAATTGACAGCTTCTTTTTGACGTTTTTTGTTGTCACTTTTCTCAGTACTAAAAAGTATTGCTGTGGCCGGGCGCCTGTAATCCCAGCACTTTGGGAGGCTGAGGCAGGAGGATTGCGAGTTCAAAGCCAGCCTCAGCAATGGCGAGGCACTTAGCAACTCAGTGAGACTCTGTCTCTAAATAAAAAAATACAAAAAAAGGGCTGGGGATGTGACACAGTGGACGAGTGCCCCTGAGTTCAATCCCCGGTACCATGTAAAAAAAAAAAAAAAAAAAGTATTGCAGTGCCCCCATCATCTGTCCTTACTGGGACTGGAGGGTTCAAGTGAGCAGCTTTCAATCGCAATGTCATAACTTAATAGTCTAACATGTAATCACTCCCTTCACCATCACACAGAAGTATAACTTAAAATATGCAAAGACTAAAACATACTCTCTAGTACCTTCAAAAGATTCTTTCTTTACTTTTTCTGTTGACCTGTGCTTTCCCGCATTTCTCCAACCCTTTCACTACTCATTGATTCTTCTATTTAGTCATCCTATTCTTTGGCATGAAAGGAATTAGCATTTGCTTCATGATAGTTCTCTGAACTCTAATTTGCTCTTCCTAGAAGAAAGTACTGTATGATTTTAATAAATGGGCACATTGTATAACTGGAGGGAACATTCTATAAAACTCCTGTATAACTTATAACAAGCTCTCATCACAGGTCAAGCCGAAGCCAATATTCAAAGACACTAAATATCTTTCTATTATTTTTCCTTCACACCAAAGATAAAATTCATACAACCTGCATTTCTTATTCCCTGAGAGTAAAAATGGAACAAATTTCACAAACATATCTCAGTCTGCACAAGATAAAATACTTTGTACCCTCTAATTCCTTTGAGACACACTATTTTTATCTCTCTTCCTCTCTGAAATACCTTTTGCATTTTTAAGTACCTTGATTATTTTTGTAGCTAATAATAATTACAATCATGATAATGGCAAAAGTCTTAGGCAGTAAATGAAAGATAAAATTAACTACTGAGTTTCTGGAAAGGCAGCACATTGTTTCCAGTTAAGGATTAAGGAAAAAATTTGCTATTAATAAGAATGTTTAACACAGCTATGAACATTTTCATGCCTACCTGTACAGTGCCAAGACGAAAAGGCAAGCCAAAGGGAGATGCAGCAAGAAGGTGAAATCTCATCAAAGCTGCTTTTGTATTTGTTTAACATCTTACCAGAGATGTCCAAGTATGTGATAATACCAAGTATATTACAAGAAAGCACTTTATTTTCTATTAGTTGAGTAAAATCAAGATTAATGTAAAGGGGTAAAGCCCAAATTTATGGGCTCCCAGCCTGTTCAGCTCCAGAGTCATCAAAATGGTATTTTCTAAACCAATTGGTCATTCTTATACTGTCATTTAAGTGTCCTAATTGAACCTATGGGATCCCACCCACTGTTAGGTCCTTTTATTGTGTGGAACCTGATAAGAAAATGAAACCTGATTATGGTTGTGATTCAAAGGGGAGTCCTAGTAGTTTTGCAGGTTAATGTGGCAGAGCAAAGCCCACGGCTATTTAAGCAGAAGCTATTAGTACCATAGCCTAATGGTCTGTCAGCATTTGTCTGGTCCTAGCCTCCATCCATCTGTTCAGAATCTGCATCCAACTCCATACTGGCTGTCGTGAAACTCTCTCAGATATAATTAGAGGGAACTGGTCAGTATTTCAATAACCCTCACCCCCTCACATACTAGTTAGGGAGATGCTATTAAAAACACTTGTTCTTCCATTCCCAAGGAAAAAGCCCCGCTCATGTGATTAAGACCCTTCTCTACTACTGAGTTCCCCAGACATAGACAAATTTCCTGGAGCTTTATCTATTGCAGGCTGCCAAATGCTTCTCCTACCATGCTCCTGCCAAAAGAGCCACCTGTCTGCCTGGCTGTTCCTGAACTTCCTTGGTGACAATTGATCTGTCTGCACTCCTCCTCAAGAGGCCTCAGTGACTCTGATTCTCAAGCTATTTCATCTCACTACCGATAATAGTGTCTAGATGCTAACATTTAAGGAAAGTCTGATATTAAATTTCTAATACAGAACTAAAAAGGCATTAGATGTCTTGACTTCCAGACAGATCTAAGTTTACTTCAGTCTGAGTCAGCAACCACCTAGAAAATTGAGTCTACTCTTAATCTATAATTTATTTTTAAATGTATCCACCTGGTTGGAATCTTATTACAAAACAACAAGACTTTCTTTTAAGGAAGTATGACTAGCATTTTGAGAAATGTTTACTCTATTTTTTAATTAAAAACTTTGCCCATTAGGGTGATTGTTGTGGAGTTTTTTTAGTCTCTATAAGTGTTCCTACAAAATAAAAAAAAATGCATGGATGCATTCCATGAACACAATTAATAAATTGCAGGGGGTTTTGGAAATACACGACTTCTTGAAAATGTCATTACAGGGTCATATAGTCAAGAAAATATTCTCTCTTGTCCTATACTGCCACCAGCTGGACGAAATCAATAAGGCAGTCTAACCGCAACAATAATTTTGGGTCTTTTTTTTTTTTTTTTTTAATTTGCTTTGAAACTCAGAGGATCCTGTATCCAGTGTGCCCTGGACAAGCCAGGCTTCACACTTTTCACCACAGCATAATCAATAACACGATCACATTTTACTTTAAAAGTGTCCTGGTTTAGATGATAATGCATAACTTGGATAAATAGAGGCTTTGTCCAGGTGTTGCTACTCTGCCCATCTCATCTCTCTAGTTCAATACATTCTAGCCACACTCATCTTGATATTCCCGGAAAAGGCCTAGCTGCTGCCTGCTGTTCATCTACTTGGAATTCCTTCTCTCTTCTCACAGTTTGAAATAGGGCTGTGCCTGCTCATTGCTCAGTTTTAGCTCAAAATTGGGCCTCCTTCTTCACAGTCCAGCTCTGCTGCTACTCTATGCCTTAAAGTGAGCAATCCTAATCTTATTAGGCCCTTTATCCCTTTGCATGGCTGTCACTTCAAGAAGCCCCAGATTCCAGGGCACCTCATTTCTCACACTGTAATCCTCATGAGGCATTGAGGGCTACCATGAACCCAGCTGAGACAGAAATGGTTCCTATTTATCTTTATGGCCCTATATACTGTATTCATGGCACTCCATTCCCCTTCAGAAACACCCTGTATAGAAGTTAATGATATATTCACCTTGCCTGCTCTATATCCTTCTCTGATCCCCACTTAATTCCTAAAAGCTCCAATGTACCCTCTGAGATGCATAGTTCATCATCAGCAAAAATCCTCTCTATGCAGTCTCAAACTCTTCTCCTACTATACCCTTGATTTTCCTGCTGAAGGAAATTTGGTTCTTTCCTGAGGGCAGTACTTCCCTATATCTGTCTAAGGCAAAATACATGTCCTTAGTTCTCATTCCTCATTTCCAGAATGTTCACAACCCCCTCCCTACTAATACTGGAGCTTTAAATCACATGTCATCAGATGACAACTTACCTGTCACCATGATCTAACACTCCTGTAGTTAACACCTTGTCAAATGTCTCAAAAATTAAGAATCCTAGCTACCACTTTGTTCGGAGCCACCCTTCAGCTCCTATAAATATTGTGACAATGGATTACCAGAAGAATTCAGTGAGAAAGCTACATATTACCTGGTAAAATATCTTATCAGCTATTTTCTGTTGCTTAGGTTACTTAAAAAGTTCCTCTAAACATGTCTCCACATTGCGACCTTGGCTCACATAGAGTTTATCTGCAGCACAGAAACTGGAGTTGCCTTTGTGAGCATAGTTCAGATAATTTCTTCTAAAGAAAACCATGCAACAATTCTCATTTCAATTAAAGAAAAAACAAAGTCTTTAAAATGGGTCAGAAAGCTCTTCGTCTGTGGCTCTAACCCTCACTCCACTTCAGCCACAATGGCCTCCTTATGGCCAGTTAAGCATGTCTTGCACGATCCCAGCTTACTTCCCAGGTAAATCTTCTCTCATTCTGGACCTCACTTCCAAAACCATCTGTATGGACAGCTTCCTCCTGACTTTGAAGAATTGATTCAGATCCACCTTTTCATTATACCATCTTTGATCTCCTATTAAAAATTGCAACTACCATTAGCTTCTTCGACTGACCATTAATATTTTCCTCTTCCACAGTACTTTTAGAAATCATTTGTTATTTGTTTCTTCACCTGGGTTGAATGAAAACCCCATAAAGATCAAGATTTTCACCTAACTTGTCACCAAGACAAAAACCTAGAACTCAGCCCAGGACATAATAGGTATGAAATAACTATTTTCATAGATTAATATGATATTATGACAATCTGTAGCTGTTCATCCCAATGGAAACATAAATATAACCAGAATTTGTAGAATTGTTAGATACTTCATCTAATGAACATCAGTCAATCCTGCCAGAGACAAATATATAATGGCATGGGCATTAAATTCCAAGGTCCAAAGCTGTACTTTATTTGGCTGGCAATGTGTTTTTCAACTTTGTATTTGAAAGCCTTTAAGTAACATAGTATATAGTGCATATTTTTCAGTTTAATAGCCCCACAACAACCCATCTTATACTCATGTGACACTGCTGATTATTTTTTGGTGGTGGGCGGGAGGTTCCATTTGTCCTTATATCTTAAATGTATTTGTGTTTGTGATCCTTGATTTTTATTTCTAACACACTGTCCAGAGAACAGTTTCTTAAAGCACAGCTGGATATTCATTTTCAGTAAACTCTTAAAAGAGCAAAGAGAGTCAGTGTCCATCCCGTATATATGAACTTCCTATATTGAAAAACTATGAGAAACCTTCATCAAAGTCTTAGTTGTGGCTTCTGAGTCAGCAAACTCCTGAGCATAAAGTCTATATCCTAGTCACCACTGAAGACTTTATAGCTCTGCACCAGACAGGTGGGGGCCACCCAAGGACCACACTGTCTTAGTCTCCATGGTATCCCCCACACCTAAAACAGGGCTTTATCCATGGGAGGTACTTTACTTGTTGAATGAAGGAAAAGGTGTTTACTAAACAAGCAGATTTACAAGCTCCAGCCTCTGAATGAAATTAAATGCCCTTTTTAACTATGTCCCCCAACCTTGCTCTTCTGTCAGTCTACCTTAGTTTCTGGAAATAAACTTTGACACTTGAGTGCAATAGTTCAGCAAGAATGTTACATGAGAGGAATGCCTTATACGTTATTGTTTATTAACATCAAAGTAAGGATCAGTTAGCCAACTGTTTATATATTACAGTTAATGGTAGATAGAAATGTTCTAATAAACAGGACACAGAAAGACATGCATGAAGAAGGTACAATGAAGGGAGGTTAGACAATGCAGTTGTATGAGAGAAGGTCCACAGTGGGAGAGAACAGGTGAGTTTAAGTGGAGACAGTGTGGAATGATATAGTGGGCAAAGTCAAGGATGAGAGTTGATAAAAAGCATTTATCAATTTTTCCAAATTTGCCTTTGATCTTTACATATTCTGAAATATAGTTACTGAAATTTAATTGAAAACTTTGATTTTCTTTGCATTATTTCTTCTCAAGAGCCAGAGGGCCATAGCATACTATTCTTTTTAAGTCCTGGCATCTAATGCATAAAGTCATTAAATATCTGTTGTAAATGTGGTTAAATAATAAATCACTTAAACATAAGGTTCAGTTGTTTGTGTTTGTATTGGAAAGTTACTTTTCTTTAACAACGCATTGATATGGGTTGGAGTCAGGATTAATTGAGATGTCTTATGTAAAATATTTAGCATGGTGCTGGGTACAGCAGAGTCTCAGTACCTAACAGTTACTCATAGTATTTGCTGAGGTCTGGTCTCAGCGGGGGTGCAGAGCAGCACGTTCAGGGGCAACTGCCAAAGTCTCAGGTTATCGGCTGCCGAAGTCGGGTTATCAGGCGGGGGGATGCTAGAACAGCACTGTGGGGTGCAACGCGAGCACTCATTGCAGCACGAAGGCAAGGAGTCAGCGAGAAATCAACTGACACACACATGAGTCAGGCTGCTGAAATCTTGTGGTTTTTTACTTTCTTTTTTTGCCAGTATATAAGCATACTTTTTGGTAGCATACATTAACTTTTTGTGGTAACATCACAGTCATAAGACTTAGGGAAGTGGCAACATTTACTGATTACATTTTAGACATATTAATCTTTTACTCAACATGATTCAAGGTCCTGTGCAGACGGGGGTCACGTACACTGTTTCAAGGCCTTGTGCAGATGGGGGGAGTCACATACTGTCTGAACATCTTACAATTTTGCCAGGTCACGTACACATCTTACAGTTTTGCCACACTTATCTGAAGCTAGTCTGGGTCAGATTTATTGCTCACGGATTCCCTGAAGCCATTCCTCTGCACACCTGCTCAACTGCCTGATAGAAGTTAATTTTTTCTGTCTGGAATTAAAAGCACTATTGTTTTTCAAAAATAGTTTTATTTAGAACCTAAGGGCAGGGAGGGGAGGCATAGCCAAATGTTAACTCTGAAGGACTTCTACCCTAAGGAATTTGTATGCATCTATTTTAAACTATTCTAAAAATAAAAGGAATCTTTTTCAATCAGAAAAGGACTCTTAAAACCTTTTCTTGGTGTGAGAAGAAGTTAAACAGCCAGAATTTACAAAAGCTGTTTCTTTAACTATCAACTTGCTATGTTAGTACAATTTTAGAAAATGTTTTTATGCTTTTAAGTTCAGATTCCATAAGGTTATAATTTCCAGAACCAGTCTCATTCTAAATAATTAAAATAGCGACACCTGGCTGCCACATATATGAACAGGAAATGGAACAGACAGGAGACAGCCTGAACATACACAGACAGGGTTAACTCTTTCAGCGCCGTGTTTGAGTGTCATCTCTCCAGCAAAGGGGGGTACTTTTGCACCGCTCCCCCTTTTTTTTTTTTTTTTTTTTTTTTTATGAAGAGGGACTTTTGTCTGGGTGCTTCACGTGGAAGATGCCACAAGTATTAGGGTCTTATTTTTTTTCTTTAAGTATTTGGGAAAGAGATTAGTCAACAGTCACAGGGCCTGGGCTATCCATGCTGGTGTGGGCAATATCTTAGGCACTTTCACCTGGGCTTCAGCTTATGAGAAGATAAAGGGAAGAAGGCTCTCGAAAAATTACTTCAAATGTAGAAAAGCAACATGTTTCTTCAGTAAAATATTGTTAAAAGATAAACAAATCCTTGTTGAAAGGATTATCATTATTTTATATAAAATTTCAATTATATTTTAATCATATCACTAGGGAATGGTTCTGTTTTAGAAATTAAAGTAGATATTAATCGTAGTAACAAATTTAGCTAATATCTTCATATTTAGTTCCATCTATCAATATAATAACTTTACATTTAAAGTGAGTCATTTTGCCAGGCCCAACATCTCAGAAGGCTGAAACAGGAGGATTGCAAGTTTAAAGCCAGCTTCAGGAACTTAGTGAATCCCTTAGCAAATCATCAAGACCCTGTCTCTAAATAAAATCGAAAAAAAGGGCTGTGGACAGGGCTCAGTGATTAAGTTCCCCTGAGTTCAATCCACAGTCCCAAATAAATAAATAAATAAGCCATTTTATCTCATAGATTCTTAAATAATATTTAACCTAAATTTTTGAATATTTTTAATGTGGCCAAAACTTTTTTTCTTAGTAATTTCTTTCATCATTTACACCTAAAAAGGCTTTTACCAACCAATTTTAGAACAGAGCTATCATCCTACATTTCTCTGATTTTTTTTCATGAGTTCTTTTTTCTCTTATATATGGACTTTTATGAATAGAAAACACTTAAAATTCACCCAAGTTCCTACTTTACACACTGTCCTACCGTAAGAATGTAGCAACATCATTTATCAAATGTTTCTTACATTTTTCAATTTTATAATACCACAATTTTATAATCAACAAATGGGAATATTATATTTTTGTCAATATATCATACAAAAGGCTAACGGTTTCCATCAGTACAGGACTCATGTAAGTCAATAAGATTATTATGAATAGCAAAGAGAAAAATGTGAAAATGACACGAATAGACCTCAAAAGAACACATACCATCAAAAACGAATAACCGTAGGTAGAAATTCAGTCTTCTTTTTAATCCAAGAAATTCACATTTAAGCAGCAGATATATTTTGAGGACTATAATAAGTAATTTCCTACTGTAGTTGAATATGTGTAAACAGAAACAAAACATTAATGGGGACATAATTTGCATGTTATTTCTGGAGGACAATTTGGCAATATACATCAAGAATATTTGGTGTTTTAATTTAGGATATATAATTATATAAATTAATCATTTGGAATGAGTCAGATATATACACAAATGGCTATATGAATGGATGCACAATGGTAATATTATTTCAAGTAGTAGAATCTTGAAACTTCTTAAATATTCAGCAGCAGGTAAATTTTTAAGTAAACTTTGGGTTCATATAAACTTTGAAACATGCAGATATCAGAAGAGTTCTAAAGAAGATTTACTAATAGCATAAATATGCATGATATATTAATAAAAGAATATTTTATTCTTATATTTGTTTCATATGATATTCTTATATTTATTCACATATTTTTCTCTTATACATTTTATTCTTATATTTATGCATATTCTAGTAATATTCATATTAAGTATACATGTATACTACAGACAAAAAATATTGAAAGATTACAAATAAATGTACCAAAGTGTTAGCAATATTTATCTGCGTGTGGTGGTTCATTAAGATTTATATTCAAGTTCTCTCTTTTTTTTTTTTTTTTTTTTTTTAATTTTATGCCGATTCTAACACAGAATATGGGGGGAGGGAAGAATAGAAGTTCAGTGGATTAGACAAAGGGGAATGTAGGAAGGGAAAAGAGTAGGAAAGACAGTGGAATGAATCTGACATAACTTTTTTGTGTTTCTATATGAATACACCACCAGTGAAACTCTATATTATGTACAACCACAAGAATTGAATCCTAATCCTAATTATAATAAGTTATGCTCCATGTGTATATGTCAAAATACACTCTACTGTCATGTATATCTAAAAAGAACAAATAAAAAAGGTCTATATTCAGTATGTTACACTTTTCCATATGTCATCATTGTTCTGTGATGTTTACATTATTTTTATACTTTTTACACTCAGAAAAAATAAACATTAATTTTAATTGAGAATTGTATTTAAAATGACTACTGTAATATAGTAGTTAAAAGAATAAACAGGAATTATTGACTATATGCCTATAAATTATGCCTAAAAACAATTAGAAGTATCAAGATAAAGAAATTTCAAGATTTTACTACCTGAAATAATATTACCATGAGCATCTGTTCATATAGTCATTTGTGTATATATCTGACTCATTCTGAATGATTAATTTATACAATAATATATGCTAAATTAAAACACTTCTTTTGAAGAATGGGCAGCTAAGCTACTACAGCACAGCAGTCACTGAGTAAAGACTGGACATGCTAATAGGTATTTGGTTGTTACATTAATAAAGCTGAACAAATGTATGGATCTGCATAAAAATTGCTAAATACAGACAGGATGTGAATTAAGGAACTAGACGCCTTATATCTACACTGAAACATAGTAACTTACCCAAGAATTAATTCATTCCATTCATATTTTTTCCTAAAAGGAAGGATTTTAAATCAATATTCTGAATTACAACACATATACATTTTATTATATAAGTTGGAATTTACTGTAAGAAAATAAAACTTCAGAAAAGTTCAAGGAATTTCCTAGATAATAATTTTTTGCCTAACACATTTTACATGTTCTTTCTTCCATACGAAACACTAGTTTACCTCTGCACTCTTAAACTCCCATGCCCTGTACTAGAAGAATTTGAACTCGCCCTTTATGCTTGGTATAATTATCATTCTCTTAATTTAGCCTGCTTTTATCTTCTAGGGTAAGGCTCCTGGCTATAGGTTGTTATAATAACCCACATTTCCTCACAGCATTTATGCTAATTGTTAAATCATATACATTTACATTTGTATTCCTGGAACTTGATAACTATTTGTTGAATGGATGGATTAATTAGTGAATGACCCATAACATATTTATATGCTTTCTTTTTAATCTCATAATAGTCCTTTGAAGTCACCAGTAAAATATTATTAATTCTATTTTGTATATGAGTAAATAAATATTAAAAACTTTAAATTCTCCAAAGATCACATGGTAAATAAAAATGAAAGAGATTAAATTCACAAGATCATATGGTTGGGAGTATGACACAAAAATGCTTCACTGCTAATTTGGTGTTCAGTGTGATTTAATAATTAAAAATTGAATAATTATACTAATTCATTCAATGAAAATCACTTTCTTTTGTAAAATATTTTTCTTTTATCTATGATAACTACTGCAATATACATGTAGAATTTTTATACACTGAATACCATTTACAGTCCAGTTCTTTGCATTGGAACTGCTGTGGATAATGAAGAGCTCAAGACATTTTTTCCCTGACACCTTTTAGATAGGGGCTTTCCTTTTTATTCTCACTCAAAAGTTTAAATCGCTGGACCACTGGTTCTCCTTATCACTATCACCACACAGCCACTGAAGTTGTAGATGTATCCAGTGCTAATAATAGCGCAATTGGATTGTTCAAGCACAGACATTGGCTAGAAATGACAGGCCCTAAGCTCACCTCTAGTTTTCATCCTGTGAACACTGATAACTTCGTACAAAGTGCAGTGTGAGCCCGAGTATGCTCAGACTCTTCTTCATAATCCCAAACCAAAGGATCTCACTATAAGGAAAGACTTAACAAATTGTCAGTTAAAGTCTGCTTAGGATTCTTTTTTCCTTGACTTTTGGGTAAATGGATGATTTCTCAGTTTCATGGAAATTTATCAGTTGTTTTTCTTAGCAATAGACTGTAAAAGTGGAATAAATTGCTTAGTGCTTTTACTGTTGATCTAATTTGTATCAGTAATCAGATTCAAAAACCAATTAACAGTCCTACTGGGATGTGAAGAGAAAGTTCTGCCTTAAAAAGCATCTTAGAGTCTCTGAACAGGGCATCTGACTGTGAGATGTAATGAAATAGCAGTAAGAAAAATTTTAATATATTTGATTTGCTTTTTGCCTATTTCATCATATGGCAATATTTTTAAAGATAATTATTATGATTATCTCATGCTGGGAAAAGAAATAAAAATGAACCTAAAACCAGTTTTCATTCATCAAACTGGCAAAAATTTGAAGTTTCATACCAAATGTTACCAAGATTATGGAAAACAAGTATTGTTACTTAAGAGAGTAACTGTGCCCAATGACCTTTCGTTGTTACCTCTCAATATACATTTTTGAAAAATCTTGGGATCTGAACTTAAGGATTCAGGTTCAGGGACGCTCACTGAGCCTTTATCTTTAATACTAAAAAGTTGGAAATAATATGAATGACTATTAATAGAAGAATGTACACTATATTCTGGACTATAGTATAGAGGTTAAAAAGAAAGGAGTTAGATCTCTATGATCTAGGCTCAAGATATCTATGACATGTTATTGGAGGTGGGGACAACAAATTGAAGAACATAGTGCATCACTTTAGTGTATTTTTTTATATTCTAATCACAAAAATAGAAAATCCACATTATGTTATTTTAACATAAAAACACTATGTACGTCTGTAGTTATATTTGGTGAGGTATGAGGGGAACTAAGACTGTGATCATGATAAAGGGATTGAGATGTGATTATTAGTAAAGCCAATTCAATTAATATGCTACTTGTGTAATTAAAATTACTATAAAAGAGTTATTATAAATGTCATTTGCCTCATGAGAATAAATGAATAATAAATGCCTCAAGAGAAAATGCGGTTGATCATCAATATCCAACCACAGAAATAGCCCAGGTCCTATTTCTTCTAAAATTTGTTTTCTGAAGCAGTATAAAGCAGTTGATCTAATAATAGTAACAGCTCTGCTTCTCTGAATAAATCTAAGAAGAAAATAAGTCATTATTTTCTGGAGTGCTTATCCTGGGGAATTGGACCAGTCAGGGTCATATGGTTCTTCCAGGCAGGGTAGAAAGGAGGATTGGAAGGAGAAAGGGGTACCCAGAAACAAATCAGTTGGCAAAATGGCACAGTAACCCTAGCTGTAAACACCCTGAGTGAAACCACCTGCCAGACTATGCCTATCAAAATAGCAATCAGAAATCAGGTGAATAGGCTATTTCAAATTCCCTCTCTCCTTCTTTTCCTAATCCCTCATTACACTGGAGAAATGGGCCTACTTTTTTATTTTAACATTGCCAATGATGATAAATTTTACAAATTCAAGAGGGTAGAAGGTAGGTCTTTTTTTGCTTCCTCTTTTTAACCCAGAGAAATAATCTAGGAAAAGAGTAATTATTAAAACTTGGGAAATTTTGGATATTTTCACTTTTAGATCAAAGTCACCTTTCTAAAATAAGCTCTTTCCAACTTTGGAGGTAGCATGATGTAATGGATATATTTGGGAGATGGACAATGTAAGACTGAATTATTGTGTAATATTTACTAGAAGGCTTAACATTGTCCACTCACTAAAATAGTTTAAACTACTTTTTAACTCTGTTTTTAAAAAGAAATTGAGGATCATTAATACCCAGCATGATGATCTCACAGGGTCTTTGAAGGATGAAAGCATAAAGAGGTTTGAAAACTGTAAATCATTTTACAATTTAATAGTAGATTAAGTCCAGCTGTGTTTTAGAAATATACAAGTTGCAAAAGTAGAGACTACTTTAAAAAAGAAAGGAGAAATTCTGAACATCCTTTTATTCCTCAAAAGGAAAAAACTAAGGGGGAAAATGATCGATGTTTTTAAATTAATTTTTTATTTCACAAAATAAGAATACCAAGAATTCAAATAGATTTGCTGAAACTTTTGTAAGTAGTGATCATTCTTTTTCTGAAATCAACCATCCCATTAAGTGGAATATAAAGTGGAAAAAGAATATGTAGCAAGGGAGCTATGAAGGATGGATGGAGACATCAGTTGAGATAATAGTAAACTAAGAATTCCTCATGTTCATTCATAGTTGCTGGAGAAGGATAGCAAAGAAATACATCAGGTGAAATGAAATTGGGTGAATGTTCCAGAAAATGAATTTTAGATTAAATTTTCAAAAAGCTTTTCAGTTCCAAAAGATGCATAGTACTGATTCCAAAACTTGGAAAAACTGACAAAGACTGTGAACTTGCAGCAGAAGAGCCCCATTTGAGAGTGAGTCCTAAGAGAAAGCCATCCTCTCCAGATAAAGTAGCAATGGAAAGGTGATGGTTATTGACTGGAAGTGTTGATGAAAACATCTTGCTAGCTTGACCTGACACGGATGCCACATTCAATTATCACCCGAAGCATAAATTATCAGTATAACTTATTAATCTTGGTACTCAGATATCATATCTCTTATCTTATGAGAGAAAGAATATTTGCCTCAATGAAAAAAATTATAAATTACTGATGATCAAAATATCAACATAATTAACAGTGGGTTTTTAAGTGCTTTATACTTAATTCTCATAACAAGTCTCTGAAACATGTACTATGTATATACACACAAATATACAAAATATATATATGCTTAGACACATATATATGTGATTGCAAAATATGTATGTTTATAGATATGTATATTATTGTATATTTGGTTTATAGCTTTATTATAGTTCCCATTATTAACCTAAAGTACAGCAGATTACTTTTGAAAAATAAAAACATACATGACATACATATTTTGCCATGGCAAATTGCATTGCCACCATTCATATCATACAAAATGGCACGTTTTCATTTTTTATTTCTTATTTTTCTTAATAAATATATGCTGGAAAAATAGTGTTTTCCATTATCCTTTCATAATAGAAAAGCAATACATAATATTTCCAGTTAATACTAGGAGTAAGTCTTGAAAAAACACATTTGAAATTAGCAATTGGCAAATATCCCACTGAGCTTTTCAAAAATTGCAAATGTTACTTCATTTGCTTTGGGCAACTAACCACTTCTGCCTTCTTTCAAAGAATCTTTTTCTCTATGCAGAATGAAAAGAGGTTGTGACACCTCTGGTTGTGGATTCATTACTTTTTTATTAGTGACTACGGTATGTTGAACACTAATGATTTAATGAACATTGAAGGACAGTGGGGAGACAGTGCGTACAGCAACTGTATAGTGTGCTACGAGCTAAGATGATGGAAGTGCCGGGGAACCAAAGAGCAATGGTCCTCAACAGACCTAGGGACATGTTTGTGTATACACGGGCATGTGGTATATATAAAAGCAATGTTTTCTTCTGAAGAATAAGTAACAAGGTGAGGGAAAAAATGTGGGAGGGCATGGGACTTTAGTACGGAGAATTGTTTAGGCCCAGTACTGGCTGGTCCTAGGGAGACCATGTTGTCCACACACAGGTCCTACCTTATGAAAACTGAATTAGATGAGAGAAGTGATGTAAGGTGGATCACAAAAGACAATCCAGAAAACCTGAGCCACTGAGTTAGACGTTTTAAGAATTCCACCTACTCTTGATGGTCAGGATCCTAGAAACTCAGACTTTGATAATAACTTTTAATTTTGTTTTCAATTTTGTATAAAGCAGCCATTCTTCTTGTTACTTCCACTGACATGTGAAGATGTATGGGTAAAAGGCACAGGGAACACTAGATAGATACACATGGTATGATAAAAGTGTGGAGAGAGAGGGTGTCATGGTTTGTATAGTCTTGACTATGATTAGCCAAAGAATTAAGTTTCTGACATCTCATGTCTTCAGCTTCTTAAAATCCTTGGACTTCAAACAAGCATTGCTTTTTATAGTC
Organism: Tamias sibiricus; assembly: GCA_025594165.1. Lineage (NCBI taxonomy): Eukaryota > Metazoa > Chordata > Mammalia > Rodentia > Sciuridae > Tamias > Tamias sibiricus. The sequence goes on along the minus strand of CM046665.1, from coordinate 38,422,214 downwards.
ACATTAAAATTGGATGTATTAAATAACCAAAAATATTTAAGTTGGGAAGATGTATATTAATTAATAGAAAAATAACTATAAATTTACTCAATATAGGAATAGCATATCCTACTGGAATATAATGGCAAGTTCAAAATATCTAACATGCAACAGCTAAATACTCAAACTTTCTGGTCCCAGTCATACATATAAATTAGGAGTAGCATGCTTTTTATTATCATGCATGTTAATAAATGGAGTTTGATTAGGACATAAAATGAGAAGGCTGCTTGCATTTTCAAATATTTCAATTTCAGTTTTCAGAGCAATCCCAGTCATTTTAACCTCATTTTTATATCTAGTCTTTTACTCAAAATACAGATGAGGTCTGAAATTTAAATTAACATATAAATGACTTTATGTTGATTTAGAAGAACTAAGCTGACCCTCAGGTCTTTTAACCATCAGTGAAGACTAATGAAATAAAGAGCATTATAAGTCCTGGGGAAAGTGTTACCACATTTTGATTGGTTCTTTCAATAAGTATTCATAGGGCACAGTTCTGGGGAATATAAAATTAATTGCACTCAATGTCCTTATCATATTTCTAAAGATATGAAAATCACAATTAAAAAAGTTCAATATTAATTGTTTCAGGGTTCTCTAAGAAAACAGAGTCAACAGGATATTTGCACATGTATGTGTATAACTAGAGATTCATTTAAGATATTGGTTCACAGGATTGTTGAGAGGCCAACAATCGTGTAGGGCAAGCAGCTGGAAACTCAAGCAAGAGAGACCTGCTTTCTCCACAGCATGTTCTTGTTTGGGTTTGCACGGCTGTTATGAGTCCTTGGGCTCCACTCAGCAAAGATGCGGAGGCAATGAATGAGGAACTGTCACCTGGAGGCCTTGTGTAACCGTTCAAATAAACTCATAATAAAAGAATCCCCCTTAAAACAGAGCTTGAGGACAACACTTCACAGGGTTTGAAAATATAAAAGGAATCATGGAAGCGTTCTGTCATGTCACCATGGAGGGTCATAGAAGAAGCCTCAAGAAACCCATACAGGCACTCAGAGGTAATGGCACTCACCCAAAGATGAGCTCTTCCTCCTGAGAGTCTGGAAAATGGATGAGCTTGTAAAAAAAAAAAAAAAAAAAAAAAAAAAAAGTCCCAAGCCACCACGCCCGGCTCTATTTATTTTTTTAAACAGTTCTTTGTGGTTTTTTTTTTTTTTTTTTTTATTTACTTATTTGCTTTAGTTGTACACAATGCATTTTTATTTTTATATTGTGCTGAGGATTGAACCCGGGCCGCGCATGTACTAGTTTAGCGCTCTACTGCTGAGCCACAATCCCAGCCCTAGGCCAATTTTAAATGTTGGAAAGTCTCTGAATGAACATCATAAATTTCCAGTTGAGGACAATCAACATACATGTAGTCCAGCCTCTTGTAGCAAAAGCCCTCCAACATACGTCTTACTGTAGAGTAATTCTGTAATCTTCCTCAGTGCTTTGTAACCTTTCCATCTTTTCCTCTGTTTAGTTCTCCCCATTTCTTGTGCCACATTTGCCAGTTTCTGCTTTTTTCTCTTTTTTCTCCCCACTGTTCCCAACCTCTCTTGCCTCTCTCTATTCGTATGTTCCATATCCCTTTTATTTTTCACTCAGGAGCCTTATTTTTTTCTAGTGAGTGCTGTTTTCAGGTATTTTTTCTATACCTTGTTGTCAGGAAAAGGGTGTGTATCTTCAGAACCACTCATTTTTATGGATTTTTAATTTTGTGTAATTTTAAGTAAGGACATTACAAAAACAACTACTATGACTTCTGTTTGGTAAAAGAAAGAACTTTATAACATCAAAAGGGAGGAAGGAAATAATCTCAGAATAAAGGACAGTTTTTTGCCAACACAAACCTCTTAGCAAATTCATGCCAACAACAACAACAACAAGATACACACACACACACACACACACACACACACAATCGTCCTTATATTTTTCACTTTGCCACAAAATAACAAAATATTCACCTTGGACTGGCTCTCATATGAGATGATCTCTCATGTGTTCTTGAATTCTATGATCTTACTGATGATATTTTATTTTGTTCATATATATATGTATATATGTATACACACACACACACACACACACACACACACACACACATATACTTGGTATTATCCAGGGGTCCCTAGAGGAACAGAATCAACAGGAAGTATAATTAAAGTATAATTTATAATTAAAGTATAATTATAAAAAGGGGATATATTAGGTTGGCTTGCGCAACCAGAAGCTGGAAAATCCACAATGGCCTTCTGCAGGCTGGAGAGCTGGAAGAACCAATAGCTGCGCAGTCTAAGAGGCTGAAGCAGCAGAACAAGAGGGATCAACGGTGCTACCTAGTCCCAGACTGAAGGCTTCTGAAAAATCATGGGCAAAGTCCACTTTGGAAGAGTGAAGAACTGAGAGTCTGATATCCTCAACCCATCATAGCAGCAATCAAGAACTTGTTCAAGAAGAAATGAGCTAGCCTCTTGATTCCTTGTTCTTCCAACTTTAATCCATCCATATCATCATCCTATTGGATGGTGCTGCCCACAGTTAGGGAGGATCTCCATTTCAGTTGGCTATTCCACATGCCAGTCATTCCTAGACACACCTTCACTGACACACCCATAAGCCTCTTAATCATTGGCATCTCTGAATCCAATCAAGTTGACGATTCAAATTAATCATTACATTCTATATAATAGTCCTTTCTTAAATTTTAATTATTTATCTGCTTACTGTGGATTATAGATATCATTTTCAAATTTCAAACAGTCTCCTTCTTCCCCTGCTATTTTTAAATTGAAATTCTTATGGAGATGTATGTTCATGAGCAGTTATGATACAGTTTACATGTAGTTTTAAGAAGTGACAGAAAGGGTCATGGTCATCAGAGCCAGTACAGCAAACTGATCACATATTGCAAAATACAGTCAGTGTATTCAAATCCATATACGGTGTTTTGCTTTCTCCAGTTTTACTTGTACTCACCTTGCATCCTCATATTTATTCCTAAACAATTTTATCCCATGTGTAGATTTTTGTATCCACTACCACAGTTGAGATTTTGAAGAATTCCACCACCACAAGGATCCTCGATGTTCCCTTTTATAGCCACACAAACTGCCCGAGGCTAGACCCCATCCCTAACCCCTAGCAATTTTTTCATTTCAAAAATATTATGGAAGTGGAATAATGGAGTATTTAATTTTTAGAACTGATTAATTTCACTTGGAATATTCCCTGTAGAGTTACCCAATTTGCTGTGCATATGTATGTACACTTGGTTTCACTTGTTGTTGAGTAGTATTTCATGGTATATGCCACAGATTGTTTGACTGTTTATCCCTTAAAGAACATCTGGGTTGATTCCAGAGTCTGGCTATGAAAAATAAAACCACTTTGAGTATTTGTGGGAAGAAAATAAGAGAGGCACAAATGAAACCTTTTGTGGAGCTTTGTCATCATGTGTAGGTAGAACACCATTATTCATATCTACTGTTCTTACCCAGATTAGTGCTATTTTCATCACAAGCACTGTACAAAATGATTTTAAATCACTTAACCTTCAGAACAATCCTATAAAGGAAGTACCATTTTATGAATGAGGAATCTGAGGCAGAGTAGTTAAGTAACTTGTTCAAGTTCACATAAGTTGTAAGTGGCCAAGCTGGAACATAAGTCAAGGAAACTTTACCCTGTATATCATTATAATAATTGTGATTCAATGCAAAATCAGGGAAAAAAAACAATTGAGAAATAATTTTTTGGTATTTATGCCTCTTTCCCAACTCTTCTGAATTTGATTGTGGATGTGTTTGCTATGGTTTGTATGCGGTTTGAATGTGTCCCTTAAAGTTTCATGTGTTGTGAGCTTAGTCCTCCGTACGATCAAGGGGAAGGTGATGGAATCTTTAACAGGCAGGGCCTAGTTGGCAGGTGTTTAGGAGGTTGAGGATGCTGACACAGGAAGTTCACAATTCTTGTTTGACCCAATTAGTTCCTCTCCCTGCTCTCTGGTTGCCAGTCTTACCATGTGATCCCTCCCTCTCACACATGCTACTTGCCATAAAACCATCTGCTATGATGTGGTGCAGTCAAGTGGTGGGGCAGTGGGTAGGTCTTGCCAGTAGACACCATGCTGTTGGAATTTTCAGGCTCAAAAACTAGGAACTATATAATATCTCTTTTCCTTCTTAAAGAAGCCTCAGGTATTTTGCTATAGAAACCAAAAATGGACTAATGCAATGTCCCTTGAACTCACCAGATCTAAACATTTAAGGATAAAACAGAGTGGATATTTTTCATTACATATATGCTCCACTTCAGAGCTGATGTTTTAGTTTTTACCATGGGAAATCATGTTGAGTAGGAGACTTCTGGCGGCTGGACTTGAGAAGTCTCAACAATTTCAGGGCACTCTGATGTATTTTCAATACAAAGCAAAAGAGCATTCTATCTTTCTTATTTTCTTTAAAAAAGATTATTTTACAATGTTCTTATCTATGACAGAAATACATTTCCTCTGAGAAAAAATTCAGTTCTTACTTTAAGGCAAGAATTTTACAAATATTTATGCCAATGTTCCCTGAAAAACCATCTGCAAAATTTTATGAGCTACAAAAGTTATCACAAAAATAGAATCAAAATATACCTTTCTATTTTCCAGTCTACTCAAAATCTAATTTAAAAAATTAATAAATAATGAATAATGAGCATATTTTCATACCTTTTCATGTACATGTATTCCTTTCATTGACAGTAAAGAGATATAATTTTAAGGTTAATTTTATCTTGGAATTTATGTTTTCTTTAGTGTCTTTCTAAAATTCAAAGTTATTTCAAAAGTATTATTAAACGAAACTATAATATCATATATAATGCCATACAAATGATGTATAAATTGAAAAAACTACACAACAACATGGTAGACATTTTTATCATCAAAGATGAACATCATAATCCTAGGGAAAAATGATATATATTATACTTTAAAGCACAAGAAAGATATTATTCTTAAAGATCAATAGTATATTCTATTACAATCTGTGGGTATACCTCATCAGTCTATTTTTAAATCATTTTTTCAGATATAAGAAAAAAAAATACATTTGTATCCTGGAAGGTAAAGCTTGAAATTCATGTCTCCTTAGAGATGTTCACATGGGAAGCTTCAAAAAGAAAATTTACCTTTATTCCATTCCCATGAAATTGGATGAAACATTGGTCAGGAGTTAAAGTTTCATATAAAAGTATAGAAAGAAATTGACATTATTTTCTAATAGTCAAAAATCTGAAAAACATTATGTAGAAATAGTGCTTGTTTCCAGGGTCTTTTATAAAGTTATTTCTAAAGCACACACAGAGCACAAATCATAGCGATTTTATAACATGCAGTTATGGACACCTAAAAAAAAAGTTTCCCCTAGAGGAGCCTCTTTTTTATTAAATGTTATGCTCAATTAAGTTCAGTTAATCGTTTTGGTGTAAAATGAGTTGCTGTGGAGTTGTTTCCCCTGAGGGAGTAAGCAGCTATCTAGCTCTGGATTATAGAACAAACAGCTGAAAGCAATCAAATATCATTCCAGCTCCAGAAGAAGTTTGTTCTTAAAATGAATATTAGATCACTTTGCCTAGATGCCATTGGCTAATAAGGTTAATAATAGGTTTTTTTAAATGACTGAAAGTGGTATGGAGAGGTTTTGTTTGGTTTGTTTTTTCTAAGTGCCTAACTGCTCTACAGAACAGTTGCCTAGAAGGTAGCGAGTCTCAACAGCTTAGACTAAACTTAGACTTAAATATACTAATGTTTTTAAAGAGCAATGAACAAGAAGGGGTCATCTTTAGCAAACTTATGTTGGGTGCAAAGAATTTAAATGTATGTTAGTGCTCAATGTAATCATTTTCCTAAGGTTCTTTCTCAATACCAAGGTTTTTCATCGCTTATAACACATGACAGTGATGCTACATTGTTTTATATTTGCTTAGGAAATTAGGACCCCAACATCTTTTCAGTTATATGCAGCCATTTGAAAAGTTCTTAGTCATTTTAACTATAGTATTCAAAATTTTGAATTGTCAAATATAATGCTCTAAAAGGACTGGAGATTGAAGACAAAAATTACATTTCTTCTTATAGAGATGGAAGTCAGATTAAGAAAATTCCTCCTTATCATTAGATCTCTAAAACAATGATATGGAAATCTTTCAACAAGGAAATATTAAATTAATGTACTATGCAGAACAATGGCACCTCCTTTATAGTTTCTAATTTAGATATAAAAATTTATATTAAAAAGCAATCTGATTTAAGGAGCCCTCCAGGAAATTCTGAGCCCTAACATTTGAGAACCATCAAATTAAAGTGTGTGCATTTGAATCCAATGTGGATGGGAAAAGAAACTAAATTAAATCCTCAATCAATCCAAATAAGGTGGTAGGAGGAGTAGAAATATAGAATAAGCTAGGGAAAAAGAAAGAAAATAGGAAATTTAAAAAAAAAAAAAAAAAAAAAAAGCGCCGGGCACGGTGGCTCATGCCTGTAATCCCAGCACTTGGGAGGCTGAGGCAGGAGGATCGCAAGTTCAAAGCCAGCCTCAGCAATGGTGAGGCACTTAGCAACTCAGTGAGACCCTGTCTCTAATAAAATACAAAAAAGGGCTGGGGATGTGGCCCAGTGGTCGAGTGCCCCTGAAGTCAATCTCCAGTACAAAAAAAAAAAAAAAAAAAAAAAAAAAGCAAGGGAGATCTGGAATGGTGGCTCAGTGGTGGAGCATTCGTTTAGCACGTGCGCAGCCCTGGGTTCAATCCTCAGCACCATGTAAAACTAAATAAATAAAATAAAGTCTTGAGTCCAACTACAACTAAAAAATAAATACATTTTTTTTAAAAAGCAATGGATAAATTGTTTTATTTGTAGTTATCAGTAACAATGTATACCAAACAAAAGAAATTGAAACTCAGAGAGATTAAATAACTGTCGAAGAACATATAAATGGTAAGCTATGAACCAGACTGCATGGCTCCCAGTTCTAAACTTTCATAGTTACCACAACAATCTTGTGAAGAATCATTGAGAAAGTTAGGCATCTTGCTCACTCTCAAAGTTTGTCAGTAGGTGATGGAGCCACAATCTGTGTATACTCAGCTTCTGTATGCTTTCAGTTCACCACACACTTCTAAAAATAGATGGGATGGTACTGTTGGTTTGCAAGTAGCACATATAAAACATTATCTAATACTGCCAAGTAAGGGCCCCTTTCTAGTTATTAAAGGTAACATTGCTCTAAATTGTAATACCATAATGTAATCTTGCATGTTATTGAATTTGATGTAAATGTAACTAACAGTCCTATAATTTTTTGTTGTCTAGCTTCTTTTGTTCAACATTGAGTTTGTGAGATTTATCCATATTGTTGAAATGCCAGTAGTTTCTCATTTTCACTGTTGTATAGTATTTTGATATAATAATTATGCATGGTTTATGTATTCATTTTACATAATTACAAATGTTGATGCACATAAAAACAAAGGAAAAAAGCAATGTGGCTGGGTGTGGCAGTGGTGAACACCTGTAATCCAAGCAACTTGGAAGACTAAGGCAGGAGGACTACAAGTTCAAAGCCAGCCTTGGCAATGTAGCAAACACTAAGCAACATAATGAGACCATATTTCAAAATTAAAACTTAAAAGGGCTGGGGATGTAGCTCAGAGGTAAAACAACACCCTGGGTTAAATCCCTAGTACAAAAAAAAAAAAAAATAGAAGTACCTTATATTTAAGGAATTTCAATTTAGTTAACATACTTCTGAGTGTTATGATGATTTTTCATTTGATGGTTCTAATGCTTATGTGATGTTCAAGCAGATGCTGGAAACCTATAAAATTACAGTGAAAATTTTATAACATAAAGGGACTTCAACTAATTCATATTTTCACAAAATGATTAATTTCAAATTAGTGCACAAAAATAATCTAGTGTTGTCAGAATTAAAGGAAACGAAATGCCATATAGATATTAGTAAAATAAGAGATGTCTAGCATTGAACTTTTAAGTCATATTATCATGTAAAATATATACAACTTCTTTCTAGAATTGTTGCTGCCAAAAATCTCAAATGTCTTACTTCAACTCAGAAAGAAGAATGGGGAATTATGGAAGTTGGCGGAATTTAAAAATAACATAGAGTGGTCAAAAGAATAGCAGGAGGCAGGAGGGCATCAGGGCAGATCCAAGATCTGCACACCTGAGGGAGGTTTTGAGACTGGGAGTATTGTCTCAGAGGCAATCTCTTCAGGAGCAGCCAGAAGCCAAGAACCATCCCGGGAGTTCCTTTCATCTCAAGCATTGTTCAAGTGAGAATAAAAATTAAAAGATCCAATGGATGCCATGTTCATGGGAACTGGAAGCTCCCTTAGAGAGTTCTTACAAAGACACAAATATTTCTCAGGAGAGTATAGGGAAGAATTTCAACTGAGGCCAAGGAAGGGCATGAAATCTATAATTGGGAACCTATAAGAGAAACTTAAGACCATCTTCCATCTCTTTTTCTCCTCTCTGCTGATCTGCTTAACTCTTCTCCTACTCTGGAAATGAACTTTATCTGCTTTATATCATACATGATTAAACATGATCATCACTAATAGGCCCCAACTCGTGTTCTCCCTTTGAGAATGATTCAATTTTGCATATAGTGGAGTAACAGAGATGTCTAAGCAATGAAAACTATCTGGAAATCAAGCAAACAAACAATGATTTCTATATTTCTTGTATAAAAGAATCTTACCTAAAGAATGTGTTCTAGGACAAAGTTTTAGACTGGAAAAAAGAACTGGAAAAAGTAAGGGGAGTCACCCAAGACCCCACAACTTGTATAATTTTCTGCTAAGACCATTAATCTTAGAGTGATACAGGGTAACTGGCAAGAATTTTTTATCAATCAACCATGAAAGTGGCCTAGTAGACTTGAGGTAGAAAGAAAAAAGGAGCAAATGAGCAAGGAAAGTGAAAAGAGTTAACCAGTGGAGGGTAAAACCTAGATCTGAGGCTTCTACATATGTGGTATTAAGGATAAGTGCACAAAGTCCTAAAACTAATTGTATAAAGACAGCTCAGGGAGAGGGATACAGTATAGTCCAGAAGTTGTAGGTAACTATCAAGGACTGAGTTTGAGAAAATTATTCTATTTCGTAGAAAAGAGTAACTTTTGGAGCTATTCACACACACACTTGTTGGTTTGGAAAACAGAAATACATCAAGCCAACCAGAGTTGGCTCTAGTGATTCCATCCTGTAGCTTGGGGGAACATTCAATGAAAGAGGAAATGAAGACATTTTCATTTTATTAGTTATACGTTCTTTATGGCTAGGTCTGCAGTTACTATATTTTCAGCAAAAATGTGCCCTTCCACAATGCTCTTTGTCTGAATGGCAACCCTTGCTATTTAGGTCTTATTTGAACCACCATCTCTTCTTTGCAGCTTTCCAGACTCCTCCTTCTGGGAACTCTCTCTACCTTGGAAAACAATGCATTTGGCAATTACTGTGTTGCTTTGAAATTACAATTTTTATCTTCCCACAAGTACAAAATCCTTGTATTTTTGTCTCTTTGTATCTTATACCTCGAACACCAGGTTAAAGTTTGCAATAATGAGGTTGAACAGAGGAGTAATATAGGCCTGATCTTGTTGTTTAACACCACTACCAAATGCCCACTGTCTCATTAACATTTTATTAGGTCTCAGTTTAAAATAAATAATAAAAATAACAAAATATGTAGAGAGGATTAAAACTCAGAGTCTTTTTTTTTCACCAACAAATGTTTATTAAGCAGTAACTGACTGTTAATCATTATTACACATGTAATAGAGAAGAAATGGGAGCTTTCAAGTAAGTTCAAACCTCTATGAAAAATAATTATGGCATGTAGTATGTAACGCAGGAGAAAAATATTTCTAGAGTAGAGGACTGAAAATACTTATTCTAATGCAAATGAAAGGTAAATATGGGACACTCCATTTAGGTTTTGAATTATATTAAATGTGAACATTTATAGATTTTTTTTTTTTGTTTTTTTTTTGTTTTTAAGACCTACTCACTTCCTTTAAAAGAACAGCAGTGAATAAGATGAGAAAAATTCACAAGTGTCAATAATAATAACAAAAAACCTTATAATTAGGTATGTACCATGCAATCATTTTTTTCTGATGATGAAAACAACATACATTCATAACAGAAAATTTTAAAATTTTATAGTATATTAATAAGAAAATTAAAATCACCATTCTTAATAAACTTTTAACATTCTAATATATATCTTTCTGGTCTTTATGTAAAGATTGTGTGTGTGTATATATATATATATATATGATGTAAGTATGAATTAACAATTAATATCATACCAACTATACCAACTATAATGTTTAATGACTACATCTTGCACAAAACAAATCACTTTAGGTTTTTCCATTGTATGAAATTTTATAAACACACTTTTATATTGTGATAGTAGTACATCATATGATTGTGCCAGAATTTAATTTACTAAACCAAATCCCAGTTGTAGTAATTTTCTGCTTTTTTACCTTTGTTTTACTTTGTGCAAATACTGGTTTGTCTGTCCAGGTGTGTGTGTGTGTGTGTGTGTGTGTGTGTGTATTGAAATCACTTGAGGTCAATTTATTAGGTTAAAAAAACAAAGTATGATAAATACTCAAACCCATTTATTCATTATTTAGTCATGCATGAAACAACCCATCTCTGGGAATATTGGCCAATATCAAACATTTAATAAGTAAAATATCTTGGTTTAATTTTTAATTTCTTAGATTACTAAATATGATTAATAATTTTGTATGTTTTGTCACATTTTGAGAATTTCCTATTCTTTTAATTTTTTGTTGTATATGCTAGAATAATTTTTATTTCATATGAATTTACAACAGATATTTTATGTTTTCATATAAGAATATCAAAGTATGACTGTCATAGTTGTAAATATTGTCCAAAATATGTATTTCACCCAATAAGAGAAGAATACACATGGTTCTCCTGCAGGGGACACAGAACTATGTTCAGGATATTTTCATTAGGTTACTGGGACAGTTAATCTGTTAACTGTCAATTTAATTGGATTAAGAGATGCCTAGGAAATGCCTAGGATTAAGAAACTAGTGATTATGTCTATGGGACTATTGCCTGAGGCAATTGACAAGTGGAAGAGCAAAGTGAAGGAGGGGACCCACTCTGAATGTAGTTCTACAGGTTGGAAGCCCAGAGGGAATAAAAAGTAAAAGGAGGAATCCACCTCAGAAGCAAGTCTGATACTTCTTGAAAGGTTGCCTCTATTACTGTTGCCACTGCCCATGGACATTGGACTTCAGCTCCTTCATTTTTCCAATATGAAATCTCATCAGTGATTCTCCAGAGAGTCCTAGGCCTTCAGTTTTGAACTGGGCTGTAAAATTGGTCCCTCTTGTTCTGAGGCTGCAGTTTCTCCATCTACTTGTTATGTCACCTCTTTAGCCTTCAGGCAGTCATTGTGATATCATCAGTTTCTGATGGTGTAAACCAGTCTAATAAATCCCTTTTGTAATCATATATATAAGATTACATGTATCTGTGTGTGTGTGTGTGTGTGTGTGTGTGTGTGTATCTTCACTCACCAGGGACAAAATATAAAAGGCATACCCCCGTGACCCACCTTTTCCAGTCAATCCCTACCTGCCCACAGGTACATACAGACATATATAGATATTCTATTGGTTCTCTTCCTCTAAAGAACCTTGACTAATATAGTCACAAAAGTCTTAATAATTTTAAGAAGATTGAAATTATACCAAGTATCTTATCCAACCACAATGGAATGAAACTAGAAATCAATAAATCTAAGAGTAGGAAAACTTCACAAATATATTGAAACCAAATAGCATGCTCTTGAACAATCACTAGGCAAAGAAGAAATAAAAAGACAAATTTTAAAAGCATCCTAAGGTGAGAAAAATAATGATTCCAAGGATTTTCAGGGAAAAATCAGATTTCAAACAAGACTGAAAATAGTTAATATTCCCAAATGCCAGAATTTCTGGAAAATCCTCAGAATTTAAGAAATATCAAGTGGATTATTCAGAAAAGTTTTGTATTGATAGTTTTCAAAAAATAAACCTGGAGTAATGCTACACTGATCTTGCCTGAGTTTTCAAGCAAGACTCAACAGGAATCATATTATTTCCAAGTAAACTAACTCTGTACCAGAACAAAACTAAATGATATTTGCAGATTGCAAAAATATCCAGCACTCAATGATGTCAAACATTTATACTGTTGACCATACAACCATAGATATCAGGAATGCAAAAAAAGTAGGGAAATGGAACCAATAAATGAGATAAAATATAATCAACTAAAGCTAAAATCACACAGATAGAATTAGTAGACAAGGATATTCAAATAGTTAATAAAATTTTGTCCTTGTATTCAAAAAGTTAGAGAAAAGATTGAACAAGTTTACTAGATAGATGAAAGATATAAAAATATAAATGAACTTCTTGATATAAAAGATAAGGGTTCTGAAATTAAACTCACATTGGTACTAATTGATGATATATTAGATATTGCAGAATAAATAATTAGGGAACTAGAAACTACAAAAATGAAAGAAAAGTACTGAAAAAATGAAAAGTTATGGAACAAATTTAAGTGAATAAAAATGCATGAGTTTGGAGTCTCTGAAGGAAAGGAAATAGAGTGCTTTGGTCAGTTTTTTTTTTGTTGCTATGATCAAATAGAGGATGAAAAGTTTATTTGGGGTTCACAATTTCAGAGCTCTCAGTCCATAGATGGCTGACTCCATTGCCCTGAGCCCCAGCAGAGGCAAAATATCATAGCAAATGGGCATGACCACCAGGAATCAAAGACAGCTCCACTCATCAGGGACAAAAATATACCCCCCAGTAACCCACCTTTTCCACTCACTCTCTACCTCCTGGTAATCCGTATCAATGAAAGAAAGCACTGATTAAATTAAAACTCTTATAATACAATCATTACAATCATTTTGCCTTTAAAATTTCTTTCATTGTCTTACACATGAGCTTTTGTGATTTGCCTCACATCTAAACCATAATAGGGAATGACAAAAAATTATAATTTGAAGAAATTATTGTCAAAATTCCTCAAGTTTAAAGAAAACAATAAATTCACAGTCCCAAGTAGCCTCAGAAACCTCAAATACAAAAAATTTGAAAAAAGAAAAAGGTACACAAAAACATTCAAAATATTTGAAACCCATAGTAAAGATAAAGTCTTAAAAGAAAATATATTAAAAAGATACAAAAGGAAAAAATAAGATCGATAATAAATTTGTTGTAATTCACTCAGGTTAGAAAGCAAAAGAGCAACATCTTTAAAGAAATGAAAGAAAAGCCTGCCAACTTAAAATTCTGTAATGAGAAAAAAAAAAAACTTTGAAAAACAAAGGTGAAATAATCTTTTTTTAAAAAATATGAAAGTTGAAGGAGTTTGTTACAAATACCCTGAGTAACAAGAAATATTAAAGGAATTCTGAAGAAAACTGATAACAAGTGAAAACCTGTGTAAACAGAAAGGAATAAGGAAAACTGCAGTTAAAACTACATAGGTAAATATAAAGACTTTATTCCTACGTCTAGTTTTTAAGTTAAATTTGCAATTCTACTAAGTCTTCCACAAAGGAAACCCTAGGTCTATATGACTTTACCATTTTACTAAATATCAAAAGAAGAAACAATGCCAACCCTTCATAATCTCTCCCCAAGAATAGGAAAAAAAAAAAAAAAAAAACACACAATGTAACTAATTTCCTGGAGTCAGTATGATCCTAATACTAAAACCTGACAGTGCAGAATAAAAAAGATAAACCCTACAGCACAATAAGTAGGTCTCATAAATACTTGATGTAAAATTCCTAACAAATTTTATCAATTGAAATCCCCAAAATCAAAAGCATAATGCTTATGGAAAAGTGAGGTTTATTCTAGAAATGAAAGAGTGTCTTAATATTTGAAAATCAATGTAATTCACCATATTAAAGAAAGAAGAAGAGAACACAATCAGCTCAATAGATGCAGGAAAGTATTTGGCAAAATGTAGCATCAATTCCTTGGTAAAAACAAATAAAAGCTTTCAGTAACCTGTGATTTAAAAGGACATCCTCACCCTGATAAAGGGCATCTTTGAAATATCTGTAGCTGTCATATTTGATGTTAAATGACTGGATGCCTTTTCCAGAGGATCAAGAAATATAAAACGTTTGTCCATTCTTATCCCTTCTCTTTAGTATGTTCTGAGATTCTAGTCAATGTTTTGGGGGAATGAGGAAATCTACACAAGAGCTATTAGAAACAATTAGGGAATTTAGGTGAATTTCAAGATTCAAAATCAACATGTAAAAGCTTTATTTCTGTAAGTTAACTTTGAGCATTTTAAAATTAAGATAATTTAGTATCTTAATTTACCATGTCTAATAATACCATTTATAATATCAAAACCTACAAAATTCTAGGATAAATTGACAAAAAATGTGACACTTGCACACTAAATACTACAAAACACTATCTAGAAAAATTAAAAATCTAAATAAGTAGAGAACTATACTGCTCACATATCAGCATGATTAATATTGTTAAGGCATTAACTCTCCCAATTTTATCAACATATTCAGTATAATCTATGTTAAAATAACAATAGGCATTTTTGTTGAGATGACAAATTCTAAATGGATTTAAAAATTCAAAGAACTTAGAAGAGTTAAATTTTTAAAGGGACAAATCTGAGGTGTTTCGCAGTTTTAAAATTAAGATAATTTAGTATCTTAATTTACCATGTCTAATAATACCATTTATAATATCAAAACCTACAAAATTCTAGGATAAATTGACAAAAAATGTGACACTTGCACACTAAATACTACAAAACACTATCTAGAAAAATTAAAAATCTAAATAAGTAGAGAACTATACTGCTCACATATCAGCATGATTAATATTGTTAAGGCATTAACTCTCCCAATTTTATCAACATATTCAGTATAATCTATGTTAAAATAACAATAGGCATTTTTGTTGAGATGACAAATTCTAAATGGATTTAAAAATTCAAAGAACTTAGAAGAGTTAAATTTTTAAAGGGACAAATCTGAGGTGTTTCGCAGTCTGATATCATTTTATTATGAAGTTATAGTAATCAATGTGATATATGTATAAGAACAGGCAAATAGCTCAATGAAAAAAAAAAATAAAAACAGAATCCAGAAATCGATTTATTTAAAAGTGGCAAAGGTAAATGTAAAGAAATACTGGTTCTTTCAGCAACTAGGAAAAAAAAATAAAAGTGTCATTCATGTAATATTCTGGCCTTGATACATTTTGCCCAGGTTCTGATATTCTATGTTAGGCTGAATTTAAAGGTGATGAACTAATTAGTCTGGTTATAGAAATCTCAAAGCAGAACAGCATTCAGTTAGTGGCATGGATTTTGCTGGCAACTTTTACCTAGATTTGCTGGGAGAATTGGAAGCAAAAAACAGAGTTAACGAATTTTAAAAACTTGCAGTTTGGCCAAAAAAAAAGCATGTAAAATTGGGACCAAAGAAGATGTGGTTCTTAAGAAGATTACACCCACTAAAGAGCTGCCAAGCTCTTTGAATAGAAACAATAGGAAGGATGGCTTGAGGGTATCTTAGGAATTTTCAAGATCATACCCATTGCAGGTTCCATAGAATAGAAGGGAAAATTCCTTTGATAAGAGATTATGGGGGCACCCTACTTACACAGGGATGCCTAAGAATTGTTTCACTGTGCTTAGCTGCGCAGACATAGGTGAAGCCACTTCACCTATGATTCTAAGGGGTCCAGGTACTGCCTTAGATGGCGACAAACCTTGGAATCATCCGTGTGGTGATGGTTCTGCAAGAATGCTGGATGCTAGAGTTAGGGTGTCATGAAAGCTTCCATTAAGATTTCAAAGGAAGGTCTTGGAGGCCAGGTAAAGTGTAACATGCATGATTGAAATCCATGCAGCCTGCCCTTGAGATGGTGATGTGTGAAGTTGTGAAGGTGAAGTTAAGCTTGAATGGAGACCTCAGGAATTAAAAGATGTCAGTAACATGGACTGGCTGTTGAGAAAAGCTGCTGGCTATGGAGAGAACCAGGCTAAAAGACAGCCTCTTTGTGCTACATGTTGCTGCAATTGGCAAGACCAAAGGGAGGGGCTGCCCAAGACCTTTGGAGAGAATATCTTGCCATCATGTGTCCTAGATGCTATTTGAGGAGTTACAAGAACTGTTTGTCTAGCTGGGTTTCAATCTTGCATTGGTACTATCCTTTATTTCTATGCCTCTATTGCACCCTTTTGGAATGGGTAATGATGAAAGGTCATTGGGCATAGTTACTCTCTTAAGTAAAAATACTTACAGCAATGCTTGTTTTCCATAATCTTGGCAACATTTGGAATGAAACTTCAAATTTTTGCCAGTTTGATGAATGAAAACTGGTTTTAGGTTCATTTTTATTTATTTTCCCAGCATGGGATAATCATAATAATTATCTTTTTAAATATTGTCAGGCCATGAACTCTGTGCTACTGTATGTTAGATATAGGTAACTTGCTTTTGATCCTTACAGAGGCTCACAGCAAAGAGTTTGACTTGAATCTCAAATAAAATTTAGGACTCTTGGGCAATGCTAAAATTTTTAGCACTATGGGACTACTGGCTGGACTAAATACATTTTTGTACAGTGACATGGACATGAGCATTTAGTGGTTCAGGGAAGAATGTTACAGTTTGGATGTGAGATGTCTGTCGAACATTCCTATGCCAATGCAGGAATATTCAAGGTAAAATGATTGGATTATGAGAAATACAACCCAATTGGCCCATCCTAATTTGAATGGACTGAGTAGTAACTGTTTACAGGGAAAATGGCTTGAGTAGGGCATCCCTCTGGATGTGGCCTGAAAAGGTTTAAATTCCCTATGGTCCCTTCCTTGCTTTCTTTCTCTTTCTGCTTTCTGGTTGCCATGAATGGTGCGACATTCCTTCCATCATGTCCTTCCATCATGATGTTCTGTCTCACCTTGGGCCCAGAGCAACTGTGAACCATAGTTCTGAAATCATGAACCAAAATAAACTATTTTTTCCTCTAATCTTGCCAAGTATTTGTTCAAAGTGACAAAAAAACTAAAACATACACACAGCTTACACTAAATACAAAAAAAAAAAAAAATAATAACTGAAATAGACCACGGATCTAACCTAATAGTAAATATTAGATTATGAAACTTCCAGAAAAATATATAAAAGAAAATATTTTTGAAATTGAATTAGGTAAAAATCTTGTAGATAGAAAAAATATGGATCAGGACTATAAATTTCTACTCTTCAAATGACACTATTAAGAGAAAAAATAGGAAAGGCAGACACTGGGAGAAATTTTTTGCAAATCATATATCTGCTAAAGAATTTTTATCCAGACTATGTAAAGAATTTTTAAAACTCAGTAATAATGAGTGACAATTTTAAAAATAAGGGAAATATTTAAATTAGACATAGCAGAAGAATATATATGTGAGGCAAAGAAAGCTCATAGAAAATGCTCAGCATCATTAGTCATTAAGGAAATGTGAATTGTAGCCATCCTTCATATTGTTTCTATTAAAAGAGCTTGGCAGCTCTTTAGTGGCTATAGTCTTCTTAAGAACCACATCTTCCTTGGCCCCAATTTTATATGCAATATTTTGGCCAAACTGCAATACCATTTTTTTTGGCCAAACTGAATACCATTAAGATTCTTTAGATACTCAATATTATAAAAGTCTATACCAATTGTTGGTGAGAATACAGAGCAAATAGAGCTTTCATATATTTCTGGTAGAAATAGAAAATGGTAACACTTTGGCAGGCAGTTGTTTTCTTAAACAACAAGAAATTTTAATTATCTATAAATATTTAAATATAAATTCTATATGTAGACACACACATATATGGCAGATATATTTGCCACATTAACCAACCACTCCATACCTAGATATTTACTGAAGAACATGAGATCATATATTTATACAAAGACAAGACTTGTGCACATAAACATGGTACCCACAACATTCATAATGATCATCAGAAACTGCAAACACAAATGTACATCAACAATGAATGGAGAGACAAACTATAGTATATCCATGCATGGGAATACTACTTTGCAATATGAACACATGAACTATAGATACATATAACAAAATGGATATCTGAAAATAATTACAATGACTGAAAGAAACCATAAAAAAGGATGCATACTAGAATTACATAAAATTCCATGTGCAGACTAGAATGCAATGACAGAGATACCAATCGTTGATAGAGAAAAGGAGGGAGTAGAATTAGCAGAGAAACAAGGTCACTACTGGAGATAAGGAATGTTCTTTATCTTGATTGTGATGGCTTCATGAATGTATGCATGTACCAAAACCTGTATGCTTTATATACACTTTATTGGCTTTAAAGTATACTTCAGTTAAACATAACAAAGGAGAACAGAATGCTGCTTGTAAATATAATATGTAACAGAAAAATTCATCATGATAATAAACCTGATTTTTAAAAAATAGTTACTCACTTGAAATATTGATTTAAAATTTTTTTTCCAGGGGCTGGGGTTGTGGCTCAGCGGCAGAGCACTCGCCACACACGTGTGCAGCCCGGGTTCGATCCTCAGCACCACGTAAACATAAATCATTGCATTGTGTACAACTAAAGCAAATAAATAAATACTTAAAAAAATATTTTTTCCAAATGAGACCACAAACTCCATGAAGAAAGTGCTATGTAGCAATCATATATTTGTCACAGCATGCCTGGCACACAGTAGGTGGTTAGTAAATATTGGAATGCTAAATTATTTGCCATTTCATTTACAGCAGAAAGGAGTCCGTGAAGGAGGCATGTTTAAAACTGATTCGCTGATGATTGTTTAAACACCATCTTCAAGCTGTTTCATTTCTGGATCCTTAGAAGAAATAAACAACATCTGTCCCTCTGTGCATTATTGGTTGAAAGAACTCGGTGTTTAAGGATGATAATGTTCATTAAATATGCAAATTATTTCCCACTTAGCAAAAAAAAAAGACTAAAAATTAATACGAATTAACTTATTATTAGAGTCAAATCTTTTAGACATTTTAAATTAAATCACATGCTTTTTAATTCTTTTCTTATGGAGAAAGTAAAAATGCCAAACCTCTGTTCCTCCCCTCACAATAAAGCATATGCCAGAGACTTAAGGAAAAATCCTTCAAGCAATGTGTTAGCCTTCCTATCAAAGACATCTATATATTCTGCCCATATTCATTGGTTAAAGCTCAAATTATGCCAACTCAACTGAGAGTTATTTTAGAATATAAGTATTTTTTTATGTTGCTCCAATTTGTCAGATAAATTAGGGAAAAACAAAGCAAAAATAAAATGATAAAGCTTACATTTTCCAACTCCACTGCAAACTCTCATATTCCAAGACACAGAATATCTGATAAGCTGACTTAAAACACAATTCTTCATACAGCATTTTCATTATAGAAAGCATATATACCCATTATGTTTATGTATTCAAAACATGCCTTTGTTAATATTTTAGAAGAACTGGGTTTTTTTGTTTTGTTTGTACAGAGTACTGCATTTGAAGCAATCTCATCTTGCCTTCAGACATGATGAACATTTGTTTAAACTTTCAGGGGAGGGAACCTTCCTTTACTTAAGAAAAAATGCTTAATGAAGGAGGCAATAAAATACCATATCTTTTGTGCAGGTATATTTTCATTATAAAATAAGATTTGATTTTCTGCCAGAATTTACCATATTGAGCTGTTTCTGTCTTGACTTTAAATTGAAATCGTACGCCTTTATAAACCATATTGGTCATGGATCAGAAAAGAACTGTCAACCTGGCATCTGACACATGATGAAATGGAGTGTTTGAAATCCCTTAAATCATTTTCAAAATCAGAAGAACAGGTGGTACTTCAGAGCAGAGCCACAACCTGCCCTTTACCTGAGACTTGAACTTGAACTAGTTCTTAGAACTCTGTGAGAAAACAAGGGCTGCCCTGCCCTGCCCCTGCTGCTCTAGAGCAGCCTGCAAGGGCTCAGAGAACAAAACCAACAGGGACCAAACACAGTTATGAAAGTTTGAGGGTCCTTGTTTTGGGAGGACCCTATGTTCAATGGTATTTTTTATTCATTTTTCTGCTCTGGGTTCTGGAATTTATGATGTATGAAGACAGTGTATATTAGAAGTTGGGGCTTAAGCTCTGTGTAGGGGCCACTGTTTTGTGGTCCCATGACTTTTTGGTTGGCTTCTTGGCAAACACTTTACCTTTCCAATGTATTTGCCTATTATTAAAATATTTTTCCCCGCAGGGGTTGTGGATCAATGGTAGAGCACTTGCCTAGCACATGTGAGGCCCTAGGTTCCATTCTCAGCACCATGTAATAAATAAATAAATAAAGTTATAAAAAATGTTTAAAAACATAAAATATTTTTCCATGTTTATAAAGTAATATATGAATAAGCCTATTTTTAAGTAAAACAAGAGACAAATGCGCAAAGTATTTCTTTTCCTTAACCAACATTTTACTTGTACTTTTGTTTGCTTAAGCTTTCTAGAAGATGGCAAAGCAAGATGGGAGAAGTTACAAAATTCAAAACAGGTTGTATCTATTCTTGTTTGACACAAGTTGTGAGGTCCCACACAATCTGAGCTCTGGCTCCAATTAAATGGTACACTTTATTTTCCATTTCCCAGACATACAACATCTCGCTCTTCCTAGAGCCTTTGAACATGAATTTCCTTCTACCTGAACTACTCTGCCTGCTGCCTCTAGGAGGCCACCTCTCCAGGGCCTGCAGATCTCAAATATCATCCCTTAGTGTGGATTCTTCTTAAAATCATACCTACAGTTGATTCTTTCTTCCCTTATGCCATGTGGAACCTATTGTGCTGTTTTGTAAAACTAGACCCAAGAATTTTTATTTACACTTTTCCACTAGACTATAAGATCCATCAAAGAAGAAACCACATTGATTTGATTATGCTCTAAATAATCAGCTCATGGTGAGTGATAGGCTCAGAGAAAACTCTTAATTAATATTCACTGAGTAACTAAGCTGATCATTTTTTCATTTAGAAAAAAAAGAAACTATTTTCTTTTCACTCCCCACAATTTATTTCTTATAAGGAAATTTCACTACACCAATGTTTAGCATGTGTCTAGTAATTTACCAATTATTTAGTGACTAGTGAATACAAAAGTATAAATTTCTGGCTTTAAAATAATAAATATTTAAATAAGAACTTTTTATCTAAATCTTTTCTTGTAATCAGAATTTTAACAAATATTGAATTGTGATATTCAATAATAATAATATATGAAAATTCTCATTGGAATTGTTCTCAGAGTCAGGTTAAGAAAAATATCAGAAAAGAAACCAGTCATTGCTTCTATTTTTGGGTGTAAATGTTTTTGTTAAAGTGGTTGTCTAAGTTATTTCCCCTGTGGCTTTTGGATTATTTCTGAAGTAAAGACATACTACAAAAGAAGCAAGTTTTATACTCAGCCAGCCATCTTTTATTCAAAACCCTTGTGTAGAAATCTAAGGAAAATATGATGCTATGACAGAAAATTGTTCCAAAATAGAAATTTCTATTTCTATGTCAAAATAGAAAGTCTTTGTGGCAAAGTTCATGAGCTATCATAGATCTTGTGCCCACTGGAAGGTTATGTTTGTTGAAACCAGGTCTCCCCTTCTTTGCCTCATATCTTAATACTCAATGTATTTGCAAGCCTGTTGTCCTTGATATTAAATACATCTGGAATATGAATCATCTCACCACATCACTGCCAGAAACTTACACCAATCCACCATGATGTATTGCCTGGACAATTTCAGTTGCCTTGGGCTAATCATAAATTTAATGGATATTAACTCTGAGGGTTAAGCACTATAACAGCTCTGTGTGTTTTTAAAAGGTCAAGGTTATTGAATTAAAAAGCTTCAGCTGCCATAAGAAAATGTCATAGACTGAGCTGCCAAAACACTAGACATTTTTTCTCACTACTCTGGTAGTATTCCATGACCAAGGTCTGGGAGAGTCTTGCTCAGGAGAGCTCTTTTTGGCTTGTATATCACCAACTCTCGCTGGGTCTTTTCATGGCCTTTCCTGTGTACTCCCTGAGAGAATGGGGACAGGGGTTGGTATCTCTTCTTTGAAAGATAAATATTGGACCCAGACCCCATCCTTATGACCCCATTTAATTTCAATACTTCCTTAGAGGCACTGTCTCCAAATATAACTATACTGTAGGTAGATATTTCAATATATAAATGTTTGATGGCAGGGGAGGAATTAAAATCTTCAGTCCATAACAGTTACAAAAGCCGAGAGAGAGAGAGAGAGAGAGAGAGAGAGAGAGAGAGAGAGAGAGAGAGAGAGAGATTGAAGAATTATTCAATTTTAAAGGAGATTAAAGGGATATGACAACAAATATATGATCCCAGATCCTAGATGGGGTATTATTGTACAATTGGCAAGACTTTAATAAGGCCTACATTTTAAATATTAATTCTGGGCCAATTAGTTCTAAATCCTTGAATTTGATAATTCTACTATTGTTATGAAAGAAAGTATCTTTGTTTCAGAATATAAAATCTGACAAATTTAATTTTAAAAGGTCAGCATGCCTGCAGCTTACTCTCATATGGTTCAGGAAAAATATTTTTTCCAAAAGCAGCAAAATGTTAACATTTTGGAAATTTAGATGAAGATACTTTATAAAAATTTTGCAACTTAATTATTCAATCAAGCTTAACCTGTATCTGTGGGTTCAGCATCTTCAGATTCAACCAAACTAAAAATAAATATTTGGGAAACATTTTTTGTCTGTATTAAACATGTATAGACATTTTCTTCTCATTATGCCCTAAGCAATACTGCATAACACATATTTACATAGAATTTGCATTTTATTAGGTATGAGTAATCAAGACATGATTTAAAGTATATGGGAGGATGTACATAAGTTACATGCAAATACTGTGCCATTTTTTATAAGATACTTGAGCATCCTGATATGTTGGAACCAAGGGAGGTCCTGGTACCAATCTCCCATGGACAGAAGGATAGCTATATTTTAAAATGTAAGTTTTATTAAAAAATAAAAATATAATTCCATAAGTCTCCTATGTTAAAGTAACCTGCTTTGGTTTTCACAGCAGGCGTATTAAGCTGCTACAGATAAACAAAGCATTTACCAGCTGGGTTGGTGGATTCAGAAAATGATCTTTGCTTGGTTTGTAGAGCTCTTAAATTTGGAACATACTTCACATGGAACATACACATTTTTTTTTCCAGAAATTTTCATGTTTGTATTAAATGAATGAGGTCTAAAAAATAGCAACATGTTTTCCAAGAATATAGTTAAACTGTAAAAAGAGATTTGAAGTAAAGGAATAATTCCATATTTTATCCCAGTGGTTCTCAACCAAGGGTGAGTTTGTACCAATGGGCACTTCACAATGTCAAAAATTACATTTATTTGTCACAACCCTGGGAAGTAAGGCTACTACTGGCACCCAATGAATAGAGACCAGGGAAGCTGTGAAATTTCCTTGAACAAAAAGCACATTACCCTCACCCAACAAAGACTTACCTGATCCAAAATATTAGTAGTTCTCAAGTTGAAAAACTTTACTTATTTAAATGTATCAAGGATCACTGCTTTTTTCCAAATGTACTCTTACAAATCTGCAACAAGGTATTATTTGTTATCCTGGTAGATTTTTAATGCCCTGGAATTGCCACAGTCCACTATTTCCATTCAATATTGACCAAAACCGATTGTTGTTATTGTGTATGTGTGTGTGTGTGTGTGTGTGTGTGTGTATGTTTTGTTAATCCTATAAATATGGTTGAGTCTTTAAGTAGAAATCGCATCATTCAGTGGATACTTTGCACCTCTAGTTTAAATTCCTGAATTAGTCTTGTGACAATTTAAGTATAATTCATATTTTCCTCATAATTCAAAGCTCTAAGGGGGTGGTGGCCGTGATGTTTACCAGTGTCACATACAAAGAAATGATTTAAAAATTAGATCTTTAAATGACTATTCTAATCTGGGTGTGGTGGCATGCAGCTGTAATCTCAGCAACTTGGGAGGCTGAGGCAGGAGAATTGCAAGTTTGAGACAGCTTCAACAACTTAGTGAGGTCCTAAGAAACTTAGCAAGACATTGTCACAAGATAAAAAAATAAAAAGGGCTGAGGATGTGGCTCATTGGCAAAGCACCTCTGGATTCAATACCAATACAAAAGAACTTTAAAGGAAGTAAAATGGTATTCTATGGCCTTACTTGGAATTACCCCATGATTAGATGGCACTAATAGCCCCTTGTCCATTCATCTTCTTGTCTACCCATCTCTTTTTCTTAAAATTGTGCCCATTATTCAATCCAATTATGAATGCCACTTCTTCAAGAAAGCTTCTGAGATTATTTCAATGTGAATTAATCTGTCCCTTATCAGCATACCAAAAGCACAAGTATGGAAAGTCTTACTAATGCACTTGGCACAGAATTATTGTTTTGGATTACCCCAGTCACTAATACACACATTATATTAAAAAACACAGAGGAAAGAGACCATGTTATTTATTTTTCTTTCCTGCAAAACACCTAGCACAGTGTCTAACACATTGTACATTCTTGACTTTAATTGTTTTGAATACTTATTTCATTGATGGTATGCTAGTAAGTACTAAACATGTATAAATAGAATCAATAAAGATATAGAAAAAATAGAAATGGTTAAGGAACAGAATTAGTTTTCAACCTCAAAGGCAATTTATGCCAATTAAGCAATAATAATTGCAAACCTCTTCTTATTTTGTTCCAGGTTCCATACCAAGCACCATACACATTCTTATTCATAAATTTTCACAATGGCATTTAGCAGTATACATGTATTATCCTTTCACAAGGGAAGGAAGTAACTTTTGCAGCAAAAGGGAAAACAAATTGCCCAGTGTCGTGTGGAAAGTAACAAAGCTGATTTGTAAATTCAGCCAGTCTGGCTCCAGAACCCAAATTTTCAACCACCAGGATATGCCATTTTGCCCATGTATTTGCCCATGTATTTAATTACAAACCCAGAAAATATAAATAAATATTTTATGTTAAATAAAATTGTTAGATATTAAATTCTAGGCAAAAGAGTCAGAGATAAGTAATATGAAAATATTTAAAGTCCAAGAAACTTGGTTTTTATTTGTAGTGGAATAGGAATCAACTTTGGTTAAATTAATTTAATCTCACTTAGAATCTCCATGACCTGTGTCACCTCTGACAATCTGATTAAGATGATGACAATCTACATCTGGTCATACTGAGGAAGCAATAGTGAAGAGAAAGACCATTCTCAACCAGAGAACAGAAAGAAAAATAAAAGTTTATTTGACTAAATTTAAGTGTATGTTAGAATAAATCTACTATGTATGACTTGTCTGAGGATTCAGTTTGGGGATTTTATGGTTAGTCAGATTTTTACTATTGTAACAAATACCTGAAATAATCAGTCTATAAAGAGGAAAATTTATTTTGGTCAAAGTTTTCAGCAATGGGCCCATTGCTTTTGGACTTGTGGTGAGGTAGCACATCATGGTGTAAAAAAGGCATGGTGGAGAAAAACTGTTTATCTCCAGAGGAAAAGTGAAAGGGAAGAAAAGGAGAACCTGGACCCCACTATTCCCTTTAAAGACACAACCCTCAATGACCCAAAGACCTTCCACTAGAACTCACCCCTTAAAGCATCCTCCACTTCTCAATAGCACAAGACTAGGGACTAAGCCTTTGACACATGGGCCTATAGGGGGATTTCTAAAGTTTCTCTCTTCAAACACTTGCCATAAGTATACACAACACATAAAATTGTTTTTCAGATTGATTCTTGGATTGGAAAATTCTCAGGTATTTTCTATGCACACAATTACCAGTTGTGATGTTATCTATGACATGCATTATTCCTGGGACAGTTTGGCAATACTCAAAGTTTGAGTAATAACTTTGGACTTGGGTAAATAGCAATCCTTCTAACAAGTCTGGATTTATGGGGTTAATGTTGTTTTTGGTTTTGAAGTACAATTGCTATCTTCACTTCCAACCCATTAAACAAATCACAACCAATAAAAATGGATTATAGATTCCTTTTATCTTTGGAAATATTTGTCATAGATATAGTCTTCATTAACTACTTTATGGGATCATTTGTTTGAGAGTCATCATCTGACATTTAGATTTCCTACTTAAGAGTTCTAAAGGGAGAAATAAAAAGCTCAATTCATATAACTTGGTTAGACAATTTGAAAGATTAATGGAATAGGTCTTCCACATTCTTCCAATAGAGAAAAGGCATCTAAAGGTACTATTTTACATTATTTTAGTCAAATAAAAGTTGTGGTTATGAGAGACAATATAAATATGTAAAAATCACCATTTTTCCTTGTCAAAAGCTGCAATTCTGGGATGGGATCATTTGTTTTTACTCTTTCATGGAAAGCAACAAAACCAGTCATATGTCCTTGACCTTTAAATATGTCTAACTGAAAAATGAATTACCAAAAACAAACTGATAGGAATGTACAGAAAATAAGCCTATATTATCTAAGATAGAAAAACAGGTTCTCATCTTTGAGCTACAATTCATTTTCCTTGAAAACTTAGCTAAATCATTTAACCTTGCAAGATCTTTATTTCATATATAGAATGAGGTGACTGGTCCCTTTCAAGTTTTCAGAACTTTTAACATAATCAATTAATTATCTCGAAATCAGAGAACAACCTGTACTCTTTTTATCTATTATTAAAGGTATGCAAGTAGATAGCCAAGAAACATTCTTGACTCCTTGAGAAAACACTTTTATTTGGTGTTTTCTGTTAGTTCAGCACTCACTTCATTGCTTTGCAAAGGGTTAATCCTTCCAAAATCCTGTGAGACATTGAGCAAGCTACTTAATCCCTCTGTGCCTTAATTAACTTCTGTGAGATGGAGATGACAATTGAACCTTACCATAAGGTTCCTGTGAGGATTTAACATGTTCATAATATAAATCTTTAAAAACAGAGCTTCACAAACACCAAGTGTTCAATTACTGATAGTCTTTACTTGAGCTAATTCCATTTAACAGCTGAGAAAAAAAGGAGGCTTGCAGATATTAATCAACATGTCCTGAGTTTGGAAATGGTATAGAAAGGATTTGAGGCCAGGTATGTTGACTCCATAGCCCATTTCTAACCACTGTTCCCAACATTCTGGTCTAGGTATGAGGAAAATATGCTCTAATTTGCATATTTATTGACAGAACATAAAATACAGATAAGGGACTACACAATATTCTAACAGATACTACATTAAATGAAAATAGGAGCCAGGCATGGTGGTGCATGCCTGCAATCCCAGTGGCTTGGGAGGCTGAGGCAGCAGGTTTGCAAGTTCAAAGCCAGCCTCAGCAAAAGTGAGGTGCTAAGCATCTCAGTGAGACTCTGTCTCTAAATAAAATATAAAATAGGACTGGGGATGTGGCTCAGTGGTCAAGTGCCCATGAGTTTGATTCCTGGTAACCCCCCAAAAAAGAAAATAAGAGAACCCTAAACATGTTATATAAAAGAAAGGTTGAGAACTCATATTTCCACAGCAAATGTGGTAGCGCTAGGATTTTCCTTATTCCAACTACAGAAACATCCAGAGATTTCAAGAAGGAAGGCTGTCATAAATCAGAGCTGAATAATCAATCCAGACCATGAGCAAATGCCAATCAGTCCTAAATATGTCTGTCTGAAAAGCTTTAATAAGTGAAATATAGTTTCACAAATGCTATGCAATATAAGGTATAAATTATACTACTTTCTTTTAAAAATTAGTTTAAGCACAAGTTGGAAGGATCCCCTATGCTTTGGCTAAAAGAAACAGAGTAAATGTAGAAACTTTGAAGGGAAGGAAAATTATAATTAAGTTTTCTACACCAACACTGTAATTATCTATGCATAAATGATAGCATTTAATCTTTCTGTGCCTAAACAAGAAATGAATGTGAAGAGTGTATCTGGGAAAATTATTCTGAACTCTTTTAAGAAATCTAGTATTTCCCATAGATGAATACTTAGACATTCATGCTAAAATGTGAAATGAAATAATGATTTTGACATATGTATTCTAGTATCATACTTTAAAAGTATTTAGATTTCATATAAAAATTATACATATCTTAGTAGGTGGAAAGTAGATTCATGAAGCCAGTGTGAATGTAGGCTTCACTTTAGTCAATAATAGAAACAAGATTTATATGGAGAGAATTAAGGTTTAATATACAATTAAGAGTTAAAATAGTACTCAGTAGTTAGAATAAAGGTTAATATTAGACTCAAGTTAGTCAGATGGGAATATAAATTCCTTCTCCATTTCTTGCTACAAGCTATATGACCTCAGGCAAGTTACTTAATACTTTCCAAAAAAAAAAAAAAATTACAATGATAATAAACCTATCTTACACGTTTGTGAGAATTAAATGCATGAATATTTATAGAGTACTTGGAATACCATCTGTCACATAGTTATATATTCAATAAATAGCAGTTAATATTGCTACTTAATAGTAGTATCAGTCCCTGAATTAAGAATGGCACATGTGTAAATGAGGTTGGAGGATTTCAAGAGATGGCAAATTATCTAGCTGTCACCCTGGAGCATGGCAGGGGTTGCCTCCTATTCTCATCTACAGTAACAGAACAGACAACAAGAGCCACCACTGGAATAGTAATTGATGAGATCCATTGCATTGCAGATGCCCACCTTTGAGAAACACCCTTTGGGACCATTGTTTTTGTTTAAGACAAGGTCTCACTGCATTGCCCAGACTGGCCTCAAACTCAAATGATCCTCCTGCCTCACTCAGCCTCCCAAGGAGCTAGCATGGCAGGTCAGGCCACTCTGCCCAGAAGGAGGCACACTCTTTAGGTCTGTAGAACTGGGATTCTTCCTACAACATTTATAGTTCATTTTTAAGTATAAAGCGATGCATTTATACGAATGACATCTAAATGGTAATATGATTAAGACAATTATTGATACATGTTACCAATAATTTGTAAAAGGAAACACTTAGCCACATGGTTCTCATCATACAAAACAAGCTAAATTGTAGGAATAAACATATTTGAAAAAATAATTAAAGTCATAAATTTCTAAAGTTCAGAAGAAATCTGAAATCATACATATTTCTCAGTGGGGTGCAGATGAGAAAAGTTGGCCATAGTTTTTTTTTTTAATGACTATCAAGAGATAGTCTAAGAAATACATGCAGCCTGATAATACAAAGGAGGATGTTAGCTTTTTTTTTTCTTTCCATCTTCCTATTTTCAGAGACCTACACTCTTTTATATATAGTAAGCATTCAATAGATGTTTCTTAAATGAATGATTTAATTAAGAAATCAGTAATAGGTTGATAAGTATACAGAATTTAAAAAATGAGAGAATTTCAGTTGGAAGAAATTTAAAGAACATTTTAAAACCAATTAACACAAATAACATATTAGAAAGGTTAAAAAAAAAAAAAAAAAAAAAAAACACTGTACTGTGGTAATTAATGACCAAACTGCCACAAAAATTCAAACCCAAATTTCCAATTTAACTGAGAGATGCATGCAGTTTGAATTACAATTTCAGTTTATAGGAAACGCTCATGGAACTGTAACATATCAAAAATTTGCCAGTAGTCTCATGTCAAGTATGAATATTGATAATAAACTAATACCTTGTGTTTCCATAATGCTCTAGAGGAAATGGAAAAAGCTTGAAGAAGAACAACCAATATCTTAGTTTCAGTCCTATTTTCTGTAAAGGCCTAAGTGATCTTCAGTTTTTAAAGAAAAAAATAAGGTAAAGATATTTATGTGAACAATGCAATATAAAAACAAAATGTATTAAGTACTCACTATATCTCATTCACTAAACTAGATGTTGAGGGTACACGGAGAAATAAGATAGAGATCATGCTTTGAGAGGCTGATGCAGGTGAGAGGGTAGACTTAAAGTCAAATTTTGTCACTTAGACTCTAGGCTCTGCCATTTACTAACTAAATGACCTTGGCACCTATTTAATGTCGATCAGTCTCAGTTTTCTCCTCCATAAAGTGGAAACAATGATGATAATGCATTTTTTTATGGAACATTATGTTGACTAAGTTACATACATAGCACTCAGAATATTTCCTGCCACTGTTGTATACATACTAGCTATTGTTAATAACTATAAGAAATGTATAATATTACAGGACAAATAAAAATATATTTGTAACTATAATTGGCATGAGCTATGATAATGTGGAGTGATTAAAATATACTGTTATAAGAGTTTTAGGAATTGCTTTATTCCAAATATTTTAAAAAAGTAATATTTAATGTAGGCATTCTTTTTCTGTGAAGGATACCATGACTCCAGAAGAAGAAGATGAAGAATAAGGCTAGAGAAATTTGTAGGAGGAGTTATGAAGAGTGAAAAATCTAGAATACTGATCATCTGAAGGTCATTGTCAACTTTTGGAAACATCTACTCCCATGGAAAGGACAGGCAGATTATAAGAGTCTGCAGACTAAACGAAGGAAGCTAAATATGAGTGACAAGTATGGGACAGATTTTTAAATTAATTATTCACTGATTTACTCACTAATTAAGTCAACAAATATGAGGGTCTCCTATGCACAATATTCCTAGCACTGTGGCAGATGTCTGCCAGAGTTGTCCATCCCGCAGGTAGACTGTCACACAGCAATCACTGATCTCCTGGATCTCAGCGTATAGAAGAGGGTCCTCAGCAGAGAAAGAACCGATGTCAAAAATCTGAGAAGTCTAATAGTAGCGTAGTCAAAAGATAAGACCAAGCTTTAAGCATGCTATAGCTTGTAAAGCAGTACAAAGAAATGGAGTTTGGAGTTCAGTTAACCTTAAGAGGTGGAGGAAGATTGATGATGTTAAATATGAGTTTCCACAAGACACAGGAGAAAGAAAGGAAAAGCAGGTATTGGGGGTGACCAGAAAAGGGTTGGACTGTAACTTAGCAGAATGAAGCACAATAGAACATAGCATTGGGAGAAGTAAAGGAGAGGACAAAAATAAAAAAGAAGACACAAGCAATAAGGATCTGACTGAGCCCACTGTGGCTCCTAGTAAAAACAATACTTCTTAGGTAATCCCTAAAATGTGCTCCATTTCTTTGATTCTGTGATTCACTCAAAAGAAAAAATGCCAGCTGCACATCTCTGAATATACATGTGTTTCCATGTGTGTAATTAATGAGCAATGCTCTATTCTTAAGGTGTGGCCTTAGTGGCCCATTTGGATTTTTATGTTTCTGGTTTCTGTAATTAAGCACAGCTGCTTAACCTCAACTGTCAAACCAAAACCCTCGTGAGACTTTTAATTAGCATAAGTGCTGAAAATTGTTGGAAGTTATGGCAAATACAAGCCACTAGCTTCTAAGACCTATTTCAGCATTTGAACTGTAGAAAGCAAATTTAGTCTTGAAGAATAACTCTAGCATGAAGATAATCAAATTGTTGAAAATATATCCTAAGATCAAATGCAAACATAATAAGAATAAAGAATCTTCTTTATAACTGTGATGTTGTAAATCTTACAGAATCCACAGATTGGAAAAGCTGTTCAATACTTGCCACCCACATACCCAGTCAGGTTGGTCTCGTTACAACCAATAAACATAATTTTATTGTTGCTGACATTACAGTTATTATAAGGAGCAGATAAGGATCAAGGCACATGATTTTCACATCACACTGGGAACTTCTACATGGCCTGGAAAAGAGCCTTACAATGATAGATCCTAGAGTTCTTGATGAAGTCTATAAAAAATAGCAAAAAAACTAAGATTTTTTTTTTCTCCAAGGTGAGAAAGGGTGAAAAAAAAAAAGAAAGAAAGAAACACACACATAATACCAGCATAAGCACTGAAACCGGCCTAATGAGAATGAAAACCCTACTCGTTAGGCTATCCCTATGCACAAATACGAAAACTTTCTATGGACTTATAAAAGGCATAGCCCCCTTTCTCAAGAGACTTGTAGTTCCAACCAGGACAGAACATAATAGTAGCATAAGAGTAGGTTCAATGGCAGACTATGATCCCTCTGTAACTAATACACATATATATGCACATATATTATGTAAAAGTTTATGTATTACATAAATATTTATACATAAGTATATGAATATATATATTATATAAATTCTTATTATGTCACATCAAGGCATGAGACAGTTATAGAAGAAGAGAACAATGAACTGAAAGGAAATGTCAGAAGGACATTTTGTGTTTCCTGAAGGAGAAATATAATACTGGACATTTCCCTCTATGATAGGATTGCCAGATAAAATACAAGCAACCCTATCCAGTGGAACATTTGCTAATTTTAGAGGTAAGCTGAGGATGGCTTGGTCTGCACAAGAGTATGCTACTGAGGGAAAGTGAAATCCAAAATGATTTCAACACTCATACTGAGCTAGTGTAATAATTTGGAAATGTCATGAGCCCTAAAAGTGCAATTAGCTTTTTTCCATAGTACCTTTATTATCTTTCAGGGATAAGGAAGTAATGACTATTATTCAGAGGAAAGAAAACTCAAAGACAGAGTCTTGATAAACCTGCAATCCAGCTCTGACCCAACCCAGTCTGTGCCTAGATTGGGTTGATCAGCCCTGACCCTTCTTTTTTTTTTTTTTTTAAATAATGCACACCTGTAATCCCAGCACTTGATGCTGTACGTAAAGCCAGCCTCAGCAATAGTGAGGCACTTAGCAACTCAGTGAGACCCTGTCTCTAATAAAATACAAAAAAAGGGCTGGGGATGCGGCCCGGTGGTCGATTGCCCCTTTGTTCAATTCCCGGTACCAAATATATATAATTTGTTTTTTGAATGACATCTAAATATATAGGCAACAAAATCTGACAAATGACACCACATGAAATCTCTAACTTTCTAATAAAAGGAAGCCAAATCTCTTAGGTAAAAGTCATTTGGAGCTTCAACAAAAAGTTTCTTTAAACACAAATCCCATTACCACTAGGGGAAGGCAGCTGCTGTGTCATCAAAATCTCCTGGCATCCCCAGCAGGTCTCCTGCCAACAGCCAGCAAGGGGCTAAAGATGCCTACTAACAGCCATCCGTATTCAAAATGGATCCTCCACTTCTGTCAAATTTCAGATGACTGACAAACTGACTGATATCTTGACAATTACCCCTGGAAAGGCACCATGCTGCAACCATGCAGCTAAGTACCTGCTGAATTCCTGACCACCATTACTAGGTGAGATAGTAGAATTTTTACTGTTTAATCCATGAAATTTGGTGACAATTTATTATGTAATAGTAGGTAACTAAATGGATTTTGGTACTTAAAGTGGAGTCCAACCATAACATACGTACATACATACACACACACATATGTACATAAAGGAGTTGCTACAGATGCAAGAGAGTGCCAAGAATTGAGCAGAAGCCAGAGAAGTCTGAAGAAAGTGTTATTGAAAGCTTACAGAGCATTGAAAAGACATAGTAGAGATCTAATGGCCTTTGTAGAGACTTCCAGTAGAGGGACTATAGTCCAAACAGCTATAAATAATACTATGCACTTTAGAAAACCTGGATGAAGGCAGTCTGCAGAATATTGTCCATCCATTGGGTGCCTGAGCATAAATATCCATGAACAGAACCCTTCTCCTATGCACACAGACTGCTGGTCACTTGGGGACTTCTGTAATACAATGGATCCCCTGTCAGCACCTTTCAGGAGAAAACTGCAACCAACAAATCAAAGCATCGCTTTGCCTAAAAATAGTAGTTTTTTTATTGGGTGGGGTGGGGATGGTGGCAGGGTTTGCCCCTCAGGAGACATTTGATCATATGTGGCAATATTGTGTGGTGCCACATGGAAAGAACGCTGAATTCTAGTGGGCAGAGTCCTGAGCTGCTGCTGAACATCCTGCAATGCACAAAACAGCAACAGAGAATTTTATGACCCAAAATGCTAATAGTGTCAAGTCTGGGAAACCCTGGACAACCAAGACATGCAGTGATCTGTTCAGGATTGTGATCTACCCATTAAATTGTTTTTTATATAGTACTTTTGTAACAGTTTACAGATATTGACAAGGAGGAAACTAAGGTAGGGGTGTTTCTACTCTCACTTGCACTTCATTCCTAAATTACCCACTCTCAGGCTTCTAGAGGGGCTTCCAAACACCACTGATTTACCTTTTTAAAGTTTGGGGACAATTTATTATGTAATACTAGATAACCAAGTGAATTTTGATACTTAAAATGGAGTATAGCCATAACATACATTATAATTTTAAAACAGAATTTCATATATGTAGACATAATGCTAAGTGAAGTTAGTCAGTCTCAAAAATCCAAGTTCCAAATGTTCTCTCTTATATAAGGAGGCTATTTCAAAGTATTGTTGGATGGGGGTACATAGGAGGATTAGAGGAACACTAGAATGGTCAAGGGAAGGGAGGGTAAGGGAGGGAGCAAGAGGGGAGGGAGGGGGAGAAAAGAAAAAAAAAGGTGGTTGAATGAGACGGATATCATTTTCCTTAATGCATGATTGAAGACCTGAATTGTACGAATATACTTTGTATACAAACAGTTGTATGTAAAAAGATACTAAATATATGCACTATGAGTTGTACATATTAAAAATTATAAAAAAAAGAATTTCATATATGTATTTAAACTCTGGCTTAGAATGCTGATATACATTGTTTTGCATTTTTCCTAAGTTAAAATAATTTCAAAAGCTTTGAATAGTAAACATTTTTTATTCATTCTGAGCATTTGTACTAAGTACATGATGATTGAAGAAAGAAAATTGAGAATTTTTAATCAAATTTTTCAACATGTTTTACTCCTGAAAAAAAAGTATCTATGGTATCAACTAATTTGGTCTTAAGACATTACTAATGCCTACTTCATCATATGTGTTTATTGATTAATAATAAATATATTTTTGTACTACTCAGTGATTCATTCAATCCCAATAGATGGACAATAACAGAAGAAAATGGACCTGACTACTGCTGCCATCTAAAAGGAGTTCATTTTTAACTGCTTATTAGTGATATTAAAAAGTTCATGTGGGCTGGGGCAGTGGCTCAGTGGTAGAGCACTTGCCTAGCATGTGTGAGGCACTGGGTTTGATTCTCAGCACCACATATAAATAAATAAAATAAAGGTCCTTTGACAACTAAAAAATATTTTTTAAAAAAGTTCATGTTTCCTAAGAGCAGGCAGAGTAAGCATGAAATAGTGTTGCTGATTCTACATGGTTATTTTACTAATGATAACTACAAAAATGTTGTTTTTATTTGGCATTTGTATGCAAATGATTTTATAATTTTTTCTGACAGTCAATTTTAGATCTACCTAGAGAGAAAAAATGTATCAGATTCAATTGTTGTGAACTTTTGAGATGCAATTATGGTAAAGACATTTGGATTCAGTGGATTTAAAATATAGCAAGGTTAATTTAAGACACTATCATTCCAAAACAAGGTGTATCCATCTCTAGCCTTCTTACTTTATCATTTCTAAGAAATGAGAATAATACAGTAAAAGAAATATGGAAAAAGGAAGAATATTACTCAAGAAAAGTTATAAAATCAAGGTGTGTAGATGCATGGAAATTGAATCATTTCCTTTAGTAAATTTATCCAGTGCTGCAAGGTGTTACAGAATTGTAGATTTATAGGGGATGAGAGATCACCTTGTCTTAGTTCTTCATTTCACTAGAGAGGAAATGAATCTGATAGAGATTACTTGACTCATGTTGTAAAATTGAAACAGACTTAGAATTATAACTTCTACTTTCCAATACTTTGTTCATTAATAACTTTACATTGTTATAAAGCTTTTGAGAAAATTAATTTCCAGACTAAGTTTATACAAAATTCTGGCAAATTTTGGAAAGGGATTTTACATAACTCTCAAGGTAATATAGGGGACAGTCAAGCAAAAACAGCCAGTCTCCTGCATGACCCTAGCATGGTAGCCTAGGGTTTGCTCTTTCAACTGGGTGGTTGTGAATGACAAGGCCTCAAGTTAAAACCAGAGCTGTTCTGCAAGGAGGCATCTGAGTACAGCAAATTTCATGCTGTCAACAGGAATGAAACCCTGATTCTTAAGCTTAGAGTGTTCCATTTAGGATGATTCTGCAAAATCCTCTCACATATGAGAAGGCACAGGGTGATCAAGTCTTCCTGAGCAAAAACCTAGGGAATATATTCTCTTGGCCAAGAGAGTCACATGCACTGCTAGCACTGCACCTGCAAATTTCAAGTATGAACTATGTGTCATCTGTACCCTGGACCCATTCCCCCCAGTTCAACAGAACCACAAAGAAAGTAAATAAAATGTCTAATAATAGCATTATACTATAGGATGAGATACAGAATTATAGAATATACATGGCATTTCCTATCTACACACTTGAATATATAATATGACTTCAGCACACTCCCAGGAGCAAGATGTCTGCTTCAACCTTACATTAAGAATATAACATACTTTATCCATTTTATGTAATAGTCACCCATAAATGGACTTGATAGATTTTTAAGAGGAAAATTACAGCAATATAAAGTGGGAATGTAGCTCATAAAGCTCCCCAACAAAATAAGTAAACATGGACTCCTGTCATGGCAAAACTTCTTTAGGAAACATTCAAATACAAGTTGTTATTTTCTTATCAAAACACAGGAGCTCTTGCCAATTAATTATTGTTTAGAGACACAAGAAGATCTCAGAGGACTGCAACAAGTAATTTTGGCAAGTGCACAGAGGCATGAAAAAAAATATCCTCAATTTAAATGGATTTAGGTGTTATTAGCAAAAAGGAACACAAATAGACATTAAATACAAACTGAAATTTCCCAGTAATCATTGTCCCAATGCTAAGTGGTAGTTTATTTACTCTCTTTTGCTTCTTTTGTGAAATATCTTCTATGGAAAAGAGGTAGTCATGGAAAATGAGGTTAAGTCTTTCATGGGCAGATGTGTTACCCTCTCAGGGAAGACTTTCTTAACCAAGAACCTTTCCACTCTGTGACAGCACCCTTAAAACTCTTGTCTCTGCCCTGCTGCAGAGTTTGTCACAGCCCTACCACTGTGACCCCTTGTTTATTTGCCTTTTTTTTTATTACCAGTCTTCCCCACAGGAATGTGATCTCCACAAGCATAAAAATATTGAATTGCTCTTTGGTTTTCTGAAGTAACTAGAAGAATGAGTATAGTTGTCTTTTAGCATGTATTTATGGAATAAAATTTATATATCGGACAAGACTGGACTTCAGATACTTTTGTTAAAGGTAAGTCATTTAGCATGCGGAGGAGATTACCAAATCCATAGGGAAAAGAGTAGCATATGTTGAAAGTCACTGAGAGTTAGAAAGAAAATGCCCTTAAAAAATTTTTGACATTTTATAAATCTTATGAATGGTTGAATTTATCCCAAACTTGCAAATCTTACTTAACAAAACTGTTACATGAAAAATCAGTATTTTTATATATTTGCAATTCCTGTGCCTTTAGGTGCAAGCATGTTTATGATGTTCTCCTTATACCTTTGAGTATAGTATGTTATATGGTGGCTATAAAATAGAATCTATTTAGACATATTTATTTCCCAAACTGATTCTTGTTCCAATATTTTCAATCAAGAAAAATGGGATCAACTAGAATTCTACTTTATCATCAACCCCTCCTGTGTACATTCTATGATTGATTTAAGTAATGTATGAATTCACAGAAATAAATAGTAAGAGTTGCTGCAAATTATGTTAAGGAGTGACTCTGTGCAAAGAAGGGAAACATTTATTAAAAGGATCTGTCATTGCTTGTTCTTAAAACCACAAGTAAGAAGGCATTATTTGATTTCCTCAGTTACTGCTGACCAGGATGCAGCAAGAATGAAAGAGTTATGGAAAAGGAGTTACTTTTAAAGGGCTGTTTTGCAATTTACCATCTTATACCCAGGTTAAATAGTATAGGACAGCTCCTTATGGCTACCTGTTGGGTCTGTCTACAAAGATAAGTCTAATGAACCTTCCATTGTTGCTACTGGAATGTTCTGCAGTTGATAAGACTCCTCTGGTGCATAACAATCAAAAGGAAGGCATATTCCAATGAAAGGTTTCATTCTGATTTTGAAACAGTATGTCAAAAAATCAAAATAAACACCTAACATCATTTTTTAATAACTGAAGCCATAGTAACTAGGCTTTCTTCCTTTATTCAGGACCCATGCCTCGATTTATATATTCCCTAAAAAGAAGCTATGAATAGTAGTAAAATGGATAGGTGTAGGATGTCCAAAGACCTAAACTAAAATTCCATCTGTCACTGTTTAGTTTATTTCTTCAGTGTCATCAGTGAAGATTAATTTCTTTAGCCTCATCAAATGCTAGTGTCCTCATGTTGTTGATAGGTATATGTAGAAAAAAAAATCTAACAGAATGAATTTTGGATACTACTTAACACAGTGCTCAGAACATTATAAATGCTTACTAAATGTTCTCTCTTATCATTAGCCCTTGCTCTCCACTCTCTTGGGTACTCCCTTAGATAAAGTCCTTCCTTATTATTTCATGAACAGATCATTGAAGTAGCCTGCTAGCTAGAATCCCTACCTACAGTTGGTCTCCTTTCTCACCTTTTTCATAGGCACTTTTGTTCTGCAACAGCAAAATGTCAAGAACAGAGAAAGCCAGAGTTAGAAACAAAATAATACAGAAAGAGCAAGGAGGAGAGAAAATAATGATAGGTAGCACTTATTAAGCACTTCTGTGACAGGAACCTTTAAATTCCTCTCCCAGTGAGATAGATACCAATTTTATCTCTCAGTTGAGGGAAAAAAAAAAAGTCATAGATGAAATAAGTTACTTAACCAAGGGCCAACAGCTGGTCAGAGGTGACATTCAAAAAATAAGAGCACAGACACTGACCATCAGAATAGAGGTGATACATCCTGAAGTAGTAATTCACCAATTCTTATCCCAGAGCTAATAAACCCATGCCCTCTGGATACAGAGAACCTGCTATTAGTCATGTTACCAGAAACGATATCATTGAGAGGTAAAATCACCCTATAGCTAACAGGACAGGTCCATTTGTTTCTTGGGGATAAGAATATCTCTAATCAGGTAGCTATTTTCAGTCATCACATAGTGAAGATTCAGGAGAGAAGATTAATTCTTACTCATTTTTATGAAAACAGCTATGCTTGTTACCCAAAATAGCATGCTCTTCTAAACAAAATATGCAATTTGCCATCCACAAATAAATCTAATTTGAGAGATTCTTAAAATTCTTACGAGAAATGCAGTAGGAAAGGTCTCTAGTTAAAGATGAAAGAATGAAACTTGTCATTTAATATTATTCAAATGAATACATGGGACTATATATCCTGGATAGAAAAGAGCTTTCTGGAGCATGGACTTTCTGATTTTTTGGTTTTTGACTCTTGCAACCAGTGTTAAATAGGACTAATACATATACTCAAATAAGGAACACTTAACTTCCAAGACAGATTGGGGTTTATTAGAAAGTAAAGTTAAAATGTTGATACTGTTGGTAGAAAACTATGGGAATGTGTTGGGGAAAATTCACAAGACCCCAAACACTAAACAATTACCAACTCCCCTTCTGTCCTTGAGGTCATCTGTTTCCCAGGGTCAGCTACCATTTATTTAACTTCTAAGTAGAAGCTATTGGAGTAGGGATGGCAAGACTGAAGAATCAGGAAAACAGTAAGGGTGTCAGACTGTCTGAAACTCAGCTATAATTATTGTCAACAAACTGCTTACTCTCTTTGCTTTCCCTGTCTCAACTCTCCAGTCAAAAATTTTGCATGAATTCCAGGTTTCTGCAGAATCAAATTGCTCATATAACCCTAAGATTACCAGAGGTAGTTAATAAAATAACACAGCTTTTTCTTAAGAGAATCTGACTCTTGTGCTCAAATATTCAACAGTGTATTTAGCTTAAATTCTTCTCTTTAGCAGTTTTATACATCATTCAGACATCAGATAAAACTTTAACATTCTTCATCATTAATATTATTTATTAATTCATGCATAGCCCTTAAAAGTATGAACTATGCTTTCATGTATATTATTTCATCTAAATGCTAACCACTGTGAAGTAGAATTATTTCTCATCTACAGATGAGGATAAGAAAGCTATCAAGGCTTAATAACATGCCAGAGATAACACCAGATCTAAAAATCCCTAGATCAGTTTTGTAGCACTAATGATAAGCATTCCCTCCCAATTTAGGTTGCCTTCTGTCAGGGTCCTTCCTCACATCCATTCCTGTGGAACTCCTCTCATCCTGCGTGCAATTCAATGTCTTTATCCTCTTCCCTCACTGCCAAGGATCTCCTTGGTTCTGATTTTGCATGCAGTGAGGTCTCTTCCCTCAGCCTCTGACTCTCTCCTACCCTTACTCCAGGCAGCATGGCTTTCTTGTATCCCAGCTCATGAGGCCACTAAGCTCCACTTTGCAAAAGAATGTTGATATGAAAAAGCATCCTGCATTTTAATAGGTTGCAGCCTTATGTTATCTGTTACAGACTTCACAATGGTATTTTAAGACATTTTCTGTGACCACAAAGACTTGATAAAGAATTTTTAAGTTTTAATAAAAATTTTAGAAGCATATTCTACCCCTGCCTATACTTTAGAATTATTAAGAATGTGATTTTTCATGATTTATTTAAACATGAAAATAGATATCAGTAGTAATATTTAAAAGTATAATGAAGTAGGAAAGAAGAGGCTGGACACCTGAGGAATTTTCAGGAAGCAGGTTTATTGACTGCAGGGTTCAGAGGTGGCTCTCACCTAAGAATTCTTCCTCTGAACAAGGAGTATAGAAATTCTTTGAACTTTATACCCAGTGGGGGTGGACTACACCTTCCATGATTGGCTTTTAGGATGCTGTCTTATTACACAACATACATAAGAGTCATATTTGTACATCTTGCAAGGCTTCTCATTCTAGTTTGGGTATACATCACAACCATTTTTCTATCGAAGATTTCTACTACAGTCAGCATCAGCACAGAAATTAGCTGATAATCAATATTTTTCTATCAAAGATTGGGTAAGTACTCTGAATCTGTGTACATCACACAGGAGAACAGAAGCAGTAAAATTTTATAATTTTTTTTAAAAAATCTGAAGTATGCAAAATCAAAGAAAAAAAGTGAAAATCAAGAAATATTTTTTTTTTTATAATTGTAAGTATGTAATGATTTTTCTCATGGAAGAAAAAATGGTATTTAAAGTTCTAAAGGCCATCCTAATAAAAAAGAGAATTTCAAAAGGAATCTGGGCAATGTTAACCTTTCTGGATTAAGTTTGCACCTTCCTCAAATTATGAATTTTGTGAAAACTTATTTAACTTGATGAATACCATATCATGTGTATTGTTGAAACTTCTACTCAATGTAAGAACCTATAATGCTTGCAATTTGTGATCATTTAGAGTTTTCTTATCCCCATAGTTGATTTGATTGGATTTCATCCCATTTCCCTTAGTTATAACTCTGAAGCTAAAAGGATAAACCCCACCTTCATTCACATATCACTAGGTCAAATGATTCAAGACAATTGCCTTTTTCCCCTTACCTTCCTAAGTTCAACCACTTTTCTTCCACAGTTACACTCTTCATGGTTATCTCTCCTGTACATTTATACAGACAAGTTTTGGAATATTTATTTAAAAATCAAAATGACAACAAAAAACTCCTTTTTCAGAGGGGATTTCATGTGAAATCCTTTAAATTTCCCAATGAAAGAAATCAACATTGATCATTTTAAACTATAATGTTTAAAACAACATATAAGTAGTTGAGTTTATGGATTGAGGTTCAATGACCACATGTTCAATTCTACAACTTTGACAATTTACTATATTCCGTAGTGCCAAAAATTTTTAAAAAAACAAAGACTCAGAAAATTCTAAGCAAGCATTGGTACACACATATTAATATAGAAATGTCTTGTGTAATATTAGGTGCAAAGTTTGACTGTTGGCATTGGAGAATTGATAAGTCAAGAAAAGTAGGAGATGGGAAGACTTTTACTTTGCAATGCAAAAAAATAAAAGCTGGTTGATTTGTCATTTGACTTTGCTGTAGGTAATTCACAACTACATGAGAATTTTCAACTGAAAACCTGGGCAAGGAAAAATATTTTATTACTACAAAATAAAATATTTTAGAGCCTCTTTAGTTATGAAAATAAAAATTTAAGCAAAATATAACCATGGTAGGTATACAAAATCCTGGGAAGAATATACCACAGAACATTTTTCTTCTGTGTTTTAACAAATGTTGACCTTGGAAAATCCATTCATTGTAAAAATGAGGTAGAAGAGAGAAAATGGAATCTATTTGTCAAAAGGTTCTCAGTGCCCTCTGGAGTATCATTTTTATAGCCATATTAGCCACTTTAGAGAAGGGCATTGGAGAACATGCCCTCCTTGTTTGCTGGACAATTTCACCAGCAGTTTCCTGGAAGCTAGAATCCTAGTTTCAGTCTTCCAGTCCAAGTCAGCCTGTTTTTTTTTTTTTTTTTTTTCTTTAGTCAGTACATTTTTAACAGTTCAAAAACTCACAAGTTGTATAATGACATGAGCATGAATCTACATGCCATGATGGTTAAGTTGGTATTCCATGAGGATGGAGATTTCTTTATAGCTCCTACTTATCAGTTCTTATTCAGTGCTCCAGCATTCATTATTGTATAATGGGCATATAACCTAGTAAAACATAATAATAAATATCATATTAAAACAGTCACTAGCCGGGCATGGTGGCGCACGTCTGTAATCCTAGCACTTGGGAGGCTGAGGCAGGAGGATCACGAGTTCAAAGCCAGCCTCAGCAATGGCGAGTAACTTAGCAACTCAGTGAGACCCTGTCTCTAATAAAATACAAAAAAAGGGCTGGGGATGTGGCCCAGTGGTCGAGTGCCCCTGAGTTTAAGCCCCCGGTACCAAAAAAAAAAAAAAAAAAAAAAACAGTCACTAGTTTTCTATTCTGTAAGACTAATGACTCTATTAACACTTGAAGATAATATTTACATAATAAAATAATAAATTGGGGTAATGGCACTTTAGTCCCATTTTTTTTTCAAAATTACAATTAGAATTTTTAATGAACAATTTAGTTTATCTGCTTCCTAAAAACAAAAAATTGACTTCCGAAAATAGGTATGACCCTGTGTTATTTAGATCTAGGATTGGATAATTTTGTATTGTGTTTTATTTTTCAATAATGTGGATGGATTTGCTCAGGAAATCCTGGTGCAATGAGGATTATCCTAAAGATAAATATGAAGATAGCAAATGTGCTCATATATTCAAAGATAAAACTACATAGACTGAAAGTTCACTATGTACAAGTACAAGGTATTATATGA
Source organism: Tamias sibiricus (assembly GCA_025594165.1). NCBI lineage: Eukaryota > Metazoa > Chordata > Mammalia > Rodentia > Sciuridae > Tamias > Tamias sibiricus. The sequence goes on along the minus strand of CM046665.1, from coordinate 38,378,545 downwards.
TTAAAAAGCATTTTTTTTCTCCAGATTGCTTTTTTAGGAAGTATTCTAAATGGAAAGAATTTAATTAACATTTCTTTCTCTTCTAAATCCAAATAATTCATTTCATAAATCCAAGTTGGAATTCCACTTGGTGGCCATCATGATATTTTACTGAATCTGACATAAGACCTCTCTTCCTTTGAGTTTCTCCAAAGATAAATGAGAGTGAGAAGTGGTCACACAGTTGCTCCTTGTGTTGTGACTTTGGTTAGAATGCTTGAACATGAGTGGCCACTTAAACAGATCTATTCTTGTCTATTTGTAAGGACCTGAAGGTCTTAGAGACATCCCATCCCAACCTGAAAATAACCACATTGTCTTCTCCAAATTATTTCTTCTTTCCAAACTGATTCCACAAAACTTAACTTTTGAAGAAACCTATATGGATTCTTTGAATATTTTTGCCAACTGACCAGTTTCATGAAAAAAAAATATTATTCAATATCAATATTAATGCAAGTTTTAAAACAGTAACTCATAATGACATTTTAAATCCCTTAAAATAGTAGCTTGTAATTTTAAATTATTTTTAAAATAGAGCAAATTGTTATTTTATGCTACAACAATCATTTCCATTTTTAATTTGACTTGATTATTTGAAATGACAGGGTTTTATTTTTAATATATTTTTTTTTAGTTTTTTTCCAAATTTAAGAAAACATCTGGCATTATCTGACATCAATTTCCTACCTGGGTTTTTCAAACTTTAAGACTAAGGGAGGAATTTAATTTTAACTGTAAGTTCTACAGATCACAACTACATCTGCTGATGGGGGAAGAAAGCTCTATCTAAAACTTGACATTCTCAGATAATTATAACCATAGAAACACAGAAACATAAACTAAAAGATCTTACTTAAATATTCCAGATAGTTTGAATAGTTGACAAGAAAGACACAATCACAGACAAGCAATAATGCAGGAAGAAAAATGGCTGCCATATGGGAGGTATGGGTTCTTATTTCAGTGTATTATCTCCATGTCCATTTGAAGAAATACTCAATTAGATTCAACATCAGTACTAGAAAACCAAAACACTGATGGAAAATTCAAGCTTCTTGTTCTTCCACAATCTGGTGATATTCCCTTTCACTGATTGTTCTTTCTATTAAATCTACCTAATATTCTAACCAAAATGCACATAACTGTTCATACAAATGGCCCCTGTGCTTTACTATTGTTATAGCTTGGCTAATGTTTTCCTGTTGCATAGAATTCTTGTCAATGCTCTCTTAGTCTTCAAGAAGGTTGGCTTCCTTGTGCAGTTTGTCTGGGTCACTCTTGGTTTTAGTACTGAAAAATTCTGCATTGGAAGAAAACCATCCATAGTAGCAACCTGCAACATTTCATTCTACCTTTGAAACCAATCTCAGGGAGTTTACTCTTCCTCCACTTCATTCACCTACTCACTTGACTACATTCTAGAATTTGTCATTCTCCAAATCAGCTTCACCACTGAACTCTTAAAACCCCTTTTATCAATCTCCAGTTTTTAAAAAGCAAAGTAGATTTTACACTTCTTCACACTTAAAAAATAATCTCATATCAGTTTCCTCCTCCTTTGTATCACATACATTCTGTCTGCCACTTAAATCTACACTATGCTTTTCTGAAACCTCTTCAACACCCTAGGAGATTTTGTTTATATACTGTATCAATCAGTATCCCTTGCAACTCTGGTTTATGGATGACTTCAATCAATAAGTCACGGGCATGATACCAGAAGGTGGGAGGAGAATGAGTTTGAGGGATTTAGTCTCCAGTCTCCTACCACTACCAAAGAGGCCATATTTTATGCTCAGTGGCCTTCTCCTAAAGTAAAATCCTCTCACTCATATTCTGTCTCTCTACCCACCTCCCCTATAGGATGTAGCAGCACTTTGCTATTGATTTCTCAACAAAGCTTTATTATGTGATGCTTTAGTGATTGCCTAATTATTAGTACATAAACCCTACCTAACTTCTTACCTCTTTTAAGAATGCCATATGTTTTCAATGCATCCATTTCTTCAAGTCTATAAAAGCTATTTTATCTATGTACTTCATTGCATAACAAATTAAATTTGAGCATTCATTATTTCAATCTCTGTATCATTGAATCCTTAATCATCTCACTGCTAGCACAGATTATGGCCATTTGGCAATTTCTCTTAAAAAAAAAAATGTGTCAAACCAATCTCATGCTTCCTCTCTTGTGTTTACCACAGTGATTGAACACCTTTGGTAGTATCACATACTTGAACAGATTATCGTGTGACTTTTCTAATAGAGAAGAATGGCAGAATTGCTGGCTGAAAGGCTGAGGAAGTCAGAAGAATAGTATGGAAGTCTTCCCTCTTCTCTTTCCTCCTGGAGTAAAATCCAAACAAATGTCATATGCAGAGGACCATGCTGAACAATTACTAACACTGAACTTTTGTTATGATGACCTAACAGAAAAGATAATATTGAGCCACATCATACTCATACTGGCTGCTTAAAGTTTACTTTCTGAGGTCCAGAGTATCCTCAAGCACAAAGCATAGCTAATCATTTATGTGGGATCACGTAGTGAAAAAGAAAAAGAAAGGGAAAAGAGGCAGGTGGAGCCTCTTAAAGTTTCCTTCTCCACAGGAAAGAGACAAATGGATGAATTAGTCAGAATCTAATATCAACCTCTAACCCCAGCTCATATTTACATTCATAAAATGACTGATGGACCAGAAAGGATTAAAGAAAACAAATTAAAAAGTACTCAGTTACTTTAATTTTTTTTCCCAAAAAAATAGCTAACTAACTTCATTAAGGAGCTAGAGAACACTGTTCTCTTTCATCCTTGATGTTGATCCAAGCATATCTTGGAATGAAGGCACTCAGTGTATCAATAGTATTTGGAGAGATTTCACAAGAAGTGACAGTATTTTTATTAAAAATGAAGCCAGTTAATGATGCTTCCACTAACTGAAGTTTACTTGCCATTTGAGTAACATTAGGTAAGATGATTTCATGTTTCTTAGCTAACATAGGGAAAAATACACAAATCATTTAATTTCTTCTTTATCTTTTTAAAAATCTTTTATTTATTTATTTATTATAGTAGTATGCATTATAATTCATAATAAACAAATAGAGCATCTTTTTTACAAAACACTGTTTGTATACAATGTATATTCGTACCATTCAAATCTTCAATCATGCATTTAGGATAATGACATCCATCTTATTCAACCACCTTTTCTTTCCCCTCTATCCCCCCTTGCTCCCTTCCTTCCCCTCCCTCCCCTTTGACCTTTCTAGCGTTCCTCTAATCCTCCTATGTACCTATGTACCCGGACCCAACACCACTGTGAATCAGCCTCCTTATATCAGAGAAAACATTCAATATTTGGATTTTTGAGATTGACTAACTTCACTTAGCATTATATTCTCCAACTTCATCTATTTACCTGCGAATTATATTATATTATTTTCTTTTATTGCTGATTAAAATTCCATTGTGCATGTGTACCACATTTTCTTTATCCATTCATCAACTGAGAGACATCTAGGTTGGTTCCACAATCTAGCTATTGTGAATTGTGCTGCTATAAACATTGAAGTGGCTGTGTCACTGTAATATGCTTTAATTTCTTCAGAGGAAAATTAATGCTTAATCCTGTGCACAATTATTCCTGGAAACCCTTCTGGCATGGTTCCTGTTTAGATATCACCAATGACTAGTACTTAGAAATCAAGAAGCTGTTATCTTTCTATTTAGCCAACACGTGGGCTTTAGCTGATGATATTTTGTTAAAGCCTTCAAATGTCCTCCTGGAATCACCTGCCATGGCATTGAATATAGCCATCCCACCGTAGATGGTTTTCTGAATAACCTGAGCCAGAAGAGGAATTTATGATTTACTGAGAACTACAGAGAACCCAAGAGTTAGAGGTATCCTCCTAATCTTTACTCTTTCAGCTCTTCCAATAATTTTTAAGTGGCTTCCACACTGTACTAAGGACATTCTTCCTCTCAATATTTAGAGTGGTTTCTAATTCACTGTCAAATCCTGAGAGAGATTAGCTGCCCTTTGAATGATGATACAGCTATCAAACTCTTATTCCTTAAAACAGATATATAACCACCAAGCAAAACACGAAACAATATACCCAGTTTCATAACATGCTTGGAGTGGAAAAGATAGCTTAATATTGAGCCACATCAATATTAATCTGTTTCAGCAGAAAAGAGGGCAAAAGGAGGCAGAACCAAAAACTGCTACCCTCGTTGGGCACAATGGCACATACCTATAACCCCAGCAACTCAGGAGGCTGAGATAGGAGGATCACAAGTTCAAAGCCAGCCTCAACAAATTAGCTAGACTTTAAGTAATTTAGGAAGACCCTGCCTCAAAATAAAAAATAAAAAGGGCTGGGGATGTGGCTCAGTGGTAGAGCACCTTTGGTTTAAATCCCTGGTACCAAGTGGTGGTGGTGGAGGGGGGTGCTTCTACCCTCTCCCTAAAAGAGGACTGACAGTCAAAGCCTGGGAATGAGCAAGGAAATGATGAGTTAGATGTTTCTCAGGAAAACTGAAAAATGCAGAGGTACATCAAAAATGAGTAAAGAAAACAATAATTGAACAATAATTTGCTAAAGGAACTTTGTTTTTTGGGAGTCTTGGTCTGAGGTTCACATATGGGTTATTTATTTCCATCAAAATTGAATTGTTTTCTCTATAAAATTCCATGGTTGTTCACCTCACTGGTGTCTTTTCCATGCTCTTTGGAAAGCAGAGTGGGTAGTCAAGAGGTGATGGGTAGATTATGTCACTGGCTATTTAGTTGACTTTTCTAGTGTGATTAATGTAGCTATAGATTTAGAAGAAAATGTGTGTCAGTTTTACATTACTGTGACAAAATTACCTGACAAAAACGACTTAGAGGAAAGAAAGTTGATTTTGGCCCATGGTTTTAGAGGTGTAGTCATGGGTGGCAGAGTTCATTGCTCTGGCCCAAGGTAGGGAAGGATATTATAGCAGAAGGTCATGGTGAAGGAGCGCTGCTACACTTGCGTTGGCCAAGAAACAGGGAGAGAGAAGAGGCAGAAGGGATCAAAGAGAAGATGAGCTCTTCCAGGTCACACACCCAGTGACCCCCTCCTCTAGCCACACCCCACTTGCCTACAGTTATCACACTAGGATAGACTGATTAGGTTACAGCTCTTACAATCCCATCATTTCGTGTTTGAACATTGCTGCATTAATACAGCAGCATTTATGGGCATCCCTCGTAGCAATATTATGGTAATTTCCTTGTGCTTTTTTCATTGGCTTGTTTTTCTTTAAGGAAAATTAGAGATTACATTGATGCAATTGAAGTTCAGTGATAAATAATTTTTTCCCTAGAAATGCATCTGTCAAGAAGAATGTGTCATATTTCTAATATTATTTTTAATAACTCATTACATTAAAGGTATTGAATAAATTAGATCTTTACTCTTCTAATCAGAAATCTCAAGTAATTGAAGCTGTAAGAAATGAGTCTTCATTTCCGTTTCTGATAATTAGCCTTAGAGGGAAGGAGCCATTTACGAAAGTTTTGTATGTAATACACAGGTGTTAGCAATTGGGAAACCTGAGGGGAAGGGAAAATGCTATTATCTGTATGAATTCCTGTTAGAGAATAGGTGGCTACCATGAACATTTAGAAGATGCTTTGAGAGCCACCTTCAGCCATGCTCACTTTATCCAAAGAATAAAAACAAAGTGCAGCACAGGGACCCTATTCAACCAAGTCATATCACAGGTATTGGCAGTGCATGTATCCTCAGGAAGAAAGACAGAAAGTTTGTACAGTGAAAATCAACTCCCTTTAAGCCAACAGCAGAAGAATCAGGGATAGAGCAATAATATTCTTATTTTTCCTTTTTTTTTTTTTTTTTTTTTTTTTTTTTTTTTTGTTGTTGTTGTTCACTCAAGTAAAAAGGCCTCCTAACATTTCTGGTGTGTGATTTTAAGATTGTTTAATTCAGTGAAAATATGATGGAAAATTAGAGAATACAAAATAAGCTGTTAAAAGTAGACCATACCAGGAGTTATTCTGCTCCAGTGCACATGTAGATTTCCCTCTTTTGGAGGTCCCTCTCTTCTACAGTTACCCTATTCTATTAAGATTTTAAAATAGTGTATAAGGAATAGTAAATTCCCAGAAATTCTATTTCACCAGGAAGTGTCTTGAAAAGAAGGAAATAACTTACCACTGTTTCTGGCAATGTAATGAGAAAGTTGGTTCCAGGGTGAGCAGAAACAGAGACCACAAATTGCCATCTTTTACTCTAGCAAAGTCTCTGCAGGCTGAACTATTTGTTGTGGCATATTCAGAGAAGAGTGAGGGACTGACATTTTTCTTGCAGAGATAATTTTTGTATGCCCCATGTAGCAAGCTGATTTTGCAGAAGCCGATACTGAGAAGGAGTTGGGCATGCAGTGTAACTACTAGACTATGTGGAAGGGAAGGGAAGCAGCACTGGGTAAAGGAAGCAGCTGAACAGTAATGCAGTTCCAACAAAGTCTCAGTTAAGCCCCTTGCAGAGCTCTCACACATATGTGGCCCATACCTTGTTGAATGAAAATAGCCAGGACTTTAGCCACCACCATGAAGTGTGGACTGCCTTGGGAAGTCTATTTAAGTGACACAGCCCTGCACAGCTTCTTCACACACTGAAAAAGCAAACAGCTGGAGGCTGTCTGCTGACAGATGGGACAAGCCATACCTTGAAGGAAGAAACCAGGAGCACATTTCCATGTTCACTACATCCCTTTCCTGTATTGACTGCTGTTTTTATTTAGTTGAAAATAATTTTCAGTGGGAGCAACTCCTCATTTTTTACCTTCGAGAACAGAATCATTTAATTAATCTGTTTTGGCCCCAAATCAGAAATAATAATCCTGGTATATATAGACAGTTTAAGTTTTGGGTGTAATTCTCTTTCCAAATTGGGTACATAAAATAGTTACAGTACTATTAATTTCCAAACAAGTAAGGTTTAAAAGCCTACCTATGACATCTGAAAACCAGTTCAATTTTAGTGTATAATTTCTCTGAACTAACTGTTGGCTTTGGATGGTTCATATTGAATCTACTCTTGGCTTTGAAACATGTATTTGATTTATCAGGCTTGTCAAGTCCAAAGTAGATCTCTCTTTTAAAAAATGGTGCTCTGTTTAGTGATATGTGAAGCATGATTTACTGTGCAATGCCATTAGCTACTGCCATTGCTGATGCGAAGTCTACAAAATTCTGCACACTGAATGTTCAGTGGATGGAGCTTATTCACTTCAAAATGCGAGCAGAACACAAAGAGCCAGTGCTCATTTATGCAGCCAACAGTGAACTGTAAGGTCACTGCTGAAAAGAGCCCAAAGGCTTGAACAGAATTCTTTTAATGTCCTTTGTTTGTTTGTTTGTTTTTTCACTTTTTACCATGAACTTTTAATAAAAATGTATATTGATTTTAAACCATAAAATGGAAGGGTTAATAGAAACAATTAGCCCAAGATCAGTGCCAGAACTATTGAAATTCAAAAATGTGGGTGAAGATGACAATAGTACTGGAATGAAGTGAAGTATTAGGTGGAATTTCCATCTTCAGAGAAACAACCAGTTGGAAAAAAAAAAAAAAAAAAACTCAGAAAAATCATTAACAGAAAGAGTCAGGCTGACATGAAAGGATTACATGCAGTTATATCCATGACTGCCAATACTCAGAGAATAGCATTAACTTTAAACAAGTACTGTATGTATGCTTACATTTATTATCTATAATGAAGTCCTCTAAATTAGGAATCATTTTTAATTTTTTTATTCAGTGTTGTATATATAACAGTAGCATGCTTTACAATTCGTAATACACATAAAGAGCAACTTTTTACATATCACTGTTAGTATACAAAGTATATTCATATCTTTCATGTCTTCAAACATGCATTTAGGGTAATGATAACCCTTTCATTCTACCATCTTTCTTTTGTCTTCCTCTCTTTATACCTCCTTGCTCTCTCCCTTGCCGTCCCTCCCCATTGACCTTTCTGGTGTTCCTCTAATCTTCCTATGCTCCTCAACCCAACCCCACTGTGAATCAGCTTCCTTAAGGAAGAGAAAACATTCGGTATTTGGATTTTTGAGATTGGCTAACTTCACTTAGCATTATATTCTCCAATTTCATCCATTTACTTGTGAATGCCATTATTTTATTCTCTTTTATTGCTGAGTAAAATTCCATTGTGTATATATACCACATTTTCTTTATCCACTCATCTACTGAGGGGCATCTAGGTTGGTTCCACAATCCAGCTATTGTAAATTGTGCTGCTATAAACATTGATGTGGCTGTGTCCCTGTAGTATGCTGTTTTTAAGTGCTTTGGAAATAGGCCCAGTAGAGGGATGACTAGGTCATAAGCTGGTTTCATTCCCAGTTTTCCAAGGAATCTCCATACTACTTTCCATAATGGCTGCACCATTTTGCAGGCCCACCAGCAATGTATGAGTGTGCCTATTTCCCCACATCCTCTCTAACACTAAGATTTCATTTCACTCCAGTCAGAATGGTGTCCTTTTTATTAGACTTTATATTGTCTAGTGGTTTCAACATGAAATAACATAAAATGGGTTTGTGTGAGAGTTTAATACTATGACTAGGTCTCCTCCCTTATTAAGGTTATATACTCAAAAAATTAGATTGTGTTGATTATTATCTCCTTTTTATAAAAATTCAAAACAGTTCACTTTGAAACTTTCACATTTGAAGGGAAGTTATTTCAGACTTTTCCAAATATCTTGTCAGTGCTCAGCAATATTCTGCTGGTTATGATTTCATGAGTTGCTTTTTTTTTTTCTCCTTTTTCCTTTTTTTTTTTTTTTTTTTTTTTTTGCCATTCCATTATAATCATTGCTTCATGTTTAGATCTTTAAAAACATTAACAGTTTTATAACCCAGAGTCTAATTTCTATCCTATTGTTTATAGTATACTGTTCTTGACATTTTCTCAATGTATTCATAGTATCTTTATAATAATGAGACTTTATATTTCATAAACAAAGACACTTTATATCATTCGCTCCTATTGCAAATGGATGGAAGCAGATTTCTAAAATATCTGGCCCAATTCAATCATTGTGTTTTGGACATAGAATGTTTAAGACCAGTAAAGGACTAGTAGACAATACCATTTTTATCAGAACTAAGATGCCATTGATTACAACATGTAAACTAATTTCAGAGATATGAAATTCTGACACACTGATGAAATACAGCAAAGTATACACGTGTTGCTCAAGAGTATTATTTTTCCTCAATATTTATAATTAAAGGAAGTTTTATGGAGAGTTTTATATGCATAATTTCTGACTTATTGCTGCAGATATCAAACTCTATAAAGGGTAGATTGAATTATGAGTGGCCTTGCAGTGGTACTGGTATGAGCAGATAATACATTTTCAGTGATGAAAGCAATAAAAGTTTCAACAGAACCCAGAATAAGCACACTTACAATAGTAATGTTTATTTAAAAACATATTTTTCAATTTCACATTATTTGGGAACACTAAGTAGAATTTAGAATCATTAGTCAAATATGAAGCAACCGTAATAATTGTAGTAACTAGAACAGGGTCCAGTTAAACTGTGGGTCTGAACACCCAGGTGTTAAAAAATATAGGAAAGGTGGACTGTATTTGTAAAAGGGTCCTTTTTGTGGAAGTGTGAACCTCACTACCCAATTGCTGATAGCTAATTTTAAAAACTGATAGGTGCTCTCCACACACACACACACACACACACACACACACACACACACCTCTATCTCTTCTTCCCTTCTTCCTCCCCTCCCTAACTGCAGGGAAAGCAAGATTAACCTTCTGCCTGTCCCAGACTGAGTTATCATGCCCTTCAACTCATTGACTGTAAGAATGAGGAAATCTACTTTGTCTGGTCCAAAGTAGAGCAGGCCTATAATCCTGGTAGCTTGGGAGGCTGAGGCAGGAGTATCACAAGTTCAAAGCCAGCCTCAGCACTTAGCGAGGTCCCAAAGCAATTCAGTGAGACCCTGTCTCTAAATAAAATACATTTTAAAAGGCAGTGGATGTGGCTCACTGGATAAGCACCACTGGGTTCAATCCCTGGTACCAAAAAAAAGAAAAAAGAAAAAAAAAAAGAATGAAGGAATCTATGTATCTATGTCAGCAAAATGTGCAGGTCTGGAAACTGGTGACAACTTATCTGAGCAATGACTATCTCAAGGCCACTATCTAGACATGAACCATGTCTCCTGACCAGCAAGCATATCAGAAGCCCAGACCCTGAATTTCCCTTGTAAAAGCTCTTTGTTTCCCATTGTAAGGGGGACAGTAACTTTTGAGGCACTAGTCTGTCAATCTCCTTTGCTGGCAAATGAATAAAACTTCTTTTTCCTTTTTCTCAGTACCTTGTTATTATTTGTCTATTCAGCAATTATTTCATAAAAGTGAAGGTGTCTCAGAGATGGAATTGTACTAGACTGAGGTAAAAGAATGGTTCCTAGAATGAGTACCCGTCTCCCCAGTATCAGACAGGGTCATTGGTCATTGTCATAGGAATCCTCAGTCATTTTCCTGGAATGCATGTCAAAAGACATGCCACTGTTTAGGGGTTATTACTTAGTCAGTCCATAGTTTAAAATCATGGACAAAGGTAAAGAAAATTAAACATTGTCATCATATATACCTTGAATAACACTGAGTCAAAGAAACATCTCTGTATCCAATTAGTAGAGACCATCTAGGCAAAAATGATTTAGCCTTATAAAATTTTATAAAAACAAACCATATTACATTACCTCTCACTATCAATTATACTCATCTATCACTATCTAACAAAAAGGAGATATTTAGGCTTAATTGCACAAGGTGTGTTCTTATTCTTAAAATAAGACTGGAGGTGAAAAAGATAAAAATATCAACATAACAATTAAGAAAGAAGAGGTTACAGTATAAAACAGGTAGCTAAATTCTAAGTCATGAACAATTGAAACACTGTGAAAAGAATTCATGCCTCAAAATCATTATGGAGATCACTGAAAAGAATAAGTTAGGAGAGCAAAATCATTGAAGTGATGTGCATATTAAATGAAATGAGAAACAATATAGAGAATCACTTTTTGTCACATCTACCACACTAGTTCTGTCTTAATACTATCTTCTAGAAGTGCCATGTCATGGAGATATGTTAACCAACTCCAAGAAAATATGGCATTTAAAAGATAAAATTTAATTGGCACTTTTTAAAGATTTATTTGCTTTCTTTAGATGTACATGACAGTAGATTGCTGAATAGACAAAGTGGATTTTCTCTAGGCATACGTGCCAAATAGTCCAATTGGAAAAAGAGGAGACATTTCTATTTTGACATGTTATACATACTTGGAGTATAGCTTATTCTAATTAGCCTCCAATTCTTGCAGTTTTACATGATGTGGAATATCACTGGTTGTGTATTCATATATTAACATAGGAAAGTTATGTCTGTTTCATTCTACTGTTTTTCCTATTCCTATCCCCCTCCCTTCCCTTCATTCCCCTTTGTCTGGTCCAATGAATTTCTATTATGAAAAGAAGACACAGAGACAAACCCACATAAATACAGTTAATTTGTCTTAGATGAAGAAAGGCACCATAAATATACATTGGAGAAAAGAGCCTCATCAACAAATGGTGTTGGGAAAACTGGAAATCCATATGTAATAGAATGAAATTTAATTACTATCTCTCACCCTGCACAAAACTCAACTCAAATTGTATCAAGGACCCAGGCATTATACCAGAGACCCTGAGCCCCAAGGATGTCAGCTTAGGAACCTACTTCCTCAACAAGACCCCTAAAGTGCAAGAAGTAAAATCAACAGTCAATAAATGAGAGGGTTTCAAACTTAGAAAGCTTCTTTGCAGCAAGGGAAACAATCAAGAATGTGAAGAGAGAGCCTACAGAATGGGAGAAAATCTTTGCCACCTGCACCTCAGAGTATTAATCTCCAGAATATATAAAGAACTCAAGAAACTTAACACAAAAAATTAACCAAACAAACAAATAACCCAATTAATAAATGGGCAAAGGAACTGAACAGGCACCTCACAGAAGAAGAAATATGAATGGACAATAAATACATGAAAAAATATTCAACATCTCTAGCAATTAGAAAAACCCAAATTAAAACTACACTGAGATTCCATTGCACTCCAGCCAGCATAGAAATTATCAAGACTACAAATAACAATAAATGTTGGTGAGGATGTGGAGAAAAAGTTTCAGACATATATTAGTTGGCACTTTCTAAATTTCTCATCTCACAAAATCTGCCCTTCTGTTTGGTTTTCCAATATTCCTATGTACATGGGAAAAGTGAACTTTAATTTCCATCACAGTACTCTTTCCATCAATATATTTTCTGTAGTATTTACTGCTGTGATATTGTTATTTTTATTCCTGAGTATAGGAAGGAACAAATAAAATATGGCAACACATTGTTTTAAAGGCAACACTTAAAGGGCTACAAATGGAACATATCTCTTGTGGTAAAGAGGAAAGAATTGCCATAAAACTGCTTATATTTACTTTGCTACATTTTTCTTTTAAGTATGTCTGAAAAATATTTGTAAAATTTAAAATGGTTACTCATAGGATTTTCATAATAAACCATCTCCATTATTTAATATTTGCTCTAGGTGCTAAATTGATGCCAGTTTTCACAAGTTGATACATTTTCCAAAGTTACTAAAAGATAATTAGATATACTAGGCTGTAAATCTTCCTATGACAGAGTTTCTATTTAATTTAGATTTTACAAACTTTGCATTCACAAGATATGGATACATTCTAACCCAAAGAAGGAAATATTGTTCAAACATAATGATAATTACCATAGTGTCATTATTCAAAAACAGTACAGCACCTTTTTATTGAGCTATTTTCTAAATAAGTCTTTTATATTTAAAATACGGTGCAGGATTTAATGTGCTGTTTTCCCCTTTCTATTCCAGAACTTATTTACCTTAAGTTCAAAGAAATCTGCTGCCTATATTAACCAATCTAAACATTATCAAATAATTAAATATCACTAGAAATTTGACAACCTCTTTATGAGGAAAAATAAATACCAATCTGAGCTAACACAATACAGAGCTCAAACCATAAGAGATAATTTAGAGCATAAATCTATCAAATATTTTTGAGTGGATTACCTTAAACCTTGACTTCTTGGCATGGTCACCAGGATTCTGTGTCTTTCCCAGGCAGATTAATATTCAAGCTTGAAGTCATTCACCTACATTCATTTCTACCACAGTCAGCCTGAGGCCCAGACAACAAACTGATGTTTGAGAGTTCAGGGAACACAACATCAAGGCAAGAAACAGGACTACTGCTTTGTAGAAAGGTGACTTTGCCACCATCTTCAGTGAGAAAAGTGACAAGGAAGCATGCCTTCATCACATTTATTTATTTATTTATTTATTTATTTATTTATTTATTTATTTTCTGAATGCTAATAGTTGAACCAGGGCCTTAAGCATGCCAGGCAAGGACTCTGCCACTGAGCTACAACCACAGCCCCAAGGAAGCATGTCCTCAAAGCAATGTTTGAAGACTTGAACCCACAATTTCAGTGAATTTTATACTGAGACTTATCACTAGCCTTTCTCAAACAGCACATCACTATGGAGAAAATTCTACCAAGAACTAATTACTCCTCTTTTCTTTCCTACAACATGTTAACACCCATAGAACTTCAGTCTCCACAATAATAGTCAGTAAATCTATCTAGTTAAGCCTCTTATCTTTCACCAACAATCATGTTGGAATTTTTCCCCACATGTACCTATATAATTTTACATTGTGTCTCTAAAGTTAAAGTTTTTGTAAGAAAAAGATACAATTAGCAAACTAAGCACTACTGAAACCATAGAATTAGTAGAGGCCATAATAAAGAAAAAAAAAAGAAGAAAAAATATATTTTAACATGAAGAATATGATAACTGCAATTCTCTAGAAGAAAATTCTCTAGAAGAAAAACTAATTAGATATAGATGAAGACAAAATTATTTTTCCCAAGCCAGAGCTGAGGAAATCTGTCAGAACATCCAAATTAGAGTGTGTTCAATGGAGATTTTTGCCTGCTTTCTGTTATATTTACGGAGCCTAGAGCTCAATATTTACCTAGCTCAATATTTAATTAGATTCTTTAGAAGCATGCAGTGGCGTCTCTGTGCCAGTAAATCAATTTACTTATTTACTTATCATCCCTTACCCTATCAGCACCCCCATGTCCACTCATGCCCACCCACCAGATGAAAGGTGAACTTCTCAGAATGTGTGAAGCAGATCTCTTGGGGCAGCAGTCCTGGCCCCAGCACCCCAGGCCTGGAGCAGCTCCCCCAGGTCTCAAGTTTGTGTGGGGGCTGCAAATGGGCCCCAACTCTGTCACAGGTGCTCAGCCAGATACAGGATATGGTCAATAAATATTTTTATTTATTAATGAATTAATGAAAAATTACAAAGCAAAATATTAAATATGCATTAATTATTCAAATAAGAAGACAGATTTGATGCAAGAGGGACAGGCAGTATCTGTCTAAGAGGAATTCTAGAAATTAAGAATGGGGGAAAAGGAAGCATTTTTAATAATATATATTTCCTGTGAGGACTGGAAGTGTAATTTCCAGATTGAAAGATTCTAATTTGTTCCAAAGCACAAATAAAAATGATTTCATGTAGAGGAACATCCTAGTGGAATTACAACACCAGAATAATAGAAATATGATTACAATCTTTAGGAAATAAATGCAGATTGTCAAGGAAAAACATGTGACTGACACCAAGCTTCTCATTAACCAAACATAGGGCTAAAAGTTAATGGATTGATGCCTTCGGGATTTCTGAGATAAAATTACTTTAAACCTGGCATTATAGACCCAGTAAAAATAACAATCAAATTTGAGGAGAAATTAGAAGTATTTTCAGATGAAGAATTATCTCCTTGCAGACATTCTTAATGAAGAAGAAGAAGAAAGTAGAGGAGGAAGAGGAAGAGGAGGAGGAGGAAGAGGAGAGGAGGAGGAAGAGGAGGAGAAGGAGGAGGAGGTCATGACTTGAATTTGTATTCCTGAAAAGAGAAAAAGAAAGAAAGAAAGAAAAGCACATTTAGATTTTTTCAAAGAATGCAATGGCATCTCTGTGCAATTCATGCAATTAAAAATAGGAACTCTGGGATGTCTATAGAAATGCCTTAAGGGGAAAATGGATGCTATTCAACAATGGGTATGATTAATACTTTGAATATCTTACTAATATGAGTAAATTCATCCGGTGTCTTGCTGTCAGTAATAAAACAGAATAGAATTATAAACTCTTTGGAGAACAAAAAGCTGAGTAAGAAACCCATGGTCCACATATCAAGCACTCTAAAATATAATATGATTTTGAACATTAAGAACTTGGAATGTTTTCTTTTGTTTCCAACAGTTTCAATTATGAAGGATTCCATACCTTTTTCAATGGATCCCCTTAACAATGCTTTGAATGAAATGGTATTTATATGTTTTAATATTGTTTATAAATAATTTTCATCAGATTTACATAATTCTTCAACTTTTATTAAGTTGATTTGTCTTTAATTTTTAAAATCAACCTCTAGTGAAAACACAGAAGACAGCGTCAAACTCGGAGAAATGAAACAGAACCTAAGTTGGCAACATCAAACAATTGGTATGGTTGATAGAATTGAGGACATGACAAGGGCATGAATAGTAAAGAAACATGTAATGTTTTTCTTGCTTTGTATAAGGTGAATGCAGAAGGATCTCTTAAAATCATGTATCAAGAAACATTTGTTGATGAATATTACTTAAAGTAATAAATGTAATAGTAGATGAATGTTAAAAGTATAACATTTGATCACTAGAAATGGAGAAAATGAAGTTACAGTGATGAGCTAAATTCAACTTTCATAACAGGAAGCTAGTAGATTTGTCAAAAGTTGATAAATCCAGAAATAGAAATAAAACATATAGAGAGCCAGTGATAAACACACATTAACTAAAAACAGAAAATGTTTTAAGGTAGTTATAGCTTCACATTGCCGCTGGAATGACAACAGGGAAAGGAAGAAAATTTCATTTTTTAAAACTTACTTTTAAAACTATCTGAAGATGTAGGTATATAAATACAGACATAATTTTCTCATTATTTTCTTTCTCCAAGAAGATATAATAAATTTCTTTTAAAATTATCTTAGCACCTACTTGATTATCAATTCTTCTCTATTGACCAAATTAATTAGAACAGCAATTCCTTTTAGTTATTACTATAATTACAGTTACTATCCTATGTTATATTTTATAGCATTCTGCAAATCCTTATGCACATTCTCTCAGTTAATCTAAGAAGGAAGTTCTTATCCCCACTCTATAATTGGAAAAACTGTTTCAGATCAGTTAAAATTTTTCTTAAATCATTCAAAGTTTCAAAAATATGTATGCTAGAAGCTGTGATAGGCCTTGGGGAACCAATAGTTAAGGACACAAATGTAGTTCCTGCTCTCAGGGAGTTAACAATGTGGTTGGGGTGGCCAAGGTTAATCATGCAACTAAACATTTAATTAAAAATGGAGACAAGTTACCTAAAGGAAAACATGGTTTCACAAAACTTAAATAAATTACTCTGTTCTCAGTGGGAGTAGTGGAAGTTTAAAAAGCAAGGAAAGGAGAGGTGCTTAAGGAGAAAAATAGCAAGGGCAGGGATCTTGAAGAATAGAGCATTGTCCAGTAAATACAGATATGTAGGCTAGAGCAAAGAGCATGAGGAATCCACACTGAGAGATGGAGCTGGTTGTGCCCATGTCAAAGACTCTTCTCTAGCAGAGCACAGTGGTGCATGCCCATAATCCCAGGGGCTCTGGAGCCTGAAGCATGAGGATTATGAGTTCAAAGCCAACCTCAGCAATTTGATGAGGTAACTGAGCAATTTAGTGTGACCCGGTCCCCACATAAAAATATATATAAAAGGGGGGGGGTGTGGCTTAGTGGTTAAGTGCCCATGGGTTCAATTCCACTGTACCAAAAAATAAATAAATATCCTTAGTCCTATGAACAATCAGAAACTCAGAAACCACTAAAAAAGAAGGAGATGTAATATGATCAGATTTGCATTTTAGAAAAAGATTGTGACTATAGTATGGAGGAACCCATAATTGGAGGGCTGGGGTTTCACTACAGATACTGGGGATCCAGGCCCAGTACTCCTTATACTGTAACTACCTTTGAGGGTATGATCTATTAGATAATCAATCTATTAACTTTTAGATTGTCTTCTGTTAGAAAAACTTCCAGCAAGATGTGAAGAGCTGAACACTATCTTCCTTGTTAAATATTGCTCTAAACAGTACCTTGCTCAGAAAAGAAAACAAATTCCAGGTGAATAAATGAATATATTATTTTTGTGTAACTTTCAAAATCACTATGCCAAAAATGCCACCCATATGTCTTTTTTTTTATTTCCAGGGAATATCATTATTTCTCTTTGCTCTTTTACTCCCCCAAGTAAGAAAAATATGTCTTGGATATTGTGAACTCACTTTTTACCTTTTTCTGTAAAAAAGTACAGAAGAACAACTTAAACTGAAGGGAAGCAGGAAAAAAAGAACTCTGAATTATCAAATTGTTATCTAAGATAGGCTTACATCATTGAAAATGGTGAACCTGTATTCAGGAGCTCAAGTGAAAAGAAAGAAAAAAAAAATAGAATCATGCAGAAGTAGCAATTAGCAGGCATGGAGTGGGCATGTAAGATACACAGATGCAAAGACAGGCAAGGCCCATACAAATCCTAAAACATGCAATGCATGATCATGTGTATTTACACAAACCTGCACACATACAAACCTTATCATCAGTCAGAAGATCATCATTACACACATTACACACACACACACACACACACACACACACACACACACACAAAATAGCCAAGCACCCAACTGAATGCAAACAAAGCTGGTATTCCCTACAAAAGTTCATTTGCATACCCACATGTTCAGAAGTAATTAAAGTGACTATCGATACCTACAACAAAACCCAGAATGCAAACACATAGTAAAAGGCAGCAGTTTTTCTGCTTATAATATACTGAGACTCCATCTCCAAGTGAAATTTGGTCCAGTCCTTTATCTTATTAACCCTGTTCATCTTGTGACATGTAATGAATGCATTTACATGGACTATCACACATAAATAACACATAATAATTTCAACAAAAGACTGACACGTTAATTTGGTGGAAAATATTTAGGAAGTACCTTGTGTGAATATTCTTACATTTGCTTCTCAGCTGACAGTATCTTGAACACCCACACATGCACTTTCAGTTAACAATGTGCCAGAAACTATCATCCTTGCTTTTACCTGCCCACACATAATTGTATCCCTTCTTCCCCTAAGCTTGTTTTTCAGGTTGCAAAAGATTAGAACACAATGTCTATTTCTATTAACTTTGAAGACAAAAAACTAATAACATATACTTCCTGCTGAGAAAGTACATTTTAGAAGTTGGTGTTCATAGTTAATAACAATGAAATCAGGAAGACTGAATCATTTGAAATGGATTTAAATTAAAGAATCCTTTTTTTGCAAAGGAAACTTTTGTATACACTAATATGTAAGAATCTTTCATAAATATCTGACATACTCAGATATTTATCAAAGACCTGGATTTCTGAAAATATTTATTAGAATGTTGATAGTTCATAATAATGCATACGATTTTGAGACATATTTTTGGCTTTCAATTTAAAAAACCAAATCATGATTTTAATACATTAACCAAATTGACAAATCCTTTATGATTCAGCTAGTTCTAATTGGTCCAGATTTGTAACGGGGGTATTATTTTTAGTACGAAGTCTATGATAGCGGAAACTAATAAAAGAAGGAGAACTGGCTCTAATAAAGACCTCCAATATCCATTTGAAGGCTCTCCTCACTCTCTGAGGTCAGTGATCCAATTGCCTGAGAAATTAAAAATAAATAAAATAAAAATAAACAGGCTTCCTGATTCATTTATCTATATAATACATGTTGTGTATTTCACCCACACATTTACCTAAGAAACAGAAAAGGTCAGAAAGAACTGACCAACCACACTGTAAAACAAGCCTGGAAGCAACAGAAATTTATAGATGAGCCTTAAGATTCCATCTCCAAATGAAATTTGGTCCAGTCACCTTTATCTTGTTAACCCTGTTTCAGGGGTTATAGAGAGTGACAGAAATTTATAGATGATCCAATGGAACTAACTGGACCATACAAATAGACATTTTCTTTGAATCTGTATATGTCCATGTGAGAATAAAATTCCTGATAATTACACTCGATTGTCTCTGGTTTGGTCACCTTCTGTGTTAGTCAACTTTAATTGCTGTGACCAAAATACCTGATATAAATAACTTAAATAAGGAACAGTGTGTTTGGGATCATGATTTCAGAGGGAGATTCAACAGGAGAGTTGCTCATCAGTGAGATGGGTGACTGAGGCAATTCACTGAAATTCAATATTACAGAGTAAAATAATCATAGAGACACACATTCAGCATCTCTGAACATAGAACAAGAAATAATACTTTAGAAAAGGGCCAACTTTGCTGGTGGTGGCATCAGCACCACCAGTTTACTGCAGAGGGGTGAAGTAACACAGGCAGAAAGAGAGAAAAGCACTGTGAATACAATGTGGAAAAGGAGAACCTGTGGAATGCAGCAGGAAACTGATCTTAAGTGACCTGGAGATGCTGGGACAAGCCCATGATGGAAAAGTGCTCCAGATCTCTTGGTGGCAAGTGGAGAGTTGAGGTAGGAAGTGGCCACATGGCAACTTCAGCAGCAGGAGCTTGAGAGTTTATGGAAAACACAGCCAGCCTGTCCTAGAAAACGCCTGAGGTAGGATCCAGAGTGTGCTGGGTCCAGCAGAACTGGAACAGGCACAGAGAAGATTGTGGCCAGGGGGATCCAGGCCGGGGATACAAAAGGGAGGGAGGCTTGCCTTCCTTGTTTCTGGTGGCCCATGCTATCAGTGGGGGAAATGCCAGAAACTGGACAGGCAGAGCATTTGCATTCCAGCTCTGATCCTGGGAAACCCACATTCATGGTGGTAGAATATCTGAGACCTGTGGAGGGCTAGTTCTCCCAATCTAAGGAAAGTTTTCAGAATGAATTTTCACTACCATTGGTCAACTGGTCTATTTGGTGACAATACCATGCTGTTTTTGTTACTATTGCTTTGTAGTACAATTTAAGGTGTAGAATAGTAATGCCATCAGCTTCACTTTTCTTGCTAAGAATCGCTTTGGCTATTCTGGGTCTCTTATTTTCCCAGATGAATTTCATGATTGCTTTTTCTATTTCTATGAGAAGTGATATCGGGATTTTGATTAGTATTGCATTGAATCTGTATAGTGTTTTTGGAAGAACAGTCATTTTGACAAGATTAATTCTACCTGTACATGAACACAGTAATCTTTCCATCTTCTAAGATCTTCATTAATTTCTTTCTTTAGCATGCTGTAGTTTTCATTGTAGAGGTCTTTCACTTCTTTTGTTAAGTTGATTCCCAAATGTCTTTTTTTTTGGGGGGGGGGGGCTATAGTAAATGGGGCAAAGCCTCCCATGTCCAGTAAAGGTGATTATCTGCCCAGCAAGAGGATGGATCCACCTCTCTGGAAGAAATGCTTCTAGACAAAGTTCCAAAGGATGGTCAGAACTAAACATCAGCTGCTGAAACTTTCCATTCAGAACTCTGCATCAGCCCCACTCTGGGAGGTCATCAACCTGTTCTGTCCAGGCAAAACTCCAGTTGTCAGCACTCCCTGTCTGTCCTACCTTATACTGTGAGACAAGAAGCTGAGAGCTACTATAAATAGCTTTCCTTCCAAGCCCTACCAGCTGGAAGTTTGGTGAGAATCACAAAGTGGTTGGATTTACCAACCCCAGTCTTTGATGCAAGGGGTGGCTTAAAAAGAAACACAAAGAGGGGTTCAATAGCACAGGCAGAGAATCAATCCATCCTTGCCAATCGTTCTGACCACCTCAGCAAAGTCAATCCCTGTTATTTATTAAGAGTTTTATTCCCATTTTCCTTTTTCCATTGTGTATGTGTGTGTGTTTATGTATATGTTCTCACCGCACTGATTAGCTTGAGAATATATAATTTGTCTTTCATTTTTATCATTTTCTGACATCTCCTTTATATTTAGCTTTGTTTTCATTTTGAAGGGGTAGAATTTTTGTGGGTTTGTTTTGGTTTGATTTTTTGGTTGTTCTTACCATTGGTTCTTACCATTTTCCCCCTTTAATGGTTAAATTATCTTGTTCCCTATTCCTTTCTCTTTTTATTATTTCATTACTTTTAGTTAGGTTTTACTTCTCCTTATTTATAGCCATCACCAGCTTCCTATTTCCTGCTTTTACTCTGTTCACTTTTTAAACATTTCAAACTTTCTCTTATCTTCCTGGCTCATTTTTCCTTAATTTAATGAACAATAATTTTACTAAAACTAGTTAGTTCCTATAATTCTTGCCCCCAACCATTCCTTTTGTGATGGTTATTAATCTGGTGGAGAACATAGTTGACATTTGCTGTTTAGTGCTAGATGTAGGTTGTGTCTGTCTACTAGTATTGCTATGTTTAAATATTGACCCCACCATTCCTCTTTGTGTAGAAATTAGCGCTATAGATTACATAGTAGGCATCAGAGATATATTTTAAAGCTATATACTGGCCACCACCATTATTGCTACTTCCTGATCCCCCTTTTCCTAAGAACAGCTGAGAAATGATTAGTGTACTATAAGTCCACATGGCAGAGATCCTGCTGCTAAGCTATATTTGCAACTCATATAAGTAACAGTGAACTGATTCCACACACAAGCTATCTCCACTTGAGTTCTAAACATATTTCAACACACAGAATAGAGGAGAGAAAAACCTCAAACCAATGACCAGGCCCCAACTAGAAACAGCTAGAGGGAGACTTCAGGTCCCACTCATGGACATGTACACATACAGCAAAAACAGAAAGATGTCCCAAGACAATAGCTCAAATGAACCCACACTATTGCAGAGCTCTCCAAGAATATATGCAGTTCTACAGCAGCAAACTTAGCATAATTGGAAGTTGAAATTAACTCTTGAGTTGCACTGAGCCTATGTGGTGAAACTAAAAGATACCGACTACACAGTATTGACTATAAAAAGATAACACATGAAAGAAAGGACAAACACACAATGGAGAAAGAGGAATTCATCAACAGATGGGCAAGTCTACAACCTCTGAAAACAATAAGAAAGCAGGCAAAAAGTCTCTCTTTAAAACTTACAATCCCCAACAAAGCAACCCACAAATATGGAAATAGATAAAATTTCAGAGAAGTCTATAAAAATTTGATTGAAATTGTCAAATTAATTGAATGAAATAAGAAATTAATTAATTGAGCAAACAAAGGAGGTGAAAGAACATTTCAGTAAAAACAGGGACACTGAAAAGAAACCAACCAGAACTCCTGGAAATGAAAAACAATGAACAAACTAAAAAAATTCACTTGAAAGTATCACCAACAGATTAGATTATGTAAAAAATAGAGTTTCAGGCATTGAAGATAGAACTTCAGGTCTTGTAAACAGGGTGTGTGAATGTGATACTGAGTATGTAATAAAGGAAAAGAAATAAAAGACCATAATCAGAATATACAATAACAATGGGACAACATAAAAAAATTAAATCTTTGGAATAGAAGAGAACATAGAGATACAGACTAATGATGTTAATTAATGTCCTTTTCAGTGAAATAATAACAAAAAATTTTGTAACCCTAAAAATGAGATGGATAGTCACATACAGGATGCATGTAAAACCATAAATAAATAAGATCAGAAGAGGACCTCTCTGAATGCCTGACATAGAAAATAAGGAAAGAAAATTAAAAGTTGAAAGAGAAAAACATCAGGTCATATTTTAAAAGAAACCATTAAATCTCACTTTTGACTTCTCAACTCAGACCCTAAAATCAAGGAGGTCTTGAAATGATATATTCCAAGTTCTGAAAGAAAACAATTGCTGTAAAAGCTATTATTCAGAATTGAAGAAGAAATTGTAACTTTACATGAAAAAGATAAACTAAAAGAACTCATGACCACTAATCCAGCACCACAAAAAATACTTTAGGACATATTACACACAGAAGAACTGAAAAAGAAACTCCAAAGCTCTCTAAAGGATGAAAGTCTCTAGAAGAGCAATTCAACTAAATGAAAATTAAGACTGAATTAAATATAGAAAATAAACCAAAATTTCAGGAAATATCAAACATCTATCCATTATAACACTCAATATAAATGGTCTGGACTCTAGTTAAGACAAAAATTGGCAGAATGGATTTAAAAACAAGATCTAACTATATGCTATTTGCAAAAGTCTCATCTCAGAGGAAAAGACAACCATAGGCTAAAAGTAAAATGACGAAAATCATATTTCATAGAAATGAAGTCTAAAAACAAGCAAGAGTAGCTATTCTGACATCTGACAAAGCAGACTTCAAGCAAAAATGAATAAGAGTCAAAAAAGGTCACTACTTTCTGATAAAGGGAACAAGCCAACATGAAGATATAAATATAGTAAATATTTGTGCCTCAAATTTTAGTGCACCTAATTACAAAACAAACAAACAAACAAAAACAACTTCTTCACATTAAATTCCACATAGGCCTTAATATAGTAATATTGAATAATTTCAATACACCACTGTCACCAATAGAAAGGTCATCCAGACACAAAATTAATAAAGATACTTCTGACTCAAGTAATACTATAAATCAAAAGGATGAAACAGACATCTTTAGAATATCTCACCCCAAAACAGCTGAATACATTTTCTTCTCAGCAACTCATGGAATCTTTTCCAAAATAGAAAGCAAGCAGGTGACATCTGTGAACCACAATGTAGGCCCTCACTAAAAATTGAATTTGCTGGAGTCTTGATCTTGGTTAGCCTCTAGAACTGTGAATAATAAATTTCTGTTGTTTATAAGCAACATAGTTAGTGGTATTTGGATGTGGTTTATAAGTGTAATATAAATTGTAATGCATTCTGCTGTCATATATAACAACTTAGAATAAAATAAAAGAAAAATAATAAAAATTAAAAAAAAAATGAAGGAAAAAAAAAAAAAAAAAAAAACACTAAGATTCCCTTTAACAGTTAGTATGAAATTGCTAGCCATGGAGTGAATTGCCTTAGAAATAGTTCATCCAGGGCCAGTCAAGCCTTCAGATAATTCCACCTCATCAAACACCTGACTGCAATTTCATAAGAGGCATGTTTTAGTCAGCTTCTCATTGCCATGATTTAAATACCTGACAAGAACAACTTAGAGGAGGGAAAGCTTATTTTGGCTCATGGTTTCAGCAGTTTAGTCCATGGCTGGCCAACTCCATAACTCTGGGCCCAACATAAAGCAGGACATCACAGAAGAAGTGCTTTGCAGAGGTAAACAGCTCGGACATGGCAATCAGGAAGCAGAGAGACAGCTCTTCTCATCAGGAACAAAATATAAACACCAAAGTCACACCTCTAGTGACCTACTTCCCACAGCTACTCCCTACCTGCCTATAGTTAATGCCCAATTAATCCACATTAGTGGATTAATCTGTTGATTAGGCTTCAACTCTCATATTCTAATCACTTCACCTCTGAAAATTCTTGCATTATCTTACACATAAGCTTTGGGGAGACACGTCTTCTAAACCATAACAAAGCCTGAGCCAGAAACTGCCCAGCTAGGCTATTTCAATTGCCTGACTCCCAAAACTGGTGAAAATCCTAAATAGTTATTGTTGTTTTAAACAACAATAATTAATCCACTGGGATTTAAGCTAATTAGTTAAATAGTAATAGATAATTCATACAGTGATTTATAGCCACCAATGGAAAACAAAAATATGAGAGGCTTATGAATAAGTCAGATAAGCAGGAATTAGGGAGTAGACCTATTTAACCAACAAGAGTTTACTAAGTATCTATAAAAAGTGAGTCAGTATCATACATTAATTACAAAAATGGATTTTCTAGCTAGACCATTTGAGTTAGTATTCTAGTTACTCTACCAGGTTAAATTCAGCCAATTACTTGTCTCTTTGAAGGATATTTTTTTTCTCTAACTTTTAAGATGGGATGATAAAAATGATACTTAACTTAGTCGTAAAGATTACATGTCATTAGCCAACAAAACACTTAGAACTTTGAGTGTAACCCATATAACACATGTTCTATGTAACATATTAATGCATGCATGCACATGTACAGGCACTGACATACATCTGTATACTCATTTAATCCTTAAATCCACCAAATGAAATATGTACTAATATACTTTCCATTTTACATGAAGAAAATAAGACACAGCTTATAAGGTATAGAGCCAGGCTTCCAATCCAAACAGTTGTTTTCAGTGTTAGCACTTTCAAAGATTATAATACAGTGTCCCCTAATTAATTATGACTTGCTTAACAAATACTTGGAACTATTGAGGAGTTATGGTGTCTGAGATTATTTTAGTCTAATCTTGACTAATCTTAGTCTAATTATTGATCATAGTTCTGGAGACTGAGAAATCCAATATCAATACATAGACAGATGCAATGTTTTATGTTTTGAATATTAAGTATCCCTCAATAAAGTCATGTTAGGCAATGTAGCACTGTTCAGAGGTGAAATGATTAGATGATGAGAGCTGTAACATCGTCATTCATAATTTGTATGGAATCCTGAGTGGTAACTGTAAGCAGATGGGGAATGGCTAGAGGAAGTAGGCCTCTAGGGTTATGCCACTGGGAATATAATTATATTATGTCCCAGGCTTTCTCTCTCTCTCTCTCTCTCTCTCTCTCTCTCTCTCTCTCTCTCTCTCTCTCTCTCTCTCTCTCTCTCTCCCTCTCCCTCTCCCCTCTCTCCCTCTCCCTCCCCACCCCACCCCCAGCAGCTTTCCTCACCATGGTGATTTTCTTCACCTTGACCATGACTAAGCCTCTAAACTGTGTGCTCAAAATAAACTTTCCCCCCCTCTAAGTTCTTATCAGGTGTTCTGGTCACAGCAATGAAAACACACAGTGATGAATAAGAGCTCACTCTCTGCTTCCAAGATAGTGCCTTCTTGCAATGTCCTCAAAAGGCAGAAGGGTTGATAGACTGTTAATCATGTTGAAAAGGAATTAGAAGCTCCCTCAACTTTTTATAAGGGCAAGAATCTCATTTATAAGGACTTTTGAGACACTTCCTAAAAGACACCATCTCTAGACACCATCACATTTGGGTTTAGATTTCAACACATAAATTTTGGAGAGACACAAACATTTGGACCATATATATTACCACAGTAATCTGTATCACTTTTTTCTCAACCAAGTTACATTTTAAATGAAATAATAAGATTGATCTAAGAAAACCAAATTTTGTTAGGAATATTTTGCTTTATATGAAAGAAATGTGTGTTCATTGTAGAGAATTTTTAAAATACAGATAAGCAAATGGAACAAAAGTTACTCATGAATCCATTATCCAGAGTTAACTACTGCCACAATTTCATTGTATTCACCTAGTGTGTGTCTATCGTGTTGTGTGTGTGTATACATACGTATATCTTCTATTTTTTATTAATTTAATCATGAAAAACTTTCTGTGAAATGTAGGACTCAATTTTATATATAATTTATCTAAAACATTCTCAAAATATAATTTGTCCCAGTTTTCTACTATTTTATACAATGCTGTAGTAATATAATTTGCTCACCAATTGGAAAAGTTGACTGTATACATTGTTTATAATCAGAGTTGACTCTATTTTTTTTATTATTGTTGTATGGTTCCACCTGTATTTGTCAGTATTGCAGCTTTATGTTTTGATATGAAATAATGTCTGTACTTGGCTTTTTTTTTTAATCTTTATCAATCAACCTAATACTCCAAGGCAATGTTTGCTGCTGAATTAACAGTGAGATAGCAGTATGAGCCCAGGACAGTTCATGGGGAAGCCTCCATTACAGTGAACAAATCTGAGGAAAACCTTCCAGAGAAGATAGGATTTGAAGAGTCAGTGTACATTAGGTGAACTGGCATGAGCAATATCATGGATTACCAGAACAAAGAATATAGATTATATGTTAAATATAATGGGGTGACATTAAAGACATTTGATTATGACTGAATATGCTCAAACTAGAGCAGAAAGGTTAATCTATCAATGTTGTGCAAAAACTTTCATTAAAGACTGAGCCTTTAATGAAGGGCTAATTGGGAAGATATATAATTGTGAAGATTGACATACAGTCAATATGTCACCTAGTTCATAGCACACTTAAGTGACTAAGTACATTGCAATTTAATACTGGCAGACAAAAGGATTTCTTGGTCATCAGATTTCAACTATCGCAGTGTCCTTGCAAAGTGATTTCTTCTCAAAGTTTTCCATGTATTCCAAATAGGGGAAGTCAAAGAGGTTGCTCTTAGGATCAGGAAAGAGGTTGTTTGATGAATGGACTCCTGACCTAACCCAGCTTCCCTAAAGATGGAGGATAAATTTATGGAGTATATTTGTAATCTATTCAAAGCTGACAGAGAGCCTCTACATGACAAAAACAAATTACCTGAGATTCTTATAGTTTAAATTCTACCAGTAGCTTCTAAATTCCTTTTTCCTTTCCTCTGTATTGACTGTGACCATATTTTTATGACTTAATTTACCTCTGTAATCATGTGCAAAGTATTCCAGTACCTATAAAATCATTTTTTGTTTTGTATCAACACATTTGAATTCTCTTCAATGCTATTTTTACTTTTTTGTTATATATTATTGCATATGTGTTTTCAAACCTTAACCAGAGACAATTTCTGGAAATTTGAACAGATATCTGGAACTTGAAATTATCCACAAAATCTAATATGGTACGTTCCCACTAGCTCTAGCCAATATTTCTTTGAACAATGCTATGGGTTTTTATGTATAAATTAGTTGAATGGACTAGAATGGACTTGCTAACTGATAATTCAAATCATTGCTAAAAATGAACAAGTCAACTTTATAGAAATTGTATTTAAAGAATCATTAAAATGCAGGAAGATATTTCTTTCTCAAAATGTAGGTTAAATGTACCTACATTTAAATATA
Source organism: Tamias sibiricus (assembly GCA_025594165.1). Classification (NCBI taxonomy): domain Eukaryota; kingdom Metazoa; phylum Chordata; class Mammalia; order Rodentia; family Sciuridae; genus Tamias; species Tamias sibiricus. The sequence continues at coordinate 38,350,259 of CM046665.1, read as the reverse complement.
GGCTAAAGCATCCTTTCTCGGGAAAGCCTATGGGAGGTTTTGAAGATATTTCAGAAGCCCAGAAACTTCTGGGTGATTATTCTAGGCTACAAGTTGGAAGCAAGAGGCTGCAATGGTTAAATTATCAGGGAAGGCAAGGGAGGTCTGGAAACCAAGGATCCCTGCCTTGCCTGGTAATAACATAAGTAGTTGCTGCCATCTCCTAAGTCTTAGGGGAAAACAAGTGTGTGATTCCACCTGAAAATCTCATTACTTGAACCAAATACAGGTGTTAATCCAAGGTCAGAGCCACAGCAGAGAAAATAGATTGGTCCCTGTTGGAGTCTCCAAGCATTATACATCACACATGAGTCAGAGGTCCATGGCACCACTCTATTGATTGTGTTTACAGGTGACCACAGATTAGGTTATAAATGTTAGTAGTGTGTGTGCTATCTGTAAATGAAGAGAAAAGGACACTTAACAATTAAAATATTTGGAACAAACTGTACTCTACATCCTATTCTTCATTGCCTGTTATCTGACATTTACAAAAGGGAAGAGCACAGGAACAAGAAGTTCATGACTATAGAATTTAGATATAATTTGATTTTTTTCTATAAAAATAACTAAAGTTTTTTGATTCCTGAAAATTTTTCAGTTGGCCTGCGATGAGTCACAGACCCACAGTGCAGCATTACAAGAGATTATTAAATTTATACCCCTGCCTTTGTATAAAGAAAATTTGAGAAAGATGTCTATTTTTTTGAGTTATATAACATAAGCAAAGTGCTAGGAGTACCTCATAAACCCTCACTAAAAATTTGTTCCTTCTACAGTTAATGTAGAAACCTTTCCTTTTCTTCCTTTTCCTCCTTCCCCTGCTTCTTATTTACTGTAACTATTGGAAAGAGATTGCTTTGGCAGCTCTAGAGTTTCACAATCTACGCATTCAAAAAAAATCCCTATGCTCTTGTCCATTTCCCTTTGTCCTGGGCTTGGTGATACTAGTTCTAATAACTAGGTTAGAGCACATCATATTAAGGCATTATTTCCTAAGTTCTTTATCTATAGAACATGAAGGCATATCCTTTAGGATTTCTTTATAGACTTGTGTTATTGTTTTTTTTTTTTATTTTGTTTGTTTTGTTTTGTTTTTTGTTCTCTGCTATGGCCTGAAGGTCTCTGTCCTCCAAAAATTTCAGATGTTGAGACCGCTTCCTCTAAGTTGAGAGAGCATTAAGAGATGGGGCATTTGGGAAAGGAGATTAAAGTCATGAAGGTGTAGTCTTCATGACTGGGGTTGGTGCCCTTATAAAAGAGACCCCCGAAATCTGCCATACCCTTATGCCATATGAGGACACATTGAGAAGGCACCATCTGTGAGCCAAGAAAGAGGCATTCACCAGACACCAACCATGCCCACACCTTGATCTTGGGACTTCCCATCTCTGCAGTGGTGAAAAATAAATTTCTGTTTTCTGTAAACAGCCAAGTCTGTAATACCTTGTTATAGCAGCTTGAATGGGTGAAGACATTTTTATTAGAGGCTCTATAAGTTTTTTTATATTTTTATGAAAAGAAAGAATATTAAAAAAATCCTGCATTATGGCAGTGTGTCAGACATGAGAGAACAATGTGAACAATAAAATTTATAAATTAGTTCTGTATTACAACACAAAGAAAAAGACAAATGTCCATGAGTTCATATTGCTGTAAGCAAATAATTGAATAAATACATAGGAAAGAAGAAACAAAACTCCCCTGCATAAATATTGCAAATTATTTATATAGATTCTGTGATCTCAAAGAGATGGGGCATAATTCCCACTCTTCAAGTTGCCTGCTCACAGTGATTTCCTTCTAAGCAACACAATGTGGAAAAGGGAGTGGGTACTAACTTTACAATAGAGAAGACATAAAACACTATCCAGCCAGGTGAACAAGGTTAATATCAACAATGAGAAGTCATGCTCATAGAACCTGCCCTTGATATGATATGATGAGAATGATATCTTACCTTCGTGGTCTTCCTTCACATATTCATAACCCCAGTCCAAACATGAGAGAAAAAAAAAATTAGTGAAGCTCAAATTGAGACACTCCCCACAAAATAGCTGACCAGTATTCCCCAATACTGTCAAATTCATCCAAAGCAAGAAAAGGATGAAAAACTGTCACAGCCTAGAATAGCCTCAAGGGACATGACAAGTAAAGGTAGCATGGTGTATTGGATGGAATCTAGGAAGAGAGAAAAATATGAATATTAGTTAGAAATGAAGAAAAGCCGAACATGGACTTTACTTAATGATAATGTATGGAAATACATATATTAACTTAATAATAGGCATGTGTGCCTATTATTAATTTTTAGAAACATACCATATTAATATAAGTTATTGATAATAGAACTGGATGTGAAGTATGTAGGAACTCTGTACTATCTTTGTAACTTTCCTGTAAAATAAAATTTTGCTCTAAAATAAAATTTTTATTTAAAACGTCTATACACATATGTATTCTTGGTTTTTTAACTCTAATTAGCTTGCTTGGGAAGCTTAACCAGCTGAATACATATTTGAACCTCAAAGTAATCCTTATGAGAAAGGCTCTAATATTGTGTCATTTTTACATGTAAGATAATAGACTATGAGTTTAAATGGCCTGCCCAAAGTTTTACCCAAAGAGTGGCAGAGTGGGAATTGAAATTCAGACAGCCTTGCTCTAAAACCTCTGCTTTTATCCTCTATCCCACACTGTCAAAAAACATGACAGTACACACAAATAACACAAGAATACAAAACAATCTAAACATGCAGTTTTAGAATTAAAAGATTGCTTTAGGAAAGGTATAACATCAACATAGAAGAAAAATCTGTTGCATTTTTATAAGTTCTCACAGCTAATGATTAGAAGATAAAAATGTTAAACAATATACTATTAATATTATCATCAAAATTATAAAATATAGCAAACATAATAGAAAATATATAAGACCTCTACATAGAAAATAATAAAACATTATTGTAAGAAATTAAAGAAAATCTAGATAAATGTCAAGATAAAACATGATTATTAATAGAAAGACCTGATATTATGAAGGTATTAATTGTTCACAATCATCTAAAGAATAAATACACATATGTATATGTATGTGCATAATTTTGCAAATTATCTTAAAATCTAAATTGAATGCAATAGACTTAAAGGTATCAAAATACTGTTCAAACAGGGGGGGAAAGTAGAAAATTTCCCTGAAATAATTGGATAAAATATAGAAAAATATGTACCTTACTTTACATCATATATATCAAAACTAAATGTAATGTATATAAATGTAAAAGACAAACCTATTTATTTTCAAAATGTAATATAAGAGAATATCTTCAAGACCTTAGGAAATGTCTTAAAGTAGAAAAAATATTTTAAGCAGAATATAAAAAGCAATAAATTTAAAGACTTCAAGACACAGACAACATTTTTTTTTTTTTTTTTTTTCTTTTTCTTTTTTGTAGTGCTGGGGATTGAAAAATTTAAAGATTCAAAAACTAGACTATGTAAAAATTAAATATTTATATCCTTCAAAATATATCACCAAGGGAAAGAAAGGCAATCCTCATACAGAAAATAAATTGCCCACACATCTGAAAATATAAAGAACTCCTACAAATCAAGAAGTAAAACCTGGTCAATCCAAAAGAAAAATAAGCAAGACTGTTAAACAGTTGCTTCATAAATAGATCTCTGTTGGCCGATAAATATATAAATCATTTTTAATCTGAGAAGTGATCAGGGAAATGCAAATTAAAAGTCAAAAGAGATGCCACTAAAACCCCAAGAATATCTAACACTAAGACTTACAACCAAGTATTAGCAAAGATGTAGAGCAGAACTAGCATACAATGCTGATAAGATTTTAAACTGGGACAACCATTTTGGGAGCAGTTTGGAACATGCTACAAAAATTGAGCATATGCACCCACTATAACAGGAATTCCACTCCTACATACATATCCCAAAAAAATTGTGCACATGTGCATCAAAAGTCATATAAGAGTATGTGTATTATTTATAAACACCTCAAATTAGAAAACTCCCAAATACCTATCAACATTAAAAGGGAAACCACAAACATTAGAGTAGCACACATCAACAAAGGTGAGCAAATTACAGCATCAAGCAACAAAACAGGCCACACAAACATAACTTTGAGCAAAAGAAACCAGGTAAAATGAATCATTTATTATATTATTTGATCTATATAGAGTTCAACAACAGATAAACTATAGTACAAAGATCAGAAATTTGTGCTTCAATAAAAAAGTTCAAGAAAAAGAGAGCAAATATTATAAAGTTTAGAAGTGTGCTTACTGGATAATGATTTGTATTAGACATGCCAGAAAATTCTGTGGTGTTGGTGACTTTCTGTTCCTTGACCCCCATGGGGATTTCATGGTTGTTCATTTTGTATTTCATAATTCACTGGGCTGCAATTTTTTGTGCATGCTTTTTAAATTTGAAAATACAAACTATTTTGCATTTATAAGTGTCTTTTCATCTTAAAAGTTTTATAATAAGTCCCCATGCAATGTTATTTTCTTATTCATTTTGTTGCAGGCCACAGAACAAAAGACTCCAGAATCCCATCCCTAGATTTACCTAACTTGCAAAATGTTTAATCAAAATGAAAGTGAAATAGAATTTTATGCTAGAAGGAAGATATATTTACCAAGGATGATTGGAACATCTTCTTTAATTACAAACTGCTCATGGTTTCCAATAAAGTCTTTCTGCAGAAGGAAGACTATAATCACTCTCAGTACCATGCAGTGTCCCCATTGTGCTATTAGACAGGATGGTAATTAACATGGTCACAACTATAACTGTCAAGCACAAAAGCAATGCTGAGTGTATTTCTGACCCAGCTGCTGTCAGCATGAAGTACAAGGATTGAAAATATTGCCAAGAAATCAATCCCTCCATAAAAACTGAGCTGACTCTGAGCAGTAGTTCAGTAGCTTCATTATAATAAACACGAGTACAACTAATTGCCACCCAGAAATTAATAAAGAAGCCTCAATTCCATATTTCACCTATGGTTTATGTAAAGGCATTGTAAATGCCTGCCAAGAAAGTAATTCTCTGGAAGAAAGAAAGAGGTGAATGAGGTCTTTCTGAATACACAAAAGGAAAACATCAATAGGCAAAACAAATTACAATCAGGATCACTGCTTTATTTTCAATATTATTTTGTTACATAAAGTTTCTCTTTTTTCTAGAAATTAATGATGAATGTGATCACCACACAAAGTGGGCAATGATGGGTCATTGGAATGGGAGAAGGAATAAGATGGCAGCAATTTCCAGCTGAATTACATGTAGAGTAAGAAGACTTTGCTGTTCTCAGTGCATGAGTCCCAAGACTTCTTTTTTTTTTTTTTTTTTTTTTTTTTTTTTTTTTTTTTTTTTGGTGGGGAAGGGGGCAGATTTTCTTTCTATAAAGACAGTTTGATTAAAAATGCTCACTAAAATGCATGGGTCTGTAAAATATGTTACAAGAAAAAAGACTGAACAAGGAAGAATTTCAAATGCAATGCAGGCCTGACAAAATCTTGGCCAATCTGATGGAAAATTCAAAAAGAGCATTGGTTCTCAGAGTGCTCTGCATCAAGCCAAAATGGCCAGGCCTCAGGTGCCCTATCTTCAATCATCAGTTGTAGGCTTTCAGGGGGAAAAGTGTGAACTACCATTGAATTGCTTTGGGCAACTGAGAAAAATCAAGAAGGAAATGGAAGCTGGAGGTTGTTACTGACTCTAGGCCTATAGCCAAGCAGCAAGCTCTCTTGTAGGAGAATCTGCAAGCTGCATCTCCATGACAACAATAGTCTGCTCCTGATGCTCCTTATGCCTACTTCTCCTTAAACATTCAGAAGGTGTCCTCTTCAGGACTGCTGCAGGCTTCTTTTCCTGAAGAAACTTAAGAGAGAGGTGCAAAGGTTAGTCCTAGGCTTGCAACTGATACTTATTGTCTTTCTCCTCTGCTGTTTAGTCTAAATTCCCTCTTCTCTAGCTTCCAAATCTGCGTGGAAACTACCTGGTGGCTTAAAGCAAACACTTATCTCTGAAGTCCCCAAATCACTATCACTATGCTCTTCAAATAACTGTCCAATTATAGTCACAATAGGGCAAAAAAGAACCAAGAGTCACTGTCTTACTCTGGGCTGCTATTAAAAAAATAACAGAGGTCAGGCAGCTTAAACAACAGATATTTATTTGTCATGATACTCGATGCCTGTAAATCTGGTGTCTAGTGAGGATCTGCTTCCTGGTTTTCAGACAGCTCTCTTCTTGTTACATATTCACACTGCTTAGATCAGCGAGAGAGAGGGGGAACAAGCTCAGTGCTGTTTCTTATATCCCATTATAAGGACCTCCACCCCATGACTTTCTTGCCTCCCAAAGGTCACATGTCCAAATACCACCATTTGGGTGATCAGGGTTTCAATATATGAATTTCTGGGTGATACAAGTCATCATACCAGGCACTCATGTAGATCATTAGATTTTATACCTGTTTTTCTCTCTCCCTATTCCAAGATAAAATTTCTAATAGATTGCCCAATAGACCCCATTCTTGCTGGCTAGTCCCTGGAGGGACAGCACTCAAAGTGCCCAGACAGCACTGGTAGTTTATAATTCAGTCATGCTGTTATTGTGCCTCTGATGGCAGATTCTTCCTTTTGAAAACCAGTACTTCTAACTCTGAATAACTAGAGATGTGAGAACAAATTCTTTCAGTCAGTCATTGGAAGTGATGGTATAAGATACTGTTTTTTCTGCTCCATGTTTCCTGGATGCATGCATTCCTTCCATAGAAAATAGCACAATTTTTATTTAATAGAAATAAATAAACAAATACATTTTATTTTTATGTGCAATGCATCTTAGAGCATAATACTTCATCTTTGTAGAATATTTCCTTCAAACTAGCACATCTACCACATTTTCACAGGCTGTTCCAAAGCTCTCTCAATCAGGCAACTTCTAAGTGATGAGGCATGTGATATACCAATAGGTCTTATAGACACTCATTCTCACTCATCCCTTGCTGAAGAGTGGGTCACTTAATCCAACACAATTTATTTGAGACCAAGTACCAGTGAATAAAACATTCTCTAACTCTTTATATAAGACACTAATTAAAATTGTATTGGCAAGAAAAGGAAAATCGATGAGCAGAATACATGTTTATATGAACAAACCACTGCCTACCTATTCCACGAGAGAGGGACTCACCCAATATGTCAGCTTCTCACCAAGCAGCAGATTGGTCTTCTCAAGGAATGGTTTCTATTAGGGGATCTGTTTCTGGCAGGTAGGGCATTCAAGGGGCTGCAAGTTGTCAGATCAGCCACTGTAATTTAAGTTCAGATTTGGGGCTTAGGCGTTGTTCTTAAATATACTGCAATAGCTTCTTTATCCATGAACCTGATTTCCAGCACTTGGGAGGTTTAAGGAGAGAGCTTGGCTGACAACAACTAGCTAGGTTATTTGGTCTACTGGCTGTTTAGTGTCTTCAATGGTGGATATTCACTGGTGGGCACTATGTACAATACAAAGATCTTCACACTCCATTCATTCTTATGTCTATCCATATACCTTTACCCTAGGCCTTCTTCTATGAGTGTATGCATGTGTGGGTGGGAATGTGTATCTGTGTGGGGCAGGGGTGGATAGGTGGGTGTGCGTGTGTGTACAAAAGTGGAGGTTGTAGTACAGCTGCTGTCCATATTTGGCCTACATCTACATACCAAACCAACACATCTGTAAACCAAACTCAGGAATTTCCCTCTCCCTTCTTCTGGTCAAACAGAATCCTCCTTATAGCCATAGAAATGAGCTGAAGGAGGAGGGTTTGTACTCCTACTGGTGGTTTCCATTGGGATCTGAACTGTCTATTGATGAGGACTTCTTAAGTTCTCTGAACATGTATATATTCAATCTTGGATGTAACTGTGTCATCATATAATAAACTATTGCTGGTATTACCTGATTTTATGTCTTAATAGGACTTTTCCCATATTTCTAGGAACAATTGTAGTAGCAAGCTCTTACCATTACCAGGGACCCACACTAATTAAATCAATAAATTCTTTTCAATCCGATTTTTTTAAGGACCACCTTGATCAAATATATGCAGATGCTGGTTCCATGCACACTACCCCAGCTTCTGCCAATAGATGTCCCCTACATTTTAATTATTTTCTTGGGTGTAGTTCCTTTCTTCCTTTTACAGATCAACACATACCTTCTAGCTATATGCTAGCTACATTTATCCTAGTCATCATCCTGAAAGGAATGGCTAAGTTCTAAGGTATACATTGCCTTGTGCATTGTCTTAAGAAGACAGAATCATAATAGGAAGAGACAGAACCCATCTGCAGTCTCACTATATTCAGAGGAGTCAAGGGGAAAATACCTTGTGAAAATTCATCCAGATCTCTCTGAGAAATTTTTCAGAGCTCCAGGTTTTCTTAATTAAAGTCCTAATCTTGGCATCACAGATTTGCTTTGGTTGGGTTTTTAATCATCTTCAAATTTTACCCTCTTAGTCTGGGGCTTTCTTCACTCCCTGGGAAGAAGTGATGAGAGCTTCTTTGGGTTCAATCAGAGAGCTCCTTGGTTTCATACCTAGCTTTCTGTTGCCTGTTATTTTTCCTCCTATCTTTATTATATTTCTGAGAATTATCACCATAATTTAGAAATTACCATTCAAACCCATGATCTTTATAGCTCATATTTTCTCCATACATCTTAAACTTTTGATACATTTTCTTCCCTTGGGAAGCCCCCCACCCCCAATTCACCACCAGGAAATGTTTTAAAACTTGACCTCATCTTATCTGCTGCTTTTCCACAACACTCCTGATCCCAACTGTAAGAAGTTAAGTGCTGTGGAAGTAGACTTCTTCTGGGATAGAATTTGGAGATTTAAAAGGTTTACTAGGGACCACTGTCTCTGAAGGGAATAGATAGGAAAAATAACTGGACTGAAAAAGTAAAATACATGATACAGTTGTCACATAGCCTTGGCCAGCACAGCAAAGTTCTCTGGAGCAAAAATTGCCTGTCATTATTTCTTGCATTGGTCCCAAAAGTCTGCACCTTTTTTTTTATACACACCTGCTTTGTTCCACAGCCAAATTCAGATTACCAAGGGAATGCACTGTCTTGGAGAAACTTACACAGTATGGCTGAGCCTGACTCTGAAGGAACTGAGCATAAGGAGTTCTCAGTTGACTGTGTTCCTCACAGCTGGACAATGATCCCTTCCTTGAAGGAGAACTGGGGTCATGCAAATCCTTGCCTACGATAATAAACTAAAAATTCAGATATGGCCATAAACAGGTTACTGATGTTAAGAGGAAAATAATGTATTAAAGAAAGATAGGCTGCCAGAAACCAGGAAGATGTTGTTTCCAAAGGAAAGGTATGTTGTCAAAGGCCAGGCAGAACCAAAATAATCAAAGATGAGGGACTTCTAGCACAATTGTAGGAATTAACCAAAAGCAACACTCTGTCCCTCCCACCACTCCTTCCCCAAAATGTTGTGTTTGGAATAGATATCAACTTCAAAGAAATCTACAGTGCTTTTTCCTAGTCTTAATGCCACTTTTTTAGCCTTTCTTACAAAAAAAAAAAAAAAAAAAAAATTAAAGTCAAAATGGTTTGTCAACCACAGTTAGGAGCATATACTTTATTTTAATATTATAAGATATCTATTCAAGAGTTTAAAGGGAGAAATATGATTTTATTTATAGTTTCACAAACTCACTTAGATTTCTCTGTAAAAAGTAGATAGATTGTAAGAAGAAATAAGTGGTAAGAAAAACTTCCAGTTAAGAGAATACCACTCAAGAATTCAGAAATTGAGGGGGCTGGGGTTGTGGCTCAGTGGTAGAGCACTTACCTAGCACATGTGTGACCCGGGTTCAATCCTCAGCACCACATAAAAATAAAGGCAATGTATACAACTAAAACAAATAAATAAATATTTTTTTTTAAAGAAAAGAATTCTGGAATTGAAAAATAAGTCCACTCTAACACAAATCCAAAAGAACACTGACAAAAAATTATCAACATTAACGTTTTCAGAACTCAAAAACTTAGCCAAAGTGTTGCAACATTGTAAAGAACATTTTCTGAAGAAAAATAGTTGAATTTTGATAATGGTAGCTAAATTTTGATGTTTAATTTTCCCTATTTCCACCCCCTCCCCTTTCACAGCTCCTGCATATTATATGTGAAGGCTAAATTTTTGCAACCACAGTGACTATAAGAATCAATAGTCTAGCCACTACTGGAAACCTCCCAAAAATAATACACAAACAATTGTCATTGTTTGACCTGTGTAGCATCTCCCTAGAGAAACTCCATCCATAGAGTGTGTATTTGTTTTATGTGACTCAGCATTCACTCAGTGACATAAGTGCTATCCCCAGGGTATTTTTCAAAAACAATCAGTGTTAACTGTATATCACAGCTGCCTGAGCAAAAATACTAGCTGGAACAAACAGTCAACCAACAACTTTTTTAAAAAGTTTTAAAAGTTTAAGGAAGATAGGGAATGAAACATTCTTAGGAAGTTATATAACTAGGATCTACAGGACTGTGTACATGTCCAGAACAATGCGTGACTAGAAACAATCCTAAGAGACTGTAATCTCTTACCTCTGGTTGACTACAAGACTCTACAAAGCAGGAACTGAAGACTAGGGCTGAGTTTTCAACTTACAAAACAATGAAGCCAAACAACAATGCACATGTATGCGCGCGCGCACACACACACACACACACACACACACACACACACAGAGAAAGTCTTGCCACAAAGAATAGAAGACATACAGATTCAATACATTTAGTGAAATCTGAGTAAAACAATTAAATGACCACTGAGCTAATGAAACAGAGATTTCCATGGCTGCACACAACAAAAAATATGGATTTTATAGATTTATTCTAAGAAAGTCAATAAAAAATTAACTGCAATACAACAACAACAAATATGGGAGTAAGGAATAATGATGTCCAAATTTTTAATATCACACTATTTAAATGATCCTATTTCCCACAAAAATTAGAAGACACACAAAGAAAGGGAAAAGGATAGCCTATATGCAGGAAAAAATGTAGTCAATAGAAACTATACCTGAAGAAGTTTAGGGTTTTGCCTTTTTTATGCACATTTTTACATATGTGTGTGTGCTCCAACTACTAAAAAACACTGTGTCTGAAGACTTAATGTATGAGAACAATATCTTATCAAATAGAAAATACAAATGCAGTGATAGAAATAATTTAGAAAGCAAACAAAAGCTCTTGAATTAAAAAGTAAAATAGTAGGAATAAAATTTAACTATTGGAGCACAACAGAAGATTTGAGCTGGCAGAATAAGGCACTGGAAAAAGTTCATTTGATATTATCCAGTCTAAGAAACAAGAAGAAAATGAATAGAAAAGTAAATAGAATTGCAGATCCACATGATATATGAACAAGTATACGACACATACATATTATGGAAGTCTCAGGAAGAGAAGAGAAAGAAAGGAAAGACATAAAAAATATTTGAAGGAATAATGTTCAAAAACAACCCAAATATCATGAAAATGTTCAACATAAACATTCTTGAATTTCAATAAGCTATAAGTAGAATATATTCAAAGAGACCCACACATAGACATATCATAATCAAAATGTCAAAAATGAAAGTGAATCATCATATACAAGAGATCCTTAGTGTTAGTACTCTAATTTATCAGAGACTATGGAAGTCAGAAAGCAGTGAGATTACTTATTCAAAGTACTGAAAGAAAAAGAATATCCGCCAAGATTTCTATGCTCAGCAAAACTATTTTTCAAAAGTCATAAATTCAAGATATTCCAGAAAAATAAAATCTGAGATTTGTCCTGTATACTAACCTACAAGAAATATACAAGGAAAAATCTTCAGGCAAAATAAAAAGAACACTCAACAGGGATTTGAATGTACACAAAGACACAAAAAGCATACTTACATACATAAGTAAAAATAAAAAGAATAAATGTGTTTCCACTTCAAATTGTTTCTACTATTAGATTTCAAAGACAATTTCATACAGAAATAACTATAAAATAATGTTGATTGGCCTGTAATGCATGAGAATAAAATTTGCAGAAAAACAAAAAAAGGAGAAAATGAAATTGTATCAATAAATAGCAATATATAAACATGTTGACATATATCAATGTATATTTAAACATACAAGTAAATATATATGGTCATATATTTTATTAAAATTAAGCTTTTATTTATTTGAATAATATAGTTTTATGGCATTAATTTTAATTTGCAAGTCCATTTATAAAGAAATAACTACTTAAATATAACAAAATAAACAGTTAAAGAATTAAAACAGTAAATTTAAAATATATACTTGATGTAAAAGAAGGCAGGAAGGGATGATTAGAGAAATAACAAAAGAAACAAATTAATATTAGAAACAATAACTACATTAAATATAAATGAATTAAACTTCCAATCAAAAAACAGAGATTGGTGGGAAGAATGGAAAAAATCATGATCCAACTATATGTAGTCCACAAAAAATACACTGTAGTTGAAAGACAAAAATAGATTCAAAGTTAAAAGATCAGAAAAAGTAGATTATCCAAATAATAACCAAAAAAGAACAGTAATAGCTATAATATTACATATCAGACAAAATAAACTCCCAGACAAAAAATGTTTTTAAAAGACTAGAAAGGATATTTTTGCAATTACAAATGAAACAATCAACATAATATGATTACAAATATATTTATTCTTTAAAACAGAGTCCCAAAATACATGGATAAAAAAAAGAGATATAATTGAAAGGAATTATCAGTCCAATAACAGTCATGGACACTTCAATATCCTACATTCAATACTGGATAAAACAGCTAGTCAGAGGCCTTCAAGGAACATTCTCTAGGAACAAGATTCAACAAATTTTAAATATTTGAAAATATATAAATTACATTCCCCAACCATAATAGAACAAAATTATAAATGAATAATAGAGGATAATTTGGAAAGTTCATAAATATGTGAAATTAAATAATACATTATTAAACAACCAATAGGTCAAGGAAAAAATTACAAAGAAAAAATGTCTTCTTTATAAAAATCATCTTTATTAAGATACTTCTGTTATATTAAAATGTTAGAAACTCTCAGTGATTTTTTTTAATTCCTTGTCTAAGTTTAGCTCTCTGTGTCCCTCTCTTTCTCTCTCTCTTAAATTTAATTTCCATGGTTCATGTTTAAAAATGTTCTAGATCTTTGTAGCCTAATAATATTTGCATGATTTACTCTGTATAAAACTCACTTTTTTCTTGTATGAAATTACAATTCTGGTGAGATTTACTTTTATGTATAATTGAAAAATAAATATTTCATTAAACCTTTTATAAACTAAATTTTATTTGCTTTCTTTTTTTTTTTCTTTTTGAAAAATACATTTTTAGTATGTCCTGCAGTCATTGTCTTTCAGAAAACAGGGAAATTCAGAATGCACTACAATGCTATGCCAATAGTAGTACTGTAGCTTGGATTTGTAGGGTTTGTTTGGACGGTTAAATGACAACAATAAATAATTTACCAATTTGAAATTTATTTTTGAAGACAGTAATCCCATTTCTTGCTGTAAAAACAACCACTTTCTATAGTACAACTACAATCAGCTATCATTTTTTTCTACATTTTATGAAAGGATTTTTAAATCCCTAAATTCTAACCAAGTAATTGGAGATTAATTGATCAATTACTGTTAGTTATAAGAAAGCCCTATAATAATTTAAATATTTCCTCATTTAAAAATGCATTTAGATAATCTGAAATTTTTATATTTCTAATTTTTTTTGTTTTGTTAATCACCTGAAAACACCATAAACAAAATTTTAAAAAGTTAAAAGTTACTTGTTAAAAAGTAAACAAGGTAACTAAAACTATGCAAATAAGAAAAATCACAATTGATATTTTTCTGAACAATGTGCAGAGTTCAGGCAATTCATAAGAGGAGACTGAAAAGAGATCAATAACCAAATAGGGAAATGATCCTCTTAAAACCAAATGTACATTAAAACAGTAAGATAATATTTTTGCCTAACATTTTGACAGAGATCATAGAAATGTCAATATTTATTGCTCAATCATATGTGATGAATTACCTGGAGGAAATTTAAATTGGAATAAGCTCTGTAAATTAATTCAGCAACATTTATCAAAAGGCTTAGAATAATTCACACCCTTTGATATAGTAATTCCACCTCTAGTAATTTATCCATCTACTCATTTACATTGGATTCACCTAATCCTAATTTGACAGCAATTTTCTTTTAGGGATTTCCATTATCATGTCGTTCCAAAGCTTTCAAGTTAGCCTTTCACAAATGTAAGAACTCTGCTTCTTTATGCAGTAAAAAATTTTAAATTTAACTTTAATTTCTCCATAACAACAATTTAAATTGAGGCATTAGCATTGACTGACTAACCAGCTCAGATAGAGAGGAAAATAATATAAGAGAAAGTGATGATTGTGGCTCATGTAACGCAGTGCTAAACAGTAGATAGTAAGAATAACAAGACTAAATGTAGCTCCCAGTTACTGAGTAAACATAAAAAGCTATGATGAAGCTAAAGTTAAATCCATAATTAATTCTGGTAAATTATGATTATGAGCTATAGCACTGAGATTCACAATAAGAAACTTACAAAGATTTTTTTTTTTTTTTTTTTAGTAATAGTATTTAAGATACAAATAACCAAAGTATCTTTCCCAAGTTCAGTGAAAAGAATATGACATAATTCAGGAAAATTTCTAGGACATGCTATTTTTGTTATTTGTACATCATTTCCAACAATCTCATAAATTATATCAATATCACAAAAAACACCATGGTTGCCTCATTTGTAGTCCCTTCAACTACTCCTATAATCTTTAATCTGTATATTTATATGTAATGATAAAATAAATGGAATAGATTGGAGGCAAATAGAAAAGAGATAATGGAATCCTCACAAGCAAAGTTGGCTGAGCTTGTGATATGTTGAAATGATAGTGTCTTCTAAAAATGTTATGTTAAAACTGAATCCCCAGCCAGGCGCAGTGGTGCATGCCTGTAATCCCAGCGCTTGGGAGGCTGAGGCAGGAGGATAGCAAGTTCAAAGCCAGCCTCAGCAATGGCGAGGCACTTAGCAACTCAGTGAGACCCTGTCTCTAATAAAATACAAAAAAAAAAAAGGGGGGGGCTGGGGATGTGGCCCAGTGGTCAAGTGCCCCTGAGTTCAATCCCCAGTACCAAAAAAAAAAAAAAAAACCTTAATCCCCAAAATGAGAATATTAAAAGCTGAGACAATTAGGGAAGTGATTAAGGCATGAGAATCTGCTCTTATGAATGAATAAAGGCCTTTATAAAAGAAAAATCATAGAAATTTTGCCTGTCTTGCTCTCCCACTTTGCCCTCTGAGGACACATGGTTCCTTCCTTCTTGAGGATACAGCAGCAATTCACCACCTTAGAAATAGAATCCAGAGACTCACTAGAAACTGAATCTGCTGGTGCCTTGATCTTGGACTCCCAGCCTCCAGAGCTGTGAGAAATGAATTTCTAGACTTTATAAATTTCCTGGGCTCAGGGATTTTGTTATAGCAGCACAAATGAACTAATTCAGCTGGTTTCATCACATTAAACATCTAAAAAAGAACCCTTGTCTGTTCTCAGTTGAATAATGTGGAAGAGCCCAACATAGGCAACTATAAACATATAAAATAGATTGTGAACACAATTGTTTAAATGGGATATAAGTATGCCACAAGGCATTGTACAGGTCCTAATCTGACAGCAATTTTCTTTTAGGGATTTCCATTATCATGTCTTTCCAAAGCTTCCAAATTAACACTGATTAATTTTTTATAATAATGGCAAATTTACCACAGTAAAAAATTATATTTGAATACATTTATATAGCTTTCTTTTTTAATATTTATTTATTTATTTTTATGTGGTGCTGAGGATAGAACCCAGTGGCTCACATGTGCGAGGCAAGCACTCTACCACTAAGCAACAGCTCCAGCCTATAGCTTTCTTTATAAATAAGTTTGGGCAGAATTCTCCATGGGTCTCTGATGTTTCTCTATGACTTGTGAATAATATTCCTAACAGATATTTCTCAGTATTATCTTTGAATAATGACTGACAAACAACCATAAAAGGTGCAGATACTATTTCCCTCTGAGGCAAAGGCTGGTTTGTTTCCTGTCAGTGTGATGAAATAATGTCTTTCTTCAGAGCGAAGATTGGGCAGGTTTACTTGCAGCCATCTTATGAGAGACTGGGTTTCCTAACCATGAAGTTTCTCACCTGTGATACTAACAAATTATGTACATAGAACTCATCTTGGTCATTGCTTCACTGCTCCTGTGGAGCTCTGTAGGGGATATGGCAAGGAGATCAGATAGAATATGAAATTCATGCTTCTTGCCTCATTAAGGGTAATAAAATCATTTGTCTAGAGTCACATATCTCCTCCATGATACTATACCCGACTAATTTGTTAGCTTGTAAAATGAAATCTCAGACCCTTCACAGTTTTGAAATAGCTTCTGAATTTAAAATTAATATTTTTTAAGTATTACCTCATCTGCCTTTCAAGACTGCTCTGCATTGGCAATACCTCTTAATAATATTATGTGGTCGGGGCTGGGATTGTGGCTCAGCGGTAGAGCGCTCGCCTAGCACGTGCGCGGCCCGGGTTCGATCCTCAGCACCACGTACAAATAAAACGCATTGAATAAAACGCATTGTGTAAAACTAAAGCAAATAAATAAATATTAAAATTTAAAAAAATAATAATAATATTATGTGGTCAATATAAATATGTGGATTCCATAGTTTTCCTTATTCTAGTATAGTAAATTCCGTAGAAAGTAGGATTATGGTTTCAAGAACTACGTTTCTTTTTTACTGATACGATTTTCCAGCAAGAGACTTAGACTTCAAAGGAATCATCTATTCACTTTCATAGTTTTGTGGACTTTTATATCTCCAGCCTTCTGAGAAAAGAATTGGCAAAAAGAATAGTTTGGCCGTTCTTATCTGTGTCAATTGCAGAGGGACTGTCACCTGGCTTATGCTGCTGAAAATGCATCTTTCTGATTCCTGCCAGTTCTCTGGCAAGCTGTGTATGATTTGTTTTAAAATGTGCATTGCCCTTGTCAAGGCGCATGTCTACACTTAAGATATAAAAGATCTCTTTGATGATCTTTTAATTTTTATTTCCCACATTTATTGAGGGAATTAGCTGAACCTGGAGATAGGAACACTAGGATTAAGGATTAATCTAGTGAGTTCTCTCTCAGGAACATTCACAAATCCTTGAGAGGGTTCACCTTGAGCCATAAACATCTCACCTATGTTCTTATTATAGCATCATAATCTACATCTCTACAGAATAAAGTTCTTCAGAGAGAACTTTACCAATCAAGGATGTATGTGAGCAGAAAGAGGCTTATTTGAGGGATTAGTTCACACAATCATGGAGGCTAAAATGTCCCACAATCTGATGTCTGCAAGATGGAAACCTAAGAAAGCCAGTGCTGTAGTCCCAGTCTATGGCTCAAGGACTGAGAAGCAGGAGCACTGATGTCTGTGGACAGATGATGGATGGTCCAGCTCAAGCAAAGAGAGTAAATTTGTCCATCATGTATTTTTGTATTGGGCCCTAAGTGGGTTGGATGAGGGTTACCACATTTGTGAGAATAATCTTCTTCTTCTTCTTCTTCTTCTTCTTCTTTTTTTTTTTTTTTTTTTTTTTTTTTTTTTTTGGTACCGGGGATTGAACTCAGGGGCACTCAACCACTGGGCCACATCCCCAACCCTTTTTTGTATTTTATTAGAGACAGGGTCTCACTGATTGCTAAGTGCCTCACCATTGCTGAGGCTGAGGCTGGCTTTGAACTCGCGATCCTCCTGCCTCAGCCTCCCAAGTGCTGGGATTACAGGCATGCACCACCACGCCTGGTGAGAATAATCTTTTTCACCAGCTATCTGGGTATCCCTAAGACCAGTCAAGTTGGCAAAAAAACAAGACAAAAAAAAAAAATCATCACACCCTAAATTCAACATTGCCTTCCAAAATCTATTCTACAGAGAGCCACCAGAGTAATTCTAAACAAACTGCATCATAAAATATTCTATAACCAAAATGATTATTTTTTTGTATATATTCTCTAATTGCTAAGTGGCTCTTAAATAAATAAACCTACACAATATGTTAAATTCAGTTACTTTGTCATACATTGGAGCACAAACAAGAAAGGAATATTGCTCAAGGTCAACTATTCCACGAATATTTCACTGAGATTTTAATTATGGCTGAGGTGAGAATTTACTTACATCTGCTTTGAAAACTTAAAATTTCTGCACCTCTCCTCTATTGATTTAGAATTTGAAAGTTTGAATGTGAAACTGAATCAAACCCCATGTTGTATTTTCTTTTACAATATAATATTCTTTTGTAAAGAATATTAATATTTCCCATGGGTAGTCTCAGCTTATCTCCATGCAGAGATAAAGGGTTTCTATTTGGCATATGGCTTTATTAAACTTCTCACCTTGAAAACTACTTTTACTACCTCAACATTAACCGTGAGTTTTATTCTTTATCAATAACTCAAAAGTAGCTGTATATCCAAGTACCTGATGGGGAATTTAACTACAAAGTCACTACCGAGCAATACTTATCACAAACTGATGAAGAAGACTACTTTACAGATAACTGTGTGAAACAAAGATTGTCCATTCATTCATTTACTCTAAAGTATTTCCCTGGAGTAAGTCTGATTGTCATAGAATACTGAAACGTTGGCTTGCTCAAAAACTTACTGTAAAAGTAAAATAATTGGCATTAGCTTACCATTTTTAATATAAGTTTTTGAAAAGAATAATATATGTTAATAATAATAGCAGCCTATTATTTTTGTTGACTATGTGACCAGTACTATTCTAAGAATCACATGTATTAACTTTTATTTAATCCTTACCAAAAATGCTTAAATTAGACACCATTATTTTCCATATTTAAACAATGAGGAAACTAAACCAAGAAAAAATTGAGTAATTTCCTCAAGATCACTCAGATTATAAATGGTGGTATGAAAATCTGAGACATGTTTGAAGAGTCCATTCCATTAATCACTTCACAAACCACTACTACAAAAATTTTCAGTATGTAGTTACACACAGTTTGACATTTACAAAGTATCCTCTCCATGAGGACCCACAGAAGAGAAATCTTTATTTCAGTTAAAAAGAAATGTTGTTCCTTAAAGTAAAAAATTTCTCCTAATTTTCTTAACATTGTAAATTATGTAAATAAAAATTTATTTTTCTTCATTCATACTGAATAGTTTGCACCCATATTTGCTGATTTTTAAAAACTGAGCAATTTTATAAACACATGCTATACATAATTTAGACCCATCAAATATGTATATACTATACATTTATACATATATATATGTGTGTGTGTGTGTATGTATATATATATATATATCAGATATAAATACAAATTGGCAACTTAGCTACTTTGTAGTAGTCAGGAGATCTCAGTTACTCATCTCTAATGTAATTTCTATGCTGCTAGTCCAACATATTTTATGATGCAGAAGGAAAACTAAATCAGTCCTCCAAAATATTACTAGACATCTGAGATCACAATAGTGGCTCTTGACGGTTAATTCTGAAAACTAGGATTATTATCTGCAACTCTATAGATTGTGTGTATGTTGGGGGGGTGGCACATGCATAAGAAAGAAGGAAGGAAGGAGTTTGCCACTTATAATTCCAAACTGCTATAGCCAGGGATTTTTTTTTTTTTTTTTTTTTTCTGTTTTGCTTATTTTGTCTTTTACTATGGTACCTAGGAACCACCATAAAGTCCAAATAGAGTTGCATTGTTTTCTTCTGACCAAATATTGGAAAGCTTCTTTTCAGTTGTGGATAGTCTGCACTTAACCTTCAAGTGGACTACGTATGATCAGCTAAGCGAAAGCAGAGAAACACAAAAGACCCAAAGAAAAGAGGCAGCAAGTCCAGAGACAGAATAACAATAGATGAAAGCCATAAAATAGAAAACGGCCATTCCATACAAAATCAAGTCCTCACATTTTGCTCAGTGACTCCCCTTAAGTAATCTGGGGAAAAAACAAACAGTATAACAAAGTAATAGAAAATTATAATAACTTTCTGGAAAATTCTGATTTATCAAATTTGAGAAAACACATAAGGTATTAAAAATGTAGTTTCTTAGATTTCTCAGATAATTATTTTTTTCAAGAGCAAGGAACTAATAGAATTAACAGATTGTTAGTGGAGATTTAACCAGCAACAAGGTTCACCTCTGGGAACAGTGTGATTCTGAGATGAGATTCTATAAGAGATCACAGTACAGTAAGAAAAATGCACTGGAGTATTGTATATTTAACCAAGAAGCCTCAAGGAAATAATTCAAGGTTAAACAGCATAAAAGACCTGCAACAATGAAGTCCAATGCTATCAATTTGTTTTTCCATCGCCCATGTGTGCCTCTCCACAGATCTTCCTCTTTTGTGACCTCTACACAAACAAGCTTCATTTCCTTCACCGTTCACATAATAAAATACACAATCAATAACCCATGTATTGTGCATAATACAATCTTGGAAACAGGGATAAATTACCTCCAATTTTCACCTATAAATGGACTCAATAATCCAAATGTTTCAAGGTTTCATCTCTGGCCCAGCCAACTGTGGCAACGGATAAAAGTACATAGCAATAATGATAACTCTCACCACAACCATGTGACTGGATGGGACATGGTTTCTAAAAATAAAAAAAAAAAATAAAAAAAACTAGCAAATAACACAATCACAAGTTATTACAAGATATGATACAAATAGCAAATATAATTGTAGTCAGCATATACTTTCCTTGTTCTCTTTATATCCAATGCAATTCAGGCAGCCTTTTTCCCCTCTATGCTCACCATGATAGATATGGGATACATTTAAATGTTTAGTAACATAAGGAGGTTGCTAATAATATTTGGAGGAATTGATTGTTCTTGTGTTATAATGATGGGAGTATCATGAGAAGCTTTTTTAGAATAGTTGATAATTTTTATTAGAAACCAGGCATTAATTTTATCTTAATTTCTAAAGAAATAATACAAAAGGAAAAACAGTTGAACAATGATGCGCATATTAGCATTATTGACTTCTTCTCCCAGTTTCTTTCTCCTTCTTCCTTTTTTCCTTTCTTTCTTTCTGGCATCATCAATACTTTCTCCCCTCTGTCTCTTTCATGTAATTCTGCAGTCTTCTCAGACGTTTTATTCTTAGATAAAGACTCAATGCCTCACCTGTACCTCAGGCATTTGCAACGTATTTTTTATAAAGATACTTCTTCTCTAAAAAGGTCTTTAGACATGTTCTTAGAATTATTTATGATTACAAAAAAGTTATTAAACATAATAATTTAACACTAGAGAAACAGAACGTTATAGACATTTTTACATTATGTTAAAACTGATAGGAAAATGGGATAATTCTCATAAAAACTGGGGTGGAAAGACTCTGACTTCAAAATTGCATTTATGAAACAAACATGACTACTTAAAAATGGCATGGGTGTCTGAAACAAACACCTTAACAGAATGAGGAAAAATAACACACCAAACTTAGCAATGACTTAAGAGGTGGGGTTTGGAGTGAACATGTTTCTTTTAGAAGCATTGCTATTATTATAATTGTGTTTGCATAACAAATGCATATACATATATGTGTATGTATATACATACATATATATACACACACACACATATATGTATATATGAAAATATGATTGAAGAGCAGTTACAAATGAGGTGGTATTCCCCAGCCTTGAGTCACCATGGATGATTTCTGTTGGGAGATTCCCAGTGGAACCTCAGATCTCCTTCCCTCACCCACTCTTTTCACATACTCTTACATTTCCAGTGCTGAAAGGAATAATTGTTAATAATTTTAAACCATCTTCTGAAAAAACAGAATAATTACTATTCACTGCCCACACATTTCTCCTTCTGTTTCCAGTTCTTCAGAGGAATAATCCATTACTTTCATCATTAGGTTTCTGAACTACCTTATCAGTAGGAAACAGGAAGTCATGTGCACACACCTATTGCTCAAAATCCCCATGAACAATGAGAAACCATGTTTTTCTAAAATCCTTAACAATGGCTCTTTGCATGTTTCCTCAGTGCTTTTTCTTGGTTTAATTTCCAATCATTCCTCTTCTGTTTGTTTATTTTGGTAAAAGCTTCAACTGTTTATCTCCCCTTGAATTCAGTTCTTTCTAATTCACCAAAGCAATAGTTAGAAATGTACATGACAATTTTCACCAGTTTTTTCTCCATAATTAGGCCATTTGTGCTGATGACGTTGGTCAAATACTTTGAAATCTTAATATTTTTAACAACCAGATTCCTGTTTTGTATCCAATCTAATATAACTTCCTTTCCATAAATTCATAGAAAGCAATTTTATCTCCTAAACTCCACTTCATAATTCTCCTTGGATTTGAAATCTTTCACTTTTTAAAAAAAGCTAATCTAAATTGAATTTTCTGTACACTAATGAAAAATTCCAAACCAGAACTTAAATACTATTTCTTTTAAATTACTGTATTTGACTCGAGTATTTATCTCCATATTATTTATTTTGTCATTTTCCTTTACTTTTGCTGTTTCTTTTTTGACCAGCAGATAATGAAGGAGTAGAAGGCAGAAGGAAGGTTGCAAGCCTGCACTTACTGTGCAGAAAAAAACGGACCAAAATAACTTCAGCTATTGTGTTCTTTCCCACCTCCAGCAAAGGTGATATGGTTTCAGATTGGGGGGAACTGTCTCACTTGGCTTTGGATGACTCCTTTGCTTTAACAAGGGGGCTGGAAAGGAGGAAGCACTCTCTGTTCCAAATGTTCTGGGCACAATTTATAGAGTCTAGATTAAATGAACCTAGGAATACACACAGCACGATTCTGCATTTAGTATATTAAACAAAGAGAAAGAAAACACAGTGATTTTTTAATATATATATATATAGTTTCACATGCTTTTCCTCTTTGTCAATGGTTTTAGCAGTAGCTCTCGAGCTATTTTTAAACAAAAAAGTCCCAAAGCACTGACACCTTTTCTGAGAACAGGTGAGGCTTTAATCCTTCATAACATGCAGTGAATTTAGCTGGGACATAGTTTTTGTAAAACTTGGTTATGCTTTGTGATACTAGGTTTTAAATATACCCTTAGAACAGTTAAATTTCCATTTAAAGGAGAATGGAATTTTGCAGTCCTCAGGTTAGTTCTATGCCCCTTCTGTTGACATTAATAGTGACCCCCCTGATGTATTGTCCTAGTCCTGGAGAACTACCCATCTCTGGAGCAATCTCTGGAGCAAGAGGTACAAAATTAATGTTACAGACTAAAATAACCCCTGAAGGTATGGAAATCAATGTCCTGCATGGCTACCAACAATCCTTGGGAAATTAACTAGAAGAACATCCATAATATATACTAAATTTTCAATGCAGAATGGGATAACCCAACTAAAAAAGCCATTGTATTCATCTGAGAACTCTTTAAAATTTACTTTTTTATATTTTTTTTATTCAAAGTTGCTGTATATATAACAATATCATGCATTACAATTCATAGTACATATATAGAGCGCCTTTTTTACATAACACTGTTTGTATACAAAGTATATTCATACTATTAGATACTTTATTACTTAAAACTTCTGAACAGACTTCTGAAGTAAAATATACAAAACATAGAATTGATCATTTTCACCATTTCCAGAATATTGCACTATGTACCCACTTAACAATAACTTTGCATTCTTTTAGTCCCTGGCAACATGTTATACTTTCTATCTCTATGGATTTATCCATCTGGGATAACTCATGTAAGGAGAATAATATAATACTTCTCATTTGTGTCCAGTTTACTTTAAATTGTTGAATCTTTAAGGCTGAATAACATCCCATTCTATGTATACCACATTGTGTTTACTCCTTTTTGATAAATATTTGGGTTGTTCCCATTTGGGGGCTATTGTAAATAATCTTGCTATGAACATTGGTATACAAGTGTCTGTTAAGGTCCCTACTTTCAATTCTTTTGAATAAATAACTAGAAGGGAATTTCTAGATAATGTGGTGACTCTATGTCTAACTATTTGAGGAGATACCATTTTGTTTTTATTAGAGGCCACACTATTTTAAATTCCCATTTTAAAATTTAAGTTTTAAGTTTGTGTATGCCAAGCACTTATTGAATATTTATTATTGACAAGATGCCAGGATGAGTCAAGGATAAATAAGGTATTATCAAATTTGTACTATATGAACCAAAAATAATTACTGATTAAACTGAATACAGGTTGGGCAACCCAAAATTAAAATTTTATGTGAATTGATTTATAAAAAGATGTATTAACCATTGCTACAAATTATTTGTATTTTCAGGGACATTTTATTGTTTTTTTCCTGTGATTTTTAAGATCCTAGAAATATCAAACTTTTCAGTATATTAGTTAATATTAATGTTTTCCATATTCCACAGAATGCAAACATTGTAATCTAATCTGTTCATTATGGAACAATATTATAGAACAAACCAATGGAATTATTATAGCCACAATTATTCTTAAATGCTTACTGTGTGACAAAAATGGCTTAGTCATTAACATAATTATAAATGAGAGACTATTATACTTGTTCTAGGAATAAAGAAACTGAGACTCAAAGATGTTGGGGAAATTGGGCCAAGATCACATGCACATGGTAAGAGACAGAACAAAGTTTCAAACTCAGTCTAGTCTTCCATTTTCAACTCTTAAGCAGCCCATTTATTTTGACAGTGTTTGGCAATGGTTAAATACAGAATGCTTTTTATGAGAAGAAATCTTAAGAGAAAATCTTCAAGTTTTATCCTAAAATGCTGGAAGTAATTGATAGTGTTTCCATTGCTACAACTGATCAGTTTAAGATACTACCATTTACTTGTAAAAAATCATATTTGTCCCCCAAAAATTGTTCATATATATATATGAACAAGCAAGAGGTACAAAATTAATGTTATATATATATATGTGTGTGTATATATATAAATTATATATGTATATATATATATTTAATGCAAAAAAGTTTAATTCTTTCCATTTTTGAATGTAAATTAGAACTAGAACTGGCAATAGAATTTTCAATTTGAGGAATTTCAGAAAATTTAGCAAAATAATTCATCTAAAAGATTCTTTTGCATTTGTAAAATTTTCACTTCCCATTTTACTTAGAGTAAAATATCAAATCCATTGCCAAAAATCCATGACATATCTCAGACCTGATGGCCTCCAGTACCCCCTCAGTCACTCTTTTCCAGGTTTATAGTACTTCATGGATGCTGTTTTAACACACAAAGCAAATTCTTATGTCAGGACTCTCATGATCTTCTACTTGAAATTTTCTTCCTGCTGTCTGCATAGCTCATTCCTTAGTTATCTTTAGGTATTAATCAAATATCATCTTCCCAAAAACCCTCTACAAAATATCATTCCCCAACCCTGTCACACACAATCTCTACAGTCTTTATATGGCTTTATTCAACTTTATAATACATACCATTGTGATATATTAACTTTTATATATAGTATCCATATTCTGCCATTTAAAATAGAAAATTTTATTCTCTTCTATATTCTTACTCCTTCAAAAGTGACTGATTTGCAGCAAAGAATTGTTGTTTGAAGGAAGACAGAAGGAGGAAAGGAGAGACATCCAAACTATTTCACTGATATGCAAAGTAAAGGACAAAAAATATCCTTAAATCCAGGGAATTAATGGTGCCTATAGAGATCGTACTGAAGTGTTCCTGGCTGTTGTCAATCCTTTAGATTTCTAAAGCATTGATTAATATTTTTCAGCAAAACTGATTTGTGTCTGTGTCTTGCTCCTCCACCCAGACTCAGTGTGGTAGTGGGAGTATTGAAGAATTTTTTTTCAAGGCTTTCTTCAGACAATTTTAACTGGAAGATAGCAGGTCCACAGCCCAGTGATGCCAGAGCAGTGGAATTGGTTGCTGAGAGACCAAAGAAAATAGTTGGAGACAGCATATGAGTCATAGAGCTTGTAGAGAAATGCTTATAGTGAAGACACGTTAAACAGACAGCACCTCCACCCCTCACTGTGCTTCACAGGAAGTACCTCTTCTCCATTACAATATTTTGTCCAGTGGTGGCCCGCTGGACATCTGTCCTTTTCACAATGCCCTCAGTTCCATGTCTGTCACCACCTACAGAGGGGTTTTCTTTCTATGTTAGGTTGCAGAAGCAGTGATATCATCAGCCCTAGCTTAGTTTTAATTTGTTAGTATGACCAGCAACCAAGGGAGCAACTATCCTGGTGTATGTACAAAAGAAACTTTCTACAGATAATATTATTGCACCTGAATTCCCAGGTGAGATAAAGGACTTTAGATAAAGTCAGCGTCCTTCCATATAACATATATCTAGCCATTCTGGACAAGACACCCTCCTGTTCTCTTGGCTTAGATAGGTTCTTGGGAATTGAGAATACAACACAGTGTTTTACTGTTCTCTTTTTCTTAAAGTGTGACACAGAGTGCCTCTCCAGACATAGACAGGAAATGAGAATTTCTTATTCAAAAATTCACGGTGGATACAGTTTATTGGGCATAATTTAAGGCACAAGGATAGCTTTTTGATATAAAACACTGCCTTCCTTCCCCCAGACCTTTATATCACAATGATTTTAGGCTCCAGGTGAGGTAAGGAAAATGTGTAAAGAAGTTCACAAATCACATATATCACATATGAAACATAAATCATTATACTTTCTGCAACAATCTAAAAAACTCTAGTTTCTCTTTAAAATAAAAAATAATTTTTCAAAAGAAAGGCTATAAGCATTATTTTTTGAATGGCCACATTCAAGATTTTAAACACTCCCCTATTTTAAAAAATTTTCTTTTTATTAACATGTAGTAATTATACATATCAAAGGGGCACAGTGTGGTATTTTAACACATTCATATAGGATACACGAATTAAATCAGGGTAATTAATCTTTCCCAGTTATTATTTCTTCATGCTTGGAGGGCTGGATAATGGCTACCAAAACTCAGAAAAAAGAATAAGTTCTTGTGTTCTACAGAAAAATGGCTGACTATGGTTCATAATAATTTATTAAATATTTTATTAAGATCTGACTATTCCAATTCAATTAAACTGATGCTTCCGGATCAAGAACAAGACTCTTGCAGATGGACCAACAGCTCAGCAGCAGCTCATGTTAAAAGTGGACGCAACTATGGGAAAGAGAAATTAGAAGATTCTAGGTATGAAAACTATATTTAATAGAAGGGGGAAAAGTGTTTCTGAATAAGAAAGTCTTTGAGTGATGAAATAAACAAGATAATTTAAGTAAGTGATACAGAGTATCTGTGTAAGTAAAGGACAATTTCAACAAGTTTATACGTAACTAAGTTGGTTTTAGATATATATGACAATTAGTCAAAATTTGTAAGGTTTTTCCCTAAAGTCAAATGTTAACATACTGATGTAAACCAAAGTTTAATCTGTATGTTAAAATGGCAAGGATTTAAAAAAAAATGGCAAGGATTTCTTAAAACATTAATTTACTAACAAGGTGTCTATTAATTTGTGTTTTTTAGAGCAAGTAATCTTGAAAGAATTAGGGTTTATACAACTGTGGTTAAACAACAACTGTTATTTTGGAGTATTGTACTATGTTATTTCTTTAAGAGCTAAACTTGGTTAATATAAAAACATCAATGTAATTGTGGTGCTATTACTCTTATTCGTATATTAAATCTGTTTATATCTTCCAGGTAAATAAGTCTTTAAGGTAGAAGGTTTAAAAGAGCATTATATTAAGCTGGTGTTCTCTAAACTAAGGTTGTATGGTAATTTTAGATTTTATAAGGATAACAAATTTTATTGAAGATTTATTTATATCATTTAATGTTTTATAACTGTACCTGTTATCGATAAGATATAAAGCTTTATGTTACTTTTTACACTGGGGTAAAATTTAAATATATTTTTAAGTTAATGGAAGCCTAATCTGTTTAAAGGTTAGTATTGTAAAATACAAAAGCACTTTGCTACTTTTCCACAAAAAAAGGTTAAAAACTCTTCCAGCCTTTCTTTAATTTGTATTTTAAATGTAATATCATATTGTTAGCTAATATTTATATAGACTCAGGATAATATATGTAAACTTTATAAAATGATATTTAAGAAGATGAGCTTCAAAATTAGAACACTTTATTTAAGATTTATGAAGAGCCCCTCCCTACCTGAGATAAGGTTCTGCCTCCAACCTCCCAAAATGACTCCAAAGTAGGCCAGACTTCAGTTCATTTAAAGTTGCATTCAAAAGATTGATTTTTGTTGTAAAGATTACTGTAATCTCAAACATGCAGTATAATGTATAACTCATCCAAAATTCAAGAGAGCTATTACACACACTAAACATGTTTTTACTCTTGTTAATTTCATTTTGTATTTTCCTAGTAAACTCACAACTGTTACCTGTTAATGTTTTGCAGAAGTATTGCTTCAAGAACACACAAGCTGAGTTAATTTAAGATAATAAGCCATCACCTACAGGACAGATGGGCTAATACAGACCCCAATTAATAAATAGGGTAAATGACTGTAACGTTATAGACATTAAAGTTAAAGCCCAGTACTCTTAAGACTGGTGAGACTGACTTGCTGGAAGTTTAAGATCAAGACTTAAAAATTAAAGGTAAATTAAAGGGGCCAAGAAAACCAATATTTGGCTCTTGCTCTCTGAGTCAGCCTAAATCCAGGGAACAGGGAATCTCTGTAAAGTGCTTTGCAACTATGGGCCACATAACCTCCCAATCAGGGAGATTAATGAGACTACTAGAGAATGGAAAGCTAATCACTGCACTTGCCATGAAGAGGAGGGTCATCGGAGATGGGAGACATCCCTAAATGCTTCCAAAGGATGCCACATGGTCAGTGAGAACTTGACCCATTCTAGCGCAAATGGCACTAGAAGATAACAGAGCTAAGAAGCTGCTCTCAAGTTCCCCCACTAGTGACCCCTGTGGGAACTCAGCTGACTCTTAACAACAGATAGAAACAAAAGTCAGTTTGACCTGCTTCATTCTAACCACCTAGCAAAAACAGTTGAACCCAAAACATAGCCATTTCTGGGCATTTAAAAAGGAAAAGTAGCTAAATGTAACTTAAAATATACACTTAAGTTAGCCCCCAAGAATAAGTAAGACTGGAGGCTACAAAAGAGAGATTCTTAGGCAGGAATGCCTGATAACTATGAACAGAAATTGCCACAGCCAGAAGTTTTTAATTAGTTTAAGGTCTACAGATCTTCCTAACCTACACAGATAGGCTTAATGTTTGCTAGTATGATTATCTAGCCCTAAGTAACAGAATGAAGGGATCTCTAGTGGACACAGAGGTTGTGCCAATAAAAAGATATTTTGCAAAATCAGATGATATTAAACTACATCTTGTGATGATGGACATCTGTGACATTAAAAATTAAATATTGTGTTTATATTCCTGATAACTCTGACAGTGTTAAAAATTTACATTCCCAAATACATGCCTTATTCTCTCCAGCCTTATTATGGGGACAACTTCTCAGGCTTCACACCTTCTGGTGAGAGATTATTGAGATCTATCATCTTCATGATATTCATTGACATGTTCCAGATGATGCAACATTTATTTTTGTATTAATCTCATTTTAGTACTCATGTCTTTTTGTTTCTCTCTCATAGAAGCACCCATCTCCAGATGACTTTACAACCTGTTCTTCCTCAACCAGACATTTACCACGGACCTCTGGATCAGCCCAATTTTTAAAAAAAGGGGAACTCCAAACTGCTTGTCCCACACCGCCCCCTTCCAACTCTAAGAAGCCAGAGCAGTCATCTGCCCAGTCCTCCTCCAGTTTCCTTACAGTAGTAAGGAGTTCCTAAAATTAGAGGAGGGGATGAAGCCAGAATTAAAAAACAGATAGTCAGCATAGATAGATAAATCAGGCCAGATTGAAGAAAACAGACCAAACTGGTTTGGGTCCAAAGGTTGGAAACTGTGCCCTTGGGTGATTGAAATGTTAATGTCCCCAAAGCTCATCCTCTACAGTCCCTCCTAAATACTTGTTAATGAGGCAACAACAGAACAGAGGAGGAATTGCTAATTAATTTACCCCCTCCCTGGCCTCTCTAGCCCACCTGTTTCTCACCTTTTGGCTACCCCACTAAGCATCTCCTGGGCCTAGTCACAGGTGCTGGAAGGAGAGAGATAAGGGGGAAGGGAGCAGGAGAACAAAGGAAGCCTAGGACATATAAAAAGGCAGAACACCTTCACTTCCTGGGACACTAGGATACCAGCTATGGCCCCCTTCTCCCTTGAAAGAAGTCTATGTTAACCCTTTTTAAATAAACCCTGCTTATATGAAAAAGAAGAAGAAGAAGAAGAAGAAGCAGCAGCAGCAATTTCCAAGAGCAGTGAGGCGCTCCTGTAATATGAGCAGCTCTGACACTAAGGCAGGAGGATTGAAAGTTCACATCCAACCTCAGCAACTTAGTGAGACCCCCTATCAAAATAAAGAAATAAAAATGGGCTGGGGATGCAGCTCAGTGGTTAGGTGTCTCTAGGTTTAATCACTGGTACCCCAAATTAATAAATAAATAAAGTGGAGGACTGAGGGATGTGGCTTAGTGGTTAAATGCCCCTAGGTTCCATCCCTGGTAGGAAAGACAGTGGGGGGGGGGAATAACTTTCTCCACCACTTCCTGAAAGGCACCCTGCTCCTCTTGATGTGCCTGGGCACTCTGGCACAGCCTGCCTTGACAGCAACTCTGCTGTCATTCAGTGCCTGGTCACAGAAGCCTTAGAACGAGGCCAGTGTCTCAAAGGTACTCAGAATTCTTTCAGGTGTGCTTTACATCTTCTAGGAGTTTTATCATTCAAACTTAAATCTATAATGTATGTAGAATTGTTTTTTTGTTACAGTGTAAATAATGATAATATTTTATTTTCCCCCATAAGAATACACAAGTAAGGCAGAACCATGACTGAAAGATTTGTTCTTTCTACTCTTCAGCACACCTGCATAATATCCTAAATCTCCTCGTGTTGGGTTTGTTTTACAGAATATTTTTTCACTTCATCTACAATTGTACTTAGTCATACAATATAATTTTTTATTCTTTTAATGTCTGTAGAATCTAGTAATAATCCTTTCATTCTTGAAAATGTTCTTTTTTGTTTAAGCTTTTTATGATCAGTCATGCTAAAGTAGCATGGATTTTATACTCTTCTTAAAGAATTAGGTTTGACTTAATTAATTTTCTTTTGATTTTGTTTTTTTCCCATTCTTTAACATCTATTCTGTAGTAATTTCTTCATTTGGGTTACTTTCATATTAGTATGTTTATATTTTTGAGATTTTCATAATGGAAATACATCATTGACAGTAAATATAAATATTTAAAAGTAAAAATTCCTCTGTAAGTATTACCCCACAATTTTTCATATTTTCTACTGTTTTTGTTCAACTAAAATTATAATGTAATTTCTCTTGTCATTTCTTCTTTGAGCCATCACTTATTTATAAGTGTATTATTTGATTTTTAAATATAGGAGATTTTTATATATAACCATCAGTCTTTACTTCTGCTGTAACCTAAATATCAGTATTTTGAAACATAGCAAGATGGACTTATATCTCTTTTGGGAAATGTTCCATGTGCACTTGGAAGAATATACATTTCACAATTGCTGAACCAAGTGCTCTAAATATCAATTAGGTCAAAGTTAAAATCATATGTAGTCATTTCAATGATATATGCTAATAATTATATCAATTACTGACAGAGCCATGGTAAATTCTCCAACTACACTTTTATCAGTTTCTTCTATTGGCTCTGTTTTAGATGCATGTGTTTTCAAGCTCCATTATTGGGTGCATATATATTTAAGATAGACTTCTTAATTAACTCATCTTTTAATTAATTTATCTTGATTAATTTATCTTTATGAAATGATGGGATCATCCTCTTTCTCTCAGGTAATACTATTTGTCCTGAAATATATCTTGTCTGATATTAGTATCATCACATCAGGATTTTGATTCTTATCATTTACATGGTGTTTTGCTATCTGTTTACTTTCTGCATCTTTTACTTATTTTCATCTTTTATATAAGTGAATTTCTTCTAAATATCATCTTATTAAGGTTAGTTTTTCTATCTAGTAGCACAATATCTGCCTTTCAACTGATTTTCTAATCTATCTTCTTTAAATATTGTAATTAATATGGTTAAGGTTACATCTAATGTTTTTCTATTTGTTTTCTATTTGTTTAAATTTTCCCCTTTTTATTTTCAAGTCATCTTTTAGATTACTCAAATGTACATAGTAATTTATTTTAATTTCATTAGTGGATTTTAAGTTGTAACTTTTGGCATTATTCTTTGGTAGTCACATGAAAGAACACAAAATTTATTCTTATAACAGTCTTCTTACAGGAAGTATACTACTTTATATAAAATATGAGAACCTTGCAGGAATATAATTCACTTACCCTCCTCCCAGTTTATTTTGCTGTTGCTGTCCTATACTTAAAGTATTTTATATTGAAATATGTTATAATCCCCACATTCAAAGCCTATAGAGCAATAGCTCTTCCTTATGTGTTGCTTCTTTCCCCACAATTTCAGTTACCTGAGTCACCTGGGGTTCAAAGATGTTAAATGGAATATTCCAGAAATAAACAATTCATAAATTTTAAACTGTGTGTCAATCTGAGTAACATGATGAAATCTTGTTCCTTCCTTCTCTGTCTTGTAAGGGATATGAATCATCCCTTTTCTAATGTATCCACACTATATATACAACCTGTCCACTAATTTCTTAGTAGTCCTCTCATTTTCAGATCAAGTGTCATGGTATCACTGTGTACCTGATCAAGAAGCCTTATTTTACTCAATACTAACCATAAAGTTTGATAATAGTAATATTGGCAATTCAGATACCTCAACGAAAAGCTTTAAAATGCTTCATTTACATGAAAAAGTGAAGAAAGTGTTTGACTTAATAAAGAAAAAATATATTCTGAAGCTGCTAAGATCTATGGTGAGAACAAATCTTCTATCTGTGAAATTGTTAATGATATCTGTACTAGTTTTGCTGTCACACATCAAACTGAAAAAAAAATTGTTTACAGTGAGTGATCAGTGCTTAATTAAGATGAAAAGGCTATTAAAGTGTGTGTGTGTGTGTGTGTGTGTGTGTGTGTGTGTGTGTTGGAAAAAGAGTATATGTAGTATTTGGTAATATCAGTTTCTCATAACCACTGGGGTCTTGGGAGGTATCTCCTACCATTTGTGGAGAAGAGGGTTATGGCTTGGATCTGGCATGTCCCTCCAAGTCTCATGTGTTGAAGGCTTGGTTTCCAATGCAACAATGTTTGGAGGTGGGGCTTGGGGCAAGTGAATGGATCATGAGGGCTCTGAGCTCATCCGTGGATTAATCCATCAATAGCTAAATGGACTACAGGGAGGTAGTGGAAAGGGTAAGCAGATGAGGAATAATTGGAAGAAGCAGGTCACAGTGGGTGTGCCCTTGGGAACTGTATCTTATCCCTTGCCCCTTCTCTCTCCCTCCCTCTCTGCATCCTGGTTGCCTTGAGCTGAGAAACTTTCCTCTGACATGTCCATCCACCATCATGTTCTGCTTCACCTCAGATCCAAAGCAATGGAGCCAGCTGACCCTGGACTGCTGCCTCTTAAACTATGAGCCAAAATGGATCTTTCCTCCTTTATCTTGTTTTCCTAAGGTTATTTGTCAAGAGACGAAAAGTTGACTACAGCAGAGAGTATAGTTTAGCATTAAGGAGTCAGATATATTTTTAAGAAATTAAGAAAAAAGTTATCTTCTTCAATAGCCTAATTTACCATTTTTGGAGCTCCTTATTGCCTGTAAATCCAGTTTTACGTGTAGAATTTGTTTCTTGTCTGAAGAACTTCTTCTAGCATTTCTTGTATTCCAGAATTTCTCTTTGTTGTTGTTGTTGTTGTTGTTGTTTGGTACCAGGGATTGAACTCAGGGGCACTCAACCACTGGACCACATCCCCACCCAGCCCTTTTTTGTATTTTATTAGAGACAGGGTCTCACTGAGTTGCTAAGTGCCTCACCATTGCTGAGGCAGGCTTTGAACTCATGATCCTCCTGCCTCAGCCTCCCAAGTGCTGGGATTACAGGCGTGTGCCACCACACCTGGTGTATTCCAGAATTTCTAGAATTGAAATATTCAAACTGTCATTTATCTGTAGTAAATGCCCATTTTACCTTTATTTATTTGATAGAGAAGACTACATATAAAATGCTGCATTATCCTTTTCTCCTTTGAATATTTCAAAGTTATTTCATTCCTTCTGCTGCCCATTGTTTGTCATGAGAAGTCCATTATAATTTGTACTGTTTTTCCTTTTTATGTAGTTTCTCTACTCCTGCTACTTCCAAGATTTATGTATTTTTCTTGTTGTTTTTCAGTAACCTTAAGATAATGTGCCTTGTTTTGTGTAAATATGTTCTTTGTGTTTTTTGGAGTCTACATAGCTTTGGTTCTATAGCTTGAGATTCTCACCAAATTGGCTAAATTTAGCCATTATTCTTCAGTTTTCCATTCCACTTCCTTCTTTCCTATTTGAATATCCCCTTTAACATACATTAATAGTTTAATATTGTCAAACAATACAGTAAGGATCTATTCATATTACAAAATTGTGTTTCACTCTACTCTTTAGGACATATAATTTCTATTGATTGGGCTTCAGGTTTACTGACCAACCTTTTCTTTTGTAATCTTCTATCTGCTATTAAACCCATTCATGAATTTGTACTTAAAATATTATATTTTTATGTAGAATCTCTATTTTTTTCTTGTTTATGATAGTTATTGCTTTGCTGAGGTTCTCCATCTGTTTAGCATCATGTTCTTTACATCTTTAAGCACACGTATAAGAGCCAATTTAAAGTCTTGTCTTTAATTTTAACATCTGAGACATCTCAACAAATGTTTCTATCGTTTAATTTACTTTTGACTATAGATCACATCTCCCACTTTTTTTCCACATATGTAGTAACTTTTGGTTATATATTATGAATTGTGGATTATTCAAAATAAAATTCTGGATTCTGGAATCTTTCCCTAAGGGGTGCTGATTCTGTTTTAGCAAATATGTTACTTACTACAGATCTTGAACTTGCGTGGGTTTGATTTAATAATTTGTTAGGGAGGGTTTCAACTTATCCTTAGTCCTAAAATGAATGTTTAGTGCAAATTGAATAATTATTATTCCCATGTCATAGTTCTGAGGTTTCAATTAAATGACTTTCTTATTTGGAAAGATTTCCTGTCACCCCTGTAGTGGGCAGCAATTCAAATCACAGTTTAATATTTTTAGCCAACACTGTTTTCTACCCCTTACATTCCTTGGAATGTTCCCTGTGCATGCACAGTTCATGTGAATCCAAACATATGAGAGAAATTTCATGCAGATTTTGAGCCTTTCCTATTTTTAAGCATTTTCCTCCTAATATCCAGTTAGCTGGCAGTATTGAATTGTGACCCATTTAAACTATTAAAACCCTGGCTTTCTGCTGGAGTTGTACTCCCCTGCACCATTTACAACACTAGCTTTTTAAAAAATTATCATTGACAGATCTGAGGCATAAGATCAAGATCACCTGGCTTAGGAGTAGTGCTAGAGACCAAACCAGCCCCAAACATGGAGGCTAACACATTCATTTGAGAGTAAATCTTACTCTGCTAAACGCTGAACAAATAAGAGAATCCAGTAGTTTCTGGGTAGGAATCTTTACTCTATGAATCAGTCAGTGGCAATTAAGTAAATTGGGGAGGGACCTCAGGTCGCAAGAACTTACTAGGCAAAACTGGTGAAAAGCATGTGAACCTGACTTAAAACATTAGAAACACTTCCAAGGATGTCGGTTTCCCCTTGTGACTGATTCACTACTACAAAAGAAGAGCTTCTAGCAATGATCACTTCATTCTGCTGTCATCAAATATCAGATGCAACCGAAAAGAGCAAGTTTGTTTTTATCATCTTGATATTTGTCTGTCATGGAGTTGAAAGATTAAAAATGGTTTTATTTCCTTTCATATGAAAACTTTAAAATCTGATGGATACTGACAAGAACTCTTAGAAATATGGGACTAGAAGGGTCTATTGAAATTATGAAGGCTGTTGTCCTCTTCATTTTACACAGGAGAAGCAGGTCCCAGCTGGTGGGTGATGGAGCCAGGCCTCCTTACTGAGTCCTGCGCCATGCCTCATCCATTTCACTGAATTCTTTCTCCTCCACTAGTCTCTGCAGCCTAGGAGAGCATCCATCCCATAAACGGGTGCCTCCAAGTGGCAAAGCTTTTCTAACCTTCCTGAAATACATGCATGGTTATTTTGAACATAGTCACTACTTTATTATCTCTGAATAAAACCTGTAGAAAAATCATTGGTTCTGTGGAATCACTTGTCCTATCAAGGATGGTATTTAAATCTCTAGGAACCTCTGTTTACAGTTAAGATTTTTCTGCAGCAATGTGTCTTTAACCCAGAAGCCACTATTACAAGTTACCCACTTACATCACTTTTTAAGCAACTGTTTTTTTTTAAAATATAGAACAATAGTGACCCCCAGTGGCAAAGCTTGTTAGTACCTGCAAGTGGTAAAGAATTAAAATGACAATGTTTTTACTAATTTTACTAATTTCAGGACAATATTTTGATTAATAGTAAAATATTAGGGTCCAGTAAACAGCCCATTATAAAGGCATTTTCATGAGATATCTCAATAAGAAATCACAAGTTGTCCTCTTATGTTGTGCAATTAAACACTACTAATTTTAAATACTGATTTTTCACTTTCAATATATTCCAAAAGATAATTAATTTGAAAATTGATTTAAAAATCTATCAGTGTGAACATAAACTTGAATATATATTTTAAAATGATATTTTAATGTTAGTGCTCTTTTAGCAAAATCCAGAACACAATTCACATATCTCGGTTAATCCATATATCTAGGTTTTAGGACTGAATCATGTGTAGTGAGATACTTAGAAGAAATAATGATTATTTCTTTGCTAATTACTATTTCATTTCCAGGAGGTACATGCTGAAGCTATAACGACTCCCCAAATTCTTAAATATTCTATTGTATATTATCTTTTATAAAGTGCCATAATTGAATGTAAACATTTAGTACCATATTTATAGTTTTATTCATTCTACAAAACATCTCTACATTTTTGCACTTATAAACCTATAAAAATTAATTTTCCCTGAACACTTATTGAAATAATCTTGATTCAGACTTTTACATTTTTATATGAAACATGGTGATCCTGTTCATAATGTACAGCCACATCACTGCTGAATTTGACTGCTTGGTCTCAATTTAGTACAACTTTCTATTTTCTAAAAGATTTGCAAGAGTTCTTTAATTTCCATCATCTCCATTTCTGGTAATAATAATTTGTTTTCTTTTCAGGTCCATTTTGAAAAGAATAAAGAGAGTTCTTTGTCACATACATGATGAATCAAAAACACTAAAACCGCTAAATTCTTATGTGTGCATACATGTATGAATGCTTATGTACATGCAAACACCTAATTTACACGTATCAAGGATACTTCTTTTACACTCTGAAAATTTATTTGAGTTACTGCAAGGATTTAAGAATATATACTTTTCTATACACATACAAAAACATGCACATTTGTAGATAATTATTGTATCTGAAAATCACAGTGTATGGAGTCACTAACAAGTGTGAATTCTCACTTAAAATAACTGAGGTATCAGTGTAATTTAAAAGGGATCTATGGTAATCTAAAATTGTGACTAACTTAAAACAAAAAATAAGCTACAGCATCAGTAGAAGCATAATACTTAAAATGTCTGCTGTTGATATCTGTAAAATACAGTAAAAAAACAAATTCTGACTTTGATAGTCATTTGTTTACTCTAGATAATTCACAAGGACTCTTCAACTGTCCCAGATAGTTTCCTGCATGTGTGATGGAACCAATCATTAACATGAAATAACCTATTTAAAAATTGACATAATTTTATTTTGGAAAACCTCTATAATGTGCTGATTGGGGTTTTTAGTTTCTGGACTTCTCTATTGAATTAAATGATTTATTTAGTAAGTAAATAATCTTTAAAGTCGCTTAGTTTCCCTGGAATGTTAGCATATAGCAAAGTGTGCATGAAATGTACTAACAGTTGATTTAATTCTAAGAACATATTCAGAATAAATTATCGCATTTTGGGATGTTTTCATTTTCTCCACAAAATCACTAAATAAGCAAGTCATAGGATTATAAAACTGGCAAATAGAACAAGAATACACTAATTTGTTACTCTTTCATTTAATCTGAAGCTATAACTGCTATGAAGTATCCCATGTATATTAATTGATACAAAATATCAATATGTAGGTTGAATGTTGATTTGGTTACTTTTTAACCATGATCTTTTATTCAGGAGCATGTCTATTGTTAGCAATAACTCAAATTCATACTGGTAATCTGGCATACTAAAACCTTCCTCTGTGTCATTAATGAAAGATTAATTACAAAGTTTTTGCAGTTTTCTGTTACCTAGATTAAAAAGAGTAGCAGTGGGCTGGGATTATGGCTCAGCGGTAGAGCGCTCACCTAGCACGTGGGCGACCCGGGTTCGATCCTCAGCACCACATACAAATAAAATGCATTGAATAAAACGCATTGTGTACAACTAAAGCAAATAAATAAAAATATTAAAAAAAAAAAAAAGAGTAGCAGTAACCATAGTAGTAGTAGCAGTTATGACATCAGCAGCTTAAATTTATCTTGCACTGTGTATTTCTCATTGTGTTTGTTTTTATTCATTGTGATGGCTAATGCAATCCTATAAACTGGTATGAAGTAGAGTTTAGAAGATTCTGCTTAGATTATGTTTAGATTCTGCTTAGTGAGATTCTGTGGCCAAGGCCACATAAGTGTTAAGTGATAGAGATTATTAAGCCAAAGTTATAATAAATGGTAAATGGTAGAGAGTATATGTCCAAGGTCACACTGGTGCTGAATGGTAGAGACCATGAGTGTAAGGTCACATAGCTAACCAGTATTATAAGGCAAGGTGTTCAAGGTAACATATGTAATAAGTGGTAAAATTTTGGTGCTCAAGGTCAGATAGATGGTGAGTGGTAGCAGATATATGTCCAAGGTCACAATGGTATTGAGGATATTTGTTCACAGTCATACAGATGGTAAGTGGTTGGTTATCCAAGAGAAAATAAGGTTGTTTCTTCTATTGTAGCAATGCAAAGTGTAGAGATTATATGTCCAAGAAATTTGGGTGGTATGTGGCAGAACTTATCCAAGCCTACATAGATGGCTAGCAATAGTCTCTCCAGCATCCATTTTTTCACTAGCAATCTTAGGGCTTTGATGTGAGTAAATGTGAGGACAGTGTCGGCTGCCCAAGATCTATTTCTTTCTTTTTTTTTTTTTTTTTTTTTTCCCTGCATTAGTGAGAGATACACCTGACACAACTACCTATTCAGGGCTTTATCTTTCAGTGGTTCTTATGAACAGGTGAAAGCTGGTGATGGAGTCCTTAATCAAGGGAATGTCAGCAGAAGTCACACTCACATGACTTCCAGGCCTGGTCTGTAAAACCTCAGATAGAGCCCTATTCAGCTTCCATTTTCACAGGTGAGAAGATAGAAGCATCTAAACTTAGTTTCACTTAAGCAAGTGAGGATGACTCTCCCGGGTATCATCCAGAAACAGAGCAGAAGGAAGCCAGCTCCCTACAGGACTTTCTGAAGCATAGCTGTCTGCCAACCTAGAATGCTCATCTCAGACTAGAACATGAGAAAAAATCCTTTTTTAAAAAAAATTTCTCTAAGTTATTACCCTATTATTTCTTATAATATCCAAGCTTTCCCTAAACTGATATAGTGAACATGTAGGTGCCTTAAATTGTAAAATGCTAAAAGTTTTAAATAAATACAAATCTGATAGTATTTTGCTTATAAATATAAAAGGATACACAATAGTAAATGGTTTAATGAAACTAAAATCATGAGTACTGATTCTTTTCCATAAGCTATCTTACAGTATATATTACTTCCGGTTTTAATTCCCTGGATTCTAATCACTTTGTCTTTCTTTATGTCATGCCATTACTAAATGTCACTTCACCATCCCTATCATATTTCCTTAGACTTTTAATCCATACCATAATTCTAGGTGAAAACTGTAATAAAGAAATCACAGTATTTTGTTACAGATAAGAAATTGTGCCAGATCAATTTTCTAACATTTGTATAACTTTCTGCTCAGAATCCATGACTAAACTAAAAGGGACTTTCTGTTATTCTAATCACCTTGAGTTTTAAGGAATATAAAAGAAGGATAAATCAATTAATTTTTCATGAAGATAGCATAAATTACATTGAATAATTTGTATTGTGAAAAATGTTAAATATTTTTTGTTGAAAATAATTCTGTGGAAATTGTTTTAATTTTGGTTTTAAAGGGAGGGGGTGGTGGCAAGGGCAACTCCTCAGCACACTGTACATTATGATAGGAGCATTTCCTTCATTTTTTGTTTTCTCAGCAGATCTGGAAATCAAGTCCAGGCCTCACTCATGACAGGCAAGAACTCTACCACTGAACTACACCCCAGCCCTCAGTTTCATGTTTAAAACTGCAAGGGCTGCAAGTATCCAGTGAGTGCCTTATGATCAGTGGAAGCAGAAAGACTATTTCTAAGGTGGGAAGAAACAGAAATGAACAAAGCAGTGCAAATTAATGAGAGAGTGGGACATTTTTAGACCAAGAGAAGTGAGGAAGTAGAAATCTTGGCCTGTTTACAACAAACATTAATGTTGAAAAGGTCAAGTGTTGCTGAGTTATTCAGGACAGTGAAATGTGGGTCCAGGATTTGTGCATGTTACCATGGGCAATAAGAAGAAATTATGTTTCCAAAAAACTGCTTGCTTGAAACTTTTAGAAATATCAGTATGATGGTTTTATGGCAAACACATTGAATTCATAAGAAATTGAAGACAGAGATTAATTTCATGGAAGTATGAAATGTAAATGTTCATAAATTTATTGAGGTATTATTGGGGAGGATATGGAGAAATTAGAACCCTCATGCACTTCTGGTAGGAATATACAATAATGAAGCAGCTTTGAAAAAGTTTGCTAATTCTTCCTTAACTTAAGGAACCATAAACTTCTTTATGACTCAGAAATTCCAAAACTAAGAATATACCAAGAAGAAATGGATTCATATCCCTACAAAATGTCCATGAATGTTCATAGTAGCACTAATCATAACAGCTTAAGAGTGAAAACAATCTAAATAGTCATCAGTTGATGAATAGATAAGTAAAATATGGTATTTCCATAGAATGGCATATTACTTTGCAATAAAAAGTAATGAAGCATGTGTACATGCTATCACATGGAAGAACCCAAAAACATTATGCTAAGAAATATAGGACAGGCACAAAGAAGAAAATATTGTATGATTCCATTTATATGAATTTTCCAGAATGTAGGGGCACAAGATTGATTAGTGGTTACCTAGGGTTTGGGTGGGTGAAAGACTATGGGGTGTGATTACTAACAGGTTAAGAATTTCCTTTGCAGATAACAAATACATGTTCTAAAATTGATTGTGATAATGGCCGCACAACTCTGTGACTACAGCAGAAACCACTGAACTGTACATTTTAAATGGGTGAATATTATGTGAATTATATCTCAATAAAGTTATACTTTAAAATATTTATTCAAATAAAGATAATAAGGAGCTGGGACTAAAGTGATAGATTTGCAAATATAACTACTATCCTTGATACTTGGACAAATGTTATAAATTTAAATATTTAGAACAACAACAAATCTATTTTAAATTTTATTTTTTCTATATTTATTGTTTATTTTACATGTAAATTGTCACAAGGCCCACCCAAACTGAAGGGAAGATGAAATAGATCTACCTGTTATGAGAGGAATGGCAAAGTCTCATTGCAAAGGGTGTGGAGAGAAGGAGGAATAGATAATTGTCACCATGTTTTTGAGGGGGGCATCAATAATGATGGCTTCTTGTCAGAGAAAAGTGGAGGTAATGGTGCCATTTCTAGATGATGGTGCCAGTAGCCCCTTACACTGGTTTTTTCCTGGAAAATGAATAAAAGTCTATGCATGTTTCCAATAATCTGAAAGGAAATCCACACGAATGATGCAGCTAGAAAAATTGCAAGAACTTTGGTAGAATATTCAATATAAGACTCAATTTAAGAAAAAAGTTATTACCAAAAACTATCTAGCAGGTGGTACAACAGCAGAATCAATTAAACTTTCATAACAAACATTTCCAGAATGTGTGGAAATAAACCCTGATTTCCTTTGAGGTATGAAGTCATATAAACTCCATTCTCACATCTGTCAAATCAACCTACTTGTGGGAATTCTCCAAAATGAACCATTGCCAAGGACACTAAATAAATAGGCTTTGTATTCACTGTGTTCTGCTATGCTTAAATCAGGTTATAGGTCCTCCTAGGAATACGAAAATTCCATGTGTGCTATTACAGAAACAAAACAGAGTGGTTTGTGACAGATAATATACCTTTGGGGTGGGGGATGTGACTGAGAGCATGCCTTATCACCAAGTAAGACACATTACTGTGTGACAGAATGGAAGTCAGAGTAGTTGTCAGAGGTCATTAACATGAATTCTGCTTAGTGCAAAGGAGATTTTCAGACTACCAATTAGTTTTATAAATGGGCTTCCACTATTCAAATTGAACTTGCTTCTTATTCTTGACTCCTATAATCAGTGTTAAGTTTTCCATGGCCAAAGTCAAGTTGGGTTTTCACCATTGTGTTCAAGGCTTTCTTCAGCTTTTTCCACTAATCTCTTGACTCACATTTTATTGTCTTAGCCTGGGCTTTTCCTCTTGTTTGTTTGTTGTTGTTGTTATTTGTTTGCTTGCTTTGTACCAAGGATTGAACAACCCCAGGCACTTTTCACTGAGCCACATCGCCAACCCTATTTATTTTTTATTTTGAGACAAGGTCTAGCTAAGTTGCTCAGGGTCTGGCTAAATTGCTGAGGCTAGGTTTAAATTTGTGATCCTCCTGCTTCAGCCTCCAGAGCCACTGGAATTACAGTTGTGCACCACTGTGCTCAGCTTTCCTCTTGGTTTTCACTCACCTCTTTGCTTTCTGCCTGTGCTATTACCTCATGACCTCAACTCCTTAAAACTCTTACTTGTCCTTAAAGTCAAGATTCCAGAAGCAATCATGATTTCTCTGTTTCTTGAGTTTCCACTCTACTTTGTACCTCATTGTGGTCACTTATTTCAATCTGCCTTCTCCTTAAGTTTGTATTTGTTTTATTTTCCACTTCCTTGGTGCATTCTGGGAAGACACATGAATTCACACTATTTTTCATGGGGGAATTGACAGGAATGAAAAGTGAGGTATAAGCCTTACAGTTCATCCTCTAGCAACAAAACAGTTCTCTTTTGGGGGGGAGGGGGGAACCAGGGATAGAACTCAGGAGTACTCAACCATTGAACCACATCCCCAGCCCTATTTTGTATTTTATTTAGAGACAAGGTCTCACTGAGTTGCTTAGTGACTCAGTGTTGCTGAGGCTGTTTTTTTTTTTTGTTGTTGTTGTTGTTGGTACTGGGGATTGAACTCAGGGGTACTCGACCACTGGGCCACATCCCCAGCCCTTTTTTGTATTTAATAGAGACAGGGTCTCACTGAGTTACTAAGTGCCTCGCCATTGCTGAGGCTGGCTTTGAACTCGCAATCCTCCTGCCTCAGCCTCCCAAAGTGCTGGGATTACAGGCGTGCGCCACCGCGCCAGGCTGCTGAGGCTGGTTTTGAACTCATGATCCTCCGATCCTCCTGTCTTAGCCTCTAGAGCCACTGGGATTACTGGCATGTACACAGCACCCAGCCAACAGTTCGATTTTAACCTATTTCAGATATAGATTTTAGATACCAAAGAATAGATCATTTGGGGAAAAAAAACGTTCTATAGGATAAAAAAAGGGGGAGTGCAAATTCCTGTTTACTTGTTTGTGT
Organism: Tamias sibiricus; assembly: GCA_025594165.1. NCBI lineage: Eukaryota > Metazoa > Chordata > Mammalia > Rodentia > Sciuridae > Tamias > Tamias sibiricus. The sequence goes on along the minus strand of CM046665.1, from coordinate 38,305,859 downwards.
ATCCTCTTCTACCCAAAGTCCTTTTCCCATGCTTGTAGGCAGCAATATATGTGAGTTGAAATTAATATGATGAATAAAGTGTCCTTTTCCTACCAAAAGAAATGAGAAATGAATATTAAATATGAGAAATCTTATAGTCAGTCAGTAGACATATATTATTGATAACTGTAAAATCATTTGCAAAATAAGCACTTTGAAGCACTGTGTAAGAAAGATAATTGCCAATTATGGGTTTGACATGGATCAAATAGTCATAAAAAAAGCACAATCAGAACTAAAATAATAGAGAACTAAGATATAAACAAGTACTTATAGTACTTATACCCCCACCCCAACCTCCTGACCTAAATATAAAACCATAACTAATACTCTATCTCAGGCATCTGTCTTTGCTTTAGCCTCTGTGGTTGGCAAAACAATGTCCCACTGAGATGTCCACTTTCTAATTTCCTGAGACTGCATATATGTTTCATTACAAAGGGGAGCTAAGATTGCTGAAGAAATTAAGGTTGCTCATCAGCTAATGTCAAAACAAGGAAATTGTCCTGGATCATTCAAAGAGCTCACTGCAATCACAGGGTCCCTGGAACATGGAAGAGGGAAGAAGGAGAGTCAGAACCAGAGAGATGGCATTGTGAGAAAGACCACTGGCTTTAAAGGTTTGGAAAGTGCTCATGAACAAAGAACTCCAGGAAAACTCCAGGAGTTGTACAAGGCAAGAAACTGGACCCTCCCCTACAGCCTCCAGGAAAGACTGTGGCCCTGCCAACACCTTCACTGCAGCCTACTGAGACTAGTGTAGATTGGACTCCCGGAACTATAAAAATAATAAACTTGTTTTCTTTTAAGTCTCAAAATTTGAGCAATAAGCCAGAAGAAAACAATGCATTCACAAAATTATTCTACTTTCCCCAGCTGCCCAGAAACTCTGCCCTCTTTATCAATTATCTTTTCTGTTTCAAAAATCTGTCATTAATCCCTAACTATATTTGTAAGATGATCATTATAATTTGATAAGAGTAATGATTTTTTTCTTTGTCAAAACAATTATTAGTGAAGATATTAAGAAAGACTCAATATTTAAGTCATGATTATAGGGTTATTTTAATTAATGTCATGTCAGACACCAATTTGGAAGCTGCTGAGGTCTGGCCTCAGTAAGGGGGTGCAAAGTAGCACATTGGGGAAGCATCAGTGATTAGCAACACACACACTCTCTTGGAGGCTTCACTTCTCCTTTACTTTTTTCAGTTAGGTTTTTATATAGCCCAGCAAACACAATGATTTACAATACAGCTTTTGAAGGTTACACCAAAGAATTTCAAGGTTATACATTCTGAGGGAAACAGGGTGTTTTTCTAAGTACATACTACTGATTAATCTTATCTATAGACAGAAGAAAACATTCTAAAACTTGTTTTTATCTAAACCTATACCATGACTCCTCAAGTCTAGGTATTCCTAACTCATAAGGTTTTACAGCCAAATTGCCCTAATATTTTTTCTTTAAATTTCAACTGGGCCTAGACTTCTAGGCTCCTTTTGTGTCCCTATAATGATTTTGTTTTTTTTTTTTTTTTTGTGGTACCAGGGATTGAACTCAGGGGCACTCGACCACTGGGTCACATCCCCAGCCCTTTTTTGTATTTTATTTAGAGACAGGGTCTCACTGAGTTGCTAAGTGCCTCGCCATTGCTGAGGCTGGCTTTGAACTCGCGATCCTCCTGCCTCAGCCTCCCAAAGTGCTGGGATTACCCTATAATGACTTTGTTTTGAGCTCAGGAAAAAAGAAGTATGGTTGTTTATATCCTAAACTTACTTAAAAGATAAGAGGAGTCCTTATCAAATACAAGAAGACATTTAAAGCTTTTTTATGGAATGCATAATTGTAACAGGGAAAAGGTTAAACAATGGGTATTGTGAGAACTACTATTTAACTAAAGGCCTAATGCCTGACTAGAAAAACCTGTTATACTAGTATGCCTTAAGAAATTGTTTTTTGAGCTCCTCACCTAGATTCCACAGAGTAATAATCTAGTGTGGTCAGTTTCATGCTTAATAACTAATACATTAGACCTAGTGGTCATATAGGTGGAAGACAAGGCAGTAGGAATATACAAAGACAAAGTTAGCTACTCCAGCACCATATTTGTGTTACATCATTCCTTAAAAAAAGGAAAATGCCTTGCTTTCCCCTATCTGTGATGAGGATGCTTTGCTCACTCAATCATAAGGAAGATGTCACAAGAAGCAAAGTATGTTTTAAAACCCTCAAATAGCACATAATAATTTTTACAAGATTTCTTTTTTTAATTTCAAGGAGACCAATTTTCTCTTTGTGTTATGATTTGATCTTTGCTTTTAAAATATACTATTTCAGAAAATTAGGCAGTCTGACCTTCCTACATAATAGGATCCAGATGAGGTGTAAGAAAATGAGAATTAAAGCATATCTCACTTTTAACACAATTTCATCAAGATATCCAAATGTATTTACAAGATGATGAAAGTCAAACACAACCAGAATTGGAGAGGATCTCAAGTTAACATTCATGGATATGTTGCTTCTGTTTAAAAAAAAAATACTTTTATTTCAGTAACTTTTAGAAAATGTGAGAATCTTTATATCAGAATTTAAAAAAAAAATCACTGGTAAGATTTGCCAATGTACTGACTACAGTTTAGACAATGAATCCTCCTAAAATTTGGTTTCTTCCTAATATATGTAATAGTGAGCTTACTCTACTCTTTATGCAGGTTGATTCTAAGAATTAAATGAGATAATGTATTTAAAGTTTATACAGTTAGTTTTAGTTAGCTCTGTGTTGCTGTGATCCAAAGACCTGACAAGAAAAATTTGAAGGAAGGAAGGCTTATTTTGGTTCAGGTTGCAGAGTCTCAGTCCATGGTGAGCCAACTCTATAGCCCTGTGCCCAAGGTAAAGCAGAACATCATGGCAGAGGAAAGCTGCTTAGTCTGTGACATCTGGGAAACAAAGAAAGAGGTCTGCTAACCAGTAACAAAATATAAACCCAAAAGCATTCCCCAGTGACCTACTTCCTCCAACCACACCCTATCTGCCTGTAGTTAGCACCCAGATAATTTATTATCAGTGGATAAATTCACTGATTAAGTTACAGCTCTCTTAATCTAATCATTTCACCTCTGAACATTCTTGCGTTGTCTCACACATGAGCTTTTAGGGGATTCTTCCTATCTAACCCATGATACATATGTACTGGGGGGATGGTAGGTAGTGATAAATTTATTCCTATAGAGGAGGGAATGGTAGATAATGATAAATACCTATAAAACACACAGAAGAAAAATAGAAGTGACCAAATTTTTAAATAAGATAATCAGTGAACTGCTCATGTGGAACTCTTCTTAAGGTTGACACTTATTAGACATTCAAGTGCATTTGTCATTAGTCAGTGAATGTATAAGAGAAAGGGACATTTGGGTAATTGTCTAAAGGTAGTGACAGAATTTGACATGCCGACATACATGGGGAAAGCATTTAAAGGAGAATAATAGAAAGGAGAAAGGTCCTGAGGTGGCAGATTGGTGTGACAGAACCTAAGCGAAGAAAGGAAAGATGAGCAGAAGATGGACTCGAGATTGTAAAGGTTGTGCAGCCAGATCATATATGACCTTGTAGATCATAGTAAGTTTTTGGCACTTGATCCTGATAAGAAAATGAGGTTTTGATCCTAGGAGGCCATGTTTTAATGGATCATTTCTGGCTTGTTATGGTAACAAACAGAAGAGATGAAACAGAAAAACTAATTAGAACACAGAGTCAGCAATTCAGGCAACTTGTATAGGTACAATAACAATAAAAGACAAATTGGCAGGTTCTCAAAGACTGTGAAAAAAAAAAAAAAGCCAACAGTATTTGGGGATAGACTGGCTGTGGGATATAACAGAAAGAGAGAAGTCAAAAAGTACAATAAGTTTCAAAGCCCGAGTGACTAGAAAATAAGTTGCCATTAATTTTTCAGAAGAGGAAATTTGGTGGCAAAATATCAGGAGCTTACATTTGAACATAGTAAGTTTGATATTCTTATTGGATATTCAACCATAATTGTGGTGTAGAAAGGTAGATGCATCAAACTGGAGTTTGAGGGAAGAGGCTGGGTTGCAGAAATAAATATGAGAGTCATTAATATATAAATTCAATTATAGATCTCTTTGATTCCCAGCTCCTAACTTTCAGAACCAGTTCTCCATTGGATTTCTTCATGACTCACATTATGATTTACTATTATGAGAACAATCAGGAGAAAGGAAACAGCAAGATATTAGAACCTATCTCCAATAATTCAGACAACATAAGGTCATTTTATCTGGAAAATATCCTTGAAAACAAGAGAGAGAGAGAGAGAGTCTCCCTCTGTCAGAGAACAGATTTGTCCTCCGATCAACATAAGATAATGTTTCCCTCAGGTGCAAAATTGGATACATTGGCTTGCAGCTCTTTACAAGATTGGTTTCTACTATAGCTCAGATCTTAAGTGTCCCCAGCAAAGACCTAAACATTAAAGGCTTGGGTTCCAGATTGACACTATTGGGAGATAGTAGATATTTTAAGGGGTAGGACCTAGTAGGAGATGTTAGGGCATGCCTGAAGAGGACTGTGAGAAGCCAATCTCTCTTTTAGCATGAAGACCTTCATAAGTATAGCAGCTTGCTCTACCACATGCTCCCTTGCATGACCTACTGCCTTGCTACAAACCCCAAAGTAATAGGGCCAACTACCTATGGACTAAAATCTCTAAAACTGTGAGCCACAATAAACCTTTCCTTTTTTAAAAAATTTATTGTCTCAGGTATTTTATTACAGCAACAGAAACTTGACTAACACAATTTCCTATGTTCAGTGTTCCTCAACTGTGACACTACCCATTGTGTGTACAGTGTCTAAGAAAAAAGAGAGGGCAGGGAGAACCAACATGGTCATGAAGCTCATGCTACCTAATGTCCCATGGTTAATAAACTGTCCAATTTTACTTAGGCTCATTATTTATTTCTACTGACCAAATTTATGATAGTGTGAGAAGTGAGTTGATCTAGCAGCTAAAGTAGTATCTGCCACTTGGGGATTATTATTAGACCTCTAATAATAACTACTACTATCTTATGTTACCTGAAAAAAAATGGAACTCAATAATGAGGGACTAGGTAAGAGGTGGGAGAAAAAAAGGAAGATAGTCTTTCAAACAGAAATATTGCATATGTAAAGGCCTGGAAATGAGAGTATAAACATTAAGGGAACTTAAAATTGAGCTTCCTAAGTCCTTTATCTGAGGTCTTTATAAACTCCAAGTTATATCATAGAATTCTCTATGAGGCTAAAACCAAATTTACCTCCTCATATAATTATTATTCTAATGTTAAAACTGTCTAAGAATAATAACAACAAATAAATAATCCTATCAAGATACAAATGCTGGGGAGACAAACTGAGTTAGGGAAGAGGTTCACAAATCCCATTCTCAAAAATAATGAAAATCACACCTATTTAAAACGAAACACAGTAGATAGCACAGACAATATATAGTGAGGGCAAGACTGATGCAGATGGGGTTGAACAACAGGAAAAAATTCAGGAGGCTATTATGCTGTGCTTTGAAGGAAGTTAAACGTTGTCTTGATGATTAATAGAAACCAATGAAAATTTTATAAGAATGGCAGAGATATGTTCTGACTTGAAGTTTAAAAATAAAATCCCTCTGATATCTTTTGATTTCAGCACAGCTGATTGTTGCTTCTGTGGTTCTCAGGACTTTAGGGTTGGACTAGAACAATACACCAGCATTCCCCGGTCTCCAGCTTGCAGGTGGAAGATTGTGGGACATCTCAACTTCCATAATCATGTGAGCTAATCTCTTCCAAAAACACACCCTGTATTAGTCAGCTTTTCATCTCTATGACCAAAGTACCTGACGAGAACAACTTGGAGGAGGAAAGATTAATTTTGGCTTATGGCTTCAGTCTGTGGTCAGCTGGTTCCATTACTTTGGGCCTGAGACAAGGCAGAACACCATGGCAGAAGGGCATGGGAGTGGAAAGATGCTCATGGCAGCTGGGAAACAGGAGAGCAGACTCTCAGGGTGTGACCACAGAGACCTACTTCCTTCAACTAGGCCCAGCTTCCAGAAGTCCATTCAGCTGTTAATGAATTAATCCACTGATGAGGTCAGATCCCTCATGATCCAATCATTGTATAAAAGTTCAACCTCTAAACCTTGCTGCATTGGGGACCATGCTTTAAACCTATGTTCTTTTGGGGTTCATTACAGATCCAAACCATAACACAACCAGAAATATAATGCTTTACCACCTATCTGGCCATTCCAAACCTAGTCAAGTTGGCACATTAATAATCACAGCACAGTTTCTATATCCTCCTGTCCAAGCTTTGCATTGATTTATCTACGTATCTGTTGTCTCTATTTTATGATCTCAAGTGTCACATCTTCAAACAGCAACATCCATTACAGGATGGAAAGGGAGAAGCCCCCTTCAAAAACTGACCGTTTTAGCCTCTCTAATGGGTGATAGGTTCCAACAATTGTGATCACCTGTTGGAGGAACAAGGAATAATGTTTCTCAGCATAGTTAATGTGGAAGCAGAGAAGGAAAGAAAAACCAAAATTACAGCTTAGACATCTGGTTTGGACCATTGGCCAGATGGTATTGGTATTCACTGAACTAAATAATGAAAGAGGAATGAATTTGGGATAAACAGTTATTAGATCTCTTTAAATACATTTAAATTTCCAGCTGTGAAGCCCAGGACTCACTTTCATAGAGGTTTCCTCCTCAAGGTTGAGAACTAAGCTAAAGTTATAAGTTCATGACAATATAAATGAAATCACAGAGTAGAACTGTTTGTCCAGAGAAAATGAATAAAATGACAGAAAAGAGTCAAAGAGGAAATTTTGGAAAGAGAATCCCATTTGAAAGGTTAAAAGTTTGTGAAGGTAAGAAGGAAAGCAGGAGAGAATAATATTTTAAAGTAGAAAGAGATCAGTCCGATTAAGTGCTTCCTAGAGATCAATGAGACAATGGAAAGTGCCCATTGATCTTAGAAACAAATGTGATGACCATTGCCAATGAGGAAAAATACCTAGGAAGGTAGTTGTGGAAGAATTTGTTAATTGTTATTTTGTTGTTATGCTGTTAGTTTTTGAAGGAAGACAATATTGATCTAAGGGGAAAGAGCTAGAAGAAAAGGGAATAAGACTTTTCTGTAATGGCTACACAATTCTAATTTACAATGGTCAGGAAGAGACCATGCCTTGTGTCTTTGCAGAACCAGCGCGCCACCCACCAAGAGTCTAGAATGGTCTGTGGAGCTCTCTCTTTCTCTCCAACTGTAAAATATTAGAGGCCACTTGCCCGATTCTACCCCTTGTTTAATAATTCTATGTTATTCTCTAAAGAATACATTTTCTTATCAAAGTTTAACATTTTTTGACATTGAATTTTTTCACTACCCATAAAAGTGAAGGAAATATAATTTAAGGAATACACAATCCAATGAAAAATATAATTGATGTCCGAATGACCTGATACTGAATCTCAGTTCATGTGGGAGAGCTGCTATTAAAGAAAAAAATCTGGAAGTTTCACCTCTCTATTTTGTGTTTTTCTAGTTTTCCAGTGAATGATTTAAGTTTAGGCAAATGTTTTCTAGTGAATGATTTAAGTTTAGGCAAATGTAATGGATACTAAAATTTTATGTTGTAGTAACACTTCAGTTTAATATACTTTTATACTCTTTTCTAACAGATACTGCAATTTTATAGATCTCCCAGAATCCTGTTATCCGTAAAAATGGATAGAAAACAAAACAAAACAGTTTCTAAGAAAATTCAGTACCAGCTGAACAGGTTATCCTATATCTGTTACAGTCATGCCCTCTTGTGTCTAAGTGCTGCATAGCAACTCCCCATTTAAATTGAGATGCTTTGAATGCTGAGCACACTCTACACACCAGGTTCAATTCAAGGTGCTAAGGTCACAGCTGAGGATAAGACCTACATGTTTCCTATCTTCAGAAGATTGCTGAGGGCTCTCTCCTTTTATTCTGAAAGTTTAAATTCCATTTCAAGACTTCTGTATAAGAAATATTGTCAATAGTTTCTTTAGTATACAATCTTAAATTATTGATTTTGTTTGCCTCCAGCTTCTCCTTAGCCTCTAGTGGTAAAAATTTTAGAATACATTGACTTGGCTTTATAGCTATTATTTACAAAAATGTATACTACAGTATAACAAATTGTAATGTTTAATTCTAAAACTCTTATTTAGTCTTAGTGTTGTCATTGAGAAGCCCCTGAGGCTATAATTTTATATTTTATGATTCTAGGAAAACTTTCTTTATTAAATTACAGACAAGAGACAGTACTTTCTTTATTCTGTTATTAAAATTGAAATTTCCTGAATCTCATTATACATTCTTACCGTCTGCAATTTTATGATTATTGTCTAAAGAAATCTTCTGGAAGTCTCTGTGCTGATATTAATTTCTTAAACTTTGCTATCTGGGTTCTGTGAGTTTCTAAAACAAAAGTTCTTGTTTTAATTTAAAAGAATACTAACTTGCTAGTGATGGCTACACACAGGTAATTTATTACATGGCCCAGAATATACTTCCCCATAATAAATAAAAATATGATAAGATGCAAACCATACTAGGCAGATTTAGCAGAATTAGATTTTAATGAAACACTCAATTCAATAATCATCTATTCAGCTTTTGATTACATGAATTCTACTGCTTTGCTTTTAAAAGATAAGTCATGACATCTTTGATTTGGGAGATTTTTCCTTCATTTCTAAGTGTGAAGACAATCTTGCACAATTTGTTTAATCAATTGCCCACTTCCTCTGATTCTTACTGTTTATAAGCTCTTATTCTACTTCAGTGTTTGCAGGGAGGGAGGTATATTAATCTATTTCCATAGCTATAAATATTTACTTGAGGTTGGATAATATATAAAGAAAGGAGGTTTATTAATCTCAGTGTGAAAAACTGAAAGTCCAAGATTGGGTGGCCCCATTTGTTAGGCCTCTGGTGAGAGCTTCAAGGCAAGAGCACACTAGAAGGATCACTGGAAGGAGTACACATGCTGACTCTTTTATATCAGCTTGCTCTTGCAGGAACTGATGTACAAGATCAGCATTATTTCTTTCTGGCAGTGCTTCCAATGACCTAAACACCTCACTCTAGATTCCACTTTTGAAGGTTTCACCACCTCTTAATACAACCAGATTGAGGACTGTGTTTTCAAGGTTTCCAACTCCTTAGGGACACATTCAAACTAAATACAAATTATAGCAGGGGTTTTCTGGTTGAGGTTAGTCTTTTAAGTAGTAACTTAAGTCCTTCCCCAATTTTGTCAAATCCAAAACGACCCCAAACAAACCTAACATTTAATTAAAAACAATGACTCTTCTATGTAAATGTATCTTCAAATCAAGTTCCCCAGTTTCTCCTTATAACCAGATGGCTGACTTGAAACCCAACTTACGTTAAAAGTCTAAATATCCCCATTTGTCCCCATTTGTGCTTATGGATTGTATATTTCTTTAAGAAATGAATGATATAAACATTTCCTGAAGGAAATTTTGCCCTGTCTATATATTTGAATCTCTGGTTAAAATTATGAGTAAAAGCTAATCAAACTCTTAGATACCTTGTACTGCCAGTCTTGACTGCAGAGGCCTGTCAGGAGCCTGGGAACTGTTTCTGCAAACATTGCTCCTCTGCGATGTGAATGATGAGGTATCTGCTCAGGAGCTTAAAACACATCTCAGCTGAAACATCCAACATCTCTGAGAACTTTTTCCATCATGGTGGTTGAGGGGTGCGGGAGCTACACATGGTCATTCTTTCTCCAGTTCATTATACCAGTTATCAATTGCTACAACAGTGATGCAAAATAAGTTACCAGAAAGCTCAGTCGACATTTAAAAGGGTGTGGATATGAGGAAAGATGAGGTACTGAGGCCATTTTCACAATCAGTTTGCCACACCATGTTTATTAATGATGTGTACAAAATCATTGCTTTTCTGAAACAAATCTGACCTTAACTTTTGCTTGTATTACATGCTCTAAACTAGAAAAACTAAAACACAAATCCGCATACATACAAATACTCTGAGTATCTCCTACCAATAAGAAAAAGCTCACTCAGGCCAATTCAAATGTCCACAGTTGCTGCTAAGATTTATACTTCTCATCTGAAGATTTACAAATGTTTTAATATGATCAACACAGAGAAAATGATCATATATGTACAGTATTTCTAGAGTGCATATATACACATAGAGAGAAGTTTTGAGGTCATCTATGTCAGGCTAGTCTAAAAATGCATTTCTTCATATTGTAAAATTCAGATAAAATGAAATGCAAAATATTAAAAAAGACATTAAAATTTAATTTATATGACTCTTTCCAATAACATCTTTTTGATTTTTATTTCCTAACATATTTGAACTTGGTTTTATTAATATAGATTTTTTTAAATTGGGTCTTATTTTTAACATCTATAATCAAGGCTTGATAATAACTGTTTAATGGCGAACTCGCTGAAAAATTAATAATCATCTTTTTCACAGAGAAAATAAATTACAACAATGGACAGAAAAAAAATTATTGCTTTTTCACCATTCATAGTGACAATCTTTAAAATTCAGCTGAGATGGGTTCAGAGTTACCCTTCTAAGACAACTAAAAAACTGGACAAAATTTATGAAACAGAGTACTAAGACAAGAAGCCGGGCGCGGTGGCGCACGCCTGTAATCCCAGCACTTTGGGAGGCTGAGGCAGGAGGATCGCGAGTTCAAAGCCAACCTCAGCAATGGCGAGGCACTTAGCAACTCAGTGAGACCCTGTCTCTAATAAAAAATACAGAAAAGGTCTGGGGATGTGACCCAGTGGTCGAGTGCCCCTGAGTTCAATCCCCGGTACCAAAAAAAAAAAAAAAAAAAAAAAAAAAAAAAGCCCAGAGTACTAAGACAAGAGAGTTTAAAAGAGAAGATGATTCTGGAAATCTGAAGTATATTCTCCTGGAGTATTCAGCTAAGTTCTGATTGGCAAAAGTATATGACACTAGTATAGAAATACCTGAAGGGATTAGAGGGAACAGAGTCTGAGCATACATGAAATCTAACATATGGCCTGTTCCCACAAGCAGAATAGAAAACATCATAATTCATGAGGTGGCGTTTAGAGTACTGTACTATAAAATTTCTTGCTTCATTAATGGGGAAAATTAATCCTGGGAAAAAAAATTCCTATATGAAAAAGCATAAAAGCAGACCCAAAGGAATAAAACACGGCTAACTAATATTAATCTCCTGGAATAAACTCAAGAATATTTTTAGGGGCTAGGGTTGTAGCTCAGTGGTAGAGTGCTTGCCTAGCATGTTTAAAGCCCTGGGTTTGATCCTCAGCACCACATAAAGATAAATAAATAAAATAAAGGTATTATATCCATCTACAACTACACAAAAACATTTTTTAAAATATTTTTAGGAAAACAATAATATCCAGTACCTAAACATATACAATTTATAAAGTGAATATCAAATAAAAATTAATAGGCATGCAAATAAATAGAAAAATCAGAACAATAATGAGGAGAAAATTGACTGCTTGAAAGAGAACAAGAAATATCACAAATGACAAAATTAGTAGACAAGAACATTAAAACAGTTATTATAACTGTATTCCATATGTTCATGAAGCTAAAGGAGCAAAGAATGTAGCTTGATGGTAGAGTGCTAGCCAAGCTCATGTGAAGCCCTGAGATCAATTCCTGGCAACACAAAATAATAAAAATAAATAACTAAATAAAGAAATAAGGAAAAAGCTAGTGGAAAGAGATGGAAGATGCTAAGTAGAAAGAGGAATATAAAAACCTAAAATTAAATTTCTAGAAGTGAAAACTACAATATTTGAGATGGAAAATACCATGTAATAGATTAACAGCATATTAGACATGGCAGGATAAAACATTAGTGAACTTAATATATAATATTAGAGACTAAATAAAATTAATGGAGGATACTATAAATGAATGGAGAAAAATGAACAGAGAATTAGTGAACTATAGAGCATTTCAAACAATGAATTATAATATTTAATTGGAGTCTGAAGGAGAAGATGGGAGGAGGGAGACAGAAAAAGACATTTGAAGAAACAACATGCAAATTTGCTGAAAGCTACAAAACTAGAGATTCAAAAAGTTCAACATAGTTCAGGTGCAAGACACACAAATAAAACTATACCAAGGTATATCACAATTACTTAAAACTATCAACAAAAGGAAAATATTAGAACCAACCAAAGAGGGATTAAAATGCACATTTTCTACAGAGAAACAAAGGCAAAATTTATTACAGAAGATCTCTTCTGAATCAATAAAAGCTGGAAAGCAGTGGGAGAAATATTTAAAATGCTGAAAGGAAAAAAAATTATCAGCTTAGAATTCTTTACCTGAGAAACAATTTCAGCTTTTATATGTAAAACACTTATTTCATTTTCATTTTTGAAACATGGTATATAACCAGAAGATATGCAATACTTGAAATCTTCAAAAATAGAAAGCAAATTGTAAAAAAGAAAAACTGACTATACAAAAAGAAATAAAGATCACCAGAAATAGTACTTACATTGGAAATACAAATAATTTTTTTCTTGTTACTTATATCTCTTTCAAAAATAATTGTGTAAAGTGAAAATATCATGGAATTAAAAGCCTATATAAAAATAAAATATGATAACAGCACAAGAGAGGAAAGAAGTGGAAATTTAGGATTGTAATGCATTTAGAATTCAAATGAAGTTGTATGATATCAGTGAAGGTAGATATAAGCTAAATATATATGTATTATAAATCCTGTAACAACCAACAAAATTGATATACAACAAAGGTAGAAAGGAGAAAAAAGGAAACAGAAAGACAAACAAAAACCAAATAGTAAGATGATAGATTTAACTTAGGCATATAATATTCAATATAAGTGATTTAAAAATTAGACTTATGACAAACAATAACCCTCTGCTATAGTTTGAACACGTCTTGTACTTACCCAAACTCATGTTGAGAGTTAGTCTTTAATGAAAGGTGTTGGGACCTTCAGGAGGATTAATGTTTTTCTCATAGGTATGAGTTCTCTCTCATGGCACTGGATTGATCATACCAACAGAAAGCCTAACACCTCATCTTAAGTCTCTTTCCCACCTGTGCTCCTTCTGTTCATGCCTGCTTCCCCATTTGGATTCACTGTTATGATGTGACCCAGCACAAGGCCCTCACCATGTAAATGACCAGATGCTAGCACCATCTTGTACTTCTAGAACCCAAAATGTAAGCTAAATCAACCTCTTTCTATTATAAAGCACCAATCCTTGTGTATATTGTTATAGCAAGAGAATATGGACCAAGACACCGATTATATGCTGCTTACAAGAAACAAACTTTAAACACAAATACATTAATAGGTTAAAAGTAAAATAATGAAAAATATACCACGTGAACAGTAGTCAAAAGAAAATTGGAATGGTGATATTAACATAAGATGATGAAGATTTCAAAGGAAAGAATGCTATTATGGATACAAATAAGATTCTTTCATAATGATAAAGTAGTCAACTCATCAACAAACCTAAATATTTCTGTACCTAATAACAAGGTTTAAAAGGTTTGGAAGACATAAAACAAACACTGATAATACAGCAAGAATAAATAGACAATTTTACTTTACCTCTTTAAAATGTCAAGCTATTCATTAATTGATAGAACAAGTAGATATAAAATCAGTAAGGATGCAAATACTTAAACATTATAAAATCCAAATAGATATAAAATAAATAAAGAGATTGAATTAGACACCAAAAAATTTACACACAAAAAAAGCCAAAGAATAAATTATTTCGCTGGCAAATTCTAAGAAGAATTAACATCAATCCTTCTCAAGCTTTGACTTTGAAGAGGAGAGCATATTTCCTAACTCATTCGAAGAGGCCAGTATTTCCCTGATTCAAAGCTAAGCAAAGACATTCCAAGAAAAGAAAACTACAGATTAATAACAATTAGAATTGTAGCTGCAAAAATCCTCAATAAAATATTAGCAAACCAAATACAACTGCCCATGAAAAGGATTATACATTGCCAAATGGAATTTCTCCCAGGCATGCAATGTTGTTTCAAAATATGAAAATCAACATGAACACCATTTTACAGAATAAAACAAAAAAGCAAATACTTATCTCAGTAGACATAAATTTAATGAAATACTCAACAAACTAAGAAGAGGAATTTCTCAATCCAACAAAAGGTGCCTACAAAAACACGGTTAACAATACACTAATAGTAAAAGACTGAGAGATTTTTCAGGTCAAAATAAAGATGCCCATTCTCATGGCTTCTCTCTTACATTGCTGTGGAAGAACATAATAAAAAATAAATAAGCAAGAAAATGAAATAATAGTCATTCAGATTGGAAAGGAAGTAAAAGTAAAACTGTTTCCATCTGAAGAAGCATAATAATTTATAAGGAAAATACTAAAGAATTAATATGCATGAGTGCACATGCACACACACACGTATACACATACAATTAGCACTAATAAATTCGCAAAGTTGCAGGACACAAGATCCATATTTAAAAATCGGTTATATTTTTTTACACTATCAAATAAAAATACAAATGTGAAGTTAAGGCAACAATTCCATTTGCATTAAAACAATTAATTTAGCATTAAAATGATACTTGGGAATAACTTAAATCAAAAAAGTTAATGACTTTTAAACTAAAAACTGAAAAACACTGCTAAAACATTAAAGAGAAGTAAGAGAAAAGACATATGGTGTTCTTGGTTTGGTAAACTTAGTAGAGTTAAGATACCAATCCTTTGTAAATTGATCTGTATACTCAGTGCAATTACTACAGAATTCCAATGGCTTTATTTTTTTCAGAAATGATAAATATTGCTCCTAAAACTCATATGAAAGTATAAGCAATTCCAAATAGGCAAATAATCTTTGGAAAGAATAAAAGATATTGAAAATTCCTATTTTCAGATCTTAAGCCTTACTACAAAGCTGACATAATCAAGATGGTGTAGTACTGACAAAAAGAAAGACATATCTGATATTTATCTAATTGTCACCTACATAGCTGTCTATATTCTACTATTTCCTTTGCTGTTCTAATTCTACTACTCTCCTGAATTACAGCCTGTTAAAGCTTTTCTAGCAAACTCTTCAACCTAAACCTTGGTTCAGGGAATATTTCTGTTAAGCTTTCCATTTCTTTGGATTTTACTTGGAAGACAAAATATGGGTCTTTTTTATGGACAAGTTATCTCCAAACATAAAGACCTGTCTTAAAAAAGACTCATGACTGAGACTACTTTGAATTATTTGGATTTACTAAGTGATGAGGGGGTAATGGTTTATATCTGTATTCCCATCATTCTTTTAGTTCACAAATGGCAGGGCCTATGAGTTTGTTTTACTCCTGCTGGTGTCTGGCACAATATTCACTCAATATTTACCAGGTAAATATTTACCAATATTTACCAAGTAAATATTTACCAATATTTACCTAAGTATTGGATGGACAAATGATGACTCAGCTTACATGTCCCTGCTGTTGTCCAAAACAAATTCACTGTCTACTATTAAAGATTTTGCTTTTGACTGCAGTGACTTCTTGGAACAAACAGCATGGCAGATGGGGTGCAAGAGATGAGAAACACAAGCCTAAGGAAAGAGTCTATGGGACATGATACAGTGTGATCAAGGAGAAATTAACCAGTCAGTACTTACAGCATAGGCAAATTTATTTTTCTAAATTAAAGAAGTAAAACAATTAAGAAAGAAAAGATTTCAGAAATATCGTTTTATGCATAAATAATATTCCCCACTTTTTTTTCTTGTGTTTCTGAGGATTGAACCCCAGAAACTGAACTACATCCCCAGCCCATTTAAGTACTGTTCTGTTTTATACAAGGTCTTACTAAGTTGCCCAGGCCGGGCTATAACTTGTGATCCTCTTAACTCTGAAAGAGCTGGTATCACATGTGTGCTACTATGATATGCCAAAGTTCTTCTATTACTAGCATGTCTTTCTGACCAAAATAGAAGCAAAATAAATATTTGTTAGATGACAAATGATAGAACTGGAAAGATGTTAAAAATTGCTTTGGTAAATGAGCTCAAAGCAATAGTGGTAAGAAACCTTGTGTATGAGAAACTCTGCTATCAGAAGTCATATTGGTGGGAATGGAACATCCCTCTCTCTGCTTAAGGTCATAAGGAAAGGTGGGTATATGACCTATAGAAACAGCCTGAATTTAGAACTGAAGATCGTAAGTTAGAGGATGTAACATTTCACATTTTCCTGAATTTTGTTGTTTTTATAGTATCTTGAATCTGTCTTTCATGGACAGTAGTCAGTGTATTGTTCTTACCAGAACCCTAAATGGTTTTTAATGAGACATGGTGAGGACAAGAGATTTTTGTCCTTTTGAGTAATTCTTACTTACTCAACAATAGCTTTCTTCTCCTGTACAAAGATTACTGATATCCATACAAAGTGGATTTCTGCTTCCCTTACGCTCTGTTCAAAATCATTCAGCACAAGCCATATACATCATTGTAATATCCTGTTTCCTGTTTTTTTAAGACACTCTTGGGTTTCCCATAGTGTATGGCTTGCCTTTCTGGAAACTTAACTTTGTTGAGCTTTTATGATACAAAGGGTTTAGTGTCATTATGTTTGCAATGGCTCGGGGTAAAACATGAATTCATACTGCCATTATTTTTTTAAAAAAAATCTATGAGCACTACCGTCCTGCATGGGAAATATCATAAATATTATAAATTTAAGGAATCTAATGCAGTTCAACCTTTGAGAGACAAGAGAAACAAAAGAAGAAAGAAATGAAACCAGAAAGAAATGAAACCAGTGTCAAGAGGATACCCAAGAACCCAAGACTGCCAGGTAGGAAGTGGTTAGTGAGCACTAAACTCCCGGTTCCAACCAGACTCTCCGGAGGCAGTGCGCATGCGCAGCACGCCGCTCCCTGGTCTCATCTGCATCCGGGTCTTCGGGCTTCGTCCTCCCGGTGCCGGCTGGGGTCGCTCGCGGGTTGCTGAGTGCTGCTGTTTCCCGCTGTTCCAGCGTCGGAAGAGCCAGAGAGTCTGCTGGTGAGTTGGGGGATAGATCCTAGGAGGGGACTCTGGCGGGGCCTTGGCTGGCGGTGCCTGTGGAGCTTTTTGCTTAGACAGCAGGGGCGGGTTGGGATCCCTGGAGGCTCGAGGCGGGGGACCTGTGGTTCCCCGGCCTAGACCCTTTCGAACCTGGCTGGTCGTCCTCTCCGGAATTGGGACACCAAGAGAGGCTTCCCAGTCCCCTTCTCTCGCGCTTCTGTCTCCGGACTCCTCTCCCCACATTTTTAGAAATTCCTAACAGCCATCCTCATTTGCACTCGCTGTAGTTTGCGGAATGTCTGGGCCCAGCAGCCACGCAGTTGAGGTGGGCTGCAGACCTCGCGGTCCTGGTGGAGCTACAGGCTTCCCTGCTGCCTCTCCCAGCTCTTTAGGATCCTGCGCCCGCCGGTATGGCCAGGCCGCCGGTGCTGCTTTTCTGGTCCGAGCTTCAGAAACCTTTTCAGATCAGGTACAGATGCTTTAGAGAGAACCTTAGAGCAGAAATTCTGAGTCTAGATTCTTTTCCTTGCCCTTCCATTAACTAGCAGTGTAACTTAAGTGTTATAGAAGTTCCCATCCAGCTCTCAAGTTCACAGGTTTGTGTTCAGCTGCCAGTTCCCTAAGTGATGCACATCAGAAATGAATCAGCACCTGCTGGAAGGGCTGGTGCTGTATTGTTGTTTTGATGCCATCTGGTCACAATGCTAGAGAATTCCATGAAGCCACAGCAGTTTGGATCTCTGAAGATTGGCAAAAACCGAAAAGGGCACATCTTAAAATTTTGAAGACCTTCTTTCCTCTGGGTGAGGTGATTTATTTAGGACTTTTGGAGGTGAAGTCTATGCCCTCAAGAGTTACAAGTAAACAAACAAGCCAGGTGTGGTGGTCCACATCTATAATCCCAGTGACTTGGGAGGCTGAAGCAGGAGGATTGCAAATTCTAGACCAGCCTGAGCAATGTAGACCCATCTCAAAATTAACAACAACAACAAAAAAGAACTGGCATGCAGTTCAGTGGCACAATGCCCCAGGGTTCAATCCCTAGTGCCAAAAAAAAAAAAAAAAAAAAAAAAAGCGGGTGGGGAGGGGAAGGGGGGAGACAAAAACTTGCCTATACCTTGGTTTGAGGGACTTGCTCGAATCTTTTCGCAATGAAATGTACGGTGTTCTTTTCCAAATTTAACCCAATTTTAAGAATCACCTGTGATATTTCTACAGCTTTTTTAGACTCCCATTTCATATCTGTTGAAACACTGCCTAGGAAGAATCTGTATTTTTAACAAACATCTTAAGTGATTCTCAACCGATATGGCATATTTGGAGCATGAGTCTTTGAATCAGATACACCTCCACTTCTGTTTAAAACTATTTAATAGCTTTAAGAACTTTAGCAATAAATCTCTTAGAGTTGCAGTTTTCTTCATCTGAAAAGGAAGAATGATAATTTCAACCTCAGGAATTATTGTTTCTATGCCCTTTGTGTCTATTGAACCAAACATAGTGCTTAGCATATAGTAGATTTTCATAAGTCTGTTGAGCTAAGAAAGCAGATAGTATGCCCAGGACATAGAAGAAACTTGAAAAGATCTAATGTCCTTCCTGCTCCTTACGGTTTTTTCTTTCTTTTTGTTAATAACTTGCAGAATATTCTTACTAGAAGTAAATATGTATCTTTGATGGTCATATCAGCTAGCAGTTGTTTTTCCTTTTTTGGTGTGATTGAAATTATTTTTGATATTAGGTTATTGATAAAAGGAGGATGAGTTCATTTGTTTGGCTAAATTTCACAATATAAATGCTATTTACCTCTTGTTATGCCAGAATTCTAGATTATGGTGGTCATGATTTTTATTGTTATGTCAGAATTCTAAATCTTAAGTAAATCACTTAGATTCCATGTATTTATTGAAATAAGATCTTTTTACTTATTAATTTAAAATATTTGGCTTAATACTCTGAAAAGTGTGTGGGTGCAGAACTCAGGAATGCTGAAGCCATGTCATAAAAGGATTGGTGTTAATGACTGAACCCTTTAAATATAAAACTAAGGATTAAAATCTGAGAATTATTGTAGAATACAGTGTATATGTTATAAATCTTGACTATATAAAAATCACATTCCTACATAAATCAGGAGATGTGAATTAGTGTTAAAAATGCTATAATCCACATTTTTCATGATAGATCAATCCACAATTCATTTCAGTATTCATATAATAATTTTTCTTTACTTTAAAGTAATCTTTTAGAACCTAAAATTGTTTTTTGTGAGGCAGTTTTCCCCCCAGAGATCAGCAGTTCCTTTAGTTTACTTTGTTTTCTTCTGTTTACTTGCTTTTTATTAAAAGTAGCATGTCTAATATTATCTCATCCTTAAAAATTATTTCTGTGCATTGGTGTCTGCAATGATAGATACCTAGTAATGAGGATTATTTCTGAGTGGTGGGATTTAAACATTGTTTAACAGAAAGGAGATTTGGTTATTCTGTTATTCCTAGGGAGAAATCTGAGTTTTAGCAAGTAACCTAAAATTTGCTTAGTAATCATCCGTACCATTAACTTGTAATCAACAAATGACTACTGCTTTGTTTCTCTTTAGGATTGTTTTATATTGCTTTAGTAGGGGTATATTTATACCTATATACAGTGTAGTGTGGTGCTTTTTATATTAAGAATGCTTAAATTTGAATTCTGACTTTGTCACAACCTGTGTGAGTTCAAACTTTGTGAGTCCATTTTCTTATCTAAAACTGGGTATTTTATTTATCCTTTCCAAGATTGTTGTAAGGATTAATGTGTTTATTTAAATGACCTGACCCACTGTCTAAAACATAGAATCTGCTCAAAGGAGAATGGCTATTATTACTGTTTTTTTTTTTTTTTTTTTGGTACTGGGGATTGAGCTCAGGGGCACTTGACCACTGGGTCACATCCCCAGCCCTTTTTTGTATTTTATTAGAGACAGGGTCTCACTGAGTTACTAAGTGCCTCGCCATTGCTGAGGCTGGCTTTGAGCTTGCGATCCTCCTGCCTCTGCCTCGGCCTCCCAAAGTGCTGGGATTATAGGCGTGCGCCACCGCGCCCGGCTTATTATTACTGTTTTTAAAGTATGATTATATTTTATTATGTGCATGTTCTTCTTAATTCCCTTTTAAAAATCATCAGTACATTACACTTTTATTTGAGTGTCTGTAAAATACTTAAAGTGCTTTACAATGGATTTTTCTTAGGTTGGAACTTCTTGTGTTGGAAGCTGTGTATCACCATAATGAGGCTTGTAATTCTTGATAATTATGACTTGGCTAGTGAATGGGCAGCCAAATACATCTGTAATCGCATCATTCAGTTCAAACCTGGACAGGACAGGTACTTTACCTTGGGCTTACCAACAGGTAATAAAACACTTTTTAAATTTTAGATACCCAGGTTATCTAAGATTGTGAAATCGTAGGGTTTCTTAGTAAAATATTTTTTCTGTTCATTTCTTTTCATAACACTGATTGAACCTAATAGCTTATAAAGCCAGAAATTTATATATAATCTAGTATCTACATTTTATTACTTATTTTTTAAAAATTCTGTTTCACCTACTATTCTGAAATGCAGTAGGAAATTTCCTAACAAATATGATCATTATTTTTTTTGTACATTTTTATAAAAGTTTTTGTTTTTAGGGGCATTGTTTTCACTATTAATACAATTTCTTAATACCTTAGCTTTCTTATTAATCACAGGAGGTACCTAAGTATGTATTGTTGCTTCTTAATTTTAAGTCACCTGTCATCATCTCTTACTTATTAGCCTTTTACTATTTATTTTCCTTCAAATACAGAGTATTATAATTGAAAAATTAGAAGACTGCTATTTCTTTATCACAGGATAAACATAAACATTAATTATATATTTTATTGAATTTAGTTTTCTGTTAAGGCTTGTCTTAAAAAATGACCAGGAAGTGTGCCATTTGATCTTATGGCACTTTATTTGATGTTTTTAACCTTTGACTTTGCAAAGGGTGTTAGACCTAGAGTCAGAACTATTTCTTGGTGATTTCAAGGCAGTTATTTTATATACCTAAGCCTTGGTTTTCTTATCTGTAAGATAGGAATAATAATAACTTAAAATGCTGTTTGAAGGCTCAACTAAGATAGTATTGCACAAGTCCCCTGAATACTACATACTCTAGAAATTTAAGATTCTCATAATGTTTTAATCAAATAGAGTATTTTCTCCTGTTCCTCCCCCTGTACATTCCAACTACATAAAAGTTAATCACAAATGTTTTCTATGTTGGGGATTGTGCATGACTAATATTTCTCAAGTTGATTTTGTTTATTGTTTTGCTTTTTCCTTTTTGGTCTGGGGCAGTAGATCTTGTTGATAATGGCAGAGGGGGGGATTTTTCTCAATTATGCACACCAGTACTGTACACTTATAGCAGCACCCTCAGTTATGTAATGTGAGGTGGTCATTGAATGTGGCTTCACAGTATCAGTTTGTATATGGTTATCCTGGGTTACTTTAAGCCTATCTGTGTCCATCACATTGTCTTAATTATCATGCAAAAGTAAATACTTATTTAAAATGAATTTGGAAACAGAAAGACTTGAGAGTTTTAAATAATATCAGTGCTAAACATGTTTTAATGTATATAGATCTACAGCTTTAGCTTTAATTTTAGTAGTATAACTGCTTAGTCATACTTCTACAAGGGGAGTATCTCTGGATAACTCTTATTGACATTTTCCACTATTCACTTTCATTGACCCTTGACATGATAATTATGTTCCCCTCCCCCCACTGCTTTTAAAATTTGTACATAGGTATATGTGATTGCAGGTAACATGCTATAGCATAATTATCCTCTCACCCAGCACAATTGCTGGGGAATAGCTCTTCAGTATATACTTACTAAAGTGGCATTAATGAGCTTGACATTTAAAGATGTGCATGCAGAGTTCTTTACCTGCCTCCCAACCTTATCCCACCATTCCCATGCACTGAATTGACTGGGTGAATTGAACTGTCTGTAGTTCAAAGAATAGGCCTACACTTGCTGACTTCTTTGCTTTATTTTCATTCATGTTGCTAGCATGGTGTATAGTAGAACCCACGAGTTTTTAAACTAAACTGATCTAGATTTGAATCCCTGGCTTCACAGCTATTTGATATTTGGCAAATTCTTCTATCTTTTTTACTCAGTTCTTTCATCCTCAAAATGAGAAAGATAGTGTCAGTTTCCCAAGGTTGTGAGATTTACATGAGGTGATGTATGAAAACAAAAGATACTGTCTTTGGGCCTCCTCCCCTATCTCTGGTCTGTTTTCAATCACAGCTGTGCTGTTCCCCTTTTCAGAATTTCAGGCTTTTTTTAAGATTTAATTGAAATGCCATCTGATTTTTTTTTTTAAAATCATTCCTCTAACTAGCAAACTAGCAACACTATAATCTTTTTGGTTAGACTTCTTCTAGATTATTTATGATTTTCCTTGTATCATAGTTATTTTGTAACTAGTTATCCCTATATTATCAGTTCTTATCAGAAGAAACCCTGGTAATCTTTATTAGATCTGAATTATAGTGAGGACTTGCTAAATGTTACTAAATGTTAGTAAAAAACTGTAGCAAATAAAATATTCAAACTTCTTTAAACGGTTTCCTTTGTATCATATCTTTCATTTATTCATTTATTCATGTTGATTAAAAAGTAGAAAAAGAATGTGTTTTTTGTCATCACCATTGTGACAATTTCTCACTTTTATTTTTTGGTACTGGGGATTGAACTCAGGGGCACTCGACCACTGGGCCACATCCCCAGCCCTTTTTTGTATCCCCAGCCCTTTTTTGCATTTTTATTTAGAGACAGGGCCTCACTGAGTTGCTAAGTGCCTCGCCATTGCTGAGACTGGCTTTGAACTTGTGATCCTCCTGTCTCAGCCTCCCAAGTGCTGGGATTACAGGCATGCGCCACCGCACCCAGCCTTACTTTTTTATTCATATATTCTTAAGGGACTCTTCTAATTATCTTAACAATGAGAAAAACAAGATTCATCAATCCTTCTAGAGAAGAAAAAGAGAAGCATATTTATTTATCCATCTTTCAGATTTCATGTCAGTGAACTGTAGTCCTTTGAGAAAGAATAATTTTTACATGATTAATTGCAGTTTAAAATAACATGCTTAGTTTTCAGAAAATATTATTTTTCTGTTGTTTGAAACTATGTGGAGTGTATTATTTATAGCCACTTCTATAACTGTCATCTCAAATGAGAGGCAGTTTTTTACACCTGAATTTCCTCTTTTTGTTTGTTTTTTGTTGTTGTTGTTTTTTGGAGTCTATTAATTTCTAACAAACTTCTACATGCTACTTGGGCATATATTTATGTGCAGGCTTTTTGATTTTCTTTCTGGTGATGTTTGTACTAGGAATCAATACTCCAATCAGAATTGGGAAGATCAGATTAGTGCTGTCAGTCTAGCTTTCCACTTTGGAGTTCCAGTGGGAAAAAATGGAGCAAATTTAGAAAACAATGAAGGAGGCCAATTGCATTTGGCTAAATCTATTTCTTTATTGTGTCATCATGAATCACCAATAAACAAATCTCTTTCCAAATATCAATTAATTTCATAAAACATGTAAAAGAATTACATTATAAAAACTAGTCAGATTATTACAATTAATGTTTGTACTTTGAATTGTTCAGGGCTTCTGGTAGGTCAAATGTGACTATTCCTTTCAGCTTGTCACACCAATACAATTTACACCTGTTGTCTGGTAATTCCACACAGTTTGATGTTTGAATCAAATTATTTACTTTTCAAAAATATTCCTATTCGTTGCATTAAAATAAACCGGGATTGATGCAGCAGGTTCTTTCCTTGAACTTTCAACCTTTGTCATGGTCATATCTAATGGTGAGAGTCATTTACATTTCCCATATGCTGTTAAATCTGCAAGATGACCAGCAATCACGTCTCCTACCACCTTCTGATACAAATAATTAACACCTCCCTTTCAAAGATAGTATTCAAATTGCTTGTTGGTAAATGAGGTTGGCAGGAGCATCCAGGGACAGTTCATTCTTTGCTGACCATGTATTTTCCATGCCATGTCTTGTGAGATCCCAAAGCTGCCAAGGCTGCCAGGTAGTCAGGTCAGTGGGAAATAAGGGAAGTCATGGGTTAGATATATACATTGAGAGAATACAGTTTGAGAAGCCATGCTGTAAAACATTTAAATAATGGTCTGTATGCTGTGGCTATGGTGATTTTTGTCTTTTATTTCACTGGTGCAAATAAAGACTTCATATTATTTAAAAAAAAAAACTAAAATCAAGTACTCACTGCCAAGATCCCATTTCCTAGAAAGTCTCTCTATTTTAAATACTTAACACTTCTCTTTCTCATTTACACATTTTAGTTGATATGTACTGATGATAACATGAAATGAGAAATAGGAACTCCAGTTAAAAAGCTGTAGGGCTAAAGTTCCTCACTATCAGTTTCAAAATTCAAAGTAGGGACCTTAAATTTAGCACTGGTTCTCTCTTTTGTAAAATGATCAACACTTACCTTATTTATGTATCAATTTATATTAGAACTCAAGTTTATTTATTTTTATTTTTTTCAAAAAATGGGGTGTGTAGTTTTCTTTTAATTCATATATGCTCTCTAAAAGAGATTAGTCTTAAAATTTGTGGTAGCAAATTTTTTCTTTTTTTATTTATAATAGTAGTATGTATTACAATTCATAATGCACATATATAGCATCTTTTTACATACAACTGTTTGTATACAAAGTATAAATACCAAACAACTCAGCAATCATTTTTCCAATTTTAATTTTTATTGAAAAATTTCCAGCTTTACTCAACAAATTCTAGCTTACTAAAATTTTAAGCTAGCTTGTAAAGAAACATGTATATTTGTTAATTGGATATATATTTAGATTAATAATTGCCTAATAAATTAGAAATACAGAATTTTGTTAAGAATAGTTAAAGTAAGCATATAGAAATGTTTTTTAGATGGATTTTCAAGTTCTGTTAGAAAATGGAATCTTTATCTATTTTAGGGAGTACACCTTTAGGATGTTATAAAAAACTAATAGAATATCACAAGAGTGGAGACCTTTCTTTTAAATATGTGAAGACTTTTAACATGGATGAATATGTAGGTAAGTTCTTTTTGAATTACATACTACATTTTTAATTAAATGAATATATGTTTAGAAAATTAATGTATTTTAACTTATGTTTTGACTATAATAGGAATATACTGTTTCATAATGAGATTGGGAATTCTCGTAAAAATTTATATTTTTATGTGGATAGCATAGGATAGTAGCAAAAATACAAGAGGAGAATCAGAAAAATCTGCATTCATATCCTGAGCTTTGCCACTTACCAGTCACGCAACTTTGAGCCAATCCATTCACATTTCTTGTTCTCTCTCTGTCTCTCTTTTTTCCCTTGAGGCAGTTAAAACCAGTGATGTGAGAATAAATTAATGTATGTAAAAGTAAAATATATATTTTAGATTAAAGACCACTGTGAAGCTTTTATAATATATTGAATGTTATCTTGCTTAACTGAGAAGATCTCTGATTCGTAGAAATTCTGTGTTAAAATATAAAAATGGGAATACACTTCTAACGAAGCATAAATGATAGCCCCACAAATTATTATGATTCAATACACTTTGCACAGATATGGGAGGAATAGAGGAGTAACATGGCCAACATTTCAGTTGAACAGTTAATTTATTATGTAAATTAGCTTCACTGCTTAAAATTTCATGTGCTCAAGAAATATATACTGATTAAGTGCACATGGCCTAGACTGCCTGTGTGTTTGTATTCCCACCCTTCTGAGCTACATGACCTTGGGAAAAGTTCTCTGTTTTACTTGCTCATCTATAAAATGAGGATAATAATATTTCCATGGACATAATATAAATTTACTGTGTTACTACATCCCTGTGATATGTTATAATGCTGGGTATATAACAAGCATGTATTCCATTTTAAAAATAATTTTAAATACAGTGTGGAAAAGTTAGCTTTATTTCTGGAAATAGTTACTTTTGTTTATTAAATTCATTTAGGACTTCCAAGAAATCATCCTGAAAGCTACCATTCTTATATGTGGAATAACTTTTTTAAGCATATTGATATAGATCCTAACAATGCTCATATCCTTGATGGAAATGCTGCAGATTTACAAGCAGAATGTGATGCATTTGAAAAGAAAATAAAAGAAGCTGGAGGAATCGATCTTTTTGTTGGAGGTATGTAAACACTTTTGTCACTATTTATTTGCTAACACTTGAAATAAGTATTTTAAAATTAAAAAATATTATCTTAACTTTTTGTATAATACCCAGAAATAGACTAACTTCCATTTTTTATTTTCATCAAACATAATCTTAAAATTCTAATAGTTAATGCTCAGAATTGCTTAAATTATATCTTGAGAGGTAGGTCCCAATCTCTGTTATAGTCTTCTAATTACTTCTGTAAGTTTGACAGTTACCACATTATAAAAAATGAATGACCTGTTTACTTTCCTAAATGATAGCTTTATCTTTTTAAATATTTAATATCCCAGTGCAGCCTATTTATCAGATTAGACTTGAATCTAAAATTTTTTTAAATAGTTTTTATTTTTAAAAGTTAATTGTGCATTACAGGAAAAATAAAAATACAAGCAAAGAACAAAATCATCCAGTCACAAGCAGCTTAGTTGGACGTGTCCCTCTAGGTTGTGTGCATATATACACAATATTCCATTTTGTGTGATTGAGATCGTAGTGTGTATCATGCTTTTCCACACATCATGAATATTCACCAATTCAAAATCCCAAAGCTATATGAGTATTTTTTGATAACCAAGAATACACTATACCAACTCAATCTGTTATCCTTTCTTGGGGACAAAAATTTCACTGAAGACAGAAATGGCAACAGGCCTCTAGATAGACATATTAGCAGAGTTACAACTAAAATAATGCATTCCCTTAATGCTCAATTTAAAATGAGACAGCAACAGAATACACCAAGCTTGTTTCATTACCAGATTTCTACTACTAAAATATTAGCAGGAATGCATGTTCCCAGTGAATTAAAGTATTCATATAGTACAGCCAGAAGATGCACACATACCAGTGGCTCACATCAAAATGTAAATCTTTGAGCACTTGCTCCCATCTTTCCCTGTGCCCTTCTGCTGCCAGCCTAATGAACAAGTCATGGTACACAGTGCCCAGAGATAAAGCAATTCCATATCCAAGATGCATCTTTTCTATCAATTATAACAAAAATATATTTACAAATTAGTTAATTCACTAGCACTACTTTTTATGATTCACTGTCACCTCAGGACATCTAGAAAGCTTAGATGTTATGAAATGAAGTATGAACTTTGTGCACAATAAACACAATTTACCAAAAATGCACATATAGATCTATGGTAATAGTCTAAACCTGTCTTCCAGATATGGAGACACTAGCAAAGAGCACTTTCCCTCACCCTTCCCTCTTCTCCCTCTTTACCATTCCAGAGACTAAATTCAGGACTACCCCTAGCTCCAAGAGGTGGATTAACAAGGGTCATTCTCAGAAGACAGTTCTTCCTAAAAACTAACAAAAGGATATTTATATAGGGATTATTTTGCTACTTTTAACAAACTTTGGGCATTAGGACTTATCTTTTAACCCAACAAGATTAACTAAAATGCACATATAACAATGGTTAGACAATTGAACTAATCTAAGGGGTCCAGATTGCTTCTCTATGCATACCTTCTCCTTCCCCGACCCCCCACCCAGTAAACCTTTAACCTACCCTCCAAGATATCAAGTTCAACAGTTCCATTCCCCTAAATGGCAACAATTCCTATGTAGTAACAAAACATACTTAAAAGGGCCATTACTTTAGCTCTCTACTTTTACCATGTGTTGTACACTTTTAAACATCTAGAAACACTAAATGTTTCCAACAAGGACTTATGTTTCCAACTATACATAGAGTAGCACTGAATAAACTGCAACACTTACTTAACAAAGGCTATACTTTGAAGCAAAATCCCCCCCATCCCCCCCACCCCCCCCCCCCCCCGCCTTTTTAAAGGCTAGAATTTGAAAGTGTCTTCCAAACAGTAACATTCTGGCTTAGAACCCTTCCCCTTCTCGTCTTATCAACCCCCGGGTCAGTATATGCATCTGTAATGCTTAGAGATGACTTTAACAATCTCACTTCCTAAGTGGTTTTAAGAACAGTCTTTCCTATGAATTTAACACAACATGTATTCAATGTGTTAGTTTACTAACTCTACTTTTGTCATACACTGGCAACCTCTTTAACATCTAGATAGACAAGATGTAAATTAGGACTCATTTGTCCTTTATATACACTATTTACACAGAATAGTAAAAACAAAACTCACAAATATAAGGGACAATGGTCAATTTTGCTTCACAGAAAATACACTGGTATAAAGCCCTTTATATTTTCTTTTCCTTCTTCCTCCCTGAACCAGCACAGATATAATATGTACTGCTCAGAAGTCTTTTGATCATTCCATTTCCAAAAGACAGTTATTTCCTCATGAATTTTAACAAAAAGATATCTACAAAATGTTTTATTTTACTACCTCTACTTTTAACATACTTTGTGCACTTCTAAACATCTAGAAAGACTAGATGTTTCAAATAAGGACTTAAGTTTGTCCACTATATACATAGTAGTGTTAAATAAAACTACACACATGTAACAATGGTTATATCTGAAAGTGTCTTCTAAGTAGGATCATTATGACCTACAATCCTTCATTTCTTCCACTTCTTTCTCCTATGTCACATGTGTCACACCTGAGTGTCACATGATATGATGTTACAATTTCACTTCCAAAAGTCCTTTTCAGAAGACTGCCTTTCTATGAATTTTAACACAAAGTGTACAAAATGTGTGAGTTTACTAACTCTACTTTCGTCATACATTGGCAACCTCTTTAATATCTAGAGACTAGATATTATAAAATTAGGACTCCTTAGTCCAGTATATATACAATATATACGGTACAGCAAAGTTAAATGAAATGCACGTTACAGGGCAATGGGTAAGCTGAAATTTTCTAGTACACTCTAACAAAACACCTTTTACAACTTCTTCCCTCCCGCTTCCCTCAACCCAATGAACAAGTACAGACAATATTCTGTTAAGAGGTGGTTTAACAATTCCAAACACAGTATTTCTCATCAGTTTTTAAAAACTATTTACAAAAAGTTTCAATTCTATTACTTCTACTTTTAAATATATCTAAAATTTTGTATGAAAAATGGATAGATTGTAGCAGATCACTTAAATTGCTTCATCTCACTGAGAAAAATGAAATTACAATGATGTAAGACTTTTTATTTATCATCAACCTTTAGATAATGAGTTAAACTTTATAATTGTTTTAATAAATTCCAGTATATGTTAAACTGATCACTTGTAATTTATGTATGTGTACATATATATATGTGTGTGTGTGTGTGTGTGTGTATGCATAATATACTAAAAATAGGAGTGTCTTCCTTTGTAATAACATGATTTTCTGTTATCAATACAAAGCATCTGAGACATCTAGCTAGTTGTCATCTGAATTGTATATCAACTAAGCTAAAGCTAAAATTTTTTTATCAGAGTTTTTAGTATTCAACTAAAATACTAATGCCTTAAATTACCTATCTGTGTGTATATTTTATAATTTACTTACTAGAAAACCACTCATAATTACATAAATTAGCAATATATTAATTTATGGTTAGAATAACTGAGTATGTTTGATGTAGTTATTTGCTCATGGGCAAATTTGGGTTTTGCAGTGAGATATAAATTTACATCCTATTTTGGCCACTTGCTCTCTGCATATCCTTGGTAAATTTATTGAAGTTCACTACATTTGTAAACAAGAGGTTTTATTAACTGTTCCAAAATCTGTGAAAATTAATCATACTCTAATATATTTAAAATAGTGCTTAGTATGTATTGATACTCTATAGTTATTTATTCAGTCTTTGTCTTCTTTCTAAATTATAGCTGCTGACATAGTTGTCTCTCCTGAGGAGGTTTTTACTAAATTAGTGACAGCTTACTCAATGAGATCAAAAAATCTTTGAGGAAGTTTTTATCCCTGTGTAGCAAAGCCAATACCATTTATTTTCTTGTGTAGATAGAATGGTTATTTATATGAGCAAGAATCCAAGTTAAATTATTTTGTTTTTCCAAATGGAAAGTTATATATGTTTTAAATAAAATTTGCTAGTATTACTTAAGCAAACCTAAGGCGTACTTACATATTCCTGTTTTGTACATATGGATCCTTTTGACATAATTGCCATTTGCACCTGAGACAATAAATGTCTGAGAATATTTAGGGAATATACTAACCACCCACTCTTTAGATTATCTGAACTCCATACCAAACTGAAGTAGAATCACTTTCCTAACCTGTTTATCTTGCTTTTATTGAGAACTGTTTTCACTTTTTTTATTTATTTGGGCCAAAGAAAGCAGGTTAGTCATTAGAGGTTACTGATTAAACATAGCTGTTGGAAAAAATGTCTTCATTTGTGGAATTTTGTTTTCCCTGTTAATTTATTGACCTTATATAAGAATCTAGTGCCAGGAAGTAGAGTTTACTGGGGGGAAAAATGTGATAAGATGTCCCTATTTTGTTCTTTGCCTGCTTTCCAGAAAGCATTCATAGCTTAGTGTAATTTTAAAGACCATAGCTCACTTATCCCAGATTTGGGTAGAACACATTTCATTCCCTATAGCTGTAAGTCATTTCTCATGTTTTAGCTAAATGTTTTGGGTAGGTTTCCTCACTAAAAAGCACCTCAGTTTTCCTTTCAAAGTAGATTGAGTATGAATTATAATTTTTTGTAGTTATCACTGACTCTTGCTACTTTTAAAAAATAGGTTTTTAAAACCAGTTTGTCTTAAGCTTCCTAAGTTGTCTCCCCGACACCAAAAAAGAAGAAAAGAGAGAAAAAAATTAAAAATAAAAAACTTTTTTTCAGAGTGTTCCCTTGTCTCCTCCATTAACATCCTCACTGTAGTCTGATAAGCCCAGGTCTGACATTGTACATATACCATCTAAAGTATATAATTATTCTGCATGAAGAGAGAAAGGATAGCTTACTACATTTTCTTCTTCTACTTGGGATAACCTATGTATTGGATATATATTCATGAAAGAATCTCATTTGATTCTTTTCCTTTGTTGATCTAGGTTTGTTATCATTGGATTTTTCAAGATGAGGCTTGATATCAGGGTCTTACCACTTACCCTTCTTTTGTTCCAGGGTTTGGTTAATAAAAACACTAAGAACTGTGCCAAATGGGATCAAAATATCAGCTTTATTAAAGGTAAAGTTGGACTAGAGATTGCAGGTTGGCTTGAAGCCAAAATGGGGTTTTCTCCTTCTCCCCTCTGAATTGGAAACAGAACTAGAAGAGCTGAAGAATGTTAATCTGCTATTGCTCACTCTAGGGAATTAGAGCAGGAGTTTTCTCCTCTTGGTAGAAAATAGAAATGAGGAAGTACATCCTCTTAAAAGTTCTCATTCTTCCTCTAATGGCAAAAGTGTTCTAAGAGAGGGTAAAGTATAACATGACTTCTTAACGAACCCAAGTAATAAGATATACAAACATGGCATTTTCTAAATAAAATATATTAATGTAAGAAATATCTCAAAGGTTTTTTTTTTTTGTTGTTTGTTTGTTTGTTTTAAGTGAAAACAGTAGGAAAAAATTCAACTTTGTTTTTTGGTTTCATGTGTGAATTCTTTGGTTGCCAGTAATATGGGCAGACCAATGGGACCAGAAGTGAATTAGTTGGAATGATTCTGATGCAACTCAAAACTGAAGGAAGAGTTGAAACAATAAGTTTTTGGAAAAAATAAGTCTTTGGAAAAATAACAATCAGAGAACCTAAGATCTCAAAAGAAGAACTCATCTACCTTTTCTCTGTAGAAAAGATTCCTATATGAAGAGCAGTTATAGGTTTGTTTATCTTGGGGCAAATGCCTATATCTAGACTGTAATCTCTATCTAAAAAAGGGACATAGGAAATTCTAATTGTTTGAGCCCTGTGGTGAGGGAAGTAGAGCAATAAGTGGGAGAAACTACTGAGTCTACCAAAAAATAAAAAATCATCTATTTATTTATTCAGCTATTATCTACTTAGTACCTCTTATGTATAATACGTTGTTCTCCTGAACTTTATATACTACCCACAGAACTATAATAACAGAGGAAAGACATATAATCCACACAGTGAGTTTTTGAGATATTTCATACAGAGGCTAATATCTCACTTTAAACCTAAAGACCAAATAGGAATTAGCCAAATTATATGTGTGTGTGTATGTATATATATAAATATATACAACCAGGGACTTCAGTTTTTTTAGTTATTCATGTCTAGTAAGCAAATGTGTCAAGGCTTTTCTATTAACTATGCTCATAATTTCAGCTTAGCTGCACACTTTAGCAAGGCCCAAATCACCAGTAAGAGCCCCAGTATTGATCTTAGTATACTTAACCATTGTTTATGAAGCTTTCATTCTCCTGGTTTCATCCTTTCCTCTTTACACATGTAAATGTACATGTAAATGTAAATATTTGTGTATATGTATACCTAAGAGAGAAAGAATTTTTTTAGAAATCTAGAAATTTACAATTAAAACATATTTACAAGTAAATAGTTACTTAATAGTTGAAATAATATGCATATTTACCACATGTGTGTCCTCACATTAAAAATGTATGTCCCCACATTAAAAGTTCCTGGATTTTTTGTACTTTGGTGGTCTGTATTTGCTTGATAGATTATTTATTTTTTCATCACCCTTTAAAACTAGGTTATTCTTTGTCATATTTCACCTTGATTTGAGCTGGGAAATTCTCCCACTAAGACTGAGAATAGTTTCATGTGATTTTGTTGTTGTTGTTGTTTTAATTAATTAATTAATTTTAGATAGATGTGTGTGTGTGATGTGTGTTTGTGTTCATTATAGTGTCAAATGTTATTTCTTGCCATAGGTTATAGAAAAAATGTTTGAAAAAAAAATACTGCCCTAATAGTTACATTTCTTTCTTTCTTTTTTTGATGCTTATATATTTTGGTGTGATTACAATGCAGAATAAGTGATATTTTGGTTACATTCTGTTTGCAATTAAAATGTTTTCTTGTCCAATGTATACATTGTTATAATCAAGGAAAGTATACTACAGAGAGTCTACTAGTTTATTGTCCCTTCTGGACTAGAACCAACAAATTAAAGTATGAGTATGAAGACCACTTGGTTAGCTGGGCATTGTGGCACACACCTGTAATCCCAGTGGTTCAGGAGGCTGAAGCAGGAGGATTGTGAGTTCAGTGCCAGCTTCAGCAACTTAGTGAAGCCCTAAGCAACTCAGTGAGATCCTGTTTCTAAATAAAATATAAAAAGGGCTGGGCACATGGTTCAGTCATTAAGCAACCCTGGGTTCAATCCCCAGCTTAAAAAAAAGAAAAAAAGACCACTGGGTCAGGAGTCAGAAGACTTGAATTTGAGTTTACCAAATTTACCAAATTGTGATCTTGAATGAGTCTCTTATTTACCTTGAGCATTAGAGATTTTCATTTGTCTTAATAAAAAGTGAAGGACATGAGGGAAATAGTTATGCTGAATCTTGTCACCTAACAAGATTGTTACGTATATGTTGTGATGATGCATGTTAAAATACTGTTATGAATTGTTATATTAAGGTGGTATTTAATTTTGCTGCTGTTATTAGAATCATATCAGATCAATGTTATGCTTATAGAAAAAATGGAAATATTTTTTGAATAAAATGCAGAAACACATATTTTAATGCAGTATTAGAAATTCAGCTATAAATTAAGACAAGGTAAGTGTGTTTGTTTATGATTATTTTTGCTCATAAAACCATGCTAAACCTTGAGACAACTTATTCACTAAATGGGAGAAACTTTATTCTTTTTTTTGTGTGTGTGTGTGTGTGTGTGTATTTCTTTTTAAAGGAATTGGTCCAGATGGTCATATCGCTTTCAATGAGCCAGGATCCAGTTTAGTGTCAAGGACAAGATTAAAGACTCTAGCAATGGACACCATTTTGGCAAATGCTAAATATTTTGATGGAGATTTATCAAAAGTGCCAACTATGGCTCTCACTGTTGGTGTGGGGACAGTGATGGACGCTAGAGAAGTAAGAATTACATGTTCTTTGATATATTCTTTTGATTTTTATGTATTTTGGAGTAATTATGATGCAGAATGATTGATGTTTGCTCACGTCTTTTTAATAATTTTTTTTTTAGAGTTCAGCATTTTTGTCAATCTCACAGATAGATTTAGAAATCAACTAACTTTAACTTTTGGAGCTATAAAGAAGAATTAGCAGCACCTTTTTTTCAGCTACTGCTTTACTTGATTATTCCTGCTTCACAGTTGGAGGTCCTAAATTCTTAACCAATCACATGGTTTGTTTTTAATTGAAATAAATAGTATTGTGAAAGGACTACTGGGACAGATGCAGTGGTAGCACACTATATAATTTGGGCTTTCAGGATGATTTAGTGTACATAGAAGATAGCCCATTTGGTTTCTAGCTGAAAAGGAACCCATCTAATGCTAGATCTATTGTAAATTTAGTGTATTTAAGAATGCACATGCTCTGAAAAGTAGACCCTGTCTAATTTTTAAGTTTTTAAATTTATTTGTCATTACCTTCCTTGAGAATAACAGGAAAAATTTTGGTCCGTTTATGATTATTAGTGGTTCAATTATGTGGAAGCCTAGAAATCAGTTATTTTCTGGTAGCAAGACTGAATAGACTCAAAGTGGACAGAGTTATAAATAAGCAATTACATTTAGACTTGAATGTACAAATAGAATTATTATTGAAATATATGGGTATTTCTCATTATCTAAATATCATAAGTATTTGAAGAAATATCTTTTAATGGATGAAATTTTGTAGTAAGTGTTAGAAAAAAAGATTTTAGAACAATCTTATTTCTAAAAATGAAGCAAAGCTATTTCTAACATTTAACAAGTTATAAGTTTTAATGCAATTCTTATGTTAATTTTTAGAATGAATAGAGAATATTCAAATACCTATGATTCCCCCCACACACACACTTTGGGTCAAATTTTCCAACAAAATTATGTCATTCACCTAACAGTACTTTTTTTAAGTATTACTGGAAATTATCATGATAAAACTATTCCAGGGCTAGGTCATTTTGCTTAGGACCTATCTTAGTTCTTTGATTTTTTTTCATAGCATTCTTTTGAAGCAAGTTTTATATTTATTGGTTTTTCCTATCTTTAATTATAATGGTTTAATTTATTCATATTCTCTTTTGCTAGTGATATGAACTGTTCATTGGTGTCATTTTCTTTAACAGCACATACACTTATCTACTGTTAAGTGGAAAGATTTAAATATAGAACCAAATTCAAGTAGTGAGTTCTTAATACATATCTTTACATCATGGCAGCTCAGATAATGAGGATCTTCTGAATTCACCTTGGAAGTTACTTTGTATTTCATCAAGACTTTGGAATTGTCAACTAGATAAGGAACCTCATAGTCTAATAGCCTCAATTATCAAACTCTTTCCTTGCTTTGGGGTCCTCACAATGATGCTATGTCTAGAATCCTCTTTTCCACTTTTTGCATGGCTAACACTGCACCATTTGATTTTCATGTTTCTCTCTTTACCATCATACTCATAGGCAAAATTATTTTCTTTTGTTCTCTCATACCACTCTGATATTTTTCTTTAGGTAGCACTTGTCATAATTTGTAATTATTTTAGTATGTTTACTGACTTAATATTTGTTTTTTCACTAATTTATACTCTGCATGAATTTATGAGTCATGTATATGTACTACCTAATACTGTCTGTCACATAATAGGTATTAAGCAACTGCTGGGAATGGTTTGAATGAAATACTTAGGTTCACAATCCATTTTGCACAAAATTGGTCCTATTCAGTACAGCTTGTTTATCTACCTGAACCACTAGAAATGATTTTTATTGACTTTTGGCTATTTTCCAAAAGTACCTGGAAAGGATTACAATTTGGGCCAGGTGTAGTGGCTCAAGTTTGTAATCCCAGTAGCTCAGGAGGCTGAGACAGGGGAATCTTTAGTTCAAAGCCAGTCTCAGCAACTTTAAGGAGGCCCTAAGCAACTCAGTGAGATCCTGTCTCTAATAAAATACAAAAAGGAGGCTGGGGGGTATGGCTCAGTGGTTAAGTGCCCCTCGGTTCAATTCCCAGTACCAAAAATTTTTTTTTAAAATTTTAAAAGGGTTAAAATTTGTTTTTACTAAATTATATTTAAAAATTAGTACCATATGTTATGAAGGTAATCCTCCTTCCCCCCCCAAAAAAGATCACAAAGTGTTTTTAGCTATTATAGCATCTTTAGAATTATTTTATTAATTGTAATTATTTGCATAGTTATTCATATGATGAATTAAGGCAAAGCCAATAAAACTTAAAATCAGCTTTTTACTTGCCTTACTGAAAGTCACACAGATTATCAGTGACTTCTTAATTGCTAAAACTATCATCTTCTCTGCAAGTCCCATCCTAAATCATGCCAGTCTTTACCTATCCTGTTCACTAGATTACTTCCTGGATAAGTTTTTCAAAAACATTGTTCAGTTTTTTATTTATCTGTGTAATTATGAGTCTCTAGTTCCCTGTTATTCCATCACAAGTTCAAATCTAGCCTCTTTCTTTAGCATAAAAGTCTTTTGACTTCAACCAGTGTCCCGCTATTTCCTTTCATTTCCCTGTGCTCCATTCTTACCAAACTTGTAGCTTTTTATTGACTCTTCCATAACTGTCTGAAAGGCCCCCATATTTAGAGATTTTCTATTTATCCTTAAACTTGGGTTTCTAGAGGAGCTACTCTAAAACTTTCCCCAACTCCACCTTCATGTCAGCATCATGCTTTATTACTTTTTATATATTGTACATATTTTATACATTGAGTACAATAGTTTCTTTCTGTATCTCATCTTCTGGCATCCTTGCCATCTTCAGACTATATGGTGGGTAAGAATTTAGAAATGAAGACCTGAAAATCCTGTATTTTTTACTTCCTGTTTCTTCCTCGGTAAATCTTTAATCCTTAATTTCCTCAAATATTAAAAATTGCATTTGATTTAAATACCTACTGGGAATGGATATAGTGGGTTAAAAATACAGTTTTTGTAACCCATAAATATTTACTTGTTTATGGAATGATTGCTTAAATGTGAACTTTCACCCAAATCAGCTTATCTCATAACCTTTTAAAATAGTGTTATTGTAATACATTTATTATTTAAGTAGCATGAGACTGTATCATTGCAACATCTGCCTGATCATTGATTCTCAAACATCAGTTCATGCATAAGAATCACCTGGGTTTTTTCTCAGTAACATATATTATTATGGAGTTCCTTCCGTAATACATACATCAGTCTTAAAAGAACATATTGGCTATTAATGCCCAACAAGGAAAACTAATTTACAGATTCATTAGTTAATGTTTTATTTATCTTAATCAAACATAGTTAATTATTGTTTTAAAAGATAAATGCTTTTAAAAGATGAATGTTTTAAGAGATGAATGCTTTATAGCTACAATAAATTTTTGTTGAGCTTGTATACCTGTACATAAGAACAACATATATCAATAAAAATATTAGTGGAAATTCATATACATCTTAATATATTCATGGACTTGGATTAATCAAGATATACCTTCACAGTGAAAATTGAATAGTAAATTGTGATAAAAAAGAAATCTTGTAATATCTGATCCATTAAATTTTAATGTTTCATTTCCTCCTATTTTAGGTATAGTTTTAAAATATGCACACATACATATACAAAATATCTATGCTGTTATACATATTTTAGAACTGCAATTACCTGATGTTTATTTTTTTAATTATAAGGCAAATTATGCCTACCTAAAGATTCATAACATTAATATGTATATATTCTGAGTTGTAAAATCAGTGATTTGCTCCTAAAAACTGATAAAGGGAAGGTTCATTTTGACATACATATACACATACAGTTGCATGTGTTCTTTGAATTATTTCATGGGCAGTTAGGGGTTTAGGACCAAGAACTTGGTTTTTTTCTAATATTTAAGTCAAATTTCAGGCATATGTGCCTAAAAGGCAATTCCTGTGTTTAGTGGATCCCTAATTCTCTTTAAATTCTTTGAATTTTTAAAAATTCTTTGAATTTGTTTGAAACAATTTTGGATAATCATACATGTTCAATGAAATGATCTTAAACACTTTAAATATCTTGTTTTAGAGTCTTTCTGTTTTTATGAAATAGTATCTGGACTAGAACAATTTGGTGTATCATTCCAAATTATGTAAATTTTTTGAAGACCCATAATTCTTCTTTTGCAAGGCATACCCTTTTTCTTGATCCTCCCAGGTTTCTTTTACACATCATTATCCACTGTGTTAATAATATACACTTAGACTTCAGAGTTGCCTACTCATCAGTAACAAAATCGAACTATTAATTAACAAGTTATGTTCATGACTTTTTAGGTGATGATCCTCATAACAGGTGCACACAAGGCGTTTGCCCTGTACAAAGCAATAGAAGAAGGAGTCAATCACATGTGGACTGTTTCAGCTTTTCAGCAGCATCCCCGGACTATTTTTGTATGTGATGAAGATGCTACTTTAGAATTAAGAGTTAAAACTGTGAAATACTTTAAAGGTGAGCACTGAATATAAAAAGCAATGTGTGAGATGTCCTGTTGTAGATGACAGAACTTAATATGACTGGGTTTAAATTCTACACTGTGGCCTGTTGAAAACTGGAATTGTGCTGATACAATGGCCAGTTTTTTCAATGGATAAAAATTCTCACCTCAGATAATAGTGGCTTTCAGAGTAGGTTTCGTGTGTGTGTGTGTGTGTGTGTGTGTGTGTGTGTGTGTGAAGAAAATGTCTTTATTTGTATTTTCAGTAAACCCAACTCTTGAAATCCAAATTTCAGAAAATATTTTACTTTTATACTGAATTTGCTATATTAAACAACCACATAGGAAGTCTATCTTTGTCTTTTCTGGGTTTGTTTTTCTGTTTACAAGTTCCATCTTAACCCTCTACCTAGAACCTAATTTATGGTTAACATGGGTCTCCCTCTATCTCATTTAATCTTAACAATTTCAAACCAATATATTCCTGTAGATTATAAGTTATAATGGCACTATATTTGAAAGAGTATGGAATAAACTCTGCAGATAAACAGTTTGATTGCCCACAGTCTTGTGTGTTGATTTTCCTTTTTCTTTTTTCTGTAGTCTAGTTTATGTTCTCAGATCTTATTGTGTATAAAAAAATTGCACATACTTAACATAATGGATGGTTTAGGAGATTTTTCAAGTGACTTTTGACTATGCTACATGTAGGATCCATTCCCTGATTAAGAGTGAACTCCACATATAAACCCAAACACAAATAAGCTATGTAAATGGTATTTCTTTATAAAGTACTAATATTTATACAGCTGATATTGAAAATGAATTGGTCTTAAATGTCAGTGATTCACAGAGTATATAATACATTTGCTACTTCTGTTACATGAATAAATATATATTTTTAATCTTATGTAGTTACTATGTTCAACAGGTATTAAAAATGTATAGAACACATCAAACCTGTATTTCATGAATATCATTGTTTAAGACAGGTGTTAAGAAAGTTATATTTTATTGCTTCTAAGACACATTTATCCTTTCTGAAATTAGAATGTGTCTTAAAATTGGTGTCATATCATAGTATACCTGATAGCATTTTATTTTAGTGGGATATAAATAATTATGTCTTACAGTATACAGAATCTCATATTCAGAAATATAGTATACATAATCTAGAAGTTGTAATTTGATTTGAAGGAAATCAGTAACTTGCAATTCATATAAAATGTTTAAAATATGGCAAAAAATATTGAGTGAGAATACAAATGATTGAAGTTTACAAAACACTGAAAATCTCATGTTTAAAACAAATTTAGAAAACGCTGTGTGTATAGTTTTGTATGTACACTTGTTTTGTGAGCATATTCCTATTTTACAAAACTCTTTAAAAGCATTTTTAATGGATAGGTAAGTGGATACATCATGATTTACTTTATTTCCTTATTCCTTAGTATGTCATCTTTTATATCTTTTGTCATTTAAATTACTTGTTTTTACCAAGCCACAAATATATTCAATTAAACAACAACAACAACAAATGTTGGCTTCTTTGTAATTTGGTGATAGAAGCAGAGAGCATCTCAGTGATAAACTGTGAGTAGACAGAGCTCTTGAATGGAACTTTATCCCTATATCTCCAAATAGTCCTCCAAATTTCATCACATGTATTAGATTCCTTGAAGTTAATACAAGCAATCCTCATTTTCCACAAATGCTAGTTTCAGTGTCCATTTTCTAGTACCGGTAATCCCTGGATAGATCCTGTCTGTACCAGTCTGATTTTATCACAACTTGATACTTATCAGACTGTTTTTATATTTTAGTTAATATTTAATAAGATATTTAATAATAACTAGTACTTGTATGACCAGGCATTATTCTATATTATGTTAGTTGATTTACCTAATTTCATGTACTCCCATTTTCAAATGATTTAATAGGCTTAACAGACAAAAGGTTTCATATAGCTTATAGTGGACAGAGCTGGGTAACTGAAATCAGATATCTAGAGTCTAGGCGTTTGTCCACTCTGTTATACTGCCTCCCAGAAGAGGAGTAAACTATGAATATAATATCATCCAAATTAAAAGCATATTTGTGTGCTTTTTCCCATTATATAATCATTGCTTCCAGTGAAAATATAAGCATAAGTTAGATAATTTAAACTAAAGGAGAAGGAGGTGTTTATGTGTGTTTAGTTCTTTTAGTTATATAAATTCCAAGTCCTTCTGAAACATGTTGAAGTGTAGACTATTCATGAGAACATGTTTGCATTACCTGAAGAATACCTTGTACTTTCTACTTTGGAGCTGTATATATTTATGAAGTGGTTTCAGAATATTGGTGTGTGTCAGAAAAGTTAAATTGGGATCTTATTCTGGGCCATATATAAGCCTTACTTTGCAGTTAAGTATTTTAATTTAGAGTAATTGAATACTTATAAGTGTGCACATATTTCAAATGTAGTTTTATGTATTTGGCATATTCTCATTGAGTTATTATTATAGCACATGAAAAAATTGGAGGATACTATTCTGGGTGTTGTTGCCTATAGTTCTTCAAGTTCCATTTCCAACACTACCATTTCTTCTCTCATCACTAAAAATTACTAACAGGAATCTTAGTAAAGGTTCTCATTATTTAGTTCCTGAAAAAAGATGTACATTAACTAAATTAAAAACAGTAACAATTATTACTAAATGAAAGCTTATTTCATATGTGCCTTTTGAAAGATACAGATTAATCACAAGAAAAGTTTAATACTTGGGCATTTTATTCATTAAAAGCTTTTAGGTATTGTTTTTTAATTAGAACTTAT
Organism: Tamias sibiricus; assembly: GCA_025594165.1. Classification (NCBI taxonomy): domain Eukaryota; kingdom Metazoa; phylum Chordata; class Mammalia; order Rodentia; family Sciuridae; genus Tamias; species Tamias sibiricus. Next base: position 38,263,989 of record CM046665.1, on the reverse strand, counting down.
TTGAGTTGGTGTATTTTCATAACATTATTCATGGTGGTGAATTTTTTTTTTTCTGTTGCATCCTTTTAGGGCCCACCCCCATAGCCTGACAGAGGTAAAAGTTACTTTGTAAATAAATTGATACTTAGAAACTATGACATATAACATTCTGGTAACATGTTAGGAAGTCTAGTGCATTTTTATTAATAATTTCTTATCAGGATTTTTCTTATTTCTGTTTATGACTTAAGCACCAAGCATTATTTATTTATATGAATTTTTTATATAGAAATTTGTCAGTTTTTACCTGATTTCATAGTAAATTAGTAAAGATAAGCTAGAAAGCAAGTAATAGAATTTTCAAAATAATTTCTAGTTTGAAAGCAGCCTTATGTGTAAAAGCTATTTCCAGTGTGTAGTTTAAAAAAGAAAAAACTTTATGAAGTAGTTGGGTTTTTAATGTTTAACTTGATGTTTTAAGTTGTGTTTTAAAGCTGCAACGTATTCTACCCATGATCAAAGTTGTTAGCAAATACAGAAAAATTACACTGTACAAGATGATCTTCTACAAAATGATTCATCTTCTAAATTACATAACTGTAATTACCCTTCCCTATCTTACTGGACCCTTTGAAGTGCTGATTAAGCCTTTAAGTAGGCTGTTGAGAAGTTAAGTTTCTTTTACTTTAAGTAGCAGTAGAAAATAGGATACTTCCCCCTTTGAAGACTTCTCCTAGGGTTTTTTCTCCTACAGGAACTCTCATCCCAGGGTTCTTTGCTTATACCCTAGAAGTGGGTCTCCCTCACAATTTGTATTTTAGGGTGCTTTGTTCAGCCTCCCTGACAAGGAATATCTCCTTACTTACTTACCCTATCTCCCCAAACTAAGAATCCCATTTTCTCTGGAAACCTCTGTGTTCACAATGACCTAAAAAATTTAAATGATTTCTCTAACTTCCAACGTATAAAATATACAGTTCACTGATTCTGTCAAAGACAAATCTTCTTAGAACTATTTCTTTTCAAAGGAATATAGTACTTCAGACATTAATAACTAAAAGATGTTACTTCCCAAGAAGCTTTAATATGTACAAGCATATTACAAAATGAAATTTAAACTCTGCTTAAATTTAGAATCTAAATTTCTACAGTAACTTAGTGTTTAATACAGGCATCTTCTATATTGGTTTGGAAAACCTTTCTCAATCTGTAATGATTAATATGTAATCAGCCCTTTTCATAAATACATATATTTATGGAGTAGAAAACAATTTGCCAGTTGGATGCATATGGTAATATGCATTGGGAGACTAAAGCTATCCTACTGTAATAGTTCTCAGCTTCTCTCTGGATCTAGGAGAACTTCGAGAGGATCAAAGTAAACATAAACTTTTTAATGTGATTAGAATGTATTAATAAACAAGTCGTATTCAAATTTTGGTGTCCTTGACATAGTAATGCTCTTTGAAGAACTGCTCTGTTTACTTCCAAAGTACCTGTATACACTTTAGATCTATATTGTTCCATTAATAATTATAAATTGATATTTGCTAGGTAGTTTAACATCTTGAAACATTTTGTATTTTTTCAATAAACTTGACTTTTGTATCAAATGGGAACAAAGATACTTATATTTTATTGCTTTCTAAAGTAAATGAGATTTCAAAATTAGCTAAAACAAAATTAGAATTGTGCTTTTTTTCTTTAAGGTTTAATGCATGTGCACAATAAACTTGTGGACCCACTACACAGTATGAAAGAAGGAAATTGAAGGAGATTGAAGCAAAATTCTGCTTGAAAGAAAACTTTTTTATTAGATGAATTATCAGCTATGCAATATGATAAAGTGGGAAATTTTGAAGATTGTAATTTTTTAAATCTGTTATACATTCCATATTTAGAATGTCACTAGGATTTAGGAAATGTACTCTCTTAAATTGGTTGGCTATTTTATTATACAGTACAGAAGCTACATAGCCACCTATAAAACAGCATAGAAATGAAATATCTGCCTGTTTAATTTTAGAATGACTAAGTTTTTTTTTTAAAGATTCTGAACATCAGGGTACCATTTGTGACATGACTAGTGAGATGGATTTTTATTTAATTGCAAGAAGACACTCCAAGTCTTTCAGGTATCAACAACTATCATTGAAAACCTTTACTTTTGGAATGCTCTTTTATTTTATGTGCATTACACACATGCTTTTCTGCATGTGGTTGCCTTAGTCATTTTCCTGCAGTAGCACCTGTGGGTGTTAAAAGTCCTGCTATATTGTTGGCAAAGAACACTTGAAGAGATGACAGTGCCTAAAAGTTTAGTTTACAACCTTTTGGAAAGTGTGTGAAGTGCATGCTTTTTGCTTACCTTCTTATACAGCACTTTTTTACAGATATGCTTATTTTTATTTAATGACTTGGGTTCATGCCCTTAATAAACGTATCTTGAAAATTATGAGCTTTATACCTAGTTACACACTTAAGGAAATTCTTTTGAAGAATATTTTCTGATTATTGTTAAACTTCATAAATGATTAGCTTTATTCCTTATTAAAAATGTCTAAAATTATGAAGTATATATAATAGGAATTGCTGTAAACTATTTTAGAGTGATATAACTTTGCATAACTAAATTGCAAATTAAATATTTTTTCTATCTTCAAATAAAGCTTACAATAAATAAGTTATCTAAATTTTATTTCTGGAAGTGAAATAAAGAATATATGCATTTGGGAGATTACAACTAAAAGTATCTGTGAGCCTACATTTCCTTTTGGTTTGTTGCCATCATGCAATTAGGAGATTTAAGTTAAAAGACAGTACCTCTATGTAGTTTCTCAGTATTCCATTGGAAGTTAAAAAACAAAAATGTTCCCTGTCCTATCCATATTATAAGCCCATGTTATTGAAGCCTTATTTATGTCTGCTTGTCTCTGCAATTGAAATGTAGTTACGCTTCTTAAAATATATAGCAAATAAACTAAAAATGAAATAAAACTGTTAGAGTAAAATAATGCTGCCTTATTTTAATTCTAGATGATGTTTTTAATAGCATTATAAATGTTTTTTAGCTAACCAGTGAATCAATAGTATTTTATACTAATAGTTCTGGTAATAAGAATTGTTTACTGCTAACTACCCACTACTTTAGATCATATGATGCCATAATGAAAAAGCCAAAGTTATCTGTTTTTATGTACTATTCACAGGTATTTCTATGCTGTAAAAGTCTAAAATAATTTTATTTTCATTACAGCCACTGTTAGGAGGCTAATTTAGGTATGTGTCCCCTCTAACTGTTCAGCAAATTGCTCTCTGGCCACTGTAATTCCCTAACTCAGAAGGTGTGATTTTTGTTAAGGAAAGAATATAAAGCCTATTGAATACATTTTAAAAGAAAAAGTTAAGTAGTCTTTGAAGAAACCACTGTTTGAATCCCAGCTATGTCAAAAACTATGAGCAAAAAGTGTAAACTTCCTCCTCTCTGTTGTTACAGACTGAATAAAAGAGGTATATAGAACTCAGTACAGTGGCTGACACACACCAAACTTAATAAATGGTGCCATTTTAATACTCATTATTGTAGAAATCTTAATTTATATAAGGTCCCTTTCCTCTGGAAAGTGGCCACAGAAGTTAAGCTAAGCTTATGCTGAAAAAAAATCAGGGAAATAAGTCTTTGTACTATTACAAGTAAAATTGTTTCTAAAGAGTGACTGACTACAGAATAAAATTTTGACCATATAAAACAAGCAGATATTAAATGATAGACACATAGTGCACATTATGTGCCAGGTGTAACTTGTGACTTCTTTTGGCAACAATTAACAGAACATTTTGTTTTAGAAACCATATTAATTTTTTTCCTCATTTCATATATACTGTCATTTTAATTTAAGTCCCACTATTTTAATTTACAATTATCTCAGAATGTAACAATATAAAATTCATCATTGATAGTCTTATTCTGAAAAGACATTTTCCTCATTCAAGTAGAAGGCAAAAAACAATGGCTAAATCATTTTATTTGCTGTGATATATTCAGCATGCTGTCAGTATTATTAATGAATATGGAACTAAAGAGCTTTGAATTAATATAGCCGTTTATTGGCTCTGTGATCTCAGGTATGAAAATTAAATAATTGTTAAGCTTTAATTAATAATAGCTGCTAATACCAAACACCTATCATTTTGCATGAATGAATTTTGAATGTCAGAGATAAGACAATCTGCCTCTGCTTTAGTTTTAATTTAGATGTATATTATAAACAATCTCATTTCAAACCAACATTTCATAAAGTGCATGAACATCAAAAGTCAAAGCAGATGCCTAGATAATGTTATTTGACTTTACTTTGTTTAATAAGTGACGCATAAATAGTAATTCATGTATAGCACATGAACTGATCTAACTAACAATTTTTGACACTTAAGGTGGATTTTGAAAATAACTAGAATGGAATATTAAATAAGAGGCCTCATTGTGTGAGAGAAAAACCTGCATGAAAACACAGTGGTTAAAATTCACTATGCTTTACTATATTGTGCACTCTTCTGAGTATTCAAAATGTATTATCTCATTTAACCTGTACAGCATGTGTAGGTAGTAATATGACCTAAACTTACTAAACAGATGAAGGTAAGTTATTTGGCCAAGATTACTTTACTAGGGTGTGGTGGAACAAAATTTGAGTCTAAGGCCGGGTGTGGTGGCGCGCGCCTATAATCCCAGCACTTGGGAGGCTGAGGCAGGAGGATCTTGAGTTCAAAGCCAGCCTCAGCAGTGGCAAGGCACTTAACAATTCAGTGAGACCCTGTCTCTAATAAAATACAAAAAGGGCTGGGGATGTGACCCAGTGGTCAAGTGCCCCTGAATTCAATCCCCAGTACCCAAAAAAAAAAAAAAAAAAAAAAAAAATTGAGACTAGGCAATATGGTTCCATAACCCTACCCTACCTGTTACCCACCCACGATTCCTTTTCAAAGAAAGCCAGCAGGTTATTTAAACTTGAAAACCCTGAAACTAATTATAAGTTACTATAAAGAAAAAGATACACGTTTTAATTTGTTGACATTCTTTACAAAGTTTATAATTTATTGAAGTTTCTTATGTTTTCCATGAGTTATTTATTAGTTTGTGTTTTTAGAACTTTTATAAAAGCATCTTTAGGAACTTCAATGTTGCCAATTTTCCTCATCCTCTTTTTTCCTTCTGCTTGTCTCTTCAAAAGTTTCATTTTTCGGGTAATATCACCACCATACTGAAAAATATTTTGAGCAATTATAAGTCCAAATAGCTTCACAAAATAATAATCCTATAGTTACACAGAGACAACAATAGAATCATAACATTCTTATGAAATTACTGTCCATGAGTAGACATCTGCAAAGATACCACTCTAATATTGCTGGCAGATACTCATTAAACTATCTTTTCAAACAATGATAAAAGGTTTAGTTATTTTGGATGGATATGAAGATTCCCCACAGAAACAGTACTACAGTATGTATAGCATGTTAGAATTATCAATCTCATTAACAATTCAACTCAAGACTTGTAATTTTAAATTATATAGCTACAGTCCAACATAGAAAGTCTTACTCACATGGACAAAAATGTGCCAGAAACTATACTGAGCATTTAGAAGAAATCATTTAGTTCTCATAATAATTGAGTGAATAACTGAGATAACAGAAAATTTTGGCAAATCAAGTGAGGCGGATCTCAGTTCTCATGATCTTCCCACTGTAAAAGCCACTGTCTTCAGAATCTTTCATCATATATTACATCATAAAAAAGTTACCAAATCTACCCTTAGTATGTTTGTGTATATACATATATATGGAAGGTCTTATGGATAAGATGAAAAAATATTTATGAATGTTAGTTACTATGATCAATCTGAAATTTACCAATTTAAAAAGGAAATCTTGGGACTGGGGATATAGCTCAGTTGGCAGAGTGCCTGCCTCGCATGCCCAAGGCCCCAAGCACCAAAAAAATAAAAAGGAAACCTGAAGATTAAAATAAAGGGCATTTATAAAAACCAACATTGAAAACCAATATATTTTTACCCCTTTTGATTTAAAACCCACGAAATAGAAATACTACAAAATAGAATAAATACAGATAAATACATACACATTTTGCCAAAACATTTTTCCTATAGGGTTTCACACTGTAAAAGAGGAAATTCTGTTTAAGTACACATTTCCACTAAATTTCTCCGTAATAAAAGATTTTAATGATAAATGTTATTACCTATATAAAACTACTGTAAATAAATAAATAGTAGCTCAAGTGCTCTTATATTTTCATGCAGTTAGCATAAATAAACAAATAAATTCAACAAGATTATCAACCAGTATTTTATTAAGAATCATCTGTGGTAGTTAGGTTTGATCACCCAAAATTCAGCCCAATGTGACCTTAATATAAGAATTATATTATTTATGGCTCAACCTAGTAATACTACTACTACTTAAAAAAATTAAAATGGGTTATTATTACTACTGAATGTGGGTGGAATAGTTAGGAAGATGAACTAGGAAGACATTACAAGATTTAGTCTTTTTTTAAAAACCCATCCTACTTTGAATATATCTATATCATAAGTTAACAATCTATTACTGTAGCATATGAGAAATTTTCAGATCACTCTAATTTTTTAAAAACAGACCTCCTGCAAATAATTTTATTATTTAGTTTTCATGTAGTATCAGGAGAATACCCACAGTGAAAAAATGTATTGAAAAGGCACATGCTGTTGCCAAAACCATGTGTTGGCAAAACCTTAACATGATCATGATAGGAAGATCTTTTGCTATTTTCCTGATGTTCCGTGGTTATCAATTCTATTCTGCCTAGTCTGTTTTCATGAAACACAAAAATAACATGCTTCTAAATAACAGTTTTACAAAATGAAATTCATTCCAAGAATGGACATAAAATTTATCTCAAATCTACATAAAAATGTTGGTTTTGGTTAAGCTAGAATTAAATAGCAGTTTTCAACTTTTCATAACTGCAGAGGTATTTGATTTCCCAGAAGTATTAGAATCATTAAAAAAAAAAGGGAAGTACTATAAGACTTCCTGCAGTTAGGAGTAGACCAGCTGATTCAGTTACATCTCATTGGAAAAGACTAGTTTGCTACAGAAATGAAGGTATCTCCCATGTGTATTATAACCCACATAACATTCCTAACCTAGAACCCAAAGCCTAACATGATATTCACATTCCTTTCTGATTTAGAACCTCCCTATATCTGGGGAAGTGGTATTAAATGCTTCAGGTAAAAGATCCTTATTTTATCTTTTAGTTTCAGTTTCTATAACTTATAAACTACCTGAATAGGTTGAATCTGCCTAGAACCTAGATAAAACCTTAAGGAAATTCCTCACAAAAGAAAACAGTATAGTCATTCAATGGCAATGAATGGAAATTCTTTAAACCCATATCCATAAAAAAAAATTCCTGATAGAGTTATGTAAGTAATTCAAAGTAACAGTCACCACTTAAATCACTGAAACTGGAGTCAGCTATCACACTGTTTCTACAAGTAGAAATAAAGCTTAGGCCAATAGTAAGTTAGATTTTCCAAGATTCTTCAGTTTTCTAGGTATATCAATTCTAAAACCAGCCTGGAAACAGAAATGAATTTTAACTCACGTTTCTCTTGCAACAATTTTACTTCCAATAGCAGCTTGAATTGCTATCTCAAACAACTGCCTGGGAAGAGTATCCTTTAGACGTTCACATATGGTTTTGCCAACACTGTGGGCTTTTTCTCTGAAACATAAAAATATATAATTATTTACATATCCTAAGTAAGAATGTTTAATGTATCTATAGTCATTTGTGTAATCAATGTAACAGTGGTATTTTTAAAGGAGGGTCAAGTGGAACTTATTTATCATAAACATCTCTCTCTGAATCATAAATAACATTTTTAGTTAACAAAATTAATGTCAGAAAAATTAGAAACATGTTAGAAAATTTTTTAAAAATTATTTATTTATTTTATAAATAAAACCATCCTTGATGCCCCTTCTATCTTCCACAGGAAACCAGTTAACATTTTTAAGATATATCCTTCTGGTATTTGTTGTAGTTAGATCATAGTATACAAATCTTACCTTCATTATTTTCTGTCACTAAATACTAATTTATAGTATAATTTAATGTGTTGAGATATAATAATTTTATGGGCTTGCCAAAATTTAACCAATATGCCAGTTTATAATTTCATTTTTCATTATTATAATTTTATGAATGCTAAATCCTTTTTTATTTTAAATCTTAAAACTACAGTTATAAAGCTTTAAAAAACATTTACTTTCACATGGTAAAGGATTTTTTTCCATGACACTATTTTATTGGTTATTATAATTCTATACTCCCTTTATATTTTAATAATCTGAAAAGAAGTATGAAAAACAATAGAGGGATATAATCAGTAGACTGAAAACTATTTTAATTATCACTAAAAATTTCTTAAATATAGTTGTTGGAAAAAAATGAGTGATTAAAACTAAAGAAAAACACATCAAAAGTGATTATTTTCACATTTCATGATTAGTTTTTACTCAACTTACTTGTGTACGATAGTTACCAGCTCCTCTACAGTATTTCCATTTAGTAGAATATCCATTTTTACAAGTTCTGCAGTCTGATAGCCTGCATCTTCATAATCAAAACTAACAAGAAAAAAAGTCCAAATGACAAACATACTTCCCAGGAGATTAATTTTTCTTATTTTTTTCATTACTCCCCTATAACAAAATCTAGCTTGCCATCAAAATATTACAAATATTACATATACAGTGAGTGAGGTGAGTCTAAATGTCCACAATAAGGAACAAGCTTCATACTTTTGTTAATGAAATAAGAGGTGAAAACAACAGGAGTATGTCCAGAAGGTGAAGGAAAAGAAAATGGTTAAACCAGATTAGGACAATAGATCACTGAAGACAAAGGCCATTTCCTCCCCAATGTTCCTAGCAGCTGGTGGGCTTTGTTCGATACTATATATTAATGGGTTTTTCTGTTTAGTTTTCTATTACCAATGACAACCCTGGTTTAAATAAGTGCTATGCATTGACAAACACCCATAATAAATAAGACTTTCGGATTTACTATATGATTACAGGAAACACATCTGGAACTCCAAAAAGATACTGGGCTTGGGGTTGAGGTTTGAGAGAAAAATAGCTGTATGGTTTGGTATTAAATCCTTATTATGACCATGCTGTAGTAGATTTTTGACACTCAGTGTGAAACTAATTTTCCCTGATCTCAATCCATGGGAGGTCTATGGCTTTATAGAAGGCTATGAACTATAAGGAGTTTCTGTTAAGTGTGGAAATGACATCCATCTTGAACATGAGAATCACCTTAATGTTAGAAGTTTGAATATTTTAGTTTTATGTAGCTCAAAATTTGAAATGCATTTTAAGTTTCCAAGCTAAAAGACTTTTTAAGACAGAATAGAAAGTATTATCCAAAGGCAAACTACAGTTGATAGACTTTTGTTTAAAATGTTTAAAAACAAATGTCTATTAGTAATCCTTTTAACTGTAGTAATTTTTTGAACCTACCACTTTAATTCATTTTATTTTAAATTCTATTACCACTTACATGCTCAAGGTCTTGTCTAAGACATACAAGAAAAATAAAATGGATGACAAATTAGAAAAACTAAGTTCTCTATACAAACTTCTTTAGTATAAAGAGTTACTCTATATGCTGGACCCTCTTCACCTGAAAAGCTCCTTTCATAAAGTTAAATTTCCAGGTTACTATGGCTGTTGAAACACTGGAATTTTTCTTTCAGTGTTAATTTTAATATGCATGCCTTATGTGCTTTTTATAGATCTGAATGTTTATTTTCTCATTGTATTTCTCCATTGTACTTTGTATTTCCTTTACTATATACTACCCTGTAACTGACATAACATAGACTTAACAGCCTCAACAGAAAAGAATACCAGAATACTATACACCCAGTTCCTTATTTATTATTTAATGTTAACTCTCACTTTTATCTGGCTGTGTTCCTATACTCCCTTGGGATACATATAGTTTTTATGAGGTAAAACATTTATTCCTAGGAAAACCAACTTATTAAAATATTCATAAATGCAGGTGGACCCCTAGCATTCTTTATATACTGAATATATACTTTGGTTTTTCAAGTGTAAATAGATGTGCCTGGGATCATATAACATACAAATACATTTCAAAAGTATAGCTGAAGGTGCAGTAGCTTTTTAACATGTATGATTCTTAATAATAAAAAACAGAAGGCATATAATTCTTTTCATGAAGAAGGTGCTAAGTTTTTTTTTTTTTTTCCCCATTAAAAGTATAATTACAAACCGGGCACGGTGGCGCACGCCTGTAATCCCAGCACTTTGGGAGGCTGAGGCAGGAGGATCACGAGTTCAAAGCCAGCCTCAGCAATGGCGAGGCACGTAGCAACTCAGTGAGACCCTGTCTCTAAATAAAATAGAAAAAAAAAAGGGCTGGGGATGTGACCCAGTGGACGAGTGCCCCTGAGTTCAATCCCCAGTACCACAAAAAAAAAAAAAAAAGAAAAAAAAAAAAAGTAGAATTACAGTTTGAATCAAAAGAACTTTTTCTCTCATAAGCAAATTACAATTCTCTAACACCTGCACGATTGTTCCAAGCCTTTCTAACCTTAGACTTCTATTTTCATCTATATTTAAGAGTTGAAATTACTAAGTGGGTGGCATATTCTTGTCAGTATTTCAAAAAGTTAACAAGCATTTGAGATTGACATTAACTTTTTACCTAGCATATCCAGAAGACAGGGATTTCAAAGAGTCATAAAAGTCTACCACAATTTCATTCAAAGGGAAGAGATATTTAAGCATAACTCTGTTTTGATCAATAAACATTATATTTTGCTGAACTGCTCTTCGAGCCTAAAAAAACAAAAATGTGTTTAAGTATAACCTAGACAAATACTGATCATAACTGGTATAGACAGATATCAACTACCAAGTTACAAATCCTAATAATAAAGAATGGACAAAATGAAGAAATATTTTTCTAATGGTCTAGCAAAAATTTAGAAGCAGTATTTTTTAACACAAGGAGAACCTTTTTGTATTTTGATTATATTATGCTCGTTAGCAAAACTTTTAATCCTTTTGTGTTTAACTAACAGTTTTATCTTTTTAAAATTACACATTATTACATTTTGCAATAAATCACATGTAACTACAAAAGTCAAAGTCCTAATTTCTTTCTTTCTTTCTTTCTTTCTTTCTTTTTTTTTTTTAACAAATAAATTGGGTCCAGAGAAATGAAGCAACAGACCAAAATTACAATGTAGTTTGTGATGCAAAATTAAAAACTCAGATCTCCTAGTCACCATTTGACAAACTTTACACTATGTGTCAATATTTCAAACATGTAGATTTGATGAATTTGATTATATCCCATTTGTGGAGTAGGTATTATTACAATAAAAAAGATAAGAATTATAAAGCAAAATGGGGAATACCTTCCAATCTATGGTCCCTGAATTTTTATAATTGTCTTTCAAATGATATTCAAATCCTCTTTCAAATGATATTGAAGTCCTCAAAGGGCTAAAAGGAATCATACATTTAGCCAGTTCAGAATACATATTAAATTTATTTCCTTTGGGCTAAAATATTAATTCAGTAAGTTGACAGATGATCAGAAACACTGAGTGTTTTTCTTACTTTTAAAAGTCTTTAAAAAGTATATGCGTCTTTATCTACTTATATAGATATAGACAGAGATATGAGAAATCTTTCAAAACCCAGGCTGGGAACTGCTGTTTCAGAGGATTAAATTCTACTTCTGAAATAAATAGTTTTTCATTTCTACCTGACAAAGCATCATTATTTTTCCAGTGTATTCATCTGGTGTGATAATGGTACCCAAAACAATTGGCTCCAAATATTCTGTTACTTTTGACTTATCAGGGAATTGTGCAGGGTTGATGATTGTGATTTCTTTTTGTCTGTATTCCTAAAATTTAGAAAAATCAACAAGAAGAAATACTAATGTAAAATAATTACCATATTTCTTAAAAAAAAAACAATCCTTTTACCTTATAGCATACTCTAGAATTTATTTTATTGAACTTTTTGCCACTAGTAAGAACATATAAGAATTCCTAAAGTTTAGAATGTTATCTTAACATACTTTTTTAAAATTAATATCCATAATATATGAAAAACTTTAAAAAGTTAACACCATATAAAACCAACCCAGTTATAAAATGGGGCAAATGAACTAAACAGACACTTCTCAAAAGAAGAAATACAAATGGCCAACAAATATATTAAAAAAATGCTGGATGTCTCTAGCATAGGAACATGCAAATCAAAACTCCGTTGAGATTTTATCTCACACTAGTCAGAATGGCAGTTATCAAGAATACAAATAAGTGTTGGAAGGATGTGGGGAAAAATGTACACATTATCAAAGCTAGTCTATTACTGATAGTAAAACTATATATTGTCCTAAAACTAAATATTGTCCTATACTTAGAACATGTTGGTGGAATTGCAAAATAGTGGTATCATTCTTGAAAGCAGTAAGGAGATTCCTCAAACAAACAAACAAAAACCTAGAATTGAAACTACCATGTGACATAGCTCTCCCAACTCCTTGATATATATCCAAAAGATCTAAAATCAACATACTATAAGGATACAGCCACATTGATGTTTATGGCAGCTCAGTTCACAACAGCCAAGCTATGGAATTAACCTAGGTGTCCTTCAACAGGTAAAGAAAATGTAGTGTATATACACAATTCTGTATTACCCAGCCATGAAGAAGAATGAAATTATTGCATTTTCTGGTAAATGGATGGAACCAGAGTGTATCATGCTAAATGAAATAAGTCAGACCCAAAAAGTCAAAGGTCAGATGTTTCTGCTGATATGCGGAAGCTAGTCCAAAATAAGGTGGTTAAAAGGGGGTAAGAGAAGGAAAGAACAAACTGGGGGGATTCCATCAAAATAGAAGAAAGATCACTAGACTAGATGAAGGGGACTGATGGGGAGGGAGGAACAGTAAGATAAGAGAAGAACAGTGGAATGAATCTGACCGAACTTTCCTATGTTCATATAAATATAGCACAGTGAATTCTCACTATCATGTATATCCACAAGACACTAACTAAAAAAATCAAAACAAAACAAAACAACAACAACAAAAAAACACCATATGTAAATATCAGAAAGATCAATAGAATAAAGGGAAGGGAACAATGGGAGGCTGGAGGGGAGGGAAAGGGGAAATGGGGAAATACTAGAGGAATTAGATCAAATTATATTCCATGCATTTTTTAATTGGGCCAAAACAAATCCTAAGGTTATGTATAACTAAAGAGAATCAATAAAAAGAAAACAAAATTTAAAACCTCTCTAGTAATAATCATTTAATATTACTAAAACAATTGTTAATAAATATTTCAGTTATTAACTAAATTCTACATTTCATGGACTATTAGAAAAAGTATGACATAAGTATACATATCAACTTGACCCTTTTATGGTATTATAGTTACTTTACTAATTTAATTTTGTTGGAAAATATAGATTCCAAAGTAATAGTTACTTAAAATTAATAAATTGCAGTTTGGATGGAATATAATATTGTCTATCATTAACTTGAAATCTAAAGTTTTTTACACCCATAGGAATGAATGCTTTGCTTTTTATAAAATAAATTACTTATGACCAAAATTATATTTTTCATCTTTGTCCTATATTTAGAACAGTATTTTCATTATTAATTATAAGTTTTACTATCAGTAATAAGACTAGCTTTGCTAATGTAGAGATCAAATTAAGAAAAAATAATGCATAAATTAATTTTCAAAAACTTTCTTCATTATTAACCATAGGGCAATTCAATTTTTGTTATAGTAATCAATCGATAAATAGTTTATTAATAGCTACTCAGCTACTTCTAAAAAGTTCCTCTTACATTCTTCATACACACATTTATTTAGTTTTCTCTTTTATGCTGGTGTAAAACAATATTAAATATTATAGTACCTTTATTAATTTTGCTGATGAAAGAACAGCTTTATATGGAACAGTAGGTGTTGTCAAAATAACAGCAGCATTATATTCTTGCTCTAGTCTCTGGTTGAAAACTTCCATATGCAAAAGTCCAAGAAATCCCAACCTGGAGGAGAGAAATGCCATACTTCAAATTGTTCATATCCTGGGGGCTCTCTTACCTTTGATGAATGTGTTACTTCAGGGGAGGGATGGAATCAAGAGTCATTCAAGCAACTCACACCATAATTAAATGCTAACAATTTATTAAATAAAATTCAAATCTTTCATTGCAAATCTAAGATTACCATAAAACTTATTCATAAAACATGAATCCACAGTGTAAAATAGGCTGACATAAGGTTTTTAAATTCATTTTATTAATATAAACTTATGTTTAGAAATGTTCCAAGAGCAATGCACCATCTAAACTTCACTTTCCTACAAAAATGCAATTCTACAACATGATTGAATCTTACCTCCAGCCAGCACCCAGGGCAAGGCTACTATCCCGATGCACTGTCACACTGGAGTCATTTAAAGTCAGTTTTTCTATAGCACTCTTCAAGTTATTATATTCAGATTGGTCTACAGGGTACATTCCTGGTGATACAAGGAGTTTTAATTATCACATGATAAGCTGTCTATAAACCAAACAATATGTGGTGCTCTCCAGTCCAAAAGTAACCAATTAGTTTTTATAGTACTTAAGTATATATTGAATAAAATACTAATTTACTAAAAATTTATGAATATTAAGTTAAATTTGTTGCAAAATTCATTAGCTTTAAAGAATATTCAAATGGAGTCACATTCCAATGTTTTATGCTTTTGCAGAAGTATGAGGGAAGAAAAACAAGAAGGAACCACAGAAATTTAGGCCTATAAGGAAAAAAAATTGATTTTATGTAAAAAACCAGAAGTGTAAAACATTCTACAATTGAATGGAACATTACATAGTGCTACACCTAGATAAGAAATAAGAGTGGAAATGAAAACTACTTAGAACTTCTAATTCTATATGGCCCATTCTCTATTAAAACCAAAGACAGTTTTTTCTTTTAGCAATTTACTAACAAATACCATGGGGAGTATACTGATTCTTCAAATTCTCTTTTGACTTTCTTTTGTCTCACAATTGTGAATACCACACCTTGCCAATATCCAAATGGCTGGCTGCTTAAATGTGGGGATAACCAAAGTTCATAATTCCCAATGAGACAGTCTATAGGGAGAAAACCAATAGATACTCTGTGTAGAATAACTTGAGATGATCTTCGATCTGGTCTTTTCCAGAATATCTTAATACCAAATGGTTCTGAAGTTAAATTCTTAAGGTCACTTATATTCTTCAGATCACTGTATTCTGTGTTACTATTACAACTGGTACAATACAGCATTTTAAAAAATCCAGCTAAGAGAATACTCAGTAAATATACTGATAATATCAGAAATAAAAACATCCTAATTAGAAAAACATTTCAGACATAAAAAAAGAACTCCCTAGAGAAATGAAAATGAAATTCATTTTACTATAATCTCCTATAAATCAGCTTTTTTCATATGCATTTATTTTCTTAAGGAGTTCTAAATGAACTCCCAGAAAAATTTTATCATATATATGAAATTAACAACTTATGTATCTATAGCATGCACACAGAAAAAATGAAACAACAAGAATATCCTGACATTAAGAGTCATTTAGAATAACCAGCATCTGTCTTTATCTTCTGTAATTTTTCTTTCACTAAAGGGTCAGATTTTAATTTAAAAATATTTTGGCCCTCGACTTTTGAATGTGTGAGTTCCTCACCTGCAAATACCATTGGTTTCGCTGATTTAAACCCAGGCAAGGGTTCCACTGGATGATTATGTAAATATAATGTATCTCCTATTTGCGCTTCAGTGACATCTTTCATCCCAGCAATCAGATAGCCCACCTGTCCTGCATATCTAAATAAAATTATTATATGCAAATATTTACTGCTTTAACGTTTTAAGTGCATACTACAGTTGTACAGCTTTCCCAAGAAACTATCACATACTTTTCCAAACAAAACTTGATCAAACCACAAGTAAGTGCTACATATCAATTGTCAATCTCTGGGGCTTATCAGCAAAAAACAAAACCAAAAAACCCCATTTCTCAGCCATTACCCCCAAAACCCCTGCACAAGCCTAAAGCTTCTCCATAAGTCTGCACCCCTTTCACAAATTAAACAACAGCTTCTAAATTATAAACAGTAAAACTGGTTTCACTGTACACAGCATGATATACTGCTCATCTATTTTATTAACTAATAAAAATGTTACAAATGTTCTTTAACAAACAAAATATGTAAATTTTAACTAAGCAAAAAAAAAAATGTGAACTTTCAACAAATCTGACAACTATCTGATATTTGTCTTGTGGAAAAGAGCACATTCCAAGATGTCAGAGTTTTACCTCAATTTAGAAATGAAATCCCTACGTAAACTAGTTTATATGTAGAACGAAGTATGAGAAACTTAAAGGAAGATGCAATAATATTCAACATATCTGGCACAATATAAGCTGATTTTAAAATTATTTAAGTAAAATTAAAATACGCTTTCTAACTCAAAAAATGTAATGAGTATCAGACTGTTTTTTAATGGGGTCTATGCAATCATCTGGTACAATACCCTTAATTTTTACAGATGAAGAAACAGTACCCAAGAAACCTCAAACTATGTACTCAAAGTCATGCCCCATCAGTATCTAACATAGAGCAGGCACTCTAGTTGTACTATAAATTAACTCAGATCTGTTTTTCTAAAGCACACTACCTTGCTAATCCCACTCCCAAGGAATTTTAGTTAATCAATGTTTTACTGTGAATTTCACACTACTATAGAAAAGAATGCAAAGTTTCCATACTATCTTTTATGTTGGAAAATTTAGTTGTAATGAACTTATATGTCCAAAAAAAATTTCTTAGCATGGATATGGATGGGAAAAACTCTTTAATTATTCCACTGAGCATATCAGTATAGGACCCAATCTACTGTATCATTAAATCAGTTGTGATTAGTCAAGAATAAAAACATCTATTGTTTATATTTTATATCCATAAAGATTCCTACAATTCTTCATACATGAGACCCTTCCTGTACAGTTGCATTAAATAATCACATGCTTCTTTAAAGATACAAAGTGGAGATCATTGTAAGCACACCAAGGTGAGGAAGGGGCAGAAATACAAATATATACAAACATTTTAGCTACTATTACAGATTACTTACAATTTATGAGTTGACCGCTCATTAGGATTCAAAACTCCCACTTCATTAACTTCATAGGTCTTTTGATTATGTGCAGATACAATTTTATCTCCTTTGGAAACCACTCCATCAAATAATGCTACATTGGCTATCACACCCCTATACTGGTCGAAGGTGGAGTCAAATACCAAAGCTCTCAGAGGATTTTTGCGATGCACATTAGGACTATTAAATACAAGTAAAAATATATATACTAAATTAAAATCTTAATAAAAACACCTATTTTCAACTTGGATATTATGTTTAATGTACTCTTGTTCTTGAGAAAGGTTGATACCTAACAGCCAAAAGAAAAGAATATTTCTATAAAATACGGTATGTTTGATTGAATTCGACTTTAAGTTTTGAATAAGTTATCATATTTATTTATGAGTACATCTGTTCATTATGAAGCAAAAAAGAATTGTCAATGAAATCCCTTTATGGTTGTTAAGAAGAGATCCCCATCACCCCTGTTCTTTTCCTTTTACTCTACTGGATTTGCCTTAATTGTATTACTAAAAACAAAGGTTTACTCTCATTCACTACAAGTGTATTTGCATATCCACTAAGTTAAAAAAACAAATCAAACTGATGGTCTTTGAATTATTAAATATTAAGTGAACTATAAAAACAAAGAGAAAATGCTTACGGGGGTATTCTTTCAATAATTGCCTGAAGAACACTTTCAACATTTGTTCCAAGTTTAGCAGAAATCTAAAAATATACAGATTAAGAAAAGAAAAAGCATTTAAAATTAAGGCTATATTTTTCTATTCTGAAGACTTAAGCTTTATGTTTGGAAGAATTCTAATAATTATCAATTAGTTTCAATATAGCAAAAGGAAAACCACATTTGTATGCTGACAAATACCTTTTTTCATTACAGTTAGGAGGTTCTATGGTTCTAGGATTGAATTATAACAGCATTCTTAGCATGCTGTTGAGATAGCAATGGAGTCAGAATTGAAAAAGTCAAGAGTAACAATCATGATGGGCAGGGCAGCACACACCTGTAATCCCAGCAGCTAGGGATTAGGCTGAGGCAGAAGGATCTCAGTTCAAAGCCAGCCTCAGCAAAAGGGAGGCACTTAGCAACTCAGTGAGGCCCTGTCTCTAAATTAAACACAAAATAGCGCTAGGGATGTGGCTCAGTAGTCGACTGCTCCTGAGTTTAATCCCCAATACTCAAGACAAAAGAGTAACAATCATATGTCTGCATGGAATGTAGAACTTTCACTAGTACCTGTTTCCTTGAGCTTCAACTTTGATATCTGAAATATGAAATGATTATTCATATTCAGCCTAATCTCAAGAATAATCAATATATGTGGATAGCATGTTACTATAAAGCCCACTAAATCTCAAGAATAATCAGTACATGTGGATGGCATGTAACTATAAAGCCCATTACTATTTTATTGTTCTCACATTGAAAAAGCAATCAGATTCAAACCACAACCCTATGAGTTACCTTTGTCATCATTAGTATAAGAACTTTCTCTGAAATCTTGATTTCCAAACCCATTTCCTGGACACTACCTCTTCTTCAAATTCATTCTACTGACATTTCATTGCAGTTATGAATGAAACGCATTGAAGTATGACTTCTTGTATGCCATTTTACCCCTTTGGGAACACTGTCTTTGCAGAGAAGTTTTAGTACTACTAATATTTTGGGCAAGAAATTCTTTGTTTTGGAGCTTGTCCTATGCATTTAGGATATTCAGCAGTAACCAGGGCATTTCTTCTATTCACAAGATGCCAGTAGTACCCCTCCTCGAAAATGAATAAGATCAAGTAAAAAGTTACTATTTTATTCAGTTGTATGCATCAGTCCCTTGTGTATATAATAAAAATAATATCACTAGAAAATTGCTCTTTCAAAAACCCAATAAGAGCCGGGCGCGGTGGCGCACGCCTGTAATCCCAGCACTTTGGGAGGCTGAGGCAGGAGGATCGCGAGTTCAAAGCCAGCCTCAGCAATGGCGAGGCACTTAGCAACTCAGTGAGACCCTGTCTCTAAATAAAATACAAAAAAGGGCTGGGGATGTGGCCCAGTGGTCAAGTGCCCCTGAGTTCAATCCCTGGTACCAAAAAAAAAAAAAAAAAACCAAATAAGAGAAAAATGTTATATTGCTGCAATGACATACAATGCTACCATGCAGCACAGCTATGGCTACTTAATAAGCAAACCATCCTTTGAAAGGTAAGTAAAAATTCAAAGCTATGAAATTAGTTGAAACCTGTTCTGCAACGACAGTATTTCCATATGGGTAAAATGGCATACAAGAAGTCATACTATAATGAGTTTTGAAAGGCCTGTTTTCATCCTGGTGCACTGGCTAACTACAACTTATTACCTAAGGAATATGATAAAATCTTTGAGCCTTGGTTCCTTTAAACACATAAATGATTCCTGTGTGTCCTAACAATATAAAATGGGTTTCTTGTGAGAATGAAATAACAGTAAAAGAACACTGTAAAATTATAAAGATATTATACAATGTCATATGCTCAAGTACCATGAAATTTCACTTAAGTCATTTACCTGAGATTTTTAAAAGTAAAATCAATATTAAAAAAAAAAAGGTATTTTACCTTAATACATTCATCACTTGGAATATTAAATACTTTTTCAATTTGTTTTTCAACCTTATCAGGATCAGCATTCTTCAGATCTATCTTAAAAAATAAATCCACCACGTTAGCATAATAAAAACAAAATACATTATATATTAACAGTATTTGGAGATAACTAAAGAGTTACTGCTATAAGCTAACTAAACTCACTGGTTTTTTTTTTCAAAAAATTAAAATAATTTACGTGTAGACAATACAATTTTAATAAGTATGACTACTGAATATACAAGTCAGGCAGCAGAGCATGCAAAGTAATACTTTAGTGCAGAAGAGTTCAGTAATCACATCAATTAGCACACCATGTGAATGAATTTTCAAAGTTAAATATAAAGTGTGATGATAAGCTGTCTTACCTATAAGCAGACTTACTTCTATTAAACTCTAATATCAAGGAATATAATGCAATGAAATATGAAATTGAGACTTATATGGAGAGCTCAGTTCAGCACTGAATTGTTTCATGGGTTATACTGTTTTCTCATAAATCATTAGCCTCCTTTCTTTTCTCCTATGTGCAATTTGTATAATATATTTTGTCTGTTGTGCATACCATTTCTACAGAAATGGACTTCTCACACTATATGCAATTCAGAGGAACTCCTTTCTCAACTTTGTGCGAAGGCCTAGGAGTTTGATTTGTAATTCTACCCCATGCAACTCAAAGAGGTCAGTCCCACCAATACACAGAATAAATGGCTAGATGGCCTTCATATAAAATACTGAACCTGACATTTAAACAGTAAATAAACTTTTAGAAAGTAAAATAATAAATAGCATTGTTGTCTTATTATAATTACCTTGTTTATAACTGGAATTACCGATAACTGTGCTTCAAAGGCAAGAAAGAAATTTGCTACAGTTTGGGCTTGAATACCCTGGAAATATGAAGACATGAGAGACTGAGATAACCATTCTATCATCACAAAATTTATAATTCAAAAAAACCATTATGGTATTCAGAATCACCATCTTCATCAAAACTGATTTTCCATCACTCTAATAATAAAATTAAACAAAATGCCAAATATCTGCCTGCTATAATTTGGACCCTGAATGTTCCCAAAAGCCCATGTATTAAACGTGTGATCTCCAGGGTTGCATTATTAGGAGGTGGGGCCCACAGGAGATTTAGGTCATTGGCATATGCCCTTCAACGGAACTCTGGAATAGTAGCCCCTTCCTCCTCTTTTTGTTTCCAGGTGGGTAGTTTTGCTTCGAAACATATCACTGCCATGATATGCTGCACTGTCACTGGCTCAAAATAATGGGCCAATCAATGATGGACAGGAGCCTCCAAAACAGCCAAAATAAACCTCTACATAAGCTAATTATCTCAGGCATTTCAATATAATGACAAGAAGCTGACCAATACTGCCCTTCCTACTTTAATCTCTAGCTTATATGTTTGGGGTTAAAATAAAGATCACTGATGGTAAAGGAATAGTTTAAACAAAATAGACATTCTACAAAGATTAACACAGAGAGCCTCAAGCAGAGGTTTTACACAGCAAATTATGATAACCCACACTTCCATACACCTGGCTCATTCCCTGTGATAATTTCTTTTAGTTCAAAAAACATTTATTGGAGGTCCTTCATGTGCCAAGAATTGTGCAAGGTTTTAGAGATACAAAGATGAAAAATGGATCCTCAAGGACTTCAAAACCTACTACAGAATACAATCATGTGATGCAGTTTATAAGGCCTAGCACTATGTAAGTAAGGTGCAGATTTAATGTTCTTGGCAGAATCAAGACACACAATACAACAATAATAAAACCTGAATTTTTAATTAAGACTGTGAAAAACTGAGATATATGAAAAACTTAGTAACATTCTAAACTATTGCCTTAAACTTAAGACATTCTAACACTTTCTAAATCATTGCCTTGAAAATCACCTAAAACTAAAGATTTTTAAACTCTGCTGAAAACTGACATGGACTGATAAAATTGGTGGAGGAGATTTTCATAGGATGCACTGATAATAGGACATCATGCTACAACAAAAAATACAATCTTTTGAATACTTCAATCAGCTTAATAAATGGTAACACATTATTCAATCCCACAGAATGCCTTCGTTAATGTAATGAAACTTCAAGTTAACAGTATCAAAGCATATGAGTTTGAAAAACACAATAAATCTATTTCTTTATTCAAACAGAAAAATTCTGTTTCCATATACATTTTAAGGAAAACATCTTGAAACAACCAAATAGACATATCATTACATAAAATGAAAAATCCTACCTCATTTGCATCAACGCCAGTAAAACACCCTGGCAAGCAGAAAGTGACCTGGATACTTCATAACTAAAATCAACATGGCCCTAAGAAACAAAAATATTCATACCTTTAAATGTTAGCTACAATTATTCCAGGAAGGGGCATTATGGCAAATCCAACACTGATAAAAAGTCATTAAATATAGGTTTACTTTTTTTTGTTTTTTTTTTAACTACTTTTGAAAGAGGTTACGCTAAAACAAAAACAAAAAAATGTAGATATTTAAAATTCAGTTTAAACAATTAAAAAAAGAATGTTTGCATTATTAATACAAGGTTTTTAACAATACATGCAAAGTTGTTAATATACTTACTGGTGTATCAATGAGATTTAAAAGGTACTGCTTTCCTTGAAAACTGTAAAAGAGAGATGCTGTCTGTGCTTTGACAGTGATTCCTCTTTCTCGTTCCACTTGTAATTTATCAAGAACCTGCTTATTATTCTTTGTTTTATCAATTGTTCCTACAAACAGAAGCATTTAATTGGTATTTCTGTGGCCTTTAAAAAAGAAAATACTACATACAAAATTTAACATGGTAAGTGGATTCCCAATAATAACCTCACTGCAATCAAGTAAGCATCTGATATAAAATGAAAATACCTGTTAGTTCTAGAAGCCTGTCAGCTAGTGTACTTTTGCCATGATCCACATGTGCAATGATACTAAAATTTCTAATATCTTCAACAAGAAATTTAGACATGTCAGGTTTTTCCTAGAATGGGCAAAGAAATCACATGTAAGAGTATGAATTTTTCCTAACGTGAAACAAATACACTAAAAAGATTTTCTTGATCTTCAATTTCATTTCTAGCATTTATAGTGTTTATATATAATTACTTTGACTATAGATATATGACTAAGTTCATAACACAACATATCACAAGAAGACCCATCAAATTCAACATTTTCATAGCTTCAAAGGCGATCAATCAGGTAAATAAAAATCCTTTAATGCTTCCACCACTTCTGGGGCCAATGAGGAACTGAATTTATTTTCATGAATGGAGAATACAAGACATGTGGAACTTCTGAACAGTCTGAGAATGCAGGTTATCTAGTAAAAGTTCTTAAGGCAAAGGAGTTACAGAAAAGCTGAAAGAAATTATCTGCTCCTACCACACATGAAATCATAAATCAGGTCTATTTAAAAATCTGTGTTCCTGGTGGGGCGCAGTGGCGCACGCCTGTAATCCCAGCACTTGGGAGGCTGAGGCAGGGGGATCTCGAGTTCAAAGCCAGCCTCAGCAATGGCAAGGCACTTAGCAACTCAGTGAGATCTTGTCTCTAATAAAATACAAAAAAAGGGCTGGGGATGTGGCCCAGTGGTCCAGTGCCCCTGAGTTCAATCCCCAGTACCAAAAAAATAAAAATCTGTGTTCCTAATAAAGCCTTCAACGTTTTAATTTAGATACAATTTTGTTATTTTGCAAATTCTCTGAAGAAAATTTTCTTAAAAATTGCATGAACAAAAACCAGGGATTATCACAACTTTTAAATATTTTAAATTAAATATTTTTAATAATGCACACATTTTTTAATGTTTTACTTGGACACATCAGAAACTGCTAAAAATTGGCATTCATGTAAAATACTCATTTTTTCAGTCAGCATTTCATAATCAACAAACAACACGAAATCATAAAATTCACCTTAATTTTTTTGGATTTATAACTGCCCCAATCCAAGGGAGACAAAAGTACAATCATGTCTTAATTTTGTAAAAATATAAAACTAAATCTGATATTTCCACAGTAGAATTTTCCCTCGTTCAAGTCAAAGGTACTGCAGTATTTTTAAGAACTTTGAATTGTAATACACACACACCACAGGCATCATAGAATAGGCCAAAGTTGACTAATTACACAAGGCCTTACTTTCTTTTTTTTTTTTTTTTAATATTTATTTATTTTCTTTTAGTTGTACACAATGCTTTTTATTTTTATGTGGTGCTGAGGATTGAACCTGGGCCGCGCACGTGCTAGGTGAGCGCTCTACCGCTGAGCCACATCCCCAGCCCCAAGGCCTTACTTTCTACTAAATCATAACTTGCATTCAATCTTTCACTTTTCTGCCTAAACACAGTCTTTTCACAGCTATCATCTAGAGCAGTTTCTACAGTTACTGAACCCCTACGTTCTCCAACCACAACAGTCAAAACTGCAGGTGGTTCTGGCTGAAAAAAAATGAAATAATCAAATAAAAGGAAGTTAAGACACAGCCAACACTTCTCGTCTTCTTGCATTTTCAGCCCTTTGTACTGAACGAAAAAGTTCCATGCCTTACATCACACAATCCTCGCAAACAGCCACTGGACCTTTAATTGGCATACCACTTAACAAATGAAGAAGCAGAACCAAACGTCTCAAATGCAAAAAAAAAAAAAAAAAAAAAAGAAAGAAAGAAAGAAAAGAAAAAAGGTCATATTATCAGGTTCATTTGGAGGATTTTAGAATTAAACTGAGGAATTTAAATGACTTGCTCAAGGTCACACTGGCGAGTAGTGGAATGGCGTGCAGCCGCACGCGCTCCACGCTCAGCCTCCCTTGGAGGAATCCGAATATGGGTTCACAGCTAGTTCCAGGAATCTCTGGACGTTTCCAAGATCGCATGGGGAACTCTCCAACGTCTTAAAGGGTCTCACTGGAGGCTTAGAGGCCGTCACCTTGAGCTCTGCGGAGCTGTAGGGCCTGTGGGTGGTCCAGGAATTCGTAGCAGCCCGAAGGGTAGGGGCTGGCAGGTCCCTGAACAGCCGGGATCGCGCTGCCCCATTAGCCCGCGGCCCAAGCACCAGTCCGCGCCACCAGCCCCGACCCGTGAGGGTCCACATGCTCCAAGAGGAGGCCTCGTCAAGAGAGGGTCCTGGGAGGCGATGGCGCCATAGCTAGAGGTTTCGTTTATTCCAAATCGTCGCCTTTAGGGCAGGTGGCCAGGCCAGGACCCTGGCTGCTGGAAGACAAGCAACCACCGTGCTATGCCACACACCAACTGTCCATCAACTCCTGCGGGTGCCCGGACACTGCACCTCTAGTCCACGCCCACAAGTCCCGCGACGTCCTGACGTCAGTGCGTCTGTGCGCTGAGACGTGAAGAGGTCACGTGGGTGAAAACTAACCCTCTTGGAGTGCTCGGGGCGCAGTCGCACATGGTATGCAGGTAGTGCAGTGCTGGTAGTCTCTCCTCCCCGCCACGGTCCCGTGGGACCTGACTTTTTAGTTCCCCGTGCCACTTCGGGAATTCCAGATGGAGTACATTCTCTAGAGCACGCAGGCGGGCGTGGTGGAGCTGCTGAGGCGCCAGCGAGCGAGTCCCGAGCCTGAAGTGCTGGTCTCTTCCGCCCTCCATAGGGGGCGTGGCGGACCCCAGGTTTAGGTCGTGGGACCTAAAGATGCTGACTTTGGGGACCTTGCCTCCTACCTAATGGCAGAATGATAATGGAACTTTTAAAATCCGGACATCGAACTGTATTCCCTGATTAGTCATGTATTGCGCTAATATTCTGAGAGGAAATTAATATTTATGGCAATAGTGAATCTAGGGAAGTTTTAGCTGAAACTCAAAGTGGATAAAGATCCCATCCTGAATGCCCACTGTCCATAATCTTCAAGTTGCCGCCTCATCAGTCGTTTACCTTCAGAGCACAGGGCTTTGGAGAAGGTAGAATGGGGGACTAAGAGCTGATGAGACCTGCAGGGCATCTCTCTAGTTTTTCTGTAGTATCCAGAGTTTGGTGCAAATAAGGAAGATAACTGCTGTGTTCAATTCACCATTGTTATTGAAATTTTTAATATTGTTTACAAAACCTTTTTTTCTTAATTGGGGGAAATTAAGGATTTGGGATCAAAATTTGCTTGCAGCCTGTTTTTTCTTGAAACTATTATGAGTTAAAAGTGGTCCTTGGGCTGGGTTTGTGGCTCAGTGGCAGAGCTCTTGCCTCACACATGTGAGGCACTGGGTTCAATCCTCAGCACCACATAAAAACAAATAAGCAAAATAAAGATATAGTGTCCATCCATAACTTAAAAAAAAAAAAAAAAAGTGATCCTGGACACAGGACTAAATCTGTTGATAGAAATAACTATCTTGAAATGCATTGAGCATAATACTTTGTCAACGTTGCCCTGACTTTAATGATTTGAGTATTATCCTGTCAAAGACAAAGCCTGACACTACTTAATGTGATAAACACAGGTTTTAAATAGTAACATACTACTGCATTAGGAAACACAGTTCAGCGTGAACAAAAACTCAATTTGGACTTGTACAGAGATGACTGTGCATTTTAAAGGGATCTGAGGTACAACACTACTTGAGCAGAGTCAGTGGAGTGGAAAGTAATAAAAGGGTGTGAGGGAGGTCCATGGAAATCCCATCTGGGTTTGTTAACTCGTGGTTATATTTTAAAATTCTAATCTAATGCTTGCCAGTGGCCCCTATTTAATCAAATGGATCAAACCCTGAATTGAATTATATTTTTTCTTCCTCTGTATGAGCCAGTGTCTTTTTTTTGGGGGGGGGGAGGTTGATGGGTACCATGGATTGAACTTAGGGGCACTTGACCTCTGAGACACATTCCCAGCCCCATTTTATTTAAAGACATGGTCTCACTGAGTTGCTTAATGTCTTGCTTTTGCTGAGGTTGGCTTTGAACTCTCAACCCTGCTTCAGCCTCCTGAGCCTCTGGGAATACAGGCATGCTCCACTGTGCCCGGCTGATTCAGTGTCTTTAATTCCACATCTGTTTCTCACCTACACTTACTTAGTATTTCCATAGGTATTACTTGCACACTTTAACATTGCAATATCTTACAAGGCTAACTAACATGTTCAACCTACAACTGGAAAGTATATTCATTAGAAAAATACTGAGCACCACCATGCCAAATAATGTACTGGTTGAGGAAACTCAGAGAAATTAAGCAAATTGTTTGAAACTGTATAATAGGTGCTGTGATTTTTATATGATTTAATGTGTCCTCCAAAGGTTCATATTCTGGAAGCTTTGTTCCCAATATAACAGTATTGAAATGGTGGGATCTTTAATAAGAGTTGATTAGATCATGGGACATCACCTTCAGAATGGATTAATGTAGTTATCCCAAGACTGAATTAGTTGCCTTGAGTACAGGTTATTATAAAAGAGCTAATCTGGCTCCTGCTTACTGACTCACACATGACCTTTCTTAAATGCACTCCTGCCATGTGATGCTAGCCACAAAGTCCTGACTAAAAGTCCTTGTCAGCACCTGCTCTTAGACCTCAAGAACTGTGAGCATAGTAAATCTCTTTTATTTAGAAAGTACTCAGCCTCACGTATTTCGTTATAGTAACATAAAATGGACTGATACAATAGATAAATGGGAAAATCTATATTTGAATCCACATTGTTAGAAATCAAAGCTCATCTCTCTGAAATATTTTTGACAAAACAAGTTTATTATTCAATCTGGGAATCTTCTGTGCCTGAAGGATAAGTAGTTGCCCATCCCCCAGGGAAATAACTGGAGCCTCATTGCGCAGAGTGATTGACAAGAGCATAATCACATTTTCTCTATTCCTAGCCCTATTTTAGAGGGCATACAGACCCCTCTAATGTAGACATCTTATTAATTCTGTTCCATAGATAGCTAAGAAAAATGTGGCCAGACGCATTTTAAATAACTGCATAATCACACAATGATAAAGCAGGACTGTGAACCCAAGTAGTTTGGCTCTAGAACCTACATCCTAGACCATTCCATTAGGCTCCTCCCTGTTGAGCAAGGGAACAAATGGGTACAACCATAAGACATTGACTAAGAGTTGACAGAGATTCAGGCCTGTGATATTTTGAGGGAAGGATTTCTGAAGAACTCATTTAATTTTTTTTTTTTTTTATACTGTGGATTGAACTCAGGAGCTCCCGACCACTGAGCCACATTTCCAGCCCTATTTTTTGTTTTTAATTTAGAGACAGAGTTTCACTGAGTTGCTTAGCGCCTTGCTTTTGCTGAGGCGGGCTTTGAATTCATGATCCACCTGCCTTAGCCTCCCAAGGTGCTGGAATTTTAAGCATGTGCCATCATGCCTGGCTTCATTTAATTTTAAAAATCATAAATCATGGCCCATTTCACTCAAAAGAATAGATGTATATTAGGGAGATTCCATTCTTATATAACCAATCCAAAACTTTTGTATTTGTGTTTTTATACATATTGAAGTATATATTCGTCTTTGCTGGGGCTGTCAACAACAGTGGCTCAAACAACAAGTATATTTTCTCATGGTTCCAGAGTCTGTAAATCCAAGATGAAGGTGTCTGCACAGTTGGTGTCTTCTGAAACCTCTTTCCTTGGCTTGTAGCTCTCCGCCTTTATGCTATGTCCTCACATAGTCTTCCCTCTATATGTTTCTGTGCCCTAACTTTCTCTTCTCATAAGGACACCAGTCATATTTGATCTGGGCCAATGACAATGCCCACATTTTAACTTAATTACCTCTTTAAAGACCCCCATCTCCAAACAGTCAGGCTCAGGCTTCAACATATGTAAATCAGCAGTGGAGACACAATTAAATAACAATTTTATAATCTCTAATTTCTGTTTCAAGATTACTGATATTGTGGAGCATCTCTAGCTCTAGCAATACCATTGAGTTTTTACAATAACATCACTATAGTCGTTAAAAGCATATAACAATTTCATGGCATATTCATGCAATATCAAAGGATCTCTGGTGCTACTGTTACATACGTAAAATGGTGCCATCATGTGTCTACAGTGTAAACTGCAACTTAGAATTCATTTTTTAAAACTGGTTTTTAAATTTTTAAAAACTGTGGTGTTGGATGACTTTTTGAAGTCAGAGGGTAGAGAATAAACTTTTTGAGAAGAGGGAAAGTCAACATACTCCATAGTGTCCTTTTGTGAAATGGAAGTAACAGGCCTCACACCCAGGGTCATGATAGATTGTATGGGTATACATTTACATTTTTCAAAAATTTCCTCTAAGCATCTGTAGTTGTGTTCTCCAGAGAAATATAATGAACAGCAACTTTATTATTCAAGCTGTTTTATACACCATTGCTAAAGTAAAGTTCCTAAAGCAAAAGCCTAAATGTATTATTTTCTTGATTATATTGGCTTCTCATATGTTCAGGACCCTTATATTGTATAAGATGTAGATACACACATATATATGTCCATAGACAGAGAGAGATTGAAAATGAAATTTTAAGTAATTGGCTCACACAGTAGTGGATCCAGCAAGTACAAGGTTTATAGCCCAGGCTGACAGGCTGAAAATTCAGATTAGAGTTGATGGTGTATCTTAAGTCCAAAATCTGCAGGGAAATTCATGCAAGATGTCTATTTTGTGATCATGGGGCAGGATTCCTTCTTATCTCTTTCACAGGTTACAGTAATCAAGGAGAAGAAACCAGAAAGATGTACCTTCAATAATTTGCTTACAGATACTTTGAGCTGAATATCCAAGTTCAGTGCACTCAATAGAACACAATTAATTCAGCTAAATTCTTTGCCACTTAGTAGCACTGATTTGATGATCTTTTCTCTAGTTTCTAATAACATGTTCCTCACTTTGGCCTGACATCACCAGAAGCATCTTTACATTTTTGCAACAATTCTCTCCCTGACAACATGTATTATCTAAGATGACAGAAGCTTTCTCGACAGCTCTCCTCTTTCTGATCCTTCCCTCAAGAGACTCGTTTGATATCTAATTTTATACCAACAATCTCTAGGGAAATCTAAACATTTTCTGTAACTCAGAACTCAGTCTCTCCCTATGACCCAATTCTAAAGCAACTTCCACATTTTCAGGTATTTGTTACTGTAGCATTCTACTTCCTGTAACCAAAATCCATATTAGTTGACTGGGTTTGTCATAACAAGGTACCACAAACTGAAGGCTTAACTAACAGAAATTTATTGACTCATGAGTTCTGGAGGCTGGAAGTCTGAAGTCAAAATTTCAGCAATGTTGGTTCTTTCTGAGAATGGGCAGGGAGAGTTTGTTCCATTCCTCTCCACTATCTGTTGGTCATTTGCTGGAAATCTTTGGCATTCCTTGGCTTGTAGCTGCATCACTCCAGTCTCTGCCTTCATCACTTGGTATGCTTCTGGTGTCACTTACCACCATCTTTCCTCTCTGCAGGTCTGTGTCCAAAATTTCTCTTTTCATAATAATATCAATAATATTAGATTAGGGCCAATCATAGTGGCCTCATTTTAACTTGGTTAACTCTGTAAAAGTCCTATATACACATAAGTCACATTCTGGAGTACTGGGGGTTAAGACTTAAATCATTTCATTTGGGAGTCATAATTCAATGCATAAAGTTAACAAAGAGCTTGGCTGGAGCTGGGGCTCAGAGGTAGAGTGCTTGCCTAGCATGTGCATGGTGCTGGGTTTGATCCTCAGCACCACATACAAATAAATAAACAAACAAACAAATAAAGTTATTGTGTCCAACTATAACTAAAAAATATTTTAAAAAATTAACAAAGAACTGACTTCTAACAAAATTGTCTTCTCTGTAAATCTTGATACTGGTTAATAACCTGAATGGACCTCATCTTTCTGAAATTGAAAAATGAAACAAACCAAGAATCTGCATTGAAATTTACAGTGATTTGTGAAAATTATCTTAAAATTAATCTTAGTCCAACAAAATTTTAATAGGAACCACTTTTAAAGAATCTATGCTAAAGCAAACATATTACAAACCCACATAATATGAATAAATACTTATGTAGTACATCTTTTTCAGATGATCACAGAAATATTTCTTGCCCAACATGCTTTCTGCATAACCTGGCCACATGCCCACCATATTAGTTTTCTATTGTGATGGAACTAATTGTCACAGATGCAGTAC
Organism: Tamias sibiricus; assembly: GCA_025594165.1. Lineage (NCBI taxonomy): Eukaryota > Metazoa > Chordata > Mammalia > Rodentia > Sciuridae > Tamias > Tamias sibiricus. Next base: position 38,232,839 of record CM046665.1, on the reverse strand, counting down.
CTAATATACTACAAATTAGTTTACAGTTTGTAGAGAAAAGTCCAGCATGGCTCAGCTGGGTTCTCTGCATAGTGTTCCATAAGGCTGAATTCCAGGATATGGGCCTTTTTAAATCTACTTCCAGGTTTATTTTGGTTGCTGGCTGCTATAGTTTGAATGTGATTTTTTTTGTCCCCCAAGGGTCCATTGTGATTAAAGGCTTGTTCCCTGTGGTGGCACTATTGGGAGGAGGTACAACCTTTGGCAGGTACAGCCATGCAGACCCTCAGGTATCAGGAGGTTGCCCTTGAAAGGGATAGGGACTCAGATTCATGTCTCTTTCTTTTTTTGCCTGGCTTGAGATACAATGACTTGCTGTACACCCTCCCACCATTGCTTTCTGCTATGATGTGATATACCATCGCCATGGATGAGCTGAGGCAGGTGTCACGTACTTGAACCTCCCAACCTATGAACTAAGTAAACCTTTTCTCTTTATAAAGTTTACTGCCTTGGGTATTTTGTTGTAGTGGGGAAAAATAACTAAAACCCTGGCAGAATTCCATCCTATTGGAAACTGTGATTCCTATTTCCTTGTTGGCTATCTGTTGGGAGGAGCTGTTATGTTCTAACCGCTGTCCATATTCCTTGATTCCATCTTCAAGCCAACTGTGGTACATCAAATGTCCTTTGTGCTTTGTATCTCTGACTTTTTCTTTTGCCCCTAGCCAGAGAAAACTCTGCTTTAAAAAGACTTACATATTATATTAGGTTAAAGTCAATTGACTAGTGATATTAATTTTATCTTCTTTGCTAAGATGACAGACATCAACCATAAGACATATGAGTGACCAAGTCTTCAGATGATTCCCGTCATCAGCCTATGTGGTACTATGGGTTTTGCCAAGGAGAGCAGCAAAGAGTTTTTCCCCCTGTCAGCATGGCCCAGATTGTACATTCATGGGGGAAATCTTTTCCTTATTTAAATTCAGGAGGTTTTTGTTATATAACAATAGATATCTAGAATAATTTAAGTATATATATATATATTTATTTTAGTCTGAGAAATCTCCATCATTCATTATTAATCATTCAACAAATATTTGTTGGATGTGTTCTATAGGCCAGTATGGTATTAAGTCATGGAAGTACAAAAGTGAAATAGGTATGGTTATGGTATTGAAAGAACTCACAAGAGATGAAAGACATTCTATAAAATATGATGTCATAATTATTATGATAAGGTATTATAGAAGGACAAAGAAGCATCTTCTAGTCAAAGGATAGTGGTTCTAGGAAAGTTTTCACATGGCAGAGACAATAATTTTTATACATGCTGATAAAGGACTTATGTGTCAGGTGTCTTCTAAGCACTTCATGAATTTTACCTCAATATATCAAAGCAATCTTATAAGTAGGTATCATTGTCCCACTGTAAAAATGGAAAAATCTAAAGCTTGGGCAAGTTAAATAACTTGCCCATGTTCATACATACAGCTTATAGCAAAAGGACATTTAAACACTGTCTTGCAAATTTCAATTTAATTCATTGAACAGTTATTTACACCTCTAATTTGAGTTTTAAAAGATGAGTTTCATGTTAAATCAGTCTGATTAGAAGTGGAGGATGGTATTCCACATGGAAGTTCCTATGTAAGCAAATGCATGACATGTGCAGGAGACAGCAGACTCTTCTAAGATGTAAGAAATTTTGCAAGAAATTAAGTTGGAAAATGAATTAGGAGATGGCCATATAAATAGGAGCTTGGATTTCATGTTGCTGGTAATTGCACCCACTGCAAGGTTAGGGAGATTTTAAGCAGGAAGCAGCAGAGTAAATTTATTTTTCATATAGATCATCTTAAAAGCTGCCTGGTGAAAGAAATAAACTAGTTCCAAGAGATAAATGATGACAGCTTACACGGGACAGTGATATTGTGGCTAAAGAACTGAATATAATTAGAAGGTAAAATTAAACTGCCTTTAAAGGAATATGGAGTGTCAAGGAGACAGTTACCAAACATTCAAAGGCAGAACAGGAAAAAAAAAAAAAGGTTCTCCTAGTTTACATGTTAAATGTAACAACTGGCCTCTGAATTCTATTCATGACAGCTATCAACTATTGTCTACAAAAGTAAGTAGTACTAGAAGATAAGAGGCAGAATTGTGTTTTGTTTTCTTCTTTTGAGACTCCTGTGTGGTTAGGTGAAAACTAATTAATCCACTTTCTAGCTTCATGAGATATTATTCCAAAACCAAAATCTGGAAAACATCATCCTAAGAGAAATAAGCCTGACTTAGAAAGTCAATAGTCATATATTTTCTCTTATGTGTGTAAGCTTTAAAAGGGGAAAAGGAGAAATCTCATGAAAATAGAAGGGAGACCAGTAAAGTAGAGGGTGGAGATTGGGAAAAGGGAGGAGAGGAATGAAAGAGCAGGTACAAGGAATAAAATAGTACAAATCATGCTGTGTGGAGGTAAAAATACATCATACTGAAGGTATTATAATGTCAAATTGAAGTTCATCAATAAAAATATCTTAAAAGACCAAAGCTGATTGTTCATATATTCTTCAGTGACTCTTACTGATTCTTGGATTTAATAATAATTGAAAGTGCTGTTTCTTTGGCTTTCTTTCTTTTGCTGTTTGGGGTATACAGAAACCTATTTAATATTCCAGCTCAATGAAATGCTTTCCATGCACCAAATTACACACTGGTGAATAAACTATTCTTTTCATGGATCCAATAACTTAAATAAACCCACACCAATGCTAGACAATGGATGTGCTCTTTGGATGGTCATATATTTGGAAACAAATGTCTTCACTAATAAACCTCTCAATGCTCTATTTTCTTTAGGAAGCTGTATCAGGTAACATGTCTATTTCATTTAAGATAGTACTTCATTGGAACTTTTGATGGATTTTTCCTATAAAGATATATTCATTTTAATATGGATTTTAATACATGTTTGATTCTGGCTAAATTCTTAGCTGGAATGGCCCCCAAAGTGGCAATAATGGAATTCCCATAAAGGGTGTACTGCAAACCATTCCCAGATAGGGCCCAGTCAAGATTCCAAAGAAAGAAACACTATACTTCAGGGTGATCAACTTCAAAGCATTTAATAGAGAACTTAGTGCAGAGTGCAGCATATCCTTGGTTGGACATTGAGAAGGGATACTCGGACTGGTGTTCCCAAGGAGAGGTATTTTTGTGTGGAATTTATAAGAGGGATTAAGATTGGCTCAGGACTGGAGCTATTTTGCTAGTATTTTAAACAACAAGCTAACTGTACTTTATTGGTGCCTGGGAATGTTCAAGTATTAGGTTTTAAGCCTGCTGGAGAAAGCATGTAGCTGGCTGGTGACAACACACTCTATGTTTCTCAGTAAGGACAAGAGCAAAAGCAAGGGGACCTTGGGGAACATTACAATGTGTGATTTTTATCCAATAATCCCTTCGCTCTGCCTCACTCCATATCTTAGTGTATTCCTATATTAATGTCCTTAAAATAAATGCTATAAAGAGAATGGGAGAGGGGAGGGAGGATGAAAGGGAAAGGGATAGGGAAAGCAGGAGTAATCATGAACTAAAATCAATTTCCATGCCTATATGAGTTTCTTGGGATGAACCCAACTACTATGCATAACCATTAAGCTCTAAAATAAAAAAATAAAATAATGAATGCTGTAACCAATTGAAATATTGTGTTTTTAGTTTTTTTTTTTTTTTTTTTTTTTTTTCAAATTCAGGGAGAAAGTATCAGTTCTCACAGTCAATGAAAACAAGCTTTGTGAGATGAGGATTTAGATTTACTACTGGTACTAAGGAATAAGCCATTCTGATCCAAATCACATGGCTCTTCACAATGTCAGCAGTGTTCTCCAAAAGAAAGACAGTGCTGACAGGAAATGATAAGGCAAGTTGGATATTGAGTAGTAACAAATATCCATTACTAGGATTAAAGGATTCATAAGCAGTCTCGGAGAATGCATTTTTAAGTGCACAAATGCCGAGGAATATAGATCTTTATTTCTTGAGGGAATTACTTTTCTTGTGGCTTCATTTGTCTTATTAAAAAATTACTTTAAGGGTTGGGAGCATAGCTCAGTGATACAGTGCTTGCCTAGCAAGTGTGAGGCACTGTGTTCACTCCCCAGCACAGAAATAAACAAAAAAGTCCCCCCCACCCCAAATCGCTTTAGCATATACTTCTTACATGCTTTACTTTTTTGCTTTTCTGACATATTTTTCTTTTTTTTGGAACCAGGAATTGAACTCAGGGGCACTCGACCACTGAGCCACATCCCCAGCCCTTTTCTTGTATTTTATTAGAGACAAGATCTCACTGAGTTGCTAAGTGCCTCGCCATTGCTGAGACTGGCTTTGAACTCGCGATCCTCCTGCCTCAGCCTCCCTGCTGGGATTACAGGCATGCGTCACCATACCTGGCCATATTTTTTTATGTGAATCATTATTTATATAATGCTGTTTAATTTTTCTTCTTCTAATTCCTCTAATTTATACCATTAGTTTTAGACTCATTTAACACCTCACATTAGTATTAATTTACTTGAAACTGAGTTACCCCTGGAAGCATCATTTCCCTTAGGCTCATATTTTTGGCAGTTGTAAAACTTATTTATTTTTGATCCCATGAAGGAAATTGTCACATCTGAATAAAGAATATCAGAAATAAACACGTATAAATTGTACTAAGAATGTGAGGAAAATAAATGTAAAAAAAAAAAAAAAAAAAGTCCTGGAGGCTTTTATACAAAAGAAATACTGTAGCTTGCCTTAGATTTCAGTCTGTAATAAAATGTTTTTGCAGAAATGTTGGCAGCCCATGAACAGCTTTGCTTCACAAGTAAGTCTCTCATCAAAAGCTTATGCCAGGGCCAGGATTGTAGCTCAGTGGTAAAGTGCTTGCCTAGCATGCATGAGGCACTGAGTTTGATCCCAGGCACAACAAAAATAAACAAATAAAATAAAGGTATTGTGTCCATCTACAACTATATATATATATATATATATATATATATATATATATGTATGTATATAAAAAGCTTCTATCAGAGTCACATTAAGAATGTAACATTTTTTCCCGGGTGCAGTTGTGCTCCCTGTAATCCCAGAGTTGGTGCTCACCTGTAATCCCAGCAACTCTGGAGCCTGAGTTTGAGCATTATGGTTTCAATATATGGTATCCCCAGAAAAGCTCATGTGTGAGATAATGCAAGAAAGCTTAGAGAGTAAATGATTGGGTTATGACAGCTCTAACCTAATCCCTGTTAGGGGTTAAATGGAAGGTAACTATAGGCCAGTAGGGTGTGGCTAATAGAGGTAAGTCAATATGAGCATTCCTGTGGAGTATATATTTTCCCCTGAAGAGTGGAGCTAGCTCTCTCTGCTTCCTGATTTCATGTCCTGACTAGTTTCATTCCACCATGCTCTTAAACCACCATGATGTTCTGCCTCATCGTGGGCCCAGAGCAATGGAGACAGTTGTCTATGGTCTGAGACCTCTGAAACTATGAACCTCAAATAAACTTCTCCTCCTATAATTGTCCTTGTATGGTTGTTTTGGTCCCAGCAGGAGAGGGGAGGGGAAGCTGACTAAAACTCTGAGGAAAGATGATCACAGGCATTGGGCCAGCTGTGACAACAAGATCTTGTCACAAAATAAAATAGGATAGGGCTCAGGATGTAGCTCAGAGGTAGAATGCTTCTGGTAGAATGCTTCTGGTTTGATTCCCAGTGCCATGTCCTTACAGTAGGGTTGATAGCTGCTCTTCTATTTAGCAAAAAATGAGTCTCTTTGATCTCAGGAATTTTCTTCCTTTCATATGAATGGGCTGTTGTTGGCCATGATGGAAAAATCATTTTTCCTACTACAAATGCATCATCCTTATCAAGAATTTTCACCCTGATTCTGATAACAGGTTGACTCTTAATCATTGTTTTTTTCAGAGTTTGGTGTATTTGTCTTTTTCTAAACCCTTGTGGGTTATTTTTCTGGAAATTGTGAGAAAACATTCTAGCTTTGTAGTTTTAAGACAATTTAAAAAAAAATTAAAGAAAATTAAATCATATTTAAAATTTTTGTTTCTCTGAAAATTTTTGTTTCTCTGTACACTTTAATATTGAAATATGTACTCTATCTAGCTGTTTTCTTCAATCTACCATAACCACTTTCACCCACTGATAAGAATAAAATATTCAAATCAAATTTGAAATACCTTAAAAAATTGTAATAATGATAAAACCCCAAAGATTATGGAGAAACAAAATTGTAATATTGAAATAAAAAGATAGAGCATGGAGACAGATTTTTTTGCCCTAAATTGATAAAGAAAATATAGCCAAGACATTCATTCATCTTTACTAAGTGGTACTGAAAGAGGAGAAAATGTAAATACTTATGTAAACACAAGTCCTTACCGTGTCACCTTCAGTTCTCAGAAAAACCGCAGAATGTTCCTGTTCCTTATTTTGTCTATTTTGCAAAAGCCGGGTGGCAGACCACCCGACCCCTTGCGGTCAGGCTGACCCAAAACATAAAAATACAATGCTTTGTATGCAACTTTACATGTCAACCAATCAGAAGAACGCTGTAAACCCCCCCTTAACCTGTTTGTATTTCATCATAAAAACCCTGCTAAATCTGAGCTAGGGGCCTCTTAGCATCACCGGTTACCGAGTGCGCGGAGGACCAAGCTCGAGCTTGCTAATAAATGACTCTTTGTTGCTTGCATTGACCAAGGACTCTGGTGGTTTTCTTGGGGGTCCCAAGCTGTGGGGCACAACAGTACCTAATTGATTTTAGTCAAATCATAAATGATATCTAGGTAATAAAGGACTTTCTTAACCTTACATATTTCTGGAGAAAGAAGAGAAAAGGAAAAGAAAAGAAAGGAAAATGTGTTTCTGAGTAGCCCATGATGATCTTTATATCAGGTGAGAATTTTGTTATTCATATTCAGTCTTTTTGGTCATTCAGAAACCCAAAGTAATTATTTAAATAAATAAACTAAAATAATCAATTGATGATACGACCCTGTGAATATATATAGTTTTCACCTAAACTCTGTCTTTCAACAAATGTTTTAGTCAACTTTTTTGCTGCTGTGACCAAAAGACCTGATAAGAACAATTTTAGTGGAGGAAGAGTTTATTTGGAGGCTCATGGTTTGAGAGGTCTCAGTCCATAAATGGCCAACTCTACTCCTTGGAGCCGGAGGCAAGAGAAAACATCATGGTGGAAGTGTATGGCAGAGGAAAGCTTTGGGGGGACACTGTATCAGGAAGCAAAGAGAGAGACTCCACTGGCCAGATATAAAATATATGCTTCAAAGCCATGTCCCCAGTGACCCACCTCCTCGAGACACACCCTACCTGCTTTCAGTTATACTCAGTTAATTCTTATCAAGGGATTGACACATTGATTAGGTTAATGCTCTCATAACCCATCATTGCATCTCTAAACTTTCTTCCATTGTCTCACACATGAGCTTTTGGGGGACACCTAATATCTAAATCATAACACCTGTAACAATTGATAATTCATTCTACAGGGTTATTATAAAATTATTTTGTGTAGTAAAGTAAGTGTTGGACTGAGTCTGCTAATTGACTCTTCTACTCACAAGCTGATGGCCTTGGACAAGTTATTTAATCTCTATTTCTCTTTCCGTAAATGAGATGACAATACCTCTCAAGGGTGTTACAAAAATTACAATGACCTAAATCTAAAGTTTATACAACAATGCCTAAGTGGTCATTGTTATTAGTTATAGATGTAGTATAATTAATATTAAAATATATGTCTTTAAATACCAGTATGTTTAGTTTGTTCACTTTTGTAAGCATCAAGAACAGAGTCTGGTGCTCAGTGGTAGGTCAAGGTATGTGTAACCCACTGTTACTTGACTAGTGACCTAGAAAAAGCAGCTCTGCTTAAAGAAATTCAAATTCCAAATGCTTTTAAACAACGTAGAAAAAAATTACTCTGACATTCTGTCTTTGGTTTCTGTTGAGAATTCCTAAATATCAAATTGTCTGCCCTTGAACAGAAAATTTCAGTTACTGGAATTTGGATACATGAGAAGTCCCAAGTTTAAAAAAGAGAATTAGCATAAAAAGACCACAGGGGTATTTGATTTCCACCTATGAGGTTGGTATCAAGTATAAAAATCCCAGATCCACATAGAATTGAGAGAATTAGCCAGGTTACCTGAGTCAGAACCAGAAGCCTCTTTTGTTAGTGACTCAGTGATACAGAGAGAGCCAGTTCAAGTAGCTACCTGGTATAGGGAAAAGTTGAAAAGCTTCCAGTGCTTGGAGATGTCTTGAAAATGGGATGGAACATGCCTTGTATAGAAAGCAATAGATCATATTTGTGTTTTTTTTTTTTTTTTTTCCTTGACCTCTGATGAAGAAGTAAGAATTAGGAAAAACAAAACAAAACACTAGATCATAAGTAGTCCTCCTGAATGTTGTTCACATAAATTGAACATTTCAGATATGGATAAAATCGAAGTCCTCCCCCATTTTCATTTTGATTTTTGCTACATATTATTAGGAACTTTTGTCTAGGTTGAATACCACAGACTTAGAAGAAGCACTGAGTTTGTTGCTTTCTACTGCTTGCCTCAAAGAAACAACTTCACCCCACACTAGGAAACTGTATCTATTTTTCCACATTATCAAATTTATGTCTGTATGCTGTTCACTGTGTTTGTAAACGCTAAGATGTGTTATATGATACTGTGTTTGGATATTGGCAGATTTTTTTTTTTTTTTTTTTTTTTTTTGGCTGTAGCATCTGTTCAGACTGTCAGAGTACAAATTTAGAAACTTTATATATAGCTAGTTGGTCATCTTTTCACCAACTGATTTGTTTTAAATTTATCAAGTAAAGTTACATTTGTTGGAGGATCTTTCCACGTAAAATACAGATACCAGATACAAAATAGAGGTATGTGCTTAATATAACTAATCCTTTTAGAAGAATTGGCATTTAAATAAAATATGAAGCTGGGTTATGTAAGATCTCTAATACCACTAGTTATATTACATAAAGATTTGCATGCTATAAAAACTCAGTGTATTCTCAAATGAAATTACTTTCCATGCTTCATAACAACGTATTTTTATGGACTGATATGGCTATATTATGAAATTTTAAGTTATTTACATTATAAGTAGTTAAAATTTTTTTTCTAGGTCCTGATTTTAGTTTATATAATTCATACCTACTTTTATACACATTCTTATTGAAAAACCTTGATTTATTAAATTGATGTATAAATTGCTGCATCTAATTTTAGAAAAATTTTCTGTACTTTTACTGAACTGAAAAATTTGATATATTTAACAATTGCTACTTAAATTTTTTTGATTAATGAAGCTCTTAAAGTCAATGCTGCTTATGCAATTTCATTTCAAATTTATTATAGGTAATATTCCATAAATGATTATATGAATAACTGCTTTTAATTTCTAAATTCACCCATTTAAAATAAGAAGTTTGTTAAAGAAAAATAAAGATTAATATGTTGAGTCGAAGAATCATATCTGTTCAATTAAAAAGTCTCCATTCTCTAATTTTCTATTCAGAGTCATTATTACCGTCTAACAGCTTCTTTTTCCACTACTTCTTTCTCCTCTTCATTTTTTCTTCTATTTGGTGTTTCTGTCCTTGAGATCTAAGTCAAACTCATGCATTCCTTTTCACTCCCAGAAGTGAGTAGAAACAATGTAGAGAGTATGTAGAAAAAAAAAAAAAATCTGTTCCATTAGCAGTATTGTGCCTTTCTCCCTCTGACTCAGTCAAAAGCCCAGGTACAACATCCAAGAATTAGGAAATAAGTTTGTAGAATTTTGTTTTTACTTTGTAGAGTAGAGAGGCTATTAGCAAACTCTAAGTCTCTAGGAAAATCAAACTCAATCTCAATATTATTTTCAGACTTTGTTTTGTTTTGTGTGTGTGTGTGTGTGTGTGTGTGTGTGTGTGTGTGTTTTAAGTGAGAAACTGATACTGCTTAAGGGAACACTTTTTAGATGTGTACCAAGTTTTAAGCTTTTTCTCTTAAACTATTAAAAATAGGATATTTGGGGAAGAATGTTAGCTTTTTAGGTCAATTAAAGTTAATTTAGTCAAAGTCACAATCTGAAGATATTAAAACTTCAGAAAAAGTAGTTAAAACTAACACATCTTGTAAATGACTTTCTAGCATTTATTTCCATAATTCTTTTCACAATATTTAATTTCCTCTTCCAAAGAATACCTTGTGATGGGAATTTGGCCATAATTATACTGTCATGTAAATGTCTCAAAAATTTATTGATTCAAGCACTTAAAAAACACTCTTATTTTTTTTTAGAATGTCAAGCCTGGGACAATTTGACACTGACTTTTACCAATCTAATTATACCATTGATAATCAGGAGCAGAGTTATAATGATTCTAATGCCTATGGAAATATTTATGGATCAAGAGAGTAAGTACTTTATATTAAGCAAATAAAGACCCATTTTGAGAATTGTTAATATGATAGCAAGGGATTCTAAGTAGAAGAGTTTCTTTGGGAGAAGACAAGCTTCTCTTTACCATGTCTCAGTAAAGTACCCACAATGAAATAACAGGAAAGGGCAGAGAATTAATCCAATTTTCTGTAAATGCCCCTTTTCACTTGGAGTCCATGCCAAATTAATGTCTTCTTTACTTTTTTCCCAACTAGCACTTAAGAGGGCACCTGAATGCAAGCACTAGGCAAGTAGGAAGCGTGTTTCTTTTACCTGATCTTTTTCAGGACACTGCTTGCAAAACAGATTTCATCTAATTTAGTAGAAATTAAGACTATTACAAACCAAAGATAAGGGTTTGCAATGGAATCCACAGTCTTCCCTCACAAAATTTTAGGTTTTATTTTTGGGAATTGGGCAATTAAATATGCATTTATAATGTACAGATAGTATGAAAAGTGCTATGATAGAATCATCATGAACATATTTAAAAATGTATTCACTATTTGAGATAAACATTTGAGTTAAAAAATAAAACAAAATGATTAAGAATTTAGTATTTTCCTTTACTTGTGGTAAAATAATGTGTTTACAGTGAGGAGCATCTGGTTCAAGTTCTGGCTCTACCATGGGTTGTCTTCCTGACATTGGGAAGACTTCTCTGTCTTCATCTGAGACATAAGGACATTATTCATAACAACTTCATGGAATTGTAATAAAAATGATTATGATGCTATGTGGGAAAGTATACATTAAAGAAAACACAATTTAATTGTTATATAACTACATTTTTTAAAAATAATTGCTAAGTTGTTGCCTTATATCACTTAACCTTACTGTGTATTTGGTTATACTGTTCTTTTCCAATGATGTTTTATGGGTGTAAGTTAGTGGATTAGGAGAAGAGTCAGACACTTCAACTTTCATAATAACTAACATTTACCAAGCACTTTCTCTGTTAGGATCAACTATAAGCTTTATACATTAATTCACTAATCATCAAATAACTCTATAAGATAGGTACTACTGTTCTCATTTTACATGTGAGAAACTAGCTACAAGGAGAAATTAAGAAACTTTCTCAAGGTCATTAATAAGAAATGGGGTTAGGATTTAAGTCCAGGGTTGTTTGATGAGGCCCACAATGATGGTTAACATATGATTTGTTGTATAATGAAGATATGTTAGCATAAAATGGTGCTGTTAATAATAATGGTGAGATAGTAGTAATAAACTGGACCTCTGTAGGCAAACTAGGATGTGTGGTGACCGTGCCAGTCCAACAAATCTAGGCTAAATGACCTCACAACAAATATTCAAACATTTTGGTTCTTAAAGGCTTTTTAAAACAAACAATAAAAATTACTTTGAAATTTCCAGATGGAAAGAGGAAAAGATAGAATAAATATAAGAGGCATTGGGAAGAAGGTCTTCTGTTCAATTCTGCTTGGGGAAATTTGGACACTGTTTTCATTGACTGATCCCTCCTACCAACATAGGCAAACGGATACTAATTTCACAAGCTTCTTCCTAGATACTCTTGCTAAACCATGCTCTAAGGATAGGGGAATGCATTGAGATATGTTTACAACCATCTGGAATTTTATCTCATTCAGATCCCTGTTCTATCCTGCCTGGCATCAGTCAGGTGACCTTTTATGTCTTACACTTTGGAAAGTAAAAAAAAAAAAAAAAAAAAAAAAAAAAAAAAAAAAAAAAAATTGCAGCAGAGAGAGTAGCTTGAGTATTAACTACCATCTACATTTTCAGGCTAAAAAATTAAAAAGTACAACAAAAGGAAGACAAAGTTTTCTCCTTAAGCAAGAACTCGCGGATCACAGCTTTCTCCACCCACTCCATCTGACTCAAATTTCTTTTTCCATTTGATTGTTCATATCAACATTTCCCAGAAGTCAAGATGATGAAGAGATGGAAATTAATGGTTATATGAGGGCAGTTCATGATTGTGTTGATTGGGGTAATGGCCTAGCCTGCTTCAGATGCTGTTATGGTTTGGATGTGAGGTGTTCCTACCAAAGTTCCTATGTTAATGCAGAAATGTTCAGAGGTGAAATGATTGGACTACTCTCAGTGACCTAGTCAGTCCAACCTAGTGGACTGGGTGATAACTGTAAGCAGGTAAGGTATGGAGGTTGGTCACTGGGGATATGCCCTGGAAGGGTTCATCTTCCCTGCCCTCCCATTCTTTTTCTCTGCTTCCTAGCAACCATGAGGTAAGCAGCACTCCCCCACTGCCTCACTTAGGTCCAGGGCATGGAGCAGGCACATCATGGATTAAACCCCTGAAACCAGTTGACCATCACAATGGAAGTACAAACCTTTAGTTGGGAAAAAACAAAACCTCTAATAAAGTATGTAGCTAATTATTATGTAAAAGGGCACAGAATAATGATAGCACACAACAAACATATCTCTAAATACAAAAATTATAACTGAGTTTTCTTATGATGATTTTTAAATTTACATTAGAGGATACATTTTAAGTCCTACTGACTCAGAAATGGGTAAAAATATTTCCTGATTGTGTCCATCTAAATACTTTAATATGCAAGTAAAGATAAGATTTTCAAAGCTATTTGAAGTTTTACATGATTCTGAGGATGAGTGGTGAAAGGGGGATCATATTGGAAAATTGGTGATTGTTTTATAGCTTAAACAGAATTCCTGGTATGGGTATAGTGGAGATTCTTCTGATAGGAAAACACAGGATGGTGAGATGTTGTGGAAATTACTTCAGGTGTTCTAGGGAAACCAAAATGTGTAAAAGCTGAAGGTGATCAGCGTAGAAGGGCCACAAAATCAGCTCCCTGTTAATGTCAATTTCCTTGAAGAAGGGAAGACTGAGAAACACTATCACAGATACACAGTATTCCTGGGTGCAAGGAAGTTATTTAAACTGCATGACCCCTAAATCTCAGGAAGCAAAGAGCTTGCAAATGCTTAAGGCTTAGCATTCATTTTTTTGTTACCTTTATTCATTCATTTATTTATTTTGGGATTTGTTATAATATATTCATACACATACACAATAAAACAGTATAATTTAGTCAATTTCATTCACCAATACCTCCCCTTTCCCTCCCCTCTCTCCCCTGATCCCCTTCTTCTATTCTACTGGTCTCCCTTCTATTTTTTTTTAAATTTGTTCTAATTACTTTTACTCAATTCTCATGTATTCAACACTATCCTAAGTCCTCTACTTATTTTTGCTAATTTAGTTCACAACAATGCTGTGACTTCTGTTCTATATTCATTTTACAAATGAAAAAAATGAGGCATAGAATGTGAAGTGGTTTCCTGAGATTATAAAATGACAATTCAGTCACTGGGAGTCTCAACTCCAGAGGTTGGGTTTACTAACCCACGCTTTTTGGTTTAGGAAAAATCCTAGGACTGGAAGCTGGTTAGAGGCAGAGATGTAACTCCATAGCCTTAGAAAGTAAAATAATGGTAATATGACCAATTGCTGAGTATTCTAAAGGAGCTTCATAGTCACCTTACAGTTGCTTCAAGGTGCATTTACAAGAAGAGGAGGTGTTTACTTGTTAAGATAATGTTTAAATCCTTCCATCCATAGTCCAGTTCTTTTGGTCTAATTCAGTAGAAATTTATTTCAACTAGAATAATTTGCTGACTTAGAAATCATTGCAGTTTCACTATTTGCCTTTTTATACTGCTAATAAAAATGCTGTATAATTGAAAACAAAACGATTTTTGGTGCACTCTACAAAATTACCACTGCTGTGTGGGGTACAGATATGATGTACCTTTAACATCTTAAGTATTGAGTGTAGTAATCTGATTTATGCAATTACCTCTAATAGGTTAATCATTCAGTACTATAGGCTTAATAGATCATACAAAGTGTGCAGTCCTATTCTCTCTGAATTTTTTTTTTTAATGAAAAGATACAGAAAGCTTGAAATACATCACAAAGAATATAAAAGAACTCACTGGTGCAGCCATTTTGAATTGGCACAACCCAGTAAAATGGATAATAACAGAAAACATGGGATTAAGTAGATTCACAGATGTGCTTAAAAGTATAATTCCTCATAATGCTTTCAGGAAAAATGCCTACAGCATGAAATTGGGTTATTTACAGAGTGTTTTGGGTGAAACTATGGACTGTTGATGTGATTCTTGTGGTATCACTTCAGCTTTGTTCATTAAGATGTAATGTTAAATATTATAGTCAATGTATACAATGCTGAAGTTATAAAACAAAAAAAGAGAATTTTAATTTTTACAGTCATGGAAAGTGAGCATAATAATTTTTCTAAATAAATCATTTTGACTTTTCCTCCAAATGGACAGATTTAATTTTTTTTACTCTCTTAAATGTGTGGTGGGGAAATTTTAATATCATGCCCCATCATAATAAGAACTAGAGAGACCAAGCTATTGTTTGAGAAGTTTTACTGGATGAGGGAGCAAAGCAGGATAGCGGAAAGAGGAGGGGACAGGATTTAGCTGGTGATGAGCATATATGTATTTTCTAATGTGTAAAAATGTGTTTTTTCCTTTTGTGGGGGATGCTGGATTAAAGTAGCTACCCATGTTAAGTCCCTTCATTCACAGAACTTGTTCCACAGGTAATAAATGTGGAAGCTACACTTCCTCTAACCTAGTTGGCAATGCATGGGGGTGGTTCATGGTGAAGCCAGGCAAGTATGTCAATGAAAATCTTGTTTAGATACAACATTGGGTCATCTTTCTTTGCCCCTTTTATTTTTCTAGAAAGGCATACATTAAAAAAAACACACTAGGTCAATTTTATGAACCAATTTGTCCTTTGTTTCTACTTGTACTTTTGATAATTTACCTACTCTACTAAAAGAGACAGAGAGAAAGTGGGGTGGGGGGAGACTGGGAATGCGCCACACAACTAAATGAAAACTATAGTAATCAGCCTATGCTGTGGGAAGTTCAAAAGGTATTACACCAGTTCCTTGACCTTAATAAGCTATAGTTGAGTTCGTGAATTATTAAGTGTACGTCTCTCCATCTCCGTGGCTTTATTTTCTAAAATAGTTATTTTATTGATCAAGTTTACACACATAAAAGATTGAGTATGTTATTCTTATACTTTATATTAAGATTAATGTTAGAAGGATACATTCAAAAGCCATTCTGTAAATATTTTAGCATGAGCAGATCACAGAGGGTTACAAAGTTCAAATTTTTGGACCTTATCTTTAGCATAGGCAAAAGGCATTAGGTGAAAAAATTGAACATGCTAATGGAAAATATTTTATACTTCATCCCCTGGTAAAAGCTATACAGCTATACAAAATGTACCAATAACCTTACCACTCTTCCTTTTTTCTTTCTTCTTTCTGTAGTTCTAGCAAGACATTATTTACCAAGATCAATATTTTCCCACTACCTCACAAATGGTAAATAAATAAATAAATAAACAAACAAACAAAAACTATGTTCAGAAAGGAATTGAAATATGATGTCCTGGCAAAACTAAATTACTCATTTCAAAAAAGCAACTAAAGCAAGCTATAGGATAGTAGGCTAGTAATAACTGTCTGGGAATGGCCAGAAATAAAAAAATGCATTTCATTATGAATAGTAGCTAGTTCATGTATTTATTATTCTTTTGAATTGACTATACTACTAAAATTGTGGTTTTCACTTGCTATTTCTACAGATTTGTAAGGGCTTCACAATTGGTGATAGTACCCTCTAGGGAGCAAAGCACTGCCTAGAAAGCTTCCGTGAAGTGCGTCCAGCACCTACAATGCTTTGGCATGATACTGGGAGAGTCATTTTATATCTATAAGCCTCTATTTCCTTTCCTATAAGATGGGATTACAAATACAATCTAACCATACAAAGTTTTAGTTGAGAAAATATAAGGGGCAGTGCCCAGCATATTGTACGTGCTCAATTAATATTGGTAGGTATAGCTCATTCTTCTACAAGTCTTTTTATGGCCAGTTAATCGTTTTGTGGGATTTTTAAAATTACAGTTAAATTTGAAGTAGGCTACTTCATTTGTAAGTAAATATTCACAAAAGCTAGGTGAATTCATTAAAGGAAAATTAATATGTCCTCTCTTGATTTGTCATGATATCCTTTTATTATATGTATAAATATCAGTATTTTCCCTTTTCTAGACAGCAAGCCAGTAAGCAGCCTCAGCCTGTCCCTCTTGTTCCTCCAGAGATGCTCATGCCATCAGGTTATGCAGGACAATTTTTTCAGCCAGCATCTAACTCGGATTATTATTCACAATCTCCTTTCATTGACAGTTTTGATGAAGAGCCTCCTTTGCTAGAAGATAAGTTAAGGAAGTGTTATTAATGTGTGCACAGCTCGAAGAATAATAGCAATAATCAGCACTTAATGTGTGCTGTCAGCATGCTGCGTACAGTGTTTATGTGTAATTGTTTCAGCATAACAAGAGTCTGCCAAACCAACACACAGAAATCATTGCAAATCTGTTGCATGTTTATGTGGAGAAATTTGGAAGTAGATTTGCGCTATTGTTGATATGGCTGTAGTTATTAATGTTTCCTCACTCTTTCTTAAATTTTGACTTTCTCAACAAAAACATCCTTTGACAAAAGTGCTAATATCAAAGCAACCACCCTTCCTGCCCCAATTAATGAGGCACTTTATATTTTATTTTCTGCTATTTGCCTGGGAGCAAAGGGGATAGTTTCTCAAATTAATATTTGTTGTTGACATGGAGACAAGTCTGCTTCTCCCCTGACTTACATGAACCCTCTCATCTCAGCTTGGCATGGCTAGGCAGAGAAAAATGTGATTCTAGAAAATGATGCTGCTTTTGGAAAGGAAACCCTGAACACTTGAAACTGAGGTCCTTGAAGGGCGTGGGGGGGGGGGGGGGGGTTTCAGAGGTGTTCTAATCATTGATTTTTGTTTTCAATATGTTCAGCCATGCTAAAATGTCAGTATGTTACTAGAAACATGGGTACTAAAAAGTTAAAAAGTGGATTTAAATTTGAGACCTAAGAAGATACACTTATTGATTAGCTACTCCAAGTCCTTTGCATGTACTAGTTCTTTATATGAGCCATCTTCTTTCTCTGCCTAAAAATTGTAAGATAAAATGAATGATTTAAACCATTCAAAAAGATACCAGAAACTATATAATAGATCTGTTGATTCTTTAGAAGCCACTTACGTTTGGGGGTCAGTTATGTTTTATCGGTTCATTCTATCTTGTGTCTGCAATTAACACCCAGTTTAATGAGAATAACTTATAGTGTTTAAGTTATTATTAACTGAAACCTTTTCCTTGACTCTACCAACATCTTTGTTTTAAAAAAACTATCAATTGTCTAATTGTATCCAGTATATTTGGAAAAGATGAATGAAAATATAAAAATCTCTCCAAATTGAAACTCTAAGATACTGTTACCATTTACAATTTGGTGTATTTCTGTCCAGCCTGTGTGCTTTTTTCTATGAATGGTGTATATATTATATATGTAGGTATATAGACATTTACAAATGAAATGTTATTTTCATTGCATGTATATACATTTGAGTATTTAAAAGTGAAAGTTGTACCATTCTATGGATATAAAGTTTTGCATTCTTTTAATTTACATTTTATCATGAGCATTTTCATATATGAATTCTTTTTTAAAAATATTTATTTATTTACTTTAGTTGTACACAATGCAATGCATTTATGTTTACGTGGTGCTGAGGATTGAACCCGGGGCGGGCACGAGCGAGGCAAGCGCTCTGCGGCTGAGCCACAACCCCAGCCCCATACATGAATTCTTAAAAGTCATTAAATATTATTTGAAAACATAATTTATAATGGTTTCCTAATATTCTGGCATAAAAGTACAATAATTTATACCTTAAAAGTTGTTCCTTATAAAAAGTAATGCTTTGGTGAGTATCGTGCTGAAAATCCTTTGACCTGTACAGAGTCTTATCCTTGGAATGTATTCATAACTTGAAATGACTAGGTAAACCTAATCTCATAAATGGATTTTCCATTAGACCCTCACAGGAGAGTATGTGATATCTCTGTTGATTTGATAGGAAAAGAGGAAAAAGGAAGACTTTGCATTTCTTAGTTCCTAAAAATTTTTGACATTTTAAAAACAAGTTTATTGACCATTTTTGCTTCTTCCTACTTTTTATGATTTTAGTCATATTTACTAGAAATTTTTTTTCTTTCTTTAAGAGATATTTATATAGGAAAGATATTACTGTCTGGAATATGTATTTCAAACATTTTTTTCCTACCTTGTGTTTGCCATCTGATTTGATCATGGGTCACTGGGAAACAGAAATTATAATGTTTGTACTCTAAAATCGAAAATACTTTTCTTGGAAACTTTTCTTTCCAATTGCTGTGTTGCTTAGAATCTATTTCTCTAGTTTCAGAAAATGTTCATATTCACTTATAGATTCTGAAATCTAGGATTATTCCTTTGTTTTGTATTTAGATTTTTGGTTTGACAATTGTTTTAATGCAACATATGAAGTAAGGATTTTACATTAGTTTTCTCTTTAATGGTTAACCAATTCTTTCCCACAAATTTTATTGAAAATAATTTTCAGTTATCTGAAATGTTTCTATTGTTATAGACTGCACTCTTATACATTCTCCACTAATGTCTTTTTATGTTAGATTTCCTTTCCCATACAGTTCTGAATGTATTCCTATATTTTTCCTCTTTGTTATCATTCCTACCATATACATACTAGAGAAGTGAGCACCTGACATAATTTTACATTTTGTACTTATTAACTATCTAGAGTTTTGGTCCAGTTTGTTCTTCAAGCTGGATGCTGTAAAAGTTGCAGGTTTCATCTGTCCAAAGACATGGAAGAGCCCTAAGCAGGCTTTCTATGATGAAGTGATAAATGACATTTGCTAGTTTTTATTGAGTGCATACCAAAATCTCCTATAAAATTATGAAGCTATAATAATGAACATTCCATGCATAAAAGCATGTTATTTTGAAAATGTGTTTATTTACTCCTCAAGTGCTTATTTATTCCTCAAGGTAATCTAAGACACTCATTTGGTTTAAATAAGAATGATGACTTTTGCTTTATAATGATGTAGTAAAAATGTTAACAAAGGCATTTCCAAGAGTAATAGTGGGCTGGGGTTGCGGTTCAGAGGTAGAGTGCTCGCCTAGCACGTGCGCGACCGGGGTTCAATTCTCAGCACCATGTAAAAATAAGTGCATTGTGTACAATTAAAGCAAATAAATAAATATTTTTTTAAAAGAATAATAGTAAATTTAAGACTGTCAGACTAAAAAAAAAATACTGATATTGGTATTTGTAGTACAGCCTGATATTTACATGTAAAAGGTGATGCAACAATTTGCATAGAAAATATTTTATTTTTGTAGCATGTCATATACTTTACTACCACTAGATGACAGTAAAACAACAGATTTTGCATTCACATTTCACAGTGGTTTTTATCTTTTATTTTGTATACTAAGATGTTGTATTAGGGTTTCTACGATTAACACATACTCATCTAATTCCCACACCTTGTAAAAAAATGTGAACTAAATATTATAGGTATATATTCCAGTAAAAACATATTTTTTTTCTTACAAAACCATTTAGTAGATCCTGCATTCATTCACTATTTCAGAATCAATATTGAAATATGTGTGGAATTTAATTATGCCCTCAAGTAAATGGTAGAAATCAGTAAGGACATTGTATAAATCGTTTTCCGTCTTAGTTTCTTCAGAAGTAACTATGCTTTTTAAGGAAAAAGGCATTTTGAATCAATGGCTACTTTATTATGGTAAATACTGAAAATGCAGTTAGCATGAATGTCAAAACTAAAAATGAAGTTTGAAAATTTAAGACTCAGATGAAGTTAAATGACATCATTTTTCAATTTTTAAAGTCTTCTGCTATTTTAAAAATTACATTAGTATTCTAACCTTATTTTAAGCTTGGTGAATTTTCATATTTTCCAAAGAGTATGTTTATTTAAAAATATATAAGCACATTGGAAAATAAAGGAAGAAACATGGAAGTTGAAATGTAAATGACTTGCTCACTATTAATTTAACTAGACAATTTTTTTTCTCTCTTTTTTTTTGGAAGGTAAATGTCTACCAAGGCATGAAACAAGAGAAAGAGTGCCTTTCCTACCCCAGTTCAGACAAGTATCTAGCTGACCCTGCGAACATTACTGTATTGTTAAAGTAGGGCCCCTCCATGTCATAGAAACATTCACAGTCCATCTTGTATGCTGTGTACTGAATGTCAGGTTTGCATGGTATTTGGGTGCTACTTGCTATTATTAATTAAAAAAAATTAAAAAAAAAAAAACAAAGCTGAGGGCTGGGGTGTAGCTCAGTGGTAACTTGTGAGAGGCTGTGGGTTCAGTCCCCAGTACTGCAAAACAAAACAGGCAAAAAAATCTAAACCAAAACTATAAACAGTTGAGCTATAATCAGTATCTGACCAAGATTGCTAAATCCTAGTTAGGAAAGTTGAATGCCACGTAGTAATGAATTTAGAAAGATAGTCCTTTACAAGGGAGAGTTGGAAGTTAAAAAAATTATATATGTATAATAAAATTAGATGCACATTGATCCAATCACAACTCTACAGTTAAATGCATGTGCTCTTATGTCAGATTATTGAATATGGAAACCTGATTTTCTAACAGAACGTTGGATAAGTTGCTTAATCTCCCCAAACCTCATCCATCTGATGCATAAAATGGAACTAAAACAACAATGCTAACATGTTTGTAAGACTAATGCATGTAAATCTTGTATTTAGTAAATGGTAGTTTGTTTCAGGTGAAATGCATGTACTTATTGTAGTTTACCTTCGATTCTTTCTAGTCCATACCTCACCCTTATTGAAATTTTAAAATGATGAAAGAAAGGGAAAGTTTGATTTCTGGATCCTAAACAGTCAAGCCATATGCTTCTCTTTGAATGATTTTTTTTCTCCCCAAAATACATCCTAGTTTATAAGGATAGTGAGAAAGGAAACTGATATAATATCAAAATTTTGCCTATATTCAGTAGATTTCAAATGAATTGACATTTTTCTTTCCAAAAAATGATATAGAAGAAGAGGAATCTAGTAGTCAGAATTCCTTAGAAAATAGGCACTGGAGGAAAAAATTAGAAATTTCTAAATGAGTCTGGACTCATGGACATTGAGCCCACTCATTCTGAATATTTTATTCTAACACTAGCACAAAAGGGAAAGATTAACTTGTCTTAAGAAGTTAATCTTTAGCTGTATCAATCCAACCTCAGAGTGCATTGATCTTATAGAAATAAAAACATCCTGGTTATTTTCCTTCCATAAAGACCTCTACCTTTTTTTTTTTTTTTTTCCTTTGTGGAGTTTCATCCATGTGGCATTATATTGTTCTTCTCATTACCTAGAGTGGAATAAAAATCCCAGACCTAGACTGAGTCTCTATAAAGTACTGCTATTTGAAAAATTATGCCATGGTTGATATGACAAAATTTCAGTAGTGTTAGCAATTGAATATACAGGGAAAGGAAATATTTACAGGTGTGACAGACTTTTGGTCTGTTAACTGTCATTCTAATTTTTACTGTATAAGTCTATTTCCCAATTTTAACTGTATTTTAAACTTATCTTTTTTTTGCACAAATCAGGAAAATTTTTCCTAGATGGGATTTTTTCTCTAACCTATTCCTTTAGCTCATATACTTGAGCAATAAAAGCTTTTCATTTTGGCCGGGCGCGGTGGCGCACGCCTGTAATCCCAGCACTTTGGGAGGCTGAGGCAGGAGAATCGCGAGTTCAAAGCCAGCCTCAGCAATGACGAGGCACTTAGCAACTCAGTGAGACCCTGTCTCTAAATAAAATACAAAAAAAAAGGGCTGGGGATGTGGCCCAGTGGTCGAGTGCCCCTGAGTTCAATCTCCAGTACCACAAAAAAAAAAAAAAAAAAAAAAAAAAAAGAAAAGCTTTTCATTTTGTTTTTAAAGATTATTATATATAACTTTAAAATATGAAGATAGAACAATAAGATTAAAGTGCTGAATAAACTAATCAAATGTGTTACATATATGAATAAATATATGTGTGTGTATATATATATATATTTTTTTTTCTTTTTTTTTGCAGAACTTGGAATCAATTTTGATCACATATGGCAGAAAACCTTGACGGTGTTAAACCCAATGAAGCCAGCAGATGGCAGCATTATGAATGAAACTGATCTCACAGGACCCATCCTTTTTTGTGTAGCCCTGGGAGCCACCCTGCTTCTGGTACTGTGCAACCATAAACACCAGATTTTAATGCTTGTCCTTGTCAGTATCGTTCTGAAATATCTTTGTTAATAAAAAAGAAAGTATGTTGCTTCATGTAGTGAGAATTGTTTAATTTTTGACTTTTTAAAATGAGAGACATATTCAATTAATCAACCATAGTGACAAAAAGAAGGTGTCATAGTGTATTGAAACAGACAAAAATATAAACTTAAATATAATTTCAAAAAAAACACCAAGTCAAATTTTCACCAGAGCAAGAGACCATTTGTATCTTTCTTGTTACTAAGAAAAGACTGTCAATAAGGAATCATTTGAAGGAAAACATGGATTTGAGAAATTAAAGTCCTAAAGTTTAGTTCTTGTTTCTTATGAGATTTCTATTGTCCCACTGGACAAATCATTTCCCTTGCTGTAATATGTCTTAAGAGTATTTCTAACGTCCTGTGAGATGTGAGCTAGGTCTCTTTACTTCTCATTAGGCTACTATGAATAAATTAAGGTACAATGATAAGGTATGATTTGTTCAATCAACCTACCTCTATTCACTATAATTTTAGTTTTCCAACTTCTATGAAGGCATTTTCTCCCTGACTTTATTTTGTGTATATTTTTTATATTTGTAAGTAATGATATTAAGAGTCATGAAAATGGTTAAGAAAACCTAAGTTTTAAAGGTCTGAAGCTCATATTTATAAAAGTGTTTCATTAACAAAGGAAGAAGAAAATAGAGATGAGAAAAAGGCTATCATTTTATATCAAGGAGGGAATGACAGTAGATTAAAAATGTAAGATGATTAAGTCAGTCCAAAAATTACAGTTTCATTAAGGCTCAAAGAGAAAAACTTTGGCAGGGTAAATAATATAGGAAATTAACAATTCTAGGAAGAGCCCTTAAAATAGTGATTCATTCCTGTTACTGCTATCCATATCCCATAAAAAAGTAATTTTCCTGAAACGTAGCTACAATTCTCAAAAATATTCTAGAATGTATTTGTAACTAAATAAACTTTTGCTTTCCATATATTAATTTTGTAATACCAATCAAAATACTTATAGCAATCTGGTTTCTACTTGGTACTATTGCCAATAACCATCACATCATATTTATCCATTACAATAGTATAGTGATAATAATACAATGATATAGTGCTGATAATACAAAAGTATAGTGATGATCATACAACAGTATAGTGATAACACTTTTTTCTTTTTGCTACAGCCAATGAAAATACTCTGTATATCAAACACTAACAACTAGAGTTTCCATTTTGTCTTCAATCTTTGTCACAGTAATTTGATAATCTTGGAATAAGCTGTTAATCAAGTCAATGCCAATTAATCAAATAGTCAGAAACAATCAATTTAATATATTAACTCATCTTTATTTTTCAAGCCATTTGTGATATAACAGCTGTTTGTTTTTCTGTAGAAAACATTACTTTTAACATCCCTTAAAGGATAGCATTAATCTTATTAAGATATCTCTTGATGTATAATATTGGAGTTATTTAAATATCCTCTCTTATGTTTTAAATACAAAACAATACAATCAAAAGAAACTTCACTGGGAACTGAGAAAATTCAGTCTGCCCTTAACTGCTACTAGTTATGATCTTGAACTTTTGTTTCATATTTCTATGCCTTCGTTTCTTCATTTTCTTCAAGACAAAAGGAATTTGCATGACTCTTAAGTTGCTTTGTGGTTCTGAAATTATGGAACTACATATATATTTCACATATGTAAATTTGTATATTTAAATATCTGTGTATGTGTAAATGTATAATATATATGTATATTTCATATATATTTCTGAATCTTTTAATGCAAACATTACCACTTTGAGTTTACTATTAGATGCAATACTTTACAACTGATTCTGAGCCGGGTGCGGTGACGCATGCCTGTAATCCCAGCATTTGGGAGGCTGAGGCAGGAGGATCATGAGTTCACCAGTTCAAAGCCAGCCTCAGCAATGGCGAGGCACTTAACAACTCAGTGAGACCCTGTCTCTAATAAAATACAAAAAGGCTTGGGGATGTGGCCCAGTGGTCCAGTGCCCCTGAGTTCAATCCCCGGTACCAAAACCAAACAAACAAACAAAAAAACAATTGATTCTGATACATACAGACCACCAATAAAGACATTCCACAATATCCCCTTGGATTTTAATTGAAGTAAGATTTAACTCAAAATCCATTTGATTCTAGGTTAACTGTGCCCTAGATATCTATGATTAAGGGATCATTTTATGGGCTGGTATAACCATTGTACAGTAAAAGCAAAGCTAACTTGGTACCAATACCCAAATCTGTTCACTATCTCTGAGATGTAAGATTCATAATAACATACTCATCATTTTTATGATTTCTGCTGACATAAGGCACAATTCTTTTACTGGGATTTCTTCAGGTTGAAAGAAGCAAATGAAAGAAAATAACTTCAAGCACCGAACATAAATTCAGTTTCATTTGTTCTTTCCGCTCTCTGTTAGTTAGCTTTCCATTACTGTGACTGAATACCTGATATATTCATCTTATAAGAAGAAAAGGATTATTTTGGCTCACCATTTCCAAGGTGCCAGTTCATGATCACTTGGCTTTCTTGTTTCTGAGCCTGTGGCAAGACCAAACATCATGGAGGATGAGTTTTGGTGGACAAGGTTGCTCACTTCATGTCAACCAGGTAGCAAAAGAGATAGACAAGAAAGGACCAGTATCCCAATACCCCCTTCCAGGGCACAACCAGAGTGACCTAACTTCCTTCCATGCACATCCAGCTCTTAAAAGTTCCATTGTGCCATACGTTGCTCACCAAGTCTTTCACACCGGGGCATTTGAGGGATAATTATCAAACCATAACACCCCCAAGTTATTTGTAACCCTAACACCAAGAAAATAAGTGGTTTAAAATTACTGGTCCATTTATCTTTCCTGATGGGAATATAAGTGTGATCTAGAAAAGCAACATGCATGGGTAATATAAAAGTAGCATAATTAGAATATTAAACATTTTTAATCAAGATGTTGTAATGATGGTAATTTTACAGGCAGGATTGATCAGGAAATATTTTGAAGTTAAAAAATAGAATCTCTGCTTCCTATTTTGATTATTTTGATTATAAACCTGTGTTAGAATTTGAAACAGAATTTTTAAATGGCAGTATTATTAATATGCTTTGTAAATCTACAAGACTAAGTTGCAATTTTTATTACTTTATTTCATCATTCAGATATTTGACAAATATGGGGAGAAAATATAGTCTGTTTTATGAACTGTACTCTTTATAGACAACCTATGGTAAATGTGTCTGTATATTACATTTATATATATATATGTATATATATATATATATATATATAATAGCTTCAAACACTGAACATAAATCTAGTTTTATTTGTTTTTCCTTCTCTCAGTTAGGTTTCCTTACTGTGACTGAATACCTGATATATTCATCTTTTTTTAAATATTTATTTATTTGCTTTAGTTGTACACAATGCATTTATTTTTACGTGGTGCTGAGGATCGAACCCAGGCCGCCCATGTGCTAGGGAAGCGCTCTACCGCTAAGCCACAATCCCAGCCCTGATATATTCATCTTAAAAGGATTATTTGGCATAGATAGATAGATAGATAGATAGATAGATAGATAGCCTGGCAATTTTTTATCTTTCTGTTTATCTTTTTTGCTTGTCCCCACTCCAAGTATACTCATGGTATTTGTTTTTGGAATCAGAATTCATATTACAGGCAGTATTTTTTCCCCCAGAATTCTCAGTCTCCTGATGATGGTACTACAAAGATACAGAACAGCTTAAACTGACTCTCGGATCCTCTCTGCTCTGTTGTCATTCTGGTTTTCTCTCCATGTTGGTTGAGCATTCACCCTTTTTTCTTTGCTTGGTTTCAGGCAGGAAAAGTTCAGTTTGGTTACGTGTATGGCATGAGTGCCATCGGCTGCCTTGGGATTCATGCCTTACTGAACTTGATGAGCTCTGCAGGGGTGTCATATGGCTGTGTGGCCAGTGTGCTGGGTTACTGCCTGCTCCCCATGGTCATCCTGTCCAGCTGTGCCATCTTCTTTTCATTACAGTAAGTGTCTGTGTGCACTGATGGACCCCACATGCACAATCATCATTAAGGCTTGCCAGATCAGTACAAAAGTTAAGCTCTTTCTGATCATTTTGGCAGTGAAATTGGGGAAACCATGTCTATTAAAAGCTACACATGGATTCAAAAAATTAGGTTGGTTTTGGCTCAGGTGCTGTTCCTATTTCCATGACTTAAAAAATAAATTAAGCCAAGCAATTTTTAAAGCTGGCACTTTCTAAGTTGCCACATCCTTCAGTGTGAACTATTGTCATGGGTAATATAACAACTACAGAAAATTCACTTATTTGATTTTGGAAGAGTAAATGCCTGCTGAACATTGACAAATTGCTTCAGCTCCCAGGCACTTTGCCTTCTAGGCTGGAAGCAACTGTTCTTTCTCAGCTGGTCTACTTGCCATGCAGAATTCCCAGGAACCCTGATGAGGATATTAATTCTGGAGAACTTTATAGCATATATGCTCATTCAATACATTTTTAAAGTTTTCTTCCTTCACTTATGCAGTTGATATTTGCAATTTAAAACTATGAATAAGGATGCAGTAGATAACAGTTTCTGCAGGGCACTTTCTAGGGCGCCTGCCTATCATTATCACTTTGGTGAGAAAAAGTAAGTGATATCATAGTTCTTGTCACCTACCATATTCCAAACCCACTTGGAAATAAATATAGTGTTCATTCATTTTTTTATATCCAAAGGAGAGACAAGTCTTAGGTTATTAACATACATTGGATAGGATATTATATTAAGAATTTACCAGTAAGCATGAACAACTTACAAAAGACTTTAATATTTTTGTGTTCTTAATTATAATTATTTTCATAATAAACAATTTTTGTCATAACATTGTTAAGAATTCCTTAGCAGTATTCTTTTGGTCTTAGCATGGTCTGGTTCTTAAAGTAATGTTCATTTAAAGCAATATTAATTTAGAGCAAACCCCTAGTTTATCATTGATTACTCGACATTTAAAAAAGAAGAAAATTACAGGAGATGGATACCTTGAATGCATGAATATAATGTGATTTTTACTGAGTCTTATCCATTGAAAAAAGTCCACATTTTGCATATTGTATTCTTTAGCAAGTTGTTCCATTTACTGGGTTGCTTAGTACATAAGTTGGACATGTTAGTACAGAGTTTGGTTTGTTAGTACAGAGTTTGGTTCTACTTCTACTTTGTCAGACACTTTGCAAAAGAATAGTATTTTGACCACCATTTAAAAATTCTAAGTTTTTAATATTATTTTCAGTGAAGTAGAGACTTAGGGCATTTTAAATACTTCAGAATATTAGGGGGAAAATAAAAAAATTAAAACTCTTGGATTTAGTAAATTACCAAAGTTTGCACTTTGTATTTTCATTTTGAAATTATAAAGGGTGATATGTTAGTCAGTTTCCCATCACTGTGACAAAATGTCTGAGAAAATCAACTTACTAGAAGGAAAGACTTATTTTGGCTCATGGTCTCAGTCATTGGTTGTTTGGGTCCATTGCTTTGGGGCTGTGGAAAGTCAGAACATCATAGTAGGAAGCACATGGTGGAACAAAGTTGCTTACCTCATCGCAACTGAGAAGCAGAAGGAGAGAGAGAAAAAGGGGCTCCCAATATCCCCTTTAAAGCTATGGCCCAGTGACCTTATTTCCCCCACTAGGCCTCACCTCTAAAGTTTCCAAGGCCTCCCAATAGTAGCACAGGCTGGTGACCAAACCTTTAGTATTGAGCCTGGAGGGGACAGTTGGGATGCAAACCCTAACAGATGGTTCAGAAATATTTTAAAGTATATCAAATGGGAATAAACTATCTCACCCTTAAGACCAAGTTAAAATTGCCTTTTTAGGCATATTAGAATATATTAATTACATATAATTTCAAATTTTCTTTCATGGAAACACACACATTAAATCACTCCAGGAATTATTTCTAATTGGTATTAATTAAACTAACTAATATAGTATTTGTTTGGTGCCATTAATAATTTTGTTTTATTAATAATCTAAGGCATTATAAGATGCACTGTACAATTTTTCACCTGTTTTACTTTGGTTCAATTATTAAAAGTAGGTATTTCTGTCATTCTCACAAATAATAAACAATATTTAAGTTTAGAATCAAATCAGGATCAAATGAGGTTGTGTAGTTTGATGGTGGAAAGAACAATGTACTAGGAGTTAAAAGATATTTACCTAGTACCCACTTTGCCATGTAACTGTTGTTAAGTTACTTCATTGCTTTAAAGCTGGACGCTAAATGGCAAGATTGCTCCTATCTCTTATGTCTTATTTTCCTAAATAGTCCATTCTATCTTTTTGTACTATTATTATTTTGGGGGAAGGTTACCCAGGGATGCTTTGGCACTGAGCTACATCCCTAGGTCTTTTTAATTTCTGTTTTGAGGCAGGGTTTTACTAAGTTGCTTAGGGCCTCACTAAGTTGCTGAGGCTGGCCTCAAACTTGTGATCCTCCTGCCTCATAATCCATTCTATTTTACACATGAGGAAAGAAATTTACTCTCTACCACTTGTACTTCCCTTTTATTCTCCAGCTGGCTACACTAAACTAGTTTATTTGTCCATTTGTTCTTAAAGTACAGATTGACTCTACAGTTACTTTTAGAAGATACCAATTTGGCAAATTATTTCCATTATGAATGGATCAAAAAATTCTAAAAGGTCCACATATTAACATATAAAGTATGTACTTGGGGATACACTGGGAAGTCCCACAGATATGTGCTTTCCTATTCCATGGGTTTTCTAATTGAGCTGTGTCAGGGTTTGATATCTCTGTTTGATATCTCTGAGAGGAGTGGATCACCCTGCTAGATTGTATCTCTATTTACCTTTCCTCTCACAGATGAGTCCATTTCTGAAGAAAATATGGGAAAGGCAATCTATAGCTATAAGAGAAGGCTCTACTTGTAGGGCTTAAGAGAATTTCAGGGCGTTGGATGGAATATGACAGTGTGTAATTGCAGGCAATCTCTTCTTTTTTTACTACTTGTTTTACTGAGATGTAAAGATTTCTAACTGACTGAGGCTTTTAAGTGCAACATGGTTCATCACCCTCATTTAAAGTAGTTTTGGATATGATAACAAGGACATTTCAGAGGCAGCTCTCCAATCCAGACATCTCACTTCTAATGTAAGGCAATTGTGTATTTTGTCTTTGCTCCAGGGGCACATTTGGAACCATGTCAGCCCTGGTCATCATCTGCTGGTGTAGTCTCTCAGCCTCTAAGATCTTCATTTCGGCCTTGGACATGGAAGGACAGCAGCTTCTCGTTGCCTATCCTTGCGCCTTACTTTATGGACTTTTCGCCCTCCTCACAGTCTTCTGAAGAATGTACAAGATGGCTTTGCAAGCTTCTATTTGTTTGCTGTTCAGGTTATTCTGGAAGTGTATTAGCATTCCAGTTGGGTGATATGATTTCTGTTTTATTACTGTTGAGAGGATAATAAGCAGAGAGGCAAAACAGCACTTAAGGATGGCGCTCTAATGGCCTGTTAAGTTTGAATGATGTTTTGCTTTCCAATTTGGTGCAGTAAAATATTTTAAAATAAAAAGGGATATAGTTGCTGAACTGATGGACACTAGTTTTCTCAATAGATGCATTTTCGAGAAATTATAAGTAAATAAAATCATATCCTTACTGTTTAAAAGAAATCTATAGTAAGTCTTCTGAGAAGTGCTCATGATTGCCCAAGCTGTATGCTTGTGGCTAAATATTGCACAGTTTGGCACCTTGGGAGAGTTCAGAGGTAGGTTATTCAGGGTTTTATTTACCAGAGTGAAAAAACCTTTGGTCTTTTGGTTCACTTTGGTCTTTTACTTCAACAACTGGTTCTGCTTAGATAATGTGTCAACTTTCTACTTTCTCAGTCCCTCACTTCCCTCTTACTTGGTTTAGATGCCATGGTCTTTGATTTAATTTCTCCTTGTCTGGATCCTCAGTAACCTTGCTGTTTTTCTCCCTAAATATATGAATGTTACTAGAGGCAATCCCACTTCTTTCATGATAATTGTATTACCAAATCTGAAATGGCTCCTCAGTACTCTCCTTGAAACTATTACATTTTCATAGTAAATTTGTTTTCATGCTAAGATGACTAAATCACATCAGTTCTTTACTGCTCACATCTTCAACAACTAGTCCTCATTCCTCACTGTGGGTGGTTTATCTTTTTTGTTTAAAAAAGAAAACGAAAGAAAGAAACAGAAGGAAAATGCTTCATCTTCCCACCACCCTATGTATCTATATCTACATGCATTTTGACCCTGTGGTCACTCTCTCTTCCTCTTCACAGCCAGCCCCTCCACTTGTATAACCAGTGTTTTCTCTTGACCTATCATTCATATCAGCACACAAACATGTTTCAATATCTCATACCTTAAAATTTAAATATCCAGCTGTAGCATATTTCTCTATTCCTTTTTGTCACAAAAATCCTTAAAAGATTTATCTCTTGTCTCGGCCTCTATTTTATCACCTGCTATTCTCTTTTCTTCCAGGTCCAGTCAAGAGTTCATCAAGATCACCTTTGTCAAATTAGCCAGAAGAGATTTCTCTAAATCCAATGGTCAATTCTCAGTTTCATTTAACTTCAGCTCTTGGGGTCTCTATTGGATCCCTCTTCCCTGTGCAGGGGTCTTTCCTTCTTCAACTGACCTCTAAAGTGCTATGTTCTCTGTTGATTTTTTCTGTTACCTTACTGGTGGCTCTTTTTCAGTCTCCTTGACTTGCCTTTCTCCCATTTCCAACCTCAAATCTCTTCTCTAATATTCAATTGTTATATGAGTTCATGTAATTGTATAGCTTTAAAAATCTAATGACTCCAAAATTTCCATCTCCACCCAACACTCTTTTCTAAGCTCTTGAATATGTATCCAATTTATACTTAATACTTCCATTTGATTTTAATTTTTAATTTTTAATGCTAAAAAATGGGAGATCTCGAATGAAACCCTTGATTTCTATCCTATCCAACCTGTTCTTCCTCAAATTTCCTCATCTTTATCATGAGAACCAAAAATCTACCAGTGGCTCTATCTACAAGCTATAGTCAGTCTTCGTTACTCTGATTTTCATGTCAACATCTAGCCCATTTTGACTCTTTAATCAAATACTTCTTAAGCATAAATATGTTGCATGACCTCCTTCATGGCCAACATTACTCTAAGCCACTCTCTTTTGTTGACTAAGGAAAGAAATGTCCTAACTAATTTCCTGCTTCCAGGCTTTCTCACCAGGACGTTTTTTTTTTTCCACACCTCAGTATGTGTGCTCCTATGAAAATGTAAATTAATTATGTCATCCCAACACCAAGACCCTTTCACAGCTTTAATTCATATTTATAATAAAACTCAACCTGCTTTTTATAGCTCTGCTTGTATTCAAAGAGTGGTCCTCAGAACAACAGCATTAGCATTCCCAGGAAACTTGGTAGAAATTCAGAACTCTAGGCCAAGTCCCAGGCCTCCTGAATCAGAGTCTGCATTTTTACAAGACCCCACATAATGTATATGTACAATGAAAGTTTCCTTAGCTAGCATTTGAAAAATGCTTGCCTTGCCTGCATGCTCTGACCATGTGTTATCTTCTTAACATTCCCTCCTTCCATTCTCTCCCCTTCTCACTAGTTTTGGTGTTTCTCAAATTATAAAGGGTATCCACCTCAGTATACAGTCTACTTATAATATCCTTCCTCCAGATCTTTCACATTGTTCAGGTTTCTGTTCGTATATTACCTCCCCACAGAGGCCTTCACTGCTTGTTCATTTTGCAACAGTACATGTACTCACCTTTGCTCAGTCTCCCCCATTACCTTATATCCTAAGATAATTATTTATTACTGAATTTACATTATCCAAACTTACTTTATTTACTTATTTTCTTTATATCCCTCTGTCCCTCCAGAGGATAAACAATCTGAAGCCAAAACTTCCATCTCTATAGAAAATTCATGACAAAGAACAGGAGATTAATCTTTATATAAGGAGTGAATGAATGTGCAAATTAATAAATGAATAAGACTGTGATTGGATATTGGTCATTATGGTAAATAAGACACCTGAAACTCTGGTCCTTTGAGAATGGGGGCAAAACAGATAACAAACAATAGAGAAACAAGGTAATTACAAAAGAGTGAAAAAGCAGCTAAGGTAGGACTCTGAAAAAGAGATCAGAATTTCAGTACATGTTAGATTTCTATAGTTTAATAACTCATTATTGGATCAGTTAATTAAAAATTACAGCATCTATATAAAAAGCAATGAGAAGAAATACTAAGTATTTCCATAAAAGTAACAAAAATAAATTTCTGCTTAATAATTCCTCATGACAGAATTGTGAAATACCTAAGAATTTATATTAATATGTGTATTAATGTTAATAAACATAAATATAGATGGTCTATACGATAATTATAAAAAGTTACAGGTATATTTCAAGTTAACGTGACTATACAGATATATCCCTGAATGATAAAACTGGTATTCATAAAGAATCTCCCCCATATGAATGTGTATATTTAATATAATTATAATTAAAACCAAAGAAGTATTTTCTTGGTAGTTAACAGTTGGTTCTAAGATTAATCTGGGAAAAAGGCAAATATGTAACTATGAAAAATTGGAAACTACCTAAAAATGTATTCCAATTGAAAGAGAATTAGCTAAACTATTATTCATCTCTGGCATTGACTGCTAGGTAACTAAGAAACCATATTGGAGGAAACCTTGCATCACGAGATGCATGTACTGTTTTTTACATTTTGAGTATTTTCTGAAGACCTACTGTGGGCTTGTCTAAATGCTTTACATGTATTACCTCACAATGTTATGCAGTGCTATTATTATTCCTCCATTTAACAAGTTCCTCCATTTAACAGGGCTACTGAGTTACAGATAGGCTAATCTTTATTCACTGAATGCCTAGAATTTGATCAGCAAAGCTTGATTCCAGAGCCCTTAACACTGCTTGCTACCAGCTAGGAATGTGTCTACTGTTTGATCTACTCAAATATATTCCTTCTTCTTGACCGTGGCCAATGCTATTCAGGGTCAATGGGCTAACTTCTGGGGGAAAATAATACAATGATAAAATAGAAGAAAAATGTAGAATGTCCAACAGAATTAAAATGGTACCTGAATGACTCCTGGGCCTACTACTGAACTCTAGTTGAAAAAAATGAAGCAGATTCAGATCTAGTTTGCATTTGGATAGAAAAATTTCACAAAATATAATTCTTTTCCACCATTCCAAAAAGTGTGAACATTATGTAGATTTGTGTAGATTGGAGGTATTTTCCTTATTAATTTTAAAAATAAGTTATGAAATTTCTCTGTGGTGAGAAGAATGGGTTTTATAGGACAAATGAGAAAGTGAATGAAACACATTTGGAGTACATAACTAGAAATATCTTTTTGTTTTAATAGACCCCAGCAAAGATTGTCTCTCTTTTCCTCAAATGCTTTCAATCTCTTATATGAGACTGTAACATTTTTTCACTTTTCTGTCTTTACTGGTTGGATGAAAGTTACAGATTATGTGCGAAGGATAAATGGCACATTTGGAGTCAAGAGATGGCCTTTATTTCGACAGGAATGATTGGGGACATGTGCTGAAAATAAAAGTCCTGAATTACTCAGACTCAAGCGCCCCAGTTCACAACAGTTTAACTAGGGCAGTGGCCTTTGTAACATTTGATGACAGATGCTTTTCTACTCTGCTCTGCCTCCAAGTGAAGAATGCCACCTGTAAAACCACACACTGACAACATCCTGCTCCTCTTTTGTTTAAAGCACTATGGGGTTCTACTCTGTTTTTGTGCCACAATCATAGGTTTATAGCTTTCAAAGACAGTTTTCATTTCTGAATGGAAGTCTGAAATTGTTTTTTCAAAGTTTCAAAACCAACTAGGCTGACACAGGAATCCACATGATGGTGACCATATATTTTAAAACAGAGAAAGATAGAGAGTGGGGGGATTGATAGATTGATTTTGATTTCATTTTGTGAAGGTAGAATTCATGGACTTTTTCACTGTTGATGATCCAGGCAACCTGGTTTAAATTTTATGAAAAAAAAAAAAATACTTTGACAAAGAAAGAAGGAAGGAAGGAAGGAAGGAAAGAAGGAAGGAGCGAACTAAGGAAGGAACAAAGGAAGAAAGGGAGCCAATCAACCCTAGGCTGTAATCTGGCTCTGCATGTGAAATGTAAATAACTTGGTGACTTTGAGACTCTTCATAGCTTTCTGAATCTCATTTTCTTCACATGGAAAATGGAGTGAATGATGCAGAGTTTGCAAGGTCCATATGAGGACTAAATAAGATGCTGCATATAAATTACCTTGCCTACTGCCCTAACATATAGTAATTACTCAGTAAATGGAAACTTGCCACAGCTGTAATAGATCCTGGGATGAGATTTCAGGAGAAGAGTTTTGCTGTTCCATAATATCATGAATAAAATTATGGGTAAAAGGTGATGACTAATTGATACACATATTTAATGGAAAACAATTATTTCAGCATGGTGGCACAACTAATGGGTAAGATCAGGTCAGGGCTGGCTATACTGTTTTTAAGCATTAATAGAAATAATAATGCAATTTTATGAATTTGAAAAAAAGTCCTTTGCCAAAGTTTCATTATTTGGCTAGCAAGCAGCTGACTATCTTTCCTATGCTGAAAGCATTCCATATATCCTAAAGCAGGAAGTTATACCTCTTTCTGGTCCTTAGCAGCACATGAATTAGGATCAGCCAATTGATTCTTTTGTTTAGCACCTAGGATCCTGATAAAGTGGTACGTGGGCAAAAGGGCAGTTAGAAATATTTGTGGAAGCAGAAGGCCAAATTCTATCTGTGGTAGTAACTATGCACAAATGGTGAAATTTATATTTGCCAAACAATTTATATCTGGCAAGATCTGTACTATGTTTTCTTTCTGGTCTCTTATGAATTATGTCCTTTTTCCAAACATTGTCCTTTCATATTAAAGTTGATCTTATGATCTATCCCTTATTGTTCTTATAAATCACATTTCTTTTCATATTGACTAGAGTCAATTTCTGTTGTTTGCTTTGCATTATCTGAGAAAATGTACAATTGTATATGGTGTAGCACTCACATGCAGAACATTTATCACCTCATCTGTCACTACAGAGGTATTTTTATCACACAAAATCACACATACACAAAAACACACAAAATGGCACTTAAGACTGCCTATAATTTAGGGAGATATTTTTTGGTAACTAAAGTATAATTCCCAGATTCTGGAGATGGATTAAGAACCTGTGTTTTACCTGTCCCTGCAACAAATCTAAGACAATTTTGAAAACTGAATTTAACTGTGTGTACAGAAAGAGAAGCCAAAGAAGAAAAAGTAGTGAAGAAAAGTAGTATGTAGTAGAAGAAAAGTAGTGTGTAAGGAAGAGCATGTCAAATATTTCATAGAAGTAGAATCTAGGGAAAGAGTAGGCGTGGCAAAGAATACCATTCAAAGCCAGAGTAGTTGGAGGATCCTTCCATTGACCAGGCACTGAAATCACAGAAAGCCAGGCGTGGTGCCTCACATCTATAATCCCAGCAACTCATGAAGGTGAAGCAGAAAAATCACAAGTTTGAGGCCAGTGTCAAGAACTTAATGGCACCCTGTCTCAAAAGAAAAATCAAAAGGGTTGGGGATGTAGCTCAGTGGTAAAGTGCTCCTGGGTTCAATTCTCAGTACCACTAAACAAATAAAAACAACAACCACAAAAAAGTAAAGGCATTGAAATCTGTCTTGCCTTTCAAAATGTGCAAAATGGTGGATTCACCCTTATTTAATAAAAAAGTGTGTACCTTGTAGATAAATAGCCATTTTGAACTTTCCTTGGAGGGGTCATTTATTGAATAGATAGGAGCTAGAGAAGGCAGTATAATAAGTACAAGTAAGGTTGCTCTTGTGTCAAAAGTGTATTAAATAAACTTTGTAGAATGTTTTCAGATTTCTGGGATCTGCTTAGAATGTGATTATTTGTAGAGAC
Organism: Tamias sibiricus; assembly: GCA_025594165.1. Lineage (NCBI taxonomy): Eukaryota > Metazoa > Chordata > Mammalia > Rodentia > Sciuridae > Tamias > Tamias sibiricus. Next base: position 38,195,891 of record CM046665.1, on the reverse strand, counting down.
ACCATAATCCTATATAGTATTTCCATAATCAATATTCTTTTGCTCAGGGAGTTTGCTGGAGCAAATTCCCAAAACATATACAATAAGAAAGGGTATTTTATTCCCAGTGCTATTTTTGTAAACAATAATTACGAAAGTATTTATTTTATATCTATTTGTATATGACCCTAGGCTGGTCTCTCTGCAACAAATCATAGTCTGGTACAAAGCTTTGCATACCTACAATCTATACCTATTTATCTGCCCTGGGGTCATGGCTGCTATTAGAAAACATTGCTTAATTAAAACAATAAATCATAAATGTAAATAACTACTCCCTGATGAATGATACACATTAATACCAACTTTATCTCATTAGAAATCCACTTCTAGCAAGATTTCCCAAGTTAAATTCCCTTCAGCATAAACTCTTTTCAATAAACTTCCCATTATTTATAAACTTAGATAAAATAGACCATTTAGATAGCCATTAGCATTTGCTTAAACATTATATTTTCACAGATTATTATTTTTAAATAATGATAAATTCTATTTATTAATCCTTCTTTGCTTGAACTAATCTTGAAAAAAAATATTTCTCTCAACTGGAGTAGAATGAAATCATCCAGAATATTTAAAAATGCTTATCAGAAACATCCTGAATCCTGCACACAACTTCATAGCACTTCAGAAGTAACATGCATTTGGTTGTGAAAATTTTCTAAGTGAATTAGTCCTTTTTTTTTTTTGCTGAAATCAAAATATCTGTGTTTTAGTCAGCTTTTCCATCACTGTGACCAAAAAGACCTAAGAACAATTTAGAGGAAGAAAAGTTTATTTTAGCTCATGGTTTCAGAGGTTTAGTCCACAGTCAGCTGACTCCATAGCTTTGGGCCTTAGATGAGGCAGAACATCATGGAAAAAGGAAGTGGTGGAAGGACAGGGCAACAAGGAAGCAGACTGCTCTGCTCACGAGGGACAAAACTTACATACCCCCTTTGACCTACCTCCTCAAGCTACCTTTCCTGCCTACAGTAACCACCTATTTAAACTGTATCAGTGGATTGATCCACTACTAAGTTACAGCTCTCATAATCTAATCATTTTACCTCTGAACATTCTTTTATTGTCTCACACATGAACTTTTGGGGGACACCACATATCCAAAACATAACAACTTGATGAGAACAACTTAAGGAGGAAAAGTTTGTTCCATGCTCATGGTTTTAGAGATTCAGTCCATGGTGGGTCAACTTCATTGCTCAAGGTGAGACAGAAAGAATGTCAGGGTGTAAAGTTCTGGTGAAGGACAGCTGCTCAGCTCATGGCAGCCAGGAAGCAGAGAGCAAGGGACAATTTGTAATCCCCAAGGACACATCCCCAGTTTTCTTCCTCTAACCACACCCTACCTGCCTACAGTTACCATCCAGTCATCCAAAGTATTAACCCATCAAATGGACTAAGCCATTTATTAGGTTATAGCTTTCATAATCTCATTAATCACTTATGAACATTCCTACACTGGACATCATATATCCAACACATGAACTTTTCAGGGGATACCTCATACCTAAATCATAATGCTAAGTGACCCAGTGCTGTCGATACCAGGCCTCCACCTCAACTCTTGGTATGCCTGTATTTCCATTTCACATTTTGAGTTGTGAGGATTAGGACTTCAATATATGAATTTGGGGGCAATGGGAGGATACAATCCAGCCCATAATATTGTCCATGTCTGGAAAATGATGTATATTAGACAGTCAGTGAAAGAGGACTGATGTCAAATTTAATGCTTATTCTATCATATCACCTGTTTATCCAAGTAATTTCCATTCTCTTCCTCAATCTGCTAAGAAATTTTTTATCTTCAAATTCCTTATAACCAATCTCCTCTTGACTCTGATGGTCACTGCCATCAATTCCTTCCCTCTATATACGGAAGTGCTACTCCCTCCTTGAACCTTGGATGCTTGTGACTGGTTTGACCAATAGCACAGTGGAAATGACACTGTGCCTGTTCTGAACCTAAACTTTAAGAGCGCTAACTATTTTGGTTTCATGGCTTTTGAAGCCTTGAGCCATTGTACAGGAAGTTCAAGCTACTTTGCTGGAATATGATACTACAGAGAGGAGAACTGAGATCTATAAATAGTGAAGGAGACTAAGAAATCTTTTTAAAATAATATTTCTTGGTGCATTATAATTATACATAATAGCAAGATTCATTGTGACATAAGGTAACATGCGCATAATGTAATTTGGTCAATTTCACTTTCTGTTACCTCTCTTTTTTTCTCTCCTTCCTCTACTCTACTGGTCTCTCTCCTATTTTCATGAGATTCCCCCTCTTTTATTCCTTTGTTCCACTAGTTTTCACCAACAAGAAAAAAACATAGTGATCCCTGACTTTCTGAGTCTGGCTTATTTTGCTTAACATATGCTCTCAAGTTTCACCCATTTTCTGGCAAATGATAGAATTTTATTCTTCTTTATGGCTGAATAAAATTCATGTGTGTGTGTGTGTGTGTGTGTGTGTGTGTGTGTGTGTTATTTTCTTTATCTATTTATCTGTTGATGGATACCTAGGCTGGTTCCATAACTTAACTATTATGAATTGTGCTGCAGTAAACATGGGTATGCATGATTTGCTTTTGGATAAATACTGAGGTGTGGTATAGCTGGGATATATGGTGGCTCTATTTCTAAAACTAAGCTGTCTCAAACAAATAGCATCTACCTTGAGAGCATGTAGATGGAAATTCTGACTAGAATAGCTTTCTCTCTTGACTCCTCTCCCTCAATACCACAACTACTTCTATTCTCATTGGGGATCAATGAATCCCCTGCCTCAATTTTACCACATTGAAGATAGATAAAGTAACATAACCTTAGGGAATAATTTTGCATTATCTCAGAATATACAACAGGCAGGAAAGGCTGTCTTGTCATCTGTCCTTACCCAAGAGGTTAGCTAACTCTTTCTAAAGGGAATTCTAAGCTTCTAAACAATTTAATAAAATTAATATATTTTTAGGAGAAACTTGTGCTTTTAACATAAAACAAATTTCACATAATTTGGAATCTATTCACTGAAGCAAGCATCCACAAAAATGGTTCTCAAATATTCTTGAACCTGAAATGCCTGAAAAGGTGCAATTGGTACTGTCAACATTTCTAGCATGATTTTAATGAGAAAAAAAAATTAAAAGTAGACTTCTGTGTATGGCCAGTCATTAATCACTGTAATGATAGCTAGGAAACAAATTAGCTGATACCATAACCCTTTTGCCTTCAGAAGCTAAGTAATCATAAAGGGAACACAAAAATTTGGTTACATTTGAACACATATTTTTAAAGAATGATGATAATGAAAAATGTTTAAAATCAAAGTTTCTTGTTATTGTTAAAAAGTGGAGCATTCTGAGAAGTTCAGGTTTGTAGGCTGCACTTCTCAATTCTTCATGTCACATCTGGTATTTGCCTCAGATCATGGCATGATGCCCCCTTTCTTGCCACTCTATTCCAGGACACCCCTCTGAATCCACTGAGATCTAAGGACCCTTATTGTGTCCTGTTCTTTCCTCATGTATGAGTCATCCCAAGGGACCTGCCTATCCATGTAAGTGTGACCTATACCCCATCCTCAAGTTCTTTGGTGACTACAGCAGCCTTTGATTGTAGTCCATTTAGCATTCTACTGCCACAGCTGCACTCTGGATATTGCTGTTTTTCAGAATTGTTCCACCTTGAAAGAAAACTCTCACTGGGTTTCTTAGTTCCTATGTTTCTTCCTTTCCTTTCACTACTCTTCTCCCATCCTAAGACATCTCCTCAGGCTGGATATCATGATGTCTGTACTGTGCACAACACAGTTGTGCTAGGTAAGTGGAACAGATTGTCATGAGACCAAAGAAGACACCTGGAGATGGAATATGAGGCCTAAGGTTTGTTGAACAACACTTTCAAGGAAGGTCCAGTGGCAAGTGGATGGACAAGTAGCACCTCAGTTTCCTCCAGTGCTTTGTTAGATATTGATACATCCATTTCTCACATTGTTTGTCTGTTGACCTGTTGGATAACAACTTATCCTCTCCACAGTGCCGTGCTCTGTACCAGTTACCATTGGGAATGGAGTTTTATACCTTAGGTGACAGAAGCAGTGACATTATTAGCTTAGCTTGCTTTGTCCCATTGTATGACCAGTATTCCAAGGAACTTGGTGTGTACCTAAGAAAGCAACTTTCTACATATCCCAGTGTACACGAGAAAAAGCCAATGTCCTTCAAGACAATGTTTTTCTGGAATTCTGCCCTGACATGCTCTTACTGTTCCCTTAACTTGGCTGTGTTCTTGGGAATGGAGAGAGGTATTTCAAGAACATGGTGATTGCCTCCCAGGATGACACAATGTCTCAGACTCTCAACTTCCTAAGCCCTTTGCCTTCAGCCAACTTGCTTTGTGAAGCTGCATACAACCTTCTATGAATACAGATTCCAGTTTTCTTATTTCTTACTGTGTCTGACGGGAAGCTGCTGGAAAATGAAAGAATCACATTACCATACAGAAGAGTTTAGTTTCTAATTTATTAACTAAAATAGACAATATAGTTTCCAAGCAATTAAGTTTTTATAAAACTAAAACATTTATTATAGACCTCATAAAAGCAAGCAAACAACAACAACAACAAAAAAGCATGGTGAAAAAAGATACTACTACACAGAATAGCTACTAACACTTTGGTGCTTTTTCTTCCAAGCATATTCTTTTATGAAATATACCTTAATATTATAAAGTGCACTTAGTGTCACAGAATTTATTTCCCATGTTTAATTTTATTTAATTTTTTTTAGTTAATACATAGTATCTTTATTTTATATTTATGTGATGCTGAGGATCAAACCCAGTGCCTCATGAATGTTAGGCAAGCACTCTACCTCTGAGCCACAACCCCAGCCCCTCCCATGTCTAATTTTTAATGACTCCATATTTTTCTCCTTTTTCAGACAAGTCCAATTTATTTTTAACTTTTCCTTACTGGTGGATATCTAGGTTGTTGTGGACTAACAACTCTAACTTTTTATTTAGAATTAGAAAACTAAAGAAAATAACAATGTAAGTTTCTTGATGTACTTAGACCATCTATGCATGAGAAAAGCAAGAAAGATAAATTCCAGTGGAAATAACTGTTTTTTTTTCCCCTGTACTTGACACAATGACTAGCTTATGTGAAAGTTGTACTGACAGCATTTACAAGTTTTTAAGTGACTAAAAATGGTGTGTGTGTTTGATTTGATTACTAATAAGATTAAACTTTTGATTTTGTAAGTTTCTTAGCATCCATTATTTTGTAAATTACCTGTTCACATTTTCAAGGTCATCTGAACTTTCAATTCTGTATTGTCCCAACTATGCTTCCTACATTTTAGACTATATTTAATCTGTTTGGCAAATACATTCCCTCTTTCCCATGCCTGTACTCTGTTTTATGTATTGTGCTGGTTAATGTATTGACAACTGAGAATCTTTCCCCCTTTTTGTATGACATATATGATTTATGAAATAAAAGCTAGAACCCTGGGAATTATATTTACCAAAATACCCCCAAAAGATTTCCAGATAAGATTCTAATAAGTCTTTTGTGCAAGATGTGGCAAGCTGAAAACAAGCAGAAACAAGTCCCCCCTGAATAGTGGTGACCAATCTTTCTGGTTTTGGCAGAAGGCAAATACAAGATTTTTCTACCTTTTGAGTATTCTACATGTCATTAAATTTAGTGCTATAGTCACTTAGATTATCATTGGTATCCTCCCACAATTTCCATGTAAATCAAACTCTTAAATTTTAGAGGGTTTCTGTGAGGAGTTTATCTCCACTCCCAAATCAGTTGTGATTTTTTAGATTGTCCCACAGCCAATCACAAAGGTGGAGGAGGACTTCTTGGAGAAGTTGCCTCCCTGCACCAGACTTATTACACAACTGGTGAACTGGAAGTTTTCTGGAAGAAACTGTAGTCAGACTCCCTGGGATCAGCCATGCTCCTACGCATATCAGTGCCCTTCTTATCTGGCCCAGGAAGACCTCAGCACTTCCCAGGCAGCTCCTTAGAAACCTTAAAGGCATTGCCTAAGGAGTTCTTCTCTGCTTTGACTCAGTACCTTTCCATTCCTACTTCTTTCTTCTGTCCCTCTTTCCAGTGCCCAGATTCATAAACAGGCGACAGCCATGTGTGTGGGACTCGTAGGCAGTGACATGATTGTTGCCATCTGCATTGCATCCATCTGACAAGTTCCCAGTGCCAAGTTCAAAAGGAAAAATGGAACACTGAGTAGCCAGCTCTTGTCCCTTGTATGTGCTGTTGTAGTCAGTGAAGAAAGCCCTGAATGCTATTTCCAGTTTGGCTTGTTCTAATTGACCATCTAGTATGGGATTGCTTGACCACCTCCCCTGGGCTCTAAGGTCCTGTGTTAAGTCCCTTAAGGAGGTGGTGGTCAGCAAATGTGGTGACTGAGGTTCTGTAACCAGCTTAACCTTGCTGGCCATCAGGATTTATTGAGGGTTTCATACAGAGAATTTGTTAACAAAAAAAACATTTCCTTAAGCAATTTTAAGAAACTCATCACACTTAAGATATTCCTGAAACATTGTGCTGAAAAACCCATGAATTTTTGGAGGTTCCTTGGTGACTCTATGAAGTTAAGAAGCAGGAGCCAGGGGAATATGAATGTACGAGAAACAAGACATGAGTAGGGCCTGGAGCTGACAACTTTGCCTTTACCTTCTTTGGTAACCAAATAAATTTAACAAATTAAAAAGCAATGCTATACTGTTTTCATTTCTAAAATTAGCAGAAATAAAAGTGAATGTTAATACTTACGAGGGTGTGGTAAGGTGGACACTCAGCTGCAATAATGTAAATAATCATAAACTCTCTGGAAACTAATTTAACAATATGTGTCAAGAGTCTTAAAATGTGCATCCCTTTTGACCCAGCCATTTCACTCCTGTGAATCACAAATGCAGACAATGATTATCATTACCAACTGGAAAACAAAATGTCAACAGTTTATGTTGCTACGCAGGATAAATGAAATAATGCTTGAAAATATGTATAGCATTTCCAGGAAATAAATGAATTCAACAAATGTTAGGAAACATCTTTATTTTACATCTGTGTAAAAGTACTAATGTATTAAATAAGCAAGAGAGCAAACCACAGTATGAGTTCACTGCTCACTATTTACCAGGCTCTGCTAATCACTGGACATATGATAATGAATATGAGGGCTTTGTTATGGCCCTTGTGATATTTAGTCCAGTACTGAAATCAGACTTTAAGTAAATAAATAAATCTTCTAAAATACACACACACACACACACACACACACACATATCACACTTAAGATGATTGTGTATAATCATACACATGCACTCACATAATGAAGGAGATGGACATTATATTGTGAGAGAAAGACAGGAGAGATCAAATTTAAAGAGGCAGTGGCAGGGCAGTACTTACTATTCAAGAGAGTTTTTTTAAGCAGGAACCTGATAGGTACTGAACTGTGTCCTTCCAGTCTCGTATGATGAAGCCCTAACACTCAATGTAACTATATTTGGAGACAGGACCTTTAACAAGATCATTAAGGGTAAATGAGGTCAAAAGTGTTGATAGGATCCCATTCCAATATGACTGGTATCCTCATAAGAAGAGGAAGAGATCAAAATGTGCCATCTCTCTCTCTCTCTCTGCAGGTTCACACAGGGTAATGAACAAACATGTGAGATAGCAAGCAGGAGCAGTCTATAAACTGACCTCACCAGAAACCAATCTTGCTGGTCTTGAACTTGGAGGTACTGCTTCCAGAACTCTGAGGAAATGAATTTCTATTGTTGAAACTATTCAATGTGTACTATTTTATGAGTCTTAGCAGACAAACACAAACTTGAAAGATGGGTGGAGATGCTTATGTGCAGAAGAGCAGTTTCTGGGAGAGGAACAACACACAGAAAGCCCCAGAAGCTGACAAGAGCTTGGTGCGCTTGGACAACTGGTTCTGATGGACCTGAATTCCAGTTGTTAGGCATATGTGATAGAGATAGGGAGAAGAGTTCTAATGTTCTACATGCTAACCACATCTGTGGCTCTGGTAACCACTAAGTTCAACCTTTGCATGTTACAGATGTCAAAAAACACAGAGATTCAAAGATATTATTGGAGAGTAATAGACAAACCTCACACTAGCTGATGTCAGGCGCATTTAAGAACCCAGGTTTCTACCCTAGGTACATGTATGACTGCATTATATACTACCAGAGAAATGAAAAGCTGTGTTCCATTTGTGTACAATGAACCCAAATGCATTCTGCTGTCATGTGTAACTAATTAGAACAAATAAAAAGTATAAAAATTTTTTTAAAAGAACCCAGGTCTGGGTTGGGGTTGTGGCTCAGCAGTAGAGTGCTAGCCTAGTGTGTGCAAGGCCCTGGATTCGATCCTTAGCACCACGTAAAAGTAAATAAAGGTATTGTGTCCAACTACAACTAAAAAATAAATATTTAAAAAAAGAACCCAGGTCTCCCATACACCTTATAAATGCCTTAAGACAACCCCATTAAACCCTAAATTCTAGTCTCATAATTGAGCTATTGCATCAACCAAAAATGGCTTCACAGTATCTGAATAATTCTAAGGAAAACACAAACTGTAAGCTACCAGCATTAACTATCATTGTTTCTCTTGTTCATTGTACTTGCTGTTATACTCTTAGAAGTACTGACCAAGCACTGTTTGAAATTTAAGTTCTGCAGGTCCTGATCAGTTTTGTATTATGCTTTTCACATTGTACTGTAACCTCCAAAAGTTCTCACTTTCATAATTGTAGTAATAATAATAACAATGTGTATTTATTGAGAACTTATGTCCAATAGGTGGCTAAGTGTTTTATAAAACATTTCACTTATGAGGTGGGTATTTTTTTATTACTAATAGATGAAGAAATTAAAGGAATATGTGGATAATTTGCCCAAGTTTGCCCAGTTAAGGAAATGAAGTTGTTCGCTGGTAAATGTTTAACAACCTCTGGAGGCAGAAGGGAGATCTGATAGTATATGCTGAATATTGTGTCACATCAAAATTCATACCTTCCAAGTTCTCATCTCTTCTACATTCACAAAAGTTGCTAGTATCTGTGAGTGTGCCTGGGTTGGGATGACACAGTTCTAATCGCATGCAGTTAGACTTTGGGCCAAGGCTTCAGAGTACTGAATGTGTGGGCTTGAGAATACTTGCATCTAGTATTAAACCTTCCTTAAAGTTTCACAAAATGTTAGCCTGAGCTCTGCTGTGAGGTCATAAGAATAGATTATTTCATGCTTGGAGTACAGTGACATTCAGTATCCCCTCCAAGTGGGTGGTGACAATCACAGTGGCTAGAGGCAGCTCTTGTGCCCTCAGAACAGCTGGAAGCCATCAATTAAAGCCTTGATGCTGGAGACCTGGGGTTGCATGAATAGACACAACCAGGAAAGGGACCATTTTCATTAGAGACTCCCCAGATAGTCTGGGGAGGAATCCTTGAAAGGTCAGGCTGAAGTCCACCATTCCTTCTGATAAATTTTAAGGCCTTTGTGATTTGGAACCAATAATGGTACCATGATTTTAATCGTTGTCTTAGTCTTGACTAGGAACTAATGTTTACATTTGGCTAAGTGTCATATCTTCCTGGTTTGACTAAGATCCTTGTTTTTCTTCTTCTTACCACAACTATTTTATTACACTGTATCTGGATTGTATTGGCAAAGTCTCCTTCCTTACACAAACCTTAGGGAGGCTGTCTGATATACCTTTTCAGAGAGGCTCCAACCTTTCCCCAGTTTTAGCAAGAATCCTGCTAATTCACTTGACAAAACTTCCATCCTCCGTATTTAAATACACATGATATTTGATCAAATTTCTCATCCTCCTCCAACCTCTAGGTGACATCTGGTCCTGCTGTTTTGCCTTCAGCAAGAATTCGGTCTGCTGCAGGGCCTAACCTTGAACCCACATGCAAGAATGCTTATCTTGCTCATTGTGCAACAGGGAAGTCCTAACATAGAACGCTATGTTTTGGGACAAAGTGCTGTCAGAACACTGGCAAGAGCAATTTCCTTGCTCCTTTGACAAGAAGTTATTCCCCTATTGGTGAGGGTTTGGGCTACATAGAAGTTTCTGGACTCTTGGTGTCTTGATTTCTGTAAGATGATACGTGTGTATACCCTCTGGCCTATCAGGACTGTTATATGTAAATTTGCACATACCCACTATAAAAAACTTCCAAGTTCTCATTTCTTTTACATTCACAAAAGGTGCTAGTAGCTGTGAGTGTGCCTGGGTTGGGACTACACTGGTTTCTACTGCATGCAGTCAGCCTTTGGGCCAGGGTTTCAGAGTATTGAATTTGCACAATGAAGCAGATGCTGTTCTCTGAGACCGTCTCTGGAGGGGTTTCTCCGCACCCTCAAGCTCCCCAGAGTCGATGTTGGAGGGATAAGCCCCTCAGCACCAGTCCAGACAGTTTAGCAAAATTCCTTCTTACCCTGTTTCCTTTCCATAATGTTCTATTCACTGGCCCTCCCCACCTTGATTCTTGGCTATAAATCACCACCTGTTCTTGCATTAAGACTTGAGGCCAGTTCTTTGCTGAGGTTTCTTATTCCACATTGCATTAGTACCTGAGTAAAATCTGTTTTTACTACTTTACCTACTGTCCAGCTCTGTTTTTTTTTTTTTTTCTTGAACAATCTAAAATAATTATTTATTGAGTGGAATTGAATAACATCATGGTTCACAGCAATAAAAAACACTGTGAATAAGCATTATTCTGTTCTATTCCATTCCAATCCACCCCATCCCATTCCATCCCATTCTTCTCTATTCTGTGTGTGTGGTGCTGGGGATCAAACCCAGGGCCTCTTACATGCTAGGCACATGTGCAACCAGTGAGCAACTTTCCAGCCCATAGCATTATTTTAGATTTCCTAATATTCCAAGATGTCTTCCTTCCTCTAAAAATGATCTGCAAATAATGGCATTCCCCAGCTCTCCAGGCTGTGTTGATGCTTTCCGAATCACATATTCTGTTTAGTGTCTTGTGAATAACACACTCTTGCAGAAGCTCTGCCTATATGACTAAGTTTGCAAATTGGATGTTGATGGAATATTCTGAAGCCTGAATGAGAAATGAAGTGTCTACATCGATTGGTACACCTTTTAGAGAATGCATTTCCTGTGTCCTGCTGACCCTGTTGGCAAGATCTCTGTGTGAATTATGAAGAGTACTTACACAAAAAGCTGCTTCTTTGATCTTTAAATGATGAGCTTCATTTCAAGGGTGCCAAAGAGACCTTTGGCTATAACAAATGTTGGATTTGACTTGGTCAAATTTGATATTTCACTGGGAATGATGCAAAATGATGCCTCTCCTAATTTGGGGTCAATATCAATGACGCCTCTAATCAAGAAGATTCTTCTGTCTTTAGTAAGCTATTGATACTAGGTAGTGCTGTTAAGTATACTTTCAATAATCCACATATTCATAAAAGTTTTAGTCTTAGATGAAACAGAGATGGCAGTGAATCCTAATCTGAGCATATATGTGAAACTAATAACTACAAATCTTAAAATATCTCTGCTCAGTGCTTTATTCTGTTTTAAGATGGACAGTGAGACTCCTAGCATACAAATATTAGGGAATAGGCCAATTGATATTACACTCTTCAATGTGCCCCAAAGCTGCTCAAATAAAGAAGATAATTTTCAGTTTTATCATGTTCTACAGTCCATCTTACTTGTTAATGGAATCTTGTTTTCTTCATAAAAACCATGATTTTATCATCTTCAGAGAAAGGAAGACATTTGGGGGTATTGTGGGATTTAAAATACTGTTTATAGATGATAACAAGTGCAAAGTGGAGATTAAGCATAAATTTTTATAAAGAATTATAAATAATTTTAAGAAGATTGCATTTGCATGAATTAGCAGTAGAACCTGACAAAACCATGTTTACGTTCAGAGGAAGAAGATGGGGATCAACTTACCCTATATATGTCAACAGTTAAACTCAATTAACAAGTTATTTTTAAATCAAACAAAACTATATCAAGCATTTCAGTCTGGAATGCTTGAGAAACATACATGATAAATGTTCCTAAAGTGATACTTACAAGGAAGACACTGAAAGACTTATCTGCTTTTTCTGAAGAGAGTGCCCTGGATTATACATGATAAATGTTCTGTTTCCTTGTTTTTGTCAAGTAAATACTTCCTTAAAATGAGCATTTTTAACTGTCTTCTGGTTTAATTCATAAATGTGAGCTCAATTTTTTAGAATACTAAGGAAACAAAGAGTGTACATATATGTATGTGTGTATTTTTATATTTGTGCAAGCTTCATCTTTTCCAAAGTCATATCCTGAAGAAGAATTGAAAAAATCATTATTAAGTATCAGGACATGAAAACTGCATAATGTGGCATGAATGGTTAATAGGCAATTTGTATATATAAAATGAAAAAATATACTAAACAATATATCTTAAACTTGCTTAATAAAATATGTGTATGCTGTAAAAAGTTTGGAATGTTAGCAACTGGAGGGCCTTTGGTGTAGAAACAAGTTACTTAAGGATTATGTTATTTGAAAAACTTTTTTGAAATATGATTATTATTTTAAAGTAATGCTATTTTTAATTGAAAATATAAATATGCAAATCTTATATCTTAATTTCAAAATTTATATGTTGTCGATTCCAGAGGAAATAGAACAGGAGAGAATAAGAAGAGATCACACTGAGTCCAGGAACATATGCTATAAACTACACAGTATAATGTGTTTGAGGGCTTAAAAGAAAGAAATGGCTCTTCCCCATAAAAGACACACAATCTGGGGCTGGGGTAGCTTAGTGGTAGATCACTTGCCTAGTATGTAATTCAATTCTCAGCACAGTATATAAATAAATAAAAAATCCATTGACAACTAAAAAACTTTTTTAAAAAGACACACAATCTACATATCAGATTCTTGCTAATAAATATGGAATAAAATTATTTATCTGCATGAATTATGCAGTATATAATGACCTTACTGTTGCCTATTCCTATGTAAAAATGACTATCAGGCCAACTAAACTTGATAATCTTCCTAAAGTGATACTTCCAAGGGTAATATGTTAGCTTATTCATTGATGTTGATGAATTGCATAGGATTCTGCAGATGTTGTAGTTAGGATCTTTTAGTTGGAACATAGACTCACTCAAGTTGTCTGAATAATGAAAGATTTATGGCAAGGAAACATTTAGGGCAATTAGGGAGGCCAAAATCAAATAGGAGTCCAAGAATGGAAACCATCGTGCAGCTGGCCAGCATACAAATGGAGCTTGATCCAAGGTAGCATTAACAGTCTCCACAGCAGAAGTTCACGAGTTGTCAGGAGCTTGACAGTGGTACTCAGTTCTTTTAATTGTTGACTTCCATGCTCTTTTCACTTCTCTATCTTCTGATTGCTCCCTCTAAACTTCAGCATTCTATGGCCTTTCTGACCTCAACTTTATACTCTTCTTGGCTCCAGATAAATCTCATGTATTCTATTTATCTCTCATAAGCTATAAATTTCAGGATTAATTGCTTAAAATTTCTTCTTTATTTGACAGAATGTTTGAGATATATGAACTTATAATACCAAATAATGATTCTAGTCTATATGGGCAGAACTTTCCCATCAAACTAATTCAATGAACATCAACTGGTCTATGAATTGGTTGCCTTTAGGCCAGATGTGCCCAGTTCAAATAACTTGGGCAAAAGTCATTCATTTTGTCTTCCCCTTATATGAATTTGAAGATATGATAAATGTTATGATTGACCAATGACTGACTGAATGACCTGTAATCAATAAATTTATTAAATGATTAAATGGCCTACTAAAATTCTAGGACTTACACCAGCAGATTTAATATATGCTTTAACATTCTAAAATATTTCCAAATTTGTCTCCAAAGGGATCGATATAACCTCCCACTAGCAGATATAATAGAGCTTATTTTCCTACACTCCTACACATTTTAATAAGATTTAATATAGACCTAAATGTAAAGAATACTGTCTTATTTTCCATATTTTCTAACGCTGTATTAATTTGTATTTATTTGATTACTAAATTGAATACACTTCATGCCAAGTTGATGAAACATGTAAGTGAATTTTTTTCACATGGTTGGTTTATCTTTTCTATTAAGATGCTTATTTTTCTCAGTGATTTTTAAATATCCTAAAATATTGGAATATAGCTGGCTTTTGAATTTTGTAAGTTTGTCATTTGTTTTCTAATTTTGGTCAGTGTTTTCTGACATACTTTGGTTTTAAATTTTAATTTGTCCAGTTCATTCCTCTCTTTTTCCTAGATTTTGCTTTTGCTAAGAAAATCAAAGTTCTCTTCCTTTCTAAAATTATGAGAGTAAAGTACTTTGAACTGTGGCTTATAGACTACCTCTAGCAGAATCACTGAGGTTTGCTTATTGAAACTGTAGAATCCCAGGCTCTACCTCAGACTTTTTGTAATAGATTTCAAATGAGACAGGAATAATATACATATTTAAATCAAGAAAAAGAGTTGGTCCATTTGTATATTACAATTTGACACAGTTGATGTATTTTCTAGTACTCCATTAGACTGCAGATTACTTTAAAATAATTGTAAGAGGATATTTTTTATAAAAGTGCTGCAAAATAAATGCATATAAAATAGATGTGAAAGTGATCTTCCAATACCTTTTTGGGAAGATGAAGACTATTATTAACTAGTTTACTTTGAATTATTCAGGATATGTTCTGATCACACTGAAATTTTGACTTTATCTTACAAATTTGGATTATGTAATCCTATAGAATTTGTATATTAATACCTATTATTTAACAGAGACACCTAATTTAAAAAAAAAACTGAACCATGACTTCTTTGCACAATTTAAAAATTCTTCCAGCAATTTTACAGATTATACATCAAGCAATGTTCTAAAACTAATTATCAGGATATTTAGATATACTTCATTGTATAAATCTTTCAATGTAGATTGCTTTACATTATTTAAAAATTCCAAAGGAAATACTATAAATTATTCATTATAACATGCTCTGAACATAGTACTAAGGCTATTCATATTTTATTTTCTGTCATGCCAAGTTCTTCGTATATTGTTATAAGGCACACGTTACTTCTAAAATTCTGGTCTTGTGCAGTTTGATCTTGTTCATAAAATTTTCAAAAGACATTGAACGTCCTCAGAAGTGGCAGCTTTATCTAAATGCAAATGTATATGTTAATATTGAATGACAGTTTGTCTTATATCATAGCTTCCCATGTATTATTGAACCTGGCTTTGAAGATGAGCAGCCTGTCCAGTTCCATTGTTTTTTATAGTCATTAGGTACTTTGTATATTTAATACCTATTAATACAGTATTGTATTTTATAGTCATTAGGTACAGAGCAATGGATTCTTTCTTTACATATGAATGTAGAATTTTGTTAATGCATTTAGTACTATTTTAATTGGGTTCTGTGGTACTGATTTTCCAGTGATGTATTAACACAATAAAATACTTTCTCCTAAAATTGTTATCTTGATCCTAACCTCTAGATATGTTAGAATACATGGTCTTTTTGGTTTCTGGCCTTTCTGACAATTTACAGATTGTGGGATTCACACAAAAGACAACCAAGATTATTGTTTTATACTCAATATCTACTTACGTGACTCCTTCCTTGGACTCTTCTTCTGTGTTAGTGCTTGCCCATTAAGTAAAATCTCATCCAACTCCATGAGCTTTAGATTCAGCTCTATGCCAGTGACTTCTAAATATTCCAGGTAATTCAGGCCTGAGTATTAAGTGCTATATTCCATTGAGTAGAGCAAAGGACCCCAGTGTGACCCCTCTCTGGGAGCATTGCTGCAGAGGCAGAAGCTTTCCATGGGGTTTCTAAATGAAAGTAACCTAGGAGCTCCTTGGACTTTTTTTTGCCTGTTATGGGAACAACCGACTGAGAATAAAGCCAATACAGGGACAAGCACTGCTAAGAGGTGGGTAAAGATGAATTTTTAATTAATTCACTTGAGCATATGAGTCCAAACAAGCTTACTCCTGGCCTTTTCAGTAACCTTTTTATTCATATAGGCCAAAATTTACCTTTACTTGTTTAAGCCACTTTTAATTGGGTTTCAATTCCTTGCAAATAAATCAGCGACATGGAAAATGCTTCAGTAATAATATCAGATGATAAAAAGCCACACACATTAAGAATTTTTAGTATTATCTCAGATAATAAAATATGCAAAGAGAAAAAATAATTAAATGAAAACCAAGTGTAATTTTCTTTGACATGTAGAATAACCATTTTATTTAATAAATTTTCTTGATCTTCAGATTTTCTATAATAAACAACTATATTTATAATAGTAAAATTTCTGAATCTAATTTTATTAAAAAACAAAAATTTTATTTTATGAATTTTGTGTTTTCTTAATATACTTTGTGCTTAAATATGACTTTGCTTGAGAACTCAGTCCATTGGATTTATTTTTACTGGATGCATAATTCTGAATTCATTTGAAACAACAAACATAAAACTGGCTAGTAGCTTTTATCCCAAACTCACAAAGATTTATATTTTCTATTCTAATTGTGGATTTTTTTTTTAAATCAGCACCTCTAAAAACCTAAATGTCCTTTTCCTGTAGTTTTCTATAGATTATTTTTTTATTGCTTGTTTTGGGATATTCTTGTGCATATACCTTTTGATTTCCTTTTGCCTTTTAGAATGTAACAGCATGAACATACTGTTACCTTAAGTGCATTGGAAGCACTAACTTGTGAATATCAAAGTGAATAGTTGTGATGGAAGTAGACAGTAATTGCTATTTTTAAGTGCTACTCCTACTATCTATGTAAAAAAAAATCAGGTTTTTAAGCCTTTGTGTTTTGAAAAATCTTGGAGAAGTCATAATCATGATGTGTGTTGGTTCCTATTTTAGCTGCCACCTACAATTTATCCAATTTTATATTAAAATACAATCCAATATTGAATAAACTTTCAATAGATGGAAATATAAATCTAAATAGAAACTGTATGATTCATTTTAAGTGGGGGTTTTACACTATGTGATATTGGAAATTTCCATGTATGAGTGGTTAATACATAAAAGTATATGGAACATTAATGAGCAAGAGGCATTTGGATGTTGTAATGCTATACAACATTAGTACTGGGAGAAGAATTTTATTTAGCTTAGAATTTACTTCTTAGCAATAGAGTACCAGAACTTACTCCTCCTTCAACCTGAGTTATTTTCTTCTCCTAAATATCAGAAAGCTCTTCAGTTAGGTAAAGAAAGAAACTATCTCTGAGTATTCTCAGGTGGCTGTATAGGAGGGTTTGGAATAGGTGCAACTGGAAAAGAATTGTACCCAGGAAAATTTTGCAAACCATAAATCTATTTAAGAGTTATAGAAATACAGTTGCAAAAGTTTCTGCATTAAAGTTAGCTTGGATCAGTTCCCTGAGATCTGTATAGAAACTCTTTTGCTCTTATAAAAAGAAGTAATTAGCCTGACATGAACCAATTTGGGAATAGAACAAGGTTAGTGGGTGGTTTAGGAAAAAAAAGGGGGTAAAAATAGAACTAGAAGATCTGGACCAGACCTAGGACAGAAAGATCCCCTTGAGGATTCCTAGCCAAATCTCATATATCTTAGAAAGTAAAGTGGGTGATCATTTGTACTAGAACCATAACTAGTCTTAATTATTCTTGTATTATTTGTTATTATTGTCTTAAGACCGCATAGTTCATTTCATTGGGTATGTTCAATCTTCTCTCTCTTTTCCCAATTAATAAAGCTTTGGGGATTGTTAAACTAACCAGGAAGAATTTAAATGCATTCAGTTTAATAGAAAAATATTTTTTTAATTTATTTTTTATTCTAAGTTGTTATAAATGACAGCAGAATGCATTACATTTCATATTACACATATAGAGCACATTTTTCCATATCTCTGGTTGTATGCAAAGTATATTCACACCATTTGTGACTTCATACATGCACTTAGGGTAATGATATCCATCTCATTCTACCATATTTTTTTCTTCACGCTTTTGCCCCCTCCCTTCCCCTCCCTCCCCATTGGTCATTCTAGTGTTCCTCTAATCCTCCTATGCTCCCCATCCCAACCCAACTGTGAATTGGCCTCCTTATATCAGAGAAAACATTTGGCATTTGGCTTTTTGGGATTGGCTAACTTCACTTAGAATTATATTCTCTTAACTCCATCCATTTACCTGCAAATGCCTTGATTTTATTCTCTCTTATTGCTGAGTAATACTCCATTGTGTATATATACCACATTTTCTTTATCCATTCATCTACTGAAGGGCATCTAGGTTGGTTTCACAGTTTAGCTATTGTGAATTGTGCTGCTATAAACATTGATGTGGCTGTGTCCCTGTAGTATGCTGTTTTCAAGTCTTTTGGGTAAAGACCAAGGAGTGGGATAGCTGGGTCATAAGGTGGTTCCATTCCAAGTGTTTCAAGGTATCTCCATAATGCTTTCCATATTGGCTGCACCATTTTGCAGTCCTACCAACAGTGAATGAGTGTGCCTTTTTCTCCACATCCTCTCCAACATTTATTGTTGTTTGTGTTCTTAGTAGTTGCCATTCTGACAGGTGTGAGATGAAATCTTAGAGTGGTTTTGATTTGCATTTCTCTAACTGCCAGAGAGGTTGAGCATTTTTTCATGTATTTTAAGAGCCTAGTAAATGTCAGGCACAATACTCAATGAGATAGGTGATTTAGACATACATTGCCTCTCACCTAAAGGCACCAAAGTAGTATAATGCAATGTTAAGCAGCAGGAAATGAGTTAATAGAAGATCACTTTATTCAGTTCTCAGTGTTTTAGGAGTCAAGGGCTGGGGGACAGGGGAAGCTTGCTCAGGAGGCTGTACTGGAGCTGAACCTGACAAAAAGGAAAAGTGTTTTTTTTTTTTTTTTTTTTTTTTTTTGGTACTGGGGATTGAACTCAGCGGCACTAGACCACTGGGCCACATCCCCAGCCCTTTTTTGTATTTTATTAGAGACAGGGTCTCACTGAGTTGCTAAGTGCCTCGCCATTGCTGAGGCTGGCTTTGAACTCGCGATTCTCCTGACTCAGCCTCCCAAAGTGCTGGGAGAGGAAAAGTTTTTGATGCAAATAAAGAAAGTAGAAGTGGTTGGGTCTGGAGCAGGGGTGAGGCATGGAGGAATACTCTAGAATCAGTAAAGCCATGTCAAGATCCTGTTGCTGTCAGGGAACAGGCTAGATAAACAGCTTGGCTTCTGTTTTCTTGTTTCTTAATTTTAAAAGATGAATAATATTTATTCCTTTTCATTCAACATTCTATTAATTATTTAATCTAGAAGTTGGTAGTTTTTTTTTTTTTTAAAGGACATTATGAAGCCAAAATTAAAAAAACAGGTAGTCAGCATAGATAGATAAATTGGGCCAGATTGAAGAAAACAGACCAAACTGGTTTGGGTCCAAAGGTTGGAATGTTTCCAAATAATTGAAATTTTAAAAAAATGTATTTATTTATTTGTTCTAATTTGTTATACATGACAGCAGAATGCATTTGGATTCATAGTTAATGTTCCCAAAGCCTGACCTATACTGCCCATCCTAAAGAATTGTTATTGAAGCAACTCTGAGCAGACTTGGAACTGCTAATTAATTTGCCCTGGGCCCCCTTCCTGCCCAGATCTCTTTTCCCTGGCCCCTCCAGCTCACCTGTTTCCCACCTTTTGGCCATCCCACCAAGCATCACCTGGGTCTAGTCACCAGAGATACAGGGAAGAGAGCAGGAGAACAAAGGAAGCCTAGGACATTTAAAAAGCAGAACACCTTCACTTCTTAGGATACCAGCTATGGTCCCTTCTCCTTCCCGGAAGAAGTCTGTTACCCCTTTTTAAATAAACCCTGCTTTATATGCGTGCCCCAGCATGCTTCTTTAATGTTATACTTCAACATGTGAGGGAGCAGAACTCATCACCGGTACCAATTATATTTCTTACACATTGGAATCCTGGACTCAGACTCATATAGATGGTTTGTAATGATTTGGTTATATAGTCACCTAAAGTTTGAGATTCTTGATTAATAATTTTCCTAAACTTCCTTGAAGTGTCTATGTGTGTTGTTATTTTTGTAGTTGTATATTTTTAAGCTGTTTCAAATATCTTAGCCCACTTTATTATAATGCCTAGAGATCTTTGTAAACAAAAGTGCATGTGTATATTTTTAAATCCTATTTTTTCTCTTTACTTTTAGTAAATCTATTGGTTGGACTTTTAAAAAAAAAGAGGTACAATTGCGAAAGAAAATAATAGGAACTGAACAAACAAACCAATTGCTGAATAATTCTAAGTGTTCCCCTACTTTGAATATCACTCTGGGCCTTTAAAAATTTCAAAATATACTCTTGATATCATATGATGTCTTTTCAAAAGTAAGTAGAACTCACTCCTTGCAGTAGTCATGGTACAGAGAAATAAGAGAGAAACTGGGTCAAATTCTATAATCTGGGTACTTTTGTAATGTTAGTGAGCCAGAAATGTCAAAAATTATTACATACTTCTGAGTTTGCCCAAAGCGACAAATCTCTGAATCCCAGTTTGTCTTTTGCCCGGCTCTGTGTTCTCCGTTTCTTACTCTTTCCTTGTAGCTAGTGCATAGGGGATATAAACTTAGCTGTTTTAGAATTTCACAGCTTTCTGTGGATCTCTTTACAGATAAAGTAATTTTCTCTGGGTAACTTTGTGGAGAAGGAAATTCTCTATAGTAGCTAGACATTAGGCTCAACCAGAGTGATGGCCACAGCTTTTGTTTCCAATAATTTTTTCCTAATACCTCAGGTTCTATTTTATGAAATAACGTAATTTAATTACTTTGATAATGTAAGAATCTCCTTTGTTCAGCTTTTGGTCTCTGATTCTTGTAATGCTTTAGCAGTATATTGAACTTAATTAAATATACATAAATAATTTTTTTCTGTTGTACACTATCATAGGAACTCTCTGTCTCCAATGAGAAAGATTTATGCTACATGATTCTGTAGAAAAGTGTCTGAATCTATTTCTTCCCTCTTTTCTAACTACCTGCAAATGTACAGACAAAAATCAGTTCATATATCTTTATAATTTCTCATCTTTCAGTTTAGATTTTCTCTCTTCTTAAATTTAACTCTTCTTAACACTAACTCCATTGCTTTATTTATCTTTGCAGTGTAGCCAAAAACTAAGTGTTTTATTTCTTTATGTAAATGGATTGAGAAGTTTTCAGTGATAGGCTAATTTTGTTAACAGTATTGTCTAAATAATGATAATTCTTTTATTGCCTCTTCTGTGGACGTCATGGCTGTGACTGCATTTACTTCAAAAAGAATAAGGCTGTTTTGAATATTTTATTATAGCATTCTTCTTTCAGAGTTTTATATGCTTACTTTATTCTAGAATTACTTAAATTTGTGTTTTGCAAAAGTAAAGATCTTGTCAAAGAATTTTTTAACTAGAGTATTAAAATGAAATTACTCTGCCGGGGTCCGAGTTATGAATAGAGCCAGGTTCTGAGTTGCTTCCCTTTATGGGCCCTAAAGGGAATTCCTCCTGCCTGCAAGAAGGATTGCAACTCACCCGGCGGGGCGAGCTTAAGACAGAAATCGCTAGATGCCTTACCTCTGCCTGTTTGAACAGATAACACGCCACATCTAGGGAGTCTTGTATATAGCACGGGATGTCCGAAGAACTCGCTTTATTGAACAAGCATTGACTTAAATAGGCCTAGAACTAACCAATCAGCAAGCAAGGTGGTTCAGCCTCTCACGCTACGTCATAGCCACACCCCTTGGTTTAGCCCCAGTCCTTAAAGGTGTGGTAAGCAGTCAAATCTTTATCCCTTGGCAGACATAGTCCCAACATTACTCAATGTGTATTACAGTTTTTTTTTTCCCCTTTCATTGAGAGAAAATTCAGACTAGGACTGAATGGAAAGAAAATTTTATATTGGTAGGGTCTGGAAATTTTTTCTAATATCAACTTTTTTATTATCTTTATCGTAAAAGAAATGGATCTGAATATGACTTTGATTAGTAAAAATTTAAGGAAAAAGGGATAGGGCAAGAGACCAAGGGAGAGATAGAGACTTAAGGAGAGTCCAAGAGAGTGCTGGATGGGATACTTCCTGGGCCAGATCAAGAATAGTGGTCCCATAGATAAGAATGCTGGCCACAAAAAATGCAGGAATCTGTAGTCCCAGGGAAGAACCAGTGAGGGATAATATTCTGCTAAAAGTTGCTCTAGTCACCTGCTGAGGAGCTGCATTGCCCCAGAGGGGCTGACTCCAAATAACAAGTCTTGGAGTGCCACACCCAGAAGTGCTCTTGATCATGTTATTGAACTTTGTAGTTACTGCTGTGCTTTAAAACTTCACCCAGTCATTTTTTCATGAATAGTATTTATTTGGGATATAACCATCAGGCATTTCAATTGTCTTATCTTGTTTACCAATATATTCCTATTGCTAAGCTTAAAGCATTGGACAGAGTAAATATTTAAAAACTCTTGTTAAATATATGAATGAGAGACACTTTGGACATATTGATGAAGTCTCCTAATTATATGTTGGGATCATAATGGAAAATGCAAAAATATCCAAGCTGAACAGGGAAGTAAGGGGCCATCCCAGGGTAGTTTACCTTGGGCTCTTTCTTCTCTCACCACACACGTGCCTTCTCCCAGTCCAGGCTGGCATAGTGTTATTCATCTTCAAGGCTGGACCATCCCAGCACAACTTTCTGCTTTACACCACTCTCTCCCACTGTATTTTTAATTAAAACTTGCAAGATACCATTACTTAAAAGCTCTATAAACTAATTTACGCTACCATAAAGTGAGTTTAATGTACTATTTTGCTTAGATGTATGATGAATTACGTTCTAATAAAAAAGATCAATCTCGCCGGGCGTGGTGGCGCACGCCTGTAATCCCAGCACTTGGGAGACTGAGGCAGGAGGATCGCGAGTTCAAAGCCAGACTCAGCAATGGCGAGACACTTAGCAACTCAGTGAGACCCTGTCTCTAATAAAATACAAAAAAAGGCTGGGGATGTGGCCCAGTGGTCGAGTGCCCCTGAGTTCAGTCCCCGGTACCAAAAAAAAAAAAAAAAAAAAAAAAAAAGATCAATCTCAGCAGACAAATTTGAGGACTCTGAAAACAACAACATGAGCAGGAAATATATTCCAGAATCTTTTAAAATATGTTAATTTAAAAATTTAAATGATATGGAATATCTTTCAGTTATCTATTGCTGGTATAGTATGGTTTCTTAATGTTTACAGTATGAGAGTAGGCATAAAAAGTCAAAATCTTATTATTCAGAAATACTTGTGTCATTTGGGGAACATTGTTAAAGACCTAGCTATCTATCCTTGTCTTTCAGTTTATATAATATGTCCATGTAATTTATTTTATATATTAAGGAAATGATGTGTTGTAAGTGTATTCCTATGTCATAGATCTATATAGAAGCATGGAACAATGGGTGTTCTTTGGACCTCTGGTTGTTCCATGGGTGGGTTAGCATTTGCAGAAGAAAAATAAATGGAATTAATTTGTTAGCATACATTTTACAAGTTGGAATTCTAAGATTGATTATGATTTTCATAGAAATCTCATTATGTTCTTAATAGAAATTAATGTTCTCAAGGTTTATGCATGTACTGAAGGACTGTGTTGGTCACTTGACAAGTTTACATTAAATTAATAGGGTGTTATACATAATAAAATGGTTTTCACAGTCTATACATATTAATATTCACATTTTTTATTAAGTTTGCAAGCCTCAGTGTTTCTGTTGTATTGAAATAAATCAGTGGTTCAAAAGTGATTTGTCATGGGCAAAAGAAGTGATTAAAAATAGGAACAACAAAACTACAATTTAGAACAATATAATAATTCTAAATCCATCAGTTCAGTGTATTATTGTTTCACAAAACAACTTAGTCAATGATTTTGTTGTTGCAAGACGTGCCCTTGAGCAAGGAGGATGGGAAGACTCAAAGGGACTGTTTGGAGAGTATGGTATTCGAGATTGAGATTTTTTGGAGGTGCTTCAGTTTCTGGTGATATAAAGGTCGGTGAAATAAAGAGAAGTGTCCCTGTATATGAGGAGAATGTTGACATCACTGACAATAATGACAGAATTTGGATGGAAGCACAGTATTCTGAGGCAAGATATGAATTTCAATTGCTTCGAATAGTTCTTCTAGAACAATTTTAAATAATATTGAAAGTTAGGTAAATACATTTTCTTTCCTAACTTTGATAGACATGCCCCCAGAGATATCTTTAAACATTGTGTGAGGTCTTTACTTGAAATACACCTTTTAAAATCTTTTAAGAAAATATCTTATTTCTATTTTATGAAAAGTCAGATGCAGGTATTGAGTTATTATCTATGACTTTTAGCATCTAGTTGTAAGATCACATTTTTTCTCTTTTGAACTTTTCATATTCACTAATATTCAAATTTATTTATTCAATACCAGTTTCTATCTTCCTAGTTTTATCTTCTTTCTTCCCCTCAAAATCACTGTATCAAGGATTTCCCTTTTTATTCTAATTTATGAATTCATTTTTCCACTTAGATGTTTTCTTTTACTTCCTTAGGATTATTCTGTGATGAGACATAAGTAGATTCCACATTATATATAGTTTTTTTGAGTAATGTCAATTTTCATTAAAAATATTGCCTTACAAGTGGTACTAAGTGACAGTTAGGAACTGGAGAGAAATTGGTTAACAGGTAAAATATTACAGTATGACATTTTTCTTAACATTTTTAAGTGGTTTTTATATTTTTACATGTAGATTAATTGCACTGTCATCAGAGAATGTACTTTTCCCTTTCACTTTGGGGATTTACTTGACATTTTCTTTGTAGCCTAATGCAGGGTCATGTTTGAAAATTTTTATAAGCATTTTTAAAAGTATATTCTGTATGCATCATAAACTTTTCTCTCTTTAGAGCTATTCAAATAATTTATTATTCAGATTTCTATTATCTCTTAGGCTATTCTGCTTACTTGTTTTTATCAAAGACTGAAAAACACATCTCAAATTATTCTACTAGTAACCTGTTTTCTCCTTTTATTTCCAGCAGTTTTTATTCAAATGTTTCAATTGCAGAGTAATTTTACCTACTTTAAATACTAGATTTGCCTTGCTTTTGCAAAAAATAGATGTATTTTTACCATAAAACCATGAAAAATCCCAGAAGAGAAACTGGGCCTCACTTACCTTTCTTTCTCCATTGGCATCTGATTTAGAAAACAATAGACAAGAGAAGTTTAAATGCTTGGGAAATGGCAGAGTTCAGGAAGGAAGTTTTGTGGAATGGAAAACACTGCCCCCTAGAGGTAGGCGGAGAAGAATCCCTGGCACTAAGCCAATTTGCTACACCACAAGTAGTACCAGTCTTCAGGGTACAAACATCTTTCATCTATCTCTCTTGTTTTTCAATCTCCTTTTTAAATCATGTATACAAAAAGTTTTATTTCTCTAAAATAAGTATTCTTTGTGGATTTATAGTTAACCTTACTATACATAAATTTATAGCAAAATTTTCCAGTCTTCAACGAGTAAGAAACTTTGGCCTCTGAAACAGCCTATTTGAGGAAATGTAACATCAGGATCTATTATTTGTGCAGTCTATTTTTGTCTATGGCATAAATTGTTAATTTGGAAATTATTTAAAACCATGCATATATTTATATCAAAATCATTATCTAATATTTACTGACTCTGTTCCAGGATCTGTCTAAAAATTGCAATATCCTGAGCATATTAAACAGAGGAAATAGCAGCAATCAGCTAAATTTTAACTGCTACTCCCCTTTCCTTGGAAACTTACCAAGGCTTTGGGAAATGTCATAATTAGTCTTTAGCAATATATCTGTATGGTTTAACTAAAACCTATGTATTTTACTTATTTATGAGGAACAACCAATGATCTAGGTTCTCCTTGGTATTAATGGTGAAATTTTATAAACAAGATAAATATAATATTTTGGACATAAAATCTAGCAAAAGCATTCTCATACATCTTTACCATGGTATGGGCAAGACTAACATGTCGGTAACAGGTACATGGTGGTTTTTTAAAAATATTTATTAATTTAGTTAGTTTTACACAATGCCCTCATCTTTATGTGGTGCTGAGGATCGAACCCGGGCTGCGCACGTGCTGGGCTAGCGCTCCACGGCTGAGCCACAACTCCAGCCCCATACATGGTGGTTTAAGAAACACATTTGCACATAACAAGCACTCTGGAGGTGGGAAGGTCATATTTGTGCAGTATCTTCTTCATGATGCTGTTAGTGTCCTGGATCCTTTTTACTTCCTGGTGTGCCTGCTTAGTGGGAGGACTTTTTATCATGTATTTTATTAGAGACAGGGTCTCACTGAGTTGCTAAGTTTTCATATAATCACAAAAAGGCTGAGGCATCACAGCATGCTACTTGCTTTGCAAACAAGGAGGAAAAGGAACAGAAATAGGAAAGACTGCTACCCAGGAAAGGGCAAAGCTTTCCTGAAAATCTTCAGATTATATCTCATGCCTGAATTGTGATGCACATGCAATCCTAGCTGTACTTTGCAGGAGCGAGAAGAGGGATATCTTTACCTGTGTACATTGCCATTGTGAACAATACCAAGTTTTCTTAAGACAAAGAAAGAGAGATTTGGTAATCATTAGCAGTTTTTCACAGGGACCTTTCTTCTCATATGAGGTAGAGCACTGCTGAACATTAGGTACCTGTTTTTATCTATGCCCTGTTAGAAACAGGCAAAGCTGCTGTGAGTGCACAGAGTATCTTCATGAGAATCCAGCAAAGATGGGCATCCTGAGTGAATGTAGCCCTATATTAAGACACATAACTTGGGAAATGGAACTTGCTTAGATTTCAACTCCCACTTGTCTCTTTTACAAGATATCTTTGTGCAGAAATCAACCTGCACAGCTGTATGTTGAAGCCCTAGGGACAAGACAGAAATAAAAAGAAGGAGATCAACTGTGATTGCTTTTGGCTTCATTGACATAGATCCAGTTTGTTCTCATTGCTCTGCCCTGTTCTCTTAGAAGATTTGCTGAACATTCTCAACAATTAAAATGTTAGCAGTGACTCTGAAACATGTAAGAGGTATTAAATGAAATTTTCTTGTGCCTTGTAAACTTTGGAAGCTGATGAAAAGAAGGGAGGGTATGTAAGCAAAACCTGAAGTTATCAAAAAAAGTTGTCAATGAGTAAGCTATTAAACAGACATAAGAAACATTTACTATACAAGTATGGAAAAGATATATTCAGAGGAGACAACATCCTCCTGTTCAACTAGAAGTATGTTCCATAGTCAACACTGCTGAACAGGCAAATACTGAGGCCATCATCATCTATCCTTCTCTGTCCTTCTGTCAGATCTGGGTCACTTTTTCTCTCAATGTAGAAACATTTAACAATCCAAAAGGAGGAACACATGATATCTCTCAGCTATGATTGTATTTACTCCATCTCCCCCTGTTTGATCTTGATAAAGACTCTGTCACCATCGTTCTAAATGTGGCGGTGTTCACAGAACATAAGATATGATCTGTCTTTAAATGGAATGCTTGCCAATCATTCTTAACTGCTTTCTCTTCAGGTACTTTGTCTTTTCGGCAGGGTTTTCAAGACTGAGCTCAGCTCTTTCTTTGCAGGTGTCAGATCTTATATTACCTCATTACTCCTTACCCTGCCCTGCATTCAGCTATGGACATTTTGCTCTATATTTTTTAAAAGAGAAATTCAACAAACAAAGTGCATTCTGAGTAAGGAAATACCCTTCATGATGATGGAACTTTATCATCAAAGAATCACAGAAGGGACTTTAAGAAGTCATCTGTCTCAGTTTTTATCCCGTGTTGCTCATTTGTATAATGGTGATAGTCAATGTTCTTGTTAATATTTTTAGTTTACACAAATTCTTATTGACAATCATTTTGTGTTAATCATGTTTTTGGATGATGTTTCCCATGTGTCCTTTCACTCATTTATTAGTCATTCATTTGTCAAAAGCATATTCAGCCATTATTCATTTACTTGCTTATTTTTGCAGTGGTGGGGATCAAAACCAGGCCTCATACATAGTAGGGAAACACTCCACCACTGAACTATTATACCCAGAGCCCCTTCAACATTTATTGTGTCCTATGCCGTTTTCAAGGTACTGGTGTATGATCAAGGAATAACAGTCACTTTTGTGACTGAGGAAAAATTCCAGAGACTTCAGTATCTTTTACTGCTGATTATGGAGCAGTTTACAGGGATAGGAATGGCAAAGTGAAAGAAGACTGAACAAAAACAGAGCTTAACTGGAAGTTGTCTTGCTCTGCTTGTATACTTAGTTCTAACTTCAAGTTAGGTTTTAGGTCTTATGAAGCATTGAGGTGGGAATGAGCCAACATTCAGGAGCTCAAAGCTTTTTGAAGATATGGACAGCAAATTAGTATATGTAGGGGCCATTCCTTCCATTTATGAAACTATACTCAAACTTGATCCACGGTTATGCCACTGCAGTTCCACACTCTCCTTTATCAGCTATCCACATGTATCTTTGCTTCCAAAGGGGTTAAAATATGCTATTCTGGCATATTGATTGTCTAAGGTAAGGACACTTGGAACTAAGGAGGTACAAAAGAATTATTTTGACCTTTGTGCCGTTTCTTAAAAGCAGAAGATAAAAATTGCCATGTGAAAACATTTTCCCTACATTTGAAGAAAAGGCATCAGCTTTATCTTCAAGGAGAAGAAGTTGAAACCGAGTTAATACTGTACATATTTTGTTATCTTTAGTTTTAAGGCCTCCCCACATAACATGTCTGCTGCATTTGACCATTTTTTTTTTGTGCAATCCTGTACTGCATACCTCAGACATATAGAGAATTTGGTTCAAGACCACTGCAGCAAAGTCCATATCATGATAAATCAAGCTACAAGAATTTTTGTTGTTGTTTACCAGAGTATAAATGCTACATTTACTTCTTATCCTTTAGGAAAGCAATATGGAGATTCCTCAGAAAACTTGGAATGGAACCACCATTTGACTTAGCTATCCCACACCTTGGTTTATACCCAAAGGGCTTAAAATCAGCATACTACAGTGATGCAGCCACATCAATGTTTATAGCAGCTCAATTTACAATAACCACACTATGGAACCAACCTAGATGTCCTTCAACAGATGAATGGATAAAGAAAATGTGGTATATATACACAGTGGGGCGTGGGGGTAGGAAAGATAGTAGAATGAATCAGACATTATTACCCTATGTACATATATGATTATATGATGGGTGTATTTCTACAACATGTACGACCAGAAGGAGAACTGATACTCCATTTATGAATTATGTGTCAAAATGCATTCTACTGTCATGTATAACTAGTTACAACAAATTAAAAAAAATTTGAAATAGCTAAAATAAAAAATCTGCTACATTTATACTCTACTGTACTCTATTGATAATACAATAATACACACGCAAAATTCCTCTAGCCAGAAGTGCTGTTGATTAGCATTTTATCCACAGTGGAACTTATTTCTTTTTTTTTTTTTTTTTGTTTTTTTTTTTTTTTTTTTTTATTTATAATACATTTTTTCATGTATTACAATTCATAATGCACATATATAGGATCTTTTTACATACAACTGTTTGTATACAAAGTATATAAGTACCATGCAGGTCTTCAATCATGCATTTAGGATAATGATATCCATCTCATTCAAACCACCACTTTTTTCCTTTCCCACCCCCTTCCCCCCTTACTCCCTCCCTTCCCCTCCCTTTCTTTTGACCATTCTAGTGTTCCTCTAATCCTCCTATGTACCTCCATCCAACAACACTGTGAACTAGCCTCCTTATATCAGAGAAAACATTCGATATTTGGATTTTTGAGATTGACTAATTTCACTTAGCGTTATATTCTCCAACTTAATCCATTTACCTGCAAATGCCATTATTTTATTCTCTTTTATTGCTGAGTAAAATTCCATTTTGTATATATACCACATTTTCTTTATCCACTCATCTACTGAGGGACATCTAGGTTGGCTCCACAACCTACTTATTGTGAATTGTGCTGCTATAAATATTGAAGTGGCTGTGTCACTGTAATATGCTGTTTTTAAGTCCTTTGGGAAGAGACCCAGGAGTGGGATAGCTGGGTCATAGGGTGGTTCCATTCCCAGTTTTCCAAGGAATCTCCATACTGCTTTCCATAGTGGTTGCACCATTTTGCAGTCCCACCAGCAATGTATGAGTGTGCCTTTTTCCCCACATCCTCTCCAACATTTATTGTTGTTTGTGTTCTTGATAGCTGCCATTCTGACTGGAGTGAAGTGAAATCTTAGAGTAGTTTTGATTTGCATTTCTCTAATTGCCAGTGATGTTGAGCATTTTTTCATGTATTTGTTGATTAAATGTGTATCTTCTTCTGAGAAGTGTCTTTTCAATTCCTTAGCCCATTTATTGATTGGGTTATTTGCTTTTTTGGTGTTAAGATTTTTTAGTTCTATATACATTCTAGAAATTAGTGCTCTGTCTGATGTGCATGTATTAAATATTTGTTCCCAATTAGTTGGCTCTCTATTCACCTCACTGATTGTTTCTTTTGCTGAGAAGAAGCTTTTTAGTTTAAATCTATCCCATTCATTAATTCTTGGTAATAGTTCTTGTGCTACAGGATTCTTATTAAGGAACTTGGGGCCTAATCCGACATGTTGGAAATTGGAGCTTACTTTTTCTTCTATTAGGCGTATTGTCTCTGGTCTAAGTCCTGGGTCTTTGATCCACTTTGACTTGAGTTTTGTGCATGGTGAGAGATAAGGTTTTAATTTCATTTTGTTGCATATGGATTTCCAGTTTTCCAAGCACCATTTGTTGAAGAGGCTATCCTTTCTCCACTGTACATTTTTGGCACTTTTGTCTAATATATGATAGCAGAAATTATATGTATTAGTCTCTGTGTCCTCAATTCTGTATCATTGGTCTACCAGTCTGTTTTGGTGCCAATACCATGCTGTTGTTGTTACTATTGCTATATAGTATAATTTAAAGTCTGGTATGGTGATGCCACCTGCTTCACTTTTCTTGCTCAGGATTGCTTTGGCTATTCTGGGTCTCTTAGTTTTCCAGATGAATTTCATGACTGCTATTTCTATTTCTTTGAGGAATGTCATTGGGATTTTGATTGGAATTGCATTAAATCTGTATAATGCTTTTGGTAGTATGGACATTTTGACAATATTGATTCTACCTATCCAAGAGCAAGATAGGTCTTTCCATCTTCTGAGTTCTTCTATGATTTCTTTCTTTAGTGTTCTATAATTTTCCTTATAGAGGTCTTTCACCTCTTTCATTAAGTTGATTCCCAAGTATTTTATTTTATTTTATTTTTTGATGCTCTTGTAAATGGGGTAGTTTTCATCATTTCCCTTTCAGAGTCTTTGTCGCTGATGTACAAAAATGCATTTGACTTATGGGTATTGTTTTGTATCCTACAACTTTGTTGAATTCATTTACTAGTTGTAAAACTTTTCTGGTAGAGTTTTTTGGGTCTTCTAGGTATATTATCACGTCATGAATAAATAGTGCTAATTTGAGCTCTTCTTTTCCTAATCGGATTCCTTTAATTTCTTTCGTCTGTCTAATTGCTCTGGCCAGAGTTTCCAGTACTATGTTAAATAGCAGTGGTGAAAGGGGGAATCCCTGTCTTGTTTCAGTTTTTAGAGTGAATGCTTTCAATTTTTCTCCATTTAAGATAATGTTAGGTCGGGGCCTTGCATAAATAGCTTTTATAATGTTGAGATATGTTCCTGATATTCCTAGTTTTTCCAGTGTTTTGAACATAAAGGGTCTTGTATTTTGTCAAATGCTTTTTCTGCGTCTATTGAGATGATCATATGATTTTTATCTTTAAGTCTATTGATGTGATATATTATGTTTATTGATTTCCAAATGTTGAAGCCAGTCTTGCATCGTGGAATAAAACCCTCTTGATCGTGGTGCACTATCTTTTTGATATGTTTTTGTATCCGATTTGCCAGAATTTTGTTGAGGATTTTTGCATCTATGTTCATTAATGATATTAGCCTGAAGTTTTTTTTTTTTTTTGCATGTGTCTTTGCCTGGCTTTGGAATTAATGTAATATTGGCCTCATAGAAAGAGTCTGGAAGAGCTCCCTCTTTTTCTATTTCTTGAAATAGTTTGAAGAGCATTGGTATTAGTTCTTCTTTGAAAGTCTTGTAGAACTCAGCTGTAAACACATCAGGTCCTGGACTTTTCCTTGTTGGTAGCTTTTTGATTACATCTTCTATTTCCTCACTTGTAATCGATCTGTTTAATTGTGTATAGCCTCCAGATCCAGTTTAGGCAAATCATACAACTCTAGAAATCTGTCAATGCTTTCAGTATTTTCTATTTTATTAGAGCACACATTTTCAAAGTAATTTCTAATTATCTTCTGTATATCTGAGGTGTTTGTTGTGATATTCCCTTTTTCATCACGAATGTTAGTAATTTGGGTTTTTTCTCTTCTTCTTTCCATTAGAATCGCTAAGGTTCTGTCAATTTTGTTTATTTTTTCAAAGAACCAACTTTTAGTTTTGTCAATTCTTTGAATTGTTTCCTTAGTCTCAATTTCATTAATTTCTGCTCTGATTTTAATTATTTCCTGTCTTCTACTGCTCTTGGTGTTGGTCTGTTCTTCTTTTTCTAGTGCTTTGAGGTATGATGTTAAGTCATTTATTTGTTGTTTTTTTCCTTTTAAGGAATGAACTCAGTGAAATGAATTTTCCTCTTACTACTGCCTTCATAGTGTCCCTGAGATTTCTATAAGATGTATCTGTGTCCTTATTTACCTCTAGGAATTTTTTAATCTCCTCTTTGATGTCTTCTTCAACCCCTTGTTCATTCAGTAGTATGTTGTTTAGCTTCCAGTTGTTGGAGTAGTTTTTTTTATTACTTGTTTTCTCATTGATTTCTAATTTTATCCCTTTATGATCTGATGGAATGCAGAGTAGTATCTCTATTTTTTTATATTTGCTGAGAGTTGCCTTGTGACATAATATATGGTCTATTTTGGAGAAAGAGCAATGTGCTGCTGTGAAAAAAAGTGTATTTGTTTACTGAGGGATGAAATATTCTATATATGTCCGTTAGGTCTAAGTTATTAATTGTTTTAAGGAGGCCTAAAGTTTTTTTGTTTTGTTTGTTTAGTTTTTGTTTGGATGATCTATCCATTTGTAAGGGAGGTGTGTTGAAGTCCCCTAGAATAACTGTGTTGTAGTCTATTTTACTCTTGAACTTGAGAAGAGTTTGTTTGATGAATGTAGGTGCTCCATTATTTGGGGCATATAGATTTATGATAGTTATATCTTGTTGATGAATGGTTCCCTTAAGTAGTAAGAAATATCCATCTTTGTCCCTTTTGATTAGCTTTGGCTTGAAGTCTACCTTATTTGATATAAGAATGGAAACCCCTGCTTGCTTCCACAGGCCATGTGAGTGATAAGACTTTTCCCAGCCTTTCACCTTACGTCTATTGATGTCTTTTTCTACGAGGTGTGTTTCTTGGAGACAGCAAATTGTTGGGTCATTTCTTTTTTTTTCTTCTTTTTTTTTTTTTTTTTTTTTTTTTTTTGTGGTACCAGGGATTGAACTCAGGGGCACTTGACCACTGGGTCACATCCCCAGCCCTTTTTTTGTATTTTATTTAGAGACAGGGTCTCACTGAGTTGCTAAGTGCCTCGCCATTGCTGAGGTTGGCTTTGAACTCGCGATCCTCCTGCCTCAGCCTCCCAAAGTGCTGGGATTACAGGCGTGCGCCACTGCACCTGTCTGGGTCATTTCTTTTAATCCATTCTGATAATCTGTGTCTTTTGAATGGCAGGTTTAGGCCATTAACATTCATGGTTATTATTGAGATGTGATTTTTATTCCCATCCATTTTTATTTTTGTTATGGTCTTTAACTTGATTTGGTTTCTCTTCTAGTTGGCATTTCCCTTAGTTTAATATCTCCCTTTGTTGATTTTCATTGTTATTTTTCTCTTCTTCTTCATGAAAAATGTTTCCCAGGATGTTCAGAAGTGCTGGCTTTTGAATTGTGAAATCTTTTAACTTTTGCTTGTCAGTGGAAGGTTTTTATTTCATCTTCGAATCTAAAGCTCAGTTTTGCTGGATATAAGATTCTTGGTTGACATCCCTTTTCTTTCAGAGCTTGAAAGGATCTTCTTGCTTTTAAGGTCTGGGTTGAAAAATCTGAACATAGTCTGATTGGTTTACCCCTATTTGTAATCTGCTCCTTTCTCGTGTGGCTTTTAATATTCTCTCCTTGCTCAGTATATTAGGCATTTTCATTATAATGTGCCTTGGTGTGGATCTGTTGTGATTTTGTATGTTTGGTGTTCGATAAGCCTCTTGAACTTGGTTTTCTCATTAATTCCTCAATTTTGGGAAATTCTCTGTAATTATTTAATTAAATAAATTACTCATTCCTTTGGCTTGAAACTCTGCTCCCTCCTCTACCCCAATCACTCTTAAGTTTGGTCTTTTTATGTTTCCCATAATTCTTGAATGTTCTGTTCTTGGTTTCTTACCATTTTTGCTGTGTAATCTAGATTTTTCTCTAGGATATATATTTTGTCTTCATTGTCTGAGGTTCTTTCTTTCAAGTGATCTACTGTGTTGGTGATGATTTTGATTGAGCTTTTATTTTGCTTTATTGCTTCTTTCATTTCCAGAATTTCTGTTTGGTTTCTCTTCAGAGCCTCTATCTCCCTATTGAAGTAATCTTTTACTTTCTGTATTTGTTTATGGAGTTTTTTGTCTAAATGATCTTTTATCACCTGTATTTGCTCCCTCATCTCATTTTTGAGTTCATTCTTAAGTTTCGCAAACATTTGGAATATGTAATTTCTAAATTCCATCTCTGGCATTTCACCAACTGTGCTTGCCATGGAATCTACTGAGGAGGTATATTGATTAGTTTGTGTCACTTTCTTCCCTTGTTTCTTCATATTACTTATGTGTATTTTTTTCCCTGCACTGTGGGACCTTGACTATTTTGATTTTACCTTAAAGCCTTATGTTGCTCCTGTAGTACAATGCTATCAGATCCCCTTATAATTCCTTTACACTTTATAATCTAATACTTTCTATTCAGAAAATCCCAGTTTGATCACAATGTACAGATTTTGTTAACCCAGATATTGTTTCCAGTTAACTCTGTACGCTTCTGATGGGATTTTATAGTTTCAAGTATTGGACACAGAGGTGATATGTTTAGGAAGAAGGAAGTGAGTGTATTGAATTGTTCTTTCTTAGAAAGTATGAAAAGAGAGTTCTATGGAAGTGGTTTAGTATCAGTAGATGAGAGAGGAAAGAGAATGGAGTGAATGATTAGGTGGAAAGATCGATTTAGATATAAACCTAACTTACACAGTGGTTGAGAGAAGAAATAAAGAAAGATGGAAAAGAGAAAAAAAATGACAAAGGAGTAGAAATTAGTGTAAGAGAGAGGAGAGAGTGAGTGAGTCAAAAAAATAGATAATAAACTATATATAACACCACTTTGCTATATATTTCAATTGCACCCATTCTAGAAATCCCAATTTCTGTGTATAACTTGTTTTTACCTCTGTTGAGTATGCAATGGCAGGGTGTAAATAGGGAAGATGAAGGAAGTGAAAAGATACAAAAGTGAAAAGGAAGAAAAGAAAGAAAGAAAAGAGGAGCAGAAGCAAACAAACAAACACACTGTCAATCAAAACAAAACAAAGCAAAACAAAACAAAAACAAAAACAAACAAAAAAAAAAAACCAAAAAACAACAAAACAAACAAACAAACAAAAAAAGTTGAACCCAGGAACAAGTCTCAAACAAAATGGACACTGGGAAGCCCTTCTTTTTTCCCTTCCAGTTTAAGCCGATTGTCCAGGATCTCGTCCAGTCAATGATCCTGTTAGTGGAGTCAAGGCTGCACCTTTGGCCAGTGGCAGAATGGCACAGCGGAAGAATGGCTCAAGTGGATTGTGTGTCAGCAGCTGAATGGCACCGGGAAAGGGACCCTCCAGAAGGCACCCTTTCCCCAAGCCCACCCACAGTTGTACCTTCTTGGGGCTGCTGCACTAGCCTCAGACATGCCCTCCCCTGCTGGTTGCCAGAGTCTCACCCTGGTGTGTGCTGTTCTCAGAGCGCTGGCGGATCCCTGGATGGCTGCAGCTGCTTTTCCTTTCTTCTTTGTTTCTTTGTCCTGGTCAGCCACTGCTTTCCTCAAATATGGCGGTGTTCTCCTTGGGCTCAACAGCAGTTCCACAGATCTCTTGTTCAGGTCGCAGCTGGGCAGGTCGCACTTCCCCTGGGAGTGGAGGGGGCTTTTCCTCAGGTCAGGCCCTGCGTGCAGCAGCATCGAGCTGCTACTCTGGGCCCTGGAGGCCAGGCAAACTGGCGGCTAGGTTGCTCCTTCTGGGTGGGTGCCTACCTCTTGTTCTCAGTGGAACTTATTTCAAAATTAGAGTTCATCTTCTCAAACCCCACCATTGCCTCATGACCTAAGTTTATATTATATTATAAATACTTATTATCTTTTCAACAATGTTCACAATATCTTTCTCAGGAATAGTTTTCATCTCAAGAAACTACTTTCTTTGCTCAACCATAAATTTCAGAAATTCTATTCCTAGTTCTTTTGCTGTTTCTACCACATCTGCAGTTACTTCCTCCACTGAAGTCTTGAATTCTCAAAACCATCCATGAAGGATTGAATCAACATCTTCCAAACTCCTGTTAACGTTGATATTTTGGCCTCCTTTCATTAATCACAAATATTGTTAATGACATCTGAAATGGTGAATCCTTTCCAGAAGGCTGTCAATTTACTTCATCCCAATCCATCAGAGAAATCACTATTTTGGCAGGTAAAGCCTTACAAAATATACTTTTTAACTAATAAGACTTGAATATCAAAATTACTCCATGATCCATGGGCTGCAGACTGGATTTTCTGTTAGCGAGTACGAAAACATTCATCTTTTTCGATGTCTCCATCACAGCTCTTGGATGACTGAACAGGTACATGGACAACACACAGCAAGAGTTTGAAAGGAATTTTTTTTCCCCCCCAAATGTATCTCTCACCAGTAGGCTTCAAATCCTCAACAGACCATGTGCTGTCATCCAGGCTTTATTCCATTTATAGGACAGAGACAATGGATTTAGCATAATTCTAAAGGGCCCTAGGACTTTCAGAATGATAAACAAGCATTGTTTTCAACCTAAATTTGTCCGCTGCATTAGCCCCTAAGAAGAGAGTCAGCCTGTTGTTTGAGGCTTTGAAGCCAGGCATTGACTTCTCCTCTCCAGCTGTGAAAGTCCTAGATGGCATCTTCTTCCAATGGAAGGACATTTTGATTACACTGAAAACCTGTAAGTAAGTGCTGCCACCTTCATTGACTACCTTAGCTAGATCTTCTCGATCATTTGCAGAAGCTTCTTCATCAGCACTTGCTGCTTCACCTTGTACTTTTCTTTTATAGAGAAAACTCTTTCTTTAAATTTCATGAATCAACCTCTTCTAGCTTTGAAACTTTGCTCTGTAGCTTCTTTACTTTTCTCAGCCTCCATAGAATTAGAGAGAGTTAGGGCCTTGCTAGTTAGTCTTTGGCTTAAGGAATGTTGTATATGGTTTGATTTTCTATCCAGACCATTAAATTTTCTCCAATCAGCAACGAAGCTATTTAACATCCTTAACATTCCTGCGTGCCGGGAGCTCCCACATAGGAGTGAGCATGGACCCTTAGCCTTGAGCGATGGAGGTGCGAGACTGGTTTCTGCTGTGCACAGAAACAGGTGGATCTCACCTCCCCTCAGCAGGGGAATGATGTTCGGGGAGTGGGCATCACACAATGAGACTGGGCTACACCCCCCTGAAACCCAATCCTGTGCCTCATTTGGGTTGAGCTTTCTCAAATGTTTTTCTCCCCAATAAATAGAGGATTTTCAGGTGGCTCGCTCTCTTTTTCCAACAGACCCTTAAGGTAGAGAGCAGTCTCTGATTCCTGCAAGCAAAAGGTATTTCTGTGTGTTGCATGCTCTTTCGCCATTTTCTTAAGTTACTGGTGCAGCCAGCTCTTATGAACCTAGCTCAGGTCGCCAGCCCGGCAAGTTGGCAATACTTGTGTTCACTAGAATATCACTTTTTTTTCCCCCTAAGTTGTTAGAAATGACAGCAGAATGCATTACATTTCATATTATACTTATAGAGCACACTTTTACATATCTCTGGTTGTATACAAAGTATATTCACAGCATTCGTGACTTCATACATGAATTTAGGGTAATAGTATCCATCTCATTTGACCATCTTTTTTTTTTTCTTCACCCTTTTGCCTCCTCCCTTTCCCTCCCTCCCCATTGGCCATTCTAGTGTTCCTCTAATCCTCCCATGCTCCCTGTCCCAACCCCACTGTGAAACGGCCTCCTAATATCAGATATAACATTCGGCATCTGGCTTTTTGGGATTGGCTAACTTAGCATTATTAGAATATCACTTTTAATTCCCTTCAATAATTTTTCTGTTGCATTCACAACTTGGCTACTATTTGGCACAAGAGGCCTAGCTTTCTGCCTATCTCAGCTTTCAATATGCCTCCCTCACTGAGTTTAGTCACTCCCAGCTTTAGACTTCAAGTGAGAGACATGTGGCTTTTCCTTTCACATGAGCACTATAGAGTTATTAATTGGCCTAATTTTGATATTGTCTTAGACAATAGAGAAGCCCAAGGAGAGGGAGCAATAGAGGAATGGTTGATCAGCAGAGCAGTCAGAACACATGCTACTTTCATTGATTAAATTTGCCATCTCAGAATATTAACATCAAAGATCACAGACAATTGTTTGTAGCACACAATAATATTTAAAAAGTTAAAGTAGTGTACAAATTACCAAAATCAACTAGAGAATGAACATGAGCAAATACTGTGGGGAAATTAATGCAATAGATTTGCTTTCTGCAGGATTGCCACAAACTTTCAGTTTTTAAAGAATGCCATATTTGAGGAGTACAGTAAAATGAAGTGTTATAAAATGAAATATGGCCATATGTGAGTACATTCATGTGCCACATACCAATGCTTTGGTCAGTGATGGACAGCAGATAAGATGTGGCCAGAAGCCTCAGACATCTCAGATTTCAATATCTCTTGACTGCATTGTTAGCTCTTATGCTTAAGTTAATCTTATCTTGTTTTGTCCATGATGGTTCCTAAGCATACAAAATGCACTGCTAATGTTGTTGGTAAGAGGTCATGTTGGTGATTGACCTAAAAATAAAATTAGAAACAATTAAGGAATACGAAGATATATTTCCTCACTGGGAAATCAGTGAGAGTCATTGTTGGACAATCAGGCATGCTGTATTCCACCATAGCTTTGCTCTTGAAGAACAGTAACAAAGTGATAGAAGCAATTGTGTTTGCCTTGTTGAAGGCAATAAAACTTCACAAAAACTCAAAGACAGTCTGCTTTAGATTCATAGCAACTCCTAGTGACCTGGATTGAAGATCAGATATACAGCATATATCAATTAGCATCACAGACAAAACAAATGGGTTATTCATGGCTTTGAAATAAAGGCTGGACTTAACTGTGATGGTGAATTACTACTACTGGCTCTGGGTGGTTTAAACCATTCAGAAATCTCTATTCATCACCTAATGTGAGGGTGCATGGTGAGTCTGCAAGTGCTGATGTAAAGGCTGCTGAAGACATTTTGGAAATTCCAAATAAGGTAATGGTGGAGGGAAATTACTGGCCAGAGAATATCTTGACTATAGATGAAAATCACTATTGTGAAAACAGATGCCTGAAAGAACTTTCATATAAGGAGACCAAGTCAATGTCATATTTCAAAGCCTCTTTTTTATTCACTTCAAGCATTTTATTTATTGGTTCACATTAGTTATATGTAACATTAGGTTTCATTTTGACATAAATGCACGGAATATAATTTGTTATAATTCAGTCCCCAGTGCTTACCCTTACTCTCCCCTTTTTCCCTCCCCCTGTTCCATTTCTTCTACTCTACTATAGTAGTCTTTCTGCTATTTATTTATAGTTTTTTTTTTAAATTTGTGTCTTGTGGATATACATAATAGTGAGATTCGCTGTAATATATTCATATATGTACATAGGAAAGTTAGGGTAGATTCATTCCACTGTTTTTCTCATATCCCATCCCTTCTCCCTCCCCCTTAATCCCCTTGTCTCCACTGATCTTTCTTCTATTTTGATGGAATTCCTCCCCTCACTTACCCTCAATTTCCCCCACTTTGTTTTGGACTAGCTTCCACATATCAGAGGAAACATTTGAATTTCTGGGTCTGGCTTATTTCACTCAGCATAATGGTCTCCAGTTCCATGCATTTACCTGCAAATGCCATAATTTTATTATTTTTTATGACTGAGTAAGTAAGTCAAAACAGACAGATAAATTGTAAAAACAGACAATGTGAAATGGATCAGAGTATACAGTGAGAAAACAACTTCAGCAATAATGAAGAAAGTAAAAATGATGACAAAGTTAGGAGAGTACCATTTAATTTTAAGGACAGAAATCAGCATAAGCATTAGCTTAAGTGTAGGGTAAGCACAATTAGGGAGATAAATATATACTTTTCTGAGAGCTTAAGAGCCAAATGAAAAATATAGGGTATAACCAATCTTTTGGATAATCCCCACCATCATCCTCATTAAAAAAACAAACAAAATGAGATTTTGCAATTTTCTTGGTATAAGGGATATTGTTGTTCTGAAAATAGCAAGGTGTGGTGTGTGTGTGTGTGTGTTTCTTCTGCTGGGATCAAAGCCAGTGCCTCACACTTGCCAGGAAAGCACTCTACTAGTGAACTATACCCACCCCCCAACACCTGTAAGTTGTATTCTTCAAAGGTATAGTCACTTTCAAATATTTAAGGACATACTTCTCCATTATGCTACACTCCTCCTTGAGAAGAATTTAGGAGCTGTGCTTTCTAAGATGAGTAAAGTATAAACTACCATTGCATTTACTTTCTAAGTTCAGACAGCCTGCACTACCCTTTCTTGAATTGGCTCAAATCTTCCATCTTTTTCTCTGCTGAATTGTTTTGGTTTTCTAATGAAACATAACATTTAAATGTTTATGGAATTAATTAATTATTAATTGCAAAATTATTGTTTTTTATCAGAATATGACAGTTAATTGTGACTACACCATACTCATGGCAGCCATAAAGAAAATGGTAATAATGAACTCTGAAATTACCAGGATTGCATGGTTATCTAGATGATCTAGTTATGTTTTCAAATATGTTATTAATATAATTAAACTGAAAATAATTTTTAAAAATTGGTTAGATGACTGGAGAGCTTCTAGAGGTATGTCTATTAACATCTAGATGTTGATGAAATCTAGTTAGAAAACCATTGAGCCAAAAGAGATAATAGTTGGTCAAGTTTACTTTTAGTCCCTCACCTTGTAATTTGGCAGTCAAATAACTGTTCCACAGTTGTAATTATGTTTAATCTTTCTGTTTTGCAACCATCTATGAACAATTAAATTTCGTTGAGGCTCAGTTTCTTCATCTTCTAAATTAAGGCCATAGTGTCTTGCTCCATAGATGTTTCTATTTAAAAAATTATATAATTATGTGTGTGTGTGTGTGTGTGTGTGTGTGTGTGTGTATTCTGACTGTGGAAATATACAGGGAAGCATTTCCCAGTGAGAAAACTCCCAGGGGGTAACTGGCACCCTGAGTCCCACAATTGGGATGCCCAGCAGCTTCCCTCTGAAGCTATTAAGATAACTATGCAGGTGCACTATCTGGTTTCCATGGTAATGTCCTTGGAGAGAAGGGGCTCTGTGTTTGTATTAATGTGGACCTTATCTCAGTTAGCTAGCACTTAGGGTTAAAGGAATACTAGTTAGAATGTAGTCATGGTAACAGGAGGTTTTTTTTTTTTTTTTTTTTTTTTTTTTTTTAGTTAATGAACTCCAAGCAGGGAGGTGCAGACATTTCTTCACTTCTTCACTTCACTACACTCCACTTGTCTGCCTGCTTCTACACTGTGTGTATGTGTCTATCTTTTGTTCACCTCTTCACAGGTTTTCTCCACAGGTATCCTTTACATATATATGTTGTTTTTTCCATATGGTTTTAGGTTGTGGCATAGTTAATTTTCTTCTTAAATCAACCTCACTTTCTAAAACACTATAATTTGTATTCTGTTTTGCCACCTCCACAAATTACTGTGTAATCTTGGGCAAACCATTGAACTTCTCTCTACCCTGGATCCCTTTTGTGTAATATAGATATAATAACAAATGCGCTTCATAAGATTTTTAGGAGAATTCAATGAGTTACATCTTTGAAGCTGTTAGAATAATGCCCTAGCACATAAACAAACATTCAATAGGTGCAGCTTTCTAAAGTGGTTGCTATTTTGCAAGGACCATTCTCAGGAGATGAAATACTTTACCCCTTTCCCTGGACACCATTGTTTTATGTTTTTCTACCCAATTTTGCATAAGAATCCCTTTTCCATAATTACATCGAATAAATTACTCCAATTCAATAGAAATTGGCTACTATTTATAAAATATGGAGGGATACAGAATTTGAAAATAATCTAAAAATTTTAAAATAAATTATAGACTATTTAAAGCTTGTATTTACAATAAATAGAAATACTTTTATGTCATGTTTAACAAACTATACCTAAGGAACAATATGCAGTAAGAAAACAATTATTTATTTATTTTGGGTACTTGGAACTGAACTCAGGCACACTCAACCACTGAGCCACATCCACAGCTCTATTTGTATTTTATTTAGAGACAGGGTCTCACTGAGATGCTTAGCCTCTCACTTGTACTAAGGCTGGCTTTGAACTCGCAATCCTCCTGCCTCAGTCTCCCAGGCCGCTGTGATTATAAGCATGTGCCACCATGCCCGGCAGGAAAAATTTTAAATTTCCAGACATTTGAATAAATTCATCATGACTTATAGCTGTAATTAAGATAAAAAGTTTGGATATGTTATTCAAAATTTTACTTACACTTTCATCTCCTTAGGCTAACTTTACAGGTTTAATTTTATTTATTTTATTTATTTATTTTTTTTTCAGCAAATGGTAATGGGGGAATAGACAAGGGTCTTTCAGAGGACACAAAGAATTTGAGAAAATGAACCCCCATGGTTCTATAAAATGACTACACAAAAACTTCATTAACAATAGCAATAACAGCTAGTATGTATTACTTTTATAGTGAACACAGTATAAGAACTCCTAATTTCATGAAATCCTCAGATAATCCTACAATTTAAATACATACTAAAAATATACTTTGCAAATGAAGCCAGTGAGACTCAATGAAGTTGAATAACTTTCTCAGGAGCATGATGCTGCAGCCTACATCAATATGCATTTTCTTACTACATTTCCAGAACATTTTCCACAGGATTTTGTTTGTGTTTCTTATTACTTTCTTATAATCCCTAGAATTGTGTTGACTTTTTAGCCCTGAAAGAACCCAGGACTACTTCCTATAGAGCATCACATACATCACTTCCTAAATGCTTTCTTGGGCAATGCCCAAGTAGCTTAGTGTCTACTTTCCTAGAGTTCCTACAATTTAAGATCACATTCACGCCCCTACAACCAACCAGGAGAGATCTTTCTGCAATGTTGTCTTATCAGTTTGGTTCATTACAACCAAAAGAATAAAGTTACCCTCAACTTTGGAAGATCCATCATCACTGCTATATTTTAGACCTGGAATGTTCCTCAAAGGTTCATGTGTAAATGGTTTGGTCTCTAGCCCATGGCACTACTGGAAGGTGGTGAACCCTTAAGAGGTGGAGCCTACTGGGAGGTTTCAGGTCATTAGGGGTGTGCCCTCAACAAAGATTGAAGGATCTTGGTCTCACTTTCTGACCATGAGGTAAGAAACTTTGTTCTGTCATGTGCTCCCCCCACAATGATGTCCCAGGTCCAAAAGCACTGGGACCAACTGATCTTGGATTGAAACCTCTAAAGCAATCACCGAAAATAAGCTTTTTCTCTTTCTAAGTTGATTATCTTAGATATTTGTTACAATGATGGATATCTGATTAATAGTCCCTTCCCAAAAATCTAAGCTTTAGGATTTATACCATATCTTATTCATCTTTGT
This sequence comes from Tamias sibiricus, assembly GCA_025594165.1. Classification (NCBI taxonomy): domain Eukaryota; kingdom Metazoa; phylum Chordata; class Mammalia; order Rodentia; family Sciuridae; genus Tamias; species Tamias sibiricus. The sequence continues at coordinate 38,151,482 of CM046665.1, read as the reverse complement.
TTTATTTTGTTTTACAATTATTGATATGGTATTTTTGTGTGCCAAGAATAATCTAAAAATTTACAAATGTTATTATTACTTTTTAGTTCTCATAAGCTAATACCCGTATGAGCCCCATTTTAAAGGCCACAGCACTTTAAAAGAGATGCACTTGCCTGAGAGTGCCAGGTTAGTAAGTGACAGAGTTTTGCAAATTAACAGTTATATACAACAGAATCACAGCTGCAGTAATAAAGACAATTGGTGTAATTCCACTGCTTATGCTAAAACTTAAGCAGTAACAAATGGGCCATTTCATACAGTTTATCAGCTCTAACAATGAAATCAAGAAATGACCTTGGTTAGTTCAGGGTCCAGAAGTCCATAAAGGAGACTAAAAGGCAATGTAGAAGTAGTTTAATGAAAGAAAAGGAACTGGATCCATAACATCACCCAAGGCACTTGGACTAGACTTTGAATATGTGTATAGGCCAGATGATTAAATTATAAGTGGAAGTTTCATTGTCTCGATGAAATATGGAACATTACATCGAAATAACTAATTTCTTTGCTATTAACCCATTTGTTATCTTAATACCCAGAGTTAAAATAACCCCTCAGGTATCATTGGGAAGAATTCCTTTCTATTGGATATAACTAAATTATACTGAAAGTCATCTTGAAGGGGAAGGTAAGATGACTATTCTTGCCTACAACATGTCATTTCTATATAAGAAGATAATTAATTTATGTTTATTTGATAAGTTGCTCCTTCTTTTTCAAATCAATATTAGTATGAAACTGATTTTCCAAGGGTGAGATCTTCCCAGATAAATCAGGACCCCCCACCCACCTCCTGCCAAAAAAAAAATTTGACATAATTTCAGCAACTCAAAGATAACTTTTTGGGTCCTTGTTCTCTTATTTAAAGATATAATATACTTGAGACTTGAGAAAAAGACCACAAAATGTACCAATGATCATGCATTGAAAATCTTAGAATGATAGTTGATCCATTTCAGATACTTACGGCAGCAAACAAAGCAGTTCACCTCTACAAAGTGGGAAAAATGAAAATGAGAACTCTTGTCTACTGAAATTATTTTCAAGCTTTCTCCAAATAACAATATTTCAGAGGTTTTGAAAAAAAATTGATATCTCAGCAGATGATACTTCAATTTTAATTGTTTACATTGAAGAGGAAGAAAAACAAATAAATCAAAAATACCTAATATCTCAAGTATGAGGTCCCCAGATGTCTCTGAAAAGTCTTCCTGAAATAAGAAATATTTCAGAAGTCAAAAAATATATAAACTGTCTTCACAAGAAGAAGAGATTGGGACATTATTAGATGGTATCATTAATATAATGTCAACAAAAGATGTTTTATAAAACATCAGAAATATTAACAGAAATTTTCAGCATTATAGAAAACATGGATTTTTTTCTTTCCTAATTATAAAATTAATATATGTCCATTACGGAAATTTTTTTTTTTTCATGAGACTGGGGATTGAACCCAGAGACTTTGTGCATGCTAGGCAAGTCCTCCACCACTGAGTGATACTTTCAGCCCTATATAAAAATTTTTTTTAAATCACAGAATGAGAGTGAAAACAAAAATCTCCAAATCCTCCCTTTTGTTATTTTTAAAAGGTAACCACTGTTACTGTTTTTTTTTTTTTTTTTTTTTTTTTTTTTTTTTTTGTCGTTGTTGTTGTCTTCTAGTCTTCTATTTCTATTCAAACATTTTGTTTTTATATAGTTGAAATAAAAATTGCCAAAACTTACTGAAAAAAAATACAACACTCTGAAACTATCTCCAGGTATTTTTATTTCAAATGAAGTTCAACAATATCTAACAATCTGAGCATTCATTTTGTGCCAGGTCCTTTTTAAAGAGCCTTTTGTTATCACCCCATTTAATCTCTGTAATGGTATAGATACTTCATCAATTACTCCCATTTTACAGTTAAAGGAACAAAGGAAAGTTAAGTAAGCAGCCCAAGGTCATACATCTGGTAAGTAGAGTAGAAATATCCCCCATGATAAAATCAGTTGCCAGAATAAAATCATTACAAAGGATTTAGCATCCAGAAGTATTACCCATGTTCCTATTTTAATTTTTTCAAAACTCCCTAGTGGATTAGTGACAATTATCTGTATTTAGAAATCCAAACTGGGATGTCTCTCAAACACTCAGAGAAAAGAAATAAGGCCTAGGCTATACAGAAAATGTCACTAATAAGCAAAGCAATGCTACCTGAGCTTGAATGTCCACAGAAGTCATTTCAAGGCTGTTGCTTTGTGACTTGTGATTATTACCCAACCCAAGGTTAAGGTCTTCTGTTGGTTCTGTGAGCCTGACAATAGACTAAGCTTTTGAGCAACAATTCCCCCTTATCAATTTTATTTGTTTTCAAAACTCTTAATGGACAAATTAAAATTCTTTTTGTTAAATTTTATTTTTATAATTTTTAATATGTACAACTCATAGTGCATGTATTTAGCATCTTTTTACATACAACTGTTTGTATACAAAGTATATTCGTACAATTCAGGTCTTCAATCATGCATTTAGGAAAATGATACCCATCTCATTCAACGACCTTTTCTTTTCTTTTCTCCCCCTCCCTCCCCCCTTGCTCCCTCCCTTACCCTCCCTTCCCTTTGACCATTCTAGTGTTCCTCTAATCCTCCTATGTACCCCCATCCAACAATACTATGAACTAGCCTCCTTATATCAGAGAAAACATTTGGTACTTGGATTTTTGAGATTGACTAATTTCACTTAGCATTATGTCTTCCAACTTTATCCATTTACCTGCAAATGCCATTATTTTATTTTCTTTTATTGCTGAGTAAAATTCCATTGTGCATATATACCACATTTTCTTAATCCACTCATTTACTGAGGGACATCTAGGTTGGTTCCACAACCTAGCTATTGTGAATTGTGCAGCTACAAACATTGAGATAGCTGTGTCACTGTAATATGCTGTTTTTAAGTCCTTTGGGAATAGACCCAGGAGTGGGACTGCTGGGTCATAGGGTGGTTCTATTCCCAGTTTTCCAAGGAATCTCCATACTGCTTTCCATAGTGGTTGCACCATTTTGCAGTCCCACCAGCAATGTATGAGTGTGCCTTTTTCCCCACATCCTCTCCAACATTTATTGTTGCTTGTGTTCTTGATGGCTGCCATTCTGACTGGACTGAAGTGAAATCTTAGAGTAGTTTTGATTTGCATTTCTCTAATTGCCAGCGATGTTGAATATTTTTTCATGTATTTGTTGATTAATCGTGTATCTTCTTCTGAGAGGTGTCTTCTCAATTCCTTAGCCCATTTATTGATTGGGTTATTTGTTTTTTTGGTGTAAAGTTTTTTGAGTTCTTTATATATTCTAGAAATTAGTGCTCTATCTGATGTGCATGTATTAAATATTTGTTCCCAATTAGTTGGCTCTCTATTCACCTCACTGATTGTTTCTTTTGCTGAGAAGAAGCTTTTTAGTTTAAATCTATCCCATTCATTAATTCTTGGTAGTAATTCTTGTGCTACAGGATTCTTATTAAGGAACTTGTGGCCTAATCCGACATGTTGGAAATTGGAGCTTACTTTTTCTTCTATTAGGCGTATTGTCTATGGTCTAATTCCTAGGTCCTTGATCCACTTTGAATTGAGTTTTGTGCATGGTGAGAGATAAGGGTTTAATTTCAATTTGTTGCATATGGATTTCCAGTTTTCCCAGCACCATTTGTTGAAGAGGCTATCCTTTCTCCACTGTACATTTTTGGCACCTTTGTCTAATATAAGAAAGCTGAAATTATATGTATTAGTCTCTGTGTCCTCAATTCTGTACCATTGGCCCAGCAGTCTGTTTTGGTGCCAATACCATGCTGTTGTTGTTACTATTGCTGTATAGTATAATTTAAAGTCTGGTATGGTGATGCCCCCTGCTTCACTTTTCTTGCTTTGGCTATTCTGGGTCTCTTATTTTTCCAGATGAATTTCATGACTGCTATTTCTATTTCTTTGAAGAATGACATTGGGATTTTGATTGGAATTGCATTAAATCTGTATAATGCTTTTGGTAGTATGGACATTTTGACAATATTAATTCTACCTATCCAAGAGAAAGGTAGGTCTTTCCATCTTCTGAGTTCATCTATAATTTCTTTCTTTAGTGTTCTATAATTTTTGTTATAGAGGTCTTTCACCTCTTTCGTTAGGTTGATTCCCAGGTATTTTTTTTTTTTTTTTATGCTATTGTAAATGGGGTAGTTTTCATCATTTCCCTTTCAGAGTCTTTGTCGCTGATGTACATAAATGCCTTTGACTTATGTGTATTGATTTTGTATCCTGCAACTTTGCCAAATTCATTTACTAGTTGTAAAAGTTTCCTGGTAGAGTTTTTTGGGTCTTCTAGGTAGATTATCATGTCATCAGCAAATATTGCTATTTTGAGCCCTTCTTTTCCTATCTTGATCCCTTTAATTTCTTTCATCTGTCTAATTGCTCTGGCCAGAGTTTCCAGTACTATGTTAAATAGCAGTGGTGAAAGGGGGCATCCCTGTCTTGTTCCAGTTTTTAGAGGGAATGCTTTCAATTTTTCTCCATTTAAGATAATGTTAGGTTGGGGCCTTGCATAAATAGCTTTTATAATTTTGAGATATGTTCCTGATATTCCTAGTTTTTCTAGTGTTTTGAACATAAAGGGGTGTTGTATTTTCTCAAATGCTTTTTCTGCATCTATTGAGATGATCATATTAATTTATCTTTAAGTCTATTGATGTGATGTATTATTTTTATTGATTTCCAAATGTTGAACCAGCCTTGCATCCCTGGGATAAACCCCACTTGATCGTGGTGCACTATCTTTTTGATATGTTTTTGTATCCGATTTTCCAGGATTTTGTTGAGGATTTTTGCATCTATGTTCATTAAAGATATGGGCCTGAAGTTTTCTTTTTTGGATGTGTCTTTGCCTGGCTTTGGAATTAATGTGATATTGGCCTCATAGAAAGAGTCTGGAAGAGCTCCCTCTTTTTCTATTTCTTGAAATAGTTAGAAGAGCAGTGGTATTAGTTCTTCTTTGAAAGTCTTATAGAACTCAGCTGTAAATGCATCAGGTCCTGGACTTTTCCTTTTTGGTAGCTTTTTGATGACGTCTTCTATTTCTTTGCTTGTAATCGATCTGTTTAAGATGTGTATAGCCTCCATTTCCAGTTTAGGCAAATCATACGACTCAAGAAATCTGTCAATGTTTTCAATATTTTCTAATTTATTAGAATACAAGTTTTCAAAGTAATTTCTAATTATCTTCTGTATATCTGAGGTGTTTGTTGTGATATTCCCTTTTTCATCACGAATGTTAGTAATTTGGGTTTTTTCTCTTCTTCTTTTTGTTACCATTGCTAAGGGTCTGTCAATTTTGTTTATTTTTTTCAAAGAACCAACTTTTAATTTTGTCAATTCTTTGAATGGTTTCCTTAGTCTCAATTTCATTAATTTCTGCTCTGATTTTAATTATTTCCTGTCTTCTACTGCTCTTGGTGTTGGTCTGTTCTTCTTTTTCTAGTGCTTTGAGGTGTGATGTTAAGTCATTTATTTGTTGGTTTTTTTTCCTCTTAAGGAATGAACTCAGTGCAATGAATTTTCCTCTTACTACTGCCTTCCTAGTGTCCCAGAGATTTCTATATGATGTATCTGTGTTCTCATTTACCTCTAGGAATTTTTTAATCTCCTCTTTGATGTCTTCTTCAACCCCTTGTTCATTCAGTAGCATGTTGTTTAACTTCCAGTTGTTGGAGTAGTTTCTCTTAATCCGTGTTTTGTTGTTGATTTCCAATTTCATCCTTTTATGGTCTGATAGAATGCAGGGTAGTATCTCTATTTTTTTAATATTTGCTGAGAGTTGCCTTGTGACATAATATATGGTCTATTTTGGAGAAGGAGCCATGTGCTGCTGAGAAGAAAGTGTATTCGTTTACTGAGGGATGAAATATTCTATATATGTCCATTAGGTCTAAATTGTTAATTGTTTTAAGGAGGCTTAAAGTTTCTTTTTTAGCTTTTGTTTGGATGATCTATCCATTGGTGAGAGAGGTGTGTTGAAGTCCCCTAGAATAACTGTGTTGTGGTCTATTTTACTCTTGAACTTGAGAAGAGTTTGTTTGATGAATGTAGGTGCTCCATTATTTGGGGCATATAGATTTATGATTGTTATATCCTGTTGATGAATGGTTCCCTTAAGTAGTAAGAAATATCCTTCTTTGTCCCTCTTGATTAGTTTTGGTTTGAAGTCTACCTTATTTGATATGAGAATGGAAACCCTTGCTTGTTTCCCCAGGCCATGTGAGTGATAAGACTTTTCCCAGCCTTTCACTTTCAGTCTGTTGATATCTTTTTCTACGAGGTGTGTTTCTTGGAGACATCAAATTGTTGGGTCGTTTCTTTTAATCCATTCTGATAATCTGTGTCTTTTGATTGGCGAGTTTAGGCCATTAACATTCAGGGTTATTATTGAGATGTGATTTTTATTCCCATCCATTTTTATTTGAATTATGGTCTTTAGCTTGATTTGGTTTCTCTTCTGGTTGGTATTTCCCTTAGTTTAATATCTCCCTTTGTTGATTTTCATTGTTATCTTTCTCTTCTTCTCCATGAAAAATGTTGCCCAGGATGTTCCGAAGTGCTGGCTTTCAAGTTGTGAAATCTTTTTACTTTTGCTTGTCCTGGAATGTTTTTATTTCATCTTCAAATCTAAAGCTCAATTTTGCTGGATATAAGATTCTTGGTTGACATCCCTTTTCTTTCAGAGCTTGAAATATGCTAGTCCAGGATTTTCTAGCTTTTAAGGTCTGGGTTGAAAAATCTGAACATAATCTGATTTGTTTCCCCCTATATGTAATCTGCTTCCTTTCTCTTGTGGCTTTTAGTACTCTCTCCTTGCTCCGTATATTAGGCATTTTCATTATAATGTGTCTTGGTGTGGATCTGTTGTGACTTTGTTTGTTTGGTGTTCGGTAAGCCTCTTGAACGTGGTTTTCCCATTCATTCCTCAAGTTTGGAAAATTTTCCATAATTATTTCGTTAAATAAATTACTCATTCCTTTGGCTTGAAACTCTGCCCCTTCCTCTACGCCAGTCACTCTTTTAAGTTTGGTCTTTTTATGCTGTCCCATAATTCTTGGATGTTATGTTCTTGATTTCCAACGAGTTTTGCTGTATAGTCTAAATTCTTCTCCAGGACATATATTTTGTCTTCATTGTCTGAGCTTCTTTCTTCCAAGTGGTCTACTCTGTTGAAGATGCTTTCAGTTTAACTTTTATTTTGGTTTATTGTTTCTTTCATTTCTGGAATTTCTGATTGGTTTCTCTTTAGAGCCTCTATTTCCCTATTGAAGTAATCTTTTACTTCCTGTATTTTTTTTTTGGAGTTCTTTGTCAAAATGATATTTTGTCTCCTGTACTTGCTCCCTCATCTCATTTTTTAGTTCATTCTTAAGTTCCATAAACATTTGAATATGTAATTTCTAAATTCCATCTCTGGCATTTGACCAACTGTGTTTGCCATGGAATCTACTGATGAGGTATCTTGATTTGTTTGTGTCACTTTCTTCCCTTGTTTTTTCATGTTGCTTGTGTGTCTTTTCTTCCTGGACTGTGTGACCTTGACTATTTCGATTTTACCTTATAGCCTTATGTTGTTCCTGTAGTACAATGCTATCAGATCCCCTTATAATTCCTTTACACTTTAAAATCTAACACTTTCTATTCAGAAAATCCACGTTTGATCACAATGTACAGATTTGGTTAACCCAGAGATTCTTTCCAATTTACTCTGTACACTTCTGATGGGGTTTTATAGCTTCAAGTATTGGATACTGAGGTGTTATGTTTAGGAAGAAGGAAGTGTCTTGAATTGTTCTTTCGTGGAAAGTATGAAAAGAGTTCTATTGAAGTGGTTTAGTGGAAGTGGTTTAGTATCAGTAGAGGAGAGTGGAAAGAGAATGGAGTAGACAATTAGGTGGAAAGACCAATTTATATATAAAGTAAGAAGGAAAAGAAAAAAAAAGATAAAAGAGTAGGAATTGGTGTAAGAGAGAGGAGAGAGAGAGTCAAGAAAATAGAAAGAAAACTATATATAACACCGCTTTGCTATCCAGTTCAATTGAGCCGGTTCTAGAAATCCCAAGTTCTGCATATAACTTGTTTTTGCCTCTGTTTAGTATGCACTGGCAGGGTGTAAATAGGAAAGATGAAGGAAGAAGAAAAGATGCAAAAGTGAGAAGGAAGAAAAGAAGAAAAGAAAAGAGGAGCAGAAGCAAACAAACAAACACACTGACAATCAATGCAAAAAAAAAAGCAAAACAAAACAAAGCCAAAAAAAAAAAAAAAAAGAAAAGAAAACAAACAAACAAAAAAAAAAAACCCAGAAAACCAATAAAACAAGCAAACCAACAACAACAAAAAAAGTCGAACCCCAAGTCTCAAACAAAACGGGCCCTGGGAAGCCCCCTCTTTTTTCCTTTCCAGTTTAAGCCAATTGTATCGGATCACGTCCAGACAGTGATCCTGTTAGTGGAGTCAAGCCTGCACTTTTGGCCAGTGGCAGAATGGCCCAGCGGAAGAGTGGCTCAGGGGGGTTGTGTGTCAGCAGATGAATGGCACCGGGAAAGGGACCCTCCAGAAGGCACCCTTTCCCCACGCCCACCCACAGTTGTAGCTTCTTGTGGCTGCTGCGCTGGCCTCAGACACGCCCTCCCCTGCTGGTTACCTGAGTCTCACCCAGGTGTGTGCTGTTTTCAGAGCATTGGTGGCTCCCTGGATGTCTGCAGCTATCCTTCCTTTCTGTCTTTTCCCCTTTGTCTGGGTCAGCCACTGTACTTCTCAAAGATGGCGGTGCTCTCCTCCCACTCTACAGCAGCTCCGCAGACCCTTGTGTCAGTCCAGAGCGTGCGGGGATCGGCTTGGCCAGCTGTGCGAAAGAGCTCTACGTGGACACCGCCCATGCCTCTAGGCTTCTTTCTATCCCTCCTCGCCAATAGGTTTCAAAGCTGCTGGGTGGATGTCTCCTTGCCGAGATGGTATCTGGCAGCTGCGCCTGCAGCGCAGACAGTGCTGCTTCGGACTGTGGACCGCTCCGACTCTGCCCCTGCTTGTCGTGGTCCGGAGAACGTTGTATTTCACTGTCCAGAGGTGCAGGAATGTCTTGGCTCCCTTTCAGTTGCAATAGAATTGCTAGTAATGCGCTCAAACTTCCCACTCAGCGTCTTTTAGCAACTGTGTCCAGAGAGCACCTCCCTCCTCCTGTCGGCCATCTTCTCAGGTGCCCCAAAAGTTCCTCAACAAATTAAAATTCTGATGGTGTATCTATATCCAGTTTTCAGTTTGTCTGAAATATTCTCTTTGCTTACGTTCAGTTCAATATTTTAGCTTTCTTCTAATGGCATATATGAGAACTAAAAATAAAAAGCAAACTTAATAGAAAGTATTTACACAGTCTTGTTATATGCCAGACACAGTCTTAAGCACTTCATCTATTTTAACTCATTTAAACCCATATTATATTAATTATATTAAATAAGTACTATCATTATCATCACCATTATAGAGTTAAAGATGCCATGGCACTCAGAATAAGTATCTTCATGGTCACTTGCCAGGGTTAATGGTAGAGCCATTTGGTAGGATCACAGCTAAATAGTCTAGACAAAGAAACCAAGTTCATAACCACTATGCCCTATAATCATAAAATGATATAATTATAATAAAACATCATCAGAGCCATAGAATTATGTCAACTCTTAGGAGACTTATTTTACAATATTAACTCATTGATTAAGCATTACTGAGTGCCAGTTTTCCTAGACACCAAAATCTGGGAGATACGTAGATGGTTCATTACAGTATGATGGGCTAAGTGCCAGTGTAGAGTATATAGAAAGGCTGCAGGAGAAAAAAATACAACTGTTTGGTCAAGAAAACTTTGTTGGGGGTGGGTACAGAGAAGACAGGAGCGATATCTGAGGAGATGGATTGAACTCCAAAAAGGGCCAACAAAGTTAATTCTAAAAACCTGAATTCCAAAGAAAAATTTGTGATTTAATGCATCAAGAATATGAATCATTTTATTGAGACCCTTGCAGGACACACAGAAGTAATAATTGAAACCATTTAATATAGAAACTATTTTCAGAGATGTGGGGAGAGTTAAAGGCACCAAAAAAGATAAAAAACATTACGGACTCCAGCTGCTAGTAGTTGTTACCATTTTTTATCTGAAGGGACAAAGTCGTTATTCCTGGCACCTGAAAAATCTGTATTGGTGCAAGAGGATTTGCCCAGTAGGAGCAGTGACTAGATAGGGGAACACAGTCACTGCCCAAATATGAAACAGAGAGTAAGAAATTGGCAAAATAAAGCCTTTTCTAGAACTTTCTATGAAATCACTAAAATTAGCAGCATAAACATGGAAGTTGTAAAGATCTTGTGTAAAGCTAGAAACACAAAATTCACATCACTTTTAGTAATTTCTATAGTTGTGCCTACTGCTTTGAATGTTCCAACTAATGTTCTTATTCCCATGTACAAAACCCACTCTTCATTACATTTTTCCAGAAAAGTTTTTCTAGTTCTGAACAAATTTGTGTCTAATTCCTCCTCTCCTTTCTCACTGCTACTGTTTTAGTTCAATTTTTTATCAACCAAGGTTCCTGTTGGCCTTGACAATGAAATCCAGGTCCCTAAAATAGCAGACTGCTCTCTTCCCAGAGTCTGACTAGGTTCCCTGAATACAACACAGAATATATTCAGATAGAGGCACCAGGAATTTCATAGAGAAATATTCTTTACTGATGATGTTTTCCTATTTGCATGTAATTTGTAGTAATTTTAACTGTGTAAAATTAGCATTTAATTATGGATCTTTTCTTTATTGGCTTCTTTTAGGGAGACCCATTAATTAAGGTGAGAATTTAGATAAATCCTGCTTTGCTGAATAAGGGAAATTGACTTTGATCTTTCTGTATAAATTAGACATCTCAAGAAATTCATTAATCAGCATTATTGTTCTCATTGGTGGAATTTAGTTTCAAGTGTTTAGTACTGTGTCCTTTACTAAAGTTTCTTTTATATGGCTCTCAGTAAAGGTTCAAATTGTGCAAAATTTCTTATTTATTAATTTTTTTCTTTGGTTATCATGGGACAATGGAGCCTATTATCAAAATTGTCCCAGGTGGTAAAAAAGAAGGTAAGTGGTTCAAAAGTAGCAATTATAACTCTTTGTTTTTCTCTTCCTGTGATACTCCAAAAAATAGCATTTGGAATGTATTAATGGGAAGGAAAGTGGGAAACAAATGGGAAATAGTGAGTTGTAACTGCAAAGCTCAATTCTCAGTACTTTCGCATAAGCTTTCCTTTTAACTAGTCAAATAAAAAATAATCAAGTCCTTTGCCGTTATGGTCACTAACTAATGGTACAAAGTGTTTGCTACCTAAGACTTAATCTGCTATATGTAAAACAAAAACGAATGAACTCATTCTTTATATCCTTCAGAACATCAGTATTGCAAATCTATATGTATGTATGTATGTGTGTGTGTATATATATATATATATACACACACACAAGCATACATACTTACATATGTATACACACATATAAATGTGTAAAAAATGTTTGCATATGATTTTTATACATTACCTATTATACATATATGGTCCTAATTTAAATGGTTTGAATTTTTGACTTGAGAACAAGGCAAAAGTCATAGGCAGTCAGTAGAAATCATGCTTTAAAGTTTGATCTTTTCCTGAGTGAACAGGCAGTGCGATCATCTCTCCTGTTTTGGGGTATGCCATGAACCACACCTGTAGTCAACCAAGTAATTGGGAAAGCAACTGAACTGCGTTGCTAAGCTTGAATGCTCTGTAGGTCAGGTGTATTAAATGCATTTTAACTTATAATATTTTCATCTTATGAATTTATCAAGCTATAACTCCAACATAAGCTGAGTAATACCTGCCATTACATATATAGCATAAAATACATATTGATATATATACTTATGTACAAGTACATACATATTAGCTCGTATATATATTATATGTATATATTAACATGTGTGCTGCTTTTTCAGTCCACAATAGGACACATGGAAAACTGATGCCACATGAGACAGAGCCATCTGTGCTCTAGGCCACCTAGAGCACAAACCCAGAAAACTCTTGAACTCTACATCAAATAGTTCCATCAACAAATATTTGAATGCTTCATCTCTACCCTATCATCTTTCAAGTCTTTTTATTAAAAAAAAACACAGACATTTGATATGAGTGTTATCAATGAATTTTAATAAAAATTAAAACATTTTTGTTTTAAAGAACAGCTTATACCACTAAATGTGTGATTAAATCTTATGAACTATGATTATGTTGGGAATTAAGAAATAGAAAAGCCATACTAGTTAAAACAGTTTTTATAAAAGGAATAAATCTGAGGCAGGTGTAGTTTACCAATCATTAAAAGGCAGAAGAGCCGGGCGCGGTGGTGCACACCTGTAATCCCAGCACTCTCCTGCTAAGGCAGGAGGATCGCGAGTTCAAAGCCAGCCTCAGCAATGGTGAGGCACTTAGCAACTCAGTGAGACCCTGTCTCTAATAAAATAAAAAAAAAAAAAAAAAAAAAAAAAAAAAGCTGGGGATGTGGCCCAGTGGTCGAGTGCCCTGAGTTCAGTCCTTGGTATCAAAAAAAAAAAAAAAAAAAAGTGTTGTAACATTTTCTATAGCATCTTAGTGGCATCTTCCTTAAGGAGAGGGCAAAATCGGTACAGCTTATGATGGTCCACCAACAATATGCTGCCCTCAGCAATGATGGTCGGGAGCCCTATGAACTAGGCTATGGTCCTTGACAGGATGTGGAAGTCTAAATCATCCATGGGAAGCCTTCCCAAAGGCGACTGTTCTGTCCCGTGTCTTCCCCTCGGCCACTGTGCCTTGCTGGCCTTGGGTAAGTCCACCTGAAGTGCTTGAGTGGCAGCCAGAGACGGATAAGATCTTCAGAGATAAGACAACCTAAGACAGGCACACTCTTGAGTAAGATGGATTCCCATCAACAGAAAAGGGGAAAAGAAATGTTGGGGACATTGAGAACACGTCAGCCAAAAACATGACTTCCTGATATATGGACTTGGCCTAGCCCAGGGGTGTTGCCCTGACATATGACAAAAAATCATACCACCACAAGGATAGGCTAATGCCTGTTCCTCCAATGTGATCTGCTCATATTCCCTATGCTTCCCTATAACCTTTCTGTTGCTAAAGCCCTCTCTTTTTTCATGAAAGATCATGGTGCTGAAAGAGTTAACTTTGACTGCGTAGGTTCTCCTATTTACTTGCTGTTCTGTTTTTTATTCATATATATGGCCACCAAATGTCACTATTTCAATTATTTAGATTGAGACTAATTCTGTAAATTTAACCTTATTGAAATTTAAGCTAAATACATAAAGTAAAAATAAGAACCTTTTTCTATAAGTACTTAGTTCCTAGTTAATAAGCTTTAAGAGTCTTTTTGTGATTAAAAATAGATTTCTCTTACTTTTAGAATAGATATAAATTCCTTAGAGCAAAAAGTCCTTTAGAGTTAACATTCAGCTTTGCCCCCCCTTTCCCTGCTTCTAGGTTTTATAAACAACTGCTATAAAAGAAAAACAATAGTGCTTTGGAATCCCAGACAGAGAAAGTTGACTTTTATCAGACAGCCTGAATGGTGTGCAGAGAAAACAGTTTCAGGGAGTCCATGAGAAATAAATTTTTACCCAGACAGTTACGTATAGGGCCTTGAAAAGGTGTAAGTGACCTCAAAACCTTGAAAAATATAGGATAAGAAATTTAATATGTCTAAAATATAATCTATAAATTAAGTCATGTCTGTAATGAAATCACAAAAGAAAATATAAACAATCTGTACTGCCAAAAATTATGCTTAAAAACCAATAACAAAGTGAAAGTAAAGAGGGAAGATTCAGCAGCCTAACTCGTTGTCTGTGTGTGCTGATTTCTTCCGCCACCGGCTGACTCCTTTACTTCGTGCCACGTTGAGCGCTGGCGTAGCACCCCACGGCTGACAACCCAGTTTGGCAGCACCCCGATAGATCGTGCTACATTGCACCTCTTGCGGAGTCCACCACGGACCCCTGCAAAAAAGGCAGAAGAGATAAGCAGGAAGATGATAACAGCTAAGGCTTCATATGAAATTTCATGTATTTTAAAACTTAAGACTAGTAACAAAAAAAGGATAAATAAAATTATCACATGTACTGAGCACTGTCTGCTAAGAATTCTTCCTTTATTTCAAATTTGGTACAGTATGCAGATAATGTCACTGTACAGTGTAATGATATGGCATGAGCTATTGATTACAATATAGTATGATTTGGAGTATATTTTTGATCTTGCCAAATATGTCAGATATACATAAAGTAAAAATAAGAATTTCTTTGTCAATATGGAAAATCATTAACATGGCCTACATTATTTGGGGAGTTTTAATAAAATTATTTTAGTGTTCCAATTTCTCACAACTAATAAATGGTGTAATTGACAGTCTGAATCCAGTGAATCTAAACCCTATACTCTGCATGAGAGAGGGTCATAGAAAGGTAAAAAGGATCCACATAATCTAAGACAGCGTTTCTCACAGTGGTCCAACCTACCAGTTATGGTTTGGATCTTTATTGGCCCACTAAAAATTCATGTGTTAGACAACACAGGAATGTTTCAACGTTAAATTTTAAATTATGAGGGCTGGAACCTCATCAGTGGATTGATCCATTTGATGGATTCATAATTTGAATAGACTGTTTGGTGGTAAGTAACTATAGGCAGTAGGTCACTAGGGGAATGTCCTTGTGTTAGATAGTAGCTAGCAAAGAGCAGTGAGATGCATGGTAAGGTCATAAAGTTTTCTTCAAATTAATTGAGGGTCCTTCTTTAAACTATCTTAAGATATCAAATGGTGGTAAGTTGGTTTACTAAAAAAAAATAGAAGTAAGGGAGTTAGAGGGACATCATGCCAAGAGAAAAGGATTAATGGGACTAACTCTTGACAGAGTCCACTGAGGTTGATGTGAAGCTAGAAATTATAAATTTAAGTGTCTCCAATTGTCTGGGAAGGAAGATTCCTTTAGCAGCACAGGCACACTAAGGTAACTTCTGACCAGCTATTGACCCCAGTGCCCACATTAACATGGGATTGACTTGTAGATGAAGACTCCCTAAATAGGATGGCCAGCATGACAATTCCAGAGAGGACCAACTAAGGTCAAAATCTCCACTGCCCAACGCGACGGAGTTGTTGAACATCTGATTGGCAAAGAGTACAGAAGGTGGTCTCAGTTCTCCTGGTAAACATAAAATAGTAATAAACTTGGAGACAGTGTTGTCTGGTCATTCTCTGCTTGGAGACGGCCCACTCGCTCTCTTGAGAGTATTCTCTGCTTAAGCCTCACTTTGGTTTTAATTTACTTTCACCTGTAACAAAGTTCTCTTGCATGACTTTTGGTGTCTGACCTTAAATTTTCTTTTGTCTGAACACAAGAACTGAAGTTTGGAGTTTCAGCTCCCTGCTTTGCTGTGACACTTGGACTCTATTCGTCCTGATCTTCTTGTGCTTTCTGGCCACCATGAACTGAGTAGTCCTCTGCCATGTCCATCCACTATGATGTTCCCTGTCATCTAGGGCTCTGAGCAATAGAGTTGGCTGAACATATACTGAACCTCTGAAACTGTGAACCCCAAATAAATACTGTCTCCTCTAAGTTGTTCTTGTTAGATATTTTGGCCACAGTAAAAAGAAAAAAAAAAAAAAAAAACTAACACATCATCTCTATTGTAATTATTTTAATAACTTTTTCAAACTATTATTTCCACTGCTCAAAATGGTAAGCTCAACCCATGAGTTTATTTTCTATTTTCCTTCTGGCTCGCTCCAGAATAAGAAAAAAAAAAAAAAAAAAAAAAAAACTTTTTTTTTTTTTTTTTTTTTTTTTTTTTTTAAGTAAGCAATCCAAATACATATGAGGAAATTGAATTGAAAATCCGACAATAAATTTAAAAGGTAGAATGCTGATACTCATTAAGCTTAGCTGAGTAACAAAGAAAAAGCCTTCAGCAGGGGAGGTAGTGTGTTTTATGGAGAAACCCAGAGACTATAGTTTCAATGGAGGCCTATAGTGAGGTGTAGGTTATTTGAAACAGGTTATATTTGAAAGTCATTTTATGTATCACTAGAGTCCTATTGCCCTTTTCCCTATACCAAAGCCCTCAAAATTAGGCAGGTATGTGTTTTCAGTCCAGGAAATAAATTTTTCTCTAAAGAAACTGGACAAATTAGTTCACAAAAGCAATGGAGGAGAGCACATGAGGATGAAGATTGAGAACAAGTGAGAAATGAAATTCTGTCTCTTTGCAGGTTGAATATTGCAATCTTGCATAAAGTGCACTCACAGGAACAGGGACACAGTGTATCTACTCAGAGGACCTTTCTATTTTTATTAGTATAGAAAAGACTCCTTTGTCCAGAGATGATTTTTTTGCTATTCTGTGTACTCGGGGAGGATGGCCTTTTCTAAGTTCAACAGTGAGCCATGTAAGTGAGCATTTGTATGTTGGAGTTAGAGAACAAAGATTCCACATGCAGGTATCTAAGGACTATATCAGCTTATTCTCTTCTGCACAAAAGCAAAGCATGCCTTCAATAAACTCAAAACATAGCCCACTTACTCAGATCTCCATTACCAAGAGCAATGGTGTTTGGAAGCCATTCTACCTCTGCATTGAATAAAGCTAAAAATAGGAGTAAACAAGGCCAAATACTATCTGCCACTTATTTTTGCATAGTCTAGAAGCTAAAAATACTTTTTATATCTTGCAATGACTGAAAAAAAAATAAAAGATGAATAATATCTTATTATGTATAAATTCCATGAAATCAAATAAATAAAATTTTATTAGAACATGACCACACTCATCCATTTACATACTAATGATGACTGTCTTTGCACTACCACAGCAGAATTCAGTACGTGCATATGACCTAGAATCCTAAAATATTTATTATCTGATTCTTGACAGAAAAAGGAATTTGATGGAAAAAGAAATTTATATCCCTGCCACAAATTATTTGTTTAAAAAAATTTCCTCTTTCCTTCAGCATTGGAAGGAAAGGATTATAAGCTACCAGCTTATTAAATTTGAGACTACTTTATTTTCTTTTTTTTTCTATTTGTTTTCTTTTGGGCTGGTGGATAACAAGCATTTTAATTTTCATGTTAACTATTGCCTTAATCTTTGGATAAAAGCCGGGAAGTTGAACAATATAAGCAAGATCAGTACCCATCCTATGTTAGTGGAATGTATTCATACCAAGTGGAGATTTGGAAAATATCAGGCCAAATTTGGGCCTGGCATGAGGAAGTAAGGAGGTAAGGTCAGAACTTTCACTCAAATTTTCAGGACCCAACCTTTCATGGCTGTAATTATCTATAAACAGTTCGAGAAAATCAGTGTTTAAGAACTGGTTTTTGTCCTTTTATATAAACATTTGCTGTCCCAAACCTATGTGATTATGTTTTATTCATATACTTCCTCCTGAAACTGGTTTTTAAACAGAACCACAGGAATCATTGCCTTTTCACACATTCCTATATAATGGCCTCATTATAACTCTTTTCCTTCACCCGTGTGCCTATGGTCTTTTACAGGTACAGGAAATTAACCGTCCATTCCTGAAATGAGACAAGAGCTGAATCTGGATAGAGAGAAATATTAGAGAAACGTGTGGAGATTGTACGGGGTTCTCCAAAGGACAGCAGTAACTCCTTAATATTCAGATCCTTACATGATATTTGATGGCCCTGAAAAAAACACCACAGAAGACTGACATTCCAAAGCTAAGCAGAATTTCTATAGTTTTATCATGGTTTCATTTTATGCCCTAGAAGTACCAGAAATGATGTGAATTTTCATTTGGAAAGTTAAATTTTCAAAGTATTTTGACATAAGAACACAAGGAGCCAGAGGCACATACAACGTGGAAGGTGAAATCCAAAGAAACAGACTGAAGAACAAATGGGGTTGTCTATGGATCTCTCCCTTCAGAATTCATCAACCAATGGCTTCGAGAATGTTCAGAAATGGGATAGCTTCAGTGGGATTTGGGGTTGGAAACCAGAGGATCTGTGAGTGCAAGGTTTCATCAGGGGTCTGGTTGTGCTTATGGCATAAATTTAAAGCTAAATAAAAATTATCATTTGACCATCACATCTATGCCCACTAACAGCAATTGTCTGTGGTGCTGTTCTTTACAAGCACAGCAATCTTACTCTTATTCAGGACCAAGCACACAATGAAGAACCTTGAGGAAAAGCTACTTGAATTGTTGGCATTTGCCTACTGGACACTACTAGGAAAACTGTCAGTTTATTTACCTTCAAAAACACAAAGACCAGGAGGCTGAGGCAGGAACATTACAAGTTTAAAGCCGGCCTCAGCAAATTAGCAAGGCCCTAAGCAACTCAGTGAGACCCCTTTTCAAAATTTAAAAATAGAAAGGGCTGGGGATGTGGCTCAGTGGTTAAGTGCTTCTAGGTTTAATTCCCTGAACAAAAACAAAATAAAATAAAATACAAAATATACAAAGACAAAACTTTCTAAAACAAATTCGTGCTTGTAATACATGGGGATTTATAACTAAACTCCAATAAAGATGATTTAAATACTATGCAATGAATTCATGAAAAGATAATGTTGTATCAAATTGAAGTTATTATAATTATAATCATCTACAATTAGGAAGACATCCACTATGTTTTAGTCATGTATTGGCTCTAGATATTAACATCAACACAACATTGTGTTATGCAGCAATTATGATAATGGACATTTCATTTATTATTAGATGGATTCACAATGGTAATGAAGAATCTTCATGAACGATTAATAAAGCATATTAGCTCTTGTATCATATCAAATTCTATTTTTAACTTTCAGCAATGTGAAGACATTTAAAGACTTTGTGGACTAAAAAGTACATTATTTTAGATTATGCTGAAAAATGGATGACACAAAATGCAATTTATTATTTATGATATATACTAAAATTATACTAAAAATGTTCTAATACATACATTAGTCTGCTCTGGCTATTGTAACAAAATAGCATATATGTATCTTCTCAAAGTTCTGGAGGCTCAAAGTGTCAAGGTACCAGAAGAGTTGTTTTCTTGTGAATTCTCTCGTTCTGGCTTTCAGATAGCCACCTTCTTGCTGTGTCCTCATATAGTTTTTCCTATTTGTGCTCACTGAGAGAACAAAATCTCTGGTCTCTTGTTCTTCTTGCAGAGATACCAGCCCTGTCAGATCAAGGACCAACTCATATGACCTAATTTAACCTTATTGATCTCCTCACAGGTTCTATATCCAAAAACAGTCACACTGGGGTTGGGCTCTCCAATATATGAAATTTGAGGGGAAAACAATTCTGTCAATAATAGTATATGGTATTATATTTTATAATTATATGTATAAATTAATTTACATATATAATATATAACTAAAACACATATTCCATTTTTCACCTATTAAAAATATTACGGGAACACACAGTATAAGCTTAAGTGTCTCCAGTTTTTACCCTATTAGTAAGCAAGCAAAAAGCAAGCAAAATATGTTGAATTTTTTCATGCCATAAGTGGTTCTTTTTTGGAGTACTGTGGATATAATGTTAACAACCTAAAATGATACATTTGAGTCACAAGAAAATTTCATCATCAGAGTCCCCCCCCCCCCCCCCCCCCCCCCCCCCCCCCCCCCCCCCCCCACCCCCCCCCCCCCCCCCCCCCCCCCCCCCCCCCCCCCCCCCCCCCCCCCCCTAATAGAAAGAAAGTCAATGTAATAACTGTTTGGTCTGTTAAAGATCTTAAAACAAAATGCCATAAACCGAATAACTTATAAATAACAGAAATTTATTTCTGACAGTTCTGAAGTCTGGGAAGTCCCAAGGTGTCAGCTGATTCAGTCTCTAGTGAGAGACCATTCCCACTAGATGGTACCTTCTTGCTGTGTTCTCACAGAATAAAAGGGGCAAGCCAGCCCCTGGGGGCCTCTTTTATAATGGCACTAAGCTCATTCATGAGGGCTCTATCCTCATGACCTAATCACCTTACAAGGTCCAGCTCCTAATACTATCACATAATGATTAGGTTTCAACAAATTTATTTAAGAGGACACAAATATTTAGATCACAGCAGAGCAGTACCCTTTGAACACATTCTATGCTTTATATACATAAATTATTTGTGTGATACTTTTGCCTTAAAAAGTTCTTATTTAATGAGATGCCAAAATAACCTTCCTTCATATTTGATATTCTTATTTTTAAATTTAAGAAAATTCTCCTCTAATGTATAGCAGAAAGTATAGCACTTGAATCTAGATCTTTGAGAAAAGCTCCCCTTTCCCAAATTCCTTACCACACATAATAAGAATACTATAAGATTTATGATACCAAACAATGTTTGCCATTTTTGTTTTCTCTTTCTCTCTTTCTCTCTCTCTCTCTTTCTTTCTTTCTTTTCTTCTTTTTTTTTTTTTTTTTTTTTGTGACCTGAAGGCTGAAAGAAATAGTTTGGGTAATTCATGATAGGATGATGTTTACCTACTTCCCTGTTTCAGATATAGCAAAACAACTTTGGTTCATATGATGAAAAACCTCAAAAGGACAAACATGGGAAAAAAAGATAAATAACTGGGGACAGTAGAGAGTAGGAGCAGTGTGAATTAGAACTTGCCTTCCTGGGATATGCTAAGGAGTAGAACGCAATGTGCTAAAGGTTACTAAACAATATAATGGTATTAATAGACATCAGTCATCAAGTGACAATTGCTTGGCAGCAAGTATAATAGCCGGCAGACTATGTATAATCAGTATATCATTTTATCTTAATTCTGTGCAGATAATAAAATTTCCCTTCATTTAACAGATGGGGGGAACTGAAGCTCAAGAGAAGTTAATCAGCCCAATCAAGGTTACATAGTAAGTGTGCACGACAGAACTCAGACTGAGGATTTCTTTCTATATACACATATGCTCCCCTTATGTTCCAATTCCCACTCTTCTGTTTTAAGAAAAACAAAGAATGTTGTAGAGACCTCAGCTTACAGAATATTTTAGAAACAATATAATGTCTTCTCCCTCCAAAATGATGTAAAAAAAGAAAATCACATAAATAAGTATAATAATGAATACCCCAAGATATGAAAATGATTCCGTAGAGTGAATCTATGCTCCCACTTGCATTACTTCATTTCTACCTCTTTGTTCTTTGTTTTCCAAGTACCTTGGATTCTTATTCTCCATTTAACTTATCAAATTCTACTAAATTCTTTAAGAAACAACTGAAGTCTAACTCCTTCTAGGGAACTTATGTCTAGTATTTTAACTAAAAGATACCTTTGCATTTATGGTTTTTACTAATATCTAACTCTTGATTATAAACTATATGTACTTTTCTCTATTCACTTGTCTAAACTGTACATATCTTTGCTTCCTCTATAGCATGCTTTTAGTGTACAGCAAATGCTCAAAATCAAAATCAGTTAAGTAATTTATGAATTGTCAAGTCAGCTGATAAATTATGTATGTGGTAATTGGTTCCTTTGTTGGAGCAAAGAATCAAGGGTACACATTTATTCCTACAGAACATATATGTTCTGCACAAAACTGAACTAGGTTTCAATTCTGGAGGCTATTCTAACACTCCAAACACTCCATACAAGAGAAAATAGATGCCTTATTCACTTGAAGAGAAATTTATGGAGCAACTTTCTTGTCTTGAGTTCAACACAGTGCACTGATTATCTAGAGCACAATCAGACCCAGTCTTGCTTTAATAAGTGGAGTCACCTAGTAGAGGAGACAGACTTATGCAGATAGATAAATTAAATAATTTGTGAGTTTGATGTCTTACAGGAACCTGGAAAGAAATAGCTATGACATCAGGGAAGCACAAGCCATTGAACATTGAGAGGACCCACCGGTTGGCATCAACTTGGTTGAGATGGACACAACAAGGTTCTCATTCTGCTTGCCCCCAAATTTTCTCTTTACAATTTCAAAAAAATAATAATTAAAAAAAAGACTCTGAATCTCTGGGACACATTTCCACCCAGAAAATCTACAGAAGCATACCCACATGTGAATTTATATATAAAAAGAAGGTGATCAGCTATCCTGTTTTGTGACCCACTTACTGTGTCTTCAGGTTTATGGTGAGTATCAAATTAAGGTGATTATCTCTGTAGCTACTAGCATGTGACTTTGGAAAATTAATCCCTCTGTATCTTAGTTCACAATGCTGTAATATAGTGATCATTTCAACACGTATCTCTAGGATCATTGTGAGAGGTAAATGAGTTCACATACAAAAAATTTTTATAATTATTTCTTGCATAAGTATGTGCATACTAATATTATTAGAATATTTAATAGAGTGACTTACAGCAGCCTGATGTACACATTATTATAGCAGGAATGTGGCAACCAAGACACCTGAGCTGGAGGATTTGTGTCTTGAGTCATTTAATCATTTGTATTGATATCTATTGAGCACCTAACTGGATTAATTCATTGTGCTTAGTGACAGTGATGTAACAGTCAACCAAACTGATGTCTCATTTTAACAAGCTTACATCAAAATAGGTAATGTATTAAATAATTACAATAAGATGTGATGGCTGGCTGTTATTATTTGGGATGGAATAGGATGTGATAATTAATTTTATATGTCAAATTGACTGAGCCATATGGTCCTAAATATCATTCTGGCTGTTTTTATAATCGTGTTTTGGAATAAGATTAACATTTAAGTTGGTAGACTAAGTAGTGTTCCCTCCCTAAGGTGGATAAGCCTCATCCAGACAGTAGAAGGTCTCAATAAAAGAAAAAGTTTAACCCTCCTCTTAGTAGGAGACAATTTCTCTAGTCTGACACCTTCCATGTGAGACATTGTCTTCTTCCTTACCCTTGGACCTGAATTGCAACATCAACTCTTCCAGGGTCTCAATCTGTTGACTTTTGGGTAGAATTACCTCATTAGCAACTTAGTCCTCAATCCTTTGGAACTGGAATAAAAGTAAAGCATCATGATCAGCTTTCTTGGGTCTCCAGCTTGCCCATCAATCCTGCTAATCTTGGGACTTGCCTGTCTCCATAATCATGTGAGCCAATTCTTTCTCTTTCTCCTTCTCCTTCTCCTTCTCCTTCTCTTTCTCCTTCTTCTTCTCTTTCTCCTTCTCCTTCTCTTTCTCTCTCTGCACACATGTGTGCATATGGGCATGTGTGCACACATGGGTGTGTGCGTACACACACACACACACACACACACACTCCATTGATTTCTTTTTTTCTGGAGAACCTAATTTCAGGAGTATCTACTTCTTCCTCACAATACTTCCTTCCATATGGAGGCCACTTACCCTAGATTTTTCATGAGCAGAACCCTAGATTTTTTTTTTTTTTTTTTTTGGTCTTTTCACTCATTTTTCCCCTGGGGAGGAGGAATACATTTCCTTAAAGGAGAGGTTAGGGCAAGAACATGGTGCACCCACTACCCCTGTCCTTTCTTCAGTCCTCCTCACCTGCTTGCCCACATGAGAGTTGATATGCTCTCCTTTGCCTGTTGAGAAGTAGCTGTGCTCAAGGATCCATTGCTGCTGGGAATTGTATAGCTGGTTCCAATTCCACAGTTCAGGTTAGGAAGTGCACTTATTGGCAAATAAAAGCTACATTCTTCTATATTAATTTATTAGTAATGTGAGCAGTCATTTTGTCTCCATAATCTTTTATCTAATTCTCATTTGATTCAGAACTCAAGGGGAGAAGAAAGGAGTTATTTGTTGAATGACTTATACGCCAACATAGCTATGACATGTGAAGGAGTAAATCTAACCCAAGATTCAGGAAAGTCCTGCTGAAGGAAGTGATGTGTGGGCACTACTGGCCAGTCAAAATGACAGGGATGAGTCTGGGATACAGGGAATCTTCTCCTTTCCTTGGAAGAGAATGCCTTCTGGCTCTTTGTACTTCCCATTATCTATGTTGACAAATTCCCATTTTATACACATTAATTATATTTTTACTCTTCAAGATCTTTAGAAATGTCAAAGTAATGAGTCTTCAGCTTAGGTTATGTCCTCATTTCTTGTCAAAAGAAAGCTTTCAGTAATGCACTGAAATTATTTCAAGATACCTTTCCATCATTTACTTATACTGGTAATAGTTATAAATTGTGTAGTATTTACTATCTATCCAGACCATGAGAAGAATTTTGTATACACCATCTCATTTGATACTTTTGTAGAGTTGGTGTTAGCATCCCTATATTCAAATGAGAATATTAAGGATTAGGAGGCCAAGTGACATGTACCAAGGTCACAAGGCTAGTAAGAAACAGAATCCGGGTGGAATCAAATAATTGCATCATTTTAACTCAAGTGTCCATACTCCTAACAATTATAGTTCACTTCCTTAAAAGCTCGTGTTTTTTCAGAGGTATGGATTACCTGTTTCATCCCTGACTAATTTTAACAAAGCCATGCAAAAGAATTTTTTATAAAACATCAGAAATGGACATGATCCAATCCCTTTCACTTATGCAGAGTAAAATGTGTGGCCCTCAAGTGGAGAAAATAGCATATATGTTTTTCTTTTTGATTCACTAAAACCCACATAGAATTAGTTATAATGAGATATCACATGATATAAGAAATATATTTCACACATGTCAAGATACAATTTAATGACCAGATCAACAATGTTCTTCCTGAGACTTTCTTTTGAACAGTTTAAAATCTCAGAAATATATGCTTGGAAATTAATTAGATTCTATAAGGAAAAATTTGCTAAGTACTAGCAATATGCAAAGCATTGTATCAGAAACAATGGAGAATACCAATTCTATCTTCAAGGATATTTCAATGTCTTAGCTTGTGATTTCTTAGTTCCATTTATATTCACAGAAGCGATTTTATTATTTTTAAGTGAGCTCCTTGCTTTCCTTCCCCTATTTGTTTTGTTGCTCAATATAAATGAGAGATGGGTTTCTTCATAAATGATATTTTTATTGCTTTGAGCCATGGTAAAGAAAAAAGACAGGTGAATAAGAGTTTTCTGTTTCTAACTAAAATTTTAATAGCATCTTGAACACCATAATCATAAAAAATAATTGATTATGGTGTTGATGCCAGCATTTATTTCCTTGGCATTTTATTTGATTGAAAGAGCATTACAATGAATGAGAAGCTTTATCCATTCTAAATATCACAAATGGCTGGCAAATATCCCCTTATATTGTGAGATCTTTCTGAGATGTATACAATTAACTGCTCCAAATTAACAGTGCCTGTAAGACACTTATGTTCCACCTGCTCCCCAAAGGTGGAGATAATAAAAGGAAAGAGAGCAGTAAGGAGAAATGAGAGCATGCTTAGCAAATATCCCTCTTGGAAGACAGCAGCATTTAGGGAAAGGTGTCTCCCCTCTAATATCCTCCTGTCTTTTTATGGAGATAATTTTAGCATAAGTTTCCAGAACGCAGGCTAGAATTCTGCTTTGTTACTTGGTACCTCACATTACAGTCAAGGTATACAACTTGTTGACATGAAATTAAAATTCCTCAGTATGATGATTGATTCTGTGTGCACTTATTGTGGCCTCAGACTTCCACATTTCAATCTACACTGATAAGATGTTAGTTTAAAAAGAAAACACAGCCCTCTTAAAGAGCATCTGCAGAGATGAGCAAGCAGTAGAAGAAGAATGAACAAAGTCTTTTCACCTGTAATGTGAGTCCAGACTGAAGAGGAAACAATAAAGAATGGCTTTCTGTATCAGCTTGTCTTTCTGTAATTACAACAATCACTTTCAAGAACTGTCTGGATATTAAAGTGGTAAAACTAAAATCAATCTAATTATCCATGGTGAAGATTCCTTCCATCAATTTCCATTATAGAGGAAACAAAATTGGCCATTACTTACCACTTCAATATTAATGCTGGCTGTAGCCCTGCTGAGAGGTACTTAGATGCACACCATTTGTTAGAAATCTGAAAGTGATTCTTTTGACTATTACCACACACATAGCCAGAAAGAAGAGACAGAGAGAAATTGCTAATTTATTTTTTTTCTTTCAACACATAAGTACTAGACTTAGCCCTCTGACTATGAACATGTATAAGATATTTCTTTATCCAAGGAACTTAAAACCCATAAATAGATAATAATGAAACAATATGGTAAAAGCAATGGTAGACATTCACACAGTATGAAGGATAAATAACTAGCCAATTTAGAATGTTTACAAGATAGCCTAAAAGATGTTACTCAGAGACAGAGCAGAACTGTTTGTTGGAAGGAGTTGAGAGGAGGAACAGAGAAGTTCCTCTAAAAGGAAAGTACCAATCAAAAATATGAGGTGAGAATTCCTAGGAGGAGACTATGGGGCCACAAGCGATTTGCATTCTATAACACAGCAAACCAGGCACAGACCTTCAGGCAAAAGATAGTGAGGCAATGAGGGGTGCTTTGTGTTCTTTTTTTTTTCTTTTCTTTTCTTTTTTTTTTTTTTTTTTTTGGTTCCAGGGATTAGACCCAAGGCTGCTTAATCACTGAGCCATATCCTCAGCCCTTTTTAAATTTTATTTAGAGACAGGGTCCCGCTAAGTTACTGAGGCTGGCTTTGAATTCATGATCTTCCTGCCTCAGCCTCCCAAGCTGCTGGCATTACTGGCATGCACCACCATTCCCAGCCTTTGCATTCCATTTTAAATAAATAAATTTTGCCTAACAGGAGAAAAGAGAGTCCAAATGTTCACAAACGTTGGAGTGCCATTGTGTGATTTGTGCACTGGATGGTCCCCACTGCCCTTCCAGAGTTCTTTTCCACCCTTTCAATTCATTGCTCTGCCTAGAAGACTGATAGGTTCAGATTAAATCAAGGGTGTGTTAGTCAGATTTTTATCTCTGAGACAAAGTACCTGAGAAAAACAACTTAAAGGAGGAAAGATTTATTTTGGATCGTGGTTTCAGAGGTTTAGTTCACAGCAGAAGGGCTCCATGGCAGAACATCATGGCAGAAGGGCATGGCTGAGGAAAACTATTCACTCACGTAAGACAGAAAACAGAGGAAGGGGCTGGAAACAAGATATAGTCCCTGACGGAATATCCCCAAGGACCCACTCCCTTCAACTAGGTCCCACTTCCTATAGTTTCCACCACTTTCCAATAGTCCTTTCAAAATAAAAATGTGTCAGGAGCCGAATCCACTCATGAGGTCAGAGCCCTCAAGATCCAGTCATTTCCTAAAAGTCCCACATCTGAACATTGCTACACTGGGGATGAAGACTTCAACCTATGAGGGACATTTGAGATCTCCACCATAACTAGGGGATTCCCTTGAATTTTGATTTCCAGTTTCTGTTGACCAATAGAGCCAGGCAGGAGATCAGACACTAGTGCTAGTACTGGCTTCCTCCCTGTGAGGGCACCTTGAGCTAAAGTGTCCTTGATTAACCAAAGATCTTTTGCTTATTTCAAAGCAGCCAGTTCTGTTTAATTTTTCCATATTCTGGTAACCATTCTCTCACCTCATCCCATAGATCCCAAAGACAGTGATAGCTTGGTCAGATTATTACACTGTATGTTGTCACCCAAACTTGTGGAAATTGTCCCTTTGTGAATTAAGCTTCCTTGACTTATGCTATTTTGAAAATGTCCATTGTTTTCTTTTGGAAACAAGGGATGTATTTTGCATTTGGAGAAACCAAATTGAAGACTTTAACAGGAGCAGGAGAGCAGTTTTAAAACAAGATAGCTAGGATGTGCCACCTCTAAGGCAGGGTAGTTGGCCTGAATTGAACACTTATAGCAAATGGAAATAATCACCTTCCTAAAGAGTCCATTTATATGTGCCACGTAAAGCCTCAATTACCTCCATGACTACTGAAGCAGAAATGTCAAAAGCATGTGAGAAGGGCTGGGGTTGTGGTTCAGTGGCAGAGCACTTGCCTTGCACTTGTGAGGCACTGGGTTTGATCCTCAGCATCACATAAAAATAAATAAGCAAAATAAAGATATTGTGTCCATGTATAAATAAAAAATATTTTTAAAAAAACATGTAAGAAATGCTTGGAGGTAGAATTGAAATTGGGATTTTGAGATGAAACTAGATTTTCTGCTTCACCAGTTGTTTCTAGGTTCTTGTCTAGCAAATTTGAAGAATAAATTCCAGGGACAATAACCAAAGGGAAGAATAAATGGACTAGGATTTATTTAAGCGAGAAAAGAACTCCCTCAATGCAGGAGAGGACCTGATAGAGGAAAATCCATTTTGCTATGTTAGCCTAGGGATTATATGGTATTTTTATTTTTATTTTTTTGTGTGTGGGGGGAGGGAGCAATGGTATGAGCATTTATCAAAATATATGTTAAACAGGCATTGAGAAAGTACCAAAGTCAATGGCTGCATCCTTCAAGATTCATCCCCACCTTCTAGTTCCCCAGAACTTTGTGACAAAGGAGTTGGCTGGAATGTTCAGGTAGATAAGCCTCATGGTCCTTATATATGAAAAAAGCCTTGATGGCGCCCATTAATGTTTCTAATGGCTAGACTGGTATGGTCTTTGCATTTGAACAAAACCTTCATTGGGACCCATTACCCTGATTTTCTGACCACCAACTATTCTTATTCAGAATCAGATGAATATGCTAATTGATTGATTGGGGAGGGAGGGAAAGGACAGGGAAAATCAAGGATTATTACCAATTTTCCAACTTTCAAGCATTCAACTGGTAGGGGTACAAGTGAAGGCTACTCTTGAAGGAGCATTTTATGGGAAAAAGTAAGTTTATTTCTCCATGTGTTGATTTTGAGGTGTCTAGATCTGTTGGACATAAGAAAATAGAAGTCAGAATGCAGTGTAATGCCTTTGAAAGTGTCAGCATAGCTGCAGGTGGTATGTAAACCTTGAACTGGGAATAGTAATCCCAAAGACATCCCTGGGAAGAACTAACATTTAAGGAACTATTTCTCAGGGTGGAATGGCACAGACCTGTAATCATAGCGTCTCCTTAGGTGTTACCAAAAGCTCAATCCTTGTCCCTGGTGCCAATCCAATAATGAGGATACAGTTTTGGAGAAAAGGGAAAAAGAAGCTTTATTGCTTTGTTAGCAAAGGAGAAATGCAGGAAACTACTGTCCCAGTGTAACAGGGGTTCACTTGATGCTTTTACTGTATCACTTGTGGCTTTGAAACATACATTTGTTTCTTTTTTCCCAGTCTTCTTTTCCCTAAACTTGTCCTCCCTGATCTTCTTTTCCCTGATCTTCTCCGCCTAATCTCATTTTCTCTGAATCACTTCTATAAAAGCCCCCTGTTTCTGCAAATGGGCAGAATCCCAGCCTCTGGGACAGGAGTCCCTGTGTTTCTCCTTTGCTAGCAAAGCAATAAATCTTCTTTTTCCTTTGTCTCAAAATCCTGTCCTTGTTATTGGATTGGCATGGGGACAAGTACCAAGTTTTTGGCAACACCAGAAGTTGTGATTCTGCCCATCAGCAGGAACAGGGGGCTTTTAAAGAGATGGTTCAAAGGCTACATTCTACATGTTCTCTGCCTGAGTTGTAATTCACTTGTTAATTTGGGAGATAGTCATTTCTGAGCTCTTCTGTTGCCATCCCCAATGTCTGAATTACTTCCTTCCTGTGGTGCATGTATGGTCAAGGACAGATAACTCTGTCTAGGATGGAGAAGAAAAGTAATCCCATTTTCCCTGAGATTAGGGAGGGGGAGAATTAAGGAGGAGAAGGGAGAAAAGAAGAGAAAGAAACATGTCCATTTAAAAAATAAGTTATAGTGGCAGGGCAGCAAGGGCTATATTCAAAACAAAATGTAGACCATTGTTACATTTCCTGTCAATTTCTATACTCATTTATATTGAAAAATGGGTGATGATGCCTCCAAGCTGCTTCCTGCTGAAAGATGGCAAGTTGGGGGAAATACCCCAAAGTCTTTGTTCTCTATCAGGTGGGTATGGACAGTTAAGGATATTCAGCATCAAAGCAGTTCAGAGGTCCACAGTGGCAGATGGCAGGTCATACATAGGGCAAGGATCATGCTAAGACAATAATAACCAAGAAAGCAAATCATTACTTTTTTTTGCAAACCATTACCACAAAAGCAATTATTATTTCAGCCAGTCTCTGAAGCCCATGAAAACAGTAACTAATAATCTTACCAGTGAAAAACAAATCAAGTTTATCTGTGTAGAAATTTAGGAAGATTTGAAGGTCTAGGAGATCAGGCTTAAACTGATTCAAGACAAAACTTGTGACTCTAGAGTTCTTTGTGATAATTATTAGGCAATCTCACATAAGAACCCTTCCTGTATAGCCTCCAGTTTTACTTACTTTGAGTAGGGCCGACACAAGTACACATCTTAAGTTACATTAAACAATTTTTTTAAAAATTTGTCTTTCATTTTGAATGTTCATATAGGATGGTGCTTTGGCTTTATTCTTCTGCCAGTTGTTTAAGACTAAGTTGGTCAAAACTGACCTTGTTCCTATCTACTCTTAAGAGTCAGCTGAGATTGTTCTGAGATCACTCTTGGGAATTATGTGAAGCCTCTTGGCTCCTTTAGATTTTCTCTACCAGTGGTCCCATCTCCCAGGATGAGTCAGGGTCGTACTGACATGTCTCTTAGAAGTATCAGGGAAATTTCTCTCCAATGACCTTCCTCTTTGCATAATGTGCACTGGTTGACTTTCTGTTCTTTGAGGTCCTCGTGATCTCCCTGATTGACAGATATGGTGACTCACCAGAGTTGCGGGACCCAGAGAGTTGTCCTGTCATTCTCTGCATCCTGGATGACCTTAGAGGGCAAGGGCCAAAATGTTGGCTGCTTCTTCCCTGGTCATTTTACTTCCTGAACTTTAGTCTTCGAGTTTTTGGTTTCAAACATTCAGCAGGCCAGTTTCACCAGCTTTGAAGTGGAAATAATGGGTTTTAACTTCCATGTCTATAATTTTACAGTTACCCCTTCCATTTAATTGGAGTATGGGAAGACAGCCTTTTATCCTGTCTGTCCTGCAGGTGATGGCTTATTATCTAAAATTAACTACGGTTGTTTTATTAGGAGCAGTACCTCTGCAAAACACAACAGGCAACAACTATAAAGTTTACAAGGAAAATACAAAATAAAATTAACATAGCAAAAACATAATCAATTTATGTAATAGCTATAAACCAAGAAAATTATTTTTATAATCTAAACCTTACTTAGTTATGTATTATGTCCTCTGTTTGTTTTGAGATCACAGTAATCTTTACAACAAAAATTGATCTTTGAACATAACTTCAAATGAGCTTAAGTCTAGCCTATTTGGAGTCATTCTAACATGTAATAAGGTGAGAGGCAGAGCCTTATCTTACATAAGGCAAGGCTTTTGACAAATAATGTTGTATTACATCTGAAACATGAATCAAACTAAAGCTTTACTAACGTTTTTAACTTTTAAAAGAGACTTTACTTATTTTTCATGGGAAAATGTAGCAAAATGTTTCCATGTTTTATAATATCACCTTTAAACAGATCAGGCTCTCCTTATTATCTTCCAAAAAATACACATAAATTCCTGTTTCAGTGTAAAGAGTAACACAAAATTGTTTATATAACTTATCAATAACATATTACATTTTTATGGTTATAAAACATTAAGTGACATAAATAAATATCAACCAAAATTGTTATTTCTCTATTAATCTGAAGGAGGGTATTGCTACAGATAATGTTAGTTTGGAGAACACCAACTTGGTAAAGTGCTGTCTCCAAAGCTTTACACTTAACTATGTATAACTTTTAAAGTACAATTTAGAATCTAATGTATAGTAATAATAATAATAGGTCTGCATGTGTTAGCATACTAGCAAAAAGCTCAGAGGATAGCCTTAAATCTCTTATATACTTAGGAAATAGCGTTAATGATCAGAAATAGACTTAGTTAAAGCAAACAGCTATAAAACAGGTCTTCAAATCAGAGTGTAGCTCTTCTATATCAGACATAATATATAAAAGAGAGCACTTATTGGTTATCTTGCTGTTAAACTTACAAAATTTTCACTTTATAAACGTTTACATAACACTTAGACAAGGCTTAGGTAGATATGGTTGTCAGATGCATACATGTACTTAGTCACATATATTTAGGGTGTCAACTATATTGTCATAACAGTTGTTTATTTAACCAGTTACAAAATGATCATTTAAAAGATTTTAAAATAGGTACAAGCCCCAATTAATAAAACCTAATGGATACAAGAAAATTATCTTGAAAGATAAGAGCAGATCAATGCTTCAGACTTTGCTTCATATCAGTACATTAACATTTGAATATTTTTGACTGATTGTGCTATTTATAGCCAATTTAATCACATTTCCCAATTTTTTGAGATTTACCTTTCATAAATTCTCTGCAACACACTTAGTCAAATATTCTACAACTTGTTTGTATTCTTATTTTTGTCCTCTTTTTTACCTTGGACTTTAGCACAAGAATAGTATTTTACCAGACAAAGTACTCTCTCATCCAGAAACATTTCCTTTACTTTCTAATTTTCCATAATAAGATATATTCATACGTATACCTTTATTTTCTCTCTTTTCTAGTTTCAGACACTTTCTTAAATTCATATTCTGAAACCATTTTTTATCACTGTTATCTGCGCATTAATTTAAACAACATATTTCATCCCAGGAGAGGGATCAGACAATCTGGCATACACAGAAACTATACCTTAATCTTTTTCTCCCAGGTGATATTCAAAGGGTTGGAGCACAGAATATTTTTAAATCTGACCTATCTCCCTTATCATTATCACAATGCTATCAACATTAAGTGAGTTCTCCACTGTCAGTTGTACCCAGAGACTCCTTCTGGTCCTTTTTCTTATACTAGGCATATTGATATTTGGTGGAGGGGTGCCCTTTAGTTTCTTTTCTTTAGGCTTCTTTAAAGATCTCTTTGCAGAGGCTTCCACAAAACAGGTTGGCCTTAGTTTCTGCTTTTTTTTTTCTTTTCTTTTCTTTTCTTGGTACACTTGTTTACCCTGCCAGTCTCCCTATGCATTTAGTTTTATGGGATATTATTATACCAAGAATTGCTCTAACCTAGTGACAGATATCTGTTGGCCAAATAGGGTGTCCTGTCAGATCTTAAAAGGGGAGACTATTCCCGTCCCCAGGTCTTAGACTAACAGTACTAAAACCTTGTGGCCAGCAGCCTAAACCTCCTTGGGAAAAGGAGGCTGAAAGGCAGGGCAGAGGTCAGGTTCTCTTTGCCATTTTTTTTTATAGCCCAGGCAGCTTTCCTAGATTTGTTTTTTTTCCCCCAGCCCTAGGTTGTTGTCCTTGACCCATAGTGAGATAATCTGTGGCTGCCTGGGGCCAGCTGAGAAGCAGTGCTGGGAGTGCCAGCACTGGGTTTAAAGGATTTAAATCTTTTTTAACCCTTTCTTCTGGCATCCTGTTATCCTTGTACACCAGACAGTGTCATTTTGCATCCTCACTTAGTTCCTGACTGTTCAGACCCTTATCATACAACTGCACAAATGCCTGTACACACAGAATCTTTTCTACATACTTTACCTCTGAAAGAAAACTCCAACTGCAAAATTGCACAGAAATCCAGAAAAGCCATTCAAGGGCCAAATTGTGATGCAGGCTTATACCTATAGGGGTGGCCCAGTTAGCCAAGATCTTTCTTCCCAAGGGACTACCAGTAAGATCAATATAACAGGGCCCATGTCTTAAATGGCCAGTAACAGATACAATTAAACACAGAGACAGACAAGAGAGAAGCACCAAAATAATGGCTGACAGATGGGAACATTTAAAACATCCGAATTTCTTTACTTACTTTACCTCTGACAGACCATTGTCAATTGCAAGATTGTATAATAATTCGGAAAGCTATTCAAAAGCCAGATAATCATAGTAAAACAACATCTTAGATTGGCTTATACCTATAGGTGGCCCTTTCTTCAGCTTATTTTACCTCGGACAGGCCAACTTCAATTACAAGCTTGTACAAAAAGGAAACACAAGGACAACCATAAAGAGTCCCCAAATGATGGCTGACAGGCCAATTAAGATCTTCCCCAAGAGCCTACCTATATGATCAATGTGGTATTGCCTATGTCTTAAAAGAGGCAGTAACAGACACAAACAAAAACACAGGGAATTTCTGAACTCAAGGCCAACAAACAAAAGAAAACCTAGAATAGACCAGAAGGGAGTATATATCTTGAGATTCTCAAGTCCCACTTAACCATTACTCCTACACTAGTGGTGCCACAGATGACCCCACAAAGAGTGACCAGATGTTCCCACAAGAAGGAACCAATGTGTGAAACCAAAGGTCTCTGCATTTACACTGGGGAACTTACCAAATGGCCAAGGGTGTCACGGCTTGTGACAGTTTCATTTTTCTCAAAAAGCACCATGATGGAACAACCTGCACCATTCATGGAGAGAAGGCGGGGAGTTCCCCATAGCAAAAGGAGCTTTGGCATCTGCTGGGAAGTTCCCTCAGTCCCCCTTTACTTATAGGAACAGCTCCTCCAGTTCAACTGGAGACAAACTCACCCGTCTCCTAACTCTCCTGCAGTTGCCTCTCAACAAGTTTGTCAGACACCTTGCATCCTCAGCATGGAAGTGGAGTCCCTTGGAGAATCAGGCCTGCTCAGGAAAGCTGGAGTGGGGACTGCTCTTGGGTCCCATATGGGTTGAAAAATTTGTTACTGAAAACAGTCCATGACTCCGATGCCAATCCAATAATGAAGACATAGCAT
Source organism: Tamias sibiricus (assembly GCA_025594165.1). Lineage (NCBI taxonomy): Eukaryota > Metazoa > Chordata > Mammalia > Rodentia > Sciuridae > Tamias > Tamias sibiricus. The sequence goes on along the minus strand of CM046665.1, from coordinate 38,116,533 downwards.
TGAGAAAAAGGAAAAAGAAGGTTTATTGCTTTGCTAGCAAAGGAAAAACACAAGGGACTCCTGTCCCAGAGGCTGGGATTCTGCCCATCAGCAGGAACATGGGCTTTTAAAGAAGTAGTTCAAAGGCTACATTCCACATGTTCTCTGTCTGAGTTGTAATTCCATTATTAATTTGGGAGATAGTCATTTCTGAACTCTTCTATTACCATCCCCAATGTCTGAATTACTTCATCCCCAATGTCTGAATTACTTCTTTCATGTGGTGCATGTGTGGTCAAGGACAGATAACTCTGTCTAGGATGGGGAAGAAAGGTAATCCTGTATCGCCTGAGATTAGGGATGGGGCGAGATTAAGGAGAAGTAGGGAGAGAGGAAGAAAAAGAAACACGACCATATAAGTCACTGTCACTGGGGTTATGGCTCAGTGGTACAGCACTTGCCTAGCACATGCCGGGCCCTGGATTCAATTCTCAGCACCACATAAAAAATGAATGGATGGAATAAAGGTATTGTGTCCAACTACAACTAAAAAATAAATATTAAAAACAAAAGTCACGGGCTGGGGTTGTGGCTCAAGTGGTAGAATGTTTGCCTAGCATATGTGAGGCCCTGGGTTCTGTTCTCAGCACTGCATATAAATAAATAAAATAAAGGTCTATTGACAACTAAAAGAATATTACAAAAAAATAAGTCACAGTGGCAGAACCACAAAGGCAATATTTAAACATAAAGTGAACCACTGTTGCATAGGTAGGAAGCAGAATGAGGAGGATCACATGTTCCAGACCAACTTAGACAAATTAAATAAACAAGATCTCATCTCAACATTTTCCAAAAAGTTCTTCAAAGGGGAGAACTGAGGTGTAGCTCAAAAGGCCCATGTTCAACCCTAACTCCATAAAAAAAAAAAAAAAAAAAGTTATATTACAAATTCTAATGCTTGCAAGTTTCACTCAGAACATGTATTAATATGCACCATCAAATGTCCCTGGTTTAGTCTTTCTTATTCAATAGGTAAGGTGATGGGTTCAGAGACTGTACATTCTAGACACATATCCCAAGTGATTATGATTTTAGTTTGCAGTCTATACCTAGAGAAATACTATTTTAAGGATGGAGCAAGGAATATATTTGCATAAAAGAGAGAAAAAATAGAATCTCTAGAATTAATATAAAGAGTTTTGAAAACTCAACAAAACAACAAATGGCCCAATTTTCAAAATGGGCAAAGGGCTTCAATAGATATTGTCCAAAGAATAAGATACATGATGACAAGGCCAATAAAAGCACAAGAAGATGGTCAATATCAATAATCATTAGGGAAATACAAATCAAAACTACAAGGAAATATCATTTCACATGCATTGAGATGGCTACTACTAAAACCACTGAAAACAATAAAGTGTTGGCAAATTTGTAAAGAAATTGGAAGTTTTGTGCAGTGTTGGTAGGAATGTAACAAGGTAGAGATGCTGTGGACCATAGTGTGGGAGTTTCTTAAAAAACTAAAATTACCATATAATCCAGAAATTCCACTTCTGTGTATATATTCCAAACAATTGCAAACAGAGTCCTGAAGAGACAGTTGTACTCCTATGTTTCTTGCAACATTATTATCAACAGATAAAATGTGAGAGCCACCCAAGTGTCTATTGACAGATAAATGAATAAATAAAATATGTTATGTGCATACAATACAATATTATTCACCCTTAAAAAGAAAGGAAATTCTTGGGCTGGGGTTGTGGTTCAGTGGTAGAGCGCTCGCCTCGCATGTGTGAGGCACTGGGTTAGATCCTCAGAACCACATAAAAATAAATTAAATAAAGTTATCATATCCATCTAGAACTAAAGGAAACTTAAAAAAAAAAGAAAGGAAATTCTGCATATGCTAAAACATGAATGAGCCTAGAGGACATTTTGCTAAGTAAAGCAAGCACATCATATAAAGACAAATACTGTACAATTCTATTTAGATTAGGTGACCAGAACAATCAAAATCATAAAGATAGAAAATAGAATGGTGGTTGCCAGGGGTTAAGTGCAGAGAAGAATGGGGAGTTATTGTTTAATGGACATATAGTTTTAGTCTTACAGGATGAAAAGAAATATAGAGATGGATGGTGCTGATGGTTGCATATCAATATAATGTACTTGATATTATAGATGTACTTAAGACTACTGTGATGTATCCTTTAAGATGGTTAGGATGGTAAACATTATGTTGTGTATTTTTTCCACAATAAAACTAATTTAAAATAAAAAATCCTAAACATACAATTTTATTCATGAGAGGCAGGCAGACAGACAAAGATATACAGACTGCTGGACCAGGCAGCATAAAATAACAAATCTGACTTCACTTTAAGTGGCAAGGCATTGTTATTTTTAAATTTCAACACTTTTTTTTCATACAACTCTCCAGTAAAATCTTGTCTTCATTTGAGGAAGAACATGATTCAAATATTGCCAATGCTTGCTAATCCAAGATTTAGATTTGTTTACCAAGAAATATAGTCTCTGGTCTTTATGAGTGCAGCATTCATTCAGTTTGTAAGTATGGATAGAAGAAACATTTTCTTGATGTAAAATAAAACATTAAAACGTAAAACAAATGAAAGGATGCTGTCTTCCTGCCTGTTCTACCAGTTGACATTCCCTCTGAAAGGAATAGGAATGTCACAAAGCAGCAACTAAACATGAAAAGCTTAGGCGGGTTTGCCAGCAACATACCAGACAGGCATTAGAAACTACAAAACCAGACAGTCTGCAGTCAAATCTCAGCCATTCCACTTCCTGGACTCGTGATTCTAGGAAAATTCAGTTAACTTCTCTGTCTCAGTTTTATCATCTGAAATATAGGGCTTGTTATTTTCCTTACTTCAAAAGATTGGCATAGGGTGTACATTATATTAAGTATATTAATATATATAACACAGAGAACAACATCTGCAATGTACTAAGTTTAAAAAACTGTTATTATCAATAATTAAAATTCACCTTTACAATGGTTTTATGAAGATAAAATTGACAGAAGATAAAATGCATATATTTAAACAAAATGTGTTAAGTTTGACAGGTAAAATACTCATGGAACTATCACCAAATCAAGCAAATAAAACTATCCATCATCCCCATTTTTTTTCCTGGGGACCTTTTGTATTACATTTCTATTTCTCCAATCTGACACATTCTACTCTACTTCTTATTTATTTACATTGCTCTACTTTTTATTTATTAAATTGGTCTGTATTTCTTGGGATTTTTAATAGAGTATGCACTGTTTTTTTCTGAATTCTCTCACTCAACATTACTTTGGATTATCTGTGCTTTTATATTCATCAATAGTTCTACAAGTTTTATTGCTAAGTATTTTCTAGCTAAATGGATACATCACAATATATTTGTTCTTTCATCTATTGATGAAATATGGATTGATTTTTTTTTATTGTAAATAAGGCTGCTATAAATACTAGCATGTATTTAAAAACACTTGCCTGTATACATCCCATACGTTGTATGGGATATGCTTTCATTTTGTTCACATGCAATAATACACATATAGTACATGTATATTTAATATTTTACAACACTTCAAAACTCATTTCCAAAGTCAATCACATCAATTTACTTTCTTACCTGCCCCAAATGAGATTTGCATTTCCTCTACATATTTTCTACTGATGATATGTTCATTCCCTTTTATTTCAGCCATCCTGATAAGTTTGGAAAAACTTGTTGTGATTTTAATTGGTATCTCTCTCAAAAAAGAGGATGCTGAGCCTCTTTCCATGTTATTTGTTATCCATGTATATTCTTTGTTAAAGTGAAAACATATAAATATTTTTCCATTTTCATTAGTTTCATAATTTTATCTTGAATTTAGAGGTTTTAAAAACTATTCTGAATTCAACTCTGTTGTCCAAAAAGAGATTTTCAAATACTTTTTTTTTTTTAGTTTGCATCTTGTATTTTCATTCTCTCAATGGTAGTCTCCAGAGTACAGACGTTCTTAATTTTCATGAAGTCCAATGTACCAATTTTGTTATGACTCATGCACTTTGTATTATATCTAAGAAGGGGCACAAAGGTTTTCCCCTAAGTTTTTCTTCAAGAATTCTATTATTTTATGTTTTAAGTTTGATGAAAACTCTATTTTTAATTATTACTTTAATTGCACATATTTAGAATGCAAGGTAATAATTTCACAGAAGTATATAATGTGTATTGATCAAATTAAGGTAGTTAATGTTTTCTTCTCCATGGACTTTTTTTTTTTGAAAAATTATAGTTTGTAATTATTGTACATATTAATTAGGTACAGTGTATTATTTCAATATATATACATAATGTATACTCATCAAATAAGGGTTTATTTTCCATTAGTTTGTGTTTGAAGTCTACATGCTCCTTTATTCTAGTTTTTCATGAAATATGTAATAAGTTATTGTAAACTATACTCATCCTACTGTCCTGTGGAACACCAGAACCTATTACTTCTATCAAATTGTGTTTTAGTTCTTCTCAGCAAAATAAATAATCAGTGAGGTGAATAGAGAGCCTATATTATGGGAGCAAATTTTTTATCACACCCACATCAGATAGAGCACTAATTTCTAGGATATATAGAGAACTAAAAAATCTTAATACCAAAAAACAAATAACCCAATCAATAAATGGGCCAAGAAACTGAACAGACACTTCTCAGAAGATCATATACAATCAAAAAATATATGAAAAAAATGTTCAACATCTCCAGCAGTTTGATAAATGCAAATCAAGACTACTCTTAAGATTTCATCTCACTCCAGTCAGAATGGCAGCTATTAAGAATATAAACAACAATAAGTGTTGTCGAGGATGTGGGGTAAAAGGCACACTCTTACATGGCTGGTGGGACTGCAAATTGGTGCAACCAGTATGGAAAGCAGTATGGAGATTCCTTGGAAAATTGGGAATGGAACCACCATTTGACCCAGCCACTCCACTCCTTGGTCTATACCCAAAGGACTTAAAAACAGCATACTACAGGGACACAGCCACATCAATGTTTATAGCAGCATAATTCACAATAGCTAAACTGTGGAACCAACCTAGATGTCCTTCATTAGATGAATGAATAAAGAAAATGTGGTATATATACACAATGGAATATTATCAGCAATAAAAGAGAATAAAATCATGGCATTTGCAGGTAAATGGATGGTGTTGGAGAATATTATGCTAAGTGAAGAAAGCCAATCCCCAAAACCCAAATGCCAAATGCTTTCTCTGATATAAGGATGCTGATTCATAATGGGGTTGGGGGTGCGGAGCATGGGAGGAATAGACAAACTCTAGATAGGGCAAAGGGAAGGGAGGGGAAGGAGGAGTCATTGGGGTAGGAAAGACCGTATAATGAGATGGACATCATTACCCTTAGTACATGTATGAAGACATGAATGGTGTCACTCTGTGTACAGCCAGAGACATGAAAAATTATGCTATATATGTGCAATATGAATTGTAATGCATTATGATATCATATATAACAAATTAAAGTAAAAAAGAAATTTTTAAATCGTGTTTTAATACTACTATTTTTCCTCCTTCTTTCTATCCCACCTACCAACCTTCTTAGCCTCAGGTAATCCCTAGTCTACATCCAGATGCTTTTCTCTTTTTTATTAGCATATACATCTGAGAGGAAACATGCAGTATTTGTCTTTCTGTGTGTCTGACATTTTTCACTTAACATGCTTTCCCGTTTCATCCATCCACTTTGCTGTGAATGATAGAATATCATACCTCTGTATCACTGTACATATACCACATTTCCTAAGGAATAGGAACAGTGATATACATAAGTATAATTATGTACAGTGATATACTTATTGACATTTTGCCAAGTTGATGGGCATCTAGATTGAATTCATAACTTAGCCATTGTGAATAGTATAGCAACAAACATGGTGGGCAGGTATCTCTTTGGCGTGTTTATATCATTTCTTTTGTATATATAAACTGAAGTGGGATAGCTGTATCATATGATAGATCTAATTTAGGTTTTATATTATATGGTGTGATGTATAATAGGAGTGCTTTCTATTCGATTGTTTTCTGAAGTCTCTGTTCTATTTCACTGGTGTACTTATTTACATTTATTACAATACCCAATACCGCACTGTCTTGATTACCTTATCTTTATAGACAATCTTTAAGTTCCATAGTTCTCTAACTTTGCTTTTTCTTTTTTTATGGGCTTTTCTATGTCTTCTGAATTTTCACATACATTTTGGAAGCAGTTTGATAATTTATACAACAGTCTTCATAGACTTTTATTAACATTTTATTGCAAAAGAATCTATATATCCAGGCGGCTCTCGTGGAGGCAGCTAGCGCGAGGCTGGGGAGCGCTGAGCCTCGCGTTGTGCCCTGCGCTGCCCAGACTAGCGAACAATACAGTCAGAATGGCTAAAAGAGATCCCAAGAAACCAAAGGGCAAGATGTCTGCTTATGCATTCTTTGTGCAGACTTGCAGAGAAGAACATAAGAAGAAAAATCCAGAAGTCCCTGTCAATTTTGAGGAATTTTCCAAGAAGTGCTCTGAGAGGTGGAAGACAATGTCTGGGAAAGAAAAATCTAAATTTGATGAAATGGCAAAGGCTGATAAAGTACGCTATGATCGGGAAATGAAGGATTATGGACCAGCTAAGGGAGGCAAGAAGAAAAAGGACCCTAATGCCCCCAAAAGACCACAGTCTGGATTCTTCCTGTTCTATTTAGAATTCCGCCCCAAGATCAAGTCCACAAATTCTGGTATCTCCATTGGAGATGTGGCAAAAAAGCTGGGCGAGATGTGGAATAACTTAAGTGACAACAAAAAGCAGCCATACATCACTAAGGCTGCAAAGATGAAGGAGAAATATGAGAAGGATGTTGCTGACTATAAGTCTACAGGAAAGTTTGATGGTGCAAAGGGTCCTGCTAAAGTTGCCCGGAAAAAAGTGGAGGAAAAAGACAAAGAAGAAGAGGAGGAAGAAGAAGAGGAGGAGGAGGAGGATGAATAAAAAAAACCTGTCTATCCGTCTCCTTGTGAATACCTTAGAGTAGGGGAGCACCGTGATTGACACATCTTATTTGAGATGTGTCTGTTACTCTCATTAGGTTTAATTACAGAATTTGATCACAATCATATTGTAGTCTCAGAGTGCTCTAGAAATTGTCAGTGGTTTACATGAAGTGGCCCTGGGTGTCCAGAGCTCCCTAAAACTGTAAAAAAGTTGTACATATTTCCAAACATTTTTAAAATGAAAAGGCACTCTCGTGTTCTCCTCACTCTGTGCACTTTGCTGTTGGTGTGACAAGGCATTTGAAGATGTTTCTGACATTTTTTAATTTTTAAGGTGGTGTTAACTATATGGTTATTGGCTAGAAATCCTCAGTTATCAACTGTACATATCTATAGTCTGTAAAAAGAACAAAACAACCGCGACGAACTCTTGATGCTCCTTGTTGGCGTTGAGGCTGTGAGGGAAGATGCCTTTTGGAGGGGCCGAAGCTCAGGGCGTGCACTGTGAGGCTGGACCTGTTGACACTGCGGTGGGCATCCATTTAGCTTCAAGTTGTCTTGTTTTTGTTTATAGTGATATAGCATTGTGCTGCCTTTCTTAGTAGTGGAGAAAGGGGGGGTCAGCTGGCATGAGAAGTGTTTGAAATTTTTTTTAGTTAAGTACAGTAGATTTCAAACTTTGTTTTCAAACAAACTGTAGAACTCTTCATTGTCAGCAAAGAGCCACTGCATCAATGAAAGTTCAAGAACCTTCTGTACTTAAATGCAATTTGCTACGTTATGTTATTTTTTGTATGTTTAGAATGTTTTTGAAGTTAAATAAACAGTATTGCATTTTTAAAACTGTTCCTCCCTATAAATCTGATAACTTCTATTTTACTCACATGGCCAGCTTAGGACTGAGATGAAGGAGGGGGTTACTTGAAGTTATTGCACGATTTGTTGTGTCTGAATGGCATTAAGATGAAGTGTAAACCAGTGAATGTAGCGACAAAGGCAAGGGTCAGCAGCCTCCAGTAGTTTTCAGGAAGGCAGGCAGGTAGGTGGAATGGGGGCCAGCTAACTCCAGATTTTACTTTTACCTTCGGCTCCCACACCCCTTTTAGTGTTGTCAAATGCATTGCTAAACACCAAGAATGTCTTCCAGAGTATATAGGGTGTAAAACTTAAGACCTTATTGATTCTCACTCCTCTCTGATTCTTGCACATGTAGTAGGACACATAGTTATTTCTTGTGCTCAGCATTTGTGGAGGCCTCAGACTGTTGCTTGTCTCCTAGACCCCAGTGAGGGGGTATGGGGTGGGGTAGGAGTCATTTTCCGTATTTTGGCCCTGTTTTTCTCATTCAACAAACCAAACATCCCAAGAAAGATTCTTAGGTTCCATCTGGGGTCACCTGAGCAGGCTGATAGAATCAACCATTTCTAAGCACTAAATGTATCATGAAATGTAGAGTGGCCTACCTGTGATTTGAGCTTATTCACCAGAAATGTAGATTGTTGTTCAATGTTCTTAAACTAGAAGCAGCTTGCTTTGTGTTTCAGTGGTTGTATTTAGTAAATGTTGTTAACATTTTGCCCAGGTTAGGATGGGGGTGGTTGCTACTGTGGCAAATGGTGAATCTAAATATCAGTGGATGGCTGATCTGCACTTCACTGTGGTAAAAATTATACTGTGTTATGGGTGAGTGTCAGCATTGCCTAGCATTAACACTTGGATATAGAAATGTGAGGCTATGGAGCATGTGGGTGGTTTCTTTTTTCATTTTGTTTTATTTTTTTGTGTGTGTGTGTGTGTGTGTGTGTGTGTGTTTATGTGACTGTGTATGATATTTTAAGAGAAAGCAGCTTTTTCTTAAAAAGTTCACTCTTTAGAACCTTGCATATCTAAGGAGCTGTCCTCTGTACACTGTCAGGTCCTAGATGAGTGCAAGTGCAAGTCTTGGTCACAGCCTGATCTCCATTCATAACCATTCCCTGTCCATCAGAATTGTTTGTCCTAAATCCGATTCTTTAATTCTTCTACTAATTAAAAAACCCTTGGTCGTCCTGCTTTAGCCATGCCCCCTTGTCACTTGGCATTCTAAACTGAAACTGCTGCTACTGCATAATGCACAATGTACAGGCCAACCTCATCAGATATGGAAGAGATGTTCAAACTGTAATCCCAAGGAAGTAGTTTTGTAACTATGGGGTGGGGTTGCTTTTATGCTCCCTCAGTAGGCAAATAGAAGTGGGGTAGCTATTTAGCTAAATGATGTTTGATTAAGCAGACTTTTGGTTGTAGAGAGTCTCCAGTTGAGGCCACTTGTCCCATTAGCTGCTTGTTACAAGACCACTACTCTAAGGTTTACACACAGCCACTAGATGCCCCAGTGGAATGATGCTCTCTCAAGCTTCTCTGAGATGATTTAAGTGGCATGATGTTACCATCAAAGGTTAGGCTTAGCTTGATTTCTTGACCAATATTCTTGCAATGCCAACCTGTTGTTATTTTTAAGTAAAAAGGACAGTACTTTTTTTTCTCTAAACACTCTCTTCCAATCCCCTTACCCTGTTCTTGAGTAACAGTTTATCTTTTGAAAAGAACAAGGCTGTAATGTAGCAATTATTGTCTGTGTCTCCCTTGTGTCTGTTCTTGTCACAAATGTACTTGGGGATGTTGGACGCATTCATTTTCTGTAATAAAGTTTCTTAATCAGTCTTCCCCCTCAAAAAAAAAAAAAATCTATATATCACCTTGGGGAAAAATTATGTCTTAATAATACTGAGTCTTGTACCTCTACTTATTTTGGTTTTCTATTTTTGTCACTATTATTTTGTAGGTAAAGTGTAGGTGTCATTCAAATATTTGTCAAAATGTACTCTTAAGTACTTATTAATTATTATTCTATTTTAAATAGCTTAGTCTTAAAATTTCAACTTGAAGTTATTCATTGCTACAATCTAGGAACATAATTAACTATTTATATTGACTTCACGTATTGTCATTTTGCCAAAATTCTTTATTAGTTCTAGTAGAATTTGTGTAGATTCTATCAACTTTCGATATAGATAATATCATTTGAATAAAAAACTATTTTAATTCAACTTTTCCTTTCTGGCTGCCTTCTATTCCTGTGTGTGTGTGTGTGTGTGTGTGTGTGTGTGTGTTTTACTCCCAAAGCTAGAACTTCCAGTACAAAGTTAAATATATATGATGAGAGATGACATCTGTGACTTGTTCCTGATCTTAAGAGGGCATCATTTAGCTTTTCATCACTATATATGATGTTACCTGTAGTTGAGGACACGTGATCATTCTGAGGATGTTTTCTTTGTTCTTAGTTTCCTAAGAATTTTTAACAGAAAATATATGTTCAATTTAGTCAAGTTATTTTTCTGTACATATTGAATATGTTGGCTGGATCAGTCAGGGTACAATCAGAGATGTAGACTACTATGTAGTCTTATAAAGAATTTGATTTTGTCAAGTTTGGGGATTTAGTTATTTAGACTTTGTAAGTCTTCATTTTGAATGATGAAACTCGAAGTCTATAAGGGAAACAGTTAAAAAGAAAAGGTGGATTTCAGTAGAATTGGGTGGAGCAAGTGTAATCCACAGTTCAAACTGGAAGCCATGCGTGTTAGGAATTTCAGTAGGTCCCCATTTCTCAGAAAACAGCTTAAGTCTCAGTTCCCACCCAGAGATGGTGCTATACCCACTGACCTGCCTTCTCCCACCGATGCTCCCCTCAAGGCCAGTCAAAGCTTCCCTTCCAGGCCAGTCAAAGCTCCCCTCAAGGCCAGGCGGAGTTGCACATGCTGCCTAAGCCTATGTGCCTAAACCTACTTACCTAAAACAGTAGGTGCCTGATGTGCCTAGAACCAGTATCTTCAGACCCTCGTGGCCTAATTAGCATATGACAGATACCCCAAATAGTAGATATAAGCTGAAGCTTGCACATATTCTGTCTGTCTCTCTCTGTCTCTCTGTCTCTCTCTCTCTCTCTCTTGGCCCCTGCTCCCTGCTCCCTGCTGCTGCCCCTGCTTACAAGATGCTGCCTCTATCTCTACCGCTACTGCTTCCCAATAAATCTCTTGGCACATCTCCGTCTCTTGGTGTGGTCATTCGCCTTTCAATGAGGACAGACTGAAACTCATGTCAGTTGTTCTTTTCTTTAGCCTATGTTTTAGTTAGCTTTTTCATTGCTGTGACCAAAAGATCTAATAAGAATAACTTAGAGGAATTAGTTCTCTATCTGATGTGCATATATTAAATATTTGTTCCCAAATAGTTGGCTCTCTGTTCAATTCACTGATTGTTTCTTTTGCTGAGAAGAAGCTTTTTAGTTTGAATCTATCCCATTCATTGATTCTTGATATTAATTCTTGCGCTACAGGATTCTTATTAAGGAAATTGGGGTCTAATCCGACATGTTGGAAATTGGAGCTTACTTTTTCTTCTATTAGGCGTATTGTCTCTGGTCTAATTCCTAGGTCCTTGATCCACTTTGAATTGAATTTTGTGCATGGTGAGAGATAAAAGTTTAATTTCATTTTGTTGCATATGGATTTCCAGTTTTCCCAGCACCATTTGTTGAAGAGGCTATCAAAGAACTCAAAACACTTAATTCCATAAAAACCAATAACCCAATCAACAAATGGGCTAAGGAATTGAAAAGACACTTCTCAGAAGAAGATACACAATCAATTAACAAATACATGAAAAAATGCTCAACATTGCTGGCAATTAAAGAAATGCAAATCAAAACTACTCTAAGATTTTATTTTACTCCAGTCAGAATGGCAGCCATTAAGAACACAAACAACAATAAATGTTGGAGAGGATGTGGGGAAAAAGGCACATTCATACATCGCTGGTGGGACTGCAAAATGTGCAACCGTTATGGAAGGCAGTATGGAGATTTCTTGGAAAACTGGGAATGGAACCACCCTATGACCCAGCCATCCCACTCCTGTGTCTATTCCCAAAGGACTTAAAAACAGCATATTACAATGACACAGCCACTTCAATGTTACAGCAGCACAATTCACAATAGCTAGATTGTGGAACCAACCTAGATGTCCCTCAGTTGATGAATGGATAAAGAAAATGTGGTACATATACACAATGGAATTTTACTCAGCAATAAAAGAAAATAATATAATGGCATTCACAGATAAATGGATGAAGTTGGAGAATATAATGCTAAGTAAAGTTAGCTAATCACAAAAAGCCAAATGCTGAATGTTTTCTCTGATATAAGGAGGCCGATTCACAGTGGTGTTGGGTCAGGGTACATAGGAGGATTAGAAGAACGCTAGAAAGGTCAAAGGGGAGGGAGGGGAAGGAAGAGAGCAAGGGAGGATGGAGGGAAAAATGAAAAGGTGGTTGAATAAGATGGATGTCATTATCCTAAATGCATGATTGAAGATTTGAATGGTATGAATATACATTGTATACAAACAGCGTTTTGTAAAAAGATGATTTATATGTTTATTATGAATTATAATGCATAATACTATTATAAATAAATAAATAAATAGATAAAAGATTTTTTTTAAAAAAGAATAACTTAGAGGAGGAAAAGTTTATTTTGGCTCATGCTTTCAGAGGTTTAGTCCATGATCTAACATCAAAGCTCTGGGTCTGAGGTGAGGCAGTTTCATGGTGGAAGGGCATGGCAGAAGAAATCAGCTCAGGAGACAACAGCCAGGAAGTGTAGAGAGAGAGAGCTCTTCTCACCAGAGACAAAATATAAATCCCAAAGGCACAACCTCAGGGAACTCCTTCCTTCAGCCACACTCTACCTACTCACATTTACCAACCAGTTGATTTGTTTCACTGGCTTAATCTGCTAAACCAGTTACAGCTCTCATAATCTAATCATCCCACCTCTGAACATTGTTGCATGGTCTCACACCTGAGCTTTGGGGGACACCTCATATCTCAATCATAACAACCTGCAAGCATGCTTTTCTTATCGGAGATGCTGACATTCTTCATCTTGGAACTAAGCATACATCTGGCTCAAGACTAACAGAAGTCAAAGGAAAGTGCAGGGTAGGTGGAGTGATTGCTCTCCTAGCTACTGACACATACTAGGTTGCTGAGCCCACAGATAAACAATGATGTGTTTGAACTGCAAAATAACTTCTGCTTCAATTATCTGCCCTATAATTTTTATACATGAGTCCTCCATATTGCCCACTCTACCCCAAAACATACAAAGATAGGACTTTGGGAAACATATTTCATCTTAGACAGGTTGGCAGTTTGTGAAGGTTCTAACCAGTTTACGTTGGCTAATTTATAAGTGTTACACCAACTTTGTAGCTCAGGACGGAACTTACTGGTTCATAATGTATCAATGACTTAATATGTTGTTGGACTTTACTTGCTAATAGATCTTTAAAGAATTTTTTAAAAAATTGGTCTGTAGTTATTATACTATCCTTTTCCTGTTTTTGGTATTAAAGTAATGCTGATCTCATAGAGTTGATAAGTACTCCATCCTCTTTAATATTTGACATTATTTCTTCCTTAACGAAAAATTCAAGCTGGTGTAGTGGCACAGGCCTGTAATCCCAGGGACTCGAGAGGCTGAGACAGGAGGATCACGAGTTCAAAGCCAGCTTCAGCAAAAGTGAGGTGCTAAGCAATTCAGTGAGACCCTGTCTCTAAATAAAATACAAAATAGGGCTGGGAATGTGGCTCAGTGGTTGAGTGCCTCTGAGTTCAATCCCCAGTACCAAAAGAAGTTAAGTTTGAATCAGTCTGGACCAGGAATTTTCTATGTGAAAATACTTTTTACTGTAAATTCACATCTTTTAAGAGATAGGGCTTGTATTCATCCATTCTTATTTCTATTTCTATAACAAAATACCTGAAGTAAAGTTATTTGTGAAGGAAAGAGGTTTATTTAGCTCTCTGTTCTGGTGATCTAAGTAAGACATGGTGCTGGCTTCTGCTCAACTTCAATGAAAGATTCATGGCAGCATCAAAATAGTGGGATAACATGTAAAGGTAGAGATCCAATGGAAAGACAGGAAAACAGAGAATGGGGAGAGGCCAGTCTTATTATTTTATAACTGGCTGTCATGAGAATTAATTCACTTCATGAGGCCAGCATTAAACCTTTCCACATGATGCCCTTGATGACACCCACTTTCCACTAGACCGCCACCTTTTAAAGCTTCCACAACTTTTATGCCACTACACTGGGCACTCAGTTTTTAGCACATGAACCCTTAGGATAAAAATCAAATCATATTCTTTTTTCTTTAGTTAGCTTTGTAGTTTGTGTCTTTCAAGGGATTTTTTCATTTTATATGTTGAAGAATTCAATGAAAATGTATTAGAAAAATGTTGCTCATAATATTCTCTTATCCTCTTATATCTATAAAGTAACAATGTCATCTCTCTCATTTCTGACATTGGGAAATTGATATCTTCTCAGTTATTTTTCCCCTTGTTCCAGCTAGCTAAATATTTATCATGTTTATTATTTTCTCAGAGAGCCACATTTTGATTTCATTGATTTTCTCAGTTGCTGTTTTTTATTTTTTAATGTGTTCTCCATTCTGACCTCTATTATTTCTTTTTGTGTTTCTTTGGGTTTAATTTAATATTTCCTAGTTATATTAAAGTGGAAGCTAAGGTACATTCTACTGAGACCTGTCTTTCTAACTAATATAAAAATCTAATGCTATAAATTTCTAAGTACTATTTTAGCTACATCTCTCAAATGTTGATATGCTGTCTTTTCATTTTTATTCCATTTGAAGTACCTTCTAACTGTCTTTTTATTTCAAGTGTGACATATAATTAGTTGTTCAGAAGATTCCAAATATTTAGATGATTTTCCAGATGTTTCTGTTAGTGATTTCTAATTAATTTCTGTTGTATTTAGAGAACATAATTTATATGATGTGAATATTTTAAAATGTAGTGAATTTAGTTCTATTATATGACATATCTTGGTAAGTGTTCCATGAACACTTGAAAAGAAGGTATATTTTGCTGTCATTGGGTGGACTGTTTTAATAGGCATCAATTAGGTGAAGGTATTTAAGATGTCAAAATCTTCTGTGTACTTACTAATGTTTATTTTCTAATGGTTTTACCAATAATAGAAATATGTGTATTGAAATCTTCAACTATAATTATTGATTTTTTAATTTCTCTTTGTGGTTTTATCAGTTTTTTTTTTTTTGCTTTATATGCTTAGAAGTTCTGATGTTAAGTGCATAAGTACTTAGAATTTCTTTGTCTCCTTGAAGAATTTTTCAATTCTTCATTTTGAAATCAATCTCTTTATCTCTGATATTATTCTTGCTCTAAATTCCTCTTTGTAATATCTTGTTTTGGTTAGTGCTAGCATGTTATACCTTTTCCATTTCCTTTTATAACATAATTGTGTCATCAAAGTTAGTTTCTAATTGGCAAATTTGTTGAGTCTTACTTTTTTATCCAATCTAACATTTTCTGGCATTTAATTGGGTTGTTAAGGTCATTTGTAGTTGATTCTCTACAGATAAAGTAGTTATATTTTATAAAGTTACCACAATCACTGAATTAGTGAATACATGAATACACTGTTCCTTAGGGAAATACAGAGTTGGGTTCCTAAATTCCATAGATGACTGCAAAATAATAATAATTATTATTATTTGGGCGTTGCATGTCCATTTTAGTGATTAGATACATTTGTAAATATATAATCTACAAGTAATGAGGATTGAATGTCTATTTAATGTGATAATTGATACGATTGGTTTAAATTTACTCTTTTGCTATTTCTTTTCTATTTTATTCCTTCTTTTGTATTACCCTATGTTTCATTACTTAATGTATCTTCTTAGCTTATTATGTGTAACTCTTACTTTTTTCTTATTGGTAGTTTAGAATTTATAGCATACATCTTTAATATAGTACTGTCAGTGACCTGATATAATATCTCTTAACATGTAGTAAATGTATACTTTCCTCCCTGTTACTTTATCTTAGCCAAAATCAAAAGTTCTCATTAATGTTTTATTTGTATTGGTTTTATGGCTTTGTTTGCATTTAATTTTTAATTTTATTTTTAATTATATAATAGCTATGAGCATGAGAAATGTATCACTGCTTTTATATTTCTAATAAAACTAATACAATAACTAAAGCTATTCATGGACTCTAGTTCACTATTACTATTCATAATAATTACTGAATGATCTAGACCATACTTTCAACTCATATATATTTTGTTGTTTATTGTATTTTTAGGACCTAGCACATATAAAACACACAATAGCCAGGGACGGTAGCGCACACCTGTAATCCCAGCACTTGGGAGGCTGAGTCAGGAGGATCGCGAGTTCAAAGCCTGCCTAAGCAATGGCAAGGCACTTAGCAACTTAGTGAGGCCCTGTCTCTAAATAAAACACAAAAAAGGGCTGGGGACGTGACCCAGTGGTCAAGTGCCCCTGAGTTCAATCCCCGGTACCAAAAAACAAACAAACAAACAAAAATCCACAATAATGGAGACACAATGCAAGTGAAAAAGGAGTTAGTATTCACATGAGCTACACATGAATTTTCATGTAATTTTGAACGGAAGCTAAGAGAGTTGTTCCTTGCTGCCAGGTATCAAAAGACATTCAAGTTTGGCAGCCTACAGTGGAATGCACTTTTAGCATGTTTGGATGCCAAAAGAGATGGGTTTAACAGAGAAAAGGACCATTTTTTATTTTCTATGTAGGTAGATAGCTTTTGTCTTACTCAACACTTGTTCCTACTTAATTTCACTCTATGTGCTCTGTTATCCTGTCCATTCTTTGAAATACATTTGAACTTAATTCTTGCCCTTTAAAAAGTAGTTAGGCTCCATATTGATTGTATTGATTGAAAAAGTGACCTTGAATAAAGCACTTAAATTTTTGATGCCTTAGGAAGGCTACTCCTATTTTCCCTACTAGGATGGTATGACTATTAATATTTGAAATGCTCTTTCTGGTATTTGGTCTGACCAAGAAACTAAGATGACTTTTATAGTCAATTAAATTCCAATTGTAGTCACAGTGGGAAAAAGGAAAGGAGAACGCAAATAGTGCAGTGGTACAATTTCAGTAGAGAAAAGGACAAGTCAAAGGTCATGTTGAACTCGAAAGAATGTGATGAAAAGAATGGGGAGAGCTCCACTAACTCTGTCATCATTTATTTATTAATTCATTCAACATACATGTATGCCTACTATGACCTAGAGACTTTTCAAGAAAAAATATCATATCCATGAACAAATGATTCCTACTCTCATTGTTCTTATATTCTTTCACTTGTGGGTACAAAAAGAAAAAGAAAAAAAATGGCATAATGAATAAATAAATAAATTATATACTATGTTATAAGTTGGTACATGATTTGAGAAAAGGAATACATAGTAGAACAGGGTAAAGGAAGTACAAGGGTGGGTAAATGCAGGACCTTCTGATTGCAGCTTTATATGGGTGAGATTTAATAAAAGCTGGAATGAGCCAAGGAATTTAGACACACAGATTTCTATGGGAAGGCTTTCCAGCATGAAATAACAGATAAAACAGAAGCCCAATACTAAAAGGCACTGATGTAGTGATGTTAATGGTGGGGCTTGAGCAGAACGATCAACAGGAAGCAGAGTTGAAGACAGAGTCAGAAAACAAGGGACCAGTTTACGACTAGACTCTTGGGCGACTGTGTGGATTCTGTGTTTTGCTCTTAGCAAAATGGGAGGTGCTGTATGTTTTTGAGCAGAGGAGTAAGCTGACCTGATGTTGGCTTTTGAATGTTGACTTTGCTGTGCTGAGAGCAGACCACATGATAGTTGGGGCAAAAGTAAAAGCAGGGACATTTCTTACAAAGCTTTTGTAGTAATTAACGTGAGAGATGTCCAGGATGGGAGGAATGAAGATGGTGAATGATCAGAGTCCACATCTAGCTGAAAGATAGGTAAAGCAGGACATGTAAAGAGATATGGATTAAAACTATAAAAGGAGTGAGAAATGCCTCCAAGGCTTTTGTTCTATGTGAGTTTCTAGAAGGATGAAGTTTCCTTTAACCAAGAACAGAAACTCTGATGATACAGAAGGACTAGATTATTGTTATGACCTAACTAATCTCTACACCTCTATATCTACCTCCCTTTGTCCTCATCTTTTTTTTAATCCAAATCTGTCTGCATCCTTAGGGAAAAAAAAAATTCTTTGGATTCACCATCTCTTTCGGGATAAAGTCTTAACTTTTCATGACCTGATTTTATTTATTTGTTTTGCATATTTCTTCTTTCCCTGTTCTATTTTTCTCCCATGTTCAACATACCCATCACCATATAGACTATTTGAAAGACATACTGCCTTTCTGTCTCTAAAATGGGCAGCTTCCATTTCTTACTCAGTTTCCAGGTAGGTTTTATTCTTCATGAAAAATATTATCATTCAGTACTACAATTCAATCCCCCAACATAACTATACATTAATATATTTCTGTTACTAGACCAATATCCATATAATATCATAATTGCTTATTTAATTTTCATCACCATTCACTACAAGCTTCGGAAGAAGGAAAATCTGATTGATTTCTCACTGTTCCAGATAGCTATTGTTGTGTAACAAACAATCCCCAAACACAGAATTTTAATACTACAACAATCACTTATTTTGCTTACAAATTTACAATAGAGAGAATCTTGGTGAGAGTTGATTCCGCTCCATGCATTATTAGCTGAGATGGCTTGAGTTGGGGTAGACTCAAAGATCCTGTTTAAGGTGATTCATGCACATAGCTGGCAAATTGAGATTAGCTCTCATTTCCTCTCCATCTGGGCCTCTCCAAGTATTCTTGATTTTAAAAGCAGGCTTTCTAAGAAATTCAGGCAGAAGCTGAGTCCTCTTTTATTACTGAACCTCACAAGTTATATATTCTCATTGTGCCATAGTCACAAACATAGATACCACCTCTCTGTGATAAAAATGGTAGAGTCATATTTTAAGAAGAATATATCGAATAGGAGCTATTGTTGTTGCCATTTTGGGGCTAACCAACCTCCCATCATCACTATCATGTCTACCATACAACAAATTCTCTGGTGTGTATTAAATGCTCAATAAATATCCTTAGAATAATTAAAATGTCTTTCTCAATAGCTTCTTTCTCCATCCACAATGAGAAACCAAATTTATTATGGGAAATTCAGTAGCATAGAGTTACCAATAGAAACCAGTATGTCTAGGCTTTGCTTTAATTGTAAAGAGCACACAAGAAAGAGCAGGTTCATGTAACTAACTCTATGTTTCACTTGGTTAGAACCTTTATTTCCACCATTGGAGTCGTTTAATTTATAAAATATTTATTTTCAGAGGACAAGAGTTCCCAATATTTCTTAGTTATTGCTCATTAGGATATTACCACATTTTTTGAAAAATAGTACATGAAAAAGAGACCATTATAATGCTAGGCAGTATAGTTTTTCATTTGGGAACCGACTGACATTTTTTTTTTTTTTTTTTTTGCATTTAGCTTTCCTATAAAACTTTGGACTTGACATTAATGTTTGGCCATTACAGTAACAGAGCTAATACACATATTGACTTGTAAAGCACCTTTCTTCTGCAAAGTCCAGTCTTTACTAAAAATATACACTTTTAAAGGAATAAATTGAGAACCTTCTTTGCCCATCCTAGAATAATAGCTGTTAAATGTAGTTAAACAGGAATTCTCTTACTGTAAATTCTAGAAAGTATTGTTTCAAATTTGTGATCAGCGATCCCTATATCTACATAGGAACATACATATTATTAATCTATCATAATAGGATAAAACCACCATAACTCCAATTTCTTAATACTTTGGAAGATGGGTAATATCTTTTACTGAACTCAGTGGAACACTGTACTTTGTAATTTATAGATGCACAGACCTGACTCTCAGAGAGGATATAACCTTCTTAATGTTTATCTGATGCTATAGGCTGTGGTTTTCCACAATAGAGATTACTTTGCCCCCAAGCTTTACTTAATAGTTCTTAACAATTCCACTCCTAGTTGCTAATTTTGAGAGAGGGACTGGCTGTATCTTACGTTTTGCTCATAATCTGTTATGAAACTTTAGATACAAGATTTTAATATTTACCAGGAAAAATTTCTTAATTTCCTTAGCCAAAGATGATCCTTTCCTTTTCAATATTCATATAATCTCTGGAGCCATTTTTTTTTTTACTGTAACAGTACCACCTTATATAATAATATTTTAAAATATGTCTTCCATGGGGCTGGGGTTGTGGCTCAGTGGTAGAGTACTTGCCTAGCATGTGTGAGGCACTGGGTTTGATCCTCAGTACCACATAAAAATAAAGATATTGTTTCCACCTAAAACTAAAAGTAAATTTAAAAAATATATGTCTTCCAAATCAACTCAAAAGTTCAAAAACAAAACATTTTATTCACGTTTCTATTCTGGTATAATCCCAGGCACATACTTTTTTTTTTTTTTTTTTTTTTTTTTTTTTTTTTTTTTTTTTAATACTGGGGATTGAAACTGGGCACTTTACCACTGAGCTGCACCCTTTTTATGTTTTTTTTTTTTTTTTTTTTTTTTTTTTTTTTTAAGACAGGGTTTTGCTAAGTTTCTTAGGGCCTCACTAAGTTGCTGAGGCTGGCCTCAGCCTCTTTAGTCACTGGAATTATAGATAAGCACCACCATGCCCAGCCAGTAGATATTATTTTAATACCTTGGCTCAAGTAACAAACTTATTTTCTTATAGCGCCTGAATTTGAATCTTGATTCTCCACTTATTAGCTCAAATCCCTCTTGTACTAAAATATATGCAGTCTTTGGAAGGGAGTTCTACCTGTCAATTAGGCTCTGTAATTACATTCCCATCCTTGTAGTCAGAAATTCTAGTGGGTCTTCTGACTATAGTCATCCTAATCATCTCTTCCACCCCTTTCACAGCCACTGTCCCTACTATCTGCATGAGCATTCACCTTTTCCTACTGTCTATTCTATTCCCAAATGGTGGTTGACCCTACAAGTCCACCTGGTTTCTCTATGCTTGCCATCTTTTTAAAAAAATAATTAATTTATTCATTTTTAAATTTTAATTTGTTATATACAACAACAGAATGCACCACAATTTACATCACACACATAGAGCACAACCTTTCATATCTCTGGTTGTGCATAAAGTAGAGTTACATCATTCATGTCTTTATACATGTACTTAGGGTAATGATGACCATGGCACTTGCTTGCCATCTTTGATAAGGCTCACTCTGACTCTCTTCCAGCTACTTTTTGAGAATCAATGGACTGTAACTTTGTCAATTATGGCAGAAAAAAGAAACAAAATCCATACCTCATATGACTATAACCTTCACATATAGAGCAATACTTTCACATAAGGTACCCAACAAGTACATTGAATTTTTCAAGTTTAAAAATGTTTTTGTAGCATTTACTTTAAAGAATTCTAAAGAAGAGATTTAAAAGTTGTAAATACAAAGTGAAAATAATATACAATTGCCATTCCTATTAAAAAAAAAAAAAAAAACTCGCTAGGTAATGGGTAATGACTATTTGCTGCTGTCTCAGAGGAAAAGGTTGACACCAAACCTCTGTTCAGGTAGAGCTGGACGTTTCTGATTGCTTTGCCTCAGGCTCATTGTGTTCCTGATGTGCAGACCATCATCTCTGGAGCAAATGTGAACAGCCAGCTCTAGCATGACAAAACACTGCATACAAACACACAGACATGCAGAGTTGGTAGTTGGACCAGTCCTGAAAGATATCTTTTTGTTTTGCCTTTGCACCAATGCCCTAAGGCATTTGTGGGGTGCTGGAAGAGTCTGTTCCATAGCCTCAAATGGTTGCACCCTAGAGGACTGAGGAGGCAAGAGGGACATGCAGAATCCTGAAGAGAGAGAACAGTGTGCCACTCAGCAGCCATTCCAATTGTCAAGAATTTGACTACCAGAAAATGTCAGATTTCTATACCCTACATTTTTGGGGGGTGGGGTGGGGGGAAGGCTCTGCCCACATACAATAATTCATTATTTATCCTGTCCCAAAACTCTAACCCATGTGAGTTGACTTCTTTGTCTGTCTAACTTCCTTCTTCCCTTGGTCACTTCTCTTTAGCCTTAGTGTTAGAACAAAGAGACCAGGCTGGACCCAAACTACCCAGATCATTTCAGCCTTTATTCAGGAACTGGACTACACCTACAGGAATGGACCCACTTTCCTGGTGAAAAATGAGCCACTTGGAACAAAGGAGGGAACTGGGATTATGCAGATTATACTGAGAGGTGACTTAATTAATGAGTGTGTCAGCTTGGGCACTCAGGAATTTGGGGTCTGTTTTACTGGGTGAAATGGGAGGGAGTCTAGGGTCAGCAGTCAGTCTCTGGGACTTATGTTACTGGACCTGATGGAGGGCCTTGGGGTCAGTGGTTGGTACCTGGAAAGGATTTGTTTATGGAATGATTAATGCTTTGGCCTCTTCCCAGAGACTGCCTTTCTAGGTTTGATGGACACCTCTTCCCCAGGGTTTGTTTTATCATCAGGAAAGAATGTATTAGGAAAGGATCAATGCTCTCAATATATGGCTTTTCTTCTCACTCCCCCTTTTCCCAGGTCTCACTATTTTGGGGGGTTTGTCATTTTCCATATATAATACTCAGTGGCCTCCTGTGAGTTCTTTGGACAAACCAAGCATGATCCCATCCTATGCTTGTGGACCTGTCTATCTGCTCCGACTTCCTTCAGGGCACAACTTAAATATCTCCAGCAAAGTTGACTTCTGATTTAAATAATCCTGTGCCCCTTTTCACCAAGCTTTGTTTTTCTCTATATATATTTTGGCAAACAAGATTGAATACATTTGTTTATCAACTCTCCCTCCCCACCAGGGCTTAAGAGCAAGGATTTTAAATTTTATTTAATTCTATAGCCCAAACACATAAAACAGTGTCTGGTACAAAACAGGTACCCATTACATACTTGTTGAATTAATAAATTTTATATCTATTGCCTCACACTGTAGGGTACATTTCACTTTGTAGATCTAAACTTCCACTGAAGTCTGCTAACCAAGCAAATACATCATAAGCATGTTTTGGAGAACAAATACAAAAAAGTGAGTTTCCCTTTTAAACTGGCAAAGAGCAGAGACAAAAGAAAAGCTCCAAGGGTATGAGACATGAATTGGTTCAAGATTTCCACTGATACTTGAATTTTTAGCTAGAGATGACTATAAATATGTAACTGCTTTGCCAAATTTATAGAAATCTTTGAGAGGCTATTGTGTTCTCTACAAGATACAGGGCAAGAAACTCAATCTAATTTTATTTAAACTCCAAATGATAAGGTGCCCTCAGTGACATCTACTTTGCAATTAATAATGCTGGATGCATCATATCATTTATTATTTGCATGATGTTCTGTGGTTTGCTGGGGCTGGGGTGAGGGGTGATCACTAGTGAATAAAAACCTCTATTCAATCATCCATTGTGCTTCTTTATTGATGGGCTTGCCCATTTCATTGTTTTATCATATTTAAAAAAAAAAGAAAGTATTCAATATGAAAGACCACAGCCTGCTAATTTCAGTGAGGCAGTACTCCTTCCTAAAAGATATTAGTCATTCCTAGGAAAAACTGGCTGATTCTGCCTCTCCAGCTGTGATGTGACCTTCTTACAGATGCAGAACTCTGCAAAGGGCTGAACCCCTGCTAGAGGCACAGGGGTACTTTCTCTTGCTTCACTGACACATGTAATGTTCCTGACCCAAGATCTTTAGGGATGAATTCTCATAATCAAGCCATTATGTCAGATGAGTTAAGCCTAAATCCAAAAGCTTGATCTTAAGTTTCTGGTGTCATTTGTAAGCAATTACCTAATCATCTGAGGCATTATAACATCAAACTATTTGGGTTTCCTCTGCTTCTCTCTGAAAGGAGGAATTATTTTTGCAGTATTTCCTTAGTTAATGCTCTCTAGACTCTTAAATATTTTGTACATCCATGAAAATAAGATAGCAAAATGAGGGTGAGTTTGAGAATTTTTACTTCTCTCTTGATTCCCTATTGAGCCGTAAACTTTTTGGTCTGATATTAAAAAAAATTGTGCTAAATTATTTAAAATATATTAATCAAACACTTTACAAGTCCAGGGAGTTATTCTAAATTATTGGAACATTAATATTGAGTAGTAAAAAGTGAGAACTTGAGCTATTACAGGAAATATCATTTATGAAAATAAGGTAGTCTAGTCCTCTTGAATAGGTCAAAAGAAGTTTTATTATTAGCCTTTACTTAATAGTACTAAAAGCATAATCAGAAGACATTAATTCTTTAAGGTCTGCAGCCCTCAATATTTATCAAAGCAAAAGCAGGTAAATTCTCTAAAACTTTATATTAAATCAGCAGCAACTATTTGTAATTCAAACTATAGGTATCTGTGGAACATATTTTTTTTTTAATTAAAAAATTAGAATTGGTTTAGGCAAGTGATAATTTCTCCTTTCTTAGAACCAGAATCCTAATTTAGAGGTAAATGTTTCACATGTCCTTTTATTCCAAAAAGATATACAACTTCAATGTAAGTTTAATGTAGAGAGGCCCAATAGGAGATGGAAAGCTCTCACTATTTTCATGGTTACATATTCTAATCTTTACCAAGAACCCAGACATCATACTGAACATGCCTCATGTAGAAAATTTTATTTTCTGATTTATTTCTCAATTAGGTTACAGATATCTTGGCAAATTATAAGTTAGTACTTTGTTTCTCTAAGCAAAGTCTAGAGTGAAGTACATCTTTTTCAGAAGCTTCATACCTGTGTGGACTGGAAAAGTTAGCCCCAAGGCATTCTAGATGGGAAACCATGCAAGCGTGGGGAGAGGTCTAGGGGATGCCTCTGTTATAGCACCAGGATAGGAAATGACTCAAGATTCCCTTTATGTCTCTCCAACTCTAGATACAGTAAGATCAACAAGTCATATCCTGCTCAGTTGCTCATGTTCTTTTCTTTCTCACTATCTTCTCCAAGAATCTTTTAATTATATACAATAAACCCTTAGTGACTGAACTTTGGTGCCCTTAATAGATGTAATGAATTATAAATCATCAACTCATTTAGAATTGGTTTTCTTTTCTTTTATTTAAAAATATTTTTTAGTTTTAGATGGAAACAATGCCTTTATTTATTTATCTTTATGTGGTGCTGAGGATCAAACCCAGGGCCTCACACATGCTAGGCAAGCCACAACCACTGAGCCACAACCCCAGCCCTAAAATTGGTTTTCTTATATGGAAGGTAGAAATTTGTTAAAAAACAAACTATTCCATTTCAAGATTATTCCATGTGTTAATTCTCTATGTATTGCTCCTGGATCCTTGATAACAATTTTCCTCCATTCTTTTTGGGTCTGAAAGAAAACTGAACAGAAATGGGAAAAGAAGATTTAAAGAAAAAGAAGCATCAAAACCTTTAGATCATTTACATGAAAATGCAAGTCGTTGCATGTACACAAATATAAGGGGTCATTATTAAGCATATTCAAATTTTCCTGTTAGCCTCTTTTATATATACTACTTTTATTTAATGAAGGAATCTTAAGGTGATAGTGCTCTCTCCTTAGCCCATAAAAGTTCAAACTACTGAGTAAGCTATCATTGATATCTAGGCCCAGGTATTGGTGGTCAACATTGTTGAAGAACCCATCTTCATTCTGAACCATTATAGATAAAGAAAATTGTCAGGGTGAATTTAGGAAGAGGGAAAAACGAGCACAACACAAAACAGAGATTCACATTGAAGTCCCTCAAAATTTAATCCTGGAGTTATTTATGTCAGACAAATTGCTTCTGTATAGCAACGACAGCATCTGAAAGAAACACAGAGCTGTTTGGTGGTCCCTTCTGAGTGCCCTCTCTGTGTGGTCTATAGGTACTCTGAGAGTGAAGGCCTGTTTACCAAGAATTGATGTTTCTTTAGTTCTAGCTGTTAAGACAGCTTCCAGCTTGGGGACCTGCCTGGATACTGATTTATCCCTTTGAAGTTTTCCCAAGTTTATTTATTTCATTTTTTTTCTCAATATGGTATGATTTTAGAAGGTAATTCCCATGTCTCTTCCAGAGTATTCTTACCAGTAGACTTTTAAGACAGGCCAATTCTCTTTTTTATGGCTGGGTAGAATATACTTCCCAATTGTGTGCTTAATTTCAGAGTTTACAGAGAGGTTTAAGGGTTTAGCTGCCCCACTAAATAACACCTTCCTGTACTCAGAAGAGATTAAACAGTACACTGAGCTCTGTTTCCACCCTCTTTCCCACCTTGGGGATTAAATTGTTTCCCTGCTCATCTGAGAAGAAATAATTTTTTTTTCCTAATTATGCCCCTTATTTCAGAGTGTTTCTTTTTATTCCCAAAGGCAAAAGTTATGAAATTCTAAGGGAAAAAATTGTTATTATATATTTATTCCTAAATTACTCTTAGATTTTACTATCTTATCACACAAAATACTCTCCAATCATTGCTATAAAAATGAGGACACTTGTGAGCATTTTCCCGACATGTTTTTCCAAGAGAGAGACATTAAAAGTTTCCTTTTACTGTGTATGATATGGTGTTATAAACAATGAGATCTGAATATTAGCAGGTTCTTGATGTCACACATGTTTAGCACAGATACCTTGGGCAAAAAGAATCCTCTCTAGTATTTTCCTGGTTCATGCTCTGGAAGAATTTGGGCCCCAAATTTTTGCTAACAGTTGTTGCATGCATATAATATGAGAGAGTTGTGGTAGGTGCTTGGAGAATCACTATACTGGAGAATGGTGACAGGATGACAGGGGAAGGTCTTATGGTGGAAGGATCAGCAAATGCACTGTTGAGCATTTCCAACCTCCAATTTGAACTTGAAGAGCATGATATGATAGGATCACCTATGTTGACATTCATTCTGTCAGTATTTACTGAACTCTTACTCTGTGCCTAGCTTTATGCTATAGTAGAGTAGAGCATAATATCCTATGTTTTATAGAATAAAGACATGGTCTCTATTCTCTACAGTTTATTGTCTAGGGTGGAAGTCAACAAACAAGAAAACAAAATGTTCATTATAAAAATTAGAATGCTATGAGAACAATGTATCAAGTATCCACTCTCTAAAAAGGGCCTTTTGTGAGTTCAGTTTTAAATGAGAACTGAAAGATGAGAAGGATTTGCATGCAAAGCACAAAGAAGAAGGTTATGGACCAGAGTGGAGGCTTTGTTTAAAGGCAGAGCCAGGGGCCAAACTACAGGTATACTGAATCTGAGCCTGCATTTTTAAAAAGATCCTCAGGCGTGTAAATTTGAGAAATAGACATAAAACAATCAATTATACCACATGGAGGTCATTGGTTAGATAGGGAGAGGGTATTGGTTAAATAAGGCGGAAGCCAAGTTGCAATGAACTGAATGACCAGATGTAAGGAGTGAACACAGCAGTATACTAACTCATTACAGAAGTATGAGGTGGGATAGGAGCTGAAAAGGAATGTGTGGTCAAGAAAGAAGTTATTTAAGATAAATATGTGCATTTATGTGCATGAAGATAACATCTAACTGAGAGGGATAATGATGATGAGAATATAGAGAGAATATCTCAGGGTCAGAGTCTTTGAGATTACAGGACGCATCAAGGTGCAGTCAGCCTGTGATGGGAGAAGTGACACTTCCTTCACTGGAACAAGAGGGAGGGTGGAAAAGATGTGTGTGTTATAGATTTTCTGAGAGGAATATGAGCATCTTCTGGCATGCTAATTGTCTCTTAGTGAAGCACGTAAACAAGGAGTAAAGAAGGATGGGGATTGTGAAAAGTGAGAAATTATGAGATAATCACTCCAGAAAACAGAAAAACAGGTTGATTAAAAAAACTGTGGTAGAATTGCTAGGTAGTGTTCAGTGCCTATTTAGATTCAGTCATCAAAATTTATCGTGGAATCTGCTCAGTTACATGGTTTTATTTGTCTTGCTGTGCTAAAGTTTGTGGGTACCAGTATAAAGGAAGCAGATGTCTGGGTTCATATAAGGTTGGGGTTAATTATCAGAAGCCATCCTTTAACACTACAATATGTCTAAATCAAGTTCTTAGCAACTATGTCTGTCTGCAGAAGTAGTGGTTGGATATAGATATTTAGCTCAAATTACAATAACATGGCATGGGTTATTACCCTTCTCTATGCCCAACTTCTCTACGCATTTTCCAGAAGGCTCATAACAATGCTATGGTTTAGGTATTATCAGTCCCATTTTACTAATGAAAACTGAATATAAAAAGGGTTCACTAAATCATAAGTAAACTATAATTTAGAGTCAAATTAAGTTCCATTTAATAAGATCTGCTTAACACCTGCCACCAGAGTCATTTCATTATAATAACGAAAGAGATTTTATAACAGGAAAACTTTCTTTTTTTTTTTTTTTTTTTGCATGTGGGTTTTACTCTATTTTTATTTTTTACAGCAAAAGCCGAAGCTGCTGATTTTCACTAAACATTTTATGTTTTTCCCCCTTCTAGTGGCATGAAATTGAGTGAAACGTGATGTGTGTTTTATCTTTTCAGCTTTATACACTTAGCAAATAAATATGCAATCTTGGAAAACTTTCCTCTTACATTTCCTGTGTGAAAAGTCTGCAAGGAAGTTTCAAGCTAGGTATGTAAGTAGATTTTTGTGTGTGTGTGTTTGTGTGTGTTGATGTGTTAGGAATCAAAAACAGAGCCTCTCACATGTTAGGAAGGTGTTCCACCACTGAACCCTTATTGAATTTTGGGAAAGCCTACTAAGGATTGATCTAGGGCATGATACTTCTTTCCTGGCAAAATATGGGAGATATGACACCTATTAGGACTAGTGTAAATTACAGAACAGTTGAACAATACAATTTCAACATAAGTATCAGACATAGAAATTGGACAACAAAGTCAAATGCCTACAGGAAGCTGGGAATGAAAGTTCAAGGAGCAAAGAAGATCAGGCAGAGCCAGTGGGGGAAGCACGTAGCTGAATAAACTGGGTGTCACTCATTTCTTTGAGCCAACTGATACCATGCAGGCTCAGTGTTGCCAAATATTCCCATAAGCCAAGAAGAAATATGACCTAAAATGCTGTGAAATTTAGATACATTATATTGTGAAATCAAACAACCAGGTGGTTTATGTCCATGAACCTCCGGTTTGCCACTTCTGATAGACACACTTTTAAATCTGTCAAAAGAATCTTAAGCACCAATGTTGAAAAGACAAACAACCCATAAAACCTCCTTTAAATGGATTGTTTGAGAAATATGTTCTGTAGATGGCTCCTGATTTATGATAGTTCAACTTAGGATTCTTCAACTTTATTATGGTACAAAAGTGATAGATATTTAAGAATCCATACTTCAGATTTTGAATTTGGTCTTCCCCCAGACAATATATGGTATGGTACTGGGAAGTGGCAGTGAGCCACATCTCCTGGTCATCAACATGATTGGAAGGGTCAACAACCAACACTCTACCATGGACTATGTTTCTGAGCTATGACATCTGACAAGTGAGGTGAATTATGTGCATCTTCCATTATGGTATTTTAAATTTAGTGTGAATTTCCTGAGACCTAACCTAATGGTAAGTTAAGGAGCCATCTGTATTGATATAATTTAGACAACTTTTAATTTACTTTTTAATTTGGAGAAGTTATTTGAGGGAAGGAACTATCTTTGTACCTGATGTAAAAGGAAATAAGAAAAGTAGCTTTACTTCCTATAAGTCACAGATTTCTCTCTAACGAGAGGATTCCCAGTGCATAGGCAAAAAATGCTTCCTTAGGAAAGAAAGTATCTTTATTCAGCAATGATTCTCTTTTATGTGCCAAAGAATTCACAAACTTAATCAATTTATCATAATGAACCTCAGGGGTAGTGTACAAGAGAATTATAAGCACAGCATGTAAATTTTCCAACAATAATGATATTATGCTTCCTTCTGCATGAAGAATAATTTTACAACTTTAGGTTTCAAATAAATTAAGTCCATAAATACACAAAAGCCACAGTGACAAAAATTTGCAACCTATTAGCTAAGGTTCACATGTGATATTGTCTAATTTCATCTCAGGAGCACTAAAATTACAAATAAGGTTCAAATCTATGTAAATTTCTTGCTGTTCAATAAATATGACTCAAACTTTAGTGACTTTACATTTTGTCTTGAAATTCTTTCCCCTAACTAGGTGCCATATTACTATCAAAATTCTATTTGCTTGCCAAGCCCAGCCTCAAAATAGTTTTCTCCTCAAGGATCCTGGTGAGTGAAGCCCTGTGCTGTATAGCTAGTCACCGAAAATTCAGGTGTGCTAGGGCAGGATGAATGATGCAGTTATAGAATGTGGATTGCAGACTTTCTTTTCGTATAATAGAAGAAGGCTAGAGGAGAGAGACTGACTAAACACGTTGCTTTGATGGCTACTTTACAGACCTAAAACTTCCTAGCAATTTGAATCAATGACCATTCTTTGCTCGTCCATGTTGTTTCTCTTATATATGCAGGACCACAAAGATCAACCACCCTGCAGAGCAAGGGGGAGGTAGAGTCAGGAGAGAGCAGTGTGGAGCCCTGAGATCATCCATCAATGTCTTCACTTTCCCAAGAGGGAGTCATCATAAACAAAAAGAATGAAGTACTTAAAGAACTTTCATTTGATAAGAAAAAAGAATGTGGTTATATGAGAAAGCTATGGTCTTAAAACAGAATTATTACTTTCTACGAATATGACCTTTTTAAAATAGCTATGTCATACTTAATTTTGTTAAATTTGTAGTTAAGTAAGACCCCTGTGGTCATCCTGACCATGACCCTCCCAAATATGCCTGCATCCTAATTCCAAGAAACTGTGAATATATTACATTACATGCAAAGGGACTTTACAGATGTGATTGAGTTAAGCATCTTAAAATGGGAAGATTATCCTGGATTATATGGTTGAGCCTAATGTAATCATAATAGTCCTTACAATAGGAAAGGGGAAAAATCAGAGTCAGGGCAGGAAATGCAGTGGTGCATCTAGAGATCAACATGATATGGGGCCATGAAAAGAGGAATAGGGGACCCTCTAGAAGCTGCAAAAGGAAAGGAAACGAATTCCACCCCAGAACTTTCAAAAGGAACATAGCTTAGTAGTCGCATTTTAGATTCCATAAATGTAAGAAATACATTTTTGTTGTTTTAAGCTACTAGATTTATAATCAGTTGTTATGGGAATGATGTAAAATTCATCCATGTTACATGGTTTTGTGGCATAAGTTATTAAAGTTGTTCATACCTTACTCTCTTTTCATATCATTTTTAAAAATAAAGGCATGATTTCACATTTATACCTATATACTTTCATTCTAAGTATTCTGACCCATGCACATTATAACATCCCTTTGTTTTCTTTCTCCAGAAATAGAGCTTAAGACATCTTCATTTGTTTTATCCAGAAGTAGAACTTAAGATAAGAACTTGAACATAGATAGATTATTTGGGGGAAAATTCTGGAAAATACTGGTGATAGAGAGTTGAGAGAGGTTAGGGAAGAGAGCTAATAAAACATTGTTAGCATGGTGGGCCAGTGGATCTTCATCTGCTGGGGGACCTGCAGTAACCATGCAGAAGGGATATCTCATAGTTTCCCCCATGGAGTAAGGGATTTGAATTATTCACCTACCAGGTTTCACCAGTCCTTTGCTTGACAGCTATTCTTGGACAGTAAGGGGAGGTGATAACTTCCCAGAACTTCTGGCTTGCTCTATTCCTAGGCAGAACAAAATCCAGTGATAAGAGAAAGCCCCAAGGCAAAGGATCACTGTTACCAATGGAATTGGACCCACAGTACACAGGGCCTCTAGATAGGAGATGTGTTGGGCATTGACAACTCTGATTCATGGTGACTTTTTGAGACAGATTTTCAGTTTTCTCTCTTTATCATGTTTTCCACTCTGTCAAGATTTGGGGATTTTTTTATTTATTTTTTTTAGTTTGTAGTTGGACACAATGCCTTTATTTTATTTATTTATTTATTTATTTTAATATTTATTTATTTACTTTAGTTGTACACAATACAATGCATTTATGTTTACGTGGTGCTGAGGATCGAACCCGGGCCGTGCGAGGTGAGCGCTCTGCCACTGAGCCACAACCCCAGCCCCTATTTATTTATTTTTATGTGGTGTTGAGGATTGAACTCAGGGCCACACACGTGCTAGGTGAGCACTGTATTGCTAAGCCACAACTTCAGCCCAAGATTTGGGGATATTTAAAGTGCCAAGTTTCCTCCTTTTACATTTATTGTTTATGTAAACTACTTCTTCCATTTTTAAAATGACACTTTATAGTCATTTCTAGACAATCCTCTGGGAGAATGTGGTTCAATGAACTTGCTTTTCTAATTAAATAAAACTATGAACATATTTTCTGAATTATTTCTACATTGCTTTATACTTTTTTTTAAACTGCCCCCAACCACACCAGCCTATGACTTCTAAATTATAGTTCATTTTCATACCCAAGTTACAATGACATTATCCCCTAGAGCCATATTTCTGAATTTGTGCTCCTTCTCCAATGTATCTTCTCATTGTCTCTAAGCATTTCCCAGAAATATCTCTGTAATATTTTCTAGGACAAATCCCCTGTCCTTTTCACTCTGGTCTCCTCATCTTGCTAGCCTGCTGCTGTAGGGTGGTCTGAAAGGCCATATTTGAGATTTGAGATTCCCATACTGTTATTCCCACTGAAAACTCAGCACAAGGACAGGACTCTTCTCTTCCTCTATCTCTGCTTCTGAAACTTAGGATAGGACTGGTTATCCTCAGAATGACTGGTGTCTGTACTTTCATGCCTGCTTTTTACACACTCTATTCTCCACACAGCAGCTTGACAATGTAGATTCGGATCTTGACGCCTCTGTTTGAACTTCCCCAATGGCATTCCTTCACATAGAATGAATTTCAGTCCACTTGGGCCTCAGGGGCCCTGTGTCATGAAGTCTCTCAGTTGCCTCCCCAGCCCTTTCTATACTCTTCTCCTTTGCTCCTATACCCTAACAGCTGGGATTCCTTGCTCTTCTATAAGCATGCCACCCATGTACTTTCTTCAGGACCTTCAAAAATGCTCTTCCAGTTGCATGGAATACTTTCCCCTCTGATATCCATGCATCTTGCTTAGTTCTTTCTTTGGATTTACTCAAACCAATAGCACCACCCTCCCTGAATATAGCACACCTCACGTCATACTCCAAATTTACTCTTCTTCATAGCACTATAGTACTTATTGCTCTCAGCTATCATAT
Organism: Tamias sibiricus; assembly: GCA_025594165.1. Taxonomy (NCBI): domain Eukaryota; kingdom Metazoa; phylum Chordata; class Mammalia; order Rodentia; family Sciuridae; genus Tamias; species Tamias sibiricus. Next base: position 38,083,125 of record CM046665.1, on the reverse strand, counting down.
TGTTTATAAATTTATTTATATTATTAATTTCTGTCATCCACTCTAAGAAAGGCAGAAACCTGGTCTGTTTTCATAGCTTTCTCTCTTGCCCTTCAAATAACACCTATTCTCAGTAATATTCACAATAAAGAAACTTTGAACAGCCTTGTCTTTTAAATGGGGTTATTTTCCCTTAAAGCATAGAGTTAATGAATGTATGACACTGAAAATCAGTTTTGATTTCTAATGCAAGCTTGTTTTTCTTAGAATAGCCAGGCCTAAAACCCCCCTGTGTGAACCTACTCCTTGCCATCTCTTCCTGGTAGGGGTCAATGCTCTACTACCCCTGAGATTAATCCAGTATCTCCACAGATGGGAGCTGGGTTGAACTGAACCTTAATATCAGAAAAAGGAACGAAAAATTCCATTCACAAGTCCAAGGCCTACCTCATTCTCTGCTTCTGGATTGATTCCCTTCAAAGACAACTGATAATCCAGCATCCCTTCCCTTATAGGTATTCTGGCTTCTTGTCTTAGAATACATATGTATGAAAGAGAATGTTTCCTGAGTCTGGATAACTTGACTTTCCAATTGTGATTATGCTGCATCAAGACCTTCCTTTTTTTAAATTTAATTTTTTATTTGCTTTAATTAGTTACATATGGCAGTAGAATGCATTTATGCACTGTGATGTATCATACATAGATGGGATATAATATCTCATTTTTCAAAGTGTACATGTTGCAGAATCATATTGGTCATGTAGTTACATATATACATACAATAATAATGTCTGTTTCAATCCACTATCTTTCCGTCCCCACATTCCACCCTTCCCTCCCTTCACTTCCCTCTACCTAGTCTAAGGTAAGACTATTTTTCCCTAGTGCCCCTGCCTTATTGTGAATTAGCATCTGCATATTAAAGAAAACATTTGGCCTTTGGTTTTGTGGGATTAGCTTATTTCGCTAAGCATGATATTCTCCCACTCCAACCATTTACTGGCAAATGCCATAATTTCACTCTTCTTTAAAGCTGAGCAATATTTCATTGAGTATATATGACACATTTTCTTTTTCCATAAAGCTGAGTAATATTCCATTGAGTATATATGACACATTTTCTTTTTCCATTCATCTATTGAGGGACACTAACTACTCTAAGATTTCATTTCACTCCTGTCAGAATGGCAATCATCAAGAATACAGGCAACAATAAATGTTGGCATGAATGTGGGGGAAAAGGTACACTCATACATTGCTGGTGGGACTGCAAATTGGTGCAACCACTATGGAAAGCAGTATGGAGATTCCTCAGAAAATTGGGAATGGAACCACCATTTGACCCAGCTATCACACTCCTTGGTTTATATCCAAAGGACTTAAAATCAGCATACTATAGTAACACAGCCACATCAATGTTTATAGCAGCTCAATTCACAATAGCTAGACTATGAAACCAACCTAGGTGTCCCCCAATAGATGAATGGAAGAACTTCCGTTTTATAAACATTCTTCAAGAAAAGACACCACTGTCGTTCTCCTCTTTCAATGCTTCTTTCGTCTTCTCTATCTTCTTTGAGCACATACTTCAACAATAAAGCATTATTTCCTGAGATGTTTCAGTTAGCTTTTTTGTCCCTGTGACCAAAAAACCAACAAGAACAACTTAGTGAAGGAAAGGTTTATTTGGGGCTCACAGTTTCAGAGGTCTCAGTCCATAGATGGCATATTCTATTGCTCTGGTTTCAAGGTGAGGCAGCACATCATGGGGGAGGCCAACTCAACAGAAACTGCTCAGCTAATAACCAGGTCAGGAATCAGAAGGAGGGAGGAAAGAGCTACAGGAAGAACAACCCTTTCAGGGCTCCCAGTGATCCACCACCTCCAGCCTCGTCCCACCTGTCTGTAGTTAACACCCAATTAGTCCTCTCAAACTATGAAGGGCTGATTAGGACACAGCTCTCATAATGCAATAATTTTATCTCTGAACATTAACAGGAGCTTTTGGGGGATACCAAACGATAGCAAGTAATAAACGATAGCAGAAAACCTTCCTGGGAAAGAAACATTTAAGTTTGTAGTTTGAAATATATATATAGATAGATAGATGTAGATGTTGAAATATAGATACACCTGATTAACAAGACAGAGAAACATCTCATAGTTGAAACTATTTGACTTTGTTTTCTTTATGATACTTATGACTTCTCCAAAAACACCAAGTAGGTTTTTGCCTAATATACACAAAATATATACAGTCCAATGCAGAGGCTTTTGCTTTGTGAGATAACAAAACCTCCTGCCACCAGCCATGTGAATAAGCTTCAAATGACAACTCTGGTTGACCAGAGGACTTCATCCTCATGGACTTCAGCCTTATGAGAAACCCCAAGCCAGAACCTCCTAGGAAAGCACTTCCAGATTTGTGATCTTCTGAAACTTTGGGAGATGAAAAATGCACATCATTTTCAACTGCCAAATTTTGAGATAATTTATTATACAGCCACAAACAACCAGTATCTGAAATAGGCTTTTTTTTTTTTTTAAGAAAATATTCCACATGCTACCTTTAACAAATTTGTTCCACTCTACTGAACAGCTACCAGAAACCTGTGAATAGCGAACAATTAAAATAATAGCCAGTGTGACTGTGGAACTGAATTTTCAGGTTTAATTAATTTAAATTGCCACATGTGGCCAGTGACTACAGTATTTAATTGTGCTTTATTAGATCATTGACTTATTTTTTTGTTGTTGTTTTTGTTTTTTATTGTCTGTTTTCCCCATCTAACATAGAGGAGTTTACTCTGCATTTTTTTTTTTTTAAACTGGGGATTGAACTCAGGGACACTCAACCACTAAGCCACATCCCCAGCCCTATTTTGTATTTTATTTAAAGACAAAGTCTCACTGAGTTGCTTAGCACCTCACCCTTGATAAGGCTAATTTTGAACTTGCCATCCTCCAGCCTCAGCCTCCTGAGCTGCTGGGATTACAGGTGTGCGCCACTATGTCCAGCTGATCTGCATTCTTGAATGCAGAGACTTTTGTGTTTCATGATAAACATAATCAAGTGCCTAAAATAGTGTCTGTCACCTAGAAGATATTCCATAAATATTCAAAGAATGTCCGTTTGGGCAGCAGTAACAAAAATGCCATAGACATTTATTTCTCACACTTCTGAAGGCTTAGGAAGTCCACAATAAATTTCCTGGTTGATTAATTTTCCGGTAAGGGATCTTCCTGGTTGCAGAGAAAAGCTTCTTAATATATCCTTGCATGGTAGACAGACCATCTTTCTCATTTCTTTCTCTTTCTTTTTGTCTTTTTTCCATGCTAGTAATGGAAACCAGGATCTTGTTCTTTTGGCAAGAACCATGCCCCCAGCTGTTCCTATGCCTCTTTTTAAGGGCACCAATTACATCAAGAAGACTTCACATTCATAACTTAATTATCTCTGAAAGGTGCCATTGCTAAATACAATTACTTTGAGAATTAGGTTTCAACATAGTTGTCTTAGTCTATTTTATGTTGTTATAACACAATACCTGAGAGTGGGTAACTTATAAAGTGAAGAGGTTTATTTTGGGGCATGGTACTAGAGATTGAGAAGTCCAAAACAATAGCATCCACAGCTGCCCAGCTTCTGGTGAGGCCCTCCTGCTGATCCAACTCATGCAGAAAGTAGAAGGGCAAGCAGGTACATAAGAAAAAAAGGGCGAAACCCCAGAGATAGGTAACCTGTTGCTGTGAGAAAGGAATTAATCCATCCCTGAGGGCGCCACCCCATGACCCAAACTCCTCTACTAGGCTCCACCTCCCTACCCTGATACGTTGAAGAATTAAGGTTATAACACATGGACTCTCAGAGGACATGCTCAAACCATAGCATTGTTCATTTTGGAGGTACACAAGCATTCAGTAACAGAGTTAATAAATGAGATGCAACTTGTATCTTATTTCTGTCTCATATATAATTAACTCTGCAACAATCTCTCAGGTCTCAGTTTTCCTGGATTTAAGTTTGGATGGAGGATTGAATATAAGACTCATGAATATCTTTTTATACTTGAAACTATGCTATTGTGTCTCCTCTGAAATGACTATTTTTTTTTTTTTTTTTTTTTAGTGATGTTTAATCTGCTGTTATGCCCTTGGATGAATGAAACATCCAACATATATTTAGATTATTGAAGTCCCCAACCACTAATAATTTCTGCTCCACTTTTGCTATCTGTATTAGGCAAGGAACCATCATCCCAGACTAACTTTGATTAGATGGTCCTGACCATTACTATACTGATGTCATATCTCTTTCATTCTTGTCCATCTGTACTCTATTTCATGTGTACACTGTTTTATGAATTTTTATACAAGTATCTCCTTGGCACATAATTCCATATCACTTGATGCTGCTTTTAAATAGGTATATCTTTCCATTTCCCTATTCTTGTGTCCCACCACCTGGTGATTTTTGTGAGACCTGGGTTATCACCTATTTTTGTTAACAATCATAAATAATGACATCTAGCTGGTTGTTGTGGTGCACACCTGTAATCCCAGTGGCTGGAGAGGCAGAGGCAGGAGGATTGCAAGTTCAAAGCCAGCCTCAGCAATCTAATATAGTTCTAAGCAACTTAGCAAGACCCTGTCACCAAAAAAAAAGGGGGGGGGGGGGCTAGAGATTTGGTTCAGTGATTAAGTACCCCCTTTGGACTAGAAAATAAATAAATAAATATTTAAAAAAATAAAGACATCTGATGTTTATTTCCTTTTCCTGTTTTCTTTTAAGGATTTTGGGTCACTGCCAATATTGATATTTTTCTATACTTACATGCATGTGTTTTTATTATAGACTTTTGTTACTTGAGAATTTTTCTCCTACCTCTGCATATGTTTGGAATCCATGGGACAAAATTGAGATGTTGTAGGTGAAAATGTGTCTTTCCACCATAATGTTATTGATATGATTGTCTTTTGCCAAAATTTCTTCCAAATTTACAGTCTTCATTTGAAAAGAAGAGCAAAACCTCTCATACTTTGCTGTTTCTTATCAAGGACTTCAGTATCAATAGTGATATAATTCATATGTATTTTGTCTATGATATCTAATTCTTTATGAAGTAGAAGAAGCAGAGAATGGTCAGGAGATTTGAGTTTGGGTCATCTTTCCATGTCTCTGGGCACATTGAAAGGTAACATCTTAAACTTTCTAGGGAGAGGGATACAGAGTACTTGTCTAGCTTGGGTGAGGCTCCATACCCAGCACAAGAAAGACAGGAAACAACAACAAAAAATTCAACCATGTCTTTCTGCCTTAAATACTTGCTAGTTTCCCATGTCATCCTCTCAGAATTATTAGAAAAGATTCATTATGATTAACCATGTGTTTGCATCCATTTTATTATAATGTAAGATGTGATATTGGAAGGTTTGGATTTGTACTATGCAATAAGAAATAATGTTTTTTTATTTTGCTAGTATGGTCCTGTGTTTATTTTTCTCTTTTTCTTTTTATTACATTGTTTTATTTCAGATTTTGAATCCAGTTAATTTCCCTTCACTACCTTTGAATTTCTTTGCCTTTCTCACTTCCTTCCCAGATCTTATTTTTGTCTGGAACAAAATATTGTTTTCTATTGTTTCTAGAAAGACAAAGCCTAAGAAGGAATTCTTCTAGAATTTATTTTCACTATTAAAGACATCAACCTGCATCAATTAATAATTCAAGCACATTACTCTCATATTGTAAATGAGATTCCAGCAATTAAACACATCATGTAATGACAGGACACATTATAAGACATGCATTCGTAGGTGATTTTGTCATTGGGTAAACTTTATAGAGTGTACTTAACAAAGGCAGCTTCAACCTTAGTAAGCAATTTCTCTCTGGTGGGACATGCTGTCATGTTTAACCAAAATGTCCTTATGTATAATTTTCCCATAACATCCCACTGCAAGTTTTGCTTCTTTGTCACACATTTTGCACATGAAGTTCTTAGGAACCTGCTATGGGAACCCTTCCTGGACATTCTCCACAATTCCTCATACAACCCCCATTGTTATTGCATGTTATGTCAGTGGTTACCAAACTCAAGAGTGCAACAGAATCACATAGAGGATTTGTTAGGACAGAGTAAACCCCTGGATCTGAGGTGGGGCTAGAGAATCTGCATTTCTAACAACTTCCCATATGACAATTATACAATGGCCAAGGATCACATTTTGTGAGTCACTGGATTATGGAGTCAGGAACTCATTAGCTCACCAGGAAATCCATGGTGCTAGCTGATCTTGGCATGAAGAGGAGTGACAGACTTCTTATGGCTCACATGGTGGGAATTTTGCTGCCATGGAAGTCTGCTTTCTAGATGTCTTGACATATTTTGAGGACGTTTCTATAACTACATTCTCAGTCTTCCTGCAAGTTAACAATGTCAACAGAGCAATTTAAAATTTCCTTCCTAAGTTCAGGTGGTTGATTCTTCAAAGAGCACAGAGGCATATAAATCCCACTGAGGAACATGCTCATGTTCTTTTTGAGCCCCTCAGGGTATTTGAAGCCCCCTTCAACTCTAGCTGACTTGTTTCACAGTTAGGTGTCAAGTATAAGAAAAAATACAACACACTCACAATCTAACTTCTTATTTTCATTTCATCTCAAAATATCTCACTCACTCCACCCCCTCAAAACTCCAATAATAATTGGCAATTTTGTGCATATGTATGAGTTTGGTGACTTCAGGGATGTTTTTATTCTGGAAACTCAATCATTTAATTCTGGAAAACATTACAGATAATTCCACTATGGGCTTGAGCCAATCCATAAAGTCCCAGGACAGTATTTCCCAGACTTAGATAGCAGTTTACCTGAGGGATCTGGCAGGATGAGCATCCAGATCATGTAGGTATATATTATTTAGACATTAGATGAATTTTAGAAGCTTCAAAAACAATTTGCAAGCCATTCAAATAGCAGCATCAACTTATGTAGTAAAATAGTAAATCAGCCGGGCGCGGTGGCGCACGCCTGTAATCCCAGCACTTTGGGAGGCTGAGACAGGAGGATCGCGAGTTCAAAGCCAGCCTCAGCAATGGTGAGGCACTTAGCAACTCAGTGAGACCCTGTCTCTAAATAAAATACAAAATTGGGCCGGGGATGTGGCCCAGTGGTCGAGTGCCCCTGAGTTCAATCCCTGGTACCACAAAAAAAAAAAAAAAAAAAAAAAAAAAATAGTAAATCACAGATCATTTCATAATTCTGTTTACTTTTATTTCGAAAAAATTAAAGAATCTTAAAAATTAGCAAATCATGGGCTGGAGTTGTGGCTCAGTGGTAGAGCACTTGCCTAGCATACGTGAGGCACTGGGTTCAATTCTTAGCACCACACATAAATAAATAAAGGTCCATCAAAAACTAATAATAAAATATTGTTTTACAAAATTAGCAAATTAGCCCTGATCAATAAAATGGCTCCCATCATTTATTTTCTCTATTTTGCATTTACTGCCTCTTTCTTTAATACTGGTAATAAAAGTTACAAAGCAATCCTTGAACACTTATTAAGTGAAGAAGATTTGGGGCTAAAAGTCTGCATGTATTATTATATTCATCCTACAAAAATCTTATGAGGTACATTCTATCCATATTTATAGGTGAGAAATTTGAGACTTAGATGGAGGAAGTGGCTAAGGTCACAAACTACTAAACAGCAGTAAAATAGGGATTTGTCTAACTCCCGACCGTTGCTCACTTGCTGTGAGAATCATGACTGTCTCTGCCTACAAAGGTGATTTTCTGGCTCTACTTCTAGGTTTCCTAGGGTCCTTGTATGGAAAGAGCCAAAACTTGTGAAGCTGGTGGTTTGAGTCCTCCCTGCCATAGGACAAAGCAGGTAATCCATGAAACTGGATGAATTATAGAATGCAAGAGAATCAGTAGCAATTCTAAAAGAGAAAAACCTGAGTTAGTGAGTATTTTGTAGCCATAGGAGCTGTTTTCTAGATTTCTGTGAACATTTTGAAATAGATCCTAACTATAATGGTGTGTTCTTAATCTTCCTATAATCTAACCATTTCAGTAGATCAGCTAAGATCTTTCTTCTTTTCCTGCTGCTCCTCCTCCTCTTTGTTTCTAAAACAGAGAGGAGAGTCAATTGAAATCCTTAGATAGGCTTTAGATGTTTTCATCCATAAATATTTTTTCCTGGCCTGAACTTCTATTATTTAATCTATTGTTATTTGGCCTCAGTGATTTTTGTTCTCTGATTGAGGCCAGAATTATATGAGGAATCCTGAGATTGTTTATATAAAATTAGGAATGTTTTAGTAATACAGGATTCATAAAATCCTTATGTGTAACAACTGTTTCTAGTTTCCAAAGCAAAGGTAGTAATAGTCCTTAATTCCCAAAACTGAAAGGGCTAAAAAGGATGCAAAACTGAGTATTTACATCTATAATCAAAACCACAATGATACTTCTTTGTCATAGTAAAAACACATAAAGGCCTCTAGTCACACTTTGTTTTTTTATTTATAAAAGTGGTTTAATAAGCCCATCACTGAGTGTGACATGAGTGTGAACTATAAATAACCTACAAATATGATGAAATAATGTTTTAAAAATTATTCATTTGACAAAGTACTTTAACAAATATTTTCTTATTTGATCCTAACATAAAACTTGAGACAGAGCTCTTTATAGAGAATCTGATGCTATGAGAGGTTAAATGACTGACTTAAGATTATAGAAATACTACTTACTTAGGTTTTCTTAGTCTTTTCCATATACTGTACTGTCTCCCTGTTTTATTCTCTAAAGAGAGCTCAAAGGAGAAGACATGTATTTAGCCTTATAAGTTCAATATCATATAAATAAATAAATATATTCAATATGATAAAACTTTTGAATCTTCAGGATCATTTTCATAGGGGTTATAATCCTAATATCTTCAGTATTCTATGGCTCTCTGTTAAGTGATGGCCTCACATTTACTTCAACAAATATTTTAGACAACATTGACTTATTGTAGGTGGTAAACATTCTGGAACTCCTACTGGGTGACTACAATAACTCTTTCTAAAGTTATCTGATTTACAATCAGAATCTAACAAGTCTTTAAACAGGAGTTAGCACATATTGACTGTGATACTTTTGAGTCAAATTTTAAATGATAAATTATTTCTAGAACATTAATAGTTTAAAAAGGATAGAAAAGAGAGATCATTCACATAGCATAAGACCCACACCTTTAAAATGTACAGGTAAGCGATTTTTAGTGTATCTATACATTGCACAACCAGAACAACTATTTCTAGAACACATTAACCATCACAAAAAGAGATCTTGTACCCATTAGCAATCACCAGCCATTTATCCCTCTCTCTTCTCCCAGTGAATATTAATCCATTGCTCTATCTGTGGATTTTCTTATTCTACACATTTCATATAAATAGAATATTCCACTATCTGGCTTCTTCCACTAAGCATAAGATTTTCAAGATGTATCTTTGTTGTTGCACGTGTCAGTACTTCATTCCCTTTTATGGTGGACTAATAGTCCACTGTATGTGTAGACCACATTCTGTTAATTCCTTCACCTGTTGTTAAATATTCAGGTAATTTTCATATCTTGGCTACTGTAAAAATATTTAGTGAGCACTTGAAAAGACTGTGAATTCTGCCATTGTTAAGTGGCATATTATGTGCTTGTTAAGTCTGGTTGGTTTGTAGTGTTGTTCAAGGCATCTATTTTGCCCATGATCTTCTCTTTCATTGTTCTGGCCATTTTTGAAAGGGGGGTATTAAAGTCTCCAACTAATATTTTTAAGATCTTTATTACTCCCTTCAATTCTTACAGTTTTTATTTCATGTATGTAAAAGTTAATTGTCAAATTGATTGGATTGAAAGTGCAAAGGATTAAGAGTTTTTTGGGAGTGTCAATGAGGGTGTTTCTAGGCATGATTGGCATGTAGGATAGCCAACTAAAATGGAGACCCTCCCTAAGTGTGGACAGCACTGTCCAATAGGATAATGGTTTGGATGAAATAAAAATTGGAAGACCAAGGAAGCAGCAACAGATGCAAGCTCCATTCATCTGGAAGGGGTTCTTGAACGCTGCTGTGATCAGAGCATATCAGACTCTCGCTTCTTCACTCTTCCAAAGCAAATTTTCCAGACGCCTTCGGTCTTGGACTAGGGTAGCACTGTTGATCCTTCTTGTTCTGGGGCTTCAGCCTCTTGGACTGCGCAGCTGCTGGTTCTTCCAGCTCTCCAGTCTGCATATGGCCACTGTGGACATCTGGCTTCTGGTCATGTAAGCCAACCTAAAAAGTCCCCCTTTTATAATTATACTTCCTGTTGTTTCTGTTCCTTTAGAGAACCCTGACTAATACAATGTATTTTGGGACTCTGTTAGGTGTATATACATTGATGATTGATATAAATTCTTGGAATACTGACTTTTATCTTTATCAAATATTATTTATTTACACTAATGACTTCTATCTGTTTTGTCTGATATTTGTATAGCTACTTTAGTTTTCTTTTAGTTATTATAGGCATAGAATGTCTTTATCCATTTTATTTTCAATGTTTCTGTGTCTTTGGTCTATAAATGGAGCATAATATGTTCTTTTCTCTCATTCTGCCAATCTGTGACTTTTAACTGGATGGTTTAATCCATTTATACTTAATGTAATTACTGGTATGCCAAAATTTATTTTTGCCTTTCACTACATAGGGCTATTTGTCCTATAATTTTTTGTTTGTTTCTTAATTCTTCCAATACTTTTTTTGTGTGTTTAATATTTCCTGCTGTACCAATTTAATTACATTGCCATTTCTCTCACTATATTTGAAAAATTACTCTTGTAGTGGTTACCTTGGGAATTATCATTAATCTCTCCATTTGAAATAATCTATTCTTGATTAATAGCACCTTAAATAATACACAAAACTCTTTTTCTATGTAACTGCGTATTTTTCTTTTGTTTAAATACTTTAATTTTCACCAATTATATGCTCAGACATTGCATTACCATGAACTTAGATTTATAATTATTGCATTATATAACCGTCTAATACAGGTGCACAAAACAAATCAAGTAAATACATAAAAAAATGTGCAAAAATATATTTATACTATCTTATATAAAAGAACTTTTATTTCGTTACTTTCATTCCGGAACTCCTATTATCTGTATCTTGGTGCATATGATTTTAGTGTCCTGTGATTCTCTGAAGTTCAGTTTATTTTTATTCATTGCTTGATCTTTCCATTCCTCAGAGTAGATGATATTATTTGGCCTATACAGTTTGCTGATTTTTTTTCTGCCTAGTGAAATCTGCTGTTCATCTCCTATAAGTTAATTTTTCTTTCCAGTTGAACTTTTCAACTCTAGAAATTCTATTTGATTTTTTTTATAATCTTTGTCTCTTAATAATTCATTTTTTACTTAGATATCATTATAATATTTTCCTTTAGTTTTTCCAACACCATTTACTTTAGACCTTTAAAATATTTAAAATGGCTATTTTTAAATGTTTGTTTAGTAATTCTCAAGATCTGGGGTTTATCAGATATGGTTTCTACAATTGTTTTGTTTTGTACTACCTATTACCCATATTCTGGACAAGGCTCATTTTATTCATTGTATGTTTTATAAATTTTTGTTGAAATCTGAACATTTCAAATAATATAATTTGGCAAATTAATAAGATTCACCCTCTCTCCAGGATGTTTTTCTTGTTGTTGCTTTTGCTTGTTTTGATTGTTTGATTAGTGGCCTTCATGAACCATTTCTGTGAATTCTATGTCTGGTGGTATGCTGCCACTGAAGTCTCTACGAAGTTTTGTAGGGTTAGTAGATGATTAGATTGGAGTCAGCTAATGATGGGACAGAAATGTGTTTGAATATCTGTAACTAACACATCTGCCATTGTTTTTCCTAGTTGCTCTGTATGTTTGCTGGAGCCAGGCTTCTACACTCTGATCAGTCAATTCCTTAGTCTGCATTTCCTGCTTGTAGAGCCTAAAAGCTAATCAGAGGGGAAAGTTTAAGGACTTTTCTGGGTCTTTCTGAACATGCACATCCTACATATGCAATCAGCCTTCCAGATTCCCAGGAACATACCGAAACATTTTAAAGCCTCATGGACCTCTCATTTTGCAACTTTTCCTTTTAAATGTTTTGATTAGTCTTATAACTGTTATTTGTTGTGTCAGGCAGCAATAATGTTTAAAAAAATTAGTACAAGATAAGTTCAACTGAGGTCAAACGAAGACACAACTTTTTCAGTGAAGTCTTCCAGGGAAGCACCAGGTGGGGGAAATAATGATTCCTTTTTGGGAATGAGACTTGAAAGTGTATCATTCCAGTTCTGCTCCATCTGGTACTAGGAATGCTAGCTGTTGTTTTTAAGGTTGCTCAATGCTGTTGAGTAAGGAAAGGGGATGGCACTAAGGTTAAGTGAAAATGACACAAAGCTCACTGTTTTTCCAAGATTTGGCAGCTATTCTTCACTAAAATGTTCTTCAGTCTCTATTGCAAGCCTTTGGAAAATTTCCAGAGTTCTGAAAAAGTTGATTGTGATAATTTCTTGCCCGTTATTTCATTGGAGAGACAACTCAAATGTCTTTCTCCACCATATTTATTGATGTTACCCCTTGGAATGGTTTGTTTTTAAACTTTTTATTGCTGGTGGTGACTTAGTATTTTGTGATCTTTTTGTAGATTGCATTAAATCTATGGATGCCATTGTGAGAAAAGTCCACGTGTGTTCTTCCACTATTTTGGACAAAATGCTACTTCATTGACTAACATATGAAGTCCATTTCTCAACATAAAATTCTAAAATTAACCCCTAGTTTAGGGACTCCTCATCTTCAGAAGGCATCAAATCCTACTGCAGAAAACCCAAGAACAAATCACTTCAGAGGAATAACCTAATAGCAAATTTAATAGATATATTTAATTGTAGAGGCTACCAATTACCTTACTTGAAAAACGATGGTTTTTAAAAATTTACTCATCACAATTGCTGCCAGGGCTTAGTTATAGTTTAGATGAATCTTCACTGATGACCTAGAATGGGATGAATCATTAGATGAAAGGATTCCAAAGTCAAAATTAATTAGTGTCTATGAAATACCTACCCTATGATGTACTACTACTGTATACTCAGGGACCAAGGAGTTGAACCCTATAGAATCTGGAAACATACTTAAAATGTCCATCTCTTTTATGAATACTAGATGTGTTTCACAGTGTTAATAAAACTATTCAAAAGAGACCTTAGATGGGGGAATGAAATGCTATGCAGTTCTTGCTTACTTTAGACTCTTCTGCAATCTGTAGGTTCCAGGATTAGTGTATAGAGAGGTTTATAATGCACAATGAAAAGATATTGGGCAGCTAAGATATTGGGTAAAATCATATAGATCAGAGATTATTTTATTTTACAAGTTCAAGTTCAAAATTATTTTTAAAGGACTACCATGAACAGCATACCATAATGAAAATGAAATTGTATGTCATAACTTGCTAGAATATTGAGAAATGCTTCAGTGACTTCACATATAAATGTATTTATCTCCTTTGACTATTACAAGAAAATTGTTGTTATATTCAAACTTTTGGATTTGTTTTAATATGTTTATTTTCTTGTTGTCTATTAATGAAAAACATTGGTATAAAAGTACATAAATTACTATAATTCACATTTCTTTGTCTGGATTATGGATTTTAAGTCTGCATATAGAGAAACCAGGGAAGTATGTGAAAATCAAAGGCAACTTTAATTAAGACATATAGATTTCAGGAATTTGCAAAGTACTCCTTATTTCTTCTGTAATATGAGATTCAGATGATTTTGTCATTTTTCTCTCTTTAAGTTACATCCACATTGATGGTAGGCTAGTTCACTTATGGATTTTAAAAGCTTGTCTGGGTGGTTTTATAATTAGGCCTTCCCAGGTAGCAGGAAATTTTGCTCTTCTTTCCCATCTAACAGCTGTGTTCCCAGCTGGGTCTGTTTGTTATAAATGAAAATGGCTCTTTAAATTTACATTCTCTGCATGATCAAGCTTGGCATCAGATGCAGCTTTTGGATGGTGCCAAAGATAAGCACCAAAGGGTGTCAGATTGAAACTCTGGATCATGGTGTGTTAGATGGCGTTATCAGCCATAATCATATATTTCTATTAAAGTCAAGTGATGTGACCGATGGATCTTTGAAACGTAAATCACTTCCAGTCTTTGAATGTTTTTGTAATGTGATTGAGATGAATCCCCATGATATGTTTATGGAGCATAATGAACTGTGAAATATGCAAGAATAGAGGTTGTGGTAATATAGGACACTTGTTGACCTGAATGATGATATTCCTTTGCTTTAGGCTATAAGCTTATGGAAGAAGATAATCATTTCTCCAAATAGTACCCATCAAACATCACAGAAGGGAAAGGTGTCTTATTTCTTACTCTTACAGTTGATTTGCCTTGCAGTTCACCCTTTAACTTGCTTATTGATATCAGTGAATTGTGCAAACTTTGCACTGGTCTCTGTAGTTTGTATATCAGTTTACTAAAAAGTCACAAAGTACTATCAGTTTAAAAAGGCTAAATAAAACTGTAAGTTTATTTTTTCTAACTAGCATTTTCAGTCAATGTCTATGAAAAGGAAATTAAATTCCAAAAATCTACATAAATATAAATATATATGTTGACTTTCCTCAAGATTACTTAAATTATTATCTATAATTTTCAAAAGCTTTGTAAAAAATCAGTTGTATACAATTTAAAGGTGAATTTTCTTCACCCTTTTAGAAAAGAGATAAATGAAGTCCATGTATCACTAGTACATTCTTAAATATACTGACTTAGTAAAAAAAATATCTGTACATATTAAGTATTCCTCTGGGGAAAAACTTTCTTTAGTTTTGATTGGCTGTTTTGTTTTTTTAATATTCTCAGCCAGAAATGTTTATGAACCACAGCTTTTGAGTATATTGTTACCTAACTAATTTTGGTAATATTTTTAGTTGAAGTATATTCAACCTGAAACGTCTCACTTCACCTCTACTTAGCAGTCTATAATCACAATGTCGAACATGAGAAAAAAGCCTCCCACTCATTTTCCTTCTGCTTTAAGAACATTTCATCATTCATTATTGTGTTTTGCACTCTCTAGTAGAGTTTTGAATGGTGAATATACTTAATTGTAATAAAGCAAGACATAATTTAGAGATCTCAATGAATTAAGGAGGTTCTGTTTTTGAGCAAGAATTCTTGGGTTTGTTGCTAATAACATGGGTTTTCTCCCTTTATGGAGGGCATCACAGATGTTATACAGTTGGATGGCTTATTAGGATTTCTGGCAAAAGCTAAGATTTATTTAAAATAGAAACCATTTAAAGTAGATAAAAAAATAGATGAAATTTTTGTACCTGTGACTAAGTTTCTGTGCACTTACCTTTCAGCATAGAGACATAAGCTCAATTTTTCCTGGTTTAATCTAAGCAAATAAAATCAGTACTAATAGTTCAACTTTCTATTCCATTTGTATTAATTGAAATTCTAGCACAGCTCCCCGTTTAAAATTTAGCACCTGCATACTTTAGTTAAGACTATCAAAAATGAGCCTATTGATTTTTAATACTCTGTCAAAGTTCTTTTTATATTACAATATAACATTATATCTTTCACTAAAGTTTGTTCTTCCCCTATGCAAGAAATATAAAGAAATGGTAAATTATCTTGTCAAATAATTCTTCCTCTTAGAGCATTTTGAGAGGTGTTAGTAAAAAAAAAAAATTATATTTATGATTATAGGTGACTTTTTTCCTTTTTTTTAGTCCTCATCACATTGGTAACTTATGTCTTTGATCATTTCATACGTACCAGGTAAACCCTTTAATCAAGTTTCTCACTTAACACTATAAAACAAAGAAGTTATAGCTATTATTACTTTTATTTCACAGGTGAGAAAACTGAGATTGAACAACAATAACAACAAAAGATACAAATCACTTGCCCAAGATGAGGCATTGTGCAAGATATGAAGCTGATCTATGCAATGCGAGGCTCTTCACTATAACACTGTACAGTTGCTCCTTATTTCAGGATTTAATCTTCACAAATTCACATGCTTAGCTAAACTATATTTTTAATCTCCAAATCAATATTTAATGCATTATTTCAGTCATTTGCAGATATGTACAGAGTGGTAAAATATTGGAATCACCTGGTCCTCACGTTCACAGCTGAGGTTGAACAAAACATTGCATGTTCTTTATTCAGTTCTCACACTTTAAGCAAGTGTTTCTTTTTTTTTTTTTTTTTTTTTTGTGGTACTGGGGATTGAACTCAGGGGCACTCGACCACTGGGTCACATCCCCAGCCCTTTTTTGGGATTTTTTTATTAGAGACAGGGTCTCACTGAGTTGCTAAGTGCCTCGCCATTGCTGAGGCTGGCTTTGAACTCACGATCCTCCTGCCTCAGCCTCCCAAAGTGCTGGGATTACAGGTGTGCACCACCACGCCCGGCTAAGCAAGTGTTTCTTTCATAGCTTATGTAGCAACACACATTTTGCATTTTTGTGTTCTTGTGTGCATGTGATTTCACTATTGAGTGGCCTCCCACAAAAAGAGGGCAAGTGCTGTCTAGTGTCCCAAGTGCAAGAAGGCTTGTGCAGGTGTGGGTTATGGTGCTGTTGGCAATGAGTTCAAAGTTAATCAATCAACAATATACACTGAAAAAACTGTCTTTAAGTAGAAACGGTCAAGGTAACCTATTGATCATTTGATAAAAAAGCAATGACCAGAGGCTCATAGGAACCTAATCCTGTATTTCTTCTAGTACCAGTGAATTGTTCAGTATGCACTAATTCAGTTGTATTTTATAAACAAAACCTCCCTGAATAATGAGAATCAATGTTGCTGCCTGAAGCGCTTGGTGCAACGAAGCCGCGGGAAAAACTTCAGAAGCAAACTGGAGACAAACAGCTTTTTATTCTGATAACTTTTCTCTCTGGTTCTAATAACGACTAACACACGCCAAAAACACACCCTACAATGGCGCTGACCCGATCAGCAATCTCGGCCAAGTCACTCGAGATCCCGCAACAAATCCCGTGAGACTACGGGTGGCGACAATGGCCAAATCTCCACGGCTCATAGTCAACTGCAATTAAAGTCAATCCCCAAACAGGGCTCCTGCATTTCCCCCTTTTTGTTTTAAAAGAGGTAATGCTCTAGGACGTCTATGTGCAACCAACATTCTTACCCGTCATCGGATAATCAAGGCTGTGCCCTTGACTCCTGTCTTAGGTTGATATGTCGGCCACATGAGACTGTCCCGTGCGACTGTGCCTGTCTTAGGTTGTCCCCCTCTGGGGATCTTACCCGTCATTGGCTAACCAGCCATCCAATGGAGCCCTTTAGGATCGACTATATATGATGACTAACAGCCGTCCAAATTGTGAGGAGATGTTGCGGCTTTAAGGCAACAAGCCTTTTGGTGATGAGCCAAATTGCATAGCATATCAAATTGTTTAAACAAATCAGCTGCCCTAAGTTCCATCAAGTAACACACTGAATTCTCTAGACAAATACCCGCAAGGCATTGTCCCGTAAAGTCCCAAACAATGAAAGATCAAAATGTCCATTTGTTATAACATGTTGATGTAGGAGGCCCCATGCATGTAGAGCAGAGGCCACACTGTTGGTGAGGTTGTTTGATGTTTGAGCAGCAGACGTCTTTTTTATGTTTAGACAATGCCACCGGCAAATCTTCAGGGCCCGCTACCTAGAAACTCAAGCATCAATTATTAAAGGAAAGGCAGTGCTATTGCAGCACTGAGTCAAGAGGCGAGTTGTCAAACTACAAAATAGAATAATTAGATTAGAAAATTAAAGTTGATTTTTGTTCACATACATCGCTGGTTGAGCTTTTACAAACATAAGTTGGAAAAATGTCATATTTAGAACAAAACAAAGAAAGACTGAGGTAAATTACTGCATTAAAGATAGATTAAAGAAAAGGTAAAGGCACTTGAGAGAAATAATTTGTTAGCTGGAACCCTTGAGTCTCTGTATACAGAGCAATCTGACAGCAATATCCTGAGGCCCAGGTTCCAGTGAGAGCAAGTATCCTTCAGCTTTCGCCAATAACTCCCGAATAGCTTTAATAGCTTGGATTTTTGTCATTTTTGGGTCTCTTCTAATACTCTCTTTACTGGTCTCAGTTGGCCCAGTGGAATCTACACTTTTTTGATCACTTTCACTTTTGTTTATATACTCCTCACTGAGAACAGAGTCAGGTATATCAAGGAGTCTTTGCATAGCCTCTATCACTTGGGATTCAGTTATATTCGAACCCATCTTTAGAGACCTTTCAGTTCTTACCTGTCCGCTCCGAAGTTCCCCGTACGGGCCACCACCTGTTGCTGCCTGAAGCGCTTGGTGCAACGGAGCCGTGGGAAAAACTTCAGAAGCAAACTGGAGACAAACAGCTTTTTATTCTGATAACTTTTCTCTCTGGTTCTAATAACGACTAACACACGCCAAAAACACACCCTACAATGGCGCTGACCCGATCAGCAATCTCGGCCAAGTCACTCGAGATCCCGCAACAAATCCCATGAGACTACGGGTGGCGACAATGGCCAAATCTCCACGGCTCATAGTCAACTGCAATTAAAGTCAATCCCCAAACAGGGCTCCTGCAAATCAATCTGGGTGTGGTGGCACACTCTTGTAGTTTTAGTACTCCACAGGCCAAAGCTGGAGGATCATTTGAGCCTATGAGTTCAAGGCCAGCCTGGGCAAGCAACAAAGCTGAGACTTCACAAAGTGAAGGGAGAAGGGAAAGCATGAGGGAGAGAGAGGGAGAGGGAAAGAGAGAGGGGTAGAAGGAGGGAGGGAGGAGGGGAAGGGAGAGAGTGAGAGGGAGGGAGAGAGATGGGGGTGGGGGACAACTGAGAAAAACAGTGTACATCTGTTATTTCATTTAATTCTTCCCAAAGTCAAGGATTTTTACCCTCATTCACAGGTGAAGGATTGAGGTACAGATGTCCCAGGTGACTGTCTTACTCTTGAATGAGGCTGTGTTTGAAATGGAGCTCATTATTACTATGATACAGAGCCTGGCCATTAACCCATTTTGTTAAAATGTCTCAGTAAATGTAATAACTTTTACATTTTAAATCACTATTGTTCACAGATGTTCTGTGCAGCATATGATCATGAAAAAAAACCCAGCAGAACAAAACAAAACAATAAGAGTTTGAAGGAAAAATCATTCAGCAATTCTAGAAGAGTAGCTCTATGTTTATTCAGAATATATGACTATCTTCTCTTCCACTTCCACGTCCATAATATGAAATTCATTGTATGGGGTAAAACCTTCCTATTTCTCTTCTAATACAAATTACTTGGTTGATTCAAAACCATTTGCCCTCCTGAAAAACTGGAGAAATGAGTATTTAAGTCATAATGGCAGAGTCCCTATGATGGCCTGATGGCTAGAGGACAGCAAGTGGATGGAGTAGAGGTAGAAGGGCATAAAATCTGCTTGATTAGGACCTGTTTTCAATGTGGGTTGAACATCATTAATTGTGGGGACTAACTCTCTTCTGCTCAGCTCTGATCTGCATAATCCCCAAGGGTACTTGAGCTGTGTCTCAAGTTAATGATGTTTGAACTCCCTGCACCTGAAACTCACCTGAGATACAAAGATTTCACATAAAATTTGTGGGAAACTCCCCCCGCCCCATACATACAAACACAGAATTTTTTCTCTGTGTATGGGACTTTGCAACTATAGGTCAGAACCTTGTAGGGGAAATTTGAACAGAATAGTATGTGATAGTAATAAAACCATCAACTGAGAGACAGAAAGAATGTTTGATGTAAATTCAGGGTTTGTCATTTACTAGCTGTATCAGCTGGAGCAAGACACATAGTTCCCCGGTGAACCCCAGTTGCCCCAATTCTGAAGCTGGTAATCACAAAAACAACACCAACAACAATAGTAAGGCTTTGCTAAGATCTGGTCAGTAAAAATACTTTGTAAAAATAAGATTTTGATTAATATAAAATAACACATTATTACTCATGACAGTAAAGTGATATTAATATTTAATTATAAATTAGACTTACATTCAAGGTTTGAATTAAAAGCATAAAAAGAAATGTCTGCAACATGGTATAGAATGAAGGCTTGCACCTTTTCCCACATATTCTTCTCTCCCATGTTCTACAGATGCTGAAATATAGAGAATTTTTATTCTAACCTCTTTTAGAATGCAAATGCTACTTGGGAGGAAGAATGCTTTGAATATAAATTATTAATAACAGGTTATGCCAGGAGATGTGAGGATACCTTAGGGGGTAAAAAAGGTCTTCAAGGTGATACACATAAAATAAAAATTTTGTCTTTCTCCAATTTGGTCTCTATGAATCCCCTGATCAGAAAACAATCACTGAACACACACACATTCTCACTCCCTCCCAAAGAGAAAAAAAATGGAAAAAGGTAAATGGTGAAGCATTAGAAAAAATGAACAAATCAACTCTGTAAGAAAGCCAGAGCAGAGAAGGAAAGGAAGTATCATAACCGATGCCAAGATATGCAAAACTCTTTGTATAATCTTGGACATTATGAAGACAAAGTGATATGTATAAAAAATTATAGAGAAGCCCAATGTTACTCTTAAGCATTTCCTTTGTCAACTTATTGCCTAACTATGACTACTAAGAAACTTATAGTGGTAAGAATCTGGCTTTAAAATGCCTGGTGTTCATTTCAGTTCCTTTTCTGCCCTGTTGGCAGTGTTTTTACCTATAGTTATCCTTCAGTAATTATGACCCACCTGCATTTCTTCTAGCTGGTCCATAGCCAATAACTCCTGGGCATTGCTACTGCTTAACCAGTTTCTCAGGGAGATTTTTTTTTGTCAACTCTATTGGAAAGAATCAATATTTCCCCCCACCACTTTAAGTTGTTAAAACACTTTCTTTGTGCTTGTACAAAAGCACTTATCAAATGGCATGTTTAATTTGTTGTTGTTGTTCCTCATACATATCCTTCTCTATCTCTTGAATGTCCACCACAATCTCTTCACTTTCGAATTCCCAGCACTTCATGGACAGGTCAGCACAGGGTAGCCTTTCAAAAAATGATTGTGGAAGGAATTAATACTATGACTTACACTTTTTAATATGTCAGTTTCTTTATATCTGCCAAACATTTTGCATTCACAAAATGCCAGACTCCCTCATTTTTTTCTACCCTATCATTGAGTTATCTTATATCTTATATATATCTTACATAAGGTATATATCTTATATATAGAGGCCAGTTATTCCACTTTTCATTTTAGGTTACAGTGATGACTGAAGCATACTTCCATGCTTTGTATGAACAACCTTCTAATTATGCCTAGCTCCTTCCATTATTGAGGTTACATTCTTTTATTTTAGTGTCAATAAATTACAATTTAGTTTTTTTTATAGGAACTCCATTACAGGTTTCTTAGCTACATTTTAATCACCTTTTCCGGAATCTTCTAATAAAACTACTTTCTACATGTCAAACAAGACTTCTATTTCTCAGGAAAAAAAATAGGTTGCCTTGAACAAATAGATGCTATTTTATCCTCATGTATTATCTAGTTCATTATAAGAAAATTATGTTCTCATGTTTTTCAAAAATGACATGGTAGTATAAGAAACATATTTCTCCTGTTTGAAGATTTAACAAATAAAACTTCATTATAGAAAACTAGTAGCAGATGAATGTTTCCCAATTTAACAAAAAATCTTTGTAAAACTAATTACTTCTAATATTAGCTCTTTATTCAGTCATTGAAAATATATTTATTAGGCACCCAGTCTGTATGATATGTAAATTGCACATAGATTTCTTTTAGATAGATAAAAGAGCATTCAAAATTTAATATCCTTATTGAAGCAGATCTCTTAAAGAATTAGAGATTTAAATGTAACCTAGTTTAGTGGTATTGTTGATGTCTATAATTTATGCCTATATTACATTGGGTATTTAATTCAGACAATTTCTCTGAACATGTCTAAATTATGTCAGAATTATCATTCTGTGAACAGATTTCATTCTCCATTTTATCTTCATAGAACTTCAATTCACTATGCTTCCAGGATAGTTTTGTCCATTTGTCCATTCACTATGCTTCCAAGCAGGTTTTCCTTCTTGTATGCAACCTTGAAAGTTATATTATTTTAGATTCATACCCCCAAATTAGTGGACTCTAGAGTCCTTTTTTGTTTGTTTCAAAGGCATTTTCACAGAGAAATGATTTATTCCAACCTTGGTGCAGAAGGAATCTCGGATTACCCACGTACAACATGTCAGAATCTTTAGAACATCACCACCTTCCTTTTTGTGTTCCCTGCTGGCATTCCGAGATACTACAAGTGGAGCAGGGGAGTGGAGACTTCTTCCACACTGTGCACACTCAAACCAAAATCTCAGGCACAATCTGGAGTAAGTCTTGCCAGAAGCCAACAGGCCATATGCTGGTGGCCTTTGACTTAATGTCTTCACAGCACACCAACAAGAGAAATGGTTATTCCCAACACTCAGATATTATAGGGTTTCAGGTCTGAAACTTAGGTCAAAAGTCTCTAGTGAATGGACAAACAAAAACTAAAATAGTTACTTTGCTAAAATATATCTGTGAAATTGCTTGGCAAAGAATCAGTCATATTTACATATGGAGTCTTGGCCATGACAATTTGGGTACAGACACAAGGGCTCTTAATATAGGCATTAAATTAACCTTAGTCATTAATTTATGCATTAAATTAACAGACACAAGGGCTCCTGATATAGGCATTAAATTAACCTTAGTCATTTCTAAAATAAGGATTACAAATGAATTAATAAACAACAAAAGGCAGCCTCTGCATCCCAGTGTGGACACCAGGGACAATAGCATTTGAGCTAGCATTTCAATAAGCATTCATGATTAAGCTGATGTCTTTGGTATTAGTCACTACAGGAGACATAATCACAGATGTCAGTTAAAGGAGAAGGAAATTTGTGATATCAAGCAATGATTAAGGAGCATTAATGATTAAGGTCACAGTGTTTATATGTTAGTTTGCTTTATTTTGCTGTGACCAAAACACCTGACAACAACAATTTAGAAGAGGAAAAATTTATTTTGGGCTCGTGGTTTCAGAGGTTTTAGATCATGGTTAGCTGATTCTGTTATTTGGATCTTAGGTGAGGCAGGACATCATGGCGGAAAGGTATAGTGGAGGAAAGCTGCTCACTCATGGTAGTCAGGAAGCAGAGAGAGCAGGAGGTGCCAAGGACAAAATATAAACCCAAAAGGCAAACCCTCACTGTCCTAACATCCTCCCTACTAGAGTTACCACCCAGTAAGGCCGTTCAAATGATCAATCCATCAAATAGATTAATCCACTAGTAAGGTAGGATTCTTATTATCTGATCATCGCCTACATTGGTGGAGAAGCTTTTGGGGGGACACCTCATAGCCAAACTATAATAGTTCACTCCAGAATTTACTGTTCTTCCCAAACTCTCCCAACCAAGAGATTCTCAATAACAAGTAGCGAAGTATTTTAGAAAAGGTTAAGGATTTTCTAAAGGATCACATATGTAAAGTTAGATAAACACATGTATTTTTATTTATTTTTAGTTATTTATATTGTAATAAAATATATATAATACCAAATTTGCTATAATGACCTTTGTATATTCACAATGTTATATGACCACCACTGTCATCTAATCATACCCAAAAGGAAATCCTATTCCCTTTAAGCAATCACTTCCCATTCCTCTCTTCCCAGTTAGTGGCAACCATTAATTTCTTTTCTTTCTCTATGGATTTGCCTATTTTGGAGATTTCTTATAAAAGGAAGCACTCGGAGCCTCTCTTACCTGGCTTCTTTCACCCACCGTAATATTTCAAGGTTCATCCATGTCATAGCATACATCAGTGTTTAGTTCTGTTGATTGTGGGAAAATATTCTCATGTATGACTATTATAGTTATAGCACCTTTTATCTATTCATCAGGTGATGGACGTTTGGACTATTTCCACTTATTCATTGTTATGAATAGTGTTGCTGTAAACATTTGTATACAAGATTTTGCTTAGTGTCTGTTTTCAATTATTTGGGGGCATATGCCAGGAAAATAATTGATAGGTTCTATGATAATTCTTGGTTTAGTTTATTGAGAAACCACCAAATTATTTTCCAGCATAGCTGTACCATCTTACATTCATTCCCTAGGCAATGTATAAGAATTCTAATTTCTTCACATCTTTGCCAATATTTCTCGTCTTCCTTGTTTGAAAGGAAAGTTTGAAAAGGAAACAACACCTCAAAATCAGGAATTCCCACTTCTACTTTTCTCTCAGAAAGTATTTTTGCTTTCCTAGGCAGACAGTAGGTGCTCTTTCATGCTGGACTTCTTGCCATCAGATGCTGAGTGACTGATATAATATCTATATTGCCTGAGATCCCTGGAAAAGAGCCTAAAATATCTGTAGGATAGAAGCTTAGTTAAGAAGTGCGTTCTAAGGCCAATGAGAGTAAAGAAAGGAAAAGAGAAGGGTGGTTTGGACAACAAAAGAAGGTTGATATGTTACTGTGATAGCAGATTGAGGAAGCACAGCTGGTCACTTAGCAGGATCCCTCCTATGAAGACTCTCTCTAAATAGACTATATGACAAAATCAGATGGAAGAAAAGAGGGAAACTGATCTGCTGGCTCTCTCTTTCACCTTATACCATTAGACAAATTTCATCCCACAGAGAAGTTACCCTTCCAAGTAACTAGGTTATATTAACTGGCTGCTTTGGTAGCCACCAGGAAAGCCTAGTAGGTGGGAACTTCATTCAAGTTTGTAAGTGATATACAGAATTTAGACAAATGACTGCTCAGCCTCAGCAGAATCCTGAGTCTCGCTGAGTCTCTTCTTAGGACAGAGGCAATTGTAGAGCAATAGAAGGAAGACAGATGAGTCCAAGACAATCTGAAGAGGCACCTAAAGTGTGACTACATCAGAATTAGTGATCAAATTTGTACTTTGCAAGTTGCCCTGGCAATATTCTTTTTCTTTTTCTTTCTTTCTTTCTTTCTTTCTTTCTTTCTTTCTTTCTTTCTTTCTTTCTTTCTTTCTGATACTGGGGATTGAACTCAGGGGCACTTGACCACTGGGCCACATCCCCAGCCCTGTTTTGTATTTTATTAGAGACAGGGTCTCACTGAGTTGTAAAGTGCCTCACCACTGCTGAGGCTGGCTTTGAACTCTTGATCCTCCTGTCTCAGCATCCCAAGTGCTGGGATTACAAATTTGCGCCACCGCGCCACCTGGCAATATTCTTAATTGGTTTTCCAGCTTAATTAAATGTCTTTATTTATTTGCATGTTATCAGTTAACTCAAACATTCCAAAAATCAAGGATTACAAAATACAAAGATGAAAAGCAATCTCATCTCTAGTAGCAATACTATGGTAGGTGTTTTTATCATTTTAGAAAGCCTAAGACTATTTCCCCAAACACATAAAAAATTATCTCCTTATATTCTGAACTTACAATTATCTTTTTACCATGTATAGATGGAGAATAAAATTGTAAAGGTAGTGCATGGGCCCAATGAGGAGAAAGTCAAAGGATAAATGAAAAGTTGATTTTTCAAAGCAAAAGCTTGTTGTTTGAAAAGGCATTGCAAAAGACACACTTTATGCAAACATCAAAAAAGTAGGAAGATAGAAGAAAACAAAATGTTAAACCAAAGGGAAAACAGCTACAAGTGTGAAAGATTTCCAAATTTATGTGAGAATATTATGAACTGCTAAATGTCACTAATTTGAAATGCTAGGTAAGTAGACATTTTTGCAATATACTGCCCTAAAATTGATATAAAATCAGAAAATTTTTATAGATTAATAGCTACTTAATCTTGATCTCTAAAAAGATGGTTTATAGGTAAGTTCTGTCAAGAAATTTATTTCTATATTACACAATTTATTTCTTATAGAAGGAAAGATGCACAACTTATTTTTGAAGTGAATATAACTTGGGTATCTATATTAGACAGGGTCCAGGAAAAGGAAGGTGCCACATGCACACTGGGGAACTAAGGAGATTTTATTGAAGGGACTCTTCAATCTTGTTGTATGGACTGGATTTTATTAAACATGAATATTTTTGTACCCAGACATAAACAGGTGAAGCCAATACTGCTCTCTTGCCTAAAGGGACAACTTGAAGCAATTATTGGCAAAATACACAGTTGTCCTGGGATTTTTGGTAGAAGGATACACCAAACAATACATCAATCAGAAAAGGAATTAGGGGAGTAAATTCTCACACCTTCCTCATTTCCTGCTGAAAGATCATTGAACTCTACCAGAAGCCAGAAGCAAAAGGAGCCCATTGATGAAAGTTATTCAGTCATCTCCCATGACAGAGAAAGAAGACTAGAGAATACATCTTGAAGGACAAATGAAAAAAATATCCACCACTGTATATCAAAACTAGATGAAGACATAACAAGAAAAGGAATGTATAAGCCTTTTTTGAGCATAAGTTAAACATTTATAAATATTATCCAGCAAAATTCAGCAACATATTTTTAATACCACACAATGAGCCCAGCACAGTGGCACATGCCTGTAACCCCAGCAGCTTGGGAGGCTAATGTAGGAGGATCATGAGTTCAAAGCCAGCCTCCCCAAAAGTGAGGCACTAAGCAACTCAGTGAGATCCTGTTTCTAAACAAAACACAAAATAGGGCTGGAGATGTGCTCAGTGGTCCAGTGTCTCTGAGTTCAATCCCTGGTACCTAAATAAATAAATAAATAAATAACACACAATGAATCAAGAAAGATTAATCTCAGGAATGTACAGACAACCAAGATCAGTGAATGAAATAACACAGTCTATCACACAAATGGACTGCAGGGGAAACATCAAGTAATCATCTCAATAAACACTGAGAAATCTTTTGATAATGTTCAATACTGATTTGAGATTAAAAAAAAACTTTTTAAAAACTCTAAGTGGAACTATAACCATATTAAAATGGCCTTCCCTCAGCGCTCTTGACATCCATCCCCAAATGCAAAATAAAGCAAAGCAAACAAATTGACATACACAAATACAAATGTTATTTTGAATAAAGAAGATTTCTGAAATTGATTTTTAATGCTAGGAATTAGACAAAAATTCTGATATATTTCTACTGTTTAATGTGGTACTAAAGTTTTTGCACAATTAAATGCAAAGGAAAATGTGTGCAAATAAAAGGAAGGTAAGTGTTCAGTATTGTTAATTACTCGGTCACTTAGAAAAATTATCAGCAAACTATCAGAACTATTAAGACATTGAGGGCTTGCCTTTTAGAAATTGAAATAGAAAATTGGATACTATTTACTATCACAATAAGGCCATAATGCTTCCACTCATTTTCTATAGTAAAAAAAAAAAAATAGAATTTATTCCTAAAGGCTTGTTTTTGATGTGTTCCTCATCTAATTTACCATCCTCTATATTTCCCAAACCTGTCTACTTCACTTCCACTACTACCACCTTCATCAACGTAAACATTATGTATATATTTCTGTTTAATGAAGTCACCATAAGCAAAATAAACATGCACTTGGCAAGTTAGAAGAAAAGTTGACAAGTTAGCAGCATTTAAAAATAAATTTTTAATTGAAGAATAGTTTTCTATTTACCAGGTAGTGGTACTTTTTTTCCAGTACTGGGAATTGAACTTTACCTGTGAGCTTTAATGGTGAGCCCTTTTTATTTTTATTTTGAGATGGTCTAACTAAGTTGTTGAAGCTGGCCTTGAACTTGTGATCCTCCTGCCTTAGCCTCCCCAGTACCTGGGATTAGCTGTGCTCCTCTATGCCCAGCCATTGATTGCCTCTATTGTTAACATTTTACATTAGTGTGGTTCATTTGTTACAACTAGTGAATCTATACTGATATGTTATCATTAGTAAAAGCATCCTCTTTATTCAGATTTTCTTAGTTTTTATTTTTTTTATCTATAGTCATTTTTCTGTTCCAAGATCCCATCTATGATAGCACATTACATTTATTCATCCTATCTCCTTAGGATCTTGGAGACTGACAATTTCTTAGAGTTTCTAGTGTTTGATGACCTTCATAGTTTTAGTGAGTACTAATTTTGTAGACTATTCGTCGATATTACTAAGGTGATGTTTTTCATATGAGTAGCCTGAATTAAGTGTTTTACACAAGAAGACCAAGAAATAAAGTGCCATTCTTACCACTGCATAATACAGAGGACATATTTTTATCAACAAGACTTATCACTCTTGATGTTAACCTTGATTATCTATTGATGTAGTATTTTTCACATTTCTCTGCAGTGAAGTCCCTCTTTGAGAAGAAATTCTTGAGAAGAAATTCACCTATGGGCAACCCAAACTTAAGGGTGGGGAGATGCTATACTGCATCTTCTTGAGAGAGCAGTATCTAAACAAATTATTTGAAATTCTGCACAGCTTTGTGCATTTCCCCCCACATACATATGTTTCAATCATTTACTTAAATCAGTATGCACTCTTGGCTATTTATTTTATATTCTGCGCCACTGAGTTTTTTGTTTGTTTTCTAGTTCTTTATTTTCTGGCATGATTTGAAACATGTTTAACTGATGAAAGTCTAATAACTTAGATTATAGGAAGATCCCAATATAAAATGTGAGTAGATGTTTAAATAAGCAATTTAAAGAAGGAAAATGCAAATAGTTAATAAATATTGCAAATATTCTCACATTAATTTGAAACTAAAAATCACGTAGCTGCCACTTTATTCCCACATAATTAGCAAAAATGAGAACATTAGATAAATCAGGAAATGGGGATCTTTTGACTTATTTTTGAGAGTATATATTATTGAAGCCATTTTAGAGAGCTAACAAAGTAGTTTAGAAAAATTGAGGAAATGTCTAATTTCTCTGGAACATAAACACATAATCTTCTCCTTCAGGTAGCTACATAGAGACTTTTACAAAGATGTTTATTTTTGTAGCGTATGAGTAGAAAATTGGAGACAACCTATATGTTTGTCATATATGAACAAATAAATAGCATGTGGTCATATATATAGTAGAATATTGGTTGGAAAAAGCCCTGGATTTACAGCAACACATAATAGTTATCAGAAACAATATTTATTGAGAAAAATAAAAAAATAAGACATAATTTATAGCACCATGTTGTTTATATCATGTTAAAAATACGTATGGAAAACATTATTAGTTTTTTACATGTGTGAATAGAAGATGATGGATGCATAAAATTAATCTAAGAAGATACATTAAATATCAACTTTGGTGTTTAATGAGAGAAGTAAACTGGGATGGAAAGTAGAGAAGAGAAGGAAATAGTGATACACTAAATATGCAGACCATAACCTGTTGTGGTTGTGCTATAAACTGAGCAGTAAAATTAACTCAGTTTTCTTAAATTAAAAAATTTTTATTGCTACAATATAATTATACATTATACATTGGTGCAATATAATTATATGGTATTCATTGTGACATATTTGTACATGCACATAATTTGATTAGTTTAATTCCCCAGTACTTACCCTTTCCCTTCTTCCCTCCCCTTGATCCCCTTATACTCTGCTGGTCTCCCTTCTATTTTCATACAAATCCCCCGTTTTCTCTTTAGCATTCATATGTGACAGAAAACATACAACCCTTGATTTCCTGAGCCTGGCGTTTTTCAGTCAAAGTGATTCTCTGCAGTTCCATTCATCTTCATGAAATGACATAATTTTGTTCTATTCTATGGTTGAATATAACCTCATTGTGAGTGTGTGTTTAGGTGTGGGTGTATATATCACATTTTCTTTACCCATTCACCTGTTGATGAACTCAGACTAGTTCCATTAGGCTATTGTGAAATCTAATGCTACAAAAATGATTCTGCATGTATTGCTCTAGTATACTGACTTTGATTCATTAGGATAAATACCAAGGAGTGGTGTAGCATTCTCATATTGTGATTTCATTCTTGGTCTCTTGAGAAATCTCCACAGTGATTTCTATAGTGATTTTACCAATTTATAATCTCACCAATAATGTGTAAGTATTCCTTTCTCCCTGCATTCTTGCCAGAATTTATTATTACTTGTATTCTTGATGATTACCATTTTAACTGGAGTGAGGTTCTAGTCTGCATTTCCTTGACTGCTAAAGGTGTTGAATATTTTTGCCTATTTTTTGGTCATTTGTATTTCTTATTTTGTGAAGTGTCTGTCCATTTGCCTATTTATTGACCGAGTTATTTGTCCTTTCTTTTTAAGATTCTTTATACATCCTGGATATTAATCTTCTGTTAGAAGAGTAACTGGTAAAGACTTTTTTCCTGTTTTATAGTATATCTCTTCATACGTTCATTTTCTTAGTTGTATATATGCTTTTTATTTTATTTTTTTAACATATAGAATCATTTATTATAGCCTCAAACTTGATAAAGCTAAAATGTTAGCAAAAGATAAAATTAAGTAATAAATGGTAGTACATTCACAAATGTGCTTCTGCAATGCAAGTGTCCTAACAACTACATACGCAATAATGTAGATTATTCTTACAAAAAGTAATAGTCAAAGAAACCAGTAACAAAACAATGCATATTGAATGGTTCTATTTATACACTTTTGAAAGTAAGCATAGACTACCTTTATGTAAACATGAGTTGTATTAATTGTAGGGACTCCCTCTAGGGAGGTTTCTTTGGTGTTGAAATTTGGTATTGAATTGCCACCATGCCTGGTTTGAAAGTTAGCTTTATGATGGATGACCTTTTGACTTGTACATTTGTTTTTCACATTTTTTCCATTATATTTTCCCGTGTAGAGCAATGTTAGAACATTCTTAATGATTCCTCATTTAGAGATGTGATTGATTAAAAATAGCAGAAGTTGGCATTTGTGCAATTTTTAAAAAATTTTTATTTATAGTAGTATGTATTATAGTTCATACTATACATATATAGCATCTTTTTTTACATAAAACAGTTTGTATACAAAGTATATTCGCAGCATTCAAGTCTTCAATAATGCATTTAGAATAATGATATCCATCTTATTCAACCACTTTTTTCCCCCTTCCCCCCTTGCTCCCTCCCTTCCCCTCCCTTCCCTTTGACCATTATAGTGTTCCTCTAATCCTCCTATGTACCACGACCCATCAATACTGTGAACCGGCTTCCTTATATCAGAGGAAACATTTGGTATTTGGATTTTTGAGATTGACTGATTTCACTTAGCATTATATTCTCCAACTTCATCCATTTACCTGCAAATGTCATTATTTTATTCTCTTTTATTGCTGAGTAAAATTCCATTGTGTATATATACCACATTTTCTTTATCCATTCATCTACCGAGGGACATCTAGGTTGGTTCCACAACCTAGCTATTGTGAATTGTGCTGCTAGAAACATTGAGGTAGCTGTGTCACTGTAATATGCTGTTTTTAAGTCCTTTGGGAACAGACCCAGGAGTGGGATGGCTGGGTCATAGGATGGTTCCATTCCCATTTTCCCAAGAAATCTCCATACTACTTTCCATAATGGTTGACCATTTTGCAGTCCCACCAGCAATGTATGAGTGTGCCTTTTTCCCCACATCCTCTCGAACATATATTGTTGTTTGTGTTCTTGATAGCTGCCATTCTGACTGGAGTGAAATGAAATCTTAGAGTAGTTTTGATTTGCATTTCTCTAATTGCCAGCAATGTTGAACATTTTTTCATGTATTTGTTGATTAATCGTGTATCTTCTTCTGAGAAGTGTCTTTTCAATTCCTTAGCCCATTTATCGATTGGATTATTTGTTTTTTTTTTTTTTTTTTGGTGTCAAGTTTTTTGAGTTCTTTATATATTCTAGAAATTAGTGCTCTATCCGATGTACATGTATTAAATATTTGTTCCCAGTTAGTTGGTTCTCTATTCACCTCACTGATTTTTTTTTTTTTTTTTTTTTTTTTTTTTTTTTGCTGAGAAGAAGCTTTTTAGTTTAAATCTATCCCATTCATTAATTCTTGGTAATAATTCTTGCGCTACAGGAATCTTATTAAGGAACTTGGAGCCTAAACTGACATGTTGGAAATTGTAGCTTACTTTTTCTTCTATTAGGTGTATTGTCTCTGGTCTAATTCCTAAGTCCTTGATCCACTTTGAATTGAATTTTGTGCATGGTGAGAGATACAGGTTTAATTTCATTTTGTTGTATATGGCTTTCCAGTTTTCCCAGCACCATTTGTTGAAGAGGCTTCCTTTCTCCACTGTACATTTTTGGCACCTTTGTCTAATATAAAATAGCTGAAATTATATGTATTAGTCTCTGTGTCCTCAATTCTGTACCATTGGTCTACTAGTTTGTTTTGGTGCCAGTACCATGCTGTTTTTGTTACTATTGCTCTGTTGTATAATTTAAAGTCTCGTATGGTGATGCTGCCTGCTTCACTTTTCCTGCTCAGGATTGCTTTAGCTATTCTGGGTCTCTTATTTCTCCAGATGAATTTCATGACTGCTTTTTCTATTTCTTTGAGAAATGTCATTGGGATTTTGATTGGAATTGCATTAAATCTGTATAATGCTTTTGGTAGTATGGACATTTTGACAATATTAATTCTACCTATCCAAGAACAAGGTAGGTCTTTCCATCTTCTGAGGTCTTCTACGATTTCTTTTTTTAGTGTTTAATAGTTTTCATTATAGAGGTCCTTCACCTCTTTCGTTAAGTTGATTCCCAGTTATTTTATTTTATTTTTTTTTATGCTATTGTAAATGGAGTAGTTTACATCATTTCCCTTTCAGAGGCTTTGTCACTGATGTACAAAAATGCCTTTGACTTATGGGTATTGATTTTGTATCCTGCTACTTTGCCAAATTCATTTACTAGTTGTAAAAGTTTTCTGGTAGAGTTTTTTGGGTCTTCTAGGTATATTATCATGTCATCAGCAAATAGTGCTAATTTGAGCTCTTCTTTTCCTATCTGGATCCCTTTAATTTCTTTCGTCTGTCTAATTGCTCTGGCCAGAGTTTCAAGTACTATGTTAAATAGCAGTGGTGAGAGGGGGCATCCCTGTCTTGTTCCAGTTTTTAGAGGGAATGCTTTCAATTTTTCTCCATTTAAGATAATGTTAGCTTGAGGTTTTGCATAGATAGCTTTTATAATGTTGAGATATGTTCCTGTTATTCCTAATTTTTCTAGAGCTTTGAACATAAAGGAGTGTTGTATTTTGTCAAATGCTTTTTCTACGTCTATTGAGATGATCATATGGTTTTTATCTTTAAGTCTATTGATGTGATGTATTATGTTTATTGATTTCCAAATGTTGAACCAGCCTTGCATCCCTGGGATAAACCCACTTGATCATGGTCCATTATCTTTCTGATATGTTTTTGAATCCGATTTGCCAGAATTTTATTGACGATTTTTGCATCTATGTTCATTAAAGATATTGGCCTGAAGTTTTCTTTTTTTGGCTGTGTCTTTGCCTGGCTTTGGGATTAATGTGATATTGGCCTCATAGAAAGAGTCTGGAAGAGCTCCCTCTTTTTCTATTTCTTGAAATAATTTGAAGAGCATCTGTATTAGTTCTTCTTTGAAGGTCTTGTAGAACTCGGCTGTAAACCCATCGGGACCTGGACTTTTTCTTGTTGGAAGTTTTTTGATATTGTCTTCTATTTCTTCACTTGAAATTGATTTATTTAAATTGTGTATAGCCTCCTGTTCCAGTTTGGGGAATTCATACGACTCTAGAAATCTGTCTATGCTGCCAGTATGTTCTATTTTATTAGAGTACAATTTTTCAAAGTAATTTCTAATTATCTCCTGTATATCTGAGGTGTTTGTTGTGATATTTCCTTTTTCATCACAGATGCTAGTAATTTGAGTTTTTTCTCTTCTTCTTTTTATTAGCATTGCTAGGGGTCTGTCAATTTTATTTATTTTTTCAAAGAACCAACTTTGGGTTTTGTCAATTATTTGAATTGTTTCTTTAGTCTCAATTTCATTAATTTCGGCTCTGATTTTAATTATTTCCTGTCTTCTACTTCTCTTAGTGTTGATCTGTTCCTATTTTTCTAGTGCTTTGAGGTGTGATGTTAAATCATTTATTTGTTGTTTTTTTTTTCTTTTAATGAAGGAATTCAGTGCAATGAATTTTCCTCTTACTACTGTCTTCATAGTGTCCCAGAGATTTCTATATGATGTATCTGTGTTCTCATTTACCTCTAGGAATTTTTTAATCTCCTCCTTGATGTCTTCTTCAACCCCTTGTTCATTCAGTAGCATGTTGTTTAGCTTCCAGCTGTTCGAGTAGTTTTTTTTTTTTTTTTTTTTTTTATTTCTTGTGTTATCATTGATTTCCAATTTCATCCCATTATGGTCTGATAGAATGCAAGGTAGGATTTCTATTTTTATATATTTGCTGAGAGTTGCCTTGTGACATAATATATGGTCAATTTTGGAGAAGGAGCCATGTGCTGCTGAGAAGAAAGTGTATTCGCTTACTGAGGGATGAAATATTCTATATATGTCCGTTAGGTCTAAGTTATTAATTGTTTTAACGAGGCCTAATGTTTCTTTATTTAGCTTTTGTTTGGATGATCTATCCACTGGTGAGAGAGGTGTGTGTTGAAGTCCCCTAGAATAACTGTGTTGTGGTCTATTTTACTCTTGAACTTGAGAAGGGTTTGTTTGATGAATGTAGGTGCTCCATTATTTGGGGCATATAGATTTATAATTGTTATATCTTGTTGATGAATGGTTCCCTTAAGTAGTAAGAAGTATCCATCTTTATCTCTTTTGATTAGCTTTGGCTTGAAGTCTACTTTATTTGATATGAGAATGGAAACCCCTGCCTGCTTCCGCAGCCCATGTGCATGATAAGACTTTTCCCAGCCTTTCACCTTCAATTGCTTGATGTCTTTTTCTATAAGGTGTGTTTCTTGTAGGCAATAAATTGTTGGGTTGTTTCTTTTAATCCAATCTGACAATCTGTGTGTTTTAAATGGTGAGTTTAGACCATTAACATTCAGGGTTATTATTGAGATGTGATTCTTATTTCCATCCATTTTTAAATGTATTATGGTATTTAGCTTGATTTGGGTTCTCTTCTGGTTGGTAATTCCTTTAGTTTACTATCTCCCTTTGTTGGTTTTCATTGTTATTTTTCTCTTCTTCTTCGTGGAAAATTTTGCCCAAGATGTTCAGAAGTGCTGGCTTTTGAGTTGTGAAATCTTTTAACTTTTGTTTGTCGTGGAAGGTTTTTATTTCATCTTCGAATCTAAAGCTCAATTTTCCTGGATATAAGATTCTTGGTTGACATCCCTTTTCTTTCAGAGCTTGAAATATGCTATTCCAGGATCTTCTAGCTTTTAAGGTCTGGGTTGAAAAGTCTGAGCATAGTCTGATCGGTTTCCCCCTATATGTAATCTGCTTCCTTTCTCTTGTGGCTTTTAGTATTCTCTCCTTGCCTAGTATATTAGGCAATTTCATTATAATGTGCCTTGGTGTGGATCTATTGTGGTTTTGTACATTTGGTGTTCGGTAAACCTCTTGAACTTGGTTTTGCCATTCGTTCCTCATGTGTGGAAAATTTTCTGCTATTATTTCATTGAATAAATTACTCATTCCTTTGGTTTGAAACTCTGCACCTTCTTCAACACCAATCACTCTTAAGTTTGGTCTTTTTATGCTGTCCCATAATTCCTGAATGCTCTGTTCTTGTTTTCTTACTTCTTTTGCCGTGTCCTCTAGATTTTTCTCCAGGATAAATATTTTGTCTTCATTATCTGAGGTCCTTTCTTCCAGGTGATCTAATCTGTTGGTGATGCTTTCAATTGAGCATTTAGTTTGGTTTATTTCTTCTTTCATTTCCAGAATTTCTGTTTGGTTTTTCTTTAGAATCTCTATCTCCCTATTAAAGTGATCTTTTGCTTCTTGTATTTGTTTTTGGAGTTTTTTGTCAAAATGCTCTTTTACCGCCTCTATTTGCTCTCTCATCTCATTTTTTATTTCATTCTTAAGATCCATAAACATTTGGAATATGTAATTTCTAAATTACATCTCTGGCATTTGACCAACTGTGCTTGCCATGGAATCAACTGAGGGTTTGTTGGTTGGTTTCAGCCACTTTCTTCCCTTGCTTCTTCATAATGCTTGTGTGTCTATTCTCCTAGCACTGTGGGACCTTGCCTATTTCAATTTCACCTTATAGCCTTATGTTTCTCCTGTGGTACAATGCTGTCAGGTCCCCTTATAAATACTTTACAATTTAAGCTCTAACACTTTCTTTACAGCAAATCCCAGTTTGATCACAATGTACAGATTTAGTTAACCAAGATATTGTTTCCAATTTACTCTATATGCTTGCATTGGGGTTTACAGTTTCAGTATTGGACACAGAGATGATATGTTTAGGAAGAAGCAAGTGAGGTTACTGAGATGTTCTTTCTTAGGAAGTATAACAGTAGAAGTCTATGGAAGTGGTTTAATATCAGCAGACAGGAGAGAAAAGAGAATGGAATGAGCAGTTTAGAGGAAAGATGATTTGTATATAAACCAAACATTTTTAGCCTTTGAGAGAAGAAAGATAAAGAAAGATGGGAAAGAAAAAATAAAAAGGAACAATGAGAAATAACAAAGAAGTAGCAATTAGTGTAAGAGAGAGGAGAGAGAAACTGAGTCAAGAAAAATAGAGAGTAAACTATATATAGCACCGCTTTTCTGTATATTTCAATTGCCCCGGGCCTAGAAGTCCCAATTTCTCAGTATACCTTGTTTTCACCTCTGATGAGTACACAATGACAGGGTGTAAGTAGATAAGATGAGGGCAGAAGAGACTAAAGTGAGAAGGAAGGAAAGAGGCACACAGACACACAAATAATCCCACTATCAAACAGAACAAAAGCAAAAACAAACAAAAACAAATAAACAAACAAACAAAAACCAAACAAACAAAAAAAACCAAAAACAGAGTCGGAGTTTAAGCCAGTTGACTTGTACCACGCCCACAAAGTCACTGCTGTAGAGTCTAGTCTGCAGCTTTGGCCAGCGGCAGATTGGCACAGAGGAATAATGGCTGGGGGGTGGGGGGGTGTCAGTACCTGAATAGCATCAAGAAAGCGTATATCCAAAAGGCACCCATTCCCCATGCCCGCCCCCAGTTATAGCTCTTGTGGTTGCTGCGTTGGCCTCAGGCAGGCCCTTTCCTGCGGGCTGCCTGCGCGCGTCACACCCAGGTGTTTGCTGTTCTCCGGGCCCTGGACCAACCCTTGGATGTCTTCAGTCAGCCACAGCCCTCCTCCAAAATGGCGGTGCCTTTCCCTGGTCCCAACACAGTATCTCGGACCTATGTGTCACTCCGAGGCATGCAGGTCCCCTTTGGCAATTTACGCGAAAGAAGTCTGTGAGGCCGCTGCTCGCGTCTGGCTTTCTTTTTATTCTGTGCTGTTGGAGGCCATGGTCTGCACTTCCCATACTGCAATGCTACCATGGCAGCTGCGCCTGCTAATGCTGGTTCGGTTTGTGGGCCGCTGGCACTGGACTCCGTGCTTTGGCGGTCTGGAGTTTCTTGTATTTTCACCATCTAGATGTGCGTGGATGTCTCAGCTCCCTCCCAGTTGCAGGAGTGTTGCTAAGAACACGTTCAATCTTCTCAGTAAGCCTCTTTTATTGCGGGTCTCCTGAGCGTGCTTCTCTGCTGTCCGCCATCTTTTTTCCCTCTCTATATATGCTTTTTAATTTGATGCCATCTCTTTGATTAATTCTTGGTATTATTTCCTAAGCTTTAGAAGTCCTATTGAGCAAGTCCTTGCTTTCTCTTACATGTTAGAGCATTAATCCTATATTTTCTTCTAAGACTTGCAAATTTTCTGGTATAATACCGAGGTCTTTTATCCACCTTGTGTTGATTTTGTACTGGGTGAGAGATAAGTATCAGGTCTCATTCTTCCATATATGTATACCCAGTTTTCCCAGCACCATTTTTGGAACATGCTGTCTTTTCTCCAATGTATGCTTTTGGTGTCTTGGTCAGGGATCCAATGACTGTATCTGAATGGATTTGTCTCTGTTCTTTCCTATTCCATTGGCCTTTAATCTGTTCTTACACTAGTACCATGCTGTTTTTGTTACTATAGCTCTGTAGTATAATTTGAAATCTTGTATTATGATGCCTCAACCATTGTTCTTTTTGCTCAGAATTGCTTTGGCTGTTCTGGGTCTTTTATTCTTTCATATAAATTTTAAGACTTCACTTTTTTTCTAGTTTTGTGAAGAATTTCCTTTGTATTTGGACAGAGATTGTACTGAATCTGTGGATCACTTTTGGTTATATGATCACCTTAACAATATTAATTCTGCCTATCCATGAATGCGGGAGGTTTTTACATCTTTTAGAGTCTTTTATTTATTTTTACCATGTTCTATAATTTTTATTGTATAAGTGTTTTGCCTCTTTGATCATATTTATTCCTAGTATTTTATTTAGTTTTAGGGGGACTATTGTGAATGGAATGCTGATTTTTTTTCCTTACCAGATTTGTTATTGATATAGAAAAGCTATTTGATATAGAAAAGCTATTGATTTTTGTATGTTGATCAGATTTAGAAGTCTTCTTGGGGATTTTTGGATCTTTTCAGTACAGGATCATATAATCCACCATGATAATTTGACTTCTTGCTTTTCTACTTTCGATTCAGTGTTTGATGGTCAGAAGTCCCTAATCACAACTGATTAAACAAACATGACCATCATCAGCAAATTTGTGAGATAAAAACTAAACTATTCATTATGTGAAGTCAGATGTTAATATAGTAATATTTATGTAAATAATTATCATTATTCATTTAATAATGTAACCAGTATTTTTGAACTTTGACATACTTTAACAAGTTCAATTGAGGAGTATAAAATGTGCATCAAAACCAAATTTAGATGTTTTGTAAATAGTTTCATCGTATCAGTTTGAAAATTAATGTGGCATATGGCAGCATTTCCAAAATGTGTTATGAGAATATGATTTTCATGGTGTTGTACTTTGTTGCAGGCTTTTCATTAAAAATTTTACTTTACATAGACTGAAGTCATTAATTTAAAATCTTGGGAGAAATTCTATTGTTATGTATTCTAATAATTGATTGCCTTTTAAAATATAATTTGGCATTATTTATGATATCCTTGTCTATGAAGAATAACTCTAAAAACAACTTCTTTAGACACTGTGGAAATTTGAACTTTTATTCCCTTTTCATTTCACTCTCTGTGAAACTTGTCAGATTTAACATTGTTCTTAGATTCAAAGCTATTATTAATTTATCATTACTGTGCAGCTTCTTTTTTATATGCAAAAGATTACAGTACTAAAGAGTTCTCCTTGAATGTACTTGCACTACCATTTTATTCCCACAATAGGATAAAAGTCAAGAAACTGGACAAAAATTCCCTCAACACTTTTTTTATTCTATAATTTATATAACCTCATTTTTGTTCAACTTCAAAGTTTTATTTGAACCCTAAATATATTTCTTAATCTCATATATGATTTTATGCAATCATAGATCCTGGAAGTTCTCTCCATAGTCACATATGGAGATTGTTTTTGTTTCCTTGTGTAGCCACATCATACTCCATTGTGTGGATGTACTACTGTTATTTCGACCACTTCCCAGATAATGGATATTTGGAAAGGAGAAATGGGTTAGGATATCTTTCTTTTTTTAAGCTTCTGGGTATTAAAATAAGACCTTGAGATATACTAGCCTATGTCTCTTGTAGACCTTCTGGTCCTTCATTTTCATTTGTATCTATTGTCTCTATTCTGCTAATTTGGGATTCTGTCCCAGGAGTGTTCTCCTTTTATCTTAAAGGCACCCAGAGTTGGTTGGTTGCTCCAGCCTACTCCAGCTACTCTAGACCTCACTGCAAACTTCTAGAACTCACTGAAACTTAAGCAATGTGTTCTTGTGGCTTGCCATTCTGCCCAGATTGTACCTGTTGGGCTCCAGGGTTTTTCCTCATCCTTACATTTGTGGGATGTTTCATTACTACTCGCTAATGAAAATGGTAAAATTACTTAGGTGGTACAATTGTAGAGTTTGACACCAGATTTAGCAAATGAAGTATTGCCAGATTTAGCAAACATTCAGGATTCCTGATTAAATATGAATTTGAGATGAATAATATTTTGGCTTAAGCATGTGCCACAAAGTATTTGGGATATTCTTAAACTAAAAGGAGTTATTCAAACTTAACTAGGTGTTTTACATTTTATCTGCCAACCTAGTTCAGCTTCTTCTTTTAAAATGTTTGTAAATGTTATTGATGGCTATTTTATTTTACTATCTTAGTTATTCATATTAGTTTTTTAAATTTTTTTATTTGCTTTAATTAGTTATACATGACAGTGGAATGCATTTATGCACTGTGCTATATCATACACAGATAGGATATAATTTCTCATTTCTCTAAGTGTGCATGTTGCAGAATCATATTGGTCATGTAGTCACATATATATATACAGTAACAATGTCTGTTTCATTCCACTATCTTTCCCATTCCCACATACCCTCCCTCCTTTCCCATCACTTCCCTCTACCTAATCTAAGGGAACACTATTTTTCCCTAGTGCCCCTGCCTTATTGTGAATAAGCATCCACATATTAGAGAAAACATTTAGCCTTTGGTTTTTTGGGATTGCATTATTTTGCTTAGCATGATATTCTCCAACTCCAACCATTTACTGGCAAATGCCATAATTTCACTCTTCTTTAAAGGTGAGTAATATTCCATTGAGTATATATGCCACATTTTCTTTATCCATTCATCCATGGAACCTAAATTGGTTCCATAGTCTAGCTATTATGAATTGAGCTGCTATAAACATTGATGTGGCTGTGTCCCTGTAGTATGCTGATTTTAAGTCCTTTGGGTATAAACCAAGGAGTGGAATAGCTGGGTCAAATGGTGGTTCCATTCCCAGTTTTCTGAGGAATCTCCATACTGCCTTCCATATTGGTTGCACCAATTTGCAGTCCCACCAGCAATGTATGAGTGTACCTTTTTCCCCACAGCCATGCCAACATTTATTGTTGACTATATTCTTGATGATTGCCATTCTGATAGGAATGAGATGAAATCTTAAGAGTAGTTTTGATTTGCATTTCTCTAATTGCTAGAGATGTTGAACACTTTTTCATATATTTGTTGATCAATTGTATTTCTTCTTCTGTGAAGTAACTGTTCAGTTCTTTATCCCATCTTTTGATTGGGTTATTTATTTATTTATTTATTTATTTATTTATTTATTTATTTTGTGTTAATATTTTTGAGTTCTTTACATATCCTAGAGATTAATGCCTTATCGGAGGTACATGTGGTAAAGATTTTCTCCCAATCTGTAGGCTCTCTCCTCATGTTATTGTTTCCTTTGCTGAGAAGAAATTTTTTAATTTGAATCCATCCATTTATTGATTCTTGATTTCACTTCTTGTGCTTTAGGAGTCTTGTTAAGGAAGTCAGATCCTAGGCTAATGTGGTGCGGATTTGAGCCTATTTTTTCTTCTATTAGGCACAGAGTCTCTGTTCTAGTGCCTAAATCTGTATATGTTTTGTAAATTAATTCAGAGAGATTCTAAAGTAATGTAACTCCAGTGGCCATCAGCACTGAATTCCTATATTTAGTTTGTTTGTTTTTAATTTTGATTTAGCTACATTGTCTAGCTGATGAATTATGCTTTTAGTTATTCACTTTTTAAAAAATCTGGATCAGAACAATGTTAGGTGTGTTTTTAACAACTATATAGCTTTCTAATTTTACCACTGTGTAAATGTCCAGGTATTTGTTACTAGAGATACTTCAGTCATAAATTCACTTAGCTCTGCTTCATATATATATATATATATATATATATATATATATATATATATATATATATATATGGTACTGATCTGGTTTGGTGGTAATGGCTGTTGATAGGTCACTGATTTACAGTAACATATGGCTTATTGTGAAGGGATATTCCTACCCAAAAAATCATAGAGTGATTTAAATGAAAAATGACCTGTGGCCTTGAAAAGATAAGGAGATCTTCAGGTAACATTTAAAAGAGAAAAACTACTGAGGGTCTTAGTGTGAAAGAACCAGAGTTGACAGTTAAGAATATGAGGAGAGATTTTAAATTAAAGGTCAGGATAAATTCTGGGCATTAGTTCACACACACACACACACACACACACACAGAGAGAGAGAGAGAGAGAGAGAGAGAGAGAGAGAAAGAGAGAGAGAGAGAGAGAGATGCAGGTTAATAATGACAATGAAAGGCACTGATTTTCTGGGTAGAAAAGGCTAACATCCAGACAATAAATACATAAATAGCCCCCCATGTTTAGGTGGGAAGAATGCTCTTACTTCAGAATCACTGAGTGCTCTAAATCAGACCTTTCTATCTCAGAGATCTGATCACTACAAACCAAAAATATATTATCAGCAAAAAGGGCAACAAAGCAACAATAGAAAAAACTACAGAGAGTAGTTTTGATTTGCATTTCTCTAATTGCTAGAGATGTTGAACATTTTTTCATATATTTGTTGATTGATTGTATACCATCTTCTGAGAAATGTCTGTTCAGTTCCTTAGCCCATTTATTGATTAGGTTGTTTGTTTTTTGGTTTAAAGGTTTTTGAGAGCTTTATATATCCTTGAAGTTAATGTTCTGTCTGATGTGCTTGTGGTAAAGATTTGCTCCCATTCTGTAGGTTCTCTGTTTACTGCACTGATTTTTTTTTTTTTTTTCTGAGAAGAAGCTTTTTAGTTTGAATCCACCCTTTTTATTAATTCTTGGTTTTTAATTCTTGCACTACAGGGGTCTTGTTGAGGAAGTTGGGGCCTAATCCAACATGATGGAGATTTGGGCCTACTTTTTCTTCTATTAGGTGCACGGTCTCTGGTTTAATTCCTAGGTCCTTGATCCACTTTGAGTTGCGTTTTGTGCAGGGAGAGAGATAGAGGTTTAATTTCATTTCATTACATGGGGATTTCCAGTTTTCCCAACACCATTTGTTGAAGAGGCTGTCTTTTCTCCAATGTATGTTTTTGGCACCTTTGTCTAATATAACCGTAGGTGTGTGGGTTACTTTTTGTGTCTTCTATTCTGTACCATTGGTCAACTGGTCTATTTTGGTGCCAATACCATGCTGTTTTTGTTACTATTGCTTTGTAATACAATTTAAGGTCTGGAATAGTAATGCTTCACTCTTCTTGCTAAGAATTGCTTTGGCTATTCTGGGTCTCTTACACTCCAGTCAGAATGGCAGCTGTCAAGAACACAAACAACAATAAATGCTGGCGAGGATGTGGGGAAAGGGCACATTCATACATTGCTGGTGGGACTGCAAATTGGTGCAGCCAATCTGGAAAGCAGTATGGATATTCCTAGGAAAACTTGGAATAGAACCACCATTTGACCTAGCTATCCCACTCCTCGGTCTATACCCAAAGGACTTAAAAACACCTTACTACAGGGACACAACCACATCAATGTTTATAGCAGCACAATTCACAATAGCTAGATTGTGGAAACAACCTCGATGCCATGAATGGATAGGGAAATTTTGGTATATGTACACCATGGAACACTATTCAGCACTAAAAGAGAATAAAAATCATGGCATTCACAGGTAAATGGATGGAGTTTCAGAAAATAATGCTAAGTGAAGTTAGCCAAACCCCAAAAACCAAAGGTGGAATGATTCCTTTGCTATGATGGGACTGAATTATAATGGCAAGGGAGGGGAGATGAGAGGAATGAAGGAATATTAAATAGAACAAAGGGGAGGGAGGGGGGAGAGAGCAAGGGGATAGGAATAATGGCAGAGTGAGTTAGACATCAATACACTAAGTACATATATAAAAACACAAATGGTGTGAAAATACTTCATGTAAAACCAGTGACTTGAAAAACTGTGGTCTTTATATGAAATATGAAAAGAATTGCACTCTGCAAGCATGCATAACAAATTAGAATAAATAAATAATTTTAAAAATAAAAAGGAAATCTACAAAGATCACTTCACATCAAGTGTTATCTATGATGGAGAGGAGCCCACTGTTTAGGGTGGAGGAGAGGATGATTTTATGATCTTGAAAGGGGGAAAGAAGGAAAGCTATGAGACGACAGTCTTGTAAAACTTTAATGAAGAAGGAACAATCTAAAATACTGAAGGTCCATGTCTACTAACCACCAACCCACGACGTGCTCTTCCACCCATGAGGTAGCACAACAGATGAAGAGCCCAGGCCTAGAAGGAGTTGGAAGGCATTTTCAGATAGACTTTGACCTTTACAGCTTGGCATTTCAATAGCCACTATTATAGTTTTCTTTTAATATGCTCTTTTAAATATGTTTATGTGCAAGATAAGTAAGCCATACTAAATGACTAATATTTTCTCTAAATTTTTATTTAATGTTATTGAGCATACATTTTAACATGTTGGACTGCAGCTGGAAGAAAGTTCTGGAAAAACATTTTTCTCTTCTGTAAGAGTTAATAGTGCTCCCAGACTGGCAAGATTCTGAGATATATTCCAGTTCATTGCAAACTTTTTGAGATACTTCTATACTAAGACAAAAATA
Organism: Tamias sibiricus; assembly: GCA_025594165.1. Taxonomy (NCBI): domain Eukaryota; kingdom Metazoa; phylum Chordata; class Mammalia; order Rodentia; family Sciuridae; genus Tamias; species Tamias sibiricus. Next base: position 38,038,411 of record CM046665.1, on the reverse strand, counting down.
AATTATGTCAAATGTCTCCTTCAGAAAGAGGAGGGTTTGGGCTGGGGTTGTGGCTCAGCGGCAGAGTGCTCACCTCGCACATGCACAGCCCGGGTTCGATCCTCAGCACCACATAAACATAAATGCATTGAATTGTGTACAACTAAAGTAAATAAATAAATATTAAAAAAAAGAAAGAGGAGGGTTTGATAAAGAAAATGTGGTATATATATATTTGATGGAATATTACTCAGCTTTAAAGAAGAATGAAATTATTGCATTTACTGGTAAATGGATGGAGTTGGAGAATATCATGCTAAAATAATCCAATCCCAAAAAACCAAAGGCTGAATGTTTTCTCTAATATGTGGATGCTAATTCATAATAAGGGGGTGGGGCACAAGAAAAGAATAGAGTTACCTTAGATTAAGTAGAGGGAAGTGAATCGAGGGAAGGGGAGGGAATGTGAGGATAGGAAGGATAGTAGAATGAAACAAACATTATTACTTTACATATATATATATATATATATATATATATATATATATATATATATATATATGACTGCATGACCAATGTGATTCTATGACATTGTACACTGTACATTCTATGACATTGTGTACGCTCAGAAAAATGAGAAATTATATCCCATCTATGTATGATATATCAAAGTGCATCAATACATTCTACTGTCATGTATAACTAATTAAAACAAATAAAAAATAAAAAGAAGAAAGAGGAGGGCTTGCACACACACAAATACATATTACACACACACACTCAGAAGAAACTAGATAGTATATATTACTAAAAAATCAGACACACTGAAATAGAAAGTTTCATTTGGTGACAAGAGGTCACCACCCATCTAGAGTGTTCCTTTAAGTACAAAGTAAAAATCAATCCAAAAGTAATGAAAATATACCAGAGGAGAGACGACTACTCTGATAAGGGATAGAGAGTTAGATTTCAAATGAGTGGTAAGAGAGATTATTTGTTGATATCATTTTTCAAAATAAATATTTTAAATATCAGTTTTAAGTGTGATAAAAATTCTGTATTAATGCTTTCATTTATGATAAGAAATAAAAATATTCCAAATAACTGATAGTTATATCCACAGTAGAACTATATAGGGATTTGTTAGATTCAGTAAGAATTAGGAGAGATTAGAGCTTCACTGGCCATATGGCACTGTTTGTATGTGGCTATAAAGTACTTGAAATGTGGCTAGTCCAAGTTGAAATGCTCTGTAAATGTAAAATATTCACAGGATTTCAAGAGTTGGCCCGAAAAATAATGCGAAAAGTCTCAATAATGTTTATATTGAGTATATATTAAAACGATAATGTTTTGCATATAATGACCTAAATGAAATGCATTATTAAAATTAACTACATCTGTTTGTAGCAGAGAATATAACCTTGGCCTTTGAGAAGTTTGACCTTTGCCTTCCACTCCTAAGAGGTTACCTCTAAATCCTTCTAACCTCCTGCCTGATGATACTGTCTTTACTTATCTAGAAATCTTGGATAATTGCAAACTATCCAATGAAATGATTTATTATGGTGCTTTGAGTCATATAGTATTAGCTCAAACTTAGGGGGCATTGGAGACTGAGGTCTGCCACATGGGCAGCTACCCATGTCTATGTGACTGAGTTCCAATAAAATCTCTGGACACCAAGTCATGTGAGCTTACGTGGTTGGTAATACCTAGTGCATAGTGCCATACACTGATGCTGGGAAAGTGGACACTGTCCATGATTCTGCCAGGAGAAGAACATTGGAAGCTCCATGCATTGAACTTTTCCTGGATTCTATCCCATGTGACTTTTCTTTTGACTAACTTTTTATCTGTTATCTTTTTAGTGCAATAAACTCTAACCAAGAGAGTCATAGCTTTCAGTGAGTTCTGAGTGTTTCTAGCAAATATCAAAACTAAGGGTGGTATTATGAGTCCTGAAATTTGCAACTGGTATCAGAAGTAAGAATGACCTTTGGGATTTTTGAACTTGAAGTTGCTGTCAGAAGTGAGGGTGGTCTTCTGATTGTTTCTGAACTTTGTGATCTCTCTGTTTATCTAATGGGGTCATACTAGATCATTTAAAAGTGTATGTCTCACTTTTGTATTGTATTTCTTTTCCATAGCCCTAGGATAGAATCTAGCAGAAAAATGTGTAATAAGGCAGGATGAGATACCACAGTTTAGTGAAGGGAACAATTATTTATGGCAGCTCATTTTTTAAGTACACAATTTTCAGTTTGCATGCCAATCATCTGGTTGAAGCATAATGTTACAGATGTCAGAATTTTGATCTGTGAAAATGTTCAAAAGCAAACTGCAGTGAGTTGCAAGGAAATAAAAATATTACTGTAACTTTACATGAATCCTTCTCTCTGTTCATGAGCAAACAAAACAAAACAAACAAAACAGGCTAGAAATTAGTGTAAGGAAGGGATTATACTCACAATTCTGTAGCCAGGCTGCCTAATGTTTAATCTCACATCCACCATCAGCTTGTTGTGTGAATTTTGGCAAGTTATTTAATATTTTGTGCCGCCCTTTAACTCTAAGCCATGGTGGGGATAATATAATATCATTAAGAGGATAAAATGGCTTAATATAAGACAAATTCTTGCAACAGCACATACCACATAGTCTGCAGGATTAAGAAATGAGTTACTATTATTATTCTGGTTGGGTATATAAAGTCTTGGAAAAATGGTGTCATTACCTACTCAGTTCTCATTAGTTCCTTCCTCCATCTTCTTTTCCATATGATGATTTTATCACTTTTCCTTCACATAAATTGGGTAAGCCCACACCATGTATTTGTATAATAAATGCAAAACTACTTAACTTGGCTTCCTAGCTTAACTTTGATCTGTTTATTTCCACTCACTTCTTCTGTATTCCAATTGTGTCAGTTTACTAAAATTCTTCTAAAAACACCAAGTACTTTTTAAAAAAAATAAACTTCCAGAAGAAATACTATTTTTTGCTCTAAATCTTCTATTTGTTTTTCTCCCTGGCCTGCTCTGCCACCAACATCTGCCCAGATTTCTCTTTCTTGGCTTGTTCCCTTTGCCCTTTGCTTACCTTGCTATCCTAGCACCGTGTGCTTGGGTTATTGGATTACTGCATATCTCCTCTCCCAGGTCTAATTTCCACCCTCTCACATTCGGATCTGTGTCCCCAGAATGCTGAACCACATGAAGTAGAAAGTGAGTCTTCTTGTTCTCTATAGCTTTGTTGTATTTAACAAAGTGTGATGACAGTCAAAAAATAAAATAACAAAATAATGAGAATAAGATTGTTTATTTTCCCCTTACTGCTTTTCTGCTGGGTTGTCAGGGTTGGTGAGTCTCTACCAAAGGCCTCAGTGCCTTCCATCAACTCTTCTACCTGGCTTCATCTCTGAGGTTCTGGGAACTGCTTCCCTCCTTTACCCTTAGTCCTTGGGTATAGCAGTGACCCCTCTGCTCTTTCTAGGCCCACTGCTTCCTTTGCTGCTTTCGTAAGCTCTGTACACACCAGATCTTGTCAATTACACAACAGGAATGTTTCATAGGCTTCCTGTATACTGTCTGATGCAATGTCTGATGTTTTATGACAAAGAGGATTAAATAACAGAAACTCTAGGTTAGAAAGATTATGCAGGAAATAATTAATTCAGCACATTCACTATAAATTTTACTGTTTTTCCTTATATTGATAAAAGACACAATTTACACTTCACTCTTGCTCATATTCTTTTCTCTGAGGTGTTTAAAGCACATGTGATATGTTATCTCATTGATTCTGTCCAGGCTATTCCAAGAATCAGAACAAATTACAATCTAGAGACAGTATATAGAACCTAGGAAAGACATGTAAGGCAGGAAGCAGAAATCAGAATCTTAGTTTATCTTAAAGGTCTCTAACAAGACACAGGATTTTAATCACTAACACAAAAAATGTGACTAACCATTGGGGGAAAAAAAGTTAGGACCAGGGAATAGACTCAAAGTTCAGGATAAACAGGACAACCAAGAGAATGCCACCCAAACCTGAGGTTCTGCATCATTATGTGAGCTGCATGTCTATCACAAAGAAGGCATTGAGTAAATATTTATTGGAAAAAAATGAAAATGAAATAATGAGTAAATGCCAGACTCAGAGGCATTTAGTACTCTTCTCTTAGGGAGTCTTTCTTGGTGTCAGATCCTGGTTTGTGCTCTGTGAGGTTAAGGTACAGGAGAGAAAACACTCAGAGTAATTGATTACTTTCTGCATGCTGGGCATGATCTAGGCACACTTAATTCATAATAAATTTCAAGTGTGTAAATATTGCAATTTAATTTTTATATGGAATACTGAGTTTCTCACAAAATGAGTAAGCAATCCAAAATGAAAAATCCAGGAGCCAGACTGGTTTTTTCCAAATACCACATAAATATTAGGTTAGTGGCATGTCCATGGCTCACAGGAAAATCTAGCTATTCTGATCCCTAGACTAGGATACACATTTCCAAAATGACATTTATGATTTATTTCATAGAGGTAGAACATGGAATGAAATAAGAATATTGGCAACTTGCTTTCATCCTATTCCTTTGCTCTTGAATATTGATTCTATTAGGGACTGAAAGACAACAAAATATTTTGGTTATAGGGGTTTGGTCTATAATTCTAAACAAACCCTAGGGCATTTGATTTCAAACTTGCTGGGAGGTAGGTGGACCATTTCTTGGGGACTTTAGGTGATAGTGCTTTTATTCAGGGAAGAATAGCTCTGCCTATCTGCAATGACTAGACCTTTCATTGATTCTTTTTATCCTATCTTCCTTTAAGCTTTGTTCCATTAAACATCGGTTCTGTGATGTTCTCTTTTTTCCACACACTGCCTCCTTTTGTCCTGAAGGCATCCTTATCTTTCTTGCTCCCCCAGTCTTTATTTCAACCTTGACAGTATATTCTCACTTTCTTGTCACAACCACACTTTGTGAACTACAGCTGTTTTACTCTCACAAACCTGGATACAAACCCAAATCCCAACTACAATAGTTATGAGCTCTATGGATCTTTGGTGATTTAGTTACTGTCCATGAGTCCCCTTCCTTTCTTCCTTCCTCCCTCCCTTCCTTCCTCCTTCCTTCCTTCTTTCCTTCCTTCCTTTCTTAAAAGCAGGGATAGTATTACCAACCTCACCTACAGAATTGCTTATACTAATCAGCAAACTAATGTACAGTTCTTTGTTCTTAGAATAATAAATTGGCCATTCTCCTTAATCTACTAATACATGTTTATCGGATAAATTATTTGAGATCTTGACCATGACTTTATACTCAAGTTTCTCATATATAGTAACATTTAGCAAATCAATTTTTTTTATTAAATGGATTGGGGGGACGGGGGGGGGGGCCGGGGGGAGGGGGAAATTTCTTTTTTCATATGACCACTCATCTTTTGCTTTCTCTTTTTTTTTCTGTAAAATAGATTTATCATATTTACCTAATTTATTATTGTAACTTTAGTTTGTTCTAGAATTTTTGCTACTGCAAACATTGCTGAAATTAGCTTTCTTAATCTCAGTACTTTTTAATATTTTTTTCAATTATTTTCTCAGACCAAGTTTCTGAGTTAAGTGGTATACATTTTAAAAGTTTTGACACATACATATATTGTCAGATTGCTCACCAGAATTATTGGACCAACTTATTTCCATTACTACATAAGTTGCTTGAGAGGCCCATTTCCTTAACACACTAATGCCAGTATTAATTGTTCTTGTTCTTTGTTTTTTTTTTTTCATTTTTGCTTCTTTTTTATTCTAAGTTGTTATAAATGACAGCAGAATGCATTGCATTTCATATTACAGAGCACATTTTTACATATTTCTGGTTGTATACAAAGTATATTCACACTATTCGTGTCTTCATACATGCACTTAGGGTAATGATATCCATCTCATTCTATCAGCTTTTTTTTTTCTTTAATCTTTTGCTTTCTCTAGGAAGCACATATGCCATAAGAGTCTAATTTGGGTCAAACTTAATAACCTAGAACACTATAAAACGTGTAATTATATCATATCTTCATTATTGGTCTCATTCTTGCACGCTATATTACTCGTCTTGATTTTTATCTATTATATTTTTATGAACTGCGTTTCTAGAAACAAGTATGGATTTGGATTGGGAGGTAAACAGTTGGATATATAGCTAGGTAATTAGATGATGGACAGATGATCAGTGACAGTGTTGATACTAACTTGCCTGGTTTTTCACAGTATAATTTTAATGTGAAATATTATTTTCTATCATACAAGTCCATCACAATGTTGCCTATCTTTTAGGGCCTACTATACCTACTACCTGTTCTTTAAGCATCTTCTAATCCTTCAACCAGAAGTGCTTCCTTCCTCTTCCCACTGACCTTTACATCACTTTGTATATTCCTTTCTTGAAGCATTTAATCCCTCTGTAACTCAAGTACAATTTGTGGGCTTGCCTAATTCTCCTTTCTCATGCTGTAAATGTAAATTACAGGGTACATGTCCTATTCACTATAATACTCCAATGCACTTAGCAGAGTATATAATTGAGATTCAATAAATACTTGAATTTTATTGAAAGAACCTGGTATGCACTTAGATTGCAAAGCTACCTCAAAACTTATTAAAATCATATGTATGATCAAACATAAATACCATTTAAAAATATTTGAGTATGAGTAACTGATGGGTTCCTTTTGTTTGATCAGTTACCGCAAGATTGGATAGAAAACTTCAAAACTTCTGGTTTCTTGGATAGCCATGCACTAAACCACATTTTATTTATTATTTTCCAATCTTTAATATAATGAGAATAACAGAGAAACCAGACCAAAAAATGAGCATAGTGGTTACTTTCAAATAATAGTTCACTCAGGGAGAAGAGTGAACTTTGGAACACAGAGATGAGAATTTGTACAGTGGAACTACATCCAATATATAATAATCAGAGTAGGGAAAATTGTTGAAAATGGGATAACAAGTAAATTTTTAAGTATGTACATATGTGTTTGTGTTTACTAGGTCAGCATCTAAAAGATGAAAAGAGATAATTCACTGAGGGAGAATTAAAGCTTACAGATGTTATAGGGGATGTTACAAGAATGAGGCAGGGGGAGTTCTGGATTAACTAGAGCAAAGGCAAATTGGCTGAAGCAATTTATTAGAGCAGAATAAATGACCAGGATGGAACAATATGGAGATTCTTATTTAAAATGAAAGAAACACCTGGCTGTCCTTTCATGTCTTTAAATATATGTTTAAGATGTGACAGCCATACTATTCAGTTGGCTGCTTGTGCAAGTGTATGTACCTCTTTGTGTATATGTGTCCCATACATCACAATTAGGTATGCAAAATCCTATAAAATGCATGCCACAGCAAAATGCTATGACTCTATTTACAGAACTCTCTCAATATAAATGTCATAATGATGCTTGATTTTCATAGCTTTCGTGAAAGAGTATACTTTCGCAAAACTGACACAGCAATACTTTTGGTCCTGCATGTTCTTCTAGAAACTTTCTCCTCTCCTTTCAAACAGCCAAGTCTATGTTACCTCCTCTTAAAATTGGGAAGACCTTATCCTGCTTCGATTGGTAGAATATGGTGGCAGTGACACATTGTGACTTCAAGGGCTAGTATATAAAAGATTATACATTTTCTGCCTCATTCTCTGTTCCTCACTTGTGCAAATATGGATCCCTGGAACACAATGGAAAAACCGCATGCAGAGATAAAGAGAGAGAGGGGGTGGGAGAGGGAGAAGGGAGAGAGAGAAGAGGGAAGAAAAAAAAAAGAAGAGAGACAAGAAGAGAGACAAAGCCAGGCAGAGGGCTGGAACCTCTGGAACCAGGGCTGGAACCTGGAAGCTCTCTGAACCTTCAGAGAGCTCTGGCCATTACAGCCCTTGACTGTTTGAGACTTCTCAGCTTAAGCATCAGAGGATCCTGCCAAAGACACTATCTCATTTCACCCTGTGGAAGATCTTGAGCAAGAACTACCTAGCTCAGCTCAGAACTAAAAGGATAGTGATAAAGTTATTTTGTTTAAGCCACTAGGTTTGGGGTGGCTTGCTCTGCAACAATATACAATCAGAACAGTATTTCCCAGAAGATATTAGGATGTGTATATTTGACAAGCTAGTAAAATGATCAGAAAAAAAAGACATACTCTGGGTCACTAAGTAAATCTGTATCATTGTTAAGGCTGGGATTGAAATTCAGAGTTTCTGTTTTAGATCTACTAGCTATTATGCGGAAAAAAAAAAAAAACACAACACACTTTAACATTTACTGGCATGAAACTTTATAACACACAATTTAGTTAAAAGCTAGATTTTTATAAAGCTGTTTATTTAACCTGAGTAACTTAGTGTACTGAATTGGGTTTTCATTAGTGAATTTATATCTTATATTAGGATGCTTTCCTAGATTGAAGGATTGTACTTTAATTGTATCTATTTTAAGTCTGATTTGAATGATGTACTTTTAAAAGTACAAAGTAGGGATATAAAAATATCAATATTTCCCTACCTAGTAGCACATAGAAGCAGGAAGAAGTCACCACTAATTAATCACACTGTAGGTAAGTAATTTGCTCAACATCATAATAGGGCTACTACATACAGAGAATCCAACTGAAATTAAAACAACTGAGAAATAGTCCCTGTCTTCAAAGAGTTTAATATTTAGGTGGAGATAGAAAACAAACACATATGAATAATAATTGAGAATATAAACAAGCCAAATGTAAGGAAATCATTCTTTGTACAAGCTATATTTAAGTCCTGAGTAAAGTGGTAGGCGGGTTTTTTTTCTTCTGTTTTTTTAGGGAAAAATATAAATATTTGGCACACTTAAATATAAATGTTTAAAACCCAAGTCATAAATTATGTATTTCTCAACGTTTAAGCATTTGGTGATAGGGTAATAGATTTATCTTCTCATAGTTGAAACTGTTAAGTTGCACCATATGAAACTGCCAATTCTTGAGTGTTTACAAAAGTAGCTATTTCACAGGGTTGAGCCTCACATTTCACATTAGCTTCACATAGGTGAGGATAATGTTACAGGATCAGACAAATTGATTCCTATCAAAGATTCAAAACATTTCACATATGTTCAGTCATTCTTTTAAAAATATCCAATGATAAGAGAAACAATTTGATTTATTAATAGACAAATACTGCATTTAATTGTATCAAAACTATTAGCATTCCTCTTTATATTCCACATTTATAATTTTATAGTATATTACCTGAGAACATTTATTTTAGTAGCTTTATGTTGTTGTTGTTGTTATTATTATTATTATTATAGATTGAACCCAGGGGCACTGAGCCACATCCCCAGCCATTTTTTAAAATTTTATTCTAATTTGTTATACATGACAACCAAATGCATTTCAATTCATATTACACATATATAGCACAATTTTTCATATCTCTGGTTGTACACAATGTAGAGTCACACCATTCATGTCTTCATACATGTACGTAGAGTAATGATGTCCACTTCATTCCACTGCCTCTCCTACCCCCATGCTCCTTCTCTTCCCCTCCCTCCCCTTTGCCCTATTTACAGTTTGTCTATTCCTCCCATGCTCCCCCCCAATCCCAATTATGAATCAACATCCTTATGTTAGAGAAAACATTTGGCAATTGGTTTTTTGAGATTGGCTAACTTCGCTTAGCTTAATATTCTCCAACTCCATCCATTTACCTGCAAATACCATGATTTTATTCTCTTTTAATGATGAATAATATTCCATTGTGTATATATAACACATTTTCTTTATCCATTCATCTACTGAAGGACATCTAGTTTGGTTCCACAGTTTAGCTATTGTGAATTGTGCTGCCATAAATATTGATGTGGCTGCGTCCCTATAGTATGCTGTGTTCTAAGTCCTTTGGGTATAGACTGAGGAGTGGGATAGGTGGGTCAAATGGTGCTTCCATTCCCAGTTTTTTTAAGGTATCTCCATACTGCTTTCCATATTGGCTGCACCAATTTGCAGTCCTACCAGCAATGTATGAGTGTACCTTTTCCCCCACAGCCATGCCAACATTTATTGTTGACTATATTCTTGATGATTGCCATTCTGATAGGAATGAGATGAAATCTTAGAGTAGTTTTTATTTGCATTTCTCTAATTGCTAGAGATGTTGAATATTTTTTCATATATTTGTTGATTGATTCTATATCCTCTTCTGAGAAGTGTCTATTCAGTTCCTTGGTCCATTTATTAATTGGATTATTTGTTTTTTGGTGTTAAGATTTTTGAGTTCTTTTTTTTTTTTCAAGTGTTATACATGTTTATTACCAAACCAACCATATCCAGTATTCTAGCCTCTGTGACACTAAAGAAAGCACACATGCCCAGTTAAATTTTCCCAACTGTCCAGATAGTTGCAGCCATTTTCAGGTGGACACGACAAGATGATCACAGCCTTGATACATATGTGTGCCATTTCATCTCATTCCTTATAGACCCAGCTTGGTTCTCCTCCAAGTTCTTTATATATTCTAAAGATTAGTGTTCTATCTGATGTACGTGTGGTAAAAATTTGCTCCCACTCTGTAGGCTTTCTTTTCACCTCACTGATTGTTTCTTTTGCTGAGAAGAATCCATCCCATTTTTAGTTTGAACCTATCCCATTTATTGATTCTTCATTTTAATTCTTGCACTATACGAGTCTTATTAAGGAAGTCAGGGCCTGATCTGACGTGATGGAGATTTGGGCCTACTTTTTCTTCTATTAGGCACAGAGTCTCTGGTTTAATTCCTAGGTCCTTGATCCACTTTGAGTTCAGTTTTGTGCATGGTGAGAGACAGGGTTTTAATTTCATTTTATTGTATATGAATTTCCAGTTTTCCCAGAACCATTTGTTGAAGAAGCTATCTTTTCTTCAATATATGTTTTTGGCGCCTTTGTCTAATATAAGATAGATGTAGGTCTTGCTAAGTTGCTTAGGGCCTCGCTAAGTTGCTGAAGCTGGCTTTGAACTCTTGATCCTCCTGCCTCTGCCTCCCAAGCTGCTGGGATTATAGGAGTGCACCTATAATCCAGCCAATTGCTTCATTTTAGATTAATATATTTTCCAAATATTTTATTAACTACAAACTTTTGATCAAAGAACTAATTTTGGGCAGGGGATATAGCTCAGTTGGTAGAGAGCTTGCCTTGCCTGCACAAGGCCCTGGGTTCAGTCCCAGCACCACAAAAAAAAAAAAAAAAAAAAAAAAAAAAAGAACTAATTTAATAAATCTAGTTCTCCTAGTGTTTCCATTGAGGACAAGCATCATAGGAGAGAACTAACATTTATAATAGCACTATTTTATTTTATTTTCATAATAACTTCATTTGAGAAGCATGTAGTGTGAAGATTTTTGTGTTAAGATTTTACATCCATCACTTAAATGATCGCCTAGACAAAACCAGTGGTAGGACAAAATGTTTAAAAGTTTAAAAAAATTATTGAATTTTTGCTATTATTAGGTTTGTAATGATGATGAAGTCAAACTCAACAATGAGTAATCTCTGGTCAAAATAACAAATTAAATAAGTATGCTCAGTTTGGAAGCATTTTTAAAGGAAATTCTTTCTAACTTGCTGTTAGAATTAATATTTTAATATTACCTTATATATTACAGTGTGTTTCCAATCAGTGAAACATGTTTTTTAATTGTAGGAGAGAATTTATATGCCTATAATAGAATTTATATGCCTATAATATTCTTAGTGTCAGGCTCCTGGTTAACGTAATTTGACCAGATTTCGAGTCTATTCAGATTCTGAATGTTATCCCTTTTTTCCAGCCTAAATAAAATTGTTACCCAGAATATCCTGAGGTTATGAGGTCCTGTTGCCCTTTCCCCCAGCTTTGGGGAGCTAAGTCCTGTTTCAAGGCAACAGCTAGTTAGGGAAGAGAATATGAAATACCAGACTGTGTTCTAACCACCCTCTCAACACATCACTCCCCCACACCTGCTGAATTAAATAGCCACTTCTGAAAATACAACTAATAAATAAAGGGTTTGAAATGATTTTTTTCACAAACACCTGTTGACTATTTTTTATGTATCAGGCATTATATTAAATGCTTAGCTATATTGAATCACAATACAAACTTTTCATAAATTTCTTTGAGCATTTAACTTCTTACAGTTGTACTAGGGGGTCACCCTAACATTTAATTTTGCTTTTGTAAAATTTTTAATATAGAACAATAACTTGTTACATTATATGAGATATTTAAATTACTGGACTATGCCATCTATCACATGCATGAAATGTACAGATTCTCTGAATTTCCTAAATATCTCATTTGCAAAAGGTTTTTCCTTTCATGGAATCACTGACATTCTCAAAATTGATGTATAAGATATTTGGGGATAGAGTCCTCTTTATACTCTGCTTTCCAGCTCTCTCCAGATTGAACAGCAATTGTTGAATTTGTAGATGATTCTTTCTATCCTGTCTTCAGTCTTGTTCTTATAAAGCTTAGTGTTGATCAGTTTGCTCTGGCAGGAAACCCTTTACTTCTTGCGTCACAGGAGGCCATATGCCCACAAAATAACCCCTAGTCTGGACTTTTTCCAAGAGTGATATGTGCTGAAAAACTTGTTCAAATTTTGCCATTATAGAGGTTTGTAAGGGAAACATAAATTCTTTAGTGATTACATGATTTTCTTTCTTCTTTTTAGAACGTTCTTTCTTTTTTGGCTAGAAAAACACTCATGGTCCCCATTCCATGTGTTAAATGACCTTATTTAAGCACTGAATTCTAGCCTCCTCTCATTAGTCCTGTGATAAAATTTTCCAAGTCATGTTTTCTTACCCAATCCTCAAAACACAGAGGTGCTTTTGAGCCATAAATGCCAAAGAGCTATGAGGTAGAACACAGAAACCAGTGGCCATGTGTGGTTACTGAGCACATAAATTATGGCTAATTCGAGTTAGATGTGTTATAAGTTTAAATTACAAATCATATTTCATACATTTAATATTGAAGTGATAATATTTTTGATATTTTAGACTAAATAAACTATATTATTAAATAAATTTACCTAAGTTTTACTTTTTTGTGTGGCTACTAAAATTTAAAATCAAATATCTGGTTTGTGTGTTTCTATTAGACACTACTGCTTGAAAAATTGTAGTCTCTGAAATTAGAAAGAATTTCAGTCTTTTTACTTAGAACTACATGAGAATCTTGGTAATTCTTTTTTTTTTAATGATAAAACAAATGCTTTTAATAATAAAAATATATTTTCTTTAATAAGAAAAACAAATACCACATAGTTTACTGAAAATTAGAAGTATAGCTGGCCTTTGATACAAGCACCCTAAAAAGGGTAATTAAACCACAAGTAAAAGTTTAAAAAAGAATAAAGTTTAAAACCAAAAAAATGAGAAAAGGTAAATTTGGTCAATGAAATCATATCAATATCTAGGATGATAATGTGCAACATGAGGAGAGAGTCCACAATGAATATAGACAGGGAAGGACAGAGTGGTATGAAGACATTCATAATGGTAGATCTGTATTCCCATAGTCCTTCCGGTGAGACAATTGGAAAGAAGGTAGGTGGAGCTACTATAATTAGTTTACTGCTTCTGGATCCTGAATGAATCCAGTTAGGATATATATTTACATCTATTCCTATAAAAAATGGCTTGAAACAGATGTAATAACTTAGAATGAACTCCATCAAATTTGGATGACCCTGTTACTAGAAGCATCATCAAAGCGAGGAGCATGTGGTCATTTCCACTGTGCTCAGGAGGAAACCAAAATTCAGAGAGAATGAGTCACTTGCTAAAATCACAAAGCCAGTAAGAGAAAAAGATTTTAACAAAGTTCTATCTAACTCAAAATCTCACTGTTATCTTTGTGTTTTCCCTTTCCTATCAAGGAAGATACAGTTCCTGCCTTTAAATGACTCTGACTAGTGAAGAAATATTTAATTTGTTATTTTAAGTTACAAAGAGTTATGGGCTATAATCTGGACCCAATATATTCTTTATGTTTGTTTGCTGTGCTTTTAGAGACAGTTTGCGATGTGTTATTTTAAAATGTGCTGGGAATGGGTTCTAATGTAGCTTATAGACAGAGAAATTTGATGCTTTGCCTTTGCACGGCAAAATCTTCAAGGACCCATACTTGTGATCAAGTAGGTCTTAAGAATGTTAATGCTGTCTGTGGTTTGGAGCAAATTGATCCTGATTGTGGTGTTTGGTGTAGATTGCTGAGTGCACCAAATGGATTGTTCCAATCATGTCTATCTCTTTTTGCTTTCCCTTCTTTTTTAGGTCTGAGTTTATTTTGATAAGATTTTGTTCTCACTTGTCTTGATTTTAATTGTGAAGGAACAAATCTTACCTTTTCAATCTCAGTGGTTCATCTGATGGTCAGGACATAGGTGATGTACTAACATCTATTCATAGTATGAACACATTTCTAAGCAGTAAGCATTCAACAAATAGAAGATTGCTACTTCTTTATGTACAAGGCACCATTCTGAGGAAAGAAAAGTGCATCTGGTTTCAAGCCATACTTACAATTTGGTGGGAGACAATTCAGTGTGATAAACTTTATTCACATATAAGCACAGGGTTCTGTGGGGGCCACTTAGGGGGGAACTTCTGCTTTGGGTAAAAAATGCAAAGATTTCCAGAGGAAGTGATATTTAAACTGTAAGGAAGACGTAAGCAGTGGACAGGGACAAGTGAACCAGTGGAAGGTAAATGCATTTTGGACATGCAGCTTATTGGGTTTAGAATTTGGTTGAAGAGTATGGATGTGAGAGGGTGTAAGAGTAAGAGGAGCAGTGGGGAGGGAAAAGTTTAAGGAGAAAGTTCAATCAAGTTTGAAGGGATAATTTTGAAAAGCAATATATCACACAATATAATGCATTTTGAATTTCTAAGATGATTCATTTAAAGCATAAATTTTAGAGGACCCTATAAGTATATTCTATGTAATTGAAAATGAAAATGATAATTTCAGTCTGATAATCTTGGATTCTTCATATTCATATACATGTATTCATATTTATTATATATCCACTTCATTACAATTCTATGACCTGCACCATACTTGCCATTAGGGACATTTACATCATGATAAATGGGCTTCATTAGTAGTGCTTTGAGGCATTATTATTTATTCATCTTTGAAGGTTATAAAGCTTTTATTAATTCATTTTTCCAGGAACTATTATTTTAAATCCAAAAAAATGTATTTTTATTCTTCAAGTGAGGTAGAAAATGATGTATTTTTCCTATTATTTCAAAGCTTGATTTTAGCTTTTAAATAAAGAAGGCCAAATCAATTCTACTTCTTAATTTGATCAGTCAATTTATAAATTTGGAGTAAGGCAATGGTTTGAGTAAGAGGATTGCATGAATGTGCATAGTGCAAACCAGGTTTTATTTAAATCTCAGTTCTTTGGCAAATATATGTGTTATTTCATTGGTCCATTAGGCTCTCTCTGCCTCAGGTAATCAAACTTCAAAATTGGTATAGCATTTTCTGTGGACATGGCTTATAAGGATTAAATAATTAAATACAGTTTGTAATGCTCCAAAAAATAAAATGTTATTCATTTGTGAAAATTTAAGGTTAAAATTGCATCTCAAATCTCTTTCTTTTGTGAATTTAAAGAGGAAGAATCATATGTAGGACTTAAAATATTAAAATCTGTGCATAATTTTAACTGTTAATGGAGAGTTCATCTATTATATTTTTGTAATATTTTTGGAAATGAATTATGCAGTGTCACAACATGCTCTATTCATCTTGTACTTTTATAAGTCAATGATTCCCTATGTTTCTGGACACAAAATCAATCACATATGATGCTGACTTTTCTATATGTACCTTTGTTATGTATAAATAAAATTTAAGATGGGCTTAAATTCATTTATGACAAATTGAGTCCAGAAAGCTAGTAAAATACAAGCCATCATCTTGCTCCGTGACACTGAAAACAAAACAATGAGATTAATGAAGAAACTGATCAGGATTAGAAACAAGGAACCAACAGAGTAAGTTTCCTCTTTGGTCCAATTCCACTGTCCAGAAACATTTATTGAGCATCTTTCATGAATTGAATATCATAAAGATGATAGAAGTTGCATTATTACGTATAGTCCTTCACTGTGAAATTGAATCAGATTCTGAGTTTTAAATCCTGAACTAGATATAAAGCATGCAGTTAAATATTAGATTATGAAATGTGACTGTAGTAGAGGTAACAGGCAGTTCTCCCTTCCTAAAAAAACAAAAATAAATAAAAAGTATCATAAACAACTATGAGAGATCAAACCAACCCTCAGCTATAGTCTTTTTGCAGTTGTAAACATTTGTAGTAATTTCGGATTGGTGCCTGGCGTCTATGTTATAATCAAAACCTAATCTCTCTCCCCTCCCTGCTTTTTTTTTTTTTTTTTTTTTTTAATTCAAAGTTGTTGTCTGTAACAGTAGAATGCATTATAATTCGTTAAGGAGAATCTAGGAAACTAGTTTTACTGGGCTAACATGGAGGAAAAATACAAGGAAGGATGGATGGGAAAAAGGAAGGAACAGAGAGAAAATAAGGCAGGGACAGGTGGAAAGAGGGAATTAAATGAATGTAAGAGAGATGTCCCTTTTCTGAGTTTGTTTTTGGTGGCTCCTTGTCCGCTTTTCCCATTTGGCTGCCCAGTAGCTTCTCCTGCGGGCTCGGCCCTCGGCCCCGCCCCCTAGCGTCGGAGTCCGGTAGCCAGCGGCTGGAGCCTATCTCTTTAAATGACAGCTGTGGCTGGGGTCCCAGTACTGGGCTTGACGTCAGTGCCGCCTCCTGGGCTGCGAAGAGTAGTTAGCGCCACCGTCCGCGCTCGGGGCTCTCGGCGCGCTCGCAAGCTGCTGGGGCGGCGAGTTTTCTTTGCTCCGGCCCCTCCTCCTGCCCTCCCCGCGGAGAGCCGAGCCGCAGCCCGAGAGCCTCTCGCAAGTCTCCCTCACACTTCCTCGCCATCGCCCCAAAGGAGCGGTCGCTCCTCCTGGCGCCGCCTCCTCCGCCGCTCCCGCGGAGCTACTCTCCCGCGCATCGCTTCCCCGATGGAGCTCGGGCGCCGCCGACGCCGCCGCTGCCCCGAGCCCTGAGCCCCGCCACCCGCCAGGAGGAACGCACCGCCCCGAGGGTGCAGGGCGCCCAGGCGCACGCAGAGGGCAGGGGGCTGCGAGCGTGCGGGGCGCGGGCTCTGGGAACCACAAAGTGCTGCTCTCCCAGGTCACCTGGCCACCGGTGGGGGGGACCATGGCTCTGAAGGACACGGGCAGCGGCAGCAGCACCATCCTGCCAATTAGCGACATGGTCTCCTCGTCCAGCTCTCCAGGCGCTTCAGCAGCCGCCGCCCCGGGGCCCTGCGCACCCTCACCCTTCCCCGAGGTGGTGGAGCTGAACGTGGGCGGCCAGGTCTATGTGACCAAGCACTCCACGCTGCTCAGCGTCCCAGACAGCACTTTGGCCAGTATGTTCTCGCCTTCTAGTCCCCGGGGCGGCGCCCGGCGCCGGGGCGAGCTGCCCAGGGACAGCCGGGCGCGCTTCTTCATCGACCGGGACGGCTTTCTCTTCAGGTACGTGCTGGATTATCTGCGGGACAAGCAGCTTGCGCTGCCCGAGCACTTCCCCGAGAAGGAGCGGCTTCTGCGCGAAGCCGAATACTTCCAGCTCACTGACCTGGTCAAGCTGCTGTCGCCCAAGGTCACTAAGCAGAACTCGCTCAACGATGAGGGTTGCCAGAGCGACCTAGAGGACAACGTTTCTCAGGGCAGCAGCGATGCGCTGCTGTTGCGTGGGGCCGCAGCCGCCGCGCCCTCGGGCCCGGGAGCGCACGGTGGCGGCGCCGCGCTGGACAAGCGCTCGGGCTTCCTCACACTGGGCTACCGCGGCTCCTACACCACCGTGCGCGACAACCAGGCAGATGCCAAGTTCCGGCGTGTGGCGCGCATCATGGTGTGCGGGCGCATAGCTTTGGCCAAGGAGGTCTTTGGGGACACGCTCAACGAAAGCCGCGACCCCGACCGGCAGCCTGAGAAGTACACGTCCCGCTTCTACCTCAAGTTCACCTACTTGGAGCAGGCGTTCGATCGCCTGTCCGAGGCCGGCTTCCACATGGTGGCGTGTAACTCCTCAGGCACCGCCGCCTTCGTCAACCAATACCGCGACGACAAGATCTGGAGCAGCTACACTGAGTACATCTTCTTCCGTAAGTTCGCGACCTCTGCATTTCCTAACTTATGGTTCCAGCTCAGCTGTAGCCCTGTCAGGGTGTCCCCTGCAGGAGTGCCCCGGGAGGGAGCTGGTTAACTAGTGGAAGCAGGTCTTCTTGAAAACCTCCCTCATGAAGGGAGAACAATTTAAGCTTTCCCCCCTTCCAGTCTCTCTCCCTAGATTCACGTTTTCTCGAATTCAGTAGCACCCAGTCCCTACTTAAGGAAGCCCTCTTCCTTAACTTTATTGATCTTGCCCTCTTGCCCCTCCTTGCTTTTTGGATGCTGTGGGTTCTCCTAGACTGAGGAGGGTGGAGAGGAGACAGGAATACACACTGCGCGCACAGGCCCTCCTCCTGTCTGCTTCCCTGGGACCCTTGGCTGGGAGTGGGGGGTCAATTTGTGTGTCTCTAAGTGGTGGTCTTCCAGACTGTGGGATGGCATCTAGGCATTGCTGCACTTCGCCCTGAGTATCTCTCCTAGGTGCATGCCAGCGCAGCAGCACCAACTGCGGGGTGGTTTCGGTAGGGGGCAACCAAGTGATGGACGTGTCTCTAGGATTCCTCAGGGCGTGGTAGCGGTTGGTGGCAAAGATTGTACTGACCAATGGAAACTCATAATTACCCGAGGCAGTTAGCACTGGAGGCAGTTAGCACCCCCAGTGCAACTGCCCCATTTTGGACAGGCGAGGGTGGAAGGAACTAGAGAGCTTGGATGTCTGAGTACAATTTTCATGGTTGGAGAGTAGAAAGGGGACATGTGTGTGTAGGGGGGAGAGAAATGAATGGTGGTGGTGGTGGGGGATAGATTATGTTTCCTTTTGCATCCCTCTAGTGCTAAATGGGGTTGAATGCACTTTCCCAAGGTGAACATTGCATGGGTTTTCTGAAATAGGAGAACTAGGAGGAAAATTTCAGAAAGTATTTGGCATGTTTCATTAATCTATCTCTATCTATCAATCAATCAATCATCTGTCTATCTCTAGCTGTCTGTTTAGTAGTGCATTTCCGGAGGGGGCTCTGTGGAGTTCAAGAACTGTGTGTAGAGTGGGAGTGTGGCGGTACAATTCTCAGTCACAGGTGTAAAGTTAGAAGGGCAACAACTTGAGGGAGATTTGGATAAATGAAAAGCCAACTGGGATGGCTTTGCCATTATTTGGAAACGTTTTTACTTTGGCATCACAAAAGAAACTTGCCTGTAGTGTTAGAAAAAGTAGAATTGAAATTATGTTTACTTGTTTTACTAATTCACTCACTATTGGGGAACTGAACAATTTATTTTGATTTGAGAAACAGAAGAGACTTCTTAAACAAATGCAAAGTTGATTAGAAGGTGGCTCAGTGTCTGTATATTTAGGGAACCTTGAAGGTAGGGGGACAGACACAGCACATAAGCTCTAGAGTTAGACTGTCTTTTTAAATAGTGCTCTGGATTTCTTGAGGAAACCATGCCAAAGAAGCAAATGAAGTCCACTGAAGTGGTAGATAAGAACCCAACTATCTTAATTTACATCAAAGTATTATTTGTTTAGCCAGGAGCAAGATTAATGGTCAGAAAAGCCACACAAAGGAAGATAATATTTTTAGGTTCATATGAAATTGGCATCTCTTCAGTATATATTAAATAAAACATTTTGGCATGTTTTATATTTATCTTCATCAATGAACATTTTAAAAAGATTTTAAATGTAAATCGTTTCATAAAATAACTATTTTCAAGTATTTCAGAAGGTGGTGTGAAATGAAATTTTGCCTTTCTTGTGATTAGTGATTTTTGTTAAAATACATAGAAACATGAGTGTTTTACAAAGTTAAATTTCCTAGATTTTGATAATCTTTCATGATTTTGGTGTTATCTCTCCCCCCTAGAAAATTATGGACTTGAGAATGTTCATTACTTTGATCATGAAGAGATAACACAGTTTGTCTCTAACTTAGGAAAACTTAACTAATAAGATAATTTGATAGATATTTGAAATTCAGGACATTTTTCACTCTGGAACTAGGATTATCACATAAAATAAAGTATTCATCTTATGGATAACTACTTGCAGAATACTCAGTTTCCTAATGAGCTCTGAGATTCATTCATAACAGTCCCAGAAATCTTAGGAAGTAACCCAGAACTTTCTTCAGAGTTATTCTAACTTTGGGGTGAAGTATACAATCACAGATTATATATGACTCAATTAAATATAGCTGTCGTTTTAAATTTGAATGTTAAATTTATCTTGAGTACTAACATATATATGTATACATATGTACATGTATATAATATTTTATATAGCTTGCATTATATTGCCATTATATTACTGAAAGGAATTTCTTTTAATATTTGGTGAAAGAAAATAACACTGTGTAATTTCAAAACATCCATCCTGTTCAGTTTAAGTAGTGGCAGAATGTAATTGTTCTGTTTGACAAGTTTCTATTTTAAAGGATTATTGGTGACATTATAAGAGTAAAATTATTGGATGACCTTATATATTTACTTGTGTTTTAGATGCAGAAATTAATATTAATTTTTTATTTCCTCCTTGACGCATATTTTTTCAAAAATACTTATTTGGTTTATAAAATGTATTTATTTAGCGTATAATACATGTATCAGTCACTTTAACATCTTTTAAAATTCAAGTTACAAGTGAACTTAGTGGTTTGATGCTGCTCTAAAAATAATAGAATTATAGTTATGCACTTAAATATCAGTTTTAGCATTCTGCATCACTCCTGAGTTTCTACAATAGAAGGAAAAAGATTGGCAAATGGTTCAGTAATCCCAGCCATTGCTACTTGCAAATGTGTGATCTTGGTTAACTAATTTACTTGTTTTGTATTTTAGTTCCCTCACATGTATAATGGGGCTTATTATAGTACCCATTTTATAAGATTTGAGAAAATTAAGAAAAGTGCTTAGACCAGTGTCTGACCCATATTCAAAGTTGAACAAATGTTAGCTGTTCTATCACAAGTAAAATTCTTTAAACTTTATTATTTTTGCCAACATTAAACTTTCATTTTTGGTTTATTCAAAGCATAGTTAATTAAAGTTATTTGTAAAGTTAATCAGACATTTATTTATCAATTAAATAATAGCATACTAAACTTTGAGGAGTTTGAAACAACTAAGTAAATAACTAACTTCTATCCTGGAACTATTTTTCAGACCAAATGACCTAGACTTGCCAGTCATCCCCCTGTTGGTTTTTCTGGATCAACTCCCAACAGAACACATTTCTGATTCAGAGCCAAGAAGTGTTTTAGCCCTTCCCACTAGAACTTGAAACTTTGACAATATTTTCTGAGGAATACCAAGCTGCTTTCACATCTTAAGTGCTTGTATTCAAGTCATTGGGATCTAATGCTCAAGGTTATATACAGCCTATTAAACATTAAATCCCAGGTTTATTTGGCTACATGGACACCTTTATCTATTTTCATTCTTCACTCATTATTTATCTAGTCTTTTTAGTATACTACAACATATACTAGTATGATAAAATTTCACATGATAAAATTATTCCTCTTTTACCAAATATGGATTACCCTTTTCTTGGGCAAAACAGAGTGATTTATTGTGCCATTTTGGGGGGATGTCTAGTAAGTGTAGTTGTGGCTGTTTTAAATAATAAGGGACAAGAAAGACAAAAAGTTATTTTTTATAGTATTGCATAGACAGTGTAAAGTTATATGCTTGAAAAGTGATATGTAGCTCACTTATAGTTAAATCCAGCATTATG
The DNA here is from genome assembly GCA_025594165.1 of Tamias sibiricus. Lineage (NCBI taxonomy): Eukaryota > Metazoa > Chordata > Mammalia > Rodentia > Sciuridae > Tamias > Tamias sibiricus. The sequence goes on along the minus strand of CM046665.1, from coordinate 38,016,393 downwards.
TATTTCTTTTATTTTTCATATTTAGTAAGTTCACAGTAAAGGTAGTTCTGATTTATTCCTGTTCTCTTCTTAATAGTAGTTCATATTTTGAACTCCAAATATTAGTTGAGCAATAATACATGTATGCAAGTACACAATTCCAGTAAAGGAACAAATAGAAAATGACAAAAATTCCTAGAGTGAAAGTTTGGAGGCTGTGGTATAACACTGGATTATCTATAGGGCCTTTGAACTTTTATGTCTTGCATAGTACTCTCTCTACACTCATCTTCTTCTTTAGCTTTCTGTGCTACCCTGATGCAGCTTTGTGAGATTAGATAGAATGGCATTATTTCTAGGATTATGGTCACTCCAACAAGTAAGTTAACCACTCTTTAAGTTTTCAGTGTGATGGAAGAGCTCCACCTGCTGATCTGAATGTAGGTTCCCTGCCCCCTGACATACTCCTCATCGTTAGTTTCTGTTAACCACACAAACTTTTTGTTTTAATTTTTTATTCTTCAGTGCTGGGGATGGAACCTAGGCCCTCACACGTGCTAGTCAAATTCACTACTCCTGAGCTACAACTCTAGCACCTGTAAAAGTTTCTAATTACCATACATTGTGATTTCAAAAATACAAATAAATGAAGTATTATGTGTTGAATTCATTCATTTATAAATTTACTTAAAAATTAATTTATAAAGTTACTTCCTGATGCATTGACTTTTTAGTGTATTCCCTGCTATCGCAGCATTGTAATGCTGAGTGAACCGTGGCTACTGGATCCTTCTTCATGGTGCTTCAGCACTTCTCTATATTTTCACTATGCAATAGTTATAGATCCTTTATTGATTGTCCTACACATGTAACCACCTGTTTTCATGTTGACCTTCATGCTGGTTTTCTCCTGGAGAGTTTGTGTTACATCTCAATTTTGTGTTATCAGTGGCCAGTGAAAGAACTAACATGAATTTACTAAAGGTATTTTCCAGTTGAAAAGGTGGATTGAAGAATGAACTACAGGTGTTAGAGAGTACATTGAGACAGTTACTGAATTTGAGACTTAGTTTCACTTCAATTTAAAAACACTTATTGAGTAATTACCAGGCTATAGAAACTTGTAACACGGAACTGTGGACAAGACGGAGGCCTTATATTTAAGGTAATCACAATGAGCTTTATGTAATTGTAAATTATATTATAGAGGTGTTATTTAGTATATTAGCAAAAGGCAGGAGCAATTACATTAGGTGTTACATAGCGATATAAAGAGTGAAAAGAAAATGTTAACTATGAAACAAATTAAAAGTCTCTTATAAGCTAAGTTGTTAGAATTGTAAGCATACACATTTCTTGATATTTAAATTAGTGGTGGAAGGTACAGTATAAAGGATCAAATTTAATTGATTGATTTGTTTAGTGTATGCAAGATTTGGGTAAATTCTCAGTGCCCCAGTCTTTCCACTACCATGTTGAATAATTACATTTAAAAAAATACCTTCGATTATGGAATGATGGTTGCCTCCAGATGTGGTCAGGCCCTATTTTGGTATAAATTCAGGAAGGCTTAGGAAATATCTGTCTATACTGATATTTACTTGTAGGTCAGTTTTATCTACATTGCAGTCTCAAATCAGTTTTTAAAAGGCATATTAAAATACACTTAATAGATATTACTGTTTAATGATCAACATGACAGTATCAGTTTTACTTATATTCATTAACCTGTGTCAAAGTAGTTAATAAAAATAAACTTTACTGGCGTAACAGCATATTATTTCATGCTATCTAATAGGATGCTTATTAGTTTGGTTATTCACTAGTTAAATCTAGTGCAGTGGCAGTGTTTGTTCAGCTTTGCCCTTATAATTTTTTTTTTCTACCATATTGTAACCATTCTCACAAGGTAAAACTCTATATAGGGGGAAAAAAACCCATGTTAAATAGAACAGAATAATGTAAGAAAAATATATGTGATGTTGATTGTGCATGACCAGAATAGTGATTTAACCAATGTAGTTGTGTTATTTTCGTTTCTCTCATAAGTTATAGTAACAAAACCCTGACATGTGATTTCCAATGTATTACTCTTTCTCATCATTTTGCATAATTATATGTGTTTTCTAATATCTGGTAAAGTAGAATAGGAAGATCAGTACTGTGTTTAGGGAGAGACAATGCCTAACTCTGTTGGTTCTAAGAAGCAAATTCTTAAACACTCTAAATGGTTTAATACTTTTCAGTCATGTTCCTTGAAAACTTCAGGCTATAGCTTTGAGATCTTGGGAAAATAATTAAATCTTCCTGAAGGTAAAGTGAGGGAAACAACAGTATTAACCTTATAGATTTGTTATGAAGATTAAATGAAGTAATCCATATTAAACACAGAACAGTATCAGGCACAAATTAAGTGCTCAATAAGTATTAGTAACTGCCAATATTAATTTAAGGGCCCCCAATACCTAGGTAATCCATTTTCTCTATATTATTAATAATCAGTAACAGATTCCTTTTACTTTTTGAGGAAATCGAGAGCAATACCTGTACAAAATTGCCTTAGAAAAGTCTCATTATCATTAGTGAGTTTTTACTTTTTTGAATTATTGACTTGTTAAATATACCATTGTTACATATACTATGAAAAAAATCTTTTATTCTAGTTGGTTCTTTCTTGTTTAGGGGACAAATGTACCTTTCCAGATATAGTGCTAGTAATGGTCAATTTGGGCATAATTAACAAAACTACTAGTATCCAATGTAACTTGGCTCAGACCATGGGATATATTTGATCTAAACACCTTGCTCATATTCTTTATTTATATTTCTGATGAGAGCTTCTAGCTCTGATTTTAAGCAGTTCTATGAAAGAGAACGAATTGTCACAGAGCCACGTGAGCTCAAACATTGCCTAGAGTTTGGGCATTTGGCCAAAATTTCAGGCTATGTTTTAGATTCAAATACATATCTTTACAAATTTAGGAAAACTGTTAGCTGTCAACTCAATCAGCTCCTATTGAAACTGTTCTTTGAATGTGTTTCTAGTTGCTCAAAGTCCAGGTATTTGAAGAAAGCCGGGAAATGCTGGCAGCTGTTAAGAGGTAATTCTCCAATATTCTGACCTCTTTTCTTCTGGTTGGTGAAGATTGCATCTAGCATGCCTCTTTGCAGGTGGTGGATAAGAATTCATGCATATAATTCCAAAATGACTTCCACTTTTCTTTTGATGAAAAATGTTGCTAAAGTGGCAGCTTTTTAGTGAATGGTGAACAGAAGAAGACTTGGTGGTATGAAATATTGGTGTCATCTGTATGGTGGTTTTAGGGATAGGTCCTTCTAATATTGATCCTAATTTAGATTAAAATTTTTTGACAGTTGAAATTCTTGGGCTATATTCTTAACCTTCATGAGTACTTAATTTATTTTATTTTGTGCTACTTTATTTTTCTAAACTTCAACTCTTCATATAGAAAATGGTAGAAACTGATTTTCTTTTCCATCTTACCTTCATGGAATAGCATAAGTAATATGTGTCAAGTCAAGAAACTGATTTTCTTTTCCATCTTACCTTCATGAGCATGAAAGTAGTAATCTAGGCTGAGTGAAAGTAGAGGGTTTATTTTATTGTTTTCATGTGTCACACTGCCATTTCTTAAAAGGAATGTGTTGAGTATATTACTGTTAACAAAACATTTGTTAAATGTGAAACTTTTTCATGTACTATCTCATTCAATGGCTTTTTAAAAAACTGGAAATACTAAGCTACTGAGAGAAGTCCAAACTAATTTTAAGCTGTTGAATCATTATATTTAGTCTGCTTATATTTATCCATGCATCCATCAACTGAATTATATGACTATAGGCTGTTAACTGCTGAAAGTGTGGTAGTAAAGAATAGTGAACTTATTTCTCCCTTTCATCACCAGAGCTAAGAAATATAGATTTGCAGTCTGTGTGCCCTGCTTGACTTTATATTGCATTTTAGGTGAATGGCACACTGACCACATGTGCCTTTCATAAACTGAGAGGCTCTGTGTAGTCCCTGCTCATGGCAAATGCTGACTATATCTCCTGCTGACTTCTGACCACAAGAGCCTAGGCATGATTGTACATGTGTATGTTTGTGTGTGTGTGTGTGTCTCAGGGGGATGGTGTGTGTGTGTATACATGTGTACACAAATCAGCCTGTATTGGAAGAGTATCAATATGACTCTGTAGCTATTTACAATTTAAAAAATTTGTCCTCTGAGCTGTGGTTGAATAAGGACCAGTTTATGTTAAAAAACGAGGCACTTATTGATGTCGATCTTTTGCTGAAAATTACTATTTAGAGAAAAATGTAGTCTTTTGAAAGTGAAGTCTTCCTGGTCTGTGTTACACCTGACTTGTTTTCTGAGAAAGTTTACTATTTACAGAAATTGAATTCAAGTGTCCAATTTTGTTATAATTCTTATAGATATTCCACATTCCTAAAGAATAAATCCTTAAGTCAAATTAAAATGAAGACTTTCATGGTTATCTTTGGCAAGTATCTTATAATTAAGATTAAGTTAGAATTTGATGTAGTTTTGAGGTATCTTTTCCATTTCAGTCAAGGGCCCTGTAATGGGTTGATTTAGCAAGCTACATAGACAGTGGTATAAAGATATGTATTTACCATATAACAAAAGAAAAGGACCTTGTTGGCAATTGTTAATATTGTTGGCAAATAACATCAAGAATATATATGCTTGATAGCCCAGTGCTGAAGTTGCTGTAGCTTAGTATATGATTATTCCTTTTCTATTGCTGGACTGGTTTGTTTCTAAGCATCTTAATAACCATTATGATATTTCAATTTTTACCTTTTGTTCTAGCATGTTTGGATCATAAAATAAGCTTGTTTTTTTTTTTTTTCGAGATGTTTGTTTTATAGTTGCTACTATCAAACCATTTGATACTTAGCATTCTTACTGCAAATTTCAGTAATAATACCCAGTATTTGATAAACCTAAATGGAGGAGGGAGATATTTACCCCACAGTTTTAGCATAATCATTAGACTCTAGGGACTAATGGAAATATTTTTCATTAGATTGTATGTAGTATGTTATGAGTTAAATTGCATTCTCCCCAAAAGACATATCGAAGCCCTAACCACATGCTTTGTACCTAATAATGTGACCTTAATTGGAAATGGCATCTTTACTGAGATAATCAATTAAAATGAGGTTGGTAGAATGGGCTCTAATTCAATATAGGGGTAGCCTTATATGAAGGGGAAATTTGAACATAAGAGTTAGACATGCACACACATAAGAGGAATGTCTACATGTACATGAGAAAAATGAGGGCAGAAGTATCAGTGATGATTTTACATGACAAGGAATGCCAGAGCCTGCCAACAAACCACCAAAAGCTAGGAGAGAAACTTGGAATAGATTTTCCTTGGTGGCACTGAGGATGAACCAACCAATGCATACTTCAGTATTAGACTTCAGCAATCAGAACTGTGAGATAGTAAATTTCTGTTATTTAAGCCACTTAGTTTGGGATGCTTTGTTCCAGCAGATTTGGCAAACTACTATGGCACTTTCAAACCTACCTTGTAAAAAATCTGGAATAATCTGAAAAGTCAATGGTTTTCAAATATTCTGCTTTTTAAACCTGAGGTCAGTTAGAAACGTCAAACTCCAGTCCAGCTAATGTATGCTGGAAATAATTTATTAAGTGTAATAGCTTACTGCAGACTGGTTGGGAGGGCTGAGCTTCCAGGAGTGAATCCCAGCCATATCACAGAGTAGGGCTGTTAAGGGAGATGCTGCTTCCTAAGGATTTGGGTGCTGAGAATCAGGAACTTCCCAGGCAGCTTCCAGGGATTAGCCACATCACCTGGGCTATGACACAATCTCATCAAAATACCATCATCAGCACACTTTCTTCCTTCCCTTATGCCTGGACTCACAGGAGTGTCTAGTTGTGGAACATGACTCACATGTGGAGAGCAAGCCACAAGAGAGTCTAGGAAATGTAGCTTAAAAAAAAAATAACACTGGGCTGGGGTTGTGGCTCAGCGGTAGAGCGCTCGCCTAGCACTTGCACTGCCCGGGTTTGATCCTCAGCACCACATAAACATAAATGCGTTGCATTGTGTACAACTAAAGCAAATAAATAAATATTAAAAAAAATAACACCAACAAATCCTCATGGTGTATTATCATCATTGGTCTGGGCAACCTTATTATTTCTATTATTAATTTTAAAGTTTACACTATGTAATTTTCACCACGTCATCCTCTGTAGCCATTCTGATTTATTTAATGCGAAGCCTTGTATTTATATGTGTGCTGGAAAAATGTACATTCTGTTTTGTCTTATATTTTTAGTTTATATATACATTATCTCTCTCATTAAGCATTTTCTTTTTAAGATACCTTCATTTTCATATCTCATCTAAACCAATTGATCGTTCCTAATGGCTGCTTTTTACTTCCTGTATTTTATCTAACTCAGATTGCCTTCAATCTGATTATGACAAAGTCCACTGAGGACCTGTGTGAAAATTCCCTGAAATGTGCATCTGGGATGGGAATTGTTGGGCCTCTGTATATATGTCATTTGACACATATGTCATTTGACTAAATACTGTCAGATTGTTTAGCAAAGGAGTACACTGGTCTACACGTCTAGAAGCAGTGCATGAAGATTCCCTTCTCTCCATTTCCCTGCTAACACTTGTTAACATTCAGCTTTGTAATTGTTGCAAAAATAGGTGAAATTTTATTTGTATTTTAATTTTAATTTTTCTGATATCTAGTGATGTAAATGTAGTTTTTAGTTCTCCAATCTCTGTAAATCACAAGATTTTGGAAATAATTTGTGTGAGCTTGTCAGAGAGATCCACTATATTCTATGTATTTGGCCACCTTCTTCCCCTTTTAAAATTCCAATTACAGTTATAGCATCATGGACACATGCTCCTGCATAACATGACCAAACTTTATGCAAATTATTATTTTCTAAAGTTGCCCTAAAGGGTATTCCATGTCTCATCAACCTGCCTCCATCTTTGGGCCATATGAGTTACTACATTGTACAAGGTTTGACTATGATTCCTTATGCAGTGGTCATCTATGATTATGCTAGTATTTGTTAGTTGTCACCAGTGAATTCACTAAAAATTATCAAATAAGAGCAGAATGACTTCAATGAAAATTTTTGATCTGATAATGGGAGAATGGGGAAACACAGTGGCCGTGGGTCTATAGCAAATCTTTGCTGTGGAGGTGTAACAAACAGTCCTTTAACTGGCAATGCAATAAATTCCCTGTTCAGTCTTTCTGGTAGCACTTGATTCTTCCTTTGGGTAAACTGCTCTTTTGTATTATCCTTTGTGGTCCTTTCCTTTACCTTCTGAGAGATTCTATCCTGTTAATTGTCCTCAGAGGCCACCTCTGAGGCACCAATGGCAGCATACCCTCTTGGCTGCCTCAAAGATTTCACAGATCACTTTCTATCTTTGTAAGTCAGGGGCTTGTGAATTGCTCTCAGGGTTAAATAGCCTAAGCTCTTCATAGCCAGCCTTACGGTTTATTTGGCAAAATAATTCTTTCAATATCATTGTGCACTTCTGGTTAGTTTCATGAGCAAATTAACCAGAATCTTGTGTTAGTAAATTTTAGGATTAAAGACTATTTTATAGCCTCTTCAAATCACTTATTTCCCCCTCTTTTAATTTAATGGCTTAGGAGGAAGTTTCCAGCTTTGTCAGCAGGGCAGTGGCCTTTGCATGAAAGAGCACCAGAGCTGTCTACTGTTAAGGCAGCAGTTTTATAGTCACTACTTAGATTTTGGGTTGCCTTTTTTTAAAAAAATGCAAATTGAAAACAGACAAGATGGTTAAAAAAATAATAATAAACTCCATCATGATCATCTCCTAAATTCAACAATTATCAAAACAGTACTTCATTTCTCTTTTTATTTTTCCTAAAGAATTTTGAAACAAACAGAAAATATTATGGTATGGTTGTCCCTACATACTTAAATATTAAAAATAAAAATGGATATTTTCTTACATAAGCGCTATTTTATTTTCAATCCCAGCAAGATAAGTCATAATTTCATGGAGATATCTGATGAGTAGTTTATAATCCTATATCCAAGATTGTCTCAAAAATATATTATAGATTTTTTTAAAATTCAGGAATAGAGATATTATTTTTGTGTCTCATTTTTCTCAATATAGGATAGTTTTTCCTCGCGTTCTTTCTGTGTTTTTCTCCACCCCTGACCCCCACCAGGTAATGACATCAATTTGTTTTGCTGACCAAATAGGTTCTTGGAAAAGACCTAATTAATGTCCCGTGTTCTGGATATGGTTGTTTGCTTTCTTGTGATATCATTTAAATTGTTTGTTTTTGTCCCTGTATTTTCTATAATTGGCCTTCACTAGATTCAACTTTTTTCCTCTTTTTTTTTTTTTTTTTGTAAGACTAGTTATAGGTGATTCTATGTATTCTGTTTTGCAGACAGGGTATGGTTGTCCCATTTTTAATGGCACTTAGGTTGATTAGTAGATGGCAGTCTGATCCCTCCAGTGTAAGTTCCCAGCAAATATTTGCCTAATAGTTTTATCATTAAATACAGTTGCCCAATTCAAATATTATATCAGGGCCTGCAAGATTGTGGTTTTCTTTTTTATCACATTTTCCAAATTTATTGGTTGGAATTTTGTAGTGAAGAACTTTCTCTGGAGAACTACTTAAAATATGTTCAATATAGGAGATGCAGGGCAAATGCACAAGTCTTTCTTATTCATTGGTAGTTTTCATAGAGGGAGGGAAAACTGATCAGAGCCAGAACTGTATGCCAATGGAATCAGAAAATTTTGTTTTCTGGCATCTAGCTGCTTCATGCTGGTATTCAGCAAGCCCATTCACTCCATGCCTCATTTACATTTGGGAAGAATGTCTGAAAGAGATAATTTCCATTAAAATATCTACAACTGTATTCTTGTTTGTACATGTCACATCTCTGAAGAAAACATTATCTAACTCTCCTTATGATATTTCTTTGTATAGTATATGTGTATAGTGAAGAGGAGAATGGTAATTTTAATTGCATTATATTAAACAGTTCTTATTTGTGAATTGCCAATGAAATAAAAGTATAGAAAATAGGGTCTCATTTTGGATAATGAAAAACACCTGAAAATATTTATATTGTGGTTGTATATAGTTTTAAAGCAGGTATACAGAGTCAAGAATAAATGAATATCTGCTGGAGGGCTTTTTCATTTTAGATATGATCTCCTTTATAAATTTTTTTTTTAGTTGTAGATGGACACAATACCTTTATTTAATTTAATTATTTTTATGTGGTCCTGAGGATCAAACCCAGTGCCTCACCTGTGCTGGGTAAGCACTCTACCACTGAGCCAGAATCCCATCCCTGGATCTGGTCTCTTTTTGCTCTGGCATGAAGTCTTACATTATGTCTAACATTCAGCACTATTTCTTGGATGAAGTTGTGAAAATGGTATATAGTAGCAGGCATTTTAAATGAAATTAAAACTGGTGATTTCTCCAGCAAGGGTGATTTTTAAAATTATATTTACTTTTCATTCTCAGTAAAACCTCACACTGTGAATGGCACCAAATTGTCATTTGGAAAATGATTATTGGTTTAATTAGGAAAGCTGTGTAATGGGTAAGTAGAGACAATTTTTGTCCAGGTTTAAGGAGGATGGCTCTGGAGTAACATGGATGCATTTATCCCATATTCCTTCTTTGGGTAAATCATTTATCTTTTCAAAAATTGTTTTTTCCTCTTTTATAAAATTATTGAATAATAGTATATATTTCAAAAGGTTGTCTGAGGATTCAGTGATGTCATGCATATAAAGCCTTATTTAAACTTGATTTTCACTGAAATAAACTATTTTATTTGTTTTTTATAAAGAACAGTGGGGGATACAGAGGAGGATATAATTGCTTGAACTGAATGGAGAGTTCAGGAGGGCATTAGAGAAAAAAAGACATTGCAAATTATTGATGGAACTGTGGAGATCCACGTGACAGGAACTGATAACTTTGCTAGTCATGCAAACATGGTGTGCTCAAGGAATTTAGTTTGATTTGGGTGAATATCAAGGAATGTTTTGGGTTGTAGAAATTGGAAATATAGGCAGAGGACACTAGACAGCAAGCAAAGGATTGTAAATCACAAATTGATTTGATAAAATGTGTGTTTGGAAAAAAGAACTGCAGCAGCAGAGTGACACACGAAATTGGGGAAACTAAATTGGTTTGGTTAGTTGGTGCCTATTGGAAAGGTTCAATGTAGAGGTGAGCCAGTGCACAGCAAGTGGCAATGGGAAGCAAAGGATGAATTCTTGTGTTATAAAGGTGGTGTAATCAAGTGAATTGGGAGTAAGGCAGCTGGCCTGTAATTCATTAATTCACTTTATTGAGGGATGCCTTACAAGAAAGTAAAGAAGACAGGGGACATGGTTGAATCTCCATATCAACTTGCTGTCTCAATAAAAAACAAATGATATTTCTAGTAAAGAGAGAACTTATCTTGTGAAGGTCTATACCAGATGGCCCTGACTAGAAGATTGACTTAGAGTAAATAAGTCAGATTCTATGAGGAATTGCTATCTGGAGGATACCATAAAAATACTATTCATTTTTTTCTGGATGTGTAAAATATAGAATTTTAAAAACTTGTGTGATCCCATCTCAGAAATTAGCCCCATAAAACTTTTCATGAATTGCTCATTGATCATTCTGAGCCAGAGATTCAAGGTACAATGTGTGACAGAAGTAACTGGTGTATATGTGAGATGTTCTACACTTCAATTCTTAAATTTATTAGTGAAATTTGATCCCCTGATTTCTGATCTGTGATAGTCTGAGTCAGTCATCTGATTCTGTGTCTTATCATAAACTTTATGACCTACCAGATGTGGAGAAGATGGAGGAGAAAACCCTTAAATCCTAAATCTCCAACATTTTAAAATTTTATTTTAGATGGGGGTACACTGGATAAAAGCAGCCCTGCCTTATTAATTAAAAGCAGTTTTATACCTGTTATATTTGAGGTATCTGCACAAATTTCAGGTAGAAACGTCCCATTTGCAGGTTTAGGATGTCAGAAATGATCATTGAGTTCGAAGAGAAAGAAAGCTGTGTTGAAGAAGTAGATTGATAAAGAGGAAAGTGGAAATTATATGCAGAAAGGCCAGTCATACATTAGGAGTATTAGAAGAGTGGTTGGTTGTGAAAGCCACAGGAGAAAAAACTTAAGCACAAAGAAGTGTATATTCAATAGTGTAAATGGTGCAGGGAGCCGGCTGCAGATTAAGACTGAAAACATCAATTAGATTTACCAATTAGAAGCTTATTAGTGACTTCAGGGATAATTTAAAAAATATAAATTTGTAGTGGTAGCAAAGTGCATAACTGGGAGGCAGTCTCTGGTGTGGATTCAGAAGCAGAGAGGGTGGATAATTGGATTGATCCCATTTGTGGATTCTTAGTGTGGATGTTAAGAACATATCAGAGGTATTTAAGGATGCCAGTGAGAGTGGTTGATGTGACCAGTGCTTCCTCTTGGATGAGTGAAGAAATCAATAAAGCTGAGATAGTCTAAGGTACTTGTAGCAATGTCACTTGGGATCTTAGTTAAAATCCAGTATTTGTCCCTACTGAAATGAAGTCTTGGGAATATTCTTTCAGAAGCTTTCTGGATTAATACTTAAGAATATATCTAATTTAAGTAAAAGAAAGGACAGAGATCTGTATATTCAGAATGCTTTTAATTATATTAATAAATAGCTGGTAAATGTACATGCATTGAAAACACTGGATGAAAAAGCACTTTGTTATATCTACTTTCAGGATAATTGGTATTTTAATAACTCTTTCTTTCTTTTTTATTTCTTTGTTTCCTTCTTTCTTTTTTTGTGGCGCTGGGGATCAAGTCCAGGGCCTCAAGCTTCCTAGGCATGCACTCTGCCACTGAACCACAACCTATCCATAACAAAAATTTTTAAACAAATATTTAAACTGCAGCTTATATTTCTTTTGTAATTAAAAATTAATTACAATATTTAAAATTGGATAATAAATGATATATATGTTCATATATGGGACTATAGAAATAGGGATAAAAATACACACTTCAAGAAAATGTTTTAATAAGAATAGAAAGGGAAAGAACATAAAGTCATTTTAACTAAAATTAGGTCTAGAGTGAAAATTATTTCAAAGAAATACATCTGCATTAGCTTTCCATCACTGTTACAAAATACCCGAGGTAACTAACATAGGAAGAGAAATCTTTAGTTTTGTTCATGGTTCTAGTAGTTTTTAGTACAAGATCCATTGACCCCTTTGCTTTGAACCTCTGTTGAGGGTAGCTCATGATACGAGCCTATGGCACAGGAAACTTGCATATGATACCAGCCAGATATGCAAAGAGGAAGAGAAATAAAAAAAAAATCCCTTCAAGGGCATGTCCCCTGTGACCTAATTGTGTCCCACAAGGCCACACCTCTTAAAGGTTCCATCCCCTTCTAATCATGTCACCTTGAGGACCAAACCTTTAACATCTGAGTCTTTGCGGGACATTCAACATCTAAACTATTCCAATGGAATGAAAGCAGACATTTGTGAAAAACAAATGCCATGTATGTCATCATTTTGCCTAGGGCAGCCCTTGCTCTAAATAACCTAGAGACTGAAAATGCTTAACTTTTTCTCAGTTTTTCGATCAACTAACTTTTGAAAGAATCATAGAACAAATCATAATATTCTAAAAAGATACAGACCACTTTTTAGAATCACTACAGAGATGTATAGGATTTATAGGTCTGAAAAAACTGTGGTCATGAGTCCTATGGTGTTAAGAAATTTCCTGAGATTATTTTAGAGGAATGGCGGAAATATGCTGTAGATTTCTGGTCATCTAGGAATACATCTGTCAAAAGCTCAAAAGCTATCCTGAAAAAAATTGAGTGTGGTAAGCCAGAATATTCTTTGAAAACCATAGACAAAGGCATTTTTTGTTCTTTTCAATGAAGGTTAATATTGTCCAAGCCTTTTGAGGATGTTGAATTCACAGATGTTTATCAAATAATCATCAGGCCAGAGTCTTTAAAGAGAAATTTCAAAATATATATATCATGGGCATCATCCTTTCCTTCAGGCAATTTACAATGTAGGTGAAGAGACAAAGCAGATGAGGTTTTAATCCTGAAAAATGATACCAAGGGGAGAGAAGACAGGATGGAAGTGATTAGCATGCATCTCGCCTTTGAGTGCCAAGCCTACTGGTCTACCAAGTCCGGCTAGAAATTTGCATATTAATATATAAGTGGCATGCCTGCTTACTGTGTCCAACATAAGCTCCAAAATCACAATCTCCTTTCTTTTCTACCTGTTCTGTTTTAGTAACGGCCATTTTATGCCTTCTGATATATAAGCCAGAAAGTTAGTAACCTACCTTAACACATTTATTATTAGTTTTGGGAGTTAAAAGGAATTTTAGGTATATTCTAGTTTAGAAGTATTGAATCTGAGGTAGAGATTGGATAAACTTATGAGTACAATCTGCACATTTTTAGAAGACAATGAGGTCCCTAGTATTCATAAGCTCTTAAAGGGATCTGTAATCCAAAAACCATTAATGACATTAATCACTATCTGGATTGATTAATTTCCTACCTTACCTGTTATTGAGCTTATGGGGTTCTTGTTGTGCTCTTTATCAAAAGAAGGAGAGAAAAGCACAACTGAGACAGGACCAAGACTCTTCTTATATTCAAGCACAAGGGAGCATGCAGAGACAAAAATCCCAGGCAGACTCAGAACAAAGGACAAAAAATGTTTAGCTTTTATGTCATGTGTAGGATGGGCAGGGACCCAATCTCTTGATTTCATCACAGGCATCAGTGCAGTTTTAGTTGCCCCTGTGCTCTTCTTCATCATGCCTCTTCAAGGGATGCATTTCTCATTACATCTGAAGTCTCCACCTTGGGGTGTGATTTTTACTATGCTAGTAAGGTAAATGTAACTATAGATTACTTCAGTGATTATTCTCTGCATGCATTTGCTCCCTGCCACCTGGAATCCAACCCTGGGAGCATTTGGGAGCATCCCTGATGTTATTTTCAGAACAGGGCAAACCATTGTCCTTCCTCAGCAGTTTTGACTTTATGACCTTTCTTGTCTGGCTCTGGCTTCTTGGTATTTCTGCTGACCATGTCTCAGAAGACTGAGCTGGCTTCCCAACTCCCCATCTCCAGATATCTTAATTTCATAGCCTTGAAGACTGCTCCACTTTTTAACTCCTAATTTTCTGGTGTGTCTGTTAACACCAGAGATCAAGGTCCAGCTTGGCTGTCTCAAATGAATGGAGAAACTAAAAACCACAGAATATAAGTGGCTTTATCAAGGTTGTATCTCTGCAAAGACCAAGTAGGCTCTGGAAGGCTCTTTTCTCCCTAAGACATTTAGTGGTCAAAATCAAATTATTTCCTGTAGAGGCCATCACTTATTATTATAAATGGAACTGTGTTGGTGGTCATGCAAGTCCTAAGGTATTGTTCTTTGTGTGCCCAAGCATTGGGAAATTCTGTGACAATTTATCTTAAATTCAAACAGGTTATGCTTTATATGCAAACATTTTGAGTGCTTTTTCTGATCAAATTTTATGTTTTTACATTTTAAAAATGATTGATGGAATGAACTTCTTTTTAACTTGTTTTTGCGAATTTCCATAATGTTTCTTGTGCCCTGATCTTATTTCAGATTTATGAATCCATTTCCTAGTCCAATCCATTATTATGATAGAGTGTCACAAACAAGGACATGTGTGTAAGATATTTATTTTATTATCTTAATAGTTATTTTCATGTTAAAGCCTTTTAACCATCCATAGTAATCTTGTATGCAGTGTCCAAAGATAGGAATCCTGTTTTATTTATTTATTACTCTACTAAATGATTTTGTCCTTTCCCCCTTAATTTATGCTCATCTACTTATTATAGTGATTTGTGATATGATCTTACTCCTATATTAAGTTCTCTTTTGTGCTTTGAAGTATCTATTTCATTTGATTAGTTTTTGTTAATGCCATACACCTTTTAGTACTGTGGATTTGTTTGTTCTTTCTCTTGTTTTCTACTTTGTTGAGTTTTTCATTATTATGAAAGATATTGCACTTCTGATTACATCCTCTAGCTGGCTATTTGGTTATTTCTAATGTAGAGAATGTTCATGATTTCTATAAATTGATCTTATATCTGATCAAACTCTTTCCTGAGTTTTTAACAATTTGTTAAGTCTATTTTTTTTTTTCTATTGAAGATCATTATATTATTTACATTATTGATTATTCCTTCTTTTCTAATGTTTGTATTTCTGTTTCTTTTACTTTTTTAAAAAATAGTACTTTTTAGGCTTCATAGCATTATCCAAAGCATGTTGAATTATGCAGTTCTTGGACTTATAATTATGTAATTCTTTTGAAATTTAATGCACAATTTTGTATGAATGTCCATCATGGTTTTTTCTGTAATCCTTTCTTTTCTTTTCTTTTTTTTTCAATTATTAATTTCTAATTTGTTATACATGCTTGAAGAATGCATTTCATTTTATATTACATATAAAGAGCACAATTTTTCAAGTCACTGGTTTTACATAAAGTATTTTCACAGCATTTGTGTCTTCATACATATATTTAGGGTAATGATGTTTAACTCATTCTGCCATTATTCCTATCCCCTTGTTATCATGATTTTATTGTAAAGATAATGTGCCTAAAGTTTTCCACTTAATTATAATATTTAAGCATAATATTTACTTTAGGCAATTAGTCTTTAATTTTTTTGTTTTTTGATTGTTGATGGACCTTTGTTTTATTAGTTTATTACATGTGGTGCTGAGAATCAAACTCAGTGCTTCACATATGACAGGCAAGCACTCTACAACTGAGTCACAGCCACATCCATAAGCATTTAGTCTTTAATCATCACAAAGTTTAGGGCGTTCCTTTGTATTGCTAGTTTTCTAGGGATGGATTTCTCTTTTTAGTCACATTTAAGTTTTAAGATTTATTCAATCTACTTCCCTACATCTCTTGAAATAATTGCATATTTTGTCTTTGTTAGTCTATTGATATGGTGAATTTGTGCTTTTTATTTATTTATTTATTTTTTTGTACTAAGGTAGTCTTGCAATTCTGAAAAAATTCTACTTAGTCATATTGAATTTTATGTTAGTGTAGTATTACATTTAGCTACAGTTTTGTCTTGGGATTTGCATATACATTCATAATCAAATGAGCCTATAATTTTCATTTTGTACTCCCTCTAATTTTGGAATTAAGAAACACTACTTTCATAGAATGGGCAAACTGTGCCTGGTTTTTACTTGAAAGGTAAAAATTATCTGTTCTTTGACAGAATGCATCTAAAAATTAGCAGAATCAGCAGAGCTAGGGAATTTTGGGGAGGAAGACACTATCTTTTACATTTCTTTAATAATCACAAATCTATTTAAGTTTTCTATTTCCTTTTATACCTGTTAGATATTTTCAGTTTTTTTCAGCAATGTATCTTTTCTCTCAGTGCTAAATTAGGTAGCACATAGGTACTCATAATCATTTTAATCTCTTTTTATGTCTGTGTTTACTTCTCTCTCATTTCTGGGTTTTGTTTATATGCACGGTCTTTCTTCCCCCTCTACCCTTCTCTTTTTCTCTCTCTGTATTTTCTTTCTTACTCACTTCTTTGAGGTTAGTGAGTAAATTCTGGTATTTGTTCAAAGTCTCTTCATCTATTAATCTCCTTGAGGTTTAACATTTTTGGATTTTCCTGATGGGTTTGTTCTCTATTGAGTTTTTAAAAAGTATCTATTATTTTTCCTCCTTATTTTGCTAGGTTTGCTCTTTTGTTCCTTTCTGGCTCACTAAGTTTAATGACTGGCTCATTTTGTCAAGCACTTTTTTTCTTGATAAATTTACTTAAAATAAATTTCCTTTTAAATGGTATCATTTGATGAAGTTCTCCCTATTCCACACCCATAATCTCAGTTATGTAGAAGGAATAAGATTCAAGTGATCACTTGTACACTAAGGTGACTATAGTTAATGATGAAATACTGTAGTTTTGAAAAATATAGAGAATGAACATTGTGTTCTCTTACCACAAAAATGATAACTGTTATCATTCAGTTAAGACATTTGTGCATAAGATAGATTACACCTTTCCAAATTGTACATACACTTCAGAACATTGTGTTGAACATGATAAAAAAGTACTATGCTGCCAATTAAAAATAAAATAATAAATGGTATTTTATAAAGCATTCATGCATTTTAGTATGTATTATTCAGATTCAGTTCTCTTAAGATTTCTCTTTTACTTTTTAGTATGTTACTGAGTAGACTTGCTTGGTTTTTAAACTTTTTTTTTTTAGTTTCTCTTTTTTATTGTTTTTTGGCTAGATATCTTTGATGTAGTTATGCTGGTATTGCTAAGTATGATCTGGAAAATGATATGGAGAATAACCCTTCCACACTATATCCAGGAACGGCAATAGCAGGAGTGCTCCCTCAGTTATCCTCTGATGCAGCACTGGGTCATTCTCTGCCACAGGATCTTATCATCTCACAGCAGAGTTTTCTCATAGTTTTCATAATGATAGACATATCTGGTTCCTCAGATCTATGGTTTCCTTTATCTTTTGTCCAAAGGATGAATTACTGGGTAAAAAAAACAGCAACTTGTGTTAGTTTTACACCTTGTCAGGAACAAGCAGAAACTCCTAGAATTTTCTATTCAGTGATTCTTTCAACATTCATCAAGTATTGCTTGAGCAATGATAATGTCCAAAATAGTTCTAGATGCTGACGATTAGTTGTAAAAAGATCTACTAAGCCCCTGTTTTTATTTGTAAAAATATATTTTGTTTCTAAGTCAAAATGAAACATCTCCTTATCTTTATTAAATACAAAGAAAGCTGATTTGTTAGACCTAGTTTAATGTTATCATAGTGTGTTAGAGCTTTTTGTCACTGTGACAAAATATGAGACAGAAACAGCTGACAAGAGGAAAAGCTTGTTTTGGCTCTTGGTTTCAGAGGTTTCAGGCCATGGTTGGCTCAGTCTAAGCTAGAAACATCATGGTGGAAAGGAGTGGAAATGCAAAGCAAGGATGGAGAGAGATGGGGAGGGGGTAGAGAAGGAAGGTGGGGAAGAGAAGGGTGCTAGGGGTAAGAGATACTCTTCTAGGAATGTATCTTAGTGATCTATTTTCTCCAATTAGGCCCCACCTCTTATGGTTTCAACCAACGCCCCATAATCTATTCAGCTGTGACTTCTTCAATGACTTAATCCATTACTTAGATCACAGCCCTCATGATGCAATTCCCAAAGCCCCACCTTTGGACTTTGTTTCTTTGGTGTCCTGGCCTTCAACACCTGAGCCTTTATGAGATATTCCAGATCCAAATAATAAAACAGTTATGTGATATTCAGTTGAAGAGAGAGAGAAGATTGGCTGACTGTGGTGTATTTTCAGTTGCCTTTGTCCTTTCAGATGCAGAGAGAGAAAAATTAGTAAATCACATTTAATTGTGGAAATGATCTGTGGTAAATAAATACTTTCTTCCTTCCATGTATCAGAATGTTTTGACTCCATGGGTGTTTTAGTTTGCTTAGGCTGCCATCACAAATCACCACAGAATGGGTGACCTTAAACACATAAATTAATTTTGTTACAAATCTGAAGGCTAGAAGTCTGAGATAAGCTGTTGCCAGGTTGGTTTCTTTTTGGGCCTCTCTTCCTGGCTTGTGCACAGCTGTCTTCTATGGGTTTCTCCTTATAAGAACACCAGCCATATGGTATTAGAGCCCACCCTAATCACGTCATTTAACCTAAATTACCTTCTTAAAAAGACCCTACTTCCAAGTAGAATCACATTATGATGTACTGATAGCAAGACTTCAACATCTAAATTTGGGGGGTAGGGCACACAATTTGTTCTATAATTGAACTATTATGAATGATGTATTCATTAGTGTTAGTATAATAAATGTTCCTGGTAGATAGTATCTATGGGTGAATTAGCAGAAGTGCATATGATTTCCACGTGTTTGGAATTGAGCTTTGTGGGTATTTTAAACCATATGACTAGGTGTTTAGCTTTTCACAGATAAAATCTGAAACAATTGCTTAGCTTAACATTTTGCAGACAAACTTGATTTATGGAGGGATAAACCTCACATACTAAACTGGGTAAGATTGCTTTTGATAGGCAATTCTAAAACAGCATTTAGCTGTTTTTAAGTCTATGAAATGTTAATTTTTTCATTCTTCTGAACTAATCTCTGTCTATAAGTGTAGATGTGAATTATTTGATTGACAGGGAAGTGTAAAGAGAATAGCTATTTATGTTTTATATGTGTGGAGGTTTATCTAACTACATATAAAAGCAGGATACTCTAGTAGAAAAAGCCTTGAGAGTACTGGCCTGTGAGCAAGAATATTTGGGTAAGACATGCCTGCTGTATGGAATCAGTAAAGCTAAATTACCAAACTGCTAATGACTGGAAGTGTTGAGGGAGATGGCAGATGTTGAGGATAGTTTTTTTTTAAGGCCATAGGTTAGTTTTTCTAAAAGACTGACCAACCCAGATTGGTTAACAATGTCTCATTGAACTTGAAAAGCAGCTGACATTCATAGTTTAAAATCCATCTAGAACCCATTTGGCTGGGTTAAAGATGGATAGTGTTAGGTAAAACCTATAGAAACTTGACACTACTTCATTATGTATAAATTCAAAATAAAATTATGATATCATTTAAATATTATTCTATCAACACTTGAAAATATATATAGCAAATCAAGTCACAATCATAATTCAGAGTCCTCATTAAATTCCTGTTCTAGAAATTAAACTTCTCTTCAGGATAAGACCTCAGAGTGTAACTTCAAAATGGAAGGTATTTCATTGGTTAGAATACTCTTTATGTTTTAAGCAACTTCTGTTCATAGGTAAGTGTTGTTCAGAACTCTCATGTCTTTATCACTATTTTTTCAGTAAACAATTTAATGGTACATTTGTTACTTATTTTCTTTACCCTGCTAACTTTTTACTCTCTATTTGTCTTTAGGATTCTGGGTTCACCTTTAGAGGGAGATGAAGTTCATTGTCTCTTGTGGGCCATTGTCAAGGACCTCTTCCAGCTTAATGAACAGTGGAATTGGGTCACTTTTTATTAAGCAAACAGACTTGTAGACATTTTCTGGAATCACAGCTTTGTCAGTTAATGAACTGCACAGATGCTCTTGTTTCATTGACATCTTGACAGTTCATAAAATAATTAACAGCATAACAGTTTTACTAACAGACTATTTTGCATTCAGAATCTTGTCATTACTTCAAAAATTCCAGAGAGGAAAAGTGTGGAATCTGTTCCCTCTAATGGGTAGTAAATAGACAAAATAACTGGGTCAACTTTTAGGTCAGGCTTTCTAAGCCTAGCTGACATTTGGATACAGTAATTCTTTGCAGTAGGTGAATTGACTTAGGTAGGATGTTCACCTGCATCCTGGGTCTCTACCCAACAGGTGCCAGTAGCACACACTTTCCCCTCTCCAGTTGTAACAATGTAAAATGTCTGGAGACTGCCAAATGCATCCTGGGCCACAAAATTTCCCTGAGAAGTGCTTGGATCAGTGTTCAAATGTAGCCTGGAAACTGAAGCAGTCAGATTTGTGGTTGGTAAAGAGAGTTTTGGGAAGATCAGTCTCTTTTCTATCCAACAGCAACAATGTCAGCAATGATGGCCACCACTGTACTGCCACCCTAAAGCTGAGGAGATGGAAAGGAATATTTCCTGGAAATAAGCCAATTAGCAGATACTATTGTAGGAATTTTGTGCTTTTTTTTTTTTTTAATCCTAATAGCCTTATAAGAGAGAGAAGATTGTCATTCTCATTTTACTGCCATGGGAATTGAGGCCAGGATAATTAAGCCAAACATCTGATAGGTGGTGTGGTTGGGATTCAACTAGTGAGTCCTCTTCCCAAGTTCTTATTCTTTCCATCCCATTCTATTGTATCCTTAAACCACTTTTACCTTCTGCAAATCTTACTATTTCTGTCAATGATGCCAAAGCATTGAAAGTTACCTTTTGTTATTATTTTAATTTTTTTGTGTGATATGTATATGTTGATAAAATTATCAGCCCTTTTTCAAATTTAATAGTTTCTTTTAAAATGATTGTAAAAAATTAGAGGAAAGTCTTCTTCAAGCTACATCTACCTTTCTATCTTTCAAGGAATTCTAATAATAAAGGTTCCTTCTTGGCTATGGGTGCTGGTTCCATCTCTTCCCACTCTCCCACATAGCCAAATTGAATATCATACTAATAAATGTATTTCAGAAGTACTTACTCCAACAATTAATAGTAGAGAAGAGAAAATCCCGATATTATATAACCTGAGTTACCACATTGTAAGAATTTATTTCTAATGTCAAAATTTGATCAATTCAACTTGAGCACTTTCTTATGTTTCCTTTGAGGAAGACGTCTGATCAGCTACCAAATGGCTAGTAAGTGCATGTAAAAACTGAGAGGGGCAAAATTCTCAGCTAAAGATATGAATATCCAGTTTGAAAATTTGAATTTATTGCTAAGGAATGCAATTAATCCTCAAGCAACTTAGCAAGACCTTGTCTCAAACTGAAAGATAAAAGAGGTGAGGGGTGGTGCTGGAGTTGTGGCTCAGTGGCTCAGTGGTTAAGCACCCCTGTGTTCAATGTTCAATCCCTGGTTGAAAAAAAAAAAAAAAAAAAAAGGAAGAAAAAAGAAAAAGGAAGAAAGGGAGGGATCAAGGAAGGACAACCTTCAGGAAGGGGTTTTACAAGTCCCTTGCCTTTCTGTTGGAAATTTATGTTAGTTGGATTTTATCCCTATGACCAAAATACCTGACCAGAATAACTTAGTAGAGGAAAATTTTATTTTGGGTGTTTGGTTTTAGAGGTTAGGTGGATAGACAGATGACTACATTACTCTGGGCCTGAGGTGATGCAAAACATCATGGCAGAAGGACAGGGAGAAGACAGTTGCTCAGCTTATGGAAGCTGTGAAGGAGGGGGTTGGAGGAGAATCCAGGGGACAAGATATAATATGTAAGGCTATGCCCCCAGTGAGCTACTTCCTCCGGTGAAACTCCACTGACTCTATAGTTATTACCCAGTTTTATACTCATTTTAAATTAGTAATTCATCAAGTGGCATAATCCACTGATTATGTTACAGCTCTCATAATCTAATCATATCTGAACATTCTTCCATTAAAACAGCAGCTTTTGGGGGACAATTCATATCGAAATCATAATAAAATTCATTGCTTACATTTTTTGATTGTTTGCTCTCTCCTGAAAAGCAGCTTATGTTTGTCTCTGGATGAGAGTCATTTTAGTTACTGAAGACCGCTAACACTACTTTCTTTAAAACTATCTAATTTCAGTACTGTAAGAGCTTCATCTTCTGACTCTTATTTAGTTTTTATGAGAGTCTTGTGATCCTTCTTCATGTCCCTGCATACCTATTTAGTAGTATTATCTGAATTACTTTATTAGGAGTCATTAGCATGTTGGTCAAGGAAGACTTTTGCAGGGTGTTCCTCAACTTTTCTTTGAACATCTGTGTTCCTGGAGGAGAAACCTGGAAGAAGATCTAAACCCCCACTTATCTGCATCTCCCAGAAGTGTCACCTTGTCTTGCCAGTGTACACTCAGTTTCAAAAGGTTCACCAAACACCTAGCTTTGGGGTGACCCACTGTGGCTTGTTGCATTTGTGTGTGTGTGTGTGTGTCTGTGTGTGTGTGTGAGACACACACAATTCAGTGTCTTGCTTTCTAAGACTTCTTGGCTTGATTCTCCAAGTCTGCCTTTCCAGAACCTTCTTGTTTCTTTCTGCCTTTTTCCTCTTCCCTGCTGCATTTTGATTCTGCCTTCAGAAGTATTTTCTCCTAATGAGGTACTCTTCAAGAAGATAGTTTGGGAGGTCCTTTTCTTGAAGTTACCAGCATTAAACCATTCCATCTCATTCAGCTCTTCCTTCAGGACCCTTGTACTTCTGCTCTGTTGGGATGGTAAACACCCCTGCTACCAGTTGCTATTCTTTAACTAGTTCCTAGGACTTTTCAGTGAGCACCTATTAGATTCTTTGGGATTCTTGTGTTCTCAGGTGTTCAGTTTCTTTATTCATTTCCACATATCAATGTTACCAACCCAGTCAGCACCACATAAAAATAAACACATTGTGTACAACTAAAGCAAGTAAATAAATATTAAAAAAAAAGTTGTCAGTGATATGAACTCACCCATATATACATTGGGCCTTAGTGAAATATCTTGCAACCTAGTTATGATAAATGTTCATGGATTTTTAGTTTTGCCACCTAGAGATACTATATGTTTTTATTTGGAGATTTGGAAGATTCAAAATTATGTTTCCAATGCTATCACCATCTTCCAGAGTTCCTTATTCAACTTTTTGAGGAGTTAAGTGTATTGGGGATATTATGTTAGATTTTTAGAGAATAAGAATGAAAAAAACAATTTGAATTTCATTAAGTGAAGGCACATTTGAGTTCTAGGAAAGGTATTTGTCATATGAACAACTGAGGATATAAATAAACATTTAAAATTATCATAGTGATAACTATTCTTTATTTTTCATTTCTTGGTTGTTATATGTGGGGGAAAGTACTTTGTATGCATCTTTAATTATCTTTAAGAGACATAGTATTTGTTTTTACAGTTTTACAGATGAGGAGGCTGAAGCATGAAGAACATTTGATTTGTTTGAGGTAAAACAACTACTAATTGGGGGAAATGGAATTCTAACAAGGGATTGTGTGACTCAAAGGCCATGTCCAGTCCACTGTGGTATACTTGCCATTGTTTAGCAAGACCTGTTTTTTATACCATCATCTATTCTCCATTCCTTTCTCACTGATGTTATCTCCTCTCCAGAGTTTCTAAAAGTAACCTCCTTATAGTTTCCCAGCTTCCTGCTTACTTTTGTCATTGATCTGACCCCTTGCTTAATCATAAGATTACAAAACAAAAATGTAAAGCCCCCTGTAACAAGTTCTAATTGGTTAGAAGGATACACCTAGGGGCAATATTACAATTTGCATTTAATTGACTTAGGGAGATATATCAACTATTCCACCACTGGTTCTTGCCTATCTCTGGGCTCATTGCTAATTACTGCCCATTGCAAATGCTTGGTTCTGGCCACATCAATCTATTCCCTTTCCGTGGTGCTACCTTTTAATTTCACCCATGTCTCTGCCCAAGTTGCCATTGCCTCTTGTGATATTTTTTATTCTGTTGATTTCCTTTAAAGCCAAATGTCTAGGTTTCTTGATCTGTGACTTTCCAATTTCTCCAAATCCAAGTTGTGATTTGTAGCTTTTAATTGTCCTCAGAAAGAATCTAGATTGTTGTATTTTTCATGGTGTTTAGGTGAGTTATTTTTGTACCTGTCTGCTCCGCTAGACTCTGGGTTTACTAAAGAGCAGGACAATAATATCTTACTCATCTTTCTAACCCAGATCTTCCACAGTACCTAGCACATAGTATTTAATTAAATCAGTTTTGTTTGAGGAGCCCATTTATTATCAATGAGATTACACTACTGTTTATGACTTGTTTGAGCTTCATGGAAAACAAAGACTGAATAGCTGCATACTAATTTTGTCTTTCTATCTTTATCTAATAACATATATTCAAATTTATACTTTAATAAATATGACTAAACAGGCAGACAGTATTTTGTTTACCTATATTTTCAGCAAAATTAACCTTTTATCTTTCATGGCAGTTCCCTGAGAATTATCTGAGCGTGAACAATATTTCTTCATGTAGTTCATCTTGCCCAGCAAAATTAAATATTTTTTAATTAACATTTGTAATCAGCTTTTCCTATTCTTGGGTCTAGTGGTTTATATTCATTTAAACAAATTGAATTTAAAAGAGAAATTAAACACTGCATTTATAAAGCCAAATTTAGATGGATTTTCTTCTTTCTCCAACCTTACATACTTTACCAATGACAACAACTTTGGTTCGAATCATTCATTTAATTTTTTAACCAACTTAACAAATCAGATATATATTGGAATTTAATGAGTGTCATCTCTAATTGGGTCTAGAGTTTGCTCAAATCAGGGAGAATGATTCTCTCTGGGTAAGACTTTACTTTGATTTTTTTAAAATCACAATGACAGGACATCAAAGACATAGAATAGACAAAATGAAAATATTGTTCATTACTTTTTATTAAATGTGATCCTATACAAAATTCAGAAGTTAACTAAACTATCTCTGGTCTTATGACTAAAGATCTCATATCATGGTTGTCCCAATGTCTATGGACTCCAAGTTGGTCGTTATAGACATAATGACTGGTATTGACAAATGAAAGAGTTTTTCCTGGCAGGTAAGTATTCTCTAAGGACTCCTATTTCACAAGGGGAGGTTTTGCCACTTTCTTCTAAGACCAGAAGTTATAGGCCTTTAGACTATAGTAAAGCACACTTTGTTTTTTAAACCTTGTTTGAGATACTGAGGAGCAAATTCATGTCTATTTTAAAATAGAAATATAGGCACAAAGATAATTTTTAAAAAGCATGCTTTTCCCAGGAAACATGGGAACAGTCTATGTTGTCCTTCCTTACTTTGATTTGTAGTCCTTCATTTTGAAAAATGGCACATAGATCTCAGGGAAGCTTGTTTAGGACAATAGTAATAATATATATAGCTAACTAATGCCACCAGGTTCTTGCCAGAGAGACTTGTTTCTGGTGCATATCAGTGTGTTTTTCAGGCCTCATGGAAGAGACTTTTCTCAAGGATCTACCATAGAAAGGGATACAAGCCCCAGTCCTGCACCTTTCTTTCTTCACATCATTTGTAATCTAACCAGGAAAGCCTATTACCAGTAATTATAAAATGTGGCAAGTTCTCTTGAACCAGTAAGTTTCTAGAATAGATAAAATTTATTATTATTTTATTTTAAAATTCTTCTCAAAGATAATGTTTTCACAAAACACAACTTGTAGTGCTCTCATAGTGAGTAATAGCCTGAGGGCTATGATTTAGACATAATTAAAAAAAATATTCCAATACAAATTTAATAATGTTTTGTACTAGTTAACTCTTTCAGCCCAATTGAATACATATTATGTAATAATGATGAAGGTATTTTTTTGCAATTGACAAACTCATAGTTCCATGAGAAGTATGATTCTTCAAATGGCTATATTCTAAACTGTAAGAGATGATCTAAAAGTGACTGCACTTCTAAGAGTCTCTCCTTTTCCCTGTATGATGCTGTTTCTGTCTCTCCCACTTCTTTGCACATATGCATGGAGGCAAATTACTAATATCTGTGATATTGCATAGGAAAACAATTTTACCATTCTTTGGGCTCATAAATTCCAAGAATAGTTTTTTTTTTTTTTCATTAGTGTAGTATAGTTATGCAAAATATTGGGGTTTATTTTGACATCATCGTACACACATGGGATATAATTTGCTCCACCTTGTTTCCAAATACTTCTCCTTTCCTTTCCCTCTTTCCTCTCCACATTCCCTTTCTTTCAACTATTCCTTCTATTCATTCATAGTTTTTGGTAAGTTTTATTTCACAATTATTCCCGTTTCTCATTCCTCCCTCCCCCCTCCTCCATTCCCTTTCTCTATTCCACTGATCTCCTTTATATTTTTATTATATTCCCTCTGGCCCATATGGGGAAAAATGTACCCTCACATATTGTTGTTGGTACTGAAAATTAGTATGACCATTTTGCAAAGCAGAATAGAGATTCCTCAAAAGACTAGAAATGGAACCACCATTATGATCCAGCTACCCCATGCCTTTGTATTTATTCCTAAAGAGCTAAAAGCAGCATAACATAGTGATACAGTTACATCAGTATTTATAGCAGAACATACACTAGCCAAGTTATGGAACCAGCCCAGGTGACCAAGATGATTGGATAAAGAAAATGTAATATATATAGACAATGGATTTTATCCCACCATAAAAAAATGAAATTATGATATTTCTGGTAAGTTAATGAAACTAGAGGACATCATGCTAAGTGAAATAAACTAGACTCAGAAAATCAGGAGTTGAATGTTTTCTTCCATATTCAGAAGCTAGATCAAAATAAGAAAAAATAGGCATAAATTTTAATATGCTTTGATTTTTGAATTCTGTGGGAGACAAATTTAGAAATATAGGAAAATATAGGTAAAAAACAGACACCATTCAAGAATTTCAAAACCCTACCCTCTTAGGCTATTTGTTGTAGGGGTAAGATGCACTTGATCCCCAACAACATGGTGGTATTGGTGTGATTACTGTTCAAAGCACGGGACTTTGAAGTCAGACAAGGATTACAATTTTGGCTCCATAATAACTGTGTGACCTTGGACAAGTTACTCAACCTATCTAAGTGTATTTCCTCACTTGTGCAATGATGTAGAAATTACTTTGAGGATTAAAACAGATTATAACTGTTAAAGTTCATAGCATAATAGATGACATATAGCAAGCCCTCAAAATGTACTTATTATCTTTACTACAAGGATGCCCCTGAAGAAGTTTAAAAACATTTCAAATAATCTACAACATAAATTTATTATAGTACTATTCTGGTGTATCTATTAAAAAAAGTGTCAACCTAAAAGGGTGAGATAAAAGTGTTACAAAGGTAACATGGCAGGACATTCAGACTTCAGAAAGAGCAGCTATGAATCTAATCTTCAGCCTTGATGGGCCAGGTCACTTTTGTCAGGGTTTAGATTTTAAATGGGATTGGGAGGACTAGGATACACTTACTTCTTTGGACTGCTTTGTAGTGAAGAGAATGCCATTCTTAGAATACAATTCACAGTACAGAGCACTTTCTTCTATCAGTTTGGTCAATTTGGTCATTGGAAGTTTGCATGAAGAAGACAGGAGCAGATCAAGGGGATCTGTGATGATTTGTGGAATGTTTTAACCAGGTTTTCTTAAATACCTAAAGACTCCTGACTGAAAAGAGTATACCTTTCTCATAATCAGAATAATCAGAATAATCAGAGAAAGAGTCTCTTTCCTTGGTCAGTGCTGAATAAAATCTTCTAAATCATTTACTCTTTGGTGTTCTTTCTTAAGACTCTGTAAAGCTCAGTACTAGTTTCTTATTGCTATTATAAGCAAATTACCACAAATTTTGTAGTTTCAAACAACATGAATTTGTTGTCTTACATTTCTAGAGATCAATAGTTTGAAAGGGATCTTAGAACAAAAATCCAGGTGTCTACAAAACTGTATTCTTTCTTGAGGTTCAAGGAGACCATCTTTCTCCTTGATAGCTTCTATAGCTTGGCCATGTTCCTTGCCCCTGAGACCCCTTCTGTCTTCAAAACATCAGTGTGTCATTTCAACTCACTCAATCAAGCTCTTTTTCTGATTCTCTTCTCTTTCACTTATTAGGGCTGTTGGGATTACAGTGGGCCTTTCTAGGTAATTATCATCCATCTCAAGACCCTTAATTTAGTCACATCTGTACAATTTCATTTGTACAATGTCACAGGAACCAGGCATTATGAGTTGGACATCTTTAGGGGCCATTTTTCTGCCTACCACAACAAACTATGTAGTCTTTCTTTGCTTGTGGTAATACTGTTCACTACATAATAGAATTTTTCACACTTAACATTACCACACTTTCCAAACTGCTTTCTAAGCATTGATTTTTCAGAAGTGTTGTCATTTCGGCAGGGTTCAGTATATGTAGGTCAACTTATCTCTTACATGTTATACTTAGTAGTTTGACTCTTAGAGACTGTGTTGAAGTTCAAGCAAACCTCTTGCCCATTATAGATCATAGAGATGTAGGTCATATGTTTTAGAGACTTCTATCTTCAGGAGTGGGGATTTC
Source organism: Tamias sibiricus (assembly GCA_025594165.1). Classification (NCBI taxonomy): domain Eukaryota; kingdom Metazoa; phylum Chordata; class Mammalia; order Rodentia; family Sciuridae; genus Tamias; species Tamias sibiricus. The sequence goes on along the minus strand of CM046665.1, from coordinate 37,987,403 downwards.
TTTTCCAAAATTTGTCTTTTAACGTTCCAAGTTTTAGTTACCTAGGAAATTTAATTCCATGCAGCTACACATTCTTTATGGTTACTAATTTAGTTAGATATTATTATTGCAAATTTAGAAATTTCTTACATGTTAACAAATTCTGTAATCCATTTCTTCATTTAGGTGTATTCATGCTTCTTGTTGTCAGTTTAGGTAAATCATTCAATGAGTTTTTCTTTCTGAGGATTTTTACATATTGCTGCAATATTTGATATGATATAATAATTTCTTTTAATATTGGACTTATTGTATTAAACAGCAAAATATAAAGACAGAGTAAGCACCTTTTGTCTGTGGATGAATTCCAGTTAGCATATAAATCATATTTTATTGCAGTGTCTCTTAATCTAATAATCCCTGAATTAATGAATAAATTACAAAGGCAAGGATGCATGACCATGATGGGGTGAGGATGAAAGGGTTCAGAGAAAAGAAAGAACTCCATCTTGTGTTTTTTCCTTTGGAGCAGCCCTTCAAATAATTAAAATTATTATTGCGAAGTCCCAGGAAAATAGCTTAATCATATTGAATAATTTAACTGACTGACAGTATGCCTAGAAAAGTGATAGCATCAATTTAAAATTATATTTTAAGTGTCATTGTAGTAAGTACTTTCTGTCTTACTACATTATTTCTGGAGGCTTTTCTGTCTAATTAAATACTTAAAAAATTTTAATTCTCCCAAATCAATGCTTAGTAAGCAGTTTGGAAATCAAAATGTGATATTGTTAAATGTTAAAAATTCCATTATGTAGTAAATAGTATTACATTCCAAAGAAAGACTATCTACATAGGTGATTGTTGTAGGCAGAATAATGGCCTCCTATATCTGTCCAGCCCATAATACCTGACTCCTGTGACTTGGCATAACAAGGATTTTATAGATGTGTTTAAGAATCTTGAGATAGGGGATAATCCTGCATTATCCAGGAGGGCCCAGTGTAATTACAGCAGTCCTTATGAGTGATCAGTCTACCAAGTTTTATTACAAATAAATAGTATTCCAAAAATCCCTTTAATAAAAGGTGTTTTAGTCTTTTCTTTTTTTCTTTTTTCTTTTTGTTCTTTTTCTGTGACCCAAAGACCTTACTAGAACAATTAGAAGAGGAAAAGTTTAGTTTGGGGATTGGGGTTTCAGTGGTTTCAGTCCACAGATGGTCAGCTCCATTGCTCTGGGCCCAAGGTGATTCCAGACATCTTGGCAGAAGAGTGTGGTGGAGGAAAGCAGGTCAGAACATGACAACCAGGAAGCAGAAAGAGAGACTCCCCTCCCACAGACAGAATGTGTACTCCAAAGGCTTGATGTCCAATGACCAACCTCCTCCAGCTGCACCCTACCTGTCTACAGTTAACTACTCAGTTAATCTCTATGGGAGGATTAATTCACTGATTAGCTTAAGGCTCTCATAACCAATAACTTCACTGTAAGCTTTCTTGCATTGTGTCACACATGATCTTTTGGGGGATATCTCATATCTAAAGCATAACAGAAGGGTAATTTTCAAAGATGTGTGGCTTGTGTGCTTTGCTTTAGAAGTTGTATTAACTCTTCTGGGCCTTTATGCAAATGGGTAGTATCTCATGGATATGAATATTTTCTCCATGTTTGAGAAGCTGTATTCAAGTTGGTTAAACTATATTCTAATTACCTATTCTTTCTTTACTAGAATTACACTTCTACAATGCCTTTGGATTTCTCCTTGATAACTCAAAGAGTCAATGAATGGTTTTTGTCTGGAGAGAGAATGGCGGCAGAAAGTAGCTAGTATAGTAATCTTTCCTGATTAATTCCTGTGTGCCATTATCTGTTATTCATCATAGTAATTCTTTAAGGCAAAGTTGGTAGCCTCATTATTTAGCTGAGAAAATCAAGTTTCATAAATTTATTAAATCATTTACTCTGTATTATTTCATTTTTTAAAGTGTACATAAGATCTCCATCAATCACATGGATATCACTCCTCAAATCGTTTTTTTTTTTTTTTTTCCAAACCGTTGATCCTTTCCAGTTATTACACTGGAAAGCTGGTTAAACTATATTCTAATTACCTAAATGTGATACTCTAAGATTTTAGATTTTATTCCAGTTTCAAGTACCAAAATTTTATACCTTCCTAATCCTCAGGTATTGGTTTTCTGAGGATGCCATCACTCAGTACCACAAACAGGGTGGCTTAAAACAACAACAAATTATTACCTCACACTTCTGGAGTCTAGAAGTCTGAACTGTAGGTGTCAAGAAGGCTGTGCTTCCACTGAAAGCCTGAGCAGAATCCTTGCTTGCCTCTTCTTAGGTTCTGGTGGTGGCTGTCAGGCCTTGGCATTCCTTGACTTGCAGTTGAAGGACTAGAACTGTTGTAATATGGCATTTCCCTTCCATGTCTTACTCCTTTCCTTATAAAGACATGAGTAATATAAGAATAAGGGTCCGCTGCACTCTAATTTGATTTCATCTTAATTAATTGCATTTTGAGCAACCAGTGACCCCATTTCCAAGTCAGCTAGCATTCTTAGGCCTTGAGAGTACGAATCTCAAGATATCTTTTCTGAGAGACACAATTCAGCTATAACACCAGGTCTAACACATTTGAGAAAGCATAAGTTTGTTTTTACGAATTGTATTTTTTGGCATTGTACTGTCAGCTTTATGTTGAAGGATGGTACTACTTATGATTATATGAAAATAAGCATTATACTTTTTGAAAGTGTTTCTGCAAGTATGTTCTAAGAATACAAGTTGTTTAAAAGAAAAATGAAGTGTACTATCAAATTATTATGGACATATTGAGTTATTCTTCCTTCAGATGTGCCTTTCCTGAAGACTTCATGCTTTAAGGTATTATTAACGTTTCTAAGAAGTTCTGTTAATTTTTTTGACCCTAACCCAAAGTCCCCAAAGCATGTTTGATTTTGGTAACTGTTTATCAAAGAATACTTGCTGTTTTATAGAACTATCTTGGGAAATGCCAAATGAGGGTATAACAGCATACATGTTGTTATTCTCTTTCATGAAGAACTTGGGGGGAAACTAACTTTTTTTTTCCATTTTTTATTCTAATTTGTTATACATGTTTACAGAGTACATTTCATTTCATATTACATATAAAGAGCACAATTTATCAAGTTGCTGGTTTTATATAAAGTATTTTTACAACAATTGTGTCTTCTTTTTACAATTGTGTCTTCTGAAATTAACTTTTATGAATGCTTAAATTTTCTCAAGTGTAAAGTGAGAATAATTGTTGTAGTTATGTTGTGAAAGTGATTGAAACTATGAAACTGATGATTCGAACAGAATATAACCCATCATTTGACCATAGAAAGAGCTCGATGCATGTTTATTATCATTGTCGTTAATATTATAATCTGTTGATATTTGTCACTAACCATTAATTGAAAGTGATGTTGGGCTCCATCAAAGAAGAGGCCCCACTTGTTAACTTGAACACACTTTCTAGAAAATTTACAGATTAAAGAGTTGATATAGATCATTCTCAATGTATTTAACTGTTACTGTTGTTTTTACAGCCTTGTCTCAGCAAATATAAAAGCAGGTTATATCAGAATTAGGATAATATCCATAATAAGAGAGGGAATTGTGACATACAGTTTATAAACAGTTTTGTGGAGAAGAGTTAAAATTAAGAAGGTTCCTGATTATGGGTACCAGCTATTTCATTGTGCCATTAATGAAGGAAGCAATGCCCCAGAGCAATTGAAATGTGTACAACTAAGGAAATGGATATAAAAGACAGAATGCTATAACTTTGCTTATGGTTAATATAAATTCGTTTTTTTATGCTTTACATTATTTTTATTTTTATTTATTCTTTATAGTTATGTCTTAACAGAATGTATTTTGATATATTTTTATATAAGCATGGGTCTTATGGATGTACACAATGTCAAGATTCACTGAGGTGCATTCACATACATACATAGGAAAAGTTGTGTCAGAATCATTCCACTGTATTTATTATTCTTATCCCTCCTCCCTTCCCTTCATTCCCCTTTATCTAATCCACTGAACTTCTATTCTCCTCTTCCCTTTTGTTGTGGGTTAGCATCCACATATCAGAGAAAACATTCAACATCTGTTTTTTGGGATTAGCCTATTTCATTTAGCATGACAGTCTTCATATCCGTGTATTTACCAGCAATGTCATAAAGTCATTCTTCTTTATGGCTGAGTAACATTCCATTGCATATATTTGTCAAAATTTCTTTATTAATTTTTCTATTGATGGGCATATAGCTTGGTTACATAGCTTAGCTATTGTGGATTGTGCTGCTATAAACATTGATGTGGCTGTGTCACTGTAGTATGCTGACTTTAACTCCTTTGGATATATGCTGAGGAGTGGGATAACTGGGTCAAATGGTGGTTCCATTCCAAGTTTCTGAGGAATCTTCATACTGCTTTCCCCCCAATAATGTATGACTGTACCCTTTTCACCATATCCTTGCCAACATTATTGTAACTTTTGTGCTTGATAGTTTCCATTCTTACTGGAGTGAGATGAAATCTCACTGTAGTTTTAATTTGCATATCTCTAATTGCAAGAGATGTTGAACATTTTTTTCATATATATGTGGACCATTCATATTTCTTTTCTTTATTTTATTTTATATTTTATTTATTTCTTTTTCTTTTTCTTTTTTATTTATAATACTAGTATGTATTACAATTCATAATGCACATATATAGCATCTTTTTACATACAACTGTTTGTATACCAAGTATATAAGTACCATTCAGATCTTCAATCATGAATTTAGGATAATGATATCCATCTCATTCAACCACCAATTTTTTTTCTTTTTTCCCCCCTCCCTCCATCCTTGCTCCCTCCCTTCCCCTCCCTTTCCTTTGACCATTCTAGTGTTCCTCTAATCCTTTGTACCCCCACCCAACAACACTGTGAACTAGCCTCCTTATATCAGAGAAAACATTCGGTATTTGGATTTTTGAGATTGACTAATTTCACTTAGCATTATATTCTCCAACTTCTTCCATTTACCTGCAAATGCCATTATTTTATTCTCGTTTATTGCTGAGTAAAATTCCATTTTGTATATATACCACATTTTCTTTATCCACTCATCTACTGAGGGACATCTAGGTTGGTTCCACAACCTAGCTATTGTGAATTGTGCTGCTATAAACATTGAAGTGGCTGTGTCACTGTAATATGCTGTTTTTAAGTCCTTTGGGAATAGACCCAGGAGTGGGATGGCTGGGTCATAGGGTGGTACCATTCCCAGTTTTCCAAGAAATCTCCATACTGCTTTCCATAGTGGTTGCACCATTTTGTAGTCCCACCAGCAATGTATGAGTGTGCCTTTTTCCCCACATCCTCTCCAACATTTATTGTTGTTTGTGTTCTTGATAGCTGTCATTCTGACTGGAGTGAAATGAAATCTTAGAGTAGTTTTGATTTGCATTTCTCTAATTGCCAGCAATGTTGAGCATTTTTTCATGTATTTGTTAATTAATTGTGTATCTTCTTCTGAGAAGCGTCTTTTCAATTCCTTAGCCCATTTATTGATTGGGTTATTTGTTTTTTTGGTGTTAAGTTTTTTGAGTTCTTTATATATTCTAGGAATTAGTGTTCTATCTGATGTGCACGTATTAAATATTTGTTCCCAATTAGTTGGCTCTCTATTCACCTCACTGATTGTTTCTTTTGCTGAGAAGAAGCTTTTTAGTTTAAATCTATCCCATTCCCTCTAAAAACTGGACAAGACAGGGATGCCCCCTTTCACCACTGTTATTTAACATAGTACTGGAAACTCTGGCCAGGGCAATTAGACAGATGAAAGAAATTAAAGGGATCCAGATAGGAAAAGAGGAGCTCAAATTAGCACTATTTGCTGATGACATGATAATATACCTAGAAGACCCAAAAAACTCTACCAGAAAACTTTTACAACTAGTAAATGATTTTGGCAAATTTGCAGGATACAAAATCAATACCCATAAGTCAAAGGCATTTTTGTACATCAGTGACAAAGCCTCTGGAAGGGAAATGATGAAAACTACCCCATTTACAATAGCATAAAAAAAAAAATACCTGGGTATCAACTTAACGAAAGAGGTGAAAGACCTCTATATGGAAAATTATAGAACACTAAAAAGAAAGAAATCATAGAAGAATTCAGAAGATTGAAAGACATACCTTGCTCTTGGATAGATAAAATCAATATTGTCAAAATGTCCATACTACCAAAAGCATTATACAGATTTAATGCAATTCCAATCAAAATCCCAATGTCATTCTTCAAAGAAATAGTAAAAGCAGTCATGAAATTCATCTGGAAAACTAAGAGACCCAGAATAGCCAAAGCAATTCTGAGCAAGAAAAGTGAAGCAGGGGGCATCACCGTACCAGACTTTAAATTATACTATAGAGCAATAGTAACAAAAACAGCATGGTATTGGCACCAAAACAGACTGGTGGACCAATGGTACAGAATTGAGGACACAGAGACTAATACATATAATTTCAGCTATCTTATATTAGACAAAGGCACCATTCATATTTCTTCTTTTGAGAAATCTGTTTAGTTCCTTTGCCCATCTATTGATTGGTTAAGTGTTCTTTAGGTGTTAAGCTTTTGGAGTTCTTTGTATATCCTGAAAATTAACACCTTATGTGAGGTGTGGGTGGCAAATATTTTCTCCCATTCTGTAGGCTCTGTCTTCATGCTCTTGATTGTTTCCTTTGCTATGAAGAAGCTTTTTAGTTTGATACCATCCTATTTTTTTCATCTCCATTAAAAGCTTTTTAAATTTTTTCTTTTTTGTTATATGTGACAGCAGAGTATATTTTGACATATTAGACATACGTTGAGTATATTTTATTTTAATTAGAATCCAAGTATTGTGGTTGTACATGATGTGTAGTTTCACTGTGGTGTATTCGTATATGAACAAAGGAAACTTATGTTTAATTCATTCCAGTGTCTTCTTATTCCTACCCCATTTCCTTCCCTTCATTCCCCTTTGTCTACTCCACTGAACTTCTTTCCCTCCACTTTTTATGTGTTACTATGCCATATTTAACACAGATTCTTAAGCATATTTTTTTCTGCATGGCTGAAATAACTGGCTCAGTGACCAGGATTGAATTTGTTCTTCACACTGGATAGATGATAGCTCTGAGATTTGACCTTAAAATTGCCTGGCAACTTAGAGTATATGTTCCTCACTCTATTATTCCACTTTGTTAATAAAATGTTACTGTAGTTTGTCCTTAAAAATGACTGTTTTCATTTTAGCCAAAGATAGGTCCTGAGATAGTACTTTGCCATTATTCGTTAGTCTCTGACAGCTCTTCTTTCCCATCACTTTTTCATAATTTATCCGAAGGGGGTTACCCTGACCTTCACTGTGTCTCTTATGGCTAGAACTGGTCTTCCTGCTTGTTCCATGGTGCAGATTGTCCTCCAACCAACACTTTATTGTATGGCAGGCCTGTCTTGAACAAATCATAGATTATACTTGGAGTTTCTTTTTGAATGTTTAAAAATGTCCTTCTCACCTTTGTTGATCATTTTACTTAGAAGACTTCTAATACTAAAAGAAATGGTGAGAAATTATCCGTTCAAATCTTGCTCAATTCAAAATTCTTCCCACTCATTTTTTAACTGTTACCATTTGAAAGAATTGTTATTATTTTGTTTCCATTAATAAAGAATTCTAGATGAATGTAGCATATACACCAAGCATATATTATCAAAGCTCATAAAATATATGGGCAACAATAAAATGCTATAGAGATTTCCTTTCTGTTTAATAAATGCTTAGGGATCATTTGATGAGTCAAAGTCATAATTTTAACAACTTTATGATATTTAAAAGTATGGACTTAATATTTAATTGATTGGCATATTAAATCATTCATCCATGTTAGTTTTTTTTTACATGCACTATTTCATTTAATTTTCCATTGGCCATGGGTTGAGTTTGTTACCTCTGTATTGCAGAGAATGAAGCTGAGGTTTAAGGATTTAACTTGTCCTTCGTAGTGGATAGAAGGTAGCACTGGGGTTTGATCTCAAAGTTGAATGACAACTCAGGGTATATATTCCCCACTCTACTATTTCACTTCTGGTAAGAATTCAGCAGGCAGTAACAAAGTAGGAAAGCATTCTGTGTGGGGTATGGAGTGAGGTCTAGAAAATGAGCAAAGGAAAGAGTTGTTTTCCGAACTCAGGGGGACCATTCTGATTGTGATGACAGGGCTTACTAGGAGATGAGTTTAGGAGTCTTTCTTATCCTTGGAATGGACTAGAAAGCTCAGGGCTGTTTCTATAGGTGGTAGATTATTGAAGGATTTGATCCAGGGTAATGGAATTTCATGTGAAAGTGGTAAAATAGAAAAAAAAAAAAGTAATGTCATGACTGTATTAGTGTAAGTGAACAAAAGTAGACTTTGAAACACATAAAAAAATGAATTACAAGTTTATTATAGTAATTGAGAGGTATAGGACGAGAACCTAGATTAGACTGATAAAGTAGGCAATTTTGGAAATCAATGTCTTTAGAACTTGGTTTGAAATAAAAGAGCGGAATGAAAGGATGCCGCTGCAGAAATGTGTTTTAAATAACTGGGATAATATTGATCAAAATAAAGAAAATGTAAAGCAGTAGGATTTTGCACAAGAAAGAATTAGTACATTTAGATAATTGTGAGGTGATAATTGAACAATAAACTGGATATGTTTAGTGGGCTACTAGTAGGAGCTGAACACAAGTATTGGCTAATGATTGCAGAGAAAAGTTATATAGTCATCTATATGCATTTAACATCCAAGATTTGTGTTCTCATATTTATTTAGTTATGTTTTATTCAAATATTTAAATAGCCAACTTGAGCTCTTAAAATTAACCCTGAGAAGAGAAACATTTGTAAATACAATATGTAAATTTGAAGATAAAAAAAATGTGACAAGAAGCACAGATGGGATCTTCTTCACTGGAATCATGAATACACTTTTTTTCTAAAAATTTTACTTCAAGTTTTTTTCTTTTTTTTTTTTTTTTTTTTTTTTTTTTTTTGGTCAAGGCTATTATTTGCATAGATTTTTATGCTCTGAAATGTTTTTCTGAAGACTCAGTATTTTATAGATCATGTTTGAGTTAGGGAAAAACAGAGTCATATTTTTTAATGCATAACATTATGCTTTGAGGACCATGGTCTGAGCTGCATTTAACCAAAAGCCATCCATTGTGTACTCTGGATGCCACAGGGATGCCCATATACTTGTTGCTCTTCTATTCCAAACTCAGTACTGACACTCAATGTATGTTCACCCTTTTGCTTTTGAATGCTGTGTCAGAGTGGGAAGAGGAAGAGTCTCCAAGGTAGTTTAAAGAAAGCAAAAATATCTAAGTTTAAAGGAAACATTTATATATATATATATATATATATATATATATATATATGTATATATATATATTTAATTAGTGTTAACTTTACAAAGAAATAAACAATGTAAGTGTTGATCTTGAAGTTGGGCTTTCAAAATATGTCAATCTTCTATCATGGCCACCCATTTCTTCTACTCTTATTCAGTTTCCTAAAACCAAAAATTGTTGAGATAATTCAATGTCTAAAGACATGCTTGAGGATGCCCTAAAGTGCACTTTGGTTTGTTCTCTGAGAAAACAGGGAGGTCAAGACCTTAAAACCAATCATGGTAGAGGAATGATTGACCAAAAAATTAACAGGCACTACTGTTAAGATACTTGGCAATTGTTATCTTGGAAATTATGGTATTTGCAGGCAAATGGATGGAGTTTGAGAATATCATGCTAAGCAAAGTAAGCCAGTCCCTCCAAAAAACAAAGGCTGGATGTTTTCTCTGATTAGTGGATGCTGATCCATAATGGGGGTGGGGCATGAGAAGAATGGAGCAACTTTGGACTGGGTAAAGGGGAGAGGGCATGGGGCAGGAAAAATGGTAGACACAAACATCATTACCCTAGGTATACATATGATTGCATGAATGGTGCAACTCTACATCATGTACAACCAGAGAATTGAAATGTTGTGCTCTATTAGTGTACAATGTATTGAAATGCATTCTGAACTAAGTAGAACAAACTAAAAAAAAAAAAAAAAAAAATCAAAAAAGAGTAGATGGCACCTTTTTTCTTGTTAGGTAGAGCTGTTTGAGGGGAGTTCCAGAGAGGAAAATAGAAGAAAATTAGAGGAGAGACACCAACTATGGCCATGTTTTCCTCCATTCTTTTCTGATTCTAAAGACTCAGCAGATTAAATCTTTGACCCTTACTAAGAGCCCATTTTGCAAGTGGATTTGTTTTAACCTAAAACCATGTGTGGTGTTATGAATTCATTTTCTACTGTTGTTTTGATTGGAAGGAAGTCTTGTGTGTTTGATCATAAATATTAGATCACAGAAGGTAGAAATCTAGATCTCTATTAGGAAGCCTCAAGAGTTTTAAATTTAGAAAAATAAAATTGTACTTATCTACTTTGAAATGTAAATGTCTTTAAGGTTTTCAAAGTAACTTTCCCTAAGAAACCCAGAATATTTTACTTCACACATTTCTGAGTGAAGGTGAACTGTGATTATTATGAAACAAGAGAAGCATTTAGCACCTGAATGTCTGACCTAAATTCTTCTCAACATTTCAGGGTACATTCAAAGTGAGATTGCTAGACAAGCTTCATTACTTTTATGTGACTTCAAACATGAAATTAAATGTAAAACGATAGAATCCTGAATGAATGTAAGTTAGGCAGTTTCTTGAAATGCAAAACATGAGGATTTTAGAAATTGAAAACCCAGTTTCTCTCATTATCCCTCTGGCTATCTGACAAATAGGCCAGCTCTTTTGATTATTCCATTTATTTCTCCTTCTGTTTTCTATTTCCTTAGTGCTGTGGTGAAACTTGGATCATACCCAAAGACATGCTTATGTTCTGGGAAAGTTTTATATAGGGTTTATACAATGAGTGTACCATTAAAGAATGATGTATAGACTTTCATATAAAAATATAAAATATCATACTTTGTCCTCTTGGCAAGGTCAGTATTATGTAGATATTATTGATGTCACCAGGCAAAATTTTCCTCATTGGTATTTTTAAACTTTCTACATCTGACCTTTATGTACATAGAAACAAGACATGAAAAAAAAAAAAAAAAAGAATACAAAAAGGAATAAAATGTCCAGACTTTAAGGACAGTTGAATATCAGAAATGACAATATAAACAACTGTTTTTATTTCTTGGCATACTAGGAAATAATTTCAATATGTGGCATCTCAGAGATGATTGTTTCTTTTAAAAATGCTGATATCTTGTGATGGAATTGAGTCTACATATTTTTCAATGTCAATAAAATGATTTCAAATTTGCCGGGCACGGTGGCGCACGCCTGTAATCCCAGCACTTGAGAGGCTGAGGCAGGAGGATTGCGAGTTCAAAGCCAGCCTCAGCAATGGCAAGGCAGTTAGCAACTCAGTAAGACCCTGTCTCTAAATATATACAAAAAAGGGCTGGGGATGTGACCCAGTGGTCAAGTGCCCCTGAGTTCAATCCCTGGTACCACACACACACACACACACACAAAAATGATTTCAAATTTAAAGTTGGATCATTTGAACTCTAATACTATGTTAAGACGGTCTAAAGCTTGGATTTCCTTTTTCCCCCTTTTTTTCTTTTGGTGCTAAAGATTGAACTCATGGCCTTACATATAGTAAGCAAGGATTTTGGCTTCTTATAAAATCCACTACAATATCAGAGGGCTCACTTGAAAGTATATTATGAAATACAAAATCAGATACAAATGTGAATATTTCATATGAGAAAATAAATGGCAAAAATTGCTAATTAAAAAAAAGTGAAAAATGTCAGAAATACCACAAAAATCCATAAAAGCAGTCTATAGTGTTTTTAAAATTTATTAATGGCCTTACACATGTCCTTGTTACCTTTTTAAATACAATTTGGGCAGTGTGTCTTTGTGCCTTTTGTGGTCTGAATTGTGTTCCTCTAAGTCCTCATCTCTTGCACCTTAGCATGTGACATTTGGAGAGAGGGTCTTTAAAGAGATAATTAAATTTAAACAAGTTCTTTAGGTCAGGACCTAATCTAATATGACTGGATTTTTATAAAAAGAAGATATTGGGACATATAAGGGGACTCCAGGGATGTGTCCTTCCCAAGGAATGCCCATGTGAGGACAGACAAAATGGTCAACTGCAAGGTAAAGAGACAAGCTTCAGGAGAAACCAAACCTCCTGACACCTCTGTCTAGACCTGCCAGCCTCCAGAACTTGAGGAGAATAAATTTCTATTGTTTAAGTCCCTCAATCTTTGTTGTTTTTTTAAATCATAGCCCTAAAAAACTAGTACAATGCCTCTGCCTTCTACATATTAAAATGATTTTATATTATTTTCTATAGAAAGAAATTAATAACAGCCTCTCTTCCTGATGATGGATTGAAATATTCCTTTATTATTGGGATTCATGAAACGTAACTTTACACACATATACATTGACTTTTTGCGGTATTGCTAGGGCTTTGTTACCATTAAAGGCATTCTGATAAGTTCTTTTTTGTTTAACTCCCACTCCCAAGTCATATATTTGTAATTTTTTATGCTGTATTGTTCAATATATTCTTGACAATGTGTATCTTCAGGTTTGACAAAATTATCATTTTCAGTGTTACACTGAATGTTTGATAAAGGGAAGAATTTCCCACAGATTTGGTTTTAGCTCTACTCACTTTTGTTCTTGCTTTCCTCCACCGACCACCTGCTGTTAGTGCTGGGTGCCAAAAGGCACCTTTAAATCGTGTCTTTGTGTGACAAGGCTAAGAAGGTCTGTGGACAGTAGAAATGTTCTTGGAAGCCCTTTTTACTCTGGGATGGTTAACCTAAAGGAAGTTATTTAACATCATTTCCATTTGTCCCACTAAAGGTGCTTCTAATTCAACTTCCCCTTAGCCATATTTCTGAAGAGCTCAGAGTACTACAGTGCCAGCAGACAAGAAATCAGTGTAGAAAAAGTTGACAGTTATGATCAATTTTAGTTAAAATAGATTTTGCAAATTTTATTAAAATCTAAGTGTAAATACATTTCTAGGGCTCCTCCTAGGACCTAGGAGGTAGATGTGAACTTCATCTTTATTAACTTCATGTAAGTCAGCTTCTGAGACTCAAAGAGTTTTGCCTAAATTCACATAGAAGTTAATGGGGTAATTATCCTAGACCTCTTTCTCTAAAAAATATTAATGGCCTAATAGACCTCTTTCTCTATATGGCTTTCTTTGTCTTAGAACATTGGGTTAATGCATTTTTATTCCTTCTGATAGATTTAAATGCAATATGCCAATTTATATCAAGTAATATTAAATATTAATATTCTATTAAAGACACCAATGACAAGAGGAAGTAGAGCCTTTGAACATTTGCATTAAAAGATGATCATTTACATTGCTTTGGTGAGCTCAGGTCTGTGCTTAAAGAGAAAATAAATATTTGAGGTTGAAAGGCTTAAATTCAGAGATACTAAAATGAAAAATCAAATAACACTGTGACTAGCATCTAAGATATTAAGAATGTAACTCCCTGAATTGTCCCTTATTCTAAGGGAATCATTATTGGACCACCTTATGCTTTATCATACATTGTAGTTTGTGGAAATTTATGACCCTTTATATACAACTATTTTGGTAGAGCTTTGTTGGTCTTGGCAATGTAAAAAGTTGAATTTATTTATTCAATACAATAATAATGTTGCATTTTCTGGATAGAGTAGTGAACACATTTTGAGGTTTAGAAAGATTAAGGAATGAGAATAAAAGGAGATGACAGAACAAGAAGGTACTTGCTGCCATTTATTGAAGATGTAGTATGTCTTCTGCCCTGTGTTAAACAGCCTACATATGTCAACTCCTTTAATTTTAGAGGCATATATAATGTAAAGAGTATGTACATTTCCATTTATAGATGAGGAGACCATGGCCCAGAGAGGTAAAGAGACTTGTATGAAAAATAACCTCCTTGCTATCTTTCTAACAGCAAAGCCCATGTACTTAAACATTGACTTATACTGTCCTTTGTTTTTGACAGTATGACAGCTAAAAGAAGATGCATGCCAGGGAAGTACTCTTAAAACAAGCTATAATGAAAACTTCAGTCATTCCAGAAAGTTCTAAAGAATTCAGGCTTTCTGATATGGTGATTAGAGGAAAAGTACTGAAAGTCGGACTTGTAAACTCTTGCTTGAAAGCCCTCAGTACCGTAAACCATAGCAGTATAGGTGCCTATAGCCTTTACTTATCATACCAAACTGTATCTTAAGAAACTCAAGATCAAAAAAAGTTGTGAAAATTTATCCAATGAACTAAAGTAAACTAGCCACATAGTGAATTCCCAGGAGATTGATTAAGCTTGCAGAATTGAAGGTGTTAAAAGAATAAGAACTGCTTTTGATGTCTTTTTTTTTTTTTTTTTTTCTTTTCTTCTTTCTCTCCAGTCTGATCTTGGTAACAGCATGCTAGAAGAGATAGAAGCTAGGAGACAGCAATATCATAGTTTCATCCTTATATCAGTGGATGAAATTCTGCACTTCAAAATATTTTTAGATATTTTTTGTCTGATTCAAATATGCAACAGTTGCTATTGGGTAGGCTACACAGACCATTATTTTCAAATTTGACTTTTTTTTTTTTTTTAAGGTGCTGGGGATCAAACCCAGGGCCTCATGCATGCTAGGCAAGTGTTCTACCACTGAGCCACATCCCTAGCCCTTATTTTCAAATTTTGAAGAAACTTTAAAGAAACTTCTGATCAGAAATTATCTATGAGAAAAATGTAGCCTGTTTTCTTCTAGTAATAAAATAAATCAATTTGATTAAGTAAATAAGCAATTGTGATGTCAGTTATGCAATTGGAAAATGTATTATAACTAAGAATTTGAGTTAATAGTAGATTATCTGGTTTCTAACTAGTGTCAAGTTCTCTTTTTATCACAGAAGAAATTTTGGCATAAGGAATGATATAGGGACGGATATTCAAAGTTGTTTCAGAAAATATGATAAGGGTTAGCCTATCTGGAAAAGAATACACTGTATTCTACTTCAGTGTCTTTTAGAGTGAATGTTCAGCAGAAGGTTTATCCACTTTGCAGTTAGTGGGAGGTGAAAGTGTTTCCTCTGAGTTTGGGCCTTTTCTTCTGTTGTGATTCATGTTACCCAACCTTAATACCTTAATGTAAGTTGACTGTTTTTGTTCATCTTGTGAGGGAGACCGTGATATTTAACAGACCAAGTCTTTAAGCCATTTGATCACTGAATCTTTATTAGATGCACTTTGTTCTGTTTGGGGACATCAGTTGTGTCCTATTTTTTTTTTTTTTTTTTTTTTCTAGTTCTTCAAAGATGACCACCAATCTCTTCATTCCTTGAAAGTTTGCTCAGGTAACTCCTCCACCTTTTAATCAGATGTCATCTTCTTCTGCCTCCTCTAGAATCAATCTTGCTAACCCCCTCAGTCATTCCTTATTCCCCTAGCTCTTTCATCTATCTGCATTTCAACTAAAATTTCCACATCTCAACAATTTTTTAAAAAAAATCATTTTCAGCCAAGTGGTCTCTGCTGTTATTTCTGTTGCTCCCTTCACTTCTAAGTCCAGTTGTCTAACTTCAATGGTCAATTATTTTTTAGACCTCTACAATTTGACTTCTGCCTTTTCATTACTTTATTGAAACTCTTCTCACCTAAGGGACAAATAGAATGACTTCCGTGTGTGTGTCCATAATGGTTGGCAGCAGCGATCAGCCCCTCCTTTCACCTGACACTCTTCCATTGATTTCTGTGTGATGTGGTTTTGTCTTGGTTGTGTTTGTAATGCCTAGCCATGGTTTGCTGGTTACTTTTTCATCTGTTTACTGAATGCATGAAGACATTCTTAAAGGGTTTATCATCAGATCTTTTCTCTCATTTGTTTGAGACATAAAATATTAAATCCAACCTTCTTACCATGAATTACAGGGCTCTGCATTGTTTGTTCTTGGCCTACTTTTAGACCTTGATTCATAATTTTGGACATGCTGCTGTCAACCTGGCCTTTTTGTGTTTCAAGAGTCACATGTACTCTTTCTTCCATTAATGGAGTGCTTAGCAAATGCTCTTTATCCCACATGGGGTACACTGGACCTGGCTTTCACATGCTTGGCTCATTCTGCAGAATTCAGTTTAAATGACCATCCTGTGTGGAATAGGTCTGCTCTCTGACAACCCAGAGAAATTACCTAGATGATTAGCTGACTTCTGGAGTCTGTTCTGAACCTTAATTTTGTGAGACCTCTTAATGGTATGAAATGATCAAATTGAAATTGGCTGCTAAAATGGCCACCAAGTGAAATACCTTCTAGTATCCCCTTCATCAATTCTGTGTCCCCAAAAGCTGGAATATAGCCAATGCACAGTGAGTACTTAATGAGTAAATTAGTTGTTGCTGTGTGACTTAGGACAAGTGGCTTTTCTTTGTACTTCATCTTTAATGTTTTTGGTTTGGTTTTGTTTCTTTTACTTCTGATGAGAAGTCACATAGAGAATTGAATATTTTGGGACCAAAAGTGGCTAAGACTAATGGGGACCCATCAACTGATTTAGACACCTGGATATCATTTTCTTGCATTCCTGATTTAATGGACTGAAACAGTTGACTTTTAAAACTTATTTCCAAGTAACTTTTAGTCAATAAGAAAAAAAGATTAAAAATTTGAACTCTTTAAAGGCCCAGAGTTATATAAATTCCAGTTATTTACTTGACATGTGTCATTTTAAAGATTTTCTCATGACTCTTTTATAAAATAAAATACATTTTATGACTTTTTTATAAAATAAAATACATTTCTGACTTTCATTCTCTGAGCCTAAGAATAAATATTTCAATTTTCTGTCAATAAGTTTTTTCCTATGAGAATATGTCTGTGAAATGAGTCCTTGGCACTAAGAGAATACCTGTAGCCAGAAGGAAATTGAATTTGTTTTTAAATGTAGTTTTAACTGTACTTCTTTTTTTTTTTTTTTTTTTATTATTTCACATTTTATTATTGTATATTCCAAATAAATATATAGCCAAATTTCATGTTTTATTATTGTATCCCAAATATGGTAGAACTGGTTTGTAATCACAAATAAATTAGTTGCATTAAGTGCATAGTTAGGTACAATAATTTAATTGAAAAGAATTGTTTAAAATCTTTGTGATGTTTTCTCTGATATTATAAACATTTGCCAATATATTAGCAACAATAAATTCCAACTTCTTTGTACTAAAGAATGATTTGTAAAAAAAAAAAAAGATATAAGATTATTGTTTAAAAAAAATAGTTAAGAAATACAGAAGTATTTAAAAGAATGTATTTTAGAAAACAGCCCTGGAATAATTCTGGTGGCAAGCACTATGGTGGGATCACGTACATCCTCTTTCTTCTCCCTGACCCATTACTGTTTTTTCCTGCAGTGCCTGGAAATGTAAACATTCTCATTTCCTGCCGTTCTTGCTGCTAGGGTTGGAGAGCTCACAGCTCTGACTGCTAGAAATAGGAAGAAGTTGGCTAGGAGTGTGCCCAGGAAAGGTTTTGCTTTGTCATTAAAAGTGGAAAACCAGGGGATGATGCCATCCTTATTCTTTCCTTGAGTACAACTGTCTTGTCTGAAGGCTGAGCAGGCATCTTGAGAATGTGAAGGACCTTCATGAAGCACAAGCCTATATGTTCACAGTGCTCTGGCCTGCTATTGTTGAGTCACTGGGCCAAGGCCTGTATCAGAACCTGAATGCTATTTTTTGATGTGAGAACGTGCTTGTCATCCTTAGTAAGTTCTTCCATTATTTTCAGGTAAATTCATTTTGCTCCACTGAATAAAACAAAAAGGTTGTTGTTATTGTTGTAGTTTTTGAGTGTTTGACCTGGTTTAGAGTTGTAATCAAAAATCCCTGGAGGAAATGCTTCCTCTGTCTTATACCACACATGTAATAGCAAACTGATGTGGGCAGCAACTTATTTAGTGTGAGCTCAGTAAGAAGCCAAAACCTGATCTTGAAGAACCAAATTTAAAACAGAGATAATGGTGACTATATCATGGCCTTTGTGACAATACATTGGGTGCAAAACATTGGCCTTCTCTTGGAATGCTTTCAAAAAGACCAAAGGAACACTTCCTTCCTCCCTCCCTCCTTTCCTTCCTTTATTCCCTCTTTCTGTTTCTCTCTCTCTCTCTTTCTTTTCTTCTTCTCTCCATGAGCACAGCTAAGCCCATGCTTTATTATTGAGTTATACTTAAAAGTCTCTAAACTTTCTGGAGGCACATTGTGATTGCTTATTGGGGTCATGGAATTTGGTAGCTCAAAGAAGACATACAACCAAATTTACTTCTGTGAATTGTGAACTTGGGCTAATTGCTTGATCTTTTTGACTCATTCCTCTTACTATATAGAAGGATATATTAGCACCTGCCATTAACTCAGTGGAGGTGATGCATATGAAAACTTCTAGTTCTTGCCATGTTTTTGGGAAATCAGAAGATGCTATTTTCCTTTTTAATTTGTTTGAGTTTGCTATGCAAAATTATGTTTATGTAAGGAATATTCCATATTTCAGACTAATTATGACTTTTGGTACTTTCCAATGACTGAAGAGAAAGTAAACTATTAACAGTTAGCTATGCCTAGTAGATTGGTTGGAAAACATCATCTTTTCTTGAATTTTATGCATTCAATTGACCAAAACTATACTACACAGATTGTTAAATTTGAAGTAATTAGAGATTGAAGTAATTGGATATATATAGATATGTAGACTTGATGCTGACATACTTAATACCACTTACTTTAATATTATTAATTTACTTTAATATTATTAATAAGATGCCTGAGATTTTGACTATTGCCATTTGAAAACCTCATTGTAAGTGCATGAAAGTTTTTTTTTTTTTTTTTTAAAAAGGTCATTTGAATTTTATGACTGGAGTTTTAGAATTAAGTTTAATATTTATAATGTTAGGAAGGTGTACTATTTACGTTAGATAGACCTCTTTTTCATGTATTGTTTCAGTGTGACCTTCAAAACAGCTGCTGTTTTGAAAATATATTTACCAACATTACTGATACAATTTTAATACCCTAATATTTTTGTTTCACTACCTATTTTTAGCCTTGGTGCATGAATAGCTGTTATTTATTTTAGACATTTTATACATTATTTTTTAGAGAAAGTATTATTTTCAAGATGAATCTGTATTGTTCTTTTAACCTTCTTTATAGCTTTTGGAAAACAGAATAACTTTTTGTTTTCTCCTTTACCAAAATCTGATTCTACTTTTAAAGAACCAGCAGAGCTATAGTTTGTTCCTAGAATACTCCTAAAAATATCACATTCACCTGCTGCCACAGAACTGGGTTTACTACAATAAATGGTTAAATACGGAAGGAGTACAACTCTGCCCTATTGTCACAGGGTTGTGTCTTTCCTGTATTTTGTGGTGTGACTGTTTCTGGCAGGAATTAGAAACCAAGTGTCAGCACTTTTCCTATCCTAGTGGTGATCAGTATTCTTGCTTTGTAGGCTTGGAAGGAAATGCTTCTTTGTCCATATCTATTCTGACAATTTGATATATTTAGGTTTATTGCATGAATATCATTTGGTGGTATTTTGGGCATTTAGTAAAAATAGATGTTTTTCAGCTGTACAGAGCTATAGTTTATAATAAAATATATATTGCAGTGTTCAAGACAGAAATTATGATGAAGCTAGACTGATCTTTGCATGTAAACCAATCTCACCATTTTTATATGTCTCGTCTCCTCATTTAACCTGTAAGGCAAGTTGTACCCTTCATTTGAGATTATCTCACTTGACTGTTCTTAGTGCCTAGAGTTTTTCATCATTAATGTGATAAAAAAACACTTATTAAGCATCTTCTTAATGGTACTTTATATGAGTGAATCAGATTAATAGGGCCTCTAACCTTTGGATGCTCATGAATATTGGCAGGAACATCCAAGGTGATTTGAAGCCATTCAAAGCCTTCTGCAAGCACACCTCAACTATTTAATTGAAGTTTAAATTTGATGTTGGGGGTATCTGACTCAGCAATAGTTAAAACTGTGTAATGACAATTATAATCCTAAGCTACAAACTCAAATTGTGATCAACAATTAGGTCATTTAATACTTTTAATGCCTTATTTTGCATAAGGCCATATATATCACTATGTAACACTCAAGACACAAGAGGGTGATACTGTGTGCTGGCTCAGAGGATTACTTCTATCATTTTTCAGCAAGGCTTCATTTCCTTTCTCAGACACCAAAAGAAGGAAGATATTTATTTAAATCTTTTGGTACAGTAAAAACCTGTAGGCCCAGTTCTGTGTTAATGAAATGAGCATAAGTCTAAATAATAATGCAAATAAGAAAAAGTCTAAATAAGAATGCAAAAAGGGACATAGGACAAAAAGTTTGTTCTCTGCCAAAGTTTCTGATATTTTAACAACAGGAAAAACTCAAGTTTTCTATTCAGGAATGTATTGAGGTTTGGGGTAGGCTTTGCAATTTGGATCAAACCTCATGTTTGGTTTTAGCTTCAAGCGTCTTAGGGGTTTTAGGGGTTCTGACTTCCTGAATGGTAAATTTCATATTTGACAACTCAAGTTGAATGGACTAAAGGGCATTACTATCATATCTATTCTGTGTCACAGTAATACAAATAAAAGATGTCTTTGGTGCTGATCCTGAAAATTTGAGTATTCATTTCTGATTATGTAAAACACTTTAATTGTAATAATACACATATGGAATTGACCAGGTTAACCTATTTTAAATGTGAAATCACATCAGTAGTGTTGAGTACATTCATTTTGTTGCATAACCAATCCCCCACACCCCTTTCATCTTGAAAAGTTTAAACATTAAACAGCTACCCTACCTTTTATTCCCCTTACAGTCATGAAATTCATCTGGAAAAATAAGAGACCCAGAATAGCTAAAGCAATTCTTAGCAAGAAAAGTGAAGCAGGTGGCATCACCATACCAGACTTTAAATTATACTATATAGCAATAGTAACAAAAACAGCATGGTGTTGGCACCAAAACAGACTGGTAGACCAATGATACAGAATTGAGGACACAGAGACTAATACATATAATTTCAGCTATCTTATATTAGACTAAGGTGCCAAAAATGTACAGTGGAGAAAGGATAGCCTCTTCAACAAACAGTGCTGGGAAAACTGGATATCCACATTGCAACAAAATGAAATTAAACCCTTATCTCTCACCATGCACAAAACTCAATTCAAAGTGGATCAAGGACCTAGGAATTAGACCAGAGACAATACGCCTATTAGAAGAAAAAGTAAGCTCCAATTTCCAACATGTCGGATTAGGCCCCAAGTTCCTTAATAAGAATCCTGTAGCACAAGAATTAGTATCAAGAATTAATGAATGGGATAGATTCAAACTAAAAAGCTTCTTCTCAGCAAAAGAAACAATCAGTGAGGTGAATCGAGAGCCAACTAATTGGGAACAAATATTTAATACATGTACATCAGACAGAACACTAATTTCTAGAATATATAAAGAACTCAAAAAACTTAACACCAAAAAAACAAATAACCCAATCAATAAATGGGCTAAGGAATTGAAAAGACACTTCTCAGAAGAAGATACACAATTAATCAACAAATACATGAAAAAATACTCAACATCACTGGCAATTAGAGAGATGCAAATCAAAACTACTCTAAGATTTCATTTCACTCCAGTCAGAATGGCAGCTATTAAGAACACAAACAACAATAAATGTTGGAGAGGATGTGGGGAAAAAGGCACTCTCATACATTGCTGGTGGGACTACAAAATGTGTAACAGTTATGGAAGGCAGTATGGAGATTTCTTGGAAAACTGGGAATGGAACCACCCTATGACCCAGCCATCCCACTCCTGGGTCTATTCCTAGAGGACTTAAAAACAGCATATTACAGTGACACAGCCATCTCAGTGTTTATAACAGCACAATTCACAATAGGTAGGTTGTGGAACCAACCTAGATGTCCCTCAGTAGATGAGTGGATAAAGAAAATGTGGTATATACACACAATGAAATTTTACTCAGCAATAAAAGAGAGTAAAATAATGGCATTCGCAGGTAAGTGGAAGAAGTTGGAGAATATAATGCTAAGTGAAGTTATTCAATCTCAAAAATCCAAATACCAAATGTTTTCTCTGATATAAGGAGGCAGATTCACAGTGGTGTTGGGTGTTGGTGTACATAGGAGGATTAGAGGAACACTAGAATGGTCAAAGGGGAAGGAGGGGAAAGGAGGGAGCAAGAGGGGGATGGAGGGGAACAAAAAAGAAAATGTGCTAGAATAAGATGGATATCATTATTCTAAATGCATGATTGAAGACTTGAATAGTACGAATATACTTTGTATACAAACAGTGGTATGTAAAAAGAGGCTCTATATGTGTATTATGAATTGTAATGCATACTACTATTACAAATATAACAACTTTGAATAAAAACAATTTAAAAAACTTCAACATCAAAATTTTTAATAACGAAATTTTATTAACAAAATTTCTTGATAAGGTCTCAGATTTATTCTTGTGTCTCATAGGTTCATTATATAATTAAAATATTAACTTTGTTCTAACCTTGGCCTGTATTGATTTTATCATGTGCTCAGTCAGCATCTGGTAAAAATATATTATTGATTTAGCTCTACCTTCTGTGGATAGGTGTGATTAAATGAGTTTCAGGAATGATCTGAAAAAATAAAACCTGGAATAGCTTACTTTGATAATGATGTTGGAAACCATTTAAAAAATGATGGTGTTATAGGAAGATTTTATTTGCTCTACAGTTTGTCTAGGTCTGATTCAGAGTTCACAATTATTGATGAATTGTAGATTCAAGTGTGACAGTTCAGGAAACAAAGGAAACAGATCTGTATTTCTAATTACATAGACATGTGGATCCGTGCATATTCTATATGTGAGGGAATATGTGTCTATATCATTTACTGTCAACATACAACAGAAATATGAAATATCATAATAGGTTTTTTCTAATTGTAAAGGAGAAACCAGACTACATCAAGAAGATTGTACAATGAGCTAATAAAAATTCTAGACTTTGGTGTTATTTAAAAATGTATGTCAGTTCTGTATAATTGTTAGATTATCATAGTGTGTGTGGTGGTCATGCAGTAAAAGTGACTTGAATAAAAATTCCAGTAACTTGAAAATTAATATAATGTTACTTGGCAACAATATATAATTCTATTATCTGGCTTAACATGGTGTTTCAATCAAATTAAAAAGTTTTTGTCCTTTGCAGTTTGCCATCTCACAGAAGATACTTTACAATAAAATGTGAGGATCATAGAAGTTGGATTTTTAACCAGTTTATCCTATTGTGAAGTCCAGTTCAACCTTTTCTGCCTTTCATTCATGTATGCATGTATGGGTAAGCGGGCACAGACACACATGTACACATACAACTGCAAACCATTGCCTGCAGTTTCTGCCTGGGTATGGAAGATAGAATTATGATAAGAGCTCTCTAGGAAGGTAGAATGAGGAGTGATTTATTTGTCTGATGTTTGGGCTTAATAAAAGTTTGTTAGGAACAGAAAGAGGAGGGAAAGAAGATATAATATGGCACAAGCAAACTTGCAGATCCTTGAGGTAGCAAGTCCACATTACTTCCATGGATGGCCTTCTGATCATGTGACTTCCTTCAATCAAGCTTTATTATCTATAGAATAAAAAAAAAAAAAAAAACAGAAGACATCAAGAGCAAAATTCTCTTTGATTCTTCTCCTTTCCTCTTATAGTAGGACCACCCTTAGCCTTTAGCAGGAGAAACTTGTGCCCTGGATACCACTTTTGACTGGACCCACTCTGAACTTTCTGCAGTTGCATTTTCACCAAGATCATCTATTATCTGAGTGGCCAAGGACTGCTAACCATCATGCAGCTATACCAGCTTGTTTTAGACCATGCTTGAGGTACTACTGGTCCCAAAATTTAACCCCCAAAATGCCCCTGAACCTGCTTCCAGGCCTGTTCTGGCCGCCTCTGCAGACCTTCTAAGAGGGGTAAAAAGTCCTTACAAAAGTCGACTTTTTACCAATGTGCTTTCCCTTAGGCTTAAGGGGAGTCCAAGATGGATGTTATCAGGATTGTGAAGGTAGCTTAATTTTGCAGACTATGGTGTACATACGTGTGTGGGAGAGGAAACCCTTTACATTAAAGGGAATACGTGTCAAGACTTTGGAAGAGAAGTTGGGTGGCAAGAGTTTGCAGCCTGTCTCTTTACACTCTATCATGCTTTGATGTGAAACCTCAAGGAAAATAAGAATTGTATTATTAGTCCAGACTCCATGTTTTTAGGACTGTTAATTTGTAAATGTAGGTAGGTAGGGTGTAAATATTTTTTTTTTAGCAGTAGTTTAGCTTGATTTATATCTTTTAAATACTTTGACAGGTGCATGTAGGCTTCATTTATATTTGTACTCTGAGTCCTGAAAATATTACAGTCGGGTGTCTAACATCATTTTACCTGTTTCCCAGGCATTCCATGTGCTCTATACATATCTGGCCACTTACGGATTTTTCAGTCTTAATTATGCTTTCTTGGTGCTTCTGCCAGGAAGATCTTTCCTATTTTTTTCACTTAAGAACCTCACACACATTCTTAAAGACATGTGTCCTGTAAAACTCAAAAGAGTCAATTCTGACCTTCTTCTATCAGAATCCGCCATTTCCCTTCTGATATTCCCTTTGCTTCATTTAGTCTTAATACAGTTTTTGTATCCTGGACTAGAAAGTGGGCTGCATGGTGAAAAGGGCCATATTTTTCCAGTTGGTATTTCCATTGCCTAGCTCAAGTCCAGAATTAAGGAGGCAAAACATAGTGTTTATTTTTCATATATGTTAATGATCTTAACCGAGTAAACATCTACATTAGATGCAGGTAGAGCTAAGGCTAAAAAATGAAGCCCACATAGGCCCAGAGTTCAGGTCTCTCTGGAGTAACTGAGTTCAGATCATTACTGTGACATGAGGCTGAAGCAGAGGTAGTGATATAGGGGTAGAAGGCTGAGTTTGGAGTCCTACCATTTTTTTCCTGAATCTCAGTCTTGGGACCTAATTAATGTAAGGTGAGCCTCTGAATGCATTTACCACCTAGCTACATGGAACATTGTGCACCCCACATACAAAGTATTGAGGGGGTTAGAGAGCACCACAAAACACGAGGTGAGGGGAGAGGGAGGGAGAGAGAGTTATTCTGTCTTATATGAGGAAAGAAGGCTTTGGCCTGACCCTGGCATGCCTTCTGTATGAATTGGAGAAGTGTGAGAGTGTGAGGAAATCTTGGACCTTATTCTCTGGTACATCTATCAGCAAAGTGTGAAGGGGTTATATGTAGAAATATGTCTTGATTTAGAGGAACAGTGATTGCAAACCATGGCAACAGTTTCTCCAATCAAACAGTTACTCCAATAAAATAATCATTCTTCCCTGAGTTGAAGGCAGTGGGTAGAGGAGAAAAGGAATAAGTAGAATGAGGAAGACGTAAAGTACTTTAGTACTTTACATGCTTAATACATGCTGACTTGCAAAAACAGAGTATATTTTTCATGCAAAGGATAGGCTAGAGATTAAGTATGAGCCCCTCAGGATGGGAAACTATGTGAGTCACCTTAGGTCCTTGTGACTAAAAAACCCCACATGACCAACATGGAGGAGGAAAAGTTTATTTTGGATTAATGTATCAGAGGTGCAGTCCATGGGGGTGAACTCCATTGCTCTAGGCCTTAGGTGAGACAGAACATCATGGTGGAAGGGCAGCATCAGCAGTAAGCTGCTCTTCTCACTGTTATCACACTGCAGTCAGGAGAGGGGGAGGGAGGGAGGGATGGAGGGAAAGGCGGGGGGCATGTGCAAATACTAGAGAGCCACCAGGGAAATAAAACTCCAAAGGTATGCTCCCCCCCCCCCCAGTGATCTAAGGCCTGTTTACATTTATTACCCAGTTAGTTCACTGAAATTATTAATTCATATTAATTCATAATGGATTAATCCACCAATTAATTTACATACTTCCATCATGTTACCTCTGAACATTCCTGCATTGACACAGGAACTTTTTGGGGGACACCTCATATCCAAACTATAACAGAAATCAATATGTTTTTGACAAGCAGCCTATTGTCATAACTGAGAAATCATGTTAGAGGGTCCTCCTGTGTTCTGTGCTCTGAATAGGCTCTCCATCCTGTTCTGTGCATTGGGGAGCTAAACTTTATTAATTGTTTCAAAGTACTCCCTTACCTTCTGGCTTCCAGTTTGATTTGAAATGAGAAGTTTTGTGCAGATGAGTTTAATACAGGTGAATTTAGGACTTGCAGATTCTAGATTTATTAACATTTGGCTATTTTTGAAACCCAGGGAGTCTTTGAATCACCTAGTGAGAACCCAAGAATAAACAGAGAAATCTCACCCTGTTCTCCCAATGCCTTTGCATTATATTTTTCTTTTCTTTCTTTCTTCCTTCCTTCCTTCCTACCTTCCTTCCTTCCTTTCTTTCTTTCTTTCTTTTTTTTAAATTGATCACTGACAGTTGTTTTACTCTTCTGTTCATTTACCCCTTGTTTTCTTGATTCTCTTTATGGTCTTATTTTAAAATCTGTGTGTATTACCTTCCTAGATGGCCTTGATTTCTGTTGTTGTCACTTCTGCTTAGAATTGCTGGACATTTTATTCCCTGCCCCAGCTCCAGAACTTTCTGAACTTCTGTTTTCTTTTTTTTTTTTTTCAATATCTTTATTTTATTTTTTTATGTGGTGTTGAGGATCAAACCCAGTGCCTCATGCATGCAAGCAAGCACTTAACCACTTAGCTACAACCCTAGCCCATGTTTTCCTGTTTTTGGTTTTTTTTCCTCAGACTCCCAGCATACCTCCTTTTGCCTCTTTCCATCTTACTGACCAATTCTTCTGAATCCTTTATTGTCTATATTTTTTGCTTACTGGGAAGTAATTTACATAATGTTTAATTCTCCAAACTTGAGGTCTCTAATCTAAAATAAATGCAGGCAAATGAATGTGATAATATGGTTAAGTTATAAGTAAAATGTTGGTTTTTCCTAAAATACTATGATTTTAATAGGATTCCACAATATTTAGTAGGGCAGATTTTGTTAGAACATAGGCCTTGTCTAGGAGGTCTAGGTGTATGCTTGTTTAGATCATAGGATGCCAGGCAGCAAATTGCTGATTTGATGTGCTAAATTTAAGTTCATGGATAGAAAGAATACACTATTTCATTCTCTCATAACTTATGTTTGGAGAATATTTCTGTTCTCCAGGAGTCTATTTCATTTAACCTGAGCTTATGTAATAAGCTATTTTTTTAATTCCTTTCAGAGTTCTCTGCTTTGGCTACCCTTTCTTCTCCACTCCTGAACAACTTTCTATAGGAAGTTACAGAAAATATTTAAGATGACCAAAATATATAAGCAACCTACCAAATTTCCTTAGTGGAAATTTGAAAAAGAGAAATAAATTTCACCCAAGACTTTCCTGGTCAAAATGATATTTATCATCTTACATTTTTCCCAATTATGTTAAACTTGGAGATAACTCCATTATTGATAAATACATAAAATATCCACTTATAGAATAAAGAATAAATGTATGCATATTTTTATGTAAAGAATACATGTAAACACATATTTTATTTAAAATGAATAAGGTTCATTTTATATGGCTAAAAGTTAAAGAAATAAAAAACTGAGAATGTTTCCAGAAAACATAAATTATGTTATAGTGTTTTGATATCTGATTAATCCATAACTTATTCTGTGATTGTAACTTGGTAATCTCTATTTGTTTAAAAGATAAAATATTAATCATAACAATGGTATCCACTTATTGCTATGTGCTCTATGATGGCCATGGTTATTTTACTTACTTTTTAACTTTACTTTTTTAAAAACCATGCCATACTTTTTCTTTGTATATAATCAAACAAACAACTGCCATCATAAGCCCACACTTCTCTTAGCCATCAGGCTCTCTGAGACTATGTAAGTACTGACACCCTGGGTCATTTCAGCTTTCACTGTACTTACCACCTGCCTCTTGGGGTATAAAGAACATTCACATTTATCTTGGTTGCTTTATCTAATATATTTTAAGCAAGTATAATTTTAAAGTAATTTACTGATAAATACGAAAACCACATTTAATTGAAAGTAAAGAGCTTATCAAGTTTTAAAAGTCATTTACCTCTCTTTAGGAACCATTAGAAAATGATGATTTGGGAAATTGTTAATTATCGTTTGTAGTTCAGTCAAAATTACTATTATCATCACTATTATTATTTAATTAAAATAATGTAGTACAAAGAACATGACCTTTGAAATGACATAAATCAGACTTCATGTCCAATCCTGAAGTAGCTGTTTTAAAAATTTTTATTTGTTCTTTTTAGTTATACATGACAGTAGGATCTATTATGATATATTTATACAAACATGGAATATATCTTATTCTAATTATGATCCCAGTCCTGTGGGTATACATGATGTTGGGATTCTCCATGGTGTATTCACATATGTACATAAGAAAGTTATGGCAGATTCAGTTCACTGTCTTTCCTATTCCTATCTCCTCTCCCTTCCCTTCATTCCCATTTTTCTAATCCACTGAACTTCTATTCCTGCCCTCTTCCCCATGTGGTGGGATAGCATCCACCTATCACAGAGGAAGTTCAACCTTGCTTTTTAACTGGAGGAAATGTCAGTTCATTTCATTAGGCTTCAGTTTCTTCAGTGTTGATAGGAGTCAAAAGATATTTAAGTCATTCACTTACTGTAAAGAACAAGTAAAAAACCAAATGTAAAGAACCTCTGTTAGAGAATCTGGCACATATTAACTGCCCAATTATTAATTCCACTTCTTGCTCTTGATTCATCTGTGACCTCCTTTGCAGTCTGCCTGCACGCCTCCCCTTTCCAGTTTGACTGTCCTACCCTTTCTCTAATCACTCCTCTCTCAATTTTGTACTGATCTACACTGTAAGTTTGGGCCCATCCATGTATAGTGAAAACCTGCACAACCATCTGGAAGATGGTAGTTATCCTAGATGAAGGAATGGCGAGCATCTTACCTGAGGACTGGTTTTAAAGGTTGCCCAAACTCAATGGAGAAGACTAGGATCTTTACTTCTCTTGCTTATGTAGCTATCTCAATTACTCTATGGTATTTCTAAAGAATAATATTTGGGGAAAAATAAATAAACTCAGACTTTTTTAAGCTTGACTTTTCAATGTAATGAATGAGGTACATTAAAATTTACAAAGTCTAATCCAAAGCTTTATAATGACTTGGAGTATTGACTAGAAGTCTGAAATGAAAGGTGGAGAAAAACTTAGGAGCAAAAGGGAATGAGGGCTGAAAAAAAAAAAAAAGGAGAAAGAGAGGCAGGGGGAAGTAGGAAGCATGAGGTAGGAAGAAAATTTTGGTAAATGATTTTCTTTAGTTCATTTGTCAACACACATTTATTATCTGTTAAGTGCCAGGAATCATGTGAGTCCTAAGCCTGATGATTAAATAATAATTTAAAATGGCCAAATCTGTATAGCATTTATTATAGATCAAGCTCTGGAATAAATGCTTTAAAATATTAAATTTCATTTTCATAACAAACGATCATGGTAGGTATTCTTTTTTTGGAGGGAGGGGTGTACTAGGGATGATCAGGGGGCACTTAACCACTTTGCCACATCCACAGCCTATTTTGTTTTTATTTTAAGACAGGTCTCACTAAGGTGCTTAGGGCCTTGCTAAAATGCTTTGAACTTGCGATCTTCCTGCCTCAGCCTTCTGAGTGGCTGGGATCATAGGCATGTACCTCTGTGTCCAGCTCAGGGTAGGTATTTGCATGGTTTCAATTTTGCAAATGAAGAAACTGAGGAATGAACAGTTTAAATACATAGAGTTAGAGTCATTGAGTGACAGAGTGGATATTTAATCCCAACAGCCTGGCTCTGAAGCCCTTAGTCTTAATCACTACTATGTACAGACTCTTTTTAAGGGTCTTATGGTCCAGGGTCATTGTGAAGGAGAAGGGTAATTGGTAGGCATCTGTTAGGATGAAGAGCACAGGAACCTAAGGGAAAAAACAGAAAGGATACCCCATGTTCCATAGTGAGGAAGTAAACCAGAGATGGTAAGTTTATGTCTGCTGTTGTGAAGTGGAGTCAGCCAGGTGTTGGAAGGAGGCAAGACTTTCACTGGAGGGTGAGCTCCATTAGTACTGGTAAAGGTTTTGCATTTGTATTTATTTGTGTAAGAGAAGTGCTATTTGCAATAGATGAAATTCTATCTTATTCGATGGAAAAGTAACCTTCCATGTTTTACATGAGCTGCTAAAACCTAGTACATAGATTTCCAAAACCATTGATTCAGCTGGAATTTTATTATAGTTGTGCTGCAATGAAAGATAATGTAAAGTTATTTCAATGCACCAAGGATGCAACTTGTAATCATGCCCCGGGTTTTTAAAGGAATTGAAGCAGTGTCTCTGATATCTGAATTGATTTTCAGAAGCATAAATTAAGACACAAACATGTGCTTGGAAAGCATCCTAGTGTCAGCTTTAAGAACTTTCCTTTGCTGAAACAGTGAAGAATTTTTATTAACCAGGAACTCACAGGATTTTGAAGTCAGTTTGTGAGTAAAGTGACTAAGGGAAAAACTGCCCCAGGCTTTGTTACCATGAAATGAATAATCCTTCAGAAAACATTCTTTTTTCTCTTTGAATGAGAAAAAAACATTTTAAGTCAAACTGTTCCAATAATTTAAATCTTCTCTCCTATCACCTCCTCCATAAAGCTGCCTGGATGGATCCTCCTTGCCCTCAGGTAGATTCTGTTACCTTGCTACACATCTGCACCTACACCTCAGCATAGCTTGTGCATCCTCAGTGCATGTGCCTTATTAACCTACGGTTTCTAGTACAACTGTGTGTCTTTCTGGATTGTGTGCCCGTGGAGAATAGGAACAGCATTATATTCCAACTAATAGACTGCATGATGCAATGGGATTTTTTTTTTTTTTTTTTTTTTTTTGGTACTGGGGATTGAACTCAGGGGCACTCGACCACTGGGCCACATCCCCAGCCCTTTTTTGTATTTTATTTAGAGACAGGGTCTCACTGAGTTGCTAAGTGCCTCGCCATTGCTGAGGCTGGCTTTGAACTCGCGATCCTCCTGCCTCAGCCTCCCAAAGTGCTGGGATTACAGGCGTGCGCCACCGTGCCCGGCTGCAATGGGATTATTAAAAGACATATTTCACTAAGACATTTTCTAGTGTGAATAATGCTATTTCAATTAGAAAAAACAAATAGCACTGCTCCCAAGAAGAATAAAAGTTGTAACACACACACACACACACACACACACACACACACGCACACACGCACACACTCATACCATTTCATAGTCAGGACTGGCCTCAGGTGGAGAATCAGCAGAATGTTAACTGTAAGCCTCATGTAAATTATGTGGAGTAGAGATGAACAGATCCCACTGGAATACAAGGATAAATTACAAAGATAATTTTTAAACTGGCTAAAAAATAAATTAAAATGAAACAAAGAGAAAAAAAAAAAAAAAAATCTTTTGGTACCTAACAAGTGAGACATATATATTTCATTTCATTTTCATAAGAATGTTGAATTATAGATTCTGTAACTTATATTACAATGTAGAAACTAAGGTGCAGCATAGTAGTTATAAATCATGGGTACAGTAACTACAGAGAGCTGCTCCTGATAATTTGGAATTTATTTTCAAAGATATTTTATGTATATATGTTAGGATTGGGATCATCGAAGATATAGGTTTGTATTCTGCTTTCTTTCTTTCTTTTTTTTTTTTTTTTTGTTTTTTGGAAGGGGGAACAATTTCCAATGCTCTTAATATCCTTTGAAAATATACTTTTAATAATTACCTATATCCCATTCACTTATCAATCCATTCATTCACCAAATACTTCTTCTATTCCAAAAGGTATACTCAACCTCAGAGATTAAGCAAACACATAAATTCCTACTTTCAGGTAAATTGCTTCAAAGATAGAGCTGATGTGTCTGTGATGCTAATTGTATGTATCAACTTCATAGGGAAAAGTAGTGCCCAATAGTTGATAAACAGTGTCTTCAGGTATGCCTTATGAGGGTGTTTTGAATGAAATCAGCACATGAAAAGGTAAACTGAATAATAGAGGTCATCTTCACCAACCTGAGAAGGTATCATCCAATCCATTGAGAAACTGAATAAAACAAAAAGGCAGGGGAAGGGCAGATTCACTCTGTGATTGATCTGAGACCTTCATCTTCTTGTGCTCATCACATTGGCATTACTGGTTCTTGAACTGTCAGACTCAGATCTAAATTTAAACCATTTGCCTCCCAATTCTTAGGCTTTTCAACTGAACTTTACCTTTGGCTTCCCAGGCCCTTCAACTTGCAGATAGCAGTCTGTGGGGACTTCTTGGCCTTTATATCATGTGAGCAAATCTCTCATAATAAATCTCTTTCTGTATCTCTCCATAAATCCTGTTGAGTCTGTTTCTATGGAGAATCCTGAGGATACAGTGACCAGTGCTGTTAATCAGCCAACTCTGTATTCATTTCCAGAACCACTTCCCAGAACCACAGCTGGAGAAAGTATACTCACTTTGCACACTTTTCCAGATAGGTTTGGTCATGAAATTCAGTTGTGGCCTGTGGGATTTAAGTAGAAGCCTGCTGCTGGATTTCTGTGAAGTTTTTGCTCTTTTAATAAAAGAGAGTGATATACTGAAATTCTTGATTATTGTACTCTTATTTCTGTCTTGAAAGAAAATATGATGTTTGAATTGTGTCTGCCATCTTTCAATTACAAGAATATAAGCACTATTTTAAGGATGTCAGAGCAGAAATAAAGAATATGTTATGATCCTAAAGGCATTACTGAACACTGAATGTAGGGCAAGGCACCATTTATCAGTTAACTTATCATGTGAGTGAAATCCACTCTCACTTGCTAAAACTTTCATTGGCCAGATATCCTGTTATAACTATACACAGTCCTTATACTATGTATTACTATTTCATTGTCTTTAGGTTGCTTTTTTGATATGTAAATTATGATATAATGAATAATTTCATATGAAAAAATTTGAGCCCATTTTAATTCTGATAGGATAAATTTCACTGATAAATAATTGCTGAATCTAAGGGTATAACCTATGATGTACTTTGGCTATAGTGCCACCTTGAAAGTTTGAAATATTTTATATTCCTAAATACATAAGAGTGTGTTTTTCAACTAACTGGTTCCTCTTAGCTGCATTTTCAACTCATAGTAATCCTTTAATGACAATGAAGGTAGATTTGAGTTCAGAACCTCATCTGCTCTCTACGAGAAAGCAGGATTACAAGAGAAGTGGTGGAACACTAATGGACAACCAGGTACCTTTTTAGAAGGATCATTTCCTTGTGTGAATTTTGCAGGTGAAAAGAGAATTTATCCTTGGTATCTGATAGGAACAGGAAAGACTACAATGTCAGGAAACAGTTATTCTCAATCATCTTGAATTTTCTTCATCATTCTGAAATAGATATCTGAGTATTTTCAAACTCAGAATATATCAATAATTTGTATAAATTCCAGTAAAATTCCAACCAATAGGTTTAATATTGTTTATTTAAAATAAAACCCCCACAAGTTCTCAAAAAAATAAATGCCAGTGAAACAATTGTTTTATCTATTATTATAACTTATTTTCCCTTTTATGAAAAATGTGATTATCAACTAAGTGCAATGAAACTCAAAAGACCTCACTTGTTTAAGTGTTCAGCAATATGTAAAGTCCTTCATATAAAAAGGTATGACTCTGGCCAGCAGGTTTGAATGGATTTTTTTTCACTTGAACATATTCTTATCTGGTTTTGATCATATATTGAACTAGCAATTGTGCTCAGTGCTCCTACAAAGAGGCCTGAAAACACTATTTTGGAAATTGTTTTGTAGAACCCTAAGTATGAAACTAAAAGCAACTCAAATTAATGACAGAAGACTGTGATAAGGAAACTAACTCATTTTTATTACAGTGTAGAGTCCTTTTATGATAGCATTTACTCTAACATTTTCCCCTTCAACAGAGACAGTTCTTTTTATTCCATGTCTCCCATATGCTGGTGTGCATTCAGTTCCTACTTGAATGGAGCTGCTGGTGCAGAAAACCTGGGTCACCAGATTGCATGGAACTTTGCAAAAAAAGGGCAGAAAAAAATTAAAAGTGTCCACACCCATGAATCACCGAAGTCCAATCAAATGTAAAACCAAGTTAGAAGCAGCCCAATACAGATGCTGAAGTGTGTCAGAAGGTAATTCTAGAAAGTGTCTCTTCTCAATGGTTTTGGAAATTTTAACACTTTCTCAAAATATCATCATCACCCTTTTTATTTAATTATAATCTGAGTTGTTGCTTTCTCTGAAGCAAGGGCTTTTGAAAATACCAAGGGACAAAGACTAACCTAACAGCATTTATCATTTGTTGTCTCTGCTTATTTCTTTACTTTGTAGTTTACATAACAGCTTTTCTCCTCAAAAACCTGCTTCCATTCTGGGTGCCAAAATCTGTATTTATCTTTCTGCTGCTGTCTAATTTCAACAGTCAGGGGATCTGTGGCTTAGCTTATTTTTTCCATATTTATAGAGGGCTTCTTCATGCACTCAGACATGGTCCTACACTTAATGTCATCGAAAAGTATTAGTGTCACTGAGGTTCAGCAGTAATTGGCTGAATTCCTGAGTAGGCTCCTGTGGAGTCTGATTTGCCTTTAAGGAAGATATAAATCAGACACTGAAAAATCTGTTCAGGAAGCTTTCTCTGATGCTGTGGAAATCCTGACTTTTATCCTTAATCTCACTGGCTGGGCATGACTGCATATATCA
This sequence comes from Tamias sibiricus, assembly GCA_025594165.1. Taxonomy (NCBI): domain Eukaryota; kingdom Metazoa; phylum Chordata; class Mammalia; order Rodentia; family Sciuridae; genus Tamias; species Tamias sibiricus. The sequence goes on along the minus strand of CM046665.1, from coordinate 37,952,274 downwards.
GAGGTCTTCAGCTCAATGCTATCATGATAGTACAGCCAAAAGATTTATTTTTTTCCTGAAGACAAAGATTTTTTTCCTACCTCCTTCTTTTCCTCTTCCTTCTTCTTTTCCTACTTTCCCTTCCCTCCTTCCCTCCCTCCTTCCCTCCCTCCCTCCCTCCTTCCCTCCCTTCCTTCCTTCCTCTGACTTTCTCTTTTTTTCTTCTTTCTTCTTTGTCCCTACCATAGTCTAAGATAGCAACTTGCACAGATAGCTTTACAAATTATATCAAATCATGAATATCTCTGGAAGGGTGATGGTTTCTGTGTTGACATTTGCTATATTTTATAATACCATAGCTGGAAAGATATGTGAAAGAGCATCTGCCTAGATCATCAAACCAATAATCAGGAAAAAGAGATGCCTCATCTGTAGCTGTCTCAAAAAGTTTTGAATAATGATATATTTAGTTAATGGAGTATATAATGGTATTAATTCTAATTTCAAGTATTCTGGGGCCAATAAAAAACTTGAACACTGAGAGAAATTACATTTTGCTCTCATTTTACTGACATTTCAGTGTACTTCCTTGTAGTCAGTGATTGTCTATTTATATATGGTTCCTTGTAACATACTATACAGGGTAAGCATCAGAGCCTCATATGCTAAACTGAATCCAGTAAGGAGGACGAACCTCAAAGAATTCTGCTAACTTTGAGATTGATTGTTTAGTTCATTGACTGATTCGTGTATTCGTTCAATGAGTGATGTATGGAGTTCTTTCTGTGTTTCAGGCTGTGTGCTGGCAGTGCATCAGTAAGCAAAAATAGACATGTTCTCCATACTCCTGGAGATTGTTGTGAAGTAGAGGAGGCAGATATTAATCATATTTCTCATAAATTGTGTAAGAGCAACAGAAGAAGCGATGATGCTCTATGACTATATAATGGGAAATTTCACTTAGTCAAAAAGGTCAGAGAGGGTTCTCTTGAGGATTTCATGCTTCAGCTAATAAGTAGGGGTTAACTAGGAGAAAAGAAAGAAGAAGAAGGCCAAATTATGCAAAGATCCTGTGGCAGCAGGGAGCCTAGCAAGTATGAGGAACTGAAGGAAGACTTAAATTAGCTGAAGTATAGGGAGGAATCCTTTCAATGGGAGGCTGGAGGAAGAAGCTAACAGCCTCCCATGAAAGTTCTTAATGTATTTTGTCTTTATTCTAAGAGTAAAGTTTTTTAGTAGGTGATTCAGGGAGAGGACTAGAATACATACAGCATGATAAAACTCCTCTTCTACAGAGACCACTCAGGCTGTGGGGAAAGAAAGAATTGGTGGGAGAAGAGTGTACACCTGCCATCTGGTTAGGGCTTTCTAGGACTTTACAAATGACAGAGGGTAAGTAAAAGGAAGACTGGGCTGATTAATATAATAAAGTTTCTGGAAATTGGTGATAATGTTTGTGGTTCCATATCCTCTACAAGGAATTAGGGGTGCAACATCTTTTAGAATGTTGGCGATGCTTTGTTGTGCTAAGGCTATATCTCTCATGGTGGTCTTTATGTGTAGGTTGTCCAGTTTTCTTTGCTTGCCTACTTGTTTTGATGATATTCCCAAGGTCTACATTTTAAAGTAGATATAAAAGCAAAAATTCTTTCTCAACCTTCTCTTTGCACACAAACATATATAAATGTATGCATACATTTATATATAATATAAATATATATTATATATATTTATATTTAGCTTATATATAATTTGATGTAAATTATGTTTATAAATATAATTTTATAGTGAACTTAGTATGTAAGTAAGGTATTTCCCTGTCAAAAAGACACTGAGCACTGCATAGTAATGTACAGTTAAGGATGAGCACAATTATTTAATAGTTTCCTCTTTGATCGGGCATTTATGCTACTTCTAATTTGCACCCATTATTTAAGATTGGAAGAAAATGAAATTGAAGACCTGAATTGTACGAATATACTCTGTATACAAACAATTGTATGTAAAAAGATGCTAAATACATGCACTATGAGTTGTACATATTAAAATTATAAAAATTAAAAAAAAGATTGGAAGAAATATTCTTGCACATTTTTTGTCCTTTTCTGATTATCTCATTAAGATAAATTTCAAGATAAGATTACTGGGTCACTTTGTACACACATTTAAATTTTCAATATATTTTTGAATTCTCTGCTTTCTGAAAGTTTAAAATAATTTGATATTTATCTGTTTTGGAAATTATGTCCATTATCCCATATATTTGCTAAGGCTGGATATATTCCTTTTGTTAAGATTAATAATTATTTTTGTCTTCCTTGTATGTTAAGTGGTACATTTTTGCTGTTTTCATTTTTTTTTTCTTTTTCAACTTGATGTCATTGCTCCCAACATCTCTGTGTCACATTTTTGGTGCATTAATTCTAAAATGGTCAAAGATCCTGAACTTATTTTTGTAATTCATGTAATATCCTTTCTTTGTGCACTTTGAGGTCATCTTTTATAGTCAGGGAGAGTATAAGAATTTTGAGGGAATCAGATGCAATTAACATTATAAAGGTATATATATATATGTATGTATAACACATTTATATATATCATATCATATACTGCAAATTTTTATTTTTTAAGATTAAATATTTCACAATTTTTTTTTCAAAAAATTTCATAGGCTATTTTTTTTAGAAAAGTTTTAGGTTTAAAGAAATATTGTGCAGAAAATATAGAGGTCCCACATAGCCACCACCATCTTATAGAGTTTCTTGTTATTAATATTTTTAAAAATATTTTTATTTATTTGCTTTAATTGTACACAATGCATTTTATTCAATGCGTTTTCTTTGTACGTGGTGCTGAGGATCGAACCCGGGTCGCCCACGTGCTAGGCGAGTGCTCTACTGCTGAACCACAATCCCAGCCCCTATTAATATTTTTAATGTATTAACATCTTGCATTAGTGTGATAAATTTATCTTGTTATTTATTTATTTATTGTATCTTGGATGCAAGTTTTTTTAAAACATATGTGTTTGCAGTTATTTTTCTCCTAGTCTGTGGCTTGTCTCTTCATTCTGTTAAAGTCTTTTGCAAAGCAGAAGTTGCTAATATTAATGAAATCTGACATAGATTTTCTTTCATGGATAGTTCTTTGAGTTTTGTATTTAAAAAGCTACTGCCAAATCAAAGGTCATCTAGCCTTTCTCTCATGTTTTTGGAACTTTACAGTTCTGTGTTTTATATTTAGATTAATAATCCATTTAGTTGACTTATTTTTCTAAGTGGAAAATCTTTGTTTGATTAATGCTTTAGTATGTAAATATCTAGTTTTTCAAGCACCATGGATGTTTCTTATTCATGATCAAGCCCTTCAACTACTTCTCTGTTATTGATACAGAGAAAAAATAAATGTGGCAATGTATTTAGATATAGATAAGAATGTTTAGTCATTTCTGAGTTCTCTGCTTGAAAGCCATAAAAGCTCAATTTTAATAGAACCAATATGTTGTTTTGAACACAGAAAGGACAATTCACAAATTGGTATGAAATTATAAGTGTGCCTCTAGGAGAAATTCTGTTTTCTGACATCTCCCCCTGTGCCTTGGGCCTTCTTACAGCTTTTGTTTTACTGGAACTCCATTCACTGTTTGATGGTGGAGGCAGAAAATTTTCAGGTAGATGCCCCAGCTCCTGAACCTTACCTTATGAGCCAGTTCTAATTCCAGTATTACAATTTACAGGGGTACTTCAAAGTCACTTTTTAAAAATGTCCCTCTTTAACCTTATAATAAATAACTTGGAAGAATTTCTCTTAATTTGTAAGCTTTGATATGACTTACAATAGAATAAAAAAGGCATAGGAGTTTCAGTTCCTTTTAATGCTTCTCTTCTAATAGTTCTGTGACTTGATACCATGGTGACAAGCATCAAGGAAATACTTAGAATTAATGATGCTTTCAGATGACTTGAAAAAGGAATGTATTTTTAACCCTCCAGCTTCTTGTTTAAATTACCATCTTGCATGTGAACTCCTTTTTGGCATAAATGAACTGAAAATATCAATTTCAAGAATCATTTTAATCAATATAACAATATGATTTAATTTTACTGTGTTATTTTAATCCAAATTATATAAAAACCATAAAGCCAGATGGATTAAGTATTATAAGTACATCTTATAACACTTTTGGTTTTTTAGAGAATTATGCTTATAATTATTGAGCTACTTCTTAGTTTTTAAATATCCACAATTTAAAAGGTTTTGATCTTAAGTTGGTTAAAGTTTGTTTTTTAAATTGATTTTTAATACGGGAAGAACTAGCCACCTCTATTCTCCTCATAATGCAGTAAAGACACTGCGTAGATTCGTTGATATACTGTTTGAAGATAACTTTTCCATTAAGTTCCTAGTGTAATCACCCTTGCTTTCCATTTCATCTCCATGACTGTTTGTACAATAACATCATCCAGTCCCCATGATAGCCTTTTCCTGAACTGCTCTGCACTCCCTTCCACACCACCATTTGATCTTGCAGAAAAACTGCATAACTTGTATCATTGCAGTACATGTTCTGTATTGTGTTGTACAAAGAATATGGGTTTGGAACAAGCAATACTTACTACTTGAGGATTTTGGATATTCTTTAATCCCTCTAGGATTTAATGTCTTTAAGTATGAAGGGAAATATTATTGGCAAACTTATAAAAGTTGAGGTTCTGATTAAATGGAAATATTTATTTTCTTAATGCATCTCAATGCTTAAATAATAAGGTTCAAAATTGTTATTTTTGCATCAAAAATCAACCAAAAATATGGGATCAGACAACCTCTCAACATTGACATTGACTCATCCATAAGTGAACAGTGCTTTAGTCAAAGTACAAAAGTACATTCAGAATCTCCCACCCCATCCTTGTCATCTGTTTCCCTGCTTCTTCTTTCTTGTTGTTGTTGTTGTTGTTGTTGTTGTTGTTGTTGTTCTTCTTCTTCTTCTTCTTCTTCTTCTTCTTCTTCTTCTTCTTCTTCTTCTTCTTCTTCTTCTTTTTGTGGTACTGGGGATTGAACCAAGGGGTGCTTATCCACTGAGCTACATCCTCAGTCCTTTTTTATATTTTATTTAGAGACAGAAAGAATCTTGCTAAGTTGCTTACAACCTCACTACATTGCTGAAGCTGGCTGTGAACTCATGATCCTTTTGTCTCCCAAGCGGCTGGGACTTGGCATCTGTTTCTGTACCTCCACCTGTATTTATAATTTTCCTCTATCTTCCCATTTATTGAAATGCTACCAATCCTTTAAAGCCAACTAACATGACTCCCCCAAATTCCTGATCTAAAATAACCATTCTAAAGTGACCTTTGTCTTTCTGAAATTTGTATGGCATAGAGATTTTTTTACTTTATGGCATTTACCTAACTGCTTTGAATTAAGAGTTAAGTGTGTGAAAGTCTTTTCTAAGAGACTACAAGTAGCAAGCCCAGGGCTATAATCATGCACGCTTATTGCCCTTAGAACTCAATCTGACACAAAGAAAAGTTTCAGTAACCATCTAGAGAATTGACATGCCATTTATATTTTTAATATTCAAAATTGTCCTAGTGGTTCAGGATTCTCTCTCATAGAATAAAATGAACCTTTTCCTCAGTAGGTTAAAAATTGACAAAATTTGGTATAATTTTTTTTTCCTGGTATTGGCTCAAGGGGACTTATTATACCATTTTAACAATGCAAAGTACATTAACTTTGAGTGTTTTAAAATTTTAATTGTCTAGAAAGTTATCTTTAATTGGCTAACAGGAGAAATGTTCCCTTACTGTATCAGGGTTTGACAGCTCTACTTCATTCTAGAAAGAATCAAGGCATTGATAGTTACTACCTTTTATTTTTTAAATATCTAGTTTATTTCTGTCCCAAATTCATTTTAGTACATAAAATTCCATTGTATTAATGAATGAATGTCTTTTTGTTGATAAGAATGTGTTGAACAATACCTGAAATAATGCATAATATCTCATTACATATCAGTACTAGGAAAGAATTTTTAACCTGCCTAGTGCATTTTCCATATTTTCAGGCAAGTTTTACCTAAACCATTTCTGACAGGAAGACAACTCCTCTAATGTTATTTATCCCAAAGGAAGATGATTTCATAATCTCTCTTATAAAATAAGGATCTTCACCAGTGAGCTTGGTAGATGAATTCTGGAGCTGTTGCAGTGACAGATGAAAGATGTCAGTGAGATACTTGGAATGCTAAGATCAAGGAGGAGACTTATCACCTCACTTGAAGTTACCCATAGGAGAGCAGAAGACATCTGTGAAGGCTTTTAATGATGACTCTCAGTAAAATTCCTCTCTGAGACAGAGAATGAAAAGATGATAATGAATTTTGATGGAAAAGGAGAGGAAAAGAAAATTGTTGAACAAATTGAAGAAGAAATATTGGGAATTAAATGCAAAGTAGTTATGTAGAAAGAAATATACCTGGATATAAACTGAAATATGTAAGGTGCAAAGGATCTCAAACAGATGGATCCTCTAGATCCTGTTTTGATGGATTACTTAGTATCTAACTGAAATTTAAGAAACTATTAGCTGCCCATTTACACTGATTTGCTAATTTAGAAAAAGTTAAAACCCTTCAAATCTTAAATGTTTATGGTTACATTCCTAAAATGATCTACCAAACATTACTTCCTTTTCACTTTGTTAGCAAGTGAATTAAATGTAGGGATTATCTGGTATTTTGAAGAACAATAAAATCATTCATCAAGACAATACTTGGTCTACTTCTCCAGACTTCAGTGGATATAAGACAATTAACATCATCAATTAATATAGTTGCCCTTTTTCTTTGGGCAGCTTGAATTCTGTTTTTCTTTGGCTGCATCTAAGTTTTCCTTAGGAGTTATGAAAATGTCCATGAAAGATAACTGTATCACCCTGAAGGCACAGATGGAAAGAAAACTATATGCAGTAATGTGTGAAGTAGCACAGGGAGAGAAGAGCTTGTCACAATTTATTTTATCTTTTATTTGAGGCCAGGAAAATAAAAATGTTGTTGTTTCTCAGAAAATTTGTATGGTTTGAGCAAAACAGTGGATAATCTACCCTTTCATTATGTTTCATTTATAATTTATACATTCTATGTATTCTCTTTTATGAATAAAATATCTCATTAAAATGTAAAGAAAAACATTGGAGTGTTTTGTAACTGTTAACTTTAATCTAATGAAAAACTGACTGAATTATTGCTAGGCCCCTGTGGTCTAGTCTTAAGAAGTGTTTAGATGTGTCTCTGTGTATTGTATCCTTATGTAATAATCTGCCTGTGTTTTAATGCTGTCAAAATAACACATTATCCTTTATTTTTCAAGAGTCTAGTATGTGTGTGTGTGTATATATATATATATATATATTGTGTGTGTGTGTGTGCTTTGAAACACATAAACTAGAGTGAAATTATAATTTTGTTAAGCTGTATTGTCTCAGAAATATGTAGGGAAGGACTACATGCATATATATATGTATATATTTTTTTGGTGCTGCATAAATTCTTTATTAAACCCAACATGATACAGTCATTTAATATCTGGAAACTTACATCAAAGCACAAGATTAGAAGACATGCATATTTTTAAGAGTATATCTCTTATCTGATCTTATCATCAATGTTGAATTTAATCAAGAGTGGTCCCTGATGCTAGAAATTTTCTCTAAACTAAACAAAATGTAATTGTTCTATGTGGATCTGATAAGTGCTCTATGTGAGTTAGAACTCACAAGCAGGAAGATCAAAAGAAGAGAGTTAAATAACTAATGAAATAAACAATATTTGCATAAAATGAATAATCTGTGTTGGGTGTTTTGAATCATATAGTACTTCAGTACAAGAAAATATACATATAAAATGAATTTAGGTATTTCCTGTGTATGTTGTTCCCTTCTATATTTCTAAGGTATGCTTAAGGGTAGTATATAAATAACTGATGGCTTGCATGTTCAGTAAGTTTTGTAAACAAAATAATATATCCATATTTATCATGTTCCTATGTTATCAATTCTAATAAAATAATCAACAAGCTCTTAAAATTACACTAGTTGATGTTTTTAGGAAGAGCCAGTTAGTAGAACCTTAATTCATCAGGGCACAGTCAACACTGGTGCACCCACAACCAGGAAAGGAAATAGATCTTTGCCAGCTCGCCAAAGTCCCCCAGTTTCCTTTCTCAATCACCATCTGTTCCTCAGCCTCTTCAGGTAACTTTCATGTTGACTTTAATGTTACTAATTTATTGTTGTTAATTCTCTTCCTTTGCTTTTTAGTTTATACTCGGAAGTGCTCATCCCTAACTAAACATGTTTATTTCACCGTTTTTGAAGAATAGGAAGATATAGTATGCGTCCATCTCTGCCTGGCTTCTTTCTCCCAACAGAATATTTGTAATATGTGCTGAGATATGTGTAGCTGTACTTTGTTCATTTTCATTGCTTTATGGTATTAATTCCATGGACATTTCATGATTTTTAAATGCATTTTACAGTTTCTAGATATTTGCAATGTTTCTGGGTTTTACCTTCATATCTGTTGGGTGTATACTTAAGTGGAAAATGAAGTATATATTTCTTCATCTTTACTAGATGATGCCAAACAGTTTTACAAAGTGGCTATAGCATCAGCTATATGATGTTTTCCCATTGCTTCATCTCCTTGCTAACTTCAGTATTTGTCAGGTTTTTAGAACTTTAGCCACTCTGATTGATGTATTGTGGTATCTTAGAGTAGTTTTAATGTGCATATCTAACTCATGAGGTTGAAGGCTTTTTGGTCCTGTGTTAAGTGTCTATTTAAAATCTTTTGCCATATGTTTCCGTTGTGCCTTTTGTTCCTCTCTATTGACCTGGATGACCAATACACACATATGCACATACTCACACACACAGAGTATGAAAGCCTTGTTCAATTGGTTCTATATATTTTGTGTGGCTTACCTTTCACTCTCTCTGTGCTATCTCCTGTGAACACAAATTTCCAATTTTTTTTTTTTTGTATACAGTTCAATTTATCAATCCTTTTCTTCATTATTAGTGCTTATTGTGTCCTGTTTAGGAAAGGTTTCCCTGCTGTATCATAAGAGTACTTCCATAAACTACATTCTAGAACTTTTAATATTTTGCCTTTTACATTTTAGCTCTAAAAATTTATATGGAATTGATTTTTATATATCATGCAAGATAGATTTCAAGTCTCATTTTATTGCATGTGGGGTACTAAATTGTCCTTGAATTGTTTATTGAAAGAGATTGTCCTTTCCCACATGTACGAGGGACTAATGTGGTTAAAAGTCATTTGTCCTTATATACGTGCATCTGGAAATGGATTTTTCATTTTGTAATATCTGTTCACTTGTCTGTCCTTGGGCCAATGCCACATTGTCTTAAAAATTTATTTTTATAACTCCCGATGTCACATAGAGCATGTCTTCCTGCCTTGTTTTTGCTTAGTACAGATTTGGCTATTCTTGGCCACATTTTTATATCACCTTATCAAGTTACACACACACACAGAGCTGCATTTTTATTTGGATTTCATTCAATCCCTAGAGCAATTCAGGGGAAATCAAAGCCTTAAAATTTTGAATCTTCTAGTCCAATCTTTGAATCTTCTAGAGATGATATTTATTTCTAGTTTTGGGGGACCTTCCTTAAATGATCTCAATAAAATGTTTTTTACCCCCTGTGGCAAGATCTTGTATGTCTTTTATAAATTTTTAATCCAAGTGCTTGATTGGTTTTCCTGCTGTCATACATGACACATTTTTAAAAAATTGATTTTTCACTTCTATGTATCTAGTATGCTTGTAAATCTTTCCAAAAATATTTTATATCACGGTTAGTCATTCTTACTGTGTATCTAAATTCAGTACTCTAACTACATGTTTTGACGTTATCCCCTGTTAATCCATGGATTTTGTTTGCCAGAAACTTAAACTGATTTTGGCTAACATTTGCAAAGGGACAATTTACAAGGAGAATATGTAGGAACACAGAGATAGAGTTTCTGGGGGTTTCTGGGGACTTTTTTGAAAACAAGTGGGAACCATGGCAGCCTCAAAGCACTGGATAGCATGAACTCAAGCTTGATAACAGCTGCCTCTGTGAGCCTTACCATGGTTCAGCCTGCTCATCCGTACATCATTTCCTCACTTGGATTATTCACAGCCTAGAGCATTTAATTTGCCAGACTTAGATCTCTTCCTGAGTCTTCCTAGGTAAAGAAAGGGGAAATTTGGTCTTTGGGTTTCTTCACTGAAAAACAAGCCCTAAGAATTTGCAGGGAAAAAAATGGCACACATATGTATTGTGTATCCATATTGCTGACGTAGGGTGGAGAGAGGTGATCTCCCTTTTTGTGAGTGATCCCACTGAGGAGGTTTATGTTCACTGTATGCCATGGATGGGCAATGGAAGACTGTTCTTGATATTGTTAGGGGACTATGAAACCACAAGGTCTGGCAGGCCTGGTTAAAAAGTGACCTTCCCACCAATACTGCACAGAGTGGGCAAGGGAGAGGAGTGTGATTCTTCAAGAGAGGAGTGGAAACTTTTAAGAAGAGGAGCTGGATGCTTGAGGGAAAACCAAGTTATCACTTCTCCTTAGAGGAAGATGACAGATGGCAGCTTGGTTCCCATCAAGTAGTTTAGTTTGAAATACTTGGCTAACTGTCAGTACTATTATAGGGTTTCTGGATTCAACATGTTCTTAGCTCAAAAGTATGTATATACACATTCATATGCCATCACTATCCCTTTTCAATTGAATATGTCAATACATGATAATTTATAAGAGAAAGCTTTCATGAAGTAGAAGATTATAAAATTAGGAATTCAGTCTTTGTATAATTATTTAAAATATTTTCCCATAAAAAATCAGCATTATTGCCAGGCACGGTGATGCACACTTGTAATTCCAGAGGCCCGGGAGCCTGATCAGGAGGATTGGGAGCTCAAAGCCAGCCTCAGCAATGGCGAGTTGCTTAGCGACTCAGTGAGACCCTGTCTCTAAAAAAAAAAAAAAAATACAAAATAGGGCTGGGGATGTGGCTCAGTGGTCGAGTGCCCCTGAGCTCAATCTCCAGTACTTAAATAAATAAATAAATAAAAATCACTATTCTTTAGTGAAGTAAGAGTAAAGTACCCTATAACTTAACTTATTCAGGAGTTAAAATAAGGTAAAAATGTTTATATTTTACAGAGCAATAAAATAAAGTTATGATTGGTATGTTACCCCTTCCCTATTCTCAAGATGGCTCTGATTTCAACTTGTTTTAGTTGGCTTTTTCACTGCTATGACTAAAAACGAACAATTCCAGAGGAGGAAGAGTTTATTTGAGGTCTCACAGTTTCAGAGGTCTTAGTCCATAGAAGGCCAGCTCCATTCTTTTGGGCTCAAGGTGAGGCAGAACATCAGGGTGGAAGAGTGTGGCTGAGGAAAGCAGCTTACATGGTGATCAGGAAGCAGAGAGAGACTCCACTCTCCAGATACAAATAATATACCCTACAGCCACATCCCCAATGAACCACTTCCTCCAGCCACACCCCACCTGCCTCCAGTTACCACTCAGTTAATCCCATCAGGGATCAATTCACTGATTAGGTTAAGGTTATAACCCAGTCATTTCTCCTTCAAACCTTGTTGCATTATCTCACATGTGAACTTTTGGGGTACATCTCACATCCAAACCATAATACAACTGTACCTCACATAAAGGAGTAATTTGCCTTGCAGGTGTATCCAGTTGTATTAGGCTTGTGGAGATAAATTACATTTGAAATAATGTTTGTATATAGGCAGGATTCAATTTCACAGTGCCATAGTGGTCTACTGTACTTCAAAGAGACTTCAGAAATCTTTGAGTTTAATTTCCATCTAAAGAAGTATCGAACAAACGAATTTGGCTTATATATTACTGGATTGTAATAGCCTAATATGTATTTGAAAGCTCTCTGGGATGAGCAACAATACTCTTTGTGACAACCTTCTCTACTATAGGACAATATTAAAGTCACTTTCTAAATCAATTTTTTTTTTCTTTAAGAGCCCGAGTCTGCTAAGTTATCTACTTTTCTTTTCTGAATGTGAATTATTTTCCTTCTAAATATATGTTCCTTAAAAAATCATGCAGGAAGTAGAGAATTGTATGAAATAATAAAAAAAAAAAAAGCTTACGAATTTCTTATACTCCTAAAGTAATTCTTCCTTTATTGTTTCCAAACACTTGTTTAAGTTCAACCTTCAGGAGCAAGGCAATGTGTGCCTACTTTTTCTCCATGTGAGAATCTTGCTGGTGTTCAAAAACAACTCTGATGCTCTCATTAAGTGTGGGTGTGTATTTTCCCCTTTCCCAATGTGCCACATATTTTAGGTTGTTAAAATAAATGTTTTATGTGTAAGTGCAACTTATTTAAAAGAGAAAATGGGATTAATATGTAAACAATTTGTATGATTTTTGTAAAATTTGATTTGATATCTGAACTATGCTTTAGCTGTAATTTCGTTTTTATATGAAACCATAATATGAATGACTGCCAGTAAAATATAGTTACATGAATGACTTCTTTTTCTATTTTTATTTTTTATATTTTTTAGTATGGTACTTGGGATTGAACCCAAGGTCTTATGCATTATGCATGCTAGGCAAGTGCTCAATCACTGAGCCATATCCAGCCCTTTTTATTTTAAGACACCGTCTTGTTACATTGCCCGGGCAGGCATGAATTTAGGATCCTCAGCCTCACGAGTAGCTGGGACTACAGGTGTGTGCCATCGTGCCCAGCACAAATGACCTTTTTCTTTTTTTGGATATTGATTCAGTAAAAGGGAACATGGTTTTGGCATTATTTTATCATACGGGTTTCTATTAAAACGTTTCTATTTAATGGAACTGTCACAAGTCTCCTTTTTTGAAAATGAACACCAGAGGAAGAATTACTTTGACTTATAGCATAACTGCATTGAAAGATTTTCAAAATGCACATGTCACTACTGCATCACTTTCTTAATGAATAAAAGTGTTGTTTCAGGGTCACATGCATATATGTTTGTTCTGATACTCAAAATTAATAACAAATATTAGCTAACTCTCCTAAGTAAGATAGTTTTTTAGTTGAAATCCTTTTTTCCTGTATTGCCATTAGTGCGTTATAATTATGCATAATGGTGGGACTCATTGTTACAGATTCACATACGTATACAATAAGACAATATAATTTGGTCAATATCATTCCCCCGAATTACTTCTTTCCCTCTCCCCTTCCTTGCCCCTTGGTCCCAGTCCTCTATTCTACTGATCTCCCTTCGATTTTTGTTACTGGAAGTATTAATACAGTGATAGAATGAAGAACAAAATTGATTTGAGTCCATGGTTGTACCATTAATATATATTTCTTAATATTCCTCTCACCTGGGTAATCTCAAAGAATATAACTATTTAGTATTGTGTTTTCCTAAATTGTAATGTAAATTAGTATCAGTAGATCTATCATTTAAAAAATTAGCTGCTAATTAATCTATAGTTTAGTTCTAAATATTATCTTACTTCCTTTTAAGGTAATTTATTATTTATTATTACAAATAATGTTGCAAAATACTTCTTTACAAGTGAATGTATCCATAGTAGATACTTGAACTGGTGTTACTTGGTTCAAAATGTGATTTAAAATTTCAAAATTTAGCCATGCTTGGTGACACATGCCTGTAATTCCAGCAGCTCAAGAGGCTGAGACAGGAGGATCATGAGTTCAAAGCCAGCTTCAGCAATGGCAAGGCACTAAGCAACTCAGTAAGAACCTGTCTCTAAATAAAATACAAAATAGGGCTGGGGATGTGGCTCAGTGGTTGAGTTCCCCTGAGTTCAATCCCCAGTACCAAAAATAAATAAATAAATAAATAAATAAATAAATAAAATTTATTTCTAATGACATTATGAAATGTCTTTTTTTAAAAAAAATATTTATTTATTTACTTTAGCTGTACACAATGCAATGCATTTATGTTTATGTGGTGCTGAGGATCGAACCCGGGCCATGCACGTGCAAGGCGAGCGCTCTGCCGCTGAGCCACAACCCCAGCCCCAATGAAATGTCTTTTTATACCATGTTTGTTGTGACAGAATGTTTTCCTAATTATCTGCAACAATGAATATCACTTTTTAAAAATTTTGAACGAATTGATAGTCAAAAAGAAACATCCCATTTTAATTTTTTTTTTGTTAATAAGGGTTTATTTGTGCCCATGTGAACATATTTTTGTGGGACTATTCATTGCTTATTTTTAATTGATTTATATGCTTTTTATTATTGATTTTTGTTATGATACTTTTAAAATTATGGTTCTTCTGCCTTGTCTATTATTTATGATGCAAATACCCCATTCTTGTGTGGTATTATTTGTCTTGAACTTGTTCATGGAGAATTTTTTTTAACCAAACACTTTTTTTCTATTTCTAATCTGGTACTCTTATAGCTTATAAATGTACAAAATAGTTTGGAAGCAGACATTCCTATGACCAAGTTAGAAACTATTAATTTTTTTCTTGCCTATTCATGATATTTATTTTTTAACTGGATGCCAAAAAATAAAACAGCAATATAATACATTCTAATATGTATTACGGAGGACTTACTCTGTGCCAGGTGATTTCCTGAGAAATCTTTCTATGCACTGCTTCTTTTCATCTTCAAATCCTAGTGAGGTGGGTTATCTCCAGTTTGGTAGAGTAGCACACTGGTGTACAAAGATTAAGAAACTTGCTAGAGGCCACTCATCAAGTAGGTGGTGAACTGGAAATGAAACCTTGGCAGTCTAGTTCTTGAACCTGTTTGATAAACAATAATTTATTACTCATTAATAAAAATAACTTGAGAAATCTTGAGCAATGATATTCAAATATCTCTTTGCTTTTTGCACTCTCTGGCATGCTGTGGGAAGTATGGTAGAAATGTAAATGATTCTTCTTTTTACATGAACTGCAGAACTAAGTAAGTTGTATAATAATTTGAGAAAGCAAAGAAAAGTAAAGCAGTAGGTCAAAATCAGAAAACAAATTGTATGCTTCAGGAATGAAAATATCCTGGTGATAAAATTCACAGACTATATAGCAAGAAGCCTTTGATTTTGAAAGTTCTTCTTATTTCCCTGTGAAACATCAAAAAACTGTTGAATAAAAGGGGAACTTTGGAGCAAAGAGAGATCACAGTATTTCAGATTGGGGAAAAAAGCTCAAGAAAGAAAAAATATATAGCCATTGAGTAGAACACAATATTGCACTAGAGATCATTAGAAACAATCTCTATATTTTACCAAAGGAGAAAATGAGATTCATAGAGGAAAACAATGTGCAAATTTTACTTGGCAATGGTTTGAGACTGTAACTTCAGTTACTAGCTCCAAAATCAGAATCTGTTTTTCTGCTATATAGCTTTTATACTATATGCTTGATGGAAATAATTTTTAAACTGCTAATTAAGCAGTGACCCTACTGTGACATTTTAAGAAGTATGTTTATGCTCTTATTAAATCACAAGGAGTGTATTACTTCTAGAGGGGGAAGCATCCTGACCTTGTTAAGTCCTTCCTCTATAGATTGGGTAGAAGTTTCCAACTCAGTTTCACATTCTATATTTAGATGCTTTAATAGAATTCAAGGTTACCATAAGAAATATTGCTAGCAGCATCTCTTTCCCCCTACATGTTGTTTTCCATTACACTGTGAGTAGAGCAAACAAACAAACAGAACAGAAGATATCCAGAACTTTTAATTAAAGGATATTTATATGTTCAGAGAGGATCTTAATTATCATGCCAGATATAATTATTCTTTAATTTTCATGCTTCCTTTTATTTTGATGATAACATAGGGAGTATTTATTCAAAATTAAGGTACAATGTATAAAATATAATTTCTACTTAAATACACACACACACACAGAATTTGAATGTTTTTTTCTTCTAAAGTTTTAGGTAAATTTTAGAATGATGACAATGCTTTTAGTATTGTCACTCATATAATCAGAATTAATTATTCCTTTAAGCAAAGTTCCTCGTAGACTTTAGCTTAGTGTTCTCTTGTCAGTCTTGGAAGCAAGTCTTCTGCCATTAATTAGTGGAGTTAATTGGCTCCTGCACATTATGTAGTGTTCTTTTTAATTTCTTTTGGTACCAAGGATTTAACCTAGGGGTCCTTAACAATTGACCCACACCGCCAGCTTCCATTTTTATTTTAAAAATTTTTATTTTGATACAGGGCTCACTAACTTGCCTAGGACACTAAATTGCTAAGGCTGGCTTTGAACTTGCAATCTCCTACCTTAGTTTCCTGAGCCACTGGGATTATAGGTAGTGTGCTACCAAGCATGGCCATTCTGAAGTATTCTTGTAATACAATACAGGAATACATTTCAGTCATTTGATATTTTTGTATTGAAAGTTGATGTATTTCTCTGTCCCAGTGTTCTGGTAATGATGGAGGAGAAGAGAGAGATGAGGAAAGATTGGAAGGAAAGACCAAGGGTGAATGTAGAGAACGGTCTCTGGGGTCAGATGGCCTGCATTCCATCTTCTTGCCCCCTGTGCTGCCATTGTCAAGTTATTTAATCTCTTTATTTCTCAGTTTCCTCATTTTTAAAAGAGAAACATGATGGCACCATAGAGGATGAAATAGGATTTGATTTATGCAATGTAAATGTTGAATAATTTTATATCTTTGAAGGTATTTTTTGCTTTAAATGCCTTTCTTTGAAACAAATGTCTTCTAAATGGAGTTGTATAAGAAACAGCATGACATCTTACGAAGAGAATAGTCTACCAAAGAAGGATCTTTTATAGTGTCATGGCATTTTAAAGTTTTCAAAAATATTGTTCCTAAGCATGGAATCTTTTCAGTCTTACAGCCATCTCATGTTGTAGGCTTGGTAGTCATTAATTTTCTCACAATATAAAATCTTTTATTCCAAGTTATATAAAGAGCAAATATCTCCAATAAAAGTGGAAAATGGAATATAAAATGGTAGTGCACTGTACTTTTCACCTGATGAGGGTACCTGATAATAGGCAGATAAAATCTAAGGCTATGTTGACAGGTCTATGGATGGGATCAATTGTTGTGTTTGTTAACTCATAATGCTTAGTCTTTATATTTTTATTTTGCAATGAAAGAAGAAATCTAAAAGGAGACCATATCAGTCACTCTCAACTCACAGCAAACTGCTTGGAACACTTAGGATCTTACTAAATTTTTGGTAAAGCAGATAAAAGATTAAAGTTGAGTGAAAAGCAGTGAAAAAAAGGACTTGAAAAGACACACGTAAGCCATAGTCAAATTCTGAAAATTATCAAAGACTCAGAGTTAAGTCAGGGGGTAAATCAGAGGATGTATATTACTTAGGTATGAAAGCCAGAGCCAGGATGGGAAGAAATTGTGTATAGAGTGTGGATGTTCAGGGTTGAGTGTGTATGTTTATGCAATCAGATTCTACATTTAGATTGTGATTCTTTTGCAAGTGATTTTTTTCTTGATAACACTCAGATTTTGTATTTCTTTAAAATTAGCTATAAAATATATTGGTTATTGTCTGTCCTCTTTTTATAGACTTTTTTTAAAATGACCATACTTAAATATTTCAATAATTTTGTCCATTCATTAAAAATTATACATAACTACTACCATATGGTATGCCAAGATGAATAAATTACATTCTTAGTTTGATATTGATATTAGCAAATAGAGAAGTACACTAATATAGATTTCTCAATAGATCATGTGATTCCCTCAATATGTGGACCAAAAAATTTTTGCAAAAACACTGTGGACTAAATAATTTTAACTAAGACAATGGATGGTGATTTATGTTCTGACAATTCTGTCGAAGCAGAAAAATAACTCAGAAATTAAAAAGAACAATTTCTTAATGGCAAACATATTGAAAAATCCATGTAAAAATGTAATGAGATTAGAACTATCCATAATAGCAGAGAATTTTTTTCAACTAGATGTAAAATTATGTTGACTAATTTTGTAGTTTAGTGGATATCAGAAAATATTAACAGCATTAGTTAGAATTCCTAAAGCCTAAAACACTGTATTATGATTGCTAATGAGAAGGAAGCAGCATGATCAGCTGTCTTCATCCATCTCATAAAATCCTCATAAAATGACCTTATCTTCATAGTTTAGTATTAATATAAAATTATTAGTATTAAATTATTAAATTAAGTATTAGTATTAAATATTTTTTAAAAAACAGAGGTAAGGATAGTACTATATACTATTGTTTTTTCCCCAGCAATAATTATTAATTTTTAAACTCCTGCTTTGCTGAAGAAAGGGGTAAACTTTATCTAAAAACAGTTTTCCTCTTACCTATCATTTACCAAATTCTTCTAGATTCACTCAAGCATTCATAAGATTTTTTTAATTTTTAGTTTTAATATAATATGTAACAAAGTGTTGAGGCCATGATAGCCATTTTATTATTTACTACCTATTTTATAATTCTTCAGCTGTTGTCCATTTTCCAACTATCATCATATTTTTAGAAATAATAACATTTCATGAATATTATTTATTACTTTTTTTGCCTTCCCAAACAGAAACACACATTGGCTGTATGATCATGCCTATTGTTTGCAAGTTCTTTGCTAAATGTTTCATGAAACATTTTAACTTTCTCTGGTGGAGTTTGGAATATAGCTCTTATATTGTTAGAAGGGCTAATAAAGCAATATAGCATAGTGCTTGTGAGTATTTAATAAAAAAATGATAGTAGGATAATTGGATTTCCCATATGCACAAAAAGTAATGAACCAATCCTTACTTTACACCTCATGTAAAACTTAATTCCAAATGGATCATAGACCTAAATATAATAATGAATATTTAAATCTCTAAAACAGGCTGGATAAAAACACTAATGCCATTGTATCTGGCAAAGATTTTTATAGATTATAAAAATTTTGAAGTATAAGGAAAAAGTTGACAAGTTTGACTTCATCAAAATCATAAATTTTGATTTTTATAAGCTTTTTCCTTTTATTTGTCTTTCCTTTTGTCAATTAATTGAATGTTATTCTATTGTATTTCTATTATTTTTGTAGTAATTGCACCTATTCTGGATATTATTATGGTTTATGGTTTATAATATACATATGAATTTTCATAACTACTTTCAAATAAAGAACACAAATGTGAAAAGACAAGCCACAATCTTTGAGAAACTATTTATAAAACATATCAGACAAGAAACTTTACCAAAATATGTAAAGGGATCTTATAACTAAATTAAAAAAAAATTAAATTGAGCAACAGACCTCACAAGATGATTTACTCAGGTATGTATTTTTATATGTATTTATATATCCACCTGTATATGCAAACATTATCCATATATTTAATATATACACACATATATTTATATATGTTTTAAATACACATGTATGTATATGCTATATGTAAATTAGTTATTATGGAAATGAAAACTAAAACCATAATGAAATACTACTACTTATCTAGTTTACCCATTGGGATGTCTAAAATTATCAAGATTAATCATAAAGTATGAAGAAGAATACAGAACAACTTTAACTCATACAGTGCTCCTAGCTATATAAAATGATACAACCTCTTAGAACACATATAGGTATTTTCTTTTAAAGTAAGTATAAGCTTCTATATAAATCAAGCATTCATTTCTAGATATCTTCTCAAGAAAAATGAAAGCATCTGTCCACATAAAGACGTACACAAATGCTTATAGAAACTTTATTTGTAACAGTTAAAATGAGAAACAACCTAAACTTCCATTAATTGGCACATGAATGAATAAATTTTATCTATTTATAGTATAGTAAATCACATATATGTGTGTGAAATATTGTCAAAATAATAATGAACTATTGATAAACATGACATAAATAAATCTCAGAGTACTTATTTTAACTTATATAAATTTCTAGAAAATTAAAACTCATCTTTAATGACATATAACATATTTGCATTTTCTAGGGAAGAGTGTTAGGTTAAAAGCAATAGAATTATAAAAGTGTCAAGGAAACTTTTAGTGGTGTTGGCTCCATTTATTACCATGATATAGGTGACAACACAGATATTAAAACAAGTGGAATACAGTAAAAATAGGCCAAAAAAAGCTGAAAAAATTAAAAATACACAATAGCAAATGAAGTATATCAATACAGGTATTATAAAGAAAACTGTACTCACTATTATTACAAATAATGTAGAATTTCATCATGAAATTAACAGGGATAGATAATTAGGAACGTATTAGTGTGTTAAGAAGAAACAACAATTCTTGAAGCTTATTTACCTCCCAACAAAGGTTTAAATTACAGAAAGTAAATTGATAGAACTGAGTGGACAAATCAAAAAATCCAAAATATTGATTGTAAATTTCAATATTCCTCTGGCAATAATTTTTAAAACAATTAGATACAAAATCATCATAACAATTAGATATAAAATCAGAATAATTTTAAAATATGATCAACACTATCAATCAACTTGATTTACTTGACATTTACTGATCAGGGTTCCATTTAACAGAATCAAATTCCACCCAATAAGAGAATAATGTACTCAAGAGCATATGGAAGGTTCACCAAAAGAGAACATATGTTGAATCATAAAGCAAGTCTTACTGTAGTTAAAAGTATTGGTAGCAAACAATGTACAGAATGTGAGTACTTTGGAATTAAATCAAAACAATGAAAAGTTGCTTGCATGATCCCTAAATATTGGGAAATCAAACTACATACTTCAGAATGACCAATTTGTAAAAAGGAGAAATAATTGAAGTAACAAAACATTTGAGCTAAATGAATGTTAATGCAAAATTTGTGGAATCAGAAAAACATTTAATATTGAAAGTTTATGCCAGAAAAGAAAGAATATCTAAAATCAATGCTACAAGCTTCCTTTTCAGATCTTAGGAAGGAAAAGCAAGTTTAAACCAAGTAACAAGAAAAGCTGAAATATAAAGATAACATAAAAATAAAATTAAAAATAGAAAAAAAATCAGGGTAATGAAACAATTTTATGAAAGCTTACCATAATTTATTTAGCTCTAGTTAATCATGGAAAAAATATAAGGAGGATATATTATTGGCATTAGAAAGGAAAGAAAGAGGGAACTTTACTAATAACTTTCAGATATTAAAAAATAAGAAATAAATATAATAGATAAATTTATGTGAATACATCTAAAATTTATTTATGTGTGTGTGTGTGTGTGTGTGTGTGTGTATGTGTATTTTTTTTTAAATTATATTTTTATTTATTTTTGTTTCTGTTACCAGGGAAGTGAATCCAGGGTCACTTAACCACTGAGCCACATGCCCAAACATTCTTATTTTTTTTATTTTGAGATAGGGTCTCACTAAGTTGCTTAGGGCCTTGGCAAGTTGCTGAGGCTGGCCTCAAACTTGCAATCCTCCTGCCTCACTCTCAGGAGTCACTGGGATTACAGGTGTGCACCACCAAACCCAGATTAAATTTTAACAATTTTGACAAAAGCATTATATTTTTTAAAAACACAACAATTTACAGTCAAAAAAGAAATAGAAAACCTGAATAACTCCTTACATGTTAATTTTAATGAGTTTTGGAATATAAATTTTGACAAGTTGGAAAACAAATTGTCCTTTATGATATTAAACATATACTTTATATGACAGATATTTCACTTGGGGTTTACCCAAAGAAATGAAAGCATATGGACATACAAATATTTGAATATGAATGTTCCTAGCAGAATATTCCAAAATTGGAAACATTCCTTTGTTGGTTAGTTTTCCATTACTGTAACAAATAGTTGAGATAATCACCTTAATGGAGCAAAGATTTATTTTGGCTCAGAGTTTCACAGGTTTACAGTTCACTTAAAAAATTTTTTTTTGTTTTAGTTGTAGATGGACACAATACCTTTATTTTATTTCTTTTTATGTGGTGCTGAGGATTGAACCCAGTGCTTTACATGTACTAGGCAAACGCTCTACCACTGAGCCATAACCCCAGCTCCAGATCACTTTTGCTTGGTCCCATTGCCTCTGGGACTGTGGAGAAGTGGCACATCATGACTGAGATGCACATGGCAGAGCAAGCTGCTCACCTCATAGCGGCAGGGAAACAAAGAAATAGGAAGAGGGGACATTGGGGTCCCAAAATTCCCCTCAGAAGCTTGGCTCAGTAATCAGAATACCTCACATGAGTCCCCATCTTATAAAGTTTCTATCACCTCTCAGGAACACCTTTGGCTGGGGACAAAGCATTTACAACATAGGCTTTTGGGGTAACCTTATCCAAATCATAGTAATTGTAAGTGTCCATAAGCAGGGTATATTAATTTGGCATATTCATATAGCAGAATAGTATTCAATAATTAAAAGTGAGATAATGATATAACACAACACAACACAGACACCAATGATTTTTAGCCTTATGATTCCATTTATATGAAATTCTAAAAGGTACAGCACTTCTAGTTCTGGCAGGTCAGTAGTTGTCTGGAACCAGAGTATAGAGATTGCATGTGACATAAGGGAACTTTTTGAGTTTTGGACTATTTTGTAATATGGTGGTGATTTCTAAGGTATGGTATTTGTAAAAGCTTATTGAATTGTACACACTTAAAAATAAGTTCATTTTATTGTATATACCTTGACAGTTAATATATTTTTTTAAAAGAAATATCTAAACCAAAGTAATCAAGACTTGGAAAAAGTAGTTGATATTGTAGAGAGAGAGAATGAGATAATGGCTTATAAAATTCTAGTATGGTTAGAATGAGTACCTACTTTTAGAGTGGAAGACAGAGAGGTGTTACCCAATAGGTACTAAAAATAATGTATATATTTCTATGCATTCTACTTCTCACCTTGAGATACAGATAGAGAGTAGAAAAAAAGTGTGTGTGGGGGGGTGTTGAGAAAAATACTAAGCATTTTTTTTTTTCCCTGTTTGGACTATGCCTGCATAGGCAAGGTTGAATGGAGATTTAATGGAGTTCAAATACTGACTGACCAATTTGGAACTATAAATGTTTAAAAATAATGCATGATTGTTTTCACCTCAGGTGAATAGCTACCCCTCTTTACACAGCAGTGTGCTAGGCAGGGAGTTAATGTCAAGTTAGTAAAATCTTTTGATGTCTTTGTCCTATTGTAGTATGTTGATAGTTTTCTTGTACTTTTTGGATTGTGACATTATTAAAATAATAAAATGTTATTTCTTACAACTTTCTCCTCCATGCAGAGGAAAAAAATGCATGGGACCTCAGTGATTAAAATTAATGAAAGCAGGCAGTGGGGAGAGGGAATTGAGCCAGAAGCCCTTTAGCTCAAAGTTTAACTCATTTCAGAAATCTCCAAGGAGATCCAGGGACCTCATGGTCCCAGGGTAACAATTTAAAATCAATGACCGAGATAATTTTGTAGCAACATGTGTAAGTTTTCTTTCAAAGAAACAACCCAAATAAGATAGAAATCGAACTTGGTTTTAATACCAACTCAATGGGTTTGTTTGGGTACCTTTGATGTATGAAAAATTCTTTTAATGATTAAACACTGAACTGATTTGAGTCCCGTGGTGAAAAGGTCAGGTTGTCTAACCCATCATGTTATCATCAGAGTATCATTTATTTATGTATTTCTGAGATTGTTTTCGAACAGCCAGGAGCTGCTTAAAGTGCTGAAGATAAGTCAAAACCCATGTGTTCTTTAAATGTGCATTCTAAACAAGAAGATCTAACAAAAAGACTCAATTTAAAATTAATACATAAATAATATCAGATAATTATTATATGTGAGAAAAATGTAGAGTAAGGAAAGAATAAATGGGGAGAAATTCTTTTTAAGATGGGGGTCAGGTAGCTGAGGCTCTGTCTTTGGAAAGGTATGTGAATGAAATGGAGATATTGAGCAAATTCAAATTGATCCTAAGAGCGTTCCAGGCATCCAGCACTAAATTCATTGGTGAATGGATAAGGTGTTTAGATACTTGGGGCAGAAGTCTGATTGAAGTGGATAGGAGTACAGAAGGAGGAATGAGAACAAGAGTAAGTACTGACAGCTTTTTCAAGGACTTAGGCTGAATTGGGGCAGAAAATCAATAATGTTAAATAAATGGTGGAAATGATGATCTAGCTTCACAGATTCATTATAATGCCATTTTACATTGATAGCATATCATAGATTAGTGGTTATCAAATACTATTTTTCCAAACAATGAAAACTTTTTAATTCATTTTGCCAAGTATGTCTTCTGTGGAACCATCATACATAAAAAAAAAAGATAGTCTTAGAGTGTCACTAAATAATCTGTTGAAGTTGTTAGCTCACATAACTCCAGATGATATTATGTTGTAATATTATTTTTAGGGTCTGCTACTGCAAATGCTGTTCTAAAGGCTCTAATGTTTATATTTATGCACTAATAAATACACATATCGACCGGGTCCTCATGATTCACTTATTCCAGGAAAAAAGGAAAACAAATGGATACAGAAATAAAAAGAGCATGGGGAAGTCCATGGTTATTCTCCCAAATTGGTTTTGATTTCAATTTTAGTTTTTATATAAAGGGTAGAACATTGGCCTGGGGTGTGTCGGAATATTATAAGGGGTTGAGGTCTATAGCCCCTCCCCCCCCATTACCCAGGATGGACATCTTCTGTCTACCAAAAGAGGCCAGAGGGGCCTACCTCAAAGATGAGACTGGATTGAGAAAGTAAAGGCCGCCAACGCCTCCTCCCCCGCCTTCAAAAGACTCAGAGCCCCATCGGCGAGCCCAGTCAGTAGAATGCCGGAACTCGGTTTATTGAGGAAGTTGGACGGTCTTATAGAGGACATGGGCCAATCAGCAGAAAGATCATAGGGACACATAAGGAGTATGGGCGGATGCCATTGGTGGAGCCATTGGCCTATCCTGGGGGTGGTTTCAGTTCTCACAGCCATGTCCCCTGCTTAGCCTAGGTCCTGTAACAGGGTGTGGTAATGTGGCAAGCAGCCAGAAAGCCAGAGCTTTTCCATCCCCTTGGCAGACAGTGTAAGGTCCCAACAGGGGTGAGCAGAAGAGGCTGGGCTCAGGACTTCAGATAATAAGTAGGAATTCAATAGCTGAAAGTTTTAGGAAATTGGTATGATGTAGAGAAGGAGTTTTTAAAAGTGAGAGAGTCTAGACAGGGAATTACGAGACATTCAAGACATGGGAAATTATCTGATTGGATGCATGCAGAACAGAAAGAATAGTAAAGAGGAATTAAAATGTATTAAGTGCTTTTTGATCCCTAAAATCATCTCAGTAAATTTTTTTCAGACTCTGTCTCAGATATTATTTTAGTAATGAGGGATTTAAGATGGAAAAGTTATATGTTTATTAAGTAGAGTATAAACTCAGTATTACAAAGCACATGTTTCACTAGCTCTGAAATATCTGTTATACTGGACTTTAGTGTCCCGTAGGTAAACCCAGAATGATTGGGTCCAGATTTTAGTAAGCACTGGATGCTGGCTTAAAATCTTCAATTTTGTTAAATAATGAATATTTAATAGTAATATTAAATAACATTGAGAGCTTTTTAAATAGGCATTGGCACAGAATTTTGCTTTGCATGATAAATTTGGTTACTGAGTCTAGAAATGATTGGTGTGGAGAAATCAGGATAGAAGATACCAAGACTGAGTCAAATACAGGTATGTGTGTGGAAGGTCAAGCAGATGACAGCTGTACAAATGTACTGCTCAGCTCTCCATTCCAGGAAGGCCATACTGCTCAGCTGCAAGCCCTGAAGTTGGGACCAGATCCAGCTGTTAGTACTTCCAGAATTCTTCTGGATTTTGAACCAAAGCCCTGGTCTTTCTTTGGTAATGACATAATAATATCAGATGTGCTAAGGGGCTTCTGTAACAGCCATCCTACCGTATCAGACAAGACTTTTTCTGGTCATTACTGTGGTCTGAGAGGTTCCCTGCTAAATTGTGTTTCCCTCATCTATATTCCTCTCTTTAGACATTTTTTGCTCTGTGTCACCCTAAAGGCCTTCCTAGAACTTTGAGATCTTTCTTCCACCTCCTCCTTCTCCTTCTTCTTTTTACAAAGGTGCTTCCTCTTTTATTAAAGAAGAAATATTAAAGGTGGGGAGAAAGCCTTAATGATCCTCTTACATGAGTGGAATTCCATGCACAAATATCCATCCTTCCCCTTTCATATACATTTTTTTTTAAGTTTTATGGGAATTTTATGTTCTTTTTTTCTTTATTATTGGTTCTTTTTAGTTATACATGACAATAGAATCCATTTTGATAAAATTATACAAATATGAAATCTATCTTATTCTAATTAGGACCCCATTCTTGTGGATGCACATGATGGTAGGATTCACTTAGTACTTTCATATATGTATATAGGAAAATTATGTCAGATTCATCCTGCCATATTTCTAATTCCTAACTGCCTTTCCTTGCCTTTATTCTCCTTTGGCTTATCCACTGAACTTCTCTCATCACCCCCATCCCTTTTTTGTGGTTTAGCTTCCACATATCAGTGAAAATATCTGACCTTAGTTTTTTGGAATTGGCTTATTTCACTTAGCATGATAGTTTCCACATCTATCCATTAACCAGCAGATGTCATAAAATCATTCTTTATGGCTGAATAATATTCCATTGTGTGTATATACCACAATTTCTTTATCCTGTTATATGTTAAAGGGCATGTAGGTGGGCTCCATAGCTTACCTAATGTGAATTGTGTTAATAAACATTGATTTGGCTGCATTAATGTAGTATGCTGATTTTTAATCATTTGGAAATATACCAAGGAGTGAGATAACTGCTTGAAATGGAGGTACCATTCCTAGTTTTTTGAGGAATCTCCATACTGCTTTCCAGAGCTGTTGTGCCAATTTGCAGTTCCATCAACAATGCATGAGCATACGCTTTTCCCCAAATCATTGCCATCATTTATTGCTATTGTATTCTTGATAGTTGCCCTTCTGATTAGACTGAGATGAAATTGCAGTATAGTTTTAATTTGCAATTCTCTAATTGATAAAGAAGTTGAACATTTTTCATGTATTTGTTGACCATTCATTTTTCTTCTTTAGAGAAGGCTCTGTTTGGTTCCTTTGCCCATTTATTGATTGGGTTAATCGTTTTCTTTTTTGTTGTTGTTGTTAAGCTTTTTGAGTTCTTCATATATCGTGGAAATTAATGCCCTATCTGTGGTACAGGTGGCAAATATTCTCACATTCTGTAGGCTGTCTCTTCATGCTTTTGATTATTTCCTTTGCTATGAAGAAGCTTTTGAGTTTGATACCATCACATTTATTGATTTTTAATTTTATTTCTTGTGCTTTAGGAGTCTTATTAAGGAAATTAGTTCCTGAGCCAATATTTGGAAGTGTTGGGCCTATGTTTTCTTCTAGTAGATACTGGGTTTCTGGTCTAATTCCTAGGTCTTTTATCCACTTAGAGTGGATTTTTGTGCAGGTAGGGAGATAGGCATTAATTTTCTTTTTTTTTTTTTTTAATTTTTTTATTATTTATTTACTTATTCATCATGCACAAGTATAGTATCTTTTTACATACAACTGCTTGTATACAAAGTATATAAGTACCATTCAGATCTTCAATCATGCATTTAGGATAATGATATCCATCTCATTCAATCACCAATTTTTTTCCAACCCCCCCCCCTTACTCCCTCCCTCCCCTGCCTTTCCGTTGACTATTCTAGTGTTCCTCTGATCCTATGTACCCCCTTCCAACAACTCTGTGAACCAGCTTCCTTATATCAGAGAAAACATTCGGTACTAAGCTTCTTCTCAGCAAAAGAAACAATCAGTGAGGTGAATAGAGAGCCAACTAATTGGGAACAAATATTTAATACATGCACATCAGATAGAGCACTAATTTCTAGAATGTATATAGAACTAAAAAAACTTAACACCAAAAAAGTAAATAACCCAATCAATAAATGGGCTAAGGAATTGAAAAGACACTTCTCAGAAGAAGATACACGATTAATCAACAAATACATGAAAAAATGCTCAACATCACTGGCAATTAGAGAAATGCAAATCAAAACTACTCTAAGATTTCATTTCACTCCAGTCAGAATGGCAGCTATCAAGAACACAAACAACAATAAATGTTGGAGAGGATGTGGGGAAAAAGGCACACTCATACATTGCTGGTGGGACTGCAAAATGGTGCAACCGCTATGGAAAGCAGTATGGAGATTTCTTGGGAAAATGGGAATGGAACCACCCTATGACCCAGCCATCCCACTCCTGGGTCTATTCCCAAAAGACTTAAAAACAGCATATTACAGTGACACAGCCACTTCAATGTTTATAGCAGCACAATTCACAATAGCTAGGTTATGGAACCAACCTAGATGCCCCTCAGTAGATGAGTGGATAAAGAAAATATGGTATATATACAAAATGGAATTTTACTCAGCAATAAGAGAGAATAAAATAATGGTAGGCATTAATTTTCATTGCATTACATATGGATTTCCAGTTTTCTCCAGCACCATTTGTTAAAGAGGCTATCTTTTCTCCAACATGTGTTTTTGGTGTCTTTGTCTAGTATTAGGTAACTTTATTTAATTGGGTGTGTCTCTGTGTCTTCTATTCTGTTCCATTAGTCTTCTTGCCTATTTTGCTGCCAATTCCATGCTGTTTTTTGTTACAGTAGCTCTGTATTATAATTTGAGGTCTGGTATTGTGATGCCTACTTTGTTTTTCTCACTAAGGGTAGCTGTGGCTATTCTGGGCTTCTTATTTTTCCAATGAATTTCATGATAGTTTTAACTATTTCTATGAAGAACATCATTGAAATTTGGTGGGAATTGCATTGAATCTGTATAGTGCTTTTGATAGTATGGCCATTTTGACAATATTAATTTTGCCTATTCAAGAACATGTAAGATCTTTCCATCTTCTTAGATCTTCTTTAATTTCTTTCTTTAGTGTTCTGCAGTTTTCATTGCAGAGTTCCTTCACCTTCTTTTTAAATCATCTCTGTTATTATGTCTCACAAACTTCATGTGCTCTTAACTCTTTCTCAGACATCTTTGTCCTTGGTTTATTAAAGAATGAAAGTTGAAAAGTGAAGACATGCTAGTGCCATGCGAAGTGATGGTGATGATGATGATAGACTTCAGCATCACTTAAACTGTTCTGTAATCTCAGCTAGAAACATAAATTATAAATATACCATTTTAAGAAGTGACAGTGAATTCAAAAAGGTGAAATTAAAGAAAGAAAAAATGAGAGAAAAAGAGTAGATAGTAAGATGAGGACTGTGTCAACAGAGAGAAGAGGATTTCAAAAAGTAGAGGGAATCAATACCCTACTGCTGTCAATCTATTGAGTAGGGTTAACACAGCAAAATGGTCATGTTACCCATTGTTTTGTTGTTGTGTTTGTTTGTTTCTGAAATGTGACTTTGTGATTATATGTGAACACAAATGATTATAAGCAGCAAGGTCCAAGAGGTGTCACTAGTCTGCTAAAATGATGGGTCTAGCACTCAGTAATGTAAAAAAATCCTAAGAAAAATGTACCACATTCCCTCTGGAGCAATAGATACAGCTTTCCTTATGAGTATTCTTGAGTAAGAAAATAACATATAAATTATAACAAAATATTTGAGACACACAGATGTTCATTATTAGAATAAATACTGTTGGTTATAAGAATAGCACCTGAAGATACACACATACATACACACACTTGCATTGGCTTTGGGATTTTGGCTACTTTATTTTTCTCCATGATTTGCATTAATTTTCCACTATTGTTGCAACAAATGAAACAAAACACAATATCCTCTGTCTTAGTCAGCTTTTTCACTGCTGTGACTAAGGGATCCAACCAGCACAATTATAGAGGAGAAAAGGTCTATTTGAGGGCTCATGATTTCAGAGGTCTTAGTCCACAGAAGGCCAGCACCATTCCTTGGAGCTTGAGGTGAGGCTGAACATCATGGTGGAAGAGTGTGGTAGTGGGAAGCAGCTCACATGATGATCAAGAAGCACAGAGAGAGTTCCTCCATTTGCCAGATAAAAATATATATCCCATAGCCATGCCCAAATTCCCACCTCCTTCAGCCACTACCACTTTAGTTACCACTCAGTTAATCCCTATCATGGCATTAACTCATAGATTGGGTTAAAGCTATGACCCAATCATTTTCTCCTCCAAACCTTCTTGCATTGTCTCACATGTGAGCTTTTGGGGGACACCATGTCTAAACCATAACATGTTCTTAAATTGGTTTTCAATTACATTTTTACAATGGGAATTTTAGATTGATGTTCCATCTGTATTATTGAAGTTATTTAGTACTGAGTTAAGGGAGAAGTAGAGAAATCAGGTTTTGAATAATGCTTTACTTGTCTAATATTCAGACCAATTTACTATGCCATTTTCTTTAATGATTTCACAGCTGACCTACAGTCTTTACCATGCAAAGTTGTATGCTCTTTTTTATGTAATACAATTATTTTAATTATGCTCTTAAATCTGCCATCCTATGTTATTTGAAGTTAGACATACTCATTAGGAAGGGATAGTGCATTTCCAAGCAAAATTGGGCTATAATTTCAATACCTGCTGTGTGTATTCAGAGAACAGTTCTCCAACTGTGATATTAATATTACATTATTTATCATGAAGGTAACTTGCTGACTTATTTCAAGTGAAAGGCCAAGATTATGCACTACAGGGATAATAATGGCATTTTTTGTATAAAAGTATTGATCTAATTATTTCTTTAATGGTACCAGGAGAAACATGTGGCTGCCTGCATTATCATTATCATTATTTTGTACCTATAATATGAAATCACATTTAAAACTAATTTTTAAATCTTATAGTTTAAAAGTTTTATGTAAAATTGCATTAGTGATCATAAATGATGATAATGCTGACATATTTTAATCTAATATCATTTTCTTGTTAATTGTACTAAAGACGTATACAAAAATTATGACATAAACCCCTTACTTATTAAGTGTTTACTTGGATTTAATGTTAAATAATTATGTTTAGTTGAAAAGGCTCTGGGGTACTTAATTAAATGATGTGAAACTAATAGTAGTAAACAGATTTCTCCATGGATCACATATTAAGTATGGAGATTGGAAGGGCCCCACTGACCAGGAGCCATCTGCTTTTTTTTTTTTTTTTTTTTTTTTTTTTGTGCATTCCATCTCTATTGCTTCAGTTGCCATTGAAAGCTGAGTCACTTGACAACTACTTTGCTGTGCACAGCCATTTTTGATGCTGCAGAACTGGCTTGCACCATATGTGGTCCACTGCCTGTTCCAAACATCATCCGGCCTTGGCCAGAATAACTTGGATGGCATTTTCGTTCATTACATAGACCTCGTGCTGAATTTATCATGTTGAATAAGGTGATTTGAAGCTTTGAAATAGAGGAGCAATTGCTCATTTCCACAAGTTGGCCAGGTATTCACTCTATGAAGTGCTGGAATGACACTTTTTTTCATAACATCTTAGCAGCATCCTCTACTTTGATCTATTCAAGCAAGAAGTGCTTCTGTTTGATGTTGTGGGTCATAGTATCTTCCAAGAGAATGCCTTGGAGAATATAAATCCTAGGAACCCTAGAGAGTTCTTTTGTACATTGAACATATTTTCTCATTTCTTGTTGAACTCGTGAGAGTTTTAGTCAAAGTCCTCATTGTCTTTTCCTCTTCTTCAAAATACATACTCCACTTTTCTTACTGATGGGCTTATGAAACCAAGGTTATAATCCCAATTCCTATTACTAAACATGAAAAAGTATATTGCCTTTAACTAAAGGGATACTTATTTTATTAGGAAAAATATATCTATATACCTATATATGGTAATATGGAAAACTAAGGGTGGCCAGCCTTAGCCATTTTTCCGTTCTTTCTCTTTTTTTTAAATTTATTTTTATTCTAAGATGTTATAAATGACAGCAGAATGCATTCCATTTTATATTACACAAATAGAGCACTTTTTTACAAATCTCTGGTTGTATGCAAAGTATATTCACACCATTCTTGACTTCATACATGCACTTACGGTAATTCTCTTTGTACAAATTCTGACTGTCATCTATGTTCCAATGTCCAGCTTCTTTTAGGCAGCCAAGAAATAGGTGACAATTATATCTGCATATACTTGTGATTTGAATTAGCTTCATCCTTTTTTCTGAAACCTGAAGCTATGATTAAAATAGCTTCTGTTCACTTTTTCATTAACTAGTTCACCAGTAAGATAAAGCTGCTCTGAAACCAGTTAGTTGCTGGACTTCAGTTTTAGAGGAAGTCTGTGACTGGTTGAATTTGTCATATTGATTTTACCACAAAGACACATCAAAATTGAATTTAAAGACTCTACAGAACATAAGAATGAAGAAATATAAAATATCCCAGTTCTTGTACTTTGGTAAAACTACAGTAAAAATCTTTGGAATGAAGACCAGAGTCTCTTGTTATATCAATCAACTGAGAAATCAGTTGGAATGATCTTTCAATCCTAGGGTGTTTTTGACAAAATTTTGACAAAACCAAGCCTTTAAGATATATAAACGTGTATATAATAATTTGGACAAGAAAGCTTGTAAACTGCCTTAGAATTCTAAATGGTGTCTTATTGAAATATGAGTCTGGTTAGGTCTTTAATTTCATGCCTAATTTTCATACCACTCTTTTAGTAAGATAGCAACTTGTTAAAATAAAAACACATAGAATATGAACTTGATAGAATTTGTCAAACTTGTTTAAACTTGTTAAAATTAAAGCATTATGAATACCTCAACTATATCAAAATCTCTAATGGTGAATAAACATTTAAAAATTTTCCTTATATTCCTTTTATTGTTTTTTCTTATTTCTAGAATGTCACTTTTTAATTTCTCTTTTAAAAATTCACTTGTGATATACTATTGCTAAAAAGGTCTATTTTGTTTCCCATCTGAATAATGTATAAATCAGTTTTAAATTATGTAACTCATACTGTGTATTTTTCCCAGTGCTCAGCTTTGTGAAGAACCTTGTAGCCAGGTATAGGTTTAATTGAGATGCTAAGAAAGGGTTAGGCGTCAAATAAACAAACACAAATCCTTCTTGATTAGAGGAGAATATACTTACATTCAGGGCTTGGAAAGAAGGCGTAAGTTTAATCAGTAGGTATATTAGATATATATGTACATATTGTTTTTACAGTAACAATTTACTATAAATCATTACTGATCATTGTTAGGCTGGTTCTCTTTAGCACTTAATTTCATGAAATGAATTTTTGTGACTAATGTATGGTACATTAAGCATATAGTTAGGTAGCTGGGACCTGTGATATATTTTTGTTTAAATTATTCATTTGTTAATATACCTCCAGAATTTACCATTCAATTGCCAGTTCTCTGTTTTACCTTTTTACCTTGTGTAAGTTGAAGTGGCCAGAGAGTACTTTTAAAACCATTTTCTAAAGGCATTTTATTCAGATCTGCTAAGGATATATTTGCGAAAATTTCCAATTTTCTTTATTATGTTTGAATCTATATCATGTTCATTTTTCTTTTATATTTATTATTCCTAAATAATTTATGTTAAAATAAGAGATATTGAATAACTTAAAAATAATTCATATGCTCAATTAAAACTTAAAAGACTGACTTATTATACTTAGTATTTAATAAAATATTCTCAAATTAAATACTGGATTATTAGAAGTGAATAAAATAAGTCTAGAAATAGAACTAGAAATCATTTCAAGTACTTAGGCTTGAGAAATCTACTGAAGTAGTTCAATTATTGTATGTCCTGAGGTACAGAAAAGAGAGACATTGTCCCAGGATCTCGCGGAAGGCGGCAATGCCCAAATCTCCATGGCCCATAGTCAACCGCAATTTAAGCCATCTCCCCAAAGAGGGCTCCTGCAAGACATGGTCTCTGGGGTCTTGAGAAAGCACAGAAACAGGGAGAAGAAGATAATGTGAGGGGAAGCTTAAGCTAAAGAACAGTGAGGTGGGCAAAGCTCCGATTATTTTCTTCCCCTTTGTATGCTGCCAATTTAAAGGGGAAGTTCAGAGCAGTGTTTCTCCAGATGTAGCCCCATAGAGTGCCATTTTTCTCATATTTATGGGAATTGTTATTAAAATTCTCTGCTTCAAATTAAACGATAATCTGTAAAAAGTTAACATGTTCTGAGTCAACTGCTTGTCCATTATGTCAGGATACCAGATTACATGCCTGTATTGCACATTTTTAGCCTGTATTGGACTGTATTGAAATAGAACTAGAAATTATTTCAAGTACTTAGGCTTTAACTTGGTAGCCAATAACAAAGGAGAGAGGGGCATTTAACGTGCAAACGATGCATCTGAACCAAACTCAGTCCTGTAGTTGTAATTAGATTTTGTGTAACTGAAGTTTCCAAGGTAGCTTAAAAACAGAAAAATAAAACTAGTTCAATAGTTGGCATGTAGGCCTACTAAATTAGAAAAAATAAACTTATAATGCTGTGCTCAGTTAATTAACTTTCATGTAGAAAGCACTGATTTAGCTCAGCATAATATTTTATATTAATGTGAATATTAACATATTTTATTAGTTTATAATAAAAGAATATTTAGGTTTTACCTATTTTAATTTTACAGTTGCCAAACCCCTAAAAACTTAATGGCTCTACACTTAATTTTATGTTGTGGACTGTAATTTTTAAAATTTAAATATATTAAAATTCATAGATTTTATAGATTATAGTTTAATAGGTTCTAGCAAATGCATACATTCATATAACATGCATCCTTATTAAAGTATAGAACATATCTTCACACTAAAAAATCCCATCCTGCCTTTTCCAGTCAATTTTTCACCAGCACTTTTCCTCCAACGCAGGCATTCTTCTGACTGTGACTGCCATGGTTTAGTTTTTGCCAGACTTTACAAACGGAATTGCACAGTATGTGCTCTTGTGTGTCATCTTTGAGATTCAAAAGATTCATTAACATTGTGTTATTGGTGGTTCAGTTCCTTCTATTGCTGAAGAGCATTCCATTGTTTGAATATGCCATAATTTGTTTATCCATTGATCTTGAAGTAGACATTCAGGTTGCTTTCAAATTTTGTATACTATAAATATGTTCTTATGTATATTTTGGGGATATGTCTGTTTTTTTATTTTTTATTTTTTTGATTAATGTAGAGAAGTTCATCAAATAGTTTTATAGGAGTATTAAACATGTTTTCAAAGTATATTATTTTCATTCTGGTAAAGCAAGATAGAAGTTCCCACTTTACATCTTTTACCATTGAGTCAGCCGTGCTAATTTTGGAAAATACACTTTAACTAGAAGTAATTTTGACTGATATTAACAATTATAGTTTTCTTAGAATTAGTGGTATCAAGTTGTATATTTTGCTGTCTACATTTGAAATTTTGTATTTTTATATTTAATGGTGACTCCATACATATAGTATATATTCAGTTCTTGCTTTTTTATTTACTCTAATAGTTGCTTCACTTTAATTAGTTAAGTTATAGTTAATGTCATTATTGGTTTATTCAATTGTGTGATGATTTTTATGTCTTTTTTTTCTATTTTGCCATTTGACTTTTATTTTTCTGTTACCTAAATTGTGCTATCTTCTGAGTAGCTCTCACAATTTCATAAAATAAACTCTATTTGCTATTTATTTATTTATAATTTACATGGTAAAATTTACTCTTTTTGATTTACAGCTATATAGGTTTTTAAAAGTATGTAGAATTATGTCTTTTACCATAATCTAGATATAAAATATTCTGTTAATGATTTCTCCTGTATTTAGCCACGGGTAACCATCAATATGTTCTCCATCCCCATACTTCTGTCTTTTAATATCATGTTATGTTTGGTAACCTACATAGCCTTTGGGTGCTGACCTTTTCACTTTGCAGAATGCATTTGAGGGTCATCCATATTGTTGCACATACTGTTGGTTTATTCCTTTTTTTTTTTTTTTTTTTTTTTTGACTTGAACACAGTAATTTATTTGTCACACATGCAATACCTACTGGAGGAAAGGAAATCAGGTTACTGGGTGGCCCTTCTACATGTGGCCATTTAGGAACTCAAATGGGGAGGCTTACCATCATTAGCCTGTGGCTTCCAAAGTCAGACAAGCACTGTCTTTATCCCAGCCAGAGAAGAAAAGAGCATGGGAAGTTTTAGCCAAAGGGAGCATATCACTTGTTAACTTTCTGTTGGCTACAATTCAGTTCTACAGCCTGAAAAGAGTCTGAGAAATGTAATCTACATTGTGCAACCCCCATCCCCCCTGCCATACTATATATCTCTATTTCTATCTCATTATCCAGACTTCACTCTCCAGAAAGTCTGATAAATACAAGTTTATTGTACAGTATTTTGAAAAAAAAAAATGGTGACCTTGACTTTCTTCACAGTTCCTATGAATTCCATGACTTAAAATTGAAGAAAGAAAAGTATTAGATTTCAATCAGCTAAATTATACACATTTGCCTTCCCCCCCCCTTCAGTATTGGGGATTAAACTCAGTGCCTTGTCCATGTTAGGCAAACACCTACCACTGAGCCACATCCCTGGCCACCCTTATTTATTTATTTTAAATTTTGAGATGGAGTCTTGCTAAATTGTCTATGCTGCCCTCCAACTTGCCATACTTCTGCATCAATCTCCCATGTACCTGAAATTACGGGTTTACATCATCAGGCCCAACCACACATGCCATTTGTCACATACTCAGAATTACTAAATCTATTTTTTTTTATTTTTTTATTATTTATTTACTTATTCATCATGCACAAGTATAGTATCTTTTTACATACAACTGCTTGTATACAAAGTATATAAGTACCATTCAGATCTTCAATGGATATCATTATCCTAAATGCATGATTGAAGATCTGAATGGTTTATTCCTCTTTATTGCTGAGTAGTGTTTCATGGTTTGCATATACCAGAGATTGTTTAGAAATTCCTCAGGTAAAGTACGTTCAAGTTGTTTCCAGGTTTTGGTAATTATTAATAAATAGACTTATAGGAATTCATGCACAGATTTTTTTAGAGCATAAATTTTCATTTCTCTTGGATAAATACTAGTAGTATAGCCATAATTTCTAGAAGAAAGAATGCATAACATGTAGCTAACTCTCAAGAAATATTTTCATGAGAAATTGTAAGATATTTCTTTTAAATTTGACCTTTGATTTATACTATTTTTCTTATTTTTTGTTTTCATGTTTGAAGTGTTTTGTAGAGAAAGTTTTATTTATTTTTAAAACTTTATATGTAATAACATTTTGCAGGCTTTGTAATATAGTAATTATTATGTGAAAGCACTGGGTCTGG
Source organism: Tamias sibiricus (assembly GCA_025594165.1). Taxonomy (NCBI): domain Eukaryota; kingdom Metazoa; phylum Chordata; class Mammalia; order Rodentia; family Sciuridae; genus Tamias; species Tamias sibiricus. Next base: position 37,914,845 of record CM046665.1, on the reverse strand, counting down.
GTCTTTGAGAGAGGTTCTGGGTCTTTGAGAGAGTCCATAGAATTAGACCAAAGTCTCCAAATTATGCAAATGGGTAAATGACATAAAAGCAAACTTGAAAACTATATTAATGTGTAATATATAAAATTTATCATAGCATTAAACTCACAAGGTTTATTACCTGAGATTAGAGTTTGAGTTTCATCATAATTTACCTTTTACTATCTGGGTAACCTTGGGCAATTTACATTTTCCCTGTATGTTTTAGTTTGCTTATCCATAAAATGTAAATAAAAATAAAATCTAATCAAAAGCGTTTCCAGAAGATTAAAAAAAAGTCAGTCAAGTATTGAAAAAAAAACCTGATTCTCTATATATTAGAAGTTATTCATATTAGTATTAATTATATTTTAACTATACATATAAGTATACTAATACATAATTAGTATTAATTATACTTTTAAAAAGTTATTATTTTCTGAGCCTTTGTAAATAATAAGTATGAATGCTTCTTAACCAGTTATTTCTCCAACAATATTTGACAGAGCCTAAGAATTTTATGATTTTCATTTGTATAACTGAATGACTTTTAACATTTTCTCTAAGTGTATGTTTTTATATATTTTATTGATGCCATATCAAATAATCATATATTTAGTGGCTTAAAAGTAAATTTATTACAGGTCTATAGATCAGAATTCTAACCAAGATATCAGAGCTAAAATCAAGCAAAGTATTGGGCAGAATGGCAATTATTTCTGACTCTAAGGGAGAATCCATTTCCTGCTCTTTCAGATTTTTTGCAGAATCAGGTCCTTGTGGTTGTGGAACCAATGTGTGCACATTCTTATTGGTTTTAAACTAAGGGTCATACACAGCCTCTAGAGCCTGCTGTATTTCTTAGCTTGTGGCACCTCCCTCAATAGAAATGGTGGTGTAGATCCTCATGTCCTCATGACCTTCTTCCTCTGACTTCCACTTGAAGGACTCATTTGTTACATTGGCTTCACCAGCATAATCCAAGATGATTTCCTCTTGTCCAAATTCTTAACCTCAATCACATCTGTAAGGCCCCATGTTGTCATTTAAGGTAACATTGTCATAGTATCCAAGAGTAGGTCTTAGACATTTTAGGGTGGAGACATTCTGGCTGCCAGAGTATAAGAATTTCCCAGGGGTATCTATTAGTTCAAGAACCACAGGACATAGCACCTTGATGGATTTTGCCTTTTAAAATTTATTATGTTTTGAAGTGCTGAGGTCCCATGTCTTACCCAGGAACCAATACTGTCTGACTTTGTGTTTTATCAAGGTTTGGCTGAGCATTTGCTATGTGTGATGAAAGGTGGGGACCAAAGTGAAGAACTAACCTGAGTCATCAAATTTTGTGAAAGACCTTGAAATGGATCAACAGATTATTAGGTGCTTTTAGTTGGAGGATATGTAATTTCTAGTGTGCAGTCAGGAGAGAAAAAAAGTGGGTTCTTGGGACTGAACTAACAAAATAAAAAGAGGCACTTGTGTGTAAGGGATGCCAAAGGATTTAATGTTTTGTTTTCTTTTTCTTGCTATTTAACCTTCCTTTCTCCTTCTATAAATTTGGTGAAACTAATCACACACACTCACACACACGCTTATTTTAGTTATTCTAGTTTTTCTGAAGTTTGAAATACTGATACTTTTAAAATCATGGTTTTCTTGTTGTTGTTTGTTTGTTTGTTTTGATTTTTTTATTTTTTTCTGTACCAGGGATTGAACTCAGGGGCACTTGGCCACTGAGCCACATCCCCAGTCCTATTTTGTATTTTATTTAGAGCTAGCGCCTCACCGAGTTGCTTAGTGCCTTGCTTTTGCTGAGCTGGCTTTGAATTCACAATCCTTCTGCCTCAGCCTCTGAGCCACTGGGATTACAGGTGTGTGTCACCATCCCCTGGGTGTATGTAGTATTGCTGTTAGTATGTTTAGATATTTTGTTAAGGATTTTAAAACTCTAATAATAGTACCAATTTTAAAATTCTTTTGCAATTTGAGGGATTCTTCTGCTATATAACCAATGTGGATATTCAAATTTCTCCTTATATATGAATTAATAGATGGTATTTCCTCTTCACTCAATAAAGAAAATGTGAGTTGTAATTAATATATTTTGAATTTTGTTAAAAAAGTGCTTTTTGCAGTTTTTTTTGTAAAAGGCAAACATACCACAACTAATAATCATCTTGTTAGCTATAAATGTCTACACCTTATCTGCTCTTACAGCAACCTAAGTGGGTATATTGGGCAGGTATTATTTCCATTTTGGAGATAAGGACAATATCACCCAATATTTAAGCTATAAATTAATGATTCTAAAATTATTTTTCTTTTTGTCTCCAAAACCTCAATTCCCTAGTCATACAAGGTTGTTGGAAAATAGAAAAAAAATACAATTTTTCTTTCTTAATATCTAAAATGTGCTTCCCAGATTGAAAAAAAAGTCCTAGTTATTTCTCTTATCTTTTTATTTTTTCCCAAGTACATAAGGGGCTTATGATGAGATATTTTTCAATTACAAGCACAAATTAATTTCTAACCATCTTCCATGCCAATTTCTTCCTAGATAAATTTATTTTTTCTTCTAATCTGTTATACATGTTTGCAGAGTACATTTCATTTCATGTTACATAAAAAGAGCACAATTTTTCAAGTTGCTGGTTTAATATAAAAAATTTTTACAACAATTGTGTCTTCATACATGTATTTAGGATAATCATGGATAACTCAGTCTGCTATTATTCTTATCCCCTTGCCCCCTCTGCCCTCCCCCCTCTTTGTTCTATTTAAAGTTCTTTCATTCTTCTCTTCCCCACTCCCTTGACTTTATAAGTTAGTATCTTCATATCCTAGAGATCATTCAACCTTTGGTTTTTTGGGATTGGCTAACTTCACTTAGCATTATTTTCTCCAACTCCATTCATTTACCTGCAAATGCCATGATTTTATTCTCTTTTAGTGCTGAGTAGTGATCCATTGTGTATATATACCAAAGTTTCCTTATCCATTCATCTGCTGATGGGCATCGGGGTTGGTTCCACAATCTAGCTATTGTGAATTGTGCTGCTATAAACATTGATGTGGCTGTGTCCCTGTAGTAAGCTGTTTTTAAGTCCTTTGGGAATAGACCAAGGATTGGGATAGCTGGGTCAAATGCTGGTTCCATTCCAAGTTTTCCTAGGAATCTCCATACTGTTTTCCAGATTGGCTTCGACAATTTGCAGTTCCGCCAGCAATCTAAGAGTGTGCCTTTTTCCCCACATCCTCAGATAAATTCAATTTGTCTATGTTCAAACAGTTTCTCAGATTAGCTCTTTCATAGAGCTTCTTACCCTTCTCACCATTTGTCCTATTCACTTGTCAAAATATTTTTTTTTCATTGCAGATGTTTCATAAAGTTCTTTATTAATGCATAAATTATTAGCTGAAATTGTTAACAGAAATCACATGTGTGTTCCTGAGCACGCATGCACACACACACTCGCTCACGCACACACTCGCCCACACACACACAAGCCTGTTTAAGTGTCCTGAGAACACACATCAGAGAAAAAGACTTCACTTAGTTACTATCATCCCAAGGAGGAGAATACCCCACCCCATACTTCCCTTAGAAACTAAGCTAATTTTCAAATCACCACACTTCTTGGCAATTTCTTCCAGTCTCTGTGGTCTTAAAAGAATGATTTTCCTCAAGGTATGAACTTACTTTTTGAAACTTCAATTACCTTCCAATTTCTCTCAGGTATAGTTCAAATCCATTTTGACATCTTGTTATCCTGGTTTACGGAAATTTTACAAACAAGTGTTACCATTTCAGATATTTTTAATGCTAATTTGTAAAATAACTTATTTGGTCTTTTATTATGAAAATGATATATTTAATTATGGAATTTCCTGAAAATTTGAAATAACTATACATAGGAAAAGTACATATCATCTCTAATTCCAATAATAAATTTTCTATTGGTAATATTTTTATTGTGTACTTTTAGCTCTACTCCCTTTGACTATTATTTATAAAGAAGGAGGATAGCTCAATATTGATTTAAAATCTGTTCTTTTCACACTAAACAGACTGTGATGATAATTTCATATCACTGAATAATCTTACACAATAAAATTATGTTGATTTCATGGTTTTCTTTTTAGCTAACTACTCTGTTTTTATCATAAAATTGCATGTATATCTTGATAAAGAAATTTGATTATATATGGAACATTAATAAGTAGAAATGAAATATTTCTACTATTAGGACGATAGAAATTTTAAATGGTTCAGTTTATTTATACAATTTTTATAATTTGGGATTCTAAAAATATTACGTTCAAATTGTGAATAAAATAGCATTAATGACTCTATATATTCAATTAAAATGTATAGCATGTATGCCCTTTTGAAATTTTTTCTTTAAAAATAATGTAATAGTTTTCATTAAAAATAATTTTGTGTGGGATGGTGCGTGTGCCTGTAATCCCAGCAACTTACTGAAAAACTGTGGGAGACTGAAGCAGGAGAAGCACAAATTCCAGGCTAGCTGCAGCAACTTAGGGAGAAGGCCCTAAGCAACTTAGTGAACCCCTGTATTAAAATAACAAACAAAAAAGGCTGGGTATGGAGCTCAGTGGTAGAGTGCTTCTGGGTTCAATCCCCAGTACCAAAAAATAATAATTTTAACCATGCTCCTTTTTCATAGGTTTGACTCTTTTAAATTACTGTTGCTGATACAGGGAAATTTCACCTTTATCATTTTCCCAGCCATTTGTCCATTTGAGTGAGTTTGTTTTATCTTTAGTTTTTCAGCTGATAATTTTAAAATAGTCACATGCTTTCCTGAAGTTCTAACTCTTATTTCAGTTTCATGTTTAGTTGTTATTTTATAGACCAGGAATAACAACAGTTTTTTTTTTTTTTTTTTTTTTTTTTTTTTTTTTTTTTTTTTTTTTTTTTTTAAGCAAGTGCCTTCTAATGACTCCCCATATATAAAGTGTTGCCAAATTGAGTAGTTTCCTGAGTTGAAGAAGTATTCTGTAGTCTTGATTTTCTAATTAGGTGGTACTGAACCTAACCAAATAATTTTCAATTCTAAGATAATTATTTTTTTCTAACTTGACTCATTGACATTTTATTTTATTAAAGATTCTAACATTTAGCCATTTCATATTTGACATCAAAACTTGTTAGATATTATTTCTTCAATATTCTGTTAAATTTGATTCACTAATTTTTTCAACAATTAATGTTTTCTTTGGTAAGTTTTTAACTATTTTATTTTGGTCAGGGATTCTAAGAGATTTTAGTTCTTTTATTAAATCAATGGATACTTTCCTTCTTTTGCATTCTCTTTATAATTATCATTTTTTCTTTGTATTTTTAGTATACTGTGACTATACAGATGTTATCTATTCATTAAAAGTATTAAAAATGCATGACTGACTCTTCACTAATAAAAGTGTTAATTTTGTAGGCAATCCTTTCTTTTTTATTTGTTTTAATTTGTTTTACATGATTGCAGAGTGCAGTTCCTTTCATATTACATATAAAGAGCACAGTTTTTCAAGTCTCTGGTTTTACATTAAGTATTTTCACACCATTTGTGTTTTTATATATGTACTTAGTGTACTGATGTCTAACTCATTTTGCCATTTTTCCTATCCTCTTGCCCCCTCCTTTCACCTCCCTCCCCTTTGTTCTATTTAACATTCCTTCATTCCTCTCATCCCCCCTCCCTTGCCATTATAATTCAGTATCATCATAGCAAAGGAATCATTTGACCTTTGTTTTTTTGGGATTGACTAACTTCACTTAGCATTATTTTCTTCAACTCCATCCATTTACCTTCGAATGCCATGACTTTATTCTCTTTTAGTGCTGAGTAGTGTTTCATTGTGTATATATACCAAAGTTTCCCTATCCATTCATCTATTGATGGATGTCCGGGTTGTTTCCACAATCTAGCTATTGTGAATTGTGCTGCTATAAACATTGATGTAGCTGTGTCCCTGTAGTAAGCTGTTTTTTTTTTTTTTTTAGATTATTTATTTACTTATTCATAATGCACAAGTATATCATCTTTTTACATACAACTGCTTGTATACAAAGTATATAAGTACCATTCAGATATTTAATCATGCATTTAGGATAGTGATAGGGAAAAGGGGGGAAAAATGGTGGTTGAATGAGATGGAGTAAGCTGTTTTTAAGTCCTTTGGGTGTAGACCCAGGAGTGGTATAGCTGGGTCAAATGGTGGTTCCATTCAAAGTTTTCCTAGGAATCTCTATACTGCTTTCCAGATTGACTGCACCAATTTGCAGCCCCACCAGCAATGTATGAATGTGCCCTTTTCCCCACATCCTTGCCAGCATTCATTGTTGTTCGTGTTTTTGATAACTGCTATAGACAATCATTTCTAATCTTTAAAATGTCTTCAATGGCTAATACTCTATTCAGGGTTTTCAGGATTTTTTTTCTTTGTTTTTTTGTTAGATAATTTTCTATCTCCTTCACATTATCAAGTTTTCAGCATACACTGATGCATAATGTCATAATTTTCAAATATTCTGTTATATATAACATTTTAATCCTAACTATATTTGTGCTTTTCATCTACCTCACTTAAAACATGTTTTGCAAGTCTCAAATCTAGGATTGGCCATTTTCAGAGCTTTTAATTGACCTAAAGCTCTATTTTTATGTTGCTGTTCCTTGACTGGTTTCTTTAGATTTCTCCCTTTGATTATAAAGCAGTTGAGCCAAGTGTTTTAATTGTTGCCCTTCCTTTCCCCTTATATTTACGTTTCTCATTTTGATGTTTTATTCCTTTGTGGTCCAACTATCTACATTAGATTATAGCCTGGGTGCTGCTGTTGTTACATTAAGGAATTTTCTTATACTGCTATATTATATGTTATTCTCAAATTTGTATTTTAAACAATTGCATCTTAGGACAACAGATTATGGTTTAAAAATGTTTCTATAAGTTTACAATTCCATCCCTGCCAGACATTTATTAATATATTTTATTACTTAACCAATATCCTTGTAAGTACCTCGTGTGCCCATCTCAGGTTATTTTTGTAGATTAAATTCTTGGAACTAGTGCTACTGTGTAAAATCGACATAAACACATTATAAAATAGGTGAGGATTTTGTTTGAATATGTCTAATTTAATTTCTTCCTTTATAATGTGTGGTTTATAAGTGTATCTCATATAGTTTCTGCTTTGAAATTTATTGAGGTTCTATAGTGATTTAGTATACCAAAATGTATGCTGGAGAATGCAGACAAATGTCTTTTTGCTCTTTGTTGTATCACAGTAATTAGAAGAGAATTTGGCACATAGTGGACACCCAATGTATCAAGTGACTTTTAAAAAATGTTCAATGACTTACAGGAATGAAAAGCATAATATCTGTAGGGCGATACTTTCAATATACTATAGCTATTAACTCAACCTCATTAATTCTGAGCTTCAAATTCTCTACAAATACCCTGATTTCTATCTTCTTAATTAGCTATAAATTGATTGTGATACCTACAATTGTGTGTAGTTCAATATTTCTTATAGTTCTTTGGGAAATCTTTGCTTCATATGTTTTGATGATACCTTTTATATATAGATGATTTTGAATATTATATCTTTCTATGAATATTAATCAAGTGGTTGACTCTTTTTTCCTTAATTTCTTAGGCATTTAATATTATATCCATTACTCTTTTTGCATTCAGATGTGTCTTTCTGGTCTCTTGCTTTTACTTTTCATTTTAAAACTTTCTTTCAAAAGAGTGCTCCTCTTTATATGTTCCCCTTGCATTATGAATCTCATTCACCTCTATATAACATTTAATCTCTAGCTCAGCTCCTGTATCATCTTTCTTTGCTTTGTGATCTGTTGCATATTATCAAATAAAAATGATCACTTAGGGTTGGGGTATGTATAGCTTAGTGGTAGAACATGTTTCTAGCACAGTCGAGGCCGTAGGTTCTTTTCCCAGCACTACAAGAAAGGATGGTAGTGATGATGATGATGATGATGATGATAACTTAATAAGTCCCCCAAAACAAAAAGAAAAGTATTGTGTTTTCTCTCATATTTGGAAATTAAATACAAAGAGAACTGAAATTAGAACAGGGATTACTAGGGTCTAGGAAGGGAGTTGGGAGAAATGGGAGACAAGAGACGACGGAGGATATAGAAGATGGATGGATGAACTTAATTAACACATGATTTATGTATGTTTGGAAATATCACAGTGAATCCCATAAATATGCACAATTAATGTGTTAATAATTATAATTTTAAAAAATAAAAAAATAAATGTGTGGAGAAATGAACAAATAACAGGTCAGTTGCAAGTAGCCGTGAGCACAATCCTGGAGGAACTGTCAGTTGAATATTGTTGGTAGATAATTACAGGAGATTTGGCTTTAGTTACATTAACCTACCTTGTGTTCACCTTTACTTTTTACAATTAAGACTACTACTGTGTATCATCAGGAATGTGTGAATGATGCTCAATATTGACAGAAGTATTCACTTCTGTCATTAAGATTTATCCCAAGTTTTTTTCCAGAATGTTTCCAATGAAAACCTTCCCTTGGGTTGCTGGTGACTTATTTAAATGCATGATACTCTCTATATAGTCTGCAATTGTATGGGATTTGGGAGTAATACTGCTCATAGGCAACACATCTTTCTTCTTCCCTATATTGGATTTTCCATCTTTATCTTTAAGATCAATCAAGAGATAGTGTTCTCTAACATGTAAGGCTGTGCCTATACATTATATGAAGTTTTCATTCCATTGTTTAATTATGGTTAAAATGAGTACAGTGAAATCAGTTGGTTATTTGGCCATTAAACAATAACTTTGCTGTATGTTCATCCTGGACAATTTGTGCAAATAGTTGTGAATATAACATACTGTAATGAATTTATCATGGCAGTTGGCCTCAGAGTTGCACATCAAGTGGATCTCAACTGAGGGTGACTTTGCCCCCTGACAAATATTTGACAATGTCTGGAGACATTTTTTGGTTGTCAAAGTGGAAAAGTGTGGGAGAGTAAATGTCAGGAATATTAGTCAGCATCCTACTGTTTACAGAACTGTGCTACACAACAAAGAATTACTCAGGACCAAATGTCAGTAGTGTCAAGGTTGAGAATCTCTGGGTCTATCATGTAAACAGAGACTATTTTTGAAGCAGCAGTATGAATTTGGAACATGGGTGATATACGGTGCCATAAGAATATGGAATTCACATGGTAGATTAATATTTTCCTATTTTTTTCATAAGAGAGAGACTAACACTGTGAAAATAAACTTATCCAATTTTCTTTAAACCTGTGTTATCTACTTTATTAGTGGGAAAAATCAAGCAAATAATGAGAAACTCTGAAAGTGTTTTGTAAGAAATAAAATAGTATATAATGCAAGGTGGCATTGCACTTTATGAAGCCCTTCAAGTCAATAAGCATTTATTTATGCACTTACACCACATGATTCAGCTGAGAATAAAAATGTTGACTAATATTCCCTTCTTTTGTATGAAGAGACTGAAATATGTCAGTGGGATTAATATCTTAAAAATGGAAGTACTTGACTTAAAATAATCATATTTAAGATATCTTATATAAAAACCACGTGAGACAGAGAGGGCTGGAAATCCGGGCACCATGTTGCTCTCTTCTTCCTTCCAACAGAACAAGAACACTCTCATCTGTTAGAAGCATTGAGATCCTGTAGAGACTATGTTTGAAAAGCAGAGTGAACTGTTAAGAAGACCAGGAGAAATACTGGCTCATCTCTTCCCACTTCTTTCATAATCAAAAACACTGAAATTTAGAAGATGGTTTATGTACTCAATACTGTGAAGTTAGAAAATAATTGAATCATTAGGGAAATCTAAATCTTCTGATTCCTTAGGGTATTTCTTTCAGAATATTGCAGTAACCTTATATCTTTTACAGAGGTGATGATCTGAGAGAGATTTGATCTGTGTTTCAGTTGGTGTTATTTATTAGTTTTGCAGAGTAACTGTATTATAATTTCTTGTCATGTGTTTCTTATTTCAGGCTTTTGAAAACTTGCAGAAAGATGCAATATTTACATGGACTCTTGAAGAATCACTTATTTCTCTCTCTCTTAAAATTGTGATTTGTAATACATATACACAGTACCTCAGTCAAGATGTACATACTTTATAAATTGCTATCATCTCCAAAATCAACAAGGAAGATTTGCAGTGAATTTTCTAGTTAAAAATGGTAATGAGTTTTGTTTTCGGGTTGATTTGAATTCACATTGTGTCACATTCATTATATCAAGAACAATATCCCATTGTTAAGAGCCTATCTAAAATCTGTTTTCTCTAAGTCCAAATTCTTTTCTCAGTGCTTTATATTAGCATAAAGAATATTATATAGGGAAAACTTATTTTTCTAAAAGGGTATCATTTTATAATATTGTATTATTAAATTTTGTAGGAGCTAATTTTATTTTTATCAACATTGAATGAAAACATTTTCAACACTGGGTATGTCATATATGATTAATATCCTGGCCCTCACCTTTTCTGATTAGTGTTAAGAAGATAGAAAATCACAAAAACCAAAGGTCGAATGATCTCTTTGATATGAAGATATTAACTTATAAAGGCAAGAGAGTGGGCATGAGAGGAATGAAAGAGCTTTAAATAGAACAAAGAGGGGGAGAGGGAGGAGAGGGGGCAAAGGGATAGGAATAATGGTAGAATGAGTTATCATAAATTACCCTAAATACATGTATGAATACACAATTGTTGAAAAAATATTTTATAGAAAACCAGCAACTTAAAAAAAAAGAAAATCAAGAATATGTATATGGGGTCTGACAATTAAAGCTATTCTTTCATTAGAGTTAGCTATTGCCTAACTGAGAATAAGCAAATAGCTTCAAAAATACTTTTATTCATATTTCATTTTTTCATGGTGTCTCTTTAGGAGTTGTGTGAAGCTATCATGCCTTCTCTGGTTACAGGATTACCTAGGATTATACAGCAAATTCCCTATTGATGAAAAATGCTTATTAAGCACATTTAATTCATGAAAAGTGAAAGTGTTCCTGCCTTATCATAAAGCATCTAATATTCCTTAATGACATGTCAAGAGGATGGGGGAATGGAAAGTGTCACAGGTCCACACCTTATATCTAGTCTAGGTGGGTGTATTTATACCAAAGTCCCTCCTTCTCTGGTTCAAACAGGAAAGTGATTGAATCTGTGAATCATCATCTTTGTCACCTTGACTTCATCACTAGTATCATAGTCATCTTCATTACAACTGAACCCAGGATGAAACTGAATACCTACGTTTACTATCATCTGTACTTACATATAGTTACCTTATTTAATTTTTACATAAACCTTTTTGGTAGCCATTTTTCTTACCTAACTCACAGACATATCCACTGAGACTCAAAGCAGAGAAGTGATTTCACTCAGATTCAAACCTCTGGAAACTGTTAGACTGAATTTATTCCCAGGTTTCTCTGATTTCAGATTCTGGTTTTATCATGAAACTTTATACCACACTTAACTACTTACTTTTTATCATATTAGCTACTGCAGAAATGGCCTGCAGCCCCTTTAAAGTAGAAAACATCTGAGGAAACTGATAACATCCATGAATAGCAAAGCTCTGATGAAAATGGCCGTAATAAAACTAAGCCTAGAGAGATAATCATTCTAAAAAGTCATAGCCTAAGAAAAGAAATTGACATATTTGAGATCAACAGAACTAAATAAAGCATTATAATTCTATAGTTTCAGTGTTCTGGAGAAGTAAGGACAGTATTGGCCTTTGGTTTCAAGCTAGTCAGTATGCATATATTTTTACATTTGAGGGATGTATGGGAGGCGTAATTCACATTTGTAAATCTTAAAGGAAATTACAGCAGCATATTAACTGATGTAGAAGACTAATCAGAGGATGCCCCTAACTGCTGAGACTGGATACATCTAATCTGAAATGCAAGGCTTTAGTTACACTAAAAAAACAAAACAAAACAAAACAGTATAATAACAGAAGTAGCTGATAGGCTCATTGCCTTTTTATCTGAATTGATGGGAGTCTTTCTATACAGAATATACAGTGGGTGTAATGGCCAGATTGTGAAGTATGGGCACAAGAGGGTTCATGGTGCATTTCTCATGGTATACCTGGGGAATTGTAGTAAGTAGAAGTGTCTGTGCTCTGAAAGGAAAAGTCAGTGTTACATTCATTGTTGTCTCTTGTCAGATAAAATCTATAAGGTCAAGCTTAGAATGGATATTTAAATTTTGGTTAAAAAGTCTGTCCCATTTTTTTAATTTGGAGTACTAAAACTAATTTATATATGAAGCAGCCCCAATCAGGGAGATGGCTATTGCGGCTAGCTGGAAGCCATAAGTTCCACCTGATAATAATCATATGCACGTGACGCATCTGTAAATGCACGTGATGCACCCGCAAAGCTAAAGGTATATAACTGGGTGAAAGCGGTCTGAAGCGGTATTCATTCAGTCAGTCATTCAGTCTCTCAGTTGGTCGGAAGAGTTCGGGTCAGAGAAGAAGAAAAGAGTTAGAGCGGCCAGAATGTAGTCAGAAGAAGAAATAAGAGTCAGAGCGGTTAAGAGTTCGGTCAGAAGAAGCTAGAGAAAGAAATGAGAAACCAAAGAGATATATATATAGAGAAGAAACAATTGCTGGTCGGAGTTAGGCCGAGGCTGCTGAAAAAGAAAGAAGAAAGAAGAAAGAAGAAGCTCTCTCTCTCTCTCTCTCTCTCTCTTTCTCTTTTTCTCTCTAAGCTCTCTCTAAGAAAGTAAAAGTAAAAGAAAGTGAAGAAAGAAGAAAGAAGCTCTCTCTCTCTCTCTTCTCTCTCTAAGCTTTCTCTAAGAAAGTAAAAGTAAAAGAAAGTAAAGAAGTAGAGTCAGTAGTCAGAAGAAGTAAAATGTCAGAGAGGTTGCTGAAAGAGAGTTTTGAGAGATTGCTAAAGCCGAAGAATAAAAAAAAAACCTTCTTTCATTTTCATTTCTGCCTCCAAGTTTTTCTCCTGCGGCGTTGTTGCTCCAAGTCAGGAAGCAACAAATGGTGGCCCGTCCGGGGACTCGGCCGGCAGATAAGAAAAGATAAGAAATAAGAACAAAAAGTAAAAGATAGTGAGGAGAGCGAAGAAGAAAGCATAGCCTCAGACTCAGTTGAGACCAGCAAGAAGAGTAATAAACAAGAAAGCATAGCCTCTGACTCAGTTGAGACCAGCAAGAAGAGAGATCAGAGAGGAAGGTCTCCTCCACTAAGCTGGTTAAGAATTGATTAAAAAAGCAAAAAGCTGAAGCGAGTAGCCAGCCAAAAGCCATAAAGAGAAACTGCAGCTTGGCGAAAAGCCATAAAGAGAAACTGCAGCTTGGTGAAAAGCCATAAAGAAAAAGCATGGCGAAAGCCATGCAGAGAAAAGCCATGAGCTTTGGCGAAAAGTCATAAAGAGAGAAAGCCATAGAGAAAAAGCATGGCGAAGAAAAAAAAAAAAAAAAAAAGCCATGCAGAGAAAAGCCATGAGCTTTGGCGAAAAGCCATAAAAGTCAAAAGAAAAAGCCATGAGCTTAAAAAAGCCATGAGCTTACAGAGAAGCTGCAAAAGCCATCAAACTTCAGCTTGGCGAAAATGAAAATTCAATAAAGTCAAAGCCGCTCATGCAGTTGTGCTTAAGCAGTAGGCTTGCTGCCTTAAAGCCGCAGCATCTCCTCAAAAAGGGCTCAAACATCCACTCTTTTAAAACAAAATGTGAAAAGCCAGGTAGGGAAATAAAATATAGAAAATAGAGAAAATAAAATATAGAAAATAGGATTAAAGCACCTTTTAAACTGAAAGGGGGAAGTGAAGCAGCCCCAATCAGGGAGATGGCTATTGCGGCTAGCTGGAAGCCATAAGTTCCACCTGATAATAATTATATGCACATGAAGCACCTGTAAATGCACGTGACGCACCCGCAAACCTAAAGGTATATAACTGGGTGAAAGCGGTCCGAAGCGGTATTCATTCAGTCATTCAGTTGCTCAGTCAGTCGGAAGAAGAGTTCGGGTCAGAGAAGAAGAAAAGAGTTTAGAGCGGCCAGAATGTAGTCAGAAGAAGAAATAAGAATCAGAGCGGTTAAGAGTTCGGTCAGAAGAAGCTAGAGAAAGAAATGAGAAACCAAAGCGATATATATAGAGAAGAAGCAATTGCTGGTCGGAGTTAGGCCGAGGCTGCTGAAAAAGAAAGAAGAAAGAAGAAAGAAGAAGCTCTCTCTCTCTCTCTCTCTCTCTCTCTCTCTCTTTCTCTTTTTCTCTCTAAGCTCTCTCTAACTCTCTCTCTCTCTCTTTCTCTCTAAGCTTTCTCTAAGAAAGTAAAAGTAAAAGAAAGTAAAGAAGTAGAGTCAGTAGTCAGAAGAAGTAAAATGTCAGAGAGGTTGCTGAAAGAGTTTTGAGAGATTGCTAAAGCCGAAGAATAAAAAAAAAAAACCTTCTTTCATCTTCATTTTGCCTCCAAGTTTTTCTCCTGCGGCGTTGTTGCTCCAAGTCAGGAAGCAACATCTATGTTTAGTACAAATATACATATATATATTTGTACTAAATATATATATATATATATATATATATATATTTGTTCTAATTAGTTATACATGACAGTAGAATGCATTTTGACACATACTATAAAATGGAATAAAACTTCTTCTGGTTGTGCATGATGTAGAGTTACACAGATCATGTAATTATATATGCACATACGATAATGATATCTGATCCATTCTACTATCATTCTTACCTCCATACCTGTAGTCACCGGAAAAGGATTGCAGCCTGGAACAGCAGCGCCGCGGGAAGGAGTCCAGAGACAGGATGGAGATGAAAATATTCTTTAATCTTACAAGAAACTACAATATATCTATACAATAGTGATAACCCTGTCTTTTCTCCCTCTGGTCTCTTCCCATGCGCCCGAGCAGCAATGGCGCTCGCTCGATCTGCTGAGTCACCGTTCAAATCTCTCGAGAGCCTCGACCAAGTCCCGCGAGATCCCGTCAGACTACGGAAAGCGGAAATGCCCAAAAATGTCTATGGCCCAATAGTCAACCGCAATCTTAGCTATCTCCCCAAACAGGGCTCCTGCATTTCCCCCTTTTGTTTTAAAAGAGGGGATGCTCTAGGACGTCTATGTGCAACCAACATTCTTACCCGTCATCGGATAATCAAGGCTGTGCCCTTGACTCCTGTCTTAGGTTGATATGTCGGCCACATGAGACTGTCCCGTGCGACTGTGCCTGTCTTAGGTTGTCCCCCTCTGGGGATCTTACCCGTCATTGGCTAACCAGCCATCCAATGGAGCCCTTTAGGATCGACTGTGTAAGATGACTAACAGCCGTCCAATTGTGGGGAGATGCTGCGGCTTTAAGGCAACAAGCCTTTTGGTAACGAGCCAAATTGCATGGCATACCAAATTCTTTAAACAAATCAGCTGCCCTAAGTTCTATCAAGTAACACACTGAGTTCTCTAAACAAATACCCCCAAGGTACTGTCCCATGAAGTCCCAAACAATGAAAGATCAAAATGTCCACTTGTTATAACACGTAGATCTAGGAGGCCCCATGCATGCAGAGCAGAGGCCACACTGCTGGTGAGGTTGTTTGACATTTGAGTAGCAGGGATGCTTGCAGCGACCGCGATCCCTGCATCTGTAGCAGCAGCCGTCTTTTTTTTTATGTCTAGACAATGCCACCGGCAAATCTTCAGGGCCCACTCCCTAGAGACTCAAGCATCAATTATTAAAGGAAAGGCAGTGCTATTCCAGCACTGAGTCAAGAGGCGAGTTTTCAAACTAAAAAATAGAATTATTAGATTAGAAAATTAAAGTTGATTTCTGCTCACACACATTGCAGCCTGAGCTCCCACAAACATAAGCTGGCAAAACATCATATTTAGAACAAAACAAAGAAAGACTGAGGGTATTTACTGTATTAAAGATAGATTAAAGAAAAACTAAAAGCACTTTGGAGAAATAATTTGTTAGCTGGAACTCTCGAGTTTCTGCATACACAGCAGTCCTTTACCTGTTGAAATGATTGAAATTAATCATTTGTTAAACAAATGAAGTTAATAACAAATAAGCAACCTTATGTCAAAACACCAAAATATCAGGTTATACAGCCCTAGTCATATTTTTCTCTAAAGAGAAATCCTTGGGACACCTATAAAACAAAATTGAAGGTACCTTCACTTATAAAATTATTTACTCAATTTGAATACTCTCAAACTTAAATGAATTAGAGTTATTTGGATCCATATATATATATATATATATATATATATATATATATATATTCACAAGCGCTTTGTTATATTTTGATGTCACACTGGACAGACAGACGCACATACAAACATATATTTGTGACGTCACATTAACATGAAATTTAGACAAATACACAGACATAAACACATATATAAAAAGAAAAAAAAAATACAATTGTGTGCACACTAAAGAGAGATCTCTTAGTCCCAGCCGGGAGGAATGATACTTAAGTTGTGACGTATTTTGAAGGACTCTTTTAAGGGAATCATTCCATATCTTCATCATGGTCCTCTTGATTTTGTACCTTTTTTATTAATCTTGATTCCTCAACAACTTCATCTTGATCCTTTTGATTTGGTACTTGCTTTATTAATCTAGATGGTATCCATATTGGAGAGGATTCATGCTTTGGAAAAACACAAACAGATCCTCTCCCCCAAATTAACACTGGATCTGGACCCTTCCATGTACCTGAAAGAACATCCTTCCAGTAAACCAAAGGTTTATGTTGTTGATGTGGGTTCCAATGTCTGTCTCCAGCAGAATAACCATCAGAGTCTAAAGTTAAAAAATTTAAGGTAAACAGGGCAACTGCCAATCTGTCCTTAGGATTTTTCCAGTTTCCTTCTTTCTGTTTTAACAACATAACTTTTAGTGTGCAGTTTGCTCTTTCAATAATGCCCTGACCCTGAGGATTGTATGGGATGCCTGTTTTATGGGATATGTTGAATTTTGCGCAAAACTCTTTGAAAGATGAGGACGTATATGCAGGGCCATTATATGTTTTAAGCATTTTGGGGATGCCCAATGCAGCAAAAGCTTGTAAACAATGAGATGTGACATCTTTAACTTTTTCTCCAGAATGTAAGGAAGCAAAAATCATGCCTGAGCATGTATCTATGGTCACATGAATAAATCGCAATTTTCCAAAACTTGGCTCATGAGTAACATCCATCTGCCACAAATGATTGGGCATTAATCCTCTAGGGTTAACACCAAAATGAGGATTGGGCAAATGTGTCATACAAGATTTACAATCTTTTACAATTGTTCTGGCTTGCTCCTTTGTGATTTTAAACCTACGTTGCAAGGTGGTGCTGTTGACGTGAAACTGGGAATGAAATAAAGTAGCTTGTTGTAGCGCTGAAAGTATAAATATTGTTTTTGTAAGTTCATCAGCCTTTTGATTACTTTCATGGAGGGGGCCAGGCAAATTAGTATGTGCTCTAATATGGCCTATGAATAGAGGTTCTTTTCTTGCCCACAAAAGTTTTTGTATTTGATAAAACAATTTAAAAGCTGGAGTATGAGGTGCTATTGGTCCTGCTAACTCTAATTTTGGGACGGCTTGTACAATATAGTGGCTATCTGAAAAAATGTTTTATGGGCTGGTCTCTAAAATTTTCCAGAGCTCTTACCACAGCTTCCAATTCCACTAGTTGAGCTGATTTGTGTGCAGTTATGTAAGTCATATTTTCTTTTGTAGTGACTACTGCCGCAGTACCATTTGAGGACCCATCTGTAAATACATTAAATGCCTTAGGAATAGGTTGATTTTTTATTACCTGTGGAATATAATAGGATGATTAATACAAAAAGATAATATAGGAGACTTAGGAAGGTGATTATCAAAATTTGCAGAGGTAGAGCATCTAGCTATAGCCCAGTCATTATCGTTGAAGCATAAATATTCAATCTGTGACGATGAATAGGGAGTAATAATAGTAGCAGGGTGAATGCCAAATATTTTAGTAGAAGTTTTAAGTCCTTGAAGAATAAGTTTAGCCACCATGGAGGTATAAGACTCAATTATGCTTTTAGGAGAGATAGGCAAATGTATCCATAATAAAGGCCCTTGTTGCCAAAATACTCCTGTGGGTGTATATTGTGAAGAAATAATAATCAATATCAGCGGTTGAGTTAAATCAAATCTGTCACAATGAGCTCCTTCGATGGCTTTTTCTACTACCTTTAAAGCTTTCCTAGCATCAGGAGTCAATGTTCGCGGTGAGGATGGATCAGGGTCCCCTCGAAGGATATCAAATAAAGGTTTTAATTGGCCAGTAGTGAGGTTTAGTGTAGGGCGAAGCCAATTAATGTCTCCCAGTAGTTTTTGGAAATCATTGAGCGTGGTTAAATGTTCTTTATTTATTAAAATTTTTTGGGGTCTAACAAAAGTATCCATGATTTTAAATCCTAAATATAATATGGGAGATCTGGTTTGAACTTTTTCTTCTGCTATATATAATCCATATTTTTTTAAATTTTCTACCACGTCACTGAATATATTAAATAAGATTTTTTGATTAGGGTGGGCCAGTAAAATATCATCCATGTAATGTAGACACATGAGGTTTGGATATTTATTTTTAATGGGTTGGATGGCCTTGTCCACATATATTTGGCATATGGTGGGGCTATTAGCCATTCCCTGTGGCAAAACCTTCCATTGATATCTCTGATCAGGGCCATTATTGTTAATAGAAGGAACTGAAAAGGCAAACCTGGGGGCATCCAGAGGATGTAGGGGAATAGAAAAGAAGCAATCCTTTATATCAAGACTAATAACATGGAAATTTTTTGGAATAGCTATAGGATTCGGAAGTCCAGGTTGAGTAGGGCCCATGACTTGCATGGTTTTATTAATTTGTCTAAAGATCATGTAATAATCGCCATTTTCCTGATTTTTTCTTGATCACAAATATGGGGGAATTCCAGGGAGAGGTGGAAGGTTCTATATGTCCTGCTTCTAATTGTTCCTGAACTAGTAGGTGGGCCGTTTGTAATTTCTCTTTAGATAGGGGCCACTGAGGGACCCACACTGGCTTATCAGAAAGCCATGGTATTTTCAAAATTATTTTCTCAGTGGCCCCGAAGAAAAATGTCTTTTTCCTATATGATAATGATTTCTTTTAGGGTTAAGCTTACCCTGTACTTTTTGATGATTTCTTATAGGGTTAAGATTACTCTGTAGATTTTTACATTTAACACCTGCAGGTTTGGTTGCAAGGTGTACTCCCATTTGTTGTAAAATATCTCTTCCCCATAAAGTAACCGGTAGATTAGGTAAAACATAAGGCTGAAACGTGCCTTTATGTCCTTCATCATCCTCCCATTTTAAAATTACCGCACTTTTTTCTGGGAGGTTATTATATCCCAAGCCTCTTAAACTGGTTGAAGCTTTTTGCAGAGGCCAGTGTTTGGGCCATTGACGTAAATTAATGATGGAAGAATCAGCTCCAGTATCTATAAGACCCTCCATTTCTATTCCTTGGATTCTTATTTTACACATAGGCCTCCTTGTACAGTCCCGAACCCAGCAAACCATGGGTTTCGAATCAGTGGAACAAAATCCTCTATTGTTCCTATTTAGAGGCATATTCATTTTAAATGACTTATGTAAATTTGGAAGGAGGAGCAGCTGAGCAATTCTATCTCCCTGATTAATAGAACTTATACTTTGGGGTGAGCTAAGCATTATTTTTATTTCCCCTTTATAGTCTGAGTTTATTACGCCTGGGGTCACTTGCAAACCTAATAAGCTTTCAGGACTTCGCCCGATAATAAGTCCTACAGTCCCTGAGGGAAGAGGTCCCCTGACTCCTGTGGGAATCAGTTGAACCCCCATTTCAGGTGTTAACACTATTCGGGCGGTGGAACAGAGGTCTAATCCTGCATTTCCTCCTGTTCCTCTGGCGAGGGAGTGGATGGGTAATAGGGATTGTGTCGGGGAAGCATCTGAGTGGATGCTTGAGGATACTCCTCCTCCAATGCCTCGTACATTTGTGGGCCCCGGGGCATTGGGCCCCTTGCCCCGTTTTTTGAATTCCTTAACAAAGGATTTCCATGGATGTCAAATTTTGAATAGCATTTATTGGCCCAATGATTTCCTTTCTTACACCTGGGGCAGCAACCTGGAGCACGGTATGAATTTGGTCTTATTTCTCTTTTAGGATTTTGCCTAGAATAGCCTGATTGATTATGATAATTTTGTCTAGAATATCCTGATTAATTATAATGTTTATGTTGAGCTCTTGTAAAATTTTGAGGGGCAGCATCTCTCACAGCTGCTGCAATCATATTCCCTGTGACAAAGGCATCATTTATATCTTTACATAATTGTATATATATGGAAAGATCCTTTTTATTTTTCCATGGCCTGATGGCTTCCTGGCAATACTTATTAGCATTTTCGTACGCTAATTGGACAACTAATGGCATAACTTGATCAATGTCTCCAAAAACTCTACCTGCAGTTCTCAAAAGTCGATCAGCAAATTCAGCATATGGTTCATTAGGTCCTTGAATTACTTTGGACAAGCTACCTTGTAGATCCCCAGGTCCTTGTACAGTTTTCCATGCCTTTAAGGCAGCTGCGTTTATCTGAGCATATACTCCTGGGGTATAATATTTTTGATCCTGTACGTCTGCGAATTGCCCTTCTCCTGTGAGCATTTCTATATTATGGTCTCCAAACCCCGCATCTGCATTTCTTTCAGCTGTTTCTATACAAAGTTCTTGAAATTGCGATCGCCAAACCAAGTATTGTCCCCCACTTAATGTTGCTTTACATAGACGTTTCCAGTCTGCGGGGGTTAAGCTAAAGGTGTTAAGGGACTCCAGTATACTCAACGTGAAAGGAGCTTGGGGTCCATAAGTCATTACTGCCTCTTTCAGATTTTTTATTGTTTTGAAATCTATTGGCTGGTGGTCCCTCCGTCCATTTTCATATTCAAATACTGGCAGTTCCCAACGTATCTGTGAGTTACCCTCGAGAGCACATAAGCGCTCAGAAAGACTTTTTATTTCTGTTTCTAGGGTATGCAAACGCCTAGTGATACCCTTCATATTTTCTGTAATCGATTTCACCCATGGGGGAGTAGAGGACACAAGTTCCTCCACTTGATGATCCCTTATCTTGGTCTTCCTTAATTTCCTTTTGTTCATTTTTTCAAAATCACCTTTAATTAATTCCTCCTCACTACTACTACTCTCATTGGTCCTAACTGACTCAGTAACATCCTGAGTCCCAGGTTCAATTGAGACCATGTATCCTTGAAGTATCTCTAATAAATCTTGAATAGCTTTAGCAGCTCGGATCTTTGTCATTTTGGGGACGCTTCTAATACTCTCCTTACTGGTCTTAGTTGACTCAGCGGAATCTACGCTTTCATGATCGCCTTCACTGTTTTCTAAATCCTCCTCACTAACGACAGACTCATCTATATCAAAGAATTCATCAAGAGCCTCGTACACTTGGGTCTTAGATATTTTGAAACCCATTTTAACCGCTCTGACTACAGACTCCTGCGAGGTTTCTCAGTTCTTACCTGCCGTGCTGAATTCCCCGTACGGGCCCCCAACTGTAGTCACCGGAAAAGGATTGCAGCCTGGAACAGCAGCGCCGCGGGAAGGAGTCCAGAGACAGGATGGAGATGAAAATATTCTTTAATCTTACAAGAAACTACAATATATCTATACAATAGTGATAACCCTGTCTTTTCTCCCTCTGGTCTCTTCCCATGCGCCCGAGCAGCAATGGCGCTCGCTCGATCTGCTGAGTCACCGTTCAAATCTCTCGAGAGCCTCGACCAAGTCCCGCGAGATCCCGTCAGACTACGGAAAGCGGAAATGCCCAAAAATGTCTATGGCCCAATAGTCAACCGCAATCTTAGCTATCTCCCCAAACAGGGCTCCTGCACATACCTCCTCCCCTCCCTTCACTTTCCTTTGTCTAGTCCAAAATACCGCTATTTTTCACTGCCCCCATATTGTGAATTAGCATCCACATATCAGAAAAAACACTCAGGCTTTGGTTTTTGGGGATTGGCTTATTTCGCTTAGCAAAGTATTCTCCAGTTCCATCCATTTAAAGGCAAATGCCATAATTTCATTCTTATTTAAGGCTGATTAATATTCCATTGTGTGTATATACCACAGTTTCTCTACCCATTCATCTGTTGAAGGGTACATCTATTGGTTCCATAGTTTTGGCTGTTGTGAATTGAGCTGCTATAAACATTATGTGGCTACATCACTGTAGTATGCTGATTTTAAATCCTTTGGGCATAAACTTAGGAGTGGGATAACTGGGTTAAATGGTGGTTCCATTTTAAGTTTTCTTAGGAATCTCCATACTGCTTTCCATAGTGACTGCACCAATATGCAGTCCCACGAGCAATGTATGATTGTACCTTTTACCCCACATCCTTGCCAACATTTATTGTTGCTTGTATTCTTGATGATTGTCATTCTGACTAGAGTACCCATAATTTATATTTACCTTTATGAGTGACAAAAAACACATTTATTAACTTATTGGTTTACTTTTTATTTGTTTTATTAGAGTTTATTTAAGCCTAATGTACAGACAACTAAATGTATCTATACAAGTACACAATAGTATTTGTTGAACTTTTATGATGATGTTTTGTGAAAAGTTCTTTCTACAGGCAGCAGTCCTGATAACTATGTTTGTATTTGAAAATGGGCACATAGACTTGGATCTATGTTTAGGCCATTTATATATTAGTAAAAAATAATAAGTTAGTACTTGATTTGAAATAGAGACATTACTTTCCTATAAAAGAAATCATCCTAAAGGAGTGTATAAGTTTCCAATATGCTTTGGAAATAAATATTTTAAAACTTTCTTAAAGTTACCAATTTATTTTTGTATTATGAAATGCTCAGAACAGGGTATGACAAAAAGCAAGTGCTTAGTAAATGAAGGGTCTTTGTAATGATTCATTACACTTTCACAGCAGCTATGAATGTTAGAAACTCCTTTTTTCCAAACTCCCTCATTCTAAAGATGGGGCTATCAAGGCATAAAGATGTTGAAGTAACTTACCCAGGATCACTCAGTTAGTGGAATATCTGGAAGGAGAATGCACAAAATATATCTTGAGACTAGATATTCTTAATTTCTACCTTCTGTAAACTATTTCAGTAAAATAATAGTAAGAGTGATAGTGATAATGATCAATAGCTTTATCTCAGACATGTGTTCTTTCTAAGACTTATTTCAATATACTGCTAGGGTTTGCTCTTAGTTGCAGTATTTATAAAATCTCTTGCAACCAGAACTATTGTGAGGAAATTATGCAAACATTCTTTATTATCCCATGTATCATAATAGAAATTTTTATTTGCCAGAAAGTGTGAAACAGAGAACTATAATTATAAGGAAATAGAGCTGGTGAGGCTGAAGTTCATGAGTTTAATATTTTCTTAGGGGAAAAATGGATTCTGAGACTAATATGCATGAAAAACTGACATTTCAAAACCTGACTTAATTTTAAGTTGTTTTCAGATGAATTGCCCAAACTGTTAGTTAGATCGTAGCAAAAATTGTGTTTTCAATATCATTGCATATGGAACTTGAACTTTCTTGCTATAAAAATAAGAAAGTCTTTTAACCCCTGACTTTATACGCTTCACTTGTCTGAACTGCATTTTTATTTTCTCACAAATTAAAAACCATATCTTTCGGCAAAGAGCCCATTAGAGAGGAACAAATCTTCCTTGAAAGTGTTCTGAAACAAGCTTCGTTTTCATCCCTGTGTAATTTTATTTCCAAACTGAGAGCCAACTGGAGCATGTCAGAAGCAGCTGATGAGTAGATGAAGTAATGACTCCTTACATAACAAGATTAGCTTTCTCATTTGGAAGGAGAAAGGATGCAGCATACAAGCTGGTTAATTTCACTGTCAGAATACCTGTTACTCATGCATGGGAATTTTTGTGAAAGACAGCTTGCCTTCAAATGTTCATGGATGGGAGATACAGGAGTGTGGACCTACATAGTAAATAAAAAGAAGAATAAAGACCTAACGAGGCAGACAAATACAGCATAAGGTAGAGGAAGAAAAACACAACTTGATTACATAAGATCAAGGAGCAAAAATGTGAAAATCCAATGATGCTTAGGCTTTCAGTGGTTTAAGCAAATGCAATGGAGAGTGGAAACAATTATCTTGGTAATTCAGAGCCCAAACCCGACAAGTAAGTAAACTATATGTAATTAGAGCAGAGGTTTTTTTTTTTTTTTTTTTTTTTTTTCTTCCCCATATTGCAGGTTTTCATTAATCAAACTGCTGTAGTCAAGTTTCTAAATCCATAAGGGTAAAAGGCACAAGGTACAAAATGAAATCTTTAACTAAAAATTGATCAATAAAGTATAGAAGCCCAAACACACACACACACACACACACACACACACACACACACACACAAATTATAATATCAATGGTGTATGCTATGGTTTAAGAAGGTAAAAAGTGTCTAAAATATGAAGTGATATATATATATATATCATAAATATATATTTATATTTATATATATTATATTAAATTTAATATATTTCTATATATTAAATTAAATATATATATATATATATATATATATATATATATATATATATATATTTAAAAGAGGCACAAAAGACCCATTCAGGACATTCAGCAAAGTATTTTTCAATTAAGATCATTAACAAAATAATCTGCATTCCTAAAATACTATTAGGAACAATTCCCCAATCTAAGGGAAAACTGAGGAAAAAGTTAATCAAACTTTGAAGAACATTTTATGGTGAATATTTATTAGTCAAATTTAAGAATGCAAACTAGGTATCATCTATTACATACAGTATTTTTAAATATTTTATGACTATGCTGTAATGTTCCAGGAGAACTTTGAAAAATGGAAATGAAATAGCTTTCTGAGAGTTAAACTGTTAAGTCAACACATAATAGATCAAATTAAAGGCATGCAAATTTCCTTGAAGAGAAAGATTAACTTCCTGAATGGTAAACTAAACTTTAACTAAATAGAGTAACATAGCAAAAAGAAGTCTGTGATCAGAAAAAGTTTGTCAGAAAATGAAGTATAGCAAAGAGAGTGTCTCAGAATTAATAGATGACTGTGTCAATCAAATGATGGTCTAAAGAGAGAAGATATCTTTCACAACAAACTTTGAATATCCCTGTCTGATTGTAAAGTCCAGCCTAACCTAAGTACACAGGAAGCTATCTTATTCTGCCATTAAGTATTTAGTTTCTTTAGCTGTTTCTCTTTGTTCTAATTCACAATACTTTTGAACTTCCTCTGGTAAAGATTTGCTTCCTATTATATTGCTTGCAGGAATGATAAAGACCATGTGGTGATGATTTTGTTCTTGTTGATGTTATCTATCAAGAGACATTCCATTGTAGGTCTGAGAGCATTCTCTACCCAGGCTTCTTTCTTATTAACCAATCCCTCATATCTTTATAATGTTCTCAGCTTAAACACACAAAAAATCAAACAAACAAAACTACATATTTCAGCCTCTCATGAGGAATGCTAAGCCTGGGATAATAAAAGCCAAAAGATTATTATACAATAATAATGATGATAATAATAATATACATTATTATTATAACAAAAGCCAAAAAATTATTAAAAAGACAAATACAACAATTGGACTACCCCCTTGAGGGCCTATTACCTTCACCCAAGTACAGCTGTCAGCAACACAATAAGTCATACAGTCAACCTTTGGAAAATTGTTGCCATAAAGTTGAGGAGGATGGTGAATTCATTAACCAATGATGATCAAGTGTGCAAGGTTCTTGATGGACAGTTATGCATACCACAGCATCATCCCTGGCTTAATTGAGAATGAGTAAAAATAAATACAGGTATTAATATAAATATGTTGAGAGAAATGAACAGAGTAGAGTGATAGGCAACAACAGAGTAGGACGTGTTTAC
Source organism: Tamias sibiricus (assembly GCA_025594165.1). NCBI lineage: Eukaryota > Metazoa > Chordata > Mammalia > Rodentia > Sciuridae > Tamias > Tamias sibiricus. The sequence continues at coordinate 37,888,733 of CM046665.1, read as the reverse complement.
CTAGGAGGGCTGGTGAAAGTAGCTGTGAGCAAATGGCATGTAGCGCGTAAGCATTGCAAGGAACAGATTCTAGGCCTTTGGAACAGCCTATTTGCATAGGCTATCTGGGAATGGAATGCTCTTTGGTGAGGATTCAATGTTGCATTGTCAGGTCTTTATTGTCACTCCAATCTTGTACTTTTGCTTGCCTTCATATTTATGATTTGTCATAAATCAAACAAACAAACCAGTCTACAGCAAAAAGGAGTTATTGATAGGCTTTTTAAAAATCAGAAATAAAGAGTGGATTTTACATCTCTCTATATCATTCTTCCAGTCACCATTGCGCAGGGATTTATAATGGATTCATTAATGTTTTTTCTATTTTCTCACATACAGCCACTGCTTTACTGTTGTGCCTCCCAGTCTTTCCTGAAAATAATTTGAAACCTTTGAAACCTTTCCTGAAAATAATTTCTAGCAGAGTCCTCTCAGGTTGTAATTAAGCTTCCAAAATAAAAATAATTTATTAGGTGAGGTCTATTTTTCAGTGAGTCTCTGTGCACCAGCAAAATCTATGGAGCCCTATTTCACAATATTTACAGGAGAACTGTCCCAATGACTAGGCATAGCTGTATATCTGTATCATAACAGGTAGTCCTGTGATTTAATGCAGAAATAGAATCTATGGCTAGATTTCTATGAGGAAAACTCTGAAATCTCCTTTTCTAAGTCCCTTTGAAAATCACTCAGTTAAAAACAAGAAATTCCTTCTTGATGTGGGCTTCTAAAAGTTTTCCACGGATGGGTCATTTTCTTCCTGTGAAATTGTCTGCAAGGTGGGATAGACAGTGTTGGAGGGGATGGGAATGACTTGTTCCAGGATGTGAAGCTCCTTGGGAAGAGGGACTAAAACTGCCTTTATTTCGTGGTCCCAGTCTCTTTGGAAATACCTTTGTTACATGGGGAGAGTGTGGAAAATGTGGAATTGATTGTAGAAATATCTATATTCTTCAGATTCCAGATTCTACACTTTTTTGCATTGTGTAACCCTTTGCCGAGTTATCTGAGACAGACTTTTTTCTTCTAGAGGAAGTCCATAATAATTCTTAAACTTATGTGAAAGTTTAACTAGATAACCAATTTCTAGAATTGTGCACAGAATGGATCATTCTGTAGAAGTTTGTTCTCTACTATTTATAACTGAGTGTCTTCTTTTCTGCAGCTATCACTGCATTGTTGTTTTATTTTTTAACCACAGAAGTATTATACATTGTACGTTTTTCAGTCACATCTTATTTTTACTTCCTTTCCTGTTTATTTTAAACATGATGATCAAATTTCAGTTAGTATCTTGGTAATTTCCCAGTCCCACCGAGTAAAACCCCAACTGTGCCTTCTTGCATTCTTACACATGTTGTGGAAAGCTATTATTACTAAAATTCACAGTCGCAAGTTTGGGTCGCTCCAAATAAATGACACCTACTCTCACTTGGACCTCAGTCCTTTTCGATACTTCGGTGTTATCCAACTTTTCTCTCTCTTTCATCATCTATGGAAGTTTTCCCAATGCTTTCTGAATTCCTTGGGTCAGCTACCACTTGATGGACATTCTCAGCTTATGCTTCACAGAGAGGATAAAAGTGACCAATGGAAACCTTGCACTATCAATTTCTACACAGCATCCACACTCATTCTCCCTGTCTGCTCTCTCATCTAAATTCTTCCATCTGTGCCAGAATTCTATTCTTTTCCTCTTCTTCAAGGATGTATTTCACAAATTGCCCCCCACCCTCACTCTCTTTTCTACAACTTTCAGTCTCAAAGTTTCTTTCACATTTAAATTTCTTCTCTTCTATCTTAAAAATTAACAGTAATGATAAACAACTAAAAGTCTAGATTTAATCCCACCTCCCTTGTTACCTACCAGCCTACTTCTCTCCTGTATTTCACAAACATTAAAAAGTTGAGTGTTCACTGTATCTGTTTCTTCATATTTCAGTTATTCCCCAAGCTACCACTCTTTGCCCTCTTCCCCCTCAAGTCCACTTAACTTGCTATCTCCAAGGTAACCAATGACATCCTTGTTTCTATATCTAGAGCCCTTTGGCACCCACATCTCACTTGAAGTCTCCACGGTATTTGATACTATTGATTATTCCTTGTAAATTTTTTTTTTTAAGTTTCATGCTTCAAATAAAAACTTGAGCTCAAAAACCTAGCTCACATATTTCCAAAGTTTTCAGAGAATTATCATAAATTTCATGAAAATGGAACACAAGACTCCATAACAATGATAATAAACAAGAAACAATGTGAGTCGTAGATCAGAAATTTTATATGAGAGTTGGAATATCGAAAGCAGACTGCACAAGATTGGTGAAGAATATACTGTAGCTATCAAAGGACAAAACACCAGAGATAAACAGAGCTTCCCACAGAAGCCCAGAAATGTTCCAAATCCAGAGTCACGTGCAAAAACCAATATGAATCATTGAAGTAATTTATAAAATAAAAGCCTTTGGAACACCTAAGAGAGATGCATCCTTCCCTATTGTGAACCAAGTAACTAGCAATTAGAGTTTTTGACATCAACATAAATCCTCACAGTTCTACCCTGATTGTTGAACTTGATCTATATGAGCACCTCTGCTAGTGAGTATTGAAGGATGAGACAGAAGTTCGAAGTTTAAGGGTACCTTGACTAGGAGATGGTAAAGTGTTTAAACAAAGGAACACATTAGGAAGTACTTTAGGCTTTGCCAGCCATATGGTGTCTGTGCAGCTACTCCACTGTTATTATAGTGTGAAAGCAACTCTAGACTGTATATAAATAAATGAGCATGCTATGTGCCATTAAAATTTTGTATGTATGTAAGATTCCTGTTGGAGATCCACAATACAAAAGGAGAAAAATTAAAACAAAGGCAGCTTCATCCAATAGTTAATGAATTTTTTCACTGCCAAATTAAGAAGATAGCAAAAGAAAACCTACGATATAATTTAATTGTTCTTGTACAGATGTAGGTATAAAGTCAACCAAATATATTTAAATAAGTTATTATTATTATTATTATTATTATTATTATTTTGAGGAGAGTTCTTTTATATTCTGGAAATTTTTTTCAAGTGAATTTTTGTTCAGGGTAAGTAAGGGTGAGTATGAAGATAAAATAGATAAGTTTTGAATGGTAAAAATGAACGAACATAGGTGTATGAGGAGAAGAGATATCTCAACAACAGTTGTCTAAAAGAAAAAAAAATCAAGGAAATCTGACAGAATTCAGACAAAAAGAAAGACATGAAAATTATAAGGAAACTTAAGTGATAAGAAAATGAGATTTTTATTAAGTCTAGTTGAAGTCTTAAAGGAGTTTTGGATGTAGACAGTGATCTCCCTTATCTGGTATTATGCATATGGTTGGAAAACCCAAGTTATTAACTGTTGAGCAAGATTAATGAAAAGGACCCAAAGCTTAAAACTGCAGAATATTAAGGTTACAAAGAAAATCTAAAAAAAAGAATTCCAGAAAGAAATGAATAAAACAGTAATAATATTAATTATGTTGATTTCAAATGATTGTCACTCAGAAACACATCAAGCCTCTCAGCACCAACACCTGACCCTACCACAAATGTCTAAGAAGAAGTTTTTTGAACGTAGAGTTCTATGTTTGGCTACATTATCATTGGAATGTGAGAGTACATTACACACATTTTTAGAAATAGAATAACTCATACATACCCTGAACAAAAAAGTCACTCAAAAAAGTGTTACAGAAAACAAATGAACCCTCCTCAAAATAAATAAATAAATAAATAAAATTAGATTAAATTTAAAAATTAAAAAAAAACAGAGACAATATGGAATATATGAGCCAAAGGAATAAGCATGATCTCAAAGCACTTTAAGTTTAATTCAGTGGTATGTAAGATCACCATAAGCATAAGTTAAAGTCTGCACAATGGCTGAATATTTTTTGTATTATGCTATAGAGATAAAAAAATTATTTTGTGGAATTTATATTTACAGAAGAACAGGCAAAAGTCATGTCTTAAAATATAAAACAATAATTTTCCTCAAATATTATGAGAAATGGAAGAAAAGATGGAAAAAAGCTAAACCACTATTTTCCTCTTCTTTTAATCTGGGGGAAATAAGTAATATAAAATGTGATAACTGTAAACAAGAAATTTTCATCTGTTATATAAGGAAATAAATGCAAACACCTGAAAAAATTAAAATGACTAATAAATATTTAGATATCAAAGGAAAGGCATATAGAGGATTTATGAAATCACTACATTTTTTATCTTGTATAGATGGGGAATAACAGAGATTTAAACTTGATAAATTATATCATAAAATTTTAAGTGTAATATTGGAACACTTAACCTCCAGATTTCCTAAAAATTAAAAAGATTAACAGTGGTTGAGTCTGGAACAGAGGAGGAATATCTTAAAGTATTTTTAATACTTTTTTCCACAATGTCCTTGAACTATTTCTATAATAAGCATTTAAACATGAATTTAAAAATGTAAATTCATCATATTTCCATACAATGTATATGTTGCTGCTATTGAAAAGCATGCATTGATATTGAAATACATCTACATTCTTTTAAATAAAACAAGCATGCTTCAAAGTATAGAATATGATTCTTACTATGTAAATACTTACACATATGGATGTATTCACTTATATATACACAAAAATTTTATGTTCTATACCAAAGTATTGCTAATGACTTCTTAGTATCTTAATTGTGCTAAGTGGAGGAAACAGGATTTATTATTTATTTAATGCACATTTTACTATTTTTATAGGATTATAAGGAACATATACAATTTATATAAATTAATTAAAAACTTATTATTTGGGTTCTACCACACTGTATTTTCCCATGCTACTTTTCCAAAAATTCTTTCTAAGCATGCTTCATTTTTTAGCTATGTGCTGATAATAAATATAAATCATCAACCAAGGAATCCTCTGGATCTTCAGCCTCATATATCCAAATGTCATTATTGACATCTGCTTGCATGTCCTATGGGACATCTCAGATTCACATTTCCAAAACAGAATTCCTGATTTCTGTCTGTTTATCCTTACCAAGCAAGGTAACCTGTACTGTTCTTTTTCCTTTTCTTTATGAAAGGGCTCTCATCCCACTAGGTGCCCAAACTAGATGTTGGGATGATGACATTAATTTTCCATCTTCATGACTAGCCAAATCCAGTTACTCATTAAGTCCTATCCATCTCACCTTCTTTTGTCTCTTGAGTCTATCATTTTTTATTTCTTGTACAATTCCACTTCAGGCTCAAATGCTTATATTTAACATGATCATTCATCATCTTCCCAATCCTTAACTTGTTTAGCTGTACCTCTCATGATTCCTTTCCTTGCATAATCTGTTTCATGAAAGCAAGGCCACCTTCATTTCTCTAACTGTGGCAGGTGCATCTTGCAGGCTTTTGCAAATGTTTTCTGTTGGAATTTCGTTTAACACATCCCTGCTGGCCAAATCCTCATTTACTCCTGAAGTCAGAAATTAGCTTTCCTTTCCAAAACATTCTGTGCCTGACCTGGTCCATGGCTGAGAGCTATTATATTGCTCTTTGTCTCTTACGAGGATATTATATCTCCATTACCTAAACCAGTACCTGATAAATTGCAGAAATTCAACACTTTTATATGAAATGGATTAATAACTGATAGGTACCATTTTCCCAGACAAGGTCTGACTTATTTGATGGGTTGAATAGATGGCAGTTCTCATTAATTTTTTAAATCACTTTACGCAGTTCTTCATTGCTAATGATTAATGGGCAAAAGAAAACTTTTTATTGAAGATTTTGTGATTGAGGAAATATTGTTGCAAAAATAATAAAGTAACAAATTAGATAACAGTTTTACTAAAGATCATATTCCAGGGCCAAGTGATCTGCTTTAGGCTAACTTTGGCGTGCAGGTCACATCACCACATGGCCATTACCTTCACCATGACCTGTTATAACCTTGTAAAAATATTTCCCATTGTTAATAAATTCTGTAAATGCCTTTGACATGGTCCAGCTAATGGTACTTACATTATCTTTGATGCCACTGATGACCAACAGTTTTGGGAAAAATAATACAAATATCATTTTACTTAGATTAGAGCTCAGGGGAGAATTAGAGATAGATTCAAGTGCATAGTTTGTTTTGAATTCTGCAGCAATGTGCTTTGTCTGAGCACAGCTGAGCACACCATGGCACTGTGTTCCAGGAATGTGACCTACACTCTGGTGCTCTCATTTTATGAGGGATGAATACTGAAGTGACCTCAAAAAAAGGGGCCGGGAACAGGCTGTTTGGAAAAATAGTCTGCCAGGATATCAGCTAGTAATGGAGTATTGAGAATGTCACCTGCTTACCAACTGGACACATTGGCAAAAGTTATGGTCCTACTTAGCACTTTGCACTGGAGGGAGACAAAAACTCTGGTCCTAGCCAGCTCATTGCCTAGCAATTTTAGGAGACAACCTGTATCAATCATTGAACAAACCTGTTCATCTTTCCACAAAGAGTAAAGTCCATATAACATACCCACAACAAACAAAAAACCAGATAGATAATCTATGCATGTGTGTGTATAGAAACTCATCTTCATGCATAAAGAAGTTGTAGAGATTCATATCAAACTTAGATATTAAATGTGGCAGGGGTAGAAGATAAATAATACTTTTGTCTGTGTATCTATGTAAAATTTAAACTTTCTAGATGTATCAGTATGCACTTAGAAATTAGGTTTTATACATACAGTAACTATGCCTTCTCTATTGCTACTTTTTTATACATGTGTATGATTTTAAGAGATTGGTTTGAATGTCATTTATGAAAGAATTTGAGGGCCTATGTTTAGGAGCCATGTTAGAAAAAACATTTGCCTTGAGGGATCAGCAATCCTTGCTGTGGTTTGGATGAGTAACCCCCTGAAGGTCCATGTATTTAATCAAGGTTTGGTCCTCAGGGTGACAAAATCAGGAGGTAGTAGGACCTTTAAAAGGTGAGGTCTAATGGGAGGCTCTCAGCTCATTGAGGGCATGCCCTTAAAAGGTTGTTGGACTTTAATCTCTCAGTCAGTCCCTCTCTAATTCCTGCCTCATAAAGTAAACAGTTTGCTTCAACACTCATTCCCTGCTATTGCCATCTTGCGCCTCCATCAAAGGCACAAAGAAGTTGAGCCACTTGATATTTATCTGGTGCCTCAGAAACTGAACTAAAAAAAAAAACTTTTCTCTTTGTAAGTTCATTACTTCAGGTACTTTGTTACAGTGACATAAAATTGACTAATACAAGCCTAAATTTAAAATTACTTGACAGCATTTCAGAGGAGTTATAAATAAGGGATGTAGTAACTTGTGAAATATACATGTAGAACATATCTGCTTTGGAGAATGGATATTATGATCCATGCTTAATATTCCAGTCAGTGGCAAGGAAATGGGTTTATAAGGGCAAATGTTTGAGCTAAATCTAGAAAATAGTTGATAGTTTAATGTCTACACCCCCCCCCCCACACACACATACATGCAAAAATAAAAACAAATGCCTTATAACCTCCAGACTAATCAAATTAAAAAATTGACATTGAAATAGGATTTATAATTCAAACATTTCTTAATCACATTTACAGTGTCTTCTGTACATTAGTAATATCTGTATTGTGTTCCTCTGATTTACTCATTAATTTTATCATTGTTCTTTATAGAAGTATAATTAATGTTTCCAAAAAAAGGTTACTTTGACACATTTTTGGAGTAGATAAAAAAACCTCTGTAGTGTAGTATTTGTTTGTTTATTCTTCCTGAAAGTGATTAATTAACAATATCATTGGGTTACACAATGACATTAGACAAGTTTAGGAGGCTGTAGTTTGCTAAAAAAACATGTTTAAAAATCTGTATTTTAGAAGTTTTAATATTTTAATTATTTCATAAAACCCCTGTTACCTTTTTTTATTGTAGTACTAAAAATCATCTAATTCTACAGCACTTCATTACACTTAGTGTTTCTTGGTTAGAAGTTATATATCAAGCTTGTTTTTACATTCAAAACTAGGTTATTCACAAAATCCCCATTATACAAACTGTATATGTACTATCAATCTATATTATTAACTACATATAACTAAGTTTGAAATTGATTTCTAAAATGTCACATATTTCAAAATGGTACATATAATCTAAAATAGGTTATATTACTTCTTGGTTCTATATTATTTAATAATAGCAGGCCTTGTGTTTTTTAAAGAATATGCACTTTCTTCTCACCTTTTCTTTCTGAAGGATCACTTCCAAGGCTTAGAAACCTGAAGATAATATAAATCCCATGATGAAATCACTTTTTAATATTAAATATTCTGTTAGTCAACTGCTCTTTATGTTTTTATGCTAACAGATGCAATTATTTGATAATTCCATTTAAAAAATTAAATGTTAGAAATTCAGAAAAGAAGATTATGGGAATATTGTAATGGTATGTATTACATAAATTTTTGAAAATCCTAATCAGTTCCCTTTTATCTCATCTATAAAATTCCAATAGTATAAGTTGTTGAATATATTATAAGTAAAAGAGAATTAGAAATATCCAAAAGATGTATAGTGATGATTTAATATTTATTTCTTCATAATTTATTTAATTTTAGTGTATTAAATATTTTTGTTAATCTACATTTTTGTTGTTGATGAATACATTAATTTGTTTTTAAATTTCTACCTAAATTTTATTATCTTTAATAGTAATTTGGTAAGGAAGAGGCCATTAACATTAAATAAGATGTGTCCATAAATGTAAGCATGTTTACTGTCATTTAGTAGTATATTTCTCTTTCGAAGCATTACTACCTTATAAAAATCTCATCCCTATCAAGCTAAAACACAGACTGAAATATTGAAATATAAAATCATGTAGACCTTGAACACAAAATGTGATAAATTATGCATGGTTTTCCCTTCCTTCCTTCTTTTTTATTTATATATGACAATGCTACCTTTATGATTAGTACACAGTCTATTATACCAGAAAAATGATATTTAGAAAATCACATTATCCAAATATGGCACAGGTCCTACAGTTTTAGGGAGAATGATTTGTCATCATTTAGTCTCAGATTTGGAACCTAATCAACAATTGTTGATAGATTATACTACACTAATGTAACAGTTGGAAAATTTCTGTTGCCATAACTAGCTATAAGACACATTTATACTTACTTAAATGTTCTGTTTTCATCATGTTCCATGAAAAGTTGAATTTATAAATACAGATAGAGCGTGCACGTGCACACACATACACACACACACACCAGCACCAGAAATATAAAGGATCATTTGGGGCTATTATAAACAACTATATGTCTACAAATTGGAAAACCTATTAAAAATGGATCAATTTCTGGCCACATATAACTGAACTAAATTGAACCACAAACACATAGAAAACCTGAACAAACCGATAACACATTAGGAGATTGGATCAGTAATAGTCTCCCAACCAAAAAATGCCTAGGATCTGATGGCTTCTCTACTGAATTCTTCAAAAATATTTAAAGAAGATCTAATATCAATGCTCAGGAGAGAGAGAAATACTTGCTTACTATGGAAGACTGTTGTATTTCTATATAATAGTAACATAACACATGAAAAATTGACAAGTATTATACTTTAGTGCATTAGAGTAAGGCATACTAACTAAGACTGTGCTATAGTCTATGTTTATAAGCTGCTTACAGATGTGATTTTTTTTTGTAATTGTTGAATCTGTCTTCTACTTGGGTCTCTGAAATATATACTGAACATCTACACTGTACTCATTTTGTGAATATTTGAGTAGGAATTTTATTTAGTTACACAGATTTATTGGGTTTAAGGATATGCATTTTGAAACCTCATGTACATATTACAGCCTGTTTCATGATAATTACTACTTTTTTCATCATGTCAGTTGATATACCATTGGTTGATGTGCTGCTTGAATTAGAACATTTTCACTTGAGGTTTTAGACTTAATTGTGCAATTAATTGGAAAATAAATTACAATGGGAGAAATCATGTTTTATGTCCAATGGTCTGTATTTTTAAAATAAAGGTTCACATTTTACTTGTAATTTGACATCATAACAACAGTATGTTGAACTTGAGTAAACATCATTGTTTTGTTTGATATAACTTATTAAAGACATGTTTATCTGATGCTGGACAATTTTCTAGAAATGATACTTTTTTTTGTTGGGAGGGGGGCAGATTTAACCCAGAGTACAGCATCCACATGTTATTTTAATACAGGATCTCCTTAAGTTACCCAGGCTGTCATCAAACTTGCCATCCTTCTGCCTCAGCCTCATGAGTCACTCAATTATAGGTGTGAGTTACCATGCCCAGATTAGAGGTTAGAAATTATAAGATTCTTAATAATAATCATGAATGAGCAAGTATAGGATGATTTCACAACATGAGAATGGGAACAGAACAAATCAGTTTTAGACAATAGATATACACAAGCTAACTTAATTCAACTTTATAAATTTGATTAATTCTGGGCATTATAAATGAAGAAAGTATGTGATCATTGTTACCAGTACCTGATCATGGAAGTTGGAAGTTTCTCCTAATCTGATCTTCTACTGAGACACACACTATGTTAAAATTTTTCAATAACTCAGGACTTGGTGATTTTCTGTTCCCCGCCCCCCTACCTCTCCTTCTGAATATAGTGCTTCTTAACTGATCTTTTCTGGGCCACTATAGTTAAGTAATTCATTACATATTTGGAGACAGCAATCATATCACACTTTTAAGCAATATATTCCTGTTATTTTAAAAATTTCTTCCTATCTTTTTGTCTCTCCAGACTTCTATGTCATTCTGGTGCTTGACATCTACTGAACATAATCTAATTTAATTAGAGATTTTTTTTTCTTTTTTTGCTTTTTTCTCCTCTCATTTTTAAATAATTTATTTAAAGAGAGAAAATTAGGTTCCTATTAAAGCCCATTTTGTTCTTTGTTAACAGAAGGCCAGGTTTATTAATTATGAATCCAATAAAACTGCACATTTCTTAGTTGAGAGGGCCATTGAATATTCTGCACAATCTTTTTGCATAAAATATTGGATGTGTTTTCCATATGACTTTACAAGAAGATTGACTTACATTGATGGAACTTTTTTTTTTTTTTTTTTTTTTTTGGTACTGGGGATTGAACTCAGGGGCACTCGACCACTGGATCACATCCCCAGCCCTTTTTTTGTATTTTATTAGAGACAGGGTCTCACTGAGTTACTAAGTGCCTCGCCATTGCTAAGGCTGGCTTTGAACTCGCGATCCTCCTGCCTCAGCCTCCCAAAGTGCTGGGATTACAGGCGTGTGCCACCGCGCCCGGCTACATTGATGGAACTTTATCTGTTCCACCTTTCTGTCATTCTTTCTGCAACTCAGAATCAAAAGGTGCATCAATCATTATGTGTCAATGAGACATGAATCACTTGCCAAGAATGGCTGACCTGAAAGAGGACAGTAGATCTCTGATGACATTGTAGAACTAGCATGCCATCTTTAAATTGCGTGTTTCCAAATTACTCCTGATGTGAGAGAAAATAATCCAGTAATTTGTTGAAACTACTCTTAGCTTTTTTTTCTTTCAATTTTGTTTTGCTTTTTAACAGCCACACTATCTAATGCACATTTAATAAATACATCACTGGCATTCCAGAATATTTAGTTAGGTTGAATATATTACTTATTGCAGTTGTCAGGTATTTTTTACAGCTTGGTCTTCTCATTCATGGATATGATGTTTTAAAATCTAAAATATAAGGTATGTCATACCTTCTTATCTGACCACTTGTTTTCTGATTTTAACTTCATTTTGTTTTTATAATTTTCTTTATCTAATTTTAATTTGAGTATTTACCCATTACATTTTAGTCATTTTTTTTTTACTATAAACAATTTATTAGAACAATTTGCTTCTAAGTGCTGCATTATCATGTATTATCATTGTTCAACTAAGTATTGTGTAATTTCCATTATATGAATTAGCTGGCAAATGTGTAATTACATTAATTATGTAGAAATGTTTTTACTTTAAAAATTTGTCTAAACACTTATATATTTTTGTTATTACAAATTCAGTTTTTTCATTTAAAGAAAATACAATAGGATTAAAATGATTGCAGGTTATTGACATTTTTGAAAATTTATGATGCAGTAAATAGTTTGACATCTAATTTGTGTTGAAAAATCCATATATTTCATTTGGGGCTAAAGAATCATACACATATACACATATATTACATAAATCATATTAGTTATACTATCTAAACTGTCTATAGGTATACTGATTTGTTAAATTGTTTTTGTCTATGTGGTTTATTATCACCTTAGGGGAATATAAAATCACCTAGCATGATGACAGTTTTTTCCCTTTTTCCTTATAGATCTACACATTTTCTCTTTACATATTTTGATACTATGTTATTGTGTACATGTGAGTTCAGAAACATATAATCCTAGTAAGTTTATTATTGAATATTATTGTTTAATCAAAAAGTGGTTCTCAGCCGGGCGCAGTGGTGCACACGCCTGTAATCGTAGCACTTGGAAGGCTGAGGTAGGAGGATTTTAAGTTCAAAGCCAGCCTCAGCAATGGTGAGGCACTTAGCAACTCAGTGAAACCCTGTCTCTAATAAAATACAAAAAAAGGGCTGGGGATGTGGCCCAGTGGTCAAGTGTCCCTGAGTTCAAATCCCGGTACCAAAAAAAAAAAAAAAAAGTGGTTCTCTTTATAATACATTTTCTTTTATAATTTAATATTAATAATGTAGTTTTGTTTATTATGCATATGATAAACTTTTAAAATATATCCATTTATTTTCATATTTTTCTGTCATTAAGTTTAGAATTTTTTGTAATCAATAGTCATATTTTCCTATTCAAAAGCATATTTTTTAAACCACAGATTTTATTCCATTTATAATTTTTCAAATTTGTTGTACTTAGATTTATTTATATCATATATTCTGTTTGTTATTTCTATAAAAAGTATAGAAATATTTTTACTTTGATATTATTAACACACGAATTTTAAAATTAATGTAGCATTTCCACTGTAGCTGATATTGACTCCTCCCTTCTCCTATTTTCCTTGTCCTTATTTATTCCCTCCCAATTGTATATATTTTCCTGCAAATGGCAGGATTTCATTTGTCTTTATTACTGAATAGTACTCCATTGTATACATACCATATGTATTTTTTGTCCATTCATCTAGTGACAGGCACCTAGGCTGATTCTATATTTTTGCTACTGTGAATATTGCTGCAATAAACATGGGCATACAGGTATCTCTTTCCTATACTAACTTCATTTCCTTTGGATACATATCCCGGAAATGGTATAGCTGGATCATATGGTAGTTCTGTTTTTAGTGTTTGAGGATGGTAGTCTTCCACAGTGGCTATACTAATTTATATTCCCAGTTACTGTGTATAAGGGTCCCTTTTTCTCTACAACTTTACCAGCATTTTTCTTTTTTTATAATAATAATTCTAACTGGGATGAGGTGGCCTCTTAATGTAATTGATTTGTTCTTCCCTAACGGTTAAGGATATTGAACAGTTTTTCACATATTTATTTGCCATTCATACCTCCTCTTTTGTGAAATGTCTATTTCAGGTGATTTGCCCACTTATTGATTGGACCAGAGAGGTTGTTTTTATGTTATGTTTTAAAAATTTTTGTATATTATGGACATTAATCTCATATGTGATTAATAGTTGATTAGGTCTCATTCTTTAGTCTGTCTCTCCAATCTGTTGGTTGTTTTCTTTGCGAAAACTTTTTAATTTGGTGTAATCCTGTTTATCAATTCTTGTTTTTATTTCTTGGGCTATTGGAGTCTTATCCAGGAAATTGTTGCCTATTTGAATTTCTAGAAGTGTTTTTTCCCCTATGTTTTCTTGTGTTAATTCCAGTGTTTTCAGTTTTATATTAAAATCTTTGAACCATTGTGAGTTGATTTTTGTACATGGTGAGAAACTGGGATCTACTTTCAGTCTTCTACATGTGAATATCTGGTTTCCACAGCATACTTAACTGAAGATGCTGTATTTTCTCCAGCGTGCTTTTGGCACTACTGTCAAAATTCAGTTGGCTGAAGATGTGTGGGTTTATTTCTGGGTCTTCTATTCTGCTCTGTCTACAGATCTGTTTTCATGCCAATACCCTGGTGTTTTTGTTACTATGACTTTGTAGTAATGTTTTGAAATCAGGCATTATGATGCCTTCCAGGACTATAGTTTTTGCTCAAGATTGCTCTGGGCTTGCTTTTGTGCTTCCAGATGGATTTTAAGATTGTTTTTTCTAATTCTGTCAAGAATGCCATTGGTATTTTGATGGAGATTGGAACTTCAACTTCTGATAAAAACTTTATTTGATTTCTAAAACTACCTCCAGACTTGAAGAAGAGAAAAGTTACAAAAGCTTACTTTTCCTCTGGGTAAGGGGAGTTAGCAAACACAGATAGCCTTTGATTTTCACTCCTCAGCTCTTTTAAATTTTCAGCAGCCCTTGGTTTCAGGGGAGTTGAGTTCAGACTGAGTCTAGTCTGCCTCCCCTGGAGTAATGACTCTTGACTAAAGTCTTCTTTTGCCTTCTTCTTCCTTCTCCTTCATTTTCTTTTAACTGATCTTGATTTTTTAAAATTCATTTTTCTTCTATATTTCAATATACATATTATATTCTGGTCTTTTTGTTTTTACCTTAGTTATTCTAATTGGAATGTTTACTTAAAAAAAACCACAGGATTAGTCAATATTTTTTCCTACTCTAAAACAATAAAATATTCTTATAATATTGTAACTTAAAATCTTTTCTGCCAGGTTTATCAGCTATTAATTATAGTGTTTTGGTTCTAGACTTTTAACTTTTTTTTACTTTTTAATGCTCTACAATTAAGAGATTATCAATATTTTTATATACAATTGGTACTAATTTAGATAAAAATTTTATTAGTGTCTTTTCTCAACATTTTTTTCTTGCTTCTGAGACTTTCATTCTGGAATAATTTTGCTTCCTCTTGAGTTTTTTTCATTGGAAGTTACTTTAGTAAATCAGCTTCTGATAGAATCTCTTATTTTGTTTGTCCAAATATGTGTTTATCAGAACATTTTCTTTATAAAGAAATGTTCTTGGTATAATGGACGACAGTGTGTAATTCTCTTTGATAGTTACTTTTAGCTTCAGCTAAAATTAATTAATTGATTCACTGTCTTTTTAAGAAATCTGTCTTTAGGAATCTGATCATTTTTTCCTCTGGCTCTTTTTATCTTTTTTTTTTTTTTAACTGAAACTTCAAATTTAAAACTAGTGCATTAATCATCTGAATAATTCTTAGTTGTTATATATTCAAATCTGACATTCTCTTTTTCTTTCTCATATCTCTGCCTACGGTTCAGACTATCCATTCATTAGAATTTACCATTAGTCTTACATATACTTTAAACTCCACATTAACCATTTTTTTTGCATTTTTTTTTGTTATCATCAGTATCAATTTTTTAATCTGTTTTGTTCTCAGATATGTAAAACTGTTTAATCTTTAAATTTTTAAATATATATTTATATCTCCCTAAGTCCTCTTTTGTTATTTAAAAATATATTATAGTATTGTTTACACATATAAAATTTCACTCAATTTTGTGTGGAGTTCAATGAATTCTGACAAATGTATAAATATTGGTAGCCAGTATCACATCAAGATAGAAACAGTTCCATCTCCATGAACATTCCTATGCCATTTTGGATTGGCAAAAACAAATAACTGTTGAATGGACTTAAATGTAGAGATCCAGTCTAGTTTCATCTTTCCTAGCTGATATTTACCTATACTTTTATTACTCCAGCCATTAATATAATGATGGAAATCTATATTATAGGAGCTTAGTTGCATCTGGGAACAACACAGGTTAAATATGATCTAGTTTCCAACATATGAATGTCTTTTCCCTTTCAATCAGAGCTCCTATGCACTGAGGCCCTTTTCAACCAGTTGTTGATTTGACTAAATTTATTTTCAGTGTTTTTTTAATGATCACTGAGCTGGACATAATCAATGGCTTTGCATCAAGTGTTTGCAAGAAAGGAGTTTGTTGACCCAAAGAATACTTGAAGTGTTAAAAATTTTAGAGAAACTTTTTCATAAATGCATACCTTCTACTTCAACTCATCAGTTCACACTACTGTCCTTATTACATATTTTCATTGTATCAACAGATATTTATTGAGCAAATTTTGTTTGACACGTCAATCCTTGTATAACCTAGAGTTATCTGTATACCAGTTACCCACTTTTTTGTTTTATTCTTCTTAGACTTACAATAAACAGAAAGATTTTGATGGAAAAAAAATGAATTTTTATAAAACCATAAATGTAAATGGTTACTTGGAGATATTTATATTCAAAATTCAGTTGTCTCATGCTAATTAATGTCTCCTTATTAGATAGGGTATTGTTAGAATCTCAAGGGATTGCATATGCCCAGCCAAAGGTTAGTGTTATATCAAGTTTTATCAGTGTAGATTCATATCTGTTACATTATTGTGATTTGTAACCTGAATTTGTATTTATTGTGCATGTGAGAAATTGGAAGACATTATTTTCTTTTCTGCTAATCATTTGCTAATTTAAAGAACTATTGCTTTCTTTTAGCTTATTTAAGAAAAATTTTAAAACACTTAAGCATTCTTGTTGATAAGCCTACTAGCATAGGATTAGTTTGAACTGCACGTTTAAAAACATAGCATGAATTTTATTACTTTTCTGGTTATTGCATATGATAGTATGTTCCCTTGGTGCAATGAGATTACAAAGTTGATTATTCTTTTCAGCTATCTCTTAATAAAATATTTCAAATAAGTTTTCATTTAAAAGGAGTTTGCAATATGGAGTATAATTTCCTCATAAATATATGAATATAATCTTTTTTCTTCTGATAGCATGATTGGAATTAGACCCATTGTGGAAAATGCTTTACATTTATTGTTATCTGTTATTACTAGCAATAAAGATCATGGTAAGAAAGCTGAAACAGAAGCTATGCCTTTGATAAATATTAGACCTTTACAGAGCTATAATCTAGTCTAATTTACTCATAAGTGGGTGGACTTAATTATAAAGCTAACCAATGTGTTACTATAGGGTGCTCTAGGTCATGTTAGACAACTCTGAATTTCTATTACATATGAAAAAATAGATAAAAGTCAGCTATTTAAATAGATCACCTAAGGCATTAAGTTTTATACTACAAAAGAACACACAACAGTTTTCTGTCTTAAATTTTTAGCAAAAATATATTTGAGTTTTATCACATGAGAATGTTTCAACTTGAAAGAAGACTTGGTGGGCAGTGACATGATGACTTTCCCACTTTTTAAGGATAAATAAGTAAGCGTGTTTTATTATTAAATCAAAGTAGAGAGGATCTTTGCCACCATCAGTTCCAGTGTTAACTAATAATTTATATAAACATGTATGTGCACACACACACAGATACACACATTGTGTAGTACATTTTATTTTTGAATTTTTGATGGGTTTGAAATCTGTTTAATTCTCTTTTTCTTACTTTTATGCTTTTTAAATAAATTTCCACAGGTATGTATTCAAGTTTATAATATGGATGATACCTAACTAATGTACCCTAATGTACTTAAACGTATAGTTTGAACATTATGCAGTATATAGCAGTATGTACATTATCGAATCATCACATGGTATCCTATAAATATGTGCAATTGAAATTTGTCAATTAAAAGCAAAAACTGGATAATTAAGTAATTGTAGCAATATCTATGTTTCTAACCTTGCTGCAAGGCAATTTTCAAAGACATTTATTATAATAAATAAATGACATTTTATATCAATTAAAAATTTGAAATTAACTATTTTTACAACTACATTCATACATAAATATACACAGGAGATTATTTGCAGGACCCACTGTTGATACCAAAATCGATGGACAATCAAGCTCTTTATATAAGTGGTGTAATATTTGTACATAACAAATCACCCTATATGTTTTAAGTCATGTGTAAATTGCCTATAACACTTAATACAATGCAAATGCTATGTAAATAGTTGTTATCTTGTGTTGTTTATGGAATAACAAGAAAAACACTCTATAAAAAGTACAGATCTGATTTACTTTAATGTTTTCAACCCATAGTTAGTTGAATACATCAACGTGGAGCCCACAGTTACACAGAGCCAACTGTGTATGTTTTTGTCATGTTTTCACCTAGGTAGGTTACTCATTTATTGGAGATAATGACTTTCGAAAGATCTGTTTATTTGTTACATTATCTACTATCATTTAATACGTATTTTTAAAATTTTTGTCTTTCTCTTCTGTTCTGAATGATCCATTGAGGGTTATTCAGAACAGAAATACTGTTACTCGCCTTTATGGAAGAGTTTTGTTGTTTGGATACAGAACCAGTGGGTGTGAACTATAGACTGATATCTCTTCCCCAGTCATCAGGGGAGTGTGTTTCATGTTGTGAGACTGTCAGGATACTATCAGGGAGCAAATTTAGGTTTGTTCTCCAGGGAGCTGTTTCCTGTTGTTTCTGGAGAGCTCTCAGCTCTTCACCTGAGGTAATTTTAATATATACTTATACCTATTGCTGCTAAAACAGACTCCATGGGCAAAGTCAGTGGTCAAAATGGTAATGAGTATTTGTACTTATTCCTTTAGTTCATCTTAGTTAATTAATTAATCAATTTATTTATTTATTTATTTAGAGAGGGTGTGTGTGGGGGGGTGTGTGTGAAGGGCAAGTCACTGATCTGAAGGAATTTGTAAGGAAAATTGAGACTGAGTATAAGAAGGAGAGTCCATTCAGGTGATATATGTAATTTAGACATGTCATCTAATTCCAAAACAGAAGATGTCCAGCAGGTCATTTATGGAAAAGAAAGAGTTCTTCAGCCTCAGTAGATCCAGAAAGACTATTACAGATTTCCATATGGAGAAAAAGAGAAATTTTAAAGCCTAAGTCCTTTTGTTCTTCCTTCATGTGTTATGGTTTATATTTTCATCATAACCCTCATAATACACCTGTGTTCTTGAGAACTTATGAACTCCACATCAGGTACTATACTCTAGTGAGAGATAAAGAGAGAACAAAGGTTGTTTAGACTCAAGTAACTTCACAGACTAATGGCATGCTTAGAAATAGCCACATCCACTATACTGTGTACAAGGAAGGATGTTGAATCTACTGTGTGCTTTGAAAGCTAGGACTGGCTTCCAATTAGAAGAGGTAAAAACATTACATGGAGAACCACAGAGTTTTGTCACGTGGATTACTCAGAAGTGTTAGAAAGACATCACACAAATGTTGTGTTCCATGGAAGTCTCAAATTTACAATGGAAAATTGGACATTTCTAGTGTCATATATGCATAACATCATTTTCCCTTGGACTATAAGGAGTTTAAGACATGTCATGTCTCTATTTAGGATTTTGGAAAGTCTGACCTGGGATGAAGCAGATATAGTATTTTATTTGCACAATATTAATAATCACAGTCTTTCCTCAACATGCCTTTATGGTGGCCATATATGAAAGCCATTAGTTTTCAAAAATGTATAAAAGTACAAGATAATGGTAATTTAGTGTTTGCCTCAAAACCTAGAAATGCACACACATACACTATATTTCATTCACACTAAGATGCTATTAACTACTAATTTGCTAGAGGAAAAATATATAATAACACTATGTTATATATATATATATATGCATATATATAATATCTATTTAAATAAAAATATATGCATCTTAGACATAAGGAACTATGTTATGTAAAAATAGGTGAGTTTTTTGCATGGAAAAATTACAAAAATGTAATTTAATTTTTAAAGTAAATTAAAATTTTATAACTATTCTATTTTTATAAGTTTATTAGAAGCATTGTTATTCTAGTCCATTTTTAATTAATTAATTCCACTTACTGGTGTAACCTATTTGTGGAATTCTTTTTCCTTTTTATTTTAAATATTTCTTCAACTTAGTGCTTTGCATTGGTAATATATTTTGTATATGTTAGTGTCTAAATTATTAAATATGTTATTTGGACTTTTGTGATATTAACCCAGTGCTTGGCACATAGATACGTCAAGAATATGGGAAAGTATTCTGCATTTTGTAGCATTTGATATACTTTTTAAAACTAAGAAGTGCTGATAATAGGAATTTATTTTAAATGTCTTATTAATGTAAAAAAAAAGGTGGAAAGTGTTCCTTTTCTGTGATCTATTGGAGTATTTAGGATTATGGTTCACATAACATGCTGTACTCTGTGATCCTTAAAGTAATCTTTGGCCTGTCACTCTTCTTGAATATTTTCCAAGGTAGTTTATATCCCTTGATTTTAAGGTTTTCATTCTGAAAAGTATTCAAAACATATTTTTTTCCAGAAAATCACAGAATCTATAGACTAAAAAAGAACAATGCTTATCCACCTTGTCAGGTGTCTTCACTAGAACTCAGAGAAGAAAAACTTTGGTGGAGCCCATATGACACAGTTCATCACTGTTATCAGAATATAATAATGTTATGAACTTATTAAAGGGCAGCAAAACAGTCTATAGATCATATTTCTGTCTAAGATATTAGTTTTAAAAATAAGAACTGGTTTTTAAATTGTAATATTATATTTAAATTAAAATATTTAAATTAAAATATTCTATTTTAAGTATACTCAAACAGCATTATAAAGCATTGTTGGATCCCTGATCCTGCTCTCAAATATCTAATTAACCCATGTAATGCTGTTGTGGTCCTGTGAAACTGACATCCTTTATCCCATTACTTTTATGGGAAAGCCATTTCCAAGGTTAAACACAGGTCTTCTATTCTGGGGGCTAATTTACCTATAGCCTTTTTTTTTTTTTTTTTTTTTTTTTTTTTGGTATTGGCTATTACAAATAAAAGAGATTTTGGTGTGGTCAGGACAGAAAGGAAGGGAGAGAAATTAGGCCTAGTCCCAAGGTCAGAAAAATGAGGGAAAACTTATCTCTGGCTTGTCTAATGGGGGAAAATTGAAATCCTTTAATATAGTATGTGTCTGGATTTCAAATAGTACATTCATGAGCTCCATTGTACTATGTTACCATTTCTTAAATCACAGAATCTTAGCATTCCTTATTATGCAGCCTTAAAAAATATGATAGGATGAGAATTAGAAATATTTAAAAGAAGGAAAACCATTATTACTTATCAGGCAATTAAAGGAAATTGAATAGAATAATTCAAAGTATCTTGGGACTTAAATTTTTTAATTTAGCTACCAAATAGTTAGACTATTTTTACAAAAGGAGAAACTATTAAAATTTAATCAATAGTTTGTGGATCATTAGTATTATTAATCACATCTTGCCATGGTTTGAATATGTACCCCCAAATTCATATGTTGGAAATTTGATTCTCCAGTACCGAGAAGTGAGGCCTTCTGGGAAGTGTTTAGGTCCCGAAGGCTCCTCTCTCATGAAGGGAATAATGTCAGTCCTTTCCACCTTCTCCCATGTGAGGATGCTGCAAGGAAGTCCTCACCAAATGCCAGAACCTTGATCTTGGACTTCGCAGCCTCCAGAACTAGAGAAACAAATTCCTATTCTCATAATTTACCCAGCATCCATTATTCTGTTACATCATTAAAAATGGAGGCAAGATGCATACCACATTTGCATTTTGTTTCTGGGACAAAATTCCAGATAAAAACAACTTAAAGAAGGAAAGATTTATTTTGGCTCGTGGTTTCAGAGAATTCAGTCCATGATCATTTGATCTAATTGCTTTGGGCCTCTGGTAAGGCAGAATATCATGGCAGGGAGCATGCAGTTAAGCAAACTGCTTACATCATGGCTCAGAGAGAGAGAGAGAGACAATAGCAAGAAAGGGGCCAGGGACAAGAGATACCCTTCCATGATATACCATACTTCCTCTAAATAGGCCCAACTCCTACAGTTTCCACCACTGCTTAATACTCTATTCAATAATGAACCCATCGGTGGATCAATTAGATCAGAACCCTTGTGATCCACTCATTTCCAAAGGGTTTTATCTTTGAACATTGCTGCTTTGGAGACCAGGACATCAATATATGAGCCTCTGGGGAACATTCCAGATCTGAACTAAAAGCAAATCAAAGTAAATGACAGGTAGTGGCATAATTGTATTAAAATTTGAAAAGGTTATGCAGATAAAAAACACATTTACCTGAATATTTTAAATGTTTAAGGTTTTATTTTTTGGTTTTATCATTGTCATTGTTGTTTGCTTTCCTTTCTGTTTTTTTCAGAAACTATTAATTAAATAAAGACAATGTTAAAGGCTTGGAAAGGAGGGCATTCCTTGGGTCTCACAAGCTGTTGAACCCAGGTCCAAACCTAAGATTGTCAGCATCTTAGTTCTAAAAGACCCAGTAGAGGGCATGCTTTTCTAGTTTCTCTCGATTTGATAACCTTTTATCTCTTTTTACATTGAACGTTTTATTTTATCTTTTCCCTAAGTTATGTGTTTCAATTCAATTCTCCTTCTTAAATTTCAATGGACATGCCTCAGGATTTTTTCAGAGAAAAGCAGGAGGACCTTAACAAATCATCTGTTCTGTATATTGAGTTCTGCATAAGATTTGCTTATGAAAGCAAGTCCAACATTTTAAAAGGATGCACAAATTGACCTATAGGACATATTGGAAAGTCAAGGATCTTCACTTCTATTAGTGATGGTCTTTGGTGAGAATCCAAGTGAAATGTTAGGGGACAAGTTACCAAGGAAATCAGACTCAATCAGGAAATTCTTCAGTATGCACAGGTGTTCTATGTCAAGATGAACCAATGCTTTTATAATTTGAAACCAGATAATCTCATCTTTGATATGGTGCTGGAGGGTGATAAGAACAAGCTCTGGCCTTGATATAGTAGAGAAAAATAGATATTCTCTTAAGAAAACATTTTGTCACTTTATAATGAGAAAATGCAGTTTTGATTTACAAAAGCCTCGGGCAGAATGTGTTCTTATTTTTTTTTCCAGTGTGTTAGTTAGCTTGCTTTCTTTTTAAAATTTTTTTATCATTCTAATTTGTTATACATGATTGCAGAGTACATTTAATTTCATATAATATATAAAAAGCACAATTTTTCAAGTTGCTGGTTTTATATAATTTTTTTTTTTTTTTTACAACAGTTGTGTCTTCATACATGTATTTAGGGTAATCTTGGATAACTCAGTCTGCCATTATTCCTATCCCCTGGTCCCCTCCCAACCCTCCCCACTCTTTGTTCCATTTAAAGTTCTTTCATTCCTCTCATTCCCTCTCTCTTGCCTTTATAAGTTAGTATTTCCATATCAAAGAGATCATTTGACCTTTGGTTTTTTGGGATTGGCTAACTTCACTTAGCATTATTTTCTCCAACTCCATCCATTTACCTGCAAATGCCATGTTTTTATTCTCTTTTACTGCTGAGTAGTGTTCCATTGTGTATATATACCAAAGTTTCCCTATCCATTCTTCTGCTGATGTGCATCAAGGTTGGTTCTACAATCTAGCTATTGTGAATTGTGCTGCTATAAACATTGATGTGCTGTGTCCCTGTAGTAAGCTGTTTTTAAGTCCTTTGGGAATAGGCCAAGGAGTGGGATAGCTGGGTCAAATGGTGGTTCCATTCCCAGTTTTCCTAGGAATCTCCATACTACTTTCGAGATTGGCTTCACCAATTTGCAGCTCCACCAGCAATGTAAGAGTGTGCCTTTTTCCCCACATCCTTGCCAGCATTTATTGTTTTTTGTTTGTTTGTTTGTTTGTTTGTTTGTTTTTGATAGTTGCCATTCTGACTGGAGTAAGATGAAATCTTAGAGTTGTTTTGATTTGCATTTCTCTAATGGCTAGAGATGTTGAACATTTTTTCATATATTTGTTGATTGTTTGTATATCATCTTCTGAGAAGTGTCTGTTTAGTTCCTTGGCCCATTTATTGATTGTGTTATTTGTTTTTTGGTGTTAAGGCTTTTAAGAGCTTTAAAAATCCTTGAGGTTAGTGTTCTATCTGATGTGCTTGTGGTAAAGATTTGCTCCCATTCTGTAGGTCCTCTATTCACCTCACTGATTGTTTCTTTTGCTGAGAAGAAGCTTTTTAGTTTGAATCCATCCCATTTATTGATTCTTAGTTCTTGTGCTATAGGGGTCTTATTGAGGAAGTTGGAGCCTAAACCAACATGATGGAGATTTGGGCCTACTTTTTCTTCTATTAGGTATAAGGTCTCCAGTTTAATTCCTAGGTCCTTGATCAAGGATCTAGAATGTGTTCTTATATGCTGATCTTGAGAGTGTTTTGATGGCTCTTAGTTGCCACTGGGCAAATGAGACATAAAATTTTGTAAGTTTTTAAGTTTCAGACTGGCTTCTCTAATTTCTACCAGACTCCAGTTACCCAGATACACTATGACAAGGGATGTCCTGGAATTAATAATGTAATTGTTCATTTTTTCTTACATATGTTTATATAGAACTTGTGTGTATGATGTCATTTCTATGACAGCTGTACTATAATATGACATCACTTATAATTTTGTGATTAGCAATTTCATTAATCTTTGCCAAAAATGAGCATTATCCTTGTCCTATTCTTTTGTTAATTTTTTAGCAAAAGAGCATGGCATTGCATTAAATTAAATATTTTGTTATGGATTAATGTGAAATTTTTATGTTAATAAGATAAAATATCCAGAAGATGAAAAGACTTGTATTACACAATTAAATAATTCCTTTTGCACTTCTGATAAAGCATACAACCTTCTGCACTTCTGATAAAGCATACCTCCTTCTGCTTATCTTTCCATAGACTGTTTCACAATGTTTTTTCATCCTGAATTTTTTTCTCTAACTTAAAGGCTGAAAGAATTTTCAAGTAGCTGTGCTCCATTATTTTTAACAGCTTGTTCCATCTTCCGTTTTTGGTCAGTGTTGAAAGGTTCTGGGCTTTTTTATTTCTCTCATGTCATTAGACACTTGATTAAAAACCTATTAACTGACCTACCTCACCAGATTCCTGGAAAAAAAAAAAAAAAAAGATCAAAGGCTGGAAACCTAGAATATGAAGTAATAAATATCATTTGCTTTTGCCTGACATTTTCTTACATGAATTGGATTTCTTTATGCCCTCTGTGTACAACTTCTACCAATAACACCTTTACTACTTCCAGGCTTGACTGTATAAAGCTATGTGCGATTGCTTGCCCAGATTCAACGTAAATCAATATGTAGAACTGAGTCCACAGTCTTGGCATCAGTTAAGTTTATATTGTTCAATAAGTAGGAATAAATTAATTTGATTTTAAATTTGGGCAAGTTGAACTTTAAAAAAAATAATTTGGCTCAGCAGTCTGGTAGATTATATGTGATAACTCAGACTGAAAGGGAAAAGGTCATCAATTGAGAAAAATTCTCATAAAATAGTTTTCAAAAGAAAATGACATGTTATAAGCATGAAAAAAGTGTCAAATTGAAAATAATTAAGGTGTCATATTTCATAATAGTCCTGAACTTAAGTTAGGATTTCCATCTGTTCAGATTCTGGTAATTTATTACAAACTAGCTAAATATTTATATTTATTTTATTTGGGGCATCTTACCAACTCTCCTAATGATCTACAGTAATTATCTATAAGCTTTTAATAACTGAAGATTATTAATGAGATACTAAAAAGTTTCTTCCATATTTCATATGTAAACAAACAGCATTAATTAGTTGGCACTTTAGAATTAAAAATTATAATTTAAAAAAACTTTGGGGGAAATAACTGTTTTTTTCTGAAATAAAATTTAGTCCTTTAGGCAATCATATAATGACAAATGACTAGAAAAATACAGGATCTTTCAAATTGAGGAATTATTAATGAAAACTTAATATCACTTGATAATTCCTGAACTTATCTTAATTAGTATACCTAACTCTAAAGTCACTAAAAAAAAAAAAAAAAAAAAACACATTGCCACTACTTGTATTTATTTTTACTTTTAATTGGCATATAATATTTCTACTTCTTTATGGATACAATATTATAATTCCATACACATGTGTAATATATAATGATCAAATCAGGGTAATTAGCATTTCCATCTCCTCACATAGTATCATTTCTATGTTCTGAGGACCTTCAAACTCTTCTCTTATTTTTGTACGGGGAATTGAACTCAGGGGCACTCGACCACTGAGCACATCTCCATCCCTATTTTGTATTTTATGTAGAGACTGGGCCTCACTGAGTTGCTTAGGGCTTCGCTAAATTGCAGAGGCTGGCTTTGAACTTGTGATTCTCCAGTCTCAGCCTCCCAAGTTGCTTGGATTACAGGAGTCCCTGTCAAACTCTTAACCACTTGTTATTTTGAAATTTATAAACAATTACTTAGAGTTTGTTATTCTATTGTGCTTTATTACACTAGAAATCCTCCCCCTCAACTTTGTTTTGGTACCCATTGCCCATCTTTCACTATCCCCACCATTTCACTACTTAGCCTCTAATGGCCTCTATACTATATAATCTCTACTTCTATGTCATGAACATTTGTAGCTTTAACAAATGATCAAGAAAGTGTATTTGCCCTTTTTTTGTGGTTTATTTCACTTAAGATAATGTCCTTCAGTTCCGTACATGTTTCCACAAATGACAGGATTTTGTGCTTTTTTTGTGGCTGAATAATATTCCCTCATATTTATTCAATACATGTATTAAATCAATTCATCCATCCACAGAGAGCTTCATTGAGTCCATATCTCTACCATTGTGAACAGTGTTTTAATGAACATGAGCCTGCAGGTGTTTCTTTGAAATAATGATTTCATCCTTTGGTTATATAACCAGTACTTACATTGCTGAATCATACAGTGGTTCTATTTTCAGTTTTCTGAGGAACTTCCAAACTGTACTCCATAATGCCCATACTAATTTACATTCCCAGCAACAATGTTTGAGCTCCCTTTTCTCCATATCATTGCTAGCACTTGTTATTTTTAGTCTTCTTGACAATAGCCATTCTAATTATGGTAAGATGATATTGCTTATGGTTTGGGTTTGGGTTTTCCTGATGAGTAGGGATAATAAGCATATATTTTTATATGTTTGTTTGCTATGTGCCCATCATCTTTTCAGAACTGTCTATTCAGATCATTTGCCTATTTTTAATAGAATTATCTGTGTTTTGTGTTGTTGCCACTGTTGTGTTGTTTGAGTTACTTATATGTTCTGGTTATTATTCCCTGTCAGATGAATACTTTACAAATATCTTCTCCCATTCTGTAGGTTGTCTCTTAACCCTGTGGTTTCCTTCCTGGCAGAAATTTCTGAGTTTCGTATAATCTCATTTGCCTGGGTTTTCTTTCATTGCCTGTGCTTTGAGATATTATCAAAAATATTCTTTGCTTATCCAAATCTTGAAGCATTTTTCTGTTTTCTTCAAGTAGTTTCATAGTTTCTGGTCTCATATTTAGGCATTGGATCCATTTGCAGTTAATTTTTGTATATGAATGGCATATACTGTCATTCTTCTATAGATTTATAGTTTCCCCAGAACAATTTATTGAAGATACTGTACCTTCCCCAATGTATATTCTTGGCATCTTTGTTGAAAATTAGATTTTATATATTTACATATATGTATACATATACACATATAAATTTCTGAATTTTATGTTGCATTGGTCTAATTTTTGTTTTTATGACAGTTCCATGCTGCTCTTTTTGTGTTCTTTTTATTTATACATGACAGCATTATAATCCATTTTGATACATTTATACAAGCATAGAATGTGTCTTATACTAATTAGAACCTCAGTCTCGTGTATATACATGATGCTGAGATTCACTGTGGATCATAGAAAAGTTATGTCAGACTCATTCAACTGTCTTTCCTATTTCTATCCCTCCTCCCTTCCTGTATCTTTGTAGTATGTTCTGATTTCACATATTCAGATATAACTTTGTTGTTTGTTTGCTTTTGCTTGAGATTGCTTTGACTGTACTATTTCTTGTGGTTACCCATTAACTTTTTGATTTTTTTTCCTAGTTCTATGAAGATTGTCACTAGTATTTTGACAGGAATTGAAGGGAATCTGTAGATTACTTTGAGCAGTATGGACATTTTATCTATATTAATCCTACCAATTTATGAGCATGAGATGTCTTTCCATTTTTGTTTGTGTGTCTTGTATAATTTTTTTTCCATAATTTTTCTGTAATTTTTATTATAGAGATCTTTCACTTGTTTGGTTAAATTTTCATAAGTATTTTACTTTTATAGATATTGTGAATGGGATAGCTTATTTGATTTATTAGCCATTTCATAATTAGTGTACAAAAATGCTACTATTTTGTATATATTGACTTTCCATGCTGCAATTTTACTTAATTGTGTATCAGTTCCAACAGATTTCCAGGAGAATCCTCATCTGCAAACAAAGATTATTTGTCTTCCTCCTTCCAATTTCAATGTTTTTTTATTTTTTTTTCCTTCCCTAATTGCTCTGGTTAAGATTTCAGTACGACGTTGAGTAAGAGTGGGGAAAGTGGACGTCCTTATTTTGTTCCAGATCTTAGGGGAAACACTTTCAACTTTTCCTTATTCAGCATGATGCTGGCTGTGGGTCATCATGTATAGCTTCTGTTTTGTGGTAGCATATTCCTTCTACCTGTAACTTCAAGATATTTTTTGTAAGGAAATAATAATGAATTTCATTAGATGCCTTGTCTGCACATTAGCATATAGTTTTGGGCTTAAGTCTATTGATATGTTGTATCAAATTGTACTCTACAATTACATATACTCTACAATATGCAAAGAAGTTGGTGATGTACTTTCTCATTATCTACAAATGTGAAAGCACATTCTTGCAAAAAAATTTTGTTCTCATTTGATTATTTCAGTTGAATCCTAAATTCAGAATTCCAATGTTATATAAAATGCTATTTATACTATCTTAATTGAGTCACTCTTGCATCCCTGTAATAAATCCCACTTATCATGATAAATGATCTTTTTGATGTGTTGTGGGATTTGGTTTGCTGATATTTTGTTGAGATTTTTGCATCTGAGCTTATCAGGTATATTGGTTTGTAGTTTCTTTTTTTGTTATTTCTTTGTCTAGTTTTTGTATCAGGGTAATACTGGCCTAATAAGGTAAGTTGGACATAGTTGTCTCATTTTCACTGTTTTGGAAAAGTTTGAGAAGAATGGGTGTTACTTTTTCTTTAAATGTTTTGAAGAATTCATTAGTGAAAACATCTGATCCTGGGCATTTTTTGTTGGGAGATTATTACTGATTAAATCTCCTAATGTGTTATTGGTTTGTTCTAGTTTTCTATATATTCATGGTTCAATTTAGTTAGGTTATATATGTTCGGAAATTGATCCATTTTTTTTTTCTCGGTTTTCCGATTTGTAGACATATGGTTTTTCATAATAGCCCCAAATGATCCTTTATATTTCTGGCCTATGAATGGTAATATCTCCCTTTTCATCTCTAATTCTATTTATTTGGATTTTCTCTCTTTTCCTATTGATTAGCTTGGCTAAAAACCTTGTAGTGTGTATTTATTTATTTTTAAAAATCAACTCTTCATATTTGATATTTTGTATTTTTAGTGTCTATTTCATTCATTTTTGTTCTAATCTTTGCATTTATTCCTTACTACTGATTTTTTTTTTTTTTTTTTTTTTTGATACCAGGGATTGGACTCAGGGGCACTTGACCACTGGGCCACATTCCCAGCCTCTTTTTTTTTGTATTTTATTAGAGACAGGGTCTCACTGAGTTGCTAAGCACCTCGCCATTGCTGAGGCTGGCTTTGAACTCATGATTCTCCTGTCTCAGCCTCCCAAGTGCTGGGATTACAGGTGTGTGCCACCGCGCCCAGCTGTTTTTTACTGATTTTGACTTCTGTTTGTTCCTGCTTTTTCAATTCCTTTAGTTGCATTATTAGATTTTTTTTTTTAATCTTCTTCTTTTTAAATGTGGACTCTTAGCATTGTAAACTTCCCTCTTAGTACTTATTTGGGTATATTTGGTCTTGGAATGATGTATTTATTTTTTAATAATTGAAGAAATCTTTTAATTTAGCTTTTGATATCTCCATTGATCCACTGGTAATTCAAGAACATTTTGTTTTGTTATGTGTTTGTACAATTTCTATTGTTCTTATTGTTGTTGACATATAGTTTTATTCCACTGAAACAAGAGAACACAAATGAGATTATTTTAAGGATTTTTTTACTTGTTGAGGCTTGCTTTGTGTCCTAACATATGTTGATGAGAAGGATGTGATGAATTCTGCAGCTAGTTGATGAATTTGTCTATAAATATTTATTAAATTCCTTTGGTCTAAAGGTTAATCTGGTATTTCTTTATTGATATTTTTGTTTGTAATCTGTCCATTTATAAAAGGGTGTTATATCCTTAGCTATAATTGTATTGAAGGTATTCACTTCCTTTTATATCTAAACTTCATTTGCTTTATATAATTGGGTGCTCCAACATTGAGTGCATATATACTTACAATGGTTGTTTCCTCTTGTTGAATGTAGTGATCTTTGTCTCTTTTTATACTTTTTTACTTAAAGACCATTTTATCTAAATGTAGCCACTCCTGCTATTAGTTCCATTTTGCATGGAATATCATTTTCTAATCTTTTACTTTTAATTAACATCTCTTTTATGGGTAGAGTGAGTTTCTCTAGACAACATATTGTTGGATCTTGGGTCTTGTTTGTTTACTTATTTTTCTACTTTATATATTTTGATGGGGCCTTTAGTCTATCTATATTCAAGGTTTTTACTGATAAGAATTTACTCTTGCCACCTGCTGATTATGTTACATAACTCTCTATTCCTTTCTGTCTCTTATTGCTAATTTTTGTGGTGATTCCATATTGATGGGATTTGATTATTTGCTATTTTTATTTTGTGTTTGTGCTTTACTGG
Source organism: Tamias sibiricus (assembly GCA_025594165.1). Lineage (NCBI taxonomy): Eukaryota > Metazoa > Chordata > Mammalia > Rodentia > Sciuridae > Tamias > Tamias sibiricus. Next base: position 37,857,662 of record CM046665.1, on the reverse strand, counting down.
AGTTTTATTATTTCTTTTGTGTGTATTCATAATTGTGGTTATTGTTCTTTCACTTCAGATGTAGTACTCCTTTAAGCAGTTCTTATACTGAAGTGCAGTCTAATGGTGTTAAATAACCTTGGTTTTCACTTATTTGAGTCTTCATTTCTTCATTTTAGAAAGATAATTTTTCTGAGTATTCTTAATTTTGACAGCTTTTTTCTTATGAATCCATCAGATGGTGACTTAACTTACACCTCTGATGCTAGGTTGGAGACCAATCATGTGGTGTTATTAGTTTGGAATCAAACTGGACACCATAGTGTCATTTCCTTGTAGTTTCTTCAGCTATAGTCTGTGCTTTGGGCATGGTACATGTGGTGGTGAGTTTGGAGAGCCCTCTTTCTCCAAAAACAACATGGGATGGGAGGGCTCTAGCAGTCCATCTAGGTTTGGTGCCCACATGGGTGGGGGTTTGGCTTCCATTGGTGGTCATTCCAGCAAAGGGAGTGTTGGTGCCACAGGGACATGAGCCATCATCACCTAATTAAATTGCAAAAATAGATAAAGAGGACCTGTCTTATTCTGCCTGAGAGGAACTATACCAATTTTGCACTTTTGTCTTTATACTTAAATTTATTTATACTATGGTCTATGGTTACTTGTACTTATTGATATTATTAACATTGAGAAAATATGTGGCTGATGTAGCATAATATTCCACATAATATTAATAGTAGTTAAAATATGTTACTAATAGAATTAATAGTATATAATTGTACATGATGTGCTTTTGTATGTATGTATGATATGAAACACTTCACAATTTAGAATTTCACACACAATTCCTAGCAATCATGTGAGAAAGGCAGTATCCCCATTTTAAAGATGAAAATTCTGAAAAGATTCAGAAACATAAGACTAAAATCTCTAAATAAACTTAAAAGTCACACACAAGTTCAAAACATGATTTTTTAAAATATTTATTTATTTACTTTAGTTGTACACAAGGCAATGCATTTATGTTTGCGTGGTGCTGAGGATCGAACCCGGGCCGCGCACATGCCAGGCGAGCGCTCTGCCGCTGAGCCACAACCCCAGCCCTCAAAACATGATTTTTAAAACATGGTTTATTGTTTTTGTAGAAAAAATATTTATACTCACTAGGAAAATTTGAACAAGACTCAAAATCTGAACTTCAAATAGTCTTTATAACCTAACTTTTCTAACTATATTCTATAGATATGCATCTCAATATATATGCAAAAAGGGAGAAAGTTAGATAGCCAGTTGGAAAGAAATGATTTTTGAAAATGGGATGATGCATTTCCATAAAAAGAAAACACTGTTTAAATTTTATTTTAATGCAGCTGAAATAAAAGGAACATAAATAAAACCAAAGGCTTTATTGAACTTGAATGTTTCTTCATAAAGAGAAAGTTTCTTATAAATTTAAGAGAATGGCTATGACCTCAGGGGACTGGCAGTTTATACTTTTGACTAATATGCAAAATATGCAATGACTCCCTGCTATGAAAGAGGAGGGACTTTTCACAGTACAAAACTCAAAGTTGCATAATTTCCATATTTAAATAGATTCAGTGCTCACCACTATATATATTATATTTAGCACTATTTTTCCATTATTGAGCTATTCTGTTTAATCTCTTAGTTGGTTTGATTCTATTGTCAGTTGTATATATACCTTAAAGAAATGCATGTCATAAAGAAATGCTTCTGTGTACTATTTGCTTCATCTTTTGCACAGTTGTCACTGTGTCTCTTTTAGTTGTGGAAGGAACACTTGGATGAGTATATAACTGTTGGTTTATACTTCCATATTAGAACTGTATATTCCTTTCTCCATGATCATCTAATATTAATTATGTGCAAGTTGTGTCTTTTACATAGAAGTGGATTAGAAATCCTATCCTAATGTGCTTTGACATTTTCCTTTGGCACATGGGCTTGAAAATGCTAAAACCATTTAGCCTGGAGAAAACTTGAGAGACATATCTATCCAAATAAAGGGCTGTTAGTGAGAAGACAGCTCTCACTTATCCTTTTTAATCAGAGCTAGGTAACCCTTTTCTGCACTTTCATTGCATGCCATACTTCCTTTTACGGTAATATTAATGAAGTTGGTTTATAATCATGTATATACAGGTCAAAACTATGAATTCTTTTAATATAGAAACATAGTAAGCACTCAATAAATGCTTTTTGATTTGAAGAGATTAGTTTTATCTGCTATTGATTTCTACTGATTGCCAGGAATGCTATGTTGAGTGTGATTCTGAAGCCTACTGGATCAAAAAGAAAGGGTACAGTGATCAACTAGTAATATCTGTTCTGAACCTAAGAATTAAAGTGGTTGCAAAAAATAACAAAGATTGTTCATCCTGGATAGGATATTATTTATTTCCAAAACATGACAGGATCAGAACTATTAGACAAATACCCGAGGAGGTAAATTTGTTCTCAGTATAAGAAAAAGTGTTTAATGATTAGATATGTTTAAAACTGAGTTTGATACTAGAGTCCCTGGGGTATATTAAGCTTCTTTTTCTTGGAATTTTTACCACATAAACATTCACCAAACTCTTGGGAAATATTAAACTCTAATGGACACTTACGACTCTGTGACCAAAGCCTGTAGGAAATAGTTTATGAACATGACCAAAATATAATTAAATAATTAATTTTAAAGCAGAAAAGCATTATTAGACATGTGAACATAATGTGTAAATTCTCCATTTCAATGAACTTGTACAAGTTTGTATGGTTTAAATATGTAGAATACTTAAATATGGACAAATAGTCTTTGTCGCACATTTGAAGATGTCAGGAATTATAGTAAGTGAATCTCTGCTCATTTAATAAATAACATCACCTTCTCCCACATCACTTTCCTTCAGCTAATCCATCAATAAATCCCATGGTCAAATCTGCATCCAAATCTACTCTTTCCCCTGTCTATCACAGTGCCTCCTGTTTGACTTGTCTCCACCCTCACCTCTGTGCCATTCATTCTCTCTCTACAATGAAAGTTATCTTAAAACACAGATGAAATACTGTGACTTCTCTAGTAGTTTCCTATTCTAGTAGTGAATAATCCAAGCTTCTTACCCTTACATGAAAAGTTCTAAAGGATTCTATTTCTCTTTATTTTTAATATTTTTTTAGTTGTAGGTGGACACAATACCTTTATTTTATTTATGGGGTGCTGAGAATCAAACCCAGGGCCTCACACATGTGAGAGGAGCGCTCTACTTCTGAGCCATAGCCCCAGCCCCTGGATGCTACTTCTATTTTATTTTTTTTTCTCTGATCTCACTTTTATTCCTTCATCTACTGAATTATGATAATAATTATGATAATAATTATGATAATAATTATCATATTACTGAAATATGCTGAATTTTTAATCTGTTAGGAGACTTTGCATTGTTACAAGTGGGAAAGAAGGTGGTAGTTTTGGAGATGATAAAAAGCAGTCAATTGTGGATGCATTTTGCTTTAAGGTGGAGACATTAACAATTCCTGACAATTGTATTTTGACACAGAGGATCCACAGACCTAATTGCCATCAATTAAATAGAGAGATTAGTTCAAGTAGATTTGGAAGTGAACACCAGGAATTTGGTTTTCGAGATGTTGAAGACGAGATGTTTAAAAGTTGAATATAGGAGCCCGGCATTGAGAAGTCTGAGTTTAGATATAATTCTTCAAGTTTGTTGGTATATATTTGTCACTTAAAATCATCAAACTTCCTACATTCACCAATGGAGTAAATTTGGACAAAAATGAAACGAGGCCAAGAATGGAGCTAGAGAACACTAGAATACAGAGATGATTTGGAAAAAGAGAAGGGACTTGCAAAGAGACTGAGAAGAAATGACCCCTGAGATAGGAGGAAAGCCAGAAGAGTGTGTTGTTCACAAAGTCTAGTGGAAAGCATGAAATAAGAAATGGGAAATAGTGTTTGTGTCACATTATTCTAACTGGTCCATCAAGATAAGGACTGAGAAATGACCACTGGCTTTGGTAACAAGAAGGTCTCTGGTGACCTTGACAAAAACTTTTGGTAGAATGGTAAAGGGGAAAGTTTAAGTGGGATTAATAGAAAATGGAATGCTCTGTGTGGTGATGTGCATCTGTAATCCTAGCCTCTCAAAAGGCTGAGGTAGAGGAATCCCAAGTTCATGCCCAGCCTGGGCAATTTAGTGACACCTTGTCTCAAAATAAAAAAAACTAAAAAGGACTGGAGTTGTTACCTCAGTGGTAGGATGCCTGGGGTTTAATCACCAGTACTGGGGGGAAAGAAAGAGAGGGATAGGGAATAAGAAGAGTGGAGATGGGGACAGCAAATATATATACAACTCTCAAGGTGTTTTGTTGCACAGGTAATGAAATGAGGTGGGTTGTGCCTGGAGCAGGAAATGAGACCAAGTTACATGTTGTTTGCTTTGTTTTGTGCTGGATGGAAGAAATTACATCATGTTTGCCTTGCTTGTGTGATGGAAATGTACGTGTAAAAATCAAAAAGTTGGTGACAAGGAAGAGATGATAAACGTTTTGGCAATCTGACTTTGTGTGAAAGAATAGGATTTTTTGTGTGAATAGTTCTTCATATATTTCTTTCAAAGTCTGAACAGGTTAAAGAAAAATAATCAGTACTAATAACTTAGATTTTATAGGTTACTTGGAAATCAAGTATTCATACTTTTTAAAAAAAAATCTAATGTGATAAAAACATTTCTCACCTCACTTTGGATATATGGCTTCTACATCCTTATTTTTGAGTCTATCATGATTGATTTGCATATGTGTTAAAAATCAAAACTGAAGCCAATATGATGAATCTAGCATTGAAAATTGTTAATAATTTTGTATTTATGTGCCTTAGAAGCAGAGACTTAACCGATAAACCACATCTTTTTTTTTAATGTATCTGAGCGCCAATGCTTGTCTTTAACTTCTCACTTTGCTGAAAAGAAAATTAAAAAATAAAAAGGGCAGAAGGAAAATAGATATATTTTTCTGACAAAAAGCAAATTTTGACTGCATGATGAAAAGTACTAATCTGGTTTTATATGCTTCAAACTATTCCTTTCTTAAATATTTCTTCACTTTTCTGGTCAATTGGAACGCTCCAAAAACCATAAGTTATTTGTTTTTTTTAAACAATATGACTGAAAGTCTCTATGGAATTCTAATGCAAATAGCAGTAACTGTTTTATTCAAATAACTTCAATATGTGGTAATTAATCCTAATTGAATTCTATACATTTTGCTAATTCTGTTGATAACTATAATTTATGTATGATTCCAGATGGATTCACATCTTCTACATAAAATACAGAACAATCCCAAACATGTATAACATTTATTAAAATCTTAGATACTTTGATGAATGCACAATTCTTAGAGGAATCCAGCTATGCTGTGAACAGACATAGCAGTTATAATCAGGTCAGACTTTTTTCATTGTCTTGAAACAACTTTTTATTCATTTTGGGATATTTATCAGCATGCCATTCATCCACACAGGCCATGCTTTGAGGGATAAAATGAAGTCAGAATTAGAAATAATATTTCAAATGTTCTAGACCTGTCTGTTCATTGCATAGATAGCTCCCAATGCTAAGAACCTATGGTTCTAATCCTTCTATTGTAAAGGATTACTCCTATTATTGATAGTGTTTAATACAAATGCTGTGCTATTAAAATTGTCCAGTCTTACTGTGTGGTTCTTTATAACTACTCTCAATCTTTTCTTTCCTGATACATTCTAAGACTAATTTCCACCAGGATTGCTGGGCTAATTAAATGATAGTGGAAAAGTGTTTTCCATCATTATGGTTGGGGCAGGAATACTAAATCACCAGAAATACAAATTGGGAACTCTGTCTTAATATCATTAGGCAGGAGGCCCAGGGAAAACTCTTATCAGTCAAACCCAAGTGTACACATTAGTTTGTTCAGAGTAGTGTCCGGGAAAAGTTGCTGGAAGCAAGTATCTCTATCATTTGAACCATTCATAGTTTAATATATGCATAGGAGAAAGCAGGGCATAGATTCCTTCTAAAATATAAATAGGAAAATATGTTCACTTTATGAAATGGCAGCCATTGTCATGAAAAAAAAGAGCCATAAATTTAACTCTGTTGCAATTAGTAAATGAAATTCAGTAACCAGCAATTGAATGTGATCAGTATTGCTCAATTCGGTGAAAATAACTGAAGATAGTTTCATAGATTGAGTTCAGCAGAATTTTGAAGGGGGTGTTGCATGTGATATACTAGAAATAATATAAGACTCGTCCCCATTGTGCTAATTTACATGAGCCTGCATTAAGCTGTGCCATTTCAGGCAAATTACTTTACTTTCCTTGACCTCAATTTATTCATTTTTAAAGTCACATAGCTGGATTAGGTAATTTTGAATCTCACATTTCTGAAATTCTATCTTGCTTATAAAATTATGGTTTTCTTATATTGTGTACCAATTTACTCAGTTTTAAAATCAGATAGCTGGATTGGGTAATTTTGAAACTCATAGCTCTGAAACTTTGTGATCCCTATGAAAATAACTTTTACTTTGGGAGAGGGAAAAAGTATCTATACTCTATGCTAACTGTACATATGATGAGAAGTGAGAACTTTCCATGTTACTCCCAATGAAACATTGCCTGCATACTCCCTTATTTCAATTTAAACACATTCTGAAACGCTGTACATAAAGTACAGGAACCCAAGCAGGCAACCAAGGACACCATCTCAGTAGCAGATGGCAAAAAATTTCATCTCGATTTGACAGGTGCTTTGAGGTCACAGGCTAAGGAGTTTATATAGCACACAGAAACTTTCAGAGAGTCCAAAAAGAGAAGAACCATGGTTATTATACTGGCTGGCCAGGAGGAGAGCTGCATATTATAAAATATGTGTGTCCCCGTCCATGATTTTATTTCCTATAATAGTCTCCCTTGCCTAGGGTAGCTGTGAAGGACAGCATAAAATGGAGACATTGAATCCTTCTTCACTTTGGAGCCTCTCATTTGTTTTCTTGATCTTTAGAAGTGAGATTGTTAATTGCCATCACAGAAGTTCAAGTACCTGGATGCCCTAAATCTGAGGAGAAAATGGGCTCTTGATAGTGCTAGAAGAGCTGAATAGGGAGAGGAAAATAACTTCAATTGCTTTAAAACTTGAATCTGCAAAGTGAATTATACAGTGGATCCTTCTTGTTTCGAGAAACTTCTAGAGCTGTTTTATATCATTGAATTGGAGAAGAAAAAGATCTCCTTTGGCTCTGTGAAATTTCCTTGCTTCTCATAAAGGGTGGATGAATCTTTTTCTCCAGAAGTTCCTCTCACTAGAAATTCTCTGAAGTAGAAATTACTAAGGTTTCTTTGCACCTTCTCCAAGATGGCTGAAAATTTCTGAGACCATTATCAGTCCCATGTTAAAGCAGAAACTGAGGATTTAGGTTACAAGTTGGTCATTGAAAACCAGGGAAAAATAGTAAACACTTTTGTTTTGTTGGTTTTAAATCATTAATGTCTTCATGAATGATATTGGGATAAAAATGTTGCACTTAATCTTATTTAATCAAACTAATGTTTGAAGAAGGGATGTAAGCCAACATATCAGAGCTAAGAGAAGTGTGTGTGTGTGTGTGTGTGTGTGTGTGTGTGTGTGTGTGTTGTGTGATATAAGCAAATAAAAGATAAATTTTTATTCATGTTATGTTATGTATCTTGTACTATAATGATCCTGCACACTGCATATGAATTTACTTTTTTTTTCCTTGCAGTAATATTTTATAGTAGGCAGAAGTTTTGACCTTATGGCCTTTGCTTCATGGTGTTCTGATCAGGAATATGTTGTATTACATGGTAAAATAGACATCCTACATGTAATTAAAGTTAGTAATAAATTGGCTAATTGGCCCTACATAATCACAAGATACCTCTAAAGCAGATTTTTCTTCCAGCTAAGGGCAAAAGAGGAAGTCAGATTTGAAGCATGAAAAGAACTCCAAACACCATTTGAAAATGGAGGGGACCACAGGGAAAGAGGGAAAAGAACTGAATTCTGTCAATATCCTGAATGGACTTCAAAGTAGATCCCACCTTATCCTGCTCCATGCCTCCAGTATGGAACACAACATTACTAACACCTAGAGTTTTTCTTATGAGATCTTATACCAAGAACATCATTGAGCCACACAGTGCCTTGTGAACTTCTGACCCATGAAAACTGTGAAATTACAAATGAGCATCAGTTTAAGTTGCTAAGTTTGTGGCAACTTGTCATGACAACAATAGAAAATGTATACACTTTGATGTAGATGTTATCTCCATTTTACAGATAAGTTCAAAACTTAAAGGTGTGGACTTTATCCTAGGTCACACAGATGATGTGGATAATGGGAAATAAGATCTAGGAATATTTGCTTCCACAGACCATTTTTTCCCCACTAGTCAGTATCTTCCCTGACAGACTTTAAGAGAAGAGGATCCCAAAGGTAAGATTACAGGATAAAAATAGATCACAGAAAGCCTGCAATGAGCCACAGAATGTCTTAAGTAAAATGTTGGAGAAAGCATGCAGAAGGTTTTAGTAGTCTGTGGAGTCTGTTCTCTCCTCAAGGAAAGGCCATATAGTGGCCAACTCTGTCGAGATGTCAGAAAGGATGAAAACAGATATGAGATATTAGATTGGCTATAAAATAGATCATTGATATTATTCTTATTTCTGATTTCAGGAACCTTTGTTTCAACTTGAATACTGTTGATCCATATGAGTGTGATACATTTTCCAAATCCAACAGAATTTTAAAGTTTGACTCACTTTTCAGGATGAGACCAGAGAACCAATGACTATTGCCTGTTTCTTCCAGTTTCTCAACTATTCACTCATCATCTCTAAAAATACACTGCCCTATTCATTTTTACCTATTGCCCTATTAAGCAGTATGGAAGTAAGTACTATGTGGAATTGTGTTGGTCAGATCTTTGTCATATATCTGACAATGTCAACTTTGAGGAGGAAAGTTCTATTTTGGTTCACAGTTTCAGAGGTTTCAGCCCATGGTTAGCTGGCTCCTGGACCCATACTGAGGCAGAGCATCATGGCAGAAGGGGTATGGTAGAGCAAATATTCCTTACCTCATGGAGGTGAGGAAGGAGAGAGAGAGAGAGAGAGAGAGAGAGAGAGAGAGATGGTGGTGGGGGGGAGAGAATATATTTTTCCAAGGCACATCCCCAGTGGCCTACTTCTTCTAACTAGACCCCCCCTTCCTAGTTTTCCACCACCTCCCAATAATGCCATCAAATTATAAATCTATCAATGGATTAATCCACCAATGAGGTTAGAGACCATGAGCTAATCACCTTCCTGAAGGCCCCTCCTCTGAACATTGTTGCACTGGGGATCAAACGTTGAACACATGAGCCTTTGAGGTATATTCCAGATCCAAACAAACAAACAAACAAACAAACAAACAAAAAAACAGAAAGAAGGTAGGATTAGAAAAATATAATTGGGAGAAAGAAATCCTTACATTAACCTTTCATAGGGGAGAATAATTTTATTACAGGATACAACATTATTAGTGAATGATTTATGTCGATAAATATAGTTATTATAAATGTAGATTTTTTTCCCTAAGATCCCAGCTACCTCCTCAATGGACTTGGCCTAATTTATATTTGTCTGTTACAAACACTGATAAAAATCAACAGAGACTAAGTAATAAGAAACAGAGGAGATAATGTTTTCAGAAAACCAAGGCTATAGTAAACTATTATAATTGATAATACTCCTTAGATTTGAGCTTAATGGAAGGGAAGACAAGGAAAAAATGTAATAAGAATGCTTTAGCCTTCTGCATAAACTTATTGACAGTAGACTCCTTCACAAAATAGAGAAAAACTTACCTTATATAGAGGTACAGTGAGACTTACATTGTGGAGTCAGGAACCTCTTAGTCCAAAGTCCTGTCTGTTCCACAACTTACTGGATGGATGACCCTAAAACTCTTTATTGGTAAAATGGTGTTTAACATTTATACATGTAGGATTGAAGAAAGTGTTTATAAAAAAGAAATAGTGGCAAGGCGCGATGGTGCATGCCTGTAATCCCAGGAGCTTGGGAGGCTGAGACATGAAGATCATGAGTTCAAAGCCAGCCTCAGCAAAAGCGAGGCACTAAGCAACTCAGTGAGACCCTGTCCCTAAATAAAATACAAAATAGGGCTGCGGTGTAGCTCAGTAATTGAGTGTCCCTGAGTTCAATCCCCAGTTTAAAAAAAAAAATTAAAAGTAAAGAAAGAAATAATAGATGTGAAGTGTGAAGAATAGTTCATGGAAGTAAGTGCTCTCTAATGTTAATTACTAATTATTAGTTAAATTTTAGAAGGAAAACGCATGCATGATTTTTCTCTAGATTATTCATATCCTAGCACAATAATTCATTCTGTAGTTCTTGCTTAGTAAGCTTTTAGAATGAATGTGCAAATGAGCAAGTTACTCTGTGGTTCTGTTTTCTGAGGTATACAAACAGGTATTCCTTGAGAAAGAATTCCATGGCCTACACACATGAAATATAGGATTAAGCAAAGTTAAGAGATATCCCTGCTGTTAAGTTCTTTATATGCTTATGTACTAATTTAGCTTGGAATTTTCATATAAAACTTGTTTTTTTCTTTTAGAATTTAGCATAACCTTTGTTTCCCTGAACATTTCCAGGTTTAATGCTTTGAAGCACACACTTCAGGATATGTTGGTCTATTATGTCTTCCAGAATGAATACCAATAACATTGTACATTTCTCAATTATTTAATAATTTCCAGGTACTGCTCTAATTACTTGTACTAACTCATTTAATATTCAGTGCAATTTAATTAGAATTTTTGTTTTTAAATTTCCATTACTGCCAGGCTCAGTGGAACAAGCCTGTAATCCCAGTGGCTCAGGAGGCTGAGGCAGGAACATCACAAGATCAAAGCCAGCCTCAGAAACTTAATGCGACCCTGTCTCAAAAGAAAATGTAAAAATGGCTGGGGAGGTAGCTCAGTGGTTAAGTACCCCTAGACTCTATTCCCAGTAAAAAAGTAATAATAATACAAATAAAAGTGCCATTTGATCTCATAAAATTATAGAATTAAAATTAACTTAAGTTTGCTCTCTTTATTTTTATAATTATTGTGTTATTATTTATTTTGAATCTACTATTTAAACCAAGGAATGTTTATTATCATAGAGAACAAATTCAAATATTGTGTCCTAAACAAATTCAAACAATTCTGAATCCTCAGGAAATTATTTTCAGAGAAACACATACAGCTAAATCCATATGGGTCAGAGGCCAACTGTATAACTGAGAATTCTATGAATTAATTTCCATGTCGAATACTACATTTATTAAAATACACAGCATAAATATGCTAATTATAAGCTTGCCCATAATTACTAAAACTTGGTTCTTAGAACTTATTTTAACAGAAGGAATAAGTTATCATGGAAATGGGTTAGAATTACACATGTATGAGGTTAATAAAAGGATCACCTTTGTATAGTTGTATCATTATTTTTTAACTGAATGAATACAATGTGCATACCTTATTGCCTGAACCAGAGCAAGGGCTTCCACAGCACCCTTAGAATGCCATTTCCCTGGGGTCATGGGTGTAACCAGCCTGAAATATGTTTGGCTCTCATAGAATAAGAATATGTTTATATTTTAAGCAAATTCACTTGCATTTCACTGCACACCTTTAACAAATAGTTCTTTGTTAGATTATTTTTTAAAATAATATCTTAGTGTTCTGCTTTTCTGCTGGAAGCTTTTTGTGGCAGCATCATTCCTATCTCCCCACCATTCTCTTCACACTACCTGCCTTTCACCCAGCCTGGCATTCAGACCTGCCTGAGGGCTATCCGTCACATGGATGTGCAGCATGGAATAGTTGCCACCCTTTGAATCCAGTGTGTCCTTATTTCTTGTACCACAATGTACAAGAAATAAGAACTGACAAAGGATATCACAGAGAAACTTTTAGACTTGAAGACAGTATTTTGTATCTTAGTAGATACAAATTAAATCATTATATTTCCACCTTTAGTTTATACAAGTAAACTTGAAGTCAGTGTGTGTCTTCATTGGTGCAGCTTATAAGTGACTCTAGGCTCCCACTATTTAAAGATTTAGAAATTCCTGAGGATTTTGTGTGTGTGTGTGTGTGTGTGTGTGTGTGTGTGTGTGTGGTGGGTAGGGATTGAATAGAGGGCCTTGTGTGTACAAGGTAAGCACTCTACCAACTGAGCTATATCCCCAGCTCTCCTGAGGATTTTTTATCTCTTTTGCTTTTGTTTTTATGACTGTTGGGGATACTTTACTCGATGGATGTTTCGATTCTCACATTAAAAAAAAAAAAAGGACACTAGATAAGAGAAAGGAAGGAGAGAAGGAAGAAAAACAGAAAGGAAGGGAAGAAAGAAGATGGAGAGAGAAAGAAAGTTCCTTATAAAGAAAGGTTACCTAAAGTTTAATAGCCAACACAAGGAAAGCTTATATTCACACCCTAACATGGGTAATATTGAGAACCAGTCTTTTATTGTCCTATTATCTCCAGCTACATCAACACTTCTGTCTTCCAAATAATATCCATCTCATTTCCCTTCCTTTTTCAGGACACATTCCCCATCTTTCCACACTCTTCAAGGAGCAACAGTCTTGATCCTTCCCATACTTAGCAGTTTTATTGTTTGAGAAAACGCTTTCAACATTAACCTTCATGGCATGCTCTCATCAAGATATATTTTCTTAAGGGTTCATTTTACCTCTAAAAAGCCATTTTGGTAATACAAATGTCTTTTCAACTTTGTAAATATGTAGAGCACCTTAATCAGCATGAATGGTTAAGAATCATTGATAAGCTGCCATGGGCTTGTCTCCAGATTGAATAAGCTTCATTCAGAAGACTAGACTTTTTTTTTTCTTTATAACAAGTTGCCTGGTCAAACTAATCATAATTTGATACTATTTTATAAAGTAGATAAATTTATTAAGGATATATTTCCTTTTTCAGACTTTAAACCCTCACCATGAATAATACAGCTAATTTTCAGTGAAATTCCTAATACTAGTCCATGAACAACTATACAAATATTAACATAATATAACAAAGATCAGGTACTCAGAAGCCAATTCAGTTTGACATGCAACATGGTGGAGACAGTGAAAGTGATCAGAAAAAGGCTCCAAGAAATAAAATATGACCTCAGTTTAATCTGATGATTAGCATTACATCTGATGCAGAGAAGCGCTAGACTTTATTAGTACAGGGAAAAGCTAGAAGTCTTCAGATAGTGATTATGGAGATTAAAATGTGAAAGTATTTAATTTGTTGATTGCCTTTGAAAAAGAAAAGGATGTGTAGATGTCTCTGAAATATTCATGGCATCATTCAAAGAAGGACATCACATTATTTTGAAGGCTAGAAAGTTAAGTCTTCATAAATTTGTCCAAGAAGGAAAACAAGGTTTTAAAATTATCCATCAAGTTTATGGGATATATGTCTAACAAAATAGCTGAGGTTCTCTGACTTTATAAAGAAAAAAGGTATATTTTAACTCACAGTTCTCAAGATCCAATGTTGAAGGGCTACATCTAGTGATGGCCATCCTGCTGCAGAGTCTCCCAAGGTACTGCAGGGCAGCACATGAAGTTTATAGGTAAGAAGTTTATAGGCAGGAAGTTTTAGGTAAGAATATTCTCTGGTCTCTCCCTCTCCTTATAACCACTGGTATTTAACCATGGGTTCTCACCCTGATGACTTTCTCTAATCTTAATTACCTTGCAAAGGCTCCACCCCTAAATTCTATAGTCAGATTCAGTTTCCACCCTCTTAATACCTAACAATGGTGACTAAATATCAATATGTGAAGTTTGGGGACATATTTAAACCATATCCAAATTATAGCACCTTCTAAACACATTTTTATAAAATCATTGCTACTTTCTCTAAATTTTAGCCAGATGTTTGATTCTATTAAAATGATCTCTGGAGGTAAAGTTAAGGTACACAGGGAGTGGTGGCACCAACAGGTCAAGTAGGAAATTATAATCCTTTTCAATTTGGAAAATTCAACTTTTGGGGTTTTCCTTTTTCTTCTGTTGAACATTTACTTCATTTCAAATAGTAAAATATTTTCCAAAGAAATAGTTTTTAAATGACAATTTATGCTTCTCTCCTCAGTTTTTAGCATGACTTTTGATAAACCTAACTATGAGAATCCAACTCAACATCTACTTACATTCACAAGATAATTATAAATTATATTGATATTAGAATATTTTGGATTATTTGCATTTTTACCTTTTCACAAACATCTAGATTATTTAGTTTAACTGATAATGTTGGATTTGCCTTCTCACACTTTTTCTTTTGCATTTAAAAATGTTATTTCATAAAATACATACTGCCTAAAAATTCTTCAATTATCAGTGGGTAAATTAAAAAATGAGCATCTATAAATGATACTGGCACTTCAATTTATGAGCTTTTTCTTTTTTTCTTTTAATTTCAGGAAAGGTGACTCCTTTTCCTGAAATCTTCATCTCCTCTCTTCCCTCTCATGATAGGACTGAAAGACATTTCCAACCTTTCACAAGACTTCTAATTTGTATTGCAAACCTCTGCATTCATTCAGTCATGAAAAATTCATTAAGATTTTACAATGCTAACATTGAAAATGTCTTAGTTGTTTTCTCATAGAAAATATTTATGTAGCATTCTGTTAATATACATTTGACAAATGTATACATATGCTTGTTTGGCTATAAATTTGCTACTGAGAGAATAAGCTTTTAAATTCAAATGGATAGTCAGCCCTCTTTCAATATACTTATTTTTTTACCTGTATAATGGCAGCATGGAGAAAATGATGAATTATGTATGCCACATGGAAAGAATGTCATCTTTTGAATATTTATGAATGTTTGATTTTTTTCTTAAATTGGGAATATTTCATTTTAGGGAATATGTAACTAAAGAAATGAACTGTCATATAACATTCAAAGTTCTTTAAGTAGATTTGTGATTCACCTATTATTTTTTCCATTTTTCAGTTTTGTTGTCAGCTATCTGTTCAAGTCAAATAATAAATTGTGTATTTCTTAATATGTGATATAACTCCTAAATGAAGAGGGATAATATTCTACAAAAGAGCCATTTCTATGCTTCTTTGGGAATACCAACAACTCTGGCCCTACTAAATGTTCAGTAGGCTGAGAAAAGGAATTGCTTTTGTAGTTGAAGAATTTTCATTTCTCTGGTTTTTATGGCATAGCAGTAATCACTAGGTTTCTGTGGTTTAAAGGATTTATGTATATTTGTGAGTAAAGACTTTACCTCTTTCATTCACCATTGTGTCCCTAATAACAGGCAGCATTGCTGCCTGATGCACGATTGACATATAAAAAAAGTTCATGTTGCTAATTTTTGAAAGGTTTCTTTTGAAGATCCTATAAATGATTCTGTTTATGTGAAGGCATATGAAAGTGACAAAATGCAACAAATACTGTCAAAATGGGCAGTTACTTGTGGCTCATCCTCCATATATACCCATGTTAATAATATCATGGGTATTCACTGATAGACCATTACTGTGTGCTAGCATTTAGTATATATCTTCTCATTTCAGGCTGACAATTCCCTCAGCTGTAGATGCTCTTGTCATCTTCATTTGATAGAGGAATTAACATGGTCGCACACTCAGTAAACTGTGGCATTGAGATTTGTACTTTAAAAGTCTGTGTTTGTGGTCTGAAGACTCTTAATCATTATGTTCTGTCACCTACCATTAAAACAATTATTAGCAAATTACTTGTCTGATATACTCAATATATCACTATCATGATTAGTTACCATTCATTATCTTGACTATTCCCTCTAGAGGATTTGTATTTCATGTAAATATTGATGGAGGATGAACCTCAAATGGAAGTATTTTGAAGTGCAATATCTTTTCTGACAGGCAATGAGAGTAGTAATAAATTAATATCTAATTAATAATATAAGCATAACCATGACATTGATTTACTTGGAATTAGTTATGACTTATTTATGTATTTTATCTTCCTGAGTTCATGCTTTTATGTGATATGTGGAAAGAGTAGACAGTGTACACATTCATTTTTTTTCTTATTGATTTAGCAACCATCCCTGCAGTCAACACGTAAGATAACTATTTTTATTCCATTAAATTGTAAAGGGAAAGTAGGAGTGAAATAAGAAAAAACTGTGAGGAAGCACGTTAGAAAAATGGAATGACATTATGAGCATAAAAAGATTTCAAAGACCCTATTCTCTTTATTTAAAGGTACTACAGATTTGAAAAGAAAATCATAATTGTTTTGAAATAAAAATCATATGGGATGAATAACCATTAATTATATATATATATATAGACATATGCTATCAAGGATAGGAAAGAACCTCCTTTGAAATGCCTCAGGTTTGTTGTAGGGGATAAGGACAGCTACATTTGGATGTTGGAAGCAGTTGAATGTTGGAAGCAAGTGTGCTAATGAATAAATATTTCTACTTCCTATCTTGATGGAAGATTCAACCTCATGTGCCATTTGAAGGTTGTTAACTAGAAATGCATTTTAAGACATCCCGAGGCTTAATACCAGTTTTCCATAATCTTAAACCATATTTCTCAGAACAGGTATTACTCTATCTCCTCTGCCCTCTTCTTTCCTTTTCTTTTCTCCTCTTCCTTTTCTTTTTCTTCTTTTATTACTAATTTCTGTTTTACAAACATCAAAGTTAAATAATACATTTTGTGTCAATCCACCTATAGACAATAAAAATACAGTGTTTATATCTAGGCTTAAAAGGCCTAATGACAGAGTAAACAATTAAGAAATAACCAGTTATAGGGATATAATATCAGTGATTTCTGCCTGAGGCAGCCCTGTTTAGTATTGATTCAATGTCAGCACGACATTGGTGTTCCATTTAAAAATTCAGAGATATGGTTGTGATTTTTACTACTGCAATTCTTTGCAAAATAAAACAGCTCCATCCCCTTATCTACCTGAATTTTTAACATAGAAATCAATTTTTAGTGAAAGAGAGATGGTTTTCAACTTACTGCTTTGTCTCAAATATGACAAAATAAAGATTATCCAAATATAGCACTAAAAAGAAAAAAATAGCATATGTTTTCCACTGCTGCATTGGCAGAAGAAAAATGCATCATAGTGAAATTTAGAATTGACAAGAGCAGAGTGAAAACAGTTAACAAAATGCCTCACAGAGCAAGCAGCCCCCAGTCCTAAGCTGATCTTTATTGTGGTAATTTAACATATGTCTAATTTCATAACACCAGATATTCCACTTTACCCAGTTTTTCATACAAATTACAACATCAGAACGCAGAACATTTCACTTTGAAATTTGAAAGACACCCTAGAGAGTACTGTATAATAAATTTTGAACAAGCTGTTACTCTTTCAATGGGGAGTGTAGTTCTAGGCCATGTTGTATCATTCTGCCCACGTGCAGCTACCCTTAGTGACAATTAATCCTACTTGATTAATAGTTTTTTTTTTTAAACCCTTGGGAGAAAAATATGACTATTTTAAAAATTATTTTTTTAGAACCATAAGCATTGTTTTATCTAACTTAAGACATTGATCAAAAGGTGATTCAAAGAAAATTTAATGAACACATTCTAGAAGTTTTCTCATTAAAGGCACAATAACACATTCTTTCTTTTTTATTGTTAATATTAAAGAAATAAATAACATTTTGTTTGCTCTGAGGCACAAGTAATTTATTATGAGAGGAGTCTATTTTCTCTTAAGTAAAATATATCTTTCTATGTTTTTCATGTGAATTCTACCTGTTCCTGCCTTTCTAGAGTTTTTGCTTATGCAATTATTTATCTTCCTCCTCTTCCTCCTCCTCCTCCTCCTCTTCTACTTTGTAGATGGATACAATACCTTCATTTTATTTGATTATTTTGGTGTGGTGCTGAGGATTCAATTCAGTGCCTCACATGTGCTAGGCAAGCGCTCCACCACTGAGCTACAACTCCAGCCCCTTCTCTTTCTTCTTTATCATCAGCTGTCCCTTCTCTCCCAGACTATTGCCATTGAGAAAATGAGAAATGGTGTGAAAGGAAAAGAACACATTTCTCTTACAGGGATGGCTCCATTTGTTTTTAGCAAATATTTTGAAGTTTCTGTTTTTTAATCTTCTGCTTACTTTTGAACCCACTCTAATCAAGCTTTCTTTTCATCACTGCAATCTACCGTTTCTCCCCAGACTCTTCCTCTTTCTGAGTTTTCCCCTAAATCCATGAACATCATCACATTAGTTCACTAGTTGCTCAGGCCAAAAGCCTTGTCACCTACTCTGAATCCTGTCCTTTATCTTCTATCTCATACCAAAGCAATAGGAATTCTATTAGCACTACCTTCAAAATTGATCTGAGAACTTACCACTTCTAACTCCCACAACCAAGAGCACAATGTAAATCACTTTCTTCTCTTTCAGGCTTTAACCCAGTAGCTTTCAGTCTTCTAGGGTTTCATTGAACTCTATCATATAGCAACCAGACTCATCCTTTTTAAAGCAAGACCCACAGCATGTCAAGCACTTACACTTAACCTTCCAGTAATTTCCACGTCACTTAAAATTTAACCCTAAATTTCAACATGGCCCATAGTATATCCAGCTCTCATGTCTCATTTTCCACCACTGATCTCCCTCCTCACTTAATGCCAACTACATTGGCCTTCTTTTATTTAAAAGTTCTAAACACAATCGCATTTGAGAAGGGGCTTCTTGAGCTGGATGCTCCCCTTGCAGATGTTGGTGTGGCCTACTTCATTTTGTTCATGACTTTGCTGAAATAGCACCTCAAAGAACTACGGTATCTTAGCTTATCATTCTAGCCCCTTATCCTTCTGTATTTTTTTCAAAGCACTCGTCAGTATGTGATATGCCTTTGTATGTCATTTGTATGCCTTTGTATATTGTTTTGTTGTTTTTGAATCTAAGTCCCAGGAAGACACTTTCCCCCTTTTGCTCAAAACCGAATCTCCAGTGCCTAGAGCATAGTTAAGTACTTCGTTCACACAGACTGGGTGAATTATGGTTACCACTGCCATATTCCCCTTACTTTCCCATCCCAGAATATTTCCTAGAAAATATTCAAGATACTGTTTGATTTTACTCTACTTACTTTTATATGAATTATTTCCCTTATCACTTTAATAACTCTTTCACACTTTAACATAAAATGTTTATTTCCATTAGATGTTATCATTTTGTTTACAACCAAGTGAACCCTCTTAGAGTTTCCAACTCTCATAATTGATTGTTTTCACTTTCTGCCTGCCTCCCTAACACCTAAATAACTTGTGGAAAACCAAAGTATATGTAGAAATAGAGTCTTCATGTCAGATTTAAACCAGTGGTGTAGAATTGAGCATATAATCATATTTGTGAAGTGTTCGATTTACGATTGGCATATTTAAGGATGTTCCTTGGGTAAGAGGAATCATGAAAGTCCCAATATACTTGAAGAACATATCCATAAAGTACAGTTTGCCTTTACACCGTTTTTTGCTCACAGCAAAATTTTCTTGCATGTTTAGATATTTCTCAAAAGGATGATAAAATTAAGGCAGCTTCTATCGAAATAAAATGTGTAGGAAAAGAGTTACTAATAGAACTGCGTTCAAATTTAGTCTTGTATTTGACTTAGAAATAACTATTTGGCTGTACAGATGATAAGAAATTAGAACAGGTTGGCAAGGGAAAATACATTTTCATCTCTCAAGGTGTTTTTGAGAATTAATTAGATGTACTTTTTAGGATGGTTTAGGTATTTGGATTTAGGAAGTTAAAGTACATAAATCTTATAATTTCTTCTCATTCTCTTGAATTCTGTGACCATTTCTACTTGTAAAGGGAAGTAGCAGATTTATTGCTAGAGGCAAAGTGTTAGTGTAGCAGGTTTATACTTGATTTATAGTCTGAACCTGCTGATGATATCTGAGGGCTACCATATTCTTCATGGTACAGGAAAGAAACATGCAGGTGTGCACAACTAGGGAATGTAGCTGAGTGGTGGATCTCTCACCTCACAAATGTAAGGCCCTGGGTTCTGTCCCCAGTACTGTTTAAAAAAAAAAAAAAAAAAAAAAGGAAAGGAAAGAGACATGTAGTTAACCAGTTCTCTTGACTTGCAGGTGGAAGATAGTGCATTTTTAGTCTTGAAAAAAAAAAAAAAAAAGACCAAAAAACCTCACAAAAAGACAAAACCAAGCCAAAAAAAATTTGCCTCTGAGAAAACAAATTCCTGGAAGCACTGTTTCAAACTCAGAACAGAGTCTTTAGATGAAAGTTTAAATGCTTTTGTCACCTGGGAATTTTGAGAAGCTGCTTTAGCTGCTTTGCCTTGTAAACTATTTCCTAATTTAATTCATTCATTGTGAAAATGATATATTTAGAAATTATTTGCTCTACATAATACAACAAATCTGTCAATGCTTACTCTGTGTCAGGCACTTCACATCAGTTTTACAAAGTAAACATTGTTATTATTCCTATTTTACATATTTAAAAAAATAAATAAGCAAAACTGGAAAAACAAGGGGTTAATAAACTTGCTTTAGAGTACACAGTTTTTAAGTGGTGGTATCAGATCAGAACCCAAGCATGCTAGCTAGAGAACCCATGTGTTAATCTGCTTGCTTTGTATGTCAATGCAGAAAGCAAATACCTTCCTTATTCTTCATTTGTATTAAAGGAAGTAGAGCTAGTAATGGAAAGTGGTGGGATATTATTAAATAATCTAAGGAAATGCAATACATATACTATCTGAGTTTTTAGGAAAACAATATTTTCAGGTTATCTAAAGATTACGGTATTTAATACTAACACCTACATGATACTAAGGGAGTGAAATCATCTTCATTTGTAAATATGCAAACAAGTACAGAACCAGAAAGCATGTGCACTCAACAAATATCATAGCCCAGCTAAAGAAAAGTGAAATCTAATTCTCTGCCTGGATACATGAATTTATTAACCTCCTTTCTGGTACTCTTGAAAAAAATCCTTATTGATGTATTATAAAATTCACCAATTAAAGAACACATTTTTTTTGTTGTTTCTTTGTTTCTTTCTCCTTTTTGTCTTCTTTTTCTTTTTAAGTGTACGGTCAGAACTGTGCAACCATTCCACAATCTAAGTTTAGAATATTTTCATTGCTTACAAAATAATCCCAGTACCCATAAACCATTACCCCACACCCTCTTTCCCAGCCCCATGTAACAATTAATTTACTTTATGTAATCTATTGCTTGTACATTTCATACAAAAGGTATTAAACAATGTTGCTCTTTTGTGAAAGGCTTTTTCAAGTACCTTTTTCAGATCCATCCAGTTATAGCATGTACTTTGTTTCTTTTTGTTACATAATAGCATTTCACTATATGTGATCTATTACATTTTGTTTATTCATTCATCAGTTGATGGACACAGGTGGATTTCATTTGTTGGCAATTATGAATAATGCTTCTGTGAACATTTGTGTACACATTTTTGTGTGTATATATTTGCATTTCTTTTGAGCATATACCCAAGAATGGAATTTCTGGGTCATTTGGGAGATGTATGTTTAACTATTTGAGAAAATGTCAAGCTGTTTTTCAAAGTGACTGAACCATTTTATATTACCACCAGCAACGAATTGAGAGTTCCACTTTCCACACATGTTGGGCAACACTTGTAATTTTCTGACTTTTTGGTTAAAGCCACTAGAGTGAGTGTGCAGTGGTGTCTATTGTCATTTTGATTTGTATTTCCCTAATGACTAATACTGTTGAGCATCTCCTCATATACTTTCATGTTCTTTAGAGAAATGTCTATTTAGATCATTTGATCATTTTTAAATTAGATTGTCTTTTTACTATTGAGTTACAGAAGTTCTTTATGTATTCTGGATATA
Organism: Tamias sibiricus; assembly: GCA_025594165.1. NCBI lineage: Eukaryota > Metazoa > Chordata > Mammalia > Rodentia > Sciuridae > Tamias > Tamias sibiricus. Next base: position 37,835,634 of record CM046665.1, on the reverse strand, counting down.
AGTCCTATATCAGGTATATGATTTACAAATATTTTCTCCCATTCTGACAGTAATGTTCTACTTGCAATGTGGTACATTTTATCCTTGATTTACATCAGCTTTTCTAGCTGCCTTCTCCCAACAACTCTTTGCTTTTTGTATCTGTCAATTTCTGCTTACTTGTGACTTTAACTAATAACCTATTTTTCCTCATGTCTCTCAGGGCTTCTTTATAGCCACTGTTTTTATTTTTCTCTGTGTTTTCAACTTTTGATCAAACTTTTTGAATTTTCTTGGTCTCCAATTTGAATTTGCTTTAAGAGTTTCTAAGATTGCCAGCCCCTGTCTAGTTGCCTCTTCCTAGTTCAATCACCTGTAGCTAAAATGACTTGTTGGCTTGGGTGAATGTCCTAGCTTAGACTGAGTCCCTAGAGGAAACACTAGGATGGGTAGTTTTCTTGGAAAAGGGAATGGTGGGGAATGCAGACTCCTAGAGCTTAATAATAAAGGATAATAAAGGAGTAAGGAATGATAAAGGCAGAAAAAAATTAATGCCAGGCATCATTGATTTTCTTCTAATTTGCTACATTGACATAGGGACTTTAGAATACTTTGTATACATCCAGTTTCAAAATTCAAACTGAGAAATTTATTTCAAACTAAATTATAGAGTAATGGTCTTTGCTTGATTCTGTTATGTTGCAATTTAAGTCTTGCTTGCATTTGACATTTTATAATATAGATTGCAATGTTGCTTTAATATAGATAATGCATATGCATCCCACAGTCAAGATACAGAAGTCTTGATCCGTTAACCTAAGCAGGGAGTTTATCTATTACAAGTCATTTTACAAATGGATTACAACTGACTTGAATCCTTATTCTTCTATACACAGAGAGAGCAGCTGGCATTGAGGACATCAGTGTGCTTGTTAAGTAGTAGGACAAAAACCCTGCTAGAAACCGAAAGATATCTAACTAGAAGTGATTATAGCCATGAATGCAACCTATATTAAGGTCAAAGTCTCAGTAGGGACATGGGAAAAATAATTAGAGAGGAAAACATTGTCATTATATCAGCTTGGGGGAATATTTTTCTATGTGTATTTCAATTTACTCTTCAATTAAATATTCATGGCCTCAAGGCAGTACTCTAGGGACATTCCTCACCTTGGGCAAGGCCCTCAGGCTTTGAGAGGATATTTCAGTGTTTAAATAAGACCTCAAAAAGACCTTGGTTAATGTTTTTGATGAATTTATCCAAAGTGACTTCTTAAATCATTTTAATTTTTTTAACATTTTAAATTTTGCACTGTAAGCTGCCTGGTACCCCGAAAACCGGGATAAAAACTCTCGGGGGCAGAGTTAAGCTTTTACTACTTTTACTTCTACTTTCTTAGAGCTTAGAGAGGGAAAGAAAGATTTTTCTTAGAGAGGGAAAGAAAGATTTTTCTTCTTAGCTTAGAGTAAAGAAAGATAGAGCTTAGCTTAGAGAAAGATTAGAGCTTCTTTCTTCTCTCTTCTTTCTTCCTTCTTCTGTCTTCTGTCTTCTGTCTTCCTCAGGAGTCTCGGCCTAACTCTGACCAGTCATTACTTCTTCTATCTGGTTTCTCTTCTGTAACCGCTCTGCCTACGTTCTGGCCACTCTGATTCTTCTGACCGACCGAGTGACTGCCCGGCTGACTGAATTCTCCGTTCTCCTAACTCGGACCGCTTTCACCCGGTTATATACCTTCAGGTTTGCGGGTGCCTACAGGTGCGTCACATACATATCAGGTGGAACCCATGGCTTCCAGCTAGCTACAACAGCCCTTCCCAATTAGGGCTCCTTCATTGCACAGGTTTTATTCTTCCCTGCTGTCAATCAAAAAAAAAAAAAAAATTCTGGGTCATACTTTTTAATTTATTTTAACTTTTAATTAATGTTTAAATTAAATACATAAAACTGATGGATTTTGCAAACTGAAAACCCTTGTGTAATCATAACCAAGATTTAGGAACAGATGTTAACAGCACCTGAAGGCCCTTCTTTTGCTCTCTTCTGGGCTCAGATCTGCCCCTAAGAGTAACCACTGTTCAAATATTTGATAACCATAGATTTGTTTTACATTTCATGTAAGAGAGATCATACATTTCCTTTTTTGTATAAAAATCTCTTTAGTTAATATTATGTTCCTGGCATCCATATGTATTATTTCATGAATTTATGGGTGGCTTACACATTTCTACATAATATTCTAGGGTGTGAATATATCACAATATATTTATTCATTCTATGATAGGCAATTGATTTCAAGCTTAGAACAACAAATTGTGTTGATGTATACATTCCGGTACCCCTTTTTGTGAATGCATTCTGTGTTAGGAGTATGCAATTTCAATTGTTTTTGTAACAAACTTAGTGGCTTAAAACAATACAAGTTTAATATTCTAGCGCTTCTGGAGTATGATGTCTAAAATTGGTCTCTGTGCTGTTTCTTCTTAATGCTCCTGACCTTTCCGCCCTCTAAAGGCTACCTGCATTCTTTGGTCCATGGCCTTTTCTCACATCACCTTGACTTCTGTTTCCATCTTCACATCTCCTCTCTGACCATCCCTCCTGCCTGTCTCTTATGAATGATTTTATAATTATGTGGGGCTCACATGGATTATCCAGGATAAGCACCCCTTCTCAAGATACTTCATGTAATCACATCAGCTAAATCTCCTTTGTCAGGTAAGGTAATATATTCATGAGTTCTGGGCATTCAGGTGTGAACATATTTGGGGCTGCTAGTTCACCTACTACACAGGCAATACCAGGTGTTCAGCATTACTACAGAACATATATTGCCAAGCAGTTTTCCAAAGATGTTTCTTGACCTTGCATTCCCACCCAGAACATATGAAACGTTCCTTCTTCCACATCCTCATCAATTGATAGGTAGACTAATGAAGTAATTCACCTTTCATATGTTTATTATATATGTAGTTTTTTTTTAATTTAAAGGATTTATTCAAATCCCTTGCCGTTTTCTATAGGCTTTTTATATTTTTATTGATTTTTATAAATACTTTTTATACATCTAAATACATATAATGGCCGGGCGCGGTGGCGCACGCCTGTAATCCCAGCACTTGGAGGCTGAGGCAGGAGGATCGCGAGTTCAAAGCCAGCCTCAGCAATGGTGAGGTACTTAGCAACTCAGTGAGACCCTGTCTCTAATAAAATACAAAAAAGGGCTGGGGATGTGGCCCAGTGGTCGAGTGCCCCTGAGTTCAATCCCTGGTACCAAAAAAAAAAAAAAAAAAAAAATACTAAATACATATAATGTCTCTATATATCTATTATTTTTATATAAAGATTATCCATGGGTATTACCTAAGCTCTTAGCTCTTACAAAATAGGAATCCAGGTCAATGGATCAAGACTTCTGTGTCCTAAAAGTGGGATGCTTATTTATCCTGTTTCAGCCTGAAACTGGTTCCTGGGGTGATGACTTCTGGCTGAAATTGGAAGAAACAAGTATAATACTTTAGGAGGAGGTAGGGTTCCCACTCACAAATTATAAAATAATCTTCACATAAAGATAATCTGCATAGATAAATATGAATTCATAACATTGTGCCTCCAACCATGACAGATCAAATGGTTCCAGATTTTTCCTTATATTGTAATCAAATACAAAACTATGAAATATTTATAACCATTATCTTCATAGAGCCCAAGACCTTTGAGACAGGTAAAATACATGAAATCAACCTTATATTAATGCAGGCTTTTTGAATAGCAAGTCTTTCCTTACCATAGGGCAGAGAAGGAACTCCCAAATTGAAAGGTGATTTTTCTGGGGCTGAGAAGGTATAAACTAGAATTCAAAACTATTAAAGTAGCTGAAATTTGCATAAAATCACTGGAAAAGAAAGCTCTGCAAGGGGTATTAGATATCTGCTCTGGTTCCAAAGACCCTTGGCCCAGGTGTGCATTTATGGGTGAGGCTGTATAAGCCTCAGAGAGACAAGCTGCTGCTGGCCTGAGAATGAGCAGGAGCTATCAGAGCAGTGCAGGGACATCTTGACCCTAATATCATGTTTTCCTGTTAGGGACCTGCTTTTGATCTTCGCCCTGAAGCCATTACTTACTGTGAAAATATTTTGCTGAGGGACATTGGGAATGAGAGGCAGTTTTACATTTGATTTAGCAATTTCTGACTTGGAAATGTCTTTATATTCTGACTAAATAATTAGCTGAACAGTTCATTATTTTGTTCATTTTTCTCTCAATGCTTAATCATACACGGCTAAAAGAAACCAGTTAGTGCTTTCAACATTTTGCAGGAAAATCTTCTTGGCAGATTCATTAGTTATATTTCCTACCTTCCGTATCACAGCAGGTGAGAGTATTGCCCCATCTTCCAGCACTATATAATACTTTTTTTTCTGTACTGCCTCCCTAATATTTGCTCACTTTCCTTCCACTCTGCACTAACAGTTTTCTCAAAGTCTTGTAGCTTCTGTATACTATCAATGCCCACATTTTAGGGTTTTGTTATAATACAAACCTCCTTCTTATAGGATCAATTTCTGTTTGGTTACTTATTGCTATGAAACAAAAACTCCAAAACTCAATAACAAAATCCAAAAACAATCATTTATTATCTCACAAATCTCTGGTGTGCTCAAGTAGTTATTCCATTGGCCTCACTTGGGTTCTCTTATGATGCTGTAATCAGAGGCAAATAGGGCTTACCAGGCACACATGACTCAACATGTGATTGACTGGGATATTGGAAAGGACCAACAGAGAAAGGCTAGGATCTCTATGTATGCATTTTGGCTTGTCATGTGCAGGTATGTAAGAGAAGTGGGAGCTGTGACCCCTCTTAAAGGCTAGGACCAGAAATAATATGCTGTCATTCCTGCTATGTCCTATTTGCCAAACTCAGCCCAGATGTAGGTAAGAGGAGTCAAACTCCACCATCAGTGGGGGTGAATGGCCACTTTAATCCATCATACCCAAATTCTTTAAAAATCATGATTTATTAAAACTAGGGAGAAAAACATTAAAAACCTGAATAGCCAATACAAACTAAAAAATTGAATTTGGAATAAAAACTTAATGATAAAAGACTCCACACCTGGATCATTTTACCAATAGATTTTATCAAACAAGAAATAAAGAACAGTTAATTCTTTGGGACGACTAATAGACTACCCACTCCAGAGAGTTTAAATAAGAACAAAGGGGGAAAAGTCATTAATTTTAAAACACAGAAATATTAAAAATAAAAGCAATAAGAAAAGAACTTTTCAATCTCATTTAAGTAAGAAAAAACTGTTAACAATTTTAAGACATTAAACAGAATCAATATATTGAAGACTACCCTCAAAAACATAACAACAGCATGAGGGGATTTAAATGTTAAGATATAATAAACCTTCAAATTGTCATTCTCTATAATATGTGAATCATTACAACATACACACACAGAAAGTGCCTCTTTTGAATTTGTAAGACTTGTATGTAATTTAGAATAAAATGTTTTTTTATGAAAAAGAAAGCCATAAACCATGTCATGTGTATTTAGATGTAAAAATATTCAATAAATATTAGCAATATCAATCCAGATTATACTTAAAAAAAAAAAAAACACATTGCGATTAGGTAGAATTTATTGCAGGAAAGGAAGAATGTTTTAACTTTAGAAAAATCTATTATTGAAATTCTCTATGGTAAATAATAAAAGGGAAAAAACTGCTTACTACTTGGAAAAAGCACTTTAAAAGTTCTATATTTAATCGTGTTCTAAAATGGACAAAGTGGAAATGAAAATAACGCCTTGAACTCAATAAAAATATCTTCTTTTTTAAAAATTTTTATTATTCTAATTTGTTATACATGTTTGCAGAGTACATTTCATTTCACATTACATATAAAGAGCACATTTTTTCGAGTTGCTGGTTTAATATATTTTTACAACAATTGTGTCTTCATACATGTATTTAGGGTAATCATGGATAACTCATTCTGCCATAATAAAAAACAGCTTCTAAAACTTAAGTGCAATCCTTAATGAGGAAATTTTAAACATTTCATTTTAAAAGGAAAACATAAGGAAACCTGCTATCACCAAAATGGATGGCATTCATAAATTATAACAATAAATGATTAAAATATAACTAGATGGTATTTTTGATAACAATTAAAATAATTTATCTAAGAATAAATCTAACAAATGTCATGTAGAACTTTCATGGAAAAAATATAAAATCATAAGGGAAGACATAAAAGTTCTACAAAGAGATTCACCATATTCATGTTAGGAAAAACCCAGTAAAAGAAAGATGTCAGTTTTCCATTCATTATTTTATATATTCAAATTATTCCCAACCAAGCAGTTCATCCTTATTTGTTGAAAGTTTTCAAATGATCCTAAAATTACAAGAAAAGTGGATGTGATAAAAATAGTCAAGTCTCAATATATTCATAGATATTAGTATCTCTTACCATTTAAAAGGGTAAGAGATACTAAAAAGATATGGCAATTAAAATACTTTGATATGTGTAAAAGGATAAATATCTTAGTGGAAATAAAGTTCCTCAAATAGCCTAACATGTAAGAACAGTAAGCTTTGCAGGTTGCCTTACAATGTAGTGGAACAAAGGATTGACTTTTCTATAAATGAAACTGGTAAAATTCGTTGTCCATATGGGGAAAAAATGTGAAGAAGAAATCACAAAGAAATATCCTTGTGATCATGAATAAGAAAATGTCTTAAATAAAAATTTTAAAATATAGGCAGGAAAGAAAAGAATGATACATTTGCATACATTAAAGAAAAAACACTCAAAATTATATAAGACATCCTCAGAAAATGAAAAACCAGACTTTTAATTGGAGAAATTTTTGTACTCTCTATAAATCAAATGCTATTTACTTCTCAGAATATATAAAGAAACCTCTGCAAACCAGTAAAAAAAAAATGTGCATATTCAGAAATAGTAGTGAACCATCCATGATTCAACAATAGAGGAGACCTGACTATTTAATAGATACATAAAATGGTAAAATAAGTAAAATTTACTGGCAATCAGGTGAAAGCAAAGTTGAACCTAGAGATACAGTTGTCAGACTTGTGGATGAAGTACGTGAACTTTAGAGCCAGGCTGCTTGGGTTCAGGTTCCAGTTCTTCCACTGTCAACCTAAGTAACCTGACCCTGAAAAGGTATTTTACATATTTGAGCCTCTGTTCCATCAGCTGTGACATGGAGATGCAAATAATACTTTTTGCATATGTTGGAATTTTAAAATAACTGTTTAGGATAACTATTTAGAATCATGCTTGACATATTAAGCACTCCATAAGCCTAGGCAATTATTATTAGAACAACATCGGCATTTCATTGAACTCTTTATCAAACAGGCAAAAATCATTCAGTCAGGTAACACCATATGCTACAAGATATAAGATAATGAATAAATATATTTCTGGTGAAAACATAACATCAAATTTGAAAAGCAACTTGGTGATAAGTGAAGATACACAGATTGTAAATACTCAGTATTTCCACTTCTAAGAATCTTAAGAAAAAATTTCACCCTTGTGAATGTATATTCTTACACACATCCATTTTGTACAAGTGTACAAAGATTTCTATAAATAGAGATTTAAAAAATACACACAATATCTAATAAAAATTTTTAAAATGGCTGCAAAATATTGCGTACAAAAATGACACACTTTTTGTAATTTCATAAACAAAATGTTAATTCACATGACTTATCTATATGCACATATAGGTTAATCATATATACAATCATAAGAATGATAGACACTGTTAGCTTTTTCTCACTATGACCAACATACTTTACAAGAGCAACTTAGAGGAAGAAAAGTTTATTTTGCATTCATGGTTTCAGGTCATTGGTCTGGGCCCAAGGTGGAACATTATGGGGAAAGGACATGGTGGAAAAATGCTGCTCAGATCATGGCAGCCAGGAAGCAGAGAGCAAGTATGAGGAATCAGACACAAGTTGGGCAAGTTTCTACGTTTTCCATCCATGCCTCACCTGCCCATAGTTACCACCCAGTAATCCTCTCAAGTTATTGATCCATCAAATGGTTTACCACTGATCAGCCTACAGCTCTCATAATTCTAATTTCACCTCTGAACATTCTTGCATTGACTAACTTGAGCTTTTGGGAGACACCTCATACCTAAACCATAATGGACACCAAATTCAGAATAGTAGTTACCTCTGGAAAAGATGAAAGTAAGAAAGATCTAAGAATCAGATAGGAAATGTGCCTTTGGCTTTGTCTGTAATATTTTACATGTTAAAGACAGAAGAGAAGAGAAGGGGGAAGGGATGGGGAGGGAGGAGGATAAGGAGACTGAGAAGAATAGACAGAGGTAATAGGAGAAGAAGAGAAAGAAAGAGAATTCTATGTCAGAATATGAATACAATTTTTCATGTCTATATAGGTACTATATAATATGGTAGAGTTCACAAACTATAATACGTGGGCCAAATTGTATCTCCTACCTGTTTGTTTAAATAAAGCTTTATTGGAATAATACCATGCTCATTCGTTTATTTGTTATATATGACCACTTTTGCATTTTGATGGCAGATTTGATTAATTGTGATAAAAAATTGTGGTCTACAACTTCTAAAAATATTCCTTAAGTGATTTTTCACAGAAAAAAATGCCAGTACTTGATATAGAGTACAATATTCACTTTCCCCTTGTATTAAAAGTGTTCTGTAATTTTATAAATATGTATTAGAATGTACGAATTTATAAAAGCAATTGATTTTTTGAGTGATTTTATTCAAAGGCCTTGCTAATGACAACTTATTAACTTCAATTTCTTTCAAAGGTGAAAGACATAAAAAGCTATATTTAATCCTGAGGAAAAATATTCATTAACCCACATTTTATTGTTCACAAGAAATAATGAGAATATAGGCTTCTTACATTATAATCCATGCCCCAAATAAATTAATGAAAGTCCTACTTTTCTCCCTGCAACTCTACTCCCCAGAATCAACAAACACCTTCATTTACTCTACACTTTCTTTTGCACTCTAGTATTTGGAAGGCATATTAGGTGATAGGTATAGTGGGTAATATTTTCATAATAGTATGTATTAATCTGGGACCTGAATATGAGGGAGAACAGTGAATTAATAAGATAGGCTAATTAGGCCCTCAATGTAATGGCTAAAATATTTTTTTAATTTTTATTTATTTTTTACTCCAAAGCATTCTGAGTCCTGGCAGCATTTTGTTCCATGTAGTTTTGATTCAGTTAGGCTGATGGCAGCTTGGTAATTATCCACACATGGACTCAAAGTCCCTCCTGTGTCACCATCCTAAAGAATGTTGGATGGACAGCCTTTGGAGCTTTTGTGAAACAGGAATGGATGATGGCTCCCATTACACTTGCTTTCATTACATTGGAGATAACTGGGTCATATGGCCACACCTATCTGAAGTCCATTTGTGAAATGGGAATAGGCTGAGCAGACTCAGGCATGGCAACTTTGAGAGGGAAGCACACCCAGATAGGGAGAAGATATTATAGGCAGAAAATGTAGTGTTGTAAAAGACTTTAAAAAAAAAAAAGTATAGCAAGTTAGTAGGGTTTCCTTTTTTTGTTGTTTTGAGGTGGGGGATAATGTGCAGATGTAGGGAGTACAAGCATGGGTATTTGCACAGGAATGCATCAGACTAAAGAATAAGCAAGTCCCCTATCATTGAAGCTAACAAAAAAAAAAAAAAAAAAAGAGGGGTGGGATCTGGTTAAATTTGGATTTCATATAAATCTTGACTAACTTTTAGTAAAAGTATTTCCTCAGGAATAAATGTATTTGCTAAATCTAGTCATTCTACATAATGTGGAATTATTTCATGCCAAGATAAAATGCTTGCACTCTGGTGGGCCAGAGTGAAACACTAAAGCTTTTGAGTAGCACATACAAAAGTTATAGTCATAGGTATGTTTTAAAAAGGCACAACGACAGCACAAAATGGTGTCTATTGAAAAAGGACAAAACTAGAGGCACAAAAGAGACAACAAAAGAAATACTGTATCTCTTCAAGATTCCAAGTTTGATTCTTTCAGATTTAAAAGTGGAAGTGAGATTTTGAATCATATACATAGTTGTGTTTTGGGGGAAACTCTTATGTTCATTGCAACATGATTTACAACAATCAAGATATGTAAACATCTTAAATTTGATGGATGACTATATGAAGAAAATGTGATATAAATATATCCTATGTATGCAGTTAGGTATGAAATCTATGTAATATAAATATAAACGCATCATGTATATAATGGAATCTTATTTACACTTTAAGAAGAAATCATGCCATATATGACAACATGGATGAAACTGGAGGACAAATTTAGATAAATGAGTTAATCCTACCTAAAGAAGGAAAATATTGCATGATTCCACCAAGGTACATAAAATCATCAAACTCATAGAAACAGTAGAATGTGGTCACAAAGGGCTGAAGGAAATGGAAAACAGGGAGTTTCATTTCCATGCATATATAGTTTTGGTTCTACAAGATAAATAATTTCTAGAGATCTGCTCTGCCACATTGTGCTTATAGTTAACAATACTGTATTGTACTCTTTAAACTTGGGAAGAGAGCTTTCATGTTGTGTGTTCTTCACATACAAAGACACACACATCCACATCCACAGACTATTGCAATAACTCCATAAAAAGATTTTAGGGAAAAAAATTGACTAGTGGCAAAAGCGTATTGATATTGGAAAAGAAAAAAAAATATCAGGAAATAGTTAGAAATGGGAACAAGTACATGATGGGTTGGATGTGGGGAAGCCTAGATCACTAAAAATGAAACCAGAACATTATTTTTCCAGTCTGGAACTACTGACACCATAAGCAGAGAAAAGGAATGCAGGGGGGAAATTTAGATTTAGGAAGGTGAGGAGCAGAGGCATAAGATGATAACTTTGAACAGTTTGATTTCATTGATATGTTAGCTGCTCAGGTGGGGATGATGAACAGTTGGTAGATACTATGTCCTGTTTGAAATTCCTTTTAGATATATGGATATGGGTATAAATTGGACATGACCACTTAAAACTACAAAGAAAGGAAGACCTATGTTCTGTTTGAAATTCCTGTTAGATATATGGACGTGGGTATAAATTGGACATGGCCACTTAAAACTACAAAGAAAGGAAGACCTCATATTAAAAAGGGGTGGGACTTTGCCACAGTTCTATAGAATGTCATTACTTACAGGCGGACAGAGCAAGAACATCCACCTATTCAAAACAGAACAGCAAAGAGTAGAAGGACAAACTGCAGAAGTAGACGGTAGAGAAACCTGCAATGTGGTCCAGTCTCAAAGGCCACTGGGAAGTATATTAGTGACTGAGGAACAAACAGCCACTGGGTTTGGCAGCAGTCTTCACAGTTTATTTTAGCAAGGCAATTTCCAAGGCAAGGTGTGAGGTAGGGGTGGGGATTCGAGAAGAAAGATGGCTTTGAGTGAATGTGAAACAAAGAGTTGAAAACATCAAGGATTAACCTAGACACTTAAGCAGGAAAATTGGGAAAGTGAAGAAAGGTAGTGATGAGGAATCCAAGCCAAGGGAGGATTTTCAATTTTCAAAATAGGAGAAAATTACATGTGCTGCTATTGGAAGAAGCATGTTTATAGATAAAGATCCAGAAGAAATTAGCTATGACCAATGGAGCATGTTCCCCGAAGAAGTGGAAAACAGTGAGTTAAAAACCATATATGAAAAGATTAACTGGAGATGAGAAGGCTTTATCCTAAGAGATGATGAGAAATGTGGGATAAAAAGGAGATAAGTTAAATAGTTTGGAAAGTTGTGGTTCAAAACCAATGACTGTTCCAATTCCTTTTCATTTAAGCAATAGACACATTTGTCAGAAAATAAACACACTTGAGATTTGCTTATTCTGAGGATTATTGTAAGGTTTTGGTTTGGATTTCTGAATAGTTTGAACCAATGCAATGTTAAGATGGACTGTTAAGAAGAATCTCCCATAGAACAGAAATAAGTGTATTGTCCAGATGTCTTCATCTATTTGAATCTGCTATAACTCCAGCTCAGGATCTGGGGGCCAGTCATCATGTTCTTGTTTCAAATCTCACCCCTAACTAGTAGGGAATTGTATTTTGGCTTATTCATTTTAGTGTTTACTACTTCTATTTATTTAAAGAAACTTTGCAAATTTAAAGTACTTGAAGCATGACACAGATACAGATAAGATATGTTGCTGTGAATCCCTTAAGTTTTCAAGATTTCCTGATCTATCTGGAGGCTTCTGAGTTTTAGAAAACCAATTTCAGAATGTTTCACAGTAGTCAGCTAATTTTCCTGCATTCAGTCTTCTACTTGATTTATTGCTTGATAAGAAAAAAATACTAATTAAGTTGAATTTACTGCTGGAGTATGGTTATTGGGATATTGAAATTTTAACACTGATTAGAATATACTCTTAATAACATTTTCTTGATAGCCTCTTTTATCATTTTACTGGATTATGAAAATAATCTGATCTCTCTCTCTTTTTAACTAATTTTTACAATATTTTTACTTTAATAAAACTTAAAAGTTCATATACCATTGATACTTGTATAAAAGTCACCACACACATAAGAACCTATGTTAATTAATTTGGACACTATATACATTGTTTATAAAATGTAAGTTTTTTTCTATTAGATCATTTTCTTAAGTTTTCCATAGATATGTACATTTTGCTACCCTCCTTTGAGTATGATGTATCCTGCATATTTTTTCAAGTATCCTGTTGTTAATATTTTATGTATCTTAAAGCATGCTGAGGAACAATATATTCATTCCCAGCATCCCTATTCCCTTGTCTATTCAAGAAAAAAAAAATCTGGCTTTAATTTTCCTATTTTCATTGTCTTACCTGCCATGTTCCTTGTTGGGTTGCCCTTATAGCAATGAAAATGTGTGTGGTTTTGTCTGTCAACAGTTTTTGTTTTTTCATGTTTAAGAAATAGCTAAAGGAAAGAGAAAAAGATTAAATATATTTATCTTATTCTAAAAAACTGAAAAAAGCATCTACTAAATTTTTTTTTCTGCAGTCGGATTTTAGTATTAAAAGATTTAAAAACATCAGGCTCTATATATACCTTTGAGGTATGGAGATTAAGCCTAAGAAAAAGGCAAGTAGAACAAACCTGTTCAGGATACAAGGAGAGTTAAAAAAAAAAAAAAAAAAAAAAAAAAAAAAAAAAAGCTAAAGGAATGTTTCCATTTTGGTTAGGCTAATATCTCCTGGTGATAGTGAGGTTTTATTTTTAATAATAAAGTACATAAGTGATATTTACCTTGGTATCTTTCCCAAAGCATATAGTACATAGTTCTTAAGTGTTTTTTTTTTTTTTTTTTTTTTTTTAATTAGTTCTGGAACCTTGAACCTAATTCTGCTATTTATTTAGCTATTGGACCTATAGAAGTTACTTAATTGCTGTTAATTTCTTCATTTTATGAAATGGAGACATTCATAGAGGACTTTGTGAGGACTAAATAAGTGTGTGTGTGTGTGTGTGTGTGTGTGTGTGTGTGTGTGTGTATGAGAGTGCTTTTGTCCCTTGGTATCCTCAAGAGATTGGATCTAGGATTTTCATATCCCTCAGACACCAAATTTCTAGGATGCTCAAGTCCTTACATAAAATGGCATAATGTTTGCATAAAACCTATGCACATCCTCTGCTTTAAATCATCTCTAGATTACTTTTAATATCTAATAAATGCAAATGCTACATAATTGGCTATTACACTGTGTTGATTAGGGAATATGACAAGAAAAAAAAGTCTGTGCATGTTCAGTGCAGACATACTTCTCCCTGGATATTTTCAATTAGATAAATTTTGTGGGTATAGAACTCATGGACACAGAGGGCCAACTGAATATAGACTTAATTTATTTGTATGTAATTGAAGACATTGTATATGTTTAGTTAGAGGACTGTCTAGTTACAAAGTACATACTCAACAAATGTTGTTGTTAGTTATTTTATTTTTGACCTTATATCCTCTAGGGAAAATAGGTCTATTTTCTTTCAGACTTCTGATAACATTCACAAGGCATTTTCAGCCACTTTGTAGTCCTATATTTTTTAAAATTTTTTTGAATTGTATCATTGTTACAAACATTATTCATATTGTTTTCTTTTTCTTGGATAAAAAAAGAAAATGTATGCAAAACACATAACTAGTGCTTGTAAACCAACCTAGCAGACAATAACTGAAATATGGATTAGGCATTAAATACTTGGAAAAAATAAGAGCCATGCAATATTGACCTTTGAAAACAAGTGTGAAAAGAGTTGGTATATTGGGGCCTATGGGAATATGAAAGATGGGTTTCTGGTATACCATTTTGTGGCTCAGACTAAGACCATGGAAAAATGAATAAAGAATGGGACCTGGTTGCATGTCTTCCTCTAAGTGCCTTCTGAAAAATTAGGTAAGATAATAGAAATTCCTGTCTAAAGACAGTTGTACAATAGTCACTGATATTTGTAGATTCTGCACATCTTCATATATATTTGTTGTCCACGGCCATTTGATCTTTAGAATTGTAAGTTTTAGTTTCAGAAACATTTGAAAAGCTGTTGTAGGGATTAGCCCATCTCTGATCTCCTGTAGTTACTTGATTCCTGGCACAGTTCTTGAAATGATGACAAAATCATTTATGAACATAAACAAGTGTAAAATTGTGCTGATAAGAATTATCTATCAGTGGAGTTAAAGGCATACATTAAGAGTGCACCAGTGACAGTGCATGGGAGTGCTGAAAATATGTGTGGTGTTGCCAATAGGTCACTGGCCACCACTCCAAAACTGCCCTTGGTCTCTATCAAGTGTGTCAATAAGGAAGGAAAGCAATATCTAGAAGATGAAGCAGATGTGAGCCATGAAGTCCACAGATGTCCTGAAAAACAGTCATGTAAACCTCAGTGATCTTGTTTTAATAGAGGAACCCCATCCGTGGCTGCCAATAGTTACATCTCAATTTCAGGAAATAACTGTAAGCATCTTAAACAGTTTTACAAATTGATTCAAACAGGCTTCTAAGCAAACATGCTTCCCATAATGGAGACTGGCAATGAGGTTCTGATAGATGGCATTATGCCAAGTTCTAATGATTTCTGAGGGAGTTAATATTAGGTTGAATCTCCAATTTCTTTATTTCTTAATCCATATGGGAGGGTAATTGGCATGAAATATAGCAGACAGTTTACCAAACCTTGAAGTGAGCTATGCCCAAGGATAAGAGAAACTGATTATTAAGGGTTTGAAGCCAAACCATTTTCAAAAATCGGAAGTAGAGTCTGAGAGATGAAGGTGCAAGATAACCAAAAGAATTGGGTACACATGTCACTGAGAGAGAGAGAAGCTCACAGTAAAGGTGAGACAAAAGGACAGGAGAGGTGAACAACAAGTGAAAAATGATGAATGTTTCTTATGATTTCATAATTGACAAAGTTATATTCCTCTTGATACCTATCAAATGCACGCAAATTTCTTTTTTTTTTCTTTTTGCCACAAGAGACTACAGAATCATGTGGTGAACAACTTAATAAATTTCCACTACCCACACCATCCAACATAAGGAAACAATGCCCATGCTATCCAATATATGTAAACAACATATTATTAGACAGTGAATTCTTACATAGTACATTCTTTTTTTTTTTTTTTTTTTTTTTTTTTTTTTTTGTGGTACCAGAGATTGAACTAGGGGCACTCGACCACTGGGCCACATCCCCAGCCCTTTTTTGTATTTTATTTAGAGACAGGGTCTCACTGAGTTGCTAAGTGCCTTGCCATTGCTGAGGCTGGCTTTGAACTCGCGATTCTCCTGTCTCAGCCTCCCAAAGTGCTGGGATTACAGGCGTGCGCCACAGCGCCCGGCACATAGTACATTCTTATAAATAATTTTAACACTTAATTGATGCTCACTCTGTTCTTTGGACATTGCTCTTTCTACCTAACTTCACTTGCATAATGGAAATGCAAGATTTATGCTATTGTTGCTTTCATGTCACTACTGAGGAAATAAAGGCAGACAGAGGTTCATTATCTTGCCTGAGGATGCACAGTAAGTGTGCAAGCTAGAATTTGAGAGAGTATGATGAAGCTCTGGAATCTACAACATCAACATTCCTTTTGAAATTTTACACTCAGTGATGGATTATGATTGTCTTTAGATTTGAATTGCACTTTGGATGTTTCCAATAGATGAGACCATGTGTAATACTCCCCTGGTGAAGGAACAGAGCAGATAGCAATACCCACATTCATACAGATGTTCAGGTTGTTAAATATATCCATGCATATGACTGGAAAATTCTGGAACCCAGATATTCTGTTTGTTTTTTCCTTCAGATCAATATGCTTCTACTATTATTCTTCTCTGCATCTTATGATCATTTATACTAACATGACACTATTTAATAAGCAATATTCTTTTGGGGAATCATTTATAATTCTATAAAATTTATTGAAGTATACTGAGAGCTAAAATAATACCTAATAGTATTAACATATATGTGAATTATATTGATTTCAAAATTGAGATAATTGAGTAGTAAATAAATAACTTCATTGTACCACAGAAAAAAATTATTTTTTTAAGGTTGATAAAACAAAAGAAACTTTTGTTTTAAACTAACAGAAACAAAAACTAAAACCTAATTCAGAAATCAATTTTTATTCCAATGAAAAATTTTATTGAGCTGGGCGTGGTGGCGCACGCCTGTAATCCCAGCACTTTGGGAGGCTGAGGCAGGAGGATCGCGAGTTCAAAGCCAGCCTCAGCAATGGCGAGGCACTTAGTAACTCAGTGAGACCCTGTCTCTAATAAAATACAAAAAAAGGGCTGGGGATGTGATCCAGTGGTCTAGTGCCCCTGAGTTCAATCCCCAGTACCAAAAAAAAAAAAAAAAAAAAAAAAAAAAAAAAAAAAAAAATTTATTGAATACACTAGAATCCTGTATTTTGAGAACCATAAAATCTATTTTGTTAGTATTTCTGCATATGTTCACATGATATGTTAATGGTTGAGTAGCTATACTTTTTCATTAATTTTCATTCATTATTTTATTCACTAATTCAACAAATGATTATTATAACTTTACTAAATGTTGTTTTAAATAGTAGATAGCAAAATTATACATCTCTACTATTATGAAACTCCAATCTGGATTGGAATAATCATTAACCAAGTAATCCCATCAATAAATGAAACATAACATCTAGAATAATACCATGAATAATTATGTATGATATATATAATTCATATATATTGTAGTGTTATTTTATATGAGAAAGAGACATAGTTGAAGCTATGAGAACATATGGCAGCATTCATATCCTAAGCTGGAGGGAAGTTCAAGCTGAAATAGGAATCTCAATGAGCAGTTAACTAGGATAGTGTTGGGGAGATCATTTCAAGTAGAGGGAACAGCATATGCAAAGGCCCAGTTGAAGTAAGGAGAATATTGATATTGAAGAACTGGAGAGGAAGAGGGTTGGGAAGATCATGGTACAAAACAAATCGTGAGTGGGAGAAAAGGCTAGATATCCTGTCAGAGATTTTAGACTTTATCCCAAGATCAATGGAGGATATTGGAATGTTTCTGTTTAGTTTTTCTTTGTTTATTTCTTATTGTTTTTAGTAGATTACTTGGGGAGGGAGCCATGACAGGAGCAGATTTGAGTGCTGTGTTCACATGAGTAAAAACTGAGATTTGAATGTCAGCTGTTTCACTGGTTTCTGTTTAATCCTTCAGCAATGCTTCTCTCCTCCAACACCTGAGGTTCATTTAATGAGTCACCTTGCACCGTCTGTGCTGTACATGCTCGAACAACATGGGCAGATTAGAGTTCTTACAAATGTGCATATGCTCGGGGTAAATAATCAGGAGAGGATTTCTTACGGATTTCATTCTTCAAAATAGTTGTGACTGAATTTCTTTCCAGAGTAGATTAGTAAATTTCATTCCTCCCTTTCAAGTTGCAAACCAGTTGAAATGAGGTGTGAGTTAGACAAATGGAGATAAAAACTTTAGCTTTGTTATTGGCACATCCATGTTGGAGAATATGGCTAACATCTAGGTCACAATTGATCTTCCTAATCCTGTTCCCTGAATTAATAATCTTATTCATGCAGAACTACAAATGATTCCACCCCATCCCACCCACTTCCTCCTCCCAATACCAACCTGTCCTAATAACTTCCACCTACAGAAAAGCAGGAACTACTATATGTCTTGTTTAAAAATTGGGAAGAAGTAGGGAAGAGGAGCTGGAGGAAGACTATCCAGATGTTATTTCCTTCTAGGAGAAGGGTGATGAAGTATGAAAGAGAAGCATAAAGGGTTCTATGTTGTTCTGCTTAGAGGTTCAGAATAAATTATTTCCATACTGCAGAAATAAAGGGTGTGTAGTGAATAAATGCCCCCTCTGTATATTTCCATTTTTCTGTTTCATTTCTTCAATATCTTCTAGAGAGCCTAGCCTCTTTCTCCTTGTCCTCCATGCAGACACAGTCATATGTAGTGATGTGTACATTTCAGGCAAATGAAACAAAGTAACCCAGATGGAGAAAAAATTGCAGAGATAAGTAGGTAATTAGATTAGATCAGATAGATAGATAAATAGATAGAGATGGATCTTCCAAAATTCTTGGTTATGTAGGTAAGAATCAAGTATAATCTATTCACATTACTAAAAGACATAAAAGTGATGGGAAGAAATAAATACTTCTTCCAAAAGTGAACTAATCTTAAAATTAATGTTCTTGCCCACAGTGAACCCCTCATGTGTGTGTTTCTTCTCTTTTGAGTGCATGCTGCACCCTCTACTCCAAGTGGCCAAAAGCCACGGAACCATCTTTCCCTCCTACCTGTGTCTCACCCTTGTAGGCTCTAGGAGGTAACGTTTTCGTACTGCACAAACCATGCACCTTTGTCCTGTAGATTCTGGTAGGGACCAAGCAGTGGAGGCACCACCAAAGGATGATAAACTCAGGGTATTTATTTCCCAGCTTCTTTGCTCATGACCACAGTTAGGCAATGGCTGAGTTCCTAGACCTGTGGCTGGAGCCCTGCTGGGCAGCCATATAATAGAGACATGTATGATATTATTTCTCTATTAAAGTGTGTGCATGTTTTGAAAAAACTTGGTCATAAATATTAGAATTAAATAACATTATTGGAGACTAAATGCTATTTTGTCTATTCTCTCTCTGTATCTCTCTCTTTTTCTCTCTCTCTCTGATTGAGAGACTGTAGGTAACTGAAGCCATGGGGATCCTCGCCATAGATAATAAGGTACTATTGTAATAGAAAAAACAAGCACCAAAACCACATCAGGTAGTGTACAAAGTTATTTATAGATAGTATTTCACTTAACACACAAAATTTTCATACATGAGAAATAATCTCCCACACCTTGGTAGAGATCCTAACTTTAGTAACATCCAAAAAATACCACAACCTATAGCTTTAAATCTCAATTCTGCTATTTCTTTGCTGGATGACCTTAGACTGTCTATTCAATCCTTCTGTTCCAAGTTTCTCCTGCACAAAAGTATTCTGAGTATTAAGTGAGATAGTCTATAAATACCAGCACACTGCCTAACACGTTATATGCCCTCACTTTTTTTTTTTTTTTTTTTTTTTTTTTTTTTGGTACCAGAGATTGAACTCAGGGGCACTCGACCACTGGCCACATCCCCAGCCCTTTTTTGTATTTTTATTAGAGACAGGGTCTCACTGAGTTACTAAGTGCCTCGCTATTGCTGAGGCTGGCTTTAACATTAAAAGGAAAATTGCAGAATAAACACTTCGTAGGATTTTTTTTTTTTTATTTGAGTACTGTTCTGAGGAGCATGACCAAGTCGTGTCCACCTGTGACAGGATTCTCCCTGCATCCAGCACATCCATGCTGTATTTGCTACCCACACTGCACATTCAGTAGCTGTCAGATCCCCTGTCATGGTAATTATGGCCCTAGTGCATGATAGTGGTGATGCTGGCAATCCAGATATGTCCAAAAGAAGCCACAAAGCACTTCCTTTAAGTGAAAAGGTGAAAATTCTTGACTTAAGAAAGAAAAAAAAAAAATTGTGTATTGAGATTAAAACGTACAGTAAAATTTGTTGATCTCTTAATGTGCCTAATGGTAAAATTAAACTTCATGAGAGGTATGTATGTGTAGAAAAAACCAGTATATGTAGGGCTTGGTGGTATTCTCTACCGCTTCAGGCACCCACAGTTGGTCTAGGAACATATCTCCTCTAAGGAGGACTAAGTCTGGAGTTCTTTGGTTGCTTTTATTTAATGATTTAATGATCTTGACTTAAGTTGCACAACACACTTCACCTGCCTAACGATTTTTCACGCATTCTATTATTATTTACACCATGGTTCCAACTAAGCCAATCTGCCAATCCTGTCAGAACAGAGCATAAGTCCACATTTTCTAGCACATTACTTAAAAGAACTTTTTTTTTTCCCCTGTAGGAAAGTGATAGTTTCCATAGGGAAGTCTTCACTTTTGTTCAGTTCTCATGGGAATGTCAAGGCCTGAGGGCAGGAACCTTATCTGTGGCCTTCTATGCTGTTACACAGCAGGGCCTGGCATATCATGATCTCTTACTTGTTCACTGACTGAAAGGAGCAGCTAAGGTGGGCAAAAGGGAGTGATCTTCTGTTCTGCTCTCTATCTGAGAGTCAAGGCAGGACATGTAAGGCAGGAGACACAAGGTACCCTGCTGTCTGCCCTTGGCTGATACTGAACTTCTTTCTGATTATTTTCTCTGTCCAGTGACACTTATTAATACTACCAGGGAGAAAACAGCTTCCTTTCATTCTAAAACACCTTCAACTCTCTTTTGATATCCATCTGGTAGAGGACACCTACGGGACTATCCTTGCTGTCATCTTTAGAAATGTCATTTTCAAAACACATGGAGCTCAATTTTTACTACCTAATCTGTCCTGAGGTATTTTCCTTTACACTCTAAGTGTAGATTGGAGTCTCCAGTTGTCTCTGCATCCAACCTCATATATTCCCATGTCCAAATACTGATGGTCCTTGATTTTAAATGTCTATGTTCCATATTCTAGAAACTCCTTCAGAGTAGAAAGCGTGTCTGTCATAGAGAACACTGTATCTCAATGGGCCAGCATCACCATCAGAATGCATTCAACTCCAACGTTGATAAGAAAATAACTCATGGGTTATTCTGAGGACTTAATAAATATTATATCCAAGAAGCTAAAACAGTGCCAGACACATGGTTAGTGTTGTGCATAGTGTTTGCTCTTATTATTAAAACTATTTTATTTTCCAATATTGATGGTATTATAAACTTCATCTTATGGAAGAGAAAACTGAGGTATAAGAGAGGTTAAGCAATTTTCCCAAGGTCATGTAGCTAATAGGAAATAATATATGTATGAATAGGAAGCATTTGAAATCACCACATGTACAAACTGCTCTTTTACTGAAGTACTCTACATTGCACCTGTGTCAATAATAAATAGCTTTAGAAAAATCACATCTTTTAGGAATAAAATAGACAAAATTCTTAGAGATTATGCATCATATGCTTTTCCTTTATCAAATAATAAGCACTATTGGTGTAAATTGTATTCTTAATCTAAATCATGGTAGCCTTTGATAGTCCCTGCCAAGATTCAGAATTTATAAATGAAAATAAAACAGAAAAAGCAACATGGTATACCCAACAGTTCCATATAACAGCAACCTGGATTCTATTCTTTGGTTCATTGTCTAAACCTTGGGGCAACTGAATTTGCTGCATTAAAGGAAGTTTAATCTTAATGAAATCAGGGATTGACAGATTCACATGCTGTACAGATTGCTGAAGTGGTAAACAAACCCAGTGGAACTAGACCATCACACAGCACTGAGATGAATTAGGAAGCTACTTGAAACAGAACAAATTATATTTGTGATTATTAAATTCAAGAAACACGCTGAATTGAAATGAGAGATACAAATGGTGAAAATTTATCTTTGATAAAAATTTTTGAAGCTTAGAAAGATACTGAAGAGGCAGAAAATACTCAGGCAAATCAAAAATCTCATAAGATAAAGAACCCAGATCAGAATATTATAAAGATAGTCACTCAAAGGAAGAGCAAAGAAAGCACACATTCTTTTGAGGCTCTGGAAAGAATCATCATAAGGTGAACATCTAAAGTATAGTTCAATTATAGAAATTGACAAAATTTAAAAAAATAAAAAGCAAAACAAAATAAAAAATCAGTAATTTAATACTTTTAATTTTTAAAAGTTGAATTTGTAGTTTTTGAATAATGTACTAAATGATATAAAAAGTGCTATAAAATTTAAAAGGTGCTAACTTGTGCTATGAATTTTGCAGCAAAGAACCAGTTTTCTGCATATTCTTCTAATTTCCTACTCCCAACTTTAACTCCTCAGAGGCAACAATCTTCTACTTATTCTCTTGTTTATTTGGTCATTTAGTTTCATGTTTCTAGATAATGAGCATTTAATACCCTTTTATTTACATATTTAATAAAAATAATCACAGATAATAATATAATGAATCTATGTCAATTCAAGAAATAAAATAAACCAGCTACAGCTGGATTTCCCCTTTCCCAAAGGAAACCACTATCCTGTTTTTTTTTTTTATGATTTTTATTAAGCTAGCATTGTTGTAACAACTCTATCATTTTGTCATTTCAGAAGGTAAAACTAATGCAAAGTTGACTTTTCCATTATGGAAATGTAAATACTACTGAATTCCTTTCTTTTGTACCATGAGTGGAATGTAACAGCCCACTTCATTCTCTAGTAATGCAGCTACTTTGAAAACTGAGGGGTGCTAAAGACCCCAAAGGCTCATTTGTCAGTGAGGCTCCACAGAATGGTTAGGTAGGCTGGGTCTGCAATGGCGCAGGGTGACCTGAGAAAGAGTCTGGGGCTGGAGGGTCAGTTTGAATCTCTGCTCTGCCACTGGGTGTTTTGACAGTTCCTTTACCAACTTCAGTCCCTAACAAAGGTATGAGATTTTTGTCCCTGGTAAGAATAATGACAAGATCTTGAACAATTAAGCACTAAGAGAGAAACGTGGAAATACTTGAGCTGTATGAAAAATTCTTTTGGTATAAAAATTATTTTTAAAATGCTGTTTCTGGGTCACTTACTTAAGACTAATCAGGGTGTGTGAATAAAACTAAACAGGTCTCACTTCACACCAATGGAAATAGAATTTCTATGATGGGAACCTGGAAGTTTGTATATAAACAGCATCCCTTTGGAAAAAATAATTCTAACATAGTTATAAAAGCTTGGAAAATAGTATCCAATTGACAATAGCATCCAATTTTAAGGTGTTTACTCCATTATGAAAACACTTAGAGATACTGAAGAGTTTTCCATTTCTGCCCTTGATTTGGGGAACTACCATTATTTCATTCTCTGAAGTCACTGCCTAGAATCAACTTGAACTGATAACAGCTGGTTTTTCCATAAGACAGAGACAAAGCTGAGCAGGTTGATGCATACCTGTAATCCTAGCAGCTCTGGAGGCTGAGGCAGGAGGATCTCAAGTTCAAAGCCATCCTTAGCAAAAAGTGAGGCTAAGCAACTCAGTGACCAACTAAGCAACTCAGTGAGACCCTGTCTCTAAATAAAATACAAAATAGGGGTGGGGATGTGGCTCAGTGGTTGACTGCCCCTGAATTATTCAATCCCTGTACCAGAGAGAGAGAGAGAGAGAGAGAGAGAGAGAGAGAGAGATTCTAGTACAGTTAATTTTTTGTAGAATTGTTGCTGCCTGAAGCGCCTGGAGCAACGGAGCCGCGGGAAAAACTTCAGAAGCAAACTGGAGACAAACAGCTTTTTATTCTGATAACTTTTCTCTCTGGTTCTAATAACGACTAACACACGCCAAAAAACACACCCTAAAATGGCGCTGACCCGATCAGCAATTTCGGCCAAGTCAAGTCGGGATCCCGCAACAATCCCGTGAGACTACGGGTGGCGACAAAGGCCAAATCTCCACGGCTCATAGTCAACCGCAATTCAAGCCAATCCCCAAACAGGGCTCCTGCATTTCCCCCTTTTTGTTTTAAAAGAGGTAATGCTCTAGGACGTCTATGTGCAACCAACATTCTTACCCGTCATCGGATAATCAAGGCTGTGCCCTTGACTCCTGTCTTAGGTTGATATGTCGGCCACATGAGACTGTCCCGTGCGACTGTGCCTGTCTTAGGTTGTCCCCCTCTGGGGATCTTACCCGTCATTGGCTAACCAGCCATCCAATGGAGCCCTTTAGGATCGACTATATATGATGACTAACAGCCGTCCAAATTGTGAGGAGATGTTGCGGCTTTAAGGCAACAAGCCTTTTGGTGATGAGCCAAATTGCATAGCATATCAAATTGTTTAAACAAATCAGCTGCCCTAAGTTCCATCAAGTAACACACTGAATTCTCTAGACAAATACCCGCAAGGCATTGTCCCGTAAAGTCCCAAACAATGAAAGATCAAAATGTCCATTTGTTATAACATGTTGATGTAGGAGGCCCCATGCATGTAGAGCAGAGGCCACACTGTTGGTGAGGTTGTTTGATGTTTGAGCAGCAGACGTCTTTTTTATGTTTAGACAATGCCACCGGCAAATCTTCAGGGCCCGCTACCTAGAAACTCAAGCATCAATTATTAAAGGAAAGGCAGTGCTATTGCAGCACTGAGTCAAGAGGCGAGTTGTCAAACTACAAAATAGAATAATTAGATTAGAAAATTAAAGTTGATTTTTGTTCACATACATCGCTGGTTGAGCTTTTACAAACATAAGTTGGAAAAATGTCATATTTAGAACAAAACAAAGAAAGACTGAGGGTAATTACTGCATTAAAGATAGATTAAAGAAAAGGTAAAGGCACTTGAGAGAAATAATTTGTTAGCTGGAACCCTTGAGTCTCTGTATACAGAGCAATTTTTTACCTGTTGAGATAATTGAAATTAATGAGCTATTAAACAAATGAAGTTAATAACAAATAAACAATCTTAAGTCAAAACACCAAAATATCAGGTTATATAGCACTAGTCATATTTGTTTGCTAAAGAGAAGTCCCAGGGACACCTATAAATCAAAATTGAAAGTACCTTCATTTATAAAATTATTTACCTAAAATGAATACTCTTAACCTAAAATGAATTAAAGTTATTTGGATCTATATATATATATATTTTCTTTTTCATAAGCGCTTTGTTCTTTGTGACGTCACACTGGACAGACGAACAAGCATACAAACATATATTTGTGACGTCACATTAACATGAAATGTAGACAAATGTACAGACATAAAGACATGTATAAAAAGAAAAAAAAAAATACAATTGTGTGCACACTAAAGAGAGATCTCCTTGTCCCGGCCGGGAGAAATGACACTTAAGTTGTGAAATATTTTGAAAGACTCTTTTGAGGGAATCATTCTGTACCTTCATCTTGGTCCTCTTGATTTTGTACCTTTTTTATTAATCTTGATTCTTCAATAACTTCATCTTGATCATTTTGATGTGGTACCTGTTTTATTAATCTAGATGGTATCCATATTGGAGAGGATTCGTCTTTTGGAAAAACACAAACAGATCCTCTTCCCCAAATTAATACTGGATCTGGACCCTTCCATGTACCTGAAAGAACATCCTTCCAGTAAACCAAAGGTTTATGTTGTTGGTGTGGATTCCAATGTCTGTCTCCAGCAGAATAACCATTAGAGTCTAAAGTTAGAAAATTTAAGGTAAACAGGGCAACTGCCAATCTGTCCTTAGGACTTTTCCAATTTCCTTCTTTTTGTTTTAATAACATAATTTTCAGTGTTCGGTTTGCTCTTTCAATAATGCCCTGACCCTGAGGATTGTATGGGATGCCTGTTTTATGGGATATATTGAATTTTGCGCAAAACTGCTTGAAAGATGAGGACGTATATGCGGGGCCATTATCTGTTTTAAGCATTTTGGGGATGCCCAATGCAGCAAAAGCTTGCAAACAATGAGATGTAACATCTTTAACTTTTTCTCCAGAATGTAAGGAAGCAAAAATCATGCCTGAGCATGTATCTATAGTCACATGAATAAATCGCAATTTTCCAAAACTTGGCTCATGAGTAACATCCATCTGCCACAAATGATTGGGCATTAATCCTCTAGGGTTAACTCCGAAATGAGGATTGGGCAAATGTGTCATACAAGATTTACAATCTTTTACAATTGTTCTGGCTTGCTCCTTTGTGATTTTAAACCTACGTTGCAAGGTGGTGCTGTTGACATGAAACTGGGAATGAAATAAAGTAGCTTGTTGTAGCGCTGAAAGTATAAATACTGTTTTTGTAAGTTCATCAGCCTTTTGATTACCTTCATGGAGGGGACCAGGCAAATTAGTATGTGCTCTAATATGGCCTACGAATAGAGGTTCTTTTTCTTGCCCACAAAAGTTTTTGTATTTGATAAAACAATTTAAAGGCTGGAGTATGAGGTGCTATTGGTCCTGCTAACTCTAATTTTGGGACGGCTTGTACAATATAGTGGCTATCTGAAAAAATGTTTACGGGCTGGTCCCTAAAATTTTCCAGAGCTCTTACCACAGCTTCCAGTTCCACTAGTTGAGCTGATTTGTGTGCAGTTATGTAAGTCATATTTTCTTTTTTAGTGACTACTGTAGCAGTACCATTTGAGGACCCATCTGTAAATACATTAAATGCCTTAGGAATAGGTTGCTTTTTTATTACCTGTGGAAATATAATAGGATGATTAATAAAAAAAGATAATATAGGGGACTTAGGAAGATGATTATCAAAATTTGCAGAAGTAGAGCATTTAGCTATAGCCCAATCATTATCATTGAAGCATAAGTATTCAATCTGTGATGATGAATAGGGAGTAATAATAGTAGCAGGGTGAATGCCAAATATTTTAGTAGAAGTCTTAAGTCCTTGAAGAATAAGTTTAGCCACCATGGAGGTATAAGATTCAATTATACTTTTAGGAGAGACGGGCAAATGTATCCATAATAAAGGCCCTTGTTGCCAAAATACTCCTGTGGGTGTATATTGTGAAGAAATAATAATCAACATCAGCGGTTGAGTTAAATCAAATCTATCACAATGAGCTCCTTCGATGGCTTTTTCTACTAACTTTAAAGCTTTCCTAGCATCAGGAGTCAATGTTCGTGGTGAAGATGGATCAGGATCTCCACGAAGGATGTCAAATAAAGATTTTAGTTGGCCAGTAGTGAGATTTAGTGTAGGGCGAAGCCAATTAATGTCTCCCAGTAGTTTTTGGAAATCATTGAGGGTGGTCAAATGTTCTTTATTTATTAAAATTTTGGGGGTCTAACAAAAGTATCCATGATTTTAAATCCTAAATATAATATGGGAGATCTGGTTTGAACTTTTTCTTCTGCTATATATAATCCATATTTTTTTTTAAATTTTCTACACATCACTGAATATATTAAATAAGATTTTTTGATTAGGGTGGGCCAATAAAATATCATCCATGTAATGTAGACACATGAGGTTTGGATATTTATTTTTAATGGGTTGGATAGCCTTGTCCACATATATTTGGCATATGGTGGGGCTATTAGCCATTCCCTGTGGTAAAACCTTCCATTGATATCTCTGATCAGGGCCATTATTGTTCATAGAAGGAACGGAAAAAGCAAACCTGGGGGCATCCAGAGGATGTAGGGGAATAGAAAAGAAGCAATCCTTTATATCAAGAGTAATAAGATGGAAATTTTTTGGAATAGCTACGGGACTAGGAAGTCCAGGTTGAGTAGGCCCCATAACTTGCATGGTTTTATTGATTTGTCTAAGATCATGTAACAATCGCCATTTTCCTGACTTTTTCTTGATCACAAATATGGGGGAATTCCAGGGAGAGGTGGAAGGTTCTATATGACCTGCTTCTAATTGTTCCTGAACTAATTGGTGGGCCGCTTGTAATTTCTCTTTAGATAGGGGCCACTGAGGGACCCACACTGGCTTATCAGAAAGCCATGGTATTTTCAAAATTATTTTCTCAGTGGCCCCGAAAAAAAATATCTTTTTCCTTTATGACAATGATTACTTTTAGGGTTAAGATTACTCTGTACTTTTTGATAATGAGTTCTTTTATGGTTAAGATTACCCTGTAGGTTTTCACATTTAACATCTGCAGGCTTGGTTGCAAGGTGTACTCCCATTTGTTGCAAAATATCTCTTCCCCATAAAGTAACCGGTAGATTAGGTAAAACATAAGGCTGAAATGTTCCTTTATGGCCTTCATCATCCTCCCATTTTAAAATTACTGCACTTTTATCTGGGAGGTTATTATATCCCAAGCCTCTTAAACTGGTTGAAGCTTTTTGCAGAGGCCAGTGCTTGGGCCATTGGCGTAAATTAATAATAGAAGAGTCAGCTCCAGTATCTATTAATCCCTCCATTTCTATTCCTTGGATTTTTATTTTACACATAGGCCTCCTTGAACAGTCTCGAACCCAGCAAGCCATGGGACTTGAGTCAGTGGAACAAAATCCTCTATTGTTCCCTTCTTGAGGCATACCCATTTTAAATGAATTATGTAAATTGGGAAGGAGAAGCAACTGAGCAATTCTATCTCCTTGATTAACAGAACTTACACTTTGGGGTGAGCTAAGCATTATTTTTATTTCCCCTTTGTAGTCTGAGTTTATTACACCTGGGGTCACTTGCAAACCTAATAAGCTTTTAGGACTACGCCCGATAATAAGCCCTACAGTCCCTGAGGGAAGAGGTCCCCTGACTCCTGTGGGAATCAGTTGAACCCCCATTTCAGGTGTTAACACTATTGGGTGGTGGAACAGAGGTCTAATCCTGCATTTCCTCTTGTTCCTCTGGCGAGGGAGTGGATGGGTAGTAGGGATTGTGTCGGGGAAGCATCTGAGTGGATGCTTGAGGATACTCCTTCTGCAATGCCCCGTACATTTGTGGGCACCGGGGTACTGGGCCCCGTGCCCCGTTTTTTTGAATTCCTGAACAAAGGATTTCCATGGATGTCAAATTTTGAATAGCATTTATTGGCCCAATGATTTCCCTTTTTACACCTGGGGCAGCGGCCTGGGGCACGGTATGAGCTTGATCTTATTTTCTCTTTTGGGATTTTGCCTAGAATTGCCTGATTGATTATGATAATTTTGCCTGGAATATCCTGATTGATTATAATGTCTACATTTAGCCTTTGTGAAATTTCGAGAGGAAGCACCTCTCATTGAGGCTGCAATCACATTTCCTGTGACAAAGGCGCCATTTATATCTTTACATAGTTGTATATATACGGAAAGATCCTTTTTAGTTCTCCATGGCCTGATGGCTGCTTGGCACCATTTATTTGCATTTTCATAAGCTAATTGAACAACTAAAGGCATAGCTTGGTCAACATCTGCAAACACACTACCTGCAGTTCTCAAAAGTCGATCAGCAAAGTCGGCATACGGCTCATTAGGTCCTTGAATCACTTTTGACAAGCTACCTTGTAGATCCCCAGGTCCTTGTACAGTTTTCCATGCCTCTAAGGCAGCTGCATTTATCTGAGCATATATATCTGAGTCATAATCTGTTTGAGCCTGTAAGTCTGCGAATTGCCCTTCTCCTGTGAGCATGTCTATATTATAGTTTTCAAACCCTGCAGCCGCGTTTCTTTTAGCCGTTTCTATACAAAGTTCTTGGAATTGCGATCGCCAAACCAAGAATTGCCCCCCGCTTAATGTTGCTTTACATAGACTTTTCCAGTCTGAGGGGGTTAAGCTAAAGGTGTTAAGGGACTCCAGCATACTCAACGTGAAAGGAACTTGGGGCCCATAAGTCATTACTGCCTCTTTGAGATTTTTTATTGTTTTGAAATCTACTGACTGATGGACACTCTGTCCATTTTTCTTTTCAAATGCTGGCGGTTCCCAATGTATCTGTGAGTTGTCCTCGAGAGCGCATAAGCGATCAGAAAGACTTTTTATTTCTGTTTCTTCTAGGGTATGCAAATGCCTAGTAATACCCTTCATATTTTCTGTAATGGATTCCACCCATGGGGAGTAGTCACTTCCACAAGTGACTCCTCTGTCTGACGGACCTTTTTCTCGGTCTTTTTAATTTCTTTTTCCTCATTTTCTCAGGATCACTTTTACTAGATTCCTCACCACTGCTAATTTCACTGACAGCAATATCCTGAGGCCCAGGTGCCAGTGAGAGCAAGTATCCTTCAGCTTTCGCCAATAACTCCCGAATAGCTTTAATAGCTTGGATTTTTGTCATTTTTGGGTCTCTTCTAATACTCTCTTTACTGGTCTCAGTTGGCCCAGTGGAATCTACACTTTTTTGATCACTTTCACTTTTGTCTATATACTCCTCACTGAGAACAGAGTCAGGTATATCAAGGAGTCTTTGCATAGCCTCTATCACTTGGGATTCAGTTATATTCGAACCCATCTTTAGAGACCTTTCAGTTCTTACCTGTCCGCTCCGAAGTTCCCCGTACGGGCCGCCACCTGTTGCTGCCTGAAGCGCCTGGAGCAACGGAGCCGCGGGAAAAACTTTAGAAGCAAACTGGAGACAAACAGCTTTTTATTCTGATAACTTTTCTCTCTGGTTCTAATAACGACTAACACACGCCAAAAAAACACACCCTAAAATGGCGCTGACCCGATCAGCAATTTCGGCCAAGTCAAGTCGAGATCCCGCAACAATCCCGTGAGACTACGGGTGGCGACAAAGGCCAAATCTCCACGGCTCATAGTCAACCGCAATTCAAGCCAATCCCCATTTTTTATGTTTAGACAATGCCACCGGCAAATCTTCAGGGCCCGCTACCTAGAAACTCAAGCATCAATTATTAAAGGAAAGGCAGTGCTATTGCAGCACTGAGTCAAGAGGCGAGTTGTCAAACTACAAAATAGAATAATTAGATTAGAAAATTAAAGTTGATTTTTGTTCACATACATCGCTGGTTGAGCTTTTACAAACATAAGTTGGAAAAATGTCATATTTAGAACAAAACAAAGAAAGACTGAGGGTAATTACTGCATTAAAGATAGATTAAAGAAAAGGTAAAGGCACTTGAGAGAAATAATTTGTTAGCTGGAACCCTTGAGTCTCTGTATACAGAGCAATTTTTTACCTGTTGAGATAATTGAAATTAATGAGCTATTAAACAAATGAAGTTAATAACAAATAAACAATCTTAAGTCAAAACACCAAAATATCAGGTTATATAGCACTAGTCATATTTGTTTGCTAAAGAGAAGTCCCAGGGACACCTATAAATCAAAATTGAAAGTACCTTCATTTATAAAATTATTTACCTAAAATGAATACTCTTAACCTAAAATGAATTAAAGTTATTTGGATCTATATATATATATATTTTCTTTTTCATAAGCGCTTTGTTCTTTGTGACGTCACACTGGACAGACGAACAAGCATACAAACATATATTTGTGACGTCACATTAACATGAAATGTAGACAAATGTACAGACATAAAGACATGTATAAAAAGAAAAAAAAAATACAATTGTGTGCACACTAAAGAGAGATCTCCTTGTCCCGGCCGGGAGAAATGACACTTAAGTTGTGAAATATTTTGAAAGACTCTTTTGAGGGAATCATTCTGTACCTTCATCTTGGTCCTCTTGATTTTGTACCTTTTTTATTAATCTTGATTCTTCAATAACTTCATCTTGATCATTTTGATGTGGTACCTGTTTTATTAATCTAGATGGTATCCATATTGGAGAGGATTCGTCTTTTGGAAAAACACAAACAGATCCTCTTCCCCAAATTAATACTGGATCTGGACCCTTCCATGTACCTGAAAGAACATCCTTCCAGTAAACCAAAGGTTTATGTTGTTGGTGTGGATTCCAATGTCTGTCTCCAGCAGAATAACCATTAGAGTCTAAAGTTAGAAAATTTAAGGTAAACAGGGCAACTGCCAATCTGTCCTTAGGACTTTTCCAATTTCCTTCTTTTTGTTTTAATAACATAATTTTCAGTGTTCGGTTTGCTCTTTCAATAATGCCCTGACCCTGAGGATTGTATGGGATGCCTGTTTTATGGGATATATTGAATTTTGCGCAAAACTGCTTGAAAGATGAGGACGTATATGCGGGGCCATTATCTGTTTTAAGCATTTTGGGGATGCCCAATGCAGCAAAAGCTTGCAAACAATGAGATGTAACATCTTTAACTTTTTCTCCAGAATGTAAGGAAGCAAAAATCATGCCTGAGCATGTATCTATAGTCACATGAATAAATCGCAATTTTCCAAAACTTGGCTCATGAGTAACATCCATCTGCCACAAATGATTGGGCATTAATCCTCTAGGGTTAACTCCGAAATGAGGATTGGGCAAATGTGTCATACAAGATTTACAATCTTTTACAATTGTTCTGGCTTGCTCCTTTGTGATTTTAAAAACCTACGTTGCAAGGTGGTGCTGTTGACATGAAACTGGGAATGAAATAAAGTAGCTTGTTGTAGCGCTGAAAGTATAAATACTGTTTTTGTAAGTTCATCAGCCTTTTGATTACCTTCATGGAGGGGACCAGGCAAATTAGTATGTGCTCTAATATGGCCTACGAATAGAGGTTCTTTTCTTGCCCACAAAAGTTTTTGTATTTGATAAAACAATTTAAAGGCTGGAGTATGAGGTGCTATTGGTCCTGCTAACTCTAATTTTGGGACGGCTTGTACAATATAGTGGCTATCTGAAAAAATGTTTACGGGCTGGTCCCTAAAATTTTCCAGAGCTCTTACCACAGCTTCCAGTTCCACTAGTTGAGCTGATTTGTGTGCAGTTATGTAAGTCATATTTTCTTTTTTAGTGACTACTGTAGCAGTACCATTTGAGGACCCATCTGTAAATACATTAAATGCCTTAGGAATAGGTTGCTTTTTTATTACCTGTGGAAATATAATAGGATGATTAATAAAAAAAGATAATATAGGGGACTTAGGAAGATGATTATCAAAATTTGCAGAAGTAGAGCATTTAGCTATAGCCCAATCATTATCATTGAAGCATAAGTATTCAATCTGTGATGATGAATAGGGAGTAATAATAGTAGCAGGGTGAATGCCAAATATTTTAGTAGAAGTCTTAAGTCCTTGAAGAATAAGTTTAGCCACCATGGAGGTATAAGATTCAATTATACTTTTAGGAGAGACGGGCAAATGTATCCATAATAAAGGCCCTTGTTGCCAAAATACTCCTGTGGGTGTATATTGTGAAGAAATAATAATCAACATCAGCGGTTGAGTTAAATCAAATCTATCACAATGAGCTCCTTCGATGGCTTTTTCTACTAATTTTAAAGCTTTCCTAGCATCAGGAGTCAATGTTCGTGGTGAAGATGGATCAGGATCTCCACGAAGGATGTCAAATAAAGGTTTTAGTTGGCCAGTAGTGAGATTTAGTGTAGGGCGAAGCCAATTAATGTCTCCCAGTAGTTTTTGGAAATCATTGAGGGTGGTCAAATGTTCTTTATTTATTAAAATTTTGGGGGTCTAACAAAAGTATCCCATGATTTTAAATCCTAAATATAATATGGGAGATCTGGTTTGAACTTTTTCTTCTGCTATATATAATCCATATTTTTTTTTAAATTTTCTACCACATCACTGAATATATTAAATAAGATTTTTTGATTAGGGTGGGCCAATAAAATATCATCCATGTAATGTAGACACATGAGGTTTGGATATTTATTTTTAATGGGTTGGATAGCCTTGTCCACATATATTTGGCATATGGTGGGGCTATTAGCCATTCCCTGTGGTAAAACCTTCCATTGATATCTCTGATCAGGGCCATTATTGTTCATAGAAGGAACGGAAAAAGCAAACCTGGGGGCATCCAGAGGATGTAGGGGAATAGAAAAGAAGCAATCCTTTATATCAAGAGTAATAAGATGGAAATTTTTTGGAATAGCTACGGGACTAGGAAGTCCAGGTTGAGTAGGCCCCATAACTTGCATGGTTTTATTGATTTGTCTAAGATCATGTAACAATCGCCATTTTCCTGACTTTTTCTTGATCACAAATATGGGGGAATTCCAGGGAGAGGTGGAAGGTTCTATATGACCTGCTTCTAATTGTTCCTGAACTAATTGGTGGGCCGCTTGTAATTTCTCTTTAGATAGGGGCCACTGAGGGACCCACACTGGCTTATCAGAAAGCCATGGTATTTTCAAAATTATTTTCTCAGTGGCCCCGAAAAAAAATATCTTTTTCCTTTATGACAATGATTACTTTTAGGGTTAAGATTACTCTGTACTTTTTGATAATGAGTTCTTTTATGGTTAAGATTACCCTGTAGGTTTTCACATTTAACATCTGCAGGCTTGGTTGCAAGGTGTACTCCCATTTGTTGCAAAATATCTCTTCCCCATAAAGTAACCGGTAGATTAGGTAAAACATAAGGCTGAAATGTTCCTTTATGGCCTTCATCATCCTCCCATTTTAAAATTACTGCACTTTTATCTGGGAGGTTATTATATCCCAAGCCTCTTAAACTGGTTGAAGCTTTTTGCAGAGGCCAGTGCTTGGGCCATTGGCGTAAATTAATAATAGAAGAGTCAGCTCCAGTATCTATTAATCCCTCCATTTCTATTCCTTGGATTTTTATTTTACACATAGGCCTCCTTGAACAGTCTCGAACCCAGCAAGCCATGGGACTTGAGTCAGTGGAACAAAATCCTCTATTGTTCCCTTCTTGAGGCATACCCATTTTAAATGAATTATGTAAATTGGGAAGGAGAAGCAACTGAGCAATTCTATCTCCTTGATTAACAGAACTTACACTTTGGGGTGAGCTAAGCATTATTTTTATTTCCCCTTTGTAGTCTGAGTTTATTACACCTGGGGTCACTTGCAAACCTAATAAGCTTTTAGGACTACGCCCGATAATAAGCCCTACAGTCCCTGAGGGAAGAGGTCCCCTGACTCCTGTGGGAATCAGTTGAACCCCCATTTCAGGTGTTAACACTATTTGGGTGGTGGAACAGAGGTCTAATCCTGCATTTCCTCTTGTTCCTCTGGCGAGGGAGTGGATGGGTAGTAGGGATTGTGTCGGGGAAGCATCTGAGTGGATGCTTGAGGATACTCCTTCTGCAATGCCCCGTACATTTGTGGGCACCGGGGTACTGGGCCCCGTGCCCCGTTTTTTGAATTCCTGAACAAAGGATTTCCATGGATGTCAAATTTTGAATAGCATTTATTGGCCCAATGATTTCCCTTTTTACACCTGGGGCAGCGGCCTGGGGCACGGTATGAGCTTGATCTTATTTCTCTTTTGGGATTTTGCCTAGAATTGCCTGATTGATTATGATAATTTTGCCTGGAATATCCTGATTGATTATAATGTCTACATTTAGCCTTTGTGAAATTTCGAGAGGAAGCACCTCTCATTGAGGCTGCAATCACATTTCCTGTGACAAAGGCGCCATTTATATCTTTACATAGTTGTATATATACGGAAAGATCCTTTTTAGTTCTCCATGGCCTGATGGCTGCTTGGCACCATTTATTTGCATTTTCATAAGCTAATTGAACAACTAATGGCATAGCTTGGTCAACATCTGCAAACACACTACCTGCAGTTCTCAAAAGTCGATCAGCAAAGTCGGCATACGGCTCATTAGGTCCTTGAATCACTTTTGACAAGCTACCTTGTAGATCCCCAGGTCCTTGTACAGTTTTCCATGCCTCTAAGGCAGCTGCATTTATCTGAGCATATATATCTGAGTCATAATCTGTTTGAGCCTGTAAGTCTGCGAATTGCCCTTCTCCTGTGAGCATGTCTATATTATAGTTTTCAAACCCTGCAGCCCCGCGTTTCTTTTAGCCGTTTCTATACAAAGTTCTTGGAATTGCGATCGCCAAACCAAGAATTGCCCCCCCGCTTAATGTTGCTTTACATAGACTTTTCCAGTCTGAGGGGGGTTAAGCTAAAGGTGTTAAGGGACTCCAGCATACTCAACGTGAAAGGAACTTGGGGCCCATAAGTCATTACTGCCTCTTTGAGATTTTTTATAGTTTTGAAATCTACTGACTGATGGACACTCTGTCCATTTTTCTTTTCAAATGCTGGCGGTTCCCAATGTATCTGTGAGTTGTCCTCGAGAGCGCATAAGCGATCAGAAAGACTTTTTATTTCTGTTTCTAGGGTATGCAAATGCCTAGTAATACCCTTCATATTTTCTGTAATGGATTCCACCCATGGGGGAGTAGTCACTTCCACAAGTGACTCCTCTGTCTGACGGACCTTTTTCTCGGTCTTTTTTAATTTCTTTTTCCTCATTTTCTCAGGATCACTTTTACTAGATTCCTCACCACTGCTAATTTCACTGACAGCAATATCCTGAGGCCCAGGTGCCAGTGAGAGCAAGTATCCTTCAGCTTTCGCCAATAACTCCCGAATAGCTTTAATAGCTTGGATTTTTGTCATTTTTGGGTCTCTTCTAATACTCTCTTTACTGGTCTCAGTTGGCCCAGTGGAATCTACACTTTTTTGATCACTTTCACTTTTGTCTATATACTCCTCACTGAGAACAGAGTCAGGTATATCAAGGAGTCTTTGCATAGCCTCTATCACTTGGGATTCAGTTATATTCGAACCCATCTTTAGAGACCTTTCAGTTCTTACCTGTCCGCTCCGAAGTTCCCCGTACGGGCCGCCACCTGTTGCTGCCTGAAGCGCCTGGAGCAACGGAGCCGCGGGAAAAACTTTAGAAGCAAACTGGAGACAAACAGCTTTTTATTCTGATAACTTTTCTCTCTGGTTCTAATAACGACTAACACACGCCAAAAAACACACCCTAAAATGGCGCTGACCCGATCAGCAATTTCGGCCAAGTCAAGTCGAGATCCCGCAACAATCCCGTGAGACTACGGGTGGCGACAAAGGCCAAATCTCCACGGCTCATAGTCAACCGCAATTCAAGCCAATCCCCAAACAGGGCTCCTGCATAGAATGTCTTTTGATATGGGAAAAAAATCAAAATTATTTCACAAATAGAATGCAAAATTAGATTTTCCAGGGTTTATAACACAATTCTAAAAATGCTTAACACTACATATTCAAAGGTAACATTCCATTTTGATAAATGTAACAAGGATATAACTCACTGTTATTATGTAAGAAAATAAGATATAAAGGCCATTATAGGTACCATCTCAAATAAACAAACTAAAAATCAAAATTAAGCCTCAACCAACTCAGTATTGGTAAATGTGACAGGTGATTTTATACAAGTTTTATTATAGATAAATCCCTGCTCGGAGTTGAATGCTTTCCATCGACATCTCCAGGCTTACAGTGCTTGCTAATTATAGTGTTTTGAATTGATTTTCCATAAATACCCACTTAATGTGTTATAGCATTGATTGGAGTAATTATAGAAAGACCTGAAAATCAGAGATAGGCCAGTGTAGGGAGGAATGGGGTGAGATATATGATCTTTCCCTGGCCTAAATATGAAACAATCACATGGCAGCTGGAGAATAACTGGAATTATTGAATAGCAACCCATTCTTGGCACAGGTGTTTGGAATCCAAAATAATCACCTAAATGTGCATAACTGAGTTTGTCATTACCACTTACTATCTCTGCTGCCCAGTAGAGGAATACTAAACAAACACAGAGAATTTAGGACCAAATTTGTAAATTTGCAAGCAAAATCAATTTTTTCAGGATATTTGCTTGGAACTGTCTAGCACAGATGACCAGATGGGCTCAGAAATCACATTCTTTTCTTTCCATTATGTTTGAGAGTCTTTATATTCCCAACTGGTAGCTGTTTAAATATAATAAGATTTCTGAATCCTGTGGACAAGCTTTGAATATTAAGAGATCTTAATGGCAAAGTTGAACAGAAAGTTTGGCTCAAGAATTTATGAGAAAGGTTGTTGGTCCTAAATTTTGAGGTGCCAGCTGAGACACCGTGATCATCTTCTTTTTGGCTGTAGGTTTCTCTTCTACACAGAGAAAAGAACATTTTTTTGAGAAATAGTTTGGGAAAAGTTAACTTGTAATCTCCAGAAGTACCTTACAAATAATGCTTCTTGGAACACAGCTGTATAAGCCAGGTGATGGGAGATGGTAAAATCATTAATAGGTAGTATCATTCACTTGGCAATTTCTATATGATTCAAAAGCATGTTAATTATCTTTTCTTTCTTCATAATTACTAGTCCAAATATTTTGTAATTGTATCATCTCCTCTGCTCTAAATTAGTAAATTGAATTTTATATCAATAATTTAACTCATATAGACTGCTTAGCACTGAAAAAAGTCTTCATGGACAGAAAAAAAATGGCCTTCATCTTTTTTGATCAACTATACCAAATAATATTAACCTGTGTATATCTTAAATTATAATATCAAACAATTATATAGCCTTTGTCATGTAATGGGCATAATTCTAAACATTTTATATAGAACTCATTCAATAAGATAATAATCCACTGCCATGAATACAGATATTACCTGTTTTTCAGATGTAAAAATTAAATAACAAACAAAGTAGTTGTTCAACTTATCCTACCTCAGAACTGTGAAATGGCATGAGTGGGATTTAAACTCAAGAAGTCTGGCTTCGGAGTCTGTGTATTTTAATTCTAAACAAATGGCTAGAAATCAGAACTAAGTTTTGATGATTTTTTGATTAGTTTTCCTACTTTATAGAATGTAAAAGGAACAATCATTTATTTATTGGGGACCTATGAAATATTGATATGATTGATATAAGCAATAGATATGTGGGACAAATATCCTGTCCTAGGAGATTACATCTTAAATAGGGAAGCAGAAAATAACCAAGCTAAATGCGAAGCTAAGTGGTGATGGGGGAACAGTAGGGTGAACTTGGTGCTTTGGATTGGTTGGCCAGGAAGGATCCCCCTGAAGAGCTGTAAATGAGAATGGAAAACAGACCTGTGAAGAGCAGAAAACAGACCTGTGAAGAGCAGAAAAAAAAACTATAGACCTGTGAAGAGCAGAAAAAATACTATAGACAAAGAAAAAGCAAGTGAATTCACTGGAAGAGGAGGAAGTTAGCATTTTAGGAACAAACGGGAGGTCATGTTTTTTACATATAATGAATGAGAATGACGCTTATGATCTAATTGTGTCACCCAAGAATTCATTGTTTGAAGCCCTTGCCTCTAGTACATCAGAAGGTTACTATATTTGGAGATAGGACCTTTATAAAGATGTAATTAAAATAAAATGAAGGTCATATGGGGGACCTTAATCCCATATGACATTTATGCTTATAAGAAAAGGAATTTAGGCACAGAGAGAAAACCTTATGAAGGTACATTTGAAAGATGGCCAACTGTAAGCTCAGGGAAGAGGCCTCAAAAAGGGTCAACCAAATTTCTTTGAATCAAATTTGGATGAAGAGACAGACATGATCAGAGAGAAGATAGGACGACACACAGAGAGAAGTTCATGTGAAATGGAGCAGAGGGTAGGGTTATGCTGTCACAAGTCAAGGAACATCTGGGGCTAGCACAAGCTAGAAGAGGCAAGAAACAAACATTTCCCCTGCAGTTTTCAAAGGGAGTATGGTCCTGCTGACACCTAGATCTTGGACTTACAGCACCAGCAATGTGCAAAAGTAAATTTCTGGAACTTGTTAGGGAAGCCATTCATATAAGGAAGAGAGTATGAGATTTAGTTGGAGTTGAAGATGAGACCAGATCGTGACTGTGATGATAAGGAGTTTGAATTTTTTTTTAAGGATAATGATATTAATGGATATTAAGCAGTATAGTAGTATTGTATGGTTTATGCTTTAAGAGGTCCAATGGTTGCTTTGTAAAGAACAGTCTTTAGCTATACAAGGTGATAAGAGGAGTGTGAGATATATCAGAACATGTGATTGTCTGGGTATATAAGAGATGTAGATATTTGAAATATGTTTTAAGAACAAAAATGACAGAACTTAGAAGGTTATCTGAGAAAGGGTTTAGTGGCAAGATAGATTGTATTCTAAGAGTTAAGAAAGGAATTAACTCTGACTCCTAAACTTTCTGGTTTAGTATGTTCATAACAAAATTACACTGATATTATTTTTATGAGATTCTAAATTATGCTTCTCCACAAATAATCAAAATGCTGACACACAATCAAAGGAACTACTTACTAAGCAGCTTTTCTTACACAGTCAGTAGGCTTGAGCAAATGTGATGACATATATTTTGTAATCACTGATTAAATGGTTTGATCTATGGATCTATAGTTATGGATAGAAAAAAAGATAAGGTATGTCTCTTTGGGATTGTTCCACCCAACCATGACCAAAAGCCACATATACAATTTTACTAATGTTTTTAGATGGAACGAGGAATTGGTAAACTGTAACCCACCATCTGTTTTTGTAAATAAAGTTTCCTCAGAACACAGTTATGCACATTCATCCACATGTTGTCTATAACTGCTTTTGCCTTAAAATGGCAGAGTTGATTAGTTGGTACAGAAACCCATATGGCCCACAATACCAAAAACATCGACTATAAGGTCCTTTACTTAAAGAGTTTGTAGACTCATGTGCTAGATAATGTTGGAATTATAATTACTGTCTCCAAGTTATTCCTGGAGAAGTCTCCATATGGAAGCATTTTCACCAGTAATCTGGGTTCACATCAGCACTGCTCATGTAAAAGACCAATGTCTTTAAAAGTTCTGAGGAAGGAATCAGTAGAAAAGCAAGTGATTAAATCCAGAAGCATTGTGTTAGTCTCTAAGGGCTGTTGTAACAAGCCCACATATAAGTTGACTTA
The DNA here is from genome assembly GCA_025594165.1 of Tamias sibiricus. Lineage (NCBI taxonomy): Eukaryota > Metazoa > Chordata > Mammalia > Rodentia > Sciuridae > Tamias > Tamias sibiricus. Next base: position 37,794,723 of record CM046665.1, on the reverse strand, counting down.
CAACAGTATAGATTTTGTTGTTTTACAGTTCTCGAGATAGAAATCCAAAATTAAGGTCAGCAGGGTCATGCTTTCTCTGAAAGCTAAAGGAGGTTACAGCTTGTGCCAGACCCAGGTGTTCCTTGGATTGTGGCAGCATAAACTCTACCCTCTGCTCCATCTTCATGTGGCCTTCTCTCTGCATGTTGTCGCATGTCTTCCTATACATGTCTGTGTCTTTGTCTAGATTCCTGCTTTTTATAATGACAACAGTCCTATTGGATTGGGTCCAAACCTAAAGACTTCATTTTAATTTTTTTTAAATATTTATTTATTTGCTTTAGTTGTATACAATGTGTTTTTAGTTTTACGTGGTGCTGAGAATCGAACCCCGGACCGCGCACGTGCTAGGAGAGCGCTCTACCGCTGAGCCACAATCCCAGCCCTTCATTTTAATTTTATTACTGTAAAATACCCTATTTCCAAACAAGTTTACATTCTCAGGTCCTAGATGTTAAGACTTCATCATATCTTTTGGGGGAAAAAAACATATAATCCAAAATAGAGAAGTGTATAATCATACACATTCTAAGGTTATCATGTATTTGCAGCAGGAACCTCTATGAATCTCAGCTAAATTTCAAGGAAATTGCTCTTAGGAAATATTCACTGAGTTAATTCCCTTCACCATCCAAATACTAATCTTAGTATTGTAAGAGTTTGAAGAATTCTGGATTCTTTGCTCATAAAAATCATTAACTGCCTAACAAATTCAAAATGAAATCTAGTGTTTTTGTTTATCACCACAGAGGATACAAATGATATTGTCAGTAAAATAAGTTGAATAAAATAAGATTGTCTAAAAAGTAAAAAAAAAAAAAAAAAAAAAAAAATCAAGTAAAATATTATAAATACCTGATATATTTTGTGAGACCCTAATGTAGATACCAAAAAAATGTTACAAAGGTTGAAAGGGGACAGAGCTACCTAATTAAGATAGTACGGAAACATGGCATAAAGTGATTTGGTAGAGAGTGCCAAATGCCCACCAAAGATTCATTCTCTGCACTAGTAATGTAGAGTTGTTGTCTAGGGATAGTGGTTTAGTAAGGACCATATTTCTCTCACCCATTTGCAATTATGGGGAGCCGCATGACTAGTTCTCACCAATGGAATATAGGCAGAAGCAATGTTTGTGATTTCTTTGGCTGAAGGGATTAAGAAGCCAAGTCCTGTTTCTGCTGCTTCTCCCTCATCTGCTGGCTAGATGTGGATATCTAGGTTGACTTTGGCAGAAAAGTCAAAGATAGATAGTAGTCTTTAATGACTTTGTGAAGCAGACCACTACACTCCCCACCTTACCACAAGATCAAGAACACATGCATTGAATGATCATGTGGAGAAGACATAAAGTTTCATTCTATTAAGTCATTGAAACTTTAACATTTGCATATTTTATAGGTTAATGTTATCCTAACAAGCACAAAATGGATATTGTCAAAACTGCAAGGACTTTGGTAGAATAAGGAACTTTCTGATAAAGACTGGAAATTGGAATAAGGCACAGAAGTGAGGGATCACAAAAAATGGGAGGGGATAAATTTGCTGGAACACCTCTACTGATGTGTAAATATAAATAAACCTAAAGAACTAATTAGATCTTGATCATAAAGAAAGCTTTTGAATGGCAGAATGAGTATTCAGATTTAATTCATAATGCACTAAAGAGCTATTAAAGAACTATGATCATGGAGTTATAAATTCAAAAGCATTTATAGAATGATTTTTTCATATTCATTTAAGTATAAAATGCCTTTTTAAGTTATAGGTGGACACAATACTTTTATTTTACTTATTTTTATGTGATGCTGAGGATTGAACCCAGTGCCTCACATGTGCTAGGGGAACATTCTACCACTGATCTGCAACCCCAGCCCTTACAATGTCTTTTTGAAGAAAAGATTATAGCAACTTTCAAGTAATTAATATAGTAGTAGCATATAGGAAGCATTGCATTGAGGACAGAAAGGAAGCATGACACTCACATAAAAGGATATTGGAATATTTTAGTCAATTAGGACCCTACAAACTTTTTCTTCAAAATCAGATTATAAATATTTCAGATTTATAAGCCACAGACTGAGTTGCAGCTATTATAATCTGACAGTGTAAGACAAAAGCAGTCATAGAGCACAGTGCTGTGTTTTAATAAAATTTTATTTATAAAAAATTTTATTTATAAAAATTTTATTTAAAAAAATTTTTATTTATAAAAAAAATTTTATTTATAAATATATAAAAATTTTATTTATAAAAAAATAAAAAAAATTTATAAAATTTTATTTAATAAAATTTCATTTAAAAAAAATTTTATTTATAAAAATTTTATTTATAAAAAATAAATTTTATTTATAAAAAAATTATAAAATTTTATATTTATATATAAAATTTTATTTATAAAATGAGTTGGCAGGATGGGCCAACTCATTGGAACTTAGATGGAAGAGTAACAAAAATTCAACTATGGAGGCAAGGGGTTAGAAGGACAAAGAAGGAAAGTAATGTGAAACATATTTCAAAGTCATTCAAATAGAATGTGAGAACCTAATAATAGATACCAATGCACTAGTACAGCCTTTCCCATATTGTCTAATAATCAATATACCACTTCCTTTTCCACTACAGTAGGAGTTCTGTGAAGTAAAGGCTGAATTACATTCATCTTTTTATTATAAATGTTTTACTGATATGTGGAAGCTAAACAATAATAAGAGGGAGAGAGACAAGAGAAGGTTCAGTAGGTTAGACAGAGGGGAATGAAAGGAAGGGAGGGGGCATAGAAATAGGAAAAACAGTAGAATAAATTTAACATAATTTTCCTATGTAGCCATATGAACATACCAAAGTAAATCCCACCATCATGCCCACCCAGAAGAACAGGGTCCTAATTAGAATAAGATATGTTCCATGCTTGTATAATTCTATCAAAATGGATTCTGCTGTCATGTACAACTAATATGAACCCCTCCAAAAGAATATAACGAGTACTCAGTGAAATGTTTTTAAATTAATTAGTCAATTTTGACTGAATATGAAGAGTACATTAATCATTTTTCTGTCACTGTGACAAACTACTTGAAAAAAGTTAACAAAGAAGAAGTTTATTTTAGCTCATGGAGGTTTCAGTGCATTGTTGCTTGCTCCCATTGCTTTGGGCCTGTGGCAAGGAAATACATCATGACTGAGAGCATGCGGTGGAGCAAAGCTTTCCATGTTTTGGAAATCATGAAGTAAAGAGAGAGGAAGGAATTGGGGTCCCAGTATCTCCTTCCAGAGCATGACCTCAATGACTTAACTTCCTCCCCCCAGGCCCTACCTCTTAAAAGTTCCACCAGTTCTCAACAGTGCCACAGGTAGGAGACCAAACTTTCAACCCATGACCTTTGGTGGATTGTTTCAGTTGCAGACCGTATGATAAACGAAGAAAAAGCAAAGATCCAAGTAGCTTTAAAGTGTCTATAAGTCATGGATGGGTGATAAATAGCCACACCATTTTAAGAAATGTTCATGAATTTGAACAAAAATAAGTCTTCTGCACCCAAATGTCCCAAAGTAATGTCAAAAATAGCAGGCATAAACTGAGACATTTGTCTTCCCTTTTACCTCCACCCCCAAATCTGATCTTCTAATGTTCTCCATCTTTATCTAAATTTTTAACATTTATCCAGTCACTAGAAACAGAAATCCTATGAGCCATTCTTTTCCCTTTATTTAGGGGAATAAAAAGAATACAATTTAGAGACATTCACACATTCCTGTGGGTCCTACTTCCAAATTTCAGTTTTAGATCAATTTATTTATTTCCACCATACTTTTACATTCACAGTATTGAAAAAATACCCTTGATTCCAATATCAGTACCCACTGTATGTTGTCTGCCTAATTAATTCAGTTACTGTTCTGTTCAAAAATCTTCAATTATATCCTTTTGAATTTAGAATAAGTCTCTGTTCTACATCATAACCCGTAAGGACTTTCATAATTTGTTTTTACCCACATCTCTAACCTAGTGTAAAGACCACTCTTAAGGTTACCCCAAATTAGCCAGTTATTGTTGTTGTCATTTCCTAAAATTTCTCAAGTTGTTTTGGCTTCCAACTATTTAAGTTTGACCCTCTTTCTGCCTGGCTCTTTCTCACTCTTTTTGCTTGCTCTGCAGGAGAAGTACCTCTGTGCTTGATCTGATGAGCTGGCAGAGGGGCTGCCTGGACTGTCCCATCAGCTCCCACACTTACATATGGACTCATCCCTGCAATAAATTCCTTATTCTCTAATCTCATTGAAGCAGCCCCTATCAGGGAGATGGCTATTGCGGCTAGCTGGAAGCCACAAGTTCCACCTGATAATAATTATACGCACCTGTAAATGCACGTGACGCACTCGAAAAGCTAAAGGTATATAATCGGGTGAAAGCGGTCAGAAGCGGAATTCATTCAGTCAGTCCTTCAGTCGCTCAGTCGGTCTGAAGAAGAGTTCGGGTCAGAGAGTCAGAGCGGCCAGAACGTAGTCAGAAGAAGAAATAAGAGTCAGAGCAGTTAGGAGAGAGAAGGAATAGTTCCTGGTCAGAATCAGGCCGAGGCTGCCAAAGAAGACAGAAGAAAGAAGAAGCTCTCTCTCTCTCTTTCTCTCTCTCGCTAAGCTCTCTCTAAGAAAGTAAAAGTAAAAGAAAGTGAAGAAGAAAGAAGAAAGACACTTTCTCTCTCTCTCTTTCTCTCTCTAAGCTCTCTCTAAGAAAGTAAAGTAAAAGAAAGTAAAGTAAAGAAGTAAAGAGTCAGTAGTCAGAATAAAGAGTCAGAGAGGTTGCTGAAACAGCCAGTGTTAGAGTTTTGAGAGATTGCTAAAGCCGAAGAATAAAAAAACCTTCTTTCATCTTCATTCTGCCTCTGAGTTTTTCTCCCGCGGCTTTGTTGCTCCAAGTCAGGAAGCAACATCTCATAGTAATTCAGCTTCTCTGAGTAAATCCTAACATAGGTTTTAGAGAAAATATCAGTTCATAAAGAAATATCTCCACTGACCCTAATCCTAAATCAGTCCTTTCCGTTACATGTATTTCTTATTGTACATATCACAGACATGGTTATTTTCTTGTTAAATATCCTTTTGTTTCACTCTAAAAGGCAGTAACTTGTCTGTCCATGACACACACACACACACACACACACACACACACACACACACACACACCCCATGTGGGAGGAGCAAGAGAAGGCAAAACAGAACACTAGAGCAAGAAAAGACCCCTTTCCACCTCTTCTGCAGTGATCCAGCTCCACCCACCACTGCCAAAGCTTAACACAGTGCTCACTGAAGAGGAAACAGTCAGAGTCCAGACAGAGTCCAGTCTCCTGTAGCAAGGAAGGTACTGAAGGGTGAACTTGCAGCTGAGAGACTTTAAATAAACTGATGACTTTGGGGTTTTATTTGCACTATAAGGACATTCTGGTTCCTGCTGATTATATGTTCTGTCTTTGTACTTTCTAACTTGAACATTCAGCAGTGATGATGACATACATTGCTAGCTCATGTTGGATCAGAAACTTATTCTTATGTGCAATTGAGTATTGATCCTTAGGCCTAAAATCAATCATATGGCTCCCAAAATATACCAAGTAAAAGTCCAGGAACTTTAGGGTCCAGGATGATAATGGCACCATGGTCAAAGGCAAACAAACCCTTCCACTGGAAGTTCTCAGACACTGTGTAGGCAGATGCAGAAACTACCTTAAAATTCTCTTTTCATCTTTAGTTTATTTTCATCACAGTCCAGAATAATGGACCTTTCACCCCCAATACACCTAACCCTTACACCTTTATCCCCAGCTTTATAAAACTGCTGTGGGTCTTCCTCAGATAGTATTTGCTTCTTTTCAGAATTAAGAAATCCTAAAGAACTCAGTGTGACAAGGTACATCCCTTTTTGAAGGGATAAATATAGAGAAGTCAAAAGGAAAGTGTTCCTATGTGGAAAGCAGAGCAAAATATCTAGGAATTCACTTGGATGGCCACATCTTTATTATTATGGACTGGGGCAGTGAATGGAGCTTGGGGAAGGACTGAGAGAGAGTACAGTGTTCCTTCCCTAGTCCAACCTTGATGAACCCTTTTCAACACTTCCTGTGGGTCTCTGTAGCCTCTTGCAGAGTCATCAAGCCCTTTTTCATTACTCGTACATCTTATTTGTTAGATAACATTAAATGTGTTACTTGCCTGCCCTTCTATAGGAAAAAACAAATGAAATTTTATTATGACTCTGAAAATCTGCACTCTATTAGGGAATAGAATACCTCTCTATCCTAATCTCTAAAGAAACCTCAAACAACCCTTTCTTTCTGTTGACCCCTGAATGGTATTAACTATTTGAAATACTACTACCACTTTGGGATTAAGCGATATGAAGGAGGGCCTCTGCCTGCCCTTTAAATTCCTTTAACTTCTCTGGCCTTACTATCCAGATCACCACCACCACTCCTATATGAAATACCATGCTGGTTTTTTAATCTTGTCGTGGATACTATTGACTGAATTTATGAGAGCATTCAATTTCTTAATACCAGTCTCGCTAGGATGGCAAATTGTTTAGATTCATCATACTGATGTCTCTCTCTCTCTTTCTCCACCAGCACTTCATATGCAGGCATTCCCTTGAACTGTGTAATACTCAGTGTGGACTCTATTATATTAACCAGACCTTACGGGGACTATCCAGTCCCACAAGAAAAGCCAGCGTTCTGCTTAGAGAATTGGGTACAATAGACAAGTGGCATTTTCTTTTTCTCTTGCTTTCTGCATTCTTTCAAACTGCAAAAATGCCATGTAATACATTATTTATTTAGGATTTATCCTTTAGCTCAGATGAATATTGGATAAAATTCTAACCTTATTTTCAATTCAGAAGTAAGGTCTGAGGTACAACATCAAAATAGGCAGTGAAATCAATAAAGTCATTCTGGTGAAGTTTTGCCTACCAGACATTACACTGTTTGGATCCATGTGTGTAAAAATCTTGTGCTTCCTTTTAACATGAGTGCAAAAACCAGGTGTTATAACTTTTTTATTTCTGATATAGTGTTGTGCTGGTAAGTTTGACTGCATAAACACTCAAGTATGGCTTTTCACTTACTGAAATTAAAAGCATCACATTTTTATACTAATAAATTTTGCATTGTTGTGGTCTGGAATCAAGGTGCCATGCTGCCTCTGACTCTAGATCAACTTCTTCCTTGCTTCTTCTTCAGTTCTAGTGGAGACCATCAGTCCTTTGCATTCTTGGACTTATATCTTTATGACCTGAGTCTTTGCCTCTGTCTTCATGTGGAACATATCCTTCTAGGTCTATGCCCAAATTTCCCTCATCCCGTAAAGACAGTAGTCATTGGGTTAGGAGTCACCCCAGTGACTTAACTTGTTTACACTGGCAAGGATCTTATTCCCAAATAAGGTCACATTCACAGGAATAGGAGATTAGGACTTGAACATATTTTGGGAAAGGGGTGATTATACTGTTTAACCCACACTATGGAGCAATCAAGAATTCAAATTTGTTAATTTGTTCTTTGCCTCTAAATATAATCATTTCTATTTGTTTAAAGTGATAAAAATTATATTTGCAACATTTAAATTTTTTCCAGATAAATTAATTTCTAAAACCATGGATTTGGCTTAAAAATCAGAAATAAAATTGAAGTAATAATAGTCTAATATTATTCTTCAAGAGTATTTTAAGATTTGGTTCCTTTGTAATACTTTTTGTAGTAACGAAAGGCAGCCTTTTTTAGGATCTCAGGAGAGGTGATGGAGTTTGAGCCAAGAAGAAGATGGAGAAGGGTTCCACAAGGTCAAACGTGTACCACAGTGTTTTGAGCAGAAAAGAAACAGCTTCTCTAGGAGCACTTTAAAAATCACAAATTCAGTGATAAGAGTCGATGGCCATAGAAATCTGATTACACTTTCATGAAGTTGAGAAAGTTTTTATAATCACCATTTAGCTCAGAATCTCACTTTATGCTGCAGTTGTCCTGACCAATAAAGAGTATGGTGCAGGGAGTAAGGGAAGCAAGCTGGGAAAACCTCTCACTCAGCAACACCAATCACATGAAGATACACTCCTCATTTCTTTTATTTATTTATTTTTCCTTATTTTTTCACTTCCATGTGTGAGGTGCTAATATTTCTTCATTTCTTCCACAAGTTTTCTTCTTCTAGCCAGTGAAATATCCCACAGACCCATTTTACAATTCCTACTTTTCCCTGGAGGAATCCTTAACTTGGGGTCAGGAATCATTATTTTTGTGGTCTGTCATTCCAATAGACTGTTTTGTTTTTCTCCCAGGAGTCTTAGACATTCTTAGGAAAATGATTCTGTAGGAGATTGGACCCAATGTCTCAGTGTGTGTGAAGTGGAGATCCCAGGTGCATTTTCTCCTCATTTACACCCATAGCCCTAAATAAGGTTAGTGCATAGTAGGCTCAACAAATGAAAGCCTAGGTGAGAGGTATTTGTTTCACTCTGTGTCTGATGATCACTCTTGACTAGCTTCAGTTATCAAATCCTCTCTCACTGATATAGATCTAAAGGTCAGTTTATATACACACACACACACACACACACACATATATATATACATATATTTTACATGTTTTATATGGATATACATATATATAAATTTTAATTGACACAGTAATTTTACTTATCTATGGGATGCAGTGGACATTTCAATGCATGTATACATGGCACAATGATCAGGGTGATGGCCATATCCATCCTCTCAGACATAATTATTTCTGGGTGTTAGAAACATTCAAAACTCTTTTATGGTTATTTGGAAATATCCAATTAATTGTTGTCTTCTTACGCTATAGAGTGTAAGAAGTTCTTCCTCCTACATAGCTGTACCTCTGTGCCTGTTAAACATCCTCTCTTCCCCACATCCTTCCCAGATTCTGATATCCACTCTTCTACTCTCTACTTCTATGAGATCAACATTTTATCTTTTTGTTTCAAAATTGTATGTGTGCATTGTGTGTGCGTGTTAGAGAGATCATGGTAAAGAGCAATATACACAAGTAAATGTTTCCCACTTTTAAAACCATGAATTATTAGTCATTTTGTACCTAACTCATTTCATTTAGCATAATTTCCTTAAGTTTAGTTTTTAAAAAATAATAATTACCTGCCATGATGAAGAGAGACACAGGTTCCTTTTTGCTCACTTCAGTGCATTGAAAGGAACAAGGAGCATTTGTTTCTAGATGACTGGAAAGATCCTTTGGGCTTCAGATCACAAAAGGTGACTCTCCATTGACAGAAATATGTTAATAGCTTCCACGATATGTCAAGCCACTTGTGTATATTGTTATTTATCATGCTGTCTTTCTCTCACACATGCACAAATGCAGAAATACACACGATTTTGAAACAAAGAAAAACAGACAGGACAAAATGAGGTTGTTTCTTTGGTAGAAGCCAGAAGTAATATCAGTGTATACTAACTGTTATGTCCTGTTTATGAATCATGTTTTTAGGCCAGCTCTTGAGGTGCATAGATTTTGTTATATCATAGAGGAAGATATGATTTCAACCTCTCTCATTTTGAAATGAAAAACTACAATTTCAGTGTGTATGTTTTTCATGTTCCCACATCCCTATCCACCACCTCTTATCCCACCTCCTGTTCATTTATAAATATGAGGCTATCTCCATTAATTGTGATAACAAAAACTTCCGCTTTATTGGGTTAAAGTAGTGGATTATTAGTGCCTTCTAATTTATCAAATCAGAAAATAAAATCTTAATTGACCTTATTTCTGTCATTATTGTTGTTTTTTAATCCCAGCAAAGCCTTAAAATAATGTCACTGAGATTTAACATATTTACTTACTATATGAAGTGGTGAGAGATGAGAAACTAACAGACATATGTACTTGTGTCTAATTGTGACAAAACACCTGAGAGCAATCAACATAAAGGAGGAAGGATTTATCTAGGCTCACAGTTTCAGGAGTTTCAAGTCACTTGGCTCTATTGTTTCTGGGTCTGTGGTGAGGCAGAACATCACTTTGGGGAGCATGTGGTAGAGCAGAGCTCCTAACCAGGAAGCAGAGGTACAGGTGCTGAACAAAATATAACCTTCAAAGTATTGCCCCAGTTACCTCCTTCCTCCAAGTAGGCCACACCTCCTAATGATTCCACCACTTCCCAATACAATAGCCTATTAAGGTATGACTTCAACAATGAATTAATGCATTGATAACGTTAGAGCCCTCATGATCCAATCACCTCTCTAAAACTCCACTTCTGAGCACTACTGCTTTGGGAACCAATCCTTCAACATATGAGGTTTTGAAGGACATATTACATCCAAAACATACCACCACTATGTCCATGAATTTAAAAGGCACCTTAGCTAATAGGAATGAGAAAACCGATTTGCAAAATTATAAAATGTATATACTGATTTGAAGGAGCCCTAATTAGGAAGGGCTGTTGTAGCTAGCTGGAAGCCATAAGTTCCACCTGATATGTATGTGACGCACCTGTAGGCACCCGCAAACCTGAAGGTATATAACCGGGTGAAAGCGGTCCGAGTTAGGAGAACGAATTCATTCGGTCAGTCGGGCAGCCACTCGGTCGGTCAGAAGAATCAGAGCGGCCAGAACGTAGGCAGAGCGGTTACAGAAGAGACAGAAGAGAAACCAGATAGAAGAAGTAATGACTGGTCAGAGTTAGGCCGAGGCTCCCAAGGAAGACAGAAGACAGAAGAAAGAAGGAAGAAAGAAGAGAGAAGAAAGAAGCTCTAATCTTTCTCTAAGCTAAGCTCTAAAAATCTTTCTTTCCCTCTCTATCTTTCTTTCCCTCTCTAAGCTCTAAGACAGAAGAAGGAAGAAAGAAGAGAGAAGAAAGAAGCTCTAATCTTTCTCTAAGCTAAGCTCTATCTTTCTTACTCTAAGAAGCTAAGCTCTCTAAGCTCTATCTTTCTACAAGAAGAAAGCTCTATCTTTCTTACTCTAAGCTAAGAAGACAAGAAGAAAAGCTCGTTCTAATCTTTCTCTCTAAAAATCTTTCTTTCCCTCTCTAAGCTCTAAGAAAGTAGAAGTAAAAGTAGTAAAAGTTTAACTCTGCCTCCGAGAATTTTCCTCCCGTGGCGGCGCCGTGGCTGGCCGTGACAGGCAGCTTACACTGATTATCTCTATAATATAGTGAACTCTGTATCATCATAAGCTTTAGTTTGGAATTGTCAGAAAAATTTAGTGGCAGAGATCCTTTTCACAAATACTCATTGCCTGTTCTGCACTATTTTCTTTCATATGGAGTCTCTGTATGAAAATTGAAGGTTGTTTGGCTTCAGGGAAGGTTGGCAGTTGCCTCTTTGTGTACTTCACCATATTATTAGCCTTTAGGTATTTTTCTAAGCTTCTAATAAGACACAACACCACACAGGAGACCTGATTCTGGTCTTATAATTTAAGATGTGTCAGGGTAGACCCTGCTCTTTTCTCATGCCTGGGTCCTTTCCTTTCAGGAGAACTAGGCATGTTAATACTGCTCCACCAGTTCCCAAAAGCCCTATTGTATTATATTATTTGGGTTCATTAAATCTCTCTAAAAGGTTATTGAGGAGTTACAGATTACACAGATAACCACATCTCTAAACAGATCTCGGCTCAAATTCAGGAGCAATGAGCATCACTTTCTCTGTGAGATCTCTAAAGAGTTCTGAATTAAGGATTTACCTTAATGACTGACTGCATAATTAAATATCATAATTCTAATATAGGAATGTGAAATATAAGTGCCTTTTGATAAAATTTGACAAAAGTGTTTCCCTACCAAAAATTATAAACAATTCCAAAGAATGTTATTAGAATAAATTCAAAATGTATCACCTTATATACATTTTATTTAAAACTGACTCCTTATCTATAATTGTTTTAATTAAAACATTTTTAAAATAAGAAGTATTTTTCCTTTGGGGTTATGCCATTGTTAGACCAAAACTCTAGAGAACAAGGGATCTCAGAAATAAAAGGGTTCATTGAGCTATGACAGATACTAGCCAGAAAAAAGAAAGGACCATGTCCTGAGACAATTTTCCACCACTACCAGCATCAGGGCTGGGTGGCACCCAGGAAATGTCCACCAGACCAAAGCTAAGATAATTGTTTATACACTGGTATAGGAAAGCACCGCAGCCTAACTTGGCTATAGATAAGAGAAGCAGAATCAGGTGGAGGGCCGGTGGAACAGGTGGAGAAGAGGGCTTTCCAGGAGAAGGAATAGCTGCTGTTTCTGGGTTGGTTGTTGGTTATCAGTCCAAAAGATTACTTTTAATGGTTAGAGTCAGTAGCTAGACTTGAGGGGATGCAGGGAGGGAAAATAGGGCTCAGTCCATCTTGAGTGACAAAAGATCACTCCAACTCTAGGACAAAAAACCTTGTTCAGAAGCCTGCCCCCTTCATAGTCAGATTCTACATTTTTTATCTGCTTAAGGGACTTCCAGCTTCCAATGTGCAGAGCACTGAGGCTCTGTCATTTGTGGAACCCCATTCATTGTCATTTCCATTATGACTTTAAACCCAGTGGGTTTGCTTCGGACATTAATGTAAACTTTCCGACACAGGGAAACCAGAGTGGGCATGATAAGCGATGCACAAAAAAACACAGTAACCACCCCAAATACATAATATATGAGGCGGGAGATTTCCAGATCAAATATAAAATCTCTGCCACATGGGAAGCCCCAGGCCTTTCCTCTCTTGGAGGCACCCTTCTCCAGCCTCCTCTATTACTGTTGTTTCACTAAATAAACACATTCTGCTTTTTCTAGTTCTGTCTCTCCACTGAAATATTTCTTTTTCCACAGGTAACATAAATAGGGCACATTGGCCCTGGGGTTACAATGGGTAGATTTCAACGTGAATAATCTTTGTGTTGGTTTTGCTTGTAACTGTTAACTAATTTTCCTTATTACCTCCTCTCTCCATCCTCTGGTCTGTCATTAAATTCAGCACATAGAGTTTCATTCTTGTACCAAGGCTTTATTATTTATGTAATAAATAAAATTGTTTGCTGTAGGTTTAGTTTTATACTGGTAAAACACAAAGCTATAGATCATTGCTCTTATTGCTATATATATAGAGATTATTAGCATGTATGATTTCCTTTTCAAGAAGAATTAAGAAGATTTTTGATACAAGAAGATTACATTTTTGTATTCTTGAGACACTAACTAAAGCAGAAAGAGAGGAGAGACAAAGGAAAAGAAACAGGAGCCAAGGAGTTTGCAAGTGTATGGAAGGAACGATGGCTTCCTCTGTTCTTCCTGCTTCTTTGTCTGGGCTATGAATTAACTTGACATGAAACAGATTAACTGGAAAAACTCAATTTTACTTACACATACTCAAGAGTCCCACAAAATATGAAACCCAAAGAAGGGCCTGATGGTCGAACCTTATACAATATTCTTACCTTCAGAAAGTAATAGAAGTTTTAGGCTTTAGAGCATTGACGAATTCAAATTTCTGGAGGGTGAGGAGAAAACAAATGATAAAACATGTCTGGTAGTAGTTTTTTTTCCTTTGCTAATGAAAATTTCCTGTAAGGATATGAATTTTCTTTACAAAAAAGAAGTTTCTGAAAGCAATTACTGTGTCTCAGACTTTCGTAATAACCCACTTCAATACTCAATACTCCAAATAGGGACATTTTGGGTGACATATTTTCACCTCCTGTTTGGGGGTGGTATGTCCTGAGCCCAAACACAATCAGGAAATGAGTGTTGGTGCTCAGAGCTCACTTAGAAATTTGAGGAATAGAGATAAAGAACAGTTCCACAAATGACAGTTTCCTGACCTCAGAGATTTTCTAGTCTCAATATGGAGATAAAAAACTAATATGGAGATAAAACTCATACACATTTAAAATAAATGAACTGTACAAACTGAATAAAAATTAATCAGGACGAATTGGGTAGTTCATATTATGCTGAACATAGAGTTTAAAGGAATAGAAAATAATGAACTTCATCTATAAAAATCAGTTGTAATATGATAATGAATGGAAAATACAATGGAATCAGAATTGGAAATTATGAGTCCTAGTGCTAACTCTGCTACTTACTACCTATAAGAAAAATTGCCTTATCTTTCTTTTAGTTTCCTGATCTATAAGATGGGTTAATTAGAGGACTTTGGTTTTAAAACCTACCATATAAGCTAAAGTATAAATCTTGCTACAAGTAGATCACTGACATAGTACAGTAAATAATATTTAAAGATCCCTGGCTTTCAGGAAACTAAGGAAATTCCCAAGGGTCAAAGAATGGGGAAATCCAGGTGCAGTGTTGCACGCCTGTAATCCCTGTTGCTTCCGAGGCTAAGACAGGAGGATTGTGAGTTCAAAGCCAGCCTCAATAAAAAATGAGGCATTAAGTAAGTCAGTGAGACCCTGTCTCTAAATAAAATACAAAATAAGGCTGGGGATGTGGCTCAGTGGTAGAGTGCCCCTGAGTTCAATCCCTGGTACCCTTACCCCCAACAAACACACACCAAAAAAAAAAAAAAAAAAAAAGGAAGAAGAGGACACTGGGAAATGGGGAAGATAATTTGAATAGTACCTACCAGCAGGTGTGTAGGTACAGCTTGTATGGGGCAAACACTAATAAGAGCTGACACAACAAGGATCAGGTAAGAAGCTAAACCTATATTGCCACAAGAAGGAAGGATCAATTTGAGATTCTGTACTCCTCTAAGGCTATGAATTTGATGGCACACTCTTTGTAAGGAAGAAATCAATGTTTAAGTGCTAAATATCACAATATTAACCTAAACAAAATATGGGCTCACAATACTACTAATAATTTTAAAAACCAACGTATAAGTAAATGAGACAACATTAATGAGATTAATATTAAAATCCAACATATTTAATACAAAAAGTACTTCATATTTATAAGTTATGCAATTTAGAATGTTATTATTGGTCAGCTCACTGGATGGCAGGAGTCAATTCATTGAGAGACGAGGCAGTATAAAAGAGAACTGTATTAGGATGAGCTAGCTCATTGGGAAATGGCCAACTAACATCCTCAGAATCATGACAGCTACAATCACAGGCACAAAGCACTTATAAGAAATTTAAAGTAGTATAGATTTAGCCACAGTCAGGTTGGCATTGAAGTTATCATTAATCCTGCAATAGCCTGTATTCTTTTATATACATTCTGATGTTATTTGGATGTCATCAGAAACACAAAAAGATATAAATTGTCAATAGCCATTTCAGATACAAATGAAAAGAGAGCTCAGGAAAATGAAGATAGAGCCAGGAAAATGACCAACAGTGCAGTTTTAGGAAAGAAAGTGGTAGAAAATATGAAAGAGCTTAAGGGACATGGAACAGGACAAGAAGTTCGATGAAAATGGAGATTATTGTGTTAAAGAGATAATCCAGGCACAGATAAAACAAATACTACATGACCTCACCCATATTCGTGATCTAAAAAAGTTGATGGTGGTTACTAGAGGCTAGGATAGTAGTAGGGGGAGGATTGGGTGTTTCAGTAAACTGTTTTGCTGCTATGACCAAAATGACCTGACAAGAACAATTTTAGAAGAGGACAAATTTATTTGAGTCTCACAGTTTCAGAGGGCTCAGTCCATAAACAGCTGACTCCATTGCTCTGTGCCCAAGGTATGGCAGAGCACAAGGCACAAGAGAGTGGAGGAGGAAAGTGGCTCAGGACATGGCCACCAAAAAGTAAAGAGAAAGAGACAGAGCTCCCTTCACACCATGGACAAAATGTAAACCCTAAAGACACACCCCTACTGACCCACCTCTCCAGTCACATCCTACCTGTCTACAGTCACTACTCAGTTAATTCCTATCAGGGGATTAATGCACTGATTAAGTTAAGTCTCTTATAATCCAATCATTTGTCCTCTAAACTTTCTTGCATTGTCTCATACAAGAGCTTTTTGGGGACCCTCATATCCGAACCATAACAATGGGTAAAAGTGGATCAATGCATTCTAAGCTGTAGCTATACATAAGAAATAAGTTCTGTTGTCCTATTTCCCAGCAAGTGGCCAGTGATAAAAATACTATATATTTCAAAAAAGCTGGAAGAGATGATCTTCAATATTTTCACCACAAAGTAATGATATATGTTTGAGAAGACAAATATGTTTGCTCTTCTTTGAACATTATACAATGTATACATCTATTGAAACAGATGGTACACAATAAATGTTACAATTTTTATGTGTTCATAAATAGTGGCATTTCCGTTTGTTGAGATGAGACCTCATTATGTTAACATGAATAAACAAATAAAAATGAAATTGGAAATAAGGTCTTCAAAATGTTCTATCTGTGGAAAAATAGAAGAAAGACCATATTTGAAAGAATTTATGAAAAATTTTTTTAAGTAGGCCAAACTGATTTAAGTTCACCAACCCAAAGTTTACAATTTATACAAAATATACCTAGCTAAAAAAAATCAAATGGGAAGCAAGCATTCTGTAGAAAATAAGAAATTTAAAAACACAAACAGAAAACAAAGGAGAAGAAAAGAGGAAGAGAAAGCACCTGTGTGGGCGTGCGCGTGGGCGCATGAGAGAAAGAAGGTGGGGAGGGAGAATGAAGGCACCCTTAACACAAATAGAGATAAGGTCCAGCAAACTTTTTTCTCTAACAGTCCAGAGTAAGTGTTTGAGGCATTGTGTGTGGTGCAGAATTGCTATCTCATATTCTTATTTAACACTGTAAAATATAAAAAGCATTCTTAGCTCAAGTGCCATAGGGAAACAGGGCAGTGGCCATGGGCTGTCCTCCTTCAGCCTCTGCCAAAAGGATGAAGAAACAAAAGCAAGATCATCTAAATGACAACAGTGTGTTCTATAACTGCTCAATGTCAGGAACCATTAGACAAATACCTTTAAATTACAATGGAAAAGTTTGATCCACTTGCAATTATATCTTCAGCAATATTATCTTTTAAGAGGAAGAACAAACTAAAAAATTAATAAACAGATACAAAGTTACCTATCAAAGCATCCTCAAAAATCGTCTAAAAAAACAATTATTTTACCAAAAAAAAAGACTATTACTCTAGAAAGGCCCCAAAGCACAGACAAAAAAAATAAATATATATATATATATATATATATATATAATATTATCCAATAATAATAATAATATTAGTTATAATGTCTAAATTGCAGAATTAGAAAATAAATAAATAATAACAGAAATCAATACTGAGCAACAACAGCATTTAAGTAGAGAGTGTGGTGGCCAGAGTTCAAATATTCTTAGTCCCTTGTATTGTTTAAGAAGTTTGCCAAAATGCTAATTAACTGTAGTCTTGGCATCTAAAGATGTTAAGTATCCATTGTATTTTTTCTTACCCATTACAAGAATAAAAAGATAATTTGTCATCTCAAATTAAAGGAAATATATGACACAAGAAGTAAAATTTAATTGAGAGCTGGGGTTGTGGCTCAGTGGTAGAGTGCTTGCCTAGCACGTGCGAGGTGCTGGGTTCAATCCTCAGCACCATATAAATAAATAAAAATAAAGGTATTGTGTCCAACTACAACTAAAAAAAATTAAAAAATTTATTGAAATATTTAATTAATCAGAAAAGCAAAAGAAAGGAGACAAAAGGAAAAATTAAAAGAACAAAATGCTATTAGTCCACTTATTTCAGTAATCACAATAAATGTAAAGGGACAGAAATTAGCACCTAAAAATCACAGAGTTTCAGGTGAGATTTAAATCGCTGAAAATGCAACTAAACAACATTTTAAATTGATAACTGAACACGTTTTAAATAGACATGTCTAAAACCTAAGGAAACATAAGTTGTGGGCTCTTGTTATTGTTCATTTGTTGAGATGAGGTCTCAATATATTGACTACGTTGGTCTCAAACTTCTGGGCTCAAGCAGTTCTCTCACCTGTTGGGACTATAGACATAAGCCACTGTACCTAGTTGGAAATATACATTTTGAAAGTAAAACAATGGAAAACAAGGTACAAGGCAGTGTCTAATAAAAAACAGTTAAAAATTATCTAATTTACTTTGAAATAATCATATATTTACATTTGGTTGTAAAAAAGTACAGAGAGGTCCTATATACCGTTTACCCTATTTCTTCAACTCTTGCATAATTAAACTACAAAAGCACAACAGGGAAATTCACATTGGCACAATCCACTTACCTTATTCAGATTTCACCAGTTTTATATATCCTCACTTTTGTGTATTAATTTCAATCTACTTTTATCACGTGTATTTTGTAAAACCACTACAACTATCAAGATAGATAATTGTTCTACTACCAAAGATATTTCTTGTGCTATATTTTGATAGTCACACCCCAGTTCCGATCCCTATCTCCTGGCAACCACAAATCTATTCTCTATGCATAAAATTGCCATTTCAAGAAAATTATATCAACAGAATGACAAATGAATTTTTAAGGTAAGAAATAGATAAAAAGAGGAATGTTATACAACTATAAAAGTTTGTATTTTCTGGGAAGATATAAATATTATAAACTTCATGATAATAAAGAACAATAAAAATATAAAAACAAAATAACCATAACAAATAGCACAAAATATATAAATACATATCAGAAATTTTATAGATTAATAATGTTGGGAGATTTTTATTTCCTCCTTTAATTAAAATAGAAGTCAAACAGACAAAAAAATGTGTAAAGATAAACCATATAAAGATAACTCAAGAAAATGATGGTTATTCTCTTATAAAATTGAATTATTTCCACTCATGATATAATCTAAAAAATTCTTGCATGCTTGTATGGAAGCTTTAGTCAGAATGTTCACAGAAGCACTGTTAATAATGGTAAAAAAAATAGATGCTGTTCCAGTGCCCACCAACAGGAGGGTAGGTAAGGTATTTTCATACAATGGCACAAGTATGAAGCTTTGAAAATGAACAAATTACAGCTAATAACTTGATAGATCTTAGAAATACTTAAACTGAATAGAAAAAAAAAATAAAAGTATGATGGCATTTTCATAATAGAAGACCCACACCAGATAGTATGATGTGTATATGTGTTCATGTATACTAAAACAATTTTAAACCAAGGGAATATTACTTGAAAAGTTAAGGGTAATAGCTGACTTTCTGGGATATACCGAGGTATGACAGCAGAGAGAAGCTACAGATTTTTCAAAGGTATTGGTAAAGTTTTGCTTCTTAAGTTTGATGGTGTGATCATCACTGTTTGCTATATTATGTTTCACTGAATAACATATGTTGCAATTAGTTTTACATATGTGAAATTGTATATAATAAAAATTTCTAATCAGTAAAATAAGCCTAGTAATATTTGACTCATTTTCATAGTATTGCAAGGATATTTTAAGAATAAATGGAATGAGTGAAAGGGGAAGTGCACTGTCAAATACAGTGGTATATACAAATGTTAGACATAGTCATGGTAAACACATCGCAGCCTCTAGAAGACTGATGAACTTCATCTCTGTGGGAATTCTTTTTTTTGTTTATTGATTCTTTTTTTTATTATTTGAAGTTGTTGTATATATAACAGTAGCATGCATTTCAATTCGTAATATACATACAGAGCACCTTTTTACATATCACCGTATGTATACAAAGTATATTCATACTATTCATGTCTTCAAACATGCACTTAGGGTAATGATATCCATCTCATTCTACCATCTTTTATTATCCCCTTTATATCCCTTGTCCCTTCTCTTCCCCTCCCTCCCCATTGGCCTTTCTAGTGTTCCTCTAATCCTCCTATGCTCCCTGACCCAACCCCACTGTGAATCAGCCTCCTTATATAAGAGGAAACATTCAACATTTGGATTTTTGAGATTGGCTGACTTCACTTAGCATTATATTCTCCAACTTCATCCATTTACCTGTGAATGCCATTATTTTGTTCTCTTTTATTACTGAGTAATATTCCATTGTGTATATATACCACATTTTCTTTATCCACTCATCTACTGAGGAGCATCTAGGTTGATTCCACAACCTAGCTATTGTGAATTGTGCTGCTATAAACATTGATGTGGCTGTGTGAAGGAGCCCCAATTAGGGAGATGGCTATTGCGGTCAGCTGGAAGCCATAAGTTCCACCTGATAATAAGTATGTATGTGACGCACCTGTAAATGCACGTGAGGCACCCGCAAAGCTAAAGGTATATAACCGGGTGAAAGCAGTTGGAGTCAGGAGAAGAATGAATTCATTCAGTCAGTCATGCAGTCGCTCGGTCGGAAGAAGAGTTCGGGTCGGAGAAGAAGAAAAGAATCAGAGCGGCCAGAACGTAGGCAGAGCGGTTACAGAAGAGAAACCAGAAAGAAGAAGTAATGGCTGGTCAGAGTCAAGCAGAGAGGCTCCCGAGGAAGAAAGAAGAAAGAAGAAAGAAGCTCTAAAATCTAAGCTCTCTCTCTCTCTCTAAAGAAGAAATCTTTCTCTTTCAAGCTCTCTCTTTCTCTCTAAGCTCTAAGAAGAAAAGCTCTATCTTTCTCTCTAAGCTCTAAGAAGAAGAAGAAAAAGCTATCTCTAATCTTTCTCTCTAAGCTCTTTCTAAGAAGAAGAAAAATCTTTCTTTCTCTCTCTAAGCTCTCTCTAAGAAAGTAGAAGTTAAAGTAGTAGTATCTTTACTCTGCCTCCGAGAGTTTTCCTCCCGCGGCGTTGTGGCTGGCCACGACAGGCAGCTTACAGCTGTGTCCCTGTAGTGTGCTGTTTTTAAGTCCTTTGGGAATAGACCTAGTAGTGGAATAGCTGGGTCATAAGGTGGTTCTATTCCCAGTTTTCCAAAAATCTCCATACTGCTTTCTATAATGGCTGCACCATTTTGCAGTCCCACCAGCAATGTATGAGTGTGCCTTTTTCCCCACATCCTCTCCAACATTTATTGTTGTTTGTGTTCAAATTCTTTTAGTCAAATTTTGTCTTATCTAATTATTAAGATGCACAGTAGATAGGTGTTTTTCAAGACACACAAAAATAATGAAATAGTAGTAAGTAACCACTTGTTTGTTTTTTATAATAAATCTGTTTTTTTCTTATTTTCTGATCCTCTTACATTATAACCTTTGATAAGACTTTTTCCTTGGTTATTGTATTAAAAAAATAACTCTCCAGATTATCTTATCATTGCTTTAAAAATACTGTGGCTGATAGAAGGTAAATATGTAAGAAAACAGAAAATATCTTAGGTTTTTTTATTTTTTTATTTTTTTATTTTTTCTTTGCCACAGATAGACTCCAAATTTTAGATAACTGGGAAGTTTCATTTAAATAATCAGCTGACTTCTCAAACTTGACTTCACTGGGGACATTTTAAGTTTCATAAACAGGAAGAAAATATATCTGGGAAAGAAAATAATGAAAAGCTCAGATGATGATTTGATAAACTGTTGAAATATTTACACAATCCCCAGAAAAAAATAAATATCACACATTCAAATAGGAAGATCTCAAGCTGAGTTCAGAGAGGTTAATTTGCCTTCTGGTGACTCTTGTTACAGCTCTGCTTTTTATATACCAGTCCTCCACTTTGTAACATTCAGTGGCTTCCAACTCATGGAGTTATTTAGTCAGAACTATGAAATCACCATCAGTTTTAATAATGTAGCTTTTTTATAGCCACCCAATATTCAACTTTAATTCTAACACACGAAGAACTGAGTAATCACAGGTGAAATATGAAACCCAGGGCAATGCCTAGCAAAAAAGCAGTTTCAACAAGTGCTGATGTATGCACATATATATGATTATGCCTTTATCTATCACTATCTACATCTGCATATCCATGCCTATGGTGTATCTGTTTTTATCTATATCTATGAAGAGAGGAACAAAGAAGATAAATTACATATGTGGAAGAAGTAGGAGAAAGGAAACTTTTGTTGTTTTTTAAGTCTATAAAATAAAGTGTTTACTTAGCTTGGAGAGTGAACTCAAAGAGAAGGAAATCATATTTGAACTTGGCATTCCCTAGTGGGTATCTTGCCTTTGAACAGAAATACTGAATCTCATATTCTTTTATTAAGTGCACAAGCCCATCACATCTCTTTTCTCTATTCCTCATTGCAACAGAAGCCATTCTAAAGCAAGCCCTGCTGTGTATGCATAATAAAAACCTTTCAGAAAACACCATTTAAACAGATCATTAAATATTATTGCTTGTGAGGAGGTAAAAATCCGAGATTCTAGATCAAGCACATTTTTAATCTTTTTGTTTTAATTTTTCTATTAGGATACGTAAACAGGAAGTGCATGCCATGTCTAAAATAACAAACCCTCAAATAAAATCCACATCCAAGGAAATTAAATGTTTCTTAATAAACAAGCAAATAAAGTCTTTCCACATTGCCCTAGGCATTTATATCATGTTTTAAAGATGGACCTTAACCTGGTGTGTAATCTGCCCCTTCTTGACTCCAGTTATCAAGTAAGAGCAACAAGCACTGTAGAAA
Source organism: Tamias sibiricus (assembly GCA_025594165.1). Classification (NCBI taxonomy): domain Eukaryota; kingdom Metazoa; phylum Chordata; class Mammalia; order Rodentia; family Sciuridae; genus Tamias; species Tamias sibiricus. The sequence continues at coordinate 37,772,186 of CM046665.1, read as the reverse complement.
TAAACATACCCTCCCTTGTTTCTAATTTGTCATATAAGAATGCACCCTTTGATTTACTCAGTTGTTGCAGTTTTCGTAAGTAAGGGGAGATTCTAATTGAGTTTCATGAGGACAAATGAATTAAAGGGCAAGGAAATATATCTGCCAGAAGTTGAGAAGCACAGGACAAGTTCACTTGCTTTTAAGATGGAATATTTGCATGGATTGTATTTTTGGATCATACCTAGCTTCTTCTTTGGTGTTATTTTGCAGTTTTTGATAAGAATTTGTATTCTGTCTTGTGGCCTGATATGATGATCCTAATTAGGGAAATTTTCATTTCACAAAAGTAGTGATAAGAGGTAGAGGTGAAGCTTCAAAAGCCTCTCATTAAGATGCATTCTGGTGGTTCTACAGTTCTGTGAAGGTCCCTGTGGCCATGCTGCCAGATAATTACTTCCTCTGCTACTTGGTCCTTCACAGTGCCAGGATACACAGGGGCAACTATGAGAGATGACACCAATTGGTATTGACTCAGTGAAACTGTTGTAAAAATAATTACTAACGGTGCCTTTGGTTAAACACTGAATGCAATTACTGTATTACAATTATGATAATGATCAGAGTGATGTTTCAACAGATAAATGAAAGAAAAGTAGACAGAGAATTCCTGGGGAAATTTCTAAGAAAGCTAAATGGGCATCTCTTCTTAAAGACTTTTTTATACCAAAAAAGGAAAACTCCATGATGGACACAGGACTTCTTAATCTCTCCCAATCTCTTAGGATTCCTTCAGTATTTGTCTCAAGTTCCAGAAATTTTAAGTCACCAAATGGGTCACATGTCATCTTCTCAACCTGGTTTCTGTGCTTCTGATTGTTGTCCCTGCTTACTCTGCCTGCTTTTATACTGCTAGCAACTCAGCAGCAAGCCATCCCCCATGCTTGTAACACCTAATAAAACTCCTCAGGCAAAGCAATTCTATCTTTTAGCATTATTCCAGGCTTCCTGTAGGGAAAACAGTATGCCTTTCTGTTACAAAGGAGTCTTGTCATATTGTGTTCAGTGTTTGTGTAGCAGTTGACTAAGGCATCATATGCTAGCAGGGTTCTTAAGAAGTTAATATGTTGAAACATATAAACTTGATATGTTGACACACACACTTGGTAAAAAAATAAAAATTAAATTTTGTATTCCAGAGATACAGGAGAAATATGAAGGCTGTTGGGGGGACATCTTTTCACTAATTCATTCATTTCTTTATTCAGTAAATATTATCAAATACCTATGATATGTCAAGCACACGGGATATGGCAGGTGCTGAAGTTTATATTCTAATGGGGTAAATGCAGAAATACACCAGAAACAAACAAACAAACAAAAGTAAATTCCATCATACATTAGAGGGACAAGAAAAAGGAGAAGCAGGAAGAAAGAAAAACAAAAGGTGGGTTTTGATTTAAAATAGGGCATCAGGATAGAACTCACAGAGAAGATGATATTTATCAAACACAAGAAAGAAATGACATATCATTCATATCATCCTTGGCCATTTGAAGTGCACTTGAAGATTTACATTGTTATTACTTTTAGATAAATATTGAATATTTAGTGTAAGGCACAATGCTTTGGAAAACATACATTTTAATCCCCATTTTGCAGATTAGGAGTACAAAACACAAAGAATTCAAGTCATTTGTGCCAGGTCACACAGCTAGGGAGCCACAGCACAAATGTCAGGACTAGGCCTCTGACATATCCAGTTTTCAGGTTTCTCATTTGATCCTTGGGCACAAATATCTCACAAACTATCTCACAAATTTGTAAAGTATAGCTTTTAAAAGAACCTGATGAAATGTTATTACTGTTATTGTTATCATCTAAGTTTTAAAATAATACTACGAGCTTACTGTGTGAAAAATACCTTACATGCATAGAATGTTTCATGAAATCCTCATAACAACCCTTCACAGAGAACACCCTGATTCTAGGGAGCTATTTTAATACTTTATATGGATATTTTATATAAATATTATAATTTATATATGATCTCCTCCAGCCAAGAAGTGTCTAAGCCTGAGCCTGAACTCAGACCTCTGTGTCCAAAGTCTGGGCTCTCAGCAATATTCCAGACAGAATTTCTTCTCAATTAAAAGACATTCATAGGAATTGAAATGAGATGATCTTGGTGAGGCCTGTGGCTCCTAGCATGTATAAGAATGGTCAAGAGGTCCAACCTAGGACTACCTGCTGTAGCATTCCAGATGGTAGAAGGAACGCTGTTCTTCCCCCACTCAGCAATCCATGGGTGTTTCTAGACAGAGGTAGTAATAACCTGGCCATGCAATGCCCAACAGTTTCATCTTGATTGACAGCAGCAGTGAACATTGGGTTCACATGCTGAGTGAGGAGTTTTAAGTCAAGAGGATAGTGTCCAAGACTTGCTTGTAGAAAATGCTGGCCTAGATCCTCTAAATCTTTATAGGATATTCCCATATTTCAGAATTTAAATGAATCATTTGGTTTCCTTGTAATTGTTTCCCCTGTTATAAGCCAAGTGAATTGGGATACTAATTTGTGGAGTTCCTTTACAGTCACTAGTTAGACTGAAGGCAGGTTTCTTGTAATGTCTCTCCACCTGTACTTTTAATCACCATATAATGTAAACACATTGATTGCAATTATTTTTCAAATGAAGTAATGCAAGGAAATCTCTCCATCATGCTTCTTGTACCAAACTCTTTTCCCTTTGAAACATCATTATCAGATTGGTACGTGTTCTTGTGTTCTTCTAGCTTTTCACAATCTTTACCTTGGGAATCTGCTTGTCTATAGAAAAGACGCATTTTGCTTTGCTCTTTTATTACATGATCTTTAGGGGGATCAGGCCCCTACAGAAAAAAATCTGTAATTGTTCAAGTCTACCTGTGATACAGTATGTTTAATTTTAGGGTGCAGTGATAGCAAAACAATTTCTCCCTCACAGCAAATCTCAGGTCTTCTAATGCTTTTATCACTAATAAATGTGACGTTTTGATTTCCATCAGACTGACTGCTTTGCCTCTCAATTGGGTCAAAATACATTATATTCTTGGAGTTATTTCCTTAGTTTGTTGCTCATCTTTAATATTGCAATGATACCTTTTACAATAATTTTTTTTTTTACTTTTATAAATTTTCACCTTTATAGCTTCTATATTTTATGACTCAAATTAAGCAACATAAAATTATTTTCAAAGAACTTTATCTTTTCTTTTGTTTATGTTTATATTTGACTCTTTAATTCACCTACAATATATTATATAAAATTTTTCATGTGGTATGAAGTGAAAATAAATGTATACATTTCCCAAATGCATAGTCAGTTGCTTTAACATAGCTCATTGAATAGTGTATTTTCCTATCAAACTGAATTCTCCACAGGCACGTGGTTTGGTCCTTGAACTTTTCATTCCATTCCACCCCCATAAATTTTCACATTGCTACAATCATATTAAAGTTTTAAAATGTGATTTTATATCTAAGAAGGCAAATCTCACATAATTCTTTACTGTTAAAAAATACCGTAGCTTATTTTTAATATGTTTCCTTTCTCAATTTATTTAGGTCTAGTTTGTCAAGATCAGTTTGTTAGGTTAGTGGTTAGTTGTTGAGATTTGTATCAGTCTTGCATTGTGTTCATATATTTACCTGTGATATAATGACATCCTTACAATGTTATTCTAGAAGGTAAGTCTATTTATTCAGTGTCTCCAGGTGAGTCAATAAAGTCCAATAGTCCCCAAATTTCAAATTTTTCTTTGGCTACCTCTTGTTAAATTTATACAAAGTTATTTTAAAATGTGTCTTGTTTCAATGTGCATGATGAATTTGCTATGTTTTTTAAAAAATTAGTTTTGCTGAAGTATAGGAAACAAACGAGTTGATTTATATGTTAATCATGTGTCCTGTCTCCTTAGAAAACTCTTAAGGATTTTCAGTTGTTCTATGTAAGTCATCATATACTTGAAAATTGTGATGGTTTTCTTTTCTTTTTTTTTTTTTTTTTTTTTTTATCCAATAGTCGTGTTTATTTTTCTTTTTTTTCTTTTTTTCTTTTTAGAAACGACAGCAGAATGCATTACATTTCATATTGTACTTGTAGAGCACACTTTTACATATCTCTGGTTGTGTACAAAGTATATTCACAGCATTTGTGACTTCATACATGTACTTAGGGTAATAATATCCATCTCATTCTACCATCTTTTTTTTTCTTCTTTTTCACCCTTTTGCCCCTTCCCTTTTCTTTCCTCCTCATTGGTCATTCTAGAGTTCCTCTAATCCTCCCATGATCCCCGTCCCAATCCCACTGTGAATCGGCCTCCTTATATCAGAGAAAACATTTGGCATTTGGCTTTTTGGGATTGGCTAATTTTACTTAGCATTATATTCTCCAACTTCATCCATTTACCTGTGAATGCCATGATTTTATTCTCTTTTATTGCTGAGTAATACTCCATTGTGTATGTATACCACATTTTCTTTATCCATTCATCTACTGAAGGGCATCTTGGTTGGTTCCACAATTTAGCTATTGTGAATTGTGCTGCTATAAACATTGATGTGGCTGTGTCCCTGTAGTATGCTGTTTTTAAGTCCTTTGTGTATAGACAGAGGAGTGGGATAGCTAGGTCATAAGGTGGTTCCATTCCCAGTTGTCCAAGGAATCTCTATACTGCTTTCCATATTGGCTGTACCATTTTGCAGTCCCACCAGCAATGTATCAGTATGCCTTTATTCCCCACATCCTCGCCAACATTTATTGTTGTTTGTGTTCTTAATAGCTGCCATTCTGGCTGGTGTGAGATGAAATCTTAGAGTGGTTTTGATTTGCATTCCTCTTATTGCCAGAGATGTTGAACATTTTTTCATGTATTTGTTGATTGATTGTATACCACCTTCTGAAAAATGTCTGTTCAGTTCCTTGGCCCATTTATTGATTATTTGTTTTTTTGATGTTAAGATTTTTGAGTTCTTTATGTATTCTAGAGATTAGTGCTCTATCTGAAGTGCATGTGGTAAAAATTTGTTCCCAATTAGTAGGTTCTCTATTCACCTCACTGATTGTTTCTTTTGCTGAGAAGAAGCTTTTTAGTTTGAATCTATCCCATTTATTGATTCTTGATATTAATTCTTGTGCTATAGGAGTCTTATTAAGGAACTTGGGCCTAATCCGACATGTTGGAGATTAGAGTTTACTTTTTCTTCTATTAGGCATAGTGTCTCTGGTCTAATTCCTAGATCCTTGATCCACTTTGAGTTGAATTTTGTGCACAGTGAGAGATAGAGGTTTAATTTCATTTTGTTGCATATGGATTTCCAGTTTTCCCAGCACCATTTGTTGAAGAGGCTATCTTTTCTCCAATGTACATTTTTGGCGCCTTTGTCTAGTATAAGATAACTGAAATTATATGCATTACTCTCTGTGTCCTCTATTCTGTACCAGTGGTCTACCAGTCTATTTTGGTGCCAACACCATGCTGTTTTTGTTACTATTGCTCTGTAGTATAATTTAAGGTCTGGTATAGTGATGTCACCTGTTTACTTTTTGTTTATTTTATGGATTATATCATTTTATACAACATTGAAGAATGACAAAAATAGCAGGTGTTTTGGGTTTGTTTCTGACTTCAATTAAAATATTTTTGACATTTTACTATCAAATTAAAAATGATTTTCTTCCACTTAATCTCAGTTTGCTATTTTTTAAATTTAAAACAAGTATGAGAATTGAAGTCGTTATAGAATTTCCTTACAATTTAAGATTATAATAATAAAATACAATATAACTTTTAAAACAAAATAACAAATAGCACAAAATATATAAATGCACCTGGGGAACTTTAAAGATTAATAACATGATAGATAATTTTTATTACCTCCTTTAATTATGTACAAATCAAATAAGAAAAAATAGTAGAAAAGTAGAAAAATAGTATAAAATAAAAATAGTACAAAAACAAGAAAATTACATGGATTCTTATAAAATTGAATTTTTACTATTCATGGTGTATGCCAAAAAATTCTTGCATGTGTGTAAGGGAACTTCAGTTAGAATTTTCATAGCAGCACTGTTCACAATAGAAAAAACTAAATTGTCTTTGTGCCCACCAATGAGCCACACCTCCAACCCACATATTATGTATTTAATGGTGGTGAAACATCTTTCATTTTAGAAGATAAATATTATGGAGTCATATATGACACATTGTTCTTTTGACACATTGTTGAATTCAATTTCTGTATTTTTATATAAGATTTTTACATCTAGGCTCAGAAAGTAGATGGACCCCCAGAATTCTTTTGTGTGTGTATTTAGGCTTGGTAATATCAGGGTTATTCACACTTAAAAACTGTTTAAGATAGTTTCTTTTATTGTCTACTTATTGGAGAAGATTGTGTAACACAGATTTTATATTTCCTTTACAAATTTGTTTCTGTAAAGCTGTTTACATATGTTTCATTTTTAAGACCAGATCTCAGAATTATTTCTTATTTCTTGTAGTTATAATAATTATGTTTTATATTGTTAGTGAGACAAATTTGATAATTTGTACATTTTAGAAAGTTACTAATTTGAAGCTTATTAGTGTTAATTTACTAACATTTTAAATGCTTTGTGTATCTTATTTATTCCCTTTTCACAGTCTCAATGATCTCTTGTTTTTATCAGACATATTGCCAAATTGTCTATTTTCCAATAGTAAGTTTTTCATTTCATTTATTTTCTGCATAACTTTTCCATCTTTATTATTCTCTGCCTTTCTTCTATATTAAGCTCCTATTTTATGTTATTTTGTTCTATTCCGGTTCATTGAGTTGAAGACTTGGTTCATTTATTTTATTCCTTTTCACTTTTGATTAAATGTATTTAAGACTACAAATTTTCTTTTTTTAAGGCTATAATTCCTTTCACTTCATGGATATCCTAAGAGTTTAGAATGTAGTAGCCTCATTAGTCTCCATTTTTAAATAAATTGGTTAAATTCTTTTGTTGACACAATTTGCATGGCCCAGTGCCAAATGAAAACGAAGTTTCCCTTGATCAAAAAGCAGGAAAAAAGAGCTGCTGATAGTATTAAAAGATAAAGCTTTTCCCTTTCTTCTGTGGTCTCTTTTCATAGTGGTTTTCTGTCTCTGTGTATGTGTGACTGTGTAGAATCATATTTTGTTATTTGCCCATTTATTATTGCTCTAAATAAAGAAAAATATTAATTTTAAACAGTATGAGTTTTAATGTTTACCTTTGTGTTGTGCAATGTCAATTTTGAATGCAAATATAAGAGCATTGAACTCACATCCCCCAAATTACATAATTGCTATTCCATTGCATACTATTTCTTGCCAGAAGAGTGAAACACTGCACAAAACGAGCAATATGTTCATTCTGCTTTTTGATATGTGCACATTCTACCAATACTGTCTCCCTTAGGTTTACTGATGAGTACAGAAAGACTGAAAGAAAAAGTACTATGTATTTCTCTTTTCCTTTCTATATCATAATTTTCAGCATTATGATGAATAAAAAAAGAATATGGCAATATTCTTTGATCATTTCTGTTCTTAGTATGTCACTGCTCTCTTTCTGCATCCAAGTCAGTTCCTGTTAGAAGAGACAATGTGGCCTCTGGGGCTGTCAATGCCTCTCCCTCCCTTCCCGCTTATTTAGTGTTAATATAATTTGCTTACTTTATCCAAACTCTGAATGTATGTTTTACTGTTCACTTGCTTTGTTCCATTTTCCCTCTTGGTTCTAACCAGGGTCTGCATTCTTTTTCTGGATAAGAAAGCATCTTTAGTATGCTGCTGCTTTCTCTTAGCCCTTTCACTTTCCCTTTTTGTAGCCACCTGGATCTAGGTTCCAGATTGCTAGTAATCTTTTAATATTATGACTTCATGATTTCTTTTTTTTTTCAACTTTTCCCCTTATATTCTTTGTCTTCTTTCTTAAATTTGGGAATCAATTTATTTTCTGAAATTCTGACAAATGTATGTCCAAAAGTGTATGTCCAAATGTATGTCTGATATTTGGGCAAGTATATGTACTTGAATTTGTACTTGATGTGCTGAACCCTCCAAAAACAACAGGTTTACAGCAAATAAACTCATCTTTTCCCCCTCTTTCTTTCTTTCTTTCTTTCTTTCTTTCTTTCTTTCTTTCTTTCTTCTTTCTTTCTTTCTTTCTTTCTTTCTTTCTTTCTTTCTTTCTTTCTTTCTTCCTTTCTTTGTTTCTCATTAACCTCGTTTTCTTCCAGAGTCTACTATATCAATATATCATTGCCCCCCAGTCTACTATGAAGGCCAGAGATGAACATTATCACTGATTTCTCCTTCTCCCTGCATTTTCCTCCTCTTTCCTCACAAAGAAAAATCCCTAAATCCTGTTGGCTTTTACATTAAAGTTCTCTCATATTTTTCATTGTGCTGCATTAGCACTACAGTGACACCTGCATTTACTTCAAGGTGTCATCATCTGGCACCTAGAAAGCAATGATGCAGCTGTTCGTTCCCTACCCAAGTCAGGGTGATCACTACAGAATGCAAATCTAATCTGATTTCCTACCTCTTTTCTGCTTAAATTGGAAGTGTTGTCCCTCTTTACCTCCGCCACCCTCCCTCCCTCTTTGCTTTCTTCTTCTCCCTTTCCTTTTACCTATCTCCCTCTGCCAAAAACATTTTTTTTTTCTAAGAAGGGGCACTGGGAACTAAACCCAACCAAGGGCACTTTACCACTCAGTTACACCTCCAGTCTTTTAAATTTTTCATTTCAATACAGGGCCTCACTGAATTGCTTAGGGCCTCCCCAAATTACTGAGGCTGGCTTTGAACTTTCAATCTACCTCATCCACCTGAGTTGCTAGGCTCCCATAACATTTATAAATGGTTTTGCAACAGACTTAAAAATACAAAAGAAATTGCCTTTTGTCAATCTCCTCTTCAATCTTCTCTTCTCATCTTCTGTCAATCTCCTCCTTTTTTTGCTATGCCTTCCAGACCATCTCAAGCCAAGGCAATGCATGTTTTGCAGTTTCTATAAAGTTGAAAGCTTGAAACCATATTCCCTGGCGATATTCTATAAATATGTACTACCAATAAAAGTAGAATGGATTTAATTAATTTTCCCTTAATTACTTTGAGTTATCTATAGAAAGCACTGTGTGCTAACAGGTAATATTTTTAATGAAACTTGTATTACCACAAATTGGATTATAAAATAATCTTTTTATAATTAATAAGATAAAGAGTAGAGCAATTGGACATATAGTATTAAAGATTTTAATTATAAACTTTTAGTTACATCTTTTGTAATCAGAAAGGACCAACTGACAGAAAACAAATTAAAAACAAACATGAACTATTCTCATATGCTTTTTGATCTATAAAATTAGAATCTTCTCTAATTTTCCTATGACCTTTAGCCTTGACCTTGGGATTTTGTTGGGGAAGAGTTCATAGCACTTTAAAGGCAGACATTGCTGCTGATCATCTAAGCAAAAGAGTGTGAGCCTCTAATCATTGATTTTACAGATATTTTTGATTCCTCTTTAATGCCAATATACTATTATAATTGTATTTAATCAATTATATTGTATATCACAATTCCCAATTAATTAGTAATCTCTATATTCAGTTTTTGTAATTGAATAATTATAAAATTCTAGTTTATTATTATGATAATTTTATTCTAAAAGAAAGGCATATATTTGAATTTTTCCTTCAAATAGCTTGTAATCTGTTAAGTAGTTTTTGTAAAGTTAACTGTGAGTGGACATCTCTGATTACTTTCACTGAACTATATGAAGTCAAAGCAAACTATGTGTTTCTGTGGCTCCTGTGCTGTCAGCACTTCATGGAAAGTTATTCAATACCTGTCATGTCAAGAACATACTCTGTTACTAATGCTTCCTGTATTTTTAAAGAAATCTATCGCCAAGATTTGAATGAATAATAACTCACACAACTATTAATTAAATACATTTTTCCAAAAGCATCATCAGTACAAATTCTTCCTTGACATAAATATTTTGGTTGATCTACTATGAGGTTTTACCAGTACATCTTTTTAGCTTGTAATGGTTTCATCGGCAGCATTTCAAAATCTTCTGCTTTTAATTTATAAGGCTTTAATATCAAAAAAGAAAAATGATGTTGCAGCTGCTGTTGAAATACTAGGTTTAGACTAAAGCATGCTCTGGGGGTAACATGGAAAGTTTAAGGCAGCTCTGCAGTGGCAGAATCTACTCGTTATTTAATTAAGCTCTGAAAGACCTTGACAGAAACTTCTGGCCTATGTCAGAACCTTTTCTGATCAAGAGGTATACATGCGTTAATAAGTCTTACAGGTGCTTTACTGCACAAATATGACTTTGATGTTTTGGAAAGCATAGTATCTGACATGCCCCAAATCCTAAGATAATTCCTTTCTCCTCTCTGTTTCTTCTCTGCTCCATAGTAACCCATCAACATCTTCTCTATTTTCCTAATTTCACTCTATAAAGTTACAGTAGGATTCACTTTACAAATATACACTATTCCTTTGAACCATAGTTGTGTCTTATGCTGAGTCCACCTAATTAATATCAGATAGCCTTTTATTATTGGTCTGAATTTACAAAAATTTGTATATCAATGGATATCCAATTTTTACATTTATTTTGAAATGGGAAAACCTTAAGTTTGATAACTATAAATTACTTGGTTAAAATAGCACAGTCCCAATGGTAATGTTCTCAACAAACAGAGAAACTATAATCCACACCTTCATATCTACAGCCTTTTAAATTTATTTTCTGTTACAATGTCTAGACATGATGTCAAACAATATTATATTGCAAAGGACCTAAATAAATACTAACATTATGGTATAGTTACATGCTTTTATTTTGAAAGTTTTACAGACCTGCATCTTGATTTCACCTTCTCAGGGCATGAAATTTACAAGTAACCATAGCTCTAGTTTACGATTTCAAGGAAACTGGTTTCAACACCAATTTCAGGAGTTTTGAGACAGTTTATCTCCAGAACTTATTCAGTATAAGCTCTGGAGTCAAACAGATCTGTCTCGATATTACCTCTCCTGCTTCCAAATGTGACCTATCAAGTTTCATAACCTCCATAATTCTCACTTTCTGTATGTGGAAAATAGGCATAATAAGCACCTACTTTATTAGGTGGTTGTGAGGTCTGCCTATAGTACATGAGGCAGATGCCTGGTCAGTAGTGAGCAGTCTAGAAGATGCAAGGCCCTGGTTCAATCCCCAGCTGCAGAGTGTGTACACACACACACACACACATGCAGTCTCCTAACTCCAACACTAAGTTTCTCTCAGCTCATTTTGTCCTACATAGAGTGGCTATTGAGGAAAAGGTGACAGTAGATGTTGCTATGGAATTGTGTGAGACACATATTTCACTACAAAGAATATTGATTTCTATATTTAAACCCACTTGCATAATGAAGTGTGTGTGTGTGTGTGTATGTGTGTGTATTTAATTTTATTTTATATATATATAAGGAGCTCAGTCCAGGACAATAATAGTAATAATAATGATAAAGCCAATAATCCTGGCCACAACAGATGTGGTATGTGACTTCACTAGTAGAACAACAGTAAAGCCTTGGATTCTTTGAATTATAGGTTTACGCTCATAATAATTTTCTCAGAAATACTCATTGATTTATTATTTTTCTCTGCCTTCCTTCAAGTTTCTCCAAATTTTCATATATATATATATATATATATATATATATATATTTATTTATTTATTTATTTACATATGTTTTAAAATGTGCATAAAAAGTTAAGTTTACACATTAAAAGTGTTACAAGTTTTCCAATAACACATACAGCCAACACATCCCTCAACCTGCTTTAGGAAGAGAAATTTCAGCGTGTTTCAAAGTTAATTACACTTAATAAAATACTTTATTCAGTTTTTAAAAGAAATTTTCCTCATAAGGTTTATATTTTATTTGGTCTAAAACTATTTGTCAAACCAGCACAGCTGGCCAGAGGAATCAGTGATCTAGATACCCACTCACTGCTTCAGTGCTCTCTCTTTTTCCCCTCCTGTCTTTGGGACTGGGGGACTCAGTCACTTACAGGCACATCTTTTTTTGGAAAGAGATGGAACAACCTTCTCTTTCTTCTCCCTCACAGACAATTCAGTGTATCCCAGATATTTGCTATTAGTGCACCATCCAGGTTATTAGCCTGCCAAGCCTTGTTCTTTCCATAGATTATGGGGCTGGATTAGTAAGATATTATAATGGCCAGTCTAGGTTATAAATCTGGAGTCTGTTGAATACATTAAGTACATAGTGGCATCCAGTAAGTCCTTAGACACACATACACACAAAACCAATAATAGCTTGCTCCATGTATACAAGTATAGTTAAAAACTGAAATCAAACTATTATTCACATAGTGAATACAAATACATGTGGTATTTAAGATAATATTAATTCCTCCAGTTAGGTTTGGACAGAGGATGGAAGTAATAGAAAATGAGTTTTGGAGTTAAAAGCTAAGACTAGGTCATGGAAAGTTCTGTCTGTGGAGGTAAGAGATTTGGATGTTTGTGAAAGGTGCTAACATCTTAGAGTAGGTATTGTATTAAGAGCTATATTTCATTGGTGTGGAGCTGGAATCATGATCTGAGCTTAGATAATAAAACATAGAGACTATAAATGTAATATGAAATGTAATGCATTCTGCTGTGATATATAACAACTTAGAATAAAAATAAATAAATAAAAACCATATTTTTCCTCTTTGTAACTAGAAGAATTTGTCACAAGAAAGAGCTTGTAATTTAATAAAAAAGTTAATTTAAACAAAAATAAAAGACATAGAGACTAGAGAAGAAAGGCTATCTTGGAATTCTTGCCATAGATTCAGTTAAAGTTAATGAGGCTCATGACCAGGAGGATGAAGGCTTTGAGAGAGCAGTGATGGGGACACATCAAAGTTTACTCAGTAGGATCAGGTGGCTGATCACCCAGGAAGGGAAATAGTTGAGGGGTAGGAGTTGGAAGAGTGAACATGAGTCACAAATTGCAAATCTGGGTGATTAAGAAGAATGTGGTGCCTTTATTTAAAAAAGGAAAAGAAAAACAGAAAGCATAGGAAGAAAAGTGAGTTTAGAGGGAAAAGAATAATGAGATTATTTTTCGACATATGGTTTTTGAAGTGTAGAAGGCAGTGAAGACATGGAACTGGGAGCTCAAAGAGTGATCAGGTGTTAGCCACATGTGTGTGTGAATCAGCTATAGACAAGAGCTTCCTGTTTAATTATTGTGTGCATGTGTGTGTTTGTGTGTGTGTGTGTGTGTGTGTGTAAGAATGAGAAGAATGAGGAGGTGGATGGTGATGTTTGTATTTGTAGAAAATAATGTATTGTGGGAACAGAGATGGTGTAAGGAGACTATGAATCTCATTCAAATATGGTTCATCTATGTAACTGGGAGGAACTTAGAATAGGTGATAATCTTTTTCTAAAATGATAAAGACTATTAGTTTAAAAAGGGGGAAATTCATCCTATCTTTCTCCAAAAGGTAGAAATAGGACCCATGGATGGCAGTATTTGAAGATAAAAATTATAACTAGAGCAATGTACTAAAATTAGGGATACTCCCAAAGAAAAATGATTTGCAATACACTATTCTGAGCTTATCATTACTAGAGGAGCTTGCACAGAAACAGGATGACAGCCTGACAGAATCTGCAAGACATTTTATTTTAATAAAGAAATTAAGATCCTGTAGTCAGATTCAGTATAATCCTGTCATTAAGGATTACATCATTTTCACTTATATAAGAGAACTTAACATCTACCAAAAGCCAGACATTAGACTAAATGGACTTGTATTAATTTTCAATGGCTTCTACAACTACCAAAAACTTAGTGGCTTAAGGAAAAACAGAAATTGCTGGGTGTGGTTGCACATGTCTATAATTCCAGTGACTTGGGAGGCCAAGGCAGGAGGATCCCAATTTTGAGGCCAGCTTTAGCAACTTAACAAGGCCCTAAGCAACTTAGCAAGACCGTGTCTCAAAGTAAAACAATAAAAAGTCCTGGGGCATTATCTCTGTAGTAATGTCCCCTGGTTTCAATCCCTAACACCAAAAGGAAATAAATAAATAGAGAGAGAAACAGAAATTTATTCTCTCATAGTATTAGAGGCTTGAAGTCTGAAATCAGTTTCACTGGGCTAAAATTAAGAAGTCAGCAAAGTTGTGGTACCTCCAGATGTTTCAGGGCAACATTCATGTGGTGTTTGCTTATTCCAAGTTCTGGTGTCTGCTTTGATTTTTTAGTTTGTAGCCACATTACTCCAAACTCTGACTTCATGGTCACATCAATTTCTCCTCCACCACCTCTTCTGTGTCTCTCAGGTCCCCTTCTACTTTTGTCTTGTAAAGGTACCTCTAATTAAATTTATGATCCAACTAGATAATCCACAATAATAAATTTACAGTTTCAAAATCCTTAATCATACCTGTAAAGATGTTTGCCATGTAAAGTGAAATTTAAAAAGGTTCCAGGGATTAGGACCTGCAGTCTTTCCTAGGGCCTCTTATAACCCTACTAGAAAGTTCTTCACATATCCTGACACGAAGGCACTCTAGGAGGGCGATGCCCTTATTTTTAATCCTTCTTAAGCAAAATAAGAAAATGAGTTTTAAAGAATTATTTTGGCATTTGGCATTATATTTCAAAACCTCACCTCTATTGCAGGTTTACTATTTTCAAAGATAGAGCAACATTTTTTTTCTTTTTTCATTATTCCACAAAGTGAAATTAAGCTCTGCTATGCTCATATGCTTCCATTTTCTGTTCATTGTAGTGACTCTGAACCTGCCTCCTCTGTTAACAGGCACTTTCATAAATCTCAAAGTGAAAAGAGGCGGTACTCACATTCAATAGTATGGCAGCTTACAAGAAGTCTCATCTCACCAAACCTATTGGAAATACTTGAAAACATTTATTGGCAGGCAGGCACTCCAGAAGAGATCTGACAAAAATCCTGAGAACTATGTCTTTCTGCCCATGATTACTTCTGCTCTTGGTCCCCAAGGGTTAGCCTTTTTTTTTTTTTTTTTCATTCTTGCCTCCTCACAAACTCTGCTTCCACTGTTAATACCAAGAGTTTGTCTGGAGCTTAAGGCAGTTGTTTAGTACTGTATAACAAGCAACCATAATTTACGACCAGCATGGTTTTATCTTCGTATAAATTTGTTACACACAGCACATCATAAGTGCACCCCCAACCTATATTTACAGAGCACCTTTTTCCCCTTCCTAGTGCCATCAGATGTGGTATAAAAACAACATCTCATTAATCTTTGCCAAGCACCTTGTAGACGTTATGATCCATGTTTTATAGATGTGGAACAAGCAGGCATACACAGGTTTTTGTTTACAAATTTGGAAAACAGATAAATCATGCTCTTATATACTATGTGCCTGTGAAAAGGAGGTCATGAGAAGGTGGCCTCCTGGGCATGGAAAGAAAGCTGTGACATCAGTAACAAGAACTAGTGGATTCAGACATGAGAACTTGGAACAAGCGGGGCGGGGGGGAGTTGTTTCTTAATTCCAGGATCCAAAAAGGGCCTTCGTTTATTTGTTTGTTTGAAGCATAAGAAGGGTGACTATAGCATAGAATCCTAGCTCAATGCAACATGGAGATAAATTTTAAATGAAGAACTCTTGTAAGATGGCTATAAAAATCTTCCAAGAGGACCCCTAAGATCTTTTGTACTGGACATGTTTAGGTGCAAGTATCAGGTACAATCATGTAAGTAATGTAGAATTCACTTGTAGAGCAAAGGAAAATCATTTTTCCTCATTATGTATGGTTCTGGAGTACTTTGTGTCTCTCCTTAATGAGCTAGAAGGGATAATGTAGGGACCTTCCCAAAGGATTGGCATTTTCAGTAACTAAAGAGCCTGCGAGGTCTGTCTTGTGGTTCACTGATGAAGGTTTGTCTTGTTCTACTCCCTGGCTTTGTGTTTGTCTTTGTTATGCCAATTAAGCTTAGTTATATTGAGCTTATTTAGAATACAACAATCTCCTGTGTGATTAGATATGGTTTTATAAATACTACTAATGTTATTTAATTCAGTTTGACAGTCACTGAATTTTTTATGGGCCTAGATATGGGTGGTACTTCAGGAAATACAAAAATAAAAGAGAAAGAACCTCTGCCTAATGAGGTACTGTAGGAGTTGGGGGGGGGGGCATTTTGTGAGGCAAAACAAGGATGGCAGTTAAAATGTACAGAAATAGCTATTATTTAAGAACAAATACGTGCAGTACTTGGAAATAGATTCAAACAAACTACTATGGGTTGTTAAGGGAATAAAAAAAAAAAATCACAAGAAATCACATCCAAATGGGACAATGGAAGGTTTTATGCTGAAAACAACATTTAGAACAGGCTTTGAATCTTTGGGAGAAAGACAATAATATTATTTTTGGAATCTCCTTGAATATATGTTCCAATATGCAAATATATTTACTCTCCCATTCTTTTTCCTAATGCTATGTTACATTTGCTTATTCACTTTGTTAGTATTGTTTATTCAGCAATAAAACACATCAGCCTCTCAAATGCCCTTGGTGAAACAAACATGAGATACAGTCTCTGTTCTCATGGAAATCATAACCATTGGAGGGAAACAGCACACCAGAAATGTGACCTTGGGGCCCATTTTTGGGTGGGGAGGTGTATGCATTCTTACAATTTTTTATAGTTTGGTTCTTGAATGTTTCCAAAGATTCAGGTACTAGAGACCTGCTTTCAGCCTGTGGCACTGTTAGAAGGTGGTAGAACCTGTAAGAATGGAGGCCTTTTGGAGGAAGTTAGGTCTTTAGGGGGTATGTCTATGAAGGAGATATTGGGGTCCCAGTCTCTTCTTGTCTCTCCCTTTTGCTTCATGGCTGCCATGAGGTGAGCAGCTTTGCTCCACCACACTCTCCCCACCACACTCTCCCCACCACACTCTCCCCACCATGATGTTCTACCTCAACAAAAGCCCAAAAGCAATGGGGGAAACTCACATGGACAGAAACCTCTGGAACCATGAGGCAAATAAACTTTTTCTTCTTATGAACATGTTCATTTCAGGTATTTTATCACAATAATAAAAACCCAACTAACACACTATTCTATGGTCAGCTTCAAGAATATTAAGTAACACAAAACATGGTAAATACAAAATACCAAATGAATGATATAGTTAATTCCATTACTATAGAAATTCAGAAGTGAATTTTATTAATAATATTAATTTAGTAAAAATTAATACTATTTAATTAATTGTATTAATTTAGTTAAGCATTCACTCTGATCAAGATACCACGGTAAGCTGGGTATGGTAGCACATATCTGTAATCCCAGTGGCTCAGGAGGTGGAGACAAGAGGATCGCAAGTTCAAAGCCAACCTCAGCAACTTAGCAGAACTCTGTCTCAAAATAAAAACTATAAAGTGTTGGTGGGGCTGGAGTTGTGGCTCAGCAGTAGAGGGCTTGCCTAGGACGGGTGAGGCACTGGATTCAATATTTGGCACCACATAAAAATCAAAATAAAGGTATTATGTCTGCCTACAACTAAAAATATATTTTTTAATAAAAGAGCTGAGGATATGGGTCAATGGTTAGGAAATCCCAGGTTCAATCCTCAGTATCAAAATAAATAATTAAAAGAAGAAAGAAAAGACAATAGGATAAGCAGGCAGTTTCTGCCTTCTTCAGGGGGGTTACAATTTAGTACTAGGAAACACACTATAAATAAATAAATTCCCAGAAAAGTTAACAAGGATAGGGATAATTAGAAGAACAGGCTGCTAAGGGTCATGTTCTGATGAAAGGAGGAGAATTGTAACATGTTTTCCTTTTAACTTCACTTTATTTTATTACCACTCCTAAAAGTGGCTAAGTAATGCTAGTAAAGATAATAGAATACATAAAGATATGAGTTCAATTTTTTCTCTCATAGAAATTAATTTTTATTCATTTGAATAGTCTGTTTTCTCCAAGATGAACACATCTCCTGTGTGACCTCTAAATTTTAATTTTCTGTAGAAATTTTATTGATGAATTAAGATTGACTCCATTCTTTAGCTCATACCAGTGGCGTTCTACACCTTCCTACCACCTGCATGTCCTATTGATTTATGCTTTAGTTTCTTCTGCACTTCTCCAGCTGACCAGCCTTAATCCCTGGATATTAGGGACTGTGGTTGTGGTGGGGATATGCACACGTATGTCCTCCTGCTTGTAACTAACATGAAGCCTTGCATATCACAGGTGCTCAATAAATGTTTGTGGAATCAAAATAGAGGTTTTTTTTTTTTTTTTCTCTTTGACTCAACTGTTTAATACTTAGAAACATGCAGTGCTAATATTTAAGATGGATTGGTTCATTCTATTCAAGTACCACATAACCATTCATACACCATTGAGTTTAGTGCTATTAAAGGGTAATTTCCCTTCTGGGAATTATGCCCATTGCAGACAAATTTTACATACCCTGTCTTTTTTATCATCACTAGGCAGGTAAAGAGATTAAAATAAAGGTTTTTGTCAAGTGTGCAGTTGTACACAAATTTCATTTGGAAATACTTCTGTATTCAAAGGAGAAATATAGAGCTACTCTTATTGCACATGCCTACATCCAGAACTACACAGGAATTCTGTGGCCTTAAAGAAACTGACATTCAGTTTCTATACCATACTATTTACCTGAATGACTGGGAAAAACTACCTCTTTCTTCTTTTTTGTTTCAGGATAACTGAGTTTGATCCTGGCTCAGGCACTCCAACTAATGTTGACTGGTCTTTTAACCTTCATAGTACTTGGTCCTTGTTTAATATTTTGATATTGGCCCCAAGTTCTCATCTGTTATAAGTTTCTACAATTCTAAATGTTATAATGAATAAGAAGGGATTTTTCAAACTATAAAATTTTAATTAAATATTAAACATTAAATATTTTATAAGTTGCCATGAATAGAAATTAAATATTAGAACAGGGAAATAAATTTGACTTCCACAAAAGTGCTCCACAGAATTTTAGGGTTCAAAGACAACTTTCTATAAGTTCATCAAGATGTAGTTCTCGGAGATATTATCAACTTATGTCTGTTTAAATGCATCTATTCTTTTTTTTATATTTATTTATTTTTTAATCTAAGTTGTTAGAAATGACAGCAGAATGCATTGCATTTCATATTATACTTATAGAGCACATTTTTACATATGTCTGGTTGTATACAAAGTATATTCACACCATTCGTGACTTCATATATGCACTTAGGGTAATGATATCCATCTCATTCTACCATCTTTTTTTTTTTCTTTTTCACCCTTTTGCCCCCTCCCTTGCCCTCCCTCCCCATTGGCCATTCTAGTGTTCCTCTAATCCTCCTATGCTTCCCATCCCAACCCCACTATGAATCGGCCTTCTTATATCAGAGAAAACATTTGGCATTTGGCTTTTTAGGATTGGCTAGCTTCACTTAACATTATATTCTCCAACTTCTTCCATTTACCTGCAAATGCCATGATTTTATTCTCTTTTATTGCTGAGTAATGCTCCATTGTGTATATATACCACGTTTTCTTTATCCATTCATCTACTGAAGAGCATCTAGGTTGGTTATTATTTAAATCATCAACAGCAAGAATGAGGCCTAAAGATACATAGTGCATTCTGTCTGATTCACACCCCAGTTCAATAATTTACTAGATTAGCTTTCTGTAGCAAGTGATTTATATTCCCAGAGATTCCATTTCCTTATGTTTAAGCCTCAAAGAGTCATGGCAAGGATTAAATGAGTTAATACACATCAAGTATTTTGAATCAGGCTGGCATGCATAAATAGTCAAAATGTTAATTTTATTATTTAACATAAATATCTTCTGAGGTTATTCCCACACTGATAAAAATAGCATAACATTAGCATAAAGTATGTACATGTATGCATATGTATGTACTGACTATTCCTTAAAAAATAATAAAGGGGCAGCACAACCTAGACAGGTGGTCTGCTGGTCTGTTGGGTCAGTAAGACTGTGCTTTCCAAGGGAAAATGCTCTGTGGATTTGCAGTAGAGCTGTCCAATCTGCTTTCGTGACAAATGAACAAATGAAAAGTTGAGTAACTGCCCAATGTTTGAAAGTGTCTAAGTATAACTGTGTATGGAATTGAATGCTTTTTTAAAAATTCACTCTTTTTCAGATAAATCCCAGATAGAGATTTGTTTACTTGCTGATTTCTTGTTGCACTATAATACTTAGTGACGAGTTGTTATGTGATGGAAGAAAGCCCAGCTGATGAGAGAGACCTCCAGAGCACATTTACCTTTTCCCTTTTATGCCTTGATGCTCTAACTCACTGGGGAAAATGCTTTGGGGGAAGATCATTCAGGTATATATTCAATTCTCTTATTAGTTTAAGCAATGCAGGATTTATGATAGTCATGCTGTTCCCACACAGTGATATTTAAATTATCATTTGTGTAGTGCTTAAGGCATCTCAATTGGTTTTGGACTACTGAATGGAATGATGTAAAATTAAAGTTTTAAATTATCCCTAGAAGCCTACAACTAGCAGGGGTCCACAAGAAAACTAGGCAACTAGAGTAAATCATTATTTTCCATGAATAAATTTACTTTCCTTAATTTCATGTCATATAAGCACAAAAATAAGTGAAATATCTTAGTCCCAATTTGTTATCTACCATATTATCAATGGTGATTTAGAACACGCTTAACCAACTTGAAATCTTTAAAAAGTGCTGGCATAAAAAAAAAAAAAAAAAAGATTTTGGCCATCTTTAATGATTTATACAGAGAACTGCCATATTATTCTATATATATTTAAAAATGTGGATAAAATGAAGGTAAATATTTCCCCTTAGATCATATAATACAAAGTTCTGCATCTACTTAGTATGATTGGTAATCCTTCTTGCCTAAAGCTAGCTTATAAACTTATAGTAATTTTAGGTCCTCACCATTTTTTTTCTTTAGGGATCTTAAAGTCTAGGGAGAAAGATGTGATATTCTAAAATATCCTACACAGTTAAACTGTTATTATAAAACACTACAAAGTGGATTCTATGTTTGAGCATACCCTGTCCCATCTTATTTGTGGAATAAATAAAGAGATATAGGTGATGAAAAGGGGTAAAGAAAACAGAGAAAGAATTGGAAGAAAGAGAATGAAAACTGGTGTGAAAAATTCATTTAGGACTCATTTGATGGGAAATGCATCTTAGCTCATCTTTACTGAAATTCCAGGCATCCTTGGCCACATGTGTGCAGTCTTTTTCTCCACATCCAGTTGTCATCACCTACATAGAGTTAGAATAAGCCTGTAAGCTTCATCAAAACAAAGAGCTCATCTTATCTATCTTTGTGTCCCTTGATCTTAGCACAATGCCTGGCACATAGTACTCAGTACCAAACTGTTGGTTGATCTTGTAATGCCTTCTTCAAGGAAGTCTTCCTTGATCTTCCATGTTGCAGTACAAGAGCAAGTATCTATATTTGTATGTGTTGAGGTTTGGTTATTTTCATCAATAAATGATAATGCCATCAGGCATAATAATAAAATTTAGCTAGCACAGAGACCTTATATAACTCTGTATCTTCACTAGCATAAGTTGTTAACAATCATTTCTCCCAGTGAACAGAAACAGAATGAAGCATTTGCTTTGGCAGTATCTGGCATCCTTTCTCTGCACTGCCTTTCATCTCTGTGTTATTACTTTTCTGCCTGAGTGTTTCTATCTAATGCTCTATTTCCCTGGTTATTAACAGGAAATTATTTTTCTCCTCATTAATTGATCCTTAAATGTAAATTGGCTTGCACAGGTATTTGCAGTTTAATCCTTTAGTCTTTATAAGGAATGAAAATCTTATATTCCCCTAATAGAGATTTTGGGTTAAGGAAGTGTAGAAGATTGACAGAAAGACTAAAAGTAATGCTTTATATTCGGTGTAGTATAGGGTTGTGAGTTTTGTGCTTGCATGAATCACATTTATCATAAAGAAATTAAACAGATACTGCATCTCCCCTACCATCTCAATCTCCATAAACACATATCTAGAACCCCTTTAGCACAATGAAATAAAGTCTCCAGGGATGGGCATGAACATTCAGCAAGTTTCACTGGTATACCAAGATATACTTTCTCTATTGAGAATAATTATACAAGATTATTATTTTTTTTAAGATTGACTCTTTTTTAAAATGTTTATTTACTTTAGTTGTACACAATGCAGTGCATTTTATGTTTACGTGGTGCTGAGGATCAAACCCGGGCCGCGCACGTGTGAGGCGAGCACTCTGCCGCTGAGCCACAACCCCAGCCCAAGATTATTTTTAAAAAATGGAATGTTATCTAGTCTCAAAATTGTCCTGAGGAAAACAGTACTAACCTATTTTACGGATGGGCAAATTAAGGTGCAGAGGAGCTAAAAGTATTTTGCTTGAGGGCACAAGTCTAATATTTTCTAAACAACCAGAATTTGAATCCAGCTCAGTGGGATTTCAAACTCATTTTTCCCCCAGTACAACTGTCACCAAAATACAGTATCACTAAAAATCAGAGCCTTACAGTAGTAATACCCTTCAATGGAGATGATGGCTGGTGGCCATTGTGGATTTATCAGTCAGGGATACAGGAAGAAAAAAGGAAACACCTAACAGGGTAATTTAAGAGAACTCAATAGCAGTGGTTTACAAGAGTGTGAACAATGCCCTGGTCTTATTAATTACCTACGGGCCTGAAGTATGAGCCTTACTTTAACAGAATTTGAGAAGAGGGGTGAAGAGGAGGAGAGGGGAGGAAGAGAAAGAAGAGGATAATTGAGAGCTGCCTGATAGATTTGGGCTTCTTCTTATACTAGGAACATTACCAGATCACAGCAATCCCAGGAGTGGGATGGGGTGAGGGCATTGTCATGCTAATCTTGCCATTGGCCAAATCTACCTAGAAACCAGAACGCAAAGAGCCTAACTAACACCATGTCCATCAGCCACTCAGGACACAGGAGGGTGGAGAGGGACCTGGGTCAGCCCAGGACTATTAACAATGTACCTTTCTACTCCATCCCCCAGCCTCACTGTCCCATTCTACCTGACAGAAGAAATGAAATAAAAATTGGGGAGACTCGAAAAACAAGAAAACAAAAAAATCCAACAATAATTTTTTTTAAACTATCCATGGCTACAAAAACTACAAAAAAATTGTATTAGTGGATTTTCTTCCTAAGAAGTCTTAAAAATTAGCATTTATTCTAGTTTTACTGGATGGCAGATGAAGTAAGTTTGAAATATTGGCTAAGACCTTTCTTATAGGTACGTTTGCATTGAGGTGGTTTCTTAAATTCTTTTGGTAGGGTGTCCTGTTAGTTGAGATACAGTTTACATATAGAAAACTCCCATTTTTGATATGGAATAGCATCAGTGTTTACAAATACATACAGTCTTCTAACCAGCACCACAATCAAGATATGGAATCTCACTGCCAGAAGTTCTCAAGCTTTTTTTTTAAAACGTTAGTCCCATTCAGTTTAATATTTACTATCAACTCTTGTTGGTTCTGTTTTTACTATTATTTACTTATGTATTTATTTTTTATTTATCTTTGAATGTGGGTCACACTACCTTGCCCAGGTTGGTTTTGAACATCTGGCTCAAGCAATCCTCCTGCCTCAACCTCCGCAGGAGTTGGGACTACAGGCATGTGCTGCTGCAACTGGCTTTGTTTCTTCTGTTTTTGAATAAGAAAATCTGTGATGACAACAAGCCATGTGATGTACATACTACAAGTTTTCATGGAAATATATCTTTTCATTTGTCTCCTTACCTTTCTGGGTAAACTACCAATGTTGCTTGTTAACTCATGTGATATGTGTGTGATTGAAAATGGTTCATAACTAGCTGCACACTGAAATCACCTGTATCCACCGAATGGCCCAATGTCCAGGTGGCTCCTCATTACATCAGACATTCTGGATTGATTCCAATGAATGATAAGCTGAGGCTTTCCAAATTATTCTACTATTCAGTCAAGGTTCAGACCCCATGAATTGGACCAAATTTTCTCAATTCTGGTCGCAAAGTAGAAGCCCCTGAACAATTGTTTAAAGAGCACTGATGTCTTCCCCAGGCTGACTTATACAGCATGTTCATAAAAGGTGACTTAGAGAAAGTATGATCTGGACCCCTAGGATCTCTGAATAGTTGGGCTCCATTTAATCAAGGTTTTATTATAGTTTGGGGTGTGTGATGCTAGATGGATGTCCTAATCCCACAGTAGAGTCAAGGAAAATAAAATATGCTCCCTCTTGGAAATAAACTCTTGGCACATTTGAAATAATTATTTTGGCAAGCTAACACTTTCTGAAAATTTTTCTCCAGGTAATTTATTTCAAACTCTAAGTCTCGTATTTTGGGAGAATACTATATTTCAACTATATACTTTCACCATAATATTAGGCCCATATATATCTTATAGCACTTTCATAATTCTCTCGAAGGAAAACAAGATTAAGAGACTGAGGGTAAGATTTAAATCAGCCTACCACTTGAAGTATAAATGATGCTATTGCACCTCTGAGCTGAGAGAATACCGCTACTTTATAAAATAGAGCAATGTTACTTTCCTATTTTATAATGGCAAAGTGTATGCACAAAGGACACCACCTATACAGTGTCCTAAAGAGAAATGAACCAAGTGTCTAATGAAACAAAAATAAAACTAGCAGAATACTTACATATGATATCTTTTTCAGATCTCAGGATCTTACAACTAAAATAACAAAAATTTTCTTTTCAGCATAAGGCTACTGATGATCTATCATGGCACAAAGTCTTATTAAGCAAACCTCAAATTTTATTGTTATGAAATATTAATCAGCATGATGCATATTTCAATGTGCGCTTAAAGTTCCTAGGTCTGGGGTATAATCCCTCAAAGGCAGGTTACTACAACAAATATCATTCTTTAATGATCAGTGTTCTTGATTTAAAATAGAAAATACAATGGATATTTAATTTGACCTTCCAATTTATTCATTTGTTCTCCATTTTTTTTTTTTTCCTCTTCAGGACCACCTCAGAAAATAGTGTCACCTAAACAAGAACATGAAGACAGAAAACATGACAAAGTTACAGATAAAGGAAGTGAAAGTGGGACTTCCTGTAATGAGCTCTCCACTTCCAGTTGTGACAGCCACTCAGAGGCCAGCACTCCCCAGGACAACCCACCCAATGCCCAGCAGGCTACAGCTCACCAACCTAACACCTTAACATTGGATCGTCCCTCCAAAAAAGCCCCTGTGCAATGGATGCCCCCACCAGATAAACGCAGAAACAGTGAACTCTTTCAGACACTCATCAGCAAGTCCCGAGAAACAAATCTTTCCAAAAAGAAAGTCTGTGAGAAGCTAAGTGTGGAAGAAGAAATGAAAAAGTGTATTCAGGATTTTAAAAAAATCCACATTCCAGATTATTTCCCAGAACGCAAACGCCAATGGCAATCTGAACTGTTGCAGAAGTATGGGTTATAGTGATGATCACATTCCTGCACTATTTTGATGACATTCAATGTTTACTAGTGTCGCCACCTGACTGATGGTCAGTGTGATTCTTGCTGCTCTTCCTTTTTGTGAACAGTGGATGCGGGACAGTATTTTTTTTTCCATTTTTTTGTTGTTGTTATTTTTAGAAACAATTCAAAAATGAACCCAATAAAAGTTTCGTCAAAATGGTGTATCAGATTCAAATCGTTTTGCAAGAATGAAAGTAAAATGTGCATGATCAAGAAGCTTAGAATCTTGATTTTTGAACTGTGGTCAACTGGACATGCTTGTCATTTTGTAACTCATCAAAAACAAATCATCATATCACACCAACTGAAATGACAGTATGGATGAAGCAACATCAAGTAAAATTTTAGAGGATGGTTTTAATATCCAAATCTAAAACTGTTTAAATGTTAATGCAATAAAACAAGTATTATTATTATTATTTTTTTTTTTTTTTGCATGAGCACAATGTTACAAATACATCACAAGAAATAGGGAAGATCTGTTTGTTGCTTGGAAAGAAAAAAAATTATAAAAAATAAGGCAAAAAAAAAAAAAAGTTTCAGACAAAGCCTATAAATGTAAGCTGTCTAGAAGATTGAGCTTTCTTTGTTCTGGACCTGTGGGTTTTTTTTTTTTTTTATGTGTATGTGTATGGTGTTTCTGTACGTTAAGATGGTGTAAATATGCCTTATACTATTGTGTTACAACATTGACATTCATCTATTAATGCTAGTCATGATGATTTCTGTGAAATGAGTATTTTACATCAGGCTGTGAAAATTGGTATAATGATGCTCTGAAAGATCCTATTATCATGTTATTCCAAATAATTGAGGGAAATGGTAAAGAGCTTTATGTATTTATTAAAAAAAGGAAAATGTATTAGAATTCCTTGATTTCTCTTGTCTCTTCTTTTAAAACTATTCAATTTTTTTGTCTTTAATTTTTCTTTAAAACCCCATGCTGAATGATCTGCTCAGATTTAATGTTGACAATCATAAATATAATTCAAAATGAAGCTAAAGTTAGATTCAGATAGCTTTTGTATTAATTAATAAACCCTTAGCCATGACAGAAAAATACCTCATCTGAGAATATATTGAAATTTTATTTTAGCTAACAAGCAGATTGAAAAACTCTCCAAAAACAATTGGGAAGTTACCTCCTATAAATCAGAAGACAAAAATGTCAATAGTATGGTAAAAGGTCAGCCTTTTCCTCATTGATACAAGCTTTCTTATCATAATCCACACAATTTTACCTCACTGTGTCTTTAGAAATGTATAATATCATGAAATTTTGATAAAGAATAAGCCAAGAGAGGTAAGAATACCTTGAAGAATTGTAGAACTCAATCTCTTCTGTGGCTAGTCAAAATGAAATTTGAGCAACACATGTGGTATCATTACTTTCAACATGATAGAATGAGATAAGCATTATCAACTCAAAGTTTTAAAAATACCTACATTCATTTTGGGATGTATTTGAGATATCTCATACTGCTATTATATAATATCACCTATAATGGGATATTGAAAAAAAACTAAGATATATGTTTTATTGTGAATTATCTATCAGGCTTTAAAAAAAATAGCCACTCAAGTTCATCTGACTGGGGGAAGTCATGAGGCCCAGCATAGTTTGATACAGCTACAACAGAGGTGAGTAGATAGAGCTTGGTAGTTAAGTTGCCAAATTTCAAATCCCATGTATATCACTAATTCTCTATGTGGTTTTAGTGATAAGGGAATAATAAATGAATAATGATATCATAAAGAAGATTTAAATGATATAATTGAAATAAAAGCATAATTACCCTTCATGGAGCTGGGAAGAAACAGGGAGCTAGTGGTCTTACAGAATCCAGGAACTAGCACCTTCCAATGGGGAATTTAGAATATGGAAGGACAAGCAGCCTATTAAGAACTATAGCCACTAAGGAGTCACAGTCACTTGCAAAGCAAAAGAGAAGGGGACAATTACTTTAGCATCGCCCTTCTTCCCTTATTTTAATTTCCCATGGATAGCTTTCATATTCCTAGTGAAAAAGAAGTCTTGGTAAAGAAGCCTAGAAATGTAATTGGTACACCTGACCCCTTTGTGACACAAAGCCCTACAGCTAAGGGCAGAAAATCAATCTGAAAAAGTACCCTTGTACTATGATCTATTTTTTTCCCCATACAAATATTCAAGTGGAACAGCAATGCAAAGAATTAGGTAACTGATCACTATTTCAGATCCTTACATCTTACATCCTAAAAGAAGTAATGCCTGTGAGTCTGTCTTTATACCACTTGATAAATTAGAATAAAGGTTCTGAACCATGGGATGGAGATGTCATCATTTTAGTTCTAATTTTTTGAGCACTTATCATACTCCAAATATTTGATTGAAAGGTCAACAACTTATTCAAGAAATACAAATTACTAGCTATTGCCTTTAGGAAGAAACTTAGGGTGTGGATCTTTTAAAAACATTTTATTGTCAACAGGCTAGGACCTGGCTTGCCCCAAGAGGGATAAAGGGAATTAAAAAAGGCATCTAGCATGGGTAATCTTTCCTGAAGGAAAAAGTGATGCAAAAAATTAAAGTAAGTTTGGATGTAGTTGCTATATAACAATTTCTTCCCAAAGAGGTGAACTCTAATAATCACCAAAGGTCAGAAGACTGGAAGCTGGCTCTGAAGTTCTGTATTTAGCCTCCTCCACATGGTTTACCTTCTGTTAGGTACACAGTAGGCATTCAACTTGTGACCTGATATATGACTATTACTGGTTCAGTGTAAACACTGAGTACCAAAATGAGAAAGGAAATAAAAACAATTGTGTGATTTATAATCTAGAAAAATTACATAAGCATTCTTTTTCCTTTTCTTTCTCCTAAGTATAATTCAAAACCATAGGCAAAAGCAAACTTAAGAAGACTCTAAAAGCCTGAGAGAAGAATTAAGACTGGCTGGACATATTAGAACCCAAGAAATAGCATGGTGGTGAGTTCTCTGGGTTTTCCTTTTTACCTCATATATCACAGACTTGGACCACAGAAGCTGATAACTCAGAAACTCCAATAGTTGCAAAAAAATAATCCCCTGTGTAATCTTTCTCTTTAGCCAAAGAACCAGAAAAAAAAAAAAAGTTACAAGACAGAAAACACTTAGATAATCATACCTGCTCTACTGTGTCAGGTCAGGGAAGTGGACATATTGCCTTGACTATTTTAAGGCTCCCCACTTTTTGGAGAAGAAAATCCAAACACTGGATACCAAATTATGGATGCTCAATAAAATAGCACCATATCAGTTAATCTTTATACTCAACAAAGTTTAGTAACTTAGAAAAACAACCATTTATCAGCTTGCAGTTCTATGGATTGGCAAGTTGGCCTAAGATCAGCGGGCTTGTTCTCCCAATGATCTCTGGATTAATTGACTTGGACAATGAACTTGTATTTGTCAGTGACTGAGTAATCTGTAATGGCCTCACTTTGTGTTGGCCATTGATGGCCTTTATTCAATCAGGGTGCCTGAGTTCTCCATATGTCCTCTCCAGCAGTCTTGCTCAGGTTTAGGCATGTGCTGCCACCTGTTCCAAGAGTGTGAGTCCAGAGGTTGTGTGGCCTGACGGGACAAGGCTTCAAACTCGTGCAATATTAATTCCTTTATATTCTTTTGGGCAAAGAAGTCATCTCAAGTTTAAGGGATTGGGACATATGTTCTTTCTCTTCATGGGAAGAGCACCAAAGAATTTGCAACAATTTGTACTTTACCATAAGTTCAACTCATCATTGCCAGGTTCACATCTAGAATCCAGTTCTTTGCATACCAGTTACTAATAATGTGCTGTGACTCTACTCACACCCTTAAATCATCACCAGCCACAACACCCCAATAGACCAAAAACATAAATTTTTCAATCCACATTTTGAAAATTTACTCACACTTCATGCTTCAGTTAAAATGAAAACTATTCTTAGAAGCTTTCCTCAATCTCTCAGGATAAAATTATTAATTATTCCACTCTTAGATATCTCAAGTTACTTTTAAAATATCCTCGCTGTACCTATCATTTACATTTTGTAATGATTGAGCATAAAAATTACATTTGTTTTTACCATTAGGTTTAAACATGTCTCAGACATGTAGACCTTACTTTTATTCAAATAGGAAGAAACAATGAGTAAACAGTTTATGTAACACATTAGGTATCAATCATTTTGGCAAATGAATAAATAACCTTTTTAATGAAAAGATTTCATCATTAGTCCTTGATAAATTCTATTCCTGTCTCCTATCCTGGCTAAAAGCCATTTTACTATGTTTTGAGGCCAAATCCCATTTATAGATTTTGCATTGCTAATCTCTCCTGGAGAGATTACTTAGAGGACTATTTTTAAAAATATCTCACAGTTTATTTCAGTTATGATGAATGTGATTTTGGCATCTCCCAACAGAGATACAGTGACTAAGCCTGGACATTATTTCTTCTCTTCCAAAGTGTGAACTGTTTTTGGTATATAGTAAACATAACTTTGGACATGGTGTCTTAGTGTTTTTTTTAGTTTAGATTAGCTTTCTAGTTTAGTTTAGATCAAGCAAATATCACCAAAACATAGTTATGCTCACTTAGAAAAGGGATGTTGCCGAGCCGGACGCGGTGGCGCACGCCTGTAATCCCAGCACTTTGGGAGGCTGAGGCAGGAGGATTGTGGGTTCAAAGCCAGCCTCAGCAATGGCGAGGCACTTAGCAACTCAGTGAGACCCTGTCTCCAAATAAAATACAAAAAAGGGCTGGGGATGTGGCCCAGTGGTCGAGTGCCCCTGAGTTCAATCCCTGGTACCACAAAAAAAAAAAAAAAAAAAAAAAAAGAAAAGAAAAGAAAAGAAAAAAAGAAAAAAGAAAAGGGATATTGCCAGAGTCCAGCTCCGGTAAGGGGGAGTGAAGACGTCAGCGAAAATGTGAGAGATAAACCACACAGCACACAAGTCTGGAGGCTTAACTCTAACTTTACTTTTTTACTGGAGTTTTTATAGCCCAGACAGCACAGTCTTTTACATTACAGCTTTTGAAGTTACATTAAGGAATTTCAGGGTTATACATTCTGAGGGAAACAGGATATTGTTCTAAGTATATATTACTGATTAAACTTATCTAAAGATGTAAAAAAAGCATATATTGATCAATCTTAAATGTCAAGAACAAAAACATGTTTTTACCTAAAACTATTTTTACAGCCCTTTAAGATCACTCACAATGTCCCACACCTTGATTGCCCTAATATATCATAGCTAAACCCTGATTGAACTCAACTTACTATTGTTTCCTTTAATAACTTTGTTCTGAACTAGAAAGAAGGAAGTATAGCTATTTTTAAAAGTTAAGCTAACAGGTATTTTTTCTTTGATCAGGTGTTACATCTAAGGGGTCTCTACCATGGAAAACTTATATCAATATATCTTAGACTAATATCCTAAACTTACCTAAGATAAAAGAATCCTTATCAATAACAAGAAAGTCTTATAACTATAACTTAAAACCTTATAACTATAACTTAGAAAATTCGGAACTATGGGGCACAACAAGAGCCACAAGTTTAATCAAGACTTACAAGCCTAATGTCTAATTATAAACCTGTTTTACTCGTGTACTAAAGAATTTGCTATAGAGCTCCTGGTTCAGACTCCACAGTGTAAATTTGTGTGGTCAGATTTATGCTTAATAGCTAACTTATGAGCTCCTAGTGGTCACACAGAGACACAGTAAGAATAGGGAGATAGAATTAACCATCGCGGCGCCATTTTTGTCTTACATCGTTCCTTAGAAGAGGGAAAGATGCCTTGCTTTCTCTCTCTATTATTTCAGACAAGGAGCCCTGCTCACTTGTCACAAGGAAGATGTGACAGGATGCAAGTTGGAAAAAATTCCTATAAAACTCTTAAATATCAAATCTTTTTTCTTCAAATGTACACTTTCCATTTCATAGTCCTAAAAATAGCTAACTCAGAGCAAAACATACAAGGCTAAAAGAATCTCACAACTGCAGGATTGAAAGATTCTTAAAAATCATGTACATTTTTATAGAAATGAATTCAAAATAATCTATACCTATCTCTAGGGTACCTACTGTGGTTGAGGATTATGAAATGCATCAAAGATACAAAAATAATAAAAATGTCCAAGAACTTACAGAGTGCATTTTGATAAGATACATACACAATGCCTACAGTACAGGAATCTTTGGGTATCATAAAAGCATAAATGTTGTTACATAGATTTAGAAGAAAGCTTTATGGAGGAAGTGAAATATGAGCTGGGTCTTGACATAAAGGAGATTAGGATTTTAAAAAGGGTACAAATAAAGGGATAAATCTGTAAGTTTAAAAATGTAAGAAAACAAATTTATTCTAGAAAAATTTTCACAAAAATATTACTGTTTTTACATACCAAATATGCACATATCATCCTTATGTTGAAGAATACATTAATGAGGCTATTTTAGTAATACTGTTCATATTCAAGATTATATTCTTATGAGTAAATTTTTTGAGATCTACCCAGTCTCTTTTATCCAGGCTCCAGGTGCAGCAGCAGGGTGCCAAAGGAGAAGCAAATTGAGTATTCTTTAGAATGTTTTTAAGAAGACTAAATGGCAGCTGATTAGTTCAAAATGATGACTAGAAACAAGTCAATTGGAACTTACACTTGGAAAATAGTTGCGGGGACAAGAGTATTTTAACACTGATGTTGTTTTGAGTTTTCAATGCAAGATGATAATAAAAGCAGATTAACTGGTAGATTTATTGGCATTTTAATATAATCTACCTTTGTTGCCTGCATGTAGGGCAGATTGGTCCCATCACCCATTCCTTATACACATAGTTTAATGCAGAAGACAAACAAGGAAACTGGGAATTCCAGAGAGTTGAACAAGTACCAAAGAGCAGCATGTGCAAAGAACTTCTGTGAATGTAGCTGCAAGTTCAGATCTTATTATTTTCCACTGCAGCTGCAATAATAAAGACTACACTGGTCTCTATAACTAATCTTTTCCTTCTGGACCTTTCTTCCTGCTGCTAGAGAGGTACTCTTCCTACAACATACATTTTTCATATTACTTTCTTGTTGATTAAAACTTTTCATCTCATTGCCTACTAGAGAAAAAATTTACAAACTACTTCATATAACTAAGAAAGCACTCCACTTTCTGCCTCCTCTCTTTAATCTTACCACTGTGTATTCACATCATCCATCCCCCCCACATACCACATATAAATACACACTTCACATACACTTGTATTCCTTTATTCCCTGAGCTATTTATAACTGCTTGTCACCCCCAAGTAGAATTTGATGCTTCTTTCTTTGGTTCACCAATATATTTACTGTGACAAAGTCAGAATTTGTTACCATGTGTTTATGTCCTTCCTCTACCTCTTCCTTTCTAAAAATGAGGAAAGCCAGCACAGTCTTTCTATCATATTTAGTGACAGAATAAAGAGAGAATGGGCATGAAAGGAAGAGTGTACATTTCATTTCTGTCATATCTTTTCTCTTTCTCACTTGTATCTGCAAGGCAGAATGTGTAATACAAACAGAATATTTTGCCATTTTGCAAACTCTAATGAAGTAATAGTTCTAAATAAATGCTGTTCATAACAGCTTAAATTATTACATGAAGGGAAAATGGAAAACTTCATAATGAATATGTCAGGCTTATAGTAACTGATCCTGCCACTGAACTTAACATGATGCATAGGAAGGCAATCAGACATTAGTGACTACTAATGCAAAGCAATAGCCAGCACAGTACCACCACTGATGAATTCTTGTCAAAAACAGTAGAGCTAAATCTTACAGGTCTCTAGGTATTACTGACAATTTTCTGGAACAAGGACAAAGAAACCTTATAAATAACAACAAAATAATGCAGCCAGTAATAACAAGAAGGACAGAGATTCTACATGACAAATTATCTGAATTTTTCAACAATAGCATGGCAAGGGAAAATAATGAATAATGAGGATTATTAGTCAGCTTTTCATTGCTGTGACAAAATACCTGGAAAAACAAAACAACCTAAAGGGAGTAAAGATCTAGGTTTGACTCTTGATTTCAGAAGTTTCAGCCCATTGTCAACTGGCTCCATTGTTTCTGGGCTCTTGGTAAGGAAATACATCATAATAGAAGCTGTGTTAGAGAAAAGTTGTTCACCTTATGATAGCTGGGGAGAGGAAGAGGGGAGCCTGGGAATGAGATATAAGAACCCACTCTTCCACTAAACCCTACCTCCTACAGTTTTCACCACCTCCCCAAAATCCAATGAGCAATAAACACATCAATGGATT
Source organism: Tamias sibiricus (assembly GCA_025594165.1). Taxonomy (NCBI): domain Eukaryota; kingdom Metazoa; phylum Chordata; class Mammalia; order Rodentia; family Sciuridae; genus Tamias; species Tamias sibiricus. The sequence continues at coordinate 37,738,204 of CM046665.1, read as the reverse complement.
AATTCACTGATGAGATTAGGGCCCTCTTGTTTCTATTACATCCCAAAGGCCTCTCCTGTGAATATTGGCTGCACTGGGGGCCAAACCTTCAATCTGTGTGCCTTTGGGGGATATTCAGAATCTAAACCATAACAAGGACCTATATTCAAGACATATATTCTACATGCTAAATGGGAAACTATCTTGGTGCCAAATCCTGCCAAACCAATTATAAATTCATCATCATCAGCACTAACGCCATCATCACCCCCACTGAGGAATTCATCCATTTTAGGATGAAAGTTTAATGAAAACAATTTATTTTTATAATGATATTGTGGCTATTTTGAAAAAAAAAATGTCTCTATGTTTTAGAGTTGTTTTAGTCAGCTTTTGTGCTGCTATGACTAAAAGACCTGACAAGAACAGGTTTAGAGGAGGAAAAGTTGATTTAGAAGTTCATGGTTTCAGAGGTCTCAGTCCACAGACAGCAGGCTCCATTCTTCAGGGCTTAAGTGAAGAAGAACATTGTGGCTCAAGGGTGTGTTGGAGGAAAGTGGCTCAGAGTATTGCAATCAGGAAGCAGAGAGACACCCCACTTGCCAGATACAAAATATATACCCCAAAGGCACACCCCCCCACACTCCTCTATGTACACTCTACCCACCTTCAGTTACCACTCAGGTAATCCTTCTCAGGGAATTATTAATTCATTGATTGGGTTAAGGCTTTCATAACCCAGTCATTTCACTTCTAAGTCTCTTGCATTGTCTCACACATGAGCTTTTAGGGGACATCTCACATATAAACCATAATCAAGGTATTCTTCAAAGTATTAACAGATAAAACACAAAGGTATCCAAACTTACCCTTAAAATAACATGGGGAAAGAGCAGTATATTTAATGAGAAGAAGCAAGGGTCGACTACATTGATAATTATTTGCAGAAAGTGACAGGCTACTTATAGTTTCTTTCTACTATTGCACACGTTTGAAGATCCCCATGATGTTAGAATATTTTTTAAAGGACTTTAAGGAGTAGGAGAATGTTGATTCAAAAACATCATAGGAGATTTGGGCAAAGTTGATAAACTTAACATCATTTTTGCAGTTGGTAAAGAAGAATTCTAGTAATAACACCAAAGTATCTGTGTGTGTGACTTTCTGAAGTAGTACAAAACCCCTGGGGTAGAGGGTTAGGGTAGAATGGGGGTAATGAAAATGCTCATAAGAATAATTTTCTGTGTGTTTATTTTTTATCCATCAGAAAAATGTAATAAAATTCAAAGAGTCAAGAAAATTAAGAAATTTTGGTGCTTGGGGTTGTGGCTCAGCAGTAGAGTGCTCACCTACCATGTGCGAGGCCCTGGGTTTGGTGCTTAGCACCACATAAAAATGAATAAAATAAAGGGATTGTGTCCAACTACAACTAAAAAAAAAATTTAAGAAAATAAGAAATTTTGTGACCTTTAAATAATGACCTTGAAAGCTATAATTCTGTTTTGTTTAGTGAAGTGAATAAAGAAGGTACTAGACTAGGAGTTAAAGGAATGGAGTGGATACTATCCTGCAAATCTCATAAAATCAAAGTAAGACCTCAAACACAGGTTCTGGATGGGATGTTGATTGTGGTCAGATAAAGGGATTTTTTTTTTAATTTGGGGTTTTAATAAAGGAATCCAAAAGAGCAAAAGTCACTTGAATCTACTTATTGCAGCTTTCTTGGCTAAGTTTTGACTACTATAACTGACATATGGAAAGAAAGTTTACTCCAATGGCTCCCTAATAGCAGTTGTTATATTCTGTTGAAAAAAATTAGCCTGTATCAGGCAGGTGACTCTCCAAAAATTCTGTTTTCACAATAGTCTTGCTCACTCAAGGCTCTCAGGTGGCTTTGTCCCTACTTCCAGATCTTATCCAACAGATATGAAAAATTTTCAATCCATTATTCATTTTCCTCTCTCAACTGTCCAAACCCTGTCTATTTCACCTTCCCAGCTGCCAGTTCCCATTAGCCTCAGTTCCAATTAGACACCTCCTCTCGTTTCTTCTGTTATGTTGTTTTTTTCCCTCAACAATTTAGAAATCCATTTTCCACCTCATGTTTTTGCATACAAAATCAACAATCCCATGAAAACGTAGATAAATACAACATAGCCAAGACTGCATGTTATACATGGCTACTGCATAATGGATCTAGGTCTACTCTACAGTAGCTACATGTAGCACAGACAATAATAGTACCTGTCCTGGGGCCGGGGTTTTGGCTCAGTGGTAGAGCACTTGCCTAGCATGTGTGAGGCACTGGGTCCAATTCTCAGCACGGCATACAAATAAATAAATGTCCATAAACAACTAAAAAAATTAAAAGAAAATAGTACCTGTATTCAGAATTACTGGAAGCATTAAAACATGGAAGACATGTTAAGTAAAAATGAATAGGGGACCATTGTTTTGGAATATGCTCTCATACTAGGCTGCAGCAGACCAGAATAAAGGTTAAAATGGAGTCACTCATACTGAAAATCAAACCAAATCTAAATTGTTTTCTAATCTGAGAAATTATGATTAGAGAAATAAAAGCCAAATTTCCCAGACAGGCCAGTTTCTATTGTCATAATAATGAAGTTTCCTTTTCTTTAATCCTTATATAAAAGAAATGATCTGGAATAATCTGATGCTAATTTGTCTGCTCTTTTCCAATTATTTTCTCTCCCTATACCTGCTTTACAAGGAAAATGAAATGACCAGTATACTTTTTATTTTTGTTTCTGCTTTTCTCAAACATCCTCTGTTTATAGAAACACCACCTTCTGCTTGGCTCCTTAAAACACTCATTCTGTTTTATGGAATGGAGTATTACCAAATTCTAAAATAAAAAGTAAGGCCAATTAAGATCTTTAAACTAAATTGTTCTTTTGTCTTTCAACAGTCACTTGGAACAAACTTTGTCATTGCCCCAAAATATTTTCAACCACATATGCAAAGTCCTCTTTGCCATTATATTCTTCATTTGATTACCTTTAGTGGAGATACATAATTGTTCTCTTGCAAAATATTTTCACATAGTGCCTGGGGTTTTTTCTTATTAAAAAATGGATATGACATGAACTATTTTTGCATTTATTATGTTTAAGTAGCATTTTAAATCATTGCTTATTAAATACCTGTGATTAGTAAGATAGTTAATATCTACATTAAATACAAATAACAAATATGTAGATGAAAGAATGAAAGTTTAAGCAAAATAGCATAAATTTGTGAACAAAACTTCAGGAGAAATGAATTATCTCAAATTCCCAGGCTATTTCATAGTAGGACGCTAATTTTTCTCTCAAATTTTAACCTTGGAACTTCTGAGTTATGGCCTTCAATTAACTATCATCACCTTTCAGCTTCAGAAAACCAAAACATGTATTTCTCCTCATTATAGCTGACCCTTGTTTGTTAGTAAGGTTAGTTTGCTCTACAAAAGTATAAGAAAATATGCAATCTTAGGAAGTCTTCAAAAATGTAGCTGAGCTTTATAAAGTTCTTCTATGGAAATTTTAAAATCTAAAATATGTTAAATTTTTGTCACTCTGACAAAAATACTTAGGAAAAAATAATGTAAAGGACCAAAAGTTTTTTTTTTTTGTTTTGTTTTGGGTTTTTTTGCTCTTGATTTCCAAGATTTCTGGCAATGGTCACTTTGTTCCATTGATAAGGGCTTATGGTGAGGCAGAACATTATGACTGAGAGACATTATGTAACAAAGTTGCACACCCCACAGCAGTCTGGAAGTGCAGAGAGGGGATATATAAGGAAGAGGCAAAGGATATATTCTTTCAGGGCATGACTTACTTCCTCCAACTAGACCCCACTCCTATAGCTTCCATCACCTCCCAGTAGTCAATTCTATCAGCTTCCAGCGGTCCATTCAGCTATGAAGCCAACAATGGATTAATCCATCTGTAAGGACACACCCCTTGTAATCCAATCAGTTTCTCAAATTCCCAACTTTGAACACTGATGCATTGGAGAACAAGCCTTTGACTCATGAGCTTTATGGGAACAGTCCAGATTGAAACCATAACACTAACACAAATCACTGTTAATACTTTAGATACTTACTTATGTAGATATTCCCTCTGACAATCTAACATTCTAACTTACCCATACAATGTAGTACAAATTGAATGACAAGAATGCAAATATACTTAGAAATTCTGTTAAATATTTTCCTGGGAATACAGCTGTCCACAAAGTAATATTTTCCCTAAATATTTGTTTAATATTCATATGTTATTGATTACTATTTTGAATGTATATAAAATTGGCATCCAAAGTGACTCTCTTATCTCTGTCTCACTTCTCTTTTCTCTGTCATACTTATTGAATAAATACTACCACTGTTTTTGAGATATGATACACCATTTGCAAGGGTACCATTCAGCTGTCATAAATGTATTAACAAAGATCACAAGTACTCAACCAGCTGGACGAGGTGGCACATCCCTGTAATCCCAAGGGTTCGGGAGGCTGAGGGAGGAGGTCAAAAGTTCAAAGCCAGCCTCAGCAACAGTGAGGCACTAAGCAACTCAACAAGACCCTGTCTCCAAACAAAATACAAAATAGGGCTGAGGATATGGCTCAGTGGTTGAGTGCCTCTGAGTTCAATCCCTGGTACCAAAAGCAAAACAAAACAACAACAACAAAAAAGCAAGTACACAATCATTCCCAGTATCAGGAACATTTTTCTCACCCTATGCAGAAAATAAGTACCTTTAACAATCATTTCTACTAATCTGTTTTATCTCTGGCCAGCCGCTGGCTGTCAATAATCTATTTTTGTTCTCCATGGATTTCTTATTGTTGACATTTCATACATACACAAGCACATAATATTTGGCCTTTTGTGTGGCTCTTCCTTCCTTTAACACGATGTTTGCAAGGCATATCCACATTGTATTAAGACTCAGTACCTCATTTTTCAATTTTAATTCTTATTTTTGCCACCAATAAGAAATTTACTTATTTTTTTAAAAGATCCAAATCCTGGTATTGTCTAGAAAAATTTAATGGGTTTATTTTTGTTGCAACATCAAACTGACAAACCTTGATCACTGAAATATTTTGACTCCTGTTAATATTTTACATCTCCACATTTATGTTAAAAAGTCACACGTAAGTTAAAATGGAAAAACTGCCAATATGTACCTTCTTTCTAACTACTATTTTTTTTCTGCTCACAATCACATATTTAGATACTTTTTAACCCACAGAGAAAAAAAAAAAATATCTAATGTTTATAACTACCAGCAACAGAAAGACTGTTTGTTTACAAAATGAAAGGGAGCTAACCAAAAGAGCTTAGGGCCTTCTTGGTCATTCCTGGAAATGTTTATGACTTTCCATAAACATCCCAGGTACTTAAGCATAAGTCTTCTGGATAGACTGCCAGAAACATCTGAGTTTCTTAAAATCCTCTATTAGGATTTCATTCCCCAACTTTTATGTGTTGGCAGATGAGACTTCAGAGAACATCTCAAACACTGACAGAATGTAGCCTTGCCACAGCCCAAACTCTCATGTATTTTTCAAAGTTTTGGGTTTATACAGTCATCCTTTCTTATCTGCCATTCCACTTCCAAGAGCTTCAGTTACCCTCAGTCAACCACAGGCTGAAAATGTTAAATGGAACATTTCAGAATCAAACAATTCAAAGGTTTTAAATTGCATGTCATTCTGAGTGTTGATGAAATCTCCCCCCATCCCACGCCATCCATCCAAAATCATTAATTAGTCCTTTGTCTAGTGGATCCACATTGAATACACCACAGGCCCATTTCAGCAGCCATCTTGATTATCAGATTGACTGCCATAGTATTGAAACGCTTGTGTTCAAGTTACCCTTATTTTACTCAGACAGTTATATCTGTAGGATTTGGTTCCAGAATACCCCCATCAGATACACAAATTATATCAAATTTGTGAGTGTTCAAATTCCTTATATGAAATTTTGCATACTTGCATATAACCTGGGCACCTGTACTTGTATAGTTTAAGTTATCTCTAAATTATTTATAATACCTAATACAATGAGAAATTTATGTAAATCATTATTACAGGATAATTTTAAGGGAATAATGTCAAGAAAATAAAATTTGCACATATTCAGTAAGACACATTCACCATAGGTCTAACTATAGTTTTAATCACTGGTAAGTTGAATTCATGGTTATAGAACTTGCAAATAATAAAGGCTGACTCTAATGATCCCAGAGTACAAGAATAATGATGCTGGCAATTTAAGAGAAGCCACATGGTGTGTCATTTAAGTGGAAAATAAAAGTTCTCAACTTAAAGAAAGAAAACAATCAATACTGTTTGCTAAGATCTACGGTAAGAACAAATTGTCTACCTATGACATTATAAACAAGGAAAAAAATTTGTTCTAGTTAATTTGCATCTCAAACTGCATAAGTTATATCCACAGTGAGTGATAAAGTGCTTAGTTAAAATGAAAAAGGCATTACATTTGTGGGTGGAAGACAACAGGAATACGTGTTCTGATTGATGGCAATGTATAAAAGACTTTATATAGGGTTCAGACTATCCATGGTTTCCTGCATCCACTAGCAGTCTTGGACTACATCCCTTGCAAATAATGGAGCTTGCAGCACGTGTTTTATAGTTCAGTAGTTGAGGCCAATAACTCACATACATGGTCTGATAGAGTGTCATATAATATTCTCAAGGGGAATGGGAGTATACTCCATGTGCTTACCTCAGCATGACATATGTCATTCACATAGCAAATTGGATCCATGTTTGGAATCATTTCAAAGTACATATGAGAAAGAGAATTTTATTTACTTCTGCTTTATCAATGTTTTTGAAATTGAGATAATTTTCATTTTTTTTTTTTTTTTGAGCCTCACCATTGCTGAGGGTGGTTTGACTTGTAATCCTCCTGCCTCAGCCTCCCAAGTCCCTGGGATTACAGGTGTGTGCCACCATGCCTAGCTGCTTATCCTTTTCTGAGGAATTGTTTTCATACAAACCAAATTACATACTTCTATGCACAGAAAACCTGTGCTCATGACACTGTCACATAAAAATTTCCAGGGTCAAGTAGCCTTAATTCAAACTCAATATAATTTGATTTCCATGGAAAAGAGACCACATAATAACCATTTTCCTCTTGAGTTATATATTTGCTCTTTGATTTTATCCAGTCTGTGATTATATTAAAATCCTCTGATGAATTTATATGCCATGCAAAATCAGACCACTATGGAATAACACAAATCAAAGAATATGTAATATGTTGAAAGTTGCATTTCATGTAACTGAAAATGTTAGCAATTTTAATCTAATGATAATAAAAATACTGACTGTTGTACGTAGAATCCCTTTCCTGGATAAAAACTGATAGTAATCAGCAAAATAAAGGGGAGGGGTACATTTTATATAGGTGCCTTCATTGTTCTATAATTCTCTGCTTTCAAAACATCATAATAATCACTTCTTTCAGTGCCTAGAAATCAGAACCCTGTGTGAGAAAGGCCAAACCCAGGGGTGCTACACTAAGTAATAAAACCAATCACTTCAAAACAGTACATAGCTTGGTCTTCATTCAATCAGGCTGCAGTGAAAAGTTTGCTATGTAGAATAATCAATTTTTTCAAAACACTTGTCAGTAGAGGAGTTTTCTTTAGCTTTTAATGTTCTATTAAGAGAAACAAAATCACTAGTGACCAGGGGAAGTGCATTTCCAAAGAGGGTGAGTGACAGCTTGGCTCACCTTAAGCAGAATATGCTCAGCTCTACATAGACTGACCAGCTGCAAGACAGAGCAACATCTTTCTACAAATTTTCTGAAAATAGTCCTTCTAACTTGGATATCACAGTAATAACCCTAAATCAAACAAAATATTTAACATAGTTGAGGGCTGCCCTCTCAGTTCCTGCTCATTATTTCAACAACCTCAGATGTTTTCCTGTTGAGCTAGATGGAATACAAAGGCAGGATAAAACAGCTTTCTTGGACATGTGAACTACTCATGAATAGCTTTACCAATATCTTAGTAAAAAATTCAGAATCTACCTGTACACAAACCACACTTAATTAAATTGATTCAATCTCAAGCCAGAATCTTCCAAATAATAAATAATCTTTACTGAAAATTCTATTTCTTGTCACCTGGGGACATGAAGAAAATTAAGTGTGCCATAAATGTGTTATTTTGTATTCAGCAACCTTGCATTTAACAATCATCACTATAGTCCTATGTAAAGAATATTTATCATCTCGAATAAATGTGTAGGTCATTGTTCCTAGAATTGCAAAGAACAAGCTAAAGTACTATTAAATCATTTAATACTAAATGTTTAGCTGAAACCCCTTAAAATGTTTGTTTGCTTGAAAGCCAAACTTCCAAGATTCCTCCATTTGTGAGTGGAAACATATAGTAGGAGAGCAGACAGGAACTACTTCAAATTAGGATGAAACTTGTTATTTCACAGGTGTTGTCGTCAATGTCTAGACACTGAAACAGTTAGTGTGTATAGCACAGTAAAGACATACTTGAAATTTTGATTTAAAATGTTCAGTTCCCTATACTGCTACCATGTCCTCTTTCACTATACCATCACCATGTGTATATTTTTTTATTTGTAAAATAGTATGCTTCATATGTTAAATAGTCAATCTATAGAGTACTTGAATATGGAAAATACCCCATAAGTTGGTATGATGTTCTTGTCCTATTGTTTTTTGATGTATTTGCTTTTTTACTTGTGCAAATAAACAAAAAAAAAAGATAGATAAAACCCTAGTTAGAAAATAATTATGCTTTATTCATAGTTTTATCAATTATTTTATTTGTATATCCATTCATTCATTGTTGGGTTTCTGTTTGTTTAATTTTGTTTGTTTTTGTCTACCAAATTAGACACTGACACTACAGTCATGGACAAGAAAGACAAAGTAGACTCACAGAGTTTATCATTAGTAAATTCTTCTGGGCACAAATAAAGGTAATAAAATAGAAGCACATATTCCTTAGGAGACAAGTGGACCTCAAATACTCAGGAATAAAATGTGAAGGTCTCCCAGAAGACATCTGGCCCCACATCTAAAGAATTAGTAGAAATATTTTAGACAAGGAATGACTCAATGTTTTTGTTGAGGCATTGATATTTTTGAATTTGAGAGGCTTGCATGAATGAAACACTGAAAGAAATCCAGAAGACAGAATGCAGAGTAATGGAGCTAAAGTGGTCAGAGGAGATAAGAACATGGAAGACCCTTTTGCCATGTCAAAGATCATAGATTTTTTTTCCTTAGGAACAATGAGAAGATAATGAAAATTAAGAAACTTGAGAGTATGTGAACAAGAACTTCTTAGACTATCAGTTTGGTAGCAGAAGAATGTAAGAGCTTATGTCTGACCAGTAGGAATTCTATTATAGAAACCCATAGGGCCGGGCGTGGTGGCGCACGCCTGTAATCCCAGCACTTTGGGAGGCTGAGGCAGGAGGATCGCGAGTTCAAAGCCAGCCTCAGCAATGGCCAGGCACTTAGCAACTCAGTGAGACCCTGTCTCTAAATAAAAAAAAATACAAAAAAGGGCTGGGGATGTTACCCAGGGGTCGAGTGCCCCTGAGTTCAATTCCCTGGTGCAAAAAAAAAAAAAAAAAAAAAAAAAGAAAGAAAAGAAAAGAAACCCATAGGGAGCAATTATGTACCTGAACAGGGTCATAAACTCTGAGTATGGCAGGATGTAATGTAATTGAAAAGATCTAGAGCTATTAAGAATATATTCTTTTATTAGAATATTCCCACATATCTGATACAAATGGCTCTGGTAGCAGAAACATCATAAGTAATTTTGTATGGGGAATTAAAATGTAAGTACAGACAGCAGTGGATGTGATTGGAATTCTCCAGCAAGTCATTTACACTTTTGGAATTAGTTCTTTCTCTAGGTTAGTAAATAGTCTGTACATAGATTATTTTATAAATAAAAAAATCACTAGTATTCGCAGAAAGTAAATCTAAGTTGATTAGTAGCAATAAGTATGCACTTGAAGGAAGACAAAGCTGTGAAGAAGAGGAATAAACTATTCTTTAAGAGATTTCTGTGAAAAGGAAGTTTAATGTTTCATTGCACATAATAAATAGTATTGTGTTGACTCTTTCACTTATTCAGCATGTAAAACATTTGTAGAAGTCCCATTACCCTGTACAAAACCAGTATGGAGTCTGGCTTTGCAAACATTAATACCAATCCCTCTCTCTATCTGGTATTATGTGAGTGTCACAGCATTTCTTTACCATCCTGTGAACACCACTAAAAAGCTAACTCAATATTGACCAGTTACTATATTTGTAACATATATATCATTTATAACATATATGTTCAAAGCCAGAATAGTGCATGTCCATGGTTCAAGTGCCCCAGGGTTAGTGTCCATATTTATCATATTTTTGTTTATTGGCATATTTTTTATAAGAGCAAAAATATTACAAATACCTCTTAATTTAATGGCTACAATATCCTGGCTTGAGTCCATGTTTTCTGAGTTTCTAACTAGAGGATAATCTAAATAATTAAGAATCGATTTTGAGTCTTTTTTGTTCAACCACTCTTTGTTGCAAAGAGTAATTATAAAAGGCCACATACAAATATTGTTCTATTATTTTGAAAAGATGTGGTCATTGTAATGTTTCTCTTTGGATTCCACTAACTAATCTGTTGCATGGATTTCACATGTAGCAATGTTTAGAAATCTGATATTGGCTTGTGCATAGAAAGCTACTTTCTCATTTTGCTTGCAAATAAACCAGTTTTCTTTCTAGAGGGAGTCGGTACATGTGTTTATCCCATAAGGCACACACTAAAGGCAGATATGACTTTGATCCTGAAATCATGCCAGTTGGTGTCACTAGAGGGAGTTGTAATGGAGATTCTCTGGGTTTGCTTTTCTTTCCCTGATTGATTTTGCTACATTATTCATGGTCACCTTTAGTCCATCTGGCAATAGTTATTTTTTCTTCCTTTTTATTCTTAGCTCCACATACATGTGATCTCATCACCAAGTCTGGCAATGTTTGTATAACATCCTCTAGTGCAAAAAGTAACAAATGGAAGCTGTTTGGGAGAATCTCACTTGTTTCCTGATTACACTGATATCACTGACAAGCTGCTGGGACAGCAGTGTCATGGAATCTGCTTTCTTTTGTGCTAATTTGACTGGTACTTTAATGTGATTACTGGTCTGACTCCCAGATAACTGTAGCTGTCTAATTCCCATAGAACTTCAAATAACCATAATTGTTTACATTCTTAAAATAAACCAAATCTTGCTACTTAAATGATAGTACTCAGACAAGTGAGAAGAATCCTGTGATATATGTTATAGTAATATTTCATTATCCTGTATCCTTGTGGAATTTGAGGTGTTGACTAGCTGAGTTAACGTAGTACCCCTTTAGTTGACTTTATTGCTAGTGTTTTCTTTTATTAGCTTTTAAAGAATTCATAAAAATCAATGTACTTTTCTGTCTTAGAATTTATGATAGAATATGATTGAAAATTTCTCATGATTAAAGACCTAGCCTAAGATGATCAGTTGAACATTCATGGGCCTCTCAACATATAACTAAAGAAACGATTAATTTGCTATTATTCTGTTCTTATGTTTATTAATCAAATAGCTACCACAAAATCATTATAGATTTATGTATTTATTTTTTTCTTTGCAATCAGCATACAACAGAACTGGCCTCTTTAAGATGAGAAAATAAAAGTACATTTTTGGTTTTGCATAGCATAATTTGAGGGGCATATGGAAGACGCCATTTCTACCATAGTCAGTAATCATCTATTCTGGTAAGTGCCTGGAACTCAACTGCTGGAAATTAAGTCCCATTCCCATTAACGATGTTAGTTCTCCTTTTACCTTTAAACTTGTAAACAATCTCAAGTAAATAATGAAAATTAAACTTTTTTGCAGTAAGGTGTGAGTAGCCTGGGTCAGTTTCCCCTTTCTGAAGAAGGTTACAGGTGGAGGATTGGAAACTTGCATTTGGGTGGCTGAAAGCTGAAAGAGGAGTCCAGTTGCCCCTAGCACACACTTCATCTATTCTGCAGTGTTTCCTAGGGCCAGTCTGATTTCAACTCTCTGTCACCTTTCCATAAAACAAGTGACTATCTCTTGGACCCAGTGACAATCATTTAGGTCTGCACTCAAGTTAAAAAAGAAAATTCCAGTAAAGAAGGTTTCCCTCAGCCATTTTTCAGTTTTTCAGTCTTCTTGTATTATCTTTAGTCCACCCAGTGAAGATTTAAGGACTTTTTCAGTTAACCTATCATCTTAAAATTGAGTACAATCATGTTCTGTATTGTCCTTGTTTCATTTCAGAGCATATTTATGGGTTGGATCACTGTGTCAGAGGGTCCTCAAATAATCCAGCTGGACAGGCTGAGAAGGCTTCTTGGACATTTGTCATGAGACAGTATTTCCTTCAACTATGAACGCATGGATTCAGCAAACTGATCCTAGAAGTCCAAGGGACTGTAAAGCCTAAGCTATCCCATTGCCAGGAAATATTTATACCACTTATAATAGAGGGGAAAAGAACTGAAGAAAGCATAACATTTCTTCCATGTTTCCATCCCTCACTGACAAGAACAAGTCTTGTGGACTTGCAATTCTGCAATATCTTTGTTAACAAACAGAAGATTCCCACTTCTTCATGCGCCATGTGATAAAGGGAAAAAATGTAACTAGGTATTATATTGTTATTTTTGGAAATGAGAAAAGAAAGCAAGTCACTGAAAAGGAAGGAACACTGATTAGGGCATGGCCTTTGACATTGCATGTGGTAGGTCTGCTTGGAATTACTTCAAAGCAAATTCTTTGGTGGAGGTGTGAAAAGCCAGGAGGTAATAGTTAACATTATCGCCAATAGAGAGCCAAAGTGTCTTTTAAAACTGTTGTCTGTGGCTTGGATAATTGAATCGTCCATTTAGGCAATCATTGCCTTGTTAGGACAAGTCTTCCCTGATTTGGGGGGGGGGGGAATCCTAAAATAATTATTGTGTGCTAAGTATATTTATTGCTCATTTATTTTAATACTGCTATTGGTTTTTCATTCAATATTATCTCCCAAAGAAATTACTTGTCACTTTATTTCAGAAATCCACAGGATTTCTCTGTGTCTCTACAGTATCAATAGTTTCGTTTCTATGGATTTAAGCATTAGTATTTTTGTCAGAAAGTATCACTGAGGACACTTATCATCACATATAATGTAAGCCACTTGCCCTTATTTTGAAAATCTATAAAATGATCTTCCAGTTCTGCACATGTTGGAAAAAATTAAGTGCAAATGATCACAGATGTAGCACTACCACTAACTATCAGAAATCAGCTTGAGTTTAGAAGATGCCTCTGGATAAGTGAATTTTTGAAAAATTTTTTTATTCTAAGATGTTATAAATGACATCAGAATGCATTGCATTTCATATTACACGTATAGAGCACATTTTTACAAATCTCTGGTTGTATGCAAAGTATATTCACACCGTTCGTGATTTCATACATGCACATACGGTAATGATATCCATCTCATTCTACCATCTTTTTGTTTTTCTTCACCCTTTGCCCCTTCCCTTCCCCTCCCTCCCCATTGGCCATTGTAGTGTTCCTCTAATCCTCCTATGCTCCCCATCCCAACCTGACTGTGAATTGGCCTCCTTATATCAGAGAAAACATTTGGCATTTGGCTTTTTGGGATTGGCTAACTTTACTTAGTATTATATTCTCTAACTCCATCCATTTACCTGCAAATGCCATGATTTTATTCTCTCTTATTGCTGAGTAATACTCCATTGTGTGTATATACCACATTTTCTTTATCCATTCATCTACTGAAGGGCATCTAGGTTGGTTCCACAGCTTAGCTACTGTGAATTGTGCTGCTATAAATATTGATGTGGCTGTGTCCCTGTAGTATGCTGTTTTCAAGTCTTTTGGGTAAAGACCAAGGAGTGGGATAGCTGGGTCATAAGGTGGTTCCATTCCAAGTTTTCCAAGGTATCTCCATACTGCTTTCCATATTGGCTGCACCATTTTGCAGTCCCACCAACAATGTATGAGTGTGCCTTTTTCTCCACATCCTCTCCAACATTTATTGTTGTTTGTGTTCTTAATAGCTGCCATTCTGACTGGTGTGAGATGAAATCTTAGAGTGGTTTTGATTTGCATTTCTCTAATTGCCAGAGAGGTTGAGCATTTTTTCATGTATTTGTTGATTGATTGTATATCTTCTTCTGAGAAGTGTCTGTTCAGTTCCTTGGCCCATTTATTGATTGGGTTATTTGTTTTTTTAGTGTTAAGATTTTTGAGTTCTTTATATATTCTAGAGATTAGTGCTCTATCTGACATGCATGTGGTAAAAATTTGTTCCCAATTAGTAGGCTCTCTGTTCACCTCATTGATTGTTTCTTTTGCTGAGAAGAAGCTTTGTAATTTGAGTCTATCCCATTTATTGATTCTCCCCTTCATGCTCAAAACACTAGAAAAACTAGGGATAACAGGAACATATCTCAACATCGTAAAAGCTATATATGCTAATCCCCAGGCCAACATTATTCTAAATGGAGAAAAATTGAAAGCATTCCCTCTAAAAACTGGAACAAGACAGGGATGCCCTCTTTTACCACTTCTATTCAACACAGTAATTGAAATGCTGGCCAGAGCAATAAGACAGATGAAAGAAATTAAAGGGATACAGATAGGTAAAGTAGAACTCAAATTATCATTATTTGCTGATGATATGATTTTATACCTAGAAGCCCCAAAAAATTCCACCAGAAAACTTCTAGAACTCATAAATGAATTCAGCAAAGTAGCAGGATACAAAATCAACACCCTTAAATCTAAGGCATTTCTATATATCAGTGACAAATCCTCTGAAAGGGAAATGAGGAAAAATACCCTGTTTACAATAGCATCAAAAAATAAAATAAAATACTTGGGAATCAACATAATCAAAGATGTGAAAGACCTCTATAATGAAAACTACAGAACACTAAAGAAAGAAATTATGGAAGACCTTAGAAGATGGAAAGATCTACCCTGTTCTTGGATAGGCAGAACTAATATTGTCAAAATGACCATACTACCAAAAGCACTATACAGATTTAATGCAATGCCAATCAAAATCCCAATGACATTCCTCATAGAAATAGAAAAAGTGCTCATGAAATTCATCTGGAAAAATAAGAGACCCAGAATAGTTAAAGCAATCCTTAGTAAGAGGAGTGAAGCAGGTGGCATCACTATACCAGACCTTAAATTATACTACAGAACAATAGTAACAAAAAACAACATGGTATTGGCACCAAAATAGGCGGGTAGACCAATGGTACAGAATAGAAGACACAGAGACTAACACATATAATTTTAATTATCTTATATTAGACAAAGGCGCCAAAAATGTACATTGGAGAAGAGATAGCCTCTTCAATAAATGGTGCTGGGAAAACTGGAAATCCATACGCAATAAAATGAAATTAAACCTCTATCTCTCACCATGTACAAAATTCAACTCAAAGTGGATCAAGGATCTAGGAATTAGACTAGAGACACTACACCTAATAGAAGAAAAAGTAAGCTCTAATCTCCAACATGTTGGATTAGGCCCCAAGTTCCTTAATAAGAATCCTGTAGCACAAGAATTAATACCAAGAATCAATATATGGATAAGTGAATTTAAGTAGGAAGTCCAAGATGCATTGATTTAGTGCTACTCTGCATGCATGCTACTCTGATTGCGTGTTTTTGGAGTTTTCATAAATCTACTTAAACATTTCATAATTCATAATATATACACTTATGCTTATAAATTTTATTTTATTAAATTGAAAATGCACATATACATTTGTTTCCTTTTAGCATTTTAAAAGAAGATTGTTCCATATCAATAAATAAAAAGGTTAACTATATTTCTTTTCTTTTTTGAAATTTGTCTAATTAGTTATACATGACAATAGAATGCATTTTGACATTGTACACAAATGGAGCACAACTTCCCATTATTCTGGCTGTACATGGTGCAGAGTCACTCCAGTAGTGTAATCATACATGTATATAGAGTAATAATTTCTGTCTCATGCTATTGTCCTTCTCATTCTCACAGTCCCACCCCTCCCCTCACTTCCCTCTGCACAATCCAAAGTTCCTTCATTCTTCCCTACCTCTGCCCCCACTATGGATCTGCATCTGCTTATCATAGATAACATTTGGCCTTTGGTTTTTTGGGATTGGCTTATTTCGCTTAACATGGTATTCTCTAGTTCCAACCATTTACCTGCAAATGCCATAATTTCATTCTTTTTTAAGGCTGTGTAATATTCCATTGTGTATATGTACCACATTTTCTTTATCCATTCATCTGTTGAAATTTTCTTTATCCATTCATCTGTTGAAGGGCATCTAGGTTGGTTCCATAGTTTAGCTATTGTGAATTGAGCGGCTATAAATGCTGATGTGGCTGCATCACTAAAGTATGTTGATTTTAAGTTCTTTGGGTATAGACTGAAGAGTGGGATAGCTGGGTCAAATGATGATTCCATTCCCAGTTTTCTAAGGAATCTTCATACTGCTTTCCTGAGTGATTGCACCAATTTGCTGTCCCACCAGCAGTGTATGAGCATACCTTTTCCCCTACATCCTTGCCAACACTTCTTATTGCTTATATTCTTAATAATTGCCATTCTGACTGGGGTGAGATGAAATCTTAGAGCAGTTTGATTTACATTTTTCTAATTGCTAGAGATGATGAACAATTTTTCATGTTTGTTGATCGATTGTATTTCTTCTTCTGTGAAGTGTCTTTAACTGGTTTTCTGAATGACAGTATCATACTTTATTGATGGACATTAAGCCTGATTCCAGTTTTGCTTTTACATGAAATATCCTTGTGTGTAATGATATTCTCAAATTTTATTTCTTTGGAAAATTTCTGGGAGGTGGGATTCCTTGCTAAAGAGTACACGTGATTGCAATTTTAAAATATCATAATAAATTAATTCCCATAGAAGTCATTATTGTTTTTAATAGTGCCTGTTGCCTCACTGTTCATCAGTATATGATGTTGCTAGTCTTTAAAGTTTTGTTTCTAATCTGATAGTAAATATATGTGATCACATTTTAATTTGCATGATCTTTATTAATCAAAATTTGTTCTTAAGATAGTAGCTCTTAGCACAAATATTTCCATTTCCCTGCTTCCCCCAGCTCCCAGGCCATCAAAAGTATTCTCTCTGGCTCAGCATTATTTCTTCAGTATTTTAGTAGTGTGTACCTGAGTAAGCCTTTATGATCCCTGACCTGATATGCAAAGAAAGAAATAATGCATTTACATAGTGACATGTTAATTGTATTCTGTTCATCATATTTACGAAGAGGTGGTAGGGTCAGAGAAGGTGTTTACTTTGTTTTGTTCTCATATATCCCAGAGTATAAAGCATAATTCTATGTATATTATTTCTATGAAACAGAATGCCTGTTTACCTTACTAATTTAGACATCATTATTTTTATCCAAAACATTCTGCTGTACCTAGTTAAGGGACATAGGGCCCTAAATGATTAATAAAATATAATTTCCAAGGTGAATTCTTTTATGTATATGTGTCTGAAGAACACGTACACATGGTAGTTTTAATACATATGTTAAGCCTGATTTGTATTATGTAAAATTACATGCTAATTTTTCAATTTTGTTGCAATTATTCATATATTGATTATGTACATATGTGTATATATATTCAGCGATATATTCATTGTTGTTTTTAATAGCAATACTCATTTTAGATAGTAATTTCACTTCACCTCCCGTATTTACATGCAAATACATTAAATGTAGACAACCACATTATATATTACTAATACTTCACTTAATTTTAATATTTCTTCTGTGCTCTGCGGCTCAGAGCCAATAACTCTTTCCTCCCACATCACATGCCTTGTCAACATTTTCATGTCTGAGTAATTTTAAATAAAATCCTATTTATGATCACATGCTTGGTTTCATAACCCTTATTGACACAAGAATCATTCAAGTTTGTTTTGTATATAAAAATTTTAAAAAATTCTTTGAATGAATGCCAATAAAAATCAACATTATGCCTGTATTTTTATGATTTTTAAAAATCGCTTAACTAAAGGTGGGGTTGTGGCTTGTTGGGACTCCATGTCTGCCAAGGGGACGGGCTCTGGCTGCTTACCACACCCTAGTAGGACCGGGGCTAAGCCAAGGGGTGTGGCTATGACGTAGCGTGAGAGACTGAACTGCCCTGCTGGCTGATTGGCTAGTTCTAGGCCTATTTAAGTTCAGTGCCTGGTCAATAAATCTGAGTTTCTGGATTCTCGCTTGCTATACAAAACTCCCTGGGTGTGGCGTGGTTTTTCTGTTCACCAGACAGAGGTAGACACCCATCTATTTTTGTCCTTAAGCTCATCCTCGCTGGGTAAGTTACATTTCCTTCTGCGGGCAGAGGGAAAACCCCCTTTAGGGCCCAAAGGGGGGGGGGGTAGCTTAGAACTCGGCCCCATTCATAACTCAGCAGCCCCGGCAGTGGCTCAGTGGTAGAGCACTTGCCTAGCATGTGTGAGGCACTTGGTTTGATTCTCAGCACCACATAAAAATGAATAAATGAATAAATAAAGAAAGGCATTGTGCCCATCTACAACTAAAAATTACTGAAAAAAAAATTTTGCTTAACTAAAAATCCTAAGACTCTTTCCTCTTTTCGACTATACCTGATGCATCTTAATTTTTAGCAATTCTTTTTTTAGATTGCAAATTTAGAGAGGGTATATTTCTTGAGATAAATCATAGTTTGTGTTCATGAGACAGCAAGCCACCATCAAGATCCATCAGGATTTGGAATGAATACTGATGCTGGTGTTGGCTAATGACATAGTATCCCTGCTTGCATATATGCAAATGTACGGTTACAGCCTTGGCTAAAATGTGAAATAGAGAATCGAGTCAAACGGTGAGCTTTTTACACACACAATGCTAAATGTCCTCTTTATGTTATCCCTAAATTGTTTCCATTCTATTTTCCTTCTCTTTGATGTGCACGTATTCTAAGTTACCAAGATTCATAAAGCAGACCTAAATTATCCTTACTACTAAAAGGCTTACCCATTAGTGACTAATGCCAAAACTACCTATTTAATAATATAAAATTTTTGGGAAAAGACTCCAAGTGGGAGCTGTTATACTTGAAGTCTTACTAGGAAAATCTGAATTATGTAATACAATGTTAAGGAAATTCTACATGCTTCTGTTCGGCATATATGAAATTTTTTAAGTGCTATTTTTTTGTTTGTTTGTTTGGTTTTTGGTACCAGGGATTGAACTCAGGGGCACTCAACCACTGGGCCACATCCCCATCCCTTTTTGGTATTTTATTAGAGACAGGGTCTCACTGAGTTGCTAAGTGCCTCACCATTGCTGATGCTGGCTTTGAACTCGTGATCCTCCTGCCTCAGTCTCCCACGTACTGGGATTATTCTTTTTTATTTTTATTTTTTTCTGGTAACAGGGATTGCACTCAGGGGCACTTAACCACTGAGCCACATCTCCAGCCCTTTTTAGTTTTTATTTTGAGACAGGTTCTTGCTAAATTGCTTAGGGTCTTCACTAAGTCACTGAGACTGGCTTTGAACTTGCCAACATCTCGCCTCAGCTTCCTGAGTTGCTGGGACTACTGGCATGTACCAGGGTGCCTGGCTAGATATTTCTTGATATAAATATTTCAATCTTAGCAAAAAGTTTAATTCTTTATTACTTCATAGACACTGATTTCTCTTTTATCCCTTTCTTGCTTCCTTCCTTCCTTTGTATAAAACTAACTCCCTTGCTTTTCAGAAAAACTGGTACCACAGATATAAGGAGCCCTTCTGTGGTTTTCATTTTGTTATTACATGGTTCATGGAACAGAGAAAAGAGAAATTTGAAAGTAAAAGAATTTTATAAGATTTTTCTCACAAGGTACTTAACTGAAGGATGGATTCTAAAAGAAAGCTGAGAGAAAAACAGTTCCAGTGAATGTATATGTTACTCATATTAATAGCTGGGGAATCTTCTTGACAAATTGTCCAAAATGTTTTCTCCACTCATGACATTCAGACCAGTGCAGATTTAGTAACATTTCTATCCCACCTATTGCAATCTTGCATTCTGAGGAAATGAATTGTAAAATCCAACACAAAAATCACCATTTAAGGGCAAGAGGTGCAGTAACACAACATTACAATCAGACTACAGCAAACATAAAAAGGGCATGTTATCATTTTATATTATAAGATGGCAAGCAGAAACAAAATAGTGAAGGGGGAAATCAGAATATGTACACACATATATAAACACACAAAAGCACTTGAGAAAAAGAACAATGGAGAAATTGCATCAGGGAAAACATGAAGAAAAGGATAAATTCTGGAAAAATAAAGGTCAGATCTCTGCACAAAGAATGAATTATTAAAAAGACAAAAGATGGCCAATGTTGGCAAGGATGTGAAGAAAAGGGACACTTACACACTGTTGCTGGGAATGTCAGTTAGTACAGTCATTGTGGGGTTTTGTCCAAACATAATCATAGAATATCTTATGATAAAGAAATCTTGGTCTTGGTACCTAACCAAAGAAGAAGAATTTGGTATATCAAAGGGCATCTGCACTCCCATGGTTATTGAAGTACTAAAACCATTTGTTAGTTTCTGGACACTTTGAAACTAATTCTCCTTGGCTATTAATAAGTATTGCAATAACCATAGGAGTGCAGATGTCTTTATACACAAACATATGTGTATACATATACACACATGTATGATATATATACACACACACATATATTATTTTTGAGACAATTTTCCCTGTGTTGTACTGTCTGACTTCAAACTCACAATTCAACCTTGAGAGTAGTTAAGATTACAAATGTACATCATCAGGCCCAGCTTTTAAATAGTACAGTTTATGAAGAAAATCATTTTGTTTTGTCATTAATAATTTTCCCAGTATTTCCTTTATGTGTATATATGTGTGTGTGTGTGTGTGTGTGTGTGTGTGTGTGTGTAGCATGTATATGAATCTATAGATTCAAAGTTACTGCCACTAGCAGTGTAGTTATATCTTTATATTTGAAGAAAATGATTGTTAAATTGGCACGTTCACAAGAAGTTAGCATGAAAGAAGGTTGAGAATTTATTATTCATTTCAATTCCACAATTCAGTTTTGAAAAGAGAGACATGCCTGACTTTAAATGATTAATCATTTTTTTTCCAATAGAGTGAAACCTCTGCTATTAAAATTAAAACTTGTTCTATCAAGGAATAGCTGTCTGTAACCTCTGAGATATTAATAGCCAAATGCAAAAGGAAATCAGGAAAGCAAATATCCCACAGGAGAAATAGAAACAATTTATTTCTGTGAAAGTAGCTGTGATCTAGAGCTTAAATTATTTCACAAATATAATATAAAACATCTAGGTAATGATGGAAACAAAGTAAGTTTCAATGGTCAGAGAAAGTCTTGCAAAGGTTTTGTCATTAGTTGTAGAATGCATTTAAGGTTTTTTTTTGGGGGGGTTGTTGTTATGTAATTAACACTTGATAATGACTTAAGATCAATGTGATTAATGAGCCATTCTTTCTGCAAATTTGCTTTCTGAACAGCAGGAAGAAATACAAAGGCTCCATGATATAATAATAGAGCAAGAACAATTACTGTACAAAGAATGAAAGAAAAATCTGTCAAAATAGCTCTAGAGCAAGTCCACAGCAGCCAATTCTCTTTCTGGATGTTCCTTCTGACAAGGCACAAAGATTGCCCACACTCACTGGAGATTTCTTTTACAAAAGTGCTTCCAAGATCACTGATTTGTAACATGTGCCTAGAGCTGAGCCCTTAGGAGCACTTCTAAAGAACAATATATCATTTTCCTTTTTGTAAAATCTGTTTATTTATTATGGAATTTACATAATGTACCCATCCCCTGTTCTCAAGACAGATTTAAAAAGCAAACAAGCAAAAGCCACTACAAAGAGTTGTAATTCTACCTAAGTAGTGGAAATTGTAAGGAAGCTAAATTACACAAACACAAAATCCTGTACTCTGAAGGAAAAACAGCACTAGTAAAACCAGATGAGCTCCTTTTGGAGCTATTGCAGGAAATGATACATGTGGAATGGGGTTGTGTCTGCCATCAGCGTTGGTGAGCAAAGGGGATCTGAATTTAAATTCTCCTGCCAGACACCTGCGTCCTGTGAATTATGATAAGATGAGGAGGACTGCTTGTCCTGAGAGATTGTCTTTTCTCTATCTGCCCCAAGAAGCTGCTGTCACAACCAAGCCACAGAGCAGCCCATTCTCACTGGTCCAGGGAACATGGCTCTCATGGCTCCCAGAGGTAGAAAGCACCAGGAAAGCAGAGGTGTGCTTTCTTCATTGCTCTGTCTTCCTTCAAATGGTTCATGGAAGGAATGAACGTAGACCACAGAGGCTCACACTAACTTCTCCAGATTTCTCCTGTCTCCAAATGTATGACTGACTCAACAAGGAGGAAATGAGGCACTCCTAAGTAAAGAAGTAGCTCAGAAGAGCAGCCTTCTGGATCTCCCCATTCTTGTGGTATCTCCATCTGGACCTCTGGAAGGCTGACCTACATCCTAGATCAAAGAGGATCAAGAAAGGATAGAGGAAAGGAGTCCCTAAGTCCAAGTCCTTGGACTGGTTCTGAAATCAGGGCTCAGATGCATCCTACCAATGCCTGGTGGTACAGATCGGATCATGTCCCTTTACTGTCAAATTTATGTGTTTAAGTCCCAAGTCCACCTACTTCAGGAGGTAACGTGTTTGGAGCCAGGGCCTGTATAGAGGTAGTAACTAAGTTAACAGGAGGTCATTAGCGGTGGGTCCTAATCCACATGACTGGTGTCCATATAAGAAGAGGAAATTAGGAGACAGTGACAGAGGGAAGCACAAGTGAAGATACAAAAAAAGGATGGCCTTCCACAAGACAGGAAAGGGGCCTCAGAGGAGATCAACTCTGCCACACCTTCCATCTTGGACTTCCAGCCTACAAAAGGGTAAGAAAATAAATCCCTATTGTTGAAATCATCCAGTCTCTGGCAATTTGTTGTGGTAGCCCTAGTGGATGAATGTCTCATGTGATGCCTGGTTCCATGTGCAAACTATACATCTGCCATTGTTCACAACTATGCTCAACATACCTCATCAGGATGAATCTTCATTCCTCTGGGTTCTACATGGGAAAATATTTGTAAAAGGGCTGAATGTTCCACTGAGTGAGTTAAGAGAAACAAATTGTGCAGAAAGAAGAAACTTTGCTTTTGGAGGGCAGGAACACATGGATTTGGACTTTAGGTATGACCGCATGCTTGTCTATGTGTTTAGGTCTATACCTTGGGCAAAACAGGCTAGGTTTGGGTATTGCCCAAATGAAACAGACAAGCTGAGTGTAGGAAAATAAAGTGGGAAGCCATGTGTTGTTTGCTACAGATTGATGGTGAGTTCATGCTTCCTGACAGTTCCGTTCTATTCTAAGACCAGAAAAATAACCTTCAGGTTGGGAAGTAGTTTAGAGTTCTTTTCCCCTCTTACTGTTGCCTGACTCTGCAGTGCTGCATTTTACTTAGCCAGTACTTGTCTTTGATGACATCTCTTTTCTTCTCTCTTCTACACATGCTGGTTAGTTGTTTTGGGAGTTCTCTGTCCTAAAACTATTTGGGAGTGACTCATGGTATGAATCACTAATGAAGATGGAGGAGGCACAAGTTATGAGCACTCTTCCTCTTCCGTTCTTTATCCTGCCACCTCCACAAAATTCTGAGTTGAAGAACTTGCATTAGGAACATCTGGCATAGCACTCGCTCTGCGACCTTGACTGGGTCACAAAGTTTGAAATGCTGTCTTTTTTGAATCCTAGAACCTAGATAAGTGGACAGATTTCGAATTCAGATACACCCAGCTCTTATTTAAGTTTTGCATCTTTCTAGCTCTCTGACTTTGAGCACATGATATGACCTTTCTGAACTTCAGTTTCCTTATCTACAAAATGTAATTCATGATTTTGCTCTAAGGGTAAATAGGATGATAAACATAAAATGTGTAGTATAGTTGTAAGCACATAGTTAGGCAGGCAAAGCTCAAGGTATTAGCTGTTATAATGCATATGAGGAAGATAATTAAAAGTTGTTATTATTCCTAATTTATAAATATTAATTGAAGCACAGGTAGGTGACATATTTTTTTACCCATTCCCCCTCTTTTTTCTTCCTTTCTTCCCTCCCTCTTTTCTCTGTGGTCTACTGTACTGATCTTTCTTTTGCTCCTTTGTTTATTTATTTTTGATTGATACTTTCTACAGATCCATAAAGGAGATAATCCATTTGATATATTTATGTATGTATAACATGACTCTGTTAGAATCATTCTGCATTTCTTTCCCTTTTCCATCCTTTCTCCCTCCCTCTCATTCTCTTTCCACTCCACTGACCTTCCCTATATCTTTATGATATCTAAACTCCTCCTCCATGACCTCCTTTCCTTATTTTGTTTTAGGCATACATATATGGGAGAAAACATTCAACCTTTGATTTTTTGAGTCTGGCTTATTTCACTTAACATGATATTTTCTCTTTTCATCCATTTACAAATTAATGCCATTATTTCATTCTTCATTATGGCTGAGTAAAATTCCCATTGTGTATATACACCACATTCTCTTAAAATTTCAAGGGTATTCTAGATATCATGTCATCATGTGTCTTCTTTTTTTCTTGTTTGTATTTCTTTAATGTCCTTCTTTTACCTGATTGCTTTTCCTACAGTTTCACAAACTATATTGAATAGAAGACTGGGAGTAAACATCCTTGACTTCTTCCTGATTTTAGAGGAAAAGCTTTTAGCTTTTTTTCCATTCAGTATGCTTTTGGCTTTGGGTTTTTCATATAATATTATAACATTATAATGTTACCTTTATAATGTTGAGGTGAGTTTCTTCTATCCCTCGTTTCTCTGACTTTTTAACATGAATGGTTGCTATATTTTATGAAAGGCCTTTTCTTCATCTATTGAGATTATCATATGGTTCTTATTCTTAATTCTGTTACATGGTGAATTACAATTATTGATTTGTATATCTTGAACCAACCTTGCATCTCTAGGATGAAGTCTACTTGATCATGTTTATTATCTTCTTAATGTTTTTCAATGTGGTTTGTTAACATTTTATTCAGGATTTTTGCATCTATATTTATTAGGGAGATTGGACTATAGTTTTCTTTCCTTGGTGTGTCTTTGGTTTTGGTATAAGGGTTATAATGGCTTCACAGAATGTATTTGGGAATGTTCTCTCCTTTCCAATTTCATGGAATAATTTTAAAAACACTGGCATTAGTTCTTTTTTAAAGGTCTGGTTTTAGAACGCGTGGCCTGGGCTTCTCTTTATCGATTGGCTTTTGATTGCTGTTTCCATTTCATTACATGATATTTGTCTGTATATTTTCTATATCTTCCTGGTTCAATTTGGACAAGTCTTATGTGTAAAGAAATCTGTCAGTGTCTTCTAGATTTTACACTTTATTGGAGTATAATTTTCAAAATAGTTTCCAGTGTTCCTCTGTATTTCAAAAGTTCATGTGGTGATACATTATTTTTCATTTCTATTTTTTTTAAATTTGGGTCTTCTTGTTTTTCTTTTGGTTAGTTTGGCAAAGGGATATCAAACTTATTTATCTTTTCTGAAGACCCAACTCTTTGTTGCATTGATCATGTGTATTTTTTATTATCAATTCATTAATTCTGGTTCTTGTTTTTATTATTTATTGTCTTCTACTGATTTTTAGTTTGTTCTTCTAAGGCCATGAGGGTGCAACACAAGCTTCTTGGAATCTATCTTTTTAATGTTGGCACTCAATGAAGTAACTTTTCCTCTTAGTACTACTTTTATACTACCCCAGTGATTTTGATACGTTGTATTTCTGATCTCATTTGTTTCTAAGAAATTTTTGATTTCTTCTCTCATCTCTTCTTTGGTCCATTCTTAAAAGAGCATTGTTTAATCTTCATGCGTTTGTGAGTTTCGATTGTTTTTCTTGCTGTTGGTTTGTAGTTTTATTCCATTATGATCTGATAGGATGCACAGGATTATCTCTTTTTTATATGTGCTAAGACTCACATTGTGACTTAGAATATAGTCTATTTTGGGAAAGTTTCCATGAGCTGCTGCAAAGCAGGTAAATTCATCTGTTTTGTGGTGAAATATTCTGTAGATATCTATTAGGTGCATTTGATTTATAGTATTATTTAGGTTGGATAATCTTTATTGATTTCATGCTTTGATGACTTGTGTACTGGTGATAGGGGTGTGTTGAAATCACCCAGTATAATTATATTGTGGTTTATCTGGGGTTTAATGTCAAGGAGTATTTTTTAAATGTAATTGAGTGTGATGACATTTGGGGCATATACATTCATTATCATTATGTCTTCTTGTTGGATTATTCCCTTTACCAGCATGTAATGGCCTTCTTGTGATATAATGTTCTGAAGGTCATACAACTAACAGTGTACAGGACTAAAATTTTAAACCAAATCTAAAGTATCAGGAATTTTGCTATGTTGTTTCTTCTCTGATGGTATTCAGAACCTCTACTCTGTAGTAGGTTGATGCTAAGACTAGAATTGCAAGATAAATAATGATATGAACCTATAAACTAAAGGAACATGTAACTCCTGCTTAACCCATTAATATTTTGGCTACTGTTGTTGAGGCACATATTATGCTTTCATTACTGCTACAAATGTTAGCATTTTAAAAAATATATAGAATCCTATTTTATTGTATATTACTTATTTATTTTTGCTTTTACAAGATGGTATGTCCTAAGATATCACATGAATTTGCTCCAGGCTAAACAGTATATTAAATTGTATTAGGATTTCTTTTGAGCTTTCAGAGTCTCATAGCAATATTTCTTTTATTTTTACAAGATGTCTTACTTACTTGATTTCTTCATGGATGAATTTGGTTATATGAGCCAACACTATGTACAATGATTAAATATTCTCTTTAGAAAAGTCAGATAGCTACATGAATGGGGAAAAAGAATATTTTCTATTTTAAATATTAAAAACATACATTTTCTAGCAATATTATAACTAATGAATTAAAGGAAGACAGCTGAGAGTAAAAACTGCAATTCTGCCATTACCTCACCCCAAAATAAATTGTAGTGGTCTCAGCACATGGAACAATGAAAAATAAAACAATTGCTTCACTCTCAAGGCACAGTGAGTTAAGAGAAGCCCTGACCCAAAATTAGAAAAAAAACATTTTTCTTTATTGTCTTATTTTTTTGTTCTTTACCAAAGTATATAAGAAATATAACTTTGTATACCATCATATTAGCTTTACAATCTGAAATTTAAGGAAAATTATTTTGAGTGGAATAATAACTCACAACACTGTTCAGTAGCAAATTTGGGGACATATGAATAGAATGATGCTAAGTTAAGAACTACACATAACTAGATAATTTAGCAAAAAGAAATGCTGTTCTTTAGTTATCTTAATGATAAAGGAAAA
This sequence comes from Tamias sibiricus, assembly GCA_025594165.1. NCBI lineage: Eukaryota > Metazoa > Chordata > Mammalia > Rodentia > Sciuridae > Tamias > Tamias sibiricus. The sequence goes on along the minus strand of CM046665.1, from coordinate 37,710,539 downwards.
CCTTTGGGGAAATATTAGTCATAAATAATTCAGACAGTGTGTCTTCATAAATAAGGTAATCCTCCCTTACCCATGGTTGCCTCGCAGTCTTTTAGTTATCTGTAACCAACTATGGTCCAAAAACATTAAAGGAAAAATTCAAGAAATAAATCACTCATAAGTGCCAAATTGCCCATCATTCTGAGCAACATGATGAAATCTCAAGTCATCCCACTCCATGCCAGCCAGAACATGAATCATCCCTTTGTCCAGAGTATCCACACTGTCTGTTCCTTGACTGTCATTTAGTATCCATCTTGATCATCAGATTGACTATCATATTATCAAATTGCTTGTGTCCAAGCAATCCTATGTTATTGGTAACATCTCCAGAGTACAAAAGTTGAGATGTTGAAAATTTTGTTCCAGTACATTGTTATAAGAAACATTCTATTTTGTGTCTCTGGATAAAGTCACTGGGAGTGCTGATGTCTGATGAGGACCACTTACTTCCTGACTCATAGGTAGCCATCTTTGGAATGTATCCTCAAATGGCAAAAAAGGTGAAGGAAATTTCTGCTTTCTCTTTTATAAACACATTAATTACATTCACAAGGGCTGTGCCCTCATTACCTATTTACTTCTCAAAGGTTTCCCCTTCAAATACATCACAGTGGGGATTAGTGTTCTGGTTTGGATCTGGAATGTTCTGCCAAAGACTCATGTGTTAAAGGCTTTGCACCAGCTAGTGGTGCAACTGGGAGGTGGTGGAAATATTAGGATGTGATGCTTAGTTGGAGGAAGTAATTTACTGAAGGTCTGGCCCTTGAAGAATACATGGGACCCTGGTTCTTCCTCTTTTGGTCTCTCAGCTTCCCGGCCACCATGAGGTAAGCAGCTTTGCTCTCTATCATGAACTCCTTGTCCTCATGTATTCCTCACCACAAGCCTGGAAACAACAGAGCCAAGTGACCAAGGACTAAAGCCTCTGAAACCATGAACCAGATAAATATTCCCTCCTTTTAAGTTGTTTATTTTAGATATTTTGTTATAGCAACAGAAAGATAGGCTTCAACATGTTGATTTGGGAAGGACATGAACATTCAGTGTGTTTGTTGTAGTGTTCTCCTAGAGAGACAGGACACTGAGGCTTTCAGCAGGAAGCAGTGGCTCAGGGAATTTGCATCAAAAATCTGATCCCCAGCGCAGCTGGGACATTACCTTATATACCTTTTGCTTCTTTTACATGTTAGCCCCTGTGTCTCCCATGTATGGTAACATACAATCTGATAAGGTATTCTAGGCTACAGAGTTGCAGCAAAGTTGTGACAATTATTCATGCCCACATAGACACTGACTGTGTCACATTGCATTGTCCTTTATCTTAGGAGAGTCCTTTATTCTGGGAGGGCTGTTACCACATGTTTAGAGTATCAAGGTCATGGTATGGGGGCAGTGGTTTGCAATTTGAAATAGAAAAAAAGAAGACCTGAAATAGAGGAGACATGAAAGAAAAACTTTAAAAAGTCATTTCATAGTTTCTTATAAAACTAAACATATGATTTATCATATACTCCAAAAATTAGACTCCCAATGAGTTGAGAACTTATGTCTGTACAAAAGCCTACAAATGACTATTTAAAACAGTTTTATTTGTATTTACCAAAACTTAGAAGCAAGAAAGATGTCCTTAAATAGGTGAATGGATGAACTGTGTACACTTATGCAATGGATTTTTAGACAATAAAAAAAGGAAATGAGCTATCAAGCCATGAAAAGATAGGAAGGAAATTTAAATGTATATTGGTAAGTGAAAGAAAGTAAAACTCAAATGGCTACATACTATCTTCTTCCAACTATTTGACATTCTGGAAAAGGAAACCACTGGGAAGACATTAATAATATCAGGGGTTGCCAGAGTTCAGCAGAGTGGTGAAAGGAAGTAGAGTGCTGGTTATTTTTAGGGCACTTAACTATTCTGTATAATGATGTGATGATGATTATGTATCATCACATGTTTTTCAAAACCCATAAACTTACAGTACAAAGAGTGAATCCTAATGTAAATATGTAAACCAAGGACTTTAGTTAATAATATGGTATCAGTGTTGATTCATCAATAGTAAAAATCATACTGTACTAATGCAAGATGTTAATTACAGGGGAAGAGTGATCGAGGAGGTCCACGAGAACTATATGTACATTCCTCTCTATTTTTATGTAAACTTAAGGCTTCTCTAAAATTATAAAGCTTATTAAAATCTCTCTAATATTAAAGGAAAAATCCATTTGTAGAATTAGGATAATAGATTTCTAGTCAGGGAGAAAAGTAAGGGCTAAGAGCCAGAAGCAGGAACATGCTAATAGGACAAGAGTGAAGAGGATAATGTGACTGGATCAAGAATAGGAGGGAAAGATTGGAAGCAAATGAGAGAAGAGCAATAGCGCTATTGCCCTATACCAATTAGTATGTAGAATGTGGCTTTTTTGAGTTTGAGTTAGGCAAAACCACGGTCTGAATATTTGTACTCCACCAAACTCACTTGGAATTTGTCAAAACACAGTCTCCAATGTGATAGTATTTAGAGGTGGGCTTCTGGAAGGTGAATCAGTCATGAGGAATTAGTGAGCTTATGAAAGAGGCTCCAGAGAGCTAGCTAGCCCCCTCTACTATGTGAGAATGCAGGGAGAAGTTACCACCATGAGAAGTTTCTTGCCAGACACTAAGTGTGCCAGCCCCTTGATTTCGGACTCTCCAGACTCTAGAATTGTGAAAAATAAATTTCTGTAATTTATAAGCCACATAGTTTATGGCATTTTCATAGAGGATCCTGAACAGACCAAGACAGGTGGGAAATCACTTAAGGGTTTTAGCAGAAGAATGACATAATCTGGGTTAAATTTTTGGTGGATCGCTTTGGCTTCAGTGCTGAACATATCATAGGACAGGACAAGGGTAGATGCAGGAAGACTAGTTAAAAGTCTACTGACATGATCCTAGAAACGATGGTTATTTATACATTTGGACCAAAATTTTCCAGTTGAGTAACTGTAATGATAGATTGAAACTTCACAGAGCTAGTGATGGCAAGAGGAGGAATTGTGTTTTGATTGTGCTGACCTTGAGATACCTAGCAGACATCAGGGAAGAATATGGAATAGGCATTGGCATATTCAATTTTAGGCAGATTTCTGGCAAGAGATAATAATCTTGTAGTTGTCAGAATAGTTAGTAAAGACCTGACACTGAAAGAATATAGGTAGGGAAGAGATATGAGGGCTGAATCCCAGGGCACGTTGACATTTTGAGGTCAGGTAGAAGAAGAGAAAACAACAAAAGCCACTCAAAGAAGGAACTACTGACATAGTAAAATCACAAGTACCTTAAAATCAAACAAATAATTTCAAAGAGGATGAATAGTTGTATATTCATTGAAATGCTGCTGATGGGACAAGATGATAGAATATTGGTTATTAATTTTAGTTTTTCATGGAAATCATCAGTGACCTTGTAGATTGATGGTATTTCAGGTGTCTTAGAAAATCTTGACTATATTGTATCTAAGGAATAATTGGAGCTGAGAAAAATAAAGATAGCAACAATATAGCACATTTTAAAGGAGTATTGCTAAGAAGTGGTAGGTAGAGATGGAATTTAGAAGTAGTATAATTTGGGGTTAAAATAATGTTTTATCTTTGTGTGTGTGTGTTTGTGTGTGTGTTTTAGGTTGGAGAAAAGAAAAATAATAAAGTGAAGTTGTTGAACACATTTAAGGTCAACATTGATGAGACAAGTTAGCATGGATGATGTCTTCTTCAAAAACATTCAACTAGGAGTATAGAATGCACAGAATTTGATTTACTTGCTTGTAGCTTTTGTTTTTTCAGATACCTTGAAGACAGGAGAGAACGACACAGATATTGAGTGAATATGCAAGAGTGAACACAGGAATGATCCATATATTAAGCAGTAAACAAGAAATTAAACACATTTCAGTGATGAAAGAAAGAGGACTTGGTGAAGTTACGAGATTTTAGAGTTCATATGCCAAAAATAAAATTCTAGGGAAAAAAAGGACTGATATAAAGTGGAATGACATATTTTAAATTGAGTTTGGGGAATACTTATAGTCTTTGGTGTTGACAATGTCTAAGATTAGCTTATGAGGCAACTGGCTGAAGAGGGGTGAAAGACAGTATTTCTGATCTGGCACATAAAGAGCTTGGAAGTCACCTTGTGCCTTAGCAACAAGTAAAAGGCAGAATGAATTAAAATCCACAACTCTTTCCTCATTCAGAGAATTGAAGTCCCAGGGAAAACCACTGCCCCCAAACTGTAAAGATAGGATGATACAGAGAATCACAATGTACTGAATTGGGAGATGTGCTAGCAGAAACCTCTGTGGAAACCAATACAGGGAAGAAAACCTGAACTGTGATGGATAAATTGTTGGAGGCGTTGTGAGGCAAGTTTGAGAGTTAAAAACTCCAGAGTGAGGGGCTATCTTTAGCAGTGTAATGTGAATTTTACCTCTATTACCTTCCAACATTGGCGGAAGTAAACTAATAAGAGCTTCCTCTTCTCCAGCAGGCCTGCCCTCAAGAGAAGCTATTTTATCAGTGCCTAATCTATTAGGGTTGTATCAAAGCTAAACTTATTGGGGAATGGAAATATCCAATTCTATTCCCCTCTAGCCTTCTTTTCCTGCCCAAAAGGAAGTGGACTGAGACATATTTACAAATTTCACAGTCCAGGGTCAATAGTTCTCCAAAAATTGATACTAATTTTGGGACCATACAATGCTACCATTTTCACTATGTCTTACCATTACAATACTAAAGGTCTATTTATGGCAGTTTCTATGGTCAGTTGTGTCAGTCAGCTTTTTGTCACTGTAACAAAATACCTGAGGAAATTAATTTAAAGGAAACAAGATTTGTTTTGGTTTACAGTATTAGAAGTTCCAGTTCATGGTCAGCATTTCATTGCATTGAGCCTTGGGTGGGAGAGAACATCACAGCAGAAGATGTTATGCAGCAATAGAGCAATGTAGCTCACCTCTCCACAGCCAGGAAGTACAATGAGAGAAAAAGTTAAGGACCAGGGACAAATATGAACTTCTAAAACACAACTCTACCCATGGTTCCAGCTATGTCTCACCTCAGTCCTTCCACTGCTTCCAAATAGTGTCACCAGCTGGGCCTGACCTTTCCACAAATGAACTTTTGGGGAACATTCTAGATCCAAATTATAACACCAATGGATTATGTCTGGCTTTCAGCAAAAATACAAAATACTGAGAAGCACAAAAACACAATTTGAGGAGAAAGAGCAAGCAAAAGAAACAGATTCATCTATGGCAAGGATGTTGGAATGATCATAACAGGAACTTAAAACAACCATGATTATTATACTAAAGAGCTCCAGTGGACAATACAGCATGCAAGACAATTGAGCAATGTAAACCAAAAGATTGAAATCCCAAGACAGAACCAAAAAGACATGCTAGAAATAAATTTTTAAAAAAATACTGTAAAAGGGTGTCTTTGATAGACTCAAATTGAAAGAAGAATCTCTCACCTTGAGAATCTGTCAATAGAAACTTCCAAAATGAAAAACAAAGAGAAGATGGAAAAAAAAATGGAACAAAACATTCAACAACTGTGGGACAGCTACAAAAGACCTGTTTTCTTTCTGATATTTATATTACACATGAGAATAAATAAAGGAACAGAAGAAAGTTTTGAAGCAATAATGATTGAGAGTTTCCCCAACTGTGTGGTAGACACCAAACCACCGATCCAGGAAGCACAGAGAACATAAAGAAGATAATCATAAAACAAACATTACCCTAAGTACATGTATGAAGACACAAATGGTGTGACTCTAATTTGTGTACAACCAGAGATATGAAAAATTGTGCTCTATATGCATATGAATTATAATGCATTCTGCTGTCATATATAACAAATTAGAATAAAAAATAATAAAAACAAACAAACAACAAACAACTTCACCTGGGCACACCACATATTCCAACTGCAGAAAATCTAAGCTAGAGAATACATTTTGAAGGAAGCCAGAGAAAAATGTTATCTTATCTACAGTGGAATAAGATAAGAATTATAACTTATTTCTCTCCATGAATCATGCAAACCAGAAGAGAATGGAATACAATATTTAAAGAGTTGAGAGAAAAATAAAAGTCCAACTTACCATGCTGTATCTTATAAAATTGCCCTTCAAAAGAGAAAGAAAGATAAAAACATTCTCAGAGAAACAAAAATTGAAGGTATCTGTTACCTGTGGTCCTGCCTTGAAAGATACACTAAGAAGTTCTTATGAGAAGGAAAATGATATAGGTATGAAGCTCAGAAACATAAATAAAGGAAAAGGGTTAGAGAAGGTATAAGTGAAACTAAAGTTAGAATTTTTATTTTTTTTCTTAACTAAACTAACAGATACTAATTCATTCAAAATACTAGTTTTGAACTGTTTTATTCAAACATGACTCTTCAACAACAGATTATTTCAGGATAAAAGTTTATTCAAAATAATATCTTTGGTTAATATAGTTCATGTGCAAATAAAATAAATTATGGCAATAATGAAAGGGAAGAGCGGTGATTAGGAATGCATCATTGTTCTAAGATACTTGCACTGTCTATGAAAGTGAGACAGTGTTATATTTAGGTAGATTTGGGTTAATTTTGAGTGTTTTTTTTTTTTTTTTTTTCAAACTCTGGAGAAATCACCTGAAAAAAATAATAGTGAACAATAATTTATATGCTAAGAACTGACGGGCCTGGATATTGGAAGTGTCATCCACATGAATATTGAAATTGTCAAGAGCAAAGAGAGACATTATGCTGGGAAAATAGCCTTGGGCCAAAAGTTTAAGTATTCAACAAATGAGAGAAAATAATCTTAAATCTGTAGGAGTTACCGAAAAAATGTAGTAGGTGGGATAGCATGGTGACATAGGATTCAAATCTAGGACATTTAAGGAAAGAAGGAAAAAATATGATCTACAGGCAGCTTGTAAAGTTGCATATAGTTTATCTTAAAGGTAATAAAGAGCAATTCAGCATATGTATGTACATGTATGTATAAATTTATTAGATAATTATGCACACTTACATGTTTTGTATTAAGATTGAAGACGTATATTTATAATTTTTAGTAGATTTTTTTTCTCTTATAACAGACAATGGCTAAGAGAATCATTGACAACACAGTGAGGACTGGGTTGGTGGGTACGCAGGAAGAGCCCTGGTAAAAGGTTTGGGAAAGTTTGCAACAGCAAGGCAAGAAAAGAGGGGAAGACCATTAGGGAGGCTGAGGAAGGAAAAACAGATGACATGTGAGGATAAAAAATAGAGTAAGGCTAAGGGGTCTCCTCTTCAGCAACTACAACCACAAACACCCTCTTCCATCAAGGATTTTTCTCCCTCAAAACCCAAAAGTAGAAAGAAGATGGCATATTAGATAAAAGAAGCATGTCCCAGCTGCTCCTCAGCACTAGACTTACAAATCTGGAAGATGCCCCTCAGCAAGGCGAGTAACAAAGGACCCTCACTGAAACTTAATACTAAACTGTTTTTTTTTTTTTTTTTTTTTTTTTTTTAAATCATGGAGCTGCAGAAAGTCAGTAATTTGAGCACAAAAAATCATACCTTAGATATTTGCCAGCTGTGACCACCAGCAGAGCCAAGGGGCAGGGAACCAGACAAAATAGACACTTGGCCAATGGATAAAGAAATTTTAAAAATAAAGAAAAAATGACTTGGGAAATCTGTGGTCTACAGAGAAAGGCTTATTTTAATGGATACAGAGTTGGTAGGGTAAACATCTCAGGGACAACAAATCCAAAGCAGTCTTCGGGGGTGGAAGCTTTCCATGTGTGCAGTGCAGAAAGCCCTTCTTGGGAAGCTTGAAAAGCCCTCTGTGAGTGCAGAACATGATGGTAGGTGAATATAAAGCTCCTGGGCACTCAGAGCTTTCCTGCACAGCTTGTGCAGCTGAGAACAGAGACAAGGGGTTGAGGAATCCTAAAGGAAGTTACCAGCAGGTGATGAAAAAATTCCCAGAGGTTGTCTGAACCTAAGAAAGTTGTACCTGGACCATTCAGCCTGTGGATCCAGAGGGTGAAAACTCACATAATAATTGGCACCCCAAAAGAGCTATTCTGAAGGTGCTCACTGTGGCCACACAAATGTGTCTGAACTCCAGGGAAGATATCCAGCAATTCATGCCCATAGTGCTGAAGGTGAAGCCTATGGAGGCATAAACCTTATACCCTAAATTGGATTTTTCAGAAGCCCCAGAGATCCAGAAGTCCAGCAGATATCAGCAGCTTCACAGCAATGCAGGGCATGATCCAAATATCAAATACATGTGTCTTACTGTGTGTAATTATCTTATTTGCTCTGGGACTTCTGTTTTTGGTATATGAGTAGATATCAAGGGGTGGGACTTGAGGCCCCTCCCCTTAGGTGCACCTCCTTGGGTCCTGGCTGTTTGTTTGGAGTTTTTGCCTCCTCAATTCTTTGAGTTGGAGTGATGTCAAGGCTTCAGTGGGGTTAGGCAAGATTCACTGTTGCTTGGTTAAGGTATGAATATTTCTCAGCAGGAAGATCTCTACTATGTGATCTTGAAGACTTCCAGTCTCTTTCCAGCTGCTCTTGGAGTGGAGAGCTGGGAATAGCACTAATATCAGCAACAGATGTAAAGCCTGAATAAAAATGTGTACTGTTTACTTCGATATTTGCAATGCCAATTGCTCATTACCACCTATATAAATGATGTGGTTAGCTTTTAACAATAGTAGCAACAATTTAAAAAGTGAACTAGATTGGACAATTTGACAGCCGTTGTCTACTATGTTTTCTACTGTATTAATAATTACAACAACTTGAAAGGTGTAGGAATTACATAAACCATACAATTTTTATTATTTAGTGGGATTATAGTTTCTTAAACAAGAGAATATAGGGTAAAAGAAGGTAAGAGAAAGCTTGAAAGATTTGAAAAAATGATCAGAGGATAGGCAGGAGATAAGTATCAGATGTCAACTATAAAGAAGAAGGAATAAAATATTAACTAAAGGTATTTTAAAAAGGAAGAAAGGAGGAGTGAACAGGAAGTTTGGGCTGTTTCTGTGGGAAGAGAGTGAATAAGGGGAGATAGGAGGGTTCAGAATATAGATATGAGTGAACCAGCAAATGTAAGATTAAAACAACTCAAACTCTCATAAAATTGTACCTCATCTAAGTCTGATGAAGGTTAAATAATGAACACAGGCAGGAAAGATCTATTAATGTGTAAATGAAGTTATAAGAACATACATATATACATATACATGTATGTGTGTATATATATACATTTTTTCAAGTCTATTCACAAAGTGAGAGCATACACAAACACACATACACATACTCACATGCACACAAAATCATTGATAATGAGAAAAAAGTGAAGAATAATAAAATACAATTTAATGTTTGAAAAAAAATTAAAAAACAAGTTAAAATTTAAAGAGTAAGATAAATGGAAGTATAAAGGAAAAGAGAAGAAAAAAATGGGAAAAAGAAAGAGACAAAAAATGAGAGAGAGAGGACTTTTTTTCCACTGTGGTGGTCAACTATGTGGCAGGACTTGATTTTCAGGCTTTACATTTATTTTTGGCTCTATATGTTTGGCCATTTTCCTTATGTTCTTTCACCTAGCTGCCAACCAGGTTTAGTAGCTTTCACTTCCAATTTCCCACTGTTGGTTGGAGTAGACTGGGGAGGGCTAAGGAACTGTGTAATACTGCAGAAGTGATGCAGAGTTCTAGATTGGAATTTCCAGTTATTGGGTTTAGATTTGGTGGGTTTTGGAGCTCTCTTCGTGGGAATTTGAGATTTGGATCATGCCCCCTAGTGTGGAGGTGCTGATCTCTGCTGGACAAGAATCACATGGTCATCTGAATAGATGCAGAAAAGACCTTTGATAAGTCTAGTACCCATTCATGTTAAAATAGCTGGAGAAGCTGGAGATAAACGGTACTTATTTCAAAATCATAAAGATTATTTATGACAAACGCAAAGTCAACATCATAGTAAATGGAGAAAACCTGAAAGCTTTTACCCAAAAATCAGGAACAAGACAAGGATGTCCATTCTCACCACTCTTATTCCATATAGTCCTCAAAAAACTAGCCAGAGTAATCTGGCAAAAGAAGGAAATTAAAGGGATACAAATAGGGAAAAAAGAAGTCTAACTAGTTCTGTGTGCTGATGACATGATCCTATATCTAGAAGACACAAAAACACTACCAGAAGACTTCTGGAGCTGATAACTGAGTTCAGCAAAGTAGCAGGATACAAGAACAACCTCCATAAGTCAAAAGCATTCTTACATTCCAACAGTGATTCAGTCTAAGAAGAAATTAGGAAAACTATTCATTAATAATATCGTCAAAAAATAAACTAATCTAATCTAATCGAGGAGGTTAAAGGGCTATAAAGTGGAAATATAGAACTCTGAAGAAATAAATTGAAGAAGACCTCAGAAGATGGAAAGACATCCCATCTTCTTGGATAGTCAGAATTAATATTGTCAGAATGGCCATACAACCAAAGGCAATATAAAGTTTCACTGCAATTCCCATCAAAATACAATAACATTATTCACAGAACTGGAAAATATAATTCATTTGGAAGAATAAAAGACCAAGTATAGCTAAAGCAACACTGAGAAAGAAATTTTATACAGGAGGAATTAAAATACCTAATCTGAAATTATACTACAGAGCTATAATAACAACAAAAACAGCATGGTATTGGCATCAACATAGACAAGAAGACCAGTGGAACAGAGTAGAAGTAACAGAGACAAATCTACATACTTCCAGCCATCTGATACTTGACAAAGGTGCCAAAAGTATATGTTGGACAAAAGACAGCCTTTTAACAAATGTTTCTTAGAAAACTGGATAGCTATATGTAGCAAAATGAAACCAGATCCCGATCTCTCACACTGCACAAAAGTCACTTAAAAATGGACCAAAGAACTAGGAATTAAACCAGAAACTTTGCAACTGCAAGAAGAAAAGATTGAGTCAACATTCATCATATCAGTGCTGGCATCAACTTTCTTAACAAGATCCCCAAAGCACAAGAAATAAAAACCAAAAATAAATAAATAGAATGTCCTCAAATTAAAAGGCTCCTGTTAGAATAAAGTGGTAAAGTGGGTGCAATCCCGAGTACAAAAAAAAAAAAAAAAAAAAAAAAAGGAAAGAAGAGAGATGGTATGGTATTTATTGTTTAATATAATGGAGGTAACCTATAAGGGTTTTTTTAAATGAAGCTGCATTGCATTTTTTTTGTGTGTGCTCTAAAGCAATTAAAGAGAGATAAAGTTTATATTTCCAAAGCAAATGTATGTGTTTGTGTCTATAAATCTCTTAAACAGATAATGTCTAACTTATATAAGTTTTCTGTTAAGCCTGAAGACTTACCCTATGCATTTTCACAATTTTCATAGAATTTTTTTCCTTATGCAGATAATGCTTAAACTTCTTATATTTCTATGACAAGGCACTGATAGGGTAATAATTCTCTACCAACTAGACAACAACTCTTTTCCTACTTACAAAAGCTGCATTTTCTCATGCAAACAGAAAGACATGATTTGAAACCCTAAAGTACTGATAAAAGCTTATTGCATTATCTTTGTTCTGTCAAAACAACATATACTCACCAAACTTAGGGATCAATCTGTTTGAATTTGTAATACTTTTTCAACTATAATCGCACTTCTAGAAACAAATGTTGGCATATGTCATGCTCCATGAAATGGCTATATTTTAATAATACCTATCTTTGAAGCTATATCTATTATAAGAAAGGAATTTTTATCTACTGAAGTTTTGAATATATATAGACTAAGCTTTAAAGTTCACAGAAAACTCTATATTAACTAAAATTTTTCTATGTAATTGAAATATCTGTATTAATGACATCAATATCATTTAAAAAGTTGTCACTTAGAAATTATCTAAAAGAAGTTACTTGTTTCAAAGTAATTGAAAATATTTGAGGGAAACTACTAAATCATTTAGAATTTGTGAGAGAGCAACAAGAAAATTCATTTATTTTGAAGCAAGAGCGTTAATTTATCCCATCATTAAATAATTCATTTATCCCTTTTCTGGGTGGGAGGGAACCAGGGATTGAATTCAGGGGCACTCAACCACTGAACCATATCCCCAGACCTATTTTGTATTTTATTTAGAGACAGTGTCTCACTGACTTGCTTAGCTCCTTGCTTTGGCTGAGGCTGGGTTTGAATTCACAATCTTCCTGCCTCAGCCTCCTGAGCTGATGGGATTATGGGTGCACACCACTGTGCCAGGTCTCATTTATCCATTCTTTAATTTATTTATCACATATTTGGGTAACTTCTTCTCATACCACACATTTGTTTTGGAAATTTGGCTTGGAGTCTAACAAACAGTTATTCAGTTGGGGTGATGAATGTGAAATATTTTATAATCCTAAGAACACTTCAGATAAGGAAGAATTACCCCAGTGAAAATGCTAATCACACCTATACCAAGAAATCAATGTGTGCACTAAAAATAAAAACATATGGTGCACAGTAGTGCATATCTGTAATCCCAGCAATTCAGGAGCCTGAGGTAAGAGAATCACAGGTTCCTGGGTGGCCTTGACAACCTAACAAGACTCTCAGCAACCAGATTAGATGCTGTCTCAAAAAAAAAAAAAAAAAATGCATTTTTTCAATCTCCAGTACCAAAACAAACAAACAAACAAATCTAAATAGAATTCCAGGGGACTCATAGCTTTTGTAGACAAGACATAGAAATAGAACAAAACTTATTTTCCTATATGGCAGGTGTTCTTATGGAATTAGTCATAGTTTGTTACAGGAGCATAATCCAGCAGAGAAGTGAGAAAGGCATGGAAGTTTTCTTGGGGAGATAATCTGTGAGCTGGGTTCTTGAAGAATCATAAGGAGTTATCCAGGAGAAGAAGAGTGGCACATACCACAGATGAGGAACTTCAAGGGCAAAGGTGGAGAGTCACGAGAAAGAATGCTGAGAGGGGCCTGGAAAGTGTTTTATTGACTTTTCTTAGGGTAAATGCAGAAATAATGGGAGAAGAAGTCTAGAAGTCTGAGGAGACAAAATATAAGACATTTTTGTGTGTCACAAAAATCATTTAAGATATATGAAATGGATAAGTGACATGATCAGTTCTGAATTTAGTCAGGCAGCATCCTGATGGTTAAATTTTTGGGAGGTGGGGAGTCTATTTAAGAGACTATGGTTCTTGTGTATCCTGACCCACCTCTGCCTTCAGGGTCCTCTCCTTGAAGCCAACAGTTTTGGATTTCTTTTCTCAGAAGGCCAATGGCTGAGGAGCAGGTCAGCAGCCATTCAGGGAAGATGGCAGGCAAGGAAAGATCAGTAAGTGTCAGGGAAGAGAAATGAAAGGAAGTAAGCATGAACAAAGGATTTGGAGGTGGAAGATATGTGGAATTGGAGGGAAAAAATGAGATTGTGGCAGTAATCCAGTTGATGAATAATGAGGCCTTATCTGAAGCAACTGCAAGGAAGAAAGAGTGAAAGTAAAATCAGGATAGATTTTCCTTGCCTTTAGCTATGTGCCAATGTAAGATGAAGCTTGGTGCCAAAGCAAAGCTTTTTAAAGGACAGTAGCAACCCCAACCCACCAGCATACATGCCCTACTGTTCCTCATCTGAAATACCTCTAACACTAGATATGTAAACTCATTATAGCATAACAGACTGGAATAGAAATCTATTGACTTGGATGTAGATAGTATATCAATGTATCTCACTGAAATAGGAAGTATTGTGTCAATGAAGCTAAGGGAGCATCCGCTGATCATAGTCTGATGGAAAATAAGGACAGGATAAAAGGGGGAAGACTGGACAATGTTTGCATTTCTGTGACTTTAAGGGTGAGATGAGCAAAGGAAAAAGTACTAGGTTGAGCAAATGAAAGAGCCAATCTCACTCACTGAGCCTTAACTGCCTATTATGCACTTGCGGTGACTCCAACTACAGTGTAAGTATTTTGGTGCCCCCCCTACCCTCACCCCCACCCCGCAATCAATTTCACATAAAGCACAGTAAAATCCACACTGAAGGATTATTTTTTCACTGAATAAAGAATAAGATTGTTTGGGGATGATATTTATCTGCATCAGTGGAATTGTATGGGGTCTTGAGAACTTCTTGATATATGCAAACCTATTGAATGCCTACTTGACTCGATAATCAGAAGAGTAAATAAATTAACAATAATCATAAGAGTAAATAAATTAAGAATCCATACTGCAACACCCAACCTGGTCCCATGTTGTAGGGAATAGAAGAAAAACCTGAAGAGCACATTTCAGGTGAATCAGTTATATAAATGCAATTACATTTAGATGTGTCAAAAAATTAAATACATAATTAAATATGTCATTAATATCAGAATATTTCTAGAGAATATTTTGATAATGGAAGACAACTGACCAGGGTTTAGTTGGCTAATTTGTTTTCTGAAATGGTATAAAAAAGCAAAAAAGAATGAAATTCTGAAATCAGCCTTCACCCAATACCTAGTATATTGCTTATGAGAGAAAAAATGCTAAATTATTAAATACATTATTGATAGCTAGTTCTGTCTCAGATTTGCTTGAGATATAAAATGTAGTAGTAATATGAAGACGATTGCAAATATTTGGATATGGCTTCTCTTTTATTCCATGTAAAACCAGTAAAATATTACTAGATATCTATTTTTAGGTACCTAGAAATATTTTATCATAATAATTTTAATTTTTTAACTCACAAAGAAATGTTTGTTAAATTCACTCCTGATAAATCATAGATTATATAATTGCATATTATTTATTTCCTGCACATTTAAAAATAAATGAAAAGAATTTCTACAAGAGTGTTTTCTATGAGAAGTCAGACAATATCTGTACCTCATCTCTGTCCTTTCAAAACAGGCTTATATTTGGCACCATTGTAAATCTTAAATTGAAAAGAAAAAGAAAAAGAACAAAAAGACACTGATTCTTTTTGTACATGGGTAACCACTAGTCAGTCATTTCAACTATCAACTGAAATAAATATCAAGGGTGGAGCTGAAACTTACAGTAAGCATGCACTTGGTTCACAAGATTTTAAAGAAAGTTTTTCCTTGTGTACCTTTTAAATTAAATTTTTTTTCTAAAGTAGCCTTTGTTTCACACCATTTCTCAATGATATTAGCTCAGCTTTTGCAATCTGCAAGTTTTCCAGTCCTGGATGTTGTTAGATTCCGGGCAGGGAGGCAACACCTCTCAGGTAGGAGGCCACACCCCCCCCCCAGGTATCTTGAGAAAAGACTACACCTCCCAAGTGCCTCAGGCTGACCAGCTCTGCTGGCCAGTCCTCAGGAGCCCTCTCGCTGCCTCCTCTTGAGCTTTAGAATAACTTCTGGAAACTGACTCTGAAACTCACTCTGAATCTAACAATCACTCTAAATAGTTGAATAAACTTATGATAGTCTTCTTTATTGAGGCCTACTTTCTTTTCAATGGTGTTTCTGTTAGCATTTACTGTTTATTTTTATTTTTTTTTGGGGGGGGGTGGTACTGGGGATTGAACTCAAGGGCACTTGACCACTGAGCCACATCCCCAGACCTATTTTGTATTTTATTTAAAGACAGGGTCTGACTGAGTTGCATAGTGTCTCGCTTTTGCTGAGGCTGGCTTTGAACTCATGATCTTCTTGCCTCAGTCTCCCAAGCCCTTGGGACTACAGGGATGTACCATCTGTATTGGCCAGCTTTTCCTATTTTTTTTTTTTTTTCTTTTAATATTGATCTCTTTAGCGAAGATTTCTGAGGTTAGATGAACCTTCCTTCTTCTTCGTGCTAACAGTACAATATCAAACAGTTGTCTCCCTGCTTTCTCTCATATGAATAAACCATAATAAATTATTTTATTTTAAAAGTTTATGTTGAGTTTCCTTCTCACTATGATAAAATGTAGGTAATCAAAAATGTTTGTACTGAGTCAAGGTTCTCCCTCTTACTTTGACCTTACTTCATGATATTATCCTTTAATGTCCACTCTTGGCTGTCTATCTTTTGGTTTCTTCACATATTTGTTCTTTCTAAACCTGTGTTCTTCAGAAAAGCTCACTGAGCAGCCACATTTACCCTCTAGCAAGCACCTTCTTATGCTTAATTTGGATCATTAGCATTTGATTAGTCAGATTTTTCAAGTGCTCTCTCTCGCTCTCCTCTGAAATTCTTGTTTATGAGATTAACCAAGATGGACCTTATCATTCCCCTCAACTGATTAAACCCTCCTGACTTTAGGCCTCTGACCTCCCCAAAGCACTTACTTTAGGCCTCTGACCTCCCCAAAGCACTTACTTTAGAAAACTGTAATTACAAACCCTCTCTCTGCCTTATTGAGATGTAAATCTTTTTAAAAACCTTTTATCAGTTTCTCAACCTGGAAGTATCTTTTAAATTGTCACTTTAAAATAGAATTCCTGAGCAAGAGAGTGTCCCTATCTCCTGGATTCTGTGTGTGGGGTTTGGGTTTTAGTGTTTAACTTTTTTTTTAATTAGCACATTTGATATGCATAATATTAATGAGGTTCAGAGTGATATTTCCATACATGTATACAGTGGGCACTGATCATATTCATCCACCCTCCCTGTACCTTCCATCTCCCCACCACCCTCACACACACCCTTCCTGGTTGTTAGTATCACTATTCTACTTTCAGGTTGATTTTTCTTTTAAGTTTTCAAATATGAGAGAACATGTGGTACTTGTGTTTCTGTGTCTAGCTTATTTCACTTAACCTGATGTCATCCAATTCCATTTATTTCACTGAAAATTACAGGAGATTTAATTTTCTTCATGACTAAATAATATTTCCTTGTGCATGTGTGTGTACCAGCTGTTATGCCCATCAAGCATATACATAAAATGTTTATATGTGTGTCTATGTGTATATATATACATATATGTACACTGCATTTTCTAAATATATACTGTATTTTCTTTATTCATTAATATATACAGTGTATATGTACTATATTTTCTCTATCAACAGATTAATGAACTAATATATGTGTAATTTCTTTATTCATTAATATGATATAGACATAAATATGTATATATACACACATATATATAAATACATACTGTAGTTTCTTTATTCATTCATCTGTTGATGAGCTTCTAGGCTGATTCCATATCTTAGCTACTGTGACTAATGCAGCAATAATGATAGGTATGCAGGAATCTATTTTGTATGCTGATTTTATTTTCTTTTGATTTATACCTAAGAGTGGACTTGCTGGCATCATCATATGGTAGTTTTTTGAGGAGCCTCATATGGTAGTTTTTTAAGTGGCTTTTTCAGACAGCTTTTGCATTGCTGTGGAAAAAAAAAAAAAAAAAAATTACCTGACAAGAAAAACTTAAAGGAGGAAAAGTTTATTTGGGGGTCATGTTTTCAGAAGTCTCAGTCCATAGATGGCAGACTGGGAAAGAGCCCAGCTAAAGAAAGCTGATCCCCACGTGGCAACAAGGAAAGAGAGAGAGCCTGGGAGAGGGCAAGGGTCTCAGGGAAGATGTACCCTTTCAGGGCATGCGCCTAGTGACAGACCCTCTCCAGTCATGCCCCACCTGCCTGCTTATAGTTACCACGCAGTCAGTCCATTCAAGCTAGAATGGACTATACAGCTCTCATAATTTGATTATTTTATCTCAGAACATTCTTGTATTAACACAAGAACTTTGGGGGAACATCTCATATACAAAACTTAACAATGTCTATTCTTATGTACATTCTCACCAATAGTGTATAAGTTCATTTTCCTATACATCCTTATCAGCCTTTATTATTATTATTTTTGTTTTTATAACAGCCATTTTGGTTTGGTTGAGATGGTATCTCATTGTAGTTTTGATTCTATTTCTCTAATAGCTACATGATATTGAACATTTTTGCATACTATTTTCCATTTGCATTTCTTCTTTGGTTCATATAATTGTATTCAAGTGATTTTCCCATTTTTAATTGTATCACTTGTTTTCTTATTGTTAAATGTTTTAAGTTGCTTATACACTCTGAATATTAACTCTCTGTCAGATCAAATATTTTCCAATATTCTGTAGGTTTTCTTTGCTGTGCAGAAACTTTTTAGTTGGATGTGATCCCATTTATCAATTTTTGCTTTTTATTTCCTTTGCTTTTGTGGTCTTATCTAGAAAATCATCACTTGAACCAATGTCTTGAATTGTTTTCCCCTAAAAATTTCAGAGTTTGGCCTTACATTTAGGTCTTCAATCCATTTTGAGTTGATTTTTGTATGAGATGAGAGAGAGGGGTGAAGTTTTGATGCAGAAGTTATGTACCCATTTTTCCCAGCACCATTTGTTGACCAGGCCATCCTTTCTCCAATATATGTTTTTGGCATCTATGTCAATCAAGAATGAGTTAGCTGTAGATCTGTGGGTTCATTTCTAGTTCCTCTATTCTGTTACAATGTTTTGTGTGTCTGTTTGTTACATCAATATCATGCTGTGCGGTTTCTATGGCTCTGGAGCATGTCTTTTTATCAGGTATTTTCATGCCTCCAAAATTGCTCATTTTTCTCAATATTGCTTTGGGTATTTGGTGTCTTTTGTGCTTCCAGATGAATTTTTTTTTAGAGGGGTGCTGGGAATTGAACTCAGGGGTACTTGACCACTGAGCCACATTCCCAGCCTTATTTTGCATTTTATTTAGAAACAGGTTCTCGCTGATTGCTTAGCTCCTTGCTTTTGCTGAGGCTGGCCTTGAACTCATGATCCTCCTGCCTCAGCATCTGAGCTGCTGGAATTGCAGGCATGCTCCACTGTGCCTGGCTTTCAGATGAATTTTAAGTTTGCTTTTTCTAGTTCTGTGAAGAACTTTATTGATATGTTGATGGGATTGGTACTTAACTTTTGTGTGTGTGTGTGTGTGTGTGTGTGTGTGTGTGTGTGTGTGTTACCTGAGATTGAACTCAGGGGCACTTGACCACTGGGTCATCTCCCCAGCCCTTTTTTATTTTTTATTTAGAGAAAGGGTCTCACTAAGTTGCTAAGTGCCTCGCTATTGCTGAGGCTGGCGTTGAACTCTCGATCCTCCTGCCTCAGCCTCCCAAAGTGGTGGGATTTCAGGCGTGTGCCACTGTGCCCGGCTGGTACTTAACTTTTGATAAAGATTTTATCCAAGTTGTAAAACTATGTGACTTGAAGAAGAAGAAAACTTAAATATCCCTTACCCCTTCTATCTGTTAAGACTGTCACCAGCCCTGTTTCAGGGGAGAGGAATTCAGACTGAGTCTGGTGTGCCTCCCTATTGCAATGGCCTTGAAGAAAGTATTCCTTAACCATTTGGCTTTGGTACAATTTTTGTTTTGACAATATCCTACTGATTTATTTTTTAAAATATTAAATTATCTCCTTTAATCTTCAGTGGGTGGGATAGATCTCTATATACTCTCTCAACTTCCTGCTTTTCTGTTATGAAATTATAGCAAATTTTCATGACTTCTTTCTGTTCCTCCCACCATTCCTTCCTTCCTGACCTCATCCTTCCCTCCTACCTTCCCACTTGCTTGTTTGCTTCCTTCATTCCTCCTTTCCACTTTCATATACTGACAATACAAAATCCTATTAACTGTGTTATTAGGGCAATCAATCAAGGGCTTGAATAGAAAATCCAAGTCTTTTATGAACTTAGTTTGGCCATTTGTCTTATAGTCAGCTTTGAGTTGAAACTAGAAATTCCCATCATTTTTTTTTTATTCAAAGTTGTTGTATATAACAATAGAATGCACTGCCATTTGTAATACACATATAGAGTACATTTTTACACATCACTGTTTGTATACAAAGTATATACAAAGTATATTCTTACTATTCATTATTCATACATGCACTTAGGGTAATGATACCCATCTCATTCTACCATCATTTTTTTTCCTTTTATACCCCCTACCCCCCACTCCTCTCCTCCCCTGTCATTGACATTTCTTTTTTTTTTTTTTTTTTTTTTTTTTTTGTGGTACCGGGATTGAACTCAGGGGCACTCGACCACTGGGCCACATCCCCAGCCCTTTATTTTGTATTTTAAATAGAGACAGGGTCTCACTGAGTTGCTAAGTGCCTTGCCATTGGTGAGGCTGGCTCCTCCTGTCTCAGCCTCCCAAAGTGCTGGGATTACAGGCTTGCGCCACCGCGCCCGGCTACCTCATTGACATTTCTAGTGTTCCTCTAATCCTCCTATGCTCCCTGTCCCAACCCCACTGTGAATCAGCCTCCTTATATCAGAGAAAACATTCGGCATTTGGATTTTTGAGATTGGCTAACTTCACTTAGCATTATGTTCTCCAACTTCATCCATTTACCTGTGAATGCCATTATTTTATTCTCTTTTATTACTGAGAAATATTCCATTGTGTATGCATACCACATTTTCTTTATCCATTCATCTACTGAGGGGCATCTAGGTTGGTTCCACAACCTAGCTATTGTGAATTGTGCTGCTATAAACATGGATGTGGCTGTGTCCCTGTAGGTATGCTGTTTTTAAGTCCTTTGGGAATAGACCCAGTAGTAGGATGGCTGGGTCATAAGGTGGTTTCATTCCCATCACTTCTTTATTAGAATCAGGAGAAACTTTTACAGGTCCATATTCGTATTTGCTAAGGACTTCCATTCCACTCCAGAGAGAAAAGTATAAATAAAGTATTGGGAGCTCCTTCTGAATTCCTCACACTCATTCCTTCTCAGCAGAAAAGCTGTCTCTCACCCTATTGATGCCATGGAACTCAATAAAATGAATTACTGATTTAAAGCAGTACTGGTTTGTCTCTTAGGTCTCTTCTCATGCTCTTCAATAGCCGGCTGCATATATGTTCAGAGTTTGTATTAAAACCTCAGTTTTCCCAGGTGAATCCCATAATTTAAATTAGGTACAATTTTTTTTTTATAGGAATGAGGAAGGAATACAGGCAGTTCAACTATGGATCTAGGCTTAAAGCAAGTGTTTATCTTATTTTGGAATAACGAAGCTTATATTGTTCTTTAGTTCTCATATTCATTTTCATGCTATTTCTTAAATTAGTTAAATACCATAGGAGAAAATGCACAGATGATATCCCTGAAATTTGAATCAAATTCCTCTATCTTAGTAACAAAACTATTTTCAAGGGAGGACATTAGAAAACAAACTATATTTAGTAGCATTAGCAATATTAATCTAGATTCAGATCATTTCATACCTATAGTTGAATATACGGTAATATGTGCATTATTTTTACTCAGTGTAACAGCAGTGAATCTATTACATTTTAAATCCAGATCCTAGAATTTAAATGTGCCCACTATTAAGGTCTTTCTGCACCAAGAGGGAAAAAAAGACAGGAAAGAAAAAATAAAAAGTACAAATCTTATTCTTTATCTTCTTGAATACATTGGCTCCAACTTTCATAATAATATGCTGTTGGGTTCTCTCCTATTCTTATTTTCCTGTTTCTACCATTAGGTTTCTCAGTTTCTTAGTATGAAAGAGACTATAATAAAAATTAATGTATAAGTGTCTTATGTATCGCTCAACATATAAATTTATGTATGACCCAGAGTGGCAGAGGTCCTGTCTGGAATATGAAAACTTCGTGCATTAAAAATATTTTAAAGCACTATTATTTTGTTTTCTACTTTTGCTCAAGTTTGACAGTTAACTCATTTTACTGACTTGACAGGCTTCTTTCTTTCCTCAAACATCCCAACAGACAGAGCTGTGGGAGGAGAGGGGAGAGGAAGGAAGAATAGCACATTTATATTTATATTTTCCATTGGGCACATCCTCTCTACTTAAATAGATCTCGCCTTCCTGGTGTTTGCATTGGTTCTTAAAGTTCAGCCACCCGGGGCTGGCATTCATGATTCTCCCATAAGCTCTATTTTCCTAAGGCAATGGACAGAAACTTCAATGAGACATTAGCATCTGAATAGGTCAGGAGTCCTGATATTTAGTGTGCTAGGGATTTGTGATATTTATTCATTTAATTATAAATCAAAAGTGTCTGGACTCTTATCAGCACTTGAGGTTCACAAATCATCCAAAGTTTCCTCTTGGAAATGAAATAAAATAGCTACCATATGTCTCATTCAAGCAATAGAGATATGTTTGTGTATATATGTGTGTGTATTCATGTGTATGAATATATATACATATATGCATATAATTTATGTATATATGTATATACATGCACGCTTATGAACTAATGTAATGTAGAATTTCTAACTTCTTTCTGTGGAGGTCAAAAATATAATTTTACAGTGCTTATCTACCACATAATCTTTCTTTTCCTGTCATATACTTGTGTTAAAAAACTTTAACCCTAAATCTATGGCCTTTCTTTTGGTCTCTGTGCCTTTTGATCAGATTATCTGCTCCTTTCACAAGCTGTGACATTTTAAGGTGGTTGTCACCAAAGTCCCTAGATACTGAATCAAAATATAAAGGAGAAGGCAAACAGAGAAATTCATTTCCGTTTAGTATTTCATCTTTATTGTCACTTCTAGGGATGGCTATGAAAGTGTCTGTTATTACATTTTGTGACATGAAATGGGCAATAAAGAAATATAAATAAGAAGCATGAATGATGTCATTTGCAAAGAATTGGGATGAAAGATCAGACAAAAACTGAGTGATGTGCCCTAAGGATTTATTTGTGATAAATATTTATTGAATATTACCACTCAGTTATTCTACTGCATGTATCATTTCATCTTAAAATATACCTTAGAAAGCTCATGTTTTGAATGCATGATTCCCCAGTGTAGAAAAGATCAGGGGTGGGGCTTTTAGGCAATGATTACAGCTGCAACATCATCTGTGAGTTAACCCAATTGATGGATTAATAATTAAATGGCCTGATAGTGCTAACTATGGGCAAGTAGGGCATGGCTACAGGAAGTAGGTTACCGGTGGTGTGTCCTTGGACTGTATCTTATCCTTGGCTCTTCTCTTAATCTCTGTCTTGGCTTCCCAACTGCCATAAGCTGAGCAGCTCTCCTCCACCATACCTTTCCACCATGATGTTCTGCCTCACCTCAGGCCCAGAGTTATGAAGTAGCCATCCATGGATTGGAACTCTGAAACCATGGTCCTAAAATAAAAATTTCCTCTTATAAATTGTTCTTGTCAGGTTAGTAACAATGTGCACAATTGTTGCACCATTGTTGGTCACAATGGTGCAAAACTGACTAAAACAGTGCATCTTGGAATAAAATGTACTTGTGCCTTAGCTCATGTGTGTACAAAGAGATTTCATGTTAAGACTCTTAATTTTTACTGTTTGAATATCATTGGGCACATTCATTTTTAAGATGGGAATTGTGTTAGAGTTAGTTCATATTAGTATTATTGAGAACAGGTTGATTAGCCTTTGCTACAAATAGGCCTCCCAAACTTAGTGGCTCCATCAGTTATGTGATCCTTTTGCTGTTCTTGCTTGAGTGTCTCATGCAGCTACAGTCATCTGGTGATTTTCCTGCACATATAAATAATCTCAGAATTTCACTCATATTTCTGGTAGGTGGTGCTAGTTTTTGGCTGGCCTGTCTGTTCCTGTGGTCATTTTTCTTCACGAAGGCTGGCCTAGGCCTTTTTATATGACAATCTAAGGATAGCAAGAGAATGAGGGAATCTGCAAGACCTCTTACAAGCTTAACTCTCAACACTCAAAATGTCACTTCTGTTGTATTCTATAATATGGAAACAGATTACAAGAGCAATAAAGATTCAAGGGGGTATACAAATACACTTGGGAAGCATGGCAAAGTCACATTGCAAACAGGTGTGTAAACAGATGGGAGGAATTATGACTAGATAGTGCAATCTTGCACAAGGATTAAATGAGGTGATATTTACAAAGTGCTTAGAATTTTAGACATAGTATAAACCATGAAATATTTAGTAAATAAATTACTGTACATTTTACTCAAGAATATAATTTTATACTTTCTGTGGAACACGATTTTATGGAAAGTGTCATATGTGCTAACACAAAGGATGACTTGAGACAAAGTGGGGACTACTATTTTTGATGAATAGAAATATTTCACAGAGAAAAGGGCATTTGATTGCAGCCTTTAAGGAAAGGTAAAGAATTGAAAGGCAAACAAAGTTATGTGTAGAACCCTTCCTGTTCCCAACTAGAATCTTAGAGTTATTTTACGATTTTCAGCAATATGCCTACTTAATTCTTCTTCTAACTTTTCTAAAGGTAAAATGTCAGGTTTTAGAGGGGAAGCAATCATGCAAGTTAATAAGGTTGCTTTAACTGAAAATTTAGATGTCCCTACTCGTCCTTTTCTAATGCAAGATAAATTGCTTCAATCCCCATGAGCTACGTTTTTTTTTTTTTTTCATTTGACTCATTTTATCCTTCCTACTTAAGCAAGTAAGAAAAATAATAATAGCTAATATTTATTGAATATATGCCAGACAATCTTTTAAGTGCTCATCATGTCTCCATTAATTTAATTTTCACCTCAACTTTTTGACTTTAGCACTTAGTGTTCTCATGCCTAGATGCAAAAATTGAAGCATAGAGAGATTAAGTATCCTGCCCCAAGTCACACACCTAATAAATGACAGTGACATGATTCAACCACAGGTGATCTGGATCCTGTCCATGGAATTCTCAATCCCATTCTGGACTGTCTTTCTCTGATTTCATTTTAGCTCTTTCATGATATAAAATAGATTCTAAGACTGCATGTTTTGAGTTTGTATTTTTTAAAAAAAATAAAATTTTTAACCAGCATAAAAATCTGAAATCTGCAAGAACGTTATACCAGTGAATCACAAAATATAGAATTACAAAACATTATAGTTGGGAGAGATCACAAAGCTCATCTAATTTGGCCACCACTATTTATAGGTAAAGACACTGAGTAATGTTTCATTTATGATGCATTGTGAAAGATGGGCTTTGGCTAAATGCCAAAGAACATCTGTCTTTGCACATGTCCCGGTGTGAACTTAGAATCAGGGCATCTGGAAACTGGGAAGGATTCAATGATTGCATTTCATTTATTTTATACAGACCACTTAGATCATCTTAAATTCTAATGTTCTGCTGCAAAGCTCAATTTCCCCATCTTTATTTTTTCCTGATTCTAAAGGTAACAAAATTCACTTAAATTTGCATGCTATTGAAAAATAAGGAAACATAAATTAATAGATGTTAAAATACATAAAAATTAAAATCACACATAATCCCACTACCTCAAAATACTAACTACTAACATGTTGGTCTATATTTTTTTCATGTCTTTTATCTAAATATTTTTTTTATTCAAGTAACTTTAATTAAAATGATCACTTTCAAAACAATCATGATGTTTCAAAGATTTTGTTAACAATACATAAATATAACATTTTCCTGGAAGAAAATAATTTGAATTTAAAGGAAAAGTTTTCTAAAACTTAGAGAAAAAAATAAGGTTTTTGTTAATAAGAGTGAACAATTATTCAACGAGACACATGAGGCTATTTGGATTTTTTTTTTTCTTTTTTTATTTATAATAGTAGTATTATTACAATTCATAATGCACATATATAGCATCTTTTTACATATAACTCTTTGTATACAAAGTATATAAGTACCATTCAGATCTTCAATCATGCATTTAGGATAATGATATCCATCTCATTCAACCACCAATTTCTTTTTATTTCCCCCCCCTCCCTCCCCCCTTACTCCTTTCCTTCCCCTCCCTTTCCTTTGACCATTCTAGTGTTCCTCTAATCCTCCTATGTACCCCCATCCAACAACATTGTGAACTAGCCTCCTTATATCAGAGAAAACATTCAGTATTTGGATTTTTGAGATTGACTAATTTCACTTAGCATTATATTCTCCAACTTCATCCATTTACCTGCAAATGCCATTATTTTATCCTCTTTTATAGCTGAGTAAAATTCCATTTTTGTATATATACCACATTTTCTTTATCCACTCATCTACTGAGGGACATCTAGGTTGGTTCCACAACCTACCTATTGTGAATTGTGCTGCTATAATCATTGAAGTGGCTGTGTCACTGTAATATGCTGTTTTTAAGTCCTTTGGGAATAGACCCAGGAGTGGGATAGCTGGGTCATAGGGTGGTTCCATTCCCAGTTTTCCAAGAAATCTCCATACTGCTTTCCATAGTGGTTGTACCATTTTGCAATCCCACCAGCAATGTATGAGTGTGCCTTAAACAAAATAGCCCTCAGACTGAGATACCACTTTTCCATTTAACCTATGAGTAAAGTTTGCTGAGGTCATTAAGCTTTTAAGGACAAAATTTGAAATGGCCATATAGTATTTCATTTCATGGAAGTAACATCTTCATGTGACGTCTTCATTTTATAAATCTGCTTGCTGCATGTTTTCCATGATCCTAGTTTGGGTGCGATATCCTATTTTCCTTTACAATTTAATGCCAATGTAGATGTCATAGTCTCTATTAGATTTTGTTGTGATGTGGCTCAGGGTACCTTCATTGAGTCTTCAGAATCAGAAAAGGAAAGACTGTGAGGATTCAGCAACACATGGAAGACAGGCAGGAGGTGCTATTTTTACTTTTAGCCCAGAGGAGAAATAGCCTTTTAAGACGTAAATTTTTGCTTACAAAGAGGTATTATTTTCTATATGAAAGCCTCATCAAGATGTCAGTACATCTGTCATGTCAAATAAAATAAAAATGACAAAATATTGAACATAGCTAGACTTAGATTTCAAACCACCTTCCTCATATATTGACTCTAAATTCTGCTCAGCCTTTCTAGAGGAATGCTATATTCCTATATATACAAGCCAATATTTTCTTATGGCTAATTAAGTTTACTCTTCCCTTCTTTTTCCAAAGCTATTCTGAAATTTTTATCATTTCAACACTATATTGAGAGTATTACTGACTAAGCAATATTTTGCACATGCCAACTTATAAATTGCCATATGTTTATTATATTTCGGAACATTCTGTGGTGTTGATTTCTGAATTCCTCCTCCTCAAACAATTCTCCCTGAATGAGTGGAATATCGCTGTGTTATGTTTTCTCACTAGTGCTAGGGCAGGGACCACTCTCAGTCTTACAGGCACCCCTCAGGTCTTTCCCATGTGGTTCCTTCAACATTCTCTCTAATAATCTGTCAGTTTACTTTGTGGGGACTACAGGTCTCTGGGATAACAACCACTTGACTGTACCGTTGACCAAACGTTACTCTGGGTTCTTTGAGCCTTTTTCTTGACTAGGCCTTGGCAGTAGGATCCATCCTTTCTGATTCCACTTTTAATAAGAATTCTGTTATCTATTTATAGAGTGTCCCTCAACATTGGCATACGATCAAGTTCTTCATCTTCAATCTCTGATGGCTCAATCTTCAGCTAGTGTTCAGAAAAAATACTGTAGACTATATTAGCAAAAACCTTCCCTCATTGATTCCCCTCTTAGGAATTGTCCATCCATTGATCCTGTCTGTCTGCTCATTGGCATAAACCCCCAGTCCTTATATAGGGCTAAACTCTGAAGTTTAGCCCTATCTCTTCCCACCATGTTAGGTCTTCCTGAATGAGCTCTTCATTACCATTTTCCTAAGAATCAGAATGATTACTTTCCTTAACTGACGTTGGGGTTCAGAAAATGAAACCCCAATGTGAGGTGTTTTGTAATGCAGAGTTGGAGAAACAACCTCAGAACTCAATTTTCTCTGATCTTTCCCCTATTCTTGGTCTCTCACTATTATTTATTTTGGTGCTAGGGATTGAACCATTGAACTACATCCCCAGCCCATTTTTTAAAAAAAATTTAAATAATAAAGTTGCTGACACTGTCCTATAATTTTCAATCCTCCTGCCTGAACCTCCAGAGTCACTGGAATTGCACGCATATGCCACTAAGTGACACTCAGTCCACTTAAATCCCTTTTCTGTCAGTATCAAAAGAGGCTTTCTGACTAATGGAAATTCCCTTCCCAGAAGGAAAGCAATTGTGAAATATCATTAACCAGCAAGTATTAACCATTAGAGGAAAAGACAGAAAAACAAACTTCATGCAAAAAGCGTAGAAGACTTATGTCTCAGGCCATTGTTTCTTCTTTGGGCCCATTCATTTCCCCCCCAAAATAATTTGATACCCCTCTGGAGTTGCCTGTAGGCCCCTATTTCCCTCTCTCTTATGAAGCAGATATTGATACCTAAACCATCAGGCTCCTCTTGAGTTTCACATATTGTATGGGTCTTATCCACAAATGCACACCAATAAGTATTTGTGCTTTTGTCTCTTGTTGATCTATTCAACAGACTTAAAGAATTGAAACTTCAGAAAATAAAGGGAAAAACATCTTTTATCCCTTCCTTCCTGATGGAAGCCCTCTATAGAAAGGCTCACCTTCAAAATCCAGGAGACTCTACTTTTGATTAACCTTAAGTCAATTGACCATAGAGTGAGATATCTTGTCAATTCACAGATCCCATCCATACTCAAGAGGATTATATGAGGGAATGAGCTATTAAGAATCATATTAGCATCCTAACTGCCACAGTCCCCTACTGATTTCTTTGCCTTCATTTTATTGTCTTTGTCCTTGATTAAAAATT
The DNA here is from genome assembly GCA_025594165.1 of Tamias sibiricus. Taxonomy (NCBI): domain Eukaryota; kingdom Metazoa; phylum Chordata; class Mammalia; order Rodentia; family Sciuridae; genus Tamias; species Tamias sibiricus. The sequence goes on along the minus strand of CM046665.1, from coordinate 37,681,815 downwards.
AGTTGTAAATTTAAGCCAGGCGCGGTGTTGCACACCTGCAATCCCAGCACTTGGGCGACTGAGGCAGGAGGATCGCGAGTTCAAAGCCAGCCTCAGCAATGGCGAGGCACTTAGCAACTCAGTGAAACCCTGTCTCTAATAAAATACAAACAGAAAGGGCTGGGGATGTGGCCCAGTGGTCCAGTGCCCCTGAGTTCAATCCCTGGTACCAAAAAAAAAAAAAAAAAAAAAATTAGATGTAAATTTGATTTGTAAATGGTGTGGGCATATTTCAGTGTCATATGAGAAAAGCATACACACATGATTTAGAGTAAGCCCTGGGTTTAACTGTCATCACTATTGACTACTGAGCCAAATTATTTATCCACTCTAAGCAAAACACAGTATGTGTTAAATAGCAAAATCTTCAGGAATTAAAATTATTAATAACAGTATGATTATGATTACATTTGCTCTGTCATTCACAAATGCATTACTTATCAGTCCATGATAGCATTGCTTGCTCTACTACATAAATCTCAGAGGACAGAAATTTGGTATTTTCTTGTTTTTTTGTTCTATATGTATAGACTTTTGACTATGAGGATTGACAGTTTCTTTAAATCAGTCAAAATATGTTAACCAACTGAGTCAGTGGTACTCAATCTGTTATAGTTAGGGAAACACGTAACTGATGATATTCACAGATAAGAAATACTCTTCTGGACATACCTATTATTACAGCAATTCTGGGTGTTGTGGCTGTAACTTCAACCTTTTTTTCTCCTACTCAGAATTTGTATTGCAGAAAACAAATGCACGAGAGTGACGTTATTGTGATACTACCAGAAATCTATGATAATTAATTAAAAAATACAAAATCAAATACCAGTGACTTTCCTCACAAGCCATATAGAAACCTTTTTCTGGTGTAGGTCCTTTGTACTAGTGGTTAAATTTCAGTGAATAAATGTTTTATTGGTGAACTCCTTTAGCTTCAAATTAATGAGGATTTACTTTCTGTATAGTTTAGAGCTCAAGGCTACCCAAAGGCTAAATGCCCCAGCAGGGAAGAATAGTTAGTGAATTCATTCATTATCTGTTTAGATTTTAATAAGGCTTTCTGCTTTTTTCATAAATGTAAGTTAAGGATGGATGGATTGTTCCTATAGGTTGAGTTTGGCTTCCTAGTGTGAAATTCCAAAAGAGTTTCCTGTATTATTAAGCCAATGAGCCAAGGAACGTCTATTCCCTAAACAATTAGCTTTCTTAAATGAAGTGTAGAAAGAAAGGCAATCCATGAATTCATTATTTGCTCTTCCTGGGTGCAGACATTAGCTGGCATTAAGGCTCTTTGAGTTGTGACATATGAGGTGTAATTCAAAAGGAAGAGACTGATTGCTACCAGTCACCCAGGAAATCAATCACAGCCCTTTATAGTTACGCCCTTATGCTCATTTCTCTTTATGGGGGAACATGTTTTTGCCCTGGAAATAGAAAACTGTGGACTCAGTGGGTTTTATATTTTTCCCCTGCCATTCTTGACAATTTATACCTTCCACTTGGAATTCCTAGTTATCAATATTTTTTATTAGCCATTGTTTGGCTTAGTTATTATACAGAAATATCCAGATGCCAGACAAATGGAAACCAGCAATCTTCGAAATGGTGCAATTCTATTTCAGTGACTATAAATCAGAACCTACAGATGCAGGGCTCATTCTGTTGTTTAACATTGCTTCTGGTGGTATAGCTAACTGAGCAGCTTTCAAGTTACATTGGCAGTCTCAGCCAGGCAAATGAACTTGAGTCAAGAAAATGGAATACTTTCACCAGTTTAATTAAACAGTGACTGTTAATTTTTTTTTATTAAAAATGAAATTTTCAATGCAATGTAATACTGGAAACCATTTCATTGAGCACAGTCCTTGGAACCTTAAGTAAAAATTATGTGTCTCTCATTCCTTTTTTTTTTTTTTTTTTTTTTTTTTGGTACCGGGGATTGAACTCAGGGGCACTTGACCACTGGGCCACATCCCCAGCCCTTTTTTTTGTATTTTATTAGAAGCAGGGTCTCACTGAGTTACTAAGTGCCTCGCCATTGCTGAGGCTGGCTTTGAACTCGAGATCCTCCTGCCTCAGCCTCCCAAAGTGCTGGGATTACAGGCGTGCGCCACCGCGCCCAGCATGTGTCTCTCATTCCTTTGGAAGTTAGATTTATATCATTCATAATTGGCAATTCTTACTTTACCCACTCTCAAAATTGACAGACTCTACTCAAACATTATAAGATTAATGGAAGAATTTGTCTAAGTTTCTGACAAGTAGAAATACTTAAGGAGAAAGTAGGGAAGTTTTCAGGCAAATAGACTCTGGAATCTGACTATCTGGGTTATACACCTAGTTTTAGAACTTATGAGGGATATCATCTTGGCCACAATGCCTTAACTTTTGTTCTTAAATTTCCTCATCTATGAAATGTAAACAATAATGATAATTAAGTCAATTAAGGAAATCACATAAAACTCTTACAGGAACATTGTAACCACTACATAAGTATTTGCTATCATCATCATCAACATCATCATCATTAAACAAAGTTTTTCAGAATATTTATTCATTAAATCAAACAGAATGATGTAGTAATGGAACTCTTGGTTTAGTTTTATTTCTCTAGAGATCTCATAGTCCCTAGTTCTATTTAAGCAATCAAGCAGCATCTGGAAAATTTATTCAAAGGAGAAAATAATCAATAACTTCACAATATTTAGAATTATCTATTCTCTTATTTTTAGTTACTCCAAGTACTCTTTTTGCAATAATAAAACACCAATTAAAACAAAAAAGAATTTGGAAAACTTCTTTTGTAAACATTTGCGAACACATATGTTCATTTACATGAGCATATATGTTAGGGGCCTGAAAAGATTATCTTGTTTAATTATCTATTTATATGCTAATCATGCAACAATCCCATGGATACAGGACACAGAAAGAAAACAAACAATTATTTAAACAGTTTAATGACTTTCTCAAAGTCACACAGCAGGATGAATATTTGAAGCTACATCTGCCAGAATTCTAAAGAGGCTTGATAGTCAGCTGGTGTGCACCAGGAAGGTTGTCTTGTTTACTGCTAGATCCAGCTGTTACTGGTTCCTAGGGGCCAAAGCTTGATTGGCTTTCCTCCTTCTGGACACGTAGTTCAATGATCTCATATTCACCCTTTTCTTCATAAATGGAAAATGTTACTAAGTTTTAAATATCTGATGTTGCCCCTTGAGCAGATTATCAATAATGACCTGCCCATTTTTTCACAAATTTTGAAAGGAGATTTCTGTAAGTTTTAGGATTTTGAGGGTATCAGCTCTAACTATCATATTTTTCAGGAGTCAGAATGATGGATCCCCCAAATTTGGTGCTTGAATCCTCTGAACAGGTCACTGCAATATGTAGGGAAGTGTTTTCAAAAAAATATGATAAATATAATAGATAAAGTTTTGGGTTCCTCTGTGTGTGTCCTTGCGTGCATGTGTATGTGTGTGCACGTGCACACGTGCTCTCAGGTATATATGATTTTCATCTTCCAGTGCTAGGGAAAAAAAAAAAAAAAAAAATTCTAAGGCCTAAAGGATGAATAATCAGGATAGCATTTTCAATTCAGAATCCTTGCAGCTAATTTCCTTTGCAAAAGAGTAAGAATAAGACAGCAAATCTAAAACTTAGCTAAACTTACATTTTTATATCTTAAAATTAATTAGGAAATTCATAGAGCTGTAATCAATAGCTACTTAATTCTCTCTGTAATAAATTATTTGCTAATGTAATCAGGACAGGCACAATTACCTAAAGCAATTAAGAATCAACTTTTTCCAAATTGCTAAATAGATTGCAATAAAAATAAAAAATGAAATCCATATAACACTACTAGCAATTTGTTTTTATGCATTTCAGTAGATTTCCTTTAATTTAAAGTGAAATTAAAATAAGTGCATTGATTTTATGCAGAAATAGAACCTATTTAACTGTAGCACATAATTATTCTTTAGATGATTTAGGGTAGCAGCTAATATATGTTTTTAAAAAGCCCTACAAAGAAAAAAATAAACTTTTATGAGTCACCAAATTATTTTGGAATCTCATTCTCTATTCTCCTTTATAATGGATTTTGTATCCTTATTTTTTAGTAAAAATTGGTTGCATTTCTTCAAAGGTATTTTAAGCACCATTTTGAGAACTTTTCACATTTTGTGAACTAAGCTATTAGACATCTGCTCAGATGCTACCATGACTAACCTCTAAACAATGTGTATTTTCTATTTGGTAGTCAGGAAAGGTGCTCAGCCTTCTCATTATCTGCTACTCTTTCCAATAAAAGTTTCAGTATTATTAATAATTTTTTTTAATATTGGTCTTTATGTGTTTTTTCTCAAGTTTTACCACAATTTGTACTTCTTCAATGAAAGACATAAAAAAATGCATCAATCCATGATCTTCTCAAAAATCTCACTTTCCCAGACCCCTGAACTCAGTGGCATCCACTTCTGCTGTATTTCAGCAATCTAGTCATGAAATCAGTTGTCAATTGTATTCTAGTGTACATTAAGATCATATCAGGTTCCATTTATTGGTCCTCCGATGAGATTAGAAACCACCATTTCATCCCAACAATAAGTGAATATCAATAATTCTTTTAGAATCCATAAGAGAAATGAGGACCTAGGACAGACCTTTGTCCTTAAGATTGGAGAGACAGACCAGTACGTGAGTAAAGAGAGTCAGTGCTTACTGGAGCAGAGACTCATTTGTGGAAACTGGCCTGGGAACTAGTGCTAGGAGAGATTTCTATGAACTGTTACTGACAAAGTTATGAGGCTCAGTGCCGACAATTTTGAGGTAAAATCTTGAGGGATAGTCAGGTTTTTTGTTGTTGTTGTTGTTGTTGTTGTTTGTTTGTCTTTTTCCTGCTGTGATCAAAAGAGCTGACAAGAACAATTTTAAAAGAGAACAAGTTTATTTGGATGCTCACAGTTTCAGAGGTCTCTGTCCGTGGACACCTGGCTCCATTGCTTTGGGCCCAAACTGAGGCAAACATCATGATGGAAGAGTGTGGCAGAGGAAAGTGGCTTAGGACTTGGCTTCAGTAAGTAGAGAGAGCTCTTTTCACCATGACAAATATGAATCCCAAAGGCATGCCCCCATTGACCCACATCCTCCAGTCACACCATACCCAGTTATCACCCAGTTAATCCCTATTAGGGAATTAATGCACTGATTAGGTTAAAACTCATAACCAATCATTTCAACTCTAAATTTTCTTGCATTGTGTCACACCTGAGTCTTGGAGGATACCTCATATCTAAACCATAACAGAGACCCCCCACAATTTTGAGATTTACTTCTAAGATGTTGGTCAGGTACTCATAGTAAATATCAGATAAAAATCTTCTGTTTCCATCATTGGGATTGAATTTCTTTCTTCTTTTAAAAAAGCTACAACATGCTCTTTTTCTTAGCAATGACTTGCTCACGAGACATTATTTATCCAGTACTGAAAATGCTGCACTATGTCAGAGGTTAACTGGTAGTGGTTGAAGTACCCATTTCCAGCCCACTCTGGTCTTTCTCTTCCACCTAAGGGGAGGAGTACTGAGAGACAATTGTGAAGGTCACAGCCCAGAACCACATGCTTCTTAAAAAAAACTAAGACAATCACAAGACTATGGAACATCACCCCCTTCCCCTCACGCTATACCACTATTACTGAAGTCTGGTTTACAGGAGTTTCTAACCAGGTAGCAAGAATTAGTTTCAGGACATAAGAAAAGGCAAAGGCAAATTTTGAAAAGACAAAGTGAACATCAAACTAGAGTCAGATAAGTTAAGAATGTTGGAATTATCAGACAGGGAATTTAAAGCAATGATGACTAATGCGTTAAGGGCTCTAATGGATAAAGTAGACAGCATGTAAGAACAGAAGGGAAATGTAGACAGAGAGATGGAAATCCTAAGCAGGGCTGGGGGTTGAGGGTGAGAAAAAGTGAGAGAGCAAAAACACTGAAACAGAAATGAAGAATGCCTTTGATAGGCTGATTAACAAACTAGACTTAGCTGAATTTGAGACTATATCAGTAGAAACTTGAAAACTGAAAAAGAACAAAGAACAAACAATTGAATATCCAAGGTTAGACAAAAGGTCTACCATATATGTAATGTTACTAAAAGAGAAGACAGAAAGAATTTAAGAAATATTTGAAACAATAGCTAGTGAGAATTTCCTCAAATCAATGCCAAATATCAAACCACAGACTCACAAGCTTAGAAAAACAAAGCAGGACAATTCAGAAACAAAACAAAAATCACATTTAGATATGTCATTTCAAAGTACAGAAAAATTAAAATCAAAGAAAATATATCTTGGAAGATGACAAGGGGGAAACACTACCTGTAGAGGAACAAAGATGAAAATTACATCTGACTTCTTCCTAAAAAACCATGCAAATAAGAAGAAAGTAAAATGAAATAATTAAAGTGTTGAAAGAAAGAAACTACCAACCTCAGATTCTGTATCTTATAAAATCATCCTTCAAAAATTAAAAAGAGACAAGGGTTTAATTTCATTTTGTTGCATATGGATTTCCAGCTTTCCCAGCACCATTTGTTGAAGAGGCTATCCTTTCTCCACTGTACATTTTTGGCGCCTTTGTCTAATATAAGATAGCTGAAATTATATGTATTAGTCTCTGTGTCCTCAATTCTGTACCATTGGTCCACCAGTCTGTTTTGGTGCCAATACCATGCTGTTTTTGTTACCATTGCTCTATAGTATAATTTAAAGTCCAGTATGGTGATGCCCCCTGCTTCACTTTTCTTGCTTAGGATTGCTTTGGCTATTCTGGGTCTCTTATTTCTCCAGATGAATTTCATGACTGCTTTTTCTATTTCTTTGAAGAAAGACATTGAGATTTTGATTGGAATTGCATTAAATCTGTATAATGCTTTTAGTAGTATGGACATTTTGACAATATTGATTCTACCTATCCAAGAGCAAGGTAGGTCTTTCCATCTTCTGAGTTCTTCTATGAAATTAAACCCTGTCTCTCACCATGCACAAAACTCAAGTCAAAGTGGATCAAAGACCCAGGACTTAGACCAGAGACAATACGCCTAATAGAAGAAAAAGTAAGCTCCAATTTCCAACATGTCGGATTAGGCCCCAAGTTCCTTAATAAGAATCCTGTAGCACAAGAACTATTACCAAGAATTAATGAATGGGATAGATTTAAACTAAAAAGCTTCTTCTCAGCAAAAGAAACAATCAGTGAGGTGAATAGAGAGGCAACTAATTGGGAACAAATATTTAATACATGCACATCAGACAGAGCACTAATTTCTAGAATGTATATAGAACTAAAAAATCTTAACACCAAAAAAGCAAATAACCCAATCAATAAACGGGCTAAGGAATTGAAAAGACACTTCTCAGAAGAAGATACACATTTAATCAACAAATACATGAAAAAATGCTCAACATCACTGGCAATTAGAGAAATGCAAATCAAAACTACTCTAAGATTTCATTTCACTCCAGTCAGAATGGCAGCTATCAAGAACACAAACAACAATAAATGTTGGAGAGAATGTGGGGAAAAAGGCACACTCATACATTGCTGGTGGGACTGCAAAATGGCACAACTGCTATGGAAAGTAGTATGGAGATTTCTTGGGAAAATGGGAATGGAACCACCCTATGACCCAGCCATCCCACTCCTGGGTCTATTCCCAAAAGACTTAAAAACAGCATATTACAGTGACACAGCCACTTCAATGTTTATAGCAGCACAATTCACAATAGCTAGGTTGTGGAACCAACCTAGAAGTCCCTCAGTAGATGAGTGGATAAAGAAAATGTGGTATATATACAAAATGGAATTTTACTCACCAATAAGAGAGAATAAAATAATGGCATTTGCAGGTAAATGGATGAAGTTGGAGAATATAATGCTAAGTGAAATTAGTCAATCTCAAAAATCCAAATACCGAATGTTTTCTCTGATATAAGGAGGCTAGTTCACAGTGTTGTTGGAAGGGGGTACATAGGATCAGAGGAACACTAGAATGGTCAACGGAAAGGGAGGGGAAGGGAGGGAGTAAAGAGGGAGGGGGGAGGAAAAAAATTGGTGGTTGAATGAGATGGATATCATTATCCTAAATGCATGATTGAAGATCTGAATTGTACTTATATACTTTGTATACAAGCAGTTGTATGTAAAAAGATACTATACTTGTGCATGATGAATAAGAAAATAAATAATTTTAAAAAACACTATAAGTAAATAACAGGTCAGTAGAGTAGAGGGAAGGGAATAGGGGGTGGGAAGAAGGAAGGGGAAGGGGAAGTACTGGGGACTGAATTAAAACAAATTATATTCCATGCTTTTATAATTATGTCAAAATGAATCCTGTTATCATGTATAACTGAAAAGAATAAATTTAAAAAATAGAAAAAAATTAAATAGAAATAAAGATTCTCTGAAAAAGACTGAAGAAATGTGTTACCATTATACCTGCCTTTTAAGAAATGTGTAAAAAAATTATTCAGAGATAAGAAAAATGATAGAAGTCAGAAAATAGCATTTATATAAAGAAAGAAGCCGATTATCTCAGGACTCAAGAGGCTCAGGCAGTGGGATGCAAATGCAAGACCAGCCTTGGCAGATTAGTGATACCCTGTCTCAAAACAAAAAAGTAATAATTCTTGCTCTACAGGATTCTTATTAAGGAACTTGGGGCCTAATCCAACATGTTGGAAATTGGAGCTTACTTTTTCTTCTATTAGGTGTATTGTCTCTGGACTAATTCCTAGGTCCTTGATCCACTTTGAATTGAGTTTTGTGCATAGTGAGAGATAAGGGTTTAATTTCATTTTGTTGCATATGGATTTCCAGTTTTCCCAGCACCATTTATTGAAGAGGCTTTCCTTTCTCCACTGTACATTTTTGGCAACTTTGTCTAATAAAAGATAGCTGAAATTATATGTATTAGTCTCTTTGTCCTCAATTCTGTACCATTGGTCCACCAGTCTGTTTTGGTGCCAATACCATGCTGTTTTTGTTACTATTGCTCTATAGTATAATTTAAAGTCTGGTATGGTGATGCCCCCTGCTTCACTTTTCTTGCTCAGGATTGCTTTGGCTATTCTGGGTCTCTTATTTCTCCAGATGAATTTCATGATTGCTTTTTCTATTTCTTTGAAGAATGACATTGGGATTTTGATTGGAATTGCATTAAATCTGTATAATGCTTTTGGTAGTATGGACATTTTGACAATACTGATTTTACCTATCCAAGAGCAAGGTAGGTCTTTCCATCTTCTGAGTTCTTCTATGATTTCTTTCTTTAGTGTTCTATAATTTTTCTTATAGAGGTCTTTCACCTCTTTCGTTAAGTTGATTCCCAGGTATTTTTTGTTGTTGTTGTTGTTGATGCTATTGTAAATGGGGTAGGTTTCATCATTTCCCTTTCAGAGGCTTTGTCACTGATGTACAAAAATGCCTTTGACTTATGGGTATTGATTTTGTATCCTGCAACTTTGCTAAATTCATTTTCTAGTTGTAAAAGTTTTCTGGTGGAGTTTTTTGGGTCTTCTAGGTATATTATCATGTCATCAGCAAATAGTGCTAATTTGAGCTCTTCTTTTCCTATCTGGATCCTTTTAATTTCTTTCATCTGTCTAATTGCTCTGGCCAGAGTTTCCAGTACTATGTTAAATAGCAGTGGTGAAAGGGGGCATCCCTGCCTTGTTCCAGTTTTTAGAGGGAATGCTTTCAATTTTTTCTCCATTTAAGATAATGTTAGCTCTGAGCCTTGCATAAATAGCTTTTATAATGCTGAGATATGTTCCTGATATTTTTAGTTTTTCCAGTGTTTTGAACATAAAGGGGTGTTGTATTTTGTCAAATGCTTTTTCTGCATCTATTGAGATAATCATATGATTTTTATATTTAAGAATCCTGTAGTGCAAGAATTATTACCAAGAATTAATGAATGGGATAGATTTAAACTAAAAAGCTTCTTCTCAGCAAAAGAAACAATCAGTGAGGTGAATAGAGAGCCAACTATTTGGGAACAAATATTTAATACATGCACATCAGATAGAGCACTAATTTCTAGAATATATAAAGAACTCAAAAAACTTAACACAAAAAAAGCAAATAACCCAATCAATAAATGGGCTAAGGAATTGAAAAGACACTTCTCAGAAGAAGATATACAATTATTCAACAAATACATGAAAAAATGCTCAACATCGCTGGCAATTAGAGAAATGCAAATCAAAACTACTCTATGATTTCATTTCACTCCAGTCAGAATGGCAGCTATCAAGAACACAAACAACAATATATGTTGGAGAGGATGTGGGGGAAAAGGCACACTCATACATTGCTGGTGGGACTGCAAAATGGCACAACTGCTATGGAAAGCAGTATGGAGATTTCTTGGAAAACTGGGAATGGAACCACCCTATGACCCAGCTATCCCACTCCTGGGTCTATTCCCAAAGGACTTAAAGACAGCATATTACAGTGACACAGCCACTTCAATGTTTATAGCAGCACAATTCACAATAGCTAGGTTGTGGAACCAACCTAGATGTCCCTCAGTAGATGAGTGGATAAAGAAAATGTGGTATATATACAAAATGGAATTTTACTCAGCAATAAACGAGAATAAAATAATGGCATTTGCAGGTAAATGGATGAAGTTGGAGAATATAATGCTAAGTGAAATTAGTCAATCTCAAAAATCCAAATACCGAATGTTTTCTCTGATATAAGGAGGCTAGTTCACAATGTTGTTGGATGAGGGTACATAGGATCAGAGGAACACTAGAATTGTCAAAGGAAAGGGAGGGGAAGGGAAGGAGCAAGGGGGGAGAAAGGGGGAAAAAATTGGTGGTTGAGTGAGATGGATATCATTATCCTAAATGCATGATTGAAGATCTGAATGGTACTTATATACTTTGTATCCAAACAGTTATATGTAAAAAGATGCTATATATGTGCATTATGAATTGTTATACATACTACTATTATAAATAAAAAAAGAAAAAGAAAAAGAAATAAAATAAATTTTAAAAAAAGAAAAAAAAGAATAAAAGAGAAGGGCACTCTATGTTTGGAAAGAAAAAAAAAAAGTAACTAGTGACTGTAGCTCAGTGATAGAGCATCCCTGGATTTAATTCCAATTGATAGAAAAAATAGGAATTGGAAGAGCACTAAAGAAAAGAAAAATAAAGGTAAATTAAAAATTTCTTGTTATTCTTAATAATTATTCTCAGAAAATGATTTCTTCATATAGTAATAGCAACAATGTTTTCAATTATATATGCTTGTATATGTCATGAATTTTTGTATATACATATGTGTGTGTATTTGATTATTGATGCTTAGATATGAGTGAAATCAATGACAACAACAATATAATAGGAAGGACCGAGGAATTAGATTTATCATTATTTTGTTATAAGGTACTTGTATCTTGGAAGTAGGATAGTGTCATTTACATGGAATTGGATTAGTTATAAATGTGATTTTTTGACCTCTAGGGCAACAAAAACAAACAAAACAAAACAAAACAAAAAGGACCTGCAACTGGTATGCTAAGAAAAATGAAATTATATAAAATGCTCAAAGATTGCATAGGGAACTTGATAGAAATGATTCAAAAAGTGTAGGTTGGCACCCAGATATCTGACTTTCTTTAAAGCATTAGTGGTAATGTTTTATATTCATGCTACCTCTACAAACCATTATTTGTCAAAGACCTCAGGATTTGAACCTGGTGTCTCCTGTAAACTCCTGATCTCCTTTGCTTCTTCTTCTCCTTCTTCTTCTTCTCCTGTTTTCCAATATCATCCTGACTTCAAGCCATCTCCTCATTCTCTTTCCTTCTACTTCTTATCTACTCCCTCATGTGTTCCTTTTTATTTCATCTACTTCCATGGACCTACTAGTCCATCACCTGAGCTCCATGGTCAATCATCTAATGATGGATGGGACTGTGTCTTAGAAACTTTCACTTACCTAAATGTCTTTCTTGTTTTTTACTTTTCAAATCACACCACTAAGTTCTTATCTTGTCTTTAGAGGAGAATTATATTATTTATCATCATAATATTTTAAATGTTCATAATAAAAATTTGGAAAATATAAAAATCACAATAAAGAATAATTTAATAATTTTTCATAGTTTCAGCAATAATCTCTTTAAACATTTCAGTTTTCCTTGTAGAATATAGTTTTTAAGTACCCCTACAGACAGTTATGAAATTTTGGTAATATGCATAACATCTTAAAAATATATATGCACTCTGATTCAGCAATTTCATATTTAAGAACTACTAATGGTCAAGTCTTGTGGCTCTGATGCCTGGTTCCAGTAAATGATTGTGTTATATACCCTTACCTGGACCTCTGGAGTATAATAGCAATCTTTCCATGCATCTGTGTAGACTTTTGGATTTACGTCCTAAACAATCTTCAAATTCTTTGCAGTCCACCAATCACAGTCTCAATCACATTTCTGCATTCTCCCCTCTAACTTAGTAATGAAAAATCAACCAATCCAACAGTCACAATGGCAGGCTCTCTAAAATCACTTAAATGGGACACTGATCTATTGACTCTAAATATTCTTATTTTCCTATGTATTTTCTTCCTTTCCATTGATGTTCATACCTTCTGTCCACCATAAACTCACATCTTTCAGTGAGTACATAAAATGCATCATTGTTTTTGCAAGAGTGTGGACCTTGGGCCACAAAGATGTGGGTTTAAATCCTTACTCAGTCTCTTTCTGGATGTGTGACTGGAGGAATATATAAGATTCCTAAAACACAATTTCTTCTTCTATAAAGTGAGGATAGCAATGATTGCTTCAAGGAGTTTCTGTGACACAAAGTCCAGTAAGTCTTCAACATAGGCCCATTTGTTGTAGGTATTCAAGGAATGTAAATTCTGTTCCATCCTAACTCTTCTGAAAACCAGCTACATTACTGAATGAATGAAGAATAGTTTACCTTCTGTTAGCAATCAGAACTTCTGACAGGCATCTGCATTTTTTTTCTTGCTTACATATCACCTTCTTATCCCTTAATCCATTTTTAAATGTCTGATCCTAACAATATACTCCCTCTTCAATCATAGTAAAGCAACAAGGACACTGGAATTGTAAAAATCGAAATGCTTGAGAACATATTATTTTTGACATGTTTGAATACTTTGTTGTATTTTCTACATTCTTTTCAATGAAACACATGTGTTTCTTGAACTTGAAATCATTTGGTTCTCCTTCTCACTCTAAGATAGTGCATAAAATAATCTTTATTCCCTAAATGTTTTGTCATTCTTTAAGTGTGATGTTTTGAAAATCTTATTAAACTCAATCTTTGTTCATGCTGTAATCATTCCTTTATCACTTTTAGCTAATATATTTGTCCATGATCTATCCATGCCAATAATTTCTAAGTCCAAATTTCTCTATTATTTTTCATCATGCTTTCAATTGATATTCATAAATCACTGTATCACTTCAGCAAAGTAAAAACATATTTGGATTGCTATTTTTTGTCTGTATAATCTAGGCATATTTTTATTTAATTTCTTCAGATTACTTTTATTAAATTTTCTGAATTTAGGGGAAGTTGATGATTTATACTGCTAAGAATGATATCTCTGGTCATTCAAGCTAACTTTTCCAAGGATAAAAAATTTTAAAGGTTGACAAAGATTAAAAGAAGGCATTAGAGACATAATAAATTGTAAAAGTATTAACAAACTTGATCTATAAAAATAGCTGAGAACTGGAGTAAATGGACCTGCATTTTCAATGTACTGGAGGAAAAGCCTGTCAAGCTGGAATTCTGCACTTAGCCAACAACATCTTTTGGAGTCAAGGTAAACTAAAAACATTTCAAAAAATAAGACCTCAAAAATTTTTTTTTCACTCTCATCCATTAGCACTATGGTGACACTTGCATTTACTTCAAGGTGTCATCATCTAACACCTGGAAAGCAGTGATGCAACTGTGGCCCTTCATTGCTGTGTTCCTTCCCTACCCAAATCAGGGTGATCGCTACAAAATGCAAATCTGATCCTATTTCCTACATCTTCCCTGGCTTAAGTTGGATGTTTTCTCCTTTATTTCCACACCCCACCTTTTGCCTTCTTCTTCTTCTTCTTCTCTTTTTACCTATCTCCTCCCTTATCCAATAACTTTTTTTGCGGGGTGGGAGTAACCAGGGATTGAAATCTGGGGTGCTTTACTACTGACCCACATCCCCAGCACTTTATATTTTTCATTTGGAGACAGGGTCTTGCCAAGTTGGTTAGGGCCTCACCAAGTTGCTGAGGCTGGCTTTGAATTTGTGATCCTCTTGCCTCAGCTCCAGGGTCTCAGGGATCACAGGTGTGCACCACCATGCCTGGATCCACATGGATAATTTTCTTCTTTAAGTTTCAAACATGGTTATCAGGATGAGGTCCATCTTCACTACCCTCTTTAATTCTGCATCTGTCTTCTACCATCTTCTTGCACTTCTGATTTCTTCTGCTTTCCTTTAAAGTTTTCTCCTTATTTTCCAGTGTACTTTTAATATTGTTAATGAGTATATTATTATTAGAATTTTCTTACCAGAATGTAAGTGAACAGAAACTGGTTCATTCACTGATCTAGTACTATAGTACTAAGTACTTGAGTACATAGTACATGCATTTAATTAATTAGTGAATACTCAAAAAATAGAGGTCATATTATATAAAACCAAACTTTTACTTCTACAGCATTTTTTTAAAAAATTATGACACAGTCAGCTTTAAATTTTGACTCAGATGTGGGCTTTTCTGGTTTTCATGAGTGTTATATTCCTCCACTTTGAGCATTTTTATTATTTCTTACTCCAAAAACATATTGTAATTAATGTCCTTATATCCACATCTTTTAATTTGAAAATTTTTATCCTCTAAAAGTGAAGTGCATAGATCAAAAGTGCAAATCATTAAATTTGAGTATATATTAGAAACCTTCTTTGAAAGAGTTTATATTTTTACTCCTACTAATTTTCTGGGTGGTCACCAGTCTAAACTATAAAGGGTTTCCTATCTCTGCATCCAGAAAAGGGTTTTTGCTATGTTGTTTACTGCTCCAAATATTCTCTTTGAAAATCTTGGTTTTGTAAAATTAAGAAGGAACCATGCAGTGTGGTTGAAAGAGAACATAAGCTTTGGGGTCAAACACAAATGGGTTTGAATTATGGGCCTGTAATTTGATAGGTTAGTTTTGCTGGACCTAAAATCTGTTCAGGGAGCAAGACTTTCAAGTTTCCATAGCCACCATTCTGTGATCCATAAAATGAGGAAATGTAAACCTTATTGCCACACCAGAGATGTCTCAAGACTTCCGTAAGATATTTTGAACATCACTTGTAATAGAACACACTCAATATATGTAAATATATTCTTTCCATATTTGATCTTTGTGCAAGGAAAGAGATTGTGTTATATTTACCAGCTGCACAAAAAGTGACCTTTTGATTAGGTTTTAAGTAATCACTGGTTAGAGTTGTCTCCTCAGACATTATTACCCTTTTTAGCAAAACCTAGATTTGTCCTTAGGGAATCCCATTTTCTTTGTCTGTGTGTCCGTCTCGCAATTTGGATGGGAGTTAGCTTTGCAGGTACACACTGATGGATGTGATGAGCAGGCTTAATCATATCCTTGCTGCCACAATCATGGGTTCAAGAATGTGCAATGGTTCATGCCTTCAATAATGACCTTGCTCTTATCATGGTCGTTGGTCCATCTTGGTCCATTCAAAGTGGAACTCAGAACTTTAATTTGATGGTTGTAGAAAATGACATTGTTTTTACAAAGAATATAAATGTAGACAATTTGTAGCTATAATCTGTCATTTTACATAATATTCTGTGATGATGAAAGTCAATTTCAGGAAGCCAAAATACAAGATAAGTAAGCCAGGGGTATTACCAAGAAACTGAATAATCTTCTTGTTAAAATGATAATTTTTAAAAAAACAAATTTTATAGCTCAGCTCATTAGATGTCTTTGGATGTTCTTTACGTTCTGACATCTTCCCGACCCCATGCCCCACACCAAACCTTACTAAAAAGTGTTTCATTCCTTGAAGTTCAATATTGTTTTGCTTGGAAACTCAAATAGCCTCCATGTTTCACCATGAAGGCATTTTTCCCCCTTCAAGTCCTCTGTCTGGCTAAAGTAAAGTTACTGCAGCATCTTTGCTATTCCAATGGAAGAAATCCAGAGGGAGTGACTATTTTCAGGACTAGCTTGGAATTTCAGAATACAGCACAAATGCAGGAAAGGTCATGTATGCAGTTAACCTTGTAACATCTAGAAACAAAAAAAATAACAGCATGGGCCTAAAATATTTGGAGTCTGTGCATACAATCCTATGCTTAGCATTTAAATATCACCCTTTCAACTGCTTTAGAAGGTAGGTGTTGTTGTTACCCCCCATTTATGTTTTTCATAGCTGAAATTTAGAAAATTTAAGTAACTGGCCAAGGCCATCCAATTAGTAATGAGAGATAAAGCATCTGAGAAATTAGTGAATTAGAATTAATAAAATTTCTTAGTTACTTTGAATATTTGAAAACTTTCACAACTCAAAAGATTCAGTTGAGTCTTCATTCCATTTGCAATGAGAATAGTAACCAAAAACAATTCTTTGGTGTATAGATATTACTCTGTCTTTCATTTCTCTTAGATTTCAGAGAGGCCATGTCTTTGGAATTGATACTGTGGAAAGGATTTGAAAGAAAGCATTATTCAAAAATAGACTTGGTAATTGTCAGAGTAAAAACAGTCTTCAGAAAGTTGATGGCAAGAAACTGTTGACTAAGAATTTGAAAATTTAGACCATTTGAAGATTTTTTCAGTCTCTGAAGAATCCTGTCTTTCTTTTTTTAATTTTTTTTAATTCAATGTTGTATTTGTAATAGTAGAATGCATCACAGTTCATAATACACACATAGAGCCTCTTTTCACATAACACTGTTTGTATACAAAGTATATTCATACTATTCAAGTCTTCAATCATGCATTTAGGATAAGGATCTACATCTTATTATACCACCCTCTTTTTTTTCACACCCCCGTCCTGTCTTTCTACAGAACCTTCCAGTTTGTGTGTCTACTTCCTCCACTGACTAGGTGGTATAAAGGCAGAGTCATATTTTTTCAAGGTTATTCATGTGAGTTGCTAAGCTTCAACATTCTTTTTCAAATGGGAACATTAAATTTTCCAAATCACCCAACTAACTACTAAGAGAACAAATTTTGGACCCAGGTTTTATCATGTTCAGATCAGAATTTTAAAAATTAGATCATTATAGTTATACATAGTAGTTTTGTTCATTTTGACAAAATTGTTTAGTCATGGAATTTGATTTACTCTATTTCAGTACCCTTTCTACCCTTTCCCTCCTTCATGAATTCACCTTTCTCTTCTAATGTTCCTTTTGCTCATTTATTTGTTATTTTTGATTGGTGTTTTCTACAGATACATAAGGAATTCCGTGAGGTATATTTATATATGCACATAACATAAGTTTGTTAAATTCATTCCCTATTTCCTCCCTATCCCATTCCTCCTCCTTCCCTCTTGATCTCCTTCTACTCCACTGATCTTGATTTTTGTATTATAGGATCAGAACTCTTTTCACTATGCAAAACTTAACTCAAAATTCAAGCAGTCTCACAATTAAGTAAGGATATAGAATAGATATTCTGAAGTCAAATAAGAGCAAAAATTGTAGAATTTATAGGAAATAAGAAAGCCTGGCTCAATTCTCCAGTCTTCTTATATTAAGATGCAGTTTCCTAACATTACTTTTCATTTGGATCGTAAGGATGTTAAGCCATTGTGTTTTGCAAGAACTATGCTGTGATTGCTTCAAAGGGAGATGCCAGCCGTCAGTTCCTAATGAAGAGTAATTGTTGTGGCATTTTCTATAAAGCCCTCTCCTTTTTCATGAAAGATATGGTGTTGAAAGAGTTAACTGTGACTTCTACTTGCTGCTGTTCAGTTCTTTATTCACATATATGGCCACCAGGTATCCCTATTTCAATTATTTAGATCCAGACTAACTCTGTACATTTATCTTTTCTTGAAAAGAGTAACACAAACCTTTTTCTATAAGTACTTAATTTCTAGTTAATAAGCTTTAAGAGTCTTTTTGTGATTAAAAATAAGTTTCTCTTACTTTTAAAGTAGATATAAATCCCTTAGAGTAAATAGTCTCCCATAAGCTAACATTCAGCCTTGCCCTGCTTCTAGATTTTATAAACAACTGCTATAAAAGAAAAAACAATAGTTCTGTGGAATCCCAGACAAAGAAGGGTGACTTTTATCAGACAGCCTAAATAGTATGCAGAGAAAACAGTTTCAGTCACGTACAGGGCCTTGAAAAGGTGCAAGTGACCTCAAAACCTTGAAATATATAAAATAAGAAATTTAATGTCTAAAAATTAAGTCATGTCTGTAATGTAATCACCAAAGAAAGTGTGAACAATCTGTGCTGCCAAATATTGTGCTTAAAACCTAAAAGAAAGTGAAAAGTAAAGAGAGAAGATTCCACAGCCTGACTCGTGTGTCGGTGTGTTATTTTCCCCATCGCTGCTTCTCTGCCTTCGTACTTCGCTGAGCTCTCGCGTTGTACCCCCTGACTGGGGCTGGCCCCCAGCAAGGAATCATAATCAAACTAATTTCTATTCTAATAGTATAACAACTCCTGCAATAGACATATCTGGAGAGGTGTTAGTTGGATCTTCAGACTAGAAGTAGTAAGAAAATCTTGTTCTGAAGCAAGTATTGCCTCAATGGTTTTCTTCTATTTCAGAAACCTGTGAGTATAAAAATGATATAAGGAATTATCCATTGAATTGGATTTTGGAGATATATGTGAATGAAAGTTCTGAAAAATGCCATGTATTTTATCTTTGGAAATGAATTACTGGCAGTATTTCCTTAACAATATTTAGAGATTATCTTTTATGGTAAGTGGTTCTGTGTTTGTTCCTGGGAGGTTTTAGTTTGTAACTCTACAAAAGCATATTATGTAGATTTCCCATTTTCAAAACATTTGTAAACTTGTCAAAAATTCTGTTTCCTTCTCTTCCTGTCCATTCACAAATTATAGCAAGAGGATCATTTCCATTGTTTCTAAATAAATTAGATTCATCCAACATTCAGTGAAAATTTTCTATTGAGCATCTTCTATGTGCCAGACATTATTATAGATTATGAAATATAGTGGTATAAAATACTTTAAAAATTCCAGTGTTCTTAAAACTTATAACCTTGAACCACTCCTTAAAAACACTCAAGGAGTTTTTCCTTTCTGGACCATGAAACACTGGAGTTGGAGCCAGCTAGCTTTGCCAATGATCATCTGAATGACTGAAAAATATTTTTTTTTGTTTTTAAAAAAGAATTTACACTTAGTTTGCTATAATATACTGTATATTCACATGCAAAATAATTCAGTTGAATCCCCTGACTCACACCATATACAAAAATCAACTCAACATTGATCACCTACTTAAATATTAAAGCTAAGGCTATAAAACTTTTGTAGAAAAACGTAGGCATAAGTCTTTTTATCTTCTAGGAAGTAGTTTCTAAAATTTAACACCAAAATCATAAATGACAAAAGAAAAAAGTAGATCAAATGGGCTTCATTGAAACAATTACTGTCATACTTCAAGGACACCATATGGAAAAATGATCCACCAAATGGGAGGAAATATTTGCAAAACATATATCTAATAAAGAACTTGTATCCATAGTACATAAGGAACTTTTTAATTCTTCAATAAAGAGGCAGTAACCCAATTAAAAATGGTCTAAGAATCTGAATAGAGACATTTTCCCAAGCATTTGTACAAGTGACAAAAAGAAAAGCATATAAAAGATTGCTCAACATAATTCGCTATCAGAAATGCAAGGCCAAACCTGAAAAGATATACTCTGGGTTATCATATTACCTTGTCATCTTACTGAAGGTATCTGATCTAATCCAATTCAAGAAAACTGAAAACATGTCCACACAAAAAACGTGTGCACTAATAATATTAATAGCAGTGTTTTGCATAACAGTCAAAAATTGGAAATATTCATATATCCTTCAACTGATAAATGCATAAAACAAATGTGGTATATACTTATAATGGAAAGTAATCAGCAACAAGAATACATGACTGGTACATGTTACGACTTGCCTCAATCCTAAAAATGCTATACTAAGTAAAATAAGCTAGACACTTATAAATTCTGTTTATATAAAATGTTCAGAATAAGCAAGTCTATAGAAAACTAATGTAGATTAGTTGTTGTCGAGAACTGAGTATGGGAATGGGGAGGTGATCAGACACTGACTACTATTAATGATTATGGTGTTTCTTTTGAGGATGTTGAAAATGTTCTAAAATTATACAATGGGGGATGGTTCCACATCTTAATAAATATGACAAATAACAAATCATGTTAAATTGTGCATTTACATGGTTGTGAGTTTTATGGTATGTGCCATATTCTCAAAAATTAAAAAAAATTGGGAACTATTTGAATTAGTCAGTTAGAGCCTATATGCTCGGACAGATAATTGTAATAAATTTTTGAGGTATAACTAAATAGTTTGTAAAGTCTTTAAAATACTTTTATATATATATATGTGGATATATATGCATACATACATATATATCCTCATAATAATATTAGTATTGCTTAGTCCAATTGCTTTGGGGATTTGTTATTTGAAGGAAATTAATTACCCTTCAAAAAAGCCATTAATAACATCTTTTCAAACAAATAAAACTCTTTTCACAATTAAAAAATAAGCATAGCTTAATTTAACGTTTTGCTAATTATTACTCATCAAATTCTTTCACTCATCTCCTTGAAAATGTAGACAGCTAATTAGAAATTGGGCTTTGCTGTGGTGACAACTATTCATTCCTAGTAAGGTTTGCCCAGTGTAAAAGATAATAATAATAAAAGAGGAAGTGGGGAGGAGAAAGGCACTTTACTAAACAGGTAGAAAGAACAATTTTTCACTCTGTGTGTCTCATTTCCCAGAGTATTACCAGTTGTATGTGTCAATTGTTTTTCTTTTGCCACCCTCAATTCATATATCTTAGAGACTCTTATTTTAATAAAAAGCAAAAGTTTTGAAGGTAAGTAATGTATTCTTTTACCAAGAGACTCAGATGCCCAACCCTTACGTTTGATCTTTGGGACTGAATACAACTCTTTTTCTTATAGAAACTTCAGTAGTTCATGAAATTCTATTTCTAAGAATTCTTCTTGCACCAAGACAGTCATCTTTGTAGAATGCGACCCTTTCTTCCCGATCATCAGTGATTGTCATGAGACAGAAATGTAATCTAACTGGGACAATTGCATTCTCCAAATGAGTTCCAAGAAAATTCCAACAATTTATCCTAGGATATATTTAAAGATAAATGTAAGGTCTATGGGATCTGTTCATAATTCAGGCTCATAGAGTATGTACATGGATCCAAAGATCACTGGGGAAAGAAAGAAAAAAAAAAATTCTTCAGTACTGGACTATTCCAGGGTCTTCTTTTTTTCCTCAATAGCTGACATTCACAGATTCCCTTAATGTCTTGTAAATTTCTATCCTCGTGAGGATACAGCTCAGTGGTAGAGTGCTTGCCAAGCATGCAAAAGGTCTGGGGTTTAATCCCCAGAACTGGGAAATAAAAAAAGATATGAAAGTTTTTGTTCTTCAATACAGTGATCCTAGAAAAAAACTTTAAAAAGAGACTATGTTCTAGAGTCAAATACTCTTTTCTGGTTCCTCAAAATTTTGTAATTGTCTGATGTCTTTATCTTAGAGACCACAGTGAGGGTGAAAGAAGTCACTACCAGCATAGTATCAAGGAGAATTTTCATTTTTGTGATACAAAAAGTCTGGAAAAAAATTCAATGTGCTTATTTTGGACAAATGAGAAGAAGGGCTTCAACGGAGCACAGGTAAACATTATTTGCATGATTTATAACATATTTGTACTAACAAAGGAATACAGAAATTAAATTCATTTTCTTTTCAAAAATATAATCACTGTTAGCTGAAGAATGCAAGAAGAAATAAAACCTTTTTGAGAAATAACCTTTTGAGAATTGGAACACATTCAAATACTCAAAGTCACTCAAAATACCCTGATTCCAGTAATAAAATATGCCTGTTTAATTATATACCTGCTCAGCTATTTTAGAAAGTATACTTGTTTGACAATTGAGAAAACCAAAAATTGGACATCATTAACCTTGAATGCCTGAGGGCATAAGTTATTTATGCTTAGTATGAAACAAATGAATCCAAGTCTAGACACTTGGGAACAATTATAGAGCAAGCTATTTATTTTCTATATCCTATGATACCTCTTGTGAAAGCCAGGATTTCCTTCCTAAAACACAGGTAAAATCCTCTCTAGATCTTTTTTGTCACTAAGTTTCATCTTTGTTTTCACCTTTTTTTTTTTCTCATCTCACATGCTTACATCTGTTCATGAGCTCAAAGTAAAAAAATCTTTTTTCAGACATAAATATAATTAGTTGCTCTCAAGTATTTTATGTAGCTTTTCTTTCACTTGGTTTCTATACAAAGGTCTCTTATGGTTTTCTGAGTTTTGTTTGTTTACTTTTTTCTTGGTCCAATCCATATCATTTCATTTCAGTTTAATTCAGTTTACATTCTTGAGAACTACTGCATACATGCCAAACAATGTGCTGGGTGTTGAGAACATGAAGATTGATAAATACATCCTTCCCCTCAAAAATCTCACCATCTAATTGGAAATAGGCAATTGGCCATGAATGGCCATAAAAGGGATGCTTCATCACAATTAGTGGGTCAGGAAAGACATTTCAGGGCAGATGATTATGATCTGTGTCCTCAAGGACAAGTAAGAGCTAACCATGTGTGGCAAAACTTTCCATCCTTATCTATCTTTGTTCTTCTATGGCAGTGGAGTTGTACCTGGGGTGTAGTTGCCCAGCTAGGAACAATAAACCTCAGCTTGTTAAAAAGTGATAAAAATCATGTGATTAAGTTCCTGCAAGAGGAAAGTGAGCCAAAGTCACTTGTATCAATTCAAAGAGCCATGCATAAGACTTTGAACTAGACTCTCTATATCTTCCCATCTCCTGTGAACTGGAATGGTATCTAGGACAGCAGTCTTGGAAGCTATGTATTGATGGCAAAGACATGATTGTCCTTGAGCTCTGAATAACTATAGGTAAGTAAAGCTCTATCCTTCCAACCTGGACCATTATAGAAAAAAGAAAAACTTCTGTTATATCTTTGTCATTCCAATGAACTTTGGTTCTATTTATTGTAGTGGTTTAATCTGCCTCAATGAATATATCATGCTATGGGATCAAGACAGACATTTCTGTCAAAGAGGGCCCTCAAGTAGTTCATTGTCACTTGGGCAAGGCATATAAAGAAAAATATGGCCAGAGATGAAGTTAAATTGAGACAAAAGCCCAAAGCACAATGGGCCACACTGACACTGAAAAGAGAACAAATTCTCTACATAAAGAAACATGAAGGCATGGCAGGATTTTAGGAAGCACATCAATATGGTTTAGTACACATATGGTTTAGGAGGTACACACGTTTGGATGGTGTCCATGCTTGAGAAAGGAGACAGTTAAAAAGCTGCTGCAGAAACTGCGTAAGATGTAATGAAAGCTGTAAGTGATCTATTGGAGAATAAGGCCTTGGTATTGGATTCTGGGGTTATAATCTTGGCTGTTTAATGAAGTAAATAAATGACATTTTGTAAAATGAAGATAACTTGCAACTTACTTAATAAGATTAATATGCACATCAAATGTGCTATTCTACAGAAAATGGCATAAAATACCAGAGACACAATTGCTACAACTCATTTGATGTTAGTATTATTATTTTAGGAGGACCTTTTTATGAGAGATTTATCTGATGGGATTCATGGATTTGGAAACCAATTGGATCTGTAGAGGGTGAGGGAATCAAGGAACAGTTCTCAGAATTCTGACTTAAGAATGAAAGAAAAAACTTAGAAAAGAAAAACATAAGGTAGAGAGAGACATAAATACAGAGAGAGAAAGAAGAAAGGAAGAAAAATAAGCAGGTGGAAGGGGGTGGTGAAACGGTGGTGGAATCTAATTCCTTCAGTCTTAAACATGTTGAATCTGTGAATCATCTAAGAAGAAATATTTAGTAGGAAAC
Source organism: Tamias sibiricus (assembly GCA_025594165.1). Lineage (NCBI taxonomy): Eukaryota > Metazoa > Chordata > Mammalia > Rodentia > Sciuridae > Tamias > Tamias sibiricus. The sequence goes on along the minus strand of CM046665.1, from coordinate 37,657,491 downwards.
TGACATATATTATTCTATCACCCAGAAAAGACAAATAAAATCTGTGCTTTGATTAAAATATTTATGGTGATAAATTATTTGGAGACTGATATATATATTAAGTACAGACTTTAGAAAACTTACACTAAAAGCTAGTAATACCAGAGCTATTTATAATTCATCTTAGTCCTTATATTCTTGATCATATTTTCTAGACAAACAGGCTTCTGTGACAACATTGTTACTTTCAATGGATCAGTAGAAGTATTTTACTTTCAATTTTTTTTTTTTTTTTTTCTCTCTCATACAACAGTGCTGACTTTCTAATCATTTTGACTTCTTTCTATAAAAATGTGGATCAGTTCAGGAATTTAGGCATTTTTCTATCTTACTGCCACACTATCTCCTACTTTCTTGGGTTCCCCAGCATCAAAGAGAAAAGAAAATGAAAGAATGGAATTGGAGAACCGACATTTTAACTTCCCTGGTCTGGATGTAATACCATCACCTACTTGTATTCCAGTGTTGATAACTACTCACTGAGCTTCAATTAGACAAAAAAATTTGGAAATTTATTTCCTGATTGCAAAACCATATCCAAGATTGAAGTCTATATTATAGGGGGGGGAGATAACACAGAGTTTGGCAGATGATTTGCAATCTCTGATACTCTCTTCCTCATTAGTCAACAAAATAGCCACATAAATTCTTATGCCCACTCATAGAAACAATTCATCCATTTCTAAGAGATGATTCAAAGTGCCATCAGATTACTATATCACTTTATCTCCAGGTGAAGTGAAGTCTTCTCCATTAGGTCAAGGTGTGACTCCTAGGTCTCCATCTACCATCTAAAATACTGGTTATCTCATCCTTCACATGCACATGCTCTATACAAAGACAGAGAAAAAAATAACCTCCATTTAGGAATTTGGAAACATGAAAAAAGTATATATCAATGATGTAATCTTCTATAGCAGGAACTTCATAGATCAAACACCTGTCATGAGGTGGTTCCTTGGTTCCTTGTTTTTACAGCCTTGGTGAGATCCTCTTGCTCACCAAGAGATATATACTGTATACTGTATACTGTTGCAGTTCTGCATTCTAGTGTAACAAAATACTAAAAAGTATACTTAAAACAGTAATTTTATTTTGCTCAGAAATTTAGGGCTCAGGAATTCAAGTCCATTCTCTCCCTGATACACATAATGTCAGCAGAGGCACCTGGAGCTGTGAAATCCATTTCCAAAGTGGCTCTTCACTTACATAACTGGTGCTCCATCATTCCTTTCTTTTCTCACATGGCATCTTGACCTGCAAGTCACCTTAGGTGGATTGGGCTTCTGATGATCTAGTGGTCTCACAGTAGTTGATCCATTTCATGGCTGCAGCTGTTAACAAGGAGACAGAGAAAGACATCAAGCCATTTAGGGCCTGTGCCAGGAAGTGGTGTAGTCATTTCTGCCATAGTCTATTGGGCAAAGCAGTCTCATGGTCCATTCAGTTTCAAGAGGGTTGAGAAGCAATCTCCACATCCACATCAGCAAAATGAAATTTCAGAAGAGCATATGGAAAGGGAAATCATGTTAATGACATCTTTAGAAAACATAATTTCCCCCATCTGCTTTCTATACTTACAGGTTTGATTTTAGATCTAACTTTCTTTTCATTCATTTCTACTTTTCAACTAGTTCTTATAACATGTTGTTGCTGGTTATAACAACTGAATGACTACTAAAAAAATAGTTTCCCCTGATCTTCTCATGAGCCACTGACTCTGAACTGGCATTTATAGGATAAAACTAAAACGTTGGACTGCTCACTAACTATAACAAAATTATTGGCTATTCATAATAAAATTGATGAAATGAAATATAATCATCTTATACCACAGAAATTGAAAATTATTAAAAGGAAATATAGACAAGTGGCTATACCACTTGTATGAAGCCAATAATTTTTAAAGTGCAGCTTATTAAAGTAAGAGTGATAGCTAAGAGTATGAACATTAGCAAAGTAGAAAATACATGTGAAATAAAAGGATACATGATTGCAAAGATCTGATATACTGCAAAAATATTTTTATAACACACAGTGTTTGTATCTAGAATTCATTAATTTTTTTTTTATAGATCAATGCAAAAGAGACTAATTTGGAATAGGAATGTTTTAAGGAAAAAAACTATCTATCACACCACCAGGGAAATAAAAATTTAAAACCAAAAAACATACCACACAGTTGAATGGGAAAAAAATAAGTTTGGCAATATGAAATGTTTAAAACAACCTGGCGTAGGTGTAAAATTAAAAAACCTCCTGGTGTAATTTCATATATCTACATTAGAGAACAAGTTAATACATGACCAAAAATAGGAATATGCATTCACTAAATCTAACAATGTTCTAATATATATGTATATATATATTTATTTATTATTTTTTTCTTTATTAAATTATTTATTTATTCTAATTTGTTATACATGATAGCAGAATGCAATTCATTTCATATTACACATATAGAGCACAACTTTTCAAGTCACTGGTTGTACACAAAGTATTTTCACACCATTTGTGTCTTCATGCATGTACTTAGGATAATGACGATGTCTAACTCATTTCATTGCATTTCCTACCTCCTTGCCCTCTTCCTTTCCCACTCTCCCCTTTGCCTCATTTAAAGTTCCTCCATTCCTCCCATGCTCCCCCCACCCCACCCATCTCCATTATAAGTCAGCATCCACAAATCAAAGAAAACATTTGGCCTTTGGTTTTTTGGGATTGGCTTACTTCACTTAACATGATATTCTCCAACCCCATCCATTTACCTGCAAATGCCATGATTTTATTCTCTTTTAATGCTGAGTAATGTCCCATTGTGTATATATAACAAAATTTCCCAATCCATTCATCTACTGAATGGGTTCCATAATTTAGCTATTGTGAATCATGCTGCTATAAGCATTGATAGGGCTGTGTCACTGTAGTGTGCTTTTCTAAGTCCTTTGGGTATAAACCAAGTATAATAGTTTCCCTATCCATTCATCTATTGATGGGCATCAGGGTTGTTTCCACAATCTAGCTATTGTGAATTGTGCTGCTATGAACATTGATGTGGCTGTGTCCCTGTAGTATGCTATTTTTTAAGTCCTTTCGGTATAGACCGAGGAGTGGGATAGCTGCGTCAAATGGTGGTTCCATTCCAAGTTTTCCAATGAATCACCATACTTCTTTCCAGATTGACTGCACCAATTTGCAGTCCCACAAGCAATGTATGAGTGTGCCTTTTCCCCCACTGTACTGTTATGACAAAATAAAAAAAATGTTCCTCAAAAATGTTGAATGAAAAAGAGAGGTACTATGATATAGAAACTAAAATTTAAAATATAATTTATGAATATATGTATCTATATAATAATAGAATTTCTGGGTTCATGTTCTGTTCCACAATTTAATCTGTGACCTTGTGAAAACATTTTCCCTTGGTTTCCTTATCTATAAATTCAGTTGTTTTGATGATTGCATGATTTAATATGCACCAATCACTTAGATGAATTCCTGCTACATACAAAATTTTCAGCAAATTTCAGAAAATAATTCCTTTTTTATATCTTTCTTTTTCTGCCCCTTCCCTTCTTCCTCATTTTCCTCTTTATAGTCATTCTTCCTCTTATTATTGAAGTATGAACTAAAGACTATATACCAACTTATGATGATGGTTCTCTCTGGGGATAGAAGCACGATCAAAAATAAAGTATAAATGAAACCTTAATTTTATCAGTAATATTTTACTTACTATATTAAAATATTTTAACAAATATGAAAATCTATTGATAACTATTCCAGGTAGTGAGCACAAGTATCTGTATATTATTAGTCTCTGAAATGTGTACATCAAAGACAACTTCAAAACACGATGAAGCATCTGAAATTTTAATGCATTTCTTTCACATTGGTCCTATTCTACAATAATGAATATTGAGTTAAGAAATGGACTCAAACAAAAACTCACTACAAATTTGTGAATAAGCAAATATCCATATTTCCTATCATTGTAGTGAACAGATTTAATTGTTAAGTCTGTAAACACAGTATTGTAGATGCTATTGTATATGTGCTGTTTAAAGCCAGGAGGGAGAATATCTAGCCAAGTCTGCAAATGGAAATGCCCTGAAGTTAGCATTTTTAGGAGGAAAACAGTGTGATATTTTCTCTCCATTATCCTTTTAAGAATTAAAATAGCATAGAGAGAGGTGTTTGCTCACATCATCAAGAAAGGCAGGGCCCAGCCAGATGGGCCTGTCAGTCCTGCCAAGAACATTTATCCACTCTACTTAGTGACCTTTCTCTAAGGTGGGAGCCCTTCCATTGTGGAATTTAATACACAGCCCTGGTTTTAATGAACTTGTCCCATTCCCTGTAAATTCAATTTTTATTTGTCAAATTTGTTAGATTTGTCCCAAACTTTAGTTTTAAAGCTATCAACAATGTGTCTACAATATATAAAGTTCATGATAACATAATGGTTAATTATGATTATATGTAACCTGATTATTTTCTCAATCCTTAGACAACAAATTTTAATGTGATTACTTTTTGGAAAAGTAAATGATATCACTCAGTTATAAAACAAAATATCCCCCACTTTCTCATTTTATACATTAGGTTGACCCTGAGGCAATCTGAGATTTTTTCACTGTTTGTCAGAATGGAAAATTATTGGATGGTATAAATATTAGCAGTGCAAATCTGAATGAAGAGGGAGGTAGTTGACTTTATTATCACAAGCATTTATTGTAATATATTTGATCACCTATAATTATGTGGTGCATTTAATCCTTCAACCAGAAAGAACTCTAGCTTGCTAAATAGAATACAAAATTAATGACAATATCCAATACTCTTAAACAACATCTAAATGAAGTAAGCAGGAAGATGTGTTCTGGTTGCAAAGTAAAAGAAAAAAATATATATGGTTAACGTGGAACTCCAAACCAACCAAGGGGAAAAGAATCGGGGCAGAGATTACATCATGTGTTACAAATTAAAGCTTTCAAGGAGAAAAGATAAGTGACTTTTTAAAATTAAACTAAAAGCAAAAAATATAGCTAGGGGGATTATATAGACTAAGTAGAGCTTTTATAATAATATTAAGAGAAGAGAAATAATAGAAAATAAACGAGAGACATGAAAATAATAGTGGCTCTAAAATTACTAAGAGCTTCAATCTATTTATGTTTATGTTTATTTTAAGGGACACAAGAGGAGATCTTGGTGAAAAATAACCATTAAAATAATAAAGATATATGAAAAATAGGAACTTGCTTTAAAGTGAAATGCAGATAGATCTTGAAGCTTATCCAAATGAGATAAAAGCTTAACAGTGAAAGAATCAATGCTTCATTAAAAAAAAAATTGAACATTTTATGGTAATTTGGAGGCATGAGCTGTGAATTGAAGTATGTGCAAAGAATTATGATAATGAAAAAAAAAATGAAAACCTCCAGAAGACAGTGAGAAAAATATATTATAATGGTAAAATGGTCCAAATTCTGAAAATCAATAGAAGTATGAATGTTTCATACTGAAGGTGCTAAATAAGTAAGTAAATAAATAAATAAAAGCTCAAAAACAAAATGAAGCCTCCAAACGTGAACTTATTAAGCATTGGAGAATTAACATAGTAGAAATCAGGTAACATTTGGCTTTCTTTAACTTTTTGTATACAAGAAATGACATTTTGTTTTTAACTTTAATGAGGATTAAAACAGGCTACAGACTTGGTCAAAGGCTGTAAATCAAAACAAAGTGATTAATGAGAGAAGAGGCTGGTTGTGCTTTGAGGATCCAAGTTGCTTAGAACTGGTTAATTTAAATGAAGCTAAAAAGCCTTATAGTGATAAACAAGACTTGGTTTATGATTCTTAAATTATTATTTGATAATAAAAAATTAAGCAGGTAAAGTTTCCCTACTCTAGCTGATGAGGAAAAATAGAGTAAGAAGAATTACTTCATGACAACATGATTTATTTCTCATTTAAGTGAATTATATTTTAGTTTGAGAGACTGAGAGCTACTGGCTTGATGGTGGGGAACAAAAGAAGAGTGAAGAAGGAGAGACTAAATATTGTATCTAATGCGAACAAATATGGAAATCAATGAGAGTATTTTGTGAGTCTTCAATTCTTTACATAATTCAATTCAACCTAAACCACTTTTATTGTGGATTTGACATTGGGTGCTGGGCACTAGATTAAAGTATAAATTGAAGATCACAAATAAAAATTAACCCAGGGATCATAGTAGGTTTAGAACCAAGTGAAATGGCCAGAAGTAAGAGAATAGAGAACAGAAAGGATTATAGCAAATTGAGAGTAGAGATACCTTTGAGCGGGATACTGCTACTCACAAGGAGCCATCTGCTAACAAGAAGAAGTGTTGTCCCAGAAGTACTAATGGTCCCCTTTCCTTGCCCTCCTTCCCCTGTTCTCCTTGCTCTCCTCCCAACCCTATACTTTCTTCTCCATCTTCTCCTCCACTCCCTTCCTCCTACCTCCCTTTCCATTCCTTCCCCTTCTCCCACTCCTACCTTTGTTTACCTTTCCTCCATTTTTATTTCAGTAACTGTTGAAAGCTAGATTTATGCAATCTTCCAATTTATAGTGCTATTAACTAACTATAAGAAAAGAATATTGGAAAGCCACATGCAAAGTACTGGTGGGCTGGGGTAGATATAATCTATGGACTATCATTTTCAAGCCCTTTAGGAGAGTTTAATTACTACTGTTGCAGTTGTTTAATTAGCTCAGGACTGAGATAATCCAAAGTACTGCTAGTGAATTACCAGTTCCATTAGAACAAGTGTTAAGAAACTGGAATTCAGGGCAGCAATAGAAGGTAATACCTCTCTGTTGTCCACTGATAGCAGATTTAGGGAATGGTACTTATGCTGGGTGCATCTGCTGATAATGTTATACTTCATGATGGTTAACAAAATAATATGATTGTTTGTTAATTAATTATTCTTTTGTTATTTAGTGTGTGTCCCTCTATGATAATTATCACAGACATATGACTAAGTACATAAGGAAATTGTTCAGAATATCTTCAAAGATTTCCTAAGAGTAAGATCAATTGTGCCAAAGTTGACTTTTGCAAAGGACATTGTGGAAACCCCACTGCCAGAAGCATATGGAGTTAGACTGCACAGAATCAAGCATATTAAATTATAAAAAATGATTCTGCCAGTTCCCCAGGGGATGGCCTAGATTAAGCAATAGTTAGTTTCATCTTTAAGTACTTCTAAGTCAGGGTGAAATTCATTATTAAAATCTTCATTGTAGCTCAATCTGTTTTAGACTATGTTTAACTAAGCTGGTTAGCCTAAGTGTGAAAATATAATTCTTTCCATTGTTATGGATGTCCTTTGAAATCTTTGCCCTTTGACTCATCTTATATTATGGAAAATGATTAATCATATTTTCAGTTATTAAATATATGCTTCATGTCCAGAAGTACAAAGAGATTTATAATTTAACTTAACAAGTTTGTTCTTCTCAGACCTCGATTTCGTGATCTTCTTTGGTCCCTAAGTGTAGCACAGAAAAGAGAACATCTAGGGGCTTAGTGAATCTGTATTGGATTGAATTATTTAAAACAGCTTGTGAAGCATTCAGATGTTACCAGAAGCCATGTGACTCTTAACATATATCTGAGAGAGAAAACAACTAAAAATACGTATCTTGATGTTGATAGATGATGTTTTACAAAAATTACACAATGCTGAATGTATTGGATAGTTTTTAAGAAGTTGATATTTTACATTTCCTAGTTTTGACTACTGCATTAAACTATTTATGAAAATAAAATAAAATTACATGTTTCATTTTATATATTTTTTTTTAGTAAAGGGGCATGTGTTAGTCAGCTTTTTGTCACTGTGACGAAAATTCCTGACAAGACCAACTTAAACTAGGAAAAATTTATTTTGGCTCATGGTTTCAGAGGATTCAGTCCATAGTTGGTCAGCTCCATTGTTCTCAGCCTGAGGTGAGGCAGAAAATCAAGGTAGCAAATGCAGCAGAGGAAAGCTTCTTAGCTCATGTCAGCCAGGAAACAGAGTGAGGAAGGGACCGGGAAAAAGTAAACCCTCTCAGTGCATGTCCCCAGAGACTCACTTCCTCCAACTAGGTCCCTCCACCCAGTAGTCCATTGATGGATTAATCAATTGATGAGGAGAACCCTCATGATCCAATCATTGCCTAAAAGCTCCACCTCTGAACCTTCTTATATCAGGGACCATGTTTTCAACACATGAGCTTTTAGGGGGACATTCAAGATGCAAACCACAACAGGGCACATCCTCAGTGGTGAGTTACTACATTTTTTTTTGTTTGTTTTATTGCTTAATTTAGCTTTTCCATACTATAATCTGACTTCTTAAAATGTATAAGATTATACTAGTTGAAAAATATGGATTCTGGTCCTTCTCATGCTCTAGTATACTGGTTAATGTCAACTACATTCATGATAGCTAAGTCCACACCATCCTAGAAAAATAATGTTTATCATTTTCACATCTGAAATGGCTGGGATTTTGATCAAAAAAGAGCACAAGTGAGCATCAGCACAAGTGTTTTTGTTATATTTACAAATGTAAATTTGTACTTTTTCTTCACGGTCTTATAAATATAATCAACCAATTTTAAAGAATATGTGCTCTTCTTCATCTGAGAACAGACAGGTAGAAGTCACAATAAATTGGGCTATGCTGTGCATTATACCCTCAGAATTTCTGAGACTCAAAAAAGGATTTACTTGATTTATTTTCATATACCATATTCATGGCTAGTCACTAGGGCTATATTCTGCATCACCCTCTCTTGAGGACCAAAGCTGGTGAATTAGCTACCACCTGGCACACTACCAGTATTTTTGACTTCCTGAAATACTACCACAATGGTCAAGGGAAAAAGATGCTGGACAGATTAGCAAGTATATGCCCATAGTTTGCAGGAACTGAATAATTTGCCAGCACTGCCATAAAGAAATACAACAGAAGATTATTTTCTTACAGTTCTTTAGTCTAGAAATCCAACCTCTAGATGTAGGCAGGGTCGTTTTTCTGAGTCCTGTCTCTTTGGTTAGTACATAGGTGTGCTCTCTCTTGATCTTCACTTCATCTTCCCTCTGTGTATGTCTGTGTCTTAGTCTCCTTATAAGGATGCCAGTCATATTAAATTAGGGTCAACATTATAATAACTTTTTAGGACATATTTACCTTTAAAGATCTTATATATTTCAAATACAGTCATGTGTAGAGGTATGAGGTGTTAAGACTTCAACATACAAAATTTAGTAGGACACAATTCAGCCAATAAGAAAGTCCTACCAAATGATGGGAGCTATGAAGGAGGTTAAATATATATATATATTTTTGTACTAGGAATTGAACTTATGGATCCTTAACCACCGAACCACATTCCTAGCACTTTTTTATATTTTGTCTAGAGACGGGGTCTCACTGAGTTGCAAGTGCCTCACTAAGTTGTTGAGGCTGGCTTCGAACTCACAATCTTCTTACTTCAGCCTCCAGAGTCACTGGAATTACAGGCATGCGCCACCTGTCCAGCTCCTAAATTTGTTATATAGATATTAAAGTAATAATATGCATTCATTTGAATCAAAATATGCTGAAAATTATTCCCTTTTTTTCTTTCAATGTTCTTCTTCTGTCATAGTGATAGAGTGAACTTTATGTACTCCTTCCACTAGCATTGAAATCAAGCTCTCTATATTTTCAATAAATCAAAAATCATTGCTAATAAAAAATGTATTTCTTTCTGAAAGCACAAACACTGAAACCATCATGAAGTCCATCTCTCAGAGCTGTTCTCTTATCTGGATTGTCATGACCTTACTCAACTTAAGTGCAACCTTCTCAATTGTGTTAGTTCCAGAAAAAGTAGCAAAAGGTAATTCTGTAGGATGATTTATTCTCCCAGTATTCCATCTCAAACCTTATAATAATGCTACATGACACAGAGAGTATTAAAGCACTTTTTTTTTCACCTGCATGGGACACTTTGTTGTTAATCTATGCAATCCCTTAAGGAAATTAGAAGCTTCGGGAATTTCTTTAAATATATCAATGCAATAGGATCATTACCTTGCCTGTGGCTCATTTACGATATAATCTCATCTTGGCTCCAACCATCAGAGAATGGAAATGGATATTGATCAGTTGTTTTAGCAGTGGAATAAGAACTTCAATTTAATGGTTGTATAATAACATTGTTGGCAAAGACTGGGAACAAGACATGTTCATTATTTTACATGTAAGATAAAGAGCTTGTAGTATTAATTCTTGTAGTATTAATTAATTAATTCTTATAGTATTAATTTCTATATGATTTAGTTATTATAATATCTTCAGTATGAATAAGTAACAGTGTACAGATAATTTAATTATTTAAAAATAGAAAAGAATGGCTAATTTAAACAGTCTTGTCGTCAAGGACTCCATTAGGTTATTTTACTTGAAATATTAGTCCTTAAATTTTATTACTTATTGTATGCATTTTCAAAATTGCAATGAAGTCTTCCAAGAAAGGTTGTTTTTTTTTTTTCTTATTTCTATAAAACTGAATGTAATTTCTATCTCATGATCATATTCTGCATGCTGGCAGAAAAAGTAATCCAGTAAATGTCATATTTCATAAGTCATTTCTGGGTTTTATAAATCACTTCTGGCTTAAACTGAGTCAAATCTGGAATCCCCAGAAGGCATGGGAAAGTCTCATTGCTTTGTGCCACTCAGCTGGAGTCTGCAGGGTCTTTCAGCTTTCATCAGGCCTCCTTTCCCTCACTGCACCTTCAATAGCTGTCTCTCCTTTCATGCAGAGGATGGGTGTCAGAGCCAGGATGAGCCTGAGACTGTAGCTACCTCCTAGAATTTCCAGAGTGTATTCTGCACAACAAAATTTTCTATGTGGCTTTACATATCTTGCATGTAACTCAGGAAGCTTGGCAAAGTTTCTCTATTCTCTCAGATGCATCCATAAACTGAAAGGGCTTCCACAATCTTGTTTTGGGGTGGGAATCAGGAAGTATGGTTCTCAGTTACATTCAAATTGCTTGTGATTGTCTTTCCAACTCCTTTATCTACTTCTCAAAGAATCTTCTTTAGTCTGGGAATAGGGTTGGGAAGAGAAGAGGAGTCTAATAAAACCAACCTATACCTCATTGTCTCTTGCACAAATTGAGTATTTTTGAATATAAATGTAGAAAGATGGTATCAGTGTTTTCTGGTTATGCTGTAAGGCTCCTTCCTGGAAACAGTGGCTGTCTTATAATGAATACATGGCAGAGGAGAAAAAAGGGTCCCAAGTCAGTAAGAGATTATGAGAATTGAAAAATGCAAGCAACTTTGTAGTATCGTCCTTGCAGGTTTAGAATTGGGGAAGGGGCATTTGTCAGCTGGAACTTTGAGAAAGGAATATGGGCTTCAGAGTGTTTTCAACTGGTTTTGCCACTTCAAAAACAATTTGCACATTTTCCAGTATTTTACCTTCTTAAAGACTTCAAAAGTATTTACCTTTAGGATTACACATAAATTATTAATACAGCATGCAGCACATAACCATTGAGCATTGGATGCTTACTATTATTATTAGCTACAGAACTTTTATACAAATTAATTCTTAACATATTGTTTCTACTTACTTCTGCTTTAGCTTTTATAAATATAACTTTAAAAGGCTATTTCCCATATTCTCATGTTACTGTTTTAAAGTCTGTATTTTTCTATTATCGTGAATCAGGCAGAGTTAAGCATATTTCCTTGCACTCAATTTATTTTATATTAGTGTTTTTCTCTTGTTTCCATTTTTACTTTAAAAAGCTATGCTATGGTAGTCTAGGACACTTAAGTAGATTTCAAAAGCCCAGTTTTTAATTTTTTTCAACATGATAGTACATTTGGATTGTATAGTAGTGTTATTTCACTATACAATTTTGTTTTAATTCTTTCCTTTCCTATTTGCTGCAAAATACTTTCCTTAAGTGATTTGAAAATAGTTTTCCCTTCAGTTGAAATGGTATGAAACGCTGGATAAAGGCTAAACTGAAATAAGGTGATATTGGATCTTATCTCTGCTCTGTCATATAATAGTGTCACTTCACCTCCTTGGGCCTTAATTGCCTCATTCATTAAATAATTTAATTAAATGAGATTATTGTGGAGAGCTTTTCTGCAGATTCAAGTTGTGTCCATTTCAATCTGTATTTTAGGAATATTGAACTTACCACCCATTAGCTGCCTTTGTCCTGTGCATTACCCTAGACATTTCATCTGATACTCACCCTAAAATATATGGTGTTGTCCTCTGAATTTTAGATTAGGAATCTGAAGGCTAGAGGTTTAGTGCTTTCCACAGGGTCACACAACTAGTAAGTAGTGGATTTTTTACATGAAACCAGATCTTTCTGACTCCAAATGTTTTGTTTTTAATCCACTATTGCTATAATGCATCTAAAAAGACATAAATGAATGTTAGAAGATAAAGAGTTTGGTTCAGTTATGAAAATTGGAGAAGTAACATTTTCTGAAAAATAATTGTAGTTGGTATTATCTAAAAGATTAATTTTTAGTTTTGGGGTGATATAAACTCATATAGTGGCATAATTGTAACTTTGATAAAATTACCTATTCCTGTTGTATAATTATCTGTCCTTTATTTATTTCTAAAAAACTATACTAAACAATAAAAAGTTGAAAGAAACTAATAATACATATAAAGCCAAGCTGTGTTTGGGGTGAATTTGGAAGGTGGTACAGGAAGATTAAGGAAGCAGAGGAAGAGGGTGTGATTCTACACATCTTAACATAATTTTTAAGGTTGAAATGTGAGGTGTCCTCCAAAAGCTCCTTTGTCAATGCTGGCATTTCCAGAAGAGAATTGATTGGATTATGAGTGCTTTGACCTGATTAGTACATACTACTTTGAACAGACTAACTGGGTGGTAACTGTAAGCAGGTGAGCTATGGCTGGGGGAAGCATGCCTTTGGGGATTAATCTTGTCCCCCTGGCTCCTCCTTCTCCCTCTCTGCTTCCTTGCCACCATGAGCTTGAGCAGCTGTCCTCCGCGGTACCCTTCTGCCATTATGCTCTGCCTCACCTCAGGCCCAGAGCCATGGAATTGGCCCACCAAAGACTGAATCTATGAAACTGTGAGCTCAAAATAAATTTTCACTTTTATAAATTGTTCTTTTCAGGTATTTTGATCACAGCATGAAAGTCTGATGAACACAATAATCCATAAAGTTGCTTTCATTAAAAATGCTTCAGTTCAGGTAGGCTGTGTGTCTGTGTACACGTGCATTTGTCCTCTCCCTAAGTTAGCATCTTATTACCATAGTCTTTCATTCTTCAAGAGAAGAAATAAAATTCCCTACTGTTAAACCTTTTTACATGCAAGAGAAGTTATCCAAAAAGCTTATAAGTGGGATGGGCTTATATCTGTTTGTTATTCACTAGTAAATAAAATCTCTACATAGAACTTACATAGAAATAGAGCTAACTATGGTAGCATAACTTGTTCATGCACAGACTTGGTTTGGTATCTAAGTTCCATTGCTTTCCAACTAGGTACTTTGAAAGAGTTCTTTAGTCTCTTTTCATAATAGTACCTACCTTGTAGGTAGGTATTTATAGGTACAGTGAAGATAAAGTAAAATAATGTATGTGTGGCTCTTGCTATACTCTCTGGGATATAACTTAAAACAACATAACATTTTAGTTGTTTGAACTGTTGTTATTTTGAGAAAAAAAGCGGGGGTAATGCTAATTTTTAGAGCAAACAGAATCATGAATGATGGAATGTTTATTTCATAAAATAAATTTTTTTTTGTACTAGTTTTGTGTTTTCCTTATCATAAAGAATGATTTCAGGACTGGAAAGAACAAAACAAGGAACAAAGAAAATTTTTTTTTTTTTTTTTTTTTTTTTTTTTTTTTTTTTGTGGTACCAGGGATTGAACTCAGGGACACTCGACCACTGGGCCACATCCCTGGCCCTTTTTGTATTTTATTTAGAGACAGGGTCTCACTGAGTTGCTAAGTGCCTCGCCATTGCTGAGGCTGGCTTTGAACTCGCGATCCTCCTGCCTCAGCCTCCCAAAGTGCTGGGATTACAGGCGTGCGCCACCGCGCCCGGCTAAAGAAAATTTTGAAACTAGTGAAAAATAAGGAGCTAAAAAGAGGCTCAATGAGTTTTGGGGTCATTTTTTCCCTTGTGGATTCATCATCTCCCTTGAGTTACTGACTGATGGAATAGTCATCTGGTATCCAGTGCCTCACTGGTCCCAACATTTCATTCATATAGCTAACGATCACCAAATAAGAAGCTCTCCACAAATCTTATTATACACCTTTGTGGTTAAGGTATTTAATGCTTTTCATTCCTATTATAGATTGGAATGGCTCTTAACAAATTCTAGCATTGTTCCCCTCTACCCTACAGTTCATTGTTATTCATGGCAGTTACATGAAATTGTCACTGTTATTCTAACTGAATGCTTTCTTTCCTCCTTACGCCTCAGCATGTATTATTTTCTTGACCCAGCATACTTTTGCCACTTGGGATTTTATCTGATACAACATTCATTTTCCTTCAAAATTCAGTTTAAATATTAACTTTTTGAACCTTTTCTAAAATCTCCAAGGGTTACTTAATTTAATCTCAGCCTTCTTTTAAATCTTTCTGTACATAGTTTTATAACAAAATTATTATATTTGTTCAATGTTCTGTCTTCTTCACAGTATTTTGAGTTCCTTAAAGACAGGGAATATGTCTTCGATTGAATATTGAAACACCAATGTCTACTATATCTGGGACACTTTATTAATATCTGTTGATTATTGAATAAATTAATATGTGAGCATGTTAGGGCTTAAGATATTCCTAGAACATATTTTAAATCAATACAAAAAGTTCACATTTTAGGAATCAGTAGGGCTTCTCTGAAAACAAATATAGGAAAATGAAGTAGCTTATTTTTTTTTTTATTTTTATAATTTTTAATATGTACAACTCATAGTGCATATATTTAGTATCTTTTTACATACAACTGTTTGTATACAAAGTATATTCGTACAATTTAGGTCTTCAATCATGCATTAAGGAAAATGATATCCGTCTCATTCAACCACCTTTTTTTTCCCCCCCCTTCCTCCCCTCTTGCTCCCTCCCTTACCCTCCCTTCCCTTGACCATTCTAGTGTTCCTCTAATCCTCCTATGTACCCCATCCAACAATACTTTGAAATAGCCTCCTTATATAAGAGAGAACATTTGGTACTTGGATTTTTGAGACTGACTAACTTCACTTAGCATTATGTCTTCCAACTTCATCCATTTACCTGCAAATGCCATTAATTTATTTTCTTTTATTGCTGAGTAAAATTCCATTGTGCGTATATACCACATTTTCTTAATCCACTCATTTACTGAGGGACATCTAGGTTGATTCCACAACCTAGCTATTGTGAATTGTGCAGCTACAAACATTGAGATAGCTGTGTCACTGTAATATGCTGTTTTTAAGTCCTTTGGGAATAGACCCAAGAGTGGGATGGCTGGGTCATAGGATGGTTCCATTCCCAGTTTTCCAAGAAATCTCCATACTGCTTTCCATAACGGTTGCACCATTTTGCAGTCCCACCAGCAATGTATGAGTGTGCCTTTTTCTCCACATCCTCTCCAACATTTATTGTTGCTTGTGTTCTTGATGGCTGCCATTCTGACTGGAGTGAAGTGAAATCTTAGAGTAGTTTTGATTTGCATTTCTCTAATTGCCAGCGATGTTGAACATTTTTTCATGTATTTGTTGATTACTCGTGTATCTTCTTCTGAGAGGTGTCTTCTCAATTCCTTAGCCCATTTATTGATTGGGTTATTTGTTTTTTTAGTGTAAAGTTTTTTGAGTTCTTTATATATTCTAGAGATTAGTGCTCTATCTGATGTGCATGTATTAAATATTTGTTCCCAATTAGTTGGCTCTCTATTCACCTCACTGATTGTTTCTTTTGCTGAAAAGAAGCTTTTTAGTTTAAATCTATCTCATTCATTAATTCTTGGTAGTACTTCTTGCGCTACAGGATTCTTATTAAGGAACTTGGGGCCTAATCCAACATGTTGGAAATTGGAGCTTACTTTTTCTTCTATTAGGTGTATTGTCTCTGATCTAATTCCTAGGTCTTTGATCCACTTTGAATTGAGTTTTGTGCATGGTGAGAGATAAAGGTTTAATTTCATTTTGTTGCATATGGATTTCCAGTTTTCCCAGCACCATTTGTTGAAGAGGCTATCCTTTCTCCACTGTACATTTTTGGCACCTTTGTCTAATATAAGATAGCTGTAATTAAATGTATTAGTCTCTGTATCCTCAATTCTGTACCATTGGTCCACCAGTCTGTTTTGGTGCCAATACCATGCTGTTTTTGTTACTATTGCTCTATAGTATAATTTAAAGTCTGGTATGGTGATGCCCCCTGCTTCACTTTTCTTGCTCAGGATTGCTTTGGCTATTCTGGGTCTCTTATTTTTCCAGATGAATTTCATGACTGCTATTTCTATTTCTTTGAAGAATGACATTGGGATTTTGATAGGAATTGCATTAAATCTGTATAATGCTTTTGGTAGTATGGACATTTTGACAATATTAATTCTACCTATCCAAGAGCAAGGTAGGTCTTTCCATCTTCTGAGTTCATCTATAATTTCTTTCTTTAGTGTTCTATAATTTTCGTTATACAGGTCTTTCACCTCTTTCGTTAGGTTGATTCCCAGGTATTTTATTTTTTTTGATGCTATTGCAAATGGGGTATTTTTCATCATTTCCCTTTCAGAGTCTTTGTCGCTGATGTACACAAATACCTTTGACTTATGTGTATTGATTTTGTATCCTGCAACTTTGCCAAATTCGTTTACTAGTTGTAAAAGTTTTCTGGTAGAGTTTTTTGGGTCTTCTAGGTAGATTATCATGTCATCAGCAAATAGTGCTAATCTGAGCTCTTCTTTTCCTATCTTGATCCCTTTAATTTCTTCGTCTGTCTAATTGCTCTGGCCAGAGTTTCCAGTACTATGTTAAATAGCAGTGGTGAAAGGGGACATCCCTGTCTTGTTCCAGTTTTTAGAGGGAATGCTTTCAATTTTTCTCCATTTAAGATAATGTTAGCTCGGGGCCTTGCATAAATAGCTTTTATTATGTTAAGATATGTTCCTGATATTCCTAGTTTTTCTAGTGTTTTGAACATAAAGGGGTGTTGTATTTTGTCAAATGCTTTTTCTGCGTCAATTGAGATGATCATATGATTTTTGTCTTTAAGTCTATTGATGTGATGTATTATGTTTATTGATTTCCGAATATTGAACCAGCCTTGCATCCCTGGGATAAACCCCACTTGATCGTGGTGCACTATCTTTTTGATATGTTTTTGTATCCGATTTGCCAGGATTTTGTTGAGGATTTTTGCATCTATGTTCATTAAAGATATGGGCCTGAAGTTTTCTTTTTTGGATGTGTCTTTGCCTGGCTTTGGAATTAATGTAATATTGGCCTCATAGAAAGAGTCTGGAAGAGCTCCCTCTTTTTCTATTTCTTGAAATAGTTTGAAGAGCATTGGTATTAGTTCTTCTTTGAAAGTCTTATAGAACTCGGCTGTAAACCCATCAGGTCCTGGACTTTTCCTTGTTGGTAGCTTTTTGATGACATCTTCTATTTCTTCGCTTGTAATTGATCTATTTAAATTATGTATAGCCTCCACATCCAGTTTAGGCAAATCATATGACTCTAGAAATCTGTCAATGCATTCAGTATTTTCTATTTTATTAGAGTACAAGTTTTCAAAGTAATTTCTAATAATATTCTGTATATCTGAGGTGTTTGTTGTGATATTCCCTTTTTCATCACGAATGTTAGTAATTTGAGTTTTTTCTCTTCTTCTTTTCGTTAGCATTGCTAAGGGTCTGTCAATTTTGTTTATTTTTTCAAAGAACCAACTTTTAGTTTTGTCAATTCTTTGAATGGTTTCCTTAGTCTCAATTTCATTAATTTCTGCTCTATTTTAATTATTTCCTGTCTTCTACTGCTCTTGGTGTTGGTCTGTTCTTCTTTTTCTAATGCTTTGAGGTGTGATGTTAAGTCATTTATTTGTTGGTTTTTTTTCCTCTTAAGGAATGAACTCAGTGCAATGAATTTTCCTCTTACTACTGCCTTCATAGTGTCCCAGAGATTTCTATATGATGAATCTGTGTTCTCATTTACCTCTAGGAATTTTTTGATCTCCTCTTTGATGTCTTCTTCAACCCCTTGTTCATTCAGTAGCATGTTGTTTAGCTTCCAGTTGATGGAGTAGTTTTTCTTATTCCTTGTTTTGTCGTTGATTTCCAATTTCATCCCTTTATGGTCCGATAGCATGCAGGGTAGTATCTCTATTTTTTTATATTTGCTGAGAGTTGCCTTGTGACATAATATATGGTATATTTTGGAGAAGGAGCCATGTGCTGCTGAGAAAAATGTGTATTCGTTTACTGAGGGATGAAATATTCTATATATGTCTGTTAGGTCTAAATTGTTAATTGTTTTGAGGAGGCTTAAAGTTTCTTTGTTTAGCTTTTGTTTGGATGATCTATCCATTGGTGAGAGAGGTGTGTTGAAGTCCCCTAGAATAACTGTGTTGTGGTCTATTTTACTCTTGAACTTAAGAAGCGTTTGTTTGATGAATGTAGGTGCTCCATTATTTGGGGCATACAGATTTATGATTGTTATATCCTGTTGATGGATGGTTCCCTTAAGTAATAAGAAATATCCATCTTTGTCCCTCTTGATTAGTTTTGGTTTGAAGTCTACCTTATTTGATATGAGAATGGAAACCCCTGCTTGCTTCCGCCGGCCATGTGAGTGATAAGACTTTTCCCAGCCTTTCACTTTCAGTCTGTTGATGTCTTTTTCTATGAGGTGTGTTTCTTGGAGACAGCAAATTGTTGCGTCATTTCTTTTAATCCATTCTGATAATCTGTGTCTTTTGATTGGCGAGTTTAGGCCATTAACATTCAGGGTTATTATTGAGATGTGATTTTTATTCCCATCCATTTTTATTTGACTTATGGTCTTTTGCTTGATTTGGTTTCTCTTCTGGTTGGTATTTCCTTTAGTTTAATATCTCCCTTTGTTAATTTTCGTTATCATCTTTCTCTTCTTCTTCATGAAAAATGTTGCCCAGGATGTTCAGAAGTGCTGGCTTTCGAGTTGTGAAATCTTTTAACTTTTGCTTGTCGTGGAAGGTTTTTATTTCATCTTCGAATCTAAAGCTCAATTTTGCTGGATATAAGATTCTTGGTTGACATCCCTTTTCTTTCAGAGCTTGAAATATGCTATTCCAGGATCTTCTTGCTTTTAAGGTCTGGGTTGAAAAATCTGAACATAATCTGATTGGTTTCCCCCTATATGTAATTTGCTTCCTTTCTCTTGTGGCTTTTAGTATTCTCTCCTTGCTCAGTGTATTAGGCATTTTCATTATAATGTGTCTAGGTGTGGCTCTGTTGAGATTTTGTTTGTTTGGTGTTCGGTATGCCTCTTGAACTTGGTTTTCCATTTCATTCCTCAAGCTTGGAAAATTTTCTGTAATTATTTCATTAAATAGATTACTCATTCCTTTGGCTTGAAACTCTGCCCCTTCCTCTATGCCAATCACTCTTAAGTTTGGTCTTTTTATGCTGTCCCATAATTCCTGGATGTTATGTTCATGATTATTAACAAGTTTTGCTGTATGGTTTAAATTCTTCTCTAAGACATATATTTTGTCTTCATTGTCTGAGGTTCTATCTTCCAGATGGTCTATTCTGTTGGAGATGTTTTCAATTGAGCTTTTATTTTGGTTTATTGCTTCTTTCATTTCTGGAATTTCTGTTTGGATTCTCTTTAGAGCCTCTATTTCCCTATTGAAGTAATCTTTTACTTCCTGTATTTGTTTTTGGAGTTCTTTGTCAAAATGATCTTTTGCCTCCTGTACCTGCTCCCTCATTTCATTTTTGAGTTCATTCTTAAGTTCCATAAACATTTGGCATATGTAGTTTCTAAATTCCATCTCTGGCATTTGACCAACTGTGCTTGCCATGACATCTGCCGATGAGGTATCTTGATTTGTTTGTGTCATTTTCTTTCCTTGTTTTTTCATGTTGCTTGTGTGTCTATTCTTCCTGCACTGTGGGACCTTGACTGTTTCGATTTTACCTTAAAGCCTTATGTTGTTCCTGTAGTACAATGCTATCAGATCACCTTATAATTCCTTTATACTTTTAAAACCTAACACTTTCTATTCAGAAAATCTAAGTTTGGTCACAATGTACAGATTTTGTTATCCCAGATATTATTTCCAATTTACTCTGTACGTTTCTGATAGGGTTTTATAGCTTCAAGTATTGGATACAGAGGTGTTATGTTTAGGAAGAAGGAAGTGTCTTGAATTGTTCTTTCTTGGAAAGTATGAAAAGAGATATCTATTGAAATGGTTTAGTGGAAATGGTTTAGTATCAGTAGACGATGGAAGAAAGAGAATGGGGTTGACAATTAGGTAAAAAGATCAATTTATATATATAGTAAGTTGGAAAAGAAAAAAAATGATAAAGAGTAGGAATTGGTGTAAGAGAGAGGAGAGAGAGAATCAAGGAAATAGAGAGTAAACTATATATATAACACCACTTTGCTACCCAGTTCAATTGTGCCGGTTCTAGAAATCCCAAGTTTTGCGTATAACTTGTTTTTGGCTCTGTTTAGTATGCACTGGCAGGATGTAAACATGAAAGATGAAGGAGGAAGAAAAGATACAAGGGTGAGAAGGAGTAAAAGAATGAAAGAAAAAAGGGAGCGGAAGCAGATAAACACACTAACAATCAATGCGGAAGGAAAAAAAAAAAAAAAAAAAAGCAGAACAAAACAAAGCCAAAAAAAGAAAAAGAAAAATAAACAAACAAACACAAACAAACAACAACAACAAAAAAAACCCCTCCCTGCAATCCAGAAAATCAAGCAGACCAATAAAAAGAAAGGGAAAAAAAAAAAAAAAAAAAGTCAAACCCCAAGTCTCAGACAAAACGGGCCCTGGGAAGCCCCCCCTCTTTTTTTCCTTTCCAGTTCAAACCAATTGCTATTGGATCACAGTCTGTGATCCTGTCAGTGAAATCAAGGCTGCATCCTAGGCCAGCGGCTGCACGGTTCAGTGAAGGAGTGGCCCAGGGGGACTGTGTGTGTCAGCAGATGAATGGCGCCGGGAAGGGGGATCTTCCAGAAGGCACCCCCACCCCAAGCCCACCCACAGTTGCAGTCCCCTGTGGCCGCTGTGCCAGCCTCAGAAACGCCTTCCCCTGCTGACCAACCAAGTCTCACCCAATTGTGCGTTGTCTTCAGAGAGCTGGAGAGTCCCTGGGTGGATGCAGCAGTCGCTCTCCGTCTCCTCCCCTTTGTCAGGACCAGCCCCTGCAGCTTTCAAAGATGGCGGCGCTCTCCTTCCAGTCAACAGCAGCTCCACAGACTCCCAGACTCCCGTATCCTTGCCGATCGCACCGGGAAGCCACACCGAGGGTCGCGTCAGGCGGAGTGTGGATTCGAACTGGTGTGTGGACCCGCGGTCTCCCGTGGCTCCCCAGCACCAATCCCGCCGGCTGTTATCGCTGGTTTTTATCGCCGGTTTCACGCTAGTGTGCAGTGAGTTTGGCTGGGGTTGCAGCAGTAGCGCGGTCTCCTCACACTGACCTTGTTTCGCACGGCCTGTGCACCGCCCAGGCGGTTTTGCAGGAGCCTCGGGGCTCCAGCCGCTGCAGACAGCTTGTCTCTTTCTCTCTCTGGTAGTGGTAATCAAACCATCCAGGATATCGGTATTTTCAGTCCATATATATATAATGAAAGGCAATTTATCTGCTTTGTTGGATTCTTTCTACGGAACTGTCCTGAAGTGCGGCTTCCTCTAATCCGCCATCTTGGATCCCCCGAAGTAGCTTATTTTTATAGAGTATTTGTATCAGAGATTCACAATTGTTTCTTCAAATTCATTCTTTTTATCTCATAGTAATTAGAATATCACATTTTTAATTGGCCACATGGGCACATAAAATTTTAAAATGTAGCTTTTACCTTTTTTTTTTTTTTTTTTTTTGCATTGAGATATGGCTGTATGACCAACTCTTAGAGACTCAGATGCAAATGGGACTATGGTGTAGCAGCTGTCAATTTTTTTCCTTACATTTTTGTACATTCTTTTTTATCCTTTCTCTTTTCTTATGTCCTGAATGTTGATAAGTCATGATGAGCATACAGTTGACCTTAAGACCTGATTTGATGAACAAAATACTAAGAACCTATGACACTGAGAACTGTGCAGAGTAACCACACTAGTGTTATGTTGTCTACCTCAAACTTTTAAATAACAGATGATTTTCCATTATTTAAAATCACTTTTATTCTGTTTTTTTGTTATATTTACTGTGAATTGGGTAACAGAAATTGAGGCAGAACTGATTATTAAGAGCTGAGTGTACATCTTAAAAGATGTGTGTTGCAGAGACACATACAGGTTTAAGATGCCACAAAGCTGGTAATGGTGAGATGCAGAAAAGCACTTGGACCTCTGGCCTTCTAACTTGTGACACCATGTATCTATGTAACTTTTATGAACCTAGGCATATAAACCTTATGGGACATAAAATATAATCTCAAAAGGTAATCATAAATAACATGATGGATTTTGAAGGCTTTTAAATGTTCAATAAATGTCTAGAGATTTCCCTCCTAGGATCATTTCTGCTACATCTCTGAGGGTGAGAAGTATTAATTGTATCTTCTCAGAATTCCAGTAAAGTACTTGGCAAGTTCTCATGATTATGACATGGTTGTTATTAAGATACAGCAAAGTGTGCTAAGTGATAGAGCAGTTCAACAAATGCACAGATAGTCTAGTGTGCTGTTTTATAAGATTGTCACCTTGGAATGAAATATCTTGTGACATGCCATAAGATTCTCTATTTAGCCTAAAGATTTTCTCTGTGACTTGGATGGGAGACAATTATCTGATTTGTGACACAATACTGGCAATGGAAGATGATATCATTTTTTTTAAAGAATCTTTTTTTAAAAAATATTTATTTACTTTAGTTGTACACAATGCAATGCATTTATGTTTACGTGGTGCTGAGGATCAAACCCGGGCCGTGCACGTGCAAGGCGAGCGCTCTGCCACTGAGCCACAACCCCAGCCCTGGAAGATGATGTCTTAAGTGATAGAATCAAGGTTCAAGAGTTTTCTTAAACAGCTTTATCTTGTTGACCAAAATTAACAAGAATCTAAACAGATAAATTTTGAAATTCTAAACTTTCAATAAAATGATTAATTGCAGAAGTACAGGAATGGGATATGTAGCTAACAAGCACCTCAGATTGAATTTACATTATAGCTTAATCAAAACCAATAATTAAAAAGGAATGTTGCAATAAAATTTGTTATCAAAAGTCTAGATTATGGCTTTTCAGTGTGGTCTATAGACAATTCAAGTAAGAATTCTTTGGAATATTTCTTAAACATTTGGATTCTGAGATTTTAGTTCAGAGCTACCAATATCTAGTTAAATGCACTATAATAAGTTAGCATGGGGGAAGGAATATTTAAATCTTGAAAATCATTGATTTGGATGAGTACAATCCCAGTTTTTAAATATTCTCTTGGAGGATTAGAAGAACACTAGAATGGCCAATGGATAGGAAGGGGAATGGAGGGGGCAAAAGGGAGAAGAAAAAAATAAAGATAGTAGAATGAGATGGATATCATTACCCTAAGTGCATGTATGAAGTCATGAATGGTGTGAATATACTTTGCATACAACCAGAGATATGTAAAAATGTGCTCTATAAGTATAATATGAAATGAAATGCATTCTGCTGTCATTTATAACAACTTAGAATTATAAATAAATAAATTTAAAAAAATAAAATAAATATTCTCTCCCTTTCTGAGAGCTGCATTTTCAAAGAGACACTGTTGACAATCAGTCCTTCCAGAATCAGACCCCTGATTGGCAAATAATTAAGAGATAATTAAGAGATCAAGCCTCACAAGGCAACAAATGAGAAAGTGAAAATATTACACTATGGGAAAGAATACCAGAAAGGAACATAATAGCAATATTAAAATATTGAAAGGATTTTTAGAAGCATATAGAACTGATATCATGGAGTAAAAACCGTAGTATAGACTAAAGAGGAGCTTAATAAATCAGTTCAAATATATATAGATTTGAAGATGCTATTTTTCTGAAATTATTTAGCAGAGAATGGAATGCTATCTTTTAAGAAAACTTATTTGGTCATGATTTTATATAATTTCTAGTGTTACTTTCTTTTGGAACAATCTTCATATTTCCTTTGAATGTTTTTTTCCAGTCACTCATTATAGATAATGAGGATTTCTATGCTAATACTTAAAAACAACAACCACACAACAACAAAACAACTTCACTTCTAATTTCTCAATAAATTAAAATTCAGTTTGACCTAAACAAACAAATGTGACTATCACAGCTTACCTTGGAAAATTCAAGATTACAAAAAGCTAAACATGTTGGGATTTTTAAAAATTTAGTAAAGCCCTACATTCCTATCTTAATTTATTAATGAAAAGGCTCATTATATAATTAAATATGCCATGTTTTCATATGAAGTAATTTTATATTGCTAAAAAATGTAGATGTGCCCTGGGAGTGTGGCTCTATGTTAAAATATTTGCCTAGCATAAGCAAGACCCTAGGGTTCAATCCCAACTACATATATATGACTATATGTGTGTATAAATATATTTTTTCATATATATATGACTATATGTGTGTATAAATATATTTTTTCATATATATATATATATATATATATATATATATATATATATGACTATGTTCAGTGAACAACCACTTACTTTATGTAGCCTTAAAAGTCTCCTAAAATCTCAATGACAACATGTAACACCATATATCTAGATACGGGGTAATATTATGTTAGTGTTACTCTTAATGCTTGTTTGTAGATAGACCCAGGGATGATAGATTCGGTCAACATATGCCAAAGGAAGTCGACAATGTGAACATTAGCACTGAAAAGAGATATGATGTGTCCAATTGCACAAAGGGTGAAATCATTGATTTTTATAATCTTTTTCCTTTTAGTATCTTCAGAACTGACTTGAGTTAGCCAGAAATGCAAAATCTATCTTACCATATCTTCATAGTGATTATATTTACTTCCCTTGGAATATGGTGAAGAATTAATTGAGCTCAAGGGTCAAATTTTATCAACATTACTTTTAAAATCAATTTAGTATTAACATGTTATGTTTCAGTAGACCTCATAGGTCACTAGTTTTTTTACAGGCTTGGGTATAAGTGAAATGATATTTGTAGATAATAAACCCCAAAGTGACTTATATAGTTTGTTGCCAATTTAAGGTATTAAAAACATTCAGCAGACAACCACAGAAATATACTTAAAAGTATTGCTGCCAATTAACTTCTGCTGTGAACAGAGAATGTGCATTGTAAGAGTGACCTAAAATTACAGATATGAAGCCCCTCCACTCACGTCGCTCATGACATAATTAGGAAGGGAAAATATAAAAGCGAAATAAACTGCGTATGTATAGATCATTAAGCAAGCTTTAATGTGTTTAAAACAGGTTGCTGAGGAATAATAATGAGGAGTATGGGTGGAAGTTTTGAATCAGGTTTTACTACAGTTTCTAGTTTTGAAGAGTTAGAGGGAAACATTTCAGGGATGGAAATTAAGCAAATAAAATTAGGAATTTAAAGCATGAAAATCACCACATAGGGATTAGAACACAGACTTGCAAAACTGACTCCTGTTAGAGACAGAATGACTTCCTTGCCTGGAAAATCTTCTCTACCTTCTCTACCATGACTAACGTATTAACATGTCTAAAGAAAGATTCTAGCATCTAGTTAATTAATTTTCTGGGTTTTTATTCGTTTTATGAACTTTCTTTTTAGGCCTACATTTAAGAAGCAGATGCATTCTTGGTGTGATGACAATTTAGGTTTGCACATTCCATGTTTAAGGACAGACTGTGACACAATTTCAACAAGGCAAATGTGCTCTTGTGTCTTCCTGAGAGGCAGCTTGGTGAAATTCTCTGACCAGCATACTCCCTAGCTGCTTTTGATGGCTAGCATTTATTTTCTAAAATACATTTGTTAGCTATGATTTTTGTTTTGAAAGTCAGCATGTGCTATAAACTATTAGGTGCTTTTTTACATATTGATTTTCATCTTACAAATAAACTTTATAGACTAGAAATTGAATTCAGCCAATTATTAACTAACACTAGATTCATACTAAGTGGCAGAATGTAACACCCATGCTCTTTCTATTTGGGTGCTTAATCAAAATCATGTTCATTTCTTTAAAAGCCCATACTCCATCAAAAACAATAGCTATTCAGCATTTCCATATTATTAAGTAACTCTTCTGATAGTTTATGTAAGAGCTCAAATTATATCTTAAAATTAGATTGCTAGATTTATGATATAAATCTGAAAATGATATACATTTGATAAAATAATATCAGTTTCAAATTTATTTCTAATGGTATTTGGAAGTCATTTTATTTACCTATAAGTAACATAGTCTCTTTGATTTTTTAACAAAATCTGTTATCAAGCTATGTATTTACCTAGTGATCTCTGATCCTGATGCAGATGCTTTATTTCCAATTGCTTCTTCCACTAGAACATTCTAAACATTCCATGTCCTGGGAGAACTGTAAGGTGGTCTCAAGTCTTACCTGTTTAGTTCAATTACAGATTTGTTTCTTCCTGGGGATGTGCTCCTTCATGACCTGTTCCTTCTTGAGGAACTTTTTGCTCCATGTCACCCAATCTGTTTGGGATTTTGCTCACTTTTCAAATACCAGCCAAAGGAGTTTAATGTTAATATCCTTTTTCTCAGGGGTCATCAGGATCTTTAAGCATTTGTAACCCTTGGGCTCTTTCCAACCAAAAGGTGACTTCACTTTGGCAATGAGAGATTATTTTCTCTTCTTCAAATGTCTATGGCACAGATCATTTATCTAAGTTATACACTGTTCCATTTCTTATGTGGGTCTACATGAAAATAAAAGTCTGGAAAACATGCCTTCCTGTTGTATGGTAATGAATATAGTAGACACTGGCTACTTTAGTGGGGGTAGTAAAATAGTGGAATAAAATGCTCCATCATTTCTAGTTAATATTTTAAAAATTCCCATTCTCTCAGGGAGTAAGAAGTGTTAACAATTCTATTGCATTTTTGTAAGACTATATTTCTTTAATTTTTTTTCTTGTGATTGATTATTACTTTAACTACCTCCATCAAAAACAAAGATATTACTACTATGACAGAGCACTGATTTTGAAATTGAGTTTTGCAGGGCCTGGGGGCTGTATACTTACCATAGGAGTCTATGATAGAGGTAGGAGAGATTTTTTTTTTTCTTTCGTATTTTTCTTAGAGGTGTCTTGCTATGTTACCCAGGCTGGTCTCAAACTCATGGACTCAAGCAATCTTCTTGCCTCAGACTCCTAAGTATCAGGAAATACCAACATGTACCAGGGAGTTTTATTTTTTTTTGTTGTTGTTGTTGTTGTTTTTTTTTTAAGAAGAAAAGCATGTTTAAAAGCAAACCAAATTAAAATAGATGTGTTAAGTTCCTTATATCCTTGATACATTTCTGTGAAAGTTCACCAGGGTCAGACATTGAATTGGTCATTCATTATGGCTGTTTGCAGTAATAAAGTTTCACCACTGTGTGCCTTTCAAATATTTAATTTTCTTCAGTAGGCAGATTTTCATTTTCTTCTAAACCAATCAGTACACATAGTAATTCTTAGATTCTCCTCATTTTCCTGACAGTTTATTGACAGTATGCACCTGTTAGGTTTACTGGGAAGCAGAAAGTAAGAGGGAGTTAAAAATACAAAACAACAACAACAACAAACAACAACGACAAACAAAAAAAAAAACTTGCAAGAAATTTATTGGAAAGAATACTTGTGAAAGGTGGAAGGAAAAGGACTCAGAAGTAGAATAATTAAATCTTCAGATCATGATATAGATCTGATACTTGTGGAACAGAAGTAAGGAAGAAAAAATGGCTAGAGCTTCAGACTTGGTGTGGATCTCAAAGAGTCTTGGCTAGCAGTAAGCTTGAGCTCCAAATGGTCTGTAGACAAGACTCATGGCCATGGCTAGGCCCTCACAGCTTGTCTACAACCAGTCTTTGGCTGGGAGCTGCACAGCAACAGAGAGGCCTTGGTTCAGATAGTGGAGTCTCAGCTCACTGCCCTCCTTGTAGTTGACTGAAAGAGTTTCTCTAGAAAGTTTCCCCTAGAAGTGGCTGCCTACAGCAATTCCTGAGTCTTGCTTCTTTATCAATCAATGTCCCTAAATCCAAGCGTCAGAAATGAACTGCAATAGGCTTTTGTTTAAATAAATTTATTGGAAAGGGATGGGGTCATCACAGACTGATTAAAGATTTGGAGAATAATATTTATAAAATAGATTCGAAGAAAAGGAATTTAGGCAGTCTCTATCTCAACACAGTATGGAAATAGAAGTCATTGATTTGAAAACAAGTCCTGGTAGCTGGAGTCTATCAGGAACTATTTAGCATGGCAGAGTCCATATGAGGGAATTCAATAAAAGGTTCCCCTATATGGCATTAAAGGAACATAATAAAAAGGTGTTGGAAGAGGCAGAAAGCCACTCAGGGCTTCATCTAGGCAAGAGGGGCTCTGGGCATGAGGGAAGTAGCCAGAAAGTGGCTTCAGTTGTAGCTGCCTAGTGGGAAATGAAACTATAGAGAATATGCTACTTGGGATTCCACTGGAAGTGATGAAAGAAAAAGTTACAAATCCTCTGGCTTTTTCTCTCCTCCTCCCCTCAACCTCCCACCAGTGTCTCCCATTGTCAGACACTAACTGGAATCCAATTGTCAGAAGATCTTAGAAAACATAATTTTCAGGACCAGGAAAAGGAATACAAATAAGAGCAAATGCATGAAAATACTGTACTAAGGGTACAGATGTTATCTCCTTAGGTAATTATATATTTAAGTACAGTAAATAAGCCCTAGGGCGGCAGAGGTCAGCCATACTGACTTCCTTATAGGGTCATTTTGAGTATCTGAATTTTAATGCCCTCCTCTGTAGTGTGCAGTGGAGTCCTTAGTAAATAGTCATGTGAGAGAGTTATTCCTGGACTTTAAACCTATTCCTGAGTTATACATCTTTTTGTATCTTCTTTAAATCTGTTAGGTTCTTCAAATTTCAAGAAAATTTCAGAAAATCTATTAGTCATTGACCAGAACGTAGTGTATATATCTACTTTAGGTTACCTTTTCATCTTGTAAAGGAGACATCAAGATAAACTGCTAAAATTTTATCCTAGTGGGGAAATATCAACTTTTATCTGTCCTTTCCTACCCTACTGATTTGCTACAGTTACACAGCTGGAACAGCAGCTGCAATCAGAAATCCCACCTAATTAAGCTTACATAATTCAGTCATTCTCAAAGACCCATCTGTCTTTGAAACTGGTCATTCAGGGAACTAAATGGGCTGTCATACAAATAATTATCCTGCATCTTTAGCATCTTTTATGGCAGTACTTGTCACTTTGAGTTTTCTAGTGATACAGTATTGCTCTTTATTTACAATTTTCTTAGAGGTGATGAACTGAAGTAGTTTGGAATCATTCTTATAATAATTCTCACTCAAGATTCTGCCAATAGCTTGTATTATTTCCAAAAGCCATACTCTGTAAATGTGGAAGCTGAACACAGATTTGAGTTCAGTATCTCCCTGAGTGTGCCATGAGGTGGACATAGGCCAACTTTTGAGTTTCTTCTCAACCCCTTGTCTATTTTCTCAGGAATTAGTATTGATTCAGAGTCAGTGCCCAGTAATGAACTTGAGAAGATCATTTGGAGACGGTGAGGAGATATATTCTTAGTATTTGCTTGTAACTTCATTATAGATCTTTCTTCATGATTACCTGTCATCCTCTTAATTCGAGGGTACTAGGTCTCTCAAGGGACTTGGTTCTAGTAGCTCAATGAGAAGTTATGGTTTTTCACTAAAGTGACTCACTTTCAGAATTCTGTGCATCTCATGGAAAATTTTTTTACTTGTATAAATATTATATATAAAGCAGTCCAAATATAACATTTGGCGAATTGTCCTATTACCCATTCTATATTAACTATGGTCAAGGAGCTTGCCAGACATTTTACTGGGGATTAAGCAATGATAATTGTGAGGTTCTCCTGCCTGAAGTGGTTACCACTACAAATCTGCTTCTGGTGTTTATACCACTGTTTTGACTCACTTGCCTCATAGCTTTCTGCCCCTTGAAAGTCAGGGAGTCCAAATGTTTTCTCTCAGGGGACTGCAGATTGGTGAGAATTTATTTACATGGCTCTGGTGTTAACTATAGGTTTTGTTGTAGCTTGTAACACTGGGGTATCATGAGTTTGAGGTCAAAAGGAACAAGCAGGCTATCATGCAAATAACTACTAAGAAGAAGTTTTAACAATGTCAAAGGTGACTGTGTGTCAGGTAACTTCTCAGGCTCTAAAATGGATGATAAGTCAGCAATTTATGATACCAGTTCTGGTTTCCTGTTATTCCTATCTGTGCCACAGACTTCTTATGACAATCTTAAAACACTTGTGAGTTCACCTAATGTCAAAATTTGTTAAGAGACAGGATAAGATTGACTGTGCCTTATAATGTTGAGATATCTTCCTGTGATATCGAAAATTTGTCAATTCTTTTAGATTAGTTTTACTCTCAAGACTTCCATCTGTCCTTTCTGGATACTTTGGAGATTTTATCTTGTGATTCTCTTTGCAAAAGTTATTCAGTGCTATAGAGACATCCACTCTATTCCATAGTACTCGACCCCCTGGTGTACTTCATGTTTTAAAAAGTTCCAAGAGTATTTCCTTCATTTCAAAGAAATAATTTAACTAATTATTTTACCACTGTACACTATGAAGTACCAAATTACAATCCCCACTATTGGATTTTCATGATCTACAGGTCAAAGTAAGTAAGATTATTGTAGTTGTTTGAACAGTGTCTTCTCCCAGAAATTCACATTTGCCTGCAATTTCAGAAAGTGACCTTTATTTGGAAATAGGTTCATTGCAGAAATAATTAAGGGTAGAGAAGAGATCACATTGGTTTAGAGTAAGCTCTAATTCCAATGAGACTGTCCTTGTAAAAGACATAAAAATACACAGAGACATTAAGGCCATGTGAAAATGGAAGCAGAAAGTGGAATTATGTTTCCACCAATCAAGAAATACCAGGAGCCTCCAGAGACTGGACTGGGCAGATACAGGTTCTGTCCCAGAACCTTCAGAGGGAGCATGCCTTGCCAACACTTTGATTTCGGATGTCTGACTTCAGAGCTATAAGGGAACATATAAATTTCTGTTGTTTTAAGCTACCAAGTCTGTGGTAATTTGTTACAGCAGCCGTAGGAAACTGATATAACTACAAATTATGATTGTCTTTATTTGCCAGAGCTTTCTGCACTGCTTTGATGTTTTTCTATTTCTGTACTCTTCAGGGTTCTTAGTTGCAAGCATAAAACCCCAAATCACTTTTTTCCTGGTTTCACAAAAGGCAAGAATTTATTGAGGAATATGAACCATTTATGGAATTCCTGTGAAGTCCTGGGGATGAAACATACAGAATGGGGAGGGTTTTAGAGTCCAGACCGCCAGAGACAAAGAGAAAAGCAGACTACATATCCCAACTAGAGGGCCCAGCACTGCCTCAGCCACTCACTGGACACCAGACTGAAAAAAGCTGCCTCTGCAACATCTCTGGACCCTTCCTAATACAAACCCTGCTGCTACTGCTCCCTGGGCCTTGGATGTTTGTGGGTGCTTCCATTACTGTCTTAATTAGATACTTCAATTCCTGATTCTTGTATCATTAGATGTAAATTCTGAGTCCTGGGGAGTTATATTGGATTGACCTAACCTGGATCACTTTTCCATGATCAGTTTGCAGGAAGGCAAACTTTGATGAACTGGTAAGTATCTTCCCTCAGAGGCTTGGAGACTCTGCTTCCTACCAGATCTTGTAGATGTTGTAGGGTAGGGTGCATTTTTGCAATCAAAGGGGGGCTCCAAAATAAAGTAAAATAAAATGCATTCCTCAAACACACTCTGAGCCTGTTCATCTAAGAACAGGTTCACTGACTCTATTGAGAGGAAAAACTACTCCCAGACTCAAATTTTGACATAACAGTCCTAGTGAGAAGGTAGGAAAGGTGTATTGGTTTCGGCTACTCAATGCATTTCTTCTATTAGGAAAAATAAAAAAGAATGTTAGTTATATAGTAGTTCCTTGCATTCTGCTAGTCACCGATTTGTCAAATACTTGGAGCGATATCATTTTTATATTTCTTATTTATTCCCAAGAGATCTTTGCTTATATTACAGTGTTTTGGTATCTTTCTCAGTGCCATATTTATAATTAAACTCAGACTATACTTGATCATTTTAATGAAAATAAAAATCTTATTTACATACATTTAAAATTCCAGACAAAGCTGGAGATATAGTTAAGTGGTAGAGCACTTCCCTAACATGCACAATGCCCTGGGTTCGATCCTGAGCACCAAAGGGGGAAAAGAGGAAAAAAAATTCATACATAATCTGAATAAAATTACAAATTTTGATACTGTAAAGTAAGGATATCAAAAAATAAACAAAACCATTTTAAATGTCAGTTAATAGTATTTCAAGGAAAATATTTAATAGTGACATTTAAAAAACAAATGCTAAAATTGAGCTTAATAAATGATTTGTTATAAAGAAAAAAATTTGATTATGATAGTATCTTATTGTCTAGGAAAGTCAGAATCATTGTGACCACTGTAGTCATACACACACACACACACACACACACACACACACACACACACAAACTTATTTACCAATTCAAAATAAAAATCAGTTTCCATGGTTTGTATTATCATCCCTACATCCCTATTGAAGTCTGAATGCATATGACTGAATGCTTATCTTTATGTTTATTGTGAAATGTGAGAGAACAGGTCACCAATGTAGCACACATAACACTTTTTTCAAAGATGTAAAGACTGGAAGAAACATTATTCATCATTCTTCACACCATACTCTGTAGAATAAATTTCAGGAAAATCTCGGCAAAGAATGGATTTCTGGAAATGTTTGGCAATATTTTCAACATATGACTTCACACAATTGGCAATGAAAAACATTCTCTTATATTACATTTATCTGAAGTTAATTAGATGTGCTTTTCAATTACATTTGTGGGAGGTATTGCAGATAGCTTTTTTTTCCCCTTCATTCTTCTAGTAGTTCTTTTTAATGCAGATGTCAAAAAATGAAAAATTACATTTTTAATACTCCTTTGTAGTTATGGTTCTGGATGCTAATTAACTCTCTCCATATGAAATTTGGAAAGCCCAAGTATGAATGGAGCTTTTTTTTTCTGTCTTTTGACTGTTTTCTGTTGATGGACAAGGTCACGGAGAACTGAAATTTTCTGTATTAGTATTCCTACTTATCATCTCCAATCTCTTCACTGTGAAGGGGCAATTATCACAGTCCAGGTTGGGCACCAGCTTTCTGTGCTGGGAGGCATTTTTGACAGTGGTAGCTTCTGGACTGTGGCTTCCTGATGTCTGTAGTATAGGCAAGGAAGTGTGATCACCATCTTAATAGTTGTAGGGATGGCTTAGGTGGTACTGGTTTCCTTGACAGGTTCGTTCTGAGGGCTTGGGAGGCATTTCTGAAGTCTCAGATAAAACAAATTCCTCCAACCCTTACAATTGTTGTTTAAAAATGCTTTGGGTGGCTTTTTTCACTTTATCTTTTAAAAAGTTTTAATTGACAGATGGTAAGATAATTTCACCAATTCATTTTCCACCCCTGGATGAATTACATAATCTAGTAAAGTGTAGGGTGCTCCATGATAGGCACATCTTTTAAGGTGGCTAGTCACATCCTTCCCAGCAGAGTTTGGTTTCAGTTGGCCCATGACTTCCTCAGAGATGTATGACATGGAATGGTACAACACAAAGCAAACTCTGCAAGCTCCACTCAAGGGGGTTAATTGAGGGAACTATCATCCTTTCTCTGTGATTTTTAATCCCAACCCTAAAGGCTGATCTTTCAATAATGCATACAAAACATTGCTGCTATTACACCTGGAGTTGAAATTTGCACATTAAGAAATCTAATCCATATTGTTAAGATGGTTTTACATTTCCAGAACGATATGAAAACAGGAGATGGAAAACACATATCCATCTGTCTGATTTTCTAGTGAGACGTCATTGCATCCATCATTAAATGCTTCATTCAGTTTGTTATGTTCAACTCAAAATAAATTAATATTTACTTCTAGGTATCTCAGAGATAACTAGACCTTCACTTAGTGATAAAGAAAAAACATTTTCATGGCTTTCTTGTATATTTGTTTTCTGTTCATTTGTACTAATTTTTATGGGGTTGGTAACTAGTGAGTTACTTTACTAAAATATCCTTACAATAATCAGAAGTTCACATTTTGCAATCATTGCTAAGTTCCTCAGCAACAAATGGTGATAAACATTTGGAGCCATAAAATACGTTCCATTTAATGAAATTAAAATTCTGGCTTGCCAGAATATTATACATGATGACATATTGCTTGAAGGAAGTCCATTTTACTAAGAACAAATAAACACTGGTGTGAAATAAATCTCTCTTTCAGATTTCAAGTGCAGTTGTTTACAATATTGCACCTAAGGGTGAAAAACAAACGAGGTAAATGAATTTGTATATACATTCCATGATTTTCCAGCAGTGTTATAATTAAGACTATAAAACATTGCCTTTAGCAAACAGCTATTGTGGGAATTCTTTCATGCAGCCTTAATGCACAGCAACCACATTTTGTTTGTCTTGATTTCCTCTGACAACAATTGTAACTGTCTGCAGAGAGAAGGCACGATGTAATTTTTGTATAGAATTGTTTATAAGAAAGACAAATGCTACCAGGATTAGCTCACCCTGATTTACTTCTGAGAAATAAAGACCCTTTATGCATTCAAAAATAAGTTTCCCTCATAGACCAGAGAAAATGCACTGCTGTGTTTTGAAAGGAACCACCGAGGCCCTGGTGATTGTTGGTCAGGGTCTCAGGATATCATAAATCATATTTGGAATTGAACAAGTTCTAAGACATGTGGGTGAATCCAGTTGAATCTTTACATTGTCAGTATTTTTGTCAGTACCTTTGCACCTTATTACTGATGGGGCTCTGATTATCTCACCTTTAGTTGAAAGACCGCATTATCATCTCATTCCAATAACCCATGTCTATCCCTTAATGTGGTAGCGGAATACAACTTCCTAAGCTCATCTGCACATTTCCTACCAAATCTTTGTTCCCTCCTATGCTGCTGACTGCTCTTCCTCAGTCTCTTCCACTGGTTTTTCCCCTTAATTTTTTTTTTTTCCCTTAGAAAATGTTCTCATAATTGTTCCTTCTAACATTTAACTGTTGGCATTTAAATACTGCTAATTCTTCCTGAGTTTGCTCCTTCACTCACACTCATACTTTGGGTAACTTTATAGAGGTGGTTGGCCAGAAATATCATCTCTATGTATGTGATCATTAAAGTCATATCACTGTCCCAGACAACCCCATGGTTCTAGGTTCCCATATTTCATTGTGTATTCATCAAG
The DNA here is from genome assembly GCA_025594165.1 of Tamias sibiricus. Lineage (NCBI taxonomy): Eukaryota > Metazoa > Chordata > Mammalia > Rodentia > Sciuridae > Tamias > Tamias sibiricus. The sequence goes on along the minus strand of CM046665.1, from coordinate 37,621,623 downwards.
GGCATCCAAATTTTAATGTGTTTGGAAAGGAACTCCTGACTTGTATCTTGTTATCTTCTAGGTATCATTACTTTTTACTAATTGCTCACAACACGATTGATTCTAGGGTTATGCATGTTTTTCTTTTTTCCTCCATAATCCCCATTCCTCCATAACCAAATATTTCCTGACACGTCCTGCTGTGATGCCTTGGGATGTTTCCAGTACCTGATCGCATCTCACTGTGTTCACCAGTGCTCCTCTCTTCAGTTGCCTGGTTTCATATCTAGCTAGACCACTGCACATCTCCCAACAGGTCTCTGTTTCCACTCCCTCCCCCATCATCTCATTAAGCATACCTTCAAACCTATTCTGTATATATAGTTTTTAAAATGTTAATCAGATCAAAGTGAACCCAAATCTTTCCAGTGGCTGTCAGAGCATTTAGAATAATTCCAAGTCTTTTCTACCATCTGGCCCATGAGTGTCCAGGGCTGTATAGGTGACATGTGGTCTCCTCTTCATTCACTTCCAGCACCACTGAATGTTCAGCTGTTTCTTGAACAGTACATTGACTTCTAAATTTTTACATTTCTGTTCTTCACTGGTGTCATCTCTTTCTAGATCATTCCTGATTATTCAATCCAAAACAGCATAGAAAACATATTTATTCTGTTTCTGTATGTGCTTTCTTTGTCTTCATATCACCTGGAAATTTCTCTTTATGACAAAATGGTATTTTATATTTCCTTTTTTAAAAAATATATAGATGCACTTAGTTGTCTCTCTCTCCTAATAGAATGTAAATTCCTGAAGTGTATACTCTTTTTCTAGTTTACCAGTGTGGTTACAGTTCCTATACTACAACCTGGCAAATAGTAGATACTCAAACATTATTTAATAAATGAATAAATAAAAATTTATTTTCATTTGCTGTAGGCCACCTTTCTGAGTACACCGACATCAATGAACAATTTAGTCCCCTCTTGACATATGTTGTTCATATAGTTTATCTAAGTAAAAAATCGAAAATATTTTTCTGTGTCCTTTAGTATTAATTTCAGATAGGTGCTATATTCAACATTTTATTAAAGCAAAAGATGGTGTTTCACTTCTAGTTTTTAAATAGTCTAAAAAGTAGTAAATTTGGGATTACCTGGATAAGAACCTGGGTATTGATCTCAAATACTTGTAATGAGGTCTGGATCTTTAAACTGGTTTGCTGTGGTAACTGAAGAAGGGACCACTATGTTTCTGTGAGAGCTGATATTGAATTTCTTCTTACCAGGCTTGAACATTTCTATTTTTAGTTATTTTTTCCCTATTTTGGTATAAATAAATCAATAATCTATTCTTCTTTCCATCATCACAGTCTCCATTGATACAGGGCATCTGATTATATTCTTATTGTATTGCCTGTTTTGATAATTGCTATTGCTTGGACTCAGACTTAATCCAGCCCCACTACCTGGTCTCTGCTATTCTGGAACCTCATTGTTGCCACTGGCACTAACCAACTCCTTGATAACAACTCCCACTGTCAACCCCAGCCCACAAAACATAGTTGTTTCTGAATATGTTATAAATGCTGGTGTTCCCCACACCAGTGGATTACTTTTGTCTTAGTGATGTTAGTGTCTTCTGAATTTTCTCCATGCAGATAGTCTCGGGTGAGTTGTGTAAATCTACTTTAATGCTTTTACCTCTATGAGATTTCTGATTGCTTGCTCAGTACTATGCCAAGGTATATCTGGCAACTAAACCTCATCTGTAAGTAATCTTTGCATCCAAGCTTTCTGATATCATATAACTATGTTTTAACCTCACTACAGATTTCCTTTAGAGATGATAAATTCTAAGTCTTCAGTGATCACAAGCTCAGTGGCTTAAGGCAGCCCTTATTTATCAGCTTATGGTGATATAGGTCAGAAGTCTTTATACAGAATGACTGGGGTTTTTGCTTAGGGTGTCGTAAGACTAATAACAACTCATCTGTGGCTATTCTCTACTTTTCGACTTAGTGTCCTCTTATAAGGTCACTCAGGTAATAGAAGAAATTCAGTTTCCTATTCTTATAGGACCAAAGCTAATGCAAATATACCCCTGTCAATTCTTAGAATTTTCTCTGAACCCACAAACCCCCTGATATTGACACTGAAAACCTCTAGATTGTGTGTTTAATCTCCTTTGGAGCTTTGCCATCCTTCCAAATATATCTTTGCCTGATTTCAGGATATTGTTCTTGTAGGAAGTAAGACCTCTTTACTTTCCTTAAGGCTGTCTTCCTTTCACAGACAGCCTTAGGGTTGGAGGATCCAAATCATTTTATTTTTTTAATACTTCAAATACAGTTAACCAACCTAACCCTCTCCACAATGCTGACAATTGTCCTTGCCTCTGTTCCTCTTATATGCCATAAATAACTGTAAACAACAGCTCATGTCTTGCTTGTGTTTCATTCCAATGCAACACAAATGAAAGCTTTGTTAACCCTGACACTGCCACAATACCACTTCATACCAGGAATTATCCATATGGATGCATTACTATTATCTAACTTGCAGGTGAGTTATTTCAAAAATGTTCTTAGGTTTTATTATCTAAGATCTTCTTGGTACCAGTTCTCTTATAATGGGTGTTCTTAAAACAACCAACTTAAGGCAAAATGTTGTATGCAGAAAGTTTATTTGAGAACATGACCTCAAGGAGCAAAAGAGAAAAAGGAGAAAAAAAATAACATAAAAATAATCACCAAATACAAGTGCTTGTTAATAAAAGTTTCTGAGATTTATGCATCTCAGAACTATCTATCTTGGGAAACAAGAAAAAGAAATCTTTATTTATTTTCCATCTCTATGTGGAAGGGTGAAATCATGGGTACTAATGTTCTAATTTCTGGATTTAGTATATATGAGGATAAAAAGGTTTCCACTGGTGTCTTACACTATGGATCAGAGAAGTTGCTGGGCAAGAAGAAAGACATGAGACTTTACCTTAAGGCAAGAATCTGTTGGGTAGTAAGGCTAAGAATCTGGTCAAAGTCTTTTCATCACAACAAGTGTATAAGAGTAGGAAATGGCCTGGGAACATTTGAAGTTATTCACAAGAGCTGAATTCTGTAAATTTTCACCTTCACCACTTGTGAGACAGAAAAACAGAGAAGGTAAATGACTTGTCAATGTTACACAGCAAGTGGAAGAGCAGTCTGCCAGTTTAATTTAACCTATTAATATGGACCTATTTAACAATCATTACCTTTTGTTCTCAGTAAGTGAGGATGTTGCTATTGATCTGCCATCAATAATTCATGAGTTATCGATCCTACAGTGGTGATGAGTTTGCATGCTTTCACACTTAACCTGCCCTTTTCCTAACAAAATCTGGTGCTATGTGTCCAGTAAACAGAGAAAATTGAATGTCACTGTAATGTCACCTACATCCTTAGCCTAATGGGTGCTTGTCACTTGAGCTCCCCAACTTCACAAATAGAGCCAATTTCATTGTAGTAATTTTCAAAACTCTCAATGAGTTTATGTGGAAGAAATATATTGTAAACATACTAACTACATTATGATAAATTGTATGCTGTACAAGTTTGCAATCTACACGGGGTATCTAATGAATGATGTATATCCTAATTTGCATTTTATAATATTTATCATTAGAGTAGGACAACAGAGTCTTCATGGTCATTTTTAATGATACTTAGCTATTCCTTCCTCCAGGATCCCTAAGAGAACTATAGGCAGGTACAGTTTACGTCTGACTTCTTTCAACTGTGTTTCCATATTCTCTTTTTCATACACATCTTTCTCTCTTTTTTAATTTAATTATTTATTTATTCTAATTTGTTATATATAATGGCAGAATGCAATTCATTTTATATTACACATATAGAGCACAATTTTTCAAGTCTCTGGTTGTATACAAAGTATTTTCACAACATTCGTGTCTTCATGTCTTCATACGTGCACTTAGGGTAATTATGTCTAACTCATTCCACTGTCTTTCCTACTCCCATGCCCCCTCCCTTCTCTTCCTTCCCTTTTGCCCTATCTAAAGTTTCTCCATTCCTCCCAAGCTCCACCCTCCCACCATTGCCATTATGAGTCAACATCCTCATATCAAAGAAAACATTTGGCCTTTGGTTTTTTGGGATTGGTTTACTTCACTTAGCATTATATTCTCAAACTCCATCCATTTATCTGCAAATGCCATGATTTTACTCTCTTTTATTGCTGAGTAATATCCCATTATGTATATATACCAAAGTTTCCCTATTCATTCATCTACTGAAGGGCATCTGGGTTGGTTCCACAATTTAGCTATTGTGAATTATGCTGCTATAAACATTGATGTGGCTGTGTCTCTGTGGTTTGCTGTTTTTAACACCAATACTCCTCAAACTATTTCATGAAATAGAAAAAGAGGGAACACTTCCAAACACATTATATGAGGCCAATATTACCCTGATTCCAAAACCAGACAAAAACACATCAAAGAAAGAAAACTTCAGACCAATATCTCTAATGAATATAGATGCAAAAATTCTCAATAAAATTCTGGCAAATCTAATACAAAACCATATCAAAAAGATTAGTGCACCATGATCAAGTAGGGCTCATCCCAGGGATGCAAGGTTTGTTCAATATATGAAAATCAATAAATGTAATTTATCACATCAATAGACTCAAAGATAAAACTCATATGATTACCTCAATAGATGCAGAAAAAGCATTTGACAAAATACAGTACACTTTCATGTTCAAAACAGTAGAAAAACTAGGGATATCAGGAACATATCTTGACATTGTAAAAGCTACCTATGCTAAGCCCCAGGCCAACATCATTCTAAATGGAGAAAAATTGAAAGCATTCCCTTATATACAACTTTTTCTAGTGACCTTTAATTTCCTTTTATTTAGTCAAAGTCTCCAATATGAGATTGTATATAGATTTATTTCACCTGTTGCAAGTCAGTTTCTGTAGAAAGTTACTCTCAGAGAGTTTAGCAGGTGGTATTCTTTGATATATATTTTTTCATAATGGCCTTGAAATCACAGTCTGTGGAAGGGAGTGAATAGAAGCAGAATTTGGCATAACTCAAGCTGTGATAGAAACCTGCACAACAGCCTTGACCAATGATAAAAGGTACTTGAAAGCAAAAGTGGCTTGACAGTTATCCCTCATTGGACTGGAATGGCTCAGCATCAATATCTCTACTTCCATCTGTCAAAGTGTGTGAGTCACCCCTGCAAGAGTGACTCTGCAGCTGGGATGATCATGAAAGGCAGTAGCTGACAATTACCTATTGTGAGTATTTCTAACACTGGAGAAACATGTCTAGCCTTGAAGGGGCCAGTTTATCACAACATCCAGTAATCCATATCCTCATATCATCCTGGTTGCTACCTGACACATTTAAAACATTCAAGTTACTCTTCACTCAAATCATATCATTGTGGAAGGAAAGACCAGGTATAGATATTTGTAAAATCACAAGTGATACAACTCTTTGTGGCATTACAAAACATCAGAGAAAAAGAAAAAAATTATTCTTTATCTTAAAATAATAGGACCAAGTCATACATTTGTTTAGGAATAAGTTTTAGACTATCTTTCTAATATGTTAAGATTAACTTTTTAATTATATGCCATAATTTAAAAAGCTATAAGGAAATTCAGTGATTTAGATTTGAAGAAATTATGTTCTCAAAGTGTAGTGCCTTGGCCAACAGTATTGATCTCACCTGAAAATTTATTTGAAATCAAATTCTTGGGTGCTTTCTCAGATTGACAGTCATAAATTCTGGTAGTGGCAATACAGTTCATTTTAACAAACCCTCTGGCTTTTAAAATTTGGGGACTATTGAAATACAATAATGGGTCATCATTCAATAATAGAATATTTTATTCTGCTACTAACTGAGAAATTGATAAGGACATGTAATAACCAAGAGTAGGTGAAAGCTTATAGATATAGCAAACACAATTTTCTTTGGGAAATTGAAAAGTGTTCACTTAGGGAAGTAGAAAAAATCCTGTTATGCAAAACAATTTTTCAAATTTAAGAAAAAAAAACTTTTAAAAACATAATTTTATCTTCAATTGACACCTATTAATTATACATATTTAATGGGTAAATGTGTGATATTTTTCAACATATGAAGAATACATAATGATTAGATGAGGATAATTGACACATTTATCATCTTGTGCATTTGCCATTTTTTGGTGTTAAGTACATTCTATTAGGTATTTGGAAATATTCATTAAACTGTTGCTAACCATAGTTATATTGCTGTGCTGTAAAATGCTTAGTTATTCTTTTTATTCAACTACACTCCTGTACACATTAGTCATTCTCTTTCCATGACTTTTTAGTTTTTGCAATTTTTGACATAAAAGTGGATTTTATTTGGTGTAAGAATAGCTTACTCCTGCTTGCTTTTGGTTTCCACTTGCATGGTAGATCTTTTTCAGTCCCTTGATTTTCAGTCTATCTATGTCTTTACTGATGCAATAAGTTTCTTATAGGCAACATGTTATTGACTTTTTTCATCTAGTTAGTCTACTTTTTTTAAATAAGGAATTTTAATCCATTACTTTCAAGCTCGTTATTGACAATTAAAGATGTGCTCCTATCGTTTTGTTATTTTTTCTTTCTGGTAGTTTTGTAGTTTTTGTTCCTTTTTTCCTTCCTGTTTTTTATCTTTGCAGTTTAGTCATTTTCTGTATTGATAGTGTTTGATTCTCTTCTTTTTGTGTGTTTTCTTTACTACTGAGTTTTGCATTTTTCCATGTTTTATGGTGGTAGTTATTACCCTTTTGTTTCTAGTGTATTTACTGCCTTAAGCATTTCTTATAGGACCAGACTGGTAGTAATGAATTCCCTGTTTTTGCTTGTTAGTTACACATGTTAGTGTACTTGTTAAATTCAGTGAAATACAGAAAAAATGGATGGTGATTAAAAATTATTTAAAAATAGAAGCAACCAGAATTTGCTATCTTAACCCTGGATAAACATTTATATGTAAATATATTTCTAATTGGCCAGTGTACTAAATATTAATGGGTAGTGGGAGAGAAAGGTAATAAGCAAGGTTTTCAATTCATATGTTGCATACTCCAAGCCACTGTTATTCCTAAACCTAACATAGACATATGTTAGAACTTCACTCTTCTTTTTATTTTCTTTGCTCTATCAAATATACAACACTAAAAATTGTTATAACTCTGAGAATAAATCATTTTCTTTTAAGACTTAAATTATAGTTTGTGTTTTAATTATTATTTGTATTACCAGGATGTAAAAAGCAGACTAATTTTAAAAAGTGTAACAATTTTACAAATACACATATAGTTTCAGTTATAATAATTTTGATTCATAAGTTTTCTCCTGTGTTGCTTTATTTCCTTTTTCAAGTTTATGTTTTCTTCATTGCAAGTATAGAATGGAGTAAACAAAAGGAAAATTTATTTATTTTTACTGTTTTTAAATCAATATGTTGTTTTTGTTTTCTGTTCATCATTTTTAATGCCTATAATTTGGTACCTGAAGGTACCATGAAGATATTATATTTTGTTCACATTTGTAGTCTTCCTTGCTGAGTAGAATGCACTTAATATTTCTGAATTGAATTAATTTGACTTTCTCCTAAATTGATGAAATCTTAACTACCACTATTTAAATATTTATTACAATTCCATCATATTTATGGCACAAGCTATTTACTTGAGGTTTATTTCTTAATTTTTATTTTCTACTGAATGAATAATTTTCATAATGATGTACATTAATGCTAAGAGGACTTCAGACATTTGGTTTTCTTCAAACAGTATATGTCTTCTTGCCAGTGAGCTGTTAAATGCATGGGAAATTAGTGTCATTTCATTATGGTTGAAAGATAGTATCTATCATTTCTATAGTGCTTTCCAATTTATCAGAATGGTCATAAAGATTATTTAACATATACCTGACAGTAATTTTTCAGGGTTTTTGATGTTCTTTCCAAATATTCTCTAAAGATATATACTCTGATAAAATAAACAACCACCTGGGGAAGGCAAAAGGACAAGGAATCAAAAGTTAAAATAAACAACCACCTGGGGAAGGCAAAAGGACAAGGAATCAAAAGTTTAAATTCAGTTCTACTGATTTCAAATCCTAAACTGTCTTTATGTGCTGTTTTAGAAGAAACAATATTGACTGCTTTTTTTCTTCACGGTGTCTCTCTTCTATGATCAGATTTTTTTAAAATTTTTTTAAAAATATTTATTTGCTTTAGTTGTACACAATGCAATGCATTTATGTTTACTTGGTGCTGAGGATCGAACCCCGGGCCGTGCACGTGCGAGGTGAGCGCTCTGCCGCTGAGCCACAACCCCAGTCCCTATGATCAGATTTTAATAGACTATTAATTTCAACATTTAGCATTCTCAACATGATTAAATTAGAATGTCCATCAAACCCTTGTCCATGAAAATATATAGTTAGAAAGAACTACATCAGTATGTTAATCTAGCTATGAGTGAAAAACCCAGTATATTAGATTTTCTGGATGTCAGATTATAAACTTTCCTGGTAGGTTTCTGATTGTGTTCTCTGTTACACTAAATAGACCTGTGATACTCCTGTTAATCATAGTAGTACTTCATTTTATCCTCAGATATGTTGTTTATGGGAATTGACCCCTCAATCAATTAGAAGGAAACAATAAATTTTTTAAATCCTAAAGTATTTCACAGACAGTAATGCTATTTTGAAATGGCAGAGAGTAATTATAAAGCATAGGCCCTCCCATCAAACAGAAAATGTGGGATCATGTTCTTTGACATTTCTGCACTTTAATCAGAAGAACTAATTAGAAAATGCTCACTGCAATAATTTATTTCTAGAAATTTGGAGCATGTCATATATCAACAGAAACAGACCAAGAGAAGGGCAATAGAGATGAATTATGTTCATAATATTAGCGAAGGAGTAATGATTCTGTAAAATAAGGATATAAAAGTAGAAATTCTAATTATGGCTTAACTATTTCATGCATTGAAAGGTGCTGAACCTCTATAGTCTCTAAATATTTTTCTAGTAAATGCTTCAATACATTAATTGGATTGTCAAATTTTTTTAAAATACGAGATTCTTATTTATATTAAAGATTTATTCTCGGGGGCTGGGTTTGTGGCTCAGTGGTAGAGTGCTCGCCTAGCACATGTGCAGCCCAGGTTGGATCCTCAGCACCACATAAAATCAAAGGCATTGTGTACAACTAAAAACAAACAAATAAATATTAAAAAAAAAAAAAAGATTTATTCTCAAAGGCCAAAGGACACTTCTACCTAAATTCATCCTTAATTTCTTATGTTTTTCTTGAGCAATTGAGTGACACACTATTTTTTGTCATTTATAATTCAAGACATGTTTCCTATGTTGATATTCTCCAATGGATTTGTCATTTAGCTATGTGATGGATGGATGACATAGCCTAAACTACTCTGCATAACAAATAAGAAAAAAATGGCAGTGTATTGTGAAGGGTTTACAAGAAAGAAGGCAGCTTGCATTTAAGTGAGACATTGTGAGAAATTACATGTTGTGTATGATAATACTCTTCGATGGTCTCCTGTAGAGAGCTCCAGTAAAATGAAAATTGCTCTCTACTACACAGAAGGCCATAATGAGACTTGTTGCACTGAATGAAGATGCAGGTAGACCTCACCATTGAGTAGGAATTATGGCAAAGAATTGAGTAAGTCTGGAGGAATAAGAATTTCTGTCTATTGTAATGGGGTGAGTTTTTGCTGACATGTTCGAGCACTCGAGTTTAAACTGGTACTAGATGTCCTGGCAACTACTAGATACCTGGGCAACTACTCCTTCCATGCCACATACTGAGTCCATGGGAAGACAATGAGAAGGACGCAATTCATTATTTACTAGACTATTATAAAGATAAAACTAAATAAGTATCTTTAATATTTAACTCTGTCTCTTTTGATAGCCACACATAGAAGGATAAAGAGGTAGGCAAAAGAGATGAGGTGAAAGAAGAAGAAGTGATGGAGAAATCAGGGTTTTTCATTTTTAAATCTCAATATGATCCATGACAGAACTGCAATGTGCTTTAACACCTTTAAGCTGATGACTATCACATTGTATCTTTAGACAAATTCTTTCTCCTGAATTCTAAACTTAGAAATCCAGCTGCCTATTCGACATGTCCTCTGGCATGTATAGTTGACATCTCATACTTTACTATCCAGTACTGAACACTGGTTATTTTCTCTCCAGCCTTCTGGCCCACATAGTGGATGAAGGAGGCAAGTTGTAGATTTCCTCCACTGTTTGGATATTAAAGTGATAGGAAGTGAATCACTGTGTTGACATGGACAGATATTGTATGTGTTTGTATGCTTTTCTTTCCCTGTCTTCTTTTTGTTCACTTCCTTGTTGCTGTTCTTATATTTCATTGAGCTATCTGTTGACCTGTATGTGTGATCTTTTAAACTATCAGTGATGCCAAATGGAATGCAAACCGCCTGAGGCCAGGGATTTTGTAACATTGGCTACTGATATATTTCTGATACTTAGAATAGTAACTGAGGTCTCTGTCAGTATTTACTGAAAGTTGAATATCAGTTGAATCCATATTTTTATTTTTTTGTGGTGCTGGAGACTGAACCCAGGACCTTTTGCATATGAGGTGAGCACTCTACCAATTGAGCTATATTCCCAGCCCTGAATCCATATATTTTTATGAATCGTTAACAAATTGCATTCTGTTGCCATTGAATACCTGTTGGATGAGACCTGGATGAATGTGCAGAATTTTGTATGAAAGCCTACGTTTGGCATGTTTTCTCTGAAAAAAATTAAAATTCAAGGAAGTGTTATGAATATAATTTACATACTTTATTAATATTCATATCAGGTTTTCATTATTAACTTCATAAAAATATTATCCAAAATTCTATCAATATGTTGTCTGGGGTGTGGGGAAATGTAGGAAAGAAAACAGGTGGAAAAATGTTGCACAATTTTTTTTAAAGTAAGGACACTGATGACTTACGTTTTTATTTGTGTATTGTTTAAATGTGGTTATTTTTCTAAAAAAGGATATAATTATACATTTTAGAGATTTCAACCCATTATCAACTTACACATTACAAGGTAATTTTTTCTTAAACCTATCACCCAGAAACATTCATTAACATTTTCATGACATTTTTCATACATGTTTCAATATATGTGAACATGGATAGATTAATATAAAGAATTTTATACAAAGGAGATTATATATACATATATATGCACATATAAAGGAGAAGATAAATACACACACACACACACACACACACACACACACACACACACACATATATATATAGAGAGAGAATTTTTATTTTCAATGTTTATAGCAGCACAATTCATAGTAACCAACCTGTGTACCAAACCTAGGTGCCCTTCAACACATGTATGGGTAAAGAAAATGTGAAAACTGCAGTATTACTCAGCCATAAAGAAGAATGACTTTATGGCATTTGGCAGCAAATGGATGAAACTGGAAACTATTATGCTAAGTTGAAATAAGCCAGTCCCCATAAGTCGAAAGTCAGATGTCTTCTCTGATATGCAGAAGCTATGCCAAAATAAGTTGGGGTGATAAAAAAAATATATATGAAAGATCAGTAGAATAGATGAAGTATATTGAAGGAGGGAAGAGGGAAAGAAATAAGGAAAGAAAAATGGAATGGATCTGACTTAATTTTCTCATGTACATATATGAATATACAAAGTGATTCTCACCATCATGTATATCCACAAGATAATAATTAAAAAAAAAAAAAAAAAAACTATAAGTAAATAGCAGAAAGGTCAGTAGAGTAGAGGGAAGGTGTTGCCGCCTAAGGCAACGATATAGCGGGAAAGAAATCTGAGGCAGACTGGGAATGAATGGTTCCTTTACTCTTGCTTCTTCTTCTCTGCTTTCTCTCTGTCTCTTCTGTCTTCTCTCTCTCTCTGATGCCCCCAGCCTGGATAAATACTCTACACCCCTCAAGCATACACATGTTACAAGCTCAACTTACAGGTGCGGCACACAGTGCCCACGGGCACAGAAAGATTCTTAGTTAATTACATTAAGGTCAGGTGTAAACAAGAAAACGCCTCCTCTTTGGCTCTCAGCCAGCCGCCATCTTAGCTACTTCCTCATTCAAGGCTCTTACATTTGCTCCCTTTTGTTTTTACAAAAGGGAACAGCTTAAATGGATAGGTGACGACCCTCACCATAACAGGATCGAATGTGCCTGTCTTAGGCCTCTGCATGTGCAACCGACATTCTTACCTGTCATTGGATAATCAAGGTCGTACCCTTGACTCCTGTCTTAGGTTGATATGTTGGTCACATGAGACTTTCCCGTCTTTGACTACCAGTCATCCAATCAAGCCAACCAATCATGAGGAGATGCTCCGGTTCTAAGGCAGCAAGCTTTGTGCTGATGAGCCAAGTTCCATTAAATAGCATACTAAGTTCTCTAGACAAATCAGCTGCCCTAAGTTCCATTAAGTAACGTACTGAGTTCTCTAGAAAAATCAGCTGCCCTATTAGGGTTAAGAAAAGGGATACCCACAAGGTATTGTCCTGTGTAATGTCCTAAACATCCTATAGTAGAAAGATCTGCCAAAATGTCCACTTGCTCTTGGAGAAGATCAACACGTTGATTGACAATTTCAAAATGTGGTGCTGATCTAGGAGGCTCCATGCATGCAAAGCAGAGGCCACACTGCTGGTGAGGTTGTTTAATGCTTGAGCAGTAGGAATGCTTGTAGTGATTGCGACCCCTGCAGCTGTAGCAGCAGCAGCCATCTCTTTTATGTCTAGACAATGCCACCGGCAAATCTAACCGCTAAGACTGGCATAGGGATGTACCTAGAAACTCAAGCAACAATCATTAGAGGAAAGGCAGTGCCATTCCAGCACTTAGTGAAGAAGCGAGTTGTAGAAGTGCAATTCAAACTAAAAAATAGAACTATTAGATCTTAGGTCAGGTATTTGAAGTTGTTCTCTGCTCACATATATTGCTGCTTGAGCTCCCATGAACATTAGCTGGCAAAATATCACATTCAGAACAGATTAAAGAAAGGCTGGGTATTTAGCTGACAAAATATTACATTTAAGATAGATTAAAGAAAGGCTAAGAGCATTTTAGAAAAATATTTTGTTAGCTGGAACTTTTGAGCCTCTGCATACACAGCAACCTTTTATGAATATACCTGTTGAAACAATTTAACTTTGTAAATTAATAAACAAAGTTAGTTACAAATAAATAATCCCATGTCAAATACCAAAATATCAGGCTGAACAATATTAGTCATATTCCTTGCTGAAGAGAAGTCCTAGAGATACTTATAAATTAAGTTTAAAGGTACCTTCATTTTTATTTGTTTACCCAATTTGAATTGAATATTTTTGACTTAAATGAATTAAAGGTATTTGGATCCATTTTTTGTTTAAATTAATTTTCATGAGCACTCGGTTTTTGTTATTTGTGACGTCACATTTACATGAAATCTAGACAGACGCACAGGCATAAAGACATATAAAAAAGAAAAACACAATTGTGCGCATACTAAAGAGAGATCCTCTCCTCCCGGCCGGGAGGAATGAGACTTAAGTTGTGAGTTTATTGAAGGTAAAAGCGCGCAGCTTAAAAGTTTCTTATCTGAAAAGGCATAGATGAGGTCCCCTTGTCGGAAAAGAGACAAACTCGCACAGGTGCGCGGATTGATCCACAACAGGTTCATCTTGGCCCTTTTGACTTGGAACCTGTTTTATCAGTCTTGATGGTATCCATACCAGTGAGGACGCATGCTGTGGAAAAACACAAACAGATCCTCTCCCCCAAATTAATACTGGGTCTGGGCCCTGCCATGTGCCTGAAAGAACATCTTAAATTCGGCATACGGCTCATTGGATCCCTGAATTACTTTAGACAAGCTACCCTGTAAGTCGCCAGTTCCTTGCATAATTTTCCAAGCACTAACAGCTATGGCATATATTTGAGCGTAACCTCCAGGATCGAACTGAGTTCGAACCTGTAAATCAGCATATTACCCTTCTCCAGTTAACATGTCTATGTTAAGACCTGGAAATCCTGCAGCCGCATTTCTAGGAGCGGCTTCAACACAGCGCTCTTGGAACTGAAACCTCCAAACTAAGTATTGTCCCCCGCTCAATACTGCCTTACATAAGCCTTTCCAACTTAATTCTTCCTCACTAATATTACTCTCACTAGCCCTAACTGACTCCTTTTCTTGTACCTGTCCCAAAGCTTCGGCACTTTCAGTAACACTTTCCTGAACCTTAGGTCTAGTTGAGAGCAGACATTCCCTAACTAAATGCCACATTATAAACCATGGGCTTACTTTCATTATCGTTTGGACGTATTTCTGTGCAGTACTCAATTTTACTGCTGTTCCATCTTCTTCTTTATTTTCTTCTTCTCTAACTATCTTGAACAAATCTCTAATCCTTGAAATTTCCGAACCCATTTTGCCTCGCCCTTAACTGCTCTGGCTAGAGACTACTTCGAGGTTCCTCAGTTTACCTGCCGTGCTAATTCCCTGTATGAAAGAAATCGGAGGCAGACTGGGAATGAGTGGTTCTTTTCTGAACCCAATTTCCCTCACCCATGGGCTGGGGTTGTGGCTCAGCAGTAGAGCATTCGCCTAGCACGTGTGCGGCCCAGGTTTGATCCACAGCACCACGTAAACATAAATGCATTGCATTGTGTACAACTAAAGCAAATAAATAAATATTTTTTAAAAAAATTTCCCTCGCCCTTCCTGCGAGGTTCCTCAGTTTACCTGCTGTGCCGACTCCCCGTATGAGCCACCACTTGTTGCCACCTAAGGCAACGATACCGCGGGAAAGAAATCTGAGGCAGACTGGGAATGAATGGTTCCTTTATTCTTGCTTCTTCTTCTCTGCTTTCTCTCTCTCTCTCTTCTGTCTTCTCTCTCTCTCTGACGCCCCCAGCCTGGTTAAATACTCTACACCCATCAAGCATACACATGTTACAAGCTTAACTTACAGGTGCGGCACACAGTGCCCACTGGCACAGAAAGATTCTTTTAATTACTTTAAGGTCAGGTGTAAACAAGTAAACGCCTCCTCTTTGGCTCTCAGCCAGCCGCCATCTTAGCTACTTCCTCATTCAAGGCTCTTACAGGAAGGGAACAGGGAGAAGAAGGAGGAGAGAGGGAAGGGGAAGTACTAGGGACTAAATTAGAACAAATTATATTCTGTGCTTTCATATATATGTCAAAATGAATCCTAATGTTATGTATAACTACAAAAAAAAAAATAAATATTTAGGTAGTTTTAAGTCACTACTGGAGTAACAATGAAGAAATATTAATGAAGATGTTCACCCTTTTGTTTCTTTCTCCAAATAAGATAGAAAAGATAGTATTTCAAACATCCACATCCCTGAAGACTGTAAACTATGTTCATCCAAAGTTTGAAGCTCACCAGGTAAAAAAGAAGTTCTGGGAAGTAAACCTTAGATAAATGATGCTGTTATGGCAAGAATCACCTGGGATATGAGGTATGTTTTGGGCTCCAAACAGTTACTAAGAATCTATCTGTACAGAGTCAGAGAGTAGATTGGAACTCCTATGGATAATTGGACCCTGTAAGTTCTTCTGCAATTTGTGATCATTTTATTTTGGGAGATAAATTTTAGTAAGAAGTGAATTCTAATTTCAGAACATCAACCCATTATTAATTTACACATTAAAGCAACCTAAAAAAGTATATATATAATGGTCATAAGGGAAAGTGGATGCATTTGTTAATATTTGATATTTGAACAAGTGAAAATTGATGAAAAATGCCACCTTTATATTAATATGATTTAATTTTTTGTTTCTATTTTTGTTATCATTTAAAGTTATATCTACAAATAAAGGTTATCAAATATTTCATAAAGTTTATTAACCAAAATAACAATTTCCCTTCCCTGATCTCCATCCATTATTTCCAAAGGGAATCATTTTCAACTTGTGGTACTTATACTCTTTACTTCATGACCTTTCAGTTCCATGGTTTATTAAATTTCTCTCCATGAAGTATGAGGAAGAGTTTAGCTGGGTTTCACCAACTCTACTCACAGAAGAGTTACTAAGACTGTAAGGAAGTTTCTCATATATGTCTTACCCTCTTTCCCTATTTAATGTCTTATGTTCTGATGGTATATTTGTCACAGTTAATGAACCAATATTGATCCATTATTTACTGAATCCCATGCTTTCTTTAGATTTACTTAGTTTCTACCTAATACCTTTTTTCTGTCCCAGGATTATGCAGGAGCCCTGTTTGGGGAGAGATGGCTAAGATTGCGGTTGACTACGGGCCATGGACATGTTTGGGCATTGCCACCTTCCATAGTCTCACAGGACTTGGCCTGGGATCTCACGGGACTTGGCACAGGATCTCGAGAGACTTGAGCCATGACTTGGCAGATCGGGCCAGCGCCATTCCTGCTCGGGCGCGTGAGATGAGACCTGAGAGAGAACGGACGGGGTTAACACTCTTGTGTATATATATTGTAGTTTCTTGTAAGAGTACGTGCCTTGGTTTATTGTGAGAGTGTGTATGTGGTATTAGAAATTACAAGAAACAGAAAGAGAAAGATAAAAGAATTTTTTCATTTCCATCCTGTCTCCGGGCTCCTTCCCGCGGCGCCGCCGTTCCAGGCTGCAAATCCTTTTCCGGCGGCAACAGGATTACATCCAAGAAATACATTATATTTACTTGCCCTGTCTTCTTAGTTGCCTCTTGGCTTGACAGTTTCTCAGACATTCCTTGCTTTTCATGGCCTTCAGTTCTTGAGGAACACTGGTCAAATATTTTGTAGATTGTTCCCTACTTTGACTTGGTCTGATGTTTTCCTCAGTTATTCTAGAGTTATAGCTGTTAGGGAGACTGAAAAGGTAAAATGTCATTCTCATCATGCCATATCAATGGTTCATGCCATCAGTATGACTTATTAATGTTGATGCTGATCATAGATTTCTCCAGTGTGAAGTTATCCATTCTATTATCATTATATTTCTTGGAAAGAGCCATTGTATACAGCCCATGCTTACGGGGAGCTATTCTCTACCTCCTTCAGTTATATAGCTGCAAAATTTATTAGAACTTCTTTTACAATAGGGAGCTTTTATGATGCTTTTATTTACCTGGGTGATTTTTTTTTTTTTTTTTTTCATCTGCTTTGTTCTGTTTTTTAGTTATTTGTTCTTAATTGAGGCTTGATGTTTAAATAGAATGATCCTTAGCTGGAAAATATAAGCTTTGTATATGTGAATGAAACTTATTAACTATGAGTTTCACTATTTAGGGTTACCTGGATGGGTGGCTCTGGGTCAATAACATAGTTCTTCTTGCTTGTTTGTGTGTGTATGATCTTGGGGTGGTCATATTTTATCATCATTGAGAGACTCACAAGCTTCTATTTGGAGGATGGAAGTAAGCTTGGCTAACATTACCCTGAGTATCTCAGGAAAGAAGATAGAAGCAGAGTTGGGTGGAGGAGTGGCTCAGCCTACAGCCAGGTTTTCATTAAACCTATGAAACTCTCATATTCAGTACTCAAATGTATCATCTCTAGTGCTGCAATCTTTAACTCTGCTGTGTAGCATGGTGAATGATGTTGGAAACTTGCTGCTCCTTCTCATATTTTTTTTTTCTTGTTTGGAAATCTGACCACATGAATTTAACCATTTCTCAAAAAAATACCAATAAAAGATAGTTTTAGAACCACCTTCACCCCTTCTTCTAGAAGTAACTGGCTTCTAGAACCCCAAACTTTAGCTAGTTTTTTAAGTGATAAATTAGATTGCTTTCCCCCACTCTCATTTTCTTCAAACTATCTTTAGATTCAACCTTCTAAATTATATCAATCAGTTTCATTTGTTTCTAGATTGTAAAGTATTTGTACATGTTCTTGCTTCTTCTGTCTTAGGGGTTTATAACTTTAAAAATCCACTTATTATTCTTTTAGTAGAGCTTTGGGAACAAATGTAGTGAAATGCACATGTAAAATCTCTTACTTTAATTAGCTAGGTTTTATCTTCTTAATGATATAATGGGCTGAGAATATTATTCTCCATTAATGTTTTATGATATCTGTTCATGCCATCAGAGAGAAGGGAGGCGAGGGAGGAAGGAGCTATCTGGCCATGCAGCAACCCTGGAGTGCACTGGACTGTGCTGCTGACCACTGCATACTTAGAATCTGAAGAGGAGGGCGCTATATTCAGACTGGGATAACAGAATGTTTAATGCTTGAGACAGACAAAAACTGTGCTTTGGTAGAACAGCAGGGCAAGAGAGGTCAACAACAAGTGAGTTGGTTAGAAAAAGTTGGGTGAGATTTTAGTGCCCATTGTGAGTGAGGACATGGGAGAGCAGCTCAGCATTCCTGAGTAATTTCTGTGATTTTGTAAGTGTGCAATTGTCTATTTGATGGCCCAAGGAGTGTCTTCTTAAATAATCCACAGTAATGATTTTCCTTGTTTCAAGATTTCAACCTTTCTAGAATTCTCTGTATCACATTGTTTCTTTTTTATGTGACTTTGTTAGGATGGGACCATGTGCTTTCCTATTTTCTAGTTAAAGAAATGCATACATTTTATTCTTAATATGCTTTGTCCTCCAAAACAATTTTAGAAAACATATTAAGAAAAGATATATTTACAAATTGCACCTGCAAATATAGAATAAAATTCAAAACATATAATAAACATGAAAAAACACCTGGCTGACACTCTTTTTGAGAAAACATGATATATGCCAAAGCTTTCATTTCCAAGTAGAGAAATCTAATGCTCTAGAAAATCATTGTGAAGAGGGAGAAACAGACAGGTGAGGATGAATGTTAAGAGTTCATGAGGATAGCTGCAGGGCTTGCTATACTGCTCCTTCTTCCTTCCCTTCCTTTTTTATCTGATGGGATAAAAAGATATTATAAACCATTAATGGAGAATATTATTCTCAACCCCATTATATTAAGTCCTTACCTCTTTAATTCTGTTATCATGGGGATTCAATTTCAATATGAACTTTAGACACAAATATTCAAACTGTAGCAGGATATACATAGTTGGGTTGTGTATGTGTTGTGTCCATGTGTATTGTTTTGTGTGTATGTTGTATATGACTGTTGTGTTTTAGGAATGTAGTTGGTAGAGATTTACAAGAGGGATATAGGATTATAGCACTCTGACTAATCTGGTTCTATAGCAAAGTTCTGGCAGTATTGTGTCTCTTCTATTTTTAGTGTTATTTTTTTATTTATGTACTGAGTTATAAACATACTGGAAATACATCATAGTAAATTACCCCCACCAAATGTGAATTAGAAAAGTTAAGCAAAACCCACAATAAGAGGGGGCAAGAGAAATTCAGTGGATTAGCTAAGGGGATCGAAGGAAAGGGAAGGGAGATAAGAAAAGAGAAGACAGTGGAATGAATCTGACATAACTTTCCTGTGTACATATATGAATACACTATAGTGAATCTCAGCATCATGTATATCCACAAGACTGGGGTCCTAATTAGAATAAGATATATACCATGCTGGCATAACTACTTTTATATCAAAATGGGCTGTACTGTCATGTATATATAAAAAGAGCCAATTTAAAAAACTAAGCAAAACTTCTAAAATAATACCTAGTAAAAGCATTAAATATCATTGAGAAAAAACTTTTATAAGTTTTATTAATTTGACACAAATATGATTTATATGTGTATGTTATATATAAGTTTTAAACTTATAGATGATGTAGCAATAACAATGAATCATAACAATTATTTACAATGTAGTTATAGATTACAGTAAATTTATAAAGCCATTATAATATCTCATTATGTAGGAAGGGCAATTGCTTATATTGTGCTATGAACTGGCAAATATGTGAGTGTAGATAGTTTGCTCAGGTCAGAATAATACTTAGGAGCATTTTAAAAATATATTTGGAGTTTTGCTCTTAAAATAAATATAGACTGGGCTGGGATTGTGGCTCAGTGGCAGAGTGCATGCCTAGCATGTGTGAGGCACTGGGTACAATTCTCAGGACCATGTATCAATAAATAAAGTAGAGGACCATTGACAACTAAAAAATATTTAAAAAAAATAAATATAGACTGTCTTAAGTGCAATGAAAGCTCAATTACTGAACTGGCTCTAAGTAGTTGCTTCCAACACTTACAAATAAATAGAAAAATACAGACTATTTATATTTCCCTCTACTTACCATAGAAGCTTTATTGAGACAATTTCCCTCATATTTATAGGAAAATATATATGAATATAGACCTTATGTAAATTAATACAGATCTTACATATAAGTTGATAGGGCCTGATTCCCAGGTATGCATGTTTATAACAAGAGTAGAAGAGGCAGTCAGAAATCACATCAGACCTAACCATGAAAATGTACATGCAGGAAATGTGGAGCATCTCACTCTTCCCCAGTCAGTTGTAATCCTTGTTTACATTGCAAGCAGCTGAATAAATGCAGACACTTTTCTTTGGACTATCTCCCCAAAATAGAGAGGACCTATAAATTATTCATGAGTTATTATATAATGGTTTCACAACCCAAACTGATCAAACTAAAAAGTTTTTAAAGTGAGACAGATTTAAAATTCATTCTGCCACAATAACCAATAATGTTATACTTCTGGCATTTACTTAGTTATTCTGATATGATACTTCATATTGCATCCAAAATTGCTGTCAGTATAAAAAGTTAATGAATCTATATTTGGTATCTCTGGAATATTTTTCATAGGGTTGGTAGCAATTGTGGGTATAAACTTTCTCCCTTTGTTACATAAAGCTATTTAAAAATATTCTCTAATTTGTATCATATTCCTTTATCATATGATTTTCCTACTTTGATATTTCCAAAGAGTTGGCTTTTTATATTCCTCTAAAAATATATTTAACTAATTTTGGTTTACATTCTGTATTTTCTTTCTCGTTTACTTTTTTTGGGCCTTCTTCAATCTTTTCTTGTTTTCTTGAGTTGAAAATTCCTTTTTTGCTGTTATTTTATTATTTTTTGATTAAAAAACTCTACAAATATACTTTTAATTATTACTTTAATTGTATTTTATTGATTTAGGTATGACTATTTTCATTTTAATACATATATGATAGCTTAAAATTTTTTTCTCTTTGATTTTTTTAATTTTATATACAGTTGATTTATTGATTAGTTTTCAAAGCATGTAGTTTTTGAGTTAGTTTAATCTGGTAAGGACCCATTTCCTAGTTCACAGAATGGTGTCTTCTAGATGTGTTCTTTGCCATGTATTTTCACATCAGGAGAGGGACTTGCTAACTTTGATACTGATCCCATTTATGAGGGATCTGACTTCATGACTAAATGATAATTCAAATCACCTTCTGATGATATTTCTGTGCACTTAATTTTAATACAAGAATGTTAGGAGGTTACAGTCATTCATACTATAGCAAATTTTGTGGAGGTACAAAATAAACATGAGAGAGAGAGAGAGAGAGAGAGAGAGAGAGAGAAGAGAAATAAAAACTGTCCTACTAATACCTACTAATATTGTAGTCACTGATTCTAGGCATTCCAGAATCAGCCCTGTTGTCTCTCTGGCTTTCTTAGAATTTGTTTTCCTTTCCATAGTCTTTGTGCTCCTTATTCCCTAAAGTAGATTGGGTTCTGCTTCTGTTAGTTGCATTCAACACTTTCCTGGCTAATATATGCTTAATTTTATGCAGAAAAAAATTTCAAGCATGTAATTACATGACATAAGGGTAACAGATGGTCATAGTGAAAGAGAAACCAGAAATAGAGATTGTCTGTTTAATTTGAATGATAGCCCAACTAAGTGGATATCTACTTCACACAATGTGTAAATCCAAAGGACATTTCATAAGGAAGTAATAAGTAACAAAGACAAAACATGTTGTTCCAAACAGATTGACACACAGTCAAACTATCTTGTGTGTTTGCATGTGTGCACACAGAGAGTGTTTAAGGAGCCACTAATCCTCTAAATAATGATTGCTAAAAATCCACATTCTGACCTTGAGTCATGAATCCAGTCTTAGCATGTTACTTTTTCTGTGTCTCATTATCCTCAACTCTTAAATGACCACAATATAAACACATTTCCAGAGTAGCTGTGAGATTTAAATGACAGATACAGATATATACAGATAGAGTTACAGGTCAGCTAGAACATTACCTGAAAAGGGAAAATGCAGCACAATTTTGCTGATTATTTTTATAACTGCAAATGCTTACTTCTGATTTTTCTTCTGTGTCAAGAGCTATGTGAGCATGGAGTAATTTTCATTGTCTTCTGAAGCACATTAGAAACCAATAATTCTGTCTTGAGCTGCACTTTAGTACTATCTCTTAAGGAGAACTTATTAAGTAAAACAACAAATGCACAACTAAAAAGAGACATCAAAATGATTTTTCTGTGAAAGTTATTATAGGGTTACTTATTAATTGTATTTATTTAAAATTTTTGTTGAAATTCCTCTTAAGTCTTTTCATTTTTAATTGAAAATGATAATTTGATAATTGTATATATTTATGGGGTATATTAATACATTGTACAGTAATTTAATCAAGCTAATTGACATGTCCATCACCACACATAGTTTTTTTGTGGTAAGAATATTTGAAATTTCATCTTTTAGTAGATTTGATATATTTTTAACTCTATTTTTAACTTTGGATTTTGTCATGCAGTTTCCCAGCCACTGTATCATGGGTTTTGGGTTTTATATCTATAAAAAGTGATGAGATTTCATATATATATATACATATATATATGTGTATATATATGTATATATATATATATGTATATATATATATGTATATATATATATACACATACACATATATATATACAATTTTTTTTGGTAATATTACAGAAGACATAGGATGCATGTTTGTCTTGAAATTGCATGGTGTTCAGTGCAAAACTGAAACTATAGTCATTTAACCCAACATTACATGGATTAGTGATTCATCATTGGGTGGTACAAAATGAAAATAAGCAAGGACTAGTGATGTATAATAATTAAAACAGGCTAGTACTAGTGATTACATTTCCTAAAACTAATTGAGAGTAAAAAGACCTTCAAATTCACTTATATTTTTTTAATTTTTTAAATGTTTGTTTATAATAGTAGTATGTATTACAATTCATAGTGCACATATATAGCATCTTTCTACATACAACTGTTTGTATACAAAGTATATTCATACCATTCAGGTCTTCAATCATGCATTTAGGATAATGATATCCATCTCATTCAACCACCTTTTCTTTTCTTTTTTCTTTTCTCTTTTTTACCCCCCTCCCTCCCCCCTTGCTCCTTCCCTTCCCCTCCCTTCCCTTTGACCATTCTAGTGTTCCTTTAATCCTCCTATGTACCCCCATCCAACAACACTGTGAACTAGCCTCCTTATATCAGAGAAAACATTCAGTATTTGGATTTTTGAGATAGACTAATTTCACTTAGCATTATATTCTCCAATTTCATCCATTTACCTGCAAATGCCATTATTTTATTCTCTTTTATTGCTGAGTAAAATTCCATTTTGTATATATACCACATTTTCTTTATCCACTCATCTACTGAGGGACATCTAGGTTGGTTCCACAAGCTAGCTATTGTGAATTGTGCTGCTATATAAACATTGAAGTGGCTGTGTTACTGTAATATGCTGTTTTTAAGTCCTTTGGGAATAGACCCAGGAGTGGGATGGCTGGGTCATAGGGTGGTTCCATTCCAAGTTTTCCAAGAAATCTCCATACTGCCTTCCATAACGGTTGCACCATTTTGCAGTCCCACCAGCAATGTATGAGTGTGCCTTTTTCCCCACATCCTCTCCAACATTTACTGTTGTTTGTGTTCTTAATGGCTGCCATTCTGACTGGAGTAAAATGAAATCTTAGAGTGCTTTTGATTTGTATTTCTCTAATAGCCAGAGATGTTGAACTTTTATTCATGTATTTGTTGATTAGTTGTGTATCTTCTTCTGAGAAGTGTCTTTTCGATTCCTTAGCCCATTTATTGATTGGGTTATTTGTTTTTTTGGAATTAAGTATTTTGAGTTCTTTATATATTCTAGAAATTAGTGTTCTATCTGATGTGCATGTATTAAATATTTGTTCCCAATTAGTTGGCTTTCTGTTCACCTCAATGATTGTTTCTTTTGCTAAGAAGAAGCTTTTTAGTTTAAATCTACCCCATTCATTAATTCTTGGTATTAATTCTTGCACTACAGGATTCTTATTAAGGAACTTGGGGCCTAATCTGACATGTTGGAAATTGGAGCTTACTTTTTCTTCTGTTAGGCGTATTGTCTCTGGTCTAATTCCTAGGTCCTTGATCCACTTTAAATTGAGTTTTGTGCATGGTGAGCGATAAGGGTTTAATTTCATTTTGTTGTATATGGATTTCCAGTTTTCCAAGCACCATTTGTTGAAGAGGCTATCCTTTCTCCACTGTACATTTTTGGTGCCTTTGTCTAACATAAGATAGCTGAAATTATATGTATTAGTCTCTGTGTCCTCAATTCTATGCCATTGGTCCACCAGTCGTTTTGGTGCCAATACCATGCTGTTTTTGTTACTATTGCTCTATAGTATAATTTAAAGTCTGGTATGGTGATGCCACCTGCTTCACTTTTCTTGCTCAGGATTGCTTTGGCTATTCTGGGTCTCTTATTTTTCCAGATGAATTTCATGATTGCTTTTTCTATTTCTTTGAAGACTGACATTGGGATTTTGATTGGAATTGCATTAAATCTGTATACTGCTTTTGTTAGTATGGACATTTTGACAATATTGATTCTACCTATCCAAGAGCAAGGTAGGTCTTTCCATCTTCTGAGTTCTTCTATAATTTCTTTCTTTAGTGTTCTATAGTTTTCGTTATAGAGGTCTTTCACCTCTTTCATTGATTCCCAGGTATTTTATTTTATTTTTTTTATGCTATTGTAAATGGGGTAGATTTTTCATTTCCCTTTCAGAGGATTTGTCGCTGATGTACAAAAATGCCTTTGACTTATGGGTATTGATTTTGTATCCTGCAACTTTGCTGAATTCATTTACTAGTTGTAAAAGTTTTCTGGTAGAGTTTTTTTGGGGTCTTCTAGGTAGATTATCACGTCATCAGAAAATAGTGCTAATTTGAGCTCTTCTTTTCCCATCTTGGTCCCTTTAATTTCTTTCGTCTGTCTAATTGCTCTGGCCAGAGTTTCCAGTACTATGTTAAATAGCAGTGGTGAAAGGGGGCATCCCTGTCTTGTTCCAGTTTTTAGAGGGAATGCTTTCAATTTTACTCCATTTAAGATAATGTTAGCTTGGGGTCTTCCATAAATAGCTTTTATAATGTTGAGATATGTTCCTGATATTCCTAGTTTTTCCAGTGTTTTGAACATAAAGGGGTGTTGTATTTTGTCAAATGCTTTTTCTATGTCTATTGAGATAATCATATGATTTTTATCTTTAAGTCTATTGATGTGATGTATTATGTTTATTGATTTCCGAATGTTGAACCAGCCTTGCATCCCTGGGATAAACCCCACTTGATCGTGGTGCACTATCTTTCTGATATGTTTTTGTATCCGATTTGCCAGGATTTTGTTGAGGATTTTTGCATCTATGTTCATTAAAGATATGGGCCTGAAGTTTTGTTTTTTGGATGTGTCTTTGCCTGTCTTTAGAATTAATGTAATATTGGCCTTATATAAAGTGTCTGGAAGATCTCCCTCTTTTTCTATTTCTTGAAATAGTTTTAAGAGCATTGTTATTAGTTCTTCTTTGAAAGTCTTGTAGAACTCATCTATAAACCCATCAGGTCCTGGACTTTTCCTTGTTGGTAGCTTTTTGATGATGTCTTCTATTTCTTCGCTTGTAATTGATCTGTTTAAATTGTGTATAGCCTCCAGTTCCAGTTTAGGCAAATCATATGACTCTAGAAATCTAGAAATCTGTCAATGCTTTCAATATTTTCTTTTTTCTTTCTTTTTTTTTTTTTTTTTTTTTTTTTTTGGTACCAGGGATTGAACTCAGGGGCACTCAACCACTGGGCCACATCCCTGGCCCTTTTAGTATTTTATTTAGAGACAGGGTCTCACTGAGTTCCTAAGTGCCTCGCCATTGCTGAGGCTGGCTTTGAACTCGCGATCCTCCTGCCTCAGCCTCCCAAAGTTCTGGGATTACAGGCGTGCGCCACCGTGCCCGGCTTCAATATTTTCTATTTTATTACAGTACAAGTTTTCAAAGTAATTTCTAATTATCTTCTGTATATCTGAGGTGTTTGTTGTAATATTCCCTTTTTCATCAAGAATGTTAGTAATTTGAGTTTTTTCTCTTCTTCTTTTCATTAGCATCGCTAAGGGTCTGTCAATTTTGTTTATTTTTTCAAAGAGCTAACTTTTAGTTTTGTCAATTCTTTGAATTGTTTCCTTAGTCTCAATTTCATTAATTTCTGCTCTGATTTTAATTATTTCCTCTCTTCTACTGCTCTTGGTGTTGATCTGTTCTTCTTTTTCTAGTGCTTTGAGGTGTGATGTTAATTCATTTATTTGTTTTGTTGTTGTTGTTGTTGTTGTTGTTGTTTTTCTTTTAAGGAATGAACTCAGTGCAATAAATTTTCCTCTTACTACTGCCTTCATAGTGTCCCAGAGATTTCTATATGATGTATCTGTGTTCTCATTTACCTCTAGGAATTTTTTAATCTCCTCCTTAATATCTTCTTCAACCCCTTATTCATTCAGTAGCATGTTGTTTAGCTTCCAGTTGCTGTAGTAGTTTTTCTTATTCCTTGTTTTGTCATTGATTTCCAATTTCATCCCTTTATGGTCTGATAGAATGCAGGGTAGTATTTCTATTTTTTTATATTTGCTGAGAGTTGCCTTGTGACATAATATATGGTCTATTTTGGAGAAGGAGCCATGTGCTGCTGAGAAAAAAAGTGAATTCGTTTACTGAGGGATGAAATATTGTATATATGTCCATTATGTCTAAGTTATTAATTGTTTTAAGGAGGCCTAAAGTTTCTTTGTTTAGCTTATATGATATTTTTGAATGCTCTAAACTTAAGTAACTTTATAACATAGTTTTAGAAGGTCATCTGTCTCAGGACATTCATTTTGTAATGAGATATATCATTACATATTATATTCTATTCAGTCATAATTTAGTAGTAGGAAAAGATGTAAACTCTAGCACCATAGGAACTCTCATTAATTTTACAAGAGTTGAAACAGAATAAATGTGTGTTTGTGCATACAAATACATATACTCTAAGTAATGGTTTCATGTCATTTCATATGCACAACTTTTTATGAGCGATGTGTATTTCTGTGAAGTCCTTCTATGAACTTTAACCTAAATATGTTTAACTTTAAAATTAATTGATTTTAAATGAGAGGAAGTAAAAAATCAAATTAGAAAAATGGAACTAGGTAAAGTAGACTATTTACAAATGTGTAGGGAAAGGAGAGAAAGTTAAATCAAGAAAAATTCAGCAAACGTATGATAAAATGTGGCAGAATTAATGTATCAATGTTTGGAGAAAAGGATATGGACTCAAAATATTAGTGCTTTAGTGATCAGCATATTAAGTGATCTTATTTATGTCATTCTCAATGTAAGATTTATAGTGAGTTTTGCAGATGGAAATATGTGACTAGAGAAAATTTCATGACAGAACTGAGGAGATTAGATCATTTCTCATGGATTAAATCATGAAGCCTTACTGGAGAGATGAAGTCTATTTTTAGTCCAGTGAAATACGCATATCTGCTTTCCCTATTTTCTCAGAGGAAGAACTCTTAGGTTCCCTCCCTATACATCGGTAGTTTCCAAGTCTTCTCTTTTTCAAACTCTTTTAGTTTATTTTAATATTTCAGAAATCTTTTTTGCTGTACATAACTTGATTATTTAGCTTGATGTAATATTAGTGCATGAGCGAAGAACTGAAACATTTCTATTTTTTTTTCCTGTTAAGATCATATACTTTTCAGTGAATCTGAAAACATGTTTAAATTAGAATATTCTTATGCAGTCAGATCTGATTCTAATTTTCCCAGTGCAGTTGACATATCTGTGCCTCCCCATGTGATGAGAAAGAAGAATAGTGTCTACGGACCTGAATTTAAATGTTGGCTGTCAACCTAACACAAATGAGGAGGGAAGACAGCTAATGTGCATAGGGCAATAAGAATGAGTGAAAATACGAAATTATGTATTTGTTGCTGCAGTGTTGTAAAGTCCAAACTATTTGGTATGTTTATAAATTTTGAATCATCCTTACAGGAAAGCTGTGCTTCTAATAAATCAGCCTGCATTGTGAAAGTACGCTTTAGAAACATGATTCCAAGTATGTACTTACTCTTGATGCTATATAAGAAAATAATCTTTCTGTATCCTGGGCTAAATGTTTCCTGAACATATAGTATTTAAAGTACTGCACTTTTTCAGCAACATAGAAGGAATTAAAATTGCCTAAAGTTCTGAAATATTTGTATATGAATGTTTAGTTATTTTTATGATTAAATTAGAAATTTATATGGGTTTTGTTGCTTTTAAAACTTAACTGGTGAAGATGCAAGGATGGGTGAGGGAATTCAAAGTAGGAATGACTGAAAAGGAAAATAGAGAGAATACAGATTTAATGATTCTTGTAGCCTGTGAGGTTTTAATTACAGTTATGGGGCAGAGGAGAACTAGAAGGGTATAGAAGGCACTATTTAATTTCTACATCCTAACAGCCATTACTGACATCTCCTCAAAATGCATCCCTGTGAGATTGCCTCCAGCACACAAACAGGCTGGATCTCCAAAGTTCATTTTACTATGTTTTGGAACACAAAATACAGCTTCCTGTGAAAATATAATAATGATATTATAACATCAAATGCGCAATTATTTTTCTAGGCCAGATGACATAAGTTTACTTAATCTGCTATGTACTTTAACTTTGAGTCTACAGAGTATTTTAGAACCTGGCTAAGATTTATAGAATAAATTCTACAGGAAATATTTTCAAGTTCTAATCTAATGTTTGAGATAGGCATGTTCCTCTATAACTTGGCAGTGGGACCTTGGAAGTGGTGGTTCCAGCCCATGATCTATAGCTTTGTGTGATTAAAGTGATTCAGAACAAGAGTAACTGTGAATCAGTCAGCTCAAAGGCGGCTCATTATGTTTCTTCCTGCTATGGTGTCTCCTCTCAAGATAAAGATATTTCAGCTGGCATCATTGTGCAGCAGAAAACAATTCACACTTGACAGATAAAGAAATAAACTTTGCTAGTGGGATAGATTTGGAATCAGGGCCAGCTAAGTAATTTTGTAGGTCCTGTGGAAAATGAGAATGTGGGGTACCTTGTTCAAAATTCAGGACACAACTTTTTTTTGTTTGTTTGTTTGTTGTTGTTGTTGTTTTTGCTTTGTTTTTGTCCACTGCCTCCCTTTCTCCAGCTTTCATGGTGGTTTTTATTTGCTGTTTTGTGACATGCCCCTTCAGGCATGGTGATGCTCATGGAGTGAGGGCAGACCCTTAAAGATGCTTGGAATCTTGTCTGGAAACTCTGCATGGGTTGTGTGTCCAAACCTAACCCTCTCTACACCTGTGCCTGTGTGAGGGCAACAACAACTGATGCACAGTGGCAGGGGAGCAAGTGGTAGGTAACTCTTCCAGCAGAGGTGGAGACGCAGTCTGGGGATGTGAGGCAGGGCATGCTGAACTCAGGCTACAAACCCCCAATGCATCCATGCTCCTTTAACACATTAGGCTATACTTCCAAAATTAAAATGGAAGCATAAAATGAGCAGGAATTTCAAGACAGCCACTGCAGAGCATGAAACCTCAGGTTTGGGATCTCTGGGCAGTATCACTGTGAAGATGATGTGCACTTGATGTTTTGCTTTAGATGTGAGGTGTCCCCCAAAAGCAAGACAATACAAAAAAGTTTAGAGGCAAAATGATCGGGTTATGAGAACCTTAACCTTAGCAAGTTAATCTCCTGATTACCTATTAATGGAATAGTGACTATAGGCAGGTAGGTGTGGCTGGATAAGGTGGGTCATTGTGGGTTGCCTTTGGGATATATATTTTGTGAGCAGCGCTCAGCCTGTCTCTCTACTTCCTGGTGCCATGCTTCCAGCTGCTTTCCTACACCATACCCTTTTGTCATGATGTTCTGCCTCCCCTCTAGACCAGGGCACAGGCTGTGTCTGGACTGAGACCTCTGAAACTATGAGCCCCAGAATAAACTTTTCTTCCTCTACAATTGTTTTCATCAGGTCTTTTGATCATAGGAGGAAAAAAAAAAAAAACTGACTAAAACACTTGAAATCAGCTCTATCAGGAAACTAAACCAGACAATTTCATCTAAGTATTTTATATCTTCTCTATTATTTCACCCTTTCTCTGTTGAAGTTCATTTGAAAGTGCCTTCTTTAAGGATAAAGCTTCCATGGCACAGGCCTGAGATTTGAGGGCCTACTACTGAAAAATGGATTATAGATTTTGGCTTTTGAATTTACTTTAAAGATACATCCTTCATACTAAAGTACACAAACATCATTGCCATTAGCAACAGTTGACCCCCCTTAGCAGGGCAGCCTCTAAAATCTTGATATAAAACTCACCAGGCATAACATGTACATTCCACTTCGGACTTATTGACAGTTACTGAATGTGTCAGAACTAGAAGTTAAGAGTTCAGTTTTGATCCTTTTTCAACGCTTTCACCATGCAGCCCTTTCCTCAACTGGCTAACCACTGAGATTTGGCAGGTTCTTTGTAGTTTTCTAGATCCAATAAGAACCTAGTCCATGTGGTAGCTTCCACGAATATTTTTACATGTCATAAGATTTAGGTGAAAATAGGGAGAATAAATATGAAAAACAAATACCATTCATTTCAATGTTAATGAATCAAAAAATTGATATAATTTATATTGCTGTTTGTTTGTAAGTTATCATTCAAATCCTGATAGAATTTATGTGTGCTTGGTTCTATAAATGGAAGCAAGAATTTATATATTTCCAGGAAAATTTGGGGGTTTTGAAATATGAAGTAGAATCTAAATATACTGTCAATTTACTCACTGATAGTTTCTCAGCTACATAAGCAGTTTGTGCTCATCGTTGTTTTGATGGTGAGGGTGACAGGTATTTTAATGGTCCTGGCTTGATATAGAATGATAGTTATAGCTTTTTCCCTCTCTCTCAAAAGCATGCTAAATCTTTTTAAGTAAGATAGTTAAGATTGACTGTGTTTTTCGAATTTGCTGAGATAGAATTTTCTAAATATTTTATGTGCTCAGGTAACCATGAAGAGTTGTAGGACTGCAGTATTTGTCTTGGAATGAATGAAGGGGTCAGCTCCATCTAGGTGATTCCAGTCACCTCAATTTAATCAAGTGATATGAAGGGTGGCACTAGGTTTATCCTTTCATGTTTTCCCTTCTAATTGCTCAATTGTTCTGCATTAGTTGTATAAAAAGCCTCCATTTTAAATCTCTTCTTGTCTTCTCTATAGATCCACCAAAACAACAACAACAAAAACAAAACAACAACAAAAAAAATAATAAGGAGGGTAGAAATTAAGAATAAATGATTCATCATAATATCAGAATATCCAAGGGTAGTGAACCAAGAATCCTTATAAATGCTTCACTCCCTTAGTGATTTCTATATAGTCAGCCCAATTCTAGCATACTCTTATGGTTCGAATATGAAGTTTCCTCCAAATGTGTTGAAGGCTTTGTCCCCAGTACAGCAATGTATAGAGGTAAGGATTTGGGGAACTGAATGGATCTTGAGTGTTCTGACTTAACAGTGGTGGCAGAAACTGTAGGAGGTAGGACCTAATTGGAGGAAGTGAGAGCCTGAGGATGTGCCCTTGGGAACTATATCTTGTTCCTGGAAACTTTCTCTCTCTCTCTGCTTTCTGGTAGCTATGAGGTAAGCAGTTTCACTCCACCACACCCACTCTGCCATGATGTTCTTCCTCACTACAGACCCAGAATTCATGGAGCCAAGCAACATGGACTGAAATCTCTGAAACTGTGAAATATTATAAATCTGTGCTTCTTTAAGTTAATTTTTTCAGGTATTATTTTCACAGTGATGAAAACCTTCCTAATATACATATCTCCTTCATTCAAACTCCTGGAGTCTTTCTCCAATTGTTCTTTTCAAGATGACTACATCATTGCTTTCTTATGTCATTCAGGTTTCATACTAAATGTCCCTTTTGTAGAGAAATGTTTCCAGCTAACTTAGCTGAAATTAGTCAACTTTCCTCTACATCATATCCCTGTCAAATATATTACCCTGTGTATTCATCAGTTTTGGGTCACTGTGACCAGAATACCTGGTAAGAACAAGTTAGAGAGGAGAAAGTTTATTTTGGCTCATGGTTTCAGGGATTTAGTTCATAGTGGGCTGGCTTTATTGCTCAGAGTCCCAACTGAGGTAGCACACCATGGTGGAAGGGTGTGGAGGAGGGAAGCTGATCAGAACACGACAGCTGGGGAAGTAGAGAAAGAGGAAGGGGAAGGGGGAACTGGAAGATTAACCCTTCTAGGGCAAACCCACAGTGACCCACCCCAACCAGCCATGCCCCACCTGCCTATAGTCCATTCGAACTAGGATGAACTGATTAGGAGACAGTTCTCACAATCTAATCACTTTACCTCTGAACATTTCGGCATCAACATAGGAGGTTTTGGGGGACACCTTATATTCAAACCATAACACCCTGTTGCTTTGTTGTATTTATTTGAAATTGTCTAGTTTGCTTATTTGTTAATGTGTTCATTGTTAAAATATTACCAGAAATTAAGCCTCATGGGGAGCTTGTCTCTATTGATAATTGCTGAATTCCTATAACTACAATGGATCTGGCTCATAGTAATCATTTTTAACTATAGTTCTTGAATGAATGAGTTATAAAGCTGTATTAACATGTTGATAGTCACAAATAAATTTTTGACACTCATACGAAGCAATACTACCTTTTGAATCTTGTCTAGAAAATTGTGCTTTGGGGAGAGTAAATGGTTTTCCTAATTTCTTCTTTTCTAAATTATCATCCTATATTTAAAACCAAAATCAGGCAGTGGTTATATAGCTCAGTGGTAAAGAACTTACTTAGTGAAAGCCTTCAGTTTGATCCCCATAACAGCAAATAAATAAATAAATAAATAAAAATAAAAATAAAATAAATAAATAAATAAATAAAATAAAAATGAAGGCCAGATGAAATGGGTTGATAAGAGGGGGATTGTTAATACAATTAAGAGAGTGCTTTATCATATTTCTTAATGTATCAGATGATGACACAGATAAAAAGTGAGTGGTTTATTTGGAGATAGAATGTTTCATAAGAAAACTAAATCCAGAACTGAGATTTCCCCATTTTCCAATCCAGTAGTGTTTTCATCACTTTCTATTGTTCAATGAGAATCTTTAGCATTAAAATGTTAATTCAAATAAAGGGAATTTGTTAACCACACAAAAAGGAAGAAAGTGATTTCACAGAATTATCTGCATATTCTCTCTCTCTACCTATTGGGTTTCTGCTTCTATCCATGTGGTGGTCTTTGTTTCTCTAAATGAAGATAAGTTTTCTAATATGGCTACAGGTAAGGCCCATGCATATCCATCTACAAAATCCAAATGAAACCTCAGGGGAAGATAGTCGGTGTTTTTCCCCAGGACCATGCAGAGATACATCATACAAAGATCTGAGGGTTCCTGCTTGAGATCCCATGCATTTCCAAACCAATCACTTTGGGACACAGATTGGTTGTGATTAGCACTGACTTGTAAATTCCTCTTTGTGTAAAGGAGAACAATGATTATTGATATAAATAGAAGAAGAGAAATTTTTATAATGGACAGACAAAAACGACATCCTCAACAGTAATTATTCAAGAATACTTCTTTACATCCATGTATGTTTTGCACATATAAAAAGTATTTAGCAAATGCCTTTTGATTAATTATTCATCAGATCTCAGTTCAATTGTTTCCTTTTGTCTAAAACTCTGGAATGTCTTTTGCAATTATCTTAGATTTTTCTTGGTGATTTTTTCCCAAATTATATTTCAAAAGAGAAACAGATTTGTATTGTGTGATACACTCAATAATTTAAAGAGACAAATCAAACATTTTACCTGAAGAGAAAAAAATGTAAAAAATAATTTCACTTACGAATAATTGATCATTTTTTTTTTTCCTGTTGGGGATCAAATCTTGGGCCTTACACATGCTAAGCAAACAGTCTTGTCACTAAGCTACATCCCCTCTCCTAAGTATTATAAAAATTTTGGATAGCTATGAGCAGTTGTCCATATTGTTCTTAAACTATAACTTTTAGAACAATCACTTGGACCAGATATGTTCATAGCATTTAAAAAATATTTTATTATGAAAAATCATTTATTCCTCATTTTTATTTTATTTACTTTTTACTTTCTTGTTATGCCAGACCTTGGTGCTTATTCTGTAAATATCATCCCTCTCCTAAGTAAAAGTATCTCCACAGTTTCTTGGGGGAAAAGAAATACTGCTGAAGCAAGAACTAAAGACAGGCAGTAGTGTAGACAGGTAATTGGGTTTGATCAAGAAAATGGAGACCTGTTTGGGTCTGGGAAGTTGGGAGATTGGAATGTTAATGTCTCCAGATCTCTTTGCTTACTGAGATTACTTGCCTGTATTACCCCCCCCAAAAAAAGGTTGCAGACAGGGAATTGTTAATTAATGCCTCCTGGGCTGCTACCTGCCTGCATCACTCCATTTGACCCTTTCCCCTGCCCATGTGCTTCTTACCTTTTGGTCATCCCACTTGGTATCTCCTGGGCCTAGTTACCACAGGAAGGCGAGAGGTAAAAGTGAAGATGGCAGGAGAACACAGAAAACCTAAAATGTATAAAAGGGGTAGGATGCTCTCACTTCTTGGGATACCAGGATATACCAGCTATGGCCCCCTTCTCCCTCCTGGAAGATGTCTGTTACCATTTGTTAAAATGAAACCTGCTTTCTACACTTGCTTTGGCTGCTTCTCTAATGTTCTGACTTCAATATTTGAGGAAACAGAACTCATCACTTATAATCCACATTATCACTGCTCTTCCCTTTGGATGTTATCCTCAGCAGGGAATGGGCAGTTTCCTTCATTTTCTACAGAACATTCACTTCCAGACATCACAGTTGACAATAATTTTCTAAATTTTCAGAATTCTGGAAAGAAAGTAAAATAGAGCTTAATCTATGGCAGAATTTCTTCCTTCAGAGACCCTTAATTTATCATCTCCCTGCCTTATTCTTATGCCAATATGTGGTATATATAGCCATATTTATAGACATGGCTTATATATAGCCATGTTTCAAGACCCAGAGAAAGAGCCACTTTAATACTTAGGGACAAATAGATTTCCCTCACTCTACTTAAAGCTTAATCTCTTGAATCTTTATTTCCTGGATAATTTCCTGAATAATTTGCAGTGGGTAAACCTAGTCCTTGTAGAGAAATTCCAACTCCCATTTTTGTAGCTCCAGTCAAGGTTTCCCCAAGCGCATTCACAGCCTATGTTTGAATTTGAAAAGACATATTCTCCAGGCATATAGAAAAAGGTGCCCCTCAGAGGACCACACCTAAAGGGTGCAAAGCTCAGTGAACAGATTACACATATTTTTGCAAAAATCAAAATTACTCCTTCCTCAGTTTTCTGCCAGGCTAGATCCTATCTTCTACCCATTTCAGACAGGTTGCTTTTTCAAAAGCATGCACAAATTTTACAGCTCTGCAGAGCATCATGGATATGGTTTTATAGGAGTTATCAGAGAATATTAGTTCTACATTAATATCTTTTCCCAGGATCTAAAAACAATAACAACAAAAAAGTCATCAGAAATAGTAGCACCAGTGTTTTCAGAGCTTATTACATTATCATTCTGAGCCAGATTGTGCTCTGTTAACCTGAGTTCATATTTTTTGTTTGTTTGTTTGTTTGTTTTACTTCCATGTGAAAGATGAAGAGCGTATCAAGTTGGAGCTAGTGTTGGTTTTATGGTCTGAGTTACAGATCTTCCAGGAACCACACTGAATGAGAGCATGACCAATTCTGAAGAGTAAGACATTACTTAAATACACAGTACAATCTAATTCTTGTTTAGAAAGAAACAAGAAAACCAACATTAAACTAAAGTCTATGCAGGTATATAAATCTGCTGCAATAAACTGAAAATTTATGTTACTAAATATAACACTTACATGCTGGATCTATAAATTCTCCCTTCACTTGCTTCCTTGCATTTAGGTCTTGCCTAACTCACAAGGTTCTCCTGGGTGATTTATCTTTCACCATCCATAGGGAAATGTCACAAACATACATATAAATTTTAATACTTAGTAGACTGAAATTCCTTCAACTTGTAGAGGACAGCTTTCCTAAGTCAAAACAATAGTAGTAACTTAGGATCAGTACTCAACTAGGGAAATCCCTATATTGTTAGAGAAAATCTTTATCACATAGACATAAAGGAGCGAAGTTGTGATGAATTAAGTATGTTTCTACAGTGATTTTAGAATAACAGAGCTCTACTTTCTCTTTTTCTCATTTTCTCCTCCTCTCCAGTGCTATTAACTATGGAATACTCTCTTCTAAATATTTTTCAGCTTTCATGAATGGGCACCAAAGGAGAATCATCCATAATAACCTTGAATTCATAAAGAAGTAAGAAGGTGATACCAAGATGGAGATTTGGTTATTTCCATTCTTAAAATAGAATCAGAACCCCATCTCTGGTTTACAGTTGACTTCCTGGGAGTTGTTTCCAAATCATTGGGCAAATATGATTTTTTTCCTAATGTGAACTCAGCACAAATTCTCTAGCAATAATGAAGTGTGCCTTGGCTCTGTTTTGATTGATCAGTGCTAGAGTATTTATGGGGGAAGGGAAGCAAGCATCTCTAGCTCTGTATTTTTCCTTTGACCAACATTTGAACCTTGAGGAAAAATCTGGGGAATTTGAATTTCCCATAAAGTATAAATGTTTTCTTCCCTTTAGACTCATGAATCCTGCTGACTACCAAATTTCTGCAATTCTATTTAAAATTTAATATTTCTAATCATATTTACTAGGCATCATAAACAAATTAGCTATGAATATCAATATCAAAATGAGGCCAAGTTGCTGCATTTCATCATTTCTTCAGTTATTTTAGATTGGAGTTTCCCTTTTATCTGTGTATCAATAAAAGGAAAAATAAAATATTAGAAAATTAGCATTTGATTATTGAGTCAATATTGCTCCTTGGATACATTCCAAACTACTAGCCTAGTTTTGAATAGAGAAGTCACTAACTGGTTCACTGTTACTTTTGTTTCCCTTATCCATGGTTTTGGTTTCTACAGTTTCAGTTACCTATGAACAACTGCAGTTAAAAAATATCAAATGAAAGATTCCAGAAATAAAAAAATTCATGTTTTAAGTCATTTTATTGCATTACATGATTATTATTTTATTATTGTTGTTGTTAATATCTTACTGTGCCAATATATAAATCAAACTTTATCATTGATATGTAAAATAATTTAGTGTATATATGGAGTATGATATTATTTGTAGCTTTAGGCTTCTATTGGGGTCTTAGATGATATGCTGCATGGATTTATGGGGAGTACTGTGTATTGACAGTGCATGTGTCTTAATTATACAACAATAATAGAAGAGTGCTATATTTATATTTAATGATACCAATGATCTAGGATGTAGCACTATCAATTAATTCAACATCAAGCAATTTTGATGTACTTTTATTGATATATTCTTTTAGCTATTATTCCATTTCCTTGTCTATAGAATAAGAAAGTAAAGTTATTTTTAATTTGCTAAGTTGAAAAATATAGAAATAGATTACTAGCCTCAATTATTTTCTGGTATATCACTCACATTTGCTGCCTTCATAAATTATTCATAAGCTGAGATTGTTCCGTTTAATAATTGTGTATTTGCTAACATTTCGCTTTTACGAATGTGAATGTAAACTAACAGGTAGCTTTTATGCTCTAACAGTTTTCCTAGCACCTCTTGCAACTCTGAAATAGTAGACACCTCATAAATATTTTTGAATAAAATAATAGATAAGGAAGTATACTACACTCCAGATATATTCATAATAAACATTCATTAAATAAGCAGTTAATTTGAACCTACTAGATGTAGAATACTTTTTAAAATATACGTTTTCTTAAAGAGTTATGGAAAATAAGATTAGACAGTCATATGCTTAACTTTCTACCTATTCAAGATTTAGTTTACACCTGAATTTTTTTAAAAGAAAATTTAAATAAACAAACTTGCAGAATGCTTTAAGGGACTTAATGAAAAAAATTAATTTCAATTTTGAATGGTAAAATATCACCAAAATATATTATGACCTCTAACCTTTAGAAAGGTACAGAAAGATTATGTGTACTTTGAAATAGTAAGAGCAAAACTGCTTTTATTTAATAATTTATTTGGTTCTGGTGATGGAACCCAGGGGTGCTTCACCACTAAGCTACATTACTATTTTTTACACATTTTCTTCTTGTGGGACAGGATCTTACTAAGTTCAAGAGGCTGGCCTTGAACTTTCCATCCCACTGCCTCAGCCTCCTCAGTTGTGGGGATTATGGACATGCACTTTTGTGGTCTGCAAAACTGCTTTCAATTCAGATGTTTGGCTTAATTTCAGTTCATTTCAAAACCTGGTCATTGAATAAAACCACAGTTAATTAACATCCTAATTAATTAATTGACTGACTCTCCTATCAGTAATTATTTATATTTATCTATCCATTCACATAATAATCTCTTCACTATAAATATTGATTATTGTACTTTCAAGATCTATAGCACAGCTGAAAGCAATTTTATGAGGGCTTCATAGTGTCATGAAAACAATGGAATAAATGTTAATGCATGCAATAATCCTTGTGTTCTCATTCATCATTTAGTTAATCCTTGTACATGCATTTATTGAGTATCCACACTGAAAAGTTTGCTATAACAATATAACAGCCATTTCTTGCAACACAGC
Organism: Tamias sibiricus; assembly: GCA_025594165.1. Taxonomy (NCBI): domain Eukaryota; kingdom Metazoa; phylum Chordata; class Mammalia; order Rodentia; family Sciuridae; genus Tamias; species Tamias sibiricus. The sequence continues at coordinate 37,582,444 of CM046665.1, read as the reverse complement.
CCCAAATCTTGCATATTAATTATTAAAATATAGCACTATACTCTATGGTTAGGAGGCAATATTTCTCTAAGATATCTTGAGACCCCCCGTGTGTTGAAATATAGATCAGCTTAATTAACACGAATATTTTAAATGTATTTTTATTGTATATATGTAATGTATATAATATGATGATTTGATATGTGTAATTGTAATGCATAAATTGATACAGTCAAATCAATGAGGATAAATCTCATTTTACAGTCATCTTTTTGAGTAGAAGTACCTAAAATCTCTGGAACAAAATGCAGCATTATTAATTATGGTCCTCATTTTGGGCTTTAGGATCATATGATCCATATGATAAAGAAAATAAGCTGGACTAAAGAAAACAACCACATGTTCATCCTTATATGCCTAATTAAAAAAAAAAAAAAAAAAAACCTGAAAATAATAAAAAGTTAACATTTTGGATAAAACTGGACAGTGACATAATTTTTTTGATAATAAAAAGACACACTATGAAAATCTACTACATTTAATGTAAAGCGTTATATTTTTGTCATTCATTAGCTTTCATCGAACTAATGTTTATTGGATAGTTAGTAAAATGTAGCTATCTGCTCAGCAGAGATTTATATCAGCTAAATTACTTCACTGAGTGTAAATAAAAACTCATTGATTCTGATTTGCAATAAGTTATTGAAAGGTAATCTGAAACTGATGTCATTGGATGTCTTTATAAATAGGATTGTTAGGAGGTGCAGTTTATATGTGATACTGTAGGGGCAGGAGGCACTCATGTTATTTACCAAGGTCATGTCTACTCTCTGTATACGGCAAGTGCATTTGTAATATACCATACTCTAAAAAGTGCTGGATCAAGGTTTTACCAGGTCACAGTTTCATCATCCAAAGTCAATGGCTGCTGTCTAAAGATTTGCAACTACAGCAGAGACATTGAAATTTGTTACAAATGTCTAAGGGTTCCCATTCCAACTTCTGCCATATGAAAGGATTAATGCCATGCCATTTAAAAAAAATGTTTTATCTTGCATTAACTTTCTTGATGATTAGTGGAGCTTTAATCAAGTAGGATAGAAAGACCAGCTATTCCAACTACTGAATACTGAAAAGGTCACAGTATTGCAGCAAACTCCCATAATTTACTGTCTCCTATTACATACTCTAAAAACGATCACATTCCTTTCTCAAAGGCAAAACACTATTTGACAAAGTCACCATACTCTCTGAATCCAGATCTAATTTAGGACTAAGCTGGTAACATTATGTTACCTGTATAAAGCATTACTCCAAAGAATACAGCATAATGGATTTAAATCAGAACTCACCAAATTCAATTTACAACCATGATTATCAGTAAGGATGTGAAATTAAAAGAAACATGTGTTATAACAAATATGAAAAATGTTTTTAAAACCCCCACATGGCATATGTTTAATGACTAAAACATTTCACTATCCAGGTGCAGCAGTCAAGAGATTCTCACATACATTATCTTATTAAAGTTAGCTCATGCTATCCTCAATATCAGAGATTCTCCCTGGCTGCCATTCTTAGGGTGATGTCCTCCACTTTTCCCATTGACTTTTCTCCATAGTGTTCTCCACAGCTTGGGAATAAATGTTGTTAATTTCCTAGTTCATGGGATCATAACTCAAGGGCATACCCTTGTGACTTCTTAAATTCCTCTTGGATTTTTTCTCCCTTCCCTAGAACATTCAGGCTGTTTTGCCCTCCTATTCTTTGGGTATAACCATAAGTCATACCTATTTTCTCTGATTTAAAGGACCCAAACTTGAAAATTCAGTGCTCCTCTAAGTGCTTTCTAGAAACTTTTCATTTTATGTGTCCTTCTGAAAGATTGTCATTCTGTAATTCAGATGCCAAAAAATATATTTTGTACCTTTAATTAGTTTAAGATAAATATGCTTGAAAAAGAATCACGTTTCCATCTCATGTTATAAACTGATTATTGGTGGAGATAGATTCTATACAAATGATTTTATTTCTTCAATTTTATCATTGGAACAGAGAAAGTTGATAGTGAAAATTTTCAGAACCTTTCCCTTGCCCCAAATCTCACTATTCTAAACAAATACTTTGTTATTTTAACTTTTGTTATTAAAGAAGAGCTGACATTGTTCCTGCTTCATTTGTTAACTTTGTACAACATCTATTGCCTTTACTTTGGTGGATAAAGGATAAACACACTTCACCCAGTGTGGTGGCTCATGCCTATAATCCTAGCAATTACAGAAGCTGAGGCAAGAGGATCACAAGTCTGAGGCCGGCTTCAACAACTTAGCAAGATCTTGTCTCAAAATAAAAAATGTAAAGACCTGGAGGTGTATCTCAGTGGTAGAGCACCCATGGGTTCAATTCCCAATACCACCAAAAAAAAAAAAAAAAAAAGATTAAACACATTTCCACAGCATCTCCTCTCCCTTTATGCTAATATATTGTATTACGATTTTAATTCTATTTGTTACTTTGTAGTAAGAAAACTAAAGGGACTCCATCTTGTTCTTCAGCAGCCATCTTAGGAGTTCTGAGAAATAGCTGTTTCTCAGAAATAATAGAATACAGAAAGTCCTGCCTGTGTACCCATTAATCGTTACCTAGGGTAATACGCTTGACAGCATAAAAAACAGCAATTCCTATACAATGTAAAATTGCTCTCTTTGGTTTCCATTTTTCCTGGGCAAATACCTTGTCAGAGATTGATTGTCTAGATGTTAGTAACCATTCTCTAACATGTACTCAACTAGGGTCATCTTGACCCCATTCCCTTCTACTTGATCATTGCTATATCAACCTGGAAAATCCCGTGGGAAATATTATTGTACCCATTGCTTTGTCTTGCTAACTGCCTAGATTCAGTTTCTGTACCATGGCTTGCTTGCATTGGCTGAAACCCTGCAATTAAATATTCCGCCCTCTATAATTTTGCTCTTTATAAACCCTTGAAAAATCACTGCTGGCGCGCCATCTTGTCACACTGTGTGATGTGTGAGGATGGCGGCCGCTGATCAGCTTAAAAAGGCTTTTTATTGGCATTAGTGTGACGTGGCTTGGAGTTTTAATTGACATCTCATTGGATACAACATTTTTGGTACAACAACTTCTCTAACTTTGAATAATACACTTATTTGTATTATCCTGTGACATCCGTTTGAAAGCATCACTCTGGGGGATCAGGGTATAGCTTAGTGGTAGAGTACATGTTTAGCACATGCAAGAAAAAAAATCTGTACTTTTGCTAGTAATCTGTAATCTATAAATATATACTGCTAAGTCTTCAATAAATCAATATTTATTGATATAATCAATAAATATTTCTTTGCACATGGTTCTTTTTCTGGGCACATTTATTATGTTCCATTGGTTTGTTCATCTACCCCAGTACCAGTAGTTCTCTGCCTTCTTTATCTACATTAACTGTTCAGCAATCTGGTAGATATAGTCTCCCCTAAATTTTTTTTTTCTAGAAGAAGGACATTTTTATTCTTGACAATTTACATTTAAAAATACCTAGTAGACTTGCTATGCATGCACACACACACATACACACACATATACATCTCATTTGGGAGTTTATCAGATTTATAGATAATTTTAGGGAGAGTTGAAAACTTTTTAGAGTATTGAGTTTTCCAAGCTATAATAATGGTGGATAGCTACAACTATTTGGATCTTTATTGTCATCCAATATATTTTGAATTTTTCTTCATACATGTCTTGCATATTTTGGATATATTTAGTTCAAGATATTTTATATTTTTGAACTATTTAAAGGTGTATGTTTTAAAATGATATATCCTGATTCTTTGATATTGGTATATAAATATACAACAAATTATTTAAACTATTGTTTTGTGTTACAACAGTAATCTTAATAAATTTGTTAATTATAACAATTTGATCTGCATATTCCATTGGATTTTCCATTGGATTGCCTTCATATCATATGAGGGTTCTATTTCTTCCTTTCCCATCCTCAGACATAATTCTACTTACATGCCTTAGTGTTCTGACTAGGATATTCCATGAAATATAGGATAGATGGAGTGATAACATGCATTCTCATCTTCTTCATTTCTTAATGAAACTTTCACTATTTCACTATAAAATTGATGTTTGCGGTCTGGGGTTGTGGCTCAGCGGTAGAGTGCTCTCGCCTAGCACGTGCGCAGCCCGGGTTCGATCCTCAGCACCACGTAAACATAAATGCATTGCATTATGTACAACTAAAGCAAATAAAAAAAATTGATGTTTGCTGCTCACTTTTTGTGGTTTCTAGATTTGGAATACCTGATTTTTTAGTTTGCCAAGTTTTTATCTTGATTCTCTGGTGCTTCTACACTGAGGGTTACAGAGAAGCATGCAATATAACTTGAACATCTGCTCCATGGATGGTCTTTTAGTTCATCAAGTTGCTTTTTATCCCAATACTTTTCCTGCATGGGTATTTGCCTAATCCAAACTGGGAGTCACATCACTATTTTGACAGAAAAGTGGCACCCATAGCTATTGCTAACTTCTCCTTTTTGTGTTTTGTGCTATAAAGATTCACATGAAAGCAATCAATATATGTCTTCCAGAAAGGCATCCACTTTCTGATCTAATCATATTGCTTCATTTCTTGGTGTTGTCACGAACAATTCCTCTTATAATAATAATAATATTGTTGGTTATATGTAACCTTATGAACATTTAGCATTTATCACAGCTATTATAAAAGTTTTAAATTCATTAGATCATTAAACTTTTGCTCATTTTTACAACTTTACTTACTTAAATTTTAATTAGATTCTGTCAGGCAGTGAGTATGCCCAATCCATCTTTTAAACTGGAAGTTCATTTAAATTTTAAATTATAAACATATATTTCTCATACATTTTCACTCCAGAATGTTTTGGATTATTTAATTTATTATGATAGCAATTATTTTAATATAGTATGTTTTCATTTGTTTATTCATAACTGCTATAATTTCTGGCTGTTATTCCATAAATGAAGCATCTTATTTTAACCAAGAATCCAGATCCACATTGTATTATTAATTTTCACCTGTTTGCTAACCTTCATATTGAATTATTTGCCTTAACATTTCAATGAAAATAATATAGAATCTCAACATGTTTCTGCTTTGAAAGTCAGTAAATAACTAGTGAATATATCAATCAACATTAAATGAATAAATATAACTTTGCTTGTAAAATCAAAATGTGTACAACACAAGTTGAATAAGAGGTATAGGCTATATATAATACTGAATCCTGTACCTAAAATAGTTTCTATCAACCCAGGCTTCACATTTGGATCACCTAGAGAGTTTTAAAAAGTCCTAATGACCACAACAATCCAATTCAAATCAGAGTTACTGTGCTTTGGATTTTGGCATCAATATTATTATAAGTTCCCAAATGATTCTAATGTGTATTCATGGTTGAAAAATCCTGATCTAAGAGAATTTCCCATTTGGAAAAGGCCCATACTTTACACATCCTGTGTACCCAGTGTTTTGCCACCATAATTACACATCTGTCATGTACAGGCTGGCTCACTGAGGCCATGAAGCTATTACCTTTTGCTTCCTCATGATAGTGGTATGGAAAAGTCCTTCCCTTCTAACTTCATATTCACCACAGGTCTTTCTTCTTCCCTTGAAAAAGAGATCTTCTTTTAAAATCCTACATAAAATTATTTGGCTAGTCTGAAGGACAATTCCAAATTAGTTCTGAAGCAGAACTAACAGCTTATACCTGAGTACAATGATTATGAGCTCTGCCTACTTCTCCTGGGTTTCATTGAGGGTTCACCACTCAGACTTTCACAAGGGCAAAATGGAACATTTCTGACCATATTTAGTAATTATTTTAATAGACATTATGTATCAAGATCCAAGAAGAAAAAAAACTTGGTTTTTATACTGTTCAATGAGATAAAATTCTATACAGATTTGAAGCAAACCTTATTGTACATTCCTATTAGTTACCTGGAAGACAAAATGACACAAAATCATAAGATACTAAGTGAATTATGAGACATTCAAATGCTTAATAAAGACTATTAATTACAGAGATATAGATGAACTTGGTTGAAGTCTCAAATTTGAAATTGTAATCAATACTTTTAAAATAATAACAGAATGTCACAACAAAATAAATACTTTGTTGAATGTTCAGTTGGAATGAGAAATATTGAGACCTGTTTAAACTATACATATTGACTTAAAAGAAGCAATGGTTGCAATAACAATGCAATGAATGTCTTAGTTCTACATTAAAAAACAAAACACTCTGGGGATAACTCATTAAAAAATTTTTGGATTGCGTTGTTACTGAAGGAGCCCTAATCAAGGAGATAGCTAAAGATTGCGGTTAGCTGAGAGCCATAAAAGATGTTCTAGTTTCCACCTGATATTAATACATTATTCAAGAATCTTGTATGCCTGTGAACACTGTGTGACGCACCTGTAAGCTCGAGCTGTAAGCACTTGTCCTTGTTAAAGCTATATGTATATAACCGGGTGAGGTTGGTTAGAGTGTGTGGGAAGAAGAAGAAGGTGGTGGTTGGAGTTAGAGCGGTTGGAGAGGTTACTGGAGCCGGAGAGAGAAGAAGAATAAAAGACATTTTTTTCATTTTCATCCTGCCTCCGGATTTTCTCCCGCGGCGTCGTAACTGCAAGCAACAGCATCAGGCAGCTACATGTTACCAAGAATACAGTGAGGATAATCTATTTCATTATAAGTATCTCTAAGAGAAATACTCAAATGAACAAAGGACATTACATTATGAAAAGATTGTAAAATGTGTTATATAAAGCTATGCACTTAAATCTATAAAACTGTCTATTGTGTAAGAACTGCTTGCAGGTATAGGTTAATTCAATGTGGTCAACATAATAACAATTTAATTCAGTCAAGAATTCCAGATATCAACATTATTAAAATAAAATAAATACTTTCCAAATTTGACATCAAACAAACAGGGAAAAACTTTAAATACTATTTCCCATTTGAGAAATTAAATTTCAAAATGTTTACAACCATATGTTATAGAATTTATATAAGGAGAGAAATGTAGAAAGTTATCATGTGGCCTAACAAAAATTCCCAACAGAATTCCACAGACATTCTAAAATCCAAAAATGACTACTTCATACAAAGTGGCCCCTGGCAATATCTGACCTCTTTTCCTACCCCTTCCCATTATTTATTCCTTTCCAGCCACACTGGCTGCATCAAACTGCAGTCACACTTGACTTTACCTATGGCCTTAAAATTCCTCTTCCCTTTGCCCACAATCTCTGGATATCAACCAACCAAGCTCCTACGTTTAAAAAGTCTTCCATTAAGAGTACTTCTAAAATAGCACCTTTCCCACTCCCACCAGTGTCTGGACTCTAATCCTGCTTTATTTTTCTTCAAAGAATTTACTTTGTATTATATATTTAGGGCTCATTTTTCCCCATCTCTATTAGTTTTATGAAGGCAGAGATTTTTGTCTTTTGTTTTATTGAATTATTTTCCTAAATACTCTATAAAGAGGTCTAATTTGTATGCCATAAGGTATACACATTTTATGTGTAAATTCAGTTATTTTTAACAAATTTGCAAAATTTTGTGTACATCACCCTGATCCAGTTTCAAAGCATGTTCTCCCAAATATATTTGTAGCAGTCAACCCACCTCTAGTACCAGACAAACATTATTCTGTTCTCGATCTCCATAGATTTGTTGTTTCTTTACATTTATATAAATGGAACCATATATTTCACAACTCTTTGTTTTATTTACTGTTGTACTCTACCTAAAACAGGCCCAAATACATAAACATTTGCAATATAAATACAAGGGAGCATCAAGGCAGATTCTGGACTAAATTTCATAATGCTGCAATGAATAACTCACATGTAACCTCATTAGTTTACCAGTCTGAATTTAAATTTTCTTAAAAAAAGGAGAAAAGTAAATGGGAAGGAGGAAAGAAGAAGGCATTATCTAGTTTCAAAAGACATAATACATGGGGGATAAATTTGTGAATCTTGAATATCCATTAAAATATGAATTCAGGGGGCTGGGGCTATGGCTCAGCAATAGAGGGCTTGTCTTGCATGTGTGAGGCCCTGGGTTCCATCCTCAGCACCACATAAATAAAATAAAGGTATTGTGTACACCTACAATTAAAACATATTTAGAAAAATATGGATTCAGAAACCTTGATGATATTGATTCATATTTTTAACTAAGAACCTGAGATAGTATAGCAGCCAATTATTCCCTGAAACAATGGGAAATGCTAAAAACTGCAGGCATAAAAATAAATGTTTTCTTATTTGCCTAGCTTAGCTAAAACAATTCTATGATATTATTGATAAATTTCTTGAAAATAGTCAACATATTCTTAAAATAAGACAATTGAAACATTAATACTTTATTCTGGCCATTTCATATCATTGGCCATAGATATAAAACATAATAATAAGTTGTTTTATATGAATGTTGGGTAAAACATTCCTTTGATCACCATTTTGAATCTCTCTTTCACTTAAATATGGCTCCTAAAAATGACCTTTTATGCCCATAGTTGTCTCTAAAGTGTCAAAATTTTGTTCATTCATTGGGGTGATTATAGAAAGTGGAATTACATTCAGAGTAAGACCAGTCACTGCAATTCCATTTTCATAAATCATGAACAATATTTCACTTATATATATATCAATCTGTTTTTTTATTTTTTGATTCTTTGCTTTTATTTTTATTTTTGTAACAGTGCTGGGTCACTTTTTTTCCCTTAAACTTTTTCCCATGAAGTTGAGGGTAAAAAATAATTGGCTGATGGCTTTGGAGGGCTAGAATTTGAATTGGAATTAGCAGTTCACTACCATTTTCAGTAAATTTTGGTATCACTTGAGTGATTAACAAACAAAACTGTATTTATATATATTTTTTCCTTTCAAGAACCTTATGTATGAGAAAGACCTTGAGATAGATAAAGTTCATTTACTTCTTCTATTAAGAATTCTAGTTAGTAAACATGTTAAACACTTTGCTAATTTCTTATTCAAAACATTTTTGCTTAGAGGAAGTTGATAAGTATTGTTATTCATGAAAATTATCACCCATTTTATGTATGGGGGCGGGGTAGGGATATGTTCATATCGGGGAAGGCTGTTGAGTGGCAAAGTGAGATAAATTATGGACAGGAAAGTTGACTGTTTATGAACTGGACCTTAACTCATGTATGAGTTCCAGTATTTGCCAGTTCACCTAAATACTTCAAATTTGTTTTTTAAATTGTTTCTACCCTTGTTCTGAGTGTCCTAGTCAATAAAAGAAGGTGAGCACTATGATTACAAAGAAGAGACCTGGTATAGCAGTATCATTAAAGGACAGAGAATAGTACTTCTTGAGCACCTATTAGGTCCCAAGTACTCTTGTGGCTTTTAAGTGTTATTTTATACAAATAATAAACCTCATGAGATTTTTTTTTCTTTTTGAGCTATGCACAGAGAAAACACAACTGACAGATAAATTTACTGACAACACAGGTATACAAGTAAATATCAGCTTTGTCAATATTATTTATGATGTTGGAGAATGAGAGTTTGATTTTTACTTATTTCCTTCATGAAATTACTGGTTTAAGTTAATTGATATCTATTCTTAGCATTATTCTTTCCTTCTTTCTCTTTCCTTTGCACTTAACCTTCCCTTTATTTTACTTCACTAATTCTTTTAGTTTAGGAGTGTATCTTGTTGATTTAGACCAGGATTGAAAAACTATTGCCTGAACCAAATGTGAACCATAAGCTCTTTTTCCATGACACTTGAGCTCAAAATATATTTTGTATTTTTAAATGACTGTAAAAAAATACATAATAAATAAACAAGTAGGCCAATAATACATGAGAGAGTCTGTAGGTGGCCTAACACCTAAAACCTATACCATCTGGTTTTCTACAGGAAAGTTTGTCAACCTCTGATTTAGAAAATTTACATTTGATATAATTGTTGATTTTTGCTAGTATTATATCTACCACCTTAGTTTGTTTTCTATAGGTCTCATTAAGTTTTTTTTTTTTTTTTTTTAATCTTCCTTCCCTACTAAATTTTGGATTGAGTTTTATTATATTTTGTTTTTATCTTCACTATATTATTATAGTTGTAAGCCATAGTTGTTATTCTTGGTTTTTAATTCTATTGATTACCCTAAGGTAAATAATACGTGCATTTATTTATCACAATTCCTTTTCAAATAATATTTTATATTCTTAAATACTATAAACACTTTATGAAATATACTGCCATTTTATTCCTCATGTTCTTTGCCCTATTGTGGTGATATATGGAGTTTTATAATATTAAGAATGCATATATTATTATGAATTTTGCTTTAAACCATCAGTTAGCTAGCAAAAAAATTAAAATATTTTTAAAAGTTTTTTTTTTTTTATGTTTTACAAGTTCTCTCACTCTCATTTGTGTGAATATATGCATTGTCATTTCTATTTTTTATTATATCCAAACAATTTCCTGAACATTTCCTGTAACACGATTTGCTTAAAATGAATTCTCTTAGCTTTTTTGTTTGTTTGTTTTCATCTAAAGAGTTTCTATGTTTTCCATGTGGGGAAAGTTTTTATTGCCCAAAAGCTTTCCTTGTGGCATTTTAAAGAAGCTACTCTATTGTCTCTGGTCTTGCATTAATTACGGTGAATAATCTGTTCTAATTCTTACTTTAGTTTCTTCATATGAAACATGTTTCCCCACCCCCATGGATAATTTATCATTTTGTAACCATAAGTTCTTTTGAATGATTTTGTTATGATCCACCTAAATGTGACTTTTTAAATGTTACATTTGCTTTGGCTTTTATGACTTTGTGTGTTTTTATATATTTAGTTATCTCCCTTTGTTCTCTTCTGTTTTTCTAAAGATGCATAATACTTTTCCAATAGTCATGGAATTGCTACTCATTTTACATTCCATCTCTTTTTGCTCTGCAATTCATTTTGGAATGTTTCCAAAGCTATGACTTCAAGTTCACTGATTTTTTTTTCTTCTTCTTCTTCTCTAATTTCTAATCTGATGTTAAATTCTTTCAGGGAATTTTCTTTCCTAAGTTTTTTTTTTTTTTTTTTTTTTCATTCTGCATCCTGCTATACCTTGTCTTAAATTTTAAATATTTTTAAACTATGAATATTTAAATACTGTACCTTTTAAGATCTTATAATGGGTTATTAGGAAGGACATTTCTGGAATAACCTTCCCAGCTTAAGAGCTCAAGGTGCTCAGAGCTATTCTGGTCAGGAATATCATCTACATCCAGTCCCAAATTTTGGACCAGAGAGTGCTCTGCTTTGTAGATGTTATAATTAGTGGTTGCAGACTCAGCTGGAATCTGATATTTCTTCCAACCAATTTCACCTTACAGATCAAGTTTCAGTTTCCCAGTGATTATCACTCTGTGTTTGATTTTTTCCTTTGGCAGAGGTTGCAATGGTCACTTTTATTTGTCAACTAGGATACAGGACCCGATTATTCAATCAAACCTTAATCTGCTGCTGTGATGATGCTTTGCAGATATGAGTACATCTATAATCAGCTTTCTTTAGACTAATGGGATTATTCTAAGTAATTTGGGTGAGCCTACTTCAGTCAGGGAAAAGGCTTTAAGAAAAGAACTGAGATTCTTCTGAAAATCAAGAAGCTGCAGTTCTCTTCATGGCTGAAATGTCCTGCCTGCCCATGAATATTTTCCCAAGCTTTTCAAACTATTCTTTAAGCTGTCTTCCCAAGTTAGTACTCAAAATACTGTTCTTCATTTTCATGACTATGGTAGTCTTGGAGTGACTGTTTAGCCTCTATAAGGAATGTAGTTAGTGCACATTATCCACCTTACAGTGCCTTTGGGTTAAACTTCAGTGTTTGTGCAAAAAGAGCTCCTAGTCAATGACAGGATAGTTGGGTTAATAGAATTGGGAAATTCCAGCCCAGTGTAGGACTTTCAATAGCAATCTTTTGTTAATCTTTAAGGAGCTAATTTTTTGCTAATGTCAGCCTCATTTGCTTGATTGAAACTTCCTTAGAAGTGCACTGCACCACCAATACTTTAACCATTACTTTCAGTGTCTTAGGTATTTAATTCTCATTCTTTATTTGATATTGACATTTTATCCCTAAGTATTTTCATTAAAGATCCTGGATCATCTTGATATATTTTATCTTAAAGAATTACACACATTTTCAACCAATTTTTGTTTCCACTGTACTTTTTTTTTTTTTTTTTTTTTTAATTTGTTCTAATTTCAACCAGTTTTCAACTGGGAAAAGTTGTCCACAATCCTGAAGCTTATTAACATGTATGGAATTTGGTTAGTACCAACATTAAATACTTTTTTCTAATTTTCTTCCTTTTTCTCTCTCTCTTGCTCTCTTGCTCTATTATTAGTTTTAAATTATGGTGTATTTGGACATAATATTTTTGAATACTGTCTCAAATTGTCATATGTTTGAATAATTTTATTCAATCAAGAATATTTTATCAAAAGCATTTTTCAATTTTTTTTCTAAAATTTGTGCTTTTTAGTTATTTTTAAAATTTTGCTTTAAATTTGGATATTCCTGTCTTACTTTTTACATTGTGGTGTCATCACTTAAATCCTGTGTTGCAATGTGCTACTTTTTTAAGTAAGAAAATTATTTTTAAATATGATAATTGCTTTTATTGCTTTTGAAAGCAAACTACAGAAAGCAATTCCATTCTGGCTTGATTAAAAAACTCGATGTGTAGATATCATCAAGAATTCTCAGAGGTAAAAGATCAAGACAAAACATATATTGTAAGCCCAAAATAGTTCTCATGTATAAATCGTTACCCTTGAGTCTAATTGAAGAGGAAGAACTTAGATGAGATTTACTCCTAAGACCCAAAACTCATGACAGAAAACCTCTTCAGTTAGTAATATTTTGACAGAATTTACCTAGAATTTCTACATTTTTAATGTATTCTCTTAGGCTTAATTTTCCTGGCTTCTTTAAACCTGTATTCTTTTATATTTTTCTTACATCATTCCATCATTCAGAATAAAATAGAATATTTCTTTCCTCTCCTAGATCCTTTGAGGATGAGCTAAATCTAAATATTTAATTATAAACAAAAAGTAAGAAAAATCCAACTGGGTAATTATTTACCAAATGCCCCCCCCCCACACACACACACTCTCTCACACACACACACAATTGATTATCCATTATGAGTTGTCTTTGTGCTAGGAACTTGACATAATTCATTTCATTTAATTTCACTTTACATAATTTATTCCATTTAATTTTCACACAAGCACTTCAGCTACTAATATCTGCAATCTAAGAAGGAAAAAGCTGGTTTGGGTATTTAACTAACTTGCAAAATCTCTCACATCAAATGACTAGCTGGTTTTGTACTCAAAATTAAATTTACCTGATTGTTAATATTATGCTCTTTCCACCACATAACTTACCTTCCAAAGAGAAATAGGACATAGCATTTGCCTTCAATAAGAATTCAGTCAATTGGTATAATTCAAAAGCAACAAAAATAATTATGATATTTGAAAATGTATGAAGGTGTCTAATTTTAACCTCAGCACCTCACCTGTCAGTCTGCTGACTCTTGATTCTGCACTTTGCTTTTCCATGTCTTCTTCATAGAGCTGCTAGTAAATGTTTCATAGTTATGCATTATTTCCATTGTTTTCCTCCCTTTAAAGCATCCTATTATATCCCAAAATATACTTTGTAATATGCAGAAGTGATAACCTATGAATAATGCACAGTATACAAAATTGAATTGATTTGTTGAGATGCTCACTTATCGATTGGTAAGAAACAAATATTTTTTCACAGGATAACTGAAACATCATAAATAGTTGTCTGGTTGAAAACAAATAAAAGAAACTTATGGATAAAATCACAAGGGTGATAATAAAGGTTTTAAACAAGGGACTGAGTTGAGTGGATATGAATTTTAGGAACTGATGAAAAGGAGGAGAGCCGGGTAGGAGGGAAAACAGTAGCAGAGGACCTAGTCTAGAAATAAAGGTTATCATCTGAAAAGAAGAGCCCAGGATAAAGCATACTGTCTCGTGGTTACCTATAGGGTAGCAGAGGGAGGGAAGTTTGAGAACAGCATGGTCCTACATGGTGGGAGATGGAAAGCCAGATATCCAGGATGATTCCATAGTTTCCAACTCTAGAATCTGGTACTTACTAACTTAGGAAGACTAGAGAAGTAGGTTGGGGTTAAAGATTGAACTTTTCCTTCTAGGATTAGCAACTTGAATTGTTAATGAATTTATGAATAAAAGCCAAGATCAAATTCCTGTAGAATCGTTCCTGTTATAATCTAAGGAATGTTTGCTTCTGGCAAGCAGGATGCTCACTTTTACACAGCAGAAGCTTCTGAGGAGATGATGATTTAAAATCTTTGTTACTCTTCTCTAAACACTTATTATCAAGCTTTATAGGAATTTTGTGATGCATTTTCCTCTTGAAATATATACTACTTCTCAACTATATCATATATGATTCTTCCATCTCGTTTGTTTACCAGTCCAATATTATTATTGTTCGATTATAATTGCAGATGACCTAATTTTCCAGATATTTTTATGTAGTCTTTTCTACTGCCTATTGGGTGTCAAAGCAATTTTTTTTAAGGGTGTAAAATAAAAGTAGCTCAAGTTGGGTGCCATGGCACACTCCTGTAATTTCAGCGGCTCTGGAAGCTGAGACAGGAGGATCACAGGTTCAAATCAGCCTCAGCAACAGTGAGGAACTAAGCAACTCAGTGAGATTCTGTGTCTAAATAAAATACAAAATAGGGTTAGGGATGTGGCTCAGTGTTCAAGTGCCCCTGACCAGTAATCCCCAGTATCCACACCTGTCCCCCCGCCCTCCCCCCAAAAAGTAGCTCTCTATGGAACTTTGGAAAAGTGTACCAAGAAATATTAGCAAATAATTACTGTTCCTAAATGACACATCCCATCATTTTTTTCATTGACTGAATTTTTTAAAATAAATTTTTAAAATGCATAATTAAGAAGATAGATATGAAAATCCTGTGATGAAAGCTAAAAATCATTTTTGTGAATTTTGACTTCATTTATTTACTTGATTAGCTGGGATTGACTTCCTTCCATATGAACCCTTACCTTTTTTAAAAAGCCAACCATCAGAATATAAAAACAAGCATTCAAACTTTAAAAATGCAATGCAACTCTGTACCATTGAGTATAGTATAGTGTGAGAATTTCCATTATTGAAATTAAAAATCATATCTTCATTTTAGGGCCACATCAACCATAGTTTTCAGACTTCATTTCCCACTTAAAATAACAATATTTAGAGATAAATAAATTTATGATGAAGCAATCATTTTGGCTAAATATGTCACTCATGGAGAGGTATGGAATACTGCCTAGAGAAAATGTACTAGAATCATATATAGCTGATGTAGAATCCACCTCTGCTACTTAAAACCTTTAGTACTAAAACCCTTAGTACTAAAACCCTTAGTCTTAAAACCTTTAAGACTAAAACCCTTAGTACTCTGAATTACATGTATAATATTTTTGAAGTATTGATGTATCCTAGGGAAAGTGAAAAATGTACATGGAGGACATACAACTAGGGTAAAGACCTCAGCTCATCAGAGCTAGGAATATTATTACAATTCTTCCCCCCAGAATTTGAGTGTTAGAAGTTTTAAAAAGTGGTTTTGGCTGGGTGCAGTGGTGCACGCCTGCAATCCCAGCACTTGGGAAGCTGAGGCAGGAGGATCTCAAGTTGAAAGCCAGCCTCAGCAATGGCTAAGGCACTTAGCAACTCAGTGAGACCCTCTCTCTAAATAAATACAAAAAAGGGCTGGGATGTGGCCCAGTGGTCGAGTGCCCCTGAGTTCAATCCTGGTACAAAAAAAAAAAAAAAAAAAAAAAAGTGGTTTTGTAGTAAATAAATTAATTGGATAAAAATGGTTACATTTTTGCTGGTAAAGGAATTACTTGCCTTTGGGTCATCTGGAGACTTTCAAGAGGCCTTACAGATGAAGATAATATTTGTTATGTTATGTATATATATTTTACATTATCATATTCACTTTATATTGCTTTATTTAATGACCACTTGACTATAACCTCCTCAAAGAGGAGGACAATGTCTTATTTCTCTTTAGAGGTTAATGTTGGGCAGAGGATATACACAAAATTTGCAAGTGGTTTGCATCCCTCTCCCAGTTCCTTAGTAGGAGTATCTTTCCCTTTGATAGTAACAAAATCTACTATTAAAAGGATAATGAGTTTTCAGGTGCATACTTTGCAATCTTGCATTCTCTTTTCCAACTCAGTTTCTAAAAAAAAAAAAAAAAAAAAAAAAAGTCATTATGTTTTCTGACTTTCTGAATCTTCTCTGTTATTTTTCCAGTGATTCATGGATTCTCATCACAGCCTTCACATGCACTAGCATGATATTCTTCAGCCAAAGAGCCAAGTCATTCACTAATGCTCCCACTTAGAAAAGAATCAGGATGGGAGGGACTGTTGGAGAAAAGACTGTATGTCTTGGAACATCTTCCATCTAAAATAAAATCAACTATAGGAAAATTACAAGCACTCAACATTTTCCTCAGAGTGGGTTTATATTTTTCAGAAAGTAATAGATACAGCAGTGGCAGTAGCTTTTAAATATACTGGGGGAAAAATGGCACAGTATGGCAGAAAATCAATAGAAATAGTTTATTCATAAGGCAAACAGTATAATTAGTTGAATCTGACACTTTCTGTACATCACAAATTTCATGTTCCACTAAGGACTGGCAGATTAATTGCACAGAAACTTCTGTCAGCAGATTCTCTGTGCATGAAAAATTACTAAAGAGACAAACATTTCTTGAATGATGCTCTCTGTTGATTACTTTAAAAATTAAATTGTTGATAAAATGTCAATATAAAAGCATTGAGAATTTATTAATAATTCATTGCTTACATATTTGTGTGAATTTGCTTTTCAAAATATCTTTCCTGGTAATATATATTCATATCTATTTTTTTACTTCTCTGGGAAATTTATTGGACTCAGGTATAGTTTTGGCCAATTTTAGGTGTCTATTAGCTCAAAGGCTTGCTTCATTTAGTTTCCTTTATAAAAATAAATAATAAGTTAAATAATAAATTAAATAAATATCTTTGAAATACAACGATGTTCCTATTTTGAAAGTAAATGAAACAGGGAACATTACAAGTCAAATGTGGAAAGTCAAAGAGATTAAAAGGTGAGAACTGGAAATCACTATGGCCACTGTCCTGCCTAAACCTCAGACTCCCATTCTAGAAACATCAAGGTCTCATGTTACTCTATAGCTCTGCTTCTAGAAAAAGACTTCCCAAGTTTGATGTAGTCTGCAGACATCTCATCATCATCAACGCCTAAAAGCACTTATGGCACTAAGTAACTACCTTTTCAAATCATAAAAAAAGATGGAATCCTGCCTAGTGTCTACATGACATCTGCTTAGTTTCTGAAGGTCTTACTGCAGGGTTACAGACAGAATAAGTATTCAGTTACATCTAATAAACTCCATAACTTACGGCTGATTCTAAAGATACCTGGCTTTATTATATTCACTTAAAACTCTGCTTTATTTTCTACTAATGGTTTTTTATATTGGTCCCTTTGCAGGCTATAGTGGTGTTTTATAAGGTACTATCTTATTTTTGTTTACTTGAGTGAATATTTATGCACATGTTCCTTAGGCTTCAGATATATTCATTTTGTTGTCAGGAGTTTAATATGCATATGTACAAAAATGCTGACGAGTCAGTGCACTTATCTGCATCTCAGAGAGATGATGATGGGTCGTAAACCCGTATATTAAAACAAGCATCCAAGAGTTCATTTCTTTCCAGTTGGATTCCTGGAGATTTTTTCTTTCCTTTAAATGAAACAATCTGCAGAAGGGAGTCAGATTAATTGCTCTCTTATACATCATATCTACTTGTATCATTGTTATTCCATCAAGTAAAACAAAAATCAATATAATTGCTGGTATTTATTGAGTATTCATTTTGTGCCATGCAGTCTACTAAATGCTGCTCATGAATCAATGCACTTAATCTTCAACACCACCTTTTGAGGTGGACACTAGCATTATCCTGATTATTCAGATGAGATAACTAAAGCATACAGTGGTAATAATTTGTTCAATATCACACAGTTGGTAAGTGGTAATGCTGAAATTCATGACTAGGAAGTTAGGCTTTTAGAATCCACATGGTTAATTACCATGCTGTACTCTCTCGTGACATAAGTCTGACACCTGGAAGAGAAGAACGACTTGATATTGAAGGTGTCAATGCTCATCTTAAAGAAATTTGTGAACATCATTCACCAAAAGAATTATTCAAAATTCATCTGACTTATGAAACATCAAATAATCCAGGGATTGGTAAATCTTAGTTCTGGTTCTAGAAAAAGTGAGAAGGAAATTTTAAGGAAATCAAAAGAAAAAGGAATATATAACTTGATAATAAATATTATCATTTGCATTCAAAATTTAAATGAGATTATTTTCTAAAATAATTCATTACCAAATTGATAAAATTGAATTATAAAAAGTATTTGATAATGTTGCATAGAAAATTGTCAGAAATATGAAAATACTACCAAAAGCCACGTCTTGACATGTTCATAGGTAAGCTATTTTAATATTACAAGAGAAAAAGTATTGAAATTATCAATTTTAGACAATGAAAGAAGTGTAAGACTAATAAATTCATCCTATGAAATTAATATATTAATCACAAATTTAAAATAAACTTAGTTGAAAACATAAAACTTTATGCCTGTTTCAAACATGTATGCACATGTAATAAAAATTAACAGAGAAATACTAACAACTAGAATAAAACATGATTCCCCATTAGCAAAAGTTGTTTTTCAGGAATGCAAGTTACTGTCAATAAAAAAACATATCATTAACTTAATGTGCTGAAAAGAATAACTTAAATGAGCCGTATCAAGGATTGAAATTAAATTTAATAATATTTTGGAATAATTATTTTTCAACAAAATATTTGAAATAAAAAAAATTAAAACTTCCTCTTTATCTTCAGAAAATATTTATTCTTCATTATTATTAAATATCCCTTGCAAAATTTAAATTGGCCAATTATACAAGTCATAAAATAAAATTAGAATAAGAAATAGTAGAAGGGACAAATAATTATATTGTGTAGAGGTAGTATTATTTTATTCCTAACAGCTCCAAAAAATAAAATAATTAAAAAAGACTATTAGCTTAAAACTAACCCAAATTTAGTGATATTTTGGATAATTTTATAAATGTCAGGTGGGTAGAGGTACACACCTGTAATCCCAGCACTTAGAGAGACTAAGACAGGAGGATTACAAATTCCAGGCCAGCCTAAGCAATTTATCAAGGACCTACGCAACTTAATGAGACCCTGTCTCAAAAAAAAAAAAAAAAAAAAAAAAAAGTTTTAAAAGGGCTAGGAATATTGTTCAGTGGTAAAGTTCCCCTGGATTTAATCCCTAGTACCCTAGTACCAAAAAGTAAAATGAAATGAAATTGTATTAAATTTTTTAAAATGTCAAAACCCCAGCAATTCCCACAGGGGTGATAACCAGCCAGGGAAGCAGAGATCTGAGAAATTTGCATCAGTACATCAGTTAGGGTCAGTTTCTTACTTGAACTCAAAGCTGAAGTGAAAAGGGAGTGAGCCAGTTGAATTAAGAAAGGGGATACTCAAGGATCCAAGATGGCGGGCCAGAGGGAGGAAGTAGTCCATGTAGCTCCAAGACCCAGGTCTCAACTAATGAGAATACTACTTCTCTGAGAGGGATAGAGGATACCTCCACAGCTGCTCTCATGCAGAAATCATTGCAGCTGTGCCCACACACAGGGCTCTGGGCCTCAGTGTTAAAGCACCTCTTCTGACTCCCTCCTGCAGCTATTAGCCCAGGCAGCACTTCCAAGTGCATTAACAGGATTGCTACATCAGAACTGGCCACAAAATTCCCAGACACCGCTTCCACGCAGGATGTCCAGCTGCTACCCACCCACAGGAATGCTGGCCACCACTCACCTGTGGACCCCCATCTACCAACATGGGGCTCCACCGGTCGCTCCCTCTGTGGCCTCCATCTTGTGACTCGGCAGCTACTGCCATAGGTCTCTACACCGCAGTAGTCTGCCTGAACCTGGGGTCATTCTGCAGGCTCGGAAGACGGCCAACAGCCACAACTCTACATGCCACTGAACACGTCTCTGAACACATTACACAACGTCATTGCTTTCCCCCACCTACCCGATCCGACACCCCAGCATTAGAAATGTTGGAAACCGCCTCCATCTTGGGTCAACTTTCTCGTCATCTTTGCAGGGAATAGTTCCTGGATTGGAACTCCAGCTGGACAGGTACCAGGTATCCATCTTTCTCCTCACCCCAGTGGCCGGTAACCTGGTACAATAACTGCCTGACACAAAAGAGTTCTCAGAGGAACGGGTGCACAGTGCAACCAGGTTGCCTCCCACAGGAGCCCTGGTGAGGGAGATCTCTTAATGGGAACTAGTAAGGGAGAGAGAGAGAGGGTGCAACAGTTTGGAGACTAATCGTTTGGAGAGACCAGGAAATGGGAAATCATCAGGCAAGATAGGGAGATAGGATCAGGTGCTCAAGTCATACAAGCAGGCCCAAAAAGAGATCCTTGAGGTGCAGTCTCCCTTCAGGGACTGGCAGATGCCACACCTTACTTTCAGGTGAGATGCACCAGGACTGGCCTTCTTACCCTAATTGCCTTTACCATCCAGAAGGCAGAGATAGCAGCAACAACAGACAACCCCACCCATTGGTGGGAAGAGAAGCAGGAAAGAGACTGATAGCCAACCCAAACAATCAATAATCCTGGTTCCTTCCTTCAAGATTATTTTTTCTTCTCCCCATATATTTTCCCTCCCTCACATCCATGACAGAAGTGAAACCAAGTACTTAGCAGAAATTAGGATTTTGAAGACTGGGACATCTAAATAGTATATTATAGCTGTGTTGTATATTTCCTTTCTTTTTTTGTTTTCTTCCTCCAATTTTTTTACTGCATTAACAGCCTTTATTTTTCTTAATATATATGTGTGTCAGTTTTATGTACTCTACTGTGTTCCCATGTACTTGAACTCTATATCCTCACATCTTGACTCCTCAACATATCAACCTACACCTCACCCCCAGATTATTGTCCACCAAAAGAAACTGTAAACACTTTTACAAACCTACTGAGTATATATGGATAATAATCAAATTCAAGGTTTTTGTACATTGTGACCAAACCGTACATGCCTTAATAGCAACGAATAATTGTTTCATAGGTCGTATATTGTTTATATTGGGATCTGTTAACATTGTCCTTCCCCCACAAAGTAGAGTTAGTAGAAGCCTACAAGAGCTTTTATAGCATGAAAATGGTAACCCTTGGACCAACAGTGCCAGAAAGGAAGACACAGAAGCAACATGAAAAGACAAGGGAGAAAAGTGCCCCAAACAGATCAAGAAATCACATTATTAGAATCCATCACTAGCACAGTGGAAGAAATGACAAAGAAGGAGGTCAGGACGTACATAATTAAAATGTTCTGTGAATTAAAGGATGATATAAAAGAGCAAATAGAGGCAGCAAAAGATAATCTCAACAAAGAGTTACATAAACAAATATAGGAAGCAAAAGATAACTTCAATAGGGAGATACAGGTTCAATAAAAAAACAAAAGCAAACAAACAAATAAAACAGACATCCTGGAAATGAAAGAAACAATAAACCAAATTAAAACTTCAGTTGAAAACATCACCAACAGAGTAGACCACCTAGAGGACAGAACATCAGACAATGAAGACAAAATATATAATCTTGAAAAGAATGTAGACCATACAGTGAAAATGGTAAGAAACCATGAATAGAACATTCAAGAAATATCGGGTAGCATAAAAATATCCAATTTAAGAGTTACTGGGATAGAGGAAGGCATAGAGTTTCAAACCAAAGAATGAACAATCTATTCACTGAAATAATATCAGAAAACTTTCCAAACATAAAGAATGAATTAGAAAACCAAATGCAAGAAGCGTATAGGAATGCCAAGTGCACAAAATCACAACAGATCCACAAAAAGGCACATTATAATGAAAATGCCTAACAATAAGGAGAAAATATTAAAAGCCATGAGAGAAAGGAATCAGATTACATGTAGGGGGAAACCAATTAGGATAACTGCAGATTTTTCAACCCAGATCCTGAAAGCTAGAAGATCCTGGAACAACATATATCAAGCTCTGAAAGAAAATGGATGCCCACCATTTTTGTATACAACAAAATTAAGCTTTAGATGTGATGATGAAATAAAAACCTTCCATGGTAAACAAAAGTTAAAAGAATTTACAGCTAAAAAATATCCTTGGCAAAATATGCCATGAAGAAAAATGAAAAGCAACAATGAAAATCATCAGAGGTATGTATTACACTAAAGGAAAAATTAATCAAGTCAAGTTAAATATGAAAAATAAACAAAAATGGCCAGGAATACAAACCATGTTTTAATAATAACCCTGAATGTTAATGGCCTAAACTCACCAATCAAAAAACATAGGCTAGCAGACTGGATTAAAAAATAAAAAAAGCAAAACCCAACAATATGCTGCCTCCAGGAGACTCATCTGATAGGAAAAGATTTACACAGACTGAAAGTGAAAGGTTGGGAAAAATCATACCACTTTCATGGACTGCAGAAGGAAGCAGGGGTTTCCATCCTCATATCAAATAAAGTAGACTTCAAGCTAAAGTTAACCAAAATGGATAAAGAAGAACACTTCATACTGCTCAAGGGAATGATACACCAACAAGACATAACAATTATAAATATATATGCCCCAAACAATTGAGCATCTATGTTCATCAAATTCTTCTAAAGTTCAAGAGCCAAACTGACCACAACACAATAATCTTGTGTGACTTTAACACATCTCTTTCACCACTGGATAGATCTTCCAAACAAAAGCTAAACAAAGAAAATATAGAGCTCAATAATACCATTAATAACTTAGACTTAACTGACATATGCAGAAAATTTCATCCTTCAACAAGCGAATACACTTTCTTCTCTGCAGCACATGGATCCTTCTCTAAAATAGACCATATATTATGCCACAAAGCAACTCTTAGCAAATACAAAACAGTATAGCTACTACCCTGCATTTTTCAGATCATAATGGAATGAAATTAGAAATCAATGACAAAATAAAAAATAAAAATTATGCCAATACCTGGAGACTAAACAATATGCTACTGAATGAACAATGGGTTGCAAAAGACATCAAGGAGGATATTAAAAAATTCTTAAAGTTAAATGAGAACACTAACACAAGATACCAAAATCTCTGGGATGATTTGAAGGCAGTACTAAGAGGAAAGTTCATTGCATGGCGTTCATTCCTTAAAAGAAGAAAATATCAACAAATAAATGACCTAAGATTACATCTCAGTGCCCTAGAAAAAGAAAAAGACAAATTAACATCAAAAGAAGTAGAAGACAGGAAATAATTAAAATCAGAGCTAAAATCAATGAAATTGAAACAAAAGAAACAATTGAAAAAATTCACAAAACAATAAGTTTGTTCTTTAGAAAAAATAAATAAAATTGACAGACCATTAGCTATGCTAACAGAGAAAAGGAGAGAGAAAAACTCAAATTACTAACATATGTAATGAAAAGGTAATATCACAACAGACACAACAGAAATACAGATGATAATTAGAAATTACTCTGAAAACTTGTACTGCAATAAAATAAATAATATTGATGGCATTGACAAATTTCTTTCTTTCTTTTTTTTTTTTTTTTTTTTTTTTTGTGGTACCAGGGATTGAACTCAGGGACACTTGACCACTGGGTCACATCCCCAGCCCTTTTTTTGTATTTTATTTAGAGACAGGGTCTCACTGAGTTGCTAAGTGCCTCGCCATTGCTGAGGCTGGCTTTGAACTCGTGATCCTCCTGCCTCGTGATCCTCCGAAAGTGCTGGGATTACAGGCATGCACCACCACGCCCGGCAACAAATTTCTTGAGTCATATGATTTTCCCAAATAGAGTCAGGATGATATACACAATTTAACAGACCAATATTAAGCAATGAAATAGAGGACACCATCAGAAGCCAACCAACAAAGAAAAGCCCAGGACTGGATGGATATACAGCCGAGTTTTATAAGTCTTTAAGAAGAACTAATACCAATACTCTTCAATTTATTTCAGGAAATAGAAAAAAAGGGAGCACTTCCAAACTTATTCTATGAGCCAATATCACCCTAACTCCAAAAAACAGGAAAAGACACATCAAAGAACGAAAACTTCAGACCAATATCCCTGATAAACATAGATGCAAAAATTCTCAAAATATTCTAGCAAATCAAATACAAAAATATATCAAAAAGATAGTACACCATGATCAAGTAGGGGTTCATCCCAGGGATGCAAGTATTGTTCAACATAAGAAAATCAATAAATGTAATTCATCACATCAATAGACTTAAAGATAAGAATCATATGATCATCTCAATAGACACAGAAAAAGCATTTGACAAACATACAGCACCCCTTCATGTTGAAAACACTAGAAAAATTAGGGATAACAGGAACATAGCTCAACATCATAAAAGCTAAATATGTTAAGCCCCAAGCCAAAATCATTCTAAGTGGAGAAAAACTGAAGGCATTCCCTCTAAAAACTGGAACGAGACAGGGATGCCATCTTTCACCAATTCTATTTAACATAGTTCTTGAAACACTGGCCAGAGCAATTAGAGAGATGAAAGTAATTAAAGTGATATGGATAGGAAAAGAAGAACTAACATTATCATTATTTGCTGACAATATGATTCTATACTTAGAAGACCCCAAATGTTCCATCAGAAAACTTCTAGAACTAGTAAATGAATTCAGCAAAGTATCAGGATGTAAAATTAACACCCATAAATCAAAGGCATTTCTGCTTATCAGTGACAAATCCTATGAAAGGAAATGAAGAAAACTACCCCTTTTACAATAGCCTAAAAACAAACAAACAAACAAACAAAAACAAAACAACATCAACAACAACAACAACAAAAACCTTTGGGAATCAACTTTAAAAAAAGAGGTGAAAGACCTATACAATGAAAACTACAGAACCCGAAAGAAAGAAATCAAAGAAGACATCAGAAGATGAAAGTATCTACCTTGCTTGCCGTTGGATAGGCAGAATTAATATTATCAAAATGACCATACTACCAAAAGCACTATACAGATTTAATGTAATTCCAATCAAAATCCCAATGGCATTCCTCATAGAAATAGAAAAAGCAGTCATGAAATTCATCTGGAAAAATAAGAGACCCAGAATAGCTAAAGAAATCCTTAGCAAAGCAGGTGGCATCACAATACCAGAACTTAAACTATACTACAGAGCAATAGTAACAAAAACAGCATGGTATTGGCACCAAAATAGACTGGTAGACCAATAGTACAGAATAGAGGACACAGAAACTAACCCACAAAATTACAATTGTCTTATATTAGACAAAGATGCCAAAAACATACATTGGAGAAAAGATAGCCTCTTCAACAAATGGAGCTTGGAAAACTGGAAATCTATATGCAACAAAATGAAATTAAACCCCTGTCTCTCACTATGCACAAAACTCAACTCAAAGTGTGTTGTTGCCCTGAAACGATGGCCGCTTGGAGCAACGAAGCCGCGGGAAAAAGTTCAGAGGCAAATTGGAGACAAACAGCTTTTTATTCTGATAACTTTTCTCTCTGGCTCTAACAATGACTAACACGCGCCTCACATACCACCAAAATGGCGCTGACCCGATCAGCAATCTCGGCCAAGTCACTCGAGATCCCGGGCCAAGTCCCATGAGACTACGGAAGGCGACAATGCCCAAGTCTCTATGGCCCATAGTCAACCGCAATTCAAGCCATCTCCCCAAACAGGGCTCCTACAAAAGTGGATCAAAGACCTAGGAATTAAACCAGAGACACTACACCCACTAGAAAAAAAAGTAGGCCCTAATCACTAATATGTCGGATTAGGCCCCAACTTCCTTAATGAGACTCCTATAGCACAAGAATTAATATCAAGAATCAATAAATGGGATAGATTCAAAGTAAAAACCTTCTTCTCAGCCAAAAAAATAATCAATGAGGTGAATAGACAGGCTACTAATTGGGAATGAATTTTTACCATATGCACGTCAGATAGAGCACTAATCTCTAGAATATGTAAAGAACTCAAAATTTTTAACACCAAGAAAACAAATAACCCAATCAATAAATGGGCCAAGAAACTGAACAGACACTTCTCAGAAGAAGATATACAATCAATCAACAAATACATGAAAAAATGTTCAATATCTCTGGCAATTAGAGAAATGTAAATCAAAACTACTCTAGATTTCATTTCACTCCAGTCAGAATGACAGCTATTAAGAACACAAACAATAATAAATGTTAGAGAGGATGTGGGGAAAAAGGCACACTCATACATCGCTGGTTGAATTGCAAAATAGTGCAGCCAATCTGGAAAGCAATGTGGAGATTCCTTGGAAAACTGGGGAATGGAACCACCATGTGACCCAGCTATCCCACTCCTCAGTCTATACACAAAGGGCTTAAAAACAGCATACTACAGGGACAAAGCCACATCAATGTTTATAGCAGCACAATTCACAATAGCTAAACTGTGAAACCAACCTAAATGCCCTTCAGTATATGAATGGATAAAGAAAATGTGGTATATATACACAATGGAGTAATACTCAGCAATAAAAGAGAATAAAATCATGGCATTTGCAGGTAAATGGATGAAGTTGGAGAATATAATGCTAAGTGAATTTACCCAATGTAAAAAACCAAATGCTGAATGTCTTCTCTGATATAAAGAAGCTGATTCATAGTGGGGTAGGAAGGGGGATCATGGAGGAATAGACGAACTCTAGGTAGGGCAAAGGGGTGGAGGGAAGGGTGGGGTCAGGCGATTAGAAACAATGGTGAGCGGGATCCAAGATGGCGGATTAAAGGAAGCCACACTTCAGGGCAGCTCCGTGGAAAGAATCCAACAAAGCAGATAAATTGCCTTTCATCATATATATATATAGGCCGAAAATACAGATCTCCTGGATGGTTTGATTACCACTACCAGGGAGAGAAGGAGACAAGCTGTCAGCAGCAGTTTGAGCCGCGAGGCTTCTGCAAAACCGCCTGGGTGGTGCACAAGCCGTGCAAAACAAAGTCAGTGTGGAGAGACCGTGCTGCGACTGCAACCCCAGCCACACTCAGGGCACACCAGCGTGAAACCAGCGATAAAAACCAGCGATAACAGCTGGCGGAATTGGTGCTGGGGGACCACGGGAGACAACACCATTTCGAATCCACACTCGGCCAGACGAGACCCTCAGCAGTAGGGCCCTGGAGAGAGCAGCGCAGAGACCGGCGAACAGCAAGCAGGGGCACAATCAGAGCGGTCCACAATCCAAAGCAGCGCTGTCTGCGCCATAGTTACAGTTGCGGCTTCCCGATACCACCTCGGCAAGGATACATCCACCTAAGGGCTTTGAAATCAATTGGTGAGGACACGGGAGTCTGCGGAGCTGCTGTTGACTGGGAGGAGAGCACCGCCATCTTTGAAAGGTGCAGTGGCTGACCAGACAAAGGGGAGGAGACGGAGAGCGACAGCTGCAGCCATCCAGGGACCCTCCAGCTCTCTGAAGACAACGCACACCTGGGTGAGGCTCGGGTGGAGCAGGGGAGGGCGTGTCTGAGGCCAGCGCAGCGGCCACAAGAAGCTGCAACTGTGGGTGGGCGTGGGGAAGGGGTGCCTTCCGGAGGGTCCCCTTCCCTGGTGCCATTCATCTGCTGACACACAAACCCCCCTGGGCCACTCCTTCATTGAGCCATTCAGCCACTGGCCTAAGGTACAGCCTTGATTCCACTAACAGGATCGCAGAGTGTCTAGACGTGATCCAATAACAATTGGCTTGAACTGGAAAGGAAAAAAGAGGGGGGCTTCCCAGGGCCCGTTTTCTTTGAGACTTGGGGTTCGACTTTTTTTCTTTTTTGTTGGTTTGCTTGTTTTGTTGGATTTTGGGGAGGTTTTTTGTTTGTTTGTTTCTTTTTCTTTTTCTTTTTTTGGATTTGTTTTATTCTGCTTTTTTTTTTTTTTTCCTTCCGCATTGATTGTCAGTGTGTTTGTTTGCTTCCGCTCCTTTTTTCTTTCCTTCTTTTCTTCCTTCTCACTCTTGCATCTTTTCTTCCTCCTTCATCTTTCATATTTATACCCTGCCAGTGCATACTAAACAGAGGCAAAAACAAGTTATACGCAGAACTTGGGATTTCTAGAACCGGCACAATTGAACTGGGTAGCAAAGCGGTGTTATATATAGTTTACTCTCTATTTTCTTGATTCTCTCTCTCCTCTCTCTTACACCAATTCCTACTCTTTTATCATTTTTTTTCTCTTCCAAATTACTTTATATATAAATTGGTCTTTCCACTTAATTGTCTACTCCATTCTCTTTCTTCCCTCCTCTACTGATACTTAACCACTTCCACTAAACCACTTCAATAGAAATCTCTTTTCATACTTTCCAAGAGAGAAAAATTCAAGACACTTCCTTCTTCCTAAACGTAACACCTCTGTATCCAATACTTGAAGCTATAAAACCCCATCAGAAGCGTACAGAGTAAATTGGAAATAATATCTGGGTTAACCAAATCTGTACATTGTGATCAAACTTGGATTTTCTGAATAGAAAGTGTTAGGTTTTAAAAGTGTAAAGGAATTATAAGGTGATCTGATAACATTGTACTATAGGAACAACATAAGGCTTTAAGGTAAAATCGAAATAGTCAAGGTCCCACAGTGCAGGAAGAATAGACACACAAGCAACATGAAAAAACAAGGGAAGAAAATGACACAAACAAATCAAGATACCTCATCAGTAGATGTCATGGCAAGCACAGTTGGTCAAATGCCAGAAAGGGAATTTAGAAATTACGTATGCCAAATGTTTATGGAACTTAGGAATGAACTCAAAAATGATATGAGGGAGCAAGTACAGGAGGCAAAAGATCATTTTGACAAAGAACTCCAAAAACAAATACAGGAAGTAAAAGATTACTTCAATAGGTAAATAGAGGCTCTAAAGAGAATCCAAACAGGAATTCCAGAAATGAAAGAAGCAATAAACCAAAATAAAAGTTCAATTGAAAGCATCTCCAACAGAATAGACCACTTGGAAGAAAGAACCTCAGACAATGAAGACAAAATATATATCCTAGAGAAGAATTTAGACTATACAGCAAAACTTGTTAGAAATCAAGAACATAACATCCAAGAATTATGGGACAGTATAAAAAGACCAAACTTAAGAATGATCGGCGTAGAGGAAGGAGCAGAGTTTCAAGCCAAAGGAATGAGTAATCTATTTAACAAAATAATTACAGAAAATTTTCCAAACTTGAGGAATGAATGGGAAAACCAAGTTCAAGAGGCATACCGAACACCAAACAAACAAAATCTCAACAGGTCCACACCAAGACACATTATAATGAAAATGCCTAATACACTGAGCAAGGAGAGAGTACTAAAAGCCACAAGAGAAAGGAAGCAGATTACATATAGGGGGAAACCAATCAGACTATGTTCAGATTTCTCAACCCAGACCTTAAAAGCAAGAAGATCCTGGAATAGCATATTTCAAGCTCTGAAAGAAAAGGGATGTCAACCAAGAATCTTATATCCAGCAAAATTGAGCTTTAGATTCGAAGATGAAATAAAAACCTTCCATGACAAGCAAAAGTTAAAAGATTTCACAACTCGAAAGCCAGCACTTCTGAACATCCTGGGCAACATTTTTCATGAAGAAGAAGAGAAAGATGATAACGAAAATCAACAAAGGGAGATATTAAACTAAAGGAAATACCAACCAGAAGAGAAACCAAATCAAGCTAAAGACCATAAGTCAAATAAAAATGGATGGGAATAAAAATCACATCTCAATAATAACCCTGAATGTTAATGGCCTAAACTCGCCAATCAAAAGACACAGATTATCAGAATGGATTAAAAGAAATGACCCAACAATTTGCTGTCTCCAAGAAACACACCTCAGAGAAAAAGACATCAACAGACTGAAAGTGAAAGGCTGGGAAAAGTTTATCACTCACATGGCCGGCGGAAGCAAGCAGGGGTTTCCATTCTCATATCAAATAAGGTAGACTTCAAACCAAAACTAATCAAGAGGGACAAAGATGGATATTTCTTATTACTTAAGGGAACCATCCATCAACAGGATATAACAATCATAAATCTATATGCCCCAAATAATGGAGCACCTACATTCATCAAACAAACTCTTCTCAAGTTCAAGAGTAAAATAGACCACAACACAGTTATTCTAGGGGACTTCAACACACCTCTCTCACCAATGGATAGATCATCCAAACAAAAGCTAAACAAAGAAACTTTAAGCCTCCTTAAAACAATTAACAATTTAGACCTAACAGACATATATAAAATATTTCATCCCTCAGTAAACAAATACACATTTTTTCAGCATCACATGGCTCCTTCTCCAAAATAGACCATATAATATGTCACAAGGCAACTCTCAGCAAATATAAAAAAATAGAGATACTACCCTGCATGCTATCGGACCAAAAGGGATGAAATTGGAAATCAATGACAAAACAAGGAATGAGAAAAACTATTCCATCAACTGGAAGCTAAACAACATGCTACTGAATGAACAAGGGGTTGAAGAAGACATCAAAGATGAGATCAAAAAATTCCTAGAGGTAAATGAGAACACAGATACATCATATAGAAATCTCTGGGACACTAGGAAGGCAGTAGTAAGAGGAAAATTCATTGCACTGAGATCATTCCTTAAGAGGAAAAAAAAAAAAAAAAAACAACAACAAATAAATGACTTAACATCACACCTCAAAGCATTAGAAAAAGAAGAACAGACCAACACAAAGAGCAGTAGAAGACAGGAAATAATTAAAATCAGAGCAGAAATTAATGAAATTGAGACTAAGGAAACCATTCAAAGAATTGACTAAACTAAAAGTTGGTTCTTTGAAAAAATAAACAAAATTGACAGACCCTTAGCGATGCTAACGAAAAGAAGAAGAGAAAAAACTCAAATTACTAACATTCTTGATGAAAAAGGGAATATCACAACAAACACCTCTGATATACATAATATAATTAGAAATTACTTTGAAAACTTGTACTCTAATAAAATAGAAAATACTGAATGCACTGACAGATTTCTAGAGTGATATGATTTACCTAAACTGGATGTGAAGGCTATACACAATCTAAACAGATTTATTACAAGCGAAGAAATAGAAGATGTCATCAAGAAGCTACCTACAAGGAAAAGTCCAGGACCTGATGGGTTTACAGACGAGTTCTATAAGACTTTCAAAGAAGAACTAATACCAATGCTCTTCAAACTATTTCAAGAAATAGAAAAAGAGGGAGCTCTTCCAGACTCTTTCTATGAGGCCAATATCACATCAATTCCAAAGCCAGGCAAAGAAACATCCAAAAAAGAAAACTTCAGGCCTACATCTTTAATGAACATAGATGCAAAAATCCTCAACAAAATCCTGGCAAATCGGATACAAAAACATATCAAAAAGATAGTGCACCATGATCAAGTGGGGTTTATCCCAGGGATGCAAGGCTGGTTTAACATTTGGAAATCAATAAACATAATACATCACATCAATAGACTTAAAGACAAAAATCATATGATCATCTCAATTGACGCAGAAAAAGCATTTGACAAAATACAACACCCCTTTATGTTCAAAACACTGGAAAAACTAGGAATATCAGGAACATATCTTAACATTATAAAAGCTATTTATGCAAGGCCCCGAGCTAACATTATCTTAAATGGAGTAAAATTGAAAGCATTCCCTCTAAAAACTGGAACAAGACAGGGATGCCCCCTTTCACCACTGCTATTTAACATGGTGCTGGAAACTCTGGCCAGAGCAATTAGACAGACGAAAGAAATTAAAGGGATCAAGATAGGAAAAGAAGAGCTCAAATTAGCACTATTTGCTGATGACATGATAATCTACCTAGAAGACCCAAAAAACTCTACCAGAAAACTTTTACAACTAGTAAACAAATTTGGCAAAGTTGCAGGATACAAAATCAATACACATAAGTCAAAGGCATTTGTGTACATCAGCGACAAAGACTCTGAAAGGGAAGTCATGAAAAATACCCCATTTACAATAGCATCAAAAAAAATAAAATACCTGGGAATCAACCTAACGAAAGAGGTGAAAGACCTCTATAACAAAAATTATAGAAAACTAAAGAAAGAAATTATAGATGAACTCAGAAGATGGAAAGACCTACCTTGCTCTTGGATAGGTAAAATTAATATTGTGAAAATGTCCATACTACCAAAAGCATTATACAGATTTAATGAATTCCAATCAAAATCCCAATGCCATTCTTCAAAGAAATAGAAATAGCAGTCATGAAATTCATCTGGAAAAATAAGAGACCCAGAATAAGCAAAGCAATCCTGAGCAAGAAAAGTGAAGCAGGGGGCATCACCATACCAGACTTTAAATTATACTATAGAGCAATAGTAACAAAAACAGCATGGTATTGGCACCAAAACAGACTGGTGGACCAATGGCATAGAATTGAGGACACAGAGACTAATACATATAATTTCAGCTATCTTACATTAGACAAAGGTGCCAAAAATGTACAGTGGAGAAAGGATAGCCTCTTCAACAAATGGTGCTGGGAAAACTGGAAATCCATATGCAACAAATTGAAATTAAACCCTTATCTCTCACCGTGCACAAAACTCAATTCAAAGTGGATCAAGGACCTAGGAATTAGACCAGAGACAATACGTTTAATAGAAGAAAAAGTAAGCTCCAATTTCCAACATGTCGAATTAGGCCCCAAGTTCCTTAATAAGAATCCTGTAGAGCAAGAATTACTACCCAGAATTAATGAATGGGATAGATTTAAACTAAAAAGCTTCTTTTCAGCAAAAGAAACAATCAGTGAGGTGAATAGAGAGCCAACTAATTGGGAACAAATATTTAATACATGCACATCAGATAGAGCACTAATCTCTAGAATATATAAAGAACTCAAAAAACTTTACACTAAAAAAACAAATAACCCAATCAATAAATGGGCTAAGGAATTGAGAAGACACCTCTCAGAAGAAGATACATGATTAAACAACAAATACATGAAAAAATGTTCAACATCGCTGGCAATTAGAGAAATGCAAATCAAAACTACTCTAAGATTTCACTTCACTCCAGTCAGAATGGCAGCTATCAAGAACACAAGCAACAATAAATGTTGGAGAGGATGTGGGGAAAAAGGCACACTCATTCATTGCTGGTGGGACTGCAAAATGGGGCAACCATTATGGGAAGCAGTATGGAGATTTCTTGGAAAACTGGGAATGGAACCACCCTATGACCCAGCCATCCCACTCCTGGGTCTATTCCCAAAGGACTTAAAAACAGCATATTACAGTGACACAGCTATCTCAATGTTTGTAGCTGCACAATTCACAATATCTAGGTTGTGGAACCAAACTAGATGTCCCTCAGTAAATGAGTGGATTAAGAAAATGTGGTATATACGCACAATGGAATTTTACTCGGCAATAAAAGAAAATAAATTAATGGCATTTGCAGGTAAATGGATGAAGTTTGAAGACATAATGCTAAGTGAAGTTAGTTAGTCTCAAAAATCCAAGTACCAAATGTTTTCTCATCTCTGATATAAGGAGGCTATTTCAAAGTATTGTTGGATGGGGGTACATAGGAGGATTAGAGGAACACTAGAATAGTCAAGGGAAGGGAGGGTAAGGGAGG
This sequence comes from Tamias sibiricus, assembly GCA_025594165.1. Taxonomy (NCBI): domain Eukaryota; kingdom Metazoa; phylum Chordata; class Mammalia; order Rodentia; family Sciuridae; genus Tamias; species Tamias sibiricus. The sequence goes on along the minus strand of CM046665.1, from coordinate 37,548,397 downwards.
GAGCAAGAGGGGAGGGAGGGGGAGAAAAGAAAAAAAAAAACGTGGTTGAATGAGACGGATACCATTTTCCTTAATGCATGATTGAAGACCTGAATTGTACGAATATACTTGTATACAAACAGTTGTATGTAAAAAGATACTAAATATATGCACTATGAGTTGTAGATATTAAATATTATAAAAATAAAATTAAAAAAAATAAAAAGAAGAATGAAAAAAAAAAAAAAAAAAAAGAAACAATGGTGAAATGAGATGGACATCATGTTCCAAACTACATGAATGAAGACACATATGGAGTAAATATACATTGTATACAAGAGATATAAAAAAATTATACCCTATATGTGTAATATGAATTGCAATGCATTCTGCTGTCATATATAACAAATTAGAATTAAAAATTTAAAAAGAAAGGAGATACTCAGTAAATAGAATGTAAGTAAAACTTTGGGACTCTTTAATTTTCTTTACTTATTTGAGTCTTTTATAACACCAATCTTTTTTTCTTTTTCTTCTGTTTTTTAACATTCCTGTGGTTTTCTTTCCTGCTTGCATCTTATATTTGAAACATTTTATCAAGTTTAGGGACCCCATTCCTATCTTAATTCTTTTGGCTTTTATAATTGATATTTTATAATTTGTTAAGTTATCTGTTGTTTTGTAATAAATTAATTTGAAACACTCTTGACTTTCATTGGGGTTCATATGAAAGGAAGAGCAATCAGACTGAATAAATGGGCAACTAATGATCCTCAGAAGGATTTCAGTTGAATTCCATAACAGCTCAGGTTTAAAATGGCTCCCATTCAGTTTCCTGCCTATGGTGAAGTGTTAGGGGTAAATGGTCTGAAGACAACTCATAATTATTATTTCTAGTTTTCCCAATTCATATTTTTAATCCAGTGCTACACTGAGAAATGTTTCCCCCTTATCTCTTTCAGCAAAGAACAATTTCTGAAACTACATTAAGCTAATTTTAAAAATAAAAATGTGCATGTGTGCGTATAAGGGTGTATGTTCCTGTGTTTTAGCCAAATAAATGAACTGCAATCCAACTCACTTCCATAAATTATGGTTTTGGGAATCATTCAAACAATCCAAGTACTCAGGATGGTCTGTAGCACCCTCACATATCTCTACCTCACCTATATTCATGTGGGTCTAAATAAAAGGTGTTATGGACTGAATTTTTGTTGGCACCCCCTTCAAAATCTTATGTTGACGCCTTTATCCTCAACATGGCTATTTTGGAGATGGGACCTGTGAGGAGGTGATAAAAGGTCAATAGGGTTGGGCTTAGTGCAATAGAACCTGTTCCCTGATAGGAAAAGGAAGAGGCAGCACAGCTCTCCCCCTCTGCCAGGTGAAGACACAGTGAGAAAGTGGTCCTCTGCAATCATGAAGAGAGCCCTCACTAGAAACCAAATCAGGAATCTTACCAGAAACCAAATCAGGAAGAACCCTTACCAGGAACCAAATCAGTCAGTACTTTGACTTCTCAGTCTCCACATCAATAAGAAAGAGACACTGGTTGTTTCCATCATCACATACAGTATTTTGTTATGGCGTCCCAAGCAGACTAATACAGAGGTATATTTTGAAACTGAACATTTCAGGAAATCCTCAGCAATTAAAAAGAACAGAACAAACATGCAAAACAACCCAATGGGCATCCCACTCTAAGGTCCCAAAGACACACATAACCATGTCTTTCAATGGAAACCCTACCTGCAAAATCACTGGATAGGCCCAGCTTGACCCGCCCACCTCCGAGATGCGATCGCATTGGGGACAGCAGGGGAACAAGCCCCAGCCCCCCTGCATGCATTCCAGCCCAGCCAGTGAGCATTCCCAGCTAGGCCTGTCTGAGTGCATTCCGAGCTCTGCCCACCCACTCCGGAGCCACAGGTAGTCCTTGCCTCTGCCTATGGGTCAGGGAACAGGCCCTGGGCCCAGGAACAAAGAGTATTACATGGGGATACCTGTCTTTTGTTTCTCCTACTAACACCCTAATTCCCATGATTACCCTTTCACTAGTCAAATAACCTAATACCTCTATTTTCTCACATCCTACCTCACAAATGTCTTAGCCAACCCAAAGGTCCCCTCTTCTACAATTAGATACTGTGAACCACTACACAAAAATACTGATTAAATGGTAGAAGATAATTGATCTCATCACTTATGTTTAAAGTGTCAAAATTATAAATGTAAAAACAGAAACTAACTGATATATGGCAATACATTGGGTACTTTGAATACTGTAATATTGATCTTTCCCTTAAAAGTGAGGCATTGGGTAACCAGTAGGGATGCTATAAGACATTAGGACAGAAGCTGTAATACTTCAGACTTACACTGAAAGAGAGAAAAACACATAGATATCATGAAAAAACAAGGGAGGAAAATGCCCAAAACAAACCAAGATACTACAGCAATAGAATCCATACAAAGCACAGTAGATGAAACATTGGAAAAGGAGTTCTGAATATACATAATTAAAATGATTCAGGATTTTAAAAAATGACCTAAGTGAGCAGATACAGGTAAAAATTGATCTCTCCAACAAAGAGATAAGAGATCAAATACAGGCAACCATCGATCACACCAATAAAGAGATAAGAGAATAAATAGAGGAAGAAAAAGATTACTTAAAGAAAGAGATAGAGAGTCTCAAAAAAAAATAAACAAACAAACAGAAATACTTGAAATGAAAGAAACAATAGGCCATTTACAAAACTCAATAGATAGTATCACCAACAGATTGAATCACTTGGAAGATAGACTTCAGACAACAAGGACAAAATATATAATATTGAAAATAAAGTTGACAACACAGTGAAGATGGTAAGAAACCATGAACAAAATATCCAAGAATTATAGGATACCATCAAAAGACCACATTTAAGATTTATTGAAATTGAGGAAGGTGCAGAGAATCAATTCAAAGGAATGAAAAATCTCTTTAATGAAAAAATATCAGAAAAATTCCCAAACAAGAAGAACAAATTTGAAAACCCAATACAAGAAGCATATAGGACACCAAATGTACAAAAGTACAACAGAACTACACCAAGGCACATTATAATGAAAATGCCTAGTATACAAAATAAGGATGGAATTTTAAAGGCTGTAAGAGAGAAAAATCAGATAACCTATAAAGGAAAAACAATTTGCATCTCAGCAGATTTTTCAACCCAGACCCTCAAAGCAAGGAGATTCTGGAACAACATATACCAGGCTATAAAAGATAAGGGATGCCAACAAAGAATATTATATGCAGCAAAACTAAGCTTTAGATTTGATGATGAAATAAAAACCTTCCATGATAAACAAAAGCTAAAAGAATTTTCAAAAAGAAAGCCAACAATACAGAATATTATTGACAAAATATTCCACGAGGAGGAATTGAAAACCAACAATGAAAACTTGCAAAGGGAAGAACTACAATAAAGGAAAACTAACCATAGGAGAAATCAAGTCAAGCTAAATACCAAAAATAAAATGAAATTAAATAAAATAAAAAATGACTGGTAATACAAATCATATCTCAATAATACCTTGAATGTTAATGGCCTAAACTCACCAATTAAAAGACATAGGCTGATAGATTGGATTAAAAAAAAAAAAGACCTAATAATATGCTGCCTTCAAAAGACACATCTCATAGAAAAATATGCCCACAGACTGAAGGTGAAAGGATGGGGTAAAATATGCCACTCACACAGACTACGTAAGCAAGCAGGAGTTTCCATCCTCATATCAAACAAAGTAGACTTCAAGCCAAAGGTAATCAAAAGAGATAAGGATGGACATTTCATACTGCTTAAGGGAATCATACATTAATAAGAAATAACTGTCATAAATATATATGACCCAAATAATGGAGCATCCACGTTCATTAAACAAACTCTTCTCAAGTTCAAGAGCCAAATAGAACACAACACAATAATTCTAGGTGACTTTAACACACCGCTTTCACCACTGGATAGATCTAAACAGAAGCTAAACAAAGAAAGTGTAGAACTCATTAATACAATCAATAGCTTAGATTTAACTGATATATAGAGAGTATATTATCCATCAATGAGTCAGTACACTTTCTTCTCAGCAGCATGTGGATCATTCTCTAAAATAGACCATATATTATGCCATAAAGCAACTCTAAGCAAATATAAAAAAGTAGTGATAGTACCCTGTATCCTATCAGATCATAATGGAATAAAATTAGAAATCAATGATAAAATAAGAAACAAAGCCTACTCCAACACCTGGAGACTAAATAACCTGCTACTGAATGAACAATAGGTTGCAGAAGACATCAAGAAGGAGATTAAAAAATTCTTAGAGGTAAATGAGAACACTGATACAAAGTATTGAAATCTCTGGGACACTATCAAGGCAGTACCAAGAGGAAAATTCATTGCATGGAGTTCATTCCTTCAAAGAAGAAAAGGTCAACAAATAAATGACATAACATTACACTGCAAAGCCCTAGAAAAAGAAGAACAAATCAACCCCAAAAGCAGTATAAGACAGGAAATAATTAAAATCAGAGCTGAAATCAATGAAATTGAAACACATAACACAATTTTAAAAAATTGAAAGAACCAAAAGTTGGTTCTTTGAAAAAATAAATAAAATAGATAAATCATTAGCTATGATAACTGAGAAAAGGAGAAAAAAACTCAAATTACCAATATCTGTGATGAAAAAGGAAACATCACGATGGACACTACAGAAATACAGAAGATAATTAGAAATTATTTTGAAAATCTATACTCCAATAAAATAGAAAATAATGGAGTCATTTACAAATTTCTAGAAACATACGATATGCCCAAATTAAATCAGGATGATATACACAATTTAAACAGATCAATTTTAAGCAAAGGAATAGAGGATGCCATGAAAAACTGACCAACCAAGAAAAGCCCAGGTCCATATGGATACACAACTGAGTTCTACAAGACTTTTAAAGAATAACTAACACCAATACTTCTCAAACTATTCCATGATACAGAAAATGAGGGAACACTCCCAGACTCATTCTATGAGGCCAATATCACCCTGATTCCAAAACCAGGCAGAGACAAATCAAAGAAAGAAAACTTCAGACCACTATCTCTAATGAACATAGATGCAAAAATTCTCAATAAAATTCTGGCAAATTGAATACAAAAACATATTTAAAAAAAGTACATCACGATAAAGTGGGGTTCATTCCAGGGATGCAAGGTTGGTTCAATATAAGGAAATCAATAAATGTAATTCACCACATCAATAGACTCAAAGATAAAAATCATTTGATAATCTCAATTGATACAGAGAAAGCATTTGACAAGATACAGCACCCCTTCATGTTCAAAATGCTAGAAAAAATAGGGATAACAGGAACATACCTCAACATTGTAAAGACCATCTATGCTAAGCCCCAGGCCAACATCATCCTAAATGGAGAAAAATTGAAAGCATTCCTCTAAAAACTGGAACAAGACAGGGATGCCCTCTTTCTCCACTACTATTTAATGTAGTTCTTGAAATCCTAGCCAGTGCAATTAGAGAAACGAAAGAAATAAAAGGGATATGGATAGGAAAAGAAGAACTCATATTATCACTATTTTCAGACGATATGATTCTATACATAGAAGATCCAAAATATTCCACCAGAAATCTTCTGGAACTAATAAACAAATTCAGCAAAGTGGCTGGATATAGAAGCAATACCCACAAATCTAAGGCATTTCTGTACATCAGTGACAAATCCTCAGAAAGAGAAACTAGGAGATCCACCCCATTTATTATAACCTCAAATAAAATAAAATAAAATACTTAGGAATCAACTTAACAAAAGAAGTGAAAGATCTGTACATTGTAAATTACAGCACACTAAAGAAAAAAATTAAAGAAGATCTTAGAAGATGGAAAGGTCTACCTTGTTCATGGACAGTTAGAACTAATATTGTCAAAATGACTATTCTACCAAAAGCACTGTACAATTTCTATGCAATCCCAATCAAAATCCCAATAACATTCTCATAGAAATAGAAAAAGAAATCATGAAATTCATCTGGAAAAATAAGAGACCCAGAATAGCCAAAGCAATTCTTAGCAAGAAGAGTGAAGCTAGTGGCATTACTATTCCAGACCTTAAATTGTATTACAAAGCAATAGTAACTAAAACAGCATAGTATTGGCAACAAAATAGACCAGTAGACCAATGGTAAAGATTAGAAGACACAGAGACTAACCCACACACCTACAGTTATCTTATATTAGACAAAGATGCCAAAAACATACATTGGAGAAAAGAGAGCCTTTTCAAGAAATGGTTTTGAGAAAAACCATTTCTTGGTTTTTCTGGAAATCCTTATCTAATAAAATGAAATTAAAACTCTATCTCTCTCCATGCACAAAACTTAACTCAAAGTGGATCAAGGACCTAGGAATTAAACCAGAGACCTTGCACCTAATAGAAGAAAAAGTAGGCCCAAATCTCCGTCATTTTGGATTAGGCTCCAACTTCTTCAATAAGACCTGTATAGAGCAAGAATTAAAACCAAGAATTAATAAATGGGATGGATTCAAACTAATATACTTCTCAGCAAAAGAGACAATCAGTGAGGTGAACAGAGAACTTGCAGAATGGGAGCAAACTTTTACCACAAGCACATCAGACAGAACATTAACTTCAAAGATATATAAAGCTCTCAAAAACCTTCACACCAAAAAAACAAACAACCCATTCATTAAATGGGCTAAGGAACTAAACAGACACTTCTCAGAAGATGATATACAATCAGTCAACAAATATATGAAAAAATGTTCAACATCTCTAGCAATTAGAGAAATGCAAATCAAAACTACTCTAAGATTTCATTTCACTCCAGTTAGAATGGCAGCTATCAAAAACACAAACAACAATAAATGCTGGCAAGGTTGTGGGGAAAAAGGCAGACTCATACATTGCTGGTGGGACTGCAAATTGGTGCAGCCAATCTGGAAAGCAGTATGGAAATTCCTAGGAAAACTTGGAAAGGAACCACCATTTGACCCAGCTATCCCACTCCTCGGTCTATACCCAAGGTACTTAAAAACACCTTACTACAGGGACACAACCACAGTGTTTATAGCAGCATGATTCACAATAGCTAGATTGTGGAAACAACCCCGATGCCCATCAATAGATGAATGGATAGGAAAACTTTGGTATATATACACATATATACATAATGGAACACTACTAAGCACTAAAAGAAAAGAAAATCATGGCATTTGCAGGTAAATGGATGGAGTTGGAGAAAATAATGCTAAGTGAACTCAGCCAATCCCAAAATACCAAAGGTCAAATTATTCATTTGCTATGATGATACTGAATTATAGTGGCAAGGGAGGGGGATGAGATGAATGAAGGAATGTTAAATAGAACAAAGGGGGAGGAGGGGAGGGGAGGGGGCAAGGGGATAGGAATAATGGCAGAATGAGTTGGACATCAATACACTAAGTGCATGTATAAAAACTCAAATGGTGTGAAAATACTTTGTGTAAATCCAGTGACTTGGAAAACTGTGCTCTTTATATGTAATATGAAAGGAATTGCACTCTGCAAGCATGTATAAAAATTTAAATTACATAAAAAAATTACATTATAGTAACAAAAAAAGTTGGTCTCAAAAACAATGAACAAGGGAAGAGTAATTGGATTACTGCTTTTGATTAAATTCCCTGAGAATTTTCTGCCAAAAACATGAAGTAGACATAAAGTTACACTTCTTTGAAAGCACAATAAAATTTTATTATTATTTGTAGGTAATGTGATGAGAAAATTATCTGAAAACTGAACAAATGAAAACTTCAAGAATATGACTGCGTAAAGAATATTCAGTTGTTTCTTATACTTGAACTATAACCAGACAGAAAAGTTTATGACTATAACTCCATTCTCATAAGATTGATTTAAAGAAATGCATAGAACCAAAAAAAAATGTTCAGAACTTATATGGGAAATTGCAAAGAAAAAATATAGTTGAATAACTGGTATAAAAAAAAACATTTTAGCTGGGCGCGGTGGCGCACGCCTGTAATCCCAGCACGTTGGGAGGCTGAGGCAGGAGGATCGCGAGTTCAAAGCCAGCCTCAGCAATGATGAGGCACTTAGCAACTCAGTGAGACCCTGTCTCTAAATAAAATAGAAAAAAAAAAAAATGGGCTGGGGATGTGGCCCAGTAGTCGAGTGTCCCTGAGTTCAATCCCCGGTACCACAAAAAAAAAAAAAAAAAAAAAAAAAAAAAGAAAAAAAAACCCAAAAAACAAAACAAAACATTTTGTTGAAAAGAAGACTGCAAATGAATATATCATACCAGATATTCCTAAGTTAATATATACTAATTAATTTTTCACAATAAGTCTGTAATTCCCCTATAATTAATTTGAATATTTTTATAAAGAGAAAAGTGTCATAGTTCAATGTGGAAATTATTGAAGTAGTTACCTGAAATGTTAGTTAACACTTAAATCATATGTCCCATTAATTAATAAAATGAGTAGCTTAAAGAGAAATGATAAAAACTATTATGTTGTAAAAATACCAAGGATAAATAAGAACTGAATTTTAATAACTGTACTTTAAACAAAGGCATCTCCCTTAGATAATACGTTTTGCTTTGAAAGTGTAGCATAGTGGCCACTGATAAAGACAACACTTAAATTCCAGAAAGATATGAGCCATGTAGCCTCCAGCAGTAAGTGGTCTATAATCTCAGTGGATTCATAACCAAGTGCAGAGGTTTTAATAATGGTGTCCCTTCCGAAATTCATGTTGAATCTTTGTCCCTTTGCTCCATTGTTAGGAAATGTGGTCTTTGGGAGATGGTTGAGTCACCCTCTGTTATGGTTTGGATGTGAGGTTTCCCCCAAAAGCTCACATGTAAGACAATGCAAGAAGGTTCTGAGGAGAAATGATTGGGTATGCCAATCTTAACCCGATTAGTGATTTAATCCTCTAATAGGGATTAACTGAGTGGTAACTGAAGTGGTGAGGTGGCTTTTGTGTACATATTTGTATCTGGAAAGTGGAGTCTCTCTCTGCTTCCTGATCACTGTTATGTGAGCTGCTTCCTTCTGCCACACTCTCCTGCCATGATGTTGAGCCTTACCTTGAGCCCCAAGGAATGATGGAGCTGGTCTTATATGGACTAAGACCTCTGAAACTGTGAGCCCTCAAATAAACTCTTCCTTCTCTTAAAAAAAAAAAAAAAAAATCATTGGCTAGTAGTGGAATCACTAATGGACAGACCAAAGTTCATGGTGAACATAAGGCTTAGGTTCCAATAAGAAGTCACAATTCCAAATCCAGAAATATTTGTTTCAGTCACTTCTAGATAGTTTATTGTGCTTTAATTTGACCTTTAGACCTTATAAGTAGAGCATTTTAAAATGACACAGACAGATAAGCATACATGTATGACTGAACTTTTTTTTTTTTTTTTGGTACCAGGAATTGAACTCAGGGGCACTCAACCACTGGGTCACATCCCCAGCCCTTTTTCGTATTTTATTTAGAGACAGGGTCTCACTGATTTGGTAAGTGCCTCACCATTGCTGAGGCTGGCTTTGAACTCTCAATCCTCCTGCCTCAGCCTCCCAAAGTGCTGGGATTACAGGCGTGCACCACCGCACCTGGCATGACTGAACATTTTTAGATACTATTATTTCTGTCCATATACATGTATATGTGTTACACATTATGTATTATCATCAAAGAAGTATTTTGAGATGACATCCTTAGACCCATTTTTAAGATAATAAACTGAGGCATGCATTTATCATAAACACACCATCCCACTATTTATAAATTAAATTACAAGAATTCATGTCCATTTAGGATATATACTGAAGGAAACTGAACCATATTCTGGTGTTTATAACACAAAATTCTATATCTGCCAAAGTTATGAAGAATACATTTGGATAAATAGTGAATTGTTCTGAGTGAATTCTCTAGTAAGACTTCATTTGAAATTTATAATTTTTAATTATTAGTAATAGCAACATTTTTGCAAAAATGTTTTATAGTTTCTTCTCCCATCTGTCCTCCCCTCCTTCCTCTCCCCCTCTTCTACCTGCTCTGCCTCTTCCAAAAGGAGTCCACTGAGTTAACCAGATGTAAGGAATATTTATTTCAATATATTGTGAATGAATACCAAAATCCTTTGTGAGTTGTATTGTGTTTTGATCTGAAAACATTCAAGGAGTGGAAATGTTCAAAAAACAAGCTGCATGTGAGCCTGTATCTCATACATCATGTGTCCTCAGAGCAACTCAGCTTATCATTGTGTCTGTTCGTGATTTCTGCTTCTTCACAACCTTGGCCCTCCATGACCCCACATAGTCCCTGTTATACTTCCATCATCTCAAGGCAGCTCTGCAGCTTTATCACCTCATATGACTTGCCTCATCACCTTAATATTTACTACATCAAATTTAAAAATTGTAAGGGATGTGATCAGACTCTGAGTTATTTTTGTGTTATGTCATATTTTAGGGCTCTGTCTTATGCATTAGTCACCTCTGAATTGTACAACTACTTGTATAATCAATGACGGTCACAGAGAGAGGAGAGTTAGTAGTAAAAAGATGACAGTGACAGTTGTGCCTTAAGGTAGGCTTGTGCCACTCATTCAGTGATTTGTCCAAGATCATTTATCAAGTCCCTGTGTTTCAGATATTGCTCCAGGCTCTGAGTTACAGCTGATGTCAGAACACACCAAGTCCTGCTCTAATATTGGTTGTATTCAAGAAGAAAGAGGCATGTAAACATAACAGGAGGCAATAGGTCCTGCGGGGAGGGGGCAATCACAAAGCACCAGGATATATGCTAAAATGTGATAGGGCTTTTGCTATCCCTAAAGTTATCCGAGCCAACATCTCTGATAGGGTGAAATTTGAAAACAGACTGTAAGGTTGAGAAAAAGGAAGCCAGACAAGTGTCTGGGGCATGTTGCTCAAGACGCCCTCTATGTGCATGCTTGGGAAGTTTGCAGAACAGGAGAGGACTAGAGTGTTACTTCTGCAGGGAGTAGAAGAAAAGCAATAAAAAATGAGGTCTGAAAGGAGGTGAGATTTCAGGACATAGATAGGACTTTGACACTTACTTTTTTAGATGAAAATCTACATAAGCAATTGAACAAAGAATTGGCATCAACTGTTTTATGGTTTTAAGAAAACATTAGCTAAGCCAGGTGCAGTGGAGTACACCTGTAATTTCAGGGGCCCAGGAGGCTGTGAGGCAGGAGGATCATGAGTTCAAAGCCAGCCTCAGCAACAGCAAGGTGCTAAGAAACTCAGTGAGACCCTGTCTCTAAATAAAATTCAAAAAGGGGCTGGAGATGTGGCTCAGTGGTTGAATGGCCCTGAATTCAATAATTCAATTCCCAGTACCTCTCCACCAAAAAGTTAATATTGTTTTTAATAGCTGGTTGTGAATATTTAGTAGAGAGGTAAATATGAGAAGAGGGAATGCCTCTTTCAAATAGCTGTGACAATGCAGGCCATATGATCAATGTTTATTTTAACTACATAGAAAGTTGGAATGATCAAACCCATTTTCCAAAGAGCAACAACCTAAGATTTCAGAATTTGGAGTGTGAATAAAAGAATCCCTGATATTTAGAAATGTTTATTGCTAAAATGATATTAATGATATCAAGAATGATATTAATAATATCAAGAATGATACTAATAATATCAAGAAACATTCATATTTCATTCATATTCATAAGGATATTTCTATATCCCTATGAAGCTCAAACATTACTGTTTTCAGTTAGTTTATTTTCCTAATGCATTACAAAGAATTTTATGTGCTGTAGAAGTCTGACCTATTCGTCTCATACTCATTAAGAAATCAATGTTTTTAGAGCAAATGTTACAAATGAATATTTAATTTAGTTGCAATTAAGAATGTGTATTTGCAGAACATTTCTTGTTAATTAACACAAACCGAAATGGCTAAACATAGAAAAGTTTGACCTTCCCCTATAACTACTCATTTGGCTCCATATTATTTCAAAAGCACTAGAACTTGATCCAAGCTGGTCATGTCTCCCTAAGTAAACACTTTGTTCCTAATGAGGTCCAGATCCCCAAGTGGTATGCAGCAGAGTCAGGTCCTGGCATTTGTCTGCAAAAAGTCAAGAACCTATGTAGTCAGCTTATTCAGAGGAAAGTGTAATATCAAGATGCAATTCTGATAAATAGCCGCTATAAAATACTTTTCTATTCCTACTCAAAATGAGCAAAACTGAATATTCTGAAAACAAGATCTTTTGCACAAATATCAACACTATGTATTTAGATATATACTCGATCTCTAGCTCTGGGAGTCACAAATTAGAGGGAAAATTGGATCTTAATTTAAGTAGCCTTTTCTCACAGTTTTCTCTATGGACATTGCTTCTCATTAAAAGTCAAGATTGACATCAAATTGTTGAAAACTTGTGTTGTAAAATTTTTACCAAACCAATGAAATAATTTCTGAATGCATGTGTTCACTAAAGCCCAGGGGATAAAGAAAAGGTCGCAGCCTGCTCCTGGAAGTTTAAGGAAATTAAATGTGCTCTTCATCCTGATCATAATTCTCTAAAGAAAATATTGTGAACATATTCCGCTCATGTTACACTTAATCAAACATTAATTGAATACAATATGTATGCCAGCAAGTCTAAACCATAGACCATGATAGTTTCATGGTTAACTTCTGTACTTTAGAATACACAATCTACTATCCAAACTACTAGCACTTCTTTTAAATTTGCTAAAATTGTAATTATTTTACTAAATATGGAGTCATGAACAACTCTCTTAAACATACTTGAAATATACTTGGAATTTGACATTGGTCATCTGTTACACATTAGCCGTGTATAAGATGGTTATTAATGAGGTCATAATTACATTCTTCTGAATATTATGGTTTAATATTTTGAAAAGGTTGGTAACTAACATTTTTAGAGCTAATAATTAAACATTTCAGATTTATGCCATAACGTGCTTAAGTGACAACAAGCTGTTCTAGTAAATGTTAATTAAGGATCTCCTCAATTTATGAAATTCTATGCTATTTTGTGCAGCCTTGAACAAGACTGCTCATATGGCCAAATGAATTCTTCTGAATAAATCAGGTCTCAGTAATGATCTTTTGCATTTTTGTCAGTATGGGGTGGTTTAGGGAATAGCAGGGCTGAAGAGACTGGGTAGACTGAAAGGCACAGAAGTTTTCTTCAAACCTTATGATTTTGGAGTTTTAGTGATGTTATTTCTAGATATGAGGAAATTCGTATTTCCCCAGGCAATTATTTTTTTATGAGAATCAGCAAAGATTTACATCTTTCATTTACCCTAATTACCCAGGTCATATCCATTTTCAAATAAATGAATGAATCACATAAAGGAGACACATTTGGAATGTTATATGAACATTTTATAATATATAATTCTGATGGTATTAGAGTGAATCTTTAGGGAGAAATAAAGAGTCCAATCAAATTTCCATCTTAGAAGGTTCAAACAGAAAACTAAAGATTATTTTCTGTAGGATTCTAAAATTGTAGGAGCCAACACCTGTACATTTATAATGGGCAATGATTTTGTATGTCCGTGTGTGTGTTTGTGACAATCATATTAACCTCCCATCACCTTTATAACATCCCTTTCTATATTCTTGTCACAGTGACATCTTGAGGGACAAAAATGACCCTATGATGTGTGTCTCTCCTAGTTTTCACCTTCACATAGGTATGAAGGTTACACAGTCATAGATCAGACAAAACTTCAATCACACTTTTCAGCTTATCTACCAGTTTTTGTATACTATTATGTTCTGGGGTCTATCAGATTGAAGATAGTTGTATTTCTTCATATTCATTTTTATTTTATTAGTGAAAATGTTGGTGCTTCATTCAACAGTTTTTAAGTTCAGGCAGTATACTCTGTTACACTTTTGCAGGACAGTATTGACAATTTATGATTATTTTTTTTTTTTTTTTTTTTTTTTTTTTTTTTTTTTTGTACCAGGGATTGAACTCAGGGGCACTCGACCTCTGGGCCACATCCCCAGCCCTTTTTTGTATTTTTATTAGAGACAGGGTCTCATTGAGTTGCTAAGTACCTCGCCATTGCTGAGGCTGGCTTTGAACTCACAATCCTCCTGCCTCAGCCTCCCAAAGTGCTGGGATTACAAGCGTGCGCCACCATGCCCAGCTATTTATGATTCTTTTAATCAGCATATAATGGGAAGCCTGGAACATAAAAATAAGACTTGGTTCTCATTGGTTCTAATTTAAGCAATTTTATTTTATGAATATTTTGCTGCTGTCTTCAAATTATCCTTATAATTCTTGGAATTTATCTTTAAATAATTACACACCTTTGCCACATCTTTTGTCATGAAGTATATTTTTCCCCAAAATAATGTAACATATTTTCCACTGGTCAATTTCAAAATCCATTCATATTTGCTCTGCATTTCTTTGCATTATTCATGAGTCTTAATATATTAATATGAATTCTTAGATATTGAGGCTGTAAAAATTTTTATTAGAAACTTTGGATACTTTTAAGTGGCAATTTTTATGGTATAGATAAGAAAAATGAGTTATTACTATCAAATTGTGAAAATTAAAGTAAATTCCCATTTTCCTATTTTTAAAAAAATATTTATTTATTTGCTTTAGTTGTACACAATGCTTTTATTTCTACGTGGTGCTGAGGAACGTGCTAGGCTAGCGCTCTACCGCTGAGCCACAGCCCCGGCTCCCCAATTTTCCTATTTTTAGATATATTTGAGCATTATTTTGAGAGGGTAAAGATTTTGTTTATTTGTTTGACCATGTATTTTGTATTCTATTTGAATATACGGTATAATACTTTGAAATATAACATAGATTCTCTAAAGAGGAGGACAATGGACAATTTGGGTTGAATATGTTTAAATAAAAACAATGCCAACTAGCAGTTATTAAGGGATTATGGTGAGCTAGTAATGGTGCTAAGTACTTACAAACATTAACATTGCATTCTCACAGCCCATGGAGATGAAGTTATAATCTCAGTTATCCAAAGTTATAATCTCAGTTTCCCAAAGGCCATTATTGAGACAGAGAGAAGTTAAGCTACCTGACTCACTCAGTAAGCAGTAGAATCAGGGTCTAAATGAGAATCCATTCTTTCCTCTCAACCTTTACAGAATAACTCTGGGATATCATTTTGTTATATAACAGGAACCCATAGATCTAAAATTCTTATTGCTTTTCTTTTTTTGGATTGGTACTTTTAATTTTAGATTTTTTCCCACATTTTTTATTGGTGCATCGTAGTCATACATAGTGATGAGATTTGTTGTTACTATTTATACATGCACACACTATAACTGTATAATTTGACCAATATCATTTCCCAACACTTGTCCCTCCCTCCCTGTGTACCACCCCATAGTCCTTTGCTTTCCTTTTAAAAGAAAACAATGAATGAAAAGAGATGGAAAACACTGTATAGCAGAAACAAGCTAGCAACAAACAACTATCAATGAAGTCTTTATTTAGCAATATGAATTTTTAAGTATTGAAGCTGTAAAATTATTCTGTCAGAGGGTTTAGGCACTTTGTGGTAAGGGCAAAGATTCTATAAACAAGAAGACAATGGCAATTTGGCTTGAATACAAAAACAAAACAGTCTTGCTCTGGTCCAGTAACCAAATACTGTACTTAGAGTCAATAGATTCAATTTAAATTTTCACTGTGATCCTTATTATTAGACATGTTGAAATTTCTGAGAGTGTTATTTTCTTTTTGCTATAAAGGAGTAATAATAACTACTTTGTTGGATTTATATGTATATAGCACCAATATATATTTTGAAGCTTTTTATAAATTTGAGGATTCATAATTTCTTTTATGAACCTTGTCTTTTATCTTACCTAAGGCTGGTGTTGGACAATTTACTTGACACATTTTCCCTGGCCTCTTGTTAAGCATTAAGTTCTGCACAAGTTGGGTCAAGTGCACCAGGTAGGTAACTTTGCTAGAACAGTTAGATGCTCTGCAATTATCTCCCTTCCACACCCCTCCCCCAAGGCAATGATACATATTTGGAAAAACACCTGAGATTTTACTAATAATCTAGTTAAAACATTTTTGATACATGAAGAAACAGATGTTGAGGAAAGAAGAATCATTTTCAGCACAGAGCTTTGAAGATTAGGATCTGACAACTAGTCCTAGGGTTCTTTCTGAATGACCCCTTCCTGGCTGGGACATTGTACAGTTATGGACAAAAAAGACATTAATTGACCTTTACAATATAAAAATAATGACAGGTCTTCTACAGAGGAAAACAATTATCATTTATGAATTAAAAGGTGGATAGGGATTATGGTAAATATCATAACATCCCTTCTACGTGTCTCCTTGCTGAAACAACATTCATCAACTGGTTTGGAAGAACCATTCATTTCTTAAAACATTACTAAGTGCATTCAACAATCTAATTGTGTCAGACATTGTTCTAGATGAATGGGATAAAGAAGGATAACAGTACAGGTATGCATTTAACATGGAGCTTCATTTTTACAACAGATCTGGGTTTGGTATCCATTTAGATAACTGAAGTTATGAAAACATGAGAATTGTAATTAACCCTTTCAAATAGATCCAGTTTATTACATCTGTACATAATTGACCTATTATATAGGAGACATGTTTTAACCACTTTTTATGTAAAAATTGCTTTAAACCTTCAATTGTCCCATATGATAAACATTATTGCCTCTACTTCATGCATAAGGAAACTGAAAAGAACATAGTTTATTTGTTCAAAACCACACAGTCAACACACAGAAGATTTAGGATTCTAATACATGTATAAGTCTCTATGGTAAAATTTTAAGCATTAACTTATAGTATAATATATTGTACAACCCCCAAATTTAAGCATTGGCTAAGTGAATACATATAAATGTCTCATTTTTGAGGGCTATATAAGATTATTTATTATTATTATTATCATCATCATCATATATTAATGAAATCTCACTGAATCTTATTAATCACTAAAGGCAAAATTAATAACAGGAATAAATTCATCCTTTTATTATAACAAATATCAGTAACATTTTTAAAGTGCAAATACAGTAAACAAAATATAATCCTTTGTCCCACTGAATCCTTTTATTCCCTGCTTTTTTACCTGTCACAATTTCACTATTCACATTAATGAATGTCAGGGTGAGCTAAATCAAGGAACCTTTGTGGAATTCAATCATTTAATTTTGTAGCACTTATAAAAGATACAGACTTAAAAGAAGGAGAACATGGACATGAAACATATTGCTTAAAATCAGCCTGAGGAATTTAAAGATTTGATTATTTATGCTACCTATTCCCCTTGTGGCCATTTGTAATAGAATCCCTATCTGTTTTTATTCTACAGCATTATTCTCAGCCAACTTTGACTATAACCTGTCAAAGGTATCACATTATTTTGATGGCTTCATGAATAGAAAATTTATATTTAGAAGATACAAAAATCACCAAACCCATCTTTGCATTTTAGAAACTCAGAAAATATTTATATTTTAGTCTTTTTATAGGCTTTCATCTTTTCAGTGGCAGTTCTATATACATACTGGTCAAAATTGTTACAGAATATTAATTTCCCCTGGATTGTGGTGCATTTGAAAATGTTCCATGATGCTAAAACTATGGACTAGAAATATATATTTTTGTTTTGTGGATGGTTCCTACCTGCTGTATTCCAAGTGGATGATGGTTCCATTTTAGGATTTCAGTGTTCAGTTTATTGAAGATCAAGATGTTTGGAATGGGAAAAACACTAAGTGAAATTAATCTTCTTTATGTTATTTCCCTACTTTAGATATTTGTCAAAGAGAGCTCATCTTATCAACAGCAGAACCATTCTCTCTCTTTATATGTATTTTCAAATAAATGAATAAATAAAGTTTTATAATGTTCTCAACAGGAATTCCCTATAGTTTCTATTGAAAACTAATTAGCTGAATTTAGATTTTCAATTAATGCTAGAAGAGACTATGCAGGATGCACAAAACATTAAAAAATTATGCAAAGTTTTTGTGTGAAAGTTATTATTTCTTTTTTATGTCTTTTTAATGTTTTGAAGCTTTTCTGGGGTATGCTTGCTATAATATTGTTCTAAGAATTATGCTACAGTTTAAAAATCAAACAAGCTACTGCATTCTGTAGGATATGGAAGAAGAGAGAAATCATGGCACCACCTTATTTTTTTCCCCTATAAGATTCTAACCTTTGTGCAATATTAGCAGCATTCTGTAATGAAGCAGAGAGTAGATATCAATTTCATTATTATAGGCAAGTACCCAGCAAATACTAATCAATGTAAAGGCTTTTACCTGACAGACTATAGACCTCAGTTTAAAGTTTGGAGAGGAATCTTTCATTTTTCACTCTTCATCTAAATGTTGGGGTCTCTAAACTCAGATGTTCCTGTTGAAATTTGCATGAGATTAGACAATATTTTTCATACACATATAGATACACAGACAAAGATTTCAAGCCTGACATACACTCCTCTTTAAAGTAAAAGAGGATAACTACATGGGCCTTGGCGTCGCCGCCTGTAGCTATTGCCGCTTGGAGCAACGACGCCCTGGGAATAAGTTCAGAGGCAGACTGGAAACGAACAGGCTCTTTATTCTGCTAGCTGCTCTCTCTGGATCCAACAACAACTCCAACACCATCCACACTCCTGCAAACACCACACAATGGCGCCGAGCCGATCCACAATCCCCCAGGCCAAGTCTTGCGAGACCGTGCAAGGTGGTAATTCTTGAACATCTTAATGGCTCACAGCTAACCGCAATCTTAGCTATCTCCTTAATTAGGGCTCCTACACCTTGGTGTTGGCAGGAGTGCGGACAGTGAGGTCAGATGTGCCTCCTATGGGAAGAGGGGCTTAGGAGATTTAGTTGTGCATGAATCAGAATTGAAAGAATTGATCAAAAAGTAAGCTTCTAGATGATAATTGAGAGAACTTAAATTACTTGTTCCAAGACTTAATATAATCCTGTAGTACACGGTGTTGTATTGGCCTCAGTGTAAACAAAATAGATCAATGAAAGGATCAAAGTGGCCAATATGTAGGAGGAACAAATACAGAGACCTAATAGACAACCATAAGGTCTATAATTAATAAAATTGTATTAGGCACCTGTAATCCCAGCAGCTCAAGAGGCTGAGGCAGGATGATCATGAGTTCAAAGCCAGTATCAGCAAAAAAAAAAAACAACAACAACAACAAAAAAAACAGGCACTAATCAACTCAGTGAGACCCTATCTCTAAATAAAATACAAAATAGGTCTGTATAGGCCTGTCGTACAGCCACAATACCGCGGGAGGAGATTCGGTGGCAGGAATCTATTATTCTTAGTCTCTCTTTCTCTTTATCTCTTCTTCTCTTCTTAAACTCTTTTCCTTATACCAAACTCTCATTTCATTTCTTTCTCTAGCTTCTCATTTCTTAGTCTCTGTCTTTCTCTAGTTTTTCTTTCTCTAGCTTCTCATTTCTTTCTCTAGCTTCTTCTGACCGACCTCTTAACCGCTCTGACTCTTATTTCTTCTTCTGACTACGTTCGGCCGCTCTGACTCTTTTCTTCTTCTCCCACCCGAACTCTTCTTCCGACTGACCAACTGACTGAATAAATCCTTCTGACCGCTTTCACCGGTTATATACCTTTAGCTTTGTGGGTGCGTCACGTGCATTTACAGGTGCGTCACGTGCATACTTAATGTATGATTACTATCAGGTGGAACTTATGGCTTCCAGCTAACCGCAATAGCCATCTCGCTGATTGGGGCTCCTTCAGGTCTGGATGTGGCTCAGTGGTTGGGTGCCCCTAATTTTAATCACTGGTACCTCCCAAAAAATGTATTTGGGATTTTTGTTAAAAATGTAGATTTTTGCTATTCTTGACACACACACAAAAATATAAGTATGGAGATGATACATTAACTTTCTTCTCTAAAGTAATATTTCTGTCTATACGTATCCCTTAACATTATCTTGTAAACCTCAAGTATACACAATACAATTTACTAATTAAAGGAAAAATAAAATAGAGAGTGCAGCAACAGACCCCTTATTATATGATCAATTGACTTTGGCTAAAGTGATTAAATGGAGATAGGAATGTCTTTACAATAAATGGTGAAGAAACATTGGATATCTATACATCATAAAACTTAACCAGATTTTATATCAAACACAAAAATGAATTTGAGATGAGTCATATACCTAAGGTGAAGGCTAAAAAGAAATAACCTTCTAGAAGGCAAAAAGGGAATATCTTCATGATTTTGGAGTATATGGCTTCTTTGGACATATGCATGGGATGCACATATCTGACAAGGGAATTGTATTCTGCAGCACATGAAAATATGTAGAAGATGAGTAGTTCTCAGTGAAATGTGAACTAAAATCTCAATCAGATACTCTTTCTCACCTGTAGAAAATGACTAAAATTTAAAGCTCTTACAACACCAGGTGTGTTAGCCAACTTTCTACTTCTTATAAAGGTACTAATTTCTTTATGGGGTCCCCACCTTCATGATCTCTACTAAACCTAACTACTTCCCAAAGGTCCCCTCTCTTAATAACATCAGAATATGTGTCAGACCTTCAATAAATGAATTTGAGAGGGATAAATCATTCTAGTCATTACACTCAGAAATAAAAAAAAATGCACTACTATAAAATGCAATAACATGAATGAATGTCAGAAACAGTATGTTGAATAAAAGAAAACACACAATAAGTATGTATTCCAGGATTTAATTTATATGAGGTTCTAGGACAGGTAAACTAATCTATAGTGAAAGAATGTAGAATGGTAGCTGCCTATTTGGTTAGGGGGATCTTAGAAGGGAAGGGGAACAAAGGAACATTCAAGGGTGATGGAAATGTTCTATGTATTGATAAGAATGCTAGGTGTGAGTTTATTTATTTTCCAAAACTCAGCAAGCTACACTCTTCAGATGTGTATTTCATTGTATGTAAAATATATTTTAATAGTTTGAAACATTAGCCATTCAGTACAAAAATTATATGAATAACAAAACTTTAGGTTAAAAAAAATGTACTAACACTTTTGCTCCAATCTATCACCAAATTTTATCTTTAAAATACAGTAAAATCTAAACACTTATTACTCTTTGTGCTAATTTCCCTCTGTCAATACTGTATTGTTCTTAGACTACTTTATTAGCTTCTTTTAATTATTCTTTATCATAGTTTTTATCTTTCAAGCAGTGTCAAAGATAAATAAAGAGACAATAGTAAAAGTAGTAAGGACAGAGTATTCAGAAATAATTATTTCAACAAGGAAGAGGGTCCACTATAAACTGGACTCAACTTCCACTTGTCCAGAGGTGACTGGAACTTTTGAAAGGAGAAGGAGAAGGAAGGAATAGGGATGGGGGAAATGGAAATTGGCTAGAGTCAGTGAAGTCAACATTCGAAAGGCTGGTTAATAGATTAGGTCATCTGGGTTACTAACTGGCTTTTAGTGATTAGGTTACTACTGTGCCATAGTCTCTGGGAGACAGGGGCCCCCGAGGACATTTAAGAGGCTGAAATTGTAAGTGTAGAAATACAACTTGAATGGCTATAAACTGTGATAT
The DNA here is from genome assembly GCA_025594165.1 of Tamias sibiricus. Lineage (NCBI taxonomy): Eukaryota > Metazoa > Chordata > Mammalia > Rodentia > Sciuridae > Tamias > Tamias sibiricus. The sequence continues at coordinate 37,526,668 of CM046665.1, read as the reverse complement.
TGTTTTTTCAAGTCTTTCTCACTCATTCTCTCTCTCTCTCTCTCTCTCTCTCTCTCTCTCTCTCTCTGTGTGTGTGTGTGTGTGTGTGTGTGTGTGTGTGTAAGGGTGAGGTAATGGGATGTAAATGAAATAATTGGTGATAAGAAATAGAAGAATCTGTGGTTTCCAAAGACTAGGGTTGAGTCTGGCCAAGAAAAGCCCTCAGAGGAGCTTCACTGGAGTTTAGTCAAGTAGAGAGCCTTCCTCAGTGACCAAAGTGGCAGAGGTAGGGGGAACTAAAGCAAAATAGCTTCTGTCATATCCTCTTAAAAAAAGAAAAGAAAAAAAAAAAAAAAAAAAAAACAACTCTCCATTGATTTTCCATAGCACTCAGAAGAAGAGTCAAAGTCCTTTGTGTGATATACAAGGATTTGAAAGATCTTTCCTAGTTTGTCCACCCAAAGCTGTCTCCAACACTCTTGCCTTGCTCATTCTGTTCCAGTCAGCTCACTTTTATATTCATTGGATATCTAAGTTTATTATCTTAAGGGTTTTGTACTTTTTCTCCCTGTTCCTCACATCTTATACTCTGTATCTTCCTAGGACCTGCACATTCACATTCCTTAGGAATACTCAAACATCACATCTGAGAACCTTTCATGAAATCCCTATCTAGAGTTGCACCCCACTCTAAATCACTATCCCTTTGGTTTTATACATCACACTTCTCATTTCCTTCCAATGTTTAACATATAATTTATATGTTTATTAATTTAAAAATGTTTTCCATATAATGGTGTATATTCCTAAGAACAGGACTATGTCTATGTCCTTCACAGTTCAATTCCCTGGGTCTGGAAGGGTGACCAGCACTTAGTGGGCACTCAATAGATGCTTGTTGAATCTAAGGAAGAATGCTTTAGTTTTATAGGGAGCATTATACTGTTAACTAAAATATTAGTACTGCTACACAAAATTTTGATTTCCCCTCTAATTTCAGATCAGCACCTCACCAGCCACCCAGCAAAAAGGGCCTACTATTGGTGAAGTTGCCTTAAATCTATTCCCAAAATTTATATTGGCCATTTGAGGACATCTGATAAAATTTAACAATGAGCCAGAACATTGTTTGACTAGTAATATATTCATCAGGAAAACAAGCCATGAGCTCAAATCCAAAGGAAGCAATAGAGAATATTTAACTTATTCCTTTCAACAGTGTAATTAACTGAATTTAAAACTATTTTCTTTTGAGTTAAATTTATACTAATACCTGCACTGGATTTTTTTTTTTTTATTATTTGATATTTCCTGCTTTAGTAAATTCATAGAGTTCTTCCATCTGCGGAATCTTTCATCAACTTGAAATAAAGTAGTCACTTACCTGAAAGACAAAGAATTGCCATTTGACTGTGGTGATAATGACTTTGGTAGACTAAATTTCTGTAGGATTAACCATTAGATATTCATCACAGAGACATGGACATCCCCTGAATGATCATTAATCTCCAGGAAACCACCTGCACCTTGATCATTACCCTGAAATTAAAATTTAGGGGAAAACAGAAGATGAGACAACTAATAATGATTCTCTCAAGTTCAGGTAACAGATTATGTTCTGATAAAGAATTCTAACCTTTTAGAATCTCACAATAAATGACAGAGGTGATAAACAGATATGTCTTTTTATAGCTCTGGGCCAAATGATTTGGAAATATAGGTACCTTTAAATATGTAGCAATAATATGACATGCATTCAGATATTTTAAAAATTTCTGTAAAAATTACTGGATATGTATTTTCACCTGTACTTCACTTAATTCCAGACATTAATAAAGGCTTGTCTCTAATGCAAAACATGTTTGAATAATGATCATTAGAGTATAGTTAAGAGGTGGAATACAATAGGAAAAAGATATGAGAATGGAAATAAGTAATGGTCATGTCTCTGTCCTTCTCAGTGCTACAAGACATACTCCACAGGAACTCAAGGTCATTTATCTCCATAACACACAGTCAAAGGCTAGCACTAAGGCACAGAGATTACACATGGAACCTTCGTATCCAGGCCATGGATGAGCAGTGAAGAAAATAAATTCTATTAAATTCAAATTAATTATACTTACTACTCTTATAGTACAGTGTCAGTGCATTGATCCATGTTAGAGAAGCAAAGTGTCTTTAGGAAACCTAAATTGGTAGATGGAAAGTAACTTACATAGTTAAGTGAGTGCTGCTGTATCCTTACAAAACTAAAAATGCACATGATTGACAAGAAGCATTTCGTGTGTGCTACTAACAATAAATCTTTAAAAATAAATAAATAGAAATAAATTGATAGAAGTGCATCAATGATGATATAAACCTTAGACAACTTACAAATAAAACAAATGAATAATGTTATGCAAGAGTTTGCAAGCATTGGGAAGGAAGGCAAAGTCAAAAGACATAATGGAATCACTTTGCTAAGTAGCCAGGGAAGAAGTGAAGAATAAGTATGAGCCAGAAGAGATACAAGTATAAGAAGTAATTAGGGACCCGCCCGAAGGAGCGACCCAGCCACCAATTCGCCTGGCCCCCAGCTCTGGCGTGGCTGCCGGCTCACTCAGTCATCGCCTCTGGGACCTGGAAGAGCAGCTCCCTGCTGCAGGCAGGGCCTGACCAGAGGAAAAGCCCCATCCACTCCCGGGGGAACTGCGACCTGCCCAGCTGCGACAGGAACAAGAGGTAGACACCCGCCTCGAAGGAGCACCCCAGCCACCAGCCCACCAGACCACAGGCGCCCACCATCACCAGGACCAGGAACTGCAGGTTCCACCCTGTGGAAGGGCCCTGCTGCCCACCTGCCCAACCCCCACGGAAACAACTAGACTGGGAGGAGATCCAGGAGGAGGAGAGTGGGGAGAAGAAAGCCAGACTGCCTGTTCCACCACACTGCAGCCAGGAGGTGATCCAGAGAGAGAGGCCAGCTCCAAGCCCACAAATCAGAGAGGCAATGCGCATCTGCCTGGAGAGTCACACCAAACTGGGATCCCGTAGCTACTCAACCCAACACCAATATAATTATAGGCCTGAGGCTACCACTGCCACAAAACTGAATTAGCTATGCCACTACCAAGGAACAACAAAAAGGTCCGAGTAAGACATCACTAAGGTCCCTAGAGACCAGGATGTACCAGAAGGTGCAACCAGTTATGATGTTATGAACTAATAGGGAATCTTACACAGGGTTGTCTATCTCTGGCTTCTTCTACTAACAGCCAAATCCTAATGATTATACTCTCACTAGTCAAATAATCTAATACCTCTATTTTCTCACATCTTACTTCATAAATGTTTAAGCCAAACTCTTAAGTCCCCCCTTCTATCATTAGATACTGTAAACCACCATGCAAACATAGAGACTATATGGTATAAGATAACTGATCTCATTATTTCTGTTTATGGTGACAAAACTGTAAATATAAAAATAGAAATCAACTGATATATGGACACATATAGGGTACATTGAAAGATTTAATATTGATATTTCCCTAAAAAGTGAGGTTCTGGGTAACCTGGAGGGACATTATAAGACAAAAGGGCAGAAGCTGTAATACCTTTCAGGAGAGGAAAATACATAGACATCACGAGAAAAATGAGGGAGGAACATGTCCCAAACAAACCGAGATACTACAACAATGGAAACCATAGAAAGCACAGTAGGGGAAATGTCAGAGAAGGAGTTCTGGATATACATAATTAAAATGATAAAGGATTTAAAAAATGACCTAAGTGATTAGATACAGGCAAAAACCAGACCTTTCCAACAAAGAGATAAGAGATCAAATACAGGCAACCATCGAAGATCACACCAACAAAGAGACAAGAGAACAAATCCAGATAGCAAAAGAATACTTCAAGAAAGAGAGAGTTTGAGAAAAAAACAAACAGAAATCCTTGAAATGAAAGAAACAGTAAGCCACTTAAAAAATTCCATAGAAAGCATCACCAACAGATTGAACCACTTTGAAGTTAGGACCCCAGACAATGTGGACAAAATATATAATCTTGAAAATCAAGTTGACCTCCCAGTGTAGATGGTAAGAAACCATGAACAGAATATCCAAAAACTATGGGATACCATCAAAAGACCAAATACAAGATTTATTGGAATAGAGGAAGGTGCAAACCAAAGGAATGAACAATCTCTTCAATGAAATAATATCAGAAAATTTCAACAAGCAGGAAAAATGAAAATCAAATGTAGGAGGCCTATAGGACGCCAAATGTACAAAATTACAACAGGTTCACACCAAGGCACATTGTAATAAAAATGCCTAGCATACAAAATAAAGATAGAATTTTAAAGGCTGCAAGAGAGAGAAAAGTCAGATTACCTATAAGGGAAAACCAATTTGCATCTCAGCAGATTTTTCAATTCAGATCCTCAAAGCCAGGAGAGCCTGGAACAACATATACCAGGCTCTAAAGGATAAGGGATGCCAACCAAGAATTTTATATTCAGCAAAATTAAGCTTTAGATATGAGGATGAAATAAAAACCTTCCATGATAAACAAAAGCTAAAAGAATTTACAACAAAAAAACCTGCTCTACAGAACTTTCTTGGTAAAATATTCCACAAGGAGGAAATGGAAAATAATAATGAAAATCTGCAAAGGGAAGAACTACAATAAAGAAAAAAAAAACCAACCAAAGGAAAAACCAAGTCAAACTAAATACCAAAAATAATAAAAAAAAAAAGTGACTGGTAATACAAATTATGTCTCAATAATAACCCTGAATGTTAATGGCCTAAACTCACCAATTAAAAGACATAGGCTAATAGATTGGATTATAAAAACAGACCCAACAATTTGTTGCCTTCAAGAGACACATCTCATAGGAAAAGACACCCATAGACTGAAGGTGAAAGGATGGGATAAAATATATCACTCACATGGTCTACGTAAGCAAGCAGGGGTCTCCATCCTCATATCAAAGTAGACTTCAAGCCAAAGTTAGTCAAAAGAGATAAAGATGGACATTTCATACTGCTTACAGGAATCATAGATCAACAAGATATAACTGTTATAAATATATATGCCCCAAATAATGGAGCATCTACATTCATAATCAAACTCTTCTCAAGTTCAAGAATCGAATAGACCACAACACAATAATTCTAGGTGATTTTAACACACCTCTTTCACCACTGGATTGATCTTCCAAACAAAAGTAAACAACGAAACTATAGAACTCAATAATACAATTAATAACTTAGACTTAATTGACATATATATAGTATATCACCCATCAATGAGCCAATACACTTTCTTCTCAGCAGTACATGGATCATTCTCAAAAATAGACCATATATTATGCCATAAAGCAACTCTAAGTAAATATAAAAAAGTAGGGCTACTACCCTGCATTCTATCAGATCATAATGGAATGAAATTAGAAATCAATGATTAAAAAAAAGAAAGAGAAGCTACGTTAACACCTGGACACTAAATCATATGCTATTGAATGATCAATGGGTTGCAGAAAACATCAAGAAGGAGATTAAGAAATTCTTTTTTTTTAAAAATTTTTTTATTATTTATTTACTTATTCATCATGCACAAGTATAGTATCTTTTTACATACAACTGCTTGTGTACAAAGTATATAAGTACCATTCAGATCTTCAATCATGCATTTAGGATATAGGTAAATGAGAACAACGATAAAACATACTGAAATCTCTGGGACACCCTGAAGGCAGTACTAAGAGGAAAGTTCATTGCATGGAGCTCATTCCCTCAAAAAAGAAAAAGTCAACAAATAAATGAACTAACATTACATCTCAAAGCCGTAAAAAAAAGAACAAATCAACCCCAAAAGAAGTAGAAGACAGGAAATAATTAAAATCAGAGCTGAAATCAATGAAATTGAAACAAAAAACACAATTGAAAAAATTGACAGAACCAAAAGTTGGTTCTTTGAAAAAATAAATAAAATTGATAGACCTTTAGCTATGCTAACAAAGAAAAGAAGAGAGAAAACACAAATTACCAATATCTACAATGAAAAAGGAAATATCACGACAGACACTACAGAAATACAGAAGATAATTATAAATTATTTTGAAAATTTATACTCCAATAAAATAGAAAATAAAGAAGGAATCAACAGATTTCTAGAGACATATGATATGCCTAAACTAAATCAAGATGATATACACAATTTAAATAGGTCAATTTCAAGCAAAGAAATAGAGGATGCCATAAAAAAAACTTACCAACCAAAAAAAGCCCAGGACCAGATGGATACACAGCTGAGTTCTACAAAACCTTTAAAGAAGAACTAACACCAATACTTCTCAAACTATTTCATGAAATAGAAAAAGAGGGAACACTCCCAGACTCATTCTATGAGGCCAATATCACCTGATTCCAAAACCAGACAGAGACAAATCAAAGAAAGAAAACTTCAGACCAATATTTCTAATGAATATAGATGAAAAAATTTTCAATAAAATTCTGGCAAATCGAATACAAAAATACATCAAGAAGATAGTGCATCACGATCAAGTGGGCTTCATTCCAGGGATGCAAGGTTGGTTCAATATAAGGAAATCAATAAATGTAATTCATCACATCAACAGGCTCAAAGATAAAAATCATAAGATCATCTCAATAGATGCAGAGAAAGCATCTGACAAAATACAACATTGCTTCATGTTTAAAATGCTAGAAAAAATAGGGATAACAGAAACATACCTCAACATCATAAAGGCCATCTATGCTAAGCCCCAGGCCAACATCACCCTAAATGGAAAAAAAATTGAAAGCATCCCCTCTAAAAACTGGAACAAGACAGGGATGCCCTCTCTCACCACTCCTATTTAACATAGTTCTTGAAGCCCTAGCCAGAGCAATTAGACAGACGAAAGAAATTAAAGGGATATGGATAGGAAAATAAGAACTCAAATTATCACTATTCGTAGACAATATGATTCTATACCTAGAAGACCCAAAAAAATTCCACGAGAAATCTTCTAGAACTAATAAATGAATTCAGCAAAGTAGCTGGATATAAAATCAACACCCATAAATCAAAGGCATTCGTGTACATTAGTGACAAATCCTCAGAAAGAGAAACTAGGAAATCTACCCCATTTACAATAGTCTCAAAAAAAAGTATATAACTTGGGAATCAACTTAATGAAAGAGGCTAAAGATCTCTACAATGAAAACTACAGCACATTAAAGAAAGAAACTAAAGAAGATCTTAGAAAATGGAAAGATCTACCTTGTTCATGGATAGGTAGAATTGATATTGTCAAAATGACCATACTATCAAAAGCATTATACATATTCAATGCAATCCCATTCAAAATCCCAATAATTTTCCTCATAGAAATAGAAAAAGCAGTCATAAAATTCATCTGGAAAAATAAAAGACCCAGAATAGCCAAAGCAATTCTTAACAAGAAGAGTGAAGCTGGTGGCATTACTAGTCCAGACTTTATACTACAAAGCAATAGTAAGAAAAAAAGCATGGTATTGGCACCAAAATAGACCTGTAGACCAGTGGTACAGAACAGAGGACACAGAGACTAACCCACATATCTACAGTTATTTTACATTAGACAAAGGTGCCAAAAATATTCACTGGAGAAAAGACAGCCTCTTCAACAAATGGTGTTGGGAAAACTGGAAATCCTCATGTAATAAAATGAAATTAAATCTCTTTCTCTCACCATGAACAAAACTTAACTCAAAGTGGATCAAGGACCTAGGAATTAAACCAGAGACCTTGCACCTAATAGAAGAAAAAGTAGGCCCAAATCTCCATCATGTTGGTTTAGGCCCCAACTTCCTCAATAAGACCCCTATAGCACAAGAATTAAAACCAAGAATCAATAAATGGGATGGATTCAAACTAAAAAGCTTCTTATCAGCAAAAGAAACAATCAGTGAGGTAAATAGAGAACCTACAGAATGGGAGCAAATCTTTACCACAAACACATCAGATAGAACACTATCCTCAAGGACTCATAAAGCTCTTAAAAGCCTTAACACCAAAAAAAACAAATAACCCAATCAATAAATGGAACAAGGAACTAAGCAGACACTTCTCAGAAGATGATATACAATCAATCAACAAATATATGAAAAAATGTTCAACATCTCTAGTGATTAGAGAAATGCAAATCAAAACAACTCTAAGATTTCACCTTACTCCAGTCAGAATGGCAGCTATCAAAAAAACAAACAACAATAAATGCTGGCAAGGATGTGGGGAAAAAGGCACACTCTTACATTGCTGGTGGAGCTGCAAATTGGTGAAGCCAATCTGGAAAGTAGTATGAGATTCCTAGGAAAACTTGAAATGGAACCACCATTTGACCTAGCTATCCCACTCCTTGGCCCATTCCCAAAGGACTTAAAAACAGCTAACTACAGGGACATAGCCACATCAATGTTTATAGCAGCACAATTCACAATAGCTAGATTGTGGAACCAACCCCAATGCCCATCAGCTCATGAATGGATAGGGAAACTTTGGTATATATACACAATGGAACACTACTCAGCACTAAAAGAGAATAAAATCATGGCATTTGCAGGTAAAGGATGGAGTTAAAGAAAATAATGCTAAGTGATGTTAGCCAATCCCCAAAAACCAAAGGTTGAATGATCTCTTTGATATGAAGATACTAACTTATAAAGGCAAGATAGAGGGAATGAGAGGAATGAAAGAGCTTTAAATAGAACAAAAAGGGGGAGGGAGGGGAGGGGACAAGGGGATAGAAATAATGGCAGACTGAGTTATCCATGATTACCTTAAATACATGTATGAAGACACAATTGTTGTAAAAATACTTTATATTAAACCAGCAACTTGAAAAATTGTGCTTTTTTTATATATAATATGAAATGAAATGTACTCTGCAAACATGTATAACAAATTAGAATTTAAAAAAAGGAATAAAAAAAAGAAGTAATTAGGTCAGATAAAGACCTCTAAAAGAGGGAGGAAGTTTTCTGAACCCCTAGGACAAACAATAAACTACATATTCAAAGGTAACACAAAGTCAAATCATGCTAATCATGATATATTTGGCTTTTCACTAATTTTAAAAGTCTTGGTAACTCCAAGGAATTTCAAAGCATCTCGCTGACTGTTGCATCCCTTCTTTCTTGCTTATTTCTTATATTCTGAACCTCTTAAATTTCCTCTTGATTGAGTCCTGAGATTTCTTCTCTGCTTCATTCAGTTGCTTTATGATATCCTGAAATTCAGATGCATATAAACAATGCTTTACATATATTTATTAGAACATCTAACAGACATTTTAGAAGGTATGCATAAAATATGACTCATATTTCTATTTAAATGTATACTTTCTTCCTATTTCCTTTATTAATTTTAGGTAATTCATTGTTATATTTGATCAAGCAAAGCAAAAACATCTAGAATAATTCTTTGGTTACTTCCAGTTTATCATATCTTATGTCCAATCCAGGTATATTCAGACCTCAGGGTCTTTGCACATACTGTTCTCACTTTTGGAAAATTCTTTCATATTTTCAAATTGTCTACCCCTTGAATATTTAAAGGTTTCATTGAATCAGTCTATCCTTGAGAGTCTATTTAGTGAGCCCCTTCTCCTAACTCTACACTCAAATTTATTATCTCAAATTTTAGGTTTACTTTTTTTCCCCAATGGTTATATACAAAACATAATTTTAAAATTTATTTTGTATATAGCCGGGCGCGGTGGCGCACGCCTGTAATCCCAGCACTTTGGGAGGCTGAGGCAGGAGGATTCGTGAGTTCAAAGCCAGCCTCAGCAATGGCGAGGCACTCAGCAACTCAGTGAGACCCTGTCTAATAAAATACAAAAAAGGGCTGGGTATGTGGCCCAGTGTTCAAGTGCCCCTGAATTCAATCCCTGGTACCACCAAAAAAAAATATATATATATATATATATATATTTTGTATTAAGGTAAGCCAGCTTATTTGCTGGCTCCTTCTTTAACAATTAGAATGTGACTAGCACTTACTGGGAACTCAATAAATATTTTTTGGATGAATCACAGAGGGATAACATGTGTCAATTGCTATCAGCAATAACCAAACCCAATACGATGTCATCATGTCATAGTTTTCTGTTCCTTTTTTTTTTTCTTTTTGGTCAAGAATAATATAACCAACTTACCAAATTACTTAAAGAGCCTTTACCCTTTTACCTTTAGGCATAGTTCAACTATTTACACAATTTATAAAACTGAATGCCAATTATAAGTGTTTGGCCATTTAAAATTGTTTACTCATATCTAGTTCTTACACCATGAATTGACAGATCAGGTAAGCTCTTGGCTGGGGAAAATCTATGTGTAATAATAATGTTTTCTTAACTAGTAACAATTTAAATTAATAAATAATATTTTTTAAAAATTTTATATAATAATTATATGTTGCATATAATTATAAATAATAATTATAAATAATTAAATATCTTTTTATGAGCCAGGTTATGCACTAAGAGATCAGATGCACTAAGAGATCAGAAAACTATAACCCAGGCACTGAATCCAGCCCCACCGTTTTTTTGTTTGTTTGTTTTTTTTTTGTAGTTGTAGATGGACAGAATGCCTTTATTTTATTTTTTATTTTTATTGTTTACTTTTATGTGGTGCTAAGGATTAAACTCAGTGCCTCACACATGCTAGGCAAGTTCTCTGCCACTGAGTTACAGCCTCAGCCCTGAATACATTATTCTGAACTGTACTAGACACCCTATCATGTCAGCTTTCTGAAAAACAAGCACACAGGAAAAACAAAGGTAAGGAAATAAATTATTTATTACCATGTACTGTCTGGGCCCTAACTCCCTGGAAGCTAGGGCACATCAGGTAGAGAGCCCAGAGATCCCAATATCTCCAGTTAGCAAGCTGGACACCAAGGAGAGTCAATGCCTTAAGTCCAGCCTGAATCCACACACCTAAAAACATTCTGATCCAAATCCTAAAGTTAGAATACTGACGTCCCAGCTCTAAGATCATTAGGCAGAAAAAGCAGATTTTCTTACTCTGTCTTTTGTTCTATTCAGGCCTCCGATGAATTGGGTAAGACCCAACCTTGTTGGGGAGGGCAGTATGCTGTAGTCAGTCTACAGATTCAATGCTTATCATGTCCAGAACCAACACGTTATGCCCCGCCCCACACAGGAGGGCAGTAGTATTTGACCAAGTGTCCAGGCACGCATGTTTTTGCCTGGTTCACACATAAAACTGTAACTATCACACTCAGACATTCTTAAAAACATAGCTTTTAAAAAACAAGCCTTTATTTTCTGAGTTTAGAAATCCCAAGTTTTGGGATCTATCTTCCTAAGTTGTTGGTTTTTTCTTTTTTTTTTAATCTTTTTATGTCAACATATTTTATGATTTTTACTGTTTATAAAAATACAACATGTAGAACAACAAATAAAAAAGGGAAATGAAAGTTAAGTCCTAGGATTGGCTATACTTAAACTTGTCATATATTGAATAAGTTATTACTTTACAAAGGTTTATTAACCTTTTCATGTATTAGCACTAGTTTACAATGTTCCTTGATGGCCTAAAGAATCATGAATGGCCCATGACTGACCTTTAAGATTTGGCTTTTAGGCTGTATAATCTGCTTCTGATTGTTGACTTCTTTATTTCCTACTGCAGTTTCTCCAGGAGCCTCTGTGTCTTTGGGTTTGGTTGTCTCCAATACTCTCTCATTTGGTTTTGTTCCTTCTTCCTTGGCACAATTTTTACCCCCTGCATTTGGAGTTGCCTACCATACAGAAATTTAATGGCCAAAGTTTTTTGACTGTAGGACCTGCATGTGTGTTTCTGTACTGCCATTCTGGTAATATCTGTGTAATTTTGTGCATAAACATCTCTTAAGTGGGTGCAGTAATCTACAGTACATATGCTTTATTTTCCAATCAGAATATATTCAATTGCAGCAAAAACTTTTCAATCATAAATATGCAAAGTAGTTTTGAGTTTTTAGAGGTAGGAATAAAGGATCCCTCATTAAGTGTTACAAAATAGTTTCCATTCTATCATGATCTTCCTATCAACTCTATATTTTAAAGCAGTAGGTCTGGATGAGATTTTTGTGTCACTTTAAGTTCCCCACAAAATGCTGCTAAAAGGAAATTGTTAACTTGATTAATAAGAAGCAACAATCCTTGCTGGCGACAATAATAATAAACCAAAATGACTTTAATATACGATTTTATCTTAAAAACTACTTGAGGAAAAGAGATTTTTCAAAAATTCAGTCGTTTTACTGCATTAAGAACTCAATAAAGGTTTAACAACATAAAGAAATAACAAATGAAGAAGAAATTTAATTCCGCCTGGAAAATAAGTATGTCTGTATTCATTATCCAATGAGAATTCACAGAATGGCGACTGTATCTACTTCAGTGTGTGTTATGTACCTACCATATTAATAGAGTTCAATAAATGTAGCAATGAAGTGCTCAGTTTATGTAAAGGTGTGAAAGAAATTTCTTGGAGCAGAAGCATTTGATTCTCCATCTTAAAATTTATAATACTGAGTGTATTTTATTTCCAAAATAGATTTAAAAAATCACAGGCATTATGGATTTTAAGATGATCTTGTGTGAATTCATGCCTGAGTCACTTAGAAAAATAAAGTTTCTGTATGAAGCATCTTATTTACAAAGCAATTATTTCTACAAAGATGGAATCACCAGGACTGCATTACAGGAAATATATAATGGCATTAATGATGGTACAGAACTCAGGTTTTTGTAGATAAAATGGATTCTGGCAAAACATAAACTCACAAACTCACCATAAAAACTACAGATACATGAAAAATACAATTCAGAATGTATATATATATATATATATTTTTTTTTCGGTACCGGGGATTGAACTCAGGGGCACTAGACCCCTGGGCCACATCCCCAGCTCTTTTTTTTTTTTTGTATTTTATTAGAGACAGGGTCTCACTGAGTTGTTCAGGGCCTCGCCATTGCTGAGGCTGGCTTTGAACTTGCGATCCTCCTGCCTCAGCCTCCCAAGTGCTAGGATTACAGGCGTGTGCCACCGCGCCTGGCTCAAGAATGTATATTTCTTATAGTGCTACTGAAAACCATGATAGTGCTCAGGAATTCGAGGTTTAAAAGATACAGTTTCTATGTTCATAACCAATATTACACATATTTTTGTCCATATCAGCCAGACATAGAAGCAGAAAATTTTGTTGCAAATATTGACTTAGCGAATAGAAAAGATGACCTATTTTAAATGAAAATAGAAAAAAACATCATTTGTTCCTAGTTATGTAATTGATATAAGAATATCAGTTATACACAATTATGAAAATCATAAATTAAATAAAATAATTTTCAAATGGTTTCAATTTCCAATGCTTAAAAAAAGCCAAGACTAGAGACATGAAGAGATGACAAATTCATTTTAATAAAAGATAAGATGATTTTCTAAAATTAAATAATAATATCATTTTCAAGTACATCATGTTGGTTTATGTTATAAAAGAAATACATAATATGTTTTCAGTATGACATTTCTGATTAGCCAAGCATAGAATCTGCATAGTTATTTCAAATGAGTTTAATGAACATTGGAAATTATATTTCAATGTACAAGAAGCAATAGTCTTTTTTTTGAGAGAGGTTGATTCTCCAAAGACAGTTGTTGAAATTGCCTTTAATTATTGAGCTGGAACAGTTCAGTAAAATAAAGCACATTTCCCCCCTGTATTGTATGCATATTTGTTATTTCTTTTCTAAATATATGCAAATACTTTTTCCTGTTGATCATAACAGATTGCATCAAAATCACATAAATCAATATCTGGTCTAGTGAATACCATAAATAAATAATAAATATACAGCAACTAATTTATAAAAAAAATATACACATTTGACCATTTTTTCTAAACACTGCACTTAGAATCTCTACAATATTTTTCATGCCTCAGATCATGCTGTATTCTGTCTTAAATGGCTAGTACCCCTATTCTACCTCAATATGTAGATGATATTCACCCTGAATTGTCCTGCTTCCTGGAACAGATTTATTGCTTCCTTCCATATTATTCCTATAGAAATTTGATCATATTGTAATTGTTTTATACTGCGTTATTTTTTATTAAAATCTTTGTTGTTTAGATTTGGACATCTTAAAGGCAGGAACCCTACTGATTTCATCTTCTTTCAATACCTAATTATTGATGAATTGTTTTAAGCATCTTCTTTGTTAGATTTATTTTTTAAATCTACTTGCACTTTTTAGTTATACATGACAGCAGAATCCATTTTGATATAATTAAATAAGCATGGAACATATCATCTTCTAGTCAGACTCCCATTCCTATGTGTGTACCTGGTGCTGAGATTCATTGTGTTGTTTTCGTATTTGTACATGGGAAAATTATATCAGATTCATTCCACTATGTTTTCTTTGCTGGTCCTCCATTTCTTCCCTCCATTCCTTATTATCTAATCTACTGAACTTCTATTTTTACCTTCATAGTCCCCTGCTTATTGTGGGTTAGATTCCACATATCAGAAAAAAACATTCAACCTATGGTTTTGGGAGGACTGCGTTACATCACTTAGCATTGTGAACTCCAGATCCATCAATTTGCTGGCAAATATTATAAAGTCATTCTACTTCACGGCTGAGTAATACTCCATTGTGTATATATTTATATTTTCTTTATCCATTAATCTATTGAAGGACACCTAATGTGGCTCTATAGCTTAGCTAATGTGAATTGAGCTGCTATAAATATTGATGTGGCTGTGTCACTATAGTATGCTGTTTTTAAGTCTTTGGGGCTATATACCCAGAAGTGGGACAGCTGGGTCAAATGGTGGTTCCATTCCAAGTGTTTTGAGGAACTTCCATTCTGCTTTCCAGAGTGCTTGCTCCAATTTGCAGTCCTACCAGCAATGTATGAGTGTATCTTTTTCCATACCCTTGCCAAAATTCTTTGTTACTTGTATTCTTGATAATTGACTTTCTGGCTGTAGTGAGATGGAATTTAGTGTAGCTTTAATTTGCATTTCTCTAATTGTTAGAGATGGTGAACACTTCTTCATATATTTGTTGACCATTCATATTTGCTCTTATGTGAAGTGTCTATTCAGTTTTTTAGTCCATTTATTGATTGGGTTATTTTATTTGTTTTGTTTGGTGCTAAGTTTTTTTGAGTTCTTTATATATCCTTGAGATTAATGCTTTATCTGATGTGCAAATGCCAAAGACTTTCTCCCATTCTGTAGGTGCTCTGTTTATATTCTTGATTGTTCTTTTGCTGTGTAGAAGCTTTTTAGTTTGATTCCACCCCATTTATTGATTATTGATTTTACTTCTTGCACTTTAGGGGTCTTATTAAGGAAGCCTGTTCCTAAAATGACATGTTGGAGTGTTGGGACTACTTTTTCTTCTGGTATTTGCAGGGTCTCTGGTCTAATACCTAGGTCCTTGATCCACTTTGGGCTGAATTTTGTGCAGGGCGAGAGATAGGGATTAAATTTCGTTCTACTACTTATGGATTTCCAGTTTTGCTTGCACCATTTGTTGAAGAGGCTGTGTTTTCTCCAATGTATGTTTATGCTGCCTTTGTCTTGTATGAAATAACTGTATTTACATGAGTTTGTTTTTGTGTCTTCTATTCTGTTCCATTAGTCTCCGACAACATAATGAATTAATGATTGCCTCAAATCAATAGCAAATACTCTATTGCCTACTATAACTCAAAAATTATGAAAATAAAACCAGAAACTTGGCAGGTTACCTCATTATTACTTAATGCTTACAAAGAGATTTTAGAAAATGCAATAACAAATTTTATTATTTAAAATAATAATTGTCTCATGTAAACATGAGGAAAATAGACAAAATATTTTTTTGTTTATGATATGAGTAAAAACTTGAGAGCTAGAGAGGAAAAACAAAACAATAAAAATTAATGAGACTTTGATTACTGCCTAGATTCAATGTAAATATTCATAAATCAATGTTATCTCCTTAGTCTGTAGAAAAATATTTAAAATGGAAATGTGAAATAATGTTCCATTTGAATATTAAAAAGAAATTATAGCATTCTTAAGAAATGTTAACAATTTTGGATACCTGGCCCAAGAACTCTCATATATATCAAATATTAAGATAATTCATATCTATAATGCATATGTATACACATACATGTAAATCTATATGTACACTGAATAACAGGAAGGCATACTAAACTCCAAATGAGAAGACTTTACCAAAAATATGTGTTCTTCCTAAAATTAAGAAGGAATGTGTTGGGATTCCAGTTATGATCTTAAAAGGCATATTATAGGGATCTGGGTTTCTTAAAGTTGATAAGAAAAAATAAAACCAAAAGCTAACAAAGAGATAAAGAAACATAAACCTAGAAGTGAGATAGGAAATTTACCTATCAGAACATAACCATTCTAGTAACTCCATTGCCATGAAATCATTTGCTTTGGGTCTCAAAATTAACCAAGAGGTCAGAGGAATAGAATTAATTATTCTATAATTAAAAAGAATATAACATATGGTATTCATGGTAGTTCATGAAGGAGGAAAATAAATTGGTTATTTAATAAAGAGTGATAGAACAGTTGCCTTTGGGAAGGGAAAACCTTAGCTATAAGTTGAAAGCTCAGCATCTTAAAATAATAGACTTTTTTGAATCCCAAAAGAATGCTAGATATATTCAATGATATTAATTTTTTTTAAAAATGTATTTAGTAATCCATTAGCAATAAATTAACAATAAGTCTAAGAAAAATGTACTACATAAGACAATGAATTAATAGCTATAATCTATAAAGCACCAGCAAGTTAACAAATGATAAAAAATGGGCAAACATATAATTAGCAATCTGTTTGGAACAACAGTATTTTTAAAGGTATGTGAGAAAAAAAAATGTTCTTTTTATTCAAGAAAAGGCAAAATACAAGTATTTTTATAACAATATACTCATTGTATTAGGAAAAATCAGCAAGCACTACCTCTCCACTCCTGTCCATTATGTGCAGGAAAGGGCTTATATGTTACTAGTGGAAATTTACAGTGTTATACACTGCTCAGATGACTGTCTGTAGATACCTACCAAAAAATACATGTAGCCGCGATCACTGCAATTAAGGCCATCACAAATGTATTTTGGAACAATAAAATCATATATACATATGTAAACATTGAAACAATACAATTTCTGTGTTGTGAATTTACCTATTTGATTACATGAATGTATTTGTTCACTGTTTTATGAAGAAGATAGTTATATTAAATATATTTTTGATCCATTTTTCTTTTTTTCCTCAACAATATCTACACAGAAATCCTCCAGGGACATTGGTCTGGTTTAATTCCTTATTTTTTCTAAGCACATAATATTACATAAACCTATATGCCTATCTACCTATATTATACTAACCTTGCAGGTACAGACATATGTACATACACACATGAACATCTGTATGGCTTTCTTATAAGCTAATGTAATTGAAGAGGAAATGGGGAAAGAACCAGATTTGAAAGCACTTAAGGGATAAATAAATCCAGTATATGATCATAATTATGCAGTTATATCAAAATTATGCATATAAATGATAAATAATTTTAAAATGATTATGATTTTTAAACATCAAAAACTAAATTAAAAAAATAGTGAATGAGAGGCAAAGAAGTCAAATTAGCAGGGTATAAATTTAATTGGTGAAGGGTTATGGTGAGGAAAATCAAAGAAATGGAGGAAGAGGTAGTAGAAAGAAAGTGTTTTTCACATGGGCAAGACTCTAGTACATTTGGACATTGATGAGGTTGATTTAGTGCGGAGAAAGTGAAAATCCAGCAAGTACAGGTGAGAACTGAAGGAGTCACATCGTTGTGAAGGTAAGACGGATGGAATGCAGGCTGAACCAGAAAGGTCTATGAATGTCATAAGGAAGGACATTGTCCCACTTTGGTAATAGGAGGAAAGGTCGTGAAACTGACCTCTTGGAAGCTGTCCTGTAGACACTGATGGGACAGGTGGGACTTGTGCCTGGCAATTGTATCTTCTCATTCATTGAAATACACAAATTCCCAACCTGATATCAATTTACACTCAAAAGAAAACAACATGTGGATATAAAGTTTTTCTTCACCTAATTTTTCCAAGAAGTAGTATCATCAATTGTTTTGCTAACCTGACACTCTGGGAATGTTAGCTCATTTCATTTCCATTTACCTGATTGTAATTTTGGGGTGCTTATTAATTTTCTATTACTGCCATAGCAAATTGTCCTATTTTAATGGCATAAAATACTAATTTGTCTAACTGTTCTGTAGGTTAGAAATGCAACATAGATCTCAGGGGCCTAAAATGAAGGTATTGGTAGGCCACATTCTCTTCTCTAGGCTCAGTTTAGGATCCATTAGGTGTTTTGTTTGTTTTTTCCAGTTTCCAGTTTGTAGAAGGCTCCCACATTTCTTGCTTATGACCCTTTTATCCATCCTGAAAGCTTGAAATGGTGGGTCTTGTTCTTCCCTGACCCCTCTTCTGCAATTCTGCTCAAATTTTAAGATCCTCGAAATTAAATTGAGCCCACACAGATTATCCTTAAAATATTATCTTTATTTTAAGGTAAACGGATTAGAAATCTTAATTCCATCTGCAACCTTAATTCTTGTTTTTAATGTCATTTAGCATTTTCATAACTTCCTGGAGGCAGGGCATCTTTCAAGGGCCATTATTCTGCATACCACAAGGGAGGTGCTTTCATATCTGTGTATGTGTGCATGTGTGTGCTATTCTGTTTAAATTCTTTATTTTGAGATGTTTGCAAATCTATCTGATTTCTTCATATGAAACTATCTTAAATTTTGATATTCATTTTGCAATCATTTTCTGTCAAATATAACTAAAACTCAACAGCTTAAATAGCATACAGTTTTAATAAAATGAAGTTTTTTCTTTTTTTCGAAACTAAACAAAGTGTGTGTGTGTGTGTGTGTGTGTGTGTGAGAGAGAGAGAGAGAGAGAGAGAGAGAGAGAGAGTGTATGTTTATTTTTAACCTCCTATACCCAAGAGAAAGCAGAACAGTAAAGTTTAGAATTAACTAAGCTCTCATTTACCATATATTTTTATAGGTTAATTATTCAAGAACACAGGCCAGATTATTTCTTCCTATTTAAATTTTTGCTATATTTAGGATTATGTTAGTTTTTTGTTTTTCTTGATATATTTTTTTCAGTTCAAAATATTTATTGAATTATGTTACTGTTGTAGACAGACAACAAGATGGCCCTCAATCATCTGAGTCTTTTGGAATTCACACCTTTGGGTAATCTCCTCTCATACTGATTAGGGTTGGTACACATAATGGATAAAAAATGACAGAAATAATGGTATGTCACTTTTGAGATTAGGTTATAAAACCAGTTCAGCTTTTTCTCACTTTCTCTTATTTTCTCCCTCAGATTGGTCTGGGAGAAGCCAGCTAGCACAGTTTATGGAGATTCAGGCATCCCTACTGGGGAGACCCACTTGATTAGGAATAAAGGGCTTGCAGTCAAAAGCCACAAGAAACTGAGGACTCCTGATAACAGCCATGTGAAGCAGACTTGTCACAAATAAATATTTGAATCCCAATGGAGGCTTCATTTGATTCAGGTGAATTGATATAATGAATACAGTCTTAGGAAACAGTTTCAACAAGGTCCACTCAGTTGAATAATTCCAGGGTGCCTGATCCTGGGAATCTTTGAGATAATAAGTGTTGTTTTAAGTCACTAGGTAGTGTAGTAATTTGTTAAGCATCAGTATTTACTAAGACAGTCACGTAGTTACAAACTAAAATAAGCATGCTTTTTTGTATTCCCATATTTAAAATGAGGATGATAAAAACAGAAAACAAAGCAACAAATGAAGGATATTTTATAGGATATATTTATTTTGACTCTAAACCACATCACTTGTTTTTATTAGAGTGCAATACATTTTTAAAATATTAGAAAAGGAAATTCTACTCTCCCAGCTTGTGCCAGCTCAAACAGGGTTTGTCTTCCATTTTCTATTGATTTATCATTGTTAAATGTTCAGGTCTTTGGGGGGTATTAGAATAAAATGTAGGCTTATGTGATTATTGGTCATAAAGATTGCCTTCCATGTAACAATCCTCTCATGTCATCTATTTTTTTCTATTGATGTTTATATATGTATATACACATGTATATATGATCCAGTTCCTAATATTCATCTTCAAAGGCTAGCAAACATAGGAGGGAGAATGCCATGTTGGCAATAGCAATTGGATATCACAGATTAATTCTGAAAAGGTTACCTAGGTAAATGCTGGGTCTCTGCCAAACTGTAAGCTACCTGGTACCGTAAACCGGGAGGAAAAACTCTCGGAGGCAGAGTTAAGCTTTTACTACTTCTACTTTCTTAGAGCTTAGAGAGGGAAAGAAAGATTTTTAGAGAGAAAGATTAAAGCGAGCTTTTCTTCTTGTCTTCTTAGCTTAGAGTTAGAGTTAGAAAGATAGAGCTTAGCTTAGAGCTTAGAGTTAGAGTTAGAAAGATAGAGCTTAGCTTAGAGAAAGATTAGAGCTTCTTTCTTCTTTCTTCCTTCTTCTTTCTTCTGTCTTCTGTCTTCCTCAGGAGTACTACTTTTACTTCTACTTTCTTAGAGCTTAGAGAGGGAAAGAAAGATTTTTAGAGAGAAAGATTAAAGCGAGCTTTTCTTCTTGTCTTCTTAGCTTAGAGTTAGAGTTAGAAAGATAGAGCTTAGCTTAGAGCTTAGAGTTAGAGTTAGAAAGATAGAGCTTAGCTTAGAGAAAGATTAGAGCTTCTTTCTTCTCTCTTCTTTCTTCCTTCTTCTTTCTTCTGTCTTCTGTCTTCCTCAGGAGTCTCGGCCTAACTCTGACCAGTCATTACTTCTTCTATCTGGTTTCTCTTCTGTAACCGCTCTGCCTACGTTCTGGCCGCTCTGATTCTTCTGACCGACCGAGTGACTGCCCGGCTGACTGAATTCTCCGTTCTCCTAACTCGGACCGCTTTCACCCGGTTATATACCTTCAGGTTTGCGGGTGCCTACAGGTGCGTCACATACATATCAGGTGGAACCCATGGCTTCCAGCTAGCCACAACAGCCCTTCCCAATTAGGGCTCCTTCACCAAACCATTCACTTGACAATCTATAAATTTTGTGTTCTACATGTGGTAAGTAACTTTGCTACTATAACTGGGAAGCATGTTTTTCACACCTCCAAGATTTAGATGTTATCTTTGCAGTTAATACATATTTGCAGTGATTTACTTACTACTGTTTATCTTCATATTCAAGAAAAGAAAAATACCCACAGATTTATCAACAGCTTTATTGGTATAGTTCTTAATTCCATTTTGGTTATAGAAGAAAAAGGGAAAGTGGGGAGACTTACAAACAAACAAAAAAAGCATTCAACATACTTCAATGGCTGTTTATAGAAATTCAAAGATAGACTACAATACACCCTTTGTTGCCCAAATTCATTTGTCTGAAACTTTTGTCCCTAGGAGACCTTTGATCTGGATCTCATTTCCCATTTTGCAACCTCAGTGTATGTAATGTTGATTCATTATTTTCTGACATTTTGTTTCCTAGTGAGCAGGTGGAATTCTAAAGTGGCATATAAAAGCAATTTCTAATGTTGTATTCGACACCTAAGAAGCAATTTATTTTTCAATGGCTCCTTTGAATATAGCATTTCAGGTTTTAGACTCTGAAATGAAGATTCCATAAAAACTTAAACCTGTTTTTGCTTTTTTTTTTTTTTTTTTTGAACCTTAGTCTTCTCTGAGAATTGATGATCTAAAAAACAACAAAAACAACAACATCTGTGCCTTTCTGTGTAGGTATGCATTCTTTTAATATAAGAATGGTAAAGTTTCATAAACAAGCATGTTGGTTTATACAAAGTCTTAGAAGTCATTACTATTGCCCTAAAACATGTTTATTACTTCACAGTGAACAATACTGTCCAGATGTCATTGATTACAAGGAAATGAAGTACAAAGCAAATCATACTCGATTAAATATCAAAATTATAAAAGTGGTTTACATTTAGTATCATTAAGAAAAAAAGTGCCTGCAATTTGGAAATAAGGCAAAGGGAGGGCAGTAGGCACTTTCAATGCCATACCTGGACCTTGTTAAACAGGCTTAACTAAAGCTCATTCAGCCATCTAGGAGACTGTGTCAGTGTTGGCCTTTGTCATTTACTGTCAACAAGAACACTCACTTTAAGGACTTACAGGTCACTTTCTAGATTTTTGTCTGTCATTTATGCAAATGGCATTTTTGTCATGGAAATAAACTCTCCAATAGTTATGACTGTGATTTCATTGCCTTGTAGGCTATTAACTAGTTTTATCCCCATCATTTTAACAACTTTAAGCTCATGTCTATTTTCCATTAATGTGAATTACTCAGATCCAGACATGCAATTTGAATCAGTTTTACCTTTTTGCTGGTTTTCTCATGAATAAGTAAATACATGTTTGACAAGTTCATGAAATAAATTCCATGTGATTTACTAAAAATTAATAGACATTCTTCAGGTTGTGCTATTTTTGTAAGTCTGTCCTCTGCATTCTTGGGTTCTGCATCTGTGGGTTCAATAAGCACAGATAAAAACCATTTGGAAAAACACATTGTGTGTGTACTGAACATGTACAGTTTACCCATTATCTCTAGACAAGACAGTAAACTATTTACATAGCATTTCATTGCATTAGGTATTGTCAGTAATCTAGAGGTGATTTAAAGTACCTAAAGGATGATGTGCATAGGGAATGTACAAATACCATGCCATTTTATATAAGGGATTTGAATATCTGTACATTTTGGTGATGACTGAGGTCCTGGAACCAATGTCCTCTGGATCCTAAGAGAGAATTATGTAGGATTTGTTTCAAAATCTTTTTGAAAATATTTATTGTATTATTGGCATTTTCAGTCATATTCCAGGAAATAGTCTGTTTAAATCTGATGCAGCTTTTTTTGAACTTACTAACCATGAAAACTTTTCATATAATACAAATGAAGCTCCATAATATTAGTCAAGTAAGCTGCCTGAGATATGGTTCTAAAAGCAGCCCACTGATTCAATTAGCTTTGTAGAACCACTATCACCCCAGTGAATAAATGCTTTGGTTATCATAGTGTATGTATCTCCTAATATGTTGCCTACCACACAATGTCATGTTAAAAATAATTTTTATAATTATTTTCCTGCAGCAAGGATTAGCAGTGTCTCATTCACCCCTTTCCCCTACAATCAAGTTTATATGCAAACCTGAAATTGGTGAGGTTGCCCCATATTACCAGAAGTCATTGGCACTCCTTGAACTAATAACAGTTTTAGGTTACTGGCAAGAAACAAAGAGATGTTCAAATGAGATAATTAAAGATAGAATAAATGAATGGACCATTTACATATATATGGTCTGGATTAAAGGCAAACAATAAAGAGTGTAGAAGTTGTCTCAGATTAGTAATAACAGGGAGACATTACCAGTCTTAGGTCTCAAGAGACAATGAGAGAGATTTGTCAACCTGGAAAAAACTATACTGAAAAAAAATTTGACAAAACTGTTGCCTTTGGTAGAAGAACTTCCCTCACAAATCTCAGAAGCAAAGAAGGACTGGGAATTGAATGCCTTCATTTCCTGTTGGTGTCTCTCATTGGAAATAAGAAGTCCAGGAAGCCCAGCTGATGCTGGTCACAGAGGTCAGCTTCAAAGAGCATAGAGCAGGGTGGAGAGTAGAGCTATTGGGGCAAACTGAGAATATCTTAGAAAAATTCTCTATTGTCTGAAATTTGCATAAGATTAGCTTTGAGATAACATGTCCTAATTTTTTATCTTGGGCTTTCATTAAAGAAGAAAAGGTAAGATGAAGATATAACCTGATAGCCACATATTTTCACTGTGACAACATGACCCACAAACAGCATTTTAATTCCAAAATGAATACTATTTAATTAAATTTTCAACCAAGTTATCATATTTTGTTTTATGACCCTTGTAAATAAGAATCAAAAATCATGCAGTTAGCTGAATTAGCAAGAGTCTTTCCTTAGAACCTATCATCTTGGAAATTTCTATATTTTTGTTGTTAGTGTATGATATTTTATTTTTTTCCATTTGAACTTGAGTTAAAAAAAATATTAAAATGAGAATGTAAGGACAATATGCTGAACACACTGAGCAATTCTACATCTGACTTTGGAATTCTCATCTCCCTAAGAGATATCATAATGAATGCTCTTTTGGTATTATATAAGATAGCAAATCAAGCTATTATTTATTAACTTTTTAAAGATTAATTGAAACATTTTTGCATACTATAATATTTATATCTTGTTTTTGACATTTTTTAGTGAATTTATAGTTATACCACCATACCTGAAAACTAATTTTAGAACATTTCCATGATACCTGAAAAATTACTATGAGGTTTTTAAAATTTAGGCCCTGTTCCAAACTAGTCTCCTAGTAATTACTGATCTTATTTCTGTCTCCATTAATTTATATTTTCTGTGTAATTCTTATGTGTGGAATCTTTGAATCTGGCTTCTTTCATACTGGTTTTTGAGATTCATTTATGTTCAAGGATACATCAATGTTCCATTATATTTTGATATATTTTTAGTGGATTTTTATTATAAGCATACATACATGCTGTAATTTTCCTAATCTTAAAAAGCAAACAAGTAGACTGGGAGAAGCAGTAGGCACTGGCTGCAAGAAGGGCCTGGCTAGAGGAAGAGCCCAGCTGACTACCTGTTGAACCCCACCCACCCACGCCTGACCAGGAGAAACAATAGGCATCAGAAGGACCCTGATGACCACCTGCATGACCCTGGCCTGCCCACGCTGCAACCAGGAGCAGCAGCAGGCCCCAACCTGAGGAAGGGCCCTGCCACCCACCTGCCCCACTCCCACCAACACATCTAGCCGGGAAATGAAAAATAACAATGAAAATCTCCAAAGGGAAGAACTACAATAAAAGATAAACCACCAAAGGAGAAACCAAGTCAAGTTAAGTACCAAAAATAAAAATAAAAATAAAAATAAATGACTGGTAATGAAAATCATGTCTCAATAATAAACCTGAATGTTAATGGCCTAAACTCACCAATTAAAAGACATAGGCTAATAATTGAATTAAAAAAAAAAAAGACCCAACAATATGTTGCCTTCAAGAGACCCATCTCATAGGAAAAGACATCCACAGACTGAAGGTGAAAGGATGGGATAAAATATACCATTCACATGGTCTACGTAACCAAGCAAGGGGTCTCCATCCTCATAACAAATAAAGTAGACTTCAAGCCAAAGTTAATCAAAAGAAATAAAAATGGACATTTCATACTGCTTAAGGGAATCAAATATCAGTAAGACACAACTGTTATAAATATATATGTCCCAAACAATGGAGCATCTACATTCATCAATCAAACTCTTATCAAGCTCAAGAGTCAAAAAGACCACAATACAATAATCTTGGGTGACTTTAACACACTTCTTTCACCACTAGATAGATCTTTCAAACAAAAGCTAAACAAAGAAATTATAGAATTAAATAATACAATCAATAACTTAGAATTAACTGACATATGTAGAGTATATCATCCATCAATGAGCCAATACACTTTCTTCTGAGCAGCACATGGATCCTTCTCTAAAATAGACCATACATTATGCCATAAAGCAACTGTAAGAAAATAGGAAAAAGTAGAGATACTACCCTGTATTTTATCAGATCATAATGAATGAAATTAGAAATCAATGATAAAATAAGAAACAAAAGCTACTCTAACACCTGGAGACTAAATAATATGTTACTGAATGAACAATAGGTTGCAGAACACATCAAGAAGGAGGTTAAAAAATTCTTAGAGGTAAATGAGAATACCAATACAACATATCAAAATCTCTGGGACATTATGAAGGCAGTATTAAGAGGAAAGTTCATTGCATGGAGTTCGTTCCTTAAAAGAAGAAAAAGTCAACAAAAAAATGAACTGACATTACATCTCAAAGCCCTAGAAAAAGAAGAAAAAATCAACCCCCAAAGAAGTAGAAAACAGGAAATAATTAAAATCAGAGCTGAAATTAATGAAATTAAAACAAAAAAAAAAATTGAAAAATTTGATAGAACAAAAAGTTGGTTCTTTGAAAAATAAATAAAATTGATAAACCATTATCTATGCTAACAGAGAAAAGGAGAGAGAAAACTCAGATTACCAACATCTATGCTTAAAAAGCAAATATCATGATGGACACTACAGAAATATAGAAGATAATTAGAAATTATTTTGAAAATTTATACTTCAATAAAATATAAAATATCAAAGGCATTGTCAAATTTCTAGAAACATATGAAAAGGCCAAACTAAATCAGGATGTTATACACAATTTAAAGTGATCAATTTCAAGCAAAGAAATAGAGAATGCCATCAAAAACATACCAACCAAGAAAAGCCCAGGACTGGATGGATACACACCCAAGTTCAACAAGCCCTTTAAAGAAGAACTAACAGCAGTACTTCTTGAACTATTTCATGAAATAGAAAAAGAGGGAACACTTCCAGAATCATTTTATGCAGTCAATATCACCCTGATTTCAAAACCAGGCAGAGACACATCAAAGAAAGAAAACTACAGACCAATTTCTCTAATGAATATATAAATGCAAAAATTCTCAATAAAATATTGGCAAATTGAATACAAAAACATATCAGAAAGATGCTGCACCATGATCAAGTGGGGTTCATTCCAAGGATGCAAGTTTGGTACAACATAAATAAATCAATAAATGTAATTTATCATATTAATAGACTTAAAGATAAAAAAAATCATATGATCATCTCAATAGACACAGAAAAAGTATTTGACAAAATACAGCACCCCTTCATGTTCAAAACACTATAAAAACTATGGATAACAGGAACATAACTCAACATTGTAAAGGCCATCTATGCTAAGCCCCAGGCGAACATCATCCTAAATGGAGAAAAATTGAAAGCATTCCCTCTAAAAACTGGAACAAGACAGGGATGTGAAGGAGCCTATAATCAAGGAGATAGCTAAAGATTGCGGTTAGCTGAGAGCCATAAAAGATGTTCTAGTTTCCACCTGATAGTAATACATTATCCAAAGAATCTTTGTATGCCCGTGAACACTGCGTGACGCACCTGTAAGCTCGAGCTGTAAGCACGTGTCCTTGTTAAAGCGATATGTATATAACTGGGTGAGTTTAGTTAGTGTGTGTGGGAAGAAGAAGAAGGTGGTGGTTGGAGTTAGAGCGTTTGGAGTGATTGCTGGAGCCGGAGAGAGAAGAAGAATAAAAGACCTTTTTTCATTTTCATCCTGCCTCCGAATTTTCCTGCGGCGTTCGTTGCTCCAAGCGGTTTCCGCTTCAGGCAGCAACAAGTGGTGGCCTGTACGGGGAATTTGGCGGCAAGGTAAGAAAAAAGAAAATTTAAAAATATGGGAGCGAATATAACAAAAAGTTGGTTTATAAAAGCCACGAATGAAATTTTTGATAGCGAGAACTCAGAGGATAGTGAGAAAAGTGAACAAGAAAGCATATCCTCTGACTCAGTTGAGACCAGCAAGGAGAGCAGTAATATAAATTCAAAAGTAAGAACTGCAAAAGCCATCAGAAACTTAATAAAATTAGCTGAGGAGTATGTACTCTCCTTAGAAGCTGAAACTCAGGATACTAGTGAAAGTGATAATAGTAACAAGGAGCCAAACCATGACAGTACGGTCTCCTCCACTGAGCCAGTTAGGAATTATGAAGCTAGTAGTGAGGAGGAATCAAAAAGCGATTCAGGGAGCACAGTCTCCAATAAAAAGAACAAAAAGAAATTAAAAAAGAGAAAAGACCGTCAAATAGAGGAACCACTAGTGCCCTCTGCTCCTTCATGGATAGAATACCTAACAGAAACAATAAGGAGTATTGATCAGAATGTACGTGCCCTTGAGGTAGAAATTGGCGGCCTTTCTGAGCGCTTATATGCTCTCGAACAACATAGACCGCAGGAGCACCTAGAAGTGCCAGTATTTCAAAATGAAGAGGGACAAAGATATCACGAGTCCTTAGACTTTAAAACAATAAAAAATTTTAAAGAGGCGGTAATGACCTATGGGCCTCAAGCTCCTTCACATTAAGTATGATAGAGTCACTTAACACCCTAACCTTAGCCCCCTCAGATTGGAAAAGTCTATGCAGAGCGGTACTAAGTGGGGGACAATACCTAATCTGGAAAACTCAATTCCAGGAACTTTGTTCAGAAATAGCAAAGAGAAATGCTGCAGCAGGTTTCCCTCAACGCAATATAGATATGCTCACAGGGGAAGGTCAGTTCGCCGAACTACAAAATCAGCTACAATATGATCCAGGTGTGTATGCCCAGATACACACTGCAGCTGTGAAAGCCTGGAAGACAATATCAGGCACAGGGGATCTGCAAGGCAGCCTATCAAAAGTTATACAAGGGCCTAACGAACCTTACGCTGATTTTGTAGATAGACTCTTAAAAACAACATCTAGAGTTTTTGGCGAAGTCGAGCAAGCTATGCCTCTAGTTATCCAATTAGCATACGAGAATGCTAATAAATATTGCCAGGATGCAATAAGGCCGTGGAGAAGTAAAAAAGACTTATCAATTTATATCAGACTGTGCAAAGACAGTAACGAGGCTGTTATCACAGGCAACGTAATTGCTGCAGTGATGAAAAATTCCTCCCCTCAAAATTCCCAAAGGTTTCAACCTAGAACAGGATATTCCAGACAAAAGTATTATAATCAACCAAGATATGCTAAGCAATATCCCCCAAGGGTAATAAGATCAAATTCATACCGCGCTCCAGGCCGATGCCCCAGGTGCAAAAAGGGTATACATTGGGCCAATCAATGCCATTCCAGATATGATATATATGGAAATGATTTATCAAGGATTTCAAAAAATGGGGCACAGGGCCCAATGCCCTGGGGCCCACAAATGTACGAGGCACTAGAGGAGGAATGCGCACTAGAGGAGGAATGCCCTCAGATCCAAATGATTCCTCGTCACAATCCCTCCTACCCATTAACTCCCTTATCAGAGGGACAAGAGGAAGTGCAGGATTAGATCTCTGTTCTACTGCCCGGATGGTCCTGACACCTGAAATGGGGGTTCAGCTGATTCCTATGGGAATCAGGGGACCTCTCCCTTCAGGAACTGTGGGACTAATCCTTGGGCGTAGTTCCAAGAGTTTATTAGGCTTTAATGTTATACCAGGGGTTATTGATTCAGATTATAATGGAGAGATTAAAATAATGCTAAGTACACACAGGGGTATCATCTCCGTAAATCAAGGAGACAGAATCGCACAGCTGCTCCTCATTCCCAGTCTCCATAGTTCTTTTAAAAGCATGCCACAAAATAGAAATAGCAGAGCATTCGGTTCCACTGGTTCAGGACCTATGGCTTTCTGGGTTCAGGATTGTTCACGGAGGCCGATGTGCAAATTAAAAATTCAAGGTATAGAGATGGAGGGGCTGATTGATACAGAAGCTGACTCTTCCATCATAAATCTACAACAATGGCCTAAGCACTGGCCTCTGCAGAAAGCCTCAACCAGTTTAAGAGGCTTGGGATATAGTAATACCCCAGCATAAAGTGCTGTAATCTTAAATTGGCAAGACAATGAAGGCCATACAGGAACATTCCAACCTTATGTTTTAAACAGCTTGCCAGTTACCCTATGGGGAAGAGATATCTTACATCAAATGGGGCTACACCTAGCAACCAAGCCTGCAGGTGTTAAGAATAAAAATCCTAATCATAATAAAAAAGGCAAAGGTCATTTTTTCTAGGGGCCACTGAGAAAACAATTTTAAAAATACCATGGCTCTCTAATAAGCCAGTTTGGGTCCCTCAGTGGCCCCTATCCAAAGAAAAATTGGAAGCGGCCCATCAATTAATTAAAGAACAATTAGAAGCAGGACACATAGAGCCTTCCACCTCTCCCTGGAATTCTCCCATATTTGTAATTAAGAAAAAATCGGGAAAATGGAGACTATTACAAGACCTAAGACAAATTAATAAAACAATGCAAATTATGGGACCTACCCAACCTGGACTTCCTAATCCTGTAGCTATTCCAAAAAACTATTACCTTATAACTCTTGATATAAAGGACTGTTTCTTTTCCATTCCCCTACATCCTCTGGATGCCCCCAGGTTTGCCTTTTCAATTCCTTCTATCAATAATAATGGCCCTGATAAAAGATATCAATGGAAAGTATTGCCGCAGGGAATGGCAAATAGCCCTACAATGTGCCAACTATATGTGGACAGAGCTATACAGCCCATTAAAAACAAATATCAAGACCTCATGTGTCTACACTACATGGACGATGTTTTGTTAGCTCACCCTAATCACCAAATCTTATTTAATATATTTAGTGAAATAACAAAAATTTTTAAAAAATATGGACTATATATAGCAGAAGAAAAAGTTCAAAGCAGATCACCTATACTATATTTAGGCTTTAAAATCATGGATACTTTTGTTAAACCCCCCAAAATTCTAATAAGTAAAGAACATTTGACCACCCTCAATGATTTCCAAAAATTATTGGGAGACATTAATTGGCTTCGCCCTACACTAAGCCTCACTACTGGACAATTAAAACCTTTATTTGACATCCTTCGCGGGAACCCTGATCCATCCTCACCGCGAACATTAACTCCTGAGGCCAGGAGAGCTCTAAAATTAGTAGAACAGGCCATTGAAAGATCCCATTGCGATAGATTTGATTTTACACAACCACTAATATTGATTATTATTCCTTCACAATATACACCAACAGGAGTATTTTGGCAACAGGGACCTATATTATGGATACATTTGCCTGTCTCTCCTAAAAGTACAATTGAGTCTTATACCTCCATGGTGGCTAAACTTATTCTTCAAGGACTTAAAACCTCTACTAAAATATTTGGAATTCATCCCGCTACTATTATTACTCCTTATTCATTGTCACAGGTTGAATATTTGTGCTTCAATGATAATGATTGGGCTATAGCTAGATGTTCTACTTCTGCAAATTTTGACAATCATATTCCTAAATCTCCTATACTGTCCTTTTGTATCAATCATCCTATCATATTCCCACAGGTAATAAAAACTCAACCCATTCCTAAAGCATTTAATGTATTTACAGATGAATCCTCTAACGGTACTGCTGCAGTACTCACTCAAAATGAAAAAATGATTCATATCACTAATCAAAAATCAGCTCAATTAGTGGAACTCGAAGCTATAATAATAGCTCTGGAAAATTTTAAAGAACAGCCTATGAATATTTTTTCAGACAGCCACTATATTGTACATGCTGTCCCTAAATTAGAGCTAGCATGTCCAATAGCACCACATACTCCAGCTTTTAAATTGTTTTCTCAAATCCAAAATCTCCTATGGCAACGAAAAGAACCTTTATTTATAGGTCACATAAGAGCTCACACTAATCTGCCTGGTCCTCTCCATGAAGGTAATCAAAAAGCTGATGCCCTCACTAAAACAATATTTATATTTACTACAGTACAACAAGCTACTTTATTTCATTCCCAGTTCCACGTTAACAGCACTACCTTAAGACAAAAATTTTAAATCACAAAAGAACAAGCTCGTAGAATTGTAAAAGAATGTCCATCTTGTGTAACACTTTTGCCCAATCCACATTATGGGGTTAACCCACGAGGTTTGATGCCCAATCATTTGTGGCAGATGGATGTCACACATGAGCCAAGTTTTGGAAAATTACGATTTATTCATGTCACCATAGATACATGCTCAGGCATGATTTTTGCTTCTTTACATTCCGGAGAAAAAGTTAAAGATACTATATCTCATTGTCTTCAAGCTTTTGCTGCATTGGGCATCCCCAAAATGCTTAAAACAGATAATGGCCCTGCATATACATCCACATCCTTCAAACAATTTTGTACAAAGTTCAATATTATCCACAAAACAGGTATCGCTCATAATCCTCAGGGACAAGAAATAATTGAAAGAGCAAATCGGACACTTAAAAATATGTTACTAAAGCAAAAAGATGGAAACTGGAAAAATCCTAAGGACAGATTGGCAGTTGCCCTGTTTACCCTAAATTTCTTAACTTTAGATTCTAATGGACATTCGGCTGGAGATAGACACTGGAACCCACACCAACAACATAAACCTTTGGTTTACTGGAAGGATGTTCTCTCAGGTACATGGAAGGGTCCAGACCCAGTATTAATTTGGGGAAGAGGATCTGTTTGTGTTTTTCCAAAGCACGAATCCTCTCCAATATGGATACCATCTAGATTGATAAAGCAGGTACAAAGTCAAAAGGATCAAGACGAAGTTATTGAGGAGTCTAGATTGAATAAACAAGTACAAAATCAAGAGGACCAAAATGAAGGTATGGAGTGATTCCCTTAAGAGTCCTCCATTAAATTTACAACTTAAATTTCATCTTCCCGGCCGGGATAAGAAGATCTCTCTTCAGTGTATACACAATTATATTTTTTTTTCTTTTATATATGTCTTTATGTCTGTGCATTTGTCTAAATTTCATGTTAATGTGATGTCACAAATATATGTTTATATGTGCGTCTGTCTAGTGTGATGTCACAAATAATTAAGCGCTTAAAAAAAAATAGGTAGATAGATATAGATCCAAATAACGTTAATTAATTTAAGCTTAGAATATTCTAATTAGATAATCAATAGATAGATAGATAAATAGATATTCATATAAGTTCAGAATATTTTAATTAGATAATCAATTATAATGATAATCAATTTTGATTTATAGTTGTCTCCGGGACTTCTCTTCAGCTGTGAATATGTTTAATGTTGTATAACCTGATATTTTGGTGTTCCGACAGAGGATCATTTATTTGTTATTAACTTCATTTGTTTAATAGCTGATTAATTTGAATTATTTCAACAGGTATAGGATTGCTGTGTATATAGAGACTTGAGGATTCCAGCTAACAAATTATTTTTCCAAAGTGCCTTTAGCTTTTCTTTATCTTTAATGCAGTAAACACCCTCAGTTTCTCTTTGATTATTTCTGAATGTGATATTTTGCCAGCTTATGTTTGTGGGAGCTTAAGCAGCAATGTGTGTGAGCAGAGATCAACTTTTATTTTCTACTCTAATAATTCTTTTTTTAGTTTGACAGCTCACCTTTTGATCTCAGTTCTGGAATAGCACTGCCTTTCCCTTAATAATGGATGCTTGAGTTTTTAGGTAGCGGGCCCTGAAGATTTGCGGGTGGAAATGTCTAGACATAAAAAGGACGGCTGATGCTACAACTGCAGGGACCACGGTCGCTGCAAGCATCCCTGCTGCTCAAGCATCAAACAACCTAACCAGCAGTGTGGCCTCTGCTCTGCATGCATGGGGCCTCCTGAATCTATGTGTTATAACTTATGGACATTTTGATTTTCCATTATTTTGGGACATTACGGGACAATGCCTTGCGGGTATTTGTCTAAGAGAACTCAGTGCGTTACTTGATGAAACTAAGGGCAGCTGATTGGCTTAAAGAACTTGATACGCTATGGAAACTTGGCTCGTCAGCAGTAGGCTTACCTCCTTAAAGCCGCAGCATCTCCTAAAAATTGGACGGCTGTTAGTCAACACACAGTCGATCCTGAAGGGCTATATTGGATGGCTGGTTAGCCTATGACGGGTAAGATCCCCAGAAGGGGACAACCTAAGACACTGCACAGTCGCACGGGACAGTCTAATGTGGCCAGCATGTCAACCTAAGCCAGGAGTCAGGACAGCCTAGACTCCCATGACGGGTAAGAATGTCGGTTGCACATGGATGTCCTAGAACATCCCCTCTTTTAAAACTAAAAGGGGGAAATGAAGGAGCCTATAATCAAGGAGATAGCTAAAGATTGCGGTTAGCTGAGAGCCATAAAAGATGTTCTAGTTTCCACCTGATAGTAATACATTATCCAAAGAATCTTTGTATGCCCGTGAACACTGCGTGACGCACCTGTAAGCTCGAGCTGTAAGCACGTGTCCTTGTTAAAGCGATATGTATATAACTGGGTGAGTTTAGTTAGTGTGTGTGGGAAGAAGAAGAAGGTGGTGGTTGGAGTTAGAGCGTTTGGAGTGATTGCTGGAGCCGGAGAGAGAAGAAGAATAAAAGACCTTTTTTCATTTTCATCCTGCCTCCGAATTTTCCTGCGGCATTCGTTGCTCCAAGCGGTTTCCGCTTCAGGCAGCAACAGGGATGCCCTCTTTCATCACTCCTATTTAACATAGTTCTTGAAGCCCTAGCCAGAGCAATTAGACAGATGAAATAAATTAAAGGGATATGGATAGCAAAAGAAGAACTCAAATTATCACTATTTGCAGATGATATGATTCTATACATAAAAGATCCAAAAAATTCCACCAGAAATCTTCTAAATCTAATAAATAAATTGAGCAATGTAGCTGGATATAAAATCAATACCCATAAATCTAAAGCATTTCTGTACATCAGCGATAAATCCTCAGAAAGAGAAACTAGGAAATCCACCCCATTTACTACAGTCTCAAAAAAAAAAAAAAAAAAAAAAAACTTGGGAATCAACTTAGCAAAAGAAGTGAAAGGCCTCTAGAGTGAAAACTACAGCATGCTAAAGAAAGATCTTAAAGAAGATCTTAGAAGATGGAAAGATCTACCTTGTTCATGGATAGGTAGAACTAATATTGTCAAAATGACCATTCTTCCAAAAGCACTATACAATTTCTATGCAATCCCAATCAATATCCCAATATCATTCCTCATAGAAATAGAAAAAGAAATCATGAAATTCATCTGGAAAAATAAGAGACCCAAAATAACCAAAGCAATTCTTAGCAAGAAGAGTGAAACTAGTGGCATTACTATTCCAGAACTTAAATTGTATTACAATGCAGTAGTAACAAAAATAGCATGATATTGGCACCAAAATAGACCAGTTGACCAATGGTAGAGAATAGAAGACACAGAGACTAACCCACACATCTACAGTTATCTTATATTAGACAAAGGTGCCAAAAACTTACATCAGAGAAAAGACAGCTTTTTCAACAAATGGTGTTGGGAAAACTGGAAAACCTCATGTAATAAAATGAAATTAAATCTCTATCTCTCACCATGCACAAAACTCAACTCAAAGTGGATCAAGGACCTAGGAATTAAACCAGAAACCTTGCACCTAATAGAAGAAAAAGTAGGCCAAAATCTCCAACATGTTGGATTAGGCTCCAACTTCCTCAGTGAGACCCTTATAATGCAAAAATTAAAACCAAGAATTAATAAATGGGATGAATTCAAACTAAAAAGCTTCTTCTCAGCAAAAGAAACAGTGAGGTGAATAGAGAACCTACAGAATGGGAGCAAATCTGTACCACAAGCACATCAGATAGAACACTAACCTCAAGGATATATAAAGCTCTCAAAAACTTCAACACCAAAAAAGCAAATAACCCAATCAATAAATGGGCCAAGGAATTAAACAGACATGTCTCAGAAGATGATATACAATCAATCAACAAATATGTGAAAAAATGTTCAACATCTCTAGCAATTAAAGAAATGCAAATCAAAACTACTCTAAGATTTCATCTTACTCCAGTCAGAATGACAGGTATAAAAAATACAAACAACAATAAATTCTGGTGAGGATGTGGGGATAAAGGCATACTCATACATTGCTGGTGTGACTGCAAATTGATGCAGCCAATCTGGAAAGCAGTATGAAGATTCCTAGGAAAACTTGAAATGGAACCACCATTTTACCCAGCTATCCCACTCCTTGGTCTATACCCAAAAGACTTAAAAACAGCTTACTACAGGGACACAGCCACATCAATGTTTATAGCAGCACAATTCACAATAGCTAGATTGTGGAAACAACCCCGATGCTCATCAGCAGATGAATGAATAGGGAAACTTTGGTATATATACACAATGGAACACTACTCAGCACTAAAAGAGAATAAAATCATGGCATTTGCAGGTAAATGTATGAAGTTGGAGAAAATGATGCTAATTCAAATTAGCCAATCCCAAAAAACCAAAGGTCGAATGATCTCTTTGTATGAAGATACTGACTTATAAAGGAAAGGGAGCAGGGATGAGAGGAATGAAGGAAATTTAAATTAAACAAAGGGGGAAGAGGGGAGGGGAGGTGGAAAGGGGATAGGAATAATGGTAGAATGAGTTAGACATCACTACCCTAAGTACATGTATGAAGACACAATTGTGAAAATACTTCATGTAAAACCAGCGACTTGAAAATTTGTGCTGTTTATATGTAATACGAAATGAATAACACTCTGCAAGCATGTATAACAAATTAGAATTAAAAAAAGGTGTTAAGCAATTCAGTGAGGCCCTGTCTCTAAATAAAATATAAAATAGGGCTGGGGATATGGCTCAGTGGTTGAGCACTGCTGGGTTCAATACTCAGTACCAAAAAAAAAAAAAAAAAAAGTGATTGAACTAACCTCAGGGTGTCAATTAAGACCTGTACACAACCATGGCATCCTGATCATGAATGGTGCTGAAGTCTCTTAAAGTAAATGACAAGCAATATCTATGTTTTACAGTCACTGGATGAAATAGTTTCTGGGTAAACAAAAGGGAGAACTTAGCTTTATTCTTGGTTGTACTTTCGTAGAGAATTATATTTTACATGAGGTGATGATGATTATTTACATTAAAATGCCATGTTTTTTTTACACTACTGGTATTTTTATTTCGTTCCTGGTTCCAAAATTTCATTTTGGAATGGGGCAAGGATGAGTAGAGTAGAGCCCTGTTAGACCCAATAACTGGCCTCTGCAGGCTCTTCCTAGCTTCCTGGAAGCCTTTGACCCCTGGAGAACTCTGCAGAATTGTCTGCACCTAAGCCTTTATCCTTCCATAGTCTTTATTCCTTGCCAGGGTCTAAGGCAACAAATTTGCATTCCGTTGCTTGTTGACTAAGGCTCTGCTCAGTAGAAAGTTTGGGTGCCACCAGTATGCCAACAGCTGTGTCACTATGTGCCTGTGACCATCCTGTCTAGACCACAGCCTCTTTCTAAGGCTCCTTTTCCTGTAGCTGATTACAAGTTACATTGTTAAGAGAGCTAGGAATTTGTTTCCTGAATGGATGAATTTTATTACCTAAAAAAAAAGGTAAAGTTTAAGTTTCTTTCAAATTTGTCTTGGTTTCCATGGTGTTTATTTGTACTTCGAAGATACACATTTCTGATTGCTGCTCTATCAATAACACAGTGACCATTCTCTACAAAATAAGGGTATTGTTTCATGGGTTGGGTGGTATATACCGGTAAATCTGATTCATCCTATGGAGAAAATAGCTCTAGTGAAAGGAGGATTTATGTCAATGTGTCATGAGTGCAGTGTTCTGTCACTCAGAGGATAAAACATTTATTGGATAAAAAAAAAAAAAAAAAAAAAAAGCAAACAAGTAAACTCCTCCACTTGACATCACATGCTGTTCAACTATGATTTTATTATTCATAAAAGTCCTCAAAAGAGAGATGTCTACACTATTGTCTCCACTTTTTCCTTTATTTTTCATTTTTAAACTCTTCCAATTAGGGCTTTTCTCCCACTTATCCAAGAAGTACCATTTTTACAGTTGACCAGGAGTCAAGTTGCGGTTTTTATACAAAAGTAACTCTGACCCTCTCCTGCTTAAGTACCTGCTTTCTATCTTTATTTATTTATTTTCACCATTTCACTCAGAATAAACATTTGAACTCTCACAAAACAATGCCTAGCTCATGTTATTATTTTCTCATGCCTCCTCCTCAACTGTTACGCATCCAGGAGAACAAGAAGACCTCCTTGCTATTTTTGGAAGCCACAAAGTAGGCTATTGACTTTGTGCCCTTTCCTTTTCCTTGGAAAAATAAAGACATCCCTAGAGGTACTCTTAGTAGTTCACCTTTCTCTTTATTCTTTTCTACATGGATTTTTTTCTTGAACACTATTTAAAATAACATGTCATTACCTTTTTTTTCCCCTCTCCTTTGCATTTAATCAACGTTTGACAGGTGATATATTTTACTTCTTATGTCCTATTTTTTTTACCTGTCCCACCACTAAAATGTGCCCTCTACTATAGTGCATGTTATTTTTTAAAAATATTTATTTATTTACTTTAGTTGTACACAATACAATGAATTTATGTTTATGTGGTGCTGAGGATCAAACCCGGGCCGCACACGTGCCAGGCAAGCGCTTTGCCGCTGAGCCACAACCCCAGCCCTAGTGCATGTTATTGATACTTCAAGAATACATATTGAATGAATAAACATTTCAGAATTGTTATTTTTTCCTGTTAAAAGGAAATGTTGAAAAAAATAAGAAATATAAAAGTTGTGAGATAATAATACTAACACTCTGGAAGATTATTTTAATTAATGCTACTGTTTTATGATTCTCCATATTTTACTTCTTTGGTGGTTTACTTCTCAAATGGACTCTGTGCTTAGCCATGAGAACACCTAAGACTGATGGGACAGTAGCTCTCTTGGTAACAAACAGAGGCTAGAAGTGTTTATATGTTCCATTCTGCTCCCTTGCTTCAATGCCTTCCTCACCAGAATACCCTCAGGCTAGCCTAGTGGAGGAGGAGACTGAGAGTGCAGAAACAAATCAACTCAAAAGCCCCAACAATGACTCTAATCACGTGACAGCCCAAGCAAGATCGAAAACCATGATTTACAGCAATTTTATTAGTGAGTTCAATTAAGTCCAGTTTAGATATAAATAACTGACCATACAACCCCCAGTCTGGAAAGCAAATATAAATATCGTTATATGGCACTAATACTTTATAGATGTTTGTTACATAATGTTATCATGACAATAGATAACTTACAAATAAATAATTTCACACTAGAATGGAGATGTAACTACATATACGAGGTATTGCTAAAATGATGCTGAATCACTGAAAGTGAGAATAAATTAAAACATGCAATTTAAAGAACCATAATAAGACATAATTTGAAATGAAATTATAAAACTTTAGGAGACCTTGAGATGAAAAAGGAGAAAGAAACTGAAACATTGCATCTTCAAAACTCCAAAATTAAAGGCAAGTATTAATTTTGGACTTGTTTAAAAATAGATACCCATACTTATGATTTCTAAAAATTGATATTGGATATCAATATTGATGCCGGGTGATACATTAGGCCTGAAATAGACTATAAGATTAATGTGTCAAATTAACAAAGCAAATGAATATTTTCCTCTACAAAGAGGAATCTAGTATTCAATCTAAGTATCTCTCATACTGTTAGGCAACAGACCGATAAGGAGGGTGGAACAAGAGATTTAGAGAATAAATCTATAAAACAGGCCCATTGTACTGACCCCATATACTTTCTTTTATAAGAAGCAGTTTTTTTCTACAGCTCTGCCTGGCCTTAGTGTACAGGTATATGTCTCTTTCCTCAGCAAACTACCTGTTCACTGCAGGAGAAATGCAGGCCCAAAATAATGTTGATAAGAGGAACCCAACTTACCCTGAAGGATGAGACTTTCGTGATCAGATCCTGAAACTCTGGGAGACAAGGGTATTTCCACCTAACCTTAAATTCTGTAAGACGGTATGGTTAAGAATCCAATTATAACCAGTGAATATGCACCAAGGTGACCTCGAATTGCCATGGCAGTGGGAACTTGAAAGACTGATGTCACCCTGCTATCAGTCAAAACTCAAGAGGTGGACCTGAGCAGGACACTCTGGAAACTTTTCTGGGATCCCCAATAAAACTGGAGTGCAGGAGAGGCACATTGTCCTTCTATTCTGAGATGACCCACTCTCTCCCTTGACAGTGTCCCCTTTTCCCTTTCCCATCCCTTCAATCCACTAATTACTCTGAGCAACATGTCTGAAATCTTTCTTTGTGGCAAGAATTGGCATTTGAGGAGGGGTTCTTTGTGGTGCCTCAGTTTTTGGAAGGCCCCAGCTCTGTAACAATACTATTCAGTGATAAGGAGAAAAATATAAGATTTCTTTATAAAACAAAACAACAGATGATGAAACTTTAAACTTGAATTGATAATCTGCTTTCTTAATTAGGAAATGTGCTTATTCACAAATCCCAAATATCTTGCAGCAATAATACAGATAGAATTAGTTGTGAACAAAACAGCAGCATATGGGCAATGTCTTAACTAGATGTATCTACCAACAGAATACTGATATATATTGAAATGGCCAATATAAGGAGCTACCAACCATAGGATGAAAAACACAAACCTGTGCTTTAGTTTATTAATCTTTCTCACATACAAAAAATTAAAAAAAAAGAATTTCAAGCAATCAAGTGCATCCTGTTTAACAGAACAGATTGCTCATTTCCCATGACAACGTTCTGCTGATGGATGACAAAGAGATGATTTCTTGTTCCTGATCTAAACCAACATGTAGGCTAAATTAGAAAAGCTATCATGATTAGTGGGATTTGGTCTCCATGTGAAATTTAGGTGAGATGGGAGAAAAATGATGAAGGAAAACAGAAATCCCATTGTCTGGACTCTGCTTTGAGCTATACTCTGGGTCATTTCTTTTTTTCTCAATAAAGTCTTTGTTACGGTTTGGATGTGAGGTGTCCCCCAAAAGCTCTCATGTGAGACAATGCAAGAAGGTTCAGAGGAGAAATGACTGGGTCATAGCCTTAACCCAATCTATGAGTTAATCCCATGACAGGGATTAACTGAGTGGTAACTGAAGACGTAGGGTGTGGCTGAAGGAGGCAAGTCTTTGGGGACCTGGCTTTAGGGTATATATTTGCATCTGGTGAGTGGAGTTCTCTCTTTCTGCATTGCCTCATCACCATGATGTGAGCTGCTTCCTTCCGCCACACTCTCCAGCCATGATGTCCCACCACACCTCGAGCCAGGAGGAATGGAGCCCTCTGTTAACCTATGAAACCTTGAGTTCTCAAATAAACTTTTCCTCCTCTACAATTGTTCTGGTTGGGTCTTTGAGTCACAGCAGCGAGAAGAGGAAAGCTGACTAAAACAGTCTTTGAAGGGTTAGTTAGAAGATTTAGAGTACTATGTGTAAAACCAAAATCTTCAAGGCAGATGGTCACCATTGTCTTCTATTTCAATGGCTCTGGAATCTTCTTTCTTTATTTTGCATTTTCTATGAATATTACTTAGCATCAAGGATAGAGGAAATTAAGAATGCATTAAGGACCTACATTTTGATCAATTTATTATTCACAGACAAAATGGTGCTGTAGGTAAGGTTTTCCTGTTGGATAAACTCCGAGATCTCCAACTCTTCCTTTGGGTACTCATAGTATAGCTTTCCTTCATTTTTATCCCCATATTGGTTATTTCATTTATTTTTTAAAGGACTACATATTCCAAAATGGTCTGTTAAGAAAACACTTAAAAATTTTATTTAGGGTTGGGCAAAAGTCAAGTATGCTGCTTTTCCTAATGATTATTTTCATTTTTAACACAATAACATGTTAATATTGAGCTACAATGGGTTAATCTAAAGAATAAATAATTTGAGATTTTCATTTCCGTTTATCTAAAAAATTGATATTTAAAACTAAACTAAACCTCCACAAAAATGAGTTATACAAAAAGTAAAAATAAAAAAATTACAATGAACTAATGAATAAGAATAAAAATAATTCAACTTTTACATTTCTAAGCATATTGAATCATTTGGAAACTTAGATTAGTAATTTCCTTACACTTGCATAATAAAAGGCACACATTGTGATTCTAAGAAGTATATAGTACTTTATACTATGAATTTTGGTATTATGTCTATATATGACATTATATTATTGGACTCAATAATCATTCCTGGCTTTCTATATAATACAACAATATTGCCTTTTTATAATTTGGCATAAAATGCTTACACAGATTCTTAAAATGGAAAATGTCTTATAGAAAACATTTTGCCAATAACAAGGAGATATTCATATTATACAAAGTTGCTTTGTTGGCCTTCCACTAACCTCTAGTTACATAAGATCTTTTCTGCTTTAAATTTTCTTCCAACATTTTTCATTTTAAATAAGTAAGCTTATTTAAAAGCAATTATTTTAAGAGTAATCAAAATGTGAGTTTATGTGTGAATTTTAGTTAAAAAGTAAGAAATATGTCCCCAAATTAGCAACTTTTAAAAAGAACTTAACTACTTAGGTCACACCACTAAGTCCACACTTAGTCTATTGTACCAGAAGGACAAATTGTATGCAAATGGAACCAGGAATATACTCCAATTGGAAAGAAAAAGAAAAATAATAATTCTTATATCAAAAGGAGTTTGTTTCAATATGTTTTAAAGCTTTTTATTGTGAAATAATTTTCCAATTAAATAATCTAAAATTTGGATGTCTCAGAAATATTGATATACTTTTTACACTAGATCCACTTGCTAATATTGTACGCTATTTTCTCCATTATTTGTTCTTTTGACATAGTTTTTTTTCATCAAATCATTTGTGAGTGTATTGCATGCAGCATGAATTTTTGTCCTTAAAAAATTCATTGTACAGTTACTGAGACAAGAACACTTTCTTTTATAAACCTAAAAATGTTATAAACATCAGTGCATTTAACATTGCTGCCATACGTATCTGCCATCAACATTACAATTTTGTCAATTGACTCAATATTGTCCTTTTTATGATCTACTGTAGGTTCAAATATTTCATACAATTATCATCTCTTTGTGGTTTCCTTTATCATGGAACATTCCCACAGCCTTTCTTTGTCTTTAATGACGTAGAC
Organism: Tamias sibiricus; assembly: GCA_025594165.1. Taxonomy (NCBI): domain Eukaryota; kingdom Metazoa; phylum Chordata; class Mammalia; order Rodentia; family Sciuridae; genus Tamias; species Tamias sibiricus. The sequence goes on along the minus strand of CM046665.1, from coordinate 37,483,768 downwards.
ATTTTGAAAGAATTCAGTTCCCTTTATTTGGTTTGGTTTTAATTGAAACTTCTTTCTTCATTTTTGGTGGTCAGTCAGGATTCAACTAATGCATTCCAGGACAGAATATTGCAACCTAAAGCTAAGTCATTTGCAGAAGGTACGTGGTGTTCACCCAGGCCTTATTGGTGATGCTATTGTTAAATGGTCAGAGTTAGTTTTTTCCCAATGTATAGGTATTGTTTATTCTCTTGACACTACTAAGCAATTTATAGGAAGACACATGACACTTTTCTGAATCAGTCTTTAAAATGTAATTACAAAATGATATGCTAACCTTATTTCTTCTTTGTTAATGAGTTTGCACTTGTCATTCTATAAATAAAATGTGTTTTTTCCTTATTATTTGTTTATTATCTATCTATCTATTATCTCTGTCATCTATTTGTATCTAATTATCAGTATAAACACATGGAATCCTATTTTTACATTTTTTAAAAATTAATTTTTCTAATCAATGATTTTGGTGTTTAATTTGCTGTCACAGATTTTAAACAGTATTCTACTAGTTTTAACAGCTTTCTGTAAATTAGAAATGGTAACTTTTTGCCTTATATATGGTACATTTTCTTATACTTGTGTCATGTTTAAGATTTGTTTACATAATTTTTGTAGTCAAATTTATCAATCTTTCTTTTTAACTTGCATTTAGTCATTATATAATAATTAGAAAAAATTTTGCTAACCTAGATTTTCTAATTCAACATGCTTTTAAGTAATCTGTCTAATGTTATTTTGCAAAAGCAGATATCACCAATTTAAAGATTGAATTCCCAAAGGCAAAAATTATTAATTATTAATGTTATAACATTGGTTGGAAAAATGTACAAAAGAAAAATTTAGGTACCCTGAAGTTCTCTCAGGCTAGATGACATTCAAATGTTCAAATTCTCAATATTCAGATGATCCTATCAATTTTAATTACTTCTCGGAGTAAAGGGGGGAATACCATTATACTCTATCAGTTATAGTTAACAAATCTCTCATCTTTTGTTCTGTCCTTCATTTAAAAATAAAGATATATTGTTTTTAAATGATCACGAAATTGAATTTCAATCTGCTTTTTCTTAACACAGACTGTTCTCAAATTATGAACTCATTACTCAATTAGGATAAGTTTGCATTTCCTCTTCTAACACAATACTTACTCTTGGCTAAATTTTCACTTGTGATTTTGTTTCTTCTCTTCAGGAATCTAAACATCCTACAAGAACTAGTTTATCTCTATGTTTATCTATAAAAAACGTTTAAAAGGTCAACTAGACTGTCTAATTCACTAAAATTTATTTAACATATTTATTAAAGATTGCATCTTTAATGAAAGAACAACAAATGTATATATCATTTTTTAATTTTACTTTTTTTTAGTATTATTTAAAGCCATTCAAGGTTTTAAAAAAAGGGGGGGGGGTGATTTCCTAAAGGAAGATAACTTCATTTTAAGATTTGTCTTACGTTATTATTATTATTAGTGGTGCCGGGGGTTAAATATAGTGCTTTACTTGGCTAGTGACTTACAATGCAAGCCCAGGCCTGTGTGTCATACTTCCTCTGGAGTAGCAGGCCATAGGTACTTTGGGTTTTCTAGCAACAATTCTTCCTAGAACACTCCCTTTGCTTCATTGGACACTGACTTCCATCTCAAGATGGGCATAAAATTCTGACTTCAACTAATGGATTAATCTCTCTTAGTCTACAAAAACACTTAAAATAAGCCATAGTTAATCTAATCAGCTTAAATCCCATGGCTTCAGTTGAAAATTTGGTGGCAAAATGTGCTTTCTCTTAAATAAGAATGAAGAATTTACACTAGAGGTTATTGACAGCCAAATTGGGTGTAGGGTAAGAGAGGCCATATATATGGAATTAGTGCTAAGGCAGAAAAGCCAAAACAATAGGAAGCATTGGTTGAAAATCAGTTTTACTTTTGGAGGTTCATTCTCCACTTTTTACTATTCACTTTTAAAAAAGCAGACACTTGGCTAGTATGAAAAGTCTTATATTGAACAGTAAGTTTTACTAATCAGAGTTATTAGGCATTGTTCTTGCTAGTCAATAGTATGCTATATTAAAAAGTGGGTTTTCTAAAACATATTGCAGTCAACGAATAGTATAACTTTTCAGGTTTTGTGGAATAAAAATTCATTTCACAAGTTTGGAAGATTTACAAAAATGGTATCTTGGAAGGCACTTAGGGGTAAGTGAGCTCTTGCATTTCATTTTTTATTGAGAGCATAGCATGAAAATTCTTTCCATATATATTTAGAGAACTTTGAGAGAAACAGCATATTAACATGCATTTTATCAAATTTGCATCATTTAAAAAACTTCCTCAGCTTTCTATCAATATACAGAAAACCACTGGTGAATTAAGAATTTATTATTTACTCTGTTAACAACATCTAATTTTTTTTCTCTCAGAAATGCTTTAAACTCCATTTAAAACTCAATGACAGCACAGAAGAGTATTACCAAGAGACTTGATATCAATTACTTCTAATATGATCTGATGCTTTTCAAGAGAGAATTATGCTACTTGTGATTATCTATTTTTGCTACAGTTAAGGACAATCTCACTTTGCAATTTCTCCTCTTTGCACAGTTTATGTAAGATGCAAACCCCTGAAGAAAATCTTGCTTAAAACAAGGACAGGTTTCCTCACAGAAATTAGTGTCATTCTGGATTTGAAGAATTCAAATTATTTTATCTAAGTTCCTGTAAAGTTTTAAGATGATTAACTGACAAGAGAAAAATGTGTCATTGCCTTGAGGGAAACTCTTTGATCAAAACACTTTGTTTCTCTAAAATCTACATGTGTTTCAGTAGAGTAGAATTGAATTTGCTACTGATATGACTATCTCATAAAATCACATGATAAAAAATTCAAGTACATCATAGAACTTCAGAAGCACAAGATGAGGCTCAACAAGAACAGAAAATTCAAAAATACTCCAACAGAATTAGAAAATAAATTTCATACACTCTCAAATATATTTCTTTAGAATTGTGGTAAAGTAAGAGTCTGGAATAGAACCTGGCTTCCTGCCAAAAAGGTTTTCATGCTCCTGAAGTGATTAATTTTCATACACGAAAGAAAGCAGAAAATATGATTTCCAGCCTTAGAAAGATATCATCGATGCACAGAAGCTTCCACACATTTTAAATTAAACTTCGTGGGATGCTGACACAAAAATGTATCATAATGAAGGTTGAAACTTTTAAAAGAATTTTGGATGACATGAAAGGGAAAGACTAGTTAAAATGAGGCTTCACTGAAAGGGGAGTCCTAATATAACGTCAGTTTACTGTGTCCAGAAACAAAAATTCAGTTGCTAAGCAATGATAACTTTGTGAATACAAGGATGCAATTGGGCCAGGTCTTCCTATTTCCTCCTTCCCTTTCCTTCATGTCCATCTAGTGCCTAAATGAATAGTGAAAATAATCACTTTAACTGAGAAAAACACTAAAAAACAAAACAAATAAATACAAGCTTTATATGTATATTGTTTCATAAGGTTAAATAGCCTTAAGTTTGGCTAAGTATTTTCTTAGAAATAACCTAACTAGAAAAAACAAAGACCGTTTGCACAACATAATACACTTTTGTTATTGACTTTTTAAAAAGACTGAAACATACAAAACCATTGTTGGACTAGTGTGGCATGTCACTGGAGTTATTATTAATTCTTTGGACATTTATGCCCATATTATAATTTAGTATAACTTCTAGGTCTTACTAATTTTTTTTTTTTTTTGGCCCTGAGTATCAATCCCTTTATTCCCTTACCTTCAAGTGTGTTAAATCAGTGTTTCCAATGTAGTGAATTATTATTGTTTCTTTGCTTCTCAAAGCTCTGATTCACTCCCCTGGTTTGTAAACTTCAGACATTGAAAAGAATATACACTCATTTTTTATACAAGGCATGTTTTAATGGCCCTCTTTTTACAGTTTTTCTTCTTCTTCTACTTTTTCAAATGATCTGGTTCTAGCCAGAGTATACTACAGATTCTCACTCTTTAAAATATAGCTATTATAACCTAAGAAGATTAATGTGAGGTTTATGTAAAGGTGCATAAATTATCTAGCCCAATGCCAAGCACAAAGTAAGTATTCTACACTAATTGTATAATATTTTTAGTATCAGATTTTAAAGAATCATTTGAGGCTTGTATATATAAACAAAATATATAGCAATGCATAATATTCTAAGAAAATGAGCTAATCTTTTCAATATTTAAATTAACATCATTTGGGTCCAGTATTTTTTTTTAAAAATTGGAATATTTCTAAAATATTCCATATACATTTTTGCTTTCTAAGTCAAGCAGAATGTATAATAAAATGATTAAATTTGTTCTTGTCTAGATCCTTTCTGAAGAGGAACAATTATGGGCATCTCTCAGTAGCTACTTACTATGAGGCATGGGCTATACTAAATATGTGGATTGTTTCATTTCATCTTACCCAACAACATATAAGAAGGTATTCACAATACAGCTACAGGTAATATAGTGGAAGGTTATAAATATTAAAAAACTTGCTCAAGGTCAGAGAGAGTATATAGTAAAGCCATATTTTAAGTCCTCATTTGTCTAATTTGAAAACTTGCTGTTTTATTATGAGTTATCTTTGTTAACATCTGAACTAAATAGTAAATACTTCATTAGTTTTGTGACATCTTTCATGAGCTGCTTTCACACATACAATTTTTTTTTTTTTTTTATGGACAGGCAAATAGAATTATGTACACTTCATTTGCATAATGAGGAAATTGTAGTTGAAAGACTTGCCAAGTTTGTATGGTTATTGGTAGATATAGTGATGCGCTTTACGTTTAATATACCTTGAGGTCTCAATGAGAGACAGAATGTGTGAGGAGTTGTCGATCAAGTTTTCATTTCAGTGAATGAGGAGTGCATTACCGAATTAACCAGATTTTTATTTGGTTCCTATTGTTTTGGTTAAAAAAGTAATTATAAGGCTGGGGACATAGCTCAGTTGGTAGAGTGATTGCCTAGCATGCACAATTCCCTGGGTTCAATCCCCGGCACCACCACAAAAAAAAAAAAAAAAAAAGAACTAATCATAGAGTTGGATTTTGTTAACACATTTATAGTGTTTGGATCAAAGAAGTCCCTTTTTCCAGTGTACTATAGTGATATTTACTACCATTGGTATGATTCATTATGGGCTTTTGACAGGAAGACAGAGGAAAAGTGTAAATAATATAATAATCCTTGTCCTTGAAAAATGTTTGCAGGTGCTGAAGAATTCAGCTTTCAAATAATTGACAGCATGATTTTACTTTAAAGCATCTGAAAATCCAGAATCTGGAGGAGTAATTTGAATTTATGTTCCAAAAAGCTACTGGAATGAGCTAGAACAATTGGATGAAGGTAGACTTTAATTTCATTGTAACAAAGTGCTACATGGCAGAGCTGTCCAGCAATGTAAATAGTTGCTTATATGATTAAGAAAGTCTTATCCTTTAAATGTTTTGCCTTCTCAATCAAACATGCTGTAGGGGACACAGAATTTGATAGTATGTAAAATGTATACCTTGATAACAATTTTGAATTTTTGTTCTAAACATAAAATATGTATTCATTACTCTCAATTCCTGATAGAACCAGAAAGTTAAATATATAGCACATTAATGAAATATAGAGAAAATCTGCAAATCTCACTTGATCTCTTAAACTATTTTTTTCTATATCAAAACCTTCCTGGAGTTGTTAACCAAGCAGGTCTACCAAATTGATCAGCATTTCACAGTTTTTTCATTTCTGGTTTGTGCAACAATGAGAAAGAAAACTAAGCAACAGGAATAACAAACATAAAATTCACATAAGATAGTTTTGAAGTGTTAATTTATTTGAATATAGAGTCTTCATTGTATAGAATCTGTATTTTCACACTTTCCCTGTTGGTGTTTTTGCAAAGATTCATTGAAATTATATTATCTGTTTTCCTCTATAAAATCACCTCTTATCATCTAGTCTTTCCCCCCTCTGAATATTCTTCTGTACTATACTGAATGTTCTCTGTACAGTTATCTCACTTGTAATTTTGTGAAGAAATTTATCAATCTTTCATATGGAAATAATGTCAATTCCTGTAGTTACTACCCTAACTTTCATTTATAATTTAACTTTGATAATTTATCTTTCTCTTGAGTCCAATCATCCTTTATGTGACCAGCAGCATTAGCCACACCTGCTTCTTGTTAGGAATACAAAACTTCAAGTCCCATCTCAGATCTACTAAATCAAAATCTGAATTTTAGCCAGATTCCAAAGTGATTCCACAATAAATTTTGAGATGCAAAATACATAATTCGTAACTCCAGATGCCTTAATCTTCTAGGCTTCAGTTTCTACATGTATACAGATTTGTCTGCTAGATAATTCAGGTTTTTTTCATTAGGAATATATTTATTAAAGACCAATTATCTGCTAGAAAACTATTCTAGATATTAACCAAATCATATTAAGAAAGTAAAATTATAAATAAGACTTGGGCCCTCAGGAAACTTTATATTAGAGCAAAGAAGAGAACAGATAAGCAAATAAATACTTTCAGATATGTGTCATACAAATACTTTTTCCATAGTCCATGGTTTGTCTTTTTGCTCTTATAATACTTTTTTGAAATATTATCAATAATTTTAAAATTTGGTGAAGTCCATTTATACTAAGTTGTTTTCGAATGGATTATGCTATAGCACTATATCTAAGAAATATTTCCCTAATCCAAGGTAACAAGATTTTATTTATTTTGGAAATTTTATAGTTTCAAGTTTTATATTTTAGTCTATGATACATTTTGACTTAATTTTGCTTATGGTGTAAAGAATGCATGGAGGATCAAGTTTTGTATATAGATATTCATTGACACCACTTGCTGAAAAGACTACCCTTTCTATATACTAAATTGCCTTTGCTTCTTTGTCAGAAAACAGTTCTCTGTAAATGTTTATTTTTGAACTCTGTTTATTCCTTTGATCAATTGGACTGCTTTTACACCAAACTCCAATATAAGCATCTGTGAATCACTACAGCTGCATAATAACTCTTGGAATCATTTGCCCTCTAACTTTCTTCTTCATTGTCAAAGCTGTTTTTGGCTATTCCAGGTTCTAAATATTTATATATGAATTTTGGAATCCATTTTAAATATAAGCCTGAAGTAATATTGACCTGTATTATACTGAACCTAGAGATCAATTTGAAGAGAAGAAGTCTCCTGACTTATGAACAAGGCATGTTTATTCATTTATACAAGACTTCTTTAATTTCTTCCAGCAATTACTTGTGGTTTTCAGTCTATGTTTTATAGATCTTTTTTCAGAGTTATATGTAAATATTTTATATGTTTTGATGCCGCTGTAAATGGTATACTGTTTTTACTTTCAATTTCTGATTATTTCTAGCTGGTAAATAATAATGTTTCATTTTTATATTTAATTTTAAACTACAGTGTAACTGTATTCACTTATTAGTTCTATTAGCCTTTTCTGTAGATTCTATCAGATTCTCTACATAGATGAATGATTATATCTCTGGCAAATAAAGATTTCCAATCTGGATGCCTTTTGTGTCTTTCATTTTTGACTGCTGACGTTAACTAGAATCTCTGATATTAATAAGTTAGTGCTGTGTATAAATCCATCAATAAGAAAAAAAATGCAATGCAATAAAATAAGCAAAGACTTGAATAAACATTTTTCCACAAGCAATATATGAATACCATATAAGAAGATGCTCAATATCATTAGGCCATAGGGAAATGAAATTAATAGTCCTATAACTATCACTACACACCTACTGAAATTGCTAACATTGAAGAGCTGACTCTACTCAGTGTTGGCAAGGATGTAAAGGAACTGTGAATTTGATATACTGCCATTCAGTATATAAAGTAGTACGATCACTTTGGAAAAATTTATCACTTCCTTAAAAAATTAAAATTCACTTATTATATGGTTCAGACATTCAGTTTGTAGGTATTTACCAAAATAATAGGAAGAATATGTCCAAACAAACACTTTTTCATGAATGTTTAAGGACCTTTTTTTGTAATATTTCAAAATGGGAAACAATCAAAGTGATACAATAAACTGATATATATCAATTCACCCAAAAAGTAATAAACTACTTGCATACAAGAAAATGAATGCATCTCAAAATAAATACAGAATTGAAGAAGCTCCAGACAAGAGTACCCACTGTGTGACTCTATGTATACAAAACTAATCTATAGTAATAGCAATCCAACCTACCTATAGGTGGGAGGAGAAGAAGAGTATATGACAAAGTAGCAGAAAGTGAGAGTGATACATATGCATATAACATTGATTGTAGTGGAGGTTTAAAACATCTCTATTTCTAGGCAATTTCATGCATATATGCATGATTTCATACATGTCAAATTTATCAAATTATAAACATATGTAGTTTTATTACTAAAATAATTTATTTAGATGAAATTAAACAAAATAATATTTTTGGGGGAGTCAGGGCAAGCTGGGTCAAGAAATGTCTTTTTCTGAAGGATTAACAATCTTGTTGAAGTCCAAAAAATGAATGTCTCCTTTTAGAGTTCAATTTGGCTTTTGAAGCCTCAGGCCCACATATCCATTATGTATGTACCAGATATTTATCTTTGAACATACTACATGAATCCATAACTTGCACTGAAATCTTAACTCATGAATTTTTACGGAAAACTCTCTAGTTCCCCCATATTATACTAGTTAGAATTAAGACTATTTTTCTTTGCCATCTTCATGTTGCTGTAATACAGATAGGCCAGGGAGAACATACTACTGGAGAAGGGAATGCAAAGAAGTACTTCTAAATTATTAGGAATTTCTTCACTTTCGCCCCACACTGATCAATTATTTAGTTTTGTCAATTCTTCACTGCAGTATACTTCAAATTTGTACTACTCTTAATGCCGTTTTCTACTTCTTTAATTCAGAACCCTTTCCTGCATTCTGTTTTTATTAACTCCAATCAATGTCTCTGTGAAACCAGAGTAATCTTCCATACTAAAAATTTGATTATCTCATAACCCCAAAGGAGTGCTAGGTTTGTGGGGCATTCAATAAGTATTTGTTTAGCTGGGTGTTATGGCACATACCTCTAACCCCAGTGACTCACAAGGCTGAAGCAGGAGAATTTTACATTAAAGATGAGCCAGCAATTTAGCAAGATCCCTGATGATTTACTGAGACACTGTCTCAAAAAAAAAAAAAAAAAAGAAAGAAAAAAAAAAAGAAAAAAAAAAGATTGTTGATATACCCCATTTATAGAGTACCATTGCAAAACTCAATTATATACTAAGTACAGAGAAGGCTACTTGAAATATAGACATATTTTCCAAAAGCAAAAACATATAAAAAGAAATATTGTGAAAACATTAATAAGACAACAGAAATATCTGTACTAATATCTATGAATAGTTTATTTTATGAATATTTGTATATAACTTTCACCTTTTTATTAACAGATATTAATATGACAAATTTATGGTTCACACTGTAAGTTTTCCATAAATACATACACCATGTATTGATCATGTCCACTCTTACTTCTACCCTCTCTTACCTCCCCTTCCTACCTTTTTTCCCTGGTTCCTTTTCCATTTCCTAATATTCCCTGTTCTCCTTTTAAATATTTTTAGTTTCCACATGTAAGAGAGAAAACATGGAATGCTTGTTCTTTCATGTCTCATTTATTTTGAACAACATCATGTCCTCCAGATGTAGTCGCCTGAAGCGATGGCCGCTTGGAGCAAAGAAGCCGCGGGAAGAAGTTTTGAGACGAACTGGAAACAAACAGCTCTTTATTCTGGCAACTTTTCTCCCTGGCTCTAACTACACCCCGACACGCCGTCTACGCTCCTCTAACCTCCAAAATGGCGCAGACCTCCTCCGCAATCTCGCTCAAGTCCCTCGAGATCTCCAGCCAAGTCTCGCAAGATCCCGGGCCAAGTACGGAAGGCGCCAATGCCCAAACATGTCCAAAGCCAAAGCCCGTAGTCCACCGCAATTTAAGCCATCTCCCCAAACAGGGCTCCTGCATCCAGAGTCCTACATTTTCCTTGAAATGGCATGATTTCATTCTTCTTTATGGCTGAATAATGCCCCATTGTGTGTGTGTGTGTGTGTGTGTGTGTGTGTGTGTGTGTGTATACATATATATGGTTTAAATACGGTTTAGATATGAGATGTCCCCCCACCCAAAAGCTCTTGTGTAAGAAAATGCAAGAAAGTTTAGAGGTGAAATTATTGGATTATGACAACCTCAACCTAATCAGTGCCTTAATCACGTAGTATGCATTAACTTGGTGGGAGGTACCTGCAGGCAGGCAGGATACGATTGGAGGAAGCAGGTCACTGTGGGCATGCCAATGGGATTTATATTTTGTACCTGGTGAGCAGAACTCTCCTTCTGCTTCCTGATTGCTATGTCCTAAGCTGCTTTCCTTCTCCACACTCTAACACCGTGATGTCCAGAGCAGTAGAGTCAACCATCTATGGACTTAGAACTCTGATACATGAGCACCAAGTAAATTTCTCCTCTTCTAAAATTGTTCTTGTCATGTCTTTTGCTCCCAGAGCAGTAAGTTCAGACAGTAAGGTCCTAGTGAAGGTGGCCCTGGTTATAGCACTGTATCAATATGCTGGGGAGTCTGTAGAACTCCCCCAAAGCCAGCTCCCTATGCAAGTTCCAGGTTTCTTACCTGTTTAGGCTATATGTATGTAGGGTGCTGATTTCTGTGCTCCTAGAGCTCACTGGGGCTCTCCCTTCCTTACTATACCCACTCAGTGGGGACAGTCCCTTCGGCTACTATACTTCCCTGTGATTGATGTCCCATGCTCCAAAATCTCTGGGTATCTCCAAGACTATCTCTCCATTATTATAATCTAGCACTCTCCCCTGGCCACGCACCTCAACAAGCAGCCACAATCTCCATGCTTTGATTTAACTTGTGAGGAAGAAGGTGAGTGCTGCTTTCTTGAGCTTTCTTCCTGGAAAGAATTATTGTTGAGAAAAATGTTCCTTGGCATCCTCAGGCTGCTTATATATATTTTCTGTGGTCCTAGAATTCCTTCAGAATGGAAATCCCAGTCTTAGTGATTCATAAGTTGCTGACTTCTCAAATTTCCTAGAAGACAAAAAATTTGCTTCTAAGTTATTCTTTTAGCATTGCATAACCATGAACTCCAATGGGTAGCATATAAAATTTTTTTGAATAAAGAAACGAATACTCTTTTAGTTCTTTTATGATTGTTCCAATAAGATTGGCTCTAGGGAACAAGTAAAGTTTTGAGAAAACAATGCTTTTTACACTCACCTAAGGAATCATAGAATTATTGTAGTTGTAAAGGGAATGGAACATCTAGTTAGTCTAGGGGTCTGATTGTGAAGACAAGGTACTTGGGCTCAAAACACAAATTAAATCAGATCTGGAGAATGCGCTGGCCTCTAACGTTCATGCCACTGCCTGAAAGTATTATTGATTTAATCTTTAGTTCATTCATTTATTCATATATTCATTCAGCATAGTGCATATTCTACAAATTATTTAATTATTCATATAGCCTTATGATTAAGGGCACAGATTCTGGACCCAAACTGCCTGGATTAGCTCCTGGTTCTACCACTTAATACAGTATAATTTTGAACATGTTGTTTAAACTCTCATGTTGCTAAAATTTATAATGAGGCATATCCTGTAGTAGTAATGCCTCAAGGCATTAAGTGGATTTAATATAAGTTAAGCATCTAGAGAGCCAAGGGCTACATAAGTATAAAATACTGCTGGTTATTTATTTAACACCTAGGAGCAGCCATTTCCTTTCACAGCTTCCACACTATTTCTCATTGCTTCCGTTCATTTCCTATCTGGATATAAAAATTTAGGCACCTAGGTGGCTCACAAAATGTGTATCAGGACTACAGGGAGGTATTTTCATCTGATTGAATTCAAATTCTCTATGCACGAGGTGTAGAATGATATAATCAAATGAGAAAGAATGTTAGCAGAAAAACTCATCCAGTCTCTTTCTCCATAAAAATCTATGAATATAATAAATGATGTCTTCACAGCTGAAAATCAGCAGGCATTATAAATACTTACAAAGTAGGTTAAGAAAATGTCTCTCTTCTTGTGGGAACAGCAGTTTAAAAGGCCTAATGATGCTAATTAAAATAAGTAGCTGGTAAATGTTTCATCAAAAACACTGACCCACAGTCTTAGCAGGTGTTCATTACATGTGGTAGATTTTACTCTTAATAACCATTTACCCCCTTGTGATATCTACATATGCAGTAAAGAAAAAGAAAGCATTAAGCATTTTTGCTAGAAAGACTCACAAGGCAGCGAAAAATAGCATGAATGCTATAGTGAAATGTTTTAATTTCTCAGACACAATAATGAAAGTCTTAAATATGTATAATTTGAAACTACAAAATGATTTTAAGAAAATGCCATTTTAAAGTAAGGCATCTAAAATGTTTGGTGTACCCTGATTTTAAAACAGTATAAATCAATACTATTAGACAAAGGACTTTCAGAAAACAGTAAAATCTCAGTTTTTGTTTTCTCTTATTTATTGAGGATTCCCCCAAAATATTGGAATCTCACTTGCAATTTATTATACATAATGTAGGCAAACAAAGTGCTTTGAAAATAATAATTGCATTTACTTGGTTTAAAAAATAAAATAACAAAAGTTTTACAGTGAAAATTCTTTCATGCCATCCCAACCTACTCTAACTTGCATAAGTAATTAATTTTATTAATGTCTTGTTTCTAAGTAAATCTGGCCATATATAATTATTATTTTCTCCCATTTCTTATGCAAAAATTGACATGGCACATGCATTGTCTGAACCTTCATTTTCTGTTTACTTGCCTTGATTTAACATTCTGAATCATATAAAATTGCCCAAGTCATATTGTCATATTTGGCTTACCAATTTCATATAGCCCAACCCAATACCTTGGAGATGAATTCATCTTAGTACATGGAGAATTCTCATATGTTTCTTTCCTTTGTATTGTTGAATAGTTTCAGAAATTTCCATTATGTGAATATTTCAGAGTTGATTGAATCAGGCCCATATTAATGAACACTGAGTTGATATCAATCCTTTGGAATTAAGAAAAAGTATCAGTTAAAAAAATTCTCACATGCGTTTAACCATATACAATAATACCCATAAGATATATTCTTAAAAGTGGAGTTACTGAGTCAGTCAATGGGTAAACATATTTATACTTTTGATATGAAATTTCTCTATTGATTGCTAACTAAAGAGTTTAACATTGAAGCTGCAGCACACTTAGGGACTTCCCTTGGACCTGCAGTACATTTCTGTAGTGCAAGTACATTTTGGATGAAGTTGGAAATCTCATAGACTGAACTTTATTTGGTAATGTCTTGTCTTTAGAAGAGCCAAGATTTTGATATTTTATTTCTATTCATATGTCTAATTTAAAGTGAAATGTTTCTAAACTGCTAAGACATTTCCATCAGGGAATAGTTCATAAGAAACAGAATATTCTTCCTACCCAGGCCACTCAGGAACTCAAGCATAAACAAGCACTGACTAAATTAAGTGTTTGGGGACTGGGTTTTAGCAGATGGGGGAAATTAGAAATTAGAATAACTTTGTTTACATATAAAGTGACTCATCGAAATCTGTTGACTTTGTTTATATTGTTAATTTTAAAGCAAAGCCCTTTTCCCTAGGTAATGCCAAATTCTTTCCAAATTATCATGAATTCTGACTAAATAAGGTTCAAATTAATAACTTCTATTCAAGAAGCTAAGAAATAGTATATCACCTACACTAATCTCAAGCATGCATTCTAAAAGACATTGTCAGCTTTTAAAGTCTATTGTATTAAGATTCTAGGGAAGCATTTATTCTTATTTGTAATCATTTTTTTTAAATTTTTTGTGCATTTAATAACTGTTAAGTATTTATTTTTATTCCCTATCATCTTCCAAAAGCAATTTATTTGTTAAAAGAATTCAAAGAATTATTGTTGATATACTTATAATCAACCTCAAAATAATTTGTGATATTAAATTATAATTTCAGAATTATAATTCTTCAGAAAATGGACATTAGTCTTCTTCATATTTTAAGGCTTTAATAAGTTACTCTACTTCTATCTCATTGCTCTATGATGATCCCATCACTTAGGTCAAGAGATGATTTTTACATTCTGGGTACCCATGTGGTAGGCAGCAGGATGGGAAAAGACTTAAAGGAGCAAAACTTATGCCAGTTGTCCCTTAAAGAAGCCTCCTGAATCTGCCAACTGGTCTTGCCAATTAGCTCTTAGTTATTTGGCGATACTAACAACAAGAAAATCTGGGAAGTGTAGGTTTGTTGCAGGGCAGTTGATGTCCACAGAGAATATTCATATTGCCAAATAGAAGAGACAAACTGATATTGGGAGAAACCAGCAATTTCTTCCCAATGTCCTCACTCAGTCCTGGAGAAAATATTACGCACATCCAACAGTATATTAGAACAAGCTTCAATACCAGAAGATGACATCTAAAAATAGTCATATAATCCATTATACACACACACACACACACACACACACACACATATACACACACACACATTTCAGAAGAAAATAATATTTGGGGTCAGAGTATTCTAAATTTTTGGCAAAGCAGAGAAAAATAATAAAAATATTAAAAAAGATAGAAATCCATGGCAGCACCAAAAATTAGCATGTTTGATCAGTTAAGTTCTTGGAATCTGGGAAGACTTTCTATTAACTGAAAAGTTTCACTAGGCAAACTAAAACACGGTTTGTTTTGATACCTGCCAGCTTGAACTAACCAGAAAGTCTTATCATCATCTGAAAAAGATTTGGAGCATTTAGGTTCTGTTCTTATCTCCAAATGTTAAGTCTTGGTGTGATCATGACTGGGAATTGCTAATCTTCAGTTCTCTTGTGTGTGTGTGTGTGTGTGTGTGTATGTGTGTGTGTACATGTACGAAAGCAGAGGTTTGTGTATTAGCAGACAGGATGGCTGTTTTCATTTACGAATTTCACCTGGTCAAAAAAACGTGCAGTTGAAACAGGGGAAACACCTGCTTCAGATCAATATCATGAATTCCTCATGGAGACCACTATTGGGACTAGAAGTTGTGCATATCAGTTGCTTCTCCAGTGGTCCAAGAATGGAATTTTATTATTCATGTATTCAAGCATAGATTGAGCACTTTTATTTGACACTAGATATATAGCAGTGATAAAAAATGGCTGTGGTCTCTGCTCAAATGAAAGATGTCATCTATTTTGTTGGTCAAAAATATTTTCCAACTGCCTCTCCTTGTTCATACAAATAAATATTAGCAAACTCTTATACTAGATAAAATGTTCTTAGTTTGAAGGAAATAAACCTTTCTCGGGGCTGTGTCACAAACAGCATTATATGGATAAAAATATCATAGCATATGTATGAGGATAATATTCCTTCATTTATTTTACTAAACACACAGCAAGAGAAATTGTAGCATGTTGTATGGTGATTTTACCAGAATAAATGAAACAATATGGGAAGAAAACAAGCAAAAATGATAGAATATCTATTTCAAAGTAGAAAAAGTTGCTTGGATTCGAAAAATACTAAAACTAAAAAATGCACAAAGTACATAAAACAAAAATTTGAACTTGCATAAAATAATCAACACTGAATAAAATAGAATATATACATACATATGTGCACAAAAAACTTGTGAAAATATTGATAAAGTAAATAATGAAGAAAATGATTAGAGACATGTAAAAAGAAGACAGAAAAGCCAAAACTAACAAGGTGTACATAGGTCGAAATGAATTACAGCATGAAGAAAACTTTTGGAATTTAAAAAACAGACCTGATGTTTATTGTATTTTGGGCAAAATTAATAAAATACATGATCATCATTTGTTCATGCACCATAACTTGATTGATAGAAACTAGTGGATATTAATGGAGAAATCCTTGTAATTACTAAGAGTTTTATAAAATAGGTGATAATAAAACAAGCACAAGCATATAACAAAGAAAAAAGGAAAAAAAAGAGCACTTTGTTATGACATGCAATAGTAGAATAATGGAAGCAATAATTCCATTCATAAGAGAACAAAAATAAACAAAATTAAATAACTATAAATATGTCTAATAAAATAAGTGGGTGTTGTATGCAAGATTACAAAACATTAATGAACTTCCTACAAAAATATTTCAGTAAGTGGAAAGATATTTCTGCCTACAGAGACCTATGGCCATAAACCATTCTTTCAGGTTGACTCAAAGACAACTAGCCCAGAGTAGTTTGCTGTGCTTTCTTTAATTTTGAATAAGTTATCTTTACAGCTAGATTAACTCCTTTAATTTTATTCACATTTGTCCTAATCTCTTTGATCGCCTATTTTCCTGATGCTGCAATTCAGGTTTTGCATTGCCAAGCCTACAAATGTAAAGACATCTTAAGGGGGGCAGTTGAAAACTAATGGTAGGATTAAAATTATCTATCAATCTACATAAATAGATAAATTATATATAATCTGCCCCATGTACAATATATATACACACATATAGAGAGAGATCTATATTTACTTAAAAAATGTTTTTACTTTGTCCTCTGAAAACAACTTCCTGTAAGTACATGCAAAGCAATGTAGGTATCAACAGTCTAAATATTAGAATTAGATAGATCTTTTAGAATATTGGGTCACCATTCACTAATTTCATTATATTGCACATTTTCAATAGGGTCTCCTAAACTCATCTCTTCTGTAAAATAGAAATAACCATATGTACTAAAACTGTTACCTAGAATTATTGCTATTGAATGTCACAAGAATTAGCATTTTTTTTTTGATCAAAGTATTAAAATCTGGGGCAGAAAGCTTTGTGTGCACTATTCTTGATTCCATGCTTCTAGTTTTTGTGATACTTTAAGACACTGTATCTAAATCTTAAAAAAAAAAAAAGTAGATATGGAAGAGTTGAATGTAACCTAAATTGATCAACTTTGTGATAGAACCCATTGTTCTGTAGGATATTGGACTTGCCAAGCTGAGTGTGATGAAGCAAGAACAAAGCAGTGCTAGTCAATAATTTTATAATCCTATCAAAATGCAATGCATTCTGAATATTCTTCTCTTTAAAAAACATGGCATCTGAGCAAGTGTATTGTGTTGATAAAAAGACTCTTAGGAAGCTTTAATTGCAAAGGCATTTAAGTCTGCTTCTAGTGGTTGGTTTAATTAGACCCAAGATTCATAGATTTAATTATATACTTTCATATACTTTTTATATACTTTGTTAAATCTAGAACTACATGAAGTAAAGTTAGTGATAATTAAGCAGTGAAGATGTTATGATTCTTACCTCAGGAGGGCTGGGTGTGAGCCATAAGTATTAATGATAAGACAATGGTGCATAATGGTGAGAGAGTGAGGATGGAAATCGCTTGATGATTCAGGAAGAACAATAATATTTTTCCAGTAAGGAATTAATATGTATGAACTGTCCTTAGACTCTGCACAGATACACATATGTAGGAGTAGGAATCCAGAAATTGGGAGTGAAAAACAGTTAAAAAGGGAATACTGTGATTTTTTGTGATTAAAAATGTTACATAAATTTTGAAAAACTTCATCGCTAATAAACTGAATTAATTATAGTGTGGGTCTTGATTAAGGCACCTGTGACCAATTAAAGGTTAAATAAAGATAATCGTGGTTACATAATATTGACCTGGATTAATATAATGATTAGGCAGATAGCATACTTTAAAATATATAAACAAATTTTCTTTAAAAAATAAGGATCAACAAGAATGGGGTCCTAATTAGAATAAGATATAAATATGCATGTATACTTTTAACAAAACAGATTCTAATGTCATGTATAATGAAAAAGAATCAATTAAAAGAAAAAAGAATAGTGGACTCATTTCTCCACACTGTCCCTCCACCTCACCCTAGAATAAAACCTCTCTCTTGTCAGAGGCCATGCAAGTCAATTCATGTTTACATCAGCAACACTGGATCCATCACACATCCCCAGTGAATGTTTGATCATGTAAGCCTTACGGATGAATGAAAAGAATCTAGAAACAGTCATTCATGCCACACCAGAGCTGAGACATTTCTAATTCAAAAGGTGTTGACCATTTCACTTTCTAAACTCCAGATATTTTTTTCTCTAGATCTCTCACTCTGCTACTGTTACTATTTCTGCAGTCCTTTTACTAATTTTCTTTATTTTTCTGGTTGCTTTTGTCCTCTTTGATCTTACTATATCCACATTATTTTTTGAATATTGTAAACTCCCTTAGTGTCCTTGCTGTCCTTTATTCCATGGCTATTGAGCCAAACTCTTGTTTAGGAACTAACCAAATGTGGTTGAATCCAGGTGTGGTTTAATCTCTATTGTCAGATTAAAGTTGTCAGATAGAACTTCCCCACCTATACAGATTCATTCTTAAGGTCCCCAACTAGATCCTATGTCTGCTTATCTACTCTGATAGCCACTAGCCACAAGTAGACATTAAAATTTAAATTAATTAAATTGAAATTAAAATAATAGTTGTTTTTAGTTGTACTCTTCTGGTTTCCTGTAGACTGTTGGGGACGTTAACAACATGCCAGTAGATAGAAACTCTCTGGCTTTCTCCCACTTCCTGATAGGGGGGGCTTGGCCTAGCCAAGAGGTGTTCCCCTGATGTGTGATGGAAAATCAGATCGCCACTAAGATAGGCTAATGGCTCCGCCAATGTGATTTGCTCATGCTCCCTATGTGCTCCTATGATCTTTCTGCTGATTGGCCCATGTCCTCTATAAGAGGTCCAACTTCCTCAATAAACAGAGCTCGTGCCTTCACCGGACTCCCTGGTAGGTCTGAGTGTCTTCCCTAGTGAAGGCTGGGTGGCCACCAGCTGACTCCTGCTGTTCAGGATCTCGCCTCACGGATCTCGCCTCACTGCTGGGGCGTGCTCCCCCAGCCTTCTCTGCTGGCCAGAGGAGGCTCGCCCCAGGTCAGGGGGGAGTTAAAAACCCCGGCAACTTTAAAAACCCCGACAGTAGACAATAGGTTTTTTGGGTTTTATTTGTTTGTTTAAATTTAGTGGTGCGGATTAAACAGCACAGATAAAGAACCTTTCTATCACAATGGAAAGTTCTACAGGATGGCCCTACTGCACTCCTTCATTATTTTTTTTTTTCTGTCTCAAGCTTTCTGCTTCTATTTCCAGTGTTTATTTTAAATCTTCTCTATTCTTTCTGTTCAATTCCATTCCTACTGCCAACACTCTGAAAAGCTGATTTTTTTTTTTTTTTTTAAATACTTCCTGGAAAAATAAGAGAAAAACATCACATGCAAACTACTTTTTATTCCTGCCCCAAACCCACAATATACTTCTCTACCTTATCCATTAATTCATTCCAGCCATATTTACATTTTTAAAGTCTCTTCCTTTTGGAAAAATAAAACACAATTGTTTTTTGTTTCCACATCTGCTCCTATGTTCTCTATTTTCAATGCTGCATTTTCTATTACCTGCCTTAATAGTAATTATATACTCCAATCCCTACAGCTATAACAAATCTCTTCTATTAAAGTGACAAGTGATTTTCTAGCCATTGAATTCAATAAATACTTTTAAATTATTAGCTTATTTTATCTGCATTGAATACTTATTTCTCTATTTTACTTATTATGCAAACATTTTGTTCCCTTGGATTCCATGAAAGTTTTAAAATTATACTGACCTCAAAACTATCAATCTCTATAAAGAGTGGAAACTCATATTTCTTGACCTTCATGGTACGTTTTACACTTGCCATGACACTTGGTGCATAGCAAGCTTCTCTAATATTTGTTTAATTTTAATCTTGAGTATATATCCCTTTTTCCATAAACATTTTCTAGAAATACTTAAAAGAGAATTCCCAAATGATCACTTACGAATGGGCTGGACTCCAGGGTTATGATGTCATTATCAGAAATAAGATCTCTTTGATGGGGTGTAGAGTTTGTCTACTTACTCAATCCCTCTTGGTTTGAGAAAGAGTTAATAGTAAAGCATAAGACCTTGTCTTTAAAGTTATTATATTCTTCTTCTCTATCTCCTTCTCTGGCAAACAAACTGATACTAGACCTCCATTTTCTTTAGTTAGAAATTTATTGAAAGCTAATCTGGAGTGACTTTTATATGCTATGCTTTGTTCTAGATATTTTTAAGAAGTAAGAACTTTAAAGCAAGGAGTTCAGAGTGTAAAATGAGAAACTTCTAATGAACATACAAATACATGTATAATACGACAAGAATTACGGAATACCATGAAGAAGATGAAATAAGGTACTGTTCACATGGGCCCTCAGAGTTGCTGGTCAGGGAAAGGTTCTGTGAGGAAAAGTTATTTGAATTGAAACTGTGAGTTATGTTGCTTGAGTTATTGATGGTCCTTCGTGTTCCACTCACCATAGGTGTTAATCTCAGTATTGAGGGAGTTGAAGGTCAATAACACAGGTTTGGGGATAATTAGTGAATGACAGAGAGGGAAAAGGAAAGCAGTAGTTAGGAAAAAGTGTTTTGGGGATTAGGCTGGTGATTCCTCTGCTGAATGTCTTCCACATCCTGAAAAACATGAATCTCAATTTTAAGAAAGTAATGAATGCTAACACCAATGTCTATTATTCTGTGCAATCTGACCATATATTTTACCAAGATATATAAAATTTCAGATAAAGGAAAATAAGCAGTGGACCCCGTTTTTTTCCTTTTTTATCATAATGTTAGCAAACATGGGGTTGTTAAGAATTTATATGCTGCATTCTTGATATTTTCTTGGTAAATGGTTATTATGCAGGCATTTCTATGATTTCAACCCTCACCCCCAAATCTCTCAAAAGTGTATAAATCTACTTCTCTGTTTTATATGAAACATGGAACACTAAATATATTTTAATGGTTGAAGGTGTTGCATGTCTGTGATGATTCTGAGCATGAATTTATTTATATAAATATCTGTCACAGTGACACTGAATCAGTACAACATCAAAATTGTTTTCCTCAAAATATATGCCTGATGGATTTAAAAAATAACAAAATGTCAAACATCTTATCATTTACATTTGGTATCATTTGAATGGCCTTGCACAAAACCCTAGATTACCAAGCACTCCTGTAATCTTTTAAATACATTGTCTTTGAGAACAGAAGCTTTAAGAAGACAAGAGTCTTTTTAAAACCTGTGAAAACTATCTAAATTTGAAGTACATACTACTAAAATAAACCAATCATGGCATATAAAGATGAAGGGTTATTTTCAACTCTAATCGTATGACATTTTGTTTCTAAGCAAATTAAGTTATCAAAATATTACTGGTTTTTAGTATTACAGCAAAAGACCTTTAATTTCAATTCTGAAGGAAGATAGTGGTACCAGTGTGATATGTCTATTATGTGTATGAGAAATGTTCATGTAAATAAGGCAGAAGAAAATTGGAAAATACATGAGACACTGGCGAATTTATTTTCTATTAGAATACAGAAACTATCCTTGGGTTGGCTGCTTTCACTGTGAGGTTGAAGAAACACAACTGCTAAATTGTTTTCAGCATGTTCAATTTTAATGCATTTTTCTTCATTCTTTGACTTTCTCTGTCTTTAACATGCTCACTGAATTAATACCATAGGAACACTTATATCATTTTAACTGCATTTCCTAGTGAGTTCCCGTTTCGCTGGAACACATTCAAAATTGTGAGACATTAAAAACTTCACCTTGATTGATTTTTTCTTCTCATAATATGAATTTGAACAGAATGAACCTCTGAAATATTTTCTCTGGAGATTTAGCTTTACCTTTGTTAACTAATCAATTGGATGTGCATAACATAAGTGCTTTCGAAAAGTAACTATATTTTTCCATTGAAAATGAAAATTAATTTCCCTTTTTATCAGGCGTGGCTTCTTCCAGGCCCACAAACTGATTCCTATAGTATGTCAAGTATCACATCCAACACTCTACATATATATAAATGTGTTCTTTGTGGTTACTTTAAATCAGGAAAAAATTTAAAGTTACCCACTCACAGCTGATATTAACAGCTATTTTTCATATTAGAGAGAAAATGCCATGAGTACCCTTTAAAATAATTTGAAAGTAATTTTTTATGAAAGAAAACAGTAAGAATTAGGTATATTAGAACACTACTGTTTCAAAAAATAACGATAGTTCTTTATTCAATTAATAAGAATGCATCAGAAATAAGGTAGTGACTACCTCTAATTCCTGAATACATAAGCAACTAAGAAAAGAAGTAAAGGTGCAGACCACCCTGTATAGTACAAGCCTCCTTAATAACTTGGGCATAGTTCTCTTCATAAGTTTTACTTCTTGCGTATTCAAATATATGGCACATTAGTCAAATCAAATATTTTTTTACCAATTTTAGAAAACATATATCTCAAAAAGAAAAAATAACTCAACTGAAAGAAATAAGTCTCCACTACCTGAAATAAATAAATTGAGAATGAGTACACTGTTCATGGAAATTTTAGTTCAAATAGTGTAAAAATCTCAAAATAAAAAATTATATAATTAGTGTATATAAAAGCAAAGTTAGATAAAGCATTGAGCTTTTTACAGAATATTCTGCTCATCTTTACATGAGCCTACAGGGCTGCTACAGGTTCTTGGTGAGCACCCTGACATTTTTTGAAAACCACTTGTCTCTATCATTTATTCCATTTCCTAAATCAGGTGATGAATGAAGGAAACTAGGGCTTTTATCCCCACTTCTATTTTCTTTATCCAGATCTGAGAGAGCAGCCTAACATCCACTGATGCCATTTCCTGATTTTTTAAATTCACTGAATTTAAATAAAATTAGTTTTTAAGATTATATTTTATTTTATTTTATTTTATTTTATTTTTGGTACCGGGGATTGAACTCAGGGGCACTCGACCACTGGGCCACATCCCCAGCCCTTTTTTGTATTTTATTTAGAGACAGGGTCTCACTGAGTTGCTAAGTGCCTCGCCATTGCTGAGACTGGCTTTGAACTCGCGATCCTCCTGTCTCAGCCTCCCAAAGTACTGGGATTACAGGCGTGCGCCACCGCGCCCGGCCTTTTATTTTCTAAAATATTTATTTATCTACTTTAGTTGTACACAATACAATGCATTTATGTTTACGTGGTGCTGAGGATTGACCCAGGACGCGCATGTGCGAGGCGAGCGCTCTGCCGCTGAGCCACAACCCCAGCCCTAAGATTATATTTTATATAAAGTGGATCTTAGTAACAGATCCTGCATTTGCAAATATATCAAGTGTCTAAAATTTATTTATAACTCCAATCAATCTTCTTGGTGCTCATGCAGTCATTCACAAACATGCTAAAGCAGTGAGGAATTTGAGTTGCCAAGGCTCTTCTTCCTTAATGCATAAGCAACTAAGAAAAGAAGTAAAGGTGCAGACCACCTTGTATAGTACATGCCTCTTTAATAACTTGGGCATAGCTGTGGTCCAACAAGGTAATATTTTGCCTTCTTATTTCAGTTCTCATACTGTAGAAAAATGTTCTTTTTGTGGTCTATGTCATGCCACATTTTCCACAATTTTGTGCTTTTTCTGTTGATTTTATCCCCAAGTATACTGCTGAAGTACTTTTTAGGAGTCTAAAAGTACAAGAAGTTATGATGTGACTTCTGGAAAAAATATGCATGTTGGATAGGTTCATTTAGACATGTGCTATGTATTAAATAAGATGTTTAAGCCAAAACACACATAAAAAAGTTATGTATTGATCTGTTGATAAAAATGTTGTGAGCAGAGGCCTTCAGGAACTTAATATGATATTTTCTCTACAAGAAACAATTCAATATTTGGTAATTCAGTGCTCATGGTAAAGTTGTAAAAACACACTACCATGAATAACAAGAATTGACTATGTATTGTTTCATATATTAATTTTTATAACTGATACTTCAATTTATCTTACTTTTCAATTCTATAGCAATTCTTTTATATTGTCTGTTAATTCCTCAAATGATTTAAAGTATTTGCTTTTTTATTGCTGAGTTCACTGTCTTTATTTTAAATATGTTTATACTTGAATTTTTATCTTTGTAAAATGATTCGTGCAGTGGAAAACTGAATCTTAGGTCATCTGGTATGTATGGGAAGAAACTCCAGTTATAGACACTTTCATCCTTTGACTTTCATGGTGTCACTGTTCCATGGGGAAACCATGCCTCCCATCAGGTTGTAGTTACAGACAGACACACTTAATAGAATTAAGCTGTAGGCAATAGGTCCTGAAGAGGAATAAATTATTGAACAATGAAGTCTATAATATCAAAATTGCCAAGTGTGAGGAAAGATATGATGAAGCTTTACTATCCTTATACTGTAAGGATTAGGGAATTCAAGTACAATGAGTATGTGTACCTGAACCAAGCCCAATGAAAACTTTGTCAAAAACCGTCCAATACTGCCTACAAAGGAGATATTTATAAAGAAATATTGAAAGAATGCTGATATTAGAAATCCAGGAAAGTATTTTGGTGGGACCCTCCCAATGCCATGAAGTAAAACAGTAGAAACTAAATCACTAGGTGCATCACTGAATCTGGCACTATATACTCTTGGAGCCTCCTGTCTCCTATTCCAGTCACCACTGCCATAACCTACTTACTCACTGGTCACTGTCATAAAGGTACACCTGACAATAACTCATCAAAATCTTTCACTTCCCACTCCAGCCTTCCTGTTGCTATTAAGGAAAAGGAAGAGCCTGACAGTAAAGTGATGAAAACAGATTTTTCTATGACAATGCTGGAAAAGAGAGCTCAGTGTGGAATGGAGCTCAAGTCTGAAACAGCACAGATACATTGGAATTTGTAACCAAGGACTAAGGTGGATGTCAGTGAATAGAAAATTGCTGAGTGTAACTGGTAGGGAAGAAGGGGGATTTCTGGTTGAACCTACCTAACACAATTCTTATTAAAGACAAACCAAGTGACCAGATGTCACCTGGAAGATGGGGAGGAGAAAAATCCTGATATAATATCAAGGGTGATCACACTTGAAGTAGAGGATTCTCAGTAAACAGACTTAGCAGGATTCTTGCTTTTGAGGATTAAGGTACAAGGACAGGAACTAATTGAGAAAGGCCTAGAGGAGTCTTACTAAAGTCTGTCTAAAAAAAGTCTTGGTCCGTGTAAAGTCTTGGAACAGTGGGGTTCTGCTTAGCATCCATGTTTTCAAGCCTGAAATATGTGAAAAATAACTCCCTGGCCCTAATCTTTAACCGGTAAGAAACAGGAAATGCTCAATCCATTTACCACCTAGTGTCTCCACACCCTCCATCACCATGGAGTGTTCTAAGATATAGTTTATTTGATATCTTGACTTTTCAGAAAAAAATCCCAAATGGCTAAGAATTTGTCACCTGTCAATTTTTTTTTTTTTTTTTTTTTTTTTTTTTTTTGTTCCTTACCCTGTTTTCTTGGATAACAGGCCTAATGAGGTAGTAGGAAATAAACATCTGCCTCAGAGTTGGCTTTCTGAGAATCACAGAATAAGATACTCAAAATGGTTTTTGTTGCTATTATAAGTTACAGAATACCCAAACCCCAAGTATCTGGTGGCATGCAAGTTTTATTTGGGGCTCAAACACTGTCATCATAAGAAGATTTCTTTTCAATTCTTTCTTCTCTGAAAATTCTTATTCTTATCCTCAAGCTTTATGTGATAAATAGATGATAGTGTTTACCTGATTCTTGAATTCTATGTCCCAAATCAGAATTAAGAGTTGTTTTCATGAATTGCCCTACTTACTATTTTTTTTTTTTTTTTTTGGTTTAATTGTTCTGATAGAACCATGTTTCTATCACCTAATCAAACTCATTTATATCATCTCAAGTGGAACGTTCTCATCCCTTGTATTAGAAGTGGTGTCAGCTTCACTTGAACTCCAATGGTCTGAGGGAGGGGGAAAGATTTCACATGAGGGAAATTGAAATTCACTTGCCAGAAAAGGGCTGAGTGGCTGCTTTTAGTCACACAAGACACAAGCTATTCTGTTAGAAAATACCATAAGAAATAGAACGGCCATTTTCCTTTATCAAACAATTTTTGAATCAGAAGCATTTAGAGACATTGGAATTGGTGAAGCACGGGGTGGGGGACAGTTCTAAGTGCATCAAAATCAAGACAAACCCTTGTCATTGTGCACATGATTGAACAAGAATGTTGGGGACCATCAGATTGGTATGTTCAAGAAGCGAGAAAAGCAACATCTGCCAATAGTCAAGAGAGCAGTAAGAAGCAGCCATTGAAACAGATATGAGGTAAAGGCAGTGTCACCAATTTGAATTATATGTTTAAGTAGGTACATTGAGTCTCTGAGGTTAAAAAAGAAAAGATGAATTTAAATTTTGTTATTTGAAGGGTGAGGGCTCCTGAGTTATATATTTAGGTAAAAACTCTTAAATGGCCTCATCCACAATCTTAAGATTACCAGATATAATCCCTTAAATCAAATTGATGGTATTTTTTAAAGGCTTAGCTGTCACTTATTTTTATTTTATACTTATTTTTACTGATTTTCATTTTGCATTTTCTTCAGTGTTTTCCTTCTTATAGGATTTAAAGCACAAATCTTTTTATATCCATAATTATAAGAAAATAATTTTCAATCTCCACCTCAAATTAATCAAACTACCCAGTGGCTCTGGTGGCTGAGGCAAGAGGACTGCAAGTTCAAAGCCAACCTCAGCAAAAAAGAGGTATTAAGTAACTCAGTGAGACCCTGTTTCTAAATAAAATATAAAATAGGGCTGGGGATGTGGTTCAGTGGCCAAGTGCCCCTGAGTTCAATCTCTATCACACTCCCCCACACACCAAAAAAATTAATCAAACTATCCTGTTTTTAAAATAAATTAATTTTATGAGCACTGTTTTTGTTACTAATGCTTATCTGAGTACTGCAGAGAACCCTAGAGTATAATATTTTTATTTCATTTTGAAATCAAGAAAAAAACCTGGCAAAACAAGCTAAAAATCAAGATATTACTTTGCATTATGAAATCAATATGCCTTTTTAACAGAAAAATACTAGATTAGTTCTGCATGACTACCTATGGAAGAAGTTGGTAGCATTTGGTAATTAAAAACAGCCAAATTTCAATTCTGTAGCAATGTGCTATTTTAAAAGTGAGTGTTCAGTGGTGGAACAAATCGCCTTGACAGGTGAATTTGTCCTTTCTAGATGTATATAAACGTGCACTAAGTCTTATGTAGCTATTTATTTAAGACTTTGTGAGCAATTGGGTTCAGTAACTGTTTTTAATCCTTTTTCAACCTGGAATGTTATGATGTTAAGTCTGTTACCTCCAAACTTAAATAATAAAGTATACCTTTGGGGGGTAGGTGGGGAGATATCAAGAGTAAGGGAAATAATCATATTTAACAGAGGAGCTGAATCTAAAACTATTTCTAATAGGTTGATGTAAAAGCAAACAGTCTTCTGTATTTTTGCAATTTTTTTGAGTGATCCAAACTACTGTGTAAGGTGAATGAAGCGTTTAGACCTTTTCAAAGGACAGCTGTGTCAATCAGATGCTGCTACTCAGCACTGAAGATTTTTTCTTTCTTTCTTTCTTTCTTTCTTTTTCTTTCTTTCTTTCTTTCTTTCTTTCCCTTATGTGTTCCTGAATTTCTAAACATGTCTTGCATTACAGAGCTCTGGTGATTTAAACTTGTCTCTCAGTGACATGCACGTAAGGAAAACCATTTGTTTTTTTCTTTAAACAGAGCTGCTTGGAGGGTAGGAAAGCTCTCACAGTTTTAATTTTCTTTTTTTTTTTTTTTTTTTTTTTTCGTTTACATAAAGCCATAATCTGCCTGGAGACTTGTAAGCATCCCATGGGCTGCAGAAATAGAAAGATGATAAAAGCAGCTTTATGTTGAATGGCTATCCAGATATTTTTAAGAAAAAGGATAAAAATGTCTTCTGTTGTTAATGCACTTAACTTTTTCCATTGAACTTTGTATTATTTAATTTCTAGTGATAATAGACAACTTTGAAATAAATTTCAAATGTAAGATGAATATAATGTACTTCTCCAATAAACATCAGAAAAACATTAACAATTTCAACAAGATACTGCCTAAACAAAATAAAACATTTATGACTAATTGCTAAAATGAAAAATAAACAAACAAACTGAAAGGCTCACCCATCACAAAGTTCATGGCTCAAACTCCTATAACAAATACAGATTAACAAGGGCAAAGCATATCCATTGAGTTAACAGGAGCTTAAGGTGACATGGGAACCTTCAGAAAAGAAGACCCAAAAAAACAAGTAAAACTGTGTATTTTTATAGAAAGTGATGGAGAAGTCTAATTGGAGAACAAAACATTTTAATCGAATGGTAATAAACAGGGGGGAACTTAGACGGGCCTGGGTGTCCAGATTCTTCTTGGCTTCTGTGTGTGACACTCTTTTCTTCTGTGTCTAGGGAGAACTTCTCAGGAATGAAGGTCTTAGGACCTGCTTTAGAGAAAGGTGAGAGACTCTACTGGCCTGCTCCAAGGGAGAAAGATGAAGAAAAGATATGAGCAACCTCCTGACTCCACTCTTTTCCTCAGACATTACACTTCCATATTTTGAACATCATCATTCCCTTCTCTGAAATCTGTCCAGGAATTTTCACAGTCCAGAAACTGGGTTTTTGAATTATCTCACAAATCTCTGAATCAGCTTCCCATTAATAGAAAGGGATCAGTACGGTTAAAACATTTAATACTTCCTTCTTCATTTTTGAAGGCTCCCAAGTACATACAACTTCTATTAAATAAATGGATGCTTTTCTTTTGTTAATCTGTGTTCTTATACAGGGTCTTAGCCATAAAATTAATCATGGGTGAGAAAACTAATGCTTTTTCTTCATACAGGGTCCACTCAAGAGGCATATGTGTACTAATAATGAGTACCTACAAAATATTCCATTACTTTACATATCAATCTTCACTACAACTCTCCAGATTTCTTACTTACTAAGTAAATATTTACTGAACACCATTCGTACACTGGACCTAGATTCAGAGCAGTGAGTGAGAGAGGCAACTTTGCTGTTTTCAGGAGGTTCTAAACCACCAGTTTCAGTTGTCCTGTTTGCACCATCATGTTGACTTTCAAACTACAGAAAACGAGGCTCAGAGGAGCCGTGCAATGTTTCCCACACACATAGCTACTGAGTGGCAGAGATCGTAAGTGGAACTTAAACTACTTGTGGGGGACTTAAGAGTCTAGCTCCTTTAATTTCCCTTAGATTCAGACTTCCACTTCAGCATAGATATATGGTGTATAATGTCTTCTTTTTTTTAATCTCAAATTGGAAAATATATTTCTGGTGAAATTGAAGGAGAAAAAATATGTGCCTCTAATTTTAACTTTTCATGAGTATTTTGCCCTTGAAAGTAGCAAACTATTAGTCAAGTCAATATTAGATTAATTAAATTATTAAAGATAAAGATATAAAAGAGAAGTGGAGTTTAGGCAT
Organism: Tamias sibiricus; assembly: GCA_025594165.1. Lineage (NCBI taxonomy): Eukaryota > Metazoa > Chordata > Mammalia > Rodentia > Sciuridae > Tamias > Tamias sibiricus. The sequence goes on along the minus strand of CM046665.1, from coordinate 37,454,098 downwards.
GTATTGCCCTACACTGACAAATTATAAACATAAGAAATGCTAACTATGGCCACTGGACAAGAGACAGATCTATGTCAAGTCAGATCAGTGACTTCTCTGTAGATAAACTCTATTGAGTAAATATCTCTGCCCCTTCCTTGAGAGAGATTTGCTACTTAAGTTTACAAATTTTAAATGTGCTCGCATTCAACAAATGAATTTTAAAATGCACTATAATGCATTGATTATATCTATTATATCTATTCATTGATTCACAAAGATGAAAAAATAAGTCAGCCAAAACCAACAAAAGTTTTAAAAACTATCATGAGGGAAATACATATATGTTTGTGTTTGTGAAGCTAAAGTAATGCAAATTTAACATTTTATTTCCATTTTAGTTAACAAAACATTTAAAGTATTCACCCGAGTCAGTTTAAAAAATAATAATATTCATCTGTTTTCAAAAAACCTTCAGTGCTGTGTGAATATAACTACTGTTTCTCCCAAATCTATTGTATGCTGAATGCTCTCCTCCAACCCCAGATACTGGTTAAGGGAAAAACATTCTCAACATAAACTCTGAAAAATAAGAATGGTTCTCAAAAGTACATTCTAACATTGACATAGCCTTGAGATTCTGAATGATGAAGTGAAATATTATTTACCATCTGATACAGTTTTATTTTGTACAGCATATTTTCATATTCTTGTGTATCCATTCATACATTCATATTCCTTTACTAATTCAGGCATGGGTGAAATAGAAATACATATTTAACATTTTAATCAGCCCTTCTTGTCTACAAGGTACTGTATTTTATCATAGACAGAAAATATCAATAATTAAAATCAACATAACACTTATTACATTAAATGTTTGATGTATAAAGTTGATTTCCAAGCCTGAAGAGTTCTGTTATTTAGAAAAGAAGCTGGCATGCTATTGGGAGTCAATGTGGCATATTAAAGTAGGTAACTGTTGGGAAAAAATGAATTAGAACAAAGAAGAATGATCAACTATATTTCTGAAGTGGAATTAGGGAAGGTTACACAGAGAAGCTGTTTTTGTTTTGATTTTGATTTTTTGCATATAGGAAAGTAAGGGTGATGATCTAATTATGATCTAGTTATGGTAGAAAATGAAAACAAGTTAGGAGAGAACATACAGGCAAGGATTTTATTAGGGCCACTCCTAAGGGAAGGGAGACCCACCACCCACAGAAGAGTGTCTGGGTGGCTCCACCAACTAAGCTAATTTTATTCATGTACAGTGTTGTTTGCAAGTGTGCATAGGTGGCTATCGTTTAGGAATGATAATTGTCTTTAGGCACATGTCAAAGATATGTTTTTCTTTTTCTAGGAGGGCACTTTAACTCTGATGAAGGTAAAGCCAGTCAGTCATGGTGGGGCCAAATGTTTGTTTTTTATATTGAAAAACTGCAGCATTTATATAAACATCTCTGTATTGTGGTAAGGCTGGATTGCTGCAGCTGTTAAGAAAACACATAGGTGAAAGTGAAAGAGAACACAAATCATGGCAAGTGACAAGGGCCCTGGAAATTTGCCATTTTGATGGCTCCTAAATAATTTTCATTCTTTATGCTTTTTGTCTTCAGAGAGTCTGGAAAGAGCTCCTGGTCCTAAAGAAGCACCTGCTCCCTGAAAGTGATAAGTTGTTTAAAGGGATGGGTTAGGCCCATATCAAGCTTTTAATTGTTAGTTAGCAAGCCATGAATTAAAGTGGGACAGCAGAGAGAGAGAGAGAGAGAGAGAGAGAGAGAGAGGAGAGAGAGAGAGAGAGAGAAAACAAAACAAAACAAAACATATATAACTATCTTTTAATGGTTTTTAATGGTTGTCAGGCCATGAGTTAAGGCCCAGGAGTGCATTTGCCCTTTGTCTCTGTCTCCAGGACTTTCACAGATTTAATATAGAAAAATGACATGATGTGTTTGAAGAATATCATATAGTTCAGTATATTTATTGCATATAAGGTAGGGAAGTTATTTTTGGAAGTTGAGTTTTTGTGTTGCACTTAAATAATCCAAGTATTTACAAAATTGAGGGATGATGCCATTGAATGATTGCATAGAAAGTTGAAACATTCAAATTGATGTTTTGGAAAACCATTCTGCTTGCAAAATGGTGTATTCAGGCAAAAAAAAAATGGGTACAATAAATCAGATGTCTATCATAAACAGTCATGAACTGAAAATTACCTGAATAAAAAAAGTTACAATAACTACTGAAAGAAGTAGCCTACTTTAAAAGTGTTAAAAGGTAATGTTAGAAGTCATTAATTATTTCAAAATGGGATGATGAAGGGTTGAATATTAGCTATATAGCATGAAATATTCTTATCAAGAAAGGGAAATAAAGAAAAGAAGTGGGAAAAAAGAAAACAAATTCCATTGTGTGTATCTACCACATTTTCTTTATCCATTCATCTACTGAGGGACATCTAGGTTGGTTCCACAATCTAGCTATTGTGAATTGTGCTGCTATAAACATTGAAGTGGCTGTGTCACTGTAATATGCTGTTTTTAAGTCCTTTGGGAATAGACCCAGGAGTGGGATGGCTAGTTCATATGCTGGTTCCATTCCCAGTTTTCCAAGAAATCTCCATACTGCCTTCTATAATGGTTGCACCATTTTGCAGTCCCACAAGCAATGTATGAGTGTGCCTTTTTTTCCACATCCTCTCCAACATTTATTGTTGTTTGTGTTCTTAATAGCTGCCATTCTGACTGGAGTGAAATGAAATCTTAGAGTAGTTTTGATTTGCATTTCTCTAATTGCCAGCGATGTTGAGCATTTTTTCATGTATTTGTTAATTAATTGTGTATCTTCTTCTGAGAAGTGTCTTTTCAATTCCTTAGCCCATTTATTTATTGGGTTATTTTGCAGGTAAATGGATGAAGTTGGAGAATATAATGCTAAGTGAAGTTAGTCAATCTAAAATATCCAAATACCAAATGTTTACTCTGATATAAGGAGGCTGACTCACAGTGGTGTCTGCTGGGGTACATAGGAGGATTAGAGGAAAACTAGAAAGGTCAAAGGGGAGGGAGGGGATGGGAGGGAGCAAGGGAGGAGGGAGGGGAAAAAAGAAAAGGTGGTTAAATAAGATGATGTCTTTATCCTAAATGCATGATTGAAGTTTGAATGGTACGAATATACATTGTATACAAACAGTGTTTTGTAAAAAGATGTTCTATATGTTTACTATGAATTATAATGCATACTACTATTATAAATACAACAACTTTGAATAAAAAATAAATTAAAAAAAAAGAAAACAAAGAATATTACAGTAGATCATCCATATAAAAATTACATTGAACAAATTTTGGGAATATTATAATTTAATTAATAATTGGATAGAATAAAAACAAACAATATATAATATACCCTTAAATGCCAGGGTGCTATCAGATACTTGTATGTTTATATTTAGGAGGTGGAGACTCATGAAGTAAAGCTGAGTTCCAGAGTAGACTGGATTGAAGTGGAAAATATTCAGTGAAGCAGGGTCATATATTTAACCTGTACACATGTGACTTTCATGTTCATGCTCTACATGATTTTCTACCAAACTGAAGATTTTGCCTTGGATATGATTAGTTATTCAAAGATACAGCGGGGGATGGGGGGACACATTACTTTTGTCCAAAGATAAGATGAAATAAGCAAATTGAAAAATGAGGAGCTAGAGGTTTTCAAGATGGCAGAACAGAGAAGGTCACTTTCCTGGCTGCTCCACGGCATGGAAACCAAGAAAGAAGTTGGGCAGTTATCAGCCAAGTGGGTGACAAAAAAAATAAAATAAAAGGGACTTTATTAGGAATTAGTACTGGTCATTCAAAGCAGATCAGGGACTCAGGAGGTTGGATAATAAGAAATAAATCATCAGTAGTGGCACCAGCCATAGGGGTCCCCCTGGTAACAAAGTGGAGGGAAAAGAAAATTAAAGGAACCAGCATTTTTGAAGGCCTGAGGCGTGTCTGGGTACAGAGAGATCAGAGATCAAATATGTGGCCTGACTAACTTGAAAGGCCTGCTGCACAATATCCTTGTATGGGGAAAAAAGCTGTATCTCTACTGACAGCCCACAGAGGACAGAGAAAGAAACCATTTTGCAGCCACAATATGAGGGCTGTCAGCTAGGGAAACCAATTCCTGGCAAACCAGAGCTTAGCCTGAAATACAGGGCTGGAAAAACCCTCACTGCATAACATACAGTGTGCATACCTGACTAGTAGAAAATCAAATGTGGAGTGGGGTTTACATAGAGGAATACAGGTTGTGGAAATGAACTCTGCTACCGCTGTTCCCCTCTGGTCCCAGCTGATAGAGTGAGAGTTTGGAGGCTGAACCCAAGAGACCAGGAAACATAGAATCTGCAGGTGACAGAAGGCACTAAGGAATGGCCCCTTCATTGCAGGAATGGAGACTAGTGGAGAACACTGGGGTACAGACTTCCAGTATGAACCGGTAACTGCTGTATCCTGGAGGTGCACTGATTTAAAATCTTCAGGCCAATTGCCATTCAACAAAGAACCTGGAGCCTACCTAAGCCTGTACCCCACCTCCAGGAAATATACCCAGAGAATTTCCTCTCACAGAACACTCTACTGACCCCACCCTCAGGGTGAAGGAGAACTCACATTTAGTCTACCCCAACTAAAATTGCTGAGAGGGAAAGATGAGAGAGTCTTTTGAACTCCAGTGGAAACAATTCTTAACTTTTCATTGAGATCGGGTTTTTTTCTTTTAGCTTTTTTATTTCTCTCTCTAAATTATGACCTGAATTATTCATGAACACATTCAAAATTTTTTTCTTTTTTCTCATTTCAAACAATTTTTGAAGTCAGTTAATTTCAGTAGATTGCTATTTTGAGGACTAGGATAATGGATTAGCATATTAAGGTTTTGTCTTGTATTGTTTTATTTCTATTTTTAAAAAATTAATATATATATATATATATATATATATATTTTTTCTCTTATCTGCTTCCCTTGATTCTCTTTCTCTCTCTTTTTTTCTGCTAAGAGCCAATCTCTATTGCTCTCTCTTTCACTCTTCCTTTAATTTTTTGCTACTTTTTTTCCTCCTCCCTCATAATCATCACAACCTACATCACTTCTGTTCTCTCCTGGCTCACCATTCAAAATTATAAACCCCTTTGCAAACTTCTTGTTTTACTGTGGGCAATAACTGATTAGATAATTTCTGTTAATTGTGCAAATTAACATTGTAGATGTCATAGCAGGAATTATTTGGTTTAATGCAGTATATCATTTACATTGGTTGCTGTTATTGTCTCCCCTTAAATAAATAAATACTAGAAAGTTTCAGAGACAGTATAAGTCCACAGGGTAGAAAGTCTACTGCCCCTGATCCATACTGTTAGATAGGTAAACACATGAACAACATGAAAAATCATAGGAAAACGTTGCCCAAAACAAACCAAAATACTTCAGTAAAAAAATCCCTTGATACCACAGTGTAAGAAACGTCAGAGAAGGAATTTAGAAGGTTCATAGTTACACTGATCTTCGATGTAAAGGGTGATGTATAGGAGGATTAGAGGAACACTAGAATGGCCAATGGGGAGGGAGGGGAAGGGAGGGGGCAAAAGGGTGAAGGAAACAAAAAAAAAGATGGTAGAATGAGATGGATATCATTACCCTAAGTGCACGTATGAAGTCACGAATGGTGTGAATATACTTTGCATACAACCAGAGATTTGTAAAAAAGTGCTCTATATGTGTAACATGAAATGTAATGCATTCTGCTGTCATTTATAACATCTTAGAATAAAAAATAAATAAATTTTAAAAAGAGAATGAAATCAGAGAGAAAATACAGGAAGTGAAAGATCACTTCAATAAAGAGATAAAGTCTCTGAAAAGAAAGCAAGCAGAAATCCTCAAAATGAAGGAATTAATAAGCCAAATTAAAAGTTCAATGGAAAGCATCACCAACAGACTAGACCACTTGGAAGAAAGTGTTTCAGGCAATGAAGAAAAGATATATAATCTTGAAAATAAAGTTGACCATGGAGAAAAGATGTTAAGAAACCATGAATAGAACTTTCAAGAAATATGAGATAACATGACAAGACTAAATAAAAGATTAATCATGATAGATGAAGGCTTGGACATACAAATGAAGGGAATGCACAATCTTTTCAATGAAATAATATCTGCAAATATCCGAAACCTTAAGAATGAAATGGAAAAACAAGTACAGAAGACATATAGGACTCCAAATATACAAAATTACAACACTCTCATACCAACACACATTATGGTGAAAATGCCTAACATACAGAACAAGGATAGAATTTTAAAAGCTGCAAGAGAAGAACAATAGGTCACATTTAATGGTAAACCAATTCAATTTCAACTGATTTCTCAACCAAGACCCTAAAAGCTAGGAGGTCTTGAATATAATATATACCACGCTTTAAAAAAAAAAAAATGGATGCCAGCCAAGAATACTATACCCAGCAAAATTAATGTTCAGAATTGATGATGAAATTTAAACTTTTCATGATAACAAAAGTTAAAAAAATTTACAAATAGAAAGCCTGCACTACAAAAGATACTCAATAAAATATTTCATAAAAAAGAAATTAAAAATAGAAATGAAAACCAGCACAGGGAGAAACTACACTAGATGAATAGTCAATCAAATGTGAAACTAATTCAAATTAAAAACCAGAAATAAGCCAAATGACAGGGAATAAAAATCATTTCTCAATAATAACATTGATTGTAATGGCCTAAACTCATCAATCAAAAGACATGGATTGGCTCTTTGGCTTAAAAAAATAAGACCTAACAATATTCTTTCTTCAAGAGACTCACCTCATAGGCAAAGACATCTACAGAGTGAAGTAAAAGGATAAGAAAAACATATATTCACATGGATCTGGTAAACAAGCAGAGGTTTCTATTCTGATATCAGATGAAATGGACTTCAAGACAAAGTTAATCAGAAGGAACAAAGAAGGACATTTCATACTCCTTAATAAAATTATACATCAAAAAGACATAACAATCATACATATTTATGCCCCAAATGATGGAGCATCTATGTACATTAAACAAACCTTTCTTGATTTCAAGAATCAAAAATACCACAAAACAATGATACTGGGTGATTTTAACATACCTCTCTCATCCCTGGATAAATCCTCCAAACAAAAACTAAATAAAGAACTGATAGAACCAAAAATACGATTAATAATCGTATTTAACAGACATACAAAGACTATTTCATCCATCAATGACTGAATGCACTTTCTTTGTAGCAGTATACTGATCCTTCTCTAAAACAGTGCATATTGTAGGCCACATAGCAACTCTTAGCAAATACAAAAAAAGAGATAATACCTTGCATTATATCAGATCATAGTGGAATAAAATTAAAAATCAATTATAAACCTTAAAAAAATAGAAGCTACTCTAATACTTGGAGACTGAATAATGTGCCATTGAATGAACAATAAATAGTGGAAGAAATCAGGAATGAAATAAAAACATACTTGAGAGAAATGAAAACACTGATACAATATATCAAAATTTCTGAGACATTATGAAGGCAGTTATATAAGAGGAAAGTTCATTGTACTGAGGTCATTCATTAAAAGAATAGAAGGTAAATAAATAAGCTAACATTATATCTCAAAATCCTTGAAAAAGAAGTAAAAATCAATACCAAAAGCAGTAAAAAAGAGGAAATAATTAAAATCAGACCTGAAATCAGTGAAATTGAAACCAAAAAAACTCTAAAAAATCAACAAAACAATGATATATAAAATAGATAAAACCTTAGCCAAGCTAACCAAGAGAAATAGGGAAAAAAATACTCAAATAACTTAAATTTGTGATACAAAAGAAAATATCACCATGGACACTACTGAAATACAGATGATAACTGAAAATTATTTTGCAAATTGATACTCCAAAAAATAGAAAATCTTGAAGAGATCTACAAATTTCAAGAGACATATGGCCTACCCAAAGTGAGTCAGGAGGACATAGAAAATTTAAACGGATAATTTCTCAGCCTAATTTCTACAAGAACTAGAATGCATAACTAAAACCAATAATCCTTAAATGAGTCATGAAACAGAAAAGAAGGGAAAACTTCCAAACTCTTTCTATGAAGTTAGTATCACCCTGATATCAAAACTAGACAAAGATACATCAAGGAAAGAAAACTTCAGATCAATATCCCTATTGAACATACATGCAAAAATTTTTAATGAAATACTGGCAAATCACATACAAAAATATCTTTAAAAGATAGTGCATCATGGTCAACTGGATTTCATCTCAGATGCAAGGTTGTTTCAACATATGGACATCAATAACTGTAATTTATCGCACCAATAGACTTAAAGATGCCAATCACGTGATTTTTCTCAATAGATGCAGAAAAAGCGTTTGACAAAATTCAGCATCCATTCATGCTGGAACCACTAGAGAAACAAGGGAGAGCAGGAACATACCTTAACATTGTAAAAGCTACATATGACAAACCCAGGGCCAACTTCATTATAAGTGGAGAGAAACTGAAAGAATTCCCTTAAAAACTGGAACAAGACAGGGATGCCCCCTTTCACCACTTCTATTCAAGATAGACCTGGAAACCCTTGCCAGAACATGTAGACAGAAAAAAGAAATTAAAGGGATACAAATAGGAAAAGAAGAGCTCAAACTACCCCTATCTGCTGATGACATGATCCTATATTTGGAGCACCCGAAAAACTCCTCCAGAAAACTTCTAGAACTCATAAATGAATTCTACAAAGTTGCAGAATATAAAATGAATACTCATAAGTCAATTGCATACTTATACGCCAATGATGAATCAGTTAAAAGAGGAATTAGGGAAACTTCCCCACTCACAATAGACAATTAAAAAAAAAAAAAAACTTGGGATTCAGTTTAACAAAAGAGAAGAAACACCTCTACATTGAAACTACAGAACACTAAAGAAAGAAATTGAAGAAGACCTTAGAAGATGGAATAATCTTCAATGTTCTTAGACAGGCAGAATTAATATTGTCAAAATGGCCATACTATTAAAAGCACTATCCAGATTTAATGCAATCCCTATTAAAATTCCAACAGCATTCTTCATATAAATAGAAAAAAGCAGTCATGAAACTCATTTGGAAAAATAAGATACCCAGGAGAGTCAAAGCAGTACTTAGCAAGAAATGTGAAAACAGGAGGCATCACAATACCAGATCTTAAATTATAAATGCAGAGCTATCATAACAAAAAAACAGCATGGCATTGGAAGCAGAACAGACATGAAGACCAATGAAATAGAATAGAAGACTCAGAGAAAAACCTACATAAATACAGTTATCACATACTAGATAAAGGTACCACAATATACATTGGAGAAACAAACGGTTCTGGGAAAACTAGACATACATATGTCACAGAATGAAGTTGAACCCCTATCTCCCACCATGTACAACACTCAACTCAAAGTGGATCAAGGACCTAGGCATTTAAACCAGACATTCTGCACCTACTAAAAGAAAATGTAGGCCCAACTCTCCATCATGTCAGCTTAAGAACTGACTTCTTCAATAAGACTCCTAAAGTGAAAGAAGTAAAATCAAGAAGCAATAAATGGGATGCAATCAAACTAAAAAGCTTCTTTACAGCAAAGGAAACAAAACATGAACCAAGAGCCTACAGAATGGGAAAAAAAATCTTTACCACCTGCACCTTAAATACAGCATTAATCTCCAGTATAGACAAAGAACTCAAAAAAAAAAAAAAAAAAAAAAAAAAAAACACACACACACACACACACACAAAACAAATAAACAACAGCAAAAAAATCAATAAATGGGCTAAGGAACTGGACAGACACTTCACAGAAGAAGAAATATGAATAGTCACCAAGCTCATGACAAAAAAGTTTCAACATCTTTAGTAATTAGAGTAATTCAAATTAAAACTACAATGAGATTCCAACTCATTCCATTCAGAATAGCAATTATTAAAAATACAAGTAACAATAAATGTTGGCAAGTATGTGGGGAAAAATATACACTCATACATTGCTGGTAGGACTGAAAATTAATGCAACCACTCTGGAAAACAGTATGGAGATTCCTCAGAAAACTTGGAATGGATCTATCATTTGACCCAGTTATCCCACTCTTTGCTATATACCCAAGTGACTTAAAATCATCATACTTAGTGATGTAGCCACATCAATGTTTATAGCAATTCTAAGTAGCTAAGCTATGGAAACAACCTAGGGGCCCTTCAATAGATGAATGGTTAAAGAAAATCCAGTATAGATACACAATGGAATATTACTCAGCCATTAAAATAAGAATGATTTTATGACTTTTGCAGGTAAATGGATGGAGCTGGAGACTGTCATGCTAAGTGAAATAAGCCAATCCCAGAAATACAAAGGCTTAATGTTCTCTCTGATATGTGGATGCTAACACACAACAAGGGGGAAGGGATAAAACGTTCATTGTATTAGACAAAAGGGAATGAGTAGAAGGGAGGAAAGATGGAATAAGAAAGGTAGTGAAGTGAATCGTGCATAACTTTCCTCTGTTCATACATGAGTACACCACAGTGAATGTGCACATCATTTACAGCTGTCAGAATGGAATCCTATTAGAATAAGTTATACTTCATGTATGTATAATGTGTCAAAATACACTGTACTGTCACGTATATCTAAAAAAGAATTAAAAAATTTATAATCAAAGACAAAATGAAATAAAGCTTGAAATTTGTATATTGCAATCAAGAATTTACAGAAGTATAGAAGGGCAACTAGAGAAAATCCAAGACATAGCTAGCCTACTCCACTTCCCTCTCCTCTATCATCAGAGGCATTATGCAATGAATTATATCAGAAATACTGAAGTCCCTCACCCATATCTGACTCTTGTAACCCTTGGTCACCAGAAAAAAAAAAAAACATTATAATAATTAAGAGAGTCAGATAAGAAATCTGAGGCCTTTAAATAAATTGATAGCTTGTAGTAAAAGTCAATTTAATAGGCCCATAAAATGATCTTTCACTAAGGAGTGAAGGCAATGCAGTAAAGACTGTCTTTCCAACAGTGCTACTGAAACAACTGGATATCCACGTGAAAACAAAAAGAATATAAACACAGACATTACACTCTTCATAAAACTTAATGCAAATTAGAGCATAGGTCTAAATGTAAAATGCAAAACTAGAACACTCCCATAACGTGGCAGTAAACCTGGATAACCTAGGGTTTGGCAATAGCTTTTTAAATACAATGAGGAAGTCACTATTTGTGATAGAAAAAAAAAAGGGGGATAATTTCATTAAAATTAAAAACATCTGCTCTGCAAAAGACACCATCAAGTGAAAGATATCCCAGAGAATGGAAGAAAACATTTGCAAAATATTTTTCTCTCTTTTATCTTATAGTTATCCAAAATAACTAAGAACTTTTAAAACTGTACAATAAGAAACAGGCACAGAAATTAAAATATCACACATTTTTATATGCAAAATCCAAAACAGTTGATTCTATAGAGGCAGAGAGTAGAATAATGGTCACTAGTAAGTAGCAAGAATAGAGGGGGGGAGGGAGAAGAAATAGAGGTTGGAAAACGAGTACCAAAATATACTCATCAACTGGGAGTAACTTCAAATATTCTGCAGCATAATAGGTAACCATAGTTTACAAAAAAGCATTACTTATTATCAAGGAGAGGAGGTTTAAGCTTCTAACACAATGAAATGATAAATATTTGAGGAAAATGACATACTTTTTTAAGGAAAAGGATTATATTTTTACACACTGTATACACATATTAAATTATCACACAGTATCACAGTATCCCATAAATACATACAATGATTGTGAAACTTAAAAAAATTTTAAAATGGGATTAGTATATAAAAGAAAACAAACAACCCAACTCAAAAAAGGAAAACAGAAAAGAAAGACCTTAGCAGACACCCTCCAGAGAAGATACACAGATGGCAAATAATCCGTGAAAATATGTTCCACATCATATGTCATTGGGGAAATGCAAATTAAAATAAAATGCTGTCACACACATATTAGCGTGTTTGAAAATCCAGAACACTGACAATGCCAAAAGCTGGCATGTTGGTGGAACAATTTATACATTTTTGGTGGGAATTAAGATGATATGGTCAATTTGGAAGACATTTGAATAGTTTCCTACAAAATTGAACAGAGTTGTACCATGTGATGCAGTAATCACACTCCTTGGTATTTGCTCAAAGATGAAATCTTACATCCACATAAAACCAGCTTAGAAATGTTTATAGGAGCTTTATTCAGAGCTGTCCAAGATGCCCTTTAATAAGTAAATGAATAAGTAAACTGTAGTACACTCAGACAATGGAATATTTCTTTTTTAAGAACTCATCTGCATCTTCCTTGACACACACCTGTAATCCCAGGGCTCCAAAGGCTGAGGCAGGAGGATCAGGAGTTCAAAGTAAAAGCTAGGTACCATGCAACTCAGGGTGTTCCTGTCTCTAAAATACAAAATAATGCTGTGGATGTGGCTCAGTTGTTGAGAGCCCTTAGTTCAATCTCCCCACCCCACCACCACCAACAACAACAAAAAAAGAACTGATCTATCAAGGCATGAAAAGACATGGATGCATGGATGGAACAAACTTTAAAACATGTTACTAAGAAAAAGAAGCCAATCTGAAATAGCCACATTCTGTGTGATTCCACCTATATGAGATCTTGGCAAAGGTAAAATGTAGTGACTTTAAATGGATCAGTGTTTGCCAGGGGTTAAGTGGGAGGAAGAGATGGATGGGGAAAGCACAGGGATTTTAGGCAGTTAAAAAACTGTTCTGTATGATATTTTAATGGTGGGCACATGTCATTATCTATTTGTCAAAACACATTGGTGTACAATATCAGAAGTAAATACTAATGTGAAATATGGACTTTGGATGATAATGTATCATTTTGAGTTCATTCATCTTAAAAACTGTATTGTTCTGGTCTGGGGTGCTTCTGGTGGGAGAAGCTGTGTGTGTGTTGGGGGGCAGGGTATATGAGAATTCTCTGTATTCTTCTGCTCAATTCTGCTGTGAACCTGAAAATGTTTCGAAAAACAAAGGCTGTTGAAATACCATGTGGTCAAAATTTGTACAAAATAGATATGCTAAAGCACACATGTTTTCTTTCATAAATTTCAGAGCCTTAAGCTACTTGTAGTCTACATAATTTTTGTCATCTCTGACTATAATTCTCACTTGTATTGATTTGGCAAATAAGCAGCAGTCATACGGTCTTAGCATAAAAGACAGTGCAATAATATATTTTCAAATAAGTGCACATTAAACTGAGAAAGTATTTTTAATTATAGAGTAGCATTTTCAAAAAATATTTATTTATTTGCTTTAGTTGTACACAATGCATTTATTTATGTGGTGCTGAGGATCGAACCCGGACAGTGCATGTGCTAGGCAAATACTCTATCGCTGAGCTACAACCCCAGCCCCTAGGGTAGTATTTTATAGATTAGGATTACATAATGCACACACATATAGAAACATCACAAAATACTCAGGAAATATGTAAAATTTTAATATTTTTTATGTTTCAGTTAAAATAAATTTACCTTTACATAGTACTTTAAGATGAGAGGGTTTACAAAATTTAAAAGTAAACAGGAGTATCTCAAGAACGTCACAAAACATCTTGTGTTTCATGTGTTTTACTTACTTGATACCCCTTATTTTTGAATATTTTTATGTTAATTCCAAATACTACAAGAAAGTACAAAAATACAATGATATTAAAAACATTATAGTTTGTTTAGTGCCTTATAATTCCACTTTCATTTAATCATAAAAGTAATCCAGTTGTGACACAATGTCTGTACTATCTAAATCAAACTTTACATTGAAAAAGGGAAAAAATGCTTCTGATTTCCTATTGATCTGCAAAAATCATTAGTGAAATCAAATTATGAAATATTTGTATAGATCAGAAAAAGGTATAGAAAAGTCAAAATACTGCTCATGGGAGATTTCAATTACCTGAATATTGACCATGTAACAGCTATGCAGAAAATGTAGGACTGTGTTTCATTAGAGAAAATTCTGTTTGTTCATAATCCAATTTGATGTACAACTATTCTGGCAGAATAAAAAGAACCAGGTTGTTATATATTGTCCAACTTCCAGCTCACAGCCAGAGATTATTGATAAATATATATGTAATTAGGATCTTTGAATATATGATAATAATTATGGTACAACTTACCAAAAAAAAATCTTTTTACAAACATGTTATTTTAAGTGCTGTTTCACTTTCTCTAGTTCTTCTAGTAAACAAGCTGCCCCCAGGAAGGGTGACTTCAACTAGACTCCCACAATCAATCCTCTCTCTGTTTCCTAATTTAGTGTTAGGGACCATGTGTTGTGAGTTAGAAATTTATTTATTGCAGTATTATTTGTAATAGCCAAAGAGTACTACCACCTAAATGTCCATCAAAAGGGGAGGTCTTAAATTATGACTAGATCCACAAAGAATATGAAATATGGATTAACAAAATCATGACTATCTATATGAAAATTCCTTCAAGATATGCTATAAGTAAAACTCTTATCAGAACAATGCATAGAATGGGCTACTGTTTTGTGTAAAAATACAGAAAAAACAAGAATTGGTATTACACTTATTTGGATATGTGCAAGAAACTCTGAAAAGAGGTGTGACAATCTAATAATGATTTGCATAGTGAGGAGGAAGGAACGGGGAAGGTAGTATGTGCTATTTTTATACTTAAAAAATATTACATATTGGAAAATTTAATGAATAAATGCTTTATCAAATATTATTGGAATAAAATTGGAAATATGGGATCATTTAGCTCTTATATCTATGTGAAATGCAAATTGATATACAATTCCCAGTAATAAAATAGCACATTTTATTTTTACTAAAAAAGTATTCAAAACATAGGATTATATTAGTTAGAGGCTGGGGCTGTAGCCTAGTGGCAGAGCACTTGCCTAGCATGCATGAGGCACTGGGTTTGATCCACAACACCACATAAACACCTACTTCCTTAATAAGACTCCTATTGCACAAGATTTAAAATCTAGAATTAATGAATAAGATGGTTTCAAACTAAAAAGCTTTTTCTCAGTAAAAGAAACAATCAGTGAGGTGAATAGAGAACACACTAATTGGAAACAAATCTTTACTACATGCATGTCAGATAGAGCAATGATTTCTAGAATATATAAAGAACTTAAAAATCTTAACACCAAAAAATACAAATAACCCAATCACTAAATGGGCCAAAGAACTGAACAGACACTTCTCAGAAGAAGATATACAATCAATCAACAAATACATGAAAAAATGTTCAACATCGCTGGCAATTAGAGAAATGCAAATCAAAACAACTCTAAGATTTCTTTTCATTCCAGTCAGAATGGCAGCTATTAAGAACACAAACAACAATAAATGTTGGAGAGGATGTGGGGAAAAAGGCACACTCATACATTGCTGGTGGGACTGCAAAATGGTATAGCCATTATGGAAAGATGTATGGAGATTCCTTGGAAAACTGGGAATGGAACCAACATATGAACTAGCCATCCCTCTACTGGGTATATTCCCAAAGGACTTAAAAACAGCATACTACAGGGACACAACCACATCAATGTTTATAGCAGCACAATTCACAATAGCTAGATTGTGGAACCAACCTAGATGCCCCTCAGTAGATGAGTGGATAAAGAAAATGTGGTATATATACACAATGGAATTTTACTCAGCAATAAGAGAATAAAACCATGGCATTTGCAGGTAAATGGATGAAATTGGAGAATATAATGCTAAGTGAAGTTAGCCAATCTAAAAAATCCAAATGCTGAATGTTTTCTCTGATATAAGGAGGCTGATTCACAGTGGGGTTGGGTTGGAGAGCATAGAAAGATTAGAGGAACACTAGAAAGGTCAATGGGGAGGAAGGGTAAGGGAGGGAGCAAGGGGGTATAAAGGGAGAAAAAAAAAGATGGTAGAATGAGATGGATATCATTACCCTAAATGCATGTTTGAAGACATGAATGGTATGGATATACTTTGTATACTAGCAGTGATATGTAAAAAGGTGCTCTTTATGTGTATTATGAATTGTAAAACATGCTACTGTTATGTATACAACAACACTGAATTAAATAAATAAACAAACGAGATTATATTAGTTAGTATCCAATCAGTACAGTCTAACTTTTGCTACAGTAGCAAGCAACTCCCAAATCTTGTTTTATAGAACAAATTTCTTTCTCATTCTATAGGTCCTTTGAGCATGTGCTTTAGTTCTATATTGTCTGTATTCCAGTTTAAAGTTGAAGGAACTACTCCTATGCGTGAGACTCATGCCAGAAAGAAAAACAGGATGTGGTGAATTGTGAGCTATCAAGGCTTTCCAAAATGTACTACATTTAGCTACATTTCATTGTTTGGCCATGGTCACAGCCAAACTTAACAAAACAAGCAATGTAAACTGGGCTCAGTGACACACACCCATAATCCCAGCTGCTCAGGAAGCTGAGGCAGGAGGATCTGAAGTTCAAAGCCAGCCTCAGCAACCTGGAGACACTGAGCAACTCAGTGAGAGCCTGTGTCTGAATAAAATACCAAATAGGACTGAGGATGTGGCTCAGTGGTTGAGTGACCCTGAGCTCAATCCCCAGTACCAAAAAAAGGGGCAAAAAAAAAAAAACAAGCAATGTAACCTTCCCATGGATCTCTAGTCACTTGATAAAGCTGAAGTTCATGGCAAAAGGTACCATAAATGTCCCAAGGTTAGGCTATATCTTAAAAGTTAACATCAATTATGATGCACTGTCAATAAAAGATCTTCATTTTTGTCTCCATTCCATCCATGCTAAACCAACCCTGATTCTACTGTTAATTCTAACCTGGATAATGAATACAGACTTTAATGAATCTGTCTAGATTTATTTCCAGTCCTACAGTTATCCACACAAGAACAGATTTTGAAATGACTGCAATTGCCAGGAAAAAGTTCTCTTCGATTGCAAATATGGTGCTCCTATTTTTCAATTCACTTCTCAATGTATTCTATGGATCACATTACTTGGATAACCCTTCCATTGTATCAAAGCATTTTTTGGAACATGTATCATTTAGCAAAGTGGCATCTGTGTGAAAGATTATTTTGAATTGTGAATAAGCAGAGATCTTTTAGCCAATCAAGTAAACAGAAAAACCTGTATGTTAATAAACATCCTCAAATAATGCAACCTTTTTCTTATTCTGAAATAGCAGCTTGAATATTATCCACCAAAAATTTTCCATTAAAATTTTAAGTTTTAATATTTAATTCTATTTAGTCTTTCTTTAACTATTCTTAGAACACTCCATATCTTACTCAGGTAAGTAAGACATAACTTAAGGTGTATTATCCTTTGAATTCTGAATTTTCCTACAAAATGATATCATTCATGAAGGTGCTAAACAGGTAACATCTATGTGGATTTTATCACTATTAAAAAGCATAAACCATTTTGCAGCTTTAATCTTCTTTTGGAAAACAATCCTAAACAAAAAGTACATTTTCATTTTAAATCATCACCTAGGAAAACTGTTTGACCATGACTGAAAATGGTCAGAAACCTGAATTTCATTTTAATGCTACTGCTTAAATTTGTCTTATGCTGCTGTGATTGAAACTGAGATGTGAATGAAATTGCATGACTAAATTAGAAAAGTGGAGGGAAATGGTGTGAATTTAGGCTTATAGGTAGGATTTAAGAAAGCATATTGAATAATGAGAAAAGGAGCTTGGATGAAATGAAAGGATTAGAAAGGTAAGTATTGGGAGGCAGGTTTGGAAGAATAAGATAAATCAGGGAAGACTTGAATATCCAGCTAAGCATCCCAATGGAAATGAGCAGATCTTACATATTTTCAAATACAAGTCTTACAGAAAGAATACAGAGAGAACATGGAGCAAAAGCAGATTGGAAAGCCATGAATGGAAGCCAAAAAATCATTACCACGGTGTGTATTGAGTAAGGATGACAAGGAATCTAAATCAGACAATGACAGTATGAAAAGACACAAGAGAAGAAATCAAAGCAATAAAAAAAATAGAGCAACAAAATATAAATAAGTTAATGTGAGAAAAAAAGGAGAAAGAAATCTAAAGTGATTTATCTCAAAGCTGGGAAAATTAGAAGCTGTGTGAGTGCGAGAATGAGAATTAATAAGAAAAGGAAGTTGAAGGTCAAGTTTAGAGATTAGAATGGTAAAGATATGTGTATGTATGTGTTTATATGTAGGCAGAGATTAAAAGTGGCTCTTTGAATGTTGAAATTTTTGTACACAAGATTATTCAAATGAAAATATTTATTTCAAGTGTAAAAATCAAATTTAAGAGACAGGCTTAAAAAACACTGCATTCTTCCCTCCCTATCTCCTTCTCTTCCTTCTTTTCTATCTTCCTTGCATCTACTTTTCCTTCCTTCCTTCCTTTCTCAAATAACTAAGATAGATCCATTCAACTGAACTCATTACAGCATGAGAAGGAATGAAGACAGTGTCTCAATTTTTTTATTGATTTCTGGAACACATCAAGTGTAGAAGTAAGATAAAACATATGTTATGTATGGTACTGTTATATATATAAAACATATGTTATATATGTTATATATGGTACTGTTGTAGAAAATATATTATACCTGTTTGTTCCAAAAGAAACACTGAAAGAGTAAACCAATAACAACTGAAAATGATTACCTATAGCAAATAGGTGAGAAAAGGATGAAAAATGACAGAAGAGAGAGAATTCTGTGAGTACAACTTCTTACATCATTTTGACTTACAAAAAATGTAAATGAATGCCTTATTTTGCAAACTAAAATTAAATCCAAAAGAAACAAATCCTAAGTTAAATAAGTGAACTGATTTTTTTTTTACAAATTAATTAACCATAGACACAATAATTATTATTAGTAACTTTCCAGCAAGGTATATATTTACTGTGCATCCTTACTGAGAATATTTCCAAGTGTGGAAATAAATGCAATTAAATATCGAAATTCATTCACTGTCAGTACAAATACTGTTACTAATTTAATGTAAATGTACAACTTACACTAGAAATGCACATACTTTAAATGTGTAATGTGTTAAAACTTGACAATTTTATTCACCTTCTAGCTATCACCTTTTAGGAGAGGAGCTATTAACTGGAAAGATTTATTTCTCTTTTATTTCCTCACATTAGCTTATTTACATTTGGTTGCTGTATATTTTTCATTGTTTTGGTGTCTTCTCTTGTGTCTTTTCATACTGAGTTTCTGATTTTTATCATCATAGATTAGATTTTTTGTGTGTGTGTTTATATATATGAATGCTAACTTTTCTATTGTTTGCATTTTACTGTACATTCTTGTAAAAGTCTTTTATATGGACACTTCCCCTCCCCCAGGCATATTATCTAGTAGTGTAATTACTGGTGAGTTGTCATTTAAAAAAAGTGACAAGTAGTTCTTCAAAGAGATAGGACATCTACATTGCTCCAAGAAAAGTCTGAGCATTCTAGTTGCTTTATATCCTTCCAAATATTTGATATTATCAGTTATTTTTCCTGAGCTTAGGCAAAAAGCAAGAATATTTGATAGTTTACCCTCAAGTATTATGTTAAATGTAAATCATTTTGATGAAGTTTGTCACATATATCACTTCTGTTTGTTTGCTGAAAGTTTTTTTTTATGAATTTGTGTCAAAAATTGTCAAATGTATTTCATGGATCTGTTGAGATGATCCTGTGACTTGAACTTTGTTCTTGTAACATGGTATATTACATTGATTTTCTTCATAATGATATATCTACCTTGAATGGCTAGAATAGACCCCACTTTGTCCTTAATGTAGTCTCATTTCTATATGCTACTGGATTCAATTTGCTGAAATACTTTTAAAAGAATTTTGAATTCTTCTTGTGAGAGATATTAGTCTATAATGTCTATTTTTATAATGTCTTATTAATCTCTTTTTAGTGTTTGGTTTGTGATGGATGCACCAAATGAGAAGAGAAATATTGCTTTGAATTCACTCTTTATGGGTACTAATATGATTTGTTTTATTTCATTCTTAAATATTAGATAAGATTTAAAAATAATCCCACAGGGCTTGCTAGTGTTCATTGTGGAAACTATTTCATTATAAATTTAATTTCTTTTAGTACACCTACAGAAGTCAAAACTTCTCTTTCTTCCATTGAATTGACTGGTATGAGAACTTTTGTTCATAATGTTCCCTAATTGTCTTTTAAACATTCATAGGGTTTGTAGTGATATCTTTTATTTTATTCATACATAGCTATTTGGCATTATCTTTTTTTTTTTTTTTTTAGTTATCAGTGGAACTTTTTATTTTGTTTTTATTTATATGTGGTGCTGAGAATTAAACCCAGTGCCTCACACATAGTAGGCATGTTCTGTACCACTGAGCTACAACTCCAGCTCTGCATTCTGTTTCTTGATCACTCAGGCTTGTTGGTTCTAGGAATCATCCTTGGCCTTTGCTTTTCTTTATTGACTGCCATTTTTTAAAAAATCATTGCCTCTCTGATTTTAATTTCTTCCATTGTCTTATTGCTGTTGATTTACTTTGCTCTTTTTTCTTCTCTCTTATTTAGAGTTTTAGTGTGGGAGATTAGTGACAAATCTTTTTGCTTTGTTAATACAAACATTTAAAGCTCTAAGTTTTCCTATAAGAGTTTCTTTATCCTCATCTTACAATTTTTACATATTGTGTTTTCACTATTATTCTTTTTCTTTATTTTGATTTCTCATTTGATATATAGATTATTTAGAAGATTATTACTTAATTGGAGTTTTAAAATATTTTATTTTGTTCATTAACATTGTGATTGTTTGGTCAGAGAATATACACTGCAAGATTTTGAGCTATGAAAATTTAGAGATATTTAGGAATGGGCATAGTAGGACAGGCCCACAATCCCAGCAACTTGGGAGGCTGAGGCAGGAGGATCACAAGTTCAAGACCAGCTTCTGCAATTTAGTAAGCCCCTATCTAAGAAAATGAAAAATACTAAGGACTGGAAATGTATCTCAGTGGCAGAGAGCCCCTGGGTTTAATCCCAGTATTAAAAATAGTCTAGAAATATTTGGTGGTCCGGCACATGGTCTGCTTTTGTTAACTGTATGCACATTAGAAAGAATTTCTTCTCTGTGGATATTGATTGAATGTGACATTCTATAAATGCCAGTTTGGTCAAGTTGATAATAGTGTGTGGATTCTTTACATTTTTATAAGTTTTTTTTTGCTTTATCTCTTTTTGTTCTATCAATTGTCAATAGGGGAGTGTTAAAATCACCAGCTATAACAGTGGATTCATCTATTTCTTCTTTATTCCTGACATTTTTTTGCTTCATGATATTTTAAGTTTTGGTGATAAAGGTATACAGATATAGAATATTTTTTTCTTTCATGATTTTACCTTTATCTTTTGTATGTACATTTATTAATACTCTCACTTTTAAAGTCTGTTGGCAATATTAATACGCCTGCCAGTCCTCCCACGAGTATACTGCTGTATTTTTCCATCCTTTTCAATTTCTATCACACTCTCAAGCATTGCTATGGTCAGATTTTAAATTTTTGTTTATACTTAATTTCTATTTTCCTGATGGTTAATGTTGTTGAGCAATTTTTTTTTTTTTTTTTTTTTTGTACCAGAGATTGAACCAAGGGGTACTTCAGCACTGAGGCACATCCCCAGTTTGTTTGTTTTAATTTTTTTTTAATTTTGAGACAGTGTCTCACTAAGTTGCTTAGGGTTTTGCAAAGTTGCTGACGCTGAACTTGTGATTCTCCTGCCTCAACCTCACAAGCTGCCGGTATTATGGGTGTGCATCACTGTGCTGGTGAACATCTCTTATTTGCTTCTTTAATATCTGTTTTATCTTCCAGGGTGAAGTCACTATTCAAATATTTTGAAAATTTGTTTTTAAGAGTGTTTAGTTATCACTTGGTTTTGAGAGTTCTTGATTCATCTACATAGTCCGTTTTCAAATATATGATTTGTAAATATATTCTCTGAATCTGTATCTTGCTTTTCCATTCTCACAAAAGTCTTTCAAAGAGCAAAACTTCTAAATTTTAATAAAGTCCAATTTACCATTTTTTTCTTTTCTAGGTTGTGATTTTTATAGTAAGAAATATTTGCCTAATACCTTTGTACACAGATATGTCCCTTGTTCCTTTCTAGAAGTTTTATAATTTTAGGATATACAATTAAGTCTATGATTCATTTTAACTTATTTTGTTGATGTCTGACATACGGATATAAGTTTCTTTTCTTGGATCCAAATAGTAGAGCATACTTGGTGAAAAGGCTAGCCCTTCTCTACTAAATTGCCTTTGTTCCTTTGTCAAAAATTATTCATCTCTGTATGTGAGAGTGTATTTCTGGACTGTCTATCTTACTTCACTGATCTGTTTATCTACCTTTGTGTCAATAGCAGATTGTCTCCTAGGATATGCTTTATAATATAACTTGAAATCAATTATTGTTAATACTTCAAATTTGTTCTCCTTTTTCAAATTCTTTTTTTAAATTCTAGATCCCTTACATTTTCATTTTAATTGAACTGTAGAATCATGAATGAAGTCCAGCTTATGGATCACTTATTTCGTGGATCACCCTTTGTTGTGACTAAAATCAGATTATCCAGATTTTCTCTATGCTACTTCCAGAAATTTTATAGTTTTGCACTTCACATTTAAGTCTATGGTTTATTGTGAGTTAATTTTTGGCAAAAATGAAAGGTTTATATTTAGATAGACTTTTTTTTTTTTTTTTTTTTTTTTTTTTTTTGCTACCGGGGATTGAACTCAAGGGCACTCAAAAACTGGGCCACATCCCCAGCTCTTTTTTGTATTTTTATTAGAGATAGGGTCTCACTGAGTTGCTAAGTGCCTCACCATTGTTGCTAAGTGTCTCACTAAGTTGCTAGGGCCTCACTAAGTTGGAGGCTGGCTTTGAACTTGCAATCCTCAGCCCCCAAGCTGCTAGAATTACAAACTTTTCATTTTTATAAATTAATTATCTAAGCTATTTTACTACATTGAGAGACAACTGATTAATACAGTTACAATTATTAGTTGTAGTAGTAAAGAAGCTATTTTCTTTATTATTGCCTAAGAGGATAAAGTGTGATAAGTCCAAGTAAGAAGATAGAAAAAGGAGTGCATCTGTAGCCACAATTACCAGGTTATCATCTTCTCCAAGAATTGATGTAGTTCAGCTCTACTTCTCTGTGTGGTCTTCATTCTGACCTTTTCCTTGGTAAACCAATTTTCTCTGCTTCTGTTGGTAAATATAGATAAACTTTGTGAATGTGGAGTGGCAGAATTCTTTTTTTTTTTTTTTTTAAGATATTTTTTAGTTGTCAATGGACCTTTATTTTACTTATTTATTTATATATGGTGCTAAGTTTTGAACCCAGTGCCTCACACATGCCAGGCAAGCGCTCTACTGTTGAGTTACAACCTCAGCCCGAGTTGTTCAATTTCTACTTCAAGAAATTAGCTAACTTTGTTGACTCTGTTGGGAAAATACACATGACTAACTGGGTGGAAGGAGGATCCTAAGAAAAGGAGCATGTGGACTAGAGAATCATTTACTATAGGGATAAAATTCTAGTCAAGATTGAAGACTGCACATTAGCAGCATGCATCTGAGTCTGTGTAGGTGGCTAGATTACCTAGCTTCAGAGATTTGGGTTTCTTTGAGATATAAGATGTCAGAAATGTGATTTGAGGGTGGTAAAAGAATAAGACTTAACAAGTGAATTGGGAATAATGTAGGAGAGAAGATGCCAATGATGAGGAACTGTGCTTTCTGTCTACTTAACAAATGCCTCCCTCCTTTTTTTCTTCAGTGAATCACTGGGAATGAATAGGTGTCACTTCTGTAAAACCCCATTTCTAACTAGCTGTCTAATTTTTCAGGGAGATGAGTGAAAGAATTTCATGAGTAATAATTAACATGTGGCAAAAGTTAGCTATGAATTTTTAGTTATGAAAAGGGATGAAACTTTTATTGTTCACTTAAAATATTTTTGATTGCTCTTTTTAAATAGAAGAAAGTTCTCTTTGGTTAATGTCTGAAAAAGCAAGCTCAGTAATGGTGAAACATGTAAATTAGTCTTATATGAAGCTCCGTGTTCTTTTCTTTTAAAAAACCATTTTGAGGGGCTGGGATTGTGTACAACTAAAGCAAATAAATAAATATTAAAAAAAAAACCCATTTTGAAAAAAAATTTCTGATAAATACACATCAAAGTGTTATTATGATCTCTCTGCAAGATAAAAAGGCTCTAATAGGTCAACTCAAATATTTCTCTCATGGTAAAGATAGTTATGGAGAAAATATTGTTAGACTGGATAGATAAAGAAAGGAATATTTGATTTAAGATAAATATGCTCCTGACTGACGGTCCTCAGCAAGGATGGGTAACTCTTTCCCAAAACAAGGTTTATTATTCCCTTTGTCATTCATGAGATATTTGTGTATCTTATCAGGAATACATTATTTTATTTCCTCCAAAATGAGGTTATGAATTTCTTCACCAATGTAGTTCATTTTCCATACCAAATTTTAAACGATTTGCTTTTATTTGCCTTAGGGAAAGAGAAAAAATAGAATTTCCTTAATCAGACCTATTGCCTAATAAAAGCTGATACATTTCTTCATCATGTTTAGGGGAGAAATACACTCCATTCTATAATATTTAAATTGAATCTAGTTTCAAATGCAACACTAGGAGAACTTAATTTCAAATACAAGAGAAGAACTAGAATGAAGGGTGTATCATTTTGTAAAAGCCAGAAATACTTAAGTAATTTAAATAATCACCATCAAAACTGTCAAGATAAGTCATGATTTTGTAGCTCAGAGAGGGTAGAACCCTGAAACGGCTTAAAGAAATAGATGCAGTGAATCTGAAAGTTTTTATTGTTATTGTTGCTGCTAGTGTTGTAGTGTGTTGTTGATTTTTTTTTTTTTTTTAAGCTACCTTGTCATGGGATTCAGTCAAAGTCATGGTCTAAGCTTGACTCACATTAACCTTTGTTCACTAGGATTTTGTAAAATTATATATTAAACATTTAAGCAATTTTACCCTTACTTTTTAAAAAACATACAGAATTTGATTTATAATAAAACAATGGAAAGAAAGATATCTGAATGCTCTAAATCAATTTACTAATTAAGAAAGGAAAACTATTATGCAAATGGTCTCTACCCAAAGACTTTAAAGGGTTTCTATTAAAAAAGAAAATAAAAGAATGGAGGAAAGTGGCAGATTCAAGTGGGTTTGACTCACTTGATTTTAAGTCTAATTTTCAGGTAATCTTCTTTTTCTGATTGTATATCCATAAACACTCCTTATCCATCTGGTAAATTTGGGCTTCTGGTCCTTTTTAATCCTATATTTTAAGCAAATGATGATCCCCTTTCATGAAAATACAAGTTCCATGAAGAAAGGGATTTTTCACAGTTTTGGTTACTGTTGTAATCCTGTGTGTGTGTGTGTGTGTGTGTGTGTGTGTGTGTGTGTGTTTATAATATGTATATTATATAAATAATACATACACATAAATAATAGTAAACTTCAATAAAATATTTTATGACTGAATGCTGAATGAGTAAGTAATATGGAGTTAGACTCTTCAATTTTGCTTGCAAATGTCAGATTTTGGGGGTAAAGTCAGGATTAAAACTTGGGCATCTCTGCATCTGTAAGCTGCCTGTCATGGCCAGCCACAGCGCCGCGGGAGGAAAACTCAGAGGCAGAGTAAAGCTATTACTACTTTTACTTCTACTTTCTTAGAGCTTAGAGAGAGAAAGAAAGATTTTTCTTCTTTTTTCTTCTTAGCTTAGAGAGAAAGAAAGATAGAGAGAGCTTAGCTTAGAGAAAGATTATTTTTTCTCTTGATCTCTTCTTCTCTTCTTAGCTAAACTCTTTTCCTTTCTTAGTCTCATTTCTTTCTTGGTCTCTGTCTCATTTCTTTCTTAGTCTCTGTAGCTCTCGTTTCTTTCTTCGTCTCTATCTCTTTTTTCTTCTTAGCTTAGAGAGAAAGAAAGATAGAGAGAGCTTAGCTTAGAGAAAGATTATTTTTTAGAGCTTCTTTCTTCTTTCTTCCTCGGGAGCCTCTGCCTAACTCTGACCAGCAATTACTTCTTCTATCTGGTTTCTCTTCTGTAACCGCTCTGCCTACGTTCTGGCCACTCTGATTATTTTCTTCTTCTCCGACCCGAACTCTTCTTCTGACCGACCGAGCGACTGCATGACTGACTGAATGAATTCGTTCTCCGTTCTCCTAACTCCGACCACTTCTACCCGGTTATATACCTTTAGCTTTGCGGGTGCCTCACGTGCATTTACAGGTGCATCACATATATATCATGTGGAACTTATGGCTTCCAGCTAGCCGCAATAGCCCTTCCTAATTGGGGCTCCTTCATGCATCCATTTTGCTTCTGTCTCCTTTGCTCTGAGTCACCTTTGGTGCCAGGAACAGGAATGATTGACAAACATCTTGTGATGATTGGAAACTGTACTCCAGGCAAAAGCAACTTTCATATCTCTAACAATGTTCTGCCTGACCAATCCTGAGGTAGTGATGGACCAAATCATGGCCTGTCCAAGATCACCTGCCTTTGAAGCTGTGCAAATCCTTCAGCTATGCACATCCTCAAGCTTTGCCTTGGTCTCAGTTTCTATACAGTTTCAAAGTCATTGTCAGCCCCCAAAAGGTCAGGCTGAATACGTGGATTCTCCCCTTGCCTTCCTGATGTAGTTACACTGATTAAATTTCCTCTCATGCTTTTTTTCCATTAGACTTTCTGATTTGTTTTTGAGATGAGTGGCCAGATCTGATTTGTAGTATATGCAGAATCAGGACTCTGGCCTAGGACTCTAGTAACAAGTTTATGCTCTTTGGAAAATCATAGGATCAGTCTTCTTGCTACACTTTGGGAAATGGCAGGAATAGAAAGAAAGCATTTTCAAAAAGCTCATAAATATTTTCAGAATGGAAAATCTATATGAGATACCTTTGTGTATTCATAACATATAAGAACCTCCAGGAAAAATATGTAATAATGTTGAACACAGAGGAAAATCAACAACTATTATTGATGGATTTTCCTCCAGTAGTCCATGTACAAAGATGAAACACATGGAGAATTTTGAGTGCTTTCAACTTTTTATTCTCCAGTTCAAGGGCTATGGAGTTCTTCAAAAAAGAGAAGAGATTCTGAAAGACAGTAATACAATCCAGGTGTGGGTTATTCCATAATGTGGTTTTGAATCCTTCTCCAAGGGAAGGTATGGTATTTTACAACTGATTTATACTGATATGGTATTTTATAACTTTTATAGAAATAAAGATTACTTCAAGTATACTTCATTTGAAAATAAAGCTTAATTTCTCTTTTTACATCACTCTCAGCATATATTTTGCAAAAATTAAAATTCTGAAAAATGTTGATTGACTGATCGAATGGTAATGGTAATTGCTTATACACCAAACCCTATGCTGATAATGTGGGGAAGGGGATAGAGTGCTGAACTTTTTCTTATTACTATAGATAATACAAATGTCACTCTTACTTGACTTCATGTTATAGATTTGGGGTCTTCTTTAAATATGAGTGGGCCTAATTTTTGAGGCAGTTTGAATTGTCTCTTTAAAAACTTTATTGTATGCCAGCTAGTAAGAACACCTTGCAATGCTCAACTGATATCTTCTAACACATCAGCACACAATAAGGTGTCCTCTCCCTTATATCCAGGGTTCAGAGACCTGGAAAAGGATTGAGAGAGGGGTGGCTTCTTTTACAATTATCCCTAGTGATGCACTTATAAAAATTTTACTCCCTCACCAGTCAGTTTTAGCTTCTGCTTAAGGAAGGAATGATTCCATTAGAATAAACATCAATGGATTCAGTAAGCTGGAATTTGAGACTCCCCTGATCTATGTTGGATTCTTAATGCCAGTGAATAAAGTTTACAAAAACAAGGCTATTGTATTCATGTTGGTGATTTATTTTATTATCATGGGAACATTTTGTTGGTTCTACACAATAATGATAAGAAGAAATACGTTTGCTATTCAAAAACAAAAACAAAAATCCTGAGGTAATTCTTGGTATTTTGATGCTTATTATTAAAATCAAGGGAATCTATAGTAGTCCAATACAAGCAAGTCTGGTGATGATCCTTACACTTTAGTAAGGAATATTTGTATGACTCTTCAAACTTTTAATCAGGCAAGGACCAGGGTAATTGAGTAAGGCAAAAAGCACATTGAAAGGACAAATGAAGGCATCTAAAAATATCAGCTATGATTATGGAGCTGGTTGTGTAAAGAAATGTTAATAATGGAAGCCCAGGACTCCAAGAGTCAGGTTGTGTCTCTTGACTCTTTTGTCCTTGCAGGAGAAAAATTTGATCAAGACACAAAACATACAAATGTAGCAAGGTTTATTAAAGAAGAATTAAAAGATGCCTTCAAGGGAGAGGGTGGGTCATCTCTAAGAGGAGGGCAACATGCCACCCCCTTTGTTCCCTGGTTTTCTTGGGGTTTGGGGAAAATTCTAGAGTTCTGACCAGGTAATGACCTCTTGACTTTTGACTCACAGTACAACTGCAACAGATTTTTATGTGCCTACTGAACATGGACTTACCCACGTGCACCAAGGAGAAAACCAATGGGGGGTGAGGGTTTCACTATTATAATAGTATTAAAATTATATGCTAAAAATATAAAAAGGCAATGTTGGTCACTTTGATCCATGGTGGTCTGTCCTTATTGTTTTTCAGACTTTATGGTTCATGGGTTTTGCTTTTAATTATCCTGTTTTCTTGAGTCTGCAAACTTTGTTCTGTGTAAAATTCACAGGAGTCCCCTATTCAGGATAATTTGTGTTCTTATTGACAGAGAAGAGTCTTAAATTCTTTTGCCCAGAGAATAGCCATGAAGATAACAGATTGTTTGTCAAGGAATGTAACATCCAGAGCAGGGCCAGAATAGTCTTAGGAAAATTGCTTTTTAAGAAAAAAATATAGAGAGGTTCGGCATAAAAACCCAGTTTATAGGATTACCCCCTTAACTTCATGTTCCTACAACTCATATCTATCTGCTGCCTATTTAGAGGACTGGAATATCTATGAATGTTTCTTGTTTGTTATGATCTAGACATAATTGTGAACATACAAACTAGTTTTTTTTTCTCTTGTACTTTTTGATTCTTCTATCACCTAATCTCAAATGTATTAAGAATGATTATTCTTAAATTTCAAAGTTAAAGTTACAGGATAACTAAGAAAAAGTGGTTTTAGCTAAATAAAGAATGGACACCCACAAACACCCACAAAGGGATGTTGTATTTAGAGGAAGATGGTTCATATTTTCAGTTACATGAAAGAGAGTAGCATAAGTTTATTTTGCTCCTATCTTTAATTAGTAATTTAAATTTTAATTGACAACTAGCAATTATGTGTATTTGTGAGGCACAACATATTGTTTCAGTCTATTTATACATTATACAAAGTTCCATCCTACCAATCAATTGTTAATCATCCTACCAGCCCACCATTATTTCTGTGGTGCGAATGTTAAAAATCCACTCCTATAGAAATTTCAGACACTACTAACTGGGGTCACTATGGAGTAAGTTGATTACTACAGCTTTGCATACTAATTGAAATTCTGTATCCTTTCATCAATATCTTCTCTTCCCCCCCTTCCTCTCATTCCTCAGCATAAAAATAGAAAAATTCATCAATGAAATAGGATAGAAATTCCAGAAATAAATATGAATATTTGAGGTGAACTGATTTTCAACAAAAGTGCCAAGAATGTTTAATAAGGAAAAGTCAGTCTCTTCAATAAATTTCTTTTTTTAAATATTTTTTTAGTTGTCAATCGACCTTTATTTTACTTATTTATTTATATGTGATGCTGAGATTCGAACCCAGTGCCTCACACATGCCAGGCAAGCGCTCTACTGCTGAGCCACAACATCAGCCCAAGTTGCTCAATTTCTACATCAAGAAATTAGCTAACTTTGTTGACTCTGTTGGGAAAATACACATGACTAAATGGGTGGGAGGAGGATCCTAAGACAAGGAGCATTGTTTACTACAGGGACAATTCTGGACATTCACAAACAGAAGAATAAATTTGGACCCTTATTTCACAAGATGTACAAAAATCAACTCAAAATGAGTAAGAGACATAAATGTAAGTCTGAAACTGAGAAGTACTAGAAGAAAATATGGGTAAAGCTCTGCTCTATAACTTTTTTTCTGCACAATGATTTCAAGAATAGGACCCCCAAAACATAGGAAACAAAAGAAAAAACAGGCAAGTAATATTGCATGAAACTAAGAAGCTTTGGTACAGCAAAGGAAACAATTACCAGAGTGAATAAGCAAACCACAGATTGAGGGGAAAATGATCACAAACTATACATCTGATAAGGGGCTAATATCCAAAATATATAAGAAACTCATTAGTGAAAATAGAAAAAAACTTGATTAAAAATGCACAAAAATATGAACAAGTATTTCTCAAAAGAGATATGAGTGGTCAAAAATAGGTGAAAAAAATGTTCAACATCTGTAACCATTATGGAAATGCAAATTAGAACCATGATGATTTATCAGCTAACACTTATTAGAATGACTATCACTAGAAATATACATGAAAATTGTTGAAAAGGATGTGGTGAAAAAGAAACACTTGTACACAGTTTCTCAAAAAACTGAAAGTTGAATTGCCATATAACCCAGCAATCCCACTTCTGTGTATAAATCTAAAGAAAATGAAATCAGTATATGAAATAAATACCTGCACTCCCATGATCACTTCAGCATTATTCACAATAACAAAGATAAGAACCAACCTAAGTATACATAAACTGATGAATGGATGAAGAAAATGGGATCTGTATACACAAAAGAAGACCATAGAGCCTTTTAAACAAAGGAACTTCTGTCCTTTACAGCAATATGAATAAACCTGAAGGATGTTATGGTAAGTGAAATAATCCAGGCATAATTTAAAAATTCTTCATGACTTCACTTACATGTGGAATCTAAAAAGTTCATAAAATATAGTACAAATGCTGATGCCAAAAGATACCATCTTTATTAGAATTCTAAGTATTAATAAGGGAGATGTATATGAATTCAAGATGACCATTGTCATCTGTTACTGGGCTGTGTTATATTTGAATTGTGTTAACTTAGCTAAGGTGGAACTCTGTTTCCTAAAATTCCCTCCCCTGCATTCTTCACTAAAATATGTGGGCCACCAGGGAGACATTGCACACACAATGAGGAAAGCTGAATGGACAAGCCATCATCTTTTTTGATAGATCTGAGGAGTTAATGCAGACATAAAGAGTTGTTGAAGCTCATGCAATGTGTACATTATCTACTAGCTCTTCTCAGTGTGGGTTAGTTGCTGGGTTGTAATAACTCAGATATATTTTCCCTTTAGAATCTCCAGTTTCCAGCCAAGGTATGTGTTTTTCTAGATGATGAAGTATCTCCTGTTACATTGCCTTCTTCAAAGCTGGAAGCTCTGAAACACATTGTAATTCATCTTCATAAATTTCATTCCAACCTTTGGTTTCCATCCCATTTTCAAAGGTTGCAGTTCCCTTGTTTCTTCCCTTTCTTTGGCATGGACCAAGAGACACAGTCAAAATATGTCCAGGGAAAATTTTATGAATTTACTTGCTGGACACATTCATTAATTTGGCTTTAGGCTGAGAGAAGCTGAAGTCATTGAAGGATATTGAGTAAAAGAATGCCATTTTTTATTTCAGATATTTGATAGATTTTTCAGCTGCAAGGCATGAGACTAAGAAGGAAAAGAAAAAAATCCCTAGAAAACAGAACCTTGGTTTTCAGGGTTATATGATGCTAAAGGGAATTTGAGACCAAATGTCCCCACAGCCTTCCCCAAAGAAGGAGAGTTCTGTTCCACATTCATCTCTCTGTTTGAACTTCCAGAGTTGAGTGAACCAGATGTTGGCAAAAACTACAAAATGCCTACAGACAGCAAGATAATCAGTCCCTGGAAGAAGATAACAACATAGAGATTGTTGGATTTTCATTCACAATGCTGTTTTCAATAAGAATTATATCTAGAAACAGAAACCAAAAAGGAAATAAATCAGACAAAAATATTCATAGAAGACTCAGTTATTGGAATTACACTGTGTAGACTTTAAAATAACTGACTTTAGGGCTGGATGAGTATCTCAGTGGTACTGTATGTGCTTATCAGGCATAAGGAGCAAAATTTGATCTGTAGCACGAGGGAAAAAATTACTTTCATGCTCAAGAAAATATAGTACAAGTGAGAGAATTTCACAATTAAGAAATCCCTATGATTTATATTTGTAAAGCAAATGAAATTCTAAGAGAGAAAAATATTCATAATTTAAATTAACATCTTAAATTAATTTAAATAAATCTTAAATCAATTTAAATTAACATCAGAAAATTAGGCATAGGTGTAGAGGTTTTGTGAACAGACAAGATTTAAAAAAAAAAAAAAAAAAGTCCAAATGGAAGTCTGAGAAATTAAGAAGATTTAAAGTATTGAAAAGGGTTTGGGACCTCTCAGACACAGTGAAAATGTCTCACAGTTCTATGCTTTGAAGTCACCGTATCATGGGGGCAGCAGGAATATTTGAACAATGATGCTTCTGGAAGAATTTTTCCCAAACTGATTACACTTTACAAGGATGTTTCTCAGTCACATTGTAGGATAAATGAGATATATTTAATAGCAGAGCAGGAAGGATATGCACATAGATTAGGGAATTAGGTGTAGGGAAGAGAGTGACACCAGCTTGAGTGGCTGGAAAAACTGAACTGCCTTTACTGAAATGGGGACAATTACAGGATGACCAATCAGGGTTTGAAAAGGATGTGAAGAATTTGTTACAAAATAGTCACAGATAAATGGAAAAAAATGCTATTAAGAATAGGCTTATTGATCAAAAACATTATCCACATAATACAGCCATATTGAATAATCTCATCATTTGAAGTGCCTGTGGTCATAAAATGTAATGAGATAAACAGAAAATTCAAAACAGTAATAGAGGCTATGTCAATGAAAAAAAAAACAGACCCTCAGATCATATTCTGGAGAGGTTTTGAATTTTATTTACTTTAAAAAGCTATTGATTTTCTCTCATTGTTAGCTGGTCAGAGGGTTTATCTGGTTTAAATGTATCTGCTAATGTATCTTTGAATGAAAGCCCTTAACCCTTGCAGAAAGATCATTACAACACACACACACACACACACACACACACACACACATATATATGTTTTAAAGGATATGGTTTGGGCAGACAACAACAGATTATCTACTAAACATTCAAGAAAATTTACCACTTCAATAGTCTAAGTAGTAGTGACGATGTACCAAATAAGGATAAAGAACTGAGCTGGGGAACAAAGCAGATATCAAAGACTTACATGGGTACAAGTTGAAGAAATTATAATTAGAGTTGATGTATTATTTAATATAGTAATTGGGAAATGGCAAAGTGTTGAAGTTGTCTGAGAAACAGGGATCCATTTGTTATCATTTAGATATTGTGTCTCCCAAAACCTTATATTTGTAGACAATGCAAGAAGATTTAGAGGTGAAATGATTGGGTTATGATAGCCTTAACCCAATCAACATGTTAATCCCATGACACTGATAGGGATTGAGTGGTGATTATAGGCAGGTTGGGTGTGGTTAGAGGAGGTGTGTCTTTGGGGATGTGCCTTTGGGGGATATATTTTGTAAACTGAGATTAGTCTCTTCTCTGTTTCTTGGAGCCATGACCCCAACTGCTTTCCTCTGCTACACTCTTCCAGCATGATGTTCTGCCTCACCTAAGTCCCTGAGCAATGGAATCAGCTATCTGTGGACTGAGACTTCTGAAACTGTGAGCCCCCAAATAAACTTTTTCTCCTTAAACTTGTGCTCCTGTCGGTTCTTTTGGTTATAGTCATAAAAACAAACAAACAAACAAAAAACAAATAAACAAACTGACTAACACATGATTGAAGTACTCTGAGAAGCAAGTTCCTATTGAAGTTGTCTGAGGTGTCAAACCTGAATGATAACCAGGATATGGTAGCAGCTATTTAAGATATAAAACTTAAAAAAAGAAAAAGCAGGGGACTGGAACTTAGCAAATAGTAGAATATGAGCTTATCATGTGTAAAGCTTGGTCTGGTTTTCATTCCCAGCACTGAAAGCAAAAATTAATTAAATAAAAATGTTTTGCCATTGGATGATGTGTATGTGTGCACGTTTCCATAAGTGAAAGACAAATAAATAGAAGATAAAAAGCAGTAAGTGTGTGCATAATTTTTTAATGATGAGAAGTAACTGGGTGTTTTGGTCAAAGAATGAATATTTATATTTAGAAATTTAGCAAATACTACAAAATTAAAGTCTTTTATTATTATTATAATATCCAACATTGTATCCACTAGCAACATAAATAAATGTAAAATGTAGTTTATAAGTTACTCTAGTCATGTTGTAAATATTCAATAACCATATTCTTATGGAAGGTGTGGCTAGAGAACATTCCATCATTGTAGAAAATTTTATTGGAGAGTGGTGTTATTAGAGTTAAGAAGATGAGATTTAGAATAGAATATCACTGACATAGATATTCAGAGAAAAAAAGAACAGACTTTTGCAAAGAAAATTCAAGGACAAACCCTACTAATACAAAATATATACTGATTTGTAAAATAGTTAAAATCTAATACATCCATATAATTATACATATGTATGTGATTATTCCTATTATGTTTAAAAGTTGTTACAAGAAGCAGAATCAAAACCGGGCGCGGTGGTGCACGCCTGTAATCCCAGCACTTGGGAGGCTGAGGCAGGAGGATCGCGAGTTCAAAGCCAGCCTCAGCAATGGCGAGGCACTTAGCAACTCAGTGAGACCCTGTTTCTAATAAAATACAAAAAAGGGCTGGGGATGTGGCCCAGGGGTCCAGTGCCCCTGAGTTCAATCCCTGGTACCAAAAAAAGAAGAAGAAGAAGAAGCAGAGTCAAGAGGGGAACAGAAAGTGATATATTTACAAATTTAAGTCCAATGAAAATAGAAAGAAATCATGAAAAATCTTATTAAATTAAATTCTTAGTTCTAAAGCTCTAATTTTCAAAGAGTTCAATTTCTGTGCTTTGATTAAGGAAATTCACGATGGACTCTGAACTCTTCTTTAATAGAAAAATTCTGAATCTTAAGAAGAGAGTTCTATGCTTTCATAGTTCTTTTGAATATCCTTTTATAATCTCAATACAGATTTAAGACAAACTTCTTTTTAGGTGTTGGTGATCCATTGATTAAGAAACTTTATTTCAGAGATTATAATAAGTAAAAGGCAGAAAAGCTGGTTTTCATTTTTTAGGTGCTGATTCTTAGATTATGCAAATATTTTTATTAAGTACTTATAAAAACAACATTAAATAATAATGTAATACATTTTTATATTTTCCTAAGGAAATAAAACTATTATAGTTTATCAACTTACAGGTTTTGCATTTTTTAAAATATAAAAATATGAACCTAATATGTGCATGTATATACGTGCATATGTGGTATCTGTGTGTACTGCTCTAGTTAGGAACTGATTTTGCATTTTAAACTATATTTTTTTAAATGAATACACAGAAATGGGGGATTAAAAACAGAAAATAAATTTAAATGGTTGTTATTTCTGATATCAAAATGAGGGCCCTTGTCCTCAATGGTGTTTGTGTTTTTCTCTTCTTCTGTGCCCATCAAACTTAAACTGGCATGATGATTTTTACTATTTTTGCACTAAAATCTTTTGATGGTGATTCTAGTTTTCATTTTGTTATTGTTTGGGGGGACATTAAATCCTTATTCTCTGCATTTTTTTGGTTTCCTTATAATTGGTTAATGCCATGTCTTTTTACTTGACAGCGAACTTCTGTGAAAGACGGTAATTTGGTCATCACTGTCAGCCCTGTCTCTGTACAGATCAGCTGAAACATTAATGCTCCATACATTGTCATACTCCCTTGGCATGGACCCTCTCAAAGTGTACACCTATGTTTTGTGTGTGACCTGATAATCTGGTCATCTAGACTGCCCATTAGTGTGTTTAGCTAAAATAAAGAAAATACAAAACACTTTTCCAGTACCCATTCGTTTGTATATAGAATTAGAAATCTGTTTTGCATGATCACAGCATACATTTATATGGTTCACAATATTGGAACAAAAAATAAGACATAAATATCAATAAATTTTTGAAAGGATCTTCATATTTCTCATTACTATAACTCTGGTTTCCTTAAGTGTAGTTAAAGTGAATTCATCCATATTACTTTGGATTATTAGTAACAATTTCTGGACCTGGGGTCATAGTCTTAATTTTCAGGCAGGGGAAAGATTTGGGTTTCTTCCTATGGTAACTGGCTTATTTCCTACTATAGCTACATATAGAAATAGCCCACTATGGTGTGGAGCACCCTCAACAGACTCAAATTCCCAAGATGCCTTTTTCCACATAAAGGGAGTTTCATGAACTCTTGATTGCTCTCTTAAATTCAACTTGATAAATCTTGAAGCTAGGCTTAAAATATTACTTCTAAATTATTTTCTATAACTTAGTTTACTTAATGCATCTCTCAAACAAATCTTTGTAGCCAATAGTTGATATAGCCTTCACTTTTTAAAATAAATTAATTTCATTTTGTTGCATATGGATTTCCAGTTTTCCCAGCACCATTTGTTGAAGAGGCTATCCTTTCTCCACTGTACATTTTTGGCACCTTTGTCTAATATAAGATAGCTGAAATTATATGTATTAGTCTCTGTGTCCTCAATTCTGTACCATTGGTCCACCAGTCTGTTTTGGTGCCAATACCATGCTGTTTTTGTTACCATTGCTCTATAGTATAATTTAAAGTCCGGTATGGTGATGCCCCCTGCTTCATTTTTCTTGCTCAGGATTGCTTTGGCTATTCTGGGTCTCTTATTTCTCCAGATGAATTTCATGACTGCTTTTTCTATTTCATTGAAGAATGACATTGGGATTTTGATTGGGATTGCATTAAATCTGTATAATGTTTTTGGTAGTATGGACATTTTGACAATATTGATTCTACCTATCCAAGAGCAAGGTAGGTCTTTCCATCTTCTGAGTTCTTCTATGATTTCTTTCTTTAGTGTTCTATAATTTTCCTCATAGAGCTCTTTCACCTCTTTCGTTAAGTTGATTCCCAGGTATTTTATTATTTTTGATGCTATTGTAAATGGCGTAGTTTTCATCATTTCCCTTTCAGAGGCTTTGTCACTGATGTACAAAAATGCCTTTGACTTATGGGTATTGATTTTGTATCCTGCTACTTTGCCAAATTCATTTACTAGTTGTAAAAGTTTTCTGGTAGAGTTTTTTGGGTCTTCTAGGTAGATTATCATGTCATCAGCAAATAGTGCTAATTTGAGCTCTTCTTTTCCTATCTGGATCCCTTTAATTTCTTTCGTCTGTCTAATTGCTCTTGCCAGAGTTTCCAGTACTATGTTAAATAGCAGTGGTGAGAGGGGGCATCCCTGTCTTGTTCCAGTTTTTAGAGGGAATGCTTTCAATTTTTCTCCATTTAAGATAATGTTAGCTCTGGGCCTTGCATAAATAGCTTTTATAATGTTGAGATATGTCCCTGATATTCCTAGTTTTTCCAGTGTTTTGAACATAAAGGGGTGCTGTATTTTGTCAAATGCTTTTTCTGCATCTATTGAGATAATCATATGATTTTTATCTTTAAGTCTATTGATGTGATGTATTATGTTTATTGATTTCCGAATGTTGAACCAGCCTTGCATCCCTGGAATAAACCCCACAGACTTAAAAACAGCATATTACAGTGACACAGCCACTTCAATGTTTATAGCAGCACAATTCACAATAGCTAGGTTATGGAACCAACCTAGATGCCCCTCAGTAGATGAGTGGATAAAGAAAATATGGTATATATACAAAATGGAATTTTACTCAGCAATAAGAGAGAATAAAATAATGGCATTTGCAGGTAAATGGATGAAGTTGGAGAATATAATGCTAAGTGAAATTAGTCAATCTCAAAAATCCAAGTACCGAATGTTTTCTCTGATATAAGGAGGCTGGTTCACAGAGTTGTTGGAAGGGGGTACATAGGATCAGAGGAACACTAGAATGGTCAACGGAAAGGGAGGGGAGGGAGGGAGTAAGGGGGGGTTGGAAAAAAATTGGTGGTTGAATGAGATGGATATCATTATCCTAAATGCATGATTGAAGATCTGAATGGTACTTATATACTTTGTATACAAGCAGTTGTATGTAAAAAGATACTATACTTGTGCATGATGAATAAGTAAACAAATAATAAAAAAATTAAAAAAAAATAAATAAAATAAATTAAGACTATTCACAGACATTCATTTTCAAATTTATTTTAAATAGTTTTACATACTTAAAATAGAAGTAATAATAATTTCTGCAATGTTCAAAATCCACAGTAGAAAGATGGGAGATTCCATGGTTGGTGCTTCAGAAAAAAAGACATCTCTTGCTGGCAGAAGTATAAATGCTTTGTCAAATCCTGGGTTACAATTAGTATAGGACTTAGATATCCCAGAAGCTATTTTGGGAAATATCCTTCTGTAACCAATAAAGATGATATGCCTCACTCCCTCTCCATGCCTTCCCTTATTTACCATTAAATGAAATAATTAGATTTCAGGCCTTTACAACTGGTGTGTGCCATTTATTAACTAAGTGACCTTAAACAATCTTTATCAGGAAAATGGGGATAATATACCTGCCCTGCAGAAACACAGTGGAGAGGATTAAACATGATGAATATATAAACCACCTAACAAAATCCCTGAGGATTATGCATAATGAATGTCATATCTTTTTCTCACCACTAACATTCCAATTTTAGAGTAGATATAAAGTTGTGCATATGATTAATAGGAACCATGAAAATGCTGCTTCTCCAAAATGCAGCACTCTTGTCAGCTTGGGAAGTTTGAATTCATCTTGTGGTCTTCTAGGTTTGTAGGCTTCATGATGGTGAATTTAGTGACTTGTTCCTTTGTAGCCAAAAATCCCTACCTAAATTACATCCATATGTGTAGGCCCATACACGTATAAGGGCAATAAAATATATTCCCAGTACTAATCAAATTATATTTAAATTTATAATTATATTTAAAATTATAGTTAACAAACAAAGGTATAGATACAATATATATAAAGGGCTTTCAGAATTATTTTCTAAAATTTCTATCCCTTCCTCAGTTATCTTCGTGAAGGACCCCCTGTCCTGAGAGGCATGCCTACTATATTAGGAGTGGGAAGGTAAGTGTGGCATGGTTGTGTCCACTACACCCCAATGACATTCTACTACGTGGTGAGGTTTCATAGTCCTTCTCACCACAGCATTTCAAGAAACCACCAACAGTTGTTTAGATTTGTCTCATGTCTAAAGGATCAAAAATTGAGTTGTGCATAGCCTAACTCCAAATTATTTCTTGAAAATCTTAAAGTGGTATAATTAAATTCCAAGGAAGGTATACACTTGTCTTAGTCTGCTCAGACTGCTAAAACAAAATATCTTAGACTGAGTAATTTATAAATGATAGAAGTTTATTGCTCACAATTCTGGAGGCTGAGGAGTGAGGTCAATGCACATCAGGTTAGGTGTCTGGTAAGGGCCATTCTTTGCTTCCACCACTGCAAATTGTGGCTGCATCCTCCAAAAGGGACAAGTGCTATGTTCTCACATGACAGAAAGGTGAGAAAAAGGGCCCAAGTAGCAGAACTAGTTCCCTCTAGTCTTTTTATAAAGTTTCTAATCTCACCCTTAAGGATGGAACATGCATGGCCTAATGACCTCTCCAAACCTCCTTCTCTTAACACTGCTGCAATTGGGAATTAAGTTCAACCTGAGTTTTGAATGAGACACAAACAGAGCAATACAAAAAAAGGCATTTTTTTTTTCTGGTACTAAGAAGCATACATTTCTGCCCCAATTTTATTACTTGCAAAGCAAAGTGCTTACCAACATGATTTTAGCTTCCTTGCAGGTCTCTTATGATTACTTAATGGAATCCTTGAGACATACCTTTAGTATTGTTTACCTTGTTTGCCTTGGAAAACAATGTTCTGTCCTGAGCTGTCTCTGTAAACTTTTGACCATGGAATGGTAACAACTGAAACTATTCTTGGGTCATATTTTGGCATGATAATCCAGTTATATCTGTATATCCTAAGGATTTACTAAGAGTCCATAATCTTACTTACAGGGGTGTGTTTTCCTGGTAGATTAATTCAGGAACACAAAGACAAATTAGTGGAAATTGGCCTAGAACACTTAATGTGTTTTTTTCAGTTATTCTTTAGTGAGGAATTAAATCAAGTAATACATAATCCATGATCACTTAACATTTTGAGAAGTTCTATGAGAGGAAAATTCTGTACAAGATGCTTTCCCTACACACATAGAGAAGAAAAACTTTAAATGGGGAGGTAAACCATACATACATGAAAAATTTAGCATAAAGAATTAAAGTGAAGATAATATATGATCTCCATATACTTCTGTGTTCCCAATTATCATACCCAACAAAAACAGAGAGGGAATTACATACGTCCCTCCCATTGTAAAAATATCCTGCTATCTAAAATGTCAAGCAGAATGTCTTATTTTATTGAAATCATTCCTGTGATTGATGATAGTTACTCTGTCATGTATAATCCTCAGAAAATACTACCTCTCTTGTCTTCTTAAGGACAGAAAAATTCATTTGCTTATGAGTATTTAGTGGGAATTGACTTTTTTTACTGCCAATATTTACATATTCAAAAGTCAGAGAAAGGCAAGGGAAGGTAGATGCTCCCTGAAGAGATGCCAGGAACCTATGTAGTAAACATAAGCCAAAATACTGCCATCCTTCCAGCCTGTTATGCAGTCTCTGGACATGTATTTCAGTGTTCTTCTGTCCTGTGTATACTCTATATGTAAAAGTCCTGGTTACTTCCCCAGAAGTTTGTGATCATGGCCTTCTTCACAGGTCAGTTGTAATCCTCCCTAATTTCACATTTAGAAGAAAAACCCAGAAAGTTCTTTATACATTACTTTTGCCACTTGGACTGATTTTTCTTTCTTTCTTCCTTTTTTAAAAAATTTTTTAGTTGTCAATGGATTATTTATTTATTTGTTCATTTATTTATTTATTTGTGTGTGGTGCTGAGGATTGAACCCAGGGCCTCACACATGCCAGGCAAGCGCTCTACAACTGAGCCACAACTCCAACCCCAGACTGATTTTTCTTAAACCAGTGGCAAAATAGAAACAAGACCACTTTGGTTCATACAACCTGTGATAATTCAAATACAAGTTAACTTTCTGTAGGTAATGCAGCTTCTTAAATATTAGTGTAATACTTCTGAATGTTCTAAACAAGTGGATAGCCCTTCTAATTTTGGACCATTTGTTTTGTTTGTTTTGTTATTTTACTTCTCAAACATACTTTGAACACCTTCTCAGTGCCACAGGAGGAGGCAGGCTATGAAATTACAGAACTGAATAAGGTATGGTAGAGTTTAGTTTCCAAGGAGTCTACATTTTTCTCTATGTGCCATAAGGAGTTGACAGGTCACTTTTGGCAGTTCCAAAACAAATTTAGGTAACTTGGAAGTGTGACTACTAGAGTTTGGGATTTGAGTAGCACTAAGTCTTGTTGTCAAGTCAAAGGACCAATAAACAGTGTAAGGGGAAAATAATGAGGACTGAACAGAGGTACTGGGCTTAGGGATAGGAGAGTTACCACACTGGAGACATATTTTAGAGTAGAATCAACAAAAATGGGGTGATTTCTTGAATGTAATGAATATTGACTATTAATTCATGAAACTAAGTTTAGATTTTCAAGAGTTAAAAAACAGTAAAATATTCAAGAACAATAGGCCAATTAGTAATCTTAAAGAAAAATATTTTAGCTTCTATTTCAATGGGTACTCCTCAGAGATTTTATATATGCATTCACACAAAAATTTTATCTTCAAGAACCTGCTAGTATCATTCTTCTTCTTACTGGTCTTTATGACTATTGAGGAGGCATTTATATAATGGGGCAGTCTTTAATCTTACAGGAGGGATAAGGCACAGAGAATAATATGTTGAATAATAACCTCTAACCATGGACATAAAGGGAGTGGGAATCGAAATTAAGGAACCCAGAATATGAAGAACACTGAGGAAATGGAGAAGGAAAGAAGCAAAAGATGTGGCCAGCCAGTTATCACATTTGATGAAGCCAAAAGTGAAAGGATTGCTCTGAACATAATTACAAGTTTGCAAAGTAAATATTCTAATAAAAGGGCAGGGCCAGTGGCACACACCTGTAATCCCCTGAGGCAGGATGATTGAGCGTTCAAAGCCAGCCTCAGCAATGGTGAGGCACTTAGCAACTCAATGAGACCCTGTCTCTAATAAAACACACACACACACACACACACACACACACACACACACACACACACAAGGGTTGGGGATGTGGAGTGCCCTTGAGTTCAATCCCCAGTACCAAAAACATAAATAAAGAAAAAAAAAAATAAAAATTTTAACAGGAAGTGAACTTTGACAGAAAATAAGTTGTGTTTTTAAAAATAAATTCTCCTTTAATTTTGTTGGTAGTTTTTTGAAACTCACTGATATACCTTTATTTCTGTGTGTATGGGCTATTTTAGTGGTCATAATTTTTGTACTCAATATATGTTTATTGCTATTATTTACTGAGATAATGTTAATGAAAGCAAAATGTCAAGTGATGGGTTTGCCCCATAGTTTTGCTGACATGAATTTAAACAGGGATTGATTTTGTAGGATGAACTGAATAAATGCCTTTCATTCCTCCCCCTCTCCCACATTATAATGTGTTCTCAGATTGACTACAAAAAGGAAATATGAGCTCCTTCACAGGAATTTTAACTTGGATAAATAGCATTGGTTAATAAATAAAAACAACCTGACGTTTATACAGAATCCCACTCTTATTTATGATTTTTGGCTTTAGTTCAAGATGCACATGACTCACTCCTTCTGGGAGGTTGCTGTTTCTTTTAAAAATGCAGGCCTTGTCATTTTTATTTTTACCTGGTATGGGAGGAATTTTCTGCACTTTGACTCACTGCAAAATGTGCATCTCTCTCCCATTAACATCTGTTTGAGTCACTTCTTGCCCTACTGCATATCAGGGCTGCCTGAGGTATTTCCAAAATGAAGAGTTGTGTTTTCCACTTGTTTACTACAGTGAATTGAGATAGCAACACCTGTAAGGTGACAAGATATTTTTCTTTAAAAAAATTTAAAAGTTTGTCTTAGCAGAGTATGATTGCTGTGGACTGAACGTTTGTGCATTTCCAAAATCTGTGTTGAGACTGTAACCCCCAATGTGGAGGTGTTTGAAAGTGGGGCCTATGGTAGATGATTAGGTCATGAAGGCAGAGCCCTTATGAATGGAATTAGTGCTTTTGTAAGAATTGCCAGAATGTCACCTGTCCTTTCTGCCATGTGAGAATACCAAAAGAGAGCCATCTATGAACCAGAAAGCAGGCTGTCAACAGATACTGGGTTTTACAAAGCAGAATTTTTCAAGATGAAAAATAAGCAGAGTTACAGATTCTAATTATATATTAAGAGGTTTACATAAATTTTCTTTTCTTTTTTTCTTTTGGTTTACTAGGGTTCAACACAGACCTCATTCATGCTAAGCAAGTGATCTATCATTGAATATCTCAAGTCCATTTTTAAAAATCTTCTCATGTGAGCACTGTGGCAGACTGATTATATTAATTGTTCTAATAATGTACTCCCCACCTCCAATATTTGACATTAAGTTGGAATTGCCTCACACTTGAAATCTGAACAACAGAATGAAGCAGGAGCAATGGTATATCATTCCTCACCTAGGTCCTTAAAAATGCTCACACATTTCCATTCTCTATATCCAGGCCCTGCCAGTAACATTATGAAAAGCTTGGGCTAACCTATTGGAGGATGTGAGACTACATGGAAAAATCAATGTCAAGGTCATGCTAGATTAGCAAGCCTTAAACTGATCTATGAGCTGCCTATAAATGCACAAGCTTATGGATGATAAGTTAACTGTAGCAGATCAGTAGAACAATCCAGCTAATCCATTAACTCATAATCAAACAAACAAAGTATCATTGGGGTTTTCTGTTAGGTTGTTACATAGCATTGGTGTGGGAAAAGATATCCCATAAAGAGACTGATATTAATAATGAAACCCTAACTTTCATTTAAGGTCCACAACAGTGATTTTACAGAGCAAGGACCTGTTGTGGAGCTGATGCCACCACCACAGTCCTGTTCCCTGCTCTTGCCATCACATTAGAAATATATCATACATATCTCTCAGAGTAGCAGGCAATAATTTATTAGAAAGGATAGGAGAAGGAAAATAGGGGAGAGAGTGCGTTTTCTCAGAGAGAAGAGGGACAGTGCTCCTCTCCTGCTCTCCAGTTCTAGTTGGGGGTCTCTGTGAAGTTTCCAGAGGGTCCTAGACAGGTCCACTATAGACTTTTAACTGACAGAGGATTGAATCAGACTTTCAAGTCCCCACTGCACATGATTTTATCCTATTGTTATGATTTAGATATGAGGTGTCACTGAAAGCTCTTG
This sequence comes from Tamias sibiricus, assembly GCA_025594165.1. Taxonomy (NCBI): domain Eukaryota; kingdom Metazoa; phylum Chordata; class Mammalia; order Rodentia; family Sciuridae; genus Tamias; species Tamias sibiricus. Next base: position 37,409,189 of record CM046665.1, on the reverse strand, counting down.
TGTTGAGACAATAATGCAAGAAAGCTTAGAGATGATCTGATTGAATAATGAGAGTCTTTACCTAATCAGTGCATTAATCTCCTGATAAGGATTAACCGGGTCATAATTATAGGCAGGTAGGGTATGGATGGAGCAGATGGGTCATTGGGAGTGTGCCTCTGGAGCACATATTTTGTCTTTGGATAGAGAAGCACTCTCTCTCCCTCTCTCTGCTTCCTGTTGCCATGTTCCCAGCAGCCACATACTTCTGTCCTGATGTTCTGCTGCACCTCAGGTCCCAAGGAAAGGAATCTAGCTCCTATGGACTGAGACCTCTGAAACCTTAAGTCACCAAATAAAATTTTCCTCCTTAAAATTGTTCTGGTCAGGTCTTTTGGTCATAGCAGAGAACAAGCTGACTAAAACTAAAATAATAAAAAACATAAAGAGACTGATAAAATAAAAAAATAAAGAGACTGATAAAAATAAAGAGACTTATGGAGGAGAAATTTAATATGTTAATGATCCAAGGCAATCTTGGGTTATTTTGGCCTGCTAACAAGTTCTGTTTATCATATGTCCCTGGATTGTGGAGAATGGTCTATGGAAAAGTCACAGAATTCTCTCACTTAAGGATAACTTGTGTTCCTTTTATTGGCAGGAAGGAGACATTTCTGGGCCTGCATTTCTCTTTCAGATAACAGGTTATTTGCTGAGGAATGTAAATTTCCTATTGGCTTAAACCATGCAGGGTTGCAGATAAACCTCTTTACTAAAGAAAGCATGCGGAGTCAGCCAGTAGGACCAGTATATGGAATTATCGCCTTAACCTCATGTTCCTACCACCATGTACCTGTTAAGAAAGTTGATTCTATGTTTTATTTTAAATCTATTTATTAACAGGCTTATAATTAGGATTAAGATATTTATATTTCCTCTATTTTGCATGTCTTTCAAAGTCTCAATGTAAAATGGGTCTAGTGTTCTGAGAGTTCAACATCTGGGTTTGCTTGCATCAGGTGAACATCTTCGCCTTTGCCTCCTGTTTTCCAAGGCTTTGATGTCACTGTGAATACCTTGCTTTTCATTTTCCCTTGAACCTATTTACTTCGATGGATTAGTTTTTAGTCATGGGCTTGGGAACAAATTGCTACTAGAGAAGTCCAGAAACACTTGCTAAATTTCCTTGTTATTATTCGTAAATTACATCTGTAGTGCACCAAATATTATTAGGTTCCTAATTAATATCAGAAAAAAAATAAAGACTACACCTGTTAGAAAATTTATATTTAAATTACCTTCATCACATTTAAGTCAAAATGATTAAGATGTATCATTTTGTTTTTCATCTAATAAATTTTCAGTAATGACTTATGTGTAAGACCCGTGACTTCAGCTAAAATATTCAATACAGATACATGTACTTCTTTTAGATGAATCAAATCTAATCTCAATTTGTAGCTTAAATTAATCTAAGATATAGTATTATTATTTATGATATATCTATCTTTAAGTGGTCCACAAATGGAAAAATTATACCCATATATAAAAAGATAAAAACTTTACCTGTTCTATTCTTGTATCAATGGAAATTATTAGCTCTGGCTTGCTGTACACTCTGTGGATATTATGTAAATATCTGAATGAATTATTTCAGTAAGCTATATCCTATTATGCATCACTACAAAGTCTGACTTAGTTATAAGAATATCATTTATAAGTGTAATCTTGATGGTTGAATCTCTTCTTTATACCAAAGATGAAAGAAAAATCAGGGGAATACATATTATCATATTTTCAGATGTTTTATCATCTGTGGATCAATTTTCCTTGCCACTTGCACAGGGTGAGGTGAATACCAGTGCCCATCCAATAACTGTGCACAAAGGAAATGACATGCATATAACTGCCGTATTGCAATGAAAATATAAAACGTTTGTTGGGGAAAAACTTATATGCAAACAAGTAGCAAGTATATATAACCCTCAAGTTTTTACAATTCAAGAGAGGCATATGTTTCTGCTGGTCATGTTTGAACTGGATATACCATGAAAAGTTCCCAGCCATCGCACGTGTAGATATCTATAGAAATAGAAGATCAAAAAAGATATAAGCAACTGTGTAATTATGGAGCATCTCAGGAAAGGAAATGGCCTCTCATATCAGCCTGTTGTTCCTTTGAGATAAATAAGAAAACCCAATTCTCCTCTTTACTAAACTATGGCACAGGAAGAGAAAACTAAACTCTGGTATTAACTGGATTTTTTTTTTTCCTCACAGACCATGAAAGTTTCCTTTCCTTTTTTTAATATGGCTTTGAGTATCTTACATGAAATTGTAAATATAAAAACAAGAGTTTAGATAATTGCCCAATGCCCGCTAGAGATCTGCATTATAAAGCATGGGAATTTGGTGAGAAGTATAAAAGAATGCCTTGATCCCTTTGACTTTGTACCTGGCTTCTGAGCATGTATCTATGGTGACATGAATAAATCGTAATTTTCCAAAACTTGGCTCATGTGTGACATCCATCTGCCACAAATGATTGGGCATCAAACCTCGTGGGTTAACCCCATAATGTGGATTGGGCAAAAGTGTTACACAAGATGGACATTCTTTACAATTCTACGAGCTTGTTCTTTTGTGATTTTAAATTTTTGATGTACTTTTAGGAGAGACAGGCAAATGTATCCATAATATAGGTCCCTGTTGCCCAAAATACTCCTGTTGGAGTATATTGTGAAGGAATAATGATCAATATTAGTGGTTGTGCAAAATCAAATCTATTGCAATGGGATCTTTCAATGGCCTGTTCTACTAATTTTAGAGCTCTCCTGGCCTCAGGAGTTAATGTTCGAGGTGAGGATGGGTCAGGGTTCCCACGAAGGACGTTAATAGTGTAAAGGGAGATTTTTGGAAATCATTGAGGGTTCAAATGTTCTTTACTATATTAGAAATTTTTTGGGTTTAACAAAAGGCTTATCTGCTTTTTTGATCCATATTTTTTTAGATTTTTTGTTATTTCACCACTTCCTGTAGTGTAGACACCATAGCTCTGTCCACATATAGAAATTTGCCATTCCCTGCGGCAATACTTTCCCATTGATATCTTTTTATCAGGGAAAAGAAAAAGCAAACAGAGGATGTAGGGGAATGGTCCTTTATATCAGTTTTTTGGACAGGATTAGGAAGTCCAGGTTGAGTAGGGCCCAATCTGTTAATTTGTCTTACTAATAGTACCTGATTTTTTCTTAATTACATACTGAACCTTTAATTAATTTATTTTTTCTTTTGAGGGACCCAAACTGGCTTATTAGAGAGCCATGGTATTTTTAAAATTGTTTTCTCAGTGGCCCCTAGAAAAATGTCCCGATTTTTATTCTTTGCAGGCTTGGTCTAGAGCCCCAAGTAAAATAAAGTAACAGGCAAGCTAAAACATAGGGTTTGAATGTTCCTGTATGGCCTCATGGCCAATTTAATACAGCACTTTGAGCTGGGGTATTACTGTATCCCAAGCCTCTTAAACTGGTTGAGGCTTTCTGTAGAGGCCAGTGCTTAGGCCATTGTTGTAGATTTATGATGGAAGAGTTCTGATCAATGCTACACCTGGATCGTATTGTAGCTGATTTTGTAGTTCGGCGAACTCACCCTCCCCTGTGAGCATATCTATATTGCGTTGAGGGAAACCTGCTGCAGCATTTCTCTTTGCTATTTCTGAACAAAGTTCCTGGAATTGAGTTTTCCAGATTAGGTATTGTCCCCCACTTAGTACCGCTCTGCATAGACTTTTCCAATCTGAGGGGGCTAAGGTTAGGGTGTTAAGTGACTCTATCATACTTAATGTGAACGGAGCTTGAGGCCCATAGGTCATTACCGCCTCTTTAAAATTCTTTATTGTTTTAAAGTCTAGGAACTCATGATATCTTTGTCCCTGTTCATTTTGAAATACTGGCAGTTCTAGGTGCTCCTGCGGTCTATGTTGTTCGAGAGCGTATAAGCGCTCTGAAAGGCCGCCAATTTCTACCTCTAGGGCACGTATACTCTGATCCATACTCCTTATTGTTTCTGTTAGGGATTCTATCCATGAAGGAGCAGAGGGCGCTAGTGGTTCCTCTATTTGACGGTCTTTTCTCTTTTTTAATTTCTTTTTGTTCTTTTTATTGGAGACTGTGCTCCCTGAATCGCTTTTTGATTCCTCTTCACTACTAGCTTCATAATTCCTAACCGGCTCAGTAGGAGGAGACTGTACTTTCATGGTTTGGCTCCTTGTTACTATTATTACTTTCACTAGTATCCTGAGTTTCAGTTTCTAAGGAGAGTACATACTCCTCAGCTAATTTTATTAAGCTTCTGATGGCTTTTGCAGATCTTACTTTTGAATTTACATTCCTACTCTCCTTGCTGGTCTCCACTGAGTCAGAGGATATGCTTTCTTGTTCACTTTTCTCACTATCCTCTGAGTTCTCAATATCAAAAATTTCATTCATGGCTTTTATAAACCGACTTTTTGTTATATTTGCTCCCATCTTTTTAAATTTTCTTTTTTCTTACCTTGCCGCCGAATTCCCCGTACAGGCCGCCACCTGTCGCTGCCTGAAGCGGAAGTCGCTTGGAGCAGCGAACGCCACAGGAAAATTCGGAGGCAGGATGAAAATGAAAAAAGGTCTTTTATTCTTCTCCTCTCTCCAGCTCCAGCAATCACTCCAAATGCTCTAACTCCAACCACCACCTTCTTCTTCCCCACACACACTAACGAACCTCACCCAGTTATATACATATAGCTTTAACAAGGACACGTGCTTACAGCTCGAGCTTACAGGTGCGTCACGCAGTGTTCACGGGCATACAAAGATTCTTTGAATAATGTATCAACATCAGGTGGAAACTAGAACATCTTTTATGGCTCTCAGCTAACCGCAATCTTTAGCTATCTCCTTGATTATAGGCTCCTTCATATGGTAATCATGAAGAATGATTTTATTGAAAAAGTATTGTGTAAGCTACACACCATTTAGGTATATAAACAAATGGTGAAGTTTAATAACCTAAATGTTCCTGGATGATATTTTCAGTTACCTCAACTATTACTCCAAATCAAAAACTGTGGGTCCAATATAATCTTGAAAACAACTGGGGAGCTGCTCTCATCTTTTGAGAACTTTCCCTTTGTAGTCCGTGCCTTTTAAGTACCTGGAAATTTAGACTTTGTTAGTAAAGCTTGATTCTCATTAGGACCTATAATTTATGTGAGTCTACTTTGACAATCTGATTTCTTGTTCAGGAAAAGGAGAATGTTAGCTTTTAATTTTTGTGATCAAATGCCTGATAAAATAACTTATAGGAGGAAAAGCTTATTATGAGCACATGGTTTCAGAGATTCAGCTGACTCCATTCACTGTCCTGGGCCCGAAGTGAGACAGAACATCATGGTGGCAAATCATGACAGAGGAAAGTTGAAAGTTCCTCAACTCACTGAGAGAGAGAGAGAAAGAGAGAGAGAGAGAGAGAGAGAGAGAGAGAGAGAGAGAGAGGAGAGGGGAGGGGAGGGGAGGGGAGGGGAGGGAAAAGGGAGAAAAAAAGAAGCCAGGGACAAAAATGTAATACCCAAGGATGTACCCCAAGTAACCCACTTCCTCCTCCAGTCATTCCCCCATCTGCCTATAGTTACCACCCAGTAGTTAATTTTATTAATTAATCCATCAAATAGATTAAATCCACTGCTGAGTTCACAGCTCATAATCTAATCATTTCACCTTTGAACATTGTTACATTGGATATCGTGTTTCTACCACACAAGCTTTTCAGGGGATACTTCATATTCAAGCTATAACAAAGAGTGAATGAGATGTTTACCTCCCATTCTGTTTCACAAATGGCAAATTTTCACTGCTGATATCTTCAATAGGTGAGAGTGTTCCCTTGATTTCTAACTGTCCCCATTTTCTTCTTATCCAATACTGTTCCTTTCAGGTGATACATTTCTTCTCCTCTCTAAAAAAACACTGTCTCTATACCCAGAATAGTAATGTACGTGTACTTTTGTCTATTATAGTATCCTGTATAGAAATCTGAAACATGTAATACATCAAAAATTTGATGTACTGGAAAGGAAATCTGTGAGTGCTGATGTGTATACTCATAAGCACACATTAGGAACAAGGGGCTTCATACCAGGCTATGGCTGGTTTCCTGTTGCTTTAAAATATAGGTTTTATTATCAATTAGGTATAACAAGGGCAAATATTGAAAAAAAATGATACATGTGTATACTTAGGCATTCCAAGAGGAGAGGACCTACCATGTCATGGGAGGAGCACCAACACTAACTAGCAGCCAGAGGAAGAGAGGGAAACTATGGTAAGAGACAACTGTGGCTGCCACAGAAAAGTCAGGGTGAGCAGGTTTAGTACTGGATACTTGGTATGTTTCAAGGGCTCCGAGGCATACACATTCCCCATAGTTATTTAGCATCTGCTGCTAGGGCAATTAGGGGAGGTAGACAGTGATTTCTAAATAGCCTGATAAAGGAGGTGGTTGGTGGTATGAGCCTTGTATTTGTTGGTTTGCATTTAAAATGTATGCTCTTGGACTATTCATTGAAGACTGCCGAGAATTAGCTGAGAAGGGCAGTTCTTCCAGGGTGAACATGGTTCCAAATGTCAAAGAATAAGAGTACAGAAAGGCCAAAGACATGGTTAATTTTATTCTCATACTTGAAATTAAACACAGATTGTTACCAAAATCACTATTTTCCTTTATAAAGTTTCTCATATAATCTAAATTAAAATTTTAGTTTACTTTTATCATAACTTCAAAGGCTGCATATTTTGGGAAATTTAAATATTTCATGTTTTTAGAAAAATAATACACTTAAAAGTTTTTTTTTTTTTTTTTTTTTTTTTTTTTTTTTTTTTTTAATTTCCAAAAGGACATGCCTCTCCTCCATCCTTGAGTTTTATAGAAGATGTCTACCCTAACTAAGAATGATAGGTCACCAAACCTGAAGTACTTTTCTCAATCTGTAGATTCCATCCTGTATATGAAGGAAAATAAAGCTAGAGAAATTTCAACCCTCCTTGTTGTGCTAGCCTGTGAGGCCTTGGGTGTATGTCAGCTAATCTTTTCAGGTTCATTTTCTTGAACTTCAAATAGAAATAACAGTGTTATCCTACCTGCCTCATAGTGCTTTCTAAAGAATAAGTAATGTAAGTCATGAAAATGCTTTTAGAAAATTAGAAAGTAATTTAAAAGTAAAAATGTTATGGCTATCTCCTTAAATTTAATATCTACTGTGGAATGTCCTGCCTCTTTAAACCTAGACATGATTGATTCAAATTCACAGGGTCATGTACCATGGAAATTGTTAGGAGTCTCTTGGATTACTTCTATTGACAGGGGCCTGTTTACCACCTTTATGCTTCCTCTGTAAGAACTGTCCATTTGTGTAGGTGACTAAATTTGTACACTTTCTCACATTTCACAGAATAAAATAGTAAACCAAGTCATCTGAAGCATTCTTTGGAAGAGTAGGCTTTAGTGAATGTCTGGTTGGGTTGATCTCCTCCATAGGCAAAGGCTTCCATTATAGCAGTCAGATCACTCCCAACTCAGGGCCATGGATCTTTGGACTTTAGAGTTCTAAATTCCTGCAACAGGAGACCCCATTCATATTTTCTCCATGTAGTCTTATATATTACATCTTCTTGGGCTCTGCTCTTTTCTGCCTGACTTCTTTGATAGTCCTTTTTGTCTGCTCCAACATTTCAAAGCAGAATAAATTCATTTGCTCAATTCATAAAGGCACATTGTCAACATTTCACAAGAGATTTATCAATATATAATATATTTTTAATATATTCTTTTTCTTTCTTTCTTTCTTTTTTTTTTTTTTTGGTACCAGGGATTTTATATTTAATTTAATTGAGACAGGGTCTCACTGAGTTGCTGGCTTTGTACTTGCAGTCCTCTTGTATCAGCCTCCCCAGCTGCTAGGATTAACAGGCATGATATCAATATATTTTTCAAACAAACATAATTCCTCTTTTTCCTTTTTTTTTTTTTTTTTTTTTTTTTGTACTGGAGATTGAATTCAGGGGCACTCAACCACTGGGCCACATCCCCTGCCCTTTTTTGTATTTTATTTAGAGACAGGGTCTCACTGAGTTGCTAAGTGCCTTGCCATTGCTGAGGCTGGCTTTGAACTTGTGATTCTCCTGCCTCAGCTTCCCAAGTGCTGGGATCACTGGCATGTGCCACTGTGCCCAGCCATATTTCTTCTTGAAACTCATTATAGAATAGCTATTAATAAATTATTGATTATTGAATACATATCTATAAATAGATATAAATACTTATGTAAATACATACAGAAGTATATATTATATATATATTTAGTGGCATGAATTGAAGACCAGATGGTTCAGGAATGTTGTCCAGTCCTCGCAATAACCCTGTTACCTATCTGTCTATCCTCATTTTCCTTTTGAGAATAAACCCATTTTCCTTTTGAGAATACTGAGTCTTAAAAATATTTAATTATTTGACATATATCAAACAACTCAAATACAAATATGAGGAAACATTTTAAAACCAAGAAAATTTATATTATGCCCTTTTCTTTTAATAATAACATTAAAGAGATGTGCATGATTTATTAGAAGTTTATAGGATTTTATAATGAAAATATTTTTTTATTTCAAAGATAAATAAAATGTGTTCTTGGAGCATAATACAACGTGTTAGGTACATCTCAGAGGTAGAAATGTTCGCTGCCTAATTAAAACATTTCTTAGTGCCTCTCTATACCTTGGAATTTATTGTTACCAGTTACTTTGGATGGAGAATAAAAAGATGGGACTTAGCAGTTTGTTCTATTGTAATTAGCTACATAAGAGTTCTTCATAAATCTTATCTATTCCTTGCCTCTAAGATTGTACAGTCAATTGGTTTGTATGAATTTTAAGCATTTTGTTTTAAAAATTATCTTAACTTCATTAATAATTTAATATAATAAAATTAGAACAATTTTCTCTTGTTTCATTTAGAGAAAGTTAAATGATTCTCATGAATAGTAGATATCTGAGACTGAAAATTATGACTTTTATGTTTTAAAGATGCTTAGCAGATAAATTTCCACATAATATTATACATATGTTAAGACTTCACACAAAAAATGTAAAGGTCAAACTAGAGCTATGAATATCGAATAAAGCCTTTAGTTGCATAATTCGTTTGAGGTTTAATTTGTTTAACTATTTAATTTTTTCTAATTTATCTAAGCTATAATATCAACTAAAATAAACCCAAAATTCCCCTCATACATATGCATGCCAAAGTCAATGATGAATTGAAGGACAGGCAAACAAATGGTTTGGTTTCTTCTTCAGAGAATAAAAGGATATAGTAAAATATTTAAAAATAAAAACACATACATTCCTTGTTTTAGTTCAGAACATTTATAGAAGTTTTATATCTTTATTCTTAATTCATTCAAATTAAAAGATCATAGAAGCAAAGATACTCCAGCAGGTAAAACTTTACTGAAGATTGACTTTTCAATCACCAAATTTGACCCTGGCTAATTCCACCAATGTGCAGATGCAAGATAGTGCATATAGGCAATGACAGATGGAAGCTTAAAAAAAGTGTAAAGGTTTACTGCTGACTAATAAGTTTCAAAGCAGTAAAAGTCAGTGATGAATAACAGCAGAGGTAAGAACATGCATTTCATTTGGAACCTAGCTAAGTGTGGGTGTTCTGTTTGTTTATTTAGCTCACCAAAGTCATTTCATGGGCTAAGCAACTTCCTACGAACTTGAAATTTTTTACCTAAACAATATTTGTGATTTCAAAACTTTTCTTCCTCCAAACAAAAAGATTTGTCTACATATAAAAGAAGATTTTATAGAAAAAGAGCCAGTGTGGAAATTAATAACATAAACAAATTCTAGGGCTATGAAAGACATTGTTCTTTATTGTTAAAATTATTTGTATCATTCACATTTCCAGAAACTTGTTTGTTTTATAATCTCTAGTCTTTAAATTAATCCAGATAATTGAAAGAAAATAACTAATTGTGTGTGTGTGTGTGAGGCAGTTCATGTGCAGGAATTAAAGTAATACATGATGCTCGTAATACTTTAAAAGTATGAATTATTAAGATATAACTTTTATTCTAAATTCAGTAACCTTTGAGATAGATTTTTAATAAAAATTTTATACTATTCATCCTTTAGAATGACATCTATTGATATAAAATTTTAATGTATTAAGTTCATAGAATAGGTTTCACAATGAAGTATAATCCGATATTTGTAAAATGTAATACATACATGCACTATATATGCACAAGGAAAGGTGAAATTATAAATTCTAATGTTATAATAATGATGTATAGTGGGTAAAATACTTTTTTAATATGCCATCTATTTTCAAAATAAAAGCATAACTTCTAATTTTAAAGCTTTCCAACAAAACAAAACAAACAAAAAACAGATAGCTAGAGACAATTTTGAGTGTTTTTCCCAAAGGAATTACAATTTATTAATTTTTCATTTAAGCCCTCCCATAGGATATTACAGGACCCATGGTTGAAAATGATTTTTTTTTAAAAAAAAATGTGGAAATCCTCTCCAGCAAGATTGTTGTCTCCCTGTCAAAATTATTTATTATCAGTTCCAAGGGTAGCAATTTTTGTTTGTTAAAAACATCTTACTTGACAACCCCCTCTCTCCCAATGCCTACCTACACCCGGCTCCCCATCTACCAATACAGGACTCCCCTGGCCACCTCCATCTTGGGACACTGCAACAGCCACCATAGCCCCCTCAATGTGGTAGCCTCCACCTTGGGACACTGGATAGGGCATGGAAGCAGACGCCTGCTGCAGCACTACCTGCCACAGTGCTTCATCTCTGAACAGGCCAACTAACGCCACTGCATGGCCTACTCTCACTGCCCCATCTCTGAAAGTGGACGGCTCCATCTTGGGACACCTCTGCTGCCATGTTGGGTTACCTCCACTGCCTCCATTACCATCTTTAGTTGAGGCGGCTTCCATCTTGGGACATTGGCCAGGCCCTGAAAGCCAAACATAAAGGTACCTACAGGTTAGCTGCCGCCACCATCACCAACTAGAAATGCAGCCATTTCCATCTAGAGACAATAGCCATGGACTGGTAGACCATCACCAAGGTCCCTGCAAGCTTGGTTACACGTGAAGTTTCCCTGCTAGGTGCACAAATAGCCACCAAGTAGTTGCAGAGACAAGAGAGAGACTTGCATGGGGTTGGTAGGTTGGAAGAAGGTTTGAGCGCATCTTGATCCCTACTCACCCAGCCAACCAGACTGGCACCAACCAGGTTCCTAGGGCCAACTCGGGTGGCACTTGAGGGGACCTGACATCAGCCCAGTCCCTGATTCACTCCCTAATCCAGTATCTACCCATCACCTGGTCCCGCCAATTTAACAATCAACAGGGTCCTCTCTCTCCCCAATCTTCAGTCTCCCGACTTCTCCCAGCCACCAACCCAGCCAAGTGCTTACAGCTACATGGCTGGCCCACAGCTCTCAACACCTGGTCCTGGTCTGCTTGATACAGAACAGCTCTATGAGAGAAGCATAGGTCCCTCCAGAGAGAGATTCCTTGTTGGGAAGTCTAAAGGGCAGGGGAGAGAGATACAGTTTAGAAACTAAATTAGAGACCAGGAATTATGGGGTCCACAGGAAAAATGTAAGGGGTTAAGACCAGGCTCCCACATCATATGAGTTGAACCCAAAGGAGATTCTTGGGGTGTACCCTTCTAAGAGGGAACAGTAATTGCTGTGCCCTGCTTCCAGGGGTTCCACTTCCAAGACTAACCCTCCTACTCTCGTAACCTTCACCATCTTAAGGGTGAAGATACCAGAAGAATCTGGACAACCCCCACCTATTAGATGAGAAGGGAAGCAGAGAAGATACTGAACTCCAACAGAAACAATCGTTCAAATTTCCTTCCAGATTTTTTTTCTCTTTCTTTTCCTGCCCTCACATCCCCAACATTTGTGAAATCAAGTACTATTTATGTGTCAGGATACTGGGGACTGGGGTGTCTGAATATGTTTGAATAGTATATCACAGTTTTATTGGATTTTTTTTTTTATTTTTACAGTTTCTTCCTTTTCCTTTTTTTTTTTTTTTTTACTCTTTCTATATATTTTCCTCCCACTTATCTGTCTCCCCACAGACCCTTTCTCTCTTTCTCCTGCTAAAAATCAACTTCTTTTTATTCCTCTTTCATGCTTCCTATGATCTGATATCTCTATATTCTCACCTCCTACCTCATTAACATCTCATTCCATATCTCTCCCTTTCTCTCTTTGCCCACCATTAGAAACTGGAAACCCTTTTGAAAACCTACTGTTTGTATTGTAACTAATAATAAAACACATCATTTGCTTATTGTAACAAAACTGCAAACATCTTAATAGGAGCTATTTAATTTAAGGCTGCATGTTGTTTGCATTGGGTGCTGTTAATATTAAACTCCCAATTAAAGGTGAGGTATTGGAAACCTGCAATGATTCTATAAGTCTATAGGGTAAAAACTAATACCTCGTACCTGCACTTGTAGAGGGGAAGACACATGAACAACATGAAAAAACAAGGCAAGAAAGTGCCCCGAACAAACCAAGATGCTACAATAATAGAAGCCATTAATAGAAGAAATGTCAGAGAAGGAGTAGAGAATGTACATAATTAAAATGATCTGTGAAGCAAAGGATGATATAAGAAATCAAATGCAGGCAGCAAAAGCTCACTTAAATGAAGTGAAATTCTAGAAAAAAAATTCTTGAGACAAAGGAAACAATGAACCACATTAAAAACTCAATAGAAAGCATTACCAACAGACTAGATAACAGAGAAGACAGAACCTCAGGAAGTGAAGACAAAATATATAATCTTGAAAATAATCCTGACCACACAGTGAAGATGCTAAGAAACCATAAGCAGAACATTCAAGAATTATGGGATAACATGAAAAGACCAAATTTAAGAATTATCACACCTGTAATCCCAGCACTTGGGAGGCTGAGGTAGGGGGATCACAAGTTCAAAGCCAGCCTCAGCAATAGCAGGCACTTAGCAACTCAGGGAGACCCTGTCTCTAAATAAAATACAAAAAAAAGGGCTGGGGAATATGCCCCAGTGGTCGAGTGCCCCTGAATTCAATTGCCAGTACAACAAAGAAAAAAAAAAAAAAAAAAAAAGAATAATCAGCATAGAGCAAAGCACAGAGAGAGAAACCAAAGAAATGAATAATCTTTTCAATGAAATAAAATCAGAAAATTTCCTAAACCTAAAGAATGAAATGGAAAACTAAATACAAGAGGCTTACCAGATACCATATGTACAAAATTATAATAGATACACAAAGGCACTTAGCAACTCAGGGAGACCCTGTCTTAAATAAAATACAAAAAATTCCTGGGAATATGCCCCAGTGCCCCTGAATTCAATGCCAGTAAACAAAGAAAAAAAAAAAAAAAAAAAAAAGAATTTCAGCATAGTCACAGAGAGAGAAACCAAAAAAGAATAATCTTTTCAATTAAAATCAGAAAATTTCCTAAACCTAAAGGGAAAACTAAATACAAGAACCATATGTACAAAATTAATAGATACACCAAGGCAAATTATAATAAAAATTCCTAGCATACAGAATAAGGATAGAATTTTAAACACAGAGAAAAAATTTCTGGGGAAACCAATTCGGAACACCATCAACACCAGGAAGTTCTAGAACAACAAATATGAAGCTCTGAAAGAAAGTGAATGTCAACCAAGAATCTTATATATCCAGCAAAATTAAGCTTCAGATTTGATGACAAAATAAAAACCTACCAAGATAAACAAAAGTTAGAAGAATTTACAATTGAAAGCCTGAACTACAGAACATCCTCAACAAAATATTCCATGAGGAGGAAATGAAAAACAACTATGAAAATAAGCAAAGGAAGGAACAGCACTAAAGGAAGAGCCAATCAAAGGAGAAACCAAGTCAAATTAAAAACCCCAAATAAACCAAAATGACCAAGAAAACAAATCATATCTCAATAATAACACTGAATATTAATGGCATAAACTCACCAATCAAAAGACATAGACTGGCAGATTGGATTAAAGACAAAAGACCCAATGGTATGCTGCCTTCAAGAGACTCATTTCTTAGGAAAAGACATCCATAGACTAAAGGTGAAAGGTTGGGAAAAGAATACCACTCACATGGTCTACGTAAACAAGCAGGGGTTTCCATCCCATTCTCACATCAGAGAAAGTGGATTTCAGAAGGGATAAAAAGGTCATTTCATACTGCTTAAGGGAAACATACATCAACAAGACATAACAATCGTAAATATAGACGCCCCAAACAATAGAGCATCTCTGTACAACAAACTCTTCTCAATTTCAAGAATCAAATAGACCACAGCACAATAATACTGGGTGACTTAAACACAACTCTCTCACCACTGGATAAATCTTTCAAACAAAAGCTTAACAAACAAGCTATAGAATTCAATAATGCAACCAATAATTTAGACTTAAGAGACATATAGAATGTTTCATTCACCAATGAGATAATACCCTTTCTTCTCAGCAGCATATGGATCCTTCTCTAAAATGGACCATATGTTATGAAACAAAGCAATTCTTAGCAAATACAAAAAAAAAAAAAAAAAAAATAGAGCTACTACCCTGCATTCCATCGAAATCTATGCCAAAATAAAAAATAAAAGGTAATCCAACAACTCTAGACTAAACAATATGCTATTGAATCTGTTGAATGAACAATGGATAGCAGAAGACATCGGGGAGAAGGAAAAAAAAATTCTTAGCGGTAAATGAGAACACCAATACAACATATCAAAATCTCTGTGACACATGAAGGCAGTGCTAAGAGGAAAGTTCATTGCATGGAGTTCATTCCTTAAAAAAAGAAAAAGTCAATAAACAAATGACCTAACAAAGTAGCAGGATTTAATATCAACACCCAGAAATCAAATGCACTTCTGTACATCAATGATGAATCCTCTGAAAGAGAAATTAGGAAAAATACCCCATTCACAATAGCCTCAGAAAAAATTAATTAATTAATTAGTTGGGAATCAGCCTAACAAAAGAGGTGAAAGACCTCTACAATGAAAAGTACAAAACACTAAAAAAAGAAATTAAAGAAGACCTTAGAAGATGGAAAGATTTCCCTTGTTCTTGGATAGGCAGAATTAATATTGTCAAAATGGCTATACTACCAAAAGCATTATACAGATATAATACAATTCCAATTAAAATCCAAAACAATATTCCTCATAGAAATAAAAAAAGCAATCATGAAATTCATTTGGAAAAATAAGAGACCCAGAATAGCTGAAGAATTCTTTAGCAAGAGGAGTGAAGCAGGAAGCATCACAATACCAGACCTTTAAGTATACTACAGAGATGGCATGGTATTGGCACCAAAATAGACACATATACCAGTGGTACAGAATAGAGGACACAGCGACAAACCCACATAGATACAGTTATCTTATGTTAGACAAAGGTGCTAAAAAGATACATTGGCAAAAAGTTAGCCTCTTCAAATGGTACTGGGAAAACTTGAAATCCATATGCAGCAAAATGAAATTGAACTTTTATCTCTCACCCTGCACAAAACTCAACTCAAAGTGGATTAAGGACCTAGGGATTAGATTAGAGATCCTACGCCTAATAGAAAAAAAAAAAAGTAGGCCCAAAACATCATCACGTTGTCTTAGGACCTGACTTCCTTGACAAAACTTCTAAAGCTCAAGAAATAAAATCAAGAATCAATAAATGGGATAAATTCAAACTAAATAGCTCTTCTCAGCAAAGGAAACAATCAAGTGAAGAATGAGAGCCTACCGAATGGGAGAAAATCTTTACCACAAGAACATCAGATAGAGCACTAATCTTCGAGACATAAAAAAAACTCAAAAAACAAATAATCCAATCAATAAATGGGCTAAGGAAATGAGCAGACTCTTCTCAGAAGAATATATACAATTGATTAACAAATATGTAAAAAAAGTTTCACATGTTTAGTAATTAGATATATGCAAATTAAAACTACTCTAAGATTTTATCTCACTCTAGTCACAATGGCAATTATCAGGAATATAAGCAACAATAACTGTTGGTGAGGATGTGGGGTAAAAGGTACACTCATTCATTGCTGGTGGGGCTGCAAATTCCAACCACTCTGGAAAACAATATGGAGATTCCTTAGAAAATTTGGAGTGGAACCATCATTTGACCCAGCTATCCTACTCCTCAGTCTATACTCAAAAGACTTAAAATCAGCACACTACAGTGATGCAGCCACATGAATGTTTAGAGCAGCTCAATTAACAATAGCTAAACTATGAAACTAACCAAGATGCTGTTCAATCGATAAATGGATAAAGAAACTGTGAGATATATATATATATATATATATATATATATATATATATATATATATAAACAGAATACTACTCAGTCTTAACAAAGAATGAAATTATGACATGTGCAGGTAAATGGATGACATTGGAGTATATCATGCTAAATGAAGTAAGCCAGTGCCCCAAAACCAAAGGCCAAATATTTTCTCTGATAATTGGTTGTTGATCCATAAAGTGGGGAGACAAGGGAAGAATGGAGGAACTTTGGATTGGGCAGAGGGGAGGGGAGGGAGGGAAAGTGGTATGGGGGGGAAGATGGTGGAATGAGATGGACATTATTATCCAATGTACGTGTACGATTTCATGAATGATATGACTCTGCATCTTGTACAACCAGAGAAATGAAAAGCTGTGCTCCATTAGTGTACAATGAGTCAAAATGCATTCTGCTGTCATGTATGACTAATTTGAACAAATAAAAAAAAAAAATACTTGATTACTTCCTGGTTTGAATTAAGCCTAACAATTTATTTAAGGCCCAGAGCCCATGAATTTGAAGCAATGTGTAAATGTTTCAAGAACAAAAACTGTAATTTAAAATTATAATGCCATAAGGTAGGTTATTTTCCTGTTTTTACTACCTGGGCTTTATTTGAGGAGTAGGAGATGATGCAGGGAAATACTTATGCTTATTGAAAACCACTGCCCTAGTGCTTGCTTTTTGTGTTTGATGACCCTTATCAAACTTGGGGAAACAATCTTTCTCCCTTGTCAAAAACTGA
Source organism: Tamias sibiricus (assembly GCA_025594165.1). Lineage (NCBI taxonomy): Eukaryota > Metazoa > Chordata > Mammalia > Rodentia > Sciuridae > Tamias > Tamias sibiricus. The sequence goes on along the minus strand of CM046665.1, from coordinate 37,391,994 downwards.
GCTAAGAAACAAGCCTCGCCTGTAGATCATGGGGAATTCAGATGTCACTAGCAAGTGGTCACTTCTCAGGCATATACAGATTTTAATGTTTCATCTCTTTACCTAGGTGGGGGGCCACAATATACTTATCATGTAAATTAGCCACTGCTTTAGAGAAGTACTGTTGTGCAGATTATCCATATTTACGGGCAACCAAACAAACTTCATTTAACTACTCAACCAAGGTGAATTTTGACATATAGCCTGACAAAAGAGAAAACATTCATTTCTGATTTCCAGCCGCTAATAATGTAGGCATAAACTTACTTCAGTGGGAATTTTTGCTTATATTTCTTACCAAACCATTTTGCTCTTCCAAAAAATATAATGCAATGCCTTGACAACCATTCCAAATCTGGCTATGGAATCAAGGTATTCCCTAAATCAATCATTTTATCTATCAGCTATCTATTAAATTTTTTTCCTTTAACTCTTGCCCTTCTATAACATTATTAATAGACTAACCTAAGCATTAGGTAAAAACGAACTTAATGAATAATTGAATAGAATGCACCACGATGATAGTCACATCCTATTCTTAATTTATAAAATATTATGTGATTTATTTCCACATAATTGTTCTTCCTTTTGTGAGAAAGATTAATTGCCTTGTAGGAGATAGGCATGGTGGTAGCCATTGGGAAAGAAGGATGAAACCTTAAGTTGCCTGAATTGATATAGCTCAAAATTTCAGTGGAAAGTCAACCATTTATAAGTTATTTGCTTTAAAATTTGATCAAAACTAAAGATACATTACTAAAATATAATATAAAAACATGTGAGGGAGTAAATAACACTGTCTATAAAAGGTAGCATGCAAATTCCAACATATTGTTTTACTAAAGAACATTCAAATAATCCTTCTGTTGCGCTGTCAGTGTCCTACATGTCACCACCACAAAACTAGGCTCTCATAATAGCTTCTCAATTGTTCTCCTTTTCTCACCTTTCCTTAGAGTCTTCCTCGTGCAACAAAAAGATCCTCAAAAAATAAGGCCCTTTCTCCTTTCCAATCTGGCATGTATTGAGCTTGGAAGTCACCACTGCATCCTGACAACAAATGAGAAGGTGAACAACCTGAAAACCTGGTAACTTTTAGATCTGTAAGATAGGGAAACAACAGCTACCAACAGCTACCCCTAAAATGAGCAGAAACTCATAAGCAGAAACCTCCATCAGATCTTTCGCCTGGGTACCAAAAAGTGGAAATTGATGACTTGCTAGAGACTGAATGTGGAGAAGTCTTGAGTCAAAAACTCCACCAAGGACTCTGCCATGGGTGGGAGGGGAATCCCCACAATTTTGTGACTTTCCCCTTCAGGAATTGATCAGGTTCTTGTATGGAATATTGGAGAAAAATTCCCTCTTATTCCAGTGTGAGGAAGGGAAAAAGTAACTCTTTTGAAAAATAAAAAAAAAAAAAAAGCCAGAATAAAATATTCTGTTCTTCTCAGGTTTTACCTCATGGGCAAATACCTAAACTGGAGCCTAACTTTCTGGATATTTATCAGGTCTAATTGGCCTGGAGGAAGGGAAATACTGAACTGAAACACACTCTACCTAAACTGTCTCCTAAGAAATAGAGAGAAGGTAGTAAAAATGCAACAGAAAACTGAGAAGCATTTGTGAAGTTCACAGTTCAGAGACCTGGGTCACTAAAGTACCGAGACCCAATTATAGGATTACAGAATGTTTATCATGCCCCTACAATTTACCACACTACTAGAGGACTATTTACAAAAGTTCCTTTTACCCAGTGTATCATGTTAAATTGTAACAATTCTCTAAAATCTCTTTCAGTAAATAGCAGAAAAAAATACTTTCTAAGTCATTCTTTGTAGCCACAATTGCCTTAACACCAAGCAAAGAAATTACAAGAAAAATAAAAGACCAATATTTTTCATGTATATAAATGTAACCTCAAAAATATGTTAGCAGATAATAATCCAACTATGTAAGAAAAAACATTTACACCAAGACAATGTGAGATGAAATTATCTCCACTATGCAAGACTGGTTGACTTGTAAAAATCAATTAATATAATCCATCACATCAATAGGCTAAAGAAGAAAAACAAAATGATCATAGCAACAGATGCAGAAAAAAATTTGACAAAATCTAATACTCATTTTTACTGAGATAAAAATTCTCAGTAAACTAGGAATGGAGGGTGACTTCCTCTACTGGACAAAAAATAAAAAATCTATAAAAACCTACAGTTACTTGTATGCTTAATGATGAGAAACTAGAGGCTTTCCCATAATATCAGGAATACAGCAAGAAGGTGCCTTTTCATTATTGCTTTTCAACATTATACAGGATATCTCAGCTAATGCAATGGTATTGGAAAGGGAAATATAGGTATACTGAGTGGGAGCAAGGAAATAAAGCTTCCTTTGTTCATAGATGACATGATCATCAACATAGAAAATCTGAAAGAATCAATGACAAGAAGGAGCTTCTGGAAATAATAACAAGTTACAGGATCAATAGACCAGAATAAATAATTATCCAGTATATCATTAAGGAACAAGTGGAATTTGAAAATCATATATCATTTACATCAACACTCCTCAAAGTGACATACAGATGTATGATTCTAACAAATTACATGTAAAAAATATATAAGGAAAACTACAAAACTGTTGGAAGAAAACAAAGAACATATATACATGAAAAGATACTTCACACTCATTTATAGAAAGACTCAATATTGTATGAGATGTCAGTTCTTCTCTATTGATCAATAGAGTAGATACAATCCAAGTCCAAATTCTAGCAAACTCTTTTGTGGATGTTGTCAAACTGATTGTGAAGTGTATATGGACAGGCAAAAGTCTTGGTACACTCAACACAATATTGAAGAAGAACAAAGTTGGAATACCAACTGTGCCTGATTTGCTGCAAAGCTATAGTAATCAAGGCAGTTTGATATTGGCAAAAAATCAATGGAACAGAGCAGTCATTCCAGAAGAAAACTATAGATGTAGGTAATTATAGATATAGATAGATAGATAGATAGATAGATAGCAATAGATACAGAGATATAGAGTTATACCCTCCACACATGTACACACACATATATTCAACTGATCTTTGTGAAAATAGCAAAGCTAATATGATGGAGGAATGATAGTCTTGCAACAAATAGTGCTAGAATAACTGAAAATACATATGCTTATTATAATAATACTCTAGCAGATCTTATTCCTTTCACAAAAACTAAGTCAGAATGAGTCATAGGCCTAAATGCAAAGCGCGAACTATAAAACCCCTAAAAGATAGTACAGGAGAAAATCTTATTATGTAGAGTTTGGTAATGATTTTTTAGATATAGCAACAAAAGCTTCAATTTTTGGTTGGACTTCAGTGAAACGAAAACCTTCTGATTGAAAATACACTGTTTAAAAAATTAAATTCTAGGCCACAAACTGGGAGAAAATATTTACAAAATACATGTCTAATTCAAAATATACAAATAACACTTAAAAACTAAAATTAAAAAATAAATAAGCAAACTAACACCCTGATTTAAAAACAAGCAAAAGGTCTGAAAAAGAAAAAACAAAACCACCTCATCAAATCCAATCATGGAGGGCAAAAAAGCTATGAAAGGTGGGGAGGGAGACTCCCATGAAAATATAAGATGGAGCAGTGGAGTAGAGGAAGAAGATTGAGAGGTAGGGAGGAGGGACAGGACAAAGAGGACTGGTGCACTGTTCTATATACAAAAGCAATGTAGCACAGTGGGTTTTAACTTTATATACATCTGTAACACAATAATTACAAAAATATTTAAATGAACAGAAGGAAGTCCAGTAGAATAGAGGAAAGGGACCGGAGGGAGGGGGGAGAAGAGGAAAAGGGGAAAGGCTGAACTGGAATGAATTAAATTCCATGTTTGTGTAATTATATCAACATGAAAACCAAAATTATGTATGGATATAATTCACTAATTGTAAAAAAAAAAAAAAAAAAGAAAGAAAAAAGTTGCTCCACATCATAGTTATCAGGGAAATACAAATTAAAGCAATGATTTGCTACTACACACAGATGAGCATGGTGAAAATCAGAACACTGAAAACACTGAATGCTGATGAAGATGTGGGCTAACAGGAATTCTCCTTCATGGCTGGTAGGAATGTAAACAGGTACAGCTTTTGTAGGAGAGAGTTTATCAGTTTCCCACAAAACATACTCTTTTCATGTGATCCAGCCATTGCAGGCCTCTGTGTTTATCGAAATGAGTTGATACTATATTCACACAAAAAATTGCACATGGATGTGCATAATCTTTATTCATTTTGCCAAAACACGAAAACCTTCAGTAGAGGAATGGAGATAAAAACTGGTAAATCCAGACAATGAAATATTATTCAACACAAAAAGGAGATGATCTGTAAATCCATGAAAAACATGAACAGACACAGAAGAAGCTATAATCATATAACTAAATGAAAGAAGTCCATCTGAAAAGGATGCATACAATACGGTTTCAAATGTATGGCATTGTGGAAAAGGAAAAACTTTGAACTAAAAATATCAGTGTTTGGCAGAGGTTAGTGGGGGATGAGGGGATGAATAATGAGGGGACAGAGAATTTTAGGGCAGGTGAGGTGGCACATGCCTGCAATCCCAGCACTTGGGAGGATGAGGCGGAAGGATCGCAAGTTCAAAGCCAGCCTCAGCAATGGCAAGGCACTTAGCAACTCAGTGATACCCTGTATCTAATAAAATATGAAAAAGGGCTAGGGATGTGGTTCAGTGGTTGAGCGCCCCTGAGTTCAATCCCTGGTACCAAAAAAAGAGGAGAATTTTAAGACAGTGAAACTATTACATATGATGATAAAATGGTGAACATATTTTATTTTACAGTTTTTCAAATCCATAGAAAGCACAATGTCAAAAGTGAAGTCGCATGTAAACCATAGATTTCAGATGATAATGATATGTCCATGTAGCTTCATTAGTTATAACAAATATACCCACCAGGATGGAGGACGTTGCTTGGAAGGGACCACATATGGATGGAGTCAGAGAGTACATGAGAAATCTCTGTACCAAGTGCTCAATTTTTCTACAAACCTAAAACTGCTATAAGAATAAAAGCTGTTTTTAAAATTAAAAATAAGTGATGCACTTAACATCCTAATGCATAAAATATTGTGTCTGTGTTTCATTTAAGGTATCAGTATTTGTTGAAGGAATGAAAAAAAATGGGTGGGGATTTTCCACTCAGTTTGGGGAAAGGAATGCAAAACTGAAGGAAAATGTGTTTTATGGATCCAAGTTGTCAAATCGAGGATGAGTGTAGAGTATTTAATACTGTACCATGAAGAGTGACTGATCAAAATGGACCTCTGACTCATGAGATTAGATGTTGATCAGACCACTGTACCTGTGCATGCAATTGACTATCAGACTAGTTAAGGGAAATGAGGTCTTCGGATGAGTAAAGATTATTTTGTCAGGAGACAATGTATGTGATGAAATGGAAGAAGTGAAAACTGACAGTCTCATGACTGGAACACTTTACAGAAAATGCTAAAGAGCCTGACAAGTAGCTATTCCCCTCTTTTCCAGAACACGAATCAATTTTGATGTCTTTAAAAATGTTTGTTCTTTGTTTCCCCATGTTCAATATACTCCTATCAGAAACAAGATGTTGGAAAATCATTTTCTATTGCGCAGGTCTTAATGGCTGAAAAAAGCCATAATTTTTCTATTACAGTTAGAGATTTCTGGATTGGCAGTACTAGAACTCAATTTGAATTCACACACCAAAAAAAGCAATACTCTTTGTATAGAATACAGGAGTGCTTCATAGAACTCTAGGATGGAGATGCATCTGGGTCTTAGAAACAACTAGAAAAAAGCCATCAAGTCAACTCATAATTGACATTTGTTTCTTACTGCTGGCCTGCTATACTTTTCATTTGCATCAAGTTGTTTCCCAGAATAAGAGCAGAAAGTTAGCTCTCAGCAAAGTCTCTTGAAATTATATGTCACTTTCTCAAGCAAAGAACCAGAACCCCTAATCTCAAATTTGTATTGTTGAAGAATATTACTGATTAGTCAAGGCTTAGCAGTTTTCTGACTCTGGCCAGATTTAACGTACTCAGGGGAAGGTAGGATAAGGTATACCACTGGAACACATCCTTTTTTTTTTTTTTTTTTTTTTTTTTGTGGTACCGGGGATTGAACTCAGGGGCATTCGACCACTGGGCCACATCCCCAGACCTTTTTTTTTTTGTATTTTATTTAGAGACAGGGTCTCACTGAGTTGCTAAGTGCCTCGCCATTGCTGAGGTTGGCTTTGAACTCACGATCCTCCTGCCTCAGCCTCCCAAAGTGCTGGGATTACAGGCGTGTGCCACCGCGCCCAGTTTGGAACACATACTTTACTCTAGCAAAACAGTTATATATTTCTAGGATGTAGGGTCACATTTTCTTAACTCATGGTGTGGAAATTGTATGCACAACCTGACAGAAATGGGCTGACCTGGATATACACTATAATTAGACTGTAAACTTCTAGATTTTTATCATCAATATCTGATTAATATACTTTGCATTTAGTAGATGCTCAATAAATATTTATTGTATTGATATATTTTATCTCTGTTCCTTCACTAATTGCAAACAGGGAGAACACTGGTGAATGTCATGAATACAATAGTCAGCAACATAGTATAATGCTTGAAATAGATAGAGAAGTCTTCTGTCCAGGCTCTGCTCAGATCTTGAATTTGCTTCTTAATAGACATGTGATCCGGAGTAAGTAATTAATTTCTCCATGCCTTAGTTTCTTTCTCTGTGAAGCGGCATTATCTTATTAATACTTTAGAGATCTTCTAGGAGCATTACATGAGATCATTCATGTGAAACATCTGGCAGGTTGAAGGGTCCAGAATTATAATCAATAGCTATTGGATATTTTAGTGAACAAATTTATCCATAAAAATAAGAAGCCCAGTGGGCCTTACTTTTATTTAAATTATATTGGCTATTGTAAAATCTTAGTAAAAAAAGTTTTTATTATTAAAATGAACAATAAACTAGCCTGTCAAGATGCATAATTTGAATGAAAGCAGATAGACTTGAAATTGACTGGGTACCAATAATTTGATAAGAGGAATAAAATTTATGAACTTTATTTTTAATGCTGCTGGGTTATTTTTTGTTGTTTCTTAGCTGTTTTTTTTTTTTTTTTTTTTCCTTCCATTTTTACACAAATGTGTGTTTGGGGACCATTTGTGCTAGGATGCACTCCATCTTTCCAGAACTCATTTTCAACTCCTTGCACTTTTTAGTTGAAAATACTCAAAAAGATCAATAGGAGAAATGTAACTTTTACAAGGAAGAGGTTTTTATGATTCATGTCTCCCTTTTCTTTTAGAAGAGGCTATTCTAAAAAGCTATTTGGGGATTTCTATTCTCAGTGTACCACAATAAAGTAAACTTTGGGAAAGTTGCAAAACCACCTACAGTCATTACTTTTTCAGGATCAATAACTCAAATGGTGCTTCAGTTTTTCAATGACAGAAATGAATACTTAGATTCTAAAAAACTAATACATTATTACCATAGTCCCCATTCACACAGGTTGATGAGATTCTAGACATTGTACTCAAAAGCCTCAGCATGAAGTTCATTGCAAATTGAAATGATAGACCAAGGTTCACTGCCATCTTTCACCAGTGGACATGAATGTATGAAGTTAATAGGTCCAGTTCAGTATGCAGCATGGTACCACACATGACCAGGCAGTTAAGGGCTTTGGGTCATTCAGAAAAGACAAGTTAAATGAATACCATGCTTTCTGAATCCTAACCTTCAAATGAAGAAACAAAGAAGATGAATTTCAAAGAAATGCTCTAACTGAGCCTTCAATTAAATGATCTTCTGATGGTAAAAGAAAACCTAGATGTGCACTTGGGCATGAGGAAAAACTACTTGATTTGGAAAAGATGGCACAGAAAAAAAAAAAAAAAAAAGGACATATTTTCTGACAACTTTTCATTAGCTGTCTTCTTGCTAGTGTGTTTTTGGCAGGATTTTGCCAGAATAATAATCAGCTCAAGATATTTTAAAAAGGAAAAGATTTAGAAATGAAATCAGTGCTCAGAAAGTTATTGGAAAGATAGGGAAATTTGCAGCTAGCCTTTAAGTTTACTGGTAGCTCGGGAATCAAGAAACTGGAAGTATCCACTGCCACACACCTGAGCAGGCATCTCTGAGTGCCCACAGGAACTGCCTTAACTCCTGGTCTGCCTGAGCCCATTGCCTGATTATGCCTGCAGAATGGTTCTGCTTTTCCTCCTTCCATATCTTACCTATCCTCTCATGATCAAGCACAATAGGAATCTTTGTGGAAAGCAAATATAAAAATATAGTCTATAATCTCAAAGAAAAAAAATATATATAGTCTCCAGATATCTTTTCTCTAAAATGTGGAGGAGTGCAGGGAAGGTAGGAGGAATAATGTGAGACACAGGAAGGCAGCTGACCTCACACAGCTCAGTTAAGAATTTTTTTCTAACTTTATAAAAAATGTTTGACACATTTTTAATAAATGCTAGATAGGTAACCTTTCTGAAGAATGTGTGTATACAAAATGCTTCTTAGGCTGGGATTGTGGCTCAGTGTAGAGTGCTTGCCTACCACGCATGAGGCACTGGGTTTGATCCCTAGCACCACATTAAAAAATAAATAAATAAATAGAAGAAAAAGTAGGCCCAAATCTCCATCATGTTGGTTTAGGCTCCAACTTCCTCAATAAGACACCTATATCACAGGAACTAAAAACAAGAATTCATAAATGGGATGGATTCAAACTAAAAAGCTTCTTCTCAGCAAAAGAAATAATCAGTGAGGTGAATAGAGGACCTACAGAATGGGAGCAAATCTTTACCACAAGCACATCAAATAGAACACTAACCTCAACGATTTATAAAGCTCTTAAAAGCCTTAATACCAAAAAAAAAAAAAAAAAAAAAAAAAAAAAAAAAAACCAAAAAACAAATAGCCCAATCAATAAATGGGCCAAAGAACTAAACAGACACTTCTCAGAAGATGTTATACAATCAACAAATATATGAAAAAATGTTCAACATCTCTAGCCATTAGAGAAATTCAAATCAAAGCAACTCTAAGATTTCATCTTACTCCAGTCAGAATGGCAGCTATCAAAAAAACAAACAACAATAAATGCTGGCGAGGATGTGGGGAAAAAGGCACACTCTTACATTGCTGGTGGAGCTGCAAATTGGGGAAGCCAATCTGGAAAGTAGTATGGAGATTCCTAGGAAAACTTAGAATGGAACCACCATTTGACCCAGATATCCCACTCCTTGGCCTATTTCCAAAGGACTTAAAAACAGCTTACTACAGGGACACAGCCACATCAATGTTTACAGCAGCACAATTCACAATAGCTAGATTGTAGAACCAACCCAGATGCACATCAGCAGATGAATGGATAGGGAAACTTTGGTATATATATACAATGGAACACTACTCAGCACTAAAAGAGAATAAAAACATGGCATTTGCAGGTAAATGGATGGAGTTGGAGAAAATAAAGCTAAGTGAAGTTAGCCAATCCCAAAAAACCAAAGGTCGAATGATCTCTTTGATAGGAAGCTACTAACTTATAAAGGCAAAATAGAGGGAATGAGAGGAATGAAAGAGCTTTAAATAGAACAAAGAGGGGGGAGGGAGGGGATGGGGCAAGGGGATAGGAATAATGGCAGACTGAGTTATCCATGATTACCCTAAATACATGTATGAGGTCACAATTGTTACAAAAATATATTAAACCAGCAACTTGAAAAATTGTGCTCTTTATATGTAGTATGAAATAAAATGTACTCTGCAAACATGTATAACAAATTAGAATAATAAAATAAATAAATAAACAAACAAACAAAATAAAGGTATTGTGCCCACTTACAACTAAAAAAAAATGCTTCTTCATTTTATTTGTATCTACCGGGAATAGCTATATTCTTTGTGTCTTTTTTAAACATAATAAAACCCTCATTTTTAAGTTTATTACTTTCTGGTTTTGAATACACACTTCACCTTTCTGCATCAACATATATTCATCTTTGAAATGGGAAAATATTAATCTCATATAGAAAAGATGTGAATTGTGAATTGTATCAATGACTAGGAAATAATACAAATAGTAGATAAATAATTTGATCATTGTTTCTACAAATAACTTCTTGCTACTTTCTCCAATTACACATTAAAAATGTATAATATAGAAACCCAGAACACAAGTACAAGGTCAAAAAATAGTACAGGGTATTTCTGATTTCAGTGTCTATTATTTGAATGAAAAAAGAGAGAAGAGAAGAGAATGCTTGGTACTAAAATGTAGATAAAATTATTTAAACCACTAATAAAATATTTGGATGAAGTGCTATTTCACTCTTTGCACTTTTTCCTATAGATATGAATTATCTTCTTTATGATAATGTCAGAAAAGAGATGTCATGATTCTTGTTTGTTTAAAATAAAAGTTGTGTAGAAGGCAAAGCAGGAGTGTATTATTAATGCAGAAGAGCATAACTCTACCCATAATCAATAAACTACGAAAGGAGAGATTAAGAGGTTGCTCTAGAAAAGGAAGTTTTGATTAAGTTTGGAAGTACATCATTAAACAGACAAAGAAGGAAATGAAGATTAATACCTTTCCTGAATTTTCTGGGAAACAAAAAGTGGTGTAGTAAAACATAATAGTAGAGAGTAAACGTTATAAGGCTGACTGCATTAGAAAGTATTCTTGACACACAACCAAGAAGACAGATTTGACATGTATTTACAAACTGAGCAGATTCCTGCATCTATTTGGAAAACAGATTATTGTTCTTTTGTTTGCTTTCATTTCTACTTTTTAAAAATTTATCTTTTTCTCTTTTGCACTAGAGATTAAATTCAGGACTTCATCGATGCAAGGCCAGGGTATTACCACTGAGCTACATCTCACACTGTAATACAGATTATTAAAATCAGATAATTGCCTCTGGAAGAATAATATACATGTGGATTAGTCCCATGATAATTATTATATAACATTAATCATCCTTAGTATATTTTACAAATAGTATAAACCTACTGAATTACTCTATTAATCTATTTTGACTGTGAAATTGCAACATTGTTGTCTGTTTTTGCATATTTACATTAGTCTTTTCTATGTGATAAAAAAGAGTTACACATGCTTATCCAAAAATATCTAACAGGATTGATGTAGGTCTTTTATTTTGTTTTGTTGTTCTTAATGACGTAAAGGAATACAAGTTTAACATCATTGTTGGACATATTTTCTATTCTTTTAGGTAGAACACACAATAATTAAACTGCTAAGAATTTATTCAAAAAGTGCTTCTGTGGCAATTAGCTAAAGAACTCTGAATAGTACAGAAGTAAGGAATAGTAAGGAAACTTGGAATTTCTGCTCAAAGTTGTACATGCAATCTAGATTTTTCACAAATGGAAAGTTCCATTTAGGTGCTTTAAATTCAGCTCTTCAAATGAGTCCCTGACTAATGAATTTAAATCGAAGTTCTTCATAAGAAATGATAGTAAATAGGGTTTAAAATGTAATTTACCTTCAAGCCTCTTAATTAAATTTTTCATTAAAGATTCTACAATGTGTCTCTTCCCCTCCTTTGATACTTTGTTTCTCCCCAAACATTAACATTCCCTTCCTACTTAAGAGAATCACCTCCATTATCTCTTTGTGTAGAGATCTTTTTCACTGCATGGCTGTCACTTTATTCACAGAATTATAGTTTAAAGTCTGCTATCTTGCTGTTTATTAGCCTATTCCATAATTAATAAATATCCATATACCAAGTCATCTTTAAGAGGTAATGTAATGACTCAGAGCTGGTGTGGAGATGATAATGCTGGGGTTGGGGAAGCCACATGTCTTAGAATTCACCAGATAATTCACCATGGATGAATTACTCAAATCCTCTCCCCACCAATGCAATGAAGAAAATATTACCTTACAAGGTTATTGCTAGCATAAAGTAGGAAAATGCATACAAGTTACTTCAAATAATGCCTGTGGCACAAAGAAATGCTCAATAAATAGCAGCTGTATTGCAGGCACTTTACATATTTGTATAATCATAATTAAATAGAGCAATGGAAGGTGACATTTAAAAAAATGCATTGGATCCTGTCAATGAATCACATATTACAGAGCCAAAGATCAGTGACTCTGGTTGACTTAAGCTCATAGGGCTCAAGCATAAGAATAAATTTGAAAGGAAGAATTAAAAACAAATCTTTAGGACTTGGTGTTACCTACTGCTAATTATCAATGTGACCTCAATGGCATGCATGTGGATGACACACCAAATTCATCTCAGCGGGGGAAATGAAAGATCAGAAAACGTTGGCTTATAGCTATTTGTGATTATGGTTTTCTGAATAAATATAAGGTAAAAACGTACTAGAACAATTCTGAACTTTAAGTTTCATAGAGTATCTTCACTGTTCATTCACATAAGAGAGACTTCTATATTAGTATTTTCTGTACATCAGAGCACAGTTAGTATTTCATGATATGATCATGTTTTCTCTCTTCATTTGAACCTTAGGGAATGATACATAATATTGGGGTTAAACCCAGGTAAAACATGCGAACCCAATCACACCTTTCTTGTACTTCACAACAATATCATTTTGATTCTCTAGCTAAAAGAAAAAAAAAAAGAAAAGCAATAAAAATTAAAATAATGGATATTTAGATACTTTTTGTTTCGAAATTATATTTGCTGACTCTAAATACAAAGTGCTCCAATCTAAGAGTTACTACAAATCACTCTGACTTCTTCAGATTGCCAACAAATGATCGAAAAGAAATAAGTTTAGTGAATCCAGGGTAACAAATTCTATTACCTTTTCATAGCTGTGACCAAAATACCTGACAAGAACAACTTAAGAGAAGTAAAAGTTTATTTGAGGCTCTTGGTTTCAGAGGTTCAGTCCCTGAGTGGCCAACTTCATTGCTTTGGGCCCAAGATTAGGCAGAATATTATGGTGGAGGAAAGCTCTCACTCAGCTTATGGCAGCCAGGCAGCAGACAGAGCAAACGTGAGGCACCAGGGATGAAATATAACCTCACTGGAATGCCGCCAGTGACCTACTTCCTCCAGTCACACCTTACCTGCCTAAGTTTGCTACCCAGTATAGTAGCCGTTTCAAATTATCAAATCATCAAATAGAACATCCGCTGTTTAGTTTATAGGTCTTGTGATCTAATCATAAGCTTTCCAAGGACACCCCATATCCAAACCATAACAAAAATTTCCATATAGCTAAATAGAGGTTTTGTTTGTTTGTTTTTAATGCACAGTCTATATATATATTTATATATATATAATATATATATATATATATTTTTTTTTTTTTTTTTAAGACTGGTTTTAAGTTCACAGCTGAAAGGACATTCAAACATTTTCTCTGAAGGTTTAAGTTGAGTCTTTTGAAATGTACTAAGGATAGACAGACAAACAGGTAAAAAAGCATACAAGTTTCATTAACATGTATAAACATGGGAGCCACACAAAAATGAATGAAATGCAAAGAAAGAGCCAGATGGACTCACTTTGAACTTGGGGAGATCCAAGAGGGTAGAAAATCCTTGGTGTTACAGAAGCTTCAATTCAAAAGTACTCAGGATGCCAAAGTACCATATTTTCAGATGTGTTTTTATGACCCGAAACACAGCAAATTTGAGTGAAAAGAGCAAGAGTTCCCATGCATATCCTCTCTCTGCCTGCCATAGCCTTCCTTGTGATGGGCTTCCTGTACCAGTGTTGCACATTTGTTATAGGGTTTTGACAAAAAAGGTATAATGAAGTACACACCAATACAGTACACAGAATAGTTTCATCTCCCTAAAAATTCCCTTTACTCAACATCCTTCCATTCCTTCTTAATCCCTGGCCACCACTGATCTTTGTACTATTCCCATAGTTTTATATTTTCCTACAGTTGGAATCATTTTCACATTTTCTTTTTAGACTTAATAAAACACACTTAAGATTTCTCTAGCATTTTTCTTGCCTTGCCAGCTCATCCTTTTTAGCACTGAATTATCTAGATGCACTACATTTTATTTTTCTACTTACTTAATGAAGATCCTCTTGGTTGTTTCCAAATTTGGGTAATGTCTTCTCCAGACATTGATGTATAGATTCTTTTTTAAATATTTACTTTTTAGTTGTAGTTGGACACAATACCTTTATTTTATTTATTTATATGTGGTGCTGAGGATCAAACCCAGGGCCTCACACATGCTAGGCAAACACTCTACCACTGAATCACAACCCTGGCCCACTCACATATAGATTTTTGCATGGAGAAAAGTTTTCAAGTCTTTCGGGTAAAAACCAATGGATGGAATTGCTGGATTATATGATACAAGTATGTTTAGATTGTTAAGAAACTGCCAAACTGTCTTCCAAAATGGCTCTACTATTTTTTTTATTCCTTCCAGCAGTAAATGTGAATCCTTATTGCTCCACATTATCATGAGCATTTGGTGTTACCAGTGTTTTGACTTTGAAGCCATTCTAATAGGTATGTGGTAGTATTTCATTGTATTTTAACCAGTTATGTTCCTGTATCCCATATATAGGATACTTGTAAAGGCTTAAGTTGAGCAACAAAATTAATTCTAGTTAATATTCCCAGTTAATTTTTGCTGAATTTAGTGAAGTTTAGTTCATTTTTTTCATATTTTCTAAAATTTGCTTTTCTTTACTTTGTCAGTATAGTACATCAACTTCTCCTAATCTGTAAAGCAAATTCTGTTACATTTTCTTTAGAGTATAAGTTGAGGAAAGTTGTAGAATGCTAGTGATACAGTATTATAAGTTGATAATAAGGCTGCACATAACTTATTTACAAACTAACTTTTCCTGCTTATCTTATTTTATGTCAGCCATGAGTTTAAATACTGAGTGACACAGACTGAAAATTAATTTGAATGATATATGTATTATGGAGCTCTTGCTGTTTTGATACAAAGCATTATTTTGTATTAGTCTCCAATTTGAAATTATTTATGTTACAGGAAACATGGGTAATTACAACTAATGAGTGAGAGCTTATGAAATAATCTTCTCCTATATATAAGATCACAGTGTTTGCTTTTGGCTGATTATTAAAGAATAAAATTATTTCTCTGAATAATAGCACGAAATTTGAACTTTGCACTTTCTTGGAAGAAAATAAAGCTTCTTGAAGTTCTGATTGACCAAATATAAATTCTAGTTGTGAGAATTAATTTAAAGGCAAAATTTAGTCAAGAAATCCTTTTCTATAGATATCTGAAATTTCATCATAAAATGAAGCTAGAAAACACACACAAAAAAAACTTGAATTTCATTGCTGGTCTCTAATTAACATTGCTTTCAATGAAATAGGATTCATATTTTTGTCTTCAACTTATAATGTAGGACGTTCTGAATAAGGACTTCTTGAAACTCACAGCTATTATTTATTTTTATGAAGAACACTATATACTTTATAAAAATCTAAAAACATATTTCTTAAATCTTAACTCTAGGAAGTCATTTATTTGCTAAGCAGTCAGTTTACTTTTTCTTTATAGCACCACAAAAACAATAACAAATTAATAAAATTAGCATTTTCCTTATATATTAAGAACTGCTGTTTGTATTGCATAAGTGCTGGTTCATGAATCTGCACAGGAATCCTATGAATTAAATACTATTCTCATCCTATAGACTGCACAATTATACTTATTTGATGATTGATGAATATGCTATCTAATTCTAAAAAAAAAACCTAAGGAAGCATAAAAACAAACATAACATCACAAGTCAAACTAAAGCAAAAGAGAATATCAGAGAAAACTAAACAAAAAAAATGAGGGTAAAATAGGGGATAAACCATATTATGAATTCCTAGTCAGTTTGAGGAGATGAACAAACATTAACCACTTGTCAAAGTCATTTCTCATCATTTATTTATTCATAAGGAAGGAGCTAATTACATTTATCAGCTGTTTTTGAAGGTGTAAACCTGGGGCTGAGGTCTGAGCAATAGAAAGTGAGAAGTGAGATTCAGTAATACAAGCCTAAGCCCAAAAAACTGACACTTTTCATCTTTCACGTTCCTTCTTCCCAATCCTTTGTATGCTTTCATGCCCAGGACAACCTTGACAGCTAAGAACTGCAAATGGACAAAATTCTGTTGACATATAACTTAATGATTATTGTACAGAACAGAAAGACACCCCTACATACACACACAAAAGCAAAGTTCTGAAATTGCCTAGAAGAAACCAAACAGAGCAAACTCAGAGTTTATTGAAAGTGATTCTTGAGTATGAAGGTTCAACATCATATAGTCAATTTAGTGAATTAATGTTTGTCCTAATTGGGGGACATATTTAAGAGCTCCAAAGAGTAGAAGATGTCCAAGATCTCAGGCAATCCTTAGGAGTAATATTTCTTCCAACTTTTTTATGAATATTAGCAATCATAGTCCATGAATGTAGATATCCTATGCTGCCATACAAAGGCAGAATTATGTACACACAAATCAACTGGTGGGGGATTGGGGTTAATGTCTCCATGAAAGTTGAAGATTCTAAGGAGATATACCCACCTTGGGATAAGACAAGGGGAACCATGGGCTGGTCTAAACCTTTTTTAAGAATGAATTTCATGTATTTTACACTGTTGAGAGTGGAGCATTGTTGATTGGAAGTTGTATGCTGGGTTTGTATTTTATTGTTGAATAGCAAATTACCTCAAACTCATCAGCTAAATCACACTCATTCATCAGCTCCCAGTACTGTAGGGCAGAAGTTGAGTACAGCTGGCTAGGTTCTCAGCTCAGGCTACATGCAGAAGCCATTTCAGCTCCTATGGGATGCCTACATTCCTTGCCTCTTGGTTTTCTCAACATCCAAAGCTGTCTACATAGAATATTCCTCATATTAAGCCAGATTTTGAATCTCTGACTTTTCTGCCTTGACCTTTAGATTAAGATTTAAAGGGGTTCATAGGAATAGGTCAAGGTCAACAAGATAATCTGTTATAATATTCACTGATTTTGTAAGTTCACTCATCTGCAAAACCTTTTAAAAGCAACACTGAGGCTAATATTTGAATAAGTGGAAGAAGCTTTAGGTACAACAAGATCAAAAATTTGGAGAATGATTTTAGAATTCTGCCTACCACATAGTAATAGAAATGGCCATAATACTTGGAATCTGAAGAAATTTAAGTTAGGCTTTTTAATGTCAATCTTTGAGTATGCAACACATTTGTGACCTACTTTTACCAATTATTAAAGATCACTGGCTATAAATTGTCTAATTCTTCAGGCTAATCTGATTCTAAGTCTTATTGTTTTCTTAAGCTTATCTTCCTTTAATCTAAATTCTATCCCTGTTCATTTTATCTCTTGTATTAAAAGTAATCAATACTATAATTTATGAAAAGATATTGGTGAATAAATACTTTTTTAGAGAAGAACTCCATTTCTACAATTCCATTTTTTTTCCTTTGAGATTGTAAAAAGAGTTTGTGATGTAAAGTAGAAAATAGGTCATATAATAAAAGTTACAAAGAAGTATTATATACCTTCCTTGAAGGAAAACACACACACACACACACACACACACACACACACACACACACACACTAAGCCTATTTACCAAAGAATAAAGACTGGGCATCTCTCTCAAAGCCCTTTGAAAGTGAGATAACTAATTACCTATTTGGTGTAATTTAACAATTGACTATACTGAAGGAAGGGACTGTGCTATAAAACTATTTTTTAAATGTCCTAAAAACTATTAAGATAATAATTAACAACTGGCTAATACTTAACATAGCTTCAATAAAATACATTACATTAAAATATTTGAAAGTTCATATGCAGTAATTGTATAGTACCTAGAAATTTTGTTAATGCTCATAGAATAGACACAAAATAAATATGAAGTCTTTCATAAAGTATACTAACCATATACTATGTAGCTTTCAAAAGAAGGATAGAGGAAACACTATTTTTGAGCCCTTGAAATTTCATTTATTCCCCCAAAACAGTAAAACTGTATTTCAGCTTAGGGTGCCTAGTGTCTACTTCAATTTGAAAATCACAAAACTGCATGCCTCAGTAACACTGCTCTATTGAAATTAGATACTGTGAAATTTTCAGGTTGAAGAAAAGTTTGTGATTGATGGATGTGCAATGCATCATCTTTCCATAATGTTCAATCTTTCATCATTTAGGAGTAGAATCACTTTAGCAAGCATTAGGCTCTGGTGGTAACTTTAGAAGAAAACAAAATAAAACTGAATTTAAGATTCCTAAAACATTTATATATTTACAAATGTAAATACTGAAAAAAAAATCAATTAGGTTCTTCAATCCTCTATAAGCAAAGGGAACACATAACTCCCCTAGTAAATGCTTGTGTGCAGGTGTGTGTTGGAGAGAACACACTTGCTAAACATTGCTATTATATGTCTATAAATGAGGTGAATACTTAGAGGACATCCCCAAGTAGTATTTCTTTCCAGGTAAGCCATTTGTCAAAATGAAGGCCTTCTTTGCACGGGTGATACATTGCTTGTCTTTGGAAGATGGACTTAGGTACTGGGAAAAATTAAACTTGATATGCTATACAGCTCTATGTGGATTTCTCTCAACAGCTAAGTAGTAAAGAAAATAAAATTTCTAAGGAAAACTCCTATTGTTTAAAACAATTATCCATTGAAAGGTAAACATATTAATCTGGAAAAAGCCCTTTTGGGAAACATTACATCTTTAGAGAATCATTCATTACTTCTCTTTCAAAGTAACACTGCCATTTCCTCAAAATAATGACAGAATGCTTCAGACCCAGATGTGTGTGTGTGTGTGTGTGTGTGTGTGTGTGTGTGTGTACACATATATAAATTTAAATCTACCTTATAGGATTCGTAATTATGTCAAACTCAAAATTCAGAATAAGCCACATGTGACCATCCATTTATTTTAAAAATATCTTCAGAACTTTAAGATGTAATATATATTGGACATTAGAGGCAGCAAAACCAAGGAGATAGGCTCAGAATTCAGGGATGTAGCCATGACTATGAACTCTCTCTTGAGCTGGAAGGCTTTCAGCAAGTGGCTAAAATCTCTTTAACCCAGTTTCCATCCACCTAAGTCCAAAGGAACAAAGAATGCCTCATGCTTAAAAGGCTTTCGTGTGGATTAAATTCACATAGCCAAAAAATAATTGCTGAGTGCTAACTGACTTAAGGAGTTTCATATATACTAGGAAGCAGACTTGAGCAAAACAGAACTCTCATTCTCCTTTGGAGCTTATATTCTGAAAGGTTATTTGTGCTAATTAATATAAAGCTGTTTATACAGTGTCTAACATATCATAGTCATTTAATAAGTGGAAATAATGAGTATTTTATTAGTTTTTCATAGAAATATGACATAAAAAATCTGAAAATCTGTAAAATTATGATAAAATAATTATATTAAAAGAGAAAAGACTTTTTTTTACCCTTTTGTTCAACACAGAATGGGCTTTGAGATTTTAGTTCTTCTTTCAAGTCCATATTCTTTTGAAAATCATTCAGGTTTGGATTCCTCTTTTCTCTCCAGCTATGAGAGTTTCATTATAAAACCAACATTATATTAGACTTCTTTCTTTCTCTATGATCATTATAGATTTATCACCCTCTCAGGTGATAACCAATTATTGGTTATTCTAACCAATTATGTGTCTAACTCTTCTTTACAATTCAGGAGATCTCATCTCAACTACCATCTGTTTCAAAGGCCTTCACTGACCAAAAACTGGATATGAATATATCATTCTGAGACCACAAGGCAACAAAGATAATCTAAGAATAATTGATTGGACAGATAAGAATCTAGGTCCTTGATGGTATGGTGGGTTTCCACATTAGCCCTATATGGCCCATCATATTACTTCTTTTATATGATAATAGTAAAATCTCTAATTTGTTTAAGCCATAGGGTTTTATGGTGTGGAGGGGGATGCGGTACATTAATATAAAAGATCTTTGATGTACATACCAGACCTCATTAATCAAGATGAGATGAAACATATAACTCATTAGTACTGCAAATTTTCAGTTTAAAATAACTGGTACTTTCTATCTGCTTTATGTTTGATCAAATTGGAAAAGCCCATTTAAAATTTGAAAAGCAACAGTGAATATAAATCATTAGTGTTTTATAAAGCATTAAAGAAAAGAAAATGTTTATTCTGTATCAAGAAATATGAAATGAGTTTACCTTTATGCATATGTATAAAACATTAATTTTTTTAAAAAAATAGTATAAATAAATAGAAGGAAGGGGGACAGAGAAAATGAGGAGGGGAAGGAAAGGGAAAGTACTGGGAACTGAAGTAAAGTAAATTATATTCCATGCATGTATGATTATGGCAAAATGAACCTCGATATATTATACATAATTATAATGGACTAATAAAAACTTTAAAAATAGAAATACTGACGTAAAAAAGTGTTCATACTTAGGAAACTATAGCAGATACAATGTATAATGCCATTGGATACATAATAAAGATGATGAGGATCATCCCAGCACTTAAATATAGTTAAGCAAATCCATAACAACTTCTACTGTCTGAGTTAGATCACAATATCCAGTTCTTTACTAAAGCAATGTTAAGATAGAACAGATACAGACAACAAAAAAAGACAGGATTTTAGGATTTGGCTTGCTGACAAAGGTCTTTAAATCAGGCCTGCCTGGAATTTTTCTGTGGAGCTGTAGTGCTTATTTGTATTAAGAATGGATAGTGAAATAAGCTCTTGCACAATCCTAGCTTATATGCTCTTCATCTTTAGTGTCCTTCACAACCAGAAACTCAGATTTTAGAGTTAAACATTATTTTCCTTTAAATCCTTAGGTATGATTTGCCAGTTGCTTTTCTTAGTATCAGTGAAACTAAAATAGCACACTCCATGACATTTTTTCCTAGTAGAGCAAAGACCCATGGATGTAAGGACTTGGTTGAATTTTTCAACCCTCTGTCCTCAGCATTTAGCCCAGTGACTCAAAAAGTGCTTATCAACAAATGAATGATCACATTTTATTTAAAACAATAATTCTATACAGGAAGAGGGCAGTCTGAGGCCTGGAGAGACTGAAGATAGAATACCAGAGTAGAAAACAAACTCAGAGTCCCCTAACCCTGAACCTGAACCTAAACCTGGGGATGAGAGGGGGGAGGGGCAACAGAGAGAGAAGGGGGAGTTTTCTTAACTTCATCCACTCAAGAACAGCTGGAAAGACAGACAAAATTTAAATCACACAGTAACAGAGGGGTCCATAAAACAGAGCAAACAATTTAAAACCAAATGTGAAAAGAAAACTGAGCCCGATGATGTTTTCAGACCTTTTGTGGAGCCCTCAGGGGACCGACTGTCACACCCTTAAATCAGCATGGCAGCATCTTCCTATGCACAAATAGCTGCAAATTAAACCAGAGTGAAGTCCCTTGTAGTGGGACTTCTTAAGAATCCTGCCAGAAAGAACTTCTAAAAGGACTACTACTAGCCACAAAACACTAAAACTGCCTCTCCTCCCCCTCACCACAGACCAGGGGGACAATCAGGCTGGTGGGGACCTGTGCCTATTAAACTCTGTGCAGCATCTGCTCCCTCAACTCAGAGTGAGACAGCAATGAAGCATCTTGGGCTCAGAACAAAGGAAAGTAGATTCCCCAAGTCCTGACCACTGCCATTGGGAGTTGCACCATGGGAAGGATAGGGATAGTCCCCAGGATCATGGGACCCTAGTGGAGGGAAGCTGCCTGAACATCCATTGACATAGAGACCCAGCAGGAAAGTATCAGAGTCTACAGAGCAGGAAGGGGCTGATCCTAGCCTTAGCTGGTGCACACCCTGATCTGTGATTACAACTGAAAAGTTACAGGTTATTGTTTGATACTTGCAGAATCTTGCATCAGACTTAGTAAACAGAGGGAATGAATGCCCACAACTCACAACCTGGGCCAGTGAAAACAAGTGGAAACTAAAGAACACCTGCAGAAAAACCACAGACAGCCACCAGGATCTTCACTATCATGAAACAAATCCTATAGAGGGGAGCAAGTGCATGGTGACCTAAAGCAATCACAGGGACACTTCAGAGCATGCATCCTCAATTACTGGACATAACAGAAATAGCAAACATAGAACAAGGCACCCTTGGAGCATTCAGCTACAGGCCCCTGAGCTGACAAACCAGAAGCTGCTGGTAGGAGGTTTAGAGAAACTGGGGAATTGTCTCCCGTGTCCCTAGAATATGGGAAAAATCCAAAGCCAAAGACGGATGGACCTCTGCTAAATGTCCAAATCCCACTGAAATCCAAATCAAGATTCAGCAATAATTTTTGTAGTCTTTGCATGGTATACTCTAAACAATCCTAATGACAACTTTGATCATACAAATAACTCTTTAACTTGAACAATAATTGTTGACCCAATAGCCAACATTGTACCTTCAACACATTTAATATAGTTCATCTGATATTTTAAAGTATTAATTAGAATCAATCTTCACATCTTTGTTTCCCCATCTCCAGTTTATACTTACTTCTTTTACTTCTTACTCATCACCTTACATTATGTGCTACCTCAAATATCAACCATTTATCTATTTCTCCTTTCAACCTTGGTGTAAGTTATCCCTTTAAAGCTTCTCTTTCTTTCACTTTCTCTCTCTCTCCCTCCGCCCTCCCCCTCTCTTTCTCTCTCTTCCTGTTTTTTTCCCTTGCCTATTTGTCCAATCTTTCTTCCTCTTCCCTTTTAGCCCTCACTTAAGGTTATAGTAATTTTGCTAAATTTAACAACAAATTCTTACATATTCCAGAACCTTATAGGTTTATATCTAAATTTGAGGAACCACAGAGAAAAATTGCAACAATTTTTGTTTTTTATAAGGTTGAAGAGAACAAGGCTTGAAGTGATTATAGTAAATAGGGCTCAGTGGCATTTCATAGAGGGGTGTAAATATTGGGATTGCAGAAATACCACACTGCCTTAAAATATTATTATCTGGATACAACCTAGTGCTCTTAAGAAAAATAAGCTCACAAAGTAGTCTTTCACTTAAAAGAAGTCAGAATGATACTGATAAATGGTTACATAGTCAAACAATATGAAAAAGCAATGGAAGAAACCATCCCAAACAGTTCATAATGCTTCAACAAATTTCATTGACAGCATAGTGGAGAAAATGTCAGAGGACATGAGAATGTCAGAGGATTTTAGAAAGTTCATTGTTAAAATGTTCTGTGAGCTAAAAGAAGATGTAAGTGAAATAAGAGAGAAAATACAGGAAGTGAAAAACCACTTCAATATAGGGATCAAGATTCTAAAAAAGAAATAAATGGAAATCCTTAAAATCAATGAATCAATTAAACAAATTAAAAATTCAAAGGAAGGCATCACCAATAAAAGAGAGCACTTTGATGATAGATTTTCAGGCCTCAAAGACAAAGTATATAAACCTGAAAATAAAATAAACCATAGAAAAATATGTTAAGAGACCATTAACAAAATATTCAAGAAATCTTGGATAACATTAAAAGGACAAATTTAAAATTCATTGGGATATACAAAGGCTCTGAAACACAAACTAAAGAAATGCACAATCTTTTCAATGAAATAATATCAGAAATATTTCTAAACCTTAAGAATGAAATGGAAATTTCAATACAGGTATATAGAACTCCAGTTTACCAAATCACAACAGATCCACTCCAAAACACATTATTATAAAATGCCTAACATACAGATAAAAAAAAAAGATAAATTTTAAAAGCTGCAAGAGTAAAACAATTGGTCATATTTACTGGTAAACCAATTCTATTTCAACTGATTTCTCAACTCAGACCCTAAATAAAAGTCAGGAGAGCTTGGAATAATACATACCAAGCTCTGAAGGAAAATGTATGCCAATCAAGAATATTTTATCCAGTAAAATTAACCTTCAGAATTGAAGTTGATATAAAAACCTCCCATGATAAGTGAAAGTAAAAAGAATTCATAACTGGAAAGCCTGTCCTGAAAAACATATTCAATAAAATATTTCATGAAGAAGAAATAAAGAAAAATGAAAAAGAGTATAGGGATAAATTACATTAAAAATAGGTGAATCAAGTCCAATTTAAACATTAAGACAAATCAAACTAGCAGCAATAAAAATCATCTCAATAATAATATTGAACATAAATGGTCTAAACCACACCACCTTGACACTGCCCCACTGATGACTAAATCATCGACACATGGACCCTTGGGGATAAAACTGTATTCAAACCAAAATAGGAGTTGTTTATGCAAACACATACTCACATCTATTTTAACTCAAAATTTGAGATATAAATGTTTAGGACTTTCTTTATTTTTATGAGGACACAGGAAATATAACATCTTATATATTCAAAATAAATTTCAACAAAGAAGATGAGTGCAATCACTACACTTAGAAAGCAATTCTTAAATATACTGCTGAAATACTGTCAATTATATATTTAATGACAATAAATAATTGCTACTGGAGAAAACCAGATTTTTCAAAAAGAGTGAAAAGTAAAAAAAAACATTTTTTGAGAACAAGTTACTTACTTTTTTCATTATCATTGACAAACATGTTACACACTAACAATCTATATAATTTAATGTAAATTAATTAATTTGTCATTCATAACTGAAATTTTAATCTATTAGAATTTCAGCTTAAGTCTCACCTTCTGTAACAATGATTAAAAAAATTACATGGCTTTCTGATGAAAATATTTTCTTTTCTGAGGTTTTTTTGCAATACCAGTACTATATGAAAATCCTTTTGTTCCTTGTCTTCAGTTTACAACAATTGTAATTTATTTTAAATTTCCCTTGTCCTATAGCTCTTATTCAAATATAAAGATTTAACAAATTCTGTTTCTCTTTTCCTACTTAAATCTTCTGGAGTCTGTTAATAATATCCTTACTGGATTCCAATTTTATTCACTTTTAATTAGTATTTTCACTACTTCTTCAAAAAGTCATCCTCTTTAGAAGTTCATCACTTTACTGCTTTTCTTTGACAAACTTCAACTTAAATATATTTTCACTTGATAAAAATAACTATGAAAAATAATCACTTTGTTGTATTTAACAAATGATTGTACAACATTCTTTAATACATAGATTATTATATCTTCTACTGTATTTTGGTATTTTAAGTGATACATTGTAAAATTTATATAAATAATTTCAATGTGATATACTTCTTTCAATCCTTACCAAAATCCGTGTTGTAGTTATTATTAATTCCTTTTATAAGTATCCCAAAAATAATTGAGATAACAGTTTAACTAGCTCAATAAATATCCTCATTAAATGACATTTTTACTCCCAACTATATGCTTTTTTCTATCATATTATTTTCTTATTGCCTAAATTTGCACACACCTAAGACAAATGGGTTAAAGGATTTTATCAAAATCAGGGAATCAAGACAAAGATCAGACCCCCAAATAAGCCCAAGTCCAGTTCCTAGGTACTACAAGATGCCAAGCAAGACATCAGAGATGAAAGAGACAATGGGTGACACACGTCTCCTACTCTTGATATCTGAGTTGGTTATAATTTTGCTACTAACTAAAAATGGCATGTGAATAGTGAAATTAATGAGAACAGATAGCACAGTTGATGCTAGTGAAAATGTAAGTAAGGTTGCACTGAATCTCAATAATGTAAGTACAAAATAGTGCAGACTATTTTGAAATTAATGTGAACAGATAGCACAGTTGATGCTAGTGAAAATGTAAGTAAGGTTGCACTGAATCTCAATAATGTAAGTACAAAATAGTGCAGACATAAAGGGAAGAAATGTATTTCAGGGAGAAATAATGGCCTAGGTAGGAAGGCAATGAGACAGCAATATGGAGATGAAACTGGGAAAGTAATTCACGAATTTGCTATAAAATGCTTTATAAGCTGTGGTGTAAGCCAAAGGGTTTCTTCTTTAGATTTTGAGGATGGAAACCATGACATATCTCTTCTTTTTAATTTTTTATTCCCAATGAAATAATATTTACAGTTCATGGTTTGAAAGAGAACACAAGCAGCATTTTGAAAAATGAACATTAAATTACATTGACATTTATAAAATTAGAAAAATAAAGCTTCATAAGAATAAATCCTTAGGGGATATATGACAAATAATTAAATTATTCTTTTTAATGTGCATCCTAATAGAGACCTAAGATATAAATACCTAAGATTGATGGAGAGATACATAGATATTAAAGCTATCTTTTAAAAATACATAATGTAAGTGTATTTCTCTAAGAAGTATATATATATATGTGTGTGTGTATAAAGTATATACATAATAAATATATGTGTAATATATATAATTATAAATATATGTGAATTGTGTGTGTGTGTGTGTGTGTGTGTATACTCACACATATATTTGTACATGAGGTGTCCCCCAAAAATTCATGTATAAAGCAATACAACAATTTTCAGAGCTGAAATGATTAGATTATGAGAGCTGTAACCTACTCAGTGGATTAATCCACTGATATGTACTGATTGGCAGTAACTGTAGGTAGGTAAGGTGTTGCTGGAGGGAGTAGGTCACTGGGGGTGTGCCTTCAGGGTTTACATTTTGTCCCTGGTGAATAGAGCTCTCTCTGCTTCCTAGCTGTCCTGAACTGAGCTGCTTTTCTGTCCCGCCCTTCTACCATAATATTCTGCCTCACCTGGGTCCTAGAGTTATGGAGTCAGCTGATCATGGACTGAACTTCTGAAACCATAATCCAAGATAAACTTTTCTTTCTGCTAGGCTGTTCTTTTCAGTTTTTTAGTCACAGTGGCCCAAAGCTGACTAAAACTCTCTGTGTGTGTGTGTGTGTGTGTGTGTGTGTGTGTGTGTGATCATAAAATATACTTCAATATCTAGCTTTAAGAAAGCAGTTTAAAGAAAATCAAGGAATATTTCATGCCAACCCATTATGACTGACATAACTGTTTCAGTAACTCTATTAATCATTAAGTATAACTGACAGTTCCTTTAGATTGAATTCTAGATCACATGCTCGATTAAAATTTTAATATGCATATTTGTTTTAAAACATCATAAATGCCACATTAAGTCACACTGATGATTCATTAGGCTAGCATATAGATTCTGACATTGTCACTAAAGGGTAAATTGTAATTTTTTTCCATAACATTAATAAGTGAATCCTAACCTAAAAACAAGCAATCAAGTTTCCCTTGCACACTTCATTAGTTATTTCTGTACTCAATTCTTGAACATGAGTATGAAGAACTTCAGTTGGAAAAAATTGGAAAACAGGTAATTGTTTTGAAGCTTAATATTGATGCAAAGAAGGATAATTTATAAATCTCTGTGGCCACAGATGATGGAACTATTACCAAGGACAGAAAGAGCATAGATAAATATTTTGCCATAGGGAAAGGTTTTATAGATACTGAGATGTTGACTGAAAATATCCAGTAGATGGTGAATGAAGAGGAGGTTATATTTTGATAGCTATTCTATAAAGAGAATTAAATGTTATGTGAATGGACTAGACATTGGCTGTCAAGTCAGGAGAAAAGGCTCAAAGCAAAATAATTGAATGCATTATTTGGAAAACATTTGTCCACCTTATTTTGATAAGCTAATCCACGTGTATCCAACCAGTTGTGGACCATTAAAATTGTCTTTAAATATTTTACATCTCATGAGTTCATTCTGGACTTGGACTAATTCAAACATTTTACATATCATGAGTTTATTCTGGACTTGGACTAATTCAGGCCATTCATTTACAAAGTATCATTTTTTTCTCATATTATTTCAAGCTTAATATATTAACAATAATGCCTGAGGTCTGGAAAACTAAAATCAAGCCTATTCTCAAACCCTGAAACCACTGTGCAAATGTAACTTGATATATTTAAATTGAATAACGATATTCAATTATATCTAGTCTCAAAGTTTTCATCTTCTCTACACGGAGACTTAATTTTCATGGCATACTCAAGTGGAAAGCTGACTAATAGGCACAATTATAAATTTAGGAAGAGTCTTTAATTTTTAAATTTTTTATTATTCCAATAAAATTTCACTTCCCCTCTGGAGAAGAAGACAAAAGTTTTAAACTTAGTTCATTAAAGTGAATTCTTCCTCATAAAATGTCTAATTTGATGTATCTGTGGTTAACTGAGACAAGTACTAAGAAAATCCTCATATTTGGAACAAATGTTTAATAGTAACACTTTATTCTGCCATTTTAAGTTCCCATGAAGAAAATCAAAATAGCCCTCTTAATTAAAGTCTCAAGTAATCAACACTGTTTAATAGACTTAAGCTAAAAATACTCTTGACAATAAATTGATTATAAGGAAAATATTCTTTTGTATTTGCAATATGAGTTCTGAATTAATCTAATATCATGAATCCTGAGCTTCATTAATGGAATTCTTCAATTAAAAATTTATCAACCATTAAAAAGTGTCATAGTTTTAATGTTCATCCCTGGTTATTCCATCAAACAGTACATGATGAAAATTAGGTTAAACAAATTAAAATGAACTCTATGAAGAAGCAAATACTTTGTTTGCTTAGGCATTAGCATACAACTACTTCCTCTAAATTTTAATCTCATTAATAAGACTAAAGCCCCAATAATAGGTTTTAAAATAGATTTTTGCTAAGTATACATCACCATTTTAAGTGATATGTAAATTACTTATAAGCATCAGGCTTACTCTGTGTTTATATGTATGCATGTGTCTATAATGGTAAATGACACCCCTGTTGACACAGTTGCTTAAAGAGCTGCTGAGCTGGGGGAACAAAGATAAAATGGCACTCAGACCAGACTTTCAGGATTGATGCATTCCACCATAAAAGAGCTAAGAATTTTCTCAAATGCCAGCTTACAGTTGTCTGCAAAGAACGCAAATTATTGATACTACTGTTCTCTCTCAAATCTATTTGAGCAATATTTAAAAAAATTAAAATTGCACATTAATATATTAATTAGTTTTTAGAAATGAGGTATATGTTGACAAGATTTTTGCCACAATTTTCAGTGAATGTACTACATCAGTAGATATTGACCTTGATGAAGACATTTGAATTTTTATACAGAATAAAATATATACTGAAGTATAAATTGACTTTACAATACTAGGGAAAAGTAATGATATTACATTGACTGTAGTGAAAACTGATGAAATTCTTTTTTATGTGAACCCTGCTGAACTGGTTTATACTCAACATAATGTGTAAAATATAAATAGGTTACTAGTGCCATTGAGATCAGAGTTATTTACCATGAATGTAAACACTTTGCTTTAAATGTCACTCCTTAAAGGCAAGTGAAAAAGTATGGCATCCAAGTTGAAGGATGGGTCAGAGAATGATGTCTTTCTTACATGTTGATAATTTGCCTCATAAACTCTAGTCCCCCCATCATCCTCTTCACTTGTACAATTTGGTCAGGTGAATCTTCTCACTTATAAATTTCTGCCCTGTTCTTTTCTAGAAGTTATAAAACCCTGTTTAGTTTCTATATTATTTTCTCTGTCTTTTAAGAGAAATTCAATTCTCACTTTTTATTTTAATAATTTACACACTGTTATAACTCTCTTTGTAAACTAAGTTGAAGGCAGTATTTGATTATCTTTATGTGCCATGCGATACTTATCACTTTTTTTGCATATAGTTACTTCTTAAGATATGCTTGAATAAACTCAGTGCATTGGGAGATGTACTTACAAGCTACTAAAGAGATGGGCTTGACAAGATTTGGGAACTCCTGGGCTGTGAAGCAGAGAGGATTCCGAGATCAGTGCAAGCATCTCATGGTGATGAGGGTGCGCTCCTCATTGCAGCCATGAGCACTCTTTACGTGGAAATGTCAAAGAATCTTAGTTGGTAGATATTTTGGTGACTTTTCTTTATTGATGATTTTTGAGCAAAAGAATACTAGAAGGTGACTAGTGGGTTGGGGTTGTGGCTCAGCAGTAGAGCGCTCACCTAGCACGTGTGCGGCCCGCGTTGGAGCCTCAGCACCATGTAAACATAAATGCATTTCATTGTGTACAACTAAATCAAATAAATAAATATTAAAAAAAAAAGAATACTAGAAGGTGACTAGTAAGGCTAAGAATTTTGCACCTCAACATTACTACATCTGAAATTACAGCAACTACCAACTTTTTTCTAGTGCTACCTGACACCATGGCTGGTGTAGGAAAGACTGGATTCCATATTCCTATGGGAAATACACAGGAAAACTCCACTATAGAGAGTGGTAAGAGTACAGACATCAGAGTTCAAAAACTGGCTTCTCCATTTGTTCCTGACACCAAATGTTCCTCTGAGAGTTGATTCCCTCAACTACAGAACAAGACCTATCATATGTCCTTTACTGAGATACTAGGGAAATACATATGCTTTGAGTATCTTGCTAACAAGCTGTGTTAAAAAAAAAAAAAATAACTATGGGTAACTGGCAGAAAGATCAATACAGATCAGTGGGGGAAGGGAAGGGGAAGGAGTGGTATTGGGGTCTGAATTAGAACAAGGTCTATTCCATGCTTTTATTATTATGTCAAAACAGACATAATACTGTTATGTATAACTAAAGAAACCAACAAAATCACAGATTTCTTAGCCAGGTGTGGTGGCGCACACCTGTAATCCCAGTGGCTCGGGAGGTTGAGGCAGGAGGATCTCGAGAGCTAAGCCAGCCTCAGCAATGGCGAGGCACTAAGCAACTCAGTGAGACAAAATAGGGCAGGGGATGTGACTCAGTGGTCAAGTGCCCCTGAGTTCAATCCCTGGTACCAAGGGGGAAAAAATAGATGTCAAGTAAAAATAATCTTACTATTTGACTAATCATTGCTGGCTTATTAAAAGAACTTTAATTTTGAATATGCATTTTATACTGTCCTTAATGTTTTTGAGTCCTAATAAGCTTTCAGTTGAATTGATTGGATTCTCATATAGACTATTTTGTGCACAGATAATTTTCTATGTTTCATTTTATAAAATAAATCTTTACTCTTGTTTCCTTATACTGTCATCTGTATATATGTTCATATCCATGCACAAAATATGGTAAATATGTGCTTCATACATTAATGGTTTTATTTAAAGAAAAGAGTGAGAGATAGGTATAAATAAAGCCTACACAAAATTAGATTGAATCTAAATTCACTTCAGGTACTTCAGTTCTTGCACTTGCCTCATAAAATGACAATCCTGATGCAAAATACTTTAAAAATTTTGAATATGCTCTATGCACAATACTTGAGGAGTTATAATACTAATCCTATGATCTGAATTACATACAATAAATTTATACTAAATTCATCACAATAAATCAGCACAAGTTCTAAAATTAAAAATAAACAACAGATGCTTCTCTTGGTTCCAACTGCCTCAATTAGTTTTCATATAAACCCACCGTACCATACTCAGGGATGACATAACGTGGATTTATGACATTCAAGAATTATAATTATAAATTATTTTAAATATAATAGTGACAATTATGTTAAGAACAAGTTTTCATTTTCAAAAACTCTCATCATAAAGTATTATGGGTGAAATGATAGTGACTAGGATTTGTTTAAAACTAATTGAATGGAAAGATAAGACTTGTTAGTGTATATAGATAAAACAAAATTGGCCATCTGCTTAATTTGTTGAAGCTGGCTAGAAGGCATTAGGATTTCACTATACTATTTTGTGCTACTTGTGTGTTCTTGAAAATTTTTATGGTAAAAATTTAATAAAAGAAAATAAGAGATAGAATTAAATTTGATTTCTGGATCATTAGATTGCCTGGCAACAGTATATGGGAATCTGTTTTTCTCATCTGAAAAAGCAGAGATTTGTAGGAGCCATTTAAACTCTCAACACTATGAAGTCAACAATGGCTGATTAAAATTTATAAAATGGAAAAGTCCTAAATAAGGCACTGGCAGCTGATACATGCCAGCACAAGTATATGAACTCTTTGGCCAGATGTGAGGAGCAGTACTAGGAATAAATAAGCAGGAAGCTGATTGGAAAACAGCAGCAATAGGAAGGACAAGTGTAAGATTTATTGGACATCAATTGCGGAGGTCCGTGGTGGTCTCCACCAGAGGTGCAGAGTGGCACAATCTATGGGGGGGCGCTGCCAAAGTGAAATGTCAGCTGGGGGTACTGCGCCAGCGCTCAACATAGCACGAAGTAAAGGAGTCAGCCGGTGGCAGAAGAAATCAGCACTCAGACATGAGTTAAGCTGTGGAATCTTTTGCTTCTTCTGCTGGTTTATTTTCAGTTTGTACAAGTATATGAGCAACATTTCTTGGCATTACACATTCTTTTACATCATAAAACTTAGGAAAGAGGTTGAATCATTTACTGATTACATATCATACGTATCGAGGTTTGTACAGATGGAGAGTTACATGAACTGTACGTAACTATCTGCGTATGTTTATAATTTTTACCTCATATCTCTAACTTAGTCATTCTTTCTGCATACTGTTTGAACTTGTTTGATAAAAGTTAATTTTGTCTGACTGGAATTTCAAGGCATTTATTGTTTTTCATAACAAGAAGCAGGGAAAGGGAGAGGTAGCTTTGAAGGAATTTTGTTCTAAAGATTTGTATTACTACTTTAAATTATTTTGAAAATAAGAGGGATTTACTTTCAATCACAAAAAGACTCTTAAAGCTATTTAATTAGGAACCTGTTATTTTAGTATGGAAAAGGTTTTTTATGTTTTTAGCTCTAGATTCCAGAAAAATTAATTTATAGAATTAGTCTCATTATAAGTAATTGAAATAGCGATACCTGGTGGCCACATGTATGAATAAAGAACAGAACAGCAAGTAAATAGCAGAACCTATGCAGTCAAAGTTAACTCTTTCAGCACCATGGTATCTTTCATGAAAAAGGATTTTTGGCTGGGGGGCTCTGCCCGGCCCTGTCTCATGAAGATATCACAATCAATATACTAAGTGTACGTATAAAACCTCAAATGGTATGAAAATACTTTGTGTAAAACCAATAACTTGGAAAACTGTGCTGAATTGCACTCTCATTATACAAATTAAATTAAATTATGGTCACGCCTGTAATCCCAGCACTTTGGGAGGCTGATGCAGGAGGATCGCGATTGCAGCCTCAATGCACTTAGCAGCTCAGTGAGACCCTGTCTCTAAATAAAATACAAAAAAGGGCTGGGGATGTGACCCAAGTTGAGTTCAATCCCCGGTAACCACAAAAAAAAAAAAAAAAAAAAAAAAAAAAGAATAAGATTTGTAAGCCACAATAATGACAATATTAATGAGACATACAAATGCCTCCAAAGGAAATTTGTTAATTTTCAACATGTATGAAAATGAAGACAGACATATGGAAAGAAACATTTAACCTATAGCTTAAACAATATCACAATGGGATTTCAGAAGGGCAAGACATTTCAAAAACAAGAAGACAAAGGAAATGTGTGGAGTCTTGTGTGGAGTCTCCCAACATGGCAAATTAATGCTTTGATAAGATAAAATTAGCAGATATCTCATACTAGACTGCTGTGTGCTTGTTTGTTTGGGTATATCTTTATTAGTTATACATTCCTAGTTCAACTGGTATGTAAATTTCAACATTGTTTTCTCTACAATACTAATGTGGTGATATATTTTCCTCTAGAAAAAATGCAACTACTTAACCCAATAAGATAAAATTCACACACCTATTAAGTAGTAGAACCAGGGCTTAATCCTGGTCAGCTATAATAGTGTGCAGATGCTCACTTATGATAGTGTAGGAAAAACAAACAAAAAACCCTCCTGCTGAAACTATCTAGATGCACACAAAGAAAATTCTTGAGTAACAGCAAATTAGTTTAAAAATTATGGAAGGATTAGTCCTCCTGCCACAAAAATATATATAAAACTAGAAAATAAACAATCTCAACATGCAGTCATGTCCCTTACCAATGTTTATGTTTGGAGAAATGCGTTGTTGGGGAATTTTGTCATTGTGTTGACAATGGAGAGTGTACCTACACAAACTAAGGCAGGTACAGTGTCATCAGGCCATATAATCTTATGTGACCACCAGCATAAATGCTGTTTGCTGTTGTTTCCAACTCTGTTATGCAGCACATACCTATTTAAAAGGACTGACATCATCCAATACTTCTTCTATAAAAATGTAATTAAATTAGGAAAAATAATATTAAAATGTCTAGAAAATCACAGTTAATTCAACATTAAACATCATAGCTTTAAATAACATGTGAATCAATAAAGCAATCTCAGGGAAAATTTTTAAAAACATGATTAATTTTAATTGTGTTTTTATTTCAGGTAATTTTATTTTTAACTATTTCAGGTAATTTTAGATTCACATGCAATTTAAAAATATAAATGCGCACAGGTTCTTTGTAGCACTTACCTTATTTTGCCCAATTGTAACATTTTGAAAATCTATTCTACATTATCATAATCAGAATATTGAAGACAGAATACACCTCTCTCCAGCTTTACTTTTGATCATGTAATTGTGTATTCAAATTTATTTCATGTATAGTAGGTTCATATACACACCATGAAGTGAGTGCTATAAAATACCTTATGCTGCCTTCCATAACCACATCCTCTTTCCTTCTGTATCTCCCTCCACCTTCTTAGCCCTGGAACACTTCTAATAGGTTCTTCATCTATGCATTTTTAAATTTTGAAAGTGGTACATAAATAAAATCATAAGTAAGCAACACTTTTAGACTAGCTTTTTCTTTTTCCATTTCACTGAATTCCCTAAAGATTAGTATAGGTTGTGTGTATCAATAATTTATTCCTTTTTATTGCCTAGTAGAATTCTACAGCATGATGTACCATGGTCTATTTAACCATTTAACTCATTGAACCATTGAACAATATTTAGCTATTTCTAATTTTTGTCTTTTTATAAATGAAGGTACATACATATTATATTTTAATAAATAATTATATAATAATATGTTATAGAATACAAATTATATAAAATTAGATTTAAAAATTACACAGACACTTAAAAAGCAATGGTATAGATAAAAGAGTCAAGATACAGAGCCATACTTGTGTATATTAGAAAAATTAATTTTTCAATGAAGATGAAAAAATAATTTAGAGAGGAAAGGAACGCCTTTTCAAGAAATTTTGCTGAAATAACTTGATATCTATATAGAAAAAAATGAAAAATTCTCTGCCATATACAGCAATAATTTGGAATAAGTCATAGGCCTAAAGGTTCAATGTAAATGTGTAGGACTTCCTAAAGAAAATATAGATTAAAAACAAACTAACTTTTCCACATTGTAGTAGATAAGGCTTGCTTTAAAAAATTCTCTCCATAAAAGAGAAAAGATTTATAAATTGGATCTTATAAAAAATTAAAATAAATTATTGTCTGAAAGATATGAAAATTTCAAAGTACTCCTTATATTGGAGAAAATTTGATATTTTACATGTTTATTAATATGCTTCTTATCAGACCATCAACATCAGACAGGAAATGAAAGACTAAAATACCAATAATAAAAATAGAACAAGCACCTTTCCACTGTTCATCTAAAATTTGACCCTTGAACTTTTATTTCCACATGAAGGCCTTTAGAAAGCATGATTTGTAAACTAGAATATATGCATTTAAAATTTTATCTTCCTTCTTTTTTTATTTGGCTGAATTATTTATATATTTGTGATAAAAGGGTTTGTTTATTTACTTATAAACATTGTTATATGTATTATATGTATTGCTAATACTTTTTCCTTCTGTAGTTTCCTTTTTCAATTGACTAATGTTATCTTTTGTTAGCAAAATTTTTTTTCTTTTGTAGAAATAGTCCTATTTGTCTTTTAATTATTTGGCAAATTAAACTAGTATTTCTCCAATAAAAAAGTATAAATGAATACCAAATATACAAAGAGATATTGAATATCATTAGTAATGATGTGGCTTAAAACTTCACAGCACCTAATTGTATAAAATTTAAATTGGTAAGGTGGTTGAGCATGAAGAAGTCTCATACCCTGATGGTGCTAACATAAAATTCTTCAACCATTTTGTAAAATTAATTTGGCTCTTTCTAATGAACATAAATATACCTTTGCTATTACTGAGCATTTATTTTCTTAAGTATATACCCCCGGATAATAATTATTTTCACAAAAGTACATGGAAATAAATTTTCAACATAGCCTTTTACATAATAGCCTAAACTTGAAAACAAAGCAAACATCTCTCAACCAGTATGTTGTATTTCCAAACTATACAAAACTAATAAAAAAAAAAAAGTTCCTATTCATCAATACAAAACAAATGCTGCATGAATATATCTAGTAACATAAATGAATTTTAGAAATATATTGATCAAAAGAAGCCAGCAGAAAAAGTATAGACTGTATAACTCATACAGGAACTTCACATGCAGAGAAAACTAATTTATGGTGGCAAAAATCAGAATATTAGAAAAGTCATTGCCTTCTGAGTAATAGATGGAGAGGGGAATTGACTGGAAATGGGACTTGAAGAATCTCTGCAGTATAATGGAAATGATTTGGGGGACAGAAACACAGGAAAATGTGTTTGTCCACTTTCATCATTCTAAATTCATGATATGTGCATTTTATGGTGTACACATTTTAACTTGAACTAAGTAGTGTTATGTTTCTCTTTTAGTGAAATACATTTTTTTAGAAGACTGGAACCTAAAATGGTTTTTCTCTGATAATTGTACAGTTGAATTGACATTAGTGTCTCTAAACATATTTTTCACAGATTACTTTATTTATTTATTTTGGTACTAGGGATTGAACCTAAGGGTGCTTAATCACTAAGCCACATCCCCAGTCCTTTTATTTTTTATTTTGAGACAAGGCCTCCCTAAGTTGCTGAGGCTGACATTGAACTTGTGATCCTCCTGTCTCAGCCTTCTGAGTCACTGGGAGTACAGATATACACCATTGCCCCTGGCCCTATTAAATATTTTTAAATGCTTGTATTAGAATCATATACTTTTAGATAAACATGGGAACTTCAGTATCAGCAATTCTGATCCATACTTTATAGACAAGGAAAGTGAGATTCAAATAAAATGGATTGGGACTCTTAGCCACTTCTTGTCTTCCCTAATGTTTCTGTTTCCAATGTACTATACTATCTTTTTAGATACAGGAAAACAACAACAACAAAGTGAAAAATGTTTCCTTCTTAAAATACAAAGTTATATATATTTGGATCAATTTCATGAAGAATGTCTGTGTTAGGCTCTGAAGGTTATTTGAAAGATTATGTTAATCAAAGGTAAAAATATGGTAATATCTATCATTTAAAGTCTATAGCTCAGTGTGGTGGTCCATGCTTCTAATCCCAGAGACTCGGAAATTGGATCAGGAGGATCACAAGTCTCAGGTCAGTCTCTGAAAATTAGCAAGACCCTGTCTCAAAAATAAAGTTAAAAAGGGCTAAGGATGTACTTCAGAGGTGAAGCTCCCCTTGATTCCATCCCCAGTATGATAAAATAAAATAAAATAGTATATAAATTCAGTCCAACTTGCAAGTAGAAATTTCTACAGAATCAACATGTTTTGTTCTATTAGGTTTGAGAAAAGTACATCCTTTTTCATGTTTCAGATTTTCTGATATTGCATATTAATTAAATCATACCTTTGTGATAAATGTTAATTTCATGCTCAGAATAAAATATCTTGCAATTACTATATAGAATTATAGTATGGTGGTAAAAAGTGTACACGTACACTCTACTCTAGCTTACATTTTCAACTAACTTGTGGTGAAATTTATCTGGATTTAAATTTTTAAAAGGTTAAAAAAAAGTGTAGAAAGAAATTATTTGGATTTCAGTGAGAAACTTTCTCAAATAAGCAAATTTATAAAGTAAGTAAGTTATTAGAACCTTTTCATAACAAAAATGAAGAAAGTTACAATATCTATGGTGCAAGGAAGTTAGAACACTTCTATTCAATATCTTAACTAATTTATATCTATTTATAGTTGATGCAAATTTATATAATCAGAGCCAGGAACAGAGAGATGTAGACAGAGGTCTGATATTACTTAACATCTGTTAACTATCTATTACTGCACACATTACTCTAAAATTTAGAGTTCATCAAATTACTCTAAAACTTGGCAGCTTGAAACAATATATATTTATTAACTGTTAGTTTCTGTGTGTAAAAAAATCTATAAGTAGGGGCCTGGAGGTGTAGCACAGTGGGAGAGCACTTTCCTAGCATGAGCAAGGCCCTGGGTTCAATCTCCATTACCACAAAACAAAACATAACAAAACCAAATAATCTGGATGTAGTTTATCTGGATATAGTTTATCATGGTCTCTTATGAGACTCAACTGAGGTTGAAGGATGTACTTTCAAATTCCTCTTTTGTACTTTCAAACTCACCTCCTGTTCTTTCTGGAAAGCTTCAGTTATCTGTGATATGTCAACTGAAAACCTTACTTCTTTCCCATGTGGTATCTGTGTGTGTGTGTGTGTGTGTGTGTGTCTGTGTGTGTCTGTCTTTTGATACTAGGGATTGAACCCATGGCTCTTTACCACTGAGCTATACCCACTGTCCTTTCAATATTTTTAGTTTGATAGGATGTTGCTAAGTGATTCTCCTTCCCAGTTGCTGGAATTACAGGTATGTTTAAATGCTCCTGGCATTAAACATGGTGTTTCTATAATATAGTATCTGTTTTCCCCAGAGTAAATCTCTGAAACAAAGTGAGCAAGAAAGAGTATCCAAGCCTGAAGCCATGGACTTCCAATAACAATTTTTGGAGTGACATTTTAACATTTCTGCTCTCTGCTATTGGCCACATGGACCATATTTTTTAGGAATATGTTTTTCACTATTTATACATTATCTATTACTGCTAATCTGTAATTGAGCTAATTCTATTTAAGTTTTTTCTTTCTACCAATGGGTTTGATGTGGGAGGGGACTATATAAGAACATGAATTCCAGGAAGCAGGGATCCTTGGAGTCTCTTGGAGATTGGCTACTGCAAAGTCCTAGATACATTCCTATTTGACTATGCCTGAATCTTTTCCTGAATTTTCAAATTAGATTAACACATATCTTTTCTTTAAGATTTTTGTCCCTTATGGTGATAAAAGTTTTTGCTTGCCTTATTCTATAAATCTTAAAAGTACAAAATCTGAGTGCAGTGATTGAAAGAGCAAAGAGTAATCAAGGAAAGTGACTCTCGAGTATATGTTATTCTCCAGAAGTAGTTGCTAGGATGGAGGGCATCAAGACAAGGTTCTGGTAGTTCAGTAAAGCAATAAAATTAAGCTGAATTGCTGCTAGCCAAAGGACAAAGCAGGGAGGAGTTCCATACTGAAGTATCTCTGATCAGAAATGAAATAGTAGAAGTAGAATTAAATAAAGCCCAATGTCAGATTCAGTTTGTTTTCCCTCAAAGGCTTAAAAAGCAGAAAATATTAGACATTTGGAGAAGTATAGTTGAGGTAAATTGTACAAGATAATGACTTCAATGGGATCCAATAAAAGCAGTGAAATTTATACCAAGAATATTTGATTATTGGAAAATTCGAGTATAAAAAATGCATGCTTATTATTACAATATAAAGCACATTTGCTATATTATAACTACAGCTACAAAGCAATTCAGACTTTCTTTTAAAAAAATCTGAATAAATCATGCTAACCAGGCCCAGGATAAAATACAGTTATAAAATGGGAATGTCATTAGGTTTTGTCTTAAGGCAATAAATCATTTTAATAAAACTGCTGTTAAAAATGCACAATGAATAGCATAAGTTTTCTTTTTCCCCTATGAGTTGTTGAAATGAACTTCTTGCATGAACTAGATTTAAAAGGATTCTAAATGATTGAGATATTAGAATATTTTTAATACTGAAAGGCAAATACTTTATATATACACTGGTAAAATAAAGAATTGTACACAAAATTAATACAAATACTCAGATATTTGCTCTTAGTTTTATTACACACTATCACACAGAATACATTTATTAAAGTATAAGCAAAGTCAAATTTCTGAATTCTATGAAATTTGTCTATATGCATTGTTTACTCAAACGTCAATATCCCAGACTAAAATGAAAATTGCAATCTTACCAGATACTAATAATGTAATAACAGAGGAAACAGAATATCCAATTTGCTAAATAATATGTAATCTTAGTATAAATTTTATAGTACCAATAAAGTAAAATAGTTTTGATGTAATGGCCCATTATTGTAATCATTTTACATTTTATTTGCATAATGAAATTCTTCTTATTCACATCACAGTAATTTTATGGTTGATAGGTGTTCTTGATTCAAACCACAGCTGAAATTGCATTGTAGAAAGAAGGCATCTTAAACCAACATTGTGGTGAAATATTTTATTATTGAAATATATACATTTTTAGTGCCACCTATTGGTAGAAAGAAGAGATTTAAATATAATTATTTATTTTACATATTAATAGTAATGGATAATGCATGAATAGCGAACAACATTTACCTAAAGGTATGATGTCTTTATGAATGTTTTTATAAATTATCAATAGCAATTATTATTTCATTTGTAAATATGAGAAATTGCAATCAATTTAAGAGTCAAATGATTAAAAAAATAACTTTTGCATGTAGTATTTTAAAAAAAATATTTTATTTTTGTAGTTTTTCACACCTTTGCATTAAGTCTAACATAAATTTAGAAGCGAATTTCTTTAGTTTATTTTAATATTTTGGAAAAATATTTAACTGTAATCTAATTTCATATCTAGGCATTTATCAGGTAACTAAAATATTGTACTTATTTGTTAAAAATATTACATTGACAAAATTTGGAAATATTTCCATTGGAAATAATTTTTGCCTATATATTTGGAGATACAATGGAAATCTTTTTCAGAGCTGAAACATTTATTATTTGTAATTTATATTATATCAACAAAGTATTGTTTTCTCTGCTAGTAAACAGCATTCCAATGAGTCATGTGGAACAATGTTTCATCTTCTATTTCATTCCTATTTAAAAATTTTAAAAATGCACCAGATGCTTTTTCAGTGCCTGCTTAACATAGATGTTTACCAATGCTCATACCCACCCCCAAACCATATAGCACACTAAAATGGGTTTTCTTGCTACCAGATCCCCTTCAGCATCACTGGAGTTCTATCTCTTCTCTTCTCACTTTTCCCTCCCTGCCCCTCCCCCATAAAAGCACCAGATAATGCATAAAGTATCAAATAAAATACAATAACATAACTGGTAATAACACTTATCAGGTAAGACTGAGGTGACATTATTTTTTGTTAAGACATGTTAATTGTACAAATGAATGGGTTTCATTATGTTATTTCATGTAGGCATATATTATGTATTGATCATGTCCAGATCCCTTCTATCTTCTCTTGGTCCCTCTTCTCTCCCCTCAACCCCTTTACCATTCCCTAATAGTCTTTATTCTACTTTCAGGTCATCTGTTTGTTTCAGTTTTTACATATGAGAGAAAACAGGCAATGCTTGTATGACTTATTTCATTTAATACGATGCCCTTCAGTTCTACATATTTTATTCCACTGACAATATTTCATTCTTTATGACTGAGTAATACCCTATTGTGCATATATATCATAATTTCCTTATCCACTCAACATTTAATGGGTACATCCCTTGATTTCACATTTGATTATTATGAATAGTGCTACAATTAATATGGGCATGCAGGTGGCTCTTTTATATGCTGACTTCATTTACTTTGAATATATGCCAGGAGTAGGATAGCTAGATCACATGGTGGTTTTGTTTTGAGAAGCCTCTATCCTGTTCTCTATAGTGGTTGTACTAAATTACATTTCTGCCGATAGTGTTTAAGGGTTCCCTTTTCT
Source organism: Tamias sibiricus (assembly GCA_025594165.1). Lineage (NCBI taxonomy): Eukaryota > Metazoa > Chordata > Mammalia > Rodentia > Sciuridae > Tamias > Tamias sibiricus. The sequence continues at coordinate 37,349,908 of CM046665.1, read as the reverse complement.
CCACGTCCTCACCAACATTTGTCATTTTTTGTTGTTTTTGATGATAGCTATTCTGACTTGGGTAAGATAGAATCTCAACATAGTTTTGGTTTGCATTTCCCTAATGGCTAAAGGTATCAAACATTTTGTATTCATTGGCCATATGTGTTTGTTCTTTTGAGAAATGTCTATTCAGATCATTTGCCCATTTTTTGATTGAAGTACTTGCTGTTTTGTCATTTAATTTTTTCAGTTCCTTATATGTCCTGGACATTAATCCTCTGTCACATGAATACTTGGTAAACATTTTCTCCTGTTCTGTAGGTTCTGATTGATGTGCAAAAGGTGTCTAATTTGATGTAACCCCATTTGTCAAATCTTGTTTTTGTTTATGTTTCCCTGAGCTATTGAGGTCCTCTTGAGGAACTGGTTGCCTGTGCCAATATCTCCAAATGTTTTCCCTATGTGCTCTTCTAGTGATATCAAAATTTGATGTCTTACAATAAGTTCTTTGATTTATTTTCATTTTTATTTTTTACAGGGTGAGAGATTATATTATGAGAACTGTAATCTGTGACCTAATCAGTGGATTAATCCATTTATTGAATTAATAATTTGAATGGACTACTGGGTGTTAATGGGCTACTTGGTAGCAGGTGGGATGTTGCTGAAGGAAGTAGGTCATTGAGCATGTTCCTTTGGGAATTATATTTTGCTCCTGACTCCTTGCTTTCCTTCCTTCCCCCTGCATCCATGAGCTGAGCAGCTTTCGTCTGCCATGCCCTACAACCATGATGTTCTGTCTTATCTCAGACCCAGAACAATGGAGTTGGCTGACCATGAACTAAAACACTGCAAATGTAAATGCAAACTAAACTTTTCCTCCTCTAAATTGTTCTTGTCAGATATTTTGGTCACAGTGATAAAACACAATACTGTGACTAACACAGTACACATGGGAATTCTTCCTAATGTCCAGGAAGTTTCATACATACCTGTTCAGGTCCAGGAGCTCTCTTTTTATGGTCTTTATGTTCAAATGTGATCTTGCTGGTTAACTTCATATCTCTAACCACAAGAATAAATAGCAATCCATGATCAGTCTGAACCTATTTTTATTAAAACAGTTGGGTCTTCTTGTCTTCACAGTTGCATAATATCATTTATTTAATGCTGATTATATCCTTATTCATGACATTGCACCATCCATCATGCAACCTATGTTTATAGCATCTAATGACCTTGCCAAGGTTGTTACTGTTCTTCATAGATGATGACAACAAATCCAAGTCTTACCTAGATTATGCAGGAAAGTGCCAATGATAATTCATTTTCCAGTCACATTAAATTTACTCTTTTAATGTCATGTACTGCAAGGAAGAACAACAGATTGTTCAACCATGTGCTCTCTGGAACTCTTCAGCCTACAATCACTGCATTCTTAGGTCATGATCTGTTGATGTCAACCACACTCTTATCTTGCATACCACGTCACCAAAAAAAGCATTCTTTACCTTATGCAAGCCACTCCTCTTCCTCATTGGCATCCAGAGCAGTCACTGTAATCCTTCCAAGGACTAGGTACCAAACATCATTTATTCTTTTGGGAATACCTGAACCTATGTCATTCTATTTTATCCCCTGAATTCAAAACAAAACAAAACAACAACCAACCAAACAACAACAACAAAACATGGTCAAGTACACATAACATACAATTTAGCATCTTAATCATTTTTTAGTGGTATTTAATTTCTGTGCTATTAAATGCATTCATAGTGTTGCACAATCATCACGTATACCCTTTCCTGGAATTCTTTTCATCTTGCAAAACTGAAACTGTACACCCATTAAATAACACCTTCTTATTTCTGCCTCCCCCAAGCTCCTGGTAACCACCATTCTACTTTATGTCTTTACGAATTTGACAATTTTAAGTACTTATATCAGTGTATTCATGCAATACAGACAGCCCACAATTTAATATGGTTCAAATTACAATTTCTCGACTTTATGATGATGTAAAAAAATATGCATTTAGTAGAAACCATATCTTGAAATTCAAATTTGACCTCTTCCTAGGCTAATGACATGCCACAATACTTTCTGGTGATGCTGGGCAGAAAGCAGTAAACAGCAGCATTGAGCCACAGCCTCCAGTCAGAGGGTCACAGGGGTAGACAATTGATACTCTCCAATGCACTTTGTTAAGCTTGTGCCCGTTAGGTTATGTTTATTAAATGCATTTTCGTCTTAGAATATTTGTAAACTTCCCTAAGACTAAACCTAAAACAAGATGACTTTATTATTTCCATTCCAAATGATTCCTATCTAATATTTTAAGAACAGGGAAGGAAGCTTGTCTCTTTCATTATCATTTCATAAAAACTATTTTCTGCTCTATCTCTTTAAATAATAGAGGAAACTTGTAAAACCAAAAGCTTTGTATTTCAAAAATAACTACATAAAATGATAGTTTCAAAGCTTATTTTGGAAGTCATAAACTGAATATTGATCCTATTGCTCTTGTTATTTCTTCTGTAAAATTCCCAATTCCTCAGAAAGGCATGTGGAAGCCTCTGGTTGTGAAAGGAAGGATCATGAGCAGAAAAGTAATTTTAAAAATCCCAAAGGGGCTGGGACTGGAAATGCATCTCAGAGATAAAGCACCTAATTTGTATGAGCAAGCCCTAGGTTCTATCTCTGTCACCAAAAACCAACAGAGAAACAAATAAAACCCCAAAGATTAATATCTGAAACATTAATATTAACAATTGTCTGGTTGTCCCTCATTTACTATTGGATTTCCATAAGATCACAGAAGATCAAATTTGAATAACCTAGGTTCCAGATTATTTTTTCCCAAAACATGTCCACAGGTATTTGAGATTAATCCTTTCAATGACTTCATGAAATAAACATATATGATGTCCACTTTGTCAGTAAGAAAAGTGGACAAGATACTTAATTTTGTGGTGACATTATATTGGGACGTGTAAGTGACTGAATTTTGTCTCAGCTCAGTCACAGATTAATTGTGTGACTTTTAAAGCATGTATCCTCTTTAAAACCTCAGCTACATTATTTATAACTTATAAATTGAGGATGAATTTTTTGTAAAAAGTAGACAAGATAACATATGTGAGTTGTTTAATCGTGAGTAGCAAATATTAAGCAATAAAATGAAATTTATTTGAACTTCAAAAGTAAATACAGATTAACTAGCATATTAACTACCATATTCATACTAGAATACTGAATCAAACACTTTTTAAATTCCATGTGTACCTTTTAGCAGTGAAGGATATGTTGGACCTGAAATACACAAATTTGAGATAATCAGTGTACATATGATTTTTTAAATTAATAATATTCATAAAGTAGAGGATGCCTGACTCACTGACAATGATGGCTACCCATATGCTCTGAGAGTGGAAACAGAAATTGAGAGATTGTTGTGGAAGTTCATAAAACTTTGAATGGAATACACTTGTTTCAAGATTCATTTGCTTTTTCTTTAAAGAAAAAATAAACTCTATTTATTTGTTTGTTTATTTATTTATTTCTTATTTTTCTCCAGCTGCCCCTTAGTTAAATTATGGAAACCATTATAATAACACAAGAAAGGAGAATTATTCTGGTCCTTCAATTTCCTAATCTTGCCAACTCAAGTCCCTATTTTAAACAACAACAAAAAAAATGAAAACAAGAAAGTAAATCTATGACTTACATTAAATGTCTCTATAATGTCTGCCAAGCCATACATATCTTAAAAGGGGGTGTAACAAATTGTCCATTGATCAATATTTAACTAGCAGTTTATTTTTAAAACCATGCAGAACAAAGGACACATTTATATTCAAAAAAATAATTACCAGGATAAAAAGGGATTTTTAATCATTCTGTTTAAATTAAGAATGTTACTTCAGAGAAAATAATCTTTGACCAAAAGAAATCATTGCTTAAGCAAAAGAGGGCTCAGACTTCCAGCTATCTTGTATAAAGAAAATTTTCTAATGACTATTGGCCAGTAAATCCTCAGAGATACCACCTACCCACTTCCCATGTTTACATTACTTTCCAGATTTAATCTTGAACATAACATTAGTAAGAATGTGTAGAAATGTTCATAAAGTTAAAATGTAGGTGAATTCCATGTTTATTCCACAGTGGGCATTTTCAAGTAATAAATAGACATTTATCAGAATCATCCATTGATTGCTTAACTTGGTCTTACATCTGCCAAAGAGCTTTTATTTTGTATGCAAATGCATATTTATAATGCTCAGTGTTTATTAAAGACACTTGACATTTTAATACATGTTGATGGTGCAAAGGTGTCTGTGTTACGATAAATGTCCTTTACTAAACATGAGTATAAATACAGATATAAATGCACAAATAAGTACAAACATTCTCCTCTTCCTATTCTTTCTTTCTTTCTCTCTGTGTGTATCTCTCCAGAGGCAGTGAAATGAGGTGCATTTTTTTTTTTTTGTTTCTGGAAATTCTGCTGTAAGGAACAGAAGCCACCCAAATCTGACAGCCAAAACTCCTGCCAGATCAGATAATCCCCAAATGGAAATTACCCAGGTCAAGGCAGATAAGCACAGCAGAGTAGATTCAGTTTTTGGTTTGTGACATAAGGACACTGCATGATCTGAACAGACAACTAAATATACAGCTAGAGGGTATATGACCAAAATTGATGGAAATGGAGCAGAGAAGAAAGAATTTTATTTCTGCCTTCAAGTAATCAAAGTATATTTCACTAATTAAGATGACATTCTAACTACTTTTCCTATAAAGGATTCTTATTTGTTTGGTGTTATGAGAAATTTGTAAAACTTTATATTAATAAGGTACGCATATGAATATATACATAAATAAATGCAGTAAAGTTTTATTGAAAGATGTGAACAGTGCACCTAGAATAAAAACATGATTAGTGACAAATTTGAAAGAATTTGGCAATATATAGTTGGCTTGAAAACAAGCAAATGACTCTTACAACTTTTAAAATGTTTTATTCCTTTTTATTATAAAGTAAAAATGGCATAGTTAACAAAAAATGAAATGCAGAGACTACTATTTAAATAGTTTTTAAGAGTAGAAAACTAACCATAACTGTCATCTGTCTTCATTAGAAATTATTTCACTGTAGCTCTTCCTTCTATTTATTATTTAAGATTTTATTGAGATTCATCTTCTCCAATATCCACTGTGAAAACTTTGGGCCTCTTCATGCTGTTACATTTACATTTGAGTACCCATAGAATTTAAAACCACAGAGGATTTCAAGTGTTACTGACCGATACACATTGGGTAACATTTTCAGTCAGTACAAACACATGCACACTTACACTCAACAATTTTCATAATCAATACTTATATTCACTTTGTAATCCACTCTGAAATTTTCTTTCCCATGAAACCATTCTTTTGCAACTACTGAAAACATTATGAATTATGAATTATAGACAATCTAACAAATAGAGCCAGGCCAAGGATTTGGGTTGGAAAACATTTCTAGTGCAAACACTAATTACAAAAAGATTAGAAATATTATTTTCAATTTTTAACATTTATTTGTACTTATCTCTGATTCCTCCCTTTCTCTCAGCTTCCACACATGTGAACAGATTTCTACCATTATCCTCTTGAATTTACAATCATCTGATCTGCTTGTTTGTCTTGTCTTAGGCTTAGCCATTCCAATCTATTCCCACAACAAGAAAGTGATAATTTTAGAAAAGAGAAATCTCAACATGCATCCTATGCTAAAGTAGATTCTAATGAGGTCCCTTTCCAGTTTTTTCCAGTTTTATTTCCTGCTACTCCCACATTCACCCTTTATTCCACCAAAACCATCTATTCATCATTGCCAGATAAGCATTTTTCTTAAAAGTTTACTGCAGGGATTCAAACAAGGAAGCAGAATAAGTATGAATAACATGAAATAAAACATTTATTTTGTGGTTAAGCCTTACAGAATTGTGGGGAGAGTTGTTGAAGTAAACTCTGTAAAAAGATGGTCAGAGCATTAAAGAAATGTCACTGACCAGGAACCATAAAGATAACTAGTGGCTCTGTGGAAGAACTTGCTTCTGTACCTGGTTATGAGCTAGAAGTTTGCTAGGTTAGTAGATAGACAGGAAGATAAGTTAAATAAATAAACAAACAAACAAAATAAAATAAATACAAAGATGGGAACCCTTGAGAATAAATTAGAATTCATAATTATGAATCACAACATTCCCCTTGCTTGAATTATTCAGATAATTTGAGAAGAAGTTGCTGCCTTTCACCCCCAAGTTGCACTTGTGTTTGACTTGGGATTTTGAGAAGCACAAAAAAAAAACCTCTGAATGCAGGTGGAGGAGCTTAGAGTCAATGAGCACAGACTGTGAGAAGCCACTGAACCAGCAGCAATGTGTATGTGTGAGCCATGCACAGGGACTTGCCCTAACTAAGCTTTTGGAGGAAAGGACTACTGCTCTATTTGTACCTTTCAAATCTTTCTTGAACTACTTGTGCCTAACCACAGAGGAGGTGGTTCTGGAAAATGTGGCTCCTATTTAGCTAAATGGGCACAATACAAAACCACCATGCTCCCTGTTTGCTCTTCTCTCTGCCTGAAGAGCCTCATCACCTCAGTTTTATCACCTGACTGAGACCTCAATCACAGGTCTCAACCACCAGTCTTGCAGAGAATCCTATTGTAAATCCACAATTTGTTTGAAAGGCTTCTTCTCTGAGATTTTTACATATGTCTATCATGATATTTAATACATTTTATATTAATAAATTATCTAATTTTACTACATTTAGCTTCCCTCCCTTCAACCTAGTGTATAATATTGTTCAAAAAATTTGCTGAGGAAATAAATGAACAACACTTATCACATCCGCCCCCCACTTTAGGTTAGTGAGAATAGTCACACAACCCAACTATGTTATATGCTGCTTGGGAGCAGGGTTGAATGTTTTACTGGTGTCTCTATTCTCAGAACCTATCAAGTGTCAGAGACATTTTGTAAGTTCAGACAATTTTGTTCAACAAATGATTTTATGTACATCACTATTTTTTCTTCTAACAGTAAAAGGAGCATTCTCTGACAGATTTGTACATTTTCCACATGTTCTCAATGTTAATTGGCCACGTAGTCAGAGGGCACCTAATAAGTATTGGTTGACAATGCTTCAGAGAGTTATATTAAAATTGATATGTAAATTATGCCTGACAATACTGGGTGCCTGATGTGTTCATGGGTAGATATTTCATGAGTGGCACAAAGAATTTTAATGTATTTGTGATTTGACTTGTCAGAACGCCAAGTCATTGATCATCTTTATAATCCCCATAATGAATGACTCTAACTCATGCATAGAGGAAGTTACAGTTGCTGTCACAAAATATGATCAATCATTTAAGAATTAATTTCAGTTAAATGTTCACAGATAAATTAGATCACTTTGCCATTTGGATATCTGCTTTGCCTCATCACTTTTATGACTTCTCTTATCTTTTTGTGAGGCTTGTAAGCTTTCTGCCTACAAATTTGACTGAGTAAAACAGACCATTTGAGACATACTCACATGTTCACATCTTAGGAAAAAAAATCATTAAACTGCTCACCAGTTGAATGTAATTTAGCACCATGCAAGTTTACTAGGCAACACATTTATTCAGCCTAATGCACTGTGTTCTGATTTCTAACAACAGAAGCCAGCTGATTTTCACAGTCAATAACAATTTACAGATAAAAATCAATCCTTTTTACTTGACTGGATTGCAAAATACCTTATAAGTAGTTATGGTTTTTAACTGTTGTTTTTTATTCCTCCAAAGCAAAACTCTTTTCAGAATCTCAATTCAATTCATTTTGTGAAACATTTTTAAAGATGTCCATCCTTTCCTATCACTATTTACAGGAATTTTTTGTTCAATTTCCACTTCTTATGCTTTCCATCCTTTTTTTTTTTTGTGTGTGTGGGGGGGCGGGGGGGGGAGTACCAGGGATTGAACTCAGGGGCACTCAATCACTGAGCCACATCCCCAGCCCAATTTTATATTTTATTTAGAAACAAGGTCCTACTGAGTTTCTTAGCACCTCACTTTTGCTGAGGCTGGCTTTAAACTTGCAATCCTCCTGCCTCAGCCTCTGAAGCCACAGGGATTATAGGCATGCGCCACTGTGCCCAGTATGCTTCCCATTCTTATTTTGAATGTTCCTGTTCATATTTCTAACCAAAAATCTTATTTAGGGCATTTTAAAGACTAATACAATTTACATTACTGACTGTGATGGACTATATTTTACCAAACCAATCTCTTTCTGAAAACAACAAAATAAATTTATGAAGGAAGCAGAAAATATCCAAGATGGTCAAGACATAAGTAATAAAATTCCAGAACAGAAAGGTCTTGGACTAAGCTGGATAAGGCATTTTCTGACCCTTCAGTGATGCAGGGCCAGAGGCTCAGTATGTTTGTCAACTTTTCAAGACTATGAGATAAAAGTTGGAGTTCCAAGCTACCATTAAAGTTAGGAATTGGAAAGGAAACCACATGCATTCTGTTTTACTTTCTCCTCACAGCACGTATAGATTTTGAAGATGAATGGGAGAGGAAATCAAGAAGCCACTTTAAAAAAAGAGAAATGGAAAGGCCAAAACTAAGGAGAGCTCTTGGGAGTGTTTCAGTGCTATGGAAACAAAGTTGTGACTTTAGAGCCAACAAAGGAGAAAAGGCTCTTGTAAATGCCCAGGCTTTCCAATGAAACTTGTGAAAGAATACTCGATGGGAGTAAAAGCAAGCTAGAAAATAATCCATCCTTAAAAATTTAAATGGACCATTGTTATAATCTGGATCTGGAATTTTCTGCAAACATTTTTCAAGAAGGTTTGGTCTCCAATGCAACAATGTTCAGAAGTGGGGTCTTCAGGAAGCTGATTGGATCAGGAGGTCTCTAACTTCATCTAGTGGATTAATCCATTTTTTTTTGATTCATCATTTGATGTCAATACTGGGAGGTGAAAACTGTAGAAAGTAGGGCCTAGTTAGAGAATATAGGTGACTGATGGACTTTCCTTGGAAAGGTATATATTGTCTCTGGCTCCATATGCACACTCTCTCCCCCCTTCTCTCTTTCTCTCTCTGCTTCCTCCTTGTCATGAGGTAAGAAGCTTTCCTCAAGCATGGTTTTCTTCTATGATCTTCTGCCTCTCCCCATGCCCAAAGCAATGGAACCAGCTAAATATGGACTAAAACCATGAGCCAAAATAAATCTTTCTCCCACTAAGTTGTCTTCCTTAGGTATTTTGTCACAATGGTGAAAAGTTGTCTAGCACAACCTCCAATCATTTATTTCCAGATTGATGCAAACTAATCTGCCCTTCCTTATTTTACTTCCCCAAAAATAAAATAAAATCCTATCTGGAAGACTATTACATCACCTAGAGTTTCTACAATGCTTTCTCATAGAATAATGTAAAACCATCTAGTGTGTCTAGAGACAGGGTCAAAATGAAAGAGGGGGCATAAAAAAGATACAAGAATTTTCAGACAAGAACATAAAAATTCCTGTTTATAGATTCAGATAAATCAATACAATATTGTGGATTTCACCAGAACAATAGACTCTATCTGAAAGGAATTTCTAGAACTAAAAAATTCAAGGGTTAACATGAAGAATTCAATAGATGGGTTTAACTAGTGACTAAACAGAGCAAAAGAAAAATTTACAGAACTGAAAGATTAGATCATTGAAGATATCTAGACTGGAAAAATGAAAATATGATGAGAAAAAAAAAGTGAGTGTAGTAGCTATATGAATGTTAATGAAGATCTAACATTGTTGTGGAGTCCAAGAAGAAGAAGAGAACATAAAAGGATTAAAGCAATAAGAGATACTACCCTTGAAAGTTTGCAAACTGACTTAAGATATTGAGTTACACATTCAAGAAGTTCTAAGTCTCATTTCAGAACTCTTCCAGGTATGGACAATGTACTATTTATGGCATATTTATTATGCTATTTTACATCTTTCTTATGTAATCCTTTTCAAAATTTCCAAGACCTTCTTTCCAATCACTTTATCAATACTTAATGGGCACAGTTATCAATAAGTGAATCACCACAATCCAGCTGGCCTAAAATGCAGGTGGTTGCTTTTTACTGTGGAAAAGAATAAATAAATTGAACTAAGACATAAAATTTCCTTTATGTATCTAATTATATAATAACCCACTGTGACACAGAGGGAAGGGGAAAATTGATTCCTAACCTATGATACTAATTAGCTTTTATGTATGAGAATAAGGATTTATAGTACCTTTTAACAGCTGTCTAAAGCCAGTGGGAAAGAGTCCTTACAACATATTCTGTACTGGAAATTTATCCAGGCCAATCAGAAACTTTGTTCTGTGTTTATTTATGTGCACATGTGCAATGTATTATTTTTGCCAGTTTCACTTTATTCTATGTAATTGTGCATCATCATTAAAATTTTTCTTCAAAAGAAAGGGAAAAATATATATTATAAGGGGAAATTTTGATAATTTTCTTTATATAGGTATAACTATGTGTGGTTCTCTACCTTTTACTTAGAAGCATAATTATAAAATATAATTTCAATGACCTAATTTTGGTAGAGTTTGGCTTTCTTCCATTTGTCTTCTCAGGATCAGTAGGAGCTAATATGCAAATGCATTGGCTTGATAGTGTTAGAGAAAATAAACAGGCCTGCTTTGGGGCACGCCTTATAACTCACGGCTTTGTACCCTTAGCCAAGTGCTCCAAATTGTGTCCTCCTGTCCTTGGTAATCTCTTGCTGAGTCACAGGTTTGAAATGTGTTCTCTGCATGATTTCCTTGGCAGCAGATGTGGTCAGGTAGAAGTCTCCATCTGTGACTCAGAAAAGCTACTCAGTCCTACTAACAAAGCAATTAGAAGAAATGTTAATAGAAACTGGGTATAATATTCACCAAGATTGTCAATTTGCAAACAAGATCAGTCATTTTACACATTCTGAATTGTGTTTGGTTCTGAATGTTCATTCTCTGACATAGTGAATTACTCAACACCAGTAAGTACATTGAAAACAAACAAACAAAAACCTTCAATGCCATGCCACACTCCTGGAGTTTCTGTACAAACCTAACCTTAGAGTTTGCAAATAATATTAAAATATTTTTTTTGGAGAGCAGAGGTAATAAAAAGAATCAAACGCTTTTAAGCAGTTTGTGTGCCTCTTCTTAGTATTTCATTGACAGAAAAATACAAACCTCTCTCAAGTAACTTAAAATCTGATAGACACATAGTGTAAACAGGTAATTGCAATGTAATTTTAAAGAATGCTATAGTGAAGCTAAGTATATTGCTACGCAGGGACACAGTAGGGACACCTTGGGGAAGGAGAGATGTAATAAACACATTGAATTTCAGAGTCAGTCTGAGATACATAAATAAAGAGGAGTGACAGATATTTCATGCAAGGGCACAGCTTAAGAAAGGCCCAGAAGCCAGGGAGTATGCCAAGCAGTAGTTAGGCAAGCAAATAGAAGGCAAGTTTTAAGTCAAAACTATAGAAGTAGACAGGATTCAGGAGAAGGTGATATAAAAATATACTAATTAATATGGAGTTTTATCTTTAATGGAAAATGTGGGAATAGCATTTTAGATTTGCATCTGGGGAAGAATATTAAGTTAACAATGTGAAAAAAATGTACTCATAGTTACATACACACACAATTTTATGTGCTTAGGCTGAAGTCATCAAGAAGTGGCAGAATCAGGATCCAAACCAAAGCATCTACCTTTCCTCATTTTATTGTGAAATACTTTTTTTTTTTGGTACCGGGGATTGAACTCAGCGGCACTAGACCACTGGGCCACATCCCCAGCCCTTTTTTTTGTATTTTATTAGAGACAGGGTCTCACTGAGTTGTTAAGTGCCTCGCCATTGCTGAGGCTGGCTTTGAACTCAAGATCTCCTGCCTCAGCCTCCCAAAGTGCTGGGATTACAGGCGTGCACCACCGCGCCCAGCTTGTGAAATACTCTTAAATCTTTGAAGGCACTTTAAAGAACTTTAATTAAATTCATCAAAAATCTTTGAAGTACCTATTCCTAATGTAGGTAATGTAAATCATCCAAGGAGGTGGAGGAAAGGAAATAGAATCCTACAGAGACTGACTGACTTGTCTAAGGTCACAGAAGGAAGGGAGAGGACAAGACCTAACATCTCATGCCTCTCAGCCTACTTGTGTGTGTGTGTGTGTGTGTGTGTGTGTGTGTCCTAATCTTATTATAGAAACAAATTATTAATGACATATTTGCAAAAATGCAAATGCACCATCTAACCCTAAAAGAAGGTCACCAGTTTTTTTATAAATTACAAATGATCTCTTGAAACTTACTATTTTCCAGTGTTTTTTAACTAACTTAAATTTCTGTAATCATGGTCAGAAATATCAATATATCTTGTAACTATACTTATCTCTATTTCCACCATGAAATGTATTAGCAAATATTACAGGAGCTTGAGAAAGTTATTAAGTTGTTGTTTCTAAACATCTACTCAAATTTTATAAGAAAACTTTTTTCAAGATCTCTTTCCCAGTGAGCAAAGTTGTTTTTCAATTCTTTTCATAACACTGAAGTCTTTTTTTTAAGATACTTTTTCCTCCAACTTTCATCAATCAAGCAGAGCTATGCTTTCTCTCCAGTAATAATGTGATGACATAAAAACTTTATTTCCATTTGAAAAATGCATAAACACATCAATTACCCAATACACTTTGCAGGTTCCTTTCATTTAGTTGATGATGGAACTATCTCGTGGCTGACTCAGAACCATGACATCATCTTCCTTAAATGGAATTATGAGTTCCATACATCTTGTTCTTATATTGGTAACAATAAAAGCTCTTTTCCCTTCAAGTTTTATTCTTCAAAATATCATTTCCACACAGTAACCCAGCCACAGTAAACTTATCACTAAGTGTCAACAGAATGACAGATTACCATTTCAAGCACTAATTGTGATTCTTTCCAAGAAAAAATATTGTGTATAGGAGATAGCACAATATTAAAAGTGAAGGAACTGAATTGAAATGGAATACATGGTAGCATATCTTGGAAAAGAAGTAATGATACCTACATGTCCAAGAAGTATCATCTCTAGGGGCACAAAATCATCTCGGAAACACTGTCTGAATGCTATTGTAGACTTCCAGTTCCTAGTCCCCATGAAATATTCACAGTGATTTACAAAACAATGTGATAATATGGAGATACAACATTAATAATTAAGGAATGACAAATGTGCTAGATGTCACAACAACCTTGTCTCTAAACATTGTCTCCTTAGCTCATGTAAAAGCATCTCTCTCTCTCACACACACACACACACACACACACACACACACACACACAATCACAAAATTGTGATTTATGAACTCTAATTGGGAATGATGGATTATTTTTTTATTTGACTAACCACACCTTTATCTTAGATATTGATTTCAAGAATGGTGAGAGCTCTCTTTTTTCCAAAATTTTTTATCTCCATAGTAGAAAGTGATTTTCTCTGCATGCACCAGTTTAAATGTCACCTGAGGCAGCTTCTCAGAGTGGCCTATAGCACGTAATGAGCCATGAGACAACTGCCAGATGGTTTACGGGTTTATTCATCACAAGACAAAATCACAGTTTATTAGCAAAGAAGAAAAAAATAAATAAAATCATGCCAGTTTTAAAGAAAACGATGAGATCTATTAACAAAACAGAGCACTAGAAAATTTTCATTTAGGTTAATCATCACTTCTCCATACTCTGATTTCAGACACAAATGCCCAGTAGTTAATTAGGGAGCTAAATGACAGTGCCAAAATGTCTTCTGATTAGCTATTTTAAGTGGTGGGCTTTAGTGTTTTAATAAATGCTGATTTTTCAGCCAATCATCAATCTTTCACATGAATGCACATATGCCATTATCCTTTACAGGTATTATGAACTGCATAAAATCAGAGCAGTGTGAGGATGCTCAGAAAGAATGCAAACAAAGCTTTTCTTTTTTTTAATCTCAAAAGTCTGTTATGTTAGGCACTCATTTTTCCTTAATTCCAAAAATTTGGGATCTCTGGCAGCTGTTATGTTCTCATCTCACTGGCAGTGAAAAGCTGATCTCAGGAGCTAGAGTCTTCTTTAATCACTAGGGAGGGAGGGTCTTTTCAGTCTTAGGCAATTTTTCTAGCTACAAAGATTTCTATCTTTTTAAAAATTTGTTCTTATTTACCCTTCATAATTCCTTAAAATGTGCTACTGGCATTAATTGCTTCAAGCAACTGGGAGGAGACATATGTTCTTAGTAGTAGATTGAATGCTCAAATTAAGCCAAGCTCAGGGGAAACTATAACTTGAATTTCTTAAACAGATTTCTTTAGACTCCGTGGCTCTTGAAAACTAAAGAATTTTATAAAATTTATTTGAAAGAGTTCAGTAAACACTTCTACAAGAAATGGTTGCTTTGATGGTAATACTTTCATAAGAATGGTTTGGAAAATCAAAAGCCAAAGAATACATGCAAGGTGTATTTTATTTCCTTGACAAATATTTGCTAAAAACCAAGGTGTGCCTTCTCTGGTGTAAAGAAATACAACAGCCAATGAGTAGACAGACACAAATCTTCTTCTCTGGGAGGTACCATAATGGAAGGAATACAGCAATAAACAAGAAAATGAGCCATCTACAATAGCTTCCCTTATGCAGGAGGAATGCAGTCCAATACCTGTGAGCACATGGTGCACAAATGACAGAGGCAGGAGATGGCAAGCAAACCTTGGATCCTTTATTCTGCAGTGAAGTCATTCAATCAGGGATGGGAGGGCTCATTTTCTCGGTACAGAACTGGTCCCTGGGTTACAGAAGGAGTCTGAGTTTTATAGTTTATAATGAGGGTGAATTAATCATTAGAGATGGTGGATGTGCTGTTTGGACAGTCAGGAACTAGTTAGGCAGTTTAAAATGTTAAATCAGGAAGGCAGTTGTAAAAAGTTTGAAAGTCATTGTCACTGAGAAAAGCTCACAACTCAGTGTTCACTGCTTATCTTCCTTCCTCTGGGACCCATTGTTACCTAGAGCTTCACTATTTGCTTTTCTCCTTCCAGGACTCATCTGCAATGGGAAAGTCCAGGACCCAGCATTTCAGCATTCCCCTCCTCCCTTCAGGACCCATTGTGGTTGGGAAGGGGTGAATGTTTGATTTTGATGGAGATGCTGGGGATGAACCCTGGAAGGGATGAAAGTTTGCTTTTTCCCTCAGGACCCATTGTTACTGGGAAAGGATGTACTGGGAGAGGTTTAATATTTGGCTAAATTCCCTCCCTCTTCCCAAGTCACACTGTCCCTCTGTTAATGGGGGGAGGGAGTTTCTCGTAGGAATATTATTTTCCATAACCCTTCAATACCCACAGGGTGTGCCTGAAGCCACAGACAATACTGAACCCTACAAACATTGTGCTGTTTTCTATCCATGCATACCTATAATAAAGTTCAATTTGTAAGTTAGGTACAGTAAGAGATTATCAATAACTAATAATAAAATATCCTGTGGTAAAATTATGTAAGTAGTTTCTCTCTCTCTCTCTCTCTCTCTCTCTCTCTCTTTCTCTCTCTCTCTCTCTCTCTCTCTCTCTCTCCTCTCAAATTCTTACTACACTCACTCTTCTTGTGATGATGCGAAATGGTACAATGACTATGGCATGACATGCAGTGGTGAATGATGTATGCATTTGTCCTTGAACACAAGCACTACAATACCACAACAGTTGATCTGATACCTGAGACACCTATGAAGTGACAAGTAGTGGGTCATATACACAGCATAGTCCACTGGACAGCAGATGATTCACACTCCAGGAAAGACAAAGCAAGACAGGGAAAGATATCACTGTACTATTCAGAATGGTGTGTAATTCAAAGTTTATGAATTCCTTATTTGTGGAATTTTTTAAAAAATATTTATTTATTTGCTTTAGTTGTACACAATGCAATGCATTTATGTTTACGTGGTGCTGAGGATTGAACCCGGGTCACGAACGTGCTAGGCGAACGCTCTACTGCTGAGCCACAACCCCAGCCCTTATTTGTGGAATTTTATATTTAATATTTTTGGCTCACAGATAACTACAGGTAACTAAATTGCAGAAAGCAAAACTGTATGTAAGGAGAGATTGCCATAACATGTATTGAGTAAGAAATCCTATGAAGAAAAAGAATGCCAGCTAAGGGGATGAAGATTCAGGTGAAAAGAAAATGCTAGTTTACGAAGGAAATTGAAAAAAGTCTTTGCTTTTGTAATCAGAGGACATTTTTATAAAGTTCTAAAGGAAGTGAGGGGTGAAACCTGTAGATAACCGGAGTAAATAGCCTCCCTGAAGTAAGTGCTAGTGATTGGATCCTTCTTGGCATGTATAAGAAGCAGTTAAAAAAAAAAAAAAAAAAAAAAAAAAGCCAGTGTCACTCGCATAAGAAAGGGAGAGTGTGGTGTGCTCAGGGTATCCAGGATGAGAGCACAGTGGTATAAAGATTCTGAATGATGTTTTTAGGTAACTTGATTTGACTTATGCTTTAACAAGAATGATGAGGGGGTATTCAAAATGGTGGATTAGAGGAAGTCTCCATTTCTATAAGCTGTGTGACTTGGGATTGAAGAAGCTGGAGTATTGCTTCTCAGTGAGTTAGGTAAAAGAGGGAATTCACTGAAATTCAATATTGAAGAGTCGGAAACTCCTAGGGACTCAGAAATTTGGATAAATTGAACAAAGATTAAGAGAGTCTACATTGTGGCCAAGTTGGTTGTGGTAGTGTCAGCAGTGCTGGTTTATTGTAGAGGGGACAGATTAAACAAACACAGAGAGACAACCATGAGGAGGTTAGGGATGACAAGATGGCAGAATATGCCAAGATGTCCACCAGATCACAGAAAAATGTCCCTGCTTGTGTCTCCCACGTTGCTATGGGAACTACTGCCCTAGGCATCCATAAAACCACAGGAAATAGAATAAAGCCAAGAGCTACTACTTCTGGAAATCCCCTACTGAAGGCTGATAAAATCCATCGGGTTCCTGGTCTTGGGACTTTGAGCCATTCTCTCCTGCTCTGTCTGCTCTGCTTTATGGAGAGTACTTTGGCTTTCAATGAATCTGCTCTGACTGCTTTTCCTCTGTGTCTTGCTCAATTCTGTGAGACCCCAAAAACCCGAGCTTTGACTAGATCCTCCTTCATTAGTAAACAGAAAGGACAATTTTGGCACAGCAAAACCTGTAAGAATAAAAGACTAAAATAATCACAGCCAGTCTAAGCCAAAAAAAACAGTGCTGGAGGCATCACAATACCTGACTTCAAATTACCCTACAGACCTTTAGTAACAAAATAAAAACTGCACGGTACTGGCAGGAGAACAGACATATGACCAATGTGCAGAATAGAAAACACAGAAACAAACCCACACGGATAATGTGATCTAATCCTTGGCAAAGGCTCCAAGAAACTATGACCAGAAACTATGCAACTCCTAGAACAGGGGCTTTATTCAGCCATAAAATAGAATGAAATTAGGTCATTTGCAGGAAATTGGATGGAATTTGAAAACATTATGTTAAGCAAAATACAACAAATTCAGAAAGCAAAGGGTCATATGTTTTATTTCATATGTGTGAACTAGGGAGAAGAAGAAAATGATAGGTGGAGGGGCTCATGAAAATTGGGTAGAGATCAGCAGAGCAAAGGAAAGGGACTAGGAGGAGGGAAGAAGAGAGGAAAGGGGAAATACTTACACTGATATTGTATAAATTTTATGTTATATTCTGTGCATATACAAATACAATTATAGCATACCAATAAAATATGAAAAATAAAAATAAAAAGAATGATGGGTGATGGGTCTGCAGGCGAGGAAACTGACTAACTATGGTGCAAAAATGGAAGCAAGGTAGCATTTTAGACAAATTGTAATGGTCCAGGAAGGGGATGGAATAGAATATAGACATAGAAAGTTGAAAAATTGTCTTAATTCTTGATATATTCAGAAAGGAATATAAGATAAATCCAAATGCTTATGCTTGTAAAACAAAAGTTGAAGGTACCGTTTACCAAGAAGGGAAAACTAGAAGCTTGTATATCTTCCTAATTTGAGATTTTTTAATAAATGTTAAAATAAGGTTGGAACAAGAATATCTATCATAATTTATATTTGATTGATTAAAGTAGAAAGATGAAGAAAAATATTTTTTTCCTTAAAAGACTTTTTATTCAAAAGACAGACGCCAATAGCAATGTTAGATGCAGGTGGTGCTGAGAAAAGTCCCATAATTTTTGTATGTGGAATAAATCTGGGTAAATTCCAGACCAGAGAAGACTTGTATCTCAGTTTCTGTTTTATAGCCTGCAGGGATTAAAAAATCCCAGAGGAAGCTATGAGTCCATCTTGATACTGATATTAGAGAAGAAGTGTGGTTAAACATTGTGTTTAGGTTACAGTCAGGTAGCCTGGTTCTGTAGGGACAATGAGGAAGACCAGTTAGCATGAACAGGTCTCAAGATTTTAGTGAAGAAGTTACATACCCGATAAATATATCAGTGGGGGATAAGATTAAGTTTATCTCAGTAGAAAAAGTTGATTTCAGTAGAGAGGCATTGTATCTTATTTTGAGGGAGGGACAGAGAAACAGTGAGTTATCTCAGTAACATTCTTTGTCATAGGACAGAAGACCATTATTGAATATTGAAGAGTTCCTACCTACTGAAAAATTTTAATTGATAAGCAATAGTTATGATTAATTTTACTCTGCTCTTAAGCAAAGCAAAAGCTTGAGAATAAACAAACTTAAATTATGGAAATTAGATATTATAGTAGGGATATGGAAAATACTCCAAAGACAGATGTTTTGAAGGTTCAGTCCTTAGCATGTGGCACCAGTCGGGATTTGGTGAAACTTTAAGAGCTGGGTTCTAGTGGGAGGTCTTTATGTCATTTGAGGCATGCCCTTGAAAAGGACAGTGGGCCTCAGCACTTCCTGTACTATTTTGCTCTCTGGTCATGAGGGTTTCTGAGTGGATTTGTTCCACTACACACTCTCTGCCATAATGTGCTTCTTCTCCACAGGTCTAAAGGCAACAAGACAACCTATGAACCTCCAAATCTTGAGCCAAAATAAACCTTTTATCTTTTAGTAGATTATCAAGTATTTGCTGTAGTAGTGGAAGTCTAACACATCAGAGGAAGTAACATCAGCATGCCTTTGGTCTGAAAGTGAGTTCAGGCTCCATTTATCAAGTGCTTTCTTAGATTAGATTCTCACCTAAATTCATTACAATAATTCTCATATTTGATCCTCATAAGTCAGTGAAAGAAGTATAATTATTATTTCCTTTTTACCAAACTGAGGGAAAGGCAGGTTAGGCAACGTTCTCAAAGTCATGTATCTGGTAAGAGGTAGGCTTAATTTTAGAATCCAGGGAATCTAATGACATTGGTCATCACATTATGAGTCTTCTTGTTACAGTAGTATGAAGGAAGAGCCAAGATTATTCACAATTTATTGGTGAGAAATCTAAATTCCACAGGGATTCAATAACTTGCCCAAAGTCATAATCAGTAGATCCAGGAACAACTCTTAGAACTGAACAAATCTACAATATCCAATTACTTCTTAGATTTACTGCCTTTATTATATTCAGAGCAAATCCCCTTTCCAGGACATATTGTTACTTTTTAGCTACTTTTCAGAACACTGACAAAGTGTTATGAGGGAAAATTTCAGAGTAATGAGAAAAATACACAAAACTCTTATTTATATTCTACATGTAGTAGCTCTAAATTATGAATTTAAATCAGTGCCTGCACTGGGTATATGTTGTGTAAATGTTGTTGATATCATTAATCTTATTAAGTATAAAAATCAGTCTCATTTGGATCATCAGATGAATTTTTTTTTTTTTTTTTTTCTTTACTTCTCAGAAAAATTACTGAAATTCTACTATTTAGAAAATATTTCAATTGAGAAAAAGTTTCTGCCCGGCATATCCAAATATACTTTTGATTACAGCTACAGTTTGTCTTAGGAGAGAGAGTACAAGCTTTGTAAACAAGATAATACCTGCTATTTTCCATTTCATCTACATACTATCTTGAGTTTTTGTCATTGTCAATTTCCTTCATTTCCACTGCTACTAATATTTAGGAAACATTAAAGATGCTTAACAGAACCCTTAAGAGGACATGAGGATACTCATTCTGTTACTTTGAATGGGATTACAGGAAGTTCCATGCATTTATCCCATTACATAAGGTTTAATAGATTCAGAGATAGCATGAGTCAGAAATCATTAGTGAAGGATTTGGAAAAGACAACCCCCAAGACAGTGTGACCCAGGAGGAGGGAGGAAGGAAGAAGGCAAAACATGGATCCTTCCCTAATAAACCCTTTCCCAGTGACAAGACAATCCCTGGGAAGGAGGTGAACATCAAACCTAAAACGGCAGTCCCTGGGAAAAGGACAATAATTGATCCTTTCCCCCGTAAATTCTTTCCCAGTGACAAGAGACCCTGGAGAAAAAAGATATGTACTGGACCTTCTCCTTGCCCAGTAAAAACTTGGTTCAAATTCTCACACCTGTTTCCTGAATACCCAGGCTAACAGGTTCTGTTGAAGTGATTAAGTCATCTGTCAGTATAAACTAAAAAAAAATAGACCCCTTCTATAACTGGTGGCCATTTTCTACCCAGAAAGTGAACCCATCTGATGCCTGACTCCACTGCTGAATAAAAGACAATGCTGATCTATGAGGTTTGTTCCCATCTCTGTCACTTGTGCCTGGTTATTTGTGCTTTCATTATGGTGCTGAAACTGTTTTGGTTATTTTTGCTTATACCACTAGCTCCTCCTGTATCGTATGGTTATTAGCTCTGTCAGTCATATACTAAGTGACTATCCAATACTGAAACAACTTCATTCTGCATGAAGATCAGGCAACAACCAGAAGAACTTGAATGCTGAAATGAAGGAATTATGATAGCTGTGCCTTTGAAATAGCTACCTATGGCACCTGGAATGGACACCCTTCATGTTTTTACAGCCAAACATGGCAATATTTACATAATTTAGGAGATTACACCCAAATTAGATTGCTTCCAAACTAGAACAACTCATTATTTTCAATGACCTGTAGGACTTACTGTATGCTAGTAAACTTTGCTTTTTTTTTTTTTTTAATATTCTGTTATACTTTCTTTTAGTATCCAGGCTTTCGCAAAGCACTACCATGGCCACAAAGCACTGCCATGATCTCTGCTATTACATAATTCTTCATTGCCTCCAAAATGTTTTTCCAGACTCTTTTCTATGTTATTCTACTACTTCAGAACACTCTGCAGCAAAAATTAAATATTAGCTTCTTAACACCACACTTGTCATAACTTCCCCCTTATTTAAATACTTACACTTGCTTTCTGTAAGTATTCATTCAAATTCAATCATGCTTTAATTCCTTTGCCCAGCATCAACTCTGTTATGAGCACAGTATGGAATACTGATGATAAAGAGATGAGGGTGAGTTGTTCCAACTCACACATACAATAAAATAAAAGAAAACAAGAAACAAAGCAGTAACAAAATAATAATCCTTGTAATCTCATGCTTGCTTCTGAAGGCATTTTGTCAACTAGCTTTAATATAAGTGATCGTTTCCAGAAAGAGCCCACATGAAGTCACTGATAAGTCACTGAAGTTAGATATATATTTATCTTTAAGTATAACTCCTTTTTATTTTTTCCTTTGGAAGGCTTCCATTAACGAAGAGTTTGTCCTAGTCAATAGATCATGTATGCATAGTAAACTCCCATAAAGAATCAATTGCTGCCGGGTACAGTGGCGCATGCCTGTAATCCCAGCACTTTGGGAGGCTGAGGCTGGAGGAACACAAGTTCAAAGCCAGCTTCAGCAATGACAAGGCACTTAGCAACTCAGTGAGACCCTGTCTCTAAATAAAATACAAAAAAGGGCTGGGGATGTGACCCACTGGTCGAGTGCCCCTGAGTTCAATCACAGGTACCACAAAAAAAAAAAAAAGAATCAATTGCTGTTAGTTCCACCTCTTAAGGTAAGGATCATGTAAATGTCTTAAACACAATGTTTGAGGACTTGCCTTGATTCATTTATTTTCCATTTAGCCATATTCAACAGGCAGCAGAAGGTGAATAGGAATGACTCTAGTGCTTCTCTATCATCAATCCAGAAATTTGCCCTATGTTTGGTGATTATAAATTCTTCCTGCTAATCTATCCCTGCTTAGAGATCACTTTTTCTGTCTTTCCTACAGATGTATTTAGCATTTCAATACAATCAAATTTCAATACAAGGCCTCCTTTGCTAAAGTTGCATTGTCAACATGAGGAGGCCTCAGTTTTTTATCTCATGACTTTTGGTATTGATGTCTGTGCTCTAAGAAAGTTTTTAAGCATATATGAGAATTTTTTCATCATATTTTAAAAACTTTTTTCCATTTGTTACAAAAGATCATCTCTGGAGATCAGTGTGACAATCCCAATGTCTAAACCAGTAGAATATACAGATTTATAGTTTAGCCTAGGGAACAATGGAATGGGATTAGAATGCTTGAGTAGTTTGTAAAATGTAATAGTTTGCATTTTTACTACTACTGTGCTGTATTCTTTTCACAATTTGTTATCATGTCAGTTTTATACATCTGAATATCAATTCTTTAATATAGTAGATTTCCCATTTTCCCATTTTCTTTCCACCATTCTGACAAGTATTTATCTACAGTAAACACTGGAAATAATTATAATTATAATGAAAATGAGAAATAGTTAATCAATTCATTATACATTTATTGATCACTGACTTTTTTTTTTTTTTTTTTTTTTAATACTGGATATTGAAACCAGAGGTGCTTTCCAACCAAGCTATATTCCCAGCCTCCCACCTCCTTCCTTTTTTTAAAATTTTAAGACAAAATCTCACTAAGTTGCTTAGGTTTACACTTAGTTGTTGAGGCTGGCCTCAAACTTGTGATCCTACTGCTTCAGCCTCCTGAGCTGCTGGGATTACAGCCATGTACCACTGTGCCCGGCACTGATTTGTTTGTTTCTGTGGCTGTTAAGGTGAATAAAACACAAAACTTACTCTGAAGAGTTTAAAGCCCTGGAATATATAGATTAAAAAAAAAAAAAAAAAAAAAAAACACAAAACATAGGACTCTTTTGTGGGTTTATACCAAGTGCTCCGGAAATTTGGCAGAATTTCTATTATTGCAGGACATAATAATTTGTAGTTTAAGAAGAGATACATGAAAGTATAGATGACTTATTTAATCCCTAAAAGCAGCCTTTCATCAATATGTTACCATTTTCTATTTATTCTTGAAAGTCAACATTCTAATAAAATGGTCTACTTTCATTGCCATTTGTTCCATGCTTAGTAATTAGATTCTTTAATCTGTTCATTAAGGGTTTTATTTCCAATATTCCTCTGATACTATTATCTCAAAATACTAACAGCACCCACCTTATTAAATTAAGTATAATCCTATATTCACTCATCCTTGTCATATTTTATGGCAAATACTTTCAACTTCTCCTCATTTCTGGAACTCTCAGACACTTAGATTTAGTCCTACTGTACTCTTCATTCAGAAATGGGTTTTCTTCTCTTGTCATCACACATGATCCTTTATGCCCCAGTTTCCTAATTCATTATCATCTCTTTCCCCATAAAGATGACTCTCTAACCACTATCTGCGATTTTCACCTTCTCCATTGTCCAAGGCATAATGTTGATTAACTAGAAACTCCAATATTTGTGGCTAACCTCTAAGACTCTCCAGATTTGGTCTATCTTAAACAGACACTATTTAGTTTCATTTATCTTAAACTGAAGAACTTATACTATTTCCCTTACATTCCATACTCATCTCACATTATATTGCTATGACATAGTAAGAAACACATATTTTGTCTCTGCTGTGCAGTTCCTGGCACAAGAACATTTAAAACCCTTGGAATTCCTTCATGAAAGGAGTAAAAAGAATATCTTTTGTTATTCATAATAAGCACTCTCCACTATGCTTGAGTTTATACTAATGAGGTAGCTGCTGAAAGACCTCTAGATAGCTTGAAAATGGGATTCCTTTGCCAGAAGAACCAACACTGTGATTGGAGGGTTGAAATTTTCAGTCTGACCCCAACTTCCAGGGAGGTGAGATTGAGTTCCATCACCAATGGCCAATCATGGAGATGCAAAGGAATCTCTATGAGAACCATAAAGAACGGGATTCAGGGAATGACTAGGTTGGCAAACACCTTACGTTACTGGGATGGGAGCATGCCTGGACCCCAATACCACGACCTTAGATAGTCCCATGCTTCTCTTCCTTCTGATTGTTCCTCTCCTGTGTTCTGTATTATAAACTAGTAAGCCTAAATATTTCTCTGAGTTCAATGAGCATTCTAGCAAATTACTAAAAATGACAGAGGTATTGTGGAACCCCTAATTCTAGCTGCTCAGTGGGAGGTTAGAAGGGAAGACTGGACATGGATTATCCTCTGAAATGGAGGCAGTATAGTGAGACTGAGTCTTCAACTTTTAGGACCTGAAGCTGGCTCCAGGTAGATATTATCAAAATTGCACTGAATTGCAGGACACACATTTGGTGTCTCCAGAGAATTGTAGAATGGCATGGTGTGGGAAAAACCTACACACTAATGTGAGAAGTGTTGTAAGTGTTAGAACTATAGTTTTCTTTTATAACAAATATATAATCTTACTATAACATGAAACCTTTTGTGATATGGGAAAAATAATAGCATTTACACAATTAAGATATTTTGTCTTCTTTTAATCAAATTTATTGCTTTTCACCTTACATTAAAGGGATTTCTATGACTGATTTCTGTTTTACTTGAATTGTGGCAATGTAGAATATATTGAGAGCTAGATAGGTGTGCATTAAAACCCATAATGTATATTCCCAATTATGAGATATAGAACATAAAATGTTAATTTTTATTTTTCTCCACTTACCTCAAGGTTCTCAAATTCAGCTGAGCATCAGCATCATGTGGGATCTTTAAAGAAATTGATCACAAAATTTTCCTGCTGGTGTTGCAATTTAAGTGGTCTAGGATATGGATACAACATGGGAACTTTTACATTTTTCCAGTGCTCATAATGCCTCTCCTAGTTAAGGACAATAATGGAAAATCAAGTGCCACCTCAATGATTTTGCAGTACTCAGTACAATAAATCTCACGTGCCATTCTCTTAATAGTTATTTATTGAATGAAGGACTATGTTGTTGCAAGTTGGTATTTCATAGATGTGCCCAAAAGAAGGACAAGCAAGGCATAAACAAGAACACTATTAGATAGACATGAGAAAAACCTGGACATAGTTATTGGTAATTATAGAAAAAACTTATTTAGGTTCAGCCAGAAAAACTGAAATAAATTTGAGAGTCATTCAGATTTAATTTTAATGATTTTCTAAGCAAAAGCAAAAAGATTAATAATGATCTGCTAGGAAATTTTTGTATATAGGTGACTTTGAAGTTAAGATGGGGTCTGTCTTTTGAAAGAAGAGCTTTGCCCAGTATTTAAGATGATGTTAAGATCATGTTAAAAGGTCAGTGTGCACCTTTCAGGTTCTTTTTTTTTTTTTTTTTTTTTTTTTTTTTTTTTGGTACCAGGGATTGAGCTCAGGGGCACTCCACCACTGGGCCACATCCCCAGCCCTTTTATTTGTATTTTATTAGAGACAGGGTCTCACTGAGTTGCTAAGTGCCTCACCACTGCTGAGGCTGGCTTTGAACTCGCGATCCTCCTGCCTCAGCCTCCCAAAGTGATGGGATTACAGGCGTGCGCCACCGCACCCGGCTAACCTTTCAGGTTCTTGTAATGACAGAATCATTGTTTAGATGGTCCCGTAAATTTTACATAATGCAAACTCAATCTTCAAAGTTACAGATGGATGCTACTTAGAAGTTTTGGGGAAGTAATTAAGATCAGATAAGATGATGAGGTATGGCCTCCATGAAGCAATTTATGGCTTTATCAGAAGAAAAAGAGGGATCTGAAGTAGCAACCTTGCTCTATCTCATGGTGTGATGCCCTGTGCCTTGTTATAATACAGAATAACTATCTTCAACAGATGCTGATAAGATGCTGGCACCATGTTCTTGAACTTCTCGGCCTCCAAAACTATGAGATAACTAAACCTCTATTCTTTATAAATTAGCTGGTCTCAGGTATTTTGTTATAACAACAGGAAATATATAAAGACTGGCAGGTAAACTTAAACATAACCAAGAAAATCATCATGACATAAAAATTTAAAAATATATACAAAACGTGCCTTGGTTCTAGCATTGAATGACCCATTCCAAAGTTTGAGCTTTATTTTTATCAACTAATCATTTGACTATGCAATCTATTCATGCTTATAGAATTCTGTCTGTATTTCTTTTTCTGTACTAGGACACAAAATTAAATGATAAAGAAGTAATCATCTATGCCCTGAAAATACTTATAATCTGGTAGAGAAGGCAAATAAGAAGGAAACCTAAGTAAAAAATGCAATATGCTAAATATTATGCCTTGAATATGCACAGAGAACAAGGAGATAATCCATAAAAATATAAAAGGCATTTTGCTAAAATAAAAGTCTAAAATTATCATTGCCATTTTCACTTATCTTTAAACTCAAAGTTTAGCATTTTAATTGCCTACAACTGAATTTTATGAAGGTGAAATTTTTTCATAAGAAGTAAGAAATATTTCCAGTGGGCTAGGAATGTTAACATATAGCTCTAGTATAAATGGGAATGGCTATGAGGTTACATTAAGGATAAATTAAAGGAAAAATGAAGAATCATGTTCACATTTAGTTTTCTAGAAATAGAATAATCGATTTGGGAAAGAATATTGAGATATTTAAATACTGGGAATAGTCAGATGTTCATTGTTGAAAACATGATGAAGTTGGAAGGACTTTGAGTAAATAATCAACATTGTACACACACAAAAACACAGGCATAACAACAAAAAACAATACTGATAAAATTATGGAAATATAAATAATAGATCTGAGTAAACCTTAGAAGATTTACAAAATTTTTTGTAAAAAAAAATAGTAGGAAGGATAGTAGAATGAATTGGACATTATTCCCCTATGTGCATAGAAGACTATAAGACCAGTATACTTTCACATCATGTACAACCAGAAGAATGGGAAATTATACTCCATTTATGTATGATGTGTCAAAATGCATTCTCCTGTCACGGATAACTAAATTAGAACAAATAACAAGTAGAGAACAAATATAATATTCCACCAGCATTTTACCCCAGAAGTGTACATACCTTTTGTAATTCTTGGTTCTGGAACAAAACGAATACATATTCTGGTGTTGCAGTCAGTACAGTGTAAATTCAAATTCAGTCTGGAACAAAAAATCTCAAATTTTTGGCTACAGAAACCCTTTATATTTTTTAAAATAATTTAAGTACCTTTAAACATTTGTTACAAAGGTTTATGTGTACCAGTTTTTACTATATTGGAAACTAATATCAAGAAATTAAAGATTTATTCATTATTCATTTTAATTATAATGATAATAAGCTACATGTTAATATAAGTACATTTTTATAAATTGTTTTTCCATTCCCAAAAGTATAATGGGAAGAGAAGTATTGCATAATATTGCTATTATGAATCTTGTTAATGTCTAGATTAATAGGCAGCCAAACTTTTACATTAACCTCTACATTTCACATACCCCAGTGTGTTTTGGTTAATGTTTGTAAATAAAATCTGGCTTTGTTAGGCTGGGGTTGTGGCTCAGTGGTAGAGCACTTGACTAGCATATGTGAGGCACTGGGTTTAATCCTCAGCACCACATAAGAATTAATAAATAAAATAGAGGTATTGCATCCATTTACAGCTAAAAAAAATTAAATCTGGCTTTCTTGATATATAGTTAGGAAAGTGTGATGTTTTAATAGACTTTGCATGATAACTTTGAATATATTACCTTTATACTATGCCAAAATTCAACCTATTGTGGTTCCTCATAGGTTAATTGCAATGAATAATCTGAAAATACTTTAACAAAATTCTCTGATTCTGGTACAATTAAAATTATTTTGCCTTTTTTATACTTTGAGTAAATATTTTACCCACACATAATTTTATTGATCATTTGAAAATATTGGTTAAAGTCACGCTTCCAAATGTTGACACATTTCATTATACAATATCAAAATATTGCATTTGATAATATAATCACTGCATTTGGCAGAAAATTTGAAGCTGTCAAGCTTATAATGATGCAAACAAGTTTTCCAAAATTCTAATTTAACACTTGAAGGATTGAATCTTATCATTGGCAACAAACCCTGTCAGATATTTTCCTTGAAATGACAGACATACTTCACTCTTTTTTTCTTAATTTCTTCAACATTACTTTTTTTTAATTCAAATACATTTTGATTGACACATACAAACATTAAAATTATACATATGAATAGGGTACCACATTAGATTTTGATATGTGTGTATATTGTGTAAAGTTCACATTAGATTAACATATTCATCTCTTAAATCATTTCTTTTTTATAATATTTTCAATTAGTAGATTATAATTTTATATAATTCTTCACTTTTATTGAGAAAATATCTGTTCAGTACCTCATTCTGATTAACCAGTTTGTGTGTCAGTTGTTCTTTTAGGAGAAATGGTAATGAAAGAAAAATGATTTGGTTTAGATATCAAATAATTGCACAAGTATATTTCTCTGCTCAAAAGCTAGTACCCTGACTTATGTTAAGCCATAGCAGTTTTACAAATCATTGTTTTTCTACCATCAGTGTGAATATCAATGACATGAAAAAAGTAAATATGTTATTATTATTATGATGATGATGAAAAATTTTTAACCTAGGCTTCTTGACTCAGTTCCCTGTGGTTCATGGACTATGGTTTGCTTTAGACAGGTCAGGAGTACAACTGTATTACAAAAAGACAGGAAAGAATTAACTCTGTGTGTGTACACACACATATGAACACGTGCATATATATAAACAGGTGTGGTGCACTGATTTGTGTTTACCAAGTTTATAGATTGAAATCTTAGCTCCTTATAAGGGTATTAGATGATGGTACCTTTAGGAAATTATTATTTTGTAAGGTTTAAGCCTTAATGATGAGCTTATAGCCCTTATAAGAAGAGATATGAAACCTCTCCTCTACATTAGGTGCAGAGAGAAAGCAGCCATTGCAAACAAGGAAAAAGACTTTCACCAGAATCTTAATCTCAGACATCCCGGTCTCCAGACTATGATAAATACATGTCTGTTGTTTAAACCATCCAGGTAACAGGATTCTGTTATAGCAACCTGAGCTGACTAATACAACATGCAAATCCTCAAAGTGTATTATTCTTATTTATTTATAAACATGAATGTTACTAAAATCAAGGAATTTTCAATATTATTATAAAATATTTCATAGGAAATTATGGAAAATCTTAATAGGCTTGTATTCAAGTCATTTCCACAAGTACAAGAAGGAAATTTGTTAGTCTGGATCAGGATATGAAAAATAAAGAAATCTACAGCAATTTGGGAAGAATACCATAGAATTTAGTGCACTCCTTAGTTAAGACAAAATTTACATCATGAAATATAAGCAGCTTGTGGACTAACTGTACAGACTAGAATGGAAACAGAAGAAACTAATAATAAAGATAGAAAAATTAATTTTAATCCAACGAGATGGATATAAAGTTGGATCTATTAGAAAGCTAAATATACAACTTTTTCATTTCCAAAATAGTTTTGAGTGCTCACTATATGCTGGGCATCATTAAAGATAACAGGATCACAACTTTAATTAAGACTGATATGCTGTAGTGTAGTGGATGGAGGAGATAAGTTGATAAGCAGTGTTATAAAATGAGATAGATGGGATATTGCTAACATAGAAACCAGTGATAGGTATTGAGGAGTGGTGAGCTGTGGATTTTTGTTGATAAAATATTAGGCTAAGATAATCATTCAGACTAAAGGACATCAATCAGTAAGGAAAGAGTAAAACTTATGATTTAGAGATAAGGAAAAGAGAAATGATGACCCGAATAAGGTATTACTCGCATTCTGTACATGTAGGCAGGACTATACATAATGGGACATCAACAAGTCACAAGTTGGATTCCTTAAGTGAATATCATCCTCACTGTCAATGTGCTAACTTTAACTATGCTACTCTATATTACTTTCCCTTCCCCAGAAAACCATGTTCTTATTACACATACCTACCTTCTTCAGTGTCCACTCTAAAACCTGATTTCCCATTTCATTCTAACCTAAACCTAATCAGATCATTCACTTTATACGCATGGTACTTTGTATCTTTTTAATTTTCACAGTTTTCATGACACATTATGTTTATTTGTTTATGTGTCTGTCTCCTTAGAGTTTACAAAGGGAACTTTGATTATAATAATGCTTTCATTGTCAGAATACAAGGACTCCTATCTTGGCCTTGTAAACTTTTTTGGATAGTCCACTAATGAATCTTACACTGGGGAAGATACATAATTTGGAAGAATAGTTCGTGTACTTCAGAATCCATTTACACTTTATACACTGCAGCTTCATAGAAACAGATTTTAAACGACTGTTGCAAATCACCAAAATTTTTCAGTAAATGCAAACATTCATTTTTGTCTGAGTTGAAAACATTTCAAAAAATTCAGCATTTTATGTTTATAACAGATGGTTCAATTTGGTTTACAAAGTTCAGTGTACCTGGGGATAATTGGTAGTGAATAGCAAGGTAATGTGACTGAACTGCGATAGAATATAGCATAAATAAAACATACCTGTAAAACTGTTCAAAGCAATAGTTAATTGTTCCACCTGGAATAGCACAAACAATTGGGAGAGTTCTGGTAGTACCATTTGTCTCCTAACTCACTTAACATTGACTTTTTACAACTTTAGATCATATTTCTGCAAACTAAAACAAGTTCTTGAACTAACTTAATTCTACAACTTCCTACTAAACGAATTATAAAAGTCAATCCACAGCTTAGACAAGTTAAAAGACAAGATGCAGAAAGCCAATTAACTGGGCTCTATTATTTCTACTTTTATTATAATAAATTAAAATTAAAGATTATAATTATTTTTTCTTTAACCATTGTAGGTACTCTTATACAGCACATATATAAAAATCCAAAAATATTAAAAAAGACTAATATTAAATGAATCATAGAGCAAAAATAACCTAGAGCAGGATAACAAGCCCAATGAGTATCTCTGAAGTTTAAGTCATTTAATATGATTTTTGTGTGCACTAGTGAATTTGAAGCTTATAACAGTCCTTCCAGGTAGGCAAAATATTGTCTGTGTTTTACAGGTAGAGAGTGAAATCTCAGAGAAGACATCTTCCTACCCAGATCTTGGTGGCAAACTAAGCCTTAAATTCCATAGATTTTCATTCCAATTCCAAGGTTCTAATCTCCAGACTTCACTGACTTCTCAAAACAATAAAACTAATTTTAAAGATATGCTAGAAATCACCTTATCTATCTCAAGAGTTTTGACTAACAGAATTAGTTGGATTAGACAATCCAGGAAGTGCAATGAAGTTTTAGTGCATAGGAAATAAGAAAATTATTGGAACCAGCAGAATGGTGGAAAGAATAAAGATCAAGTGCTGCCTCAAAGCATTATGCAAGATATATCAGGGCAGTGATTTTGATTTACATATAAAAAAATTAACTCTCTTGAGATTCATAGCTAGAATCCATGAACATTTGCCAAATTTGAGTTTCTGGTTTGTCTACTTAAAATATGTTTGAAGGGTCTTCAAAGGAGGCAGTCTGCCATAAGATGTAAAGAGAGCAAGTAGAAGCAAGGAATCTAAGCTTTCCTGGGTTCCAACTCTAGCTCCTTCTCTTACCAGCTGAGTAATTTTGGCCCTATTGCCTCTCAGCTTCCTCAGCTATAGATTAAAAATAATAATAATACCTACTTAAGACAATTTCTGTGATTATTAAGATGTAAATGTTAAGAACAGGGCCTGACCCAGAGCACACAGACAATGACAGAAGTCACTGACTTTACATGAAACAGAGATAGAAGCTTACAAGGGGGAAGCTAATAGATTTGGGTTGTAGGAGTGTAGAGATTTGTGCAAAAAAAAAAAAAAAAAATGAAGGAAAGAGATGCATGTGTAGGTAGCAAAGACTCCAGATAATAGTTGGAATGATGAAATAAGATAATGTTTAGATATTGGAAACTTTGGAAGCAGAGAGAAAAATATTTTAAGAAACAGAATTATTAACTTTCATGCATGTAGGAAGTTGGGCTATAGTTGAAAATTAGGTTAAGGGCAATTTTTTCTTGTAATTTTATAGTGCCTTCTATGAAGGAATTCTTCATGATAAAATGTACATGATACATTCATGGTACATCCATGGTGCATGCATACACACACATAAACACACAGAAAATTTACCAAGCTAAGCTTAATGGGAAAAGATGAAATGATTAGTTTGATATTATCTCTATGTATAAAGACTTCTCAAGCATCTGGTTCTCCCTACATCTTCTCAAATTTCAATTACTTTGTTTAATTTTTAATGTTAAAATATATCATTATAACTGCTAACACAGTAAAAACAATAAGATCAGTTCAATTTTGTGAAAATGAATCCAAGTATCAAGTTGTGAGATATTTCCAACTTTATTTTTAATGTGAAATTCTAAATTAATTAAAGTATCTATTACAGATTCATCTTCTCAAAACCAAAACTTCATTCTTCCTTTTATATCAGCCCAGAATACAGCTGATAACTAAAGAAAAATCTTGAAATGTTGTCCTTTAAAAAAATATGCTTGATAATTAATGTGAAGGGTTTGAATCAAAGTCAGTGGCACTTATTCTGTTGTGAAGATTACAATTTCAATTAATTATCACTGCTATTCAGGGGATGATTTTTATAATTGGAAATGGCTACTGTTGGATCATAATAAGAAAATAAAATCTTTATTCAGATAAAATGCAACTTTGTTCAATTATTATGATCCATATAACTGAGATTTTTCAGCTAAAGTGTATTCTCATCACAAACAGATTAAAATAAAATTAAATTTCTACATTTAACAGCTAAACTCTGAATGGTACTCCTTTTCATTCTCCTCCACTTCATTCTTCCTCCTTCTGGATTTCGACCTCTGGGTCCTGGAAACATGCAAGATATATTAAGATCTTTGATCCCATTAGCATGTTTTGCAATTCATTTTTCTGTTCCCATCTAGTTAAAATAGATTAGTACTCATAGATATTAAGTTACAAAACACAGGTCAGTGCACTAAGATATTGCAAGTCATAGCAGTCATTTAATTCTTGATTTCATTTAAATAGTTATTTAAAGATTGGAGCAAAATGACCTTGAGAGGTTAGTCTAATTCTTGAATCTTAGCCAAAATTGTTCCTTAAATAGAAGTCTGTCATTTTTTTCCACTCTTCAGAAATCATCACAAAAGAACTTTAGAGTATTATTCTAAATCTAATTCTAATCTATAAAAATGCTCAAATTGTCTTCATCTTAGTGTGTTTGTCAGTTGTTCATCACTATAACAAATTCCTGAGAAAAACAACTAAGAGGAGGAAAGTTTTTTTTTTTTATTTGTTTGTTTTAATTCCATTTTATTTTGTCACCACAAAATCCTGTGTTTTTTTTAATGGTGTTGTTTCATATAATCAAGGCACTTTTAGCATTATCTACATTTTACTAACTTCTTTGCATACTATATGTTTTCGTATCTTCTTTCTTCTGAGTTCAATTTTGTTCTTCCTGACTTGAGTCTATTAGTAGAGCCTATTAGGAGTACACTCTTGATTATTGTTATTATTTTTTAATTATTTTTTATTCTAAGATGATATAAATGACATCAGAATGCATTACATTTCATATTACACATATAGAGCACTTTCTTACAAATCTCTGGTTGTATGCAAAGTATATTCACACCATTAGTGACTTCATACATGCACTTAGGGTAATGATATCCATCTCATTCTACCATCTTTTTTTTTTTCTTCACCCTTTTGCCCCCTCCCTACCCCCCTCCCTACCCTTCCCTCCCCATTGGCCATTCTAGTATTCCTCTAATCCTCCTATGCTCCCCATCCCAACCCGACTGTGAATTGGCCTAAGAGGAGGAAAGTTTATCTCATAATTTCAGAGATTCCAATCCATGGTTAGTTGGCTCCATTGCCTTGGGCTGAGGTGAGGCAAAACATCATGGTGGAAGGGCTTGACAGAGAAAGCTTCTTAGCTCAAGGCAGCCAGGATAAAGGGGGATGGGAGGAGACAGACAGACAGACACACATACACGCACACACACACACACACACACACACACACACACACACACACAGACAGAGACACCAAGAATCTAGGGACAATAAATACCCTTCCAAAATATGCCCCTAGTGACCTACTTCTCCCAATCATGCTCCACCTACCTACAGTTTCCACCACCTCCTAATAATTCATTCATCTACCAATGAATTAATCCACTGATAAGGTTATAACCCTCATGGTCCAATCCTTTTCCCAATGCCTACCACTGAACATTATTGCACTGAGACCAAGTCTTTAACAAATCTAGGTCCAAACTATAACATTTAATAGATGTCCCTCAGTAGATGAATGGATAAAGAAAATGTGGTACATATACACAATGGAATTTTACTCAGCAATAAAATAAAATAAAATAATGGCATTCGCAGGTAAATGGATGAAGTTGGAGAATATAATGCTAAGTGAAGTTAGTCAATCTCAAAAATCCAAATACCGAATGTTTTCTCTGATATAAGGAGGCTGATTTATAGTGGTGTTGGGTCGGGGTACATAGGAGGATTAGAGGAATGGTAGAAAGGTCAAAGGGGAGGGAGGGGAGGGAAGGGAGCAAGGGGGGATGGAGGGGGGAAAAGAAAAGGTGGTTGAATAAGATGGATGTCATTATCCTAAATGCATGATTAAAGATTTGAATGGTACGAATATACATTGTATACAAACAGTGTTTTGTAAAAAGATGCTCTATATGTTTATTATGAATTATAATGCATACTACTATTATAAACACAACAACTTTGAATAAAAAGAAAAAAATTTCAAATTTCATATTATTTCTTCTCTGTCCTTATGTTGTTCCCAATTTGCAGGAATAAAAATCTCACAAGCCACTCACCTAACAGCCAAAGAAGCCTTTATTCTGGCTGGGGCCACCAACTCCGACCCACGTGAGGCAGGGTGGTAGAAGATGGCACCCCCCTGTAGCAAGGGTAAGGTTTATAAAGCACAGGGTTAATATACCCTCAGGTGGAGATGGTTTAAGGGTGGGGTAGTATCACTCCACCCTAGGATTCTATTGCAGGTGTTGTGTAACCTGGTTCTTTGTTCTGGATACATTACAGGAACAGGAATGAAAATGGCAGGTAATCTAGAATGTAGTCGCCTCTGTTTATCACACTTAGAAGAAATAATAAAATTATTTTCCTGACAATAATCTCATATTCTTAAGTTCCTCTTCCAACTGATTTTTCCCTATACTTCTCCTTTGTCATTCTCAATTCACTAAAAAAGAGTAATGTGTGCAAACATTGTGATAAAATTCAAAAATATCCCAATGCCAAAGATGAAAAGAGATCTAACAGTTGAACACTTATTTAATCCCCAATTCCATCTGATTTCCCATAAAAAGGTACATGATATTTCTTATAAATTCAAGACAGCTGAGTTTGTTGGGATAGTGAGAATTAAAATATATCTTATAAAATACATTTGTTTAATTATTTGATTTCTTAGGTTTTACATTCCTTTCCATCACTTGCCACTGAAAATTTTCTCTCAATGTTTAATTTTAAAGCAAACATTAAAGAGTAATTTTGTAGCAACTAGCATTCATTAGAGTTCAGGAAGTCAAACTAGAAGATATATGATATTTGAAAAGCTTTTATATTTAAATGTGTACATATGTGTGTGTGTGAAAGATAGAGACTTTACACAATTTTCCCATGCTTCAATCTTTTAATTTTATTCTTATATTCACTAATACATCCATACTTACTTTTTTTCTGAATTACTCCATTCTATCTAGCCTAGTCTCCACCCAATGTTGTCACTGAGTGAGTTCATTGTGTAATTCATTCATTGTGAGTTCATCATGAAATTATTAGTATGGTTTGAATCCTTGCCAGTTGCATTTTTCAATCAAAATACAATATACCCCCTTATCCAAGATTTTGCTTCTAAAAGTGTTATGATATGGATGTGAGGTGCTCCTCAAATGCTCATGTGTTAATACAGGAATGTTCAGAGGTTAAATTATGAGAGCTAGAATAATAAGCTAAGAAACTGTCCTCCATCATTCCCTTCTTGATATTTTGCCTCATCTTAGGCCCAGAGCAATGGGATCACATGACCACAGACTGAGACCTGTGAAACTGTGAGCCTAAACTTTCCTCCCCTAAGTTATTCTGGGTGGATATTTTGGTCACAATGACATGCAGATGATTAATAAACACAGTTTCAATTTCCTACAGTAAATTACAATCTGAAAGTATTAAATGAAAAATTCCATATATAAACAATTCACAAGTTTTGTTATAGTATACTGCTATAATTATTCTATTTTATTATTAGCTACTATTAATCTTCTACTATCCATAATTTATAAATTGAAATTCATTATAGGGATGTATGAATAGGAAGAAAGCATAGTATACAGAGACTTTGGAATATCCACAGTTTCAGAAATCCATGCAACATCTCAGAACATATCCCAGGATACATAAGGGTGAATTACTTCAATAGTAGAAACTCAGCATTGGCAATGTCAGAATGGCTGTTTCCAGTGTCTCTACAATTAAGAATAATGTAACTTAACAGTCTGAGATTCCTAAGAAGTTGCTTTCCTCAGTCTTAAACTGAATTAACAGTTAACTTGTTGAGGAAAAGAAGAGTAAAAATATTAAAGGATAAAAAAGATCCATGGGTAAATTATTCATCTCCACTTGACCTGAAATGTATAGAAATTTAATTGTTCTTATGGAATTTTCCACACAATGAAAGATAGGCCATATGTAAGCCAGCCTTCATTCAGAGAAACTTACAAATTATGATGCGCTTCAAACATAGTTACTTCAATATTTCGTCAGTACCATTTGTGTAACTTCATAACTTTCACAAGAAAGAAAAACAAAAACAAAAAAAGGCAAGGAACTCAAATTATATGCAGAAGAAATCT
This sequence comes from Tamias sibiricus, assembly GCA_025594165.1. Taxonomy (NCBI): domain Eukaryota; kingdom Metazoa; phylum Chordata; class Mammalia; order Rodentia; family Sciuridae; genus Tamias; species Tamias sibiricus. The sequence continues at coordinate 37,312,518 of CM046665.1, read as the reverse complement.
TAAGAAAAATGTCAGACTTTTGTGCCCACCTCTGCCCTTCTTATAACCTAATCTCAGATTCTATTTTAAATGCAGAACTTTTACCATTTTGTGCTTTTCAGGAGCTCCTTTAGAAAAACAAAATACTGAGCTTTGTTAGACAACTGAATGGTCTGTGCCAAATTAGGAAAGCTTTTTCAAGTGCAAAATTTTTATATATTTACGAAGCAGGCCAAGGTCTGGAAGTATGTTATTTTAATAATGGTGTTCTATTTAATTGGCTGAAAAGGAAATTAACTATGGTAAGCATCTTAAAGTCATCCTTTCCTACAGGTCAGCACATAGGAAGGTAAGTTTGCTGTCATTACCAGATACCTGCATAATTAAAAATAATGTAAATAAACAGACTGAGACTTCTAAGTGGTTTCTTTCCTCAAAATTAACTGGAATTGGCAATGAACTAAAAATAATAAAGAATAAAACATATATGGACAAATTATTCACCTACTTCTTCTATTCAAACAGTTAATGGATAATTATTCAAAATAAGATTTATGGTATTTTATATTACCCTCATATTTTTCTAAGAGAGTTATTTACTTGTAAAATTTTGGTGGGGAGGGTACAGGGGATTGAACTCAGGGGCATTCAGACACTGAGCCACAAAACCAGCCCTATTTTGTATTTTTTTTAGAGACAGGGTCTCACTGAGTTGCTTAACATCTTACTTTCGCTGAGGCTGGCTTTGAACTTGTGATCCTCCTTTCTCAGCCTCCTGAACTCCTGGCATTATAGGTGTGTACCACACCACTTGGCTGTAAATTATTTTTCAGCAAATAAAGTACATGTATACAACTCAAGGATATATATTTTAAAGGATGAACATATATTACAATTATTTATATGTCATATACTATAAATTTATATTATCTTAAACTTTGTATTTTAAACCAAATAAAACATAAAAGTACTCAGTTTTTATTACTTATTAAAAAAAACAATTATGAACATTATCTGCATAGCAGGTATTCAATAAATCTTTTAATTTATTTTATAAAACTAAGGTTTAAGCAAACATTTATTTTTATATAGAATTTAATAAAATATTCATATCAACACATATAGCCCTAAAATAATTTATGGAGACTTTCTTAACCTTAATATATGCTCCCTTTCGAATTTAATTTCCTTAGAAATCTATTGAAAAAATGCCAGTTTTTGTAGGTTTTTTTTTTTTTTAATTTGATTGGATACAAAATGATGACATTCTGATTTTCTTAATGTGAATAATGATAACATGAATAAAATTTCTTAAAAAGTAATCATGTAGCCTCATTAACACCTTTATTAAAATAAAACTTAGCTGTCAAATAAAATAAAATATAAATTGCTTAGAAAACTCTAGATTTAAAATAGACTGGCAAGAAGATCATATGTGAATTTCATATGCAGCTTCCTGCAGCTGTAATAGTAGAAAACTAATTTAAAAATCTTGAGGAAAGTCATTACTTTGTTTATTATAAAAATTGTGAGCAAGGTGCTAGGGATATAGTTCAGTGGTAGAGCACTTCCCTGTCATGTGTGAGTCCTGGGGTTTGATCCCCAGCAGCACAAAAAAAAAAAAAAAAAAAATGGTAAGTAAGTGTGTGCAAGAGCCTTAGTGGAAATCGGGTGCATCGCTAAATGTTCTTTCAAGTTCCTTTAGCTACTAAGCTGAGGATATATTGAATTATAAGTTCTAATCAGAATATTCATGTGACACAAGGAAAATGTATTTTTTAATTAATATTCAGGAAATAAAGGGAAATAGAAAACAAAAGCAAGAAAACGTGTCTTTCTGAATTCTTCAAAGGTATGACTGTTTACCTTAAAATTTATAAAAGTATAGATCTGAAGTGTTTGTTAAGTCTATAAACTGTTTTTCCATTGCCAAGCTGGTTAACCAATTAAGTAACATCCCTGTATTATATCTGCACAGGATATGAGAGGCCTTACAGTTGAACTGAAATTCTCCCATTGGAGATAAAGAAGGAAGGAGCACTGGTCAGAGGTGGCAATGTAAAGAAAAAGCAGTTAGATCACCCAGGGGAAGATCTGCAAGGGATGCCTCAGGAGGAAGCTGCTGCCTCAGAACCTAAACCTGGACCTCAAGATGGCCATGACCACTGAGTCGCCAGAGTTATCACCCAATGCTCACTGGAAGCCAAACAAGAGAAACAAGGCATGCCTTATTCACATTGTTTCTCTTTTTAAAAGTTTTGCTTCTAATACTCAGGTTTTAGATAACATTAAAATTTAGAAAGTTTTCAAATTCATTACTAGTCTTACTCATGGCCACTGGAAGACTGACACAGGAAAAATGTCCCTTATAAGAGACTGATTTGAACACTCTTTTCATCAGCTCTGCGTCACTGTCACCAATATGCTTTACAAAAACAACTTAGTGAAGGAAAAGTTTATTTTGGTTCATGGTTTCAGAGGTTCAGTTAATGATCTACTGAATCCATAGTTCTGGGCCAGAAGTGAGGCAGAACATCACTGCCACCAAAAGGTGTGGCAGAGAAAAGCAGCTCAGGACATGTTAACTGGAAAGCAAAAAGAGAGTTCTGCTTACCATGGACAAATATAAATCCCAAAGGCAAGCCTCCAGTGATCTACTTCCTCCAGTCACACCCTTGGTGCCAATAGTTAGCACATCAGTTTAATCCATAACAGTGGGTTAATCCCACTGATTAGGTTATAGCTCTCATAATCTAGTCTTTTCACCTCCCTCTGAAAATTCTTGCTTTACCTCACATTATGAGGGCTTTTTTTTTGTGTGTGTGTGTGTGTGTGTGTGTGTGTGTGTGTGGTACTGGGGATTGAACTCAGGGGCATTCGACCACTGGGTCACATCCCCATCCCTTTTTTGTATTTTATTTAGAGACAGGGTCTCACTGAGTTGCTAAGTGCCTCGCCATTGCTGAGGCTGGCTTTGAACTCGCTATCCTCCTGCCTCAGCCTCCCAAAGTGCTGGGATTAAAGGCGTGTGCCACCACGCCTGGCTCTCTCTTTTGAATTACATATGAGCTTTTGAGGCCACTTCATATCTAAACCATAATAGCTACTGGAGTCCAAGTCAGTAATGAATGCAAGGGAGACTATTAACACCCAAGATAGTTGGGTTCTGGCAGACAATGGGGGACCAGGTCATAAAAGCAACAAAATAAGCACAAACAGCAATAAAACTAACTCTAGAAACTCTGATCTCCAGACATGGCAAATATTTCTACAACTAAACATGTTACCTCTGATGCCTCCCCAGAAGAACCATGTGTTGTAAGAGATGAGAGATTTGTTAAGCTCTGGAGGCTTCACATCAACCTTGCACAGCCAAAAACTGAAGTGTTGTTTAAGCAGGGTCACTTGCACATAGCTTAATAGCTTATTTTCATTAATCCAAGTAACTTTGAATTCAATTCAATTCCTCTTCATGCCTTCTACTAAAAGAAATTCTGAGTGCATTCCTCTTAGAGCAAATAATCTTCAGGAGTTTCTTTTCTTTTTTTTTTTTTTTTTTCCTGCCTTAATTTCTCCATGCTTATTTGTCCCAATCATTCCTTTATAATTTTGTGTAAAGATGTATCTTCCAAATATTGTCATTCATTTGCCTTTCTGCGTCATGAGTTTCAAATTTTAATTGTGCTCATTATTTTCAAGTTAAAAAGACGTCAAAATTAGCATGGAATTCTTTGAATCATTAAAGCAATAGTTTTTGCTTGTTTTACAATACCTTTTGCATTTGAAATATAAATGACTTTAACAAGGGGAAGAGTTTTAACTAATTAAGACTTTCTTACGGATGATATCAGTGGATTCTATTAACCTCAAGCTCGGGGGAAAGTGCTGAAAGCCTGTGTTAGGCTCATGCTGGTGGGACCTGCTTTTCTCTTCCTGTGCTAATTCCTGTAACACCAGCCATATCTCTGTGTCAGCAATTTAGTGACCTGTAGACAAGAGAGCGATTTCTAGAATTGTAAAACTCTGCATTTTGATAAGTAACCTAAAAAATGTGCATCTTCTTTATGATGCTTCAGAGTATATGAATGGCAATAATTTTTTGTATTACTGGAAGATGCTTTTTTAACACTGAAAGTCATGTTTGATGATAAAAAAAGAAACTGCACTTCCTAAGTATGGAAGAATAGCCAGATGGTAAATGACACAGTGTTTTAGCAGTGACTGGAGGCCAATAAAATGTACTTGGAGTAGTCTAAATCTAAAGGGGCCAGGGTGGAAGGCAGACTGCCAAAAAGTAAGCAGCAGAGAACTTTCCAGAAAGAACAGCTCACCTATGAAGGACATTTTTATCAGAAATATGAAACAATGCTTTAAATATTAGAAATGCTCTGAATATAAAGATCAACAGATCAAAAATTGAATTGTTTAAAATAATTTTTAAAGTGTTTAGAAGCAGTTATCATATTGCAGATGATTCATTAGTTTCACGTGACAATGTAAAATTTCCCTAAGGGGATTTCAATTTTGTGGTTTTAGTATCAAGCATTTTAATTTCTGGTCTGCATTTAAAAAGTTAATAGGGGCTATTTGTATTTTCATGGTGCTGTGGGAACAATTTCCTGTCACTTATTAGGTATGTAAACTTTTCAAAAGATGAAAACTTTTATTAGAGTCTGATAATGTCTTTAAATTTGTTTCCTTATAGGAGGACATAAGGGTAACCATGGTTCCCACAACATAGTTGGTCCTTATGAAATGTTACTTCCCTTGCCTCTTTACTTCCTTCTTATAAATTTAAGTGTAAAATACTAAGACTTTTTGTAAAAAGTATTTTTTTTTACTTTTTGCAACATTTTATTATTAAGATTTGTAGGGGAAATATATATAGCTACTAATATCTGACTAAATTTTTTACATCTTGTTACTTATTTAATCTATTTTTAATAAAAATTCGATTATTTTTACATACAAAGACAATATTAAATTAGATAACAGATATGAGAGAATGTATATTTATATACAAAATATATATGTACATACACATGCACACACACACACACACACACACACACACACACACACCATGTGAACATATAAACACTTAAGAATCACAATATTTCTGTTGGTTTTCAAAGAAACAGCTTTTCATTGTATTATATATTATTCAACCAACTTCTGGGTGAAAATTATTCCAGTATTTGCTATTATGGCAAATTTTACAATGATTAACATTATAAATTGATGAAATTCAGTTTTTGGAATCAGGACTGTTGAATGAAACTGTGCATTTATGCTTGAGTTATATATGGCTAAATGTTCTTTCATAGAGTATTACCATTTTAAAATCCCAGCAATACAAGAGTGCCTGCTTCCTTGTGGGTCCACACACTGTTGTCAGTCTGTCCATAACATATTAGGTGGGAAAGAACATCACAAGCATCATTGTGTAATTTTGCTTTGTTTTCTGTTGTTATTGAAGGGAAACTTCATATTTTTGTTTGGCAAATGGATTAGTTTTATATGGTACATTTGTACATATGATTGAAGAAATTTTAAAAGTATTTTTTAAAGTTTAGAACTTTATTTTTAAATATTGTGAATATACAATTATAATTGACCATTTTTGTTGGTGCATTATAATTATACATAACAGTGGGATTCATAATGTCATATTCATACACAACAATTTGATCCATCTCATTCTCCAGTATCTTCCTTTTTCCCTCCCTTCCTCTCCTTCTGATATGCCCACTCTACTGATCTTCTCTCTATTATTAGTAGTAATAGTAGTACATTATAATGATATAAAAGCATGATTAATGGTGGTATTTGTGCATGGACAGAACGTATTTTGGTAGATTTTGTTCCCTAGTTCACCCACAGGCCCTCCCATCCTTCCTCTGTCTCAATTCCCTTCTTGTACTCTTTTATTCTACCTTCTATTTTTATGACTCTCTTTGTCATTTATTATTTTGACCTTACATAGGAAGTATTTTTTTTCTTTTTCAGGCCTCTTTTGTTGTTGGTGGTCATATTTATCATTTTTTATTGCATACCTAGGTTATAAAGGAAATTATTCATGTTTATTCAAGGTTTGTATGCTTTCATTTTTTATATTTTGATGCTTCTATGTTGCATCTATGCTGAGTTTAATATTTTTAATTACAGATACAATTTGATCTTTTTCTAAGTAGTTATCCAGGTTATTGACAATCATTTATTTAGAAACACATAGTGTATCTATGCAGTTGAAAAATGTATAGACATACATAAATAAGTCATATGTAAAAAATGCATATGTGTATATAAATATGATACACACACACACACACACACACACACACATATATATATATATATATATATATATATATATATATATATACATCTCAGAAGTATATCCTTCTTATGTTCAGGTTAGTTGTCTTTTAGTGTTCCTGTTTTCTAATTTTGTTTTGTATAAAGCTTGTCCCATAATTAATTCCATAGGAATGGATTTTTTTTCACAATATCTATATTCTGTTTATTTCTTTTTATGTAGTGCTGAAGATCAAACCCAGGGCATCACAAGCCAGTGCTCTACCATTGAGCTACAGACCCAGTCCTTTACTTCCATTATTGACTTTCATTTCACATTTTACCATTTTTTTCACTTACGTCTTAAAACTTTTCTTCAAGTTTTATACCTATAAGTGTTTCATTAAAGATATTTAATTCTATTCTTCTCCTCATCCTTCTTTTCATTGTATCCATTCACTATTTTCTGTTCACTTTTAAGTGTCTCTGTATCATTTTATGTAGACACAGGAAAGGCGTTTTATTGCTGCAGAGGTCATTACTGGTGTCCAGTTCAGATAAGCTGGGATATGCTTTACTGATTGCATGTGTCATTCTCTAGATGCTGTGGCTGGCTGCTGCCAGTGCCTCACACCTTCTAGCTTCTCCAGAGATTTATCCTTGCAAAACTGGAACAGAATCACTTATATATGCCTGGGCAGTTAAATTTCTCCCATGACAACTCAGTGATTGATCTCAATAGACAAAAATCCTGGCTCTCTTGCCTGATGCTGCAAGGAAGTCCATACTCACTTTCTATTTCAGAGTCTCTTGTAGGATAGGATGAGTCTGTAGTTTACCTGAAGCGACAGGCTTGCTAAGCATCTTCCCCCTTTCTGTTGTTCTTCACCCCCCTCTCTTTTTTTCTTTAATACATTTTTCCTCTCAGTTTATCCTGAGTCCATCCACTTAATACCTCACTTGCACAAAACAGACATTTTGGTTGTTTCAGCAAACCTAACCTGGAATAGTCATTTACTAGCTTTTGTTTGTAGTTGTTATTGTTTTATTCAAGAGGATTTTGTTGGAGGGCCTGATGTGTCTTCTGACTTTGTGATTTAATTTGCTTTCTTCAGAACTCTTAATTTCTATTTTTTTTTTAATTTTTTTATTATTTATTTACTTATTCATCATGCACAAGTATAGTATCTTTTTACATACAACTGCTTGTATACAAAGTATACAAGTACCATTCAGATCTTCAATCATGCATTTAGGATAATGATATCCATCTCATTCAACCACCAATTTTTTTCCAACCCCCCCCTTACTCCCTCCCTCCCTCCCCTCCCTTTCCGTTGACCATTCTAGTGTTCCTCTGATCCTATGTACCCCCTTCCAACAACTCTGTGAACCAGCCTCCTTATATCAGAGAAAACATTCGGTACTTGGATTTTTGAGATTGACTAATTTCACTTAGCATTATATTCTCCAACTTCATCCATTTACCTGCAAATGCCATTATTTTATTCTCTCTTATTGCTGAGTAAAATTCCATTTTGTATATATACCATATTTTCTTTATCCACTCATCTACTGAGGGGCATCTAGGTTGGTTCCATAACCTAGCTATTGTGAATTGTGCTGCTATAAACATTGAAGTGGCTGTGTCACTGTAATATGCTGTTTTTAAGTCTTTTGGGAATAGACCCAGGAGTGGGATGGCTGGGTCATAGGGTGGTTCCATTCCCATTTTCCCAAGAAATCTCCATACTGCTTTCCATAGCGGTTGCACCATTTTGCAGTCCCACCAGCAATGTATGAGTGTGCCTTTTTCCCCACATCCTCTCCAACATTTATTGTTGTTTGTGTTCTTGATAGCTGCCATTCTGACTGGAGTGAAATGAAATCTTAGAGTAGTTTTGATTTGTATTTCTCTAATTGCCAGTGATGTTGAGCATTTTTTCATGTATTTGTTGATTAATCGTGTATCTTCTTCTGAGAAGTGTCTTTTCAATTCCTTAGCCCATTTATTGATTGGGTTATTTGCTTTTTTGGTGTTAAGTTTTTTTAGTTCTATATACATTCTAGAAATTAGTGCTCTATCTGATGTGCATGTATTAAATATTTGTTCCCAATTAGTTGGCTCTCTATTCACCTCACTGATTGTTTCTTTTGCTGAGAAGAAGCTTTTCAGTTTAAATCTATCCCATTCATTAATTCTTGGTAATAGTTCTTGTGCTACAGGATTCTTATTAAGGAACTTGGGGCCTAATCCGACATGTTGGAAATTGGAGCTTACTTTTTCTTCTATTAGGCGTATTGTCTCTGGTCTAATTCCTAGGTCCTTGATCCACATTGAATTGAATTTTGTGCATGGTGAGAGACAAGGGTTTAATTTCATTTTGTTGCATATGGATTTCCAGTTTTCCCAGCACCATTTGTTGAAGAGGCTATCCTTTCTCCACTGTACATTTTTGGCACCTTTGTCTAATATAAGATAGCTGAAATTATATGCATTAGTCTCTGTGTCCTCAATTCTGTACCATTGGTCCACCAGTCTGTTTTGGTGCCAATACCATGCTGTTTTTGTGACTATTGCTCTATAGTATAATTTAAAGTCCGGTATGGTGATGCCACCTGCTTCACTTTTCTTGCTCAGGATTGCTTTGGCTATTCTGGGTCTCTTATTTCTCCAGATGAATTTCATGACTGCTTTTTCTATTTCTTTGAAGAATGACATTGGGATTTTGATTGGAATTGCATTAAATCTGTTAGCAATGCTAACGAAAAGAAGAAGAGAAAAAACTCAAATCACTAACATTTGTGATGAAAAAGGGAATATCACAACAAACACCTCGGATATACAGAAGATAATTAGAAATTACTTTGAAAACTTGTACTCTAATAAAACAGAAAATGCTGAATGCATTGACAGATTTCTAGAGTCATATGATTTGCCTAAACTGGATCTGGAGGCTATACACAATTTAAACAGATCGATTACAAGCAAAGAAATAGAAGATGTCATCAAAAAGCTACCAACAAGGAAAAGTCCAGGACCTGATGGGTTTACAGCAGAGTTCTACAAGACTTTCAAAGAAGAACTAATACCAATGCTCTTCAAACTATTTCAAGAAATAGAAAAAGAGGGAGCTCTTCCAGACTCTTTTTATGAGGCCAATATTACATTAATTCCAAAGCCAGGCAAAGACACATCCAAAAAAGAAAACTTTAGGCCAATATCCTTAATGAACATAGATGCAAAAATCCTCAACAAAATTCTGGCAAATCGGATACAAAAACATATCAAAAAGATAGTGCACCATGATCAAGTGGGGTTTATTCCAGGGATGCAAGGCTGGTTCAACATTCGGAAATCAATAAACATAATACATCACATCAATAGACTTAAAGATAAAAATCATATGATTATCTCAATAGATGCAGAAAAAGCATTTGACAAAATACAGCACCCCTTTATGTTCAAAACACTGGAAAAACTAGGAATATCAGGGACATATCTCAACATTATAAAAGCTATTTATGCAAGGCCCAGAGCTAACATTATCTTAAATGGAGAAAAATTGAAAGCATTCCCTCTAAAAACTGGAACAAGACAGGGATGCCCCCTCTCACCACTGCTATTTAACATAGTACTGGAAACTCTGGCAAGAGCAATTAGACAGACGAAAGAAATTAAAGGGATCCAGATAGGAAAAGAAGAGCTCAAATTAGCACTATTTGCTGATGACATGATAATCTACCTAGAAGACCCAAAAAACTCTACCAGAAAACTTTTACAACTAGTAAATGAATTTGGCAAAGTAGCAGGATACAAAATCAATACCCATAAGTCAAAGGCATTTTTGTACATCAGTGACAAAGCCTCTGAAAGGGAAATGATGAAAACTACGCCATTTACAATAGCATCAAAAAAAATAAAATACCTGGGAATCAACTTAACGAAAGAGGTGAAAGAGCTCTATAAGGAAAATTATAGAACACTAAAGAAAGAAATCATAGAAGAACTCAGAAGATGGAAAGACCTACCTTGCTCTTGGATAGGTAGAATCAATATTGTCAAAATGTCCATACTACCAAAAACATTATAATTTCTATTTTTTATTGCCTTTTCCTTTACATACCCAAGGGCCCCTTCTCTAGCCATCTTATGTAATCCAAGCAGCAAACCACCCCTGTTCTTATGCAATGTCAAGGCCTTCTTTGCCTCTTTATTCCCCAGAAGTTGTGTCCCTGGTCTAGAAGATCTCTATCCTATTCTTCTTATTTCCTATTTTTAATAAGATTTTTCATTCTGGTACTGATTCATCTACATATCCTTAGGGCGTTTCTTTTTTTATCACTAAGTCCCCATCTTACACTCTATTTATTATGGGCTTTGGAGTTGATTCTGTGAGATTTGGATACTTATTTTTTCTTACCTATATGATGTCAAATTACTCAAACCATTTCAGTCTTTTTGCTTATGTTTTGTGATTTTTAAAAGAGTTCATGGAAAGTTTGGATTTATTTCTTATTTAATTTATTTATTATTAAAAACCAGTTTCAAAAATCACATACCCGAAAATTCAAAAAGTGCATTCAGGTTTAAGTGTGTGTGTGTGTTGGGGGGAACGGTATGCAGGGACTCACATCTGCTGGGCAAGCACTCTCCATTGAGCTACACCACTACCTAAATTGAAGTCTTCACATTTCTTCTCTATTACTTCTATAGATTTATCTACAAGAGATCACAAGAAGGCAATTTGAAATAAAGTACACATGTCCTTTTTCATCCATAGAACAATCAAGATTTTCTCCACCATAAAGAATTTTCTTAGGATGAAGCAATTCTATGAAAATTTTTTTCTGCAGGAAATTAAATCCTCCTACCAGAATTTGTTAATTTAAAAATAGTTTAAAATTTCTGCTTTGTAGAATAGCTATTGATCTTGTTAATTTATTAGATTTTCATATTTTTATTTAATTTTAAAATAAATCAGATGATTGTAGCAAATTCAAGTTTCCTGATATGATTTTGCTCAAATAAAATTATATACCAAATTTAAAATAAGGTAATTTTCACATATGTTTAATAAATAAAGCATATCACCTAAATAAATAACGTGAGGTTTAGAGGTAATTAAAAGATTTATTTTTTTTTATCTATAGCTTCCTTGTTTTTTTTTTTTTACTAAATTTTCATTTTGAAAAAAGATACACTGTCATTGTTATGAGAAGCAAAAAAGGGAAAATGTTTTAATATCACCATTGTAAAAATATTGCTTTATTATTATTATTATTATTATTATTTTTTGTACTGGGGATTGAACCCAGGGGCACTTATCCGCTGAGCTATATCCCAAGTCTTTTCATATATATATGGATACATTATATGTATATAATTTAGAGATGGGGTATCACTAAGTTGCTGTGTCTGGCTTTGAATTTGTGAACCTCTTGTTCCAGCATCCCAAGCTGCTGGGATTACATTACCACAAATGTATATTGCATTTTTATGTAATTGGACCTAAAGATTTTTAAAAATATGAGATTCAGTTTTATCATTTATCTTTCTTAATATATCATATTTTAGTATTCTGATAACAGCTTCCTTTATAGTGTATAAACTGTATGTTCACTTTTATATCTCGAAGTCCTGTAAGAGTACATGGGATAGAGTAAGCATTTAAAATATGTTTATTAAATCATGAAACAGTGCATGTTCAATTTTAAGACCACATTTTACCTCTACATGAACTCTACTCCCTATTCTCGCTGACTCTTTATGTGGTTAACTTCTCCTAGTTCTTTGTTTCTCTCTTTAAGCAACATGTTTGCAGAGTTGCTGGCTCTGATCTTGCTTACTAGGACAGCTCATTCTGGCTCTCAGTGCACCCTGAAACTCTTATCAAGAATATTTGCTCATATTTGCAATTGTGCATGTGTTCATCAATATTTCATTGATATAACTTTCTTCCTGAAGTTTTCCCAGGACTGTTAATGGCTTAAAATAACTAAAATTTATTCTCTCACAGTTGAAGGCTCCAGAAATCTGCCATGTAAGTGTTGCCTATGTTGGTTTCTTCCAGGAAGTCCAAGGAACAATCTTTCCCATGCATGTCTCCTGACTTCAGATGATTTCCGCAATCCTCAGCACTCTTCTTGGTATTGCTTCTTCATTCCAAATATCTGCAGACACCCAATTTCCAAAGAATGTCAAATTCTGAAGTTCTGAGTAGACAAAACTTTGGGAAGAATATCCTTCAACCTGGTAGACTTTGTCACTGCATTTAATATTATACAAAGACAGAGTAGATTGTTGGTCGCTGTTGTCTTCCTATCACTCATGGACATAGATACTCAAAAATATACAGTAATGACTAACCTACATCAACATTACCAGATTACAAATATTTTTGTGGTACTTGTGGCACTTGTAAATAGGAGGAATATTCATCTTCCAGTTCAGTAGTTTCTTAATTTGAAAATTACTAAACAATTTACTTTAATTCCCTGTTAGTTTGCAACTGGAACCATAAAGGGGAAGATGGGAAACACCATGCTTCTGTTTAAGAGGGAAAGGTAATGTGTGTAAAAAGCCCCTGAGAGTCACAATTCCCTAAGCCAAAAATTCTAACTATTTGGAGAGATTATTATAATTACTGTCTATGAAGTAGAGAGTGTGAGGATTTCAGAGTTCAGAATTGTTCTTTTCTTCTGCTTATGTCTCTGATAATTTAATAGCTCTGTTATCATCACAATACCAGCGACACTGCCCAGTGGTGGCAAATGTCTGGCCAAAGGCTGGGATTATTACAGTAAACACTAAATGAAACATTAAATGAAACCACTTCACATTATTTTGAGGACTCTTGCACAGTCATAAAATTCTTTTCTTAGTATAGCAAAGGAATTTAATACAAAATCCTGTTTTTCTTCACCTTTTCTTCATGAAAATGTGAATGAGTTATATTAACTAGTCTAGTATGAGCTCAAATTCCTTATGAATTTTGAAAATGAGATCACAAGAGAAAAGTGGTAGCTATAGCATTAACATCAATAATCTCTGAATAGTCCTACAATGTAACCGAAATAATATGACAATTACTAATGCTTTCATTTTAGTGGGTAGGTGTTTACTGCCAAGTGCATAAGGAGAGTTTCTGGAGTGATAAAAATTGGTCACATGACTTTGCAGGTGCTAATGTGAGTATACACATTGGTAATAAACTTGTCAATCATACATTTAAAATGAGTAAATTTTATTAAATATGAATTGTACCTTAATAAGATGATTTTTTAAAGTTCTTTGTTCTGCTTTTCTGAAAACATGATCCTGATGCATATAATAACATAAGAGGGTCTGATGTTTTTCTCTCTCCATAAAGCTGTTCTTGATTAGAGTAAGAGGCCATCTCTCAGTGACATCTGTCATTTCCTGAATAAGTGCAGTGAGACCACATTAAGGTGAAGAGGCCCATCTATGGGAAACCCCATTGGTAAGGATTGGACCAGAACCCTAATAACTATCTGGAATTTTGTCCAGACTTCATATACTGAAAAGTCCAATACTAAAACATGCCCTTTGGCTGTTTATGAAGGACAATAGTAGTGAAAGAGCATTGAAAAGAGAATTATATTTCTTAAAAATAAAACATTAATTTGTGTAGATTTTTATCTATGCAGATTTGAATTTATTTCTTATTTTTACATAAAAGCAGTAGTGTTTTTGTTTTTACTTTTACAGCACAACATTTTAATGGATTCTCTTGCTGCCAATTCAGTAAACAAGAAAGTTTAAAATCATAATTAGGAAATGTCATTTAGAAGTGTATTTGCTCCTTTTGAAATTAAGTTTCTTTTTCTCCTTAGAATTAAGATCCATGAAGAAAAAGTAATAAAATAATATTCTCAGTTATCCATATATTAAGAACATAGGTAATTTTCCCAGTGGGTATAACACATATATCATCCAGGAGTGTGAAGAACCTCCCTGTCATCCTCAGGTGCTTGGACTGAAGGGATATCCAAGTGAAATGGGATACATTGGGCCATATGACTTGGGGAGCAAGAGATACAAGTTCCTCAGGGAGTAAACAATAAGTTAAAGCAAAGCCTAGCCTGTCCTAAATATCCAACCCCATATTAAGAGCAAGTTCATAGCACCTTTCCCATGCCACATGGACATTCTTCTTGATCATGGTTCTCTGTCCCATGGATACCATTACATTTTCTTTTTAAATCTTAATTCATCCTTCCTTTGCCCTTCTCTCTTTCCCTTCTTTCCTTTATTCTTTTCTTCCCTCACTTTGTTTATATTTAAGGTGCACAACTTGATTATTTGTTATATTGTATATATTGTGAATAATGGTAACAAACAAGCTGATTAATGCAGGAGCCCTGTTTGGGGAGATAGCTAAGATTGCGGTTGACTACGGGCCATAGACATTTTTGGGCATTTCTGCCTTCCGTAGTCTCACGGGACTTGGCCCAGGATCTCAAGAGATTTGAGCCGTGACTCAGCAGATCGAGCTAGCGCCATTCCTGCTCGGGCGCATGGGATGAGACCAGAGAGAGAAAGGACAGGGTTATCGCTATTGTATAGATATATTGTAGTTTCTTGTAAGAGTAGGTGCCTTGGTTTCTTGTGAGAGTGTGTATGTGGTGTTAGAAATTACAAGGGACAGAGACAGTAAGATTAAAGAATTTTTTCGTCTCCATCCTGTCTCCGGACTCCTTCCCGCAACGCTGCCATTCCAGGCTGCAATCCCTTTCCGGCGACAACAGATTAAGATACCCATCAACTCACATAGTTACTGTTGGTTGTGTGAGCATAGTGAGAACACTTAGGATCTACCCTCTTAGCAAATTTCAAATAAAAAATATAATATTGTAAACTTTAGTCATTATGCTATTCAATCTCCAGAATTTATTGATCTTGAGTAAGTGAAACTTTGTACCCTTTGATCCACATCTCCCCACATTCTTTTTCTCCTAATCCCTGATAATTAATTTACAACTGTTTCTATGAGTTTGACTATTTTAGATTCCATGTATAATTAAGATCACACAGTATTTTTATGTCTGTGCCTGGCTTATTTCACTTAGCATAATAATGTCCTTTAAGACCATTCATGTTTTCTCCAATGGCAAGATTACCTTCATATTTAAGATTCTATATTCCATTACATGTATATACTGCATTTTCTTTATCCATTCATTCATAAGTAAACATGTAGGTTCCTTATGCATATTGGTTATCTGTGAATAATGCTGTAATGAATGATTTCAGTTCTCCTGCATACATATCCACAAGTGGAATTTCTTGGCATATGGTGGTTCTACTTTCAATTTTATGAAGAATCTCCACACTGTTTTCAATTATGTGTATACTAATTTATATTTCGACAACACTATATCGGGTTTCCTGTTTTCCATATCTTTGCTTACACTTGCTTTTTTTTTGTAGTAGTCAACCTAATAAGTTTAAGGTCCATTTCCCATTGTGTTTTGATTTGCATTCTTATGAAAATTCATAATGTTGAGCACCTCTTCATATACCTGTTGTTTGCTGTTTGTGTATTTGCTCTGAAAAAATAAATGTTTATTTGGGTCTCTTACCAATCTTTTAATTGAGTTATTTAAGTTTTTTGGTATTGAGTTGTATGAGTTCTTCATATTTTTTGAATATACTGAAATCTCCTATTCCACTATCTTTTTGACAAGGCCAGAATGTCTTTACTCAATGTGAGGGATAAGAGAAATATTGATAAGTAGTTTGAAAAGGCATTAGTTAAGTGCTCGGTGTGTAACCCAGTGGTAGAGAACTTGCCTAACACGCATGAGTCCATGTGTTCAGTTCCCAGAACCATCAAAATAGTGTTCATAGTAGTTTATATGGTGTTTCTTTTATCACTCAGTTACTTTACAAACTTAGAGCAGCTTTAACATCTTGAACTCATCTAAATCTCCAGAAGGACAACATATGAAATTGTACATGATCAACTCCAATTATTTTAAAACTAATGTAATTTATACATTTTCAGTAACACCATCAATGATTATCTGGCAATTAGCCTGATCAATGATAAATTGTACAAAGTCTTCCTCCTAACCAAGATATCAAGGAGACAAGTAAGTGTAAACCATGGATTTGTGTGCCACTTCATAGTCACAGTGTTCTAATCATTTTCACAAATCTTAGATTTTTATGCAACAGCATGGGTAAAGGCAATTGATTTTTCAAGATTAATTTAAAAGAAGACATGTTACTTAGTTAAATCTTAAACTCACCTTGAAATATTCCCTACAATGCAGGGCTCAGTTCCTATTGATAATTGTTTTTGTTTCTTTGTTTTGAGGTGTGACCACTTTTGTTGGGATTTTCGAGAACAATAGAAGGGTCAATTAACACCTATCTCTCCAAGTGAAGAGAACTAAGACTGTTTCCAAAAGACTCCAAATAAGAAACTGTTGATAATTGTTTTGGTTCAGTGATTAAATTTTATTTAAATTCAATCTGTGACTGCTAAGATCTCAGAAGACATTTTAGGAAATCAATTCTTTTCAAAGAGGTCAATAAATTTCATTAGATTTAAAATCAAGTGGGAAATTTTGAATTTTAAAACAAACATTACATTTCTTCTAATCTGCCTAGTGTTTTAATAAACAATTGTCCTGAGAAAGACTGGGACACATAGCAGAGACCTATTTTTGATAGCTGACATGTTATATTCACTATTCTTATGAGTGTCACAATTCCTGAAAGTAAGAATACAAAATAGTGTTATTTGCCAGGAAAAAAATCTATGTGAGTGTCTAAAAGGGAGAAAAAGATCTTTTTTAACTGGTTCTGATATTATATAGTCAATTGAATACTAAACTGTGAGAAATGTATCAGTGCAGTCTTATGGGTAAAAGCATATTCTTGTTTCAAAAAGAACTCAATTTTTCTTTGGTCCTGAATTCTACTGTAAGTTCTGTTAATTACAGAAGAGAACATAATACCATGTAGAAAATCCCGGGTTTGTGGTGGTGGTGGTGGTGGTGACAGCTCTGAAATGTTGAGCTTTGTTCTTAAATTCCTTTAAATTGTAACAAAGAAGGGCAGATGTTTGTTACAGTCAATTTGACAGTTTATCATAAAACATAGAAAGGTTTAAAAACAGAAGAGACTTTTAATACATTAATGAGGCTGTATAGCATTTTTTGTGGATATTCACATTGCAGATCTATTCCAGAGACCCAGGGCCAATACCTGGAGTGGTGCAATTGGCAGTTGCCTCACCAATCACCATGTTTCCTTCCTCATCCTAGTGACACGCATGCCTGTAGATCAGCTTGCCTTTGCCTCTCCTTTCTCTCGGTCTCGTCCTGTTCATTCTGCAGCTTCTACTTCTCTGATCCCAAGGTTGTTCCCATGCATCTCCCTGTGTGCTGATGGATGAGGTCAGGACCCCTGCTCAGAAGACATCAGCAAAGCTCCACAACGCAAGGATTCCTGCAGGACCATAATAGATGGCTAAAAGATTGATCATGACATATTTTCAATAAATAAAGCAAGTGATGAAATAGAGTTAAAAATATGAGGAGCTTCTGAAAAACAACAAGAAAGACAGAAAGAAGATAATGTGAAAGAATAAATAGAGTATCAGATGCATGATTTATTAAAGGAGAAACACAAATCACCCAGCTTTCTTGTAATTGGATAAAATAAAACTCAAATAACTAGAGAGAACTCTTATCTAACAGTTTGCCAAAAAGATAAAAAATGAAAGTTGATGATACTAATTATTGGTCAGAATGTGAGAAAATAAGAGTTCTACACTGCGAGCAGGAATACAATAGAACAAAGCCATTATATAGGGAAACCTTACAGTATTCAGTAAAATCAAGTATCATGTATGCCAAGTTTTGTCACCTACTAATACTACTGGTATGGGTGCCAGGGGAAATTTTACATGGGTCTGTAGGGGAACTCATATGAAGCTATCTAACATCATGGCATTCTAGTTGTTGAGAATTAAAATCATTTAGGTATCATCAATATGAAAGTGCATAAGCAAAGTTTGGTATCTATACAAAATTGAGTCGAATGCAAGAATATGATTTAAAACATTCAAATATAAAATGAGACTGATTAAATGATTTCTTTCAGTTGCTATTGTTTCCTTCAAAGTCATTTAATGTTTAAAGTATTATTTTATGTCATAATGAACACATGTTGAAATTAAAAAGAAAACATTAAGAAAATTTGTTCTTTTTCAATGGGGTAAGCATCCTTCAATATTCTAAAATTCAATATTTGGACACATTAAAATGAAAATTTTAAGAGTGTATGAAATTTATTTTTGATTAAATCTTAAAATTTTTCATAGGTAGACAACTCATTAAGATGAATGGCTAGCCTGCTGTACCAAAAGACAAATTAAAAAATAGAACATATTAATTCATTTTAGTTTTATTTTAAAAGTACATTAGAATGTTGTTATAACTTATATGAAATACAAAATATTTAGGTGGCTTTTCTAAATGCATTTTTGTTACTCACTGTACCAAAACCCTGAGTCAGGTATCCCTTAGACCGTGTAGGCTCAAAAATCAAGACACTGTAGAGAGTTGTGAAATGCATGTCTACAAGGTGACCAATTTCACACTTGTACAACTCCTATGTAGAGAAGTATCTATCCACATTTGCTCAACAGTTCATTCTTCTTTTATACTAGTCTGAGGAAGCTATTCAACATAAAGAAAGAATATGCAATATTCTACTCCTGGGTACCTCTGATTTGGCATAAAACTAGGAAAACATTGCACAAGAGCTAATTGTCTCTTCTTTCAAGATTCATCTCCTCAAGGGCTTATGCCTAGAACACCATCCCAATCACCTGTCTTGTTTACTCTCTTCACTTGAATTCTTTGATCTTTTAGGTTGATTTTCTTAAAACTTTATACCTAAGAAGGCAGTGGGAAAAGCTTAAGTGGAATGGCTTACAACATACAGATCATTATTTCCACTTAGGTATAGGTCCCAAGTACAGAACTAGATGTAAATAATAGGATTAGTTCAAGATATGGTAGTGGATTAGTGGATGAATCTTATTCTCAGAGAGTTTGATGACTATTGAAAGGTAGTCACTGAGCAGAGAGTTGCCCTCTGAAAATCCCAGCAAGGAATGATTATTTCCTTTGAGTTGAAGGACCATGGTAGGGTCATTAATCTAGATGTCTAGATGTCTCTTTTAAAAGGTTTGAGAAAGAGAGGTAGAGATTATTGAAGCAGTCTAGTTCAGAAGAGTTGAAGGATTATGGAAATTTAAGAATCTTAGCGTAGGACTGTCCAAATTAAGAAAGGACAATAATCTATGGGCACGCATTTCAGGTAAGTATTCCTCCATATCAGGACTGAGTGTGATCACTGAAAATTAACTTTTCAGTTGAGTAAGCACAAGATGCATGAAGTATAGAATACATAATGTTGCTAAATTGACTTCATTATTGAATGTATGAAATCATTGGATTAAACTTGGAAAGAAAATATGCAAGTAGAACTGATGAATTACTTGATACTAGTAACCAGAAATGAGTCAAAAAAGAAACAGAAAAAAATTAAGAAACTAATTATTTGGTGGGACCCTTGATGTTTTGGTTGAAATTTTCCTTTATATTCTAAATCAAGGGCATATTTATTTACAAAGTGCTGATTACCTTGAATTTATAGTCAGCTATGCAGACTACTAATCAGTCAAAGCTTCAAGATGAATAGCTGATAAGACATACAAGAAAATGACTTCCAGATATATTTGCATTTTAATAAAAGAAATCTTTAGTACTATGAAAAATCAATCTTTAATGTTAGAACTACCACAAAATGATGAAGATATTCATGGGCAGGAAGTCTTTATCAAGGGATTAATATATTTCACTTCTTGACTTCTTGGTTTCTTTCATCATACACTATAGATTACAAATTTGTAGTCCTAATTGTAAAGTTGGTTTATTATATATCTTAACAGATGAATAATGAAAAAATTGAGGCCTTCCCCAATGTTCAGTTATTTAATGAATAACACACACATTTTTTTGTACCAGGGATTAAACCCAAGGATGCCTAATCATTGAGCCACATCCCCAGCCCTTTCTATTTTTTTATTATAAGACAGGGTCTCACTAAATTGCCTATGCTGATTTGAACTTGTGATCCTCCTGCTTCAGCCTCCCAAGCCACTAGGATTATAGGTGTGCACCACCATACCCAGCTACAAAATCTAATACTAAGTTTTTACCACAATTTGAAGTGGAGTCTAGCAAAACATGTCATGCCTCAATTGTTGTTATTTTTATTGACTACTGCCATACTTAAATTGGTTCAACAATTTTAACCTATGATTAAAAGTTTTTCAATAATATTACTATGTTATCCTGTATTGAAGTTTTGTAATAAGCTTCTATCATAGCCATAACATGAATTGTTTTACATATTAAAAGTTTATACAATTTTTCTAAATTTTAGCAAGTGATGTATTATTAAGTCAGTTCTCTGGAGGAAACAAAAGTCTCTGATTTGTGGCATTTTCAATTTCAGAGCCATAAATATCTGCAGCATGGCACATTTCAAGTGACTAACCTTGCTTCCCATCCTTGAATGTGGAGTTGGGCAATAATGCACTCAGTTCCTGGAAAGCCCATAAGATGTGGCTCCAGTTCATTATTCACCCAACTGGTAATATGTACTGAGTACTCATTATGTGATAAGCATCATGCTTTCCAAGTATAATGGATCAGATAAACAATAATGTGTTTAAATCCCAAGGAAAAATATACTTCAGGAAAAGTCTGGGTAAACAGAATAAGGAAATAATCACAGGCACCACAGTATCATGACTACTAACAGGATCTCCAGATCTCAGCTGCCTCTATTTGAAGGTTGGTTTAGATATTTAGAACTGCATAAGCTTGATCAGAGTATTGTAATGAGGGTATTTGTAGCTTTTACATCACAGGATTCCTGTGTGGATTTAATGTGTCTATGTATTTGAAGAACCTGGTAAGAAATCATAAATATTAACCAATATTACCTTAGCTTACCCTTACAATTGCAAAGACATCTAGGAATCATACAAAATGTTTTTAACTACAAGTAAGTTATACTCATGGGTTAAAAAGGGATGGGGCTATAAGGAGAAGTCCTTTTTCTGAGATATGGGCAAATAAATATTTTAGAAAAATGTTTAATCAGAAACATTGTAGATTCTGTTATAAGGATACTGAATGATGGAAATGTTAGCAAGACGAAGGTTTGTTTGTTTCTCATCTAATAGATTTTGTGCAGGCCATGGAAATACATGGTATTCCAAATGCATTCTATTCCTGGCATGTGTCATATTGCTCTTGTCTACATGGTCTAAGGTGAATCACTACCAAATCAAGAATAGCTCCAAAAAGTCAAGTGAATGATGAAAACATGGCAGGATCAAGAAGGTGCAAGAATTAGTTCCATCCATATCTCAGTGAATGAAAGTAATAGTTCCATATTATTTATATGGCACATCGATGGCTGTGAAGTTATCTGAGACACATAGGGTTTATTCTAGGACAGTAATGTTTTCAATGAAAATGCAAGGGTTCTGTTAACATGGAAAGAGAAGGAGAGTGGATATTAGGGTAGAAGTGGCAGTCTTTGCCAGAAGGGCTAAGCATCCATAATGGATTCCTTTTACCCATGAACAAAAGTGCCTGGTGGAGCTCACGAAAGGTAAAAGATTGTGTGATTCTCTGGAGTAAGCACCGGTATTTACCAGTAGCCTAATTCCTGTCATTTTCTTTCCAGTTGACCTTCAGAACTGTGGTAATCCCTAATTGTACTGTTTCAGATACTGTAATTATTTTGCCTTGATTGCTATTCTAACATCAAATGCAATTTATACATCCTGGGTTGATAATGTAGGTAAATCCATTTAGGTGAAGTGGGAGCTCTCAATCCTCAGAAAGTAATGAACCTTACTGTAGGCATAATCTGGTGGCTCAGGCATGTTAGTTATCAGCAGATGTTCCTTTTGGCTGGAAGATTGATGGCCCTCCTTGATTCTCTTCATTATGATATTCAAAATTATGCCAGAAGGTCATTATCTCAAAGAAGATATCACAGATAAGGAAACGAGACTCCCACAGACGCATCAGTAAAATATATATATTATCAGTATAACTAAGCAAAGAATATATTATATACTTCAGAATAGAAAGCAAAGAAAATAAATAAATAAATAAATCTTAATTGATGATTTTTCTTGTTTTGTTTTATTTTAATGATTTCTTGTTTTTTAACCTAGGCTATGTCAACAAATGACTGAGAACAACTCTTTTAATAATGTCCTTTAATTCAGAGACCTATCATCCACCAATGATATCGTAAATGAATTATTAGCCATATGGGTTATATAGAGAATAATAAAAATTGTTCTAAATATGTAGTGTCAAAAAATTTACTTTTATTAATATTTCTACAAATCTTAGTACTCTTTATATGCTGTAAAGATGATGATGTTCTATTCCACATTTTGGAGTGTTGCTAAATTGAATATGGAGGTTGACCTAAAAGTTACTTTCCAAAAAACCATACAAAGTGTAAGTCTCAATAAAATGTTATTTATAGTTTTAAATTCATAAATGATAATTGTATATTTATGGGGTACAATGAGATGTTTTGATCTATATACATTGTATAAAGATTCAATTAAACTGTTAACATTTCCATTTATTATTAGAAGACTCAATACATATAATTATGTTGCAATAGATATGATAAAGATAACAGAGAAAAATAATTAAAAACCAGGTGAGCACATTCATTGAAAGTATGTGAACTGACAACTAATATAGAATGAAATTACCCTGTTAATGACCATTGAGATAAACACCTAGGACATCAACACCAGTCCACACACACATTAAAAAAATCAAATTACAACATCTTTTTTTTTTTTTTTTTTTAAACTGGAGATTGAACTCAAGAATGCTTAACCACTGCGCTATATTCCCATCCATTTTTAGATTTTATTTTCAGACAAGGTCTTCCTAAGTTGCTTAGAACTTTGCTAAGCTGCTGAGGATGGTTTTGAACTTGCAATCATCCTGCCTCAAACTCCCAAACTACTGGGATTGCAGGCATGTGCTACTGGGCCCAGCTGCATCTTATTAAGCATGTAGTTCTCTCTAGTTTTGACGTCTATAAGAAACCTTCTCCTTACACATCAGCTACCTGCCTCCCCTCATCATTTTCTGTCTTCTTTCTTTTCTTTTGTCTACTCTTAGTTATTTCATAATAAAACCCTCCTGGAACATTTGCCCAAGCCCAGATTCCTCCTAAAGGTTATTTATTAGAGATGGTTTAAGCCTTTATCAAACGCCAGCTATTAATGGCAGAATCTGTGCCAGATCAATATTGAAATTGCCTGGTGATAAATTTAAAAGGCTGCCAGTAGGTAGGACAGTATGGTCTCAGCACAATTCTACTAGGCAGTAGAACAGGAATCACTAGTATATTGCCACATGTTTGCAAAACTCATTTTTTCTAATTCATACATAAGTTTGGAGATTTTCCTTGGCCAACTAGTTCTGAATATTCTGTGTGAGAAATGATAAAGAAGAAACTAAACATCTAGTAGATTATATACATACACATGCATATACATGTATGTGTGTGTGTGCCTGTGTGTAAATTTCCTTTCTAAACATTGTATAGAAAAAATGAAAAACTGGAGCCTAAAGGAGGTATGGTAGGTTTCAGTTTTGTAAAGGTCAAAATATTTATTTTTAATGAAAAAGGTCAGTATAAGGAGAAGAAAAAGGTAAGATTCTTGAAGGGGAAAAAGAAAAAGTTTCATTTGAATGCGGAAGGCAAGAGTTGCCATGGGAACCCTGTTCAAAGTGTGAAAAAGAACATTCATCCTGCCTGTTATTGGGAAGTCCATCATGTGCTGGCAGCTGCTGAAAACCTGCTCTGATTAGTGAAAAATTTTAATTTTCCAAAGGGCTTGGGTATGGATAAATGGATTAAATAAGCCCTCCCAAAATAAGCTATCATCATTATCTAAAATTTTGATCCTGACAGCAGGATTATCCATTATCTTCACTAATTTCTGTGGTTTCTAAATGTCTCCTATAATGGCTGTGGAGACAAGAAAATTCTTAAGGGTGAAAAATCCTTTTGTCATCCACTTATTCATTGTTTTTTGTCCTAGGCCAACTAAACCACAAATATCATACATATCATGTTGTATCCATATCAAACTCTGCTTTCTACTAGTATCTACAGAGAACTCTGCTTTCTACTAGTATCTTTGTTGTCTGCAAAGGGAGTGGATTTTGCTATCAAAAGTTCATGCAGTTAATGGAACGTGGACAGAGATACAGTCTTAAGCTCCACATTAGTCCACAAGTACAAGGAATTTTATGCTTTGGGGGGGGGGTAATATTAAAACCCAGCCAATTTCTGTTAATAAAATTTAACATGTGTTGGGATAACCGCCTCATCATGGTGAGCAAAAAGAAGTCACCATTTGAGCTGGGTGCAGTGGTGGTGGCCCATAATCTCAGCAGCTCGGAAAGCAGAGGCAGGAGGATCACAAGTTCAAAGCCAGCCTCAGCAAAAGTGAGGCACTAAGCAACTCAGTGAGACCCTGTCTCTAAATAAAATACAAAATAGGGCTGGGGATGTGGCTGAGTGGTTAAGTACCCCTGAGTTCAATCCCTGGTGAAGAAAGAGGAGGAAGAGAAGGAGAAGTAGGAGGAGGAGGAGGAGGAGAGGAAGAAGAATAAGTCATAGTCATGATTTGAGGTGTGGTTTGATATAGTGGGGAAGGGAAATAGTGGGTGGATTCAGTTGCTTGGTTGAATCCTTTCTCTCTGATTTATTAAAGTATGACCTTGGACAAATCACTCTCTCTATGTCCCTTTTTTCTTCATCATGTAAACAGAGATTATGCTGAGAAAACTACCCCATAGAGTTGTTGAGTGGATCAAAATTTGAACATTGTGATTGGCAAACTTTTTCAGTAAAGGACCTAATAGTTAATATTTTATGCTTCACAGGTCATACATTGTCTGTGGCAACAGGTCAATTCTGCTTTGTAGCATGAAAGCAACCATAGGAAATATGAAAATTAATGGGTGACTATGTTCTAATAAAGCATTATTTACATAAAAAATACAATGAGGTTGGATTGACTTGTGAGATGTAATTTGCCAACCCCAAAGAACAAGTGCTTAAACTAATACTTAGTTTAGAATAAATGCTAAATAAGTGGTAACTGCTATGTTTTACACTGGGTTTCTTGAACTTAGCTTTATTTAATATGAACATATCACTTTGTAGTAATCAACATATCCTCAAATTAGTCATCTAGCTGAGTTATAATTCATCCAGGATTAAGTTTCAAAGACTTGTCAGTGACTTTTTCACTCATCTGTGCAACAAAAGGTTACACTGCTTAAGGGCATATTGCTATGGAGGTGCTTCTACTATAATAAGAGTTCACTGCACAACCTGTTCTTTATAAAATAAATGAATAAAGTAAAATGGGATGACTAAGATAAGTTTCCCTGTAAAGATTTTTAATGTAGCATTGTATCCAAGAAATAATCTTGAAGACTACGAGGAACATATACAACAATAGAAATATCAGATGAGTTAAATTGTGATAGAATCTAGACTGAAAAAAAGTGGTATTTGCTGTAAAAGAATCATCAAACTATGATCACAGTTGATTATATAAAATAAGCTTTTAATCTTACTGATAATTCTACTTGTGCTTACCTTTCTTCATCAAAATATGGGAATCACTTGAAAGTGCAACCATGAAATGGAATGGCAGGTGGTGAAATTTTAAATGCCTATTTCTATGGTACTAATAATATTTTAGATTTAAAGCTTCAAGATTTAAAGGGACTAACGTGCCATATTTTCTAAGAAACAAAGTTGTAAGACTATTCTTTAATTATGTAATATTCAGGCTACAATTTACAAAAATTGTCATGAAATAATTGTCTCCTCATGAAATAATTCACTTAAATCTAACATGATCCTTGCAAACTTGCAAACTTATTCAGCAAATGAATAAGTCATACAACAAAAAATAATTTCAAAGGAAAATAAGGATTAACACTGAGTAGTTTGTACTATTTTTTACAATAAATTTTATTGATGGATGAAGACCTCAAAAGAAACATTTATAGTGGTAGGTTAATTGTTCTTTTCATGTGGAATGGTTGTTTTTCTGAATAATTTGATTATAAAGTCCCTAGAAACCTATATTCCAATTGGTTAGACTAATCATGGATATACGAAAACTTTTATTTCCTGTACAAGTTTATCTTTGACTCATCCCATGAATACACACTATCCAAAAAATTAAAGTTGAGTTTTCTGCACACTGTTTTTAAAATCATTTAACTTCCAGATTTTCAATGATGCTCAGTCACAATGACCATCATGTTACTCTGGAGGAAAAAGTTTAGAGCTGCTTTTGAAGGCATGACAATCTTACATGTCAGCTTTTGTGTTTTAAAGTTACTACTAGCTCAAAACAGAATATTCCATCATTTAATTACTTTTAAGTTCTACAAATTGCAACTATAACACCAAAAGAATTCAACTACCACAAAAAAACTTGTATATCTTCATTAGCATGAACATAAATCCTATTTTACCTAACATAGACTGTATTCATGCCTGTTTTACTGAAAAATCTCCCTTTCAATTTTAAAAATAAAGTCTTGAGTTTGAAAAATAATCAAATACTAATATGTAGATGCTCTTTCAGATTTTCTATTCTTAGACCTTTTCAACATTTTCTGAACTTCTATGTGACAAGCACTCTTATAAAACTTGTGTACATTTGGTAATAATAAATTTACAAATAAAGCTCTATTCATTATTGAAGAATACAGAGGTTTCTACACTCTCCAGGGTATTGAAGCAGCTATTACAAGTCATTACTGTTCATAAGTAACTGCCTTGGCCTTTGACACTGGCAAGCTAAGTGGTCTTGACTGAAATTAGAAAATTAAACAGAAATAATTGGCACAGTTGGTTGGCATGCAGCCCTGGCATCAAGGTCTAGAAAAAATTAAAGATTGCCATCTTTTTATGTAAATGTGAGATTTTGAGCTACCAGGCATTACATAATAATATGAAGTCCCAAAATAGGATCAAGAATAGGTTGTACATCTAACAAATGGAATTAAATCCAACCTTTTTAACTAAGTCATTAGGAAAGAAATGTAGAAACAGCTACTCAAAATCACCTTATATGAAAATGAGGTAGTCTGGAAGTAATCCAATAAATATTACCAAGCACAAAGCTTTGCCCATGGGTTTCCTCACCAATTACTTTACTAGATTTTCATGGACATCTTGAAATATATTCAGCCGACCTAATCCTTATTGATGAGAAAACTGAGACTTACAAAAAAAACAATACATGTTTTCTTATAGCCAGAAGTTGTGTAGCTTACAGGAAAGACAAATAGATTAAACATAAAAAAGTAATTTTTTATCATTTTCAATTTTAAAATAATTAGCATTGAGCATTCTTTTGCAGAAATGATGCTGTACTCGGATCTGTTCTCCATACCTCAGAAACTTTATTTTACATTTCACCAGGTCACCAGGATCTGACTGACCTCTTCTCTGTGTTATTCCTTTGGGATTTTCTTACATAAGAGACACATAGAAAATATGATAAAGGGAGAGAGACAAATGGACAGCACTCAAGAGCTCTGAAATCCAAGCAGAAATGATTTATCAAACTTTGAAAATTACATTGTTAAATGCTGGTCACACATTCTAATTCCAACAGAGCTTTTGAGCCTAAATTCAAAATATCACATTATAAACCTATCAAATAATAAACCATGTGAATCAAATTGCTTTAATTTGAGGCATATGGGCTTAAATTAATTTAGAGGATAGTCTTATTATTTTAGAAAAGGTACTCTCCTTAAGAAGTTGCAGATGTTGGATGTCAAGCAAGACTCTCCAAAGGAGGATATTCCAGAGACCTCTAATAATGTTCTTATTTTTAACTTAAGGAAATTATTTCTTGTAAGTTCAATGTAATCAGGCTTCACATCATAAAGAATTATTGAATTGCCCCATCATTTTTCCAAGTTCCAGTTAAGAATCATCTCTGCCAAATCCTTATTCTAGAGAATTATTAATACCTTCTACAACTTAGGCTTCATGCCAGGTTTTTAAAATTAAGTTTGGAGGAAAAGAAGAAAGAAATGACAATGGAAAGACAAGAAGGAGATAAGAAAAACAAAAAAAAAAGTAAAAGTGAATATGTTCACCAATAATACTCAGACTTTTATTTTAAACCAAAGAGTTATCACAAAATTATCTTTTAAAATAAAACCCCTTCCAAAAATAGCATATGATATAGCCAGAGTTGTATCTACAAAAAATGATACCCGTGCACAAAAACACCATTTTCCACTTTTTTCAGACAGCAAATCCTTTAAGGACAAAGTCAGATAGTACCTGCCCTGCAGAATCTTCCATAATATTATCCTCTATCCCCAAATTTAGCAGAATCTGGAACTTCTTTTTTTCTGGGACAAAGCTAATTACTCAGATCTTATTCTTGTCTCCTAACTTTGTCTTCTAAGAATGACAATCTTTGAAAATAATGTTTTGAGAATTTATGATATAGTAGGCAATAATTATGAATACTTCGGTCATTTTATTTAAAAAATCTACCATCAGAGAGGTGGGTAGGCTGACAAACATTTGTAGTCCCTGCTACTCAGGAGGCTGAGGCAGGAGTTTGTTTGAGTCCAGGTGTTTAAGACCAGCCTAGGTACTATATCAAGACCCTGCCTCAAAAAAAAAAAAAAAAAAAAAAAAAAAAAAAAAAAAAGAAGAAGAAGAAGAAGAAGGAAAAGAAGAAGCAAAGGGTCCATGATTCAGCTAATACAAATTTATTTAGACCTTCGATTTGCAAAAAAGAAAGAAGTTTAGAGAGGTTAAGGAACTTGTACAAGTAATAGAATCAGGAGGTTGTGAAACTAGATTTAGTCTCAATCTAAATCAACTGAATAATGAGGTAAGGCAATATTAGGGCATCAGGACTCACTGAGGACAATGAACCTTTCTGTTTCTTCTCCCCAGATGCTAAGTAGTATGAATTATTCCAAGAGGACCAAGGTTTTAATCATACATGCATCAAAATTGTTTTAAATATAAATACAGTTCATTTGCTAAACACGTTTGGATAACTATGAAGTAACATCCAGTTTGTAAGAGCAGGGGTTCGGACTTATGCATCCAAGTGTCTTCAGCACTTGAGAAAGTGCCCAGTACGTTGCAAGAGCTCAGATTTTTTATAATATCCATTTAAATAATGTTTATATATAGAAATATATTTAAGAATTACAATAATAATCAATATTTATATTTTTTTTAAACTTGGCAATGCATGGTGAGCATTTTTCCTAGTCTTTCATACATGATGTTTAACAGTAACATAAAATTTCTGTAAATATGTAGCATTTAATCTACCACATTTATCATCACATAGTGGTATATTTAGGTTGTATACTTTTTTTGCTAGTAAAATATCATAAAATTCTTTCTTTACATTTATATGCTTTTATTACTTCTCTCTAAAGATGGTATTATAAATAAAAATACAGAGAAAAGGATATAAACAATTTAAGAATATTAGATCCAATTTGCCTTTAGGAAGAACTGTTTTTACCAATTCTATGTAAGAGTTTACCCATTTTTCAACCAAAAAGTTACTGGTATATTTTATAATATACTAGTTAGTTGTGCCAGCCACTGTTGATAAAATAATGAACTATACAAAATTTCTGCTTTTAAAACCAAAATGTACTGGAAAGCTGTTAGTGGTGCTAACTTTCTTCTCCATGCTCAGGGTTGCCATGTAGGGTGGGAAAGAAGTGATTGCAGAGAAAAATTAATAATTCAGTTGATAATTCAGTTTTGAACAAATGGGATCTAACCTGTTTTGAGAAAAGCAAAGGGAATTGATGGGCAAGTGTGTTGGCTGTTCAGTAGTGAGATCTGTGTTTCAGACATAAATTAGAAGTTAAAGATTCATGACAAAAATTTTCATTCATTTAATCAACTTACTTGAATTTTCAAATGTCTTAGTATAAAGTTAAAAATAGCCAGGTGGCTAGCACACACCTGTAATCTCAGCAGCTCTGGAGTCTGAGGCAGGAGAATCATGAGTTTAAAGCCAGCCTCAACAATGGCGAGGCGTTAAGCAACTCAGTGAGACCTTGTCTCTAAATAAAATACAAAATAGGGTTAGGAATATGGCTCAGTGATTGAGTTCCCCTGAGTTCAATCTCCATTACCCCCCAAAAACTAAATTAAATAAGTAATAAATAATACTCATAAAGGTATATATAATTTTTTTCACCAATTGGTGATATTCTTGAGCTCATGAAATGCACATATTTTTTACATATCTTATTGGAAGCTGGACATTGTTTGGTATTTAATATTTCAAATTGATTGCATCTTTAAGATTTCCAAAAGTATTGTCAAACTATGTTCTCCTTAAAATGAGCAAGGGCCATTTAATATCCCTTTGGTATGACAGGCAATTTGCATATTCTTCCACTTCTTTATGGGCTTTGACATTACAACTTTTAGAGTTATAACAATTACTTATGTAAATTAATGTTCAAAAGCAATTGGCTATAATTTCTGGTCATGTGTTCTCTTATTATGACCTTAGTTTTGATTTCTTCTCTTAGCATTCTAGAATGAATTATTAGATACTTTTTCCAAAGAAAGTTACCCAGGCCTGAGCTGACTCAGATCTGATCATTTCTGAAATGGCCTTTGCATATGAAATACAATCTGCCTACATATATGAAATGATTGAATCAAATCTCACTTTATCATCTTCCAACACCTGGCATTATGGAGAAATTTTATGTCACATTGAAATTTACCTTGAAGATAGTTTGATGTATCCTTATCTAATGCAAAAATATTGATTGGAAATCCATAGCTACACTGTATTATTTAATGATTCTGATGTAAGAAAGCCCTTTCTATACATCCATTTGCTAAAAATATTTTTCTAGAAAAGTTAGTGTTATCTTTTTTCTATTTTTAGTGGCTTCATCCTCAGGTACATATCTGTAATTCTTAGACAAGGTCACTGCTTCTCTGCTTCTACAGCTGTCCTCTGTCTTATTTCTATAATTATACTCTACCGCTCCTTTGAATTTTAAGGGACTTAGTTTTCAAGTTTTTTGTTTACATCACATATTGTAGTATATATTGTTTCCTTTCTTCACTTCTGTGGACCTTATTTAAGTTACCATGATTGTATTATGTTTTTAATTCATATTTATTTTATGCAGCACTTTTGTCATTTCAGATTGCTGTCTTTTGTTTTAATGTGTTATATTATCTTCTTTAGTCATATTTGGAATAATTCCTCTAGTGTTAGGTAATAATCTTTTAATCAATGTATAGTCATAAGGTCACATCCAATTTATCAAGAACTGAGAAATGGTTATTTTGTTTTGTTTTATTAGTGGACAAAAGGGTAACCAGTTAAAAACTGAAGGTTATAATAGAATAGAAAAATAAAAAGTTTCCAAATACAGGGAGAAAATGGATTTAGTATATAGAATTTTATCAGTTCAATCAGATGTAGGAAGGAGGAAGTGAACAGGCAAATAAATAGGATTTTAAAATACAAGATAGTAGCTATTATTATGGTTTGAATTTGGAATGTACTCCATAAAGCTTTTATGTTGAAAGCATGTTCCCCCAGTGTAGCAAGGTACAAAAGTGGGACTTTTAGTCAATAATTGGATCACAAGGGCTCTTCCCTCATCCATGGATTAATCCTGAGAACTGAGTGGATCTTGAGAGATGGGAATATTGGAGGAAGTAGGTCACTAGGGGTGTGCCCTGGAAGGGTTTATCTTCTCTACAACCCCTTCCTCCCCCTATACACTTGCTCTCTTTCCTTACTGGCTTCTATAAGCTGAGTAACTTTCCTCTGCCATGCCCTTCCACCATGATATCTCTGCAATGGAGTTGGCCAACCATGGGCTGAGATCTCTGAAACCATGAACCAAAATAAATCTTTCTTCCTTTAATTTATTCTTGTCAGGCATTTTTGGCCACAACAATGAAAAGATGACTAACAGACCCACCCTTCAGTAACTGTGTCAGCTGGAACCTTCTAAAAAAGCCAATACCTGTATCAGATTACAAGCATACAAGAGGCTTAGGTAGGCAATGCTCATGAAGAATAGAAAGGATGCCTTCATATTTTAAAATCTGACCCAAGTAAAAGGATAAAGGGAATGAAAAACTAAATTGGGAGAATGCAAAATTATAGTACACATCTGTGAAAAGTCTTTGCTAGGCCCTTGAAGCCCTCAGGCAAGAGTTAACCATTGGAGGAGTCCTATGTTGGGCAGCAGTGGTCCAAAAACCGTACATTGTGGGCAGTCATTGGCTGGTAATAGTCTAGCAGCAATGTGACTTTGGTGTGAATAATTTAGTGTATCCCATTGTACAGCAGCTGGAAGCTGTCAGTCAACTGTATTATCCACAGCGACTTATCTTCCAGTAAGTCTTCCTCACAACCTCTGTATCTGCAACACAATGATCAACACAAACAGAATAAAAAAGTGTAATAAAAGACACAGGTTATAAGTTTTAACTAAAAGAAAACTACATACATATTTATACATAACATTAAATAGGAAGACCTATTAAATAACACTGAATTACTTATATAAAGAAGCTTAAAGTATACCAATAAAACCAAACATTTATTAAAAAGCTATGTTAGTAATAAAACTAGCAGCTAGGTAGAGTGGCACATGTCTATAATAGTGACTTGGGAGGTTAAGGCAGGGGGATCATAAGTTTAAGGTCAGACTATCTCTGGGTTTAATCTCTAGTAGTGAAAAACATATAACACATATATATATGCATATATCATATAGGTATAATAAGCATTCACATTGGTAAAAAGGTACATAGAAAAAAAGGATAAATTAAAAATTGACTTATTATTATTATTTGTGGTGCTGGATATCAAACCCAGGGCCTCGTGCATGCTAGCTGCCACTGAGCTACACCCCCAGCCCTAAAAATTGACCTTATAAATAAATGTTTTATACATACATAGCAAAAAGCTTCAAATTACATTATACACAAAATAACAGAATCATAAATAAAATTAAAAGCAAAATATAATAAAAGGTTTTAACATATGTATCAAAATGTATATATGTATGTATCACAATATATATTACATCAAATATTAGCAAAAATTAAGTTATATGGAGAACTCCACATGTGTGTGTATATTTGTGTCTACATACCTATGTATATATATTACTTACCAATATATAGATATCATATATGATTTCCAAGTATAAGGTATATAAGTGGGTTTTTTTATAAATGCATGTTAAAATTCAATGAATTTGAAATACTTTAATTATATAGGTTAATTCTCTGACTATAATTCACTGAAGTTAATAATCAGCTATTTATGTATATTTAATATAAATTAAATTATACTTAAATTTTTTTTATTTTAAAGTGTTTTAGTCAGCTTTTTCACTGCTGTGATGAAAAGACCCGACAAGAACAATTTTAATGGAGGAAAAGTTTATTTGGGGGGCTAAAGATTTCAGAGGTCTCAGTCCATACAAGGCTGACTGCATTCTTCAAGGCTCAAAGTGAGACTAAACATTATGGCTGAAGAGTGTGGTACAGGGAAGTAACTCACATGATGAGCAGAAAGAGAGACTCCACTTGCCAGATACAAAATATACACCCCAAAGGCCCCCAATGACCCACCTCCTCCAGCCACATCTTCAGTTACCACTCAGTTAATCCCATTAGGGGGTTAATTCACTGATTAAGATTAAGGCTCTCATAACCCAATCATTTGTCCTTGTCTCCATGACTATTTTGGCATAAGTTTAGGGATGCTGAGATGATTTCAAAGGGCAGCTCTAGATTAAAGTAAAATCCAGCGAGCCTTTGAAACCATCTCAGCATCCCTAGACTAATGCCAGAATAATCACAGAGACAAGCATAATAGTATTTATTAGGATTCCATTCTTTGTGTAAACCAAGATTTTATTCTTCACATATTGAATATGTCAGTACAGTCTAGGTAACGTCACACAGGGCAACATCCCCACAATCTCAGTGACTTGCCAGAGGAATGATTAATTTTATACTCTTGCTTTGTATCCTTTGTCAATCACCAGAGACTTTTTAAAAATATATTAGAGACTCAAGATAAAGGAACAGCCATCTTTTCAAATACTGCCAGTTTCTATGCTGGAAAAGGTAGTGTTAAATGCTCAGAGATGAATAATTAAAACCAGTCATTTGACCCACCTCATCACAAAAAGGCTGAGAAGTTGATTTTGCCTAGAAGGGGAAAGAACCAAAGACATTTAGTTAATAGCTCTATTGACTACTGGAGTTCTTCCTCTTCTTGTAATTGGATATTTGAGTCACTCTCCTTCTTGCTTACAGAGTAAATCTCACCCAAACATGAAATTAAGATGAAATTTTAGTGCCTGTGAGAAGTAAACACTTGTTTCAATTTCAGGTCTGGATGCAGCTGGTAATGATTTGAAAAAAAAAAAAAAAAAAAAAAGGGTGATTTTAAGGACCACTAATCTGTCTTAATTACTTTTAGTATACAAATTCCCTGTTATCTATTATCAAATGAAAAATCTCCCAAAACCTTAAAGCAACTTTTAGATCCCACAGAATCTGTGAGTCAGGAATCTAGTTCTGGATTGAATGAGTCTTTTGACCCAAGGTCTTGAAAAACAGAAAGGTGTTGAACAAAACCTCTGTAATCTCAAGTTTGATGGGGCCGGGATCATCTTCCAAGGTCACTGAGTGATTGTAGGATGGCGAATCATGTCTTTTGGGTCATTGGACTGAGTGTCTTCTTCCCTTTCAAGATGTTGGCTAGTAGCCCCTGTTGGTTTCTTACACCATAGGCTTCTCTGTGGGGTAGCTATTAACACAGTGTCTGGCTTCATTAGGGCCAAGAAATAAGAGGAGAAGAGAGAGCATGAGCAAGATCAAAGTTCCACTCTTCTGTAACATGATGTTGGGAGCGACATTCACTTATTTTTGCCACTTGCAATTTGTTAGAAGCAAGTCATGAAGGCCTGCCCAAACTCAAAAAGAGACGTCACAAGGGAATGAATACTAAAAAAGCACAAGTCATTGAGAGCCACTTTAAAACCATCTCCCATGGTTACAAAAGGACAGGATTTGAAATTTCAAATAATATTTTTATCTTTAAATGACAAAAATAGAGACACATAAGCTTTTGGTTTATTGGAATTAAAAATATATATTACTGAGAAGGAATTGCAAAGATTTTCTATAATGGGGATGAACATTGTTCCTTATTTAGATTCCTGATCGTATTTCTAGAATGTGCTTCCCAGTCCTTTGCTTTTGGTGAAATCCCATGGAATTCTTCCTTCTTCCTTCTGCAGCATCACATTGAATGCATTGGAGAGTCAGTTCTTGTTGGGGACTGAGCAACTTTCTGAAACTCACAATCTCTAGAAAGTTGGGAACCTGAGGAATGTTTATTGTCCTGGAAAAATAATTATTTTAACCCATGTTAATTATTTTTCCACAGTATAACTTTCCAAAAAAGAGAAAAACAAACCTTGATAGGAATCACATCCTATTTCAATTCTTATGCTAAAAACTACACTTGTAGTTATTTTCCATGTAATTACAGATACTCTGAGTTTCCTTTTATTCTTTCCTTCAGCCATTTTTGTCTAACTAAAATGATTTTGTGTGTGTGGGGGGGGGAGGTTAGTCAGCTATTTTGTCTTTTGACCAAAATACCTGAAAAGCACAATTAGAGAAGGAAGAATTTATTTGTCCATAGACAGCCCGCTCCACTCCTTGGGGCTGGAGGTGAGGCAAACCATCATGGCAGAAGAGTGTGGCAGAGGAAAACAGCTGGGGACAAGACTTCAGAAAGCAGAGAGAGAGCGCACTCCTCAACAAGAAAAAATGTATGCCCTAAAGGCATGCCCCCAGTGATCTACCTTCTTCAGCCACACCCTCCCTGCCTATAGTCATCACTCAGTTAATCCCTATTAATGGATTCAGTTAAGGCTCATAACCCACTCATTCCACCTGTAAACCTTTTTGCATTGTCTCAGACATGACCTTTTGGGGAATACCTCTCATCTAAACCATAATGTGAGAGGGGGCAAGGCTTTAATCCACTTAGAGTTTTTAATAGTGAGTAAAAGTGTCTGAGCTTTATTTCATTTTGCAAAATGGGTGTCTGATTGGTCTCTGTTGTTCAAAGGTAATCTTAGCTTACTGTCACAAATGGAAGAAAAGAACGGAGTTGTCTGATTTGCCTCTTCAGGCAAATTCCACACTTCTGATTTCCCTCTATTCTCTTTAATCCTTTTTTGAATTGTGATTATATCTTTTTTTTGTAGTAACTTAACAAATATAGCCAATGGCAACTAATGTATGCTACTATCTTTCTATTTTTCAAGTTCTTCCCCTAAGGCTAGGTTGTTATTAGGGGCATTGTCTGTTTTTCATGTTATTGAAAGAGTCAATTTTAAGAGATGTTGTACTATATAAGAGAGAGCCTCAACATTCTAGCAGCTGATAATAGTTTTCATCACTATCCTCTAACCAGTTCCTAAACCAGTACTACATATTTAGAGTTTTTTTAAAGATATCATCTACTTATAGCTACCACCACTATGTAGTGTTAAGAGAAAAAAAAATCAAGGACTAAATTCAACCAAATCTTATTTGTTTACTATAGATGTATGATAGGTTGTCAGGGGCCTTAATTAACATGGGAACTCAGGGACAGAGGATCATAATGTGGTAATCATTTTAAATTTTCTAAGTTGCTGAGAGAAGAAAAAAGCTCTGGAGAGGCTTGCATAGTCAATTAAATTTTATGAGGCAGAGTTGACACGTGATTTCACAAACTGTATAAACCCATACAATGACAAGAGTCCAGGAAGGTCAATCCTACCATGTTCCTCAAAGGAGAAAGACTCAGAAATATTTAGTAAGCATCACTGATGAGTACCAAACATATATTATTTCCTTTTATTCTCAACCCTGTGGAGTAGGTATTAATGTCACTCCTTTCAGTGTGAAGACAGTCAGCAAAGAAAGGGAGAGTAATCTGCTCTATGTCAGGTAGTAAGTACTGGGGCCAAGACTGAAAACTCAGCCATTCCCATGCAGAGGAGTGCTTCTTAGTCATTCCTCCATGGTACCTGACAACTTAGAGAATAAGGTGTAGGGAAATCTGATATTCTAAGAGTTTAAAATTCAAATAGTAGCTGAGAGCACAGCTCAGTGGTAGGGCAAATGCTTAGAATGTGTGAGATCCAGGGTTCAATCCTTAACACCAAACAATTAATGATAATAATAATAATAATTTAAAGAAAAAGAGAAAAAATAAAAATAAGTCCAAGTAACAATTATTCTACTATTAACAATACATACGCTTCTTTTAAATTCATCATGGTTTTAAACTCTTTTCAGAAAGATTCCAAGAAATAACATTGAGAAATATTTTTGACCTTAACTTTAATAAATAGCTTTCAAAATGTTCAGTTGATGCCTGTATTTTCTGAGTTTTGATAATGAGCCCAAAAGTGAGCATCAAGAGCTGCTTGCTTCAGAATCACACTCTTGTGAGTAATCACGCTTTGCACCCGTAGTACATCTAATCATGAAGAAGAGCTTTTATTGCTATCAAGTTGATGTCTTTAGCTCAAATTAAAGAGCTCCATGGGCACTAATTTTAAAATTTTTCTATTTTTTTTTGAATTGGGTATTTAACAAAAATAGAATGACTTAACTTAGAAAGGTTTTGATGTTAAACAAAAATATTCATTAAAAAAAGAAATTAAACCTGAAAGATAAAACATACTAGGACAATAACATGATAAACATTTATGTGGAAGGCATAGAGATAGCAAATAACAGTAATACAAAGTTCGTGTGACAAAAATTTAAGGACAGGAAAGAAATGTAAATGAAGCTCAAGTAAAACCATTTAAGAAATAAAATCTCAGGGACCCAGTGAGTTGCTACTAAATTTGCCTAAACAAATGTAACAGACTTTATTTGGTATCTTACATAAGCTTTAAAATTTTATTATTTTCATGTATTTTTTAAAGAGTTTTATTTGCTTCTGTATAAAATATCATCAAAATTAAGGCTCACAATATCCATACTTAACTTTCCAAATGAGTGGATGTATTCAAGTACCCTTGTGCCAAGTTTCTTGAGCTGTTCAATAAATCTGTCATAAAAAAGATGATATAAAACCTGCAACAGATGCATTGATCTAATCAGTCGCAGCAAAATATCCCATTTAGTGTCATAAACATTTCGACATCCAAAACACTGATGTTTAGTAGACCAGAAAGCCAACTCACAGGATTTTTTTTTTTTTTTTTTTTTAGTGTAGTAAAAACAGCAATGAAAAAGCATCATTCAATTTACAGTAGTCCTGTGGACATGGTACAAAATATTTCTTACTAAAGACTCAAACATTGCTCAAAATTAGATACTGTGTGCTCTTCCACCAGGTAACTAGTACTGTACAACAGTGTTAAAAACAATCACATTTCAGAATAATAGCATTGAAAAGTAACTCAAAACTTAACAGTTTTATGCTTTTGGATAAATGTAGAATCACTATGTTAAGAATCTCACAATGGATGTGTGGTTGAACAAAAATCAGAAAATCAGGCTCTGTTGGTAAGTCCAACTCTGTTTTACATGGCAACCTTAAATGTGGCACATACAGTGAACTGGTCACATACTAACGTAGTGAGCTGAGATTCTTATGTAATCTCATTACATAAGAAAATGTGAACTGTTAGTCAAGAGACTACTGTAGTATTAACAAACAATACCAGGGAATGTTGCTATTAAGAAAAAATTAATCTAACGTAGTTATGTTATAACAATTTATGTGGTTTTGTATATGTGTGGAGAAAGGGATATGTAATTCTTATTCTTTCCTTAAAATGTCACATAATAATATTGTAAATGATTCTTAAAATGATACTAAGTAAATTGGGAAGATAATTAAACAGGTAAATCTATGGTTCTCATACAAATGCAAATAAACATGTAAAAATTATTACATCATTAATGATAGAATGGGCAGGCTGGGTATTTATGGCCATGTCTTTGAAAGTTAGAGTAAGATTGTGAGCTTAGAAATGAACTGGTTAACGTAAATGGCAAGAAAAATGATCATTTTTTATGTTTGCTTCTTTATTAATCAGAAATCTATGCATTAACAAGTGGTTGTATTGTATGGACCCTATTAAATATCAAATCCCAAAGTTAAGAACATCTTCATTTTCCTTGGGATTAAATATTCCTGTTCAGTAAAATTAATAAAATGTTAATACAGAAGAACAAGTTAGCATTGATTGTTGTGTGTATACTGGAGCATTTGCAGAACAATTAAGTTTGAATCAATTACATGTTGAACAAAGAACACACAAAATCTGAGGTTTGAGTCTGATGAGAGATTGAGTTGAAAATTTGTATAAAATCCAGATCACCATCCGTGGGCCTTAAGGGGTAAAAATACTCCTTTCTACGTCAAGGAAATATGCGATGTCAGCCATGACTCTGGAGAAGTGGAAAAATAAAAAGAATTTCTTGGGAGATTTTCCAGTGACAAACACAAATGTACAAAAATTGAGTTTAGAAGTTATATGGTCTATGTGACCAAAATTAATTCAAAAGTTAATTTGAAGTTAGGATTCATGAAGAAACAATCAAAAATAGTCTCTGAGCTGGGTGTGATGCCACATGCCTATAATCCCAGCACTTGGGAGGCTGAGGCAGGAGGATCCCAAGTTCAAAGCCAGCCTCAGCAATGGTAAGGTGTAGGAGCCCTAATTAAGGAGATAGCTAAGATTGTGGTTAGCTGAGAGCCATAAAAGATGTTCAAGTTTCACCTGATATTCATACATTCATCTAAGAATCTTTTTATGCCCGTGAACACTGTGTGATGCACCTGTATGCTCAAGCTGTAAGCACTTGTCCTTGTTAAAGCAAAATGTATTTAACCGGGTGAGGGTTAGTAGCTGGTGTGGTTGAAGTTAGAGTGGTTGGAGTCAGGGTGGTTGGAGTTAGAGGAGAGTTGGAGGTGTGGTTGGAGTTCGAGAGGTTGTTGGAGCCGGAGAGAGAAGTTAGAAGAGAGAAGAATAAAAGAACTTTTTCATTTCCATCCTGCCTCCGAATTTTCTCCCGCAGCATCGTAGCTGCAAGCGGCAGCAGCAGGCAGCTACAGCAAGGCACTTAGCAACTCAGTGAAACCCTGTCTCTAATAAAATACCAAAAAAAAAAGGGGGGGGGGGGCTGGGGATGTTGCCTAGTGGTCAAGTGCCCCTGCGTTCAATCCCCGGTACCAAAAAAAAAAAAAAAGAAAAGAAAAGAAAAAATATTCTCTGGAGGAAATTTTTCTAAACTCATTTCTTTAAACAACTCCCACTTTTAAATTTTCAAATAATGAGCATGTAATTTTTAAAAAATCCTCAAATTAAAAGAATTCCATATATACAGGAATAAAATAACTACTATAGAATAAGACAAGCAAAGAATGAATAGAATACAGTGAACAAAATCAATTTAAAATTCCCCTTTCTGATATATATGATTTTAAAGGGGAGAGAAGAAAAACATAAAGAAAGAATCTATCAAGATGACAAGGCAGAATTGAAGGTAAACCAAATATTATTTTTAAAAATGAAAAGTAGATAAGACATAGCTGATAAAAAGAAAAAGTAAATACAGCAAAATGCATAATAGATTTCAAGAAAATTACATAAAACACAGCACAGAGTGAAAAAAGAAGAAAAATTTGAGAAAATAGTTAAAAAAACATGGAATTTAGAATTAGTATTTCTGAGCAAAAGCAAAGAGGATACCTGAGAAGTTATGAAATTAAAAAAAATATGCAGTGGCTGATCATTTCTTTGTAATTAATGAAAGACACCAATGGCCCCCTAGTGGATTCTCTCTTTCTCAGAATCTCAGTGATCAATTAGATTATTTCTTGAGGAGTCCTAGGCAGGCTTTGGTAGGGTCAGAGTTAGGTGGTACCTGTGATTATTATCAGATAGCCACAGAGAGATTAGAATATGATTCCATGTTTCTATCTGGACAGCTTGGCTTAATCTAGAAAGTAGTCACTTTCTACCTGAAAAGAACACTAAAGCTGCACATGGAATCTATTATGAATATAATGTATTTAGAGGGAACATAATATCCAGAGGTCTGTGTGTGAAGAAAAATGTCATTTCATCCATTACCACTAAGGAATTTATTCAATATATTAAGCAGAAGCTCACATCACTTTAATTTTTGTTTACAAATCCCATTTCTAAGTTATTGTGAAGTCATTTTCAATCAGGGTCCTTAATTGTGGGAGTAATATAAGTTTCCCAGAGTATTCTTAAATGGTTATTCAGTCTACTTTCTAAGAAAAAAGATCCTTTTTGATAGGCAAATTAAGACAATTACTAATGCTGTTCATTATTTAAAGATGTGAATAAAAGTGCCCCTGGACTTATCCTAGAGATCACTATTTAACATTATTAAATTGTGATAATAAATGACTTTAACTAAAGAGAATCCTCTCTGATTTTTAAAAAGAACTCTGGGAAATTGGCCCACCAGAAATTAACACTCTCAGTGAAGATTCTCTGTGGATTACATGTTGACAGAATCATTGGCATACTTGGTATTTATGTTACTTAAGCATATACCACATAATGAATATTTGCTGTATATGGAATTCAAAAGGTCATCAAATTATTTCACCACAAAAGAGCCACATATAGATAAATTACTAGAAGAATCTTTATGTTAAAACACAGAAAGTTTGCCTTGCCAACAATCCAGATAAGGCTGGAAGAGAAATATTTTTTCTCTACATGTATCAAATAACTCAGAGTTTAACATGTTGATTGATATATTGATTGATTTGCTTATTTATTTGGCAAGCAATTACAGGACAATGGATTGTTATAAGCCCTTGTATAAAACTAGGACTCGATTCTTTAAGCTAAGTCACCAAAAGGGTTTAAGCTGTGGAAATACTAAGTCAGATTTGCATTTTATGGATATTTGTCTTACATTTGGGTGATTATGGGGCAGAGGGATAATACAAGAGTCTTAGAGACCAGTTTGGAATGTATTTCAAAGTC
This sequence comes from Tamias sibiricus, assembly GCA_025594165.1. NCBI lineage: Eukaryota > Metazoa > Chordata > Mammalia > Rodentia > Sciuridae > Tamias > Tamias sibiricus. The sequence goes on along the minus strand of CM046665.1, from coordinate 37,269,924 downwards.
TGAATAGGAGATGAAGATTTGTGCCTGAGTAGGGACTGAGCTACCAAAAATATGGAGAAATAATTCTCTTTGCAGGAAGATTCAAGCAGCAAAATCATCAGAAGCTGATGATTGATTATATGCAGAAGGTGTTATATGAGGTGGAGGTGACAAGACAGGATGTTTGAGGTTGCTTGGGCGTGGTCAATGAGTGTACCTATCAATGGATATTAAGTACACAAAAGAAGTTATAGAGTAAATAACTTGTCAATACAACCATTCCTCCTCATCCTTCCTGCTGCTCACTAAGTCTTTTAAAAATATATTTCTTCTTTTCTGAATTACAAAGTCATACTAAAACTGTTCCAAAAATAACAAATGTAGAAAGCAAACATTCTTAGTGTCTCCACTCCCCCACCCCCCAACAGTTCTACCAACCATTTGGAACATTTTTTTAGCTTTTATTTCTTCACAATGTACAGAATTTGTGTGATGAGAATGCAAATGCAACTATATTTTTTTGTGTCTAACTCTTCTTTAAAATTTTGTTTTTAATTATTCCCCTGATACCAGATGGATCTCCTAAGACCTTACTGTGACTTACGGTGACACTTTGGTAAAACAAAATCCTATGGTCACTCTCAATTTATAATGTAGTCTAACATAGTCATTAGAATACCTATTTAATACCTTAATTGACATTTTAATCTTTACTGAAAAATAAGTGTCCTTCTACTGCCTTTCTTGGGACCAGCCATGACCTATAGAAGTCAGGTGGCTGCCCTTACAGAAGCCACTCTGATTGGATTCCTTCCTCTTTCTCAGTTTTCGTCTTTGCTACTTACCCAGATGTAGCTACTGACAGCTCCCAGTTTCAATGTGGAAAGTGAGAAAAGAGCTGCAGAGAGCTCTTACTGGAATGGAATGATCAGAAGCTGGCTTCCCACACTCCAAGTCTGACTGAAGTAAAAATCTTCCTCTTTTCAGGAAAAGCTTCATGACTTTTCCAAGTCATGACCTTATTGGCCCCTCTAATTGCAATATCAAGGATAACAGTAGGGCTTCCTTTCCCTTAATTGCCACTCACTTTGTTTAGTGGCCAATGGAATTGATTCCCTTTTGCCCACTGCCCCATGCAACAGTTTTCATGGGCAGGAACTAACCAGCTCCAAATGGCAATCTCTCCTCAAGATTCAAGGAGATTTAGAGGCTCTTGTATTAATACCTTTTGGTGAAGGAAAAACAATACCTTTTTTTCCTGGTATACAGAAAACAATATATATGCCTCATTTCCCCTCTTCCAAATTCCTAGTGGCTTCTCTGAAGATGTTTTCAATAGAATATGAGAAGAGGAGGAAGAATTACCCACCACTAATTTTACTAATTTCTCTTGAGTGAGTGTGTGTGTGTGTGTGTGTGTGTAACTCATTAAAAAGTTGTAATTTTTTATGAAAAAAAACAAACAAAAGCATAAATCCCCACAAACCTTCTCCCAGTAACCAATCTTGCAGTTGTTTTCCTTTCAATGTGGCTGACAGTACTCTGGTAGCACCATCAGTTGAAATGTGGTCATCATTTTCCTATTTCTATGAACCACTGAAATTCTCTGCTTCCTTCATCAAAAGGTATTAAAACAAGAGCCTCCAAAAATATTTTATGTGATACTTTTGTCTTTTATAGATATTACATTTCATGATATAACTTGAAATAAAATGTCAATGCACGATGAATCTTTTTTTAGCATATTTCCTGGTGAGCTATCAAGATGGGGTTTGTACAAGAATAGAGATAATGACAAGGAAGATATTTTAGATTCTGTAACATTTTGTTAAAAACATTGTACTTTAAGTTTCCAGAGTGCTTTGGAATTTTTAACACAACCACAGAGTGTATTACAAATCTATTTTGAATTTAATGAAAATTAACTGGTAAATAACAGGGAATTATGGTTTTTGTACTCAGAGAAATCATGATATGCAAATTATGAGTACTTACTGCAGAATCACTGGACACAGTAGGTTGCAAAGTTGCAACTCTGATAGAAGCATGATTTCAACTTTATAAATGTGAGGCTACACTGCTGAAAGACACCACCTAAGAGTTACAGGCAAATTTTTAATTGATTATAAAGCAAGTAATAAAAGCAATCCAATACTTTAAAAGTATTTTAGTTTCTTCCTTTCAAAAAGAGGAACTTCCTATTCATGAGCTCAAATGTTTTCTTCTGGAAAACAAAACTATAATTGTTGCAATTTTTTTTTCTTGTCTACTGAGGGGTTTAGAGCAAATTCAAACAATATGTTATAATTCTGGATGGGCAGATAGGAATTTGAACAATGTTTCCAGGTGGCATAAACAGGCCATTCTTATTCATTCATTAACCAAGTATCAACTTAAGTTCTACTGTGAGTGAGGATACTGGATCTGATGCAGGAGCTTGGAAAACAGCAGGCAGATGGGATCAATAGAACCTGTAGCAACTGCCTAGGAAAGAAGCTATGGTGGGAATAGTGATTTTTATGTGAAGAGCAAAGAATTAGAGGAATACCTTCAGAGGGTTATTACTGTGAAATTGTATTGTACTCTTAACTTGATCTTCTTTTAGTTCGTAGAACAAACATGAAGATATAATCTGAAGATATAGTCTGAACCAGCCCTTGACCCACCAGCATCATATCTGATTGTTTTTTGAACAATTATTAAACCTTAATATCTCCCTGAATGTTTTCTATTCTCTTGCCCATGCAACTTAATTTTTTTTTCTTTTTCTATATTTTCTCTTAGTGCATTATACACAATGGTGGGATTTGTTATTACAAATTCATACCTATACAGCATGTAGCAATAATTTGGCCATTATCATTGCTCAGTATTTCTCCTTTGTCTCCTCTTCTCCCTCCCCCTGGCCCTGTGGCATCTTAGTGGCATCTTCCTTAAGGACAGGGCCAAATTGGTACAGCTTATGGTGGTCTGCCAACAATATGCTGCCCTCAGCAATGCTGATTGGGAGCCCTATGAACTAGGCCATGGTCCTTGACAGGATGTGGAAGTCTAAATCATCCATGGGAAGCATTCCCAGAGGCGACTGTTCTGTCCCATGTCTTCCCCTCAACCGCGCAGCTTGCTAGCCTTGGGTAAGTCCACCTAAAGTGCTAGGGTGGTAGCCAGTGACGGGTAAGATCTCCAGAGGGGGACAACCTAAGACAGGCACACCCTCAAGTAAGGTGGGCTCCCATCAATAAAATAAAAGGGGAAAAAAATGTTGGGGACATTAAGAACACGTCAGCTGAGAACATAACTCCCTGGCTGTCTCTTACTTCCTGATATACGGACTTGGCCTAGCCCAGGGGTCTTGCCCTGACTATGACAATAAGTCAAACCACCACAAGGATAGGCTAATGGCTGTTTCTCCAATGTGATCTGCTCATGTTCCCTATGCTGCCCTATAACCTTTCTGCTGATAAAACCCTCTCTTTTTTCAAGAAAAATATCATGGTGCTAAAAGAGTTAACTTTGACTGCGTAGGTTCTCCTACTTACTTGCTGTTCTGTTCTTTATTCATACATGTGGCCACCAGGTATCGCTATTTCAATTACTTATAATGAGACTAATTCTATAAATTAATTTTTCTAGAGTCTAGAGCTAAAATCATAGAAAACCTTTTCTATACTAAAATAACAGGTTCCTAATTAAATAGCTTTAAGAGTCTTTTTGTGATTGAAAATAAATCCCTCTTATTTTCAAAATAGTTTAATGTAGTAATACAAATCTTTAGAACAAAAGTCCTTCAAAGCTGCCTCTCCCTTTCCCTGCTTCTTGTTATGAAAAACAATAAATGCTGTCGCCGCCTGAAGCGATTGCCGCTTGGAGCAATGACGCCGCAGGAATAAGTTCAGAGGCAGACTGAAAATGAACAGGCTCTTTATTCTGCTAGCTTCTCTCTCCAGCTGCAACAACAACTCCAACACCAACCACATTCCTCCAACAACCATAAAATGGCGCCGACAATGTCCGGGGCCAAGTCTCATGAGATCATGCAAGGTGGTAATGCTTGAACATTTTTATGGCTCACAGCTAACCGCAATCTTAGCTACCTCGTTAATTAGGGATCCTATAAAATGCCTTGAAATTCCAGACAAAATTAACTTTTATCAGGCAAGTTTAAACAGTATGCAGAAAGAATGACTAAATTAGAGATATGAGGTAAAATTTTATAACATACGCAGATAGTTATGTACAGTTCATGTAACTCTCTATCTGTATGTAACCTCGATACGTATGTCTGATATGTAATCAGTAAATGATTCAACCTCTTTCCTAAGTTCTATGATGTAAAAGAATGTGTAATGCCAAGAAATGTTGCTTATATACTTGAACAAACTGAAAATAAACCAGCAGAAGATCACACAGCCTAACTCATGTCTGAGTCCTGATTTCTTCTGCTACCGACTGACTCCTTTACTTCGTGCTGTGTCCAGCTCACGCAGCACCCCCTCGGCTGACAACCCACTTTGGCAGCTCCCCTACAGATCATGCCACTCTGCACCTCTTGCGGAGTCCACCACGGACCTCCACATGGCTCCTTTCTTTTTCTTCATGAATCTCCCTTCAATTTTCATGAGATCTCAGGCACACACCTTTCTTTTTCTTGTTTCTTCTCTAGCTTCCACATATGTGAGAAAACATACAACCTTGATTTTCTCAGTTTGGTTTATTTTGCTTAACATAATGTCCTCAAGTTCCTTCCTTTTCCCAAAAATAAAATAATTTCATTATTCTTCATGACTGAATAAAACTGCATTGTATGTTGTTATTGTGTGGATATGATGTATTACCCAAAAGCTCATGTGTGAGACAATGCAAGAAAGTTTGGAAGAGAAAGAATTGGGTTATGAGAGCCTAAACTCAATTATTGAATTAATACCCCGATGGGATTAACTGAGTGGTAACTGAAGGTGGTGGGGTGGCTGGAGGAGATAGGTCATTAGGGATATGCCTTTTGGGGATATATTTTGTATCTGGCAAGTGGAAATCTCTCTCTATATATTTTCTGATCATCATGTGAGCTGTTTCCCTCCACCACACTCCTCTGCCATGATGTTCGGCCTCACCTTGAGCCCCAAGGAATAGAGCCAACTGTCTGTGGACTGAGACCTCTGAAACCATGGGCCTTCAAATAATCTTTTCCTCCTTTACAGTTGTTCTTGTAAGGAGGTTTCATCACAGCAATAAGAAAACTGACTAAAACAGAAATATATAACACATTTTCTTTCTGCATTTATCCATTGATGGACAAGTAAGCTAGCTCCATAGTCTGATTACTGTGAATTGTGCTGCTACAAACATGGGTAATGCAGCTTGTTTTCTTATATACCATCTATCTTTGATTGTCATAGTGGGGAAAAAAAACAAAAAAACTATTAGCACTGGAGCTTCTTCCCCTGAATTATGCTTTCCTGGGGCAAACAATTGAGTGCAGCCTTGGTCAAATGTCTCTATTTTTTCCTATGATCTCATGCAGCCACTTCTCATGTATATTCAAGAATGAGTTCAATGAATGATTCTATAGGAATACTTAAAAAGAAGTGAAATTTTTCATATTGATTAGTGTGCAGTTGCAAACACAATCTACTCTAGCAAATTTGACCTGAAAAAGTCTTAAGGTAAGATGATAAAACATATAGCATTGTTAAGAGAGTTGATGAAACATATTCTACACTTGACTTACCATTACAGCGGCTCTCTCTATAACACCACACATGAGTCTTCAAAGAATCTGCTGCTACTGCCACTCTGGGAACCAACAGATTCAGGAAGGTTAACTATCGGTTCCTGTGCTGTTGTCAATATCAGCCTAATGGATGCCTTGTAACCTGCCTTTCTTCGGGATTCATAGGCTAGCATCTTCCTGGCATGTCTTAAATCCACAACTACAGTTGAAAGAATATTGGGTATCTGAGATGTTCTTTGTCATCTTACTAGCCTCCGGAAGTTCCAAAAAAAACACTCCAGGAGAAGGTTGAAACAGATACTGTTTACATCAAATCATCATTTCAGCCAAACTGTAGCTAATCTGTAGATTGAAAATAAATGCTAGGGCAGATGGGGATTTAACACTATCTCTGTGTGTGACTAAAATTTTCTGTAATACAGAAGTAGAAAAGAAAATAGATAGGAGTTTTAAAAATAGTATGATAGCTGAACACCAAAGAAGAGAACATTGTTGGTCCAAAGAAACACTGTTTGTCCAGACAGTCAACCACCGCTTCCACGATGCCTTCTGACAGGTATGATGTTGGGGAATGCTAAAGATTGCTTGGTAAGCCTCAAAGATATTAGTACACCATCAGAGAACTTAGAAATAGTAAGAAAGGCAGATGTCAACTCGGCAATCATAAATGTTAAGAGATATCACTAAAAAGAAATGTTGCATTCCATGAAATCCTATAGAAGGTACTCTGAATATCATAGTGTCAGGTGAGGTCAGAGAGAACATTCTGGGGAGATTATATTAAAGATCAGGCTTGAAGTATGAATAGGAGATAAAGAAGTAGTATAAACAGTGTGATCAGGACAGCTAGAACTAAGGAACTATTACTGTGAAATAAGTTGATGCTCTTGAGAGAAGGCAAGAGTCAGCTCTTATAAGGCTTTTTGGCCATTCAAGGATTTTGTAGCTTCTACCCTAAATTATGCAAAAAAAATAATAATAATGAATTTTAAATAAGGGAACAATGCAAAATGATTTGGGTCTTCAAGATTTCATTTTGGCAATTTTTTGTTCATAAATAGAGATAATAAGAATTCATTGTAATAGTCTTGGCAAGAAGTTTTGATGACCTACAAGAGGGTTGAAGAAGAGTGTATGGAATGAAGAAATTCTTGGAAACAAACTCTGCAGGCCTTAATGTTCGTTGACCATTAAGAATGAAGGAAAGGGCTAAACCAAGGATGATCCAGGCTGCACCAGTCGGGTAAGTAGCTGCCAGTCACAGAGAACACTGGGGAAAAGCAAGTTCACAGGCAATGACAAATTTACATAAACAACTTTTGAGTGTGAGGAGCCTATGGATAAAAATGTATTTTTATACTTATAACTATAAAATTTAAAAAATGTATAACAAGTAATTTGGCATGGTCTTTAGCAGGATAAGAACTCAGTGAATGACAGACAATTAATTGTTAAGTTCAAAAGAATGAGTCAGTTTTTAAAGACACTATTAAAAAAACAAATAGTTTTTAAAAATTATTTGATAGTTAAATAAAATTGTATTAAAAATAAAGGTAAGGGCTTAGGATACAGCTCGGTTGGTAGAGTGCTTGCCTTGCATGTACAAGGCCATGGGTTCAATCCTCAGCACCACTAAATAAATAAATAAATAAAAATAAATAAAATATCCACAACTCATCAGTTCTTAATTATTTAATACATTTATTATTGCCAATACTTTCAAGATTATATTCATCTATTATATCTGGTGGGATTACTTCGCAATTGTATGCCATTACCCATCTCTTGCCAATCTTGAGTTCAATACCATCTTATTAGTAGCTTGAAAGAGAATATTTAAATAATGAAAATAAGTCAACATTACTAATAAAATTTGATTAGTTATTTTCTTGGAGTTGTTGTTGATTATGAAGATTTAATAAGGTGATGAAGAAAATGTTAACAATAAAAATTTAATTTAACAGTCTGTTGTGTAACTTTCATATTATGAATGGCACAAAAAATTTCAAAAATATTTTTCCAATATTTGAAACTATTGTCATTCAGTAATCAGTCACATCACTGACAAAAAAGTGAAATTATGACATACATTTTCTTAAAAATTAAAGCAGTATCAGTACTAAGAACATACTTAATATGAAGGTCAAGAATAATTTAAAAATTTATCATACATGTTTACAGTAAAAATATCAAAAATGTTAATGGATTGAGATGCATTTTCATTTGTTATATTATAGTTGATTTGCAGTGACAGGTCACTTACAACACATGAGTTCAGCAAGAAACAACAAAAGCATTTTGTGAGAATCAGAAGGCTATATAGAATTTCTAATTAAGAATAGCATACTTATAAAACTGTACAGCAAATGATTTAATATAATGATAAATATACTATTCTTATTGATATAAATCAAATCTCTAATGTAGCTAAACTCTGTATTTCTTCAAACACAGTTTTTTTGATGCTAAATAAAAGCTCTTTTGAAAGGGAAAAAAAGCAATAGCATTTGAATTAGTGATTTATGTTTTTTTTGTTTGTTTAATTGAAAGCTGTTTCAGTTGTTTCTTATTTTCAATTGCACTGATATTTTTAAAGCTTCATACAAAGAAAATTTATTGGTGAATATCTACCATCTCAAATTCAATGATGTTTATAAGCAGAATAAAAGATAACATCTTTCTTTATTGGAAAAGAAAATATACAGTCCCCAAAGTCCCAAATAACTGTTACTGAAAAAGAAAAGAGATAGAAGATTAGTTGGATTTAAACTCTAAATATCATCAATTATTTTTAAAACAGAGAGAAACATACACTTAAGTCTATGTATACTGCTGGGTGATGAAAATTTAAACATCCCAAACACCTTGTCTTAACTGTTAAGTAAACAATTTCAAATCATTGAATCTCAAATTGTTATGGGCTAGGCTATATGGTCAATGACCAAATAGATTCCATTTTGCCCTGAGACTCTATATCATGTAAGAAATGCTTCTCCATGGGAAAGCCCCACCTCTCTACCCATCAGCAATTGCTTAGCATAGCATGTTTGGCAACACAAAATGTCAATTCTTATACAATGTAAAATTGTTCTCTCTTTGGTTCCCATTTTTCTTGGACAATTGATTGTCTAGATTTAGTAACCATTCTGTAACTTATATTCAACTAGGGGTATAAGTTACAAAGATTGATTGTCTAGATGTAACTTATACTCAACTAGGGGTATAAGTAACAGAGATTGATTGTCTAGATGTTAGTAACCATTCTGTAACTTATACTCAACTAGGGACATTTTTGCCCAACCCTTTTCTACTCATGAATCATAGCATCAGTCATGTATAATTAATATGGTTTTGGACTATAATAGGTATACTCAACCCCAGGATGAGGTTGAAGGGTATAGACTTGTAGCCTGCCCCTTGGCCCACCAGCTGGTGGATTGGACTACCCTCTGGTGAATAAAGGTTCTGTTTCCTGCTTTAAGATTGACTCAGTGATTTATTCCAATCTCACCATAACAAAATTATTACTTAGAAATCTACTCCATGTCTTTGACTCACTGAGAGAATATAGTCCTGAAGGTACCACATACACTCCATATGTACACTAAATTTGATTAGGCCTTTGTCCTCTATCCTAGAACAATTTTACATTGTTCATTATGTTTTGGGTTTACTGTCATGTAATCTGAAATTGGAAACAGAAACTTTAATACAAGTTTGAGTCATAGATCTAAATACCTACAAGTGATTCTGACCTGCTCAGAGTTTTTCTAGTCCTACCATGTTCACCTAACTGAGGTTTTTCTAACAAGAGCCAACATCTGTGTAATACTGCTTACTTCATCCACTGAACAGTGGCTTCCTTCCTTAGGATGGCAAAGACCAGGGGGAGCTTTTGCTAAAAACATATGTCTCTCAGGATTATTTTCTCTGCAATGGGGGGAATTCCTGTTTCCCTTTTAAACTTGAAATCAAGTGCTTATTCTATATAACCAATAGATAGGAAAATATTGTGAGGAAAAATAATGAATATTAAACAAAGGAAACCAGAATTGCCCATATGGAAGAGAGTGACTATTAAATCTCAAATATTAATCCTTCAAAAGAAAACAGCATTAACCACAGAAAGAGTTCTGATTCTTGAGTCTACCATGAGTGCTCCGACCTAATAAAATGTGCATACAAAAGCATTGGTTACTGTTCTTATAATTTTGCATAATTCAATATTTTTTCTTGTCCATTTCTTCAGTTTTCCTTTTCTGGGCCAAGACTCCATTAATAAAAGCATCACATTCTATAAGGTTAGCATTTATCAATTATTCTTTAAATTTCCCCAAGTTCAAAGATCTCTATTTATTAATAATTTGCATGTTTACTTACTGGAACCTAAGCAGCTACAAGAAAATTCTATTGAGTGTGTCTTGGGCTGCCCTAGGTAGCTGGAGTACTACACTGGAGAATCTGGGCAAGTGAGTTTTTGTTGTTGTTGTTGTTTTCTAGCCCAATATTTATATATGTTTGATTATCAATGATCACTTGAGTCTAAGAGTCCATGTGTAATGTAAATTGGCAAATGTATACTGAGCGCCTGCTACATTGGACTCACTAAACCTGTATAAAAGTTGAACAGGCCAATGGTGATCTATGTCCTCAGACAACATACAATCAAGTGGGGAAGACAGATGTTTGTAGCAATGAGAGGAGACAGTAAACTCCCAGAGACCAGGGACTGTCTGTTTCTCATTTGCTAAATCCTTGAAATGTAACTGCATCAAGGTTAACAATAAACTTTGCTCAGACTGCATGGAATAAATAAATAACTCTGTAACAGTTTCAAGAAACCTCTCTTCTCTTCATTTGCAGTATTCCTCCTCATCTGAAGCTTACTCAGACATAGCAGAAATCTCTGAATTATCTCCTAGGCTCCAGGTCAGCTCAATATAGTGCTTTGCATGGTGCTGCAGCCCAAGGCAGCCAAATGTAAGTCACTGTTGTTTTCTGTCTGCTATTTTTCTGTAGGCTCTGTTGAGGAGGTAGCTGGATATACATCTGGGTTTGTTTATTCCCATGAGCTTTGGATTAATATCCCCATTGAACACCCACATTCCAATAATATTTTACATAAATATAGAAGCATCATTGGGAGATTATAGAAAGAGCAAGTAGGAGAGGCTGCTGACCCATGGTTTGGCCCAGGAGAAGGACTCATGGATAAAGTGACACCTGAGCAAAAAACTGTTATCCAGGGTATCAACTAAAATGTGAATATGGACTTTTCCTTTAGTGTTTTGGAATTAACTGCCTCTTGGGAGACAGGAAATATTTTAACTATCATAAAATGGCTCTGAGTTTTTAAGATTGAGTATGCTTCTTTTTCTTATATAAGGTGTTTTTTCTATATTTATAATAAAGTAATGTAACAAGAATTCACAATGTCTTTTCTAAGAAATATTAACACAAAAATTGTTAATGTGTGTAATGATATTTGTACAATATGACAAATTCAATTAATTAATTTCATTAAAGAATAATCACTATGAATACAAAAAGATTTACGGGATAAGTTCAAATAATTCTGTTTCTAGTAGTGCTGTATAATAAAGAAATTCACTCATTTACATGTGACAAATATATCAAGTTAATTAATGTGTGCCATTAATATCTTAGCCTGCATATCTTAATAAGACTGTGAAGAAAAGCCATTGATTTGAGAACACATAGAGTTAGATAAATTGAATAATTTAAGCCTCTGAGAAGCAATAACTGCTATTACAAGAACTACTAAATTATTTAGAATTAGGAACTTTGGAAAGCATCATAAGAGAAAGTTAGCCTTCTCCTACTGTGGACACCAGGATGTCCAGTGGTCAGACATGAATGGTTTGGGTGAGGGTTAGGGAGAGCAGTACTGTGCATCACTGTGCATCCAACACACCAACAAGAAAAGTACACACACACGTCTACAGAAGAGTAAAGACATTTCATCAGCTGACAAAAACCTAATAATAAGTTGGAGGTTTTTTCATAAAGAGGAAGTCCAGACATAAATCTACATAGGGAATTTTTAAAAAATTATTTTTATTACATCCATTGTCTAAATTCACCAGATAACTGACCAAGGAGTTGATGCAAATGACTTTGGCTCTTAATGTTTATATAGTCTTTCTTCCTGTTTTCTCACCTATAAATTGAGTATATGAAGAGTACTTGTTCACAAAATGTGTTTAAGAATTAAGAAAATTTATATATGAAAAGTGGCCACTATGCAATAGGTATTTATGTTTGTTTATTAATATGAGGATTTGATTTTTGTGCCTTCGAGGTCCAACAAAGTTATTTCTGCCATGAACTTATTGTAATTTATTCCTTTATTTTTCTCTAAATGTAACGTTTCATTCCATTGCATTCCATCAATCTATCCATGCATGGGTTTTGTTTTGTATCACTTCAGTCCAAGTCCTTTGTCTTCTTGCCCAAGATTGCCTTAGTAACCTCAAGGACTTTGTCCCTATATTTTTTTAGGAATCACCCACAAATTATACCTCTAATTGTTGTCTTCCACTTCAATTGTTCACTTACCAAATATACATTTATTGAGTACCTATTCAATAGGTTAGACACATGACATGTACACCCATACAGTATGTCTAGCCTTCTAGTTCCATAAATTTATAATTTAATAACCACTTAGGAATCTGTAGTCATAATATCAATATCTGCAGCATAATCATGTTGCTATAAACTATGTAGAAGCTACTGATATGTATACAAAAGAGAATCTTCTTTACTTTTCATGAAATATTAGAAGAGAAAAAGGAAATATTGAAGAGGAAGGGATATTTGGATTGATATTGAGACATATTGGTTAGATAAAAAGTTTAGATGGAAGGACTACAGTAAGAGATTGAGGAGAGAGAAATGACATGTACTAATTCCTAAGAAGAGAATTATTCATTGAAGAGATAAAATCCAGAAATTCTGAACACAGGAGTCAAGGGAAGATAATACAAGATGAATTGACATAGAAGGTGACACACTACTCAAAACTATCTAATATAAAGGAGCATCCCCCCTTACCTCTACATAATACATTTACACACATGTGTGCATACACACACACACACACACACACAAACACACACACACTCACACCTGAATCCATCAGGCATTATTTTTCCACAAAATAACAATAAATTAAGATAAAAATAAAATAAAAATATATTTAAAATAAAAGGTTAAACTAATACATTTTTTTTCAGCAGTCACTAGATTTAGCAGACATAAGCTTATTCTGTCAAGTTGTTATGAAACTTTCTAGGCCTTTCCTTTTGACTTTTAACTCTTTTATATCACAGTTGGTGGGCTGACATGAGTCTTTGCACCACACTTTATGTATTAAGAGTCAGCAAGTATTTCCTATAAGTGGCCAGGATATTATAAAGTCTCCTTTACAACTACCTGTCTCGTCTCTGCCACTGGACTTGAACAGCATCCTTATATAATATGTAAATCCATGGATGTTTTATTTTTCCAATAAAACTTTTCTTACCTGGCTGGATTTGGCTGGATTTGACCACCATTTATTATTGTTATAGAGAAAGAAGAGGTATTTAGATACTATCCTATAAATAATGTGAGGATTATTAATGATGCCAAAATAAAAATAACTAAAACTTGATTTGACTTATGTCTTGTTCACTTTGAATAATGAAGTAGATAAAGAAACATTTTTTTGTGAAATAAGTGATATATTATGAGAAATCTGGACTCAGATGATGGCATTAGCTACTACAGAGATGTTAAGCTGTTTGGAAAGTAAAGTTGATAGAGATAATCAATTGTTCCAATTTTCCTGGAACAGAGTGTTTTCCTTGACACAAGATTTTCAATGCAAGTGTGTTTATTAACAAGTTACACCTATATTTATGTCTTAAAAACTTGAGATAAGGTGTATCATTACATAAAATAAAGAACATAAGAAGAAATGCAAATGAAAGAGATATAGAATATTTGAGTTGGAATACATAAATTATGAAATATCTGTGAAACAGGCCTTGCTTGGGCTTTTAGATAGTTGATTTCACAAAGGAATACCACGTTAGAGATAAACACTGGGAAGATAGCACTATTGGTGTTCACCTACACCACAAGAAACATTTTTATGTTCAAACATTTTTATGATTTTCCCAGTGAAGGAAACCATGTTTCATGGGACACCATCTGATGTCATAGCGAATAGATATCAAAGAGTTCTTGGGGGTAAGTAGTAGCTTTAAATGAAGAGATTTTGTACAGGGTTCAAAGAAATATGTTCTGGATTGGGTACTTACAGAAAGCAGAGTAAACTGGTTTGAATGTTTGTCACCCATAAGATTCATGTAAAAATTTAAATGCCATTGCAACAGTGTGGCAATTGGACACTGATTAAGCTATGAGGTCCCCACTCATTATGGTTGGGGTTGATGCCATTATAAAAGGGCTAGTTTAGCCCCCTTGTGTTTCTTTGCCCTTCTTCCTTCTCCGAAGTAAAGATGGAGCACTTCTCTCTGGAGGTCAAGAGAATCTGTGTTCAAACCACCATCTTGGAAAAGAACCACCAAACCTGTCAGTGCCTTGATGTTGAATTTCCCAGCCTCCAGAACTGTGAACCAATATATTTCTGTTTATAGATTAGTCAGTCTCAAATGTTCTATTATAGTGGCACCAACAAACAAAGACAATAATGTTTTTCTAAGAAATTGAAGAAGTGAAGTGGGGTTAGAACTGTAACTGGTGAAGCACCAATTAGTCCTATTATCCTGGATAAGGGTATTTGGTTCTTCTGTGGTTTCTCAGTGTTCTAGCTTTGGACTGTACCCAAATATGACTGCAAATAGTATTATTTTTGTCTGATTATATCTGTCACAGAGTGACTTGCTTGATGTTGTTCATGCTAAGTAGGAAACACTAATTTTAGAGCAGGACAAATATCAGCTGATAGATGTCAGGGGGTTTCTCTTTCTCAAAACTACACCAGCTATTTAAAATGGTGAGCATTTCAGAGATTGCCTAAGAATGGTGCATAGATTTCAAGGCAAATAGAACACAGTTCTGAAGTTTAGTGCTTTGAAATCTCTATCCCTTCTTTCTCTAACCCACTCCTATCTTCAACTTTTAAGGTTTTCTTTAGGTTCTGGGGTAATCTATTAAAAAAATTACATTTGATTCTTGGAAGTTGAGCTAATAATTGGTTGCTCTGAAGGTAACAGATTCCACAAGGCCCAGAAACATGGCATCTCAATCTCTTTTCAAAAATATGTCATGTTTAAAAATCCAAAGATCATAGAATCCTTTTCTCTCAAAATTTACAGCAGGAGAAGAGGCTTTGACTGCTATTTCTGAGCACATTAAAAAGTGTGAAGAACATTTAAAATAGTGGTTGTGAGGAATCTAAGAGAAAGTAGAATGGAGAACCAGAAGAATTTCAAGGCATTATTCAGGGTTGGAGTGAAATAATCACATGTGTTTAGCACAGTTTGTTTAGAGCCCCTTCCATGATTTGACCATTCCCTGTAAACTCAGAGGTGTAAAGTCTTAGAAAGTTGACACTTCTGGCATTCATTTCCTATTTGCCTTGTGTCCCACTGTTAATTCCCTATTTCTAGTTTCAGATATCTCTGCAGACAGGCAGCATCATATTGCTATTTAAAGCACAAATTCATTTCTATTTCCATATCTTTCCTGCTGTTTGACCTTAGACAAATTAATTTATCACTGATTTAATTTCTTTATCTGTAATGTGATGATAACAACCTTACAAAGTTGTTAGGAGAAATAAGAAGTTATTGTATGCGAATTTATTAAGTATACAGTAAATAGTTGGACTTATTTTTATTACTGTTATTTTTGTTATTGCTTGTCATAGCACTAATAATAGTAGTATAGTGAAGATTTGACCTTACCCAAAGAAAGACCTGGCTTTTGTGTCAGATCCTGGTAGGTAACTTCTGAATTCTTGGAATTTCCCAAGTTTTGGGAGTTGCTTTGTAGTTCAAAGTTCATGCCAATGAAATGAATCAGAGTGGTGCCAGCCACATGATAGTTATAGAGCAGAGACTAACTGCGCAAAAAGACCAACCATATTGTTATAGAATTTGTATGTTGAGCCAGAATATATCAGCTTGACCTCTCAAGAGAGCAGTTGTCTGAAAATTGAGTTCATGCACAGAAGGTATTGAAACTGGTCTTGAAAATCAGGATTGGGTCCTCTTCCCCAGGTGCTGAAGATTGAAAACCTGAGACATGCGAAGGAAAGAGGAAAATGTTTTATTTAAAGAATAGAACACACACACACACACACACACACACACACACCCCTCCAGAAAGGAGAGTGTCCAGAGATGCTACCAGAGGGAGTGGGGTGTCTTGCCCCTTTTTTTAGTTTACTTTCTTTTCATGTATCCTCCTCTTCTTATCTTGCCTATGTGACCAAAATGTGGAGTGACCAAAGGCAGAAAGGAGCCACCCAGCAGGGTGTACTCATTAACAACTCTTTGCTGGGGGGGAGGGGGGACCCTGGAGGAAGGTAACCTTGGCAATAGGTTGGAGGAAGGGGACGTACTCTGGAGGTATTAGCATTTTATTTCCTTTTGAATCAGCCCCCATCTTCCTAAGCCAATCATTCATTATCAACACTGACTGTCCTTTTGCCCCAGTCTCAATGTGATTAAATTAACCATGCCTATATAATGAAGCTTCTGGACACTGAAATCTGAGTGAGTTTTCTGGTTTGGTGAAACTTCCTTTACATATGTAAAGTAGTACATCCTAAGGACACGGAAGTTTTATGTTTGGAAGCTTTCCAGTCCCAAATTTCACACAATATCTCTTTTGTTGGTGGTTTAGATTTTTACTTTTTTGCTGTAATAAAACTGAAATTATAAATAGAACAGGTTCCTGAATTCTGTAAGTTGTTCTAGTGATTTATGAAATCTAAGGGTGATCTTTGGAACCTCCAAATCTACAGTCATTTGATCAGAAATGAGTGTAGCCCTGAGTAATTTCAATCTGTGGTTCAGGTGTGAGGTGTGAGGAATTTGTTGTTTTTCCTCAAGTTGATCTGCCCATTTCTGCCTTAGTACCTGTGTAGTTTCCAGAATTTTTGCAAGGAATGCAGGTATCTTTTCCAGGAACCTCTTTCTTTAAATAATTGAAATCTCTATTAACATGTCATTGTCTCACAAAAATCTCTTCAAGTATGTGTTAAATGAGTTAAATGAGTTAAATGAGTGGAAGACTTGGCAGTCTGGAGGGCTATGCCCTTAATCTTGAATTTGAAGAACTCTCTGAAGAAATAATAAGTCAAAATGTGCCAATTAGTATGTAGCATTACTTAACTTTTAGCTATTAATATTATTTTATTGTTGTTTATATTCTTGTCATTTTCAAACTTATATCTTCTTTTACCTAGCACAGAAACAAAAAAACAAAAAAGATTTATGGTAGAATTTGCTTCTTGTGTTAAGACCACTGCTATTCTTATTTGCTGTGAGACCCTAATTTTCTGAGGTTTGCTGTTATTTGTATCTATTCCAATCTCTACCTATTTGCATTTTTATTCTTGCATCCTACAATATATTTTCAATAGCATTCACAGACAACCTTTAAAAATATATTGCCCCATCTAACTCAGTACTACATTCACACTCCTCACAAAGTTGTAGGTAATATAGCCTCACTCCCTCTCACTCCTCATCACATATCATTTTTCCCATTTTCATGCTTTATTCTAGCTAGCTGAATTTGTTGTTTTTCCTCAAGTTGATCTGCCCATTTCTGCCTTAGTACCTGTGTAGTTTCCAGAATTTTTGCAAGGAATGCAGGTATCTTTTCCAGGAACCTCTTTCTTTAAATAATTGAAATCTCTACTAACATGTCATTGTCTCACAAAAATCTCTTCAAGTATGTGTTAAATGAGTGGATGAGTGGGTAAATGGGTGAGTGAGGATGCGAAAGAATAATGAATGAACGAATGAATGAATGAATATATTGTAGCCCTGGAAATGAAAGTCTGTTTATGCAAATAAAGCTCTTTGGAATGAATACATTAACATTATTAAATTTATGTGCACATATAATGTCTGCTTTTTTATGTGAAAAGGAAATTGAGTGAATATTACAGCCTAAGGCAACTGGAAGAAGGATTTGTCACTGAAGTGAGAAAACAATCAGTGGAGAAAATTAAAGCACAGGAATAAGATTTTGATTTTTTAAGGGGTATGGGGGGCTTTAGTTGCAGTTTGTGATTAAAATAGCTTTCAGCTCATAGTGTTCTACAATACATATACGTTCATATGCACATATAAAATTTTGTGTGCAATTGTGTATTAAGTTATTATCTTAGTGAAAGATCTATAATTGTGAGATTGCTTTAGTGTCTTTTGCAAAGAAATTTCTTTCACATTACCTTTAATAAATAGTTAATTAAATACATCATTAGAAAAATAGTAAATTTACAAAACTTTTATAGATAACATTTTAAAGTTACAATAGCCTTACAGAAATAACACAGTGCTGCTTATGTACTTCTTTTGAAATGCTTTGTGTATTTTGATTTTTTCAAATATTTTTTATTAAATCTAACTAAAGTTAGATGATTGTATTTCTTCATTTTCTTTATGAATATAAAGATAGAAATATGCTAATTTTAAGAAAATTTAGTCTTTGTGAGTGCTTACAAAAAGATTGACATTTGAAATATTAGAATACCTTCCTTTATAGTTGACAAATTGAGTGAAAATAGGTATTTTAAAGTAACTTCTTATATTTTTTCAAATTAAAAGAATTTTATGTAGTCTCATTGGAACAAAAAAGAATATTTTATTATTCATATTACCATACCACTAAATAAAAGGATATATTTTCTGTAAGAAAATTTGTTCAGCTTTTAATATGTGTTATCTGATCATAATTGAAAAGTAACAAATAGAGTCAGCTTTGCTATTGTGTTAGTACATAGTACTTAACAATTTCAAATTTATGAATCTTATCTGTTATAAAATCAAGGTTTGAGAAGTATGAGTCTTGAGAATACAAAATTTGTAATTGGATTTGTGGGTAAAATTTAGGCTTATTATTAGACAGTGTGTTTTATCATATACTATATAATATTTTACATATGTATATAATATATAATACTATGTAATATATTGTATAAACAGCACAAAAAGTTTGATTTGAAATGGGAGGTAGTTATTAGCAATTTTGGTTTAATCAAAAATATTGTAATTGTCTATATGGACTTTTACAAAATCCCAACAATAAGAAATTTTACAAGAATAAAAGTAGTCTCATTTTTCCTGTATTTATAATCAGTTCAATTTTCTTCCCCCAAAATAATCTGTGTTATGAGTTCCCTATAATTTTTCCAGATAAGAATTTCTTCCATCCACAAACACATTCATTAACCTTTATTGAATAAATTTTCCCTAACCTCTTGCCATTTTTCTTGAGCACCAGGGATGTAGAAGTGAACAAAAGAAAATTTGTTGTGGAATTTACATTTACAATGTAGACTGTAAAGTAGTTCATAAATAGCTAAAAAACACAGTGGGGGAAAAATTTAACAAGCTAAGAGGGCAGAATGTGTAAGGGACTGATTTTTCATTAGATCCACAGTCTTGCTGTATGTTGGTACTGTGATATATAAAACAAAAGCCCAGATGGAATATCTAGGTCCAGCCACCAATAAGCTCACCAGGACAACACTTACTGCTGTGGGTAGTGCAAGGGATCTGCAAGGAGCAGATGGAAGACCAACTTGATTAAAAAGGATTTTCTGGATATACTTAAAGGATATGGCTAAAAACAAGGGTTTCAGGGCTCAAAAGAGTAGGTTTGAATCCTGGCTTTGCTACTGACTAGCCAGGTTTACTTAGGCAAGTAATTTAACTTATTTGTGGTTTTGTTCCACCATCTGAAAACTATGATGATGATAATAATAATACCTACCTCATTTGAGTTTTGAGATGATTATATGAGTTACTATACATACATCATTAAAAAGGTTTTACCAAATTATATTGAAAAGGTTTTACCAAATTATATTGATATATTGTGTGCATGTACAAATATGTAACAACAATTCTATCAATATGTACAACTATAATGCACTAATACAAATGTAGAAAAAACTGTATTAGTACATAGCAAATGTTCTATAGTAGTTAACTGTTATTATTGAAAATTAACTATTAAAACTGTTATTATTACTAACATCCTTATTGTGCTACTATATCCTGCCTTCAAGAAAGTATAACTGGAAAAAATTTTAAACATTAAAAAAAAAAAATCTCCTTCTTCCCCTGGAAAACTTTTAGGAAAATAATATGTTAAGGTCAGAATAAATTAGTGAACACAGTTTGCCTATAAGTGGGGATATAAGGGTTTTTTAAAATTTTAATTTGTTATATATGACAGCAGAATGCATTACAATTCATTTTACACATATAGAGCACAATTTTTCACATCTCTGGTTGTACACAAAGTAGAGTCACATCATTTGTGTCTTCGTACATGTACTTAGAGTAATGATGACCATAACATTCCACGTCTTTCCTACCCCCCATGTCACTTCCCTTCTCCTCCCTCCCCATTTCCCCTAAGCCCTATCTAGAGTTCATCTAATCCTCCCATGTCCCCACCCCCGCCACAGTGCATTATGAATCAGCATCCTTAAATCAGAGAAAACATTCTGCATTTAGTTTTTTTAATATTCCATTGTGTATATATACTACATTTTCTTTATCCATTCATCTACTGAAGGGCATTTGTTATTGACCCCTGCATCTCGTATTATATATTGATCTCCACACATATTGGATATACTCTCCAAATGTCTTTACTATGAGTAAATACATTTATAATGTTTTATCTATGGGATAAAAAAAAAAAAAAAAAAAAAAAACTCTGTTTGCCTACATGTGATTCAGAAAATTAACATAGATTTCTGTATCTATAACATAACAACAGAAAATATGTCAAATTAGTGTTTTTATTTTAATCCCTTTATATCACCAGAATTCTCATATTATATTCTTATTACAAGGATTTAAGATGTAAAAATGTACTGAATAATTGCATTTAGGGCACAAAGTCGATCTTAATTAAAATAATTAATAATAAGATCGGGAAAAAAATTAGAATAAATGGAAGACAAGTGAATAGTGGACAGTTTATTCAGTTAACTTTGTTCTTATTTTGCAATTATATGGACTGAAACCATAAAAAATTGATGACAATTTAAAATTTGATGAAGAACTTAGCTTGAATCTTGTATTTCCTGTTATATGCATGTAATAGATATTTTAGAGACATTTTAGTCAAAGGGACTAAATTTAATGCAATATGCTTTTCAAATTAATATTATTTCATGACAAAATGATGATCTAAATATTCTGTTGGTTTAGAAAATAATAAACTAAACATAGGCAGTAATTTTTACTAAGGTCGGATCTCAACCTTTTGTTTCCCATTGTTCAGTTGTCTGTTTCTGTCATTTAATTTCTTTGTAAGTTTGTTCTGAAGTTGTGGAGTAGTGGAGGAAAAGTGTTACACATTTTTGTAGACTTCCATGGATACTAAACTCGGATAAATTTATATCCTTTTAAAAATACCTGAAAGTATTACCTGAATTGAAGAATTGACCCCATTAACAGTGTGCTGTAAAGGGCAGAGATAAGCTATCATAAATGCATAGGAGCAACAGAAGAAGCTATGTATGACTGGAGTAATAGAATGATTTAGATGTTGGGTCCCACTGGCAAAGTGCCTGAAATGTCAGCATGATGGGAAGCCATAAAAAAGGATTTCTCACAGGCCCTCAACAAAGCTCTCCTTCATCAAATCCTTCTTTTATCATAGTCACAATTCTTAGCCTTACCTTTCTTTTCTTCTATTATAGTTTCTTCTGTTCAACATTTCCTTCCCCATACCACCCTGAGCCCCAACTTCATCCCACTAATTGATATCTAAATGGACTTTCTTTGCAATGCATTTAAAATTTGGAGTAAAATAATGCATCTCAAAGAAGCTACAATCTTCTAAAATGGTCAAAATATTTGTGTCCATAACAAGGAGAAATACATTTCATGTATTACACCTGTGATAGGAAGTAGATGCTTTAAATAAATTAATTCATTTCATCCTTAGACAACCCTGTAAGGGAAAGTAGCATCATGAGCTACATGGAACAGATGAGGAGTTAGGCATAGGGAGTTTAGGTAGTTCTCCCATACTCGTACACCTGGATAACGACAGAGCCAGGTCTGGACAGAATCAGATCATTACAGAGTTTTTCCTTTTTTACTTTTATTTTACTAAATTATCCACTAGAACGTGTTAGCATTAGTGTTGCTTATACCTTTTGACTCTAGGAAGGGAGCTTAATGAGATGTTTTAATATTTTAACCCATATGTTTTTAGTGTATGGTTTATAAATGGCTTACATTATGATGCAATTACATATTATATGCACTAATACCTATTAATATATAGATGTATAAGTACATTCATATAAACTTATCAGCTATATATCCAACAAAATTAACGTAAATGCCTCAAGAAAGGTGACCTTGGTATAATTCTCAGAAATAAAATGAAGCTAAAGTCATAGTATTCTGCTGCCTTCCCAGCATAATTAGGAGTTCTTTTGGAACATGCTTCTAAAGCTGAGTGAGCATGCATTACTATGAAGTGGGTAAGCAGTGCCTTGCAGCTCTCAGTGCAGACTCATGACTAAAAATGTCCTCTCTCACTAAATGTCTTTACTATGATATTTAGGGATATCCCTGGGCAAGTAACTTCATTTGTCTCAGACTCAGTTTCCCATTTTATAAATTGGTAAGTAAACTTGTATCTAACACATAAGTTTTTTTATAGAAAATAATTACACATGTAAAAATATGTAGCATGAACTAAGTGCTCAATAAGTGTTATCTGCTATTCTTATTAATGTTAGTATACTGGGGCTAATAATTTTCTTGCTCACAGAAAAGAACTCATTCTTATGTCAGAGGCTACCTTACTATTGTAGTCTTCTATTTAGTCCTCATCATACCTATATCAAGCAAGGTATTGTTTTCTAGCATTTGAAGAAACTCAGGATGTTATGTTCACAGTCATGTCTGACTTTAAGGAACTCTTTTGCACACAAATGAGTGAGGGTATGAGCTACTTTTGGATGAGATTCACTTCTCTTCTAACGTGTCCCATCAAGGATAAACTGAACCTAAAGAAACTAGAAAGATTCACTTAAGGGTTGTGTTAGCTTTTCATTAGTGTTACAAAAATACTTGAAAAGGACACTTAGAGGAAGAAAAGTTTATTTGGGGCTTACAATGTCAGAGTCTTAATCCATGGTCTGCTAACTCCATTTCTCTGGGCCTGAGCTGAGGCAGAACACCATGGCAGAAGTGCATGAAAGAGGATAGTGGCTCCGCTCATGAAGTTAGAAAGAAGAGAATAGGAGGCACCCAAGGCAAAATATAAACCCCAAAGTCATGCTCCAAGTGACCTAATTCCTTAGTCCCATCTTACCTGCCTCCAGTTACCACCAAGTACAGTATCCTTTTTAAATTCTTAATTTGTCCAGTAGAATAATCCACTGATCAGGTTATAGATCTTATACATATGATACTTAAACTTCCTATTATAAACCATAACATTCTGCCCTGGACCCTAAAAGCTGATATCCATCTCATAATGCAAACTGCACTTAGTCCACCTCCAAGAGTCCCCATAGTCTTAACAGTTTCAGCAGAGCCCAGAAGTCTGAGTCCAAAGTATCTTCTGAGACTTAAGGCAAACTCTTGTTTGTGAGACCCTGTAAAAATTAAAAGCAAATTACATACATCTACAAATTATGCCACAGAGTAAACAATCTCATTCCACAGGGAAATAATAGGGACATAGAAAGAAGGGATGGAACCAAAACAAGACTGACACTCAGCTGGGCAAACAAGCCCTGTAGCTGCATGTCCAGCCTCTGAACCTGGCAGAGACTTGTGATCTCCAAAGGGCATGGGCAGCCCTGCCCCTATGACCTTGCTGGGTTGCCCACGTGGCCTCTCTCTTGGCCTGGCTCTATAGCCTGCCAGCACCTTTTCTCAGCAGATGTTCTATATCAATGGCATCTTTTAATCCTTGTGCTCTCCATTGCAGCTTTATCCTCTTCTCACATCTTGATGAATTATTCTCTCATGGGCTGCATGCAGGAATTCCAACCCTGCTATACTTTGCCTGGCCTCTAAGACCTTCCTTTGAAGCCTTTGTGATCCCCTAACTCTAGCATCCTGCATTCCTTCTGAACCAGCACCACACCAGGATGACACCAAGGTCTGCAACAAGCTTGAGAAGAAGCCAGACCTCCTCATACCGTGGCTGTAACAGTTTTTAAGTGCCTGGGCAGCTGACATCAGTAAACCAAAATCTAGGGAAACAGCTTTCAGGGTTCTCTTCTTAAAGCAACATCTTTCAAATAAGTTCACCTTTATACAATTGAGCCCATCATGGCTGTAGTCTTGCTGATTCCTGAGAAACCCAATTGTTCCTTTGTAAAGTAGTTAGCCTCTCTTAATACTTTGGTAGTAATTCCTTCAACAAGCACATCTCTCTTGGTCCCAGTTTCACATGTGCTTTTCAGGCCAAACTACAAGTTTCAAAAATATTTCTTTTCTGCTTTCTGCTCCCAATTCTCTCAGTAAAATTTCCTAAAAGTCCCATCAATATCCATACCACTGCCCGAATGTTGTGCTGCCTTGAAATATCCTCTGGCAGATTAATTAGCCCATCACTTTATTAAATTTATTAAATTTAGCCTCACACAAAGTCTCAAAACATGAGAAGAATGTAGACAAGTTTTTTTTTTTTTTTTTTCAGGATGTTAAATGAATGCCCTGTAGTCCAATTCTCAACAGAGTCCTTATTCTCATATAAAAAAAAAAACATAAGCACAGTCTTTACTATCCACATTCTGATCACCATTCTGGTCTTTGCAGTTCCCATTAGAATTGCCCTTTAAGCTCTTCTTACAACATTCTAAGTTTTCCCTATCCGGCATCTCCAAATATTTTCAAACTTCCTTTACGACTCAGTTCCAAAGACTTTTGTACCACACAGCCAGGTTAGGTAAAACAATGACCTCACTTCTTGGTATGAATTTCTGTGTTAGTCACATTTTTTTGTCCTTGTGACCAAAATAACTGATAAGAACAACTAGAGGAAGAAGTTTATTTTGGGCTATGGTTTCAGGCTTCTTAGTCCATTGTCTCCAGATTCCATTCCTCTGGGCCTGAGGTGAGGCAAAATATCATGACAGAAGGACAGAGCATGGCAAAGGAGAACTGTTCTGCTCATAACAGGCAGGAAACAGAGAGAACACGAGCTAGGGGACAAAATATCAACCTGAAAGGAACACTGTCAGTGACCTACTTCATCTAGCCATACCCTACCTGCCTGCAATTACCCATTATAATAACCTTTTCAAATTATTAATCCACCAAATGAATTAATCCTCTTATTAGTGTACAGTTCTCATAAACTAATCATTTCATCCCTGAAAATTTCTGCATTGTCTCACACATGAGTCTTTGGGGGATACCTCTTATACAAACCATAACAAGGATGTTAACAAGTAACAGACATCTTGAGAAGCTGAGATGTTCATAATAGTATGTATCGTGTTTTTTGAGCTAGCAGTCAATATATACTGCAGTTCTCCCATATTCAAATTTTATGATTGAAGAATGTGAAAGGCAGAAGTGAGGTGATTCCTTTCACTCTTAATCTTTTTACCTTACTTGCAAAACTATCTCTACAGAGTTGTCTCTATGGACATCGATTTTCTACCTTAAGTACATATAGGAGCAAGTCAGAAAGGTGAGGGCTTCTCTGAGGCACTTGTTAGTACTGTCATGTCCAGTGGTGAAAGAGCATGGATTACTTTGGATTACTTTAACAGCTTCATTCAGAAAGTGCCACCAGGGTCAGATACTGCCACAATGAAAATTTTATCTCTGCATCCCATGAAACATTATGACCATTAGAGGTGCCAGATGAGGGTAAAGGAACATAGAATGGTTAGAGAAGATATGAAATCTATGCATAGCCTCATATCAAGCTGTAGAAACAGGCAATATGGTATGTTCTCAACATCCTTTTGGGATGTGCTATTTATATACTTAAGTCTATTCATATCTATATATTTATCCTAATTTTCTTTTTTATCCATATTTTGTTCTTATATTTCTTATAGGGTGGACCAGTGGTAGTGCCTTGTTTATATAATGTAGAGATTATGTGTATCAATTTATGACTTTGGTGGAACTAACCAAACCAGATCTAGAACTAATTACACTGGGTGATTAGACATTGATGTTTGCTGATTGAAGTAATATATTGCCTTTAAATAAAGAATAATTGATGAAAGGTGGTAGAATATGCCACCCCAAATATGCCACTTGAGTATAAAGATTATTTTGAGTTTAAGGCATTAAAAAAATGTGCTGGGTATGGTGGCACATGCCTGTAATCCCAGCAACTTGGGAGACTGAGGCAAGAGGATCATGAATTCAAAGCCAGCCTCAGCAAAAGTGAGGTACTAAGCAACTTAGTGAGACTCTGTCTCTAAGTAAAATCCAAAATAGGGCCCCTGAGTTCAATCCCTGTACCAGAAAAATAAAAAGTATAAAGATGCAAGAAGGACATTTTAATTTACCTTTTTGTTTCTGAAAACAAGAAATAAAACTTCTGTGTACCCTTCCTGTATCAGGAAAAACAGAAAAGAAATATTCTTTGATGGGAAGTTATACCTGCAATAATTCTGTAAAAGCAGACCTTGCTAACACAATTCTTATCTTCCTTCAGCCTCGCCACGTAGTTTATGTTCCCAAAATTGCCGTTTGGTTAATCTAGTACAAAAGCATTAAAGATTTGCCAATTATTCAGTCATTTCATTATGAAGGCTCTTGAGTCACATAAAACTTACATAAATTTGTCTGCTTTTCTCCTGGGAATTTACTTGAGATAAATTTAATGTGAAGGCCCAGAAGACAACCCTAAGAAAGTAGTGGTATAGTTTTGCCTCTTCTGTGTGGGGTAGTGGTAGTAGACCATAATGCAACATTAGTTCATTATGGGAAATTTAATTGTTAGAATGGCGAGGAGCGACTGCTATCATCAGGAACAGTCATCCAATATCTTTAAACACCCTCCCTACTTAAAAAAATTAAAAAATCATCCCTTATACTGTGAGTTCCACTTTAACATATAGAAGCAAGAAATTTGCTTTCTTGGTCTTCCTGAGGCTTCAGCTCAAGCAAGCACCTGCATCAATTGTGATGAGACAGGAGCAAGCAGATATGTGAGGAAACTTAGAATAGTGGCTCTGACAACAAAGGCAAGTAGCAGTCACACAGACAGCTGCAAATGAGCAGCCATGCTCCTCCTGTGGGCACTCCAGCCTGCCCGAGCAGGAGGATGCCTGATGGACTGTCTGTGCAAGCTCCTAAGAGTGCCTAGCAGGAGCAGCTGTGGTATCCTCAAAGAAATTCCCCATCATGCCTTTGGGAATTATGGGTATAATTTGGAAGTCTGATTCTCTGGCCCTTACAGAGCTTCTGTAATCTGCCTAGTATCCGTTAATACACTTCTATTTTCCTAAAAAAAAAAAAAAAAAAAAAAAAAAAAAGGCTTGTTACTTATATGAAGTATGTCTCTTAAAACTTTGAGCAACTAGACGGGCACAGTAGCACACGCCTGTAATCCCAGCACTTGGGAGGGTAAGGCAGGATGATCACGAGTTCAAAACCAGCCTCAGCAATGGCGAGGCACTTAGTAACTTAGTGAGACCCTGTCTCTAAATAAAATACGAAAAAAAATGGGGGGTGCTGGGGATGTGGCCCAGTGGTCAAGTGCCCCTGAGTTCAATCCCAAGTACAAAAAAAAAAAAAAAAAAACTGAGCAACTAAAAACGTTTAAAAAGTATTGATTTAAAAATCACAAGCTACTTCAGCTTTTAACCCCAAAAAGAAGGGCCTGAGGATGAAAGTACTAAGAATCAATGACCACTTTAGATGACTGCTGCTGTCCTCTTTATACTCATTGTTAATTCTGGAATAGAAATATTTGGGTATTAGAATTTTTATTAACAAGGAATTTCTTAAGCAAATCCTATTCTGTCACCAATACACAGAATGAGTTTATAAGCAAGAAGAGTATGAGCCTATAAATAAATGCAGTGATGCAGCAAAAGTTCAGCAAAGAAAGCATAATATGAAAGTAGGTGGAGCTAGTCATTTTAGAATGAATGTTATGCAATGACTGAGCAAATGAAATAGCACTGAAACAATGCCCTCTGAGGTCAGTCAGAGTATTTGTTATCAATGCTGCAAATGTCTGACTTCACCCATAAGAATAAAGATTTCATAAGGTTAGAAAGTATTAACCTTCAATTTAGTTATGGTAAAACTGACAACTAAAACCAAAATAATAATAGTAATAAAAACTTTGGGGCTGAGGCTATGGCTTAGCACTCATCTTGCATGTGTGAGGACCTGGGTTCGATCCTCAGCACCACATAAATAAAAATAAAGGTATTGTGTCCACCTACAACAACAACAAAAAATATAAATAATAATAAAAAAATAAAAATAGAAATCCATGTTTAAAAATCAAAGACTTTAGGAAGAGTAGATATGAATCTGAGATAGCAAACAATTTTGAAATTAATGAGGAAAAGGTTATCCTTTTTCCCTTTAAATAACACTCAGGTTGATAGTCAGCATACATTTATTCATAATTATTTCCCTGTGTAATGCAAGACTCTGAGGCTCAAAGGCTAAAGAGTATCTTTCTACCTTTGAATAGCTTCAATTAAGAGAGAAGACAAAAATTCCAACAGCAAATTGAGATATTCAGAAAGTGCTGTGGCAGACAGAAGTGCTGGGTGACATTGGGGCTTCAGGGTAGAGATACGGACATCTGGAGAAGAGTATCTGAGCACCTCCTGCTCTAGAGGGGAGAGAAGCAGGGTCTGGGATGAAGGGAAATTTTCTGCAGGAGCATGTGAACTTGGAAAGACCCTAAAGTTATACTAACTGAATTTCAAAAAAGGCAGTGTAAGGTCTATTATTTATGGTCATTTTATACCACCCTCTGCCACTCATTTGTCAGACTCATTTGGGACAGAATGTTTCCAATTGTAATTATAATTCGTAGTTAGAAAAATATTGAAATTATTTGTTCCAATGATTTAGTTAGTTTTTCTGTCATGGTGACAAAACACCCAACAAGAACAACTTAGAGGAGGAGAAGTTTCTTTTGGACTGATGATTTCAGTGTTCTCAGTCCACAGATGGCCAAATCCATTGCTCTGGTCCTGAGGAAAGGCAGCATATCACAGGGGAGGGGCCCAGCAGAGGAAAGCTGTTCCCCACACAGCAACAAGAAAGCACAGAGAGTGAGGGGAGGGGCAAGGGGAAGATGCATCTTCCAGGGCACACACCCAGTGACCCATCTCCTCCAGCCATGCACCACCTGCCTATAGTTACCTTCCAGCCCATCCATTCAAAGTAGGATGAACTGTTTAGGTTACAACTCTCATAATCCAAGCATTTTGCTTCTGAACATTCCTTCATTAACAGGAGCTTCAGAAGGACACCACATATCGAAACCATAACATTCATCTACCAACCATCCATCTACTCATTCATTGCATGTTTATTGACCAACTGATACATCAAACACCTTTCCAGTGCCGGGAGTTTGGCAGTGAATCATATAGACACATATAAAACTCTCTTGGAGTTTACTTTTTCATGTCAAAAAAGAAAAATCAAACACACACACACACACACACACACACACACACACATACATCATTTATTGACTATTTGACCATTGTAGTAATAATGCAAATCAATTAATAGATTCCATATAAACTAAAGCATACTCCTTATCTTCTCATGCCTTTCCATCTTGAAATTCCTCTCTTTTTCCTCTTTCTAATTTTTATTACCTGTCCTTTCATTCTGAACTTACCTGACCCACATGTTTGTTACATCTTTCACTAGTTCTTGGAGCTTTGTGTATTTCTCTCCATTATGTTTAGCACACAGGTAATTACTTGGGTGTTCTCTTCTTTCATCATATATGAATTTTAGAATAAAAGGTATATGTCTGCTTAGCCATCTTATTCTCAGTTACTAGAAGAGCCCTTGGCTTAAATTGTATGTTTTATTTGTCATATTAATGAATGAAGTAACCATATTTTACTATCAATTCTAAAATTTCAGGCTTTGGACAAAACCTCTGTCTGTTATGATTTGGATCTTAATGTCTCCCAAATATTAAAGATTTAGTCCTCCAGAGGATAATGTTGTTAGGAGGCGGGCAGTGGAAAGTTAAGAGGTGGAGCCCAGTTGAAGGAAGTAGGTTGGGGAGGATCTGGGCATGACTTTGAAGAGCTTATTTTATCCCTGACCCACCCCCCGGCCCCCCTTCCCTGCTTCCCAGATGCCAGGAGTTGTGCAGTTCTGGTTGCCATGCATTCCCCACCATGATTTTCTGACTCACCAAAGGCCCACCAAGATGGGGTCCAGAGACTATGGACTGAAACCTCTGAAATTGCAAACCAAAATAAGGCTCTTCTCCTTTAAGTTGATTTATTTCAGTTATTTTGTCATAGAGACAGAAAGCTGGCATAGCCTCCAATAATTGCATGAGAGTGTTGTAGCTCTCTGCTTTTCAGCAAGGTTTTTTTGTCCTTCCTTTTGGTAAATATAGGAAACTGAGATAAAAATGTTTGCTATACTGGGGAATAAGTTTACCTTAGATGGAAATTGATTTGTTAAAATTTATCTGCAGTAACATAATGATTTCAGTAGAAATTTCTCTAGTTCTTAATGTGCTATATTTCTAATTTCATCATGCTTTAGGTCACATTCTGAAAAAAAGGTGTTTTTTTTATTTATATCATCTTGTATTTTTCATCTCTTTTTGGATCTCTTTCATTTCCTTTATTTCAATATTGCATTTATGATATATTACAAAAGTGAAATAGAATGCTAAAAGAAATTTATCAAACTAGAATCAGATCTAAGTAGTCATTAGATACTGGAATGCATAATATAACTATTATTAGAATTGGAATATAAAATAAAGTTAACATGTACAGTCAGAAGAGATAAAATGTCTTATTAAATACATGCTATTTTAGTAACTGCTTAACATTTAGGAAAATCTATACTTATATTTCTAAATCATACCATGCACAAAATTACATTACATGGGTTAAAATGTTAAATCTGTAGCAAATCAGGAAGAATGGGTAGGAAAGGAAGAAGACCCAAGTCTTTTCTCTGATTTGTCAGTATCAAAAATGTGCATTTTTTTTACTTAAGTTTCTCCTCCTAGTACTTGTTCAGTTAACAGATCAAATAAAATAATATTACTCCTGCATAAGGTTTAGGATTATGAAAATATAAGTTTTTCTTCAATTAAACTAAAACATTCTAGCAAATATTTGATTTCAATATAAATTATATTTTTGTAACACTTTTGAAGTTTTGTAGTATGTGAGATTGAAGGTAATTTTAAATATCTCTAGGTAATTTAGAATATAAGACTGATTAAATAGAGTAAAACATCAATAATCATTGATCTCTAATGAAATTATATGTAAGATAAAATACTGGCACATTAATTAGTAAGCATAATTTTAAGCTTTCATAGTTTTGCTTCTTATTTTTATACAACAGAGAATAGCTATTTTTAGTCCAGGTATTGAACATCTCTATTTTTTGCCATTGTAAAAAGGTATACGAAGGATATGAATGGCTGAAGAGAGTTGCATTATTGTATTCATGAACTCTACTCATCTTTAAAAATTGCTTGAATACAGGTAGTTCTCAATTTCCCATTCTCCAAGTTTCTCAGTAATGTGCAAGTTGTTTCCTTGGGTAAGAGTTTATAATTAATATGAGTGATTGAGTCTACACAAAGAGAAATGATAATAGAGAAACACCATGACACACATTCTTTCTCAAAACAGAGGTTCTCATACTTTATGGTTTCTAGAACTCCCAATATTAAAACCTATTTAGGATTCCAAGGAGTTGATTATTTTTTAATGTGTGAGATAATTATTGATACTTAATATAATAGAAATTAAAATGCAGAAAACTCTAAAACATTGATTTAACAGAGAGTGGCAATGTTGAATCAATACATATGTATAATTTTAAAATATTATATAATGTTTTGCATTATGTACATTACATATGTATCATTTTAATATAAAAATAGTGTTAAATTCACTAATGTACTAAGCAATGATTACTGTTCTATAGTGTCAGTTTGTTCTAGAATATGGAAGAACACAATAAAAGACAGAAATTGTAAATGGAATTTTGTCATTATCAATTGCATCGCATGGAAGATGCCACAAAGAAGCTATGAAATGTGTTAAGAATTTCATATTTGCTCAATTTTGCAATTGTTTTTTCCCTCATCTACCAAATCAATTCCTTCACTGACAATATGAAAAAATATTCTTTATCTTCTGAACTTCATGCATTTTTAGAATAATTGTTTCATAATTTGATCTCCTAAAAAGGATCTTTACAGTAGGCTTTAATATAATACTATAAAAATATCAATTGTGCACTGCAAAGAAAACAACAGTGCATAGGAAGAACCTACAGATTGGAAGAAAAATTTAGCAAGCTGTATCTGATAAGGGCTTTATATCAAAACCACATAAGGAGCTCAAACCACTCAATATGAAGGAGGGAAAAAATTGATAAAAGAAACCTGAAAGCCTGAATAGATATTGTTAAAACAAGATATACAAATGGTCAGAAGATACATGGAAAAAGAAAAAGGAAAGATATTGCTAATTAGAAAAATATTGTTAATCCTTAGAGAAATGAAAATTAAAACCAAAATGGGATATCATTTCACACTTGTTAAAATGTCTTTTATCAAAACAGGAAAAGATACCAAGTGTTATCCAGTGTACAGGTGTCCAAGAAACAAAGGCTATCAATAGGTCAATGAGCTGGGATTTACACTGATGCAACATGACTCCAAGGTTCATCATCTAGTTCTTTTCTGAAGTAATACAATACTTTTGTTTACAGACCTATTATGAATTTATCACATTTTATTATGTGTTATGTATTTTCACATCTATTCTTTGAAAAAAGAACATTTCTAATAGAGGACAAAATTATTATCAACTCTTGTTTTTCCTTCTCTATGTTTACAAATTTCTATGACAAAATATATAGATATTATAACATAGGTAAAAGGAAACACCTTTCAGAAACTTTATTAAATGAATATGACCCAGGTCACTACTTTTCATACCTGATGGTATAGAAATATTTAGATAGACTATTATCTACTTTCTGACTTCCTGAGTATAAATTTTCCAGCAGTATAAGTTTTAAAAAAACTTCAAAGTTTGTTCAGCTTTTTACATCACAGATAAAACAACAAAGCTGGAGAATTAATAATTCTTTGATCAAAATTTTGAAATCGCTACTCCTGATTGCCAATGAATGGTCAAGATAGAATTGTTCAGGAGCTTCATATATAAATATCTGTGTTGTAATCCACAAGAGACCATTATACTCCATAGTAACTTGTGAAGCTTAAAAACATTGTCCAGTAGGCAGCTTACTTCTCCCTCACCATTCAAGAGAAAAATTAAAAATTAATACATTTGCTGGGCTCAGTGGCACATGCCTGTAAGACCAGCATCTCAGGAGGCTGAGGCAGGAGAATCACGAGCTTAGAGCCAGCCTCAGCAACTTACCGAGGCCCTAAGCAACTCAATGAGACCCTGACTCTAAATAAAATACAAAAAATAAAACTGGGGACGTGATTCAGTGGTTGAGTTCCTCTGAGTTCAATCCCCAGTGCCAAAAAAAAAGTAAATAAATGCATACATATGTAGATATATACATATATTTGACCAATATATGTAATTTATGATTGCTCTCAAAGTATAGGAAAAAGGTTATTTAGAATGCTTCTGGTTTAACATCTGAATATTCTTTCTTTCCACACTGGTTGGTGAGAAAATGTATAAAAAATAATAGTTATTCTATTTTCCTATTCCAGACTGCTTCAGGAACTAACAGGTTGCAAATTCTTTCCTCCCCAATCTATGACTACTAGACTCTTGCCAGTTAATTTTTATTTTCATGCTTTTATTCAATTGCTCAAAAAACTATATTTATGGTACTATTTCCACTTCACATTATAGATACTAAGAGTGATAGTTTTGAGGTTTTTCTAAAATAATGTAAAAAATACACCATTTGCAGGGCCTTAAATTCTATAAATATCATTCAGATAAACTTAATTATTCAGATAATCTTTATTGCATACCTCTTAATGAAATGAAAATCTGATTAATGTTAATCAATTGCAATTTTAAATCAAGGAGTTAGGTCTTGTGAATTATATCTTATATGTTTTATATAAGCTATTACTTTGGATAATTGATACCTACCTCTGTACATTATAGGCCTGTACTGAAAACATTTTTTGTCACTCAAAGTGTTTTGTCACGCTTTTTACTTATGCAACCAAAAGACCTGGAAACAATAATTTTAGAGGAGGAAGTTCATTTGGTGCTCACAGTTTCAGAGGTCTCAGTCCACACACAGATAACTCCATTCTTTGGGGCCTGAGATGAAGCAAAAATCATGGTGGAAGGTGTGTGGCAGAGGAAAGTAGGACATGGCCACCAGGAAGCAGAGAGAGAGAGAATGTTATACTTATCAGGGACAAAATACACATACTCAAAGTGCCCAGTGACCTTCCTCCTCTAGCCACTCCCTATTTGCCCAGAGTTAGCACCCAGTTAATCTGTCCAACTGGATTAATTCAGTGAATATGTTAAGGCTCTCTTAACCCAATCATTTTACCTTCAAACTTTCTTGCATTTTCTAACATAAGAGCTTTTGAGTGACAACTCATAGCTAAACCATAACCGAATGTGTCTGGAAACTAAAAGAAACAACACAAACAATAATGACATCCTGAAAGTAGATGCTGAATGCATGCCCAACTGAAAAGTCTGGAAAAGGAACACTAGCACTCCTGTGACTTCAGGTGAGCAGGCAGAATGAGCAGAAGATAGTCACTCAGAAAAGGGAGAAAACATCAAATTGCAAGGTAGATGCTGCACAGAGGCTGTTGATGTGCTCAGGGGTAACATTGACTATTCACCCTTACAGGAACAGAACTGCATTAGATGGGAGACCTCACTGATGCCAAATTGGATTTATTTACTAAGAAACAAAACTTTACAGGCCTTATGGGAAAACTAACAGAAAGAGAGAATTGATTTGTAACTGAAAGTTGGAAAATGACAGCAGAGAAATGGCTCCACACATTTGCAGATCTGAGCAAACATCTCCCTTGGGGTCCTCCGTAGACTGAATCAGTGGTGGGGAAAATGCATGCTTGAATTCTGGGAAGATAGAAAAACAAGATCAGAGAGAAAGAGAGAGGCACTAAAAGCAGCTCTGAGGGAGCTATGCAACTGAAGTATGAGAAAAGCTAGGGAGATCTGAACTCAACACACACTTTGTAATTTTTTTTTCCTTTTCCTACTATGGTAACAAGTGTAGAACCGATTTTAAGAGGTTAACAGGCCTTCTGAAAAAAATTAAAATCATTTAAAAATTTACAGAAACTGAACATAAATATGCTAATCAGAAAAATATGCTTAGAACAGATTTCTACTCAAAAATACGTAAGATGAAAAATTTTTAAAAAATAGTTTTCTACTTTATTTCTCTAGGGAGCCCATCAATGTTTGAGTTGTCTATAAAATTATTTTAGTCTTTGAATTGCATGGATATACTTTGAAGGCTAGAAAACCGTAAAGTGAAGTATATAATTTTTTGACTTGATTGGAAAAATTTTTGGCAAGATGTAATGTTTCTCCCCAAATTGCCAATGGTTAACTGATATATGTCTTATGTTTTCAAATAATTTCAATAATATGTACATTTTGGTATCTTATAATCCTTGTGTATGTCCCTTGTTTAACTAGGTGAATATAATCTTTAACATTAACAAATGAGCTCTTAATACTAGTTATCAATCAGTATAAAAAAACACTTTAAGAATAGGTCTTACTATGGGTACTGAGCTATACTACAGAGGAAAAAAAAAAAAAAGAAATGACTGCTTTCCCCTCCTATGGCAGTTTTACATGTTATAAATACAATTATATTTATGAAGGCAGTTAATTGGTTTTGAATTAATCTGCACCAATAGCTTTCACCCTCAAGCCTTAGGACTTTCTAGGCAGCTCCTTGATGATAATTACAAAAGCTATTCTAATAAAAAATTCTTTAATATTACCTAATGTTTAATTATCTGAAATTAACTTTAAAATAGCAATTAATGGTGAGCTTTCATCATCTATTAAGAGTGATCTTCAAAAATAATCAAATTTTCTTTTGGCTCACCAGAAAAATAACCTAATTAACTTGACATTTTATGGGCATTTTCTTGAGTTTGTTTCAATGTGGATTCTTAGTTGTTGTTTGTTCAATTTCTAGGTGAACTTAGGAACATGGAGTGTGTGTGATGGTGCATGTGTACCTGTGTGGTGTATGTAGGCATGTTGTTTTATTCTCCTCAGATTTTTTTTAAGAAAGGAGCCTTTCAGAATCACCCTAAGCGTTTCTCCTCTAGCAGTATTTTTTCTTAAAATCAGGCTAATTTTCCATCATTCTGAGCCCTGGATGAACTTTCATTCTCAAGAGATTCTCAATTATTGCTCCTTTGCAAAACTTGCTTGGTAGGTTATAAACAAAGATCACAAAGCCAGTGCAGAAACATAGGCTTTAATCAAGGAAAAAAGTAATCTCTCTTAACAATATCCAAAAGAATTTAACACAAAATAAACTTTGGGAAAAAAAAAGTCATCTTGAATTAAACTCCACCTTAAATCTATGCCCAAACTAAAGAAACAACTCTATCTTTAATATATTGTAGAATCCATAGGGATTTTTCCTCTCTAAACTGTCTAGACTGAAATAGTTAAGATGGATACTGAAAAACAAGCTGCATTTGGAACATCCTACAACTCATGATATATATTAGACCTCTATTTTTGTGCTGAACACTAAGAAAGTTGCTAACAATGTAAGAACATTCTCAAGGAGTTTACAGACAATGATCACGTGATGAACAAATCAAAGATGGGAAAGGTAAGAGTGTTTAGTTCTATTAGTGACCCAGTATCTCAGAAACTCTACTTCAAGATGGCATTTGAGCTATGTCTTGCAAATAAGAGAAGGTTATCCAGATCCTCAATATTGGCAGTAGGATAAGAGTATGAAGAATGGAGTACATATATTGAAGTAAAAATGTTGGCTTATAAGAAAAAGACCACTTTTGTTTTGAAATCTAAATTAATTGACTTAGGCTGAAGTATAGTTTGTGCAGGATCAAGAAGACAGCAAAGGTTGTAAAAGTTTAAGAAGTCAGTTCTAAAGGGAAGACAGATTCTGGAGAATCCCATGTATAATACAAAAAAGCTTGGACTCTGTCTTGAACAAACAGATGTCAGCAAATATTTTGTTTTGTTTTGTAATTTTAATTTACTTTTTTAATTAGGCAAAATACTATTGTTTATGTACATTTTCACAGCTTCAGCCCCTTTTCACTCCCTATATATTTTTTTATTGGTTCTTCTTAGTTATACATGACAGTAGAATACATTTTGATAAAATTGTACAAGCATGGGATACATCTTATTCTAATTAGGCACTTTGAATTGTACTCATGGCTGAGAAAGCACTCTCTAAGTATCTGACTATGTTATTTGACTCTGTGTCCTAGGAGCTGAACCTTGGGATTCTCTGAGCTGTTAAAATTATAGTATTAAAAAAATTGAGGTCAGGTTGTTTGTTAATTTTTTGTTGTTGTTGTTCACTATTTTACATATTTTTATTTTGAAATTAAGGATCATGATCTTTCTCATTGCAAATTGGCTTACAACTGCATTCTAGTACCTTTATATAAATTCAGTCTGGAAAATACCCAATCTTGAGAAAATAGGATATCAGCATTAATTATATATCTATTAAAATACTTTTTTATTTATTTTAATCTTAAAATAAAAGTTATATAAATTTATTATGTACAACCAGATCATTTGAAATATGTGGAATGGTTAAATTCAGCTAATTAACATATGCATTATCTTGCATATGAAGTTTTTGTTATCAATACACTTAAAATATACCTACCAATTTTCATATGTGATATATTGCTATTAATTGTAGTCACTTTGTCATACAATGGATTACAGCAGTGTTCTTACTCACTAGAGGAAAGTGAGTGTATATTTCAGAAAGAGCTTTTTGTCTGTGATATAGAGGAGGAAGTAGAAAGGGGGATGCAATTGGCTCAGTCCAGTGGCACACTCAAGTTTTGGAGAAGCGTGATGAGTGTATAATCTATATCAACAGTGATGAAAATAGGAGAGTTAAATAAAATATGTGTGGAGACAGAATTTATAAGACTTCTTGATTATGAGTTTAAAGGAGAGGTAGTTATCTAAAGTACATGATATAGAATTTGGACAACTGGATGGATAATGTGAAATATTTGGGAGAAATTATGTTCTTCTTTGGATCTTGTGTGTATGGGGTATTTTGAGCTTCCACTTACAGCTGTTCCCTACACCATTGTTGTACAGATTGAGAGCTTAGGGAACAAATTTGTGGAATAAATCTCATTTAATTGAATAGATACTTACTAAGCACCCATGATGCAGCAAGTAGTGTTCTGAGGGTGCAATGATGAATGAGGCTTCCTTCAAGGTTTTTTTATGATAGACTAAATATGGTACTTATTAGCAGAATTTGTTCTCATAGGGATGGGTTGTCGTTTTTATAAGAACTGAAAAAGAGAAGAGAAAGGGGAGTTAGGAGACAAAGAAAAGGGGAAAAAGAGAAGTGATGAGCAAAGGAGAATTACTAATGGTCTCTTGGTAAATATCAGCCTTTAAAGGAGTTCACAAGGAAAACCACAAGAGGGAATAAAAATCCTTAATGAAATAAAAAATGGAAAGTGGAATTTTAAGCCTAGAAATTGCAGTCTGAAAATCCAAGGAATGGAAAAGGCAAGAATGATGACCAAAAATTGTTCAGTGTTAAGGAGAATCAAGTAACAGGAAAGATAAAAATAAACTATTGAAATTTAGCAGGCCCACTGATAACCTTTTAGGAGCAGATTCAGTAAGATAACAGAGTTGCAAGCTGGATGGAGGGATGGTAAGAAGTAGTTGGAATGTGGGATGTCCTGTTTTGAAATAAAGACAGCAATCACTCTCTTTTTTAGTCATAATTGCACAGTGGAAGAAAGAAACAAATATATTATTGCAAAGATAAAGGAGTTTTATAAGTTTTCAAGGACACTTTATTGCATGTGAAAAGATGAAAAGCCTAAGAGAGAAGAAAGTGGAAGAAAGGAAGGATTCTAGGCCAAAATGATCCTTCTTAGAAGACATAAAAACAAGCACTGTTACATGTATGTAGCTTATTCAACACTACTATGTATATTATGGACAAACTTAAGTCCTAATTTGAAACATCTAGTCTTTCTAGATGTTTAAAAGTGCATAAAATATGTTAAAAGTGAGGTAGTAAATCAAACAATGTTATAGGTATCTTTTTGTTAAAATGCATAATGAAATACTGTCTTTTGGAAATGGAATGATCAAAACACTTCTCTGAGCAAGATACTTTATATTTGTACTGGTTCAGGGAGGAAGGAGGAAAAGAAAATGCAAAGGGCTTTTATACCAGTATGTTTTCTGTGAAGCAAGATTAACCATTGGCCCTTACCTCTGTAAGTTTTGTTTTAGTATGCCATGTAAATAGTGCATAAGAAGGACAAAGGAGTGCTAATTTACATCTAGCCTATCTACATGTTAAAGAGGTTGCCAGGGTATGATAAAAGTAGAGTTAGTAAACTAACACATTGAGTATGCATTGCGTTAAAATTCACAGGGAAGAATGTTCTCAAAACCACTTAAGAAGTGAAATTGTTAATGTCACCTCTAAGCATTACAGATGCATGCATCTGACCCCTGGGTTGATAAGAGATGAGAAGGGGAAGGATTCTAGGCCAGAGTGTTCCTGTTTGGAAACACATTCAAATTCTAGACTTTAAGAAAAGAGTGTTTTTGTTGTTTCTTGAAAGTCTAACTTTTGTTAAGTAAGTGTACTTTTTTCAGTGCTACTGTGTGTATAATGGGAAACTTAAGTCTCTGGAAATACCTAGTCTTTCTAGATGCTTAAAAGCTGAAGTAACGGCGCTTAGGTATTTTTTGTTACCACATAGGCATGGTTGCCATTTGGGGAATGGAATTGTTGAACTTGATGTATTGGAGAGTATGTTGAAGGTGCACAAGGTGGTGCACGGGGAGAGGAGAAAGTATGCAGAGAGAAGCATTCTGTGCCCCTTAGATTAGTTCAGACGGTCTAGCCATTGTTAAATATGCATTTTAGTTATTATTGCTGAGTATTAAAGGATAAGTCCTAAAGCCCCGAATTTTTTTAGAAGTAGCAAAATAATCCCTATATAAATGTCCTTTTGTTTCTTAGTCTTCTGGGAATGACCTTTATGAATCCACCTCTTGGAGCAGGGGTAGTCCTCTTAGTGACTGGAATGGTGAAGAGGAAGGGTGAGGGGAAGTACTCTGCTAGTATCTCCGTATCTGGAAGAGAGTTTTCAATTATAACCATAGATCTATATGTGCATTTTTGGTAAAGTAGTTGTGTTTATTGTGCACAAAGTTTATATTTTATTTCATAACATCTAAGCTATCTAGATGTCCTGAGGTGATAGTGTATCATAAAAAGTAGGGCTTTATAAGCTGATTTATAAATATCTTCTTGTTATAAATGATAGAAAAAATGCAACTTGGACATGGAATTGTTTTATCTCTGGGCAGTGTGCTTCAGGACTTATTCATCAGGCTGGCAGCAGAGGGGCAAAGGGAGGGAAGCTCCCAGGGAAAGATGGGAGCAAGTGCTCAAGGATTTACATTTTATGAGAGCCATTGGATGTAGAAATCTTCTGACTGTACTTTAGGAATACTTCAATTCACTGGAAATATGCATTCTTCCTAAAATTTTAGAAGCAGAAATCTGATAATGAGCCCTCTTAAAAACATGCTAAGTGTATTTTGTTGCTTTGTCTCATTTTAAATTTGGCATTAAGGGAATGCATTATTTCAGTTGTAACTTTGCCAATATGTCTATCGAGAGACTTGTTGCCATTTTTGTCTTTAGTGAAATTTTTGTCCCCAAGAAAGGATTAATTTTTCTCCGAATAGATTGAATTGGTGTAGTGTATTCTTTGTTGCCAAAAATACTCCTGTAACTTTGGGATTTTGAACTGGTGAATATCCATGATGAGTGGAAAAGAAAGATGAAACACACTACGATCGTAATAACACAAATAGGGTATTGTGTATGGACAGACATGACCTAGAGGGACATGTTCAACTAAGTTCCTTGTGACTGGATGACTTTGTTCTCTGTGTTTTTCTGTTTCCTGTTATGCACATATTAACTTTTAAAAAATAAAAGCTATTTTTAAAACCTGGAAAAAAGAATATGAGGAGTAGTGATAGGAGAAAAGAGTTAAAAATAAAAGAAGACCAATGCAGGTGTCCTATTTGATGAGTAAAGGAATAAAGTTGGATTTTTTTTTTTTCAGAAACATAAGTAGAAGCATTTATTTCAAATATGAGAAAAGAGACTTTGTTGTGGAGGAGGGGGGACCGGTTGAAGTGGAGTGACAAGAGATAATTAGGTAATAGAGGAAGAGAAACAAAGAGAGATAAGGAAAACTGATGTGTGTGTGTGAGAGAGAAAGAGGTTATCTCTAGCACTCAAATTAAAATTCTATATTTTGAATGATTTATGTTAAAAAAGATACTTTATCTCAAATTTGAGAAAATTAATACCTCCACTTACTTTCACTAGTTAAAATTCTTTTCTTTCCTAAGTGTTTATTTTTTGAAGGATCCTCTTTTGATTGCTAAAAGATTAGCTGCTTTAACCCTTTTAAATTGAATGACCCAGCAAGCAGCACATTATATTGGTCAATTGCACATGACTATACGGGTGACTGCATTTAATACTCTAGCATAATTGCAAGTCTACTCTTAATAAATTATTGCAGACATTCTTTCTATTGAATTACCTTATGCTTGTTTAAAAAACACCAACAAGTTTTACAGGTAAGACAACTCTCCTGCTATTATTTTAAATAGTGCTTTACTTTTAAATGCAATTTATTTTCATCAGCATAATACAAACCTTTATAATTCAATCAGGTTATATAAAAAACATCTAAAACTTAAATGTCTTAAAGCAAACTATTGATCCTCCCCATCTGTTATTTATCTCAGAAAATAAATAACCAACATTGGCTATAAGCCACAAAGCAGAAAAAAAAAAAAAAAAAGAAGCACATCTTAGAATAATTCTTGACCCCTTTCTCTCACATTTGCATACATTCATCCGCAAATCTTGTGTTCAACCATTATTAATGGAGACCTTCCTTGACAAGCATTAAAAAATAATTCCTAATTAACTTCTGTCTGCCCAGCTTTATTTGTTCTTCTAAGCACTATTGCCACCTGACACCATTTTCATCCATTAAGATACAAATTCCATGAAGGCAGGGATTCGGTCAGTTTTGTTGACTATTGAACTCCAAGTACGTGCAAATATGATTTACTCAATCATTATTTTTTGAATGAAGGAAGAAATCTCATTCTCTGGAAGCCCATATGGCGATTATCTTTTCTTACCCATTTGAGCAGTGAGTGAAGAGAGATAACGGTGCAGAGAAGGAATGGTGTTGGGAGATCATGCTTTCCTACATATGGAATAACTGGCATTTCAGGTCCGTTAGATCACAGTGAGTAAATGGAAATTAACAGAAAGATCTGAGTTTGCTTAAAATATGATTAAGGAGTGTGAAAGCAAGCTAAGAGAGAAGTGACTGAAGACATATAAAATTATATCATAGACATTCTAGGTTCAGAATATGCAATAACCTTTTTATGTATTGATAAAAGTGAGATCAAAATGAACCTCAAGATCCATAAGCTGGCAATCTAATGCATTTAAAAATAATATATTTTACTGTTGTGTATTGACTATAATCTCATATGAAATATAATGTATAACTTTCAGAAGATTTGCTATTTATTTATTTATTTATTTATTTATTTATTTCTATTTGTTATTAGTGGTCATTCAAAACTTGCTTTCATTTGGCAAAAGATCTGAGAAGGTTTGATACCCCATACATTCTCCATTGGCTCCATCACTCCATAGATGATACCAAAGGGGGCCACTGGTTAATAATTGTCTCACCCTCCCACCATCAAACTAAGAAATCTATTTGCCCCAACATCACATCTTTTCCTTTTTGTTATAGCAGAGAAAAACTCCCTTCTTCATCAGAGGTTGATCTCTTCTCTAGTGCTCCAGAGACCATCTCCTCTGAGGTATTTTG
Organism: Tamias sibiricus; assembly: GCA_025594165.1. NCBI lineage: Eukaryota > Metazoa > Chordata > Mammalia > Rodentia > Sciuridae > Tamias > Tamias sibiricus. The sequence goes on along the minus strand of CM046665.1, from coordinate 37,226,591 downwards.
CTTTGTGGTTTATCATCTCATTTCGTGCAGATTTCCTTCAGTACAGTCTACTAGATAGCAACTACAGTAACAAAACATGCTTCATTTACTGTCCTCTCAGTTTTTCTTCATAGCCAACCACCCTGATATTTTTCAAAGTGTTGTATTCATACCTCTTCAAACCCTCTGTGGTTTAATATAGCACCTTCCTCCCAGGACTCAAAGAAGAGTACTCTCAATGTTTCCAACAACCTCCATTGCGCCAAACTGATCGTAAAATTACTGTCCTCAATAGGTTCAGTTTTTCAGTAGTGTTACACACACTTCAAAATCCTTCCTTCAGGAGGTGTCCTCTCATTTTCTAGAGCACTGCTCTCTGGGCTTTCCTTTAGCCATTATTCATTTTCTGTCTCTTTAGTAGGTCCTGCATCTATTCTTCCCTAAGTATTGGCAACTCTCAGAAATGAGTCATCTTTTCCCCTCAAGACAAGTGTTGTTTTTCTGTTTTGTTTTGTTTTAATACCAAAAGATTAAAAGTTTTATTTAAATGAATCAATGAAGCTGTGTTGTGACTGAAGTTTTCACTTATGATTGAAAATGATGATTTTCATCTTATGATTGAAAGTGGCTATTGCATTTTGAAGCATTATATTCTTATATAGTAGCTTCCCAAGTTGAAAGAAAATGGGAATGCTTTCTGTAAGGTCTCCATTTAGCAAAAAGCTAACACTGACCAAAGCTTTCAGTCGTTCTTCTCATGCTCTATTTTGGCCAGAACTGGGTCACATGCCAGGACATAGACTTAACGGTGTTGTTGTGAACAAAGTTCCCATTTGTTTGAAATCAAACCAATTCGTCCCATGACCATGATTAATTTCTGTATAAATTTGCAATTCTATTAAATGCCTACTTTTGAGCAATTTTCCTGTCATTTTGTTTTTCTTAATGTATCAAATCAATATGCCTAGATCTATGAAAAATGCATCAGCTCTTGGTATAGGCATGACATTATTTCTCTTTTCTAGCCAAAGAGAAGAAAAAAGGACATTCTCTGAAAAGCTTTGGGAATGAGTTTGACTCCCTGATAAGAAGGTACCATGTGTTACCAGAGGACTCTGCCTATTGTTAGTCCCTATTTTTCCATTTGAACATGACATGATGGTTGGAGTTGCTATAATGAACTTGGATCTCTGAGGGGAAGAGCAAAACAATAAAAAGGATGAAGAAGATGATGATGATGATAAGACACATTTTTCTTGTATTATTGAGGCCATTTACTATTAAGCCTTTGCCTTCAGAGTTATTGCCATGTAAAAAAACAAATAAATAAACCTCCTTTATTTACACCACCATTGGTCAGGCATTTCGCTATTTATAGGAATTGTACATTTAACTGACACATATGGTTGGCTTTTTAACGTATATTTCTTAGACCTTTATGAGCTGCCACGTCTTTGGCAGAGGTGAATATTTGTTAACTGTTGATGAATTAAAGGACTTGGTCTCTTTTAACAAATTCTTTCTTGATATCTGCAATTGGGTATTTCAAGTCGTATATATAATGACTAAAGCTGGAATCTGAATTTCCTACAGCTTTAAAATTTATTTATTTATTTTTAATCTTTAAATAGGACAATATCTACCAAATGTGATGAAGAAAATCAGGACTTATCTTTGATTACTCTTTTTGGGTAGTTGCTTCACACTAAATTTAAAATTCATTTTCCATCCTGGTGATCCAAGCTATCTTTTTGGATCAATGTTGCTTCTTTAACTTCATCTTCTCTTACCTATAACTATTACCCACTAAAGCCCAGACACAGTGGTAAGTGCTTTTTTGTTCCATTGTATTTGTGTTTAATTTCTGAAGATCAGATTTATTCTGTGCTGATCATATTCTATCTGGAGTACTCCTTCTGATCTTTGCTGGGTAATTCCTTCTTTTCTTTCAAGGTCTTGTCTTCAAAGCGTATTCACAGAGAAACTGTTCCTAATATTATAGCGAACTTAAACTTCCTAGTTATTGCTATCACTGTATTCTATTTTTTTTCACTTCAATGTTTTTATTGTGGTTTATTATTACTTTTAAATAATTTAATTAAAATACACAAAAAATTGCATAATTTTTAATGTGTTTTTATTTTGGATGTTGTGTTTTAGACAACATGAAATGCATGAATTATAAGTAAGTTAAGGAGTGGTTGCCTAGCTCAATGTCATTTAAAGTTTAAACAAAAACTATCTTAGCTCTCTATTGCTATATACGAATGATTGGTGAATTTGGAAATTTACACATTAAGCATTGACCTCTGGTCTCACACTTTCTGTGACTTAGGAGCCCAAGTGCACCTTAGCTAGGTGCCTCTGGGTTAGAGTCTCTCATGAGGCTGCAACAGGAAGAGATAGTTATGAGCTTTTGGGTTAACTGTGGGCAGGTTTTTATCCCCTTATGAGTTGCTGGACGAAGAGCCTTAGATCCTCACTGGCTGGGAGCCATAGGGTTTCCTCATTTCTTGCCAGGAGAACTTGCAGTGAAGCTCACAGCATGCCAATGTGGCTTAACTCAAAATAAGTGAGTCAGTGAGAGAAAGTAGATGCACAAAAGGGAATCCTCAGTCTTTTGGTAACCTAATCCCCAAGATGACATTCCATCTTTACTGCCGTTTCTAGGAGGTAAGTCTATGTCTAGCCTAATCTCACTTGGAGGGAATTTGGTAAAGACCTGAGTGGAGACCATTTGGGTTCAACTCACACCAAACACCTCAGAGTTTTACATTGAGTCTTTATACTGGACTTCTATGTAATGCTTTTTTATGCTCTTGAATGCAAAGTCCACATACATAATCAAGCATTTGTTTAAAACTGTGCCTCTGACTTCTTACAATACCACATTAGGCACCAGTGGTGGGCTAAATATTGCCCCTTCCCCAAAGATATCAGTATCCTAAGCCCCTAAAGCTATAAATATGTTATTTTTCTAAGTATAAAAGGATTCTGCAATGTGATTTTTGTTAATGATTTTGACATGGCAGCTTATTTGAAGTATTTTGTGCTGGGTCAATGTAACCACAAAAGCCCTAGTAACAGAGAAGTAGGAGAACCAGAACAAATAGGAGGAGATGTGATAAGGCACCAAGAAGTTTCAAGGGAGATGGCAAGGAAGGGGTCATCAGTCAAGAAAAGCAGGTGGCCTCTAGAAGCTGAAAAGACAAGGGACAGATTCTTTCCCAAAGTATCTAGAAAAACAATGTTGGCTCATTCTTAACTTCTACTTTCCAAATTGTAAGAGGGAAAAAATATTTTGTTGTCTTAAGAGATTATATTATGGTAATTTGTATCAGTAATAGGAAACTAATGTGGCACTCAAGAAATATTTGTTGAATGTTGCCGCCGGAAAGGGATTTGCAGCCCGGAACCGTGGCGCCGCGGGAAGGAGCCCAGAGACAGGATGGAAATGAAAAAATTCTTTTATCTTCCTCTCTATGTCTCTTGTAATTTCTAACACCACATACACACTCTCACAAGAAACCAAGCACGTACTCTTACAAGAAACTACAATATATATACACAATAGCGTTAACTCCGTCCGTTCTCTCTCAGGTCTTATCTCACGCGCCCGAGCAGGAATGGCGCCGGCCCGATCTGCAATCTCGGCTCAAGTCTCTCGAGATCCTGGGCCAGGTCCCGCAAGATCACAGGCCAAGTCCCATGAGACTACGGAAGGCGGCAATGCCCAAACATCTCCATGGCCCGTAGTCAACCGCAATCTTAGCCATCTCCCCAAACAGGGCTCCTGCAGTTGAATGAGTAAAAAGCTTTACACACAGGGCATTGCAACTGTCACTGCATATTCATTCCCTGAAATTTTTTAAAAATAAAAAAACATGAAGTTATGAAAAAGAAAGGAATGATGTATTCAAATGCAATAAGCAAAGGGAAGGAAGGAAAAAAAGGATAGAAGTCAAAAGAGAAGGAGCAGGTCAAACATGAAGGAAAGAAAGCTCAATTTTAGATCATCCAAATTATATTACACAGATTGCAGGAAATAATTCAATTATATTCCAAACTAATGTTTAACTCTCAGTGTGGCCATGTCACTGAAAAGATGAAAGCTTTGAAAAATTAAGGTATTTCCAAAAGTGACTGACATGGTAGAAACCACAGTTATGCATATAATTGAGGGAATTAAAAGTGAGTAGTATGAAATAAAAAACAATGAAAATGAAACACTATCATCATTGAATTTTCATCAAAGCATGAGTTAAACATGAGCTTTGAGCTTTCCAAATACTTGTTACAGAAATAAATAGATTTGAAATTTCCTTTGAAATCTGAGTCTATTATATCATGATTGTTAGATTGTTTATAAACTGAGTTTTTCTATTTCCATAATACTTTTAAAGTCATATAAATTGTTGTCAGCAGAAATGTATCTGCATTAAAAACAAGCACATGTTCTGTGGAATTGTTATAAACAAATCAATTTGATGAAGAACACTTCAATAATAAAATTCATTTTTGAGATAAAACATCTTTTAGCCTATCTTCTTATTTTGTAATTCACTAAGGAAAAAGAGATTGTGTGAAGCATATGTTTAAATTATATCTGTATGCAAATGTAATTTAAAATTTTCACAAAATCTACTAAAACTTCTTGCACAGGATTAGATACACTGAATAAAATTCTTGAAGTAAATATTTCATGTATTGTTCTTGCAATTTTATATTAACAAACTCTGATGATTATTTTCCATGATTTGAACTCCATATTATTTATATTGCATTAAAGTTGTACCTTGTATTTACTTAAAGATTTGTAGTGTGTAGTATTACAAAGATATATATTCCAAAGGTATTTAGAAATTAAGGGAATGTTACTGTTAATATATTCCAAGGACTTTCATAAAATTACACATTTATTCAGAACCAAGCTAAAGGGCCGTTCAAGGGAAATTAGACAAAATAAATCATGTGTCAAATTCTGATATGAGGTTTTCCATCAAGAGTAAATCATGAAAAGTCTTTATAAATTAAAAATGGCTATAATAATAATACATCAAATGTGATATTTGTTTAATTTTGGCTCCTGTTTAATAAATTATCTTTCTTCTTTAATTTACCAAAATAGATAAATCACAGATGTTTCCCAGCTTATCTTTAGAAAGGTAAGGTTATTTATGTTGGACTGGCAGTTTACAATTAAAATGAGGAAAAGATACTTATAATTTTTTAATGTCTTTGAAATATCATCTAGGATATCCAGGTCTGTCTCCCCACTGGCTCATGTGTGAGTTTTGATTGTTATATGAGAATAGTTGGTAGTTGGGACCTTTTTTTTTTTAGTTTTGTTTTTTGAAATAGAATCTCACCAAGAATAAATTAAACATAGATACTCACTTGAATAATCCTTGAATGAAGTGTGCATGAGCATGTGTATATACATGTGTGCTTTCATGTTGGAGAGAAGGAGGAATTTAGAGGAAGAGGATGGTAGTACTTCTAAACAGTTAAAATAATTGCTATATATTATGGTTTAGATGTGGTGTTTCCCAAAAGCTCACATGTGAGACAATGCAAGAAGATTTGGAGGAGAAATGATTGGATCATAACCTTAATCTAATCAGTGAATTAATTCCTGATGGGATTAACTGAGAGGTGGCTGGGGGCAGGTGGGGTGTGGCTGGAGGAAGGGGTTCACTGGGAGCATAGCTATGAGTATATATTTTGTATCTGGAGAGTGGAGATCTCTCTTGCTCTCTGCTCTCTGATCATCAGGTGAGCTGCTTCCCTCTGCCACACTAATCTGCCTTGACTTTCTGCCTCACCTTGAGCCTTGAGGAATGGAGTCTGCTGTCAATGGATTGAGACCTTTGAAACCTACGCCCCCAAATAAAATTTTCCTCCTCTACAGTTGTTCTGGTCTTTTACTCACTGCTGTGAAAAAAAGTTGACTAAAACACTATGACTCCCGATGACTCTTTCAGAGCAACAGTCTGTTTTATTACTTTGAATTTATCCCTATCATTTTCCTCCCTTTATTAACGAGAGACATTATAAAGCAAATCCTCATGTACATCCATTATTAAGACACTAATTTACAAAAATAACTAGAAGTAAATAGCAGCAAGATCAATAGAGTAGAGTGAAGGGAATAAAAGGAGAGGTAAGGAAGGGGAAGGGGAAGTACTGGGACTGAATTAGAATGACTTATCTTCCATGCTTTTATAATTATGTCAAAATAAATTCTATTTTCACATATAACTAAAAAGAATAATTTTTTTTTAAAAAAGCAAATGCTTAATTGTGAGAACACCAGCAGATACTGTGCCTGTATTTGTACTTCACTGCATGTAAATGGACAAATTAGCCAATGAGTATCTCAGTATTTTCATCTCTAAAATGGATTAATAGTTGAGAATTACATACATATATGTATTATACACAAAATAATCACTGAAGATTTTTGAGTAATGATAATTTAAAATGAATTAAAGTATAATGACCACTCAAATCTCAGCAATTTCTGTTTTTTTCTTAATTTTTCTGATATTGTTAGCTGTTATTGTTTTATTGTACAAATGATGATCTACTTAGTTCTTAAGAGTTATCTTAAAATCTTGGCTTAGTTTTCCTCTCTCTGAGAGTGTTTCCCAATTGTTTTATCACTTAATTTTTAAATCCAGTGTTCTTTCTCCTGACTATGTTCTCTTTTATTAGTTTTGGATATCTGGTTTTATTTTATTTTATAGTAGCTACTTCCAAGGCTTAGTCTTTTTGTTCTTGTCTTTTCAACTGACAGGCACCTGAACCTCAATCCTGTTTATAGTTTCATCCACAGGATTCTTAGAGTAAGAATCTGACAGTAAGGCAAAAGAACCTCTTGCTGTATATTTAGTAGGTCACTCATTGCCTGTCTCTGCTCCTGAGAAGTCTCGGACATAACCTAAGATTAATCATTTTAATCAATTAGCTATCCCCCTATGTCTGAAGGGAGAGATGCAAAGATGGAGAGACAGCTAAGAGTTTTTCAAATGTCAGCAGAATCTAGAGTCTATTAGCTACAGTGATAAGAGTGCAGTGGCTGAGATGCCAGGGTACCAACCTCACAAAGGTTATACTTTGCAGCCAAAATAACCTGAGTTTCTTTTTTCCCAGTCTTCCCTCCCCTTGTTGAACTTTTAGATACTTGAAACACTTTCATTAAATTCCTTTTTCATTTATATGAGCCACAGTCAATTTCCATTGTTCATAACCAATGAAGAACTTTCACTAATTTTGAAGTTAGAACCACAAATAGATAGATAGGTTAAAAAAAAAAAAAAAAAAAAAAAAAAAACCTTAAGAGAAGTGTGAGAAACCTATTAGTTAGAGTCCAGATGGGTCTAACTAATATATTAAGACAGTGAAACTCCAGTAGTGTTTCAGGATGGGAACTTGACACCACATGGCACACAGTGTTGAGTTGGCTAACTAAAATTCCATTTGTGATAATTTGGAATCAAGTAGCCAATGAAGAAAAGACTTAGGGTAGAAAGAGGCATAGCTTCTCTAAAATAGAATACAGCATATGATGAATTTAGGCCGTAATGTGATGTGAGTTCTTGTAATGGGATTTTTAAAATCTCTATGAAAAAAAAGGATAAGATAATATTCTTAAATTCTAGTTAGTTCAGAGTGTGGCAATGTGCAAAGATGAACAAAACAATTCATCCTATCCTTGTATTCCCATGACACCCCACTCCTGGAGCGAAAGAGTCATGCCCTTTCTCCTTGAATCTAGGTTGGTCTTGGGATGGACTTTGATCAAGCAAATGAACTGACAGCCCAACTTCTAAGGCCTGGTATCTTTATATTTCGCTCCTTTGGGATTCAACTCCCATGAAAGTTTTAGTTTGACTCTGGGGTAATGAAAGAGTTTAGTGACCTCAGGCATCCCTACCTCTAGTTGATGCTACTGAAACAAGGGTGAAGCTGGTTGGATCACCCAGCCCTGGTTATAGTTTCAGACTATACCATGTGGAATACAGATGAGACATCATCAGCACTAAGCTAAATAATGGTTCCCCAAAGATATCCGCATCTTAATCCTTGGAAACTCTGAATGATACCTTATATAGCACAGAGACTTTGCAGATATGATTAAGCCAAAGATCTAGATCTTGTAAAGGGATGATGAACCTAGAGTATTTGAAAAAGCTATGAATCTACTCATAAAAGTCTGTTCTTAAGGAGGCAAAGTAGGTCACAAACACAGTTGTAGAAGATGTTACAATGGACGTGAGAGGTTAGAGTGATGTGAGTTAGAGGTCATGAGCCAAGGAGCCAAGCTGAAAGAGAATCAATCTGTATTAAGACTGAGTTTTGGCAGTTTGTTATAGCAACAGTAGACAACTAACGTAATACTGGTGTTGAAGACTACCTAAATTTAAGAACAGTGAAAAATAATGAATGGTCATTGTTATTTCATGCCATTAAATCTGGAGGCAATTTTAGAAACTGGAATGAAGTATAAGCAGAAACCCAGTAAATCTTATACCTGTGCTAAAAGAAACTACCAGCTGGATTCTCCCAAGTGAGGTAACCAGGAATTACTCTAAATTTTACTCAGCAGATTAGTGTTAATTGAATTCAAAGAGTTACCAAATCTTTTATGTGAAATTTAGTGTCTGTCAACTCTTAGTGGAAGTCTGAGCACTGTAACGGAGATTCAGAGTATTTGAAAGACTCAGAATACCAAAAGCACAATATAAACTGAGTCTCCTTTGGCTGCCAAAGTAACCTATTTTCACGTGTCTGAGCAGAACAAAGTTGTCTAACTGTAGGCAGTTACTTTGAATTGCTTCTTATAGTGATAACTTAAACCAGGTCCCAACACATTCAGGATTTTAACAAAGTCAATCCAAGATCAAAAGACAGGTAGGGAAATAAGAACTAGTATCTTATAACACAGGAGGGTGACAATATATTAAATATTTTATAAAGAACTAGAAGAGAGAAATTTGAATATTTTCAACCTAAAAAAATAATAAATATATAAGGAGATGGCAATCCCAATTATCTTGACTTAATTATTTTATATTATTAAAATGCACTACATTATTATGCCTAACGCCACACTAGGTATATGTTAAAAATAATTTTAAATGAAAAACTTTGAACTAAAAAGAAAAATTTATATAGCAAAATAATTTTGGAATTATTTGATCCTTCTCATGAGTGGGCTACAATTAGTGAATTACATTTAGGGATAAATTCTGAGAGTGTTTGGGAAGAGAAGAATGTAATTTTTAACAGTTTCTTCTGTCCATCCCCTGTCATCACATGTTTTTATTATTACATATCCTAAACACCCACAATAATTTGCTAGTATTTGTCCTTTAGACATTTAAATATATTTGAGTACTATTACAATAATTCTAAAATGTATTTTATATTTACCTTCATTTTAATCTTTTGTTTTCTTGTATACCCACACAATTTTATCTCAGATATCATTTCTTTTATACTTGATGAACTTATTTTATAGTGCAGTTTGGTTGTTAATTCTCTTTTGGGGTTTGTATTTTTAAAGTCTTTATTTTATCTTCATTTATGAAAGAAGAAGTAGATCGTTATTTTGTACCAGAGCTACATCAACACAAATCCTGTGCCACAATTTTGTCCACAGAAAACTTGACTCTTGCACAATCCTTTAAACTAATGCATCACCCTAACATGACTAGGAGAACAGGAAATAGAAAGTTTCCCACAGACACTTGCCCATCAGAAGCTGATAGGTAATCCAGACAGTACATAGGTACCTCAGTGAAGCTTCCAGAGGCCCTGTCATTTGGAACATATCAGGATAGCCATTAGACTTGTGCAGCTACCACTAAAGAAGGTGTAATAAACCTATTTTGGAGGATTTTTAAAAAATTTGGAACCAATGTATATTTTTTTCTTCTCATTCCTTCTGATTTATCAATTGCCCTGTTTTTTTGTTTGTTTGTTTTTCAATTTTTTAATTTATTCTTTCTACTTGTACATGACAGTAGAATCCATTTTGATAAAATTATACAGGTATGAAATATATCTTATTCTAATTAGGACCCCATTCTTGTGGGTGTACATGATGGTTAGATTCATTAGGTATTTTCATATATGTACATAGGTCAATTATGTTAGATTCATTCTACTGTCTTTATCATTCTTATCCCCTCTGCCTTCCCTCCATTCCCCTTTGTCTAATCCAATAACTTCTCTTCTTCCCCCTCCTCTTTTTTGTGGTTTAGCTTCCATATGAAAGCTAAACATTTGACCTTTTTTTTTTTTTTGGATTGGCTTATTTCCCTTAGCAACACCGTCTCCAGATCCATTCATTTACTGGTAAATGTCATAAAGTCATTCTTCTTTATGGTTGAGTAATATTCTATAGCATGTATATACCACATTGTATTTATTTATTTTTGTTTAATTAATTAAACATGACAATAGAATACATTTATGCACTTTGATATATCATACATAGATGGAATATAATTTCTCATTTTTCTGAATGTACATGTTGCAGAATCATATTGGTCATGTAGTCACATATATTCATACAGTATTAATATCTGTTTCATTCTATTATCTTTGCTTTTTCACTGCTGTGACTAAAAGGCCTGACCAGAACAACTGTAAAGGACGAAAAGTTTATTTAGGGGCTCATGGTTTCAGAGGTCTCCATACATAGACAGGAGGCTCCATTCCTGGGCATCAGGGTGAGGCAGAACACCATGGTGGAAGAATATGGTGGAGGGAAGCAGCTCACATCGTGATAAGAAGGAGAGAGAGAGAGACTCCACTCGCCAGACATAAATATCTACCCAAAGCCACACCCCAATTCCCACCTCCTCTAGCCACACCCTGTTACTTCAGTTACCACTCAATTAATCCCTATCAGGGGATTAAATCACTGATTGAGTTAAGACTCTTACAACACAATAATTTCTCCACTGAACCTTCTTGCACTGTCTCACATGTGAGCTTTTAGGGAACACCTCACAACCAAACAATAACAGCCTTCCAGTTTATAGTAGTTCTTTGAAAAAAGAATAGAAACTCTACATGATTAAGATTGCGGTAAAACATATCTGTTTTTCACCCTTTTGATTCCAATTGTACAGGATGCTCCAATAGGGAGATTTTGGTACCATGTGAGACAAGGGGAATCATGATAGAGGTTCCTTGGTTTGAGTACCACTTCTTAATCATTTCCTTTTGACAAATGGCTGTTGGCTACATATGGGGCACTGGTAGAGGTAGATTTCTGGATAGGTGCTCCAAGTCACTATACCATCCAAGTATGTGGCCAGATGAGCTGCCCTTAAGGATGATATTAATCTAGACTCCAAATCACACATGTCAAGCAGTACTCCATCACCAAAAGAAAGTAAAGAACAGAGGAACATACAGGAACTAATTTCAAGGCACACATACATTTGTTCAACTATTTAGTCTCACTTTTAGCATGTCTTTTCTACCCATAATAACATTAAACATCTTTCCTATAATGCATACTTTTGGATTCACAGAGACTTCTCTATGGTGACTGCAAAAGGAAGAAATGTTGAGGATAATGCACTGGTAGAAAGTAAAATAGAATACTCGGACTTTGCCTGAAGTTATCTCTAAAATGAAATGTCCCTGAGTATGCCTAATGCCTTCAAATATTCTTACAGAGGTAAAATTTCCAGTGTTATATCTCATTTTCTCTCACTCCTAGAAGCGAAGGCCTAAAATATGCTCTACATCAATATGTTGACAGGTGCTGAGATTTGGCCAGTAGCTTTCAAGGAATATGATTACAGAACTAGTACCAAAGTAGGTGTGGCTGAGGGTTTACCTAAGATGCTAGATGGGGTATGCTAATACAAAAGGTTAGGGACATTACCATACAGGATGAGAAATATATGATGAAGTATAGAAATGAAGGAGAAAAAAGTAGATTTTAATATAGTGCCATCATTTACTACCACGACCTTTGGTAAAACTTCATAAAAGACTATTACAGCACTGTTTTAAAATAGGTATCCAAAGGTTTCGCTCTCACAGGAATGAAGTTATATCTCATGGATAAGCAAAACTTTCTATCATCCATGCTAGAGAAAACACAACAATAGTGATTGGAAGAAGGAGATAAGAAGTCAAGCTAGTGCTTCAATTGAAAATCAGGCTCATATGTATTTTTTATTCTCTGCTGTGGCATGTGAACACATGTATTTTAAAAATATTATTTAGCTTAATTTTTGCCTTTTTTTCAATAGCATATAGAGAGTATACTATCAGTATACAATATAGAATTCAGAATGTATCAACAAAATTATATCACAAGAGAGATGATGGACATCACATAGGGATTCTTTACTTCTACTACTGGTAATCACAACTGAAGGGATTTTGATTAGCGTCTTTGGCCATAAGGTCAACGAAAACAGGTCCAATGGAACATTACGGAGCCTTAAAAGTGAAGGAAATTGTGACAATATGTGTGAACCTGGAAGATATGGTATTAGGTGAAATAACTCAGACATGGAAGGCAAATATTGCATGATCTCAGGTGGAATCTAAACAAAGCAAACTCCAGAAGCAGAAAGCATAATGGTGTTTACCAGGCAATAGAAAAAGAAAGATTGGGGAGATTTAGTCCAATGATACAAAGCATCTGTTAGGAGGAATAAATTGAAAAGATCTATTGAACAAAATGGTGAATGTAGTTAATAACAATGTGTCACATTCTTGAGAAATTGCTGATTTTAAGTGTTCTTACACATAGATCCATGAAAAGTATATGAGGTAATACATGCTAATTAACTCAATAAATTTATATACTAAGTACACAGATATAGGCCATCTTACAAAACTCAGTATAATTCTTTTACATTAGGTATTCTATTAAGTTTCATTGTATTTTACTTCAAGGGGGATGGTTTGGGTCAGGTATATGGAATTTTCCCTTCTTGTGTGTTTGGAGTGTTAGGAGGTCTATACAGCCTTGATGTTGACAATTGTACGATGGACTCTCCTGGGTGCATGCTCCACCCACAGCTGTTTCTAGACCACTTTGACCAATGTTTCCATTCACATAGGTCATTCTCCTAGCTGTATTTTATTATAAAGAGGTTAATGTACATACAAATTCTAATATGCCTCCTGCTCATCCTTGTACTGTAGACACAGTGGACTAAGTTTCCGTTTATTCCTGCTCTTATCTTTAATTTTTCCCCCTTTCAGAAATGTACCCGTTCTTGTTTATTTGTTTAATTATTTGTTAATAAAAATTAATTGAGTGCTATTTGTTTTATGAGTAAAAATCTCTGCCCTCATGAAACTTACATTTGAGCAAAAAGTGACAAATTATGGAAAACAGAATATTTTGTATATCTGTTCATGATAAGGGCTTTTGGAAAAACAAAAGTCTTGTCAAAGGTAAAAGATTCTGGAAAGGTGGGATTTTATTTTACAATCTATAGTCACAAAAGGTTTCCATGGAAAAACTAATGACCAACAATTCAAAGAAAGTAGTTAAATATGAATTTAGATAGTATTAATCTATCTCCATTTTACCCAAAATACTAAGAAGCAATTCTATAATAATTAATATATTTGGTTATATTTACATCTCAAGTGTTGTCTAATTTCATTTTAATATATAAAAGAGCATAAATTTGGTGGCAGTATTATATGTGCTTGTTTCCTGTACATTTTTAATTATTCATAAGAATATCTTTACTAGTTTTAAGTATTGAATTCTAGATTATTAATAGCCACTTGGTTGAAGAATATTTTCTACTTCATGAGAATACATTGGCTTAATACTTAGGACATCTTTCTTTCACCAATGTAGGGATATTATTTATTAGATCTTTTCTTGGTTAAACTTTAAAAAGTATATAATTAAAATATAGTGTTTTCAACTGCTTTAATTGTTGCTTTATCTTAACCTGAACGAAGATCTCTTCTCATGCCCTGCCTTTCAAATACCCTGTTAGTTTTTCTAACACTTTTACCAGTTTGAGACACCACATATTCTGAAGAAATCAATGATTAAAGAAGAGATGTAAACTCTCTTAATTTATTATTCATAATTCTACTCCAAATTTTATAGAGAAATAATGTCCTTTGTTTTACACCATTTTGGTTAATATAGCTATAGTCTCAAGAATGACCTTGTAGCTATGAAGAGAAGCACTCCCTGTAACAATAATCTCCAATGGGCCCTTTGTCTCTTTTAATTATTAAATATGTTTAACTTTCTAATTGTATGTAAATGGATAGACAAAAATGTATAGGTAACTTTCAACATTTTAGTTTATTAAGGTATATTTGATAATTAAATATTATCTATATATATTCAGGTATAAAATTTGACTATTTTATATATATGTATATAAGATATACATATATATATAGTAACAATCATCACAATCAAGCTAATTCATATCTCTAGCACCTCAACTATCACTATTTTCTTTTTACTTCCTGTTTAAAAATTGGATCATGTTTATATTCATAATAAATCCTAAAAAAACTAAAAAAAAAATTGAAGGAGCCCCAATTAGGGAGATGGCTATTGCGGTTAGCTGGAAGCCATAAGTTCCACCTGATAATAATCATGTGCACCTGTAAATGCACGTGATGCACCCGCAAAGCTAAAAATATATAACCAGGTGAAAGCAGTCAGAAGAGATTCATTCAGTCAGTCGTTCAGTCGCTCAGTCGGTCGGAAGAAGAGTTCGGGTCAGAGAGTCAGAGTGGCCAGAATGTAGTCAGAAGAAGAAATAAGAGTCAGAGCGGATAGGAGAGAGAAGTAATAGTTCCTGGTCAGAGTCAGGCCGAGGATGCCAAAGAAAGAAGAAAGAAGAAGCTCGCTCTCTCTCTTTCTCTCTCTCTCTAAGCTCTCTCTAAGAATGGTTCCTGGTCAGAGTCAGGCCGAGGCTGCCAAAGAAGAAAGAAGAAGCTCTCTCTCTCTCTCTCTTTCTCTCTCTCTAAGCTCTCTCTAAGAAAGTAAAAGTAAAAGAAAATGAAGAAGAAAGAAGAAAGAAGCTTTCTCTCTCTCTCTCTTTCTCTCTCTTTCTAAGCTCTCGCTAAGAAAGTACTAAGTAAAGAGTCAGAGAGGTTGGTGAAAGAGCCAGTGTTAGAGTTTTGAGAGATAGTTAAAGCCGAAGAATAAAAAAAACTTCTTTCATCTTCATTCTGCCTCCGAGTTTTTCTCCCACGGCGTTGTGGCTGTACGTCAGGCAGCTACAAAAAATTATTATCAAAATCAATAAACAAATTCAGCAAACTTCCAAGATATAAATCAATATAAAAAATCAATCATATTTCTATATAAAAACAATAAACTGTTCAAAAAAATATTAAGGGAGCAATTCATTTCACAATAGCAACAAAAAGAATGACATATTTAGGGAATACACTTAATCAAAGAGGTGAAAGAAGCATCACTAAAAATTACAAACAGCAGATGAAGATAATTAAAGAAGGAGGTGAATGAAAAGACATCCTGTGTTCATGGCTTATGAGAACTAACATTGTGAAAATGGCCATACATAGTATCCAAGGTTTGACAATTTTAAGTGAAGTGGAAAATATATGACCTGCAGAACTATATATATTTTGGTTTCAGAGGTTTTGGTCCCTGGTCACTTGACTCCATTGTTTCTGAGCCTGTGGTGAGGCAGAAAATCAAGTTGGGGTATATGTGACAGACCTCATGAAAGCTGAGAAGCAGAGAAAGAGGGATGACTTGGGGACAAAATTGACCCTGCCAGGTCACACCCCCAGTGACCTACTTCCTCTCACTAGTCTTTACTTACTGATATTTCAACTGAATACGCATAGCCCATTTAGCTATGTATCCAACAACAGATCAACCCATTAGTGAGGCCATAGTCACCTCCCCAGGCTCCCACCTCTAAGCACTGCTACATTGAAGACTCAGCGTTCAATAAGTGAACTTTGGAGAGACATTTTCAATCCAAACCACACCAGAAACTTTCTTGATATCCTATAATGGACATCCTAATCTTCCTACATATTTTAAAAATTTCAAAAATTTCACATGCATTATACATGGCAGCAATTTACTGGTCATTATAACAGTATCTATTATTGTATGATGTGAAAAATTGCAAACTGGGACACATTATAGTATTATAGAAGAACACTAATTTATATACATAGCTGTGTGTATGTATGTATGCATGTATATGTGTAGGGATTTAATTTATCTATTTATTACAAAGCTAGAAGTCATTGTTAAGTGAACTAATAGCATTAACAATAGGTGCTTCACATTTGCAGCCTTTTGCACTGAAAATACAGATACTTCATCTCAACGCATTATAAGATTACTTGATGAAGGAAGCAACCTTGAAAAAGTTATTGGCCACTTTGTGTAGGAAAGAACTATTGACATACTTCAAGTAGGAAGTCATATTATGCAACTAAGCCATGTACAAATTACTGAAATTTTCTCCAAAAGTGTAATAGTCTAAACCTCAACACTGCATGATAGCATATATCAGAATTAATATTTATATTGTATCCTAAGATCCAAAATACCAAATTTCTAGTTTACTTGTGTTTTCACTTTTTCTCTTCTCAATGTAGAAGAAAAACACCTAGTTCTCATCTTCTGGAAAAAATAAAATCTCTTTATACTCTGGGATTCTATTTTTTAATATTTATTTATTTATTTATTTATTTAATTTGTTATATATGCTTTTAGAGTGCAATTTCTTCTTTCATATTACATACAAAGAGCACAGTTTTCCAAGGCATTGATTTTACACAAAGTATTTTCATACCATTTGAGTTTTTTTATACATGCACTTAGTATATTGATGTCAAACTCCTTCTGCCATTGTTTCTATCCCCTTGCCCCTTTCCCTCCCCTCCCCCCTTTTCTCTATTTAACATTCCTTCATTCCTTTCATCCCCCCTCCCTTGCCACTAAAATTCATATCAGCATAGCAAAGGAATTAATCGACCTTTGGTTTTCTGGGATTGGCTGACTTTACTTAGCATTATTTTCTCCAACTCCATCTATTTACTTGTAAATGCCATGATTTTATTCTCTTTTAGTGATAAGTAATATTCCATTGTGTATATATACCAAAGTTTCCCTATCCATTCATCTATTGATGGGCATTGGGGTTGGTTCCACAATCTAGCTATTGTGAATTGTGCTGCTATGAACACTGATGTGGCTGTGTCCCTGTAGTATGCTATTTTTAAGTCTTTTTCGTATAGACGGAGGAGAGGGATAGCTGAGTCAAATGGTGGTTCCATTCCAAGCTTTCTTAGGAATCTCCATACTGCTTTCCAAATTGGCTGCACCAATTTGCAGCCCCACCAGCAATGTAAGAGTGTGCCCTTTTCCCCACATCCTCACCAGAATTTATTTTTGTTTGTGTTTTTGATAGCTGCCATTTTGAATGGTGTGAGATTAAATTTTACAGTAGTTTTGATTTGCATTTCTCTAATTGCTAGAGATGTTGAACATTTTTTCATATATTTGTTGATTTATTGTATATCTTCTTCTGAGAAGTGTCTGTTCAGTTCCTTAACCCATTTATTAATTGGGTTATTTGTTTTTTTGGTGTAAAGGTTTTTGAGAGATTCATATAACCTTGAAGTTAATGTTCTGTCTGATGTGCATGTGGTAAAGATTTGCTCCCATGCTGTAGGTTCTCTGTTCACCTCACTGATTGTTTCTATTGCTGAGAAGAAGCGTTTTAGTTTGAATCCATCCCATTTATTAATGTTTGGTTTTAGCTCTTGTGCTATAAGGGGTCTTATTGAGGAAGTTGGGGCCGAATCCAACATATTGGAGATTTGGTTCTACTTTTTCCTCTATTAGGTACAAGGTCTCTGGTTTGATTCAAAGGTCCTTGATCTATTTTGAGTTGAGTTTTGTGCATGGAGAGAGATAGAGGTTTAATTTCATTTTATTATATAAGGATTTCCAGTTTTTTCCCAACACCATTTGTTGAAGAGGCTGTCTTTTCTCCAATTTATGTTTTTGGCACCTTTGACTAATATAAGATAACTGTAGATGTGTGGGTTAGACTCTGTGTCTTCTATTCTGTACCATTGGTCTACTGGTCTATTTTGGTGCCAATACCATGCTGTTTTAGTTACTATTGCTTTGTAATACAATTTAAGGTCTGGAATAGTAATGCCACCCACTTCATTCTTCTTGCTAAGAATTGCTTTCGCTATTCTGGGTCTCTTATTTTTCCAGATGAATTTCATGATTTCTTTTTCTATTTCTATGAGGAATGACATTGTGATTTTGATTGGGATTGCATTGAAATTGTATAGTGCTTTTGGTAGAATAGGCATTTTGACAATATTAGTTCGACCTAGCCACAAAAAAGGTAAATGTTTCCATTTTCTAAGATCTTCTTTAATTTCTTTCTTTAGTGTGCTGTAGTTTTCATTGTAGAGGTCTTTCACTTCTTTTGTTAGGTTGGTTCCCAAGTTTTTTTTTTTTTTTTTTTTTTTTTTTTTTTATGTTATAGTAAATGGGGTGGATTTCTTAGTTTCTTTTTCTGAAGATTTGTTGCTGATGTACAGAAATGCCTTAGATTTATGGGTATTGATTTTATATCCAGCCACTTTGCTGAATTTGTTTATTAGATATAGAAGATTTCTGGTGGAGTTTTTTGGATCTTCTATGTATAGAATCATATAGTCTGCAAATAATGATAGTTTGAGTTTTTCTTTTCCTATCCGTATCCCTTTTATTTCTTTTGTCTGTCTAATTGCATTGGATAGGGTTTCAAGAACTATGTTAAATAATAGTGGCAAAAGAGGACATCCTGTTTTGTTCCAGTTTTTAGAGGGAATTCTTTCAGCTTTTCTCCATTTAGGATGGTGTTGGCCTGGGGCTTAGCATAGATGGCCTTTACAATGTTGAGGTATGTTCCTGTCATCCCTATTTTTTCTAGTGTTTTGGACATGAAGGAATGTTGTATCTTGTCAAATGCTTTCTCTGCATCAATTGAGATGATCATATGATTTTTATCTTTGAGTCTATTGATGTGGTCAATAACATTTATTGATTTCCTTATGTTGAATGAACCTTGCATTCTTGGAATGAACCCCACTTGATCATGATGTAGTATTTTTTTAATGTGTTTCTTATTCAATTTGCCAGAATTTTATTAAGGATTTTTGCATCTATATTCATTAGTGTATTGGTCTAAAGTTTTCTTTCTTTGATTTGTCTCTGCCTGGTTTTGGAATCAGGGTAATATTTGTCGCATTGAATGAGTCTGGAAGGGTTCCCTCTTTTTCTATTTCATGAAATAGTTTGAGAAGTATTGGTGTTAGTTCTTCTTTAAAGGTCTTGTAGAACTCGGTTGTGTATCTATCTGGAGCTGGGGTTTATTTGGTTTGTAGGTTTTTTTATGGCATCCTCTATTTCTTTGCTTGAAATTGATCTATTTAAGTTGTGTATGTCATCCTGATTTAGTTTGGGCATATCAGATATTTCTAGAAATTTGTCAATGTCTTCATTATTTTCTATTTTGTTGGGGTATAGATTTTCAAAATAATTTCTAATTATCTTCTGTATTTCTGTAGTGTCCGTCATGATGTTTCCTTTTTCATCACATATATTGGTAAATTAAGTTTTTTCTCTCCTTTTCTTAGTTAGCATAGCTAATGGTTTATCAATTTTATTTATTTTTTCAAAGAACCAACTTTTGGTTCTGTCGATTTTTTCAATTGTGTTTTTTGTTTCAATTTCATTGATTTTGGCTCTGATTTTAATTATTTCCTGTTTTCTACTGCTTTGGGGGTTAATTTGCTCTTCTTTTTCTAGGGCTTTGAGGCTTAATGTTAATTCATTTATTTTTTGGCCTTTATTCTTTGAAGGAATGAACTCTATGCAATGAATTTTCCTCTTAGTACTGCCTTCATAGTGTCCCAGAGATTTCAATATGTTGTATCATTGTTCTCATTTACCTCTAAGAATTTTTTTTATCTCCTTTTTGATGTCTTCTGCAAACCATTGTTCATTCAATAGCTTATTATTTAGTCTCCAGGTGTTGGAGTAGGTTTTGTTTCCTTACTTTATCATTGATTTTTAGTTTCATTCCATTATGATCTGAAAGAATGTGGGGTAGTATCTCTACTTTTTTATATTTGCTCAGAGTTGCTTTATGGCATAATATATGATCTATTTTAGAGAATGATCCATGTGCTGTTGAGAAGAAAGTGTACTTACTTGTTGATGGATAATATACTCTCTATATATCAGTTAAATCTAAGCTATTGATTGTATTATTGAGTTCTATAGTTTCTTTGTTTAGCTTTTGTTTGGACGATGTATCCAGTGGTGAAAGTGGTGTGTTAAAGTCACCTAGAATTACTGTGTTGTGGTTATTTGGCCCTTGAACTTGAGAAGAGTTTGTTTGATGAACATTGATGCTCCGTTATTTGGGGCATATATATTTATGACAGTTATTTCTTGTTGATGTATGATTCCCTTAAGTAGTATGTAATGTCCATCCTTATGTCTTTTGATTACCTTTGGCTTAAAGTCTACTTTGTTTGATATGAGAATGGAAACCCCTGCTTGCTTATGTAGTCCGTGTGAGTGGTATATTTTATCCTTTCACCTTCAGTCTGTGGGCGTCTTTTCCTATGAGATGTGTCTCTTGAAGGCAGAGTGTTGTTGGGTCTTTTTTTAAAATCCAATCTATCATCCTATGTCTTTTAATTGGTGAGTTTAGGCCGTTAACATTCAGGGTTATTATTGAGACATGATTTGTATTACCAGTCATTTTAAATTTTATTTAATTCTATTTTATTTTTGGTATTTAGCTTGACTTTATTTCTCCTATGGTTTGTTTTCCTTTATAGTTGTTCTTCCCTTTGAAGGTTTTCATTATTGGTTTCCAATTCCTCCTTGTGGAATATTTTGGCAAGGATGTTCTGTAGTGTCGGCTTTCTTGTAAATTCTTTTAGCTTTTGTTTATCATGGAAGGTTTTTATTTCATCATCAAATCTAAAGCTTAATTTTGCTGTATATAAGATTCTTGGTTGGCATCCCTTATCTTTTAGAAGCTGGTATATGTTGTTCTAGGCTCTCCTTGCTTTGAGGGTCTGGGTTGAAAAATATGCTGTGTTGTGAATTGGTTTTCCTCTGTAGGTTATCTGATTTTTCTCTCTTATGGTGTTTAAAATTGTATCCTTATTTTATATGCTAGGTATTTTCATTATAATGTGCCTTGGTGTAGATCTGTTGTAATTTTGTACATTTGGAATTTTGTATGCTTCTTGTATTTGGTTTTCAAATTCATTCTTCTTATTTTTTAAAATCTCTGATATTATTTTATTAAAGAGATTTTGTACTCCTTTGGATTGATTCTCTGCACCTTCCTCAATTCCAATAAATCTTATATGAGGTCTTTTGATGGTATCCCATAATTCTTCGATATTTTTTTCATGGTTTCTTTCTGTCTTCACTGTGTAGTCAACTTTATTTTTAATATTAATTATTTTGTCCTCATTGTCTGAGGTCCTATCTTCCAAGTGATCCAATATATTGTTGATACTATCTATTGAGTTTTTAAAATGGCCTATTGTTTCTTTCATTTCAATATTTCTGTTTCGTTTTTTCTGAGACTCTCTATCTCTTTCTTGAAGTAATCTTTTGCTACCTGTGTTTGATCTCTTATCTCTTTGTTGGAGACATCTTTTTTTGCCTGTATCTGCTCACTTATTTCACTTTTTAAATCCTGAATCATTTTAATTATGTATATTCAGAACTCCTTTTCCGACATTTCACCTACTGTGTTTTCTATGGATTCTATTGCTTTAGTATCTTGGTTTGTTTGGGGGCATTTTCCTCCCTTGTTTTTTTCATGATATCTATGTGCTTCCCCCTCTTGCAGTGTAAGTCTGTTTCTGTCCTATTGTCTTATATCTTCCCTACAGGTTACCCGATGCCTCACTTTTAATGGAAAGATCAATATTAGAGTATACAAATAACCCAACGTATTGCTATATATCAGTTAGTTTCTATTTTTATATTTGCAATTTTGACACTTTAACCATAAAAGATGAGAGCAATTATCTTCTACCATTTAGTCAGTATTTTTGTGGGGTGGTTCACAGTATCTAGTGGTAGAAGGGGGGACTTATGGGTTGGCTAAAATGTTTGTGAGGGAGGATGTGAGAAGATAGAGGTATTAGATTATTTGACTACTGAAAGTGTAATCATGGGAATGAGGGTGTTAGTAGGAGAAACAAAAGATAGGTATCCGCATGTAATATTCCCTGTTCCTGGTCCTGGGGCCTGTTCCCTGACCTGTAGGCAGAGGTGGAGAATACCTGTGGCTCCTGAGTGGGTGAGCTGGAATGCTTGCAGGTGAGCCTAGTGGAAATGCTGGGGGGCCAGGGCTTGTTCTGCTGCTGACCCGAGCCAGGATGGCATCTCAGAGGTGGGTGGTATAAGCTTTTTACAGCATGCTGTAGGGCCTAGTTGGAACTCTTGCAGGCCAGGGCTTGTTCCCCTACCATCCCAAGCCAGGATGGCATCTTCAAGGTGGACAGGCCTAGCTGGAACTCTCTGGGATTCTATTATTTAAAAACAGTTCAAACTACTTTTATTTGAAATAATTCACTTTTTTGGTCAGGATTTTTGCCACTGTAACGAAAAGACCTGACAAGGATCATTTTATAGGAGGAAAAGTTCATTTGTTGCTAAAGGTTTCGGGGTCTAAGTTAATAGATGGTCAACTCCATTGTTCTTTGCCCAAGGTGGGGCCAAACATCATGGCAGAAGATTGTAGTAGAGGAAAGCGGCTCAGGACATGGCCACCAGGAAGGAGTTGGGGAGAGGGGGAAAGAGAGAGAAGGGAGGGGGGAGAGGTGAGGGAGGGAGAAAGAGAGGCACAAAGACAATACAGATTAAGTACAAAATACATACCCCAAAGGCACACCCCCAAGGACCCACATCCATCCAGCCACACCCTATCTTCCTACAGTTACCACCCAGTTAACCCCTATCAGGAGATTAATGCAGTGATTAGGTTAAGATTCTCATAACCCAATTATTTCACCATTAAACTTTCATGCATTGTTTCTTACATGAGCTTTTGGGAGACACCTCATTTCTAAACCACACACTCACTTATTCAAGACCACATGGAAAGTGTGATCTTTTCTATGTATGAAGATTTGAGCTAAAGTTGATATATGAGAAAACTCCTTAGAAATTCAGCCATCTAGTTTGTTATTTAAAAGATCTAACTTATTAATCAAACTTGTCCCTTTGATTAAAAAGTTGTACTTTCTGAAGTGAAATAATTTTCCAAGTCAAGACCACTCTCTGCAGATATTTCTAGTGGAGTTGAAACAACTTATTTTTTATTTTTTAAAAAGAGATATCCAAGAATATAAATAATTACCAATAATAAAATATCAATGTAGTTTTTATCATAGTAGCTGTAATACAAAAGTGTAACAAATTCAAATATATATATAGATGATTTAAATCAAATTGATTAGCATTTGGATATAATCAGTCATGGGCATGAAATGCTATTTAATCAGGTAATGACTTCATTAAGCGTGTTAATCACACACTACCTTGAACTCATTTTCTAAACATAGAATGAATTATTCAAATTACAGCAATTAAAGCACACCAGTCAATGGCCAGGTTCATTTTTAAAACTACCTTGGCAAGCTTGCCAAAATATCTCCTCATCATTTGCAGGAGTTGGAGTATGTATTGAATATCTAATTCAAGAAAACAGACATCCGAATAATACAGTACAATAAGAACAAAACAGAGATAACATTGAATAGTTACATTTTAGCCACACCACATAATCGATTCTGAGAAGCAAGTAAAACAGAGAATACACTTGAATCTTGAAAATGTAGTTTATTTAGTGTCTATACTTGAATCTTGAAAATGTAGTTTATTTAGTGTCTATACAATTTGCCATTCATTCTTCAAATATGGCATATCTGTTTATTACAGTACAATATCCAATGCAAAGTAAAAACACCTTTTCCTTATTTCACACAAAATGCACTGATACATCTAGAACACTTACTGAATGCATGATGCCATGAAAGGTATACCAGATAATTAAAAGAAATAAATCCTACATGAGAAAGTTTAAATCCAGCATGGAATGTTATATATAACATAAGAAAAACTAGAGATAAGATGTACGAAACATGCACTTCTCAGGAACTGGCTGTTGAGCTTCCTGTTTTGAGTCATGCACTTGGAAAACTTATTTCATGGTAGCTCAACTGCTGAAATTGAACTGGATTCTGTTTCATGGAACTCCTTACACAGTCATTGTTGACCATTGTGACACTGGGTAAAATAGTGTATTTTCTGACTACATTTACTTATGTACTCACTAAGAAAAGGATTTGCAGGATCCAATAAATAAATAGGAGATGGAATGGATCATATTTCCAATAAATTTATCCTGTGTGTAAGGGTTGTTTTTATAGCAATTTAAAATAGTAATTCTTAATATTTATTTTTAAAATTTTGAGCTGCCTTTCATTTATATATATTTAATTCAATATTCATATTAATAGAATTATAATAATATATATCCAGAATTATAATATAATAAACATTAGTTGAAAGTGTGGCATACTTTAAGAAGTACCAAGGTATGTCAATTATTTTACCCATCAGTTGAACCCATAGTATTAATATTTCATGTGAAAATAATTCTTGTTAGTTCACACAAATGAAATAATACAGAATATCTGGATACATTTTGTGATATAATTGTTTACAATCTTTATTACAACAATCTCTTATTTATTAAAATTACAAAATTAGCAAGTCAGAGAATTATCATAGTCACAACTGAAGAAGTGATTACTCTTAGTACCATAATATAATTTTGAAAATAAAACATATAACTTATATCTAAGACACAGCTAATTTTCTTGTAGTATTAGTGATTTAGAAAATAGTGTAGAAACATCAACATTTCCTCCACACAGAGTGTTCATTTACAGACACAAGCTATTCACATACTGTGATTCAATGTGAACAGCTGTTCACAAAATAGTTATGAAATAATAATAATTTTAATTTCAATTTCAACTTCATTCCATTTTACCTATATTCAAACATTAGATCTGAATTTTCTGAGAAGTAATATATTCCTGTTGTCATTCTGAACCTGTATTTATAGAATATTGGAATAATACTATTAACCTAGTAATTTAATTTAATGGAAGTAATGCCTCATTATCATACATTTATAAAATAATACTGGATAATTTTATTGAAAATTGTCTCTGAAATTATCCCATTATAATAACTCCATGAGAGGAAATCATATGAAAGGAAAGTTTTGTCCTCTTACCCAGATAAAACCAGAGTTTAGTAAAGGCTAGCTTATATATTGATATGTTTTAATTGTGGCTAGATTATAATTGAAAATTGTAGCTAAAACAAGTCATACATATTTAGCATTCCATTCTGAAAACATGTTTTTATACATATTTGTTACACATAATTAAAATACATTTGACCTACTAAGTATTCTTTGGCTGCACAATCAGTATCAGAATCTGAGAAGAATGTCCTGGTGAATGTTTGCAATGTCTTTCCAAATATGCTGTTGCTTCAAGTACAATTCAAAAGAGGAATTGGCTTGAATGATGTTTATGGAGCAAAATAAAGCTATTTTAATGTTTCCTTTAATTTGATTTCATGATGCTTTAAGGTTTAAATGCTACCTCTTCAATGTGCTGTTCCTTTATCGTGTATTAGAACTGTTAAGCACATGTAATTCTGGGAATGATTCACATATATTAAAGCACTTTCTGAGTCTTATGAATATCAGAGGACTTTGACATTGCTGGTAACAAGCAAATGAGATTCCAGACAACTTCTTATGGCAGTAATTAGATACAAAAGTTTAGAAAAAATGCAAATGGGTGAAGTTGACAAAGTGACTTGCCTCTCTTTTAGTTAATATTCAATGACAAACTTTGTGAAATTGTAGTACATTTATCAAAGACGATTTTTATTTTTATAAAGTTCCAAAAACTTAAATATTTCATTGTTATTGCTTATTTGAATTTCACTCTCCTTTTCTTTCTTGACTCTTAACTCACATCCTGAAAGAATAAGAAAATAAAATCAACAATGTTTGTCAGAATATATCCTAGACATTTTGATGTAAAGTCATTATTAATTATCGATGAAGCACTATGTCATGTGTTAAAAATATTCTAAATTTATCAGAGTTAATTATATCTAGGAAAGGAAAAGCATTTTCCTTTTTATACTGAATGGAAAAAAAAATCAGGTCTTATTCCTCCAGAAGCATAAAGGATCATTGCCATGTCTTGGTCAAGGGAGTGAAAAGATCATAAACCTATTGAAAAGACATGGGGGGGAGGGAACCCTAAAGAATTATTATTTAACTCTTTGTCTACATAAGAAATGTTCTCAAAGTTGTTTTGGAATGATTTTCTTACTTTGCTTTTACTATTCAAAAATGCTAGTGTATTTATTTACATTTTACCCTTTTCCTCTGAAAAAATAGTAAAATGGGGGGTGGAGGTAGGGAAAAACCATAAATATAAATAAATACGTAAAAATGTGTATAGGAGTAGAAAATAATCATTTCAAACCACATTGATCAATATTTTGTTAACTCATTTGTTTTTAAAGTTTGAATAAATTCACTGATATTCAAATAATTTATTTTAAAATTTAGGTTCCACTGTATTAATCATAAAGTTATTATAATTTCGACAGAATAGTTATAGAATATATTATGTAAGTTAAAATTAGAGGTCATAAAACCTTAAATATAAACAGGAGCTAGCTTGTTTTAAATAGATATTGTGCAGTCAGACTTTTCTATTGTTTAAATACATGGCTTCATGTTTCTTATTTTATTATAATCCATTATTGTGTATATTAATGTGTACAACATGATGTTTTAAAAATATACACAATAAAATGATTACTATAATCAAGTAAATGAATATATAACCATTTCCTGCTATAGTTACATTTTTTATGGTAAGAGCAAAACTTATTCATCCTACGTAATTACAAGTTTCACCTTTTGACCTACATCTCCACATTCTGCACTCTCCCCCTCCCTGCCTCAGCCCTGATAACCAAAATTTTGCCCTCTGAAATTGGGCTATTTTTAGATTTTACATATAAGCAAAATCACATAGTATCTATCTGTCTAGATGACTAATTTCACTTATTATTCTCTAGGTTAATTTATGTTGTTACAAATAGCAGGTTCTTTAAAAAAAGAAAGAAAGAAAGAAAAAGAAAGAAAGAAAAAAGAAAGAAAGAAAGAAAGAAAGAAAGAAAGAAAGAAAGAAAAAAGAAAAAAGAAAAGAAAAGAAAAGAAAAAACTGAAAAATATTCTGTTGCATGCTTTTATAGTTTATTTATCCATCAACAGACACTTGTTTCCATACCTTGGCTACTGTGAATAATGCTGAAATAAACATGGGAGCATAGATGGCTCTCTCAGGGCCTGATTGCATTCATTTGGGTACACATCCAGAAGAAGAACTGATGAGTCATGGGTAGTTGCTTTTTTTTTTTTTTTTGTGGAAACTATGCCATTTCCCGTAATGCCCAAGCCAATTTATATTCCCACCAATAGCATACAAGTAGTGCCCTTTGCCATAGCTTATTGACAACCCTTGTTATCTCTTTTCAATCAGAGCCACTCTAACAAACACGAGATCATATATCATTGTAGTTTTGATTTTCATTTCTCTGAGGACTGGTGCTGTTGTGTAACTTTTTGGTCATTTGTATGTATTCATTGCAAAAATGTCTATTCAGATCCTTTGTTCATTTTGAATTTTTTAATTTGTTATTGAGTGGAAATGAGTTCTTTATATCTTCTGGGTATGAGACATGTATTGTATATATAGTAGGCAAATATTTTCTCCCATTCTGTATGCTGTCTTTTTCATTTTGCTAATTGTTTCCTTTGTTGTGCAGTTATTTTTGTTTGTTTGTTTGTTTGTTTGTTTGTTTTTTAGTTTAAGATACTCCTACTTGTTTGATGCCGGAACTTTTGGTGTGATTATCTAAAAAATCAATTTTCAAGAACAATTTTGAGGAATTTTGCTTTATGTGTTCCCCTAGGAGTTTTACAATTTGAGGTCCTGCATGTCCATATTTAATTCACTTAGAGTTGATTTGTGTTTATGATTTGTGATGAGAGTCTAATTTCTTTTTTAGCTCTCTCCCTTCTTTTATTTTTTGCTTGGGGAGTAGGGGACATTTCGTTTTCAAGCACCAATTATTACAGAGTCTACCCTTTCCTGATGTGTCTTCTTGGTGCCCTGTACAAAAGAGGTGACTTTGATGCATCCACCACTGGCCATCGGATTGGTAAGTCCCCCAGTCCCCAGAGCTCCTAAACCCATCGGGCCTTGTACAGTGAGAACTGACTGTTGATCATTGGGCAGCCCCGCTGGTGGCCTGTACAGGGAGGACTGCACCCCACCTAGACCTTCACAGTCACAGTGAACTTCACGGAGCGTGCTCCCCCCCCACCCCCGTCTGTCTCTCTGTCTCTCTCTGTCTCTGTCTCTGTCTCTCTCTCTCTCTCTCTCTCTCTCTTGCGCGTGCGCTTTCTGTCTCTCTCCCTCTCCCTTTCAGGGGAACAGTTGAAGAAAGCCCTTTCCGGCCTCTGGCCTACTCCAGACTTGGGTCTTATCTCTCCCATTCGGAATGGGACACAAAAACCCCTGCGCAGGGTGGCCCATTGTCCTCTGGTCCTCTTGGACCCCATGTCTGTTTGACTCCAGTGACCACTGGGTCTCATGGACTTGGATGTCTCCGATATATATCTTGAGGGGGACGTTCCTCAGGATAATATATCTCTCCCGTTTGGAACGGGAAAATGGGGGCTTCTTCTTCTTCTTCTTCTCTTCCTCCTTCATCCCTCCCGGTTGACCCACTCCCATCCCTCCTGGCTGACTACCCTCTGATCACTCTCTTCTTTGCTCTCATCCTCGCTCTGTTCTCTGGTTTCGCAATCACTTACTCTTTGTCGCTCCGGCACCCACTCCCATCCCTCCCAGCTGACTCCCCTCTACAGTGCCTCTTAAACAACCTAGCCACTCTTGGCCTAACTCCGGATATACAACCAACAAGACTTATCAAGTTTTGCACCCAAGATTGGTCCACATACCCGTTAGATAACCAAAACAAATGGCCTGCTCTGGGTCCCTGGATCCCTCTACATTGAGAGATCTTTTCAACTTCTGCAGCAATTAAAAAAATGGGTAGATTCCATATGTTCAGGCCTTCTCCTTTTTTTCTTTTTCTTTCTTTTCTTTTTTTTTTTTTTTTTTTTTTTTTTTTTTTGTGGTACTGGGGATTGAACTCAGGGGCACTTGACCACTGGGTCGCATGCCCAGCCCTTTTTTGTATTTTATTTAGAGACAGGGTCTCACTGAGTTGCTAAGTGCCTCGCCATTGCTGAGGCTGGCTTTGAAATTGTGATCCTCCTGCCTCAGCCTCCCAAAGTGCTGGGATTACAGGCGTGCACCACTGTACCTGGCTCAGGCCTTCTCCTTCTTCCGTTCAAATCCCTCACCCTGTACCTGCTGCAACCCCCAAAATATCCTCCTTGCTTGTCAACCGGGTGCTCCCCTACCATCCCCCTCCTTTCTTGATTTCAATCCCATGGACAGGCCGCCCCCATACCAACCTGAAATCTCTCCTCTTCCCTAGGCCCCTCCAGCCCCACTTCAACCCACTCCTGCCACCTCTTCCTCCTTCAGCCCACCCTTCACGCGATCTCGCACAATGTCTGCTCACCCTCCTTCACATGTTCCCGCCCAAATCCTGGCCCCACTCCGGAAAGTTGTGGGGCCAGAAGGAATTGTCTGTGTCCATGTTCCCTTCTCAATGACCGAGGTAGTGCAAATCGAGAAACAGTTGGGCTCTTATACCACTGACCCCACTACATACCTCAGGGAATTTCAATGGGTCCTCCAAGCTTATAGCCTTACCTTCCATCATATATATATATCTATGATTCTGGCAAATACCCTCCTTCCTGAGGAGCGTAGGTAAGTCTGGGAGCAGGCAAGGGCCTATGCTGATGAGAACCATAAAACCAACCCTAACCATCCCATTGGACCTCAAGTTGTCCCCGAAAGGGACCCTAACTGGGACTATAATTCCCCAGGGGACGTGGCCTTGCGAGGTCAGTTTTTCACTTGTATACTAGCTGGTCTTTAGTGTGCAGCACAAAACGCCATTAATTTTTACAAGCTGTAGGAAATCATACAAAAAAGGGAAGAGAACCCCTGTGAATTTCTAGATCAACTGACCAAAGCTCTCCAACAATACACCAATTTAGATCCTGAATCTCCAGGGGGACGTCAGGTCCTTGTGACTTACTTTTTGTCCCAAAGTGACCCCGACATAAGGGTTAAATTGAGAAAAATTAGAGCAAGGACCTGCAACACCTCAGATAGAGATCTTGGCCACAGCTTTTAAGTCTATCATAACAGAGATAAGGATACTGAACCCTGTAGGTTTCAGAAATATGAAAAGGCCGAATGAACAAAATTCCAAATGCTGGCCCAGGCCTTACGGGGCTCTGATGCTTGGGCCTCACAAATAGGGGGCCAAGACCCCATGCAGAGGGGACCTCCAGGGCCCTGTTTCAGGTGCAGGAACGAAGGACATTGGGCTAGAGCTTGCCCCAACCCGAGGCCTCTTATGCACCCATGTCCTAAATGCTCCAAGATGAGCCACTGGAGTTTCGACTGCCTCAGTTCCCGCAGGGGGACTGGATCAGTCATGAAACCCAACCTGCTGGGATTGGCTGCAGAAGATTGACGGGGCCCTGGGGTTTCACTCCCGACAGTTGACATCAACTTATAGGAGCCTAGGGTCACTCTTTTTGTTGATGGCCACCCCATAAACTTCCTACTAGATATGGGAGCTAATTTCTTGGTTTTGAGGGAGCTTTGGGGGCCCACCACCATATCATCCCCTATTGTCAGGGTAGAGGGACACACCATTCACCCCCAAGAGACTCCCATCCTGTCTTGCTGCATCCACCTCCATCCCTTCACCCACCAGTTCCTACTAATGCCTCAATGTCCTGTGCCTTTACTGGGCCGAGATATACTAGCCAAATTTCAGGCTTCAATTGTGCTTTCTGACCTGCTTTGCACAGTTGTGCTCCCCGACTCGTCTCACTCCGTCTCCTCCTCCATCTTTCTTCTCACCATATTAGGAGTTGATAACCCTGAAAAGACATCTCAATGCTCTAACAGTGCAGGAACCTCCCATTACCCTGCTCCTGCCCATCTGGTAGACCCCAAAGTTTGGGACACCCAGACTCCCTCCTTGCTTGCTGCAACCCTGTATAAGTACTCCTTAAAGATCCCCAGCATTTCCATTACAGAGCCCAGTACCCACTCTCAGCCATTAGCCTCAGAGGTCTCTAACCTATTATCTCAGACCTCCTGTGGAAACGCTTTCTCTGACCCACCCATTCCCCTTATAATACTCCCATATTGGCGGTTAAGAAGTCCAATGGGTCCTACTGCTAGTCCAAGATCTTCGTCTTATCAATGAGGCTGTTAGGCCCATACACCCTCTGGTCCCAAATCCTTATACTATTCTCTCCCTAATTCCTTCCTTATCTACCCATTTCTTGGTCATTGATCTTAAGCATGCCTTCTTCACTGTCCCTTTAGCTCAGGAATCACAAGACATCTTTGCCTTTACCTGGACTGATCCTGATACTCAACGGTCCCAACAATTGACCTGGGTAGTCCTCCCTCAGGGTTTTCACGACAGCCCTCGTATCTTTGGATGGACACTGGCTGCCAACCTCAAGGATCTTGAGTTTTCTGACTCCACTCTTCTGCAATATGTAGATGACCTTCTCCTCTGCAGCCCTTCCTTTTCCACAGCTCGTGTAGACTCTTACACTTTTTTTAATTTTCTTGCTTCTCATGGGTATCCCGTTTCCCCATCTAAGGTACAACTTGCCCAGACCCAGGTAGTTTATTTACGAGTTCAGAACATACTATTTTCAGTACTATGTTGAATAGAAGTAGAAAGAGTGAGATTTTTTTCCCATTGATTTTATTTTAAATTTATTTGCTGAAGATTTAAGATGTTCTCAATTGTCATTGGATCAATCAATAAATATCTAAGAAACAGAAATGACTTGAGGTAATTTGTCAAAAGGTGATTTAACACAAAAAATTATATGCTCATAAAAAACCAATGAAATGGTGACTTTGGACTGAAAAAATATTAGGAAATGCCAAAATCACAAAAATCCACCACTGATGAACACAACTGTTTTGATAATAAACGTGTATGATCTGACTATAAAAAACATCGGGACAGCTGCCCACCCTGCGAGAGGAGAATAATGGATTTTCCTCTTCTGTCTTCCAAGTCTCACTCAAGTATCCCAAAACACAGGAAAGAGCTTGAAACTTTGAAAGTGATAACTGAAAATCAACAGCCAATAGCCAGAAAATGTACCAATAATTATAAGAGCCTTGGGTTAACAAGACATTTTCACCATAAAATGTACTTTCAATTTTAAGTTTACTGTGCTTTCATTAGGAAAAATGTAAGTTAGTTCACAGAGTATCTATTTCAAAACAGTCCAGTTACACGGGGCCATTTTTGCTTAAGAGTTAAACCCATACACCTGAATTTGTAATCTAAATGCAAGTTGGGAAAGTAAATGTTACTTCTATCATGTGTACACATGTGTGGTGGTGGTGGTGGTTCTAGGGATTAAATCCAGGGTCTTGTGCATGCCAGAGAAGTGCTTTACCACTGAGCTATACCCCTGGACCTTACCACTAATATCTTAAGTTGTAAAGACAGGTGTTATGTTTATGCTAGATTTCTTCTGCTTTTATCTTCTAATTTACTGAAACTGTAAATTATACTTATGACTTGACTCATTTCACTAGTTTATCTTCTCTGTTAATCCAAACTTAAAACTGTCAAAGAAAATTTACACAAGAACATTTAAATGAGCAAGAAAGGGTTTACTCATGATGATTGCAATAAAGATAAAGACTATCTGCAGTAGGCAGGAGAGAAACTGAACTCAACTCCCCTGAAACAAAAGGTACAACTGTTTTTCAGCACCAGAAGAGTACTTGAGGACATTAGAGAGGAAATTGCTCAGTGTGATTATTCCATCTGCATTTGCTTATTGAAGTTAAGCTCCTAACCTCCCATAGAAATGGGGTGCTATCTTTTGTAATGACTACATTTCATAATATAGCTTCCTAGTCCCTAAGAAAGATGTTCTTAGGGTTTAAAAGTGGCAAGAGCCTAGGAGAACATTTAAACCTCATAAAGGACAAACAAAGGATTTTACATTTGTATGTTTTCTGAAGTAAATACTCTAGGAAAAGGGGGGCCAGGGACTATATTCTGGAAGAACTGTAATGTTTGATCAAGTTGAGGGACTATTTAAAATTGTCTTAGCCATAACACAGGTCTCCAAGAGTGAGTCAGGTCTAGAGTGAGGTGCCAAGGTTATTAAATTTAAACAGTCCTACTTCCTCTCACCATCTTCAGTCCTAAGCCCTCTCTAGACTGTTTCCTGAGGCACAGTTTACTGAGGACCTGAGAATAGAAGGAGGACAGGAGACATGAATTATTTTACATCCCTGTTCCTAAAATATCTTCCCGAATTGCAGAAGTTTGAGTCAAGCATATACATCAATTTAAATTGTATCAGATATCTTTCATTGGTCCATGAAAGATCCCTACACAAAGTTCATATTTTGAAGCGCTTGCCCCCAGTATTACCATATTTGGAGTTAGGGCTTTTAGTAAATAAGGTTAAATCACTGGATGGGAGTGGAACCCTAATTGAATAGAATTGGTGTCCATATTAAAAAAAAGAGAAACCAGAGCTCAATCTTTCTCCCAAGAAAACACAGAGGAATGACCTTGTGAGGGCAGAGAGAGAGAGAGAGAGAGAGAGAGAGAGCAACTGCCCCAAACTGGAAAGGGAGCTCACACAGAAACCACGTTTGCTGGCATCTTGATCATTGGCTTTTAGCCTCAAGAACTATGAGGAAAAAATGTCTATTGTCTAAGCCCAGTCTGTGGTATTATGTTATGACAGCCTGAGCAAACAAATACAAGCCCCTTTTTATTTTTTGTGTTTATTTCAAGTTTGAAAATTCATTCTTCATATGCCTTTTTAAAAGATGGACACAATAGTTTTACTTAATTTATTTTAGTTATTTTTATGTGGTGCTGAATGCCTCACATGTGCAGGGCAAGTGATCTACCTCTGAGTTATAACCCCAGCTCCTCTTTATATGCTTTTGCTTCATCAAATCACTTCCCATTCCCTCACTAAATAATTATTTTGATATGTTCAATGTATTTTTTATTTTACTGCAAATTTTTAATATAAATTTTATATGCACATATAATAATTCACATAAGTGATCAATTTTTGTATCTTATTGTGCATCTCACAGTAGTAAAATTTATTTATTTATTCAAATTTGTTATAAATGGCATCAGAATGCATTCCAATTTATAGTACACATATGGAGCACAAATTTTCATTTATCTGGTTGTACACAAAGTAGAGACACACCATTTGACTCTTTATATATGTACCTAGGGTAATGATGTCCATTTCACCATCTTCCTACCCCCATGCCACCTCCCTTTTCCTCCCTCCCCTTTGCCCTATCCAAAGTCCCTCCATTCCTCCCATGCTTCCCCCACCCACCCCCATTATGAATTAGCATTCACTTAGCAGAGAAAACATTCAGGCTTTGGTTTGGGGGGATTGGCTTACTTCACTTAGCATGATTTTCTCCAACTCCATCCATTTACCTGCAAATGCCATGATTTTATTCTCTTTTAATGCTGAGTAATATTCAGTTGTGTTTATACACCACAATTTTTTAATCCATTCATCTCTTGAAGTGCATCTAGGTTGGTTCCACAATTTAGTTATTATGAATCGTTCTGCTATAAACATTGATGTGGCTGCAAGAACTGTAGTATGCGTTTTTTTTAGTCCTTTGTGTATAAACCAAGGAGTGGGATAGTTGGGTCAGACGATGGTTTCATTCCAAGTTTTCTAAGGAATCTCCATACTGCTTTCCAGATTGATTGCACCAATTTGCAGTCCCAACAGCAATGTAAGAGTGTCCCTTTTTCCACACATCCTCGCCAACACTTACTTTTGTTTGTATTCTTAATAACTGCCATTCTGACTGGAGTGATATGATTTGCATTTCTGTTATTGCTAGAGATGTTGAACATTTTTTTCATATATTTGTTGATTGATTGTATATCATCTTCTAAGAAGTATCATTCAGTTCCTTAGCTGATTTATTGATTGGGTTACTTGTTTTTGTGGTGTTAAGTTTTCTGAGTTCTTTATATATCCTGGAGATTTGTGCTCTGTCTGATGTGTATGTGGTAAAAATTTGCTCTCATTCTGTAGTCTCTCTCTTTGCCTCACTGATTTATTTTTGTTGTTGTTGTTGTTTTTGCTGAGAAGAAGCTTTTCAGTTTGAATCCATCCCATTTATTGATTCTTGATTTTATTTCTTGGGCTATAGGAGTCTTTTTAAGGAAGGAGGGGCCTCATCCAACATGATGAAGATTTGGGCCTACTTGTTCTTCAATTAGGTGCAGAGTCTCTGGTCTAATTCCTAGGTCCTTGATCCACTTTGAGTTGAGTTTTGTGCATGGTTAGATATGGGTTTAATTTCATTAAGCATATGGATTTCCAGTTTTCCCAGCACCATTTGTTGAAAAGGCTATTTTTTTTTCAAATATATTTTTGGCACCTTTGTCTGGTGTGAGATACGTTTGTTTATGTGGGGTTGTCTCTGTGTCCTCTATTCTGTACCATTGGTCTACAAGTCTATTTTGTTGCCAATACCATGCTGTTTTTATTACTATTGCTTTGGAGTATAGTTTAAGGTCTCATATAGTGATGCCACCTGCTTCACTCTTCTTGCTAAAGGATTGCTTTGGCTGTTCTGGGTCTCTTATTTTTCCAGATGAAATTTTCTATTTCTATGAGGAATGATATTGAGATTTTGATTGGGATTGCATTGAAACTGTATAGTACTTTTGGAAGAATGGACATTTTGACAATATTAATTCTACCTATCCATGAACAAGGTAGATCTTTCCATCTTCTAAGGTCTTCTCTAATTTCATTCTTTAAGAATTCTGTAGTTTTCATTGTAGAGACCTTTCACCTCTTTTGTTAAGTTGATTCCCAAGTATTTGTTGTTGTTGTTTTGAGGCTATTGTAAATTGTGTAGTGTTCCTAGTTTCTGCTTCATAGAATTCATCACTGATGTACAGAAATGGATTTGATTTATGGGTGTTGATTTTATAGCCTGCTACTTTGCTGAATTCATTTATCAGTTCTTGAACTTTTCTGGTGGAATTTTTTGGATCCTCTAAGTATAGAATCGTGTGGTTAGCAAATAGTGATACTTAGCGTCCTTTTTCCCTGTCTAATTGTCCTGGCTAGAATTTCAAGGATGATGCTACATAGAAGTGGTGGAAGAGGGCATGCCATTCATCTTGTTCCAGTTTCTAGGGGAGAATGCTTTCAATTGTTCTCCATTTAGAATGACGTTGGTCTTGGGCTTAGCATAGATTGCTTTTACAATGTTGAGATACATTCTATTATCCCTAGTTTTTCTAGTGTTTTGAACATGAAGGGTGCTATATTTTGTCGAATGTTTTTTTGTGGATCTATTGAGATGATCATATGATACTTGTCTTTAAGTCTATTGATGTGATGAATTACATTTATTGATTTCCATATGTTGAACCAGCTTTGCATCCCTGGAATGAACCCCACTTGATTGTGGTGCACTACATTTTTAATATGTTTTTATATTCAATTTGCCATAATTTTATTGAAATTTTTTGCATCTATGTTCACTACAGATATTGGTCTGAAGATTTCTTTCTTTGATATATCTTTGCCTGGTTTTCAAATCAGGTTGATATTGACCTCATAGAATAAGTTTGGAAGTGTTCCCTCTTTTTCTATTACATGGAATAATTTGAGGAGTATTGGTATTAGTTCTTCTTTGAAGGTCTTACAGAACTCAGTTGTGAATTCATCTGGTCCTGTGCTTTTCTTGGGTGGTAGGCTTTTGATGGTGTCTTCTATTTCAATGGTTTAAATTGATCTGTTTAACTTGTGAATATTGTCCTGATTCGGCGTGGGCAAATCATATGACTCTAGAAATTTGTTGATGTCTTTGATGTTTTCTATTTTATTGGAGTACAAGTTTCCAAAATAATTTTTAATTATCTTATGTATGTCTGTAATGTCTGTTGTAATAGTTCCTTTTTCATCACAAATTTTAGTAATTTGCATTTTTCTCTTTCTCCTCATTAACATGGATAAGGATTTATCAATTTTATTTATTCTTTTAAGGACCAACTTTTTTGTCCAGTTTTTAAATTGTTTCTTTTGTTTCAATTTCATTGATTTCAGCTCTGATTTTAATTATTTTCTGCTTTCTACTACTTTTGATGTTGACTTGTTCTTCTTTTTCTATGGATTTGAAATGTAAAGTTAGGTTATTTATTTGTTGACTTTTTCTTCTTTTAAAGAATAAACTCCATGCAATGAACTTTCCTCCTAGTACTGCCTTCATAGTGTCCCAGAAGTTGTCATATATCAGTGTTCTCATTTACCTCTAACATTTTTTTAATTTTAAAATTTTATTTTTATTTTATTTTCCTAAGAAATATGAAAATGACCAATAAGCATGAAAAAACACATGGTATCATTAGCCATTAGGAAACTAGAAATCAAATACAGAGTAAGATATCAATTTGCAACCACTAGGATAACTATAATTCAAAAGACAGAAAATAGCGGGGCGTGGTGGCGCACGCCTGTAATCCCAGCACTTGGGAGGCTGAGGCAGGAGGATCACGAGTTCAAAGCCAGCCTCAGCAATGGCGAGGCACTTAGTAACTCAGTGAGACCCTGTCTCTAATAAAATACAAAAAGGGGCTGGGGATGTAGCCCAGTGGTCAAGTGCCTCTGACTTCAATCCCTGGTACCAAAAAAAAAAAAAAAAAAAAAAAAAAAAAAAAAAAAAAAAAAAGACAGAAAATAGCAAGTATTGGTGAGTATGTGGAGAAATTGAAACTTTAATGCATTGCTGATGGGAATGTAAAATGGTGCAACCATTATGAAAAATAGTCTAGCAGTTCCTTAAAATATTAAACATATTTTCCATATAACCCAATAATTCCATTTCTAGACTCCACAGAACTGAAAATATATATCCACACAAAAATTTGTCTGAGAATATTTGTGGAAGCATTATTCTTATGTAAAAATGTGCTCTATAAGTATAATATGAAATGTAACACATTCTGCTGTCATTTCTAACAACTTAATATAAAAAATAAATTTAAAAAAAAAAAGAATTGGTATCATCCCAAAAGAAACCCCATTCCCATCATCAGTCACTTCCTCAAGACCCTGGGAAACCCTAATCTATCTTCTGTCTTATAAAGACTTATCTATCCTTGACATTTCATATAAACAACTCATAATATATGTGGCCTTTTATGACTGGCTTTGTTCACTTAGCATAATGTTTTCAAGGTTCATGCATTCTGTAGCATTTATCATTGCTTCATATTTTTATTGGCCAATAGTATTTCATTGTTTGGAAATATCATATTTTTATCTATTCAATAATTTGTATTGTTACCTCTAAGAATTTTTAAATCTTCTCTTTGATGTCTTTTGCAACTCATTGTTCATTCAATAGCATATTATTTAGTCTCCAGGTGTTGGAGTAGCTTCTATTTTTTTTAAATTTTTCATTGATTTCTAATTTCATTCCATTATGATCTAATAAAATGCAGGGTAGTATCTCTACTTTTTTTGTATTTGTTATGAGTTGCTTTGTTGCATAATATGTGATCTATTTTAGAGAAGGATCCATGTGATGCTGAGAAGAAAGGGTATTCTCTCATTGATGTATGAAATATTGTATATATCTGTTAAGTCTAAGTTATTGATTGTATTATTAAGTTCTATAGTTTCTTTGGTTGGAAGCTTTATCCAGTGGTGAAGGAGGTGTGTTAAAGTCACCCAATATTATTGTATTGTGGTCTATTTGACTCTTGAAATTGAGGAGAGTTTGTTTAATGAACATAGATGCTCCATTGCTTAGGGCATATATGTATGTTTATAATTGTTATGTCTTGTTGATGCATGGTTCCCTTATTCAGTATGAAATATCCTTCATTATCCCTTTTAATTAACTTTGACATGAAGTCTACTTTATTTGATATGAAAATGGAAACCCCTCCTTGCTCATGCAGTCCATGTGTGTGGTATGTTTTTTCTCAACCTTTCACCTTCAATCTGTGAATGTCTTTTCCTATGAGATGAGTCTCTTGAAGGCACCATATTGTTGGGTTTTCTTTTTTAATACAATCTGCCAGTCTATGTCCTTTATTGAGGAGTTTAGGCCATTAACATTCAAGATTATTATTGAGACATGATTTGTATTCCTGGCCATTTTTGTTTATTTTTAGTTTTTAACTTGACTTGGTTTCTACTTTGATTGGTTTTGTCTTTAGTGCAATACTTCCCTTGCTGATTTTCAGTATTATTTTTCATTTCCTCCTCATCATGGAATACTTTGCCAAGGATGTTCTGTAGTGCAGGCTTTCTAGTTGTACAATCTTTTAACTTTTGTTTATCATGGAAGGTTTTATTTCATCATCAAAACTAAAGCTTAATATAAGAGTCTTGGTTGCCATCCATTTTCTTTCAGAGTTTGTTATACATTATTCCAGGCTCTTCTAGCCTTGAGGATCTGGGTTGAGAAATCTTCTAATTATATTCCTTATACCTCTTTATTCCCAGAGTCCATTTGAGTAGCTCCTATAAAGAAAGCAAATTAACTCCCAGATAAATTCAGCTCTACTTGTTATAGGAGCTAGAAGGTCATCCACATTTTGCCTTGGGAGTCTCCCTTTAATATCAAAGGAGTTAATTAATGCAGAAATTAGGCTTCTTCCCCAAACCATATTTAGTCACTTGTGGTTTAAAAACAGTATTTTTTTCTCTGTATTGAAAGTGCACAATTTTAAATAAAATTTAGTTAAATTTAAATAACAAAACGTGTTTGTAGACTATACTGGAGGACTAATGATATATTCCATTTTTACCTTTTACATCTGCACCACAGCTCCTTGGCTCACTCCATGAATTATACTGTTTTAGTTGAATCCAACTGTAGAATAAAATAGGCAATTTTGGAGTCCTGTTTTATGTTTCAATCAAAGACAGCAGTGTCATTTTAAGTGGGCATTGCAAATTCCAGGCTTCACCTTCAATTAAAAGAACCAAGAGGAGAAGCTCTTTCCTCACCATAGTTGGAAGCCGGGGACTGCAGGCATTTGGCTTTCCTGCTATACATCACTTGCCATTGCCCATTATCTCCCAGAAACAGCTGGTGACACCTAGTCACTGTGCCTCTAGGAAAGCTCTCTTTTCCCCCTTCCATCTGTTTCAGTCCATTTACTTCAGAAATAAAACACTGCTTTAGCTGGTCTGCTTACAACATCTTATCCACAACGTAATTTAAATCCCTTCGGTTGGAGGAAGCATAGTCTGCATTTTGAGACTAGTTTTGCTTTCAAAACAACTTGAAGTCGGAGATCTTCACAACCTGATGAGCATATAGGTAACATAGAAAACATATGATACCTATGTTATCAGAAAAGTAAGGCGAATATATAAGGACACGTGAACCTGTAATATACCGATTGGTCTTCTGTGGTTGATTTAAACCAAAGTGACCAATATTTTATTTCCACTAGAAAATGGAAAGGTTCTGCAATTTTGTAAGGGCTGCTCTATTAGTGTCCCCATGTTCTGTTGCTCTTGACTGGACGTAACAATGGACACAAATAAAACCAGAAATAGCCATACCTTCTGCTTCCTCACACCTTACTTCTGGCTCAAAAGCCTAGATCACAACTAAAACAGTTTTTTTTTTCCTCTTAATTGTGTGTGTGTATGTGTGTGTGTGTGTGATATCTTCCTCCACATTTGACAAAATCACAAGCTCTAGTTCAAACTGCTGAACATTAAAGCAAGACCAGGTTATTATGTGATTTGGACAAGTTACTAATTATATCAAAACCTTATTTTTGCCATCTAAAAATTGAGATACCTACTTCACAGAGTTGCTGTGAGGGTTAAATGTTATGTTTCATTTAAAGTGTTTAACATGGTGTCTGTGCCATTGTAAAGGATCAAATGCAAGCAAACTTTAAGTTTTGCAGAAATAATAAGATGTTCTTTTCCATGAACTGCTGTGATTCTTACACACTTTAAACCATGGGGAATTAAATTAATGTTTTGAATTAATCTCTTTCTTTTTGCTTTAAAGTCATATTTCTAATATAGAAGTTTTAAGAATTATACTTTCTTCTTAGGCTAATTGTTACAAAAAAAACCTGATTTTGTTCAAAAGAGCATAAAATCATTGTTTATGGTGAGATTTTCTAATGACCTAATGGGTTTTGTTGCTGGTTTTGTGGAACTTTCATATTTAATTTTTTTTTTTTTTTGCTTATTTTCAAGTGAATTTTTTTTCAGTTTTACATAGAAAAAATAAAATAAATGTAAACTTCATTCTTTTCATCTGCTTTTAAGTTTTGATATTTTTTTCCTCACAAAGCAATAAAACACATATGGATAAGTTATGATTTAAAAATTATTTATTCGGGGCTGAGGTTGTGGCTCAGTGGCAGAGCGCTCGCCTTGCACGTGTGCGGTCCAGGTTCCATCCTCAGTACCACGTAAACATAAATGCATTGTATTGTATACAACTAAAGTAAATAAATAAATTATTTATTTATTCGTTTTCAACTTTGAAGCATTGAAAGAGGCTTTACCTGTTGTTTCTCATAGATGATTATGAAAATTGTTTTTATATTCCACTCTGAGCTCCAAAACAGGAGTTCAGAGTGGAACAGAAAAACAGTTTTCATAGTGGTCTATGAGAAACAACAGGTAAAGCCATTTTCACCTCTTATTTGTAACAAATAACATATAATTTATTACATGAAATAATAACCATTTAGAACTCTATTATGGTCTCAGATTTAATTGTCAAATGGAACTATCAATTCCACTTTCTTCACAAAAGTCCCCGATTTGTTTGACCTCCACTCTCACACCTCAATAATGGCATTATCACTTGGCCAGCTGCTGAAGCAGAGAAAACAAAATATTTTATTTCTGTTTCATTCATACTTTGCATTAAGTTTCTCAATGAGTCTTGCAGGCAGTATATTAAAAATGTATTTATAAGATTTAAATTATGTGTCATTATCTCCATTTCCCTAAATCACCACACCTTTTGAATGGCCTACTACAGTGGCATTCCAGATTTTTCAGGACAAGTTAATTTTATTTATTTATTATGTATGTATGTATGTATGTATGTATTTATTCTTTTGCACAGGAAGTTCATTAGTTGTTATTATCTTAGATATAATACTTAAGTCCATTATAATTCTTAGGCTACTCATGCAGTGCAGAAGTATATGGAGAAAATGTGAAAGTCCTCTCCTCTTACCGTGCTCATTCTCCTCTCACTGATTCAAAAGTGTCTGAAATGAACTGTGTAATGTGTACCCTTCAATCCTATGCAATTATACTTGTGGTTCTTAACAGGTGATTTTTTCACCCAGGATACATTTGACACTGTCTGGAGGCACCTTTGTTTTTCATTACTGCAAAGGTTTGCTACTGAAAACTAGTAAATAGAGTTCATGGATGGTGCTAAACTTCCATAATGCACAGGACAGCCCCACCACATGTAATCATTTAGATTAAAAAGTCTATCTGGTAAAGTTCAGAAATCTTGTTTATGTGCTGTTACTGGTGATCGTATATTTTTAAGCAATTCAGTGTTTCAACATATGTAGAGTTGGAAAATCAATTTTAGAATATTTTTATTACCAAAAACACATCCCACACTCACTAAGTGACCCTTACTTTTCTGTATCCTCCTAATTCTAGCCAACCATTAATAAACATTCTGTCTTTATAGATTTGATTATTTTAGACATTTCATGTAAATGGAATCATTTATGGTATTTTATGACTGGCTTCTTTCACATAGCATAATGTTTTCAAGGTTCATTTTTATTATAGCTTATATCTATACTTCCTTTC
The DNA here is from genome assembly GCA_025594165.1 of Tamias sibiricus. Lineage (NCBI taxonomy): Eukaryota > Metazoa > Chordata > Mammalia > Rodentia > Sciuridae > Tamias > Tamias sibiricus. Next base: position 37,183,296 of record CM046665.1, on the reverse strand, counting down.
CTTTCATTGGCAAATAATATGTATTGTATTGATATATCATACTTAAGTCATCATCAATTGATAAGAATTTGGGATGTTTGCACTCTTTGGAAATTATTAATAAAGTCACTATGAATATGTAATGTTTAAGTTTTTATATGGATTTATGTCTTTCTTTCTCTTGGCATATATCCAGGACTGTAATTCCTGAATCACATGTAAATTCCATATTTCAGACAATTTTCTTAAGTATTTACTTATTTTTCTGTTAATCTTTAGTGATCTGCATGATTTCATGAAGATTTACTTCCATATTTTCTTCCAAGAGTTTTATAGTTTTAGTTCACCATTGTTACCTGCAACACATGACTTACTTCCATTTTCTCCATATACCCCAGTCAATACTTGTTATTTGATTATTATGGCATTAAACTATAGACTTCCAAACACTTTTGAAGTATTATATCATTGTAATTTTAAATTCCCTAATGACTAATGGGTCTGTCTGTTTTATATATTCCTTAACGATGGCATATTTTCTTTGGAGAAATATCTATTCAGATCCTTCAACCATTTTATAGGTTGATTTGTGTTTTATTATTTAATTGAAGAACTCTTTTTGTATTGTAAATATGAGTCTTTTATCAGATGTATTATTTGCAAATATCTGCTTCCATTTTGTGGATAGTTTTTTTTTTATTATTGATATCTTTTGAAGTACATATACTTTAATTTTGATAAGGTTTTATTTTTCTATTTCACCTTTAGTGATATGCATAATTTCATGAAGATTTATTTCCATATTTTCTTCCAAGAATTTTAAAGGTTTAGTTCTTATTGCTAGTCCTAGATTCTATTTTAAGTATTTTATAAGGTATAAAGAACAGGTCAAAAATCATTCTTTTTAAGTTTATTTTTAAATGAGATAAATATTTTTGTGGTGTAAAATATGATGTGTTGATACATTTATATAATAGTTATCTAGAACCAACTCATTTTTCATGTGAATATTGATGTTTAAACACCATTAGTTGTAAGACTAATTTTTCCCCATTGTTTAGTGTTGGCACTCTTGTCATGATTCCAATCAATATAGATGTGAAAGATTTTGTTGATATTTTTCTTGTTGTTTTAGGCTATCAATTCTATTTTGCACAGATTTAAACCTACAGCTTTGTGAAAATATTACCATATTTTCTTGATTAAGGTAGCTTTGTATTAAGTGTTAACACTTGGATGTGTGAGCTCACCAACATATTCATCTTTCACATGAGTGTTTTCTCTATCCTTTCTATTAGGGAAATCGCCTTCCGTTACAGAAACTTATCATGAATTTTCTGTTTTGTCCTTCAATTCTGCCAGTTTTTACTTTGTGTATTTGGGGGGTTCTGTTATTAAGGACATATGTGTTTGTGATTTTTATATTTTTCTGATTTAACATTATGAAATATCCCTGTTTATCTACATTTTTTGTTCTTTTAAAGCCTTTATATAATATTGGTATAATCATATTTGTTTTCTTATGATTCTTATTTTCCAACACTTTATTTTTAACAGATTTGAATCTTGGGTCTAAAGTGTCATCCATGGATTATACATAGTTGAAATTTTTATTTGCTATACACATCTCATAAACATTTTGTCCTAACATCATTTATGTAGATGGATAAACTGATGGGCAAAGGAACACATGCTGGGACAGCCTTGTAGACAATGGGTTTATTAACTGGCCATTATAGACACGTGGAGGAAAACCAGTGGGAAGGGAGGAAAGTCAATGGGACCATGAAAAGAAAAGAAGGGGAAGGAAGGAGGGGTTTCAGTCCCGAGAAGGCTTAGGTAGCAAACCGGTGGTCAGAGGGACCCCCCCCAGGGGGACCCCCAACTCCATAGGCTGCCAGGTGGAAAGGGGAACCCGTGTGTGGTAATTAACTCAGTATGGCACCTGAGTTGTGGCCACTGGCTGGGCCAGTTTAAAGCACTTGGGAGGTGTGTCTTGTCTTAAGGTACCTGGGAAGTGTGGCCTGGTTAAACTATCTGGGGGTGTGGCCTGTTGGCCAGGAATCTAACATAGACAAAATTACATAAAATTGGTTTTAAAATCAGTTAAGAAAGAAGTTGCAATGTTCATTTATAATGTTTTTTATAGTTACCATAATAAGTATGCATCCCAACTGTTTGTTTGTTTTGGTCTGGATGAAATTACCATATGAAGTCACTTTAATTCAGCCTAAAGAATCTCCCTTAGTATTTCTTATAAGTATAGTCTTTTAGCAACAAATCCTTCCAGTTTGTTGTTCTTATTTATTCTGGATTGTTTTTACTTCACCTTTATTTTTGAAGGATAGTTTTTGCTAAATGTGAGTTTGGGTGGCCTTTTCTTTATCTTTCAGCACTTTGATTTAGCCTGAGCTCTTTCTACTAAAGCTGGGTTGAGAAGTCAGTTGCTAATACTATTGAGGTTTCTTTTCACATGATAATTTGCTTTAAACTACTTTCAAGATTCTCATTCTCTCTTTCTCCTTTCCCTGCCTCCTTTTTCTCTCTCTCTCTCTCTCTCTCTCTCTCTCTCAACATTTTCACTATGGTTTGTACTTGTGTGAATCTCTGTTTTTGTCCTACATACAGTTTACTGAGCTTCTAGAGTTCATAGATTTATGATTTTCATCAAACATAAGACCATTTCATCCATTATTTGAATATTTTTCTGCTCAATTTAAAAATCATGAAGGTTAAATATGAAATATAACTATGAAGAATAATTCATTACAGCTCCACACAGAAGCAGAATTCATTTTAAAAATTCTTAAAGGTGGTAGACTAGAGAATAAAGATGTAACATGTTAAATGTTTGTATAAATAAGCTGGCATGCTAGTTGTACAACATTCTAGTTATTGAACAAATATGATCTGTAAAAACAAATAAAGTAAGAAAATTTCCCAAATGTTCATATGTTTTTGTATCCTGAAGAGAGAAGGAATTACTTGAAATTTATAAACTAAAGGTGAAATACATATCCAGCTCTTACGTTACTCTAATAAATGCTTCTCTAGACTAGCTAGAACTTTTCAGAAGACACAAACATAAGGAAATAGAAAAAAAAATTCATTGAAAAATTTAACAAACAAGAAGATAAAAATTGGAAGTGTATCATTTTTGAAATGATCAAAAGTTCTAAAACAAGTTTTTCATTTTTCTAAGCTTTTAAAATGTAATTATAATCAGATGAATAAATGATTTATCCTCAATTTTCTAAAGAGTCATATAGAAAAGGATTGAAGGCTATATGTAAATGTAATGATATGGTAGTCCCTTGTTGTTTAACATTCATTTTCTTATTTAATTCAGTTTATTAAACAAGTAATGGACTTCTAATATATTTCTAGCACCATCAAACGAACTGTGAAAAAGATAAAGAAGGTCCTCAGCAAACAGCTCACACCTTAACAGCATACACAGATAAGATAATAAAAATGCCATAGTAAATGTTGTAAATGCAGTAATAAATCACACACAAGGAACAATATAATGAGTTTATATGTATAGCTATCATTGATATTTGGGGATACATCATAAAACAAGCAAGATAGAAGAAAAAACACAATTTTGGCCAAAGAAAGAAGAGCTATTCAAATAAGGAGATAAATATGTTCAAAGAGACAAAATCTTATTGTCAATAGAGGATTATCTCTTTGACAAGTAAGAATTATGTTGCAGCTGAGAAAATCTGTGAGATAAAGACATTAGAGTATTTTTGTTATTGTTTATGGCATTTACAGGAAAATTAGCTTAATACAGGGATAAGATACATTTTTTCAACTATAGCATGGATCAGGATAAAAGAGAGAACAGTGGTGGGCAGGAAGCCAAAGCCGAGGGAATTTATGGCCTCTATTTTCCAGTGAAATAAGAAGATTAAGAGTGAAGAGATGGTGGAGTTTGGACTTTCTGTAATCACTAAAGAACTGAACTAGCCATTGTGCCAAGTGTAAAGGAAAACAGATGAAAAACATATAAAGTCCCTCTCCATTAGTGATAAGGGTCCAGTAAAAGTTTCTAACAATACATATGTGATATTTACTTTTGTGATTTCCTCAAGAGGTGCTCAGTGGCTTAGCTGTAAAAGTTAAGAGAATGGATTACATAAATGAATTTTCCAAACCAGTGTGAAAGAAAGGTAGGGAAGCAATGGAGACTTCTCTGGTCACGCATGTTTTATACTCCTAATGGATTTGTAATTTAAAAGAGAGAATGCAAGTCATTAATTTACAACCTGCTGTGAAGGGTGTTGGATTAGGAGTTTGGGGAAAAACACTAGGAGTGCTCTGAGCCTTTGAGGCAGTAGAGCACCCAGGTGGTGAATCAAGTATGCCTTTGCGCCCAGTCTTGAGGGTCTTGAGTTGGTTTTGTAGAGGATGCAGCAACGTCCAAATCTTTAAGCAAAGTAAACCTGAACAAGAAGAGGAAGACAGGTAGCTAGTTTATTAAAGACAATTATTGAGAAGATATGTACCTAGGCCTTGTGGAAGGAGAACAAACCACTTTAGCAGGAATAGAATGAGCATCACTATATCCTCCTGGCTTATTTCAGAGGAAGAGGATTCCTGTTACCTATGCTCTGGATTGTCCTGCCAAGGGGAATTGGCTCATCCTTAAAATAAATCTCTCTTTGTTTTTTCTTAGCCAAAATATAAAACATTGTCATTTTTATCCACTCTTTTTAACTTCAACTATTACCAAATGCTTATGATTCCCAAAGCTAAAATTCCTTTGGAACTCCAGTACTGAATTTAAGAGTATGTATTACTCTACGCAAGTATTCTATGTATGTCCTCAAACGCAGAACGTTTTGATGGTATGTATATTTGCAAATGTCTCTCTCCATCTGTTTTCGTATTGTTCTTTGAAAGTCATCACTCTTCTTCTATTCATTCACCCTTGAAGCTCAGTCATCCTTCTGAGTCCTTCTGCTTTCACAATTTCTAATTGACAAGCACTATCTCTGTCTTGTTACCATCACTGCTTCTACAGCCTCTTTGCCACTATATGGGGAGGCATTTGTCATTTCCATGCTGCCCTCCTTTCCCACCACCCCTCACCCATTCACGGGTAAAATTACCACTCCGAAGAACAGCACAAATTATGCTATGCACTCAATAGCTCACAATGCCCAGTGCAATAGATCAAAATTCCTTAATATGTTCTTGAACTATCTGCTCCCTGAGCATTTTTTGAGACTTTCTATCACATCATGGAATTGATCACTAGTAGTCTTGCATTAAGGGAGAAGCAAACAGACAGAAATTCCTACTCTCATGAAGTTTCCGTTCTATTGGGAGGGAGAAGAAAGTGAGAAAACACTAATAATAGCAGTAATTTTTATGGAGAGCACAGAGCAAGCTTTGGAGTATTGGAGTTTAGGTTATGGGAGAGATTGCAATTTTAGATGGTGGGGTTAGGTGAGGTGTCATAGGTGATGTTTGTGCAAGGACTTGAAGTCTATTAAATTGCAGCTCATAATTCCCTTACCTTGCTCTATTTTCCCATAACACTTCTTGCCTCCTAAAAATGCATAAAATTACTTATTTATTATAGTTATGTGCTCTACCAGTGAATGATACAGTTCATAAAATATACATATGTGCCTTGTTCATTGACTCCTCATCCCAGGAATAAAGCACAGCACACAGTAGTCTCTGAATGAATATTTGATTACTGCATGTTTTGCCCTAAATTGGACCTCAGTCACATTTGAAGAAATCTGGCTTAGTTGAAACAAATCTAGGCACCTATCTAGATTGATATGTTGTGAAATAGAAGCTTCCCATGTAATCCTTTATTTCAAATTCAAACATGTTTTTGGTTCCATGTATGGGAGCCTTTCAGGTTAACACCAATGTGGAAAGCCTGAAGCAAGAGCAGCTGGAACAACATATGCAGCTTTGCTCTCTGCTGGATCAGAGGCTAGAGCCAATGCAGAGGCAGAAGCAAAAGCATCCAGGACTATACAAACATCCTAACAGCATAATTTACTTTATCAGGAACACTTGTAACGTGGCTATCATTCAAAATATCAGAGGTCTGAGCATTTGCTTTTCTAATGTGAGTCTAATTTGCTCTAACATTGGAACAGAATTTTAGATAAAATATTAGATTTACATTTAAGTTTGCTCAGGCATATTTCTGAAAAACCTTTCTCTCTTTTAGTGATATTTCAAGCTATTATTTATCAATGGCTAATTACATATCAGACATATTTTCACATTTAATCTTCGTGAAATATCTACAAGGTGAATATTATTATGCCTATTTTATGGTTGAGCAAACAAGGAAGAAAACAGTAAAATAACTTGCCTCAAAATCACATAGTAAGTGATATAGGAGGAATTTAAAGCTGTACCTGCCAACATTCAAAGCTCAGGTTTTTAACTATTGTTTTATATTTCTTCCCTTTAAATTTTAAAGGGACAAGTATTATATAAAAATTATTGAGCAGGATTGTTTTCTATTTAGCTTTCTAGAACTGAAAGTAATGTTACTGCATTTAAAAGGTAGCAAACTTGCTTATTGCTGAAAGTTTTATATTTTTCAGGAAATTAGAAACAACTTCTCATCAAGTTTGAGAAAAATGTGAATTTAAATTTTCAAGAATTTCTATTAAACATGTTTGCTTTTATAATAAAAGGATGAATGACAATCATAAGCCCCTGAAATGGTGAATTAAAAGAAGAAGAAAGTAAAATTGTCAAGCATGCCACCACCTAAAGACAACTATTTAGTGGGAAATGCTTCTGTATCTTTCTCTGCTTATACACAAATATATCCCTATGGACACATTCAGATAAACAGATGAATTTGTGAACTTTACAAATGAAAATTTTATTTGTTTTATTTTGCTTTCATTTTGCATATTGATACAAACTTAATGGCTAATAGGAGAAAATTTATAAACTCTAATGTGGAAGTTATTTTTCTTAAATATTTTATTTTCCCTTGAGGAGTGACAGTTACACTTCCAAACTTTCTTTTTTGTATATAAGGAAAAGCTAGTAAGTTTATAGGCAGAGAAGGCGATGATCCTCAGCCTTGGCTTTTCTGTGTACCCATTGAATCCAACTCCACGTCCCTGAAGATTGCTCATGTCACTGATTACACTTTTATAATTGCTAATTGCAGCATCAATGGTAGTATTGAAAATTAAAAACTTATATTTGACATTTTCACGGGATCAGAAAAATTTAAACTTTTATGGATATCACTCATCCATATGGGTAATAACTATCTGCTACTTAGAGACTATTAGGTATGTGTCTATCTACCTTAGCAAGTCCTCTTAATGGAGAAATTGGGCTTTCCCTTCAAGTACAATGTTTGATCGTGTGTTTTTACCTAGGAGGCCTACTTTAATGGTATGCTCACTCAATGTGTATGGTCACCTTGTAATCTTTTGAATCAAATCTTCTGTTTCCAGCCCTTGTCTCATTCATATGGTCATCCTCCAAAGAGATGAAATATGTTGGTTCTCAAGAGGAAAATAATCCTCATCTCTAGCAAATTGCCAATTTCTTTGGTGTAAATTCTACCACCACAGCATATTTCATGGTATAATGTCATTATTGAATGCAGAAACAAAAGACAGGCACAGTAGTATGTGGTAATATGGAATTTCTACCATGTGGAAAAAATAGACATTAATTACCTCAGGAGCACAGATAGCATACTGTAGTGAAGTGATTAGGAAGTGAAGCTCTGGATGCTTATTACTTTTGTTTATAATATAATTTATTTAATGTTTAATTTCATGTAATTTAATTGTTCAATGATGTGTCTCATGTTTCTTGAAAACTTAGCAGTTTCCTTGTATGACCTGGTAGTAGTCAGTTTTGGTGCCCCACTGTGTTACAACTACTTCAAATTTCACCCAAGATCTTGGTATTTTAGCAAATCAATCCAAATCTATTCATTGAATTACTATCATATGGTAAGAACTGTATGGAATACTCCTAGAACTATTAGGAAAAATTATGTATTCTTTAGGTTGGATGGGAATTAAGAAAATCAGGAGACATAAAAGAGCAGTTCATATATTTTTTGTTATCCATAGTTTTTAACAGCATGCCAAAGTTACTGAGAATTTTTCTAATTTTTTACTTCATTTTCTTTATGATACATATCCAAATTTCTATGTTTCAAGGAATAAATGTTGCCTAAACTCAACCTTATCTGTGGAATAAAATTAGTAATACTTTTCTTTTGTATTAATTTGTTGTAGAAATCATATATTTTACTTGTGTTGACAATATGTAATATCTGTCTTTAAATTGAGTTTTCTTATCATATATTTACCATACTTATAAAGAAAAGCCAAAGAGAAAAGGAAAGATAGAGAAAGAGGGAGGGAGAGAGATAGAGAAAGAGAGAAGGAGAAATATTGCAATTTATATTGATGTTTGTTCTAGGACCCAGAGCAAATTCTTGATCAATAATTAGTAAGTAGACTTGAAATCACCATGAAATGATGCTCAATACACCACATGTATTAATAGAGAAAAGTGAGTAAAATAGCTATTAAAAATTGCATCATGGAACATTGTAGTTAAAATATTTTAGTTACTAAATTATTAGCAATTATAATCTTGATATATTCAGCAATTATTTCAAATGAACATTTGATACTTTATAAATAAGTGAAAATGCAAAATTACTATATGCTTAACTCTTTTCCACCATAGTTATTTCTTTAGTTAAGTAGTAAATGAATATTAGGTGTCAGACTACAGGCTGCCTTCTGAGACTCCAATATGTCCTTTATCAGAGACCACATTATCTGCATTTGGAAGTCCAACTCCAGGTAAACTTTGTGGCCATTATGTTCAACAAGGGAAGCAAAGGTTTGGAGGCTAGCAGATCAGGGATTCAGCATGATTCCCCTCTGTTCTCTTTTCCAGTTGAAGTACTAGGACTTTCTACCTAACTTCCTGCCATCTATCTTTGTCCCAGACATGGATGTTTTCCTCACTAAGTCTAGTTCTTGTTATGATTTTCTGTTTAACAATTTTATTACTTCAGATCTGATTTTCTATTTGCCCTTGAGGTGTCAATGATACCAACAGACTGAGTATCAGAACTTCTTTCTATCCATTAATTTAATATTTATTTAATATCTTCAATGCCAGTCTCTGCTAAAGACTAACTACATATTGGTGAGTAAAATTAATTCACTTTTGCCTCTCTTAGGTCAGATTTATTCCTTTTGTAATCCAGATTGTTCATACCAAAAATGAATATTATAGCTTAATTAGAAATTATGGTAGCAGTTGCATGCACAAATACCTGCTAACTGGAAAACTCCCCCTGTACCAGTGTTTCCATATTTGATTACATATCTTTTATAATAACTTTAAAGAGGTTAGGTTCACATATAAAAGCATGCAACTACATTGATAAAAAATTATGTATGTTCTCAAATTTAGCCTTTCATTTTATTTTGCCCTAACAGTGATTAGAATCATTTATTTGGTAGATATTTTGATAGTGAATTGGCAACAATATGCACTCCTGATTTCTTTCGACTAAATAAATGTATTTGGTTACTTTAAGACAAAGAATTTCTGAGGCAACATTTTAAGAACTGCTAACCTCATATAAAGTAATTATATTTAACATAGGCTTTTTTCCCTTTTTTTTTTTTTTTTCCTTTTTGGCAACTGCATATAACATGTAACCTAGACCAATGATCAGCAGATAGGTCAAAACCAGGGGGCATTCAACCTGAGATGGATATCATTATCCTAAATTCATGATTGAAGACCTGAATGGTACGAATATGCTTTGTATACAAACGGTTGTATGTAAAAAGATGCTATATATGTGCATTATGAATTGTAATACATACTACTATTATAAATAAAAAATAAATAAAAAAACAGGGGGCATGCTTTGTTATGATCTTTAAGCTAAAAATCCTTTTTATATTTTGATAAGATTTTTTAAAAAATAAAGAAATAAAGATATGTGATTGAGATGATAAATGGCTCTCAAAAACTAAATTTACTATTTTGCCCTTTATAGAAGAAGTTTGTTGACATCTAATGGAGACTTTGAATAAAGATTTTTACTCATCAATTCAGATATCTTGGGCATAAAGGTGATGATAAATGATGACAAAATTCATATTAGATACAATAATGTATATTTGGAAGTTTACAAATGCAGAGTTATTAAAAATAAGAAAATCGAGGATTATTTTCTTGTATTCCTTACTGAATTTTTGTATATATGAACACCCTGATATCTGTGCATTTTTGTAACTAGCCAAACTGCACACATATTGATACCTAAAGAAAATATTACATTCTCTGAGCTCTTGAGGAATTTTAAAAACTATTATTGTTTTCCTTGGAATATTTTGAATGCTAATTCAGTCCACATATGGCCTATTCATGCCATATTGTTCCCTTCATTTTTGTTTATATGACATTAAAAGTTCAAATGTTTTTTAATGTATATTTCATTTATTTGTGTCTTACGGTCTACAGGATCATTAATAATGTAAGGAACTCCCTTGCTTTTGTTGAGCTTCCTGTGTCAACCTGGCAAAGTATAATACAGCATATGGGTCTCACCACAAGCATTTAAATTAAGCCTACTCTGTTTTCTGACACAGCCAGACGTGATAGGGAATTCCAAAATTCTAGAAGTCTTGATAGAAAATATCCTCTCTTGAGATCACTAAAACACAAGTCTTCACATGCATTATACAACATCTGTATAAATGTCAATTTCTGTTCAGCATACTGTAATACAAAGACAACAAAATGTAGCAAATCTTATAGAACTGTTACTTTTTTAAATTGATAGAGTCTGTGAAATATCTCTACCACCCAATATTGAAGCCAAATGCTAATGTTCAGTGTCATTTCATTTGTAAAAAAAAAAAAAAAAAAAAGAAAAAGAAAAAAAAAATTGCCTGATAGTGACTATCTGGTCTAAGGTCGTTATGAAAAACATATGAGGTAATTTCCTAATTTTAATAATTATGCTATCATTACACAATAAAAGAAAATGAGTCTATAAGAACATAAGAAAATAATATTGTTTTTATGAATACATACTGGAATGTTTAGAGATAAAATACTATTGGGTCTGCAGCCTTTACTCAAACATGTCAGAAAAAAAAAAAAAAACACTTAAATATACATATATTCACATACTGTGTGTGTGTGTGTATGTGTACATTTTCCATTTTGAACCTTATGTGCCAAAGCTTGTACCATCACAGCCCACATATTCTCAAGCTGCCCAAGATGGCCTCATAGTTCCCCTCAACTCACCTGAACTTTAGACAGATTTCTTTCTGAGTATAGACTCCTGAATTCACTTTTTAAGAGATCCAATTTGAGAAACCTTACAATTGCAATTTCTTTTCTGCTTCTTTGATATGTAAATCATTTAGCCTCTTGACAGTTTTGCAATTCATGAAAATTCATTCTCAGGACCACGCACCCATCTCTTTGAAAAGTAGCTCAAGAAGCATAGCACCCCCATGCCCCAGTCTCTGTGGGAGGGTAGAATCCAAATTTAAACACGCATTAGCAGACAGATGGCCTAATCAGGTTGACCAACCTCCCCCATAATGTTCTCCAGTACTTTTCCACTGTTCACTGCAACATTTAAAAGTACTTTCCTCGGGGAAGTCAAATTCAATCTCCTCTCTCTTTCTCTCCCTCCCTCCCTTCCTTGCTGCAATAGTCCTGAATTAAGACTTCTTTGTTTATATAACTCCATTAGTGCCAATTTTCTTTGACAATACACAGATACCAATGCATGTACACATAACACAATAACACATAATCAAAAGAATGATTAAGCAAATATACTAATATTAACTTTGGGGGAAGCTGAGTGAAAGATACACAGGAATTCATATCTTTTTGAAACTTTTCTACATGTTTAGAATTATTACAAAATAAACAGTGAAATAATCATACACAAATGTTCATGAGATGTTCTATAATGTCCAGGAAACTATTCAAATGAAAAACCAAAATATAAAATTCCAAAAGCCAACAGCCATATCAACCTGAAATATATCTGTCAACACCATAGTTTGGTAAGAAAAGCACTGAGAAATAATTATAGTTTGATATTACACAAAAATAATTATTCTCAAGAGGCTGGGGGAGAATTCAGCTCTTTTGTACAAAGGTAAAATTTCTTTCATCTTGAAGGCCAATTAGCAATGTAAACTATTTTAAATATTTTACATGAAAATCAAAGGCAAAGATCAAAGGACCATGAAGACTTAGAATTAGAGTTCTTTTTAGCAGTTATGTGGTCTAGTCACACATTCAAAGAGTAATTTGTTCTGTGATATCCCCAGGGGGTGACCATCTCATTCCTGTGTGATTACTCTGAGTAGCAAGTATCTTGCCCATTTCAATTTTGGTCTTTTTTTTAGTAAAAAGAAATCATGACTTTCAATTATTTTTCTCCATTAAAATTTTTCTTCATCATCTGAAATAACTTGAAATTAGTCCATCTGTATACTTTTATATATTGAAAATATCTTTCATCTACCCTCTCAAGCTAAATATTTTAAATAGTCCTTTTTCAAGCACTCTAGCCTCTTCCTTATAGAATACAATGTTTAAATTAATATAACCTTAGAGAAAAGGTCAGACCAACACCTAATACTGGAGGTGGATAAGTGGTGGTAGTAGCACCCAGCTTCCAAATTCAAAGAATGTGGCAGACTCAGAGCTCATGGTGACAGGCCAGCCATAGTATTGGTGGTTCAAAATGGTGGTTGTGGTGTTGTCATCAAAACCATTGTCTGGAGAGATTCTGGATCCTCACATCCTCTTAGCCTCCCTTGTTACCACACATTTCAGGACTATCATCTCCCAACCTCCTCAGCAAATCTTTCCGTACATACCAGTCAAAGACAGTTTATTTTGCTCAGACCCAAAACCCTGACCAACATTGATGTTTCTTTTCAACTAATGACTGGTTAAGGAACATTTATTCTGACATGGATCTGGTCAAATATCCATAATCTCCCTTAAACCACTCATAGGATTGTCATTGGTATATTTATTTAAATGGCTTGTTTCTAATTTCACCTTGTATTGTGGAAGGTTACATTTTGCAATGTTTTCAGCCATAACCTCAAAAATTAGAAATTAGAGCTCAAACTAGAAACATTGTATTGAATTCTTGTCCTCTGATTAGTGTGGTGCATATGAAAAGGATGTTAGCAGTCTTAAGTGAGCCTATAGTTGAATAGGCAATAGAAAGGAAACCAGTTCTAGTGATTGCTGGGCTTTAAACTAAGAAGGGCATGATTACGTAAAGAGAAGTTTGAAAATCTATTATCAAGCTGAAATCAGAACTAGAGGGGTAACTGAACTGCAATGGAGCAAATATCTGAAATAAGTTTTGGAATTCCAAGCCATTTTGATATTTACTTAAAGGCTATGGTCAATGGTTTCATTTGTGTGAGATTACTGTTTTCAACCTGAACTTTAACACTCTTGTTGCTATGTTTAAATATCCCAGAACTTCTGGGAAAGTTTTGACTCTAATAGATGGCAGCTCTATCCCACTAAGGGTGGTCTTCAAGTAGACCTTAACTGAAAAGTCAAGTGTTAATGCCAATCCTAATTCAAGGAGCATTTCTTAAGTCTAATATATTGGCATGAACCCATCAAATGAACCCCATCTGGGTTTATCTTATTTTAATTCTCTGATTTTTCTGGAATTTTATCACATTTTTATATGATCCCAGATTGAAAAAGGTGTTTGTGTTAGTTTAAAAACAAAACAATTTTTTTTTTCATTTTTACAATATGTAAAGCAAACCTAACCAGATAGTTATGAACTATTAAAATAGGCAAAAATAGTAATCATGGCCCAGCAACACAAGTATCAGTCATGTCCACTCATTCATCTTTTAAAGAAATGACAATCTAACATAACATTAAGCTTCACTAATTAATCACTCTTAATTTTATAATTTCATGACAGCAGGACTTGTAGAAAGAAAAAAAAGACTTTGAAATCAACTGAACTATTTCAGCAACTCTCTAGGTCTGAGACTTAGAGTTACTGGAGCTCTCTGGACTTCAGATTCTTACCAGTTAATTGTGATTATTTATAGCATCTCATAGTGGAGTTTTAGATAATAGATGAAATAATGAAACTTAAAACAGGAAATAAAGCTATTGCCCCTTTTCCTCTCTTATTTTTGCTTCCTTCATCATTTCATTCTCATGATCTTTTCAGGGGAGTTGATTCATGCTTGTTAGAAAGGTATTTGAAGAAGCCTGTGAGACTTGATATATTTAATCCTTTCTATGAAATAGCAACAACTTTTCTAATAAAATGCATGTATATATGTAAGCAAGTCCTTGCAACTGAGAAGTAATATGTCTAAGATTTTCTTGTAATCACATTTCTGACATTTCCATTAATATTATTTAGCTTTTTGGTTTTTGTAATTTAGTTTTGTTTCCTGCTAGAAAGCAGTAGTAGATGTCAAAGATTTTAAAATATTGAGCAAGGAAACAAAATTGAGAAATTCTATTAACATTTGTTTTCATTGTTTATGTTCTGGTGAATAGGGAAAACTTGACATTATTTGACTTTTGTGTGAGAATATTATTCAATATTCAATGGATGCAAGATTTAAAATTCAATAGTGTGATTCTATAACACCTTAATTTTTCAAAGAGTTCTCCTACATTGAAACATTTTCTGATTTCTGAAACATTTCTATAGGGCCTAGACTTTATTTTTCAAATTCTATACTATTTAATGGACAATATAATTGCTATATAATAGGATTAGTACACACTATGCTTTTTTCCCACTTCAGTAGTATTTAACATTTAATTCCTAACTAGAAAACTCTGAGAGTGTACCTTGAGCTAACACCTGTAGTATGATTCCCAAGGTAATACCTTCAGATACATCTGTCATCTTTCCATATTGCATTTGGGGATACATTGTAAGGAGACAATCAATCTTCTCTTAGGAAAGATATGTACTTTATCTTCGTTTGATAATCAAAGAATCTTAATTCTACCTCAGAAAGACTCTTGAAGCTCACTAAACCTTTTCTATCCATAATGTTATTATTTTAATTCAGTCTTTATCAAATTTTGTGTCAACTGTTAAAATATCTTGTCTTATCTATTTTATCAAGTGCCTACACCCCTATTTCTTTCTTAGTATGTAAAGAAAGTAGATAAATAGCCCAAACTTAGTGCACATAAAGTCTTGTATCGTTTTCTTCAGACATTCTTTATGTAATGATGGATGTTTAAAAAGACGGGTTGCTGACATAGTAAACCAAAACCAAGCATCAAAAGGTACATTATAGCTGAGGATAGGAGATGTTAAGGAAAATATTAGAAGAATTAGAGTGACTAAATATACACATGGAAAGACACTGAAAAGGAGGAAGATATTCACAAGTTCATTGCTGAATTTTGAGTGAACAGTTCTGAAACTTGCTATGGCTTGGATCTGGTGCGCCTTGCCAAGGCTCCTGTGTTGAAGGCACGGTTTCCCAATGAAGTGGTTTTCAGAGGTGGGCTCTTAAGAAGTGATTGATTCATGAGCGCTCTGGTTTCATCCATTGATTAATCTACCGGTGGATTAATAATTTGATGACATCAGTGGGATGTAGTGGAATTATAGAAGGTGGAGTCTAGTTGGAAGAAGCAGGTCATTGGAAATGTGCTAGAAGGGAATTTTTTCTCTGCTGCCCATTGCTCTGTCTCTTTCTACACACCTCCCTCTTCTTCCTGGCTTCCATGACGTGGGCAGTTTTCTTCCAGCAGCCCCTTCTGCCATGACATTCTGCCACACTTCATGCCCAAAGCAAGAGCTAGCCAGCCACAGACTGAAATCTCTGAAATTGTGAGCCAAAATAACATTTCCTCTTTTTATTTTGTTTATGTCAAACGTTTTGTCATGGAGATGAAAAACTGATTCACACAGTACTCATTAAAATATGAGGGTCAAGAGAAGAATTACCTTTAATCTCTAAGTATTGGGTTCATTCTTAACCAGGCAGTGTTTTTTTTTTCCTCTGTAGAAATATATGTTAAAGTTTCCAAATGAAAACTTGATATCTCAATCTGAAACTCGGAGACCACTTTTAAATTGTAGGTATACTATTCAGAACTATCAATTAAAAGTGATAGCTACTATCATGAGAGAAAATCATAGTGACTCAGCAAGAATATGTTGAATGAAGACCATCAAGAGGGCACCATAGCTAAGACATGGAATCATCCTTGGTGTCCATCAATGGATGGATGGATAAGAAAATGGGCTGCACAAGCATAATGTAATATTATTTAGCAGTTAGAATAAAATACTGTTGCTGAAAGCAATATTGATGGAACTGGAAGATATTATGTTAAGGAAAATAAGCCAGACACAAAAAGGCAACTAATTCTCTATCCTTTTTGGAAGCTAAAATATAAGCCAACCTGAATGTAAACTCATGATTGCTAGAGGCTAGAAAGTTGGGGGTGAAGGTAGATAAAGGAAAGCTGGATTTGATCAGTGTAATGTGCACATTTAATGCCACATCTAACCCCATTAGCATCTTTTTCATATTAATAAAATATAAACTATAGATAAATACATAGTCACAATAATGGCCTGGTAGGATTAAAAGAAAAACAAAGAGGGTACTGAAGGAATCACTAATAAATGGTGTTTGGACAGACCCAAGGTGCTAGCAAGGAAGAATGAGAAGAAAGAATTAGAATGCTACTAAGAAGAGAGGAGAAGGCGATGTCCCAGAACCAAGGAAAAGACATTCAAGAGAACAGTGCTTACCAATGAAAATAAGATAGGAGCTAAAATGTTCACTGAAGATGGCAATAGGAAAGTCATTCAAGATAATGAGAATAAGCTTGTTTGGACTGTGGTAGTGAGATATGATAATATAAAGATTAAATAGAAAGTAAAGAAATAGTTATTTTTAATGTTATTTTGTTTTTAAGGATCTTTTCATGAAAAGAAGTGAAAGTAAGATACAAGAAAGATTCTGGTTACTGATTTTGCTCTAAATGGAGAAATGTGATTATTTCGGATTGAGAATTAGATGTAACATAAAAGTGGAGAATACTGTAGAAAATAAAAATATTAACAGACAAAATGGCAAACAGATTTAATTCAACTACCAAGTGGAATTCAGCGTTGATAAGGAGCAGCAAATTATCTTCTGAGAATAGAAGGTATATGTAAACAAGTATTCTATTCAGGATGATGTCCTCCATAATTATCTATAATTTTTTCTGTGAATCAGGGACAAATTCTACCTAAAAGAGATAAGAGTGGCTTGAGAGGGGAAAGCAATTCTATGTTAGATATAAGGGAAAAAAATGAAAGCTTACTGAAGGACTCCTCACAACTCCAAGCTCTTGCACATATCCTGACCTCTGTGGACGCTCCAGTCAAATTTTGTTTTTAAAATTTTTCATTTTTATCTAAAATTCACTGCATTGAGGGCTTTTATAAAATTCAAAGAAATTGATTTATTTGTGTGTGTGCTTTCCTAAAACATTGTTTTATCACTCAACTATTTAGTTGCAATGTTCTTTTTTTATTTTGTTTTTGGTGGAAGCTACTATTTATTGAGTATCTAGGAAATTTAGAAACTATTCTAATGTTTTATCTCAAAAAATGAAAAAAATTACATGTTTATTGAGATTGCCATTATTTTACAAACAAATAAACTTGAAAAACATTAAATTATATGACAATTAAGAGGTATACATGTGCAGAAGTCATGACTTGAATCAGCTAAATATTATGCTCTCCTCCCTTCATAATCTGTAAGTGTTATTTAAAATAGGCTATAGAATATATTATATTCTATGCCTCTATTGGTGGTCAATTTATTACAGATGATCAATAATAAATATTTGTTGAAACATCAACTCAATAGATACAGGATATCACTTTTCTTTGTCTTTTCTCTCAACTACTTATTTAAAAATGCTTTATTTTTAATCAAGACAAAGCATCTTTTGTGTTTCAATAGTACCCAATTATTTGGGGGGAAATGGGAAATATAAACAGATCATATTTCTTAATCCTCTTTATCCAGAAAGTAATTTTGATAAATTCATTTGTCCTGTTCTTTTTTTTTAATTCATGTTTCTGTTCCCCTCATAAGTAATGTATCCTAAGGCATTATTGATTTCATGAACATTTCTAATATGAAAGTGAGTTTGCTAGATGATTTCCAGGGAACTCCATGACACATTGTTCATATTTGAAGCATATGGAAAGTAATAAGCAAATGTAAAACCAGAAGAAAAAAATCATACTGCTAATCATTAAAACTAATTGACTATGATGGTATTCATCTACTTATCAAAAGTTATGGTTATTTTATATGTATTTAAACATCTTTATTTATTTCACATAATAATAATTCTTACCAAAGCTCCTTTATGTAGTGATACAGTAACCATTTATAGATTGTTTAGCACATTACAGTATTAGGTATATATTTATTTTCTTTATAAGATGAAATATGCTTGGAAAATCTATCCAGTAGTGAGAAAGGTATATTAAAATAACTCACTATTATTGTGTTGTGGTCTATTTGATTCTTGAAATTGAGAAGGGTTTGTTTGGTGTACTTAGATGCTCTATTGTTTGGGGCATAAATATTTATGATTGTTATGCCTTTTGATGTATAATTCCCTTAAGCAGTATGAAACATCCTTCTTTGTCCCTTCTGACTAACTTTAGCTCGAAGTATACTTTATCGGATGTGAGAATGGAAACCCTTGCTTGTTTACATGATCCATATGAGTGATACTTTTTTTCCCAACCTTTCACCTTCAGTTTGTGTATGTCTTTGCCTATGAGGTGAGGCTCTTGGAGACAGAAAATTGTTGGGTCTTCTATTTTAATCCAATCTGCCAGTCTGTGTCTTTTGATTGATGAGTTTAGGCCATTAACATTCAAGATTATTATTGAGATGTGATTTGTATTCCCTGTCATTTTGGTTTATTTGGTTTTTAATTTGACTTAGTTTCTTCTTTGATTGACTATTCCTTTATTGTACTTCCTCCCTTTGCTTATTTTCACTTTTTTTTTTCCATTTCACCTTTATGGAATATTTTATTGAGAATGTTCTGTAGTGCAGACTTTCTAGTTGTGATTTATTTTAACTTTTGTTTATCATGGAAAGTTTTTATTTCATCTTAATTTTGCTAGATACAAAATTCTTGGTTGGCATCCATTTTCTTTCAGAGCTTGATATATGTTATTCCAGGAACTCCTAGCTTTGAGGGTTTGAATTGAGAAATCAGTTGAGACACGAATTACTTTCCCCCAATACATAATTTGATATTTTGCTCTCACAGCTTTTAAAGTTCTATCCTTATTCTGTATATTGGTCATTCTCATTGTAATGTGCCTTGGTGTGGGTATGTTGTAATTTGGTACATTTTGAGTCTTATAAGCCTCTTGTATTTGATTTTCCATTTCATCCTTTAGGTTTGGGAAATTTTCTGATATTCTTTATTGAAAAGATTGTGCATTTCTTTCATTTCTATCTCCAAGCCTTTATCTCACTCTAGTCAGAATGGCAATTATCAAGAATATAAGCAACAATAAATATTGATAAGGATGTGGGGGAAAAGTTACACTCATATATTCTGTGTGGGACTGCAAATTGGTGCAACCGGTATGGAAAGAAGTATGGAGATTCCTCAGAAAACTTGGAATGGAAACAACATTTCACCCAGCTCTCCCACTCCTCAACTTATACCCAAAGGACTTAAAATCAGCATACTACAGTGAAGCAGGCACATTAATGTTTATAGCAGCTCAATTCATAATAGTTAAACTATGGAACCAACTTAAGTGCCCTTCAACAGATGAATGGATAAAGAAAATGTGGTATATTATACATAATGGAGAAGAATAAAATTTTGGCTTTTGTTGGTAAATGGATGGAGCTGGAGGATATCATGCTAAGTGAAATAAGCCAATCCCAAATAATCAAAGGTGGAATGTGAATGTTTTCTCTGATATGTGGATTCTAATTACAGTAGGGGGAGTGGCTAGGGAAGAATAGATGTACTTTGGATTATAGAGAGGGAAGTAAAGGTAGGGGAGGAGGAATGGGAGTAGGAAAGTTAGTAGAATGAATTGAACCTTATTACCCTATGTGTATATATGACTACAGGATCGGTGTGATTCTGCATCACGTACAACCAGAAGAATAACTCGTTATACTTCGTTTATTTATGAGGGGTCAAAATGCATTCTACTGTCATATATAACTAATTAGAACAAGTAAAAAATAAAATGAAATATGCCTATTTATAAATTGTTCCAAATATCAAATATTATTTAAGACACTTTTAAAAAGTTATGATTTAAAAAAATAGTTATTAAAATCAAGGTTATTCTCTAACATTGAAGTGAATAAATTTTGTACAAAGCACTTTGAAATAACATGTATGATGAGTAATAAACCAAAATACCTTGTGAAGACATTGAATTCTAGAGAAGAAGTATAAAACTAGAAAATTGTACCATTCTTAGGTATGCAATTAGAAACACATTCAATGGTTGGTAACTCAGAGCATAAGGGAAAAGTCAGTTGTATTTACATTAGAATTAAACTGGATGGAAATGGAAGGTCACCAGATGCACTGGTTGGGGACAGTGTTCAGGCCATAGGGAAATACAGGGGTCAGCAAGATCTTGATCAATGGGAACCTTATTTTCATGACTGTTAATTAGATCTTTTAACATTAAATAGATTATTTAGCAACAGTTTACTTCATTCAGCAAATCATATACAAGTGGTAACAATTAAACAATTAGATTTGATTTTGAGAAATCAATTTGGTGATATTTCAAACATTAAAAAAATCCAATATAATTAATATATAATATAAAAACAGATTGTTTTAAATAAATATTTCAAAAGTAATATTAAAATGATGGTCAACAAAATAATTTGCATACAATATATGTCTGCTATTGATCACAATTAAGCATTTAAAATATAAGAAATTAGAAATATGTACATTAAAATATTTAAATAATTTTTGGCATGTAATGAAGAACAATGCCCCTTCCATGATCAAAGTTGTAGTCTTTGTTCATACACAAGCTTCTGAATTACTTGATAGCATTTGTGGAAAGAGGCTTTGCCTCATCTTTAAGTAAAGCTTAAAAACAAATCCAAAAATATATTTTGAGTTTTGCATGACTACTAGACACAGAGATGCATACAATAAAATACACTTAAAGTTCTTCCCTACAGTGCTTGTTAAAACATTGTGTTTATCTTTTTAATTGTCACTATGTGTAATATCTTCATGAGGCAGGGCCAGGCGGAGCCCCCCAGCCAAAAATCCTTTTTTTTCTTGATAGATATCATGGTGCTGAAAGAGTTAACTTTGACTGCGTAGGTTCTCCTATTTACTTGCTGTTCTGTTCTTTATTCATACATGTGGCCACCAGATATTGCTATTTCAATTACTTATAATGAGACTAATTCTATAAATTAATTTTTCTGGAATCTAGAGCTAAAAACATAAAAAACTTTTCTATACTAAAATAACAGGTTCCTAATTAAATAGCTTTAAGAGTCTTTTTGTGATTAAAACTAAATCCCTCTTATTTTCAAAAAAATAGTTTAATGTAGTAACACAAATCTTTAGAACAAAAGTCCTTCAAAGCTGCCTCTCCCTTTCCCTGCTTCTTGTTATGAAAAACAATAAATGCCTTGAAATTCCAGTCAGACAAAATTAACTTTTATCAAACAAGTTAAAACAGTATGCAGAAAGAATGACTAAGTTAGAGATATGAGGTAAAAATTATAACATATGCAGATAGTTATGTACAGTTCATGTAGCTCTCCATCTGTACAAACCTCGATACATATGTCTGATATGTAATCAATAAATGATTCAACCTCTTTCCTAAGTTTTATCATGTAAAAGAATGTGTAATGCCAAGAAATGTTGCTTATATACTTGTACAAACTGAAAATAAACCAGCAGAAGATTCCACAGCTTAACTCATGTCTGAGTGCTGATTTCTTCTGCCACCGGCTGACTCCTTTACTTCGTGCTATGTTGAGCGCTGGCGTAGTACCCCCTCGGGTTCCCACTTTGTCAGCCCACCCCCCCATAGATCGTGCCACTCTGTGCCTCCGGTGGAGACCACCATGGACCTCCGCAAGTATGAACTAATCTCTCCCTGTTTTCTAGATTAAAATATTTTGGATAGCTGAAGTAATATTTTTTTTTTCCTAATCTATCCTTTTTATAAACAAGAATCTCTCCCCTCTTGGTTCTTTGCAAGTTTCTAAAGTATCATTGTAAGTGACAATGGAAAACAGTGTTTACTTATTGAAGAAAACAAAAGCAGTTGGCAAGATTTTAAATGCCCCTGCTTATAAGCCAAGATGTATTAGAGGTTTTCATGACCAAAATGTCTTAAGACATAGAATGAAATCAACTTATGGGAAAATATAAAGGCCCTGATCTTATTCTGGTTTTTAGTATCTAGTGTTGACATCTACAATTGGCTTAAATTGACTCTGGTTGGTAATTATCATGCCTGTCTCTAAGATTAAAAAAAAAAAAGAAATCAAATTAGCAATAGAATGCACTTTTGGTCTCAAAAAGTCATAGTAATAGCTGAAGTGCTAAAATAGTTTTTTTTTTTTTTTTTTTTTAAGTCTAAATAAAGAGAAACGCCATCTTAGAGCTCAAATATACACAATGAATGTATATAAATCAGATAATTATTTTTTGATTCCTCTTAATATAAAAATAGGTCTACCGTGTTTTTTTTTTCCACAGAGTGTGAATGATTGTCTGCTTGTACTTTTCATTAAAGTAAGCATTGCATATTTTGATGATTTTTTAGGCCAGTAATATTTCCACAGCTTCCTTAGATTCTATCTCACAGATAATTTTAAGCCTCTTGATAGACTGTTTTGGTATCACAGACAAGTAGTTTGTGCATATTTTTTCATTTTCTTGCATACTATATTAGTGATTTTTCCACTAGTGCTCATGAGATACATAAAAATATTTTATTATTATCTCAAATTGTATATCTGTAATTATTATTTAGGTTGAACATTCTTCTATTGACAATCCCTGTGTATTAAACTTCTCAATGTCTTTTTCAGAGACTATCAGGGCATCTAATTTCACCATGAGTTCCATTCATTTATTTGCTTTAAAATGTATTTTTCAGAAGCTGATTTTTTTGCTACTTTTATTAGTGAATTTCAAAGAATAAAAAATAATAATGCTTTCACATTGTCTTCTCTAAAAAAGTTTTGATAATCATCGTTGCATTTCTGATTGTTTCTCCTTTCTAAATGTTAAAGCTCAAATAAAATTGCTTAGATTGCCTGAATTATCAAGACTGTTCAAACTTATTTGTGAAATATAGTTTTTAGAATAGCCATAGTGTAATTTTAGAAGAGAATAATGTAACTTTTAATAGATATCTTCTCTATTTGATGTTAATATCTCTTTCTAGAATTCTACTTTGGTATAAATATTATTTTTAAAAAATATTTATTTATTTGCTTTAGTTGTACATGATGCGTCCATTTGTACATGGTGTTGAGGATCGAACCCGGGCAGCGCACATGCTAGGCAAGCGCTCTACCGCTGAGCCACAACCCCAGCCCATCTACTTTGGTATAAATATTATTACTCTGGTTTTCTTATTTTGTTTGTCATTGACTAACATTTCTTTCTAGTCCTTTGTGTGCAACTGTTGTGTGTCATTTAGCTTCAGGTTTATTTCTCTTAAAGAGACCATATTAGGGTTTGTATATTTAGATTGTAAAGGAATTAGTTGTTTTAAACTCAAGATAATTCATCATGTTCTTTTAAAAAATAAATTTGAGCAATTCATATTAGTGTAATAATTTATACACCATAACTATTGACACATTTTATATTTAAAATTAATATGATCAGGATGAATATACTTTTACACTTTTATATGATTATATTCTTTCTGGGAGAGAAATGAATAAACTCTTAAATACAAATGAGCACATGCACATGACAATTTAAAAACAAAATCAATCACATATATCAGTCTATTTTCTTTAACTATAACAAAAGACCTGAGGATGGGAATTTAATAAGAAAGAGGTTTATTTAGCTCACAGTTCTAGAGGATCAAGGACATGGTACCTGCTCTGGTGAATATCTCATAATGGCTATCTCCACAAATGGTAGGCATCTGAGTGAAGGGAAAGATCATATGGCAAGTCAAGAAACTAGAGGTGATGGGTGTGGTAGGCTAGTCTTATTCTTTTTGTAACAGTTGTCTCTGTAGAACTAATGAATCACTTGTTAATCTTTCTGAGGCCAGTGCCCCCAAAGACCTAATAACCACCCATTAGGCCCACCTCTAGAAGGCCTCACACCTCTTAACATCACCACCCTGGGGACCAAGCTTCCAACACATAAATCCTTGGGAGAATAAATCACATTCAAACCATAACACCAGTGTATTTGCAATAACTTTGTAGTTATCAGTCTCTTTAAATAGCTTTCCCCATACTTGGATGGTCTCATGCATTATGAGCCCTAGTTTCCCAAGATCAAATATAGAATAATTCTTCCCAATATTCCTTTAATATGCTAGCATGTAATTTGGGGTCTGCCATTAGATATACAACAGGAGACTTTAGCTTAGAGGAAAGCTATGTGAGGAAATATTTATTCAGGGAATTACATTTTGCTGTTGCTGGTAGTGAAGGGCAGTTATCTCACTTTCCAGGTAATGGAAGTAGTTACAAGTTGTGTTTCATGCATTCCTGATACAGCATCATCCTCCTCAAACCAGTTTTAAAGGCTAGTTTTAGGTTTATTTATGGTGGCTTATTTGCATGTCTGTTTCTCTTAACTCTCCCAACAATTCTTTGAACTAACTATAATCATTTAATAAAATTTTATTCTCTGTAAATCGTACAAATCAACAGCAACTTAAATGCAAATAACAACTTGAACTAATATATTATATTTTATTTTACAAAGGGGATTGGGGGAGGGAGAGACAACATGATTTAGAATAATAAAGTCTTTTATTCCATTGATACAGTGTAGTAGAATCGCCTTTCAGAAACTACATGACAGCACTTTGTCTAAAACAAACCATCTGACATAAAAATCTGATTTTATAAAATATCATTCTTCCTAAATTCAAAATCCTGTGTCCACATGCCACTTTTTATCTTTAATTCTGTCAGTTGAATCAAGTTATCTTGAGGAGACCAATGCTGAAATCATACACACAGGAGCAATTTTAAAGCAGCTTCATTTTAAAATGCTTGGCTCTACTGTGCTAGACAAATTAATGATTTGTAACCATCCTTTGATGAGGACAAGAGGTGACCTAAATTTGAAGATTTTAAGGCATTTTATGGGTTATAGTTCTATTGAGTAAAGTTTCCACATGTTAAGAACTGGAAGATGTTTCTAGACAATCAGTGGTTTTCTTTTTTCTTTTCTTTCTTTTTTTTTTTTTTTTTTTTTGGTAACAGGGATTGAACTCAGGTGCATTCAACCACTGAGCCACATCCCCAGCTCTATTTTGTATTTTATTTAGAAACAGAGTCTCTCTGAGTTGCTTAGCACCAGGTTTTTATTTAGGCTAGCTTTGAACTCAAGATCCTCTTGTCCCAGCCTCCCAAGCAAACTGCTGGGATTACAGGTGTGCACCACCACGCCCAGCAAGACATTCAGTATAAGCCTAGTGAACTAGAGTGAGAAACACCAGCAGCCCAGCTCCCCATAACTATAAATATGTATTTCTTGTGTGGAAATTTCTTATGTACCTTTTATTGTGTCATGACCATTGTGCAAATTTTCAGCAATGGTTCACAGAGATCTTTTCATTTTTGTCTCAATCCCACACATCTGTGTGATGTTGGAAATACTAACAGGATATTTCTTTGGTTTCATTCCTACTTTATCATTTCTGACCTAGCAAGGCCTTCCATATTGCTTCAAATATCTATATATTTGAAAAATATATATATGAAAAATATATATATATTTGAAAAAAATATATAAATATATGCATATTTATATATTTATTCTTGCCAACAGCTTTTATAGATTGTGATTTTATTTTAAATGTATACATAGTGAATATAACCACATCAAGAATAACATACTTAACACTTTTCTTTTTTTTTTTTTTTTTGGTTTTAAGTTTCCTTGGGATTTTCTACTTAGACTAATATGTAACTGCAAATAAAAGAAGCTTATTTTTTTCTTTTTTTCAGCTTACATGTCCTTACTTTTTTGTTTGTTTGTTTTTGTTGTTGTTGCTGTTGGCTTGCCCTCTTGCACAGGCTATGATTTCCCATAAGGTTTTGAATAGGAACACTAAGAGAAAAAAATATATATTTTTTTCACCATTAGGAATGATGTCAGTTGTAAGTTTCTGGTATATGTCTGATATCAGCTTAATAAAAATGCTTCCTCTTCTGAGTTTACTGAAATTTCTTTTTATATTTAGCACAACATAGGACAAAGCCTTGTTAAAAACTTTTTTCCTGCATCACTTGTGATGACCATTATTGTTGCTATTAGTTTACAGGTGATAAAGTGAATTGCATTTGTTTATTTCATTTTCTCATTTATTAGCATAGGGAATTACATTTATTTATTCTCAAATGCTGTTTGAGTTAGCCCTGTATTTCCAGCACAAGTCCTACTTCATCATGATATATTATCTTTTCCATATTTTGCTGAATTCAATCTGCTAATATTTGGGCAGTGGTTATATTTTGTTTCTATTCCTGTGTGAAATATTTGTCTGGAGCTTTTTGTTTTGTTTTCCTTTAAATACTTTTAGCTGTTCATTTTTGCTACCAGGGGAATATTGATGGTGGCATCAGTCCATATATTGGTGATACAACAAAACACCTAAGGCCAGGTAATTTGTGAAGATCAAAAGATTCTCTAGCTCAAGACTCTAGAAGCTTGGTGGTGGGGGTTCAAGGTGAAGGGGCTTCATCTAGTAAAGGCCTTCTTTACCAGAAGTCCCCAGTAAAGATCCACAGCTGAATAAAGCATCACATGCTGGGAGGTTCACAGACAAGAGGCAGAGCCACAATGGCTTTTATAATAGACTCATTCTAACAGGTACTCCATTGACACATTAACTCATTAATTGATTTATACATTGGTGCAGTCGTGAGGGCTATCTAATCATCTTCTTATCACATGTTAGATGTCTTGCTAGTTCCTAAATCAGTACCTCAGAAAGAGGACTAAATTTTCATATGAAATCAGAATAATGTGAAAAATGAATTGTAAAGTCTTTCTTCTCCTGTTTTCCTGAAGAGACTGTACAGAATCAGTATTTCTTTTTGATCAGAGGGTTGGGTGAATGTACTTTGAGAATACTGTGCCTGGAGTTTAATATTCTGGAATGATTTAATGAGGAATTAAACTTTTTAAAATTTCTATATTAGACTATTCAGGTTATCTATTTATCTTTATTCAGGTTAATAGATAACTACTCAGGTTATCTTTAGTGAGTGGAGTCTCACTTCCCTGATATAAGTATTTAATTCTACCAATGTACTCTATTGTTTTTATCCTCTCAGATCTAGAACTAATATCTGAACCAGAAAAAGAAAGTAGAAGGCTTTGTTTTTTCTAAGGTTGAATGCACTCCTGTTAGCAATGTGTGGTATATTTAAAAAGCATTTGTGGAGCACCAGCTACTCAGTAAACTAAGATTACAGGTAGGAGTGCTCATGAACAGATGGCTAAGCATGAAGTTAATATGTCTCTAAGGTGACACATACATTTTTCCCCCTGAGATACAAGAAATAAATGATTTCTTAGCAAAGCACAGTGGTTCTGAGGACTTAGCACCAATTATATTTACTTGTGTGGATAATTATATCAACAGATTTCTGGGCAGTACCTTCCCATAGTAGCAATAAGTGGATGTTTTCCCTGATAACTTTTTTATCAAATTTCAGATTGTTGCCCTAAGTTATTTTCTCTGTGAGGTCAAGGATAATATCCACATGTTAAATGGCCTAACAGCAACACAAAGATAGCACTTGGCACACTGGGATTTTTAGTAATCCTTGTTTGATTAAATAAAATACTGTATTTAAAGGATTTAAAGATATAAAATAAAAATTTACATAGGGCTTTTGAAATAATATTTATGCAAATACATTTTTAAATCAAAATAATGAATGTGATTTAAGTTTCAGGAAACAGAATACTTCAAATGAGAATCTACTATATACATAACTAGGACTCTTTCTTAGAAATGAGAAAATGAATATATCACAAGCTAAATAATTTGTGCCTAAATTTAAACATTAACAATTCAGCTGAGTCCAACATAATCTTGAGGTCTTGGAAAGGTCACACAAATGGAAAATATGAAATATTTCTTAAAATTTCATATATTAAAGATCTATTCTATTTTTAAATTCTATAGCAATTCAGTGGGTATAAGGTCAGAGGACTGGGGTGATTAGGAGAGTCTTCATGAAGATGACAAAACTTACCTAGGCCGGAAAGTACAGGTAGACACAACAGGTTATGGGGAAACTGAAGCATTTTCTAGCATAGAGGTACATGGCAAAAGTGATGAAAGCTGCAGTGATCATAGAGGACTTCTGTAACTTATGTTGCAACTGGCCTGGAGGGGCACATTTCAGTCAAAGAGCAGGCATTTTTGCATCTAATTAACTAGTCTCTAATTTCTCTTCTATAGATAAGGAGACTTCAAATTTCTTTTGAGTGTCCATATTTCCTTCCTCAGTTCATATAATTGAGAATTTGATTCCACTACAGGAGTCACCACTCCTTGATTCTGCATCTGGGAAATGTGATTGAAGCATTTTCCATACCGCATTATTAATTTTGGGCACTTGACTTGTTTTGGTTCTATTCTCAACATCATAATTCATATATGCAGGACCGTGAATAGAGAATCCTACCAAGAAGATAACCAACACCAAGGAGAGCTGTGAAATTAAAAGTAAGAAATAAGCATATGACTCTGTACCAGACCAAGGTAAAGATTTAATTTTTTATTAAAAAAATACATTTGCTTTTTTAAAAAATTGTTTTATTAGCATTTTCTATTACAACTGAAATCATACTGATGAATATGGGTAATAACATGGCAAGAAAGCAATGGGAAAAACATAAATTATAAACAAATGAACGTTGGATAAAATTATGACTCCCCCATTTGCTAGATGAGTAACATTTTATAATATTTAATCTATTCTGAATCTTGGTTGACATATTATTAAGGAGAAATTGACTAATTACAAAGCATTCAGCACAGACTGAATTGACAGTAGATTCAGATAGGCATAAGAATTAATGTATACTTGAGATATTGAAATGCAATAAAGTCTGTTAAAATGGACTTAAAAGAGTTGTCGGCTCAAAAATAAATGATATGACTGGAGGAGTTAGAACATTTATTTGAAGACGACTTTGCTTAAAGAATTTCAGGAAAAGGAAAAATTCCTCACAATAATACTAAAGTATGGTGATTAAAGTCTGGACTAGGATTTTGAGCATGGAAATAGAAATGGGAAGACATCCTTGGGTAATATTTCAGAGGTCAGGAAAAAATAATTAAGCCTGTTGTTCAGGAGAATACAAGAATATATTGACTTAGTTCTAGTTATAACTGATATTCTAAATGATTATTATGTTAGAAAATAATAACAGTTCAGCTCATGGCTCAGAAAAAAATTAATATGTGTGTCAGGCTTGGTTTGTAGTTTTGTAAATCCGTGTTTTCCCATTTGGTTTGCAGTTCACAGTTCACCTAAAGACCCTGCTAAAACATATGATGCTTTCCTGCAAAGCCAAGAGCTACAGCAGAGAATAACACCTTAAACTGAAATATTAGATGCGTATTTGGTAGAAATGTGCAGTAGAAAAAGAGATGTTGAGATCAGATCAAGAGTAAAATAAATCAGGTAGCATAAATTCAAGAGAAGCACTTGCCTAAAAACAGTCATAATTCTTGCCATGTTCTTGAACTACAGGGGAAAAAAAAAAGTAAAATCCCAGAGGAATAGGTTTTTCTCCAACCATCAACTATATGTTTCCAAAGATTAAGAAAACTGAAGATTTGGAAAATTATTATTTACTGTAGAATGAAACTGCCATTTCTGGGAAACAGTGAGGTAAAGGGATGACTGAATTATTTAGGGAAAAAGAAAAAAAAAAAAAAACTCTATCAGTAATATTGAGTTGGTTGTGTTTAATAGGTTCTTATCAGACCTTTTGCTCCTCTAGAAACAGCTCACATTTTGAACAGGGATGTGTTTGGAACATTGAGTACCTTCTTGTCTCAGAGACACAGATTGCTCTCTTTGGTGTTCCTATCACAACTGTGAAGGGTTCCGTTTCCATGTTGCTTCATTCCTTCTACAAAAAACAGGGAACAATGATAATAATCCCAAGGTGATTTATGCATTTGTTTTCTAGCAGCAACTAATAAAACACAGGCTGTAAAGTATTTGGAAGACACAAAATTGAGGGCTAATGCATAATTATGTGTGCTGAAGATACCGTGCAGCAAAGGGCAACTTAAATGTTCCAGGTGTTCACAACTAAAATGGGTAATGACACCACAGCAGCTATAATTCATAATAAATAAATAAATAAATAAAGGTCTCAGTTCTGCAAACCAGGGAAGAATGCAATAAACATTATAGGGCTTTATTTGTTATTAAAATATGCAAAAAGTAAATAGCCTGGGCCTCAAGCTAAGAATGCTACAGCAGTATAAAATGGATTGCAAATTAGTTATTTAGTTTATACTCTACTATCAAGAGAATCAAGCTATGACTTATGCTAAAAAGTTTTTCATTTTAATTTTTCACCAGGATCTATGAGATCCAAACGCCCAAACCAAGAAGAAACAAGATAATTTTTAGTCCCCAAGTGTTTGGCTGCCTCCTCTCTTTCTGTTTCTAGCATTTTATGTTTGCTTTATTGCTATAACCCCTCAATGCCTGTACTAATGCAGTGCATGGGTTGATACTGATTAGACCAAGAAATAAAGCAGTGTCTCCATTAGGGACCTATAAATCAAGCCAGGTTCTCACTTTATGTTTTTGCCTTGTTTGCTTTATTTAATATTTCATAGTTCCACTCTTGATAGAATCCATTCTAGAAAATTCATCTTTTTTTTGGTACCAGGGATTGAACCCAGGGTCACTCAGCCACTGAGCCACATCCCCAGGCTCCCCCGCTTTTTTGTGTGTGTATTTTATTTAAGGATAGGGTCTCACTGAGTTGCATAGGGCCTCACTAAGTTCTGAGGCTGACTTAAAACTCACCATCCTCCTGTCTCAGCCTCCTGAGCCACTGGGATTACAGACGTGAACCACTAGGCCAGGCCAAAATTTCATCTTCATTGAGCACTTATTCCATGTTAAACACTATGTTTGCCCTATCATCAAGTTTATCTTCATATATATGAATAAAGGCATTTACATGTGTATATATGAATTATTATCCTTTCTATTTTTCTTCTCCTCCTTTATTAAGCCTAAGATATAATCATAATAATTAACCTTATGTTTCAGTACTTAAGTTGGAACATATCAAAGGGGAAGTATGACTCAGATAAAGATATATAAAGTAAGGCTTTGTCTTCTTTGGGGAAGTAGGTTAGTGTTTGGAAGTTTTATGTAGGATAGTGGTATATTGTTAGATGGAAACCTGATCTTGCTATTGTGATTATTTGGAAATTAAATATGGTTAAAATACAGATACTAAGTTGACAATGTGCAGACTGTGGTAGACTGTTGTATATTCACTGGTTTATGCAGGAAACTAAAATTTTAAGAATCCACTTTCCTGAATATTTTTAAGATAGTGTTGATTGAAAAGAGAAACTTTTGTGGAATTCAGAATGTCTAATAAAACAGAGGCCATAACTGTCTGAGGACACGTACTGGGTTTGAATACAGGAAGTAACAGATGCAGAGATCTTACGATGAATTCCTCCTTGTCATCACTGCTAAGCTCCATGCCCACTATTTTCCTAAATGCATGCCCTTCTGATCAATAGCATCTCCATGCTTACCACCATACGCGTGACTGTGAATCCACAGCCTCAGATGCAGCTTTCCACATCTCCCATGATTTTCCACTTGTGTTCCACTTTAGCAGCTGAGTAGCTTTGACTACCCACGAACTCCAAATTCTTATATCTGGCTGCCTGCAACAGCTTTGCCTCATGTCTCTGATATTAACTCAAAGCAGTCATTGCTCAAAAGCTGGTCATACCATACACCCTTTACCTGTACAGTATTCATCACTATTTCACTCAATGGTACCTTTATATTTCTTACACTGTGATGACATCCTTGCCTCCTTCCTCTACTAGCAGTTAATTTACTGCCAAATCCTATTGGCTATTCTTTCAAAATACTTACAGAACTAGATTATATCACATTAGTTCCTGACTTCAACTGGTATCATCTTTCACCTGGAATATTTCAAAGAAGCTCTTAATTGGTCTGCCTACTTCTATCCTTAATATCCCTCTTGTCCATGTTCAATCAGCACTAAGAGTAATTATTTTCAGATATGTGTCAGCTTATAAGACTCTTTTGCTCAAAACCTCCTAATACCTCTCTGTTTCCAAATAAAAGAGAGCATCCTTATGATTTCCTATAACACCTTACATTAGTTGTTCCCAATGAGAAAGATTCCACAACTTAGACAGCATTTTTAAAATGTCGTTTTTAAAAATTTGAAGAATAATTTTGTAAGCGATAATGATTTAATGGCCAATCATTAGGAAGGAATCAATGATGCTTTATATCCTGCAATTATGGGACAGTCTGATCCAATAATCTTCTAGTGGCTATCACTCTGGTTTAAAACCTTTTTATCAGAAACTAAAGTCCACTTTATATGTGAATGCAAGTCTTTCTGTGTCATTTTACATACTTTAGTGTTTTAAGAATGACAATAGCATTTTAGTTAAGGAAAGGTTATAATTTGTTTTGGACATGTATGCAAAGGGAATTTACCTTATTTTGAAAATCACATTATCTATAGCAACAGTCCTTGCTATACAAAGCATATACAATTAGATTATCAGAGCAATAAATGCACATTAAATGCAGTAATCTGGGAAAACAATAATTTCACTAATAGGAATTTCAATTTAAGTAAGATGTAAAGCTCTGTTCTAGTTATTTATTTCTATGTAGTATATCAACACCAGCAACAACATTTCATTGCTGCATACAATACCAATAGGAACTCAAATCAGGCAAGAGGACCCCTTTCGGGATGGCTTACTCAGCAGCTAGAATGTTCACAGGGCTCTTCATGGGACTGCTGAAACTTCTACATGGTACCATAGTTGTGTTTCAAGCCTGAGTATTCTAAGAGACATAAAGTAGAAGCTGTTAGCACTTTAATGACTTATCCCATAAACTAGCTGAGAACCATAAAGGTGTTCAAGTATTTTCACCTGATATTCATGCATTTATCTAAGAATCTTTTTATGCCCGCGAACACTGCATGACGCACCTGTAAGCTCGAGCTGTTAGCACGTGTCCTTGTTAAGGCAAAATGTATTTAACCTGGTGAGGGTTAGTTAGAGGTGTGGTTGGAGTTGGAGAGGTTGTTGAAGCCGGAGAGAGAAGTTAGAAGAGAGAAGAATAAAAGAACTTTTTCATTTCCATCCTGCCTCCGAATTTTCTCCCGTGGCGTCGTTGCTGCAAGCGGCAATCACTACAGGCGGCAACAGTATATCATTTTCACTATATTCTTTTGCTCAAGTAGTCACTGAGCTTGACCAGATTCAGAGAAAGGGAACAATATTTCATCCCTCTATGGAAGAAATTGTAAAAGCTTTTTCAACCACTTTTTGTCTACTACAAAACCAATGAAACAAGTGATATCTGTTTATAAAAATACATAAAGAAATAAATACAAGCTTGTGCAAGCACACACAAAGTAAAATTAAAAACAACTGTGTATTACCTCACTACTTGTGTTTATTTCTTAACACATGTCAGAGTTCAATGCCAGTGTTTGAGAGTTGGAAGAGAGGCTTGGTTCCAGCATATCAAACAAACACAGCTCCCTTCTACCATGTAACTGTGGCACCTTCCTGTTTTTGATTCTCTTCCTCCATTGGCTACCATGTGGGGAAATCGAAAGTGTAAGTGCAGAGAAGATGGTGAGGGGAGTTTTTTAAAAATCCAGTACAAAAAGGGATATATTGAAACCGGTTTTTACCCGTGACGAGTTCTTGCTCCCCAGAATGCTGAAGAACAACGCCGAAGAAGCACACCAAGGTAAGCGTGGAGTGGAAAGTGAAAGGCTTTATTGAAAGGATGGTTAAAGACTTCTCCCAGAAGGAGAAGGGGACCCGGAAACCAGGAGTCCAAAAAGAGGAGAGGCCTTCTTCCTTTTATGTCTTCTTGCTTTTGCCAAAGATGTGACACAGGTGGGTGGGGAACTCTCGGGAAGGGCTTAGGCCTGTTGATTAACATCTCTGTCTGCTGAGAGCTGTTTCATTAACCTTCTATAAATGGGCCCTAAACTTGGGGACATTAACCATCTTATCTCTCTTAAAGTTATTTTATGTTTTTCCAGGACTCAGACTGACTCCATTTTTCCTTATGGACTCCATTTTCTTTATGAAACTCCATATTAGACCCGATTTGTCTATCTACACTCACTACCTAGCTTTATATCTGGCTTCAATATGTCCCATTTTACTGACTAAACTTGAGTCACATAATAATACCTAACTTTAAAGGGAGGGTAGGAAGTTTAAACTGCACATGTGCTCAAGAGGACACAGGTTTGTATCTAGCCAGTCTCAGAACACCTGTTGTCCTAGACCATTATTTGACTGCTCAATGAAAATACATGAGAATGAGTAATTTATAAACAATATAAATTTGTTTCTCATATTTCTGAAGTCTTGGAAGTCCAAGGTCAAGGCTCAAGCTGATTAGGTGTCTGGTGAGTATACATTTCTCATAGAGGGCACTTCTTCACTGTTCTCATATGACAAAAAGGAAAGAGAAGCAAACAAGTTCCCTCAAGGTTATGTCATAAGAATACCGATCCTTTTCACAAGGGCTCCACCCTCATGGCCTAATCACCTTCAAAAGACTTCACCTCTTAATTCCAACTCATAAGGGATTAGATTTAAACAAGAATTTTGGAGAGTCACAGATGTTCAGATCATAGCACCTCTCAAATTACCATGGTATAGTAGATACCCAGGTAATATATCTGTGAATTTCATGAACGTTTGTATATTATTTAAACAAAAGAGTAGACGTACTTTAAATTCTGACATTCCAATAGTCTGATTTCTGAACAGGATTTTTTTTGTGATAAACTTATGATCCTAGATAGTTAATCTCTAAGTAAGGCTAATATTATTTGGTGTTTTAATCTGTTTGTACTACTATATCAAATTACCACCAACTGTGTAATTTATAAAGAGCATAATTTTATTTCTAACAGTTCTAGAGTCTAAGGAATCTAAGATCAAGGAGTCAGCAGGTTCAGCTTCTGGTGAGAATCCAGTTGCTGCTTCCAAGATGGTGTCTTGACTGTTGCAAGAAGGAGAGGGGAATGCTGTGTCCTTACATGGCATAAAAGGGAAGGGCAAAAAGGAGAAACTCCTTCCATTTTATAAGGACAATCCTATTCATAAATGGCATCACACCTGACCTAATCATCTCTTAAAATCCCCTTAATTCTACCTGCTATAGTTTGTATGTGGCTTATCCCCAAAGAGTTCAATGTTGAAAGCTTGGCCCTTGGCATTCAGCTGGTGGGAACTTTAGGAGGTGATACCTAGTGGGAAGTCACTGAGGGCACTACCTTTGGAAAGGAGTAAATATATCCTGTCAGACCCCATTGAGTTCTCATGAGATTGACTTGTTAGGAAAAGACTTGTCTTGACTCTCTCTCTCTCTCTCTCTCTCTTCCTTTCTCAACATATAACATGTTCCTCTTACATTCACTCCAACCACTGTATTGCCATTCATCATGATGTGATGCGGCTAGGGTTTGAATCTACCTGAACAAACAACTTGCTATTTAGACTCTCAGCCTCCAAAACTATGAGTTAAATAAAATTATTTTCTTTATAAGTTACCTAGCTTTAGGTATTTCATTATAGTTACAGAAAATGGACTAATGTACTATCACATTGGAAACACTTGAATTTTGGAAAGGACACATTCAAATTGCAACCCCTTATTTGTTCAACAATGCATATCCAGGAAACTTTTGTCTTACCTTGTATTTAGTTCCATTTATTTAACTCTATCTTAGCTCCTGGCTTTGACCTCATTCACTGTCTCTTCGCACATATTGTATATAATACCACTGACTCTGGAGCTGTAATATCAGTACAGGCTGAGTTGAACTTCTCTCTTGAACTAGACCTACATTTATTCTCAAAGTGTCTTAAGAACTACTACAATAACATCACCTGGAAATTTCTCAGAGAAACAAATGCATGTGCCTCATCACAGAAACTCTGGGGAAGGAGCCCAGGAGTATGCAGTGTGACAGATTCTTCAGGTGACTATGACAACTAAAGTTTAAAACCACTGAATTGTACTGTGCCACTTCCTTTCTTTCTATATCCACAGCAGTGGTCTACCTAGTTTCTAACCTTCTGTGTTCTTAGTAGCCTGTGCTCCTGCTGTTTACCCAGGAATCAGGCACTCTGTATTAGTCTATTTGTTTAATTAATGGTAGTTCTATTAGAAAATAAATTTAAAAATTTGCTGCAGCCAATTTAATACCCAGAATAAAATCTGAGTTTAGCTCTAATTTACATCCTTTATTATATAGTTGCTATGACAAAAACTGTCTAGTTTGTTTTTCACATTTTCCCCAGTGTGTTTTAGTATTTTGTTATTACTGAGCTAAATACCTAATTGCTTTTCCTCTTAGAAATTTTCTTTTGAATGATTATGTAAAGTGTTGGCAATTTCTTGATACATCTTATACATCTCTTCAATCACATGTTGGCAAGCATAATCTGATAGTTATTTGTCATAATTTTATCTTGTTTATGTCTAAAGCCATAGATATCGGACATGAATATATCAGTAAAAATTTTAAGCACTTTGTAAATTATTGTAACTTAAGTATCTTCCAAATAGCATATCATTCTCTAAGTAAGTTAATACTAGGATACATAGCACAATATTATCCATGTAGTGGCTAAACATAATTTTCTGAATTTCTTCTCTTAGATGGAAATTTTTAAAGTGTTCTGGAAGATACATAATGGTGCTTTTGGTGCCTCACAATGAGGAATCCATTTTCCGCTTAAGACCAAACAGAAGATGGTTGTTTCATTACAGAGATTTAAAACACCTCTCCTATCACCCTGTAGCAGTAGCTGAAGATTACAGTAGAAAGCATATACACAGTGCTCATGTTAAGAGCTTCCAAATCTCACAGCCACTTCCAATGAAAACAAAAAGTTCATTTTAAGAGAATACATGTGACATCTTCCTTATGATAGAGTGAACAAAGCATCCTCATAATCTTATAAAGGAAGAAGCAAGGCATTCTTTCTTTTTAAGGAAAGATGTAACACAAACATGGCACTGAGAAAGTTAACCCTGTCTATGTAGATCCTTACTGTCTTGTCTTTCCCTATATGACCACTAGGCATAATGCATTAGCATGAAACTGACCACAATAGATTATTACTTTGTGGAATCTAAGTCAGGAGCTCAAAAACAAATTCTTAAGTTGAACTAGTATAACAGGTTTTTAGTTAGAAGTTAGCTTTTGCAAATGCTCACTGCTTAACCCCTCCCTGCTGTAATCATTGAGCACAGCAAATACCTGTTGTTTAACCTTCTCCTTGTTGTAATCATGCATTCAATAGAAAAGCTTTAAATGTCTTCTTGTGTTTGATAAGTACTCCTCTTTATCTTTTAAGTAAATTTAGGATATAGACAACCATACTTCTTTCTTCCTGAGCTCAAAACAAAGCCATTATAGGGACACAGAAGGAGCCAGGAAGTCTAGGCCCAGTTGAAGTTTAAAGAAAAAAATATTAAGACAATTTAGCTGTAAAAATCTTATGAGTAAGCATGCCTAGACTTGAGGAATCTTTGGTATAGGTTTAGATAAATACAAATTTTAGAATGTTTTCTTCTGTCTATAGATAAGATTAATCAGTAATATGTACTTAGGATAAATATTTTGTTTTCCCCCAATTATATGACCCTGAAATTCCTTGAAATTCTTTAATGTAACCTTCAAAAGCTGTAATGTGAATTGGTGTGTTTGATAGGATATATAAAATCCATGCTGAGAAAAGTAGAGAATTTAGCAGCCTGACTCTCGTGTCTGTGTGCTGTTCCTCCACTGCTGCCCGCCGACTCCTTCACTAGCCCTGTGGAGACACCCTCCCCCAGCTGAAGCCGGACTTCAGCAAATATACTAAAAAAATAAGCTCATTCATAAAAACCAAATCAGACAAACTCAGTACTTATAGGACTTCCAATGATGAAGCACTTTCTGAAGTTGGTAATGAGCTCTTAGATGCAAGAAGTGGGTGTCCCAGCATTAATAATAGCTCAGGATGAAACAAGAGCAAATAGTCCAGAAAAGGATCCGGCTCTATCTCAGAAGATCCAATACTATTGTTTACTGGCTTTCTCCAATGCCCTTAAGAAACACACCTTTACAATTTTAAACTGAAATCCGAGTACATTCTACATAAATTTTCAAACCTACATAACTTTTTTTTTTTTTTAATTATCTGAGATTGTGCGTCATTTTTCATACATTATTTTGGGTCTTGATTAAATCTCAAGATAATAACCTTTCTAAGTGTCATTATCAATTTTAGCTATATGAATAAGCAGGACTCTATTTTGCCAGTAATAGTTTATACCTGGCCAAAAAAAAAAAATATGTTTAGAAAGATCAATTTTATTCAGAAAACTTAAATTATCTACCTCTTATAAATGCACTGAGCTAATGCAGGAGTTTTACTTGTGAACCAGTCAAATATTGTCTTTGCTCTTATACATTTTGTATTCTAGTGGAGAACACTCAGAAACATTATGAGCACTTAAGAACAAAATAAATGAAAGCTATTAAGGAAAAATAGAAAAGTCTGAGATAGATCATGATAAGGTTGGAGGATGAAGGGCTTAAGTTTGAAAAGCTAATGATTAGATAATTTTTAACAACAACAAAAACACACCTAAAATAGTTTAAGGATTCAGGTATATAACAGTGAATGAAAGAAAGTTGCACAACAATTTTTTTTTTTTTTTTTTTAACACAAAGCCTCATTTTAGGAAAGTAGCGTTGAATAGATGCTTCAATGGTAGATAGACTCGACTCGAAGAGATCCAGTGGCCTGGGTCATGCATATAGTAAAAACCTGAAGCAGTTTAAACATGGATATTACAAGATTATATTTACAGTTTTATCAGATCATTTGGAATGATGAATAGAAGCAAAAAGATGGAATGAAGTTGAATTATAAATACCAGCTACAAGGCTTAAGCAATAGTATAGACAAGAACATTTTTTGTTTGTTTTTTGTTTGGTTATTAGTAACAGGGTTGAACCCAGGGACACTTAACCACTGAGTCATATCCTCAGACCTTTTTTACATTTTATTTAGAAGCAGGGTCTTAGTAAGTTTCTTAGAGCCTTTCTAAGTTGCAAAGGCTGGCTTTGAACATACCATCCTCCTACCTTGGCCTCTGGAGCTGCTGGAATTACAGGCATGGTGTGTGTAGGAATGTAAATATTGGAGGAATTGACAAAGTTTGCTATGGGTCCAATGTGGAAGATGAAGGAAAGTGAGGAACCAAAGATAATTCAAAGTTTGATGTTTGTCCTTTTGACTAAGAGGAAAAGAGGATAGTTCTATTATAAGATTACTAATAGTTACTCTTAGTTTTTTAAGTTGTGTCATTTGTAAGACATGATTGAAATGTTGGGCAGCTAACTATGTAAATATGGTGCTAAATTGCAAGTTTAGGCAGAGGTCTACATTAGTAGGTCATTGCTATATAAATATCTTTTAAACACAAGTCATGAAAATTGGGTGTGGTAGTGAATGCCTGGAATTCCAGTGGCTCAGGAAGCTGGGGCAGGAGGATTGTAAATTCAAAGCCAGCCTCAGCAAGATAGTGAGGGCCTAAGCAACATAGGGAGAACTTGCCTCTAAATATAATTTTTAAAAAGGAATAGGGATGTGGCTGAATTGTTAAGAACCCGTTAGTTCAATCTCAGGGACCAAAAACAAAACAAAACAAAAAGACATGTCATGAATATTATATTTCCTTAAATAAAAATGAAGTGGCCCAGAATGAAATCCTAGTCAGTGATTTGATATTAAATAATATGAAATAAAGTGCATTACAAGGGAGAAGCTAATAAGATACAGATTAGGAGAGAATGGCATCATGAAACAAAGAGAAGAAAAATTTTAAAGACCCTTTGGCCTTGTAAACTTCCACAGAGAATTTGAATACAGTGGATACAGAAAGTAACCTATGAGCCTGACAGCATGGACAGGCTTGCTGACTGTCTTAAGAACAATGTTGGTGGTTGATGGAAGAAGCTAGAGGAAGGGTTTGGATAAACTCAAATAAATCTCAAAATTAGAATAAGCCTAGAACATTATAAGTGCTTCATCAGTAGGAGCCCCATAATATTGGTATACTTAGGACAGTCATAGTCAATTTTATTTTTAAGATTAAATAATTAATTGTTTGTTCACCCTATAGGTGCTAGCTTTTAAAAAACCTATAGTTAGTACAATGAACATTTTGACATGTATTTAAAAGTAAATTCTGTTAGGAACAATTTGGCATAGAGGTGAAGAACATTAATGTAGGTAAACAATCCCATTGTTAAGGAATTGCATCATTAAAACCTTGCTGCAAAATAACACCTAAGCAAGCAATGTTCTAGTCTCTTATCCTGCAATTTCTGAGTTAGAAAGTGGAGCCTATTGCCTTTTTAGTTCTGCCTCTGGGCCACTGCTCTTTCTCCCTTTGTAAATATTCCCCTCACCTTAGCTTCACCTGTATGTCTCCTTTTGCATATTCATTTCCACACCTGCTGGTCACTCTCTCTTTTTCTTGAAGATATTAATTCCAGGAAAGAGCTGTCATCTTTAACCCAAATCCTATCACCATTCTATATAATGTGACATCTATGAGTACAGCCTCAGAAGTGATTTAAAGTACACTTTAAACATGAAGAGTGTCTGACTCCTTCAGAAGGGTCTTCCTGACAGAGGCCCACAGCGAGGTGTCGCAGAGTTAGGAATGTCATTTCGCATCTCACCAAATTCATCATTATACATTTATTCGTGTGACAATTTGCTCAGTGGCTTGTCTCCCACTAGATACCAAGTCTGTCACTCCAGACAGCAAAATTTACTTAGTGTAATACTTAATCTGAATTGTCACCTTGATTCGATTAAGATATGACAAGGATTAAGAGAATTATGAGTGTGTCCATGAGGGTATGTCTAGGAATGATTGGCATGCGGGATAGCCAACTGAAATGGAGACCCTCCCTAAGCACATGAATGATGGCTCTGATGGAATAAATATTGGAAGAAAAAGGAGCAGATGCAAGCTCTATTCTTCTTGAATGGTTCTTGATTGCTGCTGCAATTGTCTGAGAACATCGGACTCTCCTTCTTCACTCTTCTGAAGTGAACTGTGCCAGTGACTCTCCAGAAGCCTTTTGGTCTTGTACTAGGGTAGCAACATTGATCCCTCTTGTTCTGGGGCTTCAGCCTCTTGGACTTGGCAGCTACTGGTTCTCCCAGCTCTCCAACCTGCACATGGCCATTGCAGGTAATCCAGCTTCTGGTCACCTAAACCAACCTAATAAATCCCCTTTTTATAATTGTATGTCCTGTTGATTCTGCTCCTCCAGAAAGCCCTAATACACCTTGTGTTGTCTTCTATTGTATTCCAGTGACAAAACAGCAGCACAAGAAAAGGATCAAAGGCATTTGTTGAAGATTATATTGTAAAGGCAATTAAATAAATACAATACAAAAATATCATAAACAGAACAGAGATTGCTAACAAATTTTTATATATTTACATTTTTCTTTCAGATTTTCCAAAATATTTGAAGCACCTTACTGGCAAATATAGAATAAAACTGAATAAGTATATTGAAAAGAAAATGTTTAACAAAACAGCTCTAAATATATACATTTGTTGTAATATTACTAGGAATTGGTCACAATTTAGGCTGCAGGTTTCCTAGAGAAATAAGCAAAAAAAAGGAAAAGAAGATAGACATCTGTAAGTATCAAAGTTTGTTTTTAACACAAAACAAGTAGTTGCTCAAAGTAAATAAATGAATAAATGAAATGTAGGACATGATCTACTAAGACAGAAAATAATATTCTCCACTCATTCTCATGGAAAAGGTGCCCATGACATATAATAAAATTATTCTTAGTATTACTGCATTGGTTTTATACAATGATCTTGTAACATTCTTCAATAAAAACAAATGGAACAATTTAGTAAAATGTAGATTATTCTGCCATTAAAACAATGAAAAGAAAAAGGTTTTTAAATGTCTTGAATGAATAAATGCATTACCCTCCAAATTCACACTATGTGTGTCCCAGAGCACACATAGTGATTATGTATTTCAGTAATAACCATGAAAGTCTATAAGAAATAATCTATATTCTAATAGAAGTTCACCTTGACATTTAATGAGACATATGCAGCTTCCTCCTATTGAAAATTTCTTTAATATCTTTAATTGTGTAAGATATGTGTATACTCATTTTTTGCAGTTTTATTACAATATATAATTGCTACTTATAACAGTATATTTTCATTTATCAAGTAGCTAAGCAATATTTATATTTTCCTGATAAATAATAATGTATTAAGCAATCACTTTAATCTACATAGTTATGATCTTCTTCATATAAACACTTTCAGGTTTAATTTAGGGTAAAACTCTATTGTTTATATTTTACTCTCAATTCCTGTTTCAATAACTGGCATATTATATGTGGTCAACTGATGCTTTTTATTTTGTAAGCAATTTTAGAGTATTGTAGTTAAAGGATATAAAAGTTGCATTGATTTAGATAATTCTAGTTGTCATAAAAAATAAATACCAGTTTTCCACTGGTTTAATAAACTAGAAACTTGTTTATCCATTATGTAAGCATCTACCACATATCCTGGTTAAATGTGTGTTTCTTTCATCTATACAAAGATTCAAGGGTCTACATCAATTCCATCTTTTGGTTTGCTATCCCTTAGCCTTTCTGATGGAGAAGGAGATTTTTCTGGAGAGATGAGCCCTAATGTCCAAAGGCATCAATTGCATGCAATGAACTGACTTTCTTATAGACTTCTTGCATGGTAATGTTTATGTGGATTTTTAGAAGAACTGATAAAATAGTTAATCAAATCACCATGCTCTGCATTTTAGACAAAAGTCTTTGTTTAAAAGTTCCCTCTCAAAATTTCTGCATCAGATTTGCAGAAGGAGCAAGAGAGAATAGTGAAAGCATTTCTCCCAAGGCTGAGACAGTACA
The DNA here is from genome assembly GCA_025594165.1 of Tamias sibiricus. Lineage (NCBI taxonomy): Eukaryota > Metazoa > Chordata > Mammalia > Rodentia > Sciuridae > Tamias > Tamias sibiricus. The sequence continues at coordinate 37,139,630 of CM046665.1, read as the reverse complement.
TGACGCACAAAACTCTCACACATTATTTTGGCAAAAATCTATCACCTGGCCACAGACTGCTAGAAGGAATGGAGCTATGAGTGTGTAGGCAAACCCCTGCAGATGTAGACCCAACTGTGGAAGATGGAGTACAAATTTAGTGCAGTGTATATTCCCTGTACTTCATTTACTGCTCTAAGGTAAAAAAAAAAAAAAAAAAATAGTCCTCTCAAATTACTCTTTATTGAGCATCTTCTATAAGTAAACCCATGCACTAGTGATGTTATGTGACTTCTTAACAAATTAAGTCATATTTGAACCTAAGTCAACCTGCCTGCAAGTTCCATGATCTCTGATTTGCTAGCATAATTAGAATTGAACACATAACTGAAAAGAAAATATTCACTGATTTTTATTTTTCTATGAACTTAGGGGAAAATGCTAATATTCTGTTTTACTCAAAGGACAATTTGATCTAATTCATTAAGCATTAATATCTTTGGGAATGTAACTAGAGAAAGAAAAATCTAAAAGTTGATCATCTCTTTTGGCTTTTTCCCAAAGGAATTGAATATTTATATCTGCCTGAAAATCTACATGGATGCTTTAGGTGGCCTTATTCATAGTTGCCAATATCTGGAAGTGAACAAGATGTCTTTCAGTAGGAAGTGGATGATCTGTAACACATTCATAAAATGAGATATTAGTGCTAAGAAGAAATGAACTATCAAGCAGTGAAAAACACATAGAGGAAACTTAAATACATATTTAAATACATATTGATGTATATATATATATATATGTGTGTGTGTGTGTGTGTGTGTGTGTGTGTGTGTGTAAGTCTAACTATATGACATAATGGGAAAAACAAAATCAGAGAGGCAGTTAAAATATTAGGCATCCAGGAACTGGGGGTGGGGAGAGATGAATAGGCAGACCATAGAGGATTTTCCTGTATCTGTGAAAATACTCTATGGTACTATAATGATGCATATATGCCACCCCACATTTCACCAAACCCACAGAATGCACATCTCTGGGAGTGAACCCTAAGGTAAATTGTGGATGTGCAGTAATCATGCTGTGTCAATGTACTTTGATGGACTGTAACAAATGTATCCTTCTGGTGGAGTATGTTGACCATGGGGAGGCTGTGCTTGAGGGATAACAGGATCTATATATGGAAAGCTCTTCATCTTCTTTTCTGTTTTTCTGTGAACTTAACACAGTTCTAGAAAATAAGATCTTGGAAAAAAAAGTTAATTTGGAGAGCAGATGGTTTAAAGCAGTGACTTGTGAAAGAATATTCATAGTGGATATTCTTTATTATTCCTAAATAAACACAGAATATTGCTTTTAAAAATTCAAGCATTATAAAAGAATAGGAAGTCAAAAAATAAAAGCCTCTTTCTGTTTCTATCTTTCCCCCATACCCTAATCCATGGTGGAGCAAAAAAATATCTCAAGCATATTATTACTATATTATTATGCAACATTCTTTTTTCACAAAATAGCATATTTTAGACTTTTCCATGTCATGGTATATATAATTCTATAGCATACATATATACAAATCAATAACTTTCTAACCGATAGACATTTACATAGTTTCTAGTTTTTTGTTATGACAATGAAGAAATTTGTGTCCAACAATAAATCTTTAAATATGTGCATATTGTGTGTCTAATTCTGTATTGTATATACAACAAAGATTATGCAAAAATCACCCTACTTATTAACAGTTAGATAATTGCTGTTTTTCTGTCATAGCAATGATGCAATAAGTATACTTGTTAATATTATTATGTTCTCATAATTGGGTTTGATAGAATCCTACAAGTATGGATTCTGAGTCAAACTATAAGTACCAGTTAAACTTTTACTTATTTAATCACATTACTCTCTAAAATAGACTAAATCAGTCATTCCACCAGAATTCATTCCATCTGCACATTGACTAACTATTTTGGATATGTTGAGTCTGCTTCACTAATCCAGTTGGTATAAAAAATAATATTCTTTCATTGTTTACATTTTTATTCATTTCATTACTTGTGAAGTTCAACACATAGGCAATGATGTTTAAAATCTATTTGTGATAATTAATTCACAAACTTTGACAATTTTTTCCACTGGATTTCTTCTCACCTGTTTTCAATGTTCATATAAAGGCATAATTAATAATTGCATTTCAAATATATTGTCAGTATATTTCTCTTATTCATTCATTGCTTAGCTTTGATTATTTTTTGTATACAAGCAGTTTTATGTAAAAAGATGCTATACTTGTGCATTATGAATAAGTAAATAATTAAAGTAAAAATAATTATTTAGAAGTACACACATATATCTATATATTCCCTTAATATGTTCTGGGTTATGTAAAGTTTAGGAAACCTCACTATATTTCAGGCTCAGTCAATTGATCTATCTATCTGTCATCATCATAAAATAATTTAGATATCTAAAGATAAATAGATATGACATATTCAAGCATAAAACCATTCAAATAAGTTTTACAATCAACTTGTGAATTTGTTAAGTGGGGTTGTGGTTTTTCAAAAATAATATTTATCTTATCTTTGTGGGAAGAATTATCATTAAAAGAATATGTAACTAATCAAATTTTCATTATATGTGTAGAAAATTGCAAAATTTTATTTATGTATGTTTCAAACCTTTCTTGTTATGCAAACACTTTGTACTTTTCTATCACATCTTTCATGGAATAATAATAGCATATAAGAAAAAAAATAACTTTTATACTATTGATCATAAACTTACCTTGAAAAATTGTGTATCTACAATTACCAACAATCTATTATCAGTTGTATACCATGTCATGTTCATTGCTCACATTTTTCACTTTAACCTTACCAAAAACTTGTAAAATATCATCCCTAGTTTAGAAAATGGCAAAATAAGTTGGAGTGATTATTTTATGATGGCTTGGAGTGGAGGAAGATACAATTCAAACCAAGTTGATCTGTCTCTGTGGTCTCAGCTCAACATTATACTGCCATAAAATGCTATTGATTTTTCAATTGCAGATAATTCTTTATAAGTAAACAATAATTTTATTTGCAAAAACTTGCAATTTTGATTTTTTCAAATATACAAACTTGTATTTTTTCTCTTGTCCTATTGCATAGGCTGGAATTTATAAGTTTATTTTGCCACCAGGAATTTGAATAGTATTTGAAATACCAATATTTCAAATAAGGAAGATTTGTATAACATTTTCTAAGTTAATTAAGCACTTAGGAATCATCTTATAATGTTAAGAATTATATGAAAAAAATGTATGTTACTAACAGCATCATTTTTCAGAATTTGCAATCAGCTCTTGTGTTAAAATTTTATCTCAAAGAATAAGTCAACAACCCTCATTAGAAATATGTATATAAGCATATATAAATGTACATGTATACACATGTATGTTCTTTTTTAACCAATTCAACAGAGTTTGATCTACTTCATAAAGGTTTTATCCATATTCAATGTAATTTTACAATTTAATTTTTATTTCTTAATTTTTAACTTTAGGGCAGGAGAAACCTGTACTGTAAATGTTATATTTTGGCTAAATACAATTGGTGTTCTTTTCAGTCATAATTCATGTTTGTCTTTTGTGGCTTTATTTATTCTGAGAAGGCATTGATAGGAATAAACTAATATTTTGAATGGCTATTCTGCATCAGGAATATTGATAAACATTTCATTTATTTTATCTCAATTACTCTCATTTAATCCTCACAAAATCTCATAATGCTCTTATTTTTCCTGTTTCTTGATATCAGACTATTATCTATATACTCATTGGTGATTTACTCCTTTTCAAACATCAGAAGTCCTGTTTGCTTCTTTCTCCATTTTCAGTTAGCAAATGTGATTTTATGTATATTTAACTGAATGCAGGAAAAGCAAATTTGTTTCCAAACATATTTAGACAATGCTGCTCAGAAAGCTTAGCCTGCAGGTTAGACAAATTTTATTTCACATGATAACATTCTCACTGATGAAATCTGTACAAGTCATCTAACTTCTACAAGCCATAGACTCTCCACTGGTAAAAGGAAGTTATATATATATATATATATATATATATATATATATATATATATATAATAGTATTTCTAAAATAACTAAATAAGAGAACATATACTATGTGCTGAGTAGCAATATCAGGCATAGTATATATAATGTGTACTGCTGTTAATAACATGCTTTCAGAACAATCAAAACATGAATTAAATATGTATTAGTGCCTTAGACATTTTTTTTTTCCTGAAATATTGGTCAGTTTAAAAACTAAAGGTACTTTAATGAAAACCATATTTTATTATGAATTTTAGTTTACAAATTCCAAAATAGTTATGAAGGAAAATGCGAGAGTATTGCAAAACCAGAGAATCAGAATAGAGCAAATATTGGAAATCAGAGAATTTTTCATGAACAAAATGTTATAGTTTCCTTTTTCATTGCTTACATATCTAATGCATTTAGTGTGGCTTTAGAAATATCACAAACCACCAAACAACTTATCATGTGGAATAAAAATAGTCATTTTAAGATGTTTAATGATTTAGTGATATTTAATACATATATAATCCAAATATCACTTAGTTTTGAATATTTAAATTCTCTCTGCCACAGCTATTCATTCATTTGAGCATTTTCCACACATATTTCATGTCATGTAACTAGAAAATTAAAAGATATTTTAATAAATTATTCAGATATATTTTTGCTGTTGCATTTGAAGCATGATTGATCAGATGCTGCCAGAATGTTATATGGGATATAAAAATTAAATAAATAGAATTTATAATTGGTGAATGTCATAAAATTATTTATCTAGATATATTGAATATATTCCGTTCTAAAAAATAATACCATCTGGAATCAAAATCATTGAATATTTTATTGTTTTCTATATTTATCAAACTGACAAAACATTTCCAGCCAATATTTTTTAAGTGGACTGCATTAGGAAATTTCTTAATGTCTTTGTTTTAAAGGTTCAAGATTAATATTTATCAAACTTTCTCATATATTTGCTGCTTTCTGACATTATATCGGAATAAAAATTTGTAGGCAGGGAAACACAATTCAGGAAAAAATAATGTAAAATAGAAACTGTGGCTGATAAAGAAATGAAGACATGAGAATCTCCTGCAAAAATAAGTACTTGCTCTCCATCTACAAAGAATGCTGCAGCCTCCAATTATTAGTACTTCAGGATTCACTTCAGCTTTCAATGTCCTTTTCTTCCTGGTATAATCCCCAGACCATGACCAAGCAAAGTAGCAATTTAATAGCGTAGTATTTTCCACCCAATGTGGGAATTTTCCATAGGTAGTTTGCTTTGGTGCCTTATGAGGTAAGAGATTTTGGTTAGGTCTGCAGCTTGGTCTAATGGCTCCCTTTTCTAATCTTATTTCACCTCCATTTTCTCCACAGACAGCAATCCTTGTAAATCTTTTGCATAACTAACTACTTCTCTACTTCATGGCTTCTGTCTCCCAGAGAATCCAATCAGATTAAGAACTGAACACAAATGTTTTTCCAACCACGTTACTGCATTTGAAAAAGGAAGTATTATTTTTCCAAAACAATGTGCTTACCATAGCACTGATACTGCTGGTTATCGGTGACTAGTTCTGCTCCTTCACATATTGAAGTATAAATAGAGAAGCATGCCTAGGCTAGCATATAAAGCAGGGTTTATTTTAAAAAGGGTAACATAGATTTTTCCTAGGAGAGAGAAGGGGGCCATAGCTGGTATCCTGGTATCCCAAGAAGTGAGGGTGTTCTGCCTTTTCATGTGTACTAGCTTTCTTTGTTCTCTTGCTTCCTTCCCTCTTAACTCTCCTTTTCCTGCATATGTGGCTAGGCCCTGGAAATGCTGGGTGGGAAGGCCAAAAGGTGGGAAGCAGGTGAGCTGGAGGGACCAGACAGGTTACCTTAGCAACAGGTTGGAGCAAGGGCAGGTTCTTGATAAGGGTGAAGGAAGGGCTCTGGAGGAATTAACATTTCAATCCCTCTTTTCTCTGGATCACATCCTGCCTATCTACCTAATTCTTGCTTCAGCACCTAACCTAAAAATAGCTTCAGTACAATTTCCGTTGTTTCCAGAACACTAATGAAATTACACCACCTGTTATTCAGTTTTTGGTGGCCATGAAAAATATCTGATTTTGTCCATATATCTAGATAACTTAAAAGAAGAAAGGTTTATTGTGGCTCAAGGTTTCAGAAAGTTTAGTTCACAATTACTTGGTTCTGCTGTTTTGGGGTTGTGATGAGTCAGAATATCATGGTGGAGAGGTTGTGGCAGAGCACAGCTGTTCAATTCTTGGCAGTCAGGAATCAGAGAAAGAGAAAAAGAGAGAATAGGAGGAAAATGTAAATCCTTCAAAGGTGTGCTTCCAGTGACTTCTTTCCTCCAAATAGGTCCAGTCTCCTAAAGTTTCTACCACCTCCCAATAATGCCACCAGCCAGGGACCAAGACTTCAACATACAAAACTTTTGGGGGACATTCCAGATCCAAACTATAACACCACCTTTAGTCACTTGCATGTCTAATTTTTATCTGTGCTTATTATTAAGAATCAACCATTTCCCAGCACCAATGTTATATTGTTTATGAGCTCAGCATTATAATAGAGAACATACAACTGGTCCACCTGAACAAATGGATTGTTATGTCAGATTTTCACATCAACATTTGTAGGTGAGATAACATAACATTTCTATCTTCATAGCACCTTGTAATAAAAATAGACTAGGAAAAGAAAAACAAACCAGTTTGTTAACATGTGTACCCCATGTATACACAGGAGAAAATAGAGATATGAGTAAGCCTCTAGAGAAGTTCTCAAAAAAAAAAAAAAAAAAAAGTTCAGGATGAAATGTATCACTTTTGGAAACAAGGTTTGGGGAAAGATTCCATTAAGACAGGATAGCCACAAAAGCACTTTAAGTAAAGGTAAAGTTTGTTATGCAGAGTCAAAATCAAGCCCTCCCCATTGTTTATGATACTCTATAATTTTATTCTTCTTCTCTTCATGGTGCAGAGAGGAATAAACTCTTACAATTTTATATTTCCTTTAGAGATGTAAGTTTCTCTTACACAGAGCCAGTTTTCAAAGCTACTCCCTATGTGTGCAGTTTCTCAAAATAACCCAACTAAAATAACCAAAATGCAAAAGAATTATATTTTGGGGTGGTATATTCTGGTAACCCACAGTCATATTTTGAAGTCTGTGTCCTGAGTCCCATTACATTTCAGGGCAGCAAAATTATGACTTACTCTTCAGTAGTTCATAACCTGTCCCACCATTCATTGTGTTTTCTCTTTCTTCAGTTACCTTGAGGAGGTATGCATGTGAGGAAAGAAGCTACTCTTTCCAGTTGGTTGATTTGATAATCCTATTTGGAATATATCTTCATATTTAAAGTAGCCACCTGCTTGCTTTCCTTGCAAAAGGTGGAAAACTTGATATTGCATTTGTGGTAGTTGTGGTAGTCTTGGTGATGATCACAAAGATGGAACTATTCCTGGAACAGAATGTGGAGACCAGGAGGAATGTGCTGCCTTTTGTCTTAGACTAAATACTGCAGACTAGGTCTGGTTCAGTGATATCAATACTGTCAAAAAAATTTCACTGCAAGTTAAGTTGATTGACTTACCTGAAACTGTCCTCTTCTATTTTTTCATGCATAAATGCATTCATTTATCCATTTACAAATTATCATTCCTATTAAATGCCAGTGTGAGTAGTTAATATTGACCCTAAATTCTTAGAGATGCTACTAAAGACCAAGTTTGAGTCAGGTATTTTGTTGCACAGTAATAAGTGAACATAGTCCTTTCTTTCACTACGTGGTGGAGATTGCAAATGAATAGAGGATAAGTACATGTGGTCAGGTTGGACTATTGAACAGAAAGGACAGAATGCTTTGAGAGAACAGGAGACATGTCCTCAAGCAGATATGGAGGGATGGAGCACATGAATTTAGTTAATCATAGGAAATGGCAGCCAAACTCAGAACTGAAGGATACACATGGAAGATGTAGGGCAGGAAGTTTTTATAAGGAAAATGCTAAATTGTTCCAGGCAAAGGAACAAGCATGTTTGGAATGTTCTCAAGTCATAAGTCATTGGTTCTTATCTTTATTTTCCTGTTTGGGACACTTATCTAAAACAGAAGATATTATTTTATATATTAGATTAAGAGAGAGGAAACACTGAAAATTTACATCAGAAACAGTCCAGGGCTTTGTTGAATAACTCCTCACTGTACGCTGTTTCTGTGGAATGATCACAGGGTCTCACACACCTCTTTGGAAAATACTTCCTTAGCATATGAAGTAACTCATGTCACTCCCTACAAAGACATTCTTGAAACCCCAGCACAAGGTTAGCCATTCCTTCCACTATGTTTTCAAAGAAAATATAATATTTATCACAAAGTCACCAAACAGTCATATCCATGAACTCTCACCAGAGGAGAGTTTTTAATTTTTGTATAAAGGAAGTAACATAGTATATAAAATGGAAGAAACCAGTGTTACCTCAGGCTCTACGAAATAATTCTTTCATCAAAACCATCATGATAGCAAGAGAAGGACAATTGTTCCCTCACAACCAGATGTAAGTACCCAAGTTAAAGAAGCAGAATCCATAAAGCTGGCTTCCATTCAAATGAACCAACTAAAGCAGCTATCCAACACCAAGCAGCATTCAGTGGAAGGAATAACACGTATTTTTCTTTATAACTATAGATGAAGATTATGATTTCATAATCAAGGACTAAAGCATTCTTTAATTTTTCAGATGGGCTTATGAAGCAGAAGCCAGTATCAGCACATTTTGACATTCACTAACCAAAGCATGAAAAATCATCTTGGTATTACTGGTGAAAAACCTACATTTTATATAAGACTATTTAGAAGTGCAACGTAGCTGTTTTTTAAAGTAAGGTACAGTCTTAAAATAGTATCATTAAATTATATTTTGAGATATATAAGCTGAGTTATAGGGAACTAAATTTTTAGTGGTAGTCAGTGAAAGAAAATGAAGCTTTGCAGATGAAATTGGGGTGATCTCTGACAGGCAGAATGGCAGCTGACAGCCTGTACCACACTACCCCACTTAAAGAAGAGGGTATAAATATGTGTCATCCTATCATATTTCTATTCTGTAGGTGTACTTTATGATTATCTTTGGCATTAAGGACAAGAAGTATAGATTAAAGTCATACTATAAAGAAGAATGTAATGAAGGTACCAAAGTAATTCAAGAATACCATACTTTCGCTAGGTGCAGTGGCTCACAACTGCAATCCTGAGTTCAAAGCCAGCCTCAGCAAAAAGCGAGGTGCTAAACAACTCAGTGAAACCCTGTCTCTAAATAAAATACAAAAAAATAAGGCTGGGGATGTGTCTCAGTGGTTGAGTGCCCGTGAGTTCAATCCCAGGTACCCCCCCAAAAAAATTACAGTACTTTATCTAATAAACATACCTCTGAAATATCTATAGACATGTTTTCAATAGGATATTTTTATAACTGAGCATATTGTAAATTCAGCAAGGGAACTTATAAGTTGAATGAATTTCTTTTATAAATTCTCTTGGAAAATTAATTATCAATTCTTAATTTACTCAATATGTATTGTGTTTTCTAAAGAAAATCATGTATATTCAGTGTGCAATGAATCAAAGAACATTCTGCTCTCATGTATAACTGATTAGAACTAATTTTTAAAAAAGAAAGAAAATCATGTATATTTAAATACATGTGAGCACAAACATATCTACAAAGAGACAGCATACACTGAAATTCAAGTTTTGGGAAATAGCCAATATTAGATTGTCTGGAATTGAGGAAATAATTTTGCTTGTGTAGAAAAATTTATTCATAAAAGCATGCTAAGTGGAGTGGTCATAATCATATACAACAAAAACATGTAGAATAATCAAAACATAGTAATTTACATAACGACTTTGCTTTAGAGAGATCAAAGTGTTCTCCAGCGCATTATCTCATTTAACCTTAACTTCCTACTTACTTGGAATTACGTGGGGACTGTAAAATTTATTACCTATAAAATATTATGAATTCCCAGTTCCCTCTTTTCTTCCTGAATAAGAAAGCTGATAGCACACAAAAACTTTATAAGTTTATTTAAAAGCTGAATCTAAACCACTGGTATCATTATCATTATAATCTTTGAAATCACATAACTTAAGATAAGAATTCCTGTAATCCAAATCCAATCTAGGCAGAATTATAAATAGTTACAGTAAAACCATGAATTTATTGATTAGGAAAATGCACTTTTCAAATAGGCAGTAATGTTTAGATATAAACCATTAGTAATTTCACTAACATACTGTACCTTTAGTTGAGGTTTACAAAAAAAGTAATTGTTCCATTGTTATGAATCTCTTAATTTTAGATATTGCAATTTCTCTTCTTCCTTTCACAGTCCCCATGTAATTCCACCTAATAAACAGTCTTTCTTTTACAATGAAAGCTACAGCATATTTATTGGAAATTATTTTTATAGGCATTAAGATATTGTGTGTGCACATACACACATACTATGGGAATGTTTATATCCTTCTAAAATCATAGGTTAAAACCCCAATCCCAGTGTGATGGTATTAAGAAGAAGGTCCCATGGAAAATAATTAGGTCATAGGAAAGGAATTTTTATATGTGGGATAAGTACTTCTAAGAGAAGAGGTCAGAGTGCTGCTAGGTCTTTCAAGAAGTCTGCACTCTACAGCCTAGAAGGGTCTCATCAGAATCAACTTTGTTGTTATGATGATCTTAGACTTCTAGACTCCAGAACTGTGAGAAATAAACTGTTGTTCTTTATAAACAATCCCATCTGTAGGAAATTATTATAGCACTAAGATATTACAACATGACAAAGGAATCTGATCTCCATCTATTTCTTTTCTCCTTCAGGCTGTTTATGACCTGCTCTAGTTCACACTCACCTTCACTTCATTCAGGTCTCCTTTTTAAAAAACCATCTCTTCGTAGGCCTTTCAACAATAGTTGAACATTAGTGAACCTGGATATATATGTAGTGAAAGCATGAATATATTTAAACAAAATATCTGTCATTGTCTTCCTTGGAAATATTTGCTCAATTAATAGTTAGGGCTTACTAATTAGATATCACTGTTCAGAATTCACCTAAGTGAATATGTCTCTCAAAATAAGGTTTTAAAGAAACAAATAGAATTGTATACATAAATATTAACATTGATGACTAAAATATCATCATTGCACATTATAAGATATTTTAGTTTCTCTGAAAGTGGTATTGCTATCCAGAATTCAACCCTAGAAACAAATGGCCCATGGTATCATAATAATAGTCTCCTATAAAAATGAGATTTAATTTTTTGAGTAATAAAATATTTTGAGTTAGTGAAAAGCATGAGAATTCTTTCTCCCCCCAAAAAAAGTTTCATCAAATACCTCAAAATATGATGTATTGAGTTTTAGTGAACCTGGATATAAATATGAGAAACTATTCTTTTTAAAAGTTATTTTTATTCTAATTTGTTAGAGTTTGCAGAGTGTAATTCATTTCATATTAAATATATAGAGCACAATTTTTCAAGTTGCTGGTTTTACATAAAGTATTTTTACCACAATTCTGTCTTCATACATGTACTGAGGGTGATGATGTCTAACTATTCTTACGTACTAAGAATATCTAATGTTACAATGAATATTTAGTATCCCTAGTCCAAAACACTTATTTTTAAAGGAAATAAGTATAATCACAGTGGTTTAGCATCTCCCTGGAAGGTCAATATAGCATGAAAACACAATTATATATATATATACACACACAAGATTTTCAAAATCCAAATTTATGACATAACATTTTGCAAATGTCAAAATCAATTGAAAATTTTTGATGCCACATAAAAGAAAATTCCACTATGTCTTATGTTTTAATATTTATTTTTCCCAAAATTAATCCAACAATATTTTTCACCAATTTTTGACTCTGTACCCATTTATAGTCCTTCAAACTCTTGTAGATAAAGTATAGCATCATATGTGACAAAATTTTGTAAAAGTAGTGTATATATTCTGTGACTTCATTAAAGTAAGTTTTTGAATAAATATATGATGCTACACTATTTTATGTTAGCCTGATTCATTGAAGGAAGTTTATGTACATGTTTCTTCAATTTTAATAAATTATGTACTTATGTACTATTATATACTGATATATTTTGTGTATATTATTAGTTTTAATACTGAAAATATTTACAATAAATATTGTGGGACTTGATTAAAATAAACTCATATATGAGTTCTAGTTCAGAAATTTGCTTATTCCATATCCACTGATATAATCTTACAAACACACACACACATACACACAAATGATTATTTTTTAAAAATTAGTTTTCAGCACTGTTTCTCCTTAGTGTCTACTCTAATTATTGTAAACATCACATAAGTAATGCTGACAGTCTTGGTAACAAAATATATGAGGAAAGAATAGATATCCTGTGGGGAAAGTAATCAACTGAACTGTTATGTAATGTAATGAGTAGAGTAAATAACCAGAAAGAATATTGGTCTAATAACAATGTTACAGATTTTATTAGAATGAGTCATAATCTCTTCAGTGCCAACTTCCTGTGGAAGACAGTTTGAAGAAGCATATTAATTAAACTTTTTTTCCTTAAAATCGTTCTTAGACTATATAGTGATAACCCAAAGAGATGGTATTGTAGAAAATATATGAAGTTATTATGGTCAAAAGCCTTGAGGTTGGCTCCTGTCTTTAAGACAGCTAATAGCAGGAGAAGAAAGGAAAAAAAAATACTCATAATAATCTAGAGTAAAAATTTGAGGCAATATCTAATAAATTGTGGTGATGAAGGAGACCAAGAGATGTGAGAACATGCTAAAGGGCTTGTTTTTCAATTTTACAAAAATAAAAACATGTAAGGAAACCTTGAATATTTGGCATAAAATGAAATAAAATAAATGGAAATAATTAAAAAGTTCAAATATAAATCATTATAACAAGTGAAATTGCACTAAATTTGAAAGTTGAAAGACATAGAGTTGATAGATTGCATAAAATAAATGTAGATTCTAGAGACACTGTTTAAGAGAGACATGATAAAGAACTCAAAATCTTAACACCAAAGAAAACAAATAACCCAATCAATAAATGGGCCAAGGAAATGAGCAGACACTTCTCAGAAGAAGATATACAATCAATCAACAAATACATAAAAAAAAAATGTTCAACATCTCTGGCAATTAGAGAAATGCAAATCAAAACCACTGTAAGATTTCATCTTACACCCGTCAGAATGGCAGCTATTAAGAACACAGCAACAATAAATGTTGGTGAAGATGTGGAGAAAAAGGCACACTCATACATTGCTGGTGGGACTGCAAAATGGTGTAGCCAATCTGGAAAGTAGTCTGGAGATTCATAGGAAAACTGGGAATGGAACCACCATTTGACCCAGCTATCCCACTCCTTGGCCTATTCCCAAAGGACTTAAAAACGGCATACTACAGGGACACAGCCACATCAATGTTTATAGCAGCACAATTCATAATAACTAAACTGTGGAACCAACCTAGATGCCCTTCAGTAGATGAATGGATAAAGAAAATGTGGTATATATACACAATGGAGTATTACTCAGCAATAAAAGAGAATAAAATCATGGCATTCACAGGTAAATGGATGAAGTTAGAGAATATAATGCTAAGTGAAGTTAGCCAATCCCAAAAAGTCAAATGCTGAATGTTTTCTCTGATATAAGGAGGCCAATTCATAGTGGGGTTGGGACGGGGATCATAGGAAGATTAGAGGAACACTAGAATGGCCAATGGGGAGGGAGGGTAAGGAAGGGGGCAAAAGGGTGAAGAAAAAAAAAAGATGGTAGAATGAGATGGATATCATTACCCTGAATGCATGTATGAAGTCACTAATGGGGTGAATATACTTTGTATACAACCAGAGATGTGCAAAAATGTGCTCTATAAATGTAATATGAAATGTAATACATTCTGCGGTCATTTCTAACAACTTAGAATAAAAAAATAAATAAATTTAACAAAAAGAGAGAGACATGAAGAACCATAAAATCAGAAAAGTTTTAAATAAAGGGATGGGGAAAAAAATCAAGGCAAAAACTCATTTAAAGAAAATGTTACACTATTAACAGATACAATACAATAATAATCCATATACAGTAGTGATAAAATAAAAGAAATAAAGAAGTTTTCCAGGATGAGATTTTTAAAATGAATTAACTTTAAAAAGGAGTTTCAAATTTAAACTATAAGTAAGCTCAAAACATTCAGACAGACGTAAAGCAAAAGCTACAGAGAAAAACTGATAAGTCTACTATTACGGAGTTTGAAAAACAACAACAACAACAAAATTCTACTATTGATAAACTAATTAGACAGCAATTTACCAAGTATATAGGAGATCTAACCAATTTCTTGTAGATCCACACTACCACTACAACTGAGAATGAGTGTTCCAACCCCCCACTGCCATCTGCCCACAGCCAACTGCTGGAGGACTGAGAGAGTTGCTGCAATCCCTAGTTGCCACCTCTGTTTATGGCCAGGTACTTTAGGGCCCAATACGTCACTGAATCTGAGAGTAAGTGCTACAGTGACCCACTACTTCATTTACCTACAACCAGCCATTCATGAGCTGCATCACCTCTGCATTAGAAAGCAGGAGTGCATTTCTCCATTGTAACCCTCACCCCAAGCAGCAGCTCCTAGACCCAGATCACCAATGTGAATAATGGGAGGTGCTGTAGGTCTTCCATCACTCCTTAGGTTGCCAGCGCTAGAAGCCCTTACCAGCAGCAGTGCCTGAGGAAATGTACATAGCTTCCTGGAACTACCATTCCCTTTGTTGGAGTGACCAAACAATGCACAGCCAACCCCCAATTCGAAGTGCAGGACACCCACATGAACCAGTAGCATCCCTATTTCCATGTGACTCCGTGACACAGAGACTCTCTCTGGCTCCACTGCCACATGCACTGCACACAAGACATCTAATACAGACAAAAGAGTTAAAAGGAGACAACACTATAGCACCTAGGTGGAACCAAAGTCAACATTGCACACCAAAATGACACACCAAGTCATATCTTCAGGAGAAACCCATTTACTCTGAAAGCTACCTTTAAAAAGTGTTAGAAATAACTGATCCCCTAGACACTCAAATCTCAACATTTGACCCAAGAAATATGGAAAAACAAAGTAACGCAATACTTCTAAAAGAACAACAACAAAATGATACCAACAACATGCCTGAGAAAGATTCTGAAGAAATATTATAAGAAAACTAAATGAAACTAGAAGGAGTAGAGAAAGTTGGATGAAAGTAGGAGAAAAATTCATGTAATGAATGAAACATTTAGCAAAAAGATAAAGATCTTGAAAAGAACCAAATAAATCTAGGAAATGAAGAACTCAATAAGTCATATAAGAAGAACAGTTGAAAATCTCAGTAATGGACCAGATAAAGCCAAAGAAAAAACATCTGAACTAAAGACAGGCTTTTTGACATACCTCAGTGAGACAAATAAAAGGGAAAAAAAAAAAGATGAAGACTATGTTTGAGAGCTTTAATATGCCATTAAATGAACAAATTTTGTGAGTTCATTTTGTTTATTTTGTGGTGGTTGAAATTAAAAGAAGTAAGGCATTAAATATATATATCCTTGGTCTTGGGAAAGATACACACAACCGCATACAAGCTTAGAGAACTCCAAAATCGATATGATGAGAAAATATCTGCACTTTGGCATGTTAGGGTCAAACTGTCAAAAACATGAGAAAGAGAGAGAATTCTGAAAACTATAAGAGGAAATCTCTAAGTTACCTTTAATGGAAGCCCCATTAGACTAACAGTAGATTTTTCAAAGGAAATCTTACAGGCTAAAAGGAAGTGGAATGACATATTCTTAGTTCTGAAAGAAAACAGCTATCAACAAAAAATATAGTAACCAGCAAAGCTAGTCTTCAGACATGAAGAAGAAATAAAAACTTTTCAAGAGAAATAAAACTGGACTGAATTCTCTACTACCAGATTGACCTCTGAAAAGAAGCTTAAAAATGTCCTACATGTAAAGCAAAAAAAAAAAAAAAAATAGCTAACACAATGAAAACATATAGAAGTACAAAACCCTTGTGAAAAACAGGTTCACAAAATAGAAACAACAACAACAACAAAAAAGTCTTTATCAATATAATAAATAACCAACCCAAAAAGATGAACAAAAAGAGGAGGATAGAATAAAGGAGAGTCAGAACAAACAAAATTTAACATTACAGGAGTAAGTCCTTACTTATCAATAATAACCTAGAATGTAAGTGGACAAAATATCCCAGTTAAAAGACACAGAGTAGATGAATGCGTACAATAAATAAATAACCCAACAATATGTTATCTATAAGACAAGACACTTACTTTACCAGTAAAGGCACTCATGGAGACAAATGAAAAGGATGGCAGAGGATATCCTATGCAAATGTAAACCAAAAGTGAGCAGGAGTAGGTACATATATAATATCAGACCAAATAAACCTAACAACAAAAATTATAAATAGGAAACAAAGAAAAGCACTGTATAATGATCAAGAGATCAGTTCAACAAGAAAAATATAGCAATAGTAAACATTTATCTCCCTAATAGAACATTCAGGAAAAATAGGATCCAATACAATAACAGGAATCTTCCACATCTCACTTTCATCAATGTATGGATCATCCAGACAAAACCATCAACAAGAAAACATCAGCATTAAGCTATGTTATAAACCAAAAGGACCTAACAGATATTTAAAAAATATTTAATCTAACAGCTACTGAGTGAATATTCTTTGCCTCAGCATTTGGGAACATTCCCTTAAATACACCACATATTAGGTCATAAGATCAGTCCCAAAGAATTAAAAAAAAAAAAATTAAAACCAAGACATGTCTATTCTGAATACAATGGAAGATAACTAGAAATAAATATAAAAGAATTGCTAAAAATCGTGCAAATCTATACCAAAATTTATACATTGCAGCAATAACAATACAAAGAGGGAAAATTGTAACAGTCAGTGCCTACATAAAGAAAAGATTTCAAATAAACAGACAATGATGTATGTCAAAGGCATAAATAAGCAAGAGAATATCAAACCCAAAATTAATAAAAGGAAAGAAATAACAAGATCAGAGCAGAAATTGATGAAATAGAGACTAAAAACCAAACTAACAATGAAAACACCAAAAGATCAATGAATGAATGTTTGACATTTTGAAAAGATAAACATAATTGACAAATATTTAGCTAAGCTAACCAAGAATAAAGAAGAGAAGACCCAAGTAAATATAATTAGACAGGAACATACTTCAACATCGTAAAGACCATCTATGCTAAACCCCAGGCCAACATCATCCTAAATGGAGAAAAATGGAAAGCATGCCCTCTAAAAACTTGAACAAGACAGGGATGCGCTCTTTCACCACTCCTATTTAACATAGGTCTTGAAGCCCTAGCCAGAGCAATTAGACAGATGAAAGAAATTAAAGGGATACGGATAGGAAAAAGAAGAACTCAAATTATCAATCACTATTTGCAGACAATATGATTCTACACATAGAAGATCCAAAAACTTCCACCAGAAATCTTCTAAATCTAATAAATGAATTCAGCAACGTATCTGGATATAAAATCAATACCAATAAATCAAAGTTATTTCTGTGCATCAGCGATAAATCCTCAGAAAGAGAAACTAGGAAATGCACCCCACATACTATAGCCTCAAAAAAAAAAATAAAATATTTGGGAGTCAACTTAACAAAAGAAGTGAAAAACCTCTATAATGAAAACTACAGCATGCTGAAGAAAGAAATTAATGAAGATCTTAGAAGATGGAAAGGTCTACCTTGTTCATGGATAGGTAGAATTAATATTGTCAAAATGACCGTTCTCCCAAAAGCACTATAAAGATTCAATGCAATACCAATCAAAATCCCAATATCATTCCTCATAGAAATAGAAAAAGCAATCATGAAATTCATCTGGAAAAATAAGAGACCCAGAATAGCCAAAGCAATTCTTAGCAAGAAGAGTGAAGCTGGTGGCATTACTATTCCAGACCTTAAATTGTACTACAAAGCAATAGTAACTAAAACAACATGGTATTGGCACCAAAATAAACCAGTAGACCAATGGTACAGAATAGAAGACACAGAGACTAACCCAAACATCTACAGTTATCTTATATTAGACAAAGGTGCCAAAAATGTTCACTAGAGAAAAGACAGCCTCTTCAACAAATGGTGTTGGGAAAACTGAAAATCCTCATGTAATAAAATGAAATTAAATCTCTTCTCTCACCATGCATAAAACTTAACTCAAAGTGGATCAAGGACCTAGGAATTAAACAGGAGACCTTGTACCTAAAAGAAGAAAAAGTAGGCCCAAATCTGCATCATGTTGGATTAGGCCTCAACTTCCTCAATAAGACCCCTATAGCGCAAGAATTAAAACCAAGAATCAATAAATGGAATGGATTCAAACTAAAAAGCTTCTTCTCAGCAAAAGAAACAATCAGTGAGGTGAATAGAGAACCTACAGAATGGGAGCAAATCTTTACCACAAGCACATCAGATAGAACACTAACCTCAAGGACTCATAAAGCTCTCAAAAGCCTTAACACCAAAAAAAAAAACAAATAACCCAATCAATAAATGGGCCAAGGAACTAAGCAGACACTTCTCAGAAGAGGATATACAATCAATAAATATATGAAAAACTGTTCAACATCTCTAGTGATTAGAGAAATGCAAATCAAAACAACTCTAAGATTTCATCTTACTCCAGTCAGAATGGCAGCTATCAAAAAAAAAAAAAAAAAAAAAAAAAAAAAAAAACAATAAATGCTGGTGAGGATGTGGGGGAAAAGGCACACTCTTACATTCCTGGTGGAACTGCAAATTGGTGAAGCCAATCTGGAAAGTAGTCTGGAGATTCCTAGGAAAACTGGGAATGGAACCACCATTTGACCCAACTATCCCACTCCTTGGTCTAGTCCCAAAGGACTTAAAAACAGCTTACTACAGGGACACAGCCACATCAATGTTTATAGCAGCACAATTCACAATAGCTAAATTGTGGAATCAATCACGATGCCCATCAGCAGATGAATGGACAGGGAAACTTTGATATATATACACAATGGAACACTACTCAGCACTAAAAGAGAATAAGATCATGGTATTTGCAGGCAAATGGATGGAGTTGGAGAAAATAATGCTAAGTGAAGTTAGCCAATCCCAAAAAATCAAAGGTGGAATGATCTCTTTGATATGAATATACTAACTTATAAAGGCAAGGGATTGGGGATGAGAGGAATAAAAGAACTTTAAATAGAACAAAGAAGGAGGAGGGAGGGGAGGGAGAAAGTGAATAGGAATAATAGTAGAATGAGTTATCCATCATTACCCAAAATACATGTATGAAGACACAATTGTTGTAAAAATACTTTATATAAAACCAGCAAGTTGAAAAATTTGTGCTCTTAATATGTAATATGAAATGAAATGTACTCTGCAAACATGTATAACAAATTAGAATAATAAAAATTTTTTTAAAAAAATGAGATATTGTAATGAATTCATACATGCTAATAAAATTTTTAGAAAAATGTTGAAGTAGATGAATAGGCTAATTTATATGGAATTTATATATAATACGTTTTATACCTGTATCTGATAATAACAAAGTATCCCATAAATATGTTAAAATAATAAAAAAACTTTTTGAAAAACACTTTATATTTATTCAAAAAATTATTTGATTATGATAATCACTTCATATGAATATCAAATTGTTATGATGTATCTTTTGAATATATGCAATTTTTATTTGTCAATTATACTAAGATAAAGCTGGGAAAAAATCTATTTTGGGGTGGTGAAACTTCTGATCTTGTGAAATAGAATGGTTGCAAATACCTTTCTTTAAATGGCTCTTTAATATTTTAATGAAAACCATTCTAGTTAAAGATGTTTTTCTTAACTATCAATATTGAATATAAATGTTCTTATATAATAGATTAGTGACATGAATATTCCTTAGCATATTAAACAATTTAATATTGAAAACAGAGAGCCATTGTGAAGAATGAAATAAATTGTCCCTTCCTAAGGACAGATTCACTATATGAAAGATTGCTCTTGCTAATGTTTAATCAGAGGACTTGGATATGCTTGTCTCAAGCCCAATAGCCTCTCTTTGTAATGCTACTCATCAGAGCTCTGATTTTTACCATATCGTCTTTTACCCTAAAAATGAGAGGCCTGGAATAGCTATGCAATCACTAATGAGACTTCAAAATGTCAGAGTACAATTTTACCCTTTGTAGGAGAAGAAAAGAAAAAACTAAAGTATATCCATGAGGACCAATTGGATTGGAGGGATTTGCCACTTTGGGCCCCAATGCCAACCCAAAGCTAGCCAGGCTGCCTATTTCATAGGCAGGGTAGTTTCCTGGGCCCAAAGTGCATGTAGGATATGAGAAAGAGGGAGGAATGCCAAGGAGCAATAAGGGACCTGCTCTCACCACCAGCTATGTGGATCCAAAAGAAGAAGAGGTAACAGCCTTATCCTGTATCTTCTTACCATAAAACAACAAGAAGCACAACCGAAGGCTCAAAACTGGCCTCCTACCATTCAGACAAAGAACTCTTACCCATGTAACTCATTTGAGTCCAGCATGACCCATTGGATATCAGGACCCAGAATGACCCAGAATGCCTTAGATTAAATTCTATATTACAATTGTGAAACTAGTACATATTCTCTCTTATAAATCAATTTTAATGAAAAAGGAAGTATGGATTTCATTTACAGATCATCTAGAGAATATTTGTAGAACTTAGGTAATGTGACAAATTTACAGAAAAACGATTCACTTATACTACCTTATTATTATACAAGAGAGTAGGAAAATAAAATTTAAAAGTTCCATTGCACAGGCTGGGATCTCAAAAAATAAAGGTGTTATTACCGTTATAAAATGAACATAATTATTTTAATATAATAATGAGTTGCCAGAAAGAAAATCAGGAAGAAGAAATTAGTAAGTATAAAGACAGAAATAAGAAGAAAAATGTATAATATAAACATTTTTCTTTATAGAGTCCAAAAATTAAAAAAAGAAAAATTTCCTAATATGCAATCAAGAAAAATGGCAAGAAAATCAAAATAAAAATTCCAATTAAAAATTCAATATAGCCAAAGATATGAAAATGAGTAAATATAATTTGGTAATGTTAATTGTACTGCTATAAACACTGATATGCACATGTCACTATAGTATTCTGATTTCAGTTCATTTGAATAAATACCAAGGAATGGGATAGCAGGGTTATATGGTGGTTCCATTCCTAGTATTTTGAGAAATCTCCATGCTGCTTTCAAAAGTAGTTGTGCTACTTTGAAGTCCTACCAACAATGTATGAATGTACCTTTTCTCCAATATCCTTGCCAGTATTTCTTTTTATTTGTATTCTTGATGATTGCCCTTCTAACTAGAGTGAGATGAAATCTTAGTGTAGTTTTGAACTGCATTTCCCTGATTGCTAAGGATATTGTGAAGGATGTTCGACATTTTTTTCTTATAGTCTTTGTCCATTTGTTTCTACTTTTCAGAAATATCAATTTAGTCTAGTCTTGGTACCTTTCAACAGACATAGATGAAGAAAATGTGCTATACATACACAATAGTTATACTAATAAAATCACATCACTTTCTGTTAAGTGGATAGAACAGAGAACATAATGCTAAGTGAAATAAGCCAAACTCATCAAGTCAAAGGTTGAATGTTTTCTTGCATAGGTGGAAGCTAGAGAGAGTGAAGAAATTTTAAGAAAGGAAATCCCATTAAAACAGAAGGAGCCGGGTGCGGTGGCGCACGCCTGTAATCCCAGCACTTTGGGAGGCTGAGACAGGAGGATCGTGAGTTCAAAGCCAGCCTCAGCAATGGCGAGGCACTTAGCAACTCAGTGAGACCCTGTCTCTAAATAAAATACAAAAAAGGGCTGGGGATGTGGCCCAGTGGTCGAATGCCACTGGGCCCAGAGTTCAATCCCCAGTACCCAAAAAAAAAAAAAAAAAAAAAAAAAAAAACAGAAGGAAGAATGGCAATGTAGAGGAAATGGATCAGTAGGGAGAGAGGAGAGTCAGGAAAGGGAAGGCACTGTGAAATGAAAGTGACCAAATTATGCTATGTGCATGTACGACAATAGCACAATGAATTCCACCTTTATGTGTATCTATAATGCACCAATAAAAAAAAAAAATAAATAAATAGAGATATGACCAGTAAAGTAGAGGAAAGGGATCATGGGGAGAGGTGAGGGGAGGGAAAGTAGAAGTACTGGGAATCGAAATGGAGCAAATTATACAATATGCATGTACATGATTATATAATATTCATATCAACATGAACCCCGCTATCATGTATGATGATAATATACTAATAGACGTTGTTAAGTGAGTAAACATTTTAAGTAACTGTAAAATATAACCCTCTACATTATATCCAAAGATTAATGAAGCATAGGCTTTTTAATTGAAATACATGTTACTCATTCTGAATCAAGAATAGGCAGAATGAGACTCAGACAAAATTCATAGTTAAAATTCTTCCTATTGAACAGATAAAATAAGTGGACACAAGATGAAAGATTTCTGTGTTCGCTCAAACTCCAAAGTCCCTCTACTCGATCTTTTTGGCAAGAGTGTTTTGTTTTGTTTTTTAAATTTTTTGTTTTTATCTGATCTTCATTGATTTCAGTTTTGAAATAGTTTCTCAAAAAAAGTCTGGTACACCGATAGTGCATTCTCATGTTCTATTAACAATTACCAAATAAACTATTAAAAATAACTAATGGCAGACCTGTGTCCCATCTATCCTATTACATCAATATTCCTGTCTTCTTTTTACATAGATAGCTTTTTATTAAAATTACACTGAGTTCAGATTCTAGTATGCACATACATAAACACAAATTACAGCAGAAATACATCAGGGTGTTAATTCTCACTAAATGCATTTAAAATTACATGAAATTGAACAAAAAGATTATGAACCAAGATTTCTTTTTAGCTTGATAAAATGATATTTAACATTTTAAAGAACAAATGCATTGATACTTTTTTAATCTTTTAGGAAAGATAGTTTTCTTGACGATATCAAAATATAGATTGTTTAAATGCTGTAATATTTGCTTGAGAATCAGTATACAGATATGAAACAGAACAGAAAGCTGAAGTTCCATATCCAATATATGTATTTTTTTTTTAAGTTTGAAAATAGATATTTCAAATATATTAAATATGAGAAGGGATCATTTAAATGACACCAAATATAAAATTATATCTTCCTCTACCTTATATCTAAAAATCACTATATTATAGATTTAAACTTTAAATAGGATATTAAACTAGGTAAAGCTCATAACAAGTTCACTGGAACTCTTGTTCTTACCTGAGCCAAATTGGGCAATGAGCCTTACAAAACCACCAGAGAATAGCAATCCAGCAAGGACTCATCACACAGGTATATTTTGGAGGGACTTTTCCAGCACAAGTGGACCAAGTTGTATTCTCACTAGCAGCCCAGATAATGGTTCAGATACAAGGAGATGGAATACACACCAGTGAGTACAAAGCAGAAACTGGTTCAAGCCCCAGTTCTTGCTTCCTAATGGTTTAGCTCTGCTTCCTTCTGTGTCTGGTGCTGCATTGTTGTATGTTGATCTTCAGAAACCAAGAGGGGATCAAACTGTAAAAGATAATGGCATGTCTGTTAAAGCTGTAAGAGAACACTTTAATATCTCAATTTTATAGATGTATTATTTATTTTATAGAGATATTTTAATGTACAAGTTGCTGCTTCTTGGGATTTTATTACCTTAAATTTAATCAAACAAGAGAGATAAAGATAACTAGCATTTTATTTTTTGCAAGTTGTTTCAAAAATATTATCTTATTTACCCTCAAAGCCATTAACTGAGGTGGGAATGTCTTCACCCATATTGATTGACACTCTGAGTTGCATTGTGGCCATCAGAGTTGCACAAGAAAGGACTTTTGTCTCATTTGTTAGAAATGCTATTGCCAGATGACAGATTTTAAGTCTCAACTCTTTCAAGGTTTGTCTCAATTGAAGAGAACCAGCCTGACTCAGGACAGGACTCTTTCCAGTGTAGTTCACAACCAATGACTGTCATTGCAGAAGTAGAAAGAACCAGCCATGTTGACCCAATGTGAGACTATCCAACAGGCCATCTGAGCCCCAAAGACTCCTGTAGGATTGAATGAGACTCTCACTGGGCCTGCAGCAGTTAGATAACACACTCTGCTAATACTTTTCCCCTCTTCTGCCTTCACAGATGTTGATAGTAAGCAAACACATGTTCATTAAATGTGCTATCTTCATGCATTTGTGGAGGAACATTACCTGCAATATCCAGTAAGAGAGAGTAGAATTCAGGGAGATTATATACCTTTGCCACCACTGCAGAGTGAATTTATTGTTGATCCAGGACTGAAATTAGTTTTATTTTTGATTTCCTATTTTCCATATATTGATGTCTGAATAAAACTGAAATAAATGCTGAAGAAAAAACATTATACTAAACTGTGTGCAGCCTATGACATAAACACTGAACCAAATGTAGATTCTTTTGAAAATTAATACATTTTTAGGAACATAGTAGCCTACAAGGAATACTTATACATCTTAGATGAATAAAGATGAGAAACAGTGTATTTATTTATGTCAGCCTTTCTTCAGAAAAAACATGAATTTACTTATAGATGTGTTTCACATGTTGTGATTAATTTGAAATCACCTTCTAAAACTCCCAGTTAATCCTAATGTATCTATTTTTAGCCCCTGTCGTAAAACAGTTATAAGGCTGTGTATGCTTTACATAAGTGTTTCCTACCTCAACACACACACACACACACACACACACACACACACACACACACATTTTCAAGAACTAAGTTACTTTTAAAAATCCATCTAACTGCAGAGAGGTGCAGATGTAATATTGAAAAAAATAACAGGATAAGAAGTTTGATAAGAAAAAAAAGCAGCAGCTACCATCCAGCATATGATGAGTGACGTCTAGACCACATGAGTAGGAAGGACTGGGAAAGTGAGTTTCTGGCTTCTAACTTGATAGGCAATGTTCATCTTGTGGGAAATTTCACAGACTTTGGAAATATATTACAAAATTGCCCACTATTAATGACAAATATCCACATGGGCTACCCTAAAATGTCCTGCCAGTTGCTTCGGTAAAACAATAACAAAACCTGCTTAAATAAGATTGTGCTACTTGCTAAAACCTATCAAGACCTTAATATAAATACTAACTAATACTGTGTTTAGAATTTATACTATAAGTAATACTTAGCATGTGAGAGGTTTTTCTTGACCCACCAGAGGTGGTTGTATTTGATAATGCAAAGAAACAGAGATCTGATGGCATTTTTAGAGCTGTATAACCATTGGTAATGGAGAATTGTGGGCTAGCTATGTGAATTGAGTTGCAGAAATCTTTAGGCTTGGCCAGTTGGAAAAGTAGCATGATGTGAGTGTGTTGCTTAGATGTGTTTATGTACGTGATTGAGGTTGAAAAGTGCAGAAAAATGAATGTTGAAAATAAGGGTAATGCTTGTTCCAGTTAAGTAATGTGATTCAATCAGATTAAAAAAGGGTGAGATACTGTTCAAAAGTTAAAGCAATGATGGTAGCCAATTGTTTTTTAAGGGCATCACTTTTCATTTTAAGTTTTCAAGATGAATAAAAAATTTTACTGCCCTTTACATCAACTTGGTATATTAGAATAAAGGTTTTCCTTATCCTTTACAGAAAGTCAAAGAGTCCACTTAGCTTTATGACCATTTATCTCTTAACTATGCTCCAGTGCC
Source organism: Tamias sibiricus (assembly GCA_025594165.1). Classification (NCBI taxonomy): domain Eukaryota; kingdom Metazoa; phylum Chordata; class Mammalia; order Rodentia; family Sciuridae; genus Tamias; species Tamias sibiricus. The sequence continues at coordinate 37,113,578 of CM046665.1, read as the reverse complement.
AGGTTTGCATGAAAGGAAGACGTGGGGTCTTGAGAAGAGTCTAAAGTGGGCAGAGAACACCAACTGGCAAGGCCTATTTCTGTCTACTGAGATAAATGAGAAAGTGGGTGGGAATGGAAACTTTGAGGAATGAAGATTGTGGCTGAGAGAGAACAGCAAATAAGAAACTGTTGTTGGAAGAAAAGGACTGGATAGAAACATTGAGGGAGATGATGAGGTCATGACACAATCAGCAGTGAGCAATTTAGACTCTAAATCGAGTGAGACTATCAGGTTAATAACTCCTGCACACTCTGGGTATTTACAGTTCAGATTCAGACTTCCAGGAAAATGGATTTCTTTTCCTCTCAGAGTTTGAATGAAAGTCCTTACTTCTGAGAACTAAGATGCAATCTAAAATTAGACACAAGTAAGTGACCAAAATCATCAATGTCTATTAGAAATAGTGACTATTGGAAAAAAAATAGGTTAACCTTTCAGAAGAAATGGACACCTTTAGAAGTGAACATAAAAATACTTTGTAAGAAAGAAAAGCCAGATTGTGGGATTATTGTGCTTCACACACAATATGCGAAAAAGGGATAAATTCAGCAGCAAGAGAATTCATGACATAATGCAAGATGTTTCTGCACAAAACTCAGAACAGCACCCCAGCTGAAAAGAACAAGTAAAACAACACAGGAGAGAAATCAATAATAAAAACAAAAGTAGAGTCTGGCTCAGAATTCTGTCCTGCAGTTCCATTCATGTTGTTATAAATGACTGACTACTATGTGAATTCATTCCTAAGAGGAAATTAAGAAAATCTCATAGAAACAGAGCAGAGAGTTGATTACCAGAGACTGGGACTGAGGTTGAGGGATAAGGAAAAGGTAGACATGGTTCAGAGGGCACAAAGGTTCAGTAGTTAGATGTTAGAAACAAGTTTTAATACCTGTTGTACAGCATGGTGACCATAGTTAATACTGCATTGCAAATTTCAAAATTGTTAAAGAATCTTTAACATTTTTACCAGAAGAGTAAATTAGTAATGTGGGAGATGTATTAATTCCATTGATTGGCTTTTTCTACACTGTATACATGGATCAAAATATCACTTTGTAACTCATAAATGCATACAGTTACTATTTGTCAGTGAAAAACAAATTTAAAATAAAGAAAAAATGTACAATTATTTGAGATGTGGATATAATAAAGCAAAGTGGTTTCCAGAGGCTGAGGAGAACAGGGCAGGAACTAGGGATGGGGAAAAGATAAGGAATAGGTACTAAGTTACAGTTAACTGAGAAGCTTGGGTGGGCTATTGCACAGTAGGGTAACTGTAGATAATGATAATATACTGTGTATTTCAAAAAACTAGTAGAAAGGATTTTTAATGTTTTTATGATAAAATAATCAATATTTGGGAGACAGTAATACACTGATATAAGCATTGCACAATGTATATATGCATTAAGACATCACATAGTACCTCGTAAATATGTGCAATTCATGTTTTTATATATCAGTTAAAACATATTTAAGATTAAAAAATTTAAATGTTAAAAATGTTCAAATTCCATTTTAAGTAGCAAATTCAAATGTTTCATAACTGTCATCTAGCATTTGTAGTAAAAAAAAAGGTCTAATTGAAAATATACTATAATTTTAGATTAATTTTCCACAATTGTGTCTATGAAGAACCAGGTTACTAAAGTTTACAGTAGGTAAGACAATTTTATCTTATCTTCATGCAACTATTGATTACAAAAAGCACAGAAGAGATAGCAGGACATACTCCCCTTATTTAAAATAATTTGTTTGAGTTTTAATTAGTCCCAGACAGTCTTAAAGTGATGATTTTAAATGTGATGAACATAATTTGCTCATTGCAAGATTAAAGTAATAATAAAAGTGAATATTCTTTTCTACACTAGCATCTTCCAGGCAGGCTGAAGTAGTCTGTGTCCTTCAACCTTTTTGTCCCTCTTTGCAGAAGCTGATGCAGTCTGTTAGACACTATTCAGTGGTATGCATGAATTCTTTTGTGCCAGATTCTGTGTTATCTGTTGGGTAATAACACTTTAAATTTATGCTATAAAATATGGTCTGTATAACAAGAGAGACATTTGTCTTAAACATTCTATAATAATAAGGTGAGGGGCTGGGGTTGTGGCTCAGCGGCAGAGAGCTCGCCTTGCACGTGCGCGGCTCGGGTTCGATCCTCAGAACCAGGTAAACATAAATGCATTGCATTGTGTACAACTAAAGTAAATAAATAAATATTTTTAAAAATAATAATAAGGTGAAATGTGAAAATCCAGGACAAACAGGATTGAGAGAGCAGTCATGAGAAATGGAAGCCTACCAAACTAGACTCTGAAGGAATGCATAAAAAAGGAAGGCAGGGAAACAAGCAAAGAAGTGAGATTTATAAGCAACTATGAAAGGAAGTTTGCTAACAAGTAAATAAAATAAAAAGTTAATATGTGTGTGTGTGTGTGTGTGTGTGTGTATGTGTGTGTGTGTATGAGCACACACCTGTGTATATATGTGAATATGAAATATATGTTTACCCTTTCTTCTGGACTCTCATGATTCTACTACAGCTGGTTCTAATACTTCCCAGTAAAGGACTGAGCTTATATACATTCCTATTAGTTGAGCAACATAAAGATGGGGATATAGAAAAAGACATTATTCATTGAGAAACAGAAATATGAAAGGTATGAAAAGAGAAATTTTAAATCTTCAGCACCTAATAGCTTCCAATCATAACTTACATCTTACTCATGTTGTAGGACAATCCTAGCTTATGTTCAGAAGAATTTAACAGTGAGGAATATGTGTCTGGTTTGTTTTTCTCTCTGGGAGTACCCAACAGTCTCAATCCCTAGGAATGTTGGGATAGAAGCTGGCTCCTTTCCCCAGGTTTGAGAAGGCAGTAGCAGTCACTTCTACAGTGACATGAGGAGTCAGACCATTCTTTCTCCATGTAGTAACCATGCAGCTTCCTTGGCCACTCCTTTCTGGGGATTTTAAACACTTGTGTTGCACTTCTTTTCCTCTTCCAGGCACCCATAGGTATCTAAGAGGAAGTTCACTGGGTTCCTCCATCACCTCGAGGATCTGAATGTGACTACTTTCTCTCATCTTAATGAGACAGGACTTTATTTAATAGCAGATAAATTTGGACAAGTTTCTTATTCTCTCGTGGCTTTAGTTTGTTTCTACAAAAAAAGGGGGGGGGGGAGGGCGTAATACCTGCTTAGTAGGGGATTTGTGAAGAGAAAATAATATATGTAAAGTCTTTGAAACTGTCTGGTACTATTAACCACCCAGTAAGAGTCATCATCAGGACCAACACCATTTTTTTTAATTTTTTTTAAAATTTATTTATTTTTGTATTTTAAGATGTTATAAATGACAGCAGAATGCATTACAGTTCATATTACACATACAGAGCACTTTTTTACAAATCTCTGGTTGTATGCAAAGTATATTCACACCATTCGTGACTTCATACATGCACTTAGGGTAATGATATCCATCTCATTATACCATCTTTTTTTTTTCCTTCACCCTTTTGCCCCCTCCCTTCCCCTCCTTCCCCATTGGCCATTCTAGTGTTCCTCTAATGCTCCTATGATCCCCATCCCAACCCGACTGTGAATTGGCCTCCTTATATCAGAGAAAACATTTGGCATTTGGCTTTTTGGGATTGGCTAACTTCACTTAGCATTATATTCTCTAACTCCATCCATTTTCCTGCAAATGCCATGATTTTATTCTCTTTTATTGCTGAGTAATATTCCATTGTGTGTATATACCACATTTTCTTTATCCATTCATCTACTGAAGGGCATCTAGGTTGGTTCCACAGTTTAGCTATTGTGAATTGTACTGCTATAAACATTGATGTGGCTGTGTACCTGTAGTATGCTGTTTTCAGGTCTTTTGGGTAAAGACCAAGGAGTGGGATAGCTGGGTCATAAGATGGTTCCATTCCAACTTTTCCAAGGTATCTCCATACTGCTTTCCATATTGGCTGCACCATTTTGCAGTCCCACCAACAATGTATGAGTGTGCCTTTTTCTTCACATCCTCTCCAACATTTATTTTTGTTTGTGTTCTTAATAGCTGCCATTCTGACAGGTGTGAGATGAAATCTTAGAGTGGTTTTGATTTGCATTTCTCTAATTGCCAGAGAGGTTGAGCATTTGTTCATGTATTTGTTGATTGATTGTATATCTTCTTCTGAGAAGTGTCAACTCATTCTATGAGGCCAACATCACCCTGATCCCCAAACCAGGCAAAGGCATATCCAAAAGAGAAAACTTCAGACCCATATCTTTAATGAACATAGATGCAAAAATTCTCAATGCAATTCTAGCAAAACGGATACAGAAACATATCAAAAATATAATACACCACGATCAAGTGGGGTTCATTCCAGGGATGCAAGGATGGTTCAACATACAGAAAACAATAAATGTAATTCACCACGTCAATAGACTCAAGGATAAGAACCATATGATTATCTCAATAGATGCAGAAAAAACATTTGACAAAATACAGCACCCCTTCATGCTCAAAACACTAGAAAAACTAGGGATAACTGGAACATATCTCAACATCGTAAAAGCTATATATGCTAATCCCCAGGCCAACATTATTCTAAATGGAGAAAAATTGAAAGCATTCCCTTTAAAAACTGGAACAAGACAGGGATGCCCTCTTTCACCACTTCTATTCAACATAGTAATTGAAATGCTGGCCAGAGCAATAAGACAGATGAAAGAAATTAAAGGGATACAGATAGGTAAAGTAGAACTCAAATTATGATTATTTGCTGATGATATGATTTTATACCTACAAGCCCCAAAAAAATTCCACCAGAAAACTTCTAGAACTCATAAATGAATTCAGCAAAGTAGCAGGATACAAAATCAACACCCATAAATCTAAGGCATTTCTATATATCAGTTACAAATCCTCTGAAAGGGAAATGAGGAAAACTACCCCGTTTACAATAGCATCAAAAAATAAAATAAAATAAAATACTTGGGAATCAACTTAACCAAAGACGTGAAAAACCTCTATAATGAAAACTACAGAACACTAAAGAAAGAAATTATGGAAGACCTTAGAAGATGGAAAGATCTACCCTGTTCTTGGATAGGCAGAACTAATATTGTCAAAATGACCATACTACCAAAAGCACTATACAGATTTAATGCAATGCCAATCAAAATCCCAATGACATTCCTCATAGAAATAGAAAAAGCAGTCATGAAATTCATTTGGAAAAATAAGAGACCCAGAATAGCTAAAGCAATCCTTAGTAAGAGGAGTGAAGCAGGTGGCATCACTGTACCAGACCTTAAATTATACTACAGAGCAATAGTAACAAAAACAGCATGGTATTGGCACCAAAATAGGCCAGTAGACCAATGGTACAGAATAGAGGACACAGAGACTAACACATATAATTTCAATTATCTTATATTAGACAAAGGCACAAAAATGTACATTGGAGAAAAGATAGCCTCTTCAACAAATGGTGCTGGGAGAACTGGAAATCCATATGCAATAAAATGAAATTAAACCTCTATCTCTAACCATGCACAAAATTCAACTCAAAGTGGATCAAGGATCAAGGAATTAGACCAGAGACACTACACCTAATAGAAGAAAAAGTAAGCTCTAATTCTCAACATGTTGGATTAGGTCCCAAGTTCCTTAATAAGAATCCTGTAGCACAAGAATTAATACCTAGAATCAATAAATGGGATAGACTCAAATTACAAAGCTTCTTAGCAAAATAAACAATCAGTGAGTTGAACAGAGAGCCTACTAATTGGGAACAAATTTTTACCACATGTATGTCAGATAGAGCATTAATCTCTAGAATATATAAAGAACTCAAAAATCTTAACACCAAAAAAACAAATAACCCAATCAATAAATGGACCAAGGAACTGAACAGACCAACACCATTTTTATTAATGCCCCACATACTTCTGTGCCAGCTTCTGGTGCTGCCATTAGAGCATCCATTTCAACTTAGGAGCTTGCTGCAGGCTCTATCCTTATCCTCCAGCATGAAGTGCTTTGACTCTTTTCAAACCCTTTCTTACTTCGGTCTTTTCTCCCTTCTTTGTTTTGTTCAATACCTGTTGAGCACCATACTTTTTGTTCAACACTAAGGTTACAGCCAATTTCGGAAGGCAGAAAGAAGAGCAAACTCTTTCCCTGCTTTACTAGGTAGATGCTAACTTCTATTAACTCCACTTTTGCTTTGGCTTTCCTTCCAAAGACAATATGATTACTCAACCCAAAGAACTTCCTATGAGCTAATACATTGCTCTTAAATCAAGTACACATGGTTCCTATAATTAAGCATTAATTTCAAAATGTTAAATACTTTTAGCTTTAGGACTTTCCATAACTTTGTGAACACTCATTGTGTCCCACTTACTTTTTCCCAAATTCTTCATCTATGATACTTCATTAGTCTTTATCAAAACATAATGAAGTAAATATCACTATGCCCATTTTATAGATAAAAATGTCAAGGTTTAGAAATTAAATGTACTGGTCCCAGGTCATACAAATGCTAAGTAGCAAAGGCTTGATTGAGACCTATTTGACTTTAAAGCCATGTTTGTGATTATGCAACTACTCTGCCTATCATTGACAAGTCAATCAAATTCATGTTACATTAAAAACAAATATTCAAACATAATTTTATATTTGTAATACCCTCATCTAGACTCACTAATTTTCTCCTCAAAATAAGTTCACAAAATGTAATACTATAAACAAAAATCAATGTGAATTTGTTTTAGCTATGGGAGATGAGACCATGCCAATTCTTCCAATTAGCAAGAGGCAGAGCCAAGGCTCAAATTTCTGACTGTAAATTTCATCAGAGAATTAAAAGTCTTATTGTTGCAAGGCTCTGAGTAGTGGTGAAACATGGCCTGCTAGAAACAATCTGTCCTGGAAATAGATGAGTAAGGATAGTAAATTTAAAAAACTTCTTAATGGAGGCAGATATTGAGGTCAAACCATCTATACTAAGAAACAGTGAAGCTCAGTTGGCTAGTTTAGGTAGAATACACAGAGAACACAAGACAGAGTTATCATCTAAGCTCATGATCATAGACATGAGAGGTGAGTCAGCTTTCATTTTGCAAGTTTTAAAAAAGGCTTGCTCAAGTTATCACAATTAAACAGGGTTTAATATAAGGAGAAAGCAGGAAGAGGAAGATGTGAATCTGATCATACTACTCCTTGGTTTTATATCCTTTGGGAGTTCCAACAATCTGTAAGATAAAAATCAGAATCCTTAGGATGTTTTACAAACCCTCCAATAGGTGATTCCTGACTTTATCTCTGTCCTCATCTCTAGCCTTTTTACTAGTAGGCTTATATTAGCTTTTTAAAAAGGCTTTAAAATATTTTGCTTATTTGAATTCAAAGACAAATGGGAATATCTAGTTGGACCACCAATCACTGTCTGGTATTGTGAAAAAGCTCTGTTCATAAGCAATAGACAAGCATATAGAAGAATTGCTAAATATCTTATATAGGTTAGTAGGTAAACAATAAACTTGGATTAATGCCTTAAATGAGCAACCACTATTAGCAAAGTCATTAATTAGGATTTGTTTACTTTTTTATCATCAACTCTAATTATTTGTTTGAACTGAGATCCTATAATTACCCTCAAGTTTGCAGGCAGTTAAGGAAAATACACTTATATTTGTCAAGCATGGATCACAGAATTTTGCCAATGTTAATACTAGTCTAACTTACAATTTTAATAACAAGTTTGATAAGGAAAGGGTTTTCTTTGTGACTGATATAGAGAATATCATTAGTGAATTTACTAATGAGTCTTTGGCTTTAAAAGATAAACACACTGAAGTAGGAGGACAGAATAATCAGTTTTGCTAAGGAGTATGATTGCTTTTCATTTAAAAAAAAAAGCTTGGGCTTCTAATGAGATACAATATTTCTAGTGAATTATCTTCAGAAAATGAATTATAATATGAAAGTCACATTTCTAAATTTCAAATCATTATACCCATTAGAATTGACCTCTGGATTAATGATCATAACAGCTATTAAAATAATTTATATCAAAATAATCATCAAATATATTGAAAATTACAATTGCAAATATTACTGGTTTAATTGTTCTAACTACAACTGACAACTATCATTAAACAATTTTATTTTCCCTCATAGCTTAGGAAGTTCCATGTGGGTCACATATTTTAGAGTTGAATGTGGAGAAATTGGAATAACACCTGATCAGCTAGTTAAAATAGTTATACATATTTGATCTAACTCACATTACATAAGCTAATATATATATTTTTTTTTAATTTAGAATTTTATTATCTTGTACAAATGTATTTGAGAAATAAAATGGTATAATGTAGTTTCAATATACATTGCTCTTGTTCTGAGTTTATACACTTTTATAAATTGGAAAGTCAATATTTCCATTAAAATTTATTAAATTTGTCATTTATCTTTTTGCATTTTAAAATATTTATATATTTTAATAGCTCTTATCACTTATTGTAATATTTTATTTCTTTGGTTTCTTGTTCTATCATTGCATTAACTGAGGTCTCAGTAGGAAGCACAAATGTTTTAATCAGCAGACTGAGCAAGGAGTAGGCAAGGGTATGGCAGCCCATAAGGAAGAGTGAGTCACACACAGCAATAGCACATAGCCCACACTACTCCTGGACTGAAGGGACAAGATGGGGATGACCAGAGCCCACTAAGAACCAGAACTTTGTAGAAGAAGTCTGGCACGTGGACACTGGAAGAGACCAGCATGAAGAAGGGAGCAAGAAGAAACACTATAATCTGTCACTCCAACATTTGTGGGGCTTCCACTGAATCTGAAGACAGTCAGCTGGAAAAATGTAAAGATGCCATCGACAGGGCTCAGCCTGCTGGGGCAGAGCATGGTAGAGAAGGGCAGAGCTCAGACTGGAATGGAACAAACAGTAATTAGCACCTTGTTAATGTAAAGAGATAAATAACACCGTGATCATAGGTTTTTAAGGAGCATTTTTATTGTGAAACTTTATTTTGTATAAAAGTCCAGTGCACAGAAAAGTACAGAGGATACTATACTAAGTTCCTCTGTATACAGCCATACAATTTGTCTAATTTCAAAGATTATCCAATTGCTTCATGTGTTACAAAGAAACAATGCTATAGAGAGAGTTAAAGCCCTCTAGATAATTCTGAAACTATTTTCCTCTTTTCATACCTAAGTAATTTTATAATTGATAATTCCATAAATACATTTAAAGTTTTGCTTTATACATGCATGAAACATATAAAATATGTTTACATATAAAATATTTATATACAAATATGTACATATAATTATATATGTGTATGATTTTTAGAATGTTTAATAATTCTTAATGTCAAATAAATTGTATTCAACTATAGATATATATATATATTCTTACAGATGCATTTTTGTCATAAATTTATAGTTAAAATCTCATTCAGATTGATATATGAAATTCTATTTAATATATTTTAGCTACTCCGTCATATTCCATTATATTCAATATAAAAATTTCTTTCTGGGCATAGTGGTGCACATCTGTAATCCCAGTGGCTCAGGAGGCTGAGACAGGAGGATACAAGTTACAAAGCCAGCCTCAGCAAAAGTGAGGCGCTAAGCAATTCAGTGAGACCTTATCTCTAAATAAAATACAAAATAGGGCTGGAGATGTGACTCAGTGGTTGAGCACCCCTGAGTTCAATCCCCAGTACCAAAAAATATTAAAAAAAATTCTTTGTAATTTTCATACTGAAGATGATATGAAAGTTTTCAATTTATAACCAATTTTTAATTGGAAACAATGCTATAATTGACATAATTATGATTCTCTCTTTGTGCCAACAGGATCATCAAGCATGATCAGATATATACCACTTTAATGCTATGCCTCCTTGATTCATTGCTCAGCAGTTCAGGTCACAGTATCACCTGGATTTTCATAATCAGAAATTCAGTTTCTATTAGAGACCTACCTGACAGAGTGATACATAGTTCTTAAAAGAAGAATTGTTATTTTCAAAAGAGTAAATAACCTTGAAAAAAGTCCTAATTTCTCAGTTGTGGTTAGTGATAATGGCTGACTAAAAACAAGGAGAATAATTATAAATGATATAGTGAATATTTATTAGAAAACCTCATAAACTTGTCCAGGAATATGAAGCTAGGATTTAGAAAAATATATAGCAGAGGAAAGGCTAGTATCTGTGATTGCTTTTAACCTGAGAATTCTAAAGAAGGAAACAAAGAGACCAAGTAAATGCAGAGAACATTCAACAGACAGAGTTGAGAAACAAGGTCTAGGTTTTTGCTCATGAATAGAGTGTCTCTGAAAAAACCCTCAGGGTCTTCATCCAATAAATAAGGCAAAATAGAAGTAGTGGATCCTGTGTGGTGGTACACACCTCTAATTCCAGCGACTGGGGAGGCTTAGGTCCAAGGATCACATTTCAAAGCCAGCGTGTTAGCAATTTAGCCAGACCCTATCTCAAAAAAAAAAAAAAAAAAAAAAAGTAATATAAAGGACCGGGGACATGTCTCAGTGATTAAGTGCCTTTACATTCAATTCCTGATACAAAAAAAAAAAAAAAAGGAATAGTGTAATCTTCAGAGGATCAGAGACCCAGATTACAGTGTCCCTAAATTAATTTAATGCAATCCCTGATTGTATCAAGTTAATTTAGAGTGACTAGTAATCCTAGGATAGCTATAAATTGGTAGCAAACACAAATTTTCCTGAGGAAGGAGAACAGTATCTACAGACTCAAATTTTTAAAATTTTTTGTGCATTTCCTAGTACTTAATCAAAAATAACCAGGCATGTGAATAGGTACCAGTAACCACAAACTCAAAAGAATCAAATAATAAAATTTAAATGGTATAGTTATGTGGTAAGGGTTTTACAGGGGTTATAAACGTATGTTTCAGTAAATAAGAGACAATGTTTTTATTTTAGCATTGAAATAAATATTTAAAGATAGGGGAATTTTAAAACTTAAAATAATAAAAGAACTCAGTGAATTTGACAATAGATTAAACATAGTTAATGAAACAATTAGTGAACTGGGATACATCTCAAAAAATATTCAAATTGAAGCAAAGATAAATAAATGATTAGAAAAAATAGAAAAGAACATAAAATAAGATGGGAAGACCTTGGTAGCACTACTCAAAATTTTGCCCTCATATAAATGTCTATCCACAAAATGCGTGTTACCTGTTCACATAAAATATTTGCCAAAATTGAAAATAAGCATTCAGGCACTTTTATAGCAAGTTGATATTGCAACACCACTTTTACTCCATTTTTTAAAAAATATGTTATTGATAGATTTGAAAAAGTTATTGTAAAAATTGCCATACTACCATAAGTACTTTCAAATTCAATGCAATCCCCATCAAATTCCCAGTGACATTCTTCACAAAATAGAAAAGTCAACCATGGAGAAATAAGAGGTCCACAATAGCCAAAGTAATCCTAAGTGAGAGAAGTGAAGGTATCACAATATCAGACCTTAAATTATACTACAGAGCTATAAAAATAAAAATGGCTTGGTATTAGCACCAAAACAGGCAATAAAATTAATGGAATAGAATATAAAACACAGAATCAAAGTCACATAAATATAGTTATCTCATCCTTGAAAAAAGTGCCAAAAACATACATTGGAAAAAAGATAGCCTCTTCAACAAATAGTGCTGAGAAAACTGGAAATCCATATGTACTAGAATGAAATTTAACCCCTATATCTCACCCTGCACAAAACTCAACTCAAAGTGGATCAAAGACCTAGGAATTAGACTAGAACCCTGCATTTACTAGAAGAAAATGTAGGCCTAACACTCCAACATATCAGCTTAGGAACTGACTTCCTTAACAAGATTCCTAAAGTGCAAGAAGTAAAATTAAAAAAATCAATAAATGAGATGACATAAAATTTCAAAACTTCTTCATAGAAAAGGAAACAATCAGAAATGTGAAGAGATAGCCTACAGAATGGAAGAAAATCTTTGCTACCTGCTCCTCAGATAGGGTGTTAATATTTGAGATATACAGAGAACACAAAAAACTAAACACCAAAAACTCCAAATATCCATATCCATATCAAAAACTCCAAATATCCATATCAATACACGGACAAAGGAACTAAATAAACACTTCTCAAAAGAAGAATTACTAATGGTTAACAAATATATGAAAAAATGTTCAACATCTGTAGCAATTAGAGAAATACAAATTAAAAGTACACTGAGATTTTATCTCACTCCAGTCAGAATGGCAATCATGGAGAATACAAGTAACAATAAATGTTGGTGAGGATGTGGGTGAAAGGGTATACACAAACATGGTTGGTGGGACTGCAAATTGGTATGATTCCTTAAAAAACTGGGAATGGATCTATGATTTTACCCAATTATCCCACTCCTCTATATATATATCTAAGATTTTTAATCAGCATACTACTGCAATGCAGTCACATCAATGTTTATAGCAGTACTATTCACAATAGCTAAGCTATGGAGTCAACCTAGATACCCACCAAGAGATGAATGGATAAAGAAAATGTGGTATAAGTACCCAATGGAGTATTATTCAGCCACAAAGAAGAATGCCTTTATGGCATTTGCCAATAAATGGGTGGAACTGAAAACTATCAAGCTTAGCAAAATAAACTAATGCCCCTCCAAAAAAAAGTTTGAATGTTTTCTCTGATATGTGGAAGCTAAACCCCAATAAGCAGGGAGAGATAGAAACTCAAGTGGAACAAAGGGGAATGAAGGGCGGGGAGGGGTGATGAGAAAAGGAAAAGATGGTGGAATTAATCAGACATAACTTTTATATGTATAATCAGATACAACTTTTATATGTACCTATATGAATGGTGAATCTCACCATCATGTACATGCACAAGAAATTAATTAAAAAATGAACAAACAAACAAACAAAAAAAAAAAAAACTAAGGGTAAATGACAGAAAGATCAATATAGGAAAGGGACCAGGGAGTGGCGAAGAGAAAAGGGGAAAGAAAGGTACTGGGGACTGATTTAAAACAAGATATAATCTATGCTTTTATAATTATGTCAAATTGGATTCTACTTTCATGTATAATGAAGGAAAGAGAGGAATCACATGTAAAAGAAACAATAGTACCTAGCCAACATGTGCAGGCATTCTCCACTGAAAAAATATGAATTTGCATATATGAGCCACTTATTAAAACCATACCTTGTATATGCCTCAGCAAAGTAGAGACTAAGTCCTCATAAAGAAGTCTGTTGTAACACCAAGGAATGTATGCCATAAATATTCTTCAAGTCATTCCTCAAAGAACTTTTGGCAACTTGTTCAGGTAGTTGTACAGTGAGTTAGGACATCCGCCCAGACATTTTAAAGACACTTATATATAGACTTGAGCTATCAGTGATGTCTGTAAACTTGAATGATTTTAGATGTTCACTATATCTTATCAACATATCCTATATGCCACTTTTTATTTTTCACATTTTTTCATTATCCAGTAAATTTCTTCAACCATATCTGCTTCACTTTCAAACTCATCTATTATGTTGTTTTTACTTGAAAATTATCAGTTTAATTAATTGATCAATATTTGTTTTATTTTCTAATTAGTTTTGTCTTTTAAGACTATCAAATATCAAATTTTTACCAAATTTTTAGGTATCTTTAAGTTTGTGTGTGTGTTTATATGATAAATGATATCCTATATTTAATAATTTAAATAAATGACCCAAGTGGGTAATACATATGGTAATTATTACTAGTATTATCTCAAAGATAGAATGGCAGTTTATTTTCTGATGTGTTGGGAATTTTTGTTTGCTCTCTCATGTTTTCTTTACCACAGTCACAGAAATCCTAAAAGACTTGATTAGAAATGTTTTCCTCCAGGAAGAAATTTTTTTATTTTCCTTTTATGGGAATCATAGATAGCAACAATTTTGCATCAGGTTAGCCTTCTTTGAAAATTGTGGACCTTAATTTGGTCACTTGGTATATGGCCCTATGATAGTGCTAATGTCTCCATTTTCCCTCAAGGAACCAGCCACATATTTAGTATTTAGGTATACTTGTGCCTAAATGCATATATAAAGGAACATTTCTTATAGATTTCCGTTACTTCTTGGAATCCACAAATATATGAAGAGGAAAGGTTTATTGAGGGTTGGCTTTGTTTTGTAGTGGAGAAAGCACTTCATAGCACATGGCCCACCAATTGCTGAAAGTAAACATTGTCTTAAGACTTTATTTTTCCAGAGCAATTTTATGTGCATAGTAAAATTGGAAGAAAGGTACAGAAATTTCCCATGTACCACTATCCCCACACATGCATTCTCTCTCCCATTATCAATATCTACCATTTGCAATAACTGATGAACCCATGCTGACACATTATAATCATCCAATGTCCACAGATTACTTTAGGGTTCTCTCTTGGCATTTTACATTCTACAGGTTTGGACAAATATATTATTAAATGAGTCTACCACTTTATTGTCTTAAAGAGTATTTTTTACTGCCCTAAAAATAATCTATGTTCTGCCAATTCATCCTTCTCTATCCTTTCATCCCTGGCAACCAGTGATCTTTTTTCTTTTTAATGCTAAATAATACTCCATGATCTGAATGAACCACAGCATATTTATCCATCCATGAACTGAAGCCCATCTTTACTGTTTCCCAGTTTGGGCAATTATAAGTAAAGGTATTATAAATATCTATGCACAGGATTTTTTGTGGATATGTGTACAACTTCCTTGAGTAAATATCAAGAAGTTCAATTTATGGCTCATGTGATAAAAATGTTTAGTTTTGTAGTAAATTGTCAGTTTCATCTTCCAACATAGTGGGACCATTTGCTTTTCACCAGCAGTGAATGAGAGTTCCCATAAAAACACATTGTTGCAGACATTTGGTGTCATTAATGTTCTGGATTTTGTCCATTTTAATAAGTATGGAAAGCAAACATCTTTTATGTTCCTAAAGACTTCATATTATTCTGTCACATCATTGCATTAATTTGCATATAAAGAGCCTAGTTATTTTTTGGTTTTTCACTTTTATGATAACACTGTGATTAAACATTCTTGTGTCCAACGAAATACATCTGATTGATTATTTGCTTAGTTTAAAATATTAAATTGACTTACTAGATTGAAAAGTACACAGTATTATTTATTCATTCATTTATTTTGAGGTATTGAGGGCTAAACCTAGGACCTTGCACAAGCCAGGCAAACGACTCTACTACTGACTTAACTCCTCAGTTATATCATTTTCTATTTTGAGACAGGATCTCCTTAAGTTTCCGGGGCTGGCCTTGAACTTTGGATTCTTGTTTCTTAGCTTCTCAAGGATCTAGGATTAAGACAAGTGCCACAATACCCAGCAAATACACACAAAGGCATGAACATATGTTCCCAGATTTTACTCTAGGACATAAATGTTAATTTATCTTCACCAATGGTGTTTGACAATTCTTATATTTAATTTTAGTAGTATCAATTAATTCAAATTATATTCCTCTGAAATGTGAGTTCTAGTGCATAGAACAAATGAATCACACTGGAAAATGTGGGCTAGAGAAGTCAGATGGTGTTTCAGTGCTATGTAAGTAAGACTCTGCAAAGGTCCCTTTGCTTGACAAGGCAGAGAGGTCATGGAGCACCTGGTAGATGGTATGTAAAGAAATATAAGAAATGATATGATGACATTACCTGCTAAGATAAATTGTACCTATTTTGGAGATTACCTGTGAGTTGATCCAATTTATAGGATGGGAAATCTTAGTAAATTTTACACCCTATAGATAACAAACACTTTTTAAAAAAGTAATTTTCCCAAGAAAAATAATTGGCACAGGAAGTTTATTAACTAAGGTAAAAAAGAGAAAAATGGTTTTATGAAGAAAGGCACATTTATTTGCACTCCTGCTGACAAGGCCAAAACCAGCAAACACATTTGCTAGGTCTCAGCAGGCTCAATGATTAACTTGGCAAGAGTAGAAGTTGCTGACACACTAATAAGAAAAGATTTATTTGTGAAAGATCTGTTGCTGCCTCTGCAGAAGATCATAAAACTGTGTATTTTATATACATATTTTTTTTTCCCTGAAAAAGATCTCTTAACTCTCTGGATTACTGGAAGTCCCTAAAAGGACTGAGAGTTACATAAGGATAATATTTATATGACTATGTTTTCATCTTTTTCCACCTGTTTCTCTGTTAGATATTCACTAACCTGAAATAGTGCTCACTTCAAATTGGTGGTTGAATGAGATGGATATCATTATCCTAAATGCATGATTGAAGATCTGAATGGTACTTATATACTTTGTATACAAGCAGTTGTATGTAAAAAGATACTATACTTGTGCATGATGAATAAGTAAATAAATAATAAAAAAAATTAAAAAAAAATCATCGTAAGCATAAATTATGGTGTGTTTGGCATTTCAAATTTGTTTTGATCCATGATGGTTGTGTAAAATGTGGCCTAAACAATAATGTTCTGTATAATATTTCTGATTCTTCTATCTTATTCATATATGGAGAGTCCTCTTTCATTTTCATGCCTTTATAATCACTGATCTTCAAGGTACTATAATTTTATAAAACAAGTCATAAGATCATTGGTAGCTGGCCTGGAATTCACCCTCCTCTTTCACAATTTTAAAAGTGCATATGTGAATATACTACAGTGAATCTCACTGTTATGTATACCCACAAGACACTTATTTTGCAAAAATAAATAGAAAAATCAATGGATTAAAGAGAAGAGAATAGGGGAATGGAGGATGGGGAGGGCAAATACTGGAGACTTAATCGGAGACCTAATTGGAGCAATGCAATTATAAATGCAATTATAAATGCAACTGCATTTATAGGATTTAAAGTTGCAATTATAAATGCAACTGCATTTATAATTATGTCAAAATAAATCCTAATGTTATGTATAACTATTACGAACCAACAAATGTTAAAAAAAAAAAAAAAAAAAAAAAAAAAAAAAAAAAACGCTCATTCTTGTGTTAAGTAAATGCTTCTGAAGACATCATGGATTCCTCCTTCCAGGAACAATGTCATGGCTTCAAGACTTTCATCAGCCTAACTGCTGCCTCTCAATAAAATAGTTCCTACTCAGTTATTGTCTTAATTCAGAGTCAAGACTCATTTTAACTTTCTTTCCTGTGTAGGTTTTATATGACACTTTAAAAATACTTATTGTTTTAAAATAAAGAAAACATAAAAATTAGCCAAAGAAGTTCTAATAATTAAAAAAAATCACACTCCATGAATTGTTTAAATTATATTTCACACTGTCTTAAAAATATGAATCTTTCTTAATTTGGGCTATCAAGGGAGACCAAAAGCATTTTTATTAGAAAAGAAGAAGAAAAATGGTAATATATAGCTATAAATATATTTCATTGACAAAATTAAGCTCTTATTCACAATATTCCTACTATACATATATATATGTATATATATATGCATATATATATACATTAGACTTATTGTTTTCCTTTAAATAATATCATTTGTGAGTAACTGAAGTTTTAAACTAAATCAGAGTGTGTGAAATGAGTTTTAGAATGAAGGCTGCAATATAGTCTTAATGTCAAGAGGCTGACATAAATTCAAATACATAATGACTTGGAAAACTTTTTAAGTACTCTTTGAAACATTTTCCCCTGGATAAAAGAAAGAATGTTCAAAGATAAAGCAAATTGGATAGTTTAAATAGTTAACTCAATTTAGAATGATCTGACAGTTTTTTAAATCAGATTTTGGAATACACACACACATACACACATATATTTATTTATCATGTCTGTTTGCCACAGACAAAAGAAGCCACTGTGACTAACACACCACCCAGAAGTAGCAGGGTGTCTTCATCATGTTACTTGGGTATGGTCCCAGCATCTCTACAAATAAGGTCCTTAGTGCTTCAGAATTGAATATGTTGTTCTGTGTCTCTATTATAGGTCTTAATTAAGATCTACCAGATTTTTGTTATTAATGAAGAATCATAAAGAATAATCTTCTATGAGATTTCATAGTTGACTTCATGACCTAATTTGTGGAAGTTTTTTATTTGGATCATCTTGCCCAGCTACATTAAAACGTTAGGATGATTTATTATACATATTTCATACAGTACTCAATTTTTTAAAGAAACAATGACCTAACTTTAATAGTGTTAAATAAACACCTTCAGAGCAATTGTATAAATATGGAATCTATCAGGGATACAAGTGTCATCTATTGAATTATTAGGCAACAGAAAAGACAGGAAACAATTTTTTTCTTTTTCACAATTATTATATTTTCCATTGAGATCTATGAATCATTAGGAAGTAATAATAATAAATATAGCTATTGATATATGATAATATTAAATTAGATGAAATTAGTCTAATATTTTCAGCTACTCTAGTGAGGGGGAGTTCATATTTACTATATGAAAAAGTAATTTATTTTAAATGTTTTTCAGTATTAGCAATATTCCATTATTAAAATTGTTCAGGCTATCAGGAACACCAACTTTATCTGTGGGATCCTATCTTCTGAGAAAATTCACACTGTGTTTTATAGCCTTATAGATTCCAATCATATTCTTTGTCTTTACATTAGAAGATTAATAGGTGCTAATCGTCTATGCTGTCTTCATAAAGCCTCCTTCTTAATTTTAAATTATTTTATTTTAGTCACTTTAATCCATGATTTCTCAAATTTCTTTTTTAATTATCTTTACTGATTTATTTATTTATTAATCAATTTATTTTGGTACCATGGGTTGAACCCAGAAATGCTTAACCACTGAGCCACACCCCTAGCCTTTTTCATTTTTCATTTTGAGACTCTCGCTAAATTGCTCAGGGCCTCACTAAATTGCTGAGTCTGACTTTGAAGTCACTATTCTCCTGCCTCAGCCTCCCAAGCTTCTGGGTTTACTGGGGTGTGCCAACCATGCCTAATGATTTCTCAAATATCTAAAATCATCTTTTGAGTTTTGCTGAATAATCCAGTTGTGAATCACAATGATTCTGTGCAGCTTATATGATGATCACTTCATTCCTCTCTCCCACAATGCACTTTTCTTCTGATGATCCAAATTGTTTTTACTACACAGAAGCAAAAAGCATTGACAGCCCTTGGGAGTGATGCAAAGATTGCTTGTTAATTGTATAGATTCTAGCATCACATTGGGTTAAGGCTATCATAACCCAATCATTTCTGAAGGATATGGAAAATAACATCCCCCAAGCAAAGGGAAATGACAGCCCCAGGGAGACAATGAGGACTATGTGATCTGGGAGAGGAGGGGGGAAGATTAACAGTGGGTCCTGGGCTCTGGTCTTTTCATCCTTTCCCAGTAACACTGAGTCCTGGGGGGAAGGCAAACAAATGGACCTTGGGCTCTAGATTTTTATTCCAGTAACAATGAGTTTCAAGCTTTCACAACTGTTTCCCTGAATTAGATTTTTAACCTGCACAACTAGTTTCCTGACTGCCCAGCCAGCAGGTCCCAAGTCTCTAATGATTAAGTCACACTAAACATTCTGTTCTGATTAACTCTCATTAAGACCTATAAAAACAGATCTGTCTTGTAACCAGTAACCATTTTCTCCCCTGAAAATGTGCCATGTGCCATTCCACCACTGCCTGATAAAGACAGCTTGCTGATCCCAGGTCTGCTACCGATTTTGGTTATTTTTGCTTACAATTTCTCATCTAAAGCTTTTTTGCATTGTCTCAGACATGAGCTTTTGAGGGACACTTCACATTGAAGCCATAAAACTGTGTTATGTAAGGAAGAAAAATGAAAACTATGAAGATGATTAAGGAAATTTTCATTGACATGCCAATGCTACCTTAAGAGCAGTCTGCATATCATTTTATACAGCTTCCATGTGGAACATTGACTTCAGAAGATGAAATACCCCCACCACCCAGTCTGACCAACTATATTAATTTGCTGGTGCTGCCATAATAAATTAATACAGGGCTGGGGTTGTAGCTCAGTGGTTGAGTGCTTGCCTCGCATGCGTGAGACACTGGGTCTGATCCTCAGCACCACATACAAAATTAAATAAATAAAACAAATATATTGTGTCCATATGCAACTAAAAAAAATTTTAAAAATAAAAAAACTAATTAATTAATATGGATCAGGCTGCTTAAAATAACTGGTTTGCTTGAAAAAGACAGAAATTAGTTTTTCCACAGATCTAGAGACTGGAAATCCAAGATTGAGGGTTAGATGGCAACCTTCTCTCTCTTTGGTTCAAGGATGGCAACCTTCTTGCTTTGTCCTTAGCATGATCTTTTCTTTGGGTAGCTCCATAAGGATTCCTCCTCTCCTGATGAGGATATAGTCCTCATATTATGGACCTACCTCCATATGCTCACTTAGCCTTACTTAGCTCTTTAAAGGTCCTATCTCCAAACATAACTGCACCAAGGGTAGTAATTCAACAATCCAATCAGTAACACTAAGCTTTGTTTTCCTTTTGGCAAAAGAAAGAAAAAAAAAAAAAAAAAAAAAAAACTTCAAAGTGAACAAGCATGAAAATGTTCTGGCAACATGTTGAGTGAGACTGCTTTGTGGGGGAGATATGTTCCCAAAGTATTTCACTATGTATCCAAATAACTTACTTCTGTAAAGACCCTTCAGAAGAAACCCCTTCATTTTCAACATATCAGAGCTTAAAGTAGTATAGAAGGAAATACTTGCTGCTATTTTTCTCATGAGAAACATTTTTCTTTGCAATTAAATACTTTATGAGAGAAAGATAGCATTAGCCCAATGTTGCTGTTATATAACTCATATGTGTCATCCTTGTAAGTACTTCGGAATTAATTCCTATATAAGGAAGAGGCAAATCTTAAAATTTAATTCAATTGATAACAGGCTTTTCTAGGGGGAAAAGGACACTCAATTTAAAGTACATTTAAAACCAGGTGGCCCACCTGTACAATACAAGTGACTAGGGAAGCTGAGGCAAAAGGATTGCAAATTTGAGGCCAAGCTTTGCAACTTGGTGAGACCCTGATTCAAAAAATAAAACACAGGCTATAGCTCAGTGGTAGAGTGCACCTGGGTTTAGTCCCCAGGAAGGGGAAAATGCATTTTAAAATGTTTATATCAGGTTTTGTTGTAGTAATTTTTCTATTTCTTAATTGGTGTATCTCATTTACATAGTAGGTTTCATTGTGGCATGTTTGCACACACCTAAAAGTACAAATTGATCAACTTCACTCCCAAATATCCCCTCACCCTCCTTTGCTCTCTCCACCTGACTTCCTCTCTCTAACCTAATGGTTACCTTTCAACTTCCAGAGAACTTGTTTTTTTTTTTTTTTTTTTCTTCATTTTTCCCCTTCTAGCTTCCACATAGGAGGGAAACTATATGTGATACTTTTTTTCCTGAGCCTGACTTATGGCACATTTTCCTGTGACATAATTTCATTCTTGTTTATTGCCACGATTGCCGCGTTACTTATTAATGGGGCCAAGGTCTAAAGCTACCCCCTTTTTGGGCCCACAAGGAGGATCTTTCTGACCAGCAGAAAGAGTTAAAGTAGCCTACCTGGTGAATACAGGCCTAGCGGGCTAAAGTCGCCGGAGTGCCTTTTCCCTCCACCTGTTTGACGGACACCAGGTCAAACCCGGGGAGTTTGGTAAGAAGCAATGCCAGAACTCAACTTTATTAAAGATGGACTGAACTTATAAAGGCCTAAACATAACCAATCAGTGACCATCAGGGTGGTTCCAAATCTCAGGATACGTCATAGCCACGCCCCTTGCTTAGCCCTGGTCCTCCACAGGGCGTGGTAAGCAACCAGAGCCCATCCCCTTGGCAGACAACATCCGGACAGTCCCAACATTTCCCCTTTTTCGTTTTTTTCAAAATGGGGCTTCTCCATTTTATATTTCAAAAATGGGATGTCCCATTTTGTATTTCGAAAATTAGGGTGTCCATCGCACTCGAAAGTGTGCCTGCTTAGGTTGTTTTTCCTCTCTGGGAAAAATCTTACCCATCATTGGCTACCACCCTAGCACTTCAGGTGGACACACCCAGGGCCAGCAAGTGGCCAGGGGAAGGACATGGGACAGGACAGTCACCTTTGGGAAGGCTTTTCAAGGATGGCTGGTTTAAACCTCTGCATCTTGTTAAGGACCATGGCCAAGCCTGTAGGGCTTTAGCTCAGCATCGCTGACAGCAGACCACCCAGCTATATCAGTCTGGTCAGTCAAAAGGGAATTGAATAAATTTGTTGATTACATAGGGCCCAAAAGTGAACACAAACACAATGGCAATCAGGGATTTCACCAAAGGGAGAAGGTCCACCCATTCAGTTCAGTCTAAAGGAAGCCGTCTGGCACAAAGTCCAGACAATTGTCACAGGAATAGCACTCTTCTCTTTAGCACAAAGTCCAGACAATTGTCACAGGAATAGCACTCTTCTCTTTAGCACAAAGTCCAGACAATTGTCACAGGAATAGCATAGTCCCTCTTCTCTCATCGCAGAGGGTTGAAATACTGACAAAGAAGGAGTCCAAGACAGTGTTCTTGATGAATTTTGGAATGGATGTGAAGAGAAGTTTAATCACAACAGGACAGGAGATCTGTCATGGTGGTTTTTTTTTTTTTTTTTTTTTTCTTCTCATTTCTGTGGAAAAAAGAAAGGATCACCCCTCAAGAGCTTGTGCTCCTGGGTAGTCATTTTGGTCAGATTGGCAGTATTTGAGATCTCTGGCAGGCACCCATATAGGGTTGTATTCTCCAATTGGGAAGACACATCCAAAACCTCTGCCAGCACTTATTAACGGATCTGGACCTCTCCAGAATCCAGTCAATGGGTCCTTCCATCGGACCTCAACCTTTACATAAGGAGTTTGGTTAGACCAGTGTCTTTGAAACGCAGATAGAGGCTGCTGTTTGGAAAAATTTAAAATATTTAAAGTAAGCATAGCTGTTTTTAACTGGTCATGGGGGTTGCTTCCCCCATTTTGTTTTATTAATTGGTCCTTTAGGGTTTTATTATGTCTTTCTATGATGACTTGTCCTTTTGGGTTATATGGGATCCCTGTGGTATGTTTAATATGCCATGTTTGGAAGAACTTTTGTAATGATTTGTTCACAAAACAGGGTCCATTATCAGTTTTAACCTGTTTTGGCAATCCAAGAATAGCAAAGCATTGTAAAAAGTGACTTTCAGCATGTTTAGCCCTTTCTCCAGAGTGCGTCGTGGCCCAACAAGCATGTGAATAAGTATCTATGGATATAAATATATATTTTAATTTTCCAAATGGCGCATAATGGGTTATATCAGTCTGCCAGACAGCGTTGGGCCGTAGGCCTCTGGGATTTACCCCAGGGAAATGGAGAGGTGGGACCTGTAAGAAGGGCAAACAGGACTTACATGTTCTTACAATCTTTTTAAATCTTTTATAGGAACCAAAGGAAATTTATGATGTAGTCCTCTCCAATTTAAATGAGTAAGGTCGTGAAGACCTTGGGCTAACTGAAGGTCTTTTTGATATGGGACTGTAACTGTTAATACACCTGTGGTGGCCAAACGGTCAGCGGCCTGATTTCCCTCAGAGAGGGGCCCAGATAAGCCTTGATGTCCCCTAAGATGTTGGAGGAAAATAGACTCATTACGCCCCTTTAACAGGGATTGTATCTGAATCATTAAAGGAGTTATAGGATTATTATCTATCTTTATATATGATGCATTTAGAGTAGGTAATAGGTTAATTACATATAAACTATCTGAGAAAAGATTTATAGGCTCTTGAACATGGGTCAAGGCTAATGCAACAGCATATAATTCTTTAAATTGAGCAGAACCAGTAACGGCTTCAAAGTATCATGTCCTTTGGCCTGAGGATGAGTGAAAAACTACAACCGTTGACCCTTCTTTTCCTCCATCTGTGAAGACATTTACTGTCTTGGGGAGTGGCTTGATGGAAAAAAGGATGGGGGGAGTCCACTCCAGCTTGGGAAAAGAAGAGGTCCATTTGGTTGACCCGTAATGACAGTCAACCTTTCCTAAAAATCCTTCTAAAGCATAGGAGACTCTAGGGTTATTTCTCCATATCCACTCAAAGTCTGACAAACGGTAAGGAATTATTAAAACATTTGGGTCTTTTCCATAATGCCTCAATGATTATCTCTCCCTTTTATTATAAGATCTGCTAATTGATCTAATTGGGAATAAACTTGAGGTGCTCCTCCCACAGAGGAATGTATCCACTGTAAGGGGTTACCCATCTGGGTGAGAACAGCTGTAAGGAGCTTAGCACCTGAGAAAATCCACAGATATAGAGGTTGCTTTGGTTGGTATCGAGCCAATTGGGCTGAATTGAGGGCATCTTGGACTTTTTGTAATATTGACAGATGACCTTCTTCTAGTATAATCACATCAGAGGGGGATTTTCCCCGTAGCAACTCAAAAAGAGGTAATAAATCCTCAGTAGAGATATGAAGCCATGGTCTGAACCAGTTTAGCTCTCCTAATAGCTTCTGTAACTCTGCCAAGGAATAAGATTTTTGAATGACTAGTTGAGGTTTGAGAGGACAAACCGAGTCTAGGCTAAGTTTTGTCCCCAATATTTTGAAGGGAGGTACAGTTTGGACCTTGTCATTGGATATGTGTAATCCTCCTTTCTCTAAGAGCTCTCGAAGGACCAGGTAAGCTGAGCCCAATTGCTGGACATCAGCAGCTCCCAGGATGATGTCATCCATATAAACATATAGGGTGAGCTGTGAATTTTCCATTAATGGTGACAGGAGACATGAAACATAATGTTGACAAAAAGCTGGGCTGTTAGCCATACCTTGAGGGAGAACTATCCATTCATATCGTTCATCCAGCCTTTGAAAATTGATAGAAGGGACAGAAAAAGCAAATTTTTCATAATCATCTGGATGAAGAGGGATTGAAAAATAACAATCTTTAATGTCAATCACAATTAAGGTTAAATCTCTTGAAATAGAAGGGATCCAGGGGAGGCCACACAGAGGTGTGCCAACAATGAACATCCTATCATTAATTTTTCGGAAGTCTTGTAACATCCTCCATTTCCCTGTGGCCTTCTGTATAAGAAAAACAGGACAGTTCCATGGGCTAAGAGAGGGTCTAATGTGTCCTAGGGCTAACTGTTCTTGGACAATTGCCCTCAAATGGTTTAATTTTTCAGTAGGAAGGGGCCACTGCTCGACCCAGATTGGGGGGCCATCTCGCTATTGAATAGCAGGAACTTGGGGAGCAGTGGCCCTTAGGATTGGGGGTGAGACCCTACTTGATGGTTGGAATTTTTTCTCCCTGTATCTTTAATTAATATATCATCTTGAAGCTCTCTATGGGTTGTAGTAATGTAAGCTTCAGCTTCTCCTAAGATGTCTTGGCCCGATAAATTAGAGGTTAATCCAGGGGCCACAAGGGGGTGAACTTCCCCTTGATTTCTGTCTATGTCTCTCCATCTAAGCCAATCTCTGGTTTCCTCTGAATTAGTGTTTCCAACTACCCCGAGTAATTGGGGCCCTGGAATTAGTTTCCACTGAGGTGGGATTTCTTCCTTCCTTAGCATAGTACGATCTGCCCCAGTATCAATCAGGCAACGAAATTTCTTTCCTGATATATAAATATCTATCTTTGGTCTAATACCTGGAAAAATAGGAACTGTCCAATAGACCTTAGGGGGACTGTGAGCAGGGGAACCTCCTTGGTGTAACAGGGCTGGAGAATTCCCCTTTAGGAGTTTAAAGGTTTCCCCTGAATATCAAATTTAGATCTGCAATCTTTTCTCCAATGATACCCTCTTTTACATCTAGGACAAAGTGTTCTAGGGGCAGCTGGACTCTGAGTCTGGCCAGGGGAGCATTTTGGAGGCCGACCAAGGCCATTGGGGCAGTCTTTTTAAAATGGCCCTGTCGTCCACACTTAAAACAGGTTCCTTTTCCATTTAAAACTGTTGCTAGTACCTCAGTATGGGCATTAAGGGCTGTTGTTAAGGCTTGAGATTGATGAGTATGAGAACCAACATCTTTGGTGGCAATAATCCATCTCCCCATAGATCTATCCTTTAATCCAGCACAGGCCAATTTGTGATCTGTAGTCATTCCTTCCCAAATCAGCATTTTAGCAAATTGATCTCTCAGAGTACCAGGTGGAAATTTCCTTTGAAGGCTTTTTTTTCCACTCTCTCAATAAATGTGGCCAGATCCTCATTAACTTTTTGAGTTATTCCAGCTATAGGAGGCTCTGTAGGGCCTTCCTCTAGCTTTTTCCATGCTGCAAGCCCTAAAGCCCGCACCTGCTCCCGGTAAGGAGCTGGTATTGCTGCCTGTTGAATGCCTGTGGCATATTGGTCATTAACTCCTGCCAGCATCCCAAAAGTTATTGGTATGGGAGGATTCATAGAGCGGTTTCTCTCTGTTTGCATATGGCATTCATCAGTAAAACATGCGCACCATTTTATGAACAGGGGACCTGGAAGCACAGCCTTAGCTAAGTCTTTCCAGTCTTTTGTCGTGCACTGTTGATGTGCCAGACTTGATAAAATGCATTCTGCCCATGGGGAGTTAGGACTGTCTTCTGAAACTGCCTTTTTTAATTCTTTTAAATCTTGAGTCTCCCAGGGGTACCAAAGATTCAGTCTATTCCCTCCGGGGTTTAGATGGAACGCCATTACAGGTGAAAGCCCTCCAGGGGGTGGCAGCAGCTGTTGCAAAACCGGTGCATCCTGGAAAAGTGGCAGCACAGATGGCCCTGAGGGCATTATTTGTACTGGCTGCGCAGGCTCGTAAAATGGCAGATCCCGCTCGCAGGGTGGTGAGCCATGTGGCTGATGGCCTTTGTCCTCAGGGAATTTTTGAATGCTCTCAAAAGGAGGAGCTGTAGGTCCCTGACTGCTAGTTTTTCCTAATTCCGCGGAGCGGGAGAGATGGCCAGATTTCTCTACTTCTAGGGAGTGGTTAGGCTTCTCTAAATCCACGGACTGGGAGGGGCTGTTTAATTCCGCAGACCAGGAGAGATGAGATTCAGATTTTTTATTTTCCCGTAGGGCCTCTTCCATCACCTCAATTCTTATAATTTGAGGTGCCTGATCTGTGGCCTCTGAAGATTCTTTTACTGGCTGCATGAGAGAGCATGCTTTCAGGGCGGATAATGCTGGATAAACTCCCGGAGGTGGAATTTCCCCATATTCATTTTCTCTCTCCCTTAAAAGCTGTTCCACACGGTGCCATGTCTTCCGTGCATTATAACCAGCCTTTGGGAGCCAGGGAGCCGCCCATGTTAATGAGCTCCAAATTTTTTCAGCTTGAGAATCAGAAATCTGGAAACCTTGCTTTCTTAAAATACATTGCCATGACTCGAGGGCTGGGTCCTGAGATTTCTTAAATATTAAAGCTTGCCCCATATTAGAGGATACTTTTGCCAGAGTGACTCTGTGTCTCTAACCGATTGCTAAGCCTGTTGATAATTCTCTTTTGTTTTCATACCCCACGTTGGGCGCCACCTGCCGCGATTGCAGCGTTACTTATTAATGGGGCCGAGGTCTAAAGCTACCCCACTTTTGGGCCCACAAGGAGGATCTTTCTGACCAGCAGAAAGAGTTAAAGTAGCCTACCTGGCAAATACAGGCCTAGCGGGCAAAAGTCGCTGGAGTGCCTTTTCCCTCCGCCTGTTTGATGGACACCAGGTCACACCCGGGGAGTTTGGTAGGAAGCAATGCCAGAACTCAACTTTATTAAAGATGGACTGAACTTATAAAGGCCTAAACATAACCAATCAGTGACCAGCAGGGTGGTTCCAAATTTCAGGATATGTCATAGCCACGCCCCTTGCTTAGCCCCGGTACTCCACAGGGCATGGTAAGCAACCAGAGCCCATCTCATTGGCAGACAGCATCCGGACAGTCCCAACAGTTTATGGTTGAACATTGTGTATATATACCACATTTTATTTATCCATTCATCTGTTGATACACCTGGGCTGATCCCTTAACTTGGCTATTATGAATTGTGCTTCAGTAAACATGGACATCACATATCTCTAAGGGATGCTGACTTTCTAATCCTTTTGGATAAATTCCAAGATGTAGCATATTTGGATCATGTGGCAATTCTATTTTTAGCTTTTTGAGGAACCTCCATAGTGACTCAACTAAATGATATTCCTTCCAAACAGGTATGAGCTACTTTTCCCCAGGATCCTCACCAGCATTTATTACTATTTGTATTCTTGATGATGGTCATTCTAACTGAAATTAAATGAAATTTCAGTGTCCTTTCGATTTTTATTTCTCTGATGGCTAAAGATGCTGAACCTTTTTTCATATAGTTCTTGGCCATTTGTACTTGAGATTTTATGTCTTCTGGGATAGGATAAAGTAGACGAATCACAAAACTTAACTTTATAGGGCTTTACACAGGATCCCCTGCCTCCTATAGAAGTTCAGATTGCATGTACACTGTAACTTGGTCAACCAAATAGAAATATAGTTATATGTAGAAGAATTCTGTTACCTCAGGTTATAGGATGCCTTATCAGGAATAGGAGCACAAGCAAACTTTTCTTTAGTGGTTGCGCTGTGCTGGTTTCAAGTTGTGTTAATGAATAAGTTATCTGGGGGGAAATAAATGAGTCTCCTTTTGTATAAATTAATTCTCCCAGTCATTCATTGTTTCAGATCAGGCAAAGCTCTCTTCCATCCTGCTCAATTGTTACCCATGTCCTTTCCTTCTTTGTTCTCTTCAATGATCTTGATTTATTATTATTTTATTATTTTTTAATTTTGTATTCTCAGATATATATATATATACATATATATATATATATGTATATATATATATGATAATATTTGTTTTTGTCAGCTTTTCTTCTCTGTGACCAAAATACCTGACAAGAACAACTCAGAAGAGGAAAATTTTACTTTGGCTTATAGTTTCATAGAATTCAGTCCATAGTCAGCTGAATCCAAGGCAGAATCATCATGGTGGAAAGGTACAGCAGAAGAAAACTGCTTAGCTCATGGCAGCCAGGAAGCAGAATGGAGAGGAAGAGGCCAGAGAGCAGGTAAACACTTCCAGGGCCCACCCCAGTGACCTATTTCCTCCAACTACATCTCAACTTGGGCCACTGATGATATCAGAAGCCTCATGATCTAATCACTTACTAAAATCCCCACCTCTGAGCACATGAGACTTTGGGGGACACGCTAGATTCAAACCATTATAATAATATAACAAAAAGGTTAAGTTGGAGGGAAATTGAATGAATGAATTTTCTTCATGAAAAAGAAGTTTCTCAAAACAGCAAATATTCAGGATGTACCTGAGATAGTAAGGAATCAGAAAAAAGTGAAAATTTTGTCTTAAAAATAAAAAAGAGAGCAGGGTGCGGTGACTATAATCCGAGCAGCTTGGGAGGCTGAGACAGGAGAATCATGTATTCAAAGCCAGCCTCAGCAACAGTGAAGCACTAAACAATTCAGTGAGACCCTGTCTCTAAATAAAATATAAAATAGGGCTGGGGATGAAGCTCAGTGGTCAAGTGCCTCTGAGTTCAATCCCCAGTAACCACCCACCCAACCCCCCAAAAAAAATGAAAAAGAGAATGAGCAATGTGGACTTTCAACTGATTTTCATACGAGAAACTAATTCAGGACTCAACATATAATCTTTTAATTTTAAAGAACATCTTTTTTCTTTAGTGGTATACTCCTTTTCATTTCTGAGTGTATAATTTTTCATTGTTTATTATAATAATAGTGAGATTCATTATGCCTTACTCATACATGCACTTTTTTTTTTTTTTTTTTTTTTTAGTACCCAGATTGGACCCATGGGCACTTAATCACTGAGCCACATCCCCATCACTTGTTCATTTATTTTATTTTGAGACAGGTTCTCACTAAATTGTTCAGGGCCTTACTAAGTTGCTGAGGCTAGCCTCACACTTGTGGTCATCCCTCCTCAGCCTCCTGAGCTTCTGAGATTAGAGGCTTGGAATATAACATAATTTCTTAATAAAAATATTCTAATACCCTATTTTTATTATAAATAATTAATACCTGCTGGTCAGTGCTAAGTAATATAGTCTAGTCAAAGATAAAAACATTATGTTCAAAATATATTTTAAGCACATCACCAAGAGAAAGTTAAAATCCTTTTAACAAATACATCTAGCAAGAGATATAAAGCTGGTGATGAAAATAAATGAGGAAATGTGAACTCCATACTTTGTTTAATACTGTTATTTTTTTTCCCTCAGAGAATGAATCATTGGTAGAAACTGTGCACACTGGGAAAGATGAGAAAGAACAAAGCCTCTCCATGCCATCACAAAAGCTAAAAGTAAGCCGGGTGCATGGCACACACCTGTAATCCCAGCAGCTTGAGAGGCTGAGGCAGGAGGATCAGATTGCAAGTTCAAAGCCAGCCTCAGCAACAGCAAGGCACTAAGCAACTCAGTGAGATCGTGTCTCTAAATAAATATTAAAAATAGGGCTGGGGATGTGGCTCAGTGATCGAGTGCCCCTGAGTTCAATCCCCAGTACCAAAAAAAAAAAAAAAAAAAAAAAAGCTAAAAGTAGTATTTGTGCTCCTCTTAGTCTGGGCTTCTGATAGGAATGTAGATGGACATAGCTTAGTTAACACTATGGAAGGTAAGCTGCTAGAATGAATGCAAGGACTCACTGTGCAAAGGATGAGTAGCTTATTCTTGGTCATCTCAGAATTTTCTGAAGCTAAGGAGGTGTCTTGAGAGGATAAAGGAAGAATATGAGTAAATTAAAAGAGATGGAATCCAGTTATTATTAATCAAATATCATCCAATGTTTGGTGCCAAATTGACTTTTAGAGCTTACTTATTATGACATCTTTAGATGTCTGATTTTCTCATGGAGTAAAATTAGTCTACATTAATTTACTTTTTGTTCATTAATCTTCCTATTCAGATATTGTAGTATGTACTAAATATCTAACCACAACCTGAGAGAAGCATAGCTTCCATTACTCATCAGCTCAAAAAATATCTAGTACCTCAGTAATATTCCCAGTATGAGGCCATCTTCCATAACATGGCATTCAATGTTTCTATCCTCTGTCCCTAGTCTTGCTCTTCACATATTTTATCCTGAGATTCTATTCTCATTCTCCAAGGCTTATGGGCTAAAGTGTCCCTCCCGCCCCCCGCCACCACCAAATTCATCTGTTGAAGCCCTATCCCCCAGTACCTCCTAATAAAATAATATTTGAAGATAAGACTTTCAAAGAGGTAATGGAGTTAAAATGTGATGATTAGGGTAGCTCCTACTCTGCTTTATAAGAGAAGGAAGTTGGAACAGAGACAGTAATGTGGGAACACAGGAGGGCACAGTGAGAAGGGAGCGACCTGCGAGTGAAAGAGAGAACTCCCAGAAAAAAGTCATCCTGATAACACTTGGAGTTTGAACCTCTGGTCCCCAGAATTTATATATATACATATATATATATGTATACACATACATATATATACACACACACACATACACACACATATACATTATATATCTATATATTTATATATATATACACACATATACATTAGTTATATATAACTAATATATATATATATAAATAATTATATGTATATTTATGTGTGTGTATAAATACATATACACTTTTCTGCTTCTTAAACCTCTCAGTCTCTATTTAGTTATGAGATCTCTATTAGTTAGCTTTCCACCACTGTAAATAAATACCTGAGGCAATTCACTTATAAAGAGGAAAAAAAATTATTTTGGCTCACAGTTTTAGTAGTTTCACTTCATGATTAAGAGGCTCCTAGCTTCGGGCTTCTAGTGAGGCAGCAGCACAACATGGTGGGAGGTTGTAGTGTAGCAAACTGTTCACTTCATTCGCCAAAGCAAAGGGAGAAAGAGAGCGAGGAAATCATACCCTTCAGTGAGCTAAGGACTCTCACAAGGCCCCACCTTCTATAAGTTTAGCCACCTCTCAAGAGCACGACCCTGGGAGAGAAGGCATCAAGACATAGACCTTTACAAGACATTTAATCTCCAAGATATACCAGGATCTCCAGAAAACAAATACAACCAGTTTTAGTAAAAGTTCATAATTTTTTTCAAAAGAAAAGCTATCATTTATTGAAAACTTATTAAAACTTTAATAGATGCTAAATACATACACAAACATACACATATACATGTAAAAAACTAAAAGTGGATTAGCATTATCCTCATTTTATAGATATTAGTATGTTGTCACATATATTATGGTTTGTTAACACCAATATGATTTGGATTTTCAATACATATTATAATATTTCACCATCCCAATATAGAATGTTTACACTCCTACCAACTTCAGCTCAATTTCTTTTATTTTCTGCAGCCCTGGTTTTGGCTCCTGTTTCCGGGTCTCACTGTACCAATTTTTCTTTATCTGACATCTTCAAGGTCAACATTACAATAAACTTAATAAGTTTAGTGCAATGGAAGAAGAACATACTCAGATATGAATCTTGAATCCACCAATCCATGATTGTGTGACAGATTCACTTTCTAGGCCCTGTACCTTCATCTAAGGAGTGTAGTTTTACCTAAACTGAGAGCTTTTATGGTTTTTGCTGTAAAATCTCTGCACAGGGTCTGATCTGTCACAGGCTCTTAGCACATATGCCAAGTAATAAACACCCTTTAACATAAAATCTGTGGCTTTATCACAAGACTTTCCATTTTTTGTATGCTTACATGTAAATGGAATTTTAAGATTGATTTTTAATATGTGATAATGATAGGTCTTGACAATTAAAAATTTATTATTTACACAGAAATATCCACTACAGCAAAGCCAATGATTCTTTGGGTCAGTAATCTTAGCTAAGAATTGTTTTCCCATTAGATTGTTGCTAAGCAGATAATCAATTATGAAATTGTTGAAAGCAAGAGTTGTTGCTAACTCGAGTTGACAGGCAACATGAGCCAAAGTAAAAATTATTAAGCAAAAAATTCGACCCTTCATTATTACTTCATTTGTTGACTCATTCACTCAATAAGAAGCTAATGGATGACTAATGTGTGCCCAACACTGAGATGAAGCAGAGGTTATAAAGATAAATCAAAGACAGAGCTAAAAAAAATCAATAAGATTAATATAGGATAAAAAACAAAATTTTTCATAGTGTAATCTCCACAGAGTCTCAAGATAGGACAGATTATTTTTAGCTAACTTGATTATGGTAGACATCATACAAAATATATAATTTAAGAAAATTAGTATGGGAAATAAATAAATTATGTTTTTAGTAGAAGTGATGGACTGGTCACATATCCAAGAACTTAGCGGTGCTTTTTAGTAATAATGTAGTTTTTTACTAATGGAAAACATTTGAAAATAAACTTAAAAATTGTGAGCATCTTGAATGACAAATTAAGGAGTTTTGCTTTATGCAGATGAAATAGTTAATAATTGTGGATTTTTGAGCAAGGGACACTACTCAAGCAAAACTGTGTGACATTTTTTCTAGTAACCTTCATTCTCTAGTGTACACTAGCAAGGAGCAAGGCTAGTTTAACATTTGAGTTACAAATCAGTATTTCTCTGGCTCTTTGCCCAATATTTGTAATTGTAGATCTTTTAGAATTCCTCCAGACCAAAAGCTGCAATTGTGTAACCCAAGAATAATCTAGGAATTCCATGAACTAGCAAAACCCAGGAAAACATACCAGAGACACACAGAGACTCATAGATACTTCTCTGAATAATTTTCTGTCATGTTGAAAATTGTCTGCTTGTCTATGGAGAAATTTACAATAATTTTGTGGTAATTTTACATAAAATGAACACAAAATGAGAAATTGTTACATTGGTATTATTATGCTACACTGATGTCTTGATTGTAAATGGCAGTTCACTACTGTGCACACAGCTATAGGTTAGTATAATCATTGATGCAAATTACTAAACACCTTCTCCTTTTACCATTCTGTGAATTGTATTAAGCAAGTTAGAAATCAGAAAAGGAGGCAGAGTGAAATTAAATGTATTTTTTATTTAATTTCATTGTAAACCACAATTGGCCATAAAAACCACAGTATTTATCGTAAGTAAAACTTCTTGTCCTTTCCCCTCAAATGGTATTCTAAAGCCTGTGAGGCCTAAAATGCTTCTTAAATGTGTCCAAACTGAGGATGTCACACAGCATGGTATTTCTCATGGAAGACAGCTTGATTTAAAGACACCAAAAATTTAAATTAGCATGAATTAAACCCTTCCCTCATAGCATCCTAGAATATTATGTATTGTTTTTCCAATTATGAGGCAAAGCTGCTAACAATTGATGAGAACTTGATACAGCCAAGTGTGCCAGAAATGCATAAGCCGATTTGTAGCTCATTACTCAGAAAGAAAAAGAGAGAGATAGAGAGAGAGAGAGAGAGAGAGAGAGAGAGAGATGTACTTGTGACAAGTGACACTATCCACTCTAGAAATTTGTTTACTAATATGTTACAGAAAGTCAGTGAAGAATGATCCAAGAATCAGCATGAAGCAACATGAAACTGATATATCTTTGGGCAGCCAACACCTAGATTGCAGCTCTTACATGAACTCAGACCACATCAAAAAGAATTTCAATTTGCAGAGCTTCTTTCAGAATTCTCAAAATCTCCTGAATCTCCTCTGGCACTGAAATTTTTAACTGATAAGAAATTCTTTATCCTCTGTTCAGAAATGCAGCATCTGCAATGCCTGGTAATGCTGTTTTAGCTGTTTGGGCAAAAGAAAATATGTAAATGGGCTGTGATTCATAGAACAGTTTCAAGCCTCAGCCAAACATTCTGGAGGAAGGCTTGGAATTTTGCTGTGAGATCTTAACTTCAATGGAGCAGCTGATTCCCACTCTTTGGACAGTTGGGCAAGAATTGAAAGCAGAAGATTCCGTAGCTTCCTTGTGGCAGAGAATTTTTTCACCTCTTAATAAGTAATGCCTGAAATTTTTGAATGAACTTCAGGCAGATGTTTAACTATTTTTCAAACAAACAGAAAATCTACATCAAAATAATTTGACAGGAAGCAATTCACTCAAAGCTTCCTCTATTAGCTGAAAATACTTGGGCATAGGATGAAGTTTATTTTTGTCTACTTAGTTTATCTGCCTCTGAGAAGAGTATATTAAAATTTCCAATTATAATGTTTGATTAATCCATTTGTTTTATGCTTCTCTCAAAAGTCACTTAATACGTTATAAGCAAACCAGTTTACACATTTTATGATAAATATAATTTCCTATCTATTATTCTCTTTATAACACACAATTTCTTTTTTTAACTTTGTTGTTCTATATGCCTTAAATTTTATTGTGATAATGATTAAAATTGTTACTTCCATATTTATGATGGGTCTTATTTGTCTGGTTTTCTTTTTCAACTCTTATTTTTAATACTAAATTTGTTTTTATTTTTAGAATCTTGAAAAAATGTCTATTTTTAAATTCAATCAAGTGCCTAATAAATGAAGACAATGAACACTTGATATTACTGTTACAACTTATACATGTACTTTTGTTTCATTTTTACATTGATTGCACATTCTATTTTTTAAAATTTTTATATGGTTGTAGATGGACAGCATGCCTTTATTTTATTTATTTATTTTTTATATGATGCTGAGGATGGAACCCAGTGCCTCACACATTCTAAGCAAGTGCTCTGTCACTGATCTACTGCCCCAGCCTTCTATTTTTTAATCTATGAATGTATTGGAAGATTTGAGTTGTCTTCAAATTATTCCAAAGTTATACATGTTGTACATTTTCCAGAAACTCAATTCATTGTTCTACATTCTTTTTCTTTCTGTTTTTCACATTTGATGATCTCTAGGGATGTCCTCAGCTTTGTGATCCTTTCTTCTGATAGCTGTTAAAATCTACCATTGAGGTCTTACAGTGATTTTTTTTTTTCAGTTATTGTTCTTTTCAATTACAGAACTTCTATTTTTAAGAACTTCTCTGTATAGACCTTTGTTATTTGCTGGCACATTGTCTCCACATATTCCTTCAGTACTTGAACATGGTTTCCCAGGCCTGGCCTAGCATCTGGGGGAAAAGGCAGCCAATACTCTTGCCTAGAGTAGAGCACCTTAATTGGAGATTGTTTAGCATGGAGATGGAGGAGGAGGAATCAAGTATTGATTCATAGCTCTACTGCTACAGAGTCATTAGTCCTACCAATATTTAGTATATTTTCTTGAAATAACATTTCTCCATTTCTTATATATCCTATATCCTTAATTTCCATTTCTTCATCTATTCCTGCTTTCAGGACAATTTTCAGAAACTTTAAATGACTTATTTCTATTTAGCCAAATAATTTATTTTAACAGGAAAATGCTCTAGCAAGCTCTTTACTTGGTGTTCTGAAGGCCAGTTCTAGTGTGGACCTTCAAAGCCATGTTTGAATTTGCAATGTGTGCTCACAAAATGACAATGCTAAGCCCTTTTCCATAGCTTGTATGTAGGAGTCACTGAAGTAAGTTCTAAGAGAGCATACTGAAAGATATGGTTGTATTACATGGTAGAATGCCTAAAATAGTGTTATGAATTTGGAGTTTATTCCATGTGTAAAAGAAAGCCATCCAAAAGTTTAAACAAATTAATGATTTAATTAAATATGTGTTATGTTGGGGAAAACAATTAAAAATAAAATCTCTCCCTAACTTGGAAAACCTCTCGAAAAAACTAGAGTAGGAAGAAAATTCTTGTTATTGTATAAACCTTAATGTGTTATCCATCAAAATAACAATGTCATTCTTCACAGAATTAGAAAAAAAAATCTTGAAACTCATAAGCAAATACAAAGAACCCCAAAAAGCCAAAGCAGTGCTGAGCAGAAAGAACAAAGCTGGAGGCATCATGAAACCTGGCTTCAAGGATGCTAAAAACTACAATAATCCAAACAGCATATTAGGGGCTGGGGTTGTGGCTCAGTGGTAGAGCGCTTGCCTAGCATGTGTGAGGAGGCCCTGGGTTGGATTCTTAGCACTGCATATAAATAAATAAAGTAAAAGTCCATTGACAACTAAAAAAATACATTTTTCTAAAAAAACATCATGTTATAGGCATAAATACAAACACAGACAAGAGTCCAGAAATAGCCCTGCACATTTACAGCAAACTGATTTTTGGCACAAGCACCAAGAATATTCACTAGAAAAAGGACAACGCTTTCAATAAACAGTAGTGAGAAAGCTGGATATCAATGTGAAGAAGAAGGAAAATAAAACCATATCTCTCAACAGTTACAACTTTCAGTTCAAAATAGAATAAGGGCTTAAATTTAAATGTAAGATCAGAAACCATGAAAACAGTAGAAATTCAGAACATTGCCTGAGCAAAGATTTTTTATATGACCCTATGAGCAGTCCACAAAAATGAAAATTGAACAATGAGAGTACATCAAGCTGAAAAGCTTCTGTGCAGTAAGGAAACAACCAACAGAGTGAAGAGACAATATATAGGATGGGAGAAAAAACTTGCGAACTATGTATCTGATAAATGGTTAATATCTGGAATACAAGGGAATGCAAAAAAAAAAAAAAAAAAAAAAAAAAAAAAAAAACCTCAACAGCAAAAATCAAATAACACAATTAAAAATGGAATAAAATATGAATAGATGTTTGTCAGAAGAAGACTTAAAAGTGGCCAACAGATAAATGAAAAAGTGCTCATTTCATTTATTGTTAGGGAAATGCAAATCAAAACCAACCACAGTGCCCCAGTGAGAAAGCTATTATCTAATAGAAAAAAAGAAAAAAAAAAATGATGAATAGGAAATGAAAAAGAATTCTTGTACACCATTAAAGGGAATGTAAAGTAGAACAATTATTATAGAGACTATTATGCAAATTCCTCAAAAACAAAAAAACAAAAAAAAAAAAAACTAAAAGTAGAGCTATCATACAATCTAGTAATCCCACTACTGGGTATATACGTGAAGGACAAAATTTTGTGGAAAAGACACCTGCAGTCCGCATTTATTAGAGTACTCTTCACAGTAGTCAGGATATGGACTCCACCTAAATATCCATGGATGAATTGATGAGGAAAATGAGGTACACACACAGAGTGGGAATATTATTTACCCACGAAAAGCATACAGTCCTATCATTTGGGAGGGGACTGGAAGATATTATGTTAAGTGAAAAAAGTCAGGCACAGAAAGACAAATACCACATTATGCCACTCAAAGGTGTTGAGAGCTACCAGAGACTGGGAAGAATAAGGGAGGGAGAGAAGGGGATACGGTTGGTCAACGAGTATGATGTTATCAGTTGATAGAAATAAGTTCTGGTTTTCTTTGGCACAGCAGGGTGAATATAGATGACAATGAAGTATTATATATATCAAAATATTTGGAAGAGGGGCACATAAATGCATTCACCATAAAGAAATGGTAGAAGTTTAAGGTGATGAAGATGCTATTTACCCTAAGCTGATCACTGCTTAATGCATATATTAATCAAAACATCACATTTGTACCTTGTAACAAGGTAAATTGCTATGTGTTAGTAAAAAAATATTTAAAAATCAGAATATGATGCATATCACAGACAATATTACAAAGAAATTATAAAGTCAGATATATCATCCCTTTTAATAGCAGAGCAGATACAACCTACTAAATACATGTTCTCAAGATAAACATAACTCATGCTCATAAAAGGATTTGACAGCACCATTTTTCATACATAGTTCCTCTTTATTTACCTGGACTGACCACCTGTGTTGGCCAATCAGATTTATCAAAAGGAAAAAAATAGATTTCTCATATCTTTATGATAAGAAGTAAATTTGCAACTTTTATCCAGGCATTAACAGAAGTTAGATTCCTATCTTTTTGTAGAAACTTGGAAATAGGAGCATTACCTTTCTTAGTGATTATATTTTTAAAAAAATAGCTTTGGGTCCTTGAGAAAGACATTTTTGGTTTGCAAAGTCAGCAAAAAGGTAAAATTAGCTTTTCAAAAGATTTTCATCCATCTTAACAGTAATAGAGAAAAAATCTACAATTTATGCTTCCTAAAAGAAATAGTCTAAAAAAAGAGAGGAAAAATGTTCTTTTTCCCTTTTTACACCAAAGAAATTTTATTTTCCCCTATTCTTACATGAGTATTGATGCTAACATTGGAATATCATTTGGTTCAAATGTGAAGGTATGTGAC
The DNA here is from genome assembly GCA_025594165.1 of Tamias sibiricus. NCBI lineage: Eukaryota > Metazoa > Chordata > Mammalia > Rodentia > Sciuridae > Tamias > Tamias sibiricus. The sequence goes on along the minus strand of CM046665.1, from coordinate 37,074,220 downwards.
ATTTGCTTATTATTCATTGATCCAGGAAAATGGTTACACGGGTCTTTCTTCACAAGGAATAACTGAGACAAAATGATAATGTACTTGTGTAACAGCTTCTTTTATTTGCCCTATTACTGATTTACTCTTAGCAAAGGTCAGACACAGCATGCCAGGAGAATTGAAAATGAGAAGTAGATCCATATTTCATGGAAGCAACAGTCACTACCTCCCACAAAACAATGCCATTTATTCATATTTTAGCTAAAAATAAATACTCCTCATGGTTCTTTTTAGGTAGGTCTTCTTTCATGAATTATGTTTGATATTCCATATTAAAATAGATTGTTATACTAGATCCTTATAAAAACCTATAGCTACAAGCTTTACAATTTGGGAAATAATTTTTAAATGCATTCTCCTACATAGAACGTGAAATATTAACTTGTTGGGGATACAATTATTGTAGTTTATCCAGTGCTTATATAGATACTACCTCCTTTCAAAACCAATACTGTGAGCCAGCAGGATAGATAGATTATAGACCTTCTGCAAATGAGGTGTTTGTATCTCAAAATCACCAGGGAACTCTTCAACCTCAAAGATCACAGCTGAGATTCAGACCCAGCACTGGAAACCCAGCTCTTAGGATTTACCCCTACATCAGAGGGACAAGCCTCTTTAAAGTAAAATTCCAAAGTAGCTTAAAGCATCTGATTACTAAATTCAGATTGAAATGTTCATAGAGAAAAATTAATTGTCCAAATTCACATCTTTTACTTAAAAACAATCCAGTTAAATATCTGCAAATGAGCACACAAAGATTCCCTATAAACTGACCAACTATCATCTCATTGTCATACATTGGCTTCATCAAATAAAATGTCTGGATTCAGATTCAACGAACATCGAAGAAAACAGAATGACTTAGAAAATGTCATTTCATTTTTTAATATACTTTCGATTTCCTAAATTGATACATAGTTTTGCATATTTATGGGGTAGATTATAATGATTCAATGCATGTATACAATGTGTAATGATATCAAGGTAATTGCTATTTTAATATTGTCTTCTGAAATATTTCTTTATTTCTGTCTAGAATGTTTGAATGCCTCATTTGATATTGTTTGGAAATATGTTATAAATTGTTATAATGTAATATAGTTGTCCTATAGTGCTGGAGCAGACTAGAACTTATTCTTCCCACCTAATTGCATTTTGATATACATTATGAAACTTATTTCACCCCCTCCCTTAACCTCACTGACCTCTAGTGACCATTAATTCTACACTCTGCTATATGATCAATTTTTACAAATTCCAAATATGTGCAAGAACATGCAGTATTTTCTTTCTTTGCCTGCTTTCCTTAACATAATATCTTCCAGGTATACCATGTTGCCATAAATAGGAGGACTTCATTCTTTTTAAGGGTTGAATAATATTCCATCGTGTATATTTTTTTTATCACATACGTGTCTATATATATGCATTTTAAGTATACATTATAGTGAAATTATTGCTACATATTTATGTACACAACATAACAGTACAATTTAGTCAGGTTTTTCCCTCCATTTTCTTTATTCATTTATCCATCAATGGACACTTCAGTTGATTCCATATCTGGGTTATGTCGATAATGCTACAATATACGTATTGCAGATGTCTCTTTAACATACCAATAGGTTTAGGTATGTAGCTTTATATATACTCCCAGTACTGGGCAACTGGATCCTGTGGTACTTCTCTTCTTAGTTTTTGAAGAACCTCCCTATTGTTTCCATAATGGCTGTATTAATTTACATTCCCACCAACAGTGTCTAACAGTTCCCTTTCCCCACATCCTCCTCATCAGCTTTTGTCTATTTGGTTATAGTCATTCTAAATGAAGTGAGATGATGTCCCACTTTGGTTTAGATTTGCATTTACCTGCTGATTAGTATGAATCTTTCTCAATTTGTTGGCCATTTGTATATACATATATATTTTGAGAAATGTCTAGTCAAACCATTTGCCTTGTTTTGAATCATAGTATTTGTTTTATGTTGTTGAGTTGTTTGACTTTCTTATAAATTCTGGGTATTAATACCTTGTCAGAAGAATAATTTGAAAATATTTCCTCCCATTTTGTAGGCTGTCTCTTCACTCCACTGATTGTTTTCATTGCTATGTAGAAGCTTCTTAGTCTGTTAACAGTTCTGTAGATCTATTTTACCATTTGTTGATCGATTGTGCTTTTAGAGTCTTCCCTAAAAAAAAAAAAAAAAAAAAAAAAAAAAAATTGCCCATAAGAATGTCTTGAAGGGCTTCCCCTATGTTTCTTTTCATATTTACACAGTTTTAGGTTTATGTTTTTGTTTTTAATCTATTTTAAATTTATTTTGTGAAAGAGAGGAGCTTAGTTCCATTCTTCCGCATCTGAATATCCATTTTCCTTGCACAATTGATAGAGAAGACTGTCCTTTTTTCAATATGTGTGCTTGTCAAGTCAGCTGGTTGCCATTGTGTGTATTATTCTTGGGCCCTCTGTTATGTTCTAATAGTCTGTGTGTCGGTTCTTACTCCAGTACCATGCTGTTTGCATTACTGTGATGTGATGTCAAGTATCGTGATGACTCTAGCTTTGTTCTTTTTGTTTATGACTGCTTTGGCTAGTCAAGTTGTTTTATGAGAATATATAAATTTAAGAATTTTTTTTTTTTCTGTGAATAATACCAATGTAATTTTAACAGATTAGATTAAATCTATACCTTTCCTTGGGTAGTACAGACATTTCAACATTAATTCTTCCAATCCACAAATAGGGGACATCTTCCTATTTTGTGTGTTCATTCTCTTTAATTTTATTCATCAGTATTTTATAATTTTCATTATAGAGAACTTTAGCTTCCTTGGTTAAATATTTTTCATAGTTATTTTTTGTAGCTAATGTGAATGGGATTTAGTAGGATAGAAATATTACTTTTTATTGTTGATTTTGTATATTGCAACATTACTGAATTTTTTTAAATAATTTCAAAGTTTTTTAAGGGGAGAATTTTAGGTGTTTCTATATATAAGATCACCTCTTCTACAAACAAGGATAACTTGACTTCCTGTTTCCAATTAAATGCCCTTTATTTCTTATCTAATTTGTTTGGCTAGGGCTTCCAGTATTATGGGAAATAAAAGGGTGAAAGTGAAGATTCTTCTCACATTCCAGATCTTAGAGGAAGAAATTTCATCCTTTTTTCCATAAAAAATAAAATGGAGAGGAAAATCTCACTATCAGAAAACTCATTTTAGTGAGCATGTATCCTTTTCCAAACAAGATTCTTCTGAAAGTTAGGGAATCAAGAATGCTGATGAGTTGATGATAGAGAAATGATGTAGAATATCAACAAGATGATAATATGATAGAATCCTAATTGACACACCCTGGTGGAAACAAAAATATGCTAATTAAACAAAGTTCGATTAGCTGAGGCCCTTAGGAATACATTGTACCACACAACATGCACTTTTAATTAAGGTATTGTTTGCAAAAATAGCTAGAGACATGATAATTTTAAAATGTGAAAATTCAGATTTTCCAAGCACATAGGTAACCTTTTATATAAATTGTACAATAAGAAATTGCCTAATGAGCAACTAAGATAGGTCATATCCAAGAGTAGGCTTCAATGATTTTTCTGCGAAGAACATATTTATAAAACTAAATATGTGAGTACAAGCATGCACTGCAATTTAATGTTGATGGGTATGTGCTGCTGATTCAAGCAAAAGCACTCAAAAGCTAATTCATGACAAGTTCACATCTAGATAATAGATTAGACACAAGTAGGTCCTGATAACCTTAAGTTTGACCTGAATCAGACACCAGATTGCCACCCTACTGTAACAGATTGATTGCCTAGGAACATGTGACCTCCTAATAGACTTTTATTCCTTCATGTGTCCTATTTCTGTTGCAATTTTTGCTGCTGAGGTAACTAAATTCAGTGGCCAGCTTCCTCTACTCACGCATTGTAATAAGGACCTCACAGATGCTGATTCATATGATTGAAGACAGCTCTAGTAGACCACTCTTGCAGCAACTGATGATTCTAAAGTGTAATGTTCATTCTTCTGTATATACACTTTAGAAGATTGCCTGAAATTGGGCAGATAGGACTTGATGAAGAACAGACAATAACTTATTTCATGGCTTAAATAATGACAGCTCAAAGGAGAAAAATGTGTAGTGAAAATAGTGAGTACAAAATTCTATGAATGACAATAATTGGGTTTAAAAGCCAATGAATGAGAACAAGAACAAATGAGGTATACCAGTATACTGAGGAATCTAACTACATCCATCCATGTGGCCTTGTATAAGTTATTAGCAACTTTAAGTTTTAATTTTTCTTACCTCTACAGTAGAAATAACAATATTACCAATCTCAAATTTACAATTAGATGATCTATGGAAGGTTCTTGTCAGTTGAAGTGTTCAATAAATGGTAGCTACTTTTTGCTATTAATTTAAATGTAGTCTTTTAATAATAGTGTAAAAATAGATATTGGGAGAAGTGTGAGGGAACTATTTCTTCCTTCATCTCCTTTCAGGAATCAGGTTTGTTTTCCCTCTTGTTGCCTCATTTAGTAACTGGATCTGTAGTTTCTCTTACTCTGACAACACAGTTTATAATTAATAATACTGGAACAGGTAATTGCTTAGCCAGAAGTCTTGGTATAGAAAAGACTACCATGTATAAAACATGGCATCCATGAAATCTCTGTCATGAAGATTTTTGTTCCTGAAAAATTTTAGAACAATGCCAGGTGGAACAAAAGTTTCCTGGCTATTTCCAGAAGAGAAAAAGTTAATATATGAAGTAAAATGAATCACAGAACCAGAGACTCTTAACGATGGAGGCTAAATCAAAAACACATAATCAAGTTCTCAATTCAGACACCAGCAGTGGTCATGTAGGTTATAGAATTGAGCACCTCAGAAGATCAGGCAGATGAAAACTAAGACAAATCAGGAAGAACACAGCCCTTCTAAAGAGGCAGTTTATATTCAGCTCTACCTACTTGTTGCCATATGAGAAACTGGACCCAATGCTGTCATGCTCATATTTTCTCAGGATAAATTAAATGCTCACATATTTGCATAGAGAATCTCATATTTTAAATAATGTCAATTCATGTCACTTGAGAGTACACCTGGCTAATAACATTCACTAGGTAAGCAAGTTTGTGAATTCTCTGCTGTCCAGTGAGAAAATGCTTCTCACTCAAGAAAACTGATAATAAAAGAGAATACTGTACAATAAATAGCATATGTATATCCAGAACATGTATGCATAGTAATTATTTAATTTAATAGTTGATACAAATTTATTCTACATTAAAATAAGAATATAATTTTCTTATACTCTTCTTCTGTAAAACCAACATTTTTGCAACAAAACCCACCTTCGTTATCCTGGGTTACCTATCTTATTACATATTTTGGTGTTCAATATCCTCTATTATACTCTTCCTTGTCCTTCACTGAAATCTGCTCCCAACACTCACACATTTGAAAATATTAAGAGTTCTTCAAGATCAAACATAACAATTTTTCTGAGTGCAGAGACCATGAATCACTAATTCATCATTTCATCCTTTATCTTGCTCGGTGCCAAGGACATTGGAGATGATCAATAAACATTTGTGGAATGAATGAGTATGTAGAATAGTGAATGAGCTAATGATCACCCCAGTCAGAACAAATGGTTCCATCCTCTAAAATACTAAAATATGTCTTGTGTTTGGAATGTCACTTTGTCAAGCTGCTAGGGTTCACAGCTTTTCAGTAAACACAGACAGAATGTCATGATTGAACTGTTGCCAGTTTTCTTACTCTTTTTAGTGTAGGGGACTTATAGCCACACTCTCTCCATGTTGGGGCCCCAGGACTTGATTGTGAGATATCAGAAAAGGTCTCATCTACACACTTGTATTCCTACTTTGTTTACATTCCCTACTGGATTTCAAGATCTTTGCAAGCAGAGGTCATGCTGTACTTTGCCTGCCTACTCTCATAGCATTTAGCCCAGTGCTTTCCTGCATGGCAATCATTCAAAACGTGAGATGAATAAAATACTTTTTAAAAAGAATGTGCTGCACTAATTCCACTTTTCCCATTATTTCCCAATGGCATTGTTATTCTTCATTCCCATATTCATATCAGATGTCCAAATAATTAAAGGAAATAAATTACAAGTTGTAAAATTTGAAATGCCTGATTTTCAGTTGAATTTAGTTCAACTGCATGTTACTATTGTTCCATCATGTGTCAGACACCATGTTAAGTGCCTACAAATGCAAACCAGCAAAAGGAGGCCCAGCACAGAGGAAAGTGAATACAGGTAGGATGTTGTAGGTTTGGCCAGGGGCAAGAGAAGTGATTAATTGATTAATTCTACCTAAGATGAAGTAACATTTTATTAAGGAGCTTTGTTTTAATGTGTGCTCTACACTAAAAAAGAAATAGATAAAATGAAATAAAAATATTCCTGATTTGTTGAGCAATTTCATTTTCTTTCCACCTAGGACATGTAAAAATAATGAATGGTTATGTGTGTAATGAACTAGTAAATGTCTTACTTCCTTGCACAGTCTCACTGTTAAAATCCCCATATTTTTTCAAGTTCTTTTGGAAAGAAAGGCAATTTAAATCACCCTGTTTTAAAAGTTAATTTCTTAATTTGGATGTGAAATTGAAATGGTGGGAAATTATTATGTATTGTCTCCTCTATGCCCAATCCCTTCCTGAGTGCTTTCTCTCTCTCTCTCTCTCTCTCTCTCTCTCTCTCTCTCTCTCTCTCTCTCTTTTAACCCTGGGACTGTGTTTACCCACCTCCTGAGATGACTGCACTCCAGATAGGAGACTTATTGTGTTGTTCATCTACTGCTGTGTAGCCAAGCATCCATATTCGGCAGCTTAAGACAACAAACATTTATTATTTCACAAAGTTTCTGAGGGTCAAGAATCTCAGACTGGCAGAGACTCAAAGTCTCTAGAGGTTGGCTAGGATGAATCCCTGTGATGGTTTCACTAGGAAGGAAACCTGCTTCCGAGTTCCCCCATGTGGTAGCTGCTGTGCTTCGGTTTCTCAGTGGTTGCAGCAGAAGACTTCTGTTCCTCACCATAGGATTTTTCCCATGGGGCATCTAATAATGCAGCAGCTTCCTTCCTCCAAAGTGAAAGATGCTAATGGAAGATGGGGGTGGACACTTGAGGTCAGTTAGAGGATTTCCAGGCTGATCAAGAGGGGGGGGGGGGAAGACCAAGGGTTTAAAAGGAAAAACCAAACCAACCAACCAACCAACCAACCAATGAGAGTATTTCACAACAAGCATTATTGGGTGGCACTCAGACAGGGTTACATGAGAGGAAGTCCCTCAGAGCATAAACAGCAACACATGGCCACCACCAAGGAAGGGAAGAGAACAGGGGAACTCCTGGCAAACAGGGGGAATCACAGAGGAGCCTCAAGTCCCTAGGTGGTGTCATTCAGCAGCAGTGATCCAGAGTGAGAGCCTCTGGATCAGTGAACTCCAAAGGCCCCCTCAAGTTTGAGGTCTTTATAGCTACAGGGTTTATATTATTTCTTGATGTTTTGTCCTCTAGTCTCTTATATTAGATTTTCATCTTTGTCTTAGCTAATTTTATGGATTCGATCCTTTGCTTTTTAAACTAAATTACCTCCTGGCCCATGGTTTCCTTAACTGATCTTCTGGACTTCAGCTATTATAATCCTGATTTATTGCACCTACCCGTCAATTTATTCTCCCAACTCCCACAACAATCACAGATGGACTATCGCAGAATGACAATGTGGGTCTCGAACTTCGAAGGTAAGGCTACCATAAAAACCTCCTGCAAGTTCATATTGATAATTACTTAGCACCATATACAGTAAGAACCAAAGCAATAGCATTTTCTCAGGAATCACTCCTCAGTGGCTTCTCCTTTATCCTCAAAAAATTTTGCATTAAATGAGCAGGTGTCCAGTAAAACATCACTAATCCCTAATTAAGGAAATCGATCTTGATGGAAACAAGACATATCTGTTACTCCCTCACTCATGTAAATCTGCTGACCTTGACTTTATTCATAATAGAAACTGACATTCAAATCATTCTTTAGCAAGGAAAGGAAACAGTATGACATGAACTCTCAGTATCTAAATTGTTTTAGAAAAGTAAGATGTGGATGACCTTGAGCATTAGAGAATGTGAAATGACAATTCTACTGAAGACAAGTTAAACAAAATACGTTTTGAAATTTATTTTTCCCTCTGTTATAAAGCATCTCTTCCACTTTCCTCCTATTTTTTTTTTTTTGTGATACCTCACTTTTTCTTTTCTTCTTCTTCTTCTTCTTCTTTTTTTTTTTTTTTTTTTTTTTTTTAACAATGACGGAAGTCAAACTCAGGGTGTTGCATATGTGAGGCAAATGCTCTACTTCTGAGCCATATCTCCAGCCCTCTCCATTTTATCTTGAGACAGGATCTCCCTATGTTACTAAGGCTGGCCTCAAACTTGTAATCCTCCTGCCTCAGCCTCCCAGTAGCTGGGTTTACAGATGTGTGCCACTATGCCCCTCTGTCTCAACTTTTCAAAATATAAAAGGTCTTTGTTATGCCTAACAAATGAGTCAGTTAGTTGTGAAGATAAATTTATTTGAGGATATATGTGTCACAGTACTAGATTTTATATAAGAATAAAATCTGGAAATTAAGAATTAGTGTTTTGAATAAAATAAACATACCTGAACCAAAATTTCTGAAAAAAAATTGACTCCCTTTCTTTTTTTTCTGTATATGTTACATGTATACTATATATTGTTATGCACTGACATAGGAAATTTGTCATCTTTAGAACTTTCTTCACATTGAGGTGTGTTAATTGTTGATGTTACCAAGCCTCATATAGTGAATGAGTTGTAAGAGTAAGTATGCTGATGAGAACATGTTCTTATCCCTGAGATATTGACAACAATTTGGATCAAATAAATACTTCCAGTGATGAAAGGTATATATATATATATGTGTGTGTGTGTGTGTGTGTGTGTGTGTGTGTGTGTTTGTGTGTGTGAGAGAGTCTGTCTCTCTGCATCTGTGTGTGACTATATTGAAGAACTGTGGTAGCATTCCTATCAGTTGGCATGTCATCAATTTTCCTTATTCAATGATATCACAAACCTAGCAAAACAAAATGTCGTAAGATAGCCATGGGGACTATAATGTCAAGCAGTTTCACCTACATCATATCTGCCAGTAGCTGCACCCCTCCTTTAGATCGCTGAGCCTGAGAATTGGGAAACTGTCCCTCCCTGGGACAATAGGAAGGTGATTTGATAAGTGGGTGATTTTCTCTCCTTCTTTCTTCACAGCATATTTTAAGCATATTTTTTTAAAAAAATCTCCATTTCGTCAGTCTACGTTGTTCAGTTAGGGAAGATTGAGTAACTCCTTCTTACCTGTCCTTAATCCTCTTATTCTGTGAGCAGACAAGCAGAACAATCCCTGTCTAGACAGAGCTGATGCCTTCTACTATCATTCAAGAGCAATCTTTGAGTCATAACTTCTAGAAGATGAAGGAGATAAACCAGTGCTTTCATCAAGATTAAAGATACCTCTTTATAGGCTACCCCAGTGTCACACTTAGTAGGGTTATTTATGATTTAAGTCTGTTTGTGCCTAAGAAATATATTTACAGTTATGTACTGCTGATTTTTATGTATCAGACCCATAAAAGAGATAGTAAAGGAAAATATATATGGCCCATCTATGAGGTAGTTTAGAGTCCAGTTAAAGGAAAATCTTCAACCAAATAAATATATATTAGCACACCTGAAAACTGTGATAAACCCAGAGGACTGTGTAAGCACATTGTAGACTCTGATCTTGTCTGGAGGGTCAGAAAGTTTTTCTTGGGAACCAAGTTTAGAGCTAATATTTAAAGCATGAAAAGTGCTTAACTAAAAAGAGAGAGGAGGAATGCTGAGGAAGGACAGGGAGAAGAGGTGTAGTAATGGAGGGATCATGTCACAGTTAAGGACATGAAAGGAAAATAGAAGAAAGTAAGGACGTAGCACCCAGAAAGGGTGGTACGGGATGGGACAGAGGGTGGTAGAAGATGAGACTAGAGCTGTGGGTATGAACTAGAGAATATGGATCCAGGGAATACTGTGACCATATAGCTTATCATCCAAGCTATTATACTTCTGAGAGTAAAAGGTGAAGGTATTACTTTCTCTAAGACACCAGGCATAAATCAAGACTTTCCAAGGCAAATAAGAATTTTTGATATTTCTATATATTGGCCATGTTAAGGTTTTTCTTCTTAATTGTCAGAGCAATGGAAACTCATTGAAAAGTAATAACCCAAAGTGATACATGGTTATACTGGTTCTTTAAAAAATTCTCTGATTGAAATTAAAAAGGAAGATGAGAAACCTATTAAATGGCTGTAGAATTTGCCCAAGTATGCAATGATAAAATCTTAGGTGAAGATTACTAGAGTGGAAATGATATTCAGTCATCGATTAGATATGGGAAATAGAGCAATCAAAGGGATTAAAGATGACTCAGATATCTAATCTTCTCAAACTACATAAGAGGAAATAAATCAGATGTGAAGTAGATGATTCTGAGGGTGTTTCAGAAATTATCAATATCTTTTAGACTCACCTATAGGTGAATAAAGTTGGGTTTATTGACTCATTGCAATGGGAAAGAACAGACTTTTGAGAGCTGCAGTCCATCTTAGTAAGAGCATGAGAAAAGGAATTTATAAGATTTGGCTGGTGGTAGGTGATTAGAGGAAACTGAAAGAAAAAAAAACGCTGAGATTGGTTCTAATTTGGATGCTGTTTGTCAGAGGTGGTGATTCTATGACTGGGTATCTTAATCGTTTGTACTTAGAGGACAGGAAAAGTGGAATAAGCTAAATTGGTAAAGAAATAGCAATGATTCATACTGAAGAGGAAGTTTGATTACTCTGTTATCTGTACAATTGTTTTGCCTGGGACCTGATGTGATTACAAAGTGGTCTTGCTTTGCATTGATCCATCAAAATCAGAGTGGCCTTCTTGTCTGATGTTGGTGTCCTTTGAAATTGCTTAGGTATGACAAGAGAACTCCACAGTCCAGCTCTGAATGCTGGGCCAGCTGGCACTAGCATAATGTCCCAGCAGATCATCATGCAAAGTCAGTCCCTGCATGTTGGAAATTTCTTTGCTCTTTGTCACACAGAGAATAAGGGGTGCTTTTGACACATCCAAGTGGAGATATTGAAGATCTATTTGATATATAAATCTAGACATTTATAAGGGGATTTTCATAGAGGAAAAACAGTAGAGTCTATGTTTTAGCACTCAGTAGGTAGCTATAATGTAATAACAGTAATGCCTTCAAAGTAATTTATGTGCATTAATTTAACCTCACAATTTAAACTTTAAGAGCTGGTTGTTATCCCAGTGTAACAGGTAAGAAAATGGAGACACAGAGAATCTAAGACATTTTCCCAAGATCACATAGCTGGTAACTGACAAAGCTGACGTTTTGACCAAGGCAACCTGATTCCACAGTTTATGCTCTTAATCACCACTCAACAGTATGGCATATGTATGGCATTAATTATTTTAAAAAATCAATTAATTTTCAGACAAAAAAATCTTTGAAGCTTGTCTTTTACACATAGCAATTTCATAAACTTGAAGAAAAATCACTTAATCTCTGTCTCACTCATCTCCTCAGTACTTTGCAGACCCATAACTTAAAAGATTTCAGATATTTAAATGCTATCTGCCAATGAATGTGCCTAGCATTGTGTCTGATAACCTAACATGAACACTGTAAGTGGCAATTGCATTTAGATAAAATGTTTGCAGCATAGTTTGGTGCAAGATTTATCCTAAAGCTAAATTACAACAAATGAAATTGGAAGACCTAAGTCTGAAGGGAAATATATATCTGGAAAGAGTTCCACATTCAATGCCTTATAAAGCTGTTAAAGATGAAAAGTTCAAAGGTCTGAGAACAATGAGGATAGAGAAGTATTGGGCCATGGTTTAAAATTAATCATAGCTATGAAATATTAGTGGAACCAACATTTCATCCATCTTCTAAAATAGTCCTGAGAAAAGATAAATGGAATTCAAATATGACCGCACATTCTTCAATTCTACTGTGATAGATAAACTTATCTTTTCAAAATAATATGAACTGCCCAAACATAAAACTCACATGATTGTCCTGATACTCTTTCTTTTGCCTTTTGTAGCATATAAACTTTTTTAAAATGATTATATTCATACATTTTAGCAGAATTCATGGTAGTTTGTGGCTGGGCACTTATGTAATAAATATCTCTTCAGGCACTTAATAAAATAACATGTTGGGGTAAAATTTGTGGGCAGAATAAAATATTTTCTAGATATGATTTTCAACTTGAAGACTGCCACAGGTTATGTTAGTGGCCTTTAGTGATGTCCTCAGCTTGCTGACAGGGAAATAGGCATCTTTCAAGAGCTGAGAAAAGTGTCTTTCACTGACTGTCATGTCTATTCACACCAGTGTCATCAGACAGAGTGCTGGAAGGGACCAGAAACTATCATGCTTATGTTGCATCAAACCCACTCAACATTCAGAAAATATTATACCTTGAAGCTATTAAAATATTTAAATCATTGAATTGTCGAGATGTAATTGAAAAGGGTAAGGTTACTTTTGAAAGACCACATCTTCAATTATTTAGCCCAAGCCAGTTTTTTAAAAATTCAAACCCCACTTGATCCATGATGAAGTGTGCATCAATTCTTTGAATGCAAGTCATTTTTTATGTCACTTTTTCATTAACAGGGAGAAAGCCAAGCACATCTCCACTCATCACAAGTAACCATAATGTTGTCAGCCATTTTTCTGCCTTATGGGGGAAAAAAGATATCTAAAAGTAATTGTAGATAGTTATCAAGTTGACACAGTTGTTTGTATATAAAACACTTTATCTTTAATATTCTAGAAACTTAAATTGAATATAGAAATTATGGAAAATAGCTACTTAAGATTTCCTGTGGAGTTTGAAGTAAATAAGTTCAGACTGATATTTTAAATCTAATCCCATGCACATTTACTTTACAGGGTTGCTGTAAATATCTACTAGAGGTGATCACAAAAGGATATCCATTTTTACAATTAGTTTCATAAATATCAGTTGTTTTTATTGGCTGTTTAGTTGGATATAATACCTTCCCAAATACCCAAATATTGGAAGGCGATTTCTTAGGCAAAAACAAACTCCAACTTCCCTTCTTTTAATGATTTCGTTGATCTCCTGCTTTAATTCCATGGCTTAAAAGAACATCATGCTCATATAATTAAGCATTTTAAAGGAGCACTCCAATATTTTGATATATCTTTGCAAAGTTATTTGTCATTTTTTTTCTTTTTTACATTTTGGAGTAAACAAAAGATTTTTTAATACCAAAGCACAGAGATTGAGTCCTCAACTGTTGATAGTAGGTGAAAGTCATTCCCAAGCACAGTTAAGTCTTCTTACCCATCCCAAAGACTTATGTGTTCATTATTGTTTAATGAAAGGGAAGAGTCTTGTTATGTTTTATTATTAACCTGTGTTGATGAACCAACTTCAGGGAATGCAGGGATGTTCCTGAGTGCCAAGTAATGAGGCATCAACAACTGAAGGAGCCCCCAATTAGGAAGGGCTATTGCGGCTAGCTGGAAGCCATAAGTTCCACCTGATATGTATGTGACGCACCTGTAGGCACCCGCAAAGCTAAAGGTATATAACCGGGTGAAAGCGGTCGGAGAACGGAGAATGAATTCATTCAGTCAGTCGTGCAGTCGCTCGGTCGGTCAGAAGAAGAGTTTGGGTCGGAGAAGAAGAAAAGAATCAGAGCGGCCAGAACGTAGGCAGAGCGGTTACAGAAGAGAAACCAGATAGAAGAATTGCTGGTCAGAGTTAGGCCGAGGCTCCCGAGGAAGAAAGAAGAAAGAAGCTCTAAAAAATAATCTTTCTCTAAGCTAAGTTCTCTCTATCTTTCTTTCTCTCTCTCTAAGCTAAGAAGATAAGAAGAAAAGCTCTCTCTAATCTTTCTCTATAAAAATCTTTCTTTCCCTCTCTAAGCTCTAAGAAAGTAGAAGTAAAAGTAGTAATAGCTTTACTCTGCCTCCGAGTTTTCCTCCCGGGTTTCGGTACCAGGGCGTTTACAAACAACAGCATGAAATACATAGCTGGAGAAAGTCTCACTGCCAGTGACTATTTCAAATGCCAAGGCTGCATCTTTCCTGCTGTAGTGAAACTTGAAAGATGAGTTGATTCACTTCTTATTGTTATACTAAGTGAAGAGGGCTCTTTTCTCAAGCCAACAGAATGGATATATCATAACATTATCAAAGCTGAACTGTTGGTCCTTTGCTTGCATAAATCTGTACTAAGATCATGGAAGAGCTCCTAGACATGCACTCACCAGGGCATGAACTTTGCCAATATGAAACATATTCTGACAATAGAAGTTCAGGAGGCAGCTATCCTTTTTTCCTCTTATGTCCCCCTGCCCCTCTTCCCCCTCATACTAGACGGCATTGGAATGAAATCCATTTAGGTATTCAAGTGAGGAGAAGTTGAATTGGAAATACCACTGTCTGGATTATGAGGGATTTAGTGACTTGATTGGCATTAGTTTTGTGTGTACTTAGTTTGGTGCTAGCCAATCCAAGGTAAGGATATCTTTCTGTGGCACTAGTAACATGATAACTTGAAATGACAAGTGCAGGCCAACGGTTGTTCAGAATAAGAGTATGTGCTATAATGTGGGACATGGAAGGAGATGGAGAGTAGAAAAGAAACACATTCTAGACAAAGAAGCATGTTAAAATGAATTAGTTTTGACCTAAAATTATCTCCATATATATTTTAAATTTGGCCTAAGGGTTTCACTGTATAGAGTAAACTATAACCTAACTTGATGTATAAATAACACTATTACCTACACTTGCAATTACAAGTTGAATCTCAGCCAGCCACAAGTAACCAATTCTTCTAGTCATGTTCAAAGAACTCAGACATGAGTGATAATCAATCAAGCAATTTCCACCTCACCTCCTTTGTTGTGATGTCACTGCCTTTTCTCTGACTATAAATATAACCTCCTCATATGGTGGAGCAGCGTGTCTTTGAATCTATTCTTGTTCTGAGAACTCCCAAATTCTTAAATTGTTCCTTACTGAATTAAATTCTGTTGGATTTCATGTCTAATATCATCTAATAGGTGGATTTGCAGACAATTTGTTCAGTCATCTTTTGTGAAATTTTAAGAAGATTTGGTTCTTATCTGTGCCTAGACAAAATGGAAATTCTTTTCAATCAGGAATATGTTTGATAATGCAGCATATATAATTATAAATGTGGCATACCTCTTTTCCCTTTTCAGATAGAATCATGCTGAATAGAATTTGTAGGAGATGAATTGGGAGCAAGGCCACACATACTAATCATGACTATATAGGTCACGTGTTTTATTCATTCTGTCACTGAATAGGGTCATTCTTGGCACATCTAATGCATGATGTCCTGATGAAATGTGTTTAATACAGATGGATCTGCTTACAGGTCATATAAAATGCAGTGATTTATAAAGGGGAAGAGATTACTTTGGAGGAAGGTTCTGGTTTCAGGGGGAAAGCACTGAAGTTCTACAGGTACACATTACATCTCAAAAACGTGGTTACTCCTGAGCCACAGTCATAGAAAGCTGAGCATACAAGGAGTCAACTGCCTTTGGGACCCAGATGCTCACAAGGTGGTATGGTATCATGGAGGCCAAGCTGCCTTTAAAGGAAAAGTTGCCTTCTGCACTTCCTCAGACGGCCACAAAAACCCTCTTGTACTGCATTTATATGGAAGGAGGAAGAATAGCCTGGGTTCTACTCTGCAGAAAGTGCCCTCACAGGCCAGAGACCCACCTATGACAACTCTTGGTTTTAAAAGCAGCACTTTCTGAGCTGGGCCCTTAAAGGAAAGCTAGGTGTGAACCAGCAGTTTGTGGGCCCCAGTCCCTCCCCACCTCTCCCTGCTCCTCAACATGGTATCATATCTCTAATGACCCTATTTCCTTCTACACCAATATAAAATCATTCAAGGACCCTCAAAGACCTCAGCACGGCAGAGCACTCTGCTGTTATGCCAACCTGCCACATGCATGCAGACTTCACTCTTGCTTTCTCTCTGCCTGAGATTCACTTCACCTAATCAAATGCTACCTTATGTTGAAAAGAGCAGCCTCTGTCACTATTTATGAATTGATCTACCTCACTTTTCATGACATTCATATAACCTGATATTTTATCACATACAAAGATGATTTTCTTTTTTTATTACTGGTAAATTACATAAGATTGAAGACTTTGTTGTAATCTCTAATGTATCTTCAGTACTTAAAATAGTGTTTGGCACATGAAAGGGCTGCAAAATAATTCAGGAAATGAATGATTGAGTGATTTATACATTTTCCTCTGGTCAGGGAGCTTGCTTCTAACACATTCTAATAATTTGATATTCCCTCCCAGAAATTGCTTCAAGGTGATCTTGAGTCCCTTTGAAAAGCATTTGACAGCTTCTTTCACTGGAGAAGATAGAAATAATAATTGACTTTGGCAGGCTACTCAACCAAATTTGATCATGGATAGAGTCATTCATTTTATGAAATTTCCCATAGAAAACAGAATACTAAAAAATGCATATTTATATCTAGATAATATTTCAATAACATGGAAATCATGAACATAATATTTTCAAGGCAACCTTAGGGTGCTTGTTAAAACAAAAACAGAAATTACCATCTCTTTTGCCTGAAGTTGGAATGATAATAACAAAGTAAGAAAAAATAAGGATTTTGTTTTGTTTGTTTGCTTGGTTGTTTTGTTTTTTTTTTTTTTTTCTTTATTGTGTAGTCTCATGATTAAATTCCCAACCAATAATGTATTTATGGAAATAAACAAGAAAAGTACAAAGTTTTGATGGATATGTAAATTTTATGAATACTACAAAAGCAATGCAGTCCATAATTTATTTTCCCGTGATTTATCAGGAGCCTCCAATCTTTTGGCAACTAAAATTGGATAGTGGAATAGAAGCGATCATGAGAAATGGAATTATTTGTCATTCTGGCTGTTTCTATGCAGGTACAAAAAGCTGTTATTTTTTTAAAATTCAGCTGAACAACACCTTCTTTCAGCAGAGGCAAGATGTTCAATATAGTAGTACCAGCTTTTCCTCATAAATTGTAGTAACACTTAACTAGCCCTCATCTAAAATGCTGTGTGACATCAGCAGATAACAAATACATTCATATTCCAGGAAGACATGGTAGTTACCATTCAAATGAATGAGAAGCTCAACATACATTCTAAGTTTGTAGATCAATAAACTAGACCTAAGAGGTCTGGGCTAGAGTGTCACTATTTGCACTTTTAATAACTTCCCAGGTGATCGTGATACACCCTCTTTTGAGAAGCACTCAGATGTACATTAACCACAAAACTAATCAGTCAACAAACACACTTAAGCATGTGTTATATACAAAATAGATGCTACGAATTACGGAAGAAACAGAGAAATATGAGAATGAGTTTCTTCATCTTAATCCACACGAAGCTTGAGAACTGATTTGGAAGATATAGCAGATAGATAGATGATAGATAGATAGATAGATAGATAGATAGATAGATAGATAGATACCATTGTACTGAAGATTAAAACAAAGTCAGGGCAAACAGAAAAGAATGCTTTGAGACAGAGGAAACAGGAAAAGAAGGCAGAGGATTATTCAGTGAAAAGGAATTCAACCAATCTGGTAGAAAGACAAAGAGGATACAAACAAGTTGTAGAGTGCAGGATATAAAAGGAAGCTTTGGAGGCCTTGAAAAGACTAATAAAAATTTGCCTATGTCATGTTTTCAAGCAACTTCTTAACTGTATTAAAAACAAAAATTTTATGTTTACAACAAAATAAACATCCTAGATGCCATATAAAGAAAAATATAGATGGAAACTTATTTATAGTGAAATAATGTGTATTTTGGGTCTGCAAATGATTAGATGTGACTATGCTAGGACATGTAAGAAAGTTCAATGCCATCTACATGCAGAATCACCATGAATGAATGAATATGTATGTGATAGAGTAGTTGTTTAGAATGTGTATCTGAAACACCCAATAATGTAATGATTTTATATTATAAATTTTGAAAATATTAACTTTTCATCAAGTTCTAAAAAATGCCTCAGTTCAGTATATATGTTAGTGGCAAATTAAAAGATTTATTGTACATCAAAGTGTGTAAAACACTTTGTTTTTAATGAAACATTGTTAATTAAAACAATCAATTTAAAATGGATTTTTATCAAATAATGGAAATCATACAAGACACGAAGAAACTTTTGTTGTGTGAGGTGACCCCACACTTTGAAACCTAGCAAGCCTGGTCTCAGCACTCAAATTTTATGCCACTAATATCCCCTCAATTACTGTGCAAAACAAAACTTGGCCCACAAAATTCCAAAACTCTTTTAGGATTCATTATCACCCCCACTGAGAAACACTGACATAGACAATAAAGAATTATAAAAATGTTTAGAAAAGGAAAGAAGGTACTATACCTGTTGGCATCAAGTTAAGGATACATATCCCTGGTGGTTACAAAATTATTTCAGTACTTCCATTTGAATGTAATATAGACATAAAGAGAAAAATGGCAGTGAGAATATGTAAGGGAATATAACAGTGCAAGAAAACATAAGAAAGAATCAAGAGAAATTGGTGATTGATTGGACATAATGATAGAGAAGGAAAAACTAAAATTTTTTTATTATTTTTGTTATGTTTCTTTTTTTCTTCTTACCTTTTTTTTGAAGTTATAAACAATTCCATAGTAACAACTACAATTTCAGACAATTTAAAAATATATCCTTAGATTTCTCACCTTAAAACATTATACCTTTAATTAAAATAATAGATTGAATATAGATGGAGTAGATCTAGGTAATGTTGTATTGAGTGAAATGTAATGAAAGTTAATGGATAAAGCCTCCCCACAATCTAGCCACTTTAAATAGGGAAGCCAACCTTTCTCAGTTGTGGAGAGCTGTTCCACACCATCTGTTACACCTGAAATACATCAGCATGGTGCAATAACCAATGCTTCCTCAAGGCAGCCCTGCAGACTAGAGTAATCTTCTATTTAAACATGACCATGATCAACTTTTTCTCCACATCAGACTGTGGTTTAGTATTCAGTTTGCATGAAGGATCATACCAAAGAGAGAAAGGGCAATGAATAAGTAATCAAAACACATGAAAAATGCCATGTAACTTTTGGAAAATAATATGATTATTGATTGAAACAAAAGATATCATAGTAGGTAACTGTTATTAGTACTTTAAAGGAAAGTTTGGTCTAAACGTTAATTGTAAATTGATGAATTATTTTAAAATATCTTGTGAAATATAAACAAAATCTTCTGAAATTTGTCTCTCTGAGAACTGAGGAAATTCTGTAGCATAGAAGAGATTTTTTTTTCTTGTTCTTTCTTGTTGGTTTTGTTTGCCATATTTCCTGGAAGCTTTTTCTATATTTAGGAAACACATTAGTTCATAATGTTTATACAGAAATCTATGTTAAATTCTGTGGGAGAGTCACACTGCACAATACTATTGCATTTCATTATATGTATATAGTTCTTAATTTGGGGAGGGACAATAGGCATCATTCATTCTCTTTGCTTACATTTCATTCTTGCCTATTCTGGGCACATAGTAGGACTACAAACCACATCAGACTGGCTGTAGTGAATGAGCTTTAAGTAGCAGTTGAATATCTTTTTAGCCTTTATTTGGCAACCTAAAATATTCTAAAACTGGTATTTTCTTCACACTTCAATCCAGAAATGTTTGCAATGAAGTCTGCTTATTCAGCCCAAAACACTCAACATCAATGATGAGAGGGATCCCTCACCAATGTACTAAAGGCAAACTGCAGAAATGAGGCTTTATTGCTTTTAGGTCAATAGGATTGGGGTTTGCTTATTACTACAGTAAAATTGGTCCTATCTTGACTCATACAAAGTCAATGGTAACATATCCAGTAATTTCTTGGAATTATATGTAAAAATTGTCCATGAAATTATATGCCCATCATTTTCAAAGTATTTGTACATAAGACAAACTGTATTTTGATTCAAAACTTAAAGATATATCCTTCAGACAATGTATGTAGGCTTGCTTTGCCTTCAGTTCTTTATCTGTGTAATATGACGAAACACAGAACCTCTATGTTGTATCACTTAGGATATTCACAAATATTCAAATTTTTACTTTTTCATGGAATGCTGTAGAGTCACACTTCACCTCTCACCCTAAGATAGGAGAGTGTGTTTAAGATGTTCCGGCTGAAGAAATGTGAGCAGAATTAAAACATATCATTTTCAGGCAGAGGTTTTAGGGACCAGTGTATTCTTCACCATTTTTTCCCTCTCTACTCCTAAGATGAGCAATTTGAAATAAATTAATGTTTCCTTAGTCCAGAGCTTGGGTTGAAAATGAAACAGTAAGAAATCCAGTTGTTAAAACTGAAGTTAGCTTTCACATCAACTGTGAATAAAATACCCTACCCAAACAACTTAGAATTGGAAAAGTTTTTGTGGGGCTCAAAGCTACAGAAGTCTCAGTACCTACATGACTGATTTCACTTCCCTGAAGCAGCACACTGTTATGATTTAGATATGAGGAGCCCCCCTCATATGGAATTGGATTGTACCTCTCATAATCTAATCATTTTACCTCTGAAAATTCTTGCATTATCTCACCCATGAGCTTGGAATATTGCTACATATCTATTGAAAGTCAAGTGGGTGTGATGGCTTGGATATGAGGTGTACTCCAAAGGTCCAATTGGTGGATGGATCCGCTGATCTGGATTAACTGTAGACATGTAGGGTATGGCTAGAGGAGGTAGGTCACTGGAGGCATGCCTTCGGGTTTATATTTTGTCCCGGGTGAGTATAGCTCTCTCTACTTCCAGGTCCTGAGCTGCTTTCCTCTGCCATGCTCTTTCACAATTAGGTTCTGTCCCTCTTAGGCCCAGAGATACAGAGTTGGCCTTCTATGGACTGAGACCTCTGAAATTGTAAGCCAAAAGAAACTTTTCCTCCTCTAATTATTCTTCTCAAGTATTTTGGTTACAGCAACCAAAAACTGACTTAAGCACACATCATGGGGGCAGGATGCTGCAGAGGGAAGCTGCTCCTCTCATGGCAGCAAGAAAGTAGAGAGATAGGAAAAGACTCACAGGGAAGGTGTACCCTTCCAAGACACTTCCCCAGTGACCTGCCTCCCCCAGCCATGCCCAACCTGCCTACACTCACCACCCAGACTGTTTAAATTAAGATGGGCTGATTCTGTTATCCAATCACTTTACCTCTGAACATTCCAAAGGACCTTTGGAGTACACCTCATATCCAAGCCATCACACCCACTTGACTTTCAATAGATATGTAGCAATATTCCATTCCTGGGATTGCTCATTGCTGTGTCATAACCCAGTCATCAGGGTTGGTTTCTTGCAGGGTCTCTAAGGTCAAAGCTGTTCAGTGCCTCTCTCCTACCTCCTGGTGGTTGCTGGCCATCCTCTGCATTCCTTGGTCTGTGGCTGCATCACTCCATTCTCTGTTTATATCCTCACAAACCCTTCTTTCCTGTGCATGTTTCTCATATTTTTTATAATAGCATGAGTCATTGGATTTCAGACCTATCCTAATTCTTTATCATCTCATCTTTATTGGATTACATCAGTAAAGACATTATTTTGAAATAAGGTCACGTTCATAGGCACCAGGGGTTAGAACTTAAAACATCTTTCTGGGAAATAATTCAATCCACTATACCTCCTATAATTCTAGTATTATGAACAGGATCTGAACGAAAGCAGAAAACAGCAAATGCCCCCCATAATCAATCATCTTACAAAGATTTTGTCATTTTTTCCTACTTAAGAATAATAGCAGAGTGAGCTATCCTTGATTACCCTAAATACATGTATGAAGACACAATAGTTGTAAAAATATATTAAACCAGCAACTCGAAAAATTTTGCTCTTTATATGTAATATGAAATGAAATGTACTCTGCAAATGTGTATAACAAATTAGAATAATAAAATTTTTTAAAAAGAATAAGAAAAAATGGGTTGCTACATTTAGAATGTAACTATCAAAACAGCTAGTTCTAGTTCTAGTTCCACTGATTACTTATTATGTGAGTTTAAGCAAGTAACTAAGTTATTGTAGGAAAAATGGTGGAATGAGATGAACATCATTACCATAAATACATGTATGAAGACATGAATGAGGTGACTTTACTTTGTGTATAACCAGAGATATGAAAAATTGTGCTTTATGTGTAATATGAATTGTAATGCATTACACTGTCATATATAACAAATTAAAATGAAAAAAAAACAACCAAAACAAAAGAAACAAAAAATCTAATAATAAAAAAATAGAAATTATAAAGAATACATGCCTCAGATAATAGGCAATAAAGAAAGTAAATTGGAAATACTAAAAAGTGAATTTTCAATAGTCCTTAAATGTCAAGAAACATATTCTGGGTTGTGAATAGAACAAGATTGATATTGGTTATACAAATCCCAATATATCTTCCACTAACACTACATATAAATTGTAAGAAATTGAACAAATAAAACACACAGAAGCCAAAGTTATTTTCTAACCTCTGTTAATTTCAAAATTAGCTATTAATTTATCATTGTTAAACATCACTTATGCCTTCAAAATTAAAATTTAAAATTATGTTGAAGTATTATTTAATTTTTCAGTGTAAATCAAATCACCTGATTTGTCATAAATCTAACTTAATCTCAATCCTTTTTTGTTTAACCAAATAAGTGTATGTTACCATTTTCTTATAAAGGTCTTCTCAGCTCGTGGGTCCTGTATTTGACCCACACCATTTACTAGAGAATTGACTAAAGTTTGTAGACTCCAGAGCTCTTTGCTTAGCTACTAGTAGCTGATCTACTGTAGCAAGAATTAGTTAAGGAAGGCTTCAGTAGACCTAATTCCCCTAACATGAACTCTGCCAGATTAATCCCTGAGGTCACGATGAACAAAAGTAAATTCTTCCTGATTGGTTGTCTTTCATTTGTCTTCTTTCCTTTTATAGTTTCAACAATGTCTTCTGTAGTTCAGAGCAGAATGCTTCAGAATCTACAGGGAAAATAATACCAATAAAAGGAATCATCCCATCAGATCCACAAACAATCAGGTAACATTTTGCAGTATGATGGGGAAAATGTGAAAGTTTACCTGAGAAGAGATTGCACCCAGTTTTAAGTGTAGAGGTGAATAATTTATAAAGTCACTGTGTGTTGAATGCAGAAAGAATTTTACCAATCACTGTGATTAAAACACTTTAGTTAACCAATTAATATTTTGTCAAGTGAATTTTAATTAATTGCTTACTTTTTGTAACAGAAATACTGTGGTACTATCTCCTTGGGGAAAGAAAATAAGGTAGTATCTGTGTGATTGTAGTATTTTTGTGATTGTCTCTTCCATCATTCTGTCCTTTGATGCCATAAGTAAATGCTCCAGTCTGCCTTCTTAATTCCAACTGTCCCCATTTCCCACATGCCCTTCTTCCAACATATACTTTTATTAAATTAAACTCATATAAACACACAAGTCCTTTTTTAGACATTTCTCATGATAGTAGATGGGGGACTAACAAGATAGGTTTGCACCATACATTGGATACTTCTAATATTAAAAACACCACATACTCATAGCAGGCAACAGAGCTAACAAGGCCAGCAGAACCTGCTTGTGTAATTGTGGAATGTTCCATATTATGGTAACTGCTGTCCAATCTTGTCTTGTACCAGCCCTTCAGCTGAGCACCAGAGAGTTATAGCTCAGGGCAAATTCCTTCCTTCATCACCTCTGCCTTTATCTGTGTCATTCTCCTGCCTAAACCACCTTTTTCTCCTCTTAGGGTATTTTTTTTTTTTTTTTGTCTGATAATCATAACCTGTGAAATTGAAGCTTTTCCTCACTTGCAAAGAATGGAACAAGTGGCCCTCTTCAGTATCTCCACAAGACCTAACACCCTTGGTCACTATCTCAGTTTTAATGTCACCCTCTCACAAAGATCTCCCTGTAGTCCCCTTATTCACTCAATCATGTTATTATCTGTTTCAGCCCTGTACCTTTGGCCTAAGGAACACATTTCACAATTATTTATGTGTTTGTTTGTGTGCTCTTATCTCTCTCTCTTGTTAAGATTACAGCTCTAAAAGGAAGACACTGTTTCTGTCTTGCTCACTTCTTTGCAACAGAGCTTGGAAAAATGTTTGGTATAGATAGAGTCAGCTCAATAGCAGTGAATGTGTGAATGAATGTATGAAGGATAAACTGATTTGAATATATCTGTTTATTTTCTAAAAGGAATAGCAGATATGTAGGAGACTTCTATATAAAGTTTTGAAATCAACTTGGCACTTGATAAGGATGGAAAAGATGTGAACATAAAGTTTAATTTAAATGACACACAGTAAGTCAAAGAGTACATTACAAAACAGATTGTAGTTCTTTTTTTTTTTTTTTTTTTCTTTTTTGGTACCAGGGATTGATCTCAGGAGCACTCAACCACTGGGCAACATCCCCAGCCCTTTTTTGTATTTTATTAGAGACAGGATCTCACTGAGTTGCTAAGTGCCTTGCCATTGCTGAGGCTGGCTTTGAACTCATGATCCTCCTGCCTCAGCCTCCCAAGTGCTGGGATCACAGGCGTGTGCCACCACGCCCAGCTCAGATTGCAGTTCTGACTTCATTTTAACCCAATTAAACTCATTTATTTTTATAATTATATGTCCTCAAATATGTTTGACATTCTATTCTCCTATATATGTTCAATAACCATAATTTTAATTTAAAACAAAATCTGAAGCTGATGTATAATAAGTTGATTGTTACAACTGAAAGAAACTACAAATGTTCAGCCTTAGTTATACATTAGATTTATGAAAACGTGAATGCAGTGTTGATAATCAAACGGGATTTTTTCCTCCATGATATTTCAACATATATCCACATGACACCCAAAATTCTCAGGGAGAGTATAAGGGAGTTCAAATTCAATGTGGTCCAAGTAACTGATTTGTATTTTAATCAATAAAGAATAGTAATAAAATACCTAATTTCCAAATTTGTGTTATCTTCTAAAGAATCCCTGAAATTACTCGAAACTTAGCATCTTGCACTCTCTCCTCCCTAGTTTTTTTAATTCAAGAAATCCCCTAAACTGAACTGTAAATTATACAGTCAGTAATAAATACACATAATTTTTACTGATCCATCATAAAGCATTTTATCAACCTCTGTGGGGAAACTGAAACTGCTCAGTTTTTGCTTGGAGAACACGTGGTCACTATTTCTAAGTATACTCTGAACTGACATGCAATGGACCTAAAAGTTGGACAATGTGAAGTTTTTAACAGATCAAAATGTACCTAAAATCTCTCTACATTTACTTTTGCGTCCTATCTTGTTTTTTTTTTTTTTTTTTTTTCAATTTCTGTATTTCTTCTTGTCCCCCTTTCTCAATGTCAGAAACAATTGGTTTTATCATAGCTATTATTTCTTTTGACAAAAATATCTTGACCTCTTTCACACTAAGGTCATATTGATTGCAGATAGCTTACTATGTACAACTAGGGGAATTTGCTTTTACTAGACAAAAAGAACATATTTCAAAGGAAACTTTGCACACAGATGGGACCCATCAAGAGCCCTCTAATTTGTAATCAAGTGCTCTTTGTTACACCATAGGTACAAATGCTCTTTTATATGGAAATTCTTTGTTACATAAGTTAATTCCATTATTTCTTCCTCTGACTACTTTGAATCTATGGAAACATGAGGAGAACAAAGAGATGTAGGGAGAAGAAAAATATAAACATGTTCTTTCTCATTTTCTCATTCACATACGTGCACACACACACACATACACCTCATAGATATGCACATAAAGACAAATTCTACATAACATCTCTTTTCTGGTAACTAAATGTACAATAGTTTGGCATTTCATATTCAGGCCTTATGAGTTCATAAATGAAGGGGATGACTTTCCCAGGGCTATAAGTCATGTGATAATAAGTTGTTCAATATTATGTTAATGGACCAAAAAATCACCAGTGAAATTATCTACAAGGAGAAAGTAAGCAAATTATGAAGGTAATGTTGGAAAATTCCAAGACATAAAGCAAAACAAATTATTGTATATTATATTGCACAAGCCAATTTTATCTTGAAAATATAGTTGGAATATAGTTCATCAAAAGCTTTGCAATTTGATTCAGTACAAAAATAATAGAATCCAGTAACAAAATGTGTAAAAGTCATGACCTAAATCTAAATGAACACTCTATCATAATCAAATTCTTAGAAATAAACAAAAATGCTAAAGTTGAGTTGTGGG
The DNA here is from genome assembly GCA_025594165.1 of Tamias sibiricus. Lineage (NCBI taxonomy): Eukaryota > Metazoa > Chordata > Mammalia > Rodentia > Sciuridae > Tamias > Tamias sibiricus. The sequence continues at coordinate 37,047,634 of CM046665.1, read as the reverse complement.
TAAGGTTAAATTCTAAAGAAGTTCAAAGTCCAAATTCCATCCTTCCTGATATCTCACTGAGGCAGTCTCAAGCAGCTGGGCTCCAGGAACTCAGAATCACAGATTTGGTCTTTGACACTTCAATCCATAGTCTTCCACAAATAATATACTATATCACTCTTTACCTTGATTTTAACATCACCTAATACTCTTAAAGATATAAGAGAGTATACTGTATTATTTTCATTGCAAACATTTGTCTTACAAACTAGTATTTTTTTGGATGATTTCAAAAGTAGACAAATAATTGATGGTTGCCTCCAAAACCCTGCCAAAGCTTTTCTTAATGTCTGTCTCCACTTCCTATCAAACAGTGTCTGAATGCCATACATGTCAGCTGATTTCTAAGCTAGGCTTTGGCTAATAATACCTTACAGTATGGCTTCTGGATAACATCAAAATCTTCATGACACAAATACATCTCTCTCTAAAAGCAGAATAACTGAAATTATGTCTTGCAGTGAATAAACTTTTCTAGATGTATAAACATTGTCTGATATCCATAAATCATTCTGTCTACTCCTTTGTATGAGCGTTCTTGTGAATCCCAGTCATTCAGAAATTTAATGTTCATGATTTCAACAATTTGTGAGCTACCAGAAAGTCACTGCATGTCATCTCTCACTTTTCTGACACATGAGTAAAAAGTCACAAGAGCAACAGGGCCCTGCGGATGTAGATATGGATGAAGAAAAAGAAACTGATGATTCAGATTTTTTTAAAAAAGATTTTGTCAAAAAGGCCAAGATTATAAATGGCACTGGTTTGGGAGATGACATTATACATTAGTTGTCAAAATCTAAAAAAGAGAACAGAAAATTCAGAAAGTGGACTACAGCTGGATAGATGCTCTTTAGGCCTTGGAAATGGGGTTGGGGATGGTCTTTCACTTTGTATTTGTTATTGTGTGTGGATATTCTACAAACATTTTTAACACTTCTGTTCTTAAAATATTATTTTTTAAAAAATAGATCAATAGGACTTATGAGAAGAAAAGTGACAGTTAATATATTTGTCAGACAAACCAAAGGGAACAAGATGGTTCCTAACACAGTCAAAACCTAGGAATCTCCTTGAAATTGAGACTATTATGGAAGAAGTCATGATGAGTCACATAATTGGTTTTGAAAACTTGGTGTGGGTCTTGACAGCTAACAAAATAAGTGCTCATTTTTGTGATGGGAGTAGGTAATACTTGAGCACTAAGTCTTTCACTTGGGGAAAGAGAAGTGTAATGATTTACTTTCATTTTATGGTTTGTCCCTTTTGGAGCACATAAATAAATGAATGGATAAATAAATAAATGGATAAATATGTAAACAAACAAACAAATAAATCAGCAGGCAGAAGTTAGGGACAAGGTTTGATCTCCATAAACGTAAGAAGTTGCAATAAACAGGAGACTACCAACCCATCATAACTTCATTCCAGGTGCAGGAAGGTAACCTGGATACTAATCAAAAACTAAGAATGAAGCACAAACAGAAACTATGCAGCACTGCAAGTAGGTCATAGCTCATGAAGAATTCTATGCTCAGCCCTCGATAACAGAGTGCAGTATAACATGTTTATTTCAAACTTAACACCAGGAAAAGGTACAACATGCACTCTTAACTGATTTTTAGACTTGGTGGGATGGACTGGCAGGTGAGAATTATCAGTAGCCTCTGCTGTGTACTGCGAAGACAAGAGGAACTGGCTTATCTCAGGATGACTCGCGGCTATTGAAAACTGATATATTGCCACTGCCACAAATGAAATCTCCACAAGCATAAAATATAAGATTTGGTTAGCTTTGAAGAGAATTCTATTTGTTACTATACATAAATATAATAAAAGAAAAGAAAAATAATGTCACACAGGACTACTTCTAATTATGTGTCACTTACTGGTTTATTTATTTATGAACTTTTACTATTTACTATATTTAATATTTTCCCACATCTTTGTAGAATTTATTTGACATTCTTGAGATTTATTTTTCCATGTGAATTTTAGAATCCATTTACTTCATTCTATTTGGGCTATACTAAATATACGGATTAAGGATACATGACATATTTATAACATTGGATCTTCCTATGCAGGCAAATTTATTCAAAACTATTTGTCAGTCTCTTTAGTATTTTCAAGCTTGTTCAGAGAGATCTTACACATTTCTTACTAAGCTTATTCCTTGGGTCTTTATCAATTTGTTGCTTCTGTTAAGGAATTTTTTCATTACATTTTTAACTAGATTATTCTTGACTATAAGAAAGTTTTTGGTATTCAGTGATGTACTTAGAGACTAAAATAATTTCCTATAGTTTGTGAACAGCAAAGAATGAGAAGTGAGTTTGGAAAGGTAAGCAAAAGAAAATTATATCTATTTGTTAGCATGGATTTTATACTGTAGGCAACAGGATGTCTTGAAATTGTTTTTTATTAGAGGACTCATGTGCTCATGCTCATATTCTAGAAAATTGTAAATTATTGTCAGTGTTAAGAATGGTTTATTGGGATAATGAGAAGACTTGAGAGATGTGTGCTACACATTAGAAATAAAGAGGGACTGGACTAAAACAGTGAGTTTCCTAACTGAGAAAGGGGGCACTATTGTTTTCTTATAGGGAAGAAAATTAACAAGGTTTTATCACTGGATGGGTATGGTGGAGAAAGAGTAGAATCTGTCAATGAAGGAGGAAACTGGCTGAAATTAAATGAGTCTCTATAAATTACAGGAAAGAAGATACCAAAAATATGACCTAAAATACAACAAAATATGAAAATAAAGATTTGGAATGCTGTGAACTATGAATAAAGCATTAAGGTATTCTCTAATCCTAGACCTTCAGTTATGCACAGTAATGCTACCCAATTACAGCAAACCAAGGAGCAGATGGATAGCAAGATAGGAAACAATAGTGTAGAGTCATAGTTACATGAAGTTAATCATAGCAGAAAATAAAGGACAGAATCACAGCTTGGTTTTCAAAGACCATGGAAAAATAAGCTTTTGATTCTGCTTTGTTTTATAAAAACATGGGGCTCAGAAATATGTATTTGTGTTTGAACACCAAGTAAAACAAGGATATAGGGAAGATTCTGAAGTATCTCTGCACAAAAATCAAGCAAATCTTGGTGAGTTACAAATGATGCGTAAGAATCAGGTAAAGGTGGAAAAGATTCCTTGTATAATTGATTATGTTTTCCAGAAAATAAATACAATACTAATAATATCTGGTGTAAAATGAAGTTAATTTACTTATGGTTTGCAAAGCATTAAATATTTTATCCCTGTCAACTAAAATCATAACTCCCTTTAAGGAAATTAGTCTTGAATTTATCATTCCTCTATAGAAGATTATTATGTATACTTTATTTCCCTTTTGTTCCTACTTCCTTGTAGAACAATTATGAAATGCATGCTCAGAAATTTTAAAGTAAAGTTATTATCTGTAACTATTTTGAAATAAGCTCTTCACATTTAAGACAGTTTTATTTATATTCTTCAAGATATATGGACATAGATAAAACATTTTGCCATTCTAAAATAACAATTAGTAAAGCAAGGCTAATTGAAACACCCATATTTTTTTTAAAAAAATCAACCTCTCTCCATCCTTATTTCACCCTAAATTTATTTGTTCAAAGAAAAAGTAATGGAAGTTTAGTTTTACATAAGTTCAAGTCTATTTAAGTTAAATACTGCTTACCAAATATCTGTGATAAAGACTATGTTCTCAAATCTATGACTATTCTTTAATTCAGTGCAGTATACACTATGTAGTCACTTCAGGTTATCTGTCTTTCATATATGTTTTTGAGCTTTTCATTGTCCAAGAAATATTCTAAGTCCTTACTACACAACATGTGCTCCATGGACTTGAAGCATCAGCATAAGCTGGAAACTTGTGAGAAATACATGACTTTGGATTCTTCCCTGGACCTACAAAATTAGAATTTGCATTTTAACAAGATATGAGGGTGGTTTATACACTACATGGAGCTTAAAGCTGACAAGCACTGATCCCAAAGAAAACACTCATTGTTTAGGTCAATGTAGCAGTGATAATACCACGAAGATAGAAGGAAAGCCAATACAGTCTTCTATAAACCTCTTCAAAGAGACTCAGTAACATTTATGGCATCTGAAATTGTAACGTTAATTTGAGATTGTTAATAATAACATAATAGATGAGTTATGATTTCATTGCCTTGTTTTAACATCACACTGAGTACAAATTGCTAAAGACCATAATGGTCCCTGCCCTCCCCCCTTTTTTTTTATTTAAAGATTTTTCTACTAGCATTTTCACACCTGCAGTGTTTTTCCTTAATTTGTTATCATTTTGAGAATTAACCAGACTGAACAAGAGGTGTAAATGAGAAAATTACAACCTCTTTACATCCTCTATGATTATGTAGGCTTCCCAACAAAAAAAACTCATGTGAGTAAAGAATTCATTATATTAAATTCATGATACTAAAAACTATCAATCACTTCATTTTTTCCAGAGTATATGCTTCGTTTTTATTTAAAAATATTTTTCACGGAATGGTAAGGTATTGCATGGAATGCTGCTATTACTATGGGCTATTTTGTGCATGGCCTTTCCAGGTTTTTATATTGGAAGAGACCTTGTCTTATCTAAATATATCATTTTACAGACCAAATCATTTGTAATGCTTACTTCTATGAAAATTTGATCAGGCTGAAGGATGCCTTGAGAGCAGGTAAAATGTTGTTTCAGGGTGAGCATGTGAGAGTGTTTCTGTATTCAAATCAATGTACTGAGTAAGGAAATTCCACTATTATCAATGTGGGCAGGCACCATCCAACCCACCGAGAGCCTGGACATAACAAAAAAGTACAGGAAGGGCAAATTCTCTCTGAAATGGGACACTCATCTTCTTCTGCCCTTAGAAATCAGAGCTCTTGGTTCTTGAGCCTTTGGATGCCAGTGACTCCCTAGCACCTTATTCTCTAAGATTGAATTGTACCACTAGCTCTCCTGATGCTGAGCTTGCCCAAAGCAGATCAGGGTATTTCTCAGCCTCTTGATAGAGTATTATTCAACATCATTCAGAATATGTGTTTGGATTAGGACTAGACATTAGGCCTTCCCTATCAATTCTGTGTATCCTCTCATTCTGTATTGGAGGTAGATGTTATCATTTGAATCTTAAATGTTACCATTTGAATCCTCAACATCTATATGCTGAAGGCGTCATTATTCAACCTGTAGTGTTACTGAGAGGTGCTGGAGCCTTTAGGAGATGGGGCCTGGTAGGAGGAAGTTAGGTCATCAAGAGCTTGCCCTTGGAGCGAATATCAGGACCCTGGCCCCTCCCTCTCTACTTTTTTGTCACTGAGAGGTGGGCAGTCTTCCTCCACAACAAGCTCCCCATCATGGTGGATTATGCTCACAGAAATGGGGCCAAGATAAAAGGGACTGAAACCTCCTCAACTGTGAGCCAAAGTATACATTTTCTCCTTTTAAGTTGATCTCCTTGGTATTTAGTTATAGTGACAGAAATCTGACTAAAACAATGTATGTATGTTGCCATCATCCCTCACCAAGCTCAGACCCAGGGTGGTTCCTCAGTGATGTTCTTGATTTGCTAACATTTTCACTTTCTTTTCCATCAGATTCATACCCAATAAAAATGTATCCAGTCTATGTGCTACTTCTTGGGTTCATTCTTTATGGGCTCTAATCTAGCTTTCTTAGAGGGAAGAGAATGAATCAAAACATTTTCTTACTGAAGGATGGAAGTCAAATGGTTGTTTCTTATCATCTGACAACAAAGGCTGATAGAAAAGATTATGCAAAAAAAATATTTGTTAACTCCTTAATCAGGACAGGCCACAGCAGGAGTAGGGTTACAGTTGGGCATTATTAAGCTTCTACAATTTTGTTTGATCATGGAGTAAAACTGGAAATTTTTTAAATGGCAGCAATGAAAGGAACTGAAGTCACTAAATGGAAATAAATAAATCTTTGTACTACGTAGTACATCTGCCTGGCATATATTCTAGAAGCCATTTCTCTTAAGTATAAGTTCAACTTGAACATTCATGTACCCCCAACAGATTTATGATCATAAAATATTGATTGATAACTCCAAATTACTAAATTACAGGTTGTTTCCAATTCTCTTGATGTTCTTTAATTCCCTTTTAGATAATCCAAACTGCTAGAAACTTATTTCTAAGAATAGTCATTAGATATTTTTTCAGAGATGGAATTTTGCATAAATGGCAGTGACTTAATCCAAAGAAATCTTGGGGTAAAATCTATTTACTCTTATATTGGTGCTGGATAATGGAAGTAGATACTTTCAATGCTTAAAATTTAAAATCTTTAGAAGATTGCCTGCAATTGTTTGCAGCAACCAGTGCACTGAGGAAGAATTTTGCCTTTATGTAAAATTTACATAATCACAATCTTTTGTATAGCATCAGTTCCAACAATTTTCAATTTTTTATATGGCATAAACATTCAAATAGATCCCCTGACAGAAGGTCTGAGCTGAAAATATAATCTAAGAAGAACTTTATGCCTTATCATCTCCCTGTTTTGACAATGATTATAGCCAAGCAGTTCATAGAGAAAAGTTAGGAAGTCTGAACTTTGTACATAGTTTTTAAACTAATCAACAATTTTATAGTTCAAGAAACAACTTGACTTCCACCTTTTCTGTATATGTTATAACTAATGTTTAATAAAGTCTAGAATCAAATTAGCTCATTTTACCATACTTTTCTCTATAGAAATGGGACATTTATGAGCTACATCTTAGTTTTATTTTTAACTTCCTGCCTAAGTTAGTCTCTTACATTCACTACTACTTTAGACTTATCATGTACACTGTGGGCAACATCAGGCACAATTGGTAGAACTCTTAGGAAGGTGATCTTGCATGCAACATGTCATGTATCACTAACATCAAAGAGGGGCCACAAAAAGAAATAATGGTAAGCAGAACAGGAAACTTGAATGTAGTATGCATTGTTTATATGTGCTGCTGCTGCTGCTGTGTGTGTGTGTGTGTGTGTGTGTGTGTGTGTGTGTGTGTGAGAGAGAGAGAGAGAGAGAGAGAGAGAGAGAGAGACTAGAAAGTTTTATTTTAAGAATAAAAATAAATACCATTTGCATTATTTTTTCTGTGTGTGATTTTTTGAGGGGCTAGGGGGAATACAATTCTTTCTTGTGAAAAGGAGAAGAGAAGAAATGTGAAGGAAGACTGGGCCTGGCATACCTGCCAGTCTCTGAATAAAGCTAAAATTAAGAATAAAGCTAAAATTCAGAAATAAAATTTAAAACATGCTTCACTTTGGTTCTAACCAGTTATAACCCTATGAACCATGCCCCCTCTGGTCTCCCTCTTTGAATACTAGCATACTTTCAAATCTATAGATAAACCAAATCTTGGGTCTGATGACCTCTTGCATCTGTTTTGCAGGATTAATCTCCTAATACCATGCATGCTGATATGGTTCTGCCCCTGATAAGACCCAAATCTCAAGATTTACTTTTTCTTTCTCACAAAACATAAAATCACCTCAGTTTTGTATCATTAGCTACATATGCACCCTTGTACATACTCACAGATCCCATTCCCACGTAGCCAGCCAGCATTTTTCAAACTTCAGCTCATGTAAACTCTGCTGTATCTGTGCATCAGATTCATCCTTTGTAGCTGTGTTCCAGCCACAAAATCATCTCCTGACTTCCTGGCAAGTCACCCTGTCTTCCCAGTCGGACTGCCTCAGTATTCTGGAATTTTATGCATAACATTTTTAATCACATTACATCACATTTAGACTTTGTTTCCATCATGTTATATATTCATTTCCCATCATATTACACTTCCTTCAGGTAGGATCTCCTCTCCAGGACTTCAGCCTCACAGGTGTGCCTAAAGAGCCCTAAGAAAGCCCTGCTCTTTGGCCCTCTTGCTCTACCTTATTCCATCTGTCTTCTGAAGAAAGGAAGAAATCTGTGACCTCCTTCCCACCAACACACAGTGTCCAGATACACACACACACACACACACACACACACACACACACACACACACACACGGCTTTCCATCTGGCAAATCCTATTCCAACTACAAAATGTGGTACTCAATTTTCCCTCTATTTGGATCATTTGCCACCATGCTATCATTAATACCAACATAGTTACTCTCTCCTTTTTCCTATTGTTTGTCTTGTATTTTTACCCCTGTGATTCATATAATACATATTAAACACTTATTTATCTCTGTATTTATAGATACTTTGTTATAAAGAATTGAATAACTATTGTTGAAATGATTCATTTGACTTTATTTTTTAAATTCAGCCTGCTTATACATGTAAGAAGTTTCTACATTTTAATATAGTGAATTAAAACAAATGTTTAAGTCAATAAAGCCTAAGGTGTGATTTGATATTCTTATCATTATTGGCTCTTATAATTCTCAGTCTTTTCCTTCTTTAGAACTTCAAAGAGACCTGTGTTTGTGTCTTTCTTTCACTTACTTGATTTCTAATGGTTTTGAGATCCTAGAATCTGTATGTTTCTCAAGAATAATAGATAATCATAAAAATCACTTTATGTTCTTTGCCTTACATTATCATAACTACTCTTTAATTCATCCTCTTTGGGCTTTCAAAGAAAACTAGGGGAGAATGAAGAAAGAGAGATGAGTAATCTTTTATTTTTCTTTATTCATTCTTGGGTTATTAATAAATTCCAAATTTTCCTATAAGACTTTTCTTTTTTTGTTTATTTTATTTTCAATCAATGTAGCATGATGGAGGGATTCCATTCCTAAAGGAATTTTGTTCTCAATTTTTGACACCTAAAATATAAAAACTTGAATTTCACTCATTCTTTATATTATTGGACTCCAAACTAATTGTGCATTCTTTAATATTGAGATTCATCTTGCTTTTTGAAAAAAATATATGTGTATATATATGTATATATATAATTATTTAACATATATGTAAATATATATTTTTAATTATTTTAAAATATACATATTTAATTATTTACTTATAGACAGAGAGGCATTTCCATTCTTTGTCTGACATTAACTCACATTTACTCTTCTACCATAGTTCAGTATTTATACATGGTCTAAGACTGCTTTATAGTGTTTTGCTCTACAAACTTTTCTGCATGAACAAAACAAAAGGAAAACAATTAATGCTGATGAAACACATTTATCAAGGGAAGTTTTGAATATCTCTCTTCATTTTATTATTGCCCTTAGTTGAAAGAGGACATGGTAAGGTTTAGATATTAGGTGTCCCCCACAAGCTACTGTGTGATAAAATAAAAGAACATTAAGAGGTAAAACGATTGGGTTTTAAGAACCTTAATCCAATCAGTGAATTAATTCCCTGATAACTAAGAGCTGGTAGGGTGTAGCTGGAGGAGTTGGGTCATTGGGAGTGTGCCTTTGGTGTACATATTTCATATTTGGCAAGTTACGTCTCTCTTTCTCCTTCCTGATCATCATGCAAGCTATTTTCCTCCACCACACTCTTCCGCCATGATATTCAGCCTCACCTCGAGCCCCATGGAATGCAGCCGGCTGTATATGACTGAGACCTCTGAAACTGTGAACCCCTGAATAAACTTTTCCTCCTCTAAAATTGTTCTTGCCAAGCCTTTTATCACAGCAGTGAAAAAGCTGACAAAAACAGGGTAACTTTCCAACTTACTTTAGTTTTTACCTCTTCCAGAAGTTCCCTCTCCTCTCTAACCTGACACTGTTTAGCTCCAACTATAACTTCATAAACCTCCAAACGAGAACAAAGCCCCTTTGCTTTTGCATAAAATATTTATTTTATCAAAATTTTATTATGAACAAGGAACAACAAAGCCTTCACAGAAAACAGTGTTTGGGACAAAATTCATAGCAAAATCTATCTTATTTTATCAATGAATAACAGAGAAAAATCCCAGGAATCTATAACACCAAACTCTAATTTTACATGAAAATAGCAAAACATTCTGAATATCATGTACTTGATTGGGGGAATTTATTAAGAATGGCAATTTAAAAATTAACTTGCAAATGGCACCTAAGAATCCTCTTCTAACAGGAAAGATGACACTAAGCCATATCATTCCCTGGAGCGCTGTTCTGATGTCAATTACAGCACAGTGGACCAGGTGTTTGTTGAGGGTTTTGTTGCCATCCAGAGAAGTATTGCTCCTACTCCACACCATGCACGGTTTCCTGCGGTGCTTTGTCTGCTTGAAAATGTCTCTCTCTCTTCCTGTGTGAATTGCTGCTTTGACACTCAACTCAAGCATAATGCAATTTTACTGCAGTGTTGTCTCCATAACATGATCATGTTCTGAACTTGACGAGTGAATTTCTTCCTATTCGAGACATGGCAGTTATGACATTGAAATGTAGCCTGAACATACTGGACTAGTTTTCCTGAAGTCTCAGAAATGACCTTAAACAACAGGAACAACTGGTAGTGAACTATCCTTGTAGGTCTCTTTCTGACATTGGTCCAGATTTTTCCTCTGCCTCATTTACAGACACACATCTTTCTGAGCCTCCAGGATTGTTATTACGGCACCTTGCCATTTATAGGACATTTGGCTTCTGTGTTTTAATACCTGAGCAAATGTTCAATGTGAACCTACACTTTCATTTCCCTCAGGGAACTTCTATCCTTTAAAATGCTACCAGTTTTTTGTTTTAGAATATCAAAAACAATGTTCATTATATAATTCTTGAAAATAAACAAGATAATATATGGTAAGGTTTAGACCTAGATTTACCCTTTAAGTCGTAAGTTCTATTTTATGGAAGTACTGAGTTACACTTCTACTGCATGGCAAAGAAGAAAATAATTTCTTCTTCACCAGAATAGGGGAAAACTAGATGCTTATCTCCTGCTGTATCAGTATAATGTGATATTTTTAGAAATATGCCTTTTATTCATGGATTAAATATTCTAGTTCAATTCTGGAAAAAGTATTCTGAGGCCAAGTTTATAATTTATGTCAAATCTGATAAAATATGAAAATGATTCAAGTAAGCATCATGTTTTATAATTTTGCTTATCTAGTCAATGTTAAGCACTCATTCCAAAAATGTTACAATATAATTTTGGAAGCAAGTAGATGATATGGTTGATATTTACTCAAATGCAAATTAAATCAAACTTTTTAAATGAGTGTGTTGAGTTCTTCATTTTATCTTATTTAGATTGCAGACAGATTCCAATAATGAATAATTTTTTTTTTTATAATCAGTCTGATTAGCCAACTTTTTTTTTTTTACAGCAAAATCTCACCTTGCTTAAAAAAAAATAAAAGTTTATTAAAGATGTTTGCTGGTAATTATACTATTTACTCACCTTGTTATAATAGTAGTGTTATATACCCTATTTAATTTTGCTTAATAATAGGACTTAAAGACAATTTTCCTCTATTAGGAGTACATGAATGACCTACACTATTACAATATTCTAGCCTAAGTAGATAAAGAAATGTCATATGAGTTCTTATAAAGTTTAAGTGTCTGAGAAAATAGCTAAACTTTTTCAACACTGTAATTCAAAGATACAGATCATGAGAGAACATGGGCTAGTCCTGATTCTCTTGAACTTGAATCCCAGCTCCACAGTTTGTTGCTGTGCAATCAGAGCTAAATTGCTTTGCCATTCTGTGTCACTGTTTCCTTATCTGTAACTAGGAATGGTACCAAAACTACCTGGCACATAGTAAACACTCAGCAATAATGCTGTTATCTTTACTGTCATAAGGGTTGTAAATCAGGCATTTTCATCACAGCCAATGTAGAAGAAATATATTTCCATGAAAACTATAAGACAAAGGAAATGGTATAAATGTAATCTGAAAATATTTATTCACAATAAAGAGAAGAGAACATAGGTTATGTAAAAACTATGCTTGTAACTTAGTGAAGGTCCTTGGATAATCTCTATAGAAAAAATAATTCAGATGGTAAACACAGGTAAAAATTAGACTCCCTTGAAATGTAATGTATTTCATTGAATTTGGGCCAGTAAAATTGCCCACTCATGTGCACCTTTTCATAAGATAGACAGTGGGAACATTTTTATTTTGTGGAGAAAAATCTCCAGTCTCTTTATATACTTAGTACATAAAATATGAAACAAATCAGTTTTAGACAGAAGAGATGGCATGGGCAGGGTGTCTGTGACTTAGGCCAACATGTTTGTACTACAATACATTACTTTTTAAATAATCTTTGGAGCAAAATATTTTTCTTTTGGCACAAATTTACATTGTGATTATCAATAAAATGATTCAACATTAGATTGAAAATGTTAGGATAGCTGCATTTGGAAAAGTAACTTATAAATGTTATCTGAATTAAAGCACAGGTAATCACTGGCTTGTGGATTTTAATTTCAAACTTACCTACAGAGAAGCCAACACATTCACTGAAGTTCATTCAATGTACTGCAATGGAATTATTTTTCTTAACACTAATACAGTCCTACAAGGTTTTAGTGAGGTCTCTGGAAAGGCCAAATAACTTGCAATCTGCTTCTCACACTTTGAATATGTTAAGAAATAAAAATAAGAAATGGAAAGAGGAAACATAAAATATCACCTTGAAAAAAAGGTCACCTTGGAGTATCAGACTTCAATCTGAAAAGCAAGTGGCTCATTGGCAATGAACACTAGAGTGTGCTGGAAATACCCTCATGGGCCCCGGGCAGAGTATCCTCCTCATGAGGACTACCTATTCCCAATGGAGAGAGGGAAGAGTGGTATGCATCATGACATTTTAGAGGAGTGTTGTTCATTTTGATATTCTATGTCCTCCAACTCATATCAATTCAATAATTCACTCTTATTCCCAATGGGTAGAGTGAGGAAAGAGAACCCATGTGTTTTGCTAAAAACATCAGTCTGGCTACAGAAAGATATGGATCAAGCATTTTGAAGGTGAGGAAATTATATCTTGAAGATATTTAATATTTTCTTTGGATTATATAATAAATAGAAGTGTTAAAATTAAAATCAAGGTTTTCTTCCTAATGTTAATAAGGCACTGCTAAATACTATGTTAAATACTAACTCCCGTAGACACAATTTTAAAAGGTATCTACATATTTGTAGAATTTTCTAGATACTGTGAGTGCTATAAAGATGTAGCAAATACTGCTTCTTTGCTTTGAAAACTTGCAGTCACATGAGGCCTAAAGAACTGGGAATGATACATGGGATTTTTGCAGGTATGAATTTGTTAAGAGTCACAGAGAGCTAGTAGAATTTCCCATGCTCCAAAATTCCAGTAGAGTTATACCCCTCAGTCTCATAACCAGGAATTAGAAAACAGTGTTCATTCATTCCAAGAGAATAAAAGATCAGAAAGTAGATATTTGTTTTGCTTTGTCACAGAAACATTTTACATGGCCATTTAGGTATAATTGGAATAGCAAAATGTGGTTTATTACTGAATAAGAACAACATATATAACCTTTATATCCCCCAACCACACACCAAAGAGAGAGAGAGAGAGAGAGAGAGAAACCCACCCTGTTTCATGAATCTGTGCTCAGTTGATATTGTTAATTTGGCATTGTCATCACCTGTCTCTTCTAGTATTAGGAAATTTGTTCCCCAGAATCGCCTTCCTTGTTCATTTTTTAGTTAGACTTTGTCACTGTGAAGGACATTCATGAGATTGGAAGCTCAGCAAAGCAAAAGCCACTATTGGCAGAGATCAAGGTAGTCAAATGCAGCAAACTTCCAGATTCTTCTCTGGTTAGCACTTTGTAGTCATGGTGGTTCACAGAGTTCTGCAACATCATTATGGTACAAGCATTCTTGCAGTCTTCAACTTTCTTTTTATGCTTCAGTTCTAACAGCTGGTGACAGGGTGACTCTTGTATTCATAAGCCATAGATTTTCAGATGTTTGCTCCAACAGCTTTGTCCTTCAGTAAGCAAAAATTCCTATAATAAGCACCATATTCACATAATTCTTGAAGTCTTATTCTCTGGATCAGAGACTAAAACACAATCTGACTTGAATTAACTCTGGAATGAGCAAAATAAATCTTAAGACATAAAGAAAAAGCCACCCAGATTGTAAGATGGTAATCACCCAATATACCAATATACAGTATACATTCTAATTATGTATGTCACGAATAAGACCATGTTGCTTAATTTGTACATGTAAATTAACATGCATTCCACATCTCATTCTCAACAGTAAACTGAATTCACAATTATCAACATGCAAAATGATACCATAGGCCACAATAACTTATTTTGTAGCATATAGGTTTACATTTATAGATAATTCCTTTGATTTGAGTCAGTGGACAACTTTAATGTAGATACACTATTAACCTCCCTTAAGAAAATAGATGTCTTCCAAAGTAAAACATTTACTTCAAGCCAATGTTAACTCAATATTAAAAAAGAAACATTTCAATAAATTACTTATTTTCTCAAAGTTCATCATGATTTTAAAGCATAATGTTTAATTCCAAGACATCATTCTTTGCTTGTTGATATGCTGAGTATGCTAAATAACTATATTTTCATGAAGAAATATTGTTATACTTCTATTCATAAGTTTGTAAAATTACTTCTTTTTTCTTCTATGTATGAACTTTTAAACATTAAAACTATATCCTTCGGAATATTCCAAAGCCCACCTTAGAAATTTATTTGACCAATAAACTTCATTTGGCACAATTTAATATCCAGCTTCAGTTCTTGCTTAAATTAAAAAGCTCAGGAGTTATTACTAGCAATTGCACATATATAGTATTTATTTGGAAGACAAAAGATATTTATATATCTTCAAATACCACTTTTTTGTTATTTTTAAGCTTTTGAATTTTTAAGAACAGGAATGTTGGCAGGTAGGTAACCTGCTTACTTTACCCTAAAGTTCGAAATTGTTAACATGTCTGTTTACTTGTTGACTCACTGGTCTTTGGGATGATGGGGAAGAGGGCATGGAAGTAGGTATGGTTACAAAAGACAACAGGGTCCTACACCTTGTGGTGGATACTCAAACCTACACATTTGACAAAACTTTAAAGGGCTAAAGATGCAGGTACTCATGCATAATGTGTACGAGTGAAAAAATCTAGATAAGAAATAAGATTCGTGTATTGTATAAATATCAATACCTTGGTTGTCTTATTATACTATAGTTTTATCAAAGATTACCTTTAGGGGAAACTCATTAAAATGTACATCATATTATTTCTTACAATACATATGAGTCTGCAATTATGTCAATAAAAATTCTCAATTAAAAAAAATAAAATAAAACAACTGGTGTTCTTTAAGCCCTAGTGGTCCTTTTGGAAGTGATAATTTGAACAATCAGGATAGAACCCCGTATGCAGATACGCATGTAAATTAATGAATTAATGGGTGTAAGCAGGGCAGTGGAGGCTTGCTAGTGCTTCAGACCTCACCCTAGATACTCCATTTGGTTATCATTGATGTGGCTTTCATTGCCTAAAATTTATTGATATTTTGATAAATATGCTTCATACAAAAACGTGTGTTCAGTGAACCCATGAAAACCAAGCCGAAGCACTAGGAACTGCATCCCACTCTCTGTCCCATCCATGCAAACCTCACCTATTAAAATCTACCTTTTAAACAAGGGTTTACATCTGGGTTGATTTTGCTTTTCTGTTACTTCCAATAAATTTCAGTCATTTTTTTTCCCACCAAGTTTATTTATACTGTGAAATGATGAAGGGATTGATTTTGCCCAAAAATCAATCAGGTCAGAAAGTATAATCAGTAGTCTGAGTTTGTTTAGGATTGTCAGCCAGAATTTAAGTAGAAAAGACAAAAAGAAATTTATAAATACTACTATATGTTGAATTGTAGGTTTTATTTTAATGGTTTCATTAAAATATTATGTTTCTTACTTTTCAATAAAAGCATTAATAAAAAGCAGTCTATTATAGCACAACAGATACACCTTGTTTTCATCTTCAAGTCATTGAACTTCATAATCCTGATCTTTGATGTGAACAGAATTGTATTTTAAGGTTGTGATTAAAAGACGAGATTGATCTGTTAGGTTATCTATTTATTGGAAGAAAGGTAGTATACATCTTACATGTAGTAGGGAAAGATTTTGAAATCATAATTTAAATACATTTATAATGTAGTAAGGCTTATTGCTACATTGCAAGGAAGAGCTTTCATAATACATGCTTAAAATCATGTGTACTTTGTAGTTTTTTTTACAATTTCCTAATTAATGTATTTGTCTTATCCTCACAAAAAGGTTCTATGAGAAAAGCAATTGAATATTATTTAGCTACATTCTGATGAGAAGGAAAGGTCAATGAAATTAGTCAAATCATCTTATGATCACCTCACCATAACAGGACCTAGATTCCTTATTATGGTCAGTCTCTTCAACACCAAACAGAGACCCATGTACACCTACAGGTTCATGCTACAATGCAACTTGTGGTATAAGTGGAAGAAGTAACAATTAAAGAAGAAATAATGAAGTCTTTTGAATTGCTTCTAAGGAAATCATTGCATGAGTTTTTTAAAAATGTGTATGAGTGCTTTATTATTAAATAAGAATTTGCATATGCTTCTTACTCTTACATATATCATTATCAATGGATGACAAATGTAACTTATAATATTACATGACTTTCTCATCTTGGCCTTTACTGCCGTGAAACTCTTCTTTCTCGCCTATGGCCCATGCAGGTGACAGAAGCTGGGTTCCCCTGCATGGAATGAATGGGCTGGCTGAGAAATATGGCAAAAAAATCACATGACACAGAAAATAGTTTTAAAAAGTGGGGGCAGGATGGCTCTTCAACCTTAAGAGTGCAGCCTCCATGCTGGAAAAAGAGAGCTTGAGAGCCCTTGTTTTCTTTATTTATGTAGGGAAACCTCAAAGTCTTTCCACAGAATTTTCTGAGCCAATTAAGGTAGGAGGTGGGTTCTCCAGTTCCCAATGTGTCATGCCCAACTCCGGAGCTACAAGATCAGTCTTCCTAGCCAAGCAAAGATAGAGGTCATGTGCATTGCCCAATACACTAAGTGGGAGGAGCCATAAAATAGCTTGCAATGCCAAATCAAAATCTCCTTGCCACCAAGGCCAAGTGAAGACACTCAAATATCTCAGGAGTAGCTCCTCACATTTCTTAAGGTGAAAACTTCTTGGTTTTGAAATAAGCTCTGAGTTTCTAGGTTTAAAGAAACTCCATGGAACTTCAAAAACAGATGAAACTCTGGTTTTCCAGGTTTGAAAATACAATTTGGAGTTGATCTAATTGGATTTTAAGAACAAGTAGTGATCTCTTTTTACTTCAGGGAGTTGGCAACTGAGATCTATATGTAGTTAACTTTTTCCTGCAGACTGAGTGAGTGAAAGTGTTGGATATATATGTATATGAAGTGATTTTTTTTTCCCCAAATAAGGCAACTTTTCCAAAAAGTTTATAAACGTTTTAGGTATTCTTGCACTATTATTAACAAACTATTTAGGACCAGCCAAAGTGTGCTTTCATCAACAGAAAAGAAAAACAAACAAACAAAAAAAAATTAAATGCCTCTTCATGTCCTTGACCCTAAAATGTGCACAAAAAGAAATGTCAGAATGAGACTTTTTTTCACTGTCAGCATTGACTTATTCAATATAAATACACAAACACCAAGTCTAACTAAGTCTAATATGATCTTCAGGAAAAATCTAAGTAGCTGTATTTTATAAGCCCAAAGGACATCAGCACTGAGTGAAGAGGGTTATTTCATCTATGTCTACATAGAATTGCCAAATTAAAATTATTAGCCCTAACTGGTCTTGGAAGTCTACCAAATCTGATTACCTCTGTCCTACTATTTGTTGATTGATACCCTTCTTCTGAAACCAAGAAATACATATACACACGGAGGTGTGTGTGTGTGTGTGTGTGTGTGTGTGTGTGCACGCATGCTCATACACATGTGCCTATACACATACACAAACACCAAAAATATATCCTAAAATCTCATTGTCCCCCAAAGAACTAAGTTACTTTGATTTTCCCTCTTGAAATCTCTCCTTTGCAGGCCTCTCTAACAAAGTCATAGGTACCCTTCCTCTTTGACCTGCTTAGGTGGCTTACATTTTGCTTAGTAGTTCTGAAAAACTATCCAAACTGACATTGATTTACTGTTAATATGACAACAAAAGATATTGTACCTTCTTTGGGAATATCCTTCAAGAAATACCTTGTCGAGAACAGCTGTGTCCAAATTAATGTCTTCAATGTTGAAAATTATTAAAAGCAAGGCATTATGTAATCTGATAAGTGAATTATTTAGGAAAAGTTCTATGTGACCATTCATAGGTCTACAGAGCTTAAAAGGCCTCATTAATAATTTTGTATATCTTTCCTATGTTGAAGATAAAGAACTAAAATTTAATAAGACTTAATGTATTTTTTTTTTCTTGAAGTACATGGTTAACCTGTCTACAGGTACTGAGTAACAGAAAAAGATCTGCTCTATATCTTTACCTATTGGTTATCTATCAGTTTGTGTAGCTCATACATGTTCCTTGTCTATAGGATTGATTCAAGTCCCCTCATATCACACAAAAATGATTCACAGATTATCCCCAAATCACTCATTCTTGAATGCCACCCAAGCATGTTCTCCATCTCATTACTGGGTACCCCACCAACATCCTAGCAGAACATCACATACTTTAAACACAACAAACTCTGCTCCCATTTATATTTTTAGAGAATCAGTTTAAAATATCAAATCTGGGTGTTTCTAAATTCCACCTTTTCTGTAAAAGCTTTTGCAACTTTGAAGATATACTTGCTTCTCATCTTGCTTCCATAAAGACTGGAAGAAATGTCTATTCCAGCCTGGATCACAATTGATCTGGAATAATCTGCATGTTTGTACCTTTCTTTTACCAAAGGCTTTTCAAAGTAAGAACTATTTATGCTTGGCACATAGTAGGACTTCATTAAAGACTTGTAGAACCAATAAATGAGTAAAATAAGAAGCAAGATCCATGTGTTTATATGATTTAAATCTGGAGAGCTTCCTTCATTCCATTGTACTGACTTGGTTAATCTCCAAATCCTATTTCTTGGTTGCTCAGTGTCTTCCCTATGCCAACCACTTCTGTAGGAGGCCAATTCCATCTCAATTTGAACTTCCACTTAATTCAAATGGCATGAGTCCAAACCTTCATTCACTTCAATTGGAAAGTTTGGTTTGAATTAAAATGGCTTCATTCATTCATTTATTCATTTATTCAACACACACTTCAGTGCCTACTAAGCTCATTTGAGGCAGTAGCAGCTGTCTCAGTGGCACTTTCTGTTCCAGTTTCATTTCCCCGCTCCACATACATACATAAGCTTTAGAGAATTACGGAATGGGTATTACAGAGAAGCCAGTTAGGCTCTTCATGTTGTTTTCTCCATATTTTTACTGTAGGTGTGTGTGTGTGTGTGTGTGTGTGTGTTCAGATTATCCCCAAATCACTCATTCTTGAATGCCACCCAAGCATGTTCTCCATCTCATTACTGGGTACCCCACCAACATCCTAGCAGAACATCACATACTTTAAACACAACAAACTCTGCTCCCATTTATATTTTTAGAGAATCAGTTTAAAATATCAAATCTGGGTGTTTCTAAATTCCACCTTTTCTGTAAAAGCTTTTGCAACTTTGAAGATATACTTGCTTCTCATCTTGCTTCCATAAAGACTGGAAGAAATGTCTATTCCAGCCTGGATCACAATTGATCTGGAATAATCTGCATGTTTGTACCTTTCTTTTACCAAAGGCTTTTCAAAGTAAGAACTATTTATGCTTGGCACATAGTAGGACTTCATTAAAGACTTGTAGAACCAATAAATGAGTAAAATAAGAAGCAAGATCCATGTGTTTATATGATTTAAATCTGGAGAGCTTCCTTCATTCCATTGTACTGACTTGGTTAATCTCCAAATCCTATTTCTTGGTTGCTCAGTGTCTTCCCTATGCCAACCACTTCTGTAGGAGGCCAATTCCATCTCAATTTGAACTTCCACTTAATTCAAATGGCATGAGTCCAAACCTTCATTCACTTCAATTGGAAAGTTTGGTTTGAATTAAAATGGCTTCATTCATTCATTTATTCATTTATTCAACACACACTTCAGTGCCTACTAAGCTCATTTGAGGCAGTAGCAGCTGTCTCAGTGGCACTTTCTGTTCCAGTTTCATTTCCCCGCTCCACATACATACATAAGCTTTAGAGAATTACGGAATGGGTATTACAGAGAAGCCAGTTAGGCTCTTCATGTTGTTTTCTCCATATTTTTACTGTAGGTGTGTGTGTGTGTGTGTGTGTGTGTGTGTGTTAGTAGTCTACCATAACAACTATTAAATACAGACTGCATTTTCTTCCAATGCACTACATTAACTCAACTATCTCTAGTTTTCTTAGTTAGACTTATTTCCAATAATTTCAGAAGAACCAACTACCAAATTACATAGTGTTAACTAAGAACACCAGAGCTTACAATGTTCCCATGAATGATAATAAATATTTGCTATTTCCAGTTTTAAAGTAAAATCATTTAATGAAGTCCTCTTTATGATTTGATAGAATTGTATAATTTTTTATTCCAGGTAACATCCTCTACCATGCATTTTTAAGATAAAGACATAATGTTTTTTTTCTTGCAGGTGTGTCATTAGAACCTATTTGAGAGAAAATTCAGATTATAGACCCCTCATTCTAGGGGAACTGAAAAAAAATTCAACAAAATAGTAGAACAAGCCAGACAGGATTCACAACAAGAAGAAATTAATAACAGTGCCAATTTCTAGCAGAAACAAGAATTTTTAAAAAATCAGTGGACATATGGCTTGGAGACATATGGCACATCATTTTGACTAGACAGGCTAGAAAAGGAGAATAATTAGTTCAACTCTCAGCTCTCTGGACATTGTTTCTCCAATTTCAATGAAATATACCTGTGTGGTAATAAAAGGTTTAAATTATTTATCTTAAGTACTTATAGCAAAATTATTTTTGCATGACAGATTTTGGTCAATTTACTTCATACTGTATTAATTTCAAACATGTGTAGTATTTTATGCTGAACCTAGCAAATAAAGGGGCAATTTGGACTTTTTCCTTGGGTAACAGGCTGTAAGCCAGCTGGTTCTCTGAAGCCCCATTCTGATAAGCAGAGGAGAGCCATCTTCACAGGTTACCAATTGTTCTGCCTTCCCATCTGGAATTATCCACAAATAATATATCCTATCATGTGTAAAGTTATATATTTTTTCCTTTTGATAAAACATCTCAGAATAGAGTTGTAAATGTAGCTCCAAAGTGAACTGCTTGTCATACGTGCAGAAGACCCTGGCATTGAGCCCCAGTACCACACACACATAAAAAAAATGAACTCAGAATATATATATTTAAATGTGAAACTAACATGGGAATAAATTAAATTGTATTCTTAATGTACAACAACCTTTCTCCCAAAGATCTACATGTGATGGAGAAAGTAAACTGACTACCTGCACCATGGTAGTGGTAGGGGTACATCTTAACAAACCAAAATGGCTTTGAGCCTGTAATCAGACTCTCCCACACACTGGGACTGCTCATCCTTCTGTATCCAGCCCACATGATGGAACTGCAGGGAAGGAACTCTTAACAAGCTCACAGAGAGTAGGAATATTATCCAGTTACAGGAGTTGGATTGGGATTCTCTCTCATTATCTGCCCCACCCCAAACACATTGGATCCCTCTAACTTTTCTGCCTTTCCTCCTCCAGAATGCCTTCATTCCCTCATATTTGCTTGTCTAGGATCCACCTCGTCATGAAAACACAAGTGTAGCTCCACACTTGCAATATGTGTAACTGAAACTTTGTCCCCTTGGACTAAAATCTCCCAATTCCATCCACCCCCGTCTTTTGGTAACCACCATTCTACCCTCAACATCTGTGAGTTTGACTCTTTTAAAGTATACATATAAGTGAATTATGCGCAGTTTGTTCTTTCTCTACCTGGATTATTTCACACAGCTTAATATTCTCCAAGTTCATCCATATTTTTGCAAATGCTGAAATTTCCTTACTTCGAAAGGTTGAATGGTACATATACGCCAGTTTCTTTATCCATTCATCCAGTGATAAACACTTCAATGTACTCCATATATTGGCTATTGTGAATAATGTTGTAATGAACAAAAGAGTGCAGAGATCTCTTTTATTTCTGCTGTGCTCTTTACAGACCTTCTGTTTCACTAGCAATATGTCACACCTTGTTTTACTTCTCTGTGTATCCACAGTAGTCTAAACAGAGTGGAAAGCATGGCAGATGATGACAAACAATATTTTATTCAATAATTTCCCATTGAACGGAAATGACATCCCAGCTTGGGACAGCAGGGGAACAAGCTCCAGCCTACAAGAGTACCAGCTAGGCCCTCCAGGCATGCTTTCTCAGCTTGTCCTGCCCATCTCGGAGACTCCATCCCAGCTCGGGTCAGCAAGGGAACAAGCCCTGACCTGCAAGAATTCCAGCTAGGCCCTCTGGCATGCTTTCCCAGCTTGGCTCACCCACTCAGGAGCCACAGGTATTCTCCACCTCTGCCTACAGGTCAGGGAACAGGCCGCAGGCCCAGGAATAGGGAATATTACATGTGGATACCTATCTTGTTTCTCCTACTAACACCCTAATTCCCATGATTACTCTCTCACTAGTCATATAATCTAATACCTCTATGTTCTCACATCCTACCACACAAATGTTTTAGCCAACCCATAAGTCCCCCCTTCTACCATTAGATACTGTGAACCACCCCACAAAAATAATGACAAAATGGTAGAAGATAATTGATCTCATCATTTAGGGTTAAAATGTCAAAATTGGAAATTTAAAACTAGAAACTAACTGATATATGGAAATAAGTTGGGCACTTTTAATGCTGTAATATTGATCTTTCCATTAAAAGTGAGGCATCAGGTAACCTGTATGGAAGATATAAAACAATAGGACAGAAACAGTAATACCTCAGACTTACACTGCAAGAGGAGAAAACACATAGATATCATGAAGAAACAAGGGAGGAAAATGCCCCCAAACAAACCAAGATACTACAGCAATAGAATCCATAGAAAGCACAATAGGTAATGTCGGAAAAGAAGTTCCAAATATACATGATTAAAATGATTTGGGATTTTAAAAATGACCTAAGTGAGCAGATACAGGCAAAAATTGATCTCTCCAACAAAGAGATAAGAGATCAAATACAGGCAACCATGGATCACACCAACAAAGAGATAAGAGAACAAATACAGGTAGCAAAGGATTACTTCAAGAAAGAGAGAGAGTCTGATTAAAAAAAAAAAAAAAAACAGAAATACTTGAAATGAAAGAAACAACAGGCCATTTAAAAAAACTCAATAGATAGTATCAACAATAGATTGGATCACTTGGAAGACAGGACATCAGACAATGAGGACAAAATATATAATATTGAAAATAAAGTTGACCACACAGTGAAGACGGTAAGAAACTATGAACAAAATATTCAAGAAATATGGGATACCATCAAAAGACCAAATATAAGATTTATTGGAATTAAGGAAAGTGCAGAGAATCAATCCAAAGGAATGCAAAATCTCTTTAATGAAATAACATCAGAAAATTTCCCAATCAAGAAGAACGAATTTGAAAACCAAATAGAAGAAGCTTATAGGACTCCAAATGTACAAAATTACAACAGATCTACACCAAGGCACATTATAATGAAAATAACTAGCATACAAAATAAGGATAGAATTTTAAAGGCCATAAGAGAAAAAAATCAGATAACCTATAGAGGAAAACCAATATGCATCACAACAGATTTTTCAACCCAGACCCTCAAAGCAAGGAGAGCCTAGAACAACATATACCAGGTTCTAAAAGATAAGGGATGCCAACCAAGAATTTTATATGTAACAAAATTAAGCTTTAGATTTGTTGATGAAATAAAAACCTTCCATATTAACAAAAGCTAAAAGAATTTACAACAAGAATGCCAGCACTACAGAGCATTCTTGGCAAAATATTCCACAAGGAGGAGTTGAAAAACAACAATGAAAACCTTCAAAGGGAAGAACAACAATAAAGGAAAAGTAACCATAGGAGAAATCAAGTCAAGCTAAATACCAAGAATAAAATAGAATTAAATAAAATTTAAAATGACTGGTAATGCAAATCATATCTCAATAATAACCCTGAACATTAATGGCCTAAACTCACCAATTAAAACACATAGGCTGATAGACTGGATTAAAAATAAAAGACCCAACAATATGCTGCATTCAAGAGACACATCTCATAGGAAAAGATGCCCACAGACTGAAGGTGAAAGGATAAAATATACCACTCACACAGACTACATAAGCAAGCAGGGGTTTCCATCCTCATATCAAACAAAGTAGACTTCAAGCCAAAGGTTATCAAAAGAGATAAGGAAGTGCATT
This sequence comes from Tamias sibiricus, assembly GCA_025594165.1. NCBI lineage: Eukaryota > Metazoa > Chordata > Mammalia > Rodentia > Sciuridae > Tamias > Tamias sibiricus. Next base: position 37,023,067 of record CM046665.1, on the reverse strand, counting down.
TCATACTACTTAAGGGAATCATACATCAAAAAGAAATAACTGTTATAAATATATATGCCCCAAATAACAGAGCATCCACATTCATCAAACAAACCCTTCTCAAGTTCAAGAACCACATAGACCACACGATAATTATAGGTGACTTTAACACACCACTTTCACCACTGGATAGATCTCCAAATAAAAGCTGAACAAAGAAACTGTAGAACTCAACAATACAATCAATAGCTTAGATTTAACTGATATATAGAGAGTATATTATCCATCAACGAGTAAGTACACTTTCTTCTCAGCAGGACATGGATCATTCTCCAAAATAGATCATATGTTATGCCATAAAGCAACTCTAAGCTAATATAAAAAAGTAGAGATACTACCCTGCATACTATCAGATCATAATGGAATGAAACTAGAAATCAATGATAAAATAAGAAACAAAACCTACTCCAACACCTGGAGACTAAATAATATGCTATTGAATGATCAATGGGTTGCAGATGACATCAAGAAGGAGATTAAAAAATTCTTAGAGGTAAATGAGAACACCAATACAACGTATCAAAATCTCTGGGACACTATGAAGGCAGTACTAAGAGGAAAATTCATTGCATGGAGTTCATTTGTTCAAAGAAGAAAAGGTCAACAAATAAATGAATTAACATTACACCTCAAAGCTCTAGGAAAAGAAGAACAAATTAACCCAAAAGCAGTAGAAGACAGGAAATAATTAAAATCAGAGCCAAAATCAATGAAATTGAAACAAAAAACACAATTGAAAAAATCAACAGAACCAAAAAGTGGTTCTTTGAAAAAATAAATAAAATTGATAAACCATTAGCTATGCTAACTAAGAAAAGGAGAGAAAAAACTCAAATTACCAATATATGTGATGAAAAAGGAAACATGATGGACACTACAGAAATACAGAAGTTAACTAGAAATTATTTTGAAAATCTATACTCCAACAAAATAGAAAATAATGAAGACATTGACAAATTTCTAGAAATATACGATATGACAAAACTAAATCAGGATGACATACACAACTTAAATAGATCAATTTCAAGCAAAGAAATAGAGGATGCTATAAAAAAAACCTACCAACCAAGTAAACCCCAGCTCCAGATAGATACACAACTGAGTTCTACAAGACCTTTAAAGAAGAACTAACACCAGTACTTCTCAAACTATTCCATGAAATAGAAAAAGATGAAACCCTTCCAGACTCATTCTATGTGGCCAATATCACCCTGATTCCAAAACTATGCAGAGACAAATCAAAGAAAGAAAACTTTAGACCACTATCACTAATGAATATAGTTGCAAAAATCCTCAATAAAATTCTGGCAAATCAAATGCAAAAAACACATCAAAAAAAAAAAAAAAAAAAGTAGTACATTATGATCAAGTGGGGTTCATTCCAGGAATGCAAGGTTGGTTCAACATAAGGAAATCAATAAATGTTATTCACCACATCAATAGACTCAAAGATAAAAATCATATGATCATCTCAATTGATGCAGAGAAAACATTTGACAAGATATAACACCCCTTCATGTTCAAAATGCTAGAAACAATAGGGATAACAGGAACATACCTCAACATTGTAAAGGCCATCTACGTTAAGCCCCAGGCCAACATCATTCTAAATGGAGAAAATCTGAAAGCATTCCCTCTAAAAACTGGGATAAGACAGGGATGTCCTCTTTCACCACTATTATTTAACATAGTTCTTGAAACCCTAGCCAATGCAATTAGACAGATGAAAGAAATAAAAGGGATATGGATAGGAAAAGAAGAACTCAAAATATCACTATTTGCAGATGATATGATTCTATACATAGAGGATCCAAAAAACTCTACCAGAAATCTTCTAGATCTAATAAACTAATTCAGAAAAGTGGCTGGATATAAAACCAATGCCCATAAATCTAAGGTATTTCTATACATCATCAACAAATCCTCAGAGAAATTAGGAAATCCATACCATTTACTATAACGTCAAAAAAAAAACAACAACAACAACTTGGAAATCAACATAACAAAAGAAGTGAAAGGCCTCTACAATGAAAACTACAACATGCTAAAGAAAGAAATTAAAGAATATCTTAGAAGATGGAAAGATTTACCTTGTTTTTGGATAGGTAGAACTAGTACTGTCAAAAATGACTATTCTACCAAAAGCACTATACAATTTCAATGCAATCCCAATCAAAGTCCCAATGTCATTCATCATAGAAATAGAAAAAGAAATCATGAAATTTATTTGGAAAAATAAGAGACCCAGAATAGCCAAAGCAATTCTTAGCAAGAAGAATGAAGCTGGTGGCATTACTATTCCAGACCTTAAATTGTATTACAAAGCAATAGTAACTAAAACAGCATGGTATTGGCACCAAAATAGACCAGTAGACCAATGGTACAGAATAGAAGACACAGAGACTAACCCACACATCTACAGTTATCTTATATTAGTCAAAGGTGCCAAAAACATACATTGGAGAAAAGACAGCCTCTTCAACAAATGGTGTTGGGAAAACTGGAAATCCTTATATAATAAAATGAAATTAAACCCCTATCTCTCTCCATGTACAAAACTCAACCCAAAATGGATCAAGGACCTAGGAATTAAACCAGAGACCTTGCATCTAATAGAGGAAAAAGTAGGCCCAAATCTCCAACATGTTGGATTCGGCCCCAACTTCCTCAATAAGACCCTATAGTGCAAGAACTAAAACTAAACATTAATAAATGGGATGTATTCAAACTAAAAAGCTTCTCAGCAAAAGAAACAATCAGTGAGGTGAACAGAGAACCTATAGAATGGGAACAAATCTTTACCACATGCACATCAGACAGAACATTAACTTCAAGGATATATAAATCTCTCAAAAACCTTTACACCAAAAAAAAACAAACAACCCAATCAATAAATGGGCTAAGGAACTGAACAGACACTTCTCAGAAGAAGATATACAGTAAATCAACAAATATATGAAAAAATGATCAACATCTCTAGCAATTAGAGAAATGCAAATCAAAACTACTCTAAGATTTCATCTTAGTCCAGTCAGAATGGCAGCTATCAAAAACACAAACAAAAATAAATGCTGGTGAGGATGTGGGGAAAAGGGCACACTCTTACATGGCTGGTGAAACTGCAAATTGGTACAGCCAATTTGGAAAGCAATATAGAGATTCCTAGGAAAACTTGGAATGGAACCACCATTTGACCCAGCTATCCCACTCCTTGTTCTATACCCAAAGGACTTAAGAAAAAGCATACTACAGGGACACAGCCACATCAATGTTCATAGCAGCACAATTCACAATAGCTAGATTGTGGAACGAACCCCAATGCCCATCAATAGATGAATGGATAGGGAAACTTTGGTATATATACACAATGGAACATTACTCAGCACTAAAAGAGAATAAAATTATGGCATTTTCAGGTAAATGGATGGAGTTGGAGAAAATAATGCTAAGTGAAGTCAGCCAATCTCAGAAAACCAATGGTCAATTAATTCCTTTCCTAGAATGATACTGAATTATAGTGGCAAGGGATGGGAAATGAGAGGAATGAAGGAATGTTAAATAGAAAAAAGGGGGAGGGGATGGAATGGGGCAAGAAGATAGAAACAATGACAGAAGGAGTTTTACATCAATATACTAAGTTCATGTATAAGCATTCAAATTGATGGAGTTGGAGAAAATAATGCTGCTGAAGGCCAGCTTCAGCAAAAATGTCAAGGTCTGCCCGACCGATGCTGGAGGGGAACGTCGACGGACGAAAATAATCCACATACTAGACAGGTTGTAGAAATCCTTCTACTCTTCTGATTTTACTTTTCTCAGCATGGCTTTTTATACATCCAGCAAGCACCATAATTCACATTTTTTCTTTAGGAGGTTACATAAAAGAATTTCAGTAAAGAAGATTACAATAAAGGATAACAATAAAGGATTCCAGGAATTAACTATACAATAAAGATTTCCAGTAATTAACTATAGGGGGTTACAATAGGTTTCCAGTAATTAACTATAAATGGTTACAATAAAGAATTTCCAGTAATTAACTATAAAAGGTTACAATAAGGAATTTCAAGAATTAACTATAAAAAGGTTATAACAAAGAATTTCAGGTAATAAGGAATTTCAGGAATTAACTATAAAAAGGTTACAATAAAGAATTTTCAGTAATTAACTATAAAAGGTTACAATAAAGAATTTCAGAAATTTCCAAGGGAAAATAAAATATTATCCTAAGTACATACTATTGATTAATCTTATCTATAGGCAGGGGAAAGTATTCTAAAAATCTTAAAGCTAATGTTAAAAATTCCTCAACTCTAGGTATGCCTGCTCATAAAGTTATATTGCCCTAGTATCTTCTTTAAACTGGGCTCATCTTGCCGGTTTAGCTAGTTTCTGGCTTAGATTCCACAGGGCCATTCAACTGGTTTTATTATTGATAATTAAATGTATTAGAACCTGGTGGTCATACAATAGAAATACATAAAGAGCACAGACAAAAGCAAGGACAAAGTTAATTCTTAGTGGTCGCATAAAAGTGGCATCTCATTAGCAAAGAGGAGCCAAGCTCAGACCCCCAGGCATTTGGAGGGAGCTTGGGCTCAAACTCATTTGCATAATCAAGGAAGAACCCAGATTCACAGTCCTGGATTAGCAGGTGGAGACCCGGCTCGATTCCTGGTTTGGAAGAACTTAGGCCCACACAGCCCTTAATTAACAGGTTGGGGGTCAAGCTCAATCCCAAGTTGGGGAGATCTCAGACTCACAGCCCCGAATTAACTGGTTGGAGGTCGAGCTCAAATCCCCGGATGAGAAATACTGCATTATAATGCTAAGTGAAGTTAGCCAATCCCAAAAAACCAAAGTTGAATGATCTCTTTGATATGAAGATACTAATTTATAAAGGCAAGGGGGTGGGGATGAGAGGAATGAACAAACTTTATATAGAACAAAGGGGGGGAGGGGGAGGGGTAAGGGGATAGGAATAATGGAAGACTGAGTTATTCATGACTGCCCTAAATACATGTATGAAGACACAATTGCTGTAAAAATACTTTATATAAAACCAGCAACTTGAGAAATTGTGCTCTTTATATGTAATATGAAATGAAATGTACTCTGTAAACATGTATAAAAAGTTAAAATAAAAAAATTTGGTATTAAAAAAAGTCAAATGGTATGAAAATATTTTGTGTAAAACCAATGACTTGGAAAACTGTGCTCTTTATATGTAATATGAAAGGAATTGTACTCTAAAAGCATGTATAACAAATTAAATTAATTAAATAAAATATAATAATTTCCCATTGAGGCAACACTACATGATGGTTAAAAGTATAAAATTCTGCTTTTCTGGAATCCTATTGCTTGATTTTTAAATCTTTCTTGCACCATTTACTTACTGTGTGACCTTGGACAAAACACTAAATTGTCATCAAAGTAGGTTTTCTCCTCCACATGTTAATGAGATTCAACAATTCTTTCCAACACATCCATGCAGTATGCTGTGCTCTGGTCAAAACAGTGTAATTATAATTTCCCTCTCCTTGTCATCTCTTGGTATTTGGAGCCTCCAAACACTTCTCTTCTAGAGCTTCATAAAATATATATCCTCTTACATATACCATTTCAAGTGATTTGCATAGTAATCTTTGCATGGGCTGGAATATTATTATCCTTGTTTTGTAGGTGAGGAAACAGATTATTTCCTCCAAGTTCAGAATTTATATAATATATTTCAAATACAAGATTGTGAACCAAGCATTTCACTACCCAATCCAACAGTCTTTCCACCACCTCACATCAGGTGTGATGAGACCTCTATCTTTTTGTATGGTATCCGTGAATGTGAATGCTGCCCTCCTGTTTATTTAGCAGGAACACCTCACATTTCCTTTAAGACTATGTGCATTCAGATAGCAATGTTGTAATGTTCCCAAACACAATTGATTTTCTTCTCTTAGGTCAAAGGGAACCAAGCTATTAGATCAGTATTTTGTTTGGCATATTCTAGAATTCCTTATGTGACTAGCCCTGACTCATCCTTTGCCTTCTTAAAACATATCATTTATGAATCACAGAAAATATAAAACTTTTATGCATAAATGATCATCTTTTCTTTTACCCACATGCATTTCTTGTTTTGTAGCCCAACTACCTGCTAGAGGCAGTATTTAATTACCAACAGTAGCAAGCATGCCTATGTCCTATTGATAGAGTTATAAGAACCACAAATGTATACAAAGAAATAAGCAAAGATATTTTAAAAATCTATAAATTATAAATAATAATTACAAGAAGACATTCATGTTGATTTATTCCAAAATTTTTATAAGTGAAAAGAATATATGTTTCATATTTGTGGCTGAAATCTGTTTTAAGAAATAATCATCTTTTTCAGTAATAAAATTGTTTAGAGAAATAAGATTACATCATATTTATACATTTTTCTTTTAATGAAATGATTCTGTGAAAATACTATTTAATTTATTTAAAATTTATTGCTTATTGTACCTTGACTATAAATAACTTCCAATGTATATGGATTTGTTCATATCTCTGTTTATTTGAAAGCCAACCCATCCCAAAGACAGTTTTAAACACGTATGTTATTAAAATTTTTGTTCAGGAAATGCAAAGAATGACTACAATTTTCTCTTATTACTATCATAATAGTTGCATATGGTAGCTTGAGAAAAACACAAAATGGGAATCATCATGAATGTTGATCAAAGTGTTGATGATTGGATTTACTTCACTTAAATAGCTATTGTCTTTTAACTGTCTTCATGCTATGAGCCAAGTGGCCATTCCATTAGCATTTGCTGCATATAGTTCTTTAACTTTTGTGCAATACCTATATATGACTTTTCATCTCATTTTTCTTTTTATATGTACCAAAGCTAATTCATATAAGTCCCCAGATACAATAATAACCCTTTACCTTTACATGTGGCCATGTTTCTCTTCAAGAAATAGTCTTGGTGGGCTGAAAGGAAGGGCAGGCAGGGGCATGGGCATAGGAAAGATAGTGAAATGAACTGGACATAACCTTCCTATGTTCATATATGAATACAGGAAGAGTTAAACTCCACATTATGTCCAACCACAAGAATGGGATCCTAAGTTTACTCTATGTACATATAATATGTCAAATACACTGTACTGTCATGTATATCTAAACAGAACAAGTTAAAAAAAAAAAAAAAAGAAAAGAAAAAAATCCTTTTGGTACTACAGGAAGAGTGTGTTCAAAGATCTTGATAACTCCAAAGTCTCTAGCTCCAAACCCATTTTTCTTCACTCAATTAACCTTCTCATCTCTTAAGAAAGTACAGATACTCTTCAGTTTTATAATAAATAGAATAAATGTCAAACACTATTTTACAAAAGTGTATTATTTCAAATTAGGCTAAAAGTACACTTTCTGTAATCTATTTTAGTAGAGTTAGTTCATCAAATACCAAATAGTATGAATATGCCCAGATGAAACCTGACCAGGGTTCTAGATTACTCTCATGGCCTCAGCTGGAATCCTTAGAAGCACTTAACTTCAGCAATTGCTTCTTTACCTGCGATTTCTCAAAACTGAAGGTAAAAGTGTTTGAGTCATTTTATCCATGAGCTCTGTTGTTTAAACTAAGTTCTGCTATGTGTAGACACTGTCCAAGAAAACCAGAGCCAGATAGTAGTTATACTGTATTTGTAAGGCAGAAAGAACAGATTTTATTCAGAAACTGTTCGACAGGGGTGAAATGACCTCAGTACAGAACTGGACTCAATTCTGAATGCAGCAAAGGCAAATGGAGGTTTGGAACCCACAAGTATGTGAGAAGCAGGGGTGTTGGAAGATAAAAAAAAATCACTACAAAGAGACCTCCATTTCTGGCTAAACTGCTTGAAAGGGTGCTTGCTGAAGGCAAGCCAGGGTGATCAGATACCAAAAGTGTGGATGAGAAATGTGATCAGATCAAGGTTGGGAGATTCTCACTAAACCAGCTTAGCAGGATTCTTGCTAAAACTAAGTGGTACAGACATGAACACAGAAGACTTAAAGTTAAGGCCTAGCAGGAAAAAGAGTTCAGCAAAAGGGTAGGCTTTTGTCACTCTCCACTAACTGGACAGGTTTTTATATTAGTAATAGAGCAAATTTGCCTTGTGATTTTTAGTTCCCCATGGTAAATTGCTTTACAATCATGAAAGCTTAGGGATCATGCCACTTACTAACATTCCAAATGCCAGGATGGGTTGGCTTCCTCCAGAAGTGAGCCTCAAGAAAAGATGTAGTTAAAAGTGGATGACTGAGAAGATGATCCTGGGAAGCATCAGTCATATGGTAAGAAAGTGAAAGAAAGGGAAAGGGAATAAAGAGCACTTTATCAGATAGGATACTGCCCTGAGTGCTGCAGCTTAGTCTTAATTGGAGGCTGTTGGAGACTGTGTAGCTTTAGAGCTAGGGTTGAATTCCATTAGCTGTGGTAAGTCCCTGGGTGAGGGCCATTCCTGTGGAATGGTAAGCTCCTGACATTTCAGGCCTGCCATGCAGATCAATAGAATAAACTCCAGTGGCTAGAGAAAACTCTCAGATCAAAATTTGATGTTGCTTTGGGAAGAAAGCCATTGGTTTAACGGGAAAATGTTGAGAGCAGAGAGGATACGATGGGGCACTGACAGAGTCAAACTGTACTTCAGAGTTATTGTTTTCCTTTTATATAGTTGTCCTGCAATTCACCTGCTTATAAGGGGAACTTAGCATTTCCTCTTGCACAATTAACATCAACTCTCAACCTGGTCTGTAGCAATCTGTGTACTGTTATAATTTTAAAGACATGTTTATTGAGGTTTATTTTACAGACAGCAGAATTCATTTTTATTTTAACATGTGCAATTTTATAATTTTGGCAACCCCATATCATCATGTAACCATGAAAAAAATTAAGATAGTATAATTTTCAACACCCCAAAGAGCATGCTTCCTTGTATTCATTCAATCTCCTTCTCTCATACCTTGACCCTAGAAACTATTATTCTGGTATCTGCTCCTGTAGTCTTGTCTTTCCCAAAATGTCTTATAAATGGGTCATATCATATATAGTCTGTTGAGACTGTTTTTTTCTTATGCTTAGCATAGTGCTTTCAGGATTTGTCCATGTGGTTTCAAATACCTGTAATCTACTCTTTCTTTTATTGATGAAAAATATTTCATCTTATGGATATACTACCATTTGTTTAGTTATTCAACAGTTGACAGATATTTAGGGTAGTTCCCACTTTGGAGGAAACTGCGATGGCTTCTAATTAATAGTGTATGGAAAGGAAAAAATATATAGATGTCACTTCAACCACATGATAAAAGGTACCATCACTAGAAATGGCATGCCGACATCATCTACCCCTCAATATGATGTGTTGGGAAGGTTACTTAACCTCCATGGTCTTCTTTACAACAATTCATAGTCCTACTATAAACATAAGAAAATGTCAAAGTAAAATTTAAGGACAATGTATGACTCTTCAAAACTCTCAATGACATTAAAAACATGGAAAGATTCAAAAGTGTCAGACCAAAAGAGACCAAGAAGACATGATGAGTAAATGCTATTCATTATCCTCATTTAGATTCTAAAACAGAAAAAGGAGCTATTTGAAAAACTAGTGAAATCAAAACAAAGGCTGTGTTTAGTCAAGAATATTACACTAATGTAAATTTCTTGGTGTTGAAAAATATAACACAACTACATAACTTAACATTAGAGGAAACTGGGAAGGTTATATCAGAGCTCTGTACTTTCCTTGCAACACTTTTGTAAGGAAAATTCATTAAAGATAACTTTTTAGTAGAAAGAAAACTGTAATCATAATCCTTTAACTTTTAGCACAGCCTATCCAACAAGTTAAATGTAAAAGAGCAACAGTGAGGGAAAATGACAAAAACTAGAAATAAATGAATTAGAAGGTAGGAATAGCACATCTTACAATTCCTAATTTTATCCCTTTGAAAAAATACTGAAAACATAGACATAATAATTAAGGACAAAGAATATACAAATAAAATTTAGAGTGATGATTAAATATGTGTTTGTCAGATTTCCATTACTGTAATAAAATAGCTGAGATAAGTAACTTAAAGAAAATGTTCATTGTGGTTCACAGTTTGGAGGTTTAAATCGTGGTTGGTTGGCCCATTGCTTTGCAGCATGTGACATGGCAGACATGCTTATATGAGTGCATTCTTATATGAGAAACATGCTAGCCCCATGGCTACCAGAGGAAAAGAGAGAGGGAAGAGAGGTTAGTGTCCTAATATCCTCTTTAAGTGCATGCCTTCAATGACCCAACTTCCTTCCACTAGGCTCCACCTACAAATGATTCCAACCATATCACAATATTGCCACATGCAGGGGATTACTCTTCCACACATGGACCTTTGGAGGACATTCAAGATATGAACCATAGAATTCCACCCCTGTCCCCAAAAGGTTTATGTCCATCTCTTAATACAAAATACACTTAGTACATTTCTAAGAGTTTGCAAATTCTTAACTTCCCAATATTGCTCAAAAATTCAAGTACAAATTTCTGCTGAGACTCAAGGCAAACTTAACTGTGAACCCCTATAAAAATCAAAAGTCATAAACTTCCAAAAAACAATGGCACATGGTAAACATTTCCAGTTCAAAATGGAGAACAGGAAAATAATATAGAAGAATTAGATCATCAGAGTTGGCTCCTTCCTCATTGCAGCCACATGACCACACTCTTGGGCTGGCCCTCTTCACTGCCCATAGTTTCCCCTCAGCAGGTGTTCCATCTTCCTGTCTCTAACTTCCTGGGGTCTTCATTGCAGTTTTAGCTTTCCATACTACCTGTCAGAGGTTGCTTGCAGGAACTCAGACCCTGCCACATACTGCCTGTGAAATCTCATTGAAAGCCTCCACGACACCTTAACTCTTGCATTCTGTATGCCTGCAAAACCAGCATCTTTTGGATAATTCCAAGGTCTTCTGTTAGTGCAAGCTGTGCCAGAGGTAGTTGAGCATCAGATACAGTGCCTTCCCAATACCTTGATAAGTGAATATGGGGAAATGAATCCTAGGACATCAATCCCATAGGCAACCTTGGTGAATAGGGAGCCCCTGAGTTCTCTTCTCAAATGAAAATATTTGAAAATAGTTCATACTTTCATACGTTGGATCCTGCAATTGCCGGGTTCCTGTGGGTTCTTTTCAGCATCTTTTTTTATCCTGGTGCAAAATACTTGACTTCTCTTAATCTCATTAGCATCTGCACTCACCTTGGAAGCATCTTTAAACACACTACTTTTTTTTTTTCAAAAATGAAACTGCAGCTGGGCACGGTGGCTCACGCCTGTAATCCCAACACTGGGGAGTCTGAAGCAGGAGGATCGAAAGTTCAAAGCCAGCCTTAGCAATGGCAAGAAACTTAGCAACTCAGTGAGACCCTGTCTCTGATAAAAAACAAAAAAGGGCTGGGGATGTGGCCCAGTGGTCAAGTGCCCCTGTGTTTAATCCCAGGTACCAAAAAAAAAAAAAAAAAAAAAAAAAGAAAGAAAGAAAGAAAAAGAAACTGCAAATTTTCTAGATGTTTGCATTCTGTGTTTTTTGTTTGTTTGTTTTGTTTTTTATTTTTGTTTTGTTTTTTGTTTTTTCCTTCTGATTCTCACTCTAAGTGTAGCTGAAAGTCACTAGTAATAGCCAGGCTGCTGCCTGAAGGTTGTGTTATCTTGAAATTTCTTCTAATAAACTAGTCTTTAACTTGGCCTCCCAAAAAAGTCTTAGGACATGAACATAATGCATTTAAATTCTTCACCAAGATGTAACAAAGATGGCCTTTAGTCCAGTTCCCAAGAGAGTCCTCATTCCCATCTGAACCCTCAAGGACATAACTTCTATCATTCATACTCCTAACAGCATTGTGGTCTTTGGATACTCAATGGAATCACCTGTTAAACTGTGCTTATAGCACTCTAAGCTTTATCTAGCACCATTCACCAAAACTTTCCAAATTTATTCCACCAATTACAAAGGTTTTTCCACATCATCTTAGTTATAGTCACCATAGCAGGTGACATTTCCAATCCTTATCATATTTTGATTGCTTGTTTCCTTCATCTTTCAGTAATTCTGTATTGTTAAATGGTCTTTATTTACTTATTTATTATTTTGGTTATCCAGACATGATACTTATGATTCTCATTTGAAGACCCCCCCCCCCAAGGCATTTAGAGATCCTCAGAAATCCTCTAGGAAAAAACTTCCCTGCCAGATGAGATGGCACACATCTATAATCCCAGTGACTCAGGAGGTTGAGGCAGGAGGATCGAAGTTCAAAACCAGATTCAGATATTAAGCAAGGTCCTAAGCAACTCGTGAGACCCTGTCTGAAAGTAATAACAAAAGTGGCTTGGGGTGGGGGTGTGACTCAGTCGTTCAGTATCTCTGGATTCAATTCCTGATACCCAAAAAACAAAAACAAACTTCCCTAAAAAAGTGTGTAACCCAAGGGAAAGCTGGTATTACATTACCACTTGAGAGCTACTTTAAAATTGTTCCCATTCTTATTATCTACCATGTAGAAGAAAAGTCTAGCTAGCAAAATTTCTTAAAGTTTACACTGAAGTCAGAATTTTTTATTACAAATTCTACTGATTCATCATTGCAATGTTTTTTATTCATCCAGACATAGAACTTATTCCATTTGTTTTCTTTTTAAATTTATATTAGAACAGCCACTTTATGTATACCATATGTGTGTATGTCGAGGAATTCAATATTAAAAGTGGTGGAAAAGATTGGAGAAGTTTAAAGTGCAACAACTAAATTTAAAATATTTTAGTAATTATCCCAGTTATTAAATTTCCTAGGATGTTTCCCCAATTTAATTCTCAGTCTTTGGCCTCGTGTGTCATAGGGCATCCCTTGTCCTTTCCACCCTCAACTCCTCTCTTCTCTCACACTGACTGGCATCCCCAGATTTCTCTCAGATTTTGACTCCTTTCTGAAAGAAGAGTTCAGCAACTTCTCCCAATGCCTTGATCTCCAATGGTTCACTTGTCGCATGGCCTCCTTCCCCAGGGTTGCTCCCTTGTCTTTCAGGTAAATCAAAAACAAGTTCCTCTATAAGATGAATGATTAATAGCAGCAGATGCATCTGTATTCACCAACAATGAATCCAGAATCCAAGTATCAAAAATGGAAGCATGAAAGACATGAAGAACTAATGTGAGTGTCTATAGCTGGGGATATGCCAAGATTCTGAGCTGGGCAAAACCTGTTCTGGTGATTACTGTTTTTATTCTTATAACTCATACTGTGTGTCATAAAGGCCATGCCAACTAGTTAGAACAGAACGCTAATGAGAGTAACTACAATTAAAATTACTATGACATGTAACCTTTGGTCAACAATATAAAAATTTTATAGTGTTTTCAGTATTTCAGTAAGATAATAGGAATTCTAACTCTTGATCCCATTCATTTGAATTAATTTTATCCTCTTTATTAAACAATCTTGAAAGTGACATTTCATTTCACCTGTCTCTATAAGATTCAAAAATAACAGAATAACAAATATTTTGAAAAGCACTTTCTATTTCTACATAAGTTAAAATGTAGTGTTATCTTGCAGCATCTGTACTATCTTAAGCCCTATATCGGCAGCACATACAAGTTTGTCTCATGAATTAAAATATTAAGCATTTATTAGATTTTTTCCTTGAAGTATGAAATTCACATTTATCTCCAAGATTTATTTTTTGAATTGTTAGGCTTGTTTTGATGAAAAAGTTCCCCCTCCTTTTTTTTTTCAATGCACCATATGCTTCAATTTTCAATGCAGGCATTTTAGAAAAATCCAATGTATTTCATCTCAGTCAATTGGACTCAATGTGTCATAAATTCTCCTAGAGTGGGATCTAGGATATATTTTTTATTTTAACCACTAGGTTAATCCTTTGAGACCTGAAATGGCAACCTGAATGTGAGGTTATAATCTCAGCACATGATTCAGCCAAAACAGTGACAAGAAGTTTCAGCAGAGATATTGAACCTCACCAAATCCATAAATGTCCATCTAAAACTCAATTTGTTGCTGAATACCTAGTCTTTCATCCACTATCACCTAGTCAACATATGCTTTTATTCATGTGTGATCCCTGAAGTCAAAAATCTTACATGGATAAAGAACTACATTTCTCTCTCACTTTCCCTACTTATATACTTATAGATGGTCTCAAGATACTTGAATGGAATTATATCTATAGAAATAATTTGTTAATAATTAAAATGTCAGTCATAGTTTTAAATAAATACTATGGAGTACTTTCAAACATATGAAATATGCTGTCATGGTTACACTGTTCATCATAAAAGACTTTTGACCAAACTAAATGACTTGAGATTTGGTTTAATCTCCTTATTTAACATTCAATACTCTGCAATCTCTGACATAACATTCCTAACTTCTTTCCTATGATTCTAATAAATTGACAATTAATTTTATTTAAATTGGTCAGTTTGTGATCCCCTAAAACACCTTGCAATTTCCCACCACCTGCTTTATCCCTGCATTTCTTCCACCTGAATATTTCACCTTTCTTCTTCCAGTTTAATTAAATTCCACACAAATTCTATGATATAAGTCTATTTCCAGCTCTTTGAATTGTCTTTTTAAAAAATTCTAAAAATAAGTGATATCAATTTTTTCTGAAATCATCTTTTAAAAAATATATTTATTTTGTTCATTTATTTTTATGTGGTGCTGAGGATAGAACCCAGTGCCTCTCATGTGCAAGGCAAATGTTCTATCACTGAGCTACAGCCCCAGACCTTCTAAAATCATCTTAATACCCCAAGTAAAACTTTGTTGCTATATTATTCAAAATAACTTGAGAAGTGTTTTAGTCCGCTTTTCATGGCTCTGACCAAAAGACCTAACAAGAACCATTTTATAGGAGAAGTTTATTTGGGGCTCACAGTTTCAGAGGTCTCAGGATATAGATGTCTTTCTCTGCTGTTCTGGGCATGAGTTGAGGCAGAACATCAAGGCAGAAAGAAGGGTGTGGCAGAAGAAAACAGCTCTAGACATGGCAATGAGGAAGCAGAGACAGTTCCATTCTACAGGGACAAAATGTATTCCCAAAGTCACACCCCCTGTGACCTACCTCCTCCAGTCACACTCTACCTGCCATCAGTTACCACTCAGTTAATCCCTATCAGAGGATTAATTCTCTGATTGGATTCTCATAACTCAATCATTTCACCTCTAAACTCTCATGCGTCGTCTCACATGTGAATTTTTGGTGGAACACCTCACATCTAAACATCACAGTAACAGACCACCAAACATAAAATCCCCCATATCTTTCCTAGATACATTTCCAATATCAGCCCCTGGATACAAACATGGAACAAGAATATAACCTAAGAAACAAAAATCTTGATAGTTACTCTTAGTGTACAGGTGAGACAACATTTCCAAATAACAAAACTACCCATAGAAATACAATGGAAGTTAAATAAAAATAGTTCACCCTGTTTTGTGGAAAATAGAGTGTTACTTTCCCAAAGTCATAGTAAAAATGCTAATATATAGATTTGCTTCTGTTTGAACTATATTATGATTGTGATCATTTTCAGCCCTGTTTTACAGAAAAAATAATAAAGGACTAAGAAGATTAAGTGACGTTTCCAAGATTAACTCTAAGTCAATGCTACAGCAAGAAATGGGTGAAACAATAGATATTTCTACCTCTTATCAGCTGCCTAACTTGGACAATCTCATCTCTTCAGCAAGAAGGCCATTAGCCTCTGCCCAAACTTGCCCATATTTATAGATTGACTGAAAAGACGAGGAGGCAATTCAGTCAATAACCTTTGACACAAATTCAGACAAATCTTGTGCTTTTCACAATGACAAATTACCCTAGAAAATTAACTGTCGAAAGTGAAGCAATATGATGAAGATTGATTATTTTATACTTGTAAGTCTGCTTTGAGTTAGAGTAACAGCCTCATTTGGACACAGATGGCACTTCTAAGAAAGGACAGATCAAGTCCTCATCTCAGCTGGAAAGGAGAAGATGAATTTTCATGGGAAAAGAAGGGTGATGATTCTTTTTCTTCTAGAAAAATCTTCTGTTTCATGAGTGCTTCTTAAAGATTATCTTTTATAGTCCCAGTTAAAAGGAAGATCATATTTTTAAACACATAGCTACCACTTCTGAATGAGCCCCCTAAAGACAAATTGAGCCCTTTGCTTTAAATTTGGAAAACAGTGGAGTTTGAGGATCTCTTCTCAACTTTAGACATATTATTGATACAACTTAAAAATTTTAAATATTTTCAAATTGCATGCAGTATTTTCATGATAGATATAGAAAGGTATATACTAGATTTAAAATTTTCTTCAAAGATTACATACAGTAGCCTATAAGCTAAACACTGAGAAATTTAAGTCTCTCAGGAAGTTATATTAAAAGGGATATTAATTATTTATAGTTAAAAAGATCAACAAAACTGCCCTTTTGGAGTTTCCACCGTCTATTATTTATTTGATATTATATAAGTATTTCCCATTGCTGAGTGCCTTATGAAGAATTTTTTTTTTTTTTTTTTTTTTTTTTTTTTTTTTTTTTTTTTTTGCAGGGGGGATCAGGGCACTCAACCATTGAGCCTCATTTCCAGCCATTTTTTTAAATTTTTTTTTTTTAATTTTGAGACAGGGTTTTACTAAGTTACTTATAGCCTCACTAAGTTGCTGAGGCTAGCTTTGAACCTGTGATCCTCCTGCCTCAGCCTCCCAAGCCACAGGGAGTATAGGCACGCAACACCATGCCAAGCAAAGAATTTTTGCTTTTTAATGGAGGGAATATCAGAGAATTTTATACCATCTCCCCATGCCAAAAGGTAGCCAGAACCTAACTGAAGCATATTTAAACAGTTCTGAAGTTGCTCTTCTAAGGAAATGCTTCCCAATGTGTCTTTGCCCCATTAGAGAGCTCCTGACAGAAGGTAAACAGGGAAGAAATGGAAATATGCTATTGAAGAGATAAATTGCCGGAAAGAAGATCCGAAGGTGGGAGAAGGGCAGGGTGGCATAGGAACCTCGTATAATTACTAGCTCTGAAAGGCATCTGAAAGGATACTGCAGAATCAGATGTCAGAGAGAAGAGCTTCCAAGAGAGTAAAGGAGGAGGAAGACCTCAACAAATAAGATGTAAACTCTTCTAATAAATAAGCATGGCACTATTGCCACTCAATGTGTTATTAACCAAAGGAGTAAGGTCTACTCAACTGCAATCTTTCAGAGAGGAAGAAATATAGTAAGTATCATTGAACTCATGGCATCATATCTAGCAACTTGCATAACTTTTTGACCTCTGGGAGATTTCTGACCAGGCTGTTTGGGTTGTGCATGGTATTAGCAGATGCTGAAGAGAGTGTACAATGCAGTTATAGTGTGTGCAGCTATTAGAAAGCTAATATGCTATAATGACTATGGACCATATTAAAAGACATTGCCCAAAACTCAGCAAACTCTCTATTCGCTCATCATTTCTTATCTAATCAAGTGAGGCAATAAAGATACACCATAGTATTTTCCTGAACTATCCTGGATAAAAACAAAAAGAAATCAGGTTAGTATTGCCAAGCAGAGAATCTCAAACTTATTCTCTGTAGGTCATAATTTAATAAGTTTGAATGAATCAGGAACCCAGTCCTTTCAAAAGAGGCCTTGAATGAGTCTTAGAATTTGACATGTCTGGTAAACACAAGAAGAAGTATAAGTGTTAAAGAGTCAGACAGATAAATATTGTTATCTGGAAAAAATATTGTTTTCATTTATACCTTGATTTCCTGATTTGAAGAATCAGAATAATAACAAACTTGTCTTAAATTAGGTAATTTATGGAAGTTTCTTGGGCCAGTACCCCCCCCCCCCCCCCCCCCCCCCCCCCCCCCCCCCCCCCCCCCCCCCCCCCAGCACAATTATAGTAAGCCCTTAGTAAAATGCTAATGTAAGATGGTTTATTATCATCCTCCTTTACTTCTATTCTCATGCTGTGCATATCATTTATGATTTAGCACTATGTCTAGAAATTTTTCCATAGTAACAACTTATTCATCACTTACTCCCAAAATGAAAACACAGTAAGAGACCCAAGTTTTAGTAAAGTAACTTTAGCAGATCCTGCCAAAACATCTGTTCCCTGAATGTGCTTGGTACTTACCATAAGTTACAGCCAGAAACCAAAGGAATCACTGGCCCTGACAGTAGCCACATGCCCAGTGATGCTTTGAGATAAGGTTGAAGAGGGAGGGGACATAGGGAGTGACATTGGGAGATTACAATACAAAGGGAACTTTTATTATTTTGTGGCTCCAGCCTGACATCAAATACTTTACTTCAAATCTCCTGGCTTTTGTCATTAACTCACCTTGTATGTATGTAAAAATTCCATTTTGTTGAAGGATTTCAAAGTTCTTCTTTCCTTATTTGTTCTAATTTACCATCCTATGTTGAATCTTTTGAAAAGAAAGTTTATGATGTATCAATATCATCATATTTGATACAGTGCCCAAAATACCAATTTATGCAACTAGTAAATCTGAGTGTCATTAGAGATAAATAGTTATCTGTTTTACAAAAGAATTCATCTAAGAGTCCTTTGAGTAACAAGAGCCTAAAGTCTTTTTAAAATATTTTGCTTTACAAAATTAGGCATATAGACATATTTTTTTTTCTGGAATACAGATATTGCATAAATTGGGTCACCCCAGAAGGTTATCAGTTTTGACCTCATCACGACAAACTTAGCTGGTGGCCCATATGGACCTCATTTTGATGAAATTTCTGTTATCACAAGTTAAGTGCAGGATTAATATAATTTTTACTGTAAGTCACCCTGGAGATAAAATCACAGGATTACAAATATTAAACAAGATATGGATGTTAAATCAAAATATTAAATATAATGATGTTTATATGGCAATGTCACAGACCATGAAAATGTATCCATTTTTAAGTAGATATTTCTTAGTAAATAGGAAGGATTTTGGAAAATAAAGAATGGACACTTGTAATTAAAGTGGCAGATTAAGAGTATCTATTTATACTTTCTCACTAAACCTCAAGTAATTGAAAATAAATGTTGGATGACTTTCTTTAAAAAAAAGGGGGGGGGGCATAAACTCCCAAAGGCAAAGAGAATGAAATGAAACACTGCTGCTTTAGATGGAAAGCAAGTGGGTGTGATAACTGACTGACAGCAGATCAAGGAAAGTTGAATCCTTTGTTATCCAGGATCCAAGAAACTTTTCAATTTGCATCACAAAACTACAAAAGGTTTTCATACATCTGAATAAAGGGTGAAGCTTAGTCTAAAAATAGGAGAATTGGTTGAAAACAAGTTAAAAGTACAATTAGATCTTCTGTGTTTTTTAATAAAATGCCACAAATTCTTTGCGGGTCTTCTTTTCAAGAAATCTATGAATCTTGTCCTTGAATTTGGGCAGATTGTGGTTGCTTTAACCACAAGAGTGTCTTCTGGTGCTGGGTCATAAAAGGCTGTGAAGCTACTGTCTTATTCACTGGGACACACAATCTTCTTTTTCTGGGGGTGGGGGTGGACCAGAGATGCTTAACCACTGAGCTGTATACCTAGACCTTTTTATATTTTTTATTTTGAGACAGGGTTTTACTAAGTTGCTTACAGCCTCCCTAAGAGTTTCTTGAGGCTGGCTTTGAACTCTCAATCTTCTTGCCTCAGCCTCCTGAGCTACTGGAATTACAGGCATGCACCTCAGCACCTAGGAGGACACACAATCTTGTAGATGTATAAGTATCAAAAAAATCTGAGACCACTGTGATAGAGAAGCCACATGTAGACATTTTCCTTGGTGGCTTCTTCTGAGGCACGTTTCTAGCATCCCAATCAGGCCCATGAAAACATCTTGAAATAGGATTGTTCAGTAATTTGAGTCACCTCCTGGCATTTAACCACACTATCTGAAGCTGCAAGCATGGTGGAGGGAGAAGCATCATCCAGGTTTTGCTCTTTCTGAATTTTGAACTTACAAAATCTGTGTCCATGGTAAAATAGTTATTGTTCTACACTACCAAGTTTTGGGGGGCAAGGTAAAGTTGTCATGCAGCAGTAGATAACTGGGAGAGAGGTTCATATGAGGCAAAACCTACAAAGTGCTGGGGCCTTGGCCTTTCCCAGCTCCAGCAGTTTAATAGGGGGTAAAAGACTTGCATGGAAATCAGAAGGGAATATCAAGCATATCTGAGAGAAGTATCGGGAAAAACAGGGTATGCATGAAAATTTACCTACTAAATCTTAACACTGCCAGCATTTTAAATCCACTTGGCACACACAAAGCTGGCAGCTAAGGTGCTGTTACCAGCCTTTATCTTGGAACAAAAAAGCACAGCAAACAAACAAGACAAAGAAAAAGACAACAATACAAAAAGTATCTAAAGAGATCTAACAAAAACTTTGAAAACAAAAGCCTCTTTATCATGAGATGAGATGATGTATTCATGAAACAAGCGAGAATTCTATAAATGTAACTATTAAAAACCTTAACTCCTGGAAATAATTTAGAAGAAATAAAAAATTTTATGCCAGGGTTTGAAACTAAAGTTTAGGAAACCTCTTAGAAATTAGCTAAAAGAATTTAAGTGAAAAGCTAGAGGGAGATGATTTAAAAAAAAAAAAAAAAAAATCTTGGTCTTCCAAAAACATAATTGTAAAGTTCCAAAAAGAAATGAAGAAAATTAAAACTGAATCATTGCAAGAAAGTTGCCCAAATGAAGACAAGTTATCAAAGACTCCTAAGAATGTCCAACTGAATATATGAAAACAGTTCCATCTAAGGTCCATTATTGGAAAAACAAAGAACCCAAGAAGCAAGGAAAAAATCCTAAATATTTCAGAGAGAGAGAGAGAATGATAAAAGAAAACAGGTTTATATAAAAGATTCAGAATCAAAATAGCTGTGAACATCCCAGTGGAAATATTTTGTATCAGCTGCCTTAATCTATATGTATTGCTATAAAAGAGTACCCGCAAATGAGTAATTAAAAAAAATAATTTCTTTATCATACTTGTTGAGGCTAAAGAGTCTAATATCACGTGCTGGCAACAGGTAAGAGCCTTTTGGCTATATGATCTCATGGTAGAAGGTAAGAGAGGGTAAGGGAAAGCAAGAGGTAGAACTAATAGCCTTCAAAACATCATAATCAGCATTAACTCATGGATTAAGGCAGAGTCCTTAAGGTTCAATCACCTCTCAAAGGTCCCCCCTCTTACGTTGTTGCATTGGAATTTAATTTTCCAACACATGTATTTTTTTTTTTGGGGGGGGCACTTATAAACCTTAGTACTATCTACTGCTGCTACAAAATATACCTAAAGTTATCAGCTTATAACAACAACAAATTGTCATCTCGTAGTTTCTGTGGGTCAGGAATCTAGGAGTGATTTAGATGAATGTTTCTGACTTATTTGGGGTATTTCTGGAAGTTAGCCATTTGAAGGATCAACTGGTGGAAGGTCTTCTTCTGAGCTCACTCGTGGTAGTTGGCTGACTTTAGGTCTTTGCTGCCAGTAGCATGAAAAAAATCAATTCCTTTCCATTGAGCCTCTCTATAGACAACAGAAATCATAGCTGGTTTCTCTCTGAAAAAAGGACAAAGAAAGGGAATGTCCCAAATAGATACCACAAATTTGTCTAATATCAGAAGTGGTATCTCACCACTTTTGCCATATTCTATTCATTACAAGTGAATAACTAGATCTGGCCCATACGAGGGGAAAGGAATACAAAGGTGAATACTATCAGATCACTTAGGGTCACCTGAGAGGCTACCTGACACATTCTGGAAATTGGAATACAGAGGCAATGCTTTAAAATTCAGGAGGAATAAATCTATTCAAGTTAGCATTTTATATCCAAAACAAGAATTATATATGAACATAGAATGAAATCATTTTCCAATGTGGAAGGTATCAGATTTTACCTTGCATGTGCCTTTTCACTTGTAGTAAATTCTCTGTGTTCTGCCTGGATCCTCCACATGGACCAAGGTACTGGTTCCCCAGCTTCTGGAAATGCTAGATGCTGACTGATTACCATTAATGTGCTTCTTTAGGAATTGCCCTTGACTGAAGGAAGCATTTTACTTAAAGTCAATTCCTCTCCCCCAGAACTGGCCAAAAAAATTTAAGTGAAAAGCTAGAGGGAGATGATTTTTTTAAAAAAAATATAATTAAGGTAGATTAGGTATAAAGTTAGATATAGAAAATTTAATGATATAGGGACACTCTTTCCCATTATGTTTATCTCTTTGGGTAAAAAAACTAAGTGTTCTATCTCCACCTGGTAAAAACTCTAGAGCTTTCTTTGGTCCATCAAAGATGTATTTTCTGTGTTGTAGATTAATTTCTCATTCTGCCCACTCTCTAACTCTTTCATAAGTGTTCCTGGGAGCAGTTCTGAATAACTTCCTGCATTTAAAGTTCCTTCTTGAGGCCATATCCTAAGGAAACAACTTCACACAATTATGACCAGAAGTGGTGAGGAAGCAGAGTCTAAAATGAGTTTGGAGCTAGATCATCACCAGCTGGATGGCAACAAGAGCTCCATCCTGGGTGGTAATTGGAGTGGTGATAGCAACTGGCATATTACAGCAGTGGAATTTCTAAAACATTCATTGATTGCAAAGTGGGATGGAAAATCAATGAAAGAAAATGCACCAGCAGGTGCACTATCTCAGACATTTTATAGGTTCTGGAGAAGTAGTAATTATGAGGAAATGGAATAGAATGGCAGTTACTTGGGCTATGATGCATTGGATAAAGAAAATGAGGTTCTTATCTGCTGATAACATAGGTTTAAAAAGATAAAAATCAGCTCTATGACTTAATTATAATCAAACCAGAGCTTCAGAGAAGGTAGACTTATCAATCCTGGAAATTGTGCTATGTAAAAATCTGTATTCAGGTTAAAGGAAGTGAGGCTCTCAAACTTTGGGTGGAAATATCTAGGATGAAGGAGTCAAAAACCTTGAGATCTTCCGAAATCTTTTGACTTCAGATCAAGTGATCCCCAAGCCAGGCTCTCTGGCACACACCTGTAATCCCAGCAGTTTAGGAGGCCAAGGCAGAAGGATTGTGAGTTCAAAGCCAACCTTAGCAATTTAGCCAGCAACTCAACAAGACCCTGTCTCTAAATAAAATATAAAAAGGGCTGTGGATGTGGTTCAGTGGTTAAGTGTCCCTGGATTCAATCTCAGGTACAAAAAAAAAAAAAAAAAAAAAAAAAAAAAAAAGGTCCCTACTTTCCCATTAGAGGCCATCACATTGGCATGTTCTTTTAAAAATGATGCAAAGGCCCCTCCCTGCCTTGTAGAACAATATATACCCTACTCAAGACCCGCCTCTTCTTCTCCTCCTTGTTGCAAGCCAAAAATAAAAAAGGATCAATTCACAATGTAATCCACACATGATATTCTCAAGAGAAATACTGGAATATTAAAAAAGAAAAAGGACTAAACAAAAGGTTCTCTATAATATAGCCAGTACATATCAGCCAGCCCCATTAATAATTTATATGATTGTGGAATTGGAGATGGGTAGATTAAGGTAGATTAGGTATAAAGTTAGATTCAGAAAATTTAATGATATAGGGACACTGTTCTTCATTATGTAAAACTGATACAGAAAGAGAAAAGTCAAGATTGATTTATAAATGTATCAATTCAGTATGAATATAATAGCTAATCTAAATAAAATCTCAAAACTAATATATTGCAGATACAAGACTGTGCCATTCAAAGGGTCCTAAAAACGATAAGGTCAGAAATTATTTTAATGGAAAAATCATTTGGCACTTCACCTGGTATTTCATATTGTTTAGAAAAAGAAGTTGTCTGAGGCAAAAAAATATATATATCTGTGGTAAAAAGTGATGTAATTTCTATATCAGGGACTTTGAATAAAAACAGAATAGCAAATAAAGAACAAAGAGCGGTCATAAAGTGCAAAGATCTTAGTATCATAATTTTTTTTTTTTTTTTTTTTTTTTTTTTTTTGGTACCAGGGATCGAACTCAGGGGCACTCGACCACTGGGCCACATCCCCAGCCCTTTTTTGTATTTTATTAGAGAGAGGGTCTCGCTGAGTTGCTAAGTGCCTCGCCATTGCTGAGGCTGGCTTTGAACTTGTGATCCTCCTGCCGCAGCCTCCCAAGTGCTGGGATTACAGGCATGTGCCACCACGCCCAGCAGCATCATAAATTAATGATTGCCAGAGAGTAGTCACATTGTAGAGGAATTAAACAGTCAGATAGATTCAATGGTGTAGTTTGAATCTACAATAGTCAGTGATTTAGCACTGATTTGGGTCAAGTTCAGGGCTAAAGACCATTGATTGGTCTACTAGCATGAGGTGTCTTTCACCAAGGCTGATCTAGTTAACAAAACAAAGACTGATTATGAGCCTATGGAAACATTTCTTCAACCATCCCATTATCTAGAACATTGCTTTCACAAGACTTTCTACTCCAAAAGGGACAGCTAGCTCTGCCTTTTGACCCAATCTAGATATGTTTCTGATTTACTTTCTTACATATCAGCCGTGCCCCAGGCATAATGACCTAGGCCACTCATGAAGTGATTCTTGGACATATTCCACAAAATGAAAAGTTAAATTAAAAAGAGTAGACCATATGAACCAGTGATCACAAATCTCAGGTTCCAACAAATGGACAAGTGAAACAAATCTGCAGTATGATAGTTAAGGAAAACCAGAAGTGACCACCATGCAGCAATATCAACTCAGAATGGAGCAGAATCCGCAGAGAGACTCCTTCAAGAAGATAAAAATGACATAAAGACTGTATAACATAGCCAATATTTATAATAAAATGTTAAGGGGAAAAACAGGCTATAAAATGTGTGTGTGTGTCATACATGTGTATGTATTACATACAAATGTTTGGAACTATACTCATTAGAAATTCTTGGCAAGATATACATCAAGACAAATAATTCTGTACATAAATTTTCTCTAATTACTTTGTAAATTTATGCCTTGTCTTGCTCTTTAAATGGATTTGGTGAGTTCAATTCAGTATAAACTTTTTATACATTATTTTCAATTTTGCTCTAATTCAGCAAGGTGGGAATTAATTTTATTCTTGCTTGTTTCAGTATATTCAGTGTCTCTGAGGGTTAACTAACTTGTTCAAAGAAACCTAAAGGCCTAATTCATAGTCCAAACCAGGAAAGCAGTCCTTTAGAATGATTATAAGTAATTTCTTTTCTATTTCTATTTTTCAAACTTTCTGAAATATGGTTATGTTGATTTATAGAAAAAATAAGTTTTGTAAAATAAGACAAAAAAAAGAAATAAATCAGCCTCACTACATGTTCAATACATATTCATTGAATTTTCAAGTAAAACAGAAACAGAACAATTGTCATTCAAGATCCTCTGGTTCTATTTTAAAGAGACTCGGTAAAATTTCATGCTAGAAAATTGTGTTCTCAGCCTAAAATGTCCATACAATTTCAAGCAAGTATGTCATTTTCACTCCTTAATCTAATAACCATGAATCATTGTGTTTAACAACTTAGCCATCTATATTTTTAGAGCTGGCTGAAGAGATTCTTATTTAAATACCATTATAGTTTTTATGCAACAAATTGAGTTTCCTAGAATAGTAGGAAAAATTTCTTTCAAGTAGAAGAGGAAAAATATTGTCATAATAAAGAATGTCACATCTATTTGTAACATTAGTAACTTAGGTCTTCTCCCCTTTTTTATATGAAGTACACTAAGGACACTTTAGACATAAAAGAAAAAAATAAAATGGGTGATTTTACTGTCTCCGTATAAGCAATTTCATTCATAAAATCACTTGTCATATCCACTGAGAAGCATAAAAGAACAAGAAAGTACTAAGAAATATCCTCTGTTAGAAGCCAATGAGGCTGTCCTATGTTCCCTTCCTCCTTCAAAATTACAACCAGAGATTTGTAAAAAAAAAAAAAAAAAAAAAAAAAAAAAAAAAAAAAAAAAAAGTGCTTTATATGTGTAATATGAAATGTAATGCATTCTGCTGTCATTTATAACATCTTAGAATAAAAAAATAAATAAATTAAAATAAAATAAAGTAAAAATGTCCCAAAGAGGAGGACAAAGTTGAAAAAAAAAAATTACAAATGGATCACATGAAAAAGAGGTAAGGTTTTGAAAGAAATGTGTTTCACATTTGGGCTTACTATATTAAGACTTTAAAAATGTATTTGCAGCCAGGTGCTTGAACCTTAATGAAATAGCTTTTTTCATTTTAACCTCTCAACATAAGAACAACAACTGAGCACTCAGTCTAAATCAGACTTGTTCTTAGTACTTTAGGTGACTGGAAATCATTATCTTACAGAGTAAATGGATCAAATATCTCTTGAGTAACTTAATGTACAAAAAAGACATGGGTTATGGTTTGAGTAGGTCTAATAACTATTACCCACTTCCCCAAAGTGAAATTCAGAACTGAGAGGGAGCAGTGCTAACCATATGGATAAAGATATTACTTTTATTACTGCTGAAGTCAATATTAAAAAAATGTGAGGTAGAGGGAGGGATAGTAGAGCTAGGTCTTGTTTTCCTCATAATTAGATGGGTGAGTGAGGAGGTGAAGAGAAACTAAATGTTTAGTCCCTTAGAAAATTGAGTTACATGGAAACAGAGAGAAAGAAAATGGTGCTTCCTTCCAGGGCTGGCCTGAGCACTCATGAGTGACCCAGAACCCACAGTTTATAAGTACCTTATGAGAGCCACATAGTGATGCAGGTAAGGAAAATCAAATGAAAGTCCATCAATTGATGAATTTTCTTGTTTATTTTCTCATCACTGAAAAATTTTTGGTGGCACAGATTACCAAACTTATGCTCAAGTTCTAATCATATTTTAAAAGTAATGAGTAAAATCAAATAAAAAGATAAAGACAATGAATGGTTTGTAGGAATGAGACGCCCCTGCTTGGTGGCTGCTTCAGACCAGTGTTCCAGGAAAGGGTGGATTTAGAGTTTAAAAGACAGGTTGTACGTGAAGAATGAGAGAAGAAGGATTTTGAGATGGGGAAAATGGGCGTTAGTGAAACCACAAGGGTATATTAATTTTAAAAAAAATATGCTTTAAGAAAGAAGTTAGATCTTATGGGTCAAAGAAAATGGTTGCACTTTTTATCAAAATGGAGTATGGCAGAATAAAAGTCTAGAACTTTGAAAAACTTAATGACTTTGGGGAGTAAATGACTTTCTTAAAAGCAAAACTTCAATATAAAAATAGTATTTCAACCAGCAGCGCAGGAGGCTGAGACAGGAAGATCACAAGTTTGACATCAGCCTCAGCAATTTAGAGATAACCTGTCTCGAAATGAAAAAAAAAAAAAAAAAAAAAAAAAAAGAAAGAAAACCACACACACACACACACACACACACACACACACACAAAGGGCTGAGGATGTAGCTTAGTGGTAAAGCTCCAGGGGTTCAATTCCAGTACCAAAAAAATAAAAATAAAAATAAATTTAAAATAATGTGTAAAAAATAATCTATTGAAATCTGTGTTGGGGCCACAAACTCACAACTGAATCAGAAGAAAATAAAGCTTGGAATAAAAAGATATAAAATAATAGGTGCTCTCTCAGTTCTTCTCATACTTATTTTTTCTAGTCTGTGTGTATCTGTTCTGGTCTCTTGCTCCTATAAATCCACCAGGATTCAATCATGGGATTCTACCCTAATGACTTTAATCCTAATCACCTCCCAAGGACCCCACCTCTAAGCACCTTAGGCAGTTTCAGTTTCTGCCATTTGAATGGCGCACAATTAGGATTAAATTTCCATATATGAACCTGTGGAAGAAGGGCTTACAGTATTTCCAAACCACAGCAGGCATTTAAAGTTTAAGCAGATTTTTTACAGTTAGTTTAAAGGTATGTGTGTGTGTGTGTGTGTGTGGTGTGTACTGAAGTTAAATAATTTTTGGTGTTGTTTCTTCCAGGTGCAGTGGCACACACCTGTAATTCCAATGGTTCCTGAGGCTGAGTTAGGGGGATCGTGAGTTCAAAGCCAGCCTCAGCAACAGTGAGGTGTTAAGCAACTCAGTGAGACCCTGTCTCTAAATAAAATACAAAATAGGGCTGAGGATGTGGCTCACTGGATGAGTTCCCCTGAATTCCATCCCCAGTAACCCCCCCCCCCCCCCAAAAAAAAAAGATATATTTCAGGCTGGGGATATAGTTCATTGGTAGAATGTTTGTAGAGTAAGACCCTGGGTTCAATCCCTGGCACAATAGATAGATAGGTAGGTAGACAGATAGACAAAGAGTGAATTTATTTTTCTTTCATCATTTATACTTCTTTTAGTTGGTACATTTATGTTCAACTCTTTAAATTACCTCCTAAAATATTTAGTAAACAAATGACATATGACCTTCTAAAACTATTTAGTAATCAAATAACATATGGCCTGTTTTTTTTTCTTAATTTTCCTTTTATCTTTTATCTCATTGTACCTTAAAATGTCTTTGAAATCACATTTATTAAAAAGTATCTGGTTGGATATATGTGCTTTGGCCTTATTCTTTCTCACATTGAAACTGCACTATGGAGAAGTGAATGGTGTCTGCTGCCAAAGAGATGATAAAGGACAGCAAAGTTTTCCTAGGAAAGGGATAAAATAGGGGTGAAAAAGTTGGAAGTGGGATTGGCAGGTAGACCTGGACTCATATGCTCATGAATTCAACAAAGGAACACAAGCAATAAGACCCCAATATGTAAAGAAGAACAGGGGAATTTGTATCTCAACCAGCACTACCCTGAGCAAAGTTCTCACTGAGATAAGAAAGCAATAAGGAAAGGAATTGCCTCACTCAAGACTATGGTGAGGTGATATCATCATTATGAACAACAAAATCTATTAGGAATTTATGACATTTGAGACTATGGACTAATTTTTTTTTTTAATTGTAAGTAGTAAAACAACAGAAAATGTAGACAAACTCCTTATCACATTACAAAATACCATCATTCTCTCCTTTCATTGGAGCTATTGTCATACCCTCTAATTACTCTTCTTCCCTCTTCTGATCTATGTGATCTGCCTGTCCAACTTCCTCCTTCATGTCAGACATGTGCACTTGCAAATCATGATGCCATGACATTGGTCAGAATTCCTCAGAAGTTCTACACTTCTGAAAAATACTTGACAAATATTCTCATGGAGAATTTGGAGTTAGAATGGTAGAAATGGAAGAATGCTCAAAGTAATTTACTACAAGACTGAAACACTTCTTACATCTATGCTTTTGTTATAAATATTATGTGGACCTTGTCCTACAGCAGATACTCTTAGTTGAACATAAAAATAATCTCCCACTCATCAATTTAAAATACACTGTAATGTTGTAGTATCCTTTCATTTTTTCCAGGGGAAGGTGGATCCTTTAACTATTAGTACTGAAACAAGTATATTGTTAAGGCTTGTATACTTTATTGAGAGAAGTACAAACTTATACAATAGAGTATAAAGGTTTACTGCTTAGTATACCAGGTCCCTGTTAATTATTTAGGTACTGGAGCTTGATCCCAGGGATGCTTTACCCCTGAGCTACATCTCCAGCCCTTTTTATTTTTTATTTGGAGACAAGATCTCATTAAGTTACCTTGGGGTTGCTAAGTTGCTGAAGCTGTCCTCCAATTTGTGATCCTCCTGCCTCAACCTCTGAGTCTCTGGGATCACGGGCTTGTGTCACTGCATCCAATCCTTACTATCTTAACCTATATATACCCTCAGGTGCAATAACAATGGCCCACCCTCCAAGCCACACACGACGGGCCTCCCTGCTGGTTCACCAGGACCACCAAGTGTCTCCCCTTCCTGCCTTCAGATGTTTCCCTTTGTAGGGAGTTCCCTGAATCCACCCCTCCCTACATACAACTCCTCCTTTCATCCTGGTAATACTCAAGCTTTCACACTAAGCATTTTAGTCACTGTTTAAAATGTTCTCCTAACATTTTCTCTGAATAATATATATATACATATATATATATATACATATATATATATACACATATATATACATATAAAATAATATATATATATACATATATATGTATATATATATTATTCAGAGAAAATGTTAGGAGAACATTTGTATATATGTATATATATGTATATATATATATATATATATATATGTATATATATATATATAACCTAGAAATATTACTTCAACTTTTGCATTTTGACCTTTTCCCAGTCTAATAACATGGGGTAGGATACTATCTTTTTTTTTTTTTTTTTTTTTTTTTTTTTTTTGGTACCGGGGATTGAACTCAGGGGCACATGACCACCAAGCCACAGCCCCAGCCCTGTTTTGTATTTTATTAGAGACAGGGTCTCACTAAGTTGCTAAGTGCCTCACCATTGCTGAGGCTGGCTTTGAACTCTCGATGCTCCTGCCTCAGCCTCCCAACTGCTGGGATTACAGGCGTGCACCAGAGTGCCTGGCTTGGATACTATCTTTTGATGCTGGGGTGCCATAGCAAGACACAGCTCCCAGTCAATCATACATTCATGAGGGTCAATAACCAATAATTCTCAGTGTACCATGTAGCTAAAACATGATGTTTGGTAGGTTAGATGTATTGAATGCATTTTTTTACTTAATACTTTCAACTTACTATGGGTTTTTAAGAAGGTAACTTCATTGTAAATCATGAGCATCTGTATTTGAGTTCCCCCAAATTCTTATGTTGAGATCCTTACCCCCAAGGTGATGGCATTAGGAGATGGGACCTATGGGTGGTGATTAGGTGATCCTATAGAAAAGTCCCCAGAGAGACCCTCTTCTCTGAGAGGTTAGTGTGATGTGGCAGCTGTCTATGAAGAACCGAGCCCTTGCTTGATACTGAATCTGCAGGCACCTTGAATTTGGACATGCAAGGCTCCAGAACTGTTGCCTATAAGCCACCAGTTTATAGTACTTTGCTATAGCAGCCTGAAGTGTCTTTTGCTTTGTGGTTTGTGCCTCTTTACCTTTCCAAAAGCTTTCCAGGCAAGGGCAGTCTCTTTTCAAACACAGAGAGTGCCATACATGAGTGCTCAGTACACTCTGTGGAGTGAATCAAGAATATTGTTAGGGTGGCATTTATGATCATAACAGCTACAGAAAGAAAAAGGAACAACAACAACAGAAGAGTCAAGAAGGAGGAGGAAGAGGAGAAGGGGGAGGAGGGGCAGGAGAAGGATGAGCAAGAAGAGGAGGAGGAGTCTCTAGAGTAAAAACAAAGTCTGAAGTAGAAAAACCCTCACTGTGCAACATCCTGAGAGTGGAAAATAGGAGCACAGAAACTCACAGTGTCTCAAGGCTGAGTGGAAATGTGAGGGGAAAGAGAATTTACACAAGCCCAGGAGGAGAGAGGCAAAAAATTGAAATGTGAAACAAGATCACCAAAATATAATTATGTTAACTGATAAGGGGACAGTGGGCTTCAGGTGGGCAGTGAGATAAGTTGAATGCATTATTATGTGTGGATGTGTGATGGGAATAGGTAAGTAAGATGAGGTTGTTTTTTTTTTTTTTTTTTTTTTTTTTTTTTTCCACTACTGGCTATAAGTTCCTAAATTTTTATTTAAATTGATTTTTGCAGTGTATCCTCTATCCTGGACCATTGAAATTGTAAAGTCAGGGACATTTGTCTCCTAGAAGCCCCTTCACTCACAGAGTGATTATAAAAAGAACAAAAGTAGTGTAAATACGATAATAATCAAAATAATAATATAATGTCTATAAGTCACAGTTTATATACTCAATTATGTTACATAAATATTTTATTCTGACACAAAGTAGTCCAATTTTCAACCCCATACCATTCAGTTGAGAGAAAACTATCTTAGTCCTTTTTAGATACTTCTTCCAATCCAACTTCTCATGATCTTGAATCTAATAAAAGTATCAAGGAGCAAAGGGAGAGGAAAAGGAAGGACAGGGAACTCCCTAATTAGTTCATACAGTTGTGTCTCAGATATCCACCATTCTGCAAGGAAGGTTAGCATTCTCTGGCTGGCAGTTCAGAGGAAACCTCTGTTCTTAGATGTACTGCTGGTCTCTCCTTAAAGTTCACAATAATTTCCATCTAGATTCAAGTAATTTTCTACCTTTAAATTATGGGTCAATATATGTTTCCTCTACTCTTTCTAAATTTTTGTGTTGTGTGACAAAAAAATGAAGCCATATATTCTTAAGCCACTTATAGTCACTTTTCTTTTACATTTAGCCAAATCACTCTTACTATTAAAGAATTTATATCTGGAAGAAAGTGTTACAGATTCCTAAAATCAGGAAGTGGCTTAATGGCAGTTATGAGGCAGGGGCAGGAACATCACAAGATGGAAAACCGATGACCATTATTATATAACAGAAAACGTTTTCTCAGCCTATCACCTGCCATATGTGGTTGGAAGCCATTGAATGCAGGAAACAGTAGGCAAAATTCAGAATGTCACAGTGTGTCGGTTTGCCTTTAGCAAAGTTGTAAAAGACTGGACCGATCCCAGAATCCAGTTATCCAGTTTGCAAGCAGCTCTGAAAAAACTGCTTTGTTAAGGCAAACTGAGAGGTTGTAAGCCCTGTTGATTGAAAGTCTTTTAACTAGAAGCATTCAGAGGTTAAAAGACACAGTACCTTAACTGAGGTAATTATAAGGTGGCTCTGGAGAGACAGACTTGGCCAAAAATAAAACAAGGGCCTCTGCCCTTCTGTAGACACTTCCCGGAGGAGTTCTCTGTTGGTGGTAGAAATATTAACAGCACTGTGTCTGCACATGGTTTATTGTTTTTGCTGGCCTTAAGGCATCCATTTTTAATCTAAGGATTAGGGGTTTGAGCATAACACAAAAACACATGAACGGTAAAATTTTATACTTTAAAAAATATCTTGATAAAATTACTAGCAGTTTTTTGTTTTGTTTTCACATAAAATTGAAAACAAAATCAAATGGACAAAAAGCCTGAGGAGGCAACAGTACTGCCAAAGAATCCCTAGGCCTGACTGGCCACAGCCATTCAATTCCTAAATTTACATCTGGGCCACCTGGAATGAACTTGGAAAGCTATACATTCCCAGGGGCTTTACACTCCCCCACTATCCTCAGTAGTGGGCCCATTGGACAGTGGCCAATGGGATTCTCTCCAAAAAGCAAAACCAGGACCGTCTAATTGACTCTTTAGGAAACATGCTTCACTAGCAGAGCAAACTGCTTCCCCTATTTCTTCCCACGATGATTTGATATTTTCTATGCATCAGTGTTTATTGTGTATTTTCTTCTTCTGAGTTTTGAGTGGGAATTTATATTGTTATTAACCTATTCATTCTTCAACATTGACTGATGAATTGTTGAAGGAAGATATCTTCGTTCAGGCTGCTATAACAAAATACCTAAGATTTGATAGTTTATAAACAACAGAAATTTATTGTCCACAGTTCTAGAGACTGGGAAGTCCAAGATCAAGTCACAGGAGATTTGGTTTCCAGTGAGGGCCCACTTCCTATTGATCATGCCTTCAGTGTCCCTCTATGTATCTTTTATGGCAGAAGGACAACCAGGCTCTCTCAAGCCTCTGTTATTGGGATCTAATCACCTCCTAAAGGCCCCATCTCTTAATTACTCTCACCTTGGGTATTTGGATTCCAACCTATAAATGTTGAGGGAATGTCAACATTGAGACCATAGTAGGTGATAAGTAGTCTCTTAGTGTCAGGGATGCTGGAACATGAGAAACAACAGCTAGAACTGATGAGGAAGAATACAAATCACTCAGTGATTCTGGACTTTGAAGTGCATGTAAAAACTTACTTTTAGTAGTAAATGTGTTTGAAGTACAAAATGACGGATGTGTGTAGATGCTGGCCAATCAAGATGCACTGAAGCAGACTTAGCTACTGACTTACCCATTACCATCCTCACCTTTTTCCTTCCTCACAGAACCTTTAATTTGCTGAGGGCTGCATGTACCTAGATAAAATCTACATTCCACATCTGCTTAGGTTACATCCATCATATTTAAGCTCATGAGATGAAGATCTGAGCCAATGAGAATTAAGACAAAGTCTATTAATAAAGTGTTCTAGAAAATCTCTTATTTCGTATTATTGATTTTATCCCCTCTCCTCTACCTGATGGCTTTCTTTTGCTTTTTCCTGTGTGGGAAACTGACTTGAGATTTGAAGTGGTCAGTGATCACTCAGCCTTGAGAATTAAATTGGAAAAATAGAATGATCTTGGACAGTGATGTTGATGACCTAGTGGAACTGCTGTGCCTAATCTGCCCAACTTTGTACTCTTATATGGAAAAAAGTAAACTTACTTTGTTAGTTCACTATGATCACATTTCTATTGCATTTTACTGAATGTATTCCCTACTGGTTCACTTTGCAAGTAGGGAAAGTTGCAAATGTCAGTGGTAAACTTGACCTTGTAGAATGAAAAGATTAATCACAGTAGAAAAGAACAAATGTTCCTAGAAAATTTTAAAGTGGTAAGGTCAACTGAATGGATAGGAACTGGCCAGGGTAGCTTATGTGTCTAGAAGGGTGAGAAATGGAAAAATACAGACAGGATAAAACAGGGGAATTCTGTAGGGCATCTAGAATTCTTCAGATTAAGAGAAATGAAGGTAGGAATAAAAAAAAATCACAAAATCACAATCTTAAATGTATGTAGAAGAACTTCAGACTATGAAAATCTAGTAACATATACAATCTATGTTGTCTTAGCTGTCTTGTTCCAATTAGCTGACATTTTGATTTTGAAATCCAAAACAAAATAATGCAGTCTACCAGATCGGAATCCAAGTGTGTTAGGAATGAGATACTTCTGAGATGCCTAGGTTGCTAGTCACTGATACCTATCACATTCCAATTATTTCTTTGTTCCTGACTGAGTGCCCATTGATAAAGGTCTCTCTACTTCTCTTAATACCAGTCTCAAAGAGAGAAATATACATAGAAGACAAGATAAGTTCATAAGTAAAAACAAAACTGCCAATCATCATTTAAAGGTTGTATTTGAAAACAATTAATAACTATGTGTTGAGGAAGAGTTTTAGAAGTAAATATTTTTAAAAAATGCAAGAACTAATATTATTTCATTTGAGAAATGGTTGCCATGAAGATGGTTTCAGAGGAAGCATGTATATTTTATAAAACTA
Organism: Tamias sibiricus; assembly: GCA_025594165.1. Taxonomy (NCBI): domain Eukaryota; kingdom Metazoa; phylum Chordata; class Mammalia; order Rodentia; family Sciuridae; genus Tamias; species Tamias sibiricus. The sequence goes on along the minus strand of CM046665.1, from coordinate 36,987,721 downwards.
TGGAATGATGTCAATAAATTTTTGAATCTACACATGAAACAAAATAAAGGTCAATTATGAAGTGGTTCTGTGTTATTTAAGATCTGATATCTAAAATTTTAATATTAAATGTTTATCACTTATGTGCATATATATGAGTGTGTAGAGATTTGTGTGTTTTATAACAACATAGCAAAAATCCATTTTATTAAAATGGTAATTTGATATTGTAGACTTAACTGCTATAATTAGAATTGCATGTTTTTAATAAAAATTCAGATTAGATACAAGGACCCAACAATTCAGAATGTGCTTTGTTCACTTTTGCTCCCTATGTTTCCTAACTGGGCAGTGGTGGGGAGGAAGGGTGTAGGGGTGAGGGAAGGTGACATTTTAAGATACCATAAAAGGGTGAACTGCATAATGTGAAGTGAAAATGAAGCTGAAATCTGTCAAAAAGACAAAGATACTAAGACTCATTTGCTTCAACATGTCAAACTCAATTTTGTCTTCTACATGTAAAAGATCTTTTGGAAAATGTTTAAGTTCAAGAGGCTGTGAGGTCTAAAATGATTCTTAGGGTTACTGGAATTCTTAATAAAACTTTCAGAGAGTATGAGTATATCTGGTGGCATATCAAGCTCTAGTTTTAAATCTGAACTAACAAGTTCAAAAGAAGCAAGGAGGGTCTCTACTAACAAACAGCCTCTACTAGTGCAAAAGACCACAAGAAATTGTGAGTGTTTTGAGGATCAAGAACAGCACAAGGATTCGCTAGGAGTAGGACTGAATACCAACACTTTCCTCTACTTGTAATTTCATAAAAAGATCAATAACATGTTTTTCAAGAAAGTAGACAACTCTGGTTTTTTATAACCTCAAGACAATCAAAGTTTATAAATTACAGAAATAATTTTTAGAAAACAAAATTTTCATCGCAATTAAACATAGTGATAAATGAAAAGCTCACAGAAATGAAAGGTTAGTCACATTGAACATAAGGTTTCATCCCTCAAGATTAGCTCAGAGAAGGCCCCCTGTTAGCATAGCAACATAGAAAAGAGAGCAGAATATTCATAGACACACAAAGCAATGATTCTCAAACTGAAATCTTTGAAAAAATGGTCATACCAGTTCTTAAAATATTGAAATAATTCTGATTGGTAAACAGCTCCTGTATCATATCCGCTGAGTACTTTCCTGTTGATTTAGCTCATGACTGGGTCTACCCAAACCAAAGGAAATATCCTGTTTTCTTCCTGCAAATGTGTTAATGCTCCCTACATGGATGTAACCATCAAGAGAAATTATGTTCTTTTTTGAAAATTTAACATAAAAAATCTGTCTTGACTAGCAATACAGCTCAGCTGCTCTAGAACTCATCTATGTGTCTGTCTAACCACAAATTATACAGAACTTGATCAGAGTACCCACAGAGCAGTTACAATGCTTTTCAACAAGATTATATGTGGCAAGTTTTTCAAGATAGAATATCCTTGGCAACCTTAACTTCAGGCCTCTCTGAAGTTGCCCTAGTTTACAACTGAGCAATGCCATTTGATTTCAATGCTCATATTTGTATGTGAATTTAAGATTAAGTTGCACAAGTAATTATCTATAATGAGAATATTCTATTCCCAATGTATTGTTAAATAAGTCTGGCTGCCAATAGATAGGCAAGTCCAAATGTGGAAATGACAATTGTCCTGCTATCATGTTGAATTATTTTAGTGGTGATAAAGACAAAACTCATTTGCTCAATTTAACAAACATGAACTTGGCAGAAAATAGATTGCTCATTCAAAGGGTTTATATGAGATGATTTAATAAAGAGGGTATTTTGTGTGACAGTACTGGGGATAGAACTCAGGGGCACTCGACCACTGAGCCACATCCCCAGCCCTATTTTGTTTTTTACTTAGAGTCAAGGTCTCACTGAGTTACTTAGTACCTCACTTTTGCTGAGGCTGGCTTTGAACTCAGCCTCCTGAGCCACTGGGAGTATAGGTGGGCACCACCACACCCAGCATGAAGAGGGTATTTACAAACATATTAATACCAAAATGAGAAAATAATAAGAGGTAATGAAGGACACTAGCAAGAGCAAGAAAATGTTACCTTGTCTAGGTCCAACGTGGTATAAAGAAATGATGTTAGTAGGGCTCAGTGAAATCCAGAGTCAAAACAAAAGGACCAACCATAGGCCTGCGACTGTGGCTGGCACAGTGGGAATTAGGAAAATAGTTACCCACATCTACCTTGCTCCTAGTTCCTCAGTCTTCCATCACTGCAAGACATAGCATAAGCCAAAAAGCAAGGGCACAGAGCATCAGAACCCCCACTCTGGGCAAGAAAGATCAGAGAACAAATCTGATAGGGAAAAAGGAAGCATGCTGGTCATTTGTGTGCTTGCTCTCAGATTCCTCACCAGCTTTCTGACATCAACACATGGAACTGCGTTTGCCAGAACTCCGTGACAAACTGTTTCTTTTTTTATGTATTTAAATTTATTTTTACCTGTATATTAGGGTTCTCTAGAGAAACACAACCTACAGCGCGTGCGTACACACACACACACACACACACACACACACACACACACATATGTATATGATTATAAAAAGGGGATTTATAAGACTGGCTTACACAACCAACAGCTGGATAGTCCATAATGGCCATCTGCAGATTGGAGAACTGGAGGAACTGGTAGTTTTGCAGTCTGAGAAGCTAAAGCCTTAGAACAAGAGGGATCAACAATGCTACCCCAGTTAGGACAGAGGCTTCTGGAAATTCCCTGGAGAATCACTGTTAGAGTCCTATTTGGAAGGGTGAAGGAGCTGAAATCTGATGTCCTCAGACAATTGCAACAGCAATCAAGAGCCTGTTCAAGAAGAATTGAGTTTACATCTGCTGCAACTTCCTTGTTCTTCCAAAGTTTATTCCATCCAAGCTCCAACCTACTAGATGGTGCTGCCCACATTTAGGGAGGGTTTCCACTTCAGTTCACTATCCCACATGCCAATCATTCCTAAGACACACCCTCACTGACACACCAGAAGCTTCAATCTTAATCCAATCAAGTCTACAATTCAGATTAACCTTACAACCTGACTCATAAAAATTGTACATATATGTGTTGCCTTGTGATATTTCAATATAGATATACATATAATGTTTCAATATATGTATATATATGCATATCATATCTGATATATCTGATACATATATATATATGTTTAGATAGATTAAACATACTTTTCACTTCAAACATTTATCATTTCTTTATAGTGAAATCATATCACAATATGTTATCATGTGTTATCTTTTCTTTCTTCTGGCTTGTTGAAATACACCACACATTATCATTATTTGTAGTCTCCCTGCTGTGCAATAGCACATTGGGACTTGTTGCACCTAACTGTAACTTAGGACCCATTGATCAAGCTTTCCCCATGCTCCCACCACTCCTCACAGCCTCTGGTGACCACCTTTCTACTCTTAAACTCCATGAGACCAACACCAGATTCCACAAGTGAGCAAGATCATGAAGTACTTGTCTTTCTGTTCCTGGTTTATTTTAATCCTCATAATTATCTATAGTTCTGACACCATCAGTTATCAGTGACAAGTTCTGCTTCCTCACAGGTTGAAGTCTGAACATTAGAGAAGCATGCCAAGGCAAGCATATAAAGCAGGGTTTATTTAAAAAGGGGCAACATAGACTTCTCCTGGGAAGGAGAAGGAAGTCATAGCTGGTATCCTGGTATCCCAAGAAGTGCGGTGTTCTGCCCCTTTTATGTCTTAGTTTTCCTTTGTTCTCCTGCTCTCTTCCCCTTATCTTTCTCCTTCCTGCATAGTGAGTAGGCCCAGGACACACTGATTAACAACTCCCTGTAGGGAAGGGCAATTCCTGGGACAGGTTACCTAATCAACAGGTTGGAGCAGGGCCAGGTTCTAGATAAAGGGTGGAGGTAGGGCTCTGAAGGAATTTCAATCCCTCAGGAGGCAGTCTCCAACTTTCTACACTCACAGGTTGCCTTCCTTGGCCTGACCTGACTCGATTTACCTATCTATACTGACTGCCTGTCTAATTCTGGCTTCAGTTCCAACCATGTTGTCACAAATAACGAATGAATTCTGTGACTTTGTGTCTGAATAATATTCCTTGTGTATGTGTACCACAGGTTCATTATTTATCCATTCATCTGTTGATGGACACTTAGGTTATCTCCATCTCATAATCAGTGTGAATAGTACTGCAGTGGACCTGAGAGTGGAGATGTCTCTTCATCATACTGATTTCATTTTCCATGGATATATTCCCAGTAGTGGGATTACTGGATCATATGGTAGTTCGATTTTTAATTTTTGAGGAAACTCCATACTGATATTCATAATGTATGTGCTAATTTACATTACCACCAACAGTATTCAAGAGTTTCCCTTTCTTCATATCTTTGCCAGCACTTATTATCTTTATTCTTTTTTAATATAACCATTTTTACTCATCTCAGTGTGGGTTTCATTTGCATTTCCTGATGATTAGTGATGAAGGACATTTGTATATCTTTGATAAATGCTTTGCAAGTCTATTGCACATTTTTAAATCAGATTATGTGGTTTTGTTGTTGTTGTTACATAGTTTTTGGAGTTTCTTATATATTACATGTATCAAGCTCTTTTCAGATACTGTTTTTTTGTTTGTTTTTAAAATGGAGAAAAATGAAAGCATTCCCTCTAAAAGCTGGAACAAGATAGGGATGCCCTCTTTCACCACTTCTATTCAATACAGTAATTGAAATGCTGGCCAGAGCAATAAGACAGACTAAAGAAATTAAAGGGATACAGATAGGTAAAGTAGAACTCAAATTATCATTATTTGCTGACGATATGATTTTATACCTAGAAGACCCAAAAAATTCCACCAGATACTGTTTTAATCAGCTTTTCATCACTGTGACTAAAAGACCTGATAAGAACAACTTAGAAGGAGAAAAGTTTATTTTTGGCTCACAGTATCTGAGTTTCAGTCCATGGTCTGCTGAGTCCATAGCTCTGGGCCCCAGATAAGGCAGAACATCATGGAATAAAAGTGTAGTAGAGGAAAGCTGCTTAGTTCCACAGCCAGGAAGCAGAGAGATCTCTGCTCCGCAGGGTCAAAATATAAATCCTAAAGGCAAGTCTCCACCGATCTACTTCCTCTAGCCACACCCCACCTGCCTATTACAGTAGTCCTTTCAAGTTACTAATCTATCCAATGGATTACTTCACCAGTTAGTTTACAGGTCTGATAATCTCATTACATCACCTCTGAACATTTCTACATTGTTTCACACATGAGTTTTCTAGGGATGCCTTATATCTAAATTATAACAGATATATAGTTTGTAAATATTTTCTCTCAGTCAGTAGGTTGTCTCTTCACTCTGTGATTGTTTCCTTTGCTGTTCTGAGCTTTTTAGTTTGATACCATCCAATTTTCTAAATGCTTTTGTTTCCTCTTCTTTTCGGTCATGTCCAAACAATCCTGGCCTACTCTGAAGTCCTGAAGCATTTTTCTTATGTTTTCTTCTAGTAGTTTAGTTTCAGGTCTTAAATTGAAATATTTAGTCCATTTTGGTTTGAGTGTTGAAACTTGTTAGAGATAGTTGTCTAGTTTCATTCTCTTGCATATAGACATCTAATTTTATCAGCATGATTTATTGAAAAGATTGAAAAGATGAGTGTGTGTTCTTACTGCCTTTGTTGAAAGTCTTAGCTGGCTGTAAATGGGTGAGTTTACTTCTAGCCACTCTATTCTGTTCCATTGGTTTATGCATCTGTTTTAAATCCCAATGCCATTCTCTTTTGATTACTGTAGCTTTATAGCATCTTTTGAATTCACATGGCATAATGCCATCGCTTTGTTTTTGGTTCAAGATGTTGTTGAGAATGAATGAGCAGAGATGGAGGACTGAAGAAAATCAAGCCGTGCTGTCTTCCCCCATCTCTTTCTGCCTCTGACATTGTCTCCAGTGTTTGCATATCCTCCATTGACAAGCTATCATTGATCAGCTCTTTTGCATCATGGTCTCCATTCCCACAGAACAGGGCAAAGCAGGACAGGACAGGAATACCATTGCATTTTCAACTACAAGTCCAGGATGCAGGGATGAAGCATTCCTACCTTCTCTCTTCCTCCAACCTACAGATCATAGCAACTCAAGGCTATATCTGCTGCTTGGCTTCTGTCATGTTTCCCTGTATAGAGTCTCAGGTCTTCCATCACCTATGTATTCAAGTACCAGGATTAAATTTTCCTCTGTTTGTAATACTAAGAGTCATTTTTGCTTCTGACAGAACTCTGATAACCTGCTGGGTTAATTTGCAATTGAGTTTTTTTTTTTTTTTTTTTTTTTTTTTTTTTGACTTGGACTTTTTCACATCCTAAGTCATTTGGTAAATTTAAAATATTCTTTGACACAACTACACACAAAAAAGATATGACCAATAATAATATTGTGCTGCTTTGTCTCAGGCTAAGTAAAAAGAGTTGAGATGGAATTTAATAAATGAATAAAACATTTATGTCAGGTACAAATGAAGTTATAGCATCCTGCAGCTTCAAAGAAAGCTTTAACAGTACTTGGAACAGATAAAAGTGGTGGGAAAATTGAGTCATCCCATGGCATAAATGGCAGTTGAGGCATAAAAATATCTCAAATGAAACTGGGACTTTTCAGTCAGTATCATATTCATATTCTGAACAGGTTCATGATTCAAAGTGTACATTTTTTCATGCCATATTTTCATCATGTATTAGAAGTAAGAATAATGGTAAATGATCAATCAAGGAAAGAACTGGACAGCAAAGACAACTGATGACCCATTACACGGTCAGCGGCATAGGTTCTTTATTATCCTTGAGTTTCTCATAAAAATATTTTTAAAAAGTGAAATTTTGAAAAATAAATTTTAATATTATTGTATTTTCTTGACATATAAAGTAGAAGAAACTGATGGAAGATGTAAATATAATTTTATAATTTTAATTTATATAAACATAATAATTATGTATATATAATAAATTTAATTTGTAATTACATATAGCTATCAAATATATGTAGTTTGTATATAAACATATATATAAACATATATAAGTTATATATAAATATATGGACATATATAAGTACACACATATATATATGTATGTATACATATATGTGTGTGTGTGTGTGAATGTATGTATGTACATATGAACTTATCAGAAAGTCTTCATTCCCAAAACACAGTTGAAACAGGAGTACCTGCTCATTTTTCAGCAGAAATCATTGAATGGGACTTCCAGCAAAGTTCTTTTGGAGCTCTTATTCAGAAAGCACATGTTTTCTATCTTCCCATCTCCTTCTAATTCCTTCCTGTATTTTAAATGTGATGACTAGCTTTATAGATGTGACTGCTGGCTTTGCATCACTATCTTTTCAACCTTGAAGGCCATCTTTAGATGGAAACTACTTGCTAATAATGTCAGTAAATGGAGAGAAGTCAGGAACATTGATGATGCCAGAGACCACAACAGAAGGACAACCAAAATCCAGACTTAAGTACATGAGAGAAAACAAAACTCTTCATATTTAAGTCATTAAAATTCAGGCTTTTTGTTTATTTTTATCTGTATCATCACCCAAAAGCATGATATCTATTTGAAATTCTACTCAGAAAGGGAAGAATCAAATAAATGAAAATATATACCACTTTTATTAATAAATGTGAATTGATGATTCAAAAGGCACTGATTATTCTCCAAAATTATTTATATATCAAACAAAATTCTAATCAAAATAGGCAAATATTTTGAACTTGAGAATTATTTCTAATATTAATCTGAAAGAGTAGTAGAATGAAATAGCTAAGAAAATCTTTGAAGTAATGTAAGAAGATCTTACCTGATTTTAAATTAATGTGACTGATATGTAATTGAATGTATAATAATTCAAAAAGGGTGATACTGAAAATACATATCATTGCATAGCATAGTCCCCAAGCAGACTCAAGGATATATGCCTTTAATGATCTTAAAGAATCTTCTCCAGGAGAAAATGAATGAAAACAACAATTTATAGTCTGTTGTTGTGGCCTTAGAATTTCTCATACTATGTTCCTAAATCTGTTGGCCCCCCCAAAAAACATTTGGATATGTTATAAATATTCACTAAGCACAAGATCATCAGGGAAGGAGATAGGGATGGCTTTGCTCAGTGCTCTTGAAAACACACATTCTGCTCCTCCCAAGTGAAATGTCAGCAACCCAGCTTTGGTGCACCTATATTTTTTAATAAAGACCATTGACACTAACATGGAAATCAAAGCAATCTTAGTGAAATGAAGTTTGTCCCCACCAACTTTGATTTATAGCTATGGAACATTATCTGTTTTGAACAGGCACCACTAGGAAAACTCCTGTTTACTCAGAAATGGGTCAAGGAGAGTTTCTTGCAATGGAGGCTGCTTGAGTATCATTCTTATAGGACATATAATTTGAATCAGTCAACCAAGTTAGGTACTAAAAAACCATGATACAAACTCCCTTACAAGATCTACAACTGTGGCTAATCTATCACCTCAATGTTAAGAATACACTGCATGCATCCAATAAGACTCAGTGCTCTAGGTCATATTGAACCCGAGAACCTGAGCCCAGGGGTTATTAACAAGAATAAATGCACCAGCATCAACTTAGGTCAGAGTACTATATTTTGTGAGTGAAAAACTTCAATTACAATATTTCTACAGACCTTGCAAAAAATCCAATCTCAGAGAAAATGTTCAGAACCATAATCTCACTGTGAAAAAAGAAAAGGGAAAGTGAACAGAATTAAACACCAAAGCAATTACTAATGATATGATTTGAAAAAATTTAAATCCTTCATAAAGGGACACAAAATGCCTGCTAATTGTTGCTTTTCTGAGAAATAAATGTACGTAAGCAAAGATAATTTATTTTATACAATTTTCAGAAATTACTATTGATTCCTTTGAAGTGGGTTATTTAGAATTGATACTATCAATGTCATCTTAAATGGAAAGTTTTGCTTTTATCTCTTAGAGCAATTTTTACAAGCTGAAATGCCAGTTTTAAGCAGAGAGATGAATGTCTGTGTGCCTCAATATCAATATTTATGGGTGGCATTAGAAAACCAAAGTAATTGGGAACTCTGATTTATAATATTTGTTACTATGATATTATAACTATTGGTACAGATTTGTGGAAACTTTTCTCTTGAGGATTTTGTAGTTATAGACAGAGAAAAATGAATTATACTACTGTGAAGCACAGAGGAATAAAAAGAACAGTACTGCAATACTGGCACACAGTCTGAATTAGTTTTCTAGAGTTTTCATAGGAATAATGGCAGACTGAGTTATCCATGATTAACCTAAATACATGTATGAAGACACAATTGTTGTAAAAATACTTTATATAAAACCAGCAACTTGAAAAATTGTGCTCAAAAAAAAAAAAAAAAAAAAAAACAGAAATGTGTTGTCCCACAGTTCTAGAAGCTAGAAATGAGATATCAAGTTGTCATCTGCGCTATTCTCTGACAGCTCCAGGATGGGATCTTTGAGATTCATACTTTCTGGTGTTTTCCTGGAAAGGGTGGCATTCCTTGGCTTACAAACATGTCACTCCTGTCAGAGGGTCATCTCCCTGTATGTCCTCACATCATCTTCCCTCTGTGAGGGTATCTCTATCCAAATGTCTCCTTTTATAAAGGCACCAGACACAGTGCAGGGACCACCTTAATAACTTCATTTTAATTTGTTTGTCTCCATAAAACCCTATTTCTAACAAAACTAGCATTCTGAGGCACTGGAAAACAGTACTTCAACATGTCTTCTTGGGAGACAAAATTCAACATCTAACACAGAACATGCACAATCAGTATTTTATTCTTGTCAGAAAACAAAAGAAAACACAAAGAAGATAAGTGAGTGCTCCCCATGCTTTTGTCATCAAGAAACTGCATTTTATTTGAATCTGCCAAGCAGAAATGCTTAGTTCTTTCAGTGAATGCTGAGTTTATCTTCACTGGCTGTGTGCTGGTTGCCTCAACTCTGTGATCGTTGTTCTGAAGTTATCACTTCAAGCCTTTAAACATTATCTGAAATCAACAAGGTGAATTTAACTGGTTTAAGTGAAATTTTTATATTTATAATTCAATAATCTACTACAGAAATGTATAAGTAGAGTCACAGAAATTAGCTGCAGTTCTTTAGAAAAGACCTGGTAGCTTTAGCAACCACATATTCAGGATAGGATGACAGGGTCTGGTAAACACCAGGCATGTAGTAAGTGGTCACTGAACTGATTAATTAACATTTGGACACCACACTGAAGTTGGGTGTCAAGATCTGTATGTTGCATCAAAAGATGAATACTACCACTATGTGAAGATCTCTACTAGATTGTAAAGAGAATGAAAGCAGGAGGAAGACTGATATTACTCAAATAATTGTCATGGGGTAAAGAACAAATAAATTAAGTGGGTCTCAAGTATGCCAATAATAAGAATATAAGGTAGAACAGATATCATAACAAAGAACAAAGTGCCACATGAATCCAAAAGAGTGTGTTAAGGCAATTTGTAAGAAACAAGAAAAATTATAAAATAACATCCTGCTTAGAACTCAATTCTTTTACCCCAAAATAAATTATCCCACCACTTGTTCCTGTTTTATAGTACTGTAGCATCCTCTATATCACATTTTCTAGCTGACATTCAAAATTCCCTGAGCATTTCCCATGTATCAGGTGGTATGATGAAAACAGTACTAAGCATGAGAGAAACATATTGTTTTAGTCAGCATTTTTGTTGCTGCAACCAAAAGTCCTGACAAGAACAATGCAGAGAAGGAAAAGTTCATTTTCCATCATGGTTTCAGAGGTCTAAGTCCACAGATGGTCAACTTCATTGCTCGGAACCTGAGGTGAGGCAGAACAAAATGATGGAAGGGTATAGTGGAAAAAAAGCAGCTCAGACACAGAAACAGGAAGCACAGAGAAAGAATTGCCCCCACTAGGGAAAAAATATAACCTCCAAAGTAACACCCACAGTGACCTACCTCCATTCACCACACCCTACCTGCTTATAGTTACAGTCCAGTTAATCTAGTGATTAGGTTAAGACTCATAATCCAATCCTTTACCTCTGAAAATTCTTACATTGTTTTACACATGGTTTTAGAGAACACCTCATATCAAAAACATAACATGTTTTAATGGGGAAGAATGATATTGAACAAAGAAAATTCTCTTTGACTTTTGATGGGGGTTACATCACCATGAACTCATTATAAGATATGGCAAGTGGAAAATGCATTTAGTACGTACAGGCTACTGAACATTGTAGATTAACAACACAGCATGCTATAGAGTATCTATGGTTTTCCCTCTGATTACAGGGCTGACAAGGAGTGTGGCTCACTGCCACGGCACAGCATCATGAGAGAGTATCATACCACATTATGACTAGCCTTAGAAAAGTCAAAATTTGTAATTTTAAGTATGGTATTTACTTAAAGTATATGACTTTAATGACATTGTAAATACACACACACACACACACACACACACACGTATCACTAAACCATAATTAAGATAGGGAACCTTTATATTTAAACCTGTAATGAATATATACTCAGGGCATTGTAGAGAAAGGAGCAGGAAGACCTCACCCATTGTGAGATAACAACAGAAGCTAATGATTGTGATGAAGTAGTAGAATACAGTGCCTGGAAGTCTTAATGACAAATTGCTTCGAGTGTTGACATAAGCAACCTGGAAGGATGAGGTAACCACACCACAGAAGGCCTGGTATTCAGCCCCTATGGATAATGTCCTTTCTAGAAATGGCAATATGGAAGTCAATATTTGAATGTTTGAGATAGATGATCATAAAGGGTCCTGCCAGGAAACAGGTGGCATAAAAAATTAGGTAATTTAAAATGAATTAGTTAAAAAAAAAAAAAAAACAGAGGGGTAATTTACAAGGTAGGAGTATATTTTAGGGAAACCAGGAAAGGGGAATGCATATCTGAGGTCTAGAAACAGAAGGAAGCCATTATCAACCTTATGCCTAAAGGGACAAAGACACTGATGTCTCCATGGAGATGGCTGAGTGACAGATCTTCAATATCAATAGAGAAATGAAGTCAACCCAAAGTGACTTTATGGGGATGGGGGAACCAGAGGAATAAGAACCTCAACTCTTTTTAAAGCCCATTGTCACCCAAACCCAGATGGGAACCAGAGAGCAAATGAACACATGGATGCAATTCACATTGATTCACATGAAAGAGTGAGAAACTGAGAGTTAAGTGAAAGGGACAATGAGCTACTCACTATAGCAATAATGGAAAAGACGTTTTGCAGTAAAAGGGTCAACATGCTGAGAAATACAGGTATTGGACAAAGAATTGAGAAAAAAAAATGATGTTAAGGGGCTTATCACAGTGCCTCATAGTAAGCAGTCAATGTTATCTATTATTATTATCATTATTACTTTAAAATATTATCAGTATTGCTGGAAATTATCAGCAATTAAAAGTGCCTTGCAGCTGGATTTTTCTAGGGTTATGCTAGGAATTTCTGTAGATATAAAGACTGATCCTCCTGCTAATATTTTTAGTGAATGAAGAGAAATAAATAGAGAAAAAGTGAGTTGATGACAAGTGTGAGAATAAATCAAGGAGCAGTCTGGATCAATTCTCCCCAAAGAAGCAGAGATTCACAGAAGATAAGTTATGAAAACCTCTAATTTGGTAGAGATGAACAGGCAGATGAGGAAGAATATAAACTAGAAGAAACAGATGACCAAAACTATAGGAGTGAACAAGTTGTAGAAATGGGGAATAACCCATTTTGAATGAATTATAGAATATGAGTAGAAAATTTGGAGTGGGGCAATATTAATATAATTCTTTGCCATGTTAGCAGCATTTTTATTACCAATGCAAGAAATATTGCCTTGGCAATGAAACGACTTCAAATGATTTTGTGGAAAGGAATAATGTGAATAGAGCATATTTTTTAAAGATTTTTTAAGATGGACACAATATCTTTATTTATTTTATTTATTTTTATGTGGTGCTGAGGATCAAACCTCGTGCCTTACATGTGCAAGACAAGTGCTGAGCTATAACCCCAGCCCCAAATAGAGCATAATTTGATGTGAAGAAGCTATTATAATTTCAGAGGAGGTAACAAACTAGTATAAATTAGATGTTAAGGGGAGAATATTCCACAGAGAGAACTGCAGTCAGGAAGGCCCAGAGATGAGAATGATGATGATGATTTTGGGCAAGGTTTCTCAATCTTGATACTATCGAAATTTTGGGTCAGGTAATTCTTTGTTATGAAGAGCTGTGCTACTCATTTTAGAATGTTCTTCAGCATCTCTGGCCTCTAGCCAATAGAAGCCAGTAGTGCCTCTGTCCAAGTTGTGACAACAAAAGATGGCTCTATCATTGCTTATGTTTCCTGAGGGCAGGTAGTGCATAAGAGCTCATGGTTGAGAGCCACTGAATTAGGGGAGATGCCTATGCTTTGATTCAAGCCCTTGAGAAAGTGTAGGGTGCATTGACTAGAAACACAGCGGGAAAGACACAAATAAATAAAAGCTTTTAAATAAATAAAAATAAATAAATAAATAAATAAATAAATAAATAAAAAGCTTTTTGCTGTGGGAGTTTAATTTTTTCCTAGTGTTTAAAAGAAGATACAAGCCAGGCGTGATGGCACATTGCCTGTAATCCAAGCAGCTCAGGATGCTGAGGCAGGAGGATCACTAGTTTAAAGCCAGGCTCAGCAATTTAGCAAGGCTCCAAGCAACTAAGCGAGATCCTGTCTCAAAATAAAACACAAAAAGGGCTGGGGGGGATGTGGCTCAGTGGTTAAGAGCCCCTGGGTTTAATCCCTGGTATCAAATAAATAAAGAAAAGAAAAGGAAGATGGATCATAGAAGTGAACCAAGGAGATCTGTGTTTAGAAAGATCACATCGGTAGTTGTACAAATGAGTAAGTCACTTGTCAGGGAGGCTGACTAGAGGAAATTTCAAAAATTCTTTTAAAAATGTCACTGCATATTTAAAGGAAGGAACTGGAGATAGAAAAGAGGTTGAGTGGTTGTAATAATAAAAGGGAAGTTGGATTGTCGTGAGCAGTAAATAAATCATTGCTTTGAACTATATAAGCCTGGACAGTGAGACATGGAGAATGCTAAGGGGAATGCCCATTTGCAACGTGACTCCTGTTGATAGGCAGAATTCTGTGCTTGTGATAGAATTCTCTAGTTCAAAATCCTTGGTTTCAAACCCCAGGTGCCCAGAGGTAGATGAAGGCATAAACTGGTAAGCCTCAACCAATCTGTTTTGCTCAACTTCATCGTGTTTACCTCTAGAAGAAGCCCTTTCACACTGAATCCCTTTGGTGTTCATACCTATATAAATAAACATGCAGACTCCAGCTGTTGGTTAGAGCGACTCTATCAGAGATGGTTCACCCAATGTGTCCTTCTTTCACTTATAATGAGTCTTTGTCTTTATTTATATAATTTCTAATTTTCTCAATCTGACTCACAGCCTGCATTGGGAGAACTGTTTTGTGATGCACAGATCACAACAGTGGATCATTTCTTTAAAAAAAATGGAGAAGTCAAAGATGATCGTGCACTCTATCTTGGGTGATGAAAATATAATGTACATACATAGGTAATAAAAGCAAGAGGACTTGTGTTCTGCTGGAATGACAAGGAAAATTATGATGACTTCATTTTTGGTTAAGTGAAATAGGTTAAGACAAATAAAGCAGACTGATGTGGATAGATCCATCCATGTTTCCGTTAGATGTGTAGATTTAGAAATACCAGTGGTGAGAGTGTTTATGAGTAGAGTTGAAGATAAGAGATAGAACTTAGAGGGAAATTTCACTTAAGCAATAAGAAGAGTAAAAGGTATTTTGACATGACCATTCCAAAGACTGATGAGAAGAAAGTCAAGGGATGAGATAATTTTAAGAAACTTGCTAGGTATAGCATATTCAAATAATGAGAGAGGCAAGTATGTTAAAGAGAAGATTTAGCTGCAAAGCCATTGGTGACCTTTAAGATAGTAATTTTTTAAGGTCACAAAAAGAAGCAGAGATGAGATTAGGGAAATGGAGTGTCCACCATTATTTCTACAAGTATATATTTAAAAGCTATAATGAAAGAAAACAAATAAAATAGAAGTGGAAGACTAAAGATGTGGTTTTCTTTTAACATTGTGATAAGTACCTAAGCATATATATATTCTGATTATTTAAAAAAATAACTGATACAGGGGTGGAGTTTGGAACTATTACCAAGAGGAGGAATGGAGACTGGTCACTAAGTACATGGGAGTAAGTAGAATACAGAACAAGGGGGAAGAAAGTCCTCTGACCAGAGTAAGTAAATCTATTCCCCTAGGACAAGGGAATAGAAGATATGAAAACACAGAGATAAATAGGAAAGATCGGGACTAGGGAATTAAAGGATTAAACTCCTTCAAATTGGTTTCATTGCATTCCTTCATTTTGATTCATAGGTAAATAAAATGTGGTATATATACATAGTGGAATATTACTCAGCCATAAAGAAGAATGGAATTGTGGCATTTGCAAGTGAATGGATGGAATTGGAGATTATCATGCTAAGTGAAATAAACCAATTGCCCCCCCACTGCCAAAAAAAAACTGAATGTTTTCTTTGATATCTTTGATATACAGATGCTAATACACAATGGTGGTGGGGCCAGGGATAGAAGTTCTTTGGATTAGAAAATGGGGGATGGATGGAAGGGAAAGGGGATAGGAATAGGAAAGACAGTAGAATGACGTAACTTTCCTGTGTTTGTATATGAATACATGACCAACATAACTCCACATCATGTACAAACACAAGAATGGAAAGTTATACTCCATGTATGTATAATATGTCAAAATTCTTCTACTGCTGTGTACAACTAACAAGAACAAATAATTTTTTTTTTAAAAAAAAAGGTAATAGATGATCTCGTAAGACTAATGGTAAAGTTGGAAGGCATGGTGAAGTAATGGTAAATGACAAAGAAGATAAGAAACTAATGAAAGTTTGCAATTAATATTAAAAAATGAGGAAAATAAACATTCTAAATTACAGAGTTAAGATTTGTTAGAGAATGGTGAGAGCCAATACATGTACCTGTTGACCATGATTTTGCTTTCATTTCATTTGCTTTGTAGTTAAATAAATTGTACTGGTGTTTCCCAGTGTTCATGGTATAGGAACAAGAAAAAAAAAAAAAAGTTGGATTGATAAAGTGTTGTATTTTTTTTTTTTACTACTTGTTTCCCATTCATAAGGAGGAACAAAGGAAAAGTAATAAGAGAATTGATTCTACTAAAAAAAAATGGCTTATACAGCTAGCATATGGAAGACAGTTTAAACTGTAAAAAAAAAAAAAGGGATAAAAACAAAAGTAATGTTTTACTTCTCTAAGGAAAACATTGGAAGAAAGTGGATCTACAAAATAACTGGATTTCTTGACTCCTGGAAGACTAGAAAAATTGAAGTATCATGAATCACCCAGGTGAATATTTCCCCAAAAATGTGGGCCTGGAACTCTACAAAGATAAAAATTTGCTGATGTGCAAATTGTGTAAGCATTTTTGATAATTAAGTTTTATAGGTAGATAAAATTATGAGAAAGAATGAGAAGAAGCACAAACCAGTCCAGGGCATACTCTTGGGAAATGTCGACAAATAAGGGAAGAAAGAAGAAAAGGAAGCAGCACAGAGAGTACTAGGATTTGATATCTATAGTGACATTTTTTATAGCTCCTCAATACTTATCAAAAATAGGACAAATTTGTCTATATCAAAGGATTGATGTTTCTTATATCTCTTTGGTATTTACATTTTTCATTGCACTTTATGACTTCTCTAATTTTGTCTAGGCCCAGGTTAGACTGGAAAATACTTTCCTATTGGTTAAAGATGTCCTGTTTTTATGTTTTTAACATATTGTGGTTGCTGCAATTTATTGTGGTTGAAATATGTAGAGACAGAGAAAGAGTTTTTCCAATTCAGAAACTACCCTATAAAGAAAATGAAATTACAAAAGAATGAGTAGCTCAATGATAAATATGTTCAAGCTGAAGCTTGACAGCTTTTTATGAGGTGGAATACTATCTTTTATTGAACATCTATTGTGTGTTTGGTAATATGTTGAGTGCTTTATTGATGCCATTTTATTTTATATGCATAGCAGTCTTGATGAGTAGATATAATTAATTCCACTGCTATGAAAGGTTACATAAATTATTCAATGTCAAATTGTTACTAAGTGGCTGAGCCTGACTCCAACTGCAGGAAAGATAACACTGAAACGTGTGATTTTATTTTGGAGAGAGGGCAGTTAGTATGCATGTCAACTTTAGTTATTAGCATCAATGTGATTCCTTTTGTTGTTCTTGTTGGCCATATCAGTGTAAAAGACTATTCTTTGATTTTGCAACTTGGTATCTCACACTATATCTAGTACAGAAGATGAAGTCATGGAATTTCCTTTAAAAATAAAATTTATTTTGTGCTGTTTGTATTTCAAGCCATTTTCTTAGGAGAAATAAATGAACAAGAGCTTTTTATGTATACAAGTTACAATAATAATTTTATTTTATAACCTGAATAAAAAATGCTAAAAATTCTACTGCTCCTTGTGAATGAAATTACACCAATGGTTGTCTCTAAAACGAGACTAACTGCTTACAGATAATAATGAAATCACTTTTGAAATAATTGAAATGATTGAAGGACATATTTGTGGGAGGAAGTCCTTGTAAGTCATATAGTTTTCTTTTTCTCTCTTGTGGTGAATGGATTTAATTCCTTGATGTAAGAAGAGGAAAAGTGATTCCCTTGAAATTTCTGTATGAAATCTGGGGTACTGCAATGATAAAGACACTCACCTTGCAGCAAACATTTTATTTACACAGCTCCCTTCTTGTCACCCTATTTTTATTGGGAAATGATTTATTATAAAAATGTCTACACTTTTGAGACCAAATGAATCATTTTGCCTGGGTAGTAAGGAACTATAATTATCAAATGTAAAGGTAAATTCATTAACTTTTAAGTCTTTAAAATGGAGTCATCATGGCTTCAGAGTAAGCCAGTGGTTCTCATAGGTGTTGGCCCTGTACCAGCCACATCAGAGGCAACTAGGAATTTATCAGAAATTCACAGTCCTGTGTCCCTAACCCAGACCTACTGAATCTGAAACTCCCCTGTAACGTTCATTGAATTATATTACTTCTCTAAGTAAGCAGCTGAAGTTTGAGAAACCGTGGCCTAATCCATGTTTAATGGCTTGAACAAATGGTCAAGCTGCCCCTGCCTTCCTCCTCCTCCTCCTCCTCCTCCTCCTCCTCCTCCTCCTACTCCTCTACTACTTCTTCTTCCAGAAAAATAGTGATTTTCAAAGGGGCAGAACATTTAAATAATTTTACAATTTCTTTTGAAAAATCCTGATGTTCCGACCCTTCCCATACGAACTGAATCAGCATCTGCCACTTGGATTTAAAAATCCTTAGGAAATTGAGACCCAGTGACCTGTATCAGGGTAGTATGGGAAAGAAAGAATTTTAAGCACAATTTTGATCAATCTGTATCAGATACCTGATCCAAATTTTTATGCAAGGCATAACTTAAGGTAAGTCATCAAAGTTGTAGATCTCCTTTGTCTCAAAACTTCTGTAAGAGTCCAATGAGTTGAATCAGTGTAATTTCTAAAGTCTTGCTACTGAAGTGTGATTCAAGAGAGACAACTCTTGGTTTTGCTTGAAACTTGAGTTTCCAACCCACCAGTAGCTTGAGGAAATCACATCTGTCCTCCATGCACATGGTGCTTGAGAAGCACTCTTCTAAAGCATGAGAACAGAATACATCTTTTCAACATATGAATGAGAAAACAGAGTATTTACATCAAACTGTGCTTAGTTTTAAATGAGTGTGGGGACATAAAAGGAGGAGAAATTCAAGATAAACATGTAAGCTTTATATTTTCACTCACACCTCTTCTTTAAAGACTCAATGAGTCTATTTGTCCACCAAAGACATAAATGAGTATAGCTCCCCTTAGCTCTAGCTGGGTGACCAAAAACTTAAAAGCAACTGAACCACTAGATGCTGCTGCTTACTGACATTGTTCCTGGCATTTTTTATAGCCACAGAATCAGGTGGCTGCTGTTCAAAGGTTGGTGAAGATGATGGAAATGTAAGTATGACCTGATGAAGAACTGGATTAGCAAAAGTCTATAGAACACTACTTGTCAACAAACACACAGAGTATTATTATTGTTGCTGCTATTATTATTTTTATTATTATTATTATTGCTATGGTTATTGTTGTTGCTCTGGACTATTATAAACAGACAAGAAAATTCAGATCAACACATTTTAAGTAAATGTCATTGTAATAAGATATCCAAAAAGAACTAAGAAAAAACAACCAGAAATCAGTGTCTCATACGGATGGTTTAACATATTGAGCTTGAGTCCCTGTAGCAGGTGCCTCTTGCTGTTTTCTCAAGTGCAATTATTAAGGCACAAGCCTGATTTTTCTTAACAATCTAGTTTCTGCATTCCTCTGCTCTTTGGAAAGTAATAAAGTGCCAGGTGAGCAGTAAGCCCAATAAATACCACCATACACTTCAGCTCATCAGTTGTGTAAATTATATTGACGATCCAGGATCGTGTTATTTGGATTTATTGTCTGTAAGGATGAAAAGCTGTAATAAAGGTAGATAAATGGGTCCCATTGGCCCATAAATAACTGCTCAAGCAAGAGAGCTGTAGAAGAGTAACTTTTTCCCCACCATCTGGTGCATCAGAGAATATTATCAAAGCAGCAGTAGGTGGTGGTGGGAAAACATCCGTTTCATTTCCATCCTTGAGAAAACAGTAGCATTTGGAAAACAAATATATTCTCTTTCCTGAGCCAACTAGCTAAATACCATACAACCTAAAAGGATTTATTTTTCTAATATTTTTCACTTTAGTGATTTCTATCATGTTGTGGATAAGAGAAGTGCTAGACTTGGCATCTAAAATGTCCTGTTTTCCTAAATATTAGGAAGAGCAGCACTATGAATAATGCAGAACTCCAAAGCTGGGGTCTAGACTGGCAAAAAAAAAATCTGAGGGAAATATGAGTAGGAATAATTGCATTCTCCAAAGACCAAACCACATACATTAATTTATGAACTAGCTGAAGCATTTTACATAAAGATCTGAACATTAAAGAGTAATCCACTGATTAATCAATCTTCTTTCTTCAATAACCTTTTCATTCTGAACATTTTAATTTAGCTTTTCTCAGTCTCAGATATTTTGAAATCTCATCTTGTTTATGATAGGTTCTTGCTAAACAAACTTGTTCCTTATGGAAATTGTTCAATTACATGGAATCAGGTGCACTAAAAACTTCCAACTTTGTCCTTTTATCTTGTTCTATTTTATGAACTTTGGGGTCTATTTTGATGGATGTAGGAAACTTAATGAAGCTACTTTTAGGTCAAAATCTGAATAGAAACTCAAGCTGGAGATAAAAAAGAATATTATTATTTATATAGCAAATTAGTATCTTACCACACTTGCTTTTAGAAAATATCCACATCCAATTCTTCCAAATACTTTCACATTTATCTTTCAAAGCTTCTTAGTGACCAGCACCTTGGGTAACAAAGAGGGCACTGAATGAAAAATTCCTGTAAGGCTGATCGGAAAGACAAAAGCACTAGTCTAAGTTCTGACTTTAATAATGTAATGTTGGGTAAAGTATTTTAATTTAATGATATAATGATGGTAAAATATTTTTCTTTACTGTATTTCAGTTTCCATACATATAAAATATTTCATTAGATTTGATCAAAAAAATTTGGGGGGGAGGGTACCATATATTGAACTCAGGGGCACTCAACCACTATGCCACATCCTCTGCCCTATTTTGTATTTTATTTAGAGATAGGGTGTCACCAAGTTGCTTGGCATTAGCTTTGGCTGAGGCTGGCTTTGAACTCTCCTGTCTCAGTCTCCAGAGCCATTGGGATTACAGGAATGCACCACCACACTCAACACTTATCAAATTTTAATCCTAGTAATATCTACAGTCCTATGAGTATGTAATTTACAAATATTGAAAAGTTGTTCTTTCATATGGTCATCAATCCATTAAATTTAATTCTGGAATACAAGAAAAATATGTGGCAAAATCTTGGCAGCAATTTACGTTAATCAATCGTGCTCTAGGAGTCCGGCATTGCGGTGAACCCTTCATGTGCATCTTCTTGCTCTATAATCATCCAAGTTCTATCTGCATTTCATACACAAAAAATGGAAGCTCCAATAAACTAACTAGCCTGTGTATTTTTTGATAATCCCTGAGAGGTGGTGCTACAACTTGAACCTGGACAATCCACTTCTATAACCTGTGTTGCTAATCAGAGTCTATAAGCTGCTCTGTGTCATCTAAAAAATTTTTACTCCAATACATTCAAGTCTAGTCAGAATGTTTGAGATATTTTTCCATCATCTTAATGGTGTGACCCCTGAGGTAAGGTAAGTTCCTACGGAAATAATGCTTGTTTCTACATGCTAATTTATGAAGGACCATTTCAAACAATAAGTTATCTACTTAAAAACTAGCTGATGTAGTCTCCAATGGTATCTGGTAGTCTGAGAGCAACTTTCAGCTTGAACAATAATATATATGACCAGGTAACTCAAATATAGTTCAAACTCTAAGGCTAAAATACATACTGGCATGTCTTATTCAGATATTCACTTTTATAGGTTTCTTTTCCTATCTCTTCATGACACTCACATGAGAAGGAGATTCAGTCAGCGTCCAGTGAAGAATATGAGGTCCATGGCAATTCTCAAATACTATTTACAGACAAAATCCAAGTGTGGCTTTATTGACTCACTTGAGAACTAGAATTAAGGAAAGGGAATATCATTTTGAGAGAACTAAACTGACATTTAGCCAATATTCCTTTTAGAAAATAACTGTCCAGGCAAAAGGAATAGTTACCATGTAGATATGGGTTCCTGTAAAGGAATTACATGGATTGAATGAGAAAAAATAAATAAATAAGTGAGCAGACAGACCAAGAAATTAAAGTAAGCATGATGAATAACTTCAAAAGAGTTAGAAAGTCAGCTGGTCCCATAAAACCAAAATAAACATCTATAGTTTTAAGGAGAAATAGATGGAAATACAAAAAATAAATTAAAGACTTAAATGTTAAGACAACTTGTAAAACTATTAGAAGAAAAAATAGGAAAAATAAAAACTTCTTGACATTGGTCTAAGCAATGATTATTTTGACATAACTCCAAAAGCACAGGAACAAAAGCAAAAATAGACAACTTCAGTATAATCAAACCAAAAAGCTTCTAAATGTTGGGTGCAGTGGCTCACACTTGTAATCTCTGCTACTCAGCAGACTGAGGCAGGATGATGCGAAATTTGAGGCCAGCATGTGCAACTTAGCAAGAGCCTGCTTTATTCTCAAAATAAAGCATATAAAAGGACTGAGGGTGTAGCTCACTGGAAGAGCACCCCTGGGTTCAATCCCCAGTACTGTAAATTAATTATTTAATTAAATTAAAAGCTTTTACATAGGAAAGGAAAGCATCAGCAAAATGAAAAGTTAACCAAGGTATTGGGAGAAAATATTAGCAACTATAATGTGATACAGAGTAAAATGTAAAAAAAATAAAAAAAATAAAAAAAAAAAAAATAATTCCAACAACCCAAAACTAAGTAAACAACCCTACTAGAAATAGGAAAGCTACCTGAATGATAGATATTCCTCAAAAGAAGACATACAAATTGCCAACAGGTCTATGAAAAAATGTTCAACACCTCTAATCATCAGGGAATTGCAAGTCAAATCACAATGAGATTTTACTTCATACATGTTAGGCTGGCTATTGTCAAAAAGACAAGATATAAGAAATCTTGACAGATCTAGAACCCTATCTAGGGTTCTAGGAAGGACTAGGAAGCAGAACCCTTATACACTGTTTATGGGAATGCAAATTGGTATAGCCATTATAGAACGCGGTAGAAAGGTAGCTCCAAAAATTAAAAAGTAGAACTACCATATGATATAGCAATCTTGCTCTGGTAATATATTAAAAATAAATTAAATTGGTATCCCAAAGAAATATTTGCATTCCCACGTTTATTCCAATATTATTCACAATAGCTAAGAAGCCACTATATGGACACATATCAAGTATCCATTGATGGACAAACGGATAAAGAAAACATGATAAAAACACACACACAATGACAGAGAGAGAGAGAGAGAGAGAGAGAGAGAGAGAGAGAGAGAGAGAGAGAAGGATATTATTCAGCCATATAGAAAGAATAAAATCTCATTTTCAAAACCATGGATGAAATGGAAGGACATCATATCATGTGAAATAAGTTAAAGACAGAAAAACAAACACTGCACAATCACCCTTATACATAAAATTAAAAAAAAAAAAAAGTCAAATTCATAGAAGCAGAGTTGAATAGTGGTTGCCAAAAGCTGGAAGGTGGGAAAAATGAGAAGATGATGGTCAAAGGATACAAGTTTCTATTATACAAGATAAATAAATTCTTTAGAACTATTATAAAACATGGAGACTATGGTTAATAATACTGTATTGTGTCCTCCAAACTGACTGAGAGAGTAGATCTTAAGTATTATTACAACATAAAAAAATTGGTTAACTATGTGAGGTCATATGTTAATTAGCTTGCTTATAGTAATCACTCACAATGCATATGCATATTAGAATATCACGTTGCACAGAATAAACATACACAGTTTTTATTTACTGAAAATATTAAAATGCCAAGAAATGAAAAAAGCATTACAATGACATTAAATCAGAACACAAGACATGAATAGGCATTTCAGAGTAATAGAAACACATATGGATGATTAATACCTATGGAATATTCAGTATCATTAGTGAACAGGGAAATGTAAATCAAGAAAAAAATAGATAGCATTTTATTTCTATTTTATTGGCAAGAATTTCAAAGGTCAACAGTAACAACTCCCAGGAGAAGTTAAATGTGCAGGAGCGCCTTTGTATTGCACTAGCAACCACTCCACTTCTTAGAATATACTCAAAAGAAACTTTTGTGCTCATAAAATGGAAGATGTGTGTAATAATTTTGATAGTGGCTCAGATCACAGCAGCAGATGCTTCAAAACAATCCAGTGTGCATGAGTGGAAGAGAGATAAATTATCCATGGTATAGTGACATAAAGGAATTTTCCCAAACTATTCAAAGTTTTCAACTTAGTGAATGTAAGTTCAAAATATAAAGCCCTTTTAATGAAGTTAAAAATAAAGTAAAACATGTTTTTAGAAATACATATAAATTCACCTAAACTATAGGAAAAGAGTAAATGATGGATGTCAGTTGCTATAATACATATGTGCCTAAAGGGAAATAATTTTTAAGATTTTCCATCTGGTAATCCACATAAGAACATTAAACTTGTCACATTATCACCAAAAAAGCAATGAAGATCTATTTCCTACCTACCTTTTATGAAAATGTTATCCTATCTGTATTCCCATATACCTAATGAACTCAAAATAATTGTT
Organism: Tamias sibiricus; assembly: GCA_025594165.1. Classification (NCBI taxonomy): domain Eukaryota; kingdom Metazoa; phylum Chordata; class Mammalia; order Rodentia; family Sciuridae; genus Tamias; species Tamias sibiricus. Next base: position 36,963,020 of record CM046665.1, on the reverse strand, counting down.
ATTACCTTGGATCAGTGCTCTTCCCCAGTAGCTGAGTCTCCAAACATTTCTAAGCCTAATAAACTCTGCCTACCTCAATCACAGTCTGTACTACATTCATTTGCTATTTAATGAGTATTTACTGAGTGACTATTTTGTTTCACACATTTAGGCACTGAGACTGTAATCACAGACACAGACTCTCTGCTTTCATATAGTCTCCGATAGAAAATAGTCACACATATGTCATTGCAGTTATTACAAAATCTTTTCATTAGATAATTAAGTTCTTGTGGCCATGGATAAACTACAATTAATCTTTGGACTCACATAATTGAGTCAATAGACACTCAGTTCACCACAATTTGCTGTGTTCAAATGGGCACTCATGGAATTTTAGTTGGCCAGGTAGAATCACTGAATTATGCATATTAATGGGATAAATCATAGCCATTAATGGACGAAAACCTCCATCTTATATGTAAGGACAAATACTTGTCATCTATTTAAGTGTGGTCATTTCTGAGATAGAGCCTCTACAGAGATTAAATGTAAACCACTCATTGCCATGTATCACATTCTACTTCTAATATGTACATAAAAGCATTAAACTTTAAGATTTTAAGGCAGAAAGAAAAATACTTCATATTGATTTAGAAATAGTTCATGATTTTAAATTATTTGGGATTAGTGAGAAAATTCTACATTTTCTGGAAGCTATACTATTTAGAGAAAAAAAAATCACTTAACCAAACTTTATTTTCTTCATTTGTTAAACGTGTTATTAATGCCTATCCCAATTACCCCCATGGGAATTATTATAAGTAGAAAGGAACAGGAAGGGAAAGCTCCTTAAATCTCAAAAGGATGAGAAAAATAAGTAATTCTACTAAAATGCGTGCTCCACAAAGACAAGAAGTCTTATCTGTTTTGTTCACTACTTTGTCCCCAACATCTAGAAGAGTATTAAACATAGAGTTAACACTCAGTAAATACTCCTGGATTACCTTGATTAAGTATTGCTAGCACTGATCTGTGACAGGAGTAATTTAAAAAAATAGAAAAAAAATCTTTACTTTCCCATTGAAACTCTCCAAACTAAACCCTAAAATTGAAGAAATATATTTATTTTTATTTTGTTAGATTAACCAAAGTACAATTGCACTAACTCTTAAAGACAAATGAAAAATTTCCTTTCTAGTATTGAAAATGGATTCCAATTGCATACTAATTAAGAAAAAAACAGTATTTGGACTACTTATTTGTGTGTATGTGTGCACGCGTGCACGTGTGCACGTGCACATGTGTGAATGTATCATTACCCTGCATCTGTTTAAGTCAGTAGCTCAAAAGTATGATCTTTTAAGTGCCATCCAAACAAGGCCTAATGTGTTCAATTGAGTATTTAAAGTAGCTCAGTGCAATCTGTCATTAAATTCTTTTGACCCCTTGCTGTTTCCATAAGTAATCATTTAATGCACTCCCCTCAGAATGGATCAAGTCACCCTATGAGCTTGTGCCTGTATTCTCTTAATATAGTCACTCCCTAAAACTCTTAACCACAAGAAAGCCCTCAGCCACACTGGAGTGTTAGTTCTTAGTGTGGGCTTCCAGATTCTTGTGCCATTTTTACAAATTTCCCATGACATAATCTACTAAGCGAAAAGTCCATGAATAAAATACTTCTTACAACCTGTGGCTCTCTGTGTGTATCTGAACTTTGGAAGAATCTAATCTTTTCAGAAATGTTCAGCATCATTATTATGACAGAGGTGGATCAAGAGCACCAATTATAAGGACCCCAGTGATGTCAGTCTCTCAGACAAAAACTGAATGCTATGAGGCATCTTATGAATTATTTGTCGTTCACAAGATGATGTGCATTAGCATTATTGTCAAGAATAAAATTGTTAGGTAGAAAATATTAGTCTAGCATTGGCACATTATTCCTTCAACCAATTAGCCTGGCTAGAGTCCTTATTACAAGTCAATGATGGAAACAAGGGGCAGGATGGGACCTTGGATTCCAAGGGTTCAGAATTTCATATTCTAATTTGTTCATTTTATCTGTCCAGAGAAAGCAGCTCTACTCCCATGGGAAGAGATCCTAGTCTATGTCTCTAAGGACCTGGCCAGGTAAGAAGGGTTTGCAGGATCAGCTTTATGGTTATTTAGCTTAAATGACAATATTCATCATTTCTATTGCCACCTCCTAGTTGTTAATATCGTCAGCCAATAACTAAGAATTGCCTTTCCTGGGAATTTTTTTTTTTTTTTTTCTGAAATAATACAATGTCACTAATGCTTTTGACCCTTCCCAACTAAAACCCTCAAGCATCACAGGGACCAGGTAAGTGGATGAGCACCTTTGCCAAAGGGAAGAGAATCTCTGCAGAGGTCCCATGGGAGTTACCACATGTAAGGAATGCGATCTGAAGTAGTTAGCATAAGGGAAGTGGATTTGTATGCAAGAGTCGGGCCAGGGATGTGTTTCCTGAGGAAGAGAGCTAATAAATATACCAAAAATCTATAACCATGAAAGGTCTGTTGCTGCAGCTACCCAAGAAAGTCAACGGCTTAAAAGACAAGTGACAGGTGAGGGAAGACCTTCATTGGCAGTAAGCCAGGAAGTTAAAAGATAGGATCTTTTGTCCCGAAAAAGGCCATCTGACTTAGGGGTTGTAGGCACCCACGATTTATACAGGGATCTGGGGAGCCACCTATGAGATAGGTGGCACCCAGATAGGTACAATTTTGGGGTAGTCTGCTTTTCTGATGCACCAGCAGCTGTTATCTGTAGGTCATCAGAAAGTCTAGGTTTTGTAAATCTAAAGAAAAGTCACTGATTAGAACGTCTTATGATTCCTCTTGTTTTTAGTTCCTTTCCCAGTTAACTTTAAGAGTACAAAAAAGCAGCTTCCCCCCAGAGAACAGTGGAAGATGACAAAGACTACTTTTCCCAGGACAGAGGGAGATAACATTTGCTAGAGAACAGTTTTTAACCAGCTTGGTATCTTCAAATCCCATAAATAATTCACATTATGTATCAATTTGAGTTATGTAATAATTCAAGTTATGTAGTAAAAATGAGGGAAAGAAAAAACTAGAACTTAGCCCTAGAATAGTCACTTCATTTCTTTGTGTTTATCTCCTCTTTCTCAGAACAAAAGGAGATAGTGAACCAAGTGAGAATTTTGGAAAACAAAACCAAAAATTCAACAGATTATTATGAAAGTTACAAACAACCTCTATTTCTAGATTTCCTCTCAAGGACTCAGTGCATTCCAACCATGTGTGGGGGGTACCAGAAAAATGACTGAGTCAGTAACATACCATGAAATTATATTCAGCACATATTCATCAAGAAGTAATGCACTTTTAGAAATAGATCTCCTTGAATTTAATTATTTTGTTTCTTGTGTTAATGTGTTTCCCTGTAGGGTAGTTTTAATTTCTTTGGGAAATATATATTTTATGGAATTCATACCATATTATGATATTCCTGAGGCTAGGAGATTTTCTAGAGCAAAATTAGAGACATGGTCTTGATATTTTCTAGCATCCAGACAATTACTGCAAGTAAGAAGTCAGAATTTGCATGCATGAATAAATAACCCCGGCTACCTGGGTTTAATCAATAATTGATTAGTAGCAATGCAAAGTTTAGTTATTCTGAACCAATGGGAGGTGTTTGGAAAATGAGTGTTATTAGTTTGCACTCACATGATAAAAAGCTTACATAAGGAGGAAGGATTCTATATGGCTTTACAGACCTCAGGGTAAATGGACAGTAGGTGAATCAAATGTCTTAAAAGTAATGTGCCAAAGGATCCACAAAGCAGCATTTTCTATAAAGAGCTTCACTGAGATAAAGTAAGTATGGGTTAGCAGATATTTATATCATATGACCTTATAAGAATAATAAAGAACCAATAGCAATTTCTGTTTTCCTTCATGGGTCATAGAATAGTAAGTAAGTATGGGTTAGCAGATATTTATATTATATGACCTTATAAGAATAATAAAGAACCAATAGCAATTTCTGTTTTCCTTCATGGGTCATAGCATAGTTTCTTTTTTTACTTGTGTAGTCATTAACTCTTCTTTTTCTTTTTGCACATTCTTTACTGTATGTTCAGTGAATGTAGGAACAATTTTGCTGAATCTCTGAATCCAAGTGCCTAGCACAATGAGTGCATAGTATTTTTTTATGTTTTGTTTACAGCCCAAACAAGGAAACAATGATGATATCCTGATAAAAATACTATATCTCTATTTGTAAAGCATAAAAAAAATAATTGTCTTAGCCACTCTCAGTTGCTGTGACAAAACACCTAAGTAAAACAGCTTAAAGGAGCAAAGATTTGTTTTGGCTCATGGATTCAGAGGTTTCAGTTCATGGTTGCTTGGCCCCATTGTTGTGGGCCTGTGGTAAGGCAAAACATCGTGGTGGGGAGCACGTGGCAGAGCAGAGCTGGTCACTTTGTGGCAACAAGGAAGCAGAAAGACAGAGAGAAGGCAGGGGACAAAACATAGTCCCCAAGGGCTCTCACCCAATGGCTCACTTCCTTCAGTTAAATTCCCCTTCCTTCAGTTTCTACTATCTCCCAATGGTCCATTCAGCTATGACCCATCAATAGATTAACATATTGATGAGATCAGAATGCTCTTGATCCAATCAATTCCCAAAAGCCTCACGGCTGAACATTGTTTTCATTGGCTTCCAAGCCTTCAACACAGGAACCTTTAGGGGACATTCCAGATGCAAAATATAATAGTCCCGGAGTCCAATAAACATTTTCCATAGTGTAAACACTATGGAAAAGAGAGAATCAGAATCTTCTCCTAGCTTTATTTCTAACTCACGTTATGATTTCAACAAGACTCTTAATTTCTCTAATCTACTTCTTCATCTGTTGAATACATGAAAACTATCTAGTATCATCTGTGAAAGGAAAGGAAGTAGCAAATGTAGCTGAGAATGGCTAGGAAAGACACCTGCCCTACCACCCACATCCTTCGTGGGGGGTAGAAATGGGGTTCCCTCCGGTGGAATGGGCTGGGGAAATAAAAGCTAAGAGAAATAAAATGGCAAAATAACCACAAAACACAAAAAGTAGTTTCAAAAGTGGAGGCAGGATGGGCAAGCTGACCAGACAGGTCCAGCTTCTAACACACAAAGGAGCCCATGACTGCGTTATTTATATCAGAAGACATCAAATAAATTCTATGGAAAGTTCTTCACCAAAACAGGTTAAAGGTGGGGGCAGGCAGGCTCCTCAGTTCCTAACGGGTTGAGCCCACCTCTGGTGCTACTAGGAAGGACCTTTCTAGCAGAGTAGAGGGAAAGTCACATGCATTCTCTGATCTGTCTCTGCGGGAGAGCCACAGGAAGTTCCCATTGCCAGGCCTATTCCCTCCCTGGCTGCAATGCCCAGAGAAGGGCCTCATCTATTTCACGGGTGGCTTCCTGCACTGCTCTATCTAGTTTAAACAGTTGTCTCTGAGAGTGTCCTTTTGGTTCCCGTCACTTTAATGCAACTGCTTCCTCAATGATAATTTCATTTCATTAACAAATTGAAACAGTATCCACCTTGCTTATTACTGTATCCTCCTATGCCTATCATAGTGCTTGGAATAAAGCAGACACTCAAAAATAGTTGTTAGTGGGATAATGATGAAGAGCTGCTGAGCTCACTGCTCACTGCTCACCTCCCTGTTCTCTCCAGGTCCCCACAGCATGGCTGCCTCCATTGCTTTATCCTTCGTAAACAGATGCCAAGAGCATGCATCTGTCACACTCTTTTCACTTGCTTTACTCTCATCTCCCCATTCTTTCCTGCTTACTGCCGGCTTCTTCCTACATTCTCCACAGGATGTTTTGAGCAACTCACATTAATGTTTGCATTATAAGCATTAACCAGATAAATTCTACATTTCTGTGTCCAGTGCTTTATATCCACATTTCAATGTTCAGTCTCATATTTCTAAGAGATTTGTAGATAATCCCAATTGTTGGCCCTTGAGCAATCAAAAATCCAAAAACTAGTTCATCATTCCCTCTTGCCCCCCCAACCCAGTCTTCCTATGCCTACTGTATCCTTAACAATGCCAAAGTCGTTCACTACCCTTCCCTACACCATCATATAATCTAGGATCAAATACTGCCAAATAAACACTGTGGCATATTTTTTATCTTTTCCTGTCCTCACTGTCATCAACCACTTGGACTATTATCATATTATTTTCATTAGTGCTACCTCTTGAAATTATCCTGTGGGTAACCATCACCTTGAAAGGAAAGGGAGAGGGAAATTAGCATATTATGTACTAAAAATCTATAATTGCTTGTGGGAAGATAAATATTAATAAGTCTCTGTTTAGGAATTTTGCACTTTAGTGGGAAACATAGGTATACAAAAGATTATAATAAAATATTAAAAATTGAAGAGACACATTTCCTTCTCTACATGGAGCCAGAATTTCTTCTCCCACTTGTCCATTCTGTTACCTAGAAGACACAAGAGCATTTGTATGAGTCAAGTTCGAGGACAGAATTCTACCAGGTTTGTTGTTATTGTCTGGTGGAAGGAGGGTGGTTCTTCTTTTCTTTTTCTTTTTTCTTTTCTTTTTTTTTTTTTTTTTTTTTTTTTTTTTGGCTACCACAGCCATCAGGGCATCAGCGACCCTAGAGCTGTCACAGTGAAGTGAGAATCAGGAAATTCAGACCACAATGTGATGATTTCTGAACTAGAATTAAAGAGATGAAGACAGTGACTGAGGTGATGCCTTGATATAATTCTAGATATTATACCAGAAGTGTCAACAGAAGTATCCTCCCTCAGGGTCATGGGAATAATGATCGAAGATGAAGATGCACCTCAGCCACTCAAAGAATTGTCTCAGCTGAGCCGGGCGTGGTGGCGCACACCTGTAATCCCAGCACTTGGGAGGCTGAGGCAGGAGGATCGCGAGTTCAAAGCCAGCCTCAGCAATGGCGAGGCACTTAGCAACTTAGTGAGACCCTGTCTCTAATAAAATACAAAAAAGGACTGGGGATGTGGCCCAGTGGTCAAGTGCCCCTGAGTTCAATCCCCGGTACCAAAAAAAAAAAAAAAAAAGAATTGTCTCAGCTGAAGAAAATTACCTGGTCAAGGTCAGGCTTCTTTCAAGGGGCTGTGCAATGCAATAATTGATCAATACAGGAGCATAAAGGTCCAGTTCTATCACCCCAGTATGGACCAGTTCCGGAGTTCTAGATAGTCTCATAGGGTCACCTAAGGATTTCTTTGAGAGTAATTGGAAGCTTTTCTTCTCTCTTTGCCTGATCTTTCTTCCATCCTCTAACTTCATCTCAGAGAACACCTCTAAGAGAACCCAATCTGAAACAGCTCCAACCAGGAGCAGCCCAAGAAACTAAAACAGAATTTTGGAAAAATTATTAAATCTCTTTGGAAATAAACTGGAATATTACAAGGAAAGGAAATACAGTAGCTGACCCAATCATGTTTTTGAGGAGTTGAGGAAATAAAAAAGACAATGGAATTGGGTGACTATTGCTATGCTCAACTTCTGTTCTTGAGAGAAGATAATAAAAAGCTTATTGTTATTAATAGGCTATTAAGAAATAAAAGGATTCTTATCTCTTGTATTAGGTTGCCAGAGAAAGTTGATGAGGCCCAGTATTATAACTGTAAAAGTAGGCAAACACTAAAGAAAACTAAAATTCCTACATAAAACAAAGTACATTAATATGGGATATCACTCTCTTATGGTATAAGATCTAACACCTTGGTGAGGCATTTAGAGTTAGTGCAGGCATGCTGAAAGATTGTTCTTGGAAGTGTATAAAAAATAGTATTGGAATGCACTAGGAAAGGTAAAACTCTAGAATTGAAAAGACTGTTGATGAAATAAAAACTAAAAGGCTTAGGAAAGTATGCACGTTAAAGTGGTTGCTGTGGTTTGATGTTGACTCTCCCCCAAAGGCCCATGTGTTATAGTTGGGTCTCTAGAATGGTGTTAAATGGAAGGTGGTGGAATCTTTATGATGTGGGGCCTAGTAGGAGTTCTTTAGTTTATTTGGGGTGTATCCTCAAAGGGGATTGAGGGATGATGGCCCCTTCTTCACACTCTTTCTTTCTCACCATGAGATGAGAGGTTTTACTCTGCTAATACTCCCACCTTAATGTGCCACCTGAGCATAGGCTCAAAACAACAGAGCAAACATGGACTGGAGTCTCTGAAACTGTAATCCAAAAATGAACCTTTTTCCCTTTATAAGTTGATTGTCTCCAATATTTTGTTTCAGTAACAGAAAACTAACAATGTAGTAATGCCATGTTAGACCAGAATACCCACCAGAGACAAAGGGAGAACCAAGATGATATACTATTTATATAAGAAAAAAGGAATGTTCTGGGGAGAGAGTTACAAGCACCAATGATGTTGTTTCTCTGTAGGTCAGAGCTCATGGTAAAAGAAACCATTACCCATCCAGACTATTAGTAAAAACAAATGTAAAACAATATAAGGCAGGTGAAAGTGCTTATTTTGCAGAAGAAAAATTAGTTCAATTATCAAAACAAGTAGCAAGATGGAAGAGACCATCAAGGAGATGTGACCCACTGAGAATTATGGAGGTAGTTAATAGAATAAGGATTTCATTAGAGAAAAATAAGAAGATATCAATTATTCTGCTCAATTTATATAATCTGAAGCAATCAATGAGGCAAAATTAGAAGGCAAGGAGAAATGGCCCCTAAAGAATTACAGCATCTTTTTCTTTGAATCCAGACCTGAGCCAGATTCTTGGACCCAATACCAAAATAACCAACTTTCCAGGCCACAGGGAGGAAGGAAACTGCAACCACACAGCAAAAATATATGGCAATACTTTCCCCAGTCCTTCCCTGAAAGGGGCCTTTGGCTGTTTATATTGTTAGTTTTACATTTGGAGAAACAGAATAATATCTTGACATTTCAAGGACTGCTGGACACGGGATATGAAATGATTTTGATGTGCTGCAGGTATGCTACTTTAATGCATGTTCATAGCTCTAGAGCTTCCAGTGAAATTAACAAGGACTTTTGTTGTAACAGAAAAGAGTTCAACTCTCTCCTGCCCAATCCTCTTTCCTCCTCAATTCCATAGATACTTATCCCAAGTGCTTTGTCTACATCTCAGAGTCTATTTCCCAGAGACACTAACCCATTGGTAACAACTGTCCTCATGTCAAACTGGGAAAAAGTACAAATAGAATGGACCTGAATGCAATGGGCAACTTATCCCATGTTAAATCAGTTGGTACACAGTCCATCTGCACAAGAACAGATGCTTATAATTCTAAGTTACTATGTCCTGGGAAGTTCATTACATAGCATTATTGAGAAATAATTAGCAAATGTAAGGTAGTTTACTTGACATTTTATAGATGAGGAAATATTGGCTCAAAAAAAGAGTAGCTGGTTGTACTATACAATTGTTAAAGGATACAGAAAAAGGTATAAAGCCAATTCTGATCATGTAAGAGTGCTACTTCTGAGCAACTTTCCATGACTTCCCATAGCTACTACATAAAGTTAAAAATTCTTACTGTGGTCACAAAAGTCTCCATCCAGAACTGCTTTGTAATGTACTTTTTCAAAACATAAACACTTTGGAAAAACTGTATTCCCCAAAGTTCCTTGCACAAGCTTTCTGCTTTTCAATCCCTATTCGTTCACTCCTACTATTCCCATCTCACCGAGCATCATTTGTCTATTGGATCATGATCAGAATAGGAAAAACAGGTAGCCATGTCTCCTATGAAAACCTCTCAGAATTTAAGAAAAAAGCAGTGACTGCTATAGTTCCACCTTTGAATTATCGTGTCACACCTCTCTTATGACACATTTCCACACTTCTCTGAATAACAGTACCAGATGGTAAGTTCCCAGGAACAGAAGGTCTTTATATCTACCCTCCACAGTTTAGAGACTACCAGTAGTAAATTCTCAATAAATGTATTCCAAATAAATAACTAGTGGGTGACAAAGAATTGTGAGAAAATATGAGGACTGCATACAACAGTATTATTATCAATGCTGTAAATTCAAAAGATTTTATGAAATATATAAATAAGGGTGTCACATGAGAAAGACATAAATTTAAATCCTGGCTTTATGAGCTTGGCAAAATATTTGTTTCTTCAGAACCCTAGTCCCCTCACTTAAAAATTGAGGATAAAATCTGCCATACAGAGTTCTCACCTATTGAAGGAGATGTGAATATAAACTTTTGACCCAGAATTTGCTCAAATAACCGTTTAGTGCCTTACTCTTAATGTTTCACTCTTCTGCTCTTTAAATTCTTTAACTTTTCTTTCTCCATAAAAACAAGTATAGCTGGATATTTGTGCTTTTTTATGACTCCAAGCTATCATGAATCACAATCTGGCATATTATCTGTTGTGTAATTCTATACACAAATGAGTATGATTAATCCATGACCTTGTGAAAGTCATTTAACTTCTTTGGTATCTTTTCATGAAGTGATGAGTCTGCACAGATAGTCTGTTTAAGTCCTCTTTAATAATTTCAGTAAATCTATTATAAAATTGAGAATGGATGATATTGTTTAGATATGATATGTCTCCCAAAAGCTCATGAGTGAGACAATGCAAGAAAGTTTATAAGTTAAATAACTGGGTTATGTCTGAACCTAATTAGTGTATTAAACCCCTGAAAGGGAATAACTAGGAGTTAACTGTAGGCAGGTAGGGTGTAGCTAGAGGAGGTGAATCACTGGGGCATAATTTGGGGGCACATATTTTGTCCTTGGTGAGAGGAGAAGCCTCTCTCTCTGATTCCTGGTGCCATGTACTGAGCTGCTTTTCTGTGCCACTCCCTTCCACCACGATGTGCTGCTTCATCTTGGGCCAAGAGCAATGGAGCTGGTTGTCTATTGACTGGGAATTCTGAAACCACAGTAGTGAAAAAGCTGATTAAATTAGGGGAGATATTTTGTGTGTTTGGTTATATGTGAGAGTGAAGGTCACCTTATTTATCCCTGGTAATATCATTTACATACAGATTCATAGTCATATTATGATATTAGGGGTATTAGTGAAAGTATAACAATGTGTAAAAAGAAAAAAAGATCATATTAGGAGCTAAGAATAGAGTTATCTGTAGGCTAGAGATGGGCAAACAATCATAAGACTATCATCAACTCATACATTCGCCTTTGAGACCATCAATGTTTAAGAGATGAAAACTCCGCTCCATCACGTGACGAGCTCTGGCTTATCCTGGAGCTGCTGAGTGCCCTCTCCTCCTATTGCCACTGGACAAAGAACAAAAGCCCTTTTCCAAGAGTCAGAGACTGTTCCTAGGATGTTTTATCTTCCACTACTGATTTTTTTCTTTCTCCTTTCCTGCTTTCCCTCTTCTCTCCCACCCTCCTTACCTTCCTTCCCATTCTCATTATTCATCAAGATCATAGTAGTTTCTTTAATGGTATCAGATATTATGGATTTAGAGTGAATCAGTGAATACAACTTGATGCCCTATCTCTCTTTTGATAGTTATCTTTTTCTGTTTTTTATAACCTCTGGATTTAAAAAATTACTTCCCTCAAATGAGGTGAACAAATTGAGTTACAAGTCTTTAGTGAAATTAATATTAAAATGCCATAATCATAAGAAAAACAGCTAATAACCTCCTTTTGAATGGCCTAGTTAGGTCAGATTCAGTGAAGAGTTCAGCATCAGCACTGCAAACCTATCACCTAAAAGACAAGGAAGAAAGACTTTGTGTGGTTCTATCCATTCATTTTGAAATAATTACCTAAGAAAATGTCACCTTTGAAATCACAAAGAGAAATCGCATTCTGACATTTTGTGCTTATTCCTTAATACTCTGATCTGTGCAAGTAAGGAACAGGCAAACAGGCTTTGAGAGCAGTGAGGGCTTAATAAAGTCAAATGTGAATTTTATTTAAAAATTGCCATTTCATAAAAACTAAACAGTAGAAGGAAACAATGCTGAACCAGCATAACTTAAAAATTAACAGTTCTTATTGGCAGTAAGTGACGACCAAAAGGGGAGAAGAAAATGGAATGATGAAATTATTGTTGAGAGTACCAGAGAATATTAATAATTCATGCAAATACATATTTTTTTTCTAAGGAAAATGAACTCTTGATTCATGTTAGTTCTCCCTGGTACTACTTTTAGAAGTTGATTTTAAATCATTTTATCAAATTTAACAATTAGTAGAATGTAAACAGCATCTAAATAGCACTCTAACCTATTTACTTTCATCTTTTGCCCATCACCTCCCCCACAAACCTTCTGACAAATTAGAAAATATCCAGAAGGTAGAAAGTGAGCTGATCATGTGCTCAGAAGAGATTAATGTCTCCGTCTGCGGAAGTGAATAAAGGCAGTGAGATTTCCAAATGTTCGGGTGTACAAAATGCTGAAATGCAGAGAAAGCAAGAAAACACTGCATGGAGCTTCTTTTTGGAGCTTAGACTCAAGATGAAAAATGGGCCACAGTTTGATAGCTCAAAATTAACTTTTGGCAAATTAGATTTAATTGTTGCCCTATTTCTAACTCAACTGTCAGCATAAACTCCTCCATGAATACATAATCCAATGAGCAAAGCATGATACAATTCACTATCTGCATAATCATAAAAATATGTACATCTTTCAAAATTCAACAGATGCTATACTTGGTGCTGAAGTTGAAGAATGAAAATAAAAACATTAATTTCTCTCAAGGATTCACTGACAGAGTTCTGTTTGTAAAATTAAGAAACCTGAGTGTAAATTTATACTCTTTAGTGCTATAGAAGCTCAGGAGAGAAAAAGTCAGAGGGAGAAAATACATTTCTAAATCAACAGAGATAAAACTTAGGTTATTTCCTTTTAAAAAAATAGAATATTGTAATAATAGAATGTTATAACTAGAGGAAGACCTTGATGGATTTTAGAACCAAAAGAGGCCTTAGAAATTCTTTACTAAAACCCATCAATTTTACATTGTAGAAAGTCCAGAGATATAAATAAACTGGCAAATGCATGGAGCCTTGATCATCATCTATTACCTGTGTAAATTTTGCAAGTCAGTTTACCTCTGGACCTCAGACTCTTAATCTGTAACACAATGGTGATATCATTGTCTTCCTTGTTGGATTATTTTTATTTTTGGCAGGGGAGTATGGGTACACGGGATTGAACTCAGGGGCACTCAACCACTGAAACACATCCCCAGGCTTATTTTGTATTTTATTTAGAGACAGGGTCTCACTGGGTGGCTTAGTGCCTTGCTTTTGCTGAGGCAGGCTTTGAACTTGTGATCCTCCCACCTCAGCCTCCCAAACTGGTGGGATTACAGGCATGTGCCACGGCACCCGGCCTTGTTGGATTGTTTTGAGTACTGACTAATGACATATACCTAAACAGTTTATAACAACTCCTGGCACATAGTAAGCACTTGTTAAAAGTATCCCCAATAGTGATGCTATTGGCAACAGTGTCAGCATTCAGCTTTGGTGATTCCTCATCAGCAACTCTGCCTCACATGCACTGCCCCTAGTGAATGGGAGTTGACTTTAATACTTGCAGAGCACACCCAAAATATGAATCTGAAACAGTATTTTTATTAGTTAGAATGCTCAAAAGGATTTTTAAACAATGAAAAGCACAGGAAAACAGTAGTAGAGTAAGAAACAGAAGATGGGGAAGATCAGTGTCAGGAAAACAAGGAGTCTCAATTTTGTCTAATCAAAGCAGGCACAAACATGAGAAGATTGACTTCTTGAAAGTCGATCATCTGGAGAAAAAAGTGGGAGAGTAAGGGGGCTGGGGCTGGGGCCCAGTGGTAGAGCCCTTGCCTGGCATGTGTGAGGAGGCACTGGGTTCAATTCTCAGCACCACATAAAAATAAAAGTATTTAGTCCATTAAAAAAATAATGGGAGAGCAAAATAAAATCACTTGAGTTTTTATTTTACTTTTTCATCCTCTTTCAGAACAAGAAAACAACATTGGTAAGAAGAATTTGAAATCCAACTGAGGTGTGCCCTGGAGAGAGTACCTGACCTCTCTTGATGAAAATCCAATACCCTGGTGATTTTGAAAAACTTTCACATTACATTATCACAAGACTGTCAGGGTAGCATGGTGTATATAATGTATGGTAGTAGTTGGGAACAGAGACTTTAGTGTCAGGGAGAAACTGCTTTGAACACAAGCTCTGCTTAGTTCTGATAGATATAAAATGAGATTAATAACAGTATGACCCTCAGAGCAAAAGTGTGAAGGATTAAACAAGTTAATGTATGACACATGCATCATATAAGAGGTAGGTGGAAAGTATGCAAATGTTAATCATTCTAAAGTCTCTGAGACCATACTAGGAAAATAATAATATTGCCTCACTTATCTGTTGATTTAAAGGCAGAAATCAAAATAAGAATAAAATCTTACTTCTCAAATACAACAGCAAAATGAAGCCACGACAGTGTTTCAGGAAAGAAGACCCATGACAAGAGTGGAAGGGCAGGACAGGTAGCATTTGTGACAGAGGAAACAAGGGAGAAGGCAAAAGGCAGAGAAGAGATGCAAACATCACTAAGCCCAGAAAACTTCACCCTGCATAAAACCAAGTCTAAGGAAATGAAGCTATAAAATAAATGAAGGAGGAAAGCGATCTCAGAGAAGCTTTTCTTTCAGAATTGCAGGCATATTAACACCTTCTTCTATGTGCAATTGGGATTTTAACCTATAAATATACAAGTAGGTTGAAATCTGTAAGAAAATGATTATATTACAGATATGAGCATAATACCTTTTCCTATCTGAAATTGATATTTTTTAAACCTATAAACATACAACTGGGTTGGACCTGTAAGTAAAGGATTATATCAGAGAAATACACCATCACTGTGAAAATTCCATGCAATGGCCAGGCATAGTGACACATGCCTGTAATCCCAATAGTTTGGAAGGCTGAGGCAGGAGGAACTCCAGTTCAAAACCAGCCTCAGCAATTTAGCAAGGCCTTAAGCAACTCAGTGAGACCCTGTCTCTAAATAAAATACCAAAAAGGCTGTGATGTGGCTCAGTGGTTTAGCACCCATGGGTTTGATCCCTGGTACCAAAAGAAAGAAATTCCACACAATCCAATAGTTTTGCGAGGCAGTCAGTCTCTGAAGCAAGCCACCATCATCCAGAAGCATGGACAGCCTGCAAGTGCATTTTGGAACCTGAACAGGCAGTTTTTCTTGGGGACCACCACACCTTAAACACCATTCCTCCCAAATCTCCCTCCTGGAAAGAAGAAGCAACGTGACTTACACAGAAGAAGGAGAAGGAGATGGAGAAGGAGAAGGAGAAGGAGGAGAGAAGGAGGAGGAGGAGGAGGAGTGAGAAGTTTTTAGTGTACAATATATGACTAAAACCTTCACATGCAAAATCTCCACAAACAATATCAGACTGCAGAAACAGAATAGGAATCATGGAATTCTTGTCATCTTTGAGCTCATTTGTTATATCAGTCGATGCCTCTCCAAAGTTGTGTTATTTACACACCAAGTTTCACATTTGCTTTCCTCTGAGGATCCCAAAAGTTTAATCAATATTTGGGGGGAAATACAGGTGTTTAGAAATCCTTTAAAATAAAGTCAACCTTTCTCATATTTAATATTTTCTTTTGTTAATATTAACTACAGAGCAGGCTAGTTGCCAAGTCATCACTATCCCAAGACCTTGTTAAAAAGCCAGGGTCATCACATGGATACAGCCTACCTATTTTGATATCATTTTTAAAGGCAATGTGTCTGTAAAGATTCTAAGCCCTCTGGGAAACTTTTAAGATACTTAAATCTAGCTCTCCATAAACTGCCACTTTTACAGTTAAACAAAAGAGAGGGGAGACAGGGTCAATTCCTGAACTCTGCAGTGAAGTCCTTGAGGAAGAGCATTTGCTCCTCAACCCCAGGGAGAGTAAGAACCATCAGCTTGCCTTTAGCTGAAAAGAAACAGAGCAATGGGGGTAAGTAAAAAAATTCATCTTGGTATCATACCAGTCACCCCCTCCAAGATCTTTGTGAGAATCTGGACAAATTTGACAGAGACAGCTGCAGAACTTTATAGCTGACGATTAAGAAGTGCTGAGACACACTGGTGTGAAATTGCAGCATTAAGGACCTGAAGCTGCAAAAGCAGCTGTGCCAATCTCCCAGCTCAGCACTTCTTCCAGTTCCATCCACGCCAGCAGCATGAGCCCAGGGGAGGAGCTGGCAAGGGTGGAGCAACAGGCCTGGCATACATTCAAAAGGCAAAGGCCATCAGACCAGGGCCTCCACTACCTTGTGGAGAGTCTCTGCAGATACAAGGAGAAGAGTGGAGACAGAATTTTCTTCACAGATTATGCATGATCGTGTACAACAACAATAAAATCCCATTATATAAAGTGAACAAGAAAATTAGGGGAAAATGTTAGAATTTTGAATATTTCAATCTGAGTTCAAAAATCACAGTCCTGCCTGGCCATGAACCAACTCTATCAAATGTGAACCACCTACTTTGCCTCTTTTAGAATGTCAAGCATTTATAGCATAGGTTCAGTAAAAGTTTTCTCTTAAGGATTAGATTGCAAATATTTTAGCAATTGCAAGCCAAGTGGCAAACTTGAGGATAGGGTCTACATACTTAGGCAACAAAAAAAGAAGAGGAAAAATCACACATTTTGTTGATGAAACTCAAAACCCTATGAACGCTAAAATTTTAATATTGAGAATATTAATTTTAATGTTGCAAATATTATTTTTCTTTTCACTTTTCAACCATTTACAGCTGAAAAGCATACTTCATGGAAGATACAAAGACAGTTGGTGTGGCTGGATTCAGTGTCTGGATTATGGCTTTCTGATTTCTTAGTGCTTAACCTGGCTCATAAAAGGTTATTTTATTGTTTATAATTATTGATAATTATATACAATATATAATTATTATATTTTTAAAATATTTTATTAATTTACATTGTTACTAGTTTTAAAATATTATTATTGCACATTCATTTTCCCCAACCCAAAGCTTACCTGATCTGTCAATTCATGGTGATCAATACAGATATTCTACTGGACACCACCAATACTCTGAATCAAACATGCAAGAACAGAGGGAACAAAGCATCTTAGGATAAGTCAGCAATTAATGCTTCCACACGCTCTTGAATTCTTGAATCCAAGAATACAGCACCACACACTAGAAATAAAAAGCATAATTAAGATCAGTTCCTCATTTTGGAATTGCTTATAGACCAGGGAGGAGATAAATGCAAAGATAGACAACTGGATGTGACAAAGTGGTAATTGCCCAGTTGGAGATTAGGAAAGGAACACTGGGGAACATAAGTAACAAAGAGCTTCTTCAAGAGAAATATATGAATTTGTAGGTCAAAACCTTAAGTTGAGACCAATTAAGTTCTGTAGGTACAATTTTTTTTTTTTTTTTTTTTGTGTGTGTGTGTGTGTGTGTGGTACCGGGGATTGAACTCAGGGGCACTTGACCACTGCTCACATCCCCAGCCTTTTTTTGTATATATTTAGAGACAGGGTCTTACTGAGTTGCTAAGTGCCTCGCCATTGCTGAGGCTGGCTTTGAACTCGCATTCCTCCTGCCTCAGCCTCCCAAGTGCTGGGATTACAAGCGTGCGCCACCATGCCCGGCTGTAGGTAGAATTTTTTACTTAAGCCTGATATTTGAAATGTAAGAGTTGAGAAGCATTTCCTGTAATCCTCAAGAAAGATTAGATAATAGGTGAGCTCAAGCGAGAGTTAGTTTTGAAGATGAGGGTAGACAATTTTCCTACTCACAGAAGGAAAGAAGGAAGATATGTACAGAAAGAGAACAGTTTTCTTTTTTTTTTTCCAGAAAAAGTCTATTAGTGTTACTTTTATTGACAAATAAATATAACAATAATTTCATATTTATGGTATACAGTGTGATGTTTCAATTTATGTATATAATATATTCTATAATAAACAAAACTGAGTAGTTAGCATATAATTTACCTTAAACTTCTATCATTTTTATGGTATTTTAAAAAATATTCTCTTCTATATTTTCAGATATGCAATACATTACTCCTAACTACAGTCACTCTCCTATGTAATAGACATCAGCTTATTTTTCCTAAGTGTAACATCATACCCACTGACCAAATTCTCCAGATCCCTCCTCTCTCTAGTGTCCTTAGCCTCTGCTAAACACAATACTACTATGAATTTCTATGACATAAACTTTTTTCAATTCCACAAATGAGTGAGATTATGCAGTATGTATGTCTTCCTGTTCCTGGTTTACTTCACTTAATATAATATCCTTCAGGCCTATCTGTGTTATTCCAAATGACAGAATTTTGCCCTTTTTAATAGCTATTGTTCCATTGGGCATGCTGCACTTTCTTTGTTCATTTTCCACTGATAGACATTTAGGAAGAGTCTCTATTTGGACATTGTTAATTATGCTGCAGTCAACAGGAACTAACAGATGTCTTGTGGGCATATTGATTTTATTTCCTTTAGATACAATCCACTAGCAGATAGCTGGATACATGGAATTTAGGTTTTAAGTATGTTTTAGAAATCTCTATACTGTTTTCTATAATGGCAGTATTAATGGCTCCTATACATTGTTGTACCACCAAACAACATATGAGAGTTTTTCTTTCTCCATAGCTTCTCCAGCACTTGTTATTTTTTGACCATTCTAACTGGTATGAGATATCTCATTGTCATTTTCTTAATAGATGTTAATTTATTTAAAACTCTAATATCACTTTTATTTATTTTATTTAATTTGTTATACATGCTTTTAGAGTGCAATTCCTTTCATATTACATATAAAGAGCAGTTTTCCAAGTCATTGGTTTTACACAAAGTATTTTCATACCATTTGAGTTTTTATACATGCACTTAGTATATTGATGTCAAACTCCTTCTTCCATTGTTTCTATCCTCTTTCCCTTTCTCTCCCCTCCCCCCTTTTTTCTATTTAACATTCCTTCATTCCTCTCATCCCCCATCCCTTGCCACTATAATTCAGTATCATCCTAGCAAAGGAATTAATCAACCTTTGGTTTTCTGGGATTGGCTGACTTCACTTAGCATTATTTTCTCCAGCTCCATCCATTTAACTGCAAATGCCATAATTTTATTCTCTTTTAGTGCTGAGTAATGTTCCATTTGTATATATATATACCAAAGTTTCCCTATCCATTCATCTATTGATGGGCATCGGGGTTGTTTCCACAATCTAGCTATTGTGAATTGTGCTGCTATGAACATTGATGTGGCTGTGTCCCTGTAGTATGCTATTTTTAATTTCCATTTCCCTCATGGTTAGTAATGTTGAGTATTTTTTCCTATATACATTGTCCTTTTGCATATATTCCTTTGTGAAATATTTACTCAACTTATTTGGGAATTTTTTTTTGTCCTTTTGTTTTGATTTTTAATTTGTTTTTCTGTTGAGTTGTTTGAATTCCTCATGAATTCTGGATATTAACACTTACCAGATGTATAGTTCTAAAATGTTTTCCCTCATTCTTTAGGTTGTGTCTTAGCTCTATTGTTTATGTCCTTGAACTGATATTGAGGCTACCAATTGAGAAGACCCAGGACTTAATTATCCTCAGCAAATTAATGACTATATTCATAATTCTAAAATGAAATGACTTTGTTTTTAATAGCCTGTATTCTCTACATCTACTTTTTATCATTTTCTAGGGAAAATGAACAGTGTAGTGAAGGGCAAAAATCATACTGGTGCCGGCAGTGCAGCCAAGGGATTTATTCACCAGCCTTTATGGCTGGTTAAGGTTAGAAAAGGAATGAGGAGAGGGGAGTCAGGGAGAGGGAAGTGTGCAAGCTCAGGAAGGTGGGAGTCTGGTTGCGCCAGCTGCGGTCTCTGGAGCTATCTGCTAGGGCAGCTGCCCTCGAGCTGGGGATGGCGGGTAAGTGTGCAGTGGCTGCCTCTTCTCGGTCTCATTCGTCTGTCTTCTCGTCGCCTCTCTCCTCCTTGGCTCTTCATCTCGCTGGCTCTCTGTCATGTTGCTCTCTTAGGCATCTGGCTCGCTGGCTGGCTCTCAGCTCTCTGTCTGGCCCTCCAACTTCGAGTGGACGGGAATTTATATAAGGCTTACTGCTGGTGGGGGGGTACCAGAGCGATCTTTAAGCCTATTGGCTCCTGCTCATGGTGTGACGGCAGGCTTCCAGCCTATTGGCTCCTGCCCGGGATGATAAAACATCCTGCCCAGAGAGCAGAGCATACTTTTGACCCTCTGTCTGTGGAACAGTGTGAACTTTGGATGACCTGAAAGCCTTTTGGCTCCTGCCCATGGGGTGAGGGCAGCCTTGAAGCCTATTGGCTCCTGCCTGGGGATGATGTAAACCTCCTTCCCAGAGAGCAGAGCAACCATTTAGCCCTCTGCCTGTGGAATGGGGTGAACTTTTGACCCTTTACTGTGGAGCAGGGTGAACTTTTGATGACCTTTAAGCCTGCCTATCTCATCTAACATGTAGTATTTTCTCTGGCAAGCAAAGAGCTTAACACAATTTATTGATGAGAAAGCAGGTTTTGAATATGTTAGTGAGTTAGATTGTGTCATATTTTATCAGTTCCTGAGAGCAGGGATGATATTGATTTTTTTCAGACAATTTTTTACTAAATATATTGTATTCCTTAAATAAAGTTTCAATAGCAAGATAAATAACAGGGCATAATACCATGTCAATATCTTGATAATTTTTAAACTCTTCATAATGTTTTATATTAATGTAACATATGTATTTCATCCAAGTGTTTATATAATGATCACAAGGTCTCTGTAGCTTTAAATAAATAAGGATATGCAATCATCCTTAAGTCTCCATAGGTGATTGGTTCTAGGACCTTCTTCCCTTTCCAAGAATACCAAAATCAACTGATGTTCAAATACCTTGTATGAAATGGCATAATATTTGTATGTAAGCTATGTACATTCTTCAATATACCTTAAATTCATCTCTGGATTACCCTGTAATACCTAATACAATATAAATGTTGTGTAAATAATTGTTATACTGTATTATTTGGGGAATAATGACAAAGAAAAATAGTCTGTATATGTTCAGTATGGATGTAATGTTTTAACCTGAATATTTCTGATTAATTGAATCTTCAGGTGAGGAACTCACAGATGCAGAGGACTAAATGTACACACACAAACATACACACCATACATACAAATAAAATATCAATGTGCACACACACACACACACATACCTCACACTGGTACAAGTGTCCACAAAAATTATAAACTCTTTAACACACTTTCTTTCTATTTTCAGTTTTCATATACAGAAAAATGACTAAATTTTTAGTTTATAAAAAATTTACAATCTAACTCACTAAATTTTTATTTTCTTACCATGTCATATTCATTCAGCATCTATCTACTGTGTCCAATGCTCTATTCCATCACTTGAGATGTATCAGATGAAACAGAAAAATCCCTCTGCCCTGCAGTGTTATGATTGCTTTGTTCTATCTTAAATAAGACCACAAGGGAAAATTAAAACAAGGTAAATTTTTACTAATCAAGGATCTTCCATTGGATGAACAAATGGCACTTTAAATATATCAGTCAGCATCCAGGGAGTAAAGAGTGGAACATCATCACCACACAGACACATACAAATGTTATGTTTCTCAAAAAAAGTGTGTATGGTTGTGTTTCTCAAGGGTTCATACGTTGGAGTTTAATCCCCACTGTGAAGTGTTAAGAAGGCAGAAACTGAATCCAACTATGGTGTTTAGAAGTGCAGCCTTTGGGAGGTGCTGAGGTTGATGGAGTCATCAAGTTGGAGCTTGCATGATGGCATACTGGTGGCCTTATAAGAAGAGGGAGAGACACACACATACTCTCTGGCTCTTGTCATTTTATGTTTTGCACCACTTCAACACTCTGCCAGCTATAAGGTCGTTCACCAGATGTGGCCCTTTAGCACTCAAACCTCCTAAATTATGAGCTAAATAAACCTCTTTTTTTTTTAAAGTTATGAAACCTTAGCGTTATATTATAGTAATGCAGAATGAACTAATATAGAAACACATCTTGCTTTAAAATGAAAGAGATGTTAAATTTGTCAGTTTTTCTTCTTTTGGGTAAAGGTTTGTATGACTTGTTTTATTTAAACTGGAAGGTTTGTAAGGTAAAATGATAGCAGAGTACATCTTTCTTAAAGGAGGAAATGGAATAATTTTTAATATCATAGGAACATTTTTAATAACAGAAGGTTGAGGATATTGAATGATTAATATCTTTTAAAATTTTTATCATTGTATTTTTTAAAATCAAGGTTACCATTCAGTATGAGTGCTAAGTATACCTAATGTATACTTAGAACATTATGTAATAAAGTCTTACATTTTCAAAATGAGAAAAATGCCATCCAATTACCTTGTAAGTGTGTATAACATTAGTCTCTATCTTAATGTGGAAGCCACCTTGGTATAATTAAGCAATTACAAGCATAGCACTAACTAAACAAGGGTTGCAAAAAAATAAGAAAATATTTATCTTCCCTTAAGAGACACTCTCCTCTATCTCTGCAAAAATAATGGCAACAATTCTATCATGAAACTTTAATCATTTAATTGAATAACATGTTAAAACCAACTTAGCTTTTATGTTCTACTACAGAAAAAAACAGTATTTATACTTTTAAACATTGAATCAAAATTAATCCAAAATTTTTCATAATTTCTTTATTATTTGGTGTTGCAAATTATTTCACAAAATGCTTTTCAGATATATTTGTGATAAATTCATTAAGGCAGAGTGGGTCATTGGTTAGATCACAAGAGTCTCATTTCAAAAGTTGAAAATTTCCTCTAACGCTAATTGGAAAATTAACCTCATAAAACTGTTTTAATGGTCAATATCCTGCCACTCTGCCTAATTCCTCTAAAGGGAACAGTATGAGGCTGATGAGTCAGAGAAATGAGTCAGAATTGCTGGGGTGCGTGTGGTGGTGGAGGAGTCCTGCAAACAATTATTTCACTTCTAGACATCACTTAGATAAATAATGCATAACATTATAACCCAGCATGAGACTCAATATTTTGAATTTGCAACAGCTTTGTTCTTTCTCACGGGACAATTAATATCTGCTTAGCTGCCACTATAGTGATGAACTGTTTCTTAAGACATTTTGTAATTTTCTTTTCACCTCTACACTCGGGCACTTCGTTGTACATAAATTTTTTAATGACCTCCTGAGTGCTCAGAGAGTAGTACAGGCACATTTGGGCACCATGGAAATCACCTTGGGACATAAGGCTTAGGCCAGACTTTTTTCTGCATCACAGAACTAGATGGGATATCTTGCAACAAAGGAGGAAAGGGAGAATCTGGTTTTCAGGGTTAGCACCAAAATTATTCAGGGTGTTTTATTAAGGCTCTTTCTAGAGTAGGAGAAAGTTTTCCTTACCCCACTCTCCACTGACTTCTCTGAAGTCTGTGTTCCTCTTTATAATATGCCCTTGTTATTGCTTAGGCTTCAAGTTCATGTGTCTGCAGACCCATATAAAAAATGTATTATCTGTCAATCCACGTGCTGGTGGGAAAATGTTCAGGCAGAACTTCTTATACTATGAAAAGAATTATAGTGGCCTGAGCTCCAGGGGAGTTCCCAGTCTTCACAATAAATCATAGACGCCTCGCTCAGATCTTCACATCATTCCTTTTACTGATAAAGGGCACTGTGCTAGTCCCTATTGTCACTGCCCAGCTGCTGAGATGAGGACCATAAAAACTCCAGGAAGTGGCATTTGCCTCGAATAGTTCAAAATGAAGCATGAACAATATGCATAGGTCTGCCAATCCCACAACCAAAAATAACTACCCACATCGTTGGTTAATTAAAGGAAACAGAATAGTGTTGCCGCCTGCAGCTATTGCCGCCTGCCCCAACGATACTGAGGGAAAGAATTCGGAGGCAGACTAGAAATGAATAGGTTCTTTATTCTTCCTTCTTCTAACTTCTCTCTCTGGCTCCAACAACCTCTCCAACTCCAACCACACCCTCTAGCCAACCTCACCCGGTTAAATACTTTTTGCCTTAACAAGTATACACGTGTTAACAGCTCAAACTTACAGGTGCGTCACATAGTGTTCACGGGCATAGAAAGATTCTTAGATAAATGCATGAATATCAGGTGAAAGTACTTAAACACCTCTTAGGCTCTCAGCTAGCCGCCATCTTAGCTATCTCCTTATTAGGGCTTTTACAGAATAGAGACTTTCATAAGGAATTTTTATAGTGTGATTCTCAGAATTATTCAAAATGTATATTATTATATAATTTGTTGTAAAATTGAATCATGTACATTTTAAATGAATGCCAGATCTGCTCTCTACTCTTGTGTTTTATTCAAAGGTATTCATTCCAATTTGGATAGTAAAATGAGATAGCTCAATCTGTTTGGATAACTTCCTTATTGTTACCTCCAGCACTGACATATTGAAACCAAGAGTCAAATTCAGAAAAATACACTTGGATGAAGACGAATCCGAATCCATAAAGTACCAAGGGTTACAGCATCCTTGTGGATTTGGTTTCAGGGGTAAGTGGAATTACTTGATTTTTTATTTTTTTGTATTTTCTCCTCACTTCCATTTCAAAAAGAGGGTGATTAGAAAGAAAAGGATGAAAACATTTAGCTCTTAGTAAGCCAGAGGAAGAACCTAAGTAGAGTTGTAAGTAAAACCATAATTTCTGGACTCTATGATTTCTTTCCCCACCATTTATTATGCCAGGTCTGACTCTTCTATGAGGGACAAAGTGCTGTTCATTCATGTGTATGCTCACTTTCCCTTACTCTTCTGTGTGTGCCTTGCCTCTTTCCATCTCTCTTAATATCAAATTTGAAGATAATTTGAAGAAATATTAAAAGGATTTTTTCACAACAATTTTTTATACAGGCATGTGTTTTCCTGGAGAGACAGTAGATAGATGCACAGCATGCACACAGGCATATGCATATTGCTTATTTACTGAAGAGGAACTGGCCTTGTAGTTTCCTGCCCCAGGACAGGCAGATACCATGATATACATCTATCCATCTACCAAAGCACTGGCACATTAATTCCAGAAAGAATCGTTACTCCAAAATGTACATGCTGCTAGAAAGAAAGGGAAGCCATAAGTTAATCTACTCACTTTTTTAGATGTGGAAGAGACAACTGCAGAATCCCTGATGGAATGTACAGCTTCGAGCAATGCTTAAAAAAAAAAGAAAGAGAAAAAAAAAAAAAAGACTGCTTGAAAAATAATTTATTCCAAAATTTGCTGAATCTTTCCTGTTGGCATAGCTATTACTGCACTGAAAGGCTTTCCTGAAGTTGCTGTTTTATCCTACAAATGAAACTGTAATGAAAAGGTTAATCACACCTTGCCAGGGTTTATGATAGTTGGAGGCTATTAATGACTTAAATGGAGTCTGGGTACTTCACACCCTCCAGCATATTGACAAAAAACAGTTATTAACTGGGGCCATGCCTTACATACTCAGGAGTGCATGATAATTTCTACCCCGAACAATCCTGATTCAAAAAAGAACTTGGGAGAGTCAATGGGTCTCTTATGGTATTTATTTACTGCTAGTTGCATACATCAAACAACATCATATTAACTAACTGTTTTTTTAATTGATAATTTCTGCTCAAGTATTAAAGAGTATCAGTTCTGGAGTCAGACTTCCTAAATAAGAAACAGCTTTGAAAATGGTGACCTGATTGAACTTGGGCTCATTATTACATCTCAATATACCATGGGTTGTTTTCTTTATTCATAAAAGGAGGATCGCTGAAGTTATTAATGTTTAGGTTTTTGTGAGAATTAAATAAAATAATCCAGGGAAAGAGCTTAGCATACTACGTAACACATGTTAACACTAAACGAATGTCAGCAGTTATTATTATTGTTCATATTACTATTAAGTTAGTCTCTAACTAGATGAAAATAGAAGATATCCTAAAACGAATATAAAACCCAACAGAAGAATTTTTAAAACATTTAAAAATGACACATGTACAAAATCCCATTTATGAATGTATGTAATCCTAAAATGTATTAAAACCCTCATTATTGTCTAGGATTCTTATGAAAGCTTGCTGCAACGTGCCTATGAATTTTATGCTGCTGATTCAACTATCCTCCAGTTTGAATAAGGTTTCCTTTCCGTCATGATTATGGTTATTCATTGAGTTGTGTACCTCTCAATCATAGTAATGAATGCTATACATTCTCCCAAATAGTGACCTTGTACAAGGTAGGTCAGGGTGGTTGGCTGCCAAGCATAACAGTGCTATGACATCCTCAACTTCATTATGAGGACTGTTATGACCTTATTATAGTGTGTGTGTTTTTGCATGTTTTCTTCAGGATGGCATTGTTACACATGCTAATATGTTAATATCATCAGAGGGCATTAATGATTTTTAAGCAAAGCACTTTTATCTTTTTTATTGGTGCAGAGTGGTGGGTTTCATTGTGGCATATTAGTATACACATAAAAACATAATTTGATGAATGTCATTACCCATTACCTCCCCCACCCTCCTCCTTCATTCTACTCTAAATGTCTCCTTTCTACTTTCATGGATTACTCCCCATTTTATCTCTAGAAGTATGAGAGAAAACATACAATACTTTTTTCTCTGGGGCTGACTTCTTTCATTCAAAATTGTGGTCTTAGGTTCCATCCATGTTACAGTTTAGATGTAAGGTATCTCCCAAAATTGCTGTGTGAGACAATGCAAGAAGGTTTAGAGGTGAAATGATTGGATTATGAGATCCTTAACCCAATCAGTGAATTAATCCCCTGATAAGAATTAACTGGGTGGTAACTGTAGGCAGGTAGGGTGTGGCTGAAAGTTGGGGGGACCTTTGGGGCAAATATTTTGTGAGCTAAGGTTAGCATGCATGCGTGCTCACACCTCTCTCTCTCACTCTCTCTCTCTCTCTCTCTCTCTCTCTCTTTCTCTCCCTCTTTCCCCTTCTTGGTGGCCATGTCCTGACCTGCTTTCCTCTACAACACCCTTCAGCTATGATGTTCTGCTTCACTTTGAGCCCCAAGAAGTTGGCTATCTATGAAATAAGACCTCTGAAACCATAAGCACCAAATTAACTGTTCCTCCTCTAAAATTGTTCTTGTTGACTTTTGGCCACAGTAGCAAAAGAAAAAAGAAACATGACTTAAGAATTCATTTTTCTGAAAATGACATAATTTTATTCTTCTTTGTGGCTGAATACAAACTTTATTACATATATACCCGTTTTTCTGTATTCATTCATCTATTGGCATGAGTCTGATTTCATAACTTTGCTATTGTGAATTGTGCTTCAATAAACATGGGTATGCATGTATTTCTAAAATATGCTTGACTTAAATTCTTTTGGATAAATACCAAGCATTGGTATAACTGGATCCTGGAGTAGTCCTATTTTATCTTTTTGAGGACTCTCCATTCTGATTTCCATAGTAGCTATACTAACTGACATTCCCAGCAACAGTGAATAAGAGTTGTTTTTTCAGATGTTTACCAGCATTTATTGTTACATGTATTCTTGATTATTGCCATTCTAACTGCAGTGAGATAGAATCTCAGTGTAGTTTTGATTTGCCTTTCCCTGATGACTAAAGCTGTTGAACATTTTTTCATATGATTTTTGACTATTTGTATTTCTTCCTTTGAGAAGTTTCTGTTCAATTCACTTGTGAAGTATTCTGTATTTTTAGTTCTTCATATATTCTGGATATTACTCTTCTGAAGTGTTTCCCTTTTTTTTTCTAACAGGTGCAAAGTTTCTGGTCCTATTTTGAGTTGACTTTTGTGTAGAGTGAAAGGGATCTAATTTTATCCTGCTACATATGGATTATCCAGTTTCCCTGGCACCATTTGTTAAAGCAGCTTTCTCTTCTTCAATTTTTGTTGTTGTTAGGTGTCCCCCAAAAGCTCACATGTGAGATAATGCAAGAAGGTTCAGATGAGAAATTATTGGTTTATAAGAATCTTAACCCAATCAGTGATTTAATCCCCTGATAGGGATTAACTGATTCATAACTGAAGTGGTAGGGTATGGCTGTAGGAGGTGGGGATTGGGGTGTGGCTTTGGGCATATATTTGTATCTGGCAAGTGGAGATCTCTCTTTCTCTCTCTGCTATCTGATCATAATGTGAGCTGCTTCCTTCAGCCACACTCTCCCACCATGATTCTCTGCCTCACCTCGAGCCCCAAGGAATGGAGCCTGCTGTCTGTGGATTGAGACTTCTGAAACTGTGAGGCCCCAAATAAACTTTTTCTCCTATATAGTTGTTCTGGTTGGGTTTTTTAGTCACAACAGTGAAAAAGCTGACTAAAACACTGTCTGTAGCTTTGTGGATTTGGGTCTGTGTTTTATTCTGTTCTTTTTGGTCTACATGTCTGTTCTTATGCAGTGCCATACTTATTGTAGCTCTGTAGTATAATTTCAAATTAAGTATTGGATCCTCCAGCATTGCTCTTTTTGCTGACGATTGCTTTGGCTATTCTGAGTCTTTTGTTCTTCCACTTAAATAGTACTTACCATTTGAGGTATGAATTTTTGTATTCTCTATTATCAGTCAGTACAGACTTACTGAATAACTAGACTATAACTGGTTGTTTAAATTTTTTTGGTGATAGTGAGCTCCCTCCCTTCCTATGGAGTTCAAGCTAGCAGTGTAAAATAACAAATGAAGGGCTGGCCACCAGAGAAAATCAAGAACATCAGTTGGCAATAAAGGTCCCAATGATATTTCATGTCCTGGACATAGTATTTGCTTTCCCCATTCACCAGTTGAAAACCCCAAATTTATTTTATTTGCTTGTGGTGAAAGACTCTCTTCACCCACCTCACTCTTTCTTCATATTTTGCTAGAACAAGGAAAGGAAGTTTTGGAAAATACAAGGGAAAACAGCCTAAGGAACCTACATTTGCAGGGAATGTATTAAAGTGAGTGAAGCCACTGATTGTCTTCTAAACGGTGAATTCTAGGGCCAGACCTTGAACGGAATCCAGACTTTCAAGCTCTTACACTTTCAGATCCAACGTTTGCTCTCTCTCCACCTCACATGGGGTTCTTCAGAAGTAAGACTAGATGGCAATGAACGTAAAACTCTTCTACCTGAGGCCAAGGAGTACAGACAGAAAAGAGGTGGAGGGAGAGAACAATGAGGGAGACAGAAGGAGGTTGTAAGGGATCAAAGAATTGCCAATGTGCAGTTGGAAAGAACAAAAGATAGGAAGTGCAAACAGACCAGAAGAAATGATCACAAGGGATAGTCTAGGGTGGAACAGACAGCTCACAACTGAGGATGAGCACTATAGAGAAATCCCAAGCCATAGAACAGACATTACTTTCACTGTTTGATTAGAAATAGGGGTAGGTCTAAAGTTAATGATTGGCTTGTACATTTTGTTGGTGTTTTGGTGTATGTTCCACCCAAATTCTGATGTGGGAGCCCTAATTCCCAGAACTTCATAATGTAATTGCCTTCAGAGATCTTAAAATGAGAATCTAATTAAAACGAGGCCTTTACAATGATCATTCATCCAGCATGACTGGAGTCCTTAGAAGAAGGACACAGAGAAACCACGTTTCATTCATCTGTACTGTAGGACTTTGTTATTGCAGCCCTAGGAAACTAATACTTCTGGTTTCTGATGTGTTTTTGTCTAATTGACAATAATATTTAATGACAGATATTATCACCACTTTGTTCTGCTCAGACATACTGGTCCTGAAATTTAAGAAATTTGGAGTGTTTCAGGTATTATGATAGGTGTAGAGAAGGGCATATTTTGAGTATGAATTTTACCCTCAGGTGTCTGCAGACTCACTGGGGAGACACATATAAAACACAAAAATACAGATTAAATCCATCCAAGTCTTTATGACAGAGTATGTAGGAGAACCAAGGAGAAATTGATTATTGAGATTTGGGAGTTGGGAAAGGCCCTGTGAAATGATCGGATAGAGAAATACTCTTCTTAAAATGTTCTCAAAAGAATAAATATAATTTTTTTCTGTTGCCATAGGTAGTGAAATTTAAGAAGACTAGGGATCTTAAAGTTCTACTCTTATTCAGGCTCAATGCCCTTGAAGAAGCATCCTTCAACATGTAGAATATCAACAAGATGTTTCTTACACATTTCGAATGGTGAGTATGACTCTTATGTAGTAGGAAGAACTGTCATCAGCAAATGGAAGATTCTCAACCCAAAACCTTGTCTGGGAATATGAGGACTTATCAATTCATGCAGGTCTAAA
Source organism: Tamias sibiricus (assembly GCA_025594165.1). Classification (NCBI taxonomy): domain Eukaryota; kingdom Metazoa; phylum Chordata; class Mammalia; order Rodentia; family Sciuridae; genus Tamias; species Tamias sibiricus. The sequence goes on along the minus strand of CM046665.1, from coordinate 36,932,643 downwards.
CCCCAGACACATGTTTGCCCTAGGCATAGCTACCACCTGGAAGCTCCGTTGACATCATGAAGACTATGTCCCTCTTTCTCTCTCTCTTGCTTTCACTCTTTATCCTTACCTCATTCTATCCATCTTCTCAGCACCATTTTCTTTTCATTTATTTCCTTCATACACAAGCTATGTCTCTATTTTGGGTCCTGGGGTCCACAGGTTTACATACTAATTAAAACTAGAGAACCCTGTACAGAGAGCTTCTCCAACCAAATAGTTCAGCTAAATTTACAGCATTTTCTCTTAGTAGATACTCATTATTTCACCTGTTCATCCGGAGCCAAATGCTTTAGCTAATGGAATAGAACATACTTATCGGTCAGACCTGGAGCAGTGCCCATCTCAGAAACTGGAGGCACAAGGGGACAAATGACAAAAACCCACTTGAACTATATAGACTAAGTTAAAGGGCAGCCCTCCAAAGAAAAAATGTGGTGGTGTCTAGATAAAGTAAAACAGATAAAGGATGCAACAGGCAAAAATAATAGTTGATAAGCATCCTACTTAATATGGAATTCTTTTTATTTTACATGTATGAACCTATATGTATGTTTATCTTTTCCACTTTGACTCCTAAATAGACATTTTGTCATTCTATAGTCAAGACAGTATAGAATACTATAGAATATTCAAAGGCTCTATGTAATGTGTGCCTAGAACTTTTTAAAGAACTGTTCATATATTAATTCATTTAGTATGCACAACAAATATATAAGGTAGCTCTATTATCCTCATTTTTTAAGAATTTTTTTTAGCTGAACATGGACACAATACTTTTGTCTTACTAATTTATTTATTGTATGTGGCACTGAGGATTGAACACAGTGCCCCACATGTACAAGGCAAGCACTCCACCACTGAGCCACAGCCCCAGCCCCTATTATCCTCATTTTACATTTAAGGAATCTGAGACACCAAGGGTTTAAGTGGCTTTCACAAGGTCACATAGCAATATGGGGCATACAGAATTCAAACAGAGCTTAGCTCCAAAGTTCATATTATTCACCATTCACTGTACTTCCACTTCCTGAAGGTGGAGTTCATTTACTGGTACCGAATGATTCAATGACCAGAAACATGACACAGCAGAACAATGCATTGAATCCAAAATTCTTGATTACCACTCTTAAGATTTTATTCATAGGCACTTACTGCCTGCCTCTGGAGTGATTCACTTCAACATTCTGGTTTAATTTTTCCTTAATCTTTTGACTCAGGGCGTCTTTTCATTGGTATACTTTTCATCCCTGCTTCTGAATGAAAGGAGATTTTCTTGTAATCAGTGTACTATTTATTTATTTCATGGTATTTATCTCAAGATATTCTTCTAAAAGCTTCAAGAGTCTAGGGAGTTGTAAATCAAGATGCTAATCCATGAGATTCATTTTATCAAATGTTAACAATCCTGTCAGAATATTACACTGTTAGAAAGATATTTACAAATGGGAAATTTTCACAATACTTAGCTTTCAACCTATAAAGAAAACTGTATATATGGGCGTATGTATATTTTTTCTGTGTAAATTTAGTCATGTTTTCTCTGTTAATACAAAAGGACAACTTCGACTTTGAATCAGCTTTGGTCTTGTCCAAAAAATAATTCATTGTAGACTGAACCTAATTAGTTTTAGTCTTGTAACTATGCATAAGTGCATAAGTGGATATTCTATTTCTTGTAGGTAACACACACACACACACCACCACACCACCACCACACCACCACCACCACCACTTACCACCACCACCACCACCACTGCTTACTCCCCTACCTTATGGCTACTGTGTGTCAAATCTTTGCTTCATTGATTGGAGAATCAGAAGCTCAGAAGAGAAAGCTGTTGCAGTTCTCATACAGTGAGGAAAGGATCTCTCAAAAAACGTATCAATCTAATCTAGTTTGGATGATACAGAAGCAATTTAAAATTGCCCTTTTGGCTGGAGATCCCCCCACATGGCAAGACCAAGCTCTATGCTCCCTAAAGCTGCCTCTGTTCTTCAGAAGTCAAATGCCAGACAAGCTGATGTTCCAATAGCCATTATGAGAGATGTCACAAGCTAGTCAATGAAACACATGGAGAATTCTTGGCTATGGATTTCTCTTTCTATCTATTTTGAACAACTATACTAAAATACCAGAAATATAACCAAGAGGTGAATGATAAAGTAGTTGAACTTTAAAAGTGAGCATGGTATTAATTTTTGTAACAAAATAAAAAGATGTACATTTATAAATTGCTAGAATTTTATAATAGATTCAAACTCAGTGAACCTATTAACTTGCAATAATCACAATAGCGACAAATATGGAATATAGAAAGCACAATAGCAATCAATATGGAAAAAAGGAAGTTGTCAGAAGTATTGTATTTAAAATCATAGCAAGAAATATAATTCGTAGTGACTATGTCACCAAAGAAGGAGAAAAAAAGAAAAAGTTAGAATTTTAAATCAGCAAAATTAAAATATGGTTAGACTTTATTTTTTTTTAAATATTTATTTATTTGCTTTAGTTGTACACAATGCCTTTTTTTTTTTTTTTTGTACCAGGGATTGAACTCAGGGGCACTCAACCACTGGGCCACATCCCGGCCCTTTTTTGTATTTTATTAGAGACAGGGTCTCACTGAGTTACTAAGTGCCTCGCCATTGCTGAGGCTGGCTTTGAACTCGCGATCCTCCTGCCTCAGCCTCCCAAAGTGCTGGGATTACAGGCGTGCGCCACCGCACCCGGCTTGGTTAGACTTTAGTAATGTTAAAATGTTATAGATCAGCTGGGCGCGGTGGCGCACATCTGTAATCCCAGCACTTTGGGAGGCTGAGGCTGGAGGATCGCGAGTTCAAAGCCAGCCTCAGCAATGGCGAGGCACTTAGCAACTCAGTGAGACCCTGTCTCCAAATAAAAAAAATACAAAAAAGGGGCTGGGGATATGGCCCAGTGGGTGAGTGCCCCTGAGTTTAATCCCTGGTACCACAAAAAAAAAAAAAAAAAAAAATGTTATAGATCTCCCTTTGCATTGGAATTAACTTTATATATATGATACATATATATCATATATATACTTATATATATTTATATATAGGTTATACATAGGTATATATATTTTATTTATATATAAGTATATATATATATTTATAAATATATGTTTATATAGGTCATGCCTATATATGTGTGTGTATATATTTATACATTTTTATATAGGTTATATATGTTTATATATAATTATAAATATATATGTATTAGATTTTTATTATATTTATGTATTAGATTTTTATGTTTCAAAAATCATTAGAACCAGAGCTGTATGAAATCATGGAAATTTACAATGTACTACAGTAAAAATAGTTAAATAATCTTAAAAACAAATTTCAATGTTTTTTTCCACTTTTAAAAACCATCCATAAAAGTTTTCTCACTTCACAGGAATATTGTCATAAATATTCTCTTTATTTTTACTGCCTATACTGACCCCATTACACTCTTCTTCCCTTCTACAGCATAAAGTTAAGAATCTATTTATATAGTTTTCTCAGGTGCTAATAGTTTCTTCAATTGACAAGAATGTGCAGAAATGAACATTCAGAACCCAGTTATCAACCTCCTTGTCATTTAGTTTGTCAGTTTCATTCATCTTCCCATGGGCAAGTCAGTATGAAATAACACAGATCTATCAAAGAAAAATGAACATATAGGGCCTCTCATTGTTTTCTACTTCACTAACTGTAAATACTAATTTATTTTGTGCAAAGAATTTTGATATTCAGAATTTGGGAAAAGAAGGTATGATTATTACCAATGAATATGTCATCTGTTCTGAGAATATTATCACTTAGTAAATTATGATAGATATCAGTGAGTATAAAAGAATTTGTGGTTAGGTTCTAATTTTAGAAGTAGAACAAATGGGCAATTACTGTCCATTTTGGGCTCTTGATAGGTTGTGTTTGAAAAGACAAAATCTGATTAATATGCATCTTACTGTGATTAGAAAAAAGACTTCTGATAGCAAAGATAATCAACCAAGTGAACATTAGGCAGTCAAACCTGTGCATTGAAAATCCTTAGCAAAAGGCCTTAAATAAAAAATTAAAATATATTATTACAATGGATATAACTGAAATGCATATAAGTAAACCATGTAACAAGCAATCTTTTTTCTAAATTAAATGGTCAGAGATAGCCTGGCTGAGAGGAAAACAAACATATATTATCTTTGAAGGGCAAATAAAGAAAGAAACATGCAGTGCTGTCAACATAAAGCTAAAATCCCTGATTAAAATGCATTGGTTTCCAGCTAACTTGCAGTGGAAACTGAAAACATGATTTGTCTTCCCTGAGAGCCATGGTCAGTGTGAGGCCAGGAGACCGAGGAGGATGAGGCCACCCAGGACTCATGAAATCTAGTGAGAAGCAGAATGTTGCTGCCTGAAGTGATGGCCGCTTGGAGCAACAAAGCCGTCGGAATAAGTTCAGAGGCAGACTGGAAACAAACAGGCTCTTTATTCTGCCAGCTTCTCTCTCCGGCTCCAACAACACCCGACATGCCATCCACGCTCCTCCAACAACCACAAAATGGCACCAACCAGATCCACAATCCCCCGCGCCAAGTCCCGGGAGATCATGCAAATGGCGCCGACCCGATCCACAATGTCCTGGGCCAAGTCTCACGAGAACATGGAAGGTGGTAATGCTTATGGCTCACAGCTAACTGCAATCTTAGCTTTCTCCTTAATTAGGGCTCCTGCAGCAGAAGAGTCAGGTGAAGGGCCCCTGCAGCATGTAAATATGTACAGCAAAGAGCAACTTGTTAGAAACATGTGAGTCTAGTGCCTGCCTGGACTACTATCAGACCATGAATTAAAGGTAAAAAAGGGCCATAGAAAGATAAAAGGTATTTTTAAAGAAATTAATAAACTTTTGAAAGAAAAATATTTACTAATTTTGCTAAGTGCTTTTAGTTATTATATACTTTAGTCCTAGAAATAATTTATCTAAAACATTAAATATACTTTCTGACAGAAAATAGGGCTCCATAAAGGTGGAAGCAGCCATCACCATTATTATTATTGTTGTTATTGCTATTATTAATCATGCCTATCATTACTAACTTTTCATTGGGATGTTACGGTATTAAGTGAAGAAAAAAGGAGTGTGTCTGGGGTGAGAAGGGATAGGACTTATATTTTTTAAGAGCCTATACTACGCTAAATTTTCACATGTCTTAGTTTACATCAAAATAACTCTGGGAAGTAACTTCAGTATCTCAACTTATAGATGAGAATGCTGACATTTTCTCTTTCATCTTAAATTCTTATTTTTTTCTTTCTCTGCTCTCTTCCTTGTTTTGGCTATTTTCTTTATTTCATTCTTTCCTTCCTCCATTTATTTATTTATTAACTACTTCCTATCAGGGAACCAGAGAAGAATTTAGTCATTTACAGAAATACAGATAATTTAAAATAAAATAGATGTTTCTGTGTGTGTATTTATACAAACAAGACACATGTGCAATTTTATGTGGGTATTTTATATGTGTATGGTGTGTACATAATTTTAATGAAGGAAATGATTGTGAAGTATTGAAACCAAGATTTGATTTATAAAACCAAGCAATCCACACACTGATGTGGAGAAGAACTGCAAATTAGGTTCTGAACTTTCTTATATCCATCACAAAAAAAGAAAGTTGAGCTTATAAGGGTTATCATTTTATGTATGATAAAAAAAGGATAATAAACATACTTTCATTTATTCCTAATAATGTAACCAAAGGGAGGACAGAGTAAAAATATTCTGCTCCCTTCCTCAAAAATCACCCCACAAAAGAAGCATAAAAGGAATGTATGATCCATCTTCAGTGAAACAAGTAGACATTTATAACTCTGAAACACAATACAAAAAGGTACAGGAAAAGTAAACTGTTTAATAAAGATGAGATTCAAACTGAAGCAAAAGAGAAAAAGGCGGTTCAACTTTCTGGTTAAACCCTAGAAAGGCTCAGGAACTGGAAGCACAAATTACATTTAAAGGCAGAGAGAAGTTGAGTGGCTGGAATGGGGAGATTGTTAGAATTTTCTTTCACAGCAATTAGATCCTTATATGGTCCTCATCTTTCCCACCTGCTTATGGAGTAGGGCAACTGTTCTTCCCTGTCCCTGAAAGAGACAGGAAAGTATCCTCAAGGGAAACTAAAACAAAGAGGCCCTGGCCCCAGGAGCACCCCCTGTTTCAATCTCCAGTACTGTACAAAAAAAAAAAAAAAAAGTTTGTGATCTTATTTAAGAGACCACTAAAATCATTGCTTAGTAATTTCATGATATGGATTTTTTTTCCCACAGAGTAACAAAATTTCAGAACACCAAAGGAAACAATTTTAAGTTTCTAGGGGAAATAATCAGGCCGTATAGAAGAATGGCGTACTAGAATTGCACAAAACTTGTCAAGAGCAACTTCTGAAACAAGAAAAGAGGGGACATTCTTTTGGTATTTGATAGAAAAACACTTTCCATCTGTGGTTTTATGCAAAACTATATTATTCATCAAATTTTGTGATATTATGATATTTTGACATTATGATATTTTGATATTATGATATTTTTTTAAATTTTGGTCTTTAAAAAGGTATGGCCCATATACATTTTCTTAGGAAACTCCTAGACTAAATGTTCTCCCATGACTCTGATGTAGGTAAACTATAATAGAACTCTTCCAAGTGGAGAGCTGGACAGAAGTCCCAGGATAAGCCCCTGCAGAGTAAAACAGTGCCAGGTGAGTGCAAAGCTGTAGGTGCCCAGGTGCTTTTTCAGATGTAAACGAGAAATTATGTGACCGATTAGACCATGTGGGAAATTAAAATAACTGATATTATGTAGATTCAGTGGGTTAGATATTCAACAAAAATTATAAAATTAGAAAAAAATCTTACCTTCTAATTAATATGACTTGTTTCAGCCAACGATCATATTTAACCCTAGTGATAAAACACTGCCCTGGACATTCTTTTCTGGAAAACAAACATCCCTACGTTACAGGTTGAATATCCCTTATCCAAAATGTTTGGGACCAGAAGTGCTTCTGATTTCAAATTTGGTAATATTTGTGTATGCATAATGAGATATCTTGGGAATGGAGTTTAACTCTAAATATGAAATTCATTTGCATTTTATATATGCATTATACATTGCCAGGGATATAGGTCTGAGTTAAAGCCTTTGCCTAGTACCTATGAGGCTAAAGATTCAATCCCCAGTAACATACACACACACACACACACACACACACACACACACACACACACACAGGGAGAGAAGGAGAGAGAGAGAGAGAGAGAAGTAAACCATATACACCTTATACCTATAGCCTAAAGGTAATTTTGTAATATATTTTAAAATAATTTTCTGCATGAAACAAAGTTTTATGTTATGGACTTTTTCACTTGTGACTTGATATTAGCTTTCAAAAAGTTGTGAACTTCAACTTGAAGCAGTGTAGATTTGGGATTTTTGGATTAGGGATACACAACCTGCACTCTAATCAATTATATCCTGAATACCAGCTTATATATGAGTAGCTCTCAGTTGCATATTGAAAATTAATCTTTTCCTCTTATCTCTTAACCTCAACAGCATGGAATGTGATATGGGAAATAGAACTTCTCTACATGTATTATTATTATTACTATTATAAAATCAGTTTGTTTACCTGGGAAGCAAGATTTACAAGGTTTTATGGTAGGAGAGGTAAAAATGTTCTCTTCAAGTATTTATAAAAATAAAGGACTTTGTTTCCCCTGACTAGCAACATGTATTCCCACTTCTCCACTCAAGACTCACATTTGTCACTTGGCACAAATGCTGGCAGAAATTACACTGAGCTTAGGAATTCTTCAGCAAATAGCTTGTGATTTTGTTTAAAGCAATATATACTCTGATTTATATACTGCTTTTTTAATATTGTTTTTTAGTTGTCAATGGACCTTTATTTTATTTATTTATATGTGGTGCTAAGAATCGAACCCGGTGCCTCACACATGCTAGGCAAGCGTTGTACACCACTGAGCCACAACCCCAGCACTTGTGATTGTTTTTCCCAAGTATTTTTCAACCATTTCCATGAGCTCAGTATCTGGGATAGACTTGTTTTGGGTTCTCAGAAGACTTTAGGTAGGTGGGTCACTACTCCTCACTGGACACAGATCTCTTGACCATGTGCTTCTGGAGACTTTGCACAGCCTCGAACAGCAGGAGCACTCAAGATGGAGCCTCCTTTGCCTTGATTGGGAAGACCCAGGAAAAACGTTCAGAGACCCCAAGCAAGTTATTTTATGCAACTTATTCCCCTTTCTTAATTGTACAGGATTATGTTTTCATAAAGGTATGGGAATGTGCTCTGAACTATAATGCAAAGAAATTCAAAACAGAATAAACTTCTCATATTGTAGAAATTATGTTCCAGTATTGTCTTCTGTATTATAACCTATATCTTCATGTCCATTTAAATAATTTAAATATTGCTGGAGATTTTTTTAATGAAATTGATTTAAACATAGAAAAGAAAGGTGTGATGTGGAAAGTGAAGATATAGGGCTGCTGTCTTAAACACTTTATGAAGTCATATCCAAGCAATTTATTATACTGACTCCAAGAAGGACTCTGAGGGCATCTGAATTTATATCCATTGGTCCACATTCCTGGATGAATGGTATTTATTCCATATCTAAGTCACTTTGTTGTTTGGGATGAAATTTTGATTTCAAAAGTGCAAGAGTCTTGGGATTCTCATTTGCATCTCACAAAAGTAGTACCAGAAAAAAATAATAAGTTTTCTTCCACTTCAAGAAAGATTTTAAGGTATCTCTATAGACAGAAGCACAAGGAAAATTGCAACTTCCTACACCTATGCAAAATTTTTAAAAAATATTTCCTTCCACTGGATATTTTTCTCCTATGAACAAACTAAAGGTCAGAAGAAGCATTAGCCAGTCCAACCAGAGCCAAAGGAACTTTCTGTAATCTACTTACCATTGGAGAGGTACATGTATCTGTAGTAAGTATACTTTGCAGCCCACTTTGGAGAATTAGAAAACTCAGCAATCTCACATCTTAACTTGCTGAAGTAGATTGTTAAAACCAAAGTTAACTTTAGGCCGTGTCAGTTAAATGTCTACATTTGTCTTTCACATGAATGAAAATCTTTAATATTTCCCCTAAGGCAGATAAAAGTCTTAATGGTTGTTAGAGATATTCAAACATTTTCCAGGTTCATTTTAAAAACCTCAAGTCTCTAATAATGAATTTTTCCTTCTCATGGAATAGAGTATTTCTTCTTTATAATTTTTATACTCTAGGCATAAGCTGACATTCAGCAAGGGCCGCTGAAGAAAAATAAGATTTCTTTATTATCCGAAGGATCATTCTTCATATCAAAACACACGCTCCTGGAGGGGGAAAAAAAAAAAGTAAAGCAATCCCATTACACAGGAAGGTTTGTCATCCTAGCTTATTTTGTGGAAACTTGGAGTACCTGATCACATTTTGTATGGCAGATTGTGAGTCAATATCTTCAGACATTTGAAATTCATTTTTGTCTACTGTTTGTTCATATCCACTAAGACTTAAAATGACTCTTGAACTTGAGGATTATCTGTAAAATATTTGTCTGTGACAAAGGCTTTACTGCAGACAGATTCTGCATTACTCACACACAGTCTCCTTTGGACATATGGTTCTCTGCATGAGTTCAGCAGCTGGCCGGCTCCCAATCTGCAAGCTTTACTGCCAGCTAGAATCAATATCGTTTTGTAATAGGGACACAGCCATCATTCTTTAGTAGAAACAGATATTAGTCTCTTCCTTCCTAAGTCATCCATGAAGTCCCACTTAGATACTGAAGTCCTCTTAGATACTGAATCTAATGATGCCTTATATTCTGCTTCATATTTGTGTATGTGGGTTTTTTTTAAGGATTCAGGGAGGTCAGATACTGTGTTTTACATCTTTTTGAATCCATTGGTTTTCTAATAGTGCCAGACACATTAGTAGCTTTCATTATCTTTGAAATCGAAAACTGTATGTGGAGTCTAACTCCTAAATGCATCTCATGTTGTTTCTATAATTGAACAGAAAGCCCCATTATAGAATATGCGTACCCATGGGTATCACAACCTTCCCTTCCCTAAGGTATTAAGTCTTTGCAGAGACCAGTGGGAAAGTAGTAACCGGCTTCTCATTAGCCATGTCACTGGTTGAAGTCAGGGCATCCCAGATAAAGGTGAGAGCAAAAGGTGGTCAGTTTTGCATCTACCTGTAGGATGTGAGAGATGGATGATAAATATGGAAAGGTCCCAGACCATCTAATTTTTTTGTGTGTGGCTGATTTATTGTAATCTAGGGTTTCCTATTGCACAAGAGATTACAATGTAAATAACTCATTGCCCTCATGAAGCAGAAAATAATATGACAGAGCTGACTGCCTAAGATATAGTCCATGTGGTTCTCAAGAACAGAAAGAACATGAAAAGCAAAGCAACCCAAGACAGAAAAGTGATCCTTGGTTAAGAATAAATTGTGTTTGCACAATACATACAGTAGTATGTTTAGCTATGTGGTCAACAGTAGAATTTTCATTTAATAAAATGAAATTGGTGATGTTGAGAAACTCTGTAGATTCTCCAACTGTGAAATATCCTCTAGATATTTTTTATAGCCCCAGCAGAGCTTGACTACAAGCAGTCAAGTTTCTGATGCAGAATGGGAAGGAGATGGGCGGTGTGTTGAGGGCAGCTGCTGGGGATTCTGTCCCCTACTCTCCTGGGAATTCTTTTCACTTCTATTTCTTCTTCTACCTTGATTTTCTCCTCTATTTTGCTGGAAAGTATACTCCCATAGCTTCCTGAGGGGTGAAAAATCCATTTTATTTATGTATTTTTTGAGACAGCTTTTAATATTTTCTCCTTATCCTATATGGTCCAATATTTCACAATGATAAGACTATGTGTTTGGGTCTTGTTGGGTTAAGCCACTTGTGTATCTTTTCTGTCTACATTTTCACATTTTCAGTTTTAGAAAATTTTCTAAATTAATTTCTTTGATAGTTCTCTCTCTTTCATTTTATGTCTTTCTTTGTGAAACTTCTTTTACTTTTCTCTTGGGACACCTTTATCTCTCCTTTGCCTTTTCTCCTTTATTTCCTTTCTGGGTGATAGTCCCTACTTTATTTGCAAAACCATCTACAAAATTCTCATTTCTGCAGTCAAAACAAATTTTAAACCTCCACAGTCTCTGTTTCATTGTTGTTGTTCCTCAATTCTCATAATTTCCTTTTCTGTTATCATTTTTGCAACACCTTCTTTCTTTCTGCAGGTACTAATCACATTACGTTTTTCTTTCAATCATCTAGTTTTACCCTAATTCTGTTTCCTCCTAATTCACTTTGGTCACTGTCTTTCACAATAGAGACTTTCTTAGATCATCCATAGATTTCTACTCCTACATAAGAATAAAGCATGAAAAAAACTCACAGGAATTTTTGTATGCAGAGAGAGAAGAATCAGAGAGCTGAGTGTGGGACTTCATTAAAAATCCTACCGAGTCGGGTAAGGGCCGAGAATACCTTGCCATCAGTACTCAGATCTTTACCTAATCCTGCTGTCCTCAATAAGGAAACTCACTTCAACTCTGCTTCAACTCTGGAACCCAAAGATTGCTTGTCCTCCTCACAGAGTGAAGTTCCTTCTTCCACAGGGTGGGAGGACTTCTTCCTGCAGGCAGACTTCTGGGCATCTGCCTCCTTCTGAGCATGGATACTACATAAGCAGGACCCAGAACAGAATCAAGGCACCATGTATTTACTTGTCTCTTTGTTTACATACCTATTTACTTATTCACTTACTTCTCACGGCCATTTTAAGTTTTATATTTCCCCTGCCCTGAAATGGACATTTTCAGTTACACTGGGGTTGCCTTCAGTCTCAGGCCCTTTAACTCACACAGTCTCTCTTGATGTCTGCAAAGGATTGGTTCAGAACCCCTGTAGATACTAAAATCTACATGCTCAAGTCCCAAAATACATAGGTAGTATTTTAGATGATATTTATGTACACCTTCCTGTATACATTAAATCAACCTTAAGATTATTTATAGTACCTAACACAATGTAAATGTATACTATGTTGTTTAGGAAATAATGACTATCAAAAAATTCATTGGGCTGGGCTTGTGGCTCATAGGAGCTGGGGTTGTGGCTCAGTGGTAGAGCACTCGCCTAGGACATGCATGGCCAGAGTTTGATCCTCAGCACCATGTAAAAATAAATAAAGGCATTGTGTACAACTAAATAAATAAAAATAAAATATTTTTTAAAAATTCATGAATGTTTAGTAAATTTTTAAAATTACTTTTAATGCACAGTTCATTGAATCCACAAATATGTTCAATTGTGAGCAATCTTCAAGTCCTATATTTAATTAGCTGTAAATCTTCTCCAACTGGGGACTGTTAGCAAACAAAACTAATCCAGGAATAAGCATGTGGTCATTTTTTAATCCATTCCTCCACTTTTTTCATCCTTGTGACAACCTGCTTTTGTAAATTTCTCTCTCCTGTTCTGTTAGAGAGCAGGAAAAAAGACAAATCTCATAAAGGATGCAATTGTTGTCTGAACGTGGGTGTTCTGGGTGACAGACAGTAAGGATCACTGCCTCCTGGGAAATTCTCATGCATTGGGAATTTCCACAACAGCTTCTTGACATGGGAGATATATATTTTCCTTTAGATAGCAGAAAGCATCTCTCCTAAAACTCTAGGCTCCCAGAGATTCCACCCCACAGACACATTACTTTTGGAATCCACTCGCTCCTAAGCAGAAGACCTCTTGGGTCAGGGTTAAATAGCTCCTGGACAGCTCTGTTACTTGCTCCAACAAATCCATGGAATACACAGTAAGTAACCTGTATTCTGCTGCCTTCCTCAAGCAACAGTCATTTATTCCCCCCCCCACCACCACCAATGTAGGGAACACTTTAATATCTCTAAGTGTTCCCAGGGGAAGCCTTCTTCACTAAATTTGAAATAAAGAATAAAAATAACTTTATGTAGAAACTGTCTCCAAAGAAACCAATCAATAAAACTTGCATGTATTCCTATTTTCTGAACAGTTTTTTAATTCTACAAATAAATTATGACACCCAAAGACATGAAGAAATTTTAAGTTTCTTTTATTTTAAAATGCCCTTGGTTACCTAGGCCTCACTCCAAAAATTCACATATATACTATGTCATTGTATTTCAGTAGAAACTTAATTGTAAATCTCTATTACACAAACTCTTCATGTTCCACTGCCAGAAGTACTTGGTGCCTCTACTTCTGAACCTACCCATGTTCTGATACATTCATCAGTTTTGTCTGTTTGCTCATCTCCTCACTTGGTAGAGAGTTAAGTAAAGAATGGAAAAATTAATAAATGGATTGTTGAATGAATCATAATGGGCCTTAGGTAATAAAAGATACTGGTAGAAATTTATCAATATTCTTGAGATAATGACTAATTCCTCCACAGGATCACAAGGATTGATTTGAACTTGTCATTTCAGTGCCCTAATAAGGCCTAAGAGATGACCTTGCTTCTACCCTCAGAGTTTGCTCCACTCAGTCATCTACTGGTTGAAATCACAGAACACAACCACCAGTATTGCATTAGTTGATGACATATCTAAAAGTCATTAAGACAAAGAACATCCAATGCTAAAAATATCAGGTGCTGGGCCAAACAGAAAGAAAAAGAGACCTTAGGGCACTTTAAAGCCCTCCTTTCCTCTTTCTTTATGATCCCACTGGAATCAAGATTAATGATGACATTTGACATCTGAGAACCCACATTGTTGTTTTCTAGAACCGTTCTCAGTTCTATATTCTATAAATTATTCCTTTAGGAATAAGTTATTAAATATTAATTATGCAAAAGACATTGTCCTAAATCTTTGGGTGCAAAGATGAAAGCCACAAAATACTAGCGGAAATGCCTTAATAATGTCATGAAAAGAGTAAGATTGAAGTACAAGAAGCAAACAAACAAATAAGTAGAAGAACTAGAGCAGATGTCAGAGAAAAAGGAACATTTTAATCTGAAATTCAGAGGAACGTGAATTTAAGCATAGTTTGAAGAAACAGAAAAAGAAGAATGACGTTCAAAGCAAAATAAACCAGCATGAGCCAAAGCATAGATATGTGAAAAAAAAATTGGGCCATTTTTTGAAGAATGGTATAGCTAAGAAGAGAGGATACTGGGGAGAGTGAATGAGACTATAAGGAAGTTCAGCATGAGATTGGAAAGTCTCTTACATTGTGTGGAGGAGTTTAAATTTCTCTTATAAATGGTTCAGAGATGAAAGACATTCTAAGGGCGAGAACAATAAGAAACGTTCTGAAAATTAACTCTGAAAAAGTGGGAAGAATGCAATGAAGATCAGGATTACCTAAATGCTTTGAGCAATCTCTTCAATCATCCATTCATTCCCACAATACTCAGGAGTGTCATTACACATGCTCTTGGAGTTACAATGGTGTTACATCTAGATAAACCCATCACAAGCTGAAAATATCATCAGTCGAAAATGCATTTAATACCCCCAACCTACCAAACGTCAGCTTAGCAACACAGTCCACTGTAGAGTATGGGTTGTTTACTCTGGTGATTGTGCAGCTGACTGGGAGCTGTGGCTCTCTGCCACTGCCCAGTATCACAGGAGAGTATGGTACCGCATATTGCTACCCTAAGAAAAGAGCAAAATTCAAAGTATGGTGTCAACTGAATTTGTATCACTTTCTCACTATTGTAAAGTCCAGAGTTCCTGAATGGAATCATGGTGAGTTGGGGACCATACGTGTACAACAAGCTTCAACCGGGATCCAGAGATATGGGGTGAATAAGAAACAAAGCCCTGGGGTAACACACATTTTAAAAGGATAAAGAAGAGCTGATGAGTGCTTTGTGGGAGATAATTAAGGTGATGCAATGAAAATAACTTCAGCAAGGGTTGATAAGGGGAAATGCTCTGTTAGATTAGCCAATCAAGGGAGGGATGCTCGGGATCTGATCCATGAACCACTTGCATCAGAACCACCTGGGAACTGTGACAATGAAAATTACCAGACTTCAGCCCCAACTCAATGAACCAAGTTCCTAAAGTGTGATTTGGAATCCAGAATTTTTTAATAAGTACAGCAAGGTAATTCAAGATGGGCTGCAGTTTTAAAACATTGGACTCCAGACTTAAAGTCCAATTAGAAGAATGTTATACTGGTGAATGGTCATATGAACAATGAGGTTTGCAAGACTCTGGGAGGTATGAAGGAAATTCAGGGTGTAAAAGCAAAAAGAGAACAACAGAATGCAGCTTATTGACCCTATTATACAGAGTTGATGGACAAATAATTTAATATAAAGGATGAACAAGTTCATACCAAAGTTTTAACAATCTGTAGTGCCTTGATAAATTCCTCTCCTTCACTTGCAGAACATTTTAAACTCAAAATGAAGATTCCTGAGTAATAAATCTGCAAATGTAGAAATTTAGGCTCCCTGACAGGTGGAGAAAAAGATATTTTAGGCTGGCACAAACAATTATGATGAAAGTGAAGCATAATGCAGAAGCACCCAGATGATGGAGCAGGCAGACAATTTAATTCTAGGGGGAAAAAAATTACAATTGCCATACTTCAGTTTGAATTGAATGCTACTCTAACAGCATGGATAATTTTTTATACTAAATATTTGAGTCCTTCTGGGAATTAATGTAATTGCAAATGTTGAAGAAAAATTTATGATCAACATAGGCCCCTAGCAGCGTCCTCATTAATCCCCAACATTCAATTTTCAAATTCCAAACCACACAGGGTTAGAATATATAGCCTTATGTTTATCATAGAAAAAAATATATTTTCACTATAGTTAAGAAAGATTCCCTTGGAAATACAATACTAAAACTGTTTGCTGCCTATGTACCAAAAAAAAAAAAAAATGGTACATGAGAAGAGTATTAACCAAAAATCAGTTTCCTCTCTTCCTGACAGCTTATGTACTAAGATGATGTTTATATCGAGAGTAGAGAATGATAATATCACATTCCTTTATACCTCTCTAAAGTTTATAGGACTATTTCATATGCATTATATTAATGAATTTTCATAGTAAATTCATGGTCATTGTGCTACTCCTGGTATGAGAAAACTGAAACGTGAAAAGTTTAACTAGCTCCTGAATATATATATCTGAGTAGCCACAGAGCCAATGGTCCAAAATACTAGCCTCAGGCATTTTGACAAAACGTCCAGTAATATTTCTTCATGGCAGTTCCTTATTTTAGAAAACAATAAGGAGAGGAATTTTGCCTTAGAATCTCTTTCACATTTATTTCTCTCTGTCCTTTATTTTCACTTGCCCCCTGCTTCCACCTTCTTTCTTTTTTCTGGTACATTGTCGCAGGTAATCAATGGGCCAGTTCTGCAGTTTATCTCCATTCCTCCCAGGGAAACTGTTCAGGTTTTCTTGTTTTGATTATATTCTAGATTCTGACCTTGCTTTTTCAACATGCAAATTTAATAGTGCTTTAACCCATTTCTTAGCTGCAGCACTGGTTAGCAACCTTAAACACTCATGCCCATGGAGATGCCACTCCTTGATGGTAACTCAGATTCTTCTCATGGTCTCCAGCCTTTCAGTTCGGATAAGGATACAGAAAGAGTCAGCCTTGGGCACAAGTGGAGGATGAATGTCAAAGGTGTACTGACTGCCCACCAGTTTCTATTGGTCCTACCCTCTCCCTCTGTACCCCAGCCTCTGTTTTGATCAGAGAGCTCAAACAGGACATCAAGAGCCAGACTCCTCATCAGCCTGTTTTATCCTGTTCCTCTTGCTTTGTCTCCTCTTCCTCTTCTTCTCCCCACTGCTCCCTTTTCTCTCCCTATACCTTCTCCTCCTCCAATTTCTCCTCCTTCTTCCTTCTGAACTTCTCCTCCTCCTCCTTCTTCTTCTTCATTGTTGCCTCCTCCTTCTACTCTAGGAGGGCCATACCATCTGCCATTTGCCACCATTCTTTCCCTCTCTATCATTTTATACCAAACCAGCTTCACTTATCTAAATGACCTTCCTACCTTCTGAGGGCATTTGAATGTGTGACTCCCAATGTCCTAACTATTCCCTCGATTTTCAATAATCTTCCCTCTTCCCCACCTCACAGTGGTATGGCTTTCCAGTTCCAGAAACTTCACTTTCCAACTCCTAATGATTGACCTTAACTCTTTGATCCTTAGTGTGCTGTATTTCCTTAGCTATCAGTCTCATCTTTAACTTCAACTTTGTAAGAGATAATTTGTTTAACTTAAAATGATATCAAGTATGGCATCATATTAATTATTAGTAATTTAATAATCCTGGGTTATAATATGAAACATATCTACCTTTCAATATTATATATATATGTATATATATATATTTATACATATATATACATACCTATGCTATATTTTAAAACTTTGTCCAAAATTTTAAAAAAATAATCATTTTACTACCCCTTTCTTCACCAGATCTCATACACCTTATCTCTAATGCGGCCATTCACTGAGTATTGGCTGACCTAGCTAGCCCTTGCTCTTCAACCCATGCAGTTGCAGTTTTAGATATAATTTTCATTTTTCAGCATAGTAAATTATCTAGCCCAAGTTATTACCAACTGCAGACAATGCATTCTAATGCTCTTCCAAGAAACAGTGCTTTGATCAAAAGGAATAAAGTGTAGTGTTAGAATATCAGATGCCTACTCTCTAGCTCAGAGTTTCAAAGTAGGTCATGTGCAGAGAATCAATATCTGAGCAGTCACATCTTTTCAAGATCAAAAATAAGAAGCTTGAGTAGTTTTTGGCTGCTCTGTGGCTCTATGATTTGCTTTTCCTGCCCTAGACTGAACATCTGAGGGATGCCTTTCTGAGCCTCTTGATGGGCAGAATGTTTCATTCCTTACGATCTACCTATTCATCTCCAGCTTGATCATCATCTCTCCATTAAAAACTCACTTTCTCAGGAAGACCTGTCCCAAATTCCCAATCTGCCTCCTTTGTACACTTCTTTTGTAATTGTGATTACTTGTTCAGTGTCTGTCTTTCCACCAGGCAGAATGCTCTTGGAGCTAGGGCCAATCTATCTTATACATGCCACATCACAGTGCCCAGTCCATTGCCAAGCATAGAACATGCATCAAATGTGTTAAATGAAGGAAGCAATACTAATAGAGAAGGGGGTAAAACAATTACTATTTTTCAGAATAGTCTATGAAGCAGCCAACATCCTGGAGCTTTTAGCTTCCTACTCTTTATCAGTCTGCATATTTAATTTTCTCACCTTTTGCTTGTGCTGAGATGCTAAATGAAAGCATCAGGGGAAATATGCACAAAAGGATGGTTGTGACTTATAATTATTAATAACAGAAGGCTTTTGTGACAGGAGATTCAGCACCTCTCTTGCAGCTGAAGAAAACATTTAAGTCTAAGTAATGTCTGTCTAATAAATCAGGATTTCAACAAAGTTAATTAACTGGAAAGCACATGACTTGAAAACCCTATTAAACTTTCCTTAGATTAAATGCCGATGAGAGGCTGAGCCAATACCTATGTTTAATCTCTGACTTCGCATTCAATACTCTGGAACAGGAAAAGTTGGCCACTGCTGGAACCACCTGGGTACACAGTGATAAGGAATATGTTAAAACATCTTCTCAGACAAATGGGTTATAAGCACATGTCAAGATTTTATTTCAAATGTGCTCTAGGCAAAATGCTCTTAGGAAGGCCAACCCAGTCATTTCTCTTCAGTAGAAATATTTTATGGTAAAATTGATAGAAAGAAGGGGAAGGTATCTGATTCAGGGTAATTATGAAATAAGGTTAAAGATCATGAAATCTTTGTTTAGTTAAAGTTTATTATGCTCATCATATATGGAAAATTGGCTGACTAACACTGGATTTCCAATAAAGGTCTTAAACTCCTAAAACCTAGCAGAAGTTTGTCCAATGATGGTATCATAAAGATTGCTTTCCAAACCAGGAGAGGGGGTTCATGTTGTAATCCCAGCCACTCCAGAAGCTGAAGAAGGAGGATCACAAGTTTAAGGCCAGCCCCAGCAACTTAGCAAGGCCCTAAGCAACCTAGCGAGCCATGTCTCAAAATGAAAGAAAGAAAGAAAGAAAGAAAGAAAGAAAGAAAGAAACCCTAAGCAACCTAGTGAGCTATGTCTCAAAATGAAAGAAAGAAAGAAAGAAAGCGGGAGTGTCTGGGGATGTGGCTATTGGTAAAGTGCCTCTGAGTACCAATAAGTAAATATATAAATAATAAAAAGGTCATTTTCCAGAAAAACCTGTAAGTTATATCATACAAAAAAAAAAAAAAAAAAAAGGCTTTGTTCCTGTGGAAGCCTATATAAAAAGTAAGTATAAATAAAAATATGTAAACATAAATGTTGGCATATGTGCATCTATCTATCTATATAATTGGTCAGTCAAAGAGTTCTCTCTTGCTTTAATGGAGGAACTTTGGATCGGGCAAAGGGGAGTGTTGGGAAATTATAAGGGTTGAGGTCTTTAACCCTTTGTGACCTGGGGCAAGCCTCCTTTGTCCAGCAAAGTAAGCTAGAAGGGCCTACCTCAAGGATGAGACTAGACTGGGAAAGTAGAGGCCGCTGGAGCCCCCTCCCCCACCTTCAAAAGACTCAGGGATACTCCAGGGAGTCCAGTCCAGTAGCGTTGGAACTCAGGTTTATTGGGGAAAGTGGCCAGTCTTATAGTGGACAAGAGGACCAGTCAGCAAGGAGATTATAGAAACAGGTAAAGAGCATGGGCACATCCCATTGGCAGAGTCCTCTGCCCTATCCTTAGGATAGGATAGGTTCTCACAATACTCAGAGCAACGCCCCCTGCTTAGCGCAGGTCTGTAACAGGGCGTGGAAAGCAGCCAGAGAGCCAGAGCTTTCCATCCCCTCGGCTGATGTGTTCCAAAGGCCCCAACAGGGGAGGGTGGGGAGGGGAGGGGAGGGGCAGGAAAGATAGTGGAATGAGATGGACAGCATTACATATATGATTACACAAATAGTGCAACTCTACATTGTGTACAACCAGAGAATTAAAATGTTGTGATCTATTTATGTATAATAAACTAAAATGCATTCCACTGTTATGTATAACTAAGAGAACAAATTTTTTTTTTAAATGGGAGAAAAAAGAATAAAGAACTCAGGAGAAAATGAGCAAAAGATATAAATAAATTATCCATAGAAGAAATGCAAATAGCAAATAAACATGTAAATATATTTAACCTTACCAATAAATAGTTAAATGCAAATTAAAATAAAAGAAGAATAAAATGTGCAAAGTCAACCCTCATTCCCTCCTACTCACTAGGAATGAGTTACCCTCGTATCAAAAGTAATAAACCAGGAGCAGTAGCACACCCTTGCAATCCTGGTGGCATCACAGGCTGAGGCAGGAGGATTGCATGTTCAAAACCAGCCTCAGCAACATCAAGATGCTAAGCAACTCAGCGAGACCCTGTCTCTAAAACAAAATATAAAATAGGACTGGAGATGTGGCTCAGTGGTCAAGTGCCCCTGAGTTTAATTCCCAGTATCACCCCCACCCCACCCCCCAAAAAAAGTAATAAACTAAAGTTTCATTAGGGTTAACTACTGATGACTATTACTAAATACTTTATTTAGTGAACATATATGCTCTTCAGTGAACATTAATGTTTTTCGCAGAGGACATATTGGTTTATGTTGCTTTTTTGGGTAATGGGTGTGTATGTGCTTTCCCTCATATAATGGGAATACAATATAAATTTTAAAAAATAATAATTAGCTCCTAGCCAAGAGAAGAAGAAATCTTGACTTTCTCATCCTCTGTACTTCTCTATGTTCAAATCACCTTCTGGGGTCTCTTCTGTCATCAGCAAAACAAAGGTATAGAATTACATGATTTCTAATACCTCATCCAGCTCTGCTGATTGTAAATCAACTTTTGATGGTAAAAATTTAAGGAACAAACTTAACTTCGGAAAATAAAAAACCACAGGTGCCTGTAAACCTTTCTTTCCTGTCTCCTCCTCCTCCATTCAGGCAGCAATAGCAGTCATCGCCAGGAAAGGTGAGGAGGGGCGCAGGGTCCTGGGTAGATTTTGTCCTGGCTTTCTAACCCTGGCAAATGCTTTTCTTTTCTTTCATTTGTAAGCATTAGTGACTTAGATTCTGTGAAAAATGTGGAAAGGAAACTGGCACAAGTTTAAACCCTTGTCCAATAGCCAAAGGTCATATGGGGCAGATCTGATTTGGGGTGCCAGGTGTCCATAATTTCCCCACATACTGCAATTTTATTAAACAGTAAAACTATGACAGATTACCCAAGACACAGAGAATACAAATGAGGTACAGGAGAGAACTGGAACAGAGGATAATCATTCAATTTTCTAAAAGGCACAGCTATGTTGGATAATTTTATCACAACAGTGACTTTATAAAATAAGAGCAAATCCACATGGCATGCTTACTGGTGTGCAGGCTCGATGCTGTGCTTCACCTACCTGGTTACTTCCTTCAATTTTCTAATTGCAAATTTCCCCACTTTATAAGTGATGAACAGAAGTCTAGACTTGGCTTCACATTGGAAGCACTAGGGCAGGGTTGTGCAAAAAACATATTTAATTGATGAGTTAGGGGCTGTGCATTAGGAATTTTGAAGTCTTCCCAGGTGATTTGAATATGCAGCATGATGTGTGAGCTGTGGGGCAAACTACTAATCCAAGCTCAACCATGTGGAACCACATGGGTCAAACATTTAAACCTAGGCAGGCTGATTCAGGCACCTATGTATTAACACCATCTATTTTGCCCTTAATTTGTGTGGACTTTACAGTATTTACTACTCACAAAGATTAGAAAGGAAGAGAGCTTATTCCCATTTTAGATGAAGTGTATGATACCAAAAACATATCAGAATCAGTGACAGAGGCTGGATTCATATTCAATACTTTCTGGCTTCCAATCCATGGTTAGCTGTTCTTTTTTACACATCTGTGAACATATAGAGTATAATGTTCATAATAGAATACTTAATGTGCACAATAAGAAAGGTAGAAATGATAGAAGATTAAAAACTTCCTCGTGTTCACAGACCAGTACTTTTATCTCTCTATTGCTTCACAGGAAGAAATAAGTTTGTGTTGTTTCACTGTATTTTTTTTTTCAAATGCACACAGAAAGCTATGAATAATAGTGATACAGAGTTGAAATAATATTCTCTTCATAAAGCTTCAGATACATGGTGCATAAAATAATTTCTGAAAACTGGATGAAAATCTGGGTATCATTGACAACATTAATTGTATGGGAAAATAATAGACTCACAAATGAACTTTTGGGTGACAACTGCAAAGTAGGAGATTGCCTACACTGTATAAACACCAGATGTTAATATTATAAATGCTAATTTGTGTGTATATAAGAGAGATGTGTTTTTAAAAATGTAAATGTAAACTGAAGTCATCTATTTAAAACTACCAGATGACTATATTCATTTTTTATCCTCAGAGGCCAACAAAATGGTTTTTAAATTTGCACTATAGCATTAAAAGTTGTTTCTTTGAATTACATTTCCCTATTCCAAGCAGCTAGCATCTGTCACGCAAGCCACATATGGTGGCTTGGTTAGTGAAGTGATAAAGAATTAAAGTAGGCAGCAACCACCTGATTCAATTAGTCATCAATCATTTAACATTCATCAAGCTTTGTTTTGACTGCCAGGGCCTTTGCACTAACTAAACAATGGTATTCCCTGTTTGAGCTCACAAAACAAAATCATCCTTAATCTTTTCTCTTAACTTCATACTCTCTCCCCTCCCAGCAAACCAGCTGCATCACACAGTCTATTCAAGTTTCCAGAAGACCCCTGTGGTACTTGCTGTACCTGTACTATCCTCTGTGCCATCCCAGATCCTGTAGGTATCTTTCCTTCCTTTGTGTGGAGGACCAACTTAAACTGTACTTCTCCCCAAAAGCCCTCCAGAAAGCCTCTATGTAGACTTCAGCTTCAATACTCTTGAACCCCGTTAGGTGTGGATTGTGGCAATGTCCTACTGCTCACAGAGGCCTTCTGGCATTCCTTCCAGAAATGCATGAGCTCCTATAGGCCATGACTATTGCAGGCAGGCACAGGGGATATGAGAGGAGCAAATCCTAGATGCTCCCATCCTGGACAGAGGGACAAATTTAAGAAAAAGAATGAATGAATGAAAGGAAGGAAGGAAGGAAGGAAGGAAGGAAGGAAGGAAGGAAGGAAGGACAGCATAGCTGGGTTCAGAGTTACTGCTTTAATATTTTATTTATTTTGAAATAAATAACATTTTCATAATTTTTAAAAGTTATAGTTATATAAAGCCATCAAAATTCTCCTTTTTACTTTTCTCTCAGTTATTCATCTCTCTTCTCCAGTGGGAACCAAAGTTAACAGTTCTTGTATGTATTTCCAGGCATATTGCATGAGTGAATAAAAGTTACGTGTGTGTGTGTGTGTGTGTGTGTGTGTGTGTATTTGTGCATGAATGTGTGTATGTGTAGTTAAAATTTTTACACAGATCATGTAAAAATAAAGTGAGGTTTTGTAGCTTGCCTTTTCACTTAATAATATTTCTAATATTTTATCTGTCATTTGACTAGAACATTAAGAACTTTCTCATTAATTTATATATTTGGCTATCTACTACTATCAAAGGAATATGCCATAATTTATACAAATGAACCCTGATCAAATAATCTTTGAGAATCTTTGTTCTAACTCTTTGTCATTACAAACAATAGTGCAGTAAATATATATATATATATATATATATATATATATATATATATACACACACACACACACCTATGGATATATATGTGTATATCATGTTATGTAGACGTATAGATACATATATTTGTATGTGTGTAAAATTGTTTCAATGTCAATTGCCTTACAAAGAACAAGAAGACCTATTTCCTCATATCCATACAACATAGCTTAGTTACCAAATTTTTGATCTTTGGCAATCTGATAGGAGAAAGAAGTGATATCTTGATAACTCAGTTTAATTTGCTATTTTTATTATAACTGAGATTAGGTATCTTTTTATGTTTTCACTTTTGGCTGACATATAGCATTTATGCATATTTTGTGGTACAGTATTGTACTTTGATAAAACATGCATTTCCTTTTCTATGAGTTTTATGGACATTTCTGTTACCAGTATTTTTATCAGGTTATTGTTGTTTTTATGATTTGTCATAGCACTATAAATCAAGAAAATTAACCTGCTGTGAGTTGAGTTGTGTTTTTTTTTCCTTCAGTTAATAATTTGTCTTGAATTTGCTCTGCAGAAATTTGAGGATTTTATGAAATGAAAGTTATCAATCTCAGAATGAGTAAGACCTTTCAAATAATGATATAAAACACAGAAGCCATAACTGAAAGAGGAGAGACAGTATATCTAAGCTTTTTAGATAGAGGAGAAAAAAAAAATTATGGTTTCTTACTCTTTTTGTTTATTTCTGCATTCTGTATTACATAAATATAGGGATATATGCTGAGGCAAATTAGGCCACTTTAAGAAGCATCCAACTATTACCTGTTCTAGTTATTCAAGCTGCAAAACAAATTATCCCAAAACTCAATGCATAAAATGGCTATTTGTTTTGCTTATAAATTCTGTAGGTCAAGAATTCTAACAGAATACAGTAAGAATGGATTATCCCTGCCCCTGTAGTCTAAGGCCTTTCTAGTATCAAAGTTAAAGGCCATAATTATATTTAAAAATCTGAGTGGAACAGGTGTTGTTGGCTGTAGGCAGATCCATAAGCAGGGGCTATTGTCCTGAACACATTTATGAGGTACCTGCCAGTTGCCTGTTCTTCCTCACAACATGGGGGCTGGGTCCCAAAGATGAGTGTCTGAAAGAGAGAGAGAAAATAAAGAGCTGTGTCTTAAGATGCAGAGTAACTTCTGCTGTGCTCCGTGAGAGCAGTCAAAAGCCTGCCCAGGTTCAAAGTGAGAGCAAAAGGTTCCCACCTCTTAATGGGGAGTGGCAACATTCTGAAAGACCATGTATAATTGGAAATATAGACTTGGGTCTTTTGACAAACCACAGTATGTCCTCTTGTTTAGGGATATCCTCTATGGTTTCAGTCCAAAAAAGACCTCAGGGATTCACCCAGGTGGCCCCACTGGGTTAGAGGATCATGCATAACTTTGTTACAGCAACTAATGAATTTACGTGGCTTCAACCTGTAAGGCAGGCTCCTGGGCCACTTCTAGGAAGTTTCCTTTGTCAACCACCTTGGGCTGACACTGGTAGGAATAATATTTGTAAACATTTCCTCCTAACCAACTTTTGCTGGTGAATTTTCTATTAATTACTCATTTTATCAAATAATAGGAAAGACAAAAAACTGGCATAATTAAGTGAGATGAAAAAACATACTATCAGCTCACTTAATTATGCCACTAGCCACTCTGAGACTGTCAGTGCTCAGTAAAAACTAAAAGGATATTTACCAAAGACCAAGTGTGTGAATTATCTCTGGGCTTCAATATCCAAACTTGTTTTCTTTTGCCCTGATTAGCATCATTGACTATTCCTATTTTTAAAAATAATTTCATATAAAAGACTCAATAATTTCATATGGACATATCCTTCTCAAGCTAGTCAATAGATAGAGGGCTTTCTTGAGCTATAATCTACTGGGATATTTTAATTAGAAAACAGACAAAAAGAAAGCAGTTGATTTATGACTGGCTTTTAGCTCATCAGAGCTAACAGCACATTAGATATGAAAATAGAAATCATACCTGTCCTGAATTGAGTAGCTAAGGTGTAAGGTCTTTTTGTTCTTTTACCATTCTAGATCAGGATACAGAGTGAAGGATATGGAAAATGATAATCCCAAAACAGTGTGACCCAGATTGAGAGAGGGAGGAAGAAGGCAAAAAATTGATCCTCCCCCAATAAATCCTTTCCCAGTGACAAGACAATCCCTGGGAACGAAGTACACATTAATCCTAAAATGGAAGTCTCTTGATAAACACTGATACTTTACCATAAAGTGACCCCCAGAGGAAAAAGATAAGCACTGAGACCCTCCATCCTTTCCCAGTAAAAAAAAAGTTTCAAATTTTCACAATCTTTTTCCTGAACGCCCAAACTGACACATCCTGTTGAAGTGATTAAGTTACCCCTTAGGGTAACCTGCAAAACCCAGACCCCTCCTATAACTGGGGGCTATTTTCTACCCAGAAATTGAGCCTCTCCAATGCCTGGCTCTGCTGCTGAATAAAAGGCATTTCTGATCCATGAAGTCTGCTCCCATCCTGGTTGTTTGTGTTTTCATTATGGTGCCAAATCCGTTTTGGTTATTTTGCTTACACAGAGTATAGAGAATCTCATAAGGGTGAAACAAAGAATTACAAAGGGAAACTTTTAATTTCAAAAAGGGGCATGTGGATGGCTTAAAATCAGTACCCAAGGGACCCCAGTCATCCATTTGTTTTAGGAATTCACAAAGGAAGTCAAACTTTCTGAGAATTCAGAACAGAATTGTGACAATCATGCTAAACAATGCCTGTATTGCAACAGATCCAAAAGACCTCAAAAGGTAACCATCAGTTCTTAGACAGGTGTGGTACAGGGATCTCTATAAAAAAACATAATTTGCATTCTCTTACTTAGTAAAGGTGGTTCATTTTGCTAGAAGGAGTAATGGCCTAAAATGGCAAGCTCCTGGGAAAAGTCAGATTCTGACTATTGAAGAAATGGGTCAGTGAAGTCAGAAAGTGAATTTATGAAATTCTGTAACATAAATTTGTGCAATCTGGGTCAGAAACGCTAAGAAGAAGATTCATGAAGAAACCCAGATACCTAAGAACAGGCATCAGACTACAGACCTGTAGGACTCAAACTCATTATTTCATTGCAGGTCCTCTCCATCATTTAGAGAAGTTTGGTTTTGCATTGATTTTCACCTTCCTCCATTTCAGATTGCCTTAAACACTTGGCATGATCCAATTCTTTCCAAGGAGGAGAAAGGATTCAAGAGAAACTATAAAAGACTGAACAAGGAAGTGAGGTAGGGGCCAATGGTATGTTTTAAAAGACATTTTAACAACAAAGAATGGTCATGACATCTAGCTCACCCTTGCTTTTGTTGAAATATATATCGCTGCCATCAAGTCCTCTGAAAAGATTCAGCTCTTCTTCAGTTCTTTCAGTATTTCAGTGTTTGACAGAAGGGCAAGAAGAATATGACTCTCTGACAGGACTGTCACTTTGGACATTGCAAACAGCCACCTCCCAATATTTTACTGCAGCCTCTTCGAAATGGAGGAAGATAATTGGATAGTTCCTCCCAGCCAGGAGAGGGCCATGACATCTAATTTTACATTTCCTGCCCTTTTCATAACAAAAGAGACCATTACAAAATCCCTCAGGCTGCCCTGAGCATGTTTTAAATCTGCTGGAAAACTTAACTAAATTACAGCTTTTTACACTGATTTTATGCCTTTATAGAATCCAAATTAATCCATGTTTTAGTTTAAAGATTTACACTAGGCTCTGATCTTCAGTATTGTTTCATCCACTTTTCTCAAAGTATTTCTTCCCAACTGCAAGAATGCTGTTGACGATTTCAAATTGTTTTTGTATATCGATGGGAACATAAGAAGGAAAAAATATTATTTCTATGTAATATCTGAGTAACATATAATACTTTTCTGGGCCCTAAATCTTTTTAGTCTTTGTATTATATATCATGGAGTAGAGACACATATAAAATAGAAATGATAGCACATCAATAGAGGATTTACTCTATGTTTTATATTTAATTACTCATTTTAAAGTGATATCATATATTATAGAGAATATTATTGATTTTATCTGTAAGATCTTATTTTAAGTCTCATAACAACTGCACAACACATCTCACAATAGGTACTATTGAAAAACAATCCTCATCTTGCAGATGAAGGCATGAAGGCTGGGAGAGATTAAGTCACGTGTCTGGGGTCACATAGCAAATTATGGAGCCCTTAGTCTTAAACATTGAAATAGACTTCCTTCAGTGGAGTGAACTATGGGGCCATGAAGAGACTCCTTGGACAGTGATGGGCCTAACCAAGGAAATGATTGTATGTGGCCCTGGATTTCAGAATTGCTATCAAAAGCATGACTAGACACAGTAGTGTACCAAGGGGGAACAAAGAATATCTGCCCCAACCAGGGTAAGTAATTACCACTGACATTGTTTACTAAACCTGCCTGTGTGTGGTTACAAAAAGCATTCTTTGATGTAGGCATTTATATGTTTGTTTTTAGATTCTTACAGGCCATTCATTCCCTTTGTTACTCTAGCTAAACTCCCCATTTATTTTGAAAGGAGTCTATTGTGGGTATCTTGTCCCCTTCCAACCACTGTATTTTGGGTGAGTGTGCAGCAGACAACTCATCACATTGATTCCCTGAACCTCCAATCCAGAGGACCTGGCCCCCCAGGGGCTGAACCCCAGCAACCACACTCCAGAAGCCTAGTCCAGGGTACCTAAGCAGAGACCTAGAGAGGAGACCCTGAGACCAAACCAGAGTCTATAGAAGAGGGAAGCCCCTGGAGGTCTACAGAACAGATGAATGCATCTTTCATGAGGAAGAAATATGAATTTTGAGTTGCCAAAAAGTGGCTGTGGTGTTCTATTAGTGGCTATGATATCATACTGTTTTTTAGTCTCTTCCATTGGATCTAGGTAGACTCTCTCTCTCCTTATTTATCCAAGTATAGTGGGAGGGACAGTATGCCAGTTCTGTCACTTTGGTTTTCAGAAAACCTGGCAGCTTCAATTTTGTACCCTTGGGATTCCCCAGTTGCCACAAAAGAAGTCCAGATAGCCTAAAGGAAAGACTATAATGGAGAAGTCATGTAGAGAATTGAGAGGGAGAGGCCCTGAGAGTACAAGATTACACATTAAAGTGGAGACAAAGAAAGAGACCAAGACACAGACCCTGTCCTTGCAGCATTACAGCTGGGACCAGTGTCCAGGTGACCCACCAAATAAATCCAAGCCCCAGCCCAGACTACAGACTACTGAGCAAATAAAGTGATTGATTGTTCTAAGCCAATAAATTTGGGGGTAGTTTTTCATATAGCAACTAGATAATTAAAACACTAGTAAAAATTAGACAATTAATACATATTTATTGGTACAACCAACAGAAATGGTAATGCCAGGATTCTGCTCCTTAAGACAACTAAACTTCAAGGTTAGACTAATAACAATCTGACAAACTAGAGTCAGCTGAGCTCCAGGGTAAGGCTGATTGCATGGCACAATGGCAGGCTGGAGCACAGTGGGAACCCCAGTACAGATTTGTGATATCAGGAAGGCTTCCAAAGGAGATGTTACCAGAACAAAATCCTGAAAAGAGTGTAGGAGTTGGAAAGGCGGGGGGGGGGGGGGGGGGATGGGTTTAAGAGCTTTCCTCTGAATATCCAGCAACCTAATCCAGTCCTTCATTAAAAAAAAAAAGAAAAAAAGCAAATGAATGAATATTAAGTTTAAAAGTCATCCATGGAAACAGGTTTATGTGGACAAGACTGTGAAAAGGAAAAATGCTAATACTGCATAATGAGGTCCAGGTCTGAACTATGTAAAATCTTTAGGCAAATCAAAACTTCCTCTTCCTAAAGCACAGAGTGCCTGCACCAAAGGAAATATATGTTAAGAAAATATGGTTGTAGTAATTTTCTACACATACATTATTGAAGGATGCCATGTCCTCATTTGCAAGGGTAAATTGTCTCTAGAGAGAACCTTGAAGATATCACTGTTGACTTTCAGGAGCTTATTACATACAAAGATTTTTAAATCATAATCAATCTATGATTCACAGCTACACCTGGATCTTTGCATTTCATGTTTGGAAGCAAACATGAAATACAAACATTTGATAAATGTTTGCCCCTCTAAGGCATCTTTTCTCAAGAACATTAGATGTGGATATTTTGTTGCTTTTATATTTCACTTTTATACTTCCCTCTTTTGACTATCAATAAAAACATGCAAATACACACCCAAAATGGGAAGAAATGAGTTAACTGATTTCAAACTGCTTTAAAAAGCATTAATTGTTGGGACTATGGCAATTTAAGTATTATCGGTTATTTTCATGTTATGTTATTTGTTCAGTTGCTAGAAGTTTGAGATCTTTTTTAAAAGTAGGATCAAGGGTAAGATCAAATAAAGAAATGTGTTATTCTTAGCAGGGCGTGGTGGTACATGCCTGCAATCCCAGTGGCTCAGGAGGCTGAGACAGAAGAATTGCAAGTTCAAAGCCAGCCTCAGCAATTTAGTAAGGCCCTAAGCAACTTAATGAGACTCTATACCAAAATAAAAAATAAAAAGAGCTCAGGATGTGACTCAGTGGTTAAGTGGTTCAATCCCTGATACCAAAACAAAAACAAACAAACAAAAAAAAAAAAGTAATGTGTTATTCTCTCAAGTCATTCCTGTATGCATGGAAAATAATATATAGCTTCTATAATGTAGTATAAGAAGAGGATGTGTTGAGAAAGTATTCATGTTTATTCAATGATTAAAAAAAACAAGAAAGGTTATTATACTGGAAGATCAGAGAGAAAGTATTCCTTTAGAAAAGGGAATTAGAGAAGACACGAGTGATGTGTTAGCCTACTGAGGCCTGAAGAGCAGTACATGGTAGTATCTTAACAATAATGAGCCATAAAGAGAGGATCTGAGAAGAAGTTGACTTCAGTCTTGTAGGGTCCCTTTGGTTCAGAGAATCAACTCCCCTTACAAACTTATTGCCAAGAAGAAAAGAAGTGTTATGCTTTAGATATGAGATATCCTCAAAAAGATCACGTGTGAGACAATGCAAAAATGCTAAGAGGTAAAATGATTGAGAATTGATAGATTTAACCTTATCAGTGCATCAGTCCCCCATAGGAATCAACTGAGTGGTAACTATAGACAAGTAGGGTGTGGCTGCAGGAGTAGGATCACTGGGGGCGTGCCTTTGGGGTTTATATTTTGTGAGCTGAGCTTAGTCTCTCTGCTTCCTGGTGCAATGTCCCAAGTTGCTTTCCTTAGCCACACCCTTCAGCCTTAATATTCTGCCTCACCTCAGACACAGACCAATGGAGTTGGCTGTCTATGGACTGAGACCTCCAAAACTATGAGCAACAAATGAACTTTTCCTCCTTAAAATTACTTTTGCCAAGTCTTTTGGTTGCAGCAACAAAATATATGACTAAAACAGAAGTTACTCCTAATATCTCCACTGAGCTTACAGATCTCTTCCTTCCCTGGGAGAACTGAGTGATGGTTTTCACATGACCTGTTGAGACTATGTCTGCCAAGGGGCAGGGCTTTGGCTGCTTACCACGCCCTAAAGGACCGGGGCTAAGCAAAGGGATGTGGCTGTGACGTAGCGTGAGAGACCGGACCGCCTGCTGGCTGATTGGCTAGTTCTAGGCCTATTTAAGTTCAGTGCCTTGCCAATAAATCTGAGTTTCTGGATTCTCGCTTGCTATACAGAACTCCCTGGGTGTGGCGTGGTTTTTCTGTTCATCAGACAGAGGTAGACACCCTGCTATTTTTGCCCTTATGTCCACCCTCGCCGGGTAAGTTATATTTTCCTCTGCAGGCAGAGGGGAAACTCCCTTTTAGGGCCCAAAAGGGAGATAGCTTAGAACTCGGCCCCATTCATAACTCAGCAACCCCAGCAGGTTGGCGCCCAACTCGGGGCGTGAACAAAGAAAAAAAAAAAATATCGGTGGGCTTAATAAGGTTAGAGACGCAGCGTCTCTTTCGCTGGCAAAAATACCCTTTAGTATGGGGCAAATATTAACATTCAGGAAATCACAAGACCCAGCCCTCGAGGCGTGGCGCGGTATTTTAAGAAAGCAAGGTCTCCAAATATCTGATAGCTAAGCGGAGGTGATTTGGAATTCGTTAAAACGGGCGGCTCCCTGGCTCCCAAAGTCTGATTTTGATTCTTGGGAGATGTGGGACGAAATAAAACAAATTTTAAGAGACCGAGAAATTGAGTACGGGGAATCCCCGCCTCCAGGAGTTTATCCAGCTTTATCCGCCCTAAAAGTGTACGCGCTTTTACAAGAAAAACAAACACCTAATTTTTCCCGGTCCGGAGAATTAAACACCCCCTCCCGGTCTGCAAATTTAAAGAAATCTCGCTCCAGGGAATTAGAAATTACAGCCCCTCCTTTAGAGATCTCTAACAAATTCCCTGAGAACAAAGGCCACCGGCCACATGGCTCGAAACTTTATGAGAGGGATCCACCATTTCATGAGTCAGCTCCTATTGAGCCTTCGGCGCCATCACTATACCAAGAGGCGCTAACGCCCTCTAGTGGGCTTTCACCTGTAATGGCATTTCCAGTTAATTTAACAAAGCCTCCTATAGCTAGAGTCACTCAAAAAACTAATAAAGAGATCTGACCACATTTATTGAGAAAGTGGAAAAAAGCCTTCAAAGGAAACTTCCACCTAGTGACCAATTTACAAAAATATTAGTTTGGGAAGGAATAACCACAAATCACAAGCTGGCCTATGCTAAGTTAAGAGATAAATCTATAGAGAGATGGATTATTGCCACCAAAGATGTGGGTTCAACAACTCACCAGTCTCAGATATTAAACACTCCCCTTAATGCTCATACTAAGATATTAACAACAGTTTTAAATGGAAAAGGAGCCTATTTTAAATATAGACGACAAGGCTATTTTAAAAAAGACTACCCCAATGGCCTTGGTCGGCCTCCAGAATGCTCCCCTGGCCAGATCTCAAAAGATTTAACCTTAATTATTATTGATATTAAAGATTGTTATTTTTCAATACCTCTTCAACCAAATGAAAGATACGAATGGATTGTTCTCCCTCAAGGTATGGCTAATAGCCCAGCTTTTTGTCAATATTATGTTTCATGTCTTCTGTCACCATTAATGAAAAAATCACAGCTCACCTTATATGTCTATATGGATGACATCATCCTGGGAGCTGCTGATGTCCAACAACTAAACTCTGCTTACTTAACCCTTCGAGAGCTCTTTAAAAAAGGAAGATTGCACATATCCAATGATAAAATACAAACTATTCCTCCCTTTAAAATATTGGGGACAAAACTTAGCCTAGACTCGGTTTGTCCTCTCAAACCCCAGCTTCTCATTCAAAAATCTTATTCCTTGACAGAGTTACAAAAGCTATTAGGAGAGCTAAACTGGTTAAGACCTTGGCTTCATATCTCTACTGAGGATTTATTACCTCTCTTTGAGTTGCTACGGGGACAATCCCCCTCTGATATAATTATACTAGAAGAAAGTCATCTGTTAATATTACAAAAAGTCCAAGATGCCCTCAATTCAGTCCAATTGGCTCAATACCAACCAAAACAACCTCTATATCTGTGGGTTTTCTCAGGTGCTAAGCTCCTGACAGCTGTTCTAACCCAGATGGGAAATCCATTAGAATGGATACATTCCTCTGTGGGAGGAGCACCTCGAGTTTATTCCCAATTAGATCAATTAGCAGATCTTATAATAAAAGGGAGAGATACATCATTGAGGCATTATGGAAAAGACCCAGATATTTTAACAATTCCTTACCATTTGTCAGACTTTGAATGGATACAGAGAAACAACCCTAGAGTCTCCTATGCTTTAGAAGGATTCCTAGGAAAAGTTGACTGTCATTACGGGTCAACCAAATGGACCTCTTCTTTCCAGAAACTGGAGTGGACTCCCCCCATCTTGTTCTCCAGCAAGCCACTCCCCAAGGCAGTAATGTCTTCACAGATGGAGGAAAAGAAGGGTCAGCAGTTGTAATATTTCACTCATCCTCAGGCCAAAGGACACAATATTTTGAAGCAGTTACTGGTTCTGCTCAATTTAAAGAATTATATGCTGTTACATTAGCCTTGACCCATGTCCAAGAGCCTATGAATCTTTTCTCAGATAGTCTATATGTAATTAACCTATTACCTACTCTAAATGCCTCATATATAAAGATAGATAATAATCCTATCACCCCTCTGATGATCCAGGTTCGATCCCGCTAAAGGGGCGTAATGAACCTGTGTTCCTCCAACATCTTAGGGGACATCAAGGCTTATCTGGGCCCCTATCTGAGGGAAATCAGGCCGCTGACCGTTTAGCCACCACAGGTGTATTAACAGTTACAGTCCCATATCAACAAGACCTTCAGTTAGCCCAAGGTCTTCACGACCTTACTCATTTAAATTGGAGAGGTCTACATAATAAATTTCCTTTAGTTCCTATAAAAGATTTTAAAAAGATTATAAGGACATGTAAATCTTGTTTGCCCTTCTTACAGGTCCCACCTCTCCAGTCCCCTGGGGTAAATCCCAGAGGCCTAAGGCCCAACACGGTCTAGCAAACTGATGTAACCCATTATATGCCATTTGGAAAATTAAAATATATATTTATGTCCATAGATACTTATTCACATGCTTGTTGGGCCACGGCACACTCTGGAGAAAGGGCTAAACATGCTGAAAGTCACTTTTTACAATGCTTTGCTATTCTTGGACTGCCAAAACAAGTTAAAACTGATAATGGAC
Source organism: Tamias sibiricus (assembly GCA_025594165.1). Classification (NCBI taxonomy): domain Eukaryota; kingdom Metazoa; phylum Chordata; class Mammalia; order Rodentia; family Sciuridae; genus Tamias; species Tamias sibiricus. The sequence continues at coordinate 36,897,883 of CM046665.1, read as the reverse complement.
CCTGTTTTGTGAGCAAATCATTACAAAAGTTCTTCCAAACTTGACATATTAAGCATACCACAGGGATCCCATATAACCCAAAAGGACAAGCCATAATAGAAAGACATAATAAAACCTTAAAGGACCAATTAATAAAACAAAATGGGGGAAGCAACCCCCATGACCAGTTGAAAACAGCTATGCTTACTTTAAATATTTTAAATTTTTCCAAACAGCAGCCTCTGTCTGCGTTTCAAAGACACTGGTCTAACCAAACGCCTTATGTAAAAGTTGAGGTCCGATGGAAAGACCCATTAACTGGAGTCTGGAGAGGTCCTGATCCATTAATAAGTGCTGGCAGAGGTTTTGGATGTGTCTTCCCAATGGGAGAAAAAAAACCCTATATGGGTGCCTGCCAGAGATCTCAAATACTGCCAATCCAACCAAAATGACTACCCAGGAGCACAAGCTCTTGAGGAGTGATCCCTTCTTTTTTCCACAGAAATGAAAAAACCGTGACAAATCTCCTGTCCTGCTGTGATTAAACTTCTCATCACATCCGTTTCAAAATTCATCAAAAACACTATCCTGGACTCCTTCTTTGTCAGCATCTCAACCCTCTGCGATGAGAGAAGAAGGACTGTGCCATTCCTGTGACAATTATCTGGACTTTATGCTAGACGACTTCCTTTGAACTCTGAGAGAAGAGCGCTATATCTTACGACAATTATCTGGACTTTGTGCTAGACGGCTTCCTTTGGACTCTAAGAGAAGAGTCCCATTCCTGTGACAATTGTCCGGACTTTATGCCAAAAGACTTCCTTTAAACTAAGCTAAATGGATAGACTTTCTCTTTTTGGTGAAATCCCTGATTGTCATTGTCTTTGTGTGCACTTTTAGCCCTATAGAACTAGCCAGATACAGCTGGGTGGTCTACTGTCACACTGAGCTATAGCCCTATAGGCTTGGCCATGGTCCTTAATAGGATGCAGAGGTATGCCATCCAGTCAAGCCTTCCCAAAGGTGACTGTCATGTCCCGTGTGCTCCCCTTGGCCACCTGCTGGCCCTAGGTATGTCCACCTAAAGTGCTAGAGTGATAGCCAATGATGGGTAAGATTTTTCCCAGAGAGAGAAGTCAACCTAGACAGGCACACTCTCAAATGAGTTGGACACCCTACAAGATGGGACATCCCATTTTTAAAATATAAAATGGAGAGACCCCATTTTTAAAAAAATGAAAAAAGGGGAATTGTTGGGACTATGTCTGCCAAGGGGCAGGGCTTTGGCTGCTTACCACGCCCTAAAGGACTGGGGCTAAGCAAAGGGGTGTGGCTGTGATGTAGCGTGAGAGACCGGACCGCTCTGCTGGCTGATTGGCTAGTTCTAGGCCTATTTAAGTTCAGTGCCTTGCCAATAAATCTGAGTTTCTGGATTCTTGCTTGCTATACAGAACTCCCTGGGTGTGGCGTGGTTTTTCTGTTCATCAGACAGAGTTAGACACCCTGCTATTTTTGCCCTTATGTCCACCCTCTCCAGGTAAGTTATATTTTCCTCTGTGGGCAGAGGGGAAACTCCCTTTTAGGGCCCAAAAGGGAGATAGCTTAGAACTCGGCCCCATTCATAACTCAGCAACCCCAGCAATGACCAAAAGTTATTCTTATGGAGACCCTTCCCACATGGAAGGAAACACCAGGAGTAGTGTGTTTCCCCCACTAACATTCCTTAGCTTGTTTTGTTTGTTTGTTTGTTTGTTATTTGATTTTTTTTTGGTCTGTTTTTGGTTATTTGCTTTTTGTCTATTCCTATAAGTCCACTGGGTCTTAGATGAAGATGGAGAATGCTACCCTCTTGGGAAGGAATAGTAATCTATTTGAATAGCATTCTTCTCCCTAACTTTATAAGGCAGCTCTCCAATACTAACTGCTGGTCCTAACAGAACTATTGTAAAATAAGGGACCAAGTCCCTAAGGCTCAAAACTGACTTAGAATACTCTGAGAATTAAGTCCCAAGGACATGATGTTCTCAAGATTGCAAGCTGACTCCAAGTTCTAATTACCTTCTGTCTTAGAGTAAGTCCTCCCAAAGCTGTGCTTAAGCCAAGATTTGGGTAGAAGGGCTGTATTAGAAAGTGCTCTCTGGAGAAACCAGTAATGAAGGGGAAGAAGGAGAGTAAAGTGGAAGAAGCCAAGCAAAGGTTCAACATCAGATAAAGTTCAAAACTCAGCCTGATCCCACAGGGTCATTCAAGGACTCTAAATCTTCCACATAAAAATTCATATAAAGTTGAACAGCTCCAGCTTAAACTTTGACTGGTTGATATCAAAGTCAGTTTTTCATTGCTGTGAGCAAAATATCCAACAAAAGCAACACTGAAAGAAAGTTTATTTTGGCTCATGGTTTCAAAAGTTCAGTGCATTATAGCAAACTCATTGCTCTGGACCCAAGAGAGGTAAGAGGCAGAAAATCATGGGAAAAGAACATGGTGGAGAAGTGTTATTCCATTCTTAGAAGCCAGGAAGCAGGGGGAAAAAAGCAAGCAGGAGGACTGTAGGGAAGTCCTTCCAGAACACACTCCCCATGACCTACCCCCAGCCATGACCCACCCACCCTCCTACAATTACCACCCAGCTACTCCATTCAAACTAGGTGGACTGATTAGGTTATAGCTCTCACAATCCAAGCACTTCACCTCCAATCCTTCCTCCATACAGGAACTTTTGGGAGATACCTCATATCCAAACCATAACAGAATATCATAGCCATTTAAAAAGCATAATTATAAATTGTGTATGTGTCATGGCTAGTTCCAATACATTCCTGCTCCTTAGGTTTCTTAATTAAGTGAAATACTATTGTTATAAGGACGTCGTGCCACACTAATATATGTTTTTGTATTGTCATTGCAAAAACAAATAATTTCCAAACAATCTCAAACTTATAGTAACTAGTAAAAAGAGGATGAATTTTTTTTCCTGAATCATTTTAGATTAACTTATTAATATAGGATGCAATACCACCCAAAACCTCAGAGTCTACTTCCTGAAAAGAATATTCTTTTTCACAACTATAATATAATCATTAAAATAAAGAATGTATTAATTAATGTATTAATACCATCCAGATCTCAAAATCTTTCAAGTTCCATCAACTTCCCCAATTTTGTCCTTTTTTGGAGAAGGAATTGGTTTAGGTGAAGCTTATGTTCATTTGTCAAGTTGTTTTAGACTCAGACTTCAGTTTTTCTTTGACTTTCAAAACTTCAACATTTTTGAGACGAATAAGCCTGTCCATCATTAGTGCTTCTTCATCTCTTCTCCAAATCCAGAACCAATTTTGTTTTTCCCCTGATAAAAAGCCTTTAATATTTTACCTTCCTCTTAAAGTTAAGCTCTGAAGATATTTTACAGCCCTGCCACTGTTTACTCACCTGCCTCACCTTCCTTGTTTCTGCACATATCTTAGGTACGGTATATTTGTTTGCCTTTCTGGATGCATCCCTCTGTCTTTCCATTCCTCCATCTTGCTGCATACAGTGGGACCAGGCCACTGAGCTCCTGTGCCATCTGCTTTCTAGGTAGGTTCAGCCAATGGAACCCCAGGATATCAGAGTGATGGAAAGGAGGAATCCCAACTTGGCAGGGATTGAACTTCTCTCTACAAAGCCTCCTGGGCTAGCTACATTCCTCCAACTCAATTTAGTACTTCTACTAAGGATATCTTCTCTACCAGCTTTCTCCTCCCGTGATTTGAAAATTTACTGCCTTTTCTTATCTTTTTAGGGGTAAAAACAGCAGCTTCTCCAATGTTATTTAGCACAGACAAGAATCTTTCTCAGTGGTTTCTTCAAACACTTTTAGAAGTCCTACCAATGTGGGATGGGGGGAGCTCTTGTCAAATTATCCTAATTTTTGTGACATTTGTGTTCTGTTAGGACCCTATCTAGCCAAAATATAAACTTCACCATCATGATAATTGGCAATCACGTTAAATTTTCCTTTTTTGTTTTGTGCCACGGTACCACCTACATCACTATTTCACCTGCCATTCTCCAATTTTCATTTAAAATGGCTTCTGATTCTATGAATCCTTCCTGATCCTTTTTTAAATTCAGGTATTTGTATATCCACAGTGAATGCTTACTAAATTGTGTATTTTTAAGGATGGGAGTTGTGTCTAATTTCTTCTGCGTCTTCAGCAGCTTGCACAAGCAGGCCAGCATTACTTTTTTTTTTCACATAAATGAATTGATGTATGATGCAATAAAAGAGGAAGTGTGGTTTTTCAGATTAGACTAAAAGCAGCATCTTCCAGGCAACACTGCAATGAGTTATATAAATGCGCAAGTGCAAAACAAGGATAAAAAAAAAAAAAAGAAGAAGCAACATCAATAGCAGAGCAGTTGCTGCTACTCTTCCTATAACATAAAAGGCAACAATAATTAAGAAATCATTGCCTAATTTTTTTGTAGTAGAGTTGGCAACTTTAAGCAAGCATATCATTACACCCCCCCCCCCCCAGTATCACCACTGTTAGCCTCTGGACAAAAATGCTAATAGATCAAACTGATTTCTCTTGTTGTCCAGACACAGTATCAAACACTATTAAACTCAGAAATACAAATCAGTATACTTTGGGCAACTTTGATATGAACTACATCTATGTTTCTGAGTCATTTCCATAACAGTAGAAGGATTTAGGGGCAGGGCTGGCAATGAAGAGTTTGAGTTTAACCAAGTAACACAATCTGCAGAAAAGTATATGATTAGAAATGGATCCAGGTACATTTACCCCAAAATGACTGAATATTTTAAATGAAGATCTCTTAAACCTAAACAACTGCCATCAATTGTTTATATTTTCTTAAATTACTGCATCCTAGAATGGAAGCATCTTGTCAAAAAATAAAAAAAGACAATATAGTCTACAGTTAGAGTACATCATTAATCTTGTACATTCTATGATTTGGGTTTCCAATGTGGGATTACCAGCATAAAATACCACAGTAGATCTTAACATCAGCAATTTTTAACAACTTTGAGTTATAAAATGTCATCTAAAAAGAAGGGAATCAATTCTGCCCCCGCTATGGGAGTTGAATCAGCAAAAGCAACCAAGAGCAGATGTGTTTTTAATAAAAGAAAGTTTTCCTTTGTTATCCAATATATACTTTTAGAATACCTCAACCTGAAACAGCTTTTATGAGTAAATACTTGTTCTAGGTCAGCAGCCTACTGTAGTTAGCCATTGTTTTTGTTTAACCATTTGTTTGGTTTACTAAGAGATTATAAAGCATAATGGGAAACTATTCTGTTGATTTTTGTTTGGCAAATTAATACTTCAATAAAATTATACTCTATAATTTACTTTTATGTCTATTTTATGCAAATAAATTATTAGAAATATCTCTATTTCATATAAAGTTAATATAGTTATCTCTATTTAGATAAAGTTAATATATTATCTATGGTTTACTTAGATATATCTTAAAGTATTTATAATTGAATTTAAGAGACTGGCAGACCCCGATAGGTAGTTTCATCACATTTCTGATATATTTCAAACTTTTAGTGCTTACTTTACACATCATAATATGAAAGTGACTTGAAGTGTTATATATAATAAGTTATATTTATATAAAACATCTCTTTACAAAGTGGTCAAATGGTAAATGGACCACTTCATCTTTTGCATACTAGAATTTATCATGTGAATTTACCACATAAAACTTCAGTAAATTCAAAATAAATGATTATACAAAACCTTATTTTCTATTATAGAAGTCAAAGATCTACAGAATGGAAAGTTTATTATTACATTATTGTTATAGTTTTAATGATCTGTTGATAGATTCTCTTTATAGAATCATCTTATCTCTTGAGTTATTTCATCAAATTATTCTACATATGATAATAATTATAAAACAAACTGAATAGACATTTAGGCTTACATTCCAGATATGTCTGTTAATAGTGTATATACTAATTTAAGAGAGGTAAAAAGAATTACTCTATGATGTGATTTATTTCTGGTGCAGCATTTGCCAATTAAGGACATATATTTTCTTTTATTTATTTATTAAGTTTTTCTTAATGGGGTTGAACACAGAGTTGCTCTAACACTGAGTTAGATCCCAAGCTCCTTTTATTTTTTATTTGAGACATTCTCACTAAGTTGCTGAGGCTGGGGCTGGCCTCAAAGTTGTAATCCTCCTGCCTCAGCCTCCTGAGTCAATGGGATCACAGGTGTGTACTATCATGCCTGGCAAGGACATACACTTTCTAAAAACATGATTACAATTTTGAGAGAGCAACCACAAGATATTTTCTCAAAATCACCAACAAATACAACAATCCTGTAACACATTGCAATTCAGCAAGGCTTTCAACAACACTTCGTTTTTAATATATGACAATGAAATAGATGTGAATGGAAATCTTTTATTCAATTATTTATCCGGGTGTTTATTGGTGAATTAACAATCAGGTTCATGTCCTTTATGTTTGCTTCTCAAAGGTGAAATCATTTTCTGAATAAAACAGAAATCAAAGTGAAATTATAATAGAAGAAAAATCTTAAAGAGTGAAAGGATTAAGATCGAATTGTTTACATAGGCTATGAAAATTGATTTAAACAACTCAATAACTAATCTTGGGGTTTTGCTCTTTCATTTAAATAATGACTACAAGCCAACTGTAGTAGACACAAAGGAACACTGGCAGTGTCCATGCAGTGAAAGATCATGGCCCAGCTGCAGGGAATGCAATCACTAGGCAGCCCCTTTGCTCTCTGCAACTTCAGGGTCTTCCTTAGCTGCAGACACACCTCACCTCAAATCGTGCCTTCCAGGAGCAGCCCACTTCCAGCAACTTCACAAAACAGGAGTGCAAAAGTTGAAACTTTTGAAATAAGAAAGGGAATGACTCTGAGGAATAGAGTGCTCCAGATGTCCCTGATAAGTGAATAGAAGCTTAAACCTGTGTCACAGTTCAAATTCTTCCTCTGCCTACTCCTGCCTAGTCACCTTTTTCAAAGACATTGATTCTTACCAACTATTTTGCATTGCTATCTTAGCATCTGCTTCTAGAGAACCCCAGTGATATTTCCTTTAACACATAAGGAAAAAAGAAGAAAAAAAAAAAAAAAAAAAAAAGCCAAGCTTGCTCATCTCTAGAATATCAGAGATGACATAATAAAAATGTGGCCAAGGGAACAAATGGTCTGGAAATGGAAACCAAAAGCTCTGGCACCAGATGTGTGTCTGTCCACTCCCTTCATTTGTGGCTTCTCACAAATCACTAAGCCCTGGACAGCTGCCTCTTGTCAAGTCAGGGGGCAGGGTAGAATCTCCTCCCATCTGCACCACACAGGGAGTGAACTAAACTGGTGGTGACCAAGTGCCTTTCGGTGGGCTTGAGTCGGTCCATTGTAAAGTTTTCACCAACCTACATGAAGATGACCAACTTAGGTTTGTTATGGGCTGATTTGAAAATTAGCCCAGACTTACCACATTTTGTTCAGACATCTCACCCTGTGTGAAATTGCCCCTCTTCCACATGAGCACACTCACATAGATGCTAACACCTCCACCCCCACCTACTTGCACCCTGACCACAATACTCTTGATCTATGGGACTAAGGCAAGATTGTTTTTCTGAGAATGTAATTTCTGAAAACATGACTCTCTTTTGTAACTTTCCTTTTATATGAAATAAACCCTATGATTATGATTGCTTCTCCTGCCCCCAACCCCTTGTGGATTTTGAGTACTTGGTTCTCTGCACACTCAGCCCTGGCTGGAAATAAAGCTTTTGTCTTTACCTTCAAAGGACCCAGAGAATTATTTGGAAATTTGGGAATAGCACCTTAACAGGTTAAAGTAGTGAATTTTTTAGACTTAACAGTACCAATTTGTGTTTTTTGTAATTATTATTTTTGGTTATCAATTTATCCCCCTCTTTCTCTTTATTAAAATATTCCTTTGGAAATGGTGAGGTGAAGAGACAAAAGGCCTTTTGGTTTTTGCTATGGTTTTAATGCTTTATGGGCAAAACCCAATTAACAGCACTTACTCAGGCATCCTTCCACCAATATGCTATTATTTAAAAATTCTACTGAATAATAAAACTCACTGTGAACAAATGATCTCAACATTCTACTGTAATAATATGCATTTAAAGTACGCTGACACTGATTGACATGGTTTTAACTGATACTGACACACAATATTGAATTAGTGAGAGAGACAGGATCGGAATTCATGTTCTGTGAACTGTATTTCATGTAAATTTACATGCAGGTCTGTTAGGCATTTTCATTAACTTCAGCATATATTCCCATTAATTCTCAAAAATTCCCAGCTCTTTGTTTTCAATAGTCATAGGTTTATCCACTTCAAGGAAAAAAAGAAAGTCTTAGTGGTCCCAAGATTTCTATTCCTCAACTCTTTAAGTTGGCCTTTTTGAAACATTTAGTGGGGACAAAAGCATAGAGAAAGATGCTTCCCTTGTTCCTTTTTTATTACCTCAAAACAATGCCTGGTCAGTGATAACAATCCATCTACCCAAATTTAATGCACTCTCCTAAGAAGCAATTTAAAATGATATCATAAAAAAGAGCAATGGACCTGAAGTCAAGATTTATGAGAATATCAAGTGGTAACAGTGAGATAATGTTTCAACACGTGAGCACCTCCCACAATGTACTTCACTTCTCCGATGGTGGGCGTCCTCTTCTCCCTGTCATGACACAACAAGTCACTCTAGACCTGTGCTGCCCAATAAGAAAGCTTCTGGTCATTTATGGCTAGTATTTAATTTTTTTTCCAATTTTGTTGAAGTATACAAATAAAATGTATCCACTCTAAGTGTACAGTTAAATGAATCTTGAAAACTATATGCCCGCCTATGAATACCATCACAACCAATAAAAAGAATAGTTCCTTTACTGGCTAAGAGCTTCCTGACTCCACATTACTTTGTTTGATTAAATTCAAATTGATATTAATTAAAATTAAGTGATATTAAAAATTCAATTACTCCGTCATTCCAGAAGCTCCATACCATGTTGAAAAATACTGCTATAGAACATATGCATCATTGTAGAAAGTTCCATCAGACAGAGCTGGCTCTGATGGAAACTCTTTTTTCTTAAGGGTTTCAATTTTACAGTATATTTTGAATGCATAGAACAAGGCAAAATGTACTCTATTTTCATATTGGTAGGGAATCTTCATTGGCTTCATCTGCACAGCACCTTCACTCTCTGCTCCATTATCTACTTCCTTTGCCAACTGGTAACCCTTCCCACCTTCCTCCTTATTCTCAAAATTAAGGCTTCTTTCTTCACCCTTCTCTTGGATCCTTCTTCTAGCTGTGGGTCCTCTCTTTGAAAAGGTTTTGCTTGAATCTTTCACTAATAAATCATTAAGAAAAAAACTTATTGCTTCAGGTCCTACATTACTACTGGTGCAGAACTGACCAGTCATTTGGCACTACAAGGTCACTAAGGATTTCAAAGAGAAGGTGGTAGGTTTGGGGGACAAGGAACAGTGGCAGGGTGCTCCACTGGAAAACATGAATATCTGAATCTTGGACTTGTTGAATGCTCATGCGGTTTTCTCCTTTCTCCGTGAATGCTGTCTCTGGCAATGTTTTTCATCTCAATCAGGTACTGAATAAGACAAATTTATACACTTATCGGGTGTGTAGGTAAATCATCATTGTTCATTTTTAGCTGCAGAGTTCTCTATTTCTAATTCAACTTATTATTTTCAACCTAATATTTTTCCTCTTCATCATTGGAGTTCCACCACAATGAGACCAATAATCTTACAACTCACCCCAAAAGTATGTCAAGGGTGGGAGCATTTACTTATTCACAGAACTTACTGCTACAATTCAAGTTGGCTATCAAGATGGCATCTTGATGTTTTGTAGGTCTGGGGACAGTAATACCAAAGCATCTCATACCAGCCATTGAGTCGAGGTTTCTTCCCCAACCAATTTTATAGGTGAGATGACATTATCAATTATACTCCCAAATATTTGTTTAGGGATATTTGTGTTGTAGAAACTAGATAGAAGGATGGGCTATGATATTATAGTCTTCCTGATATTTTAGATTATTAAATTTCTGTTTCTTAAAACTAAATCTAAGATAATGCAGTTAAAATGGTCTTTCTTAAGTAGAACAATATTGGTAGCCTGGATATCCACACCAGTTGTTTTAAAGATCATGTATGATGTAAATAAGTAAATTCTGAACAATAAAGACAATATAGAGTAATGAAAAGGGAAAGTAAATTGAATATGAGAGGGAAGCAACTTTGGTCTAATAAGATCACGCTAGGATAAAACCAATAACTATTATTCTTTCTATGCAGTTTTTTTCTCTTCTCAAAATGTAAAGCAATAAAATTTCTGGTGACTTCATTATTTATTTATCACAAATTTTATTAGTTTATATCAAATCTACTTTCAAAAACATTTAAAGAGCTATTAAATATAAATAGAAACAAATAAGAATAGAAAACCAAAAAACATTTCAGGGAGATATGCATGAACCGTATTATGAGATTATCACTGTTGTGTGTTAAATTTAACACTGGACATCTTTAAAGTTAGGATTGATAAAAAAAAAAAATTAAAGACAGAAGTACTAGAAAATACAAACATAAGAAAGATATTGTTTGTCTTCCAAGACCTTATAAGCAATGAGAAAACAATACAAAGAAATAGTAAAGTTAAACCATAAAATGAAGGGCAGAGATAAGAGCTTGTTCTTGGAGAGGGGCAAAGACACATAAACCCAATGGAAAAATGATTGGTAAATCTATAGACATGTTTGAAGGGTGAGAGCGGAGACTAGAGACAATGCATTTCAAAAGAATTTTACCTTCTCACTAACAAGTAAATGAGGTTTTCTGTTGCTGTTGGAAGTGAGCTCATTATCTCAGGGTCAGTAGAAGAGATTTACAATGGCATCAGAAAGAACACAGTAGAAAACAGATTTTTTTTTTTATTATGCCTATCACTAAAAGTAGCCGTCAATAAATTTTAAAAAAGACAACTGATTCTTCTCTCAAAATATTACCAGAACATTCTCTAATGATCTTTTAGATCAGAGACTATTTGGTAGGCCAAGCCATTTCTATTAGCAATTCTGTGTAGACAGTTTTGTTTATTAAATATACATTAGAGGAAATGATTTTTCTCCCTTTAGAGTCTAGACTTTAGGCACTGCAGACTGATTCTTTTAAATATATGAAAACTAGCTATGTTTATTTTATGAGTTAGGAAGTCTCATAACTCTCAGCACCCATATCCAATTTGTATCTCTAAAGTGACTTTTTATAAACCAGAATAAACATATCATCTCTTTTCTGCAAACCAAAAGCTATTTATCCAGAACAAACGGATGTATTTGAACATGTTAATTTAGTGTGGTTTTAAAATACATGGCTGGGTTATGCACATAAAGCATTCATCTGTCAATTAAAAATATGGAAAGTCGTACACCCCAGCTCACTTGCTTTTTTTCATGTCTGCTTTTTAGGAGTTTTCTTATTAGTAATCAGAGTCAAAATCTATAGAAATACTTTTTTCACCCTTATTGAACCAAAAGCAAAGGCTCTGGAGACTATCTGGAGCTGGGAAAGGGGCACAGTTGTTAAAGGACCAGGACTCAGGACCTCTTTGAATTTGATCTACACAATTCAAAGTCAAGTTACAAAGAGTGGGAGAGGTAAACACATTATACTCAGATATTTTATATTGGGATATAATTGTTTGGACAATTTTTCTTAGTTTATAGCATATCCAAATAAAGATAAAAATAGGAATTACCCTATCTATCAATTTAAGAAACAATAAAATATTATGAAACAGTATATCCATGCAACCACAAAAATATGCAAGAGCTATATGTGATAAAATGGAAGATAATCATGAAATATTATGCTAAAACACAAAAACAAGTTTCATAGTGCTGAACAGTAAAATCTTTTTTTTTTTTTTTTTTTTTTTTTTACCACCAAATCTTAAACATATGCATATGTGTTTACAGAGAAAACAAAAGTATTTTGGAAAACTATGCAACAAACATTAGTTCTTTCCTGGAAATGGAATCAAGGGGTTGAAAACATTTACTTCTTATTATATAAATATTTAAATCATTTGAATTTTTGCGTAAACTTGCAATTTTTAAAAAATGCAAATTTTTAATAGAAAAAAAATTTACCAAATCTAAGAATAATCTGTTTTTATATACTGCTGATTTCTATGTAGAAATTGTGAATACTTTATTTTGTTATATTTATTGAGTAAATGATAATTCTCTTCTTCTGATATCTTTAATTAGATGTATCCAATATATAATGTACAATTGCTTCTAGTTATGCATTTGGTTTTGCTACAACTTCAAACTTTCTACTTAGAAAACCTACTTTCTCCTTAAAAACGTTCTACTTAGAAAGAGTAGCTAATCAGGTTAAAATTTCTCAGTCTAGGGGCTGGGGATGTGGCTCAGTAGTAAAGCACTTCCTTAGCATGTGTGAGGCCCTGAGTTCTATCCCCAGCACCACCACAAAAAAAAAAAAAAAAAGTATCTCAGTCTTGCAATTGATAGGTCTTGCAAGATGAGGACTATCAGTATCTGGTAGTTTGGCATAAATGTAAAAATCTCAGGACCCTCTAGACTTACTGCATCAGAATCTGCATTTGAACAGAGGACTCATATACACATTAGATTGAGAATCACTATTTCAGAGACCTGATCTTTAGTCTATCATCCCATAACAAGTAATTTGTTTTTATTTAGATCATATGTTTACAAGGAGCCTTGGGAGGTGGTCCAGGGAAGCTTAAGAGATATTAGGAGGATAAAACTTTGATTCATCTCCATATCACCTTGCAAGTTTCATGCCTCCAACCACTTCCTTTATGTAAAATCATTCCAAGAAAGGTAAGAGTCCCTGAGATCACAAATCTTCAGAGTTTATAACCCTACACATGGTCAGATGGAAAACAGCATGATCCTTTATGGTTTCTGACACTTGAATTGAAAGAGGCTATTAAAAGATATGCTACACATGAAATGTGTTGTTTCTATAAATATTTATTTATTCGCATTGAAGGGAAAGGTCAGAAAGTGAAAGTCAGGGGGAAATGAAGTATGGTTAGAGTGAAATCTTAAGCATTTCTGGGCTATGAAGTGAAAAATGAAAAAAGTAAATATAAGTACTATTTTCTCAGTGTATTCCAAGTAAGAAACACAAACAAAATTAAAAACAAGGACATTTTTAAAATAGTTATTCGCACTGTCACTTCATTTATTTTTTTTCAGTTGATTTATGTCCAGCCATATTTTTAAAAATGTAAATAGTATTGCCTATTGATTTAGACACTCAATAAAAGCTTTTGGGATAAGAAAGAATAAATACAAGTCTTTTTTGAGTATAGAAAATTCCATTTCCTGTAGTATTACAAATTAGATATCCTGAAAATTCTTCTCAACAAAACAAATAGAAATTCTGAGTAAAATATAAGATATGCAGTTTTAAATTCAAAGTCATTCCAGTAAAACATAAGTGAAACTTCCAAGGTCTTAAAGTGAAGAGTTCAATGAAAACCAAAGTAGTAGGCACAGAACTGACACTCAGGAGATCAGCCATGGGGAAGCTGTTGTCTCAATAACCTAGGCTTGGGTTTTGATGGACATAGGAGAATAGGTAACAAATATGTAAAATGAAAACTTGAAATTAATGTCTATACACAAAATCAGGGCATGCAAAAGTATACATCCTTAGCCAAAGTGTCAAATTAAAAAAATGCATGAACCAGCACAAAGGAGTAAAGTATAAAGTTCATATGTAGACCCCTAGGCTCTGGGTGTGTTGGGGATTAGTTTTCTGTAAGATTCCATGACCATGGGGCAAAAGTCACATTTAATTGAAGCTCAATTTTAACTACTTACATTTTCTGAAATGCTTGATATTATAATAAATTATTCTTGGGTTAAATATACCCCTTAGAGTCTGGCCAAAGTAAATTAAAATCCTCTTTTGATAAATTCTCTCTCAACAGAGGTCACAAAAGTTTCTACGAATAAACTCCTCTGATAATATGAGTTAGCCAAGAATAGAAATAACAGTGAATGCTACTACTATACACAGATAATTAAGTAAGTATATTTAAAATGATCAGAGACTTAGAAAAAGCATAAGTTACAATGAAAAAATAATAAATATCTAGGGAAAAAGCCAAATAGAATACCTAATATTGAAATCATAATTCTAAAAATAAAAAAAAGCTTCAGTAGATGAACTAACTATGAGTTCAGCCATAGCCAAGGAAATAATTAGTGACCCAGAAGAGATTATTCAAACTTACCCCCAGTAAATGAAATGGAGAAAATATGAAGAAATGGTTAAGATTCTAACATAATTATAATTGGAATTACAGAGAAAGAGAATAGAGAGAATGTGAGTGTTGGACTCAAAAAATGATACTCCAAAATAGGACAGGCTGAGTACATTGAATTAAAGGAAGTTGGAAGGCCTTAGAGGCTCCCTTAGAATCAAGGCCTTTCATGTTTCTGACCACCAACCACAGGTGGAGGCTTTTCACTGAAGTTCCTTTATCTACTTGAAGAAGAGACCCTACTGGAACATAATTGTTTTTGGTCTCCTCCCTGAAGTTTCCTTAACTAGAGAAGATTAAACTCATACATCAGAAGGGAAGCCTGAGGCATGTCACCACACACTAACAGAATTTGGTTTTCAGTACAAATCCTGTTTCCAGACAGAATCATTTACAAACTAACTTCTGCACTTTGGGCCCACTCAATTCCCATAAAAATCATTTACTCCACCTCAAAAGTACTTATAGTCCCTACTCCCCTCTGCTTTATGAAGTGGGTATTTAAGCTTCAAACATCTGGCCTTCTCTGAGTTGGTTATTGTATGGTTCCCCTATACACATACACATTAATAAATTTCTATGCTTTTATTCTTTGGTCCTTCTATTGTCAGTTTTTTTCAGCAGACTCAATTACTAAAACTTCACAGGGAAAACAAATTTCTTTAGGGGAAAGATAATACTCTTAGAAATAATACCTAAGAAATTTCCCAAACTGAGGAAAAACATATTTATGACCAAAGAGGGCACAAATCAAACTTACACACCTATACACATGATACTACAACTATAACTTCAAATTATGAAAAGTATTTTAAAAGGAAGAATTCAAATTATTATAAAAGGATTTTTTTTTTAAAAAAAGCAGACTTTTCCTGGTAGAAGAGTATCTTTAGAGTGTTGAGAGAACAGAGCTGCAAAATATCATTTTATACCCTGCTAAAATATTTTCTTTTAGGAGTGAAGATGAAATGAATTCAAATAATCAAACACTGAACTTACCACTAACAGTTTCCTGCTTAACTTCTTGCTTACAGAGTAATAAAGTTTCTACATTTTAGATAGAAGAAACATGAACCTAGAAGAATGAAAGCACAGGAAGATAATATATTAATTATAGTGATGATATAAAATATTAATGGTAATCTCTAATTTTGGATATGTAAATACCCAAATTCATTTTTGTTAAGTTTCCAAACAGCTATATCTCACAAGAAGGAAAATGTTAATCAGTGTTAAGTATTCTACATCTGTGTGTTCTTCAAAAGAAAAATAAAGATTCTGATCATATTTAAAAAGCTTAAACTTCATATCAGAAAAAAAATCCATAATAAAATATTAAGACAAATGAGTCAAATAATAGGAAAATGTAAAACAACTAAATCAGTCAAAAGGAAAAATCATAATAAAGAAAACTTCAATACAAAAGCATAATGAAATGGGGAAAGGTGCAAACAGAAATAGAAAATAACACAAGGAGAAAATCCTCTTCATATCTTAGATATACAAATTAAGATAAAAATTGCATCATAAAACTGTATCCAACTACCCACTTCTACCCTTGTACACCCATTCCAATATATGGGGAAGAAGGTGGCACCTTGTCTCACAACCTCAAACCTAGAGTCTTTTGACTGTACACAATATTTTTGATTCTCAATAATTTAAATAAAATCATATTTTATTGGAATTTTATGATGTAGTTCAGCAAATTAAAAAATAAAAGAGCTAAAATACTCGTTGTTAGAAAAGACAGAAATCAACGTTAGGGCCATACAACCAAAATGAATGAGTGCCAGAGAGTGCCATGTTTCTCTTCCCTTGAGTTCTTAATTACTAGTTTGATTGTCCCAGCACAGAGGACAACTTAATTAATAGAGGCACCAAGCAGACATACATCTCAGAACATTAGGAGAGATGGGCAGTTTCCCAATGGAAAGTCAGGATGCTGGATTAAAGAAAGGAAAAATAAATACTAAAATCCCCCACACATTTCAAATTAAAAGAGATAATTTGACTGAATTTGCTGACACTCTGTAAACAATAATTCTGATACAACATGTAACTTAAGAGATACACTTCTTAAAAATCTTCTCAGCAATTAAGCCAGTGATCACAATCCAAATGACTACTGGCAGAAAATGACTCAAGGAAACAAGTAAAATAGTATTGGAATATGATGATAGATGGGAACTGACTCTCAGTGTCAGGAAAACTAGTGAGGAATAGTTGTAACTCAGCTCCAACTGATTGTCACCAGGCAAAACTGCATTTCAGTTGGAGGCAGATCTTTTACAAGAGAAACCACTAGTCAGTAATATTCAAAATTGCAAGATTTTTATATATTGGCAACTGATTCAATTTCTCCAATACTGTAAGCAATAGGCAAATTGATCTGTTTTTTGTAGACATGTAACATACATATATATATATATATATATATATATATATATATATATATATATATATGAAGGAGCCCCAATTAGGAAGGGCTATTGCGGCTAGCTGGAAGCCATAAGTTCCACCTGATATGTATGTGACGGCACCTGTAAATGCACGTGAGGCACCCGCAAAGCTAAAGGTATATGTATAACCGGGTGAAAGCGGTCGGAGTTAGGAGAACGGAGAACGAATTAATTCAGTCAGTCGTGCAGTCGCTCGGTCGGTCAGAAGAAGAGTTCGGGTCGGAGAAGAGGAAAAGAATCAGAGAGGCCAGAACGTAGGCAGAGCGGTTACAGATAGAAGAAGTAATGGCTGGTCAGAGTTAGGCCGAGGCTCCCGAGGAAGAAAGAAGAAAGAAGAAAGAAGCTCTAAAAAATAATCTTTCTCTACAAGAAGAAAAGCTCTCTCTAATCTTTCTCTCTAAAAATCTTTCTTTCCCTAAGCTCTAAGAAAGTAGAACTAAAAGTAGTAATAGCTTTACTCTGCCTCCGAGTTTTTCTCCCGCGGCGCTGTGGCTGGTCATGACAGGCAGCTTACATATATATATATATATATATATATATATATATATGTTAGTGTGTGTGACACACACACACACACATATATTATCAACATCCTTCACCAGAATTGGTACATTTATTGTAATTGATGAATTTACATTGATACATCATTACCACCCAAAGTTTATATGAATCTACATTGATACATCGTTACCACACAAAGTTTATAGTTCATATTAGGATTCATTCTTGGTATTGTACATTATATGAATTGGGGCAAAAATATAAAGACATGTTTCTGTCATTATAGTTTTGTGCACAGTAATTCCACAGCCCTAAATATTACCTTTACTCTACTTATTCACATCTTCCCTCTACAGCTCTTGGAAACCACTGATTCTTTTACTGTTCTCATAGTTTTGCCTTTTCTAGAATGTCATGTAGCTGAAATTATACTGTATATAACTTTTCAGATTGCTGCCTTATTAACATACATTTAAGATTTCTCCACTTTTATGTCTTGATATCTTATTTCATTTTAATGTTGAATAATATTCTGTCTACATATAGTAAAGTTTATTCACTCCCCTACTAAAGAACAACTTGTTTACTTTCAAGTTTTGACAATTATGAATAAAACTGCTATAAAACACCTGTGAGAATGTTTTGTTATGTACATAATTTTCAACTCATTTGGATAAATAACAAAAACTGTGATTGTTTAATCCTATGTTAAAAATCTATTATATTTTGTAAAAAGTTGCCACACTGTCTTCCAAAGTAACTGTACTATTTTACATTCTCATTAGCAATGAATGGGAATTCCTATTGCTTCACAGCCTCATCAGCATTTGGTGCTGAGAGTGGTTACAATTTTGTCCATTTAAAAAAGGTTTGTAGTGATATGGTTTTGATTTGCAATTCCTGCATGGCATATAAAGCATCTTTTCACATACTATTTGCCATGTGTATATCTTCTTTATTAAGATCAAGACCTTTTGCCCACTTTATTGAGTTTTAAGAGGGTTTTCTTTTTGTATATTTTGAATAATAGCTCTTTATCAGATATGTCTTTAGCAAATATGTTCTCCTAGTCAGTGGCTTGTCTTCTTCTCTTGATCTTCACTTCTTTTTGAAGATCTATGTTTCTTCTACCGAACCATATAGTCAGCTATCTAATCATTTGAAATGTCAAATGTAGCATTCTGGGATGGGATATAGCTCAGGGATAGCATATATGCTTAGCATACACCAACCTTGGGTTCAATCCCCAGTTCCTTCAAAAAATGTAGCATTCTTATACATTGACAAATATAAAGACTATGGTATTTCCTTACTTTTTCAAAAATTTTATCATAATTCTTATTAAACTGATTGCTATAGAAACTATTATGCTTTTAAAAAATGACATTATCTGACTTATCAGTCTTAGACATGTTTTAAGCAATAAATAAAGAGTACTTTTAAAATTCTCCAAACCACAAAGTCCTCAGTGACTCCTGTTGTGAATTTTAACTTATGATTTCCAATGTGTGCTAAGCCAACAATTACCTAGGGGAAATATTCATGACTAAAATCAAACAGAAAAAGAAACAGGCATTTAGAGCTTTGCAGAGATCTATTTATTTCACTTGATTCAAAAACAAAATATATGTATAAATAGCATTTAAAGACTATCTAAAAAGTTTGAAACTGATTGTCACACTGCTAAACTGAAAGATTCAGTGGTTGTTTGGAAATTCTGTATAGAACTGTTTATTCCACTCTAGTAGATCACAAGGAAATTTCAAGCTTCATTACGTTTTGTGCTTGTATAAATAGGCGTGACAAGACCCCCTCCACTGACCTTCATTGTAGATTTGCACTTGATGAAAACTTCTGGGCCGCTTCACCTTATTATCTTTAACTTGCATCATTTTTTAAACCTTTGCCTTTCTCACCACATAGAACAAAATATGCCCAGCACTTTGGGTAGATTTTTCCTCTAAGGAAAAGAACTCTCCATAATTTTTTTTTTTTTTTTTTCTTTTTTTAAGTAAGAGGGTAGCAGGGCTTCTGACCTGAGCTAGAATTCTGGAAATAGAGAAGTGAAAGGTTTTGAACATGAAAAAAAAAAAAAAAAAAAAAAAAAAAAAAAAACGGAGACTGATTTGAAATTCCCAAGAAAGGAAAGGAAAGCAAAGCAGACTTGAAATACCAGGTCTAACGAAGATGGGTGAAAAGCACAAAGGTCTGAAGTAAATAGAGGTAGGAGCATATGAAAAACAAATGGGAGGATCTCTTTCAAAAGTGATGGATAAAAGAAAAACGATTTTATTTGCATCCTGATTTCTAGTCAGTTATGAAGATTTCCAAGTACAAACAATAATCAAGAATTAGTTCACCAAATGAATGCTCTTGTCCATACCCAGAATGCATTATTCAGATTTTTTACCCTTCCTTCTGACTGTGTGAATTTCTTAAAGATAAAGGAAGAGGATAAAAGAAAAAGAAAAAAAACTGACTTAACATAACTCTTATTTAAATGTTTTCACTAGTAAATCGCTCTGATTATTCACATATCTTTGTACATAAAGCTCTTCTCCAAATGTACAGCATAAGTAAGTAGCTAATTATAATATTTCATGTTTCATTTTAAACTTTTATTTTGAAAATTGTTTTTCTTCTAGACCTATCTTATTCAGAAATAATATGGCATTGGTTTAAAAATGTTTATTAATGTTTGAACTTTAATGAGCACATGAAATTTCTGTAAAGAGAAAATAATTTGAATTTAATTTATTTGCCTTTCAAACAAATGACAGTGGAATTACACTTGAAATCACAGGAACTGTAACATTTACACACAGAAATAGTAACCTATCATGGAACTACCGCAGAAGGAAATAGTAGCATGAGGAGCAACTCATTTTAAAACTGTGCAATTTCGATGTAAATAATTAAAATTAATGTAATTGAAATTGTCTCTGCACGACGATTCAATTCGGTCACTTGAATGTGACTGTGATCCACAGTGCCCTCTGCTTCAGGGTGTTCTTGCTTTAGAAATTAAGTGAAGTGTTACTTCCTACCAGTAAGAAATGTTCTTAATCATCACTTCCTCCCACCCAAGATGTGTGTGGGAGCCTTGATAGTACTCTTTCAATGTGAACAGCTCTGTTTGTTGCTTCACAGTACTTCCTGTGATCATGAATAATAGTGTATGTACACATGTAATGTTCATCTTACCCATTAGAATATACAATCTATGAGATCAGGGATTGTTACTGTTATGTTGGTACTCATAATGACAAAAATAATATGTGGAATAGAATGAATATTAAGAAAATACTAAAAATAGATTTCTATGGTGAATGGCAACTATTTCCTATGGAAACAAAGCCTAAAACTATTGACATGTGACTTACTCAAGGATTCTTTGGAATCAGAGTAAATATTTTCAGGGGCTGATAAGAATTAATGATTATAGGACTGAGGTTATAGCTCAGTGGTAGAGTGTTTGCCTATCACATGTGAGGCCCTGGGTTCCATCCTCAGCACAGCATAAAGATAAATAAAAAAAATAAAATAAAGGTATTGTATCCATCTACAAATACAAAAAAATATTTCTTAATAAAGAATTAATTAATGGTTATATAATTGGAAGACCATAGTGAGAATTTTGGCTTGAATTGAAACTGTAATCATCCTAGAATTGAGAGATGTCTAAGAATGTCTAGAGAAATGGTAAAATTAGACCACTTGGGCTCTATTTGAATAAGTACCTCACATGTTTCTGGGGAATTAACTCACCCCAAAGGTGTAAATATACATAATATTTTGTCCTTCAGACAGCTGAATAACTGTCAATCAGATTTCCTGTTAGACCTGTTACCAGAGATGGTATCCTGGTAACAAGGGATGATAACACTGGAACACACTTCTGATGGACACTGTCAAACATATGCCTATGTGATGTGGTAGAAATAACGGGCTGCAAAACTTAAAATTCAAAAACTTGTCTAGAGGTTTCTTGGAATATCTGTGTTTATCTTCATTTAGGAAAAGAAAAAACAATGTTTCTAACTTGTCATACTTTTATTCTTACTAGTATGTTAGTATTGTCAAGTTTGTTATTAACTGGTTCTCTTTCACGTTGATTTGTCGTATTAAATTCAACTGTGGCTTGACTTTCTGGTAGAAAATGTCTGTTAGAAGTACAATGTTGAAAATAAATAAGATTAGTGATTTTAAAACCTTTTGTGCATCAGGATCCTTGCTTCCAATAAAATATTTCATAGTTGGTCAATATAAGTAGACACAGCTATTCTGCTTATCAGGGGTAAGGGAAGAGGAAGGACAAAGAGGGGTACAACACCTCCATGCCTGACTTCAACACTTGCCCTTCCTGGCAACCCCCAAGACAAACCAGATAAACCCCGCGTGGCTTTGTGAGCATGGTTTGAAATTGCTAACCTATGTAAGAATGACATATTACACTCCTGTAATGTTTTATAGCTCACAAAATGATTTAAAGTATATCATCTGTGTCCTTTCTGTCTCAGCGTTCAGATTCTGTTTAAGCATATTATTTGAAAGCAGCTGGTAATGACTTTTTTAAGGGTAATCATAAGTCTAATGACATTAAGGATAATGAAGAAGCAAATAGTTTAATTTAGAATGAATTTTTATTTTTTATATGGGGAGCATTTCTATTTCATCACTTTTAGAAAACACGTGGATTAAAATAGTTTATATTAGACAAAAGTATAATAGAAGATTCAGCTACAGTAGAGTGTGATATTAGGCCAGGGCTGACTTCTCCATTAAGCGTACTTTCTAAAACCCACAATGCTTTTAGGGACTTTAATTTCTTTAAAATCATAATTCAAAAGACTTTAATTTCTTTTAAAATCATAATTTAAAAATTTGAGCTAGATCAAAGAAAATTATCTATATTTAATGTTACCATATTGTTTTGATTGCCTCCTACTTGCCCCATTGGTAAGAGAGATTCCTGACAGAAGATGATGGCAAAAACCAAAACACCACCAGACACTGCATAGATGAGATTGACAGAAACATTCTAATCACATATACTCAAGCACAGTGGAGGAGTACACTGTACCATGAGGACCACATGGAGGCTGCATTAAGAACAGAGTAAGAAAGCAGGAGCTGTAGGGAGCAGTTGTTATGGTAACATGAGAGTAGGGGGACCCCTGGTTCCACAGGAGGATGTGATTGTCTTGCTTAAATAATTGCATAATGTGGCAGGGAACTGAAATTGAGAATAAAAATAGGCAGGAATTGTGCCTTGTCCCTTTGATAAAGGGGATAGTTTGGCTCTAATTGCTCAAGCTGCTATAACAAAATGTCATACACTTGGTGGCTTCAACCACAGAAATTGATTTCTCACAGTTCTGGAAGCTGTGTCCAAGATCAAGATGCCTTCAGATTTGGTGTCTAGTGAGAGTCCAGCATCTAGTAGATTATAGAAAGTTGCCATCTCACTGGGACTCACATGGTCTGTCTCTGTGCATGCCAACTAGGAATGCAGGCACTCTCTCTCTCCTCTCCCCTTCTTTTTCTCATGAGAGTGCTAATCACAGCATGAAGATACTGCCCTCCTGATCTAATTTGAACCTAATTCTTCCCAAAGCCCTCTACTCTGAATACTACTAGATTTAAGCGGGAGCTTCAATATACAAATTTCCAGGGGACACATTCAACACCTAAACACTAAGAGACCTTACCCATGGAAGCAGAAAAGTGGTGGTGATTAGATCATTTAAAGCCTTCTGGGTTTTAAATGTTCACCACATGTGAACCATCCAGGTCTGATGCCACACATTCATCCTTATACCAATGCAGTTATAAAATGTGATTTAATAATTTTTTATCAAGAAAGGGACCCACAAAAACAAAGGTATCTAGGGCCCATAAAAATCATATTTGGCCGTTAGACACGGGTAAATATAGAATACCAAGTCTCAGGACTAAAACTGGTCCTGTAATTCAAGACCTTTTACAATCTTGATCTGTTTTTCAATTCCAAATTTTTAAATGCTTGGATTGATACCCAAAAATTTACTCCATGTAACTTTTAAAAGGACATGTGATGTTGTGAACTGTTTGGAATCAGAAAATGAGATTGATGTGGTTTTCTTTCCAAAAATGATGTCCTGTGTCATGTTGGGCAAGTTCTTTGATCTCTCTGAATTACAAGTTCTTGGTCTATAAAGGAATCTTATGAAGATTAAATCAATGAAGCAGGTGGAAGCCCCTCCCACAATTCCCTGGAAGTGTCACTCAAATGTAAATCCTCATTGCAATTAATTTGTCTCATTTGATTATTCTGAAAAATCTCTGCAGATTCCGACTGGTGTAGAGCAGGTGCTCAAAATTTATTAGATTAATGGATGGATAAACAAATGAACTTACATATACACAGGACTCCTGGAACACCTCACACTGTTTTCCATACCTAGAATATCCTCCCTCTTCTTACCTTAGCTAACTTCTAACGTCTTAAGACCAATTTCCCTATCATTAAACAATTTTTTTAATCAACCCAGGCCTCTTTTATGTTTTCTATGAACTTCTGGAGAATTTTATTCTCTATGACACACATTTTGAACTTAGCCTGTGATGCCTTCATTATTGATTCTTTAGATTATATCTGCCTTGACTGTAGAACTCTCAAAGTTAAGGGATGTGTCTTAGACCTCTTTCTTTTCTTAGTCCTATTATAATTCCTTGCCCACAGTAGAAATTTAGACAAAAATCCATCCCTGTTGATTTTAGAAGTTGAGAAGTCTAAGATCTAGGTCCCAGTGGGTTTAGAGTCTGGTGCAGACTCACCTCCTTCTAGATAGCTGCCTTCTTATTATAACTGCACATGGTATAAAAGATAAGGAGTCACCCTGAGGTCTTTTTATTAGGACATAGATCCCATTTATGAGGTCTCCACTCCATGACCCAATCACCTTCAACACTCTCACCTCCAATACCACCCATGGGTGAAGATTTCAGCATGAACTGCAGGAATGATAGAAACATTCAGCCCATAGCAATATAATATTATGGAAGCTGTACTCATAACTCTGAAAGTCAAACAATATTTTCCACTTGTCTGATCAGGTCCAAGTTCTGTTCAAAACGTCTGCCCCTGGTCTGGCCCCTTAGGTTGTATCCCTGTCATTCTAGATTTAGGTTATATCTCAAATCTGTTTTCTTTTACTTCCTTCCAGCAAGTGTGAATCTTCTGTTCCCTATTCTCTCTAATTTATAAATATTTTGTCCATTCCTCATAGTAGTATGCTTCCCAATTCATCCCATTGTGGTGGAAAGTTTTTGTCAGTGGGTGTGTGTTCGTGTTGTGTGAGTATGTGTGTGTGTGTGTGTGTGTGTGTGTGTGTGTGTATGTGTGTGTGTGTATTTCTGACATCCTGCTAGGTGATGAATTCTGTTTGACAAAGATTAATGTCTAATTGTCTTTGCATCCCTAACAGTACTTAAAACTATGCCTTGCCCAAAGTGGGAACTCAATAAATACTATTAACTGGGCTTTTTTTTTTTTTTTCTGAACAGAAAGAGGAAAAATCCCCTAGGACTTTAGTGTCAAGAAAAAATATTTCAGTTAGTTGTGTTCACCTATAAAGAAATTAAACATTAGAAAATGTTGTTCTGTGCATTATCTCATTAATCACCTCAAATTTCTCATTCATATTTGAGGTTCGTATTACTTATCCTTGTACAAGGAATTTTGTTATTCTTAGAAAAAAATTACCAAATAATAGACTGATATTTCCTTCAAAACTTTTCAAATATTTCCCGAGAAATATATATTGTACAAATAAAGGCTTCTGTGGATGTAGGAGTTTTTGAAATACCAAGTTAAACAAAGTTGAACCAATCTCTTTGCTACAGGATTCCAATAAATTTTTAATGCATTGTGAATATCAAACAGAGAAACTGCATATAGAATTCCCTAAGCACATTATCACACAGAAAACTTTTATCCCAGAGCATATTGCATATTGATGGGATGATGTTTAGTGAAGTATTTTGGGAGACACTCCTCATGACTATTAATCTATTTTAGCATAGGTATAAATCTACCTCATAAACTACATCATTTGCAAGAGATAGAAAAGTTAATTGCATTTAAAAATACAAGCATACTAAAATATGTCTTTGAAAAATTAAGAATTTGATCAAAATTGTATTTACTAAATGTAAGTCATGTTAACAATTCCTTATGATATTAACAAGGCTATATCTACATGCATTGAAATTATTAAATGCATGATTAACATAACACACATAGACCTTTTAGTATTAAATAGCAACTAAACAATTCTCATAAACATATGGGTTTGGAGTATAAAATTTTCATTTCATAGAACCTAGCATTTAGGGCCAGAGGAAATTATTGAACAATTTAAGTCATTCAAGTTTTAAACTTTTACTTCTTACCCATTAAAATCCTTCCCTTTACATGTGCATTAAGATGATTTATAAAGATCTATCTTGGTGGCATTTGCATAATACTT
This sequence comes from Tamias sibiricus, assembly GCA_025594165.1. Lineage (NCBI taxonomy): Eukaryota > Metazoa > Chordata > Mammalia > Rodentia > Sciuridae > Tamias > Tamias sibiricus. Next base: position 36,872,009 of record CM046665.1, on the reverse strand, counting down.
TTTATTTTTAAAAATCAGAAGTATCCTAAGTTTAATAATATATAAGCATGAAATTCGTGTTCAAGGATTAGGGATTAAGGAGACAGCTGATCATTGCTAGTTCAAATGCTTATTGGATAACATTGAAGTTGTATGATTTGGTAATAATAATGATTTAAACATTGTCTTGTTTTACTATAAATTGGCAGCTATTCTTATGCGTATGTAATATATAGTGCACACAGTGGAAAAGTTATATTAATCTAGAACACCTTGAAAGGTTTTGCTCAAAGGAGGCACTAGGACATTGAGTGTGGCTACTACTATTATCTCAATTCTCAAATTAATCTCTAAAAGCATACATTTCTTTGGTTTGCTGTTTAAGCATCATAAAGACAACAAAATAATTGAGACTAAAACCAAGTTATGGAATAAAAACTGCCTGCAGTAAACACTTTTTACATGTCTTCCTATCCCAGTGGTGTTGAGATCCAACAGTCTGGTTAATGTGCTTAACTTAACTCAGTCATAAGATGTGTGATCCAAACTGGGCCCATCGTGCTTTCTTTACTAGGAACAGGGACAGGAAATTGAAAAGCAGCCATTAAGTATCTACATGTGACTACATACCAGCCTCTGTTTGTAACTGAAATGGGATGTACCCATTCAGAAGCTGAGAGTGACCACCTCATCCCATTGGTCAAAACTGAAGAAAGCTGTGAATAGCAAGGTGAATCAGTACTCAGTGAGAAATGGGAGAGATTGGAAGAGAAAAAGAGGATAATTTCTAAATTTCTACTCAAAAGTTCTCTTTCCAGTATTTCTTCATGCCTATCTCACATAATCTGATTTTTGGGAAGAAAATTCCATATTCCTTAAGCTACTACACTGGGTTTCTGCTACTTGCCATCTCAAAGTTTTAAATAACACGATGATAGAATTAGCGTTAGCATCATTGTCTCTGCAGTAAGCTCTTTTCAGTTCCCTTTTATGAACCACCCATAGGAACACACGTGTATAGTAGAACAAGTTGAGTTTATTGCACTTCGCATCAATGTTAAATGAATGCTTACCAAAAAGAACTGGGAAGCTTTCAATAGAAGGTGTTGGACACACTAATTATAGCCTTTGGGTGTCATTCTGGATTGAATACTGTCAGGAAAGGAAGGGTAGTTTTGTGGTTGGATATCTTCATTAATCTCATCTTGCAGGTGACAAGACTAGACTAAAACTGAAGATGCCATTGGTAAAAAAGCAGTAATCATCTTAGCCAATTTTGGTCATTTTTATGGTATGGACATTATTCATGTCTTAATGTCTATATGATTGTCTGAGTGGCCTTGCTCTTTTCTTGATCCATCAAAATCTTAAGAGTCATGTTTTTTCTGATGCTGATGTTCCATGAATTATATTCAACAGGAGAACACCAGCTAAATAGCATCAGCCCCAGCTACAGATGCCAGGTGCTGCTTTTCTCTTTCTCGTTATATGTAAAAAGTGATTTCACCTTATCATCATCCCACCTCATTGAGGAAGAGTGACCCTTATCTTCCCAGTTCATCTGGTGCAACTGTTTCCATCTAGTTTCTATGTTTTAAACCCATCTTTGTAATCCATGGTTACCTTGCGCTATGCCATCAATACAACATTGGTGCTATTTTCCTGTGTTGAAGAAGATAATACCAATAACAAAAACATCAGTCTACAAATTGTGTTGAAATTCAAATCAAATATTAAATGCAGCATCTTCCTCCACTGTCTTTCCAAAGTTCTATATCTGGTTTCTACTTGCACTGCTTTTTGCAATGTTGAAATACCCAGCATTTGCTTTGAGACAAGCCTGTAGTAATTTCCAGCTCTATCTTGTCTCCCTACTCATTTGCTTCTCTCTCTGTTCACTGAAACATCTGGCAGAACCTTGTAGATGGGGAAAAATGGGCTTTCTACTTCAAATTTTGTTACAAAAAAATTTGCCTTCCTGCTTAAAAACAGCCCACAGGATTCAAGAACTACCAAGGAAAGTTTCTCTGACAGAGCAGCATTATTATTTCATGACAGTCTCGATGCAACTCTATCAAATATTACCCTTGCTGGAGCAATATGATGCTTTCATATTTAATTGCTTAATAAATTTTATTTTATTATATTATACTTTCACGAAGGTGAACTAGGCACAACTGAGAGAAAACTGAGGACAAGGACCATTCACCTCAGCCATCAAGGAGGCACACTGCTCAGAGGCTTGAGCTGGCATCATTACAGAAAACAGGTTCCTGAGGACTCTGGCACCCTGCCTAAGAGCAGGAGTCTGAAGTTAGGTTGACTGAAGTGAAATAGGAACTCTTCCCCTCACATGTTGTATGACTTGGTTAAGTCTCTTAATCTCTTCACATCACTCTTTACCTATAAAATGGAGAGAATAATAGTATATATCTCAGAGGGTTACTGTGCAGGCTGAAAGAGAAAAGGTACAAAAGAAATTTATCAGAGCTTTCGAACCACCATATCCTTAATAAACACACACACACACACACACACACATTTTTCTCACATAAAATAGTCAAACTGCTTAATGGAGAATTTCATAACTTTAATGGAAGCATTTATTAAAAGGCTAAAATGATGAGTTCATCCTATAAAACAAATATCCATTGAAAGTCACAAGTTTCAATTTGCAAACACAGATATTCCTTCATCTCTTCATCTGCACCAGGTTCTAGGCATACAAAGATGAAAGCACACATCAGTGATATGAAATAGTCATGTTAGACACAAAGAAGCTTACTGTGGTTTTAGTATTTCTACATGGGTTTACATTGCTGCTTAAGCATTTGAAATTGCAAAGAAAATAACAATATCATGGCTTGCCTGAGGTCATCTGAGAATTGAACATATATTTGACAAACTCTCCATTTTCTGTCCTAGTGTGAAAATGGGTCTTTTGTGATTAAGAATGAATTTACTCCTCTAGGACCCAGAAGGAGTGACAAAGTATATTTGTCTATGAATAGGGGCTGTAATCACTCAATCAGTGTTTTCTCTTCCAGAAAGTTGCTTCCATAGCATAGAGGGGGAAAGTGCTAAAATAAATCATCCAGATAAAATATTGAAATACATTAAATTTTAAAAGAGTGTAATACTAGATATTGCACTTTCCAAAATATATACCCACTTCTATATTTATGTTGGCTTTTTCTTAAAGAATTCTCTTTTGTTATTCAAAATACCATAACTATCAGTTTGCCTCCCGCAGAAATAAACACCAGCAGATAGGTGAAAAATGACAAGAAGGCTCTAAAAGGAAGACTATTCTTATTTATGACTGTGTACGTGGTTTGAAATAAATGTTCTATGAAAGAAATACTGTGATATCTTTCTTTAAAAACTTACTTATCAAAATAGAAATTATTTCTCAATGTTTACATATGTTGAGAAAAAAAATGCAAACTCTTATAAATACTATAATCTAATATACCAGTTAGCAAAATATGGGTGCTACTTTTTAAATATCATTTATCAATGATATCTAGTGATATATATTGAAAATCCCTCTTAGATTACTGTAGATTATAAAACTGAATTATAAGATCTGATAAGGATCCCAATCAATTTTTCAAGGAATCTCAATAGAACTAGTATCACATTTTCTGATGAAGTTGATTCCTTAAAGCTATCATTTATCAAATACTTGCCATGAGTCAACAATTATTCTGGGTGTTTTACACACATCATATAAATTTAACCAAGAAAAAAAAATGGTGAAATGCATAACTTAGTCACAATTTAACTATGGAGGAACTGAATCTCAGAGAGGCCAGTTAACTTGCCCAAGATCACATACATGGTAGGTGTTAAATCTACTGAAATTCAAAGGCCCTGCTTTTAATTATTAAACTATAATTGCTCTCCTTGTTAGCTTTCAGTTGAATAAAATGAGCATATGCCACACCCTCCGTGATCTCATGCACCCTGTACAACTGTGTGAGTGTAGGTATCTATCTATTCATTTTAAAGATGAAGAAAACAAAAGTAAGGGTCATAATAATAGTTAGATAGGCAGCTTAATGGCAAAAGTCAAAGTTTAATGTTGTCTAAATCCAAAGCCATGTTTTCAATCTGCAAGTCATATTTTCTAATTTTCATACCCCTAAGAAAGGAAACATAAAGAAACATGTTTTACTATATTTATATTCTTCTTCAGATTAGCATTACTCTAATTATGTGTAAGATATTTTGAAAGCAGTAAGTATGATTAGTACCATCATTATTTTGTATTTTCCCATCCTACCTGAGAAGGAATCTTTTGCAAGCACTTAGAAAGTTCTTTGGTAAAGTGTCAAGGGTGTTGAATTATATTTTCTGAAATGGGTTTGAATATTTGAACTCAGGCTTAATAAAGCAGTTTGAAAATATAATAAGAAAATTTTAAGTTTAGGAAATAAAAATTACATTTTTCTGACCTCTATGCAGATCTGTTGTCACATTTTCCTAGGACAAATTAAAAAATAGACACAAGAAAAAATTATGATCTCATTGTCTATGGATTTAGTGGTCAATAGGAGGAACATGGTCAGAATGTTTTATTTTTATTAATTTTAAAATTTTTATCAGAATTTTTTGAAACAAAAACTATAAGAATATTAATAGCATGCTAATATGCTGATTATTGCTTGCTTAATATTTTTAATTTAAATAAACACAGGTAATCTCATTAAGCTGCCTATGATTTTAGACTTGCATGACAGAAATAGCTCTTCCTGTGAATTGTGTTAAACAGGCACAGATAAGGTAAATTTGGGGATAATGGGAAGACCTGTGAACTACAAGAAATGACTCCTCATGCCCCTCTCCTGTATGCCTTTCCCTTGTACCCCACCCACAGAAGAAAATGTATGGATACCTGTAATGGCATATACAAGCAAGGAAGGAGAAGCCTTCAGCCAGCCTGACTGCAAGTCAACAAAAATGCCCCACAGGGAGTATGAAGACAAGAAGCACTTACAAGGAGAGCAACTCTAAACAACTAAGGGCCCAAGGAGAATGGATATAAAGAAGAGAATATGAACACTATTGAGGCTCTGAAGGCCTAATACTCCAAAGAGGAAAGATACAAGAATATTAACTTAATGGAATATTAATATTTATTATTGCTCACACTATACATGCTCTCCATGTATAGAGTCATTTATAGGTGTTCCCACTAAGCTGTTACTTTAAATCATAGGACAAAATGTCCCTGCCTATAATTTCACCTAATAAGCATATTTTATATGAGAGATTTTGTCTTGAAATGTTACCAATGCAGCACTTGGTATCTTTCTTCCTCTAATCCCAATTCCAAAGCCTAAGAATAGAACTCTAATGGCTCCTGCTTGAAAGTTGAGATTCTGTGCTCTGAACTAAACAGAAGTAGCCAGGGTTCTGGTGCTGTTAAATAAATTGCTAGAAGCCATTGCCATGGCCATGTGGTTGGGGAGTCAATTCTCACACATAGAAAGCAAGAAGGCATAAAGAAATGCAGGAGACAGGAGATAGGAGAAAATAATGTTACCTAGAAGGAAGGAAGGAAGGAAAAAAGGAAGGGAGGGGAAAGGAAAGCTAAAGAAGATGTGATTGATATCCTTCTCACATTGAGCAAGGTTTCTGTTCAACAACTTCTCCAAGCTACACTTTGAGGAATACATGAAAAACCCTTTATGGACATCCTCCCAGATTCTCTTTCCTTCCTTTGATCTATCAGTGAAGCCAGGAGCTTTGTGTAAGCTGCCACCACCTTCACACAGCAGAACCTGCACACCCCTGCTTCTTGCTGCTCCAGTGTGCAGCTCTGTTTTACCCTAGGACCCCACTGCTGAGGGCTTCCGATGCTACTGTACTCTCCTGACCCCTCTGGATGAACCCAGAATGGAGAGGAATTTAACAGTCCATGGAATACACCTTTATCTAGTGGAGGTTAGGAGTTAGTGGACACATTTGGCCCTCTCACCTTCCCAGTGGACTTCCTGACACATATGTGTGTGTTTCTCATTAGAGCTTCCAGCAGTGCAAACTAACAGAGCAGCAGTCAGTGCAACAGCACATCCTCGTGTAGTGGCACCCCCTCCTCCACAGAAAATCTTAACAACTGAGCTTCTCCAGAAATCTTCACCATGGCTGATTTTAGGACTGTCCGAAAAAGAGTCTCTACAAGAAAAAGTTCAATGTAGATAAATTTCCTATTTTCCTGTTGCTCTATTACTTGACCACTGGCCTAAAGGAAATCAGCACTCCAGGTGCTGGACACCCCTTTACTTGTTTTTCACAAACATGTATCCAGTATAATAGTTTGTGGAAGTGTGTTTGCAAATGCAAAGTGTGATAATAAAAAGACAAATTTATTAACAAGGCCTCTGGCTTGAGCTGGAGCTTCACAGAGATGTCTACATTTCTAAGATAAGAGAAGTTACCAATTAGGCTCCATGGTAACAGCTGGCAGAGGGAGGAAAGAAAGGGGAGAAGAAGCTCTCCCCTTCTCAGGTGTTGTCCTTGAAGGGTTAACTTTCCCAGAACAGTGAAAGAAAAAAAAAAAAAAAAAAAAACTGTTTTTATGTGAACTTCTATAAACTGTGAACTTCTGAGCCCCTCCCCTTACATTCTGGGTATAAAATTCTGAAACTCAGGGTTCAGGGGATTGCAGTGAGAGCTGTACCCTTTGAGCCTGGCTGCAGCCAAATAAAACTGTTTCCTCCTCTCTTTGGTGCTTTGCCTCATTTGTCCCTACAACACTCACAGGGACACTCTCTCCAGATCTGCTTAACTCTCCTCTCCCTATTTCTGCTCTCTGGGATTGCACTCCCTAATTAAGTAAAAAACCATAAGCCTTTGCCTCAGGTTCTTCTTAGTCTTGGGAAATCAGATTAAGTGAAATCAAGATAAGGTTTCTTAATTCATTGATTTGTTTAATGAGCAAAGAATAGAAGCAGAGAAAATGAAGAAACTGAAGCTTTAACGTGCTTCATACATTGCTTCAAGAACACTTCTTCACAGACTAGTCAATGTCATGTTATGGATACCATGGTACAGAAGATGATCTCCACCTCAGGAAGTTCACTGTCTCTGCAAAGATATAAAAATCAAGTCCATAAATATAATGATTAGAATCTGTGATGTGTTAAGAAGGAAACAAAACAACATTCTGTGACAGAAAATAACTCAAAGAGATTCTTTTGGATAGGGCTGAATTCAGGAATGTTTAGCAGACAGAATTCTTAATTGTGAGCAATAGCAGCTGACTCTAGCTGGCAATCAGAAAATGTTCAAAATATATCAGGCAGCTTACAACATTGTCAGGATGAATGAAAACCAGGCCTAGCTTCTAGGACAAAGCTCAAAACCAGACAACTGAAGACATTTCTATGTCTTCAGTTCTTCTAGCTACTTAGATGCTTCTGCTGACCCACAATGACCTGAGAAATGTCTGCATCCATCAATGTCATTTTGGTATAAAGAACTTAACAATTCAAACACTGAAAAACTTCCACAACTTCCAGTATTGTCACCAAAACCAGATACCTCTGTTGCCTTCAGCAGCAATCTAAAGGAAATTACCACTCAACGCTTTGGGGAGTTTTGTGGGACTGTTTGATTGATAGGTCCTGGTCATCTGGTCTACTTCCTAGTGCAAGCAAGTCTGGGATTTTGTGTTATGATGTTCATGTTAGGCAGGTTGTATTAGTCCACTGTACATTACTATAATGAAATATCTGATACAGGCTAACTATATAAAGAAAAGAGGTTAACTTAGTATTCAAGGTTAACTTAGAGGTTAACTTAATATTCAAGGACATAGTGCTTGTATTGGCTCAGATCTAATGAATATGCTCTTATCTGCACCATGTTATGGTTAGAACGTGTATGTGAGGAAAAATTCATGTTGCAAAATGATAATCCAAAGAGAGACCAATGTCCCATCATCCCTTCCATGTTAATAAGCTTTCTGTTGCTCTGACCAAAACCTGAGAGAGAAAAAAAAATTAAAGGAGGAAAAGTGCATTTTGGCTCACAATTTTAGAGGTTTCAATCTATGGTCATTTGGCCTCATCACGATGGTGACACAGAACATCATGGCAGAGTACTGTATCAGAGCACGGCAATGTGTTCACTGTACACTGGCCAGGACTCAGAGAATGCATACCAGGAGCTGGGGACAAAATATACCCTTCAAAAATATTCTCCTCAGTAAAACCCCTTCCAACTAGGCTTCACTGTCTACAGTTCCCACCACCTCCCAATAGAGCCATCAGCCTGGGATTAAGCCTTCAACACGTGAGACTTTGGGGAACATTCCAGATCCAATTCCTTTAAAAGGACATGCCCACAATTGATCTAGAAAACCTCTTAATGGACCCCACCTATTCAAAAATCTCTTCTTCCTACCAAACTGGGGACCAAGCTTCCAACACATGAATCTCTGAGAGACACACTTAAGCCATATCCAAACAACAGCAAAGCACATGTGGAACTCATGATGAGGGGAGTCCCAAAAATACAGACAGGCAGCCATAGTGGGAGACATGGCCCTTAGGAGAATATGCAAAGGCCTCAGGGCAGAGAGGAGTACTGTGTGAAGAGGTAGAAGAAGGTGATAACAGGGTCCAGATAGGGCCATGACAGGGCCTGGAAGAGACACTGTAGCTGGATCACAAGACAAGGGCAACCAGGACACAAGATGAGGTTGGAAAACTACACAGGGCCACATCGTGTCGGGCCTCACCACACATGCTGTCCTTCAAATATCACCTCTGTCCAGCTGCCTTCTGTTCTGTGTAGTGAGATAATTTTGAGTCTCTGTAAACCACAACCGTGAACTGAGAAACTTATTTTCCTCTGTATTGTAAATAGTTCAAGCACCCAATAAATATTCATGTGGAATGAATGGGTGGTACAAAAAATGAATTTTCATATAAAGGCTTTGGTCTTAGATTGGAATATTTTAATAAGACCTGAACATTTTCATTTGGATGCTAATATTCTGAAAATTGGGAGTATATGACAGATAATCATGTTCTCCAACTATTTATGTTATGTTGAAAAATAGAACTACAAAATAACCTACTGTGCTCTCTTTCTAGGGAAACTATAACCATATGCATATTTTCTTAAATCACAATAGATATCCACAAATAATTATTTAGAGAACTGATAGTTTTGTTACAGAGTTTCTGCATGAATTCATTTTTTATATTGCTAGGAATTGGATTTTAAATACTTCTTCCAGAAACTCAACCCTGGGCAATATTTAAGGACAAATGATATGTCACACTAAGTCACTGGAAGTGTTTAATACATATGGTATGAAACAGTTCTGCAACATCATTTTTCGTACTATCTGTATTAATATCTCCAATCTTTAATTCTATATTTGAAATGACACATAGTATAGAAGCATGTAAATCTTTCACATTGAGGAGAAGTGCTATTTTTTTCCATAGGAAAGAATAAACATAACTTGAGATATCTGGCCATCTGCTACACATTTTTTGAGTTTGTGCCCAGTGATTATTTACAATAATAATTAATAACTAGTGTTAGTTGTACAATATTACATATCAGCATGGTCACATAGATGTTATATTTACATGAAAGTCATTGTGTTCAACACAGTACCCAGAGGTTTGCTGATTTTTTAAATTATTGGCAAGCTAAGGACACAAGACACAGCTACATAGGACATATGAGTTCAAGGATTCCAAACCAAATCCTTGATCAATGATTCTATTGCTCCTTTTACATTTCTGCAATATCACCAGTATATAAACATTCTTCAGTAAATATCTCTGCTAGTTTGAAAATAAAATAGAAAAATAACCCTATAAGTGGTCAGTGTATATAATAAGTAGTCACTGTAACAAAAAGACTCTGAATCCTCTAGCTCTGAATATAGATTGAGACTTTTTCACTTTGTTTGTTTTGCCTTTTTTTTTTTTTTTTTTTTTTAAATCTCTGAAAGGAGAATAGCCACAGGAGGAAAGGAGACAATTCCTGATCAGGAATCTTCTTGGGTGAGAAGAGCAGTGGAGAGTAAGAGCACCTCTGTGTGAAGCTGCTTCGTGACACCTGGGAGAAGCCCTGGAGCGGGGTTGGGCCAGAGAGACACTCCAGATACAGATGCTCACATCCTCACAGGTGGCCAGGCACCACGCACTGACACTCCATATGCCTTGCTATGTCATTGATTCTAACATTTTTTTTCCTTTCCAAAATCATGACAAAGCCTCAGGCCCCAAAGCATAATCCTTCAATTAAAAGCATGGACAGCATTAGATAAAGCACTGGTGTTTACCAAGCACTGTGAGACATCCCATCCTTGCACTGGACAGTGTGGCAAAAGCCTCCTTCCCCTGGGTGATGCAGGAGAACATTTAGAAACCACACACATGGAGGGAATGGGATTATGTGTTGAATGGAGACTCTATGTCTGGTGCAAACTTATTCTCTTACAATAGTCTTTCTGCCAGTGGTTTGTTTTTCTGCAATCTAACCATCAACCATAGATGGCACAAATAGGCTTCAGGAAACCCCAGAAGATGTCTCATGTAGTCATAAATAAGTTTTCTCCACAGATGTTAAAATAGTAATGAGTTTTTTGTTTTGCTTGGTTTGGTTTGGTAACTTTTCATGTGGGGAAACCACAAAGGTGTTCTGTGTCAATAAACAACACATGAGACAATCAAGTAGTGATCTCTTGAGAATTCCTTGAGAATACATTGTAGCAACTGAGAAGAAAATATCTGGATTCTTTTCTGAATTAGGAGAATTTCCATTATTTTTTTTTACTCTCTTCTAGCTTTATTTTACTCTCTGAATATTCTAGTTTCCTGATACTTCATATTTGTATTAGATTTTCTTGAGTAATATAAGAAAGCATTATTCACACATTTTTGTCTGATGTCACCAGGGAAGCTATTCCAACATGACCCTCAATTTTGTAGATTTGCAGATCTGATTTAGTTAGTTCACCCAGAGGACAGATTCATGCTAATAAAATTATTAAGTTCTGCTTTCTAAATCAGATGCAGTGTATTAATTTATAGGGAGAATATTTATTGTCTAGGGACATTAATATTAATATTTGTAGTGATCTATGACTAAAAATGTTCAGTCATTTGATTCATGATTATGTATTTATCAATATCTCTATTTCCCCACTAATTAGAATGTTTGAGAAAGTTGAATCTCTACTTTATCATTAAAAAAGAGTATAACACCAAATATTCCCACCAAAGTAGTGTAAACCATATACAACAGAAAAGTACCAACATCTATTTGAAGTTTAGTCTACAGATGCCAACTTTTCAGATATTTTCATCTCATAGAAACGATGGCCATGAGCTAGAAAAAATATTGCATAGAAAGACATAAATCATTTTTGAAGTTGATGTGATTTCTGTTTTGATTAACATTCAGAATTAATTATTAATATTATTTCTGCTAAATAAAGGTTATACTTTGAAAACATGGGAGAGAATATATGAAAGGAAAATATGAAATGAAAAGAATAGTTTTTTGTGATTTAGATTCCAACCTTTGCTGCCTATTTTCTGCATCCAACTAATAAAGCATTTCCTCTTGCAACTCAAACTGATGGCACCTCACAAACTTAAAGCCAATATTAATATCTTCAATGGGTAAAATGTAGCATAGTATTATATCATAGCTTAAAACTGTTATGAGAAGCTGCTTCAGAAAATACTCCAAGTCTGAATTTAAAACAAATTAGAGAGCCTTATTGCCTGGCCAGGGGCTGCCGCCCGCAGAGACTGAAGCTCTATGGGGAGAACAGCAACCTTTCCTGGTTTTCCTTGGGAATTTAAAGATGAAAACCATAACTTTTCAGTGTCATGCAAACAAGCCAATCACAGAAGCTAGAAAAGCGGTAAGCGAGTCTTTGCAAACCCAAACAGGACTAGAATTTTCCAGGTGACAAGCAAGTAGGCCACAGAAGCTAAAAAGTAATTATTTTAAACATCTTAGACAACCACAGCTTGGGTTCCAGCAGGTGATAACTGTATCCTGAGTTTGGGTGGGGGCGAGAATCCACTTCAAAGTCATGTAAACCCACAAATGCACTCGGATCCAGGATGTAGCTCACCAAGACCATTGCCATATCCTTCGTTGGATACACTTTATGAGGTACAAAGTACAAAAAATAGTATATTATAAAAAAACAGCTTTCATTTCAATTTCTCAGAAACAGTTCTTGTAACAGTTTTTTTTTTTAATAGAAGACAGCAAAATGGAGTCTTAGGCCTGTCTATGACAGTTCTTGCTTTATAATTATCTTACCTCACTTATCAAAATCTTATATCTATAATCTATATTTTACACTCTTATTGATTTTATTAATTAGTTTACACCACAACAATAACCACCTCACAGTGTGTTTTATAGTCCCTTTCAAAATATTAACAATCAAAAGTGAAGATAATTATTATCCAAAACAGAAGCAGTACACTATAGTCATTTTCAACTAGTCTTCTATATAATTTCTATAGTTTTGCCCCTTATTATCTTTATACTTGGGTGATTGTTTTAATTGTTTTTTATTCTCTGGTTATTCATAGGTAGATGATGAAAGGAAATAGCAGATAAATTATGGTAGATCAGGTTTAATAACTTGCACGTGGAAAACAGATATGTGAATTTAACAGATACTTGGATAAAACCAATGGAAAGTAAGACAAACATTCACATATGTACTTTCCAAGACAAATACAAATGATGTATATTGTCATCTTATAATAAATTTATTATATGTGTGTAGCTAATTCATAATTTAAACATTATTTTCAATGGCAAACTTGTTCTGTCTTCTGAAAATCACTTATAATGGATGCAATTATTCCTTTCTGTTTCATGAAATATACCTGGTATCATCAATTAAATTGAATATGTCTGAGATGTGAAGCAGCATATTGAATACACAGAGAATTACAGCTGTGTCTTGGAGCAAGGCTGATACGTCATAAGCTAAAGAAATTCTCTCATAAATTGACTCTAAAAACTAAAAGATCAGCTGTTTTATGTAGGAAAATGGATACATCACATTCTCAATCTTGTTTGGTCTTCTTGAAGCCACACACTAGACTGTAGTTACTTCAGTCTATCACCTTCTTTTTAAGTCTCTTCTAACTCATGTTTGTTGAAAATTAATGTTTGTTTACACATGAGTTTGTCTCTATCTACATCCTGTCCTAAAGTTCTGTGGACTCATTCTTCTCCTGCTCCTGCTGATGTATACTTCAACTCTTTGCTACTAATCCACATGGATCCAAATGTTTACCTATATGCCATGCCCCAGAGACAGCTACACTATCAAAGGGATCTTGTAAGCCTGCTAGGTCAAGAGGTTATCAAATGCTGTGCAGATTGGTGCAATAATGAGCCAATGATCATTCCTTTTTCTCCACCACCATCAGTTCCCCCTGCAGAGAGTTGGGGTTTTTTTATTAATTGCTTTAGTTCTCCTGCTACATAATGCTTTGAAACTATTATCAGACCCATTACTCCAGGAAGAAAACCTTAGAAAACGGGTGTTGTAGGGACAGAGGAGGCAAGGCACCAAAGAGAGCAGGAAACAGTTTTATTTGGCTGCAGCCATGTTCAGAGGGTATAGCTTTCACCATAATCAATTAATCCCATTAATCCCCTGAACCCCAAGTTCAGGTAGTTTCAGAACTTTATACCCAGCATGTAAGGGGAGGGGCTCAGAAGTTTACAGTCTGCAGAAGTTCACATAAAAGCAGCTTTTTCTTTCACTGTTTTGGGCAAGTTAACCCTTCAAGTACAATACCTGAGGAGGGGAGAGCTTCTTCTCCCCTTTTTTCCTCCCCCTGCCAGCTGTTACCATGGAGCCCAATTGGTAACTTCTCTTATTTTAGAAATGTAGACATCTCTGTGAAGCTCCAGCTCAAGGCCAGAGGCCTTGTTAAAGGATCTTTCTTTTTTTCATTTTTTAATCACACTTTGCATTTGCAAACACACTTCTACAAACTACTATACTAGATACATGTTTGTGAAAAACTAGTAAGGGGCATCCAGCACCGGGAGTACTGATCTCATCCAGGCCACTGGCCAAGTAAAATAGAGCAACAGGAAAATAGGAAGTTTACCTATATTGAACTCTTTTTTAGAGACTCTTTTGCTGATACTCCTAAAATCAATTATGGTAAAGATTTCTGGGGAAGCCTAGTCAAGATTTTTTATGGAGGAGGGGGTGGCACTACACAGGTACCTGGGAATTTAATCTGTGCTGAGAGTGTTAAGGAATCTTCTTCAGACACACACACACACACACACACACACACACACACACACTTGAGTCTGGGGCATTGGGCTTTAGTAATAACCTACTCTTATATGTGTTCTCTCCACTCCCCACCTCATCTCTTCCTCCTAAATTTAACTTAATTGAAATTTAACTACTTCTTAATCATAGGCATTAATTTTATATATTGGTTATAAAATAGAGCTGACTTTCTTAAAACTTTAGTTTTTCTGTAACTAATATTGGATGTTCTGATCACTAAGAATGACTCTTTCATTTAGTGCAGTATATGACTAATAGGAGAGTTTTAAGTTTACCTTATCCTGAAAACTCCCTTTGTTGATCAATATATTAAAAATTATCTGGTCTCAGCACTGAAATAAATTACTAACTAAATAATTAGAACAGAGAAAGTACAAGGTAAACTTAAATAATCTTGTGATGCTAGGAAATATGGAAATGTAAAAAAATACAGAGACATATGCAAAGAACACAGAAACCAACTTGAAGGGGGTTTTAATGTTCAAATCTAGGAAGATGAGAGTAACAAGGTAAATAATGAGTTATATTTTACAATCCATAGAATAAACAAAATATCCATGATTTTATATGGTACAGGTATAAATAAATAATTGAATAAATAAATGTGGTGAAAAGGGAATGCTCATTTTTACTGTAAAATCATAATTAATAAATGTAGAAAAAATGTTAGATATAGAAGATGTAGCATGTGGCAATACCACATTAATAATTGTTTTAGGGAAGATTCAATGGATACTAATGTTTGAGGGCAAAATTATGAGAGAATATTTACATAGTCTCCAAATGTATTCCCTCAAAATAATCACTTATTACAAAGACAAACCTAATAACATTAACTCTACAGTGAAGAAATCTGGCAGGTACCACCTAAACCAAATGATCAAAGTTGTCACCAACACTGGGCAATTGACATCACTTGTCTTCTGAAATGATGCTCCAATAAGGCTCCAAAATCATTTCCTTGTAGTTTTACCCAAGAAACACAATCTCAATTTAGTGAGGGAGAAAATGTGAGACCAACTGAGCAATACTATTCAAAACAGTCAAGGTCATAAAAGACAGAACTCTGAGGAACTGTCCCAAATTAAGACACAAAGATAACATGTCAACCAAACACAATGTGCAACTCTAGTTCAATGCCTGATTCCTGGATGAGATAAAGGACTTTGGTGAAACCTCTGGCCAGATTTAAATAAAATATGCAAAATAGCTAATAGTACTTCATCAATATTAATTCTCTGGTTTTAATCATTGCACTGTGGCTATATAAGATGAAATAAACTTGTATAAAATTTATATATAAAGGAAAAAAGTATGACTTTTCTATCTGCATCAGATAAATATATGATTTAAAGATATTGACTTCTTTGGCTCTTTTTGCTCTAAGATATATTTCTGCATCTAAAAGATTATGAAGTTCCATAAGACAGATTTTTCTGAAATAAGACAATATGTTGGTACTTTGTACTTCTCTTTATTTTGTTCAAGGTGACTTTAGGATTTTTTTTTTTCAAAAACAGATATTCCTAAGTAGAATAAAACAAGTAAAAATTGAATGTCAGCAAATAACAATATGAATGTATCAATAGAATGATCAGTTTATTTACAGTCATTGGGATTTCCATTTGCTGTAAAACTTCTCCATGGCAGAGACAAAGGGGAAAAAATGTCTCACACAGAGAAGGAATCTTGTAATTTAGCTAGACAGGTCTATATTTGCTTGTTCTTGGCACTCTGGTATTAGCTTTTATATGATGGAATGATGAAGTAATTATGACTCCAAAGACCACTTGTGATCCTTCCTTCAGCATGGTGTCCGGCAAAGCAGAATTTGAATCTTTATTAACTTATAGAGTTCGTAAATATGGGAAAATCACTTTTTCCATGTGAATTTTGGTTTTCTCTGCTAAAATAAAATTATTAAAAGAGACTGACTTCAGAAAGTTGTTGTAAGTATTGTAGAAATGGTGCATGCACGCTCAGAACGTAGGGGTCCATGTGTATCTGTGTGGGCTTCCCACTGTGCCTGTTTGCTACCATTAAAAGCATTTCATTGTTAAACATTCTGCTTGAAGAGATACATTTTATGACAGAGGAAAGGAGATAATCAAAAGTTACTGTGAAAATGGCTCTCACTTTATAAGATTCCCTTCTGTTTTAAGCTTTAGTTTCAGTATTTAAATTACATGGGAGAGAGGAAGAGGGACCAAGTACTCAGGGTTCACTATCATCAGGTAAGATAGATGTTCAGTGGGATTCTTTCTTTTTTATTAGAGCAGCATAGTTATACATAGGAGCTGGGTTATTTTGACAAAAATCATATACGTATGAAATGTGATTTATTCCATTTCAGTCCTTCCCTTGCCCCATCTCGTTCCTCCTTCCTCCCCCTATTCTTCTTCCTTTATCCTACTGATTTTCCTTTTTCTCACTTACTTACTTATTTTTGATTGGTGTTTTGTACATATACATAAAGGTGAAAATCTTTGTGCTACATTTATATATGCACATAATGTGACTTTGTTAAATTGATTTGCCTTTCCTCCCCTTTCCCATCCCTCTTCACTCCCTCTCAATTTTCTTCTTCTACTCCACTGACCTTCCCTATACTTTGTTATCTTATCTCCACCCCACCTTCTTTCCCTTACTTGCCTCTAGCTTACACATATGAGAGAAAAGAATTGATCCTTGATTTTCTGAATCCGACCTATTTCACTTAGTATTATGTTCTCCATTCCCATCTAATTACCATCAAATGCCATAAATTAATTCTTCTTTCTGCATAAGTAAAATTCATTGTTTATATATACCACATTTTCTCAATCCATTCATGTATTTATAGGTATATAGGCTGATTCCATATTTTGGAAATTATTAATTGTACTTCTAAACATTGAAATGGCTATATCAACATACTATGATGATTTTATTTCTTTGGGATATATATACCCAAAGATAATTGATTCATATAGAGATTCAATTCCTACTCTCTTGAGAAATCTCCATGTTGCTTTCCAGAGTGACTACACTAATTTGCAGTTCCAGCAACAATGTATGAGTGTAACTTTCTCACCCACATCCTCACCAGCACATATATTGAATTATTATTGTTTGTATTCTTGACGATGACCATTTTGACTGAATTGAGATGAAATTTTGGTGGTTTTGATTTGCATTTTTTAATTGCTAGAGATGTTTAACATTTTTTTAATCTGTTGGGCATGAGTTTTTCTTCATTTGATAAATGTCTGTTTAGTTTTTGGTTTTTCTGTCTGGTGTTAAATTTGTTAGTTCTTTTTATGTTCAGGATATTAATCCTCCGTCAGAGGAGCAGCTGGCAAAAATTTTCTACTATTCTGTAGGCTTTATTTTCACATCCTTAATTGTTTCCTTTACTATGTAGAAATTATTTTATATTTGATGCCATCCTACTTATTAATTCTTGGGTTTATTTATTGAGCTTTAGGTATTTTGTTAAGGAAGTTGATGCTTGCACCAATGTGATGGAGTATTGAACTATGTCTTTTTCTAGCAGTCGCAAGGTTTCCAGTCTGATTCCTAAATGTATGACCCATTTCAATTTGACTTTTATGCAGGGTGAAAGATAGGAATCTAGTTTCATTCTTCTACATAATGGATATCCAGTTTTCCCAGTACTATTTGTTAAAATGCCTCTCTTTTCTCCAAGATATATTTTTGGCACCCTTATCAAGTATCAGATGGTTGTGAATATTTGGTTTCCTCTTGGTGTCTTTTATTCTGTTCCATTGATTTTCATGTTTACTTTGAGCCAATACCATGCGCTTTTTGTTAGTATAGCTTTGTAGCATAATTTCATGTTAGGCTTTGAATACTTCCTGCATCACTTTTCTTTCTCAAGATTTCTTTAGCTATTATTGGTCTCCAATTCTTCTAAATGAATATAAGAACTGCCTTTTCTAGTTCTGGGAGGAATGGCATTGGTGTATTGATGGGGATTGTATGAAATCTGTACATTACTTTTGGTAGCATGGTCATTTTGAAAATATTAACCGTGCCTATCCAGGAACGTGGGAGATCTCTCCATATTCTAAGGTATCCTTCAATTTCTTCCTTCAGGGTTCTATTGTTGAGATATTTTACCTCCTTGGTTAGAGTCATTCCCTAGGTGTTTTTTGGTTTTTGGTTTTTTATTTTTAGTTTATTTGTTTTGTTTTGTTTTTGTTTATTTGGTTTTTGGTGGGGTTTTTTGGAGGTTATTGTTAGTGGGATAGCAAAATTGCTAGTGGAGTATAGGAAAACTATTGATTTAAGATTGTTGATCTTGTATCCTACTACTTTGCTGAATTGATCTGTCAGCTCTAGTATTCTTCTTATGGAGTTTTTCTGGGTCTTCTTAGATCATCTAATCAGCAAATTCTCTTGCCTAATTGCTCTGGCTAAAGTTTCAAAAACTATATTAAATAGAAGTGATGAGAGTGGACATTCTCGTCTTTTTTAAATTTTTTAAATTTGTTTTAGTTATCCATGACAGTAGAATGCATTTATGCACTGTGATATATCATACATATATGGGATATAATTTCTCATTTTTCTAAGTGTACATGTTGCAGAATCATATTGGTCATGTAGTCACATATATACATACAGTAATAATGTCTGTGTTTCATTCCACTATCTTTCCCATCCCCACATCCCCTCCCTCCCCTCCCTTCACTTCCCTCTACCTAATCTAAGGTAACACAATTTTTCCCTAGTGGCCCCCCCAATACCTTATTATAAATTAGCATCCACATATTAGAGAAAACATTTGGTCTTTGGTTTTGTGGGATTGGTTTATTTCACTTAGCATGATATTCTCCAACTCCAACCATTTACTGGCAAATGCCATAATTTCACACTTCTTTAAAGCTGAGTAATATTCCATTGAGTATATGTACCACATTTTCTTTATCCATTCATCTATTGAGGGACACCTATGTTGGTTTGATACCCTAGCTATTGTGAATTGAGCTGCTATAAACATTGATGTGGCTGTGTCACTATAGTATGCTGATTTTAAGTCCTTTCGGTATAAACCAAGGAGTGAGATAGCTGGGTCAAATGGTGGTTCCATTCCCAGTTTTCTGAGGAATCTCCACACTGCTTTCCATAGTGGTTGCACCAATTTGCAGTGCCACCAGTAATGTATGAGTGTACCTTTTTTCCCACATCCTTGCCAACATTTATTGTTGCCTGTATTCTTGATAATTGTCTTTGTGTGTGTGTGTGTGTGTGTGTGTGTAAAAGTTTTCATTAAAAAAAAATTAGTTAACAAAAGTTTTAGCAAGTTTCACTTCTCAAAACACACCCAAAATAAAAATCACAATACAAAAAAAAAAACGTTGTCAAGCTCTCACCAATTCCTATGGTATTAGTAATATGTCTAAGTTGTCAAAACTATAAAAAGATTAATCTTAACCTAGAAGATTTTAAGTGAAAAAAATAGAAAAGAATTAAAATGCATGATAAATGTTTCTCTTTGAATTAGGATCTAGCACTTTTGAGTTATCCAAAAACGTACATCTCCCCAATGTGTTCACTGTGTTGTTGTGTAAAAGGATTCATAGTTAACATATTTAAAACTACTTTAACTCAGATAACATTACTCTGAAGTGCACTATTAAAATGTTAAGCAAGGAAAGCAGAAGAAAATAATTTTTACTTAACTCAATATAACATGCTAGAAGAAAAGTTTGCATGAGAAAACACTGAAAAGGTAACTTTTTAATCCAGATTTATCAGACATATGGTGCGGAATGGGTCCCACAGCGTCTTCCTATTACAAACTCTTTTTGCTGTTTATTGACTGCCTGTGGAAATTTGATTGAAATAACCTTTCCTTATTCCTGACTTTATAGGAGATAAATATTTTGGTTTCTCTCTGTTCAATATGATGACTTTGGGTTTGTCTTATATAGCCTTTATAATGCTTAGGTAAGTTCTTTCTATTTCTAGTTTCTTCAGTGTTTTTAACATGAATAGATATAGAATTTTATCAAAGGCCTTTTCTACATCCACTGAGATAATCATATGATTCTTGTCGTTAATTATTGTTAAGTGGCAAGTAACATTAATTGATTTCCATATGTTGAACCAGCCTTGCATGCCTGTGATGAAACATCTTGATCATGGGGTATTATTTTCCTGATGTGTTTTTCAATGTGATTTGCTGGGATGGGGCTGTAGTTCAGCACTTGCCTAGCATACATGAGGCACTGGGTTCAATCCTCAACACCACATGAAAATAAATTTAAAAAATAAAGGCATTCTGTCCATCTACAACTACAAAATTTTTTTTTAAATGTGATGCGCTGATCTTTTATTAAGGATTTTTGTTTCTGTGTTCATCAGGGATACTGGTCTGTAGTTCTCTTTCCTTGATGTGTCATTGTCTGTTTTGATATCAGGGCTATACTGGCTTCACAGAATGTGTTTGGGAGTGCTCCCTCCTTTCAATTTCATGAAGTAATTTGACAAAGTTTTGTGGAAGTTATTCTTCAAATGTCTGGTAGAACTAAGCTGACAATACATCTGGTCCTAGGGTTTTTTGTTTGTTTGTTGTTTTGTTTTTGTTTTGTTTTGTTTTGAAAGGCTTTTAACAGATTTTTCAATTTCATTACTTGGTATTAATGTATTTTGGTTTCTTCTATCTTCCTGTTTCAATTTCAGCATGTCATATATGTCTAGAAATTTGTCAGTGTCTTCTAGATTTTCCAGTTTATTAGAGCATAAATTATCAAAATGGTTTCTGATAATCCTCTGGATTTCAGAAGGTTCTGTGGTGATATCACCTTTTCATCTCTAATTTTATTGATTTGTGTCTTCTCTTTCTTTTGGTTAATTTGGCTAAGAGTTTACCAATCTTAATTATCTATTCAAAGAACCTACCCTGTGTGGTTTTGATCTGCATGCTGTTCTTTATTCACTATTTCATTAATTTCAAATTTGATCTTAATTAATTCCCATCTTTTACTGATTTGGAAATTAGTTCACTTTTCTTTTTCTAAGGGCTGTCAGTGGAGCATAACTTTATTTATTTGGGATCTCTCTATCTTTTGATGTAGAAACTCAAATGCTATAAATTCTCCTCTTAGAACTGTTTTCATACTATTCTAAAGATTTGAGTATGTTGTATCTCTGCTCTCATTTGTTTCAAAGAATCCTTGGTTTCTTCTCTCATTGCTTCTATGGTCTATTTCTCATTCAAAAGGGTTCAATCTCTGTGTGTTAATGTCATTTTCATTATTTTTCATGTGGTTGAATTCTACTTTCATTTCATTAAGATCTGATAGGATGGATGGAATCATGCCAGGTTTTTTGGTTTGTTTGTTTGTTTGTTTGTTTTGTGGTTTTTTTGCTAAGACTTACATTGTGACCTAGAATATAGTCTATTTTGGAAACGATTCTATGAACTGCAGAGAAGAAAGTAGTTCATCTGCTTGTGAAATATTCTGTAGGTGTCTATTAGATCCATTTTATTGATAGTATTATTTAAGTTGGAGATATCTCTGTTGATTTTATGTTTGGTACACCTGTCTGTTGGTGATAGGAATGTGTTGAAATCACCCTGTATTAATGTATTGGGGTCTATCTGGGATTAAAGTCAAGAGTATTTTTTTATATTAGGTGCTCTGAGAATTGGGGCATATATATTTACTATCATTTAATCTTCTTGTTGAATTGTTTCAATCACCAGGATAGGGTAGTCTTCTTTATTTCTTCTGATGACTTTTTTTTTATTCTAAGTTGTTATAAATGACAGTAGAATGTATTACATTTCATATTATACTTATAGAGCACATTTTTACATATCTCTGGTTGTATACAAAGTATATTCACATCATCCGTGTTCTGATGACTTTTTGTTTGAAATCTGCTTTGTCAGTTATTATAATAGCTACTCCAGCTTATTTTCAGGTTCCATTTGCATGGAATATTTTTCATCCTTTTACTTACAGTGTGTGGATGTCTTTATCTATGAGATGAGTTTCTTGCAGGGAGAATATAACTGGATCTTGTTTTATGATCCATTCTGTTAATTTATGTCTTTTAGTTGAAGAGTTGAGACTACTTTCATTCAGTGTTATTAAGGATATGTGTTTATAGTTTTCTGCCACTTTGGATTGTGCTATATTAAATTCTGTCTTAATTTTCACTTAGTTGGTTGCTTTTATGATCTTCAGCTATTGGCAGTGTTTGTATTTATTTTTGGGTACCTCTGTGTGCAGTTTATCTTTGAGTATCCTTTGTCATGTTGGCTTGATGATCACAAATTCTTTTAGGTTATACTGTCATGGGAAGTTTTTGTTTCCCTCTATTGATTTTGAATGACAGCTTTGTTGAGTATTGCAATCTTGGTTGGCAATTGTTTTCTTTTAGAGATTGGAATATCTTATTTTAGGCCTTCTTGATTTTAGGGTCTAAATTGAGAAATCAGATGTGAGCTTTATTGTTGTGCCTCTAAATGTGAACTGATGCTTCTCTCTTATAGCTTTTAGTATTCCTTCCTTGTTTTCTATGCTAGGTATTTATGATGTGTCTTGGAGAGGTTCTATTCTGATCTTTTCTCTGTGGGGTCCCATATGCCTCTTGTATGTGGATGTCTATCTCAACTCTGATTTGAAGAAATTTTTCTGTTACTATTTCATTGAAAACGTTCTTAATGCCTTTAGCTTGTATCTCCATGTTCCCATATATTCCAAAGACTCTAAGATTTGTTCCCTGGATGTTGTCCCAGAGTTCTTGTAGAATCTAATCATGGTTTTTATTTTTTTCCTTTATTATATACTCAGAATTCAAGTCCATATACTCTGTCTTCAACACATGAAGTTCTATTTTTTATGCAATCCAATCTGTTGGTGATGCTTTAAAGTGACATTTTAATTAGATTCATTGTGTCTTTCATTTCCAAAAGTTTTTTGGTTTCTTTTCAATATCTCTATTTATTTATTAAATTTGTCTTTTATCTCATGTATTTTCTCATTTATTGATTCTTTAGATCTTCTTTTACTTTGTTGAACATTTTAATAATCAGTTTTTAATAATGCTTCTCTGAAATTTCATCCATTTCTCTATTTGTGAAATCCTTTGTTGGGGATCATGAATTTTCAGGATAGATTTGTTTTCCTGTTACCTCATGTTTCCAGAGATCTTGGACTTGTGTATCAATTGAGATGCATTCCTCTTCCAAAAGAATACATGTGTCCTTTTTTGTGTAGCTTTTTGTTTGTTTGCTTGTTAGTTTGTTTGTTCTGGAGCTTCTCTCTGTTATGTATGAGTAGATACTTAGGGGTGGGACCTTAGATCCCCCTCTGGTTGTTTCTCCTTGGGCCTCATTGTTGTTTTGGGGGTTTTGTCTTCCCAATTCCATGTTTGATGTATGTTGAGGCTCAGGTGGGGCTGGGCTGTATCACGTGTGGGGTGAGATTTGCAATTACATGATTGAGTTGTGGGTACTGTTTAGTAGCCAGATCTCTACTCTGTGAGTATGTTCTAATTGCTTTCCAGCCCCTCTTAGAGAAAGGGGTATTTAGGAAAGCACTAACATTAGAACAGATGTACAGCTGCAAGATAAATGTCCTGCATCTTCTTTGACATCTATAACACTAGTTTCCACATATATAGGAATAGTGGGGTTAGCAATTTAACATCAGTACCATCAGGCATTAGACAACAGGTATGCACTACATCATCCACTTTGTTAATAATCACAATGTCATAAATTGGATAGTAATTGCATAAACTATGTAGTTCAGTTAGTGGGATAATAATTTCATAAGTGAAGAGAAAATGGGGTAGAAAGGTGAGAAAAAGTTTGAAATATTTTAAAAAGTGAACAGAGGAAAGTCAGAAGATAGGTAGCAGATGTTGACTGCAGGAGGAACAAAAAATTTTCTAAAAGTAATATAAGAAGAATGAAAAAGGAAACAAGAAACTCTGGCTATTAGAAGAGGAAGGGACTAAAGAAATGGAAATATGTGTTGAAATCACAAAAAACAAGATACAAACAAGCCAATGTAAGATCAAAATGGCTCAAACCCATGTATAATTTTACCTCACCAATGCAAACCAAGGCTAAATAGTAAACAGGTACAGAATAAAGCAATTTATGTAAAATTACAGGCATGTGGATATGTGTATGTATATATGTATATATATTTTCAAACCTATCTTGACAGTGAGAAAACACATACATACACACACACACACACACACACACACACATACACACACACACACACACAGAGGCACTCCAAATCTTGCATAAAGGATAAAAGCAAAAATTATAAAATACAATGAAATGATATTGGACTTTTTTTACTTAAAATTTAAGAAGAGTTAAATTGGGAAAATACTGCAGGATTAAAGATGAGAAAAATACTAAAAATCTTAATGAGAAATAAAAAGCTTGTTTCCTCTGAGGTGGTCAAAACTGTTGGCAAGTATGGATTCTCATTCTCTATTTTTATATTTGGCTCTGTAATCTTCGGGTCAAGGTCTGGGAATTGTTATGTCCAAAGTCTTTTTGTTCTTTTCCTAGCTGCCAGACATGGTGGCTAGGAGTAGCTCTCAGTTTCCAGTCTTCTTGTACAGGGTGGGATACATTTATGAGTGATGAAAAATTATGTACTCCTGTATCAGGGATCAAGCAGATTTCTAAATTAGAGTTTTAGTAGTTGGGGTGGAGTCTTGGCTGAACTTTGGAACTCTATAGATGGGTGTTTGTGATGTGATCCACACAATCTATTTCTTGGTAGATGCTGGTCTCTGTTGAATGTTTGGATCTCTGAGGCCCCCAGAAAACTCCAGTTTGAGGACATAGGAACTAACTCTCCCCATGTTTCATTCTCACCACTATTAATATGAATTAGAAAATATCCATCCTGGAGTGTAGACGCTTCTGTGTGGCCCTTATTGGCATTTTCCCAATGGCTCTTAAGTGGCACCAGTGATAAGGGAAGCTCTCTCTTGTTGATATCTGGAGCATGTATGTTTCAGACATAGTTTACTTTGAACTTATTTCAATCATTCTCGTTTAGGCACACTCTGGGGTTCATAATACTGGAAAATTCTTTTATAAGTCTTCAATTTCCTGTATCTGCTTACTGCCACACAGCACTTATAGGTGGTTCCCATGGTGGTGATCAGCTTAGACACCAGTGATTCCCTATTTCCACTGAACTATCTGCCCATGATTCAAGCGATTTTTGTTTAGAGTTCATTGGACCACTTCCCCCACTGACTCTAGGTCCATTAAGATCACCCTCCATCGCTATTCCTCAGGTCCGCTCAAGCCAGTTTCTTCAATCTTCCACACTGTCTTCTCCCTCTGTTGGCACCTGGGCTCTTCTTAGCAGCAATCACTGCCAGGACAGATACCACCACCAGCCAATCTGGCCTGTCTCTAACATACTAGTTCTTATATTCAAAGTTTCTGACTTTCTGTGTCTCTGTGGTTTCTTTTACAGGCCAGTATTAAGAAGTTCCCTTAGTTACCCACCTTTCTAAGGAGCTGCCTTTCCACTCTATAAGTCTGGTGGGAAGAACCGTTGGGAAGTTCATTCTTCCTCTAATCCACTATCTTCCAATCCTCTTTTGTTGGGATTCTGATAGACCTCTCTCAAGGGAAGTTTCGAAAAGCTGAGCAAAGACATATGTAAAAAGGAGTAGATGAGAGAAAGTTGTAGGATCTAGGCCATGAGAAAAAGGGGCCCAAGTTTCCACTCAAAATTGAATACCTGGTGCTGAACAGAGCAAAAACAAAAATAGACAAATGGGATTATACCAAACTAAAGCTTCCACATAGCAAAGAAAATAACAGAAAGAGGAGGCAACCTGCAGGAGGAGAGTAAATATTTGCAAACTATGCATCTGACAAGGGATTTACATTCAGAATATATAAGGAATTCAAACAATTCAACAAGAAAAAAACTGCCACTGCCAACATCAACAATCTGATATTAAAAAAGCAAAAGAACTAAACATATTTTTCATAAGAAGATATAAACAACTGGCCAACAGATAAATGAAAAATGCAAAAAACCACTGATCATCAGGGAAATGCAAATCAAAATCACAATGAGATATCAATTCTTATTAAAATGCCTGTTATTAAAAAGACAAAACATAACAAATTATGGCAAGGATGTGGAATTTTGAAATGGGAACACTCATACACTGTGGGTAGGAATGTAAATTAGTGTAGCCATTATGGAAAACAATAGGTTCCTCAAAAATTAAAAATAGAACTACTGTATAATCCAACAACCCCACAGAGTGTATTTATCCAAAGGAAAAACAAATCAGTATATTCAAAAGACATCCTTATTGCAATGTTTATTACAGCACTATTCACAATGGCCAAAATAGGAAATAAGACTTAGTGTCCATACAATGACATATTGTTTGTCCATAAAATGAATGAAAGCATGTCCTTTGAAGTAAAATGTATGAACTTGGAAGTTTCATGTATGTTAAATGAAATAAGCCATCCCATACAAATATGAAATAGAATA
Organism: Tamias sibiricus; assembly: GCA_025594165.1. Lineage (NCBI taxonomy): Eukaryota > Metazoa > Chordata > Mammalia > Rodentia > Sciuridae > Tamias > Tamias sibiricus. The sequence goes on along the minus strand of CM046665.1, from coordinate 36,845,147 downwards.
ATGGCTACCAAAAGCTGGAGAGGGTAGAGGAGAAGGGAGGGGTAGAGGTTGGTGAACAGATACAGAGCTAAATTAGCTATGAAAAATGAGTTATGGTGTTCTACTGCAGCAACTATAGCTACCAATGTATTAAATGCTTTATATACATCAAAATAGCTAGAAGAGAGTTTTGATGTTCTCACCACAAAGAAATAATAAATGATTGAGGATGAATATACTAAATACTCTAATTTTATCATTGCACAATGTTTACATGCATCAAAATATCACACTTAGTGCCATAAACATGCAAAATTATTATTTTTCAGGTAAAAAAAATTATGAGTTTAAATAAACTGTACTAATAAGGAATTCAGTGAATACTCAGTCTGAAACTCACTAGTCAACCTGATAATTATCAAAAGGCCCAACCCCTATCCACTTGCTCTGGAATATTTTAAGTACTCCCATCTTAGTTTCAGAGCTACTGCTTTTGCTTAGGATAGATATGAGACAGTGAGATAAATTCCCCCTTGTCTAATTAAAGATATAGTTAATTTATCCCCCTTTTTGCAACACAAATAACAAAGTTCTGATTAATCAGCTCTAGTGAAAAAGTAAACACTGTGCTTCACTTAATTAAAAATTAAATTTCTCTGGAGGGTTGATTACAGCAGGGAGTCGGAATATGCCGTTGTTAAATATGCACTGCTTGCAGGACATTGTTAGAGACAGACCTGGGGGACTTGTGCATCCGTATAAACAAGAACATGCTCAGACATTCAATTAGGTATCTCCACATTTTTATTCTCAACAGAGAGTGGGTGCACAGAGAAGCCAAGGGGGTGCTCACGAATTTTGAAAGTAAGATTCCAGTGACAATTATTATTCAGAAAACAGATATTCAGATAATCCCTGAAAAAGGAAAATCCAGGTTAAATTATACATGTATAGCCAAATTCCCTAGTCTCAATTTTCATTGGTAAAGAGGTAGCACTCCTGGCTTTAGAGCAGCACAATTACCAAGTATCTCATGATTACTTCTGATATAACAGTATATAATTCCACATGAGCATTACATCAGGAGCAATGTTCCATTTTCCTGTCTCATGTGATGCACAGCTTTCCACCTTCTTTCCCAGGTGAAGGACTACGGAAGGTTTAGTCTTGAAAGGAGAAATCAAAATCTCTAATTGATACCAGGACCAGGCAGATAACATAAAAGAGAAAACAGACTGGATAGAAAAAGCTGGGGAAGACAGAGCCTGCAACCCACTGGGAGGGGTGGATCCTCTTGGTTGGCAAGGGGTGGAGCTCCTCTCTCACCCCCCTCCTTGCACATGTGGCAAGGAGCCCATGTTAAATTCACATTGGAATATAAAATATTCTGACTCTTAGATGTTTCTGATTATGAGACTATGCTTAGGTCAACAAGGCATTATTACACTTTCTTCAGTTGGTGTACCAACTCCCTTTCCTCCTGCCCCCTTTTGTGATCCCTGTGGGAAGGGCTAAAATTGAGTCATTTATTTCTCCTTTGCACAGGTAGCCTGATGAAGCAGAAAGACCACTAAGTAGGTCGTGAATGTGGAGCTTTTGTGCAGAGCCATGAGAAACATTGTCTCTTCTCTCTGTCCTCGGCCATGTGAGACTACAGCAAGAAGATGCCCATCTGTGAACCAAAAGGAGGATGCTCACCAGAACCCCAGAATGTCACTCCCAGACTTGCTAACATCAAGAACTGTGAGTAATAAATGTCTATTGTTTAAAAAACACCCAGTCTATAGCAGCCTGAGCAGACTCAGGCAGCAGACTTCACAGTCATGCACCCTACAGTCACATGGGGCCATGTTTACAAGGGTCCTGTGCTTGGTTTAATGTTGTTTTCACTGATTTAAATTTTTTAATAATTTATCAACAATGGTCTCCATTTTTTTATACTGGACTATGCATATGATATATGTCCTGATATATACTCTATGGCCTGGTCTATGATCTCTATCTTACTCTATCCCTATCATTATTCTATCATTGGGAAATTATGGCATTCATTTTAGTCAGCTTTTTTGCCTTTGTGACTAAAAGACCCAACCAGCACAATTGTAGAGGAGGAAAAGTTTATTAGGGGGCTCAAGGTTTCAGAGGTCTCAATCCACAGACAGTAGGCTCCACTCCTCAGGGCTCCAGGTGAGCAGAACATCATGGCAAAAGAGTGTGTTGGAGGGAAGCAACTCAGGAAGCAGAGAGACTCCACTTGCCAGATACAAAATATATACCCCAAAGCCACAACCCCAATGCCCCATCCCCTCCAGGCACAGCCTACCTACCTTCAGTTACCACTCAGTTACTCCTATCAGGTGATTAATTCACTGATTGGATTAAGGCTCTCACAACCCAATCATTTCCCCTCTGAACCCTCTCACACTGTCTCACACGTGGGCTTTTGGGGGACACCTCACATCCAAACCATAATAGCATTGTTTGTTACTTTTTGGTATGTATGGTTGCTTGGTTTGCTCTTTTAAATTTCTATCAGGAGGTGTTTACTTATTCACATCAAAACATGTATGTAAGCTGCCTGGTACCGTAACCCGGGAGGAACACTCTCGGAGGCAGAGTAAAGCTTTTACTACTTTTACTTCTACTTTCTTAGAGCTTAGAGAGGGATAGAAAGATTTTTAGAGAGAAAGATTAGAGCGAGCTTTTCTTCTTGTCTTCTTAGCTTAGAGTCTTAGAGAGAAAGAAAGATAGAGCTTAGCTTAGAGAAAGATTAGAGCTTCTTTCTTCTCTCTTCTTTCTTCCTTCTTCTTTCTTCTGTCTTCTGTCTTCTGTCTTCCTCAGGAGCCTCGGCCTAACTCTGACCAGTCATTACTTCTTCTATCTGGTTTCTCTTCTGTAACCGCTCTGCCTACGTTCTGGCCGCTCTGATTCTTCTGACCGACCGAGTGACTACCCGACTGACCGAATGAATTTGTTCTCCTAACTCGGACCGCTTTCACCCGGTTATATACCTTCAGGTTTGCGGGTGCCTACAGGTGCGTCACATACATATCAGGTGGAACTTATGGCTTCCAGCTAGCTACAACAGCCCTTCCTAATTAGGGCTCCTTCACATGTAATTTTCCAAATTCTAATATTCTAATAGGAATATAATAATAACATCCAATTAAAAAATTTCTGGGCTTTGGAAAGCTAAATATCAAATGTATTTCTTGGCACATAGCAAGTATTAAAGAAATATTCTTCATCCTCCTTTCCCTCCCTCCAAAATTAACAATTTTTTCTTGAAACATCAGGAAGCATCATCTCCTGATCTAAGTTATTTGAAATTTGAAGAAAATGTTACCCCCAGTTTTTGCTACATTTGGCAGTATGGCATGAAGTAGATGAATTTATGAATAAATCAAGGAATAAGATCTCTCTAATAATTTGACCTTAGGATTTTACTAATCTATATCTTGTTAAAAATGAATAAAAATAATAAGTATATGCTTTCCAGAATAATGAATGGACTTCATAAAAATATGCAGATTGTTGGAACCACAATTTATCATTTTATTAGAAGTAATTTTGCTCTTGAATATTATTAAAAATCATGTATGCCTTCAACAAATATACTCTATTGTGAGCACTGATAAATAAAATCTCTCTCATCCTTCAAGCACACTAAAATGCACTAAAAGAGTAATCCCCATTTACCCAAAAAAAAAAAAAAAAAAAAAAAAACCAACTTGTTTTAATACTTTTTTACTATAATAGTTTGTTTCCAAAGAGTTGGGGCAGCTATCAAGAAGCCATTGTTTATCTCCATGAAGCAGAATTTTATCGACATTTAGACATAGGAATTTCTTTTCATAGTCAAAAGTATAATTACCATTTCATTAAACAGCAATTTCTTCCATTTTCAAAGCATTCTCCAGTTGGTAAACTGCTTTCACTCATGAAGATGAGGCTTCATTAGTAATATACCAGGATATATTTACGGCAACAATTACCATTTTCCTAATGCAAATAAGCAAACTTGGACTTCGAAAATTTTTTTTTTTTTATTTTTTTAAATACTTATTTATTTACTTTAGTTGTACACAATGCAATGCATTTTATGTTTACGTGGTGCTGAGGATCCAACCCGGGCCGCGCAAGTGCCAGGCGAGCGATCTACCGCTGAGCCACAACCCCAGCCCCCGAAAATCTTTTGATCAGCTTTTGCAATGATCCTATACTTACGATTTCAATTTCTTGTGACTTACTCAAATCATGTGACAGATGGCCACCACAATTGCCCACAAGACTATCTCTATCATTCCTGTCTACTCCTGATTTACCACAATCTTGCTGAAGAAAGAAGTATTGTCAACAATAATTCTGCATACAAAATACTGCAGTTTCTCAGCAGATTTAAAATACAAGCATTTATTTAACTCTCATATCTATAGGCCATCTCAAAGTTTGGCTGATAGAGGTTCAAATGGATTTTTTCACAAGCCTCAGCTGGACTCACCCAGGGGTGTTTCTTGCCAGCTAGGACATTGCTAACCTGGGCTTGGCTCAGCTTGTGGGGGCACTCTTCCACTTGCATCTCTTCCTTCTCTTGGAACCAGTGAGGCTGCAAAGGTGCATTTGCTCATGGTGATAGCAAAAATGAAATAGAACAAATAGAAGTATAAAGATCTCTTGATGTCTCACGTTAGAACCAACCTGTAATCATCCCCACTTCTTTCCAGAGGCCAAAAGAAATGATAAAGCCAAACACCAAAGAATACAAGGAGGCAGAGAAATAAAGCATGCTGAAGTGGGAAGCCACTTCAATAAATCCATAATAAAGAAGGTAGATCCAAGGAGGAGTGAAGGATGAGAGCAAATAATGTCATCACCATAATGACTGCTTAGGTCTCTGCAGTCCTTGTCCTCCCTATTCTTCATTATAGAAAAATAATATCATAATATAAACATTCTGAAATGAAAATAGCATCACCAGAAGATATCAAGTTAGAGTATTTACAAAATCACAGTGACATGATTTCTGCCTATTTCCAGTCCTGATTGAAGTACAGTAAGGAAATTATTAAACAGACCTAAAGAGTTCAGAGTTCACCAGTCCATCCCCAAATGCTGCAGCATTCGTGTCATTCTGCCACCTGAAAACCTGGTCCCTTTATAAAGCTCATTCTGATACAACAAAAAAAAAAATATTTTTAGGAATATGAGAATGCATACTCTTTGAATGTAAAGAATATTTAGATTAATCTCACTTTCTTAGAAATATTATTTATATCTAAAATATTATTAAACAGCCATATCATAAATTATCTGAAGATCAATTTCTTTAGAGAAGTCTTTTAAAAGTATTGAACACAAATTAGAATGAAATATATCAGCAATCCTATGTTTGGTATAAGGAAGTTAGAACCTCTATTACTTTTTCTCTTGAAGTTATGCATTATTTCAGCTAACATTTTCAAGATAAAATTCTTCTTCCAATATTTTCTTTCATCTGATGTTCTTATAAGTCTTGTTGATCCATTAGTTTATTTTTTTATCTACCTATCACATTTTCTCATATTTTCTGAGCCTAGAGGAAAACTTTCTTCCAGATATGTAAACTAGCAGCTTTTAACATAAATATAAGGAAGGAGTTTTAAAAATTAGTTGCATTCTTGAATTATTGATAATTGCCATTCTGACTGGAGTGAAATGGAATCTCAGTGTGGTTTTAATTTGCATTTCTCTAACTGCTAGAGATGTTGAACAGTTTTTCATATATTAGTTGACAATTCATATTTCTGAGTTTCCATCTAACTCCAGTCAGAATGGCAATTATCAAGAATACAAGTAACAATAAATGTTGGCAAGGATGTTGGGGAAAGGGTACACTCATACATTGCTGGTGGGACTGCAAATTGGTGCAACAACTCTGGAAAGCAGTATGAATATTCCTCAGAAAACTTGAACGGAACCACCATTTGACCTAGTGGTTATCCCACTCCTCAGTATTTATTCAAAGGATTTAAAATCAGCATACTACAGGGACACGCCCACATCAATATTTATAGCCACTCAATTCACAATATCTAAACTATGGAACCAACGGAAGTGCCCTTCAACAGATGAATGGATAAAGAAAATGTGTGGTGTATATATATATGTAATAAAGTCCACAAAAGAGGATGACTTTATTACATTTGCCAGCAAATGGATGGGTCTGGAGACTATCATACTAAGTAGAATAAGACAGTCCCCAAAAAGCCAATGGTCAAATGTTTTTCTTGATATGTGGAAGCTTGCCCACAATAAAGGGTGAGGGAAGGATAGAAGTTCAGTAGATTGAACAATGGAGAATGGATAGAAGGGGGGTGAGGGTAGGAAAAATAAAAACAGTGAAATGAATTTAACATAATTTTTACATGAACATATATGAAAACAACACAGTGAATCCCATGCCAATGTGCATCCATCAGAATGGGATCCCAACTAGAATAAAATATATTCCATGCTTGTGTAATTATATTAAAATTAATTCTGCTGTCATGTATAACTAAAAAGAACCAATAAATTTTTAAAAAATAGTTGCATAATTAATCATAAATGAAGCATTATCGTGCACGTTAAGAACAATTAACATCAATGAAATGAATTTTCAGTTACATCTTGTAACAACTTAGTGAAAATTTAAAGGATTGGTTGCCACAGTGGTATCAATAAAAAAAATTAAAAAAAAAAAAAAAGAATGAGTGAATTCCAGCCAAGACCTTCAATAAGAGGCCTTGGAATTGGGACATTTCATGAGCAATATTTTCTGGCTACTTATGGTGTTAGTGGAAATTTTGGTTCTTCTCATGATATTGGCCAAATTATATTGTTATATTATGTGTATGTATGAATATGCAACAAGTCTCACCATTATGTACAAATGTAATGCACCAATAAAAAATGTGAAAAGAGAAAATACAAAAAAGAAAATGCTGAACATCTGTCTGAGTTCCATAAAATAAGTTCAAAACAATTTTTCTTTGTTTCAGTAATTAGGGTTACTTTTTGTACATTTATTACTATCAAATAGAATGAAATCATAAACATGATTATGATGAAAGAATAGTAAGTAACACAGGACATCTTTGGAAAATGCTTACTTTTATAACAATGCCTCTGTAAAAATTGCTTTGCTGTTTTCTGTATTTTCTCAAAATAAAGCAAAATGAAATTAATTTATTAAATATTTCTCTCCCCTGAAATTTTACCCAAATAAAATTAAACATAAACAGTAATTTTAACCTAAAAAAAAACTAGCATAAATTACAGCATTGATGTCCTTTATAATTTACCCCAGATGACTTTGATAGAGCACAATTTATTTCCAGCTTCAAAGATATTTGAAGTATATCAGAGTTAACAGCTTGGTATTCTATGCTATTTCCCATATATAAATAAGATAGAATTGAACATATGTAGAAAAAATAGAAGATGAGAGCATAGCACAATTCCATTTTCATGGGCCTTCAGAGGAAGACTGAGTCTGAGCAAAGTGGGAATGGTTCAGTGGATTGAACCAGAATTAGAGTTTTGAAATAAATATTTTATATACAGTCCAAAAATAAAGCTAGGACATAGTGCTCATTTGACTTGAGAACAACAACAACAACAACAAAAAATTGCTTGCATTTTAATCTTATCGGTTTGGATTTTACGAATGATATTGGTTTTCATTTAACGTGGTTTCATTTATGAGGAAAGCACTAAAATCTGACACATGAAAAATCAAGAATCCTTTATGAGACACACTAGTGCCATTACAAAATGTGGGGCAAGTTCAAGTTCTTCTCCCTGGTTATATGTTAACATCTATGAATTACCTCACACTATACCCAGCAAGTAGATGCTAACTAAATATTGATCTTCTTTTATTTTTTTCCACATTTTCCATGGGACAGGGTCACTCTACATTATTTCTTCTTCTATGGCCTCTAAAACAATGTACGAAGTTTGACTTCCTGAGCAGCTAGCCAGTGATATCATGACTTTATATGGTGGAGTTATTGAAACAGTAACTGATTCATGTTAAATTGAACATAAAAGCATCATAATACCTTACACATCATGAGAAGTTGAAAGAGTATCAATAGCATGAAATCATTTTAAATCAGACTAGACAAAACACTGGACTTCTGCTGCGTCATATAATAAAAAGGTAAAGGCATTTGAGAAGTCATACTCTCCATAAAAACCAATGTTTCTTGTAAAAGGTATTTTGAAATTGTCTTGGATGAGATGCCTCCTTTCAGTGCCCATGAACTGCCATGTTCAATACCAATTTAACAATAAATTCTGGTTTAAAACACATATTTGACTTAGGAAGCACAGAAAATGTGCCATATATGATATAAGTTTTCCAAATTAAAAATATGTTCTAACTATGCAAAACACAATCAAAGAAATCCTAACAAAATGAAGAAAAAAAAATTCTATGAGACAAACACAATTACTACTGAGACCATAGATCTCATAACCTTGGTAGACTATTCCAACTAGTGTCCATTATATAATTATTTAAATGTAATTATCTTACATGTGCATTTTTTCCTTTTCTTCCTAGCCCTTGGTCTTTTCCTTTGGTCTGCTTCCTTCAGTCCCTTCTCCTCCTCTCTATTCCTTCTTTTCTTCTTCCACTTTCTTCTTTTTCCCCCAACATCTCAACTGAGAATTTTTCCAATTAGAATATTTTATTGTATATCTTAAAGGCAGAACACATACCTATTTCATATCTGCCTGATCTCACAGAAGCCAATTTCACTAGCAAGTTGCCCTTATAAGGAAAATTTAATCTTTCTTTTATGTTTTGAGGGATACTCAAGGTGATTGAAGGAAAGCCAAATAATTCTCCCTGAAGTATAAAGGATTGTTGAGCTGAAGACAATCAAATGAAGGGGGAAGTGTCTGTCTTCTGTTTATCTAAAAGCAGAAGAGATATTCACAAAGACACTTGTTTCCCCATCTTCTACTCTCCCTGTCCCAGGTAAGACAGACGGACTGTAAATTTCTTTTCACTTTAGCTCAGAGTCAGCACCGGAAAAATCCATGAGTAGAATTTCTTTTCTTCCCATATATCTACCTTCCATGTTTTTTTCTCCTCTAAAGTCTGGGACTACTTTACCTTTGTCTTGTCACTTCTCTAAAATGTAGTGTTCTTTGTTGAAATACTATGTAAAACAGACCCTGAGATACCTACTTGGATTGCTTTTTTCCCTTGTGATAAGCACTGTACATGTTAATAAGCTTGCTTGTTTTTCTCTTGTTAACCTGTCCCGTGCCACAGGAATCTTTCACAGCTATGAGCCTATGAGGATTAAGGAAAAAATATATTATTTCCCCTTCAATGCTACATCTTATCATGCAGCCTGGTTTCTTGGAATCCCTGACATCCGGGTCCCAATTCTTCTGCTATTGAGTCTCTCTCACATAAACCCAAATGCTCTCTTGCAAATCCCTAACACCTGTGGTTTTCTTACTTCTTATCCTTCCAAAATGTCACCTGCTCATTTGCATCAAATTTGTTGCCCTAAGTTCTCTCTTTTCTTTCTGCTTCTGACATATTACTAATTTGTGATTTTTAAAATCACCATGCACACAAACTAAAGAAACAGGGAAAATATCCAAGAACAAGACTTGCAAAGCCTCTCTGCCATAAGAAGAATAAGTAGGTCTAAGGCAAGAAACCCTGTTAATAAATCTTGTCCCTGTTGTGTTTACAACAAACATGGTTATTGCATGAAAAACTACTTGCTAATATGTTTTAATGAACATACAACATTAATATAACATAATTCTTGAACCCTTTCCCTGGTGTTGGGAATTTAGGCTATTTTCAATATTTTATTATTACAAATAACAACACAGTCATATGTTTGTGCATATTGATTTTCTCACATTCAATGTTTTCTCAGAATAGATGATAGATTACTGTGCCAAGAATCTGAATGCTTTAAAGTTTTTTGACACAATTTAATGTCTTTAAGGATTTAAAAGTTTTGATCAATGTATAATTTCAAATACGTTAAGACAATAAGGGTTTTACTTTATCCTTACTAATAATGCTTATAATTTTGATAAATTTTTTAAATATAATCAATTTTACATCCCATATTATTTTTCAATTTGCATTTTTGGATCATTGGTGATACTGAACACTTTCCACAGGTTCAAATCTTAATTGTATAGCCTTTTAAATTTATTTATTTATTTATTTATTTATTTATTTATTTGGTACCAGGGATTGAACTCAAGGGTACTCAACCACTTAGCCACATCTCCAGGCTTGTTTTGTATTTAATTTAGAGACAAGATCTCACTGAGTTGCTTAGCACCTCATTGTTGCTGAGGTTGGCTTTGAACTTGTGATCCTCTTGACCAGCCTCCTGAGCTGCTGGGTTACAGGCATGCAACACTGTGCTCAGCTGTATTGCCTTTTTAATAAATTGTTTACACTATCATGAAGTATATTGTGAAACTCGAAAAAGAGCATTCCAGAAAGAAAACAGAAAAGAATTTCTTTCACTGAGGATTTATATATCCTATATAACTTATTTCCACACATTTTAAATATTCCCATCCACTTAATAGGACTCAAAAGAGACAATATTCATTAGTAAGCTACCAAATGCATTATATATTACTGGAATTAGTATCAAATTTATGTCAAATATTTAAAAATAAGTACTGCATTCTGATGCTATTCCACTCAAAATCATTGTATTAGTCCTTTTTGTTACTATAACAAAATACCTGAAGGAATTTACCTTTTTAAAGAGAAGAAGTTTATGTCTATATGAGAAATGCCTAACAATACTAAAATAGATATCTCCTCTCTCTCTCCATGTTAGTGACTTCTTTTAGTACTTACGATGTTAGCATATTGTGTGATCTTTAATTGTGGCTATTAGTCTACATTTCTATTGCTGTTACTTTCATTTTCTTCATAAGGCAGTAGTACCTAGGACAATGCATACAGGGATATTCAATAGATGCTTTCTGAACCTCACTGAATCTCCTCAATTCTTTCAAATGTGAAGCAGAAAAAGACCCTGATTTCTTGTGCTATAGAATCTCATACTCAAATCAATGAAAATGATTATTCAAGTTAATTAATGGGACTGATGAATCAAAGTAATCAGTTAAAAGCAAGTATGTTCAACTACTCAATTGCTTTGTTGTGATAAAAATATGACTTCATTTTAGTTGAAAAAATGTCTGCAACTTTCTTGATTGACATTTTCTATTCATTTTATTGTAATTTAAATACCTGAATGGCACAATTTACCCTAATTTCTTATCTGTGCAGAAAATAAACACCAAACAACTGACATACATAGTCATATAATCTTTCAAGGTGCTTATTTTTATATAGTAGCTGTCACTATGATACTGGGCTTCCTGTCTCTGGAGAAGCAGCTCAATGACATTTATCACCATGGTGCAAGGTGATGTTAATTTGAAGGGATCGTGTTAAACTTCTAAAGGTAATGTTTACTGTACTTTTGTTTGATTTGGAAATATTTTATAATTAATCTTCTATCTTCCACTCAGACAACTAATTGCTTTTGAAAAATTATACCATTCAATTTTATATTTCACTACATGGTAAATGCTGATAAGCAACTCTCATTTGTCAATGATATTCAGCTTGACGTGAATTATGTTTTGAGACATAATATTCCGCATGAGTTTTCTTTGATGATTCTCAAATTAAGTGTAAAATATAAACTGTATAAAGATTGAGAGTGAAAGCACAAAAGTGGAGACTTTTACAAGAATGTGAAAATAATATATCCAGGTGTATCACAGTTGTGATATGCATGAAAATAAAATGAATATGAATCTTACTTGAATGATCAAAATTAGTATTTTTCTTTTAACCAAATATAGTTAGCTAATATCCTGCATTGCTATTTTACCTCCTTGTAAGATAATACTGTACTCTCAACATTTGTTTTTTTAATGCAAAATCTAACCCTCTGAACAGTATAAAAATGAAAGATAATAAGGTTGATCCCATAGAAAACAACTGTGAAAGGGTGATTTGGAAGCTTTATCCAATTGTGTGTTGTGAGCAACCATAAACCACATGCATTCAGGACCCTTGGCTATTGTTAAGGCTTTGCTAATCTTACCCCTGGGCCTTTACAATAGACTTCTCTAATTCCTAACAGTAGTCTCTCCCACAGCCAGCTCAGAAGCAGATACCTACTGCTACAATAGAGATCTAAAATTGAACTTTACACAAACTTCCTATGTAAAAACCTTTGATGGCTTTCTATTGCCAACAGAATAAAACTCATATTCCTTCTCATGGCACCTCAGAACCTTAAATACATCCCCAGTCTATCTTTCCAACATAATCTCCATCCTACTCACCCCTAATGAGAACACTAAGCCTCCCACATGTTAAATTTTCTTAGGTTTTTTCAACCCTACGGGCCTGAGAGCCTATTGATATAATCCTGGTATATTAAGCTCAAAAGATGATCTACAGAGGGAAGAGGGAATGGGTCCAGGGGGCAAATGAAGAGATCTAAACTTACAAAATCTAACGTTGTGTGTTAGACACACTACTATCTTGAGAGGGAGCCCAATAATTATGGCATCTTTCCCTGCCTCTTTGTGCAGATTCTGAATAAGTTGAGATATAGCTTACCTTTCAGTAAGAAAATTGGAAAGAATCAAATTATTCCTTTCCTTCCTGAGAGAGGTCAAGTTGAGAAGTGTGACTTTAAATCATGCCTAATTACATTTGCAAATGCTGAATCTTAAATCTGAAAGATTCACTCATCTATTCACAAAAACTGAAACTGGCATGGTCATACCAGGTGCACAAGTGGTAGAGCAGGATCCATGCTCTCTGCAGGCAAATTGGCCCCCAGAGAAAAGATAGCATTGAGCAAGAACATCTAGTTACTCTTCCCAATTTTACAAACCAAATGTAGCAAATGCTGTGAAAACAGACATATAATGATGAAAATTCATCTGTAACAGGTATCATGATTAGTTTTCTTGCTGATTCCAGACTCCCAGATATCAAATGGGAATAGACGAAACTCCATAACTTCAGAAGGAGAAAGGAGGTGGTAGATAAGATAAGTCCCCAGTGAAATGATAACAAACCCCATTTGCTATCAGTATTCATTGTCCTCACCCAAACTGCCAGGATTGGTACCAACAAACCAAAACTGTTTTGGAGTTATTGCCTGTCTTAGACTTTCCGGACCAAGTTTGGACCTTCTGTGATAACCAACAATATTTTACTTGATTCAGGAAATAGTCAACAGGTAACTAACTGCCAAATGATGTCAAGATTTGTAATGATTTGAAATGTGAAGCCAGACCTTTGGTACTCCAGCCAGCCCACCCTGGTCATTTGTCAACCTCTAAACACTGTGGCTTCATATTTAATATGACTATGATTCAAGAGCAGGGAAAAATACTCTCTAATGATATACTCATTACACAATAAAGGAGCAATATTTTACTTTGTATGTTAGATTGTATTAAATGTTTAGAAGGATATACCTTAATTTGTGAGCACTAGATAGCTATAAAGTTAGTAATATATTTCAAATTAGTTTGTGCTCACCTGTGTTTGATTACATTTATATTGAAAATGTATTATGGTATAATTTTAAGAAAATTCCATTATTGTAATTGTAATGGCATCTCAGAGGGAGAAATATGACTGTTCTATCATTTATCATTTATACTGTCAGATTTTTAAAAATATGAATAACATCATATGAATATCGTCATATATATGATGTTTAGCAAGATACATCATAACAATTTTACATTTCTATTATTCTGAGCATTCAGTGGAGTCAAGTTGAAAGTTAGATCTTACACTTTCTGTGCGGAACTAAAAATCCATCTCTCCTAGGTTTCCGATTAGTAGCATAAAAATGGAGAAGTGGGTCCCCTTACCTAAGGCTAGGTTGGAGGTCACAGGCACGATCATTAGTGGAGGACAGCTGTGCCCAGCCCAGGGGTGACACCACAGAGGCCAACATCAGCAGAGCCAGCTCTGGGGCAGCATGTCTGCAGGCTGCAGCAGAATAATGAGGAAGACTTATTTCTGAGCACTCATGTGACAGCTATCTGTGGAGCTCTTAGAAATAGCTGGAGGACATGTTGAGAGATGCTAATTTCTGTCATTCAAGCACACAGGGATGATGGCTTGGTGATGTGGATATTTAGAGTTACTTGTGATGATGCGTGGTAGTCATAAGCTGGTCAGGCCAGAGAACATTTTCGTTACATAAGCCTCATTTGTTATGCAATCCAAGCCACATGAACTTCTTTTCCATTTTTATAACCCAGCACAGAGAGATGAAAACTCTGTTTTCATGATTCTCTTTCCCTAAAGAGGTCTTTCTGTTTTGGAAAAGGTAATAGGAAGAATTAAAAATGTGTTTCTTCAAAGAAGTTACTCTATACCCCAAATGAATTAGTTAAGTATGTACATAGCGAATTCTGTTTTACAAACAGCATTTTGACTTCGGGTGGGTCAATCAGCACAATGAATCATCAATTAAAGGAATAAAAGAAAAGAAAAAATTGTTAGTCCATTCAACCAGAAAGTAAATTGATATTTCTGTTTGAAAATTCCATGGAAAATAAAATAACTAGATTAGACCAACAAGAATGCCACTAGTCTTGCAAATAAGGAGATTTCTTAACATCAAAAAATGTTATTATTCTCAGGGTTATGAAGTCATTCACGTATCACAGATTATTTGTGGAATGTGCTGGTTGGTATAAGGTGGAGGGGAAGAATCAGAATAAAAATTTGATGAATTGACAACATATCCAATAGACAGTGTATGTGATGGAAAGAAAGTTTGAATGAAATTGTGGGACATGTTATAGCTGAGACCAAGTCAGCAAGACATCCTGGATGCTGTCATGTGTGTACTCCTCCCAATTAAAGATATTTTTCAATAGAAAAGTCTGTTGAAAAGTAAATAGGATTGTGAGTCTGAGCCCAAATACATGCCATCTTTTTTTAGAGATAAGAACTAAATCAAATTAATCATTAAAAAAGAATGAAAGTTGGGTCAGGCGTGGTGGCACATACCCATAATCCCAGTGGCTTGGGAGGCTGAGGCAGGAGGATTGCAAGTTCAAAGCCAACCTCAGCAACTTAGCAAGGCCCTAAGCAACTTAGCAAAACCCAGTCTCAAAATCAAAAATCAAAGGGCTGGGGATGTAGCTTGTGGTTACATGGCCCTTAGTTCATTTCCTGATACAAAAAAAAAAAAAAAAAAAAAAAGAGCATGTAATATAAATGTTATTATTCCCAGGGTTATGAAGTCATTCAAGTATACATTTCCATGAAGGAAATGTATTTGACATAAAATAGAGCAATATATGAAGGTTTTTGATGATTTTAAGTATCTCGAACATGTTCATTAATATAGTACTTTGTATACAAATAAAGCAAATAAGAAATAATATGGAAAGAAGGAAGAAAGGAAGCCAAGAAGGAAAGAAGATGGAGAGGAGGGAGGAAAGAAGGATGGTAAGAGACAAGGTAAAAATGGCAAAGAAGGAGGAAAACAGAGTAAAAGAGAAGAAGAATTTTTTTTAAAAAAAGGATGAGAAGACATGAGTTAGAAATCAAAGCCCAGCCTTGGTTCAGTTCCCTTCCAAAAGGATGCCGCTCCCTCCTCTGTACTGGAAGTGCCTGGAGCCACATGTCCCCAGATCCATATCAACTAAAACCTCTCCATAAATTTGCTTAAAGGTGAGATTCCAAGGGTTACTTCTGCACACTGATTTATCCCAGCTGTGCACAGTAATTATCATTTCATAAATTCTTTCCCCACTGCTCCCTCTGGGATCCCAATGCCATTAAAACTCACAACCGCACAGCTTTCCATCTTCACAGACAGTCCAACTGCTTCCTTACCAGAAAAGAAACAACCCTCCCTCAACATCCACAATCTTCTTAGACTCTTCTCCACAAGAGGCCACTGACCCCATTTGCCATGGCACAGAATTTGGAGACCCTGTCAGAGTGCTTTGATGCCCATTTCCATACCCAAACCACTACATTTACCTGTGGGCACCCTCTGGTTTTTAACTTTGCATCCTTGTCCTTCTCACAGCTAATCCTCCTCTCCCTCCAACCTTGCTCCCCACCATTTCCAACACCTGTCTGGTCTTTCACATGCTGTACAGAGGCTCAAACCTCCCTTGCTTAGAAAAGTCTCCCTTGAACTTCTAATTCCATTTGCTCTTCTCATTCTCTATGTTTTCTCAACCAAAATTCTTAACCAAGTTGAGTACATCATCTCTACATATTTTCACTATTTAATCTTTCAGAGTCCATTGGTTGCCCTACCATATTAGCAGGAGGCCTCACTGACCTGACAATTATCAATTACAAATAACCTGGGTAGAGCTCATGTGTAGCCTTTCTGCAGCATTGGATGTTATTAAATCTTGAAAGGTCTTCAATGTATTTGTGCCCCCCAATGCCTGCTCCCCTGTCTCTTTCTCTCTCTTGTAACTCTATCTCAGTCTCTTTTGCTTGACCCTTGGTCTTCAGTATTCCCCAAGGTCTCTTTATTCACCTCTATTCTTATCATTATGTTCTCCCTCTTCATTCAGGTACATCCATTCTTGAATATTGAAATTTCATGTGTAACTGCATCAGAGAGGTTTTCCCTCATCTGGAATTCTCATGAAGACTGAACATGAATATGAAATAAAATGCTTAACACCAGGTCAAGCTCAACAAGTTGCAGTTGTTATTTCTAAGCATAAACAATATTTTTTCATCAAATATTTCTGTAGTAAACTTCAGCTCAAATATTATAATTGCACCAATATATCTGAAGACCTGCAAGATTTGTCTAAAACCAAAGTCTCATTCCCTTTTCCCACCCTCTCACTTCCTCCATTCTCCATACCTACTAGGAAAATAAAAATTCTGCTGTTTTCTTTGCATATTCCCAATTTTCAGTTGAGGGCAACTTGTCTCCCAAATATGAAACTTAAAAGACTTTCTAAACTCCTTCCATTGCTAAATCATGCCTTCTCTGCATTTCTCCCACTTTCTTCATACCCAACCACTCATCATTATCAGTGGGTTCTACCTACTCAACATCTGGGATCAACCTTCTCCTCTCAACTCACCCAAGTTCATATCTCTGTCAATTCATTTCCACACTGCCTTCTTATTAGGCTTCTGCTCTTCACCTTACTAGTCTGGAGACTATGCTGTCAAATAAAAACAATGCTTAGGCAAAATACAACATATCTTTTTTCACAAGGAAAAAATTTTCGTGAATGCCTCATTTTAAGATACTCATAACAGCACAGACAGCTCTTTAATTTCCTGTTTCCTGCCTACATCCATAGTTTCCCCTTTTGCTAATCTCTATTCTGAACCTATGTCTGGCAATACTAAATTCTTAATATTTCAAATATATCTGTACCATTTCATGTTCTTATAAATATTCTATTCCTTCTGCTAAACCAAGCTGACACTTCTTACCCACAAAAAAAATCTATCTTTAAAATCCTAAATAATAAACCTTTTCTCCTACAGTGTCTAATTTCTATCATGCCAGAAAAATTCACGTTAGTCAAATAGTATAAAATATATTAGACATAGTCAGTCAAATAACACAAAAGGGTAAGGTGCCATGCTGAGCTTGTTCCTTTTTATCTGTATGGTCTGAGAAAAGCTATTTAAATTCTCTTTGTCTCATTTTCCCAGTCTTTGGATTTGGGGATGTGTTTTTGAGGTTTGGTGGTAATGAGTAAAGAGTAAATATTGAAGAAACTGTAGTTATTACATACATGTAAAGAATTATGTAGGTGCCATTGGTCATCATATCATCATTGTTTTTGTTATATTAGCCTCTCTTCCCTACTGGATGATGAGATCTTTGGGGACAGATATTTGGCACTGTTCTAATTCTCTGTGTCTCCAAAACCTAATGGTGTGCCTAGCTTTTAGAAGCTCCCCAATATATATTTGTCTAATAATATATTAAGGAATGAATATTCATTATTGTCAAAGAGATGATAATGTATAGCAAATACAAACTCAGTGGGCTACCTCAACCCAGAGGATCCTTTATTAAAGGCCTTTGGCCTATCTCTAGTTGCAATTTGTAAGTCAATATTTTTTGATGCTATGAAATAATTCTGTGAAGGTCAGGAAATGGGGATTAATGGAGACAAGAATATTTATAAGTCTATGATCAAATACAAAACAGGAAAGAGGTTTCCAGTTTTGTAGCTCCTGAATCTTCTTACTATGGAACATTTTACTCTCACATACAAGCTTTTTTACCATGACAAATAATACTACCTACAGTTTCTAGTTGTACTGCTTTATAATTAGATCTCTTAGTCAGGATTTTTTCTTTCTTGGTAATCTGAGCACTGTGATCTTCTGGTTACCTGCTTTCTCTGCCAGCCTATTATGCATCATTGCTGAATATATTCTAACTTCAAACTCATACGGACTATTATTCTTGGTGGGCTTTTTTTTACCACTCTCGGAATTGAACTCAGGTTTGTTTTACCACTGAGCTATACTCCAAGCTGGTTTAAAAAAAAAAAAAAAAAATTCGAGACAGGGTGTCACTAAATTGCTGAGACTGGCCTCAAAGCTTGCAATCCTCCTGCCTCAGCCACCCAAGTTGTTGTGATTACAGGCAGGCACCACCATGCCTGGCCTCTTGGTGGCTTGTTATACAGACCTGCATTAGAGTACTGCTTTTAGATCACAGAGCTATTTGCTGTTATATCAGGTGAACAAAAATAAATAAATAAAAATAAGAAAGAATAAGAACTAATATTAAACAGGCAGCTATTATACTCTGGTTCTTCTGCTAGACAATTAACACAGACATTCTTAATTTTTACAACACAGAAAATGGTGTCATCACACACTTACACGTGAGGACATTGAGACCCATAAAGATTAAGTAACATCACAAAAATAGCATTTAATAAAGTAAATAAATTAATTAATAAAGCTTGTCATTCTGCCTCACAAGATAAAACTGCATTGTCTTTCTCTAACCTTAAAAACTAACATGTACTGAAGAAAATGTCAAATAATTACTCATTGTTAATTTAACCAGTCTTCAGGTAGAGTAGAGCAAGCTAAAGTCCAGATGATTGGTGAAATTGAACAAATCACTGAGCAGAAATAAAGTAAAAATATTTCCCAGTCTCAGTGGAAGAGAGTCCCACAGATGTCTTTTTATGAAAATCCTGGAGTTCATATTGAAGATGAAAACTAAAATTTATCCAAGAAATTATTTCCTCCCTTGGGTCTTTTTTGCTAAATCCTTCTTGCTAGTCACTTATTGGCCCACATTTCATTTGACCTCCACTTTGGTAAGAAAGAGGAAACTAAAGGAATTGATTTATTTTATGCTAAATTCAAAGAAAAAAAAATATTTGTTCTTATGCCTAATGACTTCAAGTTCATATTTGGCTCCCTAGTAGAACAAATAGAAAGCTGCTATTTCCATTGTCTAGATGCCTCTAAAACTGAGTAGAATCAAGGCAATTTAATGATAAACTGAACATAATACACGTTTTATGTGATCTAACATGAGTTGATCAGAACAATATAATTTTACTGTATAATGATAAACAAACATCACTTTAGCACTTGGATTATTGCCTAGTGAAGGAGACAAGTATCAGACACTGAAGAACATTGATTAGACAGAAATGAAGCTGGTCATTGAGCTGAGAATTATGAAAACTGTCTCCATTTCTTACAGAGCACACTGGATAGATTTTAGAATGTTAATGACCTATGATTGCTTAAACATAATTGCATCCCTCATATTTGCAAGGAAGAAGAATACAAATCTAGACCTGATATTCTCTGCAACATCATTTTGGGGGAATTATTATGCTGTTTTCCTCTAAAAATAAAAGCATCAGAAGTAAATCTTGCTATTCTAGGAAACAGAATAAATGATATGATTCTAGTGAAATGGCTAACACAGGAAAATATTTCACCACGGAGTCCAATGACAATGCCAACGGCACATTTATCTTTGCATGACCTTCAGAACTGAATAAATTGTGTTACCTATGACCAAGTCAGGAAGTTGGTTTTGTACAAGCTTACTAATGTTTTATCATGCTATACATAAATACAAATCAAACACATTTTTGCAAAATACTGCAAACTTACAGCTGGGATATTTGAAACCCCCCAGAGTGAGTGTGCTGGGTGTGCTCTACTTGGCTCATATTCCCCATCTCTATTCATTGTCCACCCATGTCTTTCTGTGAGGACCCCAGATGTTCCTGTCTATGAACTGAATCAATGGATTTCCACTAGGGCCCTCACCTCAAAGACATTGGAGAGCAGAAATTTATTTCCTGTTGTGGCACTGTGTTTCTTGAAGTCTCAGTGTCCTACCAAAATTAAATCTCCTAACAAGAGGTCTTCCTGTGTGGCTCCATATTTTATGGGGCCCCATGACATATTTTTTTTTTTCTATTTTTGCATTTCATGCCTAAAAGTAGCAATGGTTTCCTAGTTTCTGAGTACTTCAACACCTCTTTCTGGATCCATTAACCATGCCATGCCAGTGAGATCTTGCAAGACAGATAGATGATAGATAGATAGACAGACAGACAGATTTACTTTCAAATGGGGTGGGGAAAGAAAGATAAAGGAAGGAAGGGAGAGGGAGGAAGAAAGGAATTAGACAAAATCATGAAACTTAATAGCTGCCATTCTGACTGGACTGAGATGAAATCTTAGAGTAGTTTTGATTTGCATTTCTCTAATTGCTATAGATATTGAAATTTTTTCATATAATTGTTGATTGATTGTATATCATCTTCTGAGAAGTATATGTTCAGTTCCTTGGCCCATTTATTGATTGGGTTATTTGCTTTTTTTTGGTGTTAAGATTTTTTAGTTCTTTATATATCCTAGAGATTAGTGCTCTATATGCTATGTGTGTAGTAAAAATTTGCTCCCATTCTGTAGGCTCTCTATTCGCCTCACTGATTGTTTCTTGTGCTGAGAAGAAGCTTTCCAGTTTGTTTCCATCCCATTTGTTGATTCTTGATTTTAAGTCTTGATCTGTGAGAGTCTTATTAGTGAAGTTGGGGCCTAATCCTACATGATGGAGATTTGGGCCTACTTTTTCTTCTATTAGGTTCAGGGTCTCTGGTTTAATTTCTAGATCCTTGATCTACTTTGAGTTGAGTTTTGTGCATGGTGAGAGATAGGGGCTTAATTTTGTTTTGTTGCATATGGATTTCCAGTTTTCCCAACACCATTTGTTGAAGAGGCTATCCTTTCTCTCACTCCAGTCAGAATGGCAACTATTACAAATACAAACAATAATAAGTGTTGGTGAGGATGTTGGGGGAAAGGGAAATTGGTGCAACTAATATGGAAAGCAATATGGAGATTCCTTGGAAAATTGGGAATGGAACAACCATTTGACCCAGCTATCTATCCCACTCCTTGGTTTATACCTAAAGGGTTTAAAAACAGCATAATATAGGGACACATCCACGTCAATGTTTATAGCAGCACAATTCACAATAGCTAAACTGTGGAACCAACCTAGATGCCCTTCAGTAGATGAATGGATCATTAAAAGCAAATAAAATCATGGAATTTGTCAGTAAATGGATGGAGTTGGAGAATGTAATGTAAGCCAATCCCAAAAAAAAAACAAAGGCCTAATGTTTATTCTTATATAAGGAATC
Source organism: Tamias sibiricus (assembly GCA_025594165.1). NCBI lineage: Eukaryota > Metazoa > Chordata > Mammalia > Rodentia > Sciuridae > Tamias > Tamias sibiricus. The sequence continues at coordinate 36,823,400 of CM046665.1, read as the reverse complement.
TGATTCATAATGGAGATGAGTGGGAAGCATAGGAGGAATAGATGAACTTTAGATAGGGCAACAGGGAGTGAAGGGAAGGGAGAGGGCATGGGGGTAGGAAAGATGGTGGAATGAGATGGACATCATTACCCTAAGTGCATGTATGAAGATGTGAATGGTGTGACTATACTTTGTGTACAACCAGAGACATGAAAAATTTTGCTGTATATGTGTACTACAAATTGAACTGCATTCTGCTGTCATGTGCAACAAAGTAGAATAAATAAAATTTTTTAAAAAATAAAAGAATACTTTTTAAAAAACTCATGAAACTTAACCCAGTGATTATAGAAGCTGAATCTAGTCTTAGATTAAACCTTGCAGGTTAAGTCTAAGAATAATTTTTTTTGTTGTATTTTGTTTTGCTTTGGCTAAAATAATATCAACCCAAGGTGATAACATTACTTATTTCAGAATAATTAGTTCTTATTGGTGATTTTATACATATGAATAATAACTAACTAACCATGTGACAGCTAATTATTTACACAAGTACAATCTAGCCAAAAAAATTATCTAAATGTAAATCCCATAGAAAAAAATCAATGAAAAGGAGTTCGTGGTTTGAAAATTTGTCAATGACTAGCTTAGTGCTATTGCGTCTGTAAATGAGGTCTCCTTGGCTCTGCACCTCTCACTGCAGACCCTGCCATGCTCCTCAAGACACCTAGCAGTGCAGGGCAGCCATGCATCCACAAACATGCAGTCCTCAAAGGCTCTAAAGAATCAGCCACAGTAGCCTTCCATTTTAAATGTGCACCATGGCTTGCTTCTGTCCCATGAATTATAAGCCCGTGGCACATGGGAGACTGCCGGAGTGGGATCAAAGCTTCACACTTATCAACACTAAATCTGAGAATCAAGTTCAGAAGCCAGCCCTGCTGTGAGACCACAGGTGTTAATTCTCTGTCCTACTTCTCCTGTATCAGCATTCCACCTGCAGAAACTGATGTGACTCAATTCTCTGTGTTGGTGCTACATTATGTACCTTAGTTGTGGAATTAGTTTCACTCCCTTAATAATTCTCATTTTATGTGACTAGAGTTCCACACATGACTGCTGCACTTCATCTGGTAGTGTCTGAAGTGCTAGAGGTAGATTTTATTCATAGTCCCCTGAGAGGGGGAGGCTAATACATGCTGTTGCTGGTGTCAATAAAACACACTCCCTGAAAACCCCCAGAATATTCTAACTACCCTTGGTCAGGGCTACCTTCCCTGAAGGTTACATGTTAGATGTCAGCCACAGCCTGTGATTACTAACTTGCTTACATCCCCACATCAAAACAGACCTTTAAGAGTAGGTTTTGGTTAACTGACATCAGTTTTATATGGTTAATATAAGAAAGTGATTCCAAAAATGCATACCAAAAATGCATGGATGTTCATGTTCCCAATATAAAATGTCATAGTACTTGTAAACAACCATTCCACCAGTAATTAAATAATCCCCAATTTACTTCTGATGTCTAATCCAGTGTAACTACTATGTACATAGTTGCTATAATGTTTAAGAAATAATTACAAAAAATGGCTGTACATGTTCAGACATACGTATATTCACTGACACACAACAAAAAAATCACTTTAATATGATTTTCTATACAATTTTACTGACTGTTAATGCCTTTCTGCCAGAGGAAAATATTTTATTTGCTTTTTAATGCATATATTTATAGTGAGAAATATATATACATATGTATATATATGAAAAATAATTGCTGAATTTTATGCTCTACTAGGCTATCTGAAAATACTAATTCATAAGAAGACGTCAAGTGAAAAGACTTAGTCTTTTGGATTTAGGGTACATAGAGCCCCATGTTGTCCTGTCCATTACACACTTAAGTGATCTTTGCCAGTTCCTGTATCTGCTGGGACCTTGGTTTTCTCATCTGCAAGGTGAGAAAACTGAAAACCTGCCTCCAACTCATCATCTGCACAAATACCCTGCTGCCTCCAATGACTTCTCATAGTTTTTTAATTTTCACAACTTGCAGTTGTTTGCTTACCCACTGCATCGCGAAGTTCATACATCAATCTGAATCCTCCTATGTTCTTACCTCACATAGTAGGTGCTCAGGAAATATGTATTGGCCTGATGAAATAATCAAATTGATTTCAACTACAATATCTTACGCATTGAAGAGGTAGGGTCAGATGCTATCTGAGCTATCATTAAGCCTAATTGGTTGGAGGCTGTGACAACCAGTCATGGTGCATCCCAAAGCCACAGAAAACATCAGCAGGAGTAAGGTGAGGTTTTCCGATGGATGTTTGTCAAGTGGGTATGTAGGAATGACATAGCTGGCTTTAGTACATCTTAGAAACCACAGAATCTCAACTCCTACTCACAGAGTTGTACTCAACGTTCTCTTGCAGCACAATTTCAGAGCTCATAGTTAAGGCCAAAGCCTCTCTGTGGCTTTGAAAAGAGTACTATTTTTACAGTGATGAGGCCCAGACTTGAGATTCCCTCTTTACTGCTTATAAATTCTGTACCTGTGGAACAAGAACTGTACTGATGCTTTAAATCTAATTCCTCATCTGTGAAAATCTGATGTTGTCTCCCTACCTACTTACCTATCTTCTGGAATTGCTGTGAGCCCTAAAGAAGAATAACTACCAAAGCACAGAGCATGTGTGAAATCCACTAATGCAATCGAATTTCAACATTTAGGATAATTCATCTTTAGAAAATTCAGCTTGTCATGTTTTTCCAAGGTTAATGTGAAAAATATAAGAGATAGTTACTGGTTTTGTAAGAAAAATTATAGTATTTATTAGTAATGAGAATGTTTGTCAGCTTTTTCACCGCTGTGACTAAAAGACCTAACCAAAACAATTATAGAAGAAAAAAGTTTATTTGAGGGCTCACAGTTTCCAAGGTCTCCATGCATAGATGGCTGACTCCATTCCTTGGAGCTTGAGATGAGGCTGAACCTCATGGCAGAAGAGTGTGGCAGAGGGAAGAATCTCACATGATGATCAGGAAGCAGAGAGAATGAGAGTGAAAAAGAGACTCTACTCACCAGATACAAAATATATACCCCAAAGGCACACCCCCCAGAGCCCCACATCCTCGAGCCACCTTCAGTTACCACTCAGTTAATCCCATCAGGGGATTAATGCACTGATTGGGTTAAGGCTCTCATAACCCAATCATTTCTCCTATAAACTTTGCATTGTCTCACACATGAGCTTTTGGGGGAGACCTCACATCCAAACCATAACAGAGAATTATCAAAAATATTTAAAATGTTTACAAAATTACCTGATGAGAGTGATATTAGTTAGCATGACTCTATATTAAGAGAGAATTACATCTTTGCCAAAAATTAAAACAACTCCAAGAAAACATTATTTTAAGGTAAATAAAACTATAGTAATAGTTCATAGTAAAAAGTTGAATTCTAAGGGTCAATATGATCCCAAAGTTACAACAATCTAAGAGTTCAGAGAGTGAAATAGAATCAATTTCTGTAGTTCAGCATAAATATTGATAAAAATAATGACTAATAGTAGCATCATGGCTTATCATGTACCAGAACTATGTTTCCCTGTCTTAAACCACATTTTCCCAGCAACCCTATCAAGTTAAGTTCTACTAATATTTGCATTTTACAAAAAAAAAAAAAAAAAAAAAAAAAAAAAAAAAAAGTTGAGGCTCAGAGAGGTTGAGTCACTTGTGATAACCCAAGTTATTAAACTCCCAAACTGGAATAAAACCTTAGGCAGTGAAATCTCAAAAGTTAGCACTAAGAAAAGAGAGACCAATTACTCAAATGACCAAATGATTGAATGCACCACTTCCATATGAAAACCTAGGCATCCTGCTTCAATTTGCCTGAACATCTGAGAAGTCATTTATTGAAGCTATTCAGTTGTGGAACATTCAAGCATTAATTTCAAAGGTAGCAAGTGCCCAATCCAGGAAAACTGCTGTTTGTTGTCACTCTACTGCTGAGACACATATGGACAAACAGTTTGTGGTGGCAAACTTTTATTCAGGTCAAATAAGAAACAAGGTATCAAACTGACCACAAATATAGGGAGAAGAAACTGTTACCATAGGCAAGCAAGTCTCACTGACACTGACAGGTACTAAGCAAGCTGCTTTGGCCCATCTCAATATCCCCCATGGGGATATTTACTTATTACAATTGTTCTTTCATTCCTTCTTGGAATGTTATTTTAAGTCATAATTCATAATTAAATAATTCAGAATTGTTCCCTCATTCTTTCAGCAAAGTATTCCCATTAGTTTTTAGATTTGCTGGCAATTCTTTCATTTATATAACTTGCATTTCACTCATACATATTTTAATGGTCACTTTGGGCTAATCTAGAAACTAAAATCTGAATTAAACAAATTTTTCACATTCAGCTAATAATTTTTGTTTTGTATGGCACCATCTAAAATGTTCAAGTCAGTGTTCTCAACTTGTCATCTGAATACTTAAAAAATATAACAGAACAATATTTTTGGTAGGAAATGCAGGACTTTATGGTACCCTAAGATGGTTTCTATGAACAAAACGTAAAAGTATTATTAATTTATTTTTGTTTGCTTCATTATTAGAGAATCAAAGAGAAGAAACAACCTCACCAAGGTCACATAGGTAACAGAGATTGCAGGTCTTGAAGGTAGATCTGATAGGAATCCCTTTAGATACTTGCTACCCATAGTATAAATGAGGACCAACAGCATTGGGGACTGTTCAAGATGCAGAATCCCAGACCCAATTCAGATATACTCAGTGGATATTTGCATTTACAAGATCCTTACATGGCTTGTATCACACTAAAGTTGGAAAAGCACTGCTCTGTAGCATACTGCCAAATTTCTTAATTACCCATCTACAAAATAATGCAGCCATTGGCAAATAGATTAGCTGAGGACTTGAAAGAAATTTGGGGAAACTAAAGACTGCAATTTTTTTTTTAAACTTATGTTGAGTATTTTCGAATATATCTTTTAATTGTTAGACAATTTTCTTCAGAGATAACTTGTTATTATGTTTGTAATTACAAATATAATTTTTGTCCGTATATGCATGTTTGATTCACGTGTATAAAAGAGGTATACACCTGAGTTTATTGGACTGCACATTTCTTCTTCCCTGGAGGCCTAGAGAGGAGAGCCATGCAGCCCCTTAGCCCATATCTCCACCTCTGCAGCGCGGGTCATTGCCTATAAGAAGCACACCAGCGCCACCTGCTGAAGCTGCCATAGAAAAGCTAGAAAAGTGCTCAGCACTGTTTTTCTCCATCAAGGTAGTTGCATTACAAGTTTACTGTTTAGCATTCGTGGTTTTTTCCCAGTCCTTGATTTTTTTCTCAAATTCTATGACTACTCCACTCAACATTTGTCCCATGGTTAGGAAAAATGCCCCAATAGAATAGCTGAACCTCAGTCTACTATAATCACCTAGAAAAGATTGTAAGACCATTTGCCAAGTATATATAAAGTAATTTATAATTACTGAATTGTTGGCTTAGATTTATAATTGACAAGACTATTGCTTCAATTTATGAAGTGACCAATGAAGAAGGCCTCATAGCTGTGTTCAAAGAATGGGTATTTTAGGCCTATTGAAAATACCTTTCTTCATTCTCCCTATTTCTAACCTGTGTGTGTTTGTACAAAAACAAAGCTCTCTTTCCTCTAAATTCAGTCTTAAAAATGTTAACATCATCATGCATGAGTACATTTTTATCTCATAAAAGTAATTTTTAACCCTTGTTTTCGCTAAAACTTTCTGTTCTTTTTCTCAAATTATAAAAACATAATAACTGGTCTCCAAAAAGAAAACTATATAGAAACCTCCTAGAAACTAAAGATAGCTCTAAGTGGGTTATTAGAATAAGATCAGTTGAAAGGGTCTTAAGGATCTCAATTTCCTGCAAAGAGCCTCACTATTTCCACTATTTAGCAAAGATAATTTTTCTCACTATTGTTTGTGTTGTTTATTTGATGATAATAATTAACTATAACATCAGTAGAAGAAATGAGATTAAGGTAATGCAGTTGACTACCCCAGATAATTCATCTCTCAAATAATGTGTGATTTAATATCAAAAGGAAATTCAAAATATGCTTCATTCCAGAGATACACTGAACAAAATTCCTGTATCTCACTTTTTATCATCTTCAGCATCTATGGACAGATAATAGTATTCAACATTAGCAAAATTTAAGGAGATAAACCAAGAGGTAAAAAAAAAATGTTCATTCCATGCAAAAATATATGCCTTCACATCTTAAAGAACCAATTTGATGTGGTAAATGGCTAAATATAAAATCCTCAAAAGAAATGAGAGCAAAGGTAATTTGACTTGTGAGAACTTCTCAGATAAGAGTTTTTGTGATTTGGGAGAATGGTCATTTTGACAATATTAATTCTACCTGGCCATGAAAAAAGTAGATCTTTCCATTTTTTAAGATGTTCTTTAATTCCTTACTTTAGTGTGCTATAGTTTTCATTGTAGACGTCTTTCACTTCTTTTGTTAAGTTGAATCCCAAGTATTTTATTTTTTTAAGGCTATAGTAAATGAGGTGTAATTACTACTTTCTCTTTCTGAGGATTTGTCGCTGATGTACAGAAATGCACAGATTTATGGGTGTTGATTTTCTATCCAGCCACTTTGCTGAATTCATTTATTAGTTCTAGAAGATTTCTGGTGGAATTTTTTTTGATCTTCTAAGTATAGAAACATTTCGTCTACAAATAGTGATAATTTGAGTTCTTCTTTTCCTTTCCATATCCCTTTAATTTCTTTCATCTGTCTAACTGCTCTGGCTAAGGTTTCAAGAACTATGTTAAATAGGAGTGGCAAAAGTGGGCATCCTTGTCTTGTTCAGGTTTTTAGAGGGAATGCTTTCAAAAGCACTATACAGATTCAATGCAATCCCAATCAAAATCCCAATATCATTCCCCATAGAAACAAAAATCAATCATGAAATTCATCTGGAAAAATAAGAGATCCAGAATAGCCAAAGCAATTCTTAGCAAGAAGAATGAAGCTGGTGGCATTACTATTCCAGACCTTAAATTGTATCACAAAGCAATAGTAACAAAAACAGCATGGTATTGGCACCAAAATAGACCAGTAGACCAATGGTACCGAATAGAAGACACAGAGACTAACCCAAACATCTACAGTTATCTTATATTAGATAAAGGTTCCAAAAACATACAGTGGAGAAAAGACAGCCTCTTCAACAAACGGTATTGGGGAAAACTGGAAATTCTCATGTAATAAAATGAAATTAAACCTCCATCTCTCACCATGCACAAAACTCAACTCAAAGTGGATCAAGGACCTAGGAATTAAACCAGAGACCTTGCATCTAATAGAAGAAAAAGTAGGCTCAATTCTCTATCATGTTGGATTAGGCCCCAACTTCCTCAATAAGACCCCTATAGCACAAAAATTAAAACCAACAATTAATAAATGGGATGGATTCAAACTAAAAAGCTTCTTCTCAGCAAAAGAAAACTATCAGTGAAGTGGAGAGCCTACAGAATGGGAGCAAGTCTTTACCACAAGCACATCAGATAGAACTCTAACCTCAAGGACATATAAAGCTCTCAAAAACCCTAACACCATAAAAACAAATAACCCATCAATAAATGGGCCAAGGAACTAAACAGACACTTCTCAGAAGATGATATACAATCAATCAACAATTATATGAAAAAATGTTCAACATCTCTAGCTGCTGAGGTCTGGCCTCATCAGGAGGGTACTCAGCGGCACAACTGGGATGCTAAATAGCACGTTCGTGGTGCAAAAAAGCACGGGGGTGCAACGCGACGTGTGTAACGTGGCACAGGGGTGACAAGTCAGAGATGACAGAGAAAAGCACACACACACTTTCTTGGAGGCTTCACTTCTTCTTTTACTTTTTCAGTTCAGTTTTTATATAGCCCAGCAAACACAGTGATTTACAATACAGCTTTTGAAGGTTACACCAAAGAATTTCAAGGAATTTCAGGGTTATACATTCTGAGGAAAACAGGGTGTTTTTCTAAGTACATACTACTAATTAATCTTATCTATAGACAGAAGAAAACATTCTAAAACTTGTTTTTATCTAAACCTATACCATGACTCCTTAAGTTTAGGCATTCCTAACTCATAAGGTTTTACAGCCAAATTGCCCTAATATTTTTTCTTTAAACTTCAACTGGGCCTAGACTTCTAGGCTCCTTTTGTGTCCCTATATAATGATTATGGTTATTTTTTCAGAAGTATTCCTAAACTTACTTAAAAGATAAGAGGAGTCCTTATCAAACACAAGAAGACATTTAAAGCTTTTTTATGGAATGCATGATTGTAACAAGGAAAAGGTTAAATAAAGGGTATTGTGAGAGCTACTATTTAACTAAAAGCCTAATACCTGACTAGAAAAACCTCTTACACTAGTATGCCTTCATAAATTGTTTTGATGCCCCGGCTCAAATTCCACAAAGTTACAATTACCAAAACCAGTTTCATTCTTAATAGTTAATGCATCAGACCCTGATGGTCATATGGGCAGAAAAACAAGACAGCAGGAAGGTCCAACACCATATTTATGTTACATCTTCCTATTTTTAGGGGGGGTGCTTTGCCTCCCCCAAGGTAGAATGATAGAGATGCCTTGCTCGCCATCAAAAGGAAGATGTCACATCTAGCAATTAGAGAAATGCAGATCAAAACTACTCTAAGATTTCATCTTACTCCAGTCAGAAAGTCAGCTATCAAAAATACAAACAATAATAAATGCTGGCGAGGATGTGGGGGAAAAGGCACACTCATACATTGCCAGTAAGACTGCAAATTGGTGAAGCCAATCTGGAAACTAGCATGGAGATTCCTAGGAAAACTTGGAATGGAACCACCATTTGACCCAGCTATTCCACTCCTTGGTCTATACCCAAAAGACTTAAAAACGGCTTACTACAGGGACACAGCCACATTAATGTTTATAGCAGCACAATAGCTAGATTGTGGAACCAACCCCAATGCCCATAGTAGATGAATGGATAGGGAAACTTTGTTGTATATACACAATGGAACACTACTCAGCACTAAAAGATAATAAAATCATGGCATTTGCAGGTAAACAATGGAGTTGGAGAAAACAATGCTAAGTGAAGTTAGCCAACCCCCAAAACTCAAAGGTTAAATGATTTCTTTGTTATGAAGATGCTGACTTATAATGACAAGGAAGGGGGAATGAGAGAAATGAAGGAACTTTAAATAGAACAAAGGGGAGGGAGGGGATGGGAGGGGGCAAGGGTATAGGAATAATGGCAGAATGAGTTAGACATCATTACCCTAAGTACATGTATGAAGACACAAATGGTGTGCAAATACTTTATGTAAAACCAGTGACTTGAAAAATTGTGTTCTTTATATGTAATATGAAATGAATTGCATTCTGCAAGCATGTATAACAAATTAGAATAAAAATAAATAAATAAATAAATAGGAAAAAAATGATTTTTTTTTAAATTACTTACACTTTCCTCTTCATATTGGGTTTTGTTACAACTGTAAAAACATAGGTATATATCCAGCAGTTGACTAGTTTGTCAATTTTAATTGTTTTGCATTTTTAAAGGAAAATTGCGCCAGAGTTAAACAGGCATAGAAGACTTTACTCAGGACTGTTTTCAAAAGAAAAAGAGAGAGAGAGACAGAGAGAGAGATGGAGAGAGAGAGGGAGAACACTAAACTTCTCTGAAACAAAGTAGGATTTAAAACACTTTGACCCCTGGTCAGGAGAAAGCACTGGAGGGGATAAGGGGAAAAGCTGGTCAGTCTAATGAGGTTGTTGGTGTTTATAGATAGGTATTTATCTAAATTAAGATCACACCCATCCACAGAGATGAAAGATGGGGTACTGCCTTCCTTGATAATGACATTTCAAAGGAATGGTACCCAGGTCATTGCAGAAGCCATCCCAGGTTCAAAATCTGGAGAAAGGCTGAGAAATTTCATCTCCAGGGGTCAAAAAAAGAACCCATAAGCTTTACTGAAATAATCTAAAAAAATTAAAACCAGGACCTGTAGTCAGGAAGAGAGCTATCTAAAGTTTAGTCAAGGTCAAAGGATTGAGGCCACTTTGGTCACTGTGACAGTGTGGATCTGAAATGTCTCCCAAAGGCCCTTGTGTTGAAGGGTTGGTCCCCAGTGCAACAGTGTTCAGAGGTGGGGCTTTGGCGAAGGACTGGCTCATGAGGGCTCAAACCTCACCAGTGGAATAATCCACTGATGGATTCATAGCTGAACGCATGAGGTAGAAAATGTAGGAGGAAGGATCTAGCTGAAGGGCATGACGTCAGGGACTATAGCTTTTCCCTGGCCCATTTCTTGTCCCTGCCATGAAGTAAGCAGCTTTGCTTCTCCATGTACGTCCACCAGGATGAACAGCTTCACTACAGGCTCAGAAGCAATGAAGACAGATGAAAATGGACTAAAGCCTCTGAAACGATGGGAGCCAAAATAAATATTTCCTACCATAAGTTGATTTTCTCAGTTATTTTGTCACAATGATGAAAATCTGACCAGCACTGTCAGCATCCAACTATTATATCAGAAATGAATTAATAAGCCTTTAATAAAATAGCACTATTTTCAGCACTCACATAATGTGACTATGAAATCAATAACCTAAATCTTTTTCCTGAATAACAAACTGCCTTCAAAATTTACAAAGAGACATTCTTAACCTTTATCAACATTATTAAAATAATGGAATAACCTCAGAATAAGAGGGTTTTGAAGGTCAGTGCTCACTGGAACATGTTAGCTAGCTGGTCAAAGTCTATTCTCACAGTGTTATAAAGGAGACTCTGTCCTTTGTCATTAGGTAAACCTTACTTCTTTTCCCTTATGTTACAGAAACTCCATTTTATCCCTTTAAGAAAATTCACCTCAAAATTGTGTCAGTTAGATATTACCATAAAATCATTGTACAAAAATCATTGCTATACTATTTTTCACAAAGTGGCTGAAACATTTTCTGTTCCCACCAACAATGTACAAAGGTTCTTTTTTCTCCACATCCTCAACAACACTCCTTATCTTTTCTCTTTTGTTTTTATTATAGCTTTCATAATAGTCATCCTATCAAGTGTGAAGTGATATCTCATTGCAGTTTGATTCCCAATTCCTTGATGGTTATCCATGTTGATACTCTCACCTTTCCACATACCTGTTGGCCTTCTGACTGTTTTTACTGGAGAGTTGTCTATTCATGTCTTACCATTTTTTAAACTGGGTTATCTGGCTTTTTTCTATTGAATTGCAGAAGTTCCTTATACTGAAGACTTGTCTTTTATGAGATAAATTGTTTGCAAATATTTTCTTTCAGCATCTAGGTTGTATCTTCATTCTGTTTATTGTTTCCTTTGCTGTGCAGATATTTTTCAGTTTAGTGGAGTCCCATTCATCTATTCACCTATTTTTGCTTCTGTTGCCTGTGTTTTGGAGGTTATATCCAAGAAATCAAGACCAATGTTCAGAAGTTTTCTCCCTATGTTTTATGAAAACAATATAAGTTCTTCTCAAAAAAAAAATTAAAAATAGAAGTCCCAGATGAGCATACAGTAGCATATATCCACAGATTCAACCAACAGTGAATTAAAAATCTTTGAAGCTGAGCATAGTGGTGCCTGCTATCATCCCAGTTACTTAAGAAGACTGAGACAGGTGAATCATAAGTTAAAGGTCAGCTTGTGCAACTTAGCAAGACAGTGTCTCAGAATAAAATAAGAAGGGCAGGGGATGAGAACAGAATTTTTTTTTTAATTAAAACTTTTAAAATTGTGTCTATATTGAATAAGTACAGACTTTTTTGTTCTTTTTTTTATTCCCTATATTAGCCAAGATTCTTCAAGAAAGCAGAACCAATAGTGTATGTGTGTATTTGTATATGTGTACATATGTGTGTATGCATATGTGTATGTATATTTATCAAAGAATGTTCCTTGAACAGCTCATGTGTTGGCTCAAAGATGAAAAGATTGGGTTATGAGAGCTGTATTCTCATAAGCAAGTAGATATGGGTGGACTATATCTTGTCCCTGGATCTCTCTCCCTCTATGCTCCTCAGCTGTCCTGTGCTGAGCAGCTTTTCTTCACCACACACCCTTCCATCATGATGCTCTGCTTCACCTTAGGCCCAGAGCAATGGAGGTTTCTGACCATGAACTGAACTCCTGAACCATAAATCAAGGTAAAATTTTCCCCCTTTAAATTATTCTTTTCAGGTATTTTGATCATGACAATAAAAAAATGAATACAATATAATTATAAGAGAAGATTATTAGATTGTTCCATTAGCCCAGATGAGAGAGAGAGAGAGAGAAGAGAGAGAGGACTTGCAGTGCCAGTCCAAGACCAAAGCTCTGAAAGAGCCCTGGAAGATCACTGGTGCAAGTCTGGGTTCAAAAGCTAGAGAACCTGGACTCTGATGTACAAGGACAAAAGCAGCAAAAAAAAGTTCCTGCCCAGGAAGGGAGAATAACAGCAAGATGGTGAGTTTTCCCTTTCTTTCTCTTTTCCTTCCATCTGGGTCCCCAGTCTATTGGATATGCTATACACATTCAGGGTAGGTTTTCCCACTCAGTTCACTAACTGAAATGCAGATATTCTTTGGAAACACCCTCACAGACACACCTAGAAATATGGTTTACCAATTTTCTAAATCAGTTGACATCCAAAAATTAACCATGAGATCCCCTAAACAGTAGAGCATAACAACTATCTACAACACATTTATATTGTATTAGGTATTATAAGAAATCTAGAAATTACTTAACTTATACTGAAGGGAGTCAACGTTATATGCAAATACTCTATCATTTTACATTAGGGACTTGAGAATTTATGGATTTTGATAACCTCAGGGAATCCTTCAATCAATCCTCTATGTTATTGAGGAGTGGCTATACATACAAAAAAATTCGAAACTTCAGGAGATATCTGAATATTTATATTTGTTGCAACATTAAACACAATAACCAAAATATGGAAACAATTTAAACATTCAACAGATGGATAAAGAAATATGATATATATACACAATGGAATATTATTCAGCCTTAACAAAGAAATTCTATCATATGTGATGACTTGGGTGAACCTGGAAGACATTATGTTAAGTGAAATAAACCAATCCAAGAAAGACAAATACTATATGATTCCACCTATATGAAGTATCCAAAATAGCCTCAGAAAGGCATAGTAGAATGGTGGTTGTAAGGGGTGGAGAGTAGAGGGGAATATGGAGTTATTATTCAATAGGTGTAAATTTTCAGTTGTGCAAGATAAATAACTTTTAGAGATATGCTATACAACATAATACCTATCATTAACAATGCTGTATTGTGCACTTCAAATTTTGTCAAAGGGTAGTTCTTGCAACAAGGCAAAAAGTAAACAAAAAAGGGCATGAGAAAGCTTCAGAGATGATGAATGTGTTGCCTTGATTATGGTGGTGATTTTGTGGGTGTATCCATCTATTCAAATTCCTCAAATTGTATGCACTAAATATGCACCATTTGTATAACAATTTTAACCTCAATAAAGCATTGGAGGGAAACAGAGACGAGAAACAAAAATAAATCTAAAAATCAGTATCAGGAGGGGACAGTAATTTGCTATGTCAAAACATGTTTAATAACTAATTAACTCTGCTTTTGGTATTGCAGATTATGCATTAAATATATTTTAGGTAAACTTATTTTATATTCAGAAATAAATAAAAATCACTGCTATAAAATCTTTGCAAACAATCATGACATCTTGATGGCACACAACTAAAACATTTATTTCTCATGTTTTGCAGGTTCAGTTGATCTATGCTGGATTTGCTGGAGTGACTCAAAACATTTCCACATCCTTTTCCTGTGATTAGCTGGTATATCCTTCCCAAAAGGCTTGTAGAAGCAAGGAGATAGCAGAAACACATATATTCTCTCTTGAGAATGAGGCATACCATTACTTCTACCTCACAGTGACCATAGAAAGCCACATGATTGAGCCTAGGATCAGAATGGGAGAATACTGCAAGATAAAAGACAGAGGCCATGGAATCAGAAAAAGTGAGTCATTAGGAATATTAGTGTAATCTACCATGGATTTGGTCATTAAGTACTAATGGAATACTTGTATTAAATAAGACTTTTTTTCTCTCTCTCAAGGAATGCAGATAGGAGAAACCTATTTGAAGAAGTTCAAAGGTGTCTAAAGGAAATATTTACAATGGGTATTGACGAACAGACACTACTTATTGAGAAGAAATGGAGAAAAAAAGCATTCCTTGTAGAATAAAGATAATAAACAGAAGTTGTAAGAGAAAATATGGGAAGTGTTCAGAAAGGTACAATTTAAATGGGATAATGAAACACAGAAAGGAATAATTTGATATAGTATTAAGAGAAAATACAGATTCAGTATCCTTCTTCCAAATCATCATCCCACTCCTAAAATCTTAATGGCTTTTAGGATTTCATCTTTTGTCCTCTCTTCTCTACTCTGTTGACCTGATTTCAACATTCAAATTTAAGCAAATGACTCAGGAAGCTTAATCTCCAGTTATTACCCTTCTTCTTGTATTCAGAACTTCTAGTTCCAAGTGGTTTCTAAATATCTCTAACTGATTTTCTGGAAATATTTCAAAGATGATATTTCTATTTAAGTTTTCCTTTATCCAACATTTTTGTCTTTTGTTTTCCTTATCTCAGTAATCAACACTACTTGGCTCTAACTAGATTTCTTATTTATCCTTCTTTCTAATTCACCTCTAATCATTCATAAAATCACATCAACTCTGCCTCATAAATGTTCCCTACATCTACCTCCTCCTCTGCTTTTCTCCACAGTAGTACCTTAACTAAGACTATCAACATTTTATGTCTCCAATATTATAGTATTCTATAAATTTGCTTCCCACCTCCAATCCTTTCATAGCAAGAATTACCTGTCCAAAATAAATTACTTTATCATATCATCCCTCTTTCCAATAAATCTGAAAGGATTTCTCATACAGTCAGGACTATCTGATTTGGACATTTATTTATTCCAAAATACGTCTTGAATGTCTACTATATGTACTGTCCACAAGAACACAGCAGGGAACTACCTGGGCAAGGCCTCTGCTTTCATGGAGCTGACGTTCTAGAGGAACAATAATAATAATAATAATGATACAAGTAGGGAAAAAAAAAAAAGCCTTAACATATTTTAAGAGAATGACAATCACTCTAAGGAATGTAATGAATGGTAGTGGGTAGTGTGATAAAGAGTAACCAGGTGTGAAGTGCTATTTCAGACTCCAATTAGGAAAGCAATAGTTACGATATGATGGTCACTTAGGTTAAGGCTGGTAATGGTGAAGACATATTAAGAAATATCCTGCAATCCGAAGTATATGTTTAGGCTTTGAGGAGAATGACAGGTCTGAAGTATGGGTTTAGTGTAGATGGAGGAAAGAGGAACTATGGAGGCTGGAACAACTGGGCAAATGATGTTGACATTAGCTTGGATGGGGAGTACTGGAGGACTCAAGATATCTAGTTTTTGATGTTTAGTGTTATGGTTTAGATACAAGGTGTTCCACCAAAAGCTCATATGTGAGACAATGCAGGAATGTTCACAGGTGAAATGTTTGGGTTTTGAGAGCTGTAACTCAATCCGTGGGTTAAACCACTTGATGGATTAATAATTTGAATGGATTAGTAGGGAGTAACTATAGGTAGGTAGGATTTGACTAGAGGAAGTAGGTCACTAGGGGCGTGCCCCTGAGGATTATATTATCCCTGGCTCCTGCTTCTTGGCTATCATGAAGTGAGCAGCTTCCCTCCACCATGCCTTTCCACCATGATGTTCTTTCTGCCTCACCTCAGGCCCAGAGCTATGAAGTCAGCTGACCATAGACTAAACCTCTGAAACTATGAGCCAAAATAAACTTTTGCTACTCACCGTGGTTTTTATCAGTATTTTGGTCACAGTGATGCAAAGTTGACTAAAACTGTGGTTTGGAAATGCCAAAAGAAAACATGAAATAACTTCTTCAGAGAGCAAAATTTAAACTAATTAATTGATTGAGCAACTATGAATATTCAGGATAGTGTAAAAAAATCAAGTAACCCGAATTTTAATGAGAACTTTTTAAAAGTATGTGAATGTGCTTCCTTCTTTCACATTTCCATTTCCTTCTTGATCATCACTAGGATGAGGATCATTTGGCCTGTTATCACCGAAATGACCTTCACATTTTAACTAACAATACAGGACTTTTAGTTGAATCATTAATTTTAAATCCATTATCAAATTGCATCTGTAATTGAGCATGAAGAATCAGATTCTATCTGTTACTTGAAAATACAGATGAGGTCATTTTTATCGCTGATTCAAGCAATCATTCAGCGACTACTTATTTTATGCCTCCTGTGTCCCAGGTTCTGTTGATTTCTATGTCAGGGAGCCAATGAGTTTTGCATTCCAAAGCTAGAAGAAGGAAGAAAGGATGCAGAAAAAGGGGAAAATACTCAGTCTACTTTTTCCACCCCAAGAAATTGTGGAAGAGGAGTGATAGAACTTATCAGACCATCAGTGTTCTTCTCTTCCCACCCCTTTACATCACATTTCAGACTCTACTTTGAAGAGTATTTTCCTAAACATCCATATATATCTGTTGAGAGCCCTACTTTTCTTTCACACGGAAAGGGAAGAATGTGAGGGCCATTAGAAAAACACCTGCCTAGGCTCAGTCCCACATTCAATATGGCATGAGAGTGGAGTAGGAGAGTATAAACAAGAGGTACTAGTGTGTGCTGGGTGCTTGGGGTCTTATATCTTTCCCTTGGAGTGCTGAGGGAGAGACTTTGGAGTGCTAAGTTTAACCACAGGCCAAGAAAGTTCTGGTTCAAAAGAGAATCTACTTTAATATGGACTTCATCATGAGTTGAAATGGCCAGAGCTTCAGAGTCCAGTAATCTTGCATCAGCGATTTGCACACAGATACAAACAGTCTAAAGGAAATCAATTTCTGGATTCTCAATTTTAATAATTTATATTTATAAAACCTTATCTTACTGAGAACATTTGTAGAATCATAACAATGCTTTTCTTATAAAAGAAAGGCATCAATTTCACTGCTATGGTTTTATGTGATTTTTTTCCCTAACGGTTTGTCTTTAGGAAGTTTAGTCTCCAATGTAATGCCATTAAGAGATGGGGGGATCTTTATGAGGAAAGGCCTAAAGGGAGGTGATTAGATCATTTGTGAATGCTGTCTCCTAGGGATTAAAGTAGTTTTTGTGAGACTATGAGCCAGTACACCTGAAAGGGTTATTATATATAAGAGCAAGACCAGCTGCTCTCCCTTCCCTCTTTCCATGTGATCTCTCTCACGCAGCTAGCATGATGCCATCATCCCTGTGGCAGTGCAGCCAAGGGCCCATGCCAGAAGCCAAATACATGGGGCAGCCCAGTCTTAGGCTTTCAACTTCCCAAACTATGAGGAAGTAAACCTTTTTTCTTTACAAAGTGCTGAGACTCAGGTATTTTGTACAACAAAAAACAAACCCAAACACTCACCTATCCCAACACACATGTAGTACAAACTATTCAATTTAGATTTCTCTTTTAGAATTATTAAATAAAATGCCACAAGCCAGGCATGGTGGCACACGCCTGTAATCCCAGCACTTGGGAGGCTGAGGCAGGAGGATCGTGAGTTCAAAGCCAGCCTCAGAAATGGCGAGGCACTTAGCAACTCAGTGAGACCCTGTCTCTAATAAAATAACAAAACAAAACAAAAAAGGCTGGGGATGTGGTCCAGTGGTTGAGTGCCCCTGAGTTCAATCCCTGGTACCAAAAAAAAAAAAAAAAAAAAAAAATGCTACAGACACATTAAGATTAAGCTTCTATCCCTCCCACACACACCACTTTTTTATACATAAGGTAGATCCATAATGTCAGGAATGGAGTGTGGCTGGAGTTAAAATCTTCTGAGCTTATGGGTGAGGCACAGTATGTAAGCACAATTTTTGTTTGACTTTTGCTCTTACAATCCAGACTACTGTCAAAGAAGGTGTGGAGTTTGAGGAATGTATTCATAAAAGTAAGGCAAAAAGCATTGGAAATACTGCACACTAAAAATCAGTTTTAATCAACCATTATGTATTCTCAATACTCTCAATACTCTTCTTTGGAATTTATCATTAAGTGGTTTAAAACAAAAGCACACATTCAAGCAGATACATCAGGAAAGATTGTGACCTTGGGTATTCAAATGTAGCAAATATTTTCAAAGACAATCATGACTTTCCTGGTATGGTGAAAAAAACCACAGGTAAAACTTTCAGGTAAACACTCTCAAAGTTAGTATTGTTTTAGACCACTAGCCTCCAGAACTAAGAAACAATGGATTTCTCATTAAAGACAGCCCAACAATCTGCAATACAGAAATCTAAACCAAGCCTTAATTATATGCCTCACATAAAATAGATTTTCATAGCATACTGCATTGTGCCATTATGCTAAATGTAATAAGAAAAACATTTATCTCAAGTTTTTATTATAAATGAAATTAATTAGATTTGCCACATTTCAATCTTGACTAGACTGTTTTTCATAATATATTATGAGTTGTGTCCAATAATCTACTTCTCTGGGTTTCCACAACACATTCTTTTAAAAATTATTTTAAGTATTAATATATTAATTGAAAATTAAATCAGACTTCATGTGACAATAAATCTGGTTGTGATGATTGCTTTCATAGCACAACTTTGCCAGTTGTTTTATGGTAGAAAGTTTCCATACATTGGCTGAAGCAGTTTTGCAAATCCATGAGTTTGGCAAATTGTATTTAGAACACAATATAAACAAAGTATTTTGCAAAAAAGTATTGTATTGAAATTGTATAATAAACTCAATTGTGTATTAATTTTCCCAACCCTATCTGACTAGACTTAGATAAGGTGCTTCTAAGTGAAAGAATAATGGTGATATTTGTCATTTCATACTATGATAAAAGCTTTTGACATATTTCTCAAAGTGTGAATGTGAAAGAATAATAACCAAGTAGAATACATGTTGCAATGCATTCTACATTTTTATTCTTAACTAAATCAAAGCAAGCCCTACTTGAATCAGTTGGTGTAAATGGTTTTTAAAGACATATCATTAGGTAGTTTTCCTGTTTTATTCAAAAAGGTCAAAGTACAATATAGCATTGCTATAACAAAACTCCTTTCAGAGCTATCATAAATTTCAAAATGACAGAGATTTTGATTCCTCCCTCTATTTGTACCCACAGTCATGTGACTTTGGACACACTTCCACCTGACTGAGTTTGTCATGTGATTTGTTTCGTAAAATGGGATGTTAACAAATGCAAGGCTAGCAGAAACTTGAAAATTGCTTGTGTTTTTTTTCTTCCTCTGTCACTCTTGCAGTGCCATTCTTCCATAAATAAGCCCATGCTAACCTAATGGAGAATAAAAATGCAGTTGACCTCTATCACACTAGCTTATATTGAGCCAAGCACCAAACATACAAGTGCAGCCCTTTGAAATGAGGCAACACTCAGCTAACCTTCCATGTGGTAAGATCAGGCCAGTTGATATTAGATAAGTCCAACTCAGAACAGTATAACTAACCAGCTGTGCCCAGACCAAATTTCTGATATGAAGAATCATGCACTATATAATCATGCACTGTTATTTTGTTTGTTTTGGTGGGGGGGCACCAAGAACTGAACCAGCTTAGTGTTTAACCACTGAGCAACATTCACAGCTCCTTTTGTATTTTATTTAGAGACAGGGTCTCAATAAGTTGCTTAGCACCATGATAAGTTGCCGATTGATTCTGGCTTTGAACTCCTGCCTCAGCTTCTCTAGCTGTTGGGATTACAGGCTGCACTACTACACCTGGCTCTATTTTTCATCTTTATTTTCTTCTGGTTGTAGTAAATAGATATACTGTTTTTAAATATATGTTCATATAGTATCTATGCCTGAAATCTTTTTAATATTAAAATAAGTAATTTCTAGTATGTACTAAACACCATATATGCATTAATAATTCTTATTAATAGTTTTATTGTGTGTATTACTAATTTGGAATGTATTGCTAGATGTCTTTAATATATTCCTGCCTTGTTTTTCCACTACTTTTTGAAGTCTTTGAGGATGGAGGCATCTCTTTACTAACACTATATAGCACATTTTTATTTCTAAATTAAAATTTGCTTATCTATTGAAGGGGACATTTTTGCTATTACATAAAATATTATTATTATAACTTGTTGACTAATTTTAATGTGTAAAATTGATTTTGATTTTTGAAGAATTTTATTAATTCTAATCTTATATTAAAAGTCTGCTTTGCAGAAAAATTTCAGCATAGTATTTATTTATCTTTTATTAAAAATTTAACAATCAATAGCTGTGTCACTCTGCTAATTTTGTAGTTTTTCTCAGTGTTGCAATATTTCTCCATGAACCCTGTTTAAATGAGTTACCTCTTATCCAGCTTCATAGTAAACACAGCGTTCTCCATTCATCCGAACTGCATATGCATCCTAATAAATAAGGCTGACTTTGGTCTCTCAAAACTAAAAGTGACCTAAAATATGCAACCAAGGAAAAATGATCATTAACACTTTTCTAGAAGGCTTTCCTCCTTACTTTAAAGCAGTTACAAAGATTGTTCCACATGACATTACTCTGAGATATACAAATGCCTATCCACTTGCAGATGTGCCTCTGGAAATCAGGAAACACTGATGTCTTAACTAAGAAATTAAGAAATTCTAAGTAATTGACAGCTTCTTAAAGGAGTACCAATTCTTCAAGCATTATCTGATATTTGGAGGGCAACAAAGGGAAATGGATTTCTGGTCATGATTCTTGCACTAAATAAAATATAAGAAGCATGAAGATAAGTTGATATGAAATCAGAATCAAGAATAGATTGTGCAAAACCAAGAACTGGGGAACTGCAGCAAACCACTGAAACGGTACTCAGGGATACCTCGCACAGGTGCTGCTGCTCTCTGCTCCTGGAGCACCTTTGCCAATGCCAACTTGAATTCAAGAACTGAAGGAGCCTAAAACTGACAAATTTTTCTTAAAGAGCATAAAACACTCATTGCATTTTATATTAATGTTAAATATAAAATAAGATAGAATAAATATTGTATTACATTTATATATAGCATAAATATTAGTTCTCTGGAATGGTTACATTTTTTTTCCAACAGAAGAGGTGTGTGTGTTTGTGTGTGTATTTCACTTTGTACACACACACATATATATATGTTTGTCATAAATTTCACTAATGTTAAGGATGTGTAGCACATAAATTTTTATGTAATGAAATGTACATTTTCTTTATTGCAAATTCTGTGTAACATTAGACTGACAAAGATTTGACTTTTTATCAAACTCTCTTACATCTGTGGCCAATTTATTATTACAATTGATAAACAAGTGCAATTTTAGCATGAATACTGGTTGATATTTTTTGTTTTGTAACAAGTAGGATAAAAGTAAAACAATAAGAATGGATGTTATAATTTCCCTAATTTTATCAATGGTATAAATGACACCTTTCTTAAGTCAGATTTAGTTCTTTTAATTTTGAAGTCAAAAATTTGTATACTTCATAATTTAATGGATAAAGAAGTGAAACAGTTTTAAGTTAATCTGCTTTACCATCACTTTCTGGAGACAAGACAATCATTAAAATAATAAACTCAGTCCTGACTTGTAGATTTTGCCAATTTCTATGGTGTAACTTCTCTCACCATAGATGATTTCAGGTTACCATCATTATGGCACACTATTATATAGTGTTTCCAGCACACAGATTTTATATATATATAATATATATAATATATATATATAATATATATAATCTTACCTAAGAATATAGATAACAGAAAAATATAGACTATAATTAGGACATGATAAGTTTTGAGCACCTCAAAGTTTATTCGATTACAATTATTTTTATAAATTTTAATATAATATTATTACTGAGTTTTAAGATTATCTATTTCTGTAACTTTACATTTTTTTAAAAAAGTCTCTTTTTTCAGGATTCCTATAAACCAAAGTATAACTCCTCTCTCCCCACCTGATATGAGCTGACTCCAGCAAACCACTCAGTTTTGACATAGAACTTAACTGTTTTCTTAAATCTAACAAGATCCTAAATGTGTAGAGAGGCTCAGCAGAAGATGTAAACATGACTAGTTAGCTTCAGTGCTAGGATCCTAGTATTATCACTATTTTACAAAAGAGATAACTTAGGCACAGAAATGTCATCTTGCCAAAGTTTACCCTTGTTAGTAAGATAGGAAGACCTTGCCCATTAAACCAGGATTCAAACCCCAGGCTCCAGAGACCATTTTTTTTTTTTTTTTTTTTTTTTTTTTTTTTTTTTTTAATATGCTTTTACTCCAGTCTGACCATTTATTTTTCTTCTTAGTTATCAAAAACATAAGAAGTAACCTTTTTTAATTATTTATTTACTTATTCATAATGCACAAGTGTAGCATCTTTTTACATACAACTGCTTATATACAAAGTATATAAGTACCATTCAGATCTTCAATCATGCATTTAGGATAATGATATCCATCTCATTCAACCACCAATTTTTTTTTCCCTTCCCCTCCCTTTCCTTTGACCATTCTAGTGTTCCTCTAATCCTATGTACCCCCCACCCAACAACACTGTGAACTAGCCTCCTTATATCAGAGAAAACATTCAGTATTTGGATTTTTGAGATTGACTAATTTCACTTAGCATTATATTCTCCAACTTCATCCATTTACCTGCAAATGCCATTATTTTATTCAGAGACCATTCTTAATGAATCTAGTAATTCATTCTTAATGAATCTAGTTGTTTCTCAGCTTTATGAAAAGAAGTGCAGTCAAAACAAACCACTATTTCATACTGGGGCTCACTGGCTTTTATTAGGAGCATTTTTAGTCTTGTGTTCAAGTTGAGAGACTATTAAGTCTTTCTGGGGAAAACATCAGCTGCAGATGCTTTGTATGTCTGCCATTGGTTTGGCAAATGTATGTATAGAGCAGATGCTTTTGCCCATTGGAACAAATTGCAATTATTCCTACAAGAATGGCTTATGTCAGCATTCTGTGTGCAAGAACAAGTAAATGGAATAATAGAGAAACTGGAGCTATGGGGTATACCATTTTGAGCTGGCTTAGATCTTTGGTGTCTAAATGGCTTATTAATGAACGCATCCGAATAATTCACTAAATATATTATGAGCATTATACTAAAGCATTTTAAAGTATAGTATAAATGGACTATAAATGGAACTATGCTGGTATAAATGGAAAGTGTTAATGTTTTCCAAACCATATGACAATTTGATTATTTTCTAAAACTTCACCAATTTAGAAATTAAACAGGAAAAAAATAAGTTATATGAAATGACTTTGTTAACCAAACTTCTATTTTGAAAAATCACTTGTATCATTTTCTCTGGGAATCAATTGCAGTATTAAACCCTAAGAGTTTGCAGTTAAATATCTTTGGAACAATGGGGGGGAATGAAAAAAAAAAAATGGTGGTTGAATGAGATGGATATCATTATCCTAAATGCATGATTGAAGATCTGAATGGAACTTATATACTTTGTATTCAAACAGTTGTATGTAAAAAGATGCTATATATGTGCATTATGAATTGTAATACATACTACTATTAAAAATTAAAAAAGAAAGAAAAAATATCTTTGTTCTTTCCAATAATCTGTGCCACTGGATTGGGATTCTCATCAAAACTGAAACATAGGATCATTTTGGTTTTCTAGGTTTACAATCTTTTCTTCATCTCAAATTAACAAGCCTGAATATCATTTCATTA
The DNA here is from genome assembly GCA_025594165.1 of Tamias sibiricus. Taxonomy (NCBI): domain Eukaryota; kingdom Metazoa; phylum Chordata; class Mammalia; order Rodentia; family Sciuridae; genus Tamias; species Tamias sibiricus. The sequence continues at coordinate 36,799,440 of CM046665.1, read as the reverse complement.
TAAACAGCCCCATTTACCTTACTGTACAATATTTTCAGGGGACAATTTTTTAATAAAATGTATTGGAATTGATATTACTTACATTTTATAGTTATTTTCTTTAAAAATTTTTTTTTGTTTATATTTTAACAGACATATTCCATTTCCACAATTATACTATTTTCTTCAACTGTAGCATAATAAAGCTCTCTTTTTTGTACAAATTTGATTAAAAATAAGTTGATTTTAAAAATAAATCTGTAAAAACAGTGAGGTTTCATGTATACAGCAGAAACCTCAGCAAATGTTTGTGAATGAGCATTATAAATCATAATATTACCTTAGCATGTACTTTAAAAACAATATTATTTTATTACTCAAATGAATAAAAAATTTATTTTTAGGGTTTGAAAATTTAAAAATATATGTAATAAGTCTGACGACTGTAGAAATAAGATTAAATATAAGAAAATGCAACATGTTTACCATTAAATGATTTCTAGTTTGTACAGTGCCAGATTCTCTTCATTTCCTTCTTTTTCTTTCCTTTGGTTATCTTTTCTTTTGTTTCTTCACCCCTACCGTTTCTTTCTCTCTTTCTTTCTATGGGGGCCTGAAACATTATCCCCAAAAACGTAATTTCTATTTAAGGTATGTTACAATCATCTTGGAATTTCAAAATTGTTTAGACCAACATAATGAGAAAACTCAGCCTATTGCTTCCAATTTTTCCCAGCTCTCAATTGTGTGGGAGAAGGAATCAATAATATTAGTAATAATAACAGCATTACTATTTTATTATGCAATTTTCTATACCAAGTATTAAGTTATGCCCTAGTTATGCCTTAATTGTTCTTCAAGGTGACCTCATTCTTCTTACATAACTTTCCTCCTATTGTTTTACATTGAGAGATATGCATCCTTAATTCTGGTTTACCCCTACCATTGAGTTTTGTGGGTTTTTTTTTTTTTCTGTTTTATTTACCTGTATGGCTTTTTCTTTGTTTCTTCTTTTTTCCTACCTAGCCAAATGATTTCCATTCTCATTCCACAGAAGTTTTTACCTTACAGAAAATCTTGGATTTCTTTTATCTACATTTATTTTAATCACCTGTACATCCTATTATCTGCAAAGTAATTTTAATATTGGCATGATTACTTATGTATTGGATATAACATATCTATTTTATATCCATGTCTCCTTACTAAAGTGTAAGATATTGGGATCAGGAATTATCTATTGCACATATTTTGCACCTAGGACAGAGCCACACATAGAGACAGGTTCAATAAATACATAACACAGAACTTAGCCCTGAATTATATTTTGTCCTTGCTGATAAGAGCTCTCTCTGCTTTCTGGGTGCCATATTCACAGCTGCTTCCCTCCACCCCACTCTTCTGCCATGATATTCTGCCTCATCTTGAGCCCTGAGGAATGGCGTCATCTAAGGACTGAGACCTCTGAAACCATGATCCCCAAAATAAAATTTCCTCATCTAAAATGGTTTTTATCAGGTCCTATAATCACAGCAGCAAAAAAAAAAAAAAAAAAAAAAAAAGCTGACTAAAAGAGAATATTGGAAGAAGCCAACAACAAGTAAGGAGACTGAATTACTAAGGAAAAACCCCCCAAGCCAGATCGGGTGATGCATGCCTGTGATTCCAGTGACTCAGGAGACTGAGGTAGGAGGACTGCAAATTTGAGGCCAGCCTCAGCAACTTAACAAGGCCCTAAGCAACTTAGAAACACCCGTCTCAAATCTAAAAAAAATAAATAAATAAATATAAAGGACTAGGGATGTAGATTAGTAGTAAAGCACCCCCAGGTTCAATCCCTAGTAACACAGCAAAAAAATAAAATAAAATAAAAAAATAAGCCCAGGAATGGGTGGATTCACAACTAATTTCTGTCAAGTATTTAAAGGAGAACTTATGCCAAGCCTTCACAGACTCTTTCAAAGAATTAAAGAGGAATTTGTCAAAACTCATTTTATGAAGCCAGCATTACTTTGATGTTAAAACCAGAAAAAGATACTACAAGAAAATAAAATTATAGTCCAAATAACCTAGATGAACATAAATACAAAAATTCTCAATAAAATACTAACAAACCAAAACCACTGGGATAAAAGGATGGTTTGACATTTGCCAATCCATAAATAAATTTGAAACACCACATTAACAGAATCAAAAACACAAAATCACCTGGATATATGAAGAAATAAGCATTTGACAAAATTCAACATTCTTTTATGATAGAATCTCTCTTAACAAATTAGGCATAGAAGGGATGTTCTTAGATAAAACTAGAGTCATATATGACAAAACCCAACTAATATCACACTCAGTGGTGAAAAATTTATATTTTTTTCCTCTATTATCAGGAATAAGACAAAGATACCCACTCTTGCCACTTCTATTCAACATGGTACTAGAAGTCTTTGCCAGAACAATCAGGCAAAAAGAGGAATCCAAATTAGAAAGAAAGAAGTTAAATTGTCTCTGTTTGTAGGTGGTATGACTTATGCTTAGAAAACATTAAAACTTTACCCAAAAGTCACTAATATTAATAAATGAATTCAGTAAAGTTGAAAAATGCAAAATACACAAAAATCAGTAGCACTTCTATACACTAATGATGATCTATTAAAGATATCAAGAGAACAATTCCACTTACAACAGCATTGAGATTACATAGCAATAAATCCAATCATCCATTGATTTTTTTTTAATTGATCAAGACTTCCCTTTTGCAGCCCAGCGGGCCACAAGAAGCTGCAACTGTGGGTGGGCGTGGGGAAAGGGTGCCTTCTGGAGGTCCCCTTCCCGGAGCCATTCATCTGTTGATGCACAACCACCCTGAGCCAATCTTCCCCCTGAGCGGCCGCTGGCATAGGGTGCAGAATTGACTCGCAGACTTTCTGGACGTGATCCAATGCAGTTGGCTTAGACTGGAAAGGGAAAAGAGAAGGGGGGCTTCCCAGGGCCCGTTTTCTGTTTTGAGACTTGGGGTTTGACGTTTTTTTTTTTTTTTTTTTTTTTTTTTTTTTTTTTTTTTTTTTTTTTTTTTTTTTTTTTTTTTTTTTTTTTTTTTTTTTTTTTTTTTTTTTTTTTTTTTTTTTTTTTTTTTTTTTTTTTTTTTTTTTTTTTTTTTTTTTTTTTTTTTTTTTTTTTTTTTTTTTTTTTTTTTTTTTTTTTTTTTTTTTTTTTTTTTTTTTTTTTTTTTTTTTTTTTTTTTTTTTTTTTTTTTTTTTTTTTTTTTTTTTTTTTTTTTTTTTTTTTTTTTTTTTTTTTTTTTTTTTTTTTTTTTTTTTTTTTTTTTTTTTTTTTTTTTTTTTTTTTTTTTTTTTTTTTTTTTTTTTTTTTTTTTTTTTTTTTTTTTTTTTTTTTTTTTTTTTTTTTTTTTTTTTTTTTTTTTTTTTTTTTTTTTTTTTTTTTTTTTTTTTTTTTTTTTTTTTTTTTTTTTTTTTTTTTTTTTTTTTTTTTTTTTTTTTTTTTTTTTTTTTTTTTTTTTTTTTTTTTTTTTTTTTTTTTTTTTTTTTTTTTTTTTTTTTTTTTTTTTTTTTTTTTTTTTTTTTTTTTTTTTTTTTTTTTTTTTTTTTTTTTTTTTTTTTTTTTTTTTTTTTTTTTTTTTTTTTTTTTTTTTTTTTTTTTTTTTTTTTTTTTTTTTTTTTTTTTTTTTTTTTTTTTTTTTTTTTTTTTTTTTTTTTTTTTTTTTTTTTTTTTTTTTTTTTTTTTTTTTTTTTTTTTTTTTTTTTTTTTTTTTTTTTTTTTTTTTTTTTTTTTTTTTTTTTTTTTTTTTTTTTTTTTTTTTTTTTTTTTTTTTTTTTTTTTTTTTTTTTTTTTTTTTTTTTTTTTTTTTTTTTTTTTTTTTTTTTTTTTTTTTTTTTTTTTTTTTTTTTTTTTTTTTTTTTTTTTTTTTTTTTTTTTTTTTTTTTTTTTTTTTTTTTTTTTTTTTTTTTTTTTTTTTTTTTTTTTTTTTTTTTTTTTTTTTTTTTTTTTTTTTTTTTTTTTTTTTTTTTTTTTTTTTTTTTTTTTTTTTTTTTTTTTTTTTTTTTTTTTTTTTTTTTTTTTTTTTTTTTTTTTTTTTTTTTTTTTTTTTTTTTTTTTTTTTTTTTTTTTTTTTTTTTTTTTTTTTTTTTTTTTTTTTTTTTTTTTTTTTTTTTTTTTTTTTTTTTTTTTTTTTTTTTTTTTTTTTTTTTTTTTTTTTTTTTTTTTTTTTTTTTTTTTTTTTTTTTTTTTTTTTTTTTTTTTTTTTTTTTTTTTTTTTTTTTTTTTTTTTTTTTTTTTTTTTTTTTTTTTTTTTTTTTTTTTTTTTTTTTTTTTTTTTTTTTTTTTTTTTTTTTTTTTTTTTTTTTTTTTTTTTTTTTTTTTTTTTTTTTTTTTTTTTTTTTTTTTTTTTTTTTTTTTTTTTTTTTTTTTTTTTTTTTTTTTTTTTTTTTTTTTTTTTTTTTTTTTTTTTTTTTTTTTTTTTTTTTTTTTTTTTTTTTTTTTTTTTTTTTTTTTTTTTTTTTTTTTTTTTTTTTTTTTTTTTTTTTTTTAAGACTTCCCTTTTGTAAGAATAAGAAAGATACTGCTAATTCTTCCATAAATATTTTTAGAAACTACCACCTTGAGTATATTGTCAGTGTTTAGTCATAGCCCTCCACACCAAATAATAATATTAGATTCCAAAAAGGAATAATCATCAGATTCCTCTAATTCATCATTAACACACTAATAAATATCCAGATGCTTCATGTATGGTTGGAAAACCTCCTGGTCTTCATTTTCTAGAACTGATAATCAGACAGGACAATATTGAAATTCAGTGATACTAAGAAACTAATTTTCAGATAAAAGACCAGAAGTCCTTGAGAATGAAAAGCACATGGTGTAGAAAGTTTTTTTTTTTTTTTTTCTCCATAGCCTGAAAGTAATTTCACAGTAAAGTACCAAAGTGAGACTGTGATAAAAAAAAAAAAAAAAAGAAAAAAAAAAGCAAAATAAGTGTAAAGGGTAAATTTTTGTTGTTAAATAAAAATTGCCAAAGACTTTGAAAAGCGTGAGAGAGAAGAGAGAAGAGAGGCTTAGAGTATTTCCTGATCCATAAGACATAATTTCATGATCTGGAGGAGGAACTAAAATGTAGCAGAACTTCTGATAGTCTTTCACTCAACCAGGAATATCAATGTATATTAATGTGGAACTTCAGAACATGCTTCTAGTACACTGACCAGGTCCAATTTTGAGTGTGGATTGCTAAAGGTTCATAGTACCACCTTTCTCTGGAGAATTTAACTCAGCTATAGGAGCCACCTTGCTAAAGAGATTCTGCCTCCTTCCCTTCTGCTCCTTCCTACACTCCCATCCATAAGAGCCAGCAGCCAATGACTAAAACAGGGATGCAAAAGATTGCCCATTGCTTCAAGGCTGTACCAACTCTGTAACTCAAACTCCAGTGCTCTCTGCGGGATCAGGCAGAATATAGATTTCTGTTGAGACCACAGCCTTCTCAAGCTGCTTGTCCTCCTCTATTCTGAGTCCCTTATTCCTTCTTCAATAAAACATATGCACTTGAACCCCTGCCTAAGGCTCTGTGGCTTTGAAACCCCACATCTGAGACATCTTTTTCCATCTTTGAAAGTACTATACTATGAGGGAGGACTGAGAGCAGAGGCCTTTTGTACAGAAAAATAACATATCTGGGTTTCCTCATAGTCTGTGGATTGTAGTACAATTTGGTAGCAGCAACTTCTGATGTCCTAGATATGTCATTTCTCCCTTGGGTCTCATAAGTTCATTGTAATTTCTATAAACGGTTGACAAGAAAGCCGTCCCTCCTCTCAGCATCTGCTCCTCAATTGTTCTCTGCTCTCTTTTAGTACAAATGGTGCTTCAAATCCCCTTGTAGTCCTTTAATGCAGACACAGAGCTCTTTCTGAAAATAACTTCAGAGAAAATTTTTAAAAAATGAAGATTCTAAACTCACAGCAAGAAGCATAAAGTGTCATACTCCAAGAAGGCCATATCTGGGCAGGAGAGTCATGACACAGAGTCCCACATTCCAGCTTGACCAATGTTCTCTTCTACTAGGTCTCAATACAAGTAACTAAAAAGTTGGCATAAGTCCTAGAGTACTCTTCACATTTTCCAGTGACAGTTCTGGTAGCTGGCTTTTCCCTTCAGATAAACACACAAATTGTGTGTTTGTGTGTGTGTGTGTGTGTGTGTGTGTGTGTGTAATATATATTCCAGTATAAACACACACACACACACACATATATACACATAAATATACCCCATACACTTACACATATACATGCATACATACATACATGCATCCATGAACATGTTCATTTTGTAAAGTCTTTTACACATAAATATAAAAGTTCATTCCAAAACTAATTTACTTAAATCTATTTTCTAGTGAGATAAGATATTTCATTCTATTTTATAGGTAGACATGTTACAGACCATAACTTCAATATTTCCTGAATTACTTTTAAAGGTCAAAAAGAGATGATAAAAACCTAGTTCCTTTTATTTGCTTCCTTTGTCAATAATATCATTACTCTGCTAATTCTGAATTTCGACTAGACTTTTATTATAAAATGTAATTCCTTAATGCTACAAAAGCAATCCAAGAAAAGCACTTTAGGGGAATTGCTAGTTTTTCATGATTAAAATCATGCAATTTGTCTGTCTAGTTCACCCCTGAGGTTTCCCAAGAATCTAAAATGTTTATTGTGACACAGGAGCCAAACTCTTTAATATCTTCCTTCACAGCAGAGTTGACTAAAAGCTTTTGTTTCCCCACATGGAGATTTCAAAGCAATAACTTTGCATAGTAAGGAAAGTTGCCATAATGTCATTTCCAGAAAAGTCAAACACACACATTGATGAAGCTGTTGACAGAAATATAAGTGAATTATGGCTTGGCAAAGCATAAAGCCATTAAAGGAAAAATGTCCTCCAAGTCATCCCTAAGGATCAACAGATTTTATACTTGACAGCTTTTCTTTGCTTAATGGAGTTTCTGTGGGAATTATAGTAGCACAGTTTGCATTAGACAGTTCTTTATTTAATACGTTTGAACATGGCTCCTTGTCAGGGAAAGCTCTGGAGAGGGGCGGGGGATAAGGACCATGGAGGCTGGCCTGGAGACTGGAAATGGGATCCCCTTTAAAGCTTGATAGTCACACTTGTAAGCAATATTTTAAGGAGAAGCATGTGTTTAAATGAGTGATAGATTGGATAATTCAATGAAATTTTTCCAGTTGTAAGTTCTCTGCATATTTAAAAATAATTTTACTACAGATAGTGTTAAATCTCTAAATTGAGATCCCTAAACCTAATACTGATGAAACTCAATTTGTTATGCACAAAGGTACTGTCTGTTTGATATTCAAGACACTTATTTGTAAACTCTAGATAATACCACTGGCTTCAAAAAGATGGGGATTTAAAAAGATTGAATAATGAAAGGTAACAAAATAATATTATTTATTGTGTACTTATTTTGATGGTATGCTGTGATAAAGGTTTTATTTCACAATCAATCCTTTCAATAGCCAGAAGAGGCAACTGGGGTTATTTTTGTCTTGGGACCAGAAACAAACTTAAAATTTATAATGACATAATGTTAATCCATTCAAACTGTGATGGACTGATTAGGTTATAACTCTCATAATCTGATCATTTCACCTCCTGCATTCACACAGGAGCTTTTGGGGAATACCTTATATCTAAACTATAACAGACTACAAAAGCTGTTATTCTATGTCTTACTAAAAGCTGTTATTCTGTTAATATGGTGGGTGTTTATAATGTTTTACTCAATTTTACTCAAAAATGTATAACTCAGGTTATTCCAAACACCATTCTATCTAGGAAAGTAGTTCAGGAAATCTCTGTGGTTCTGACTGAATTCAACCAAAAAATGAGAAAATATTTATAATACAATTGAATAAAATAATACATATTTATAGAAAGATATAAATATTGATAGATAGGCTTGGGCCAATGGGCCACCTCCCCCATGGAAATTTCCATGAGAAGCGACCTGGTTTCATTTTCCCTGGGCAGGAGCCAGTCGGCTTAAAGATCACTCTGCTCCCCAGGCAGGAGCCAATAGGCTTAAAGGTTGCCCTGTTCCCCAGGCAAAGAGCCAATAGTGTTAAAGGTCGCTCTGGTACACCCCCCACCAGAAATCCCTACTTAAAGCTCCTGCCTGCCCAGAGCTCAATCACAACAGCTTGTCCCTGCTGAGAGGAGGCAACCACTGCGAGAGCTCCAGATCTCCGTCTCCAGCCCTATGGCAGCTGCCCAAGCCGACAGCTCCAGCCTCTAGCCCAACAGCAGCTGCCTTAGTCAATAGCTCCAGAGACCACAGCCAGCATGACCAGGCACCCACCCTCCGTTCAGAGCTCGTACACTCCCTTCTCCCTGACTCCTCTCTCCCACCAGAGCTTGCACACTCCCCTCTCCCTGACTCCTCTCTCCCCACACTTCTTCTACCTCTCACCAGCCATAAAGGCTGGTGAATAAATCTCTTGGCTGCACGGTTGTCTCCGGTGTGATTTTTGCCCTTCAAATTTTAACTTGATATGGCTTCATTTCACTTTAGAGTGTGTCCATGTGTTTATTTTGGGGTGAAAATACTTATTAAATGCCACATGGATGATGGCTCTGCCATGAACTCTAAGGCCATCATGGTGTACTGGGTGTCTGGCATGATATACAGTAACACACAAATCAGTTGGATAGAGTGTCCCTGCTTTTTATGACTAAAAGCTATCAAGGATTGAGAATGGATTCCTGAGCAAAGATAGCAGACTATTTTTACTGAATTGACATTTTGAACACCTATTTGAGATATGGTAAGAAAAATTTATCTGGAAAATTTAAAATTAATATTTAGAGAGATTCAGCACTGGTATATAAGTAAATTGAAATGAGAAGGAGGGATCTGTTTGTTAGGGTCCACTTTGAACCTCAGTTCTCAGAGAGATTAATTTGCCAAAGTCCACACGGTCAGTAAATGGCATAGTTGAAGCTCAAATCAAAACAATCTAAAACCAGAGCTTGCTATGAGTCTGAACATGAAGATTTGTCTGTCTCTAAGTTAATCAACAAAAATTAGAATGAAAAAATGATGTTTTTTATAACAAAAATTTTTCTAGATAGTCCATGAGCAAATTCCAGCCCTCTAACAATTTTGGAAATGAAGTTTTATTGGAACACAAACCATATTCATTCATTTACATCTCATCTATGGCTATGTCAACACTGCAATGACATTATTGAGTAATTGTCACAGAGAATGCACAATGAACAATGTCCAAAATTTACTACATCAACCCTTACAGATAAAATTACAGACTCCTGATCTAGAAGAATCCTACTTACTTTCTTCTCTTTGAAAAATTATTATTCTTTCGTCTTTCGTTTGACAATTCCATATGAGACGACATCACAAATATCATATATCCATATTTATTCTATGTAAGAGCCCTATTTGAGGAGATAGCTAGATGGCAGCTAGCTTAGAGCCATAAAAGGTGTTCAAGTATTTTCACCTGATAGTCATGCATTTATCTAAGAATCTTTTTATGCCCGTGAACACTGTGTGATGCACCTGTAAGCTCAAGCTGATAGCACTTGTCCTTGTTACGCCAAAATGTATTTAACTGGGTGAGTTTAATTAGAGGGGTGGTTGGAGTTGGAGAGGTTGATGGAGCCGGAGAGAGAAGTTAGAAGAAAGAAGAATAAAACAACTTTTTCATTTCCAGTCTGCCTCCGAGTTTTCTCCCGCGGTATCAGTGCTGCAAGCGGCAATTGCTGTAGGCGGCGACAATTCTACCCATCCTAGAATTCAAAACATGATATTCTTTTTGCATTTCTTTTTTTTATTCTTTCACATTATCTTCAAGTCAATTTTCTTACTTATTTCCTTTTCCTTTAATCATTTTAAAAATTTTAAATATTTACTTTGTTAGCCTTTTATTCTATTTTTCATATCTATAAATAATATAACATTCACTATTTAACTCTCATTTTTTAATTAAAATGTCTTTCACATCTTATGCTTGTTAGCATACATCAGTAGGTAAGTGACATTCTTCTTTTCCTCTTGTGGTGATCCTGGATCAGTCTGCTCTCAAGTCTATTCCTTCTCCACCTCTATATTGCTATCACAGAGGAATGATCCCCACAATCTCTATTTCACAAACTCCTCAAACAACTGGTGTCCAGATAGGACCAACAACAAGAGACCTCTCTAGAAAATGGGTAAGTAGGAAGAAGACACATAGGGAAAAGTCAGGACATTTCTCCCACTCCTTGAACCTACTTGGTCTATCTGTTGTGGTCCCAGCTGACAGGTAGGAAAGCACATAGGAAGACAGGGCTGTAGCCTTTGGGTTCTAATAGCACTCTCTCTGCTTCTGTAAGTGTTCCAGGCCTCTCACTATAACTAATTTCTAGATCATCTCACTATTCCATTTGGCTTTGTAGCTTTTCCATGTCTCCTGTGACCATTTCCCTGCATTAAAATCTTAAGGTTCTTAAAGTGATTTTCTTACTGGAGTTTGATGTTAGCTGATACAATTCTATTTTGTATGAGCTTTAGAAATAAACTATATTTCTAACATAATGTTAACTGTCAAACATGATTTTGCCAAAAAGGTTTGTGAACATAAATCCAAGTTCTTTACATGTGACATGTATTTCCAAAAGTGCAGCATTAGTGAAACAGTTGTGTAAATTTAATTTCAAGGCATACACAGAGAGAACTCTACTAATACATATCAAGTTGCTAAATTTCATTAAAATGAAAACATGCATCTCAATTGAACAGAAAATATTTCAAAGTTTTGGTCTTAGGATACAAGGAATTCCTGGAATTTCAAATAGTAAGTGTCCTCTCTTTTTCATTTCCTTTTTGTTAAGCTAAATATTCAGCAAAAACTCAGGATCAAGACAACATAAATACTTCCATTAGGATTCCTGCCTTTCCTGGAGACAGCAACCAAACATAAGAGTCAACAAAGGCCACATATACCATTACATGTTATTTTTTTCCTCTTAAGCCTGAATTGGCACTTTCTAAATAGATCCATGTGAGGAATTAGAGGAAAATACAAAGCAACATGAAGATTTGAAAGGCTTCCTGATTTGAGTTTACTCCATGGATAACTACATGTCTACCACCAGTTAATTTTTTTTTATTTTTTTTTAATTTTAACTTTTTATACATGTTTACAGAGTACATTTCATTTCATATTACATATAAAGAGCACAATTCTTCAAGTTGCTGGTTTTATATAAAGTATTTTTACAACAATTGTGTCTTCATACATGTATTTAGGGTAGTCATAAATAACTCAGTCTGACATTATTCCTATCCCCTTGCCCCCTCCCCTCTTCCCCCCTTTGTTCTATTTAAAGTTTTTTCATTCCTCTCATCCCCACTCCCTTGCCTTTATAAGTAAGTATCTTCATATCAAAGAGATCATTCAGCCTTTGGTTTTTTGGCATTGGCTAACTTCACTTAACATTATTTTCTCCAACTCCATCCATTTACTTGCAAATGCCATGTTTTTATTATTTTTTAGTGCTGAGTAATGTTCCATTGTGTATATATACCAAAGTTTCCCTATCCATTCATCCACTGATGGGCATAAGGGTTGGTTCCACAGTCTAGCTATTGTGGATTGTGCTGCTATAAACATTGATGTGGCTGTGTCCCTGTAGTAAGCTGTTTTTAAGTCATTTGGGAATAACCAAGGAGTGGGATAGCTGGGTCAAATGGTGGTTCCATTCCAAGATTTCCTAGGAATCTCCATACTGCTTTCCAGATTGGCTTCACCAATTTGCAGTCCCACCAGCAATGTAGGAGTGCACCTTTTAATTTTAGCTTAAGCAACTATTCAGAAAGGCTGAAGAATTCTCCTTCTTTTACTTTGATTTCTCTCCTCCACTTCATGGTAAGCTCTCTTATCCCTACCACCATTCACACAATTTAGGAGGACATATATGACCAGACATAGGGAAAGAAAGAAAGAGGTATAGTTGAGGGAATTTCTAAGCCTGATCAAGAGTCATAGGTTTTGTTCCCATGGGCCTGTAGGATATGCCTCAGGCTTAGAAAGGCCATTTACCAAGAGCAAGTGATAGGGCAGCATGGTAGTAATTCTATTAGAACATGATTCATGTTGTCGGTTATACACAGCTAACTCTCTGGAGATACAGAAGTCTAAAAAGAAAAGATAACTGATAAATTTTCAGCTGAGGAAAGAAAGTATATTCCTCAAGAGATGAAAGCCAATAATTGAAAGATGTGTTCACATTTTGCTGGCATTTTTAGATGTGATAGAAAAATCCTACTCTAGATGAATTTGTATGCAAGCCTCTAAACTTCAAGGCAGCACAGGTAGAATACTTCCTCACATGCTTGAACTCCTCAGCCACACACACAAGCTAATCACACATACACCATCTCTGAAGAGGACGGCTTAGCCTGTGTGTTACAACTGCCACATTACTGCTATTTTTATTCTTTCTTAAATTGATATATAAGCCAATCCCACAAAACCAAAGGCTGAATGTCTTCTCTAATATGTGGATGCTAACTCACAATAAGGTGTTAGATTAGGTAGAGGGAAAATAGCATTAGATTAGGTAGAGGGAAGGGAAGGGAGGGGAGGGAGGGGATGTGGGGATGGGAAAGATAGTCAAATGAAACAGACATTATTACTTTATGAATATATAAAAAGTAATATTGTAATATATAAATCATATTGGTGACTTCATGACCAATATGATTAAATTAATTAAAAAATAATAATGCAACATGTACACTTTGAAAAATGAGGAATTATATCCCATCTATGTATGCTATATCATAGCTTGCCTCCATAGCAAGAGAATGCTTTTATCAGGAAACTTTAAAAATAAATGAATAAACTGTATTTGGGGGGAAGTCAAGGATTTTGGGAAGATATTCCATGCTTTTCTATCCAGCTTCCAAAGGGTAACAGGATACCCTGATGTTTTTTCATTACACCAGTAGTTTTTCCTGGTAACACCCATTTAATTTTGCTGTCAGTAAAAATAAATGAATAAAAAAAAAAAAAAAGTTGGTAGCAGTGGAAGAAGAGATAGAATACATTTTTCATGTCTTAGGAAAATGAGAATGAGTCATCTAAACCCCAGCATGAAATGCATCCATTTCTTATCCCCTAGCATTAGGAAGGTCTAGATCTCTGCTGTTTCACCAGGTGAACAATTTTAACCACTGTTGGGCCAGCATCTCTGACAAGTGAGGATTTGAAGGAAAGAAAGTACGAGTTCCAGAGAGATTCTTAAGGCTCCAGCTGTAGAGGCCAAAGCCAAAAAAAGTCAAAGGGAGCACTGTAACCTGTGATGTCTCCTTTTGTGGGCACATAATCCAGGAAGGAAATTTTCTACATCCTGAAACACTAGTGATGGATGCACAGGAGTACCAGATTAGCCTTGGTGCAGCTAGAACCAAGACACCAATGGCAGCTGTGGACTGAAGGAATTTCCTATTGGAAAGAGAAACCACTTGGATCTTCCGGTTGAATTAGTTGAGCCTCTTGAAATCCCCATTCCAGAATAGGAAACCCTAAGAGTGTGATACTACCTGCCAATTAAATAGAGAAACACAGAGAGTTGATTCTAGACTAATATGAAAATATAAAAGGCCATTACTATACCCTCTTAGCTACTGTGGAATATTATATACCTATTGGCATTAGTCCTCATCAATGAATATTAGTGTATTTTTTCAGCTTTGATCTCAATAATGAATTAAAAGAGCTTTTCTGAGCTATACTATCATTTGTGTTGTCAACTTGTATGGTAACACAGGATTTATAGTAAATTGGAATTATCATCCAAGCATCTTTTCCAAATTACCCTATTTCTTGTCTGTGTTGTACATCTCAGCTCTCCTTTTAAAAATCCCTGCATAAATTCCTTCAGGTTTGTGACCAAATTGCCACATAATATAACAGAAAAAGCTTATGTTGTCATCATGGCTATACCATTTGCTATTATGCTTTTTTAAAATGTTTCATATTATACTTGTAGAGCACATTTTTACGTATCTCTGGTTGTATACAAAGTATATTCACACCATTCGTGACTTCATACATGCACTTAGGGTAATGATATCCATCTCATTCTACCATCTTTTATTTTCTGGACCCTTTTGCCCCCTCCTTTTTTCTCCCTCCCCATTGGCCCCATTGTTCCTCTAATCCTCCTATGCTCCTCATCCCAACCCAACTGAGAATCAGCTTCCTTATATCAGAGAAAACATTTGGCATTTGGCTTTTTGGGATTGGCTAACTTCAGTTTGCATTATATTCTCTAACTCCATCCATTTACCTGTGAATGCCATGATTTTATTCTCTCTGGAAAGCAGTATGGAGATTCCTTGGAAAACGTGGAATGGATCCACCTTATGATCCAGCTATCCCACTCCTTGGTCTTTACCCAAAGGTCTTAAAAACAGCATACTACAGGGACACAGCCACATCAATGTTTATAGCAGCACAATTCACAAAAGCTAAACTGTGGAACCAACCCAGATGCCCTTCAGTAGATGAATGGATAAAGAAAATGTGGTATATACACACAATGGAGTATTACTCAGCAATAAGAGAGAATAAAATCATTTGCTATTTTGCTTTAATTCGACTCATTCTTTGCTATCTGTTCAAAGTGTGACTTTGCCATACACATGGCTGGAACATTCTTAGCAGAACCATCAGAGGTAAAAGCCAGAAAACTGTACGTAAAATATAAAATGTATATTTTTTCTGCTGAGTTTTATTTATATTTTCAGTTTTAAACTTTACATAAGCAGTGAATGAGCGTGATATTTGGACTCCATTCAGAAAACAATTCTATTCTTTATTCCTAATTTTCCATTCAAACTTGGCAGGTTCTTCCTCTGAGTCTGGAAGAAATCTTACTATAATTCCATATAATTACTTTAACAGTTTTTATTAAGGAATAATTTACATACAGTAAAATGCATAAATTTAAAGTGTATAACTTGATCAATTGTGTTATACACTTTAAATTGTGATCTCAAAGATATGAATATGTACCTTGAAACCCATTATTGCAATCAAGATAGTAAATCTCCCCCAAAAGTTTCATCACACCAAATTTTAATCCTCCTTCTCCCCTCTTTCCACCTTCCATCTCTAAGCAACCACTGATTTGCTTTTGTCACAATACATTAGTTTGTATTTTCTAAAATAGTATATAAATGGGATCATACAGCTTGTAATCTTTTTTGTCTTGTTCATTTCATTTTGCATAATTTGGGGAGGATTCATGCATACTGTACATATATTGGTAAGTCACTCCTTTTTATTGCTGAATTATGGTCCATTTATGGAAATACCACAACATAGTAAGTCCAGTTACTTGCTGATAGATGTTTGTGGTTTTTTCCAGTTTTTCACTACAGCTATTATGTACATTCACATATGTGACTATGCACACACACTTGTAACTTTAGATAAGGCAAAAGATTTCTTGAATACAAAACTCAAAGCACAAATGTGTGAAAGAATGAGTAAAAGACATCTACTCACACCAGGCATGCCTATAGTCCTAGCAATTTGGGAGACTGAAGCAAGAGGATCACTTGAACCCACAAGTTTGAGACCAGCCTAGGCAAAATATTAAGACTCTGCCTCTAAAACAAAACAAAGAAAAATACCCAAAACTTCTACTCTTTAAAAAAAAAAAAACACTAAGAGAATGTAAAAATAAGCCAAAGACTGGGGAAAAACAAATACACACACACACACACACACACACATATATGTGTGTGTGTGTGTATGTGTATATATATATATATATATATGTATATATATATATATATATATATATAATAGATTCAACAGAGAAGATATGAGTGGCAAATAAGTATGTAAAAGAATGTTCAACATCATTAATTATTAAGGAAATCCAAATAAAACTACAAAGAGATCGCTACTCTCTTGTGAGAGTAACTAAAATGATAAAAATTCATTATGCCAAGAATTGGAGGCATGTAAAACCATGAGAACACTCATGCTGCCAGAGAGAATTTAACATTGTCATAAACACTTTGGAAAAACAGTTTAGCAATTTCCTAAAAACACTCAGAAAAAAGAAGTCTCTAGTTAACGACCTCTGCTTTATCATTAAGATACTAGGAAAAGAAGAGCTAAAGAAACCCAAAGTAAGCAGGAAAGTAAAATAATAAATACCCGAGTGAGAAAGAATTTCATCTCCAAACCCAAATTACTTTTACATCATTCACGAATACATTCAGAGTGACAAAATAATTGAACTGACAGTGCGCATGCTCCCAGCTGAGGCAATGCTCCGCCTTCTAGTTTTCATCCACAACGCTGTATGTAACCAAGTTTCATTTTCATCATCCACCCCATGTCAGGTTTTGCGTGCTTTTATACTTGTTGGCAATTTTCTTGTTTAAAATGCTCCCCAACCAGAGCGCTGAAGTGCCGCCTAGTGCTCCTATGGAGCAGAAGATTTGAAATGACTTACAGAGAAATCACATATATTAGATAAGTTTCTTTCAGGCATAAGTTGTAGTCATAGTGTTGGCTGTGAGGTCCACGTTAATGAATCAACAATACATGTTAAGTAAAGTACATTTACACAGAAACACACATAAAACAAGGTTGTGTTTTGATTGATGAATGAAAATACTGCAACCAAAGGCCCTTAGGAACTTAACCTTGTTCTTCCACTAGGAGCAGTGGCTAATTCTCTGTGCATGGAGACTTGACAGAACGTAATCACAGGGGAACAACAAAATCAACTATAAATAAATAAACAAATAAAAAGCAACTATATTAGAAAGGAAACCATAAAACTCCTATACAGAGATACATGTCTTCTATTTAGTAAATACTATGGGATACATTTTAAAAGCTACTAGAATGTATCAGTAGATTCGGAAGACTTGTAAAATGTAAGATTAACACATAAAAGGTAATCATATTTCCACATGAGGGTAAAACAATTCTTAATTGAAATTTTCAAAAATACAAGAAATAACAGTAAATCATTTATGAATGCTTAGAGAGGATGCGACCAAAGAGGGGAAAGCCTGTACCCCAATAACTCTAAAGTATTTCTGAGAGAAGTTAAAAACCTGAATAAAAGGAGACATACTTTGTTTATGGAATAAATGATTCAATATTGTAAGGATGTCAACTATTGCTCAATTTATTTAAAGATTCAATACAATCTAACCCAAATTCCTAACAAGGTCTTTTGTAGAATTAACTGTCTTGACTCAAGTGCAAAAAGAAATTCATAGGAACCTAAAAGAGCCAACAATATCTCTGAATACCTCTGCTAAACACTTTGTTCTCTGAACCTTATTTTCCTTCTCTGCAGAATGAAAATATAGATCCTACCCCATGAGGGTGGTTAGATGAGGATTCCATAAGAGATGTACACAGGATCTATTTTCACACAAATCACTGTTCATCTGTAATTATGGTTACAACAATAATAAGCTATAATCATCCAGCGAGGCTGTCAGTATTTTATTGCAGGACATCCCGTGTCAAAGAGGACAGTTCTGGTACCCACATGTATTCACATTATTTCTAAGTCTAACAAAATCATGGAATACTTTTTAAAGATATAAATAAAAGGTGACTTTTCCTTGAGAGGGGACTGTGAGTAGCCATTTAAAGTACAACCAGAACAAGGGACAAAAAGAAGGAACCAGGTCTTGAAAACAAATGCCTGCTGCTCTGTCACAGAGGTGCACAGTTTCACTAATTAGGATGAATTAGCATTTGTAGGGCTCCCTGAAATGGATTGAAGACTGGCTGATGTGCAATCAACAAAATGTGATGATGAATGACTGTGTGCTGGGTTGGAGTGATATGATTAATAGAACCTATACAAGTCCAGGCTGCCTTTTATTTGGTTTAATATTTTCCTGAATGAATTCAAGAAGGAGATTTTTTAAGTACATCAATTTAATTGAATAAGAAATAGTAGAGGTGACAGATGTTCTAAACCCAAGAGAAGTCAAGCAGAAGGTAATATCAGTTCCTCACACTCTTACAGGGCTGTGTACAAAGGGATCACACATTCTCCCCGTTTAACCCTCTTATGGACATAATGAGTTAGGTAGGGCAGGGATGAACCCTCATTAATGTAGTAAAATTTGGAATACTTGTGTTACTTGTTCAAAGTCATATAGCTAGTAATATTCAAAGCTGGGTGTACAATGAGCATATGCTGTGTTTTTTGTGTGTTCAGCACCTATTATCTATTTGAAAAATAATGCCCTAACTTTGTTGGGGACATCTCTACCTTCCCCTCTCTTCCATCATGTGTTTGTTGTTGTTGTTGTTGTTTGTTTGTTTGTTTTCAGTACAGGGATTGAACCCCGGGGCACTTAACCACTTAGTCACATCCATAGTCCTTTTAATATTTTTTTTTATTTTGAGACAGACTCTCACTAAGTATTTTAGGATCTCGATAAGTTGCTGAGGCTGGCTTTGAATTTGAATCCTCCCACCTCAGGCTCCCACGCCCCTGGGATTATAGGTGTGCACCACCCTGCCTGGCTCATCATGTGGGTTTGATGTGGCTAATACCAGTCACAAGGTCCACAGTGTGATTCTGAAACCTTGTTTGATTTATCAGAAAAAATATCTCCTTTGCCACTGGGGCTAAGTTGACTACTTACAAACAGATCTACAGAAGGCCACCACATCAAATGGAAAATATCTGCCCAACAAGTTATGTCAATGAGAGAAGAGTAATGCCAGGAAAAGAATGAGGGAAAGAGAGACAGATAAACAGAGAGACCTAGGTTATTGTTTGAACCCTTGAATGGAGCATCAAGCTATGCCCCAACCCAACCAAGCTCTTGGAACTTACAAGTAATAAGCCAGTAAATTCCTTCTGTACTTTGTTTAATTAGGCTGATTTTTGCTTCTGTTTCTTTCACCCAGACAGGAATCCATGTCTTGACTAGTTTTCAGGGTTCCTCACTGTACCAGAATTCTCCTGCTAGTAATAATAAATAACAGTAAAATTATAATAGCTCATATTGTATGTCAGGCACTCTTCCAAGTGGTTAACAAATATCAATTCTCTGAATCCTTACAACAGCCCTACATTCCATTATTATTCACATTTTACTTTATATATAAACTGAGGCACAAAGCAATTTAGAAACTTCACCCTGCATATATCTATCATGAGGGGAGGAGATAGGATTTGAACTCATGGTATCAGACAACAGAGTTATTCCCTTTTGTTGTGAACCTAGGCTTATTACTTTTATAAACCCTCAATTATTTCATGAGATATATGAAATCAATATCTGGTTAAATGTTAGTTTCTATCTAGAAGTGAAGAGAAGCCTCAGTCCATTATCAATCTTGAGTCCACTTCTATTGAGGTAAAACCCCAGTTTGGGTGAGAAGTATCTCCTCACCCTTTTCTTTTTTCCACTGTGTATTCTAACTCAGCAATGAGAAATGAGGCTCAGGGGATTTGCTAAAGCTGGCCATCCAGTCCGAGTAGGTATGGACATCTGAAAGTTCGTTTTTGTGCTGTAACCCTGGGTTCCTTTCCACTGCATGTCAAGTTACACCTCCATTTACTTAGCTAATCTGGCAACAGTAGTGATAGCTTCAAGCAATTACTTTGAAATAAAATTTTACATATTACTGAATATATTCACATGTATTATTTCATTTGATTTTCCCCAACAGATATGTGAGGAAGGCCAAGCAATAAAATCCCCATGTACTAAGATGAGAAACCTGAGACCCAGATATACACTGTCTTGTCCCGGATCACACAACTATTGACAAGGGGATGTACCAAGGCTGGAAGCCAGGTCCTTGAACTATTTACTCAGAGTTCTTCCCGCTATACCACCCATGTTTATTGTTTTCCTGGATGCATTCTGAATGCTTCTTCAATTCCATCTATAATATATGACACGTCTCCCTCCTTAGATACATTCAACTCCAAGCTCACAATTTTCATCTCTAACCCATTCACTGTATTCTTGGTGATAGCTTTATCACTCGCCCTTTAGCTATGTCCCCCTCAAGCACAGTGGCCATCTTTGTTGCCACTGACTTCTACCTCCATGTTTTGCATATTGCTCTGAGGGTAGACTTCAGCATCTCAAACCAAAATCCCCTTTGTGTCTCCTTCTCCTTGAGTGACAATAAGTCTCACTAAAACCTCTCTCTACATCCCCTGATCCCTTCAAGGGCCCACACTCACCTTTCCCAAACCTCCTAACTCACCCCTGAAAACAGTCACCTGGTCACAGATGACTAGCCCACCATTCTTAACAACTGTGCGTCTTCTTTTCAATCTACCATGAAGAATTAGAACATACATACAGGTATAGAGTTTTAATACAGAGAATAAACAGAGTAAGATCAATATACCCAGGGCTCATCATACTCAATCCTGGCCCCAGATTCAACATTAAATTTTTCATTTGTTTATTTTTACTTCCCAAGATAGCATAATCATCAGGTATATTCCACAGTCTGGAATCCCAGGGGTGTATGACTGGTTTCTACTTAGTCTCTCTCCTACCATCAAATCCCTCATCCCCATATGTCTGAGAATTCTGTCTCTTTTACTCTAAGACTGGCTCAAGAGAAGAATAGATCCTAATGCTCTTCTCATCCCAAGGTAAAACCATGATCAAAGGAACTACTAAAAACCAGATTTCCAGAGGAGAGGTAAAACGAATAACAGAAAATATCTCACTCTCTAGACTCAGGGAGATGGGGGACACATTTTGCCCAAGAGTAGAGAAGCTACATATTTATTATACTATCAGTAAAGTGTCATGACAGTAAGATTAATTTGTTTTAGAAATAATAATAGGGAAAAGAAAGAAATATTGTGAGTATTTGGGGAATCAAATGACTCAAAAGTACAGGGTCCAATGATTTCAATTTTGTCATTGTCACTGAACTCTGCTTCCTGAGAAGAGAGACCATAGGACCATTGTATTTTTAGGCCCAATCCTAGTTCATGATTGATAGTAAATAAAAGCTCATTATTTGCCTCTCAGAACCTACTAAAGGTTCCTGTAGGCAGAAGTAGATTGAAAAGAAACAGAGGGAAAATGTGTGACAATTAAACAAAAAATTGATGTTCACCATGTGCCAAGTATTTTTCTAAGTACTTTATATCTATTAATTCATTTAATTTAATTGGTCAAAAATTTTAGAATATACTTTGTATACAACCAGAGATATGTAAAAATGTGCTCCACAAGTATAATATGAAATGTAATACATTCTGCTGTCATTTCTAACAACTTAGAATAAAAAATACATTTGAAAGAAAAAAAATTTAGCTAAAACTTAAAAATTAAAAACAAGGAGATTGTAAGTTCATTCTTTTCATTTGTAACATCAAACTATTATTATTATGCCAACCTTATTATTTTAAAAATATTTACATTATAAAGTGGCAAATATTTCAGTAGTACCCCATATCAGTGAAACTGCTAAAATTTTATTGTACACATAGTTATAAAGCCTGAATCTCTTTAGATTTTTATTTAAATATTTAGAAACATTAAATAATGTGGACAGAGGCATTTAAAGATAGTAATACTCAAATCTAAAAGAATAAGTTCCAATTTTTTCTTTTATTCTGGCACAAAATATTTAAATAGAATATCCTTTTCTTTTCTGGTTAATAATTCTCGGTGACATTTTGAGATCACAATCAGCATATAATTATTTTTCCTCTAAACCCCTGAAATTAAAGTTGAGCTCACAAAAGAGTTTTTTAAACCTAGGAACTTTTAAATAATTACCTCTAAGTGAGTCAGCTAGAACTAACTTTATTTTATGAAGGTTTTCATATTTAAAATTTTTTTTGGTTCTTCAAGGTGAATAAAAGGTCTCTGATATTGAAAAAAATTATGTAATGGTGCAGAGAAAAATCTGTTGCTAAAACAATAAAAGTAGGGTTTTCTAGAATATTGAGAACTAAAGGAAACTAAGAACCAGCTCTTCCCTAGCTCCCCAAAAGCACGAAGATTGCCCCCTCAGAGATTTCCAATGTGAAACTTCCCATCCTGGGTGAGAATGTTTCCCTCAACCCCGCCCACCCCCAATTCCATAACTTCTCAGACCTCTCAAGCTAACTGATGCCTCTCTGATATATGCTCTGATTCAACTATATATCTTCATCTTTCATAATTATACCTTTAGCTATGTGCATTTCTGTTTGTCTTCTTGACAAAATTGTAAGCTTTACTCCATGAAGTTGAGGGTAGTGTTTCTCTTATGTCCTGATGCCCAAGGTGTGAATCATCCCATTGTCAAACATATCCACACTGTAATTGCTACTAGCCTATTAGTCAGTCTCTGATGTATTCCCAATAATCACCACAATATCTGAAATATATGTATCATAATTTTTTATGAAAAATGGAGAAAGAAAACTCAGAAATCTTTTGAGAAAAATTCCAAAATCCCTATTAATAAAATTTCTAATTTTTATTTCTAGTAGTACCGTATTAATAAACAATATCTAATATACTTGTCAGAAAATATTTATGTATCACCTGCTCTATTCAAAACAATATGTTAAATGATGGTGAACAAGACATGAGCTCTATACTTAAGGTGCATACAGGTCCATGGAAGAAATACACTATAAGAAATAATGATGACATACTGTGACAACCGGGTAAGAACAAAATAATGTGGAAACATTTAAGAGGGGCACCAATCTCAGATATGCTTGCTGTGTTACAAATTGTCCTAAAATACAATGGCTAAAACAGTTCATTATTTTTATACAGTAGTCTTTCTTTATCAGAAATTTTCATTTTTATGGTTTCTATTAAGTATGGTTAACCATGATCTGAAAATACTAAATGGAAAATTCCCTAAATAAGCAATTCATAAGTTTTTAATTGCACACCATTCTGAGCAGTGTGAAGAAAATTTGTACTTTCCCACTTTGTCTTGCCCAAAATGTAAATCACCCCATTGTCTAGCATGTCCATGCTGTATATGTTACCAGCCCATTAGTCACCTAATGGATATCTCAATTATCAGATCAATTATTATTATATCACAGTACTTATGTTAAAAAAAAAAAACCTATTTTAATTAATAATGGCCCCAAGTTAGAAAAGCAGTAATGCTTGGAATTCAGATATACCAAAGTACTTTTTTTAAGTGAAAAGGTGAAAATTCTCGACTTAATATAGAATATAAAAAATCTATATGCTGAAGTTACTAAGATCTATGGGTAAATTATTGTTGTCAATCTCTTACTGTGTTTAATTTATATATTGAACTTTATCACAGATGTGTATGTATAGGAAAAAATATGGTACTTATAGTGTTCAATACTATCTATAGTTTCACACATCAGTGCACTGGGGTTTCAGAACATCTCCCAGAAGATAGGGGCAGGCTGCTGTATCTCATAATTCTCTGGGTCATAAATTTAGGCAAAGCATGGAGAGATTGACTGGTCACTCTTTTATGATGCCTATTAGTTGGAATAATTATAATTACTGAAGACTATAATAGAATATGTGCTAACCAAATGCCATGTTCTTCTCTTTCTCCTTCTTCCTCTCTTCCTTTCCCTTCCTCCTCCTCCTTCTTCCTTTTCTTCTCTCCTCTCTTCTCCTCTTTGCTCTCTTTCCCACTCCCTCTTGCTCTCCTTCTCCCTTTCCACTCTATTCACCTTCTCCATATGGCAAGTTAGGGCTTCCTCACAACACAGCAATTGTAGTGGAACTTCTTATATAGAAGTTCAGACTTCAAGAGAGAGTATTCCACCAGAAAGGAAGTAGGCATCATCAGGCTCTTGAGACCTGGGATTTTCATCAAAATGAACTGAATGAGGGGGTGTATTTTAAGTGCTTATCTCATATACTGAAATGGAGCAGTGTCAAACATTCCATGACCATCTGTAATGCACAGAAACCCCTGATACAGCCTTGAAGAGTAAGGAGAGGTTTTGGGAAAAGAATAGAAAAAAATCTCTGCTGAAACTTAAAACAGGCTTTAGTTAGAACAATGAAGTGGAAAGAGCAGTAGGGAAAGAATTTCAAGGACCTCTATTAATTAAGAATTGCGAGAAAGCTTACAGTTTGGACAGAGGGTAGACAGTGGTGGGACAATAGGAAGAGATAAGATAGTGATAAGTGGTAAGACTGGCGAGAGAAATGGAGACACAATCATGAAAGTCCATGTAGAGGGGGGCTAGTGTTCGAATCATAGCCTGGGGGAAATGAGTAATATTTTAAGAAATGTGAGATGATCAAATTTTTAAATGTTCTTCAAAGGTCACTCTGACTACATAATGAACAAAGAGGAAATTTTCAGAAATTTGAGCGAAAAATGAGAAGAGCCAAGATAAATGAAGCAGCAGTATATATGAGAAGGGAATGGTAAATGTGGGAGTTCAAGGTCAGAGAGATAACTACATAACCTTAGTAGGTTCCTTGAGTCCTTGAATCATAATTACTACAACCTTAAAATAAAATCAACCATTTCTCTCACAATGGTGTTTTATGGTGGCTATTTTTATAGCTAATATTTATTGAACAGTACGAGGCATTGAGCTAAATGCATTACATGCATCATCTTAATAGGCATGCATATTAACAACCCTACAAGGTAGGTACTTTCATCTTTTATGAGAGGAAATGGGTGTCGATAAGAATGTTCTTTTCTGAAGTTACTTAGCAAGTTAAAGTTGTAATAGAACAGGAAGCCCATTTGGTCCCAAATAAACTACCCTTTTTAGCCAATTCTTGATGCTTTTGTGAGGATAAAAAAAGATACATATCTTAAATGCCCACTTCAGAATCTATCAACCACTACAAACGATCAATACATAATAACTACTATCACTTAAATGTGATACTTAACAGCCTGTCTTGAAGATTGCTGGGAGTATATCTAACATGATATCCAATCTCTGTTCACATGGACATTCATTACTATGCAAACTCAGAAGGCCACTCAACCAGCACTGTTCAGTCAGGTCTAGGCAAGCCTGTTGGAGGTATGATATGAGATGAATTGATGAGCAGCAAGAATCTCTGCTCTCAGTTCATTTTAGTACACATGTTCTGTGATTCTATCAGAAGCATGCCCAAGGCAAGGATTCAAACACAAGTATTAGTTTATTTAGAAAAAAATTCCAGGAAATATGTATGGTAAATAGGGAGCAAAATAGGGACATGAATGCAAAAAAATAGTGCATTATTAAGCAAGTTATTTCTGGACAATACAGCTTTACTTCCCTGGGAAGTTAAACAATTACTTACTCCCACCAAGGAGCAAAGAATCCAATAGCCAAAGGAAGTCCATGTCCTTACTCCTTTCTCCAGGAGCCTAACAGTGACTTTGAGGATTTATCAAGAACAGGATGAAGGCAAAGGTTAGGGCTTTTCATTCCTGGAGGCTTTGCACAGCTGCCAAAGCAGATGATCATGATCATTTGGCCTGTCCATTATTATCTCAGGATTGGTCATGTGGGGCCTTGTCCAGGGTAAGAAACCTGCTTTTTCCTGGGGGGGGTGGCTTTCACTCATTACAAAAGTTTACTAATCAGACCTTGTTTCTATAATCCAAGTTGGCTTAGAACAAAGAAGATAAATGCACAATGGAAACACAGATGCCAAATCTTTTATCCTGCTTTTAACCATCCATCAGTCATTTGCAGGCAAAAGTGAAGGGTCTATTTCCTTGTAACAACCCTGTTTTCTTCTAGTTAATTTCTAGGTCTCTGATCCACTTTGAGTTGGCTTTTGTGAAAGGTGAGAGGTATGGATCAAGTTTTATTCTTGTACACATAGATATTCAGTTTACCCAGCACTATTTGTTTAAGACCATCTTTTTCCCAATGTATGTTTTCATTTCCTTTGTCAAGTATCAGATAACTGAAAAACAGGGATCCAAGATGGTGGGCTAGAGGGAGGCCGCATTCTGTGTCACTCAGTGACATGGGATTCTAGTAGTGGGAATACTGTTTCTCTGCAAGTCATTAGAGGACTCCCGACAGTAGCTTCTGTTCAGGACTCCTGGCCACCCATCCATGCAGGAATCCTGGCCACCACTCCCACACAGGATACCTAGCCTCCGCCCATATGCAGGACATTTGGCCGCCACTCCCGTGTGGACTGCCATCTACCAACGTGGTGTTCCCCCAGTCGCCTCCATCTTGGGACACTGCAACCACTGCCATAGTCCCCTACACATGGTAGCCTGCACCTAGGGACACTGGACAGGGTCTGGAGGTAGCTGCCAACTACAACACTGCATCTCTGAACATGCTGCACAATACCACCACTCAGCCCAACCCTACCTGACACCCCATCTCTGAAAGCAGCCACCTCCATCTTGGGACACATTTGTTGCCATCTTTAGTTGGGGCAACTCCCAGCTTAGGACTCTGGCTGGGGCCTAGATGCAATATCAATGTACCTGTAGTCCCCAACTCTCCCCTCCCGCACAGCCACTAACTCAGCACAGTGCTTGCAGCTACGCAGCCAGTCTGTAGCTCACAAAGCCTGGCTCTGAACTACCCCATAATAAACAGCTCTCTGTGACAGGTGCACAGTCCCCAGAGGGCAGCCCACAAGACCTCCAAAAAGAGATGTTTCTGATTGGAAAGTAGAAAGGGAGGGGGTGAGTAAGGTACAGTATAGAGACTAAATTAGAGACCAGGAATTGTGAGGTCTACAGGTAATATGAGGAGATAAGACCAGGTGCCCACATCACATGAGCAGGCCCCAAAGGAGATTGTTGGGGTGCAGTCTCCCAACTGGGACCAGCAAGTGCTAAACCTCACCTCCAGGAGTTCTGTTCCCAAAATCAGTGCTCCCACCCTAATAACCTTCGCCATCCTGAGGTTGGAGATACCAGCAAACAACAGACAACACCTATTGAATGAGAAGGAAAGCAGGAAAGACACTGAACTTCAACAAAAACAATCCTTGTATTTTCCTTTAAGATTTTCTTTTTCTTTGCTCTCTCTCTCTTCTCCCATCCTCCCATTCCAAACATTTGTGAAACCAAGCACTCTTCATGAATTAGGCTACTGAGGACTGGGATGTCTGAAAACTACGGATAATAGGGACATATCTCAACATTTTAAAAGCTATCTATGCTAAGCCCAAGGCCAATATCATTCTAAATGGAGAAAAATGGAAAGTACTCCCTCTAAAAACTAGAAGAAGAAAGGGATGCCTTATTTCACCACTTTTATTTAACATAGTTCTTGAAACTCTAGCCAGAGCAATTGGACAGATGGAAGAAACTAAAGCAATATGCATAGGAAAAGAAAAACTACTTGCCAATGACATGATTCTATACCTAAAGGATCCAAAAAATTCTACCAGAAAACTTCTAGAAGTAATAAAGGAATCAAAAAAGTAACAGGATAAAAAATCAACACCCATAAATCAAAGGCATTTCTCTACATCAGTGACAAATCCTCTGAAAGAGAAACTAGGAAAAATACCCCATTTATAACAGCCTCAAAAACAAAATACTTGGGAATCAACTTGACAAAAGAGGTGAAAGTCCTCTACAATGAAAACTACGGAACACTAAAGAAAGAAAATAAAGAAGACCTTAGAAGATGGAAAGATCTTACTTGTTCTTGGATAGGCAGAATTAATATTGTCAAAATGACCATACTACCAAAAGTACTATGCAAATTTAATTCAATTCCAATCAAAATCCCAATGACATTTCTCCTAGAAATAGAAAAAGCAGTCATGAAATTCATCTGGAAAAATGAGACCCAGAATAGCTAAAACAATCCTTAGCAAGAAGAGTGAAGCAGGTGGCATCACTATACCAAACCTTAAACTATACTACAGAGCAATAGTAACAAAAATGTTGTTGTATTGGTACCAAAATAGAACTGTAGAACAATTGTACAGAAGAGAGGACACAGAAACTAACACATATAATTACAATTATTTTAGACAAAGGTGCCAAAAACATATATTGGAGAAAAGATAGCCTCTTCAACAAATGGTGCTGGGAAAACTGGAAATCCATATGCAACAAAATGAAATTAAGACCCTGTCTCTCACCATGCACTCAAAGTGGATCAAAGGCCTAGGATTTAGAGCAGAGATCCTGCACCTAATAGATGAAAAAGTAGGCCCAAATCTTCATTATGTCAGATTAGACCCCAACTTCCTTAACAAAACACACATCAATGTTTATAGCAGCACAATTCACAATACCTAACTTGTGGAACCAACCTAGATGTCCTTCAGTAGATGAATGGATAAAGAAACTGTGGTATACATACACAATGGAATATTACTCATCATTAAATACGAATGAAATCATGGCATTTGCAGGTAAATGGATGGAGTTGGAGAATATCATGCTAAGGGAAGTAAGCCAATCCCAAAAATCCAAAGGCCAAATGTTTTCTATGATATGTGGATGTGGATCCATAATGGGGGTTGGGGGAGCATGGGAGGAATGGAGGAACTTTAGATAGGGCAAAGGGGAGCAAAGGGATGGGAGGGGGCATAGGGGTAAGAAAGACCGTGGAATGAGATGGACATCATTACCCTAAGTATATGTATGAAGACATGAATGGTGTTACGGTACTTTGTGTACAACCAGAGACATGAAAAATTGTGCTCTATATGTGTACTATGAATTGAAATGCATTCTGCTATCATGTATAACAAATTAGAATAAATAAAAATTTTAAAAAGTATCAGACAACTGCATCTGTATGTATTTGTCTCTGACTCTTGCACTCTATTGATCTTCATGTTTGTTTTTATACTGGTACCATGCAGTTTTTGTTATTATAGCTCTCTATTATAATTTGAAGTAGGGAATTGTGATGCCTCCAGTGTTACTCTTATTGCTCAGAATTTCTTTGGCTATCTGGGGGTCTCTTAATTTAAAGGAAACAACTGAGAACATTAAAAGAGAAACTAAAGAACAGAGGAAAATCTTTGCCACCTACTCTTATGACAGAGTATTAATATCCGGAATACATAAAGAACACAAAGAACTTAACGCCAAAATAATAATAATAATAATAATAACAACACAAATAACCCAATCAACAAATAGGCAAATGAAGTAAGCAGACACTTCCTAAAGAAGGCATACAAATGGCCAGAAAATATGCAAAAAATATTCGATATATTTAGTAATCAGGGAAATGCAAACAGAAAACTACACTGAGATTTTCTCATCCTAGTTAGAATGTTATTTAGTCAGAACACAAAAATAATAATAAGCACTAGTGAGGATACAGGGGAGAAAGGAACACTTAGACACTTTTGGTGGGATTCTAATTAGTACAACAACTATGGATATTATCATGAAGGAATAGAAACATCATGGGGTGTGGTACAGTACAAGTCTACCCTTGCAACATTGGGACTCTTCACAAATGAGGAGAATATTAGTGGTCTCAGGTAAGGAGCAATACACCAACAAGTAAAACTGCTTCTGCAGTATCAGCTCCACACTGTCAAAGAGCTCAACAGACCATTCATAGGTGAAACAAAACAAGGTGAAATTCTTTACTTACACTCAGGGCTGTATGAAGAACATTTTACAGGGCAGAGGGATATTCTGTGGCCAAAAGCAAACAAAATCTTAAAAGAAGAGCTAGATCAAACAAGGATGAACAATAAGGATTTAAATAATAAAGCAGAAAATATCTTACTATTTAAATCTCTTTTAAATTTTCTCTGCTTTATTGGGAAATAGTAACAGGTAGAAAAATGGATTTGTGTTCACCCCAAGTAGAAATTATTCTGGTATAATCAGCAATGGAAATATATGACTTAATGTTAAGCCACAGCTAGTAGCATTAAGTGTTTTTCTTCTTTTTTAAGTAACAGGGAGAACAGGTCTGTGTATATAGTTCAGAAACTGTGCTAGTAAAAAACCAAATACCTAAATGTTAGTCTCTTATGATGTGTTTTCTGGCATTGGGAAAATCCTTCATAGACTTCTGGCTTGAGTTACTTCATCTCTCACATTAGGAGCCTTTTTCATCAAATAATTTTCAAGAGCATCATAATTAATTCACGTTTCATTCATTTGGGGAACAAATATTGATTGATCTCTTGGTAGGCAGAAAGCCTGAAGCTTAATTCTGGAGATTGTGTATTGAAAAGAGAGGGACTTACACTCAATGAGTTAAATCATTAGCAACTGATTAAAAGTAAACAAACTATCACAATACAGTTCAGTGAGAACTTCCATATAGGGTAATTGCAGATTCAATTCAACAAATATTTATGAAGCAACTTCTATGAACCAAGCAATATGCTAAATTCTGATGAGAATACAAAATAAACTAACACAATTTCTGCTCATTTAAACAGAATATAATCTAGTGGGAACATTATGGCCTTGTTCATTCATGATTCAAATTATGTCCTAAGGTACAAACAGACACCTAGAGATTTAGCTCATAGGTAGTCCCAGGTAATGCCCGCTGCTCTTCAAACATTGCAACTAATGAAAAGTGATCTTCCTTTAGTGTGCATAGAATGAAAAATTTCTGCAATAATTACTACTAATACATTTTTAAGGGTATTGAAACTTTGTATCATGACTGAACACAAATTAAATTTACTAATATCATCATAATTACAAAGAAATATTACTGATAATAGCTTATGACTCTTCACCAACTTTGGAGCCTGCATAAAGTTTGCTTGCTTGTTTTAGAAAAGAGCATCCACATCAGACTTCAGAGCACTAAATTGTAGATATAGTTTGGCCCCAACTAGTAGGCCTTA
Organism: Tamias sibiricus; assembly: GCA_025594165.1. Lineage (NCBI taxonomy): Eukaryota > Metazoa > Chordata > Mammalia > Rodentia > Sciuridae > Tamias > Tamias sibiricus. The sequence goes on along the minus strand of CM046665.1, from coordinate 36,768,590 downwards.
TGAAAGAGGAAGGAAACTCTTTTTAATAGCTTATCCAAGGATTTCTTTATGTCACTTCTGTGACATCCTCTTATTTCATCCTCTTATTTCCTTTCAGTTACCAGGTAGCCTTAATTTCAGAATGTGGGTCTTAAGCAATTTACCCTAACATAAACTTTCTATTTTTTTTTTTAACTAGCAAGCATGATCATGGATCCTTAAATGTGATGATGTATAATGAATTTTATTATTAATGACATGGTGAAGGATTTACCTTGGATATTTTGGTAATTAATTCTAACAATATGATCAAGTGTTAATGGATACTGTAGACATAATCTCTCCTAATGCTCTAAGATCATGATACAAGTTTTGATAAAAATCAATTAAATAACATAAGTATATGTAATTATATATTCACCTCAATTAGAGTAACTTATTGATCTGCTATTTGTTTGACAAAAGAGTACACATGAGTAAGTGGTTGGAAAATCCTAGACTATTAGTTTGCATATGCAAATAGGTAAAAGAAAAACTGGCAAAGGTTCAGTAAGTCTATGTACTGTGATCAGGTGAACTATAATGACCCATGGGTGACTTCAAATACCTCAATATTCCACTGTATGTTTCAGATTCAAAAATAAGCCCATATATGTTCCTCATATGTGGAAAAAGTGGGGTAAGAAGTTATTAAATCCATAGCAACAGGCTAACAATACTGTCCTTAATATCTGGTATGAGGTAAATTTATAAACAAATAATTCTATTTAGTCTTCCACAATATAACTATTTTCTGTTAATTAATACATTGAAGAAAAACAAATGTTACACTTAAATACTTGCTAACTTTTGTACTTTCAATCAGGCCCAAATCACCCAATCTGAGACTATTGAGGAGTTCACAGGATACAACCTGCTCTGCGAGAATTTGTTAAACATTTGCTTATGAGAACATGTGTATCTAGACCTCATTATCCTGGACATCAAAACTCCTGAATCTACAAAAAGTACAAAAGAGAATAAATGTGAAGTACTAAGTTTAGTGAATGAATTTTCCATTTTTAATAAGTATATTGAAAAATGAGAAAAATATGACTTGGCTTCCTTTTTGCTTATTAAATGTCATTCTTTGCTTCGGAGAGGGAAGAGTAGAAAAGGTAGCAAGAATCTGTAACTAAATGAAGGCAGATCCCAAAGGGAAGAAGTGGGCCAAAAGCAAAACATGAGAATGGAAAATGATCAAGAGGTAAAGGTGAGGATCCAAGATGGCAGACTGGAGAGAGGTGTCATTAAGTGTCAGTCAGTAAATTGAGGTTCAGTTGTGAGAATACTGCTTAGTTGCTAGCGATACTCCTGCATCCGCAAAGGAGCCAATGCCATCATCGTACCCCTCTGGAGCAGTGGGATAACAGACTATAGTGAGGGTGAGTCTCCCAATTACTCATTCACGCGGGACTGTAGCATGGAACACAAACAGCAAACAACGACACCTGCAGCAGTGGGGTGGGGAACTGTACAGAAGAACAACGACACCTATAGTGGTGCCAGCAGGGAATGGCGCAGAACATTAGGCTGTCCAACTTGCTTTCACTCAAGTCACCTGGCAAATTCCCACACACAGAAACACCAATCACATCCGGTGTGGTTCCACTACTCCCAGATGAGTTGATCACTGCCATTTTTGAAAGTTGCAGCAGAAGAGGGAAGAAAAAAGAATCACCTACGTGTAGTAGCCTACATACATCTGAGGAATTTACACAGTCTCTGAAGTCAGCTGACAACCACACGTGCCATACACAGCAGCGGAGCTCATATCTGAACCCAGCATCCAGCGCCATAGCACTGCTTCCTCCATTTCAAACTATATTGTGACGTGGAAAGTAGGCGCCTACATCTTGGGTCACCTTTCAGTGCCATTTACCAGGGGGGGACAACTCCTAGCTTGGAATTCCAGCTGATCAGGTACGCAGATTGTAACTCCATCCCAACTCCTCAGCAGCTGCTACTGCTGGTTCTGTGACTACTTGGTTACCTTCAGCATCCGGAGAGTGGCAATAAAACCTGACAGCTGACAACAGACGACCACATCTACTGGATGTGAAGGGAAGCAGGAAATCTTCCTACAAGATATTTTGTCTGTGATTTATTTGTGTGTTTGTCTTGGTTGGTTGTGTGTGTGTGTGTGTGTGTGTGTGTGTGTGTGTGTGTTTTCCCTCTCTTTTTGTTGTTTTCTTTTATGTTTTGTTTTGTTTTCTTTTCTCTCCCTATCTAATCCCAGGCCCTCACACTCCCAACATATGTGAAACCAAGTATTATACATGAATAGGATTTTGAGAACTGGGGCAACTGAAGAGTATATCAAAGTTGTTTTATATATTTTCTTTTCTCCTTTAAACTTACTGTCTTTTTCTTCTCCTTTCACCAATTTCTACTACTTTGACATTTTTTTTATTTCTCTTAACATATACATGAGTTTGTTTTTATGTACACCTCGGTCTTCCCACTAACTTGTTCACTCCAATTCACTTCCTCTCTCTCTCTTGCATATATTAAACTACATCCATAGATTTCTCTTTCACACTTCCTGAGAAATAATAACTCAAAATCCTCAACTCCTTCATCCTCATCATATCATTTTTGTGTCCAATATCAGAAACTATAAACCCCTTTACAAACCTACAGAGTATATTGGGGACAATATTTGAATTCACTAATTCTGTACATTGTGACCAAACTGTGAACATCTGATTTTAGAAAATGTCTGATTTTAGAGTGGAAAGTGTTTGTATGGAAATCTGTTAACATTTTCCTACAGGGGCATCATAAGTTTTAAGGTAAAAATGAAAAACTCACAGTTGTTCCACAGTGCTAGAAGTCACACAAGCAATATGAAAAGACAAGAGAAGATAGTGTATCAAACAAATCAACATACCTCCTTAGTAGATTCCATGGCAAACTCAGCACATGAAATGAAAGAAGGAGTTCAGGATGTACATAAGTAAAACATTCTGTGAACTGAAGAATGATATAAGAGTATGAGTACAAATACAGGCAGTAAAAGATCATTTTGAGAAAGAACTTCATAAACAAACACAAGAAGCAAAAGATTACTTGTTCAATAAGGAGATAGAGGTTCTAAAAAGAAACCAAACAAAAATCCTGGAAATGAAAGAAGCAATAAACCAAAGTAAATGATCAATTGAAAGCATCACCAGCAGATTAGACCACTTGGAAGATAGGACCTTGATAATGAAGACAAAATATATAATCTTGAAAAAATTTGGACCACACAGTGAAAATGGTAAAAAATCATGATCAGAACATTCAAGAAATGTGAGATAACTTAAAAAAAAGACCAAATTTAAGCGTTATTGGGCTAGAGGAATGTGTAGAGTTCCAAACCAAAGGAATGAGTAATTAATTCAACAAAATAATAGCAGAAAATTTTCCAAACATGAGGAATGAAAGGGAAAACCAAATTCAAGAGGCTTACTGAACACCAAATGTACAAAATCACAACAGATCTACACCAAGGCACATTATAATGAAAATCCCTAACAAATAGAATAAGGAGAGAATATTAAAAGCTATAAGAGAAAGGAATCAGATTACATATAGGGGGAAACCAATTAAATTATGTGCAGATTTTTCAACCCAGACCTTAAAAGCTAGAAGATCCTGGAACAATATATATCAAGTTCTGAAAGAAAATGGATGCCAACCAAGAAACTTATATCCAGCAAAATTAAGCTTTAGATTTGATGATGAAATAAAAAAATTCCACAAAGCTGGGTGCGGTGGTGCTTGCCTGTAATCCCAGCACTTGGGAGGATGAGGCAGGAGGATTACAAGTTCAAAGCCAGCCTCAGCAATGAGGCACTTAACAACTCAATGAGACCTCGTCTCTAAATAAAATACCAAAAAGAGCCAGGGGCTGGGGATGTGGCCCAGTGGTCAAGTGCCCCTGTGTTCAATCCCCAGTACCAAAAAAAAAAAAAAAAAAAAAAAAAAAAAAAAAAAAAAAAAAACTTCCACAATAAACAAAAGTTAAAAGAATTCACAACTTGAAAGCCTGCACTACAGAACATCCTTGGCAAAATATTCCATGAAGAAAAACAATGAAAATCCACAAAGGGAGATATTAAACTAAAGGAAACACTAACCAGAGGACAAACCAAGTCAGGTTAAATACCAAAAATAAACAAAAATGGCTGGGAATATAAATCATGTCTCAATAATAACCCTGAATGTTAATGGCTTAAAGTCACCATTAAAAAGACACAGACTGACAGACTGGATTAAAAGAAAAGACCCAACAATATGCTGTCTCCAAGAAACTCACCTCATAGAAAAAGACATCAACAGACTGAAGGTAAAAGATTGGAAAAAATCTTACCACTCATACTGGCTGCAGAAGCAAGCAGGGGTTTCCATTCTCATATTAAATAAGGTAGACTTCAAGCCAAATTTAATCAAAGGGACAAAGAAGGATATTTCTTACTGCTTAAGGGAACCAGTCATCAATAAGACATAACAATAATAAATGTATATGTCCCAAATAATGGAATGCCTACATTCATCAAACAAACTCTTCTCAAGTTCAAGAGTCAAATAGACCACAACATAATTATTATGGAAGACTTAAACACACCTCTTTCACCACTGGATAGATTGTCCAAACAAAAGCTAAGTAAAGAAACTTTAGACCTCATTAATACAATTAATAACTTAGACGTAATGGACATATATATAATATTTCATCCTGTAATGAATGAATAAACTTTCTTCTCAGTAGCACATGGGTCCTTCTCTAAAATAAACCATATATTATGCCAAATAATATAAAAAACTAGAAAATAATATAAAATAAATAATATAAAAAAAATAATATACAAAAAAATAATATACAATAAAATAAATATAAAAAAACAGAAAATATAAAAAACTAGAGATACTACCCTGTATTCTATCAGATGATAATGGAATGAAATTATAAATCAATGATAAAAGTAAAAATAAAAAAAGTTACTCCAACACCTGGAGACCAAACAACATGCTACTGAATGAACAAGGCGTTGCAAAAGACATCAAGGAGGAGATTTAAAAATTCCTAGGGTGAATGAGAGCACAGATACAACATATCAAAATCTCTGGGACACTATGAAGGCAGTTTTAAGAGGAAACTACTTTGCATGGAGTTCATTCCTTAAAAGAAGAGAAAACCAACAAATAAATGAATTAACATTACACCTCAAAGCCCTAGAAAAAGAACAGATCAACACCAAAAGCAGTAGAAGACAAGAAATAATTAAAATCAGAGCTGAAATTAATGAAATTGAGACTAAAGAAACAATTTGAAAATTGACAAATTAAAAAAAAATGGTTCTTTGAAAAAATAAATAAAATTCACAGACCCTTAGCCATGCTAGCAAAAAACGAAGAGAAAAAACCCAAACTACTAACAGCTGTGATGAAATAGAAAATATCACAACAGACACTTCAGAAATACAGAAGATAATTAGAAATTATTTTGAAAACTTGTACTCTAATAAAATAGAAAATATTGAAGGCATTGAAAATTTCTAGAGTCATATGAATTTCCCAAACTGGATCTGTAGGTTATACACAATTTAAACAGATCAATTTCAAGTGAGGAAATAGAAGATGCCATAAAAAAAACTACCAAGCAAGAAAAGACATGGACCAGACTGATACATAGCCAAGTTCTACAAGACCTTCAAAGAAGAGCTATTACCAATACTCTTCAATTTATTTCAGGAAATAGAAAAAGAGGGAGCCCTTCCAGACTCATTCTATGAGGCCAATATTACCCTGATTCCAAAACCAGGCAAAAGACACATCCAATTAAAAAAAAAAAAAAAAAAAAACTTGATCAATATCTTTAATGAACATAGATGCAAAAATTCTCAATAATATTCTGGCAAATTGAATACAAAAACATATCAAAAAGGTAGTGCACCACGACCAAGTAGGGTTTATCCCAGGGATAGTTGGTTCAACATATGGAAATCAATAAACATAATACATCACATCAATAAACTTAAAAGATAAGAACCATATGATCATCTCAATAGATGCAGAAAAAGCATTCAACAAAATACAGCACCGAAAGCAAGAGGTAGGCATCCGACTGCCCACGGGAAGGAGAGATCCAGCCGCCAGTTTGCCTGGCCTGCAGGGCCCAGAGTGACAGCTCCCTGCTGCTGAACGCAGGGCCAATCCTGAGGATAAGCCCCCTCCACTCTTCCACTGTGCCATTCTGCAAAGGGCCAAAGGTGCAGCCTTGACTCCACTAACAGGATTGCTGACTGGATATGATCCGGGTCAATTGGCTTAATCTGGAAGGGAAATAAGAAGGGCTTGCAAAGGTCCATTTTGCTTGAGACTTATTCCTGGTTTCAACGTTTTTGTTTGTTTGTTTGTTTGTTTTGTTGTTTCTTGGGGGGAGTTTGTTTGTTAGTTTCTGGGGTTTATTTGTTGTTGTTGTTGTTTTGTTTTGTTTTGATTGACAGTGTGTTTGTTTCCTTCTGCTCCTCTTTGCTTTCTTTCTTTTCTTCCTTCTCACTTTAGTATTTTTTCTCCTTCCTTCATCTTCCCTATTTACACCCTGCTATTGCATACTCAACAAAGGCAAAAACAAGTTATACGCAGAAATTGGGATTTTTTGAATGAGTACAATTGAAATATATAGCAAAGTGGTGTTATATATACTTTATTCTCTATTTTCTAGACTCATCTCTCTCATACTAATTTCTACTCCTTGGTCACTTTTTTTTCTTTTTCTTCCTTTTTTTTCTTTTTCTTTTTCTCCATCTTTCTTTATTTCTTCTCTCAACCACTGCATAAATTAGATTTATATATAAATTAGTCTTTCCACCTAATCATTCACTATTTCCTCTCTCATCTGCTGATATGAAACCACTTCCATAGAACTCTCTTTTCATACTTTCTAAGAAAGAACAAGTCAGTTCACTCACTTCCCTCTTACTAAACATATCACCTCTGTGTCCATTACTTGAATCTATAAAGCCCCATTAGAAGCTTACAGACTAAATTGGAAACAATATCTAGGTTAACTAAATATGTACATTGTGATCAAACTGGGATTTTTTGAATAGAAAGTGTCTGATTTTAAAGTGTAAAGGAAATATAAGGGGATCTGATAGAATTGTACTACAGGAGCAACGTAAGGTTCTAAGGTAAAATCAAAATAGTCAAGGTCCCATAGTGCAAGAAGAATAGATGTACAAGCAAGATGAAGAAACAAGGAAGGAAATTGACACAAACAAATCAATATACCTCCTCAGTAATTCCATGGCATGCACAGTTGGTGAAATGACAGAGATGGAATTTAGAAATTACATCTGCCAAATGCTTGCGGAACTTAAGAATGAACTCAAAAATGAGATGAGGGAGCAAGTACAGATGGCGAAAGATCATTTTGACAAAGAACTCCATAAACAAACACAGGAAGTAAAGATTACTTCAATAGGGAGATAGAGGCTCTAAAGAGAAACCAAACAGAAATTCCAGGAATGAAAGAAGTAATAAACCAAAATAAAAGCTCAATTGAAAGTATGACCAACAGAGTAGATCACTTGGAAGAAAGAACCTCAGACAATGAGGACAAAATATATACCCTAGAGAAAAATCTAGATTGCACAGCAAAAATGGTAAGAAAAAAAGAACAGAACATCCAAGAATTATGGGACAACATAAAAAGACCAAACATAAGAGTGATTGGGGTAGAGGAGGGGGCAGAGTTTCAAGCCAAAGGAATGAATAATTTATTTAATGAAATAATTACAGAAAATTTTCCAAACTTGAGGAATGAATGGGAAAACCAAGATCAAGAGGCTTACCAAACACCAAACATACAAAATCACAACAGATCCACACCAAGACACATTATAATGAAAATGCCTAATATACTGAGCAAGGAGAGAATATTAAAAGCCACAAGAGAAAGGAAGCAGATTACATATAGGGGGAAACCAATCAGACTATGTTCAGACTTTTCTACCCAGACCTTAAAAGCAAGAAGATCCTGGAATAGCATATTTCAAGTTCTGAAATAAAAGGGATGTCAACCAAGAATCCTATATCCAGCAAAACTGAGCTTTAGATTCGAAGATGAAATAAAAACCTTCCACGACAAGCAAAAGTTAAAAGATTTCGCAGCTCGAAAACCAGCACTTCTGAACATCCTGGGCAAAATTTTTCATGAAGAAGAAGAGAAAAATAACAATGAAAATCAACAAAGGGACATATTAAACTAAGGGAAATACCAACCAGAAGAGAAACCAAATCAAGCTAAAGATCATAATACAAATAAAAATGGATGGGAATAAAAGTCACATTTCAATAATAACCCTGAATGTTAACGGCCTAAACTCACCATTCAAAAGACACAGATTATCTGAATGGATTAAAAGGAATGACCCAACAATTTGCTGTTTCCAAGAAACACACCTCATAGAAAAAGACATAAATAGACTGAAGGTGAAAGGCTGGGAAAAGTCTTATCACTCACATGGCCTGCGGAAGCAAGCAGGGGTTTCCATTCTCATTTCAAATAAGGTAGACTTCAAGCCAAAACTAATCAAAAGGGACAAAGATGGATATTTCTTACTACTTAAGGGAACCATTCATCAACAGGATATAACAATCATAAATCTATATGCCCCAAATAATGGAGCACCTACATTCATCAAACAAACTCTTCTCAAGTTCAAGAGTAAAATAGACCACAACACAGTTATTCTAGGGACTTCAACACACCTCTCTCACCAATGGATAGATCATCCAAACAAAAGCTAAACAAAGAAACTTTACGCCTCCTTAAAACAATTAACAATTTAGACCTAATGGACATATATAGAATATTTCATCCCTCAGTAAACGAATACACATTTTTCTCAGCAGCACATGGCTCCTTCTCCAAAATAGACCATATATTATGTCACAAGGCAACTCTCAGCAAATATAAAAAAAAAAATAGAGATACTACCCTGCATGCTATCAGACCATAAAGGGATGAAATTGGAAATCAACGACAAAACAAGGAATAAGAAAAAACTACTCCATCAACTGAAAGCTAAACAACATGCTACTGAATGAACAAGGGTTTGAAGAAGACATCAAAGAGGAGATCAAAAAATTCCTAGAGGTAAATGAGAACACAGATACATCATATAGAATTCTCTGAGACACTATGAAGGCAGTAGTAAGAGGAAAATTCATTGCACTGATCTCATTCCTTAAGAGGAAAAAAAAACCCAACAAATAAATGACTTAACATCACACCTCAAAGCATTATAAAAAGAAGAACAGACCAACACCAAGAGCAGTAGAAGACAGGAAATAATTAAATTCAGAGCAGAAATTAATGAAATTGAGACTAAGGAAACCATTCAAAGAATTGACAAATCTAAAAGTTGGTTCTTTGAAAAAATAAACAAAATTGACAGACCCTTAGCAATGCTAAAAAAAAAAAGAAGAGAAAAAACCCAAATTACTAACATTCGTGATGAAAAAGGGAATATCACAACAAACACCTCAGATATACAGAAGATAATTAGAAATTACTTTGAAAACTTGTACTCTTATAAAATAGAAAATACTGAAAGCATTGACAGATTTCTAGAGTCATATGATTTGCCTAAACTGGATTTGGAGGCTATACACAATTTAAACAGATCAGTTACAAGCGAAGAAATAGAAGATGTCATCAAAAAGCTACCAATAAGGAAAAGTCCAGGACCTGATGGGTTTACAGCCGAGATCTAAAAGACTTTCAAAGAAGAATTAATACCAATGCTCTTCAAACTATTTCAAGAAATAGAAAAAGAGGGAGCTCTTCCAGACTCTTTCTGTGAGGCCAATATTACATTAATTCCAAAGCCAGGCAAAGACGCATCCAACAAAGAAAACTTCAGGCCAATATCTTTAATGAACATAGATGCAAAAATCCTCAACAAAATTCTGGCAAATCGGATACAAAAACATATCAAAAAGATAGTGCACCAAGATCAAGTAGGGTTTATTCCAGGGATGCAAGGCTGGTTCAATATTCAGAAATCAATAAACATAATACATCCCATCAATAGACTTAAAGATAAAAATCATATGATTGTCTCAATAGATGCAGAAAAAGCATTTGAAAAATACAGCACCCCTTTATGTTCAAAACACTAGAAAAACTAGAAATATCAGGAACATATCTCAACATTATAAAAATTATTTATGCAAGTCCCAGAGCTAACATTATCTTAAATGGAGAAAAATTGAAAGCATTTCTTCTAAAAACTGGAACAAGACAGGGATGCCCCCTTTCACAACTGCTATTTAACATAGTACTGGAAACTCTGGCCAGAGCTATTAGACAGATGAAAGAAATTAAAGAGATCTAGATAGGAAAAGAAGAGCTCAAATTAGCACTATTTGCTAATGACATGATAATATACCTAGAAGACCCAAAAAACTCTACCAGAAAACTTTTACAACTAGTAAATGAATTCGGCAAAGTAGCAGGATACAAAATCAATACCCATAAGTCAAAGTCATTTTTATACATCAGTGACAAAGCCTCTGAAAGGGAAATGATGAAAACGACCCCATTTACAATAGCATCAAAAAAAAATAAAATACCTGGGAATCAACTTAACAAAAGAGGTGAAAGACCTCTATAAAGAAAATTATAGAACACTAAAGAAAGAAATCATAGAAGAACTCAGAAGATGGAAAGACCTACCTTGCTCTTGGATAGGTAGAGTCAATATTGTCAAAATGTCCATACTACCAGAGGCATTATACAGATTTAATGCAATTCTAATCAAAATTCCAATGTCATTTTTCAAAGAAATAGAAAAAGCAATCATGAAATTCATCTGGAAAAATAAGAGACCCAGAATAGCCAAAGCAATCCTGAGCAAGAAAAGTGAAGCAGGGGGCATCACCATACTGGACTTTAAATTATACTATAGAGCAATAGTAACTAAAACAGCATGGTATTGGCACCAAAACAGACAGGTGGACCAATGGTACAGAATTGAGGAAACAGAGACTAATACATATAATTTCAGTTATACTAGACAAAGGTGCCAAAAATGTACAGTGGAGAAAGGATAGCCTCTTTAACAAATGGTGCTGGGGAAAACTGGAAATACATATGCAACAAAATGAAATTAAACTTGTATCTCTCACCATGCACAAAATTCAATTCAAAGTGGATCAAGGACCTAGGAATTAGATCTGAGACAATACGCCTAATAGAAAAAGTAAGCTCCAATTTCCAAAATGTCGGATTAGGCCCCAAGTTCCTTAATAAGAATCCTGTAGTGCAAGAACTATTACCAAGAATTAATGAATGGGATAGATTTAAGCTAAAAAGCTTCTTCTCAGCAAAAGAAACAATCAGTGAGGTGAATAGAGAGCCAACTAATTGGGAACAAATATTTAATACATGCACATCAGATAGAGCACTAATTTCTAGAATATATAAAGAACTCAAAAAACTTTACACCAAAAAAGAAAATAACCCAATCAATAAATGGGCTAAGGAACTGAAAAGACACTTCTCAGAAGAAGATATACAATCAATCAACAAATACATGAAAAAAATGCTCAACCTCTCTGGCAATTAGAGAAATGCAAATCAAAACTACTCTAAGATTTCATTTCACTCCAGTCAGAATGGCAGCTATCAAGAACACAAACAACAATAAATGTTGGAGAGGATGTGGGGAAAAAGGCACACTCATACATTGCTGGTGGGACTGCAAAATGGTGCAACCTCTATGGAAAGCAGTATGGAGATTTCTTGGGAAAATGGGAATGGAACCACCCTATGACCCAGCCATCCCACTCCTGGCTCTGTTCCCAAAATACTTAAAAACAGCATATTACAGTGACACAGCCACTTCAATGTTTATAGCAGCACAATTAATAATAGCTAGGTTGTGGAACCAACCTAAATGTCCCTCAGTAGATGAGTGGATAAAGAAAATGTGGTATATATACAAAATGGAATTTTACCCAGCAATAAGAGAGAATAAAATAATGGCATTTGCAGGTAAATGGATGAAGTTGGAGAATATAATGCTAAGTGAAATTAGTCAATCTCAAAAATCCAAGTACCAAATGTTTTCTCTGATATAAGGAAGTTGGTTCACAGAGTTGATTGGAAGGGAGTACATAGGATCAGAGGAACACTAGAATGGTCAAAGGAAAGGGAGGGTAAGGGAGGGAACAGAGGGGGGGGGGGAAAAAAAAAATGGTGGTTGAATGAGATGGATATCACTATCCTAAATGCATGATTGAAGATCTGAATGGTACTTATATACTTTGTATACAAGCAGTTGTATGTAAAAAGATGATATACTTGTGCATTATGAATAAGTAAATAAACAATCAAAAAATAAAAAAATAAAAAAAGGCAAGGAAAAAGAAAAAAATGGAAATATGTTTAATACTCTGTGTTGCTAATTTGTCTTTATGTACAACTACTATTTTCTTATGGCCAAGGTTTTTGTTGTTGTTGTTGTTGTTAATGGATTGGGGAGTCATTTTAATAAAAACTTCAAATAAGTTAAAAAAAATACAGCACCCCTTCATTTTCAAAACACTAGAAAAACTAGGGATAACAGGAACATATCTCAACATTATAAAAGTTATCTATGCTAAGCCCCAGGCTAACATTATTTTAAATGGAGAAAATAATGAAAGCATTCCCTCTAAAAACTGAAACAAGACAGGGATGCCCCCCTTTCACTACTTTTATTTAACATAGTACTTGAAACACTGGCCAGAGCAATTAGACAGACGAAAGAAATTAAAGGAATACAGATAGGAAAGGAAGAACTCAAATTAACACTATTTGTTGATGATATGATTCTATACCTAGAAGACCCAAAAAATCCACTAGAAAACTTTTAAAACTAGTAAATGAATTTGGCAAAGTAGCAGGATACAAAATCATCACCCACAAATCAAAGGCATTTATGTATATCAGTGACAAATTCTTTGAAAGGGAATTGAGGAAAACTACCCCATTTGCAATAGCATAAAAAAAATTAAATACCTGGGAATAAACTTAATGAAAGACGTGAATGACCTCTATAAAAATAAAAAAAAATAAAAACACTACAGAACAATAAAGAAAGATATTATGGAAGACCTTAGAAGATGGAAAGATCTCCCTTATTCTTGGAGAATCAATATTGTCAAAATGACTGTATTACCGAAAGCATTACACAGATTCAATGCAATTCCAGTCAAAATCCCAATGACATTCCTTATAGAAATAGAAAAGGCAGTCATGAAATTCATCTGGAAAAATAAGCGACCTAGAATAGCCAAAGCAATCCTTAGCAAGAAGAGTGAAGCAGGTGGCATCACAATACCAGACCTTAAAATATACTACAGAGCAATAGTAACAAAAAGAGCATAGTACTGGCACCAAAATAGACTGGTAGACAAAGAGTACAGAATAGAGGACACAGAGACTAACCCACACAACTACAGCTATCTTATATTAGATAAGGTTTCCAAAAACATATTTTGGAGAAAAGATAGCCTCTTCAACAAATGGTGCTAGGATAACTGGAAATCCATATGCAACAAAATGAAATTAAACCTCTCTCACCATACACAAAACTCAAATCAAAGTGGATCAAGGACCTAGGAATTAAACCAGAGACCATGTGTCTATTAGAAGAAAAAGTAGGCCCAAACCTCCATCATTTCAGATTAGGCCCCTACTTCCTTAATCAGACTTTTATAGCACAAGAATTAAAATCTAGAATTAATGAATGGTATGGATTCAAACTAAAAAGCTTCTTCTCAGGAAAAGAAACAATCAGTGAGGTGAATAGAGAACCTACTAATTGGGAACAAATCTTTACTACATGCACGTCAGATAAAGCACTGATCTCTAGAATATATAAAGAACTTAAAAATCTTAACACCAATAAAAACAAATAATCCAATCAATAAATGGGCTAATGAACTGAACAGATATGTCTCAGAAGATGATATATAATCAATCAACAAATACATGAAAAAATATTCATCATCACTGGCAATTAGAGAAATGCAAAACAAAACTACTCTAAGTTTCATTTCACTCCAGTCAGAAGGGCAGCTATTAAGAACACAAACAACAATAAATGTTGGAGAAGATGTGAGGGAAAAGGCACACTCATACATCGCTGGTGGGACTGCAAAATGGTGCAGCCAATCTGCAAAGTAGTATGGAGATTCCTTGGAAAACTGGGAATGGAACCACCTTATGACCCAGCCATCCCACTCCTGGGTCTATTCCCAAAGGATTTAAAAACAGCATACTACAGGGACACAGCCACATCAATGTTTATAGCAGCACAATTCACAATAGCTAGACTGTGGAATCAGTCTAGATGCCTTTCAGTAGATGAATGTATAAAGAAAATGTGGTATATACACAGAATGGAATATTACTCAGCAAGTAAAGAAAATAAAATAATGGCATTTGCAGGTAAATGGATGAAGTTGTTGAATATAATGCTAAGTGAAGTTAGCCAATCCCAACAATCCAAATGCTGAATGTTTTCTCTTATATAAGGAGGCTGATTCACTGTGGGGTTGGGATGGGGAGCATAGGAGGATTAGCGGAACATTAGAAAGGTCAATGGGGAGGGAGAGGAAGGGAGGAGGCAAGGGGGTAAAAAAAATTACGATGGTAGAATGAGATGGATATCATTACCCCTATGAAGACAGGAATGATGCGAATATACTTTGTATACAAACAGAGATATGTAAAAATGTGCTCTATATGTGTAATATGAATTGTAATGCATTCTGCTGTCATATATAACAACTTCAAATAAAAATTTTTTAAAAAGAGGTAAAGGTAATCACAATCTGCATCCAAGATACTGACAGAGCTGGCAGGCTTTCAAAAGGTGGTGGAGGTATGACTCCTGGACAGCATGTTCCAGCCATGATGTGACCGTCAAGCATTCAGAACCATCAAAATAATACTGTGTAAAGCATAATGGCATTTGGGTTATAAGTCAGGGAATTTTTTATTAGAATCAGAAGCTCTGTTTGATAACCATTCTCTATGAAGAGCTGTAGTGTTAAAAAAAAAAATCCTGTTGTTTTTGCCCCCTCACCTTCCTTCAGTCTTCTTACAAGCAATACTGGTAATTGCTAATTGATCATGGAAAGCTACTTTACACCTACTGCATCACCATGCCATAGGAATTCTGGGGGTGTGGCTTGGACAGACAGCTTATGGTAATTAGTGGAGGAAGGAACACATGACTTACTGAGAACCAATGAAACACAATGGAACATTAGCTAGGAATCCTAGGGGGAGAGACCTCCACCTCTTTTCCCTGGTTTTAAATGTGGTTGAATAGACTGTAGCTCCTACCCTCAGCCTGTCCCTCATGGAGCCTGAGAATGAAAACAACAGTTTCAGAGCAGAGCTGACCTGTGAAATGGGAAAAAAATAACATGGAGAAAAAAAAAATGTCTTATTTTGAGTTTGTGGCTTGATCAGGCTGCATCTGAAACTGATTTCTTCAAGTATATGAACCAAGAATTACCCATTTAATAAAGCCAATTTCATACTATTAACTGATGTAGGGACCTACATAAAATATAAAAGGGCTTTCTAACATGGTAGAAGAGATTTAGAATCCAACATAACTGGACTTGCCGAAGTCCAGCTTCAGCAAAGATGTCAAGGTCAGCCCAACCGATGCTGGAGGGGAAAACGTAGGCAAAAATGGGAATAATACACACATGAGACAGGTTGCAGAAATTCTTCCAATTTTACTTTTCTCAGCAATGGTTTTTTATACATTCCAGCAAACACACCAGTTCACATTCCAACTTTGGGAGGTTACATTAAGGAATTTCAGTAAGGGAAGTTACAATAAAGAATTCCAGTAAGGGAGGTTACACTAAAGAATTCCAGTAATTAACTATAGAAGGTTACTTTAAAGAATTTCAGGACACTCCAGGGTCAATCAGGGAAAAACAAAATAGTTATCCTAAGTACATACTATTGATTAATCTTATCTATCCTAGATTTGCTGAAGGATACGGGAGAGTCTTATACAGACACACAAAAAGACCATTAGCTTTTCAATGGGTAATGCTACGCCCTGTAGGGAGGGGCTATTTGCAAAAGCTAATCTTAGCTGAAAAACCTATCTTGCTGATTTAGCCAGCTTCTGGCTAGATTCCACAGGGCCATAGAACTAGTTTTATTTTTGATAATTAAATGTATTAGAACGTGGTGATCATACAGCAGAAATACATCAAGAGCAGCAGAAATACATCAAGAGCATCCTATATAGTCGCATATAAGTGGCATCTCATCAGCAAAGAGGTGCCAAATTCAAACTTCCAGGCATTTAACTGGAAGGAGCTTGGGCTCAAACTCATTTGCGTGACCAAGGGAAAACTCAGATTTCACAGCCCCGAAATAATGGAGTGGAGATCCAGCTCAATCCCTGTTTGGAGAGAACAAGATTCACAGCCCCGAACTAACGGAGTGGAGATCCAGCTCAATCCCCAGATGAGAAATGCTGCATGGACTGAATCCTTATTCTGCCACTACTTCAAAGTATGACTGTGAGAAGTGAGTTAACCTCTCTGTGGTCAATTGTATTGTAATATACAAACAGCAAATGATCAATGACAAATCAATGAAAACACATCTTCTAAAATATTATATGCCCCACAATAGGCACTCAAAAATTAGTAATTATGTCTTTACAGCAAGAATAATGAACCATTCTGAAATGTTCCCATGGGTATCCACAAAAAACTAAATACAAACTGTGAGGAAAAAATATAAATGTCTGAGGACAATTTTTCTAGTTTTGTTAACCAAACCCATATATTATAATGCCTACCTACTGTGTTTATTTGGAATAATCATCCACCTCTTATTAATTTAGTTTTAAAATTACTTATTTAGGTGATAAATGTCAATCAATATTTTCTGGTTCTAAACCTCTGATTCTATAATTCTTGTAACCCAATAGTTATGAGCTTGTACCAACTTTTTATAAATATATAAAATAACACACAGCTTATATATAAAAAATAAAAAAAAATTATAGTTTATTTTTTTCTACTGACTAGTTACTTTGAAGTAGTAATTTGGAAAGCAGCTTTAAAAAAATTTCCATTTGAGATAATAAACTCATTAAATATAACTGATACTGCTGGCTTGTCCTCTGTCCTTTCTTCTTGAATAATTTATCCATTCAGAGCAGGTAAGCAAGATAGGTTTCAGCCAAGACAGGGGCCAGTGGATTGACATAAGGTGTTAAAACCAGAACAAAATGAGAACCATGTCCATGCACTCCTAGGTGGCACTGGAGATTGTTAACTGAGCCTAGGCAGGGTAAGGACAGCACTCCCACAATGGACAAAGGGGTGGGGACAGTCACAATGGAAGACTGGAACCTATCAGGAAAATGAATTTGCTAAATGATACATTGAAGATGATGGGGCCCATGTTTCACCAGAGAAGAGTTATGAAGTGGAAAAGCAAAAATGAACACTTTGTTGCTGAATCAGACTTGAAATAATCAAATGAGCTCAAATACATACAAATAAAAAAATAAACACACAAAAATGAGATGATATTTTATATATTCATATACCTATACACACACATACACAGACACATACACACACACACACACACACACACACACACACACACACACACACACGTAGCTGCCTGCTGCTGCCGCTTGCAGCTATGACGCCATGGGAGAAAATTCGGAGGCAGGATGGAAATGAAAAAGTTCTTTTATTCTTCTCTCTTCTAACTTTCTCTCTCCGGCTCCAACAACCTCTCAAACTCCAAACACAACTCTAACTCTCTTCTAACTCCAACCACCTAGCCACTAACCCTCACCCAGTTAAATACATTTTGCTTTAACAAGGACAAGTGCTTACAGTTCGAGCTTACAGGTGCGTCACACAGTGTTCACGGGCATAAAAAGATTCTTAGATGAATGTATGAATATCAGGTGAAACTTGAACATCTTTTATGGCTGTCAGCTAACCGCAATCTTAGCTATCTCCTTAATTAGGGCTCCTACACACACACACACACACACACACACACACACACACACACACACATATATATATATACTTTGAAATTCTATCCATGGAAAAGGGTTCTAAAGCAATGACACACAAATAGCAATAAACAAACCTAATACCCAAATATTGGTTTCTCAATACCTGTACATAGTAAAAGGAACAGGACTCCTTGATTCCAGGCTGATTTTGGAGCTTATTACCAGAAACAAACAAAAAAAAGTGCTCAAAGAAGGATGGACATGTTTAAAGAACAAAAAAGCTATATTTAGAACAATTTGGTCCTTGAATCCATAGTGATATAAATAAACAAATAAATAGGTACAAATAAGAGAAAGTTTTTTCTTTGGCATAACATTCAACTAATAAATTTAGAATGAATGATAGAATTAAGAAATCACAATTTGGCAAAGCAATATTAATTTAGCTAAGACACATCAAGGGATGCTAAAATGAGTAGATTAAAATTTTATGAGCAATGGGAATTTACATAGTACCAAAGTACCTCCCTACAAAATATTTATTAATCACAAAAGGGCACATGAGTAATTTTAATGTGGAAAGCCATAGCAGATGTCACCTTAATCAAGTGCTCAAAGTTAACATCACTAGTTATGGAACAAATTAAAACTCTGCATTACCTGATAGGATACAATGAAAGGAACACACATCACTTCTTTAATAAACTTGCTCAAAATGCATAACTTGGGCCTTCTAAAAATAAAACTTTAGAAATATTAAATTCACCAGAGTTTGTGAAAGGAAATCAGAACAGTTTCAGAGTGACTGTAGTGCTGCCACAGGGCTAGATTGCATTTATTGACAGAAAACAAAACTGAGGAAGAAAAACAGTGTGTTGGCTAATACTTGGCACTTGCCTTATTTGAAACTGGTTTGAATAGTTGGCTCTCCTACTTGACTGAAATTGGGCTGTTCTGACAACTAAGACTTGGCTACTTGTAAAATAAATAAATAAATAAATAAATAATTTTAAAAAGAGTAGGATAAGGTCTGTTCACAGATTAAGTTAGGTTGCAGTTCATTAGGTAAGGAGAAACATTTAGGTCAAACTTAGAATAAATTGGGCAGCCACTTTGAGATAAACTTAATTAAATATAACAAATATAATTGTAACAAAACACCAACATCAACTGGAGAACATTCTGTAACTTAAAAAAATGAAATAAAATAAACCTAAGATTATGAAAGGTGAGGGAAGGCTAAAGAATTGTTTCTGATTAAAAGACATTAAAGATATTTCAATATGGAATCCTGATTTGAATACTTGGAACAACTAGTGGAATTCAAATTGGAGTTGTAAATTTGATTGCAATAATGTATCCATGTTCATTTTGATGGGTGTATTATTGTGGAGAATGTTCTTGCTTACAGGATTAACACTGAAGTATTTAGGCTGATGGAAACCCATATCATCAACAAATTCTTAAATGATTAATGAGATACTGTATTACTCTCATAACTTTTGTCTCATTTTGACATTATTTCAGAATTAAAATTATCATTAAGATTTTTTTTAAAAAATGACAAAGTTCAAAAGCTAAAACAACTGAAATGTCCATCAAAAAGTGAGTGGACAAGTTACAGTTTATTCGCCCAACATTCTACCTGCTAAATAAATGGACTAAACTACGCACATATGCTAACATTGATGAATGTCACAGACATTATGCTCTAATGAAATAAGGCAGACACACACACACAAAAGAAATTACTGTGTGATTTTTGTATACAAGAAATCCCAGAACACGCGAAAGTAACCTATAATAAAATGAATCACATGTGTTAACTGTCTGACCACAGAGAGTAGAGAGGTCAGAGAAAACTGGCAGCAAGTAGACATAAGGGAAATTTTCTAGGGCAATGGAAAAGCATTCTGTAGTAAGACACCATTAAACAGGTGCCTACTGGTGTCAACAAATACCAAGTTATACTTTTAAAACACGTAAATTTTATTTAATGTGAATTGGGCCTCCTAAACTGATTTTAAAATAAAATAGTGCTGGTAATAAAAATATCAACAAAAGAAATAAACCAGCAAATAAAAATATCAATTAAAAAATTTTTTTTTTAAAGTTACAACTGTTTTCTACGGAGGTATATTTAATGAACAGTCATGAACTGTAAATTAACCTGTTCATTCACTGGAACTTAATCAGCTAGCAAATGCAATAGACTATTAAGCATTTAATTTACTTACCTCTCAATTTTAATGTGACACATTTAATAAAATTATATTAAAAAAATAAATTTCTAAACCAAACTATTTTATTATGTAAATTTTTATTTAATGTGTTCTTTATCCTCCTGTCTTAAATTTATTTTAATTATGTTTTGTTAAACAGTGTTATACTCTTTAAAGTCAAACAATTCCATTAGCCTAAATATGCAAACAAATACCTTTCTTGATATGGTCAAGGAAAGCAACCCTGTGATTTTAATATTCTTATATTCTTTAAGGTATTTGAAACATTCAAAAACAAAAGCTTTATCATAATCCTGGTTTACCCAAATAGTACATATTCTGTTTTCCTAAAGCTCACAGCAATTTTAATTGCTGAAGTAATACCTTTTAAGAGCAATGTACAAACATTCAAAGTAATAGTGTTCCTTCTTTACAAAAGAAATATAAAGGAAACTGATTTATGTCACCTGAGCCTTGCAGGAAATGTACAACAAGGTTTTACTCCAGCTGGGCCTTATGTATTAAGCACCTCTTCAAAACCTACCCCTTTTGAATCATTATTTATTTATTTTTTCAGACTCATTATGATGGAATAAAAAAGGAAAGTCCTCTAAGATTTAAATACCAAAAAAAAATAATTAGGCACCGTAATTTCACCCTGGATTATTCAGTGCCCTTAAGTGCCACCTCTAAATTATTTAAAGAAAACTCGGCAATCTAAATTTTTCTGCTGCCTGAATTATTTAAGTCATAAATGTTTCCTGTTGAATGCTCTTGTGGTCACATTTTGCATCTTGGCCTAAGTGAATAAAATTAGCTTTAATGCAATAATACAAAAACAATGTCCAGAAATAATACAAGAAGTGACTGCCATTTTTTTTCTTATGAAATTGATGAAGCAATGTTGGCCACAATACACATTTTAGTTTTGTTCAGTAAGCCTTGCACCAATGATAAATTAATCCGCAGTGGTATGTGCCTTTTTATTTTTCTTACCATATATGAAAGCCAATTGCAATAAATTTTTAACTTACTTGCTAAATATGCTGTTGCTAGCTCAAGTTTCCATACCTATTAGAGTATTTTATATTGGCAATAATATACTTACCAGTGTGGCCAATTACCTTGGTGAAGAAGAGTTGGCAATCTGTCATTTTATGTGAAATCCAACGAGTTCTCTCTGGAGTATGCCTTAGATTATATTACTGAAAGATAGTAATGTGCTTCATTTGTTCCATAGGTTTAGAAACAGACTACTTTGAAGACTTACTAGAACCTCGTTTCTGTCATTAAATTTAATTACCTCTCATTTACTGGTGCTTTTAGCAAGTCCAAACCACATGTTGAATTTCAGATTTTATTTCTATCCTCTTCTTCCTGCTTATTGGAGAATTGGGGGATTAGAAGAAGATCAATGTTCCAAAATCACAAGGCAATAAGAAAAATAAGATAATGGAAATAGATATGGGAAATAAGATAATGGAAATGACTACATGAATCAGAGGAAAAATAAATAATAGTGGAATTATTTTGTTCAAAAGTTATTTTGTTCTATTCAATCAAATTGAGGTACATTCTAAATCGAATAATATTTTGTGTGTAAGGAGAATTATTTGTTAGAGGTTTATGCTTGCAAGTAATGGAAGCCAATTCAGGATAAAGAACTTTGAGAGGGAAAATAATCAGATTAGATGAGCTATGGAGATGGAATTTCCCATATGGACACAGTGCTATTTCATAGAATTCAAGGGCAACAGTTATGTGTCTCCAGAAGAAACTGCAAGTGGGTCTTACTACACCTCTTAAGCCTTATTTTCTCTGGGCTTTCTCTTCATTTTGCTTGCTCAGTAGATTGGCTGTCCAGTTCATACAGTATACAGAACTTGGCTGACCCAGAATTCCCAAGGATATATCTGGTATGTCAAGAGAAGCCCAGACTCACCTGAAATTCCCTGGAGGAAGAATCTTATCATTGTAGCTGGAGCCAAATGTTTTTCCATGGTCCAATAAACTGTAAGCAATGATTTTATAAATATTATATGACTTAAGGGACTGAACTTGTCATAAGTTTCCATATCAAAGGAGAACAGATACTCAAAACATGCCCACCACAAAACCTGTAGGTAACTCATTTTGAAGTAAATGGACCATTTTAGATCTGTTCCTTTAACATCTTGCATTCTTAATTTGCCAAACACCTAGATGTTAGCCTTCTAAAATTCTGTGTTTTGTCTACAAAAGTGTACAAACTAAACTTCCATTTTATGAATTGTCATGTACTTTGTAAATTGGGTGTTTTATTTTCTCCCTTCAGTTTCTACTTTGCCAGTATTTTTCATATTTGCATATCTGAAGTACATTTTCCTATACTTCCCTGAAGTTGTCTTCAAAAACTGGACTGGAGAATTCATAGTATACCATAACTTCTATCCCCTAGTATAGCATTACAAGAAACAACTATAAAGGTAAGGGCTAAAATTCCCCAAATTCTCTACCTTGTTCTAGGTAGAGTTTGATGATGATTGGCATTCACATTAAGTTTGTAGAATAAAAGAGAAAAAGGTACCATCATTCTCCAGAGACAGTTGAAGTCAGATCTAAGACTTAGTGATTCCTAGTGAGCTCAAGAATCCCAGTCTCACCATTGTAGCCTGAATATGTTGAAGCAAGCTTCTTCAAGATACGTGAGTATTTCAGCAGCTTCCTGACAAGGTCTTGAGGACCCACTATTTGATATTTTATGCTGATATCTTCTGGGTCTATTTACTTGACCCCCAACAATTGTACACTTCCCCATACTTAAAATTGAATACACTTCCTTAATTCATATCTCAGGGGCAAACTGGGCCACATCCCCGGCCCTTTTTGTATTTTATTATACAGAATACATGTGTGCCTCGCCCTCTGCTTTGAATTCTTGATGGATTAACAATGACTAAAACAATTAAACTTATTGAATCATATTTACTTTTCATATACTGTAAAATGTACCTGTCTTCCAGAACCTATGCTCTTAATCACTGTGAAACTAAATTGAAGGCATTCAGGTATTTCATTTCATCTCAAATATTGCCTCTACTCGCATCATGTGGAGTTTGATCACTTTAACCAACATAACCAATCTTTTTACAAGTATTCAAACAAAAAATTCTCACAATTAATTGTTTATGTTTCTTTTAGAATGGCATAATCTCATTATATTTTAACATCTGATAGTTGGCAGACAGACATGAGTGGTGGGAAGATGAGGTTAAAGGGAAAAAACTATAGACAGGGTCTACTGTGAGGACTCCTACATGTATTTTGTTGAATGGAAATTTTCTTGAGGCCGCTGTGTCCCTACCTGGCTTGATTCAGTGGAATATGCTATAATCCTCAGCAAGCAACCTACTATCTGCAGGAGAAATGTGAACCCCAGGACTCCTCCTTGCCAAAAAGAAGAGTATGGCTACCCTAAAGGGGGACTTTTGGGACCTTTATGCAGAAGAAATTGCAGGACTCAGGGAGAAGGATCATTAGAAGCAAGGCCACAACAATAAAATCTGTAAGAACAAGTTCCAATGAGAACCTGTTGGTGTGGGCCCATGTGACTCAGAGTTGCTTTGAATTTTTAGTATGTCAGTATAATAGTAAAATCTAACCTCCCTGGGGAAAAACCACGCACAATAGGGACTTGAAATTTTGATGCAGTTCTACTGTCAGTCAAAAGTCAAGAGATAGACCTGGGCAGGGCTCTGGAAACTTCCCCTGAGACTCCCAATAAAACTGGAGGACAGGAGGGGCATGCTGTTCCTGTCCTGAGAGGACCCATTACCTCCTTTTCTCTCTTGAGAGTGTTATCTTTATCCCTTTTCCTATCCCTTCTAATAAACTCATGCCTGCTACTCTGAGCAATTGGTCTGAAATCATTCTGGTGTGAAAACAAAGACCTGGTGACTGAGGATCTCTGCAGTCACTGCAGCTGCATGGAGAGCCTTCTCTGCAACAGTATCCATAATCCTTTGGGAATGAAACTTATCAACAGTTACAAATTTGTCTCCAAGAGGTTATGGGTTTCTCTCAGTTGCAGAGTGCTTGCCCTGCATGCTCAAGGCCCTGGTTTTGATCCTGGGCCCTGAAAGAAAAAAGTTTAGTTTTTGAAAGACTAGTAGTCTAGTGGTTATCAAACAGTTAGCTTCAATATGGCTAACTTCCTTCGCAACTTCTTCTTTGGATGTGACCCAACACAAAAAGCTAACCGAGTCCTCTAAAAGTTTCAGAGGCCAAAATATCTTTACTTTTGGAAATTCTCTGAAACCCTCATTGCCCCCTGTTGGTAACATCATTATAGTATAAAACATTCCTCATCTTTCCATAGTTTTCTTCATAAGTTTTGCTTTCATTAAATCAAGCTCGGGCTGTTAGATTTTTGCCTTGGATATTGAATTCGTATTAAGTTCACATCAGAGCACTGGGAGAAATATGGAGAGTATAAATAAATCAAATCAAATGAATAAAGCATTAGGTGGGCTGTGCAATGGGGCAGAAGTGTCTGCATGTTCGCAGGAATTCAATATGAGATGAATGGCTTTGGAAAGCATGAGCACAGCCAGGCAAAGGCTCCCAACAAGCAGGCCAAAGGCAGTAAGTCTTTCATTCACACTTCACTGGCCCATCCAGCTTGGATTTGCATGGTCTTTGAAATCCAGCTGTTGAAGCCCCTTTGTTCACTTTGAAACCAAAGTCTTCTACTATGAATTTCACACATTAGAATTAGCATATGCATTGATACTTTATTATGTTCTTTGCTAGAATTTGTGAAAGTGTTAAAAGGAAGTTTATAGTTAAATGGAAGATATCAGTGAGTGTAGACTCATAATTATCAAAACCTTTCTCTATGAAAATAGTTCTGTAGAATTTACACCCCACAGTGTTCATGCTATGTTGTCTTAGTCCTTCTAAAGCTTTAAGTGAAAACTTGTTTTTCAAGTGGAGTAATTTTCTGAATTCATTTTCTTATAATAGAATGATGCCTACTTTAAACAAAGCAAACGTTCTAGGATGTGGCATCTCAAGCGGTGAAAAGTAGTAGCACGTATTTCATAAGCTTCCACAACTCTCTTTCAGGCCACAAAAAAAATGTCACTACACTTCCCCCAGATCTGCTATGTTGGCAAGAGCTTGAAAAATGTCAGTAAAGTTGGGGGGGAAAAAATTAGTGTGTTATTTCAGTCACATTTAATTTTCAATGTGTTACTTAGCCTCTACTACTTTGAAAAACAAAGTTATAAACTTAATTGTGTTTTAATTTTAATATTTTACCTAGTAACTATTTAGATATTATAATACAGGTAATCCTAAGACATTCTCATTAAAAAATGCAGACATTTTGCAGAAACCACCTTTATTTTTCCCACTACTAGAGAAATCCTTAGTACACTTTCTAAATATCAATAAACAGCATATTTTTAGTAACCACTCTAGTTCATTACCTAAATTTCCTTATGACCACAGCTTGAGGGTTGAGAGAAAATACTAAGAAAAATATGATTTCCATTCCCAGGCTCTGAACCCAACTTCAAAAAAGAAAAAAGGCCAAGAACAAAAAAAAAAAAAAAAAAAAAAAGAACAATGGAGGGCGATTGCAGGAGGTTATTATCTGACCAGAAAAAACAGTTAAATAAAACTGAGAGTTAGAGTTTGTGTCATCCCCAGAAGCTGTACACAAGCTTTGAACATAAGAAGCAGCAAGAATTTAAAAAGAAACCCTTTGTCTACATTAGGTCTCAGAGAAAGACATCCTACTAAAAACTACTATCCATTTCCTTAGAAAAAATCATCTAAGCGTGAATTTTTTTCTGAACTCAGATATAAAGTCTTCCAATCTAAGTTTATAATCTATATGACATTCCCCTACCTCCAACACACACACACACCTATAAATTTTAGAAGGCCTTGTGTTATGACTTCCTATGCAAAGGATTGGTAGAATTATTTATTAGGGGCAATATTACACAGTCAGGGAAACTATAATGGAGAAGAAATAATATTTACACATGGGTATTTCTCCTCCATATTTCTTTGTTGGATCATTATGATTGTATAATGAAGTCCATAAAAATCACTGAATAATTCAGTTTAAAACTTAAAGTTATCTAGTTTCACAAGATCAGATGTCAATATTAATACAATATATCAAATAATATCTAAATTCAATGTCACTTCTCTTTAATAAGCACTGAATAATGCATGAAACACAAATAAAGGAATTCCAGTGCTTTTATTCAAGATCTTTCTTTTTTATTTAAATAATGATGAGAATCTTTCATATTATCAGCACTATTTTCTTAGATTTTATATTAAAAATTCCTGGCATAAGGTAAACATCAAAGTGTACTTTGAATGATTTAAAAAATACTAACATCTGATACAGTAACAAACAACAAAGATTATTCACATATTCTGTTATCCAATTTTACACTTATTATGTTTATTGCATGCTAATTTGAAACACCAGAAGGAAAAAAATGGGAGATTTGGGATATTTGTAAGGAGAAAAGTGATCTAGGGCATCATAAATTTCAAAACACATGGTTCCAATTCTACTTACAACATACATACAAAGGTCTGCAAGGTAGCTTATTTTGTTTTGTAATCTACAAGTATCTAAGTCTGTTCTATTATTTTTCAATACTCTTCCAAGACAAATAACCCAATAAGCATCATCCATATGCCTCCTTTTAGTATCTCAGTGGGGTTTAGGATACTCTTTCCATTTCCTTCTATACAAGACATCAGGGAACAGTTGGCAAACAAAGAGAATTCTCAATGAGGAACTATCAAAGTTTGTTTATAGACTTATATGTGTAGAAAATTCTCAGTCATGTCAAAAAACTCTAATATAAAATTGAATTTGGGTTTTTCTTCACTTATAAAAGTATGATTTTTTCAATCTCTGAAGGGAAATTTAAGAATGAATCACTCTAGCATTTCTACATGTGTACTTTTTAATTCATGTTATTACTGCTGTACTCCAGTCTATAAAATATTTATGTTATCCAAAGGAAGAATATACATAACAAACATTATTGGCAGGAATTTCAGCTCTTCTGAAGTAAAGAGAGCATGGAGGTTAGCCAAGTTTTTATAAGGACTAGAAGAATGTACATTTGATCCACGCTCTTCCTTATGGCGAATGCTTCCATGAATATATTTCGGATGGTTAAAGGGTAATGCTTTACACAACTTGGAAGTGAGTGGTATTCAGGAGCATTATCATCACTACAAACCCATCCTAGAAGATATCTTTGAAAAGGATCCAACCTCAATGTATATTTCACAGTGCTCTTCCTGCCATTACACTATGGAGGGGTGATAGAATGAGAAGACAGATAAACTCTGCTGATTGCATAAGTGTGGTTAAATTCTATTTTTTTTCTAAGTCATTAAGCACCGCTTAAAATGGAATTGGGAAAAATAAAAGGGGAGAGAAGGAGCAAGAAATCCCATAACCTGACAACATATATAGTAATATGCAGAGCTGGGGCATATTATATATCAAGTAACTAACTTCTCCATTTACTCTTTTCTTCCACCTCCTTATAAGACAATCTGAATGGCAGCAAATATTAAAAACTGTTAGTTTACAGATTTCAACCAGCTTTCTTCCGAATCAATCCCCTTGCGACTTCCAGCTTGGTATTTTTCCATACTTAACAGGATTTGGAAAGCAAGAGATGGAAAGATGTGTGGGCATTCAGTCACTTAACAAAGCTTTGGAATATAGTGTAACTCAGGCATTGTGCTTATCATTGATGATATAAGGGTTAAAACTTTATTATTACAATTAGCAACAAGATGATATACTATACAGAAAATTCCATGAGCTTACTAATAATCAAACAACATTTCCAAAACCCAATGAAATAAATACATATCTAGAAAATTTAATACTTTAGGTTGTTTATATTTTATAAATTTTAGATGATTTAGAAACCAGTAGAGTTCCAAAAAATGGTCAAAATAATTTTTGAATCAACTTTTCAAAAGCAAATTATCTATAAATCACTAAGAAATATAATTAGAAAGCCATAATCATTCACCATAGCAACTTTAACGCAAGATAGGTGTTGGATACATAAATGTAATTTTGTAATAGTAACAATGATAAATAGACTGCATAATAATAATCTAGAAAAGTAAACCAAAACACAATAATTTAACAAGGTAGTTAAATTACCCACATGAACAAATAAATAAAATTCTACTGAATAATGTATATAGGCATTTTAATAAACTTATATAGCAAATATTTGCTTCGTTTATACTTTATAATTGTCATGGTTCTAGCATCTAGGAATAAAAAAGTAAATAAAGTCCCTGAGATAATAAACCACTGCACATGCACTACAATTCCAGGTGCCAACAAGTGCTTTGAAGGAAAACAAGGTAAGTAATAATATGATAATAAAGGCTGATCAATTCGATAGGGTAGATAAGGAAGCTGTTTGGGGTTGAGGTGACATTTGAGCCATACTGAAAAAAATTGTTGAAGAAGAGATGGTTCCATTTCTTGATTTGAAGACTAAAAAGTAGTAAGGAGAAACATATATGTATATTGTAAATAGGTAGATGATGATAGATAGATAGATAGAGATATAGCATATATATAGTGTGTGCATATATATTTGTATATATATATACATATATATATATGCAAAGTAATACAGTTTATGTAAACATAGACAAAAGTCTTGAAGGAAATAATGTCAAGAGGTACAGTTGTGCTGAGTTCTTTTTTATTTATTTAACAAAAAAATCTATTATTATCATGTATTAGTTTAATATTCAGAAATAATTGTCATCAAGAACACTCCCGCTATTCAGATATGAAAAGAAAACATTCCAGTATTAGCTTACTATAACATTACTTTGATTTTTCCAGTCATTGCTCAAATCTCCATTCTTCTTATTAGCAGGTGGCAAATATCTTTCACTTGAAAGTTTCTTCAAGGACTTGTATGTTCCAAAGTTCTGGAGGGACCCTGTTTTCACAGCCAGTGCTTGATGATGCTTCTGGTGGCATGACCTTCAAGCCACAAGAACTCTTGCTAAAGACACGTTCTAACAGTTTGAGGACTGATGCTTGACTTCCTGCTGAGTTGCACTTCCTACTGAGTTCTAGAATGCTGTGCAGGCTACAGTAAAGGAACCAAATCTATACTTTTTAGCTCACACTCCCATTGCTAGATATTACTCTCCAAAGCACAACACTATGTCAGTCTTAATGTTAAATAGCATTTCACATCAGCTTCATCCTGTGCTGAAGCATCTGCTCTCTCCAAAGCAAGAACCCACAAATTTTTGAATATTACTCCTAGATGACACCAAAAATTTATAGATAAACTAGAGAAGGAATGACGCTAATCCAGAGAAGAAGAGAGAGAAGACAATGGCAGACAATTGATGGGGCTTTGAAATGAATTTGAAGCCAAACATAGACTTGATTATAAAGTCAATGATCAACTTCACATTCTTAAAGAGATGAAGAAAGTGGCAGGGGAATTAGGGGTATGGATCCATACATATAGAGGTGTATACAGAGATAATGGAGAATTATAACACAGGGATAATCACCCTCCTCTGTCTTTCTGCATAAGGTCATGATATCCAGTTTATATTTATAAACTTCCTCACCTTTTTGCATGTTAAGTCTGCTCTCAGTCAACAACTCAGTGCACTGGGTTTCTCTCCTGGTAGGGCAATACAAATCTTTCTTTCCAAGAGTTTTTACCTTTTGGGTACCCTGTTTTTATTGCATGACTATAATCTTCCATTAGTCTTCATCACTGGATGTGACTGAAAAACTGCCTGGGTTCTACACGTCCTCCTCCCTGCAGCAACATTATTTTCTTTTTTTAAATTTATTTATTTATTGAAATTTGTTATACATGACAGCAGAATGCATTTCAATTCATAGTACACATATAGAGCACAATTTTTCATGTCTCTGGTTGTACACAAAGTACAGTCACATCATCGTGTCTTCATACATGTACATAGGGTAATGATGTCCATCTCATTCCACATCTTTCCTACCCCTAAGTCCCCTCCCTCCCCTCCCCCTCTTTGCCCTATCTAAAGTTCCTACATTTCTTCCATGCTCCCCCCAAACTCCACTATGAATCAGCATTCACATATCAGAGAAAACATTCAGTCTTTGGTTTTGGAGGATTGGCTTACTTCACTTAGCATGATATTCTCCAACTCCATCCATTTACCTGCAAATGCCATGATTTTATTCTCTTCTAATGCTGAGTAATACTCCATTGTGTATATATACCAAAGTTTCTTTATCTATTCATCTACTGAAGGGCATCTAGGTTGGTTCCACAATTTAGCTACTGTGAATTGTGCTGCTATTAACATTGATGTGGCTGTATCACTGTAGTATGCTGTTTTTCAGTCCTTTGGGTATAAACCCAGGAGTGGGATAGCTGGGTCAAATGGTGGTTCCATTCCAAGTTTTCCAAGGAATCGCCATACTGCTTACCAGATGGGTTGCACCAACTTGCCATTTCACCAGTACATATGAGTGTGCCTTTTTCCCCACATCCTCACCAACATTTATTGTTGTTTGTATTCTTAATAGCTGCCATTCTGACTGGAGTGAGATGAAATCTTAGAGTACAAAACTCAACTCAAAGTGGATCAAGGACCTAGGAATAGACAGAGACCCTATGCCTAATAGAAGAAAAAGTAGGCCCAAATCTCCATCATGTTGGATTAGGCCCTGACTTCCTTAACATATGTGTATGTTAAGGAAGAATTAACATATATATAGAGAGGAACACTAGAATGGTCAACGGAAAGGGAGGGGAGGGAGGGAGTAAGGGGGGGTTGGAAAAAAATTGGTGATTGAATGAGATGGATATCATTATCCTAAATGATGATTGAAGATCTAATGGTACTTATATACTTTGTATACAAGCAGTTGTATGTAAAAAGATACTATACTTGTGCATGATGAATAAGTAAATAAATAATAAAAAAATTAAAAAAAAAAAGAATTAAAATGAAGAATCAATAAATGGATGGATTCAAACTGAAAAGCTTCTTCTCAGCAAAACAAACAATCAGTGAGGTGAATAGAGAGCCTACAGAATGGGAGCAAATTTTTATCACACACACATCAGATAGAGCACTAATCTCTAGGATATATAAAAAACTCAAAAAACTTAACACCAAAAAAACAAATAACCCAATCAATAAATGGGCCAAGGAGCTGAACAGACACTTCTCAGAAGATAATATACAATCAGTCAACAAATATATGAAAAAATGTTCAACATCTCTAGCAATTAGAGAAATGCAAAATAACATTATTTTCTATTGACAAATAGAGTCAATCAGTCAGCCAAAGAGTGACTCTTTTTCTGTGAGTTTGGTGGCAACAGAAACTGAGAATAGCCTTGTGGAAGTCTCACCTTCTGGTTCAACAGAACCCTTGTTTTGGCCCCTAATGGAAGCACTCCTCATCTGTATATCAATAGCTCAACATGATGGGTTTGGAAAATGAAAATACTTTGAGTCCCAATATTGATTGATATTTGGAAGATCCATTCCCACTTCCACTTTTTGGTTCTCAGACTCTTGAGAATCAGGAGTTTTTTGCATGTCTTCTAACTAACTATACAAAAAACAATGTCATATCTTGTCACTGGTTAAAAGCACCCTAAATATCAAGTTTACCAGCTCCCTTGCTTCTTTTAATACATAATGATTTTCTTTTTCCAAACAAATGTTTCATGAAATAAATAACTTCACTGTCAATGCCTTCATTGCCTACAGGATAAAAACAAACTCCTACACTTTCAAAGCTTTTCAGCATTTATCTCAAGCCCTACAGCAAGTACTAAAATAACTACTTTATGTGTATTAACTTGATCATCTCGGCAATCCTATTTGTTAGGCATTAGTATTGTTCTCGTCTTACAAATAAGAAAATTGAGGCATAGAAGGTAGAGCTAACTCGCCTAAAATCACGCAGCTGATAAATGGTGGAACTGGAATTCAAAACCAGATAGTTAAAATCCAGAGCCTATCCTCCTAACCACAGTGATCCACCAGCCATCACTGGGATCACATGAATCAGTGATGAGTATTTGAAAATGCCAGGCACTCTGAATATGTTTGCATATTCTAAGAACTTTGCTTTTCCACCTGCTTGATTTCACAGGTAGGCTGTGTTGCTTCCCATGTCTTTGCTGTAGAAATCCTGGCCATTAGGAAAGATGCAGCTTCAAACTAAGTCCACCAAGAGAGTTCTCATATTCATACATTCTGCTCCTTTGAGCATCCTATAATATTCAGTGATTCTACGATAACAAATGATCTGCATGACATAGTTTGTGTTCTAGTTATCTATAATGTCTTACCCCCTCAATCATGATAGAGGCAAAACTGTCAAATTTATCTTTGTTCCCTTCAGAATTCTTGGTATATGTCCTGTTTTTCATGTGGTTAGTTTTTGACTCCAGGAACTCAGGGAGTTTTCTATCATTATCACTATAATGCTACTAGCAAATTTAAATATTTCATTCAGACCCAAGTACTTCTTCTTCATAAATAGGCTTAAAAGTCTCCCCCAATTCCTACTTTTGAAGACATAGAAAATTAGAAGAAGATATGTAAGAAAAAGAAATACAACTACTTGTAAGCTGCCTGGTACCGAAACCCGGGAGGAAATTTCGGAGGCAGAGTAGAGCTTTTACTACTTTTAACTTCTACTTTCTTAGAGCAAAAAAGAGGAAAAGAAAGATTTTTAGAGTGGAAAGATTAAAGCGAGCTTTTCTACTTTCTTGTCTTCTTAGAGTCTTAGAGAGAAAGATAGAGCTTCTTCTTAGCTTAGAGTCTTAGTTAGAAAGATAGAAAGATAGAGCTTAGAGAAAGATTAGAGCTTCTTTCTTCTCTCTTCTTTCTTCCTTCTTTCTTCTGTCTTCTGTCTTCCTCAGGAGTCTCGGCCTAACTCTGACCAGTCATTACTTCTTCTATCTGGTTTCTCTTCTGTCTTCTATCTGGTTTCTCTTCTGTAACCGCTCTGCCTACGTTCTGGCCGCTCTGATTCTTCTGACCGACCGAGTGACTGCCCGGCTGACTGAATTCTCCGTTCTCCTCACTCGGACCGCTTTCACCCGGTTATATACCTTCAGGTTTGCGGGTGCCTACAGGTGCGTCACATACATATCAGGTGGAACCCATGGCTTCCAGCTAGCTACAACAGCCCTTCCTAATTAGGGCTCCTTCAACTACTGGTAGCTGTTTTCATATTTATAACAGCACAAGGATTCATAGCAACTACCAAAAATGTACAAAGAACATTTGCACCTTAGAGAAAGAATGTTCTGAAAAAACAGTTGTGTTCTTCTTTTCTAAGAATAAATCATGCTATAACATTTCCTAACCAGAAAACAAAAATGTGACACAAAAAAACATTGAGAGCTCTATCTCCAGGTAAAATCTACAGTGACAGGAAACTCAAAAAAAGACCTGTAATGGCGAAAGCAAATAGTGATTAAAAGCCACATGGTCATTAAGAAAACAGCACCTTTGATTTTGTACCAGTGATCGTTCTAAGGTCTGATGACTTCACAACATCTTCATTCATGCAAAGGCATTGCAGAAAACAAGGAGCAAAACAGCAACTTATAAGATAAAAAATTAAAAGACCTTATTTTCTAAGAGCCTTAGCATGTTTTCATTCATTGCAATGAATTGACAACAAATCACAGCACCATTGTCTTGCTTTCTAACTGCTCTGTGTACCATATGTTGAGTACACAGAAGCCATTTATATTGATATTCTTCTAAAGGAGTGGTAGGGAGAGAAAGTACAGAAAATATAGAGGGAAAATGGTTTAGAACTTAAGGACACAAAATGCTACTGAGGCATGTGCAGTGCAGGGAATCGATACGGATTTTTGTAGATGTTAATTAATATTGAGTAGAGGCTCCAGTTTTACTAGACCTAAGCAGTGCTTTTAAGAAATTTTACATTCTTTTATGAAACCTATATGCTATTCAAAGTTACCTTACCATCACACCACATCATGCATTTTGAATTTCTAGTCTGTTCTGTGCTGGGATTAATGAAACAAGATTGAAATATAAAGAAGAGTACCAGATCAAACTTTTTATCAGAATGGGTGTTCCTTCTTTCCCTACAAGAGTTGTGCTTTCAGAAGAGGATACCTCCTTACAGTTGAAGATTTTTTTTCTTTGAGTAGAATTCCTCATGCATAATGCATAGCCTGTCAAGGTTTCCCAGAGACACCTGGAAAGAGTTCCTCTGAAGAAGAGTGCTTCTGAAGAAGAGTGCTTCTTTTTTTTTTTTTTTTCTTTTTTTTTTTGGGGGGTGGGTGGGTGGGGAGACAGGATATTGAACTCAGGGGCACTGGACCACTGAGCCATATGCCCAGCCCTATTTTGTATTTTACTTAGAGACAGGGTCTCACTGAATTGCTTAGCACCTCACTTTTGATGAGACTGGCTTTGAACTTACAATCCTCCTACCTCAGCCTCCAGATTATAGGCATGCACCACTGAACCTGGCAGAAGAGTGCTTCTTGATAGGAACTCATTGCAGTCACTTCTAACAAAGCAGAAGTCTCTGCCACAGGGTACGTACTGAGACTGTCTCTAAGTGTGGAAGGTTGGAAGTGTTTCATACTTGCAAAGAGTACATGTTTCCCAAAGTAATTGATTCTCCAAACACTGTTTACATTCTGGTATCTAAGCAATACCAGCAGCTGATGTATGGGAAGATTAGTGATAAAGGCAATGATGAATGACCTTGAGTGTGTTATCCATGGGCCCCTCATTACTGTTATGGACACAAAAGTTAGCCAATGCTTCTTTCTTATCCAACTTCAACTTCACGGGTTTTCGAGGTTGGCAGGTGCTCCCCAGTCCCTCTGTAATGCATTCCTGCCAACGCCTCCTGCCTGCTGAATGCTTGCAACCAGCAGAAACACTCCTGCCAACCTGCTCACTTCTGCTACCCTCAGGCAAATATGTATCCCAAGATTCAATTTAGTTTCTTCCCAAATCTGGTGGCCTTATAATTGTGTTTATAATTATATGTATATATAATTATTTGAGTAGAATTCCTACTATATAATTAATTATAATTATATGTTGTATATATATATATATATAACTACATAAGATACTAATTTGAATTAAATAATTTATCATAACTAAATATTGAAAAACTGGTTAAATACAAGAGAAAGAATGCTACTTATTGTATGAAGCCTAAGATTTATGCCTCAGGAATGACTTTATAAAGTCAAGTACTAAGAAAAAACATACTGTCAAATTAATTGTGGATGAGGAAACCAGAAAAGTTCAGAAGAAATGATCACAAAAATCTAAAACAGTATTACATTCAGATTGCTTGGTGGAGAGCCTTTTAATTTTCACTCCTTTTTGAAGAAACTCAGATTGGCTTCTTTATTATGTGTAAGGTTTGTTCATGAAAGACCAAACAAAATTCTAATCAATAAGCCAATAATTTAGCTTAAAAAAAAAGAAACTTTGAATGACAGAAATACTGAAAATAAATATGTATCTAAATATATTAGGCCATTTTTAAAGATTCCTCCATTAATCTTTTCTTTAAATTAATGGACAAAGTCCAGCCCTGATCTCATTGCTATGTATCCTTTGCCAACAACCACCATCACCTGACTTCTGAGATCAGGGAGAAGAATGTTAGTGAGGTTGTTTTTTTTCTGTTTTTTTTTTTTTTTTTTTTTATGGGGGGGGTGGGTGGGGGACCAGAGATATTGAACTCAGGGGCACTCAGCCACTGAGCCATATGCCCAGCCCTATTTTTGTATTTTATTTAGAGACAGGTCTCACTGAATTGCTTAGCGCCTCATTGATGAGCTGGCTTTGAACTTACAATCCTCCTACCTCAGCCTCCAGATTATAGGCATGCACCACTGAACCTGGCAGAAGAGTGCTTCTTGATAGGAACTCATTGCAGTCACTTCTAATAAAGCAGAAGTCTCTGCCACAGGGTACGTACTGAGACTGTCTCTAAGTGTGGAAGGTTGGAAGTGTTTCATACTTGCAAAGAGTACATGTTTCCCAAAGTAATTGATTCTCCAAACACTGTTTACATTCTGGTATCTAAGCAATACCAGCAGCTGATGTATGGGAAGATTAGTGATAAAGGCAATGATGAATGACCTTGAGTGTGTTATCCATGGGCCCCTCATTACTGTTATGGACACAAAAGTTAGCCAATGCTTCTTTCTTATCCAACTTCAATTTCACGGGTTTTCGAGGTTGGCAGATGCTCCCCAGTCCCTCTGTAATGCATTCCTGCCAACGCCTCCTGCCTGCTGAATGCTTGCAACCAGCAGAAACACTCCTGCCAACCTGCTCACTTCTGCTACCCTCAGGCAAATATGTATCCCAAGATTCAATTTAGTTTCTTCCCAAATCTGGTGGCCTTATAATTGTGTTTATAATTATATGTACATATAATTATTTGAGTAGAATTTCTACTATATAATTAATTATAATTATATGTGTATATATATATATATAACTACATAAGATACTAATTTGAATTAAATAATTTATCATAACTAAATATTGAAAAACTGGTTAAATACAAGAGAAAGAATGCTACTTATTGTATGAAGCCTAAGATTTATGCCTCAGGAATGACTTTATAAAGTCAAGTACTAAGAAAAAACATACTGTCAAATTAATTGTGGATGAGAAAACCAGAAAAGTTCAGAAGAAATTATCACAAAAATCTAAAACAGTATTACATTCAGATTGCTTGGTGGAGAGCCTTTTAATTTTCACTCCTTTTTGAAGAAACTCAGACTGGCTTCTTTATTATGTGTAAGGTTTTTTCATGAAAGACCAAACAAAATTCTAATCAATAAGCCAATAATTTAGCTTAAAAAAAAAGAACACTGAAGGACAGAAATACTGAAAATAAATATGTATCTAAATATATTAGGCCATTTTTAAAGATTCCTCCATTAATCTTTTCTTTAAATTAATGGACAAAGTCCAGCCCTGATCTCATTGCTATGTATCCTTTGCCAACAACCACCATCACCTGACTTCTGAGATCAGGGAGAAGAATGTTAGTGAGGTTGTTTTTTCTGTTTTTTTTTTTTTTTTTTTTTATGGGGGGGGGGGGTACCAGAGATTGAACTTGGGCACTCAGCCACTGAGTCACATCCCCAGCCCTATTTTTGGATTTTATTTAGAGACAAGGTCTCACTGATTTGCTTAGCGCCTTGCCATTGCTGAGGCTGGCTTTGAACTCACGATCCTCCTGTCTCAACCTCCTGAGCTGCTAAAATTACAGGTGTGTGCCACTGTGCCTGGCAGAAATGTGTGAGGTTGTAAGAGTTGCATGGTGGAATGTGTGAGGTTTAAGAGTCAGGCCACAGGACAGACTTTCTTTTCATTCCAACTTTTTTGCTTTTTAAGTATTCTTCTTTGAGCCTGTTTGTTTGCTCCACTCATTTTCCACTTTGTATAAGAAATAAAGGCAGCTCACATGAACACTGCAGAAACAACAAATTAATATAGATATCAAAAGGTGTTCTATGAATGTTAGTTCATTCCCTTCTCTGGCCAATAAAAAGATACATTGCTAATGCATAATTTTTGTTATGTATGAAATAATTCTATGCCTCTGCCTTGTGCCTCGTTTTAAGTACTTTTTTGTATACTTTAATTAATCCTGCACACTGACAATGTAGGGTAAACATACCAGGTATTATTTTCTCCTGTTTATTTGTTGTAAAATTGAAACAGATGTGAATTTTCTAAATCAAGTTCTCTCAGAAAGGTAACATAAATTTATGTTTAAACATCACCTACTTTAAGCTCATTCTGATCCTATTACTTTTCTTAACTTTTGAAATTCTACCCCATGTCTTAACAAGTTTTTTTTTTAGTCTTTCGTAATATACTCTTTAGAAGTTTATAATAGTCAGCAGAAAACACCATATTTAAATCCCATGCCAATGCATGCCAAAAAATAATAAGATGTAAAAAAGGAAATAAATTTCTTATGAGCACAACTGAGAGTGAGTGAGCTTTTGTCCTCAGAGTCTGTAGTTCAAGACAGCACCTGAAAATTAGATGCCCTTATACTATTCTATTTCTCCATCCTGATGACACCTCAGACCAGAACAATACCGAAACTATGGCTGAATTTTCAGACACAGAGTGAGAACCTGAGAATTCAAAAAAAAAAAAAAAAAATTCTAGATATGCCCTACTTAATACTTACTGGAGTCTCACACCATGTTGCAAGAAATGAAATCTCCTGATACAAAGCTGTGCTCAGAGGGAAAAGTGTGTGAAGAAGAAATTGACTCTCAACTAGCCCCATCTTTTTCCACTGTCTTTGTTCTAATTACATTTAATTTCTTCCCCTCCTCTCAACTTGCAGACAATAATTCTACAGATTCATTTCACCTATTTTCTAACTTCACATAATTAGTATAGTATGTGTAGTTCACACCCTTTGTGTCTAGCTTAACTTATCCAATGGAATTGTTTTTGAGATTCATCCATATTATTTCCAGACTTAGTACCTTGTTCCCTTTTGTTACCAGGTCCTGTGCCTCTGTGTTAACATACCACAAAATTCATCAATTCTGCCATTGATGAATTTTTGAGATAGTCCTACTTTTCAGCTATTATGAATGTATCTTCTATGAAATTCTTATACACTGTGGGGTAAATAACTAGGTATGGTGAAAAATAATCTTTAAAAAAAATGCCAGAAATCTTGAGCCTGTCACAGTGGTGCATACCTGTCCCAGAAACTCAGGAGCCTGAGGCATGAGGATCACAAGTTTGAGGGCAGTCTCAGTAACTTAATGAGATTCTGTCTAAAAATAAAAAGTAAAAATGACTTGGGAGATAGTTCTGTTAGATAAAATTTGGGCTGGCAGGCCATACCCTCAGGTGCCCTAAATTAGCCATGCCCCAGGTGCATTGGGTTATCCTGTAAGCCTGAGCTTTAACTTCCCAGAAGTGCCCATCTCTCCTGAGAATCCACATTTGGCGGGCTCCGAGTTCCCACCCTTAATCCCGAGAATACTCGCATCTCCTGGGAATTCACCCAGGGGAGGGCTCTCCCTTTCTGAGCCAATCCCAAGCGTACAAGTCTCACTTCAGACCCCCGTCAGCCTATAGAGGCAGGGGTCCTTCGGACCACCCAAGTCACTACTTAAACCCCCACCAGGCAGGAACTCATCCCTTTTTTCCTTCTTCGCCCCATCTGCGCCTGTCTCCTCCCTGCTGGTCCCCCTCTCCCTTCTTCCTTTTCCCCTTCTCCCTTTCTCCCCTTCCCTTCCCCTCCACGTGCCCCTTTGGTCCCAATTGGCCATTAGGGGACGGTTAATAAACCCCTCTTACTACAAGGCGATTTCTGGCATGGGTTTTTGCCCTTCAAGTTCAATGGTAGAGAGTCCCTTGGTTCAATCCCCAGTAGGATGGTAGGAAGGAAGGGAATAGACACCTTGCCTTCTGCTACTTCTACTACTTACCAGAAAGTACCCCACCAATATTTGCTTCCTTTTAGAAAACCAAGAAAAAATATTTTGATCACCTTATCACAGATATTATAAAAGTGATTTCTTAAAATCATTGATTATCCACAGACATATAAACAGGTAGTTAATCATCAGCCAGCAACTCCAGCAAAATTTCTTTTTGTCTACTCATTAATGTTCCTTTCTATATGAAGGGCTTTCAGTGACAGTGGCACAAAGCAAATGTTTAAAAAATAAACCCTCCTAAAAATAAAGAAAAGAAAAGAAATCCAGGTAAATCCTCTGGCAGTTTTCATAGCATCACCAAAAACTCTGATAACATTTATGATGTACCTTTATGATCATCCACACCCATGGTCTTTCCCCCTGAAGCTATGCATTAATTGCGGCTTTGGTTTTACCATGACTTTATGATGTCTAGTGTACAGTATTTCTACTTCCCACTGTCACATTGCCTTTCCTCCCACCAACTAAGGGGAAAAAGGTCAATTAATAGGTAACATGTACAAGGAGTCTGTGTATTTTGTGTACTTCAGAGTTGGATTGAAATGGCCAGGCACAGATTTAGTTGTCTTTTTGTTTACACATTGGCGTAAAAAATTTTTAGTTTATTAAGTGTTTCAGGTAACTTGTCCGAGTTTTTCCACTGGAAACTTGGACTTTTCTGTGTAACGACTTTCTAATTCTAGATTTCATAACCCAGAGACTGAACCACTGCTTTCGTCTGGTGACTGGAGTTTGCTTCACTTCATAGTATCTGTACTTGTATGTTTCAAAAGCTATTCTGTCAACAGATGATGTATTTGTCCATTGAAAACACAATACAATTTTTAAAACTGCACAATCAAAAACATGATCCACTACAAGATTAATCTACTTTTAAAAGTCTAAGTTTAAATACAAATATGATCATATTCTTCTCCACTTTCCAGAGCTCTCTTCTCTGATGCTGAGGCATGCCTACAAATGTGTTATGCATCTAGGGAGTTACATTAACTCATCCCAGACAATTGGTCACAATAGGTACCATTAGCGACTTTTCTTTAGAAAATCAAACACATTTAGCAAACCAGACTGGGTATCTTGGAATGCTATGGTATACTCTCTTAATTCCACTTAGAAATTAAGGTCTAGCCCAGTGCTTAGCACATAGGAATAATTAAACAAATATTTATTTAACAAATCAACAAAAACAATAACAGCAAAAATTCAAAACAAAGACAATTGTAACATACAAACTTTATTGATTAATCCAAAAACATGGCTTTCTTTAAAAAAAAAAAGTATTAACCAAATGATAACCTTCAGTTACTAAAATGAGTCTTTCCCTGGGCAGAAGCTCTGACTAAGCAGCACAGTTCTTACAACGCTGAAGACCATTCTCGTTGCAAGCTGTACACTTCAGGGCTTTGAAAGAGTCTGTAAAGCAATTTCGAAATACTGACATCTTGCTCCCATGGCACACGGAGCATGGAAGAAAAACCGAACCCTCCACAGGAGCAACACTCATGTGGATGCTGCACTCTCTGTGTAGGGGACAAGGGGAAAAGAGAGAATAGAAAGTGTGTTAGCATGAACAACTCAATTAGCCTTCCCATCTTTCTGTACTTTGAGAGCTTGTAAAACGACATTGGCACAATATAACATGGCTGCACACTTGAAATAACCTGTCATTAATATACATGAGCCATGGGGGGAAATAGGCGGAGTCTCCCTTCATTACCCCATTGACAGCACAGAGGTGGCTTATAAAGGCTGGTGAGTTGTAGATTTAACATATATACCTTCAAGAGTTTCAGCCTATGAATATATTTTTTTATAAATCACATAATTGAGGCGATAGATATTTCCATTAAAGGTAATTACTTTTACTTTCCCACAAAAGACAATGCTTTCACTTTCCCTTTAGTGTCTTTTAACAGCTTTATGTCTTTGTTTATAGAATAGTACCTCTAATAGTGTATTTGGAAAATCAGGAAACTATAAGCTAAAATGTGGAGGAGCCTCTATCAATGATATCCATCATTATATTGCCAGTTTGAACAATGCTTTATTCTTTTCAAAGCACTT
Organism: Tamias sibiricus; assembly: GCA_025594165.1. NCBI lineage: Eukaryota > Metazoa > Chordata > Mammalia > Rodentia > Sciuridae > Tamias > Tamias sibiricus. The sequence goes on along the minus strand of CM046665.1, from coordinate 36,726,602 downwards.
TCAAATGCATTATTATGTAGAATCTTCCCCCAATACATCTTCCACATATATAGTTGTCTTCTACAATAAAAACACAATTCAAGCATCATTATCCTCATTTTATACTTAAAGGACCAGGATTAGAAATCTTACATGCATTTATAAAATGTCCCACAGTAGCAATCAGCCTTTCTATCTCAAGCAAACCTCAAGTATCCTAATAGTAGAATGAAAAACCATTAGGCATCATATGGATGATAATATTTTGAAAATCATTCACATGTGTTTCTCTTTGCTTTTCTGATCATGAAACCTTTGTCAGAGTCCACTAGTGGTCACTGTCAGGTGGAGGACATTAGGAACCATAACAGAGTGAATACCAAGAGAAAAGAATGAATGGATGCTCAGCTTCTGACTTGTAAAATGGGAATCCACAACAATATTTAAGAGCCTGGCTTTGTAAAGAAATAATTATTAAAACAAGTTTGGGAAATGTAGGAATACACACAAAGACATACTCAGATAAACATGCTAAACACACTTGCACATGCCCACAGCTTTTCTCTAGACATTAAAAATCTCATATCTTAAAGTCTCCAAAAATCCATCTTAATAGGAAACTGACTAACTATATTTAACCAACCATTTCTCTAACACATGCAACTTTTTCCCTGGAAATAAATATATTTCTCTCATAATAAGTAGCTTGTGAAACATGCTTTGAAAACAAACATTTAGAACATGATTGACTTAAAATTTATATAATCCCAGATTATTTTTTCAGATGTACATTTTCTGCATGTGGCAAGATTCAATAACAATTACAGTTTGGCTTAGCTATCATATTAAGATGGCAAAACCCATGAAATAGCTCGTTTTTAACAGCACAGAATTACTTTCTTGGAAAGTAGTGGTTGCCAGTCTGAATGACACAAACAAGGAACTTTGTCAAGATTGCAATGATTCAGAGGTCTTCCAACAAGATGAATTGAGTGCATGTAGCAATTTGGTTATTTTTGAAATGGGTTTTTGTCATTGCTTTGTATAAGAATTGACACCAATAAAGGTGCACTGAAGTTATAATTTTTATAATGCTAAAAAGTCTTTAGAAAAATACCTGGAGTAAAAGTAAATCTAGAAATGATAAAAAAAAGAATGTATTTTAAAAGCAATATAAGCAAATTAGTAAGTAATGGTGTTCTTATCCAATTTTGGAAAGATTATATCGTTGACATAATTAAAGTTAGAAAGAGAGATTATATTTAAAATGGTTATGACTACTACAACAAGGACACCAACTACACAGCACAGATGTTGGGTTTATCTAGAACTATAGCAAGGATGTTAAGGCCCCTGAGTCCAAAATCTCATTTATTACTGCTGAATGGTAAATAGCAACCTAGGAAAATAGGGTGGTCCAAATTACCAAAAAAAGAGAAAAAAATACAGAATGCTCAGCTAAATTTGAATTTCAGATAATGTTTGTATAATTTATATATAAAATATTCCATTGAACATAATTAAACTATAAAATTATTCATCATTTATCTGAGATTTAAATATAAGTCAGCATCCTATATTTTAACTGGCAACCTGTAGGGCAGGGGATGTCAAGCAAAAGGAGAGATGTTTTTGCAGCAGCTACTTATCAATCCATATAAATTATTTCTGTATCTTCAAAACCACTCAAAACATGCTTCAAATTTTTTTAATAACCAATATAGCTGTGTGGATGTACACTAACTGAATTTCAACTTCTGCTATTTCCCAAGACACATGCAAGTGACCAAATTTTTGAACAGCATATGGTTTTCACTTAACCTATATGTGTGATAAAAAACAAATAATAGAAAAGCTGAAATAATGTGCATTAGGTAGCTTCCTAGGCTCATTCTCTTCCTACATCAATCACTCTAGACACCAGGCTATTGGCACACAGAATTTAAAATGTAACTCAACAAAATTAAAATTTTTTATACCATGGCCTTTAATATGACTTACAAAGCTTACTTTTAAAAAGTACAAGTACCAAATGTTAAATCCACTAATACTGAGTCCACTGTTTCTTAATAATGTATATAAAAGTCATAACAAATACCTTTCCTAAAATAAAATTAGCATATCAATACTAAAAGGTACATTTTCATTCTTAAAGGGAATCATAAATATATCAAAGCCATCTTAAAACAGTGTCCTCAAAATTGAAGTAATTCTATGATGCAGTCTGTCCTACTCAAAGGGTTGGTGAGAAGAGTCAGGATTAATTCACATACAATGAATAGAACATTGCCTGGCACATAGTAGGCATTCAATAAGTTTAGTCATTATTAGCAAGTGTTTCATTAATAAATCATTAAATTGAAGGGATATTGATTAACTGCTAAATTGCTCATGACCATGACATAACCACAAGCAATTTTTCTATCATTTAGAGTCATTTTATTTAACACACGTTCTATATTTAATCTTCTGATTTAGGTCTTGCCACTATTATGAAGGGAGAGCAGCTAATTATGATGTTTAGGGCAGTGCTGGAAAGATCCAGAGACCATCTCCATTCTCAATAAATCCTGGCTATTTCAACCATACAAGTGGGAGAGCAAAAGGGACAGCTCAGCGAGCTCATGATGCCTACGCCCATTCTCACACCAACCCCATGTGATAGACACTGCCATTTACAAAAAGAAAAACAAAGGCTCTTAATGGGAGAAAAAAATTCAGGTCACCAGTAGAAGATAGGAACTGGAGTGTTCTCTTCATGAACAAAATCCATGGGCTTTCTTCTGTAGTGTGCTAATTTCTATTTATTGTTTTGTTTGTTTTACAGTGCTTGGAATCCATCCCAGGACCTCAGGCATGCTAAGCAAGGGCTCTGCTACTGATCTGAACCATTGGCATTTTTTTTTCTCAAATGATATATACATGAGATCCCCAAGTGCAAGATATTTACAAGAATAAATTCTGTGACTAAAACAGAATGTGGGGCAGAGGCGGGTCTTGAGGCCACCCACTATGGCTCTTCCTTTCTCTGTCAGCCTCCAGGAATTCCATTATTGTTACATCATCCAACACAATGTAAAGCAGTAGTTCTTCTAACAAAAATAAATGGGTCAGTCATTCCTAGCTACCTCCTTCAAAGAACACTTTTGTAAAACTGAAATTCTGGTTCCAATTTAAAGTACTCTCCACAAAGAACTTGCTTATAATAGATGCTTCTGACTCATATGAACTCCAAGACTTCAGTTTTTTCTTTACAGCACAATGGAAAAAAATAGGTAGGAAATTTCCAAAGAATGTGGACAATATTCATTCTCCATAAGATGGAGAAACAACTGAGGTTAACAATACAGTCATAACTATTAGCAACAAAGCAGACTTCCACATGCAATGAAGAGGTTGACATCAGAAACTTTGACCTTCAAGCAATTCAGGAATCTAAGGTAGCTCTTCAGTGTCCTAGTTGTCAGAAAAATGAGAAACCATGCAGACCTGGTTGAGAACAGACATGGTTGGAGTTTTCAGTCCACAGAATGTTCCTCCACTGAATAGTGGTTTGGATTGAGGCACATCTCTTTGTGATGAAATTTAAGGAAAAGGGAGTAAGAAATCATCTTCCCCCTTTTCCTCTTTTGTATTTCTGGTGAAGGACATTTTTAAAGAACTCACTGGGTAAGATCTTTTTACTTATTAATTTATTTCACAAATAGTTACTGAGTGTTCACTAGCCAGGCACTGCACAGGCATTGGCAATACAGCAATGACCTAGAAACTTCCTTGTTCCCCTAAAAGGACCTCTCAGCCCTACCCTTAGGTCTTTGAATAGGTCCATTCCAGTCATTTAAATTGAAGCTTACAGAAATTTCAGATGTATAGATAGCAAAAGACCCAGTGGACAAAGACTCAAGGGTAGAGTACATGAATGATTGTCAACTTCATTGTACAAACTCAAATTTGGAGACTATAGAGAGTTTATCCCAGGTCCTCTAATATCGAAACAAGATACCAAAACCAAGAGTCTTTGTGTCATCTTCAAGATCAGGAAATAAAACACTTTTTTTTTTTTTTTTTTACCTTGGATCATCTAATCTTATTCTAGTGGAATATGAAAGTCCCTTAAACACCCTACCAAGAGAAGGCTATTTATTTGAGTCCCTGTGACCACAAACCTCATCATCCATATTGTCTATAAGTAGATCTATTCATGTAACAAATTATCAACAAGCACACACTTGAGATATAATCATCTCTCTCTGTACATAGATACAACAATTTAATTCATCAAATGCTTTTTAATTGCCTATTAAAGCACCTCATTGCTGGACTGTGCTGTTAAAAAGATAAACAGAACCCTTCCTGGTCGACAGTGTTTCCAGCATTCTTATTTTAAAGTTGAGGAGAAAAGCCACTGCACAAAATGCAGACACAGGAAATTTGTAACTTATAATCCTAAATGTTTATGCCTGATTCTAGAGCCCAATGGGATGGACTGCTGTAAACCTGCTTAAACAGGTGCTCAGTTTTCAGTGAGAAGCAGATGACATCACCTGATTGCCCAAGTGAGAAGGTGGGGCTCTGCTGCCATAGCCTCTCAACTTGCCAGGTCTGCTCCTGGACTGGGACCGTCCTCTGCAGGGGTGCTCAGGACAGTCTTTGAGCCTCCAGTGCCTTGTCACACAGCCTGTGCCATTTCCGGCATCTCAGTATATAGCTGGGAATCTTTAACTCTGTTTTTAATGAACAACAAATAACTGGTCATCAACTCTCTGGGGGTAATCAGACTAAGTAATCATTTTAAGCTTTTTAAGAAAATAAGGGCAGAAAATGAACACTATGTTGGCAAGCTCAGCAGAGATGACAATAAAGCTTTTGTTCATATTTTCAAAGATAAAGAAAGAAAGCCAGGCAAAAGCTTACTTAGAGCTGCTTTGCCATGTAAGATCTTCAGTCCAGTGTCTGCCAGAATCAGTGGTATGCTCATACATCTCTGAGTTCCCCAGGTTCCCTCTGCATGTCTTAGTTGTCATTTGGGGGAATCCTTAGATACCTTTTGGCTTCTAACCTCTAGCCTCTTTATTAATATAAACAAGTACATAAACATATAAATTAACAAATTCTACTAAAAACACCCTTTTCATCCAAGAATTTTCCTATATAAAATGATAACTTTCATTTTCATCTCTTAACTGCTTTACTTCATTCAAAATCCTTCGATGAAACAGGAATCATTCATTTATTCACTCAACAAATATTTCAGTGCCCATTATATGCCAATCCCTGTTCTAGGCACCAGCAGGAAAGGAAAGAACAAGAGAGATAAGAATCTGTATCCACTGGAGCTCATGTTCTATTAGAAGGCTGACCTGCAAACTGTCACCTTAGGAGCAGAACCCCATTGCTACGACCAGCTGTATGAAACTTGGTCTTCATACTTACTACCTCCTGTTCCACTTGCTTCTGCTGCATTTGGCCAGTTCCTCACCCGGGAGGATGCTGCCAACCTTCATCAACAAGTCCTATCCACTCAGCTTCCCAAAGAAACTTTTGCTGTTTTCCAAAGTATTTTAAGCTCAGGGAGAGAGACAGTGGTTCAGTGGTTATGTTGATCTAGCATGGTAGTGTTAAATTGCAGAATTCAAGAACTATGGACTCCAAAGAAGAAAAATAAAGGATATCTAAGTCAATTGTCAATCCATAAAAAGGATTGAAGCTCATTAATCCAATAAGACCCTAAAAAACCACTATTAAACAATAGAAATAAAAACAGTATGATATTCATGTAATAAGAAACAAACAGATCAATGGAATTGACTAGAAAGCTCGGAGAAAAGACCCAAGTACACAAGGAGATTCATTATAATGTAAAGTAGGCACAACAAAGCAATAAAGAAATAATAGATTATTCAGTAGATGGTGTTAGGAAGCTAGTTCACCATATTTAAGAAAATAGAAGCAGAATATAAATTAAGGACTTAGATATAAAAAACAGTACAAAGCTAATAAAAGAAAATAGAGGATGATATCTTTGGAATTGTCAGATAGAAGGTTACTTCATAAATTAAAGACCAAAGGTATAAAACATAAGGGAAAATGGTAGATTTTATTATCTTATGAAGGGATTTCTTTGGCTAAAGCACACATGAAAGAAATGGCAAAAGGGAAAGGAAATTATGTCAATGACTAAAACAGCTAGAAATTAATATCTAGGCTAGAAAAGGATCTTCCAAAAAATCAAACCCCAAAAAAACAGATAATTATATGATTTTATTGGGAAAAGTATAAAAATACAGAATTTATACAAGAAAAAATGTAAAAATCTGACAAGAACACAATGAGATGTCCAAACTCAATAGTAATCAAAAATACATAATAAAACAATAAGGTTATACAGCTGTAAACCTTCCACTCTGGAAAATTTAGAAAATGGTTACATGAAATATTTCCAGGAATGTGGGAACACAAGAAATCTCTTTCTTTATAGAAGGGAGTGTTGACTGATGCAACCATTCCAAAAACCCATCTGGCACCATCTAGAATTAGGAACATGCACAAGCAAGGCTCCAGCCATTTCTACTCCTGGGAAACCCATAACGGAACACATTCAAGATTATTCCTTACAGTGCTATTTGTTTGAAGGAGGGAATTGGAGAACACCTGGGTGTACAACAGTGGAAAAGTGGGCAGATAAAATAAATAGTGGGCACTGCAGAGCTACACTGTCTAAAACAGAAGCAACTAGCTACATGTAAATTTGAATTTAGATTTAGATCAAATCAAATTAAAATCTAGTTCCTCTATTATACTAGCCATAGCTCAATAGCCACTAGCAGCCAGAGACTACTATTTTGGACACTAAAGATAAAAGATATTTCCATCATCAAAGAAAGCTCTATTGGACACGGCTGCTGTAGAGAAGCATGCAACAGTTAAAATAAGTAGATTAAATGTTCACATAGCAATGTAGATGGTTGTTAAAAGCATAGGTACCTAGTGAAAATACTTTAAAACCAAATTAGATATACTATATAATGCCATTTACATAAATTTAAAGTGTGCAGAGATAATAATACAAAATAACCAAGCTAAATGATTGGATACACACTAACTTAATGTTGTCATATGATTGGAGTTGCATATGAGGACAAATGTAATGGATTTATTTAATCCGTCCATATTAGTGTTTTAGCTGACAGCAATTTTTAGATGATCAGGAGATATACACCCTCATTTGATAGATTAGGGAATCAAGATCCTATGAGATGAAAAATTGTGCCCAAAGTCACATAGCTATCAGTGGAGCTAAAGTTAGAGTTAATATCCTCTGATTTGCCATACTACTCATAAGTTATAAATTGTGCAAACCAAGGAAATTTAAACCACTCTTATACAAGCAGGTCAGCTCTCTGAAAATACCCTATGGTTTTTTTATTTAGTAAACAGATCATGGTACATTGCCTTCCTACATCCCAGGGACCTTCCCTCCTAGTTACTTTCTCTCTAGCTATCATCTTTATTGGGTCATAGTATCTAAATGCAATGCTATTGTATTATTACATAAGTTAACACAAAACTTTTCTGAGTATTGCTCTATGCAACCAATTCTTTGACAGGGCATCATTGCAAAGTGACTGTTAATATTAGATACTTAGAATATTTGTTGAATGAATGAATACAGTGTGTTTTCCTTCTGGGCAAGATCACAATATAAATAATACATGATTCTTACAATTAAGGAATGTATAGTTCATTTGGTGTATGAATCAAATACATCTCCAAAAAAAGGTAATGCAAGTAAGAATTTGATAAACACCCAACATAAAGGGTTGTAGGAATACAAAGGTGAGAGATCAGAAATGATTTTTTAGAAGTGAAACTGAAGATGGGCCTTGAAGATGGTGGAAGGAGTAGAAGGGGAAGGAGATGAGGAACTGGAATAACAGCATTCTAGGCAGACAGAACAGCTTACATAACGGAATGGTAGCAAGAAAGCACAAGAAACTACATAGTGCTTTGTTTTGACTGAAGTTAAAGGTTTGGTAAAGAATCAGAAATAAGGGTAGCCAAGGAGGTTAGACCAAGAACAGATAAAGGCATGGAGACACTGGGTAATCACAGGCCATCCTAGTTCATCCAGGAAAGCAATGTTTCATGTTTGCTGTCCCAGAAAAGGGACATTCATTCTCAAAAGGTCTCAGTTTGCATGATAAAGTATGTGATTCTTACATATAGGGAGAAACAGGCTAACACAATAATTTATCAGAGAAGCGATAAGGGTTCCCTGGTTGCATATTAATCTGATGCATTATATATTTGACTAGTATTTCTCTGATGTTTGCATTAGAAGTGTGGGGAAAAAATTAAAATGTGGTTTTAGGAGAAATAACTTTTTTTTTTCTTTCATCTTTGGAAATTATGAACTAATTCATAGGGAAAATAAAAGTTTTAACAAAACTTTAAAGTGTGTTTTAAGACAACTGCCAGACTTGAAACACCTCATCAACATCTCTGTGACAGAGAATTAGGCTTGCATAAAGGAGACCAAAATTTTCAAGTAATAGTATGAGATTATTCAACCCTAGTACTAAAGTCACTTTAGCTGGAGCAAAACTAGTGGCAGGTGATATTCAATCAAAACCGTCACATGTATCATGTTACATATTTGTAACAACATAGAGGGAAATTCAATTAGGAAAACCCAATTACAATCGTATGTGCTTAACATTTTGATTACTAAAAATAAGTTGCTAAAAGCACAATTACCTCAATTTTGGTTAAGAGATCTTGCAGTTCTCCTGATTCATTCATTGACAAAATTTTCTCAGCACCCTATTAACAAGAGAAGGTAGGGGGGAAAGAAAATCCATGGTGTTAGTATTTGAGAAAACAAAGTCCTAGCCAGGAAAGCTTAACTCACAAAACAGTGAACGTGATTCTTCCCTTCAGATCTGAGTAAACTTCAAACCAGGAGGCCAAAACCAAGTTTTTCTTTATTCTCACATTTTCGCCCCTCTGGTAAGGCTTACTGTATGCAAAGAGAAAGGTGCCAGAAGGGGGTGATCTCAGGGCAGCTACAGCTGTCACAAGTCCAGATATGGCAGGATCCTGCACACCCTTCAGAGGTGTTCAAGCAGCAGGAGTCAGCTCTACCATCTGGGAAAGGAATCCTTCAAACAAACTCCCAACCCCGGGTTGTCTCTGCCCTACTCCAGGCAGCCTTGGACGTGGCCTTCCTGAGACTCATGCATGTAAAAATAACAGCTAATAATGAAAATAATGATAATCACCAATACTAATTATTACTGTGAGTCACGCGCCACATATCATCTCATTTGATGTAGTAGACTCTATTATTAACAGAAATTGAGCCTCAGTGAGATTCAATAATTATTCCAAGGTCACCAAAGGAAGAAGTTTACAGGAAACTTAAACACAGCCAGGGATTTGCTCCAGAGCTGCTTTTAATTTCTAAAACTTTCCCAACAAACTCCTATGTACCTTTGAACTACTCCAGTTTTCTCTCTTTTCCAACTTCTTATATTCTCCCACTCCATTTCCCAATGTAAAACCACAGTGCAGGAAGAAGGAAAATGACTTGTTCATATTGTATCTTCATTGCTTAGCAGAGTAGGTGTGGAATCCATTCTTGATTAATGAACCAAGTAGGGAAGAACACCATCACACCATAAATATGTTTGGATTTCCATTTTTTGCTCAGCATGGTGGGAAACACAAAGATCCATTTTAAAATGTAAAAAGGATATTAGATCTTAAGGAAATTATTATATATTCTTATGTAAACATACACAAAAGTAACCCATAATGTAGAACTGAAAATAAATGTCAAATGAAAGATGCAGAAATAAAAATGATGACCAAGGGATAAGGGTTGGGGAGATCTGTTTGTTGAGGATAGAGAAGTCTTGACATGGACCAGGAAGATTGTGTGAGGTTTCTAAGATAGAGCAGGGAATTCTGCAGTGCTACATAGGTGACTCCAGTCCTTGGTTTCATTTAGCTTCAGGCTATTTTATATATCTCATGTCATCTTAATTGCCATAAGAAATATCAAGTTAATATATTAAAAAACACTATGAATGAATATACAGGGCTATAGAGAATGTATATAGTTCTGCCAGGCAGGTAATATTCCTTTATACGTTGGTAGTTTTGACAGTAATACACACATGACACAGCTAAAACAAGAACAAAGGTAATGAAACAGGATGACAAAGCATCGAGGTCTGAAACTTAGTAATAACTAGCAATATTTTAGTTTTTGCTACATTCTACTTCTTTTAAGAATTAGTAAAGCTAAAATGGGGACAGGCTCTGTGGAATTTGGTACAGAAACTAAGGCAGTAAAGAGAATATATGCCTCATTTTTCTTCGCAAATGAAAGAAAACACACAGGGATGAATTCAAACACAATGAAGGCACCAGAACTTCCATGGGCCTGTGTCCACGTGCCTTGTCTGTCCATCATAACGCTCTGCCTTTGTTACTATGTAGACTACAGTGACATACCAAGAAAGGCATTTGCCCTTAAATATATGAAATTTGCTCTGCCTCAGTGAAATGATTTCAACAGCATGACTAATAAGGAAGTAGATTCCACCTCACAGGAGAAATGTAAGCTTTGCTCACATCAAGCAATGTATGAAAAGGCATAATGGTTCCTGATCTTCAAGATACCCTGGTGTCTACAGGGCATGAAGTATATCAAATGCTCAAGGCTGGGAAAAGGTTGCCAGTAAGAGAAGAGGCAGCTAATAGGAACTTCCGTCTCTCAACGCTGCTACTTCACATGGCCTCCACAACTCTACTGGACATGTCCTCAGCGCTCTTCCTTGGAACCAGTCCTCCGGTCTCTATGCCTCATGTGAAGTAGTAACAGTAGCCAAATCTCCTGTTCCCTACTGGGTCCCAAGTCTCTGCCCCCCACTGGACCCCCTATCATTGATGATTCTACATGTAAGATTCTGGGGTGGGGACAAGGAAAATCAGATGATCTCCCTCTCTGATCCTAACAGCAGCAGCAGTCAAATGAGGATCTCAGCCTAACTGCAAAAATCATAGATTGCTCCTTTTTTAGTGAACTTTTTTGCCATTGTGACAAAAAGTCCTGACAAGAACAATTTCTTAGAGAAGGAAAATTTTATTTGAAATTAACATTTTGAGAGGTCTCACTCCATAAATGGCAGACTCCATTGCTCTGGGCCTGAGATAAGGCAGAACATTATCTTAGAAGGGTGTGGCAGAGGAAAGCAGCTCAGGACATGGTACCAGGAAGCAGATAGAGAGAACCCTGCTTACCAGGGACAAAATATAAACCCCAAATACATGTCCCCTGAAACCTACCTATAGCCATATACCTGCCTGCAGTTACCATCCAGTTAATCATTCCCATAATCTAATCATTTCAAGAGTCCTTACAGTGTCTCCCATAAGAGCTTTTAGAGGACACAGCTATTTAAATCATAACAGCTTTCATCTGGAAGTTTGGAGCATTAATCAGGGTATCTCTCAATCTGACCTACTTTTCACTGTATTTGCATATTCCAAAGGTCTTAGTCTCACCCTTTTTTTCATCAAAAGCATTTCAGCTATTATGTTGCCTGCCAAGAAATCCTTGTGTCCACAATAGAAAGTATTTTCCCTGAAGCATTGACATGCTCAGGAAACAACCTTTTCCCAGTTGCCTAAGAATATCCTACATGAGTTTCTGACTTTTTATATATAACTCCATCATTCAGTTCCACACTAGTAGAAATTAATTAATCATTCTATTATCTGTATGTAAAATAATAGATATTATCTGTATACCAGATAATTCACCAAGACTTCTAAGATGCCTATGAAAATATTTCTGGTATAATTGATTTAGAATCAACTTTTTCTTAAAATTAATATAATAAAATTAATATAAAATGAGAATGGTAATATGTTAAGTGCTTTATAGGCATGGTCTCTTTGAATCATTGGTGCAAACTAAGCATTACTATCTAAACTTTTAAATTAAAAGTGCTTTAGTTTGAAGAGAATGAACATGCCAGGGCACTTCAGTTGGTCAGATCTTGGCTTCTGGCTTAGCTAACTCTGAAAGCAGCTCTATCCACTTGTGCCATGCACACTGATAAGACAGTTGAAATAGTGAATTTGAGATTGGCACAGGTAACTGCTCGTCTTGGGAATATGAGAATCTGAGGACAGGACTCACTTTTGACTAGGTGCCCAAGAAGCTCAAGAGAATGAAAACTTTTGCTCAGTGGCTCCTCATCCAGAATGAATGTGCCAAAGTTGCTATCAAAAGTTCTAGTTCCTGTTTTATTTCATTTTTGTCTCTTGGTTATTTAGAATACATTGTATATACCAGGAAAAAAACTATCATAAATTTCAATGTACATATATAAATATACACACATGTTTATGCATACATATTGCATATTATTTTGTTTTATTTTCATTTATTCAAATACCACCTCGTCTTTTACCAAGAAAGAAATTTGCAATAAAAGATCTCTATGATCATGAGATAAAACAAAAATTGAATGAAAATCCAGAAAAGATTCTAAATAAGTCTCAAAATGATAACTGTGAGTGAGCCTTAAATTTGATTCTTAGCCAGTTTCTCACACAAAACAAATTTTTTTCTTATCATAGTAGTCTAAATGATGCCTTATATACTCTTTCAGATAGACTAGCTGATTTAACAGATAATATTCTTGCTTTTTCATTAACCTATAAAAATTCTGTGTCCAAATAAATGCTACTATAGAAATGACTCTTAAATCCAACCAGTACAAGTTTACATCCCTTCTGCTAGCTTTAACCAGCCTCTTTGTCCTTCTCACTCCCTCCTGCCATTTATTTATCCCTATTTTATGGCATACCCCATAGTGCCTGTTAGAGTATCTTTTGGTGGCTATGGTAAAAACCCAAACACCTCATTTTGGCCCATAAATGCCTTCACTATTGATTGCACCAATCTTTGCAACACTTCCTTTAATATCATAATTTCCTGATACCCCAAATTTTTCTTCTTCTCTCGACCCTCCAAGTCACTCTGTGAGATTTTATGCCTTTGCACATGCTCCATCCTTTGCCTGAAATTTCTTCTATCCTTTTCCCCAGTCTCTTGGAAAACACCTATATGTCCTTCAATTCCAATTGAAAGGTCATCTTCTCAATAAAGTATCCTTGACTTTCCCAGCAAAATCAATAATATCTTCCTCTGTAAGTATTCTTACATCACATTTGCCTCAGTGCACAGCAAGCCCAGTGGTGATCATAGGGGCTATGACTTTCTTTCAGTACATAGTACCTTGTGCACCATAGACAATCCATTAGTATTTACCACATTGTCTTCAGCATTTTGGTAGCAAATATGGCATTAAATCCTAAGCAGTTATGTCTTCTAATGACCTCTGATTCAAAAAAGAAAAACAAGCCAGTGAATATGTCAAAATGCACTTCTGTGAGATGCAAGAAAATATGAAGATGTGATTTCATAATGGAATGACAGATAACTATAAAACTGAAAGGATGAATACTATGTAAATGGTGTCCTCTGCCTATCACTTCTCTCAGCTAGACACTAGATGGAAATCAAAGAGCAAACCATTAGAGATTGTACTTTGGTTGCACTCTCTGATGAGGACCAGGAGGCTAGGACTATCTAGTACTAGCTGATAAAGAACCCTTCTGCTGTGTAATCAGGAGAGCAGATGGCAGTTTTGGCATTGAAAGAACTCAACCAGAAACTAGCATGATGTCTGCCAAAGGATGTGCACAATAAATGTTTGTTGCAATGATTGTCATGCACACCGGAAATGGGAGATTACATCAACTCTGCCTGGAAATGGGCCATCTGAGCCCTGCTGGAAAAGAGAATTTACTTCAGAAATCAGCTCTGGATCTTCTCTAGTGCATGAACAATCTCCATGGAGTCTCTGGAGTTCTACACCAAACACTTAGACCTGGAAACTGTTCAAAGCAAGAGTAGTGATATTCCACCAGTGTCTTAAAAAACACAGTAAAGGCTCCTGTGGATAATCTCATGCTAAAGAGCATGATTTTCCTGTGCCCCTGCAGGAAGAATTAACTGCAAAATTAACTAAACTCGTTGACTTATTGTATGCAACTATGTAATACAGGCCTTTGGGTGTCAGAAAATTTCTACCAAAGGGAGGAACTTTAGTTTCACATAATTAGTGCTGAGCCACTGTGTTTAGTGTAGTTTTAAAGAATGATTTTCAATGGAGGCCAATTCTGATTTTTATAATAAACTATATTATCAAAATGAATTGTCATGGGATGCATTATTTGCTTCTTTGTTGAAAGAAGCCATCCTCTTTAAGTTATTATCAAATTATATGAAAGTGGTATCAAGACTAAGATTTTTTTTAAATGGTCATGTTGGGGATTGGGCTAAAAGAAATCAGATGACTGTTCTATGTAACAGATTTAATAATTTGTCTGCAATGACTCCAAATCCTCTTTGCAAAGACAGATTTTAGAGTGCAATGACTAAATTCACTTAAAAAAAAAAAAAAAAGACCAGGATTAATTTCAAGCTCCTCAAATTACAAGTTAACATGCACAAGCAATTGGAACACTTTAAGACTCAGTCTCCTCATTTGTAAAATGCTCATGATAATGCTTACAGGGTTGTTATAATAACTACATGAGATTATATATAAGAGTCTAAATCATTGCAAGATAGGAATAAATATCATCATTTATTTTGTTTAAATATTTTGTTTTAGTTGAACACAATATTTTTATTTTATTTTTATGTGGTGTTGAGGATTGAACCCAGTACCCACACATGCTAGGCGAGTGCTCTACCACTGATCCACAACCCCAGCTCCTCATTTATTTTTAATAATAGTAAATTCCCTAAGAATCAATGTCAAGTACACAAAATTGAGTCCGCAAATATTTCTTGCTTACAGACAACCAATAATGAAAGAATAGTGAAGGCCAATAATAATCTTCCAGTTTCTGGAGATGTTACCATAAATCAAAATGGAATATGATAAAAAAGGGGAATGAATGGAGTACTTGGGCTTAATATGTGCTTATTGCTTATGCAAGATATTGAGAAGAAAGACAAATTTGTGATTTATTAAAAAGAAAAGATGGCATGAAACTTGAGGACTTTGCAGATCATAAAAGTTCTCTGGTAAGTTGTAAAATAGCTAAAGTGTTCTTTAATATGAGATATGTAGGTAATGTTTAGCCTGGGCTATCTGAAAAGTCAAAAGAGTGAGGAAAGTTAGTGAACAATATTGCTAAAGAAAAATGAGTTGATTATTTTTCCTGGGACAATGTTGATATTTGGAAGGAAGATTCACATTGTGATAGTAATTGAGAAATATAATTAGATGATCAAAATGTCAACTATAATTCCATTCATTGAAAGGAGTTCCAACTTGAATGGGCTCTCAGCCCAGATGGGATTCAGGGATGTTTGAACATAAATTGGTTACTAAAGATCCATCACTGCAGCTTATTACATTCCATGAAAATTTCTGTATTATTTATATTACTATTTTTGTAAAACCCCAGTTGCCACCTAGAAAGAATTGTCTGCAGTGTACTGAAGTTCATGGTCATGATATGAAACAGGTATCCTATTTCTATTAGGTAATACAACACTAAATAGTCTTGGATGATAAAGAATGGTTTCCAATGGAGGCCAATTCTGATATTTATAATAAACTATATCATCAAAATAAATTGTTATGGGGATACATTATTTGCTTCTTTGTTGAAAAAAAAGCCATCCTCTTTAAGTTATTATTAAATAATATGACAGTGGTATCAAGACTAAGATTTTTTTTTTGCCTAACAATGTTTTTTGTTTGTTTGTGTTTGTTTGTTTGTTTGTTTAACTCACAATAATAACCCAAGTTAGCTTCCAGATCCTGGCAGGAAACAGATGGCACTCCCAATTTTATTAAGAAACATTTAAAGACAGTCTCACCTCAGAAATGTGAAAACGGTTATGTAAACCTATACATTTGGTCCAAATACCCAGGAGCTGTCAGCAACTGGAAGCTCTTACCACCCAAGGTCTAGGGTTTATTGGGAAGATGTGATGTTGCAGAAACTTGTAAGATGAGTATCCACAGGAAAGAGGCTAAGAGGAATTCAGCAATGGCATAGGAAATACAGACCCCAGTCCCTCTGCCCTGCCTGCTTCAGACTTCCTGCTCCAGTTTCCTTCTAACTGGAAGCCAGTAAGAAGTCAGAGGGCAAAGGCACCTGTGTGAAGCAGTCTATAAAGTTTTCCTTCCTGGGGTTCAGAGTAGGTTAGGGAAGGGGATCCAGTGGATCTTGGAGGGAAAACAGAAAGTAACCAGCAACGAATCATTTGATTTTATTCTATTATGGTCCATCCCTATTTGAGTTTATTTATTACATGTTTTCAAAAGACGGGAAAAAAATGATGAGGATGATGATAATCTTTCCATAATCCTAGGTTGAAAAAAAATAAGTCATTTGTGTAACAAAGTATATTGGAAAGACTGTACCACTGAGATTAGAATTGTGGACTCAGCCACGTTGAGACAGGGCTCAGTCTCTCTTCTTTACTGGCTGCATAAACTTAGGCTAGTTGCTCAACCCCTTAAAACTTCATCTTTGGAAGAGAAAACTATTTCTAACATGCAGGGATTTTAAAGTATAAATTAAATAATATATGTTAAACACTTAGTATAGTTTCCAACACATAGAAAGCTTAAGTAACAATATTGACTTATTGTTGTTTTCAGAATATTACTGTGAAGTTATGAACTTTCTATTGAGCCTAATTCTAAAAAAACTTTTGGAAAAATTCATTGTAAACTTCTTTTTTCTTTTTAAAGTGAGCTACAGAAATCTTTTTTATTGGAACTTTCCTCTTCCTGTTACTAATGAAAAGCACTTATCCCCAGACCATGGCCACCATTCCCTCTTCCTGTTAGTTAGAGTATGCTCTGCAATGTATTCAAACTTAGCATTTGGTGAAGAACTGCATTGCCCAGGCTTTGGTGGGGTTAGGTGTAACCATAAAAGTAAATTCATGCCAGTGAGAAATGAGCAGATATAATGCATGCATCTTCTAGGCCATACCCTGGAAAACAAGCTGCTACTCCTATACTTCCTTTTTCTAACTTTTAACAATCTGGAAAAACTGTGGTAGGGACAAACCATTTTTAGTCATGCAGGTAGAGTTTGCCCTAGAGAAAGTTGTAATAAGATAAAACAATCACTCATAGAACAGAGATGTCTGTACCCCTGGACCACTTCCAATTCAGGCTTATTTGGAAAACAAATAAGTACATATTGTGTTTGAACCACTAGCCTATGATTCATAGGGATGATAGATAGCTATGTAGATACACAGACACATAGATAAATACACATATAGTGTGTGTGTGTGTGTGTGTGTGTGTGTGTGTGTCTTTGTGTGTGTTGGGAGAGACAGAGAGATTGCTATAGCCTAAATGTTTATAAGCTATCCTCAAATAAATAAATAAATAAACCCACATATATTGAAGTCCTAACCCTTAATGTGATGTTATTAACAGGAGGAAACTTCGGGTGGTGATTCAGTCTTGAAAGCAGAGGTCATTATGAATGAGATCAGTGCTCTTAATAAAAGAGGCCCCAAAGAGCTGCTTTGCCCCTCCCACCATGTGAGGACACAGGGGGAAGATGATTATCTGTGAATCAGGAAGTGGACCCTCAACAGACACCAAATCCCTTGGTGCCTTGATTGATCTTCCACTTCCCAGGTCTTGGTGTCCAGCCTCCAGCATCTAGAACTATACGAAATAAATTTCTGTTGTTTATAAGCTACTTAGTTTATGATATGTTGTTATGTTATCTTAGTTTATGATATGTTGTTATAACAGCCGTCATGGGCTCAGACACGTGTACATAGATATATACATACTTAGATACAGGTAGAGATACAGAAATAGACATGATAGGTAGAGCTAGAGATAGGATGAGGATGATCTTAGAGAATTGAAGTCCCACACAAACTCCTGGGTACAACCCAAAGTTAAACAATTTATTTTATCTACAATGTTTAGAGAAAGAAAGAAAACAAGGCAGCAATAAACTTTTCCAGAAGAAATACTGGTAAATATTTTAGAGCCTTTTTCTCCATTACTTTAGAGACTGACTCTCCCTACCAGAACTGTGTCCTGCTTGAAGAAGCAAATCATGGAAGTAATTATTCTGAGAAGATGAATAAACCTGGGTCTTTAACTCTAGATTGAGAACAAAGCCTGGTACTCCATTGTCATCATCCTCTGTCATGGCCTCTGTGGCCTCCAAAGAAATCAAGTTTGGGATTTTCTCAAAATTACAGGGCTTCTGTAGTTCATCTCTTGGGGACCTTCCATGTTCATTGGGGAAGATGAGGCCAGGAGGATTTCTTCAGGGTGGAGAAGGAGGGACTTTAAGCAATGGCATGGTTAGCAGACCCTCAGGAGAAGTCTCATTTTTAAGAATATGTTTTACAAGCATCCCTTATTTAATCTGAACTGCATCCCCACAAGTTGTCTTTTAAAATCTTCAGTCTTAAAAACAGGAAAACTGAGACACAAAGAGATTATATAAGTTCAAGAGTTACAAGGGTTCGTCTTCAAGATTGCATAGCTGACAGTTGGCAGGGTCAGAATGCAAATGTAGATCCATCTAGCTTCTCAGTTCCCACCCTTCTCCATTTAAGTTCACTTTTCTCATTTATAGATATATTTAAAACAAGATCTACCTCTAGCATGATATGAATACATCTTAAACTGTAGTCCAATATAGAATATATTAAGTGCTTAATAAATAGCATCTATTACTATTGTTGCCATTATTACTATTGCTTTTATTATTATGATCACACACTATGCTACTATGATATTGTGAATTTCATCAAATGAACAGTGATGGTAGATGATGCAGAACAAGATCTTTGGGTCCTATCATTTCTTATGCCTCACAGATTCTTTCAGCTTTTAATTTATGTCACCAGTGAAGTCATAAACCAGTGAAATCTTATGCTGTTCAGAATCATGTCTTCTATTTTACTTACCAAAAATCAATGGATGGACATACAGGCTATTGTTAAAGGACATAGGCAGGTCTGTGTCAGGGCCATCCAGAGAGTAAATGTTCAGTCCATTTGTTTGGAAGGTGGGCTAACAAGAATGGTATTGATATAATGATCACTGGTATTGCCAGCCATCTACTAAGGTAAAGCTTGGCCATCGATAAAAGACAACATCCTAAATACTGAAAGAGTTTTTAAAAATAAAAACATACTTGAAGTAGTATAAGCTAAATTTAAGAACATATTCCAAGAATAAAAAATATATAAACAATAAAAACTAAGTATAACTCAGTAAATAAAACATGAAGAAGAGATGTTAGTAAAATAAGGTGTTATAACCAAAGCCACAGCAGAGTAAGAAAATCAAGATAAAGAGAACTCCAGAAACACTTTAAAAATAAATTAAAATGGACAAAATATTTGAAAATGTAAAATTAACCAGTTAAGATACTATAAGGTGTTTTAAGAGGAAAAGCCAAGAATTCTATTAGAATGTATAAAAGAGGCAGCTGCCTCTGAGACCCAAAGCATAAATCCTCACATGAAAACAATTTGGAGCATTAAAGCTAAAGCATGTATTAAGTAAACTACAAGGGGTACCACCAAGTACCCACATGCTAGCACTTGACATTGACTCCTCTCCTTCTTCACCCCAGATTCAATCCATCAGTAAGATCCCCTGCAGTTTATTTTCAATGTGTTCTTTTCTCAACCCTGTTGTTAAAACCCTATTGCAAGGGTCCACCATCTCCCTGCTCACCTCCCGCCTCCCATCTTGTCCAAGAGGTCAGAACGATCTTTCACAAAGTCATAAGTGATCACTTTACTTGGCATTCTGCTGATTATGAGCATTGAATACCTTAGTTTTCTATTAATATCAGAAAGGACCCTGTACAGCATGGCCCTGCTTATCTCTCTAGCCCTGCCTCACAGCCTGGTCTCTGTCTCAGGCTCATGAATTCCTCACAAGGTTTCCTTTCACTTTCCTTCCAGCTCCTTCCTGCCTTAGAACACCAGTTCATAAGGCTCTCAAAAGTCTTAACACCAAAATAAATAAATAAATAAATAACCCAAACAATAAATGGGCCAAGGAACTAAACAGACACTTCTCAGAAGAGGATATACAATCAATCAACAAATATATGAAAAAATGTTCAACATCTCTTGCAATTAGAGAAATGCAAATCAAAACGACTCTAAGATTTCGTCTCACTCCAGCCAGAATGACAGCTATCAAAAAAACAAACAACAATAAATTCTGGCAAGGATATGGGGAAAAAAGCACATTCTTACATTGCTGGTGGAACTGCTAATTGGTGAAGCCAATCTGGAAAGTAGTCTGGAGATTCCTAGGAAAACTGAGAATGGAACTACCATTTGACCCAACTATCCCACTCCTTGGTCTATTCCCAAAGGACTTAAAAACAGCTTACTACAGGGACACAGCCACATCAATGTTTATAGCAGCACAATTCACAATAGCTAGATTGTGGAACCAACCCGATGCCCATCAGCAGATGAATGGATAGGGAAACTTTGGTATATACACACAATGGAACACTACTCAGCACTAAAAGAGAATAAAATTATGGCGTTTGCAGGTAAATGGATGGAGTTGGAGAAAATAATGCTAAGTGAAGTTAGCCAATTCCAAAAAACCAAAGGTCAAATGATCTCTTTGTTATGAAGATACTAACTTATAAAGGCAAGGGAGTGGGGATGAGAGGAATGAAAGAACTTTAAATAGAACAAAGGGGTGGGGAGGGAGGAGAGGAGGCAAGGGGATAGGAATAATGGTAGAATGAGCTAGCCATCATTACCCTAAGTACATGTGTGAAGACATAATTGTTGTAAAAATACTTTATATAAAACCAGCAACTTGAAAAATTGTGCTCTTTATATGTAATATGAAATGAATTGTACTCTGCAAACATGTATAACAAATTAGAATAATAAAAAAATAAATAAAAATAAAAAAATAAATTTTTTTTTTAAATATTCCAACAAAATCGACACAGGTGCCTTTGAAATATGTTGGAAGCCATAATCTAGAGCTGATATAGACTATATCAATGAATATTATCATACTACAATTCCATTTTGATATATGATCATATATTGCTCAATTATATTATATATTATATTTAAGTTTTTATAGATGTTTCACATCTGGGATGAGGGGACAAAATGGGTTGAAGATGTGATCCTGGAAGGTAACAGTTGTAATATCTGAGCTTAGTCTATAAAGAATCTGCCATGGTTTCTGTTACAAAAAAAAAAAAAAAATTTAAATCTCTACGTAGGGAATGCCCAGCTCCCAGGATCTCTTTATGGTTGACTCTTAGTAATGTTTCAAGTCTCAAGTCCTCAGACAAACATCTGATCACCAAATCAATCCCTTTTCTTAATTGCTCTCAATCCCAGATCCTATTAATTAAACTTATTGCAACTTTTAATCTGTACTTGAGTATAAATTTATTTACCTGTTCCTTCACTGCCTCCCACCCTGGGAGAAGGTAAGCCCTGGGAAAGCAGAAACATCTCTTTGAGTAAACACTGTATATATCTGGTGCCTGGCGTAGGACTAGACTCGTCTTACTTTCTCATAAAATTTGCAGAATGAAAGACCAAGCTGTAGGCTCTTTACCAATGCATTGGCTGCTGCTATGAACAAGAAGTTTCAAGACTGAGCATCAAAGAATAGCTGTCAGGTAATTGCCCCTTACCTCATCTGATGACCCACTCCTCCACATATACCACCTACCTTAGACAGTAATGTGAGAATTCAGTACTCAGACTAGAGAATTCTGTGGCCTGGCTTCTTGGCACCTAAAGCCTGCAATCTGGTCA
Source organism: Tamias sibiricus (assembly GCA_025594165.1). Taxonomy (NCBI): domain Eukaryota; kingdom Metazoa; phylum Chordata; class Mammalia; order Rodentia; family Sciuridae; genus Tamias; species Tamias sibiricus. The sequence continues at coordinate 36,704,674 of CM046665.1, read as the reverse complement.
CAGTCTCCCCTCCCACAGTGGCGCTTTGTTCATAAGCAACATAAGGTTTAACTACATGGCATTGTCATCATTGTCAAAAATGATGGAACTTCAGCAATTTGTTATGGTTAAACTAAATAAAAGTCCACAAAAAAAAAAAAAAAGCATAGAATTAGAGCTAAAGTCTATGGTTCAAAGAACAAAACACATCCCACCAGCCTCTCAAAAGCTACCATGACCTGAAGTGTGTTTTAAAATTGAAGATACTGGAAAACACCTCAGAAACTAAACCATGGTTCAACACAGACCATAAACTTCAGTACCTCTTCTCTCTGTGAGACCAAAATAAATAATAATCTCTTTGCCTCAGGGATTTATAAACTGGATAAAAAGATGGGGAAGCAAGAAAAAGCATAGCATTGTTACATCTAACCCAGTATTCAGGGGAAAAGCAAATGAAACATAAACAGGATGTCACAGACATGTACATATACAAGCCAGCCATTTGGAAGTTTCCAGTGAGATATGTATACTGCTAAGAGCTTTTTTTTTTTTTTTTTTTTTTTTTTTTTAATGCTAACCAAAAACATTTCTCCTCCAGGAAAATGCCACATAATTCAAATAACTTTTCTCAGAATAAATAATTGTCACTCAGCATTTTAAATTTAAATTGTCACTGAGTTCAGCATTTTAAACTGGGTATTTTCCAATAGTCAAAACTCAATTAAGGGCTGGGGTTGTGGCTCAGCGGTAGAGTGCTCTCCTAGCACGTGCGTGGCCCGGGTTCAATCCTCAGCACCACATACAAATAAAGGCATTGTGTGCAATTAAAGCAAATAAATAAATATTAAAAAAAAAAACTCAATTAAGAGAGCAAGCTTGATACTTTGCAAAGTCTGGCAATAAGCCCAGTGCCAACTCCTGCTCAAGATATATTCAATAAGAAGAATGAGACAACCACATTTAAGACGAGCAAAAGAAACAAAAGTGGAGACTTGCTCAAAGTATATTTTAGTGTAAGAATAGTTAATTGACCACCAGGGAAGGAAATTTGGCTGTGGTACAAAGTCATCCAGCCAATCATCTCTGAGAAAGAAAAGTGAAATTGAAAAAAGAGCAAAGTGCATACAGTCCAAGTATATAGCTGAAAAAATTATTCATTGGCAATATAGTGCTTACCACCTCTCCCCTTGTGTTTTGATAATAACAATTAAAGTGGGCTCACAAGTCACAAAATTTAACAAGTCACATTAAGTAGAATCTAAACTCCAGCAACCATCTGATAGCAAACCATTTTAGGAATTTAGTAGGATAGTTTTCTGTTTACTGATGTGTACACACAATTGAGCCAACAATAGGCTTTGGGGCTTTTTTAAAATTCTGTCTACTTTTTAGATCCATTAGTGAATTAGAGCTGTGGTTTTCATTCAGTGTATGACAAACTTTAAATGACTTTTTAAAAATCCCTACTAGTTGCTCCTAGCAAGTTATCTTTAGCAGAACAAGCTGCTTGGGAGGAGGGCCCTGATCTTGGGGTTTTTTGAGGGAAAGAGTGAGCCTGACAGTGAGAGAGGCATAGGAACCTAAAGCCACAAAGGAGAATTTCTGCACTGCTCTGTAGGGAGACCAGGGAAGTCCTTGCTCTATCTCCAAAGAAATGGGAGAGGACAGAAGACACTGGGTAGTGTGTGGGCGGGGGGCTGTGCAGTGACAACATATGACAAACCAAGGGCATATGAGAAACCTGTAGCCAAAAGGACCGTGGAGAAGCTCACATTTAACTACAAGTTCTCTTGAGGACTGAAGCAAGTCCCTCCTCTCTACCTTTCTCACATACCCTCTGACTCTTGAGTAAATTCCACTCACAGGTACTTTGCAGGAATCACATGTAGGGAAGAACTGCACAAAGAAGCTGTGAAAGACATCACACTTGAGTTAGAAGTGTCCATAAAAAAACACAAACCCTCTGGCCTCACTCCACTTCACTGTCAAGAATTCACAAAACTCTTGGTGAGGATTTTGAACATGCACCAAGAATGCAATTTTGTGACTCAGTTTAACGGTGCTTATATGCTGCATTGTCAGGGGCCCCGTGTGTCATCTGCGTTGTGTGTCAATTAAGTCATTTGTTCCTAAATTTTATTTACTTAAAGTGTTTTGACAGGTGAGAGGCATTTTTCATATTATTTTATATTAAAAACAAGGAATTTGCCAATAGTTGACAAGAATGAATGAAAACACACGAAATGAGTTTGCTAGGTTTTGCAGAATTTAGCCTAGTGGTGGCATATCTGAGCTTGAGAGCTGAAGTACAGACAGTCTCTTCCATAAAGTCTTGTTCTAAACTTTTACTCCACGACTTCTTGGCTGTAGAACTTTGCGTAGGTTCCTTACCCTCTTACACTCAAAAAAACCTTTAATTGCAAAATGAGTCTATATACTATTTACCTCATAAAGCTGGAAGGACCTAGTAAGAGCCCCTGTGAAAAATCATTTACCACCATGCCTATCAAGTATTCAATGAATGTAAGCTTTAAAAAAAAGTTAACCTTTTCTACTTTAAAATGTAGCTTTTATGATGATTTAGGTGTGGTGATGGCAGCAGATCAGGAGACAGCTGGCCATGGAAAACACAGTTTGTGCTCACAGTTCTGAAGAGGAGGAGGCTCACCACTCCAGGCCAGGGACAAGGTTGGGGAGGTAGCATAGGGCCTGTTATGAGGCAGAGGGAGTGAGGGAGAAAACAGGCAGCAGCCTTAACTGGGAAGGCAAGGCAAGGAAGGGTCAACTGGCCTAGAATTGGCTGGTTTGGATAATTTCAGGGGGCTTTGGGAAATAGAGACTGTACCTACATGTCTGATACCAGCCCTGGAGTGAATTAGGGCAAGGGGGAAAGTAGCCCTATTGTGAGAATCCCATAGAGGATGTGGTTGTGGGTGTTGGCTCTAATTGGTTGATTTGCATTTCAAAGGCTCGTTCCAAAGCCAGTTGTTTGCCATATCTCCGAATTAGCTCACCCTGGGGCGGGGCAGGGGGGAGGGCCGCACTCCACTGTCTATAAGGGCCCATCTCAAAGCATCAAAATACAAGGGGAAAAAAATTCAGACATCTCAGCTTCATGATTATTCTCTTCTGCCATAGATTTTAATTAGTGTTTGAATATTAGCTAGAACGCTGCCTATGTAAACAGACACATTTCTGCTCATTAAAATCGCAGTTTGCCAATCTATTTTGTGACCAATAATACCCTACACCAAATATTTGAGGCTTCTCACAAATGGCAAAAGTGGGGGCAGAGGGTTGCATGAAGTATTCCAAATCTGTAAGACATCACCTACCCCAAATGTGCCATGCCTGCAGGTCATAACCTCCTTTTAATATCAAATATTTGTACATATATATCAATTAAAATATTAATGACATGAAAAAGTTTACTCAATAAGTCATCAAAATGGCCACTAAACATGATAAGAAACTAAACTGATATAGTTGGAATTAAGGAAAAGAAACAGAAGTAAAGAATGTTCAGGAAGTAAAATGTAAAGTTCTTAGTTGGTAACTACACCATTGTGAAGCAGAAGACAGAAAGGAAGATGCATCTATCTTGTAATCTCTGCATTTTATTAATATATTTGTTTTATTAATATACAAAAAAGTTATAGTGTTTATTAGAGTTTATGTTTTATGCAGTCGGTATGTTATTTTATCATCTTTCATAGTAGCAATTTTGAGGTATATTACATATACATAATTAAGGATGACAGCTCTCAATAATAAATCTAAATGTTTTATTTCTGGTTTTGATGTATAAATTCACAATGAAATGAATACTTGACTACAGTTTTGGAAGCAAAAATAAAACTCAATCACAGATAAATCTGTTATTTTACTAGAATTACATAGTGCATCTCAAAATTCATAGATTAATAGTCAAGATTTCTTGATTGCACAAACCAAGAGTCCCATGTATCAAAATGCACAAGTTGGAAAAACTGCAATGATTTATTATCCAAGTAACTCTAGGTCAAAGTTAAAGATGACTTATTAGAGTCATAAAATAGCACTGGATGTAGTAAATTTATGTCTTTGCTTTGTCCCCTGTCATTTTGTAACCAAAGCTATTTCTACCCTGCCATAATGTATATTTTTAATCAGACAGTATTAGCCACAGCAGAGCAAACCACAAGTCACAAGGACAGATGACTGTAACTCTATTTATGCTAGAGATAGATGTCTACAGCACTACATCTAAAGCAGGATTTATTCACCAAATTAAATTTTCACTCCATTTCCACAGTAATTTTGCTTCTAAAGAAATCATTTTGACCCCTGAATTTAATTTTTAAAACATACTTGAAAGTATATAATTTTTTTCTGCATTCTTCTGGAGTAACACTAGTTTAAACAAATAATGCCCATTCTTAACTGATCAAATGATACCTTACATAAAGCAGCATCATGAAGAAAGTCAGAAAGCTTGAGGGTGTTTATATGTGAGGTGTTCTCTGGTAGGACCCATGGCAGTCAGTAAGAATTTTGCCTGGCGTCAGTCCTGAACACATAAACCATAGTTTTGCTTCAAACACCTTCTAAGCCCTCAGATTCAATAAGACCGTATCCTGAGCTGCCTGTAAGGCTCTTGTACCTAGAATCCTGCAACAGCTTTCAATTCTTTAAAGATAGTACTCTGATTTGTTATGGACAAAGTAATCCCCACATATGACATGCTATTCCTTGCCTCAGAAGGTAAAATCCATCAAAAATTTAAAATGTCATTGTCTAATTTACCTATTAATTTTATTGACCTAAAGGCCTGCACACATACATCCCCCATGTCTCTTTAAGACAGCAGACACATGGGCATTTTAATAAGATTTGCACCACATGTGCCTTTCCTCAGTGCCACCAACTCATCTGTGTGCATGGAATTGCAGATACAAACTCCTTGCAGCAAGGATGTGGTAAGGTAGTGACTCCTAGTGGTGGGTATACAAATGTGTAAATATCTATTTCCAGTAAAGTAAAAATGGGGAAAACATAATACATGCTTCTTTGCCCTTTAAACAAAAGAATTATTTTCTCAAGAAACATTTTTAAATGAATCATTATTACACATGCAAAAAAATACATGTACAAATAAGCACATTTAAAGCTATAATAAAATGTACCTTATAAATTGTCCAAAGCAGAAACACTAAAATATATTGATGACTATTGTTAAAATACAACTAGAGCCCAATACTCCCATTTCTGATATTTTGTGCTAGGAATATAATTCAACAGGTATCTCCAGCATTATATATAAAGCAAACCCCTACATTGGAAACTTTATTATCCAATAAAGAGGGAAATGTTGTAATAAATTTAAATGTGTCACATGATGATATAAAGTCAAATCATATTCAAGTTTAATTACAAGTACTTGGGAAAAAAGGTTAAATTAGATTCAACCAGCGTAGTAAAAGTGATCCACTTATTATGAATGCCTCATACCAAAGCATACAATTAACTTGCACAATTAACTGTCCACACATTGTAGGAGCTGAAGCAGAGCAAGTAAAGATATGGCCCCTCATTCATTTTGGAAATTTCACCAATCTACTTGAGATTTTTGATGTTCTTAGTATTGCCTAGCACTCTATAGTAAAGTTAAGTGGAAGTTCTGTCTCTTAGTTTCCTCCTGTTCATTCAGCTCCTCCTAATTGTCTTGAATAAGAAACACTAAAGGATGACTTTGCACTTGGTCCGCCCTTGTCCTCTGCCCTCCTGCAAATGACTTATGCCCTAACTTATCCACACTTCTTGATATCCAATGATCAACAGTTGTTGTTAATCTGTAAGAGCAATATTCCCTGTTTCAAGAAACATCTTTGACCACAAATTCCTTAAACCTAGTGAAATTCTGCTGACCTACACTGCTACAGCCCTATAAAACATTTTCTCTGGCTGGGGATATGGCTTACATACAGCATGTACAAAGCCCTGGGTTTGATCCTCAGTACTGGAAAAAAAATTCTCCTTTACCAAAATGAAGGCTCCTTCCAAGCTACCTGTTGACATTATAGAATAAAGACTTTTTACTATGGTGCCCTGATCAATTTTATTTCACACTTCTATTTATGGAAGAGATGGAGATGGGATGGAGACAGGACCATATGTCTTTTCCACCCTCAGAACACACACAGCATCCATCCTGATCACTGATGCCTACTTGGATCCTAATAAGTATTTCTTAGTTGAAACTGACTGAACACCAGATCTTAGGTTCAGAAGCTCATACAAGAGGTTAAAGCTAAAAGTCTAGTTCCTCACTGTATTCCCCACACCACACCACCCCTTTTTTCAACTCAAGGCAGAGATGAATCAAGGAATTAATACCCTGGGACCCAAGAAGAGAAAACAAGAGACAGACGATGAGGAAGACAACAGGGGTGTTTCAGGATGTTACCAAGGACATGACTCTCATCTGGCCAAGAGCACATTTTTAGCTGGTCCTGGATGGAAGGAAGGAGGAAGGAATGAAGAAAGGAAGCAGAGGGAAGGAGGGACCGTGCTGAAATCCGGCTTCAGCAAAAGGGGAAGAGGGTTTCTCGATGGTGCTGGTGAAGGAAGCTGGCGGGAAGCAGCAGAAAAATCAGCAAATGGACACGAGAGTCAGGTTGCTGAATTCTCTCTTTACTTTTCTCAGCATGGTTTTTATATATCCCAGCAAACACAGCAATTTACATTACAACTCTTGAAGTTAACATTAAAGAATTTCAAGGAATTCCAGGGTCATATAATCAGGGAAAACAAAATATTTATCCTAAGTACATACTACTGATTAATCTTATCTATAGGCAGAAGAAAACATTCTAAAACTTGTATTTATCTAAACCTATACCAAAGATTCCTCAACGCTAGGCATGTTTGCTCATAAGGTTTTGCCCTAATATCTTTTCTTTAAACTTCATCTGGGCCTAGACTTCCTGGCTCCCTCTGCGTCCCTATAATGACTTTATCTTGGGCTCAGGAAGAAAGAGGTATGGCTGTCTATATCATAAATTTACTTAAAAGATAAAAAGGAGTCCTTACCAAACACAAGAAAACATTTAAAGCTTTTCTATGGAATGCATGATCACAACAAGAAGAGGGTTAAACAACAGGTATTTGCTGTGCTCAGCAGGGAGGGGTTAAGGCAGTGAGCATTTGCAAAAGCTAATTTCTAACTAAGGAATCTGTTGTGCTAGTTCAACTTAAGAATTTGTTTTTGAGCTCCTTACTTAGATTCCACAGGGCTATAATTTCCAGAACTAGTTTCATTTTTGATAATTAAAGAATTTGTTTCCATGCTTCTAACTCAGATTCCATAAGGCTATAATTTCCAGGACTAGTTTCATTTTTGATAATTAATGTGTTCACACCCGGTGGCCATGTATATGAGCAGAAAACAGGACAGTAAGAATATACACAGACAGAGTTATTCTCAGTGCCATATTTGTGTAACATCTGTCCTTTATAAAAGAGATATGCTTTTGCTTCTTCTCTTTTATATAAGACGGTGGAGGATGCCTTGCTCAACTCTCTTGAAGGAAGATGTCACTGGACCATGGGAAGAATCCCACCATGGATTTACAGCAGCATTTGCTGTCTCAAAGCTAAAATGACTTGTGCTATGTTGGTGTTTACTAAGAAAGGAAATGGGGGAGGGGGGAATTACTTTCAGGAAAAAAAAAAAACCACTTTTTTATTAATTTTATCCCCAAATGGGGAATGACTAAGAAATGGAAGAAATGGAAAAATACTGGTTAGTCAAAGGAAGCATAAAAATTTGACATCTTTATAAGAATATTGTAAATCATTTTAAGGAATCCATTTTACTTATACTTTATATTTAAGTAATTGTATTACAACCTGTGAATTTTACAGCCACCCACAATAGCCTCAACTTAATATATTTTTTTAAAATATTTATTTATTTGCTTTAGTTGTACACAATGCGTTTATTCGTATGTGGTGCTTAGGATCGAACCCAGGCCGCGCACGTGCTAGGCAAGCAATCTACAGCTGAGCCACAACCCCAGCCCCTTAATATTTTTATGTATTGACAGCTAGGAACAATGCAAAGTCATTTTCTCAACATGCCATGCACCTGAATCAAGCTCAGCATTATGGGCTCCTAAGTTCCACTATAGAAACAATGACATTGGCTCTGAGGTTACCCAGGCAATAGCATGGCCACCTGTGAGTGTATTGAGCATAAATCTGATTTAAACTTTTTCCAGCCTTGTATTAAAGTTCTAAGCAAGAAAATTGTGACAGGAGGAAAAAAAACAAGTTAAATTATCTGGATCATAAAGTGTTAGCAATCTTTAAAGGTAGAAAAAAAATAGTTGGCAGCATTATACACCTTATACATATAAAGCATAAAATCATGTTATCATCTATGTTCTAATTAATAAGAAAAATGGCAGATGAATTGGCATTCCAATAAAATGATTATCTCAAGCTTTACTTGTAGCATTTGCTGAGCTTCATTTTGATGTCATGCTCGTGGCCTTATTCTAGAATCTTCTTAGAAAAAACAATATGTATTTCTACATAAGATGATAAGGTAAGTCCATGAGTCCAACTCTTTTGTCCACCTCTACCAGATTTTCCATGGGGGGTGGGGTTAAGAGTTGATTTAAAAGGTGACATCTGCGTGTCAGGTGCTTAAAGTAAATGCTACACAAGGAAGGGCAGACAGGTTGGCATGTACTGTAACTCTACCATACAGAGGAGCCACATGTCTGGGAGGAAAAAGAAAATACCTTCAGAAGGTGTCACCAATGCTCTGTCATTTAGAAGTTAGGGGCAATAATGTGACCTCTGTACTGCATGAATTTTTCAATGAGGAAAATATTGTCTCCAAGAAAGTGAAAATTAATTCTGGGGTGAGTAGGAATTAACAAAAAATGTTACTCTTTTTATATATAGTCACAGATATGTAGATCTACACATAGTACATAAACAGGGCTGATAATGAAAAATCATGAGAAATAGGTTACACAGCACTAACTACAGAGAAAGGCTTCTGGCACAAGAAACAGCAATGACAGTGGCATGGACAGTTGGCAAACAGTGCTCCAAGCTACTCCTGACTGCCGCACTGCAAGAGGCAGTTGATTATTGTTATTACCTCACCTGCTGTCTCCCTCCTTGTTCCCTCAAACTGCAAAGAAAGGCAGTTATAGACAACATATATGTAATATCATAATACATTACATTGTATTATTATGACATTAATAAATTCATTATAAATGTATAATAATTAAACAGTTATATTATTAAATATTTTTCAAATTTTTTTAGTTGTAGGTGAACACAATACATTTTTTTTATTTATGTGGTGCTGAGGATTGAACCCAGGGAAATGTGGAAAATATTTTAATAAAATAAAATTAAGGCTGGGGTTTGTGGCTCAGTGGCAGAGCACTTGCCTAACATGTGTGAGGCACTGGGTTCAATCCTCAGCACCACATATAAATAAATAAAATAAGGGTCCATCAACAACTAGAAAAAAAAAATATATATATATATATATTTTTTTTTTTTTTTTGGTACTGGGGATTGAACTCATGGGCACTTGACCACTGGGCCACATCCCCAGCCCTTTTTTGTATTTTATTAGAAGCAGGGTCTCACTGAGTTACTAAGTGCCTGGCCATTGCTGAGGCTGGCTTTGAACTCGCGATCCTCCTGCCTCAGCCTCCCAAAGTGCTGGGATTACAGGCGTGCGCCACCGCGCCCGGCTTAGAAAAATATTTTTAAAAAAAATATAAATATATCTTTATTTACAAAAGCCACTCTTAAAATTACCAAGAAAAAATAAAGAAAGAATGAGTAAATAAATATAAGACAAACTAAAACAAAATACATCAATAAAATACTGAGATGTGGAGTAGGCCATGTGAGTATTAATAAACAACAAGAAAGAATTGAAGTCAAAAGCATTAATTGAATGAAGGTGACTATATTACATTAATAAAAGATTAAATCATAATAAAAAGATACTAGTCAAAAATATATCTCTGCACATTTAAACATACAAAGCCAAACTGACAAAAAATTAAAATGTAATAGATGATTAATAAATCATTAGAAGTGCTTGAGGGAAATAGTAGATTAAAGTAAGAATAAGATATTTGAATGATATAATTAAGATATAACATTAAAATGTATGACATTTCTCTACATATATATGTGTACATATGCAAAAACAGAGAGTACATATTCTTTGCAATAAGTTATGTAAATTTTACAAAGTTTTACCACATGTTAAATATAAAGAAATATCAACAAATTCCAAATAATAAGGATCTCATGGAGCATACTGTCTGACCATGATGTGGTAAAATTATAAATGGTTAAATATAAAGCAAAAATATTCAGTTTCTTGGAAATTAATAAATTCTCCAAAGAACATTTAGGTCAAATAAGGAAAAATTTAAATTACCACCTACTCTAACTATAATAAAAATTTAAATGTTACAAATCAAACTTATACATACAATGTAAATCATTTTATGAGAAAAAATATCATATCCATTTATTTTTATTCATTAAGAAAAATAAATAAATGAACTAATAATTCAAGAAATTGAATAATACAAATCAAAAGTATCCTAGCAAAGCAAGAAGAGGAAATTAGCAAAGACCAAAATCTTAGAACTAGTATATACTATGCTTTCCTGGAAACTTAAAATTTTCAAGAAATTACTTTCTCCAACTATTAAATCAAATTTTTGCACAATCTTGAAAAATACTCAGGAATCATTACTGTAAATATGGAAAATGATACTATATTAATACCTCAGGGTTTCTTTTACAAAGGACCCTATATTTAGTAGGAAAATGACTTGTCAGGTGCTTGCAGATAGAAGATACTGCCCAAAGACACTGAGGTATTTGTGGAACTCTTAGTTCTAAGGGAAAAGAGGAAGCACTTGCTTATTGCTGTAGAGAGAGTGGGAAAATGACAAAGAAAGGTGAATTTGAAGAAGTCAACTATCAAAAAAAAAAGAAAAGAAAAAGTCTACATGGGGCATAATGTGATCCTTCTTGATCAAATAAAGCCCAGACATGCTTGATTAAGCGGATTTATTGTGCAAGATAATGAAGTTCTTCTTCCAGACTACTGTAGGACCAACAGCACAGAGATAGAAGTGTACTCATGGAAATCATATGGAGTAATTTGCATTATTATAAGTTGTTATGGACTAAACCATGGCTCTGCCCCCTTCCAAAATTCTCTGAAGCCCTTACATTCAAGGTGACTTTGACATGGAATTATTTATCCCTGAAAGACTCATCTGCTGGAGGCTTGATTTGCATTATGGTTGTGTTGAAGTGATAGAACTTTTAAGAGGTAGGTCCTAGTGGAAGTATTTAGGTTGTGGGGCTGTGACTGCATGGATGGATTAATGCTGTTTTGTGGGAACATGTCAAGTCTGCTAGAGGCACATTAGTTCCCATAAGATTGGATTGTTTTTAAAAAAGTGAGTCTGTGTCTGCCCACTCTGGTCCCCTGCTGATTAGATTGCTATGTGATCTCTTCCACATGTGTTTCTATCATGTGATCCCATCCACCATGAAGTCTTCACCAAAGCTAAGACAATGCCAATGTCTTGTTCTTGAAGCTTCAGAACTATGAACTAAAAAGACCTCTTTTCTTTAGAAAGCAATCAGCTTCAAGTATTTTGTTATAGCAACACAAGATGGGCTGAAACTATATTTCAAGATAGGGCTTTTAAGGAGATAAAGCTAAATAAGTTCATAAAGTTGGGGCCTTAATCCAATAACATTTATGTCTTCATAAGAGGAAGAGATACCAGGAACAGAGGGAAAGCTTTGTAAGGATACAGCAAAAAGGCAGCTATCTTCAAGCCAAGGAGAGAGGATCCAGGAAAAACAAAAACTGCTGACACATTGGTCTTGGACTTCCAGATTCAGAACTGTTGGTTAAGCACCCCACACCCAGTCCATGGCAAGGTGTGATGGTGGCCCTCAATGACTATAGCATAAGTAATTAGAGGAATAAATTTTATGTTATGTTTAACACACAGTCAAGATGCTAGGGAAGAGAGCAGCAATAGATCAATCCCACTTGTGCCAAGATATTTGTGCCATTTGTTCCCAGTTTTCATGCTATTGGTCTCAGTTATCACACTTCAAGAAACTTCTGCAAAAAGAGTTGACATTGCAAAACTTATATTCACAAAGATATTTCTATGTTTTCTAAGACAGTGAGCCTCAATTCTCAATGATAGGAGAAAGATGAAAAAAAATATAATACATTCCTTCAAAAAATTAAAAAATCATTTTAAAAGATTTTTTTGAATTATGTAAACTCTAATATCCATTTAGGGCAATTCACAGCGCTGGTGGGAAATAGAAGATGTGTGGCCTGGTATCTTTTTTACCACAGTCTGGCTTTAGAAACCTATAAGCAAAGCCAAGCAGCTCCCTGCAACACAGCCTGGTCTGTGATTGTCCCCTTCTACAGATGTGAAAACCAAAGTAGAGTAAGCTTAACTAACATGCTCACGGTCACCCAGTCAGAAAAGCTCAGTTAGATCTATGGAGAAATGGATTATGGAAGAGTGGAATTCTGCTGCTTCAAGAAGTCTCCTTCTGAGGCTGGGGTTGTGGCTCAGTGGTAGAGTGCTCACTGGTACGTGTGAGGCACTGTGTTCCATCCTCAGCACCACATAGATTTAAATAAATGAAATAAAGGTGTTGTGTCCATCTACATCAAAAAAAGAATTTTTTTTTTTTTTTTTTTAAAAAGGAAGCCTCCTCCTGGTAAGTCCAGCTCTCACTGACCTTTTCTCCTCGGATCATAAACCACTTAATAAACTAAAAAGAAAAAAAGAAAACCACAACAACCCTATCTTGCACAGGGGCACTACACTTACCTCATCTTGTCAGCCTCAGTAGAAGTTTCTAGTAAGAAAGACTGCACAGTTCTCAGGGCTCCTGAATGTTTAAAAGACCCAGGCAACACATGTAGATTCTTATCCATTTGTCAATTAGAACTTCACAAATACTAAACTATTCAGTGACTGAGAGACGTTCAGGAAAATGAACCCAGATGTCCTCTACGAAAGAAAAATAGACCTACTACTGAACACTTAGCTAGATTTTTATTCCAATTTTCAAATAATTTATCAGAGTATATTTTGAAATATGTTCTTTTGAATCTAGAGGAAAATGTGACTTTGAAAGACTATTTAATTGTCAATAACCTCCCTTTAACCTGAACTCTGCCCTCCCCAAAGAGAAACAGTAGACCAAACTTGGCAGTCTTCAGGACAGTGCATATTTTTATTTTTATAGTACCTTTTGCCTGAGGAATGACTGAGATTCTGTCATTCTGCATCCGCACTTTCAGTTAGTGACAAAAAGGATTTGATTTATTTCTCATTTTGACTTTTAAAAAATCTGAAAATGTAGGTCTTGTTCTATTTTCCCCAGCGACAGAATACAGTAGACGGAGTAGAGGCTGGATTCTCAGCAAGCACCCAGCTGTCAAGAGCGTTCTGCACCCCAGGATTTCAGGTCACCTTCTTACACCCTCTCTAGAATCACTCCAGAAAAGACCAGAAGACTGAAGCCCAGGACCAGGTCATTTCAAGCTCCAGAGCACAGCCGAGGATCCACTGAGAATGCTCAGGGGCTCTCCTGCCAGATGTAGGCTCTGACACCATGTGTCCTTTGGCAGTCACAGTGGAAGATAGGTAACAAGGAAACTGGTTACCATTAGCTGTGAGCTAAGCTGTCAGACAAGCCTAGTAAAACCTTTTGTCCTTAGACCCTGACATTTTGTAGAAGTCTAAATTGACCTGAAACTCCTTCAGGAAAACACACTGAGTCCCCAGAGATCTTCGATCTTGTATTTTATCACCTAGACCTTTCCTACAATTGAACTGAATCACAACTCTATAGAAGGAACCAAAGATTTTTAAAGTCAGGTGTGGCCAAGATTTGTTCTTTCAAAACCTCCTGCTAGAAAAACATGAGGCACTGGGCTGGGGTTGTGGCTCAGCGGTAGTGCGCTCGCCTAGCACGTGCGCAGCCCAGGTTCGATTCTCAGCACCACATAAAAATAAAGGCATTGTGTACAACTAAAACAAATAAATAAATATTAAAAAAAAAAAACATGAGGCATAGATAGAACCAGAGGCAAATTTTCACTCCTTTTTGAAACCTTATTCATTTTGCAAAGCACAGTTCAAAAGCTACTTTCTTAGAGTTAACCCTCATTGTCCTAAAGTCTCTCTCTCTCTCTCTCTCTCTCTCTCTTCTAAATAAACTTTATTTCACCATTACTTTAGCACATAGCACAACTAGCAAAGCCTGTGGTGAGGTAGTGTGTGTCCATATGGTCCACCCCCACCTTCCCAAACCCCCACACAAATTCCTTAAGTTTGGAGCCTAGATAGCAGGGACTGTGTGCTTAAAATCTGTGACTCCCTAGAACATTGTGAAGTGCTGTACAGACAGGATGCTCCCTGTTTGCTCAATGACTGTACAGCCTGTTCCTTCTGGGGTTTTCAGGGTAAATAATTTTTTAATGTACCCTGGGAGCTATGCAAAGACATACCCACCTGCTCCACCTGATTGGCAAGCACTACTCCCCACCCAGATTAACAGAAGCACCCAAGTGCCAGAGATATACATAAATAAAAATAAATAAATAAATAATTTTAAAAACACATTAATTTTAAAAACTGTAGACATTCATTTTTGTTTTTTCCCAAGTTGTTCATAGGAAACTTTCACTTTGTTTTTTTTTTTTTTTTTTTTTTTTAATATTTCAAGGGAAACCATGTAAACTAAATAGAAGAATGTATAGAGGATGCAGTTGGCATTGGGAGAAGAGCTTGAAATCCTTCTCACTTACATGACCCATCAGGTTCTCCCAAAGGAAAGGCTGAGGGAAGTTCAGGGGCACCACCAAGAGCCATTGGAAAAGCACAAATTCTGAATCAGCCCCTTGATGCCTCAAATGGACACATGAATCAGGCAGAGATGCTGGGAGCCAAGACACCTGGAGCCCTCGTGGGTATCTTGCAAGGTCATACCCACAGAGGCAGCACACAAGGAGCCCTCGTCTCAGCATTGCAAGGCTTGCCACTGGACAGATGGTTTGCTTCATTTTATTCATTATATTCATTCTTTGAATCTAACCCAGAGAATAAACACCATCAGGATCAAACATATGGCCAGGTCTTTAGCTTAATTTTTGTTTATGGACAGAGAGGTACCTTGGGCTGAGCTCAATCAAACCAGGAGTCCAAGGAGTGATTAAAAACAAAGCCAAACCACAGTGAGTGCATCCTGATCCTACCTGGGCATAGGCATGCCTGTGGCTTGGCTCAGAAGCTTTGCTCTCTCAAATCCCAGTGTGAGATGTTTGCTCAGCTGTAATTATATATAACATCATAGTAACAAACTAGATGCTTAGACAAAATGGGTCCTAGGGCCAAAAACTCTCAGAAAAAAATCCATGTGTTTACAATTTATTCTTTTCCAGGCAAAAGATAAATGAATTATGTAAATATTTGATTCAAGATTAGGCACCAAATAGTAAGATATTTATTATATTTCTTTTAAACTTTTGAATTGTCAATTTAAAAGTGCTCCTATTGATTCTTAATTTTCTTAAAGGAAATCTGGATTTGAAACTTTGTATGTAATATGTATGGTTAAGACATGTAATTTTAATTGGGCTTTGAAAAAGATATCACAAATGATTTCTTTTATTTCCATGTGTTTTCTTACACATTTAATGCGTTTTCTTATATTGTGAGAGCCCTCTGGTGGCTGAGAGGACACTAAATCTCTAGGCTCATAAGAATATAAACAGAGTTCATTACCTACCAAAGCTTTTCTTTATGGAGATACTGATTTTTAAGTTCTATTAGAAATGGATGCTTTTTAAATTTTCTATTGCCAGGCTAAGTGCTGCACACCTGTAATCCCAGCAACTCAGTAAGCTGAAGCAGAATGATTGCAAGTTCAAGGTCAGTCTCGGCAACTTAGCTAAGCTCTAAGCAACTTAGTGAGACCTCTCTCAAAATAAAATGCCTGGGGATGTAACTCAGTGGAAAAATACCCCTGAGTTCAATCCCCAGTACAAAAAAAATCTATTAACTTCCATTTATTTTTATTCATTAATTCATTTTTATTCATTTTCTAGGATTAAAAGGGCCTTTTTTCAAATAATTACAGTATATTTAAATTCAAATAAGAACACATTAAGTATACACAAACACATTTTCTCCTCAATCAGATTGAGAAATCTTAGTGACTTACATCTAATTTGAGATACAGGTAAATTGGCTCCTGTAGTCATTTAATTTGTGGTCAAGTTGCAAATAGACACAACTGCTTTATACTGTATTTAGTATTTAGGTCCAGAGAACCAACTATAGGACTTAAATTTTGATTTATTATACAAATTTTAAAATAATGAACCTGCTAGACAATTTACAAGTATCTGGCACAGAGAATTATAGGAGGCAAAACTAAGAATGGCAAAGTCTTGATCTAATGTGATATGGATTAGGACCCTGTGAAATGATATAGACAGAATATAGACTCTTTTGTATTAGCTTTTGTGGAGGAAACTATTCCTTGGAATATTTAATGTCTGCATCCCTCAAAAGTTCTCTCTCTTTAATTGCCTCTGAGTTTCAGGTGTGAAAATTGAATTGTGCATAAATAGGTTACTGCTATTGACTTTTCATGTCATTGAATTAACAGCAACTTCTAAAATATGAGGTAAGGAAATTGTAACCATAGTATTTCTGCATTTCTTCTATGAGCCTTAAGACTTGAGGGAAAAGACGACAAATAAATCTGTGATACTGCAGGTAAGGATTTGATCAATAGGCCAAAGGTATCACAAGATACTGCTGGTGAGGATGGGAAATTACTAAAGGAACAAGATGATGGTGTGCTGACAGTGGAAATTTGAGGGAGATCTAGTATTTTGATTTAAATCCACAAAACTGGGCTTTCAATGCCAAAGTGTCCCACGAACATTTCATGGGCTCATGAGGTATTAAAGTGTTAACTGACTCTGGGCCATCAAAAGTATAACAATCCTCCAACATGAAAAGGCTTCAGGTCAGTGAACACATTTAACTCAGGCAAAAACCAGGATTAGATAAGATCAAAATTCTGCATGTTAGTAGATTATTACAGGAACAGCTGCAAATGGTTCATGTCTCACTGTGTGAGCACCCCTATGGCTTGATGTTAGTGTGCCTCCCATCAACACACAGGGTCTATTCCCATCTTGAGTGTGGACTTCACCATGTGAACTGCTCTAATAAATGGGGAAAAGCAAATGTGACACAAGCATTGTCTTGAAATGTGCTCGAGCATTGGGGTTTGCCTCTTTCACTTGAAAACCCCCTTACCACCACTTAACATGTCCCAGACATTCTGCTCAAGAAGACAACTGAAGTCTAAAGTGCCCATCTGAAGATATGTAACTGAGGCCATCCTATGTCATTCAGCTCTGGCCAAGACACCAGCAGACCGCAGAGAGCAACGAAATTCCACCAACATTGCAATCTACCAGAACAATTGGTTTCAGCCACTAAGATTTGAGTGGTTTATTGTATAACAAAAAGCAACAAATACCGCTACATCTTAACACCCAACCTTAACTATGGTTATGGTTTGTTCCGGTCCATGCTACTTTTCTTTGTTGATGAAGTTTGAGACATTTGATCAATCATTAGCTTCCTGATCTAACGAATGATACCAGCACCATATTAGACTGCTTACACACACACACACACACACACACACACACACACACACAATCATAAAATATCACTGTGTGTATTTCACAAAAAAATACTTGATCCTTGAGGTCTTAATCATTGCCCAGTAACAACACATACATGAGAAAGAAAATTGAGAAAAGTGTAATAAAATATATCCCAAAACCAAAAAGATATGGAATCTATCTTGCAAACCAGTTCATGTAAAAGTTACATGAAATTTTTGACTTGTCTCAGATTCATTGTGATCAAATGTACAGCATAGCTTTTTAAAGTAAATCTGGGCTCTTTCATAGGAGGAATGGACACCATTTTTAGGGAGATTGGCTCTGGATGCTATTAAAGACCAGAGTAGAGAATAACTAAGATGTGGAGGTTCAAAAAACCATGCAGTTAGAGTTTAGAGAACCATGTAGAAATCATGTCAACATCTTTGTTTAAAAAAGAAAAAGAAAATTAGTTACTGGAACAAGGAAACATTTTCTATTTGTATTGCTCCAGGAAAAAGAACCAGGACCAATTGTTGCAGGAAGTGGAAGGGTAACTTGCTCCACAGGTTTTGACTTAGCACCTGGAAATAATTCACCTTAAAGACTACTCTTTCCCCATCTACAAAATATTAAAAATAAAGCCTCAAATATCAAGCTGTTTTCAGGTAACTTCATTGTATCCCAGAAAAAAAAAAAAAAAAACTGAAGACTATTTATAGGAGTACAAAAATATCTTAATATGAAATACTTTTGTCCAACAAGGTAAGATTCACAACATGTGGCATCCAATCAAAGATGACCAAGAGACTGTTTTGATTTGAGAGTAATCTGAGCGTCCCCTAAACATCCAAATGTCAACCTTGTTTTCTAAGGTGGTGGTATGGAGAGGTGCTGTGGATCTTTAAGAGGCGGAGCCTAGTGGGAGGTCCTTAGGTAATGTGGGCAGGCCTTCAAAGGGGATTATAGGACAGCAATTTCTCCCAGCCTCTCCCTGTCCAGGTTCAAGATATGACAGCTCTGCTCCCACATGCAGTCTTGCCATGCTATGCCTCCATCTGCCACAATCACCAGAATTAAGCTGATTCTGATGCCATATATTTGAGCCTTCAAAACTATGAGTTAAATAAATCGTTTCTCTTTAGAAGTTAGTAACTCAGGCATTTCATCCTAGTTATGTGAAGATAATTCATACAAAGGAATAGAAGTAGAAGAATGTGACTCATGATGGAAGAAAAGTATCAATCAATTAAATCATCATAGAATTGGCATAGATATTAGAATTGTCAGACAGGGGAGAATGTTTCTGCTCCCCAGCCCCTTTCTCTTGCTCCCTCTCAGCTTCCTGAGCAGCTCTATACCACAACATCCTCTCCACCGTGATTTTGTCTCACCACCAGCTGAAAGCAATGGAATGATCTGACTGTGAACTGAAATCTCTGAAACCATGAGCCTAAATGAATTTTTCTTTCTTTGAGCTGTTAGTCCCAGATATTTTGTCATAGTGATGAAAATCAAGCTAACACAGTATTCCCTGGTATTTACCCAAGAGTTGAAAATTTATGTTTACAAAATAAACTTTACATTCATTTTTTATTTACTAGAGATTTATTCATTATTACCAAATTGTAGAAGCAACCAAGATGCCCTTCCACTGGCAAATGCACAAATACACTTTGGCATATCTAGACAATAAAATATTTCTCAGCATTAAAAAGAAATGAGCTATCCAGCCATGAAAAGACATGGAGGAAACTAAAGTGCACATTACTAAATTTTAAAAAGCCAATATAAAATGCTATGTACTGTTTGTTTCCACTTATACACCATTCTGGAAAAGGCAAAACTATAGAGACAGTAACAAGATCAGTAGTTGCTTGGAGTTAAGGGAGGGGAAGATGAATACACATAATGCAGATGATTAATTTAGATAGTAGATGATTTTTTTAGTATAGTACCATGAATGGTAGTATAATGGTAAACACACGTTATTAAGTTTTTTATGGTATATGCATTTTTTTTGCAGTGTTGGGGATCAAATCCAGGACCTTGTGCATGTTAAATAAGTATTTTACCCCTGAGCTATGCCCCCAATCCTCTGTCACTATAAATTTATCCAACTTCTTAGAATGTACAATATTGAAAGTAAACCCACAGATAAACTGTGGTCTTCAGGTAATAATGATGAGTCAATGTAGGTTCATCAGTGTAACAAATGTATCATTTGTTGGAGGGAGTTGATGATGGAGGAGGCTATGCATGTGATCCAAGGTATACAGGAAATCTCTATAACTTCTGCTCAATTTTGCTAGGAACCTAAAATTACTTTTAAAAATTGAGTCTATTTTTAAAAATTGAACTTGTAAAGATAAAATTACCAGGTCTGAGTTTTTTTTTTTTTAAAATAGTGTGTGTGTGTATACATATATATAATATATAAAATGCTGGGATTAACATATTATTGGATATTATGGATATTATAGAAGATTAGGGACTGAGGAGATATAACAATAGAAACTATCTAAAATGAAATGAATTGTGCTATGGAACAAACTCCAGCAGTCCAATCCTCAGATAAATGGATCCTTTGAGGAAGAAAAGAAAAAGGAGATGAAATGTTTGAAAAAATAATAGCTGAAAAGTTTCCAAATTTGACCAAAAAAAACCCACAAAGATATAATATTCAAGAATCCAGTGAAATTTAGGAACACAAAAACAAAACTATTTCAAAACATATGGTATCCAAGTAGGTCTATTTACACCAGCATCACCAAAAAGAGGTGGGGAGTTTGTTACACTACAATGTTATGAGATCACCAGGTGATAGAAAAATTTTAGCTTCCTTATAACCTTATGGGACCACCATGGTTTATGTGGTCTGTCATGAAACATCAGTATGTGGTACATGACTATACATCCTGAATGTAGTAGTAGGTTCATGAGTGTACACATGTTGCCGCCTGAAGCGCTTGGAGCAACAGAGCCGCGGGAAAAACTTCAGAAGCAAACTGGAGACAAACAGCTTTTTATTTTGATAACTTTTCTCTCTGGTTCTAACAACGACTAACTCACGCCAAACACACCACTAAAATGGCGCTGACCCGATCAGCAATTTCGGCCAAGTCACTCGAGATCCCGCAACAAGTCTCGTGAGACTACGGGAGGAGACAATGCCCAAATCTCCACGGCTCATAGTCAACTGCAATTCAAGCCAATCCCCAAACAGGGCTCCTACATACACATGTGTCAAAACTCATTGAATTGTATACTTTCTGTTGCACTGGATACAGGGTCTCGCTATAGCCCAGGCTGGTCTCAAACTCCTGTGCTCAGGTGATCCTCCTGCCTCAGCTTCAGTGTGAGGACAATATGTGTTGCCACCAGACGAGGCTGGATGGTGTCCTTAAATGGGTACAAGTCTACCCCAATAAAGTTGCTTTTAAAATCATCAATGAAACAGCATATCTGGCAGATGCTGTGATTTGGCTCATTCAATAATCAATCCAGTTTTGTTCCAGAACTTCTTATTGTACTGCAGAGGCTAGAAAAACAAAAAGCACATTTTCCAGATTCCCTCACGTTAAGTGTGGGGCTTATTTAGTAAACACAGTTCAAATAAATTTACTGAAAACTGTATTTAGGAATAGAATTGAGTATTGGGAAGGGCAGAGAACAAATGGCCCTTTCTGCTGGTGTGAGTCACAGCCACAGCAGTGAGTCTCTGGAGCTGGTCCATGCTTCTTGATGGAGGCAGGAGCTGCCTTGGGGACCCATCTTAGCTGAGAAGTTTTGTAAGTAGTCCTTAGAAATGGGCCTAGAGTCTGTATTTCTACTCCATAAACTAGCTATTCTCAATAATAATTGCCTTCTTTCTTCAATGGAATAATACAGTACTTTAAATAGATGTGAAATTATCACAGTCACAATATCAGCTAGTGTAAGACACTTATCTAGATCAATGGCCCTTCTATGACTCTCTGTTACCACTCCGCTAAAGTCCTTTCTGTTTATAGCTCCATCCAATGAAGGTTTTGTGGATTTCCATTGTAGACTCCTGTGGTTGGTCCAGACACATCATCATTTCTGACCTATTTCCTAATAGAATTTCTAAGAACTTTTGTCTAAACTATTGGAACACGATCTTTTTGTGGAAAGATTTTCTGATGCCAAAACAACAGAACAGTGCTTTAAGCCCATTCCAACCTGAATTCCTCTCTCCCCACATTGCAGCATTCCAAAGCAGTGTCGTTTTGTCTTCTAAAGCAATTTCTTTCCTTTGACTGTTCCCATCTTTAGTTTTAAGTTTGGCTGAGGATGGGAGTCAGGAAAAAGAGCTTAGCTCCTTGTCAGTTCTTCTGTTCTTGCCCATTGAACTCACTGTCTTCAGCTGGAGGAAGATAACTGGCTTCCTCCAGCACCACCCTCCTGCAGGGGCTGGTGACAAGAACAGTAGAACAGTGAAGGAGATGCAAAATGTTCTCCTGCTTTCCCAGTCTCCTCCAGGTGTCCCTGGCACCTGCCTCCAGGTGGCGCTCTTTCTGTCTCTGTCTATTCACCTCATTCTCTAGCTGTTCCTGCTTCTTTATTTTCACCTTCTTAAAGAAAACTATTATCTAGATGATTCACACATCTTGAGTTTTCTCACCCATCTAAATTTAGAGTAAATCAAATGGCTTCATGTGACTGCTGAAAACATCACAAATGTTAGGGAAATTACCAACATCAGTTTATTTTCCTAAAAGCAATGTTTCACCACATGCCAAAACCCAGCAGAGGGCATCCTTCCATTTCAGATTCATGAGCAGCAGGGAAAAGGCTCCACAATGCCAACACTGAATTCCTTGGCAACGGTGCGCTGGAATTTCAATAACGGGGCTATTGTAGTTGAAGGGGAGGTATGTTTTATAAGTTATTTTTTATTATATAAGTTATCATTTGCCATTTTGAATTATAGGTTTAGCAGTAATTCTTCCTTTATAACACAAAAATAAAAGGAGGAAAAAAGTCTGTTTCTGGACTCTTTCCCGGTTTGGAGCATTGGATTCAAATTGCATTATCAGGGAGGTTGCACCTGCGTGACACTTTCACCCTAAGGCTACTAAGTGTGTAAATAAAGTGATCATGGAGAAAAGGCAGTTGAGAGGGGAACATGCGCCCGACCTCATTGGTCCACTGCACTCTCCCTCCATCCGCCCAGCTGAAAGAGCAGGACAGGCATTACAGCCTGATACAGTGTCTCAAAAGCAGGAAGAGGTAAGTCTGAGGTTTCTGGATGGAAACAGGAGTGGTCAAGAGCAATCTATAGGGTGGAGCCAACCCATGTATGTGGTTTCATACAAATTCAATCAGAAATATCTTACCTTGTCAGAATTTTTCCTGAGTTAAAAGATGAATGCCTGCAGCCCTTGTAAGTTATGTTCTCCCTGATGTGATTGAGTTTATCAGACCCTTTCTTCATGGAAGAAAGTCAGGAGGGGAAGGAAAGAACATGAGGAAGTAATGCAGCATAATTCACCCATCCTGTCAGCACAGTCTTATTTGAGCATCCAGTTAGTGCCTACCCTTGTAGGAGGCATGAAGATCGAATCATCAAAGGGTCAAAAATCCCTTTCCTTCAGATGATCTTCCAGAAAGCAGAGGTATGGAATGTCAGACAAATCTAACTTTGTGTCATGGCCCTGCCTCTTGGCCAGCTATGTCACTTGAAGCAGAGAGATTAATGGTTTTTTTTTTTGCAAAACAAGGATAATTATTAGCATTTCTTGAAAACGCAATTTGTCAAACAGGCATGGGAACTAAGTACTTATATGTATTATCTCATAAAATCCTTACCATCAACCTGTGAGATAAGCTCTATTATTATTCCCATTTTGTAAATGAGGAAATCAACACACAGTCACAAGTTAAGTATTGGAACAGGAATTTTAATAAGGCTGCCTACCCAATACTAGTGTTCCCTTGTTAACCAGCATGCTGTCCAAGTTATCCTGAGACTCAGATGACTGGTGGAAAGATGAGGGTACAGTATAGTGTTATTATTATTACTGTCATTATTTTTTATCACTATTATTATGGTTTTCTGGGGCCTAAGGGTATATGTTGAAATACGCTAAAAACAGGATCAATACTTCAAATCAAAATTCTTCTACTCCAAGATGTAGTTGATGCCCTTTGGTTAAAATAAGAGTGCATAACATCCTCACTATGTAATCATAGCTTCTTGGCATTTATCTTTCCATAAGATGATAGGCTGCCTCTAACAGGTATGGCTGTAGACAAGAGATGAGAACACACATTCCCTGAAACAAAACACAATCCCCTCCTGCTCTGGATTTCTCCATCTCCTCTGGAAAGGTTAAAGTCCGAAGCTAGACAAAACCAAGGTCCAAGTACCCTTCACAGTCTCTGTTCTATGAGAATGGATCATGTAGTCTGCTGCAGCCTCTCAATGGGTGCTGGTGTCCATTAGTGCTGTCTCCCTTTCCAGACCTCACTTCCCCAAGCCGTTGCCTTGGGCTTCTTACTCAAGCATGCTCACAGATCAATGGGGGTTAATTACACTTAACAGTATTATTCAAAGAGAAATGAATTGGGCATATTTTGTTGCTTGCTCTGAGAGTTCTCTCTGCTTACTGTGAGCCTGACTTTATGTTTCACACTGCATTACAAAAACCAAGAATCATTTTAAACAACAAGCGGATAAAATTCGGATCCCAGGCCCCATTTCCTATCTATCTCATTTCAAGACTGTCATCTCAGGATCACTGGGTAAGAAACTGGGTATTTGATAATGCGGTGTTAAGAGAACACAAGTGCATAAGCATTTCATTTTTCTTATTTGTAATGAAAGAAAAGGTAGTTTTAACCCATGTCAATCTTCACATTGCAAAATTTAAGTAACCTGAACATTTTAAAAAAATGTATTCCTATTCAAAAATGCAATTTCATGCTGATTTTATGTCACTGTACTTTTGTAAGGCTGAACACACGGTAGCAGGACATCATTTGGGACAGACATAAACGCTTCAATCCCTTTGGTTTGAGCTTCAAAAAATATCAAGTGTCCCGCTAGTGATGTTGCAAGCCATCTGGTTTGATAAGCTTGCATATTTCTGTCAACACTGTTTGGGGTCTACGACAAAGGATCTCTTCCTTGGCTGAGTACTTACCCCAAGATAATTGCCGTCAATGAACACCACAGGGAGGGACGGAGCTTCCGAAACTCGCCGGCACCTTTCATCTAACTCTTTCCCATATTCACCATTCAGAGCTATGTTTTTCTCTTCAAATTTTACTCGATGGTTTTGGAAGATCTTTCTAACCAGTTCACATCTCTCGAAGGTTGTCCTCACCACACGAAGGCAAGTGGTATAAATCACTACTCGGTCAAATTCTAGGTCAGTTGATGGTTGCTGAAGGGGAAAAAAATTGCAGTTAAACACATTTTCTTTTACTTTGCCACATCTTATTATTGTAAGACAATTAGCAAGTGTCTTATATACTAAAAGCATGCAATAAAAGTTGAATGGGTACCTTATTTATAAAGACTTGTTTGTTTTTAAGTTAGAACATTTGTACTTAAGATAGGACTAGTAATATCATTTAAATGACACAATGTAATGTCTTTCAACTAATGGCGTATTTTAAGATTGGCAACGTCTCAAACAAGATGCAACATGGTGAAATAAGGAATGGCTGAATTATTTCTGATGTTTTCTAGCAATTTCTATATCTGTGCCTTAAACCCAAAGTAAAACATGCCACAGAATAGGCAAGTTTAGAAGTTTTAACCAGTTGGAAATTCTTCTACATATCAATTTAATGAATTTTCATTGTCTTTTGAGCCATGCTTTCCTGGGAATAGTAAGAGCTCCGTCACAGGGTGAAGTAGCACAGCGTAGGTAAATGTGCTCTATTGAGTGACAGGGCTACAACATGCAGTGAGAATTCTCTACCACAAGGAATAAGGGATTGACTGGACCAGAAAGGGAGTTCACAGAGCCAACAGAAGTGAGTAGAGAGTTGGAGCCAGGCACCTAAATAAAACAAAACAGGATTCAGACATCAAGGGAGTGGAGGAAAGCAGCATTTAAAACCAAGCCAAATAGTGCCTTATGGGAGAATCTCTGTTTCCTGCTAAGTCAGACTATGTTCCTCCTTGCCTGGGAAACTCCACAGCACTGCTAGAGCAAGCTACAGGGCCATATGAGGGCAATGCCAACAGGAAATCGCCTCTTCGTCCTTATCACAGTCTTATTTGAAAGAGACTAAACAGAATATAACTATACCCTGAGGCCAAGAAATACTTGAGAATTCACAGGGCTGTACTTGTTATAAAGGTAGCTGCATGGTGTGTCATATAACTACGCTGTATATCAAAGTAATTTTTACAAGTTTCCATCCCAAACCTCAAATCATGTAATTAAAAATTCGCCTGTTTATGACTTAATTGTGATTCTTTTATTAATATAAGCTAATGGAAAGAGATCTTTTATTAGGCTGATGACTAGAACTACACTTACTTTTCCTGTATTCTATGAAGGAGTATTGTACCGGAGTATTAAAAGATATGTAATATTTTATTAGTAACTCTAACTTCAAAAGGAATTCATTTTAGGATATCATCATTTTGATGTGAATCGTGTAAATGTTGATAATATGCTATTTATTATATATTTAGTGTTTCAAGATAGTCACTTAATTGCCTTTTTGCCCATGTATATTATGTAGGCTATTTGGGATTTTTTTTTATAATAACATTAAAAGAGTGATTTGTATAGAGAAATAGTAGTGAATGTTAATTGTCTCCCCATCTGTATTTATGGTTGTTAGTTCAACTGCTTTGCTGGTTGAAAGCCGTATCACCAAAGCAAAGTGTATTTGTAAACTACATGAAACTAAAAATTAGGAATAAAACCATTTTCTTAAAAAAGAAAGAAAGAAAAATATAGCCACAGAACTTGCAATACCCCATGAAGTCAAAACCTTGATCAGAAGTCATTTCCACACAGCTAAATATGAAAACCAGCCACACTAACAATTACCACTTTGTATTTAAAGAAATCAGATCATTCTGCTAAGATACAAATGCACACACAGAACTAAGAACATCTAATGTTATGCAGATGTCAATACAATGGTCTCCACTTTGTGAAGAAAAAGGACAATTTTTTTTCTAACAATAAAATTTATTCAAGTTGTAAGAATCATTTCTTCCCTCAATAGAATGTAGAGGTTAAGTAGAAAATTCAGAGACCCGGAGGAGCTAAACACATGTCACAAATATGGAAGCAGGTCAGGAGTAATAGAGAAATTAGTGACAGACAGGGAAATGGCATCCATAAGAGACAAACATTACACAGCTTCAGGCAATTGGAGGCTTGCATACATGTGACCCCAGTGTGGTTAGACATGATTTATTTTATATAGAAATTTTAAATCTAGATTTCTTCAGGAAATTTTTCTGATTTCTGAATGATTATACCTAATTTAAAATGTTTTAAAAGACCATTTGGACCAATACATTTGAAGGTGTCTTCTTTTCCATCACTATAACAAAATACCTGACTTAATCATCTTATCAAAGAGAAGAGGCTTATTTTGGCTAACAATTTTGGAGGTTTCAGTCCATGATTATGTGGCCCCATTTATTTGAGTCTGTGGCAAGGCAGAAGTGTGTAGTGGAGGAAAACTTCACACTTCTTGGCCAGGAAGCAAAGGACAGAAAGAAGGGCAATCTCCCAATGACCTCAAGACCTCTCTCATCAGGCCCTACTTTTTAAAGATTTTACCACATCTCTAGTGCCACCCTGGAGAATGAACCTTTAGCCCAGGGGTCTTTGGATTACATTCTAGACCCAAACTATAGCATGACATAAACTGCCAATCTCTTTGCACTAGAGAGCATGTGCTTAAAAATCAGATAAACCTAGGCTCCACCCTTAGCCATCTGCTCTTCTAAAGAAGCAGCACATGAACTAAAAAGGAAGCACATGAACTACTGAGCCTCAGTTTTCTCATCTGTAAAACGGGATAATAACAAAAGCTACCTAACAGGTTTCTAAGAACATTAAGTAAGAGAGACTAGGAGAACAACTCTTGTAAGGACTCAAAAGGTAGTGCTGTTCAATACAGAAAAATACTAAACTTCATACCATGAGATGTTGAAGTAAAAGACTTGAACAAGAATAAGTCTGTGGAAAAGAACAAGAGAATTGATAACATAAAGATGGATTCTCACTCTGCTGTAGATTAAGAGGCACTAATTTGAAGAGGAAGAAACCAAACACCCCAGAGTCCCTGGCTCTTCTTCATGCTCACATTCATGAGGAAGTGAGGCACAGGGCTCGCTGGAGATGCGGCAGCTTGTGGAAGAGCAGGAAGAGCACGAAGGCTCTCCTTCATCTGATCCTATTGAGATCCTTTTACTTCTTCTCCCTCTCCAAGTTCACTGCTCCTTCTCCTTCCTTCTTTATTCTTACCCGAATCCTCCAGCTAGGACTTCCAGGAATGCTGACGTAGAAATGGTGAGGGTGGACATCCTTGCCACACACAGATCTTACCCATCAGGAGGTTAGCTGTGAGCTTTTCATGAGTGGCCTTTGTTATGGTGAAGAATTTTCCTTCTTAATTCTATTTTATTGAGAGTCTTGTATCATGAAAGGATATTGAACTAGATGCATTATATTTTGAAGAACTCTGTTATGATCCCGTAGCTTGAAAGATAAGTGGATTTATGTCCATTTAAAGTAATGCCTAGTTATTCATTCAGCAAATTTATTTGCCAAACACAGTGCTGGGCAATAGGTATGTAATAATGTGCAAATAACACAAGTCCTTATCAGCATGGAGCTCATAGTATAAAATAAGAAAAAAACTGAAAAATTACATAAGTATGGAATTACAAACGGTTAAGTACCATAAAAGAAATGTACAATTAGCACATTTTGCAACAGTGCTGTCTCTTCTTATCTTAGAAGACAAGAAAGTGTTTTCTGAGATTTGAGTTCAGATTGGAAGCACAAGAGTCACAGAAATTAACTGGATAGAGACTATGGAAGGAAGGCAGCTTCTCTGAAATTCTTCGAAGGTCATTTCCTGAAACACAGAGAGGAAGAAAAAAAATAGGAAATGTACTAAATTATCCTAGACAGGCATGTGGGGTAAATATCATGTTGTATTTTATCCATACTTTAAAGATCTAGAACAATGGGAAATTCCTAAAAGTTTCTATGGAGAATGACAAAGGCTGCACTGAATGGGGTTTCTATTTCCAAAAAAGATGAATGGAGAAGGGCCAGCATATATAGTTGCACACGATGTACACTGCAAAACCCTAGAAAATGCTAGAAGAATCACAGTCTGAATATATTATTTGCCCAGAGTTGTGAGTCCACATTTTGTGTAATTACGCTCAGTCTCATCGCTCACCCTCTTGGTCTAAGAACCAGATTGAATTTGGGGCAAAGGTGTCATAGGAAGGATGGTTGTGTATTAGAATGGGATATTCAATAGAATGTCCTAGAAAAGATCTTATTGCACATTTTTTGTATGGTTTGAAGTAGGTTTTCCTAGAGGTAGGGGTAGAAAAGATGTTTCTTTAAGATCTTTTCCAGTTTTATAATATGAATTTTAAAAGATATTGTCTTTGGGGGAAAAAAATCCTCTTCTACATTTGCTCCATTTTCTTTCCCTCAACAGATTTGTCAAAGCATCTGGCCAGAAATCTAAAAATAGCTTCTGGATGGCTCGCCTTTCCTCTCCTGGCTTCCTGAGGGTTACCATGGGAATAGTGTAATGAGGGGTGGAAGCAGGTGAGCAGCCAGAGAAGCCTCTGGAATTGCAGCCTGCTGGTTCTCAGAGAGCCACCTAGAGAGGGATAAAGGCAGGCCATTTCCTCTTCTCGGTTGATTAAAAAGATGAATCAGGGATGCCTGGAAGCCTCACAACAACCTGCAGCAAACACACATGGATTAGGAACGGAAATTGCTAAAAATGAGAATAAAGGTTACCAAAAGCCGACCTATGTCCTCCGCTTGCCTTCACCCTGCAATGATGTCCCCTGTGAAACAGGAAGTACTTTTGTCACCCGATCATCAAGACAATTTTGAAGGCTTTGCCCCCACTGGAACTGCTCCTGGAATTCAGGCCAAGAATTAGTCCCCACACGTCCCTCACAAAGGATCAGAGCAGAGCAGGCTCAGCTCCTCCACTGCAGCAAACCCAGTGGCTTATTCCCACTTCAGCCTGGCCCAGTTCTCTGGAAGAGGTCTCCTAGCTTTGCCTATGCATATCCTTAAAATCAAGGACTTAGAAATTCCTAGACAGCTCCAGGAACTCTAATCTCAAGAGGAAAAAAAATTAATAAAAATTTTTAAAAGTTTTTTAATATCAATGGAAGACATAATGCTAATCACTTTGCACTCATTTAGTCCTCCCAATAACTTACATGATTTTCCTGTCTCATCAATAGATCTAGAAACCTGGGCTCAGAAATGAATCTTGACAAGGTGACAGAATTAAATAAAGTATGGCCAAGTTAGAAAACCTGGAAGCACGCCCTCCCAAAATCTATTAGCTCCCAGCTGAGCCTCTGAACCCTTGTTGTTTATCTGTCAGCTCCCCACAAAAAAGTTGTTGCTAATTTACATGCTGCAGGAGATGGAATCCGTTGCCCACAAGATAGAGATAAGGGCAGTGATATATAGAGGTGTGTCTCTTGCTAAATTATGCTACCACATTTAACAGTAAGATATAACACACAAGGGGCACGGCACGTTAAACAATTTGTTTGTTTGTTGAGTCTAAAAACACTCCTTGGAGATAGATAACATGTAGGGATCTTTTTTGGTCCTCCTGAAGCCAAAAGAGGCAAAGTGATTGACTCAGAGTCTGACAGCATGTCAGAAAGCAACTGGGACCAGACCCAGATTTCCTGATCGCCAGGCAATAGGCCAACCTGGCTCCAGGGTTGCAATTTTAAGAAGCAGGCCCACGCCAGTGGATGCAGGGCTGTGGGCCCTTGCGAGGGCAGGAGATTTTTATATCTGTTGCTCTCTCTCCTTCTCCATGCTACTTTGAACCCCTGTAGCTAAATGTGTATCCTGAGGTGCTTCTTGATGTTAAATTTAAATAGCTAAATAAACCCCAGCCCACCTTGCTCTCAAATCACTTTGAATTCTCATTCTTGAACATAATGTGATTTGAAAGCCCACTTCATACACAGGTTCCTCTCTTAGTTTATTTCCACTGCAACCATTTTTTTCATGCAGTCCTAAAGGTGAACCTAAAGGTGATTTTCTATGCTGTGTGCCCTTTCCCACACTTGGACCACAAAACATGTTTTATGTTTTATGGTGGAAGTGTGGAGCTTTGGAGGAAACTTCACCATGCCTCTCTGTAAGAAAATAGTTTTAAAAATAATCACAATGTCATCTATTGCATGATTACTGCATGTTCTAGATGCAGTTCTAGAGACTTCAAATTGGACTTCACATGTTTTACCTTTATTACCCTAAGCAATGAGTATTATGATACAGATTTTATAGATGAAAAAAAAATTATGGTCCAGAAAATAAAATTAAGGAATTCAAGTAACTCAGGGAGAAAGCAACAGAGCCAGAATCTAAGCCTCAGTCTGCCTCCCCAGTCCTTGCTTTTTCCCCAAGAAGATGCTTCATCACCCTATTAATTATAAATTACCACAGCCCACTGTTCTAGAACTGAGTAGCAAATTGTATCATGAAAGGACTGTCACAGGAAAAATCCAAGATGCCCCACTGCTTGTCCCTTCACTTCACTCCCATTTCTGGTTAAATGTCACCCTTCAGACAGATTTTCCCCCATATACTATGGAAAATAGCACCTCTGTAATCTTACCTAATTCCTTCCTTCAGTGTACTCAATGTTGTGGAACATCATATGGTATTTGCTTATTGCTTCACTACCTACCCCTACAAATAAAATATAACCCCATTTAATCACCAACTTAGTTTTGTCCTCTAGAACTAAGAAAGCAGAATATAACACGGTACATAGTAGATGCTCAAGAAGTGTCTTTTGGTCTCTTTTCCATGCATTCAATTAGAATTTGGTTTAAATTTCCCTCTTTGAAACTAAATAATCTTGAATTAGTTACTAAAACTCTTTAAGTCCCATTTTTCTTATGTGTACAACAGCGATAATAATATCTACTCCATGGAGATTTGTGAAGATTAGATGATGCAATGAATGAGGGGGGAAATCTTAACATGAAGCCTAATGCATAATAAATACTCAGAAAATGGTGTGTCATTGTTATTGTAAAATGTGACTGGCATCTATCAGCACCAATACCATTATTTCTATAAACAAAAAGTTGAAATCTACAGATGTCAATGTCATAAGCTTGAGCACCAAATTTAACCTCACAATTACACAGTGATCAAAAAATAAACGTTTTGAAGTAAATTGTCATTTATTTTTGTTTGGAATATGCTGCCAATTCTAAGAGTAAATGTGAATGGATAGGAATATATTTAACAAATGTTATGAAGATCTCTTCTTATCCAAGTTCACTGCCCTTTATGACATGGGAAAGATGCATGAGTGGAATCTTTGCAAGCAAAGATTTCTGTAGAGAGTTCTTTCTGTGTTGTCTTCTAAAATTTGTAGATAAACAAATTTTGATTACATCCTTAGGAACTGTCTATTTGTCCAAAGCAGTTACTGAATTAGCCCAGACACTAATTGAAAAGTCAATGCACCGAATAAATCCTCCATGCCCCTTCAAAAAAAGCAATGTGTGTGTGTGTGTGTGTGTGTGTGTGTGTTTCAGACAGTTAAGCTGAAAGTGCTGCTTTTATAGCTCATTTTAGTTCATAAAAATGAAGATATCTCCTTCACCCTCCACAGAGAAGGGGGTCACAGGTCTACTAACTCAGCATTAACAAAGCACAGGAAAGTTTTTAAATAAAAATCTAGATTTTCATCTTTTGAAAACATGAGATATCTGACAAAACTAGTTTTTATACATTCCTACACAAAAACAACAGCTGGAGTTTGGCATCAGCCACCCCCTTTAGATAGCACGTGTCCCTTAGTGCTGAATTTCATGCCACCTCCCTCTGTGTAGACACTTTCACTCACTGGCTTTGCATCATCCCTTCAGATTTGAACTTAGGATTTGGAATCTGGGCTAGTTTGTTCAGAGACACTTCATATGGAAAGAAACTGAGACCCACAAAGTTTAATCACTTGAATCAAACTTTTCTTTAGGAAGCAACATGTTGCATAAAAACAAGCAAAAACAACAACAACAACAACAAAAACAGCCATCGATCATTGGCCCTTACTGGCACTATAACTGTGATAGGTAATTTTATAATTTAATGTATCAATTCTACTGGACTAGAGGATGCCCAGATATCTGACTAAACATTATTTCTGAGTTTGTCTGTGGGGGTGTTTCTGGAAGAGGTTAGCAATTGGATTAAAATTAGAACTTGAAAATAGATGGCTCCCCACAATGTAGGTGGGTACCATGTAATAATCTGTAGAGGTCCTGAAGAGACCAGGAAGGCAGAAGGTTGGCTTTTGTCTTTTCTTTCTACCGAACTGCTTGAGCTAAGTCACTGGTCTTCAGACCTCAGTGCTTATTATTCTTGGGTCTGCAGACCCAGATTGAATCTGTACCATTAGTTCTCTGGCTATCAGGCCTTCAAATTACACCACTAGATTCCTTGGGTCTCCAACTTGCAATCTGCAAAGTGTGGTACTTCTTAGCTTCCATAACCCCATGATTATGATAAATATGATAAATCTCTTCCTAGATATAGATACCTCTTTAGGTACATATAGATATACATGTAGCAATAGACATACTTTACATATTGGTATATTTCCCCAGAGAAATTTGAGTAATGTAGCTGCTGTATGGATTTGGGGAACCTAGTTTACTTCTCTGGGACTAGGTTTTCTCTCTCTAATATGGGAATAGCTATAATCTAGCTGCTATGGTCAGAGAGAAAATGATTGGATTATGAGAGCTATACCCTAAACACTCCACCCTTTTGAATGGACTAACTTAGTGATACTGACAGGCAGGTGGTGGGGTATGGCAGAAGGAGGTGGGTCACAGGGGATGTACCTGGAAGGATTCAACTTTCCTGTGACCTGCCCCACCACCACCAATCTGCTTTCTGACGCCACTATGAGCAGTTTATCCTCCACTGGACCCTTAGACCATGATGCTTCATCACACCTTGGCCCACAGCAATGGAATCCGCAGAGATAAAGCCCTGAAGCCATGAGCCAAAATAAATTTTTCCTCCCCTTAGTTGCTCTTGTCAGGTAGTTGGGTCAGAGAGACAAAAAGCTAACACACTAGCCCATGATGGTGTTGTAGAATCACATATAAAATGCACCTGAAAACACATTGTTAATTATAAAACTTTGTAAGCTCACCAGTGTCATTATTACTCAAAGTGCATGTATGGGAAAAGAAAGATTAGATCTAATCCAGAAATCTCTCCTAGAAACTATGCTCCTGCAGAAGTGTCTCTCTTATAACAAGGACACTTTGACTTCTATAGAAATTGTTACAAACATTATCTACTGGCCTTTTAAATTTGCTCACCTCTGCAGACAAAACCAAGATCAAGGTGAATGCCAAAACTACCATATTCAAGAGCATCCAATCCCAACGTGATAGGCTTACAACATTAAAAAACAGGCAGCAAATGAATCAAGAAATCCTACAAATGAAGATCTTTAAAAAATATATTTTTCATCCCATCCTTTGAAATAGTAAAATTGCAAATCCAAGAGAAAAAGGCCTAAAACATTGGACAATAAATGGCCTCCAAATCAGTGGTTAGATAGCACCATACTGCCATTTTCATAATGCCTTTCATCTACTTTACAAAAACCCTGGTGCTCTTTCTTAAAAGGAAAGGTGTCCTCCTTTTCCATCTTCTTGAATGTATGCATATCATGAATAAATATCAAACAATAAAATCTTAAAATAGCCTCAATTTTATACACCAAGAAAAATGTTTGAATTATCAGCTACATATAGCCAATCCCTTTCAGTGGATTTGGATGCAATAAGAATTTACCTTAGGGACTGAATTACCTGTACCAAATTTCAGATGGATGCTTTCATAAGTTCCAGGGTGACAGAGAGAAGTGATCTCGGTCTCTGAGGAATTCCCATAATAGATTGAGAACCAAGAGCATCAGACAGCTGCAGGCACACTTCTCATCCCAGTGGCCACCTCATGTTCTGAGGCCCATCAGTCCCTCTGACTACACTGTCGATCACTGTTCCAGCCTCATGTAATGCTGCACTTAGGCCATGAGGTTGGGGGTAACTGCTGGAGATCTCTGATGAGCAAACTAGAGGTTGTTGATGTAGGAAGCTAAGATATGCTTTATGAGTTGTGAGTCCTTTACCTCTGTAAGTAAGGTAAGTTCTATTATTATGTTAACTGTACAAATGAAAAAACTGAGGCCCAGAGAAATATGTTTCTGGCCTAAAGTCAGGTAACTAGCAAATTATAAAGCCAGTATTTGATCCACACAAATCATAAAACTCCAATCTTCATATGGCCTTATTAACTATTTACTGATTCTGACTCCATCTATCCTTCATGTCATTTGGTAAAGAATAAGAGTGAGGTGAATAGACAGCCAACTAATTGGGAACAAATATTTAATACATGCACATCAGATAGAGCACTAATTTCTAGAATATATAAAGAACTCAAAAAAACGTAACACCAAAAAAACAAATAACCCAATCAATAAATGGTCTAAGGAATTGAAAAGACACTTCTCAGAAGAAGATACACAATTAATCAACAAATACATGGAAAAAATGCTCAACATCACTGGCAATTAGAGAAATGGAAATCAAAACTACTCTAAGATTTCATTTCACTCCAGTCAGAATGGCAGCTATCAAGAACACAAACAACAATAAATGTTGGAGAGGATGTGGGGAAAAAGGCACACTCATACATTGCTGGTGGGACTGCAAAATGATGCAACAGTTATGGAAAGCAGTATGGAGATTTCTTGGAAAACTGGGAATGGAACCACCCTATGACCCAGCCATCCCACTCCTGGGTCTATTCCCAAAGGACTTAAAAACAGCATATTACAGTGACACAGCCACTTCAATGTTTATAGCAGCACAATTCACAATAGCTAGGTTGTGGAACCAACCTAGATGTCCCTCGGTAGATGAGTGGATAAAGAAAATGTGGTATATATACACAATGGAATTTTACTCAGCAATAAAAGAGAATAAAATAATGGCATTCACAGGTAAATGGATAAAGTTGGAGAATATAATGCTAAGTGAAATCAGTCAATCTCAAAAATCCAAATACCTAATGTTTTCTCTGATATAAGGAGGCTGGTTCACGGTGTTGTTGTGTCAGGGTACATAGGAGGATTAGAGGAACACTAGAATGGTCAAAGGGAAGGGAGGGGAAGGGAGGGAGCAAGGGGGGATGGAGGGGGGAAAAAAGAAAAGGTGGTTGAATAAGATGGATATCATTATCCTAAATGCATGATTGAAGACATGAATGGTATGAATATACTTTGTATACAAACATTTGTATGTAAAAAGATGCTCTATATGTGCATTATGAATTGTAATACATACTATATTATAAATTTTTTTTAAAGTCAAAAAAAAGAAGTTAGAGTGACCGAGGGAAGATGTATGAATCCTAAATTTTCATAAATAGTATAATCACTTCCTATTGCTTTAATTTCATACTGCTGTTTTAACAATTTACCACAAACTCCGTGACTTAAAACAACAAACACATATTATTTTGGAATTCTGGAGGTCAGAAGTCCCAGTTGGGTTTCAGGGAGCAAAAGGTGTCAGCAGGGCTACAGTCCCTTCTAAGACTCAGGGGAGAATCCATTACCTTGCCTTCCCAGCTTCTAGAGGCTACAGTATCCTTGGATCAAGTTCCCTTCCTCCATCTTCAAGGTTCTTGAAGATGAAGCACTACTCCAGTCTCCTCTTCCTCTCTGCCTCTGAACTTCCTGCCTCTATTTTATAAGTGATGTGTCCTGAAAGGATTCATCTTCCCTGGCGCCC
Organism: Tamias sibiricus; assembly: GCA_025594165.1. Classification (NCBI taxonomy): domain Eukaryota; kingdom Metazoa; phylum Chordata; class Mammalia; order Rodentia; family Sciuridae; genus Tamias; species Tamias sibiricus. The sequence continues at coordinate 36,667,781 of CM046665.1, read as the reverse complement.
TTCTCTCCCTTCCCTCTCTCTGCTTTATGACTGTGCCGTGAGCTAAGCATATTTTCCTCCACTGGACCCTTCAGCCATGATGCTTCCTATACACTGGGCTCATCCAATAATCCAGGATAATTGTCCCCTCTCAATGTTTCTAGCTTATTTACATCTTCAAGTCCCTTTTACTGTGAGATGTCATATTCATGGATCTGAGGAAAAGGAAACAGATTTTGCAGGAGGGTAAGGAGCTATTTTTCAGTGGCCTACCACAAATAGGTAGATAAAGTATCAGATTCTAGTTGCAGGAATGAAAGGTCTTCAAATTACAGAAGTTTAAAACAGAAAGGAAACTTGAAAACTATCTAGTGCAACTCAAGCAAATATATGACAATATCAAGTGTGCACTCAAACTTGCCTAGATCTTCCTCCTTGTATTTTTCAGATTGCTTTAGAAACACAACTGGAAGGTAATTCTAGTAAGGTAAGCATGAAACACATTGTTCTTTGAAAACCCTTGATAGAATCACTTGTGAATAGGATTTTTCTTTAAGTTGTTACTTAAGAAATGGAAAGGGTATAAAGAAGAGGAAGAAGAAAGTGGATTAAAGTGAGGGAGACGGTTTGCTTATTCTTTTCGATCTCATGTATGCATCTATCTTCTGTACTCTTTTGTATCTCTTACCTTGCAATATGCTTTGCCTTCAATTGTCAAATAAGCCTTAGAAATTGCTATGAAAACCAGATTCTAAGCATGACCAAATGAGGGAGGTGCTTTGTGTTACATGAAAAGGAAAACACAAGTGAAAATATTCAAAACTTCTACATAAAGCCAGAGGTTGAAATTGTCTGTGAATTCTACAAAGGAATCTAGGTAATTTTTTAGCTCAACTTCAAAGAGAATAAATAACTCTAAGATTTCAAAAGCAAGAAAATATTGCCTTTCCGTTTCTTCCGAAATGTCCCCAAATTAGGTTGCTTTAATAAAAGCACCTAAATTGTGAGGAACATGAAATTACACAACAGATGTGCAGAATAACTCTCAAAACATTAAAAGTCATGTCTTTTCAAGTAAACACTATACCATTTGGAATGACCTATGCAATTCTGTAAAGGATGTTGAATGGTTATTATTCATTGTAGATTCAAATGAGAAATGAATGCAGGTGTTTTTAAACAAGATTGATCACAGAGTCATTATCAGAAGGAAGAAAAGAGTTATTTCTGGAAATGTCCTTCATCTGAATCTGCTTGGTTTGTTACCAGAGCTCCATACTGGAACTGATTATTAGGTTTTGGAGATTCAGCCAGTAGGAAAGAGATCTAACAAGATTATTGAATAAAACAGTAAGTCTCATTAGGTGGTATATTTTATGTAAATAATTGTATCAATAACCCAGTCAAAACTGGAAAAATAAAACATATTTATTGAGTGAATTCCAGGCTTCATGTCTACTGAATGTCTTTATTCTTGTTTTAACCATACAACAGACTATGTAATAGATGTTTTCATTCTTTTTTTCATTGACAATAAAAAGGAGTCACAGGGAGATTTATAACTTTCTCAAGGTCACAAAATCTTGACATTTTTCCCATTGATATGTATAAAATATCCTCTCCCTTTCCTAGGTTTTCTCCTACAAGTCTGGCTGTTCCTTCTCCATGTTCTGCAATGGTCACACTTTATCTTAAGCATTCTGTTTCCCATGAACTCTCAGCTGGGTGTACTGGCTACCTCCTTCTCTAATGATCTTTCTAAACTTTCACCAGCTAATTCAAGGCGAATGAAACTCCACATGAATATCTTCATCTCAGACTGTTTTCCTGCAATACAGACCTGAATTCCAGCTCTCTGTGTAGCATCTGCACTTGGATATAATTACCGTACGTTGAAGTCAAATTGTCAGAAGCTAACATCATCATTGTCACTAAGCCTACTCAACCAATTGCCTGAAGTCTAGGAATCATTTGGATTCCTTCTGAGCTAACACTTACCAAACCCATGTTCTACAGTCAAGTAATCCTCTCAATGCAAGAAAGTTTAGAGGTCAAATGACGGGTATGAAAGCCTTTACCCAATCAGTGCGTTAATCCCCTGGTTGGAATTAACTGGAAGAGGATCACTGCGGGCAGGACTTTGGCCTATACATTTTGCCCCTGGTCAGGAACACTCTCTCTGCTTCCTGGTTGTCATGTCCTGAGCTGCTTTATTCCGCTGCACCCTTCTGCCATGATGTTCTGCCTCACCTTATGCCCAGAACAATGGAATCAGTCATCTATGGACTGAGACCTTTGAAACTGTGAACCCAAATAAACTTTACTTTCTCTAAAATTGTTTTCGTCAGGCCTTCTAGTCACAGCAGTGAAAACTCTGCCTAAAACAACATAAAATAATCATTTCCTATTGCTTTAAAGATCAAAGTCAAAATACCCAGAGCAACCTTTCTCTTTGTTGTGGCTCCTGCCTTTTGCCCTAGCCCTGTTTCTTATAACAGTCCTCTCTGTGTGTTTATTATTTATTTCACTAATATTTATCAAGTTCTGTGATTTAATATTTATCACGTTCTATGTGCAAAATTCTCCAGACACAAAACTCCTGTTCTTTTCCAAAACATGTCATGTCCTTTGGTGCCCCTTTCTTTCCTCATGTGGTTTTAAAGCCTGGAACACACTTTTCTCCACAGCTCACTTATATTCATCTTCCTCAGTGTAATTTCAAGTCATGCAGTAGCACCTCTGGGAACCTCCCAGCCCTCTCTTCAGTGGGATGTGATCTGCCCATCTTCTGGGCTCCCCACACTGACTTTTCCCCTCTATGAACTTCCCAAGACTAAAAGGTTGTATTACTTATTTTTATATACTCTAGAATTAATAGAGTCCCGCACATGGTCATAGACAATTCTGTGATCTGGATGTTACTGTCCCCCCAAAACTCATATTTTGAAACCTGATTCCCAATGCCATAGTATTAAGAGGTCAGCCTTTGAGAGGTAATTAGGTCCCTGAGGACAGAGACTTTATGAAGGAATTGCTGTCCTTCTAAAAGAGGCCAGAGGGATCTAGTTTCAACCTTCTACCATGTGGCTACTGCAATAGTCACCATCCTTGGACTAAGCTTGATCAGACCCTGAATCTGTTAATGTTTTGATCTTTGAATTTCAAGACTCCAGAACTGTGAGGAATAAGGGTCTATTGGATATAAGTCATGGGTCTAAGGTGTTGTGTGATAGCAGCCTAAATGCATCAAAACAGTTATCATACATTTTTGTTGAATAGAGAATCAATCGAAATTTGAATCTAAGGCTGTCTGATGCTAAAGTTTATATGTATATTTTTTAAAATTTTTTTTAGTTGTCAATGGACCTTTTACTTTATTTATTTATATGTGGTTCTAAGGATCGAACCAAGTGCTTCACATGCCAGGCAAGCACTCTACCACTTAGCTACAACTCCAGCCCCTATATGCATATTTTCTATTTTAATAAAGTAGCTCAATCTAGCATTGTATATGGGGATAATGAAGAAAAAAGAAAAATCATAAAAGTGTTTTAATCCAAAATAAGTAAATCAACAGTAATTCACTGGTATAACATCAAAGTGATTGTCATTCAAGGAAGCATTTTTCCCTATCTCTAAAAAAAATTGTATGCAATTTTGCTCTTATCAGTAGCTGAGGCAGAAATGCAGGTCGTTAGTGTGGCTGGGCTTTCCAAGTGGGTGTGTATCATTCTGAACAGGATAATTTTATAGCACTTGCCTCTGATTAAATTGAAACCACATTGCCAAGCCAGAGCCGCAGGCTAACTGCACAAAGGCCAACCTTTTACCCTAAACACCATGACGCATTTAAACATATCACCAAAAAGTCTCTCACGACCTCATTTTATTATTTTTAATAGCAGGTTGAAAAACAAAAAGGCCAAAAGACTTGTGCTTACAATTAAAATGAAATAGTGTTGTAGTGTCATTAAAGCAATGATTTCAGAAACATTGAAGACTGAGAATTGGTGCTCAAAAATATGTGTTTGTGTGAGAGAGAAGTGGGGATTAAAAACAGGCTAACCACGCCTTAAACAGAGCAGAGCACCATTATTGTCCAGTGATATATGGTTAAATGCTTGTGTGGATGTCCGCCAGGCCCAAGAAAACCCTAGCCTGCTGCCCTTTATCATCACCCACTGTCCACCCATTAGCACCTGTTGAAATTTACAGTCCAGATCTGTATGACATAGCCACTTCTTCAGCCAGACATGGGAAGGAGAAAGCATCTTTGTCTCTGGTTCCAAAGCAATGAAAGTATAAACACAGAAGATGCCAGACCTAGTGTTCTTACCTCCTACACAGGTGGTCAGAAAGAAAGAGAGAAAGGATTTGACAGTATTTCCATTTTCATCATTCATCTTCATCCCTTCCATGGCCATGGCTTATTTACATGAGTCAACAAATTAATTCCTCTTTGTGGTTTTCTTTAAGTTTTGGGGTGTGTGTGTGTGTCTGTGTGTGTGTGTGTGTGTGTGTGTGTAATTCTTCATGTTTCCATGTTTTTGTCATGAGCAATTTTTCTTTGTCCTTTTTGGGCTGCCATAATAAAATACCATAGACTTACAAACAACAGAAATTTATTTCTCAGAATTCTGGAGGCCGGGGAAGTCCAAGATCAGTAAACCAAGCAACAGATTATATGTCTGGGGAAGGATCATTCCTCACAGGCAGTGACTTCTTGCTGTGTCCTGTCAGGGAGGAAGGGCATATGAGCTGCCTCCGCCTCTTTTATAAAGGCACTAACCTCATGCATGAGAGTGAAGTGGAGAGGCCTCCTCAGCCCACAAGGGTGCCAACTCCTGTATTATCACCTTGGAGGTTAGGTGTCAGTTAATGAATTTGAAAGGGACACACACATTCAGACCATAACACTAACCAACACTCTGACTGATGCAATAGCCAGGATTCCAGCAGATCCAGTGAACTTTTCAGATTGTTTTGCTCTTTATAAATCAAAAACTTTCCAGAAACAGTGTTTTTGAAAGAAAGGTGGTAATAGTTTTCACACCCTGGGGATATAAGCTGTAAGCTGCCTGTCACGGCCAGCCACGGCGCTGCCACGGGAGGAAAATTCTCGGAGGCAGAGTTAAGCTTTTGCTACTTTTACTTCTACTTTCTTAGAGCTTAGAGAGGGAAAGAAAGATTTTTCAGAGAAAGATTAGAGCTTCTTTCTTCTCTCTTCTTTCTTCCTTCTTCTGTCTTCTGTCTTCTGTCTTCCTCAGGAGTCTCGGCCTAACTCTGACCAGTCATTACTTCTTCTATCTGGTTTCTTTTCTGTAACCGCTCTGCCTACGTTCTGGCCGCTCTGATTCTTCTGACCGACCGAGTGACTGCCCGGCTGACTGAATTCTCCGTTCTCCTAACTCGGACCGCTTTCACCCGGTTATATACCTTCAGGTTTGCGGGTGCCTACAGGTGCGTCACATACATATCAGGTGGAACCCATGGCTTCCAGCTAGCTACAACAGCCCTTCCCAATTAGGGCTCCTTCATATTCCTTCCCTTTAGTTTAAAAAGGTGCTTTTGTTCTATTTTCTCTATTTTATTTTCTCTATTTTCTTTTATTTTCTTGTCCCTACCTAGCTTTTCACCTTTTATTTTTGAAAGGGTGGATATTTGAGCCCTTTTTGAGAAGGTGCTGTGGCTTTAAGGAAGCCTAATGCTGAGGAGCAGCTAACGCACCTAGTTAAGCACAATTGCATAAGCGGCTTTGACTTTTTTTTTTTTTTTTTTTTTTTTTTTTTTCTCCTCTTCTTTATTTTTCTTTATGGCTTTCTTGCCAAAGCTCAATGGCTTTTTTTTTTTTTTTTCTGCATGGTTTTTACCATGCTATTTAATTCTCTATTTTCTTTTAAGCTCATGGCTTTTTTCTTTATACTAAAGCTCAAGGCTTTTTCTCTATATTTTTTATGGCTTTTGGCTGGCTACTCGGCTTCGGCTTTTGGCCGGCTACTCTGCTTCAGCTTAATTCTTAACTGGCTTCAACTGAGTCAGAGGCTATGCTCTCTTGTTTACTACTCTTTTTGCTGGTCTCAACTGAGTCTGAGGCTATACTTTTTCATTGCTCTCCTTATTTCTTAGCTTTTCTTCTCTGCCTGCCGAGCCCCGGACGGACCACCATTTGTAAGCTGCCTGTTGTGGCCAGCCACGGTGCCGCGGGAAAATTCTCGGAGGCAGAGTTAAGCTTTTGCTACTTTTACTTCTACTTTCTTAGAGCTTAGAGAGGGAAAGAAAGATTTTTTAGAGTAAAGAAAGATAGAGCTTAGCTTAGCTTCTTAGAGTGAAAGAAAGATATAGAGCTTAGATTAGCTTCTTAGAGTGAAAGAAAGATATAGAGCTTAGCTTAGAGTAGAGTAAGATTAGAGCTTCTTTCTTCTCTCTTCTTTCTTCCTTCTTCTGTCTTAGAGCTTAGAGAGGGAAAGAAAGATTTTTAGAGAGAAAGATTAAAGCGAGCTTTTCTTCTTGTCTTCTTAGCTTAGAGTCTTAGAGAGAAAGAAAGATAGAGCTTAGCTTAGAGAAAGATTAGAGTAAAGAAAGATAGAGCTTAGCTTAGAGAAAGATTAGAGCTTCTTTCTTCTCTCTTCTTTCTTCCTTCTTCTGTCTTCTGTCTTCTGTCTTCCTCAGGAGTCTCGGCCTAACTCTGACCAGTCATTACTTCTTCTATCTGGTTTCTTTTCTGTAACCGCTCTGCCTACGTTCTGGCCGCTCTGATTCTTCTGACCGACCGAGTGACTGCCCGGCTGACTGAATTCTCCGTTCTCCTAACTCGGACCGCTTTCACCCGGTTATATACCTTCAGGTTTGCGGGTGCCTACAGGTGCGTCACATACATATCAGGTGGAACCCATGGCTTCCAGCTAGCTACAACAGCCCTTCCCAATTAGGGCTCCTTCAATAAGCCCATCTCCACACTCACATATCACCTGGGCTTGAATAGAATGAGCACAGACCTCAGAAGCACATGGATAATTTCCTTCCTCTTGACTCCTGGTGCTCATGGCACTGAAAATTCTGAATTCAACTGTGAATCTCATCTTTGATACTCTGTAGTGAGATGGCCTATGGCCAATTGATTCCCATATTCATAGAACGGGTAAAATGTACCTACCCACTCAATGTCACCCAGCCCTGATGAGGATTCAATAAAATGAGTGGTGTGACTGGGCTTTGTACAAAGATGCATAAGTGACTGCTAATTACTGGCATTCCTCAAGGCTCAGTGCTGAACCCTGCTATCTTTTCTACAAATCCCTGTCTTGAAGAACTCGTCTATCTGATTTTCTGAAACTATCACTTTCCTTCTCCTTTTCCCATGTCAATATTTATTTTCTTTTCCTCTCATTTGTGGGACAGCTTAGTGGGCATTTCCTTTTTAGAATCCTGACATCATCTCAAACTTAGCTAGTCTACATTCTGAACTTCTCCCCAGTTTCCTGCTCCCTTTGCTCCCTCTCTAGCTTTGGTCTGCTTATTTTCTCTTGGATCATGGAGCCACCTTCCACCAGTCCTCCCTATTGATCATACCCAATCATAGGCCAATTTTTCCTGGGAAGTGTCCTTAAAATATTTTCTGTTATCTCTATTGCTTTCTTCTTATCATTTTGTGCAACTCTCAAATCTTATCATCTTTTGCTTAGATTACTACATCCTTTCTGCCTTGTCTAGTTCTACTTTCTCCCTAATACACTAAGTCCTCTACCCACTCAGAATAATCTTCAAACCTTCCTTCTAAAATCTCTGTGTATAAATATTTAGTGGCTCTGATTCCCTGCCCCATAAAATCCAAACTTCTTATTTTGGCTTACATACTTCTTTATACTCTGCCCCATACTTTTTAATTTTCTCTTACCTTTTATCACTCTCAATTATGTTCCCATTAGAAGAATATAAATTTCATTAGGGCATGGAGCTTAACTGTCTTCCTTACCAACACTGAGAGCAAGGTTTCTCAACCTTACTATTGTTGATATTTGGGAGTAGATGATTATTAATATGGGAAATGGTTAACTGTCTTATCCACTGTAAGATGTTTTACAGTATCCACAGCCTCGACCCACCAGATGCCAGTAGCAAACTGTGAAAACTCCAAACTGTGAAAACCAAATGTTTCCAGACGTTGATGAATGACCTCTAGAAGGCAAATTTATGCCAGTTGAGAAACACTGACCTAGAGAGAAGTATCTATCTGGCACATACAAGATGCTGAAAAAAAATATCTCTAATATTCCTAAAGGAATAAATGAAAGTATCTAAACCTTAGTGTGGTCCACTTCTCATTCTCCCTAAATCTTTTTTCTGTGTTTTCATTCATATGGCTTTAGCCTGGTTGTTTCCTGAGTCTGAGATGCTCTCTGGTACCTAACCTAAGAGCTACATGGATGTTTATTGAGCTATGTGTCTAGTCTCTTGTCCTGAAGATTCTGACTTGTAAGCTCTAGCATTGGGGCCAGAGATCTTTGTTCTGTATCAAATATTTCTGGTGATCTGTATGGTCTTATAAGTTTGAACTCTGAACTAGAAGTCAAAACTCCAGAGATACTTTCTGAATATCAGCATACTTAAACCAAAGTGATCTCAGGGATAACTACTGAGGTTTCACTTTCAGCATATTTCCTCTTTATTTCTACACCCAACTCTTCTTTAAAGGATAACAAAAATAGCCACTCATGGAGCAACTACTCTGTGCCAGTCATGGAATTAAGATTGATTGTGTGTGTGTGTGTGTGTGTGTGTGTGTGTGTGTGTTACAACTCTGTAGTGTGCTTTTATTTTTTAGAAAGATGTAGACACTGAGACTCAGAGACATAAAAACAGTTTTCCCTAGAATGGATAGCTGAAGTACAGAAAAACAGAATTAAGCTTTGTTACCTCTATCTCCCAACTAAATAATGTGGTATTTTCTATGAACATATCATATCTCAATCCTTTCATTGAAGACTTTGAACTTTCCTCTTCCTTTCAAATATCTTCCATTTTTCCTCTTACTCTTTAACCTATACCAATCTTATGTTGTTGTTTTTTTTTTTTTTTTTTCTTGTTTTGCTGGGGATTGAACCCAGGGCCTTGCACACGCTTTACCAGTTAGCTACATTCCCAGCCCCTATGCCAGTTATTTTTATTTTATTTTTTTTTATTTTATTTTTTTGGTACCAGGGATTGAACTCAGGGGCACTCAACCACTGGGCAACATCCCCAGCCCTTTTTTGTATTTTATTTAGAGACAGGGTCTCACTGAGTTGCTAAGTGCCTCGCCATTGCTGAGGCTGGCTTTGAACTCGCGATCCTCCTGCCTCAGCCTCCCAAAGTGCTGGGATTACAGGCGTGCGCCACCGCGCCCGGCCCCTATGCCAGTTATTAATGGCATATGTCTACCATGCAGATTGTGAGTACTTTGATGGCAAGATTTAATTCTTCAAAGTACTTCAAATTATCATCATCATTATTATTATTATCTATTTTTGTTGTTATTTTATGATCCTAAAATAAAGCTAAGAATAGGAGGTGTCAGGTAGATATTAAATCCTCTAGAATTCCTATAAGAGACAAATGTATCATCATGGCTTCTCTGGGATGAAGGTCTCAGGCCCCAACCTCACTGATGCTGGTGCGGCAATCCACTAATGCAATAAGAGTCCCCTGTGTTTCTGCATGACAAATTGCAAATCACCAAAACCTGAAATCTCTCTTCTTGCCACAAGAATGGATTTTTAAATAGCATATTCTATTTATGTCCCAATTTTTAAATAGCATATTCTACTTATACCCTATTGATAGTAAACAAACATTCTACAGGAAATTTTCCCAGTCCTATGACTGTTGAGGGATGAGACTGTCATATTTTTTTCTTATTTTCTCCTTCTTATTGAAAGAGAGTCCTAATTCAAATCTCCCACATTCAAGTACCTATCCTGTCTTATTTCCTTTCTTGATTTCATGAGGAAAATATGAAAGAAAAAGTGAAATCTTACACCAAAACGCAATTCACTTTTAAAACACTCGTAAAATTTAAATAAATCACAACCTATCCACCTTTCCTAGTTGTAAAGGCTTACATTGCATACATTGCATACCAAATCTAGAATGCTAAAATTAATTACATCATTCTGCTTCCTATTATATTTTACAGAAACAATTTCATTGTTGTTACCATGCCTACCACCAGAATAGTTTCCTATTACAACACTTTAGTCCCACACAAACAATTTTAGTTTTACTCCCTCTTTTAAAGACAGCATGAGGAGCAGCTGTGTGCATTGAGCTCCTCATATAGAGATTTAGAAGTGGTGTGCTTGAGTTGCTGCCCTAGGTTTGGGTATGTGCCAGATTAATAAGGGAAGAACTTCTCAAATATCCCTCACCTGACCTACCCATATCATTAAAAGTGGGCAAAGGCAGTGTGAACATGGCCACACACCGTCCTATGTTTTTTTGTTTTGTTTTGTGTCATTTTGTTTGAATTCCCAATGGGGAGGATGATTTGTCCTCAAGAGTTCATACTCTTTCCCCACTGATGTGTACAGAAATGTGACTATTTGATTTTAAGCCCTGAAGTCTGTTGTTATTTCATGGGAACTTGATCTAAGCAATTCAATTAAAGCAGACACCATGGAGCATGGGGATAGCATTGGGCTAGGAAGCTCAAGTCTCTTATTTCCAGCATAGTCACAACTTTGGGGCTTTTTTTTTTTTTTGAAGATATTTGCCTCTGTATTAAATGATAGCAACAGCTTTAATCAGGGCTACAAATTAAAGGTTTTTCAGAAGGTAAGCAGGTAACCAAATGTGGGAGGCAAAATGACAATGGAATTTAACAGAGAATAATGGAGATTCTGAGGAGCTGGAGTTGTATGCTCCCTCAAAAGTCACTCATATTAAAAGTAATTTTAAAACAGTTATACATCCAAACCTTTGAAAATCAAATTCAGTCTGCTCATGATTCCTGGACAAGATGGCTGTTCAAGTACCTTCCAGCTTTAAACACACACAGTGTTATTCTAAGTAACGTTCTTGAAACCACCAAAGCTAGTAATGACAGCTAACGTCATTTAGTGCTTACAACATGTGAGCTCCTAACTAGAGATCTCACAATAACTCATTTTAATCCTCACAACACATGAGGTAATATTATGGTTATAATTTCTCTTTCCAGGGGAAGAAACTGAGGCACAGAGAGTTTAAAGAACTTGCCCAAACTAATCCACTTACATTTCTGTATGTATACAAATGGTCATGGAAACACAAAATAGAGCAAACATACTTTATAATTGACTAAATATTAATATTATAAACCTTAATAAAGAGACTTAATGGGCTGGGCACAGTGGTGCATGGCTGTAATCCCAGCAGCTCGGGAGGCTGAGACAGGAGGATCAGGAGTTCAAAGCCAGACTCAGCAAAAGCAAGGCACTGAGTTAACTCAGTGAGACTCAGTCTCTAAATAAAATACAAAATAAACCTGGGGATGTGACTCAATGGTTGCATGCTCATGAGTTCAATCCCCAGTACAAAAACAAAAATATATCAACACTTTAGACAATTCACTTTTTAAAAAACATCACCCCTAACCTTAATCTCTAGCTTATAATAAAAATTAATCTTCTAAGCATTATTAATATAGAGATGTCAAAATAATTCTAATTACTCATTACTTTTAATGGAGTAGAACATTGACTATTATTTCCATATAAAATATTTCCTAACTTCTTTGAAATATCACTTTCATCCTTCCTTAATCTCTCCCCGCTCCTTTTGGTACCGGGGATGGAACCCTAGGGTGCTTAATCACTAAGCCACATCTCCAGCCCTTTTTTATATTTTATTTAGATACAGGATCTCTGAATTGCTTAGAGCCTTGCTAATTTGCTGAGGCTGGCTTTGAACTCATGATCCTCCTGCCTCAGCCTCCTGAGCTGCTGGGATTACAGGTGTGTGCCACCGTGCCCAATGTAATGTGTTGATGATTTTTAAAGTTAAAGGAAAAAGGTTTTTATTGATGTTATTGGAAAGCTAATATGGTTATAGAATTAAAATGGAAAAACTAAGAGGTTCCTAAAAGCCAATTAGTACCATTCCTTGACCCATTTCTTGCAATATATTACAGCTGCAATCTGATAGAAATAAACCACTTGTTTTCTTTCAGAATGCCAAATGAGATCATCACCATTAAAACCAAGTAGTTTGGGTTTTCCAGTTTGGGCTCTGACACAAAGAGCTTGAGGGTTGTTGATCCTATCCTTACAACAAGAAAAAGCTGGATGACAGTGAAAGGTAATGACTTTCTTGAATGCATGAAAGAAATGGGGTTGCAGGTTGCAGGGCAAACTGCCACCCTGAAATCTGAAGAGACAGATGCATTCAGACAAATGTGGCTGAGATTTACTCATCTGGAGCAGAAACTGAAAAAGCCATAGCTGGTAAGAATACTTAAATGGTAATTGTTTCTCATCTATTTCTTTTTTTTTTTTTTTCTACTTCTGTAAATTTTTATTTCACACATAATAATAATACATTTTTATGGGTACAGTGTGGTTATTCCATTCATATGTAAAAATGATCAAATCAGAGTAATGGGCATTTCCCTTTCCCTAAACACTAATCATTTTCTTTGAGAGTCTCTGAACCTTTCTCTTCTAGTTCTTTACAAAATATATGGTAAATTGTTGTGAACTATAGTCACCCTATTGTACTATAGAGCATTAGCACTTATTCATTCCACCTAAGTATCCAAGCCCCTCCATCCTCCTGCCCCAGTCTTCCTAGCCTCCAGCAACCGCTACACAACTCTCTTGTTCTAGGAGATCAACTTTTTTAGTTTTCATATGTGAGTGAGAATATGTATTATTTGTCTTTCTGGCTTATTTCCTTTAATGTAATGCTTTCCATGTACATCCATGTCACCATATTGCCTGAGTAATATTCCACTTTGCATGTAAACTACATGTTCTTTATCTGTTCATCTGATCATGGGCATATCAGTTGATTTCATATCAAATGAAATCTAAGAGATAATTTTAATAAACTACTAGTGACCAATGATAGACTACCATAAAAGAAAGAAAGCCCACATGGCCACTGTCTTACAGGATACCCCAAAATTTAATGGATTTTACTTCCAATAACCCCAATATATGATACAGGAAAGAAGAATTAGGAATATTATAATACATGTTCTATTAGGGTACTTAGATTACACATGAAACTATATAATCATATTTGAACATGAATATAGATTATTTAAAATCTATATTGTAACATTCATACATATACACTGAAATTGAACAATTAAATGAATGATAGATGATGGGACTCATGCTTTTCACTATTAAAAATGGAATTTTAGAAATAAGGAAGGTCAGAGGAAGACTGCAGTAATCCATGTGACAATATCCATGTTGCAGGCACTGGTATGAATTTATGTTTAGCTTGATTTATGTGGTGGCAGATAAAAATATTTACAGATAAGGGTCACACACAGGTTAGGATACACACATATATTTTATCACTCTGACAACTGAGAAGACCTACAAGCAAAAATATCCCTGGAACAATGAACACACTCAGCCAGCACACTTAGCACCAAAATATTTTTAATACCCTTATCCAATGAAATGAACTCAGGCTTCTTGGAGAAACTGACAATTCTAAGACTAGAGCAGAAATTATGTTTGATATAAAAACGTGGTCATATCAAAAACAAAAATCTCAATTGCCTGGGTATGTCAAATTGTCAAAAGAGCCATGGATATTTCAATGATCAAAGCTAGAAAAATTTGAGTAGCAAAATAAATAAGGTACTTTCGATGTTTTGGATGTAGTTTATTTCCCCCACAGTTTCATGTGTTTGAATCTTGGTCAGTGTTCAGAAGTGGTGGAAGTGGAAAAAATGAGGCCTAGTGGGAGGTCACTGGGTCATTAGAAGCACTGCCTTCAAAAGGGATTAATGCTGTTCTTGCCAAATGAGTTAGTTCTAGGGAGAACAAGTTGTTATAAAAAGAGAAATGCTAGCTTTTCCCTTCTTTTTGGCTTCCTGTCTTACCATCTGATCTCTCTTTCCACACATGTGTTCCTACCCTGATGTCATAATGCAGTGAATGAGGGACCCGTACCAAAGCCAAACATGTGCTGAATCCAAAACTGTGAACTAAGTATATCTCTTTCCTTTATAAGTTCCCAATCTCAGATATTTTGTTACAGCAGCAGAAAACAGACTAATACAGTAGTATTTGTGGCCCAATCTGTTTTCTGCTGCTATAAACAAAATACTACAAGCTGGCTAAATTGTTAACAATGGAAGTTTATTTGACTCAGTTTGGGAGGCTAAGAAGTTCAAGATCAAGGAACCACATCTTGTGAAAAATCATCTCATAGCAGAAGAACAAGCAAGCATGACACAGAGAAAAAATTAGGCCAAACTCATTCTTTTTATCAGGAACCCTTACTCCTGTGATAACTAACCCACTCTCATGTTAACAGTATTAATCCAATCAGGAAGGCTCCACCCATCATGACCAAATCACCTCCAAAGGTCCTACATCCTAAAACCATTACATTGATGTTTTAACATGTGAATTTGGGAGGGAAGATATTAAAGGGCAAATATCTCACTTTACTCAGTATACACTTGATGGGCCGTGAGAGTTGTTCTTGTTAGATGAAACACAGGTAGGTATGAATGCAGACTCTCAAAGACACACTTTGACTTGGAAGTCTTTGTAAGGTATGACCGCCTCTTCCAATTGATTCCCAGCTGGTGGATTCAGGCAACATCATTCTAATTTATATTCCACCTTTTCCCCACTGTCCCTCTTTTCCCTGGTTCCAGGAAGACTGTAGCTTCCTATATCACCATCCTCAATAGCCAGGAATGGGAACGGGGGTATCTACTTAAGCTGAGAACTAGATATGGAGTATGTCTTAGCTTTCTCTCTTGGTAATTTCTCACCATGTCATCCATCCCTAATTCTCTTTTCCCATATTTTAATACTATATTGGAAAGTTAGGTTTTCTATGGAGCACATGTCCAATCATTGAGTAAAGCTGTAGTCTCTCCTTATTTGTGGGTCCCTAAAATCATAGATGATTCTTTCATTACCCCCACACTGACCCCTTCCCTACCTTATCTTAGAAAAAAGAACATCAGATCTCCTTATTCCCTTTCCACCTTCAGGAGTTCAGGACTAGGATTGTGGTCAGTGGAGAAGAACATTCTCCTAATAAACCTACTGGGAGGTTAGCAAACCCAATGCCACCAGCTCAATAAAACTCAAGAGCATTCAACTCCTTTCATGCTTGGTCTTAGTCTTGGTTGTAATTCATGGCAAAGGAAATATATTTTCTTTCAACAAATAAACTATAAATACCATGGGTACAGAGATGCTTCACATACCTTTGAGACTTAGCACAGTGCCTTATGCAGATTGACATTCAAAAACTTACAGCTATCTACTTATTCTATAGCTGCTTATGATTGAGCCTTCATCATGCAGCATAGTCCTTCACATTGTGAGAATTCTCACCTAGTGATGACAACAAACTGTCTCCATAGGCTTTAGAGATCAGAGAGAGAAAAAAATTTGATCCATATTTAAACTTGTTTTATGTATTTTGTCATGCCCTTTAACCCCATTTCAAGTTTCTATGGGTGATACTGCATCAGGAAGGACATTAGTCACCACTCTTCCATCTTTAGTGCTAACTTTCCAAAACAAAGTAGAGAATTGAAAGAATGAGCTAGAATCCTGTCTTGATATCCCAGCACAGCAGATCCTAGCTGCTAGAAGCATCCCCAACTCAGAGAAGGCACTTTATTAGTCAAGTGTTTTCCTGCTGTGAGTAAAGGACCTAAGCAGAACAAATGTGGAGGAGGAAAGTTTATTTGGGGGCTCATGGTTTCAGAGGTCTCAAAGGGCCCAAAGGAGATATCACTGATAAAATTCACAAAAGTATAGCCTAAAGGATGTTCTCTAGAATAGATAGTGTGGTGCATGAACCAGCAACAAGAACATCACCCAGCAGGAGCTTGTTATAAATACACAATCCCAATACAGAAGACAGATTTATTGAATCAGATCTTGCATATCAACGTCATCTCCAAGTGATCCACAGGCAGAGTAGGTGCTAGAAGAATCAAGCTACTTTTTCACTGGTGGCATTAAAGGGTTGAAGACATAAAAGGAAAAGAGAAAGAATTTCCTTGGGTGTGTTGTTGGAGGTCTTTGGCATTTTTCTATCCTTTACCTGGTTGGGATCAGGAGGAGAGTTTAAAAAAGAAAACACTCAGAGACAGTTTGACTTGACCTATTTCCCTTATGATTTACAGAAAGGTCTATAGGCAAGAGGCTGGCTCTGAGGCCATGGCTGCTTAATAAAGATGCAGCATTGGAGAGCAAACTGTACTTAAACCAATTCTGAAGTGTTAATGTCTTTTCTCCTTGTATACTACTTGTGGGTCATGAAGCAAGGAGCAGCGTGCAGCTGATGTGAATATTGGCCAGTAATACTGCTGTGGAGAGACACATTCAAGGGATGGAAAAGGAATAGCCAGATGACAGAGGCCAATGCACTCTCTGTGCAAGAGGGTGGTATTTCATGATGCATCCAGAGGAGGAGAGTTGAGATGTTGGTTAGACACAAAGTTTCATTTACAAGAGAAATAAGATCTATTGCCAACATTATGAGTATGGTTATAACAAAGTACTATATTCTTGAAAATTGCTAAGAAGATAGATTCTAAGTGTATTCACTACAAAAAAAAACATAAGAATAAGGTGGTACATATGTTAATTACTTAGTCATTTCAGAATGCACACATATTTCAAAATATGTTGTACACCATAAATATATACAAATATTTTATTTGTTAATTAAAAGTGATTCCTTTTTTTTAAAAAGACAAGAGTTGAAAGAGCCCAAAGGAGATATAAATGATAAACTCACAAAAGTATAGCATGAGAGGAAAAATCAGCTTGCAAAAGGCAAAATTCCCAGAAGATACCATCACAAAGTTATAATTGATCATGAAAGACCTGTGCTCCCTCCATCAACCAAAAACCATACAGAGGACAGTGGGGAAAGCTATGGAGGTGTGTCACAGGGAGAACAATTTGGGGAACTAGAGAAGAAACCCGGGTTTCCCCTCCCTACTGTCAGCCTTCCAGACTGGAGAGACCCCAATTGGAGGATAGAAGAAATAAACCTTGAATGAAGTTCAAAGTTTTATTTACTACACTAGATTATATATTTTACTTATACTTTAGTCTGTAACTAAGCCAGAAGGCCTTTCACTTTCTGTGTTAGTCAATTACAATATAACAAAAAAACCTCACATAATCAATTTATAATCAGAAGAGATTGACTTTGACTCATGGTTCCAGTCCATAATTGACAGCCTGTGGTGAGGCAGCACATCATGGCAAAAAGCAAGCAGCAGAACAAAACCATTTTGATTATGGCAAAGAGGTGGAAAAACACAAAAGAGGAAGAGAAAAAGGCCAGCATCCCACAATGCCCTTTGAGGGCCCCCTTCCCAATGTCCTAAAGACCTCCCACTGAACCTCACCTCTTACAGGTTCCACCTGGGGACCAAGGCTTTATCACAAGGGGCTTTTCTGGGGGTCCAGGGATGGGGAGGACATTCAAGATCCAAATCATAACACTTTCTAAAAGGCTATACAACTAAAATGCAACCTGTTTAAAATTTTTCCAACACTTTATGATGAATTATCCATAAACATGAAAGATGGTAGAGAAAAGGCATATAGCTTTTGGACTCAAACAGACAAGAAAAGAGAATAAACCAGCCATCTTCTCATTCTGACCTTTGCTGAGCTGCTATCTTCAAAACTTAGCATTGTCTAGAGACTGCAAAGCAGGATAAATTAACAGAAGGAGATTGCTCTGAAGCCTTCCTCTTCGTGTCAAGTACCCATTATGGATGCAGCAGTCTAAACGGAGTCCCATTTCCAAGATCCCAAAACACTGCCTGCTAATTGATGATAGTGTTAAAGTCTCCAGAAACATACTGAAATATTTTCAGCCAGACCCATATTTATACCGTTTTTGTCACTTCTATTTCACAATCTATTAGGTTTTAAAAGATTCTCAAGAGTTCATGATACTGGGGGGAAACCAGATGAAGAGATTTCCCACCTTAGAAAACCCACCTCACACCTCAAACTTCTCTCTTTTGTGGAGATGCTCTGAGCACATGCTTATATTGCTATATAAGGAAAATATGAGCTTTGAACAAATTGCAGAAAACAGTTGGTTTTCTTTCTTTTCAAGTATTCATTAGAGGTTTTCAAAGAAGAGTTAAGAGTTATGTAAGAGCATTGATATTGGGGTTCTATGTGGAAAAATAAAATAAAACCTTTGTTCATCTTTCAAGAAGATTGGTTTAAATATGTAATATTATTGTTGCTTACATTCCACTTATTACCTCAAATATAACACTTCTCTCTGAGCCCGTCAGATTTTGAGTTAGACCTTATATCTGACATAAATCACTTCTTATATTTTTATGAAAATTTAGTGGCTTGATCATCTTCTATTTATTTAGCAGAGGAAAAAAGAAAGAATGGATAGAAGGAATTAACATTACTGAGTTTTTTTCTATGTGCCAGGGACTGTGCTGTTCTACAGGCATTAGCTGAATTTTGAAAGCTTATATTGGGTCATACTAGCTCTGTGGTCCATTTATTTTTTTTAATTTATTGTACATCTGCTGTGTGCCAGGAACTGTTCCATGTACTGGAGACAACAGCAGTGAATAGGCAGAAAGTAATTTATGCCTTTATGGAATTAACATTCTCTTGGGCACTTGGAACACTTTTACCCATATACTCATCCAGAGTTGAGCTCAAAGGAACCTGAATGAAGAAAGCACCAAAATAAGTTTAACTCTATACTAGAACTCTCTGATCCCAGTTGGTTTTGTCTGAGTTTATGAAAATCTATAATAGAACTGCCATGCTGAACCTCTGCTCTCTCCCTAACAGCAAGGAAGAAAATACATCCATTGAGCATTTTCAAGTAGAAAGAATCAGAGAGAAAGAAATATCTTCTCTTGGGGAGATTAGAAATGTTCAGTCAGAGCAATTTATTCCTTGGCAGCATTTAATGAAGTTATATGAACTTCTCCTACCATAAGTTCTACATTGAAATTCTTGCATCCAACTCAGAGTCTGACCTTTGGAGGTGTTGAAAATGGTTGGGGGAATTAACTGAATCAGCTGTCATAGTACCACCCCTGCCTCTCCACTTACACTCTAGCAAAGCAGGACTTTCTCTATATTGCTTTCACTTTCCAGCTCATTAAGTTCACTGCAAAGAAGAGAGAAGGGCATGAGTCCAAGTTATTCCATTTCATTTCCAACTGTGAAGAAGGAAATGGACTGTAAAATTTTTACATGCATGGATTCTGCACTTTTTTTAAAGTTAGTTATATCTGAGAACATCATTCAGAGAAAATCATTAAGGAAAATGTTGAAATAAATTACAATGATAATTGAATTGTTGGAAAAAAATAATGGACTATTGAAATTAGCAAAATTTGGTTAATTGGTCTTCTGCAATTTATTCTTCAACTTATTCTTGAACACTAATTCAGGACCCTAATATACTTTGTAAAATGCCTCATTCTTATTTTCCTCTGGATCCAAGGTTATTATATTCCTAAGTAAAACAAAATCGAGATTTCTTTTGTTTTAGATTTGTAGGTTTCACATTCTGCTTCCATTAGCAATTTACCCTTACCAGTCCCCTCCCAAAATCTTGACCCATCTAATTTTTTTCACTCTTCAATCTAATTTTCTTCTTTTTCCAAAACATGTAACCTTGATTCTGGCCAAAGAAGTATTCACCTAAACACAAGATATGTGCCTACTTGCAATATAACTTAAAATGCTCTTTAAATACAGTCAGACATCTTCTCATGCTTTTAGGAACAGATTGCAAACTTTTCTCTTTTATGGAGATGTTCTGAGCACATGCATATATTGCTATATAAGGAAAACATGAGCTTTGAACAAATTGCAGAAAACAGTTGGTTTTCTTTCTTTCTTTTTTCTTTTATGGTATGGGGAATTGAAGCTAGGACATTATGCTTGTGAAGCAAGTGTTCTACCACTGAGCTACATCCCCAGCCATTTTTTTCTGTTTTGAGATGGAGTGTCACTAAGTTGCCTGGGATGGCCTCAAACTTGCAATCTTCCTCTCCCAAGTAGACAACCAAGAGTTTCTACTAACAAGTGCCATTGTCTACAGAGACATAGTGGAACTTACAGACTTCAATAAAACTACCAATGTGTTGGGAAGCACATCAATTTTTAGACTTCCTGCCCCCCATTTCTAGAACAGCATCCTGGTTCCTACTCCCACCTGTTACTGCTATCCTTCATTCTCCATCTCCTTACATTGTGGAGATGTCCTTCATAGTGTATATTTCTACCTGATGGAACATACTTAGTTACTTTCTTATTACTTATCAGTCTAAATAAAAAGCAAGCTCCAGGAATACATAAACTGAACTGCTCCTGCAGTATACACAGGACCTAGAAACATACTTGGCACATAATTGTTGCTGCATAGATTTTTGCTAAGTAAATAACTAAAGAATAAACAAGGGAGAGGAGGAGATAGTTGTTAGGAATATTGGTTCTGGAGTTAGCAGGTCCTGGTCTGCAATATGGCTTCATTGATTCTTAAATGTATACTTAAGCAAATTAAGTAAATTATTTGCAGCTCTGTTTCCTTATCTATAAATAGAATTACCTTTATTTTTCCCACAAAGTTGTTCTAAGAATTTAGTGTGATAATATAAGTAAAATCATCATTCTTGCTATGTTATACACACATCCACATACATGTAAACACACAAGGGCTTATTTTAGCATTCCAACCTGGTTCACATAAATATCTCTAAAAGATAACTATATAAAAGGACCCTAGTAGTCAATGAGTGCTTGTTGAACTTGAAAGTGGATTATAGGACCTGGTTGTATACCTAGGACTCACCATAATTTAGGGTCCCCCTCAGGAATCACTCAGAAGTCAAATTCTCCACTTCATTATAGCATCTTACTTTAGGTCCTCCATGGAGTTGCTTGACAACTATAGTGTCACAATCCCATGTTCAATTTGTGGCAGCAACTTATTACCAAGGATAGAAATAATGGTTGTGAGTGGCTTTGCTTTTAATGTAAAGTGGAGAGAATTCAGAGTTATCCCCCAAATCACTTTGTGTTATTCATTACCATTCCTAAACATTCCCCTTGACTGACAGAGAATGGGGTGAAGGCAGCACACCAGGCATGGAACATCATCTTTAGGGCTGCCCATGAAATGATGCTTAGGAAGTGAGCAATATCTATCATGTATGTCTCTGAAGAAGAGGAGAAGGGAGCAAAGAACACATATTGAAAACTCTTTGGAAATTTTTTGAGATTTGGTGTTTGTGGGAATATACTGTGTACACTTCTTGCATGGTGACAGATGGAGCCTAGAATATGGAGTGAGGCAAGGGATTAATTTGGTAACTTGCATGTGGCTCAGAACACATTTTAAACCAATTACAATTATGCTATTTGTATAACTGTGAAATAAAAGAAAATTTCTATGTATAAAAGACAAAGATCAAAGTAAATATTTGGCTAAATATTCCACTTTTTTTAAAATTGGCGATGTTACCTTCTCTAATATAGGATATTTTGTTTGCATGCTTATTAGGATATTGACAGCTTTTCCTGTTAGCCCTGGATGGAATACTGTGACTGTAGTTGAGAATAAAAGAACATAAATTGCCTTGTAATTGTGAGCCAACAGCCCTTCCTGGGCTAATTAAGAAACAAGTAAATAAACTAAGCTATCTTCCGCCACCTGCCATCCCACTGACACTTCCCATCTTGCATCAGCAGAAGATAAAGGGGGAATAGATGACCATTCAAGTAGGCAGTTGTTAGTCTAGAAGGAGAGAATTATTGCTTATTCACTCCTCTTTCTCCTGATGGAGAGATAAGGAATGTGACTTCCCCACCAAGTCATGCCATCAAAAGTCCAAGGGAATCATTTATCATGATTAACAGATTCCTGTGAAAAGGCAGACCAGGTTGGGTGTCCCTTTATGTAACAATTATGCTGATCTGAAATCAAGACAAGAGGAAAACAAGTGGAGAGAGCTAGCAGGATGAGGGAAAGGCAGAGTGAAGCAATCTAATTTCCTATTATTTAGCTATGTGTAGCTGTAAGACTATCCCACAGGTGAAGTGTGTACCATGGAGACGTCTTGCAGGTACCACATCCAAGAACACTGGTTTCCAGGTGAGAGAATTCCAGTGAGGCCATAGAGAATTATCTCCAGCACTAAGGCTAAGTGACAATAAAAGACAGTAAGGAGAAATGGATTTACCATATTTGGGGGTCATTTAGTGGAAGACCTCAAGAATTCCCTTGTGCCACCAACACTAACTCTCACAAATGGTCAAGAGGGGCTGCTACCCCTAACCTGCTCTTTATAGTTCCTGTTCTTGTCCTCCTACAGTCATGCTTATCCTTACAAGGACAAGGGTACATGTCTATATGAAACTTGGAACCTCTTCTAGATTATGATCTGAGTACTGAGTACTCCAGAATTCTTTCTCCAAATGGTCTCAACCCTGCTTCCAGAGCCTACATGAACTTCTTTCCTGTATTCATTCTCCTGAGGAATACAACCTCCAAGCCCAAGGAACAGCCAAGGGGAGGCTGTTGGCAGCAACATGTTGACTGAGGTGACTGCACACAGATGTAGTAGGCTGCTATCAGTGCGAGACACATCCTGCATGTGTATATTACAGTATCTGCCTATATACAGGTTGCCTTCTGTTCCCACCACCAAATTATAACTAGAAAATTATCCATAGTGTGTCCTCCATTGTTATATTTCCTGGGATCTTACCAGAAGCATGATATATTTCTGAATTCTAAAATGTGGAAAATCCTAAGAGAAAAAAAAGGAAAAATCTAAACATGGGTAAAAAGTGGACAGGTGGGAACAAATAGAGCCTGGGTGTAAAGCTCATTGGCACTTGTTTTCTGTGCTGCAGATTAAAAGGATTATTGCAAAGCTATGTTTTCTCCAATGTATGTTTATGGTTCCTTTGTCTAGGATGCAAACCTGAACAATAGAAAATCTCATGGCAAAGTAGACTGGAAAAAACTTATTCTTTTTTACTTACTAAAGAAGATCAAAGAAGGAAAATCAGAGAAACCACTACTAAGGACACCAATAAGAACTTATTCAGGATTAGAGTAATACAGTACAGAAAATAAGAGGAAAAATGAAATAGATTTCATTTCCCAAAAATGCATTTAAGAAATTTTGTAAGAAAAATAAGGAACAAAGGAGATAAAGAATAAAAGGGAGAGAGGGGAGGATAGAGGAAGAGGAAAAGGAAGAGAGGAAGGGAAACTTAGACCCTGCCAGGTTTACCCAGTTTGCTAAGCAGTGAGAGCCCTGCGGCTTATGCCACACAGAGCCTGGATCTGCTGTAGAACCTCTCTACCCTCTGAATGTTTCTCTGCCTACCCGATGTTGACACATTCTCTATGTTTCTGGCTCCTCTGGGCATGTTTACCACACACTACTGTGCTATCTGCTATTTCTACGTGACACGTTGTACCAACATATATATCATAATTTCATGCTTGGCTTCAAATGCCATTCTTTCCTATGTGTGCATTAAGTGTGATGGCAGCAGTAACAAATTAATTCTCACATTGGTTCATCATAAGCTGTGAAATGAAAGACTTCTTGGCTGACTGAACAGGCATATCATTAGACATATTGAAAATTTCTCCTTGTTGAAATAATTGCTTGGTGCTATAGTCTCACTCTCTATGCTCCATGCTTGTCTCCGTCCTCTCCCCTTCCAAAACTCCCAGGCATACAGAAAAATATATAGTATAATTCTACACATTCCACGTTTCTTAACATACCACATAGTAGAATGCGTTGGACCTCTGAGAGATATAGAAGTTAATTGATAGATTGCCAAATTAATAGTATAAACAGAATAACCATTATAGAATTTAATATCTTAGAAATTAAAATTTTAGTCTCCATATATAAAACAAAGCATGAGTTCCAAGAGTTGATTTTTCCCCTAGGGTATGATAAGTTCTAAGACATGGCCTTGTGCCTACTGTGTTTTCTAAGGCATCCAGTAAGAATAACCAAGAAAACATGGCCTGGTGTGTTTCTGTATCATCCAAAGATCTTCCTTCCACATTCTGTTGTGTTGTCATCTCTGAGACAATGATCTGAAAAGTCCCAACTTTTTTATGTTTAGAATCACAACACCCTGAATTTACCCTGGAAAGGACTTATGTGTTACATAGCATGCCTTTATAAAGCATAAGCCCTTAAACCATCTGGACCATGGCTTCAAATCCAATGCCCATAGGAAATAAGTATGAAACATAAACACGAGGGACAGGGGCCAGATCTAAGAAAATAGAGTAGTCATGAGGATAGACACTGAGAACCCTTGGACTTGAAGTTAGGTAAATGACAAAAAGCAGTAGGAGCAGTGCCATGTTAGAAGGTGCAGCTCTGTCTCACTGACCAGCCTCTACACATAAAGAAAACCAATCCAGTTTTGCCATATTACTGAATTTTGTGAAAAGATGCTATCAATTCAGATTCTGTGTAAAAAATCTCCTGGTTTTAAAATATTAGTAACTAATATAAGTTATTTTTAACCCCAAGTATTACACTAGCTATTACTAAAATGGCAGCTAGATGAGCTCCCAACTTGAGTCTAAAATGGCTTCACCTTAGGAAGATATATGTATAAACAGATAGTATTCTGTTTAGGAAGATATACTGTTATGGTTTATATGTAAGGTATCTCCCAAAAGTTCATGTGTGAGAGAATACTAGAACATTCAGGGGTGAAATGCTTGGGCTATGAGAGCCTTAACATAATCAGAGCATTAATCCACTGGTAGAGATTAACTAGCTGGTAACTGTAAGCATATAGAGTATGCCTAGGGGAGGTAGGTCACTGGGGGTTTGCATTTGGACTGTATATTTTGTCCCTGGTGAGGAAAATTCTCTGCTTCCTGGTAGCCATGTTCTGAGCTGCTTTCCTCATCAAGACCTTTCTGCCATGATGTTCTGCCTCACCTTGTGCCCAGAGCAATGTAGTCGGCCATCTATAGACTGAGATCATTAGCCCGAAATAAACTTTTCCTGCTCTAAAATTGTTCTAGTCAGGTCTTTTGGTCACAATGGCAAAAAGCTGGCTAAAGGAAGGACCAACAGACAAGAGTTTTACAGAGCTTTCTTCATGTGATAAACTGAGAAATCTACTAGTAAAGAACTCAAGTACTAAAAAAGAGATGGTCAAAACAAGAAGTTATTGCAGAAATAATGGGAGGCAGCAGAAATGGAACAAATATCCTTGGTGTAATCTTTCACTCCTTCAATGTCAAGCACAAATAACCTCAGCACAGATCTTATGGGTGCCGGCAGGGGCAGCACTCATGTTAAGCAGAAGCAGTGGGTGTTGACTGGATAGGCATCAGCCACAGTGGGAGGCAGAAAATAGATCTGGAATATGGAGAAAAGGAGGGAATAGCATGAAGTCAACTGCTGTGAGTTTGTCTCCTGCAAGACTCATGAGTTGGCAACCTAATCCTTAATGCAACTGGAGGTGTGGCCTATTGGGAGGTGTGGCCTATTGGGAGGTGTTTAGGTCATGAGGGCTCTTCCCTCCTGAACGAATTAATGCCACAACAGATAAGGCTTCCAAGAATGGCTTTGTCCCCTTCTGCTTTTCTGTCATGTAAAGAATAGTGTTCCTCCCCTGTGAAGAACACAGCATTCAGGGCACCAGCTTGGGGGTAGATATGGCCCTCACCAGATACCAAACCTGCCAGCACCTCATATTTTACTTCTATGCTGCCATAATTGTGAGAAATAAATTCTTGTTATTTATAAGCTACCAAGAGTTGGGTATTTTGTTATAGCAGCACAAAATGTATTGATATCCATCCATGGAGAGGTTTTATCTTCTTGAGCAGTGTTTCTCAAACTTTAATATACAAAGGTATCTCCTGGGTATCTCATTATAATTTCACACACTGATCAAGTAAGTTTGAGTGTAGACAAAAAATATATATGTTCTAAGAAATTTTCAGGTGATGCTGATACTACTGGTCCTCTGCTAATTAGTTAAGGAGCATAAGCCTGTTTCTTTCTGGGGGTTTTAGTGCTCCCAGAGGAAAAAATAAATAAAACTATGTTAGAACCAGAATTGCTGCACAGACATTAAAAACAAGGCTCGAGAAACACATGAATGTGATCCTAGTTTTAACCCTTCATGAGGGTGAGAGGCTGGTGTAGTAAGGAAAACACTCACCATGGTAAATTTTGGAGAAATATAATATACATGTAAAGCTGTATACAAACAACTTTAAACTCAGATAAAATTAAGCACTGGCTGTGCTGAAATCTTAAAATGCCTGTCACTGATTAATTTCCTTATCAGATCTCAACACTGAGAAACAAAATATTAAGATATTATGATTTGGATGGTCCCTCCAAAATTTTATATGTTAATACAAGAATATTCAGAGGTGAAATTATTAGATTGTGAGAGCTGTAACATAATAAGTGGATTAATCCATTTAAGGTTGATCCACTGATTAGGAATTAATAGGATTAATCCCTATTACAGGACTGTGGCTTGTGCCCAATAATCCCAACTGATTCCCTTCCACACAAAAACTCCAAGGTAACCTTTCTGCAAGGAAAGCTTCTTTCACAGTGAAATTCATTCCCCCTAAAAACTCTTACCTAAGAAGCCCTTTGTACCTCCATATTGATGGCCACCTATTTATGACACTGTTTAATTAACATATGTATCCATGGCTCTATTTGTCACTCTTCTTACACAAGTCTCAAGGCACTGCCAGGAAAGCCCTCACTGGTGAGTTTTGGCTGATACACAGCATTTTCCAGCCCTTCTTTTGGGACTAATTACTTTGCAGGAGTCATCTGCTTAGGGCAACAAAACAATTTTCATTCATCAGCTGCAAGTGTGAGATTAATGAAAAGCCGCAATTTCATTGGAATGAAAGAAACACTAAGCTTTCATTTGTGCTATCAATACTGGAGAAAATGGGACACATTTTTTTTTTTCCTCTTCCAGCGTATTTCTGCTTTCATCAATGAAAACAGACTAAACTTTCATAAACTCCAAGAATTGCACTTTTAGATTTTGTTTATGTGTGTACATATATGTATATGTAATGTCAAATGTATTGGGAAAACATCAGCAGTCTCTGAAGGCAGTGATTAAAAGCAAATTACAGAAGCTACCTTCCTGTCTGTTCTTTTTATATTTTATTTATTTATTTATTTATTTATTTTTTGCAGTACTGGGGATTGAACCCAGGGCCTTGTACATGCAAGGCAAGCACTCTAACAACTGAGCTATATCCCCAGCCCTCCTGTCTGTTGTTTGTAAAGGGCAATTCTTGGTTTCATTTCTTCAAATTTCCTTCTTTGATCCTCAAGCAACTATACACTATTAGAGTGAAATATTATTGGAAGAGAAAAGACAAATTTTTATTATCAAACTTATAATCAGCATGTACACTAATTCACTAAAAATCTCCATTTAAATTTTAGTTTTCCTGGAGACAGAGACAGAGACACCTCTGGAATTTCAGAGGTGCTTCTCAGAGGTTCTGGTCAGCATGATAGATTTCTAAATAGAATCATACCATCCATCTTCCCAAATAAACACAAGATCAGCAAGGAGCAAGAATAAAATCACTCATGTCCCATGTTTTCTGTATTATTAGGAGAAAATAGCATGAGCTTCAAATTAATTAAAGTGAAAAATAAATGCAAAATTCCAACAAAGTTTCCTCCATCATTGTCATCAGTTTTGTCCAATTAAAGGAAAGATGACAATGATGTACCAGGAGCAATGAGAAAACCTATCACCCCTATTTTGGCCTCTTAATACCATTCCACACCAAAGAGATGTGCCTGATTCCCAGACAGGGCAGGAGAAGGACAAGTTAAGCCTGTAACACCTTATGTTCAAAAATAGAGAAGGGCTCAGAAAATTGACAGGTGCATGTCAAAAAAGACAGCAGTCCCAGTTTTAAAAGGCTCCCACCAGCCAAAACTGGAGCAATTAGAGCACAAAAATAAATAAGGACAATGACAGATTACAACCCAGGAAAGAAGCATCCAGTAGTCTACATGTTGATAATAAATGGATGGATAAATAAAGTCATAAATGAAAAAGAATTAAAAGGTCTCCCTTACAGAAGTTTGGACTAATATCTGTATTTAAAAATCATAATTTTGCAAATGCAAAAAAGTTGATTCAGGAAAAAAATCATTAATGGAGACTTAATCATGGTTGTAGAAGTTTGATGAGGAACAATATATTTAAACATTCTCCAAGTATCTCTTAACAAATTATTTATTGATTACAATGGGGACAATGGCCACACAGTAGAGAAATTAGATAATACAACATTAAATTGATCAACATTAACACCATTAATAGAGACATCTATTTTGTTCAGTTAGGATAGTTCCAGAAGGATACAACATTGTTTATGTAATATTCTAGGCAAAAAAATGGCATAACCTGAATCTAACCGTGATAAAACTTTGGAAAAACCTAAATTGAGGGTTATTCTATAAAATAATTGTATTCTTCAAAATGTTAATAGTATGGAAGAAAAAAAATGGGGCTAGGGAATTACTACCTCAAGAAAAAAACATACATTTGCTTCATATTTCAACCATGACTTTGCTCTTAGCATCTGTAGTTTTTCCTGGTTTTTGTAGTTTCTCTTGATGAATGTGCATATGTATCTAGGGTAGTCTCTTTGTGCCTGAAGACTTCCCTCTTGTTGCCATTTAGCCTATTAATCCAACTTGGGCCAACTACTCTCTGGGTTTACTGAACACTTTCATCCCAATGACTCTAATGTCTCTATTGCTCTTCAGAGTTGGAACCAGTTTTTTTTTTTTTTTTTTTTTTTGGGGGGGGGGGGTACCAGGGATTGAACTCAGGGGCACTCGACCACTGGGCCACATCCCCAGCCCTTTTTTGTATTTTATTAGGTACAAGGTCTCACTGAGTTACTAAATGCCTCGCCATTGCTGAGGCTGGCTTTGACCTTGTGATCCTCCTGACCCAGCTGCCCAAGTGCTGGGATTACAGGTGTGTGCCACCACGCCTGGCTATAGAACCAATGTTTCTTGAATTCTAAATTTTATCCCCTGCTTTCTAACTTTCTGCCTTGCAAAAATTCATGTTTGAATCATCTTTTTCTCCCCTAAAATGCTGCAAGAAAGGTAAAATCTCTTAAGTCTTAGCACATATGGAAAAACATTCATTTTATGCTTGATGGGTAATTTTTCCAGAAGTATAATTATCTATTCAAAATCATTTTTTTCTGAGAGTTGTCCAGTTGAGATAGTTTAGAGCTGTCCCAAAGCATTGTTCCAAGTACACAGCACTGAGAGAGAAAATGAAAACAGTAAATCTTTTTTTTTTTTTTTAATTACAAAGTATTGTTTACTTGAAGTTTGGTAAGAGAGCAGATTTTGAGTTCTCTCTCTCACACAAAAAAAATGGTAAATGTGGTGGTGATGAATGTGCTAATTAAACAGTAAATCTTTAAAATAATAATAATAATAATAATATCATGTCAAGGACCAGAAATGAAACAGAAACAAAGTATTGGGCAGGACTGAAGCCACATGGCTCCCTCAGCAGTGAACTGAAGCCAGATTCTCTGTCTAAAATGAAACTAGACTAGGGCTCAACAGGTCATTACAGGTACAAAGAAAATAAGCTCATTGGCTGCCTAGAAACACAGCTTATAAGAGATGTGTTGAGATACCAACAGAAGCTAGCAAAGAGGACTTGAGCCATGCCACACCCCCTTGTTTGGTAACTGGATCTAAAACATACCTGTATCACCACAGAACAAAAGTCTTGACCTGCAATTGTGTACAATGAATCACAATGCATTATGCTGTCATATATACCTAGTTGGAATAAGTAAATTAATTAATTTTTTAAAATTTTTTAATTGTTTAAAAAAAAAATCTTGCATCACCATTTATGAAGTGGTTGCAGACTGGCTGGAGGCAACAATAACTACTGAAGAGATGGAGGGAGAGGAAGAAAAAATATCCTCAATTCAAGCCAACCTTGCACTCCCTAATTCCAAATGTATACAGAAAATGTACTGTAAGTAAGACAGTCAGTGCAGATGACATGAAAATGCTGGCCACAATCTGATGGCCTCAAGTCAGACACCACTATAGGCCATTTCAGATCCTCCTGGACTCACGTCTCTCACACCCCATTCTCTGCTGTGGTGACCAGCTCTGCATGGGTTCTGACCAGCTTTCACCAGGTAAAAGGGAATATAGTTGATTATGAGCCTGCA
Source organism: Tamias sibiricus (assembly GCA_025594165.1). Classification (NCBI taxonomy): domain Eukaryota; kingdom Metazoa; phylum Chordata; class Mammalia; order Rodentia; family Sciuridae; genus Tamias; species Tamias sibiricus. Next base: position 36,637,280 of record CM046665.1, on the reverse strand, counting down.
CTGCACCTCTTACTGCTGCCCAGAGAGTGGACTTAGGTCCACTCAACATAGCATGAGCCTACAGATTCACTTTTCTGAGCACAGCTAATGATTTCATATCTTGCCACATTAAAATGATCTCACTAGTATCAACAATTTGGTTTCCCAATATCTCATCCCAATAAGGTTATAAGTATAAAGTATAGAAGAGTGTTGAGATCACGGCACAAACACTGTTGGTGTTGTCCTGTCCCAACTAAACTATTAACTAATGAATAAAACTGGGAACCCAGCATATGAAAACATTTTAGGGCTGTCATTCAAATATGAAGCAAGAGACCTCCCATTACAGAGCTGTCTTACTTCACCGGCAATGAGTTTTGACTGCTTCCTATATTTGTTTTGTCTTACCACAAATTTCAGATTCACTTACTTCTTTGAACATTTCAAAAATATGAAAAGCAAATCACAATGTACCAATATGCAAAATGAAGAAAGGCTCCTACCAGATTATCTCCAGATCCTTTTCAATATCAGCACTGTTCTTATGACACTATGGAAACAAGTATGATTTTGAATAAATATGCAGAGTTTCTTCTCAACCTACAAACTGTTCCCCAATGTGTCTTATGTGTTTATGCTAGATAATCTTCCTAAATCTCCATGATTCTTATTTACATTCCTCTGTTTTAGACATCTTTAGTCTAACAAGACACTAACATGGGAGCTCTAATAATTATACTAGGACAATTTTTTAAATTTTATCAAATTATTTATTCTAATTTGTTATGTATGATGGCAGAATACAATTGATTTCATATTGCATGTATAGAGCACAATTTTTCAAGTCTCTGTGCACAAAGTATTTTCACACCATTCGTGTCTTCATGTACTTAGGGTAATGATGTCTAATTCATTCCACCATCTTTCCTATCCCCATGCCCCCTCTCTTCCCCTCCCTCCCCGTTAACGTATCTAAAAATCCTCCATTCCTCCCATGCTTCCCCCAATAGCCATTATGAGTCAGCATCCTCATATCAAAGAAAACATTCAGCTTTTGGTATTTTTGGATTGGCTTACTTTGCTCAGCATTATATTCTCCAACTCCACCCATTTACCTGCAAATGCCATGATTTTTATTCTCCTTTAATGCTGAATAATATTCCATTGTGTATATATACCAAAGTTTCCCTATCCATTCATCTACTAAAGGGCATCTAGATTGGTTCCACAATTTAGCTATTGTGAATTGTGCTGCTTATAAACATTGATGTGGCTGTGTCCCCATAGTATGTTGTTTTTAAGTCCTTTGGGTATAAACCTAGGAGTGAGATGACTGGGTCACATGGTGGTTCCATTCCAAGTTTTCCAAGAAATCTCCATACTGCTTTCCAGATTGGCTGCACAAATTTGCAGTCCCACCAGCAATGTATGAGTGTGCCTTTTCCCCTACATTTTCGCCAACACTTATTGTTGTTTTTATTAAATACACTTTCTTCTCAGCAGCACATGGATCCTTCTCTAAAATAAACCAAACATTATACCACAAAGCAACTCTTAGTAAATACAAAAAAAAGTAGAGATACTACCTGCATTCTATCAGACCACAATGGAATGAAATTAGAAATCAATGATATAATAAAAAATAAAAGTTACTCCAACACCTGGAGACTAGATAATATGCTATTGAATGAACCACAGATTGAAAAAGATATCAAGGAGGAGATTAAAAAATTCTTAGAGGTAAATGAGAACACTGATACAACATATCGAAATCTCTGGGACACTATGAAGGCAGTTCTGAGAGAAAAGTTCATCACATGGAGTTCATTTCTTCAAAGAACAAAAAGTCAACAAATAAATGACCTAACATCATATCTCAAAACTCTAGAAAAAGAAGAACAAATCAACCCCAAAAGCAGTAGAAGACCGGAAATAATTAAAATCAGAGCTGAAATCGAAACAATTGAAAAAATTGACAAAACAAAATGTTGGTTCTTTTAAAAAATAAATAAAATTGATAAACCATTAGCCATGCTAATGAAGAGAAGGAGAGAGAAAACTCAAATTACTAACATCCATAATGAAAAAGGAAATAGCACAACAGACACTACAGAAATTCAGAATATAATTATAAATTATTTTGAAAATTTGTACTTCAATAAAATAGAAAATATCAAAGGCATCGACAAATTTCTAGAGGCATATGATATGGCCAAACTAAATCAGGATGATATACACTAAGACAGTTATTAAACCATAATATCCAGGAAAAACTAAGACATACAATTATCCTTTTTGTTTCCACTACTGGTTGTATCCAAATTTTTGAATCCTCACTAAGGTTCTAAACAACTTTCCAATTTTATCTACCTCCATTTCCCCACACAAAACCTCTGCTACAAATAAACTAATTCCTTCACTGGCTTTCAAACATACCTTCCATCTCTGCTAAAAGACTAACTTCCCCCCTTTGTAAGGTAAGATATCATAAATGTAACACAAGTGTTATATGTGAAGCATTAGTAATTAATTTGATCCTCAACCACATGAATTAGGAATAATCACTAACTCCAATTTATAGATGAGGTAACTAAAATTTGCTCAAGATTACAAAGCCAATGGGTAGTGTGTGACGCAGAAATTTGAACCTAAGTGCTCTTTTACAAAGCCACTGTTGTAAAGCAGTATGCATACTGCCAAATTCAACTCCTAGAATCCTCCTTGTCCTTCTGTCTCCAGAAATAAAATCTTAGAATCCTCATTTATAGAAAATCTATTTCTAGCTACTCATTTCCCGCTTGCCCATACTACCTTGTAATAGTTCATACCTCTTTGCATTTCCCCTTTGTTACTCATCATTTTATGTTTGTGTCTTGTCTTTCTAATCCTTGAAAGCAGGAATTCCATATTCATTATATTGACTTATTGCTTGATTTCCTACAAAATCAAGTGACATTGTTATTGCTTTGTTGATTATATGCATCAGAGGTATATTTGGATACATAGTATTCTTCTTTCAAAATATGCCCATGCTTCGATTGCTTTGGTAAGGCTTTAAAAGAGTCTGGGTTTTCTTTTTTTAATAATACACCAGTTTAGCTATCCAATGCACTATCAAAATGTACTCATTCATTTAGTCCACAGGTATTCAAGGAACATTTATTATATAGCCCAGTATATGGCCGCTCAAGATATGGAAATTAAAAAAAAAATGCAGTCCCTCACAGATTGAAGCTGGGTAACAAATTTCTGTGTTAGAGTTACACATGTTGTAATAAGGTCTTCAGTGGCACTACAAGGAATGTAGAAGCACTTAACACTAACTGAAGGAAAACATGGAAGCATCCAGCAAAAAGTCACAGCTGAGGTCAGTTTAAAAGACTGACTTAACTAACAGAAGAAAGTGGCAGCCGCTCTAGAAGAGAGATCAGCATGTATCAAAAAAAATGAAACTAATCTGGCTATATAAAATGACTCTGCAAAGTTAGGACACCTGCATGGGTATGTGTAGGCTATACGGGTGAGCTTGTCCAGGGATGAGACTGGAGGAGTCGGAATAGGAAATCACAGGAGCTTACTATGCTGGGTGTATCTGCTGCCTCTTTACTCCACCTCACTTCCTCTAGGCCTCAGGTTAGACTCCAGCCACAGCTTCCGTGAACAGCTACAAGTGAGCTTCAAATCACTTTGTACTGATAGAAACTCTCCAAGAAACTCAAGTTACACATCATTGACGTTCTGCCCTGGGCTGCTTGGACTGCTCAAAGGGGGGGTTCTGGCAGAAGCCCACTGGGCATATAGGTTTGTAGTGCAGAAGTGTGGGAGGATTAAGATCTCTTGGGGCAACCCTCAAAAAATCAGAGAAGGAATCTATCAGTGTTTTACTCTGTAGTTACTGGGCAGTGTGGATTATGAAAAGCATCCTAGACAGTTCTCAGAATGCCCCAGAGGATCCAGAATCAAACCCTAGCTGTCCATGCCAGTAGTCAAAGCACCTTGTATGGCCTTTTCCTCCTTCTCTTTTCCACATTCCTCCATCCCTCCTTTCTGCCTTGGAATTACTTCCTCAATAAGCCTAAAGCAACTGAATGGAAGTCCTTATTTTACACCTTTGTTTTGTCAGAGAAACTGGGGTCACTAAAGCAAACTGAGAAACTTGATTTAAATGTAAATGCTGCAGAGAACCCTTGGTTTGTTTTTAACAAGGGAGGAACATGATCAGATTGTTAAGACTGAAGGCGGGAAAAGGAAATAAAAAGAGTTTCTTCCCATCTACTGCAACATGACATGAAGCTACTAATCAAACCCAGGAGGTAGATGGATTTTTTAATGAGAAAATAACAATAATGAACCTAAAAATTGACTAACCAGATGGCACTTTCTGATTGCATTTTAGGAAAGGGAAAATGTGCAAGGACTAATTCTGACTCCAGGATAAATTATTAAGGATGTAGAGTTTGGGTGGCAGTGGTGTTGTTTGGAGGAAATGAGGTGTCTCTTGCTTTTCATCTTTTTCTGTTTTGACATTCAGTTGAAAAGCATTTGATATCCTCATTCCTGAATGTGTCGCTAGTAAACTACTTTCACAGGAAAAAGATCCCTAGTTTGTAGTATTTGCTGATTTCTGGGATATAAAACTGCCACCACAGCCAATTGAAAGTGCCAAGGGTCTGACAAATGATTTTCTGAATTTTCGAATGTTTAACAATCCTCTCCCAGCACACCACTACCACTCCCCACAGAAGGGTCTCTGGCTACACGGAACGCCTGGCAACCAATCCTCCCCTTTCTCTTTTCTCTCAAGATGCATCTGCCTTTCGCCGCTTTTCAATGAGTGTGTCAATGAGGGATCCCAGAATCCTGAGTTTTGATCTTTCTCCACTCACCTCACTCCTCCCTTGTCTCCAGAGAATGCAGGTTTTTGTTAACAGTATTGGATGCTTTAGTCTCTGTCCCCTGCCTCTTCCCGTCACCAGGTGGATGAACCATCCCCATCAGTTTTGAATGTTGACTATAAAATGTGCTCAGCTGCCCCTTCCTCCAAACAGAGAAATGCTCCCTCAGATAAATGGGCCATTTCATCCAGGAGACTGGAGGATAAAGAGGTAGCTGGGAAATGATGATCCTCAGAACCTCACAGTGGTCCTCTAGTATTAATGACACCATCTTAGTAAGACCTGATGAGCAGGAAATATTTAGTATCTGGATGCTTTGATAAATAAAACATATTTGCTCCAAGCCATAGGAGATAAGCCCTACAAAGATGCTAACACACATCCAAGAACTTGCAATTCTTAGAGCATTATTTGGAAGTGTCTAGGGAAATTGCTATCTGCCTGTGTTAGCCTCCAGAGTAGCTGGGGTTATAGGCATGTGTCACTGTGCCCGTCTGTACTTTCTACTTCTAAGAAAGAATAACAGTGCTTGGTGGCTTCTCCAAGTTTGAGAATCCATTTATCAAGTGGCATAGAAGGTTACTGGTTTTGAGTAAGGCCCACAAAAAGAAGGGCTTGGCAACAGCTGCAGGCTTGGTTCACACAACCCAGCAGATCTCATGTTCCTAGCCTTGTCTGTGGTAGATGAGGGCACCATGTGGAATCTCTGTCCAAACTTAATAGGAAGGTCATAGAAGAAATGTCCAGGGTTCTGGATTAAGGCCTTACCATAAGCAGTAGAAAACTGCACAGCATGTGAAAAGCAGCTTCTAGCAAGCCATGGGCCATAAAAAACTGAGTATCTACCCTAGCAAGTCATCAGAAGTACCTATCAGTACCCATCCAAGAGTTGGAGAAAATAATGCTAAGTGAAGTTAGCCAATCCCAAAAAATCAAAGGTCGAATGATTCCTTTGCTATGATGATACTGATTACAATGGCAAGGGAGGGGGATGAGCGGAATGAAGGAATGTTAAATAGAACAAAGGGGAGGGAGGGAAGGGAATGGGGTGAGGGAATAGGAATAATGGCAGAATGAGTTAGACATCAATACACTAAGTGCATGTATAAAAACACAAATGGTGTGAAAATACTTTATGTAAAACCAGTGACTTGAAAAACTGTGTTCTTTATATGTAATATGAAATTAATTGCACTCTGCAAGCATGTATAACAAATTAGAATAAATTAAAATAAATAAATAAAATAAAATAAATGTATATTGTCACACAAAGCCACAAGTCAGGCAGGCATAGCAGCAATTCATCATCAAATGAAAGAGGTTTGTCTTAACATAATGCTAAGTGAAGTTAGTCAGTCTCAAAAATCCAAGTACCAAATGTTCTCTCTTATATAAGGAGGCTATTTCAAAGTATTGTTGGATGGGGGTACATAGGAGGATTAGAGGAACACTAGAATGGTCAAGGGAAGGGAGGGTAAGGGAGGGAGCAAGAGGGGAGGGAGGGGGGGAGAAAAAAAAAAGGTGGTTGAATGAGACGGATATCATTTTCCTTAATGCATGATTGAAGACCTGAATTGTACGAATATACTTTGTATACAAACAGTTGTATGTAAAAAGATACTAAATATATGCACTATGAGTTGTACATATTAAAAATTATAAAAATAAATTTTAAAAAATAAAAAAAGAGGTTTGTCTTAAATTGGGCTCAGTTGGATCAAAGACTCAAGTAAGCTACACAAACAAGAAGGAGTACAGCCCGGCCATGGACCATGCCATCCAGTCCTGCCATCTGAGAGCACTTTAGAAGAGCACTGTGAAGGTGCAGTTGATGCATTTTCTTGGATGGGACACTCTGGGGAAAGATGTATTCATTCTTCAAGAGGCCACTTATACCTAAACCAGTAGTTATCACAAGGTGCTATATTGCCAATAGCTAGAATTCATGATCCAATGGAAAGGTGTAGGAATGTATATTGTCCCATTCTCCATCACCCCCAGTCACCTCCCTGAGGAACTGTGTTTTATAACCTTGCAACATCAGAGACTTTTAGTGTAAGTCCTTGAACCCAGAAGGGAGCTCCTTTTTTGCCAAATAACACAGTGAGTTCCACTAAACTTAAAGCTACAGTTGACATCTGGACATTTGGGGTTCTTCACAACATTTAACTAGCTGGCATAAAAAGGAGTTCCATACTGGCAAAGGTAGCTGACCCTGATTGTCATGAGGAGGCAGAACTACTGCTCTAGTTAATAAGGTTCAGGCAGGCAGGTGTATGCTTGGCCTGTCTTGGAACTCACATGGGTTTAAATGTAAATGGACAGTTTCAGCCCCCACTATCTGATAAGGGCATAGTGACCACAGCTCATATTCTATAGGGACTGACAAGATGAGCCACCCAAACATGTAAGCCACCACAGTGAATAGGTGTGCTAGTTAAAAGCAAAAGGATATAAAATGAATAGTAAAAGAAGGAGAAAATAAATACTGGTTATCATTCAAGACCAATAGCAGTTTAGGAGCTGTAATCTATCCCACTAACTCTCCTAACTCTCGCAAAACTGTGTCTGACATTATTTACTTAATGAATGGAAGCAAAGAAGTCTGACAGTTCGAGAGGTGGACTGCTGTGAATGCTCCCAGACTCCTTTCACAGTGCTGGCCGGGCCACTCCTCAGCACTGTGAACATTGGCTGCTAAAAGCTCACAGCCAGTGGCTAATGACAGACTGACACAAGTATATAAAATGACATACCAAGCCTCAAAGTGGGACCAAATCCATACAGCAGTTTGTATTCCTGAACTTCTGGACTGAAGTTGGTCCCTAGCCAAAATCACTACCTTGCCTAACTCTTTTCCCTGCCCTAACCTGCTTCCCTTGCTCCCTCTCTTCTGAGATTGCTCTCTTAAGAAGTCACTTTTCCCATAAATCCAGTCTTTGGTTCTGCTTCTAAGGAACTCAAGACAAAGGAGATCTCTGGCATAAGGAAACAGGGAATATAACAGAAAGATTTTCAGATCAAAATGAAGGTCAAAATGTTGGAAAACAGATGTCTTTTCGTTGTCCTTTAAATTATCTGGATGTGTTGTCAGTCTACATCATGTAAGATGAGCTAATATGCACCTGGCAAATTTGCTAAGAGGATTAAAGAAACAATATTAAAAGAGAAGTACCTGAGATCATTTCTGTCACACGTAGGTTAGTAGTCAAAAAAAAAAAAAAAAAAAAAAAAAAAAAAAAAAAAAAACTTTGCTTTTATGCTAATACTAACAATCTTCTTTTAAATAATTCAAAAATAAAAACCAGCTTGTTTATGACTAGGAGGATTAGGGAAGCTGAGATGTCAGTGCTTCAAAGGCTTCCTGAGCACAGGTCTGTCCCACTCTGCAGGCAGAGAGGTTTCTATCACTGTTGTCAAATGTGAAATGGGTTCCAGGCCACTGACTATGGAGCTCCAGAGGTGACTGGCTTCTGAGGCAAGAAGAGAAAGGAGGAGTTGCAGGGATGAGCACTGTGACCGTGTAGTCATCATGTTTTGTATTTTTTAAAAATTTAATGTAGGTAAGCAGGAGGAAAAAATATGGATGTGCGCAATTTGGGGGGAGTTCCTTTCTGTTTTAGGTTGTTCTAGTTAGGTCACATGTAACATGCACCTTTTAAAAATTACCCAACTAGATAGAACAGAGGACTAATGCAGATAACCATAGATAAACATCATACTTAATGTCGTTTGAAATTTCAGCAGTTGTACTATTAAAATAATTAAATCGGTCTGGTAAAAAACTCTACTGTTGGGAAAATATGGATGGTAAGTAGATAGCAAAAGAAAAAAGTAACGAAATTTTTTTAAAAAAGAAATGAAAAAGTAGGAAAAAAAGCAAGTACGGGCAAAAGACATGTACACGGTTTGTGAAATAAGGTTATTATTGAAGGACTTTTGTAATTCAAGTAATATGAGCCAATGTAAGCTACATAAACTAAAAGAAAAATTCAGTCAGGTTCAAGCTCTTGGGTAATGCTGTGACTGACACTATTTCTTGTTTACTCAACAGTTGTTTCCAACCCATGCTCCCATGCTATCTTCCACGACAGAGATAGTCCAGAAACTCACCTTCCTAGCCTCCAACTATAAAAAGGTTATATTATATATATATATATATATATATAATATATATATATATATAATATAGGATATATATATATCCTCCCATTTGTGAGGTCAGGAAATAAGGAGCACTCTTCCAGGGCATGTCCCCAGGGATCCACTTCTTCCAGTCATGCCCCACCTCCCTACAGTTACCACCCTTTCAAATTAGGATAGACTGCTTATGTTATAGGTCTTAAAACCCAATCATTTAACCTCTGAACATCCCTGCATTAATATAGAAGAAGCTTTGGGGGGATACCTCATATCCAAGCCATAGCATTCATAATGCACTAATTAAAATAATAATAGTAATAATAGAAAGGAAATCAGTAGAGTAGAGCAAATGGATCAAGAGGAGGAGAAAGAATGGGAAAGGGAAGGTACTAGGGAAAGAGTTTGATCAAACTATGGTACATGCATGTATGAATATGGCATAATGATTTCCACTATTATGTAAAATTATAATACATCCATTTAAAAAATTTAAAAGAAAGAAAGAAAACATGAAAAGAATGGCCGGCCATGTGAAATATAAGTGCATGCATCTGGGAAGTTTCTGAAATTTTGTTTTCCTTTCAAACAAAAAGATTACATTTACAAGGACTATTCACTTGTGCCACTTCTCTCTTTCCATTTTTGACTCTGGTCTGGCTTTAAGCTGTTGCAGCTATTTGAGTTCCCAAGAGTCATCACGAACAAGCCAAGGATGATGGAGAAGAAAAGCAGGAAAAGCCTGTTCTTGATAAGCTGTTTTTTATCAGCTTATCAAGTCACCAAATAACCTCAGCATCTGCCTCTTCTGAACACCTTCATACATAATATAATACATCTCTGTGTATTTTAAGCTATGCCTAGCAGTACCCTCTGTGGCTAGCAGCAGAACACATCCCACAGAATACAATTAATTCCCTGGATTGGTATGAAAAGGCATTAAAAACCAACCCAGGTAATCACTGACAAAGAGACTGAGTCAGCCTCTACCCCAAAGGGTGACAGGTGTTCCAGAGGAATACTCAGATACAAGGCACGTGGGCGGCTGGCTGAGCTCACAGCTATGAAGCCAAGTGCAGCACAGACAGACTGGCACACATTTGGCCAAGTAGATATGGGGGGTGAAAACTCAGCAGTACAAGACAAAGACCCAGGTAGGGGCCAGAGCCAAGACAGGATCTCAAACAGAGGAAATTGGCCTCAGGAAAACAGGTTTGTGTAGCAGGAGCTCTGCCAAGATTAGAGGCAGCAGCAGAGATTTTCCAAAGGGAAGTGAGTTCTGCCAAGAAAGCCTTCAGTACCCTGAAGCCTTTTAAGTAGTGCCCCAGACTTCTCACACAGTCTTACATCTATCAGCTGTTATAAGAGAGCAACAAGATCTCTGTAAGAGTCACATAATTGGGTCAGATGTCCTCCCTCTATCTCCTAATAAGCTCCTGAGTGCTTTTCATATTTTACATTAACTATGTGTTTGTGTATTTTATAAGAACAACTTAGATTCCCTGAGGACAGAGATCATGCTTTATTCATCTTTGCACCCTCATGGTCCAGCAGAGGGCTTAGTAGTACCTGATTCAAAATGTGTTTGGGAGACTGATAATAACAACAATAATAGGAATTATTGAGCACATATAATGTACCAAGCATTCAGCAAAATGCTTAGCACACAATAGCTCATTTATTTGATAGGAAATAGTCACTATCATTATCTACCCTTTACCAATGAAGACACTGAAGTTCACAGAAGTATGTTTTCCTGGAAGAGACAGCTAGGAAAGAGCAGGCTACATCTGAAACCAGGTCATCGTCATCCAGAGAACAGTGTTCTTACTCATTAATGGAGGTAAAGTGAGCACATTAATCATTTAAGCTACTATTAGAGAATAGTGATATTTTTATTTTCTTTCAAAGCAGGGCTTTGATTCCTAAAATCTTGGGTTTTATCTTATTCCTGGGAATTATTGATAGAGTAGTTTCCAAAAGCCTGGACATAAGGCAATGAACGTGGGAGTTCAAGAGTTGGAAGAATCAAGAGTTGGGCATCCTCAGAGAGGGCCAAGGTCAAGGGCCCTGGGAGCTGCCTGAAGCCTGAGTGCAGCATCGTGTGGCTTAGGAGCAGTGCCACAGGTGGATCCATGGACCAGGACCGTCACTAATTTCTCTGACCCCTTATAAGTCTGCATATCTTGCTGTTCACAGTGAGTGAGGAAAAGATCACCAATGATGACTAATACAGAATTGTGGTCCACTCTTACACATAGGAGCCAACAATCACTTTAAATCTGATTTAGAAAAATCCAGTCAAATGATGTTTCCTGCAGTAGTTGGTTGTGCATCGCATTTACATCTTCAACAGAAAGAAGGGGAAAGGAAAGGATTCTTATCAGGCCAAGTAGGCATCTACCTGATCTCCAGCACAGCTTTCGAGAAGTCTGTTTCAGTTCTCAAGAGTTCTCAAGAGCTTCCACCAGTCATTTCTTTGAGTATAATTTCCTCCCCCAAACTCCTTCATAGAAATATACAAACACTCCTGATGACATCAACTTGTAACTGAGTAACTGAGGCCTGAAGCACTGGCCTTAGAAGATGCTGAAGGAAGCACAAACTCAGAAGAAGAAAAATGTAAAGATACACCACACACACACACACACACACACGTATATTCCAAATGCATACACATATTCATATATTCCAAACTAGAGAAGGAGACCTGAAATGTCAAAGTTAATCAAGGAAATTCTGTCCCAAATTTCTATTATTTAGTTTAACTAGAGAGGCATTATCCTCAATAAAGGAAGGTTGGTTTATATATGACATCCTTGCAGTACATGTTCCAATACTTCTTTGATTTTAAAAATATGCATTTCTGTAGTACTACACCTGTTAATAAGTACCCAAAGGGTACAACTTCAGCCCCAATGCTTCTACATCTTCCTTGATATTGCAAACAAAACTCCATGAGTTCTAGAACACACCACCACCACCACCATTCGCGTATTGACTCAAGTGGCTCAACATTGTTCTTACCATGAGAGCAAGTTGTGTGTTCTCCAGAAATAATAGTTATCACCCTCAGATTGTGGAAATTAGGATTGTCTTAGTCCGTATTGTATAGCTATATCAGAACACCTAAAACAGGATAATTTACAATGAAAATAAATGTATTTAGGTTCATAGTTCTAGAGGCTGAGATGTTCAAGAGTGGACAGCTAGATTTGGTGAGAGCTTCATGATACTTCATAACATGGTAGAAATTGGAAGGGGAGAGAGGGCATTTAAACACAAGAAAAAAGGTAACCAGACTCCTGGGATAAATAACTCTTCCCATGAGAAAGACATTAATCCATTCATGAGGGCTCCAACCCCATCATCAAAATTCCTCCCACTAGGATGCACCTGCCCAGACACCCACATTGAGGAATTAAGGTTTTAACACATAAACTTTTGGGTGATATGCTAAAACCAAAGCATTGCTCCCCTGAACCCCCATGTTCTTGTCTTTCTTACACTGCACAAAACATTCATTCCATTCCAATAATCCTAAATCCCTAACTCCTTCCAGCATCAATTCAAAAGTACAAAGTCTATCTGAGACTCAGGCAAATTCCTTCCAGCTCCAAGCCTATAAAATCGAGTCAAATCGTCTACTCCCAAAATACAGTGGTGGAACAGGTAGAAGACAGACACTCCCATTCTGAAAAGGAGTAACAGGCCCAATTAAGTCTAAAACCCCAAAGGGAAGACCTCAAGGCTTAACAGATGGAGTTTAATCTTTTGCTCCACGTGACTCTTCCTGGGAACAGTGGGGCAGTCACACACCCGTGGCTTTGCTGGGCTCAGTCCATGCCTCCGCTCTATGCTCTACCAAATTAGCATTTCTCACTGGTATCTATAGCATTCCAAGGTGGGAACTGAACCATGCTGGTATCTGTAGTTCTACAGTCTTAAGGACAAGACCCCACTCCCATGGTTCCACTAGGCATTTCCCTGGTAGAAACTATGGCAGCTGGGCCTACGGTTGTTACACAATGTCCTTAGAAATTTACAGGGAGGAAATGATGTCTCTCTAGTCTTGCAGTCTGTATGTCTGCAGAATCAGCATCACATAGACATGGCCAAAACTTTAGCTTACACCCTCCAGAGAGTGGCAGCCCAAGCCACATCTGTGGTTGCTTGGGCCATGGCTGGGACCAACCAAGTGCTGCATCTGAATTCAGGGAACAGAATCCTGAGGTCCCTGAACAGTAGTGACCATATGGAGAGTACTCTGAAAGTACTCTGCCCTGCAAGAGCACTGGGGATATAATGGGAGAGGCAGCCTGGAATATCTCTGAATACCTTCTGGGCCATTTCCCATTGTCTTAATGGTTATCACCTACTTCCCTTCTATTCATGTTTCTCTCTTTTAACATTATTCTCAGCCACAGACTTGTTTTGTTCTCTTGAATACTATTTTCATTCTTTATATGGACAGGCTGTGAATTTTCCAAATTTTACTTTCTGCTTCGCTTTTAATTATAAATCATACCTTAAAATAATTCATTTACTCTCTTATCTCACTGTGTGGAGTAAAAAGGAACCGCACCACGCAGTTCTTTAAGGACTTTGCTAATTAGAAATTCTTCTGCCACATGTCCCATTTTATCACTCTTAAGATCTGCTTTCCATGAAGCCCTCAGGCAAGGGTGCAGGTCAATCAAACTCTTTGAAGCTTTACATGGATGGACTTTACTCCAGTTCCAATAATATATACTTCATTTCCATCTGAGACCTTATCCAAATGAACTTAACTGTCCATATTTCTATCCATTTTCTCATCATGACCAATTAAGTGGTTCCAGACTTTTTTATCTTTTTCCTTCTTCAGAGCCCTCACCAGAATTGTTGTTAAAAGTTTCATTCATGACTTTCTAGGCTTTTTCTAGCATTCAATTAAAAACTCTTCCATCCTTTACCCACTCCCCAGTTCCAAAACTACTTTCCCATTTTCAGATGTTTGCATAGCAATAGCCCCTTTTCTCATTTTATCTTATTCCATTGTCTGGTGCTATAACAGAATACTTGAAAGTGGGTAATTTATAAAGGAAATGAGTTTATTTAGGCACATGGTTCTGGAGGCTGAGTAGTCCAAGTTTAGGTGGCCATACGGCCGTACATGTGAGGTCTTTGTTCTGTTTCATTACATGGTGGAAGTTGTAAGGGGAAAGAAGTCACACGCATGCAAGGGGAAAGCAGGCTGAATCCTGTGATAGTTAACCCATTCCATAAGAAAGGAATTAATCCATTCATGAGAGCTCTATCCCCATGATTCAAAAACCCTGATTAGGCTGCATCTCCCAACACTGCCACGTGAGGAATTAGGTATTCAGTACAAGAATTGTAGTGGACACATTCAAATCATAGCAACGGTGCATGAGCCCTTAGGACAAATGATTCCCATTCTGAACAACGTTTCTGGCATGGTATGTGTGGAAATGTGTAAGAGTCATACTTAAAGAAAGGGGGAAACCAGTGGAGTCCTCTGAGACTGATACAGTCTGTCACAACGATTTCTACATCAATCATCTCTCTTCTCTTTACCTAAAACAACTAGTTTAAATTTGTGGATTTCTAGTAGTTAGTAAAAAGCATTTGCCTCTTCATTAGGAATTTTAATTTTCTTTAAATTCATTTCTTTTTACTCACCTAGCATTTATTTTTCTATACTAATAATTTTCCATAATAAAAACTGTGTTCCATTGACTCAATAATGTACTAAGATGCAGGTATGCACAAGATGGGAATCCCAAAAGATTGTAACAACCTGGATTACACAATAAAATTAATTTTATCCAAAATAGAGTCCTATACATAGAGAAAATAAAATGACAAAACAATTGTATGAAATAAAAAGTAGGTGTTTTATATAAGTTTTGACCTCATGAATCATATCACCAAGAAAAGATATTTAAATAAGTTACAAACCAACATCACAGTAGCATGAGGTGGTCACCAAAAATATTAATTTAATCTTAAACTATATTAATAGATATGGATAACAAATGGCCTTTACTCTATGCTGACATGATCAGTTCCAGTACATTCAGACTTAATTTTTCCTGTCCAATCCTTTGCCCTTAGAAATCCCCACCAAAGCTTAGATAAGACCTTGACAGAGACGTTGCAGAAAAGATTTAGGCACACGGTGAATGAGTGGCCCAACCTTTGAAGTCAAATGCACCAATAATTACCGTTAAAGTAAGTTGTGTGCTCTTGCTATCTACATAACTTGAAGCAAGCTATTCAGTATTTTGGAGTGTGTAGTTAGTTTGCTTCTGCTACTTAGCAAACTACCCACACTGAACAAAATAAAGCACTAAGCATTTATTGCTCACTTATGAGTCTGAAGATCAACTAGTAGCTGGTTGACCTGTGCTGAGCTATGTGAGACTTGGCTTCAAACTGTCATTTGGATACAGGTCTATTCTTTGTCTCTCATGCTTCTGGGACCAGTAGGCCTCCCATGGCATACTTTTTTCATGCTAATGGAAGGAGTGAAAAGGGGCAAGTCTAACCATGCATGTTCACTTCAAGCCGCTGTTTGTGCCATATCTTTTATCATCTCATCAGCCAAAGGAAGTCATACAGCCAAGACTATGTCAAAGGCTGTGGATGGAAGTACATTCTGTTCACAAATGACCTTAACAAAGGTGTGCCAATGTATAATGCCACTACAGAAGAATTGAGAAAATCATTACCAGCAATTATGTGAGATAATCAATTATTAGAAAAATAAAATTGACAAAGAGTTCTCAAATCTTAGTTGAGTATGTTTGTGCATGTAAATAGAATTCCTTTAAAAATTTACACATGACATTTTATTCAGTTCATAATTTTGTAAATCTCTTTTAGGCAATAATGATTGAGGAACTGCTATATTTATATAGTGTGTCAGTTTATAAACTATGAAATGTCTATATTACTTTTTGCAAAATTTAAAGTACTGAGTTTCAGAGAAAATATCAAACTCTGCCAGCATGCACAAGCCACTGAAAGGATGTTTGTCTTGTCCTGCTGTTAGGTTTTTTTTTTTTTTTTTTAAAGTTTGGAAACAAATGTAGAGTCTTCAAGTTCATTGATTCTTTCTTCTGCTTTATTAAGTCTTCTGTTGAAACCTGATGTTGAATTTGTCAGTTCAGTTATTGTATTCCTCATCTCTAGGATTTTTATTTGGAATTTTCTAATTTCTATTTCTTTGTCAAATGTCTCATGCTGTGCACGAATTGTTTCCCAAAATTCGTTCAATTTTCTATCTGTAATGTCTTGTAATTCTCTGAACTTCTTTAGGAGGATTATTCTGAATTCTTTGTCTGTCATTTCATAAATCTCCTTTTCTTCTGGGTCCATCACTGGAGCTTCATTAGATTCTTTTGGTGGTGTCATATTCTTCTGAGTTTTCATGATTCTTGTGTCCTTATGTTGATGCCTGCACATTTGATGAGATGCTGACCCCGTCCAGCATTTGCAGGTGTTCTTTGGTGGTGACAGACCTTTACTAGTTAGTCTAGCCTGGGATTCTGGATGGGCCGGCTGGTTGCAACCCCAAACATGTGAAAGTATCCAATCAGAAGAGAAAAAGAAAAAAGAATAAAAAAGGAATGAAGAAAGATCATGGGATTTATGGGATAGCATCTAAAGAGCAAACATATAAGTCATTAGCATTCAAAAGGGAATAGAGAAAAATAAGTAGAAAGCTTAGTTAAAAAAATAATAACAGAAACTTTCCAAACATGGAGAAAATATAAAAACCCAGGTGCAGGAAAGTAAAAAGACACCAATCATAACTAGTCCACAGAAACCATATCATAATCAAACTGACAAAGATCAAGAGATAATCGTGAAAGCAGCAAGAGAAAAGAGACAAATAATGTATAAGAAAATTCAATATGCATAGCCAGCAGACTTCTCAGCAGAAACCTTACAGGCCAAGAGGGAGCGAGAGGATATAATCAAACGCTGAAGGAAAAAACAAAAATCTGTCAACTAAGAATAATGTACCCAGAAAAGCTGTCATTCAGAATTAAATAAGAGAAAAAATAAAAATTGACCAGCCCGATCTCTTAAAAAATCCTATAGGGAGTTTCTCAAGCTGAAAGAAAAGTTGCTGATGGGTAATATGAAATCACCCATAAGTGTAAAACACACCCGTTAAAGTAAGTGCTCAAACTTCAGAGTCCTGTAATATTGTAATAGTGGTATATAAATCACATATAACTCTATTATGAAGGTTAAAAAGCAAAACTACTGAAAATAATAACAAAATCATTTGTTGAAGATAGACAATATTAAAAGTTGTAAATTATGACTTCAGAATTCAAAATGTATGGGAAGCAGTGTAATAAAAGCATGGAGTTTTTTTTTTTTTTTTTTTTTTTTTTTTTTTAAATCAAAGTTGCTATTGGCCTAAAATACCTTGCTTGTAAGTCTCATAGTAACCACAAACCAAAATCCTAAAATAGATACACTAAAAAGAAATAGACAATGAATGAAAACATGCTGCTAGGGAAATCACTTAATCACATAGACAGTAAGAAAGAGAACATATGACCAACCAGAAAACAATGAACAAAAAGTTATCATCTATCAATAATTACCTTGAATATAAGTGTGTTAAATTCTCCAAACGACAAAGAGTGGCTAAATAGATTAAAATACAAGACCCAACCTCCTGCTGTGTACCTGTAAGGACATACATAGACTGGAAGTAAATGGAAAAAGATACTCCATGCAAATGGAAACGAAAAGATAGCAGCAGTAACTATACTTAGATAAAAATGGGCTTTAAGACAAAACTGTAAAAAGAGACAAAGAAGATCAATATGATAATAAAGGGGTCAATTCAGACAGAGGCTATGACCACTGTAAAAATATATATGAACACAATATTTGAGCACCTGATAATATAAAACAAAATGTTCACAGATTAAGGAAGATATATACTATAATATAATAGTGGTAGAAGACTTCCACACACCATTTTCAGAAATGACAGATCATTCAGACAAAAATTCAACGAGCAAACATCAGAGTTAAGCTACACTGTACACCAAATGAAACTTCCAGACAATACAGAATTTTCCATCCAATGGGTACAGGCACACATTCTTCTCAACTAATGCATATGGAACATTCTCCGGGCAAGAAGATATCTACATTACTATGTTTATTACAACACTATTCATAATAACCCAAACATGGACTCAACCTAAGTTTCTATCAGGGGATGGATGAATAAAGAAAATGTGAGATCTATGCACAATGGAATACTATTCAGCCATAAAAAGAAAGAAATCTTGTCATTTGCAATGACATAGATGAACCTGAAGACTATTAAGTGAAATTAAATCAGGCAAGGAAAGACAAATACCACATGACTCCATTTGTATGTGGAATATGAAGAATTGATCTCCTAGAAGGAGAGAGTAGAACATGGTTATGAGACATGTGGGTGATTATCAGGGATGGGAGGATAGAGAAATGTTGATAAATAGATATATAATTATAGTCAGATAGAAGGATTATCTTTTAAATGACCAAAATAGGCAAATAAATGGAGACAGAAAGTGCATAAGTGATTGTGTCAGGCTGGGGGAGTTTGTAGGAAGAGAATAGGAGGGGAGAAAGGAGACTTGGGAAATGACTAGATATGGTGATGTAGTTTCTTTGCTGAAGGAAGAAAATATTCTCAAATTGATTGTGATGAGGGATACATAATTCTATAAACATTAAAAACCATTGGATTTTATACTTCAAATGGAAAAATTGAATGATATATGAAATATGTCTTAATAAAGCTGTTTTTTAGTTAAATAAAGTTTGAAAACACCAGGTGTTAATTTCCTAATTATGTGGTAACCACAGGCCGCCCATAACACTTCATTAGGTGGTTGCAAGTCAGCGTGTGGAATCCATGGGTTTGCTCAGCATGTCATTCTGAAGTTAGAGTTCAGTCTTATAAGATTAAGCTCAGGCAATTAAAATCAAGGTTGCACAAATCAAAATACCATGATGATACCAGAATTCTGATGGTTAGGAAAAAATGAAAGATATTCCAATTTAGGTATTCATTGAGCTAAAGAGGAAAGGTTTCTTACTTGGGTAAGTCAGTGTTCATAGTCAATCACTGTTATAGACTTCTGAGACTGATAGGATCAAGATAAGAGTCATTAATACAGATTGCCCTTCAATCCCTGATCCTTGAGATAGAACTAAGGAAGAAAGCAAGGGAAAGCTAAAGAAAAAGATTCAATTAAATGATGGTCTAAGAAAAGAAAAAACTAAAAGGAGAAAAATTAAAACATTGGCAAAATAAAGAATGAGTAGCAGACTCTGTTACATCAATAAGAAAACAGATGAAAGAACAAAGTCAAGATGGAAAGCAAAGTCAAGTTCATATCTGAATTCTTTCATAAGTTGCTTTCTACAGCCATTTACAACACACTGCTGAATATTTCTGCAAAGGGCAGAAGTGGATTTTATTTCTCACATTACCTAACAGTGTCTGCTCCATAGTAGAGATGCAATAAATGGTTGTTAAACAAATGATTGAAGAAACATTGAGGAATGGAATGGAGCAATATGGCAACAATTTACCATGAAAACTCTAGGCCTTCCCCACATAGGAATCTCTAAATGCAAAAAGAATGGGACAGAGGGAAATAACCACTATGTGAATTTCACCAACTCAAAAAAAAAAAAAAAGACGTTTGCTTAGATCCTACTCAGCATCAGTGGTTAAGGCTGTGACCAAGTATTGCAAAGGCTGGTATATGGAAGAGGGTCACAAGACTCTAAGGTCTATCAGTCCATGATACTTATTTGGTATAAATAATTTATCAATAGTGTTAACATGTCTTTGGCATTCTTTCTTTCCTATTTTTTTGATAACAAGTAACCTGATTTCTTAGTGTGGCTTCTTGGACCATTTCTAATTGTACCAAAAATTATAGAGTTTCTGACTACTTCTTAAAAGCTCAAAAAATAATATTTTTATTTTGACAAAAAAAATCACATAAGACTTTCTCTGGCAAATTATATTTGGAATTCTACAATTTAATATTTTTTACATAGAGAAAGAGTTCATATTGTAACTAACTTATTAATAATAATACTACCTCATGGTTGCTGTGTGGAATAAATATGTCAATGCACATAATAATGTGAAAAGTGCCTGGCATCCAGGAAGTACCTAGTTGAGGCTTAATATTATCATTGTTGTTTTTAATAGAGTGATCCAAAGTCACCTTGTTCTCCCTGGAATATTATTCTATTACCAGAGCTAGCTTTGGTGAATCAGAGATGCATAAGAAATACTGCCAGAAACTTCTGTTAATACCATCTATGCTGAGTCAGTGGACAAGGCTGAGCAACAGTCCTGCTTAAAGTAACCAACTCATCCTCTCCTAGTGCCAACCAACCTCATGATGATCTAACAAAATGATGAAGAGAAATAATGGCTTTTGATAAACTTTTTAAAATACTATTTAAAGGTGAATAGAAGCTTTTAACTCTTCTGAAAAAACTTTGCTAGATGAAGATCAAATGTGAAACAAATGATATATTTTAAAACATGCCAACCAAATGTTGAAATTTAAGAAGACCAGATTTTATCATAACATGAGGTAGTCAGATAAATATTCATATTTGTCATGATAACATTTAAAACTGTAAATGTGAGAGATTTTGCATTTGTTATGCTTTTTAAAACATTGAAGTATCCAAAATTAGAGTTCTCATATTAGTAGCTTTTATTTCTGACAGTTATCAAAAATGGGCATTATAATAATTTTGCTGCTTATTTCACAAAATTTTTGGTACAATTAGGTAAAATAATGTATGTGAAAGCCCATGCAAAATGCAAATTGTTTGGCAAATACGTTATTATCTTAATTTTATTTATCTTGAGATGTTAGAATGCTTATACATGCAACTACACTAACCAGACTTATGCATTTATATGCACAGACAGAAGATGTATGTTTGAGTTGTTAGAAAGGACCTGCCAAAGTATAGTATGTGTTCTAATTATTTTCCTTCTTTGGATTTATTTTTCTATAATACAGTAATTTTAAATCTGGAGGAGAGAAAATTAAATTATGGAAATTACAGTAGAAAATTCTAGCAGAATACCCATACAGTTTAATGGTAAGGTCAAGAAAAGATTACTATACAAAATTTAATCCTATGAAAATAAATTAACAAAAATAAATGAGCTTAATTTTCTGCATCATTGAGCCACCCTAAGAAACATTAGAAATCCATGTCTTCTAAATCAAGGTGCATCTCACATTCTGCAGGAGCCCTGTTTGGGGAGATGGCTAAGATTGCGGTTGACTACGGGCCATGGAGATGTTTGGGCATTGCTGCCTTCTGTAGTCTCACGGGACTTGGCCCAGGATCTCGCGGGACTTGTCCCGGGATCTCGAGAGACTTGAGCCGAGATTGCTGATCGGGTCTGAGCCTTTTGGTGTGTTGGTTGTTTGGTGGTGTGTGTGATGCGTGTTAAAGTCATTGTTAGAGCCAGAGAGAAAAGTTATCAGAATAAAAAGCCTATTTCCAGTTCGCCTCTGAACTTCTTTCCGCGGCTTCTTTGCTCCAAGTGGCCATCGCTTCAGGCGGCAACAACATTTAATCATGCAAACTGGGTAGTGAGATCTATGAACTATACAATGGTTTTCTAATTTGTTTTGCATGATGTAACAAGAGACTGATTTTAAGGAGAAAATAAATTTTTTTCTAAAATTTTCTGGTAATCAAGTGTAAAATCTATCCAGATAGAAACATCCTAAGAGTAAAATTTCTTCAAAAGTACTAAAACAGAACACTTATATTGGAGTGTACTAGTAAAATTTCTGCATCTGTTCCCAAATCAACTAATTGATAAAATAGGATATTAATAGGAAACATGACCATCATCTTTCACTCAGAAAAGTTTCTTCCAGTAATCTAACCTGATCCAAAGAACAAATCATAGACCAATACATATCTTCTTCATTTTCCTTATTAAAAATTAAAGACATAAGGAACATTCAGGAATTTTTGTTTTACTCTAGAAAACTGGGTAGATTTTCCTTTTATGCTCTAAATCAATTTTCAAACTTTAGTATATGTAAGAACAATCCAAAAAGTTTTCTAATAAATGCATATTTACAGATCATAAATAGATTCTAGGTTTTCAGATTTCCAAATTAGCCTTTCCCGGACTTTGCATTCATGTTATCTCTGGGAGAAATGAAAAATTCTACCACATCCCAAGGGCCATAATCAAGACAAGCTGGAAGCCCCAAGTGACTCACCAACAAACTGCCCTCCACAAATTTCACTTGAGCCGCCAAGTGACCATTCTATTTGCCTCCTGGTTCCATTGCTGCCTTTAATGACCTCAACAAATATTGTGCATCCTCACTTACTCAAGATTCTATAGCATAAATTAACTGATGAATAAAATAGAAATTAGATCTGATATCCTTTTTATACACAACTTTATAAATAAGTACTGCTGACAAGCCAAAATGCTTTAAAACAAATCATTTTGATGATTATTGTCTGCACAGTTGAATTTTTTTGCAAGGCACATGCCAGTATTTTATGAAATAGGAATTGCAGAGTGGGAAACTAACAGAGAAGAAGAAAAGTGAGTTTCAGGGTGTTTGAAAGATTTTATTTATATTGTTTCCTCTCAGGTTTCTAGGTGAGTGTTTTAAGACATTATAACTTAAAAATGGAAGAAAAGTGTGACTTTTTTTTTTCAATCATGGTTCCTTTTCAATAAGATTGGCCATACATTGAATCCCTAATCAGATATCCAAGATACCAACTGCTCATTTTTTCATCCTGGAGGGAAACTGTTAAGTTACAGTTACATGAGGTCAATTTTGGTGCTTATTTTGCAAGGAATATGGAAAATATAAAGAGATCCAGATAAAGAGTCTTAACTGGTAATGGGTATGGGAATAATTGAATGGTAGCTTCAGCCTTTACTTCTGCATAGTAAGATGTCTGTGGAAAACTACTCAGTCATCCTAAGAGAAATGCCTATGACAAGGACCAGCCTCTTATGACATGCACATCCCTTAGCAAGTGGCAAACATTCAAACTGGCTCTCTACATAATTGTGTAGGTTGTATTGTACAAGTCAATGGGTGTTGTTCACACAGACAATTATCTTAATGAAGCCCTTTGAATAGTGCCACTGTCAGGCATATTATTTTCTGTCCTAGAGAGATCAGAAAACATTCACTTGATGATGGTTTTGGTGGTGATGGTGGTGGTGATGAAACTAAAGACCAAGACCAAAATCTGTGATTACCTACACCATGATGGTTGTTACCCACAATATTAAGAAAGAAGAATCACATACAAGAAAAAAAAACTGATCAAATATCAAAGACTTTGAAGGACCTCTACACCATGATGGTTCTTACCCACAATATTAAGAAAGAAGGATCACATACAAGAAAAAAACTGACCAAATATCAAAGATTTTGAAGGACCTCTGCCTGTAACCACTAGTACCCTTTTAAAGCTATGGGTGAGTGGAATTATATTAGAAAAAGTTTCATTGGATTTGTTCTCATAAAATAGTGACAGAATTATGAATAGAAAATATGTAATACTCTAATCTAGTATTAGAATTTTGACTTTGAAATTTCCTTCATTTCTGATTCGTGAATTTATAGCACTATCAGGGTAAATGCATAGGGAGAATAGGGGTTTTTCTCTCGTAGGTTTTGAAGACTTAAGATATTTAATCTCAAATTATAATTTTTGGGGAGAGTTGAATACACCAATTCAAATCAAAGTACTAAAAGTGGTAAATCAGTTATATAAACAACCTTCCAAATCATAAAGCAACTTAAATAATAATGAACTAAATTAATCGCAATGAATGCAAACATTTAAAAACTCAATTGTGCAGAGATTCCTAGTCTACACATTGACAGTAACAATTTTTACTTTAGGTGAAACTCATTCCACTAATATTCTCTTAACAATCACATTTCTATAAGTCTCTACAAGATCATTCCCAACCTAAAAAACAGTCATCAGTTTCTGATTTTTTCCCCATACCTACCCCTACTCTATAAAATCCTTCATGGGTAAGTTTTATATATAAAAAGAACCTTTAGTCTTAACTGCTTCTTTCCTCTCATTAAAACTTAAATTTGCTTTTAAATCCTCATGATTTGATCTTTTCAAATACTTCCTTTGAAATAAAACATATATGAGTATCTTTTATTGAAATTCTTTCCCACAACCACTTCTGCATCTCTATATAATGTATAGGAATTGAATAATTTATCACAAGAGGTCATTTCATTTAAATACTGAGAATCATATAATACAGAATCACAGTGAAAATCATTGGTTTGCTATCTTAATGTTAGTGATTATAAGTTTCATTCCTGAAAAAATTATGTCTGTTTTTAAAGAAAAAAATATCATTTTTCCAATGCTCCCAGGCAATTTCAGACACTTATCATTAGATCATTGTCAATGGCTTTAGGATCTGAATGATACATCCCTGTATTAGTTGGAGAGATGGACCACATTTTAAGGACTTTTTTTTTTTTTTTTTTTTTTTGGCTATAAAGTCAGGATCTCAGTCTGTACACTCTTCAAGGAATAAAATTCTCAAATGCTGCTCCAGAGTTATGATAGACAAATAATGAAGAAATGGACCTCAGATAAAACCTGCAACTTCCTCAGGAATGGGAAGAAATCACAGCCTTTGCATCTTTGTGACATTCCCATTGAGTCCAATCCCACTGAATTCAAGCTCTCAACATTTTCCACACAGATGATGGCAAATGGTACCCTGATGATTGAAGAATAATAAACCAGGAAGAAATTAATTTCTAAGTTTTACTGAAATGTTTTGAACACTAGAGTCTGTCTCCTTTCTTGCCTGAGAAGTAGATGATACAGTTTTAGTCCTTACACTGGAAGAAAAGCTCATATGCACGTTAGAAACATGGCTTTGAGAAGTCAGTCTGGTTTGCCAAGAATAATGACCCTGTTTTTAATCAGTGGCTGTTGAGACAATGTCATAGATGGGGAGTGTCTCATGAAGTATGGAGGAGTCGTGAATAAAAGAGGCTTGCTTTAAACTGCAGAGCTGAGAGGTGTTCAGATGGCCAGTTAGGAACAAAGCTCAGGAGCAGGAAAGTGTAATGACTTACCTGTAATACTTTGGTCAAATTGTTAAATAGAGCTTGGCCAGCACTCACTTTGTATTTGACGCCTCTCACTGTGCCATTTTTGCTTAAAATGTTGACTCTTCTGGTACCAAAACCCTTTTCGCTGGCAGCCCTCGCCAGCACCAGCAAGTTATCCTGATCATTCTCTTGCTCATCGCCTTCTGATCCTATGTGGCCATTTTGCTGTCCATCAGAATCACTTAGTCCATCTATCCCACAAATACTGGCACATTCGGAATCCAGAGAGCCGGATGGTTGCCCATCATCATAAACCTCCTTCAGAACTCGTCCACTGTGAGATGATGCGATCCGAAACCGGACTCTCCGTGGCCTGTCACTTTCTGGCTTCATCTCCCTTTTAAGCATGGTCACCTCCACCCACATGAACAGTTTACATCATTTTGAACTCATTGTTAACACACTCATTCATCCATTTGCCACAGCAATGTCAGAACTGAAATCTAGTGATAGCAGCACTCCAACAAAACTAACACTGAAAGGAAAGAAGAGTCCCAAGAAAGTACAGAGCATCTCTGCTCTTAATAATGAATGTGTGTGTGTGTGTGCTATGGTTACCTTTAAACTAAAACCTGCAAAATGATCCTGGCCTTTAAATATTAAATGACCATGGCGGACTCCTTAACAGGACAAGTGCAAGAAAGTGGCATGCAATAAAACAGAAAGTAAGTTTGGGGCAAGGAAATGAGGGACAAACTTTGAAGCCCATGGTAAGCATTGGAAGAAAAAAAAAAATCTTAGCAGCAGAAACAACTCTAGAGTTTCTTGTCCAGAGAGTAAAAGTCAGAAATAAAAAGTAGAATCCAAGGTGTGGAATAGAAGGTGTCATGGTCTTCTCACAGTGCTAATTTCTTTTTTCACTTTCACCAGGTGATCTTTGAGAAGGGCAGTGAACCTGTTCCATGACTGCATAGAGCTAAGGATATTAATGCTTATTAAATAATCAATGATGTCATCTACAATGTATAAGATGGATTTTCAACCTATATTTCCATGTTCAAGTAGTTTTACTCAAGAAATCTTTATAATAGACTGTAAAAAGAGATACATTTGGGTTAGTTGTGCTTCTACTTCTGCTAGGTGAAAGCATTTTTCTCTGCTAGAGGGAAGCTTTTGGAAAAGAAACATGGAGCAGTAAGGGAAGAATGGAAAATCCCCCAAGCCAGCCAGATCAGCCAAAGCAATCCAAGTGATCAGCAATGATAGATACTACATCTAAATCACCCATGCATAGAAAAGGGAAGGGGCCTCCGGGTCAGGCTCAGTGTATTTTCTTATCACTTTATTGAATCTCTTAAGTTATAAAGGCACATTGAAATGTGTTCCTCAGCTAGGGCCCCAAGCCATTTGCAGCTCCTGTGGAAGGATCAGTGGCCAACCTGCCCATAGCACTGCCAGTTTTAATTATTTGTAATTTTTATCTAATTGTGAATTAAGTATCCTTAGAAAATGCTCAGTAGCACAAAGTTGAAAATGAAAATCATGAATACCTCACCAGAGATATTGATAATTTTGTGTATTTTCTTCCAACAGGAGTGACAGAGATGCTCCTGATGCTTACAGAACTACATCGTTCAGCCTCTTGCATTTAAGGAAAGGGAACCAGTACCTAGCTTTTGTCTATGAGATATGAGCAAAAGTGAAGTGTCATTTATGGACCAAATCAGTTAAGATAGAGTCCTGCTGGTGCTGTTTCTCTTCCTTCCCCATATTTTTGTTCTATGACCTCAGAGAACTGTTGAAACCACATATTGAGCTTGTCAGAGTCACAGAGAAACTCATAAACACTACCATTCTGCATGTGATTATGTCTTGAGCAAAAAAAAAAAAAAAAATCAGCCTTTATTGTGTTAAGCACTGGAGATTGAAATTTAGGGTGTGTCTGTTAGAGCAGTGATCACAATTAAATCTGATTAAAATGCTCTCATATATACAATCTGTATTTATTTAATATCTTGCTTTATCATTCAACATTATATATTGAGACATTTCCTATATCACTATTTCTGAAAGCATGAATTTAATTTAATTAGGCTAATATGCATGCTTTCCACACTCCCTACTGTGAATTCTGAGAGATCTGTACACTTGGACATAAAATTGCATTATTTTTTCCTTGTCACAATAGGTAATAGTTATCTTGCATCTATCCATTGTATCCCAACAAGTACTAATTATTTTGCATATACTCATTATGGTACAAGAAAAAAATAAAGCAATTTTATGTCCACATGTTCAGATCTTTCAGAATACACAGTAGTGATTGGGATTTTTTGTCCCAAGATCTCTATTTAATCTGCTGAGCTTTTTATTCTTAGTGCTTTGAATTGGAGACAGTATGAGATAGCATGAGTAAAATTTTGGACTCAAAGGAACCTAGGTTCAAATACCTTCATGGGAATTTTCACAAGTATAATGGAAGATAGAAACATCTACCTCAGAAAGTTGCTTGACTTGCAAAATATCTGGAATATATCATCACTCAATTATAGTCACTGAATGTGTCTGTGATATTGTGCACATGACTATGTGTCCTCCAACTGAAAATAACTATTTTTAGCCTGATTAGAGTCAAACAAAGACTATACAAGATCCTAGTCTAAAGACATATTTGCAGGATAGAAAGAATTAATTAGAGTCACTAGAAATTTAGGATATTTTAAACATATATGTGAAAAGTGTATGTGTATGTGTGTGTGTTTATATTATTACATATTTTAAATGATGATACTAGTTATCTCCTTTCTAAGAATAAACTGAAAGTCCAGACTGAAAAGTATCTTGCCACAATTATAAGGAAACATTAGCTAATGTGAGAAACTACATGCCCTGATATATAACATGTCCTTAATGATTATAATTCACAAACTTATCTTAAGCTAAAACAAAATTAAGCTATTCTCCTTGGTGGAAAATTTTTGCAATTCTTCTTTCATTCAAGCAATAAGTATTCCACAAGTATCTACTGATCAACACTCAAGGATAAAATGTAACAAGATAGTATAGTAAATATTATAAAACTACAGCCCACATTTTCCATTGGTGATATAATCCTTAAACAAAATACCTTTAGTTAATGCATTTTATTTCAAGTGCATATAAACTTCTTTAGATCATTATCAATTCATTGAAATAAACAAATTTCTCATCACCTCCAATATATGACATCAGGACTATCCTCAACACTCTCCATCCTCATTCTGTTTAAACTGTGTTCCCAGTCACTCAGTGTCAATATAGTCGCTTTTCACTACTGGTTTTGTCACCTTTTCACAGCATCAATGTTCTTTATATTTTAATCCTTTTGCCAGCTTTGTCTATTCCCATCACCAAGAATTTCCCTTTCTTCCTTCAGGTGGACGCTTGCATTTACTCATTTAAATATGTTGTCAAACACCTACTAAATGTCAAACAGTTGCCAATTCTAGTCTACATAGGTGAATACAATTGGCATAATCCTTGCTTTACAGGTAAATAGAAAATACATAGCACAGAAATAAAGATGCAATAAAAATTCTTCCAAGAATTGTAAAAAGCAAGTGTAGAATACAATGAAAAATTATAAAAGAGGGGAAACTACTTTAGACCAAATAGACTTAGTAGACTTCTCTGAAGAGGAGATGTTATATTGGGATATACCAAAATTAGAAGACATTGAACATGTAAAATTTAAGAAGTGGGCAGGAGTACTTTGGGATAGTTTCTTATCTGCAGTAGTATATGCAAAGGTCCAAGGCAGAAAGCCAATAGATTTGCTCAAAGAACTAAAAAGCAGCAGAACAGATGAAAAAAAATATGATTTTTGTTTTATAAAGCTCTTCTCCAAAGAGGACAAAACCAGCAAGACTTTTCCTTTCCAAACTAAACTTTAGTTAATTTAATGCCTTGAAATATGAAACAAAAAACCTGTAAGTCATATTACTAACCCAGAAATATTTCAAGAATTCATAGGTTTGACATCAATGGGCATCTATTTGTTTAACATAATAAATCATAAACTCCAGAAGCTCTAGAGAGGGTATAATGTGTATTAAGTAGACTAGGACAACTTTGAAAAATGCTATTAATCATAAATACCCCTTCCTCAATTACCAGCAGAAACAGAAAGCCATAGCAGTTAAAAACTTAGGCCTGAGTATTTCTTGTTTGTGTCAATTTTTTATTTTTTTATTAGAATATCTATTTCCTTATTACATAGAAAATATAGCATCAACTTTCTTTTTTACTTACGCTGTCTCCAAAATATTGCCCCCAGCATTATATTCTATGTGTGAACACCTTTGCAAGATCACCATGGTAAGAAATAATTTTAACCATGTTCCTGGTTTTGGAGCATAATTTTAAAATCCCTAGTCCATTTATGCAGCATAGCTTCATTTTATGCTACCTTTTAGCCATGACATTGACTCTTTTGCTTTTTTGCTCTTGAAAACACTAGAAATCGATCACTAAAGTGAAGCAAAAGCTCTGCCAGTAGCAAAGTAATTATCTTCTCCAGCAACACTTGTCACTGAAGAGCAAAAACCCTGACTCACCCCTTAGTGGCTGTTCTCAGAATTTCTGTTTGGATAGAGGGAGGCTATCAATTTTCATTTTCTAATGGCATTGGTGATTAAAGGAGGAACATGGATTCACAAACCATCAATGTAATTAGAAAAAGAAAAAAAAGCTATCCCTGAGACTTTTCTGCTTTTTGAAGGTTGGATCTTTCTTAACCAACACAAATCCATACATCAGAATTCACAGCTCAAGGGTTAAAGTGCAGAGAACTTCTAATCAGAAAAGAAGCTGAGTGTATTCAAGAAAGTACTGTTTGGAAAAAGGACTTTGTTCTTACATAAAAAGAAATAATGATCTCTTAGTTTTGGATTAGTGGTTAAGAATAGAGGCTGTGCACACAGAATACTTGGTCTGAATCTTGCATCTGCTGTTCTCTAAATAATCTTGGAAAATTGCTTAACCTCTCTGAGCCTCAGTTTCCCTGTCTGTCACATGGTAGTTCCCACTTCACAGAGCATTTGGAAGGATTGAATAGAAGGTATATATGAAGTAGTGGGTGTGATGCACAACAGAAGAGAGTTAGAATTCTTATCAGGTGCCTAA
The DNA here is from genome assembly GCA_025594165.1 of Tamias sibiricus. NCBI lineage: Eukaryota > Metazoa > Chordata > Mammalia > Rodentia > Sciuridae > Tamias > Tamias sibiricus. Next base: position 36,606,904 of record CM046665.1, on the reverse strand, counting down.
CCTATCTAAACATCCATGTTTTTTGGAGGGTAGTTAGAAGAATGGATCCCAGAAAGTGTGACTATCTCTGACAGGAAATCGAGGCAATCCTGTCATGTTTCTGGTCTGATTCTAGGACTTCAAGCTTGAACAAGTCTGTCATCTCTTAGATCCTAGGGAAGGACTCCCAATTGCAGCAGCCTCCATGACTCCATTCTTCTTGGTGTTTAACTGTAGGTGATGTGCTGTACTGGGGTTCAGGGGCTTCAAGACTGGCTTATGCATGTCACTGCAGATCCTGAGAGGCATGGGCTCAGACTCCTGGGGCTGCTCACTGGTGTGCTCAATATGCATCCAGCATTTCTTTTAAATAATTATGTTAATTCTCTAAAATTTAACACAACCAAAGATGAAGGAGGATCAATAAAGAGTCCCCTGAGCAACAACTCCCCAAAATAGTCTTTTACAGATCAATTTTTATCTTTGAATCCCACGCTCTATCTTGTAGGGTGTTTTGCATATAAACTGAGCTCAGAGAAATGTTTGCAGAATTAGAATGAGCTGCATTAGACTTCAATATCAGAGTCAAACTGACTTCACATTCAAGGGGGAGAGAAATAATTGCATCCATCTCCTGCCCTGCTTCCTGCCCAGCCCATATACTAGATGGTGAATAATGTTTACTTCCTGGGAAGGCAAAGAGATCCCAGGAATTAACTACTGATACAGACCTAGGGATACTCAAGGTGTCCTACTACACATCTTAACAACCAAAGTGGCTCCCCAAAATTTTGCCAGAAGCAGTATAGAAACAATAGAACAAAGAAAGTATATTCATAGCATTACTAATGTAAGTGTAGGAGGCTGGAGCTATATCTCAGTGGTAGGATACTTACTTTAGTATGTGTGGTATCCAGAGTACAGCACCACAAAAAAAGAAAATAAAATTAAAAATAAGGAGAAAGGAAGGAAGGAAGGGAAAGGAAAAAAGAAATGTTAGCCTAGGAAACTGCTGTAATTTGGATCTCAAAGGTCCACATGTTACAAGCTTAGTCCAGATGTTACAGAGAGCTAGCTGGGTCCTAGGGAGGGTACTTGTCATCAGGGGGGACCCTGGTTTCTTCCTTTCTCTCTTTCACTTCTTCCCTCCACTGTGCACTTCCACCATGATGTGCTGACCAGACACAGGCCCCAAAATAAGAGAGCCAATTGATCATGGACTGAAATTTTAAATTTTTTGATCCAAAATAAGGTTTTTCTCTTTACCTCAGGTATTTATCATAATAATGGAGAACTAACACAGCAAATAAAAATAGTTTTCCAAAACAGTGGCAGGTTTCATAAGAATGGCAATGCTGAATGAGGCTGTTTGGGAGTTCAAGTCCCAGGACTTGCAGCTGTCACCTTCTTTTTCTATCGTTGGAATACACTTGTAGAAAGTGTGAACATCCTTAAGAATTTTCAAGTCTTTGAGATCAAATAGAAATACTTTCAGAAAGTACCTTGCAAATATTTTTTCTCGGTCATTAGTTTTAAATTGATGAAAATTAATGCCAAGAGAAACATGTAAAGCTCACTGAAAAATACAGAGTAGAATAACCCCTAACCTCATACAGGTTTCTTATCTTACAGTTGTGGCTGAATTTTTTTAAGATTACTGAAATTTTAACATACATTAAGTTTTGCCAGTAACTGCAATAAATTTAAAATGAGTAGTACTGTACCTTTAAAGTATTACAAACTATATTTCACAACTGTGTTGTTTTCTTTTCTCTGAAGAGCATGATGCTCGAATGGCGCCCTGGGACGTTCTAATTCTATTATCTGATCATCGTTGCCAGGGTAACAGAAGACTGTCGATTCTGCTGTCTGAGATGAAGGTTAAAACTGGCAAAGAAAAGGAAACTAGGGAAGCAGTAAGCCAAGAAAACCTGTGTTCATTTAGAGGTGTGGAGATATTTTACTGTTTTCCAGTGGAACTATAGTTTTGCATCCACAAATAAACTAGGAAGTTTCTTAAGGGAACAGAGAAGATGGTTCCAAGAGTCCCCAGAAGACAGCAGTGAGAGGAAAGTTTCCTGGAAGAGAAAGCGTGATGAAATATAAATAATGAGCTTCCTGACTGGGAAAAGCACATCACCCCAGAAACCATGGTGTTTGGTCAATTTTCCCAAAATACCAATTACGCATTAAAGGGGAGAATTTGTAGAACACTAATAGATATTTTTGGCAGTGCCCTGTTATGTCTCTTGCAAAATGAGTTAATGCCATTTCCAAAGCTTTTGCATATGTAAACTTGAAACTGTCTGATTTGATTTTGATCATCTCTGTTTGCAAATAGAACCTTTTCCCATTATGAATAGATCAGTCATATGAGAAACTAAAAAAAAAAAAAAAAAATCATTGATCATTTCTGTTGACTACCACCATTAGAATATATTCAAAAAGAATGTTTGATACTATGCTTGCTCTTGAAGTGTTTATAATCCTCAAATCTATTATGAAGAAGTGGATATATGTGCAAATTAAATAAAAGATCATTCTTGCTGGGCTAAAATTAACATGATAGAATATGGATCATAATACCTCCTCTGCCTCTTTGTTTTGAATAACTTACTATATGTACAAGGATCACTCCTAGATTGCAGCTTTAAAGAAGTTTCAGGGAGGGGAGGGCAGGAGCAGTAAGTACTATTTGTTGTATTTTGTCAAGGTCAGGAAAGTCAAGAGAGTTTGGTGTGGGGGACACAAGGGAATAGTAGAGGTGATATCTTCGTGTCTGTCTCTCTCTTGCAGCCCTGGTATTGTTTCAAGCCCTACAGGTGCCGGGGTAACAGAAAGTGGGAGTCTCTTGGAAAATTCCATGGATTCTAGGGATCAGTCTTGCCACTTTGGAAATCAGAGAATGAAATGAGGCAAGGAGTTGAAAACCATTGTCTCCCTTCTGCCTGCAAACTCCTACACGCCTGACACCCTGGGGATTAGCAGTCCCTGGGAACATTGATAACAGAATCCTTGCCATGGACATCATGGTTTCACAAGGGGTAGAGGCAACAACTGATGTCCGTGGCCGCATGTCCAGGCAGCTTCAGGTGGGTATTAATAAGCACAAGTAAAGGGGGATTATCATGCCACAAGAGACAGGCTCACAGATTGCCATGTGGTTTAACATATGAGGTTCATGACATCCCTCTTTCTTAAAATAATTAGGGAGCCTTTGGAGCTGGAGAATCTAAGATCCTGCCATCCATCAGTTGAAGGTTCAGAGTCACTGTAATTTAGGAATCCTTCATTTCCATGATCATGAAAGTGTGGAACATGTTCCCCAGAGCATCAAAGTGAAAGGCTCAGCCCAGAATGCTCTCAGGTAAAGGAGAAGCCTTAGAATCTCAGGACTGCTGAGTATTTACTGCCATATTTCATCACTTCTAAGGCACACATTGTTTTTTTCATATTTAACATCTCTGAAATTGCTGTGCCTCTCACTTTGGGATCAACCCGTGACAATCATGACATAGTTCTCATTGCCTGCACATGTGCATCAAAACTCACACTCTGGCCTGGTTCAGTGGTGCACATCTGTAATCCCAGGGGCTTGGGAGGCTGAGGCAGATGGATTGTGAGTTCAATGCCAGCCTTCAGCAACTTATCAAGGCCCTAAGCAACTCAGCAAGACCCTGTCTCTAAATAAAATACAGAAAAGGCCTGGGGATGTTGCTCAGTGGATAAGCCCACTGAGTTCAATCCCTGGTTTAGAAAAACACTCACAGTCTGCCTGTCACTGGCTTGGAAGAAAATCCCAGAGACAGTAGCAAAGCACAATTTTTAGAAATGATGTATCATCCATGTCCTTGGTTGCAGGAAGGACCAAATGTATTATGTGAGAAAGCACAGACAGCAATGACACTGAGCTGAAAGGCAGTTCAGAAGTCTGAGTATGAACACAGGTACATCATACCAATTCATTTAACACTTATTAGACTGTATTTGTGCTCAAGAGTGATATATGAGAGAAGTCTATGTATAAATACATCCAAAAAAGTTTTTTTTTTAATATATGTAAGATGAAAATTTCAAGTGATAATATACTACCATGTTGTGGTTAAATTAGCAGGGCTTTTTTTTTTAACATAAGTTAAAGTGATTTATAAAGCAAAAATGCATCTTTTTTGAAACTGAAATTTGTAACTGTTACAAATGGAACTATTTGTAACCTTAGATTCAATGAAATATGGGCATATGCTACAATATGCATACACATGCAAACTTTAATCCTGTGCAACACCCAGAGGAACAGGCAAGAAAGAACTTCATTGCCAGAAAGGATGTATTCTTGTTATCAACCTCTCAGGAACACACTGGGGTCCAGAGTACCAGCCATTCATTTCTTGCTGTCTCCCTGGGGTCACCTTTCTATCCAATAAAGCCAGCCTCAGAGAGGCATTCAGGAGTTTCTTCTTCCCACTTCACTCTCCCCCACCCTCTTCCTTGCCCACCACTCTGTCCTCTTCACAGGGTCCCAGCTCCATTTGCTTGTCACTCTGTGTAATCAAAGCAACTGAATTGGGTCCTGTCACTCCTCTATGGGAAAAGCACAGGTCCTTTCTTTTGGTTACTTCAGATTGGAGCATCTCCGAAACCACCAAGACAATACTGACTGCATCTCATGGCATAAAGGCAGTGGGTTGTCATGGGAGGAGCTTCTCCGGCAGAGGTGAGGATGGGTGAATGAATGGGTGCAACAGATAGGGAAGACTTGTCACTTTACCTCATAACATTCCTGAGAGCAGGGAATTATGAAGTACCCATTTTACAGAGAGTAAAACTGGGACTAGATGATTGATTCACACACTAACTAACATGAACAGATAGAATGAGGAACTAGGGAGCACAGTGGCTGCAAATTACATTGGAGGAAAATTGTCTTATATTTTGTTTAAAGTAGTAATAATCAGATTGAGTGTTAACAATGACTCTTCATACATGTTTACAAATGTTTATGAAGAGTTTATTAAGACTTATTTATGGGGAATTCAATTTGATTTGAAAACAAAACAGCTATCATTATCAATATTTATATTTATGCTACCCGATTCTTAATTCTGATAAGATTAAGAGAAGACTACAAAAATGCATACACAGTAGTTTACATAGAAAATAAAAAAATATATGTTATAAAACAGCTAGGAAGAAAGAGGCATGGGAAAAATCAAGATCAGAGGTAAATATTAATATATTCACATTTCAGGTTGAAGAAAGTGAGGGATAATAAGAAAAAAATATATATTCCTATTATTTAAAACCACTATTTTATGTCTTAAATAAATGAAATATTTAAATCAAAGTTGAACACCAATTACCTTTCAGAAAGTCAGAAAATCAACCCCCATCTTTATTCTTTCACTTTCCCCCTACACATACAATTTCTTAGTTTCTCAACCCATTCACTTATTTAGCAGACAATTTTCAAGCATATTTCATGGAACAAGTATTGCTCTTGACCCAGAACATTCAAATATTAACAAGACCAGCCCTCACCCATGCAGAAAGTCGCCTTCTCTATTCCTTCTTCTTCAAGCTAAAGTTCAAATACCAACACATGACCATTTGAACATGAATATTTAATTTCAACCTGCAAAAGTTCCCAAGATACCTGCCATCATTTGTGTTTAAAATGGTAGTACTCCAAAATAGTGTTTCTTTGAGAAATATTTTGGAAATATTTTTTAGTTTATAGTCCACTTTGAACTCCCTTATTAAGGAATATATTTATTTCATGAATAACTTAAATTATTTTATCCTGATGCAAGCCACAGGGCATTGCAAGTAATATCCCATTATCAAAAACAAGTAATTTCATGGAAAGTTATTTCATCTTTTTCAGAAGTTTCTCACATTTAAGACAAATGCAGTTTCATTTCAGAAAATTATCCCAATCAGCACTTTATCTTCCTCTTGCACTTGGGATTCTATAATCATTTTTAGGTGCATAATTTATATTCTCTACATATAGAAATTCTTTATGCTTTATGCTAAAGGTTAAGAGCTCAAAGAATTCTTAATCTAAGTCCATGTATCTATTTAATTTTTGTGTGATGAATGCTAATTGCCTTTCAAAAAGTCAGAAAATCAATCCTCATCTTTATCACTTTTCTCCTTCCACTGTTGCTTAATATCTTAACCCATTCATTTATTCAGCAAATGCTTCTCATGCATTTGTCTTCAGATCAGATATCTTGCACAATAGATTAATATTGAATCCTCCAAAGCTCATTTTTAGCAACTCGCTGACATGAAAGCATAATCCTACCACTCAAAGAGTTGCAGCAAAGATGGAGTGAGAGAATGGAGGAATAATCATATGCACACCAGACAGCTGAAAATATTGAATAACTATCAAAGATCATATAAACATTTGCTTAATGTACTTAAACTGTATAAGAAAACAGTAAGGGGGTTTAATGTATGAAAAGTGACATACTGATAAAGGAGAATTTTACATTTATTAATTACATTTTCTCCTAACATATTTCTGCCCACTGAGCCTAGATATTTATATTTGATCTCATCTACATAAGAGACATGATATTTTTTAATAGTTGTTTTTTATTTCCATTGACTAAGTGTGTGCACAGCCACATAAGATTGTTAGAGTTTATAATAAAAAGAATTGCTCTGGAGGTCAAGTTTCCCTTTCTTTTCAGTTTATCTTCTTCTTTTTTAAATCACTTGTTTTAATGTGTTCAACATTTTATAGTCTCCTCTAACCAAATAGTGATACCTAGAAACACACCCGAGATTAATGAGAAGTAGATCCTTAGCCACACCCAGATTCAGTGGGTGCCTTAACTTATTAATTTGATAATTATGCTACCTTAATTGTAGGCTTGTTTACATCCTATTTTAGAAGGTATTCTACCTGAATGTCACAAAAAGGATATTTTTTAAAATGACAAATAATGTTAAGTCTTAAGTATAAAGGTGAGAATACTATTTTAAAACATGGAGAAAGTTCATAGTTAAACAGTACTGAAAATAAGTTATACAACAAGAGAATATTTGATTTTTAATATAGAAAGTTAATTAATATACAAATATAGGATGTATGTAAAGTTGAGAACCTCCTAAAATTACTGGTGGGTGTGCACACTGATGCAGACTTTCTGGATCCCAGGACCCAGCAATCCCACCCATGGGTATGTAACCCAGAGAAATTGTCTCAGATCCATCAGGGAACATTATGAGGATGCTTATTTCAATATTATGTGGAGCTACTGAGAATTGGAAGAAATGGCCCTGCCAAATGTTATGTAGAAACTGAAATCAATAAATTAATAAATAAATTGACATAAATAAATGAGATACATTTATAAATAACCCAATTAAATCCTTAATGCATAATGTCAGTATTGGATAAAATGATTTATAAATAGAATAGACTATACAGATGATAACATTTATGTGGAGTAAAAGCAAGTGCATGCACAAAGCAACTTTAAATATTTTACAAGTGTAATATAAAACAACATATCTACAGTAAGTACACATAAAATAGAGGAGCAACAAGGGACATGGTGGTGCGTGCCTGTAAACCCAGTGGCTCAGGAGGCTGAGACAGGAAGATCACGAGTTCAAAATCAGCTTCAGCAATGGTGAGGCACTTAGCAACTCAGTAAGACCCTGTCTCTATATAAAACACAACATAGGGCTGGGATGTGACTTAGTGGTTGAGTGCCCCTGAGTTCAATCCACAGTACCAAAATAAATAAATAAATAAATAAATAAAATAAAGGAGCAAAATAGGAATGGGAATAGGGAATGCAGAGGGGCAGGGAGGCTGTGGAAATAGACCAGTAAGGACAGAGCTTCATAAACAAAAGAGTACAATTATCTCACCCCACTGTACACAGAAATACATATATGACTATCTTGTGGTTGAAATGAATTGGCTAGCTTTTACTTCTGTGAATTTCTTTTTATATTTTCAGATGAGCACATGTTATTTTCATAATTAATAGATAAACATAGTTACTCCTTAGATTTTTCAAATCAGATTCATAGAGGTAAAGTTACATACACTAAAATATACCCTTTTAATGCTACAGATTAATGAATTTTAATAAACGTGTTCAGGATTCCTTAGATTTTTTAAGTGACTTGCTTCAACAAGATATGTGCAAAAAATCCAGAGCTTCTTCCATTTTATCAAAATAATTTTAAAGATTTCTGAAAGTTTTCCATTCATTTCTGCTTATATTTTATAATACTTCACCCCATTTTTTGCCTTGAAAAATTAATTACTATAATAAAAGCCTCCAAAGAATCACAAGTGGGACGACAACATTAGACATGTCCTTTGTTATGTGAAACAATGGCACTGAAGGAAAACTATTCTTGGCAGTGAAAGAGCAGAAGACCAGACAGGAAACCAGAGCATCATACGCCTAATGGTTTCTTTGGTGAATTTTAATGTCTAGTTTTTTTTTTTTGTTTTTTTTTTTTTTTTTTCGGGATAACATTTCAGCCATCTTAAAAATATAAGAAATGAAGATTCCATGTGCTTAAAATCATGCCATTCTAGCCAGAGTGACAACTTCCAGTTCATTCATAGTTTCCATCTTTTCACCTGCTATGGATAGTTTTGAGGTTCCAGGGGAGTTTTTGGAGAAGCTGAGAGCAAAGACAAGCAACTAGACAGGCACACACAATAAGAGTAATGTTGACAGGTAAGAAAAATGAGCTGCGGGTGTCCACCGACACAACACAGTCTGGATGCAGGGAGATGGATGAGATATGAGGTCAGCCACCCAGACGAGCGATGCATGATATTCCTGCAGCTGTTAGGACATTGTCCCTTACTACACTGGCAACAGCTTGTAGTCTAGCCTAGAAATCAGATCTCCCTCACCCAAAATAAATTAATTAACACCCACCCCTTTGAATTAAACACCCTTGTCTGCCTGCCCAGCTTCTGTCAGCGTTCTTACTTCCCTAATGCTTATGCCTCCTCTGAGCTCCCCGGTGGAGCCATGGAACTCCAAGCTGGCAGTTCCTGTTCTTTAATTCAGTTCTATCAGGTCAGGAGATTGCAATCAAGCCTTAATAACATTCTGCAGGCTGCGAGGACATTAGCTGAGAACGAGCTGACTTTTTCTTAGAAGCATCCATTCAAAATGGATCAAAGTCTGCCCAGCCCGCCTGCACAGCATGCACACTCCAGAAGAGTCTCAGCTAGAAGCCTCTGAAAATGGACTATTGCCTTAAGTTTATTCTTTTGTGGGTTTCCTATTCCTATTAGAAATCTGCATAGATCATCAAGTGATGTTCTGCAATGTAAAGATGACTGATGACAGCTCAAACTACAATCTCAACAGGCACTTTCTGCGGAACTATTCAGGTAGCACTCACTCATTATGAAGTTATGATAGTAAGACTTTTGCAGTCCTTTCATGCTTGAGTTTCCAAACAATTCTCACATGCTGTGTCTTACACATCAGCTGATAAAAATAGGATACAACGAAGCTGGTTTTGCAAAACGATTACCCAAAAAGCTGCTAAGTGAACGGGAAATTTTAATTTTCAATCAGGTGATAATGTTGGCAGCAAATAGATTGCATATTCCATCAGTAATTATTTGCAAACTCAGCCATCTGTTACCTGCAGCACAGCTGGTTCTGTATGTATAGCGGAGCAAATTTGAGCTGAATAAAAATAAAACAATTGATTTGTTGGAAAGAAATTTAAATTTGATGCAGAAAAAGATACATTTGTATTGCAGGAAAACTTTTAATGATTCCAGTCTCTCTTTTTTTCTCACTACTTTGGGAAACTGTAAGCAAAACCCATCCCTTCATTTTACAATCACCAATTGAGACCTCATTCTTACATAATTCTAGAAAGGCATACCTGAATTGATACACCAATTGAAGTTTTCACTGGTCAGGTGTGGGGTTTCTAAGCAATGGGTTGTATAATATAAAATCTTTCTAGTCACAGCGTGGTGTTCAAACTATCAGCATCATATAGCTTTAGAGCATGCTAGAAATATAGACCCTCATACCCTACCACTGAGATCTATTAAATCAGAGTCTGCCTTTATCATGCCCCCCAGATGATTCCTATGCACATGAAAGTTTGAGAAGAGCAAGTTTCACAATGAAATATTTCTTATACATAAGCACTCTGGAGTTAATTCATACCTGCCACTATGGGATGCTTATTTAATCTCAGTTAAAAAATACAAAATATTTAGCATGTATAGATTTGCAGGAATAAACAATGTGGATTAATTGAATCACTTTATGATAAGGAGAAGGAAAACAGGCTTTTACCCTCAATAAATAATCCAGAGAGCTAAACAAGGCATTCATTGGACTATTCAGGTGAACAATAGTCCTGGTTTGCCCTAGATTGGGGATTTCTGGGGACTCGGTATTTTTAATACTAAAACAGGAACATTTCTGGACAGTCAAGGATGGCTGACTCTATAATGACTTTTGCAAGTCTTAAAGGATTTTTGAAATCTTTATGCCTATAGTCCTTTTGAAAATCTTACTGATTATGACCATTTCTACTCACATTATATAAGATCAGAACAGGTTTTATTCTAAAACCACTATCTTCTGGGGTACCATGGAAACAGCATCATAGCTTCTTCTGGTATGGGATAGCTGGGAGGAGGGAAGATGGACCCTAATATGATATTGCTGATACTGTGAAGAATCCTCAGTGAGCAGTGCCACACCAGAAGAAAAGAGAAGCATGAAAATAAACATCTCTAGCTTTCTGATTTGGCTTGATGCCAAACACAGCAAACACGTCAACTTGTCCTCTGCACCATGTCCCCCCCTCAGAGTGTGTGTATTTCACCTGAGACATAGCTGCAGGTAACAGCTTCCATCCTGGCCTCAGGAGACCTCTACTCAACCCTGACCCATTGGCTTCTCTCTCCAGGGAATTTATAACTGGGATAGCAATCATGTCATCAGTCTTCTTGAGCAATGGAGTTTAAGGACAATCTTGGAGTGATAATTTTCCACCATATATGTGGGAAAACTGAGAAAACTATAAAGAGAAGAGAAAGGGGGATACAGATGTGCAGAGAAAACAGAAGCAGGAGCAGGACAAAGAGGCAGAGAGATATTTCTTGGTTCCTGGTCTCTTTCCTATTACTGGTTCCAGTTCCATCGCAGTAGAATCCAGTTTCCCAGCCTAGGTGACTCCTGACCTAAGTGACTTGGGATTTAAGGAAGCTCCATTGAGAAAAGATGCCCAACTTCCAGCAGGGTCCTGTCTCACATCCAGACTATAGTAATGTCCTCACAGATCCCTTTATCCAGACTCCCTGCTAACTGACTATTTGACTCATTTCTCTTTCAGATTTCAGACTTCACCATGCCTTCTTAGTGTTCACAGCTGAGATATTATGGTCTCATGCTCTGTTCCAGATATCTCAGCATCAGGTCAGTGTTTTATAGGATTATAGGATTTTGTAGACTCTACAAATCCCTCTGCATCTGTGCATTCTAGCCTGAAAGCTCTTCAAAGAAGGAACCAATGAATCTACTTTAAACAGCATAGTGGCAGCACCATGGCCTCGGGAGCCAAATGCCTTGCATTCAAATACTGGCTCTGAGTCAAGGTGTGTGACTGTGGCAAGTTTTCCCTTGAACTTCCCTTTCTTTCCCTACATGTTTGAGTTCTAACTATATGAAACAGTCATTCCTGAAAGTCAAAATGGTAAAGCATAAGTAACTTCACATAGACCCATCTAACAGTACTATACCTGTGTCACAGGTGGGTGAGAAATAATGTTTTAAGTCTCTATCAAACGTAGACCCCAGTGAGTAAGGACTTCATCTTCTTGTGTCATTGCTGTTGTTCTCCAGCATAATATCTTTGTGCTCATAGGTACTTTGTGGTGAGAAGAAGGAAGAGGAGTTAAAGAAGCATAAATGGCCCAACCTCCCCATTCTGCTAGGCTCCCAGCTCCCTAACTCCAGAGTAGGTTTCTTGACAGAATATGATCCAAGTAAGCTGAGAAGGACACACACAGAACGTGCAGCAGAAGGACAGCTGCTGCAGGGTACTCCCTGATCTGAACTGTGACAGCCAACAACAGTCTCAGTGTGAGCATTCCAAGCTCTCTGCGGACCCCTAGAAGCAGAAGCTCCTCTAGGAGACAAAGGGCATACCCAGAAAAGAGGCACAGCCATTACCTCATAGATTGCATTCATCAGACTTTGGGTGAGCCAAATCTCCACACAGACAGTGCTTCTCAAAATGGAGCCACAATTGAGGCTTTTGCAGAATGGCCTCACTGGAACCCTCTGTCTCTGTGCACACAGGTTGGAGAAAGCTGTCAGGTGACCAGCAATGTTTCAGCTCCTACGTGCAGTCCCCCATGTCAGTGTCAGGCTCTGACAGGGCAGGCTAACCAGTCCTCCCCTAAGCTACTCCCTGAAGTGTCAATTCCTAGGAAAGTCAATACCATGGGGGTACCCTCTCCCTGTCTTTAAAATGCTAAAATTAAAAATGCCCAATACCCAGACCAATATCAATGCAGAATAACTCAAGATTTTCTTCTTCTTGGACCACTTTGCAGATAATGCAGATAAATAGACTGTCTGCTCCCCAGTTTCTCCTGGTCTCATTATCTTATAGGGTGAGCATACATTTTAAGTTGCCTGGGACATTTCCAGTTTATGCCTGCTATCTTATAAAAATAACTAAATAATGCATGCTTTCATATCAAAGTATCCCCATAATACAATCAATCATTCGGTGACCCTATCACTGCTGCCTTCCCTGACAACTTAGATAAAATCACATCCTTCTACCAGTATTTCCCTTAAACTGCTTTATTATTCTTCATGTTTATTTCTCTTATGGTCCATTTTCTTCCACTACAATATAAGCTTTCAATAAAGCAAATACTTAAACAATTTTAGTAAATGATACATCCCAGAAATCAGAACAATGACTGGCACTTTAAGAACTTCCAAAAAAAGTTAGTTGAACAAATTTAAAGCTGAAGAAATGAGACAAATTCCCCATATTTCAAATTCAGTTAATTATACAGTGAAATAATAAATCTAATTAACTACGTCCGTATCCAGTCTTTGCTTAAAATGTTTGAACATTCTAGCAAAGCAATATATGTTTGCAAATTTGTTGTCTGGGTATAATTCCACCAACCTGCTCTAGACACACCCCCCTCCAAATAATCAGTAGAGAACTGCACCAAAACATTCAGCAGATATATTTTCAAGTCTCTTGTCTTTCACCTTGCCTCTTCACAGTGCCCATTCCAGCAGCTCTACAGAGTGGGTTCCTATTCCTCGGTTGCCTCAATTAGATTACTTGGAATTAGAACACAGCAATTCTAGGAGCTTCAAAAAGCAAATAAGATGGAGAAAGTAGCTCCCTTTGTTCCTAGTGATTTCCAGCTCTAGCTTTATCTCAAGACTGGCATTATATGCTCCCCAGTATACCTCTAGTTAAACTCCTATAAGCTGGCTTGAGTAGCCTTCCATTGTTTATACCCAACAACCCCTGAAAATTCACCAGAAGTGTTATTCCTTCCTGTTACTTCACTTCCCTGGAAACCAAAATTCCAAATGCAATTGTTACCCGTCTTGAGCTAGTAAGTGTCAGAGATTGGATTTAGGAAAATGAAGCATTTGAATGAAAATACATTGATGATTCAAAGATATTTCTACAAGCCTACTTGAATAGTATGATTCTGTTACCTAAGTAAAATATCTAAAGTAGATATTTCTTCATTCTCCTCTTTTCAATCATCTCCACTGCTGCCAATATCACTCCTCTTTTTTAGCAAATTTAGAATTTCTGCTCTCCAACCCTTCCCCTTTCCTTGGTCTCTATATATGGTTCCCAAACACACAAATGACAGCTGTGCTTCCCTGTAAACAATATGTGTCTTTTTCCCACATTCTCAGTCTCCACTGGAGCCCAACGTCTGGGTGTGAAAGGAAACTGTATTCGGAATTGGTAGGTCTGGTTTTATTCCAAACTTCCCTACTAACTGACTTTGAGTCCTATGTTTTTAAATATAAGCCAAAGAATTTGAATGAATGGACCCATAGCAGCAAGCCCAACTAAAACAATTAGGTGAATTAATGATCATTTCTTATCCAATAAATTCACTCTGTTGAATAAAATTCTATGTGCAATTTACCCCACCAAAGTGTTTCCATATGGCTATTTTCCCTTTCCACCTTTCATTTACCTCTTTCCCTATTCCCATTTCCTCTGTTTGTGAAATATCTTGTTTCAGCTTTCTCTGCTTTTGATTTTTATGCCCTGGCACCTGGTGAACACATGAATAGGTTCCAATTTTAGAAGGTGGCACAGCTGGGCTTTTACAGGAAATGGAAAAGGACAAAATCTCCTTTTGACTATCTGGAGAGCTCATCCAGCTTTTTTAATTCTTATTTTATGTTTCATTTTTTTAGAAGGCTAAATAACATTCTCATATCAACAAAGCACCAGTGGCCCCAAGAGCAATCCCTTGTTGTAAAAGCAAGTGGAGATGAATAATGTGGCTTGTACATTTCAACATTTTATGAATGGACTCTAGCCTCAGAGAACCACTTCACATGTTAAGTCTGGGTTGTAATTCAGTCAGTGATTTCCTGAATATGGTTACTTAAAAATCTGAGTTTCTTCAACTCTATCAATGGTCTGCAACTGCATCATGGCCAAAACTGTCTTTTGTGCCAAATATTTGAATACCCCTTTTACTGGTCTGAAATAAAATGTATAGACACTATATTCCATCCACACAGAGATAATGCATTCATTCCATAGTTTATTCTCCAAAATTCTAAAACCCAACAAGTTCTGAAAGCTTAAAATTTTTATCAAAATTTGATTCCAAAACTCATGATAGCATCTCCTGACTTAAACTGATGAAGGCAACTTATTATACTTATCCCACCTACTTGTGAATATTTGTAGTGAAATCAATGCATTTGGACATAGGGAACCCCCATATTTTACTGGGAATGTTACGTTCTATCAGGTGTTTGCATTTAATAACCTTTGCAAAATCTGAAAAAGACTGAAAAGACTTCTAGCTAAAAGATTCTGAAAAGGAATTTTAAATGCATATACCTACCTTCACAAAAATACACAATATAATACCTTGATTCTAGTATGAAGAAGGAAAAAAAAGGATACTAATTCATAAGAAACCGCATGCTATAGATGTATTATGTTCCCCAAAAGTACATATGTTGAAGCTCTAACCTTCACTAGCTCAGACTGTGACTGTTCTTGTAAATAGGACCCATAAAGGGGTGGTTAAGCTACAATGGGGCTTTTAGAATGGGTCCTAAACCAATATGCTTGATGTCCTTATAAGAGGAGATAAGGTCTCAGACAGAGAGAAATCAGACACATTCACACCAAGAAAAAGTCCATGTAAACACACAGTGAGAAGGTGTCCATGTCAAAGACAGAACACTTCTGAGAAATGAACCCTACCAGCACCTTGATCATGGACTTCCAGGCTCTAGAACTGAGAGAAAATTAATTCCTATTATTTAAGTCAGGCAGTCAGTAGAATTCTGTCACAGCAGCCCTAGCAAACTACTGTGCAAAACATGTTGCATTACATAACACTTGGACCTGACCTACAGTAGATATATTGACGTGGTGTGAACCAATACATAGAACCACCCCTCACCAGATGTGACAAACTGTCTTGGTTTGCCCATTATTACACAGGCAAACTGACATAGATATGTCACAGCAACTACTCATTTGCATGATTAACACTGCAGTTAATGGTATGATTTTCTGAAATGACGAATTCGAAAATTTTTCCAAACAAAATAAAATACTACCCTCCTCCCTCATTTAATAGGCATTTCATTTCCTAGAAAATAAAAAGGGTATTACAGCTGTACAAAAAGCCATTTGTGTTTTTACGATAGATAGAGTTCATGTTTAGGCTAAGTAACATGAAAGTAGTGCAAGATATAAGATATCTATTTGTTCTGCTGGACTCTCATAAGCATGGCAAGACAGCTAAATCCCTACCTACGACTTTAGTAAATGATAGCTGAGACACACCCTTCCCACAACTACCTTCCCAAACATTTAACCAAAAAATATCCCCATGCTTCCAGAATGTCCCCCAGGGGGAGTGTACTTCCTTTACAGAGAACCCCTGAACTCCTGAACTAATTTAACTTCAATTTCTCCCTGAACCTTCACAGGATTTAACTTGGGCCTATACCCTACCCCAAGCCATTTCTGATACTTTAGGGTTCTCAGAGCAAATGTCATGCTGAACAATAAAATTCAAAACTCCTGAAGCTCCTGCCCTCAGGAAACTTGTGGCACAGTTTGACAACAGGGTGATACAGACAAATGAAGTAGAGGGAATATGAAAGCATGTAGGGATGACATAGAAAATTATCTACAGAATTTAATAATAATCAGTGCTATTTTCACTCCTAAGAACATTGAAGAAAAGCCATTACCCAGTAAAAGCAAATAGAAATCTCCTAGCACATTTAAAGGAAAACAATTAATTCCTTTGCTTAATACCATCAGCAATGGAAAGAAAATTGGATAGCAGTCTATTTATTCAAAACATAGAATTTAGCTATAAATACAGGTTATTAAACATCCATAAATACTTACAAAACATCATATAATTTTAAGTCATTGCTTTCACTGTTCTCTCACTTCCCAAGACATGACTCTAAGTTAGAAAATCTGCCCAATTTTTTTGTTCTTGAGAATTCTTAATATTCCACATGTCACCTGGTTTTTCTCACTTTCTTTATAAAAATGATACACGCTTTACAGCTACAGGTATAGCCCAAAGCACTATTTGCCCTAAGACATGTTTTTACCATTTCTATTAATTATCTACTCAGTTTACAAGTAAAACAAGGTGAGAAGGCAAGTAAAAACTTCAGTGGTGCCTTGTTCAATAACTAGGATAAGTTCTTTGAATAGAAATATGCCTGCAACTTTGTTGTTATTGATATTTTACAAATAATATCATAGCTGAGACATGTAACTGAAAAGTTGCTTTGCATCAGGAAGATGCAAAGTTATTTACATGGTTTGAATGTTGGCTGCTTTGAATGCTGAAATATCCTTGTTCTTTCTTTTCATTTGTGAACTGCATTTTCCCTGATTTTTCAGAACTCTAATTTCGTATTAAATTGTGAAATGTAATTAAAGACAAGATGTTGGATATTTTTGTAATTTGAAGTGAGAAATTCACTCTAGCCTATATAGGGATACTACCAGTCGAAGAGTCTTGATTTTGTATGCTTTGTAAATAATAAATATCAATGATAAAAGTGACAATTATAATTTATTTGTACCAAACATATGTTCCATATGTTACTTCTTTTAGTCCTTAAAAGAAGTCTTTATAATATGTAATACTGTCGCCATTCTACATATGAGAAAATCAAGATTCAGAAACATTAAATATCCTTACTCAAAATCATTAAGGAAAAGTTGGAATTCAAATGCAACTCTGCTTGAATCTTGCATTCTAAAAGACACTGTGGTATCAGAACCGAAAGACCAAGTTATTGATGTTCCTTTCTTTCTCCCACATTTCTGACTGAAACAAAGTTCCTACTTCTGTCTCAAGAAACATTATGAAAGTCTTCTTATCCTTAATGCTGCATTATTCTATCAACAAGGCTCCCCCACAGGCTATGTACAATAAAAAGGTTTTACTCAAATATCACTTAAGAACATTTTGGAATCCCAACATGGTGGCACACATCGACAGGAAGATCACAAGTTTGAGGCCAGCATGAGCAACTTAGGGACCCTGTCTTAAAATAAAAACTAAAAAGGGGTGAGGACGTAGCTCAGTGGTGAAGTGCTCCTGGTTCAATCCCCAGTAACAAAGGGGGATAAAAAGGACCCTTTGGGAAGCATCATGCTGAAACAAAAAATTAAGTCACCCAAAGAAAATAATGGCTGTAAAAATTCTTTGTAGTAGCAGATCTTTCAAGTATCCAAATGTTATGATCTGTATGAAACCAGTAATTAAATGTTGCACAATAATAACTAGGGTTTCAGAATTATGTAACTTGCTTTATAAACCATCATCTCCCAACAACTATAATTTTTCTACCATTCCTGGGAATTGTATACCTCTAAAGAGCCCGAAAACAGCAGTTTGCTGAATTCATAATGCACGGGTCCAATGGCGAGTGTGAGCCAGCAATGCTCACTGAAAGTCAAAACTAGAATAGAACGTACAAGTAAAATTCAGTTCCATCAATTTTCAAAGGTGAAAATCATAGAGGTCGCATGGATAGTGAAGGACATCTCCCAAACTAAGCCTGGCTTCCAGTGGAGACATTGTTCTTGGTACTGTTCCACACTACCCAGATTCAAGAATACTTATGAGATCATATTTACACTCAGGCTAAGTTTTAAATTCACTTTGTTTATTGCCATGCTCTGTACATTGTTGAATATATTCTCTCCTGAGGCCATAAGTATTGTTGGGGATCCTCTTTCCTATTAGTTTCTTCTGATACATGCTGGTCACCTGCTTCTCCATTATTTCCCCTTCTATTCCACACCTGCTGGGCTCCACAGCACCTGGCTTTACAAATTTACTTAGGCATTTATCTTTCTCCCCTCTCAAATTTCAATGCAAAATTTTCATGTGCTTTTATTTAGAGGGACAATAATAAAGGTAAGGCTATATAGAGACCAAGGAAAAGGTTGAGTCTGAAGAGTATCCTCATTCAGGCTGACTTAAACAAGGATGGGGAGGGAATGGGAGGAAGAGAGAAAACTAGGAATGAACATCATCAATTAGGGAACACAGACCAAAGAGAGTAACTAGTCTCCAGAGTGTGGCAAATTCAAATCTGACATTCAAACGAACACCTACTGTAGCAGGTGGCCCATGGCCTCAGAAGAGGCCAGAGAGGGGTCAATTTCAATGTGTGGCTTGACTGAGGTGGGGGACAGGTCATGATTCTGAGTTTTCACTCTTTAGGAACAAATTTGATCCTGTGCCCAGGTAAATGGGAAACAGATTTCAGCAAGCAAATGCTAAGGCCAGAACTGCAGGCTTTGAGACCACCAAAGTATGTCAGGGTCCAGGATCAGGTCCAAGGTCAATCTCCAGTACCAGCAGGAACTGATTCAATGAACCTGATACAGGTAGAAACCCAGTTGCATAAGCAGGACCAACAATTTGGAAATTAGGATAAGGCTGCAGTTCAGTGCCCAGTGGAGGCTGGTACTGGTTCTATGGTTTGGGGGAGTAAAACTGTCTGGTTTTCTGTAGCATGATGAACTAGAGTCTCCTACTGTATGCTCTACTATGTCATGTGAGCCCAGGAAATGAGAGGACCTCAGCACTCAAAGGCAAGCTAGGGAAGGGAAAGGCCATCCCAGTCACGTATAGTATGCAGACCAAAATCAGAGGGGGCAAAGAAATTGATGAGCAAGGGAAACAAGAGAGCTAATGAATATCATGGTATCAACATAAGAGCAGTACCTAGCCCACACAGCAACAGGAATGAATTGAGGCAAAGCCTGTTTTGAGAAGTTTCTAAACTCTTTCCATGGAATAACACCAAAATCTAGCTTCCTGGAATCCAACCATCCTGGGACCCAAGTACTCCAAGGTTATAAAATGTGACCCCCTGTAGTCCAGCAGAGCTTGACATCCTGAGAGGAAGAGTCCATGCTGTTCACATTGGAATTACTTCCTCCATGTACATAAATCTAAGATCCTAGTCTTAAGGACCCTACAATGAATGCTTGGTAGCTTTGGGGAGCAGCAGGCATCTTACAGATCATAAATTAAGCCACATTTTAAGTAGTGAGAATCATTCTGTGCCAGATTTATCTTTACTATATTTCCACATAGTGTGTACGTGTGTGCAGACACACACACACACACACACACACACACACACACACACACACATAACTTTCCTTAGGAAAAGCCATTAAAGTAGAAATAAAGTTAAAGTGTGTTTTTAAATCTTTTCCCCTTTGAGTAGATAAACACAGGAATGAAAGGCAGCTTGCCTTAGTAAAGAAAAAAGGATATCATGAAGGAATTCATTTAGTTTATAAGAACTTTAAATAATAAATGTTAAAATCCTTGTGTCTTATACCTATTCCAATGTAGCACAGTTTTCTACACTATCTGAAAAGACTGCGTTTAAAACTTCTAAGACAATGGAAACATTTTACCATGCTGCTTCTGCAAAACAAGTTGATAAATATCCTATTCCATTGCTGCGAAAAGATCTGAAGTTTTCGAGATTTTTTTTTTTTTTTCCCAATCTTTCCTTGTTGTTGTGTGTGGATTCATCTAGGGAGGGTTATCGGTAAAGTTCTAGTCAGAAAAATGGAAGTGACCCAGGTATTTGTTATGGTTTGGGTCTTACATGTTCCTCAAAGGCCATGTGTTGAAGGCTTGAGCCCCACAAGCTGATGGGAAGTGGTGAAATTTTCAGGAGGTGGGGGATAGTATAAGGAAGTTGGGCTTTTGTGAGCAAGCTCTAGAAGGGGATAGTGGGACTCTGGCCCCTTCCTTTTTCTCTTTCACTTCCTGAGCACCATGAGCTGAACAGATGTCCTCTGCCATGCATTTCCACCTCACCACGGGCTCAAACCTATAGGGTCAAGCAACCATGGATTGAAACTTCTGAAACCATGAATCATAAAATAAGTTTTTACTTCTTTTTAACTTGTTTTTTTTTCAGGTGGTTTTTCATAATGATAAAGCTAAAACAGTATTTCAAAGAGGAAATGGTTAAGCTGGCATTAGATAAACTAAGAAAAATCAAGGGTGGTGGGGTAACTCAGAAACGAGTAGCTGATTATTTAATTTCTCTTATTTTTGTGTAACAGATCATCTCAAAAGTTAGTGGTTCAAAGCAACATCATTTCTTGATCATTAATTTTCACAGTTCTGAGAGTTTAGCAGTTAGGTGGCTCCCACTTGGGTGTTCCCAGGCTGCTGTAGTCAAATGGTGGTGGAGATTTAGAGTCATCTCACAAGTTCACTTCCTCATATGTCAGATACTTAGTGCTGACTGTTGGTGATTGGGACCTTACTCAGGCATTTTGTCCAAATCTCCACACATGCTCCTCCACAGGGTTGGACTTCATTACAACTTGACAGTCTCAGACTTATCACATGAAGCACAGGCTTCAGAGACAAGTGACCCAAGTGAACAAGTCAGAAGATCTATTACCATTTATGACCTAGCCTCAATTACTGCACAGAGTTCTGTTTGCTGGTTAGTCAATGATAACAAACCAACTATGAAGGATATATTTTAGCCAATTTTGGAAATTTAAATATGATCTCAGTATTAGATGAGATAAACATTTACTGAAGTGAGAAGGTTGACAATCACTAAGAAAAGAAGCTTACAAAGCAGGCCAGGCAAAATTAATGTGTACTAAGGTATTAACAATGATGATCCCCAGGGACTAGGAATGAGATGCTTTTGGTTTTAATTTTACTTGTTCTATATTCTGATTTTTCTAAATTATGTATGCATTGTTTATATAACTACAAAAAAAGGTATTTTAATTTAAATATTTTGATTGTGACATATAGGTAGACATACAATCATCTAGAATCTGTACCTCAGATTTGCAATTTCAGAAATACAATGTCAGGATAAGGAACAAATTCATTTTTTAATGAACTCTTAGTCCGTGTAAAAGTCAGAGACAAAATTTATGACCTCCACTGGGAAACAACATGCTTTCTCTTAGATTCAATAGATAATACTAGTTTTGAACAAAATGCTATTGCAAAGGAAATTGAAGTCTTCCTCTAAACTAATTTCCTCTCTTTGCTCGTAGCCCATGAAAATATCCAAATCTCTCTATTCTAAGTTAAACATAATTCTCCCCAGAGTTCTATTCTCGACTATCTTCTTTTCTCTTTTGCTTTATATATTTCTACAAAATAGACCCTCATCTAAGGTGATGACTCCATGGATATCTTCATTCCTGATAGATCCCCAGAACACAGATCTAATTGCCTGCTGTGTTTATATTTGTTTTCTCATGGGGACCTAGAATTCAACGTATTCAGCACTGAATTTAATCATATTTCTTTTTGCAAAACATATTCTTAATTTTGTACTTCTAATCCTTAACACACATCAATTATACAATCCAAATAAGAAGAATGTAAGTATAGTGGTTATTCAAATTTTCCCTCATCTCACCAATAGACATACCTTGCTATTTGCAGATGCCTAGACAATATATCTATGTTGAAAATTTATGTGGCTACTGGATCCGAGTGAGTTTTTAAGATTGCAGGACAAATGATCAATATTCAAAACATCGTCTACATTTCTATACCCTAGCAATAATTTTTTAAAATACAATTTATCATAGAATAAAAATATAAACTATTTAGAGATGAATCTGTTAAAATATGTGCAAGATGTAACACTAAAAACTACCAGGTATTGAAAAAATAAAGAAGACCTAACCAAATGGAGAGATATGGCATACCTGTGGGTTCAAAGTCACAATTTAGTTAAGGTGAATTTCTTCCAAAATTGATGTATGGATTCAACATAATTGCAATCAAAATGCCAGAAGCTCTTTTGTAAAAATTGTCAGGAAATTTTACAATTCACATAGAAATGATAAGTACCCCCAAATAACCAAAATAACTATGAAGAAACAAAATTCTATCTCATTTCAAGATATTTTATAAAACTACAGCAAAAAAGACAAAATTATTGGCTTCAAGATAGACAAACAGATCAATAGAATATAATAGAGAGTCCAGAAATAGACAAATCTGTACACAGTCAATTAATTTTCCATAGAGCTTCAAACGCAATTCAGAAGAAAAGGGATAATCTTTTTAACAAATGTTGAAACAATTGGATATCCAAATACAAAAATATGAATTACAATCTATAATTTGCACTACATATAACTACTAACTCAGGAATGGATCATAGACATAAGCATAAAATTTAACACTATTAAATCTCTGAAATAAAACAGGAGAAAAATGCCTGTAGTTTGGGTTAGGAAAAGACATTAGTCATCAAAAGCACAATTCATAAAATACAAAAGTAATATAATGAAAAACTTCTGCTATCCAAAGACACCGTTAAAAGGATGAAAAGACCAAACCACTACCTAGGAGATGATATTTGAAAATCCCATATCTGAAAAAGGACTTTTATTCAAAATACTTAAAGATCTATTAGAACACAATAAGAGGAAAGTGACAAACTGTTAAAAGGGGAAATTATCTGAACAGATAACTTCCCAAACAAGATTAACTAACGGCAAGCAAATAAGTACACAAGTCACACTCAACATCATCCATCCATCATTAGAGAAATTCACATTAAGACCACAAAATGATATTGCTATACACCCACTAGAATGTCTACAAGTAAAAACACTGGACATACCAAGCATTTGCAAGTGTATGGAGCAATTGGAATTCTCATATCATACACTGCTGATGGAAGCCAAAATTGGCACACTTACTTTGAAAAATAGTTTAATGTGTTCTTTTGAGGGTTTTTTTTTTTTGGGGGGGGGGGCGGATTTGGGTTTTTTTTTTCCAAACCTTATTTCTTTTTTAAAATTTTTTATTTCTTCTTTTTAGTTATACATGACAGTAGAATGTATGTTGATACATTATACATACAGGAGTATGTATAATTTCCATTCTTGTGGTTGTACATAATATGGAGTTACATAGGTTATGTATTCATATATGAACATAGTAATGTCTGATTCATTCGACTCTTTCCTATTCCCATCTCCCCTCCCTTCCCTTCATTCCCCTTTGTCAAATCCAAAATATTTCTGTTTTTCCCTCCCCCACACCCCCCACACACCTTATTGTGTGTTTGCATCCAAAAATCAGAGAGAACATTTGGCCCTGGTTTTCTGGGATTGGCTTATTTCACTTAGCATGATAGTCTCTAATTCCATCCAACTACCAGCAAATGCCATAATTTCATTTTCCTTTATGGCTGAGTAATATTCCATTTTATTTGTATATATACAATATGTAAATATATATATTTATTTATTATATTTTATACATATTTTATATATATTTATTATATATATTTATTGTATATATATATACAAATAAAATGGAATATATACATATATCACATTTTCTTTACCATTCATTTGTTGAAGGACACCTATGTTGGTTCCATAGTTTAGATATTGTGAATTGAGCTGCTATAAACATTGATGTTTCTATAGTATGCTTATTTTAAGTCCTTTGGGTATAAACTCAGGAGTGGGATAAGTGGTTCAAATAGTGGTTGCATTCCAAGTTTTCTTATAAATCTCCATACTGCTTTCCAGAGGGGTTGCACCAATTTACAGTCCCACCAGAAATGTATGAGTATAGGTTTCTCCCCACCATCTCGCCAACATTTATTGTTACTTGTATTCTTAATAATTGCCATTATGACAGGAGTGAGATGAAATCTCAGGGTAGTTTTAATTTGCATTTCTCTAATTGCTAGAGACGTTGAACATTTTTTCATATACTTGTTGATTGATCATATTTCTTCTTTTGTGAAACGTCTGTTCCATTCCTTAGCCCATTTATTGATTGGGTTATTTGGGTTTTATTGGTGTTAAGTTTTTGAGTTCTTTATATATCTTGGAGATTAATGCTCTATCTGAAGTGCAGGTGGCAAAGATATTCTCTTATTCTGTAGGATTTCTCTTCACATTATTTATTATTTCCTTTGCTATAAAGAAGCTTTTTAGTTTGATACCATCACATTTATTGATTATTGTCTTACATCTTAAGCTTTAGGAGTCTTATTGAGGAAAACAGTTCCTAAACCAACATGATAGAGATTTAGGCCTACTTTTTCTTCTAGTAGGTACAGGGTCTCTGGTCTAATGCTTAAGTATTTAATCCACTTTAAGTTGAGTTTTGTGCAGGATGAGAGATAAGGGTTTAATTTCATTTTGCTACATACAGATTTCCAGTTTTCCCAGCACTATTTGTTGAAGATGCTCTCTTTTCTTTTTTATTTTAATTATTTTTATTCTAAGATGTTATAAATGACAGCAGAATGCATTACATTTCATATTACACATATAGAGCACTTTTTTACAAATCTCTGGTTGTATGCAAAGTATATTCACACCATTCGTGACTTCATACATGCACTTAGGGTAATGATATCCATCTCATTCTACCATCTTTTTTTTTTTCCTTCACCCTTTTGCCCCCTCCCTTCCCCTCCCTCCCCATTGGCCATTCTAGTATTCCTCTAATCCTCTTATGCTCCCCATCCCAACCCGACTGTGAATTGGCCTCCTTATATAAGAGAAAACATTTGGCATTTGGCTTTTGGGGATTGGCTAACTTCACTTAGCATTATATTCTCTAACTCCATCCATTTTCCTGCAAATGCCATGATTTTATTCTCTCTTATTGCTGAGTAATATTCCATTGTGTGTATATACCACATTTTTTTTTATCCATTCATCTACTGAAGGGCATCTAGGTTGGTTCCACAGTTTATCTATTGTGAATTGTGCTGCTATAAACATTGATGTGGCTGTGTCCCTGTAGTATGCAGTTTTCAGGTCTTTGGGGTAAAGACCAAGGAGTGGGATAGCTGGGTCATAAGATGGTTCCATTCCAAGTTTTCCAAGGTATATCCATACTGCTTTCCATATTGGTTGCACCATTTTGCAGTCCCACCAACAATGTATGAGTGTGCCTTTTTCTCCACATCCTCTCCAACATTTATTGTTGTTTGTCTTCTTAATAGTTGCCATTCTGACTGGTGTGAGATGAAATCTTAGAGTGGTTTTGATTTACATTTCTCTAATTGCCAGAGAGGTTGAGCATTTGTTCATGTATTTCTTGATTGATTGTATATCTTCTTCTGAGAAGTGTCTGTTCAGTTCCTTGGCCCATTTATTGATTGGGTTATTTGTTTTTTGGTGTTATGATTTTTGGGTTCTTTATACATTCTAGAGATCAGTGCTCTATCTGACGTGCATGTGGTAAAACTTTGTTCCCAATTAGTAGGCTCTCTGTTCACCTCACTGATTGTTTCTTTTGCTGAGAAGAAGCTTTGTAATTTGAGTCTATCCCATTTATTGATTCTTGGTATTAATTCTTGTGCTACAGGATTCTTATTAAGGAACTTGGGATCTAATCCAACATGTTGGAGATTAGAGCTTACTTTTTCTTCTATTAGATGTAGTTTCTCTGGTCTAATTCCTAGATCCTTGATCCACTTTGAGTTGAATTTTGTGCATGATAAGAGATAGAGGTTTAATATTATTGCATATGGATTTCCAGTTTTCCCAGCACCATTTGTTGAAGAGGCTATCTTATCTCCAATGTACATTTTTGGCACCTTTGTCTAATATAAGATAACTGAAATTATATGTGTTAGTCTCTGTGTCCTCTATTCTGTACCATTGGTCTACTGGCCTATTTTGGTGCCAATACCATGCTGTTTTTGTTATTATTGCTCTGTAGTATGATTTAAGGTCTGGTATAGTGATGACACCTGCTTCACTCCTCTTACTAAGGATTGCTTTAGCTATTCTGGGTCTCTTATTTTTCCAGATGAATTTCATGACTGCTTTTTCTATTTCTATGAGGAATGTCATTGGGATTTTGATTGGCATTGCATTAAATCTGTATAGTGCTTTTGGTAGTATGGTCATTTTGACAATATTAGTTCTGCCTATCCAAGAACAGGGTAGATCTTTCCATCTTCTAAGGTCTTCCATAATTTCTTTCTTTAGTGTTCTGTAGTTTTCATTATAGAGGTCTTTCACGTCTTTGGTTAAGTTGATTCCCAAGTGTTTTTTTTTGTTGTTGTTGTTGTTGTTTTTGGTGCTATTGTAAACGGGGTAGTTTTCCTCATTTCCCTTTCAGAGGATTTGTCACTGATATATAGAAATGTCTTAGATTTATGGGTGTTGATTTTGTATCCTGCTGCTTTGCTAAATTCATTTATGAGTTCTAGAAGTTTTCTGGTGGAAATTTTTAGGTCTTCTAGGTATAAAATCATATCATCAGCAAATAATGATAATTTGAGTTCTACTTTACCTATCTGTATCCCTTTAATTTCTTTCATCTGTCTTATTGATCTGGCCAGCATTTCAATTACTATGTTGAATAGAAGTGGTGAAAGAGGGCATCCCTGTCTTGTTCCAGTTTTTAAAGGGAATGCTTTCAGTTTTTCTCCATTTAGAATAATGTTGGCCTGGGGATTAGTATATATAGCTTTTATGATGTTGAGATATGTTCCAGTTATCCCTAGTTTTTCTAGTGTTTTTGAGCATGAAGGGGTGCTGTATTTTGTCAAATGCTTTTTCTGCATTTATTGAGATAATCATATGGTTCTTATCTTTGAGTCTATTGACGTGGTGAATTACATTTATGTTTTCCGTATGTTGAACCATCCTTGCATCCCTGGAATGAACCCCACTTGATCATGGTGTATTATATTTTTTATATGTTTCTGTATCTGTTTTGCTAGAATTTTATTGAGAATTTTTCATCTATGTTCATTAAGGATATGGGTCTGAAGTTTTCTTTTTTGGATGTGTCTTTGCCTGGTTTGGGGATCAGGGTGATGTTGGCCTCATAGAATGAGTTTGGAAGTACTCCCTCTTTTTCTATTTCCTGAAATAAATTGAAGAGTATTGGTATCAGTTCTTCTTTGAAGGTCTTGTAGAACTCAGCTGTGTATCCATCTGGTCCTGGGCTTTTCTTGGTTGGTAGGCTTCTAATGGCATCTTCTATTTCGTCGCTTGAAATTGGTCTGTTCAAATTATGTATATCCTCCTGCTTAAGTTTGGGCACATCATACAACTCTAGAAATTTGTCGATGCCTTCGGTGTTTTGTATTTTGTTGGAGTACAGGTTTTCAAAATAATTTCGAATTATTTCCTGTATTTCCATAGTGTTTGTTGTGATATTTCCTTTTTCATTGCATATATTAGTAATTTGAGTTATCTCTCTCCTTCTCTTTGTTAGCCTGGACAAGGGTCTGTCAATTTTATTTATTTTTTCAAAGAACCAACTTTTTGTTTTGTCAATTTTTTTAATTGTTTCTTTGGTTTCAATTTCATTAATTTCAGCTCTGATTTTAATTATATCCTGTCTTCTACCACTTTTGGTGTTGGATTGTTCTTCTTTTTCTAGAGCTTTGAGATGTAATTTTAAGTCATTTATTTGTTGACTTTTTCTTGTTTTGAGGAATGAACTCAATGCAATGAACTTTCCTCTTAGAACTGCCTTCATAGTGTCCCAGAGATTCGATATGTTGTGTCTGTGTTCTCATTCACCTCTAAGAATTTTTTAATCTCCTCTCTGATGTCATCTGCAACCAATTGTTCATTCAGTAACATATTATTTAGTCTCCAGGTGTTGGAGTAGCTTTTATTTCTTATTTTATCATTGATTTCTAATTTCATTCCAGTATGGTCGGATAGAATGCAGGGTAGAATCTCAACTTTTTTGTATTTGCTCAGAGTTGTTTTGTGGCCTAGTATATGGTCTATTTTAGAGAAGGTTCCATGTGCTGCTGAGAAGAAAGTGTATTCACTTGTTGACGGATGAAACATTCTATATAAGTCAGTTAAGTCTAAGTTATTTATTGTATTTTTGAGTTCTATAGTTTCTTTGTTCAGCTTTTGTATGGAAGATCGATCCAGTGGTGAAAGGGGTGTGTTAAAGTCACCCAGAATTATTGTGTTGTGGTCAATTTGACTCTTAAACTTCAGGAGAGTTTGTTTGATGAACATGGATGCTCCCTTGTTTGTGGCATATATATTTATAATTGTTAAGTATCGTTGGTGTATGGCTCCCTTGAGCAGTATATGGTGTCCTTCTTTATCCCTTTTGATTGACTTTAGCTTGAAGTCTACTTTATTTGATATGAGGATGGAAACCCCTGCTTGTTTCCTCTTTCCATATGAGTGGTAGGATTTTTCCCAACCTTTTACCCTCAGCCTATGGATGTCTTTTCCTATGAGATGAGTCTCTTGGAGGCAGCACATTGTTGGGTATGTTTTTTTTGATCCAATGTGCTAATCTATGTCTTTTGATTGGTGAGTTTAGGCCATTAACATTCAGAGTTATTATTGAGATGTGTTTTGTATTCCCAGCCATTTTTATTTCTGGTATTTACCTTGACATGGTTTCTCTTCTGATTGTTTTTTTCCTTTAGTGTAATACCTCCCTCTGTTGATTTTCATCATTGCTTTCCTCTTCCTCTTCATGGAATATTTTGCCGAGGATGTTCTGTAGTGTTGGCTTTCTACTTGTAAATTCTCTTAACTTTTGTTTATCATGGAAGGTTTTTATTTTGTCCTCAAATCTAAAGCTTAATTTTGCTGGGTATATGATTCTTGGTTGGCATCCCTTTTCCTTTGAGTGTCTGAATTGAAAAATCTGCTGTGATACAAATTGGTCTCCCCCTATATGTGATCTGATTCCTCTCTTTTGCGGCCTTTAAAATTCTATCCTTGCTCTGTATGCTAGGCATTTTCATTATAATGTGTCTTGGTTTAGATCTGTTGTAATTTTGTACATTTGGTGTCCTATAAGCCTCTTGTATTTGGTTTTCTAATTCATTCTTCATGCTTGGGAAATTTTCTGATATTATCTCATTAAAGAGGTTGTGCATTCCTTTGGTTTGAAACTCTGTGCCTTCCTCTATCCCAATTATTCTTAGATTTGGTCTTTTGATGCTGTCCCATACTTCTTGGATGTTCTGTTCATGGTTTCTTACTATCTTCATTGTGTGGTCAACTTTATTTTCAAGATTATATACTTTGTCTTCATTGTCTGAGGTTCTTTCTTCCAGTTGATCTAGTCTGTTGGTGATGTCTTCAATTGTGCTTTTTATTTGGTTAATTGTTTCCTTCATTTCAAGGATTTCTGACTGGTTTTTTTTTCAGAGTTTCGATCTCTTTTTTGAAGTAATCTTTTGCTACCTGTATTTGCTCTCTTATATCTTTGTTGTAGTGGTCAATTTTTGCCTGTATTTGCTCATTTAGGTCATTCTTTGATTCACAGATCATTTTAATTATGAACCTTCTGAACTCCTTCTCTGATATATCGTCAACTTCGCTGAGCATGTGTTCTGTTATTTATACAATCCTGGTTTGTTTGGGGTATTTTCCTCCCCTGTTTTTTCATGATGTCTATTTGCTTTACTTTTTGCAGTGTAGATCTGAGTTATTACAGATTCTTCCCTATATTATTTAATACCCTTGCAGGTTGTCTGTGCCTCCCCTTAGTGCTGGACTATCAAACCTGCCACTGACCCTCAAAGTATGCTACCTGAAGCTGGGTTCACACTGGTTGGCGCGGGCCGAACTGATTGAGTCTGAGCTCCTGTGGTGGTCTGGGTCTAACCACAATGGGGTGAAGGTCAGTGGGACTGCCCTGGGCCCGCCTGGGCTCAGGCAGAGTTGGCAGGTCTGTCCTTGCTGTCTCCTACTCTGGGGTGGAGGCCAGCAGGACTGTTGGAGCCTGGGCCTGGCAGCACTCTGATGTAGGCCCCCGGACTGCCCCGGGCCCACCTGCACTCTAAGCACAGTTGGCAGGTCTGTCCTTGCTGTCTCCTGCTCTGGGGCGGAGGTCGGCAGGACTGGATGGAACCTGGGCCTGGTCAAGATGCTCTCTTTTCTTCAATGTATGTTTTGACAGCTTTGTCCAGTATAAGATAACGGTATTTATGTGGGTTTTTCTGTGTCTTCTATTCTGTACCATTGGTCTTCATGTTGGTTTTGGTGCCAATACCATGCTGTTTTTGTTACTGCAGCTCTATAGTATCGGATTAAGGTCTGGAATTATGATGCCTCTTCCTTCACTTATCTCATTGAGAGTTTCTTTGGCTATTCTGGCCCTCTTATTTTTCCAGTGAATTTCATGACTGCTTTTTTTATTTCTGTGAAGAATGTCATTGGGATTTTAATAGGAATTTCATTAAGCCTGTGTAGCACATTTGGTGGCCATTTTTACAATATTAATTCTGCCTATTCAAGAACAGGGGAGATCTTTCCATCTTCTAAGATCTTCTTGAATTTCTTCCTTTAGTGTTCTGTAGTTTTCATTGTAGAGGTCTTTCACCTCTTTTGTTGGATTGATTCTCAATTATTTTTGAGGCTATTTTGAATGGGATGGTTTTCCTAATTTTGCTTTCAGTTGATTCATCACTGAAGTATAGGAGCACAATTGATTTATGGGTGTTAATTTTATATCCTGCAACTTTGCTTAATTCATTTATGAGTTCTAAAAGTTTTCTCATGGAGTATTATGGGTATTCTAGATATAGAATCATGTTATCAGCAAATAGTGATAGTTCTTCTTTTCCTATTTATATCCCTTTAATTTCTTTCTTCAGCCTAACTGCTCTGCCTAGACTTTCAAGGGCTATATTGAATAGGAGCGGTGAAAGAGGGCATCCCTATCTTGTTCCCAGTTGCTAGAGGGAATGCTTTCAGTTTTTCTCCACTTAGAATAATGTTGGCCTTGGGTTTATTTAGTATATAAGCTTTTCCAATGTGGAGTTATGTTCCTACTATCCTTAGTATTTCTAGTGTTTTGAACATGAATGGATGGTGAATTTTGTCAAATGGCTTTTCTGTATCTATTGAGATAATCATGTGTTTCTTCTCTTTAAGTCTATTGATGTGATGAATTATATTTATTGATTTCAATATGTTGAACCAGCATTGTATCACTGAGATAAACCCCACTTGATCATGGAGCACTATCTTTTTGATATGGTTCTGTACGCAATTTGCCAGAATTTTATTAAGAATTTTTGCATCTGTGTTCATCAGGGTTATTGGTCTGATATTTTCTTTCCTAGATGTGTCTTTGTCTGGTTTTGGTATCAAGATGATACTAGCTTCATAGAATGAGTTTGGAAGAGTTCCCTCCTTTTCTATTTCATGGAATAATTTGAGGAGGATTGGTGTTAACTCTTCCTTGAAGGTCTTAGTGAACTCAGCTGAGAATCCATCTGATCCTGAGCTTTTCTTTCTTGGTAGGCTTATGATGGCATCTTCAATTTCATTGCTAGAAATTGATCTGTTTAAATTTTCTATATCCTCCTGATTCAACTTGGGTAAGTCATATGTCTCTAGACATTATCAATGTCTTCAAGATTTTCTATTTTATTAGAATATAGGTTTTCTGATTATTGTCTGTATTTCAGTAGTGTCTTTTATGATATTTCCTTTTTATCATGAATTTTAGGAGTTTTCTTTCTATTTCTCTTCATTAGTGTGGCTAAGGTTTATCAATTTTATTTATTTTTTTCAAAGAACCCATTTTATTTCATTGATTTTTTTGAATTGAGTTTTTTTGTTGTTGTTTCAATTTCATTGATTTCTGCTATGATTTTAATTATTTCATGTCTTCTAGTGCTTATGGTGTTGGTTTGTTCTTTCTCTAGGGCTTTGAGATGTAATGTTAGGATATTTATTTGGTGAGTTTCTATCCTTTTAATGAATGAGCTCAGTGCATCAACATGAACTTTCCTCTTAGCAGTGCCTTCATGGTGTCCCAGATATTTGATATGTTGTATCACTATTCTCATTTACCTCTAAGTATTTTTTTATTTCATACCTGATTTCTTCTACTATCCATTGGTCATTCAATAGCATATTATTTAGTCTCTAGGTGTTAAAATGGCTTCTACTTTTTATTTTATCATTGATTTCTAATTTCATTCCATTATGATCTGATAGAATGCAAGGTATTCTCTCTCTCTCTCTCTCTCTCTCTCTCTCTCTCTCTCTCTCTCTGTATTTTCAAGGAATTACTTTATGGCCTAAGATATGATCTATTTTAGAGAATGATCCAAGTGCTGCTGAGAAAAAAATTTTACTCAGTCACTGATGAATGAAATATTCTATGTATGGCTGTTAAGTCTAAATTATTAATTGTATTTTTTAGTTCTATAGCTTCCTTATTTAGTTTTTGTTTGGAGAATCTATCCTGTGATGAGAGAAGTGTGTTAAAGTTAGCCAGTATCATTGTGTTGTGGTCTATTTGATTCTTGAAATTGAGAAGGGTTTGCTTAATGTACATAGATGCTCCATTTTGGGGGGCATAAATATTTATGATAGTTATGTCTTATTGATGTATAATTCCCTTAAGCAGTATAAAATATCCTTCTTTATACATTTTTACTTCATCTATCCCAATAAGTCTTAAATTTGATCCACTTTATCTGACATAGAATGGAAACCCCTGCTTGCTTATGAGATCCAAGTGAATGATATGTTTTTTCATCTTTTCACCCTCAGTCTGTGAATGTTTTTGCCTATGAGGTGAGTCTCTTGTAGATAGCATAGTGTTGGTTCTTGTTCTTAATCCAATCTTACTGTCTATGCCTTTTGATTGATGAGTTTAAGCAATTTACCGTCAATGTTATTTTGAGAAATGATTTTTATTCCCTGTCATTTTTATTTATTTATGACTTTTACTTTGAATTGGTTTCTCATTTGATTGACTATTCTTCTAGCATATTTCCTCCCTTTGTTGGTTTTAACTTTTATTTTTCATGTCTTCTTCTTGAAATATTTTATTGAGTCTGGTATGTAGTCAGGCTTTCTAATTGTGAATTCTTTTAACTTTTGTTTATCATGGAAGGTTTTTAATTCATATCAATTCTGAAGCTTAATTTCACTGGGTATAGTATTCTTGGCAGGCATTCATTTTCTTTCAGAGCTTGATATATCTTATTCTAGGACCTCTTAGCTTTGAGGGTCTGGGTTAAGGAATCAACTGAGATCTGGATTGGTTTCCCTGTAAATGTGACCTGTCATTTTTCTCTGGTAGCCTTTAAAATTCTATCATTATTCAGTATATTAGGCATTTCCATAACAATGTGACTTGGTGTGGGTCTGTTTTAATTTTGTATATTTGGAGTCGTGTAAGCCTCCTATATCTGATTTTCCATTTAATTCTTTAGGTTTGGAAATTTTTTGACATAATTTCATTGAAAATATTGAACATTCCTTTGGATTTTATCTCCGTGCCTTCATCTATCCCAATAAATCTTAAATTTGATCTTTTCAGGTTATTCCATATTTCTTGGAAGTTCTGTTCATGGCCTCTTAACATCTTTTCTCCATGGTCAACTACATTTTCAAGATTATACATTTTTCTTCATTGCCTAAAATTCTGTCTTCCAAGTGGTCTAGTATTTTGATGATGCTTTCCATTAAATTTCTAATTTTGTTTATTGATTCCTTCATTTCAAGGATTTCTGCTTGTTTTTCTTTCCAGAATCTCTATATCTTTATTGAAAAGATTTTTCACTTTCTGTATTTTCTCTCTGATTTCACTCCTTACACCATCCTTTATGTCACAGATTAGTTTAACTATGTACCTTCTAAACTCCTTCTCTGACATTTTTCCACTGTGATATTGATGGATTCTGTTATTGAAATATCTTGTTTTGTTTAGGGTGATTTGTTCCCTTGTTTTTTCATGTTGTATGCATGTCTTCCCATCTAACAGTATGGATCTGAGGCAGTGTAATTTCTATCCTGTAAACTTATTGTGTCCCTGAAGGTTTCCAGTACCTCAAAATTTAGGAGGAGACAAATAAGAACAATAACCAATGCAAACAATATATAGCATTAAACCAAATATTTCCTGCTATGACATCTATAATGTTGTCACAATAAGCAAAAATTATGTGATCAGTTATTGCCTAAAATAAAAACAGTAAGTTTATAAAACATTTACAATTTTGAATGGTGGACAGGGAGAGAACAGAAGTCATGTATGGTATGATTATGAGGGAGGAGGAAAGAATGTAGAAGAAAAAAATAAGGGATAATGAAAGAGAGAAGAATAGAGATTGGCTGTTAGCAGAAGAAAAGATAGAAAGACAATCAAGGGAAACAGATAAGTGAGAGAAATATGTGTGTGTGTGTGTGTGTGTGTGTGTGTGTGTAGTAAAAATTTTAAAAAATAAAAATATTACAAAACAAAACTGAACTATGCTAATCAAACATCCTAGTTTTCAGAAAACTGATGCACAAAAAAAAATGGTTTAAAAATACTAGAAATTAGGAAAAAATATATGAATAGGTATACATGTTCATGTTGCAGTTAAACAGAAAATAGAAAAAAAATCAATGAAAAGTTAAAGAATTGTTTTCATTGGAGTTCAAAAGATTCTCAACTTCCTTCTCAGCAGTGTTAGGTGGGGTTGTCAGGAGTATGAGACTTGCTCACCACTTCAGCATGGTGTTGTTAAGGTGAGAGAGGTAATTCCCATGGGTGGAACTCCTCAAGGTAGGGTTGAAGCTTAGGTAGGCTCCAGGCTCTTCACTGAATGCCAATTAAGTCAGTGCACCTCCAGAGCCCAGCAATTGCTGGTCCTTGCTAGAAGTCTGCCCCCTTTGGGTGTCCCCTGGATTCCACTCATGTGGCGGAGGAGCTAATTCTTAGTCCACTATATCATCTGTGGACCCCATGTTTCCTGGTCTCCTGTTCAGTTTCCAAACTCAAGCTCTCCCACCCCCACCCTTTCAAATTGTCTGCCAGGCACATCTCTCCCAGCTGGTCCTGCAAGTAACCAATTGAAGGGGGAGGTGAGAGCCAATAGGTTTCCACACCAATTCTCCCCTGTGCAAACCTCTCTCCAAGTTTGATATTTCTCCTTGTCACTAAGGCATGCTCTATGTTGTGCAGTGTGGATTTGCCAGGCCTGTATTTGAGGCCAGACTCAGGTTTGCCAAGACTTAGCCCCCACAGCTGCCAGCCCCCACACCATGGCAGTAAAATGGTTCCTTCCTCTGACCTCTGCATGCAGCCAAGAGAGAAGAAGCTTGTTTCCTGTACAAAAGTCTATTGTGCAGTGCACCTTTCAATTTAGTGGGGCAGTGTCTTTGCTTTCTAAACTCTCAGTACCCAGACATGTTTCAGGCCTCCTAAAAATGCAGGTTACTTTAATTCCTTTTTACCTCCACTTTGCTTAAGGAGGGACAGCTCTGGCTATTGTCTCTAGCCACAGTATCATGTGTGGTGCTTGGGATTTCTTCCTTATTTTATTATAACCAACCTCCTGATCCCTGATCTTCTTTGAGTGTCTATCATTAAATTCCAGTAAAGTCTTCCTTGTTTGTTCATTCACCCACCTTGCAGAGAAGCTGCCTATTTTCTGTCTCTATTTCACACCATGGAGCAGCCAGGAAAGACACCTTCTCTATTCTGCCATCTTGAAAAACTAGTTTGACAGTTTCTTAAATTAAACATATGCATACCATATAACTCAGATATTCCAATCCTAGGTATTTACACACACAAAAAAAAAAGTACGTATGCATACAAATACTTGTACATGGATGTTTGCAGAAGAATTTTTTACAAGAGCAACAACCCAAATGTCCCTCGACAGGTTCATGAATATAATAATTGTTGTCTACCATACAATGGAATACTATTCAGCAATAAAAATGATGAAATACTCATGCATGCATGCAACAACTTGGATGAATCTCAAAATATTTATTCTGAGTATCTAATTTTTGTTTCAACAAATACACAAAGAAACCTAGAAGAATATTTTTAATAAGTAACTATGTAAGACTATTATACTCTGCACACATTATACCCTCTGATTTCCTACATGTCATCTAAATTAACATGCCCGCAGGGTGATTGAGACTTATGGTATCATTTATCTGAAAACCCCACCTGCCTCATTGTCAGTAACATATTATATTCAAGACTTGCATTCCAAAGAAGATAACCATTCTAATTTTCTTTCATTTTTGCTGTCATTAATTTTTAATTAATAAGAAACTCTTGACATTTCTTAATAAAAATATTAATAGTGAGTTAAGACATTTAAATATGTGAAAACAACCTATGGTATATATTTTTTTGGTCAGGGGACTCTAGCTATGGGACTGGGTTCCATCCAAATCTGCAATTTTCAAGTTTCCAAAGTTTTTCACAACATGACTCATTTGTTCTTTATAAAATCCCTGTATGTGTGATAAAGGAATAAGATATTAATACAATGACTTGCACATGGTAAATTGCTGAGGTCTGATCTCAGCGGGGGATGCAGAGCAGCACGATTGGAGCAACTGCCGAAGTCAGGTTATCGGCTGCCGAAGTTGGGTTATCGGCCGGGGATGCTAGGACAGCACAGTGGGGGTGCAACACAAGCACGTGACGTGGCACTAGGGTAAGGAGTCAGCGATGGAGATGGGGAAATCAGCGCACAGACACGAAAGTCAGACTGCTGAATCCTCTGTTTTTCTTTTTTTTTTTTTTTTTTTTTTTTTTTTGCAAGTAATATAGCATCTGTTTTGGCAGCATACATTAACTTTTGTGGTTACATCACAGTCATAAGACCCAGGGAAGCGGCAAACATCTGCTGATTACATTTCAGACATTTTAATCTTTTACTCTACATGATTCAAGGTCCTGTGAATTCATTATTTGAACGCCCTACATTACTGTTACTCTTTATCTGTAACTAGCCTGGGTCCAAATCATTTCTCATGGATTCTCTGAAGCCATTCCTCCGCACACTTGTTCAACTGCCTGATAGAAGTTAATTTTTTTCTGCCTGGATTTCAAAGCACTTTTGTTTCTCTATAATAGTTTTATTTAGAACCTAGGGGCAGGGAAGGGAGGCATAGCCAAATGTTAGCTCTGAAGGACTTCTAGCCTTTAAAGCCTTTTCTTGGTGCACTTGATTATAATGAGTAGAGGTCAAACAGCGGGCATTTACAAAAGCTGTTTCCTAACTAGAAACTTGCTATATTAGTACAGCTTTAGAAAATGTTTTTATGCTTCTAACTCAGATTCCATAAGGTTACGATTTCCAAAACCAGTCTCATTCTTAATAATTAATGTGTTCACACCCGGTGGCCACACATATGAGCAAAAAATAGAACAGTAAGAACATACTCAGACAGGAGACAGTGAGAACATACACAGACAGGATTAACTCTTTTAGCACCGTATTTATGTAACATCTATCCTATAAGGGAGGTGCTTTTGCTCCCATTCCCCTTATCTTTTACAACGAGGAACTTTTGCTCGACTCCGTCGCAAGGAAGATGCCACAGTAAATATTCATTCCATCAATGATAGCTAGCTACTACTAGCTATTATTATACAAACACTTAATTCTATGCTCTGGGTGAGTGTTCCCCAAAGGCCCATGTTAAAGACTCAGTACCCAATCTACGGCACTGTTGAGAGAGGGGGAACCTTTAACAGACAGGGCCTGATGGAAGGAAGTTAGGTCATTGGGGGGTGTGTCATTAAATGGGATAGTGGAAGTCTGTCCCTTCCTCTCTCTTCCTTTTGTTTCCAGAAAACAGGAGGTAAGCAGCTTCCTACACCATGTGCTCCTTAAGGCAGTGCCATGATATACTGCCTTACTACAAGCCCAAAAGCAATGGGGTCAATTGACTGTGAACTGAAACCTCCAAAACTGTGAAACCAAATAAACCTTTTATCTTTTTTCAATTGATTATTTCAAGTATCTTCTTAACAGTAATGGAAAAGTGATGACTAACAAAGATTACAGTTCAAATCTACTTTGAGATCCAGTTCAAATTAAATCAAGAATTCCTAGAATCTTTCCTGGACTTACACCAAGATAGTCTTCATATTGTTTGTTCTGTATACTAATTTCCTACTTAGACATAACCCTTTATTGATGACACTAAAATGGTAATTTTAGGTAGCATATAGACTCCCAAGAGAGGCAAAAATATAATCATAATTTTCCTGTGTGATAAGAAAATTTAAAGTACTTTCTTATTTCTGAAATTGCCCTTTACTTATAAAACATGCACACTAGTTAAAAAAAAAAAAAGAAATTGTCCTTTACTTATAAAATATGCACACTAGTAAAAAAATGAAAAAAATATATTACACACACACACATATATATACCAAAATTCTTCAGTAGTGTAGGTATAGCAGAAGGAAAAATGAAGTTTTTTTAAACCAGTATTCACAGTACTTAGTATAATTTTTGGAAGTTTATAAATTAATAAGAGTGCTTTCTTTTATATTGAAAATCCAATGCCCTGGACTTACTACAAAATATTCCAGGAGTCGTTTTGTGTATAAGACCTTGTTTATAGGTGGAAAAGGAGAAGACCAAAGCAGGGAATAGTAGTTTGGTCTCTTTATATCTTCTCTGGGACAGATATCACCAGACTTTATGTACCAGTGGACTTATTTACAAGCAAATTTTTATTTTTACTTGGAATCAGACCCACATTTTCCAATGAAAATGTTATGAATCCAAGCAAACTGTAGACACTACTCTCAAGTTGATCATATTTTTGTTCTCACAGGGGACATTTTACATCAGATATGAAGCAATATGCACAATATGTGCTTTTTTGAAATGACATGAACCTTCTACTTCTGATTTGCCTTCCTTTACTACCTCATATTCTCCCAATGAAGGTTGCTTCCAAATGTTTCCTTTCTAATCAAAATGTTTTCATGTCACTCCTAAGAAGCTAAATATCTTTTTTATTATCATTAAAACTAGTTTATAATATTATAAAATTTGTTACAGCTGATTTAGTCATATTGAGATTTGCAATCAAAGTTTCCACCATCTGGAAAGTTGATATCTGAGTGGTCTCTGACTATATGTATAGCATACATAATGGCATTATGTTCATTCTCTAAATTCTTACCTTATAAATTCAGTATCCTTACATGCTCTTTAAAAGCCTTATATTTAGTGTTAATTTGTTAAGTCTTTTGTAGCAAAGTATCACAAATGGGTGGCATGAACAATAACACTGTATTGTCTCACAGTTCTGAAGCTTGGGAGTCTGAGATCCAAATGTCAGCAACATTGGCTCCCTTGGAGGCTATGAGAATCTGTCCCATGCCTTGTCCCTAGCTTCTGGTGGTTTCTGGCAGTATTTGGTGTGCCTCAATTTGTAGATGCAGGACCCCAGTTTCTATGTGATCACCACATGGATTCTCCCTGTATGTATACCTATGTCCAAATTTCGCCTTGCCCTGAGGACACTAGACATATTAGATTAGGGCTCACCCTAATGTTCTCAGCTTAACTATTTATATTGGCAACAACCTTATTTCTGAATAAGTGCAACTATGGAGAGTTATGACTTCCATATATGAATTTAGGAGAGAGATAATTCAACCCATAGCATACATATTCTATATCATTGATGCACTCACACTTGCTTTCTTCATGCCTTTTTTCAATAGATGAGTGTTTAAGCTTCTGAAGATTTTCAACAATGTAACACGATAAGATAGTAGATAGAAATACTAATGTTAAGATCAGTCAATGGGGATAACAATTCAGCCAATTCTTGTAAAACCACTCTGCCTATTGAAGTAGATTG
Organism: Tamias sibiricus; assembly: GCA_025594165.1. Classification (NCBI taxonomy): domain Eukaryota; kingdom Metazoa; phylum Chordata; class Mammalia; order Rodentia; family Sciuridae; genus Tamias; species Tamias sibiricus. The sequence continues at coordinate 36,566,482 of CM046665.1, read as the reverse complement.
AATCACAGGCAGTTTTATGCCCAGCATCCCTCCCCTAGTATCTCTCGTTTGCTTTCTCTTTTTTTTAGCTATAACCATGCACAGATAGCCATTGCCTCCTAAAATGAAATAGCATTCATAGACACTGTTCTGTGTGCAGCCCACAATTTCAGTCATCAAATTTTTTAAACAATAGCAGCTCTATGATACACAACAATGGCATTATTTAAGTTCGCTTCAGAAGTTTTGGCAAGCAGTGCAGCAAATAGGTTTTATTACTTTCTGAGTACCAACTCCCAGCAATTGGTGAGGTGAATTTGGGAAGAGATTCATTAAAGATTCTTAGGCCAAGGGAATTGTAGATTCTCAATATGCAACATTAATTGGTATAAATTAAGTGATTTAGTCATGTCATGGCCCACCATATTGCTACCAAATCATTTAAAGCACCTTAAAATAATTCAGGACATCCAAAGATAATTGCTACCTAGATTAACATTATAATCATCTGTTCTCAGAGCCTGTATCCCCTAAAGTCTTTAGTCTATAAATTGATCCTCCTGTTCCACCTGAGCCTGTCTTCCCTTTCCCTATTTCCCATGCCAGCTCTCTGCTTCATTCTCTTGAGTACCTCTCTCAACTTTTGCACCATTTATCTTCTAGGTGCCATAACCTGGAAGCCAATTAAGTTAAAACTAAGACACAGTAAGTACTAGGTTCTTATGCCTCTTGACTGTTGATACTGATAAATCAGGTTGTGCAAATACAAGATCTTCCTACATCAACATCCCAGTGTCCATTCCTGGATTCCATGCATTGAGAGGCAGGTCCCATGACAGTGGAGGCTTCTTGCTTCCAGCAAGGCTACAATGGAGGCCTCACGGTGGGATATCTATGCATTCTTCCTCAAGACATTCCTAGAAGCCCAGGCAAGACCTCTTCCTTGAGTCTCTCCAATTATTTTTTAAGTACCCCAAATTATAATCTCTCTTCAGGAGTAAGAGTTCCGATCTTCAGCCCAAGTCGACAGCAAGGCTCAGAACTGAGAGTCAGCCCAAGCTTACAGCATGGCAGAAAGACTCATCACACAAACTTTCCAGTCTGAGCACCTGTTCCTCCAAGGAGATGTGGTTGGTGGCTGGATTAGAGGTGGGGTGCTTATCACAGGAATAGGGAGGTATATTTAGGCTATCATCTCATCAGAATCCAAATTATGGTAGAGTAAGTGAAAGAGATGAAAACAAAAGTGAAATGCAAGATGAATTGAAACAGCTATTTTTGTTTGTTTTATAACTTATCACTTTTCATGAAAGATTTAATATGATTTGCAAACAGTGCACATGCAATAAAACATCAAGTTATAAACAGAGATTAAAAATCAGAACCAAGCAAAATGTAATTCAGAAGAAGAGATCTAGACAAAAAACAGATGAAATAAGTAACTTTGATCTAGATCTGGATTAATGGACAGACAAGCCAGGTAGTTGTCAGGGACGCTTGATTTCCAATGGATAATAAAGCCTCACTGGAATTAATTCCCTCATTAAAGTAAACAGAGTTAAATAAAGATTCAAACTTCCCCTTACTGCCTTATTCTATCTTTTTATTATTTTCCTACTCATATATAAGGGACTTAACAAAGTCCACTGAAGGCTCTAAAATTAAACAAAACCAGTCATAGTTCTATTTACAGGGAATAAATAATTTAGTTTACTAAATCTGAAAACTTACACTATGGCTTCTAAGAAGTTGTCTTGGAATTTTATAATTTCATAATGTCTATAAACCATAAAATATTATAGAAAAATAAGAAATAGAGAAAATAAAACATTGACAAATGCTTCGGCCAGTACTAATGAATGAATATGTCATTCTTAGCTATAATTTCTTAGAAAAAAAAATCCTTTCACCCCAACCACATTTGTTTGTAACTATATATATTTTTTTATTTCACTTTGAAGTATCAACATATTTAACCTGCCTATTAAGTGCTATCTTCCAACTGGCCTCCCAGGTAGCACAGTCAGTAAGAAGCCTGTTAAAGCAGCTCTTCTCCCTCAGACTGACCATTTCCAGAATACCAGAATCTTGACCATAATAATTAGATATGAATCCACCTATGAAAACTAGAAATAGTTCTCAATTCCTATTATTTAAAGTTTTTTTTTTTTAAAAAAAGGTGTGCTAGGGTATGATAAATCACATAGTCAGAAATGGAAAATATATATATATACTACTATACTTAAACATTCATTAACATACACACTTTCTGCAAATAGTCCGGCAATTTCATTCTGACATGATTATAATTTGGGGTACTTAAAAAATAATTGGAGAAACTGAAGGAAGGGGTCTTGCCTGGGCTTCTAGGAATGTCTTGAGGAAGAAAGCATAGATATCCCACCGTGAGGCCTCCATTGTAGCCTTGCTGGAAGCAAGAGCCTCCACTGTCATGGGACCTGCCTCTCAATGCATGGAATCCAGGAATGGACACTGGGATGTTGATGTAGGAAGATCTTGTATTTGCACAACCTGATTTATCAGTATCAACAGTCAAGAGGCATACTACAAATTCCTTCTCAGTAAGGAATTAATTTTCCTGACCCAGTTTGGCCAACAGAATAAATTTTGTTCTGGTCCAGTTTGGATTTATCTTCTTCCAAATTCTGGTAGTAACATTATATTTCTAATGTATTACTCTGAGACTCTGTACAACTTTTTGTATTTGAATCATAGCTCAATAAATTGGTAATAAATAAATTGATTGATTGATTTAGAGAAGGAAAAATGGTACTTTTAAATAACCAAAATGAGGTTGATTTAAGTGACCAAAACTTTAATAACTTTTTTCAGTGGAAGATGACTTCCTACAATATACTTTACAGTAAGTGTCATTTCTTTCTTCAAACTCAGCTCTAAACTAACTTGGTACCTTTTCACCAAAGAGACTATCATTCTGAACCTCTTTCCTTTGCTCTGGTATGGAGACAGGAACTGCTAAGGTTAAAAAAAAAAAAAATCCCTACTGGGACACAACTAACCCCAATGAACTCAGAAAAGAATGCCATGTCACCACTATCTGTGAAAACAATGAAATATACATATTTGCTGCAGTATCTCAGAGCTATTATTGTTAAGTGATTCAATGCACAAAATTGTGTGGACTGCACACAGGTTGCCAAACACAAGTGTTTTTTCATACTTATAGAATAATATGTAAAGTTTTTATAAAATAGTATGTAAATAATACATAGAATAATATGTAAATAGGTGTATTTATAGAATAATATGTAAAGTATTTCAGATTTGTAGAATAATATTTGATATGGGCACAACCTTAAGAGGCAGGTTAAAAAAAGACATAATTATTCTCATTTTACAGTTAAGGAAACTTGGAGTCTCCCATCTATATGTCATGGTAAAAATCATCATCATAAAGTCAGATGGATCTAGGTTCTAAGTCCAAGGCACTCACTTGGAGTAGGTTCTTATCTCTGTTCATCTTCACTTCCTCCAACCTCATAAACCTGTTGTGGGGATTACATAAGATAATGTAGACGAAGCACTGATGCTGGCATTTTACTACTGTTCATCCAATAAATAGCTTGTCCCTCTCCTTTTCCATCTTTCAGGCAGCTGAGTCAAAAAATGGCAGCGTTCAGAAGAGAACCTGACTCTCCTGACTCCTGAGAATCAGCTGAGGGGCTACAATTCTCTTGGTACTTACACTCCATGCTTGCTCAGACCTTGTGGATATTTCTCCAGAAAAGATACAGAATCAGATCCAGAAATTTTATGTTCTGAAGCACAATTTGGAAGCTGTCTCTTTATGAAAAGAATAAAAAACTAAAACTTCCAGATGAAATATAAAAGTGCTGTTTATTTAGAATTAAAGAATAAATCACAACAAATGATTAATTTTAAAGAACTAAAAATCACAGCATTGCAAAATCCAGAAAAATAATATAGTGATTGTTTATTGACTACCAGGAATACTTCTACAATACCTTTTCCCTCCATCTTAGGCTGCATTCTCTTCATATAAAAATTTTGAAACATTTTCAAAACAAAGAGATTAGAATAATTCTGTCTTTTCTCTAGTATAGTTGATTATTTCATTTTGTTGAAGGCAGTGTGTGTGTGTGTGTGTGTGTGTGTGTGTGTGTTTCTTGGTTCGGAACTACAAAAAAACAAAAACATATTTCTAAGGTCTGATATGTCAGATACCCTGGTGTGCTATGTGATGGATTAGAATGCATAAAATAAACAATTTTACAAGTTTGTCATAATGCTATATATTTGTGTCTTATGAACACAGAAATTCTGATAAATTCTATTTAATGTAATATTTAACCATAAAAAAGATGGAATACTACTTATTAGAAAGAACTTCTACTTTAGTTACATATCAGTACAAACTGGATCTTTCACATTCAGTTTTACATGTCTGACGATTGGGAGAATTTTTTGTAGGGTAGTTTCTGTCTCCATGCAAGTCAAGCTTTGCTTAACCTCTCTTACCACCATATTTCTGGAGCTAGGTTTATGTCATCATAATGAAGCCTTAGGTCATGAGACTCTGTAGTGCAAATAGGGATTTTTCTGTAAGGTATTTGTATACTAGAATAACTAGCAATCACTTACTTATACTCTTAAGTGACTGCAAACTATGCAAATTATTTCCTAAATCCTTTAGCCAGATCCCAGAATTGCATGCAGGCCCTGTGATACCACACACCATGACAGGAAGTTACATCCAATGAAAATTTACTGTGAAGAGAGAAGTCTTAACTGATTGCTGCTAAAATGTCTGTTTTGTTTATTCAATTTTACAAAAGGTATGACCAAGGTTAGCTCAAGTAAGCAGCCCTGAAACTTCAGCTCCACCACCTTCACAGAAAACCCATTCCAGGGAGAGACCCAGGCCCCACCCATACCAGGGAGCCAATTTTATCAGAGGCCTCAACTTTTCCTTCTGAGGGAGAAATATTTTTTGGAATTCTCAAGCAGTTCAATAGGTTAACTCCTTACAAAGACTACCTTTACCTCCTTTCAGTTGCCTTCTTTAACCAGTCGCTTATTGCTTTCAAAAACTGGAGAAGCATCTAGGCAAAGAAAAACAATGAATTTATAGCTGGGAGAGAAAAAAATATCTACATATTAGTTGCTCATTCCATGACATTTTCACTTAAAAATATTTTTAACATTTGAGATATAACTACAATTTTGATTTTCTCATGCTGTACTAATATTTCAGATTCACTTTAATGCTGAAAATACCAAGCTAAACAGCTTCTGCCACACATTGTAACTATTCTGACTTGTTTTCATTCCACCACAGCTCTTTGAGCAGTCACTGAGCTAATTCAATTTTCAGGCCCATTAATCTGGAACTTCAAATCAAAGGAAAGACCACACATCTCCCAGATGTGTTTGCAGAGCAGTAACAACTGTAGCAGAAGCACCTTAAAATGTTTTTCCCAGCCCACAGAACAGCATGCACACCATTTCCCAGGGCGCTAACCCATGTAAAAGATTGATCCTTAAATGCCGGAAGGAAGGGAAGGGAGGAAGGGAATGCTACAACTTGTCATTCCCTCACGGTTTGTCATTAATACTAACAAAGTCCAGCCTTTCCACAACATGAACTAAATAATGCTTGTTTCTAGAATCCTCTTCATTCCCACTCTGAATCCCTGCCAGTGACTTGATCACTCAATTTCCTCTCACCCCTCTGTTCACCTATTGTTCAAGACAATCTAAAATATAAAAGCAACAGAGGGCTGGGGTTGTGGCTCAGTGGCAGAGCGCTCGCCTCGCACGTGCGCGGCCCAGGTTCGATCCTCAGCACCACGTAAACATAAAATGCATTGCATTGCATTGTGTGCAACTAAAGCAAATAAATAAATATTAAAAAAAAAAAAAAAAAAAAGCAACAGAAACTAAATGCCCTTGTTCAGGTACAGATGAATAGGTAAGCATATGCTATGGTTTGGACATGGTTTGAGTGTGTCCCCCAAAAGTTCATATGCTGGAAGTTTGGTCCCCAGTGTGTGGTATGATAAGGTAGTGGAGGGGCCTAGTGGGTGGGGTCTATGTCATGACCACTGTTGTGAAGGAATTAATACTGTTCTCACGGATTGAGTTAAATCCTGCAGCAATAGAATAGTTCCTATGAGCTGGTGGTTATAAAAGAGCAGGTCTGGCGCCTCTTGCTTCCTCTCTTGCTATCTGAGCCACCCTTTCATATATACATGCCATCCTGTGATGCGTCAGGGGGCCATGCTCTTTGGACTTTCCAGCCACCAGAATCATGGGCCGAATAAACCTCATTTCTTTATATATTACTTAGTGTCAGGTATTCTATTGTAGTAACATAAAATGGATTAAGGCAGGGTCCTACTAACACAGTGTTTATCAACATTATTTGCATAATAAATTGTACAGGTTTTTTTTTTTTTAAATACTAATACTTGAGATTCAGTCCAGACTAACAGAAGCAGATGCTCTGACAGTAGGGTTCCAGCATGGGGATTTTTCTAATAGCTTCCCAATAAATCTATTTTGTTATTTTATTTTTAAGGGGAAAGGAAGAGAAAAAAATCTAGAGCTCACATTTGAGAATTTCAAACTACAGAAAGCAAGAGAGTTATATTAAGGGACCCAGTAGAAGAAGGCCTGTAAATAGTCAATTTACTTCACCCATTCACAGATAGATTCTTCTCTGAAGACTATTCCCTATGTCACCAAATTAGAATTAAAAAAAAAAAAAAAAAAGGAAAGGCCAAAATCTTATAGCAATTCAAACCCATAACATCTGTAAAAAGTTCCTTTCATTTTCAGCTACCACATTCAACTACTGCATTCTGTGCATGTCACAAATAATGACAGCAGATGTCATTATAGGACTGAAATTTTTATTTCCCTGTCAGTGTTGTTTATTAACCAGAACTATGTCAGCACCCATCATAGATAACAGGTACTGGGAAACATCTGAATATTGAGAAATAATTACAAAGATAACCCTTCCTTATCTATAAAATCCTATGATTCTGTGTAGATCTCCTCTCTAAATGATGAACACTTTATAGAGACTCTTATGAGATGGGATGTTGGGTGCAATAAAAAACAGATGATTTTCCGAATTGCTCCCCTTTCTGATTTGCCTGAAATTCTTATTTCCTCAAGATGAGTCAGTATGTTTCATGGGCTCAACTTGGAATAGGTGACACATTATCCTGTAGCAATTACTAAACTGCTTCTGTTAGTCTGAATTGAGTACCAAGTATTGGTATTAAAAAAAAAAATCCTGGATAATCTGTTATGCAGAATAATGTTGATAAACATTTTGTTAGTGGGACACTGCCTTAATCCGTTTTATGTTGCTGTAACAGAATGCCTGACACTAGGAAATATATAAAGAAATTAGGTTTATTTGGCACATATTGGCCACCAGATCACCTAGAACAAATTTTCCCAGGATTTAGGACTCTGGGCAGAAAGTTCTATAGGAAAAGAAGAGACAAGGAAATCCAAGCCTCAGAGAGGCAGGGAGAGCTACTGCCCTGGAAAGGACACAGATGCCCCTTAGAAAAGAGGAGACCTGAAAAAGGATGGTCTCAGAGAGGACAAGAGACGAGGTCTAAAGGAATGGACATCACAGCCTCTTCCTGGTCCTCATATGGCTTTCAGCAGGCTGGCCTCTGTTTATTCTAGACATCTTGTTGCTGGTTTGAACACTTTGGCTTTATGACTCTTTACCTGGACCATTCTCCACCAGTGTTTACCTGGCCTCTGGCAACCGGCCTAAACTTATCTTTCACCAGCTGCTGCCACCACCACTAAATAACCTCACGTGAAGGGCAGTATGATGTCCTTTTAAAAGAAAGTCTAAAGGAGAACTGCAAGTCATTATTAGCAAAGAAGAAGGAAAACATGAGGAGTGATAGTATTATTGAGAATTGCCTGTTTGATAACAGGCACAATGTCCACAGAGATCAGGAAGTGCTCCAGGCCTTGGAACACATTCCTCCCTGTCCTCCTTCCCCTTTGGGATATTCTTGTACTGTTCCCTTTCTAGAAGGGGAGTTCCTGGGACACATGTGAAATGCTCAGCTAACCTGTCCAGATGGTAAAGATATGAATGTGATCATCCTGCTACTTAAGTGAGTGACACCTAAGTCCAAAAGAAAGCTATGATAGGACTTTGTTTAATGTAGAAATTCTGAGGTTGATGTAATCTGCAGAATTACAGGACACCCATTTATAAAGTATTTTTATGACATTGTTTTTACATTCTACTTCTTTTAAGGAATTTTTGCATTTGTTATACCAATGGTCTTTATAAATTAAGATATGTCTTAATCTGTTTGAACTGCTATAACAAACATACCATGAACTGGATGGCTTATAAACAACAGAAATCTACTTCTTACAGTTCCAGAGGCTAAAAAGTCCAAGATCAAGATCTATTAATTACAATGTCTGATGAGCACCCATCTTCTAGTTTATAGGTGGCACCTTTTCACTCTAACCTCACATGGCAGGAAGAAGTCAGCTAGTTCTCTATGAGCTCTTGTATAGGAGAACTAGATCCATTCATGACTCTGCCCTCATGGCCTAGTCCTTTCCCAAAGGCCCCACATCTTAGTCTTATTACCAAGAGGAAATGTGGGGGGAGTGGGGGAGCAGACTATAGCAGATATCATAACCAGACATTCAGAAAACCTACTTGTGTTCTAAAATGCTGTCTACCCCACACTGAAAGCATTAAATCATGCTTGCTTTTAGTAACTTGTACAAGATAAAGTTGCTTTGAATGCATTACAGTGTAGAACTGGATAGGTAAAAGGGGCTGACTTCAGAAATTCCTAATCAGTGATAAATGATGTTGAGACAGGTTCTAAACTGAAGAATCGAACGCATGCCCTAGATGTTATGAAGGCATATATGAGTATATCCCAAATGAGTCAGACCAAATTACTGGCTTTAATTTTCAAATTAAATTGTAAATACAAATGTTTTGTGACAATCTAATTAAGATACATGCTCTAGCTTTAAAAAATTACACCATGAAAATCTTAGCTTTGTTTTCAGCAATAGCTTACTAAAAAACAATAATTGCAATCACATAAGAAAGAGAAAGATTTTAAGGTTGCAGATTTTCCTTTTAAGTGGCTATTTGAATTAGCCATGGAAAATATTGACACAATAAGAATTTGTTTGCAGGCAGAAAAGATAATCGGCATTTATTGTAAAATAACTCCTAGCATATCATCTGAATACATTTGGACTGTAGCACAGATATTGTAGTGGGAAGTCTACTCTTGGAGACCTTCTCTAAGCTCATTTAGACCATTATTTAAGGCGGGGGGGATCTATAATTTTGTTTAAATATGGGGCTCCTCAATAAAATGGTAAACCAATAGTATTATTAAGACAGAATCTGTCAAAAAAAGAAAAAAATGGGATTAAGAGGAATTAGTGAATGGAGCTTTTAATCAGACATCAGATTTGATCCAGGAAATACAGCTGAAGTACAAGCATCATCAGGATGGGTGGATCTCATTCCTTCATTTCGTGAATGTTCTTTGAGTACTTAACTAAGGGCCCAGCAAGGTGTTGAGTTCAGAGGACCTATTGGTGGCCACAGCTGTCTTCACTGAGCTTACCTCTAGAGGGCAGTCTTCAGCCTAGCACATCACAGCTCTGAGCCTGCAGGATCACTTTTCAATGGGTACATGAGTGGTCAGTCTTCAGACTTTTTTTTTTTTTTTTTTTTTTTCCCATCTCTATTTCACAATTGTGCTGAGAATATAACTGCGATCCAGTCATCATCCTGGCTCTCTTTTCCCACCCCTTGTTTCATAAATATCTCTCTTAATCTTAGTCTGTTCTCTGTTGCTTTACAGAATAGCTGAGACTGGGTAATTTACAAGAGAAAGAGGAGTACTTGGTTCATGGTACAAAAGCATGGTACCAGAATCTACTCGGCTTCTGGAGGGCCTTGTGGTAGATAATGGCAGGTCACGTGTGGGGAACTCACATAGCAAGAAGGAAGCAAGAGAAAGCCAAGAAGCCAAACTGCTAATAACAACTCATTCTCACAATGACTAACCCAGTTCCACAGCAGGGGAACGATCATTCTCACTGGACGACATTTATATGTTCATGAGGGCTCTGCCCCCATGATCTAAACATTCCCCAGTAGATCCCATCTCCCAACACTGCCACTTTGAGGAATTACGCCTCTGAGAGAGTTTTGGTGGGGACAAACCATATCTAAACCATAGCACATCTTCCTTCCCCCATACAAAAGAAAGCTCTGACGCTCTCCTACATCAAACTGTACTTTGCATGTCTGGAGTAAAACTATTGAGAGAATTGTGGAATAGAATGTGAAGGTGTGAGAATTCATTCACATCTTTAGTTTTTTCAGCAAGTGTTTAAAAAGTGTTTTATCTTTCAAGCTCTGTGACAGAACCCAGCCAGTTTCAAATAATTAGACTATGTTCACTTTCCTGGAATAAAAGGCAAATTGTTGGGATAGACAAATCAGGTGAAGTTACTAAAATAAAATGGGACAAAAACTAGAGTAAAAAACGCTATTTTAAACAATTTATAATGACAAAGAAATAACTGCTAATTTCTTGTTGTACCCCCCCCCCCAGGGTTTAAATTGTATCAGTAATTGCACTGTTTATTTATATCTATTAGTGGATTCACTTTTTAAAAGTAACAAAGACATTTGGACAATGGAATCTTCACTGACTTCTATCACTTCATTTATACAACTGAATTCCCTAAGTAGACGTTACCCTCAAGTCAAGCAATGTCTGTAATAAATTTCTCTTAAAATAAATAAACCTTATATTCAGTTCTACCTCACAGATTCACAAAGAAAAAGACTGCTCAGTAGCTAATAAAAATGAAAGCCTTCTATAGAATTTTCTGTTGTGAGCTGACTTAGCTTTCTGAACTTGGAAGAATTATAAGTGAAATAAGAGGTAAAGACAAGAAGATGAGAAAATGTCTGTTTCCCTTAATGCAATCATCTTTAAATGGTTGCCTAGTTTTTTGGAGCCCACAAAGATAACCTTTTATTCATTCATTGAGAAATAAATATAAAATGCTTAATATATGCTAGGCATTATTCTAGATATTAAAGTAAAGAAAATGAACAAAAGCCTAGGGGAAAGACAAATCAGTTAAAGTTATTAAAATAAATGTCTCCTACATCCTGTGGGGAAAGAAAAAATAAGAATGTTAAAAGTGATTAAATACATAGTGTAAAAGAGAGATGAGTGCTAAGGAGAAAGATTTTTCAAAAAGCAAAAGGCTATTATTTTGGTAAACAGAGAATTCAATGTTAACTAAGGAGGTTAGGACAGACCTTCCTGAGAAGGTAATATTTGAACAAAGACATGAAGGAGATGCAGTAGGTGATTGAGGCATGCAGGTAATTGAGAGAAAAGGGAACAGTAGTTCAAAGCCCCTGGCATGTAAATATGGCTAGCATATTCAAGGAGCAGCAAAGATGCCAGTGATACTAGAGTGAGGTGACCCACAGAGACTGTAGAAGTGGAGAAGATAATATGATTTGAGGAAGGCCAGGGTGACCAAGGCCAGTGAAGGCATTAGAGTGCTATTCCACTTTTACTCAGCATAAGATTGGAAGAGCCTCAGGCTTTAAGCAGAAGAGTGGGGTGATGGACCTATGTTTTAAAAGGAATCACCTTAGCTTTTCAAATAAGAATAAACTGTGGAACCAGAATGGAAGGAGATCAATTAGAAGGTATCTCAGCCTGGGTTTTCCCAAAAGCAGTGTCTGAGACAATGACTTGGCCACAAGTGGCTCATTTTGTAAAATGATCACAAGGATGAGAATTGGGAACCTAAGGAACCTAAGGGTACATTGTGAAGCTAGCTGCTGTGACAGTTGGGACTATACACAGGAAAGCTTCTGTGAAAGGACAGAGCATGTTCCCCAGAACTGTACACCCAAATGAATAAAAGGGAGAGTTTTTTCCACCAACTCTCATCCCCTTGGTTGGGTGTTGCCCCTTGGAGAGTTAATTCTCTTGAACTTCCAGTTTTGATAGATGGCTGAGCAGGTTCCCATAGTCATCAGCATTGCACTCAGCAATGGCAAAGAAGCCCTGGAGGAAAACAAGAGATAAATTGAGGGGAGACACTATCAAGGTGCACTTGCAAGCAGCCTGGAGTGAAAAGATGGGAAGAGATAACATGAGGTGGGCACAAGATATTCACATACAGGTGGCCTCTGCAATACCCACTATGGAGCCATGGACAAGAGTGGTAATGCTGCAGTAAGGGCTGATTGTCAGAGTTGGATCAGTATTTGAACACAGGGCCAAAAAGACTTGGGACTTGTTTGCTGAAGAATGTAGTAAAATAAGATTTTAAGGTTAAAACCAAGTCCTGAAACACTGAAATGATGTGTCTTTTAACCAAGTATAAAAAAAACTGTAAGAAATTGAGGTTTGGGAGAAAGATCAAGACCTTTGGCTTTTTATATGTTAATGCTGATATTCCCATTAGGCAAGAAAATGTAGATCTCTTGGAGTTGTAGTTCAGCAGAGAGATCCAAGCCAGAGATCTATATTTTGGGGATCCTAACATATGCTTACTGCCTCAAAGTAGCATAAGATCACAAGGGAGTGAGTGCGGACAGAAAGGGAAGTGGTTCAGAATCTGAGCTCTGCAGCACGCCATCATTAAGATATAAAGCAGAGGAAGAAAAACTAGCAAACAAAATTGAGAAGAGAGCAACCACCTACTTAAAATCAGGACCCCAGTGCTAGAGGCCAAGTTGAGACAATGTTTCAAGGAAGAATTAATGGCTGAGCCTTTCCAATGCTGCTGGAAGTTCAGGAATAGACCATTGAATTTAGCCGTGAAGATGTTATTGATGACCCTGTTTTGGGGGACAAAGCCCGACTTGTTAGAGTTTAAAAGACGGAGAAGAGGAATTGGAGTTGTGAGTGCTACAGGGGGAGCAGGTATCCAGAAGACAGGTAAGGCAAAGAAAGCTCTTTTTTTTCCAAATGGGAGAAATGATGGCAATATTTATACATTGATGGGAGGGCTCTATCAGAGGGGGAAACTGATGACCCAGAAGATAATGGGGAAGAATTGCCCTAGCCTCGTCCTTGAGTAAGAGCAGTGAGTTTAACGCACAAGCTCTAAATTTAGCATGCCAAGTTTGATCACGCCAAGGAGAGGGAAGACAGAATCTGTAGGAGCACGTGCTGGTCCTAGAGTTTGTAGAAGTTCTTTACTGGCTGCATCTATTTGAACACTAAGTAGAGTGGGATGGAGGGAGGGATGAAGAGCACAGAGCACGGGCACATTTTAGCGTAGTCAAACTACTTCTCGCAGTGCTAGAATGGTGGATGCACGTCATTATACACTTGTCCAAATCTATAATATGTACATCACCACAAAGTAAGACCTAATGTAAACTATGGCCTCTGGATGATGACAATGTGTCAATGTAGGTTTATCAATCCTAATAAATGTATCACTCTGATGGAGATATTAGTAATGGGGACGTTATGCGTGTATGGGAGTGGGGTATGGGGGGTATCACTGTCCCTTCCTCTCTATTTTCCTATAAACCCATAATTGCTCTAAAAAAGCCAATTAGGAAAAAAAAGTGAAGATTGAGGATGGGAAAAGAGGTGTTAGGGTTTTGAGGAAAGAGGTGATGGTATAAATCTGGGATCAGAAAAGTGGGAAAAATGAAGAAGTAAGTGCATAATAATTGCCGGGTCTCATTAGTGGACCATCAGAGGGTCAGGATCGTGAGTCTGAAGTGACACCCACAACCTGGCTGTGTGCTTTCCTCCAGCAAGATCCAGGTCTCCAGGTGAAGACATAGGAGAGGCGAGCACGGGATTAAACTAGGGCTGTGGTTTAGACAATGAGTACAAGGACGCTGGAGAGAGAGAAAGTCAGGGCGTGTGTGCAAGAGCGGGATTTAACAATTGCCATGGAATTAGGCTTGATACAGGGACATGAGGCATGAGGTGGTATAAAACAGCAAAAATCATTAGTGGAGATGGCAAGATCAGCCACACTCTGTTTGACTATTTACAAATCCAGACCACAGTTTAGAACTTTAGACAACAAGACCACCTTTTTTTTTTTTTTTAATGCTATGAGGGGGCAACTTTAAAATTTTTTAAATTTTGAAATAGCTATTGACTCACAGAAATTACAAAAATAGCATAGAAAGGTTCTGTGCTACAATTCACCCAGCTTTCCCTGGTGGTGCCATCTTATATACATGTATTATAATGCCCATGAGCACATTTAGGATGTCAGGTGCCTTGGGACAAGAGTAAATTCAATGAAGCAGAGAAGGATGACAAAGAAGCAGCACATGCTCAGCGGTATTCACAAACTTGGTCCTCTCCTTCATTTGCATTCAGGGCATGGGATTTGAGCCACATGAACAGACTTTGGGCAGACACCCTCAGGTACAAACCAAGCTCTACTTCTCATTGGCTAGGCACCTTGGGCAGGTAACACTGTGGTCTAAGGCCAGATATTAAAGGCTTGCTATCATTTACTGCTTTTATTTATGTATTGGGTAAAATTGGGAAGGTCTTAAAAGGTCCCAACCGCAAGTTCCCCTCCTTTGTCTGCCCCCTCCCCTTTGAGTATAAGATCTCCTCACCAAACAACCCTCCTTGCCATTGAGTTTCTGCTTGGCCCTAAGTACTGGGTTTCTGTTGCTGGCAAGTCTGAGAAATCATCCAAATAAATCAAGTCACATCCTCTCATAAGAACTGCTGCACTTGACCTTCCTGATTTTGCAAAGCTCGCCTTTTGTAGTCTCTAGTTGTTTGCTCTGTCCCAGAGGGAAAAACCGGACTTCCATGACGTGCAGTAAGTATCCTCCTCCCCTGGACTTGGAGTGTATGTGACTAATAAGCAGCTCTGGATCACGTCTGTTCACTGTGAGATGCCAGGTGCTCAGCCATCCCATAACTCAAGGTCAGGAATAAAGTCTTCACCAACAGGGAGAATAGAAGATGATGAAGACCAAAGCATGTATCATCTTTCTTGTCTCAACGTAGAAAATGGGAATTAAAAATATAACTCCCCCCAAAAATCAGATTAACTATCTTGCACAGTCTCTCATCAATAAATGTTCCCACCCTCTCCATAAAGATGAACCTCAAAGACAACACAAAAGCCACCCTTTCCACAGTGACTTATCTCAAAAGGGTATCTTATATCCCTTTTCTATTTCTCAAAACACTTTACACAGTTTAGGGGTCATAATCAATATTTGATAAATAAAAATAATGGCTATAAGTAGCTATTAAGAGCTAATAGCTAAATAATAATAAATTTCTTATTGAGAAATTACTAGAAGTGAGGCCTTGAGCTAAGTCTTCACAATAATCTTCATAGATATGAAATTGTGTTTTAATTTCTTTTGATGCATAGCCAACTGTGGTAGCTTAAAACATCATTTTATTATATTCCTTGATATTTTGTGGATCAGAACTGTAGGCAAGAATTAAATGGGTGAAACTTCTACAAGACATCAATGAAGGTCACTGAATTGTATTTGGCTAACAGAAGGGCTTGTCTGGAGGGCCTTAGATGATCTCACTTGCATGTCTAACACTTTGATGGCGATGCCTGGAAGGCTGGGCTCATCTGAGATTGTCAGAGTACTTCAGGTATTAAGACTTCTTTCATGGATGCACAGGGCTCCAAGAAGTGTTCCCATGAACAAGCTAGTAGCTGCATGACCTTTATGATCTGGTCTTGGAAGTCCATAGTGTTACCTCACCATACTCTATTGGTCCAGCAGTCATAAGCACATACACATCAAGAAGAGGGGACATAGACCCAATCTCTTGATGGGATGTCTATCATAGATGCCACATTTTAAAGTCACTCTCAATATATCCTGACTTGAAGAATTTGTCAACTACAGCTTACAGAGGAATCATGTAATGGCTTAGTTCATTTGGGCTGCTATAAAGAAAAATACTACTGATTGGGTGGCTTAAACAAAACATTTATTTCTCATAGTTCTAGAAGCTAGGAAATTCAGATCCAGTAACTGGTAAGGATCCACTTCTTGGCTTGTAGACCACCTCCTTCTCTCTGAATCCTCACACAGCCAAAAGAGAGAAAGGACAGAGTAGGGGAGAGAAAGAAGAAGGAGAACACTTCCCTGTATCATAAGGTCACTGATCCAATTCACGGGGCCTCCATTTCATGCATGATCTGAATACTCCATTACCTCCCAAAGGCCCCACCTCCAAATACCATCACTTTGGGAGACAGTACCCCAACATATGAATTTGATGGGGACTCATTACAGTACATAAAAAGTAACTTCTTACGTTATACAGCAGCAGTTCAATTGCGTTGTCTGGCATGGATGTTAGCCACGTACACTCCCAAATGTAGACCTTTAAGGTACATGTATTACTTGTTTAATCAAAACACTATATGTGGAATTTTTAAATGCTCTTCAGAGAACTCACAGTATAAAAGGAGAGAGCTGCTCCCTATAGCCCATGCATTCCTTAGACAGACATCCCCACAAGTCTAAGCACAAAGTTTACAGTAGAGGAGATATTTATCATTTTGCCAGGGCTTGCATATGGTTATGACATATTTATAGGAGTAATTGAAATGATTTGGGAAGATGTGTCTTAGTTGTGTCACATCACCAAAGATTATGAGGCATCCTAAAGGAAGACTGATTTAGAGGCAATATGGCTAATGCTGTTGCAATTGAAAATTTCTTCGTATTTGCATATACATGCCCTGAAAAGCGAAAAAAGTTACTCTCATCTGACTTTTCCTGAAACTATTTAACTATTACTTAGAATATCAATAGAATATCAATTCAACTAATGCATGTTGCTAAGGCCAATGTGTGTGTGTGTGTGTGTGTGTGTGTGTGTGTGTGAGTGTGTTCCTGGAGGGAAGTGAGGGTAAGGGCTACTAGAAACAGTATTAGCATATCCGTTCACTTTGTACAGAAGTGGGTCTATCTTTGTAAAAGGCAGACTTCAGCCAGGGGAGTGACCTAGAAGCAGAGCAACAGCATAACATTGCCAAAAAATGCAGAGGAAGGTCACACAGGGACTGTGAGATGATGAGATTTCTCTGATGAAAAATCCATTGAAGAATTCAGGGGCACAGTAATGAGCAGTGTATAGTGGTAATGAGGCAGTGGAACATCCTGCAGGCCAAGGCTGGAATCTTAGATCACACACTTCACAGCTGATTATTTTTTGAACAAATTTTGAAATGTGTTTGAGCCTCTGTTTCCTTACACACAAGTAGAGGGGATAAATACCATAATAAAGGGTTGTTGCAAAAATTGTAGAGAGATCCTATACAGAAAGTGCCTGGAAATGGGGCTGGCATTTTCCAGGAAATTAATAAATACTGTTTGACAATAATTATTATTACGTCTGTAATTTTTTTCAGTCTCTTCAGATCAATTGTAAGTTCCATAAATGGAAGAAATGTATGTATCAAAATTTTTGCCATCTTAATGACATGTAGCAGAAAGCATGGCACATATGAAAAGCCCATAACTGTTTTGATATAAAATGAATGGATGTATGAATGAATGAATGAATGAATGGGATGGAAGTGAGCAATGGCAAACAATAATGGGGTTAAGAAAGGCTGTGACAGCATCTCTAAGTGGATAAGAACATGGGCTTTGGAAAGAGGCCTGGCTTTGAGTATCCACTGTGCCTCTCAATGGCTGCAGGCTGCTGTGATTGCCATAATACTTCCTCCCTAATGGGATGCTGTGGTTATTGAATGAAGTGTAACATGTAAAGTGCCCTGCACAGTGCACGGCCAGAGGATACACTCTCCAGCACTGCCTACTGCTACTGTCAGTGCTATCTACCTCAGTGGACCCTTTCCTATTCCCTGGGTTTCTTCTTCTCTACTTGAGTTCAACACATCTGTGCATAGACCCAATTGGAACAAGAATTTGATGAGCTGGTTAGCTTTCATGCTCATTCTTTAGACCTATTAACCTGTGCCCTTTTTTCTGCTTTAAATATTTTATCCCTAGGTTCATGCTAATTCTACTGACTGCTTTAAAGTCACATTAAAAATGTTTCTTTAACTTAGTGAAGATGCTTAGCACCTTGATAGACTGGGTATAAAGTGTCACACTACAATTATCCACACAAGCTATTTTAATCCAAAATAAGATGATTCACACTGTATTCTACCTCTTCTACCAAGCACTTGCCGTGTATGCTTATTTGAATTTTATTTTTTGTTCTCTGTAATGGCTTGTCTCTATTAATTATACACTAAGCATGTTTTCCCCCCAAACTAGTAACCAGCTGTAGCCCTTCTATGTTTTATGACAAAATGTCAAATTCACTATTGATTTTATAATTCAAAGAAATGGTTGCATAGCCCTCTGAGTTCTTTAATGAAATGTATTTGTTATATTTTTCATTACACCAAAACTTAACTTTTTCTTCACCTTGCTCTTCAAATTACAAAATCAATACCTGCTCTGGTCTGCACATTGATGCTGAAGTAAGGGAAGGCATTCTCTAGAGTATAGCATTGTTTTTCCTAAATGCAGTCTGTAGATTTTAAGAGCTTCATTCAAATGCTAATCCAAGTCAATCAATTGACAGTCTCTTCTTTCCTTAATAAACATAAAATACTGTGTACTACCATAAAGGAATGGTATAGATTATCTTTTATCAATGAATCTCTAAAAATAAGTACACAAACCAGGCATTTACAAAAGAAAAATACAAGTGACCAACAAACACCAAAAATAATGTTTACCTTAAATACCAAATAAATAACACTCCACGATCCACCTAATACTTTCTACTGTTAAAACAATTAATTGGGAGTCATTACACTAAGTGAGGTCCAGTGTCCTGGGTTCCTACCCAAGCAAATTGAAATCCAACTCACTGGAAAGGATCTTGACCAATCAGAAACCACTAACTAACCCTGACTAGAGACTTCCTACTCAAGTAATCCAAATTTGGTCAATGATCCACTTTAACCAAAAAAAAAATTTCATTCCCTTGCTTGAAGTTCATCCTATAAAAGCCTACCCTGATGCTCCTTTGGTAGAACTCCAAACCACCAACTCACAAATCCCTGTCTGCTCAATGATCTCTTTAATATTTTAACGTGACTCAGCTTGTATTTTAACACTACACAGAAGACCTGTTCTCGATGATTTGCGTTATTGATTCATTTAACTCCCACAACATACTATAATTAGACACTGCTGGGATTCCATGCAGGTAAACTCAAGCCCATGTTGTAGTCTAAAGCATTATGATCAGAAAAAGTGCAAGTAAAGCAATATCAAATATAAATTTCACCTATCCGTTTAAACAAACATTTTGGTCATGCTATTACTGGACTAAAATGTAAAACTAGCTTCCTTATAAAGTGATATGAGAGTACAGATTGTTACATATTTGTCATAAATGAATTAAGAGTTTCAGTAAGTTCATACATTTGAACCCATTAATTATATTACTAGAAATCTATACTTAAGAAAATTTTAAAAAGATGAAATGAAATTCTATAGTGATTCTAAGGGCCTTTGAGGTGGACTACTTGGGTTGGATTCTAGTTCTATCAATGGCCAGGTTGTGGTCTTGGGCAAGTTAGCTAGTTTCTCTTTGCCTCAGTTTGTAAGAGCCTTAATGAGGTAGCTAAGATGGCGGCTGACTAAGAGCCAAAGAGGAGACATTTAATTGTTTTCTCCTGACCTTATTGTAATCAACTAAGAATCTTTCTGTGCCCGTGAACACTGTGTAATGCACCTGTAAGTTGAGCTTGTGACATGTGTATACTTGTTAAGGTGAAGGGTATTTAACCAGGTAGGGTTGGGGTTGTGTGGGGGTTGTTGTTGGAGTTAGAGAGAGAAGTCAGAAAAGAAAGCAGAATAAAGAACCTACTCGTTTCCAGTCTGCCTCCGAATTCTTTCCCGCGGTATTGTTGCTGCAGGCGGCAGCAGCTGCAGGCGGCAACATCAGTTTCTTCAACTATAAAGTGAATATCAAAATAGTCAATCCTGAAAGTCTGATGAATGGAACTTTCATATGCTTAATAAATGTCACGTGGCTAAAAAATTATTCTGGCACATAGTTGGCACTATATAAATGCTAGCTATTATGAACCAAGGTATACATGGTACAGTATTATTTATAATGAAAAAAGTGAATGTCTACATGCCCTAAAATTTGTAAATAATAAAGTACATTGATTTATCTTTAAATTTTATGCCATATCTTATACTCACATATAAAAACATTTCCAAATATTTACTGATAAAATTATGACATTTTATAAAATAATATTATATGCGAAGAGAAGCAAAATTGTATAGGCTAGTATCTCGATTATATACATATATATATACATATATATATATATATATATATATATATATATCTGTGTGGTTATATGCATAAAATAATGTGAAAGAAACTACATCAAAAAATTTAAATCAAGAAAATTTTGTGGTAGAGTAGTATGGATATATTCTCATTTCTCTCTCTTATTTTTTATTATATTATTGATACTGTAAACTTAATACATACAATCAAGAGCTCTCTCTTTTTTTTTTTAACCTGTATAATTTAAAATGAACGTAGATCAGCTTTGAGCTGAACACTAACATCTCAGATTTCAGGACACATCATGAAATTTTAATGTCTTCCCATAACACAATTAGTCATTAGAATTTGACAGTATTTCAGCTCTTATCATAAGATAGATTGTCATTTCCTGGCTGAAATACTTATTAAGTTGTAAGTTTTTCTTTTAAATCCTTTGCAGAGGTATTTCAATTTCAATCCAGCCACTTGTGTTTTACAAAATTATGAAGGGCATTCCGTAAATATCCTTCCAAAGTTTTTATGTAATAGAGCAGTACACAAGTTGTGAAAAGCATAAAAACTTTTGAAATATAACTAGATTGTCAGGGGAGAAAAAAGGAACTGTTAGTAACATATGCAGGAAATTCATTTTGCAATCAACCTGGGTCTTATCAAGATTCTGTTTGCTATTTAAACACTGACAAAGTAGAAATCTAAGAGGTGATTGGGGTTATTTACTAAGTAATCATCCAATGTTCTACAGTCGGTGTGTGGCATTAGCTATAGCTCATAGATGAGGAATTCCAACTACTCAACACACATGCCTGTTTTATCTACAGATGATGAAAAAGGAAATTCTTGCTTTTGCTTATTTAATGTACCAATCAATCCAACACAAAACAAATAATTGGGCAATTGGTTTCTATTTGACTTTAGGAAATTTTTAAGAGCAAAGGGGAAAGAGCATGTGTGTTGTAAAAACAAACTACCTTTTTTTTCTCTGCTCTCAGACCACTAACCACACAATAGACTTCTGTGCCCCTACAAGGTGTGGGGTTTTCTCCCCACCAGAAAGCAGGCAACTAATTCTGCAGCAGACAACAACTGGGCATCCTCCAACCCAATTCTGTTTACACTGTCCACCTGGAGATAGTGTCAGATTCAACAGGTTAGGGCTGAGTCCTCAAGACTGCCCATCCCCGATTTCAGATGCCAATTGCAAACACCAGGGTGTTTTACCAGTGCTTCTAACCAACCTGCTATAAATCTGGGTTCCCATGACCTCCTTGGGTTCAATGAATGTGCTTGAGGCAACTCACAGAACTCAGGGAAATTAATTTACCAATTTGTTTTAAAGGACACAAATAAAGAGATGCACAGGAGGAGTAGGCATGGGAAAAGGGGCATGAAGCTCCTATGCCCTCTGGAGATGTGCAACCCGCCAGGAACCTCCACTTGTTTAGTTATTCAGAAACTTTCTGAATCCTGTCCTTTGCAGAATTTATGAAGACTTCATTGCATATTCATGATTGACAACAGACCTAGCAGGGACACTCATTAAGGACTGCCCAGATTCTTCAGCATTCTTTCCTTATAGGTATGGGGCAAGACCCCCCTGGAATGAGGAGTGTATTATGGCCTACTATTAGACAAGGGTAGGTCTGATCATTTCTTTATGGCTGCAAAATGTGGGGGAAGATTTGAATTTCCACAACCTACCTTGAGGAAATTCTGGTTTCTGTGACCTGCCTTGGAGATGGAGTTATAAGCCAGGAGCCAAGCGCAGAAACCAAAATATATAGACCATGATATCTCATCATGAAAAATTGATTTACTCAGCCTCATCCGTGGAGATGGAAAGAATATGCTCAAGAAAGAAGAAAGAAGTCTTACATATAAATAATGAGCAGAAAGAGGAGTGGAAGTAAATGTCTCCTCATCTGAAGCAGCAATGAAAGCTGTAACAGAGGACACAAAGGAAGGGGTGACTGATGAATGGACCAAGTGGCTTGTGGAGAAGTAGTTCTAGGTTATCCTGATAAATTCATTTCAGCACCTGTAGGCTACAGACATGCCAAAAGAACCTGGTCTTTTTAAAAATGTTATGTAAAAGTTTTTCTTTTGGGGCTGGGGATATAGTTCAGTTGGTAGAGTGCTTGCCTCACATGCACAAGGCCCTGGGTTCAATCCCCACAGACACACACACACACACACACACACACACACAGTTTTTCTTTTAATTATAGCAATATAGTAAAGAGAGTAAAACTTAACTGTAATTCCCAACAGAGAAAAAAAAAAAAAAAACATTCAACATAGTTCCTTCCAGGCTGGTTTCCCTACACAAACCGCTTGGTACACAATACCCTATCTGAATGTGCTAGATAGGTTTATGCAAAATTTAGATAACATTGAATATATTCATTTGATAGCAAAGAGTATGGCCTTTGGAATTAGACAGACATATTTAAAACCAGTCATGTGAAGCAAAATGCTTAAACTCTCCATGATTAAGTTTCTTCAATCATAAAAAACAGAAAACAATATCTCTTTATGGCTCAAGATTCAGTGAAGATTAAGTGAAACAATGTACTTAGTGAACTACATACAGAATGAATTATGTACTAAACCCTGTATTAACAATAGCTATTATTTTTATCTCATAAGTGTGTTAGCATTAGCAATGTATACAACTGGATCATTATTTATGCCAAGTTAATCTTGACAAACTAGATCATCATTTGTGCCAAGTTAATCTTGACAAACCTGAATTCTGGTGCCTCCAGACAAGAACATTGTGGCTCACCATGTATACTGACCAAGGATTGCTGACACAATCATCCTCAGCACTCCAAGACCCAATGGTTAGCAGAAGGAGAAACTTAGCCCCGAATCAGTTGTCACTATTAGAAAATAGTCTAAAATGACCCATTAATTTGATTACAGGTACAAAATAAACATACTTACATTATTTGCATATTTAATGTGATCTGTTTATTATGACCCACAGAAAAGCAATGTTAACATGTCATCTAGATTATCTAGTTTGAATCCCTACTGCTAACCATATGCCCCTAAGCAAATCACTTTAATTCATTTGGCCTCAGTTTTCTCATCTGTAAAACAGTAAGTAAGGCTTAGAAAAATGCCTGGCAGTTGGTAATTTGTAATAGCAGCAGCCTTAAGAATCCCATGGGATTCATGTCCAGAGACACATTGGTTCAAATGTTATGTCTTAATACCCCAATGGGACTGAGATCCGAGTCTCCAGACATGGCTTTCTGTGTTTCCATTCTACCATCCACAACTTCTAAATGAGAGTTCCTCTCCCCATCTTGTACTGATGCCTGCAGGAATTCCAGATACCCCAAACGCCTGTGCTAAAGTCAGTGAATGGAAGCAGCATTTCTTCCCAAGAATAACTTTCTAATAACAAAGAAAACCCTTTCCCAGAAGCCCTCTTGAGATTGCACTAGATTTCACTGGTCAGGATTGGTCACATGTCTGTGCCTGGCAGGTTATACAAGACCACTAGAGTGGCCTAGGCTTACCTTTAGGCATGTGGAAGATGGAAAACCTGAACAAATTTAGGAAGGAAGAGACTGCCAAGAAAAAGAAGTAGGGAGTAGAGGAAGGTAACCAGGAAAGAGAATGGCTGCTAAAGACAACCCACCAAATCCACTTTCAAATTATTATTTCTGAGAAATAGCTACCATCCATTAAGCACATACTGTGTTCCAGACGCTTGTGTGGGTTGTAATTCTCATAACAATCTACTCCAGTCTGGCTTTTGTCCCCAGACTAAAGGGCCCTTGGCAGTGTTCTTGTTTGGAGTCACTTAATAAATTCCAAAGTCTACTTCTCCATCCTCAATAGATACTACTTCTTTACCTCTCAATAGTAACAAATATAATTAACCCCTCCCTAGACAAACATATTTTGTGTGTTTTTCTATATCCTAGCAACTCCTTTTCCAAACCTTCACCTAAATCCTCATTTTTAATACATCATCTAAATGTTGAAGTGCCCCAGGATAGTCCTAGATTCTCTCGTGTTTTCTATTTCTTCTTTTTCTCTGAGTCATATTTTCTAGCCCCTTGAATCTAAAAAGCTAATGATTTCCAAATTTATCTCTAGCCCAGAGCTCTGCCCCGAGGTCCAGCTTACATATACATCTTAACTTCCCTATTGTAGGTAACTATTTGATACCACTACTTGGATCTAAATTACAATTGAACACATCCAAATGGAACTTCCAGTTTCTTTGTCCCAACTATTTTCTTTCCCGGTCCTCCCCCATCAAACAAAAATTCTAAGATCTATCCTAGATTTCACCTTTTTTTGCGTCCTTCAGATGCAATTCATTAGCAAGTCTTGACTTTTCTGCCTTCAAAATATGTCCCAAATCCATTTATTTCTCTCCATCTCCATTGTTACTTGTCCAGTCCTCACTGCCATCATCTCTTACCTAAAGACATTGCCTCCTGATTCTTCTTCTGTTTGCCATTCTTAACCCCATCCTGTAATGTTTCCTATACAGCAAAATTAAATTTCCAAATACAAATCAAACTATATCGTTGTATTTTTTAATTGCAATTTTTTCTATTGTACTTAGAGAATATCCAAATCCCTACTATGGTTGAAAGTACCTGATGGGGCCCCTGCCTTCCTGTGGGTCCAGGCTTCTTTCTGTTTTTAAACACCCCAAGATTCTTCCTACTTCAGAGTCTTTATTTGCTAATCCTTCTACTTTTAGTGCTTTTGACCTGATCCCTCCAAAGGCTAGTGCCATTCAGGTAATCCTCCGTGCTTCGTCCCTTATCACCCTCTCTATTGGAGGGCTGCCCCTAGCATCCAAGGCTTTCTTGCCACCTGATCCTGTTGTATATCCTCCATATAATTGTCTAACACTATCAGAACTGGCTTTTTTTTTTTTTTTTTTTTTTTTTTTTTTACTTTATTTGTTTTGTGTTTTCAGTACTGGGAATTAAAGCAGGGCCTTGCATATGCTAGGCAAGTGATCTACCACTGACCTACATCACCAGTTCAAAACTAGTTTATTTAATAATGTATTAACTGGGGCTGGGGTTGTGGCTCAGCGGTAGAGCGCTCGCCTAGCACGTGCGTGGCCCGGGTTCGATCCTCAGCACCACGTAAACATAAATGCATTGCATTGTGTACAACTAAAGCAAATAAATAAATATTTTTTTAAAAAATAATGTATTAACTGTCTTTTCCCAGCTTAAAAAAAAAAATACAAGCTCCATGAGGATAGAGACTTTTTACCTATCTTATTCAACATTGTATCCCAACATTTAGAATAGTGCCTGGTACAGAGTAGCTAGCTAGTCAGTCTGTATTTCTGGAGTGAATAAATAATACTCTAGAAAGTAAATGCTTTGTATCCACATATATCAAGTTATTGAAATGTAGAATCAAAGAGGTTAGAAATTTCACCCCAGATCACCCAGTTTGTTGCAAGTAAATCCATATTTTAACACTGAGTGAGGAACTCTGAAGCCAGTGTTCTTTCTACTACACTACTGAGAATTTAAACTACTTACACAGAACCAGCGTTAACATTCTTTTTGACCTATTTTATGTTTTTTAAGATGATCAAAATTTGACTGTGTCCAATTGGCAGCGTCGTTTCATTATGTGAACAGATAAGACTTAGGACCTGAAAAGTTGAAGTTAATGAGCTTGCTGAGACAAGGACTCCAGACTTGTGGCTAACAATCAAATGTTACCACTGAGTAAATAGAGATTAAATGTGATGGTATTGTCTGAGGGTCAGAAAAGATGTGTGAAAGTTTTACAAAAAGACTATAAAAGTACCTACTAAGTCTCAGTTTGAACTCAAATTATTGGAATGTTTTCTTTTTTGTAAATTGTATTTTGATTTTATAAAGCAAGTGTCTACAGTCCTTCTTTTATTCCTTCCAAAATTAGAGGGCTAGTTACAAAAGTCTGCTTCTTCAAAATGCACATTTACTGAGCACATTTTCCACAGCTGAAGGCTGCCTCTGCTCTAGGACCAAAAAGCCTATTATAATTGATGATCCTTTAAAGTCTTAAAAAGAAATGTCAGTTGAATTCAGTGCAAATCTGAGAGTCGGGAAGCTTGTTAACAGCCCATTCAGTGCTTCCTCCAAGATCAGAAAGAACCTTTGGAAGAACTAAAATTCACCAGCAGCTCTAACATGTCAGAAGAAAGCTAATTATGCTGGGATATCCTGCTGGTCAAGAGTCCTCTGGGTTCTCTTAAATCATTCAAAAAATATTGCTCTCAGTAACTTGACCAGCCATCGAGAGCCTCGTGAAAGAACTGGCTTTTCTCCTAATTATTGATTCCAACATAGGTTTTATGAATAAGCAAAGTGCTTGCGATGGTGTGAAGCTCTGGTTCAAAATGAAAGGAAGGTCAGCTTTTTATTTGTAGCAGTGCTTCATTCATTGTCCCAGCATCTCCAAACATTTGACATGGCAAGGATGAATTTTCTAAACATCCAGTATTGTAAACTTCCTGCACCTTGTTTTGTGTGTCCTGGGGTTTTGACACCCATGTGAAAAATGCTTTCCCCTAGGACGTCAAGTTTTCATACCCTGATCTTTCCTCCCTGTGCCAGTTTCCAGAGTGCTGCAGTACTCAGGAGCTGCCACCAGAGGGGACAAGCCTGCCCTGTTATGGGGCCCTGTGAATGGGAAAGTGAAGCCCTCCAAGCAGATCATTTCCAATTTAATATTGAATATTAAAAACGAATGTAGCAATGCAACTGCAAAGTCCTAAGGCTGTGTGTGTGATACATGTAAATGTATATTTATGTGTAGATGCTTTCAGCTAACAAGCGGTGAGAACCCCTCAAGCATACCTACCCCATAAATTTTGAATACTTCTCCCATTTTACCTCTCCCTTTTACAATCTAGAATTTAGAGATGTTTCCAGGAAATTCAAAACAAAGGAGGGCTCTGCCCTCTGAAGGACCACAGCTGTGTTTTACTAGTGTTTTTGAGCTGGAGGTGCTCAAAAGCCAGGGTTCTTGCAGAAGATGGTTGGTTCACAGAGATCCTACTGACTCAAGCGCCTCCGCATGCTAAACACAGGAGCCCGGCAGTGGTTTTTCACAGGTTCCCTTTGAGGCATGTTTTCTTTCTCAGTCGTTATTTCTTTTTGTCTTCTTTTTGTTGTTTAGTTCACATTAAAAGGAGCGTGTTTACAGGTCTAGATGAATGCGCAATACACTTCCCATTTCTCTGCTCCTTCTGGGTTCCTGCCTCCTCTTCATTCACCTTGTCATGAGAACTTTTATTCTTACCAAAAGAGACAGTTGAGGTGGAAAAGCTAATTTATTTGTGTGTCATCACCCTGAAAACTAAAAAAGGAACCAAATTATCCAAGGAACACTATGAAGATGAAAGGGGCGATGCTATGAATTTCCCTAACTGGATAAAACTTTGAACTCTTTTTTTGTTTTTTGGTTTGATTTTGTTTGTTTTGGTTCATTGGTTGGTTGGTTGGTTGGTTGGTTGTTGTTTTGCCTCTTTACAGAAATGGTCAAAATACAACTATTTTATTATAGGCCTTAGATGTCAAAAAGGCATCCTTAAACTACAAACACACCCTTATACATATATAAATTCCTCTCTCTCTCTATCTCTCTCTCTCTCTCTCTCTCTCTCTCTCTTCCTCTTCCTCCTCCCTCCCTCCCACCCCCTTCATGAAAAAATTAAAAAGTAAACCAAGAATTAAGATGGGTCAGGTTCTGGTCAATATCATGGTCAAGGATTGTTAGACCAGAATCATCACCAGGGTTTAGGAATGAAGCTAGAATTATAAACAGAAGGAACAGAGGGAGGCACGATAATGGCATTTTCTTCTCTGTCAACCATCAACCAATCTTGGGCACCTGGTAAAACAGCCCCTGGAAGGCTGTAATCAGCATTCAGAGCCCAGACCAGGAAACACATTGGCTTCAGGTCCAGAAAACGGTTCTTGAGGAGGCAATGAAGTTCAAAGTTCAAAGTTAGGCATCCTGGTGGCTCTTTCTACCCAAAGATCAGTCTACCTTATCTGAACCCAGACCAACTCCCTGTTTGTCTATGAAATTTCCCTAAATAAACACTCAAAAATAAAATGTGAAGGAAAACCAGTCATCATTTCAGGATAGTCAAGCGTAGGAAACCATAGAAGGTAACCTTTCAAGTCAAGCTGGCCCTAGAACTTTAAGGTAATAGCCAAGGGCTCATGTATTTTAATAATTCTTTGGGGGTTCAGATTCTTTTTTTCTATTTCTGTGAGCATCTCTGGAGTAAGGCATCTTAACAGTGTTTTTAGTGTGGGTTCCATTGCGTGCTAAGCTCTGCTACTTGACTCAGGCTAACCCTGGTTTCTTATCTCTACAGTGGGTAGAGTAACAAGATTTATTTCACAAGTTTATTGAGAGGATTAAGTAAGATAAATCATCTGAGAGGCCTGCCACATAATAAGCCCTTAATAAATGTCAGCCATCCTCATTACTATCATCATCATCATCATTAATAATAATATAGACATTCTCTGTTTGCAGTGAAGAAAGGATCTTTCTCCCTGGCAAAGACCCAAAGTGGCACACACACCAGAGGACCTTGGTGATTCTATTATTATGCTCTCTTCTATATCTTCAACTCATGTCTTTCTCGGTTGTATCATTTTCTAGCAGTATTTAATCATGTTTTACTCTTTTTCGTCTTTTACAAAGTCCCTCCAATTTCACACCTTCTAGTTCACTTCCCCCACTCCCCTTGGTTGAAAAAAAATCTTGAAAATAATCATCTATACACGTGGGCTTCCAGCTTCCATTGTCATTTCAACCCACCCCATCATGGCTTCAGCACCTACTGCTGCACTACAACTCTAGCCTCCAGCTAATTTGTAGTTATTTCAATTTTTGTAAACTCTAGAAGATAACTTTCTGTCCTCAGATAACTTGAACTTTTAGCCACATTCATTTATTTTTTTAACTATCCCTTCCTTAAAATATGTTTTTTTAGCCCTTCTATGACATACTCTCCTGGGCTTTGCACACTAGATTTCTCTCTGTGCAGTCTCTTCTGTTCTCATTTGCATTCCCCCCATCAGTGATCAGATCCCAACCCCAAGTTCTTCACATTTCCAGCCACAGTTTCTTGGTGAACACAAGCAACTGCCTCCTTGATGACTCCTCTTGATGTCTTCCAGGCTTCTAGATTTATCACATCTAAAATAATGCCCTGGAATTTTACACACAAACTTCAAATATTCTTTCCTCCTCGAATCATTGCATTTCCATAAATCATATAGCCATCTATTCTCCTGTTCCAATCATGTTATGCATGACACCTCCCATCCCTTCTTCCTCACATCTAGTCCATTGTCATTGCTGTGAATTGTCTCTCTGACACAGTGGTTCTCAACTGAAGGCAATTTTACCGCCTAAGAAATATTTGGCAAGGACATTCGGGGTTTTCGAAACTTGGTGAAGAGAGGGAAAGTATAAGATGGTGTATGCTACCAGCAAAGGAAGAGGCCAGGGATATTACCACAGACTATTCCATAGTGAACAGGACAAAACACACACACACACACACACACACACACACAGAGGGAGAGAGAGAGAAAGATGGGGTAGGGAGGGGAGGGGGAGGAGAGGAGAGGAGAAAAGAGGAGAGAAGAAAGAGAATTATCTGGCCCAAAATGGCAAGAGGGCCAAGAATGAAAAACTCTACTCTAAAATATGCCCATAAATATGTACAGTGCTCTGGTTCTTGTGCTCTCTCTCTCTCTCTCTCTCTCTCTCTCTCTCTGTCTATCTCTCCCCCACCTTCTCCCTCTCCCTCTCTTTCCTCCTCTCTCCTCCCCTCCCCTCCCTACCCTATCTCTCTCTTTATCTCCATTGCCTGCACCCTGAGTGAACTCATGGCCTCCTAAATCTCCTAAATGGCCTCTCATCATTTTCACTCTTATCTGCCCCCTTATCCTTTTCACACCACAGCCAAAGTCATCTTTATCAAATGTAACCTCAATCCTGTTAGGACCACAGAACACCCTTTGATGAGTTTCCCCTCTCAACTCAGAATAACCCTGGAACCTTCGCCTCCTCTCCAGCTTCATCTCTCACATTATTTACTGGGATGGAAGCAAACTATCCATTTTCCCCTTCCTTAAAACACCAGGCCCTCTGGTTCCTCAAGACCTCTGCCTAGAATGTTCTTCTTCCCACTCTATTTGTTCATGTCTAATACAACTTTCCTGTGCTACATAATGCAACCTAGCCTTTGGCCTGCACTCTAAAGCTCCAAGATTCTCCCTGACAATGCTCTCTTTTAATTCAAAACTCTTGAAACTGTTTTTCATTATGTTTTTGTATATCTATTGTTTAGTGCCTGTCTCTCCAAATAGACAGTAAGTGCATTTGTGGGGGGGGGTGTCGGGGGGGGGGAGGGTTGTTTGTTTTTTGATGCTCAGGGTTAAACTCAGGGCCTCCAACATGCTCGGCAAGTGTTCTATCACTGAGCTACATCCAGCCACCAGACTATCAGTGCTTTAAAGTCAAAGATCAAGGTAATGAGAGGAATTGTAAAAATTCTGGGAATATGGGACCACCAGCAATTCAAACCAAAGCATGGAAGGATTCTAAGACTCTTCACTACTTTCTTCAAAGTTTTGTCCAGGTTTCCTGCCAAGTTCAATGAGTTCACAAATGAGTCTTCCTATACTTTAGCACAGGAAAGGAATATGTAGTCCAATGCCTCTGACAGGAGCTGGTCATAAGGGGTGTATGGACCTCATCCACATCTTCCTGTCTCTCCTCATTCTCCTCCCACAGTGATGGTTGTCTTTGAGCAATATCAGGATAGCTTCAACAGGGACACAAACATAGCTCCGTTGCTTTCCCTGTCTAATACTTCATGATGAAACATTAAATTTTATACTTTTCAGAAAATACATGATATGTCAACCTTTCCAGAGATAGAGGAATTTTTACAACCTTGAGGAGTCAGAATTTTTATAACATGAAAGCAAAGAGAAAGAAATAATCTTCAGGGTATTTTTTAACTTAAAAAGTAAAAATTAGGCCTTAAATCCTCATCAGAAACAGTGTCTTTGAAAGTCAAAGACATTGATTTGCAAGATTTGCATTTGGTTGAAGCCAAAACACACACACACAAAAGGCTCTTAAGCTTCAAAAGGGAAGGTCCTAGAGGAAGGGATATACAGTTTATGCCATAAAAATGCAAGGAATAGAGCAGGACTTCAAATTATGCAAGCCCTGGGGATACTTAAATAGTTCTTTTGGGCTGAGAAATGACAGCAAGACCAAATACAAGAGAGCATGACCCTGGAAAATGTTAGCCGGTAATGAAACCTAACCAAACCTGATGGGACCATGTAGATAGGCACAGAGTCACTATTGATTGATAACTGAATTGAATTGGTCTTCAATACTAGGAAACTGCTCAGGAAAAGAGACCAGTCCATAGATATACATTTTCTAAAATGATAACCCTTTGATACATGTAGCTACTTAAATTTAAATTGATTAATATTAAATAAAATTAAGAGTTAATTTCTGAAGTCTCATTAATTACATTTAGAGGGTTCAATAACCACATGTGGCTAGAGGTTCCTATATTAGAACCTATACAGCACTTCTATGAAACAGTCCTATGATTAGACGAAGTTCTATTAGATGACGTGGCTCTGTGTCTCTGGTCATGCTCAGAGGCACCCCTAACATTGTAGAGCCTGGGGCAAGAAAGGGAGCATGCAATATATTTTTTAATATATAAGTCAAGCTAAATAACTGCTAAATATAGTTAGGTTCTATTTTACTTTTGTTACCAATTTTTGATCCCAAGTTGGGTCCTTTTTCCCTCTTAGAATTGTAGAACCAATAACAAACTGAGTGCCGATTAATCAATGAAGGCAGGTTATTTTTGGTCAAAAACAGAAGTGGGAGATAAACTAACAAATGAAATTCTCAACCCATTGGGGGTCCAGAAGTTTTATATATATATATATATATATATATATATATATATATATATATATGTTTTATATAAGTTTTATATATAATCATATATATATGATTAGACGAAGTTCTATTAGATGACGTTAAATTTTATTTAATATATATTTAAGATATATATATATATCTCCGAAAATTAATGGGACGGATAGGCTATAGGCTAATAAAGTGGGGGAATATTCATGTCTTTTCTGCAAATGGGTGAAGAGTTCTGGGAATTCAGGTACCACTTCTTTTTGCTCCTTCTATGGTTATTTCCAGTCATTTCCATGGCAACTGGCAACTGTCATGGCTCTAGGAATGTGTCACATAGCTTGCAGCTGAGATTATACGGAAGCTAGATGTTGTCTGGCAGTCACTAGGGCAGCCATCTTTATTCCAACCAGCTTCAGCTAGTTCACATCAGGAGGAACTTCTGGTCAACAGGCATCAAAGATAAACTAGATTAGGATGAGGTAGAAATTCAGGTAGGTCACCTAGGCAGTACAAAATTAGAGTGGGGTAACACTTTGACAAATATATCCAAATACATTCCTGGAAGTACAAGTGTAACTTTAGAATTCTCAGAATCCTTCAAGTTCCACACTGAATAAAATATGATGAAACACAGAAAACAGCCCCTGGCCATCTACCCACAGCCCAGACCTTTCTCATCTCACTCACAGATGCACATAGCACAGCTAAGAGCCTCCACACACATGTGGGTATACAAGTCTGTATAGTCAAGTCCCATCACATCCCTTCAAGTAGGGGCCTAGGAGTACAAATACCTGTAGGTCAGTCCATCTGGTGAGGGTATTCAATGGTAAGAATACTTAATTAGCAATTGCATTCAGATTACCAATTGTGATGTCCATTTGTAGCTGACTAAACCTAATCTGAACTGCCTCGGTTTCCCTGATTTGAATGGACACATTCTTTATCACAATGGTTCAAAAGAAAATCATAAAGCCCTCCTAATAGGGAGTGAAGTTTTTCATACCCAAAGGAATGGTGGTGAAGGAAAGATCCTAATATTTGTATCTGAGAAGGATTAGACCAGGTTGAAATGAAAATCATCACACATCTTGTTTTATTCTTCCACATGCACCCCAACTAAAGGTCTAGTACCCTCTGCAAAATCATATATCAGTTTTATTTGATAACTATCAGGAACCATGATGACCAACATTTTATACATAGTCATCAAATCTAAATGAAGTAAAACAGAATGAACAAACTTCAAAGGATATTTTAATATAATTTGAAGATTGATTGCTCTAATATAATTTGAAGGTCTCTTATATAACTAATATTATAAATGATAGTAGCTTACTGGGTACACTGGGGTTCAGCTAAAGATTTTAGTAAGCTCTATTCCTAGCATTAGCAATAAATATAAAATGTCAGCTTTTCTTTTGCCAAAACATGTTGATGGAGCCATGAACAATCCAGAGTACTTTGTCTTCTCTGTGAAGTGAAAGGACAAGTATATACCACTTCCTATAGCACAATTTATTAAATGCCAATGTGAAAAATATCCTTTTCTTTTAAATTTTTATTTGAGACTAGTTAATAACAAGGCCCCGGTCAAATCTCAGCAAGCAGTCGGCTGTGACTGTGTCCTTTGTCACGGTATTGGGAATGTGCCAAATGCAGAAAGTTCCTCTCTGTGTCTAAATGCTCCCAGGGCATGTCATTACTGCTAAGCTCCATCAGCATATTACCAGAGAGAAAGCACAGTCGTGGTCTCCTAACTCCAGAGCAGATGGTAAAATAGTTTGTGCTGCTGGGTTCCTTGACCAAAGCATAGAAAACACAAAGGCAAAAGGGGAGTATGGATTACGGGGACTAGCATACACAAAAACCCCACAGACTCACCAAAGCCCTGGGGTCCAAAAGCTTTTTTATTAACTGGAGTAGGTTTGGAGGTAGATGACTGCAGCCTGAGGCAAATGAAAGCCAAAGTGAGTGGTAAGAGGATAAGAAGATTTAAATTGTCTCTTGCCTTTCTCCCAAGTTAGTCTGAGATAATTATAGCCTGGTCTTTATTATCAAAATCAACATCAGTTTAAGTCATCCTGCTAAGTTGAAAAGTAGATGAAAATCTGGCCAAATGGGAAAATGTCTTCCATAATCCCCTTTCCTTCATGTGCATAACATGGTAGCTTACAACCTAAAGATACTGCGTTGCTAAGCTGCTTCTCCTTGTGAAACTCTGAGTTGCTTGATTGAGTGGAAGTAAATGGAAGTGACAGCCACAGTATTTTTTTTAATGTTTTGTTTTATTTTTTAAATTGACAGAAGTATATACATTTACTGTGCTCAACATGGTGTTGTGATAACATAGATAGATATTGATACATGTATTACTTGTAAATAGTTATTTTTATAGTAAGAACACTTAAAATATTTTAGCATATTTCAAGAACATACTATATTATTACTCACTATAGTCACTTTGTTATATGGAAAATCTCTTGAACTTATTCTTCCTAACTGAAGTTTTGTATCCTTTGATAAACATCTCAATATCCCTAAGCTCCATCAGACTCTGGTATCTACCATTTTACTCTTTACTTCTTTAAGTTCAACATTTTTAGATTCCACATTAGTGAAGTCATGCAATATCTGTTTTTCCATGCATGGTTTATTTTACTTAGAATAATGTCCTCCAGTTTCATCCATTTTCTGCACATAACAAGATTTCCTTCCTTTATACAGCTGAATAGTATTCCATTGCATAGGTATAACATTATATATTGTTAATCAACACATCCATTGGTGAATACTCTGGTTGTTTCCATCTCTTCGTTATTATGAATAGTGCTGTAATAAACATGGATCTTTGATATATTGATTTTATTTTCTTTGGTTCTCTACCTAGTAGTGAGACTACTGAATCTCTGGTATTGTTTTATTTAAGGTATAAGCTGTGTGGATGAAATTTTCTTGAGATTTGGGATAATTTTATGATACTTTTTATGCTACCTTTATTTAAAATGTTTTTATTAGTGCATTATAGTTATACATAATAGTAGGGTTTATTTTGACATAATCATACATACATGGTATACAATTTGCTCCATTTCAGTCTCCAGTGCCTCTTCTTTACCTCCCTTCCTCCCTGTCCCTAGTCCCCTTTTTCTAGTCTTCCTTTATTTATTTATTGTTTCTTTAGTTGGTGATATATATATATATATATATATATATATATATACACACACACACACACACACACACACACACACACATACATAAAAGTACAATTCACTATGGTATGTTCATATATGTACATCACATAATTTTGTCAAATTCATTCCACATTTCCTCCCTTTTCCCCTCTCTTCTACCACCCCTTAAATCTCCTTCCTTACTTTACTCTTTTCATGGAATTGACCTTCTTTTTTGCCCCTTACTTTGTTCTAGCTTCTGCATGTTAGAGAAATCATTGTACTCTTGATTTTCTGAGTCTGGTTTATTTTGCTTAACATGATGTTCTACAGTCCCATCTATTAGTCAGCAAATGCCATAATTTCATTCTTCTTTATTGTTGAGTGAAACTCCACTGTACAGATGTACCACAATTTTTAGTCCATTCTTCTGTTGACAGAAACCTGAGCTGGTTCCATAACATGACTATTGTGAATTGCACTGCTATAAACATTGCTGTGTCTGTATCACTATAGTATGCTGATTTTAGTTCTTTTGGATAAATACCAAGGGGTAGGATTGCTGGGTCTTTTGAGGAATCTCCATACTACTTTCCAAAGTGGTCATACTAATTTGTAGTCCCAAAATGTATGTGCACCTTTTCCCACACATCCTCTCAGCATTTATTTTTATTTGCATTCTTTTTTTTACTAATTAATTTATTTATTTTAATTAGGTGTATATATGACAGCAGAATGCATTTTGATTCATTGTACACAATTGCAGCACAACTTTTCATTTCTCTGGTTGTTCAGGATGCAGCGTCGCACCATATGTGCAATCATACATGTACCTAGGGTAATAATGTCCATCTCATTCCACCATCTTTCCTGCCCCCTGCCCTTTACCCAATCAAAGTTCCTCCATTTCTCCCACCCACCCCCATTATGGATGAGCATTCACTTATCAGAGAGAACATTTGGCCTTTAGTTTTTTGGGATTGGCTTACTTCACTTAGCATGATATTCTCCAACTCCATCCATTTCCCTTCAAATGCCATAATTTTATTCTCTTTAAATGCTAAGTTATATTCCATTGTGTATATATACCACAGTTTCTTTATCTATTCATCTGCTGAAGGGCATCTAGGTTGGTTCCATAGTTTAGCTATCGTGAATTGAGCTGCTATGAACATTGATGTGGCTTCAACATGTATGTTGATTTTAAGTCCTTTGGATATAGACTGAGGAGTAGGATAGTGAAGGAGCCCTAATCAAGGAGATAGCGAAAGATTGCGGCTAGCTGAGAGCCATAAAAGATGTTCAACTTTCCACCTGACATTAATACATTATTCAAAGAATCTTTGTATGCCCGTGAACACTGTGTGATGCACCTGTAAACTCGAGCTGTAAGCACTTGTCCTTGTTTAAGCAAAATGTATATAACTGAGTGAGGTTGGTTAGAGGTTGTTGGAAGAAGAAGGTGGATGGTTGGAAGTAGTTGGAGCTGGTTGGAGTGTGGAAGGAGTTTATTGGAGTTTATGATTGGAGTTGGAGAGTTTTCTGAAGCCGGAGAGAGAAGAAGAATAAAAGACTCTTTTTCATTTTCATCCTGCCTCCGAATTTTCTCCCGCGGCGTCGTTGCTCCAAGCGGCAATAGCTTCAGGCAGCAACAGGATAGCTGGGTCAAATGGTTGTTCCATTCCAAGTTTCCTAAGGAATTTCCATGCTGCTTTCCAGATTGGTTGCACCAATTTGCATAGCAGCATGGTATGAATGTGTCTTTTCCTTTACATCCTCGCCAACACTTATTGTTGTCTATATTCTTGATAACTGCCAGTCAGATTGGAAAGATGAAATCTTAGAGTAGTTTTGGTTTGCATTTCTCTAATTACTAGAGATGTTGAACATTTTTTCATATATTTGTTGATTGAATGTATATCTTCTTATTTGTTTTCTTAATGATTGCCATTCTAACTGGAGTGCGATGAAATCTCAACGTAGTTTTGATTTGCATTTTTCTCATTGCCAGAGATGTTGAGATTTTTTTCATGTATTTGCTGACCATTTGTGTTTCTTCTTTTGAGAAATGTCTGTTTAGGTTTTTTGCCCATTTATTGATTGGTTTATTTGTATTTTTTGGTGTTGGTTTTTTTTTTTTAATTCTTTATATATTCTGGATATCAGTTCCCTGTCAGAGGAGTAGCTGGCAAATATTTTCACCCATTTTGTAGGTTCCTTCATCAGATTCTTAATTGTTTTCCTTTGCTGTGCAAAGGAAATTTGATTTCATCCCACTTATTGATATTTGGTTTTATTTATGCAGCTTAATGGCGTCTTGTTAAGGAAGTTGATGCCTGCACAAATATTGTGTTGGCCGTGTGTTTTCTGCTAGCAGTTGCAAATTTACTGGTATAATTCCTAGGTCTTTGATTTACTTTAACTTGACATTTGTGCTAGGTGAGGAATAGGTATCTATTTTCATTCTTCTACGTGTCAATATCCAGTTTTCCTAGCAACATTTGTTTAAAAAGCTCTCTTTTCTCCAATACATGTATTTGACAATTTTGTCAAGTATCAGATGACTATCTTTGCTGGTTTGTCTCTATTGTCTACTTTGTTCCATTGGTCTTCACATCTATTTTGATGTCAATACCATGCTGTTTTTGTTACTATAGTTCTGTAGTGTAATTTGAGATCAGGTATTGTGATGTGTCTCCAGCATCACCCTCTCGCTTAGTATTGTACTGGCTATTCTGAGTACTTTATTCTTCCAAATGAATTTCAGAATTTTTAAAATTTTTTGTAAAGAATATCATTGGTATTTTGATGAGGATTTCATTGAATCTGATAACACTTTTTTTTTTTTTTTTTTTTTTTTTTTTTTTTTTTTTTTTTTTTGTGGTACCGGAGATTGAACTCAGGGGCACTCGACCACTGGGCCACATCCCCAGCCCTTTTTTGTATTTTATTTAGAGACAGGGTCTCACTGAGTTGCTAAGTGCCTCGCCATTGCTGAGGCTGGCTTTGAACTCGCGATCCTCCTGTCTCAGCCTCCCAAAGTGCTGGGATTACAGGCGTGCGCCACCGAGCCCAGCTAAATCTGATAACACTTTTGATAACACTTTTGATAGTATGGTTATTTTGACAGTATTAATTCTACTTATCAAGAATATGGGAGATTTTTTCACCTTTTTTTATTTTTGTCTTCTTTGGTGTTCTTTAGGTTTCATTTTAGAGCTCTTTCACCTCCTTGGTTAGATTTATTCCAAAGTATTTCTGTTTGTTTGTTTTTTGTTTTGGGGGTTTTGTGGGGGGGTTGATTTTGTTGTTGTTTAGGTTATTGTGACCAGGGTAAATTTCCTGATTTCTTTCTCTGGAGATTTTTATTATTATTATATTGGAAGGATGTTCATTTATAATGTTGATCTATACATTAAGCAAGAGCACACAATAATTTTGCTGAGAAAACATAAAATCTATACCAAAGGTCATACTAGATGATTATAATATTATTTTCTCTTCAATAATATGACTAAACACTACAAAGATATTAATTCTTCTTAATTATTCTACAAATTCAATACACGTCCAATTTAATGATTTGGGCTGGAGACTTTTCAACAAAGTAGTTCAAAAAGCAGAGGAAAGATGTCCCAGGTATGAATAGTTTATCAATTATGTCCCATCATCCTATATATAGGACACCTATAAAAATTTCTCAAGTTTTTACAGGTGTCCTGTGTACATGGCCACGGAAGATAATGGGTCAATCTCCATCACAATTGCTTCTCCAATGCACATTTAAGATTTGACAATACAGTAATAACTATCATTTATTTTACTTGTTTTGTCTTTTAAGAGAATTCCTACATCATAAAGGAAAATTTGCATATTGAAGCCAAAGTCCTTAAAAGCAAGCCTGGGTATGAAATTCTATTTCACTTCCTGGTTTTACTAATGAAGCTGATTGCTGTTTTATTATTACACTGTTTCACAGTTTTATATTAGGAAAAGAAAAGAATATTTAAGAAATTAATTGAGTTCAAGGCAAGAGATACCTTACATTTGATGTTGCTAAAAGTCTAAGTATAAATAAAAATATCTGTCAAAGAACACTTCTGAATTTTCTAAGATCATGATTACACATGTATTTAATAACTCCATTAGGCAGGCTGCTTTAGAAAACATAGAAGACTTATATCATTATGATTAGCATAATAACTAGGTCATTTATCAGGAAAAAGTATGAATAATTTATTCTAATTAAGTAACTGAAAGAACAGTCAATCAACCATCATGTGCTGGGTCCCAGTAAGTTATGGACACTAGTAAATTCTGTAAATTCTGTAAAACTAACCTCTGGGCACACCACAATAAATTAAAATGTGATTAAATTTTTGTCCAGATACTAGAAAAGTCATCGAAAATTTTCTTGGATTTCATATTCTTGTCATTCTGTACATTTGCCCAGATATATGACTCATTTTGCTGCTGCACTATTTGAAGAATAGTAAAAGAAATTAGACATTAGAGACAAGAGAAGGAAAGCTGTTTTTTTCTGGACAATAACTGTAGCCATTGTATGACTTCCATCCAGCTATGCTAAGTAACACACATTTGCAGTGAGGTACAGGAATATGCATTATGCAGGGAAGAATAGCTCTTGGGGGTGAAATAACAGGTGGCTAAAGTGAAAGCTTCAAGTCAATTAATGCAGGTGCAAATGATTCTGAAAAGCACAAAACATTTTGTCCCCACATGTGTTTACCACTGTGTAAAACACAGTCCCCTCACTGGGAAGGCAGAGAGCTTGCTTGTAAGGCTTGTGGAAATCCTGGGCCTCAGGAAAATCTATTTAAACATTTTGCTACTTCTGGTTTGGCCAGAAGTAAAACATCTCAATCCTCCTGCCTCAGCCTCCCGAACTGCTAGGATTACAGGTGTATGCCATCATGACCCGCTAGACATGTTTTTTTTTTTTTTTTTTAATTCTTATTTATAATAGTATGTATTACAGTTCATACTATACATATAGAGCATCTTTTTACACAAAACAGTTTGTATACAAGCAGCATTCAAGTCTTCAATCTTGTATTTAGAATAATGATATCCGTCTTATTCAACCACTTTTTTTCCCCCTTTCCCCCTTGCTCCCTCCCTTCCCCTCCCTTCCCTTTGACCATTCTAGTGTTCCTCTAATCCTCCTATGTACCCTGACCCAAGAATACTGTGAACCGGCTTCCTTATATCAGAGGAAACATTCAGTATTTGGATTTTTGAGATTGACTGATTTCACTTAGCATTATATTCTCCAACTTCATCCATTTACCTGCAAATGTCATTATTTTTTTCTCTTTTATTGCTGAGTAAAATTCCATTGTGTATATATACCACATTTTCTTTATCCATTCATCTACCGAGGGACATCTAGGTTGGTTCCACAACCTAGCTATTGTGAATTGTGCTGCTATAAACATTGAAGTGGCTGTGTCACTGTAATATGCTGTTTTTAAGTCCTTTGGGAATAGACCCAGGAGTGGGATGGCTGGGTCATAGGGTGGTTCCATTCCCAGTTTTCCAAGAAATCTCCATACTGCTTTCCATAACTGTTGCATCATTTTGCAGTCCCACCAGCAATGTATGAGTGTGCCTTTTTCCCCACATCCTCTCCAACATTTATTGTTGTTTGTGTTCTTGATAGCTGCCATTCTGACTGGAGTGAAATGAAATCTTAGAGTAGTTTTGATTTGCATTTCTCTAATTGCCAGCGATGTTGAGCATTTTTTCATGTATTTGTTGATTAATCGTGTATCTTCTTCTGAGAAGTGTCTTTTCAATTCCTTAGCAGACCAATGGTACAGAATTGAGGACACAGAGACTAATACATTAATTTCAGCTATCTTATATTAGACAAAGGCGCCAAAAATGTACAGTGGAGAAAGGATAGCCTCTTCAACAAATGGTGCTGGGAAAACTGGAAAGCCATATGCAACAAAATGAAATTAAGCCTGTATCTCTCACCATGCACAAAATTCAATTCAAAGTGGATCAAGGACTTAGGAATTAGACCAGAGACAATACACCTAATAGAAGAAAAAGTAAGCTACAATTTCCAACATGTCGGATTAGGCTCCAAGTTCCTTAACAAGAATCCGGTAGCGCAAGAATTAATGAATGGGATAGATTTAAGCTAAAAAGCTTCTTCTCAGCAAAAGAAACAATCAGTGAGGTGAATAGAGAGCCAACTAACTGGGAACAAATATTTAATACATGCACATCGGATAGAGCACTAATTTCTAGAATACATAAAGAACTCAAAAACTTGACACCAGACATGTGTTCTTAAGACCTATCCTTATTGTTATAAGAGTATGGCATTGTTTCCAACTGCTGAATACTATCCCGTTCTATTTATGCTCTTTGATAATGATAGGCAGCCAGTTTGCCTCACTTCTCTGCTTCCAGAAAAAAACATTGCAATCACCATTTTTAGATATGAGAATTTCATTTGGATATGTAATCAGAAACATTATTCTTAGGCTGAGACAGAAGGACAACCAGTTTGAGGCCAATGCTGGCAACTTGTGAGACCCCATCTCAAAATAAAAACATTTAAAAGACTGGGGATATAGCTCAGTGATAGAGCACCCCTGGTTACAATCCTTAGTAATTAACACACACACACACACACACACACACACACACACACACACACATTCACACAATTATTCTTGGGCTATATGGAACAAGTACCCTTAGTTTTATTCAATATCACCTCTCTAAAAATGAATACACAGGCTATACTCCCACCGGGGTGTGAGGATCCCTAAACCCCCACATTCCTGCCAACATTTGTCATTATCCAACTGGCAAGGGGTAATCATTATAGCAGAGATGTCTCCTTAATTTTTGATCCTCTAATTACCAGTTATTTGAGTATCTTGACATGATTGTTATCTTTTTAAATTTTTTTCTTCTCTAACTTACATCTTCAAATTCATTGTGCATTTCCCAAATTTCAGTTAAAATGACACATTCCCAACTCAATTTCTGTTACCTGAATTCTATAATTGTCCATGACTATTCCAATACCAAGAGACAAAAGAGAAGTGCACTTGGGGGCAGAGGGGCAGAGTAGTAAGAGCTAGTGGTCTGAACTAATTACAGCAACAACATCTTACTCTTGAGAATTTCACAAAAATGTATAATCACATGAATATCTTGGGAGAGCTCTTCTGCAAGTAATGTCAGGGGCCCTGAAGTCTACATTTCTTAACTCCATAGTAAATCCATCAAAGATGGCATATACACATGAGCCAAATCTGAGACCTCTTTTTGATTCCAAGGACCGATTGGTCTACTCTTAAACCAAACTTGTACCACACCAGGTTTATTACCGGGTC
Source organism: Tamias sibiricus (assembly GCA_025594165.1). NCBI lineage: Eukaryota > Metazoa > Chordata > Mammalia > Rodentia > Sciuridae > Tamias > Tamias sibiricus. Next base: position 36,523,504 of record CM046665.1, on the reverse strand, counting down.
TTTGTAGTTTGGGGATTTTATCAATAAGTATGTATTAACTTATTTTATATAATTTTCAAAACACCACAGATAATTTCTCAGACTCACCATTAACATTTTATATTTTATTTTCAATTCAAATTTTATGCACAACTCCCTTGCTTTGCCTAATAGAGAATGAGTTCTCTGGTGAAAAGGAGACTATCTTTAGAAGATGGCCCCAATCTCAAGGCCTATAAAGGCATTATTCCCTGTAGTTTGCAGTGTTTTTTATCAATGATAAAATCTACTTAGTAAGACGTTGCTAAGGAGACAAGTTTAATCAGTTACAGATTAATGAAATAATTCATATATTTATTTCTTCAACGAGTAGTTCTTGAGTTTCTCCTATATGTTTAAATGCTTGGAATTCAACAAGGAGAAAAAAAAAAAAAAAAAAACATGTGATCACCTTCATGCAGTTTAATTCTTTTTTTTTTTTTTTTTTTTTTTGGAGAGTACTAAGGACTGAACTCAAGTGCACTCAACCACTGAACCACATCCCCAGCCCTATTTTGTATTTTATTTAGACACAGGGTCTCACTCAGTTGCTTAGTGCCTCAGCATTGCTGAGGCTGGCTTTGAACTTTTGATCCTCCTACCTCAGCCTCCAGAGCCACTGGGATTACAGGCATGCGCCACCATGCCTCGCTGCAGTTTAATTTTTAGTATAAATTATTTCCTTGACCAAGAAAAAAGGAGACGGCATACAGGGAATACACAAGTACTTTATTTCTTCCTCTCATGATGTAATAAACAGTAGTAATATACCTCCTTCTGATATCCATTGGTGTAATGATGCAATGAATTGTTGGTAATTTCTGCATAGCAAAGATGCTTGTTTCCTTTTCCGTAGGTCAACTGACCACTTACACCATTATAGTCATGAATGTCTGAGTCACAATGGTCCACACAAAATAATACCCCCCCCCAAATACAGTGTTGGTTCAGATGTTATCTAATTGGATTACATCTTGCCCACAATGTCCATGCCTCTTTGCCCAGCACACTGGGACACGGTATACCTCTACAAGCCATCCCCCCATTATAGAATCTCAACACACTCTTAAGGAGAAAGAGCAAATATTTCATAATAAGTTTGAAAATGAGTGCATTTTTCTTTAGAGCCAATGAATTTTATTTCTAATGTGCAATTTATGGTGTCATTTGTCTACAGATAATTTAAGCATGTGGAGTTTCAGAGACTTCCATTGTGACTCAGACATTCATGACTATAATGGTGTAAGTGGTCAGCTGACCTATGGAAAAGGAAACAAGCAGCTTTGCTATGCAGAAACTACCAACAATTCATTGCATCATTACACCAATGAATCTATACATCAATTTTGGAAGAAAGTCACCTTAACTAAATTGTCACTTTGAACCCACAGGTATGCCATGTCTCTCCATTTGGTTAGGTCTTCTTTATTTTTTCAATACCTGGTAGTTTTCAGTGTTAGGTCTTGCACATATTTTAACAGATTCCTCTCTAAATAGTTTCTATTTTTATGCTATGATAAATTGCATTTTAAAAATTTATTGCTAGAGTATAGAAATGTAGATGACATTTTGAATATTGATCATTTGTTCTGCAATTCCAGCTTTTCTGCCCAGTTTCATTGTCTGCGTCTCCTACATTATAATTTGCTTCGTGGCAAAGTTCCCAAACAGACCATGCTGCTTCACACCATCCATCAGCATTTTTAGTCCTGCTATGTCTTTTACTTAAAAAGTGTTTCTAGCACCTATTTCTTTCCTTAACGAGCACTGCTCATTCAAAACACATTCAAGGATTACCTCCCAAGGGGAGATTTTCCTAACCCTTCTCCAATTATAAATTGCTTCTCTTGGACCCACAGAGTATCCAGAATATTTTTCTATCGTGACAATTATTCTCCTGAAATGGTCTGCTTACATGTCCATCTAGCTCACCAACCCACAAGTTCCTTGAGAGCCCTAACTGAATCAAACTCACCTTTCTGTACCCAGCTCCTACTACAGTACTTGGTACCAAATATTGATTAGAACTCAACCCAACTAAATAAGTCCTTGAAATAAAACTTTGAGTTCATACAATCAGAACCACCACCAGAATGAACCCTGTGGGAAAACAAAATAGCCTCTTACATAAGACATTTGAGAAACAGAGAAAGGACCACTAGAAAAATCCAACTGTTAAAGTCACTTCCTTTTGTCCTATAATTAAATTTTTTAAAATCCAATTATTATGCCATACATAGAGCAAATCAACAGTGATTAATCCATTTCTTTGTGATATCATGCATGGCATAGCAACGTGTTTTTAACTTTGTTTTGAGGGTTGTGTGAGATGGTTTTACATGTATTTTTTGTGTTTTGCTATGGTTGGAATGTCTCCTCCAAAATTCAGGTGTTGAAAGAAACTTAATGATCAGTGTGATAGTAATAAGAGGTGGGCATTTAAGAGGTGATTAGGTCTTGAAAACTCCTCCCCGTGTGAATGGCATGAAGGCCCTCATAGGAGAGTTTCCACAGTGTTCATCTCGTTTGCCTTTCCTCCTCCATAATGTGAGGTGTGCACAGCCTTCCTCCCCTTCAGAGGATAAAGATGCCACCAGATATTCAAACTTGCTAGCACCTTGATCTTGGGCTTCCCATTCTCAAAAACTATGAAAAACACATTTACATGTTTTATAAATTACCCAGGCTTAGTATTTACAGCACATGAACTAAGACATGTATGTATCTTGTGTTGTAATTTTTTTTTTTTTTTTTTTTTTTTTGGTAAATAAAGCATGAGTAAAAACTTGATTCATGAAACAAATAAAAGTGAATGAGCTACCAACCCCGATGCCCATCAGCAGATGAATGGATAGGGAAACTTTGGTATATATACACAATGGAACACAAATCAACACAAAAAAAGAGAATAAAATCATGGAATTGGCAGGTTAATGGATGGAGTTGGAGAAAATAATGCTAAGTGAAGTTAGCCAATTCCAAAAAACCAAAGGTCAAATGATCTCTTTGATAAGAAGATACTAACTTATAAAGGCAAGAGAGAGGGGGAGGAATGAGAGGAATGAAAGAGCTTTAAATAGAACAAAGAGGGGGGAGAGAGAGAGAAGGGGGCAAGGGGAGAGGAATAATGGCAGACTGAGTTATCCGTGATTACCCTAAATACATGTATGAAGACACAATTGTTGTAAAAATGCTTTATATAAAACCAGCAACTTGAAAAATTGTGCTCTTTATATGTAATATGAAGTGAAATGTACTCTGCAAACATGTATAACAAATTAGAATAATAAAGAATTTTTTTAAAAAGTGAATGAGCTAGTTGAGGTAGGAGGGAGAGCTGAGGTAACCTGAGCTGGTGCCTTAGAACTCCTACTGCTCCTTGAAGCTCATCATGATAATCATAAACCTGAACTTGATGTGCAGTAACTCTTTCCCCACCCCACCACACTAAATGATGACTTATTTCAATGTATTTTTTCCAAGTTGAGCAAGTAGATTCTGAAATGACCAACTTTATCTACCTCTAGAAATACAAGGTTTGTTTTGCTTCTTGGATTCCGAGTTTATCAGAGAGTATTGGGGGGAGGGAGAAATGGCAGAGGAGAGGATTACATAGATGATTATCTACTTCACATGTTTTATTATGCTTTACTATCTTCATTACTATCTAACATGCACCATGTGAAGAATGCTGGAGAGCAGTGTTGCTCAATTTCAGGTGTGCCCACAGAGCACCCACGGATCTTATTAAAATGTTCTTTCTGATTCACGAAGTCTGACATTCTACACCTGACAAAGTCCCTGGAGACGTCAATGCTGTTGGTCCATAGGTTGCACTTTGAAAAGCAAGGCAGATTGAAAAATGGATGCACTATAATTTGTAGCTCTCACTGGAGTCCACAGTTTCACAGGAGGCAGACTTTAGTGCTGAAGTCTCACATACAAGGCAGCCAAAATGTGTACAGAAGAGAATGCTGTAGAACCAAGCAGCCTGAAGGTCTAACAGATATTTAGTAATATAAGCAGTTTTCAAAATCTCACTTCAGATGCATAATAAATCATAAAGATCCACAAGAAGTCAGTCAATAGGTCCCAAATTAAATTAAATATGGTTTCTGGACCTTCCCTGCTTGTTTTCAGCACACAGTTGGAGAACGCTGACTATTTACTACACGCACTTCTGCTTTCCTCAGAAAGAGCAGTTAAAAAGAAATAAATGTGCCCCATCAACGGGAAGCTGGACAATGCTAGCTTCCTATTGCTTTCTGAGAATAGCTTCAGCTTCCTAGACTGGGTAAGTGTTTACCATAGCAGAGATGTCACCTTGCAGAAACGGGAAAACTATCAGGCCAAAAAAAATCATGCTTGTTATCAAACAGCCTGGCCCACCCTTATGCGTAGGAGTCTAGGTGTCAAGCTGAGAGGGAAGACAAATGCAGGTCTGCCCACACACAGGGTAGAGAATTGCTTTGGAAAATTCCATGGTGTATGACAGGTTGCTTTTCTGTACTCTCACATTTCAGTAGCAGGTTAACTATATCAAAGCTATGTTTTCAAAACACAATTTTATAAATTTGAACATCTTTGCAATAAAACTATAAGATTACAGAACTGCGCTGCAATGTGGATGGCATCCTGTGAGTGTTCATCAGAATATCTGCTTCCAGCAAATATGTTCAAAAGTCACACTAACCTGCCGCCAAGGAGGGAGCCAATATTCCTACTGCTATGTAAGTTTTCTCTCACTTTCATCTAGATCTATTTATCATAAAAGAAAACTTTTTCTCAATGTTGTTCTTTGTTTGTTTTCTTTTTTTTTTTTTTTTTTTTTTTTTTTTTTTTCCTAAACTGATAATAATGCGGTGACAGGCTGCACTCTACAGAAGGAAGCATGTGGGCATTGGAAAGACACCAGGTTTTGGCTTTTGGACAACTTCTCCTAAGTCCAGTTTTCTTACCCATAAAACAAGGACACTAAAATCCATTACTGTTACCTAATAGCATATTAGGAGGATGTAAAGAAGCATATTCATGTTAAAAAAAAAAAATCTAAAAACTAAACCAGGTGTGGTGGCTCAGGCCTATAATCCGAGCTACTCTGGAGCAGGGACTGGAGGATTAAAAATTCAAGGTCAGTGTCAGTAATTCAGCAACATGATCTCCAAAATAAAATAAAAAGGAGAATGGAGCGATGATAGTTAATATTCATTATGCAATTGTTATATACCTGGAGCTCCTGTCAAATTTAACACTCACAGTTAATCCAATGAAATAGGAATAATTATTGTCACCACTGAGTAATTCAACAGAAAAGTTGACTAACTTGCCAATTTCCATACTGCTAGTAAGTAGCCAAGCATAATGTATGTCTGTTGTTTCAACCTACAACATCTTTTGTCCCTTCCTTATAAAATTTTTATTCATTTTTTTAAATTAAATTCATTTTATCTGATATATGAAAACACATAAATAGTGCATTTAATGTGATGTTTCAATACACACATATATTGTATAATCAGGCTAATCATTTATTAGTTCTTCATGGTGAAAACATTCAAAATCTTTTGTTCTACTGTTTGAGATCTGCAAACACCATCTATAGTCACCTTGCTATGCAAAGCACATTAAAAATTCTTATTCCCATCTAACTGCAACAAGGTACCTTTTAATCAACATTTCTTCATCCCCTCCTTCCCTCCTATTCCACTGGTGTCTAGTGACCACCATTCTACTCTCAATTCTAGATCGACTGTTTTAGATTCCATATATGGATGAGATCATGTGGTGCCTGTCTTTTTTCACTTAACATAATGACCTCCAGTTCCATCCATGTTGTCCCAAATGACAGGTTTTTCACTCTATTTATGGCCAAATAGTATTCCATTGTGCATACAAACTACATTTTATTTATCTATTCATCAGTTGATGGACACCAGTTTTCCATTTTTGGCTATTATGAATAGAGCTGTAATAAACAGGGGGGTATATGTCTTTTTGCTATACTGATTTTATTTAATTTGCATATATACCCAGTAGTGAAATTGCTGGATCATATAGTAGTTCTTTTTTATTCATTAGAGCTTTATAGTTATACATAGTAGTTGGGTTCATCCTAACAAAATCATACATGCATGGAATTCGATTTCAGTTCACCATCTCCCATTTTTCCCTTTGGTCATCCCTCCCCAGTCTTTTCCTCTACTCTGCTAGACTTCCTATCACTCATCTATTTCTTTATACTTGATTGCTTCTTTTTATTTATACATAAAGATGAAGAGCCGGGCGCGGTGGCGCACTCCTGTCATCCCAGCACTTTGGGAGGCTGAGGCAGGAGGATCGCGAGTTCAAAGCCAGCCTCAGCAATGGCAAGGCACTTAGCAACTCAGTGAGACCCTGTCTCTAAATAAAATACAAAAAAGGGCTGGGGATGTGACCCAGTGGACGAGTGCCCCTGAGTTCAATCCCCGGTACCACACAAAAAAAAAAAAAAAAAAAAAAAAAAAGAAGAAGAAGAACATAAAGATGAAACTCCCTGTGGTATATCTATGTATGCACATAACATGACTTTTTAAAGAATTCATTCCACATTGTCTTCACTTTCCCATCCCTCCACTCTGCCTCTGGATCTTCTTCTCCTACACGACTGATCTTCCCTCTTTATACTATCCTATTGTTCCCCCTTTCTTTCTTTCGCTTTACTCTAGCTTCCACATATGAGAGAAAACATTTGACCTTTGAGTTTTTTAGTCTGGCTTATTTCACTTAGCATGATGTTCTCCATAATTTCATTCTTCTTTTTGGCTGGGTGGAACTCCACAATTTCTTAATCTGTTCATCTATTGACAGACACCTGGGTTGATTCCATAATTTAGCTCTTGTGAATTGTGCTGCTATAAACACTGAGTCGGTTTTATCACTATAGTATGCTAATTTTAGTTCTTTGGGGAAAATACCAAGGAGTGGGATATCTAGGTTATGTGGTGGTTCCATTCTTAGTTTTCTGAGTAATCTTCAGACTGCTTTCCAGACTTCTTGTACTAGTCTGCAATCCCATCAACAGTGTTCACGTGTACCATTTTCCCTACAACCTCTCCAGCATTTATTATTGTTTGAATTCTTGATCATTGCCATCCTGAATAAAATAAGATAAAATATTAGCGTAGTTTTGATTTGCATTTCCCTGGTCGATAGAGAAGTTGAACATGTTTTCATATATTTGTTGGCCATTTGTGTTTCTTCCTTTGACAAATGATTGTTTATTTCTTTTGCCCATTTGTTGGTTGGATTATTTGGCTTTTTGGTGTTTTTGAGTTCTTTGTATATTCTAGATATTAATCCCCTATTGGAAAAATAGCTGGCAAAGATTTTCTCCCATACTGTAGGCTCTCTCTTCATACTCATCATCATTTCCTTTCAGTGCAAAAGTTTTTTAACTGGATTCCATCCCATTTATTGATTCTTGATTTTATTTCTTGTGCTTTGGAAGTCTTGTTAAGGAATTCAGTGCCAGCGCCAATATGATGGAGTGTTGACCTTATGTTTTCTTCTAATGGTTGCAAGGTTTCTGGTCTAATTCCTAAGTCTTTGATCCATTTCAACTTGACTTTTATGCAGGGTGAAAGATAGGAAACTAGTTCCATTTTTCTCCATGTTAGCTATACAGTTTTTCCAGCACAATTTGTTTAAAAAAGTTGTCTTTTCTTCAAAACATATTTTGGATACTTTGTCAAGTATCAGATGGCTGTAAGTATGTGGATTTGTCTCTGTGTCTTCTATTTTGTTTCACTAATCTTCCTGTCTTTTTTGATGTTGATACCATGCTATTTTTGTTACTATAGTCCTGCAGTATAATTTCAGATCAGGTTTTGTGATGTCTCCACATCACTCTTCTTGCTCAATATTGCTTTGGCTAGTCTGGGTCTCTTATTCTTCCAAATTAATTTAAGGATTGCTTTTTCTAACTCTGTGAAGAATGTCATTGGTCTTTTGAAGGGGATTGCATTAAATCTGATAATAATTTTGGTGGTATGGTCATTTTGACAATATTAATTCTGTCTGTACAAGAACATGGAAAGTGTTTCCATCTCCTAAGGTCTTCTTCAATTTCTTTCCTGAGAAAGAAAATTGTGTAATTTTAATTATAGAGATTTTTGTCCTCCTTGGCTAGATTAATACCCAAGGATTTTTTGGTTTGTTTCTTTCCTTTTTTGTTGGTTTGTTTGTTTTGTTTTTGAGGTTATTGTGAATAGTATGGTCTTCCTAATTTCTTACTCAGGAGAATCACTGTTGGAGTATAGGAAAGCTATTGATTTATGGGTGTTGATCTTGTATCCTGCTACTTTGCTCTTTTATGCAATAATTTATAAGCTCTAGAAGTATTCTGGTGCCGTCTTTTTGAGGGGAGAGTCTTCTAGGTATAGGATCATGTCATCTGAAGAGATAATTTGACTTGTTCTTTTCCTATTTGTATCCCTTTAATTTCTTCCTCTTGCTATATTGCTATGAATAGAGTTTTAAAAACTATAGTAAGTAAAAGTGGTGAGAGTGGACAACCTTGTTTTGTCCCTAATTTCGGCTAGTTTGACTAAGCATTTATCAATCTTATTTATCTTTTCAAAGAACCAACTCTTCGTTGCCTTGATCCTTTGTATATTTTATACTCAATTTCATTAATTTTTGTTCTCATCTTAACTATTTACTGTCTTCTACTGATTTTGGAATTACTTTGTCCTTTTTCTAAGGACTTGAGGTTGAGCATGAGCTTATATATTCAGCATTTCTCTAATTGCTAGAAATGATGAACATTTTCCCATGTTTGTTGATCAGCTTTTCATGTGAAATATTTGAATTTCCATCCCTTTCATTTTAGGTATTTCTTACAGGTATTTTTGTGCAGTTCCCCTAAGCATTTCCTTTAACAGGAGTCAGAGAAACAACTCTGGTGTGAACCTATAGCAGCACAGCTTCAGTACCATAAAATGCGCTGTCTTCAGGAGGACTTTCACTGCCACCTCTGCCCCTGATGGTGGGATAATTTTATCTGGCCAAACCCACATGCCCAATGTCCCTCAGGACCTCATACCAGTCTTTCACAACTGCTTTTTGCAGGAGCTGGACCCCTACAACACTACACTAGTCTTACTACTCTGGCTATACATCCCAAGCAGGATCATTGCCTAAGGATGCTAAAAAAAAAAAAAAAAAAAAAAAAAAAAAAAACAGACCAAAACAACAAACTTTAAAAACATAAGCAAGATAAAACAACAAACCCAAATCAAAGAACCAATATATAAAGACCATCACAACCAACTGCCAACCACCAAATGCACTATCTGGGAGTCCAACGGGTCACCACCAAGAGCTTCCCGTATTCATGGACAAAAACCCAGCCACAACCACCACCCAGTCCTCTCTGAACCAGATATGATGAGGAGCCTAGAGCATCCCAATGTGATTCAGTTATTTCAGGTTGTTGAGACCCACAGAAATGTCTACATGGTGATGGAGCACACAGGTGGGAGACAGCTATTGGATCATGTCCCACAGGGTGACATGCAGGAGAAAGAGGCCTGCAGACATTTCCAGCAGATAGTGTATGCTGTGGGCTACTGCCATGACAAGGACATGGTGCACTGAGACCTAAAGCGAGAGAATATCATGCTGGACGCCAGAGGCCATGTCAAACTTATCACTTTGGCTTCAGCACCACCAGTCACGCCTGGGCAGAAACTGCACAAGTTCTGGGGCACTCTCTCACACTTTGCCCCCAAAATTATCTGGAAGCAAAGCATATGAAGGGCCCCCAGTGGACATCTGGAGCCTGGGTATCATTCTGTATTTTATGTTGACAGGGAGGCATCCATTTATGGGACCCACTGTTAAGGAGATGCTGTGGCAGATCGTGCTCAGAACCTACCACGACCCTCCCTGGGTCTCTGTGGCAGCACAAATACCCACCAAATGTGGACCCTGGACCCCAGGAAGCAGTCCACAGCCAAGCAGTTCCTTCAGCACCCATGGCAGTCGCAGGGTGAGCAGTATTTACCCCATGATTATAATGAGGTCCTCCCCAAACTCCCAGATCCCAAAATACTGAAAGAAATGTTCAATATGGGTTATGATCTCACAAGACCTGGGGGTCTTGGCCAAGAGAAAGTTCAGTGCAGCCATGGCTACCTACCTTACACTGCAGCACCAGAAAAGCCAGGGACAGGCTATGTGTTCCAGGGGAAGCCTGTTACTCAGAGGGTTAAGTCTCACCCACGCCCCTTGGATCTTTCCAATTCTCCTTGTCCTCCCAAAAAGGTGTCCCAGCGAGCCTGTCCTTCACCCCCTACCCCTTGTCCTGTGAGCCTCCGCTGCCTGAGAAGGCCAAGTCAGGGCAGAAGTGCATCAGAAGGGACAGCCAGCCTGCCGTTCATTTCCTGCTACCTGCCTGCAAGGACCCCCACACCTGATTCAGCCTCCCAGCCTGACTCTGGGCAACCCCATGCCAACGAAAAGTTCTGGAACTAGGTGACTGTGTTGTTGCATGCCATGTGTCAGCAGTAAGGTGGCTCCAATGTAAGAGGGCAGAAACCTGCCAGATACATCGAGTTTGGCACCAATGAAGGGGAGAGGTGACCAGACGAAATCAGTGCACAGCCTGAAGACCCTGTGCTCTGTGGATCCTGACATCTTGTGTGGGCATCAGTTATGTGGACTCTGAACAGCTGCAGGAGCAACATATGCCAACTACCTCAGGTTCCTCTGCCCTGGTTTTACCCAAGAGCACTTCTGCATCCACCTGGACATCAGGAGTCTCCTCTGCCCCCATCTGCAGAAGACATCAGAAACTGTTCTCCCTGGGACACTCCCCCTGCCCTGTTCCTCTGTCCTTTCTCCCATTCTTCTGAGATGTTTCTTAATAAATCTGTTTCAGACAAAAATAAATAAATTTTTATTTCTTATTTTATTTCTTGTTTTAGAGTATTGTTCAATCTCCACGTGTTTACATGTTTTATTTTATTTCTTACTGTTAATTTCTAGTTTCATTACATTATGAACTGATAGGATGCATGGAATTATACCAATATTTTTGTATTTGCAAAGATTTACTTTGTGACCTAGAATATGATCTATTTTGAAAAAAGTTCCATGAGATGCTGAGAAGGTAAATTCAGCTGTTTTGCAGTGAAATATTCTGTAGATGTCTGTTAGTTTCGCTTAATTTATAATTTTATTTATGTTGGAAATATCTTTATTGATTTTATGTTTTGATGACCTGTCTATTGGTGATAAGGAAGTGTTAAAATGACCATCACCTAGTATTATTATGTTGTGGTCTGAGATATAATATCATGGAGTATTTTTATGTAATTGAGTGCTCTGATATTTGGGGCATATATACTATTGTTATATCTTGTTGTATTGTAGCATTTACAATAACATAGTGCTCTTCTTTTGTAGGAGCCCTGATTGGGGAGATGGCTGAGATTGTGGTTGGATGTGGGCCATAGAGATATTTGGACATTGCTGCCTTTTGTGGTCTCATGGGACTTGGCCCGGGATCTCGCGAGACTTGAGCCGAGATCAGATCGGGTGGGGGCCATTTTGTTTTGTAGGTTTTTTGGTGGTGCGTGTTAGAGTCGTTGTTAGAGCCGGAGAGAGAGAAGTTATCAGAATAAAAAGCCTGTTGGTTTCCAGTATGCCTCTAAACTTCTTCCCGCGGCTTCGTTGCTCCAAGCGACAATTGCCTCAGGCGACGACATTCTTTGTCTCTTCTGATTAATGTTTGCTTGAAATCTTCTTTTCAGAAATGAGAACAGCAACTCCTGCTTCCTTTGGGCCTCCATTGGCATGGAATACTTTTTCCATTCTTTTGCCTTCAGTTCGTGGGTGCCTATAACAAGAAGCATCTTTTTTTTTTTTTTTTTTCAGTTGTTATAAATGATAGCAGAATAAACAGCATATAGTTGGATATTGTGTTGTTGTTTTTTTTTTTTTTTTTTTAATTATTCATTCTCCTAATCTATGTCTTTTAATTGGGGAGTTGAGACATTAACATTCAGTGTTAGTATGGATATGTGTTTGTGAATTCCTGCCATTTTGATTGTTTTCTATATTTAAAGCTGTCTTGATTATTGTTTAGCATTGCTCTTTCTCTATTTGGAAGATTTAGGATTTGTTTCTGGGTTCCTTTGTGTGCAGTTTATCTTTGCATATTTTTTTAAGTGCTGACTTGGTGTTCATGAATTCTTTCAGTTTATTCTTATCACAGTAAGTTTTTATTTCCTCCTCAAATTTGAAACTGAGCTTCGCTGAGTATAGTAACCTTGGTTGACAGTTGTTTTCTTTTGGAACTCAGAATATCTCATCCCAGTCTCTCCTTGATTCTAGGGTCTGAACTGAGAAATCAGAAGTGATCCTTATTCATTTGCCTCTAAATGTGACCTGATGTATCTCTTTTTCAGCTTTTAATATTCTTTGCTTATTTTCTGTAAGTATTTTGATTAGATGCATCTGGTTAAATTTCTTATTTGATTAGGTCTATTTGGGGTCCTTTATGCTACCTGTATGTGGATGTCTCTCCTTTCTGATGTGGGAAAAATTTTTTTTTATAACTATCTCTTTGAAATGTTCTTACCACCTTTAGCTTGTATCTCCATGTTCTCTTATATCCCAGTAATTCTCAGGTTTGGCTTCTTGATGTTGTCCCAGAGTTCTTGTATATTCTGATCATGCTCAACCATTTTTCTCCTTTATTGCATTCTGTGTACACAAGTTCTCAGACGCTGTCTTCAAGACCCAGTGTTCTCTTTTCAAGGGCTGAAATTCTATTATCTATGCAATCTAATCTGTTAGTGATATTTTCAAGTGAATTTTTATTTGATTCATTGTGCCTTCCATTTCTGTGAGTTCTGATTGGTTTCTTTTCAATGTTTCTATTTCTTTACTGACCTGGTCTTTCATCTTTTGTGTTGCTCGGTTAATTCATTATATCTTCTTTTTAGTTCATTAGACATTTTAATAAACAGGGTTTTTTATAATCCTTCCCTGGGATCTCATCCATTTCCATATCAGTGGGATTCTTTGTTGGGAAATTGTGAATTTCAGTGGGAGATTTGTTTGCCTGTTTCCTCATGTCTTCAGAAGTCCTTGACTTGTGCATGGAGATGCATTTCCCTCCCTCTTTTTTATGAGTGTACTTTTGTGCATAATTATCTTACTTGTTCTGGGACTTCTGTCTGTTTTTGTCATATGAGTAATTGCCAAGGAGTGAGATCTGAGGTTCTTTCTGATTATTCCTCCTTTGGTCCTTGTTGTTGTTTTAAAGTTTTTGTCTCTTCAGTTCTTTGAGTTGTAGCAATGTTAAGGCTCAGGTGAGGCAAGACTGTGGCCTGGGTGAGATTCATTGTTGCTTGATTGAGAATCTTAGCAGCAGGATCTCTACTTTGTCATGTTGAAGTGTTCTGACCTCTCTTCAGCCCTTCTTAGTGGGAGGGGGAGCCAGGAATGGCACTAATGTCAGCAACAGATGTACAGATGTAGGATTAATGTCCAGTGTCAACTTTGACATTTATAACACTAATTGCCACCTATACAGGAATGGTAGGCTCCACAGTACCAACAATTTAAAAATGTGAACTAGACCTGGTGTTTGACAGCAGGTGTCTACTATGTTGTCCACAGTATAATAATAACAACTTGAATAGTGAGGAATTTCATAATTTATATAATTTCTATTATTTAGTAGGATTACCATTTTTAAATAAGGAAAAGTAGGGTAAGAAGGCAAAGGAAAGTTGGAAGTGTTTAAAAAAGTGATCAGAGTAGAGGCAGGAGATAGGGAGCAGGTGTCAGATATAAAGAAAAGTAATACATTAACTGAAAGTAATGAATAAAAAGGGAGGAGGGAACAGGAAACTTTGGCTGTTACTGAGGGAAGAGTGAAGAATGGGAGAGAAGAGGGTCCAGAAGGTAGGTATGAATGAACCAGCAAATGTAAGACTGGAGCACCTTGAACCCTCACATAATTGTACCCCACCTAAGACTAATATGAGCTAAATAATGAAAACATGCAGGAAAGAGCTACTAATATGTAAGTGAAGTTATATGGAAATATTTATTCATATATATATACATATATATATCATCAAATCTATCCATGCAGAGATAGCCTATGCAACTAATTATGCACAAAATTATGCAAAATTTTAAAATTGAAAATAAAACAATACAATGAAACATTTGAAAAAATATTTAAATGCTAAAATTTCAAAAGAATTTTAAAATGGGAAAATGGTGGAAAAGAAGAAAAAACACAAGTAAAAGAAAAAAAAGAAATTCTTAATAAGAGCAAGAGGGTTTGTTTCCACTGTGGTGGTCAACACTGTGGTGGTGGTCTTTGTTGGCAGGGATGGATATTCATTCTTTGTATTTGTTTTTGGCTCTGCATTTTTTACCACTGTCCTTGTGTTCCTCACCTAGCTGCTGGCCAGGTATAGTAGCTCCCAGCTTCCAATCTCCCAATATTGCATGGATAAATTGGAGAGTGCTGAAGAATTGTGTAGTCAGGGTAATGCAAAGTTCTAGACTGAAGTTTTCAGTTGTTGGGGTTTGGACTTTGGAGGATTTGGGGGCTCTGTTGGTAGTTATTTGCGATTTGGTCCACTCTGCTGTTGGTGTGAAGCTTTCTATCTCTGTTGGACTTCTGGATCTCTGAGGCCTCTGGAAAAATACTCTTTTAAAACTTAGGGACTAACCCTTCTCCTTAAGCAGTAGGTATGTGCATTACCATGTATCTGCCCTGGAGTGCGTGGCCCCAGTACGCAATTTTGTGGTAGCTCTTGTGGGTGTCAGCTACAGTGGGATTTTTCTTCCTTGGGACTCAGAGGCTGAATGGTCCAGGTAAAATTTTTTTTGTGCCTGTTTCAGTCTCTCTGGTTCAGGCACCCTCTGGGAATTTTTTTCTTCAGTGCTGGTAATGAATTCCCTCCTGTTTCTGTTCACAGTTGCACAAGCTGCACCCCCACGCTGTGTTGCAGAGGCTCCTGCAACCAAGAACCGCTTTCAACCCAGCGGACCACTTTGGATTTGTTTTCTCTGAGCTGCTTACCTACCAACTCTGCATCCATTAAAATCAGCCTTCCTCTGTGAACCACTATTTTCCCTAAGTCAATATTTTTTTAAAAAATTCCTTTCTCTGCCAGCCAGGTATCTCTTTTGTTTGAGCTCCCTGCCCCACTCTGGTAGCAGCTAGAGTCTCAGGTATTTGTGTGGGGTGGGGGGGGGGGCTGTTTTACAGTTCAGTTTTATGTTTCAGTGAGGTGTCTTTGTTACTCACCTCATTAAGGAGCCCTCTGCCCACTTTGTAAGTCTGTTGCTCTGGAACTGTTGGGCCTTCCCGTCTCTTCTCCGCCATCTTGTCCCCCAGATAGTAGTTCCACTGTGGGTTTTGTTTTATTTTATTTTTAGTCATTTTGTTGTTTTCTTTTTGGTTTTGGTTTTGGTTTTTAGGAACCTCCATAATGTTTTCCATAAAGGCCGTACTAATAAACATTCCCACAAAGTGTGTGCAAGTGTTCCCTTTTCCCCACTTTGGCTCCAGCACTGATCTTCTGTCTTTTTGATAATACAGCCATTCTTATTGGAGTGAGGTTGTAGTGGTGTGAACTAATCAATAAAATCAGTAAGAGTGTAAGTTATAGATATAATATTTTGATAAGTGAGATAAGACAAATGTAAAGCAAGAACTGTCATAGACAGGCCTAAGACTCCATTTTCTGCCTTCTATTAAAAAACTGTTACAAGAGCTATTTCTGAGAAACTGAAATGAAGGCTGTTTTCTTATAAAAAAAATTTTTTTCTGTACTTTGTATCCCACAAAACGTACCCAACTCAGGATATGGCGGTCTTGATGAGCTACATCCTGGGTTTGAGTGCATTTGTGGGTCTACATGACTTTGAAGTATATTCTTGACCCCCTTCAACCACATGCTGAAACTCAGGATACTGTTGTCTGACACCTGCTCACACCCAAGATGCAACCCCCAAGCTAACTGCTGTTTTAGCTTCTGTGATTGGTTTGCTTGCATGATGCTGAGGAAAACCCCTGAGTAGTGGTTTTCATCCTTAAATTCTCAGGACAGGCCAGGAAGGGGGGCTGTTTTCCCACAGAGCTATGGGTGACAGTCCCTGGCCAGGTAAATTAGTAAATAAAGCTCTCTAATTTGTTTTAAATTCGGACTTTGAGTGTTTTCTGAAGCAGTTCCTTATAACGAGGTGATACTTCACTGAGGTTTTTATTTGCCTTTTTCCAATGATTAGTGGTATTAAACATTTTTTCCACATACTAGGAGGCCACTTATATGTGTTTTTAAGGTAAATGTCTGTTTAGATCTGTCATCCTTTTTCTTTAGTTGTTGAGATACCTTTAATATTTATTTATTTATATGTGGTGCTGAGGATTGAACCCAGTGCCTCACACATGCTAGGGAAACACTCTACCACTGAACTACAATCCCAGCCCCTCTCATCCATTTTTAATAGATATTGTTTGCTTGCTTTACTATTGAGTTTTTTAAGTTCCTTATCTATTCCAGATATCAAACAATCCTCCCTGCTCAGATGTATACCTTTGAAAGTATTTTCTGCCATGCTGTAAGATGTCTCTTCACTCTGAAGGTTGTTTCCTCTGCTGTGCAAAGATTTTGTAGGTTGATATAATCCAATAACTTTGTTTATTTCTTGGACTTCAGGAGCCTTGTCCAAAAAAAAAAAAAAAAAAAAAAAAAAAAAAAAAAAAAAAAACTCGCCCATTCTAGTGTCCCCTACATAGTAGTTTCAGTTCTTATATTTAAGTCTTTTAATCCATTTGAGCTAATTTTTGTACCTGGTGAAAGGGGTCTAATTTCATTCTTGCATTTAGACACCCAATTTTCCAAACATCATTTATTGAAGACTTTCCTTCTTGAAGCTCTCCAGTTTCCTTTAGGGGAATCATATCTCATTCGTTAAGCAGTTTTAATAGGTGACAAAATAGATGGCTTCCATTATAAAGTCTGAAAGGCCAGCTCCTTCTTTCCGCTAGGAAGAGAGATAAAGAGTTAAGTACTCTTTTCTGGGACTTTGACCCTTGACTCCATAGTGCAGGTCTTTTTAAAAAAGTGGTGATATCACATTCACTCAGAAGCAGCACCCTCATCTGACTAATCCTATCTTGAGAAATTTCCTTTAGTTCTTGCTTCTTTGTTCCCAACTAAAACTAGTGGTTTCTGCCTATTTCAGCACATGATGTTCTAACCTTCAAATATGTCATAACTTGGTAGGTTGAGAGTAGATTTCCTTTCTGCTTAAGTTAGCCAATATTTATTTCTTTGCAGTCAGAGAAAGCTAAATGTTATACCAAACCAGGGCCTCCTAAATCCAAAGCCCATGCACTAAACCAGTTTATTAGACTCTTTCCTAGGAAGCCATGTCCTTTAAATATTAAAATGTACAGTGCTTTTCTTCTCCAATGTAAGTTACATTAATATTTGTTCCATCTATTGATTCATATGACTACTGCCTTCTAAAAATAAAAGTGAAATTATTTCTGAAGCGATAATTTAGAAATTCTTGTAGGTGCCATGGATTTAAAGTGAAATAATTATGTCATCTGGGAAATTGAAGTGTAGAGTAGATAGAAATTTATGAGATTATTTTCACCTACTTATAAATAAATGTATCATAATAAATTAATGAAAACATCATCTGGCAGATTTTAACATTCTTCTTTCTCATGGTGTTAGAAGCAACAATGACAGTTTCTAGATGCAATGTATTATAGTTAAGTCCCACCAAATACAAAACTAAGTCTGTAAAACAGGCTACAGAGACAAAATTTATCTTTCTGAGCTTTGCTTGTTTCAAAATTATACACACTTTACTAAGGAAGGTCAGCAGTCCAGTGTTCTTGGAGTACTCATCTAAGTGATCATCATGAACATCAAAGAGTGGCAAGTTTCAGAGAAGGAAAATGGTTTTGCAGAAATTTAAATTCCTCTACTTCCAAAACATATATATTCATCTAGCTGTTTGGGAAAAGAACTTTCTTCCACCCTCCTGGCACTTTTTTGTTTGTGCTAGATTAAAAAGAGAAGGAACAAACTGATCTGGGTAGAGTCATAACTTTCTGGAGAAGAGGTTGCAAGAATGGGCACATTTTCCATGGGGGGTGGGGAGGGAAAAAGCCATAGCAATGGGCTGGTGAATTGCTGGAGCCCCAAGATACAGCCAGTTTTCCTGAAAAAGACAAAGTGGAATATAAGTGCATTGCACTGGAATGTACAAAGAACTGAATTATATTTTCAAAATCCCCTTCCATATGCAAAAAAAAAAAAAATCATCAAAGAGCATTCTCAATACTCCAACTCCAGGGCTGAGAGATTCCTTCATTCAACAGATTTTTTTTTTAAGCACTGTGGGAAATATGTTAAGCATTGACCTAAAATCAATACTTCAATCTGAAGTTCTAAGCTGGAGGACCATCTTATCAAATATTATGGAGCCTTTCAGTACTGTTAGTAAACAGTACTATTGAAGATACTGAAGTGAAAATCACAGAACACTGAATTTCATCACATGCAAGATGCTATCAGAAAACATACTTTATTAAGTTAAAGCCTAGCAAAGTAAATATAGACAATCTGGCCAAATAATTTGGTGATTATTTCTATTAAATGTATAAGTGGGCATGGGGGTAAAAAGATGGTGGAATGTGATGGACAGCATTAACCTAAGTATATGTATGAAGACTCGAATGGTGTGAATATACTTTGTATAGAACCAGAGATATGAAAAATTGTGCTTTATATGTGTATTGTAATGGGTTCTGCTGTCATATATAACAAAATAGAATTTAAAAATAAATTAAAAATTTTAAAGAAATTTAAAAATGTATAAGTGTTTTGAATCATTTAAGTATTACAAATGACATGAACTAATACAATGAATTCCTTCCAAGTCAAAGTTTTGAATAAACATTTCCTAAAAATACTAGAATGAAAATATTGGCATAAAATATCCTCAGTAATCTCAGATGGAATTATTATATGGATTGGGAACATCATTAGAGAAATTTTTATTTAGTTCTTTGAAAATGTTCATGAAGAAATTTAAAAGTCTTGGTATATATGAGATGGAATTCCTCTATTGGCAAGATGCTTTTAATGTGTGTGTGTGCGTGTGTGTGTGTGTGTGTGTGTGTGTGTGTGTGTATAGAATGAAACTTGAAACAAATATTAAAATAGTATTTTCCTCTGAAGAAATTAATCTGAATATAGTGCCATTTACATGAAAAAATAAAGTTATATTTTCTCTTATAAAAAATGGTCTTCTAGATTCTGCTATTTTAATCAATTATAATTTTTATTTTCTTTTTGTTGCTCAAATTGTCACAGCTTGGCCAGGGGGAGCTCTTTTTAAGTTGGCTTCTGAGTCCTGTCAACGCTGCATCAGAACATTTCAAAATGTACTTGTTTTCTGGCAACAAAAGTTTCCAGCCTAATCTAGAAATATCTGTTCCCCAAGACATAGAATAAGCTCCTCCTAAAAGCATTGATATTTTTAGTTGATTCTTGCCATTTGTCTATGATCTCCCTACTTGAAATTTTAACTTCTCACAAAATACCAATTAAACTCCTTTACATTTATAATTCAACAAACCAGATAATTTTACTACTTTTCATTAAAATTTATAAATCATTTGATTTTTAAAATTCTGTCCATAAAAGTGAAATATTAAAAATAACACTAATATTGTGAGTGATTTGTGATATTTTTACTGTTATGATTTTATGCACATTGGTCTCATCATTCAAATCCTATTTTAGAGCAGTGTTTCTAATGATTCCAAAGAAGTTTCATAATCATTCTAATTTTTATGGATTTTTACTCCTAAGAGTTGCTATTGTTTTTATAAAGTTTTATACCTACTTTTCATTTAACTGTTAGTTTAAAAAGAGTGAAGTCAAATACTTGAAGAATTCTTTTAAAATATACTTAATTCCTCTATACACAGTCAAAAATAAATCTTTGATAGTTCATTTTTAAAAATTCAAACTAGAAATGCATTATATCTGTAACTAATTAGACAAATTAAAACTGGAAAACATTTTTCAGTCTTTATTTTCAAAGAAACCAAGACTCCATTGTATGTAGAAAAATTCCATCATTTCAGTCCAGTAACTAAGTATCCTCAGATCTCTTTGATGATATCTGTGGTTAGACTGTACCCTCTGGAACTAGACTGACTGAAACTGACTCTCACCTTTATAATTGCTCAAACTAGAAAAAGGGCCTCCAAGGACAGAGTAGCAATACTCAATTAAAGGGCCTGATTGTTAGAGAAAATGATACTAATTATCTTGGCACTGAACCTCAAATTAATTATACAAGGTAATTCTCTACAATTCAAGACTGCCTTTATTATGTGATTTATTGGAACCATCCTAACTCCCCTGTCATTTTAACATATGACTTTTCAAAAGTAATTAAGAAATGTGTTTCTTTTTCTGGCTGGAAGCTACTTAAGTTAAGGACAATAACTTGCGACACACGTTTCTCGACACATGAGTAATTATAACCTATGTTTAGCTTTGACAAAACCAAGCTGCATTTAGAATTCAAATTCTTCACTGAGCCATTCAGTCTTAGTTAAAAAAACAAAAGTTATTTTAGCTGAATCTGAAACAATAAATTATTTATCCCAAACTCTTGCCATTAGGTCCCATGTTCATGAACCTGGGAAAGCAAAGTGGAAAGATTAAATCCACATTGAAAGGTAGGCTTTCCTGAGGCTGTTTTGTACTAATATTATCAGTCAATATATAATCAGATATTTTGTTATGGTAAAAACATGTGATGTTTTGCTGAGACAATGAAGAAATAGAAATTAGACTGTGTTTCATGTGTCAATTCTAATTGTCTGGCAATGAATGACTCTAAGATTGTGTTGAGAAGGATTCTGGGGGAGAGTCTATAATTCAGTGATAAAGGGTGCAGTCTAATATAAGACAAGAGTGGAGAACAGATATATATTTTTGGCTATCCTGACTTTACAAAAGAACTAAAAAGGATTCATTAGGACCTTGTATCTATCATTAAAAAAAAAAAAAAATCTATTTACTTTTAGTTGTACACATGCCTTTATTTTTATGTGGTGCTGAGGATCGAACCCGGGCCGTGCACGTGCTAGGCGAGCGTTCTACCGCTGAGCCACAATCCCAGCCCCTTGTATCTATCATTTAAGGTTTAAAGAATATTCATGTGCTTTAAAGTAGGAATAAAACAGTGAACAAAACAGACAAATCTTGCCCTTATATAGCTTCAAATTAATAAGAAGACAATCATTTTAGTAATGGTAATCTACATGAACAATTGTATCATGTTTTACAATATTTTTTGTTTTTGTTTTGTTTTGTTTTGTTTGGGGATTGGGATTGAACTCAGAGGCACTTCACCACTGATTTACCACTAAGCCACATCCCTAGCCTTTTGATTTATTGATTGATTGGTTGGTTGGTTTTTGAAATAGGGTCTCACTAAGAGCCTCACTAAGTTGCTGAGGCTGGCTTTGAACTTGTGATCTTCCTGCCTCAGCCTCTCAAGATGCTAGAATTACAGGTGTGCACCACCACGCACAATATATTTTTTAATGTTAATCCTTCCTCAGATTTCAGGCATAAGGTAAATTTGTGATATAATTTTTAATACACTGTGAGGTTTTGTTTTCTAATATTTAGATTAGAAATTTTGCATCTATATTCCAAAGGGAAAATAATTTTCAATCATTCATTATCAAAAATCCTTATTTGATTTTGGCATCATGATAACATTAGCCTTCTTAAATTTGAGGGGGAAATGTTACCTGTTCAATTCTGTGGAAGGGTTCATATGCATTGAAATTATGCGTTTCTTGGTAAGATGTTATATATAACTTGACTTTTAATTGATCAAATCAGATTTGTTTGTTCTACTTTGTTTTAAATCTTGATCCAATTTCTTAAAGGTCTTTTAAGGCTCTCTATTTCTATTTCTACTTGATTTGATTTTGTTATTTTTTGTGTGAAGTTTTTCATCACAAGTACTTTTTGACATCAGTTGTTCATTGCTCACCTATTTGTTAATCTTATTGTATATCTGTATATACATAATGTCTATACAATATCTCTCTCCCTTTTCCCTGATTTCACCAGTATATACAGAATATCAATTTTCACTGAAATAGATATATTTTACCATCTTGAGTCAACCTGGCCCATTATGTTGACTTCACACAAAAAGTTTTAAAATTTCCAAGAAGTGGAAAGACATTTCTTGTTAATCAGTTCTTTTCATATTAAACTTATCAGTATTGAAGTATATTTGTAATTATTCTGTGCTCAGCACCCATGAAGAGCAACATCCTTTTTATTTTTAGGAAACAAATTTTCCTATGTTCCTCATGGCCAATGATAGCATAGTTGCTTAATTTTATTCACAAGGTCCTATATTTGTTTTTGAGGTATGACCTTGAACTCTTTCTAGGACATCTATATATCTTTCAAATTTTAAAACCAAGAATTTACTTAAGACTCCAGAACTACTTGGGCAATGGTTTATAAAATGAAAGAAATGGCCCTAAGAACTCAAACATCCAATTTAATGTCTTTCTTTTAAACTCTTGAAGAAGTCTTGAATATGGACACTCTATAAAGTAGATGAGTGTATACAAAGGCCTCCCACACAAATGAGATACCCTTGCCCCAAAGACGTTTACTCCTCACCTTTATTCTTATTAAGATCTCAGACATAATACTACCCAACCATCTTCTTGTCTACCACCAGATACTTCTTCCAGAGTTTTCCATGACCCTAAACAGCTCAGAGCTTTTTTCTCATTTTGTGAAGGTTTTTTACAGCTTTGTATTGTTAAGACAACACGGAAACTGATTAAGATAACCGTAACTAATGAGAATAGTTTATATTTTCAGTAAGTCCCTGAGCAAGTTGATGCCAATATCCACAGGACCAGAGAGGAGAACTCTGCCTGAGAGTCCCTTGGCTTACTGTCTTTTCATTCTCTTTGGTTCTGGTGACACACCTGGACTGGCATCAGAAGAATGCATTTTGATCCTAGGATTGATGATTCTTATAAGGATAAAAAAGAGTTAATTATATCATATTTACATGTCCCTTCTTTGGGGGCAATAATAGAACACAGTTCTTTGCATATGACTGTTCCAGAAGAAGCAAGTGTTGGATGAATGAACTCATGGTAAACAGATTCAAAATGGCCTTGAGCGCCTGGAATCACCAGACCAGAGGTAGGTTTCCTCTGCATCACAAAAAATACAGACTTGTGTCCATTTCTGTTTTCACTTCTGCTCCATGAAAAAAAAATTAAAAAAGGATAATGTTCTTGGTCATTCCCAGTCAAGGGATGACAATTTATTTTTCCCTCAAGGATCATTAACTCAAAAAGAGAAAAGAAAAATCAAAGTTCACAGAAAAAAAAACTGAGATATTACACTAGTAGCTGGTTTGTTTTGTTTTGTCTTGGGGGGGGGGGGGTTTGGGAATCATAAATAACAGCAATAGAGATCCTTTTCTGAACAAGGCAGAATTATAAATCCATACTTTAAAATATTCTACTCATCCATTTTAATTATACTAGAAAACAGAAGAAACACTTATTCAGTAAATATAATAAGCATGGTGTTTAGGTTAGGAACATAAAGAAAGGCTGAGAGTGATACCACCATTTACCGTTTACCGTGATGAGTCCTTGCTTCCCTGAATGGAAGTATAACACCAGAGAAGCACACGGAGGCAAGGGTAGAGAGGAAAGTAAGAGACTTTATTAAAGGGTAGCAGAAAAGACTTCTCCTGGAGGAAGGAAGGGACCCTAAAGGTGGAATCATGGGAAAGGGAGGTCTTCTCCCTTTTACATCCAAGGTCCTCTTTTGTTCTCCTACATTTCTGTCCTTTGTCTCGTTTATCTCTCTATATATCCTGCATGTGATGGGGGGATGCAGGTGGGAAGGCCAAAAGGTGGAAGACAGGTGAGCTGATGGGGTGGGGGAGGAGTGATCTAGGCAGAAAGGGCCTAGGGTGATTTGATTAGCATCTCCCTGTTTGCTGGAAGCTGCTCCATTAACAATTCTTTGGGCTGGGCCTGGGCCTGGGCCTTGGGAATATTAACCTCTCAATCTCCCAGGTGCTGTTCTGGTTTCCTCATCAGACTGACTCTATTTTCTTTATTAGACTCGATATTAGGCCCAATTTACCTAACTACACTAACTACCAATTTTTAAATCTGGCTTCATTAGTAAAATAGAGAAGGAAGCAACAGAGTTCAAGAAGGAGAGAGGGAATGCAGGAGAGAAAAAGAATTAAAGAAACAGAAATTCAAAGAAAACAGTGAGTCCCATTTAAAGGTTTTTAAGCAATTACTACTATAAGCTGATAAAGTTGGGCTCTGGTGCTGCCTCTATAGGATTAAACAGGAACTTGTAATTAAAATTAAATGAAATTTTGAATTTTCCTAAAGAGTCAAGAGATAATAAACTATAAGATGGATATGAGCCGGGCGCGGTGGCGCACGCCTGTAATCCCAGCACTTTGGGAGGCTGAGGCAGGAGGATCGCAAGTTCAAAGCCAGCCTCAGCAATGGCCAGGCACTTAGTAACTCAGTGAGACCCTGCTTCTAATAAAAAATACAAAAAAGGGCTGGGGATGTGGCCCAGTGGTCAAGTGCCCATGAGTTCAATCCCCAGTACCAAAAAAAAAAAAAAAAAAAAAAGATGGATATGTTTCACATTTTAAAGGATTCAATGATGTTTAATGTTAATTTAGCAAGTGAAATCTGTATTTCCTACTCAGTTGGTTATAAATGAGTTTAGCTTTAAGTAAAGAAGATATGATTATCTGTAGCTTAAGCAAAAGCTTCTTTTTAGAAATGAAATTATGGCATTTGCCAGTAAGTGGATGGAATTGGAGGCTTTCATGCTAAGTGAAATAAGCCAATCCCAAAAAAGCAAAAGCTGAATGTTCTCTCTGATATGCTCACAATAAGGCATGGGGCGGGGGTGGGGAGGGTAGGTGGTGGGATAAGTAGGGAAAAATAGAAGTACTTTGGATTAGACAAAGGCGAATGAAGGGAAGGGAGGAGGAATGGGAATAGGAAAGATAGTAGAATGAACTGGATATTATTTTCCTATGTTCATATATGAAAACACGACCAATGTAATTCTACATCATGCACAACCAGAAGAATGGGAAGTTGTACTTCACATATGTAATATGTCAAAATATATTCTACTTTTATGCATAACTAAAAAGAACAAATTTTAATTTTTTTTTAAAAAAGCTTCTTTTTCACAGAACAAGCCCAGGGGCAGCAATAGTTGTCGTTCATTCATTCCTCAGTGATGTCACTGGAGATGCAGAAATTTTGTCTTTTTGCACCAGTGTCTTTGTCATGCAGACCTTCTCTTCATCATTGTCACCTGATGGTCTCTAGATAGTTTCTGAACCTGAATACAGGGAAAGATGAATAAGACTGAAAGAACGTGAAGGGGGCTTCCAGCTGGGCCTGTCCTTCTTACCAGGAAAACCAGGGCTGGCTGGAAGCCTCACTCAGCCTTACATCTCCTTGGCCCTGCCTGGTTACATGCAGTGAAGGGCCACCTATGGGCACTGAGTGGACAAACCACAGTGTTAGCTACATATTTAATATGCGTGAAGTCACATCTTTAGCTGCAGTAATTCTTTAATGAAGAGGACAGCTGCCATCTTTCCCTTGGCAATCATATTCCTTAATCTGATGGCAGGGAGAAATAAAGGTTTTCCTCCATGTGAAATCTGGTTCTTATGTAAATGCACTTAGTCTTGTCATTATGCTCATTCACTCAAAGTTACATTCTGACATGAGAAGTGCATCATAATCAAATTAATAACAAGCTTTTGAAATTCTAAAATGCAAGTGTAATATATGAAGCTTTGTCAAAACTTGCCAGCTCCTTATCAGTTTAGAAATTAAAATACCAAGCAGTTTGCACCCAGTTAATATGATTCTTCATGAATTTAATTTGTCTCACAATAGGTAATAAAATAGAAGTACTTGCCTTTATGTATACTGAACTGAACACGAATTTTCTCATTTTCTCTTGTAAAGAATCAGAAAAACACATGGTTTGTTCAAATAAATTATGTATTCTCTTTTCAGATTCTTTGGACAATAAAGTACAATCCAAATGTAGGATTCCTGATGATTAGTTTTTTTATATTTATAAACTATTATACATAAGATTTTCTTGGAAATAAAGCACTCATTAACTTATAGCAGAGCATGTATTTTAATAGTATTTTTATGTTTTTAATTACACATACTTTTTAATTTTAAACACACATATACGTATATATTACACATTTATTCCTAAAGGGAAAATATTAGTCTAAAAACATCTGCTAAATCTAGCAAACTATTATTAGTCCTTTTTGCATATAGTGGAATTAGAATTTTTTTATGTGTATCTGTTTTAGTCAGGTTTTTCACCGCTGTGACTAAGGACCCAACCAGAACAACTGTAGAGGAGGAAAAATGTATTTGTTGGCTCACAGTTTCAGAGGTCTTAGTCCATAGAAGGCTAGCTACATTCATTCCTCGGGCTTGAGGTGAGGCAGAACAGCATGGCAGAAGAGGAAAGCAGCTCACATGATGATCAGGAAGCAGGGAGAGAGACTGCTCTACAAAATATATACCCAAAGCCACGCCCCCAATTCCCATATCCTCCAGCCACACCCTACCATCCTTCCACCATTCAGTTAATCCCTATCAGGAGATTAATTCACTGATTGGGTTAAGGATCTCACAACCCAATCATTTCTTCTCTGAACCTTCTTGCATTATCTCACACATTAGCTTTTGGGGGACACCTCACATCTAAACTATAACAGTGGTCGTATGTGGCCATTGGCATGCACTGGGCACTCTACTACAGTTGCATGCTTATCTTTACCAAACTTCTTGTTACACTATTAGAAATGTTTGCATGTCAGTCTCTCCCCTCAGCTGTAAATTCTACAAGTGTTCAAGGATCTTGTTTTTTATTTCTATATCCTTATATGCCAGAATAGTACCTGGAAATTAGTAGATGCTTATTTACGTGTTGAATTAATGGGGAAAAAATGGGTTTGATTTTGGACTTTTTATTCAGTACAGTGTCCATTCATTTTTTTCAGTCACTCTAACAAAGACCTAATAATCCATATATATTCTTGTGGTTATACATATGCATTAAAGGTGCTAATGTGTTTTTGAAAGAAGAAAATACCGAATCACCCAATATTCTTCAAGTGGCTATGAAAATAAAATAATTTCACATTCCTAACATGTGCTTAAGTCTCGTGATTGTGAAGAAAATGATGTTGATATTGGATACTGTCTTTCACTATTACAGAATCCTATCAAAACACTATTGCAAAGTGGTGCTGCCCCATGCCATTAATGACCCAGACCATCATTATTTTAATTTCCTATTCAGGAGAAAAGTGGAAGTATATGAACATTTCTTATAATTATTTGGAAGCAAAAGAGATGCTTTAAAAATATAAGATAATCAGATCTTGATTTGATTTATAAGCTAATAGATTTGCTTGTTGTTCTTTTCTGAATGCTTGCCAAAGAGAAAAACCTACTGAGTCAGACACAAAGGGTTTTATTCATCATGACACAGCAAGCAGCAGGAATAACAACATATTTGCAGTGGTTCCTCCTGCCTCTAAATCCCATGGGGGAGACATGGACCCAAATGGATGCTGCACACACAGAGAATTTGCATACCAGCTAAGGAACACTGCAGAATCAACTGCTTTTATAGGATGGAAAAAGAAAATTTCTATTTCGTCTAAAGTAAGGTGAGAGGTCCCACCATCTTTCAAGATTATCCATTGCATACACAACCCTAAAATATGGCTCCAGAAGAGATCAGGAAGATCCTCACGATCTTGATACACCCAGCAAGGCATGCAAGACAGCAAGTGGCTTACAAAGGACTCTTTCTCCTAGTAAAAACAATCATTATATACATTGAAATCATTAAAATCAAATATGAAAATATATACTTATTGGTTTTTACCACCACTTCCCTTTGGTTGATAATTTTGTGTTCTTCACAGAACACAGAGCAAGCCTATTTCACTGTTTGGACCCCACTTGCCCTTTATCCCCACCTTCTGTGGTGGAAACAAAAAGTAAGTGAATAAAGTAACAAGAAATGTGGCTATAGCAAAAGATAGGGTTGGAGGATGAAGGGCTTCATACACCATGATAAGAACTTTGGACTTATCCAAGGAAAGTGGGAGATATCAAAGGGTTTAGGATGAGTGAATAAAATGACTAGATTTTTATTTTAGATAAATGGCATGGAATAGACCAAAGAAGAGACAAGACACTAGTTAGGAAGCAGTGGAATGACTATGGCCCAACCTAAAATGAAGGAGTTAGATGCAGACAAAAACAAACTTGATAAATATTTGAAACATCGAATTGTCACAATTTAGAGTCTAACTGAACGTAAGAGGTGAAGTAGGAGAATTCAAGAAAAGCATCCAGGGTTCTGGCTTGAGCAACTAAGTAATGATGGTGCTACTCACCAATGTAGGAAGCAGAGAAGATACAGGGAATGTGAGCATGGAAGTACTTAGTTCCTCTGAGGCTCTCTACAGCCTGTGATGTATTGGAACATCCCAGTTATCCAGAGACAGTTGCATGTGCAGATTGGGTGCTTTGGAAATAAAAGCTAGGTCTGTGCTACAGAGCTAAATGGTAAGTGAAGTCATGCAAGAGAACAGAATTGTACATGGAGTCGATGGCGATTTAGAAGGAAAAAAAGACTCAGGCAAGAGGTGCACCCTCTCTTAAGGACAACCAAAAGACTTAAAATTACAACTGGAAAGGAAGAAAATCATGACTGCAGAATACCATGAGAACAAAAAGAAAAGAATACTTAAAGAGACATGAGAGTCAAATGTTATAGTTTACAGAAGTAACTTCAGAACTTAAGGTGTTTATTAAGTTGAATAAAAAGTCTTTAATTGCCTTGACATCAGCAGTTTCATTAGAATCATGGAGGAAGAAATAATGTCAGTAGAAAGAGTAGTAAATGAGATGAAGAAATTAACAATGCATGTATCTGTAGGCAATTCTTTCAAGTGTAAAGTCTATATGGAAATGAAAGAGGCTTTAGGAGTTTGTTTTGGATGTGTTGGTTGGTTTTTTAATGATATGAGAGATTTGAGTATGCTTAAATGCATATGAGAAGAAGCCAATAGATAAAGAAAGATTGAAGCTATGGGGATAAGAAAGGAGAAAGACTAAAAAGAGATGCTAGTAGAAATTTCAAAAAAGTAAAATTGTGATTTTTCAGGCAAGTATAAAATGAACGTGTATCATATAAAGAGCACTCTGCAAGCATGTATAACAAATTAGAATAAAAATGAACGTGTATCAAAAATTATTGAATTCATATTAATTCACTCAGTATAATTCAACAAATTATATGTGAGAACTATGTGAGAACAGTTATCCAGAGATAGTTGCATGTGCAGATTGGGTGCTTTGGAAATAAAAGCTAGGTCTGTGCTACAGAGCTAAATGGTAAGTGAAGTCATGCAAGAGAACAGAATTGTACATGGAGTCGATGGCGATTTAGAAGGAAAAAAAGACTCAGGCAAGTAACTTCAGTTACTTCTGTAACTTTGATAGATTCAACAAATTATACTGAGTGAATTAATATGAATTCATTAATTAATGAGGTAAGCAGGAAGATGTTGATAGGCTCTAAGTAACTTGAAAAGATGACTTATTTATAAGTAATTTATTTAAGGAACATGAAGATAAGATCACTATATTGGCATCAAATTTATTAATGTTCTGCAAAGAAAAAAATATGAGACCTTTTGAATTATCTTTCTATGGAAGCAAAAACTTGGACTGAAATTATTTGCATCACTACGGGAAAGAAATGCATAAATGAGCATGTAATTTTACTAAGTATGGAATTTCTACTTCAAAATGAACTGTAAGCTGAACAAAGTACAACCCCCACACCCCAGATAATTCTTGGGTAGACCAGTATAGCATTGCTCCTATGTAAAAATTAAAAAAATTTTAAAAATTTTGTTCACCATTTGGACTTATTCCCAAGTTGTAATTATTTTTTTTTCCTGACACAGAGTAGTTACTAAGAGGTAGGAGAAAAAGAATGTCATCAGGAACTTGTCAAGTAGCAGCAATTCTAAACAAGGGAAGGGATGTGAGCTAAGTGTTGCCACCTTAGGCAACGATACCGCGGGAAAGAAATCGGAGGCAGACTGGGAATGAATGGTTTCTTTATTCTTGCTTCTTCTTCTCTCCTTTCTCTCTCTTCTCTTCTGTCTTCTGGTCTGATTCCCCCACAGTCTCTTTAAATACTCTTTACACAAGCATACACGTGTCACAAGCTCAACTTACAGGTGCGGCACACAGTACCCACGGACACAGAAAGATTCTTAGTTAATTACATTAAGGTCAGTTGTAAACGAGTAAACGCCTCCTCTTTGGCTCTCAGCCAGCCGCCATCTTAGCTACTTCCTCATTCAAGGCTCTTACAAGTTAAGTTTATTAACAGAAAGAAACCAAAGATGTTAAAGTACTTTTGAGATTAGCAACAGGAAGCTTCATTAGGCCTAATAAGAAAAAGAATGGCTATCAAAGTCATTTGAGACCTGTAACTATAGCAGCCAACTTCTCGATTTAAGTGCTATGGCCTTTGATAGAAGAACACAGCCACTACCAGCCTGCCTAGAAAGAAGATAATAGAATGATAAATATCCTGGCCTCACCATCCTCCTGCTCTCTGACAAGTGCTCGTGACCTCCATTGGAGAAAGCCGACCTGATGCCAGAGGCCAAAGGAGCTTTAAGTACGTCATATAGATCAGTGTCCTGGGACAGAGAATGGGAAGAAAATGGCAGAAAGTGGGCACAGAGAGGGACAGAGAGTACCCATCCCAGGAACAGACCTAGAGGACAGAGGGTAAGATAAAACTTAGAGAAATGACTTTCAACTGTAACAGGAGGAGAGAAGGGTAGATGAGGGTAGCCGCAGGATAATTTGTAAGTCAGTCGGAATTTAAGGGGTTTCCCTTTACAAAATTAAAGTATCCTTACTCTCTGTCAAGTTAAGTCATTGTGTGAGAGTAAGGGTAGGATTGGTAGAGATGGGGTTGATTGGCTTGGACTTTAGAGAAAAGAGGAAAAGTCTGGAATGGTTCTTGGAGGGAAACGTAGAGGAAACTGACCAAATAAATCAGAGTAAGATTTTTGGGGGTGGTGAGAGTGGAGAGAGTTAAGTGAAAAAGGCCATAAATTCGTAGTGGAACCCATCTTCCAGGAAGTTTGATTATTTTCCAGCATTACTAAGTAAAATTGATGTCCTTCCCCGACTTTACTTATATTGCCTCCTTTGAGTGGTTATATACTTGATGAAACTTTGTCTATAGGTCAACGAATTTAGGAAGTGACTTTCTGAAAAGTGGCCTCTGATCTCCTGAGCCATGCTTCCCTTTATTTATAGGATAGAACTGTGTAATCTTTCCCATAGTAATGAACATCACACAACCCAAATTAGGCTTCTTTAGCACCATTTGTTGCTATCATTTCTCTGTAGGAGTGCTTTCCAATTTCCTCTTAGCTAAGCTTATGTCTCTTTCAAGATTCAGCTATAGTCCTACTCCTTTCGTGACACCTTCTCTGACCTCTGCAATACAAGTAAAAAGGATCAATTGCTAATTGACTAGTACTATACCAAAAGGATACTTGAATGAAATCCAATAATTACAGATGCAATGTTTCAGAGCCTCTGATTACAAATGAATGCATTTTAATAATGCTTCTCAGAGAAAGGAGTAGAGGGCAGTGGCTATGACTGAATATGATTAAATACGAATCAACTTTGTAGGCTATGATATCTAAGATACTTCAAGTCAATACATTTCATCTTTGATACATATATTTGTATTATTATTCAAAAATTAAGCGCCCTAGTTTATCAAATGTTGTCATTAGTTGTGAGTAAAGGGAAAGAGGCGACCAGCAATAACCCATAATATTTACTACCTGAGAATATTTGTAAAATATCGACTAGATTATGATACATAATGAGTTAACAATATAAATTTGTTTTATTATTTTATAACATCAGATGCTACATCTGATTTTAGTTGAATTATAGAATGTTTTTGTAGAATGATGGAAAAGAAAAGATAACTGTTATTTCAAAGGGGTTATTGGTGTACAGGGCACATGCAAAAAATGACCAAAATAGAGGGTGATTTGCTTTGTGCCAAAATGCAATCAGCTCAGGTTTTGAACTTATGTAACTAACTGCTACCAAGACTCTAGATCTCTTTAGCATTTTTCTTAAAAATATTTATTTATTTACTTTAGTTGTATACAATGCAATGCATTTATGTTCACGTGGTGCTGAGGATCGAACCCGGGCCGCACACGTGCAAGGCGAGCGCTTTGCCGCTGAGCCACAACCCCAGCCCCTCTAGCAATTTTTATAAATCACTGTATTACATACCACCGCACTGTAACATCTGTCAACAGTAACTACCTCCAACTTGAATCCTTCCTTTACCATTTCCAAACTTGAATAAGTTCCTTTTTCTAGTTCATCTCAATAAATTCTCTTCGGCATACTAATAAGAATTTGTTGAGATGAACTAGAAAAACAACTTGTGGAAATACCATTGTGGGCAAAGAGCTGTAATCTCTGAAAGGGCTAAGACTATATCTGTGACTCATCAAATGGCATTCTGACTTTCAACCATGTATTTGATTTGTATGCATGACCTCTCCTTCTTCTACCAGAATATTAATTTCTTACATGCAAGTTATTTCTTATTGACCATTAGGTATCTTGTGGGAATAGCCCAGTATTGGCATTCATAAGCATTTAGTAATTACTAAATGCGTGGATGGATGGATAAATACAAAAGAAAATTAAAGGGTTTGTTAACCAACATTGAAAAAGTGCTCATCTATTTACCAACCAAAAGTCAGAATTTAAATACACTATTTTAAAAGAAAGAAAAAGAAATATGCTGTTGTCATTTGTTATATTCTTTAATATGTATCATAAATCAATGAGTATCAAATGCAAATTTCTTTAAATATATATATGCAATGCAAATTTATTGATAATAGATAAATAAAATATAAGTGTGTCAACATAAAGGAATATTATTTGGCAACAAAAAGGATGAAGTATGGATACATGCTACAATGTGAATGAACCTTAAAAATATTGTGCTAAGTGAAAGAAGCAGTCAGAAAAGGCCACATAATATGTGACTCCATTTATGTGAAATATCTAGAATAGACAAACCTGTAGAAATAGAATGCAACTTAGTGGTTGCCAGGGCTTGAGCAAACCTGGAGTGAGTGGTTGTTAATCAAAAGCTTCTTTTTGGAGTGACAGAATGCACTAAAATTAGATTGTGGTAATTTTTGTGCCATTGTGTTGATAGTATTATAAAGCACTAAATTAGTATTAAAAATGGCTGAATGTTATGGTGTAGGAATTAGATTTCAATAAATCTATGTTTGAAAAGTAAAGATTAAGGGGCTGAGGTTTGGGTTTAGTGGTAGAGTGCTTACCTAGCATGTGTGAGGCACTGGGTTTAATCTTCAGCACCACATAAAAACAAACAAATAAATAAAGGTATTATGTTTATTTACAACTAAAAAAATGTTTTAAAATAAATAAATAAAAATTTAAATTTTTTTTTTTTAAAAAGTAAAGATTAAGTGGCTTTTTCAAAATTACCTGAAAAGTCAGGGAAGCCAGATTGGAATCCACATTTGTCCAACTAATATAGTTATTTTCCCTTTCTTTGCTATAGTCTCATATGCAAAACTGCTGGTTTTTTAATCCATTATGTTATGAAAATCTTCACTTCTTTTTCATCATTGGAGTGTTTGTGCTTTGTTCTCTTTCTCTCCTCCCATTTCTTAACTTCATCAAGAACATTCATGCCGTCCTTGTCCAGCAGTTATATGGCTTACATTTTAATGTTCAATGTTGCTTCCTGACTTGGAGCAACAACGCCGCCGCGGGAGAAAAACTCCGGAGGCAGAATGAAGATGAAGGAAGGTTTTTTTATTCTTTAGCTTTAGCAATCTCTCAAAATTCTAACACTGGCTCTTTCAGCAACCTCTCTGACTCTTTACTTACTTTCTTAGAGAGAGCTTAGAGAGAGAGAGAGAAAGCTTCTTTCTTCTTCTTTCTTCTTCACTTTCTTTTACTTTCTTAGAGAGAGCTTAGAGAAAGAGAGAGAGAGCTTCTTTCTTCTTCACTTTCTTTTACTTTTGTTTTCTTAGAGAGAGCTTAGAAAGAGAGAGAAAGAGAGAGAGAGAGCTTCTTCTTTCTTCTTTCTTCTTTCTTCTTCGGCAGCCTCGACCTGACTCTGACCAGGAACTATTACTTCTCTCTCCTATCCGCTCTGACTCTTATTTCTTCTTCTGACTACGTTCTGGCCGCTCTGACTCTCTGACCCGAACTCTTCTTCCAACCGACTGAGCGACTGAACGACTGACTGAATGAATTCCGCTTCTGACCGCTTTCACCCGGTTATATACCTTTAGATTTGCGGGTGCGTCACGTGCATTTACAGGTGCGTATGATTATTATCAGGTGGAACTTATGGCTTCCAGCTAGCCGCAATAGCCATCTCCCTGATAGGGGCTGCTTCAGTTCAAGACTCAGCTGAATTTTTTATTTGGCTGCACATCATGGTGACTTCTCACACTATTGATCTGTTTTGTGCAGTATGGGACTAATCATGTGTAACTTGATGGACAAGACTTGGGGAAGAAGATGAGTTTAGCAGCCTGTGAGCAGCAGGTGGGAAACCACAGAACAACAGGATGATCCTACTGCTGGAATCGGGTTACACTCATAGAAAGGAGAGACAGGCAAGGGTTGTTTAACTTGATACTCCTGCCCAGGAGGTTGACTTACACCAGCATGTGAGAAATGCCATTTTCCAGATGACTTCCTCTCTTGTTACAAAGTCTGGCTCTGACTCCCTGCAAACTGCTGGATCTTCTCCACATTTGGGTGTTTGAAACACTTATCTTTCCCCTCTGTGATGTATTTTTCCACTCATCTTTTTTTAATTTTAAATCTCTTATTGTAGGAAGATTAATTATCCTCCATTGAATTGCATGGGTTGTTTTTTAATATATGTGCAGCCATTGTGATATTCCCTGCTGAGATGGAAAAGAGGCATAAGGCAAATGGCCATTCACACTATTAAAGAAAGTGGTAAGTCAATGCATTTTCTCTCTGTGGGATATGATTGGATTAACTTACTTGAATTGCAGAAATAAAAATGGATATGTCCTTGTCCTCTATTGTCAGTCTCTAAGAATGTGATGAAATGGTATTAACAGGTGACTTTTTCTTTTCTTTTTCCAAATGAAGATATCAAATATCTTTCACTGGTTTAATATACAAATTAGAAAGATAGCTTCCCATTGTTAAAAACATTCTCTGGTGACATTAAGCAGATTTTATTCACCTATCATCTCTAATTATTACTCATTAATTCCCAGTTATTTGGATAAATTGTGAAACTTTTGTAGGAAAAGTTTGTTAATATTGGTAAGTTCATGTCACTCAACCTAACATATAGTTACATAGTAGGACTTGCTCAAATCCACAGGGTGGGGATGGAGGTGTGTCATGAGAAGGGAAGAATAAATTATAGGGAGTCAAGGGACAAGAAAGGAGAAGAAAGTGGGCTCCTGTGGGCACAAACATAGTAGATATTAAACTCCGAGGCAGAGCCTTTCTGCAAGGCTTAATTTCACATCAAAAAAATAATGGAAAAGTTGTGTGTAACAGTCAGTATTGCTTGCCTGCCCCACACCCATTCTTTCCCTTCTCTCTTGCTAACAGAAGCTCAATTATGATAGCATATGCCCCACCCCCAAGGACTGAAGCATGGCCAGTCTCCCCAATCATGATTTCATGATTTAATGCTCCCTTTTGATTTCTATTTATTTCTCATTATATACCTATCTGTTAATATTCCTGGTTGCATGACTGTCTTTTTAACTAGTGCTAGCCCAAGAAACAAATCTTTTTTTTGTGTTTGTTTTTGTTTTTGTGTGTGTGTGTGTGTGTGGTGCTGGGGATGATTTCCACTTATGATAACATATTACAATGATGCTTGGAATATAACCTGCCATCTTGCCACCATGAAGCACTAAAGGAGGACAAAAAGTAAATGTGCTGAGGAATGGAAAAGTGTGAAGAAACTGGAACCTTGGGTGACATTAATGAGCTGATGAACTGGATCTACTACCTCCTCCAGATTCTTTGCAATGTAAGCGATTTAATAGTCTCCACTGCTCAGTTGGGTGTTTATGGGTCACAGACCTACCCTAACTGAAACAGTGTCAGAGCATTTCCATGCCATCAAGAACATGCATAATTGATGCTAAGAATGTAAGCCTGCGATCAGGTTTAAATGATGCAGGCTTTTCATCGACTTCATTCTCTAAGAAGATGAGGGAGTATCCCTTCTCTTAAACACCCCTCTGGACAGTACCTTGTGACTCTACTGAAAGGTACACTTATAGACTATACCTTTCAATGGCTACTGCTCTGGGTCCCCTCTGAGTCTTGAGGTATCTTCCCGACAAGAACCATCCTTTACAAAAACACTGTTTTTCCTTGTTAAGGTTTTCCTCAAGAAAATATTCTATGGTAATAGATGGTCTCACTTGATACTTAATTGTCTTACTGATTTTTAATACACAGTTATGGCTGTGTAACAATGCCTCCACAAGATTATGATGGACTTGAAAGCTCCCTGTTACCTAGTGATGCCATGAGAGTCATAACATCAAGGCACAAGGCATTGCTCACTTGTTTGTGGTGATGCTGGTGTAAACAAACCTACTGCCCTGCCAGTTTTATAAAAGTATAGCATAGGGGCTGGAGTTGTGGCTCAGCAGTAGAGTGCTCGCCTAGCACTTGTGAGGCCCTGGGTTCAATCCTCAGCACCACATAAAAATAAATAAAAGGTATTAAAAAATATAGCATATATGATTACATATAGTATTTAATACTATATAATGATAAGAAACAACTATCATTGGCTTGTGTGTTTATTATACTGTGCTTTATATTGTTGGATTCTGGGCAGGGAAGCTGCGCCTTTCAGGTAGAAGGCCACACCTCCCCAGGTACTTTGTGAAAAGACTACATCTCCCAGGTGCCTCAGGCTGGTCAGCCCTCAGGTGCCCTCCCCACCTCTTGACCTCCGGCAGCCTATGGGACAAGGACTGGCTCCAGGGGTACCTCGGACCACCAGTTTGCTATTTAAGCCTGCTCCGGACTGAAACTGGCCCTTCTTGTTCTCCCTTGTTCCGTGCTTTTCTTGTCTTGCCCCTTTCCCATTCCCTACCCCTCTTCCCCTCCCTTCTTTTCCCTACCCCCTCCACGTGGCACCCCAATAAACCCTTTTATTTCATTAACACGGCATTCCCAGCTAAGTTAACTTTGTTCAGCATTTTCCTACATATATCATTATATTATAGCATACTCCTACTTATTAAAAATTATTACTGTATTATTTTATACTTTACTGTGAAACAGTATGCCTCATTACACAGGCAGCAACCTCACATCTCTTGTTTACAACACCTCTTCATTGCATTATTGTCTCTTGTCCTTTATTTTAAACTCCTGCTGTTTTGTTCATTGTGGCCCTCTGAGAAACAGGCCATATTATATACTGTGTATATACCACAGAGCCACATAGGTGTGTAGTAGGGTGTGCCATCTATATTTGTGTAAGTACACTCTGCAATGTTGGCACAATGATAAAATTCTCAATGATGGCTTTCTCAGAATGCACCCTGGCTGCTAAGCAACACACAACTTTACATATATATCTGAATATTACTGCTCACAATATAGGAGACATGCTTATAGTCTTATATGCAGCTAAGAGTTATTGGGTGCCTAAGTGTAACAGCTATTGTATTAAGCACTGAAACACAGACATGGAAGGCAGGATTCCTACCAGGATTTTCCATAAATGAGAAGGAAATCTCATTTGTGATTTGCACTACATTGTGACTGAGTGCTGTAACAACAGTTTAGGGACAGAAAAGAAAGTTGCAAAACTCAATTGGACCATTCTGGAAAGGCTCTGGATAGCAGAACACTTGAACTGAATCTTGAAGGGCTATACTATTCCAAAACAATGGAGATACAAGTAACTAATTGTGTTAGGCATAAGGGATCCATGAGGGAAAAGCAATACATGGGAAGGGAGGGACTTTGATGCTACATTGAAAAGCTTACCCCCAAAAGTTACTGGAAGATTCTGAGGGATTGCAGGAAGGGACAGCTTACGATAGTACCAACTGACAATGGTACAATCTTGGAGATAGACAGAAAACAATTCCAAGGGTGTGGTGGTGCACGCCTGTAATCCCAGCACTTGGGAGGCTGAGGCAGGAGGATCATGAGTTCAAAGCCAGCCTCAGCAATGGCGAGGCACTTAGCAACTCAGTGAGACCCTGTCTCTAATAAAATACAAAAAAGGGCTGGAGATGTGGTTCAGTGGTCGAGTGCCCCTGAGTTCAATCCCTGGCGCGGTCTCTCTCTCTCTCTCTCTCTCTCTCTCTCTCTCTCTCTCTCTCTATATATATATATATATATATATATATATATATAATGAGAGTGAAAAAAATATGAATCAAGAAATATCAAGAAATAGGACTGAAGGGTTTAGAGATTAATTGAATGTAAGGGTAATTGCAAAGAGGGAGTTTTGAGGATGACTCAGATTCCTAACCACCAAATGGGTTGGATATTATGATACCCTTTAGGACAGGGAGTAAGAAGGAGTTGGGTTTTGTGGCAGGGGAAACAACAAGATAGCACATTTTTGAAATCAAAATTGCCCTTAATTAAAGATGCTTTTATTTTAAAACATATAAATGAAAATTATATTACTTTTTAACATTGATTATAATATTCACCATAGATCTTAGAAAGTAAAATGGTAGATGGTCACCTAAACAATTATTGAGTACACTTTCCAACTAAAGAGAACATTTAAAAAATAAATGCTTAAACTCATACAGTTGCTCATAGTTGAAACTGGTAATCAGTTGCTATTAATGCCACTAAAGATGTAAAGTCAGTAACATTTGTTACAAAAATAGCTTCATATATTTCCTTCATTTGAAGTGCTAACAATACAACTGTCCTGAGATAACAACTTAAGATTTTGCTTTTCTTGCCAGTGATACCAGAGTATAAATACATATGAATGTGAAATTAGAGATTTTACTCCTTTTGATATGCTCCAATATAACTCTATGATCTATGCTGTCACATAATCACTGCCCTTGGTGCTCCACCAGTGAGAGATGAAGAATGATTTCAGTCTACCAAACAGCGCAAGTGTTCCATCTTTTTTTTTTTTTCACTCCAGTCAGAATGGAAATGATCCAGAATATAAGCAACAATAAATGTTGATGAGAATGTGGGGGAAAAGTTTCACTCATACATTGCTGGTGGGGCTGAACCCCTCTGGAAAGCAGTATGGTGATTCCTCAGAAAACTTGGAATGGAATCACCATTTGACTCAGTTATCCCACTCCTTGGTGTATCCAAAGGAGTTAAAATCAGCATACTACAGTGACACAGCCACGTCAATGTTTATAGCAGCTCAACTCATAATAGCTAAACTGTGGAAACAACTAGGTGCCCTTCAATAGATGAATGGTACATATACACAATGGAATATTACTCAGCCATAAAGAAGAATGACTCTGACATTTGCCTGTGAATGGGTTGATCTGGAGACTATCATGCTAAGTGAAGTAAGCCAATCCCTAAAACCCAAAGGTAGACTGCTTTCTCTGATAGTTGGAAGCAAAAAGGGGTGGGAGTGAGGGAAAGAACAGAAGTGCAGTAGACTGGACAATGGAGAATGGAAGGAAGAGAGGGGGGATAAGCAAAGGAAATACAGTGGAATGAATCTGACACAGTTTTCCCATGTACATATATAAAAACAACACAGTGAATCACGCCACCACATACATCCATAAGAATGGAACTCTAACTACCATAAGATATATATTCCATGCTTATATAATTATATCAAAATGGATTCCACTATCATATGTAACTAAAAAGAACCAATTAAAAATTAACTTAAAAAGATAACACTTATTACAATGTTTAGTTTTAGGAGCTCATACTTAATTGAAGCAAAATTATCTTAACATTTCTGAGATTACCTTTCAGGTTTCACATACCAGTAAATTTCCAAATAAATTTTAGGAACCAATTTAAGACTGAAAACTTTTTTTATATATTTATTCTTTAGTTGTAATTGGACACAATACCTTCATTTTATTTATTTATTTTCATGTGATGCTGAGGATTGAACCCAGGGCCTTGCACATGCTAAGCAGGTGCTCTACAACCCCAGCTCAAGTTTGAGAACTTTTTATGTTCCTAAGTCACCATAGATATGAAAAAAGCAAACAAAAACTTTCATCTATTAATAACACTTCATTTTAATAAAAGGATATTTCAACACCAAAAATTAAGGAATGAATCTTAATAAAAGTAAATTTATTAAGTTACTTAAATTTGTTTTTCTTAACTCAAAGAAAGTGTTCTTATTTTCTTTTTTCAGTTTTTCTTGAGCCGACATAAAAGCATTCACTGACTAAAAACATAAAAGCCACAAACTGGCATTTAGAAACCACTGAAATTAACTGTTATATCTAGAGACTTGGAAAGCAATTGAGAATATAAAGCTGAACATATAGAATCACAGCCATGTAATTTGCAGTTGCAAGATGAATTATCATAAGAACTGTTTATTTGGCACCTTCTGTGTGTCAAGCACTATAATAAGGGCTCTATGTAATATTTCAACCTCTCACCAATTTGGGGAGTTGAGATGGTTGCTCATTTTTATGGATGAGGAAATTAAAGCTATTAAAGGAGATATTAAAGCCCAACACCACAAACAGGAAGTGGCAGAAGTGATATGCAGTATTTCTCTTACTTGAAGTTCTGTGTTTTTTAAGTATATGGATGTCCTGTCACCATGGAAAGAATATATAGAAAAAAGAATGAGAACAGAGGATGGAATTTGGAGGTACACAGACACTGATGAACATGTTCAGAAAGAAATAATCCCAGAATAAGAAAATAAACAGGGCCATGTAAAACAGAGGAGAGTATAATTTTCAAAAGACATATGTCATAACAATTCCAAATATCACAGAGAAGGTAAAATATAAATTAAATAAGTATAAAAATCTATATTTTCACAAATCTAGGCCAAAATAAAAATGATACATTGCATCTACTTCCTAAATAGAGTCCATTAATAATACACATCAGTCCCACTGTTCCTGGTGAGGTTACAGCCCAGGAATCTAACCCCTTTTGCAAGTCTAGAGCCAATCTGAGTTTCCTCTGCGTTACTCACTCATTGTAAGAGGCTTAAATCTGATCACCTGAGCCATTGAATTAAATAGCATTTGGCCTCCAGAACTTAATACTAAACTAAATCTTTCAGGATCAAATAAAAAAATTCCAATTTATACAATAATATCTATGCTGCAATCCAGGAACCTCTAACTAGAATCAGGGTTTTTAAAAATGTAATGTGTAATTTAATAACTGTGGATATAGAGTACTATATTTGCTACAAAGTCATAACCTACATCACAAAATTTGACTAGTAAGATTTGAAATACAATTTAAATGTAATATCATCAGGATAAATTGATACATTGATATGGTTTGAATAATTAATCAATGCTATGTAAAGATTATCACTCAAGTTCCATCATAGACTTTCAATCATGAATTCTCTGTTCCTATGTGTCAGTCATAGCTATATTGCCTCTAAACTCCAGACTTTTCCTTTTTTTTTTTTTTTTTTTTTGCCTGCTCTTTGAAACTAAATCTGGGCCCTTTAAAATTTTTCCATTGCTAGCCTTTCAATTTCAGACTTGAGGGTACTTGAGAGGCATTGCAGGAGGAAAGGGTTTTGCTTCCTGGTTGTGATGTGTTTGAGTGGCAGATCCCAGCAGTGCACGCCTATGGCTGGCACAGGAGACTTCTGCAACATTCACATCTTCTCCAGCTCCAGGCTCCTGCTGTGCACAATGGCTCTCCCTGCTCTCAGGTAGTTTTGTAGC
Organism: Tamias sibiricus; assembly: GCA_025594165.1. Lineage (NCBI taxonomy): Eukaryota > Metazoa > Chordata > Mammalia > Rodentia > Sciuridae > Tamias > Tamias sibiricus. The sequence goes on along the minus strand of CM046665.1, from coordinate 36,481,168 downwards.
CTTGCTTCAGATGAGAAACCTCCTCATAAACAACTTTCCCTAGAAAGACTACAAGTCAGATTTCTGGCAAGTCCTTGAGAGCAGATTTCCAGCAAATTCTCTCAGGGTAGCAAAGCAGTGACTTCTCTGACACCCAAAGAGGGCAGAACCTTCTTCAAAAGGACCGTGTCTCAGTCTGGAGGAGGAGAGTGGGGTGGGGCTCTTTCCCGGGGTCTCTACCTCAGCCCTACAGGCAATGGCTGCTCCTTACAACTGCTGTAAAGCCTTCTCTAGAGTTCTCTCTACTTCTTACCTGCCAAACTCTCCTTAATCCAATCTTCTGTTCTAGTTAATAATTCTTTATGTTAAACTTTTCCTTTTATAATTATATGATATCTCTCTTCTGATTTGACCCAAACTAATAAACTTTATTTACATTTACCTTAATTAAAATAATTAAACTTACTAGAAACTCTACAAATTACAGAGAAGACAATGTCACAACATTAAAGGAAATTGATTCCACTGGTACGTTTCTCAGTAGGTACCTTTACTGAGCATCTAACACATGCTAGATAGTCTCCGTATCTGAATTTGTTTCAATTGTCACAATATCCCAAAGTACTTAGCTAAGTATTATTATTCCAAATTTATCTATGGAGGACCTGAGACCTAGAGAGCTTCCATAAGTCATCCAAGACCACAAGTCTAGTAAACTGCAGAGATGTAGTTCAAAGCCATATATGCCTGATTCCAAACTCCACACACTTCCCCAAGTCCTTGCTTCCCAAAATGGCCTTTAGCTTACATTTTCATCCTCCTTACCCTCAGCTGCTTCTTTGCTCTGCACACCTCAAAAGAAAAAGAAAACAAGAAGCAGCCACCTAGTATTCAACTACTATTGAGAGAAGGCAGAAGAAAAGGCTTTCATGTGTATTTCCCCTCAATCCCAAAGAAATCTTTCTTGACATATAATAGATGAAAGTTGACCTTTCTCTTTTTCACTCTAAACTGGCTATTTAGGCTGCAATCATATCATTAAACTTCAGCCCTGGAAAGTTTATTTCCCTTAGTATGTTAGGAGTGTGGGTTTGTATTAAACTCAATTTAGCACATTTTTTGAGTGCTGAAATAAAAATCTAAAAATCAGGGGCTGGGGTTAGAGCTCAGTGGTAGAGTACTTGCCTCACACATGTGAGGCACTGGGTTCAATCCTCAGCACCACATAAAAATAAATAAAGATATTGTGTCCATCTTTAAAAAAAATCTTTAAAAAAAATTTTAAATCAACCCCAAATTTTGCACCTGCAAAAATATCTTTCATTATGAAGGGAAAACAAAGATATTCTCCAATAAAGAATCTGTCACCAGCAGACTTATTCTTAAAACATACCTAAAGGAAATTTTCTAAGCAGAAAGGAAATGAAAGAAGAGACCACAAGGGATAAAATAAAATAGACTATCCTTCTCTTTAACCATGTCTGGTGACTGATAAGCATAAGTTATAATACCATCTGATATGTGGCTCAATATGTGTAGTGGAAATAAGTTTTTAGATTGCAGAGATTTAAGGGACCTAAATTAAAATGAGATTTCTATACTGAAAGTGTTAATAGTTGTTTCTAGTGCACTATTACCACAGTATACATGTCCATGTCCAGTTGTAAACACGTGTGCAAACACTAACATCTAAAGAATGCTTAGGTAAGTTGGAATATTTTTTTCATATGCTAATGTCTACTACAAGACTCTACTTCCAAAGGAATGGGCATTCAACAATCCAGTGGACAGGAGAACTCTGTCACTCAGCCACTGTCTTCAGCTTCGCTGGTGCGTGAAGAGAATAGCCATGAGCTATTACAGCCATGGTGGTAGAAACAGACCTGTAGATGAGCCTTTCAGCAAGGGCTCCCTCTCACCAGTGCTAATCTAGATGTCACTGCTGCTGAGCATTCAGCGTGCCAGCAGTAGGCCCTCACATGGTACTATCTTTCAGTGAGGCCAACCAGACCCTTTTTGTAAAAGGCAATGTTTCCACCTCTCTGTGCTTGACACACAGGAATGATTATGCCTTTCCTGCTTGACACTTTCCAGCCAAAACCATGACCAATGGCTCACAGAATGTCTAATATTCCATCATGGGATCCTGTGTGGCATTACCAGGAAGCCAGGTATCCACTGTACAGCACAAAAGAAGCACAGGACTAGTGTCCACCGCTCCTTCCACATACTGTGATATCCCAGCTGCAGGTCCCAAAGAAGGCTGAAATGTCTTTGAAGCTACAGCCAAGATAATTCCTTGAGATAATACCTTGAAGGAATAAGGCCCTTTCTGTTAGCATGCAATGTGGATCCTAACCCAACGGCAATCGTATAATGCTATAACCTTAAGAGGTAGAATGAATAGGTCCCTGAACAGAGGGTGGAGGTAGAAGCAGCCCCACTCACCATCACTCCCAAGGACTCACTTGGGGAAATCTGCATACCATCCCCACAATTTTAGGCTCTGTGGAATGTTTCCACCAAGGACATAGTATGAGTGCCACTAATCTTTAAGCTAAGGTCCTGCCTATGTACCCTAGGTTTCTTATGCCAGAAGATCATCAAGTAAAGAAAAGGGTTATGTATGGACAGAGGTAACTGACCACAACCATCATGAGGAGTGATAATTGCTGTGTCATATGAGAAGCAGGGAGGAACATTCAGGTGATACACTGCTACTTCCATTCCCAGTTGTAACCAGGAATGGAAAAAGTTCAGCAACCACAGCCTGATAAAGGCTCATACCCCTCAAAGATAAGGGTAGGGCCTGGGTCACCCCACTAGGCAAACTACATTGGTTAGCAAAAGTGCTAACGAGTGGGCAAAGGAAGTTAGAATGAGTGGGACAGGCAAGAAATATTGAGTATTAGTTTATGGGCAAATTGTAGCAGCGGCTGCCAGAGTTCATCCCAGTATCCCTTTTGTAAATTTTCCCAGATATTGTGACCCATCAGAATTCTGACAAGCTATGCCCAGATGCATGTGTGTTGGAGCTCCAAAGAGTAGACTATAAAGGATGCTTTTGCTGTCCTACCTGCATCATATAAACAGGATGGTCACCCTGTTCCCCAGATACTGTGAGTATTGGTTGATAATAATTCATAGCTCCTCTTGTCTCTGGAGAATGGCCCTTACACAAACAGAAACAGCCTCTCCTCCAGGAAGACACTGCCGATGACTCACTCGTGTGGGGTGAGAGTGATTTTGTCATGCATTTTATCTTCTCAGCTTCCCTGTGGGATCAGACTGAAGTTTCTCTCCAACTGAGATAACTTTCTGGACCAGAGTTTTTCTTTTCCTTATTTCTTCTTCTTCTCCTGTCTTATCATATTTCCTTCAATTCAATTTCACCTGCAGTGCTTTCTTGACCAATTGAATAAGAATCTCTATCCCAGGCTCAACTTTCAGAAACCCCTTCTGAGATACCTGTGAATCTCTCACATCTTTGCTCTGCTACACACATCTTATGAAATTTGATCGATTTCTATCAAATCCTAAACTTGAAAGAAAACTTAAATTTAAAACTGTGGATAACAGAAACAATATGTCACTGTACTTCATGTTACTTTGAATAAGGAAACAAGACTTTATGGTAAATGTAATAAAATGCTATTAATTCAGATGAGGCAGCAGCTTTCTATTTCTGCTTCCATGATGTCTTTCCAAAATCATTACTGTCAAGGCAGGGAACATGCAATCGCACAGATAGCTTGACTTTCAAACGAGTTGTTTCATATGCCAAAAAACAACTGTACCAGAAGCCACCTACAGTGGAAAGAAATGACTCTTGAAATAATTTTCACTGTGTCATAAAATTTATTCCACTCATTATTAATCATAATTCAGGCAGTTTTCTACAAAAGGCCAGTATTTAAAAATCTATTGCAAAACAGGTATTTTGTATTTTGAATGTATTTTGTAGGAAAATGTATTTTGAAGGAAAATAGTTGTAGAAATAATACATAATTTGAAAGCAATAAAGTGAGAAAAAAATCACAGAGAATGTAAATCTTAATTAGTAATCAGTAACCTTAGGAGACCTGATGGGGTTGACTCTCTTCTATGCAGACCTCAGAACAAGTATATTACTTTAATTTTGGGTCTCCTAGGCTATAAGATTAGAAATTTATCATCTAGGTGGCCAAACTAAAATTATGAGAAAGAGTGCTTCTATCACTATTAAGAAACTAATGTTATTAAAATTCATCATTCATCTTCTACAGGTCTAATATTTTTCTAAATTCATCTTCCATCAAAGGGAGCTTCCAATATTATGACAAACCATAATGATTAGCAATTAAATTAGCACTAGATTTTATCACAGTTTGGGTACAGAAAATGATGGTGCACTACATACTGAAATAGTGATTTCAGTATTGGTGAGGATGTGGGAGGAAAGGTACACTCATTCATTGCTGGTGGGACTGCAAATTGGTGCAACCACTCTGGAAAGCAGTCTGGACATTCCTTACAAAACTTGGAATAGAACCACCATTTGACCCAGCTATCCCACTCCTCTATCTATACCCAAAAGACTTAAAATCAGCATACTACAGTGACGAAGCCACATCAATTCACAATAGCAGCTCAATTCACAAGAGCTAAACTGTGGAACCAACCTAGAGTCCCTTCAAGAGATGAGTGGATAAAGCAACTGTAGTATATATACACAATGGAATATCACTCAGCTCTTAAAGAAGAATGAAATTATGGCATTTGCAGGTAAATGGATGGAGTTGGAGATCATGCTAAGCAAAGTAAGGCAATCCAAAAGCCAAATGTTTTCTCAGATAAGTGGATGCTAATCCATAATGGGGGAGAGGCAAGGGAAGAATGAAGAAACTTTGGATTGGGCAGAGGGGAGTGAGGGGAAGGGAGGGGGCATGGGGGAGATGGTGGAATGAAACAGACATTATTACTCTATGGACGTGCGTGATTACACAAATGGTGTGACTGCATAATGTACAACCAGAGAAATGAAAAGTCATGCTCCATTTGTGTACAATGAGTATAAATGAATTCTGCTGTCATGTATAACTAATTAGAAAAAAATTCTTTTTAAAAAGAAATAGTGATTTCTATTCATGCTCTATAACTTACTTTCCAAGCCCTTCAATCTTTTATCCTAACCTACCTTTCTGAGTTTATCTTGGACTAGCCCTCTATGGCTCCATAGACCAACAAAATTGAGCAACTCACTCTTCTGAAAAATCCTTAATTTCTATGCACTTATTTCCTTACTGCAACAGGATAAGTTGGTTAATAATTAGTCTCAGGAAGAAATTGTTTTTTCAAGTTCCTCAGCATTATTTTGAAGCAAACATCAGGCATCATATCAATTTATCCATAAATATTTCATTGTACATCTTTAAGCATAAGGACAATTTATTGAAACATAGCCATAACATCATTCTTTATCACATCTGAAATATTAATAATAATTCCTCAATGTCATCAGTCAATGCTCAAATGTTCCTGATTATCTTATACATTAAAATATTCAATTTAAATCTTAAAAAGAATACATATTGCATTTGATCATTGTGTTTCTCAAATCTTTATATTTTGGGGGGTGGAGTGGGAGCACCAGGGATTAAACTCGGGGGCATTCAACCACTGAGCCACATCCCAAGCCCTATTTTGTATTTTATTTAGTGATAGGGTCTCACTGAGTTGCTTAGCATCTCACTGTTGCTGTGGCTGGGTTTGAACTTGCAATCTTCCTGCCTCAGCCTCAGCCTCCCGCTGAGATTACAGGTGTGTGCCACGGCACCCAGCTTTGTTTCTCAAATCTTAAGTTTGTCCATGACTGCTTTTCTCCTTTTTCTGCTTATGTGTTTAAAAAGCAAAGAAATAAAATAAAATTTTCCTATAAAGTCTCCTTTACTGTGTCTTTTTATGACTACTCCCTCATAGTGTCTTTTAACATGTTATTCTGTCACCTTGTATTTCCTGTAAACTGGTAGTTAAATCTCAGGGTCCAATCCTATTCAAGATAAAATTTGGAACAAGAATACTTTAGAGATAGGTGATATATACTTCTATTAAGATGTATGTTGTGTCTAGTGGTTTCTCTTTTTGTGTTGGTAACAATTTAAAATGATCACTATCTTGATCTACTATATCATTAAGGATTAATAAAATGGTATATTTGCATCTTATTGTTTCTTCCTCGATTATTGCCTGTAATAGCTTCATAAAGTGAAATTTACACTCCTTAACAATTTGAGTACCCTGAGATATAGCTCATATAGGAAAAGCAGATTAAATGTTTAATTCTCTCAATGGAAGATAAGTTTTAAAGTTGATTTCTCAGGAAAGAGCTCTACTGGTGAGTTACCACTAATGGGGAGGTATTCACATGAAAACTAGTTGGAGGAGCTCAGTGGCACTAGCGAGACAGCTCACTTGATATGAGAACACAGGGTGTGGAAAATCCAGTAGGCTGGAATCTGGCTTGCACCTGATAAATCTAAAGACCCAGAGGCAGAATGGTTAGTTGTTGATAAATGAACAAACCCAAGGATTGTGATCTCCACCTCCACTCTCAGTTTATTATGTCAAAAGATATGTGAAGGACGCCAGTAAATCAGATATGAGTCATGCATGAAAAGGAGAACCCGGTAATGTTTATATTATATCCTCTCCAATAGGACCCACTGGAATGGGCAATGGGTCTTACATAGGTGGTCTGTTCGATTCCTGATAACCGGAGAAAGAATATATAAGATAGAGGAGAATGCATTACTCATATCAAAAGATTTATGTGCAAGAAGTTCCCAATTTGGGATGAAGTATCTGAAAACCTCACTAGAGAAATATTCATCTTTAATCACCTGCTGAATCCAGAAAATACAAAGTCATGTTAAGTCATAAGAGTTTATCTTAAACATAATCTGAGGAAGCATTGAACAATAAACTTGTAGGAAGGACAGGATGCCCCTTACACATGGTTGGAAGCAGGGCCTGGAATGCCATAGAATTTTTCATTCCATCTCTTGCCTCTGCTTCCTGTTAAGCATAAATTTCAGCCTCGTCTATCCTTCATGGGACTGCTTCTTCTATGTCTCAGTGCACACATTGCCTCATACTGAAGGATGTCAAGAATCAGAAAGGTTTACCCATCACAGCTTCTTCCCTCTGGAAAGAGTGTGTCATTGCTCTCGTTGTCCCAAGTCTCCAGGTTCCAGGGATGGAACTCACTGAACAGTTGGCCAATGGTTAAAGTCAACTTCTAATCTAGGTCCTTCACAGACACCCTGTAGGTGGGGGAAAGAGACATTGTGATAGATAATTTTTTAAATGCAACTAATGTCATAGATACCCACTGCTATATCGCAGCACAAGGATTGTGAATACTGCCACTAAATGCCTATGAAACTAAGGTCGACTCATTCCACCTCCTTGACACTGAATTTTCACGTAAAAATATGAACAATGTTGTTCCTATTTCTCACACAAATTTTCTGTGATAAACAATGGAGTGAAGAGTCTTAACATCCCTTTGTAAAGTAAAAAATAAATAAATAAATAAAGATAAATATGAAAAAGAGAATCACAGGAAAAATGATGGGATACCCCGTGATGACAAGAGATTTCGATGTCTCTATATACTTCGAGCCATATAAATAGTGCCACATAGTTTATCATAGAATAATTTCTTGCCAGATATTTTGTTTCCCCAGTCCCATAGTAAACACTATAAGGATATGAGGTGTAGTCTAAGTAGGGCTGGCAAACTGGTGACTCCAGACATCCTTTATCTTAAACATCCTTGACCATCACTATCAACATGAGCCAACCACTCCCTGTAGACTTACCTGTCTTCTCAATCCTACCTGGCTACATTAGTCATTTGAATTTGGGGCCCTCAGATAGGAAACAGGATGAAATCTGGAGAAGAAAAACTATTACTTTAAATGCTAGTGGCAATAATCTTTTGAGAATTGTCTTTGGTTAACAAAACAGATTGTAGTCCATTATGATTAGGAATTTGTTTCTTTCCACCATGGTGGCTATATATCAAAACATCAGTGGTGACTGTGTCTGGGAAGGAGGATCTTTCTTCTACTGAAACAGTAAGATCTTCTTTCAACATTTCTACTCATTTTATATGAGCAAATATTAAAAATCTTAGTGATGTTTTGTTTAGGAAATGAAAGGGTAAACTTGTGCAGGCAACTAAAAGTTACTGGTTTGGCTTAAAATCAGGTTTATATTGATTTCCATGGCTCTCATCCCACTCTGCCTTAGGCTGTTTGAAAGACTGCAGCTAAAATCCATCCTCTCCTTTGACTGTTTTCTGCCCAGTCATTTTGTGCTTCAGCAAAATTCTTACTGTCTTCCTTAATGGACTTCTGGGGGTGGAAGAGCAACTTCAATAAAAGTACAGAGAATTAAATGACAAGACCAAATCATTAACAAAATTCTAAGCTTGTCCTAGATTCCTAGAACATATTATATTAGCACAGCCCCTGTTACTAACTTTTGACATATTCCTATGCATATTATATAATTAATTTAACAAATACATGTTTAAGTTTATTAAATGCTTTTTCTACATCAACTGAAATTTCATATTATTTACTTTTTTATTATTTACTTTTTTATTAATAAGGTGGATTTGATGGGGGATAAAACTCAACTCAGTATACATAGCAAAAGGGACTTTATTGATATAAGTAACTGAAATATATTGACATTAGAATATTATTGTGGACTATTTGAGGATCCCATTTTATCACAGGGGGCCTTATAAGAAGAAGAAGGCAGGAGGTCAGAAAGGAGAGAAGATACACTGATGGCTTTGAAGATGGAGGGAGAAAGGGGCCAACAGCCAAAGACCATAAGCTGCCTCCAGAAACTGGCAAAGACAAGAAACTGATTCTCCCCTGGAGTCTCTAGAAGCCAATCCCAAAACACCAAAAGATGAATGTTCTCTTTGATATGCAGAGGCTGATTCACAATTGGCAGGGGGCACTGCAGGTTCACAAAATTGGACAGGAGGGAATGAGGGGAAGAAAGTGGGGGTGGGAATGGGAAAGACAGAAGAATAAACCAGACATAACTTTCCTATGTTCATATATGAATCCACAATCAGTATAACTCCACATTTACAACCACAAGAATGGGAAGTTATACTCCAGGTACATATGATATGTCAAAATACAGTCTACTGTCATGTATAACTAAAAAGAACAAATTTTTTTAAAAAAATAAAGAACTAGCTGTCAGTACCTGATTTTGGTGCCGTAAGAATCATTTTTTTTTTTTTTTTTTTTTTTGAGAAGTATTGGTGTTAGTTCTTCTTTAAATGTCTTGTAGAATTCAGCTGTATATCCATCCGGTCCAGGACTTTTCTTGGTTGGGAGATTTTTGATGTCATCCTCTATTTCTTTGCTTGAAATTGATATGTTTAAGTTTTGTATATCATCCTGATTTAGTTTGGGCATATCATATGTCTCTAGAAATTTGTCGATGCCTTCGATATTTTCTATTTTTTTGAAGTATAAATTTTCAAAATAATTTCTAATTATCTCCTGTGTTTCTGTAGTGTCCATTGTGATATTTCCTTTTTCATCATGGATATTAGTAATTTGAGTTTTCTCTCTCCTTTTCTTCGTTAGCATAGCTAATGGTTTATCAATTTTATTTATTTTTTCAAAGAACCAATTTTTTGTTCGGTCAATTTTTTCAATTGGTTTGTTGTTGTTGTTGTTGTTATTTCAATTTCATTGATTTCAGCTCTGATTTTACTTATTTCCTATCTTCTACTGCTTTTGGGGTTGATTTGTTCATCTTTTTCTAGGGCTTTGAGATGTAATGTTAGTTCATTTATTTGTTGACTTTCTCTTCTTTGAAGGAATGAACTCCATGCAATGAACTTTTCTCTTAGTTCTGCCTTCATAGTGTTCCAGAAATTTTGATATGTTGTATCAGTGTTCTCATTTACCTTTAAGAATTTTTTAATCTCCTCCTTGATGTCTTCTGCAACCTATTGCTCATTCAGTAACATATTTTTTAGTCTCCAGGTGTTGGAGTAGTTTTTATTTCTTATTTTATCATTGATTTCTAATTTCATTCCATTATAATCTGATAGAATGCAGGGTAGTATCTCAACTTTTTTATATTTGCTAAGAGTTTCTTTGTGGTATGATATCTATTTCATGAAATAGAAAAAAAAGGAACACTTCCAAACACATTCTATGAGGCCAATATCACCCTGATTCCAAAACCAGGCAAAGACACATCAAAGAAAGAAAACTTCAGACCAATATTTCTAGTGAATATAGGTGTAAAATTGCTCAATAAATTTCTGGCAAATCAAATACAAAAACATATACTGCACCACGATCAAATAGGGTTCATCCCAGGGCTGCAAGGTTGGTTCAACATACAGAAATCAATAAATGTAATTCATCACATCAGTAGACTCAAAGATAAAAATCATATGGTCATCTCAATAGATGCAGAGAAAGCATTTGACAAAATACAGCACCCCTTCATGTTCAAAACATAGAAAAACTAGGGATAACAGGAACATACCTCATCATTGTAAAGTCCATCTATGCTAAGCCCCAGGCCAACATCATTCTAAATGGAGAAAATTGAAAGCACTCCCTCTAAAAACTGGAACAAAACAGGATGCCTTCTTTCACCACTTTTATTTAACATAGTTCTTGAAACCCTAGCCAGTGCAATTAGACAGACGAAAGAAATTAAAGGGATACAGATAGGAAAAGAAGCACTCAAATTATCACTATTTGCAGACGATATGATTCTATACCTAGAAGACCCAAAATATTCCACCAGAAATCTTCTAGAACTAATAAATGAATTCAGCAAAGTATCTGGATATAAAATCAACACCCATAAATCAAAGGCATTTCAGTGATAAATCCTCAGAAAGAGAAACTAGGAAATCCACCCCATTTACAATAGCCTCAAAAAATAAAATAAAATACTTTGGAATCAACTTAACAAAAGAGGTGAAAGACCTCTACAATGAAAACTACACCATGCTAAAGAAAGAAATTAAAGAAAATCTTAGAAGATGGAAAGATCTACCTTGTTCTTGGATAGGTAGAATTAATATTGTCAAAATGACCATGCTACCAAAAGCATTATACAGATTTAATGCAATTCCAATCAAAATCCCAATAACATTCCTTATAGAAATAGAAAAAGCAATCATGAAATTCATCTGGAAAATTAAGAGACCCAGAATAGCTAGAGCAATTCTTAGCAAGAAGAGTGAAACTGGTGGCATTACTAATCCAGAACTTAAATTGTATTACAAAGCAACAGTAACAAAAACAGCATGGTATTGGCACCAAAATAAACTTGTAGACCAATGGTACAGAATAGAGGACACAGAGACTAACCCACATATCTACAGTTATCTTTTATTAGACAAAGGCGCCAAAAACATACATTAGAGAAAAGATAGACTCTTCAACAAATGGTGCTGGAAAAACTAGAAATCCACATGTAACAAAATGAAATTAAACCCCTATCTCTCACCATGCACAAAACTCAACTCAAAGTGGATCCAGGATCTAGGAATAAAACCAGAGACTTTGCACCTAATAGAAGAAAAAGTAGGCCCAAATCTCCATTATGTTGAATTAGGCCCCAACCTCCTTAATAAGACCCCTATAGAGCAAGAATTAAAACCAAGAATCAATAAATGGGATGAATTCAAACTAAAAAGTTTCTTCTCAGCAAAAGAAACAATCAGTGAGGTGAATAGAGAACTTACAGAATGGGAGCAAATCTTTACCATTAGCATATCAGATAGAGCACTAATCTCAAGGATATAAAAAGCACTCAAAAACCTTAACACCAAAAACAAACAAACAAACAAACAACCCAATCAATAAATGGGCCAAGGAACTGAACAGACACTTCTCAGAAGAAGATATACAGTCGATCAACAAATATATGAAAAAAATGTTCAACACCTCTAGCAATTAGAGAAATGCAAATCAAAACTACTCTAAGATTTAATCTTACCCCAGTCAGAATGGCAGCTATCAAAACTACAAACAACAATAAGTGTTGGCGAGGATGTGGGGGAAAAGGCACATTCATACATTGCTGGTGGGACTGCAAATTGGTGAAGCCAATCTGGAAAGCATTACGGAGATTCCTTGTAAAACTGGGAATGGAACCACCATTTGACCCAGCTATCCCACTCCTTGGTCTATACCTAAAGGACTTAAAAAACAGCATACTGCAGGGACACAGCCACATCAATGTTCATAGCAGCACAATTCATAATAGCTAAATTGTGGGACCAACCCCAATGCCCTTCAGTAGATGAATGGATAGGGAAACTTTGGTATATATACAAAAATGGAACACTACTCAGCACTAAAAGAGAATAAAATCATGGCATTTGCAATTAAATGGATGGAGTTGGGTAAAATAATGCTAAGTGAAGTTATCCAATCCCCAAAAAATCAAAGTTCGAATTATTTCTTTGTTATGAGGATACTGACTCATAATGGTGGGGGGGGATGAGAGAAATGAAAGAACTTTAAATAGATCAAAGGGGAGGAAGGGGAAGGGAGGGGGCAAGGGGATAGGAATAATGGTGGAATGAGTTAGACATCATTACCCTAAGTACATGTATGAAGACATGAAAGATGTGAAAATACTTTGTGTAGAACCAGTGACTTGAAAAATTGTGCTCTATATATGTAATATGAAATGAATTGCATTCTGCGAGCATGTATACCAAATTAGAATAAATAAATAATTTAATTTAAAAAGATAAATTAAAAAAGAATTATTTTGTACTTCAGACCTCTAGGGTTATAAGCAAATAAATATGTATTGCTTTAAGCCATCAAATTTGTGATAATTTGTTACAGCAGACTATACGACCACTGTACTTAGAGCTTTGAAGATCTTTATCATAATTTCTTTCAAATTCTTGACTCATTTGTTCTTATAGTTCAAGTCATGTGGTATGTAATGATCCATTATCTCTTTCATGAGCTTTTTGGAATCTGATTATTTGGTCTTGTGAGCATGTCTTCCCCTGGTGCTATCAACACACCTGTCTGGTAACAGGTACTGAAGCAGAGGAGGAGTGCAGGCCCCAATGGTGTCACTCCAGGTGATATTGAAAAAGAGGGCAGAGGAGTTAACCCAAGAGTGGAGAGTCAGTTCCACAGACACACTGCAGACCTCTCCACCAGGAAATTCTCTTGTCCCAGGTCTAGCCTGGGAACTTAGAACAAAGCAATGCTGGAGAGAGAAAGAGAGTCTTCTGGTTGTGATCCTTCAGTCCTGGGGTTTGAAGGGTGGTATACAGAGTGAAAGCAAAAGGTCGACTGGTCAGTCCATGTCTGTTCGAATCAGCTCTTCCTCCCAGGACTTGCTGAGATGAGCCCACCACTCCAGGGGGACCCAAGTTGTTGCTGTGGCTAGGGGGCAGGTAATGACCATCCAGAGTCCATACTAGTAAAGGCAAATGAAAGACTGTCTTCCCCAGTCTATGTTCCCACTTCTGCCTGGTCACCCTCGTCCCAAGCTTTGGCATTCGCAGTGGGTTTCCCCAGTTTTTCTTTTTTTTTTTTTTTTTTTTTTTTTCCTCTGGCATTTCCTTAGGAAAACTCTCTTGCCTTCTGTAGATTCTTCAAGGTAGACACTGAGGAAGGACCCACCAACCCAACTTGTCAACTTATTTTTCTACCATGTCTTACAAAACCAAAGTACCAAATAATTCTGTCTGTAACTATAAAGGGAGTGGTTAATGTGAGGGCACAAGACAACTGGAAGAGAGAGGTTGAGGGGAGTGAGAACGAACACCACCTCACTTAGAAGTCAGCATGGCCCAAGAAATTTATATATGTCCAAATGGCTAGATCCCCTGATTTTAAAATGAATCTCATTTGACACTAGTTCTCAATGTGTTTAAAAATTTGTCTTCATTAAGCTAATGGCCTTCAAGTTGCCTCTGGACTCATGTTGTTGGTTCTTTTACTTTATGTTTTTATGAGGACACATCAGTTTTTGTTGTTATTGTTGTTGTTGTTGTTTTCTTTTTTGGGTATCAGGGATTGAACTCAGGGGCACTCAACCACTGAGCCACATCCCCAGTCCTATTCTGTATTTTATTTAGTGCCAGGGTCTCACTGAGTTTTTAGCACCTCACTTTTGCTGAGGCTGGCTTTGAACTCAAAATCCTCCTTCCTCAGCCTCCCAAGCCTCTGGGATTACAGGCATGTGCCACTGTGCCAGGTTTATGAGGAGACATTTTGTGAACCAATTTCTTCCAAAGGTACAAAGCCAGAACCCAACCCACTCAGCCCCTACACCTGCGCCCGTTGTTTGAAAATCCCTGCCCTTTGAAATCTCTTGTTTATATTCTGTGAATAATGCTGTATTCAACCCACTTTGAGGGTGTCAACATACCCATAAAGAGCAGTAAAATTGTTTTTAAAAAATCTTCATAAAGGAAGAGTTCTGAAGGGGGGAATAGAATGAAGAATTAAATGTGGTTTAAAGCTAACTTAAGGAAAATAATAGACAAACTGTATGAAATGTTTGTACTTTTTTTGCATTTGTTCTATAACTTACTACAAATTATAAAGCTAAAGAAATAATTTTTTAAAGAAGAAGATTTATGAGAGGAAAAACAATGTGAATTGATATTTACCAGAATTTTCTTTGGATATTTTGACCTATAGGAGGACAACTATACAATGAAAAACAAAATGTTAGAAATCTCTTTATTGGATTCAAATAAAATATTTATAGCTTGATAGAATATTTATTATTATGCCAGGCCTACAAAATTAATTACCATAATTACATACACAGTCACAGACAAAATAATGAGACTCCCAAGAGTTATTAAAGGAAGGCATATACACCTGAATTAGAACAATTGGAACAAACAGGTCCAGAATTAAATAGAAGCAAATGTCCTCAAAGAGATAAGGAAGGAAAATATACCATATATGCTACAGTTTGCATATGAGGTCACCTCACCCCCCAAAAATCTCCTGTTAATGCAGAAATAATCAGAGGTCAAATGATTAGACTATGAGGACTGTAACTTAATCAGTCCCACATAGCCTGAATGGACAGGGTGGCTGGAGGAGGTGGGTCACTTCAGGTGTGCCCTGAAAGGGTACATCTTCCTATGGCCCCCTCCCCCTACCCCTCTCTGCTTCTTGACACTGCCATGAGCTACGCAGCTTTCCTCTGCTGGGCCCTCCCCTCATGTGCCACCTCACCATAGGCCCAGGGCAATGGTGTTGGCCATGTGTGAGAACTCTGAACCCTGGAGCTCCAAATAAACTCTTCCTTCTCTAACTTGTTATTGTTGAGTATTTTGGTTGTAGTAATAAAGAAAATAAAAATTAAAAAAACTAGCTGATTAAAACAATATGCAAATCAGCTAAATTTCCTTCATGTTCTCCCTTCTCTCACCACCAGCATAGCTCATGCTCTCAGACGTACTTGTATACACTGGCTCAGTATTCCCATTAGTGCATTTTAAGGCAGGGCTACGGTTTTATCCCCTCTGCATGTGATTACCAAAACCCAATCCCCCTTAAAACCCAAGCCCACAAAAGCAAAATGTGTTGTTCCCCAACAGGAAGGCAGTAGAAAAGCAGGCAGTAGGTCCTGGGGGATGACCCTTCCTGTGTTCTTTATGCTTTCTCTAGGTACACATTCTACCTTCCTCTGTGTTGAATGCTGAGCAATGTTGACCACATGCTGGCCATTTTACAAGCATGGAATTTTTCCTTCCTTTCCACATGAAAGATCGTGATCTCTGTGCCTCCTTAGAGAGGTAGCACAAAAGTAGCATGGATTTCCAGCTCTTCCATGGAATTTTAGACATTAGATTAACTTGTTTATAAAATGGGGTAGGTAACACAGTCATCCATCCCATGGTACCCACGAAGGATGGGTTCCATAATTCCCTGTGGTATCAAAATAGATGGATGCTCCAGTCCTGTAGGAGCCCTAATTAAGGAGATAGATAAGATTGTGGTTAGCTGTGAGCCATAAAACATTACCACCTTCGATGATCTCGTGAGACTTGGCCCCGGACATTGCGGACCGGGTCGGCACCATTTGCATGATCTCGGGAGACTTGGCCCAGGACATGGCGGCGGGGGTCAGCCACATTTTGTGGTGGTGATTGGGAGAGTGTGGATAGCATGTGGGAGTTGTTGGTGGAGCTGGAGAGAGAAGCTAGCAGAATAAAGAGCCTGTTTGTTTCCAGTCCGCTTCTGAACTTATTCCCGCGGCGTCATTGCTCCAAGCGGCAATCGCTTCAGGCGGCGACATAGTCCCTTATACAAAATGATATAGTGTTTGCATATAACCTATGCACACCCTTCTACGTAATTTGAATCACCTTTAGGTTACTTATATTTAATACAATGTGCTATGTAAATTGTTGTCATTCTGTATTATATAGGGAATAAAACAAAACAAGAAAAAGTCCATACATGTTCAGTACAGATGTGGGGTTTTTTTATTTCTTAAATAGTTTCAATCTGTGGGTGGTGGAATCTGTAATTGTGGAAGCTGTGGATGCAGAAAACTGATTATAATTCATTTCAAATACTTTAGTAGTATTGTTTTAAGGACCATTTGATATCTTGTAAACTCTCAAAAAAGCATAAGGTTCAGCAGTGAATTTTATGTAGTTTTATAAATACAGAGTGGGAAGGAGAAAGAGTAATACTCCAGCTATTAAAGGAAAAAAATTAGATCAGTATTTTTTCAAGCTCCTCATAAAATAATGCATTAGGCAATGCACATCAATGGCAACTAATATCACATATACAGAAAAGGAAGATGAACAGACATTATATAGATGTATGCTTTAATTTTTTTAAATTAAATTAAAGTCAGGTACAGTGGTTCATGCCTATAGTCCTAGCAGCTCAGTCTGGAGGATTGCAAGTTCAAGGCCAGCCTCAGACACTTAGCAAGACCCTAAGCAACTTAGCAATACCCTGTCTCAAAATAAAAAATAGAGAGGACTAGGGATGTAGCTCAGTAGCAACATACCCCTAGGTTCAAACCCCAGTACCCCAAAAATAAGAAAATTAAAAATTTTAACTTAATTTAAAATCATAAATTAGATCAAACCAAGTCTCTAGTTCTAATGATCATTTTTCAGGAAAAGAAAGTATATGTTAAATGAAACCGCAAGGAAGCAATTAGAAAAATCCAGAATTTGGGAAACTTTACAACTTAGTTCCTTCAACAAATATGTTGCAAAGAAGTAGAGAAAATCTATAGGTTAAAAGAGACTTAAGAGACATATGAGAACCAAAAATATATGAGAGCATTGCTTGGAAAATAATTCAAACAAATTAAGACTAAGAGTTATTCTATGAAAATTCAAACACTGGATATTTGTTGATATTAAAGAATCATTATCAATTTTTTTAGGTGTGATAACAGTATTATGGCTATGTTTTTAAGCAATCATTTTTCTTTTAGAAATACAAACTGAATTAGTCATGGATGAAAAGATATGCTTAGAAATCTCCAAAAAACAACCACGAGTAGAGGGAGGGTAACAGATGAGAGCAGATGGGGACAGATAGAAAATAAGACCAGAGTGACAGTGAACTTGGTGATCATTACGGGGAGGGGAGGTGTAATGCAGGGATCTGTGGATTATATTATTGTTCTCAATTCATATATATTTGAAAATTAGTAAAAAGGTTTTTAAAGTGATAAGCACTTGTCTAAATGTTTTTTCTTGTAACACATAATATCTTTAAATATTCTCCATGTTGGTAGTTTCTCACATTGCAAAGATTTTTCCACCCAAAGCAGGAATCAAACAAAATTTGTGTATGTGTGTGCGCGAGTGCAATACACTTTCACATACATTTACAGCTATGTTGTTGGCATGTGGTCTAGATTTGACTAATGCAAAGAGTACCAGGCTACGTGGTCCACAGCTTCACCCGGAGTGGAAGTGGTGGTGGTGATTTCATTAAACCAGCACGTACAGGGGAGGTGGGCATTATTCCTGGCTACACAGCGTCAGAGTTTAACTGTCTCCCCACCCCCATCCTAAGATTCATTGTGCTTGTTTAATATTCTTTAATAAATTCCTTTTCTACTTAGTGCGAATTCCTAAGAAGCATGACTCACATAATGCCCCTGAAAGCTACAACTTTTGAGAAAGTTTAGAAGAGCTGGGGATATCAGAAAAATTTTCTGTAAGAAGGTGATTTTTCAGCTGTTCTTTGAGAGGATGGATAGGCTCCCTAAAAAATATGAGGGTAACAAGTGTGAAATGGAGAGGATATATTATGGAGGATGGACTATAAATAAAAGCAAAGAAGCCAAAATTATAAAGCATGGACCAAAAGAGAATTCAGCTTGATCACATAGTATAAGCAGGATGAAGATGAGCAGAGAAACCACTATAAGAAAACTATGTTGGAGACAGATCATAGTGGTCTAAACCAATACAAATCTATTTAAAATAATGGTTCTATTGAGCACTGATTATATAACATTCTCTTTATGTCACCAATTTCATATTATCTTCAGAATAATTCTATGAGTGGATATTTTCATTTTTGTTGTCATTGCAAACTGAGAGTATAAAGATTAAATGACTTGCCCAAACTTACATTGCTAGTTAAGTAAGATAATCAAGATTTGAGTTGGTTAGACTCCAGGACTGAACACTCACCCTCCATTCTATTTCTTAATGATTTGAACCTCATGTCAGAGACAAAGAGGGGTCAAAAAGATTTCCAGAAAGAATTATCTGAGCTTGAGGATTTTAAACAGCCAGAAAGATATAAGATAGATTCCTTGAGTAAATCTTATTTTTATACCCTGAGTGATAGCAGTGCTTATTGAATTAAATAGTACAAATTTCTAGAATTATACTCAATATTAGTTATTATATAATACTTGCAGTAAAAGATTTAGAATAGTGGGCTTGGGATATAGCTCAGTTGGTAGAGTTCTTGCCCCACATGCACAAGGCCCAGGGTTCAATCTCCAGCACCACAAAAAAAAAAAAAAAATTAGAATAGCAATGCTGAATATGGGGGAATAGTCAATACATCTTTGGAACTTTATTGTATATATTTTCTTTAATAAATCCTGGATAAGAATTTATTTTCTTGCGATGTAAATGTCATTCATCAAGAACTACCAAAAAAATGATGAGACAAGGAATCACTTGAAGGTTGTTTAATTTTGGTTAATAAAGATAGCCTGTCTCTGTAATGACAGTCATTATATAATCATTCTTCTCTGGCTCCTTCTCCCTGGTTCTACAGGTAATTGTTCAAGATGTTTTCATTTCTGACATCACTCAATCCATGCTGACCACCTCTGAAGTGCCGATCTTCATGGTCACGTGCCTACACTCTTGCATAGCCTATTTCAGTCTTACTGCCCCACTTTTCCTCTTCCAAGCCATCCCTTCTTGTCCTGATGAGTAGAGAATTGCCCTTCTCCTACTATGGAGGACTGTCCACAAAAATCTGCCTCTTTGATCCTTTTCATTATCACCAGGCTTGCTTAGTCTTGATATCCAAAGCCTGACTGACTTCTGTGCTTCCTTCCTTCCTCTTGCATTCCAATCCCATCTTCTCCGTTGAATCTTTTCTGACCACCTAGACTCAGTGACAAGTCTCTTTTCTCATACCTACTTCCATGGTGATAATGCAATAATAACTTAAAACATGATTCCTACCATATTTGTATCTATGTGTTTCCATTTAAGTCACCCCTATAAATTCTCTGAGAACACTAACTTGCTGTATTTATGGTGCCCTGCCTCTTTCCAAACATCTCATGAAATAGGTTGCACACAGAAGACATGCAAATATTTGATTAGTATTTGATACTCTAAGGAATAGTAGGAACACAGGAAAAGAACACTCTTTCAATCTTTTAATTTAAATAATATAAAATCCCTGGTTTTAAAAATGTTGTAGAATATTGTTGTAAAACCTTGAATGTTTCCTCCGGGTAAACATACACAGATAATTATTTAAAATTGTAAAATTATAAGCAAACACAGAAAGTATACAGGAATATCAGTTACTTGTACAATTTTGAACACGTCATTCTCCCTATGGAATGAATTGCTAACCAACTGCCACAGGCATAATTAACACTATCACAAGTTCTAACAAGAACTCAGAAGTAAAAAATTACAAAACATGGACATTCATTTATTTTTAATACTGGACTCCTGAGATCTTAAACATGCATCAGGAAAATAAGTACCTATTTCCATTGCAGACAGAACATTTTCAGGAATACCAATGTCTTCTAACTTGTACATCCTTCAATTTATTTCAAAATCGAGCTGGAAGGGTAGGCTTCATCTTTTCAATAATTAAAACCTTAAAGCGTCTTGTGAGAGCTGTGCTCATGAACCATAACCCTCAAAAAACAAAGTGTTCTCATTGTATTTTTAAAAACTGGTTTGTGGAGTACTGCTTCTTCTTCAGCTTCCCCAGACTCTTGACCACATGTGCCACAAATACATTTCAGGTGCAAACTATCTGCACCATTACATTTTAGAGTGTATCGTTCATGCTGATTTTAAAAAATTGAAATACTAGATTTCGAGGAAGAAAGAGAAAGGAAAATTACCAGCCAACATTTCTATTTTTAACAGGTTAAATAATCATAGATTAAACACTAGGAACTTCAGAACATCTAGGCCTTACATACACTTCCTAGAAAATAGCTAATGCTAGGAAAATTTTTTTAAAATTTTACATAAAAATTAAAATGCCTCCTGATTTCAATCTCTTCAAACCCATAGCAGTTTGAAAGTAGGCCTAAAATCAGGTGATGTCCCAGACAAAACAAAGATAAAATTTCAGTCATTCCACTTCAATAACAGGAACCTGTCCTCCTTTCATTCATTTGCTAGGGCAGCCATAACAAAGTACCACTAATTAAGTGGCTTAAACAACAAAATGTATTATCGCAGTTCTTGAGGCTGGAAAGCCAAGGTATGGGCAGGGTTGGTTCCGTGGCTTCTGGTGGCTCAATGGCCATCTGTGGTATTTCTTGACTTGGAGAAGTATCTCTGCCTTCATTGTTAATATTCTCTGAATATGCATAATCATGTACAAATTTTCCCTTTTTATAAGGACACCAGTCATATTGAATTAAGGGCATCCCCACTCCAGCTTTATCTCATTTTAATTAATTACATCTGCAATCACGCTATTTCCAAAGGTCACATTCAGTAATACAATAAGTTAGAACTTCAATACAGGAATTTGGGGGATAAATAACTCAATGCATAACAGGAATTAAAGATAATCTGCCCACATATTACATGGAATTAATCATGCAGGAATAAGTAGGAAAGAAAAAACAATTAGATTCGTGGGATGAACTCTACATATCAAAGTTACATAGATGTATGTCATTTCAATAATTCATTTATTCATGCATTCAAGAAAATTTATAAATAATACTATCAATGAAAAGGCACAAGTGGGGATATAGGAGTGCACAGGACTTTAGGGACAACCTGATTCATATTTTGTGCCCTGCACAGATGAATAATTCTTTAAATGATTGTTCAACATTTATTTAAAGGCAGTAGAGAGTAGTTGGTATTCTATTAATAAAATCATACACTTTATTTCAAAAGCATGGATTAAATCTAAAATAACATTGACTCTTATTTGAGAAATTCTCTGTGTTCACAATTTTCTGTTACTCATAAATCAATAGTGTTAATAGTTCATATTCTCTGATTATCAAGGTAACCTACAAGACAAGAGTTACAAATAATTTTTCAACGATATTTGAAAGTTATTTTTCTTCCAGCTGTCATGCTGGAAAATAGTTCTTACTTTTTATGTATTCTTTATTTCTTTTGCAGTTTTTAAATAAGATAAA
Organism: Tamias sibiricus; assembly: GCA_025594165.1. NCBI lineage: Eukaryota > Metazoa > Chordata > Mammalia > Rodentia > Sciuridae > Tamias > Tamias sibiricus. The sequence continues at coordinate 36,459,238 of CM046665.1, read as the reverse complement.
ACTTTGGAAGACACACTTAAAATTCAAACTTTAGATAATAAGTTGCTGATTCTCATCATATTGCTCTACAACATTTCAGAATTTCAGCTGACTGTGACTGCTAAATTCAGGGAACTAGCTGGCTGGTTTCAAAGAAGGCAGCACAGCCAGGTACAACCCCAAACATATTTCATGTGTTAGCCAGTTTTTCATCACTATGACCAAAATACCTGGAAAAAAAAAAAAAAAAAGCAACTTAGAGGGCTGGGTTTATGGTTCAGTGGTGGAGCGCTCACCTAGCACGTGTGAGTCCCTGGGTTCGATCCTCAGCACCGCATAAAAATAAATAAATAAGGGCTGGGGTTGTGGCTCAGCGGTAGAGTGTTCACCTAGCACATGCGCGGCCCAGGATCAATCCTCAGCACCACGTAAACATAAATGAATTGCATTGTGTACAACTAATGCAAATAAATAAATATTTTTTAAATTAAATAAAGGTATTGTGTCCATCTACAACTAAAAAAAAAAATTAAGAAAAGAACAACTTAAAGGAGGAAAAGTTTATTTTAGACTCACAGTTTCAGAGGTCTCAGTCAGCCAGCTCCACTGGGATGAGGCAGAACATCATGGCGGAAGAGCATGGCAGAGGAAAACTCTCGGCTCATGGCAGCTGGGAAGCAGAGAGACTGAGGTGCCAGGGACAGAATGTAAACACCAAAGGCAACCCCCAACACACTAACCTACTTCCTCTAGTCATACCCTAACAATTGCCTGCCACCAGTTACCACCCTCATAGTCCTTTTAGTTTATTAATCCATCAAATAGATTAATCCACTGATTAGGTTATGACTCAGTCTGATCAATTCGCCTTTGAACGTTGTTTCATTGTCTCACATAAGCTTTTGGGGGACACCTCATATCCAAACCATAATAGGATACTAGGAGTAAGTTAGTATTAAATTTCCATTTGTTGGCCCTTTATAGTCAAACATAAAGGATAGGAACAATATGCATTTTTCTAGTCATGTAAAGAGTTATTTATGGATCTACAAATTAGTGAATATCATATGAGATTTTAATATCTCATTATGAATTGATGTCCCAGGAAATTGTTTGGCTTTATTCTTAATCAGATTTGAAAATTAGTAAGGAAAATAACCACATAAACCAGGGAATCTCAAGGTCAAAAACTACCTTGTAGCTAAAGGAAATATTAGAACATCTTTGTGGTCAGTCTTTTCTTAGCTTCACACACCAGGGAAACTAACTATACAACAGTTATGCACAGACTCTGGATTAGAGGTCTGGGTAAAAAAATCCCACTTGTGGCATTTATTAACTAGGTGACCTTGAGTAAATCATTAGACTGTTCTCTGTCTCACTTGCCTCTTGTGAAAAATGGTAATATTGATAGCACCTACTTTGTGGAATTTTTGCAGATTAAATATATTGATATCTATAGACTGTTACAAAGCCTGGTACATACTAGATACAAATATTCCTTATTAAGTGAAGTATGTACTAGAACTGTAAACTATTCTGTGTGATGTTAAGTGTTCACTTGAACTTAAACAGTGGATGTCTTAGTTGTCATGGAGTGGGTTGTGCAGCTGCTGGGCACACGTTCTATCTAATAAGCCGCCTAAAAGGGGAAAGATTGATTTCTCTTCCAGGGTAGTGCAACCCACAAGGAGATGTTTTCTGATCATGCTGATCCTATCAGACATGCTGCAAGAAGCACTGTGCTAAACAGAGGAGAACTACCAGCAAAGTAGCATATACTCAGATTCCCACTATTAGCATGCATTGGCTTCTGCCAGATAGTTGACACCATGGGTCCCATACCTACTAGGGTCTTTCCTTTTATCTTCTTCTGGCTATGAAAACTCATGTCAAAATTTTATTGCCATGTTAACAGTATTGTCTTAAAAGGTAGAGCTTTCAAGAGGTGATTAGATCATGGGGGATCTGCCCTTATGCATAGATTCATGTGCCTGCTGCAGGGGTAGGTTCATTATAAAAGATGAGTTCATTTTCTCTCTCCCTCTCCCCACTTCCTTTTTCCTCCCTTCCTTCTTCACTCCCTCCCTGCATGGAACAACACAGTAGGAAGACCTCACAGATGACAGCACTTTGGTCTTGGGTTTGCCTGAGTTCCTTATTTGACTGTCCTGCATCAATTTTACTATGCAGCAATTGTCAAGTTCTTTAATAAAAGAAGACTTCAGCAGTCAGTGGTAGATGGGTGACACCTAATTACTAAAACTTAATTACTAAGTGTCTTGTCCCAAATATCCTGAATGTTTAAATAGTAGCAACAGTTATATACCTGTTCTTTGTAGCTCCACTGACAACATGACTTTGTCCCCAGGCACACTGACTCATGCCTTTCATGAAAGCTTTACTCTGTACCGAATGTAATGATATTCTGGAAGCAGAAACAGCCTTGAAGTTGGGTGAAGAGACAGAATTCTCCACAGATTGGAAGGATACAGAGTGTACACAAAGGGCCCAGGATCAAGCCCCCTACTCTGATGGGTTACATAGCTGATTTAAAGAAAGAGTAATGACACCCACGCAAATCTGTTACCATCGAGGTATGTTGAACACCACTTATTGATTAAGAGAAAATGATTTCTATCATCTCTATGTTGATTGACAATCTCTCTAGTATAAATTTCAATAAGGATACTTAAAACTCCAAGCAACAAACTCAGATGGTTGCTGATTCTTCTTAGGGTATTTCACATGTAAGCTAACCATTCCTAAGGTAAAGATTAGAGTTTATTTATACATGCATACAGATAGCACCGTTTACACAGAAGTAGTCTTAACTGCAAAATATCCTCTTGCAATTTCAGTTTATTTTTGCCAATAATTGTTGATATATACAAAATTGTTAAGCTATAAGTAGGATAATTAAATACCTATTTTAAAGATGAGAAAAGTGATGCACAGAAACTGATTTACTAGTTTTGTAGCCTCAGGCAAGCTTTCAATCATTCTAAACCTCAGATTTTTCATCTGTACAATATGGTCGTTGCGATAAACTTATGTGATAATAGATGAAAAGTTCTCTTCTCAATGCCAAGTGTACAGAATGAATTCAATTTTACTTTTAATATCCAAATGAAATCTAAATGAATTAAAGAATTTTAAGCCCTCTGTGGAATATCTGATATCATTGCCTCAAGGCAGTTAATAGAATTTTATTATTAGATAAAAGTTTGGAGATAATCTAAGACCAATTGCTCCAAGACACAGGAGCTTAAATAAGTTCTGGACTTACTTGAGAAAGCACAAAAGATCTTATAGCTGAAACTGACGAGGGTCTAATTTTGTTTTTTTTTTAAAAAAAAAAAAAAAAAACAGAACCAGCATATTTAAAAATTAAATCTACACAATTGTCATTAGCCTAACTGGACTGGGTATACCACATCCCAAAAATGTGCATCCCAGATACCTGTGCTTCTTAGAAGTGTCCTATTATGTCAAGTAGTTCAATTCTCCCAAGAACTTTTCACTACCATCCTGGTGGTGTTGTATTAATAGATAAGTGACATCATTCCACAAGGCCTCATGGAAGTCCTATCTCTGACTTTAGTCTACCACTTTCAGGCCTGGCCCAATCCTAGGTTTGGTCCCACATTGAAGAACCATCTGGCAAGAAACCAATATACTTCTAACCCTGGAAACTACAAGAGAGTAGATGAAATGGAGATGGCCATGGTTCGGTTTATGAAGAATGTGTGTAAAAATGCCAGTAGACATGAGGATGTCAGAGTCTGAGGAGTAATTTTTGGTCTTTCCACAATTTCTGTCATAAACAATGATTAAAAGAATATTAATAGTATGAATATCCTTTGTATACAGTGTTATGTAAAAAGATGCTCTATATGCGTATTATGAATTGTAATACATGCTACTGTTATAAATACAACAATTTTGCATTTAAAAAAAAAGAATATTGAGTCATCAAGTTTTTTTTTTTTTGTTTCTAAAACTCTAACATCCAAACCCTTTTCCCTTAAAGTCTTAGATGGTAAATGGATATTAGAGGCTCCAATTCAGCCTGCCAAACAACATCCACACTTATAACACTTCCCTTGGATGGCACCAGCACATTGATAGATCTGGTTATTGGAAAGTCCTTAGGAACATCCAACTGAAATATGACATTCTATAACTTCCAGGTGCTAGCCAGAAAGTCAAGCCTAAAACCACAGAGTTTCAAAGCTGTCAAGAATCTCAAGATCATATTACCCTCTGGAACTTCCTTCAAACAAATCAAATTTCTTTTCCATATTAGAGCCCAAATTAGTTACCTTTTGTTGCATAATAAACCATCCCTAAACACCAAATACTTATTATTTCTTATAGTTTTGAGCATCAGTGCATTAGTCAGTTTTTTATCACTGTGTTGAAATGTCAGAGAAAATTAAAAGAGGAAAGATTTATTGTTGCTCACAGTTTCAGAGGTTTCAATCCCTGGTCAGCTGGCTGCACCATGGTGGGCCTGTGGTGAGGCAGAACACTATGGAGGAGAAGGCATGGTAGAACAAATCTTCTCAGCTCATGGCAGCTGGGAAAGGAAAAGAGAGAACAAAGAAGGGACTGGGGACAAGATATACAATTGCAGGGAACTGCCGTAGTGACCCACTTCCTCTAACTGGGCTCAACCACCACCTCCCAATAATGCCATCAAATTATGAATCCGTCAATGGATTAATCCACTGATGATGTTAGAGCCCTCATGATCTTATCACTTTCCAAAAATCCCCACCTCTGAACATTGCTGCATTGAGGATCAAACCTTCAAAACATGAGCCTTTGGGGGACACTCCTAATTCAAACTGTAACAGCCAACTAGATGACTGTTCCAGTTGGTCCAGTGCAGCTACGGCTGGATGGTCTGTAATGACCTAATTCACATGGTCTGACAGTTGTCAGAGCGGTGGTTCTCGGGGTAGCCTCAGCTGGGGCAGTCTGTCTTCACTACACATGGTGTCTCTTCCTCCAGTAAGCCATCCTGGGCTTCTTCACCTGGTATCTCAAGGATCCAAAGAGCAATACTTCTCAAGCCTCTGATGCACCGTTTTCTTATGTCCTTTTGCCCAAAAGCAAATCACAACACATACTGTTAGATAGTGCTCCCCATCCCAGGTAATGTTTTGCCCAGAGCCTCAGAATGTAATCTTACTTGTAAATAGGGTTGTTGCACATGTAATTAGTTAAGTTAAAGCAAGGCCATCCTGGACTAAGGGATTAATCCAATCTGATTAGCATCCTTATAAAAAGAAGAGAAGAGAGACAGAATACACAGGAAGAATGCCAAGTGATAACTGAAGTAGAGGATGGAGGGCTATTTCTAGAGCCAAGGAATGACAAAGACTGGGAAAACTCAGAAGCTAAGAGAAAGACATGGAGCAGACTCCACCAGAGTCTTCAAAGAGGGTGTGACCTTGCCAATACCTTGATTCAGGACACCTAGTTTTGAGAACCACAAGAGAATAGATTTCTATTGTTTTAAGCCACCCCACTTGTGGTAGTTAGGCAGTCCAAGGAAACTAACACACGTGGCCAAGTGATGATTCAAGAGATGGTTCACTACTAAATGAGAAGAACTGAATCATCATATTACAAAGCAATGTGCACACAGGGATGAGAAGAGTTTGTGGCCATGTTTTCAATCTACCAGAGTTCCCTTCCAGAGTATGACATATTATCATATTTTCCCATTATCATCCTTTCCAGGAGAACTACTAGAAAAAGGTTTCAAAACCTTTTGCACATAGGTTACTCTCTAGTAGTATTGCAATTTCTTCATTCATAGTAGTATTCAATTTCTTAAAAGGCAGGCCACAGTGTTACTACATACTTCAAACACATTCTCTTCAGAAATGCTACTCAGTTTTGTATTAGTAGGTTGTATTTGGCTGCAAGTAATAGAAACTTCACTAACAGGAGCCTAAGTGAAACTCTATTTATTATTTTGCTTAACAAGAACTCTAGTAATAGCTAATCCTGATTGACAGCTTTGTAACGTCAGCAGTTGTATCAAAACCTCTGAAATTCTCTTAGACTTTCCTGCATGGTTGCAAAAAGTTTCCCTTGATATCATATTCTTTATGTGATATTTGTAGTTGGTCATGTCCAAATTGGGTAAACAGCTGGACAGAAAAGTGAGAGGGTTTTCTATTGTCTTTATCATATCATCAGGAAGGAAATAGATCTCCCAGAAATTTCCCACAGACTCTGGTCATACCCAGCCATATCATGACTCCTAGCTCCCTGAGACTTTGAAAACTAGTTTCTGCTTTTCATTTCTATTGTGAATACCAGCAAGGGAGGAACAGGCTGGGAATACTTTTGAGTACAGTACTTAGATAGCCAATCAGGAGATGTACCTCCTCTAAAACACATGAAACTTTGAGGCATGCCTATTGATGCGGTCACTTTTATGGAAGGGATTTTTAGAAATGACAAAGAAATTCTAACCAACTCTTCAAGGTACTATATATTGTGTTCATTATAGTAATTAAGCATGAGAGTTCTGGGTTCAGAACCCATCTCTTCTAATTTACCAGATAAGTGACAGGGGATAAATTACTTCACTTATCTAGGTCTCAGATTGTGCATCTAAAAAATAGAGAGAAAATAACAATAACTTGCATCTTAGAAACAGAGAGAAAAAAATCATACCTATTGACAGTGTTGCAAAGATTAAATGTATACCACTTATTAAAATTTCTAGTGCATGGTAAATATTTTAAAATACATATTAGTCTGTTTTCTGCTACTATAATGAAATGCCTGAAGCTAGTGAACTTATAAAGAAAGATTCATTTTGGCTATGGTTCTGGTCCAAGAACAAGGGGCCATATCTGGTAATGGCCCTTTGCTGACAGAGTCCCAAGGCAACACAAGGTATCACATGGTGAGAAACAGGAAACACACATGTAAGTGTCTTTTATGGTCTAACTCCCTCTTCTTATAAATCCACCCGTGTTCAATAATGAGAGCTTTATCCTGGTGACCTTATCTAATCCTAATCACCCCCAAAGTTCCTTCCTCTAAATATCAAATTGTTTCCACCCTCTTAGTATGCCAGATGGGAATAAAATTTCAGCACATGACCCTTTGGGGACATGGTCAAACCATATCCAAACCATAGCAAATATCTCCCATTATCATTATCCCTAGGCACACTCCTACTATTGCATAAAGTAAGGGACAGAGACAGGACAAAGAACAACCAGGTTAATTTGTATGTACCTACATAAAGAAATTTGAAAAAAAATACACATAAGGAACAACTAAAAGTGATTACCTATGGTCAAGAGAAAGGAGACTTTCTAATGAATATTTCTAAAGTCTTTTAATGACATGAATATGTATTATCTAGTGAAAAAAAAAAGGTTGACAGTCCCCATTATGTATTTAAGTCAATTTGGTTCATAGTTTCACAAAGCCTATAAGGAAAATACAATTTGCCAAAAATGTTAATGGTAATTATCTTCCAGTGATTGAGTTTAAAATGTTTGTTTACATATTTTTACTTTTCTGGAACAACCCTGTGGTGGGCAGCATAATGCTCCCTGACCCCAGTGACATCTTGGTCCTAAATGCTGGAATCCATAACTATGTGAGTTTACAGGGCAAAGGGGAATTGAGGTTGCTGATAGAATTAAGGCTGATAACAGTCAAAAAATAGAGAGATCATTCTGGATTGTCTGGATGGGCCCAATATAATCACAAAGGTCCTTACATGCCAAAGAGGGAGGGAGAAGAGTCAGAGTCAGTGTTACAGAATGTGAGAAAGACTCTCCTGGCCATTGCTGGTTGCAGAAGGTGGGAGGAGACATCAGCCAGGGAATCTCTGCAGCCTCCAGAAGCTGAAAAAGCAAAAATATGGATTCTCCTTGGAGCTCTAGAAAGGAACATGACTTGCTGACTCCTTGACATTAGCCCAGTGAGACCCGTTTGGGACCTCTGACCTTGTCATGAGCAAGCTGTACCATTAACACAGACAGGACATGTTTGTGTCTTTCCACAATGCCAGAATTTATTGAATAAGAAAAAAAAATCACAAGCCACGTTAATTTCATTGGCTTTAATTAACTGAGTACTCTTGGTTTCTCTTGGTAGTCATGACCATGGCAGTCACACAAATTCTTTCATTCCAATCTTAATTTCTAATATCCTTAACACTCAAATCACAGATCACACTTTACACAATGATATATAGGTTTCAGAACAGCTGAGAAAAGGTTAAGGCCACCACAGGACTTAAAGAGTACAAAGATACAAATGCAAAGTTACTGAAGGTGGCCAGGTAAGGATTTAAAGAACCCAGCCATAGAGCTGTCAAGGTGCAGAGCTTTCCAGGTGAGGAGCCAGACAGATGGCAGTTCAGAAGTGGGCAATGTCACAGGCAGGGAAAACCATGCTGAGCTGAAGCCTGGGGGTGGGCAAAAATTCACTGCTATGACAATCTTCCTGGGCAAGATTCATAATGAATGACCAGGTGACAGGTTAGTGTGCAGTGCCTAAGTCTTGGGGTGTTAATCCTTTTATAAATCTTAGGCAAGGAGGTTGGTTACATCTGGTGTGACTGATAAGCTCATGTGTCTGTTGTTCCTGATAAAATTTAATATGCCCATATGTCCATGCACTCCTGATTTAATAATATCATAAGTGGTCATTTTTTATTAGTACATGTAAATAATTTTTTAGTTTATAACTTATGGTTATGCTGGGCAGATGATGGTTGTGTACCTGTACAACAAGATATCAAGTCATTCTACCTTGGCACTTGTACTCCAAATGGAATAACTCAGAGTGAGAGTGGAGTAACCCAGGACAGCCACAGCCCACACTCTCTACAGACTTCTACAATTATAAGGAAATATGTTTGTGTGAAGTCATTATGTTTATTATAATTTATTATAGCAGCAATAGGAAACCAATATAAATACCCACATTTTGAATAATGAATAGGTTATTTTTAAATCAGGAAAAAATAATATTTTAAAAATTTTCTGCTTATAGGCAAAGTTGAAGTATACCCAGAGCACAACATCACATTGCTGAGTTCTCTCCTGAGATGATACACACCATTAACTTGTAATTGTTCAGAGACTTGGCCCCAAGGTACCTGAGCAATCTTCAAAATGCATAAAGAGGCAAAGCATGTGCTCCCAGACTCCTGGTATTAATGTTTTTTTTTCATTCTTTCATTCCCTAGTCCTTCACCTATGCCCCTCAGATAACAGACATTCCACACATATCTACTCTTCAGCAAAAGTGTACATTTTATAAGAAATGTTTTTAAAAAATCAAACGGTAAAAAAGAAAGACACATATCAGAAAACACCATTTTTTTTAAACAGCAGGAAATGTTCTGAGATACCAGACAGAAATCTGTTTCTAATGTGATGTACCTAGTTTTCCAGAGAACAGGAAATTGCCTGTTATAAATGCATTGTCATGATGACAATGGAAAAAGGCACAAGAATTGCACAAATTCCTTTGTGCTTCATTGTACATTACAAATGTAGAGACCTAGAAAAGCTTTATAGTATAGTAGCTTGATTTTTTTTCAATAAAAAATAAAAGTAGTTGGAAGGTCTTCTTTAAAGAATACAAGCTAAGTGGTCCTTATAAGAAAAGATTTAATTTAAACTTTTTTAAAATTGCTTATTTTTTTCCTGGTTACTCAGATAACACACGCTTAATGTAAAAATGTTAGAAAATACAAAAAAGTACATAGAATGTTAATCATGCATCCTCAGAGGAAACCATTTATAAAATCTCTTATATTTCTCTTTCATTTATACATTTTCATAGTAAAGATATAGTAATATGTAGCATATATAATTTTTATCTTGTTCCTTTGCATTAATATTAAAACAGCAGCCTTTCACTTGTAATGTAAAACTGTACAGCCATAATTTTCACATTGCATAATTTTCATATTTGCATCCATCATGTGCCTATACCAAAAAATATTCACACTTTCTTTTGTGTTGAATAATTGGTTTGCTTCCAACTGCTCATTATTTATAAATAATGCTGCAACAAACAGCTTTATACATAATGATTTTTCTACGTTAAAAATTATTTCTTTAGAATCAATGCTTAGAAATGGACTAGCTGTGCTAAAATTTATTACTGTTTTTAAGAATCTAATGCCTATGGCTGTGATATTTTCAGAAAATGCATCTACTTATCCTTAAGCAATGTTTGAGTTTTTTTCTCCAGTCATTCCTTAGTATTCACAGAATATTGATCCTAGGACCCCCAGCAAATACCAAAATTCAGGAATATTCCATTTCATATAAAACAATGTAGCATTTGTATATAACCTACACACATTCCTCCTATACTTTACATCTCTAGTATAAGATTACTTACAATACCTAAAACAATGCAAATATATGTAAATAGGTCTTAAATGTATTATTTAGGAAATAGTGACAAGGCAAAAAAGTATATATATATATATATATACATATATATATATATATATACACATATACACACACACATATACGTATATACACACACAATATTTTTCAAATATCTTCAGTCCATAGTTGGTTGGATCTGTGGATACAGAATCTGTTTATACAGAGAGATAACTATATATTACCAATTCTTAGAAGCACAGACTATTTTCGCTTTCACATCTTTATAAACTTGATAAGCACAGAATTTTTTATATGTATTGTAATACATTTTAATTAGGATGAATACTTATTACATCCTCTTTTGTAAATTTTCTGGTCACATAATTGTCACTTGTTTTTTAGAGTTAACTTACACCAACATGAGAGATTACTGTATGAGTAACAAGACTAATAGTTTATTGAGGAATTGGTTTCAGATCCAACATACCCAGGATATCTCCCTTGACAAGTGAGGTATGACCCTTCCAAATATTACCCCAAAACAACATTTATATCCATTTTTAAAATGACCAGTGAATGGAAATAAATAAGTAATTCTCAGAACTTTCCTAAAAAGTATTGCATTCGGAAATTGGTGGTTCTGGGCTGGGGTTGTGGCTCACTGGTGGAGCACTTGCCTAGCATGTGTGAGGCACTGAGTTTGATCCTCAGCACCATATAAAAAATAAATAAACAAAATAAAGTTATATGAAAAAATAAGTTGGTGGTTCAGAGGAAGTCCATATTTATCTAAGAAATTTCTATCAAAGGAAATGGCAGTAGGCAGAGCAGAGCCAAGAACACAAAGCAGGAATGATAAGGTTCCACAGTCTGTTGGATGTTCCTGGAGAGGATTCTCTTTAAGAGAGGTTCCCCTGTTGGACAAGGTATCCTTATATTCCTATGCTATATACCTATATGAAGTCTGCTCCTTGAAACTTCCACTTGCTTACTGAGAATGATATGTCTGTGGCAAAATGCTACACGTTGTTTAGAATCCTTTTTTTAAAAAAGTAAATATTCATGTACTAATCTTCTCAAGAAGACCTCAAGACAGGCACAATACATGTTAGTTAGGATTACTTTGGTTTATACTAACAGAGTGTCCAATTAAAAATGGGTAAAAACAACAAGGGTACTATCATCTTGTTTTAAAAGAGGTAGTAAGATAGGTTGTTCCAGGGTGATCAAGTAAGTGGGCCAACATGAATGGACTTAAGCTGCCATCTCTGTGATCTTAGGAGTGGCATCTTAGAGTTTTCAGATGGCCACCATAACTCTAAATATCTTGTCCTTGAACAACAATGTCAAATAAGATATTTTATCCACTTTATCAGGAAAAAAAATATTTCCCAGAAGTCCACAGCTGAATTCACCTTTCAATAAACTCATCAGAATTGGTCTCAAAACACACCCTACGTAATAGCAAAGGTGAACAGCATTGCTATAATGTTAGAATCATGATTTGTTACTGGCCTGGACTTATTTGCTCCTCTGTTGTGTTAGTCCCCTTTCCATTAGTGTGACAAAATACCTGAGCAAATCAACTTAAAAGAAGACAAGGTTTATTTTGGCTCATAATTTCAGAGGCTTCAGTCCAAGGTTGCTTGGCCCTGTTGCTTTGGGCCTGTAGCAGCATGGTACTTCATGGCAGGAGCACAAGGCAGAGAGCCTTGTTCATCTAATAGCAACTAGAAAGCAAAAATAGAAAGAGGAAAGGACAGGGTTCCAATATCCTCTTCAAGGGCACGTGCCCAGTGATCTAGTTCTCTTCCACTAGGCCCTACCTCCCAATAGTGTCACAGCCTGACAACCAAGTCTTAAGCATAGGGTCCTTTAAGGGTCACTTATCCAAACCATAGCAACTGCACATAGACAAATTCCCTTCTAGTGTTGGGAAGGGAAAAGCAGAGGAATGCTTGATGTGTTGGCAACTAATGTATCTACCACACCATGTCTTATCAACTTATATTTCCCCAGAATCTAGTATTCTTTTCATAGTATGTTCAAAGCAAATATTTGTAGGCTAAGTTAATAAGTGAAAGAAAATATTTGGAATTCTTTTGTAAATTATTCAAGAACTATGAAATAGTATCATATTTTATAGAATACTAGAAGGTTAACATTCATGTAAAAAGTTCATCATTATTTCCTCGAATGAAGACATATTGTGAATTTGATAGCTTCAGAATTCTTTGAAATGACAAATAAGTGACAAAAATAGGTCATACTCACTTGACAAATTTGGTCAGATTGGAGGAAACATTTCTAAGGAAAATATTCAGAACTGTGCCAGAGTGGCTTTATCAGTCACCTTTAAATTGACATCAACAGTAATGCTGCTTTTCTATTTTCAGATAATTAAGCTACTTAAACAGTGCCTCATTAGTAAAGAAATATTGAATTTGCTATTTATTGGGTTGGTTCCCATCTCTATGATCCCATGAAACCATCATTGTGACCGACTCTTTGTCATGTTGTATATCCTCAAAGTCAGCCTCTTTCCCTCCTCTCTGATGACAGAGATAGGTCATATTCAGTAGGCTTTTTATAGAGGGCCTTGTGCTTCCAGTCCTGGGTCATAGATATTCTGCAAAGTATATTCTGAAGACATGGTCAGCAATATCTTCTACATCGCTTGTTCTGTGCTTCACAATATTTGTGTCCTGGTTATTAAATAACTATCACTTCTTTTTACCCCCAAGAGCACCAGCCCTTTTTGTAGGAGTGGCTGAACCTGGTTGGTAGTTTTTGTTGTTTTTTTTTTTTTCTTTTGGTTTGGCTTTTTGCATTTGCAGAAATAGTCTCATCAAATCCTATTGATCCTCAGGGACCTCAGCACCAGCCAGGCCAGCACCCTCTCTTCAGGCCTTAGGCCATTCAGCATACTATAACAAACAACCACAGACTGGGTGGCTTATAAACAACAGAAATTTACTTCTCACCATTCTGGAGACTGCAAAGTCCAAGATCAAGGCTGTGGCAGATTGGGTTCCTAGGGAGGGTGCATTTCTGTCATCACTTGGTGAATGGGACAGGGAGTTCTCTGGAGCCTCTTTTTTTTTTTTTTTTTTTTTTTTTTTTTTTTTTAATTCTAAATACCTTCATTTTACTTATTTACTTTTATGTGCTGCTGAGGATCAAACCCAGGGCCTCACAAATGCTAGGTGAGCGCTCTACCGCTGAGCCACAACCCCAGCCCCCGGAGCCTCTTCTATAAAGACACCAGCCCCATTCACCAGGGCTCTACCATCCTGGCCTAGTCACCTCCCAAAGGCTCCCCCTTCCCTTTGGGGGGTGGCGGGGACAAACATTCAGCCCATAGCAAAAGCACTCTTCTGAGCTGAGATGCCAGACCCAGCTAAGCAGGACCCATCCTCAGGGGTACAAATTCCAGACCTAGGGGGTGTATCTTCCAAGACTTAAAGTCTTTGTAACTCCGGCCTCTTCCATTTGTTCCCTTGGTCCTAACTGCTTCCTGCAATTGCTACCCTAAAATGCCTTAGCACTTTCTTTTGATCCTCTCTGTTGCCTAGTTAACAACTTTGTCGGGGTCCAGCCCCGGTGGGATCCAAAGAGTCCTGAAGGATGAGTGGCGTCGGCGCAAGGAATGGCACGAGGACTCGTTCTCTTCAAGCAATCTCCAGAGAGAGCTGATCCTGCTTTCTCTGGGTCTTTATTTATATGTTTTTTTTCTTTCATTATGGGTACAGAATCATTCTAACAAAATATGTCATTAATTTGCAGTTTCCAGATATGTGTAATTCTCCCAGACTATAATAGTTCCTTGTTTAACAGGTGCCAGACTACATAACCAGACTCTATGTCTCCTAACCTATTATAAATCTTTAACTTTAAATACACCTGTACTTTATTTCTAATCTAAGGTTCCCATCTAAAAGTCCCCTTAAGTCTTATGTTTATGATAACCTAAAATTTATAAACTATAACCTAAAATCTATCATCTTAAAGCATCTTAAAAAACCACACACCTAAAGACTAAAGAATCTGAAAATATTTCTAACATATATTTTAAAAATATATCTTATAAAACTTATTTTAATTAGTGCCTACATTTATTTTCTGATAAAACTGGTTGAACTGCTTTCTCTATTCTTTTGCTAAAGTGCACCAGGCCTTAAATCTTTGTAATCTTTGACTAAAGGTAAGTTTTGTAAGTCAACCTGGTATATCAACCCATCTTCCATCCTCATCATAAATCCCTGTGTAAGGTAAAGGAGGGTCTGTTGGAGGATACCATAATCTTCCCTCAATTAAGTAGACAATGTAGGGGCCCGGTAGTGTGAGTAAAATAATTCTTTCTCTGTAATTACGCCTTTGCAAGGGTTGTGGCCCTAGAACTAGGCTCAGTAGGAATTATTAACTGAGGGACAAACAACTCCACTTGCCCAAGTTTCTCCCAGACACTTCCCAACCATGTTTTTAGACCCATTCTGGGAATATTCCTGCACATTCGAACAACATATTTTCTCCCTTGGAATTAGCAAATTTCCTGTCATCTATATCATAAGTATCAATAATAAAAAAACACATTGTTAAATCAAATAACTCCATTGTTCTGGTTTCCAGAGACAGCGGCCTTGCGGCTGTATTTCCCATGCTGTGACCTTGTCAGACAGCAGGTGCTGGACCGCCTTCGCCACAACTTCATCACAATTTTTTTTTTTTTTTTTATAGTAAAGTCTCTCTGCTCAAATCTCTTGTTCCCTGCCTGTACATTCTACCAGTTCCCCCATTTTATCAATCCATGTCATTAAGCATATACAACGGATGAGCTAAAGCATTGTTATCCCATAGTAGGCAGATATTGTTTGATTTTATGGCGGGGCGTGGAATCTGAACTTAGTGATGCTCGGGGAAGGAGCAGAGAAAGACCAACTGGAGCCCTTATCCTTTTCCCCATATCCCCAAGATAGCCTAAACTTAACATCAGCAAAATGAAGCCCCTACAGTTTCCTGAGCCCTTTCCTGAGAAGGTAATTTAATGATTTCCTTAACATTATTTGGATATGTCCCTTGGGGTATCTCACTTCCCCAACCCAAGGTTCTTATTAAGCACCCCCTCTGTTAAATGTAAAATTCCTCCCTCAGAAGGAATTCTAGAGATCACAGTTCTCCTCCTCTTGCTACAATTTCAATGATATTTTACCACTCCTCGGAGTTCAGCACCATGGAAACAAAAGATTATAGAGGTTACATAATTTGTTCGTTTTATATTCAACCAGCATCTCATCCCAGGCCCTCTGGCTCTTTATCTCTCTACTATAAACTGATCCTCATACCTGGTCTGCACAGGATCAGCTCTGATCTGTGGCATCACAATCCTCTAGAGAGCAAATACAATCCAAGGTTTCCATTTCTTTAAGTGTTTTGGTTCAAAACATCCAGAAATGACTGGTGAGCACTAAATAAATCTAAAAATGAATCTTCTCAAGAAAACTTTGTTCAGCAGCAACATAATAATGGACCTTTAAACTAGACCCACACAATTTGGTTAGCTTCTAAGACATGATGTCAGTTCTTAAGGACACTGACACTCAGGATTGGACACAACAAGTAACTGCACAAAGCAATAATAGAAATCAAGTGCAATAGACTCAGTGGTAGAGAACTTCCTGAGGGCTGCAGTGCTCTGGGAAGGCTTCACAGAGAACCCAAGCATGAAAGTTGCCCACTAACCCATGAATTAAGTGGGATGTCAGTGTTGTTCAACCTGTGTCAATTTGGACTCTGAGCATAAAATTTTATCTCGATCTATCTTCAAAAAACAACAAAAGATAGAAAATTCAGGCTATAAACTAACACTGTCAGGGCATCGTCTAAAAATCTATTACCTAGGAGTATTGCAGAGGATGTTGGCCAGTTTTTCAGGACAGTCAAAATTGCGTATTGATTTTCAACTTTCTTAAATCTACTTCCACAGACAATGTCTCTAAGCAATGCTACCATCATACCATCTGAAAAGGTATTTTGATCTTCATAGTCCAAACAGTCCAAAAGCAGAAAAACATAACATAGAAGGTATGTAAGCATGTGTGTAAGCCCTCTTTGCCCACAGATCTGTCTGCTTCATACAGCAGCAGGGCTGGCCCCTGCAGCCTCTTTCTCAGGCTTCTCTGGCCACCATCTGCCACCTGAGGTCAGCCAGTGGTGGCAGTGGTGGGCGGGAGGAAGGAGAAGCCAGGGTATTTCTCCCCTTCCTCACTTTCTCAGCCAGGATCTTTGTGATTCCAGCGCCTGCTGAGGAGGCCCACCTGGTTCAGCTTCTTCTGGGTAACTCCAGTTCCTGGCCCCTGGGAGCATGTCGTCCTTCTTTTGTTTAAGGATGGTAATGTCTTCCTGCTGCTACTAGCCTCTGGTTAATCTCCCCTGGTCCTTCACGGCCTCAGTGAACAAATCACATGCCCTCTGTTAACAACATTAGAAGTAGTTTGTGTTTCTGGTTAAACACAAAGGCTTTATAAACCTGGCTTCTCTTGGTCCACTTACAAAGGAGTAATTGGTGAGTGTGGAAGGAGAACCAAGCAGCAAGAACCCAACCTCTTCCTTTAGACTTTCTTTTGAAGTCAGCCTGCCTTCCCTTAGTGTGTTCTCTGCTCTGCTCTTAACCACATGGTGGAAAGGTCTGACCCTGGAGAAGGTGCTTGCAGGTTTCCAGGGCTGCCTATGTCAAGGTGGAAAATCTGCCTAATCTTAAATTTCTGGATCAATTGCCTGGAGATGCAGGTACATTGTATTATATCAACATTATTAATACTAAACATGATATTTTGATTCTTCCATCTGTGTCACTTTTGTTTCTTTTATCTCATTCAATCCAGTTCTCAAAAAAGGAAGGCCCTTATCAAAATGCTCGGAAACCTAGCACGTATAATATTTACTTACATTATGTTCTAATTAATTGTATTCCTAAAGTTGTTACATCAATTAAAAGTAATATCTAACTTTATAAATAGCTGACATTGTGCCAGGAATTATTCTAAGTACTTTACATAAGTTTATTTACTTTTCACAAGAATGCAATATGGATTACAGGTGCTCCTTGACATACATTACATTCTGATAAAACCATTATCAATCAAAAACGCATGGAATTCACCTCCTATGGTTTGGATGTGGTTTGTCCCCCAAAGATTCAAGTGTTGGAAGTTTGGTCCCCAGTGTGGCAATGAGAGAGATACTGGAACCTTTAAGTTGTAGGATCTGGTGGAATGTGATTACGTCATTGGCAATGCTGCCCTTGGAGGAATTAATGCCAGTCTCATAAAGTGAGTTAATTCTCACAAGAGTGGGTTGTTATTTAAAAAAAAAAAAAAAAAAAAAAGACAATCTCGGCCCTTGTCTTTATCTTTGTGGCTTCTTATCTCACTATATGATCTTTTCTACATGTGCTTCCTCCTCAGTGATGCCATCCCACCATTACACCTTCACCAGAGTCAAGCAGAAGCCAGCACCATGCTCATGGACCTCAAGAACTGTGGAATAAATAAGCCTTTTCTCTTTAAGACTTATGCAGTCTCAGGCAATTTGTTATGGTAATGAACAACAGACAAAAATGATACTTAACCTACCAAACAGCATAGCTTAACAGCACAAAACACTATAGAATATTAATTGTTCACCCACACATTTGTTTAACTGACTGGGACCTGGGGTTCACTGCTTCTGCCAACATCACAAGTGTATATCACTAGCCCAGAAAAGATCAAAATTCAAAACTCAAAGTACAAGTCCTACTGAATGTATATTGTTTATGCACCGGCATAGTAAAAAAAAAATTTAAAAAAAAAAATCATTGAATTGAACCATCCTAAGTCAGGGGCCATCTGTATCAAAAGTCCTGTTTGAAAGCAAGAAAACTAGAGTATTGAGATAGCATATCTCCAAGTTTGCCTAAAGTCACACAGATCATAATTAGTAGAATTTGGAATCAAACTTCAAACACCAGGCTATGTTGCCTAAATTCAAATTTTTAACAAATGAACCTGTACTTCATATAATACGATTACATTTTTCAGTCTTAGGTATATTGTTTTCAAATACCTCCTACAGCTTAGCATATAGTCTCAGTTTTTGCCACACCTCAGTTTTGGTGTAGAACATGACATTATTTCCTTCTCCAAAAAGACCTAACTAAGCAATGCTGATTTTACCAAAGATTTCAGATGACAGATGAAAAAGTGGATTTATATCAAGTACCTGATAATAAACTATAGAACTTTTAAGCAGTGGATACATTCCTGAAGACTCTGGCCATTAGAAAAAATAATTATCCCACAGAAATAAACAAAATCAGATCATAATATTTTAATATTTTCTTACAGAAGAGGTTGCTAATATTTTCATATTACACTATTTTGAATTTGAATAGCTATACTTCTCATAAAACAAATACAATGTATAAATTTCCTATATGGCTTTCGCAATGGAGATGGGGGAGGGTTCTTTTTCATCTTTCCACAACAGAGCAAGCTAACGTTTGCCTCCTAATCCCTGAAATCTTAACACTTGCCTTCCTTCCCTCTCTACACTCAGCATTTAGTCCAACCTCTTCCTAAGACCTGTTTACCTATACACACCATGAGAGTTAGCCAAAAAGGATCTCTCTAGCCACGGGGAGAAAGGGAAAGAAGTGCATAGATTAACTGGCAGTTAAAGAAATCATATTGAAACAAAGATGATAAACTCAAAACTCATCACTTCCTGGTGTAAAATAACCAGGACTATTGTTACTGTAGCTATAATTTCCTATATCTGCCTCTTGAAATTACTTATATTTATTGTATCTATATGGTGACAACACTGTATAAAGTTGTTCTCTTGTGAATCACTTTCCTACTCTGTTTTCAATAATATCACATTGAAGAAGATCAGTGGAGGAGAAGAAGGGGACCCAGGAAGGGAGAAGGGACAGCAGAAGGGAAGAACAGTGGAATGGATCTGACCTAACCTTCCTATGTGCATGTATGAATATGCCACAGTGAATTTCACCATTATGTATATCCACGAGACATGATTAGTAAAAAGCAGAAAGACCAGTAGGGAGAAGAGAACTGGGGAAGGGAAAGAGGATGTGCTGAGAACTGAATTAATGCAAATTATATTTCATGCTTTAGTTCTGTCAAAATGAACCCTAATGTTATGTATAACAATAAATAAATAAGGGAATGGGGCCGGGCGCGGTGCAACATGCCTGTGATCCCAGCACTTGGGAGGCTGAGGCAGGAGGATCGCGAGTTCAAAGCCAGCCTCAGCAATGGCACGGCACTTAGCAACCAACTTAGACCCTGTCTCTAATAAAATACAAGAAAGGGCTGGGGATGTGACCCAGTGGTTGAGTGCCCCTCAGTTCAATCCCTGGTACCAAAAAAAGAAAAAAGAAAAAAAAAAGGGAATGGGGCTTTAGCTAAATGGGGCTTTTGCCTAACATGCACATGGCCCTGGGTTGAATCTCCAGCAATGATAATAATAATGATGTCACATTGATAGTTTGAAACAGGCCATAATAGGAGAATTTATGGTACCGAAATTGGCAAAGTTTACAAACAAGAGACATTTACACTCCCAACCCCAGAAAGCCTGTTGACAATCATTTACTAGCACACACTAGATGTTAATACATGATTGGTAGATTAGGTAGGTGGGTAGATATGTCACACAGAGAAACTAAAAGATATATATACACAGGTATGTAGTTAGCTTACTACTACTATTTTTCTTACAGAAATGCCTCTGTGTTTTCTCTGACAACAATTCTTTTAAATTTCCATAAAACTGCTGCATACGTATATTTCCCATTAGAATTTAGAAAACTTGGTTTCATACAGGGCATGAAAAATACAACTCAAACAACCCACTAGACCTCCTTTCATGTAAAGAGACAACAATAGAGAAAGGGAATTAACAATATGAACCATGCAGAACTGGGACAAAGGGCTCTTTGAAGAGGAAAGGGGAAAATGCTGAGCTGACACAAGTCCCAGAGAGCACATTTATGCCCTCTAGATCATAGGCGGTCAGCATGAACATTCTCCAATAGTAGGGTACACTTAGAAACCTTCTCTCCTAAACAAGAAAAATGATATTTTAAATTACAGTGAAGGGTAACCAATTTCTACATAAGAGAGCAAGATGAAGCCAATTTGCAAAACTTGAGAACCAGAAAAATGGGGGCTAATTTTGTGGAGAGATTGTATCCACTGCTATCCCACTTCAACAAAATAATTTTTTTAACAAAATAATTTTTTTATACCTAAGGGTTTAATTTTATGACAACACATAGCAGAGACTATGGCTTGAGACCCCAAAGAACAGAAACAATACTGCCTCATGTTTTATTCTAGGCAGCATATATGTTCTACAAACGTATTTGCAAATGCAAAATGCCTTTTAATACAAAATGTTACATGTTTTATGACTGTGGTTATAAACATTAAAATAAACATGGGGTAGAAGCAATTCGGTTCAAATATTTGCCAAGTTCAAATCACTGTTCTCATCAACAGGAAGATGTACAGATTATTCCCAAGGGACCCACATTTCAAATATTTGGTGTCATTAGGGAGACAAATAAGTGTAACCTGGAAAACCTGCAGACCCAGTTTGGGGTACAAGTGTGGTCTCACTTTTAATAACCCAGGCACTCCATCCCTGAGTGATCTATGCTCTTTCTCCAGGAGAAGTCTAGGGGGGAAGGTGCTTACTCAGTTCAAAGAGGACCATTTATGGTTCACAAGACAAAATTGGATTGTTTGATCAGGGAACCATGAACCTCAGTTTATAACTTCCAATACTTTTGTTGCTGTCTCTGGGTGCCACTAATGAAATTGTGTCTTGCTTTTGGCTGCTAAGTCATCCTTGCTGAGTCAGAACTTTGTAAAGGTTGCAGTGACACCACAGGCTCTGGTTCCAAAAGGTCATCTCATAAGTTTGTTATTCCAGGCAGTCCAGAGAAGTCCTCCACAAATAGGGACAGTGGTAGTGAATCTGTGTCACTACTCAGATCCACTTTCTTTCATAATGAACTCCTCTTTAGGTCCTTCATTTGCTTTTGTGACAGGGGAGGGGGCCACATCATGACCATCTCAATCCATCAGAAAAATTACACATTAAACCTAAGAAGGAAAGAGGATAGCATTTCAACCTGTCTCCTGAGGATATTCCTTGGCCTTCCTGCAAACATAGCTACATCTTCATGGTAAAGCATCTTAGAAGGGAAGGGATTAGATATTGTCCATGCCATAACAGCAAGTCCACCTTACAGTGGTACAGCTAAGAGGGAATTGTTAATTCAAGTTGTTATCCCAAAACCTGAAAAAGAAAGTATGTTACGAGGCAATATTCTGTGCCTACTAACACAACTGGCCACTTTGGTACCTTTAAAATGTAGGTGTCTCGCCAGATGTATTGCATCTTAAATAATTTAGAAGACAATCTGGGCTATAATAAATGCATGCACAAATTCAATAGAAACACAGAGTACAGGACAATTAAGTTTGACTGAATAGATACAAGCTTTCCACAGTAAAAAATATTTGATCTGGCACTGAAACATGTCAATCATGATAACAGAGAAAGGTGTTTATAGGCCAAAACAGCCTAAGAGAAAAGGATGTGTAAATATTTGAAAGTAAAGGTGAGCCATTTACCCAAGTGAAGAGACACAGGTTTCATGGGTATCCAGGGATAAAGAGAGTTGAAAAAGAGAATTACATGTAGACCCATCTTGCGTTCAGCTGTGAATAGTGAGTTTGAACTCCATGCTGAAAACAATGGGAAGTCACCCAAGGATAAAGAGCAGAAGGAGTAATGTATGTGAATCGGTAGGTTAGGGAGATAACTAGTATCTATGCAGAGAGTGGACAGGTGGGTAGGGGAGCCTGGAGTCAAGAGTGCATGTATGAAGTCACGAATGGTGTGAATATAATTTGTATACAACCAGAGATATGTAAAAATGTGCTCTATAAGTATAATATGAATGTAATACATTCTGCTGTCATTTCTAACAACTTAGAATAAAAAATAAATAAATTTTTTTAAAAAGAAAAGAACTTGATGCTGTTCTCACTGTCAAGGCCAGAGATAGCACAACCCTGAGGGTAAGAGCAGTGGCAACCAAAGGGGAAAAATTGATTCTAGCAACAATGCAGGGCAGATTAGCAAGCCCTGGGGAATAGCTGTATACAGAGAGAAGAGCAGGGAGAAAGTCAGAAATGATGCTGAGATTTGTAGCGAGTTATACTGAATGGAAGCTCTGCCATTAACTGCACTAGGAAACATTAGAGGAGAAGAGTTGTAATGGGGCCACAAAAAAAAAAAAAAAATGGTTTTCTTTTGGCACTTCTAGTTGGAAGTGCCTGTAGGACGTTCATATGGAGAAGCACTTTCTAAATTCACTTTTTTAATTTAAAAAATGCTTTTATTTGTCTGGAGGCTCAAACTGGTAATAACTGCTGCAAAGGACATCTAAACACTATAAACAAGACTTCTCATCACATACAAATATACAGCTACAGAAACATTTCTGTCATCAGAAATAAAATGAGATAGGTTGAAAACATATACTATTTTCAGACTTTTTTGTATTTATATATTGAATGAGGCACTACAAATCAATACAAAAGAAAAAATGATTTAACAAATAGTAGAGATTCATATATGGCTATTTGGAAAAAACATAGATGGATTTAGAGCTTTACCTCATACCATGCACCAAATTAAGCTAGAGAAAAGGAAAAGAAAATGAAGGTGAATGTTTATTCAACCTTTGAAACTCAGCATGGTAAATATCTTATATACTTTAGAAAAACTACAAAGTTTATGATTAATAGATTTGACTATGTAAGAATGTTTTATCCCTCACGTTCAATAAACATTTACTCAATCAAAACACATTTAAAGATCTATATATTTCAAAATGTATATGCTAATATTTACAATCATAAAAAAGAGCAAACGATGTCTAAATAGTAAGAGATTGTTCTATTAAAAAATGATTCCTGTGCAATTTCTGGATTTCACTGGTAAAAGGAAAGAGTGTATCCCTTCCTGTGGGCTCCTCCCCTTCCAATAGGCTGGAATGGAGGGACTAATTGTGGAAGATGGAAGGCCCATAGTGATAGAAATCTGAAAATAGAGAATAGAGCCTAGATGCCCAACACAGAGGTACCTTCTCCCATGCAGAGTGAGCAGAGACCTACTCAGCTCAGTACACTATCTGATGACATTGTATAACCATGTACACAAACAACTTCAAAAAATAATAAGCTTGGGCCA
The DNA here is from genome assembly GCA_025594165.1 of Tamias sibiricus. Lineage (NCBI taxonomy): Eukaryota > Metazoa > Chordata > Mammalia > Rodentia > Sciuridae > Tamias > Tamias sibiricus. The sequence continues at coordinate 36,435,512 of CM046665.1, read as the reverse complement.
GGGTTGTGCCTCAGTGGTAGAGCACTTGCCCAGTATGTGTGGGGCACTGGGTTCGATTCTTAGCACTACATATAAATAAATGAATAAAATAAATGTCCATCAACTTAAAAAATTTCCAAAAATTAATAATAATAGTAAGCTTTGCCCACCGATTAAAATGTGGCAACACACCTGTGAGGGTGTCTGGTACATTTGCATGCCAGAGCACATGGCTAAGAAGTATCAGCATGTAGATACATGCCCTGTTCTTCTTAGGTCATTTAAGAAAGATACCACCCATTCTTATATTTTAAAATAATGTATTAACAAATGCATTGAACCATACCAGAAACTAGATGAAGTTCTTAAAGAGAATGTATCTACTGTTAAAAAAGCATGCAAGTTGACAATTTCCCCTTGTCAATATTGATGAATAAAGCCACTAGAGAAAAGTATTTAAAAGTTTTGAGAGATTGTTAATTGTGCCTCAACAGTCATCTTTCCCTACTTCTTTGGTAATAGAACCACTAATTTTTAGCTTGGAACACAGTGGCCCAAAATGAAATTTACATCTCAATCTCCCATACAGCTACACTTGGCCATGTGACTAAATTCCGGTCAGTTGGGGTATAAGCAGAAACATTGCTCACAAGCACCTGGAAGTGTTCCTCCTTAAAGGGAGGACCACAGCCTTCCTGCTCCCTGCTGGTGGGGTGCAGTGTGAGATTTGTGCCCAGCGCAGCCCTCTTGGACCTTGAGTTGGAGTCCATGTGTTAGGATGGCAGAGACCTGAAGGAAACGAAGCTGATCTTCACACTATTGATGTCTCCTTATTAGTTATGGATTTGCCTACATCTGCCTTCTGTTTATGCACAGAGAAAGAAATCTCTTCTTCCTTTAAGCCACTCTTAACTTGAGCTTTCTGTCACTTCCATTCCAAACCTAAATGTTACAAAGACCAAAAACATATCATTGTTCTATATTTCCAAAGAAAGATAGGCAATATTAAACCAGTACTATGGAAAAATAAGCACATAATTTAAAGGTCTTTAAAATGGGAGTATCAGAAGTCAGCAACATTTACAATATCTCAAAATCCTTCTTGTTTTTCTCCTCTTTTACTCTCCAAATTGTAAATCCTGTGATCCATTAAAGTTCCTCATCATTGCCTCTCTGCTGACTCAGTAATAAAGCAGTAGAATCACTGCTTTGTTATTTTACAGTGAACTATAGAGAATTAACTTAGCCTCCTATGTTATTAGAGAAAAAAAAAATTAAAATAGCTACTTCCAAAAATCAATTGTAAGGCTTTAGAGTAGAAAAACAAATTTGGCAATTGTCCCACATTGAAATATTGTATTGACTATTTCCTCCTAACCAGAAAAGCACACTCTAACCAAATAATATGAGAAGGAACCTGTCTCTGTGTTTGAGTTCTAGAAAGAATTGCTTGATGAAAACAAATTTCAGAAAGGTTATCATTAGTCACCCTCGCATTTTCCTCAGGTGTATGACTGCACTGAAAACTATGAACAATGGCAGAACTTAGGCACGTCTCCAGGGAAGCAAGTTAGGAACCAAAGGAAAACCCACCTGGCCCTTGAGGTGTGGTAAGGAGGATCTGGGGAAAATAGGGCTTGGGAAGAGGATGCAGGATAGGCACCTACTGCAAAGTACAAAGGTTTCAGGAGCTTGAGCGAACTTGGTAAGTTAAAGTGACTTGTGTCTACAGATATTGCTCTACGAGTGTGCATGACAAAATTAATTCAACAGGAAGTCTCAAAAAATAGATAGACTGTTTTTAGTAAACCACTATCACTTCCCTTTAAGGGAAATAGAGATATATAGGCAATTAACTTCAGGTGCATTATTTGATAGAGATTGCTATCATCAGCAATCACCTTGAGTAGAATAGTAATTGTAATAAAAATTTATATTAAAATTGATTAATTAATGATTAAAATATTGAAGTCTGTAAAGAAGCAGAGTAGTTAACCTTTGCTTGGCCTCATTTCCTGTCAAAGAGAAGAGTTTTCAAAGTGCTCAGAAAACAAAACAAGAAGCAACAATGAAAATTAGCCATGTTAGTAATAACCAAAAAACAGGGAAGTGAGAAAAAGGATTTTCGTGTGGTTGTTTTACTTTGGTCTCATCTTTGATGCCTTAACCTTTGTTGGTTACTTTTTTGTGGTTTCTCAAAAACTCCTGTTTATTACAGATGTCTTACTCTGATTTCAGAAAATGAAAATAAACAATAAAAATTTTAAGATAATTAGAAACCTACCATAGAGAATATTTTTTAGTGGGGGCTGGTACTGGGATTGAACCCAGGGCATTTAACCCCTGAGCCACATTCACAGCCCTTTTTATTTTTTATTTTGAGACAGGGTCTCACTGAGTTGCTTAGGGCCTTGCTAATTGCTAAGATTGATCTCAAACTTGCAATCCTACTGTCAGCCTCCTGAGTCACTAGGAATACAGGCCTGCTCCACCCCACCTGGATAAAACACACACACACACACACACACACACACACACACACACACACACTTTTATTTTGAAATTCCAACGTTGAGGGGTTCAAACTCAAAGTATAAATAGACCAAACTAAGATCCCATTACTAATGTGTTGCTTAACTTGAACACTAGAAATATTTCTTTAAACATAAGTCAGAATTATTTTGCTGTGGAAAGGAACTTAAGAGACAACTTTACTCTTTGAGTGGATCAGCGAAGATAAAAAATAATCATCAGTAATCAGGACTTGTCATTTTAGTCAAGGAGTGTAGCCTTCACCTGCTCCTCCCACCTAATACAATCCTGTGGGAACAGTGCTTGAAGGAGAATATCTCCAAATACCACCAACCTTGTAGTTTGGTAGGGTAACCTAGCCTGTTTATGTTCTTTGTGCAAATCACGTAAAGGCTTTCCTTCTTCTGGACTGAGCCTCTTGATCCTCGAGAGGATCACAGAGATGTAAAAATCCACTAGAAATCAAGTCTATGGCCCAAATTTTAATTTGATTTCTCTTAAGATCAGGCTACAACTACAGGTATTTGAAAAAATTCAAACCTAAAGGATTCTCTCTGTCCATCCTTCCTTCATTTTGCTCAAAAATACCTCAAAGAAGTTCTAAGGAATGATCCAGAAAGGACTGAATGTCCCATTAGACCTACAAATCATCTAATTTTCTATTTTCTACTTTTTGTACATAGGCATAGTCCTCTGACCATAGTTATCATTGTTCAACAAAAACAATTTACAATGTATTTCTGCTTCAAAATAATCATAGATTCCCTAATCTTCAACATTAAATAAAAAGGTAATATTAAGAATAAGGTAATATCAAAGTAATGGTGATCATGTGTTCATATGTATGAATATAAAGGGGGAGAGAAAAAGGGAAAATGTTGATGTTGGAGGGGTCTTCTTGCACAAGAATGCCAGCTAGAAGTAATAAGTCAGAAAAATCATTGTTTTGCAATTTCTTATGTGATAATTGAGACAGACAGACCCCAAATGGATAGAAAGACTGTAGAGTGAAAAATTGTTGGAGAGCAGATAGTCCTACGGTCTCGAGCTACCATCCTCTTTATTTACAAGGTAAAGAGGTACCTTTCTATTGAAGAGACACAGCAGACATGACCTCACTTACTGGCTAAAGGGCTCAGCATTGATAATGCTACAGACAGATATGCACCTCCTGATGGGATGCAGCAGGAAGTATGCAGGTGAGAAATGGACCTTCAGTGAGGCAAGTAGAGCACACTATCAAAGTGTCAAGGGAATAAAAATCAACAAACAAAAGACTCCAAAGGACTGTTCTAAATAAAGGAGATTTTTAAAACTTCATAGAAAAAAATGCATTGAATAATTTTTGTTGGATTATGAATTAAAAAGCTATGTGGAACTTTTTCTGTAATAATTGGGAGATTTTTAATATGAACTGTATATTTGATCATGTTATTGAATCAGTGTTAAGCGTATTGCAGTTATGTAAGCAAGAGCTCTTATTCTTGTAGCTACATACTAAATTATTTAGAGATGAGCTGCTATAATATCTGCCCTTGCTTTCAATAGTTCAAGAAAATGTATATGTGTGATACACAAACATACACACACATGCTACATAACACCATGCTACATAACACCATAACAAGAAGTGACAAGTGTTAACTGGTAATGCCAGGAAAATAATTCAGTGTTGTTCACGGAACTCTTCTCTCAACGTTTTGCAGCTTTGAAATTTTTCAAAATAAATCAAGGAGGAAATGGGAGGAAGGGAAAAATAGAAGTTGATTGATCTGGAAGCTCTTATGGATAATATCATATAGAAGATGTTTCCTGAAAAAGTTAAGAGTATAACACTCCAAATACGCTGCCCTGGCATACTGACTATTTTGAATTAAAGGCACTTAAAGAAGACAGGTGCAAGAAGATCTCTCTAGCCTTCATTCTGTTTCTTAAAAGTAGTAGAAGAAATTCTACAGAATGATGTCCTCTAAATCTCAGAAGGAAAACAATGTTCTTATCATCAAGGATGGACAGTTAAAGCCAAGGGAAATTCATACATACAAAACTTGTTCAAGTAACCCTCACCTTCTCTACCCAGTTAACCACCCTAGCACCGCCCCTTTGCCTCGTCACATGTCATACCTTATTTCTATTACTGTTACTTTACTATTTATTAACTATTATTTATCAAATGAGACTTAACAATTTATTTGCTTTACTATTTATTACATCACTATTCTCTACTATTGCAACTCAGAATTTAAGTAACTGACTCTAACTGCTTCTTTAGTTCTACTTTTCATAGAAGGGCTCCTGTTCCATGTAAAGCCTGTATTAAATTTGTATGATTTTCTCCTGATAAAACCCATCTTATATCAATTTAATTCTCCAGCCCAGCTGGGACCCTAAGAAGATGAAGGTGGAGTTTTGCTACCCTTATAATCTTATTACATAATTTAAATCTACATATCAGATACAATATGATAACCAGTTCTAGAGAAAATATCCAAACAGATTAACTAAAAGATTAAATTCAGTTAAAGTTATCTGGAAGTAACATGGTATATAAGTTCTAGAGCCATATGACAATTAAATTTTTTTTTCCTTTTTCCATTTCATCTAATTTTGCCTATTTTTACACACTTCATTTTTGGTGACCTTAAAAATATCTACTTTTCCAGCTTTGTTATTTCTCATTTGGGAAAAGAACAAAATTAAGAAAGCAAGAAACACAAGGAAGCTACTTTGTATGTACCTTACTTTGACCCTATTAAAAGCATCACAAACTTATAATTCAGAAACAAAAAACAACACCACCAAACAGACACAAATACATCCACTTAGCACAAGAAGTGAAAGAAACATCAACCAGCAAATTTCCTTTTCTCAATAAAGTAGAAGACAGAAGCAATAAAGAAATCTGCCAATCTTCAGAAATAAAAACACATCTGATCAGGAAATGTGTATGACAATGAATTTTAATCTTAATTTTGCCATTTATTATTTACATGACCTTGAGCATGATACTCATCATTAACTTGACATTTCTTGCTTTTCTCTTCTATAAAACAAAGAATAATCCTTAATTAATACAGATATTCTGACTATTGAATACTATAATGCTGCTGTTCAGTAGTTCTCAAAATATTGTTTAAATCATGGTCACCTAGATGGTTTATCCCCAAACTCAGAGATTGTAAGTCAGGTCTGGGATAAGGCCCAAGAACATGTATTTCCAAGTTCCCAACTGATTTTGCTGCAATTGGTCTGGGGACCACACTTTGAGAAATAACTCCGTAGATATGCAATGTAAGTGCAGACTCAGAAAGAGAAAGAATCCTATAGAACCAGAACTCTCTGCTAAAAGGGCCTGTTACTATTATTTACTCCAGCAGGTGAGTGAGGTCTGTGTTTCTCTGCTGTGATTTTGCTGATAGCCCACACAGATAAAATTCCATCTGCATTTTCAACCGCCTCCCTGTTCCAATGCAATGGAAACACCTGGCCATATATTTGGAAGTGAACGAGCTCTGGAATGAGTCTGTCACATCGAAGCCTATCTATAAGATGCTCAGAGTACTTTACACCCTGTAGAACTTCTGTGAGTGCCCAGCACAAATTCCAGAGCCACTCCACCAAGCTGACTTAAGCTCTCATTCCTAATTTTCTTCTGTACTTCCTGCTAAACAAAAAGTATAACCAACACTTAACCTAAATATGTCGGGCCCTTCTTATCCTACACCCAGGGTATGGCCTCAGAGATAGAGAAATCAGATTCCTTCACACTGGACCATGAGAATCAGAAAGCCCATTACTATAGACATTATGTGCCTTGTAGTGGAACCTTCTCCTAGCACTGTGCAGACAGTTTCAAGAGTGCTTTGCACTCTGACTTGGATTTTTGGAGCTCAATTCTTCATGGATATTTATCAGAGGAAGAATGTAACATATTTTAAAGAGTATAGGCTCTGAACAACCAAAAGATTTAACTTAGAATCCTATTTGATTACTAACTAGGAGGTCCTTGACCAAATTACTTAAGATCACTTGAGCCTCAGTTTACTAAGCTGTACAATGTGAATAACATTACTCGACCCATAAGATTAAGTGAGGCAATGCATAATAAAAGTACTGATCTTGGTGCCTGCCACAGTAAGTAAAAGATATATTATATTTTATAAAAGTTATAGTGATGGTGAAAATTACAATAACAAATGACAAAGGAGGACAAGGAAGAAAAACATGCCTATTCATGAAGTTAAATCTTCAGCTATCTTCTGGATAGTTGCTGCCCTACTTTCATCCATACTCTTTGAATTCCCACCATGCTCATAGCCCCCCTCAAAGGACTTTAAAACTAAAGTAAATTTTAAAAAGCATTCCAATGGTTATCCTAAATCTTAATCCCTATGAATGAGCATTGTGCTCTCCTGTGATAGAAAGGATTTTTTAAGTAATGGAGATTGCTGTGCTTCTTGTAATTGCAGAGAATGTTCTCCAGGGCCTCTAACCAGGCAGGGCCATGAATCTGGAGGATGGAAACGTTGCTCTAGAAAAGTGAGGTCACACAGTCCTCTGTTTTGCATTCTCATGAGACAGAATCCTGAAGAAGTATTAGATGAAAGAACAAGGGACTAAGTTAAGGCAGCTAGATTTCAGTCATGATCTCTCACCATTAATTATTTGTGTAGACTTAGACATTATTTGGGGGTCCTCACTTTCCCCACGTGTCAAGCATTTGCTCACTCTACAAGATCTCTTCTGTTTCACAAATCATGGTTGTCTCCACTTTAACTCTGTCCCTGGCTTAATCTTCCAACTTGGAAGAAGAATCGTTATGATTGACAATGATTTGTCAATTTCAAAGTTCAATTCATGACAGTCCTGACATTTACACAGTAGCTGGCACCAAGTTCCAGATGGTCATTGTGACAAACCATATTGAATGAAGAGCAGCAGAAAATAATGCTGCATTAAGCTGAGTTTTATGGAAAGGCAGTAAAATAATCTCATGAATATACATTTACTGTATTGACATTTATGTAGTTCCATTTATGCCCTACAGAACAAAAATAAATGCTTTTGGCCTTCGATAAAGCTATAATCAGGTAACAAAATTAGTTGCACAGCATGACATAATTATTAAAGAACATATATAGAGTTGCACACACCAAGGTAATAATAGTAGTTAACAATTAGTGATAATTACAGATGTTTTTAAATTTTTTTTATTTGTATATGATTCTTAGTATTCTCAGAATACAGCCCCTCTAATCCTTTTTATGGATAAAAATCTTTTGTGGGGGGAGTACTGGGGATTGAACTCAGGGGCACTTGACCATTGGGCCACATCCCCAGCCCTTGTTTTGTATTTTATTAGAGACAGGGTCTCACCGAGTTGCTAAGTGCCTCGCCATTGCTGAGGCTGGCTTTGAACTCGCGATCCTCCTGCCTCAGCGCCCCCAGTGCTGGGATTACAGGCATGCACCACTGCACCTGGTGATAAAAATCTTTTATGAGGGGCTAGGGCTATGGCTCAGCAGTAGAGCACTCCTCTCACATTTGTTGAGGCCCTGGGTTCAATCCTCAGCACCACATAAATAAAATAAAGGTATTGTGTCCATCTACAACTAAAATATTTTTTTAATTAAAAAACAACTTTTATGAATAAAAGAAAACATTTATAATTCCCTAGCACGGCATGTCTTCCAAACCAAACAATTTTTTCCATCAAACTATCGTCTTTTAGAAACTCTCTTACTGAGGAGCTCTTACATTACTATCTTTAACTGTTACTGTCCTTCATAAACAAGCAGTATGTGCTTAGTCTGTCATAAAGCAGCGTGGTAAATTTCAGAGCTCAGATTCCACTGCTTTTCCTGAAAGTAGTTATGGAGGTTTCATGTTCAGCTCCCCTAACAGCCTAAGGGAGGCCAGACCACAGGGTTGAGAGCTGGGCTTCCAACAGGACTCCAGATTGAACCAGGACTGCCACTCTTAGTCCGTGCACCACTGATCCCTATCCAACCTCTGATCCCCTCAGTTTCCTCATCTACAACATGAATGTGATAATGCCTACCATACCATGTTATTAGCACCAATTGAGATCCTGCTTGTGAAGAGGCATAGTGCCTGGAAAATAATACTTGTTATTGGAGCATTCAATGGCCCAGTAAATTGAACTAGAATTTGTTTTAAAATGAAACTTAAGCCTCTTCACAAATAACTTCAGAGATTTAACTTTGTCAGGCCAGTACAAAATTCCATCCCATCCTCATAGGTGTTTTATCTCTGAGAGAAATAAATATAAAGAGTATCTCATGGAACATTTCTGCTTTGATTTTTTTTTTTTTGTTGTTTTGTTATATCAAAACTCTGCCTACGCAATTTCTCAATTTGAAAGTTTTTAAACACTCAAGTGAGCAATTTTCTGTTTCTTAATAAAATGATTATTACTTCTCAAAAGTAGAGTTAGTATCTAATCAATCTAGTTATATCAACACTTTTTTTTTTTTTAGTTGGAAGGAAATTTAGAAGTAACTGGGTATTTTCTATTCTCAAGTTTTCTTTAAAGAAGACTATTTTAGAATAGATTGGGTTCTTATGAAAAGAGAAATTTTTCTTAGTCTATTTTCAAAGTATTATTTAAGAGCAAATTAATTTTTATAGCTATTCTCTTAGCCAGCTTAGGAGAAAACCTCTAGAATTCCTATAGTGAGGAATTCTATGAGAGTTACATTCACCTGGTTCAATGTAGCCCTTCAATTATGATTTTTCACACTATGAAACCATTTAAACATATAAAAGTACACAGAACACAATGTTAAAGACACCTGTATATATGCTGAGGTTTAAACACCAAAATTAAGCACATGTTAATATTTTGCTTTGCTTCAACTCTCCAGCTTTGCTAAAGCATGAGATGTTACAGGTACCTCAGACCATTATTTTTCTCCCCAGAGGCAACCACTGCCCTAAAGCCAGTGTGTTATAATTTTCATGGATATTTTGTGCTTTTGTTACATATGTAGCATCTATAAATAGTAATATTTTAAAATGTACACAAATGTATTATACCTAAAGTATTCTTTGTAACTTGTTTTTTTTTTTTTTTAAACTCAGCATTGCATGTTTTAAAAATTAACCATGTTTACTTATGTATATCTGGACCATTCATTAGAAATCTTGCATAGTTACTATTTGAATAAGACATAGCTTATATACTTATTCACTGTTAGTGGATTGTTTCCCTTGTTACAAACTTGCTCAAACAATTTCCCTGTGCCAAATACCTTGGTTTTCCTAGTGTAAAGAAGTGAAATAGTGGGGTGGGATATGCACCTTCACCTTTACTAAATATTCCCAAATTGCTCTCCAATATGGTCAAAACAACTTATAATCCAACACAGAACAGGGTTTCAACCTCCCCCACATCTTCGCTAACACTTGGAATCATCAGATAGATTGGATTTTTCCAATTTGTTATTGATCTACTGTAAACTGCCTGGTACCGTAAACCGGGATAAAAACTCTCGGAGGCAGAGTTAAGCTTTTACTACTTTTACTTCTACTTTCTTAGAGAGAGCTTAGAGAGGGAAAGAAAGATTTTTAGAGAGAAAGATTAGAGCGAGCTTTCTTAGAGAGAAAGAAAGATAGAACTTAGCTTAAAGAAAGATAGAGCTTAGCTTAGAGAAAGATTAGAGCTTCTTTCTTCTCTCTTCTTTCTTCCTTCTTCTTTCTTCTGTCTTCTGTCTTCCTCAGGAGCCTCGGCCTAACTCTGACCAGTCACTTCTTTACTTCTTCTATCTGGTTTCTCTTCTGTAACCGCTCTGCCTACGTTCTGGCCGCTCTGATTCTTCTGACCGACCGAGTGACTGCCCTGCTGACTGAATTCTCCGTTCTCCTAACTCGGACCGCTTTCACCCGGTTATATACCTTCAAGTTTGCGGGTGCCTACAGGTGCGTCACATACATATCAGGTGGAACTTATGGCTTCCAGCTAGCTGCAACAGCCCTTCCTAATTAGGGCTCCTTCAATCTACCTTGTCACATCTGCCTGAACTATTTGTCAATTCAATCATTTTCCAGGAATTTCACAATATTTTCCAGAATAAAGTCTTTGTAAATATTAGAAAAAAGAACAAATGAACACATGACTCTAGGAATTCAATGACTGCTGAAGGATATTTATTTTCTTAAATAAAACAACAAAAATTCACACGTCTGTAATCCCAGCACTTGTGAGGCTGAGGCAGGAGGATCACGAGTTTAAAGCCAGCCTCAGCAATGGCTAGGCACTTAGCAACTCAGTGAGACCCTGTTTCTAATAAAATATAAAAAGGGCTGGGGTTGTGGCCCAGTGGTCGAGTGCCCTTGAGTTCAATCCCTGGTACCAAAAAAAAAAAAAGAAAGAAAGAAAGAAATGAATGGGAATGAGTCAACATCTGAACACTTAAATATGAATAAAAAATCAGTTCTGATGCAGTAAACAAAGGAAATCATCACCAAAGAAATCTTCGCATTCAATGCCTGCTCTAAAGTATAGGTTAACTAGATTGTGTTTGTTACTTAAAAAATCAGAAATGCTATAATTCCCTCTATGCCTTCTCAGAGACAGCATACAAATGTATGAAGCCTTCATAGAAATTAATAAATATTGCCTGTTGGGATCTCATTTCCATATTTCATTTATTTGACAAATCAAGATTAGCTCAATAATTTATACATTGGTTAAAGATAAATTAATGAGCTTTGTGCACTAGGGTGCTTTCATGTAAAAGGATATGAATTTTCCATGTTACAAATGTTTCACTGTTAGGTCTTTATAAAAATAAAAACCACAATTGTGAATGCCAGTATTATTTTATACAAAGAAATATTAATGTGGTGATAAAATATCACATATTCTGTCTACCAATATTGCAGATGTAATCTAGCTGCAGACAAATTATAATGAATAGCCTTGTTTTTATAAAAATTAAATGTGTCTTAAGATTTAAAATTTGTTTTGTTGTTGTTGTTGCTTCTGTCATTTTGTTTTTGTTATTCTCTTCTAGTTTATAAATTTTGTCACCGAATGTTGATAATATTCAATTGTACACTGCCCTTGTATGGTCTAATCATTGGGATTTAGTCTAGGTAGCCTTGCCACAAAGTACATGGAAACTTCTAGAAATAATGTCTATGCAGACACATTAAAAAAAGAAAGTGATATTTGTTAATGACCCTGTATTTATGACAGCCATGAAGCTGCTCTGATCTTGATTTCAATAAGACACTCTTTGTAGAATGTTAAAAATAATTTCCTAGAGACTCATTAATTTTGGATAAAATACATGGTATGTCCTTTCATTTTCATAACTTGTTTCTAACGGAGAGTGGGAAAATATGACTGCTTGATTAAAGGGCCTTTTGAAATTGTCAGTGCTTGATCACTTGATATTCAATAGTCAGTGATTCAACTAGTTATTTTTATGAGTGTAATAACATGAAGAACTGATTTTTTAAAGATAAAATGTGCATATTATTAATAAAGCAATATAGTGATTTGGGGTATTTGGTTTTTTTTTTAATTTTACCTTTATTTTATTTATTAGTTTTTATGTGGTGCTGAGAATCCAACCCAGTGCCTCACCCATGCTAGGCAAGTACTATACCACCTACAACCCCAGCCCTGGCGTATTCATTTTTAAACAATGTTGTAGTTACAGTTCTTTTCCTGAAAAAAATTCATACACAAAATTGTTAAAAGTTTATCTAAGGTAAAATTGTATAACTGTTAAAAAAATAGAATCAATATCATATATAGATTATATTCCTGGGTGCATTCATATCACACAATAACTAAAAAGCATTACATAGTTAGTATACTATTGAGCACACTTTAGGATTAAAGAAAGAAAGTAAATAAAGTAACAAAAAACTTATTTGGGGGGGATTAATCTATGCTCAAACCTTTTTTCAAAAATAAAACCATTCATTGGACTTCTAAATTATTATTGCATCCCTGGAATAAAGCTTACCTGGTCACAGAGTATAATTCTTTTTATATTTACTAATAAATATTTCTATTTACTAATATTTTACTAAATGTTTTGTTAGGGATTTTTGAGTCTTTATTGATGAGAACTTTTGCATCTGTACTGATGTGGTTTTATTTTTTGTACTGTCTTTTTCTGGTTTTAGTATCAGCATCAGGATACTAGCTTCATAAAAATACTAGCTTCATAAAATGGATTGAGACATGTTCCCTCTCTTCTGTTTTCTGGGAGAGATTGGGTAGAGTTGGTGTTCTTTTATACATGGTTAGAATTCTCCCGTGAAAGCATCTGGGCTTGGAGATTTCTCAAGGAGTTTTTAAATTACAGTTTCAATTTATTTAATAGTCATAATGCTATTCAAACTATTCATTTCATACTGAGCATGTTGTGGCAGTTTGTGGTTTTTGAGAAATTCGTGCATTTCATCTAAGTTGTCAGGGGTACGTGTATAGAACATTTGGAGTAATCCACCATGTGATTTCTGGATGATCCACAGTGGTATCTTCTGTTTCATTCCTGATATTGGTAACTTGGGTCTTCTGTCACTTTATTTCTCTTGCAGTTTTCCTACAGAATTGTCAATTTTATTGATCTTTTCAAAGATACAGCTTTTTGTTTTATTGGTTTTCTTTATTGTTTCCAATGTCATTAATTTCTGTTCTTATAGTTATTATTACTTCCTTTCTTCTGCTTGGATTAGTTTTCTTTTGTTTTTCTTTTGACCAGTCTCTAAAAGTGGGAGCTGAGACCATGAATTTGAGCTTAAATTTCTTTCTCTTCACTGCTTTAGCTGCATTCCACAGATCATCCTTTCTTTTTTTTTTTTTTTTTTTTTTTTTTCCCTGGGTTGGGGGTGATTGCCAGGGATTGAACTCAGGTACACTCAACCACTGAGCCACATCCCCAGCCTTATTTAGTATTTTTTATTTAGAGGCAGGGTCTCACTGAGTTGCTTAGCTGGCTTTGAACTCATGATCCTCCTCTAGTCAGCCTCCTGAGCCTCTGGGATTATAGGCATATGCACCATGGTGCCTGGCTCCACAGATCTTGAAAAATGTCATTTCCATGTTCATTCAGCTCAATGCATTTTTTTTTTAATTTTCCTTAAGATTTTCTCTATGATTATTTAGAAATGTGTTATTGATGTGTGTTGTTCTGTTCTAAGTATTCAGACATTTCCTATGCAAATTTCTCTCTTCTTATTAGGATACCAAACAAGTTGAATTTAGGGCCCCCTCTAATCTAATAAATACTTAACTTGATTATATCTAGAAAAACCCTATTTACAAATGAAGTTATATTTAGAGATTCCAGGGACTGGGACCTGGTTATCTTTCAGGGACAATATTCATCTTACCATTGGAACTTGATTTTAACACTAGAACAGAATATTGGGGAAGGGGTTGTTCTGTAATTGGGGTTTTGGTTTTGTTTTTCTTTAACAGAAACAAATACAGAAACTTTTACTCACAATTATATGATGGGTGACTTTTACTCATAATTATACGATGGGCCATGATGGGTGGAATTTGGATGAGAGGCAGTATATTGATAACTGGTACAAAACTGATTTTAACTACAAAGTTGTATTTTTTTTTTCAGTTAATTTGATGATGAATACAGAAAATTCCCAATATAGCACAAATGTAATTATTTTCTTTTATAGCATAATCAGATTTTTTGTAATGCTTAATATCCCTGAATAGGTATTACTTTTAAGTTTGTCTTTCTCACTTGAGATGGTTCTTGGGAACTGGGGTCCTGCCCTGCACAAATGAACCCCTGGTGCCTAGCCTAGTGCACACAGATGTTCCATTATTAATACACATGCATTCAGGAGGCTGAATAAATGAAACCAAACACTGTGAGTGAGGTAGTTACACAAATTCCTTTCACAAGACCAATGACAACATCCTCAGCCGGGAGAGGCTATGGAGATGCTTCCACCTTGGTCCTCATCCAGATCCTCAGCTCTGGTAATCTAATGGTCCACGTGTAGATCTGTGGTGGTCTGGCCTTTTCTGACATAAATGCTAGTGTGATATGAGTAAAGTACTCCAAATATTTCTTGTGGGAAAGTCCTTGAAAATTCAGTCCTAAAAATAAGGAAAGAATCTTCTCTAGACATAACTGAAGTCCACATTAGTTAAAGTTCATCTTAACTCCATTCCATTTCACACTTCCTCCCCCAACTCCATCTCCCCTTTATCAGGTCTTCTGGCTGTATATTTTCAGGGTTTTTTAAAAGATATATTTATAGTTAGCTATTTATTTTTTATATAATTTGAGTAGATCAAAATTTTAAGTTTCAAATATGAATAGCCAGTTGTCTCCATAGTGGTTTTTTTTTTTTTTTATTCACTGATTTATAATGTTACCCTTTTTAAAGTTTCCATTTATATTGATGTCTCCTCTTGAACTCACTATTTTGTTTCGCTAACCTTTTAATTTATTGCTGAACAATAGCAAACTGATTCAATTACTGTAGTTTATGATGAATATTGGTACCTGGTAAAGTACTTCCCCCAACCATGTTCTCTGTCTTGGTTACTCTTGGATATTTAATATTCCCTATGTGTTTTTGAATCAGCTCAACAAATTTCATGGGAAAAAAGTCTAACAGAGATTTTGCCTGGAATTGAATTTATTTATAATTTAGCAAAATTTACATCATTATGATATAGGTTTCTTTGAATCTGTATACAATCATCTCTCCATTTTTAGGTCTTACACTTAACATATATAATATATTTAATGTATTTTAAAATATGTGATAACTTTCTCCATAAAGATTTTTATGACTCCATACACTGTTCTGAAAAGTTTACTTGTGTTTACTAACTTAATCTTCATAACAACTGAGATAAATAATATTATAATTAATAACCCCCATGTTATAGATAAAGAAACTGAGACACAGATTACTTATTTTGCCCCAAGTCCACATCTAAGTGGCATAGCTTGAATTTGAGCACATGTATATAGATCACTAGAAGACAGTCACTGTGTCCTGGCATTAGCTTGTCTGGGAAAGGAAACTAGAACAAGGTCTTCAACAGAACTGGAAACTTGAAGCAACTGTGGCTATAAGTGGAGCCAGCAAGAGGGGCTTTTCCTGCCCAGTATTCTGGAATACAATAAAATTAGTGTTGTTGTTGTTTTAGTGTTCTTGGTTAGAATTATAAGCACATATAAACTTGGTAAAAATAAAATCATAAAAAGATAAATGCGTAAATAGCCTTAAGAGTTGTGTTGACCTAAAATATGAAGTTATTTCACAGCTGTCTGACCATCTAACAAGAACTGAAGAAAAAGATATGAAATGGACAAAATTTTTCTAAATTCCATAGATGCTTTCTAATGGGAGAGTCTACCTTATACTAAATATGCCAGTGTGGATCTTTAAGAAAGTTGTTCAGACTGCTACCACAAGCCCCTAACGCTGGGGCAAATTAATCTCTTCATGAGGCAAAAAGTAATTGTAATTATTATGAGTTCTACCCTGAGCTAGACTCAACATGTTTTCAGATTGATGTCTCCCAAGTGAACACTCATAATTTACTATTGTCTCTCTTGTAATTTTGCTGTAGACCGACCTGATTTATTTAGGTTATATTTACTTTGTTTTATCCATTTGTGAATACTTTTTAAAAATCCTCTTCTCATCATAAGATTCCAGGATCCTTCTTTGTGTTCTTTTGAGCCCAGCTCCCATGGTTCTGAGATTGCCAGATTCTTCAGTCATCCTTACAAACCGCAAGGCTGGCAAGTTCCTGCTGGGAATAAATCTGAGGACTGAGATTCACAATCTCAGCAAGGCTCTGCAAAATTTAATTAAGAATCACCTCAAACCTTCACCACAAAAATAAACAATGGCTAGTGAGTCACACCATCTCACTTGCTTCTTCTCATTCCTTGCAGCTCTCATTTTTCAAATAATTATAAAAATTAATGTGCCTGCCTCAAAATGGAATTATTCTCCAAAACCCTAAGGTTATTCAAAAGGCATAGATAAAGTAAATCTTCGGTGTGGACTATTTTGTAGCATATCTTAATGTTATTTTTAAAACAAAATACCTTTTCTAACTGCAGCTTTACCTCTCTTAGGCCAAAGTTCATCCTGCAACATTCTATAAGATTATATGATAACATTCATTTTCCAATTTAATTAACTTATCCAAATAAAAAATTAATTTTATTTCCCATATGTTAGATTACCAAAATATCCCATATCTCCCCAAAGACCAGTCTCTCCTAAGTGGCCCAAGAATCCATGAAAGCAGCTCAGGCCAAAGGGGCTGGTAGTACTTTGGTGGTAGATGCTATCCTGACAGCTATTACACACTGACTCCTTTGTGCTTTTCACAGAACCTTGATTTTATTAATAGTTCTCCAAGTAGCCATCTCCCAGAGGGCACCCATTTCCATCCCAGCAGGTGACTCCTGGTTAGACAGAACCAGTCATAGTTCTTTTATGTCCCTTGGCAAATATTTGATGTGTGGGCATCTGACCCTACTGTGTCTGATAAGATGTCACAAGTAGGCTGAGGAACTTTGGGCAATGTTTTCCTTCAAAAACTGATCCAAGCCATGTATGGTGTCACACACCTGTAATCCCAGCTCCTCAAGAGGCTTAGGCAGAAGAAAAACATGTACCAGACCAGGTTGGGCAACTTAACGAGACCTTGTCTCAAAATAAAACATAAATGTGCTGGGGATGTAATTCAATGATATAGCACTTGCCTAGCATGTATGAGGACCTGGGTTTGATCTCCAGCACCACAAAAGAGAGAGGAAGAGGAAGAGAAAGAGGAGGAAGAGGAGGAAGGAAAAAGGTGGAAAGAAAAAAGGACAGAAAGAGAGAGGGAAAAAAAGATGACTATTGAACCATGGAGTTAATCAATAACCAAGTGAAAGTAAGTCTTCTGTATAGACTATTTGGTAGCATATCTCTAATGATTATTTTTTTAAAAAAATACCTTTTCTAATGATAGTTTTATCTCTCTTTGACTAGAGTTCATCATACTGCAACATTCTATAAGATTTTTTTTTTAGTTATCTTCTAATCATAAAATTCCAGGGTCCTTCTTCGTGTTTGCTTCATGGTTCTGTCAGACCCTTCAGTCATCTTCAAAACCCACTGAAGCTGGTGAAATAGTCCTGCCTTCTGAAATTCTGATTATGTAAGGAAATAGACTAAGAAATAGAATTAGTTTAAAGTAACAGAAAATCCAGCTTGCAACTTCTCTTTCTTTTTCTTTCTCTTTCTCTTGCAACACAGTCTGGAGATAGGTACAGAACAGGTTTGGAAATGACTGCTATTGGGTAATGTAGAAGGTGGCTACGTTAGAGCATTAAGCAATATAGAAACAAAAATATGGATTTAAAATAGGAAATTAAATACAAGGGAATGTGAATTATCCATACCACAATGTTCAGTCTAGAATGATGACTTGGGCTATATTGAAGGTTGTGTTTACTTTAATTTGCCACTAAACAGCCAAAAAATAAATAAATAAAACATTCAAAAGATAAATGTGAGGTACAAGGAAAAAGTGAGTGAACAAACTCCCTGTGATACCCGGTTTGTCACAGAAATGCACCCACTGATATATAGAATTTGATAGAGTGAAGACTGTCATATCCAAGAGGCCAGAACTATGAGCTGCCTGTCTTGATACTGTAAGCTAAGGAGGAGCAACTCAGGATCAAAGATCTACTGTATTGCCAAAAGAGAATAAAAAAAGTCCTGCCAAGACAAATCATCTTGCTAGACCTAATTCTGTGAATTTAGAACTGTATGGATAAAAGACCAGGTTAGATTTAAAGAAATAGATAAAAAGAAAGAAAGTAGATACAAAACATCAGGTCCTTGGAACTGGATTGCTGAGTGGAGAAGGCTAAAAATCCAAGTCGGCCAGGCTTTTTTCTTATGTTATAGATCAATCTTTGATGTGCAGAGAACCCTCAACCTTGGGAAAACAGAGAAAATGGCGCATGATGATTTTAAATTCATTAAGTTTAGTTACTCAGCGTTTTCCTACAATTAAGTAAAAAGGAGTAATAGTCAAAGAAATAAGTCAAGCTTAATAAAGTTAATGATCCAAATACACCAGGGAACTAACTAAGTGGCAAGTGAAAGGAACTTTATAAAAGCAGTTGCTGCCATAAATCCACAAACTCACTACCAGAGGAAGTGGGCTACAGAGGCTATTAAACTGTGTGTTTAATAATGTTGAAAGCAACAAAACGCAAAGGTGGATTCAAGTGACAGCTTGTAGTAAAAACACAATGTTAAACATCAGTGTTTAAAATAGGCTAGAGTCATTTCATGTAGGACAGTGGTCCGCCGAGTGTGATCCCTGGACAAGGAGCATTAGCAACCTCTTGAACCTACTGCAAATCCTCAGCCTCCACCAAGAACTACAGAAACAGAACCTCTGAGGCAGAGGCAGAACACTGCATTCTGACAACACCTCCCTCCAGGGATCCTGATACACTCACCTTTGAGAATCACTGCTGTGGGGACAAGGAGCCCTAACCATCAGGCAGTGTGGTGAGGAGACCACCAGCTGTGATGTCACACAGACCTGAGTTTGCCTCTCAAAATCTATTCTAGCTACGGGAAGTTAAACAAGTACTCACATCCTCTATGTCTGTTTTTATTTATTTATTTACTTATTTATTTATTCTTTTGGTACCGGAGATTGAACTCAGGGGCACTCGACCACTGGGCCACATCCCCAGCCCTTCTTTGTATTTTATTAGAGACAGGGTCTTACTGAGTTGCTAAGTGCCTCGCCATTGCTGAGGCTGGCTTTGAACTCGTGATCCTCCTGCCTCAGCCTCCCAGTGCTGGGATTACAAGCATGTGCCACAGTGCCTGGCTCCTCTATGCCTATTAATAAGCATAACTTTCTTAGAGGTTTATTGTAAGGACTGACCCAATAACATCCATGAAATCTGCTCAATAAATAATATTCATTACTGTTTCATCATCAACATCATCATAATGTTCCTTAAAGCTATGACTATATTATTTCTCTGTATATGAAAACACTGCTTATTCAATGTTCTATATGTTCTATAAAAGAAAACAAGAAGGTCTCATCTTATAGTAAGATTTGTGTATTAATGGTTGAATTAATAACAATAATTGTTCTATGACACTATGTATTTGACATTGTTCTAAATATTTGCATATATTGTCTTTATATCCTATTTCATCCTCAAAATAACCTCACAAAGTAAGGTCTATTATTATCCCCACTTTACAGACGAGAAAACTGAAGCAACAGAGGCATGGTTAAGTACCCAAAGTTACAAAACTAGAAATTGATGGAGTCAAGATTCAAATGCCTTAAAGTTTATGGCCTATACTATATCACTTCTCAAAGTTAAAGACATTCTTTGACTTTTAAGGCAGGTGTTTCAGTTGTCTAGAAAAATACACTTAAGTGGAATATCTCATTCTCCAAGGAATCAGAAAAATGGAACACCCCCATCCTTATTTATGCTATCTGCTCTTTGAATGTCTCTTCCATCTGCATTAATGCACCAAACCAATTCCTTAGATAAGCTAGTAGCCTGCAAAGTGCAGTGACTGTTCTCTCTAAAATGGTAGGAAGAACAGAGCTTATGAGAAATGCACACAGCGGGAAAATTCATTGAGATCCCCAGCTTCTCATTTTCTCAGTGCAAGGGCATTCCAGGATAATAGAACAAACTATGACCCTCCGGCAGCAACAGTATCTCTGCTAAATCTGAGTCAAATGCTCAGGCAGTTGAATATACTAGGAGGAAATAAGAGAACAGAACTCAAGGGGTCAGATTACCTTGCTCTGAGCTGCACTCTATACTCCTGAGCAAACTGCCTGGTTGCCCATGTCTGTCTGGATGGAAGGAGGCTCCCTGACCTTGCTTGATGGATTTTACTGAGCATTTGTCAAGGCTTTCAAAACTTCTCAGTGTCAAAACAAGAGCATTCAGACTCCAAGGCTGCAACAAAAGGAGGCAGTCTTTTGAATGGAAAGCTGCAAGACAGATCAATTTTACCTCTAACTCTTTCTGTCTCCAGCAGTTTGTATGCCTGCCAAGTTCTTTAGGTTTCTTCAAGGTGACCAATCTAAACAATTCACTTGCTGTTTCAACAGTTCTCAATTGCCAGTATTTCCAGGGAATTCTATGTTGGAATAAGGAGGAAAACCCTCCCTATTTATTTCCTACTGCCAGAAAACAATCTAAAGTGAAAGTGAGAAAATGCGAGATTAGCTTTTCCTCTTATTATTTTGGATGGAATATTCATTGAACCAGGTTTTTGGCAGAATAAGAATTGCAGTAAATGTGCTCCTCCTCTTGTTAGCACTTACTGAAAATGGCATCTCATTTCTCACGTGCATTCCCTGAACATCTTATCTAATGTGTTATGGAAAAAGACATTCAAAAGGAAATAGCTATGCTTTACTCTGTAAATTTTTCCACTGTTTAATCTATAGAGAAAACTAGAAGCAATAAGCTTTCTTGTAGGTCAGAGCACAGTGTTTCCTTCTCTATCTCTGTTCATTTATGCCAGTATTAAGTTTTTCAACTCTGAGAAAACTCCCCCTCACTTTACATCCAAACGGCCTACAAAGAGGTACTGAAAGTAAAGGACCCTTGAGACTTTCCTGGATGTGTAACCATATTAAGAAATCAATATTCATTTTTTAGTTATGATAATAATACTTCTGTCAAGTTTAAGAGATTTGATCTCATGCAGGAATCAAGGTTCTCGTGTAACAGAAGAGGATATGCATTTAAGGTCCACATACAGTTGCTTCAGTGTCTTCTACATAGGTGTTAGGTACACTGTCCCACAGAAGGAGTTTTTGCAGATATCATGAAGGTAAAAGAAAACATTCTCTTATTTTTTTTTCTGCCCTAAATAATTCCTTTCCATAACTCCCCAAACTCAATAAAGTACATTTCTGGGGTTTGAGAGATGGGAGTGGAGTAATGAGAATGGTAGGTTCCTCTCTCCCCCGGCAGCACTGCACCAAGCCCATTGTGGACAGGGTTGCCGAACCAGACATGCAGAAATGTAAGAGTCAGAACCAGGAGCAGAGTGGAGTCTATTCGAGTGGACAGATTAACAGCAGATAGGGATGGAGGGGAACATACAGAGTGGAATTACAATGTAAGATTGATTAAATATGTAAAATGAATTTCCCCACCAGGTGCTACTAATTACAAACGGATAAACAGGAACCATGCAGTGGAGAACCCTGGCAGTCACCACCGTAACCCAAGTGATCAAAGCTTACGCCAACAGTAAGGGGGTGCACACATCAAGCGCCCCCTGAGAGGACGCACTGAGAAGAAACACCACCACTGCTGTGCCAGTCCTGGCAGGGCCACGAGCAGACATCAGACCAACCTGCTGCCGGTGCTCTACAACACAGAGCCCTGGACTCCTCAAAACTGCCAATGTCACAAAATCCAAAGGAAGTCTGAGGAACTGTTCCAGCTGAAAGGAGACTGCGAGGACTTGGCAACCGAAAGCCACACGTGATCTGGAGAACATTCCTGAAGCAAATGATAAAATCTGAGTAACGTCTGTACACCGGATAATCACATTGTTTTAGTTTTAAATTCCTGGTTAGAATTAACATACTATGGTTACATAAGAAAATGTGCTTGTTTTAAGAAAAGTACACACTAAAGGATTCATAAGCAGTAGGCTTCTTGTCAGCAACTTACGCTCGAACAACTCTGAGGAAAGAATACAGGGAAAGAGAGAGAAAAGAAGAAAAAAATCAAATAAAGCAAAATGTTCTTTGTTGGATGCTAGCCAACTCTACAGTAAGTCTGAAATTATGTCAAAAATTTTTTTTCTAATTGTGATACAGAAATTTAAGGTAAATGTGATGTTTTCGTAACCCAAGGGAAAAGAGGGAAAGTTAGCTTAATCCCTTCCAGGGAGTCTCCCTGAGGATATACTCCAGTTACTGGTCTTGATCTTGTCTATGTTCCATCCTTTTCCTTGCAATGCTCAAAGTCAAAGCTTCCCAGGGCAGCTTCTTTTTCCGCGTAGGGAAACCATCTTCTCCTGAAGACCAGGGCAACACAGTGAACTCCAGAGGCTGTTTCTCAAAGACTGAGCCATTAAAGCTAGGATGAAATAAACAGAGGGAGGCTATGGATGGGTGACAGCAGTACCTGGGGGACCTGGCTGGGGCAAGGTCCTTCACTGGTGCCAGGCAAAGACATGTCTACTCACTGCTCCTGGTCACTTGAGAAGTAGCCATTGTACAAACTGTGCCTACACACACAGAGGAAGCAATTTTAAGAGATAAAACAGAATACATTTATACTGAAGAGGACAGAGTTTCCCAAAGAGTGAATAATCTTCACTCAGTCGCTTTTCCAGCAAAGGAGACAGCACTTTTCACAGGTAATGTCCTTTCCAACTACTATCCCCATGTTCACAAGGCGGGGGTGGTTGGTAGGTAAGAAGGATCCATATTTTCAAACAGAGCTGTCTGTCCTTGCTTGCCAGATTTTGGCCCCCAAAAGACCCACTGAAATCTCTGAAATTTCAGATTTTTCTATAATTCAGATTTCAGGTTGCGTGTTCCCTGGGGGTGTGAAGGAGGAGAGCACGCCCTCCATCCATAAGGCCTGCCGGGAGGAAGGGGACAGTGGAGATGGAGTGAAGGGTGGGTTCCGCCTCCCCTCTGGGTCTTTCTCGGATGTGGCTTCCTCTTCCTAGAATCCACCCCCAACCCTAATGTCTCCCCGTATTGCCCCTTCATCACACGGGTGTTTGCCCTGGGTTTCCATCATCCCTGCCACCACTCTCACCCAGCTCTCTTGACTGTAAGCAAAGACCTAAAACTCAAAGAAACCTGTTAGAAAAAAGCTTTGAGCAAACACGATCCAATCAGGTGTCATGAAAAAAACTACAGTTGTCCCTCGGTATCTATGGAAGATTTGTTCCAGGACCCCGTCCCTCTCCAGCAGATACCAAAATCTGCAGATGCTCAAGCCCCTTCTATAGAATAGTGTACTATTTGCATATAACCTGCACATTCTCCTGTATGCTTTAAAGCATCTCTAGATGACTTATAATACCTAATGCAATGTAAACGCTATGTCGTTGTTACACGGTCATGTCTAGGGAATAATACAGGAACAAAAGGTCTGTACCTGTTTGATACCGGCACATTTTTTTCAAATATTTTCCATGTGCAGTTGTTTGGATCTATGGATGCAGAGGGCTGACTGCATACATGGTACTTGTGCTAGGAAAAAATATGAAAAGAATTTAAAGTAGAATGATGCAATAATAGACTATATGAAACCAACCACATGGACCAAATGCAGACTTTCTGTAGTAGAAAGTATTTGATAATGGATAACTTGAATCTGAAGTATTGAGGCCCATTAAGAGGCAAATATGTTAGAAAAGCTCCAGAGATTTCTGTAGTTCTAGAGCTCAAATGTCCCAGTTAATATACATCTCTGGTTAATATCTGGCCCCTGCCATCTGAAAGTGTAACCTCATAAAGTATTTAAAATACCAAACCCAAAATTGTTTGAATGACATAATTTTCCCAAAGAAAATGAATAGCTTTAAACCAGAAGAATAACAATGTATGTGATTAAGTAATTCAAACCTGTAATCCTCATATTTTCAAATATCTTAGTCCTTGTACTTAAGAGAAATTGATCTATTACTAAAGTAAATCAACTGTATGATTCCAAATTAAATTGATGGGACTGACTAATTCATTTACATTAAACATATCAAAATTCATCCACATAATAAAATTTAAGAACACCTAATACCTATTTTTTTATAAATTAAATCTATCCTATTAGAGTGGCTGCTTAAGTTCCCAGAAGGCTTTTTCAGACGACCAAAGGGCTTATCATTAAAAGAAACTTCATCAAGTCTGTCAGAGAAACTTAAAATGTTTAAGGAAGTTTAAGTTTATAAGCGGAATCAAACATTATTCAAATATCTTATTAAAAGTACTTCTAAAGATTTGCTAGGTTTGTAAGTAGAATAAAATGATTAAGTTGAATTTCAAATCTTGGGGAAGAGCTATGCTTTCTTTTTTAATATTTATTTATTTGTTTTAGTTGTACACAATGCCTTTATCTTTACGTGGTGCTGAGGATCAAACCCGAGCCACGCATGTGCTAGGCGAGCGCTCTACAGCTGAGCCACAACCCCAGCCCCAGAGCTATGCTTTTACATATAAATTTAATTAACAATATTAATTTTTAAAAATAAATTTTCATTGTATACTCTTTTCAGAATCCAAAAGCTACCGCTATGGTTTGGATAAAAGTTCCCCAAAGGCCCATTTGTTAAAGGCTTTCCCTCTCTCTCTTTTTTCCTTCCTGGTTGCCAGGAGGTAAGCAGCTTTGCTTCACCATGCACTGTGCCATGCATGATGTGTTGCCTTGCCACGAGCCCAAAAGCATCAAGGCCAATTGGTCATAGACTGAAACCTTTAAAACTTTAAGCCAAAATAAACCTTCCCTCTTTATACGTTCATTTTTTCTCAAGTATCTTGTTATAGCAACACACAGTTGACCAATACACCACCCTTAAGAACAAAGAAAACTACCACAGACAAGACAGCCACAGTAGCTTCCTAATGGGTTTCTCTTTCCATGAGTATTTTCCCTTACTGTTAAGCATGTACACTGCTGAAAGATGGATGTTCTCAAATTATTATTATCTAAATCTTTAATTCCTTGAATTTTCCTTTTTTTTTTTTTTTTGGTATAAACAGAAAAAATATTGAAAGAGAAGATCACTTTTAACTTCATCCATTACTTTATAAATCTCTTATTCTTTCTCAAGATTCTATCTGTTTTTAACCAGGAAGTCACCTTAATATTATAACGTAGTGATTACCTCACTACATAATTTTTGCCTCTATTTTCTAATGTACCCAATTCAACATTACATTCAATTAGCATTAACAAGTTCTTTGCTAAGCCTCAACAGTTAAAAAAAAAAACCTGTTTCATCTTGCCTGCTTTTAAAATGAAGCAAACTAGTTTCCTTTCTAAAATAATATTTACAAACACAATTGGAACAAAACAGAGTTTTATTATTATGACCACAAAGAGCCACAGGATTTTCATAATGCAATTCTGGGGATGACTTCTGAGGTTTTTTTTTTTTTTTTGGAAAATGTGGCAGAGAATGCTGGCTGCCTACCTGCACATACATTCTGTCCTTCTTTATTCATATTAGAACCCCAAATTTTATGTAGGCACATTGCTGGCTGGATAAACAACTACACTTTCCTTCCTCCTTTTCAGCTAGGTACGGCCATGAAATATGAGCATAACTCTTATGTGAGACTTGAGGGTGACTCCTTAAAGGCATCTGACCCAGTGTGCTAATATCTTTATTCCTTTTCATGTTTTCCAATGTGGTTGTGATGGCTGGCACATGAGAGGCCAGCTAGGATCATGAGGCGG